>OY720683.1:86463806-92421002 GCA_963170755.1 Amphimallon solstitiale | reverse complement strand
ATTTGATGTACGATATAAAGAAAAAAATCAAATTTATGTACCTATTTTTAAAGATAAGAAACATTAAACAGTAAACCTTGTCACACACATTTCACACAAGGTTTTACGCGTCCTCTATCCTCACTTTACGATATCTCTACCGGTCCTAGCGAAGGCAAAATCTATCGGAATCGCCCGTATTAAATAGTTAATTATATCCTGTTTGTTATTCCATTACTGTATAACAAAAGTTATACTGCCAAACATGACTTAAATAATTTTTATTCTATTGGACTTCTAAAACTACACATTATTTCTTCTTTAAAATCAATGAATATTTCCATAGGAAGACATTCGGTACTTTAAATTTTGAACCTTCATGTGCGTTATTCAAATTGTGTTAAATATTTGAAAAGGGCTAGTATAAGCGGGTATATTCATTGTATGTAGTAGCCATCAAGTACTTTTAATAAAAGTGGCAATGTTAATAACGACTAATCACGGTTATAATATATCTTTATTTGCATGTTTACAAATCGCTATTCACGAATAAAAATGGCGGATATCTATCGTAACCAGTAGTTCGGAATCCGGGGGCAGTTAGTGCTAATAATTGATTAATACCGATGTTAATTGAAAAAAATTTAACCGGCGTTTCGAGTACCCGATAACATATTAAACATGATTAGGATTTCTTACACTTGCGCATAACCTCGGAGATTTGAATGTTTGTTATTACTGACAGCGATTATGTTTTCATACGCATTTGTTTTACGCAATTAAAGATTAAAATAACATAATAATGAAACTTTTAGCTTCTACGGAAATATAATTAATTAATTTTAATATTAACCAACAATACATTGGCCGCATTCAGCAGACGCAACAGTTGTGCAACAGTTTAGTGATCGGATTCAGAGGATGTACGCTCACTCAACATGTTGCGGAGCGGTCGCCATTTTTGCGAGCAGAAAATTCTACTCTCACTTACTGAGCGTATTCTGTCCGCATACGCCATAAACGCATTCTAACAATGTAACATACAATTTTGAAGAAACTTACTCGAAAAGTAAGGTAAGGAAATTAAAGGCATTTTGCAGAAATACATGTATTACAATGTTGGAGTTAACCAAGTATTTTAATCGGGGAAATTGTTGGAAAAATCGACCATTACACTAAAAACTACGCCGAAATTTAAGGCAGAAAAACAGTTTATTGTTATTGTGTATTCGGTTTAATCTGTAAAATTCTGACATATAGCAGCAGAGAAAAATACCAAATGGAGGGTGATCACATAAAGGTGAACAGACCTGTCCAGCAAACACTCAACTGTTTTCAAGTGAACAGTTGGAGCGGGAACGGTTCCCAATCCGTTTGCTGAATGCGACCATTATCTTTTTGATTAGGACAATTCAGTTTTGGGAGCTTTTTAATTCTACTAAAATTCTGGGCATTTATCTCAATTTGTGAAGATCCTAAATATTCTATGGCAATTATGCTTGCGTTTGCTCTTTTCCTCATTGTAATTGCATTTAACAGTACTTTATTGCAATACCATTCGTTAACATGTTATACTATATTGAAGAATTACACATGTAAGTGACAACTTTGCAAACACTTTAAGTACTTTTGGCTGAACTGGGTTTGGATGAATAGTGTACATGTTTGTAAAGTTGACTTGGAGTTAAATTCTACACTAATAATTATTACTGGTATTGCAAAGCCCACTCTGATACCTTCAGAACATAACATTATTGAAGTTGAATTCATGTAAACCAATTTGGAAATAAGGTTTGCTCCGTAAATGCTCAGATGCTATATTCACAAAACAAATGCCTACAGTTTATTTACAAAAATGAAATTTCCGATTATACAGAATGTAATCTTGAAAAAATAAAATTAAGGCAAAAAGCATAAAGATCAAATTCAAATGTAGAAAATGGCGCCAATATTATTAGGGTAAAATATACTTTTTTAAATCAAATGCACTAGCAAATATGTTGTCAACTTTGTATAAAACACCCTTAAACACTGTTTAAATAACCGGTGTATTTCTTCGCAATAAAAAACGCCGGTTAGAGATAATGATTATTAGGCTTAATCAATGAATAGTTAACTTAGTATATTAATTGGAGTTAGAAAAACAGGCCCTTATTGATATAAAATAATGTTCTTTTTTAGCAGCAAAGTAGTTAAAATGATTAATTTTTCAAGAAAACAAAACAATATTGATATACCGTAGTCGTCAAGTTTTAATTTCGGTTTACACTTCTATCGGATGCAGAATATGACTTTATAATATGCAGCGATGCCTGCTTGCTAACTGTGGTGGGAGAGCAACGCAGTGTCGATGTCGGGGGACTCTCACGCGAGTGTACTCTCGACAGCCTCGCTTATGTTTATCTTTAGTTTAATTCGTCGCGCTCTTTTCCTCTTTCTACTTTCGTATCTGAAATTAAAATATGTCGACCCCGGTATATCGTTCTTGACAAATAGCACAGAATATATTAAAAATGGACAGTACTTACATTTGCGTGCAACGCTAACTGGCGTGCTAAGATAGCAACATTTTGATCTGAAACTATCTTCGGTTCAGTCTTTCCGATCAGTTCAACGAGTTCATCTTTGGCTTTTACAGTAATTTTATTGGTGCAGTGATCTAACGGCTGTATGATGATACAAGCGAAATTGAATTGTCCCTAAAATGGTAAAATTAAAATTATATTTCACCCCCAGTATATAATTGATTAAAGCTATCAGTCATTTTAATACTGTATAATAATAGTATATTACATACCAAGGTTGAGAAGATGACTATTATTGCCCGAGTGGCGAGATTAAATTCCGAGGCGCAAAGCGCCGAGGAATTTAAGCCACAAGGGCAATAATAGTCTTCTCAACCGTAGTATGTATACTATTTTTTGTACCAGTAGTCTAATTGGACCTTAAAACCTTAATAATTATGAATAAATTTACTCATATATGTAAGAATGCCCTTGTAATAAAACTTCATGTAAACAAATAAGTAGGCTATATTTTGATGTTTACAAATAAGTTTTGACGTAAATGCTGAAACTAAAAGTCAAGTATTTTTTAGATTATTTTTCATTCCATTTATAATGTCTAAAGAGTTTAGATGTACACCACCTGAAATGCGCGAGATTGCAGAACAGGCAGCTGAGAACTTGCTTCCGCATAAATCTAATCACAATCACTTATACATGAAAACATTTACAGAATTTAAAAAATGGTATAATTCCAAATATACAGTAGTAACTTCTGAAAACGTACTTCTGGCTTATTTTCATGAATATTCAAAAAATAAAAAAGCCTCGACTTTATGGGCGCAATATTCAATGTTGAAAGCTACACTTGGCCTAAAAGAGAATATTAACATATCAAAATATTTTAAATTAGTTACCTTTTTAAAAAGAAAAACTTAAAACTATAAGCCCAAAAAATCATTAGTATTTACTCGAGGAAATTATAAAATCCTTTACTGAGGTACCCGACATATGTTACATTGCAACTAAGATAGTATGTTTATATATTAATACTTTGAAATTATTGATAATTTATATCTCTGTAGACTGGTCTTGTAATTGGTGTTGCTGGTGCATGCCGAAGAATGATTTGTGTAATTTATTAATTTCTGATGTCATCATGAGAGATAATTTAATTGTTATTCACATCCACAATAGCAAAAATGGTACGTCTCAAAAGTTTGTAACAATGGAACCACTTTGTAGCTAAAGGTTATATCGAAGATTCCCTAGTAAATAAAAAAAATATAGAATGTATGTTACAAGATCTACCTACATCTACTTACGCAACCACACCTGCAATATATACAGGAATTTTCAATATGAATTAAATAATTATTTGCATCTGTAATAGTTAGGTGATATATTGATTCCATATTATACTATCATACATATTTTATGTATTAATAGACAAATGCTTTTTTTTTTCATGTAAACAACAAAGTATTGTTAGAAAATATAAAATTAATAGCAATTGCTAAATAAACGTATATTATAATTCTGGTATTGTTAACCTAAAATTGTGCCTAAAATAGAGTTATTTATTTTGACGGTTCACAACTTGACATACTACTACTACTACAAGCATGAGTGCATGGTTGCGGCATTCGTTTTATTTGTTTTCATTATTTCCCTAGGTCAATAATGGCCTCATTATTTACCTCTTATTAGTTCCAGGTCGTGAAATGTCATTTCGTGGCGCTTTGTTACGTGTAAAAATGCTATGATTTTTTACTACTGGTACAAAAAAGATATTTTAAGTTCGTTTTAGACTACCATATAATAAAACTGTAACAAGAAATGGATACTATGTTATAATGCAATGTAAAACGTGTTTCCAGTTTCTTGTACAAGTTTATCGTATAAATTTGAACAGGGTTCTTTATCATGGCCATTACATATATACTATAAACTTGTACAAAAAGTCGGTATGGGTTTATCTGTGTTCATTCATAACCTCAAACAGGTCTAAATAGGATATTATTTAGGCACGCAAAAGGTAATAAAGAGACTCTAAAAAAATGCATTAGAGGAAGGCGGCTTAAGGCGAGTGCTGGTGTATCTGCTACTACCATATTGACAAGTATTGTAACAAAGGGAAAAGAGAAAAGAACATGACGGCAGTGGTTAAAACCATGACAACATTTAAACGTAAACTAACATATTTTTGTATTACTTCTTATACCAGTACTTACAAGAATCGTTTTATACTTTGCAAATAACAGATAGAATTTTTTTAATGAAGCTTATGGGAACGCACAATAGTTCGGGATCGGCAAAAATTGGTTTTAATAAAAAGTAAATTTTACTATGTATTTGCAGCAAATACTTAATTAAATAATCAAACTTTATAAACATATTTCAAATTTTATATGAAATATAAATATAATATATAATTCGCTTTGCATTTTATTACTACTTTGTGATTACTGCAAGAAAACGCATAGGCAAGTTCATATTTTTCATATATTATCCCTATAATCTCTATTATATCCCTACAAATTTCGTAATATACGTGAAGTTAGATTGATGCGCCGTGCTGCGCATGCGCAAATTCAAGTTATTAGTATGAAAATATGACAGGTTCTCATTCCATGTAATAAACTTATACAAGAAAATTGTAAAACGTTTTACATTGTACTATAAAATAAATTAAATTTGTGCATGCATTCAATTATTGGAAATGTAATAACCTGCAGCTGTCAATTTTTTTACAAAAACTGAAATACTTCAAAAGTGGCTTCAGAGGCAAAGTTTATTAGAAAATCTAGCTTTCAATTACAAACATAAAAAATGGGTTATTCCATTTAAAATAAGGAAGTCGATATCAATTTTCGGTGTAACCGGAAAAAGCGATTTTAAATCGAAAGATACAGAACAACACTGTTTTTCTGTATACGCTACGGTGTATAGACAACGCGGTGTTTAATCAGTGCTACTGAAGATGACAAGATACGAGGGTCATTTTTAAAGTAAGAACCGTTTTTAAGTGGAGTAACAGCAACTTTATTTATGAACATAAATTGTATCAAAAACTGAAGTATGAACATATTTTTACTTTTCTACATAGTCACCAAGAATATCTACGCATTTGTTAAGTCGTGGCACTAGCTTTTGGATCCCGTCACCATAGAACTCTGCCGCCTAAGCATTTAACTAGTTAGTAACAGTTTCTTTCAACACGTCATCATTTTCAAATCGCTTTCCACCAAGATATTCTTTGAGTTTAGGAAAAACATGAAGGTTTGATGGTGCCAGATCAGGGCTGTAGGGGGGATGGTCCAGTAATTCCCATCGAAATTTGTCCAGTTGCGTCTTTGTCATTGCTGCAGTGTGAGGCCGAGCGTTATCGTGAAGCAGCACGACGCCGCTAGACAGAAGTCCCCGCCGGCGGTTTTGAATAGCGCGCCTAAGCTTGGGTAGTGTATCGCAATATCTCTCAGCATTTATGGTCATTTCTCTTGGCAGAAAGTCAATCAGAAGAACGCCTTTCCGATCCCAAAAGACCGTGGCCATGATTTTCCGTGTTGAAGGTTCTTGTTTGAATTTTCGTGGTTTCGTCGGTGAATTTGAGTGATGCCATTCACTAGATTGACGTTTAGTCTCTGGAGTTTAGTACGCTACCCACGTTTCATCACCGGTAACAATATGATTCAAGAACTCATCACCACTCTTATCGTAGCGCTTCAAAAATGACAAAGAATGTGCCAAACGCTTCTTTTTGTGTTCTTCTGTCAACATTTTTGGCACCCATCTCGCACACATTTTTTTTGTAATGAAGTTTGTCGGAAACAATGTGATAAACAACCGATCTTGAAACTTGTGGAAATTTCCCATGAAGCTCGTCAATCGTAAAGCGCCGGTTTTGGCGAATATCCTCATCAACTTTGTTTTTCAAGTCTTCATCAATAACAGTTGGTCGCCCAGATCGTTCTTCATCATGAACATTTGTTCTTCCTTCATTGAAAAGCCTACACTATTTACGCATATTACTGTCATTCATTACACCTTCACCAAAAACTTCAACAAGCTGCCGGTGAATTTCGGCGGGACGAACTTGTTTTGCGTTTAAAAACCGAATAACCGAGCGCACTTCATAATCGGCGGGTTTAGTGATTGACATGGCGACAAACAAAGCAGTGTTACGATAAAACCAACAGTGGCAGAGACATGAAATTAACTGACTGCGTAGTTGGGGACTGGGCAAGAGTGGCTGACCTTGAGCGGGCGTGACGTGACAGCCTGCGCGGTTGCTATGCGCAAACGGTTCTTACTTCGAAAATGAGTCTCGTAGTTGTCGAAATACGTATTTCGTTTTTTGTGCTTTAGCGTGCTTATGGTGTTTTACTGTTTTTGCTAAGATTTGTGTCTTTAAAATTAAATTGATGAATTTAATCATTTTCCTCTAATCACAAGTGACAACACGAATACTGTCGAATTATTATGAAACAACGTATATAGAGTACCATTTAACAGATCGCTTTGGCAACGAACATGCATGCGCCAATAAATTAAAATGGCTTCAAGTTTGGGATATTGCAAAATTTTATCTGTAAAGTGTTCAGAATAAAAACATCTAGGGTCCCACGGTTCAAAAAAGTCCTTTATAAGCACAGTAAGCTTGACATCACTTCAAAAACGTGCTGTATTTTAACTGATTTTTTAATATACATAATTACAAATTTGAACCATAAGTCACTATAACAAATATTGGTTATTTCGTTCATGTAATGCCTTAATTTTTGGGTGAAAATTGATCATTTTGTGGCATACGCCCTTCAGGTAAAACTCCCCAGCATCCAGAGAAAATTTGAGTGTTATCAATACTAGCAGTAGAATTACCGAACAGATGCAGTAGCAACAGCGCATTTGCTCGTTTAAGCTATTACAAAAATGCAATGTTGCTACTGCATCTGTTCGGTAATTCTACTATAGATAAATGAATATGTTTGAAAAATAGCTACGAAGTTAAGAGATGTTATTTTGGATAAATCGCAATTTGGTTATTAAATAGTATGTAATGCTTACCTTTATAGTGTTTAATTGATAATCCTCTCCACTTTCATTGTATACTATAGTAACGTTATTATTACCAATGTGTCTCTTCTTTTCATGACAATTCGGATCAGAATCCTTGTTAGGCATTAACGTGGCAACATGGAACATCACTCGTATGACGTCATCTTGCCAAATGTAGGAAAATTTGCCATCATTACCTGTCTGCTCTAATCCCCCAAGGAAAATAACTTGCAGATCTGCGTCGCTCAGTTTTATTAAAGTTCCTAAATTTTGTAAAAATTCCACATAGCGAACTGAACCAAATTTATTCCGTAATATTTCTGATTCGTTATTACACTGTCCTTGACCAACATAAATAACACCTGTCAAAATAGAAAAAACGGGTTGGTGAGAATGGTACAGATGATATTATGACTTTACCAATTTTATGAGTCTCATATGGTGGTATAAGGTCCAAAACGGTCAGAGCTCTCTGTACTGTATCATTAGAATCTATCAGTAAGGGTTTCTCTGTAGAATTTTTGAAGTGAGCTGCGTGGTACAGCTGTAAAAAGAGGAAACTCGGACTTGTCCCGCTTTTCGGAGCTTCTTTCGTGCGTGAAGTTTGGGAATGTCGCAGTAACTCAGGTCGCGGTTTTCGAATAGGACTCATAACCGATATGGTGTGAACTCTGCCTCGTTTCTGGCTGTTGATGTCCTGATCCGATTGCGTAAATTTTTCCGCTTCAGTGCGTCTGTCTTTGTTCTTCGAATACTGCAGGCTGCTCTTTTCTAGAACTGCCGACGAGCTTTTCTGTATTTCATTACCTGCAAAATATTAAAATGTATTAATATAAAGAGTTGCCTGCCAGAGAAGCGGTGATTAAAGCAAATAATCATGTTACAAAAAAAAAAGAAGTCCACTTATCATAAACAATATTAATATATGCTCAAATAGCACTAATAACCTAAAATTTAATAATAATAATAATAGTTTCGAGTTAATATTCTCTTAATGTTGATTAGCTTATGTCGATAATTTGTTATGCCTTATTTTTACGTTTGGCCTGTGTTCCGCATGACTTGTGCATTTCGCAGAGTGTGGCACTTTGGATCTCACGTTTCGACCGTGCCTGGTATATTTTATGAACTAGGTTGACATACCTTATATCTATTGTGTGAACACCTTTCTGTTTCTTAAGCTAACTATACTGAAATTTAATTTTAAATCGCTATTGGTATTCACACGATGAAGTTAATTACACGTGTAGGTTTATTTATATCTACGTTTATAATAAATAGTTTCCGATGCCGTTAATTTATGCCTGGACTGACCTACCTGCATGTATCCATTTGTTCTAATTTACGGATGTAAACATTGTTATTTCCATCGACTTTTATACTTTCGAGCTACGATATCTGTGTGTTCTTGATTGTTTCCATCTTAGTTTTATTGCTTTCCTGTTACCTTGTTTGTGAAAGGAAGTACTGTGTGGGATATTCTTTCAGCACCTTATTTTCTCCGTTACAACTGAATCATGGGCTGTGGCAATCGAAAAACTACCTATGGTTTTAATGATTGTTTGTATGCTTAAAAAAAGGGTTTATTTTAGCTTAGGAATAGCTTGGGCACAGTGCATACTTATTTCCTTCTTTCACGGACAGGCATTTGGTTGTAATAGGTGGACCTTCTCATTTGTATAACCTTTCCGGGCGATTCGTTGAACATAACCTCTGAACATATCACTCGTTTGTACGTCTGGATCTATTGCCTGCAAATTCGTTTGGATCGGGAAAATCCCGTCACTATCTTGCGTGCTTTATCTGTAGTAATTAGTTTATTTACCTGGTTGTCAATCGTTTAATTATACGTATTCTCTTTCATGATGGTCGGCAGGCCCGTGCATTTGTTTACGAACTTGTTGGTTTCATGTCATTATGAACATTGCGCTGAGTGTTGCATGACTGCCAACTTTCTGGGCGTGAAGTTTCTCCTCTCGTTATAACTATTTATGTATATAATCTTACGTACGTTGTAAGCGTAATTCGAATGAATTTTGTCAACATTTCGAGCTCAGAAGATGGTTGTGGTTAATTATAAAGAGCTCGTTACTAATGTGCTCTTCTCCAGGATAATTTTGTGTTCGTTAATTTTATTTGAACTTTTCCCGCGTTCATACCGAACTGTTTCCGTGACTCGCTTATTTTAGAAGCCTGCGTAGTGGCTAGAGCGCATTGGTTTGGAGGATGCACGTTTTCTGACTTTACTTCTAAGTCGATCTTCGAATGAAGAACATTAGTGCAGAGCTACTTATTTCTTGTAAATTTTTTTGTATGTCTTAAGTAGACATTAACGCATTAGCGGCTCCAACGAATAAGTAGAAAATTTCGCTACCTTAGTTAGGTGATTTTCGTGGGTGTATAGTAGTTTACCGTCACCCGAAATCTTGTAGTGCCACGAGGTGGACTCCAAGTATTCTCCATTTTGTGCTTTTGGTGATTTTTGAAGTCGGTTTCGTTGTTCTCCAGAGAAAACCTGGGGTAAGTTCTGAGCAAATTTTGTGTTAACTTTCAGAGTTTTATCTCTGCTTTTTCTTTTCTTTAAATCAATAGGGACTTGTAGTACCGTGCTGAATCTTCAGTATTTAACGCCGACATTGCGGCCGTACATTTCCGTTAAGGATCTCAGCGTCATAGTCGATCTACCAGTTGTACTTTAACATCCATCTCAGTGGCTTCTGCGTGGAATTTTCTCCTGCCGGCCAGAATTACGCCGTAGAACCATCACCAGCTAGGGAGTTTTCCTTTCGCACCGTTAGCCAGATAAGTACAACACCAAACATTATCTACTACGTGTGTCTCGACTGATTCGTCTAAATCTTGTGCCAGTTAGGCTGGACAGTACACAAGTTTTTAAATTAACTAGTGACCTGCTTAATTTTAATAAAACCACCATATCATGTGCTAAGTTTCAAAAACCGTAGCTTAACTTTTGTTATTTTGTAAATTTGATTATGCTGTATACTGGGTGATTCCAGCAGCAGAACATTTGTTTTAGTACTCACTGTTTACGTACTCTGGTACAACCGAAGTACGCTTCAAATTTATTTTACTTGTTTTAATTCCTTACCGTAGAATCTTTGATTTGTCTTAATTTGTTGAATTAAATTATCAATGTTTAAACGTGCTATTTAATTAACAATTGTTTACTTTAAATTCATTTCAGTAATTTCTTTAAAACTTTAGAAGTCTATTTAACATTTAACAATGTAAAATTCAGAATATTTATATAAATCTATCAGTTTAGATATTTTAAGTTGAAAGCTCCATTGTTTGGCTACCTATTTAAAATGTATGTTATGAAATTGTAAGGTTGAGGAAACGTTTCTACTACCGTCCTACCTCCATCGAATAGTGCGGAGGTTATGTTAATTTGCAAATTTTTCTTATATCAATCTGTTGAGGTTATGACCTCATTAATATTCTCTTAGATTTGTTGTTTGAATAACTTTTTTTTTTTCAAAAATTTATCTTCATATATATAGTGCGATTACAAATATTTACCATCACTAAATTTTATCTTAATGTAACCAACTTTCTTTTGCCTCAACACAATTTTAAATACATAGATTACTGTTTACCTTTTTTTTTTATTATTACTGGTTATGTTAACCCCATACCTTTTGACGTTAATTTAGCGCATGAAGGAGGTTTGTATATTGAAGCTTATACAGGGTGATCCAGTAGTGTATCCCGCTGGAGGGACACAGCCAGTAGCAGATCTTAGAAGACGCAGGTAGGTACCGATAAGGTAGCGCAGTGTCCTGGTGCCCAGAGACAACGTCGCTAGCGTCGCCGCCGACCGACGCTCATATCTTAAGTTTAGTTTTCTGAACCGTCACGCCATCTGCGATTAGAGCTAGCTCGGCCCTGCGATTTTCAATTCCTTCTACCACACTATAGAGATCTCCTTATACCGTAACTTACCTAAAGTCAATAATCTAATTGCGACGTTGTTTAGGGTGTTACAAATTTTCAAAATCACTGCTAGAAAACCATTTAAGCTGCGCTTACGGCATTCTAATGTCAAATTTAACAATTAATTATATAATAATCGCTAAAAAGCAAATGGCGGCAGTGTAAATCAATTACATACAAATTATACTCTATTTTATTTAGAATTCAAAGATCAATTTATATGACATACATGTTGAACAAGCTCATTGAAGAATATACTAAGTGGGGCCTGCAGTTAAACATGGAGAAAACCCAGTACATGGTCATAGGAGGGAAAGGACGGGATATAGAGTTAGACAGCGAAACAATAAGAAATGTAAGCCAGTATGAATACCTGGGGGTCACAATAGACGAAGACGGAAGAGACGACAAGGACATAATGAAGAAAATAGGCAGAGCAAAGAATATGAAGAAAATATTACATCCTACTCTGTGGAACAAGAACCTGACAAAAAAGACAAAAACGAACATATTTAAAGCAATCATTGAACCAGTTATGACATATGGGTCACAGATATAGGTGATAGACAAAAGAATGAATCAAGGTTGCTTTCGGCGGAGATGACATATTGGAGAAGATGCTGCGGAATAACATTATACGACCATGTCAGAAATGAGAACATCAGAGATAGAATGGGGGTGAAGGAGACTATTATAGATGCTATAAGTGGGAGGCAGCTGAGGTGGTATGGACATCTGCGTCGAATGGAGGAAGAAAGATTACCAAGAAGAGTATGGAATTGGAATCCACCTCAAAGGAATAAACGAGGCAGTCCAAGAAGGAGATGGATGGAAAATATAAAAGAAAACATGAGGAAGAGAGGTCTACGGCAGGAATAGTGGAACGATAGAGATAAATGGCGCTTAGGATGCGAGAAGCAGAAATAACTGTAAAAACTCGCTATATATATATATATATATGTTGTCACTGGATTCCGGGTTTTCTTCCGCGTTTCCACTGCTTGGTCTTTGGAAAGACCGATGCTGGTTTCTTGACGACGTTTCGGCAAAATCACACTTGCCATCTTCAGGTCTGCGATAACTGTCTGCTTCTGCTTCTTGTTATTCGTAAACTGACGTTTTCGGGATTCGGATGGTGGTTATATACTTCGTTAGCGTGTCGGTTGGTTGCCCTTGGACGAGTGTGTGCATGGTTCCGTGTCGTTGGGCTCGTGTTTGGAGTGTGACGGCTGGTTTGCGATGTAGAAGTATTAGTTTGGTGTTCTTTGTTGGTATCTGTTCTTGTTAGTGCTGGTTTCCATGCTGTTGGTAACCTCTGGGTATCATCTCGTGAATTCAGATTGTTCGGATGTTTTTCAATTTCGATGGCTTCCCTGATGATTCTGGTTTTAGTATGTTCGATGTTCGCTAATAGCTTGGTGTTACTGAAGTCTATCGTGTGGGATGTTTCTTTTACATGTTGAGCCAGAGATGAAGTTTTCTCGTCTTTTCTTACGGAATTTTTGTGTTCGTCTCTTCTTGCGTTTACCCTTCTGTTCGTTTGTCCAATGTAAGTTTTTTCACAGTTGAGGCACGGAATTTCATAAACTCCTTGGTTTTCTAAAGGTATTTTTGTTTTAGGGTTTCGAAGGACTGTACTGATTTTTCTGTCTGCTTTGAATGTTGTTTCAATGTTGTGTCTTCGTAGGATTTTGGATATTCTATCGGTGGTGCCTTTCACATAGGGTAAGTAGGTTTTGGCAGTTGGTGTTTCTTTTTCCTCTTGTGGTGTTGTTGGTTTCGGCTTGGATGCTCTTTTGATAGCACATTCACTGAAACCATTCTGCTGGAGTGCCTTGTGGAGTTTGTCCATTTCTTGGGTAATGTGATCTTCGTCTGCTAATCTCTGCGATCTTGTCACTAGGGTTTTCACTACTGATTGTAACTGAGCTGGGTGGTGGTGAGACTCAGCGTTTAGATATCTGTCTGTATGGGTGGATTTTCGGTATACCGTGTGACTTAAGTTCCCATTTTCTTTCTTCTTGACCAAAACGTCGAGGAATGGTAATTCGCTGTTCGATTCTATTTCCATCGCAAATTTTATTTTTGGATGGGTTTTGTTTAAATGTTCCAGGAAGATGTCGAGGTGGTCCTTTCCATGTGTCCAGATCACGAAAGTGTCATCGACGTAGCGTAGCCAGAGTTTGGGTTTGTGGGTGGCCGTCCTTAGTGCTGTTTTTTCTAAGTTTTCCATAAAAAGGTTTGCTATTACTGGTGATAGTGGAGATCCCATAGGGGCGCCTTCTATTTGTCTATAGCGCTGATCTTCGTAGATAAAGTATGTGTTTGTCAGACAGTGTTTCACCAAGTTCATTATGTGCACTGGGGGTTGGTATATTCGTTCGATGGTCTCTAGAGCTTCGAACAAACACATACTTTATCTTCGAAGATCAGCGCTATAGACAAATAGAAGGCGCCCCTATGGGATCTCCACTATCACCAGTAATAGCAAACCTTTTTATGGAAAACTTAGAAAAAACAGCACTAAGGACGGCCACCCACAAACCCAAACTCTGGCTACGCTACGTCGATGACACTTTCGTGATCTGGACACATGGAAAGGACCACCTCGACATCTTCCTGGAACATTTAAACAAAACCCATCCAAAAATAAAATTTGCGATGGAAATAGAATCGAACAGCGAATTACCATTCCTCGACGTTTTGGTCAAGAAGAAAGAAAATGGGAACTTAAGTCACACGGTATACCGAAAATCCACCCATACAGACAGATATCTAAACGCTGAGTCTCACCACCACCCAGCTCAGTTACAATCAGTAGTGAAAACCCTAGTGACAAGATCGCAGAGATTAGCAGACGAAGATCACATTACCCAAGAAATGGACAAACTCCACAAGGCACTCCAGCAGAATGGTTTCAGTGAATGTGCTATCAAAAGAGCATCCAAGCCGAAACCAACAACACCACAAGAGGAAAAAGAAACACCAACTGCCAAAACCTACTTACCCTATGTGAAAGGCACCACCGATAGAATATCCAAAATCCTACGAAGACACAACATTGAAACAACATTCAAAGCAGACAGAAAAATCAGTACAGTCCTTCGAAACCCTAAAACAAAAATACCTTTAGAAAACCAAGGAGTTTATGAAATTCCGTGCCTCAACTGTGAAAAAACTTACATTGGACAAACGAACAGAAGGGTAAACGCAAGAAGAGACGAACACAAAAATTCCGTAAGAAAAGACGAGAAAACTTCATCTCTGGCTCAACATGTAAAAGAAACATCCCACACGATAGACTTCAGTAACACCAAGCTATTAGCGAACATCGAACATACTAAAACCAGAATCATCAGGGAAGCCATCGAAATTGAAAAACATCCGAACAATCTGAATTCACGAGATGATACCCAGAGGTTACCAACAGCATGGAAACCAGCACTAACAAGAACAGATACCAACAAAGAACACCAAACTAATACTTCTACATCGCAAACCAGCCGTCACACTCCAAACACGAGCCCAACGACACGGAACCATGCACACACTCGTCCAAGGGCAACCAACCGACACGCTAACGAAGTATATAACCACCATCCGAATCCCGAAAACGTCAGTTTACGAATAACAAGAAGCAGAAGCAGACAGTTATCGCAGACCTGAAGATGGCAAGTGTGATTTTGCCGAAACGTCGTCAAGAAACCAGCATCGGTCTTTCCAAAGACCAAGCAGTGGAAACGCGGAAGAAAACCCGGAATCCAGTGACAACACATACTACTACCCGCGGAAACCTGAAAGAGAACATATATATATATATATATATATATAAAGATCAATTTATATTAAATAGCAAAAATAAATAAAGGACAATCTGGTCTCTGAAAGTTAATTAGGGGCATACTTTACCTGATCGGGTTTTAGACAATAGGCGGATGTGTAATGACTTCAATGACTTTTTTTTTAAAAATATCTGTTGATTCGGTGTATTGCAACTACCTGCATTATTCATTATAATGATACAGATAATAACATTGATCAGTCTCCTAATAGTTTATTCTTCAAACCTACTAATAAATCTGATATTTTGAGTGCTTCTAATAATGCCTACGAGCTGATTTGGCTTTATGGACCGATATTTGAGGAACAATGTATAAATGTTGATAGTTGTACTTAGCAGTTCCATCCTATACGAGATATGACTATAAAATACCGAGATTATTGCTGCAAAACATTTTATTTTGGATTTATACATTTTTAGTTATTATCACCTTCAATATACCCCCTCCTCTATCTCTACAACGCTCCATGCAAATTTTCCGTTGTTCGAAACAATGCTGGAAATCTTCTTTTGTGAGCTCCTTACGATGCGTGCAGCTTTTTCTTTCACAGCTTCAATGAACTGAAATTTGGTTCCTTTTAATGCAGGTTTGACCTTGGAAAACAGATAAAAGTAGCATGGTGCAAAGTCTGGCGAATAAGCTGGATGTTGTACCTGGCTAGAAACGTCTTGACAGACAATGCAGAATGAGCCGGCGCGTTATGTCGATGGAGAACCCATGCTTTTCCACAATTCGTCGTCGTTTTTTTTCTTATTCTTGCACGGAGTTGAGTAAGAACCTCAAGGTAGTAATGTTGATTAATAGTTTGACCTTCTGGAATCCAGTGAAAGAACACAATCCCATGAATATCGAAAAAAACAATCATCATCGCTTTGAATCTTGATTTACTCATTCGAGCTTTTTTAGCTCTCGGTAAAGTTGGGGCCCTTCCAATGCATGGATTGACGTTTAGTTTTAGTAGCATAAGTGAAAAAAATATTCGTCACGTTATCACACTTTCCAAGAAGTTCGCTTTAAATGTCACTTTCAATGGCATTTAAAGTGTTAGTACAAACAGTTTCGCGAGGTACTCTTTGTTCAATCGTGAGAATTTTAGGCACCATTATCGCATACACTTTTTGCATGATAAAACTGTTATGTAAAATTTGCCTTAGGCATTCTTTGCAATTCCTACAGTTACAGCAATAACACGAATAGTTAACCGACGCACATAGGTCGATTTTAACTAAAAAGCTGGCCAAAAACAAAAATCACAAACCATTGCATTCCAGATAAAGATTAGTAGCAACAAGTACCCAGATAGTGGGGGAACAATAGGACGCGTTTCTTTCTTCCAGGTGCGCGCGGGGTTACATACAATTATGTGTTATTCTAACGTCTTGCTGAATACCGTTTGATTTACATGTTGTGAATTTATGTGATTTTTTATTTACACTTAAACAAAACGTAAAGACGAAAGCTCTTGTTTGTACCATTGAAACTTCAAAACCTGGTTAGTACTTTCAATTCTAGCTGTGAATAGTTGAAAAATAGGAGATTTTTGATGCAAGATATTTTTGTTGATTTTAAATTTAGAGAAAACCTTTCAACGTCAACTTATGAAGAATTTAGTAATCTACCCCCCCTGAATAATCAAATTTAGAAAAAAATGATCTGATTAAAGAAAATTAATTAATATGTCAAAATATTAAAAACAGGTTTTCTCTAAAATCCTTTGTAGCAGATTTGTTTGCTTTAGTTCACGTTATCAATTGAATAAAAAGCTACCCCGCTCTGCACTTATTTTTCTTTCAACTATTCTTTACTTTGTTTTAAATGAATATAAAGTAAATGAAAATTAGGCAACCCACATTACAATGAATTGTTATTCTGGTAAAAATCTTTCCCGCAGTTACAAATGTGTAAATATTTGGTCATAAATGAATTTTTATTCGCTTAGATATTGAGTTATTATTTCAAATATTTATTATATATTCCCTATATGTACTCGGACATCCTCGGCTTATTAAATTATGTGCTATGCATCCAATATTACATTTTCGATCCACTATATAGGACCCTTAATACGTTAGTAAATGGTACACTTGCTATAGTAAAGATGAATTTATAAACTTCAAAAGAAGTTGACGTTTAGTCTCGCAAAGTCGCAGGGATTTGTAATTTAGTTAGCTTTCCTGATCTTTCCCAGGTGTAATTTTTCTTTTATTATGTTGTGTAGTAAGTGTAGTAATTGTATATAAAAATAAAAAGTGCCCGGCGATTTTTAATGTTACTTTGATTAACTAAAGAATTGAGTTCTTCACTTTAATTAGATTATTAATGATTTTTACGCTTCTAGGGTCTTCTGGTGTCACAACAGTGATGCGGAAAGATATTTACTATATGGCGCAACAAAATAAGTGAGGCTGCGCTGGCTCGCAACAATCACGATATAAGCAAATATTTCACGATGTTTCTGATTCGGACGCGAATATATTCCAGTCGTCATTGGTTCCATTAAGATTGATTTCTTTACGTACCAAGAAGGTATTGTGGCAAAATCCACAGCCATCTTCCCTCGGTTCTGCAGACGAATGAGGATACGATTTATTGCTGAATGAAAGGCGGTAACAAAAGAAGAAATATCGTATTTTGAAGATCAAATCGCTATCCTCCAGAATACAAGAATTCAGACTAAAGAATTTGACAGTGCAATACAGTACACTATGTGCTTCACAATGATAGATGGGAAAGTCTGCAACGTAGCATCTTAAATATTGTCAACAATGCGGTCCTTCCATGGCCACTATTGCTTGGCCTACAACACGAGTTCATTTCGTTAAACTTCACTAACACTGTCACATTTAGGCGTATTACATAAAGCGCTGGTATTGGATAGGAAACGTTTGTCATCATTATTAGCTGAAGTCTTTCGCGACATGATCTAGTCTTAATCCACTTATCCATAGTAAGGAAACAGAAAACAAAAATATTATTATAACATAAAACAAAACCACACTCTCTTCCTCTCGAAATACTTTCATATTGCAGTCGGCAAAACACATATTTTTCAGGTCGTCCGTCCTCCCGCGACCCACTAGTGGGTCGCGACCCATAGTTTGGGAACCGCTGATGTAGATGCATTATTATTTGAAATATCTTATTAATCACCATATGATTTCTTTATATTATTGTAGTAATTGGAGTCTACTTTTTTTAAATACTTATATTCTATAACATTATTTGAATTACCTGCATCTGCAAAACAAGCTTTCAGACTATGTTTATTGAAATTCGTGTTTCTCTTGATGAGAGCTACAAGCACGGGTTGTTATCGCTTACGGCCGGGTTCAGACAGTTTATTAATTCTTGACTAAGCCCGCGAGATGTCTCTGCGTTGGACATATACAGTCGATCGGTAAAACAATTCGCGTATATACTTACCAAGTTGTTTTGCATTTTACTTTTTCGCCATTTGCATTTGCCTATTATAGCTTGTGCAGGTTATATGTTTGTGTTCATCGTTCATTGTTTTACTTTAATCAATACTTGTTGTATGGCGTTTTTCATTGCTTTTATCACAAAGTTATATTTCACTGTTTGACAGCTTATAAGTAATAATGGTTTTTTATTATTTACCGTCATGTCAACAACAATAAAAGCATGAAAATGCGTATGTTTCCAAAGGATGCAAATGTAAGTTATTAAATTAATAGAATTGTAAAATAACTTTTTTACTTAAAATGGTATAATATATTTTAGTTATTCAATTTATGGATGCGGCAACCTATAAAAAAATCCGAAACTAGAATTGCAAGCACTTACTGAAGTCCGAAAGAAGTGTAGAGTATGTGATATACATTTTGTTGAGCAAGATAGACGCCATGGTGCAAATTTGAAGAAACGTAGTGTTCCATCTCTACATTTGCCATATACAGAATTGCAAACACTTACTGAAGTCCGAAAGAACTATAGAGTTTGTGATATACATTTTGTTGAGCAAGATACACGCCATGGTGCAAATTTGAAGAAACATAGTGTTCCATCTCTATATTTGCCATATACCATTGAAGGTATGATTTTATTCTATTGTGTTGCTGTATGAAATAAAATCAAATGTTGATATACAGGGTCTCCCATAAATAAAAAGACGGAGTAGCAAAAATCGGAAGCTAGATTGTGTAAAAACGTACTCTCAAAATATCAAGTCTTTATTCGTGCGCAGACGGCAGAAAAAAAATAATAAAGAATTGAATTGGCCTTACGCCGACTCTGGTCGACTTGCGGTATAGAATTGTACACATGCATGCATTGGCGGCTGGTCGGTAATAAAATCGCGCGGCACACGACAAAAACGTATGTATTTTTGTAAATAACATCCATTGTCAAACAGCACAATGGATGTTATTTAAAAAAATACATAAGTTTTTGTTGTGTGGCCCGCGATTTTATTACCGACCAGCCGCCAATGCGTGCATGTGCAAGGGCGATAGATACATAGATGTTCAGTTTGTTATTAGCCGCCGATGTGAGTTGACACATAGTTATCGACATGGCTTTTACGACGCAAGAATTATGGGATATGGTGTATCTCTACGGTGAAGTATGTGGAAATGGAAGAGCTGTTGAACGTTTATACGCCGAACGTTTTCCTAATCGCAGGCGTCCGTCGTATTAACTGATTATGGACACGGTGTTTAGGTTACGCGAACAAGGCACATTACTCCCACGCTACGAAGGCAGGGGTCGTGAAAGAACACGGAGAGTTTTACATGCGGAAGAGCATCTCCTGGATGTGGTAGATAGGGATCCAGGTATAAGCACGCGATCTGCAGCAAGACAAGTCGGAGTGTCCCGATCGAAAATTCATCGACTCCTCCGCGAGAACGTGCTGTATCCATACCACCTGCAACGGGTTCAAGCTCTAGCACAACAGGACCGTCCCGCACGTGTTAGATTATGTACCTGGTTTCGACGAAAACAAGCTAGAGATGTGGACTTTTGTGCCAGCATACTATTCACGGATGAATGTTGTTTCACCCGAAATGGTGTGTTAAATTTTCATAACGCACATTATTGGAGCGATGCAAACCCGCATGTAATACAGCAGGGTCATTTCCAACACCGCTTCTCAATAAATGTTTGGGCAGGAATTGTCGGTGATAGTCTGCTTGAACCGCACATACTACCTGCACGGCTGACCGGAGAGAGTTATTTAGAGTTTTTCCAGAATACGTTGCCGGAATATTTCGACGATGTGCCTCTGCAACTTAGAAGACAACTCCGGTTCATGCACGATGGCGCGCCTCCACACATTTCATTGGCAGTGCGCAATTACCTCAATGTTTCATATCCTCGATGGATTGGACGTGGAGGACATACACCATGGCCGGCGCGCAGTCCGGATTTATATCCATTAGATTTTTTTTATGGGGGTATATGAAAACATTTGTGTATGATGGGGATGAGATTGCCACAGAAGAAGATCTTCGGCAACGTATTTTTACAGCTGCGAAGCGTCTATAAATATCCACCTGATTCACTTACATAATCGGTTCTTTTCAGACCACCATATTACTTGTGTTTAAAAAAAGGAGGAGGAATAGATACTTCATAATAAATATCACACCATTAATTACTTTTTATACCTGCTAGAAAAAAAATAATTACATTTTGATATTTACTACGATTTATTGAATATTTTAAAATAATAATAATCAGCTGTTTCCGACTACAAACACATACATTAAAGGGCAACAACCTTCCTATTTTAAAAATAAAAATCTTTTATTGTCTGCAATAAAGTGAGTCAGTCACACATCTGCGTCAACAATCGAATATATAGCTTCGTTATTTAGAAGCATCCGGCAAAAAATATGTTTTATTATTAATGAGTATGATTTAACTTTTTTTTCCCGTTTTATACAAATAAAAGCGTATTTTTCTTTGAATGCGTGTTCGTTTCTATTTACAAATGAGCATTCTTACGTGTGCCAGGTCCGTAATGTAATTTTTTTATTTAAAAAAATAACATAGAAAATTAAATTTTTAATTTCTTCGTTATTGCGGCATATTTGGGCCTGTTACTGTTCGGACTTTACATACCTGCTACTCCGTCTTTTTATTTCTGGGACAGCCTGTATAGAGGAAACATGTTACATTAAATTGTACATCATACTAGATCCATGACGTCTCGTCTTATTTATGTTGCCGGATCTATTTTTATTTTTGTCAGTGATATTTGATATAACCAAAGAAAATATGTATTCACAATACAATAACTATAACGTAATATATTTTGTAATGGAAATGCTCTAAGACTTCAGCCTTTCTCAACTAATTTATTATATAGAGTTAGATTGTTGAGAAACCATAAATGTTTCATAACGTATCCATAATAAAATTTAAAATAACCAATACTTATGATATCCTCATTGATCAGATGATTATAGAAAAGTTTGTAAGAAGCTTCGACTGTTTACAGAAACATTTTGGCATTAGATTCAAAGGACGCAAATAGATAATAAACACAATGTACTTCTAAGAAGAACTGTTTTTATACAATTTATATCAAAGCAAAAATAAACACGCAAATTTAACAGGCAAAATATACACAAAGGCAAAAAATACACAACACACGCCTTTTTGACAGATATGATTTATCTGCCAACACCAAATTGAACTATTAGTCTCTTAAAAATATGTAAGGCAGAAATTTAATATTGAAACGAAAATTATGTGTTTATTTGCCATGAATGCATATATTACGATCAATGTATACATTTTCTATCTAAACTGATGAAATAAAAGCTCTCAAAATATAATTTAAAAAAATAACTTTAAATTTCACTAATACAATTATGACAACATATACATGTTATCAATGACGTGCAATTGAATATAACTTGTCTCCTCTATAAGTAATTTCAAATGTGTGATGGCATGATACCGGAAAGACTTTTATAAAATTACTTATTCAATTTCATTTATTTACCTACACAAAAAAACATTAACAAAATAGTGAAAGGTAAACACTCACTGTGAATTTAACAGACTCACTGAAATTACTTGTGCGAGAACAATATATTAAACACAAGAAGTTCTTCATAAAAATTTAGAATACTTGATTATGTACATAATTTGTTATATATTATTATTAGTTATACACATGTATGTATTTGTACATCTATCATTTATTTGTAATAAATGATAGATATACAAATACATACTGTTACAATTTTTTTTGTTGTATTCTATCCTTTAATGGATTATTTTAGGTTGTCGTGGAATACGTAATTTATTTTGGATTAAATTTATGTCATCTTCCTACTACTACTGCCATCTGGGGTAGATTTGCTTAAGATTCCTATTGCACGCGTTCTGCCTTATCGCAGGTGTGTGTGGCGTATACATGCATTGACGGGTAGATGGCGTACGTTGTTTTATTTAATAAATTTGTTTTCTTTATTTATTGCTAATTTAGTTTTAGTGCTTCTTTTGGGCCTAGAGTTATGTAACAAATTATTTATAATTATTTTCCATTTTTCTATTGTCATTTGAACCTGCATTTTGTCGTACGTTTAAAATATCAGATTGGGTCGTTCGGTCTTTTAGAGCAATTGTCGTGTTCCGTTTGATGGTCGGGCTTTGGCATGTTAGAGTCTTTCTCTTGCACTTTAACGGTCGTCGAGGAAGGGTTAAATACCACAAGAGCAGAAGCAATTTCCTTAGCTTTACTTGAGAATGTTGGAGAGTTTGGAGGTTTATCGTCTGTAATCGCTTACAAAAGCGGATGTTATAGTACTTCTCAAGTGTTATTATTGGATTTTGGCGTTTTGATTGAATCTTGCGAGGATATTTCCTTCTTGGCTAGGAATTGTTTAATTGCTCGGTTAGTGTGGTGCATGGCCTAGACCTCATTTGAGCACTTTTGTTGTGGTTAAGATTTAAGAACCACGTGCTATGGTAATCTTACGGTGCCAGGAAATTTATTGCTGAATCTTGCGGTGAAGACATATTTAAGGTACAGATTTTTGGAATTCTGTAGCCTTCATACGCTATTTTCTTGAGATGTCGTTAGCCGAAGATAGGCGAGCAGATTTCTTGTAACGTGTGGATCCGTAGAAGGTATCATGTTTGGTAGCTGTGGATGTGACTTTCTTTACGGTACTGTATCTGTGTAAATTTCTCTGATATTATCCAGAGTGTAGAGTTTATTGACTAAACAGTTTTGGTAAAATTTATGTCAATATCGTGTACTTGAACAGTAAATTTCAATTTTCCGGCCTAGCTAATTAAATGAGTCATCGTAATTTCCTATTTTAACTTCTTGTGGCATATGAGCCTTATGTTTTGAATTAATTAAATTAACGTAGTTTTATTAATTATAGTGACCTCAATTTGGAGGTTACTTTGACATTTTTGGAGACGTTACGTAGCCTTTTTATTTTTGGACTCAGAATTTGAACTAAATTTTGGATGTGTATGGGCAGTGTAGCCTCACATTTGTCTTGTGTAACTTCTTAGTTGTTATTTAGTGCATTTAGTCAACCATTGTAACTTATTTTTGTACAATCTCGTAAGAAATTTTTGAATTTAATCGAATCACATTTCCTTATGTAAAGCATAGTTAACTAGCGCTAATTTTTTTAATAGAATTAGATACTTATAACTTAGAGTCTGCACTCTGATGTCGAATAGATTGTCGGTTGCCTCTGGTATACAGAGTGTTTTATTTTTGTGTTGACGTGTTGCAAATCACGATCAAACTGTTCGACTTTGGAGGGACTTCCGGCAAGTTGCCTTATAACTGTGTGCTTGTAAGAATATTGTTGGTTAATTAATTTTAATTTTAAGATTGTTTCTTGTGTTCACCATTTCGAATTTCTTAAATTATGTAATTGTACGTCATTGATAATTTTGAGTTGTGGATCACCTTGGGTGACCATTTAAATTTTAATTAATCCTTCAGAATTTAATACTGGCAACTGAGTTGCGCTTGTGATTTACATTTCACTGTTTTTTTTTTCCTTTGTTCTAAATATCTCTAGAAAATCAAAGATTTTATAATATAGCCGGATATGTACAGTAATTGGAATGCGCTGTTGAGATCTGTGATTAAATTTCAATAAACTGTTTGTTAAGTTTGAATGAGCGTGTGCTCGTCTTATTTTCTTATCACCTGGGGAGTTTTACATTGGTCCGGGGTCTGAATATCTGTTGGGCTTAGCATATTTTTACGGATAGGCGCCCTGACAACTTAACCTTCGACTTAGTACGGTGTTCGAACTCGCCCTTCTCTGACTGTAGCTGGAGGCAGTGCTGACTCCCATATTTAACATCGACCCTTGGGGAAGTAAGAGGTAAGACTGAGTGTTATAAGTTGGTGATTAATTAATAGACAAGCGTCCTCTTTAAATTTGAATAGAAGGTTAATTACCGTGGTGGTGTCTAACTTACTACCTTCTTGGAATTTGGGGTACCGAATTTTGGTTAGGGCCTTGGCCATTTATAATTTATATACAAGAGGGTAGCAATACATATTAATGTTTTTCTAAAGATTTCCTTTTTTTATTATGTCTTTCTAGATCTATTTATCATTACAATTGTACAATATAATGAGAAATAATGTTTGAATTTGAATTTCTGTTTGATTAAAAATATATTGTACTATTGTGATGGGTGAAAATAAATTAAAAAGAGAGTATTCTTGTCTTGCAAACAAATTGAATGTGTTAATTTTCATCCGACTTTAAGATGTGCATTGAAGCGAGGTGAAAATGAACACATTTAATTTGTTCGCATCCGAAAACAATAATTTACATGTTTGAAAATATGGATAGGTATATGAAAGTAATACGTGACTAAGCCCGCAAGAGGGCAGTTCCGTAAGTACTCAATTTTTATACAGTATGTTTCCCAACTATAGTATTCATTTATCTATGGCTATAAGTGCGTAAAATATCCTAACACATTTCTATATCACTCTGTATCTAATCTTACGTACCTTCCTTATCTCGTAAATGCCTTGAAAGTCTAGGGGACGTCTGGGTAGGACTTTGCGGTGGTTTGCTAGTCAACGGTGCTAAATTGCCTAAGGCCGGCAATGTAGACGGTCTCTCAGTAGTGCTCTTATCGGAGCTCATGCTATCGACGGAATCACTCTTGTTGGATTTTAATATTCCCGATCTCACTGTATATGCTCCAGTTTGGACGGATAACGGTGGTTGAGTTACTTGATTTACGTTTGGTGATGGGGGTACCGTTTGGTAATTTTTAAGGTTGGCATCTTGAGATGGTGGTGTAGTGCCGGGATAACTCAAAGAACTTAGGAGAGATGGATGTTGATGAGTTGATGATTCGGTAGGAGGCGTTGTACCTGAAAATAATAAAATATAAAATTACGATAACATCTAGAACAACCTTTAGTGACATTTAAAATAGCAATAACCGCTAGAAATTAGAAAAGAATACTTTTATATAAGATTGGAATAGTAAACACGTGTCTACGGTTGCACTACAGCGGAATTTACCCAATATTCTCTTTTTCTTGTTTTATTTTATGTATCCGCGATAATTCCTTTATTGGTTGTATGTATGTATAGACATATAATGTCTAATATTAAATATTTTTAATTTAATTATTATTACCCACCCATTCCAGCTATTTCTTCTGGTATAGCTTCGCAACTGACGCGCATGTCCTTCTTCATTTTTTTGACACATTCATCGTCTTGCACTCTAAGCTCATCCCGATCTTGTTTCTGTTGCAAGAACGGATTCTTCCAATTAGCCGACATTTCCGGACTTGAATTGGATCTGCGAACTGGATTCCTGGACTTGGTACCGTCCTCATAAATATTCTCGAGATCGTCAATACTATCCTTCGAACTCTGTCTAGATGGCGAATGTTTGTTGGGGGAGCCTATTTTTTAAAAAGAGGGAGAATTAGTTACTTTAAAATTGTCACAACAATCGGAATTTTGTTGTTTTACCTGGTATACTTATAGGTACTGTCGTCGTACTGTATTCTTCTTCCTGGCTGGAGCTCTGATGCCTGCTGAATTCTTTGTCGAAACTGGACGAATCACCAGACATATGATGCATAGAAGGCGTGAACAAGGTCGATATTTCATTTAGTGGGAATTCGTACAGGGAATACTGATACGAAGTTTGATTTTGTATCCTCATAACCCAAGACATATCTCCTGTGAATTAATAAAATTTGATAAACAAGATTAAGGTAATATTGGTAAGGTACATGAGAATTTTTGTTTTTAATTAATTTAATACTATAGTTAATTCGCACTTTAATTCATAGTGTAGACATGTTGCGACATCTACGATTCATTTACCGTTAGTATTCGTTGAAGCTAATCTAAACCGGGTGTCCCAGCATTTATACAGAGTGTTCGACAACGACGAACCAACACAAACTTATGTTTTTTTTTAATGGAATGCTATACTTTTTCTTTCATTTTATGATAGCTCTTGAAGGGCTGATTAAACTGACATTACAAGTTCATGTCAGTTTAATAATAGTTATTTATCTCCCTCCGCTTCGCATCGGGAGATAAACCTTACCTCGAACCAAAATCTAATACTTTTTTCCCTTGTATAATAAATAATTATTATTAAAAACCCAAGACAGCAATCGTAGAAGCGGCTACTAATGACTCACCCTGTATAGATTCGACGATTCAATTCAAATGTCAATGATATATTTCTGAGAGTCGCTAAAAGGTTACGAATTTGGTGTCGTGCCTGTTAGTAGTGATAAGTCGACTACAATGATTTCTGATGATTTCTTTTGTATCCGTTGTAAATTATAAAAAGGAGGGTTAGTAAAGAAAATGGTAAATAGATCGTATGGTGCAAACTGTAAATGTAAATAAACACTAACTGTGTTGAATACTAGAGATGAGCGATATATCCAGTAGCAGTTATTAATCACTGTTATTTTACAGTAGCAGTGATCACAACTAATATCGCTTTAGAAATATCACTGATTGAAATAACGTTTGGATATCGACCGTACAATTCAAGGGCGAGAGCGTGTACGTGCAGACTGATATTCGGCTCTGATCGTAACGTTTCGGCACACTTCGGTAACAGTGAATTATAACTGCGATCACCATCAATAACAATCACGTTTAAAAATATCTAATATATCTTAACCGTGATCGCCGTTAATATCAGTAGCGGTGAAAAATATCTACTTGATATAAATCACGTAGATATTTTTAAGCGTTACTGTTATTGACGGTGATCGCTGTTAGTCTATCAAGTAGATATTTTAAAGCGTGATTGATATTAACGGTGATCGCAGTTAAAATATTAGTCGCGCTTAAAATATCTATATGCTATTAACATTTTAATATATCGGCTGTTCTTAAAATATTGTCCGGCATTTATAGGAAGGCTGATATTATGAAATAAACTAAGAAATAGTTAAATATTAAATATTGAGTGAAACATGTCAAAATAAATGCAATAAATACTATATTATTTGCTCATGCTTTCAATATATTTTCTAATATTTTAGTCTTTGTAAATAGTATATTAAAATACAAGTTTCATAAGACACGATTTTTGCGCACGCGTTCAAGCAAAATGTCTTATGAAACGTGTATTTTATACTATTTTTTCTATTTCGGTTATTAAAAGTTCAAAGAAGCTTAAAATAAGAGACATGTTTTGTTCGAATATTTTAGAAATTTTGCTTTTTTGAAGTTGGTTACTCTGATTTTTAAGTAGAACGTTTTAAATATTTGAATATCGGTGGTGCTATATGTAATTGTGTTTAAAATTCAGACTGATTTATACAATAAATTATTTCAAATTATCAGCAAAAAGGACGAAATAAATAACTGTACGCCCCCAGAGATTCGCAAAATAGCAGAAGACAATTTACAAAATCTTTCGTCCACAAATTCTCTACATATTTATCAAAACAAACTTTTATAACAATTGTACTATTCAACATGGTAAGTAAATGTCAATAGTAGCATCCGAAAACTTATCATCCAACTCTGCTTAACAATTTATATTGCTAATTAGTAAGTGAAATGTTAGCATGTGTGCTTTTTATTATTGCACATTTTTGTTACTTTAAATGCTTATATTTTGACATTTAAATACGATTTGGTTCCATTTTTTTTGTTACCAACTTCAAAAAAATAAAATTAGCGTGCGATAAAGTAATACTTTATGCAACCAAAACGGGTGTCGTAAAGTGAACTTTATAGCACCGGAATAGAAAAAATTTATTACTTAACCAGTTCTTAATTGTATAAGCATAATTTAAATATCTTCCAATACAAAATATTTTAGAAACATTTTTACTTTAAAACTATAACTATTTTCAGAATTAAATAAGTTTAATATCTTATTGTAGTTGGTTTTATTGAAATTATCTAGCCAAACTCAATATATTGGTTTTAAAACAATATAAAGTGCATTTCCTATCAGTGTTTCTATTTGGCTGCTAACTAAGAAATGCTTCAAATATTGACTATCTAGCATATGATTGGGCTTACTAGCACCATGAATAATAATTCGGCAGTTGATTGCTAGAAAGTTTAAAATATCGCTGTGTCGGTTAGCGATTAATTTGATGCAATTTGAATTAACCTACCTGAGTTGTATATTATTATTGACATTCAGTTTTCGTAAAATGTTAAGACATTGATTATTATTATTACTACATGTATTTCATTTAATATGTCAATGGCAAAACATTAAGGGTCCTATATAGTGGATCTGTGAATAATGGAAAAATAGCAGATTTTTGATGCAAGATATTTTTGTTGATTTTAAATTTGGAGAAAACTTTTCAACGTAAACTTATGAAGAATTTAGTAATCTACCCCGCTGAATAATCAAATTTATAAAAAAAAAATCGGATTAAAGAAAATTTATTAATATGTCAAAATATTAAAAACAAGTTTTCTGAAAAATCCTTCGGAGGAGATTTGTTTGCTTGGGTTCACGTTATAAATTGAATAAAAAGCTACCCCGCTCTGCACTTATTTTTCGTTCAACTATTCTTTACTTTGTTTTAAATGAATATAAAATAAATTAAAATTAGGCAACCCACATTACAATGAATTCTAGTAAAAATCTTTCCCGCGGTTACAAATGTTGGTTATATCTGAAACCTATCCAAATAATTTCTGGGGTAAGACAGTGCCATTTAAAATTTATAAGGCTGGGTGCACAGCAATTATACAAAACAATTTAATTGTCAAACAAAATGTTTGACAAGCATTTTAAACACATTTCTAGCAAATTCTTAATTAATAATGTGTCAATAAATTTAATTAACATTAATTATAAAGGCAAAATGAATGTATAGTTTTAGCTATATTTTGTAGTGGTGTTGCAAATGTAACTATCCGTTACTAAAGTATTCGTTACTCGATAAGATCCGAAGTAACGAATACTGGTTTCAAATAATCGTTACTTTTTCAGTTACTCTCATAATATATAACTTTTAGAATGCATATTCTTGTCTGAAATATTTTATTAAGAAATATAATTTAGAGTAAATAACTTTCCACAAAATATTTTAATTTAACCAATTGTTAGTATTACTTGTATTTGCCGATTTCATTATAAAAATTTTGTATGAACTTATTGTATTGAAGCAATATAAAATAAATTGTGTGCCTTGTACTGCATTCTCCATTTATTATCTTGAGTTTGAATGTTTGGGTGAGTCTTTTAACGAATTTTATATATTTAAATTAATATTAGTATGTAAGTGAACATTTTGTTTGTACCATATATAACTAACTAGAGGCTTTCAATATTGTTGATTAGATGCTCTAAAGTAGGTATTATTTTAAATATAATGCACAGCTATTATCAAGTATACTTATTCTTCCACACTTGTGTTTTGTATTCAAGGTTTGATAACATACAGACATGTCAGAAACTTCGCAATCTTTTCGACAACAAAGAAGCACTATTTGGAAACAATTTAGGCGCATCTCCGAATGCAAGGCGAAATGTAACTTGTGCAATTCGGAATATTCATACAAAGGAGGAACAACTTCCAATTTGAGAAAGCACCTACAGTCAAGGCATCCAACTGTGATATTTGATGAAATATCATCAGACACCATTAAGCTTACGCAGGCCGTCCCTTTATCTTCACACGCAATTGCATCCACATCAACAGCGTCTTCATTTCCTGAAGATTCGACATTTTTCTCTACTGCAACTTCTACTGCTGGGATATCTGAAGTCCAAAAAACGAGAAAAAGGAAGCAAATGTCATTAGTAAGTTATACAAAAACACTAAAACACCTTACCACACTAAAGCACAAAAATGGCTAAATACGTATTTCAACAACTAAGTTGTCATCATCAGTAGCACTGATTAAATTAATCAGTGCTACTGATGATGACAACTTAGTTGTTGAAATACGTATTTAGCCATTTTTGTGCTTTAGTGTGGTAAGGTTTTTCAGTGTTTTTGTGTAGTTTCAAGCCACAGACTCCAAGTTTAGTTTCTTATTAGTAAGTTATGTTTCTCGGCCAATATCCTTGCCTAGACAACAGAAAATTAATAATTTGGTATTAAATATAATTGCCAAAGATTTGCGACCATTTTCTGTTGTAGAAGATATCGGTTTCAAAGAACTGCTTCTCGAACTTGAACCATGTTATAAAATCCCTAGTCGTTTTACATTAACAAATTCACTGTTACCATCAACATACGAGACGGTCGTCAAAAAACTTAAAAATATTTTAGAAACTGCAGACTTTGTAGCCACAACTACAGACGCTTGGATGTCTGTAGCAAATGAAAGTTATATAGGTGTTAAGGTGCCAATCCACAATGAGAATATCTCATGAAATTTTTGTCTCGTGCAATAAAAATCGCAGGATAACTCCAATTTCATTGGTCTTTCGACTGTTTCCACAATGAAATTGAAGCGATTTTTACTGCATGAGACTCTTTCGACTGTTTCCACAATGAAATTGAAGCGATTTTTACTGCATGAGACATAAATCTCATCAGATATTCTCATTGTGGACTGGCACCTTTACAACTCATTTCATTACCAGCAAATGGAATTTCCATTCATTTGTGTTAGAATGCTTTTGTTGCAAGACCAATCATGAGTCGCAGCGTATTATAGCAGAATGGAACTTAACTCATAAAATATATGCTTGTACAACCGCAGCCAATATGATTAGTACCATAAAAATTTCTGGATGGGCTCATATTCCTTGTTTTGCTCACACGCTTAATTTAATTATTAAAACCGGTCTTGCAGAAATTGATTCTATCCGTAATAAAGTAAGAGCCATAGTGGAATACTTTAATAGAAGCACACAAGCAAAAACTAATTTTTTTTCAATCCAGAAACAAATGGAACCAAACTCATTGCCATTAAAACTGAAACAAGAAGTCGTTACACGGTGGAATTCAACATTCTACATGTTTGAACGAATAGTTAAATTACAAGAGCCTCTTACTGCTACAGTCGGTCTATTACACAATCCAGTTATGTTGCTCTCTGAGGTTGAATAGATTACTTTAAAAGAAATATGTAAAATATTACAACCATTTGAGCAAATTACGGTAGAGATGAGTGCTGAAAAATCAGTCACCTTATCAAAAGTTATTATTATTGTTAATGGTCTTCGTTCTGTACTAGATCAGATTAGGACTAATATTTCACAGAACGCAGCTTATACCTTAATAGATACTTTGATGGAATCCATGTCAACAAGATTTGGAAATATTGAATTTAATGATATTTTTGGAAAAGCCTCCTTTTTAGATCCAAGGTTCAAAACTAAAGCTTTTAATTCTAACGAGGCACTTAAGCGTGTTAAAGAGGAAATTCAACAGGAAGTCATTACTTTAATTAACAAAGGAAAAGAGGCCGAAACATCCACTTCTGCTGTCATAGATACCGAAATTGGTACTTTTGAAAGTGCTGATTTAGAAACTATTGACGAATCAGAAACATGTCTAATTTGGAAAGAGTTTGACAAGTCAATGAAATCTACAGAATTAGTTAATAGTCCAACAGCTGCAGCAATTACAGAAATAAAAACTTATATAACAGACGTATTTATGACCCGGAAAGAAAATCCACTAGAATGGTGGAAACAAGGAGAATTGCTATATCCAAGATTATCCAAATTAGCAAAAAATATCTATCTGTAGTAGCCACCTCGGTCCCATGTGAAAGATTATTTTCCAAAGCAGGCAATTTAATTTCTGAAAAACGTAGTCGTTTAAAAGGAAAAAATGTGCAACGTATAATGTTCTTACATTGTAATCAAGAATTATTTTAAATACATGAGTATTTGTTTATTTTTTTGGTAACCTTATTTCAAATAACTCTGTATGCAGTTAAAATAAATCAATATTATACAACCTATACAATACATATGTTGATTTCTTCTTATTAATCTAATTTAATTTATGTAATAAAATCTGGCCTTCTAATGTAATGGCTCCTTAAAAATACTTTAGGCTTTGGCATTTTACTTTTAATTTTGAGTTGAAATGTTTTGTGTGATACTTACTTTTAACGAATTTTATTTATTTAACGTAATATATATTAATATTAGTATATAAGTGGACATTTTGTTTGTACCATATATTAACTACCCGCACCGCACATTTGAACGAGTACTCGGTAACGACTAAAGTAACGGATATTGAATTCGAAAGTAACGATTAGTTACAGGTATTGAAAAGTAACTGAAATCAACATCACTAATATTTTGTATAATTGGTGTGCGTGCAGCCTAAGAGAGAACAGTACTTATAAATAGAGTTGAAGGTGGTTTTTAATTTCATATGCATATAGGAATTATTACTATATTTTTAACATGCATACATATTGCCTATATCTAGATATGGATATAAGTCGTGATCACAATAATTTTTAATTTTCACTGATATTTTAAAATCACTGTTACTGTGATCACAGCTATTGAAAAATCACTCCTAAGCTCATCCCTATTGACTATTGAATACTAACGAGCAGACAACACTACATAACCCCATTATTATTCAGCAAAGTGACGTCAAACTAATGGAGAATATCTTACCAGTTGGCCTTCTTATATATATCTCCGCCCATCCTTGGCACCAACAAGCACAATGCAGTTTCTCGTTAATATTTGTATCTCGACTTGTCAATTGCTGCAATTTAGATGGAAGCTGTTCCAGCTTATCGGTGAGTTTCTTAGACTCTTCGACAGGACTGCTAGTGGATGTGTTAGTATTCGATTTATCGCCTGAATTTTGTCTGGTCACTCTGTTGCTGGAATCGTCTTTCTCCTTTTCCGTACTACTGCTGCGCATGGTCTTCAATTTGAAGGAAGTCCTTCCGTCGATCTTACAAAATGTAAAGCATCTATCGCAAAGACCGTATTTCAAGGCTTTTTGTGCACAACCACTCGTCGTCACTGTTATTACTTTGTTACCTAACAACCAGCTCATTGACTGTCCGCCGGCCAGCAGAAACTCTGTAGTTGGCAATCTAAAAATCAAAAAATAATTAATATGTTGAAGATTGTTCAAGTGTAAACTAATTGCATTCGGAATACCTTTGCATACTAAAGAATCCAATAAAATGAATTAAGACGCTTATAAAAGTGCCGTATTTTAAAATGACATTCATGTTCTAAAAAATTCAGCCCCCCCCCCATTTAACAGGGATAAGGATGGTATGTGGTTAACATTAAGTGACAAACAATTTAAAATGAAAATCACGCCATATTTTAGATATATCATAATTATAACTTATGCTAAGCAACCAACACCAAGAGAATACAATACTAATCTATAATTAGTGCTATATTAGACAACTGAAAAACGCTATAGTTTATATTTACCTTCTCGGCACAGCACTGCATGGGGAAAATGCATATCTAGCCATCAAATCAATACAAGTTTCTGTTAATTCTTCATAGAAGGTCACTATAGACTTATCGGTCGGATTTTTAAAATCCAATATTGGTTTAACATCAGCTAATCTGGCAACCACAGTTGAAGTTCTATTAGGTCGCCTAGAACCCTGTTCCGTTAAACTGGAGCTGCGCTTTCTGTCAGAGCTGTCTTGATTTAGTTTATTTAGATCTGTCGATTTTATGTAATTCGTCTCTCCAAATGGTGTCAGAGCATTTGTTTGTAGGCCCTTCAAATTATTAATACACAAAGTATAGGAAATATGAATAATAACAGTTGTCAATTGGTTCTTATAATTAAAGAAATAAATTAATTAAAACTCTAATAATTAAACGGGACTTACGTTTGTAATAAATTTTACAAAATCTTTCCTGAAGGGTAGGCGACATTTTAGAAACCACACAGCTATGACGTGATGGGCCAATGAAACGATGTAATGATTGTACTTGAAAGGATTGGTATACGGCAAGGATATGGCAAATACTGCCATATATTGGTCAGCCACGAAATTAGCGAAAACCATCGGCAACACTGTCAACGCTAAAACAAAAAAAAATTCGAACTGTCAAACAGAAGTGTCACTTGTCAAATTTGTATATTTTTGTCATTTCAAGAAATTATTTTGAATACACTCTATCCAGCAGCATTCAATTAAGATCTTCACTGCAGTAGTCCATGACCTTGATTGATATATGGGAAAAAGTTTTGAGTTGTCTTATTTGCTACAGTTCTAAGTACAAAAACACTTTAAATGGCAAGAATATTACATGCTAAACTTGCTGGATGTTTTCGGAAAAGTTTGCCAAATGGTTAGAGGTTATGTTAACACAAACCTCGTTAATACTATCGCTAATTTCGTCTATTGGGTGACGTATCACGCAGTTATTTCAGTACAACTGTTACTGATTGATACCGCAATCCAACTACCGTTGTTATTTCTTATAAAAGCCAATAACACATATCATTTCCGACAGCTGGATTGCAGTCAAAATTAAATTATCCTTCATGATATATGGCTTCACCGCCTCTGCTAAATAACGTGTTAAGTTTTCTTTTTTTATGAAGACACCTTAGTGTATTTTTAGTATATACAACGTGTTTCAAAAACAATTTCATCTAGTTGTCCACAAATTTTTCCAATAAATTATGACCTTTCGCATTCCTGAAATGCGGATATAGATTAAATAGTATACAGGTTATCCTTCTGTCACTGTCAAAATTTATCATCAAGCGATTTGGTAATGAAATTAATTAAAAAATTTAGGTAAATAACTTATTTGTAGAAATTTTAATTAATTATAATTTATAAAAAATGTTCAAAATGGTCACCATAATGCATAATGCAATGCGACGTTTTATGTTGTCAAAAATATTCTGCAATACATTTGATGTTATTTTATTACACTTAATTGTAATTGTATTCATCAGATACTAATTCTTGTATTATATACTTCATTTTCTAGCAATCCGAAAATAGAAAAGTCTAACGAAGTAAGGTCTGTTGATCGCGCTGGCCAAACACCCCTGCTTAAAACTCGATGAGATGTTCTAGAAGCCCAACATTTTCACGAATTGTATGTGCAGAAGCCCCATCTTGCTGGAAGTAACCCTAAATGAATTCGTCATGTTGCACTTGAGTTAAAAATGGTGTTAATAACTGTTCTCGGTATCGTTGGCTGTTAATGTTATTGTGAAAAAATATTGATCCTACTATTCTACGATGAGATGCAGCTAAACATATTCCGACTTTAACGTAAAGGAGCATCTATGCGATTGTTTGGATTATTTATAGATCATGTTCTGTAATTCTGTTTATTTACTAACCCGCTTAAATGAAACCATGCGTCATCAGTAAAAAAAACTTACGATCTAGAATTGCGTCATTATTTACATTTTCTTGAATGAAATTCCAAACAACAAATTCTGATCTCTAGCTAGGATCTGATGAACAGCCGATACTTTGTATGCATACATATGCACGCGACGGCGACGCCTGAAAATTCTATGAACGGTACTAGAAGATACGTTTGTTTGAAGTGATAAACGACGAACTCATGTATGTGGGTTTTCTCCAACAAGGTTTTGTACGTGGTCAACAATATTTTATTGTGTACTTGGTCTACCAGAACTTTTGCCTTTTAACACAGATCCTGTAGCCCGAAACTTCTTCACGATTAGGCGAATGTGATGATGAATAGCGGTATTATCCACAACTCTATTAGGAAACTGCAAGTGAAACTGTCGCTTACATTGCCATTCCCCATTAAGAAATTATGCACTTCGGAAATATGCTTCAACAATAAAAATATGTTCTTGCAATGTGTGCATTATTTAGTAGTATTGTTTATTACATAAAAAACTTCTTTGGTAGAAAAAATTAAATTGCTAGTCACAAAATCACAAATGTCAAAATGACATTAGATAAATAATTACTTATAAATAAAAGGCAAGACTAAATGGTGGAATTCTGTAACTTTCTCGGAAGCTCCGGCTATCGTAGGCCCTGGCAACGAAGTGACGTTGCGATGACGATTTCAGAATTTTTGCAGTTAGTGACGTAGAAGTGTCAATTTACGATTTTTTGTACATAACCTTTATGTTTAACATGTAAACAGACATATTATCTCGTAAACATATACCAAAATATTTCAATTTAAAATTTTAACTAATACGAAAATTGTTTGGAATATAATATAGCGATTGCTAACATTTTTTTTTAAAGAAAATGTACGGAACATTTTGTAATGCCAAGACATAGTATAAACATATGTTTATACTGCTGCCAAGATAGCACGAAACACTTTGGAAAATTTCAACAAGAACTGTTATCATTAGGAGAGTTTCAAAGGACGTAGTATCGCACTAGTGTATAGTGAATTTGCAGATAAATGTCTTTTCAGGCACATTTATAGATGATGAAATGTGATTTTTTTATAAAGCCAACAAGGACAGGTATCCCTATAAAGTGGACATTGTTTTTCTTACAAGAGTACCTAAACACAAAAAAATACATAAACCTAGCAGACAATATCCACACAACATAAAGCATGTGAAATGTGCACAAACTAAATGTTCGAAAAAGTCTATTATGGTATCGTGTTCACAATAACTTCACAATTTAAAGTTGCCTTTTTCATAAGATTTTCTAATAATAAAACTACATCAAATTGAGAGGATGTTTAACTTTATATTATGTTGAAGAAAATAAGAGGAAATTTACCTGTTTAGTCAATGACTTTATTTGTAAATCAAACCGCAAAGATTTTATCAATGTGTAACTATATTGAACGATTAATGTTTGAGGATCCAAAAAGGTAACATTAAGTTTTAATAGCATAGGCCAAAGTATATAAATGGTTGAAGGATATAGATGATTTTGTATTTAGAAAATCGACCAATCCTGTGATGTATTGTTGTACTTGGTACACCAAATCATTTGATATTATTGCAGGATTTTGTTGTCGAGCCTCTGAAATTATAGTAATTGAAAGTTCTCTTTATTTGCAGTTTTTACAGGAGAGTAATATTCATTAGGCTGAAATTTGCACTTTTTCAACTCAAAAGAATATAAAAAATGATTGTTTAATAAATTTACCAGCAAGTATTATAAAACAATAGATGACATTTGACTCGGATAATTATACTAATATTGGATATGAATTATATGTTTACTATTAAATCTTAACAATAAAGATCAAAAAGAAAAATAATAATACTGAACTAGAAATGTGAACTTTGAATAATAGGTACTCAAATAGAGATTGTTTGTATAAATATTCAAAAATAAAACACATTTTATTGTCAAATATATTTTCTTTTATCAACCTTACCATAAAAGTAGTGCTGAAATTTAGAAAAAAAAAATTACAGTATGTGAATAGAAAAAATATATATATGTATATACAAAAGAAGAGTGTTCTTCATTGGCTAAAGGTGGAGCAAGTATATCAACATGTGTGCCATCAATTACACCTACATCTCGTGCACCCCATTTTTCATAAAAACTATACAGAAGGATAATTTTTAGAACGTTTAGAAAAGGTACCCTTAATTACCCTTGGTAAATATATGAACTGGGTGCTATCGATTAAACAAAATACATCTCCGGTCTCCCATTTTTTATCATAAAAACAAAATAAAGAATTATTTTTAGAATATTTTGATACAACATAATTACCCTTGCTTGACACGATTCTTCGATTCACAATCACTGGGAAATTTTATGCATTCAGGGAATAAATTGTTTGATATTACAAGACAGACCTGATGAACTATTCGACTTACTGAACTCTGACTGAGAGAAACAAAGCTATTAATACCAACACTATTCTGATAGCTGTCTGATGCTACGAAATTTAATGTTGTTAAGACCTGTAACAAATATATAATGTGCACTATAAAGTTAATATGCATTTCAAGTGATGTTTATGATAATAACCTTCAAATGTAATGGTATATTTGTTTGTTCAATATGTCCATCCAATAACTGGATCAGGTTTTGAACAGTGTCCTTATTCAGTCTAAACATTTGTTTAAAATGCCTGTTTGGTATTTCAAAAGGATTTCCGTGATCTCTTAAACGTTTGCGGAATATACGCATATAATTTCTAAAATAAAGAAAATAGAGAATATTATGTATACTCTATATATTTTATATTATCGATTACCTACCTGTTGTGATCTTCATCTAATAATAATGCTATAAAGCCATTCATATTTGCAAATATAAAACAATAATAATTATAACAAATAAACTAACAGAAACTATAAATATAACAACAGGAACAGTATATTAACAATAGTTATATAATAATAATATAACCACAATATAACCAACAAAATCTTTACTCACGAACGTTTTGACAGTTCTACGTCACTAACTCTCAATATTCTGAAATCGTCATCGCAACGTCACTTCGTTGCCAGGGCCTACGATAGCCGGAGCTTCCGAGAAAGTTACAGAATTCCACCATTTATTATAATTTGCAAGTACTGGTTCCTCAGTACCTAGTAAGATGAATTTATTTTTGAAACACGTTGCATTTTATCTATGACGCTCAATATCAATTTAATCGAAGACAAGGCATCATGCCGTGTAATCTAGTATAGGCTATAGTAAAACAATTATGGCGGACAGGTTCTCCATATGCCTTGTATACCGACTGGGGGCGCCACTACTTCCTGGTGCTTACAGTGACTTGATATACAGTGTGTTTTGTCATTGATAGAAGTTATAATAAAAATATGTACACTTACGTTAATTACTGCGAAATCCATTGAACATTTTTTTTTTAAAAATTTTTGTTTTTTTGTAAATATGCGCGACGTTTGTAGGATGAACATCATAGTAAGTGTTCGCACCGTCCACTTCAATACATAAACGCGCCCGTCGTAAAAGTGAATCACGCACTGCCGGTAACAGATTGCGTTCGCGGATACGATCTTTTTGTACACTGATACAGTGACGGAGTGCGTCAGCGGTATCAACTTCGGTGTGATAAACTAATTGTTTTAAATGACCCCAAAAGTAGAAATCTACGGGATTTAAATCAGGGGACCGAGGTGGCCAAGGCACCGGTCCACCACGTCCTATCCACCGATTGGTAAATGTTCTATTTAATGGTTCGCGTACGGCGCGCACAAAGTGAGCTGGTGCGCCGTCGTGTTGATACCACATCCTAGCTCGAACATTAAGAGGGACATCTTCCAATAATTCTGGTAGAATGTTGTTCAGGAAGTTAAGGTACACGTGCCCATTCAGTCTAGGTGGTAAAAAGAATGGGCCGACGATGGTATTATTAACTATTCCCACCCATACATTCACAGAGAATCGATGTTGGTGGTGAGAACGGTGTATCCGATGGGGATTTTCCGTGGCCCACTCATGACTATTATGGAAATTAAAAACACCATTGCGAGTGAAGCTCGCTTCGTTCGAAAATAAAATCCCACTTAGAAAATCGGCATTTTGTAAATGTTGCCGTAGTATCCATTGACAAAACGTAATTCGAGCGGGATAATCTTCTGGAGAGAGTGCCTGTACTCGTCGGTAATGATACGGGTGCAGCTGATTTTCGCGTAAGGTTCTCCAGACAACATAATTAGATACATTGAATTGTCGAGCTAGCTGTCTAGTACTTAAAGTTGGATCGTTTTCAATGGACTCTAGTATGTCATCTTCTGTATTCACTGTAATAGCATTTCTGCCGGGCCCTTCTCTGCGTGTGGGTTGTAATTGTCCGGTATCGCGTAGACGTTGCACAACACGCACAAAAGATGCAGGCGTCGGTATCCGCCGAGTTGGAAACATATCCGCATATCTCCTTCGTGAAAGTGCACAATTTTGCTGGCTTTCGTCATAAATAAGTATCATGTCCACTAATTCATTGTTATTAAACGCCATAACACTAATTAACAACTATGTATAATCAACAGAAAACCAAATTATTCACATACCACAGCACAGGCGACTCACCTACAAATGTGACAATATTTCAAACACAGATTTGAAAATGTAAACAAAAACCCAGATGTTGTGGCGCCAGGCAGGTAGTTATGTCTAATTTATGACATGTGATAAATGCAATACGCGGTCGAAATCCAAACAAACAGACGCATAGCTAGGTCAGGTTCATTCAATCATTCAATACAGTCCATCTCAAAAATATTGACTGCACTTTTCAATAATTTTTTCCGGCGTTAATTGCAAACATTTATATAAAAAAAAATTTCCATTACTTTGTAATAATTGTGAAGTATGTCACCTCAAAGTCCTATCGATCATTGACCAAACATAGTGTATATATATATATATATCAAGTCTCTGTACTGGTGGTTGGTTTTCGACATGTTTTCTATTGACATCAACTTAACGTCACATGAAATGACATTATTTACTTCTGCGCAAAATCTATTCCCTTAAGGCTGGGGAACTCGGTATGGTAAAAGTTTAACACACTACAAAAAGAAATGGTAGAAGTTAGGAAAAAATTGTTGATAGCATTGTACGCAGAATTGTTGAATGTATTATACCTATTTTAAAAAAATAACAGTTCGTTTATTCTAAAATTTTATTTTCCTACTCACATATGGTGGCATATATAAGCAAATAAAATAGCAGGTATACTAAAGATTATAGTATAGATAACAATATCGAAAGAAAAAATCAAATCGGTTGTGTATTTTTTAAATGCAGTTGTTTAAACAAAAACAAGAATTATAGTTCACCAATTCTAAAACAGATGTCGACGCCGGTAATATATGCAAGTACTAGAATTTGTTTAACAAAATGGTATTCTACTGCGTGACCGATGTTGATATAAATATATATTGCGTCAAGGACACAACATAACATAACATATATTATACACATAGTATACAGGATGGTTGGTTTTTCATTGTCCAGCCTATATCAGCTTTATTATCAAAAATTCAAAAAAATGTTAGAGGAAAATGTTTTTTATCTCGAAATGGTCTATCATATTGCATCATTAGTAATCTTTCATAGCCTACTGATTTTTAGCAGCGATAATCAACTTTAATTTCTTAAATGGAACACCCTGTATATTTTTGCGGGATATGATTCTAAATACATTTCTCTTTATAACGATGTATAACAAGTAAGGAGCTGCCTTTAAATTATGCCTAATAATGGGAAAAACGAAATTATAGTTCGTTTCGTAAAAATCTTACATTTCGCCGAGAAGGGTAAGAAATTAAACCTCCTAAGAGGCCCTAGAAATATTCAAATCCTCCCGCAATTCAGATATTATATTGCTTAACGATCAGACTGATTTGATATAACACCTCCGTTTACCTATTGTACTTAGGTTATTTCATTTTACCATTTTACTGTAGTCAAATTTCTGTTTTCTGGTTTTCCCTATAATTACCAATTTTGTGGCCTGTCAGATCGCCTGATTTATCAATTCTTGATTTTTTTGTATGGGGTTTTTTGAAAAACCAAGTTTATAATACTCCTTCTCAAAATCTTCAGGAACTGAAGAATAAAATTATCACAGCTTGCTTGCTAATTACACCTGCAATGCTGCAAAACGCCAGGAGGAACATAATTACGCGAGCCAACAAATGTTTAGAATGTAATGGTGGACAATTTCAACAATTATTATAAGACACATTACTTACTATTTAGTATTTAATTTTTTTTATTTATAATAAAAATAGCAAATTTTAGTTTTCCATACTTTTTCTTATTATTTCGTTTCCGTAGACAATTGCTACACATATGCCAACTTGTGACGTATCATAATAAACAGAATTTAATGAGGATTCATTTTTATAGAAAATATACAGGGTGTTCCATTTAAGAAATTAAAGTTGATTATCGCTGCTAAAAATCAGTAGGCTATGAAAGATTACTAATGATGCAATATGATAGACCATTTCGAAATAAAAAACATTTTCCTCTAACATTTTTTTGAATTTTTGATAATAAAGCTGGACAATGAAAAACCAACCACCCTGTATATGAATACCACTGGAATTTGAAGAATTTCTTTTTGGAAAATGCAAACCAAATTACTCCTTGTAAATCTACGTTTAGTCCGCTGTGTATTTCGCATCAAAAATATATAAAATTAATACACACCTTACCAAAAGTCAATTTTGACAAATTGACCGGCACTGTCACTTTTTCCGTAATAAAAATTCAGAACAATATACAGTTCACTTACTCTTTAGTCGAGAAGGAGAGAACAATATTGGTGGAAAGCAATGGTTCAGTTATATTATGATACATAATGTAAATGCTCTTTAGTTTATTTTTCGTATGTAATTTTATTTTTGTACCACTTATACATTCGTCTACTGAATGAATGAGTAGATTATAGTCATTCAAGTTATTCTGAATTTTGCATTCTAACAACCAGAGACATCTAGCGACTTAAATACATTTGTGTTTCGAGTTCCCCAGCCTTAACCGTTTTAATTATGGAGTAGGTTTGACAACGAAGTTAATGTATTATACAAGATGTACCATCGTCGAAAACTAAGAGAATCTGTAACGCTATTAGACTTTAAACGTCGACGCCTTAGAGTCTACTTGTATTATAGATTTTTCATTTTGACGTTTCTACATGTTTCATATAATTTGTAATACCATTTTCAAATTACCGCGGAAAAGTTTTCCACAAAAAAAAATCCATGGTTCATCAACTGCTTTATCATTAACATTTCATTTTATTCCGTTTGGATTGTATTTGTCTAAGCAAGGAATACATAACGAAATCCTAGGTGATGTATACTTACTGGATAAAAATTCCAAAACAGGTATAGCTATTCTGTCGGTTGCAGATATTTTCGACAAACTCAGTAACACTTGAGGCAACATTTTGACCATGACTTCCCTCATTTCAAGCGTGCATATCGTAAGTGCTGTGATGCACAGTCTCGCACACTGAAAACTCAAATATTTATACAGACAACTGATCATCTCTTGTTGAGCAGCTTGGTTCAGACAAGCGTGATAAGAGGCCAAATTGGCCAGGACAGATAATATGGCTGCATTATACTGTGACTTATTTATTTGTATGGATTCTGGCAAGGTCTTTTCTGTGATCTGAAAATATACAATATTTCTAGTAAATGAATAAATACGTTTGATAAGGAATATACCATTGTCGAAAGAGCTTCCACTAATAAATGCATATCAGGATTGCCTTGTTTAGTCAATATTAAGCTTTTATTGCGCAAAACGTTTTGAAGTTGTAATAGAACGTAATGTAGCACTTCCCAATCTAAAATTATAGTAAAATTAACGTTAAATTACAGTAAAATAATCGTTGAGATGCGCGCATAAATTCTTCGCACAAGAAGATTATTCATAAATCAATGAGTCAAATAATAAATATACATGCAGTGGATATATGTCGCGCATTATTACAGGCTGTAATACCATTAAAAGGTAAGTTAGTCACACTACTCTTAGGTAAGCCACATTTTAAATCTCGAGAAAAAGTAATTCATTACATAAAAGTTAAAAACCGCTTCCTATCTAAGCTAGTTAAAACACATGCACGCGTATGTAAGGTATTTATCGTTCATAACATTACTATTCATAGGAGAACAATGATACCTTCAAACTAACACCACTTATAATAAAGTCGCACAGCTCTACTGCAACGTCATATTGACGTCAATAATAAAAAGTCGATTAGAATTGTAAGCATGGGCGTAGCCAGCGAAGGGCAGGGAGGGGCAACTGCCCCCCCCCCCCTGGAAGCAAAAATAAATTAAATAATTTTTAAATTTTAATAAACGAAAAATTAAATCTAAAATATACATATTTTTCTGTTCTGCATATTTTTTTTGTTATCTGTTTTATATATTTTGTTTATTGTTGTGGTCGTCTGGTTGCTTTTATGAACATTTTAAAATTAATTAATAAGCTCTAATAAATAAAATTATTCGCGTGTCCTTTGTCACTAAAATATATTTCATCAGCAAAAAACAAAGCTGTTTGAAAAACTGACATAGTGCTAAATATATATTAATAGCGTTTTCGATCTATGCATTGGTGCACACCAGAATTGTCCCACACCAGAATTGGATAAAAAGGAGTGTTCGATTTACTCTCAGGATACGTCAGAAAAATGGTAAAAAAATTGTCACTTTTTTTTTGTTTTCATTTAACTACATTTTTTAATCCTATCAATTAAAATAAATTTACTCAATAAGTAGTTTTAGCGTGAAATATTTTGAAACATTCAATACACAATCCTACATCAGAATCCGAATTAAATACTCTTATAACAACTATTGAGTTGGTGTGTAAGTGCTCTTGTCTAGCGACAGTGTCCTATTTAATAGTGTAACAAAACGCCATTGGTTTTCTTCGAGTTCGAGAAAAATCGAGATACAAGTGAGGAATATACGGGAACCGGCGATGCGAATGTTCTGGCAATTTCTAGGCTCAAAAGCGTATATAAAGTTAGTTGTCTATCCGGCGCGAAGACAGACAGTACAGTACAGTACATAGTGCAGGATACGAAGTTGCATACGGCGAATAGAAAGCGAGGCGCGAGAAACAAGAGGGAAAATCCGTAACAATAGTTTTACCACAGAATAAAGAGACAGAAAAGACAATATGGATATAAGAAATTGGTTACAACAAAAAGGTAAGTTAAATAATTTCAGTATAAAATTAAATTTTTAATTAAAACTTTAGAGTCAGAGTCATTCAATTAGAAATGGTCCAAAAATTTGAAAATTGGTTGCTCGACCAGCACCAAATAAAACAAAACTACCATGTAACGATAGCTTATAATGCAGATATGTTATATCCCATGTTAATTTTTGTTCACAATTAAAACTTGAAATTTGTACATATTAAAGATCAAACAGCACTTTGTACGTGCTATTAATTTCATTTTGTGTTTTTAATCTAGAGAAAAAATATTAACATCAGATATAGTATATCCACATTATAAGCTATCACTATCATTACATGGTAGTTTTGTTTTATACTAATTTTTATACTAGGGACTAAGAACAAGAATGATAATAGGTTATTATTTTTAGGTCAAAAATCTCTAAACCGGAAAAAAGTTCATGATGACAGTAGTGGAAGTGGAAGCAATGATTGTGATGAAGATGAAAATAAAATGGTCGGAACATCAAAATCGGAATCTATTTTTGTAGAAGGCTCAAGTAGTTCTTCATATCTACATGAAGCTGTCTCTGGATCTGGGACCTCTAAACAAACTGAAGAACGCGATGGCTACCATGAAAATGACATTGGTCGTTATGTTAGTTGTGCCAATAACTTGCCTTCTGAAAAAAAGAAGGAATTGTTGACAAACCCTTGGGTTCCATCATCCAATTACGATTTTGCTTCTGATGCCATTCACTTGAAAAGAAAATGTAACCATCGCTGGTTAGATCAATATACTCCATGGCTGGTGTACTCAAGTCGTTTGAAAGGTGCTCTATGTTTGTATTGTGTTTTATTTCCGCCAAGAATTGCTACAGTTAAAGGAGTTTTGGGGTCATTTATGGTAAGGCCTTACATGAAGTTTAAGGATATACATGAAGATTGTAGAAAGCACGTTGGCACCCATTACCACAAATCTTCAACAGCTGCTGCAAAAGCATTTCTTGAAAATGCTCCTGTTGATGTCCAGTTGCAAATAGGGCACCATAAGACGATTGAAGAAAATAAACAAATATTGTCAGCAATTATTTCATGCATAATATTTTGTGGAATTCATGATTTGCCGCTTAGAGGAAAAGTAGGAAATGAGGGAGTTTTCTTTGACCTTTTAAATTTGAGGATTGACTCTGGTGATGAGAAGCTAAAGAGCCACTTGGATAAATGTCAAAAAAACGCAGTCTATACCTCACCAACAATTCAAAATGATATCATACAATTATGCGGTGAAGTTATCAAAGAAAAAATAATCGAAGACTGTAAACGGGCAAAAGCTTATGCCGTAATGGCTGATGAAACAGCAGATATCGCTGGAAAAGAGCAGCTTTCTATTGGATTAAGGTTCTATGATGAAAGCCAAAAAATAATCAGGGAGGAATTTGTAGGCTACATTGAGTTAAAATGTCAAGATGCTTCTACAATCGCTAGCGCAATTCAAAGTTTTTTAGAAGATAATAATTTTTCCGCCGATAATTGTGTGGGATTCGGATTTGACGGGTGTTCTACGATGGCCGGCAAAGAAGGTGGTGTACAGGCCAGTCTTAAAAAAAAGTATGCTAAGTCTTTATTTTTCCATTGCTCCAGCCACAGACTAAATCTTGTGGTCAATGATACTAGCAAGCTACCAGAAATAAGAAACACAATTGCAACGGTTAAAGACTCAATAACCTTCTTTCGTGAATCGCCAGCCCGTAGGAAATCGGTTCCAAATCTTTCAAGGCTCTGTGAGACCAGATGGTCGGAAAAATACAAGAGCATCAAAAAATTTTCAGAGAGCTTCACTGACATTGTTAAAGCACTAGAACATCTATCTGTCGAAGGAAACTATGCAACAAGAAAATGTGCCAACCAATTGCACTGTGCAGTTACTAAACCAATTTTCATCTTAGGCTTAAACATAATTGCAAGATACTCTGCAATTTTGGAACCCGTTGTAAACGTTTTACAAGGTAAAAGTATGGATTTGGTTATGGTGAAGAAACATATTGATGATATTCTAGATGTAATCAAAGAAGATCGACAAGATGTCGAAAATGTTTCTTATGAATTATATAAAAAATCACTTGATATCGCAGAGAAAGTAGGGGTTGAGTTGTCAGTACCACGAGTCACTCAAAAGCAAGTACACAGAAGTAATCCACCATCTGAGTCTGCACTGGAAGCGGTCAATAATCATCCCCTATCTTGATTCTTTAACTTCGTCTTTGGGTGCTAGATTCTCTAACGAAAATACACCTGCTTTTGCTTTAACTTATCTTCATCCTTCAAGCATGCTCAAAATGGCTTCAAAAGATTTCAAAAATAATGCGGAATCTTTCATGGAATTTTATAAGTTGGGTGATGTCTCTGCAGAATTAGATTTGTGGTACAATATGTGGAAGAAGAAGAATTTAGCAGAAGACAAATTAAAGGACATTGAAGTGGCTGCACTTTTGGAGGAAGCTAATGTTTTTTTCCCTGCAACAAGGCACGCACTGCTAATATTAAGTGCTTTCCCATCCACTACTGCTACCGTGGAAAGATCGTTCAGTACCCTACGAAGGGTAAAAACCTGGCTCAGCAGTACAATGGGTGATGACAGACTCACTGGGTTGTGTTTGATGAGTGTGCATCGACAATTTTTTAAGGAAAATCAGGACTGCATAGTGAAGAAAGTTTTGGATAAATTTAGTTTCAACCCAAGAAAAATGTTATTAATTTAATTTAAGTATAATTAAAATCTCAAAGTTTTGTTTTCATTTGCCTTTTCTTTTTATCCTAAAATTTTACATTTTGAACGACCATGGACCATGGTTTGCCCCCCCCCCCTGTTATAAATCCTGGCTACGCCCATGATTGTAAGGCTGTTTGTCATCGGTTGTCACCGGTCACACAATCTGTCAGTTTGTGTGATAAGAACGTTTATGTAGTGTTTATGGTTTGCTACTTATATTGACATGGTGAACAAATTTTGTGTACTGATAATTATGAAAAACTGAACAAAGAAGATAACACTTTGAAGAAGTTGCCATTGCCGCCAACAAAAGAGTCGCAATTGCTCGAAAGAAAGACTACCCAGTATGGTTTCATGCATTGTTGAAACGGGATATGCAATTGTTTAAATCATTCTGTATATCGCTATTGGATATACAGGGTGAGTCATTAGTAGCCGCGTCTTCGATTGCTCTTTTGTGTTTTAAATAAAAGAAAAAACAATTAGTGGAAGATCCATGGTTGCTTGTGGCGCATATTGTAAAAATACTTTAAGCTCTGATGCGCTTCCGGTTTCACCGGAAATGCACGGAACTTAATTCTTTTAAATGACTCACCCTATATATTTTTGGATTTTCTTGTACTGCTTTAAATTGTCTGTTCAACTATTTCTTCTTTTTCAAAATTGAGCCAACAGTTTTTGAGTTATTATTTTTTTTTGAAAATATTTGACCGAAACACGTGTTCAGAAAAAAAATCAATTTCACATTGTTTTTGAAAGTAAAAGCATTAACTTTGGTGGTGCTTGTAGCCAAAAATTTTTTGCATCATTTGGTAAAGTTGCACTCGACAATACCTCAAAAAACTTTGTTTTTTCAAAGCCTACTTCCTGAAATTTTCACATACCAAAAACTTATTTTTTTTAAATGGAACACCCAGTATTTTATTGGCGCATTTTGTTCCTTTTTTTTATTCTCTTTCATTTTTGTTAACAATGTCCTATACCTATCTTTTGTAATTTCTGAGATAATCATAGGAGCAATTAGCGGCCAATTAAAGAACTACGAGCGCTGTTGTTCTATACACCAAAATATTCGTCCAACCAATGGAAGGCAGGAATGGCGCCCGACTTCATTAGTCAACTGTACATCTATCCCAAAAGTAATAATTTTACAGAATGAAGAGCATCGCATTTCAATTTTTAATCCCGGCAATGTCCAGTTGCAGTATTTCATTTTTTGACACTGTTGGTTAACATCGAATTAAAATAAAGGTTATGTTTACTGACATATTTGAAGATTTCTTCAAAAAATTTTGAAAATCCGTCCGTAGATAGCGAAGATACTCTCCTCCATTAACATTTTCATGAAAGAAATAAGGTCGAATTATGTAACTATCCACTATTCCTCCCCACAGTTTTAATGACCAAGGATTTTGAAAGTTTACAGGTGTGATAAAGTAGGGGGTTTTATGTGTTATAATAACGGAAATTGTGACGATGAATGTATTCACTTTAATAGAAGGTGGCTTCGTTGGTGAACAACAAAAAATTGAGAAAACCAGGATAATTTATCTGCTGCCAATTGACAAAAATGTAAGCGGTTCTGAAAATTTCTTTCATATAACCCTGTGTATGAATATGCTACGGGTGAATTTCATGTTTCCCAATTATTTTGGATTCTCAAATTTGACTTACATCTAACTAACGACTAATTTTCGTAGTACTAGTATGGGGGTGTTCGACTACACTCGCAAGTACCATAAACGTCTTATCCTCACCTATTATTGCTTTTTCGCTCTTTCTTTCATATTCAATACTTTCTGTTCACTCAAACCTTTCCTTTATACTTTCTAAGGTTTCTGGCTTCGGTTGACTTCTACCAGGGATCGCTGTGCATAAAGTCTGGATGCTAGCAAAGAGTTTCTTTCAGATTCACCCAAAACGTCAATCATATCTATTAACTCTGAATAAGAATAATTCATTTGGATGATAACTAATAGCGATGCTTTTATAAGTTTGACATAAATGTATACCGACTTTCTTTAACAGTTGACTTTATTGGACAAATATTTGGGTGCATAGAACAGCGTCCGTAGTTCTTTCATTGACCGCTAATTGCTCCTATAGTGATTATCTAAAATATTACAAAAGATAGGTATAGGACAATGTTAATAAAAATTAAAGAGAATAAAAAACGGAACAAAATGCGTCAATAAAATACTGGGTGTTCCATTTAAAAAAAATAAGTTTTTGGTATGTGAAAATTTCAGGAAGTAGGCTTTGAAAAAACAAAGTTTTTTGAGGTATTGTCGAGTGCAACTTTACCAAATGATGCAGAATTTTTTTGGCTACAAGTACCACCAAAGTTAGTGTTTTTACTTTTAAAAACAATGTGAAAATGATTTTTTTCTGAACACGTCTTTTGGTCAAATTTAAAAAAGAAATTAATAACTCAAAAACATTTTGCCCAATTTTGAAAAAGAAAAAACAGTTGAACAGACAATTTAAAGCAGTATAAGAAAATCCAAATATATAGGGTGAGTCATTTGAAAAAATTAAGCTCAGTGCATTTCCGGTGAAACCGGAAGTGCGTCAGAGCTTAAAGTATTTTTAGAATATGCGCCACAAGCAACCATGGATCTTCCAGTAATTGTTTTTTCTTTTATTTAAAACACAAAAGAGCAATCGAAGAAGCGGCTACTAATGACTCACCCTGTACTTTTTAGTTGACTTAGTGAATACACAATTTTTAGCCGTAAAATTAGCTGAAATATACTGCAGAGAAATGTTCAACTTACACGTTGAAATTTTAGAGATGTAATTATCGTCTATGTAAAGAAGCTTTCAGAGACTTGAATACACAAAGAGAAGCACTATTAATGTGTGATGGTGCAATAAAAACGAAGTTAAATATATTGGCCGCATGGTGTGAACGTTCTGGACTCCAGGTAATTGTGGAGTAGTCTAGTACATTGGCAGTAACAAATTTATGAGTAAAACAGAATTCAAAGATCTTCGAGTTACTTTCGATTCAAGCCTAAGCTTTAAGTCTCACATTATGAATATATGTACAGTGGCGTTTAAGTTGTTGTGTTTTATAATGCGTGTTTCTCAATATTTCAGGGATTTGACGTTGATAAAATCTTTATATTTTGCTTATGAACTGAGTAAGCTTGAATATGCTTCATTAATATGATGCCCCCTCTATGCAAGTGATTCCTTGGTACACCGACTGTGTCCATCGTATGTTCCTGAGCTTTCTTTCTTATAGGACTGATATTGTATATTCAGAGAGGGGTGTGGCATCAGAGCAACTCTTATTACATCATGATATAGTATTCTTGAATGTTAGAAGAGATATTAACTGCGAGTTTTTTTCATAGGCTGTTGAACAACAATATGGTCTACCCTGATATCCTAAACTGTATGTCATTTCGCATAACCCAATATCTTGAAAAGGACTCCATCATACACGCTCTGTCGTTTGGCAAATAAACTTAAGGGTTTGTTTGTGTGAAGACACTAACCTTACATTGTGGTTTCTATTAACTATGTTTTTCCTATTTACTAATATTTATGTGAATCTATTATTCCTAGTGGTCACCTAGTGGTCAAAATTCGAGCTCTTTATTTTCTTAATTTAATATATTTGTAACACTTATACATCAATTTTATCATTCTGCACTCTATCTCCATTTGAACTTTAACTATGCCAAATTTCATACTCCTCCGTGCGCGCAATTTGCTTAAAAAGGGTGCAAAGTTTCTTCTTCACATATTAATATTATAATAATTATTCTTTTTGATTAAAACTAATTCGTTTCTCGCGGTTGTACATTTTTCTGTAAAAAAAAAACTTATACGTCTAATGCATCTGTTTTAGGTATATTTTTAAATGTCAAGCGCGTAGAATTTTCAATTAAATATTCTGCCGCTAGATGACAGCGAACAAAAATGTTGCAGAATTAGCCTCCTAATGTAATGCAATAATAAGATGAACTTGATATTTGCCTTAGGTCTCTTACTTAGTGACATCACAAGAGCTGTCCGGCTTTATTATATAGGTAGTGTTGTTCAAACACTTGTGATACAATGTCTTGCGTGCAGATACATAAATTTTAATAAATGAAGTAACAGAAAGTATAACAAAACGTTGAAACGTAAACGTAGTAGATTAATATAAAATATGTTGACCCGGTCTTGTCTGCGGTACTATAAAAATAAATTCATTCACTTTAAAAATCAAAGAAATATATACTAAGCAGAATTTTAAGATGACGTTTTATAAATCGTTATCATCTAATATCTGCTATGTGTCGTTAAATTACATTTATTCTGACTAATATGACATATACAGGGTGTATTTTAAAAAGGGGACAGAGTATGATAAATGGAAAGGTGCAATTATGTAGAATATAAATCCCAAAAATTGTGAGTCAATTACGACACGAACGCCAAAACTAAAAACCCCCCAAAAAGTGTTTAATGTGCCGCCTATGGATTTAGCACGTGTATATATGTCGTAGGTATCGCGCCAGACGTCGGCGGTTCCACACAGGTTGAGGAGACGTAATAAATATTTTCATCGAACTAAATAAACGCGCATAGATATACGCAATAACAGCTGTAGACGTTATAATAACCCCAATAATAGCATTGTTTACTATTTCTTAACAGGTTTTCATGCTAAGAGTTCAACAACTTTAATATGAAATATCAGCTGTTAAAATATCATATTTTTCAACAACGAGATTTTTTTTTATTGAGATGCCGACTGTATGAATTTTGTAATTATTTTAATACTTGCCAGGATTATTTAGATATTACGTTTTCTTCCGCTATTACTGTTATTATGATTAAATTCAACGACTTTTTACTTCTTATTTCTCACAAAAACAAATTAGTGTTGTAAAATTTGCCCAACTCTACTTATGAGAAACTTTTATTTTAATTGGACGCAAGTGAATTAAAAAAAAACATAATTTATTTCAGTTCGTGTGTTGTGTAAGCCATAGTCGAAACATCCACACGTAACAATCGAACGAGACTGACCTCGCACGCCTTCACACTCCTACTTACTAACCCACCCTTCCATACCCTACAGTCGTATTGAAGTGCAGTGGCGCGACGAATATTTTAAAAATATCTTTGTAATTTTTTTTCTCGCGTCGGCCAGGGAATTTGCGCAAAATATTTTGGATTTGAGTCTAATAAAATTACATCTTTCCATTAATCATACTTTGTCCTCTTATTTCAAATACACCCTGTATATACAGGTCTTGCAAGGAACCTACAGAGGGTAAAGATGGGGAGTTGCAAACTAGAAGGTGCCTAAACAGAAACATGCATTTGTTACCGAATTATAAACCACTCTAAAACATGTACCACTTAAAACATTGCCCACCTCCTAGTCTCACTGTATAACAATTTTCACTTTTAGTTTATGGTTGGCTTATGCCACTATACTGGGCGATAAAAACCTTAATTAACTGATGTTTTAACCACAATTTTTGTATCTACTCGACTACTTCTTAGTTGCGTCTAAGGTACAACTTTCAACTGTATGTAGATTCCTTACAAGATCTGTACGAAATAGATGTGTTTAATAAATAAGAAGCATACCTTTCTCCATTTTTAAACATGTTATAAACATTTTGAAAGCATATTTCACAGATACATATGTAACGTAACATTGAACCGCTGGAGACGTGGGCGGTGGAGATATCATCGGACCTTTCTCGGTGGAATACGTTACGCAAAGATATGAACTATATTTTATGTCACCATTGGAATCAGAACAACCTAAGTGATATAAGCTATCCGCTCGCATGTTCAAAAAACAATCGAATATCTATAAAATAAACAACAAAAATTGATTAATGTCATTTTTATATTTGTTAGCAAAGAAAAACTTACTTTATAACGTAACTGAGAACAATTCTCAAAGAGTTTAGGTTTACTGTAGTGTAATTCCAGGAAATTTACCAACATTTTATATATTTTAACTGCGTGACTCGACGGAAGCTTGTGTATTTTGTAGGTGAATACTTTTATTAAACCTTGAACAACAGTTTTGACGTCGAAGATTTCAACTTCGTTAATTGGCTGATTATCGTGATGCACTTCGAATGGTCTGACTAATAACTGAAATGTATTTGGTGAGAGTGATAGTAAAAATAATTAATTTAAATGTTTTATAAACATATCGTGTGAGTGACATTTCAAATTAATAATACAATTTTTATATACTCTCTTTAATATTTAATGCGATTACAAGAATAGCTGGTAGTCGAAAAAAATTATGTTAATCCTATCAATTCCTTAATGAAAATAAACGATAGTTTGGTTTAAGTTTTATTTGATTTCTAACCCCACGTTGGGCGCCAAAATTCATAAAATTTCTCGTAATTATTCGCAAAAAAATGTACGTACGTTAGGTTATGGTATTTCAAATACGTAAAAATGGTGTAACTTTCTACCTGTTTTTATTCTACACTCATAACGTATGCACAGTGGACTATAAGTGGTATATTTAGTATGTGTAAAAATCTCATAAAACCTTGTGTATGGAATTGTAATGTCAAACTTGACAATTATGTCAAATCGAAGTAGTGGCAGATACTGTAAAACGTAAAATTCTCTAAAATGCAAATGGCAGATCATTAAATCTCCTACTCATCTTACTATTGCAAACAGGTGAATTAGATATATGCTATTTTACGTTAATTTCATTTAATATTTTAAGTAGCCAAAAACATGCGCATTAAATAAGAAACCCAACAAGAAACATTTCTTGAGATTTTAATAATGCGTCGTTGTCTGTAAAGTTTTATGATAAACAGTAATCATTTAAGAGGCATTTTTATATATTTACTATTTTATATTAGCCATATTTAAAAAGAACATTTGTCAAAATTACTTCTAACTGAAGTCAACTTACCTTTTCTAACACATCTAACATCTCTAAGCATCTCTTTGATTCACATTCCATGCATAATTCAATTAATAATTCTGCAGAAACCGAACGTACAACAATATCCAGGTCATTAACGATGTACGCGAGATAATGAATAACGATTTTGTCAATAAGTTCATCTTCATATTCCATCCTATTACAAAGAGATAATTAAGATTAAGCAAGGTAATAAAGAGAGAAGGCCTGAGATAAACAGAGATAAACAATGGTCAAATAACATTAATTCATCTCTGCTACACGTAATTTAGCTGCTTTCCCAATACATATATTTATTATATTTTTTAACAAAAGGTACACATTTTTTATAAATTTGTTTTAATAACAGATTTGTTATGATGTCTGCAGTATTACTCTCACATTCTCCATTGTTTATTTAAATATCAAGCATGTATAAGGAAAGGGGAAATAAATTGAAAATGAAATAGGTCACATGGTATGTTGTATTCTTGTGAGTGCATTCTTACCTGTTAGATCTAACAACATTACTTAATACTTCCAGAACTTTTAACCTTATTTTAGTCCTAGTTTCCTGTTTAAAGTGCCTTTGTAATAAACTGTACAGATTATTAAGCCATAAATGCTGTGTAGGTTTGATACTTTTTGATAAATGTGAGATTAGCAGTAAAACTGATTTTTCCAGTCGAGACTGAGAGCATTCCTCGATTATTTCAAAGAACCTATCCACTGATCCATTAAAACGACCTAACTCAATGAAGTTTTCTATCACTGTTAATATTTCATGAAGGTGAATTTTTGTCTGGGGATTTGGTATACGTTTTGGTTCTGCCTCTGTAACAGAAATATAAAATGGCTCAATTTAAAATAGATAAAACATATAAATTAAACATAAAATTTACTCTTAACACATATGCAAATTTGTAGATATGTAACCAAATTACAAAATTCATTTTGAAATTGTAGTTTTTTTTTATTTTACTTTTTCAGTCACAATTTACTTAACAAATATATACTTATTGGATATGAAACTTATCAAACATGTTCATCATTCATCTTACATTTTATATAAGACTGGAATATGAAAAATACCCACCAACTTGTCTAATTATCACAGACAAGATATTCAAAATAGTGTCCCAGGCTGCATCTTGTAAATCTGTACCCTGCCTGCTTATCAATAAACTGATACATGTCATGGCTTCATAATTGATAACAGGATGATTGTACTGAACAGCCTATAAATATACTCTTCTGTAAAAATTATTTTCGTGACTTATTATACAATTCAAACCTTGTAAATGGATGGAAGAATTGCACACACAGAACATCTCAAATTGGTAACAGGTTGTTTGCCCCATAAAGCCATCCCAATGTAAAATATCACTCCCCTCATTAAGTTTATGTCATTTTTGAGAGACTCATCACGTAATACACTACAGATCATTAGAAGAGAAGAATGACCCATGTGTGTTCCTAATAATTTACGCATAATCTAATGAAAATTAAGAAGTATTAATAAAAATAAACTTCATCTTTATATATATTTATATATTTGAGAACCTTACATTCCAGCTAATTTCACAGTGAGCTTCAATTGTAACTGTGCGGCATAGTGTACCAAGGAATAAAGGTAAAAACTCAGGTAGTAAGTTGCTGTAAGCAACAATAGTTTCAAAAACTTTTAAACATTCCCTAATTTCATTTTCTTGAGATGAGCAACATAGGTGATATATATTTCTAAAACAAAATATCTTGTATTATTATAACAAAAATTGCAAGAGACAATAAGTGTAATCAGCAAATAATTACCTAACTAATCCAGTTATTACATCTTCTTCAATATAACAGGCATTGTACTTGATCATTGTATCCAATAATGACAGGTATTTATCAATAATTCCTGCATTTGAAATATCAGGGAACCATCCAAGTAAAAAATGGCCCACCTTTATACAAAAAAAAAATGAAGCGGATTGAGAATTATTATATAAAAAAAAAACAGTATAAACTATTAAATGCTATTTGAAAACTAAATCAAGTCATATTCTAACAAAATAAAAGATAATAAATACATATTGCAAGAAAATATTGTTACTGATGTGCCATTTCCTATATTAGTTTAAAAGAGTATTACCTCAAATTCAAAATTTCTTATGTCTTTGCCATTGTCTGTTAAAGCCTGTAATAAATCAAATCTCTCAGGAATATCTCCTACATGTTCCTTAGTTATTTTAAATATATTTGTCCTGGTCAAATTCATTTTTTCACGTTGACCTTTAGCTAAGTGCTGCAGAAATATAAATGCTGACCGTCTTACGTCATCTGATTGGTGTACAAGTAAATCTTGAGTATGGTAAAATAATTTTCCTATTACTTCCTATAAAAACAGACATTTTATAATATAATTAATCATCTTATTTGTTTACTAAATAAAGAAAATGACAAAAATTGAAATTAGAATAATATAAAGTTATCATTGTGTTGAGCAAAATCCATCTCAAACTACCAACTCATTATATATAATAAAAGCCGTTCGAGTGACCCTTTCTAATCGCCCGAGTTAAGTATATAAAAACATTAAAATTTATAATAACAGTTGCATTATACATGTCTAGTCAAAATTCAACAGAACATCTGAATTAATGATTGAATCTCAAGTTATCCTTTATTTCCATTTTTGATATTTCACTGTTAGATCTCCATACTTACTTGATCCAAACGATTTTCAATAACTATTTTACAAAGCTCTTTTAATACCTTTAGTCGTACATCTATAGGCGAGCTACTGCTTAACTCTTTTTGCATTTCTTCAGTAAATATGAATTCTCTACTTTTGGGTTGATCTGTTTGAGAATTATATTTTTAATATATCAAATTATATTTTGGTAAAGTATTACTTACTATTCCCACGATCTTTAGGTTTTTTGAACATGTTTTTAAACTTTTCTCTAGTACTCATTGTTTTCTTCTGGTTCTGTTTATTAAATTTATGTAAAGCTTAAGAAAAGTTGCACTCTAAATATTTTATTTTACCATAACCTATAAAATAAATTGGAAGAGATAACAATTTAATAATAATAACAAGTGACAAACCGACAACAGCAGTATACACATCCTTTTCATATTCGACAAATTTTCTATTTCCTTCCTTTTCAAAAATAGTGATTCTTGATGTGAAATCATTCAATGCATTACAGAAATCACTATATTAGAAAAGGAAGGAAGTAGACTTATGTTGTTGTGAAATAAAAAGAGGTATATTAAATTGAGTTATTATTATTTTGATGAAATCACAGCTCCCGAGTGGTAACATTACTACTTTAGAAAAGAATAAAAATATTAAATTTTTAATATTGAACAAGTATGCACATAGTGATTTAGCTGTGGAACCATGTTTGGAACACATCAAGCAAAATATTACAAATATTTTATAACCTTTTCTTCTTCAAAAGATAAATACTGAAAACAAGTGACTGTGAATAATTAATAAAGGAATACCTATCCACTTGATATACACGATTTAATTTAGTATTTTGAGAAACTATTGAGTGCATATATTTTTAAAGGCAAAAATGTAGATGTAAAAACCAAAAAAGTTGGAAGATATTTGAAAATATTAATTATTTAAAATGAAAATTATTTGTCCTACTGAACTTTAAACCTTAATAATTAAGAATTAAAGAGAAATAAATTGGGAATAGATCATATAGTACAACTAAGATTGACTGAAAATGTTGTATGATGATATTATTTATGTGTCACTATTATTTTCCTGCATAGGCTTTGGACATTATTATCGACAAATTAAGAATGTGGAGCAAAGAAAGTATATTGGAACTGTAGCAGGTTTATTTGTAGTATTAGTTGTATCTGGAATACATATTATACATTCATTAGTTACGTACCTTATAAATACAATTATTATTTTATTTATAAGTAAAAGGTATGTAAACATTGTAAGAATTAGTTTTGGTCTTTGCTCATTTTTTTTTTACAGACAATGTCATCTTGTAAGTTTTATATTTTCTTTTTTGTATTTATTCTTTTTTCGTTCTACCATATATTTTGGAATACCATATCCACCAGCACATACAAATTTAGTTCAGATGATTATGACTTTAAAGCTAGTAGGATTGGCATTTGAAGTTAATACTTCATATCAGCTGAAGAAAAAATCTGATAACGCACAAAAAACAATTGAAGAGAATCTTGAGGATGAAACTAACAATGTCAATCCTAGTTTTCTTGATATTTTTCATTATAGTTTTAATTATATTGGAGTATTAACAGGTGAAATTTGAAATTAAAGTATAATTTTTGATAATTATCTTATTTTTTGTTAAGGACCATACTATCGATATAGGACCTTTAGAGATTCTTTTGAATTACCATTTTCAACTAATTGTCCATGGAAAGAAGAAACTATGAAAAAGCTAACTTATATTCCGATATATGCAATTTTGTTTCTGTTGAGTACAAGTATTTGGCCATTTTCAGTAAATATATTTTATTATGGCTCGTATCATTCTTATATATTTTGAACATTTTAGTATGCTCTGACAGAAGAATTTGATAATGATCGATCTTGGTTATATAGGTTTTGGTATATTTGGCCAACATTCTTTACATTTCGAATGAGGATCTATATTGGAATCGTGTTATCTGAATGTGTTTGCACGATGGCTGGTATGGGAGCATACCCTAAGTGCTTAGCACCATTACCTGGACAAGGTCCATCAAAAAATTTCCAAAAATTAAAGCACTTGTAAGTAATAATTGATGTTATGTAATGATAATTTTTAAAACACTATTTGTAGTGATAGAATTATAAAAAAATATGGTGATAGAATTGAATTTGCTTATCAAAAGCATATTTTTTCAGAACTGAAAATCCAAAAGAATTATCAAATGAACCTCTTAATTTTGAAACAATTCACAATGTCGATCCTTATGGTACTGACTTTTGTACTACATTTAGAGAAGCTATGAAACATTGGAATATATGTGTACAGTACTGGTTAGCTGTTAACATTTACAAACGATTCCCTAGTAAAAAATATCGTACTTATGTCACATTGTTGGTTTCTGCTGCCTGGCATGGCATGTATACTGGTTATTATATTTGTATTGGATGTGCTCCTCTCTATTTACTTATAGAAGATGTCTGGTTTAAATTAATTCTTAAAGATAATAACCGAAAGGTATGTTGTGTTTACTGTGCTATTTTTTTAGTGTATGAACTTCAACTGGTATTAGAGTAAAAGTTATTGGCTATCAACTATTCTCTGACAATTAGTAGATCTCCATCTAACCTTGAATAATATTAAATATATATTTTTGGCTGTAATGTGTATTACTAAATGGAGATTATTGTTGAAATATGAAGTATTAGTTTTTAATAATAAATGTGTAGGCAACTCTTTAATTTTACTGATAATAAATTTCGTGTTACTTTACAGTATTTGAAGATGTGGGAATGGATATTTTGGTTTTTCAAAATGGCTGCATTTTCTTACTTAGGAATTGCTTTCCAGTTGCTTTCTCTTGGAAATGTACTTCACTATTATAATTCTATATACCATGCCGGTGCTTTAATTGGTTTATGCTTGTATCTCACGGGATTGCATTTATTAAACCTGAAGAAAAGCAGAGAACCAAGACGAACAACCGTATCAATGGGCATACCACCAATTGAAGAAGTGAAAGAGAATTAAAATGCCACTAGCATTCTAATCCAAGTAATTTTGCTGGTGCTTTAAGTTGGCATTGGACGCAATAGAGTAACATATAAATGTGTACTTGCTGATATTTCACTGCAAAATTAGTGAATAGACATGTAATTTAATCAATAAGTGTTTCTACATCTATTTTCTGACCAATCTTCTGTTTGGTTACACGGTTTATCTAGCAATTTCGCAATAAAATTAGTCCAGTCAAAATATCGCTCAAAAGAGAGAAGTCTGCAAAAAATAACGCAATTTTCTCGATAGTATAATTTGTTAAAGTAGTGTATTCTGAGCATAATTGTAGATTTGAGGGGTTCCTCGAGTGTCAGTAGCGCCGCAATGGCAAGTTACACGTGTAATTCTGTATATCGAGAACGGTTTGGTTTACACAAAAAACTATAGAAACCTTTTATCTTATAAATTGAATTACTTAACTGTTTTATTCGAAATATTTTTTTCTTGCATCCATATTTTCCGAGTTATTTCGTTAGAAATGCCCAAACTTCCGTACTTTCGTCTTTTTTTCGCTTCTATCTCCCTAACGGTTCACTTTTTTTGGAATCTTACCTATTATCAAACTTATTAATCATTTGATTATCTATGTCTTTTGTCTGAAACTTTTTTACCTACTGACAATACTTTGGTAGTTATTGCTTAGTTTATCGATCGAACTTTGCGACATCAACACAATATGAGACATCATTCCCTTGTTAGCCTAACCTATATCCTGTCTCAGAATAAGAAGGAGTGATTCAAATATCCCGCCAAAACATGGAACACATAGCTTAAAATTTAGTAGACAATTTGATATGACATCATGACAATTGAGGTTAGAAGAACTGTATTAATTCTAACCAAGGATTTAGCTGTTTTGTGTTTCATTTACTACTTTCGTTAAAATAGATGGATGTGCCGCTTTTCATTCTACCAGTCGAAGCAGCAATACGAGTGCACGGCAATTGGAAACAGGAGAGTAAAGTTATAAACACAAATAGGTGCATATATCTATAATTTGATGAATACAAATCTCTTAACATTCAAATCTGTTCATTCTAGTTTTACAAAAAAAAATTAGAAGAATCTATGGATAAAGATATAGGCTCAATTTACAAATGAAAGCATATAGGCTTTGTTCTGAGCGTTTTGAGGAGGATTGTCGTTATAAATATATAATTACTGCACATTTTAGTGTATGTGCTACATCAACATGAAAATTGCGAATCAAGTCTATTTATTATTAAATATTTGTATCAGAGAGCAAGAATGAATCAAACCTTTTATCTCTTATCAAAATGTCCTTAAGAACTTGCAGAAAAAGTTTTACTTATTAGTTTCTATTTTAAATATCAATAAAGAACTTATATAGATAAATCATTCGTTTTACTGCTATACAAACCTTGAGGAGGTAAATTCAAGCAACTAGTCTTGGAAATGTGAATCTTACATACAACAGCAATAAATAGAAAAATTTACATCGGCTAAAATTGTTTACACGAACTGCAAAGATAATTACATATACCTACACATTACTAATTATTATTCCCTATTAAAATTTATTTATTATGAAAATATATAAAGTATAACAAATATTTATTTCTATTAAATATTGGAAATTAACAATATAATTTAGTGTTCACATTGTGTTAAAAAGATTAAAAATTTACATGCTCGGTACAATTTTTCCAAATACTTATTGTAACATTTGTAATTGCTTCTGTCAAAAGTTCTCATATAAGTGATATTCTGAAAGGGGATTTTTTTGAAGCAACTTCATCTTATGTATCAATTCAGATCCTATATGAAGTATTCTTAATTGCCTATCTTTATCGGTATGGCTATTTAATCCTACAGGTTTTCATCAAAGCTTGTCGTGCACTCATTATACTTGCAGCAATCCAATCTTTTTCCCATATTCTCCACCATATATTTTCACCTTTTTCTATTAGTACAGGTTTCTTTACGTTTGACATATCTGAAATATAACATGTACCTATATGAACATGTGGTAATATAATTAGTATTTAATTAACACTTACTTGAAATTAATGAGTCAATTCTAGAATATGTGTGAGTTGTCCAGTTCACTTATGGTATGAACTCATCTATAGTTATTTTTGCAATGATATTAATTGTTGAATGTTTGATTTTTGCACTGACGTACAGTATTTTTGACAGATTAATCAAATTCAAAGTTTCAAATGCATGATCAAGTATAATAAACCGAAGTAAAAATGTATGAGACTAGGTTATGGCTTGGCTATAAACATAAAATGACGTTTTGTCAAACCACTGTCAAACTTATTTTCCCATGTTAAACTTGCCTACGCAAGAACCAATGAAATACTTTAAAAATATACGCCATTTCGGCGCGATATTTGAATCACTCCTTCTTATTCTGAGACAAGGTATAACATAACCCATGCAATAGCGCGTTCGTAAACACGCTTAATGAAAAAACTCGGAGTTTGATCGATAAACTAAGCAACTGCCAAAGTATTGTAAGTAGGTAAAAAAGATTCAGACAAAAGACGTAGATAATCAAATGATTTATAAGATTGATAACAGGTAAGATTCCAAAAAAGTGAACGGTTAGGAAGATAGAGGCGAAAAAAGACGAATGTAGGGAAGTTTGGGCATTTCTAACGAAATAACTCGGAAAATATCGATGCTAGAAAAAATATTTCGAATAAAAAAGGTAAGTAATTCAATTTATAAGAGAAAAGGTTTCTATAGTTTTTTGTGTAAACGCATCGTTCTCGAGGTACAGAATTAAACGTGTTACTCGCGATTGCGGCGCCACTGACACTCGGGGAACCCCTCAAATCTACAATTATGCTCAGAATACACCACTCTAACAATTTATACTATCGAGAAAACTGCTCTATTTTTTGCAGATTGATTCACAGTGTCAGGACTAAATGTGAATTAGCCTATCTGATTCTTATTTGAATGTGTTCGTAGCCAACATAAAACACCCGCGAAATTTGAAAAATTTTACCTGGGAAGTGCTATAATATTAATTTCTATTTTGATAGGCAATTTTAAAGAAAATTTTGACAAATTTTATTTAGTAGTAGATATTTGCTATTTTTTAATAGAAATAATAGGTAATTTGGAAAAAGAAAGGTTTGTTAGACCATTATTTAAGTTTAGATAAACAAAGATATTTTTTGGAAAAAATATTTGATTAGGCAAATGGGCAGTGGTGAACAATTGAGCCTGCAGTGAGCTTGTATCTAGACTTGTATGTGTCTTGCGGTTGGCAGCCTTGTCAAATGTTATCTTTATAGGTAATTATGGAGAATGAGCACTTAGACTGTTTACTTATTTCAACGATATTGCCCGACTAAAGCATTAAAACTATGTCCATTACGGTCCTGAGTACCTGTGCACAGCGGGAGTTATCTTTTGAAAGGTCGAAATGCAAATGTAAATGGATTATATTTAGGTATAATTAAATATTAGTATATTTCTAAATCTGATGTATTAATTGGTTATTAATAAATTTCAACATTTAAATTTACAAATTTTCTGCAATCTTTTGCGATAACTTAATAAATACATATATAATTTGTTATTTTGAAAGAAATGCATAATTTCTACGTAAGTACATAATATATGGACATTGTGTAATTTTGTTTGAAATACGGACATGGTTGGGCATCGATTCCTTTGTATATGTAGTACTATCTATATTGCGTTTCTGGAGTCGAAAGTTCCGAAATCAAAACGAGATAGCAATCGCATATTTCTGTATCGCAGTCTGATTGATGGCTGGTACGCTTGCGCTAACTACCGACCAATTCGAAGCATTAAATTGACACTTATTTAATTTTTTTTAATTTCGTTAGCCGTTGCGAACTCTGTATTATTCGATAGAAAACGATATTGTTCAACTTATCTATCTGAATTTGATGTAAATAAATTGTATTTTTTGTTTGTTTTGCAGCCACGTTATTTCTATTCGTAAGTTCTATTATATTTCTAATGAATAATGATAAGTTGATTATCTAATTATACATAACCTAAAACTAGATCGATTTTCAATTTAATTGGAAAACGTAAATTGTCGTCATTAAAACTTCCGTGTTCATTTTATAGTTTACAGTTACTTACCATGACGTCAAAGTATTGATTTGATTTATACAATATTAAATGACGACGCAGGGATCATCTTTGTTGAATTCAAGCGTTTTTTGAACTTTAAACGACACGTGCACCTAACGCTTAAGTTTATGCATATATTTCCTATGCAACTCCTGTTTAATAAATGTACCCATTTAACATGACAACAGCGCAAGCGCACTGCTTATGTTTCACACTAAGGTATAACTCTTCTGTATGATTTCTCTCCCTTCATCGGTGCACTCCCTGACCATTTCGTTCCAACACTACACGCGATATATATGATACTATATGCATGGATTCCTTTTCTGTACATAATAGATACTCATAAACAGTTACAAAGGTTTGAAATAGCGCTAGTATGCAACAAAATATCGGGTCGCTATATCGTTGAAAGAACTGTAACCATATTTCCGGCTACTTAATCTTTATTTTTTTACATTATATGGAACACTGAACTATACACTGTACTGGAATGGCTACACAAAGAAAGATAAGTGAAGCAGGTGATAAGATAGACAATTGTTAGACTTGTGGTATATATGCCTGTCTAGCCTGTTAAATATATATTTGAATTTAAAAGTGTTTATACATACTTTTGAAAATAATTTAATATAAAGTTTCGTACAGTAAACGCCAAATTAGATGGCGAGCGGTAGGGTGCGTTGTAGACGTTTTTAAAAACGCGTACGCCCACTTCTGTAGTATGTATGTATGTTATAAAACCAAATACAAAGCTTTCCACTATTTCTAATGCTGCGCGGACTTACTCCCACCGCTCACCATCTAATTTGGCGTTTACAGTAATAAAGTAAACAACACGACAGCAATTTTGTGATATTTAATATGCATTTGGTAGATAATATAATATGAATATAGAATTTCTTCAGCAGATGTTCAATAAAATATTTTGTTGTCACATTTTGCGCCATTGCTCGACATGTAATTATATCAGTATTTTTTTCTTATTATTTAAAACTTAGTGAAGGTGATTCAATAGATACTTAACATTTTAAATAATCTGATGTTTCATAATTACCCTACGTATATAAAACTCGACGACATCATGTTTTTACTTTCTTATACGTAGTATAAGGATTATTCGCAAGCCATGCTTTTTAGACAGGTACGTTACGAGTATAAAAGTATTTAGAACTTAATATCTAATACCTTTTGTATAAAAAAATTCTCAAATTTTAGACCGAAAGTAACACTTTTACTCTTATCGAATAGCGATGTACTCTTTGCGAGTAGCACTTTCTTTGAATATCTCGCCAAGTATGCATCCTACAAAGATTTATTAAGAGAATAGAAATAGTACAATAGGATTTTGTTTATTTTTTGAGAAGATAAAAGTATTTAAATCTTACTTTCGAAGAATTTTTGTATAATCTGAAACGCATACACGTATAAGAATGTCGTGTGGTGGCTACACCTATTTTTTTTTTCTTTTCTGTAAATGCTTAGGAAAATTGGATAATTGGAACAGCATCTTCCTTTAAATATATTTTAGAGCCGTCTAGGAATTTATAATAGGCATTTGTAAAATTTATTTCATCATTGAACAATCTGCCTTCTTAATGCAGCTGTTGATTGTATTAATAAATTAGGTCTTTTCATGGAAAACTATAAACCAAGAAGCAATAATATATGCCGCTAATATAATCAACAATGGTGCAATAACCAATTACCTGTGAAAACGTAAATTACTTTTTTCTATCTTGTAGGTTTTTGGAAGCACATGCAACATAGTGCTTTACAATTTTATTCTGTAATATGATAATAAATAATAAACACACTGTTTTATTATTTATATCTGTTTCATGTTTTCTCTTTAAATAAAATATTTATGTTTTTATTGAAATAAAAGATTTTGGATCGATGTAGCCTTTACTTGATGGAAATTCATAATGTTGAAAGTATGTAAATAAAACTGACAATAAAAATCACTTACATTCCGACTTTATGACAAAATATCACCTCATCTGAAGAAGACACTGTGTGTCGAAACGATCGTCATGATATTTTATCAATAAAGTGGGAATTTAAGTGATTTTTACTGTCAGTTTTATTTACTTTGAAATAAAAGAAGTAATTCATTACTGTGTATTAATTAAATCATTAAAATGAAGTACATATCGACAGTTAAAAATGTATTCTCGTATTCAAAACACAGAATACCCATTATGTACATATTATTCAATCGTATTATCCACAGTGACAGATTTATCTCAACAAGTCTATCTTTCTCAGTTTCGATCTGGCCTCAAACCCTGACATATATTTACATGGGTAATAAAATAACCATTCCAGTTATTTGTAGAGTTCCCTGATATGGAATACAAATACTTATTATATGTTAAGAAAAACATGTAACTTGTCACTAAATATTTATTACTGTTTCATCAACTAGCGTAATATAAAACAAATGGTAACTGACTTATGGGGAATCCCAGATTTTTAAACATGTGAGCGTATTTCTATATATACAATTTCCTTTATCTTGTTTCTCTTTAAATGAAATAATTATGTTTCTATTGCAATAAAATATTTGTATTTCTTGTAAGTTAAAAAAGAATGATTTAGGCTATATGTCTATTCAATTTTCGCTAATGACCCATAATTACATATACAAATAAAATCTGACAACGCTGCGAACTGACATAGATACACTCAATTCATGACTGCTGGCACCCCAATAGTTTCTATATGAGGGAGCATTTTTAAGTTCGCGGAATGCTGGGTTAGTGTAACGAGTTCAGTGACTCTTTATTAGTATAAATATAACATTTTAACACAATCGCGTCAGTAGTTTTTAAACTATAGTCGACCAAGCAACTTAATCGGGAAAATTGGACATCTGTAATAAAGGTAGGGAGGGTCTATTGAGTCGAATTATTACCGGGGATGAAACTTCAGTTCAACATAATGAACCAGAGTCCAAGCAAGGCCCCATGCAGTGGCATAAAAAAAGCACACACCACCAAATTTAAGGTATCACAGTCGGCCGGCAAACTCATGGCTACTGGTTTTTTGATCTCAAAAGGAATCCTGTTAATTGATTATAACGATAAAGGCGTTTCCATAATAAGAGAATGCTAGGCTTTAATCCTGGAGCGGTTAAACGAAGTTATTAAAAATTGACGAAAGGCGCATAACAATGCTGTCGTCTACAAGAGTTGTGTTGCGCTGGCTGCCTTGCATGAAGTGGGCTTCGATTTTTTAAATCATTCACACTAGTACAGCCCTAGCTCCTAGCGATTTTTACCTGTTCCCTAAAAAGAAAAACAGGGGTGTGTGAACAGAAATTTACAGGCGATGAAGAAGTAAAGGACGCAGTTTCGGGCGTATTTTTCAGACAAAAGTATTTTCTTATGAAGACATACACAACCTAATTAAATGATCTGATAATATTTAAAAAAAAATGAAGGTTACAGGGGAATATATTAAAAAAGAAAAATTATTTTTAAAAACACTTCTTCGTACATATATAGATATATATTATTTCTATAAAATTGTCCTTGATTTATAGTACAAGAAAACCAAATGGCTACATGTATGAATTTAGCTTATAGGCTTCTGTGTTATAAATGTTCTTCTCTAATTCAGTGTTAAATGTTTGACCCTTATTTACATAAAACATACTCAAAGTTGCATCTGCTGATATTAATGTTGGTTATATGGCAACATATGATCTACTCCGAGTAAATTTATATATTAATATGACTGTTATGAACTATTGGAAGGGAGTTCTTAATGAATTCTTTAAACCTCCTACCTATTGTATTATTATCAATAATTTAGTCTTACAGACTGCGATTTGTAAGACTATGTTTTGTCTAAGTTAAGGGTCCTATATAGTGGATCGGAAATGTAATATTGGTTGCATAGCACATAATTTAATAAACCAAGGATGTCCGAGTACTTAGTACACATAGGGAATATATAATAAATATTTGAAATAATAACTCAATATCTAAGCGAATAAAAATTCATTTACGACCAAATATTTACACATTTGTAACCGCGGGAAAGATTTTTACCAGAATAATAATTCATTGTAATGTGGGTTGCCTAATTTTAATTTATTTTATATTTATTTAAAACAAAGTAAAGAAGAGTTGAACGAAAAATAAGTGCAGAGCGGGGTAGGTTTTTATTCAATTTATAATGTCAACTAAAGCAAACAAATCTGCTGCAAAGGATTTTTGAGAAAACTTGTTTTTAATATTTTGACATATTAATAAATTTTCTTTAATCAGATCATTTTTTTCTAGATTGGATTATTCAGTGGGGTAGATTACTAAATTCTTCATAAGCTGACGTTGAAAGGTTTTCTCCAAATTTAAAATCAACAAAAATATCTTTCATCAAATATCTCCTATATTTCAACTATTCACATATCCACTATATAGGACCCTTAAATGTTTTAAGCATAGGGTGATTTTTTTTACTAAAGTGATGGCGAGATTTTGCTATTGGTCATATATTATTTAAGCTGTTATTAAGACAATTTCCATAAATATAATTATAGTTTAGAATCTTTAGAAGAAATGGTAATTGGCGTATCGACAATAGATATGTTGCCATTCTCAGGGTTGTGTTCACAAAACCTTATCGAGTTAACTATGAGTTAAAACTCTCGTTCATAAATTGTTTTGCGTAAGAAAAGTAAAAAGAGTAAGTCGTTCAATAAATAGTTAGAGTTTACTATTTCTACTCGTATATAACAGGTAGGTAAATTTTACTCGACATGCGCACTGACAGAATGATCATAGAATGATTATGTTCACTGAACATCGATAGCCGATATTTATCTATGGATATTATTATTATGTTTACTGTTGTGTTTATACTTGTCGAATACATGCCATTTGAGGGCAATGTAAATAAAGCGGAACTTAAACACAATATTTTACTATTAAATTTTTCGTATAACAAAATATAATAAATAATAACACCTTCGTTTCCTTCCTCTCCGTCATTGTTGATTCAAATCATTGAAAGTAGGTACACAGTACACTGGCTATAGTTCATAAAACAATCTTACTCTAGTAATACCTTAGTAAACTCTTATTTGACTTTACTCGAATCTAACTTTACTCTAAGTTGCATTTTGTGAACACAGCCCAGGCTATCACTGATAGTAAGTTTGTCAAACTCTTACCATAAACACCTCAGATAAATTGTGAAAATAAATCTAATAACAGCTTAAAGGCTGTTTTACACTTATCAATTTCTTGACAAAGTTATTGATAAAGAAATTGTTCTTAACTTACCTTGGTTGTTTACATTTATCAAGTTTTAACCAGTGAACTCTATACTGACGTAACTGGAAGGGATCCGTGCTGCGACGACGAATGAAAAGTAGTGAGGCAGGCGCAAACAACGAAGACAACAGGATACTTTAGTATTTGTGTCACTGTCTACTTTGTTTGTTAGTACGCACGAAACTTGCTCCCGTGTAGAAATTCAAGGTAAACAAGTGATTTTCACGTGTGTCTGCTTCATTCATACTGCTGTACGTGGCATATGGTTATTGATTTTCTATTTCCGTGTGAAATTAAATTTCAGATTTTGTGTAAATGGTTTTAAATTGTGTTGCATTGGCTACCATTGAATTTATACGTATAATCGATAGACTGGTTGATATTTTAAATTCTCGAAACCCTTTCGGAAAGGGATTTAAAGCACCCATCAGGCCAAGTATCTTAAAATATTTCGAGGAGTTATTTGAGAATACAACAAAATATTTGCAAAGCTTGCAGGTTGATGGTACCTTTATTACATCACAAGCGAAAAACCTTCGCATTTGGGTTCATTCTAACAATGAAAAGTAAAGTTAAGGATTTATTTTCCCTTACGGAACATCCTCTACAATATTTTTTGTGTTACAATTGTTCACAGGACCATTTAGAACTTTTTTCCCCCGTATTAAGTCTCGAGGCGGATGGAAAAATATCCGAATTCACTACAATTGAAATGGTCTTGTTCAAAAATTCTGTTTCGTCAAGCGTCAATGGCAACTGTAGCGACTTCGGAAATTGTTGCACACCGACATTTGAATTTAGGTCTGCCAATAGAACCAGGTGTGATATTAACTATAACGAAAATCTTGAAGAGTTAAATATATATATATATTCGTATAAAACTACATGACAGGTACAAGAAAAGAAACATATATAAATTATATTACAAAATTAGAAATATATTTAGAAAGGCCATAACTGCAGGGGGGCCTCTAAAACACTGCACCATTTGGTCTAGGATGTAGGAAAAAACCTGCAGAATAAAAAACCTACATCACAGTGCCACAAAACTAAAGGTCTTTAGTTGTTAAGATCCAAGCAATAGCTTCTGAGTTAAATTATGTAAGTCCGTGTATCCAAATTCAAACCTAGTTAGAGGACATTCTTCAACAATATGTATAACTGTTTCAATCTCATCTCCGCAATCGCAAGCTGGATCCGCGATCATATTTCAATTGAAAAACATACTATTCTCCTCTTGAAACCAGTCAAATCACTGATGCTACATGAATTTCATTTGTCTTTGGATATACCTTCGATATTAAGTTGACAAATCTTAACAACTGGACCAATATTCCTAAAAGAAACACAATATGAATTTAAACTTGAAAAATGATAGGGGAGAAGGGGGCAGGTTCGGACACCATTTTTCAAAATGGTATATCTCCGTCGCTTCTTAACATCATCAAAATGTAGAAATATCCTGCAATAGAGCCTTCTTGGTATATGGCTTTTCTATATCATATACATACAAATTTCGACTAGTTTTTCAGAAAAAGTGATATCAGTGAATTTGAGGAATTGTCCGGAAGTGCCCCAAGACCACTTTCGGACATGAATGGGGTAGGTTCGGACGATTTAAAAATTATTGCAATGTTTATTTACTTTCCAAATAACATTGTTGATAAAGTATTAATTAACATCATAACTAAAAAAATTTACATTGAACTTTAGAAAAGATGCCATTCTTGAAGTCCCCGGTGTTGACATGGGCTTAGGTAATTTTGATACAATGTCTTTCCTCTCAATGTATGAAATATCCTCAACTTTTGAATAAACAAATCCTTTTATACACTTTTTCAAAAATGTAACTTCGAATTCCCCATTTTCCGTTACATCTATCACTTTTCCAACATAGTGTAGGGATCTTTTTTTTGTTGTGAACTTCACTAATAAATAATCATCTTTGATGATTTTCTCGTCATCTAATAGTTCAAGAAACTCATCAGCATGACTGTCATAATCCAAATCCATATCAGAGTCGGATAAATCGTTTCTAAATTTTTTCGTGGATATTAAAGGTAAATCAATATCAGAATCTGATGATGAAATATAATCTGAAAGTGCTTTCTGCTTCTTTCTCCTCTGTGGTTGCTTACTTCTTTGTATTTTCTTCGGTTTAGATTCAGATACCAATTTTTTCGAAACGTTTGTTTTTTTCCCATTCATCAATTTGGCTTTCTCCAACTCTTCGATTCTTTGTTTCTCAGGAGTACTGGTGTAAATTCTCGATTTTCCCTTTCTTGATTTCCTGTTAGTGTTTCTAGGACAAGCCTTCGGTAAGGGTTTCACATCTGATGGTTTGACAACAGATACAACAGATATTACATTAATTTTGGGTTTGGTAGCTTCATATAGTATTATATTCAATATTTCCCTTACGATATCTTCTACTTCATGATTTTTTGAGGAGCATGGAATGTTTTCATGGGAGTGAGGCTGAGCAACGATACTTGTGTCGACTATCTTTTGGGAAGACTCCCCATCTGTATTTTCAAGAGGACGGTCCGTCGCGAATGAGGCACAGAAATCATCGTCTTTATAAAGTAAGGAGTTAATAGGCCATAAGCCAGTACTGTTGAAACTACTTATAATGTTACAGGGAGTGAATGTTTGCAAATATGGTTGTGCTGACAACTTGGCAACATCATAAATAGTTATCGGTTTACTAGGGTTCGACAGAATGAAATCATTGAAAGAAACCTTGCATTTGGATTTGAGTGGACCATACACTGCCTTATCCAGTGGCTGCATTTTATGCGTGCAATGTGGCGGGAACGACAATAATACAATTCCGTGTTCTCTTGCATACAAGATGGCATCAATAGAAACGTGTGTCTCATGATTGCCCATCAGCAGCAGAATTTTATTTGAGGAGCTACTGTTCGTATGTTTTCTTATATGCACCAACAGTTTAAGAAACACCCTTGTCGACATCCATCCCGATTTCTCAGCATACCCAATAGCCCCAGGAACAGCACCGTATAAAAACTGATCCTTCATCCTCACACGAGGAAAGATATAAAGGGGTGGAATTGAAGCCCCAACAGCAGATATTATTCCACACATCGTGACAAGAGCTCCTCGTTCAGCAGATACGCATTGTCCTACAGCTTTTGATCCTTTCTCTGCTATCACTCTCGGTGCTTGAAGGACTGTGGTTATACCTGTTTCATCAGTGTTCCATATACGATCTGGTGAGAAATTATATTTGGCTTGCACTGAGGTATAATTATTGAAAAATTCCTCCACATTGGCTCTGTTGAAAGCTGATGCTCTTGCTATACTTGTATTTTCCGGTTTGCGATTAGAAAGCCTTGGATGACGCTTCATAAAACATTGCATCCAGTCAATTCCTGCTTTTTTGTTGATTTCCCAATTTCTCGGAATTTTCTTATTGAGTTTTGAGGCATATTGGAAAGCCAGTCCACGACAGAGATCATATGTCAAGCCGTAACATATCTTTGAACACTTCTTGAGATATATCTCCAGCTCGATTTCTTCCTTTTGTGAAAACACTTGCCGTGTTGCATATTTTGAGGAAGCGAGCTCTTCCTCTGATTCACCACCTTCATTTCCAGAGTCTTCCATGTTATTATTGGAACGCTTTCTAGCTCTCACAACTCTGTCAAATAAAGTTGATTTAGGTATATTGAATCTCATTGCAGCAGCTCTCAAAGACATACTCTTGTTGATGACATTCTTCACCGCATTTTTCAAGATATCTCTAGGAATTTCTGGCTCAGTAGGACGTTTTCTTTTGTATGTTCGCACCATCCTACAAAACATTAAGAAATAACTAAAAGAAAAACATCATGGGGCACATCCGGACAAACACGTAAATGAAACAGGGGGCATCTCCGGACAGTCCGAACCTGCCCCACATATGTTGTCCGTATGTGCCCCAGCTGTGTATAGTCAAGTTTTATTCACACAATTCTCTTAAACTGAGCAATAACTATTCTGTTTTGAGGTTAGATGCATAGAAGTATGCGTTCTTTCTGATAGAGTCATCATTTCTCACCTGAATTTCACTCCTTGAGATGTACGACCTTACAAGTAGATAGCTCAACCTAGTATCACAAATCGGTTTTGGGAACTTTTACATTTATATTCACTTTTCAATGAAATTCGAGAGTACGACCCGGCGTCAACGATTTCAAACATAGATTTGAAATGTCCGGAAGTGCCCCATGTCCGAACCTGCCCCCTTCTCCCCTACCTGTCATATGACCGTGAGGATCTTAGGCTCTTGTACGGTCTTCCAAGTGATGGTTATTATGGACAACATTATATTCTCCATTTTGGACCATCGTAAAGATGGTTACCATCGACCAAAATCAAATTAAATTAAAGAAATTTAGATTAAAACATAAAAATAACTAGTAAAATAGAAACTTAAAATTTACATTAGAATTAAATGAACTTGTGAAATGTATTAACGGATTATTATCGTCCGTAATTTAGTCAAATCTACGTCTTGCAACGATTGTGTTGAGATATTATTGTTCAAAGACGAATAACGGATCATTTGTATAGTGCCACGTTCACCAATGCGGTGGTTTACTTTATGCGTCGAATGTTGTGCACAAAATTGTGTATTTCATAGAGAGACAATTTCCTTACATGAAAAAAAAAGGAGGATTTCATGAAAACTAAAACCAACATTAGAGCCCGATTACAGAATATAGCCATAAATAATTTTGGTAACTATTTGTGTAAACAAAATAAATATTTGAAAACAAGCAATATATTATAAGTATTTCATTTTTTCTTGGCCACGTTTCTTCCCAATAATTCTCTGTTTTCACCAGCAACCGAGGCAGGAATGTGCATTTTTTTATTGTGTTTAAAGAGTATTTCCATTGAGACTATGAAGCACTCCTTTGAGAAGATAAGTAAAACTTGAATAAAACAAAAAATATCGTTTATACAATTATATTTTAAATTAATCTCAATTTAAATTAATCACAGTCCTACCCACATACAAAACAATGTGCTAGAAAGAAAGAGCGATACTAAAGTACTGCGGGTTGTCTAAAAATATATCTGCCTCACTGCTTTGCATTACGCGTCCCTTCCAGTTACGTTAGTATAGAGTTCACTGGTTTTAACCAATTTTTCTAGGGAATTAATAGAACCAATAGTGCAAAAGTGGTTGTAGCAAAATAACTAAATAAGTTGACTACATTTCAAATATGTAACATTAAACCATATATATAATACTATATAGAAGAATAATTTGCCGCTACTACCAAGAAAGCTAGTTCATTCATTTTTTAATACTATAGGCGTTTTCGGAAAATGTATAGCATTAACCTGACCCGGTGAGACAGTACCTAACAGGTTCAGTAACTTTACCCGGTTAAATGACACATATCCGAACGCAATTGCGGTCACGTTGAGTAACGTAACGTAAACGTCTGCATATAACCTTATAAATAGCTATCTTCATAATATAATTTAGCTGTACTGGCAATACGACTGAAGAAATGGATCGGGGAGGGGGTAAAACAACCCTACTCACTTACCAGGGTTATGAAAATCGAACCGGGTTGTTGAACCCGGTTACTTTTTAGATTTTACGAACAAGGTTGTTTTTACCCGACTGAATTAACGAACGCATTCGTGCTAACCGTGTTGTAACCCCAATGACCGGGTTTAATTTCCGAAAACACCTTAAATATATAGTATTATATATATGAAGTAAACACTGTGTAGAAAATAACATATGTACTTGAATTAATTAGTTTATGTTAACCGTAAATCATGTGACTAAGTCAGGGTCTTTTTTGTGTACAGACATAAAACTTTATACATGGTGCTGAGAATAATCATTATTTATCGAAGTGCTAAGAAGATAATTTACTCTGGGCCGGTTTTTCCAACACCGGTTAAAGTATTCGGTTAACTAATCATTGATTACGCTTAATCGTTGATTATCTCTAACCAGCGTTTTTCAACACCAAGAAATACGCCGGTTATCTGATCAGTGATTAAGAGTTTATTTTAGAAGGTTGGTAACAAAAATGCTCGTACATTTGATCTAAATTAGCATATTTGTTATAATAATATTGGCGCTATTTCCTATATTTGAATTTGTTCTTTGTGCTTTTTGCCTTTATTTTTTTAAAGATTATATTCTTTATATGTAATTAGATATTCCATTTTAGTAAATAAGGTTTAAGTACTTATTTTGTGAATATTGCATGAGAATTTCTAGGTACATAGCACATATTTAAAATTTCTATTCGAAATAAATAACAAATGCCACAAGCTTGAAACTGAAATAAATTTATTGATTACTTATTGCTATTGAAAAATACAAAAATTTTGTAAAAATGAAAAAAATAATACAATATACGTACATGTATGAAATTAACAATTACCAAAATTATGTAAAATATATGATATGTAACAAAATCATAAAAATAGGAAGTTTGCTGAAAAAGAAAAGTCTACATCTAGGGTCTTAAGCTGGATTATCAATCACACTATAATGATATAAAATATTGTACTTTGCATTGCCATATCTCAGATGATTTAACTTTCACCAAATTCCTGTGGGGTGAATAAAGCCAGATATTTTTACTGAAAGATCATACATCAGCTGTTTATTAAGAATAATGCATTCTAACTAATTTTATGTCCATTAATCAAAGAAGGTTTATTGAGAAAGTCTTATTTCCAAATTGGTATACACGATTTCAACATAATAAATGTTATGTTCTGGAGGAATCGGTGTGAACTTGACAGTGCCTGTAATAATTATTACTGCAGAAATTAACTGCACGTCAACTTTACAGGCATGTACATTATTCATCCAAACCCAGTTCAGCTAAAAGAATTTAAAGTGTCTGCATATAATCTCAACGTAAACCTGCCAGCTTCTCTAGAATTTCTTCCATATTTTCAATTTCATTTGTAATTTTCAGTATAGTTTAATATGTTAATGACATATCTAAAGTGAGTATAAAATATGTTCGACTAAAATGTTTTCACAAGGTGCTACTAAATGCAATTACAAAAAGGGAATGAGCAAATGCAAGCATAAATTGCCACAGGATTTTAGAATCCACATGAATTCAGGTAAAGTCCCAGAATTGTAGTAGAATAGAAAAACTTCCAAAGCTGTATCATCCTCATCAGAGAAAAGAATGTATTCGTAGTTATTAATTAATTAAATTTCTGTAGTAAGCTAAAAGTTACACATATTTAATATTATGCTATTTTTATACTGTTCATTACATTTATAGAAGAAACAATACAATTACTAAATCACTGATGTAAATAATTATTAATTAATTCCAAAAAATACTTTTATACAGTAAAACCAATGCATATGAAAACAACAGCTGTCAATAATAACAGAAATAATAATGACAGAAATTCAAATCTTCTAGGTTATGCGCATGTGTATATAGGCCTAATCACTGTTTAATATTTTATCAGGTATTTCTTTCGCCGGTTAAAATTTGGTCGATTAACGACGTTCTTAATCAACGATTAGAGTTAACCGGCGTTGGAAAAACGCAAATTTGTCCTAACCGGTGTTTTAAACAATGATTACGCTAACCGGCGTTTTAATCGGAGTTGGAAAAACCGGCCCTCTATGTGATTATGATATTTATATACAGAGAAAGGTTCTAAGGCGAAGCAGTTTTTATAACTCCAACCGATATCAGGATCATAATAAAGATTGATGCCAAATAACAAAAAGAAACATATAAGAGTACCTATACCTATAATATGGGATTTCTGTTGTACAGTGATTTATTCCTAAAGTTGTAATCATAATTAAATTGATTGAATTATCGTTATTCACTGAACATATCCAAAACCATCCAAGGCTTTGTTCACCTAACCTATAAAAATAAATTATAGGGTAGGGGAGGGTGGGGATGATTAATACACCTAACTTTCATGGTCAATAAAATAGTGACAATACGTTTTACACTATTTTCCGATTATTTGTAGGGGCTTTTAGGAGATAAAAATTATATATATATATAGATGAAATTTTGTTTAAATTTAATAATTTTTTCTGTAATTGTAACAAACAAAACTTTTAAAGTGTATCATTCCTCCCGAAAGCGAAGGGATGTTTGATACAGGAGTAAAAGGTGGATTGATACACATCAAAATATACAAATTAGTTACCTTTATTTATTGGAACACACAAACTAAAATGTTCGGTCGTTTGAAAAAAAAATCGTCAAGTATTTATGTTATGTTAAAATAAAAATCTATTCCATTTCCAGTAGGTATTAATAAATGAACTAAACAAAGGTTATTAAGACATTTCTAATTAATATTAGAAAATGCAGAAAAATCAATTGCAAAAGAGAATTTTCGATTTATTCGAGCTGTACCACCACATTTCGTTGGTTCCGGTAATTTAATAACATCTTCAGCCGGTACCAATCCAATATCGGCAACGTCAGGAAAAACAAAATGGTACCCCGGTGGTATTCTCCTTACAAAATTTATGCAATATTCAGAAGGGTTTTCAACACTAACAACTTGGCCAACATAGTGTTTCAATGTTTTTTTGGTAGTGAACTTTATCAAAACAAAGTCATTATTTGAAATAATTCCATTTACCCAATCTTCTTCTCTTCTTTCATTATTAATTTGATCTTCTATATCAGTAACCTCTGATGACTTTGACGATCGCATTGATATATCCGAATGAGAATCATCATTAGTTTCAAAACAAATATTTCTTTTAACTTTCTTTACCTTTACTTCCTGCCTTTTTACCGTATCTTGCTTAATTTCCTCAAGATTTGGGCTATCAGTTAGAAATTTAGTTTTCACTGGTTTTCTTCCGGATGGTTTTTTCCTAGCCGAAGCTTTAGGAAATGGACGTACTTCCCCGGGAGATTTTAACATCTTGCATTCTTGGTTAATGTTGGCATGATTTGATGAATGTGAAGCAGGTCCAGCAACATTTATTAGATTGTCAAATGAAGAACAGTCTTCATCATTTTTAGGCGGAACATCTTGTTGAAATCGACATACATTATTTTCATAAAGTGGATTCTCACGATCTGTTACATAGGAACTTAGAAAGTCATCATCAGAAAAGATGCTAGGGTTGAAAGGATAAATCCCTGTGGCACTAAAACCTTTTGATATATTTACTGGAGTAAAAGCACGATAAAATGCTTTGGATACTAGAGGAACGATATTCTGTAGGGACATTGTTGTACCTGGATTAGAAACCATAAAGTTATCTGCTTCTTGGTTGTAATAACATTTAAAGGGTCCATAAACCGTAACATCTAATGGCTGAAGCCGATGACTGGTATGTGGTGGAAGGGTTAGTATGACAATACCGTACTGTTTGCAATATTCGAGACACAAGTAGGATACGTGACTTCGGTGGTTGTCTAATATTAGCAAAACTTTATTTTCCTGAGAGGATTTTGAGAATTTAGCAAAATGTTCGAGGTATTTCAAGAAAGTTTCTTCTGTTTGCCAGCCTGATGATTGAGCTACACTAACGGATCCTGGTGGCGCTCCAAACGTCATGTAATTCTGTACTTTTTGTCGGGGAAAAATGAAGAATGGAGGGATAAAATTGCCGGAGGCGTTTACTGCGCAGCATACAGTCACGGTGGTACCTCGTTCTGCAGAAGTTATTTTTCCTACATGTTTTTGACCTTTTTTAGTTATTATTTTTCCAGGTTTATGCGATGTTTGGACGCCAATCTCATCACAGTTGTAAATCGAGTCGGGAGTAAATTTTTCACGTTCTAAGACTGTTCGCAACAAATTATAGAATTCACCGACTGTGTGTTGGTTGAAAGCTGTAGATCTGGCTAAACTAGTTGGTTCTGGGACTCTAATCCTTAAATTACTGTGACGTGACATAAACCCTCTTAGCCAATCTTTTGAATCAGCGCCTTTGCCTTTCCACAACTGCGGCGTTTTTCCAATGTGATTTTCGGTCGCAAATAGGTATGCAAGTTCTCTCGTCTCCCTTGTAGTTAATCCGTAATTCATATTAGCAGCAGACAAGAGATAATTAACTAGAAGGATTTCCTGTTTATTTGAAAATAATTGATTTGAAGCAAAATTTGGCTGATATATAGTTTCGTCGCCTTCATTTCTGTATTTTTGTGCATATCTCTTCAGTGTCATTTTGTCTACGTTGTATTTTTTTGCCGTTGTTCGTAGAGGTTGGTTTTCTAAAGCATATTCCATGACAGCCCGTTTTAGTCTCTCAGTAGAGGAGTAGGTGTACGGTCTGTTTTCTTAATATATTTAAAAGGCATTTTAACTAAAACCAAAAAGAAATAATTTAGATTTAGCATGAAAACATTAATGTTGCGAATTTTTATCTGACGACAAAAATATACATCTCCATTAAGGGAGGATTGATACTGTATCAAACCTCCCATGTTATACCTGTATCAATGCTCCTTTGAGACAACTTTTTGTTTCAAGTATTTTTCAGAGTGAAAACATAACCTAAAATTATTCAACATGCAGGATTCATAACCTTATGCAGCCTAATTAAACCCATCTAATAACTATTAAATATACTGAAACATTTATCATGTGAGAGACACTGACTTACCAAGAAATATTACAATATTTTGGGACAAAAAACATAAAAATAACTTAGCGATGCAAAATACGTGCGTGGCTGCGTAAGTTGACAGCAACACTAGCAAATGCCGTTAGGGATCAGTGCTGCCGGAGCCATACGTCTGCCTTACCCGCATAGCGAATGAAAAATACCCGCATTTACCCGACATTTCAAATAGAAAACGCCAAATTTAAAAGTGGTCTAAAATAATTCGAATGTATGTAAGATCTTCAACCTCCCATATCTTTAATGCCTCTTTTTGTCGCCATTAAAGACGTTAGCGTTGCGGTGCCTAACGCATTTCGGTGGTCTGTCTTGATATTTTTCAAATCACTGAACATTCTTTCAACAAATGCGTTTGAAAAAGGCAGAATAAAAAGTAAGGAAAGCACTACTTTCATATTGGGGAAAAGAAGAACATCTGCAGCATTTTTCAATTCAAACACCATATTCCAATAAACTTCACAACTTAGTTCACAATCTAAACCATACTCCAAATGATTTAAAAAAAACCATGCTGCTTCCATTCCATGTCCAAAATTAGAAGATTTGTAAATTCTTTATTTATTGGAAATCTTTGTATAATTTTTTGCAGCGATTTTATTTTATAGGATTGGACCGTTTTTGGTTCAAGAATTCTTAAAATGTTAAAAATTGGATCAGAAAAATCAACTCGCGTTTTAATGTCAGGGACAGGCTCTACATAAAAATTTAAACAACTTTTGAGAAACTGGTCAATTTCAGTTTGGGATGCATAATTTTTCAACATTTCAAGATTCAGTGGCAGATATACCTAAATAAATTTTGCAAAGTGGCATAAACAAGCGAATATTTGTGTGGTCAACAGCAAAAACATTTTTCCCTTTCAAGTCACTCACATTGATAATTAAATTGCTGCATAAATGCATCAACAATCTTTGTGTTTCAGGTTTCAATTTATGAATGAGTGGCGATTCTGATTGAAATATAAGGTTAAAATCTGTTACTAAGTCCCAATGTATATGACATAAATTCTAAATAAATTTTCGTGAATTTTTTCAAGGAGTTGAACAAACCATTGGCTTTTCCAGATGCAGTTTTAACCACATCAAAAAAGTTACTTTGACATCATTTGTTTTTGAATAGTATATAACAGTAATTGCACATTGTTTTATTGCACTCAAGTCCGCCGTCTCGTCCAGGATTAAGGAAAAAACATCTAGGTTCCTTCAATATTTCAAACAGATTTTTGCGAAGTGTACATCCTAAACTTTCCTTAACAAGTAGCTTTTGTTCTTTTAACAGACAGAAATGGAACAAACAAGCGAATATTTGTGTGGTCGACAGCCAAAATATTTTTCTCTTTCAAGTCACTGAAATTGATAGAATTGCTGCATAAATGCATCAACAATCTTTCTGTAGCGTTTAGATTTAAAAGACAATAAAATACATATTGATATCTGATGTTGACTAAATCGAGTTAAGAAAAGGAAATTTTAATTGTTTTATGTGAAAATACCCGATTTTACCCGCTTCAGAATTTTACCCGACAGGCTGACTAAAATACCCGCATTTCGGGTAAAATACCCGCAATTGGCAGCACTGTTAGGGATATAATACGGCTGACTACAGCACCTACTTGTTTTCCATGGCGCGAATTTTGTAAGTGTATCAATCCTCCCAGTGTATCAACCATCCCCACCCTCCCCTATATTGTTTTTACATAAATAAAAACCACGTGATGGATTCAATTCAAGATCTCGATACAAATCATAATCGGTTGGATTAAAGCCGAATGGGCAACAAAAAACACAATATTTTAATCTTGTCGGAGAATGTATGCCTGCCTATTTATTTTTAAATATATATTTTATACCCCATTTACACCTCACAATGCCATATTAGATATTTATAGTGGATACATCAATTTTGTGTAAAGTGAATAATCAAAAATCTTCCACAAAATCTTAATGTACCTAGGTATATACCCACATGTGTCTCAAATAAAACTCTTATATTAAATTGTAATTAAATGTGGTTTATTTTTAAAACTGCTTTTTTCTATTAATTTATACCATCCTCATATGTATATTGCATCAGGTAACGCATTACTCTGTCGATTGTATTGAAAATTTCTGATTTTTTGCTGTTCCTGGCCGTCAGTATCTTCAGTGACTTAGCATGCAATAGCATGTAGAGTATTAAGGGCAAGCTTGTACATACATAGTACCTAAGTCTTTTTTATATCATCACACAAAATTGAATACTGTTCTATAGAACAATGTAAAACGTTATATCTTGCAAAAGACTATTGCATAAAGTATCTACCCTAATTTCATACAAAATGTTTGGATTTGCTTGTTTGTTGGGGCATTTCAAAAGAAATATTATGTGCGTAGAAACACAGACGAAAATGTGTACAGGTTTAGGGATCATATGGAATAGCTTTAGAGTAAAGAAGCACACAGGAGGAAGCCAAAATGTAAAAACGTGAAGTCATTACTAGGGGGCGGACGTCTCAGGTTTAAACTACGACGGAGTTACAATGGAGCAAAGAAATAATGTGAAAACACACATTTACTGAATAGCATTATTCATATGGCGAACTGCAACATCTGTTGTTTACTTGAAAAATTATTGAAAACGACAACAAAAAATGCCCATCAAAAAAGGAATTTATGAGTAATATCCTTTCTTCATCGGCGTAGGTGGAAGCGCGAGGGGTTTCTAACATTTATTATATTTACCTTATCTTTCCCAAGAGAAATAAAGTTACATATATGTATATACCTATTCATACTTACGTTAGTTTCGTTTTTTCATTGTTTTGATTGTTAATTACGTACTTCGTAATTTATGTAATAGTTCCTGTTTAATCCCGTTTCATTGAATCGACTTCTCCCAATTATCTAGACGTAAGTGTGCACTGGATTTCGTTTAGTTTGAATAACATACGCGTACATTTTTAGTTATCATTTATTTAGATCTAGAACATTGTTTATGTTACCTTTTCAGATATGATATGGAAGAACGTCGAGAAATACATCGTGTAACAATGGCGAGTTGGATTGAGGGTCATACTGATTGTATGTCCATTGTCAGTGATTTCGATATTTATTGCAAAGTCTGTAAAATATCGTTACAGAATGCCCAAAAAGGGAACGTACAACGTTACTTAGCATCGCTAAAACATACACGGAAATTGGACCCGTTGAAATCTGACAATTTTAACGAAGAACTCTGTGAAGCTTTAATGGCGGCTAATATCCCATTAAATAAATAAATGTGACAATCCCACTTTCAAAACATTTATTCAAAAATATACTGGTCGAAATGTACCTGATGAATCCACCTTACGCAAATATTATGTTTCTAAGTGCCTCACGAAAACAGTAGAATGCATTAGAAGACATCTTTCAAATCAGTACCTATGGATAAGGGCCGACGAAACTGTCGATGTATTAGGACTCTGTGTGGTAAATGTTGTAGCTGGTGTACTACATCCAACTATTCCATATAACGCTAATGTAATAGCATCTAAAGTTATAAATACAGTTGATAGGGAAATTGCTAAAACCATTGATGAGAATTTGCACCAAATGCTTCGGACAACAGGTACAGGGAAAAAGTACTTTTATTTGTTAGTGACAGTGCCGCATGTATGTTAAAAACAGGCAGACTATTAAAGGAAACATATCCTTATATGCTGCATATTACTTGTGTAGCACATGCTCTCCACAGAATCTGTGAATATATCAGAGACAACTATCCGGAAGTTGATAGACTTATATCTGCTTTTAAAAAAGTTTTCAGAAAAGCACCATCGAGAGTGGCCCTTTACAGGGAAAAACTTCCATCTTTGTCACTGCCACCCTCGCCAGTAATAACTAGGTGGGGAACATGGCTGGAAGCTACTAGTTTTTATGCAGAGAATTTCTATAGTTTACAAAATTTAGTTACATGTTTAAATGACGATGCTCGAAGTATTTCTGAGTGCAAGGAAGTAACACAAATCCCAAATTTAAAAAGTCAGTTGTTATCCCTTCAGGAACACTTTGGAAATTTGCCTAAACTAATCACATATTTTGAAAATCGAAACCTCAAACTAAAAGATGGATTGACCACATTAGATGTGGCTATTAATAATTTCAAAAGTATTCCAAGTGACTTCGGATGTGGTCTTCGGCAGAAATAAGACGCAGTTTTTAATAGAAATCTAGATTTAATAACATTGCGGCAATTGTGTATGGAGACAATGACACAAAGTCAAACTGCTAAATAAGCTGAAATAAAAGAATATGTTCATTACGCACCTATAACCAGTTGTGATGTAGAAAGGACGTTTTCTATCTACAAGGATGTACTTAATTCACAGAAAACAAGTCTTACAGAGGGGAACCCTGAGAAAGTATTGCTAGTAAATATTAATACTCCTTTACTCGACTTTAACAACAAAATGAACAAATAATAATGTATTTTGTATTTTATAGATCACCAGCCACTTGTTATCCAATTATATAAATAAAATTAAAACCTCTTTAAAAATATAACATTTCAAAAGTGCGCCCATGGGCGATGAGTCATCAACCTTTTGTGTCTGCCCCCTAGTCATTACAGAGATCACGTGGTCGCCATCTTGGTATGACCTAGTCTTTATTGATTGTACAGTTACGGACAGAAAAAAGTGGGACAACTCTTACATAAAATTTTGCTTTATTTTAGTTGTTTATTGCTGGCTTTTAAAATTTTACCGAATAGCACATAATAGTCCCAACTTGATAAGTGTCATCATTTTGTCAACGATACCTTTTTTTGTAGAAATGTCACACGTTAATATTATTTATAAGGCAAGAATAATTGCTAATGCAAAATGGCTAACTATTGACTCGTATTATTCAAAGAAGAAATGTTTGACCACACAATGTGCAAGACTTACTGGTAACAATTAATAATGCATAGAATGATAATTCAAACCAATGCTGTTTATTTGATTCTATGATGCGAAGAGAAGCAGATGTTATAAATCGAAATGGTGTAATGACTAAATATTAAAAAAATAAAATACTTAAGGGACAATGTGATTTTGAATAAACTATTGTTAGTCCATTTCCTTCTTGCTTTGTGTTTTTTGACAATAACTTAACCATTTTTTCTGACATTATATATTGACGTTCGTTTTTCAAATCCCAGCACATTAGGCAAAAAAACTTTTATTTGCCCTTAACTGTATATTAACTTTTGAAAGTATTTATGTTAAAAAAGGGGTATTTTAAATTTTTGTTTTTCGGAAAACTTGTACTAACATGCTATTGTGTTCTGCATTTAGATGTAATAATCACCCGTCCGGAAAATCTTCCTAGGTGAAATTAAAAATTGTTGCATTTGGTCGCATTCAGCAGACGGATCGGGAACTGTTCCCGCTCCAACTGTTCACTTGACAACAGTTGAGTGTTCGATGGACGATATCGTTCACTTTTATGTGATCACCTTATATAAACAATAACAATAAATTGTATTCTTGCATTAAGATATTTAAATGCGAGTGTCAGTTTCTAATTAAACTGTCACTCGTATTTAAATCTGCAATAGCCGACCGATTTCGATAGATAGATTTTCGTCTTCGCTAGGACCGGTAGAGATACCGTAAACTGGGTATAGACGACGCGATTAGCTTGCAGAAACCTCGTGTAAAATGTGTGTGACAATGTTTTCTGTTTAATGTTCTTTATCTTTAAAAATAATTACATAAATTTGATTTTTTCTTTATATCGTACATCAAATGTGTAGCTGGCGCGTAGAGGTCGCTTTTTCTCTTTTGTGTACCAGCCTTAGTTAGTAGACATTATTCAAATTCATGCATTTTTGTGGTTATTTCTAAAACACATAACTTTCTTAAGAAAATAAATTAGTACAAAAACTGACCTTAACATTATAAATTTATGCCTTTTGCATTACTAACCGAAATTTGAGATTCTAAAATTACAAAATAATTCTTTAATTTTACATTCTTATTAAAAGAAAAATTTGAAAAATATATTCATCATATAAATATTTTGTACATACATTCCACGCTCTTCTTTAAAAGACGTTGAAATTTCCTTTAAAATTCATGGGTAATATAGGTAAGGTGACCAGACGTCCCTATTTTGGCGGGACAGTCTCGATTTTGACCAATTTGTCCCGCGCCTCTCGGCGTTTTAAAAATGTCCCGATTTGTGGAAAGAATGCATGGTAAGCTAGGGAACGGCGGGAGAACGTGAAGAGAATATACGGTTTTCGACGGCCATGTGGCTATTTCGGCAGGATATGAGTTTTGTATTATTTTTGTTAATTTTATAATGTTAAACTTTAATAATAACAAATAATTGTTGAGAACTGATTATCAAAAACTGCTTATCAAAGTTCGCATTATTGATCAATTGTTAGAATGTGACAACCATTATTTGGACTTTATGAACAACGGCAGTTTTTGGCATTGGCAACCCCCCTCCCCGTCAATGGTGTCCCGCTTAACCAATGTTCAGTGATCGTGTCCAGTAGACGACCGCTCACTCTGAACATGTTCAGGAGCGGCCGCCATTTTTGTGAGCGGAAAAATTCTACGCATGCGCCATTGATGTATTCCAAGACCAATCTAATACATAATTTTGAAGAAAGTTACTAGAAAAGTAAGATACAGCAAATTAAAGGTATTGTGCAGAAATAAATGTATTATAATATTGGAGTTCACCCAGTGTTTTATTCGGGGTTGGAAAAACCAGCCTTACACTAAAAACTACGTCAAAACTTAATGCAGAAAAACAATTTATTATTATCGTTTATTCGGTTTAATTTGTATAATTTTAACATATGGCAGCAATGAAAAGTACCAGATGACAGACGATTACATAAAGGTGAGCGGTCCTGTCCAGCGAACACTTAGCTGTTGTGATGTTAACGGTTGGAGCGGGAACGTTTCCCGTCCGCCTGCTGAATGAAAGCAATGATAAAATCTGGTCACCTTAAATATAGGCAATATTTGTTACAAAGAATTATCATTAAATGTAGTAAAATATACTATCGAACGTCTGGGTAATTCTAGTGTTAGTTTTAAAGAATATCTGTAATATATGCAAGTAATACATAATTCAGAACGTAAAGTGTAACTATGTTATGCAATGTTAAAAAATATGGGATATGACCATATTAACACAAATTTGTATTACATCTGTGATAGATCACTCTATACGGATATTTACCATATTGTACAAAATTATAAAATAATGCTGAAAATCCTTTATTTGTCAGTTTCAATTTGAAATATTTTATAATTGATTTTATTCCCTTCTCTGGGCGATTAATGTCGATAATTTAGACCTACTGTACAAGCCGGTACATACAATACCTAGACGTGTCGTTTCTCATTTCTAAACATGTCCGCTATTAATTCATAGATGACACGTCTATCCTAAATAATAAAAAACTGACATCGATAACTTGTTTATTGTGATAAGAGGGGCCACTGTGTAATAGTGTTGTTTTCATCGAAAAACATTGTAAAACAATAAAGTGGTTGTGAAATAAGATTCATATCGACCAAATCGCATTGTCAACATAATATTCCACACTGGTAAGTTTACCACATGTGCTTTATTATCGTCAAACAGGTGCTCTGCAGGAGCGCGGGTCGCAATATTTACCACGCGTATACTACTGCGTTTGAACCGTTCTAATCGCGCTTCGTTCGGAAAACCTTTCATTTTCTATTTTTATTAAGCCAGTAATCGTGTACGGACAGAGTATTGAACGGATTTTTTGGGGTTTCATAATTAAAATTGATTAAATATTTATGGTATTTGGAACTTCAACGTAGAGAAGTATTTTTATCGAACATTGAAACAAAAAGACCTTCCATTTTATCATTATACATAGGTATTCCATGGCTATTCATAGTTTTGCAATCTAGACAGTATTTCCTATATGTTTTTATGACAAGATATTTTGAAAACACAAATAAAGGTGTTAGTTATTTTTGTCTGTTGAATACATGTTATAATAATATAATTATGATAATAATGTGACTTCGTGTGGGAAAATATATTACTCAACATGTACGAGGAATTGTCATTCAGGTCGGACTTTGATGGAAATGTTTAAATGTTAGCGCTTCCAAGCATATAGTTGGTCAATATAACACTCACTTACTGCTGTGCGACTTATAATTTATAGACGGACCTTGCTTGCAAAGTCAACGTTGCTCGAAACGAATTTGATGTGTCATGTTTTATCATATAGTTAGCTGTGGCTGGAGGCGGGGCTACGTTACGTGACGTCAGCGGTTTGCTATTTCGTTTGCGTTCTGTCTGAATAAGATTGTTTGTTGTTCTCGCCTGCTCCCTGCTGGCTTCGAATTTTAGAGTGGACGCTGTATACATACTCAAAGCCAATTTCGTAAACAGTACGTATACATTTATGCATTTTATTTGTGTAGCTCACGTAATTTAACAATAACTCTGTATCGAAAGTCGTTGCGTTATATAACTGATTACAATGTAGACACATATAATCTGTTATTGTGATGGTTCACAAATAATTTTCGGTCGTTAAAAAGTTCTTCCCAGTTTACGTTTATTTAATTATGATTTTGTTATATATTTAATTATTAATAGTACTTCAGTTAATTTTGATTTAAAACAATATGATATGGACAAGACAATGTAAAATCTGGTGGTAGAATTTTTATTTGCTTATAAATTTGAGAAATTTACTGGATTTCTGGGAAAAATATAGAAACACAATGCAGGCATATTGTTCGCTCAAATTTTGAAAACACTGCTGAGTATAGATAAGGCTATTTTTATTTTGATTGTAGATTCACACCTAAAGTTCATAGTAATTATTTAAGTGCATATGTTTTCCTGGAGATGTCGCTATAATATGTATTATTTGTATTGTAATACCAGAGACGCAAATTTAAAATTGCATTTATAATGAGTGTTCAGAAAATCCAGGATCAAGGTTATGAACACATTTGTCCTAAATTAAGTGCATGATTTTAAATGTCAAATTGTTACCTGTCAGTAACATTGTTTTATCTATCTCAGACATTATTATTTTTACTGTGGAATTTTTTGAACACCCATTATAAATCGACTTCCTATGCATGTTATTAACATGTTATTTTATATATATATTTTTATATAAAAGGAATATATATTCTGTTTTATTGAAAGATACTAAAGTATTTTAGTATTGTACTTTATTTTCGCCCATACCTACACAAAAATGTGGGTGGATATTTAAACATATTTTTTTATTTATATTTATTATATGTTATAATAAAAATAGACTGATTATTTTGAATTGTTTATATTGAAAATTAACACTAAGTATCAAAGGTGATAAGTGGTTACTAATATGCAATAGCTACTGTACATTAGTCTTAAGCAATTTGCTATTTTATCTAATAAAATTCTAGAAAATTACAATATTTTCGATTTACCATAACATTAAACTATTCGGTATTAGTAAATTGCTCTAGTTTTATAAAACTTAAGTTACGATAGCAGCATTTTGAAAAACGTCTTTCTAATAATTGTGCCACTGCACGATCCTATGTTCGCCTGGTCTTCTTTTCCTTGGTACTGGTATAGGATTGACAGCGTATTTCGCCACGTCTCTATAGTGTCACGCTCGTTGGTGCTTCTTTAGGGGGTTACTGTGGATGTCTAGGAGGTGTCAGAGTCTTCTAGAGACTCGCTTGGTTACGATTGTGTTCCGAGTTGGCATTGAAATACTTGCATTTTAGGAGCAATTGTGTGAGATTTCTCTCTGTTGTGTCCGGTTAAGAAAGCCCGGATTATCGGACCGGATTTTATCGGTTATTGTTGGACGGTGTAGGTGTGTTCGCGTGTTTCTTCTGTTTTCCTCGCGTATTCGTAAGGATTTACATGTATTTTGTTATTGCACGTATAGGAGGCTGAAACAGTTTTCTTTTTCTAGAGATTTCTCCTTTTAGTACAGAGTTATTTACAAAGCTGGCCCTTTGAAAGAAGTTTTCGTTGGTTTTTCTTAATACATTCTTTTTATGAGTCGATAAGATCTCTCTTATTATTACCATCGACGTGAGTGCTTGTTGAAAAAATACACATTCCAAGTTATGTTCATCTCTTATTGCAGGCATTAAAAAATTTTGAAGCAACTCCAAATACTCATATGTGCATTCACATTTTCATTAAAAAAACACGGACCGATGATTTTTCCACACAAAACACTACACCACACATTAACCTTTTTGTAATAATGACTTGTAATTGTAATTTTGAAATTAGAATTTTCTTTCGACTAAAATCTACAGTTTTGCTTTGCATTGGTCTCCCATTGGTTGTAAATGTCGATTCGTCCAAAAAAATAATGTGTTTGCAGAAATTCCCTTTTAACAAAATGATTTTCTCCTACCCATAAGCAAAAGTCTAAACGCAATGCATCATCACCATTTCTCAATTTATATACAAAAATCGGTTTATAACGTTTATATTTGTTTTCTTTAAAAATTCTTTGTAAATGTGATTTGCCAATGAAATGATTTAACTGTGCAGACCTTTTTCGTAGGATAATTTCGGATATGTTTCTACAGAATCTAGAACCAGTATTGTAGCAGTATCTTCTTTATCGTGTATCCTTTTTCATTTCTTGATGTTATATACACTACCTGTTCTTTCAAATTTTTCTACCGAATTTCGTAAAGCATTAACACACACGTGAACATTAACAAATTTTTGTTGAAATTTTTGAATTGCAAAGTTTTAAGAAACCTCACCAGTTTCATAACATTGAACGAGATAAACTCTTTGTTCTGAAGTTAGCATTACTATCAAGTAAGTCTCATTAAAGATTCACAAATACGTAATGAAAATGACAGATGTCAAGTAACTTGACTTACATGATAGGTTGTCATGGAAGATAACAAGATAATATGATTAAACCAAAAACATGCGTTTACCAACAAATAGAAACTTATGCAACTTAAATTACTCGCGGGACGGGTAGACGCAAGGTGGTATGAGTAAGTGAAGCTACACGATATTCGGTTTCCTTCACAGCACTTCGGTTTTATACATAGATAAAGGAATACTATAGATGGGAAACATAATGTACACTTCTGGACAAAATTAAGGGACCACCAGTAGGATTCAAAATAAAAATGAAACAAGATAACGAAATTTATTGAAACGAATAAATATATAAATTCATATATTTCCTTAGACTTTAGTTGATTTAAGGGCTATTTAAATTAACAACATTTACTTTTATGGCAAAAAACAAAAATGCCATAAAGTCTGCCTTTGAGTCTTATCATGAACTTAAATCCTCATTTGTAATAAGTTAACAAAAATATCATTATTAATGGCGTGTATGCCCTCCTCTTGCAGCAATACACGCTGCTAATCTTCTTGGCATGCTTGAGATTAAGTTTCGGATCCTTTCTTGAGGTATCTGTTCCCATTCTTGAACAAGCATGTTAGAGAGCTCATCAAGTGTTACTGGCGGTCTCGGTGCGTTTTTAATTTTGTTGCCTAAGTGATCCCAGATATGCTCAATAGGCTTGAGATCAGGTCTTTTGGCAGGCCACTCCAAACATTGGATATTTGCATATCTCAACAGGGCTGTGACAATGTTAGCTGTATGAGGTTTGGCATTGTCTTGCATAAAAATGAATCCATTGCCGAAATTTTCGGCAAATGGTTGAACATGGGGTACAATAATTTCGTCTGCATATCTCCTTGCTGTTAGCGACCCATTTCGTATCAAAACTAATTCTGTACGACCATTATATTGTATGCCAGCCCAAACCATTACAGACCCCCCCCACCAAATTTATTAAATTCTCGAATTTTACATGGTGCAAATCCCTCACCTGGTCTACATATGACACGAACCGGCGATCATTTCCGTTTAGGAGGAATCTGGACTCGTCCCAAAAAAACAAAAACGCAGATCCACTGGCCCTCGTCCCAACCTTGATGATTTCTACAAAAGTTTAAGTGATTTATTTTGTGCGTAGCTGTAAGAATTGGACTGCTTACTGGTTTTCTAGCAGACAAATTGACTTCTTTCAGTCTTCTTCTTACTGTTTTGGTAGAAATTTCTTTTCCAGTGGCTAATCGAAGATCACTATTTAACTCACGAGATGTCACAAACCGTTTTCTTAAACTTTGAAGTTCGATAAAGCGATCTTCTGTGCGTGTTGTTTTTCTATTAGCACCTTGTTCGCGTCTTCTTTTAAAACTACCAGTGCATCTGAACCGTGCTGCAGCCCTCTGTATCAGAAAATTTGTTTGTATTTAGAATTCCAGCAACTTCTCTTTGTGAATATCCTTTACGAAGAAGAATAATCATTTGGGATACTTCTCCTGGTCTGCAATGGCGTCTAGGCATATTTAATTAACTTAATGCAAACAACTTCACTAATTATCGAAACAAAAAGCACGCTTTATTAATTAAATGACTTAAAAAAACTGTCAACAATTAGACCTTTTTGTTGACATTTCGTTTCATAGCAGCGAATGTCTTGCTATTGTTAATTATTTCATGGCACACTATTTGGATTGTGTTTAATAAACGTCAGTTTATGACATGTTAAAAGCCTATTAAAAATAACTTGTAAATTATAAATGTTATTTCTAGTTTATTTACTGGTCCCTTAATTTTGTCCACAAGTGTATAAAGAATGAGTACTTACGGAACTGTTGATGTTGTTGATGTTTTATAATAAGCCAATTTTCGTTTGCCCATAACTGTTATATTATTATACACTCGAATATTATAGGTATATATGACATTTAAATGCCAGTGACAGTTTGTAATTAAACTGTCACTTGCATTTAAGTCTGCAATAGCCGACCGATTCCGATAGATTTTCGTCTTCGCTAGGACCGGTAGAGATATCGTAAAGTGGGGATAGACGAGGCGAAGAACCTCGTGTAAAATGTGTGTGACAATGTTTACTGCTTAATGTTTTTTATCTTCAAAAATAATTACATAAATTTGATTTTTTCTTTATATCGTACATCAAATGTGCAGCTGGCGCGTAGAGGTCGTTTTTTTTCTTTTGTGTATCAGTCTTACTTAGTAGACATTAATCAAATTCATGCATTTTTGTGGTTATTTCAAAAACATAACTTTCTTAAGAAAATAAATTAGTACAAAAACTGACCTTGACATTATAAATTTATGACTAACCCAAATTTGAGATTCTAAAATTACAAAGTAAGTTTAAAAAACGCGAAACGGCGTTGCCTTAGTTTTGGATAGGTAAACGCCCCTCTTAAATTTTTGTGTTATTGTAATTTTCTCAGCTGCTAAAAATAATATTGAGATTATTGTTTCAGAATTGGCGGTTTTGAGACAGGCAAAAATTTTATAAAGAATTACATTTTTGCGAAAGGCCAAAATAATTTTTTTTTCTCTATTGTTCAGTCCATCCGGGGACACACAGTATGTAATGTATAACTTAGAAATCAGGAACACGAAAAATGGACAATATTTTTACTAAAATAACATATTTATTGAAATTTTACATTCAGTAGTTAAAAAGCAAACATTTAACACGTAATAATGAGAAGGCTGATAAGCTCACTTATGTTTGGTGCAATATTAGATAATAGAATTCTCAGTTCTGACTCCACATTCTTCAGATGGTTCTTGTATTTGTTTTTAATGTATACAAGAGATGAAAAAGCTTTTTCAAAGATATGCAGTGGGGAACGCCATCAGAATCTTCAGGGCCTTTTTGGGTAATTTTTGATGGTGATTTCGTACACGTAACTGGAAATTTGGAAGGGTCATTTGATTAAATTGCAGTTTATTTGCTCTATATTTATATGAAGCTCTTATCCAATTATTGTGTGTGGATCTGGTACAGGAAAATAATCACGAAAGCTGCGCCGAAGATTTTCCATATGTTATGTGAAAGTTTGTAAATTTTCATTAGACAAGTTTTTCTCAGTACTTGCAAGAAAACATTTAAGATTCATAATATTGATTTGACAAACCGAGGCTCCACAACTCTAATTTTTACTTTCGTATACCTAGTAAAAGGAAGTATTGCGATGATGAAAATTTTCGACGTCGATATTTTTGCAGATGTCCACGTTTTGAAGGTCTTTATACCGAAAAAGTGGTTTTAAAAAATTTCTGTCTCTGTGTGTGTGCGTCTCTCTTTCTCTCTCTATCTCTCTTTGACCACGATAGCGGTCAAACTGCTATACCTATCAATTCAAAATTTTATTGTATTGTACGAGGTGCATTCAAGTTCTAAGGCCTCCAATTTTTTTCTCCAGACTGGAAAGAAATAGAAATATGTGCATTGTTTTAAAATGAGCGTGTGTTTGTTGTCAATACGTCACAGAGATGGCAGCACTGTACGACAGGTCGAATTGTAGCGGCAGCGTCGAGAATGAAAACTGTTTTAGATACTTAAAATGGCCACGTTTTTCTTACTTGAACAGCGGGCAATCATTCGTTTTCTGAATTTGCGTGGTGTGACACCAATTGAAATTCATCGACAGTTGAAGGAGACATGTGGTGATGGAGTTATGGATGTGTCGAAAGTGCGTTCGTGGGTGCGACAGTTTAATGAAGGCAGAACATCGTGTGACAACAAACCGAAACAACCTCGGGCTCGCACAAGCCGGTCTGACGACATGATCGAGAAAGTGCAGAGACTTGTTTTGGGGGATCGCCGAATGACTGTTGAACAGATCGCCTCCAGTGTTAGCATTTTCGTGGCTCTGTGCACACAACCCTGCATGACGACTTGAAAATGCGAAAAGTGTCCTCCAGGTGGGTGCCACGAATGCTGACGGATGACCACACGGCTGCTCGTGTGGCATGTTGCCAAGCAATGTTGACGCGCAACGAAAGCATGAATGGGACTTTCTTTTCGTCGATTGTGACAATGGATGAGACGTGGATGCCATTTTTCAATCCAGAAACAAAGCGCCAGTCAGCTCAATGGAAGCACACAGATTCACCGCCACCAAAAAAATTTCGGGTAACCGCCAGTGCTGAAAAAATGATGGTGTCCATGTTCTGGGACAGCGAGGGCGTAATCCTTACCCATTGCGTTCCAAAGGGCACTACGGTGACAGGTGCATCCTACGAAAATGTTTTGAAGAACAAGTTCCTTCCTGCACTGCAACAAAAACGTCCGGGAACGGCTGCGCGTGTGCTGTTTCACCAAGACAACGCACCCGCACATCGGGCTAACGTTACGCAACAGTTTTTTTCGTGAAAACAACTTTAAAGTGATTTCTCATGCTCCCTACTCACCTGACCTGGCTCCTAGTGACTTTTGGCTGTTTCCAACAATGAAAGACACTGTCCGTGGCCGCACATTCACCAGCCGTGCTGCTGTTGCTTCAGCGATTTTCCAGTGGTCAAAACGGACTCCTAAAGAAGCCTTCGCCGCTGCCATGGAATCATGGCGTCGATGTTGTGAAAAATGTGTACGTCTGCAGGGAGATTTCGTCGAGAAGTAACACCAGGTTCATAGCTTTCGGGTGAGTAGTTAGTTAGAAAAAAAATCGGAGGCCTTTGAACTTGAATGCACCTCATATTTACGAGTATAACTTCCTCTTGAGATCTAATTAGATTTTTAGTAAAATCGGCAAACCGGAAGTACTAATTTACTTATGTGAAAAAATCGAATTTGCAAATATTTCGTCAACTACAAGTTTAAACAAACCTTTTGTATATAAAAATTGCAAAATTCGGATCGGAAATAACACTTTTACTGTTATCGAATAGCGATTTTTTGCAAATATGTCGTAAATTATGCATTCTATATACACTTATCAAGAGTACAGAAGTATTTAGATCTGGATTTGGAATACTTTTTTGTTTAAATGGAATTTCAAAATTTGGACCGGAAGTAGCACTTTTATTGAGTGACACTTTCTTTCGAATATCTCGCAAGTATGCATTCTGTATATGTATATGTATTAAGAGAATAGAAGTACTTAGAATAGGATTTTGAATAATTTTTGTATAAAAAAGTAACACAGTGCTTTTAGGAAGCTAAAAGTATTTAAAACAACTTAGAACAAGTTTTGTATAATTTCAAACGCTCATACGTATAAGAAAGTCGTGTGGTGGCCACACCTCATTATTCTACTTGGTTTTTGTTTTCACGTCTGTATAGTATTCAGAACCGAAGGTTAACATAACAGCTCTGCGTTCGATGTCATTCATGTTTAGAAATTAAGAACAGACAGTCGATAAAATTAATAACATAATTGTTGTGTAAATTGAAACACAAGTTGCCAAGACGTATGTGAATAAACATGGAAAGCTGTATAATTTAGGAATATTATACATGACCGGACTAAAAGGCACCAAAAAACAGAAAAATGCACATAAAAAGGCAAAAATCATTAAGAAGGCATATTGTTTTTAATAAAGCATAAAATTTCAAAAAAAAGCCATAAAAATTAGATAAACAACACAAAAATTACTGTACCTAAATAACATTTTATTTCAAATACCAATCCGGAAAACCATTCATCCAATATTTCATTTTCTTCATAAACATATTTTCAAACCAAACTTTTATAAAAAGAAACTTTTTTACGTCCTTTTTGGTACATACGTTTAAGTCCGGTCTTTTATACAACCTCACATTGATTCTTTTGAATTACACTATATGTTTATATTTAATTTACTTAGTCTTGAATTATATTTTTTTTTGTTTATTTGTGAATTTCTCGATATAGGAGTGGCACGACAGCTTGCATACGGGTAGAAAAAGCGGCTGTTATACGATACCCACATATGTACGTAACAGACACAGGCGGTCGTGTCTGATGACCATCATCCCCTTTGTGCGCGTATATTATTCTTACGCGAACGGAGCCTCTTTGTTTAGATAAGTTCATCGTTTGTTTAGGTTCTGAGTATGTGCAGCCTCTTACATGCCGTAGAAAATCGCGGAATTAATATTATCCAAGGCGTCCGTCCATTTCAAAACTCGTCGAATATGAAATTCAGTTTTAGATGAGCATGCTTGTACGAAATCGTCACTGCACCTCTACTCCACAGCCAGTGAATTTTCCAATATGTGTCATACGTTATTTTGTGCGTCGTCAGTTGGTTTCTAGGGAAAACCGTGTCCATCGCTAGCGCCTTGAAACATTCACTAGTATCTCGTCTAGATATACCGATCTATTTCCGGACTTATGTACCATAGACGAATCTTTTTTACGGTGTACAAATCTATGACTTTATAAATCATTTTTGTGTTATAATCTGTTATTTTACTGTATTCCACCTTCCATTTTGTTAAGTTCTCTCTTGATTATTGTCATTGATATGATATACATATATTTCATTGTAAATTTTAATATGAAGTACATTCCCTAGGTGCTTGATTACAATACAATTTTGTGACAGAAATTACGATATATACATATTTAGCAAAGTATAAATTAAAAACAAATACTTCATTATCTTATAAATAATGTGTTCATCCTTCCAAGTTATTTTCACAATCATCAATGCATCATCTTAAACTACTCAATCTCAGCATATTATTATCTCATTTCATATGGGACCTGTGGATTCTGTGGTGGACAGGGCTAAATTTATCTTTCAAAAATATAAATTCAACTTTCTATGAACATATACAAGCTGTCCACAAAAAAACGCCCCAGCTCGTAGCACCTTTATTTGAAATCTGATTGTAACAATCAACATACCAAATTAAACGACTTAAAAAGTACTATTACAGAAATATCAAATTTTATTTTCAGCTACTCGGTTCGTCAAGGACCGATATTCAACTTTTTTATGTTAAATGGCAACCTGCTACTTTTTTGACAGAATTTGATAAAGGTTTTTTTTTCTGAATTCAATGATGTGGCACAATACAGTTTTTTGTTTTATTTCAATTTGTTAAAAAATAAAAAAACATTGTGTTTAAATGTACTATCACTTTCCAATAACATCTCACCCTTAGAGAGATCGGTACTGTAACCATGACAACCATAGTATGAAGTGTCAACCATAATATGTCTAAAATTAAAAGGCTTTGATGACACCTTTCATTAAACAAGAACGTTCTCACATTCAAGGTATTTTCAATAAAACAACCGTTTAAGACGGGCGTTTACCAACAAATAGAAACTTATGCAACTTAAATTACTCGCGGGACGGGTAGACGCAAGGGGGTGTGAGTAAGTGAAGCTACACGATATTCGGTTTCCTTCACAGCGTTTCGGTTTTATTCATAGATTAAGGAATACTATAGATGGGAAACATAATAATATGAATAAAGAATGAGTACTTACGGAACTCTTGATGTTGTTGATGTTTTATAATAAGCCAATTTTCGCTTGCCCATAACTGTTATATTATATGACATTTAAATGTCAGTGACAGTTTATAATTAAACTGTCACTCGCATTTAAGTCTGCAATAGGCGACCGATTCCGATAGATTCTCGTCTTCGCTGGGACCGGTAAAGATACAGTAAAGTGGGGATAGACGACGCGTAAAACGTTGTGTGAAATGTGTGTGACAAGGTTTACTGTTTAATGTTTTTTATCTTCAAAAATAATTACATAAATTTGATTTTTTCTTTATATCATACATCAAATGTGCAGCCGGCGCGTAGAGGTCGTTTTTTTTTCTTTTGTGTACCAACCTTAGTTAGTAGACACTAATCAAATTCATGCATTTTTGTGGTTATATCTAAACACATAACTTTCTTAAGAAAATAAATTAGTACAAAAACGGACCTTGACATTATAAATTGATGCCTTTTGCACCACTAACCCAAATTTGAGATTCTAAAATTACAAAATGAGTTTAAAAAACGCGAAACGGCGATGCCTTAATTTTCGGTAAACGCCCCTCTTAATAATACAATGATTTTTTTTTAAACTTTTCAATGGAATGAACTTATTTTAACAAAAAATTAATGGAAATGCTCAAACTGGGCACTGTCCCTTTCAAGACACTGTCGACACCTGGGTATCACATCTAACGTAACATTCGTTAAAACTTCTCGAGACATGCGCCAATTATTCGATTTCGCAAAACTTTGACTGTATCAGGAGGTGTGGTATAAACAATATCTTGCAAATAGCCCATGAAGAAAATGTCCATCGGGGTCAGATCACAAGAACGAGCTGGCCACAAAATAGGTCCGTATGTTCCTATCCAACGATCTCCAAATTCTCTAATCAAAAACTCTCTATTGATTAGGACGTTGTGTGGAGTAGCCCCTCTTGTTGAAAAACTAAATTATTTCTTTCATTTAAAGTTAAATTGTCAAGAACTTCTAGTAAGTCTTCACTTAAAATTTGGTAATACTTTTGCTGGGTAAGATTTCCATCGATGAAGAACCTATTATTCGTTCATCTAATATACCACATCAAACATTAAGTAAAAATCTTCTTTGTGGGTCTTGCTCTACGGAAACATGTGGATTTTCTACATTCCAGTAGCGATGATTGTAGCGATTAAATTTTTTTTATTTGTAAATTGACATTCGTCGGACCATAGTATTTTTTTATATTTTTTATACGACGTGCTGGATCACCTTCTTCTAATGTGTGGATCTTGCGCGGCACAAATGCTTTGTACTTATGTTTTTTCAAAACTGAACACACATTTACTCTGGAAGCTTGTCGATTTGAAGCAGTTTCTTATACAGATGTCCAATGATTCTCCTCAATACACAGTAAAACGTTGATCTCGAAATTTCCGATTTTGTGTTCTAGGTTTTTTAAAGCATCCATACCGTCTCAAATTGATTTCCAATCGACTAAACTGACGACGATTCGGTACTCGCCTGTCCGGGAAGCGTTCTCCATAGATTCTACAACTTTGCGCACTGTTTTGTGACACCCAAAGTAAATTTCAAGCATATCCACGAACTCGTTATTCATTATGAAATGATGACAACTGAAACAACTGAAATTGGTAAACGACACTGACATAAAATTCACATGGTGGCAATAATGTCTAAGCACTCTATTACTATATAATAGAGTACAAGAATTTTTGCAATGTTTTTTATTTTTTAACAACTTGAAATAAAACAAGAAACGGTATTGTGCTACATCATTGAATTCAGAAAAAAAATCTTTATTAAATTCTGTGAAAAAAGTAGCAGGCGGCCATTTAACATAAAAAAAGTTGATTATCGATCCTTGATGAACCGAATGGCTAAAAATAAAATTTGATATTTCTCTGATAGTACTATTTAAGTCGTTTAATTTGACATGTCGATCGTTACAATCAGGCTTCAAATAAAGGTGCTACGAGCTGGGGCGTTATTTTGTGGACAGCCGGTATATGTTCTATTAGACATTTATCAAAAAAATTAGGTCATGGAAAAAAGATTGGTATGCGTCTCTTCTAAGAGGTTTAATAGATGCCTTTTTATTATGAGCAATTGAAATATTTTAATATGTCACATAGTAATACAATTCTACCTAATTCATGTAAAATTTACTGTTATTTCTACACATTGCTTCGATGTAGATGATAGTAATTTTTGAAAACAAGAATTATCTAATTCATTATTATTATTCTTGAATGTTGAGTTGATAAATTTTGGTGTTGTTATTATATCACAAATTATTGTACATTACCTATAGATGTGTTTGTCTTTCTATTCACGATATCCCATCATATCTTCAATGAAACACAGTTGCAATACAGTCGAACTAACCGTGGGTTTTACTTAAGAGGAGCGTTTACCTATCGAAAACTAAGGCATCGCTGTTTAGCGTTTTTTTAAATTCATTTTGTAATTTCAAAATCTCAAATTTGAGTTAGTGATGCAAAAGGCATAAATTTATAATGTCAAGGACAGTTTTTGTACTAATTTATTTTCTTAAAAAAGTTATGTGTTTTAGAAATAACCACAAAAATGCATAAATTTGAACTATTTATGCTTGTTTGAGGATTTATAAACTTTAATTAACATATTTACAGTAATAAATCTATGTGATAAACAAACAGATTTAAAATTGAAAAATTATTTGTAGCGTATGCGCAGTTTTGACAACGTGACTCAAAAACGGCCTAGCATCATGTTTTCCTTTTCTACACGCAATATAGTAGTATTATATATATATGAAAATAAGTGTCCAGTTTTCTTTGCTCGCGACTGTACATTATTATGAAAATGTATGTTAACTTATTAGATATTATTAAATTTAATATGGGCTACAGTTCTTTCGTTTATGAGAACCCTTCTTAAAAATTAGTTTAACTATAGCCACTGTTAGAATTTAATTGGGGTGTTACGTTTTTATTTTTGGTATAGTTGTTGCATTAAAGAAACAGGATACATTTTTAGCTGGAATCTTCTGAATGTTATTATCACAATAACATTCAGAAGATTTCAGAAGGTGGTGTTTACTGCTGGTAGTTTTTGCAATGACTTCAAAATGCTTTTAAAGTGTTAATTGAATTGTTTGGAAGAAATATCTCAACGTTTTTAACTTCTATTATTTGCACTATACACGACAGAAAGTGGTGTGGTGGCCACACCTCATTATTTTACCTGTGCACAACATTACTAGCAAAATACAGCATAAAATGTTATTTAAATATTACTAACAAGCATTTGTACGTATTATTAAATAAAGAAAACACGGAATTCCTTTTAACTAAAATAACTGGAGAAATACCAGTCGATTGTATTAAGTTCAAAAGTAGATTGGTGTGTCTAGACTGTAGTCTTGAAACGTTCGCCTCCAGGAGACATTTCATTATATCCACTGCGTTATTGGGAAATAATGTAATAGTTTCTCGCTTAATGCGCAATCTGAATTTGCGCGTCTGAATTTTCTATCGCAACATTATCGAACTGAAAACATGTTGGAAACTTTCGTATTTAATACTATAAAATGCCATGCCTTTTAATATCTCCTCCGAGCATATTTAATATTTATCATTGTACTGAAAACTATATAGATAAATAAATATACAGAGTGAGTTTTTCGAGTTTTAATGAAGTATCTCGCAAATTATTAGAGACGGTTAAATGGAGAAAAAAGTAAAGCTTGAAGAGCTTGATTTAAATCAACTGTTGACCGCTATTCTCGGAATGCAGTGCGTCCCCTCCCTCTTAGTGGGCCAACCACCAGCAATAATTTTTTATCTTTTCATTTAGATAGGATGGTTCAGAATTTCTGCAATAATAAGTCATATGATTTTGATGTAATTTAATTGATTCTATTGTTTTATTTGTTTCCTTTATTAATTTGAATTTGTGTTACTTGAAATTTAAATGCATTATTATTCGTAGTTATGCTGATATGAAGATATAAAATAGCTGTTTTTACTAACCGATCAACATAACAATTACATATCTTCAGAGAGAAAGGAGGAAGTAGGTGGCACTAGAATCTAGAAGACGCAACATGTCATATGGATGTCATGTTGGGGAAAAAGTAATTGTACAGGCTGGCCGCCTACTGTGTGGATTTATGATCATTCTCTCTCTCTCTCTCTCTCTCTCTCTTTCTCTCTCTCTCCCCTTCTCCCCCTCCCTCTCTCTCTTTCTCTCTGAAATAGTTGAAAATATTGTTCATTAGATTATTCGTATGATTGAATCGTTTTGGCAAGCGACACAACCACAGTACGAACTAAAGACGGCGATTCAATGCGACTACATCTTTCCATGGACCTGAACTTCAGAACAATAAACTTGAATTAATTAATTAATACTTCAGGATACATAGCTTCCGTTAATAAAATACTGAAAGCTATAGTAACAAATTTAAAATTACAAATAAAATTATTAAATGTCCTTATATTTTATTTAATATTTGACTATTCTGTGTAGTAAGCAAGCAGTGTTGACAAGTGTATATTGTTTGGAAGACAATTATAACAAACGTCGAAAGGCATTTATGACAAATATCAAAATAGTCCAGTCGAATTACACCAAAAAAGGGATCGACCCGGAAAAAAATGAAAGCAGCAATTTTCCATCACGAATCATTGGGAGGCCTTACTGGCAGTCTACATTTCGGTTTTTGGGAATCGCATTCCATTGCTTCAGCCGCCATCTTCAATTTAAGGGTGATTTTTATTTATTGAATAACTCGTTTAGTTTTAATTTCACACCAAAAATGGCGATGACAAAAGTTGTTTGGAATTAAATTTCCTTCATTTTTGCCCTAGAATCGATATTTTTTGATTAAGACCCGAAATTGGGGATAAAACTTGTTTAGTTTCAGTTTCGTATGGAGAATGATGATTACCAACTTTGGGTGGGGTGTACCTAAATATTGTATTATCTCGTCTATTATTGACTTTACCGTAGTAATGATATATACAAAGTTGTTGGGAATTAAATTTTCTGCATCTCTGATGCCGACTTTTTTTTTTGTAGGATGTTATTTCTAGACGTACGCATACAGCAAAGGGAAAGAGGGGTGTAAATAAAACGGTTCTCGAACTCTATGACTTTTACAATGAAGGAAATGAGGTGTGGCCATCACACGAGTTTCTTGTACATATTAGTGTTTCAAATTATACAATTTTAAGAATTCTTTTATTCAAAATCCTATTCTAAGTAAGAGTAAATGTTACATTCGTTCCGACTTTTGAAATTTCATGTATACCAAAAATATTGCTAGTCCAGCTTTAAATTCTTTTGGTACTCCTGATAAATATATATAGAATGCATAATTTACGATATATTTACAAAAAGTCGCTATTTGATAAGAGAAAAAGTGCTACTTCCGGTCCGAATTTTAAACTTTTTTAATGAAGTTTTTTCATACGTTATTAATGTAATAGAAAAATACACAAAGCTATTGGACATACCTTCACTTGTACGTTTAAAAAATCCGAATACATATTTAGATTTTTTTATTGATAGAAATTACTGTTATTATACTTACACAATATAATACATTAAATCACTCTAACGCAATATATATTCCTATGAGTTTATATTACACCACAATTCACAAATTTTCAAATATTCTGCATCTATAACACTTATATTATTATTTTTCAACGTCAACGATTGTTCCATCAAATTAAACGTAAAAATTTAACATCTGATCGTTTCTTGAACTGTAAAAAGAACTTGTTTTTAATGAACACCTATTTATTGTAAATAGAATAATGAACAAATAAATAAAATACGTTAATTGACAAAAGTAACAGTAAAGACATTTTTGATAGAACAAACTAAACCTGTATAGGCATTTTGCCAGTGTAAATGCACACTGCATTTGAACCAATCACAAACGCTTAAGCCCCACATTTCACGACACTCCTTTCTTAGATTTAATGCGATGGAGGTAGTAAATAAATTATTCCACGAATAATATTGTAAATAACTGTACTTCTAATTTTCTATATTAAAGAAAATTGAGCAATGAATTCTAGCGCTGCTGATGCCCCAAAATTTTATGACGTATCCTCGTATTATAGAGGCCTCCTAGTGTACTTTGCCTGTCTATACCAACTTTATAGTCGCAAACGGCGATACAACCGTATTTGTAGTTGTAACGTGCTACGTTGGTGTATAAGCAGGTGCGATTCTTTGTTTAACACCTGTAGATCGCCTTTACAGGCTAGTTTTCCTTAATGGAGTTTGCATTTTGGTAATGCATTATTTATATAGACGCTCAAGTTTAACGTTTATGTCGTGTTCAAGTTGCATATTAGAAAATATTGCTGTAACTGCAGTTCTTACATTGTCATATCAAAAAATTAAAAATTAGTTATTGTTTAGTGTGGTAAATAAAGTGTGGACAAACATTACTGCATCCATTTAGATTATAACTTAAAATTTATGTCAGAAAGGTTTCACAAGAAGATTTTATTTGAGTAGTACAACTGACCGACCCAAGGGTGTACTATAACTTATAGCAATGCTAAACACTAGATGAACAAAAAACTTGTTTTAATTAAATATTGTTTGTCTGATATTTATCGAATTTTACTTATGCTTTTGATTTTATAACCTACTACTATCTTACTTATAAAAGAATACAATCTAAATATTGTCAGAACATGTTTTCCAATTTACTTATAAAAAGCATATGTAATGCTGACTATTATTAAGCTGAAAAAATGTTTTCGTCAACTTCATTAAAAACCAATGAGCACAATTTCCTGAGCAGAAATAAGTCAAATATATTGATCTAAACCAAATTATATAAGAGAAGGTAAGTCTTATTAAACAGAAAGGTTGTTTGTTTCATGTAAAAGATTGGAGATGAATTAAATCAGTATCTATATCAAAAATCAGACAGCTTTCGGAACCTGTTTACATATTTGTTAATAATCCTGACTAGCTTTGCTATTAGGCTTCGGCAGAAGATTACGATAGTTAAAATAGTTTGTACTTAAATTAATCAGTTGAAGAAATATCAGAAACACACCATCCTAACTATAGTCACAAGTATTCTAAAAGGTAACATGGGTAACCCGTAACATGTTTGATGAATATAATATTAATGTAGTAAATTGGAAATAGCAAAAATACTTGTTCATTATTATAATTTAATGTTGCTTGGTAAGTCAAATTCTGATCAGGTAGCAAAGATTCAAAGAATACTCTAACATTTGAAATACTTCATGATGTGTTTCAATTTTTTAATTCAGCATTGAGTATAATCTTTAACATCAACAAATTTATACTAGTTTAATGTGCAAAAAGTATGTTATAATCAATGAAAATACTTAAGAGAATTGTTTCAAACAAGTTGCTTCTAGAGTATGGCAAACAAATATGGTTTTATAATTAATTGATGTAATTTATTCTGACCTTCTTGCTGTTGCATTTAAAATTAATTTTAATGCATTTAATGAAAAAGCGATATAGCACTTTTAGTAGGGATACTGCTGTACCATTGTGACCCATTGTGTTTGCTAGTAAATAGTATCCTTTATTGACTGTAGTAAAAGTAACTGGAACATATTTATTTAATACATTCCTGAATGTTTAAATGAACTTCAAAAATTCAGTTCTCTGTGAAATCTTACCATTATTGTATATTTAACAGGAGAAAAGTTCATACAAATATAAAATAATCATTATATTCGGCTTTTCAATAGTACTTTAGCCTTGAAGTACAAAAAGTTTAGTACAAATTGCTCACTGTAGTAAAAGAGGTATATATCCCATAAGAGACTGGACTGAATACTAAGGTTGAGACGCTCTATATACATATTTCTTATAATAACAATAAAATAATACGTAATCTGAAGTTACTATAGGTACGTTATAAAAGAATAATCAGGAATGGTTTGAAAAATAAATTGATTTTGCTAAGAAAAAAAATGTATTAAAGAGAAGACTATTATAACACTCATCAAGCAAATATTAACAATGACAATATTGCAGAAATAATGACGCCCATTATATGTAGGTTAAAAAGAATAGCTGTCGCTCTGCGTATTGTTACATATTCAACGGCCTCGTCAGCGTTCCCTTTAACGGATTTACGTATACAAAACATGTGCAAATGTAAGTGCATACATACTGTTTGTGAAACTACAGTTGAAACCAATTCGAATTAGTTCAAAACTTACGCTATCCAGAATCTACCAACTCGTGCTCATATGTAGGGTTTGTTTAAAACACTATAATGAGAAATAATTCTAGCATAATAATTATATACAGTGACCGTCAAATAATTCGCATAAAATGGAAAAACAAATATGATTTCCTAAAAGATATAATGACAGAATATTGGCGGAAATTTTCGAAAATAGATCCATGTTCAAATTTTTAAATCAGAAACACTAATATACATTAGTCGATAATAATCAGTATGCTTCAGCAACTAAAAAAAAGTACAGTTAATTTTTAAAGTTAAAGGCACTTTTTAGCGTTAAATAAAAAAAATTAAACAATAGAATACATTTATTTTAAAAATAGTACTATGTAATTACTAGGGGGCGGACACGAGCGATTGATGACTCATCGCCCATGGGCGCACTATTGAAATGTTGTATTTTTAAAGAGGTTTTAATTTTATTTATATAATTGGATAACAAGTGGCTGGTGATCTATAAAATATAAAATACCCTATTATTTGTTCATTTTCTCTTCTGTAAGACTTGTTCTCTTTGAATTAAGTACATCCTTGTAGATAGAAAACTCGAAGATCGATAAGTTTTCTGTAGATTCGTCATGTTTAGATGCGGAGATCAAGCGCTTGAGAAAAGTGCTCCGGTCATCCACGATTTTTTGTTAAAATCGTAGTCAACTTCAAGTGATTTTATGCCTTTGAAACACCGCGGCTGTTTACTTCTTCCTATCACAAGAAGCTTTGATTTCTGCTTACCGGTCATGTTCGTCCAAACGACAACCGTGATTCGTTCTTTACTTAGCTTTCCTCCGTTATCGTCTTTGAAAGTCAGAGTTTTATTGGGCAGTTGGGCAAGCATTTGAAAAACACATCCGTTTCATCCATGTTGAACACATTATCGAGCTGATGAAAATGGTTTGTAATGTGTTTTGCCATTCAGAACATTGCACTTCCGAAACATTAGCACTTTCAGCCGATATTACTTTTTCTTGGATGTCGTGTCGCTTTTTAAATTTATCGAGCCACAGAGAGCTCGATTGGAAAGTAGAAATTTTAGCATAGCAGTAAATTCAGTCGCTTTCTCCTTAATGAGCGGCCCTGTCACATTTCACCCATTTCAATACTGCTTGATCGATCTTGTCAAATTTTAAGGATTTAAATCGTTTCCGATGTCCTCCAACACTTTCAAACCTTTTTTTTAACCGAATCACGATTTTTTTTATAATTGTTGATACCGTACTTGTCGAAATTCCGTGCTTTTTTTGCCACGACTTTATTCTTCATCCCGCCTTCTACTTCTTTTATTAATTCGGAATTCTCTTTCAATCTTATTCGGGTCCATGTTCGCAATACAATAGATAAAGCTAAACTGAATGTAAAATAAACATCTCGCTCCAAGTTAGGAAGGGGATTCTCAGAACAAAAGCAATGCTTTTCGTAAACAAGCGCCTGGTTTTCCCTGATATATCTGTTGCCGTATGAATCGGTGTAATATCCTTTCTTCTTATTAAAGTCATATTCCTTCTTATGAACGACACCTATTTTCCCCTATAATTTATTTTTTTTTAATACGAACATTTTTGTTCGATATATAGAAATTTTATTCGATATACAGAAACTTTTTCTAATAAAAATTCAAGGTTCCTGCAGAAAGTTTGATATATAAAGATTTTCGATATATAGAAGTTCGATATATGGAAGTTCGACTGTATTTTATCCTCTAAGATCCGCAATTGATAGACATTGTCAATTGTAAGAGTATCAGAAACCATAATTCTCAAGAAAAAGACAACATGCGGCAAACATTAATTAATGAAGATAACTAAAAATGTTACTTAATATTTCATATACAGGCTGATTCAAATTAAGTGCGCACCATTGCTAACTCCGTTATTATTGATTCTAGAAAGCAGGTTAAATTAGCAAAGTAGTAGTGTTTTTAATGCTGATTAATATGCAGTTCATGAATAAACAAGTGAATAAGGCATTTCCGGGAATCATTGAAAATTTTTATTTTTTTAAATGAAACACCCTATTATTAATCAATATTTTGAAAAATATTGATTAATAATTTAATTTGTGATAGAAAAGTTCCTATGCACTATTGTCAAAATTAATACGGATAATAAAGAAATTATACAAGTTAAGTGGTGCATCATTGCTATATCCGTTATTATTAATTCTAGAGAGTAGATTAAAGTAGACACGTATTTTTTTATGCTGACTAATATGCAAATAATAAAGGAGTTATAGTAGATTGCTGTTGATGTTAGTGGTGATGTTCGTATCTATAACGTATTTTTTTATGCTGACTAATATGCAAATAATAAAGGAGTTATAGTAGATTGCTGTTGATGTTAGTGGTGATGTTCGTATCTACCAGAGCTGGGCAATTACATCCAAATAGTAATTAATTACAATTACAAAATACTTTTTTTTAAGGAATTAATTACAATTACAAAGTACAAGAGATGAAGAAAGGAATTTTTCTTCTAATTACAATTACAAATAAAATGTAATTGACAATTACTTTTCTAATTACAACTACAATTATATTTGTTTATAAAATCCGAGGAAAAACGTTTTTTTCTGTTATTAGTCTTTTGTTGTATATAATATACAAATCGGAACTTAAAATAGGAAATGGGAAAGAAATCAACTATATTCCAACCCACCTGTAGAAAAAACAACGTAATTTATTGTATAAAAAACAAAACAAATAAAGCAACTATAATTAGTAATAAAAAATTGCACCATAAAACTAGGAATGAAAATAAGGTAACGTGGGCTACATTACTTACCCTGGGGTGACAAATTTGGGGTAGTATATGGGATCATATGTATTTTCTCAAAATTATTGCTACTAAAATAATTATTAAACCAGGAAATGTCACGTGTAGGTGTTCAGTGTTTTCATTTTACACATTTTATAGTGTATTTTTGTATGCAGTGCTTTTTTTAAAGGCTGGTTTTACATAATAATATTTCAACCCCATTTTATACTCTAAAATAATATTATTCTTATTGAAGAAGAATAAATGAATTGAAATTGAAATTTTCCGTAAAAATCAGTGGCTAGTTTTTAAAAAAAAAGCCCTGTAAAGGTAACATATACTTTAAATCAACTTATTTTCACCTTCGGAAAGTATTGAAATAAGTACCTTTTATTGTTACATTCAATATAAAATATTAAAACATTTGGTATTGTTGGTTGGATTATTTAAAATGATCATTTAACTGTATATTTTGTTGCTTTTCATTACAACTAACTTTTCAAAATTTGTGTCCGAGAGGGCATGTCTTTTGGCTGCATGAATCATAGTAGCGAATGAAAATAATCGTTCGACGGGTGCTGAAGATGGTAGTGCAGTATTGTATATAAAAAACACTTGCTTAATGAGAGGGTAACTTCCTAGCATGGGAAGTGTTATCCCGCTGGTGATTTGGTGAAGAGCATATCTTCTAAGGTTACACCTTAGCCAAAAATACCACGTTTAACACTCTTTTTTGTTTTATACAGATATCTACTGAAGATGGCAACATACGTATTTAGATTTTTTGATATATATTTTTTGTGGTAAGGGATTTTCCTTTTTGCATTTTATTTCAGATTTTTAGCCACAGTCTCCACCCATTATTGGAGCATGGGAAAGTTTTGTCTTATATCATCCAGATAGTGGAAAATTTCAAGATGAATCTTATTTTTATTTTCAGTGTAAGCTGATTGTGTGATTCCTTCAGTTCCTTCATTAAAATCCAATAAGCTGCTATTGTTAACTTCATTCTTATAATTATCAGTAGTAATATCTGTAACATTCATTAATTCGGACAGTTCGATAGAAAATAATTCACACTCCGAAATAAGCAGTTGTTTAATATCATGTTTAGATAATACAGACGTTGACTCGACTAACGGAAACCGACGAAGTTTAAACTGAGGATGTGTAATTGCTCCTAAAAGTGCAGTATCCTCTAAAGTTAAAAGATGTTTAAATCTATTATCTAAACCTTTAAATGGCACGAAACTATCTCAATGCCACAATTGCCAATAAATGGATTGGTACCAATGGTCGCATTCGATGGCCAGCACGGTCCCCGGACCTCTCGCCTTTAGACTTTTTTCTTTGGGGATATTTAAAAAAATAGGGTGTACAAAAGCGGTACAATACCGTACACGAATTGCAGAACAAGCTCAGAATTAATAATAACGGAGATAGCAATAGTGCACACTTCATTTGTATAACTTTTGTAATATCCGTTTTAAGACAATATTGCATAGCAACTTTTTGAAGTGAAAACTTCTATGGGCGCGTTGATGCATTGATTGTTGGGCACTGAACGAGACTGAGCCGTCACGCTAGTTCGGGTAAAGTCGGCTCGACGCTCGGCTTTGTATTATAATACTAACTAGCGGTATTTAATTTCAATTAAATTGAAATTTAGAATAAATACGCGAAATATTGTATTTTTATTTTCTGAAAAATTCTTGTCCGCGTGCAGATGCGATCCCGAGCCGCCCGGGTATAAGGTCGGCACGTTACCATTAGACCAGCGCGGGTACTCGTATGAGAATTATAATATTGTAATGTAATATAGAACGAAAATGGAAAATCTAAATGTAAATGAATATAGAACGAAAAAAAAAGTTGTATTTCGTATTATTAACCTCGCCTTGATGAAGTTTTCACTTCTGCCGTGTGGTCTTAAGCACACTCAACATTGTTTTTTATATCACAAATTAAATTATTGATCAATATTTTTAAAAATATATAGTTTGTGTTCTATTTAAAAAATAAAAAATTTCAATGTTTCTCGGAAAGGTGTTATTCAATTGTTTATTCATGAACTGCATATCAATAAATATTAAAAACACTACAGCTTTGCTAATTTAACCTCCTTTCTAGAATTAATAATAACGGAGTTAGCAATGGTGCGCACTTAATTTGAATCAGCCTGTATATTATATAATGTAATTTAAAATCATTTTATTTATGGAAATTTCCTGCGAAAATAGGCTGTTTCTAACGTGACTGCGAAGCAATATAACCGATTTCTTCCTTTTTGACGTGTACGTACTGTATACCTTGACGCTACCTGAAGTGCTGCTGTTGTTGAGATAGGGATCCGAAGCTGGAGGGGTTTAAAACGGCAGGAAAATTTAGGCAATGCTTTAACAACGGTGTCCCCTTAACATAATATATCAGCTATCGTTAGTTCAGCCGGGCTTGCAGAGAAATTACCGAGAAGAGGAGGGACGTTTCATTGTGTAACTGCACACCGATCATCGAAAATCACACGGGGAAAATGATTACAGAGCTTCGCATGTGTTCTATCCGTAGATAGGATATAAAAATATAGACAGGTTAAACGATAACGAGGTTATCTACTAATAAATTACGTTGATATGTTTAATTTTAGTAGTATTTAGCAATTGATGGTGGTGCTCGAGGAAAATCATATCTAACAACTTATGACAATTTTGACAGTTTGCAACTTTACTTCTGGCCACGTGCTTGCCACTCGTGCTCGTACAGATTTTCGTAACTTTTACGGAGAATGACGTTAAACCTACGAGCAAATATTTGCTCGTAGCGTTAAACCTTTTTTTGGTTATATATTATTCTTATTGACCATTTGGATATCTTCAAAGTTTTATTGTTATGTGAAAGATAGGATTCAATAAGTTACAGTAGGTATTCAATAAAATATGAAATATATATTGTGTGTAATTTTCTTTATTTTAGCAATTACATTTACCTTTTTAGTTTATACCTTATTCCAAAAAGAGAGAGACGCTATTCTGAAAAGACCCCCACCCCAAATTGCAATCTATAACTGGTAAAATCAATTTTAGGCGGTAAAATTAAATTTAAATATCTGTCTGAAATAATGAATCTGTACCAAAATAAATTGTATATAGATTATTCAGAGACAAATCCGCAGTTAAGGCAACAGAATGGTAAATGTAGTAGTCACACTACGTGAAAGTAAATAAATATGTCTAAAAAACAAACAATGTCAAAGATGTCAAATATTTGACAATTGATAGCAAAAAACGAATGTACTATGGTGGACTCTCCAAGGTGGACACCTAATGTACCCTGTGTAACAAGTACTTAGTACATTACATTGGTATAAGTCAAAGTGACACAACTGACTGAAACGCCACTAATTGAAACCATATTTACAATACATAAAAATAAAAAAAAATACTATAGCAACTAAAAGGTGTCCACTTTAAAAAGTCCACCGTTGTACATAGTACGGTGCTATTCGCCTTGCTGTCAACCAATCAGAAAAAAACTCTCACTTGGGTCTGTTCAGAATTTCGCCTTTCTCTTTTTGGAATAAGTATAGATTACATTCAATCAACATACAAAACAATACAATAAATGAATAATTCAAAAAGTTTCGTGTTAATGAAATCAGTCTTGTTTAAATGCAGTACATTTGATAAAGAATATGTCGGTAAATTTGAATACAGTTTTAAATTGAAATTAGCAAAATTTATGTTATTTCATTGCTTTTGCTTATGTGGAATTCGGAATTAACTTCTTGCTAAATATTTTTTTTACTTGTTTCTACCAAGTTAGATGTATCTCCAAGTTTACACTATTAACGACCAAGCCTCTTATCTACAAATGATGTGGAATCATAAAAAATATTAGTTTAACATGTGTATTTATGCTATTGTTATTAATAGTTCAAGGCAGTGCTAGTAACAGGAAAGTATTGTAAGCTTCTTTTGTATTAAAATAGAAGAAAATCATGAAACAAAGAATGTTTTTCTATTTTGGAATCATAAGGCTAACACACAGAGAAAACATCAAGAATACTTTTGAGACGCTTGATGAGACACGAATACATTCGGAAAAAATTCTGTGCTTTTTCGCCAATAGAATAGAAAATAACTTTAGTTTGGTGATCTTTATGATTGTGTTGGCAAAATAGAATGGGCCAGATTTTTCGTTTTATTGCTTTCTGCATTTTCAGCATAATATCCGCTTAATATTGACCTTTGATGGAGCTAGAAATTACACTTGGAATAAAATCGAGTTTACTTCTTGTTTCTGTCAAATCATTCGAAGCCTAAAAAATCCAAATGGTATAGATACAGGTGAACATTTTTTTTCAGCACGCGTTCCCAATTATATTACGAATTCCTTGAGAAGATATTTATTTTTACACTTATGAAGTAAAGTCAATAAAATAATTTTTTTTCATTTGTCGATCAAAGGTTGTCATGTTCTTTCCCTGACATGGAATGTGGTGGGAAGTAACTTCACCTACAACACTGAGGTCGATCAGCCTATTGTGCTAATGTTATTGGCATCGTAAAAATTGGTCTTCTTTGATGTCTCTTACATCTTCTTCATCGATTTTATCAGATCCGAAGCCTCTATTACAGGTATAATACAGGCTTCTATGTTCGGAGTAATCATCATTTATGAACTCACTTCCGTGGTACGAAAGCTTACGTAAATTTGCAACGGTATTGTAGAGGTATTGTTTGTCTCTTTTAAAGTTGGTTTTCTATTCATTTTGAGAAGTTTTGTTCACGTGAGCGTAATAAATTACCTATTTCACCTAATTCATATCATAAAGTTCAATTTGGAACACCTTTTACTTTTATAATTTTATAAATTTTTAAAAATTAAGTTAAATATCATAACTATAACTTCATAAATACAAAACCAATCATTGATACGGAACTATTAACAATAAATAAAACAAACGTGTCACGTCGTTTTATTTTTAATACATTTAAACAGACAATTTATAGAAATAAAATTCAGGAAAGAATAATTTTTGAATCATATTTATAAATGTTTTGCAATGATAATCACAGTATTTACTTTAGTTTACACTTACATAAAATTATACATAACTAACCTTAAAGTGTCAAGTTATGTGTAATTTTGAGTGCTTCTTCTTGGTAAAGTTCTTTATTATTCATCCTGTTTATACAAATGTCTAATGTGAATTTTAAATTCTTTCGCCGTAACTTTTACGTTTGTCGTCCAGATGTTCTCGTTATCAGCCGCCTTCAATTTCCTTCAATTTGTCCATATAATATTACCTTCATTCTTTCATATTATTATTACGTACGTATAATATTTTTAATTGTATACTTAATATAAACCCAGTAGTAGTTTCAAAATTTCGATCTTGGACATCTCTAATTTTACTTATTGTCTTCTCCAAAATAAGGCTGCATGACACTTATCAGTAGGGCGCGGACACGTACTGTTGATGACTCATCGCCCATGGGCGCACTATTGAAATGTTGTACCCGTAGTCACTTGGAATACTTTTGAAATTACTAATAGCCCACGTCTAATATGGTTAATCCATCTATTAATTTGAGATTTCGATTTTCAAAATATGTGATTAGTATAGGCAAATTTCCAAAGTGTTCCTTAAGGAATAACAACTGATTTTTTAAATTTGGAATTTGTGTTAGTTCCTTGCACTCAGAAATACTTCGAGCTAAACTAAACTATCGAAATTCTCTGCATAAAAACTATTTCTGTTTATGTTTTAGCGAAGCTAAGTGACGAACGTGCGATATTTTGGCATTCTGTAACGATATTTTACAGACTTTTTAACAAATTTCGGAATCACTGACAATTCATTTTCATATCAGAAAAAGTAACATAAACAACGTTCTAGATCTAAATAAATGATAACTAAAAATGTACGCGTGTGTTATTGAAACTAAACGAAATCCAGTGCACACTTACGTCTAGATAATTGGGAGAAGTCGATTCAATAAACCGGTATTAAACAGACTATTACAAAAATTACGAAGTACGTAATTAACAGTCAAAACAATAAAAAAACGAAACTAACGTAAGTAAGAATGAAAATTTTATTTCTCTTGCGAAATATAAGGTAAATATAATGAATTTTAAAAAACCCTCACGCTCCTATCTACGCCGATGAAAAAAGGATTTTACTCATAAATTCCTTATTTTATGGGCATTTTTTGCTCTCATTCTCGGGCGTAAACCGATGTTGCAGTTCACCATATGAATTAGTGCTATTCAGTAAGCGTGTGTTGTTTACATTATTTCTTTGCTCCGTTGTAACTTCGTCGCAGTTTAAACCGATCATGTCCGCGCCCTACTTATCAGTTTCTTGACCAAGAACTTGACTTAGAACATGTTTTTTGCCAACTGCCTACAATCTAAACACAAATATTATTTTAGGATTTTGATCAAAATGATATGTTAATTATTACTTTTAAATACTTCTTGAAAGAATTGTGTGCGTACATTATTTTTTTTATATATATACCGAGTGTTTCGGAATTGCACGCCACTATTGTAGGTATGTGTTCTCAAGCACAAAATAAACTAAAAAGTCTATAAAACTTATGTCTCAAATTAATTTATTACTAAGATATTGGAGCATAAAGATATGTATTTAACAATACACACAGAGAAAACTGTATAATACATAGTAGGTATTAAATTTTGTATTACGTATAGTGACACCAAAAAATGTAATACACAGTATTACACAAATTAATATGAATCTGTTAATACAGATATAATACTATTAATTATTCGTCTTCTTTTTTACTTGAAATATTTTTCAATTAAATTAACAGGAAGTTAGATAATTAGCACAGCCTGTATAGTTGTCTCGATTGGTTCCGCCTATATACAAAAAATTACTTCACAGTATTAAAAAAATTATCTGATTTTCTTTAATTACGCCGTTGTCATTTGCAGATTGATTTAATCGCCGTCGTGTTAACATCAGCAAAGTTGTGTATGTATATACAGAGTGAAAGAATATTGAGTGGTCATCCAAAAAATAAAACAATTTAGAAAACTACAGGTGCACCACATCATATTTCGATTGTTATATCCAAACTTTCAACAACAAAAAAGAGCTGCGTCCGAACCGTCAACGTTTGTGCGAAGGTTAGTGTTTAAGGCAATATTTGAGGTTTTATTTATCTGTAGCTTTTCCTTTTCATTGTATGTATTATTGTCTTCTTCAATATATTTGAAATTTGAAAGCACTTAAATTTTTATACAAGCCAAAACTTTATTGTTTAGTAAATGTTAAAGAAATTATATTGTAACGTTTTCGGGTTCGCAATAAACAACTCGTGCAATTATTTATTTAAAACAGTGTGTATATTTATACACTTAAAATTATATAACAATATAAAATATAAAAACTAACGTATCACACTTAAACTACTATTAATAAATTAACACAGGTATTTATTTCTATTACTAATATGTCCGTATATTTATATCACACTTCTATTTATATAACACGCACCACTATATTTATTTCTACCGTACGACTTATATTTAATTCTACTGTATTTATTTCTACGCGCGTCGGCTACTTCTTACGGACTTTCTTAATCCCGAATTACTCCGCAATTACTTCTCCCGCAAGGAATCCCCATATATATATCTGCATGAAAAGTTCTCGAAAAGTACCAGTAAATTCGGTAATATACCAGAGGAAATCTGGACTCTTCCTTGCTTATGCCGTACATCTGTGAGATGATATATTTACGACTTGTTTACATATCGTTTTTATACGTCGCGCCGAGATGATTTACAACCCTTTTTTTTATTGTCGCTCGAATGTCTGCTGGTTTCGTTACAATATTATATTTATATTATACATATTGTATTAATAAGTTAATAAAACTTATAACCGGTAATATATTTTTTCTATAATCTAGATTGTATTAGACAGTTTTCTCTGTGCAACATTCATAGGAACTGTTCAAATTAGCCACCGTTTTGTTGAATGCAACATTAAGCACGACGAATCTATGATTGTTTGGCACTTCGAATAGCATCAGGACGATTCTTGATAGTTGCTGCGGCTTTCACGATCCGATTCCTAAGCTCTTCTTTTGTGTCAATATACGAAGAATAAACCATAGACTTCATCCAGCTCAAAAAAAATCTAACGGCGTTAGATCGGGAGATCGTGGTGACTATATTGAACAGGTCCGTTTCGACCAACCCATCGGTTACCATAGGTATGTTATGTTTAAATAATCAACGACAATATGAGAATAGTGAGCGGGAGCACCGTCATGCATAAACCAAAGTTGATGCAAATTGCAAGTGGAATATCTTCTAGAAGATGAAGATTGTTTTGCAAAAAATGCAAACAAGATATTCCTGAAAGCGTAGGTGGTAAAAGGAAGGGGCCGATGAGATTGTCGCCAAGAAGACCACACAGACATTTAATGAAAAGGTGTGTTGGTAATGTTAGTAACAGTCGTATAAAGGTTTTCTGCGGCCAAAGTATAGCTGCTTCGAAAATTTGTAATCCTATTTCTTGTAAAGCATGATTCATCGGTAACCAGCACGCATTTCAGGAAATGAGGATCACGTGTGCATTGTGTAATTAACCACTGGGAGAAGTTTCTGTATTTTTGTTTGTACAGGCGTAACGTGAAATGGATACAAATGTTGCTCGTGCAATGTTCGATAATAATTTAAAATTGAAGTGTCTCACAGTTTTCACTCACACGAAAATGCACAGAACTAATAACACAAATGAGTAACTTACATAAATACGAGGGACACTATCTATGTATTGAGAATAGAAAGAATAAAGAAATGAATTTGATGAAAAATACCTTTATTGCTTTTCAAAATAATCGCCTTTAAGATCTATACACTTTTGCATGCGATTGAACCACCCTTCAAAGCACTTTGTCCAGTCAGAAGATGGTAGCTCTAAAACATGCGTTTTGAAGGCCTCAACCGCTTCTTCGGGCGATGAAAATCGTTGTCCACGCAGTTTATCTTTAATTACTGGAAACAAGAAGAAGTCATTGGGTGCCAAGTCGGGGCTGTAAGGCGGATGACCCATCAATTCGATCTTTTGTGTGTCCAAATACTCGTTTGTTGCATGTGATGTGTGTAAGCTCGCATTGTCATGATGCAAAATGATTCGTCGTTTTGGGTTGGTTTCTCTTAATTTACCGAAAACTTCAGGCAAACAAATGGTCGTATACCACGCTGAATTAACGGTCTTTTGATTTTCGAGAGCCACAGTTGCCACAGGACCAGTTTTCGTGAAGAAAAACGCCACCATTTGCTTTCTAACGCTGCGAGAACGAACAACTTTTGTTGGCTTTGCTTCACATTGAAACACCCAAACTGCCGACTGGCCTTTTCTTTCTGGCTCATAAGAATAAATCCACGACTCGTCACCTGTGACGATGTTGTATACCGCTTTGGATGCACCACAGTTGTATTTTAAAATCATTTTACGGCACCAATCGACACGAGCATTTTTTTGAGCATCTTTCAACAAATGTGGAATCCAACGCGCACACAGCTTCCGAACACACAAATGTGACCGATTTTCGGCGACCTTCTTTAACTTCGTCCGTGAGCGAACTACGTCCACGTTTGAATTCAATGTACCAGCAATATACAGTGGGTGTGGATGGCACTTCATCACCAAAAGTTGAATTCAGTTGATTGATGCATTGTTCTTGAGTTAGACCACGTCGAAAGTCATAATAAATCATAGCTCGAAAATGTTCGCGAGTTAATTCCATATTTTGGCTGAGATGAAATTTTAAACACTGCAAAAAACACAAATATTGCTCGCACGTCAAAACTTTCTGACGACCTATAACGTCAAAAATATCAAACTTTCCGATGACAATTTCAAATTTCACCTGGCAATACCAGTGTTGCCAATTCTCAATACATAAATAGTGTCCCTCGTAGTGTTAAATAGTAATGAACAGATTTGTAATCTGTCATAAATAAACGATTTGGGGCATATTTTTCTATGGACTTTTTCGTTTATTTTGTGCTAGCGAACACATACATACAATAATGCCGTGCAATTCTGAGACACCCTCTAATGCTCTATAGACCTTCAATGTCCTTGGCTCGGTTAGCAATTTGTTTCCAAACTGCTATGTCCCTTGCTTTTATTCTCCATGATGTTACTCCCAATTTCCTCAAATCGCTCTTAACCTCTTCTAACCATTTCCTCTTTGTCCTGCCCCTCGTTTTTCTTTCATTTCTTCGTCTCCACATCGCTTGTTTCGTTACTCTTACCATCTCAATCTCTGTGCTCTGACCTCCTGTAATATTGTTGGTTCTCCAAAAATCGCATATACTTCTTCATTTGTTGTTCTCCTCCACAACACCGGATTGATGGGGGAGGGGGGGCAACTGCCCCGGGCGGCATTTCTGGAGGGCGGCAAAATGGAATTTAAAAATTGATCTTTTTTTATAATTTCATAGCATTTTCATAGCAACATTTGCCCTGTGTACAGCCCACTGCTTGAATCTGGTGGGACTACATGCAGCATCAACTTCTCCTTTAACAGCGAACGTATTTGGAGTAATTTAGAGATTATTAAGTTATTTTGTTTCATCAACATAACGGTGGGAAGTCATGAAGAAGCACACAAAAACGAATTTAAAAGAAACCAGTGATAGTCGATGGTCTGAGTTTGTTCATATCCTTGTAAAAAAACTTTCAAGGAGTAATCAACGCTCTCTCTGAGTTGAAGCAAGAAGAAATCTATACACCAGAAACAAAATCTGATGCCGCCTATCTCAATCGTACATTCAAATATTGCCAATTTATTTCGTATTTGGTTCTTGGAAAAGAAATTAACAGAGTTAACAAGGAAATACAGAAACATAACATAATATTGTTAAATACAATACAAATGTTGGAAAATCTCACCAAAACTATAGAAAGGCAGAGAAACGAAACAAATGGATGGATAAAGACAACCAAAGAAATAACGCAAAAAATTGAAGTAGAACCAACTCTGGAAGCTCGCAGAATCCCAAAAAGGAAAGTAATGCCTGGAGAGATGGTGCAAGATGACGGAAAAAGTTTCTCTGTAGCAGAAAGTTTTTACTATAGTATGAAGGAAGAAATCGATGTGATATTGATCTAGTTGAAATATAGAATGCAGAGCATAAGTGTACTCAACAACTTTCTTTTCTAAATTGTAAAGATTTGAAAAGCTTGAATGACAAGAAGTTGAAAACTTGTGCTACAAATTTAGCATGTAAATATCTTGAAGATATAAGTAAGGATGAGTTCCCTACTGAAATCCTAGTTTTTCGTGACCAGTTACAGAATTCAACAGTTAATTTTGAAGAAAATAAATCAACTTGATCTTCTAAACCTAATCCAAGAAAGAGATTTGACTGATTCCCAAATGTGCGCGTAGCCTAGAGAGTTTACTTAACGCACCCAACTACATTACCAAGCTGCGAGAGAAGTTTCAGCAAACTGGAGATAATTAAAAACTATCTCACACCAACAATGACTCAAGACAGATAGAGAAACCTCGCAATACTGTCTATATAAAGCCAAGAGGCTAATTCAATAAATTATGAAGGAGCCATTAACTCATTTTCTGAAAGAAAATCAAGGAATATTTTGTAAAAATATCTGCACAAACACATTTTCTAAAGCATAATGAAAGATAGCTGCGAAGACCATCATTGCTTGTGCCAGAGGATAGTGGAGGGTTTTATTTTTAATGTGTTATAGTGTGCTTAAGTGAAAAATATGTGTTTTTATTTTAATAAATTAAGTTTGGCACACCATTAAAAAGACTGTTACTATTTTCCTTTTATTGACTACTATCATATTGAGACGAAGCAATATTTACAGAACGATATAAATGCAAGAAACAACGCCTTTGCCGACGACGTTACGATAATAACAAGAAATATAGAAAAACTAAGGAGAGTAACAAGGAAATTTATATGTGAAGCATCGAAATTGGGACAAGTAGGACAAAGTATATGAAAATGAGAAAGGAAGAAAAACAGATCGAAGAACTAAAAATTAAAATAAATGATGAAACGTACAGCTTCCAGAGGGTGAGGAGTATCAGTTACCTTGGTGTCCAAGTAACAGATCGACACGAGATGGAAGAAGAAATCGAAGTAAGACTGATTAAAGGAAACAAGTGTGCTGGGATATTAAGCAAGTTAAGGCCGATTTATAAACTTGACGTTACCGTTGCCGTTCGCAGTTGCCGTTGCCGTTCGCAACCACCGTTATTGAAGTTTGAAAATCTCAATTTTTAAACTCGCCGTTCGTCTTTGGTTCGTCGTGCCGTGAGCAATGTAGGTATGCAATCCGCTCTACTGCTGTATATGACACTTTGTCTAAACGTTAGGCGAATATATTTGCACAGATATTTGTACACAGAAAGCAAATTGTTTGTAGACAATGGACGTAAGTAGACTATATATGTAATGAATTTCTTGTGTTATAAACTTGCATCAGAAAAATCAGAAAATTTTACTTCAAATAATGCCTTTTAGATAATGGATGATAATAATGTACTGGTTGGTACGTTGGGGTTACTTTTATGCTCATATGCAATACTTAAATTGAGACAAAAGAGAGTCCGTCGGTTCAAAATACGACCCATTAACCGCCAGAGAAGAACAAGTAATTTTAAATACTATAAACAAATGAAGCATATGGACGAGGCACAATTTTTTAAATATACGAGGATGACAATACCAGTGTTTCAAGAACTACTGTCAAAACTAAAACCAAGAATTGCAAAAGGCAAAAGAAGTGATGGTATTGATACTGAGGAAAGGCTTGTTCTCACATTACAGTTGGTATATAAACTCTAATTATGTAGCATTGTAATACAGTTACCAATATCTTCAAATAACTTAAATGTTAATTATTTATTGTATAGATACCTATCTCAAGGCACAAGTATGCAGACTTTGGCGTGGCATTTTAATATAGGATTAACAACAGTTCACAAAATCATTCATGAGACATGTAGAGCTATAAGGGATCTTGTAAGCCCTGAATATTTAAAGTCACCACTAACAGAGGAGGAGTGGCTCACAATAGCAAGTGGGTTTGAAAGCCGGTGGAATTTCCCACATTGCTTGGGCGCTCTGGATGGTAAACATATACATGTGCAAGCTCCAGCAAAGAGTGGCTCTCTTTATTTCAATTACAAAAAAACATTCAGCATTGTACTGTTGGCAGCATGTGATAGTAATTACTTATTCACTTTGGTCGATATAGGCGCGTATGGTTCCCAAAGTGATGGTGGAGTATTTAGAAACAGTGTTTTTGGTGATCGACTAGATAAGGGGACTATGAATGTTCCCAGCTGCAAAGAATTAAAGCAAAGCAAGATTAACATGCCTTATTTTTTTGTTGCTGATGAAGCATTCCCTCTAAAACAGTATATTATGCGCCCATTCCCAGGCAGATACTTATCATTGACTCAAAAAATATTTAATTACCGCCTATCACGTGCTCGACAGTGCATCGAAAACACATTTGGTATACTTGTTGTCAGGTGGCGTATACTAAAAACTGCAATAAATGCGAAAGTCGAAAATGTTGATAATATTGTAAAAGCTGTAGTAGTTCTTCATAACTCCTGCAAAATAAAAATGGAAAATGAGTGTACAAATATGTACTGCCCTGCAGACTCCAATGATGAAGCAAATGGCGCTTGGAGAACAGAACAAGTTTCATTGAATGATATTGGCCGAATGGGTGCAAACATGTCAAGACGAATATCTTTTAGATTAAGAGAAACTTTAGCTGAATACTTTATGTCAGATGTTGGGAAAATTCCCTGGCAGGAAAATATAGTAAACAGAGGGCGACAGTTTTAGAATTTTATATGAGAATTTTAATAATATATCTTTATTTACTTTACATTTATGTACTTTAACAATAAAAATTCTGTTTTGCTTCCAATGGTATCTTATTTTTAAACGCATTAACCTATTGCTACTACTACTACAAACTCCTAGTCTTCCTCCAGAATAAGGAGAATCTGTTTCCCTTTTGATTTAGCTTCTTCTGGAGGCATTTCCTGGAGCCGGAAATGCAAATATTTGGTGAATGCTGCATTTGTGTTGTTCCCACCATCTGCTATTGTTTCTGCTATCTTATTAGCAGCTAGAACAGTATCATCAATATCAGGCTCGTGCTTTCTTTTTCTGCCTTTTGCTATAACAATGCTATATGTATAAGCAAGATGCCACTACAAATACATTAAACTTACTGTTTCTTGAAGTAGGTGTTACATATGGCAAAATCTCCTGCTGATCCATTGCTTCACACTCCACGTCTCTCTGCATCTCATCAGGTTTTTCTATTTCTTCTCCTTGATAATACTCATCTGGTGACAAAATTGTGTCCATCGTGCTCCACACGGATGCTGATGAGCCTGTTGACTCTGGTCTGGGTTCTGGCTCTTGCAGTATACTGACTTTTGAAGTGGCTGTTGAGGTTCTGCAAAATAAAAGACATTACACTTTAAATAATCATACATTTAATGGTATCTTTTTAATAGTAATTTTCCTATTTAAAGCAAATAATTGTGGAAAAGATTTAGTGCACTTACTTTCGAGGCTTGCAATATTTAGAATAGAAAAGCATGGCTTTGAAATGCGGCCAACTACTATCTGAAGCACCAGAGCCCGAAGATTTTTCTCTTTTTTCTCTCATAAATTTGTCCCTTAAGTTTTTCCAGGTTTTTTTGCATTCCTCCACTTAAAAAAAAGAATCATGTTCATATGTTATCAAAAGCCTGTTTTCGACATACTGTACTTGGCATATTGATTATTTGTGATACCTCTTTCCACGATTCTTCTTTTTTTTTTACATTCTTATAGTCTATCACCCAAATTGTACAAATGCTCATAATTTTGAATTAATTCAATTAGAAGAGGCACTTTTGCTTCTGAAAAATTGATTTTATATATTTTATTTACATACATACCGTATTACTTACAAATTTTTACCTTCTTCAATAAAATCCATTGTTTATTTCAGTACAGTATAAAACAAAATCTTTCTTCACAAAGACAATTGAAAGCAAACTTGAAGGCACTTAACCTAACTAGACGTCTAAAAACAAAACAATTGTAGTAGCAAAATTTTCTGTCATCCTATTGGCTGAATAACTCTGACGTCAGCCAACGGCAACGGTGAAAGATAAAAGTCGGTTAACTTTGAACGGCGGCCGTTCGTAAGCAACGACTGATAACAACGAAAGGCGACGGCAGCGACACTTTATAAACATATACATAGCCGTTGTATATTTTAACTTGACAACGGCAACGGCAACTGCGAACGGCAACGGTAACGTCAAGTTTATAAATCGGCCTTTACTAACAAATAAGGAATTACGTTTTTATTTACTATTAATTTTGCACCTTTCGTGCAGTTATTTTTACATTCAATATCGAACACAAATCTTCGGTAAATTTATTATTTTTTTTTATTTTCCAAAAAACTGGGTGAAGAAATTGATAAGTGTAATACAGCTATATGATACAATCACCATGGACAATATCTGAAAGCTATCTTACTTATCATAACTTCATTGCATAATCTACAATGCAAATATTCTGATTTTCTTATAATAAAATAGATTCCACAAGCTTTTATATTAATGTGCGTGTTCAAAATTTGCAATTTAAATAACCTTTAACAACCTTTAACAATCATGAATACATTGCTAATACTCATTAACTAAACCAACCTGTGAAAAAAAAATATAACAAATAAAATGTATAATAGTCATGCAAATATCACACTACAAATGTTAAAATTGAATATTGATAATAATAATAATGATATTAAACTGCTTCTTTAAAAGAAAATCAAGTTCTAGATCCAGCTGTTTAATTTCGAAATACATTTTATCAGTTTCAATGTTTTAAAGAAGTAGGTACTTGAGTACAACATGGAGTCCGTGTATTTTGTATGTATTACGCACGCCAGAGAGGAGATAGGAAGCGATAAGCCCCGGTAAAATGTTGGAAACACATGCGGTTTGGTTAGAAAGTGGGCGCGCACCAGAGATTGAACAAAAACCGGATCGGTATAAGCCGTCGAGATCGTAGCAACGCGCTGGTTGCTTTACAATCTAGGCCTACTTTTCCTAAAATCGTGCAGTCACTGATTTTGTTTTAGTTATGACCTTTTTGTAGCAGCATGAGTATGTTATACATATGCGTGCGTATGAAATGTTGGCATTTGGGTTTCTATACAGGCTGTTCTTACCCCTGTGACCTCTTTTTTTAATATATAAAGAATACGATAACCGAGTTCATAAATATATCGTTGTTATAAATGTTGTTTCGTTCAATTCTATTAGATAGCGATATATGAAACCCTCATTAGGTTGGGTTCATTCTAATTTATCTAAATTAGTTGATTTTTAATGACATTAGATAGTAATTTGTTTAAAGTACCGGCAATATATTTGATATATTTGGAAATATATTTTTTATAATTAATTATAGGGAAACTATGTGTCCAAAGTTATCGGTGCACTATTGTTATCTCCGTTATTTTTGGAGTTACGGTTTCGGTCAAATTAGTAAATTATTAGTGTTTTTAACGCTGATTAGTATGCAGTTCATGAAAAAACAATTGAATTACGTATTTCTGAGAAATTTGAAAATTGATATTTTTTTTAAATGGAACAGCCTGTATATTTGTACATATTTATTGTCCTTAAACGAATAATGAAGTAGTTGTGATGTTAGTTGATGTCAACGAAACATTACTAACAAAAGTAGGCTTCTTTCACTTTAAGGGGGCGTTTGAATAATAGAAAACATAAGTAATTTCGTTATTGTCAGAAAATAACAACATTTTAGTCCTAAATATGTCGCGCTCGGTATCAAAACTCATCATCTCATATATACAAATAATTGAATTGGCAGAATTTGTTTGAAATAACAAATAGGTATACAATCACTATTAAATCATTTTAAATAACTCAGATACTTATGATTGTCTGTTAATTTCCTTAGATAAGGAGTCACACTACAGTATTTTCGGATCTCGCGCCCTCTCTTAGGGAATCCTGCAAGGTAGTGTGTGTACAAATATGACCGTTCTTTACCAACTATTTAAAATATGCAAATAAACCAAACTAATACATTATTGTCAAAATTTTTGTTATATTTCTCTTCTACGCGTCATAGGGTTAGTGGGTTCTTTTGATAAAATTGAAATAAAAAGAATTTGTGTAAATTAAACCCCTATATATCATACGTAGGAGGATATTATGACTTATTACATACAATAAAATAAACAATTAATGATTTTATATCCGACATTTGCATAATTATAAAATTATGTTGTTTTCTATGATTCAAACGCCCCCTTAAACAAAAACAAATACATAGTATGCCCACTGAAATTGTCAATAACAAAATATAAATCAAATTTACCGTATAATTTTCTTTTCGTTCTTTGTTAAGTCGGAGATTGTTGATGTTCCGGCGCCGTATAATTCGGCCAACACTTTGCCACTTACGTCTTTTGTAAGTTTTTGTAATATCTCACTTTTTTTGCTGTGACGTTAATACCGTCCTTTTACGATGCAGTGCCATTTTAGTTAATATTTGCATAATAGATTTTATCGCCAACCGTCAGTAAAGCGATGCGTTACCATAGCGTTTTACGGAGGTAAACAAACACTTTATCGTACTGTACAATAAAGTACTTTACCTGCCGCTAATATCTGTCAGTGTAGCCATGACTGATGACTTTAAACATAAATCGTTTGTCACTGTCATAAACTGTCAAAAGTTATTATATCTTTATTTCTTAAATTAACAATTTTCACGGTTGGCGATAAAATTTTGTATGCACCACGTCAGTAAAGTACCTTTATCGAACTCGTCTTTTACTCGCCGCGCTCGCTTCACTCGCTTGGCTCGTAAATCAGACTCGTTCGATAAAGTATCACTTTACTGACTTGGTACATAAATAACTATTATTTTACGATAACTTTCCAGTCCTTCTACAATAACGTTTCTTACGCAACTCCAAAACTGAACTGAACACTAAGGACTTATGCAAGATGTAAATAATACGCACGAAAATGCTACACAGTTTCAGGGGAATACCTCAAATACTTATGTACAAGTAGGAGAACTAAACTTAGAATGGTGATCAATGATCCGGATAATAGAAGCACAAGCACTTCGGATAACAATATGCATAATGCGAAATCATATTTGATCCGGATAACCGCTGAATCCGGAAAAACAATGGTCCGGATAATCACGAATCTACTGTATTTTTAAATAATACAAATTATAATTTCAGAGTTGTCAAATAGAGACTAATTCACTAGTAAGTCAATTTTCAACGGACAGTTGCTCCATCTAGCGTGCGTATAAAACATTGTTGCATTTATTTATTAGACACCTTAAAATGACTCATTTCAGAGTTATTTATGCGCCTCTCACTGTATATGCAGAAACATAAATTTTACATGCTGTGTATGTCAATTAATTATCCGTGACATTAATGTGCCGATTTTTCACTTTTTTTTCTCCCCCCGTACCTACAAGCCGTACATCATGTTTCTAACATTTTTTAAAATTTAAATTGGATGCCACCGCGTCAGGTTTTTCTTATTATATCCATATATGTACGTATTTGCGCGTGTTCGAATAAAACAAACTGTCACAATGACAGCTTTATAATAGTGGCGTTGTTATGTTTTGCGGCGTACGTGAGTGTGTATTTACATCAAGTTGGCTAGGCGCGAACTTCACATACATTACCAAAGGCAGAAAAATGCGTTTGTTTTGGCATTGGCCTGCTTTCCTTGTCCGACGTCGCATCGCCATCGTGTAAAGCGGCATTTATACGTATTTACGTATGTACTCTATTATTATATTACTTGTGTTCGCTTCATTGGAAAGGAGAAAATGTAACGGGATAAATGCATTAACTTCCACATGACAGTGCACCAACTGATCCACATTGTTCATTTATTTTTTGCGCCCAAAAGTGTATGGCCCTCGTACGAATATAATTAATTTGACTTTTGTACAAGGTAATAAACATATTTTTAACAGAAGATAATGCATATCAATAAAAGATTTTTAAAAAAATATAATAGTATAATAGCTGTGTTATAATGGCAGTGACATTTTAGATTTGCAATTTGAAAAGTTCTGGAACATCGTGGATATTTTGCACAAATACGGTGAGCATTTGCTCTGCTTGCTTAACAAAGAAAATTTTAAAACACAAACTATGCATGCGCTATAAATGAAGAACCACTGAATATCAGTCATATAAATTTAAATTGTCAAGTTGTGCGGAATCAGAAAACTAATCTCTTTCTAGAATCCAGCCAAATAAATTGATTCTGGAAGTAAAACATTCAATTCAAGTATTACCTTTTGAGAGTTTTTTTGGCGGCAAATTTGAATTGTATTATTGACATATTGAAAACTATACAAAATATTGTCTATTCTTCTTCAAAAATATGTGACAAATGCTGAGTATGTGCCATATGAATCATAAAAACCTTTGATAGATTAACTAACCCGTTGCATAAAACATGACACCTGCCTAGTATGTGTCATGTATTTTTGAAGCGGGATAGACAGTCTGCGTGAATCTCTCTGTATATGTCTTACTATGTTCCTTTTAAAAACACTACTTTGGAAATTAAGAGACAAATGGAGATAAATCATTCATGTTCATCAATAAAAAAAATGAGGTGTGGCCACCACACGACTTTCTTATACGTATGAGCGTTTCAAACTGTACAATTTTAAGAATTTTTTTAATACAAAACTTATTTAAAATCCTATTCTAAGTACTTTCATTGTCTTAATAAATCGCTATAGAATGCATACTTTGCAAGATATTATCAAAAAAGTGCTCCTCGCTAAGAGTAAAAGTGCTACTTCCGGTCCGAATTTTGAAATTTCATATATACAAAAAATATTGCAAATCCAGTTCTAAATACTTTTGTACTCTTGATAAATATATATAGAATGCATAACTTACGACATATTTGCAAAAAATCGCTATTCGATAAGTGTAAAAGTGGTACTTCCGGTCTGAATTTTGAAATTTCTTTTGTAGAAAAGATATTGAAAATTATGTTTTAAATACTTTTATACCCGTAACGTACTTGTCTAAAAAGCATGACTTGCGAAATATTCGCAAAAAACTGATTTTCGATAAGAGTAAAACACCTACTTCCTACTTCCGGTAGGAATTTCGAATAACTTTTTAAATAAAATTATTCTCAATTTTAATTTTAAGTATATATGAATTCTTTATAAATTTGTTTAAACTTAGTAGTTGACGAAATATTGGCAAAATTCGATTTTTTCGCTGAAGTAAACTGCTACTTTCGGTCTACCGATTTTACTGAAAAACGAATCAGATCTCAAGAGGGAGATTATACACGTAAATACAAAATTTAGAATTGATATCTACAGCGGTTTGGCCGCTATCGTGGTCACACACACACACACACACACACACACACACACACACACACAGCGAGAGAGAGAGAGAGAGAGACATTTTTTAAAAACCACTTTTTCGGTATCAGGGGACTTCAAAACGTGGACATCTGCAAAAATCTCGAGGTCGAAAATTTTCACCATCACAATACTTCCTTATATTACGTATAAGAAAGTAAAAAGGCTTAAATAGCCAAAGATAAACCCTTTAATTTTTGCCGCGTGTTTAGTAAACAGATTATATGTATATTTTGTTACGTATTGAACTTGAGGTATATTATATTCATTTGATTCATTATACAATATGTTGTTAATTAAAGATGGAATAAATTTGGAACATACTATGTACCATCGGCTCATAGAAAACTGATACAGTTAGTTTTAGGTTGATTTGGGGTCTAGCATGTCAAAATTAAATTTAATGTGACTTATATCAAAAGCAGCAGGACAACTAGTTAGTAAATTATCTTCGAGAAAATCCATTCCAGACGGCTATCAGGGCAAAAGAAGAAACTGAATTTCCAGGATAATCCATATATAACTTATACATAGTAAATGGGTAACTAGATATTAAATATTGTAACCCTATCAGACTCATCTCTTGAAATTTTCGGGTACTAAATCAAATGGCGGAAAATTTTGAAATTAAGTGTAGAACATACTTTCCAAAATTAATGGTTTTATTTTTATAGTTTGTGAACAAAATTCTAATATTTTTGTAATTAACTTCTTTTATCTAAAATTACTTAATATAATTAAGAAAAAAAAGTTCCGTACTAAAATATTAGAGTTTTATTCATATATGTCTTGTACAGGGTGTTTCATCGGTTGGGGTATCGCGAATTAAAGTGCCTAAATATAAAAATGTCGACTTCAAATTTTAACCACTTATAGAACTTTTAAACCGCTACCAGTAGGTTAGGTTGTTTTTGATAATATTATTTTATTTAATGCGTAAATAAAAAAAAACCTTCGTTCAAAAATCAAAAGTACTCAGATTTTATTGAAATTCAGGTGTTAAAAAGATATGTCTATAAAATCAACTATGCAATTGAAAAAAAAATTAAAACTTAATCAATTATTGAATATTTTACAATAATTTCAAAATTAAAGGCAAGACGTTGAAGAATTTATGGGTTTTTTATTACAGTGTTGTGTGTTGAGTTTATAAGCGATTCAAGGTAAGAAAGTTAATATAAATTAGGAAAAATTAGGTATTACCCAGCTTTTTTTGGCGCTAGCTGTAAATTCCACTAATTCAGATCAACATGACACTGTCACTGTGCGGATGTCAAGTGAATGGGTAATACCAGGTAGTAGAAAGTAAATATTTATAACAAATGTTCAAAATGGTGACCTTCTTGCTGCACACACAGTTCTAACCGACGCGTGAAGGAATTAAGAACTGTAGCGCCTCTGTTTAGCTGGTTAAGGCGTTCAAACGCATTTGTTATTCTTGCCCTCATATCCTCGGCGGTAGTTGGCGGTTGTTGGTACACCATCTCCTTCACAGCACCCCATGTGAAAAAATCCATCGGTGTTAAGTCGGGTGATCTGGCTGGCCATGGAACTGGCCCACCACGTCCGATCCAGCGTGCAGGGAACTGATTATCCATAACCTGACGAGCCCTTAGTGCGTAGTGCGGAGGAGCCCCATCTTGCTGCAGCCACAAGTGTTGGCGAACATTTAACGGCACATTTTCTAATAAATTGTAAAGATCATTTTCCAGAAAATTTGCGTAAAGCTCGCCGTTTAAATGCTGGTCAAAAAAGAAGGGGCCGATTAAATGGTTATCAATGATTCCCCCCCAAACATTGACCGTCCACCTATTCTGAATGCGTTCTTCACGCATCCAATGAGGGTTCACTGGTGCCCAATAGTGTATGTTATGTCTGTTGACATGTCCACTGCTTCTAAAAGAGCATTCGTCAGTAAACAAAACATGTCTAAAAAAGTGCTCATTTTCTTCTAATTGTCTTTGTGCCCATTCACAAAATGCAACTCGATTTGCAAAATCATCCCCGTGAAGTTCTTGGTGAAGCTCGATATGATATGGGTGGTAAGTGTGTTTGTTGATTATCCGCCACACCGATGTCTTGCTGATTCCAGTCGCAACACTGATTTCTTTAGTGCTTATCTGAGGGTTATTGTCCACCATAATTAAAACAATTGCCTGATTCAGTTCATTGGTGACAGGTGGATTATTCACACTTCGATTTTTTGACGCAAGTGATCCCGTTTGCCTCAAGTTATCCACTAACCTTTTGAAAGTTCGACTTTCTGGGTGGATCCTATCCGGAAAACGTTCCGCATAAATCTGCTCAGCAACCGCGGCATTTTGTAGAGCTTCCCCATAAACAAGTATCATGTCAACTTTTTCGTCGGCAGAGAAAGTGAACGGCATTTTGAAAACAGAAAACACTAGCAAAACACAGCTTAAACAAATGAAGTTGACTCCGTGAAAATAGAATCACAACTAACATCACAAAGTACCTAAATGTAAGTTCAGAATGCCCTTGGAAACGCTTCCCGATTAGTAGAACTACAACAACAACTGAAGGCTTCAGGGTTGAATATTATCCGTCATAAATTTTTATTTATTATCCGTCATAAATTTAAAAGGACTACCTGTTTGCGGACAGCACAATTAGAAAGTTAAGTACCATAAATCTGTCGTAAGAAAAACGACATTATTTAATATTGACTTTATTTGACAAACGGTTTCGTTTATAAAAATTCTGATTGTGAAGTTAATATGGGTGATATTTCCACGTATCACCATTCAAATTTGAACATTTTTTGAGCACTTTTAATTTTTGATAATACGTTTTTTTTAAATTTACGCATTAATTAAAATAATATTATCAAAAACAACCTAACCTGCTGGTAGCGGTTTAAAAGCTCTATAAGTGGTTAAAATTTGAAGTCGATATTTTTATATTTAGGCACTTTAATTCGCGATACCCCAACCGATGAAACACCCGGTACAAATCCCTATTTGAGTTTGGAGATTATATTTTACTTTCTTATACGTAGTATAAGGAAGTATTGTGATGATGAAAATTTTCGACCTCGAGATTTTTGCAGATGGCCACGTTTTGAAGTCCCCTGATACCGAAAAAGTGGTTTTTAAAAAATGTCTGTGTGTGTGTCTGTTTGTGTGTCTGTGTGCGTGTGATCACGATAGCGGTCAAACCGCTGCAGATATCAATTCCAAATTTTGTATTTACGTGTATAATCTCCCTCTTGAGATCTGATTAGTTTTTCAGTAAAATCGGTAGACCGGAAGTAGCAGTTTACTTCAGCGAAAAAATAGAATTTTGCCAATATTTCGTCAACTACTAAGTTTAAACAAATTTATAAAGAATTCATATGTACTTAAAATTAAAATTGAGAAAATTTTATTTAAAAAGTTTTTCGAAATTCCTACCGGAAGTAGGTTTTTTACTCCTATCGAAAATCAGTTTTTTGCGAATTTTTCGCAAATCATGCTTTTTAGACAGGTACGTTACGAGTATAAAAGTATTTAACATATAATTTTCAATACCTTTTGTATAAAAAAAATTTCAAAATTCAGACCGGAAGTACCACTTTTACTCTTATCGAATAGCGATTTTTTGCAAATATGTCGTAAGTTATGCATTTCATATATATTTATCAAGAGTACAAAAGTATTTAATTCTAGATTTGAAATATTTTTTGTATATATGAAATTTTAAAATTCGAACCGAAGTAACACTTTTACTCTTAGGGAGTAACACTTTTTTTCGAATATCTTGCAAAGTATGTATTCTATAGCGATTTATTAAGAGAATAGAAGTACTTAGAATAGTATTTTGAATAATTTTTGTGTAAAAAAATTCTTAAACTTGTATAGTTTAAAATGCTCATACGTATAAGAAAGTCGTGTGGTGGCCACACCTCATTTTTTTATGGCAATTATGCATATACATAATCTCAAGAGTAATTAAAGGATTCTCAATAAACAAACAATGTGGTTTTAAAGATAATGGAAAAATAACATAAAGCTACATTACTTACAAAAATTTAATAGTCTTTATTCAAACAGAAAAAAATATAGATAAATGGATGCCATTTTGTACTTTGTGCTTCTATTTTCTCCACTCCATTCGAGTACTTCATTAGTTGGACTTCTTGTATTCTCCTTATGATTTCTTTGTTGTAATATCATTTCTAAAGTGTTTCATTCATGTACTATCAACTGCAACTAAGAACTATATGGAAGAACATAAACTAAAAAAAGCTTTGGCTGAAGTTCTGGTGCCCGTATCTATACATTAAATTAAAATTTCTGCAATATATACGACAAATGTGATATATCTCCATTGCTATAAATGTTTACCCATTTAGCAAATAAATCTGGATATTTACAGAGATCAGGAAATGGGTATCCGGGAGATTTCTTGTCCATACAATTGCGAACAGAATATGAGCGATACGCCATAATGATTTCAGGAGGAATAGAATGGTAAAAGTGGAAATAATAAGGAGGAATAAGAAGAACATAGGATTGTATATATTATACATAGGAATGCTAGGATTATAGAACTACAAAAATTATGGAAAAATAACACGTATTTTTTAATATGAGATGACACTTTCTAAGAAAAGAATTTGTGGCGACGTTCTTGGCACAGTGGTTGGCATTATTTTGTTCGAATAGGCCACGTTAATTGACTGTATCGCCACATCACCGCAAAATACTTTACTGCAAATTATTTTATAAGAACATTTTGTTGCATAAAATGTCATCTCACAGTAAAAAAAAATCTGCAATACACGTTAGAAAAGGAAAATAATATCACAGAACATTTTCCCAAAATACTCATTAAAACATATTAAAAAAGTATAATATCTAGTTGTATAATATAGTACAAACAAGTATATAACTTAATTTACAATTATATGACACTTACCTAAAATTGACACTAATAAACTTCAACTATAGTAGAAACAAATTTATACAAACGAATGAAGGAAACACTAATTATTAAAAATAGTCAAACAAAATAAACCAAAATTTCAGTTAAAAACAACAAAACAATAAAACCAGCTAATTAAAATTCAACTGCATCCAAAATTAAAACGAGAAAGGCTAGGTAATTTAGTAATCTGCAAGACAGTACTAATCAGAGTCATCTGGTGAGGTTTGCAGGTATCAACAATTATAGGTAAAAGGTTTAATTTAAGTTACGCCCCCCTGGGATAATTCGATACTGCATGGCGTAGAATTGGTAACACTGAGATAAGAAGCCGCTGCGCCGCCAACAATTTTTTCTGACTGAGGAGAACACACAACTAAGGTTTCAGTTCGCACAGGATTTGATAAGACAAGCGGATGATTTCTGGGATAACGTCGTATTCTCAGATGAAAAATGTTTTCAGTCATGCCATAATGGCACAGTGCTTGTCTATCGGCCAAGAGGTGAACGATATAACCCACACTATACTCGAAAAACAAACAAAAACATTCGTTTTTCAGTGAACGTTTGGGCATAGGTTGCTTATCGGAAAATATTGGAAGAAGCCTTCCGTACAACCCATTTTTGGAGAAAATGTGTACTTCCAGCATGATAATAGTCCAGTTTGTCGAGCAAGGACTGTTCAACATTTCATTGAAGAACGAGGAATAAATGTTTTACCATTTTTACTCAAAGAGTCCGGATATCAGTCCTATAGAAAATGTCTGGGGTAAATGGTGAAAACTATGTATCAGGAAGGAAAAAAATACTCCAGAATACACTGACCAGCTAGTATCCTCCATACCCAGAAGATTACAGAATGTGATAAATAATAACGGCGAGATTACAAAATACTGACAATTTATTGAGTTGTAACGATACACAAGAGCGCCTCACACCAGGATAATTATTTACTTTTCATTGTATTTCCTTTCGTTCCGTGTATTAATTAATAAGTGTTTAGTTTGCTACCCAGACGCCCTGGCTGCCCAGCTTCCATGTTACTTGACAAACAAACATCTTACCAACTAAAATTTTCAAATATTCGGGAAAATATTTTTCTATGTACACTGCCGCCAGGTTGAAAGTTAACGATTACTGAACATGTTCATAACTTGGTTTAAAGTCGGCTTTATCCATCATTCCTACTTCTAAATCTTAGTTGTCACCTCGACTATCATAAGTGTCAAAAATTATATTATTATCATTTGGCACTATATACTTACTGTCAAAATTTGAAGTTTAAAAATACAGGGTATTAAATTTCCTACAAATGCAGTTTCACACTAGGAGATTTAGAGAAAAATGTATGTAAGAGTCGTTAACTTTCAAGCTGGTGGCAGGGTACATAATAAGAATTAGATGACATTGCAAATGCATTAATGACAAACTGACACGTGACAAGTAATTGAAAGTCTGTAATTATATAAATGCGTGCCTTTCAGTATTCATTCTTATTTTTTATCATTTAGTTAAAGGATGAAACTATGGGTGTTCAATAAGAATGCATAATTTAAATTGCGCGCCATCTTCGTTCCCTTTGGTTGGCAACTCCTGCAAATTGCTCAGTTGTCATCTAGAGACATTGCGGTTACTTGAAAATGATTCGGTTTAGTGATGGACAAAGTTTTGTCATTGTCAAAACTTACGTAAAAACCGGAGAAAGTTCTTTAGATATAATCCACAAATTGCTTACAATTTTGAGTCGGCCAAACGCACCCACAGATTCAACGAAAATTCGACGAATAATTGAAAAGTTAGAGCAAATACTATTACAAGCTTCCATTGACGCAGCAACTACTGCCAACCGACCATTTGCAATGGCGTGAGTTCACCGAATGGGTATTTGAAAACCAAAATGCGGATGACAATCATCGTTAGTGACCCATTTCCAACTAGACGGCTACGTCAATAACCATAACTGTTGGATTTGGGGCAACACTTTAACAACTGATGCACCCAGCACGAGCCACTGTTTCGTGTGAATTTTAGGCGGGCGGAGTGATTGGACCTTACTTCTTCGAAAATGCGGGAAGTAATGCAGCGGCAATGAATGGGGAAATGGAGAAGATGAATCTTGAAAACACGAAAACCGAGGACGATTCCTGAGTTAAAGGAAGCTAAGCGTTTCATTGCAGATAATTATTTGAAAATCATTCACAAAATACTATTAGTCATTATGGATATTTTGCAAAAACAAGTTACACGGTATGGAGATAATTGTAAATCTTATAAAGTTTTCTGAGACGAACAAACTAACAGCTCAGTTTGTTCAGCAAGCGTTCATATGCAAGTTTTTGGGAAATCCGTCATTATTTGTCTAACATTCGGGCTTTTGTTCACCCACTACTTTCTTGTCGTTTCACACTACTGGTTTATCGAAAAACTGAAACAATTCTTTTGGGGGTATTCTGAAAAGTATTTTGATCAAAAACAAAGTTAGTAAATTTATCTGCAAATTCTTGTGAACAATCTTGAATGGAGTATTTCTACTTACTATCGATCATATGACTATTTCGAAAATACGATTCAAGAACGTTATTAAAAACCATTTAGATTTTGATAATACTTTAAATTTAATATAAATATATCATATGTTCAAGTTACGACAAACGTTTTTCTTGTCCGTAACCAATTCGACTCCCCATTTTTCTAGACACCAAATTCAACGAAATTTCGTCGAATAATGAAACGTTAGAGCAAACACTCTTACAAGCTTCGATTGACGCAGCAACTACTGCCAACCGACTATTTGCAACGGCGTGAATTCGTCGACTGGGTATTTGAAAAACAAAATGCTGATGACAATCACCGTTAGTGACCCATTTCCAACTAGTCAGTAACCATAACTGTTGGATAATTATTTGAAAATCATCCAGAAAATACTAGTAGTCATTGAGGATTTTTTGCAAAAACAAGTTACACGGTATGGAGATAATTGTAAATCTTATAAAATTTTCCGACAAGAACTAAGTGACATCTCAGTTTGTACAGCAAGGGTTCGTATAGAAGTTTTTGGGGAACCAGTCATTATTTGTGTAATATTCGGGCTTTTGTTCGCCCACTACTTTCTTGTCGTTTCACACTACTGGTTTATCGAAAAACTGAAAAGATTCTTTTGGGCTTAATGTGAAAAATATTTTAATCAAAAAGCAAGTTAGTAAATTCATCTCCAAATTCTTCTGAACAATCTTGAATGGACTATTTCTACTTACTATTCATCATTTGTCCATTTCGATAATACGATTCAAACATGAATGCACATCGTACGTTAATAAATACCATTTTAAAACTCAAAAACACACAATTTTATTTTTGATATTAGATTCTGATAATACTTTAAATTTAATACAAATCATATGTTCAAGTTACGACAAACGTTTTTTTTCATCCGTGACCAATTCGGTTCCGCATTTTTCTGGACACTCGTGAGTAATTTCACTTCCCTTACACAATTCTTTGTAGTGTAAGTAAATATTTACTCTAAAAGCGCATAATACATCAAATACATCGGTTGTAACTTTACCTGCTCATAGGAAGTTGCTTACGGCCTGAAACTTCTTCACTTTATTATGGAAAATCAATGTACAAAGGTTGAATTATGATTAGTTTGCTTTCACTGTGGGTGGGGCTAGATATTGCGTTTCAATTTAACATTCTTTTAAAGTTATGTTGAACTAATAAGCTTCATGGTGAGAGCAAATTTGATTAATTGGTTTTGGCGGCTTTTGCATAACGTTATGACTCTTATACGTGGGCGTTCGGGATAAGAAATTAAAAGAAAACTGTTCCCCTACGATTATGTGGTGGATGATAATTATTATTTTTCTCACAATTCGTGGGTTTTTCAGTACTTTAGCGCTGGCTTTGAGTCAGAACTTAATCACTTAAAATGTTTTAACGGTGGAAACTGAAAATTTTAATACACCTAATATAAAATAGTATAATAAAGAAGGAGTGTCAAAAGACACGTGCTCGTCGTGTCCAAATGGGCGACTGAAATAAGTGTCCATGACTTTTTTGTGTTATTCATTCTAATCTGCTTCTCTTTATAATTTTTTTTAAATAATAGGAATTTCAAAATGTAGTTATTTTTGTGGTGTTGCCAACCACCACAAAAATGTTATGGTATTTGACGTAAACTCAGAATTTGAATTTATCGCGATTTTTATATTCAATATTTAATACTTCTTAACTTAATATAAAATGAGTGCAAGTGTTTCACGTACACCACCTGAAATTAGAGAAATTGCTGAAAATGCCGTGAATAATTTCCTTAACAATAGAGCTCGTAGCAATTATGACATGCAATATATGAAATTTGAAGAATGATGTAAAGAAAAAGAACCTCATGTTATATCAGAAAACGCTTTAATTGCCTATTTTCAATTACAACATACTTAAAATAAACCATCTACTCTATGGACAATTTATTATATGCTGAGGTCTTGTTTAACTATATATATAAGGATGTAGATATATTGCAGTATAAGAAATTACAGGCTTTTCTGAATCGTTTATCTCAAGGTTATCTGCCAAAAAAATCTAAAATCTTAGAAGAAATAGATGTTATTAAATTTATACAAGAAGCAGATAACAAAATATATTTAGCAATAAAAGTATAAGTACATTTTTCTCATCTATCGCAGCTTTGCATATATTGGTGTTAATTTGTAGGTAGTCTTGATAATAGGTAACAACGGAGCTTGTAGACGAGAAGATCTGACCAATATGTCTGTAGATGACATTGACTACAAGACTGACACCACCATTATTTCTTAACAATTATATTACAGGGTGCGGCAAAAAGGTAGGTAGGATTTCAAATAGTGGTTGCTCGGTTTGTAAAACCGGCAACACTGTGCACGCGGTCGCGTTAGGTAGACAAAAGTATGCAATTTTCAGTTATCGACATGGCTTGGAGCGGAGTGCATCGTGCTTTTGTTGTCGAGGTGTTTATTAGAAATAGGAAATCTGTAATAGCGACGCAGCGTGCCTTCCGTAATCAGTTTGATGTTGGTCGGCATGGCGCGGTTCCGGATGGAAGAACAATTCGTCGGTGGGTTTTACACTTCAGGGAAACAGGTTCTGCGCTTAAACGAAAATCTACTGGCCGGCCAAGGACAGTAAGAACACCGGAAAATGTGAATGCAGTAAGAGATTCCGTACAACAGTCTCCTAGGCGTTCAGCTCGTAGGTATGCAGCTGCTTTGGGAATTTCTGATAGAAGTGTTCGAAGAATTTTACACAACTCACTCAAATGCATCCGTACAAAATGATGGTAGTGCAGGAATTAAGAGAAAGAGATTTTGAAACCAGTACAAATTCATGCCGGGATATTCTTCAAAACATTCCCCGAGGCGCTGTATTCATGTCTAGCGATGAAGCTCACTTTCATCTATCGGGTACCGTAAACAAGCAAAATTTCCGTTATTGGTCGGCAAATAATCCACCGGAATTTCATGAGCGACCACTTCACAGTCCAAAGGTTACCGTCTGGTGTGCAATATCTGAATTCGGCGTGTGGGGCCCTTACTTTTTCGAAGAAGATGGAATAACGGTAACAGTCAACGGGGATCGATATTTTGATATGATTAACAATTTCCTGCGTCCAAAAGTTAACGAGTTGAACGAAAATCACCGAGAACATCTTTGGTTCCAGCAGGATGGTGCTACATCGCACACCACGCGTCGTTCACTTAATCTTCTTCAAGAAATGTTCCCAAACAAAGTGGTGTCTTTACGGGCTGATCTCGGCTGGCCGCCGCGTTCGCCTGATTTATCGCCTTGCGACTTTTTTCTTTGGGGTTACCTCAAATCGAGAGTTTTTACACATTGTCCGCGGACTTTGGAAGAATTAAAGGCAGCCATAAGACAAGAAATTGCCGCAATTTCCCAAGAAATGATCCATCGGGTACTGACGCGCTTCCGTGAGAACCTACAAGAGTGCATCGACAATAATGGCCGTCATTTAAAAGATATCATTTTTAAAAAATAATGCTCCTGAATGGCATGAAATGTAGATTTAAGAAATTAAATAAGAAATGTTTGGTTTATGTGGTTTGGTTTTTATTGACATCCCAAATAGTACCTATCATTTTGCCGCACCCTGTATATTGCGAGATTCTTCGTAATTACAGATACAATATGGATCGATTTAATTAAGAAATATTATAACTTACGGCCTATTAATATTAGTTATGAGCGATTTTTTTTACTTATCGCAATGGTCTGTGTATTAATAGTCCAATGGGTATTAATATTATAGGCAAAATTCTGAAGGAGATTGCGAATTTTTTGAAATTGCCAAATCCAGAATTGTTTTACAGGGCACTGAAGATATAGTGCAACATATTTGAAAAATCATGGGGGGTTGGAAGTCCTCAGCCGTGGTTACTACGGTCTACTTAAACCGGTCTAATACGCCGATGACCGATATCTTCGATGGTCCTCAGTCAACTTCTTTCTCTGAAGTATCCGGCTTCTCTGTTTTCGAACTTCACTTTTTCTGATGCACACCTGCAAAATCTCCCTTTTCTCCTCTGCCCATATTTAGTCATTCAAATTTCACACGCAGATTAGCCCGTATGACCGGCGATAACATAAACAGTTGGTGCCACAAGTCTTGTAATATAATCAATACAAACATTGATTTATCTAACTAGTGCTTAAATCATACATGGATATACATTTAGAATAAACAGTTTTACGCAATGTATCCTTGGTCTCTAATACATAACTTTGAAATATAATTAATAAGGATATTTAAGATTATAAATAGTATATTACATACCGAGGTGGAAAGTGTTTCATTACTGTCGAGAGATTAAGTAGTTAACTTTATCTCGAGACAGGAATGAAACTTTTCATCGAATTTTGTATACTATTTTATTTACAACCATTATATTATATTTATTTGTAATAAAAATTCCGGTGAACGTTTTGACATATTGAATTGTCAGATTTGTGATGTTATAGCGTAAACGTCAAATAAATGTACGTCAGTTTTTTCGGTGAATAGATTATAAAAGAAATGTTGAGTAGTAAAGTCTTCAAGAACTACACTTCACTGCAACTGAGGGAAACTGTCCTCCCGTAGCAATCCGGATATCTTAGCTCGTATGGAGAAGAAAAGAAATCACTGTATCATCATATCAGCAATTGTAGGGCGGTTCAAGCTACCAATAATTCTAATATAACAATTAATTTTATTTATTTACAACCATACGCGTAATGTTGGCATTTCTGACTTTTTAAAAGTTGGGAAGTGTGACTTTGTTCACGTTTACTTCCCGCCCTCTTATTACTGTCCTCATTTACTTCCCGCCCTCTATTACTGCCCTCGTTTCTTAACCTCAATGTCAATCACAATTTAAAACCGTCAACTCGATATGTCAAAACCTTATCGGAATTTTTATCACAAATAATTATTAATTTTATGGTTGTAAATAAAATTAATTGTTACATTAGAATTATTGGAAGCTTGAATACATGTAGATAGGCCGCCCTGCTATTGCTGATATTATGAAATAGTGATTTCTTGTGTCCTTCTCCATTCGATCCAATATATATGGATTGCTACGGGAGGACAGTTTCCCTCAGTTCAAGTGAAGTGCAGACCTTGAAGGCTTTACTACTCAACATTTCTTTTATAATCTATTCACCGAAAAAAAGTGGCGTATATTTATTTGACGTTTACGCTAGATCATCACAAATCTGACAACTCAATATGTCAAAAGTTTTACCGGAATTTTTGATCACAAATAAATATAATTATGGTTGTAAATAAAATAGTATACAAACCTCGGTGAAAAGTTTCATTCCTGTCTCGAGATAAAGTTAACCTCGACGCTTCGCGTCTCGGTTAACTACCTAATCTCTCGACAGTAATGAAACACTTTCCACCTCGGCATGTAATATACTATTACAACCATACAATTACTAATTATTTGTGATAAAAATTCCGATAAGGTTTTGACATATCGATTTGACAGTTTTGTGATTGACATTGAGGTTGGAAAGTGAGGGCAGTAATAGAGGGCGGGAAGTAAACGTGAACAAAGTTACACTTCCAAACTTTTAAAAAGTCAGAAATGCCAACATTACGCGTATGGTTGTAAATAAAATATTAAATTAGGCTGCACCTGATTAATTTGCGCATTTCATTGCTTATTGCTATTATTATTCCTTCTTTGACGATTATTGTTATTATTTTCCATTGTAATAACGCAAATATTTGTGCACATGAAACTAAATTGACAAATAAGGAAAACCATTTGACAAAAACGGAATTTATTTGATAAAGCAATCCTACTACTATAAAATAAGTGGAAAGTCATTTGACAAATAGTGAAACGCAAATGACAAAAGCGGAAAAGCAAAAGAAAAGGACTGTATTTCAAAAATTCGTTGAAAAGAGCAGGACTGAAGTGTGCGATCTCTATATTGAATCTTTAACAAAAAGATTAAAATATCTCATATGCTCGGGTATCAAATTAATACAAACATTTTGGGATGTTCAAACAATTGATGGAAACAACAGTTTTCATCAAAATATTCTATCAACAAGTACGAGTAGTTTGCCTGGTGTTACTATAAATCCCCAAGATATATTTCATGTATCTATCGATGTTACACACTAACTGTACAATTCAGGAACATAAATGAAAATAAAATATTTGAATAGATACTTGTTGAGGAATGAATCGTTGCAACTTCATTTTATTTATTTTGCCCATTGTGATATACAGGGTTATGATAAAGTAACGCACAAAATTCATAAAACGTACAATGTTAATTTTTGAAAAAAATGCAAAAACACGTCAAACAGTTTATTTTATTCCACGTCTTTTAACATAAGTCAAAAAAATAAAACGTCAAATTTGTCAAAGTTATGACGTCATCAATATTTTTTTTAAATATGAAGCTTGGTTTTTTTTTACTTTATTTGATAAAGCTTGTTTTTCTGCATTGGTCTACGTTAACCGACCAGACAATTTAGAAATGAAATGACTCTTATAACTCCGCAGATGATCGAAGACTCTGTAAATCAGGTCTACCATCGTCTTGGCCTATGTCAGATAGTGAAAGGGACACAGTTTGAGCAATTCCTGTAAGAAATCGTTTTGGTTTAATGGACTGTTTAGTTAATTTAAATGTTATTACTGTAATAAAGTTTATTTTGTTTTTTATTAATTCTCTGTTTTTTCTTATGTGACCCCTACTTCAATTATTTCTTTATAATGCAGAAAAACAAGCTTTATCAAATAAAGTAAATAAAAACCCAGCTTCATATTTAAAAAAAATATTGATGACGTCATAACTTTGACAAATTTGACGTTTTATTTTTTTGACTTATGTTAAAAGACGCGGAATAAAATAAACTGTTTGACGTGTTTTTGCATTTTTATCAAAAATGAACATTGTACGTTTTATGAATTTTGTGCGTTACTTTATCATAACCCTGTATATGTCTAAAACTTGAAAAACTTTCGAATGACACCTTCACATTATTATAGTTGTAAAATATTTTACTTTGTTTTATTTTTATACATATTTTACACATAGTATATTGAAAATATAGATTCCATTTTGATTTTTTGACATTAGAATTACAAATTACAAGTAACCACTCACGAAAAACTAAATTGAACTAGATATCTCTAATCGCACACTGTGCAATGCGTTTATAAGTTAAGCGTTATTATGGCATCAGATTAGAAAAGCTTTATTATATAAGCGCTGGCGCATAAGCTTTGAGAGTCTTCGTTCTCTTTACTTCAAATAAAAATTTTATTTTGTGAAGTTTTGGACGTATGTGTATATGCTCAAAGGTTTAATAATAAATAATTATTGGATCTCCTATTTATACAACTCCTTTTTCCGTTTTATGAGCTTGCATTTATCGATTGTTTTCGTGATCGCTTAGTCGAGTTATTTATCAAAACAGCCTTGTTTTTATTTTTATAAATACCGTACCTACAGTTCTTGTGACAGAAAAAAAAACAAAATTTAATACAATTGTTTGTAGTATACCTATAGCAACACATTTAGTTTTAAATATTTTCAAATGTATTGTTCAATGAAAATATGTTTTCATTTCCAATAAATAATGCCTTCAGTGTTTTCAGGTCTATTGCACGAACGACAATTAAATATCCAAATGACATTTAAACTAATGTCCATTTAAAAAACGTCAATTAATTGCAAAAACTCTTTCACCAACAAATTTCAATTACATCGTTAATTAATCTACATTTAAAATATTTGCACATTTTCGGCCAATTAAATCTAAATCGACAATTATAATTATTTGTGCCAGTGACAACTGTAATATTTGAAATGTCGAATATTTTTTAAATAGTGAAAGCTCTTTAATTAATTGTTTTATAGCAATTGCTGATTTGCTTGTACATACAGGAGCGAGCAATAAATTCTGGTCGTCAGTGTCATTCCTAATGCAGTTGACAGCGCTCTATTGTGTATCTGGTTTTGGTATTAATTTTTTCAAACGTTGTCATTATTTTCCATTTCTCAGATATTTGTCAAATATGATAAATATTGGTATAATAATATAATACAGACATTAAATAATAAATGCGACACAGTTTATTAGTCTAAAAAATAAATACATAAACAAGATCTTAGTACTTGATCATTTCGCCGTTTACTTAAATAATTTTATTTAAGTAAAGTTTACTAACAAATAGAACCTTATGCAACTTATATTACTCGCGGGACGGGTAGACGCAAGGGGGTGGGGTAGGTGGAGGTAGACGATATTCGGTTCTGTCACAGGGCTTCGGTTTTATTCACAGATTCTGTCATAGATAAAGGAATACTATAAATGGGAAACATAATGAATAAAGAATGAGTACTTACGGAACTGTTGATGTTGTTGATGTTTTATAATAAGCCAATTTTCGCTTACCCATAACTCATATTATTAAACACTCGAATATTATAGGTATATATGACATTTCTTTTTAATTACAAACTGTCACTCTGACTTAAGTCTGGAATAGCCGACCGATTCCGATAGACATACCCTAAAGTGGGGATAGACGATGCAATAGCTTGGAAAAACCTCGTGTGAAATGTGTGTGACAATGTTTACTATTTAATGTTTTTTATCTTCAAAAATAATTACAGAAAGTTTTTTTTTTTATATCGTTCATCAACTGTGCTGGCGCGTGGAAGTTTTCTTTTATTCTTTTGTGTATCAGCCTTAGTTAGTAGACATTAATCAAATTCATGCATTTTTGTGGTTATTTCTAAAACACAAAACTTTTTTAAGAAAATAAATTAGTACAAAAACTGGCCTTAACATTATAAATTTATGCCTTTTGCATCACTAACCCAAATTTGAGATTCTAAAATTACAAAATAAATTTAAAAAGCGCAAAACGACGATGTCTTAGTTTTCGATAGGTAATCGCTCCTCTTAACTGACTATGAATATTATTTTACGTTATCGTAAAGCCTTTATTGGTTCCCAGTTTTGTAAAACAATTCACTCCTCTACTTCTCATCTTATATAATGCATTAAAACAACTACCTATATACACATACATTATGTATATCGCTTAGAATTCCCAATACACCTGAGGCGATTGGAGTATTAGATCGATCGGGAAATACATATTTTTCAAACTGGGTCACACACTTACCTCAAAATGTAGTTTATGTTTACAGTAATTAATTCGATTTTTTTTCCTGTAGAACTTATAATGTAAGCAACTTTAAACTTCCCATGTGCTATTTTTAAATAACTCTTGATTGCCTCGTAATCATTTTTACAGCTAAGTGGATGTGCATATAGCTTCTTGTTTTGATTAAAACCTGCGATATGTTATCTTCGCGAGATTTAGCGATTATCGATGTGAGCTCTGTGGTAATTTAATAACAACAGAAAGTTTTGCCCGCGATATTATTGACGTGTGTTTTATAATTAATAAATAGGGAGAGCGATCGCTTACGAATTATAATAACTCGTAAAATGCGTGAGAATTTGATGCCTTGATATTAGTTCGAATGATGGCGCTGGTGTTGTCATCAGGTTAAATTTGTTGCTGTTGTCTTGTCAGTTGCCGTTTTTTAATAGATTTTCGGTTGTGATTTTTAGAGTCAGAGTTCAATTTTCAGTCAACTAAAGTTGCTGTTTTATCGTAATAAAATTGTAAGGTCTCTGCAAACTCTTTGGTATCAGGATGTACCATGGTAATTTAAAGACTTATAACTGTAAAGAAAATTAGCAAATATCTTGCGTTTAAAAATAGTGAATAACCAAGCATATCAGACATGTTTAGTTTTCTTAGAATTATCTGGAAATGTAAGTATAACAAAAAGGCACAGATTAATTGATATCAAAAATAAAGAAGGCCTAATGCATACTTCAGGGACGTTATTTTCCTTAACTATGCAATTAGAAGATAGTACACAAAACCGAAAAACAGTATATGAGAAGGAATCAGATGAGAGCAACATTCACTTAGACATCACCATCAGTTTGGCTTCGGAGGAAACCCTGGTCTTACGTCAGCGATAGGTTTAATTATGTTCATTACAATGGATATATTTCAAACACCTACATTTCAATTAAGGAGTACCACAAGGTTGCAATTTAATCCCTTTTGTCTTTAATATATTTTAAACGATCTAACTCCGTGGATTGTCAAATCTTGGTCTATGCTGATGACGTAAAATTATAACAAGGAATTGCAAATGATGCGATTTGCTGTCAACTAAAAAAATCTCACTTTTCTTACATGATTCTGTCTATATTGAAAAATGGCTTGTTGTATCACATACAAAATAAATAATCTCTTCTTACACGATGCAATCGTTCTTTTTGACAATCGTATATCATTTATTAAACGTAATAATTCAATCTGTTGCTTTGGATCTGGATCTTTGAGATTTATGACTATGTCGTGTCCTGCACAGATACGCTGAGAACTTTGTATATTACTATTGTTAGACGTAGACTTGAGTATTGCTCAGTTGTGTGGATTCCAGGAAAGATTATTAAAATGTCTTATACATTACATGATACCTATCCTCAGACAACTGCTTCAACATCGTTGATATCTCCGGAAAAGAAAACATTTCTGTATAAGAGATTTTTTTCTTTATATCCACACACAATTGGAATGCAGTTGAACTAACTAAGGGTTTTACTTAATTAATTTACTACAACATAACCACAATTTATACAACTTGTAACAAATATATTTCTTCAGTGTGCTTGTTTGGTCTGTGGTTTGCATATGCTATTTCTTCATTCGTTTAAGTGAAACTTAATTATTTTTCCACATTTAACAGGGCACAATTATTAATTACCAAGAAGTTTGTCGATCTTTAAACTGTTTATGCTTGTTTGACGATTTCCAGACTTTAACTAAATATTTGTAACAATACATCTAAAATAGAAAAGACTTTTAAAATTGAAAAACTATTTGTAGCACATGCGCAGGATTGACTGTCATACAAGCAATATGTATTTGTCAACAATGCTGCCTACTATACAGAATAGTCAACTATTAAATTAAATATAGGTATAGAAAAGTAATTTTAATAACTTTATTTGTAATATTCAGTTTGCAAATACCTTTCATGTAATAGTATTTTACTAACGGAAAGTGCGAGGATATTTGAGGATATGCAGCCTCAAATATTAAATAATTAGGAGTTTGTAGTGGCACTGAATCAATTCAATATGGATGTGCATAACTTTCGTTTTTGTTTGTTTGTTTGTATTATGTGAGAATTATATACATATTTAATTTTATTTACTATTGTTTTGTAGTATAATCAGTTTGTATTAATAACTACTAGTGGTCGCCTAGTGGTCGAAATTCGACCTTTTTATTTTCTTAATTTAATGTATTTGTAACACTTAAGTGTTGTTCACATCCACTTAACATAAAGTTAAGGTACTAGCAAAATTAACAAAAGTTAAAACATATGGCTCCTTATGTATCTGGATGCAAGATATTTTTGTTGATTTTAAATTTGGAGAAAACCTTTCAAAGTCAACTTATGAAGAATTTAGTAATCTACCCCGCTGAATAATCAAATTTAGAAAAAAGATGATCTGATTATAGAAAATTAATTAATATGTCAAAATATTAAAAACAAGTTTTCTCAAAAATCCTTTGTAGCAGATTTGTTTGCTTTAGTTCACGTTATAAATTGAATAAAAAGCTACCCCGTTCTGCACTTATTTTTCGTTCAACTATTCTTTACTTTGTGTTAAATCTGTGGCGTAGATAAGGCGCCCGCAGAACCCGCAATGCGGGGGGGGGGGCACAAATTCAGGGCCCCGCACTAGTAATGAAATTTACAAAACTATTTCTAGAAATGAAATATCTCTACTTATATAGAAACCCACAGTATGACTACATTTTCTGCCTTAACACAGGTCCATATAAAAAAGGGTTCATGTTTTTACCTAACTTTTGGCCTGCACAGTCTTACAGTTTTACAACAGATGTCACAAATGCTTTCTAACAAGTAGGTAATATATAGTCCGTATAAAATACCATGCTTTTATGAGCTAAAAAAAAATTGCAAATTCATTAGAGACAGACAACGATAATAATTTTGCATTTTACATGTACTATGAAGTTATATGACTATGTTATGCATATAGATTGTAGGTACATAAACTAATACATAAAACTTGAAATTACGAAATTATGAAAAGGCACGTTTATTTCATAAAAGTGCATTTGCACATTTGGTTTAATGACCTAGTTGTAAAAAAATATTTTACTGAATAAATACGAAAAATTATTTCCATTCCTTCAGTTTTATTTTAACAGCGAGTTTGTTCGAATTGTGAAAATAAATTCTATTTGTATTAGTGCATTAACTTTTGTGACGAATTAGTGATTAGCATATGTACGTATACTAATTTAATTTTATCAAAATTTAACTAAGTAAATTAACGTGTACCAAAGTGTATAGTTCGAGGTATTCAAAATAAGATGAGCGAAAGAAAATATATGAGTGGTGCACAAAAACGAAAATTGAAACAAGAAAATGTTGTAAAATTGCGTAAATTACCGAAGATTAGCAGTTTTTTTGAAAGTGCTTCAACAGCTAGTACATCTGTATCAGATGAAAATGTTGAACCAGGAGGATTCAACATATTTTAACACCGACAGAGCCTTATTTTCGGAATCACTTTCCGACGAATTAAAAAGAAAAATTATTACTGCAGGGCCAAATAAGCCTATGGGACCGTTTCCAAGGAACAAAGACGATAATAGAGCGTTCAGAAGTGATTATTATACCATTAAAACTAAAAGTGGTCAAAAAATCGATCGCTTTTGGTTATGTTATTCCCAAAAGTTGAATAGTGTTTACTGTCAACCGTGTTGGATGTTCTCTAGTAATGAAGCATCAGTAAGTTGGTGTAAGGGCACAATTAATGACTGGAAGGGTTTAAGTAAAAAAATTAAAATCCACGAGGGAAGTGATGCTCATTTGCAAGCATGCATAGTTTATAGTACTTGGGGAAAAAAACAAAACCATTGATAGTCAAATAAGTGGGCATGAAAAAATTAAAGAAGTTTTAATAAGAATATGTGATGTGATAAGAACATTATCAATTTGCAATATGCCATTATGAGGACATCGAGAAAATGTTAAAGAAATTGGAGCAACTAGTGGTAGCTTTTTAAATATTATTGACTTGATAGCACGTTATGACCCTGTTCTAAAAGCTAATTTGTCAAGCACTAATACTCGAAACAAATACTTAAGCCCCGATATTCAAAATGAAATAATTGTACATTTGGCTAAAACCGTTTTAAAAAAATTAACGAAAAATATTAATAAAGCTCCTTTTTTCCCCTTATAATTGATACAACGCAAGACATATCCAAGAAAGACCAACTAAGTCTCGTTATAAGGTATACAAGTATGAAGAAAAATTCAAATATACAAAACACTCTAGAAATAAAGGAATCATTTATTGGATATATAGAACTAACCGAACAAGATTCACAGAGTTTAGAAGCTGTTGTTCTAACTACTTTAGAAAATTTTCAAATTAAAATAGAAAATTGTCGAGGGCAAGGATACGACGGGGCTGCTAATATGTCTGGAAAATATAATGGTTTACAAGCCAGAATTAAGAATCGAGTTCCTACAGCTGATTATATTCATTGTTCAGCTCATAATTTGAACCTAGTCTTAAATGATTCTGTCAAGAACATCATTAAACTACAGAGTTTTTATGATCTTTTGCAATGCATTTATGTGTTTTTTAGTGAAAGCTTGCCAAGCTGGCAAGTCCTTCATCAAGCTGCACCATATGAAAGTAAAATTAAGTACACACTAAAAAAGCTGTGCGTAACAAGATGGTCTTCTAGATTTGAATGCTTACTGTCAATAAAATATAATTATCAGTCTGTAATGCAATGTTTGTCAAATTTTATCCTGGTGTGCAAAAAGCAAAATGACAGAAATGAAGCAAAGTCTCTGCAGAATAAAATGGATAATTATGAGTTTATTCTATTGCTAGTTTTCCAGAGTAAAATCCTCGAAACTGTTAATTTAATTTCAAAGCAACTTCAGAGCCCTTCATGTGATTTAGAAGAGACGTCAAATTGCTCAAGAATGGTCAAGAAAACTTGACAGAACTGCGACAAAGTTTTGATAAATTAGAAGAAGAAGCTAAAAATCTAGCAGAATCTTGGAATATTCAGCCTATGATAAAATATAAACGCCAGAAGAGAATTAAAAAGTTTTTTGATGAATGTGAAAACGACTGTGTAATGCCTAACCCGATAAAAAAATTTCAAGTAGAAGTTTTAAATGCGTCACTTGATATTATTATCAACCAATTATCTAGAGTATTTTACGCCATAAATGAAGTTCTAAACCTTTTCTCGTTTCTTAATCCCTCAAAATTTGTTAAGTTAACGAATGAAGAAATAGTGGAATACGGAAGACATATTCTGAGCAAATATGGAATTGATTTTTCAGAAGATTTGCCGATTCAATTAACTAATCTTAAGACTGTTTTGTTTAATGAAATTAAACAAAAATCTTCTATTAAGGACTTGGTCAATTTATTAATAGTGGAAAATGCATGTTTAGCAACTAGTCTTCCAGATCTATGTACACTATTTCAGTTATATTTAACACTACCGGTAACATCAGCAACAGCAGAAAGATCGTTTTCGAAATTAAAATTAATTAAAACCTATTTACGCAGCACCATTAAACAAGTTCGGTTAAGTGCCTTGGCTGTTATAAGTATTGAACATGAACAATTGATTTGGAAGAGTTAGTTGAAAATTTCCTTCTATTGAAAAAAAGACGTTTCGGCATTTTGTCTTCTAATTAGCTTTTTTTGTGTTTTCAAATGTATTATTATAAAATAAATAATTAAATATAATTTAGATTTTTTTATTATAAAATAAATTTATTATAATTACTCCGATATTCACATTCTATGCTACTATCTCTAATAGTTCCCCCAATCAGCAACTACCAGAAACGGCATAGCTGTATATGTGTACTTTTTATTTTCTAATCTGTCATTTGAAACTAGCATAACCTAAATTTGCGAAATTTGCTGCACAATTTGTTACAGTTATTTTATTGTTTTGTACGTTGCTGTTTTATATTACTATGAAGGACGGCGTTTTAGTTGATCTGGTGCATAGTTATCTCCATTTATATGGCGAAAATCCGTTTTAGAACCTATCTGATTGGCGCTCCAGCTGCTCATACGCCTGCGCATTTAACGTAAATTAAGGCAATGTGAACGACTTCATAAATTTTGTGTTAATTTTACGTTACGTTAAGTATGGTTTAAGTTAAGTGGATGTGAACGAGGCTTTATACATAAATTTTACCTTTCTGCGCTCCTTCTCCATATGAACTTCAACTATGCCAAATCTCATACTCCTCCGTGCGCGCAATTTACTTAAAAAGGGATGCAAAGTTTTTTCTTCACGTATTAACATAATAATACTTACTATATGATAGAAATATAAAGGACATTAAAGAATTTGATCATTATTTATATTATTATAAAGAATTAAATAGCTTATTTTTCGGTATTGCCAATAGATACAAGGCAATACAGTTTCTTCAATAGGCTGACATAAATCTATTCAAAAACGAATACATTACAAATTTCAAATTTAGCGCTCATAAAATTGTCGGCAATTTATCAATAGGTGGCTCCAAAATTCATGTTACGAAAAGTATTATGAAAATCGAAAACGAGTCATATTTTTACATCTCTAAAGGGGACTGAAAATTTATGTATTTAGCGTTTTCCGATCGAAGAAGCAAACTTCAAAGACAAAAACGACAACGCTCGGAAAAAACTAAAATTAAAGTCTCAAATTCAAATATTTCCTATCGGTTATTCATACATATATTTAATGCTCGAAGCTGGCTGCGCACACAAAGGGCATACACAGACTTGACATAAGATAAATCCTGACCAATACTAACTTGACACAGCGTGAAAAGGTTCGGGATAAAGAGCGGGAGATGATAGTATTTTAGGGTTCGTGCGTATATCCTCACAAAGCACGGTTAGAGGGTTAGAGGGACCCTTTTGCCGTGACCGTACCACTCTGCTTCCATGAACACGGTTCGTGAAGGAGAAAGAACACCTCATTATCATAATTCCAGTCGCATTGTGAGGCCATACGGACGGTTTCTTCGCACAGAATGGGTTCCTTTTTTTTCTGTATCTCTACACTTTAGAACTGTGAAGACGAGGCCATAAAGTGGCACGTAAAGAGCGTTATAAAAGTATTAAAGTACGGTGTAATTGTTAATAAAATATTACAGGATGGGAGGGATTTTATTAGATTGTTTTATGATCAGGGATCACGAAAATAGTATGTATTGTTAATAGAACTAATTAGAGCTATAGTTTATAAATAGCTACGAGTACCGAATAATTCAACTACGTTCTGGCAATTGGAAAAGGGATGAAATTTTAATTCAGTTGGATTTCGTATTGTTATACGAGCTAGAACTTATATCTGATTCAATTCGTTGTTGCTTGTGTAAAAGGAGTGAGTGTATTAATATGTACAGAAAATAAGGTGTAGGCACTACATGACTTTCTTATACTGTTGCGTTTTCGGGTTCGAAATAAACAACTCGTGCAAATGTTTTAAAACTGTCTGTATATTTTTACTCTTAAAACTAATCACAATATAAAAATATAAAATAACTGAACGCACTTAAAACTACTACAAATAAACACTCGTATTTATTTCTATCACTTCTATTTATATAACACTGCACCACTATATTTATTTGGTATTGTCCGAATACTACTGAATGAATGAATGCATTCCTTATATTTATGTTTACTGCGCGACTACCATTGAAGGAATTATTTATTTATCTGAACTGTTCCGCACGAGACTATTGAATGAATTCTTATTCCGGAATGACTCATCCATCGGTTCAACTGCTTTTATATCTGTAGATAAGAGTTCGAGAAATATACGGGCACACTCTGGATTTTTCTCGACATGCCGAGAAATATTCGACAGCCAGTCCGTCGCCTCGCAGTACACATGTGTGTGATTTACGACTTTGTCGGTTTTTATACGTCGCCCAGAGGGCTGCTTCTTTTTTTTAATGTAAACTCATTTCGTTAGAATACGTATGCGCGTCGAATTTTTTATCTAAAAGTTGTCCCAAAATAAGTTTCAAATGCTTTTATCTTCTTAATAAATCTGCAAGAAAAAGTGTTACTTCTGGTCAGAATTTTGATTTGTTTTATACAAAAGTTACTCTAAATACTTTTATAGTCTTAATAAATCTGTATTGAATGCATATTTGCAAAACACTGCTTTTCGATTTAACGATGGGGGTTCCGCAGGACGGGCACGTCGGCCCATTGCTTTTCGTTCTACACATTAATGATGTGATATCGAGTTTCAGTTTCTCTAAATTTACTCTCTGTGCGCGCGCGTTTGCTTTTCAATTGGCCTACATTGAGAACGCTTACAGAAATTGATCGATCGTTAGATGCATGTTAACCTATAATAATGTCTGCCCAGCTGTTGATTTTTATAAGAATTCTTTATCTTCAATTAAAAATGTTTTGAAGTCGTTTTGCGTACTAATTATTTGTAACTAGCTGGCCCGGCAGTCGTTTCCGGTGGCAAGATTAGTATTTTACCAAAAAAATAGCGCCATCTATCGGGCGGCAGCATATACCAAAACTATTTTGTCGGCCACAAGAACATCGTGTAAATATAAATCATGTCGGTTTATAATTATAAAATTTATTGATAACTCGACCACAGCGCCACCTATCAGGTCCAGATTTTGTGTTTTTCTTTTTTGGCACTAAACCAGTATACATGTATTATGAATATGACTTATTTCGGTATATAAATTTAGAATTTGTTAATAACATGACTACAGCGGCATCTATCGGATCTTAGCATAGCTATAAAGTATCGTATCGACAAAACAAATATATTGCGTGAATATGAGCTCAATCGGTCAAGTCTTTCAGAATACAGGACCACTAACAGACGCACCAATTTAGGTTGGAATGCGGTTTCCAGATTTTTCCCAGATCTTCCACATTTTTTCAATTGAGTTATTTCCATCTCAGGGGCATAACTAACAAAACAAAAAAAAATCAACTAAATAAAATATGAGTAATGCCCGTACAAAAAGAAATTGCGGTTCAATATGCACGCAGTGACAAGAAATTGATTTTTCTTTCCTCGAGTCCGAGCCTATCGCAGTTAATATACAAACATAATAATTAGGGAGCGGACGTCCCAGGTTTAAACTACGACGGAGTTACAACGGAGCAAAGAAATAATGTAAACAACACGCGGTTACTGAATAGCATTATTTATATGGTGAACCGCAACATCTGTTGTTTACATGAAAACTACTTGAAAACGACAACAAAAAATGCCCATCAAGAAAGGAATTTATGAGTAAAATCCATTCTTCATTGGCGTAGGTAGAAGCGCGAGGGGTTTTTAAAATTTATTATATTTTCCTTATATTTCCTAAGATAAATAAAGTTATTTATGTATGTACCTACTCGTACTTACTTTAGTTTCGTTTTTTCATTGTTTTGATTGTTAATTACGTACTTCGTAATTTTTGTAATAGTTTCTGTTTAATACCGTTTCATAGAATCTACTTCTCCCATTTATATCGACGTAAGGTGCATTGGATTTTGTTAAGTTTCAATAACATACGCATACATTTTTAGTTATCATTTATTTAGATCTAGAACAGGGGTCGGCAACCTATGACCCGTGGGTCACCGAGTGACCCATTTGGTAATTTCAAGTTCCGAAAATAAAGTATAAGATACACAAACATTTTTTTCTTTTTCCCAAAAAATTTTTGTCGCAAAGTTATGAACGTACCAAATTTGAATCCAGTATAACATATAAAAATATCAGTTAATCTCCCCCCACCCCGCCTGACTGGATATGGAATCGGCCGATAGTATGCGGAATGCAGCGACATTGTCCGAACAAATTGTACCATTCTTGGATGCGCGCGTCGTTATCTCATTTGTATGTCAGTTATACACGTGTAGTACAGTAGCACAATAATATTGACCTAGTGAAATAAATATCATTATTTAAAAAAATTACCATGAACAAACAAAAAGCAAAAAAGAGATTATTTCAAGATGTGTGGACAGAAAAGTATGGGTGTATCGAAAATGGTGACAAATTGATATCGTCGGCTTAAGATGCAAATGTCCTAACTCCATGTTTTGCCGGAATGACTTTTTTTTGAAATTCGTATAGCCAAAGACCTATCTCATCGATTGTATATATCTGTATCACTAGAATATTAATATTGACGTCAAAAAACAGAGTGCGCTTTTGGCTAATCTCCCATGAGCCATAGGACAATAAGAAACTGGCCTAACTCCCAATTACAACGAAGCCGGCAATAAATACGCGCTATTACTGCTGTTTTAAGTGTTGAAATCATCCATTAAAAGTAAGTATTAATGGTTTAAATTGTCCAGAATGAATCTCAGTAGTGTAAAAAGCTTAGAAAATGTAGATGTAGCCAGAAAGTTTTAATTTTTGACATTTAATTAGTGTTTTAACTAAGTTAGTGTGGAGTTGGGCCATTTTCCCAGTGAGCTAAATGTTAAGTTATAATATATCAACGACATAATATTATTTTAAAAATTCATAAACGAAGGCTGATATATTTGCTATAGGGATTGATTATTAAAGTTCAGGTTTCCGTCTACTTTTATTTGGATTTTTAATATAATGAAATTATTATTTTGTCAGAATGAACAACAAATCAAGAGCATCAAAAATGTTGGCTATGGTTGGAGTGACCCCGCCAAATCTTTTCAATGCAGAAAATGATATAAATCTGAGTAAGATACCTTCAACTCTTCAAACACTTGAAAGTGCGTCAGACTTAAATGACGATGATCTACTATTGCAAGCAGATGAGCAAATAATTAAGTTAACGACACTCTATGAACACCCTTTTGATGAGATACTTGTGGATGACAGTGACAAAAAAGAACTTGTGAATGATAGCCAACAACCCATAATGGAGCCTCAAGAATCTACAATAATTTATTTCGAAACAATTACACAACAAAATATTATGCAAATTATAGTCCCAAAGCAAGAGGCTGATACTTCTGTTAACTCCAGCGAGTCGCACCTACCAATACAAAATAGAACTGACTCAGATTTAGATTGCAGCAACGAAAAAGCAAGGCGTGAGGAAATTCGAGAAGATGAAGCAACTGAAATAACGGTCAGGTCACGTAAGAAGAGGCGACACGTCGACCCGCTAACATGGAAAAGAATTAAGAATAAACAGGACAGACAAAGAGGAAAAGAATATTATGGAAAAAGAAAGGGTGAAACAGAATGGGATTATAATGTTCCAAAAGGTGCAAAAGTTTTAAAAGCAAGATGTAAATGTACCGGAAAGTTTGCAATGAAGTGTAATAAAATATCAGATGAGCAAAGAATCGAAATGTTTCAAAATTTATGGAAACTTTTTTGGAAAGAAAGAAGTATTCTTCTGACAGCGCTAGTCGAAAAAGAATCAATTAAAAGAGCAAGAGATAGGAAAGTTGAAAATGATTCAAGACGAGTATTTTCCCACGTTTATTACCTAAAAACAACAACTAGAGTAAGGTTTTGTAAAACTATGTTCTGTAACACCTTTTCTATTCCGGACAGGACAGTGGAACGTTGGATAATAAACAAAGAAACAAACAGAAATTCATATCTAAAAAGAAACGATGTAATCAAAAATATAGATGATAGGAGATCTAAGAATAATGAACAGAAAGATAATTTTGCGTCATTTTTTAGAACCCTCCCAAAGCTAGAGTCACATTACTGTCGGAAGTCGACAAGTAACTTATACTTAGAACCAAATTGGCAGTCAAAAAGTGAACTATATAGATGTTACGTAAATGACTGGTGTAAAAAGATAAAATCATTACCCTTATCTATTGCTACCTTCATTAATACGTTTGATGATCTTAATATAGCTTTGTTTTCGCCAAAAGAAGACGACTGTGATACATGCGTCAGTTATAAAACTAAAAATGTGGATGAATCTACCTAACAACAACATCTAATCAAAAAGGAAGAAGCACGGCGAGAAAAAGAGTCTGACAAAATGATCGGAAACTTGAAGGTCTTTACCATGGATTTACAGTCGGTTCTTTTGAGTCCAAAATGAAACGTGTCGTCTTTGTATTATAAAACAAAGTTGATTGTACATAATTTTACCATATTCGACCTAAAAACCAAAGACGCGTTTTGTTTTTTGTGGCATGAAGGAGAAGCAGATTTGTCTGCCAATACGTTTGCCTCAATCGTTTACAACTTCTTACATACCAAAGTTTTACCGGAAAGAGAATCCTTTGAGAAGATCATTTTGTACAGTGACGGGTGCACATGTCAGAATAGAAACGTCCTGCTTTCTACCGCACTACTAAATCTTGCACAACAAACGGGAGTAACCATAGAACAAAAGTATTTGGTGAAGGAGCACACTCAAATGGAATGCGACTCTATGCACTCTACAATCTAGCGCAAACTTAGAAAAAAGATTATCAATGTTCCAGCGGATTATGTTGAGGTCTGTGAAACTGCACGCTTAAATCCGTGGCCCTATGTAGTAGAGTATCTGGACCATACTTTTTTCAAAAACTTTCAAGAAGTTCAAACCCTCACTTCTATGCGACCCGAAAGATCACCAGGGGATCCTAATGTGACAGATATTAGAACTCTTCAATATACCCAAATTGACATTAAGTATAAGATACGTCATTCTGAGGAGTGGAAATCTCTTCCATTTAGACTTAAAAAAAAATAGAGCTGTTTGCACTTACGATGATTTGCCTTTAATGATTTCGGTTCCCATACCTATAAAAGCTGAAAAATTTCGTTATCTGATGGACCTGAAAAATTCCCTAAAGAAAGACTATCACGCATTTTATAATAATTTACCGCATTTGTAAATTGTACCGCAATTCCTTCTAAATATAATATACATATATAATAGGAATAACTTATATTTTTGTTATCATTAGTTTTTCATTTGTTTTTCATTTTGTTAATTTGATACTCATAGGAATATATATTATTTTCAATTTTATTTATCTATTAGTGTTACAATCTTTGTATCTTTATCTGAAGAATAAAATTGCCGAACTTCCTTAAAAAGCTAAGATTATTGAAGAATGTGGCCTATCTCCTATATTTCAGGGGGGAAATGAATTTCAACAAAAAACTCCACTGCTACAATAAACGTAACAAAAAATAATAATCACTCACCAAAAATAAATTTAGTTATATATAATAGTGTGGATCTGAAAAGTTTTTTGTCTCCCCTGTAAAATTTGCATTTCAGGAGTTACGTCATTTGCATCTTAAGCCGACGATATGTACTTTATGTACAGATATAATTACCGCCAGGACTTATAATATTGAGCGACACTTTTCTTCAAAACATAAAGATGTGAGTGAAATGGCAAATGAAGATAAATCTGAACACATTGCTAAACGTGTATTAAATTTTGGAAAACAAAATAAATTCTTAAACATAGTTTTGTTACCAGCAACAATCACGCTACGTCTGCCAGCTTTGTTGCAGCTCTTAGCATTGGTACCAACGGAAAACCATTTACAGACGGCGAGTTTTTAAAAAACGCATTCATAAATTGTTCCGAACACTTATTTAATGACTTCGCAAATAAAAAACAAATAATTGAGAGAATCAAAGAAATGCCATTGTCAGCTAGAACAGTCCAGCGTCGCGTTGAAGATTTGGCCAAGAATATTGATGAACAGGTCAAAATGATTTGTTATCTTGTGACATAATTAGCATTGCAGTTGACGAAAGTACCGACATAAATAATATTGGTAGGCTTGCAATAATTATTAGATTTGCATCAATAAATAGCTCGAATGTCAATGAAGAACTATGCGTTCTTGCTTCAATGAATGACACCACCAAAGGCACTGATATTTTTCGTCAAGTACAAGAGTTTACAAATTTCAAAAATGGGCAAGTATTGGATTTAAAAAGTAAATTGTTTTCCATAACAACTGACGGTGCTCCAAGTATGAGGGGAAAAACTGTTGGATTTGTAAAACTAATGGAAAATGAACTTGGCCGTTCACTTTTATCGTTTCATTGTATCATACGTGAAGAAAATTTATTTGCAAAGGCATCTACACAACAACTTAAGGATGTAATGGAAAAATTTGTTAAGATCGTAAACATGATAATAGCGCGATCAGCATTAATACACAGGCGCTTTAAAGCTTTTTTGGAGGAAATTGAATCGAAATATAGAGATTTGTTATTACATTCTGAAATACGATGGTTAGATAGATTTGTAGAGTGTTTTGATGATATACAAATATTTCTTCACGAAATCGGTGAAAATGATCTCGAACTCAATGATAAACAATGGTTTTTAAGACTTTTGTTCTTAACAGACATAATGAACCATTATAATGATTTCAACGTACGACTCCAAGGAAATAACCACACAATTTTGAAAATGTATGAGGAATGGAAAAGCTTTACTTCAAAATTGATATTATTTGAAATTGACATAAAAACTAAAAAATTTCATTTCTTTCCCTTGTTAAAAAGGGAACATGAAAAAGAAAATATCGATGAACGCAATCTAAATATGTTCGAAAGTTGGATGTCGGTCATTAAAAGTGAATATGAAAGTCGGTTTCAAAGTCTTAAAAAACATGGAGAAATGTTTACATTTATAATAAAGCCCGATGAAATAGAAGAAAATATTATAAATTTGCAGTATTTTGAATATCTAAGAATTGACAATTTTAGTTTAGAAAAGATTGATTTTAAAAGTTCAACATTCTGGACGGATAAATTCAAGAAATTGCGGAACGATTTGGAAAATACAGAAGATAATCATTTTCTCATGATATCAACATGTTGGGCATCACTTCCTACGAGGTTTTCATCATTAAAAAAATTGGCTTTGCCATTTTGTCCACATTCGGGTCCACTTATAAATGTGAGCAAATATTTTCATAAATGAAATTTATTTTAAGCAAAAACAGGAGCAGGTTAACTATTGATAATTCAGCTGCTTGTGTTCGACTTAAAACGACTAACTATAAACCAGACTTAACTAAATTGACGTCACAAGTTCAACATCAGGGGAGCCATTGATATCGTAGAGAAAGTTTATAAATAAAATTTATTCAACTATGTTTGTAATTATTTTCTTAATAATATATATATTTTATATTTACTAAAATGCTGTTTTAATACGAAAATATCTCTGACCCAAATGTCTCTTTAATAATCGCATTTTGGTTGATTTTGACCCGCGGCCATAAAAGGTTGCCGACCCCTGATCTAGAACGTTGTTTATGTTACTATGATATGGAAGAGAATGGGATCGTAAAACAATGGCAAGTTGGATTAAGGGTCATATTGATTGTATGTCCTCCATTGTCAGTGATTCCGAAATTTATTGCATAGTCTGTAAAATATCGTTACAGAATGCCCAAAAAGGCTGTGTGGCTGTGAAGCTTTAATGGCGGCTAATATTCCATTAAAGAAACTTGACAATCCCACTTTCAAAACATTTTGGAAACAGTTGATTATCGTCTTTTGTGTAACTTTTCGTCAAGAATTAAGAACTAAATTGATGGCTTGAAGGACGTTAACTAAAAAACCTTTGCTATGCACAATTTCTAACAAAAGTATCTGGCGGTAGGTGGCTTTGAAAAAGTGAGTTATACGCTGATCCATAGCACCAGCCTATTTAGTGGTAAGAATACAAGTTTGATGGACTCGAGTTCCGCAACATTAGGATGCTTTGCGGACAATTATCGACCAACAGTGGAATTTGGAAAATTCCCGGCTTTAGTAAGGACCTGAAGGGGGCTAACAAACGCAGCCTTGTACAGGGATAAATGGAGGCAAGTACACGGGGTGAACAGCTGCCAGTGAGACTCTTGGCCTCAACACAATCGGGTGGGTCAAGGGGTGAACATCAAGTTATTATTATACACCGGACGTGTCAGGTTTAAATTACGACGGAGCAAAGAAATAATATAAGTATAATGCAGTTACTGAATAGCACTATTCATACGGTGAACTGCAACATATGTTGTTAACGCGAAACGACAACAAAATAAAATCGATTTTACTCCTAAATGTCTTTCTTCATCGGCGTAAGTAGAAGGGTGACGAGCTTCTAAAATTTATTATATTTACCTTATATTTCGTGAGATAAATAAAGTTACGAGTATATATGTATATACCTATTCATACTTATGTCAGGTTCGTTTTTTCATTGTTTTGACTGTTAATTACATACTTCGTAATCTTTGTAATAGTTTCTGTTTAAAACCGTTTCACGAATCTACTTCTCCCAATTATCTTGACGTAAGTGTGCACTGGATTTCGTTTAGTTTCAATAACACACGCATACATTTTTAGTTCTCATTTATTTAGACCTAGAACATTGTCATACTGATTGTATGTCCATTGTCAGTAATTCCGAAATTTATTGCAAAGTCTGTAAAATATCATTACAGAATGCCCAGAAAGTGCACGTACAACGTCACTTAGCATCGCTGAAACATACACAGAAATTGGACCCGTTGAAAGCTGACAATTTTAACGAAGATCTCTGTGAAGCTTTAATGACGGCTAATATCCCATTAAATAAACTTGACAATCCCACTTTCAAAACATTTCTTCAAAAATATACTGGTCGAAATGTTCCTGATGAAGCCACCTTACGCAAATATTATGTTTCTAAGTGTTACACGAAAATAGTAGAATGCATTAGAAGACATCTTTCAAATCAATACCTATGGATAAGTGCTGTTTAAATGACGATGCTCGAAGTATTTCTGAGTGTAAGGAACTAACACAAATCCGAAATTTAAAAAATCAGTTGTTATTCCTTCAGGAACATTTTGGAAATTTGCCTAAACTAATCACATATTTTGAAAATCTAAATCTCAAATTAAAAGATGGATTAACCACATTAGATGTGGCTATTAATAATTTCAAAAGTATTCCAAGTGACTTACGATGTGGCCTCCTGCAAACGTTAGACGCAGTTTTTAATAGAAATCCAGATTTAATAACATTGCGGCAATTGTATATGAGGACAATGAGATAAAATCTAACTGCTAAATACACTGAAATAAAAGAATACTTCCAGTACGCACCTATAACCAGTTGCGATGTAGAAAGGACGTTTTCTATATACAAGGATGTACTTCATTCAAAGAGAACAGATCTTACAGAAGAGAACCTTGAGAAAGTATTGCTAGTAAATATTAATACCCCTTTACTCGACTTGAACTACAAAATGAACAAATAATAAGGTATTTTGCATTTTATAGATGACCAGCCACTTGTTATCCAAATATATAAATAAAATTAAAACCTCTTTAAAAATACAACATTTCCCGTGGGCAATGAGTCATCAACCTTTCGTGTCCGGTCTGTAGTTATTATGCTGTGCTCTCCGAGGTACCAATATAGAAGAAGATATGAGAAACTTTTCGTCATCTTGATTTACCTATTTACTGTTAATGCCTATTTTCGGAAGACCTTTTGTGGTTTAATTGAAATTTTAAAATGTGCTGTACGTTTATTTAGGAAATCATATAGAAAAAATGTAGAATCACTCGATTTGACTCGAAAGCCAAAATTGATCAGCTTAATTATGGTGTTCCACTTTAGAAAATAGATTTGTCTTTAAAATTGATGCACGTAGACTAAGGTCACGCACAGAACAAAAGAAAGAATCCTTCCCCCTACTGAAGGCGTTGGATCTGTACTATTTGCCGTAATTGTAGCACGTATCTAGAGTTCACTTTCCGTTAGTCGTCTATTTCTATCCGTACTTTTGTCCCCCCCTTTCAACTTGTGTCCCATTGACAAGAGTACGCTCTGAATCAGCCAAAAGTACATTATACATACACCTAAACACACACAAGCAGACGCCAAACACGTTTGAATGCACAGATATACTGTACCTATATATTATACACGTACGTATGAGACCATGCTCTTTCACGTACATGCACACAATTAAATTATTAAGGAAACAAGATCGTAATTTTACCGGAACGACCTTGGGCGACCTCGACCGAATCAGTTCAATTGAATCGTGTCGTTTTTGTTTTATTTTCACCGTGTTCGTCTGTTGTGGTGGCCAGCGCCTACTACTGCATGAATAATAACAAACGCGCCAGACGTACGAAAGAGATGAATGGTTGCCTTTTTTTTCGTTCTCTTTATTTCGGATCCGATCGTCTTCTGTTTTGACGCCGCCGCGTCGATGTTGATGTCCGCGAAAAGTTCCGTATGCGTGCTTTTTTTGCTTGTTTCAGGAAGCGCTTCACATTGGTGCCCGAAGCTCGGTTAATTGTTTTACACGAAGACTATAGGATTGTATCGGACTACCACAAATACTACAACTAGGGATATATTTGTTTTAAATGTAGGTATATATTTTTTTTTTATCAAGGGCTTAACATCTCTATACTCTGAATGGAAACGTCTTTGTGGTGAACAAATAAAAATATGTAATAAAAAGCCTGTTGTTTCACACGATTTGTTGGAATCTCTAATCGCGTCAGAAACTTTTATCTTGGCAATTTTTTAAACATAGATACCTAGTATGAAAGCTTTTCCATCATTAACGTTTTTGTATGAAAATTGCATAAAAAATGGGTATTAAAAGCCTGTCGAATTTTATAAATGAAAGCATCTCACTATCTGAGTCAGACATGTCAGAATCTTCAAACTTATTTTTCTGTACATGTACATACGTACATTAATTGATTGCAATTCAGGTATGTTGTTACAGATTTCGCCGGTAAACGTAAAATTTAGCAACACTTGACCAAGCAGAAGGCGCAACAAATGGCGCCGTCAGAAACTAAATTATAATCATCCACGCGGTATAGTAAATGAGTCCGTTCATCCAACCTGAACTAACTGCAACTCTGCACATTATAAAACCTTATGAAATTTCGGAGAATTTGGTGTGACGCCTTCAATATGCGTTATCTTTTCTTCCCAGGGTACGGTGGTTAATATGGAGGAGGGTTTTGCCGCTAACTCGTCGGACGTGTGGGTAGGTCTCCTCGAACACCGTTGGATGAATGATTAAGGCGCCAGCTTCCTTAGGATTAAACCCCACCCCAAAACGTTATTTGTTCTGGAAGCAAGATCAATTTGAGTACCCAAGGCTGCAAGATAAGACAAACGACAAATTCAAAACAATAACAAGTTTATTGGAAGCTATATCGTTCCCCCCAATATTTAAAAATTCGCATACAACAAGGAAAAAATGAAATAGATTTGATAGGAGAAAGCAGAATTGAAGTTACAAAATAAATTTCCAAACTGAAGTTACGAATTAACTCTTAACTCGACATACAGTTTTGATCAAACTGTATATCGATATATATATATATATATGGTTTCCTTCTTTTTTTTTTGACGTTTTTTAGGTCGACTTTTGAATAAAACAACGGCGTTGTTATGCCATTGTTTTTATTTTATAACAATTATTTTTTTCCATTACATGTTTCGGCCTAGCGGGCCTTTTTCAAATGGTGTTCTAGAATACATAATTAACATTTATTAATGGTTGTGAAGCAAAGTTAGATAATAACGAAAAACAATGTGTAAAATTTAAGTTTACATTGTCAGGTAATTACGTATATTTTTTAAGAACAAAGCATTTGTATTGTTTTTGTCACTCTAAATTTTAAACTTATGTACTGTTTTTATATATTTTAGATATATTTTAAATTGTTATATTGTTTTTATCACTGTAAACTTAAATTTTACACATTGTTTTTCGTTATTATCTAACTTTGCTTCACAACCATTAATAAATGTTAATTATGTATTCTAGAACACCATTTGAAAAAGGCCCGCTAGGCCGAAACATGTAATGGAAAAAAATAATTGTTATAAAATAAAAACAATGGCATAACAACGCCGTTGTTTTATTCACAAGTCGACCTAAAAAACGCCAAAAAAAAGAAGGAAACCATATTAATATACAAGGTTACTGAAAAGAAAAATAACATAAAATTTTTATGTATCCGCGATAATTCTTTTATTGATTATCTTTCCTAGGTTTCGGATGGCACGCAGGTTGACAATGTCTTCCTCGTGGCGATGTTAGTTGTTGTCTTCAAAACCGAAGATCTTCTAACTGAAGCTGCAAATGGTGGTCTGTCGCCTGATGGTCTTCCGTGTATGCTTCTATCTCCAAGGATATCCCACCTTATTCCTTGGCTACACCGTACTGATGACGACCAATTAGTCAGAAACACGTGTCTACGGTTGCACTACAGCGGAATTTACCCAATATTCTCTTTTTCCTGTTTTATTTTATGTATCCGCGATAATTCTTTTATTGATTATATATATATATATATATATATATATATATATATATGTATGATTAGATTTTTCTTTGCCGTATATTCAATAATATAATAGATGTTTTTCTTGGGAATAGCGGCATATGTGAATAAAACTATAATTGATTGTGACGTTTCAACATTTATTTATGTTTTCTTCAGACCTCTGTAATTTTATAGAAAAAAGATAAGCTTTACATATAATTAAAATTAGATCTATAGAGTTACAGTCGAAAGCAAAAAAAAGTAGACAAGATATCTTCGACTTTGTAAATTTGGCTTTATTTACTTGTCATTAGTGTCAAGTCATTATCCTATGGAATATCAAATAATTATCAAAACATCTTCTCATCTGATTAATACGAATCAAAATACTAATTACTGCATTCACTACCGAAGAAAATTTATTTCAATAAGCACGGTACATTTGTGAGGTGATAGTCTTTTGCGGCCAGAACCAAAAATTCTTCAAATTCTGTGGTGATCTCCATGTTTTTTTAATCATTTTAAAAGCCCTGATTTTATTTATATTATTTCTTTCCGTAATTTTACCTATTTTGAAACCGTTACTCAAATCTGCAGTAACATTGACTTTAATATCTTCATTTATGGAAGGCATCTTTATAATAGTTTAATATCAAATGTAAGGTTGTCAATTTTGATAGATAACCAAACATTGACAAGTAGCTGTGAAGCCGCTATTACACTAATCATTTTGAGAAAGTTTATGACAGAAACCTGTATTTTTGTCTACTTTTTTTTGCTTTCGACTGTATTATTAATTTAACTTTGTTTAAAATTGATTTGTATAAACACTCTGTACACATAAGTTTTTAAAGACTAACTATACATATAACATATAAAAACCATTGTATGAACGATGAAAATATACATTAAAACTACTTACATTTATTTTTGTTTATTTCTCTATTAATGATCATCTTTTGTATTATTTTTTTTTTTTTATATACTTCTACATTTTTACTTTCCGTTGTATTTTCTATTTTCTTGGTGGTAATGCATTTTAATTTAAAATTAGTATATACTAAATTCTATTTTTATCAATTGGTCAATGTTATTTCTGTGTCAAACCTTGAAATGAGAAACTCTAACATCTGCATTTGTTGTTAAAAACATAATGAAAGAAAAACAGACAAAAATAATGCACACACAGAGTATTTATTCGTAAATACGAGGGTTACACCAAAAATAAGCTGCTTCCAATTTAGTACATTTACAATCTAATCAAATAATTCCAAAATAAATGTCAGAGAGTCCCTTGATCTCTGTTCGATCATTCACAGCATGTTCCTCCTTTTTTATGTGGATCATTTCTAACACGTTTCGCACTTTGGTATTTTGTGCTTTGCTTAAAATACTTGTTTTATCAAAATTAAAACCATGTCCCGTGGTGTTACAATGTTTTTTTTAATGATGTAACATTGTTAGCATATTTATGACCCTTTAATCTTTCTGCTAAATGTTGTTGTGTTTGGCCAATGTAAACACCATTACTTTTTGCACAAGGAACCTTATATACAACGTATGTTTCTTGCGTAATTGGTACTTTGTTTTTGGTTTTAGTAAACAAATGTTTTATATTATTATGGTTTTTGTGAGCTACCTTTACGTTGTATGGAGCTAAACTTTTATTTAATTTTTCAGTTAAACCTCGAATATAGGGCAGGCAGACATATTTGTTTATATTAGATTGATTTTCATTTTTCTTTTTGTGTTTGCTAAAACCAAAAACAAAGTACCAATTACGCAAGAAACACACGTTGTATATAAGGTTCCTTGTGTAAATTGTAATGGTGTTTACATTGGCCAAACACAACAACATTTAGCAGAAAGATTAAAGGGTCATAAATATGCTAACAATGTTACATCATTAAAAAAACATTGTAACACCACGGGACATGGTTTTAATTTTGATAAAACAAGTATTTTAAGCAAAGCACAAAATACCAAAGTGCGAAACGTGTTAGAAATGATCCACATAAAAAAGGAGGAACATGCTGTGAATGATCGAACAGAGATCAAGGGACTCTCTGACATTTATTTTGGAATTATTTGATTAGATTGTAAATGTACTAAATTGGAAGCAGCTTATTTTTGGTGTAACCCTCGTATTTACGAATAAATACTCTGTGTGTGCATTATTTTTGTCTGTTTTTCTTTCATTATGTTTTTAATAACAAATGCAGATGTTAGAGTTTCTCATTTCAAGGTTTGACACAGAAATAACATTGACCAATTGATAAAAATAGAATTTAGTATATACTAATTTTAAATTAAAATGCATTACCACCAAGAAAATAGAAAATACAACGGAAAGTAAAAATGTAGAAGTATATAAAAAAAAAAAAAAAGAAATAATACAAAAGATGATCATTAATAGAGAAATAAACAAAAATAAATGTAAGTAGTTTTGTTTTAATGTATATTTTCATCGTTCATACAATGGTTTTTATATGTTATATGTATAGTTAGTCTTTATAAACTTATGTGTCCAGAGTGTTTATACAAATCAATTTTAAACAAAGTTAAATTAATAATAACTCTATAGATCTAATTTTAATTATATGTAAAGCTTATCTTTTTTCTATAAAATTACAGAGGTCTGAAGAAAACATAAATAAATGTTGAAACGTCACAATCAATTATAGTTTTATTCACATATGCCGCTATTCCCAAGAAAAACATCTATTATATTATATATATATATATTATTATATATATATATCTCACTGTAAATTTCTTGGTATTTGCGACCAAATTATTGAAATTACCATTATTCAAAACATATTTATGGTAAATAAAAGTCAAATTTTAAAAAACGTTTCGACAATATATTGTCTTCTTCAGTTTTATATACAATCAACATATTAAAATTCATTTTCTTTGTTTTAATACTGTAATAAAAAAAACACAAAACACATAATTAATTACAAAAAATTTCACTCCAGTACAAACACCCTGAAACTCACCGACTCTTGTATTACGTCATTGTTCTTCTTACTGGTGCACAAAGAACTTCATTGTTGTATATTAATAATTTATATTTACAACTATATACTTTATCTATTGCGATTTTTAGCACCCTGTGAATATTTCCTTTTAAAAGGATCAATGTCAATTCAAATATTAAACATGCGATTTATTCTAAAACGTTATTTCTTTATGTGTAGTTTGTTTTTGGCCTTTTTTGTGTTGTATGACTTTATATTAACATGTGAAGGACACCGAAGATACAGGGTACTCTATTTACTTTATTGTGCTATTTTATAATATAGGGAAGTAGATCTTAGACAATCCATCGATTTCGTTCCTGTCATTTACTGCATCTTGTGATCTCTTTATCTCTATCATCTCAAGGACGTTTCTGGCCTTTGAGTTGTTTTCTTTTTTGAGAACTTTTACTCTATTAAAATCGAATGTGTACCCCATTCGATCTTTGTGTTTTTTTAAAGATGTAGGATTTTTGGCGTATTTGTGCCCTTTTATTCGCTCTTCCAAAAGTTGTTTAGTTTGGCCGATATATTTTTTATTGCAGTCATTGCAGGGAATGCTGTATATAACATGGGACCTTTGTGATGTTGGAATGGGATCTTTTATTCGTGTATATAAGTGGCCGAGATTATTTTTATTAACATATGCTAATTTTAAATTGAGCGGTTTTACTATATTGTTAATTTTTTCTGATAGCCCTTTTATATAGGGAACAGGTATATATTTCTTTATTGAGTTATCTGATTTTTGTGGGTTCTTTAACACTCGTGAATTGTTATAAAATTTATGTAATCTTTGCTTTATTATGTTGTTTATAAATGATCTAGGGTAGTTGTTTTGTTCTAGAATGTTTTTGATAATATCCAAAATTTTTGGCCTAAAACAGGGACTAGTTAATCCTATTCCTCTATCGACTAATGCAATCACAATATATACACGAATAAAAGATCCCATTCCAACATCACAAAGGTCCCATGTTGTATACAGCATTCCCTGCAATGACTGCAATAAAAAATATATCGGCCAAACTAAACAACTTTTGGAAGAGCGAATAAAAGGGCACAAATACGCCAAAAATCCTACATCTTTAAAAAAACACAAAGATCGAATGGGGCACACATTCGATTTTAATAGAGTAAAAGTTCTCAAAAACGAAAACAACTCAAAGGCCAGAAACGTCCTTGAAATGATAGAGATAAAGAGATCACAAGATGCAGTAAATGACAGGAACGAAATCGATGGATTGTCTAAGATCTACTTCCCTATATTATAAAAGAGCACAATACAGTAAATAGAGTACCCTGTATCTTCGGTGCCCTTCACATGTTAATATAAAGTCATACAACACAAAAAAGGGCAAAAACAAACTACACATAAAGAAATAACGTTTTAGAATAAATCGCATGTTTAATATTTGAATTGACATTGATCCTTTTAAAAGGAAATATTCACAGGGTGCTAAAAATCGCAATAGATAAAGTATATAGTTGTAAATATAAATTATTAATATACAACAATGAAGTTCTTTTGTGCACCAGTAAGAAGAACAATGACGTAATACAAGAGTCGGTGAGTTTCAGGGTGTTTGTACTGGAGTGAAATTTTTTGTAATTAATTATGTGTTTTGTGTTTTTTTTATTACAGTATTAAAACAAAGAAAATGAATTTTAATATGTTGATTGTATATAAAACTGAAGAAGACAATATATTGTCGAAACGTTTTTTAAAATTTGATTTTTATTTACCATAAATATGTTTTGAATAATGGTAATTTCAATAATTTGGTCGCAAATACCAAGAAATTTACAGTGAGATGTTTATTTAAAATAAACGACCAAGAACAAATAATTATATATATATATATATATATATATATATATATATATATAATAATAAATAATTCTAAATTTTCTTGACCTTAATTCACATATTCATGTGCATATATATAATTAAATTTCTTGGACGATTTAGAGGTCATACTAATTTCAAATTAATTTAAAATTAGTTTAATTGTTAATTAGGTAATTTCTAATATTTTTAAAAATTACCCATCGGCCCAGGAATCGAACCCGAAATCTCCCGATTACCAGTCAGGTGCGTTAACCACTACGCTACCGTGGGTCCGGTCTCCACTCCTTTAAATTGTACTGATATACATATACATATAACAAGTAACAGATGGAAAGTAGTGGTTAACGCACCTGACTGGTAATCGGGAGATTGCGGGGTCGATTCCTGGACCGATGGGTAATTTTTAAAAATATTAGAAATTACCTAATTAACAATTAAACTAATTTTAAATTAATTTGAAATTAGTATGACCTCTAAATCGTCCAAGAAATTTAATTATATATATATAAATTATAAAAAATTACAAGTGCATCAATTACAATTACATTAATGAAGCTAAATAAAATATGTATAAATTAATGGAGCAGTAGTACAATATGAATAAATTGATGGAGCAAGATCTCGCTTTACAGTATATATAACAATGTGCTCCTACAGGTTCACCCTGTAGAAATTAGAATAAAATAATGTCGTATAATGGCCACTAATAAATCAACCAAAGGTTGTTAAATATAAAAAAAATCAGAAACAGAATTAGCTGTAGGCAAAAAAACTAAATTTAATTACAACAATGATTCAAAGCGATGCCTATCCCTTGCTTCGTATAAGAATTAACACAAAATTTGGTTATAAACCACAAGATTAAAAGAAAGTACGAAAGTGCAGGTTAAATTACATAAATAAAACAATGCTCTTATCAACAGAATATACTAGCAACATGCTAGGAGCTTAAATTTGACTTAGGCCTCCGATCTTGACGTCTATCGGGGCCAAATCAGCAACTATTATTCAAAATGAATGAATTAAAAATTACAATATTAATTTATATAGGTTGATAATGATTAAATAATGATAATTCTGCAATTTAGCTCTCCCAAGACATATAACATTTAAAACAGATTAACTTGTAGTTTTACTGCCAATTTCGCTGATGACACAGTTTTACTAATTAAAGTATCCGACATGCAAGACATTGAAGAGATAGCCATTAATGAATTTTCTTGTTTGAGAACTTGAAAAACAGTCTAACAAAGTTTTTTTAATGGAGACAAGTATATCTAACAAAGAAGGAAGCAAGAAGAATACATATGATACGACTGCTAAAGTGAATTTTATATATAATCACTAGGTATAGGCAATCTGAAGTATTGCAGGACTGGATTTAAATGTATAAAATTGGGCACAGTAATAGTGATGATATCACTATTCCTCTGCCCAATTTTCAATTACATTATTTATTTAAGTACAGATCTGCTAAGTATGCCTGACTGCTGATCCCTAGTAATCACAGATATAATTTAGTGATATTAGGGAACATTCGTATTCCAGATTAAGTATATCAAAAGGGCTGCTTCTATGTACCACAGAAATTATTCTGATGTTTTAGAAGTAAAGATTAAAAACAGTTCCACGTTTAGGCTATACCAAAACAAGTATGTAACAGAATTGCTTTATTAATAAATAATTTTGCAGCATTCAGAAATAATTTTCAAATTATTAATTTTCTTCTATTTTTCTATTTTTTTTTCACACATAAATAATTATAACTTACATGTTTTGTAAAACAACATTTATTCACGGATGTTAAGCTGTCCAGAACAAAGCTGTGCTGAATAAGTTCAATTATGTTATAATTTGCCAGATATTTAAGCATTGGCTTCAAAATAACAAAATAAAAAAATATGTGCCAAAGCCCACACAGTTGCCACGACTTTCTAGTTTCTCCTGCTTTGAAATGGGAGTAATTTACCAATTATAAGTTTGCCGGCATAGTACCTACGTTTACTTACGAAATTATCATTATAAATTTTGGCAACGCTTAATGTGCATAAAACTAATAAGACAATCTTCAATATACTTTCGCACTGGTAAAAATGATACCATACCTAAATAAATAAGCTGTGTATAACAAACATTTAACCTATCCTTGAACACCAATCGTCCAAGAGCATTCTCTATTAGAACGCAGTGTGCAAGGCATAAATAGTAATGATAATTTTTATAGATAGTTAGTTCGTGTTATGAAACGTTATATGTTATAGGTTAGATCTTGATTGTCGATTAAGAATGCAAAAATTTCATTAAATAAAGTTAGTAGTATGTTATATACACTTATTTATATATATATATGTATATAAACTTATTTATTTGTTTATGTATATAAATATACATAAACAAAGAAACCGGATAAATAGAGATTCATAAGTGACTGTGCGGTAAACGTCGAATAACGTAAAAGATATGATTATTATAACTTAGATATAATTGGACAGACTTATCCATGACGTGAAAAATTAAAGAGAATGTTAAATTACAGTTAGGCCATGAAATAAGACAAAATACCTATAGTATCATAAATATTATTGTAGTTGAAGATGACTACAATATGTTCAATGCGTTCAATGCTGTTAAATATTATTTCGCGGCTTCCCCTGTCAAGTGGCATATGCAAACAAAGTGACTTTGTGTAAAGTAATTTGACAGCTAACCTACAAATTACGTGATATGCTAATCTTGCGAAAAAATCGAAATTTTGCAACGTCATAGTGACGTTGCAAAATTGTACTTCTATTTTCAGATTCGCAAATATACATTAATTTTAAACCACCTCGTATAAGATATATTTTAATTTACATAGTCGTTTTCCAATTATTTGCATTTATCTTAGTTTTTGACACTTGTGTAGCCCTTAACTAAAATTCTAATAGTTCATTAATAAATAAACGTTATTCACATGAGAGTCTTTACATGGCTTCAATAATCGTTGGAGCTACATAAAACCGTATTGAAAATGTCAAACCATATACTGAATGTTCTGTTCAGTAAATGTGTCCAGAATTGATGTACTATTTTTTATACAATTTTTAAATACAATATAAAATTTTCTACTTTTTACATATTACATACACATAATAGAATTACAAACTACTACTTCTTGATATTCTAAACCATCAGTATTTTTATATCCTTCTTACTGTAATAGTATTTTTACATGTTTCTAAATAAAGAAAAAGACACCGCCAAGTAAAATCAGGTAATCTTCGTATTTTAGTGAATTTGACGTTTTGCAGTTTATGTCCTAGCTTGAATTCAACATAATTGTCAAATTTGTCATTGTAATCCATAAACTAAGTTTATAGGTTTTTTTTAGCAGTGATTGAAAATCATCGACATAAACTAATCAACTATAATAAAATATGAATTTGAAATTATAGTTTTTCAATGATCAATGATTATAAAATGATGTTTATTTTGCAAGTTAAATATTTAGGTACGATACTGGCGCTAGAACAGACACCTTTACCGGCGCCTCTCACTCTCTAATTTTTTCCATGAACCTCTTTTAAACACAGTAGTTCGGACATCAATATTGGTGTGATCAAGAGCTTCACTGTGTTGCTACCATTGATGACATCATATTCAGAGTAAATCCTTCAGGTTATTTCTAAAAGGGATACACTTACTCATTACATAACAATTTAAAACATATATACTTGTTCCTTGATTATCTGAAATTTCTGCCCATAAATTTTCCACAAAATCCGTGTTATTCATCAATTTTGTGGTTTAATTAAGGCATCCACTGGTATTAGAGAACATAGTTTCATCAGTGAATCAACTTTTTCAAGAAAACATCAAATATTTCAATTGTTTTAAAAATGGCTGCATTGATTAAACACACAATATATTATTAAAACTTTTGGCGCTTGTTCAGCTATTGCTAAATGCTATTAAATTTTTGTTCGTAACATTATTTGTTGGTGAACCATTGAAATTTTTTTTCCGCATCTGTCAAGAAACTATTATAATAAATTTAAGTGCATATAACTATTTGAGCGACATTCGGCACCCTAATTTTTTATAGTTTTCTAGCAAATTAGCCACGATATCTTGGTAGTTTTCTCTCTTTTGATTTTCAAGAAAATATTTGCAAACATTTATAAAAGCAGTACATGCTGCCAACTCCAAATCATTCATGGTACGTTCAAAATTTTCATCTTTGAACAGCTTCCTAACTTGTGGACCAACAGATATTTCTTCGCGAACTTTCGCATCAGACAGCTTTGGAAAGTTATCCCTTACGTATTGAAAACAGTTGCCTTATTTTTCTAGTGGTTTGACAAACTGTTTAAGCAGTCCTAACTTAATGTGTAGAGGGGGTAGAATCACCAAGTTAGAATCCAGAAGCGGCTCACGTTTTATATTAATATCTCCAGGAACAATGCTCGTCCGCTGCCCTTCATGGTATAGCCGCGAACATGGTCGAGATAATCTTAGTGAAAACAGATACAAATTTTATTTTGAAAATGTGATGTGATACCCTATGTTAGAATACAGTTTTTGTGTTTAAAACAATGCACAGTACTAAAACTTTAGACTATTAAATCAGTTATAAAAATCGTTTCGGCTAGTGATAAATTACAGCAACAAATTGATAACTATAATAATATATATACCGTAGTCGAGAAGTTTTAATTTCTGTTTATACTTCTATCCCATGCAGAAGATGACCTTCTAATATGCAGCGATGCCTGCTTGCCAACAGTGGTGAGAGAACCGACGCAGTGTCGGGGGATCCTCACATTTCATAGAAGCGTTTGCCGAGATTACTTGGCAGCCTAGCTATATGTTTATCTTTACCTTATTTCGATGTGCTCTTTTTCGCTTTCTACTTTCGTATCAGAAATTAAAATTTGTCGACTACGGTATAGTTAGTATATATTTATATTTAATAAACCATACTTCTTTTCTGTCAACCTATCTGAAATTGTACTTAAAAAAAATACTCCATTATTTAAATATTTATTTTTGAGTCTAAAAGTGCCTCAGTGGCAGACGGTTCGACTTTAACGTCGATAATAAAAATTTGTTAACTCCAAACTAGTTATTTTAGTGTTATATTATCTATTATAAATAAATTAAAAGAATTAATAGTTTTTTTTATCGTACCGAGATTTCACTTACATCAAGAAAGAACTTTCACGTCTGTTGTCAATTATTTTAAGAAATAATACATTTATTGAACACCCAGTGTATCATTAACACTTTTAATACGTTTGGAGTTATAGCCAGATATTACTGACGCTAACGTTAAAGCCTCATGTTCGTAACATTAACAATTTTCTTGCCGTATCTGTCAAAAAACTAGGGTGTGTAAGTGCCTATAACTCTGAAACGAGTGTATTAGCTTACACAAACTTCAATTAAAAAATCCTGGGGAATTGGAAAATGCAAGAATATACTAGCTTTTCCATTTGAAAATCTAAAGTTGTAGGTATAATATATGTTCTTTCGAGAAAATTGTCGTGTATGCTGAAGAATGTTTTTAAAATGTAGAAATAATAGATGTACATTCATATACAGTAAAAAGTAACCGAATACTGAAGCAGTTTTGCTATACTCTGTATACAGGGTGTCTCTAAAAGGTCTTTAAACAACTCTACCACGTATTTTTCGGACCAAAATAAACCGATTTAGCAAAACTTGGCTTAGTGAAAATTGCTTAGTTTGTGCGCAATACGGTCCTGAAGTTGCAGTTGGAAAATTGTTTTTTTATTATAAATTTGAAACGGCTGGAGCGATTGCGCTAAATTTTGTCACGTTTACATAGTTTTATGAGTCAAGAAATTCTGTATCAAAATTGTGATAGTAATCAATCCATAGGCGGAGAACCTGCGTTTATAAATATTAAAACATTTCCATTTTCTACGCCAATGGATAAAAAAGAGTTTGTCTATAAAATTTTAGATTAAGTGTCTTAAGTACAAGAAAAAAGGCACTCTTGGTAAGACTCGAAAAATTGCATCGTTTTCTCAAAAATCGCATTTTAAGAATTGTTAACAATTTTTTTATGATATGTTTTCTTTTTTAATAAATACGGAACGACCAATACCAAATAGGTCAAAACAAATAGGCACTAGTTAATAAGAAAGATATTCTGTTTATTTCGTCAATTAATACAAAGATGCTATTTTTTTAATAATATTTTTTCATATAAATTCCAATTGTGTTCTGGTTGGTGGACAACAGAGAATTATTAACAATTAAACAATGAAATAATGAAAATGAAACAATGATTTAAAAAAAAAAAGAAAAGATATTATAAAAGGTGTTCAAAATGTCTACCATTTTCGTGAATACAAAGGTCTATTCGACGGAGGAAATTAAATGGAACTCTTTGCAAAACTTCTACATCACCTCTGAGATTATTGGTTGCTTCTTGAATACGTTGCCACAATTCTTCTTCATTATTTACAGGTGTATTGTAAACAATGGATTTCTGGTGTCCCAAAAAAAAATAATCCAGAGGATTCAGATCTGGACTTCGAGGTGACCATTGTACAGGAGCGTCATTACCTCTACCGATCCATCTATTTGGAAAGTGATGGTTTAAGTAGTGTCGTACGTTCATCGAAAAATGTGGTGGTGCACCATCGTGCATAAACCACATATTCCGTCGAATATCTAGCGGTATATCATCTAACAAGTCCGGAAGAGTATGTTGTAAAAAAATCAAATAGGCTTCTCCAGTTAATCTTTGCGGTAGTCTGATAGGTCCAATAATAAAATTTCCGATTTCAGGATCTTGAAGTAAGAGGTCTTGAACTCGAATCTTATGGTATGGATGTAATAATTGTTCTCTAATTACTCTATTGACCACATCTTTAGATACTGCAATTTCTCTAGCTATTCGTCTAACGCTCAGTTCCGGATCTTCTTGAACACGGTCTAAAATTTCTTCTTCTACTTCAGGTTGCCTCACAAAGCGCTGCCTGCCATAGTTTGCTGTTACAGGAGCTAAGCGACCGGTTTCTCGAAGGCGTCTCTCTACTGCGGCAAACGTTGGATGACTTGGAACACGACGATTTGGAAACCGTTCCGAATATACTCTAACACTCTCGGCACAATTGCCTTGACAATATCCATATACTAATAACAGTAATAACATATCGGTATATTCTTCGTTGGTGTATTGAACAGCCATGACAAAACGAAAATAAAAGTAATGATGGAAAACACTTTTGAAAATCCAGAAAAGTCGTTGTCAAATATTCAAATAGTCATAACTATGGAAACCAACAATAACAACTAAATACAAACATATGTATTTTACAAAACGCAGGGCACAAGTGGAATTCTTAAAACAAAAAAAAACATCAAAAAAATAGCATTTTTTGAATCAATTGTCGAGATAAATAGAATATCTTTTTTGTAAACCATAATTATAATACAAACATATGTATTTTACAAAACGCAGGGCACAAGTGGAATTCTTAAAACAAAAAAAAACATCAAAAAAATAGCATTTTTTGCATCAATTGTTGAGATAAATAGAATATCTTTTTTGTAAACCAGTGCCTTTTTGTTTTAACCTATCTGGTATTGGCCGTTCTGTATTTTTTAAAAAGAAAACATTTTACAAAAAAAAATTATCAATTCAAAAACGACGTCAAAAGACGTGTACATAGTTTAAAGAGACGTCTAAACGGCCTAAGACACGTGTACACGGCTTAAAGATACATGTACATGGAGCACACAGTATGCGCTGCCGTCCTCTAGTTAATGTTCTCAAATCTTAAAAAGCGATTTTTGAGAAAACGATGCAATTTTTCGAGTCTTACCAAGAGTACCTTTTTCTTGTACTTAAGACACTTAATCTAAATTTTATAGACAAACTCTTTTTTATCCATTGGCGTAGAAAATGGAAATGTTTTAATATTTATAAACGCAGGTTCTCCGCCTATGGATTGATTGCTATCACAATTTTGATACAGAATTTCTTGACTCATAAAACTATGTAAACGTGACAAAATTTAGCGCAATCGCTCCAGCCGTTTCAAATTTATAACAAAAAAACAATTTTCCTGCAACTTCAGGACCGTATTGCGCACAAACTAAGCAACTTTGACTAAGCCAAGTTTTGCTAAATCGGTTTATTTTGGTCCGAAAAATACGTGGTAGAGTTGTTTAAAGACCTTTTAGAGACACCTTGTATATTGTTACGGATTTCATAAAAATACGCAGCGGCATCTGTCTTTTGCACTACTAACTATATAGAGATACCGTGCCATTGCGTATTTTTATGAAATCCGTTAGAATTTATCGAAAGTATCGTAAAACTGCTTCAGTACTCAGTTATTTTTTACTGCTGATGACCGTAAGCATCATTACATGTTTTCTCTGATTTAAGTAGTTTTTGGAAGTTTTGAAGATTCACGCACTAGCTGGACAGCATGTATGTATATAAGAAATTAATAACAAAATAATCAAATTGTTTTTGTTGTTGAATCCATACATTTTTACATACCTACCTTTATCTGCTTCAGAAATGTGTGTTAAAGCAGATTAGATAAAGATGCATTATGAAAATTTATCATTTGATATGATAAGGTATAATAATGAAAACGCGTGCTTTAATCTTTTTGTATATATATATATATATATATACATACCTATATATAGATATTCCGACTGATCAATGCCATTCTTCCGTTAATTCATATAGAAATTATATACACACGTGGTTCAACTCACATCACATAACTTCATTGTAACGTAGAAGGATAAAAACATATACAGTTTAAAAACATGTGTCTGTTTTGCATATGAAACGTAGGTGTAGTAAAGTACATAGTTAAATGGAGCTAGAAGACACTTGTTTTATTTAACCGTCACACTACGGAAATAATAGAATAATATCAAATTATGATAGTGTATTCTACGTGCTGATGGTATAATACTTTTAAAATATCTATTTGTGGACAACTAAATCTAAAATCAAAATTATCATGAAAAAACTTAATAACTGTATTTGATTAAAGATCATACGAATTTGGTTTGACTACGGTCTAGGGATGCTATTTTACCACTTTTATAATCATTTGCATCAAGGTAGTCAAAATAGGTTCTACTTTGAAATAACTCTCTCATTTGCATTTAATTTCCTCCCGGCTAGATCCTGTGAAAAAGGTGATTAGGTCACAACCTGGAATAATAATTCTGACAGTTTTTTTTCGAACAATGCAACTGGTGTGCAACGGTACATTTTCATTATGGAATAGCATTTTCTTTCGAAAGCATTGTGGTTCTTTTTTCGGTAATGAAAACTTTCACTTTGTCCAGAAGTGTAGCGTAATATGTTCTCAGTAGAGCTCTGACTATCCGGATATTCGAGTATCCGAGTTACTCATTATAACTCGAAATCCGGATATCCGTACTTGGATTCGAGTATCCGAGTATCCTGTTTCGGATCTTCTATTATCATGATTACTTGTTACTTTTAAAATTGTCAAGCTTTAAATTTAAAAGCCGTCAACTATCAAAAACGCTTAATTAATCGGTGACTATGCCACCCCTTGCCATCGCATCGCACTCAAGCAAAGAACATACAAAGAAATAACTAAGAAAAACTTTAAAATGCAGTATTCCAGACAAAAAAAACCATGCGAGACAAGCACATACACAGTTCCAACAGAATTTAGATGCATAAATTAATGTATTAAATACATTGCAATGGCTATATTTGAGATGAACAAAAAAACGAGGTGTCTAGATGTCAACAAATAATGACATAGTTCCCAGATCTAGATCAAGGGCGTATATGGATACTCGGATACTCGTATCTAAGTTAAACAAGTATCCGGATATGGATACTCAGATACTTGAATCTAAGTTAAACAAGTATCCGGATACTTGTTTAACTTAGATTCGAGTATCCGGATATTGACGACTCGGATATCCGCACAAAAGTAAGAGCTTTAGTTCCCAGTTGATAGTTTGGCCCTTCGCGAGATAGCCGATGAAAAGTTTCTTTTTCAAATACCAAAATACCGTTGCCATTACCTTTCTAGCCCAAACACCTTGACCTTCTTTGGCGGACACTGCCACGATGCTTCCACTAATGAAATTGCAGTTTCTGGGCAATATTCTCGACTTTCACTCTTCGGTCACTCGACACAACATCATCAACCTTTTCAACAATTTCTGGAATGATGACACGTTATAATTGTTCAGAACGTTCTTCATCGTCGAAACTCACGTCATGCCACCACGTTAAAAACGAGCAACCCAGTGACAAACCGTGGCTTTCGAAGAAACATCGTTGCTCAATGATTGCTGCATATTCGTTAAAATCTGAGTCGTGTTCATCTTCTTAAAAAGCAAATACTGAATTGCACCACGAATAATAATTTAAGCAAGTGTATATCTGTCATACTTAATGGCAGACGATATTAAACATTTAAATATCTTCTTATAAACGTATGGCCTACTCGAGAATGATATTATTTTTTTCACAAACAAAGAGATAGGGAAGTCTAACGTCAAGTCAAATCATCCTCGTAAAGTTTTGTACAAAATTGTTATATTTAACCCTGCACCTAATATTTGTAGTGCCTATTATAATAACGACTTTCTTTGATTGAATAAGAGACCAATATGATCTAGAATTTTTTTCTTGAATTTCGTAAGAAATAACCTCTTAGTCTTTGGCTGTAAAATTTTAATAATTTGTAATATTTTACAGGCTCGTTTTTTTGATGAAGCATGCAAATTCAATGCAGTTTACAACTTTTAATTTCTTCCTGATAGAACTACAAATTGCATAAAGCTCCTGCTTTAACATTTGTTTATGTTATCGTCGTTGTTTTAGAGAAGTAACTCCAATTTGATCTGCCTAATACATGTCCTGTTGAATTTTCTTTTCACATTCGTTCTAAAAAAAAAAAAATTTCTTTTGTTTAAAGTAACTTTTTCAAAACAGTTCATATTGCATATTGCAAAAGTATATTTAGATACTTACATAAAGAAATTAGGGAACTTATTGTTAGCACTTCCAAGATATACCTATTTCTCGTGCAGAATCATTCTTGACAATGGAGTTTGTGTATTTTTTGATACCAACTGTATAGACTTTTTAGTAATATTTCTGAAATATGTATTCACTTTCGTGTTTGTGTTTAACACCTTTTGTTGATGACGAAGATTTTCGACCTATAGATTTTTGCAGATGTCCACGTTTTGAAGTCTCCTGATACCGAAAAAGCGGTTTTAAAAATATATTTCGCTTTTTTTCTCTAATCACAATAGCGACCAAACGGCTAACGCTAACAATATCAAACGTTGTATCTACATTTTATAATCTCCCTCTTAAGATCTGATTAAATTGTTAGGGCAATGGGTTATACCGGAAGTAGTTGTTTACTTCAGTGTAAAAATCAAGTTTTACCAATATTCGTCAACTACTAAGTTTAAACACATTTATACAGAATTCTTATGTCCTCAAAAGTGAATTTGAGAAATATTTTATTAAAAAAGTTTTTTGAAAGTCCTACGGAAGTAGGTCATCTACTCTAATCGAAAAGGTTTTTTTGCAAATATCTCGCAATTTATGCATTCTATAAAGATTAATTAAGACTATAGAAGATCTAGAGTTGAAATTGGAGTAATTTTTGTGTAAAAAAAAAAATGAGAATTCTGGCCGGAAGTAACACTTTTACACTTTTAGAGGTTTACGCGAATATAAACGTATTTGAAATATATTTTGGAACAACTGTTATATAGAAAATTCGGAACGCATTACGTATAAGAAAGTCTTGTGGTGCCCGAACCTCATCATTTTTTAAATAATCATAATGATTTGAACGTGGTCGCCATTTGCTGCCAACTAACAAAAGTGAATTTTGCGCAATACAATGCGCATGCGTTATCTGTACTGGTTTTCTTGTTAAAAAGGGGTTACCTCATTGAAATAATTCCTTTCAATAACAACGATGGCAGCTTAACAATTGTTGAGTAGTTTGTTACAGTAAGCGTTTAAAACGGTAATTGTGTGAAAAATGAAAATTTCATGTGGAGGATTTCATAGGATGACTTTTTCGGTTTAAGACATAACTGAACAACAATGAATAGAACCGGTTCATTCAATATTTGGTAATGAAGCGTCGCGTCGTGGTCGTGCGTCCGTAGTGACGAATTACGTAAAGGTCGATCAAAATTGGTTGTTGTACCAAAAAACATCAATGCTATCTGCAACATGACTGAACACGATTGACATGCGACTTACAGTCCCTATTAGGTATATCATAAACTGCTGTAGAATAGATTTTACATGAACATTTATCTGTAAAAAGGATCTGCTTCCGATGGTTTTCGCATAAACTGGAAAAAAGGCTCGTGCCAGAAAGAAATCGACCGAGGATCTGCAGAATCCGTGAACAACATAGTAACAGCGATTTTCATTCCATCAAGCAGCTGGTGAAGCCTTCAAAAGCCATGTTTTTGACATACCAACTTGATTTGCACGCATGCCAAAGTGTTCAAAAAAATGTGTTGTCTTTGTTTTTGTATACATTGACGAAAACCCATTTCAACATCAAATAATTTGTTTACTCTTAAAATAATTTTCCTCAATATAAGAAAAAATAATAAAACACAATAAATGATTCAATTAATTGATGACAACACCTAACACTCAATATAATTTGAATTTAACAGCAAAGTGCAGCAAGAGTAATTACCGAGAAAGTTCGTATAACGTATAACTTTCTGAACATGCCTCGTATACAACCAGTCCAGGTGTATAATACAATTAAGTTTTAATTGCATTGTTAATTGTTTTATAGTATATTTTCTGCATAGAATACTAATACTATTTCTACCATAAAATGCTAGAGAGCTGACTCCTTTGCATTTTTGTTGGAAATCAACTAAAACATCTTAATTATACTTTAGTTTATTGAACAGCAATGTGAAACTGACGCACAAAGTGAGCATACAATAAGGTGATTATAATTACCCATTAGTTGATACTTAAAATAGAATTTTAAACAGGTATATTGGTTTAACGTACGTGCTTATACCTGGATCTTGTTATGCGTATTTTGTCAATTACTTTTTTCTTTTTAATTCTATCAATTTCTATTATATTTCGTCCGTCGATATCATAATATAATATTATAGTAATCTAGATTAACAGGCGATTTTCATCTTAGGAAAATCAAAAAACATACCTCTTATCTATGTAAAATGAGGGTATTATAATGTATTTTCCCAAATAATGGTAATTAGATATTTATGAATGCTGAAGGTCTTTCTCCTTTATTTTCTAAATATCTACTCGTTATATCTACCGGGTAATTGCAATTGTTATTTATTAAAATGCTCATAATAAGTATAATTTAGTTTAATCAACTTCTTATGGGTTATTGAATGAATATTTGTTCCTAGTTAGGAAATCGTTTTTCGTAAAAATATATAAATATTTTAGGTCTTTCATAAAACTTTTCTGTAATATTACTTCAAAAAAATAAAAATGTTGTAATGCACTGTTGGTAAACGAAAACAAATACAAGAGATTCTTAATCTGACACTAATTTATAAAGACATGAAATGAAGCACTTTTTGCTTTCTTATACGTAGTATATTTACTTTCTTATACGTAGTATAAGGAAGTATTGTGATGATGAAAATTTTCGACCTCGAGATTTTTGCAGATGTCCACGTTTTGAGGTCCCCTGATACCAAAAAAGTGGTTTTTAAAAAATGTCTGTGTGTGTGTGTGTGTCTGTCTGTCTGTCTGTGTGTCTGTCTGTCTGTCTGTGACCACGATAGCGGTCAAACCGCTGGAGATATCAATTCCAAATTTTGTATTTACGTGTATAATCTCCCTCTTGGGAACTGATTAGATTTTCAGCAAATTAGGTCGACCGGAAGTAGTAGTTTACTTCAGTGAAAAACTCGAATTTTGCCAATATTTCGTCAACTACTAAGTTTAGACAAATTTATAAAGAATTCATATGTACTTAAAATTAAATTTAAGAAGAATTTTATTAAAAATTTTTTTCGAAATTCCTGCCGGAAGTAGGCTTTTTACTCTTATCGAAAATCGGTTTTTTGCAAATATGTCGTAAATTATGCATTCTATATATATTTATGAAGAGTACAAAAGTACTTAAAGTTGGATTTGGAATATTTTTTATATAAATGAAATTTCAAAATTCGGACCGGAAGTAACACTTTCATACGTATAAGAAAGTCGTGTGGTGACCACACCTCATTTTTTATTATTATTTTATTATATCAAGTATCATTATAAATGTAGATGTTATTTTAAATCACATTAAAATTAATTTGAATATTAAACTTAATTGTAAAACGAAACCATATTTCTGTATATCGATTGTTCTAAAGGAAACATAAATATTTGATAAAATTCTTCTACACATTTAAATCTTAGGATCATATATGAAATACCTGACATATAAACTATTTTAATAATTAAGATTTATTGCACAAATTTTAATACAATATTATGATATTGCATTATACATAAAACGAAACTTAAAACATGAAAATGGGTTATTCACTCCACAACAAACCAATTTAAATTGAAAAAATATCAAATAAAGTGCGATTATTGCTAATTAATAACTATTGAGAGCATAACACATTGATAACTGATTCATTAGCATTTTAGCGATTTTATAATGTCTTCTCAAGCTTGAACTCAGCATAATTGTCTAATTTAACATTATAAAGCCATAAGAGTAGTTAGTTTAAGAGATTTATAGCAATGATATTATAAATTATCAACATAACTAATCAGCTTTAACATAATATGGATTCTAAATTACAGGTTCTTAATTACATGTCATCATTATAATATGCATGATCGTTTGTTTATCTTGCAAATTAAATATTTACTCGTCACTCTGGTGGTAGAATAAATGAAGAAAAAGATCTCCACATTTCCGATTTACTAACATGAAAATTTTTAAATGCTAAACGTATTGTAACGTTTTCGGGTTCGCAATAAACAACTCGTGCAATTTATTTATTTAAAACAGTCTGTATATTCCTACACTTAAAATTAATTACAATATAAAAATGTAAAACTAATGTATCACACTTAAACTACTACGATTTAAATTAACACTAAGTACTGGTAAATAAATATTTACCAGTACTATTTATATGTCTGTAATATTTATATCTTTATTGCACTATAATAAAAACTGCACCGTATATATATCACTTCTATTTATATAACACTCTAATATTTATGTCTTTTCTTCGGCTACCACTTAAGGAACTATTTATATATTTCTTATATTTATCTTACTGTTCCGCACGAGACTACTTAAGGACTTTCTTATTCCGGAATTAATCATCCATCGGTGACCCAGCTGCCTTATATACACATTCGAAACATCTGGAAGCATTCGCGTAAACTCCATCTTCCTCTCGATGTTTGTAGAACATTCGATAGACATTCTGTCTCTTTGCAGTATATATTTATTGCTTTACGATGTTTACCAGTCGCGTCGAGATGATTTACAACCTCTTTTTATTGTCGCTCGGACGTTTACTGGTTTCGTTACAGTATGTTTGATACGTCTGACTCTTACTGCTCGCCAATTGGAAGAGCGTTGTGGGTAAACCAGATAAGCATGGCGCATTTCCCCCTCGACAACTGCTATTGTAAATATAAACTTTAGTCCATAACGTTAACGCCGCTTTCATATTCCTCGTTTGGCCGATCCAATCGAAACAAAGATTTTTGAGTGTTTGGGACAGTAGACTTTCGTCAATTTCGGAATTTTTTTTTGGTATGACTTGGGGCGAAAATGCCATATGGCACAATTGAGCACAATTGGCGTGCTGTGCGAAGGCACCGAGTTTTGAAAATAAATTGAACTTTTGGGGGAGGGGGAATCGTTAAGTTGCCCCCCCTTCGAATTTTTTAAAAATCTCTGAAAAAAGAGCACAAATGATACTAATAACGACACAGTTGAGCGCAAATGGAGCACAATTGACACGCTTTTTATACTATATAAATTATAACTGGGGGGGGGGGCTAACTTGTCAGAGCTTCTAACATGCGCTGTTCATATCTGAAGAAAAAACACCGGATTTTTATTTTATACCACGTTATAAAAGTATGCTTAAATTAACAACAGACCCAAAACTGGTGGTCCACATTTTTTTATAGTGCTCCCAGTATACGCAATTTGATTGGTTCAGAGATATCACAAACTTGTTTCTGATTGATTTGTTTTGACTTGTTTGTGCTTTTACGAATAGCTATGGTGGAACAAAGCTATCCACGGCGCATTTTTTCTATTTAGGTTATTATAAAGAACATTTACGCCGCAAGTTTACCTCTCCAGAATTTAACAATACACAAATGTGTTTGTTTATAAACTTTATGACAAAGTGTTTTCACTTCAGACATGAACACATATTGTGTGCTAGCGATTTACCCTAAATTTAAAGCCTGTTATGGTGTCGCTCTGAAGTTGGCATTAAAAACTATTTTTGTATATAGGTTCTAACAAATTAGTTGCTGTTCTGTGGTGCTATTCTCACGGACCTACTGTCCGGCTGTTTGCATTTTTCAAGCAGTTTCCATAATATCGTTGACACTATACAAGAACATAGAAAATAATGAAAAATAATAGAGATAAACAAATAAATATAAATTGCAAACGAAAATAGACACGAAACCAAACACACGTTTTATCGCTTATACGAACATCATATGTATATAAACACTTGTAATCTGTTTTAGTAGTGTGTGTGTGAATATAAATGTGCGTGTGTGCGCACTGGAATAATTGTTTTCACGGCCAAGTCGATTCGCACGCGAATCCCCCACATTTGTTTTTTTCTCTCCACAGTTTGTTGTGATACGACCGTCATATGTTTTATTTTCACTGATGCTTTCGATTCATGAACCACTACTCTATTTGTCAGCAGCAAATGAATATGTACTCCTTGAAGCGAGCATGGCCCGCCGCGATCTATTCTAATTTCACTTTCTAGGCGTTCACTGCAGGAGCATCTGCATATACTCACACCTATAATATGAATGTATTTATGTAAATCTACAGTTCTACACACACAAGTCGTAAATATATACGTATACTAATATCGTCTAATATTTTGCGTACAGTACATGATAGAATGTGTTTTATTTGGAACGAAAAACGGAGATGTTTATTTGAGTGCCGCAGTCTAGTTGTTATTAAATAAAACGCGACCTACATAACACGTAAACATATATTATATATACACATACATTTACATGTTGAGTCTGCGATAGTTTTCCAAATGCAACAATGTGAGTGATTGATGACTAATTAACTGAGCGTGAATATATAACATTATGAGACGATCTTTATATCATAAAATGTTAAATATACTCCATTCAATAAAGTGCATATAATAAGTGTGTTGGCCACAACTCTGATCCCGCCACCTGTGACGTAACTATTATCGTGTAAACCGTGGCTCCAAATTAAAGCCCTCTCTTAGGGATGACCAGGAATCCCATTTAACCTCAACGAAAATTTGTTTATTTCTTTAATATTTGCGTTTTTTGGAGGTCATCGGCTTTAGTAAACGTAAAAGTAAAATAATTGCAAATTAATTATTAATTAATTCTAATAGGGTATATACACCGTGTCCAATAGTTAGTATTGAGCATTGCTAACTTCTTTATTATTGGAGCTATGAACTGGGTGGCATTTTCTGTATTGATTGAGATGATGAAAACAGAAAAAGCAATTGAATATGTTATTTGCGAAATATTTAGAAAAACATATCTTTTTTATTGAATATTTTTAATGACGTTGTAGTCGACAGGTCTATGACTTAATTGCAATTCTTTTGCACTTTCTCTATTAGATCTACCAATTCGATAATAACCAATTATCATTACGCTAGTTTCAACCGAGAGCTCTCTTTTTCTCGTCATTCAAAAACCAAATTTAAAACATTATGCTAATGATGTTCATATTTTGAAAGCCAACTAAAAACTAAATTTCAGTTATCATTTTCTTCCTAACCTAAACACAAATTTGAAAACATTACCTGCATTACATTAGGTTTACGTTAATACTGAGAAATAATGATATCCTAAAATTTTATTACACTTGGGGTTCGTTTAGGACCGTATTTGCACCTCTAATTATCGGATTACAGAAATTTCAATGAAACTAAGAACCAGAAGGGCTTTTCTCCGAATTACCTAATAGAACATATTTCTTTTCCTTATAGACAAACAACTATATCAGCATAAATATATGCAATAAATGAGTATGTATAAGAAATCTACACAAAAGTGCAGGTGGGCGAATAAATATGGGCCGTTACGTATATAATTTTTCGGTATCAAACAACAGGATTTACTAGCATAATTTGGAAATAAATTGGAAATGATATAAAACAAGACAAATTGTATTCTAACAGAATTTCGATATTTACAGTGATAGAATTACATTTTGATACTTGTATTATTCTTATATCCTTGTTTTGAATTTCTTTTCAAATAGTGAAACAGTGAGAGATTTATAATAATATTAATAATCGTCGTTTATTGTTGGAAGTTGTTACAACAATACATACATTGTCATTTTTCTATAAATATACAGGGTTAGTTTTAAATAGCGTCGTTAAAAAAAGGGGGTGAAAGAAAAATATGAGTAATGCCCGTACAAAGAAAATCGCGGTCCAATATGCACGCTGTGACGAGAAATTAATTTTTCTTTCCTCGAGTCCGAGCCTGTCGCAGTTAATATACAAACATAATAACTTTCATATAAAGGAATTTAGTTTTAAAATAATATACTTCTATTTAACGAAAAAAAAACATCGTCATGCAGCGAGTTTGTCGACCTTTTCCATATATAGAGGCGTGCTATTCGCACAAAAAACATCGCCATAGAAAATCTTTTCAAAGGTTGTAACTATTTTCATTTTATCGTTCAAAACAAGGATATAAGAATAATACAAGTATCAAAATGTAATTCTATCACTGTAAATATCGAAATTCTGTTAGAATACAATTTGTCTTTTTTGGAAGAACGTTTAACTGGAATTACTAGTGGTATTTACGTAAATGCGTCTAGGATTAACAAAGTTATGGACCGACTTTAACTATATTTCGGCCCTAAAAATTTAGAAATTTTTGATAAGTTACAAATAAATTTCTTTTTTGATTTCCAGTTAAACATTTATACGTATTCTTTAGATTCGCATAGCCTGGTACCTATTTAGCGATAACCCGGTATATACACAATACAGTATACTATAATATGTATATGTAAAACTAATCTGTCATCACGACGTAAAGGCCGCATTGATTAAAAATAGAAAATTAATAACAAAAATGGCAATTATGAAAGCAAGCCATTTAAGTAGAATCACTGGAGCACCTATGATTTATCAAATACGACAACTCCATTGCAAGGCCGCAGTAATTCCACCCCACAAATAATCGACGCGACGCGAATTGTGTAATTAAAAGTGTAAATATAAGAATGTAGGTGTAGATCCAGCTGCTTATTATTCTTGTAGATTGATCAGAAGATTCTGATTTATTATGGATAACATCTAGGTAGTTTCACCACATAAATAATACTGACTTATGTGTCAAATGATGGGGCAAGGCAAAGAAAAATTATAATGCAGAATTGTGTCAATCAAACTAAACTGAATGATTGTTTTTTATGAAATTTGGCCCGTACGTATAAGAAAGCCGCGTGGTATCTCGGTTGCAAATTAAAACCTGTCATATCAAGTGTTTACGAGATTATATATACTGAAACTTACAAGATTTATCAAAATCCTTACAAATAACTTATTTAACATTTGTTTCATTTAAAAAAATATCCAATTTCAAATTTACCTGTAAATATCATTATTCTATTGTTTTTCTGAAAATTGCACCTTAATCAACAAAAGAAAAACTGTTTTGCTAATTTAATCGGTTTGCTAGGATGATGCTGGCCTAAAGTTGGATCAACCTGTATACACAAAATTGCATATATAGTGTGTAGTTTGTTTGAAATTATTTGCTTGACACGCGCGCCTATGTTTGCGCGAATATTGACGTATCTTTCACCGAGCGAGGGTTGAGCGATAAAAAAACACTTTTCAGGATTATTATATATTTTTTTAGGCAACATATCCGAATAAATATCGGAGCACCTTGCCTTAATCGTATTTCAATTACATCTCTTGCATTTATACAGCGTGTCGAAAGTTAAGTGTTCACCATTGCTAACTTTGTTATTATTGAAGCTACGAAGTCGGTTAAATTAGCAAACTAGTAGGGCTTTTTTTGCTGATTAAGTTAGTCGAAACAGAGAAACAATTGAATAGCTAGTTTCTGAGATATTCACAAAAGCAACAAATTTTTAAATTTTTTAAGAAATGTAGAAAAAAGAAAGGATTTATAATCAACGAAGAAACGGAATTACGAGTGTTAGCATATTTTGAAGCATTTCCTCAAAATTCAATTAGAGACATTACGCGAGACTTGGATGTCAATAGATGTACTGTTCAACTTATTTTAAACTGCATTCCTATAAAAAGAGAAAGGTACAGACAATATTACCAAGACATGCAGAGAGAAGATTAATTTTTTGTGACTGGCTAATTAATTTCATCAATGAACATCCAGATAATTTTAAACTTATTTCGTGGTCAGACAAATCTTACTTTTCAACTAAAGGTATATGTAATAAAAAAAACCAACATTATTGGTCTCGACAGAATCCCATGATAGAGAATCCACGACACCCGCAGCATCAGTTTAATTTAAATATTTAGTGTGGCATACTAGGACTAGAATCTCAAGTTATTGGTCCAATTTTCTATCACGGCACCCTAACAGGGGTTTATGTTTAACTATTAGCGCCAGTTCTCGAGAATCTTCTAGAAATCCTACCATTAGTTGACTACCAGCGTACACATTTTCAACAGGATGGGGCGCCTGCTCATAATTATCATGATTCTGCTACTACGCTAGGTAGACTTTTTGATAATAGGTGGACAGGAACAAACGCACAATTTCATTGGCCTCCACGATCCCCTGATTTAAAACCTTTAGATTTCTGTGGGGTACATCAAAGACAAAGTTTATAAACAATATAGAAATGTGGTGGAATTGGAAAACAAAATTAGAGACATAATAAATAATATTCCCGCTAGACTATCCTAAAAGTGACAAGAAGTGTTCTCAGAAGAGCTCAGAAGTGTATTGATCAACAAGGCCATACCTTCGAACATTTACTAAGATAAAAAAATGTATAAATTTATCACTTTTTGTTGCTTAACGTTTTGTTATTCAATGTTTCATATGATTTAGGTAGTGTACTAAAATTTATAACTAGTTAATTACTTTCCATCGTTTACTTACATATTAAAGCAATAATAATCAAAGAGTTTAAGTGCTTTTTATTTGCTTATTTTTAAATTTAGGACGATAGTGTATTACTTACTTTTACTTTCTTATACGTAGTATAAGGAAGTATTGTGATGATGAAAATTTTCGACCTCGAGATTTTTGCAGATGTTCAGTTAGTTTTTAAAAAAATGTCTGTGTGTCTGGTTGAATGTGTGTCTCTCTCTGTGTGTGTGACCACGATAGCGATCAAACCCCTGTAGATATCAATTCCAAATTTTGTATTTACGTGTATAATCTCCCTCTTGAGATCTGATTAGTTTTTCAGTAAAATCGGTAGACCGGAAGTAGCAGTTTACTTCAGCGAAAAAATCGAATTTTGCCAATATTTCGTCAACTACTAAGTTTAAACAAATTTATAAAGAATTCATATACACCGTGTTTCATGTAACTAGCACATTAGAAGTTTTTGTGCTTACAACGCGAATTTTTTCCAGAAGTTTTGCCTTCTCACATAATTGACCGCAATCTTTCAAGTTAAAATATTTTTAAACTCGTGCAACTTCCGGTTGCACCGGAAGTAGGCGTCATCTTTGTTATTTTAAATGTGACACCCTGTATTTTATTCGAGATTTGAATTGCTTATTTAAATAGAAGAACAGAGATACCGGGTTGGATTATGTCAAAGTCAACCGTTTCGGAGTTATTCAACTGTTTTCCATATTTAGGGCACTTGAACGTAAATTTTAAAAGTTCTTTATCTGAGACATGAAAAAAGATAAACAATTGAAATTTGTTCCTGAGATAGTCAAAGTATTGTCCTATTCGAATATCACCAGGTTTTGCAATAATATTACACAGGGTGTTCTCTAATTAATTTACAATTATACACATTTCAAATGCAAGAAACTCAATTTTTTCAAATGAAACACCCTGTATATTTTCGCCTTTTCTGAAGCAGAAAAAAATTGTCTTTCGATCCACTATTACATTCCCTATACCTATCTCTAGAGGTTTTTGAGTTATTGGAGAGATCAGCCTGAAGGCCCGATATTTTGCCATTTATCACACACAATTTCAAGAATGGCTTGGAAGTAACAAAATGTTTAGTTGTCAAAATTTCGTTCGCTGTCAGTGTTATTAATTTGATGCTTGGATATTTTTTGTACTTTACTGAATGATTTGATTAGTGCATAATGGAAGGCTATAATAATAATAATAATTATCCAAATGAAAGTATCCTTAATTTATTTTACATACACGGAGAATGTAATCGCATAATAAGTAGAACTTGCCGTGTGTTCAATCAGAGATACCCTAATTTGCCTCCGATGAATCGATTCAAATTTGCAAAAATTGAAACACATTTTTTGCCACATTGGAATATGAACACAAAAAGAAATTGTACTAAGCCAGTAACAGGTGAAGAAAACAACGAAATTAATATTCTGGGATATTTCACAGCTCATCCCCATGCTTCAATACGTAAAGCAAAGGTGGATTTAGATATTAGTATGACGTCAATTCAACGCGTGCTAGCAAAGAACAAATGGCACCCATATGCACAAAGGAAAGTCCACGAACTGAGAAATGGAGACGCTCAGAGAAGAATTGATATTTGTGAGTGGCTAACTATTCGTAAACAGGAAGATCCGGACATGTTACGAAAGATTTTATGGTCGGATGAATCCAAGTTTACCAGGCAAGGCGTTGTAAATAATAAAAATTGTCATTTTTGGGCAGATGAAAATCCCCACTTTTCACGAGTAAGCCATTTTCAATATCAATTTAGTTTTAATGTATTCGCCATAATAGGGTGGGGAAGGGTATTTTATCATATTTATTATGAAAGGCTAACGTCCGAAAGATATTTGCGAATCATTAGGGAAGTGGTGGCAAACATAGTCAATGACATGCCACACCAAAACTATTATTGGTTTCAACTGGATGGAGCTCCAGCTCACTCTACTCATGCTGTATATCAAGAGTTGACCCAGCTATTTGAGGATAGGTGGATTGGTCCAAATGGACCATGTCTTTGGCCTGCTAGATCTCCGGATTTAACTCCAGTTGACTTCTTTTTATGGAGTTACATAAAAAAAGAGGTCTATGCAACACCAGTTAACTCCAGGCAAGAACTAGAGGATAGGGTGCGAAGAGCATTTGACCAAATTGAAGTTCAAATGATTGAACGTGCAACGCCTGACCAGCTCCAAACAAGGTTAAATTAAATAAATGCATTGAAGTAGGCGGTGGACATATTGAGCACTTGCTGTGATTTGGTTTTAGATTTGTTTTTGTTTTCTTTGTTTGACTTATACCGTGAGATCAAAAATGTTTTCGCAATTAATAAATTTTTGGTTTTGAACTAGAAGACTTTTTTTCCATGCCCATAACATGCTTACAAATGACTATTAATCCACTCCTCCTATACTTAATCTATTATTTTTTACTTTCTTATACGTAGTATAAGGAAGTATTGTGATGATGAAAATTTTCGACCTCGAGATTTTTGCAGATGTCCACGTTTTGAGGTCCCCTGATACCAAAAAAGTGGTTTTAAAAAAATGTCTGTCTGTCTGTCTCTGTGTGTGTGTCTCTCTCTCTCTGTGTGTGACCACGATAGCGGTCACACCGCTGTAGATATCAATTCCAAATTTTGTATTTACGAATATAATCTCCCTCTTGAGAACTGATTAGATTTTGAGCAAAATCAGCAGACCGGAAGTAGTAGTTTACTTCAGTGAAAAAATCGAATTTTGCAAATATTTCGTCAATTACTAAGGTTAAACAAATTTATAAAGAATTCAAATGTACTCAAAATTAAATTTGAGAAAAATTGTTTTAATAAAGTTTTTCGAAATTCCTACCGGAAGTAGGTCTTTTACTCTTATCGAAAATCAGTTTTTTGCGAATATCTCGCAAGTCATGCTTTCTAGGCAGGTACATTACGAGTATAAAAGTATTTAGAACATACATTTAAATATCTTTTGTATAAAAAAAATTTCAAAATTCAGACCGGAAGTACCACTTTTACTCTTATCGAATAGCAATTTTTTACAAATATGTCGTAAATTATGCATTCTATATATATTTATGAAGAGTACAAAAGTATTTAGAGTTGGATTTGGAATATTTTTTGTATAAATGAAATTTCAAAATTCGGACCGGAAGTAACACTTTCATACGTATAAGAAAGTCGTGTGGTGGCCACACCTCATTTTTCAGTTTTATTTGGCAAAATATCGGGCCTTTAGGCTGATCTCCCCAATAACTCAAAAACCTCTAGAGATAGGTATAGGGAATGTAATAGTGGATCGAAAGACAATTTTTTTCTGTTTCAGAAAAGGCGAAAATATACAGGGTGTTTCATTTGAAAAAATTGAGTTTCTTGCATTTGAAATGTGGTTAATTGTAAATTAATTAGAGAACACCCTGTGTAATATTATTGCAAAATCTGGTGATATTCGAATAGGACAATACTTTGACTATCTCAGGAACAAATTTCAATTGTTTATCTTTTTTCATGTCTCAGATAAAGAACTTTTAAAATTTACGTTCAAGTGCCCTAAAAATGGAAAACAGTTGAATAACTCCGAAACGGTTGACTTTGACATAATCCAACCCGGTATCTCTGTTCTTCTATTTAAATAAGCAATTCAAATCTCGAATAAAATACAGGGTGTCACATTTAAAATAACAAAGATGGCGCCTACTTCCGGTTTAACCGGAAGTTGCACGAGTTTAAAAATATTTTAACTTGAAAGATTGCGGTCAATTATGTGAGAAGGCAAAACTTCTGAAAAAATTCGCGTTGTAAGCACAAAAACTTCTAATATGCTAGTTACATGAAACACGGTGTATACTTAAAATTAAAATTAAGAATAATTTTATTTAAAAAGTTTTCCGAAATTCCTACCGGAAGTAGGTCTTTTACTCTTAGTTTTTTGCGAATATTTCGCAAGTCATGCTTTTTAGACAAGTACGTTACGGGTATAATAGTATTTAAAACATAATTTTCAATATCTTTTGTATAAAAAAAATTTCAAAATTCAGACCGGAAGTGTCACTTTTACTCTTATCGATTAGCGATTTTTTGCAAATATGTCGTAAATTATGCATTCTATATATATTTATCAAGAGTACAAAAGTATTTAAAACTGGATTTGCAATATTTTTTGTATAGGTATATGAAATTTTAAAATTCGGACCGGAAGTAGCACTTTTACTCTTAGCGTGGAGCACTTTTTTGATAATATCTTGCAAAGTATGCATTCTATAGAGATTTATTAAGAGAATAGAAGTATTTAGAATAGGATTTTGAATAATTTTTGTAAAAAAAATTCTTAAAATTCTATAATTTGAAACGCTTATACGTATAAGAAAGTCATGTGGTGGCCACACCTTATTTTTTGTTTAGAATTCAACTCTCTTTCACAAAATGTCGAAATACACAGGATGTTTCATTTAAAAATTTGTTGCTTTTGTGAATATCTTAGAAACTAGCTCTGCAATTGTTTCTCTGTTTTGACTAATTTAATCAGCAAAAAAAGTCCTACTAGTTTGCTAATTTAACCGACTTCGTAGCTTCAATAATAACATAGTTAGCAATGCTGAACACTTAACTTTACACACACACGGTCTGACACAGTGTATAGAATAAATTAATCTTGTTAGGTTTCGTCGTACACCTTTTCCATCCCCTCTTTCACCCGCGCGGCAATGAATTTTTGAAATATTGTTTAAATTTTGTAATCATATTCATGTATTTAGTATTACTTATGTATTTTTGGAAATTTTTGTTATTTTATAAAAAGATTTGTTACATATATATTGCGTTAAGAAAATACCAAAGCTTATTGTTAGACATATTTAATTAAATTATGGTATTAATGATGATTCTGGTATTGATTCTACAGGCAGCGCAATTTACTTTATAAATCTACATGCATACTTATTTAAGTTGTGGATAAAACATTGTAAAAATCACATTAGCTTTTCCATCAACCCGTAATCAAATACACAAAAAAAATCACTTTTACCCTCATACTTTTTCTCTATTTATAAAAATAAACAATGCAAATCCAACAAACATATACACTCGGTGGCCATAAAAAAAGAACAAAATCTAGCTAGCAGCTACTATCTATGCCCTGTCAGTGGTGTGCACGGTCTTTTTCCACCAACGACCGAGCTGTGTCGACGATTAGCCAGCCACCAACCAAGCCACTCGAAAGAGAGAGACTCCAGGCACTATGACGGGCTTATCGCGAGACCCGAGACCCGCTGTGTGTTTGTTCAGAATACGGGGCCGTGTATCGATTCGTTCGAAGTGGAAAGTTTTCGGTGAAATTTAGAAGGCAATGCCGCTGGCAGCACGTAGCGCAGGCAAGCCAGGTCGGCTCGTTTTAATTGACACGTTAATACTGTATATATATATACAGTAGGTAGAAAAGTGTCTCTATACGTAAGTGGGAAAATTCAGAAATCGACAAATATATGTAATATGTAACAAATAATATTTTAGAATTTAAATTTTTAGCAGTAAATATGTACAGGGTTATTCATTATAAATTACCCACCCCTTATCATCGTTATTATTGCATATACAGGGTGTTCACACTTAAACCCGCACCATTGGTAACTCCGTTATTATTGGAGCTACGAATTCGTCCAAATTAGCAAACTAGTAGGATTTTTCCTGGCGGTTACGACGATGAAAACAAAAAAACAATTGAACGTCGCGTTTTTCAGATATTTGACAAAATGTAATTTTTTAAATGGAACACCCTATATATTTTTATGCGGTTGAATAAAAAATTTAGTTCTGAATAAAAATGTTTAAATACATTATCTTAAAAAAATTGAAAATAAAAAAGTTATCACGTGATTTCTTAAACATTGCATTTTCTTTAAAAACATTTATGAAAGACGTAGCATGTTTCACATGTTTATCGAATTGAAGTCATCTTCATATATTAAATAAAATAATATCATAAACATCCTTAAAATTTGCTTACTTTATCACTAAAACGTAAGTTTTCAAATGAGATACCGTGCATTTTTAGGGATTTAGGATTTGTTTTTAGGGATGCCTAACGAAATTTGTAATTAAATAATATGTACCGATTATTGTATACTATTCTCTTGTTGCACGAATGAAAAAAAATTTTGTATAGGTCCTAGAATGTTTGTTCATAATATTCTTAAATGAATTCAAACGAAACGTTGTGTTTTTAACGAAATTTATTTTGATTTCGTCCACGAAACTTAAGAATAACAAATAAAAGAATAATAAACACTATCAATCAACATACATAACTAAAATAGTTGTTCGAAGGTACCACCTTCTTGGTCCAGACACTTGCGGGCTCTTTTCTGAGTGCAGCGCGTGGCTTTGAGAAGGGTCCTTCCATCAATATTCCGAATAATGGCCGTAATGTTATTTTGAAGTTCTTCCACATTTTGGTAACGATGTTTGTAAACTTCATTTTTCACTCGGCCCCATAAAAAAAATCTAGCGGAGTTAGATCTGGTGAGCGTGGGGGCCACAGAACTGGTCCATGAGTTCCAATCTAACGGGGTCCAAACAGTCGCTCCAGTAATGCGTTAACGATATGGTGATTATGAGCCGGTGCACCGTCTTGTTGGAAGTATATCCGCGGCCTATCCATCAAGTTCACGTTGTCCACGAAATCTTCCAATACATGAGACATAAAGTCCTCATATCTCTCTCCCGTTAATGAGCCGCGGTAAAAAAAAGGACCCACAATTTTAGATCCAATCATACCACACCAAACATTAAGGCTGAACCGATGTTGTGGATTAGTGGGATGAGTCAAAAAAGGATTTTCCCGACTCCAAAAATGATAGTTTTTTCGATTAAACATTCCCTTATTAGAGAAGTTACTCTCATCCGACCATAAAACATATCGAGGAAAATTTGGATCTTCTTCACATTTATGTAGGAACCATTCACAAAATTCCATTCTTCTTATATCATCATTAAGATGCAAAGTTTGTACTGGCCGATATTTGTATGGCTCAAAATTATATTTTTTCAAAATTTTATGAATCGTTCCCAATGAAAGGTCTATTTCTCTTGCCAATTCTCTAATTGAATTGTTAGGATACGCGTCAAAATATCCCAGTACATTTATCTCTACTTCCTCACTAACCACAAATTGCTTCTTCGTTCTATTCTTCTTGAAAACCTCTTCGTTTCGCCGAAATTGTCTGTATAATTCCAAGAAATATCTTCTTTGAGGAATCGCGCGCTCGGGAAACATTGCACTATAATGTTCGCGAGCTCTAATAGTGTTTTTTCTCTGAAATATGTAAGCTTCCATAATATCACATTTTTCCTCATGTGTGAAAACCATTTTTATTAGAAGAAAACAAGAAGAAAACAGCAAAATAACAATGCGAATTTTAAAACACTGACAGATTAATTTGACGGATTGTTATTGAATATTTTTTTTTATTTGTGCCTATTTGATCAAAATTGTAACAACTATTGTAATGTAGGCTAATTTCATTTTCTCTTTTCCTTTTTTTCTGAGTGGAATTTTAAATTATACTGTCCCATTTTAAAATGGGTACTTTTCTGATTATCTCGGGAATATGCCCCGATAAAGAAATCACGTGATAACTTTTTTATTTTCAATTTTTTTAAGATAATGTATTTAAACATTTTTTTCAGAACTAAATTTTTTATTCAACCGCATAAAAATATATAGGGTGTTCCATTTAAAAAATTACATTTTGTCAAATATCTGAAAAACGCGACGTTCAATTGTTTGTTTGTTTTTATCGTCGTAACCGACAGGAAAAATCCTACTAGTTTGCTAATTTGGACGAATTCGTAGCTCCAATAATAACGGAGTTACCAATGGTGCGGGTTTAAGTGTGAACACCTTGTATAGAAAAAAATGTTTCAAATAAAAGTTTTGTGGCTGAGACTGAATTTTATTTAGCTATGAAAATGACAATTATTGTGTTTGATAAATGACATTTCCATTTTGACTATTTTATTGAGGAAATGTCATTTATCAAACACAATAATTGTCACTTTCATAGCTTACTTTAACAATGTTAACTTTTCCATAGTACAGTAACTACGATATTCGGCATTTAATAACTCGAAAACGGTTTAGATACCGATATCATATGGCATATTTTTGAAATCAGAGTAAAAAGACCATTATTATAAATATTTAATAATATACAGGATATTCGACTAAAAAAAAAAAGAAATTACCGTTGTATTTGCACGCCACTGTGTTTTTGGACACCTGCATATAATTATTAAATTTGTATGTCATATTCTAACGTTGAAGCGTATGACATGATCAGAATGTATTTGCAGTGCTTTGAAAATGCAGTTCTTGCTTACTGGAAATATTCCCTAAATTTTCCCGGAAGAAGACAGTATTCCCGTAGAGTTTTTGATGAGGCGGAATAAAACACATAGTTTATCACAAAAAGCCGACTACACCTGAAAATATGATTCAGAGAATTACAAATGCGATTAATACAATTTCTTCCTTCGAAATTGAAGTAACTCTCTAGTACGCTCTAACTCTCTACTAATCGACGAGTAAACATGTGTATTGAAAATAATGGTGGACACTTTGAACATTTGTTATGATGATGTTTTTTTTTGTAATATTTTTGGCACTTTCTTATTTGAATATACATATTTTGTTTGTTTCGTTTATATTACTTCGCCAATATATTTTCTTATTTATGTTTAGGTATAATTTTGTTCTTTTACTTATTTTCATGTTATACGCGGGGATGAATTTTTATACGCTTTCGTTACTAATGAGTAAAGGATTGCAACGCTTTCTAAAGTTAAAATTTAAATTAATTGTCAAAATCAATAAAGGCGCAGAAAAATGGCGTCAACGGAAACTAAACATTATTCATCCTTCGATACGGATAGCAAACCAATGGCCAAGCTAAAATAACTGTATCGCCGCTTATTAAATCACCAACGTTTCGGAAAGTTTATGCTTACACCTTCAGGAATGCCTTACCTGTCACTACCCTTGCGTACAGATGATAAAGATAGTGAAGGGAACTGTCTCTAACACAATCGTCTTTCTTTGGGCCGTGGATTTACACAGAATCTCAAATGGATGATTTTATGGACCTCATCTCCTTATGTGTAATATTGCTTACCCCAAAATGGTCTTTGATCTAGGAGAAAAATTAGTTTAAATACTAAAAAAAAGTGACAATGTAAAATTAAGTGACAGCGATTCTCTACTTCTGGACATCTTGTATATCGTACGTTTTTTTTTTTTTAAATTTTATTTTTACTAGTCACATATGACTAACCTACAATATTATTTTGAGTTCTTAAAACTAAACATTTATCTGCTAAGAAAGCCCCAGTGGTTTCCCTCAGGTTCTCAAATATCGTGGATGCCCGATCGTACATGTAATATGAATATCAGTTACAAGTTTGATAATTAATGTTAGCACGAGATCCCAAAGGATTAACAAATGTGTCAATTCGTGAACACTCGGTATATGAATATCAATGTACTTAAAATTTATTTAAACTATGACAAATGGTTGTAAAGGAAAACAATATAATAAAATTTCGGCTTAAGGCCTATAAACTTAAAATTGAAGTGACAATTAAATGACAACTTATACGATAACCCTCGTAAACTGAAAATATTCTTTTGCCAAATCGGTTAAGAACTGGCAATAGTTTCTAAAAGGGCTTAAATTAAACTTAAATGCGAATTTAAACAACGTTCTACAACTCTGATCAACGCAAAACTTACGATCAAGTAAAACACATAATTCAATTCCGAGCACAAAATTGGCATCGGGGAGAAAGGTTAAATTTTCAGAGCGTGAGAACCTTATGATATATAGAAATTTATTTTAAAATTAAACAACAAATGAAGCTAACGGTACTTACAGATTAACACACAAATAATTAGGAAAGACAACGTAAAAGACTTATCTTATTAAACAAATAGGCGTGATCTAACTTCTACGAAAAGGGATACTGGAAATGACTCTTCTTCGGTATTTTAGGAAAAATAACTTCGTGTAAAAACAGCCAAAATTCTTAGCACTTCGGATTCGGTAGATAAATTGTCTTTCCCAAATAATTAAACTAATTCTTTTTTAAATTAAACTACAGAAATGCATTACTACTGAATATGATAACGTGATGGATAAAAATAAAAACGAAAATTGCTAACGTCAAAACGACAGAAAACGATAATAATCCTACCGAAATAAATGAACGAAACAAATTCTAGAACATACAGCACTGTTCAAAAATTAACGTAACAGGATTTGTTTATAACTAATGTATTATATTATATTGTTTTTTTTCTCGTCATTGTATACTTAGTTCATGACTTATGGACATTACTTTTTGCTGTTGTCCTATAACTAGATATCTGTTGGGCAATAAAGATATATTATTGTTATTATTATTGATGTTTTATTTCAATGTTGGAAAAGACAAGAAATTAAATTTAAAAAATAATAGCTATTATAGAGAATTTTAAAACATTTAAAAGAGAAATTCAACGTAGCATATGGAATGAATTAAAAAAAAACGGTGAGAAGATTGACATGAATACATTTATGGAAGAGTATGAAATTCACCCTTTTAAAATAAAAATAAGTTAGCACTGGCAATAGATAAATAAATTTATATTTAAAAATTTTATTTTTCTGTATTATCTTCATATGACTACGTATATCTTCGTCAAGAAAAAAAGCTAGCAACGTCCGATTTTCATCATTCTCTTCAGTTTTTTATGTGCTTCAATATTACGATATTAAAAATATATAGTTCTATTTAAGATGTTAAAGAAAAAACAAGTAATATACATAAATTAAGAACAACGCACGCTGTTACTTTTTTTGAACAGCGACGTAATTTGCTACTACACACACTTCAATTCCCTGTAAAATTCTCTATCTAATAAGCCTAGAAACGTTAAAATCCGTTAAGGCAAACCGAAGTTATAACTACTTTTGTACGCAGACATGCTCCCCTCCACCCTCTCCTTCGTATGGGAGTTAGATTAAACAGTTTCAAATGAAAATTGTATAAAAACGTCCGAAAATATTGCCAGTAAAATTTTTAACCTATCTTAAACTTGAATTTAATGAAAAATTGTCGAATTTTTAATATTTCTTGAGAATTACATGCCCTTTATATATTTATATTTTGTTGAAATTGCCCTTGTCCGCTTTACTATCAAGATTTTTTGCGCCAGGTTGTACGATAAACGGTTGCCAGATATGGCCGGTGACCGAGCTTAAACATACACCCGGTATATAAATCAAAAGAATCGTTTTTAAACCAGAATAATGCACAGCTTGATATATTATTACTAGGGCGCGGACATGACCGGTTTAAACTACGAGGAAGTTACAACTGAGCAAAGAAATAATGTAAACAACACACGCTTACTGAATAGCACTAATTCATATGGTGAACTGCAACATTTGTTTACGCCCGAGAACTGCCCGAGAATGAGAGCAAAAAATGCCCATAAAATAAGGAATTTATGAGTAAAATCCTTTTTTCATCGGCGTAGATAGGAGCGTGAGGGATTTTTAAAATTTATTATATTTACCTTATATTTCGCAAGAGAAATAAAATTTTCATTCATACTTAGTTTCGTTTTTTCATTGTTTTGACTGTTAATTACGTACTTCGTAATTTTTGTTATAATCTGTTTAATACCGGTTTATTGAATCGACTTCTCCCAATTATCTAGACGTAAGTGTGCACTGGACTTCGTTTAGTTTCAGTAACATACGCGTATTAGTTATCATTTATTTAGGTCTAGAACGTTGTTTATGTTACTTTTTCTGATATGAAAATGAATTGTCAGTGATTCCGAAATTTATTACAAAGTCTGTAAAATATCGTTACAGAATGCCAAGGTATCGCACGTTCGTCACTTAGCTTTGCTAAAATATACACAGAAATAGTTTTTATGCAGAGAATTTTGATAGTTTACAAAATTTTGTTACATGTTTAAATGACGATGCTTGAAGTATTTCTAAGTGCAAGGAACTAACACAAATCCCAAATTTAAAAAATCAGTTGTTATTCCTTCAGGAACACTTTGGAAATTTGCCTAAACTAATCACGTATTTTGAAAATCGAAATCTCAAATTAAATGATGAATTAACCACATTAGTAGATGTGGGCTATTAATAATTTCAAAAGTATTCCAAGTGACTTCGGATGTGGCCTTCGGTAAAAGTAAGACGCAGTTTTTAATAGAAATCAAGATTTAATAACAGGGGCAATTGTGTATGCTAAATACGCTGAAATAAAAGAATATTTCCAGTGCGCACCTATAACCAGTTGCGATGTCGCACCCTAATTATTATATGCTACAGTAATTGAGGAAGGTTAGGAAAGTGATATTTATTAAAAAGAAACATGCGTTGATATACATTTTCTGGGACTAACACTGAATAACAGAATACGAACATAGAAATTAGTTGTAAATATTTTGATATATGTATACCCCTTTCCAAACAAAAAAGCACATAAAACAAGTCGAAGTAACATTTATTAACTGGTACCTTGTAAAATAATAGTTCCTGGCGACAAATTTATGTATATGAATTCCTAGTGGACAAATATAATCGTTTTTAATGAAATGTGAGATAAACAAATGAGGTTATTGGTTATCTGAGCTGAAGTATTGATATTGGAATGCGATATTTATTCATGACTACATGCAATACACTTGCCGCAAGCGCAACTGCATTTCGTTGAAGTATCAATTATTTTTCAATAGTTCATTGATTAGTAAATATCACAGAAGCCTATTTCCTTTTTTTCTCCTTTGCGTTACGTCTAGTGTTATTAAACTTTTTTTCGGTAATCTTATCTGTGCATGGAGTTAATTATATAAATTTGTAAACAAGCGTAAAATATAAGATAAATAAACAAATGAAGCATGTATTACAATTAATACTTCATAATAAAACTATAGAGGAACATAACACGTCGCGCGCAATTTATAGATAAGGAAATTATTAAAATTCCATTCCAATTTGGGCTATTGCTGGGGGGAAAGGCTATCATTTCATACATTGATTCAGGAGGGGCCGTTTTTCAATTTCCGGGGCCAGTTTTTTAAATTTAGATGCAATTATCCATAATGTTTTTTTTTTATCATCACGTCGGCCTTGTATGTAATGTACGAAACAATTGCAACGTTATTCAATCGTTTTTATTAAACATCAGTTGTTGCGTATTCTTATGTTAAAATTATTCTTTAATAAGTGGTGGGTGTATGGAGGTATGCCTTCCATGTCAACTATTTCCGAGTATTTGGTAATGGACGCAGCTGTAGTCTGTCAATGTGTTCATAATTTGATATAAGTACCTTGGACTAAAGCGAATTCCACGAAACCTTGCGCCATTGTAGTATTCTTGACGCTTTGTGAAGACGAACTACATTTAATTATCAATTATTAATCGAATTGAAAATGCAGATGAAACGTAGATTCGTTATTGCGAGTCTGCATTGTAGGAAGAATCGATGCAGTCACAGTCAAGAGCTGGGGATCGTCCAAGAAATTGGAACTCACCTCTAAATGCTTTTGATGGCATACTTGATCAGATTTTCCTAGTAAGATTAGAATGTTGTGGCATTCTCTGCTTTAAATCCTATCTAGCAGGCAACAAATTCCACGTATAACATCCGACAGCATTAAAGCAACCTCGAATCCTAAAACTATAATGAGTTGTGTTCCTCAAGGGAGCATATTGGGTCACTTCTCTTTTTAATTTATTTCAATGGTATTTATAATATCAAGTGGTCTTTCACCGATGGTGGTAACCGTTCTATAACATATCACCTTATTGCTAGCATGCATACACTGGAGGAAATCATCGAAAACGGCGACCGCTGCCTTTCAAATATCGATATATGGATGCAGCAGAATAATCTAAACTTAATTCACGACAAAGCAAATATGATATTGTTCTAGGCTGGTAACCAAACATACCCAAACAATTTAACTTTTAATGGTTAGAGCAATTACATTCGCAAACGACTCATCTGTTGGATCTCACCATCGATGACTCTCTAAAATTTACAAAACATATGGACAATTATAATTGAGCAGCGTTTCTTTTGCGTATCGTAGACTTCGTGAAGTGATTAGCCCATAAGTGTTCAGGATGGCATTATATGGTTGTTACTTCATCCATTTGAGGTATGGTATCACTGTCTGCGGAGGTAGTAGTAATTTCGATTTTATGTTTTTGCTTAAAGAAAGGGATATACGGATAATCCTTAATCTAGACTACAGACAATCCGACAGGGGTTATTTTATAAAAAATAAGTATGTCCTCTATATACTTACAGATGTTGATTTTTATTTTGAAACACAAAGATTCCAACAAAATATGTCGACACAAGAATAATGTACTAACATCAGCATAATCTAGTCATATTCTACGAAAATTGACACATAATTACATGCTTCGGTAGCAGGCTTTAGAGGCTTATAGGGTGTAATTGTTGGAACGTTACGTTTCGAGTCTTTCGGTATATTATAACGGTAAAGTGAATAGCGCTACGCACTAACAGACTATTATTATCCCTTAATAATAATAATAATGGATTCTCAAAAGACATTGGGGAACCATATGGTGTAATTATAGAACTGTTACGTCTCAAGTTATTTGGCATCCTAGGATGATAGCGAGTTCACCAGACCGCCTATTATCGTAAAGTTGGACTAGGGAATAACGATCACCGAGAAGCGATAGTATAGTGGGATCTTTTCTTCTTTTGTGCTGTACTTTCGCCTCGTCGATTTTACGTAGCAAACAACAAAGTACATTACAACTACTGGACAGGAGACAGCACGGCAGACCAGGGAATGCGTGGAATTGACGATTAAATAATCACGGTGGCCTCGCTTACTCATGAAACAGGGACACACTTTTAAAGTCTTTGTCGCTTCCCGTTGATCATTATTCTCTGGTTGGACTTCCATCATTTTAGACATTCTGAATCTATCTACATTCAAGAAAAGTGCTATAGGTACGATGAGCGGGTTCGGCGATCGAATCTGTACCCTCAAACTTGAAGTCAAACGTCCTAATCGCTTAATTACAACAGTCATTCCAAGAATTAACACCCGCTTTACAATCCATATTTGCCAACCTTTAATTACTTTTATTTTCGTTTCTCCCAAAAAACACTAATAATAGAGCTAAAGTTCAGGAACAATTATGATCTTCTAGGAAATATTTTACAGTTGACTATTTATGTTAATAGTCTAACACCTGTTACATAAGTTTTCGGAGAAATGTCTCGGAAAAATATTAATGCTCTCTGTAGGATAGTAAATGTAATAGATCTAGTCAGCCATGAAGAAATGTGTTGATAATTTATGACATTTCACATTAGTGTCTGACAGTTCTATAATGTCGTACAAACTAAATATTTGTAAGTCCACTTACAACCTGTTTGAACAACTCCCCAAACAAGTTATGGTTAACATTACAAAAAGCGCTATACATATTGTAACGTTTTCGGGTTCCAATAAACAACTCGTGCAATAATTTATTTAAAACAGTCTGTATATTTATGTAACTTAAAATTATTTAACAATATAAAAATATAAAAACTAACGTAACACACTTAAACTACTACAATTTAATTATCACAGGTATTTATTTACTACTACTATTATTTATATCTCTGTCCGTATTTATTTATATAACAATTCTATTTATATAAGACGGCACTACTATATTTATTTCTACGCTCCCACTACGTAAGGACTTTCTTTATCCCGAACTACTCCGCCCGCAATGAATCCCGTAATGAATGTATCCCGTAATGAATTGAATCCCGGTGACTCAGTCGCCTTATATACCATGCATGAAATGTTCTCGAACAGTACTAGCATATTCTGCAATATACCAGGGGAAATCTAGACTTTTTCTTGCTTACGTCGCACATCTGTGAGATGACTCACTGCATTTACGATATTTACCAGCAGCGAGAGAGATGACTTATGGCAGTGTGTAAATAAGAGCGTTTTTATACGTTGCTCGGTCTGTCCATTTTTTTGCGTGTGACAATTTAGTTTTTATCGCGCCGAGAGATCTGATTCTTTTATTTAATGTAAACTCATTTCGTTACAATATATAAGAGGTGTCCCGTATCGTTATGTTCAAATTTTGGGAGTGCAAAATAGATTTCATTTCAAGTAAAAAATGAGGTGTGGCCACCACACGACTTTCTTATACGTATGAGCGTTTCAAATTATAGAATTATAAGAATTTTTTTATACAAAAATTATTCAAAATCGATTTTCGATAAGAGTAAAACACCTACTTCCGGTAGGAATTTCGAAAAACTTTGTTAACACAATTTTCCTCAAATTTAATTTTGAGTACATTTGAATTCTTTATAAATTTGTTTAAACCTAGTAATTGACGAAATATTTGCAAAATTTGATTTTTTCACTGAAGTAAACTACTACTTCCGGTCTGCCGATTTTACTGAAAATCGAATCAGATCCCAAGAGGGAGATTATACTCGTAGATGCGAAATTTAGAATTGATAGCTACAGCGGTTTGACCGCTATCGTGGTCACACAGAGAAAGACTGACATACACAGAGAGACATTTTTCAAAAACCACTTTTTTGATATCAGGGGATTTCAAAACGTGGACATCTGTAAAAATCTCGAGGTCGAAAATTTTCATCATCACAATACTTCTTTATACTACGTATTAGAAAGTAAAAAAATGAGGTGTGGCCACCACACGACTTTCTTATACGTATGAGCGTTTCAAACTATACAATTTTAAGAATTTTTTTACACAAAAATTATCAAAATTCTATTATAAGTACTTCCATTCTCTTAATAAATCGCTATAGAATACATACTTTGCAAGATATTCGAAAAAAAGTGCTACTCCCTAAGAGTAAAAGTGTTACTTCCGGTCCGAATTTTGAAATTTCATATATACAAAAAATATTGCAAATCTAGAACTAAATACTTTTGTACTATTGATAAATATACATATAGAATGCATAACTTACGACATATTTGCAAAAAATTGCTATTCCATAACAGCAAAACTGTTACTTCCGGTCCGAATTTAAAAAAAACATTTATACAAAAGGTATAGAAAATTAAATTCTAAATACTTTTATACTCCTAAGGTACTTGTCTAAAAAGCATGACTTGCAGATTATTCCCAAAAAGCTGATTTTCGGTAAGAGTAATAGACCTTCTTCCGGTAGAAATTTCGAAAAACTTTTTTTATAAAATTCTTCTCAAATTGAATGAATTTTTTTATAAATTTGTTTAAACTTAGTAGTTGACGAATAATTGGCAAAATTCAATTTTTTCACTGAAGTAAAGTACTACTTCCGGTCTGCCGATTTTACTGAAAGTCTAATAAGTTCTCAAGAGGGAGATTATATTCACAAATACAAAATTAGGAATTGATACCTATAGCGGTTTGACCGCTATCGTGGTCACACACACACGCTCTGACATACACAGAGAGAGACAGAGATATTTTTTAAAAACCACTTTTTCGGAATCAGGGGACCTCAAAACATGGACATCTGCAAAAATCTAGAGGTCGAAAATTTTCATCACCATACTTATACTACGTACCTATAAGAAGTAAAAACGCAATATCCATATCTATTTAAATTACAGGTCTTAGAATGTGATTGTCAGAGCATGAAAAAAATGTAATCCTGAAGTCAATAAAAACCGATTTTATTTAAAAAAAAAGTTATACAATTCAATAACACGAATGACAGTTTGGCGAATTTTAAGACGTGATGATCACTATCGCAAGGCGCACGGTTTGCTTGAGGCAGACCACTATGCTCGTCTACTTTATTCTACCGGGATATTAAGACAATAACGGCTGCATTTTAATTTCTGCAGAACAGTCCTCTGGACAGATGAATCTACGTTCACGAGAAGTGGTGTTACAAATCTGAGGAACCTGCACAGGTGGGCATCAGAAAATCCCAAAGCTATACGCCCACCTAAATTTCTACATGAATATTCATCTCTTAACGTTTGGGCTGCCCTAATCGATGACTTGTTGATTGGCCCTGTCGTTCCTGCTGCAAGGTTAAATGCGGCCAATTACCTTCGATTTCTTACTGACGAACTGCCAGGTCTTTTAGAGGATGTTGAAATGAAGTCTACTTGCACTCCCAAAATTTTAACATAATGATACGGCACACTTGTATACAGTATGTCCAAAAAGTCGGGAAACACCCAAATAAAATCGAAACTGATGATTTTTGAGAAAAATGCAAAACCAGGTCAATTAGTATTTTCAAAAAACTACTGGCTGATGGTATCTGTTTGGAATTTTTGATGACCTTGAAAAAGTTATGATGTCATAAAAAAATTAAATGGCAACGTCGCATTTTTAATTTTATTTTTGATAGATCTTTTAATTGTCTAAATGACTTTAAAAAAATTTTTCATTTTACTTAAGAAAATGACCGAGAAAAATTTAATTACTTCTTCGAAAATGGAAAAGTTTGTCTTTAAAAAAAACATAGTTGGCTTAAAAGTCGATTATTTTTCAAACACATTTTGTTTTATTTGTGACATTCTGTAAAATACGAATTGTGCGTAAGTTAAAAAAATCTGTTTAAAAATGGTTTTAAGTGAGAGGGAACGTATTCAATTTGGTTTTGGGGATAGGGCTCGTTCAGTTAGAGAAGTTTGCGACTTATTTAATACAGAACATCCGGAGCGTGCCCCAATTAGTATTTCTGCAGTGAGTAAGATTCACAAAAAAATTCAAGAAGAAGGCCATGTTCGAAATCGCCCTAGAAGTGGTCGTCCAAAGATCGCAGAAGATACGCAACTCGACGTATTATTGTCAGTAGAGGAAACTCCAAATTCTAGTACACGGCAGCTTGCTCGGGAGTTTAACGTGTCGAAGAGTACAATTGGTAATCTTTTCCGGAAAACTAAGTATCATCCCTACAAAATCTGTTTGGTTCATGAGTTGTCTGAAGACGACTTCGACAGGCGTGTACAGTTTTGCGAACAACTAATGCCTATGTGTGATAATGATCCGTTTTTTATCAGAAATATCTTATTCTCAGATGAAGCTACGTTCACATTACATAGGACTGTTAATAGACAAAACTGCAGGTACTGGGCACGCCAAAATCCACGCTGGATGAGAGAGGTACGAACTCAGTATCCTCAGAAATTAAATGTATGGGCTGGTTTAATTGGTTACAAAATTATTTAATTCCGTCATTAGCAGAAATATTTCTGAACCATGAAGATCCTAATTTGCCCAGCCAAACAATTTGGTTTCAACAAGATGGGGCTCCACCCCACTATGCGGGAAATGTTCGGCATTATCTCGAGAATACCTTCCCAAACAGATGGATTGGCAGGAGGGGGGCTATCGAGTGGCCGGCTAGGTTGCCAGATCTAACGCCTATTGATTATTTTTTGTGGGGTTACCTAAAAAATAAGGTATACGCAACTAAACCTGAAAATTTGGAAGACTTGCGTCAACGGATTGAGATTGAAGTACGAAGGATCACTCCTGAAATGATAGAAAACGTTCAAAATGAATTTTATTATCGTTTAGGGTATTGCCAAGATGCTCAAGGACAACATTTTGAACATTTATTGTAAGAGTTTTTGCTGATTTCTACGATTAAAATTTTCTTTGTTTTCTATGATTTTTTTTTTCAAAATTTTTCTTAAGTAGAATGAAAGATTTTTTAACTGTCGTTTAAACAATTAAAAGATCTATCAAAAATAAAATTAAAAATGCGACGTTGCCATTTAAATTTTTTTTGATGACATCATAACTTTTTCAAGGTCATCAAAAATTCCAAACAGATACCATCAGCCACTAGTTTTTTGAAAATACTAATTGACATGTTTTTGCATTTTTCTCAAAAATCATCCGTTTCGATTTTATTTGGGTGTTTCCAGACTTTTTGGACACACAGTATGTACATATACATTTTGCTAATAAGCGAACAATAATCATGGACAACGAGAAATATTTTACATTTAGTCATGCGGAGCTTCCTGGCAATACAGATTTTTATACAGATGATATTGAAAGTACTCCTGATAATACAAAAGCTTCAAGGAAGGAAAATTTTTTTTTGATAAAGTTTTGGTCTGGTGTGCCATATCCGAATTGGGTATATATAGACCTTATGTAAGCCGTGTAAGCGGGCAAGCAATGGACGCTAAATTATATATCCAAAACTGTCTGACAAAACTAATGAATTTCATTAATGTCCATCACATTAATGATAATTACATGTTTTGACCTGATTAGCCTCTGCGCATTATGCGAGAAGAACCTTAAACTGGTTAAAAGCTCAATGAATACTATATCTTCCTAGAATCGACAACCCTTCAAAAGTCCTGCAGGCAAGACCAGTTGGAACTTGTTGGGCCTTATCGGCTCAAAAGGTATATGACAATGGTTGGGAAGCGCGAAATAAGCAACAATTACGACAGAGGATATTCCAAAAACTTAGAGAATTTGATTTAGAAATCGTCCAAACATCAATGCAAGATGTAAGAAGAAAACTTCGTATAATTGAAAATAGAGGACTCCTAGCGGAAATATAATATTTAAGTGTTAAAGTCTAAGGTCCATTAATTGGTGTTATAATATTATCGTTTGTTGGCGTTTTTTTGAGTTTCAATAATAAATAAACGCTAAAAATATTTCCGAAAACTTATGTAACATGAGTTAAAATCTATAATTCAAAAGGACGGAAACTATACTGGAAATCCACATTTTGGCATCTGTTTCAGTCTTCTGCTTTAATGCTAGTCACCGTATCTTTTCTTAAAGAATTAATAAAGGAAAAATAGTACTGCAGACAATTGCTGATTTGAAAGGAGTATTTTTTATATAAATATATCTGAATTTCAAAATATTTACGAAATAATAAATGACCTTTTCTGTACATAGCTAAAAGTAACATAATAATGTTAATAATTACACAATTATTATGATTATACAATTGATAGAATAAGTATTTTATCCATACTTTGTATGTGCATGCATTAACAGATTAACATAAAATGAATAACTTGCTGTGACTAAAGTTTTAGCAATTTGTAAGTCTCTCCTATAAAGTTCATGCAACACACTTTACGTGTCACAGATCGTCTTTACGGATAGACTGTTGCATACAAATTACCTGTGAACGATAAAATTAAGCGATATTTTTGCGACTTGCGACTTGCGACCAACGTAACGTAGGTATTTAAATATATACAGTCTCCTTCAAAAGAAAGCTACATTTTAATATAGGTGCCTACACTTCTATTGAAAATGTAAGCACTCGGTAAACAGAAAGATATTTTTGTCTTTATTATGAGAACTGAAATTGAAAACTTAATATGTTTTAATATTCTTTTACTTTCTTATAGTAGTATAAGGAAGTATTGTGATGATGAAAATTTTCGACCTCGAGATTTTTGCAGATGCCCACGTTTTGAAGTTCCCTGATACCGAAAAAGTGGTTTTAAAAAAATGTCTCTCTCTCTCTCTCTCTCTCTCTCTCTCTCTCTCTCCCTCCCTCCCTCCCTCCCTCCCTCCCTCCCTCCCTCTCTCTATCCCTCCCTCTCTCTCTCTCCCTCCCTCTCTCTCTCTCCCTCCCTCTCTCTCTCTCCCTCTCTCTCTCCCTCTCTCTCTCCCTCTCTCTCTCTCTCTCTCTCTCTCTCTCTCTCTCTCTCTCTCTCTCTCTCTCTCTCTCTCTCTCTCTCTCTCTCTCTCTGACCACGATAGCGGTCAAACCGCTGTAGATATCAATTCCAAATTTTGTATTTATGTGTATAATCTCCCTCTTGAGATCTGATTAGTTTTTCAGTAAAATCGATAGACCGGAAGTAGCAATTTACTTCAGCGAAAAAATCGAATTTTGCCAATATTTCGTCAATTACTAAGTTTAAACAAATTTATAAAGAATTCATATATACTTAAAATTAAAATTGAGAATAATTTTATTTAAAAAGTTTTTCGAAATTCCTACCGGAAGTAGGTCTTTTACTCTTATCGAAAATCAGTTTTTTGCGAATATGTCGCAAGTCATGCTTTTTAGACAATACGTTACGGGTATAAAAGTATTTAGAACCTAATTTTCAATATCTTTTGTATAAAAAAAAATTCAAAATTCGGACCGGAAGTATCACTTTTACTCTTACCGAATAACGATTTTTTGCAAATATGTCGTAAATTATGCGTTCTATATATATTTATGAAGAGTACAGAAGTATTTAGAGTTAGATTTGGAATATTTTTTGTATAAATGAAATTTCAAAATTCGGACCGGAAGTAACACTTTCATACGTATAAGAAAGTCGGGTGGTGGCCACACCTCATTTTTTACTTTCGTATGCGTACTTCAATTAACGAACCAGTCACATCATAAAGAACGTCACTGTGATGTCATAACAGTGTTGACAAATGACATTGCTTTGAGCAAGCTGTAGTTTGAAAATACACTGAGGTTGACATTTTAAAATTTTAACCAATACCATTAATATATTTTAAATTATTAGAACACAAAATACACAAAATCTATATATTGCTATACTTTATTATTATATATTAGTGATTAAAAAACTCATAACATTGTAATAAGCAAATTATTATAATAAAAAAGAAAACAGTATTAATCTGAAATTCTAGTTTTCTTCATAATTTACACTGCCTTCTGGAACAGACTCATTTAGATTCATTATAGAGTCGATTTAGATTAATTACAAAAGGTATGCGTAAAGATATAAATGAAATTATTGAATAAGATAATTAAATTTATATGTACTAACCGTTTAACTAAATCCAATAATTGTATTTTTAAGACAACTGTGACGTAATCAATGTTAGTATTGTATTATTTTTAGTGGCCGATTATGTTGGGCTTTTATTTTCAACAGTTCTAGCATTGTCCAAAACCATTATAGACGGTGCTTCTAAACTCAAGAAGTTGATGTTCAAACCATTATAAAAAATTATCTCTGACCATGTCACCATGACAGTCCAGATAATGATTATTTCTTGGAAATAATAATTCTGCTCCAGGAATAAATCCATTAGAACTACCTGCATGAAATACAATATAATCTAAAACAAGATAAATATACATTACGTAAAAATGTTACGCTTACAAATATATTGTACTTTCTACCACCCATTTGGATGCTTTTGTCATTTTATTTTGCCAAGATTTACGAATAGTTTCATCTTGAAAATCCAGGTTTCATTAAGGAAAACAAACTGGTCTGAACTCTCATGTTTCCTATGAACATATTGTTGCAAGAATGTAACACGTTTGTGGTAGATAGACATATATAGACAAACTCAAACTCATTAAAATTACCTAGGGAACTCGAAAATGTAATAATATACATGCTATGCTGTTATTTTAATATTTCAAAATTATTGGTGGCTGCACGCAAACTCATCACTCTATATACCTGACCATAACAATGGAGATATGGAAGGACATCACACTAGATAATGTTACATACTGTTTATATTTACATCGCGATGACTAGTTGTAAGGTAATAATATATATGATTTTTTTTTTATATTTGCCTGTTTATTATAATATTGCCTTTTCTGAAAAAATTAAATAAAATTCCGGGAAGCTAAAATGTGGTTTAAATTATATCCTATTAACACAGCCACTACTCTATGACAAAAATGTGTTACTTTTGTATTGTATTAAGTCAACAAGTTGTGCAATTAAAAACGAAGCCGGCAGCTGTCAAAATTTCTGAATAAAGACGAATAAACATGTACAAATATTATCATATACAAGCTTACTACCTAAGAAATTTGTCAGCAGAATTTTAAATAGAGCGCCTTGTATATTGTATTTATATAGAAGTGTTCTACTTAAGGGGAGTCGCTATCCGACTATCTTTAAATATTTCTAAATGCTTAAAAAGATGTATTACAAGGCTAGTTCAAGTGACCCCTCGTCTCGGTGAGTAACATAAAGTATTAAAATAAGGTACCATAAAGAAAAAGTGGAGTACATAATGGCAAGAATTTACAGTGAAAGGGTCCGGTTCGAAAATTAATGTAAATATTATATACAGAGTGAACAACAACAAAAAGTGAATTAAAAGTTTGCTCGGGAGTAAACAACATCTGTCACAAAGTGAGACGTTTAAATTTGTGAAACAAAAACATGTGGAGACGGTGGAGTATTATTGAAGATTCAAGAAACGATGCATATAGCAATATTTCGCTAAGTGAAAATAGTGATGCGATAGAAGTTGATAATGCAAGAAATCATTGGAGTACTAAAACACAGCAGATAATCCTGAATGTATACAGAGACAATTGTTAGAACATCGAAATTAGCGGAAGTGTCTTACGGGGCAGTCAAAAACATCGTTCAGAATGGTTTATTTAAAAGAAAAACAAGGAAGCACAAGGGACAATCGAAGAAAATTAGTATGAGCGATTTTGATATTGTGAGAACAGAAATGTATCGATTCTATAAAAGAAATGAAGCTCCTACATTGCGAAGTTTGTGCAACTCCTTGAAAGAAAACAATAGATTGCAGTGATGTATCACTACTTTGTTGCGCGTTATGAAGGAAAACAGCTTTAAATTTAGTATAGTTAATAAGCGGCGAACAGTTATGGAATCGCAAAAATTGCAGCTACTGCCTAATGAATACCTGACGAAAGTGAAGGCATTTAGAGAAGAGAAACGTTTTATTTGCTACTTGGACGAAACGTGTGGTATGACACCCATCATACTATAAAGAAAGGTTGAGATAATGGTTCGGGAATGTATTCCGTTAATGTTCCTGTTTCAAGGGAGAAAAGAATAATTATTGCACATGCGGGATCTGTAGATGTTGGTGTCGTGCAAAGACCATAAAGTCGTCGTCCTTGGATTATCATGAAGATGTGATAAGTCCCTGTTTGAAGAGTGGTTCGTGAATAAGCTACTACCGTTTTTACCTCCAAAAAGTGTCATTGTTATGGATAATGCCAGTTACCACTCACGACAACTTATTAAAATACCTAATGTGTCAAGCACAAAATTTGAAATATCAACATTTTTAGAGGAGCCATGACCTTTATTTTGAAGTAGATTATTCGAAGAAACAACTCCTCAATACTAATCAAAAAGGCGTTTTTTAATTTTAACTCAAATAATCGTTTTCGAATTGAAGGGGTTCGTGGAATATTTATTCAAACAGTGGCTGACAAAAAAGGAGATTTCAATTTGATTAAAAATAATGAAGTTAGAGCAACAGAATGATTCCGAATCAAAAACTTCTTCCATTACGTCATTTTCTGAACATATTATTAGCCACCAGTGTATAGATGTATTTCTTGTTGTACTTGTACTAGTAGAACAGCGTGGGTTACAAGAATTCATCAAAAGTTTATCGTTGTCCTGCCTGTTTATACAATGCAGTCTCCTTTCCAGATAATGTATTTACACGTATAGATTTCCTAAACGTCATATCAGCCCTTGTATATTCAGATTAGTCTCACTCTGTATTAATTCAACGGCCTCTTAAAATTTTGTTGGTTGCGATCAAGCAAAACTATATAATTGAAAGTAGTTTTAGGTACAGCTTATAATTCCAAAAAAACGTTTGTATTTTGCATAACAGTGGATATCGTAGAATGTAGCTCTGATGTTACATCCTGTTATATTATTTGTACTTCAGAATAATTCTTTTTAAGTTATCACTATACTGTTCACTTTACATTAATTGTTTACTGTTTATGTGAATTTTTGTGTTTATTTTTGTTATACGAGGCGTGTTTTTTTAAATAAGTACTGTTTGGAAATTTCGCCACTGCAGCGCTGCGGTCGGTGTCCCGTGCATGCGCACAGTATACCTACATCTGTTGGCAAGCCACAGACGCCATTACGGCAACAATACGCACCGTAATTCGTTTTCTTAGTTCTAAAGGCGTTAAAGCAGTTGAAATTCACCGTCAGAGATGTGAAGTGTACGGACAATACATTATGAGTAATGGAATGGTACGCAAATGGGTAAGAGCTTTCAAAGACAGCCGCAAGAATGTTCAGGACGAGGAACGGAGTGGGCGACCCTCAGTGATCACCGACGATTTGGTGCAGAAAGTCGACGAAAAAGTGAAAGAGGTTTCAAGAAGTGCTGTCTACGAAATTATCACCGAACGCTTAAATTTTCGAAAATTATCCTCACGATGGGTACCGAAAATGTTGACTGAGGCGCACAAAAACAAACGTTTAGGTAGCGCCTTGACTTTTCTTGAGCGTTATGATGCTGAAGGTGACGATTATTTAAGCCAAATTGTCACAGGCGATGAAACATGCGTGGCCTACGTTACACCAGAAATAAAACAACAATCAATGGAATGGCGGCATCCAACATTGCCCAAGAGAGTTAAATTTAAGCAGACAATTACAGCCCGGAAAATCATGTGTACCGTATTTTGGAACAGAAAGGGGGGTGTGTTGCTTGTTGATTTTTTGCCTCGTGGTGACACAGTAAATTCCGAAAGATATTGTGAGATCTTAAAAAAACTGCGCCGTGCAATTCAGATTAAAAGGCGCGGCATGCTGAGTAGAGGTATGTCATTGCATCATTTGGCTGGGAGGAGTTTCAGCATCCTCCATACATCCCCGACTTAGCGTCCAGTGACTACCACGTGTTTCTGCACCTGAAGAAACATCTCGGAGGTAAGCGCCACGATGATGACGATAGCCTCAAAACGGCCGTGTTGCAGTAGCTGTCAAATCAGGCGGCAAACTTCTATGACGACGCGATACAAAAGCTTGTTGTTCGATATGATAAGTGCCTTAATGTTGCTGGCAATTATGTGGAAAAATAGATTAAAGTGTGGTCTTTCATGTAAAAATAAAATTGTTACAAAAAGCTTACCTGTTTTTTTTTTAAATATCGAAACGGTACTTACTTAAAAAAACACGCCTCGTATTTAATTCAAATTGCCTTTTTCCAAAAAGTTGTTATCCCAGAGTATCATATTTAAAAATTTAATAGGCACACAAGTTTCAATGGTTTACATCCATGTTTTCAAAGTCCGCATCTGATCTATATAAAGCCAATAAAACTAAGCTGCATCCCACTCTTCCACACATTTATTTTTTTAATGTTGTATTTTTTATCATAATTAAACTGTAGTGTTGATTGTCGTAGTAATTGCAAAAGTCGATTATTTAGATATCTTTGATCTAACATTAAGGAAGGAACTATTGCTACACATTATCTATTTCCCGTAGCGTAAATATTTTATATGTATACGGTAGTTAATAAAATAAATGGGAAATAAAATCGCACATGTCTAATGTAACAAAGGCGATAAGGTCAATTTAGATATACACGTATTTCAACAGTCACTGTATATTAACCGTACATGCATGTGTACTTTAGTAATGCGGTTGCTAGATGATAACTGCTTATCAAATAGTAACGTCAAGGTCTTTTATCGTATTCTTGAAATGAAATATACACATTAAATACTACATCCCATGTATTTTAGACGATATTAATTGTCACTATTCTAAAACAATAAATTCATTTTCTGCACATTTCTGTGTACTTTTCCAAACAAAAAACGTGTCCGCGAACATATAATAATATTTATTTAATCACCCAATATTTGTTTAATCTATTAAACAGTTTTCTTGAAAATACAATGCAGTCTGTCCGTACTAAGGATAGAAATTCTAACACTGCTTCATTAAGTTTCTAGTGTGCCTCTGGATTCGGTCTTAGGGCCACTGCTATTTTCTAATATACACTTTTACAATTTACTGATATATTACTTTGCAATACGACTTGGATAATATGTTTACTATTTGCTCGAACCATGCTCGGCCAAATCATGTTTTATTTTTTGATTTCCAAACGCATGCGATACTGCTAAGAGTGCGTTGGGGCTGTAATATGTAAATCTTTTGAATACTTACTTTCTCAAAACTGATGTGTATAAATAATAAGAAACAGGGTCTTATTCAGTGCTGGGCAATTACTTTCAAATAGTAATTAATTTTAATTACAAAATACTTTTTCTTAAAAGGAATTAATTACAATTACAAAGTACAAGAGATTAAGAAAGGAATTTTTCTTCTAACTACAATTACAAATAAAATGTAAATGACAATTACTTTTCTAATTACAATTACAATTACATTTGTTTATAAAATCCGAGGAAAAACTTTTTTCTGTTTTTATTCTTTTGTTGTAGTACATAATATACAAATCGAAACTTAAAATAGGAAGTGGGAAAGAAATCCGAAATATATTCCAACCCACCTTTAGTAAAAATAACGTAATTCATTATGTAAAAAACAAAACAAATAAAGCAACTATCCAAGTACAACATAAAATATGTGATTACAATAATTAGTAACAAAAAATTGCAGCATAAAACTAGGAATGAAAATAAGGTAATTTAGGGTACATTACTTACCCTGGGGTAGTGATGTGAGGCGGGTAAATACCCAGTGGGTAGGTAAATAAAAAATGGGTATTTACCCGAGGTCATATTTACCTACCCAATTGTAACATGTATTAACAAGTTCAAAGCATGCAGCTGCAGGTTGTGCGGGGTGTGCCGTGTGCCTGTCTGAACGTTCGGCAGTTAATACTTGTGTTTTGTGTGATGAATAGAGAACAGTAACACAGCAAATATGGGTAGGAACAAAAATGCTGTATGGAATTTTTTTAATTCAAAGGATAAAGGGGTAGTTTGCAAGTATTGTTCCGCACAATATTTGCATGCAAATGTGAACAAAATGGAAAACCACATTATTAAATGCATGAAGTGTCCTGCAGAATTAAAAAAAAATTTGAAGAAAAAAACTAAAACATCAATGTACATCTCCGGCTCCACGCTTAGCAGTCCAAGTTCTACTATAACTAGTGAAACCTCACCTACTCCTACTGGACCACCTGCGGGTACTTCAACACCCACATACGTGCATTCTATGCAGTCGAAGAATTTACTGAAAACCTTCGCGGACATCATGACTTCCAGTGAAAATGTAAGTAAAATTAAAGAACTAGTTTTTTAAGTTTATTTATTATTAGTGTCAAACAGTGTAAATTACTAAGACTGAACAAAAAATATCTACAAGTCTAGAATCCTTTTAAAATTATACTCTAACTCTACAAAGCTACAATAAATTTATTTTTCTTTTGTACTAGTACTATTTTAAAATAGCTTTTATTTATTAAATATTATAAATTCACGTATTGTATTACATAACAATTATATTGGAGTCGTTAATAAATTTTATTTTTTTTATATTTAAAAAATTAAATGTAATTACGAGTATTTTGGTTCCAGGAAAATTTAAATCAGGCTCTGGCAAAAGCTATTATAATTAGTGGAGCACCTTTGTCGATGGTAGATCATCCACTTTGGTTAGATTTTTTTAAACAAATTAGACCATCATATACTTTACCCTCAAGAACCCGTATTTCAACTGCTTATTTAGATGCACATTTTACAGAAATGCAACAAGAAATAAAAGATATACTAGATAACGCAAAAAATTTACATTTGCAATGCGACGGCTGGAGCAATATAAGAAATGAGTCAATAATAAATTTTGTGATCTCTACACCGAAACCATTGTACGTAGATTTTATTATGACGAAAGAACATAGACATGATGCAGTGTATTTATGTGAGGAAATGGAAAAAGTGATGCAAAAGTATAAAGTGGACAAATTTTTCGTAGTCATTGGCGACAATGCAGCTAACATGCAAGCAGCTTTCAGGTTATTAAAAGAGAAATTTGACCACATAGTACCGTTGGGTTGTATTGCTCATCTATTGCACTTGCTTTGTAACGATATATTAAAGTGTCAAACTGTTAATAAAATTATATCAAGTGCGACAAATATAGTAAAGACTATTCAAAATAGTCATCGCCTACAAGCATTATTCAAAAGAATCGGAAAAGAAAAAAACATTACCATTTCGCTAAAATTGGCGGGAAAAACACGTTGGGGCAGTAACTTGTTTTGTTTACAAAGTTTGTGTCAAAACAAGATAGTTTTGCAAACACTAGCAGTCAGTGACCAAGATGTAGTTACACAAGAATTGAAAACTAAATTATTAGATGATGCCGGTTTTTGGGCGCAATGCCAAAATATGATCAATATTTTGGAGCCGATTATTAATTTACTTACAAAACTGGAGTCTAATCAGCCAATGATTCATATTGTGTATTCAGAATTTCACAACCTACAGAAAAATGTGCGTGACCTGTTAACCCACTCCCTATTCCCGAAGGCAGAAGAATCAATGGTGTTGAAAAAATTATCTGAGAGGATATCGTTTGCAATAGGGTCCATACATTTGGCAGCAGCACTCTTAGACCCATCTTACCAAGGATCAAACTTAAGTCCTGCAGAAATTATTGATGCAATGCAATTCATTTGTGATGTTGGTAGAAATATGGGTTTGCCAATTACCGATTTAAAAACAGATTTAGCAAATTACAGAGACAAAGAGGGTCTATGGAATAAAAAGTTTGTTTGGGAGGATGTGGATAAAACAAGCCCTCTTATATGGTGGCGAGGGTTACGAGGAACAAATACACTGGCAACTGTTGCTATTCGTATTTTAAGCGCACTAGTAACTTCTGCAGCGACTGAAAGAACGTTCAGTACATTTAGTTGGATCCATACTAAAAAAAGAAATAGATTAACAGCCGAACGCGCTGCCAAAATAACATATTTGGCCCATAATTGGAATTTAATTCATAGAAAACAAACACAACCTAAATCAACAACAACTTTTCAACAACCGATGGAGCTGGAGTCTGCATTAATTGATATACAAGAAGAACCCAGAGCTTCTACTTCTAAATTCAAGAGGAAGTTAGATGAATCAAATTCAAGTTTCAGTAGTTCAGCTGAGACTGAAACTTGGAGCGATATGGAAAAGGAAGTACCATATCAAGAATCCGATGACAGTAATGGATCAGAATTGGATGACTAATTCATAATATGTTTAAATAAAAAATGTTTATTTCTGTGTTTTTGTTTTATTTAATAAAGAAAATATTTTATAATGTACTTTTAAATTACTACAAATAACTTTAATAATATTGCATGCCCATATTTTCACTCACTAAATATATACCCACTTATGGGTAAATACCCAGGTATTTACCCTGGGTATTTACCTTAAAAAATAAATACCTGGGTATCTTGCATCTCTACCCTGGGGTGATAATATTATTCTTATTGAAGAAGGCCAAAAAAAAATGACTTGTATATTTTGTTGCTTTTCAGTACAACTAACTTTTCAAAATTTGTGTCTGAGAAAGCATGTCTTTTGGCTGCATGAAAATAATCGTTCGACGGGTGCTGAAGATGGTAGTGCGGTATTGTATTTAAAAAACCCTTGCTTAATGAGAGGGTAACTTTCTAGCATGGGAAAGTTTTGTCTTATATCATCCAGATACTGTAAAATTTCAGGATGAATCTTATTTTTATTTTCAGAAAATAATTCACACTCTGATATAAGCAGTTGTTTAATATCATGTTTAGATAACACAGACGACTAACGAAAACCAACGAAGTTTAAACTCAGGATGTGTAATTGCTCCTAAAAGTGCATAGGTATCCTCTAAAGTTAAAAGATGTTTAAATCTATTATCTAAACGTTTAATGGCACTTTGAAGTATTATATCTCCGCCACTTTTAAACTTCTTTTTACTTAATTTATTTAGGCTATTATTAAGTGACACTAGACTAGGAAGAATAAAAACCTTATAAAATATAACTCGTATTCAGAAAAGCACGGTATTTCTAATTTTTAAAAGACGATGGAAAGTTTTTCTTTCATGTCCAGTATTTGTTTGATACTGTCATATATTGAGTTCCACCTAGTGATTCCAGGGGACCAAAGAGTATGCCCTAAATATGAGTTAATTGGAAAAGTAATTTGTAATTGAACGTTTAAAAAACTAAAGGTATTTAAATACAAATAACAAATACTTGACGATTTTTCAAGCAATTACGATTAAAAATTACTTGAAAAGGCAAAGGAATTAATTACTAATTACAATTACTGATTTCTAAAGTAATTTGTAATTGCTAATTCCTTTTTGTAAAGTAATTGCCCAGCTCTCTCTGGTCTTATTACGATATAATTTTATAAGAGATTTCGTTCAAATTCTATATACAAATTATAAAACATTATACCTTCACATATCAAAGAATTATCTTCAGCTTTCAAAAACTGCTACGTTGTTATTCAGTGTATGTCTTATATGAGAATGTTTCAGAGGATTTTTTTCTAATATGTTTATCTATAATGATCACAAAATTTTAGATTAAGTTAAATATAGGTATCAAATAATTAAATATAGTATTGAATGGACGAGGTTAAGTAAGTGGTCGATTGGTGATTAGTGGAAATATTTTCGATGTTTATTAGCCCAACTTAATTTTATCATTTGCTATATATTATAATGCCTGCAAAAAGTTTGGATTTCTAAATGAATATTATTTTTTACATTTAACATACCTTAGTGATGAAGCATCCTTTTATCCCAGTGGATATGTAAACTCACAAAATCGTAGAATATTGCGTATTGTGTTTGCGAAGAAGGAGAATAAAAGTCCTATTTCTTCTTTAACACAAACAACTTTAGAGATTTTGAAAACTGAAGAAAATTAGTAGTAACACGAACCATATAATTTTTAGTAATCTCATGAAAAGGAACCCCTATATCTAAATTTATATATTTAAATGTAAAGTTTAAATTTTAAAATAAATTTGTAAAATGTTGTTTAATTGCCAGCTCAGCTCAAATCGGATTTTCTCAGGGCGATTCGGATTACTATAAATGATTAATTAAAAAGGTTCCTAAACATTCACTAGTTTTAATAAAAAGAAAAATGCCATTTTAAACTTTAAATAATACTTATATTCAAAATCAATGAATTTTATATACTTTTATAGACAAAGAGAAATCTCATACAAACAACAAGTAAAACAAAACACATTAAAAGACGATTTCAATACACTTTTACAAATAATTGGTGGATACCAATATTTATGTATATTATTCGTTATTTGTTATGTTAAAGCGTAAACAATGAAGGCAAGAATTTACACCGTACGCTGCATACAAGATTTATGTATGGTTATCTACATATACGACGATGCCGAAACATATTAAGTTACATTATACTTTATATTTTGGAGACGATGTTTATTTAACAACTCTATTTATTCAGTTCGTCTCTGTTTGAAATTTATTTTACAATCTTTAATTCTTTATTATTAAAACTACATTCATCATACAATAATCATTTAAATAATGCCTTATTTTAAATCTTCTTTTTTCTTTTCTCTTCTTTCTTCCATACTGATTTCAACGGGAACTTCTTAGTTCTACGTTGTCTTCGAAGGAATTCGGCTTTCTCTGCCGTTCGGAACACAATTTCTTTATTATAACAATATAACACTGTGCATATTTAATACTTATGTGCCACTTTAAACACTATTTTATTACTTTTTACAAATAACCACAATTCTTATGACCGTGGCCGACTATCCCAGTAGTCGTTTATTTATTTAAATCATATTAACAATGATTCTTATGATCATTGCCGACTATCTCAGTAGTCCTTTTGTTTTGAGTTCGCCTTTCGATACAACGTTTAACGTATCTCGCTTTCGACTCTTGTCTTTTGAAAGCCTATTTTATTTTTATATAAGAATGTCTGTGAATCCCCGATTTCTACATAGTCCAGGTGTTTCCATTCACATTTCACACGCACATATTCTTTTAACTGTGAGAATGTTTATCACTATCTAAGCGTTTATCACCTTAATGTAAACTTTTGGCGCCACAATTCTTATTCATAAATACTTACTACACTTATGACTAATTGCGACTTAATATTACAATAATACATTCATTGATTTAAAATACTTCTTTTTTTTTTAAAATACTAATAAAAAATATACTTAATTAAATTCTTAAAAATAACAAAAATTATAAAAATATTATATGAAAATGGGCTGTACCATTACACTCACATGAGAACTTATTGTCTTTTTTTCAAGAACATGTTTAAAGAAAATGACGGGGCAAAGCTCTTGCCCCTAGGGTACCACATCTGCCTCCCCAGTGAAATGATACAATATCTCCTTTGCAAAAACATTAGAGTAGTAATCACAGATAAGATTAATACTTGTAATTTACTCTTTATTAATACTGAAATTTATTCTTAGGACCATCTATGTCATTAATAATATATCAAAGTGTCTTTGGTTTGGATTTATTATTTAATAAATGACGAAACCGAAAACTGTTTCATTTAATGGTTATTAAAATTATTATTATTACTATTATGTGTATGTCGAATAGGTATGACTTTACAGTTTATACTCCCAACAATTACTGTCGTCGTCGATGTGTGTTACTGGTGCAGATACAGATACAATGCGGTTTGTTCAAATTAGAAGATAAATAAAGCACACTATTGGTTCCATGTTTCTGCAGTATAAAATATTTGTATAAAATACACAATTTATAAATTTTCTTATCGCAATGTGTCCGAATATTGTCCAAACAGGTACTTCAGGAATTTTCAAAAATTATGTGGATGAAAATTGTTTCAAATCGGACCTACGAATTTCGAGAAACTTCTTTTATAAAGTTTTTATTTAATTTATTTTTGAGTTTTGTATTCTTTAAAAATGTAACTCAACTTATTAGTTGATAAAATTTAATTTTTTCACTGCGGTATACTACTTCATCTGTTCTACGATTTCACTGAAAATATCAGGAATATTATACTTTTAAATTTAGGTTTCTATTGGTTGCTTTAACAACCGTTCAATAAACTAAGCTGATTGCAAAAATCACATTTTAGTTATCTGGGGAAATGTGGACATCTGCAAACATCTCGATTTTGACATTTTTTGCAATTTTAGTACTTTCTTATATTGCTTTAACCTTCCGGTACCTGAGGGGGGTACAGCTGTACCCCGCAGTTATTTTTTGTGGATTGGGGTTGTAATTTTGGCTAATCCGACTAAGTTATCTTTATTTGTAATATGTACCAACATTGGTACGCCTGCACATGCAGTACGTCGTAAAATTATACATGGGATATAACTATACCCCCTCCGGCATCCATGTTCCAAGTGGAATTCTGGTAACATTGCGCAATTTGACGAAAATACACTGCATCACGTGTTCCTTTTCAAGGTGAACCAGCAATATTGGTATTGTTCTAGTCTCTGCGCGTTGATTTGGTATAATAATATGATAATTTCTTCACAAGTTGTCCCTGAGCAAAAGCGTTACTAAATTGGCGCCTGGCATTATGCGGAAATCTCGTAAAAACAAGCAAGACATTCTTCCTGCTCTACTACGTCATCCTTCTGGAGAAGTCAACCGTGTTTGCATTTTTGGAAGATATTACTTTGGTTTCGTATACTCCTAAAAAAATACCAAAGCAGTAATTCTTTTGAGCGCCGATAAAATTAGCGGTGAAGATAAGGACTATAAGTCAGACATACGAGATAGGCGCCATAAATTCTCGGCCTGATGTACAAAAAAGAATGTTGGAACAATATAAGAATTTTTATTTTTCAATGTAATCTCCCCTAACTTCTATACATTTATTACAATGATTAATTAATAATTCGATACCCTTGTAAAAATAATCTGAAGTTTTTCCGTCAAAATGGTATATAACAGCTGTTTGCAACTCACTGTCGTCCTTAAAACTACGTCCCCTAAGGTCTCTTTTTAAATTAGAAAACAATACAAAAAATCACAAGGAGCCATATCCGGACTATACGGTGGATGTTCCAATTCTTGAAAGCCGCATTCGCGGATGGCAGCTAAAATGGTGGCAGTATCGACGGCAGCATTGTCGTGCAATAATCGCACACCTTTTGTCAATTTTCCACGACGCTTTGCACGAATACTGTCCCTTAATTTATGCAATAAAGACGCATAATATGTGCCGTTCACACTTGTATTGCGCTCTTTAAAGTCAATTAGCAAAATACCCTCACAATCCCAGAATATTGTGGCCATCACCTTTTTCGTTGACGAGGTTCATCAGGTCGCCGCCATTCCATGGACTCCCTTTTCGATAGAGGATCGTAAAACAGAACTATTGTTTCATCCCCTGTGACAATGGACTCCAAAATCGGTTTTTGTCGTCTCCACACATGTTTAAAAACGACTGCGCACATTTGACTCGACGTTCACGTTGGAGAGCAGAAAGAAGTCGCGGTACCCATCTAGCACTAATTTTATTCATACCCAAATGGTCATAGAGGATTCGGCGAACATTTGTTTCGGAAATGTTTGTTATCACTGCTAATTCCTTCACTTTCAAACGGCGATCTTCTAGCACTAAATGTTCAATAACTGAAATTTGTTGAGGCGTTATCACTTCAATTGGTCGACCCGACCGATCAGCATCTTCCAGGGATTCTTGTCCCAAACGGAAACATTTTGCACACTTTTTTACAGTTGAATACGAAGGAAATGAATCACCCCAAACGCCGTCTAAACGTTGTTTAATGTGATAAGGTGTATGCCCTTCTTTTGTTAAACATTTAATGATCGTTACTTCAGACATTTTCGTGCGTTAGTCACGTTGGTTGGCTGGTTACTAAAAACTACTAGGCTTCGAATCGTCATATTTATAGTGTACACCTCGCGTATGTGCATGCATGACGTGACGGAGTTTGAATACGTTTGAACCTGTATAAGCCTGTCAGGCCGCGAATTAATGGCAACTACCTCGTAATCTTGGATTATAATTCAACAAAAAGCGTCGTTGATACCATGGACAAATTGATCAACGAGTATAGCTGTAAGAGAGCTTCTAACAGATGATCCTTTGTTTCATTTCAAAACGTAATAGCCTGTCATCAATCAATTCTTACGTCATACGACAACTAAAAATTCTATTTCATCTCACCTGCTTCTCACGGACGCAAGTAGTTTCTTCTGTCTTTAGGACATGAACTTATTAGAGCAGATATGCGTGAAAACTGGAAAATCCAAGAAGATTCCACAAACGTGTTGTGAACGCCATGTACGAATTTTTTCCCGCACCACAGACACATATTAGCAACACACAAGATCAACTGAAATATTCGGGACGGCATGTTATATGTCCACGTAATAAAGATCGCAAAAGTAGAAAAACCTATCATTTGTGTAAACATTTTGCTTGTGCCGAACGCCAAACAAATAACATCTTCTAATGTCATTTGCCTCAATATAATAATAGAAGAGCCTTATAATAGTATATTATGCAATGAGCATTTAATGATAGCTATTAAGACACGAGAATGAAAATTACAATACGAGCCGAAGGCGAGTATTGTAATGAATACGAGTGTCTTAATAGCCATTAAATGCGAGTTGCATACACTATTTTTTCTACGACCACATAATAAAACATTATTTTTTGAACATTCCATTTCATAAATTGAGCTTAAAATTTTCCGTACGTTTTTGCGACTTTAGCTGGTTAGCTGGTTCGTGGCTACTAAGGCTTGTTCCATAATTTCTGCTGCATTTCACTGTCATTATCCCTCATTTAATAAAACATATTTTTTGAACAATCCATTTCATAAATAGAGCGTAAAATGTTCCGTACATTTTTGCGAATTTGGCTGGTAATAAATTGTTCGTGGTCACTAAGGCTTGTTCCATAATTTCTGGTGGAGTCAATTATTACGTTTCACTGTCATTATCCCTCATTTTTACCGTTTATATTTTCAAAAAAGCACAAATTTTAAGTACTTACTTGTAAATTGCAGAGAACTGTCACATTTAATTAATTTGTATATCTGTCAGGTATACAGTCGCCATATTGAATATTGTTTGAATATTGGAATGTCGCATTCCTATTGGCTATAAACTTGTATCATAATGAAAATCTGTATCGTAATGGACATCATTAAAGTACAGGTTCAGCATATCTAATAATACAATTAAAGTATCGGAGTAGAAAAATATAATAATATGTTTATTAAATAAATTTTTTTAGCAAAAGTATTGCCTTATTTAGTCCCTTGTACTTTCATGTGCGGCTGTATGAACATTTTTATAAGTATACTTACCTACTTGTAATATGGGGTACATAATGTACCCCCTTCGTCAACCACGTCAATTTTACACATTTCGGTATCGAAAGGTTGAGACAGTAACAAGCAAACAGTATCATGTATAATGCAAAGTAATCTAACATCTGCGATCTAATGTAACATCTACGAAATGCTCTCTTGCATAATATAATTATACAAACTCCATATAGTATGCTTAATAATTTTACCCATTGTTTCAGAACCCTATCAGTTGATTGGATATATGATATATTCTGACAAACCCAATATGATTAATTTTCCAAATCAGCTGATTCAACATGTGAAGTATTCTGATAAATCAGTTGACAGCTTTGCTCAGCAAACCCTCGCCCACTTGACACACGCTATAGCAGTTTCCAAGACGCGAGGGTTAGGTAGTTTTTTCCATGCAATTTATGTTGAACCTGTAATCATAATAAGTTAGATTACACCCTGTATATAGTTGTTTGATACTTTGAGCAAATGTTCTTTCATATTATTTGTCCGAAGATCATTCTCGAAAGTCGAAGAAATTTTAATGAGTTATTTTCATGATAATTTCGAGCGAAAGAATAAATTATCAAAGTACACATGCAGGTTATCGTTTATACATATGATATATGCATACACATAATATGCACAAGGATATATTTCCAAATGAAATCGCGGTATTAGTAACATAACTGTTACAATGTAATGGGAAATTTAATACAAATATGTACTGAATGAAGTTGGTACCTATTACATAGCTATAGCATTCCTCGTTTCTCGTAATTATTTATTATCGTTGGTGTTTCGAATGTTCCTTTTATTTTAAAAGTACCGCTTCATCGAGATATCTTTTTCCATGTACTCGATGAAATGTAATGAAGCAACCGACGAAACAACCAACCAAGCGGACGAGACCTAATATCGTGGCCGTAGCCCCGTTTTCCTGCCATCGCAACACACGAACGACCGGGGCTATATCAAATTTCGCCGTTGAAAAACAACAGTACGAAATCATATCCTGTATTGAGTTTTGAGTTTACTGCGCAGTGAAAATCTGCCGGCCGTTTCATGATAAAAACACGCTCAGCATACATTCTATCTGTATATAAGTTATATTTGCGTGTGCCATATTAATTCTGTACATGTACAGAGTATTATAACCTATAATCATTGGTGACACGATGAACTTATTCAGTACGTGGAGTCCTGAAAATACAATACCACTTCTATCCAACTTAGACTGCATTTAATACAGAGTGAAGATATAGAAGCGCATCCGCCATCTTTGTGCTAACTTCAACGTATTTCCCATGAAACAAAATACTGTCTAGTTCGGGTGCATCGACGTCGCATCTTTCAATACCATTCTCATAATTTGATTACACATTTTAATAGATTTTTTCTCCTTTTTAGCTTACTATAATATCGCAACCGCGTTATCAAAACCTGCGCGTGGGCATACCTTATATACTTGTACCATAGCATTTCCTATGCAATGCTTATTATGTTATTAAACAACACCCAATAACTAACTACCTTCGTTTCTATTCAGATATTTCACTTAAATAAATTATGAGAAACAACATCCTATGTCTATAATATATTTTCCCACGAATATGAATTAACAGCAACAGAAATTTTTTTCTGATACAAATACGAAATTTCAAGTAAATAAATCTTACATATCTCCAATTCAAAAATACTTGATTGTAATCATAAAATTATAATAATAAAGGTAAATAATCAAGCCTTAAAGAAGCTATGTTCATTCAGAATAATTTATTGCTGTATTGTAAATAATTACAGTCATTCACAAATAAACAAATTTTTTAAAAATGTAGACTTTCTGGCACGAACTTTCTTCTTTTCGTTAATTTTTCTGTTCGCTATTTTCGGTTTAAATAGCAAGAACCTTTCATTATTTTATTTCGAACTTTATTTTTACATTTATCGATAAAAGAGAATTTATGTTCTTTTACTAAATTTTTAAATGATTCTAAAAGTAGTTTTTCTCAGTATGTATTTGATTATTCTGATTATGGTTTTCGGACTGCCGGCATCTTGACATCTGTTACTTGATATGATCCGGGACAGTTTAAAAAAGACTCGAACTCGCATCACCTTCGATGGTCCGGTGGCAAGGGCACCTGACTAGCGATCGGGAGTTCGTGAGTTTGAATCTCACCCTTAGGTAATTTTTTAAAATTATTTTTTTATAGTACAAAGCAAAAAATTATAATTTCCTTTAACAAAATCATAATACCGAAATAGAATATGATTAATAAATGAATAATCTTGATTACTTTGAAATATACTACTTTTTTAACATTTTTTCTCAACACTTCTGGTATATGCTAATTATACGTACTTATTTGCTTCAACAGAAGCAATACATACTTCAGTTTGCTTCTTAATATTAGTATGTATATAATAATGAAACCCCAACATTGTATGAAGTATTTTGTTGGCGATTATTTCAAATATTTTTCTTACTTTCAGACTTTCAAGTGAGGTATATCATATGATGATGCTATAGTATCTGTAAAACTATTAAAAAAAAACAGCTAAACATTTTTTGCCGTTTTTTTCATTACTAGATTTCGATGCGATACGATAAGTTTAACTTCCTCCGTCCAAATTTTTCCTCTTTCTTAGGAGATTTTTCATGATAAATACCAATATACCAATAATAAATAGAGTAACATAATCTACATCTTAAAGCAGTCTCTATTAAATTCAGTATGTTATAGACTATAAAAAAATCTTGCGTTGTCAAAATACTTTTATTACTAAAATACACACCCATATACAGGGTGTCCAGAAACTCTCCTGACAAACGAAGACCGGAGATTCCTCAGATAATTTTAAGACAATTTAACCCAATTCACCCTAGTCCGAAAATGCTTCCTAAGGGAGCTAGAGCTCTTTGAAGATGGCGCCTTGTAATTAGTTTTTTTTTAATATCTCCCGAACGCTTCTATTTAGAAAAACAAAAACTGGTATGCTTATTTATCCTCCAGAGATGAATCGATTCCATCAATTGCGAATTTCTAGTACCGGTCATAGGCGTCCGTTTTGAGTAGGTTAACGGTTATTTTAACGCATAACTTTTTTGTCTTTAACTTTTAAGCATTTGTGACACTAGATTATTAAATTTTCAGGTATTCTAGTACTAAAAGGTACTCTTACTTTAAGTCGGTAGGATACACCGTTTTCTAGAAAAATCGATATGAAAATATTTCGTTTTTTCGTCATTAAAATTCAATTTATTATTTTTTGCACTAGTTCGCTCTGAACTGCCAACAGAAATAAACCCCACGTTTTTAATTGTCAAATTGTTGTCAGTTCGCGAAGTTTATCTTTTAATTTTTTACTTTGTAGCATTCAAACACAACGATTTCAACACTCTAAAAAGTGTTTGTGTAAAATTACAATGAAAATCATTGGCAACTCCATGACCAATTATAATCATTGTAAGAAAACATGTGAATGTAGTTTTACAAGTACATCAATTAATATTACTTGTTCAGCTAAAAAATTTACATCAAAGTAATGCAGTTTTACAAGGCATGACTGTAAATTTTAATTTTTAGCAATAAAATTTACACTCATGTAATGTAATATCACAGCACCGCTATGTAAATATACAAAGACTCGATGTAAATTTACTTCAAGGTAATGTAGTGTTACAAGGCATAATTGTAAATTTTAATTTTTAACAATAAAATTTACACTCATGTAATGTAATATCACAGCACCGCTATGTAAATATACAAAGACTCGATGTAAATTTACTTCAAGGTAATGTAGTGTTACAAGGCATAATTGTAAATTTTAATTTTTAACAATAAAATTTACACTCGTGTATTGTAATATCACAGCACCGCTATGTAAATACACATAGACTCGACGTAAATTTACGTACACTAACTGTGAATGTACAGTCATTGCCTGTTAAGCTACATACAGTAGCTGTGCATCTACAACCGGATTACTGAATTGTGCGTACGGCTCTTGTAATCTTTTTTTAGGTTTTATTATTAAGGAGCCTTTTTTAGTTAACATCTCTGCATTCGTCAAAAAGTAATGTACATTAGAGGCAACGTTGATTTATACATGCATACTTATTTATTTATTAGCATTTCCCCCTTTGAATAAAACATTTTCACTTTTAAATAAGTGATTCATACCTTATAAGCCCCCCCCCTCCCATCCCAATAGCAATATATATACCTAATAAGGCATTAAAATTCGTAGCAACATAAACATTGTTGGTATAGCAACTGTGTCTAAGATGTAACCTTGTGTATAAACACCACTATAATTTGATAATAGGTATACTTAAAGGATGGACGATAGATAGTAAGATAACTGTAATCAAAAAATAGAAAAAAATAATTGTTTAAGCTTGAAATCTTATTTATTGCAGTTAATTTTATTATTAAAAAGATAATAGATATTGCAAGATGTATATTAAAAACAAAACAAAAAATTCTAAAGCAAAAATAACGAACCAATAAACTTCTCAAGAAAAACAAAAAGTAAACATGTAATCAACGTTTTAGTGTTTTAACAATTAATATTTCTCAACTTATTGAGTAAGGTTACAATTTTAGTAAGGCTCCTTTTGTTGCCTTTCGTCCCCTGATCAGGGTTGATTTTTAAAAAATACCTTTGAATGAACTCAAGTACATGAGAAACTTGGCAAGGGTACTTCATATTGAAATTGTAATAAAACGCGAAGAGAGCTTTAAAGGTGGAAATAAAGTTTTCGCAACTTAACACCTTCTGCTTTTCTATGTACACGTGGTACCTTGCAACATTTTCGGTAACTAAAAAAGACAAAATTATAAAAAGCAACATTTTAACATGTTAACATTACCTTTATTTGTTATTACAATGCACGGAGCATTAAATTTGATTTTGTCAGAAACATTCAAATCCTGAAACAATTGGGACCATAGAGAATATCTTTCACTTATTATTAATAATTATTAACGTACCCTGTCCTCCAACTTAATTATTAGAAAATTTATATCTTCTTTGAAGTATTCACCCAGTATAGATAAGCATTTTATGTATGTTTCTTCATCATCTGGCAGTGGAATATCGGTTATAATGTTTTTTTCAATTGCAAATTGAAATAATTTCCTGTGTTTTTGCTCAAACGTCCTCTCCAAGTCATCGATTTTATGAAGCGTCAACTTGTCAAAATGCCAAAATGCTACTTCTTTTTTGAAAAGAATTGGCCATTCTTCTATGATCTGACTGACAGTAGGTTGCGAACGATTTATAAATGTTCTTTGCATTGTATACGTGTCATTAAGAAGCTTCATGGAAGCTTCATCTAATATAAAATCTCCGGGCGAGTCATTTAAATACTGTTTTTTTTTCATTAAGGGTTTCCGGTGTTGCAGATTCGGTGTCTGGCTGCCAATTGGCACAACCTGTTAATGTTCATACATTGTTAGTATTGAATACCTACTTTATTGAAAAAAAAATACTATAGGTAATACAGTTACTTACCCGCTTTAATGCTCATCAATAGCCTTCTCTTTTTGGGTGCAACTTCTATCCTCTTAGATGAATTTGATGGACGTTTGTGGGGTCTGTTAAGATAATTATTTCTTTCTAATAATTTTCTGGTCAAGTTATGGTATCCGCAGCCAATTGTTACTTCATCATCATCAACATCTTTAAACTCTTTCGGATATTTATTGACAATCTTTTTTGCGACCGCTTTGAAAGCTTGTATACCAGGATATTTTTTTATTTCTCTAATCGCATCGACAGTCACAACAACAACCCTATTAATATGGTCTGTAATCCGTGTTCCCTTTTCAAAATTGGCAATAAGAGACTGACTGAATTGATCCCAAGGCATCTCAAAAGCTTCTTCCCAGTAGTTTGCAGATACTATAACTTGCTTAATTTCTGAATCATTATTAATTATGTTTTCTGATGCTGCATGATGTGCTTGATTTTCTAAGTCTGATTCAAGAATTACCGAGGACGATGTATTTGCAGGACCATCAGATTCAAGAGTTACTGTAGAACAGGTTGATATGTTTGAATCATCTATCCATTTTTCATCTTTAGTCAACAACATGAAAGTTTCTTTCTGCATGGCCATCATAACTTCATCTTCCTCAATTAGGGTCCCGTCAGATTCGAGGACTATTGTAGAAAAGTCAGTTTTTAATTTATTGGAAGCTAAAAAGATATTTTTGATTATATATTTTATTATCAACTGCTGCGATAGCAAACCATTTAAGATTAACTGTTCACATAATTGGCCATTATCCAGGTTGAGTGATACAAAAACTTTTTTATCCCTCTTTAAGTTCCAAACTTTAATGAATGTCGTCATGTTCGGGGAAACTGAAAACGCAAAATAAAGATACATCTAATTTTAACGACCTATATTTAGAACGTGTTAGGCGAAATTTTATAATAGGTAATTCGGAATAATCGAAAAAAACAGCAAACTTAAAATTAATTTATTCAAAAGGATATCTGATCAACTATATAACTTCTGGTTAATTGTTTCACCATAAACATAAATAGTGAATAGGTTTTTCAAAGCAAAGTTACATTACACTGATATACTTATTGAGACTAAACACAAATTCAAAATGTACATACTAATTATTAGAAAACTTCATTTTTCACAAACGAGTGTATTATGAAAAGATACCTGCATGATAATGTACTCAATACAACGTAACCAAAGGGGCTGATTTAAAAGAAAAAAATAGTGTACAATTTGGGGTTGAAAATACAATTAAAGGTTCGTGTGGCGTTATAGAAGAATACGGAATGCAAGTGAGGTCTGTATCATTACATTTCTTCTTTATAATGAACAAGCCAATATCAGAATTTTCAACGATTTCAAGTTTCTTACCAACAAAATAAATTTTATCATATGATTTACTTATAAGTAAGTACAGGATTTCGCATAAACAAAAATATCCATCATCATTTTGGCCGTAACATACAAACATTCCTTTGTTATATCGCACACCTCTAACAATAGCACTTTCAGAAATAAATAGTTCTTTAAAAGAACATTGTTGTTCCACAAGTTTCGACATATCACTAGAATAATGAGTACTTTTAAAAACTGTTACAGCATCAGATGTAACGCTATCAGTAAATGTGGAATCATTGGATAAAAGCATTGCTTGAAGTAGCTGATGTCGTTCGGATAAGGTAAAAAGGATGTTTTTGAAGTTGGGGCTATGCCTCACAATATTTTTGAAATAGCGGTGCTTGCTTTCGAAACGTAGAGTCCATAGCTGACGTAATGGGCCAAACCTTGTAATTAAATACGGATAATGTAGAATATAATGGTGCTTAGGCCTTAGTTTGACGTTCGGAAAGAGTTGCCATCTAAGTTCAACATATTCAATTAATAAACAACGTAGATGCGCGACTTGACCAATAGAAATATTAAACGCCATAACCAAATTACAAATATTTCTCAAATGTAACAGCATTTTCCAAACATTATCTGACGTGTTTATTACGTCATATACGGCCAACGGTATAATTTGCAAAAGTCTCAAGTTTTCACTCGCACTACCGGGTAGCTTTTTGTCACCTTTTTTTAAAAGTGGTACTTTCTCGTACACAGACTCCTTAATAAATCTTACATTTTGTAAACGATTATTAATAAAATCGTAAGTAAAAACCTTTTTAGACACAAAATAATCCACTACGAGCATGACGTCATATTGTACAACGCCTTCAAATAAATCATGAGCTGCACATGGTGGTAAACCGGGTGTGCAAACATGGAAGTATTTTAAGTGATTTAAAACAGAATTTCCATGGTTTCCTCGAGAAGGTTTGCCTGTGACATTACAAAGATCAACGTCATCCTGGTAGCTACTTTCACTTCTTAAAGGAAAACCGTGTAATTTATAGTTATCAAAATCAGTTCTGGTAATGTGACAGTACCTACAAAAATACTCATTTTTTGAAAAGTTTTCGATATAGCCACCAATTTGATGGTTACCCAAATTATCCCCTGCCATGGCCACCAGAGTGCCCTTGATTTTTTCAGTTTTTTCGTTAAGAATAATACCCTCAGTTTCCAATATATGAAGATCGTTTATTATTAATTTAAAACATTCTGAAAATCCGTATTTTTTACAATCGCTTTCTAGGCAAAGCCCAACTAATTGAATGTGCTCCACACGGCATCTACTATAAGCAGGTATATTTGCTAAAACCATATATATACCAATGACTTTATGAATTTTTTTGGAAGATCCCAGAGGATTGCACAATTCAAAAGAATCTTGATACAGAATTATGCGCAACGCGAATGGATTCTCTTTAAAAAATTTACTGTTCTTATAATTTTTACCATCACATATATCACTAATAATATTATCATTTAAATTTAAGCAATTAGTATTCTCCACCCAATGTTTATACACAAAAGAATTTTTCATTAAACCTTGTATTGTTTCAAGAATGGGTACATAGTACATTTTCGCTGCCTTTTTGTCAAGACCCTCAAAGTACACACAAACTGGTTCAATATAATTAAAATGTACTTTGAAATACTTTTTTCTAGAAAATGCTGTTCTCATTTTTCCGTTACTATCATTATGAAATATTTGGAAAAGGTTATTATCACGAATAAAATTTGCTGGTATATTTAAGCCTAATTCAGCAATTTTTGTTGCCATTAAGGAATTTGAAACGTTACTAATATCAAATAGGCTATCGATCAATGTTTGTAATGCTGAATCAGGAAGTAAATGCTTTGTTTGTAAGGTCAGGTACATGGTTGCTAATATTCTCAGAAAATTATTTTCTAATTCAATACTATTGTTGTTACTGATATTTTCCAAACTTGTAGAGACACTTTTATCATTTATCTCTGTCTCATTTGTTACTGAGTGCTGAGATTCTTCCGAGGTACTAGCAGAGCTATTGGCCGCCTGAAGGGGCTGATGTACGTTATTCATTCTTTGTTGATAATGATTTCGATAGATGTGCGATTTCAATTGTGGAACAGTTTTATAAACAACCTCGGACGCTGAACATTTAAAATGAGGGCATTTCACAATACAGCCGTCTTTTATGTGATTCAGTAAATGAGGTATGAATTCTTTCAACAAATTACATTCAAATTTACAATTAACTACACTACAATTACAAAGAGTTTCAGTTGTTGCCATTGAAATTGTAGAAGTAGAATGTGCGCTATATAAATGCATTTTAAAATTCGAATACTTCACAAACACATCGAAACATTCACTATAAGCACACTTAAATCTAGAGTTTATTGAATGTCTATGTAGGATCTGATGGGCGTTATATTTTTCGATTGAAGGGGTGCGATCACCGCACATTGTGCATGTGTACATTTCTTACTTCTTATACACCCACTAAAAAACAGTGAAAATTATTTATTGTATACATTACACATTCCTAAACACTATAAAATGATACATACATCATATATGTATTGTTCATTTGCCCAACAGAATAATGATTTCAATTACATATAAAACAGAGCTAACTTACCTAATATACAAATATAATAAACTCACTGTTGCTTTTGGGTCCCACTGCAGATTGCGACTTGACCTTCACCAAAGCCAAACCACAGTATATAGCTATGTAATAGAAACAGTAGTTTCTCCCGAGGGAAATAATTGTCCTCCTACCGACGACCTTGAACCGACGCGTGCGTGAAAATTTCTGAATGCGCAGTAGTCAGCCATCAGCTGTTGAGTTGGCGGGATTGTTTGATGCGATTGCTGGGCATGCGATTGGGAATGGCCGTTAATATAAGTTATGCTGTACACCAATTATACAAAATGTTTGACAAACAATTTATTATGAACAGTAATTTTACAAATTAATGGGTAGTTGTACACAGATTAAACAAGGCATTTGTAAAACTAAATTATACATTCTGTTGGCATTTATAATTAACGTCAAATAAATTTATTAACACATTATTAATTTAGAATTTGTGTTTAAAATGTGTGTCAAAAATTTTTGTTTGATTGTTGTGCATTTCCTTGAAACATTTCCATGTAATTTAATGGATGCTGACGTACTTCCAACTTTTGTGACCTCATATTAATCGTTCCGTTTTGTTTTGTTTTTTGTCTTTTCAATGAAAGTGAGTAAGTAAAACGGTGAAATAAATAAATAAAACAAATGTATATTTTCCGCTAAATAAAAAGTGTACAAAACCAAAAACAAATTCTCTATAAATATGGTAACAAAAAAATCTTTAATAGCCATGTAAATTTAAAAAAATAACAGTATTTTCTAATTTACAAGAAACAAAAATTAACTCTCGATAAAAAAAATGAGTAACAAGATATCTAAATCTGTCATTGTAATTGTAAATACCAAAATTAAATACATAGTAGGTATTTTGTAAATTATTCATCGTCAATAGAAATCGCAGGAGGAATCTTGATTTCTAACATCTTAAATGACTGTCCTAGCTCAGTACAATTTAAATGAAACCACCTTAGGGCAAGATCACATTTTCTTCATCTTCTTCATCGGCATCCCTGTACAATTCGTCTTCGCAGATACCGCACTTCTGCTTCGCTTCTGCTAGTTGCATGTTTGGTTCTTAGTTTGTTACTTTCTTATACGTAGTATAAGGAAGTATTGTGATGATGAAAATTTTCGACCTCGAGATTTTTGCAATTGTCCACGTTTTGAAGTCCCCTGATACCGAAAAATTGGTTTTTAAAAAATGTCTGTGTGGCTGTGTGTCTCTGTGTGACCACGATAGCTGTCAAACCGCTGTAGATATCAATTTCAAATTTTGTATTTACGTGTATAATCTCCCTCTTGAGATCTGATTAGTTTTTCAGTAAAATCGGTAGACCGGAAGTAGCAGTTTACTTCAGCGAAAAAATCGAATTTTGCCAATATTTCGTCAACTACTAAGTTTAAACAAATTTATAAAGAATTCATATATCCTTAAAATTAAAATTGAGAATAATTTTATTTAAAAAGTTTTTCGAAATTCCTACCGGAAGTAGGTCTTTTACTCTTATCGAAAATCAGTTTCTTTCGAATATTTCGCAAATCATGCTTTTTAGATAAGTACGTTACGGGTATAAACATATTTAGAACATCATTTTCAATATCTTTTGTTTAAAAAAAATTTCAAAATTCAGACCGGAAGTACCACTTTTACTCTTATCGAATAGCGATTTTTTTGCAAATACGTCGTAAGTTATGCATTCTATATATATTTATCAAGAGTACAGAAGTATTTAAAACTGCATTTGCAATATTTTTTGTATACATGAAATTTCAAAATTCGGACCGGAAGTAGCACTTTTACTCTTAGCGAAGAGCACTCTTTTAATAATATCTTGCGAAGTATGCATTCTATAGAGATTTATTAAGAGAATAGAAGTACTTAGAATAGGATTTTGAATAATTTTTGTAAAAAAAATTCTTAAAATTCTATAATTTGAAACGCTCATACGTATAAGAAAGTCGTGTGGTGACCACACCTCATATTTTTTATTTTGGTATGAACTTTTTTCTTCGATGTTGTGTTCCTTTTGGTTTCAGATTCATTTCCTCTCCGCTTTTTCATTTTTTTTGTCCTCTTTCTATCTTTCTATGTCAATATAATAAGCTCTCCATACTTTGGCAGATATAGCAAATACCTTATGAATATATCTACGGATGCTTGGCCTGATCTAAGTTCTCCCTCATCTAATTTACTTGTCCACTTTTCAGTATCCAGTTTTTCGTCATCGTTTTCCAAATTTTCTGCCTCCATTTTGTTTTTAGTTTTTTTTCTGGTTTTCATCCTTCTTTATTAAGGTTTTCACTTTTGTATATTATCCTCAGAATATGGAAAGAATTTTCGTTTTTGGGGATTTGCCATCTTCTGAAGTTGAGTAATTTAAAATTTTTGGTCCGAAAATATTCCTGAAAACAACTTATAATCTTATGGCCGACAAATGGCAAAATCAATATTTGGCGTCTATGCTAGTGGTCGGCCGTTGCTTTCAATGTTGCAAAACATTTTTATTATTTACTGTGCCCACGGCCGATTGCTGGTGTTGAGAATCTCGCCTTAAAGATGATACACGTATGTATGTGCTTGCTGAATATAACTTCATTATCATACAATATAACGAAAGGTTATATTTTGCCTAAAATTAATACAAATCAGCTAAATGGAATGCCTTCTTTCATTTATTATGGGTGGAGAACAGTTAGAGAATTTGTGATTGAGATTTCACACTCAGACGTTAACAGATTTATGGCAGGATTGAATATTATAGAAACTTGGATGGATCTTGGATCTATATTTTGGCAGGATTTATAACAATTGTAGTAGGCAATAATATGATTATTACATAATTATTTCGTTTACTTATCATGCTGTTTAGGTACCTATATAATACTAAATAGTACTTATTACTGGTTTTGATTTTTAAATTATTTCTCATGAACCTGAAATTACCTATTTACACGTATCAAAATCACAAGGGGGATGAATCAGTAAACACTAAACATGTTATAAACTTTTAATGAGAATACTTATTAAGAAACCTTATTATGTATTGTAATATTACAGTATTTTGAATTTGAAATTACATGGACTAATAGCGAATTTACGTTACAAGTGATGAAAAGACACTAAATCTTGCAAAATTCTATGAGATAAAGTAATTTTACATTACTTTTAAATCTAAAATTACATGTTAACTGTGATTTTACAGAAAAATTGCAATTTCACATTAAACTTCAGGCGATCTTACATTACATGGATTATTACATGTTAATTATTGGAAAAATTACAGTTATAATAAATGTATTTTTCAGCCGATTTTTTACAGTGAATTTAAAAAAAAATGGTTTTTACTAATGAAGAATACGCCGATATGCATTTAGTTTATGGCGAAATGAGGTGTAACGCTCGAGCAGCGCAACGTAGATACGCTGAAAAATTTCCCAATCGTCAGCATCCCTCTCACTCAACATTTACAGCTCTTCATCAACGATTAAGAGAAACATGTTGAGTGGTCCCAAAAAAAAATTAAACAGGGAGACATAATGATGTAACAGCAGAACATGAAGATGTTATTTTAATGGAATTTGAGGAAAATCCAGAAATTAGCGTTCGAAGACTATCTGCCATGTACCCCATAATTTCAAAATCTTCCGTAGGAAATATCGTACACAAAGAAAATTTATATCCTTTTCATTTTACAAAGGTGCAAGCACTGCTAGAAGGAGATTTTCCTGCTCGTGCAGAATTCGCTAGATGGTTACAAAATCAGATAAATCAAGATGAAGATTTTTTCAGGTACATTTTGTTTGCTGACGAAGCTTCATTCTCAAAAAATGGAATTTTTAATGTACATAATGCACACTATTATTCGTACGTTGGTGACAATCCCCACGTTGTTCAAGAATTTAAGCATCAGCATAGGTTTAGCATAAACGTCTGGATTGGAGTAGTTGACGATTATCTACTTGGACCTGTGGAATTACCTGCTCGTTTAAATGGTGTTGATTACTTACATTTCCTGCAAAATATTTTACCTGATTTGTTAGATGAGGTGCGTTTAAATATTCGGCAAAACTTATGGTTTCTACAGGACGGCTGTCCAGCCCACTTTAGCAGGAATGTACGCGACTTTCTAGATAATAACTACGAAGACCATTGGATTGGAAGAGGCGGTCCAGTTGCTTGGCCAGCAAGGTCGCCGGATTTGAATCCTTGCGATTATTGCGTTTGGGGATACATAAAAGCATTTGTTTATTCCGTTCCGATACAAAATCGTGCACAACTCTGGCTAAGGATACAAGATGCTTGCAACGAATTTAGAAATAACTTTGAAATTTTTGCAAGAATTCGGCGTTCTCTAAGCAAAAGGGTAAATTTATGCATAGAGACTAATGGTCATCACATCGAGCATATTTTGTAACTATCTACCTGTGATACTTGTTCTTTTTTTGTTAGTTTCGTTCCATTGTAATAAATACCTTGTTTTTAAAAACCTTCAGCTAAAATTTTGTTTCAAATTGATTTTTGCTTCTTTTCCCAAACTTTTTTTTACGAATTGTGTGCTGCATTTATTGAAACAAAAGATGATTTATTAAATTAATTTTCATCCATGCCTTGATAGTCCTAGCCAACATCGTCGCTAAAAATAAGTAGGTACATAATAAATTCAATTTTAATGACGAAAAAACGAAAAATTTTCAAATCGATTTTTCTAGAAAACGGTGTATCCTACCGACTTAAAGTAAGAGTACCTTTTAGTACTAGAATACCTGAAAATTTAATAATCTAGTGTCACAAATGCTTAAAAGTTAAAGACAAAAAAGTTATGCGTTAAAATAACCGTTTACCTACCCAAAACGGACGCCTATGACCGGTACTAGAAATTCGCAATTAATGGAATCGATTCATCTCTGGAGGATAAATAAAGCATACCAGTTTTTGTTTTTCTAAATAGAAGCGTTCGGGAGATATTAAAAAAAAATAATTACAAGGCACCATCTTCAAAGAGCTCTAGCTCCCTTAGGAAGCATTTTCGGACTAGGGTGAATTGGGTTAAATTGTCTTAAAATTATCTGAGGAATCTCCGGTCTTCGTTTGTCAGGAGAGTTGCTGGATACCCTGTATAGTGTGTTTCATTTTATTTTGTTACTTAATTTTATTTTGTAATGTTTTATACATAGTTGCGGCAAAAAGTGTTGTCGAATATTGAAGCAAACATCATTAAAATAATTATAAATTCCATAAAGCCGGGATCTTAATGGTCCTTCTCTGCGTAAGTTTGTGAATTGAATAGTTGACATTCAGATTTCTAGTTTCATAGTATTCCAATTCATGTGACTGGAAATACCGTTTATTAAGAAAGAGGAACGATAAAACACTCGTAAATATAAAGATAGATAGCTAACTCTGTAGCAAGAATTACTTGAAATTCGTGGTTTTGATCATTCGTAAAACGCGATAGATACAAAATCAAATAGTTCTTCCATGTATGCAATTGTTATGTTCAGTTAAATGTATGCAATTATTTTCAAGTTTTACATATATGCGCTTCAGTTGTTAAGTTTTAATATTACACCATTCGTTTTTTCTGTATTGACCAGCACTCGATTTTTAGTAAATCACTATAGCGGTATAGCGGTATATATTTCAAGTTGAAGCTGGGATATCCAACACAAAATCGCTCATAAACATCACAAAAAGAAGGGATCTTGTGTACTTCCCCGTGGTATCCCAGTTTGGTTGACCAAAATTTCTCAGACATGAATAATACTTCCTGAAGTTACATATCTCCTTGTCGTCTATTAGAGAGATAGGATGCAATAAGGTTAACCCATTGTTATTTTCTGTGAAAGCAATCATGCTTTCGATAAATCTATGAAGAAGCTAATTCCCAATACACCCCGTTTCAAATATTGAATACTTGTTCTAATAAAATCAAAAATTGCTGTTTGTGTGGAATTGAACCATGAAGCGTACTCAACTCACTCACCTGGTTGGTACAGTTTTAGACAAAAGTTTTAGGCCGTCAAAATTGTAATAATTCTAATTTTTGACGTATGGAAAAACACATACATATTTTTATTTTTGTGAAAATAAAGTTTATTTTTTTATTATTTAATGGGTTGTTTATTATTAAAGTTTATTAGAATTTCAATAAATTTGAAACCCTCCACGTGTCACATTAAAAATTACTTTGCAAAGTGTTACAGGGTTTGAGTTACGAAACCAGAATATTTAAAAATATTATTTTTATCCGCTCCCACTATGGTAAGTAGACTGTCAAATGTTAAAACTGTCACAAAGATACAGACCTTTGTTCACTCCAATATTATCTATCATTGTCCATTAGAAATCAAATATAGAGTGTTCTCTATGCAATATCTGTTTCAATGGTAGAGTTCTCCCATTATAAGAAATACATGTACGTCATAATGCGCTATGAACGAAAGCGCGTTCGGACGAGTCGCTTGCAAGTTTGTGGGTAAGGTCTGCCCTCATAGTGCGCATCTTACGAAGTGACGTACATGTATTTCTTATATTGGGAGAACTCTATCTAAATATATGTGTTGTTTAAATTTCAATTTGCCATGGCTTTGAACAAAATAGTACTGTGCGGCTGTTTGTGAAAATAGAAAGAATAATTTTTGTGGGAAGATTGTTGTAACTTAACTTACCCTAAAACCCCTGCACAATTAAATTATTGCAGTATAATTTTATGTTATTCCTTGATTTAACGGCATTGGATATATAAAGTTATACAGGTTGGTTCACCGGGAACTGAATCGATCGATTGCGGAAAAGCTGTAGCTAGGAACGATGATTGACACTATACTAAAGTCGATGGGGGCCTTTCGCCTAAAATATTTTCAAGATGGCGGCACTTCGGGGTATGCCGGAAGTAGACACCAACTTCCTAATTTTAAATAGAATAGCTTGTATATTTTCAGGTTTTTAGATTCTACGTGAAATTCTAAATTAAATTAATACAGAGTGTGCGAATTATACGCCTGAAAACTAATTTGGAAAAATTGCCAAAAGACAATTTTTTTAAATGGGAAGCGGCTACTTTTATAATTTTATCTTATTCTGCATTACAAAATAAGGATCACTTTGTATAAATATGTCTATTATAAAAATTGGTAGTTTTCGAAATATTGGCAAGTTAGTGTTTTTCTCTTCTACAATACATACTGTTTGTATTAGTTCTTTTTTCATTAGTTAGCCATGACAGTGTTTACAAAATTATAAATTGTCATTTGTTGAAGAAAAGTCAACTACCTTATCATAATTTCAATAACTCATGCCAGGGCGCTTAAATTATACAAACGATGATTATTTACATATATTTATTATTTATGGGGAATGTAATAAAGTTATGTCAAGAACATGTGATACATATGCATTACATTATTATCGTTATTAATAACTGGTTTATTTCCCTGAATCTTTGCCCTCACGGATCCAAAGTTTCTGAAGTTTCCTATAATACGTTTAACGGTATTGGTAGATGGTTTCCGTTTTTGCGGATATCGAGTTGCAAATGTATTACATGTTCTTGACATAACTTTATTACATTCCCCATAAATAATAATTAAATTTAAATAATCATCGTTTGTATAATTTAAGCGCCCCGGCATAACTTTTCTTCAACGAATGACAATTTATAATTTTGTAACCACCAATATTTCGAAAACTACCAATTTTTATAATAGACATATTTATACAAGTGATCCTTATTTTTAATGCAGAATAAGATAAAATTATAAAAGTTGCCGCTTCCCATTAAAAAAAATTGTCTTTTGGCAATTTTTCCTAATTCGTTTTCAGGCGTATAATTTGCACACTATGTATTAATAATTGTAACAATTTTATACAAATAGTATTTAATTAGACCATCTATTTGAGAGAATTTACTTCAAATTAAATAATAAATTCATCTTTATATGGAAAAAGTGCTATTGATTTTCTGCCTGCAAATGTCTAATTTAACATAAGAAATTCAATAAGTCAAAAAGGGTTACACTTAGATATATGACATTATATATCACATATATTTAGAATTTCACGTAGAATCTAAAAACCTGACAATATACAGGCTATTCTATTTAAAATTAGGAAGTTGGTGCCTACTTCCGGCATAGCCCGAAGTGCCGCCATCTTAAAAATAATTTAGGCCAATGGCCCCCATCGGCTTTAGTACAAAGTCAAAATTTCAGATCATTCCTAGCTATAGTTTTTCCACAATCGATCGATTCAGTTCCCGGTGAACCAGCCTGTATATAAATTTAAATAAAAATAAACAAGGTATATATAAATATATGTATAAATTTAAGGATCGTTTGTGTTTATACTCCATTCAGTCTAAGAATAAAGCATTGGGAAAGATAGGGCTTAAAATAAACGTTTGTGATTGGTTGAAATCGAGTGTGCATTTACACCGGCAAAATAATCGCATTTAGCTCGTTCTGTCAAAAATTTGTTTACTGACAGTTTTGTTCAAAGATTTTGTCGATTTCCGTATTTTACATAGTTATTTGTTGTTAATATTCTTAAAAAATAGTTCTTCTTAGAACTCGCAAGTGAAATATTCATTTGTTAAGGTATTTTATCAATTTCGTTAACTTTCTTTTCGTAATCGCTAATATTCTATAGTATGGCGGAAGCACTTTTACCAGGTCCTTCAAAAAATCGTAAAGGGAAACACATAAGATCTGGACAAAGGCAAATGGCTTATAATGTGTACATTAAGGATAAAAACAATATGTCTAAAACAGCTGCAGTCAATCAAACAGCAGAGGAAGTGGGTATTAATAGGAATACAATGTACTGCATTATTAAAGAAATGGAATTATATGGAGTTCCAATTTCTCCTCCAAGAAAAAGAAATTATCGTCATACTTACAATAAATTGGATGAAGCACAAAAAAGTACAATTAGACGACATGTGCATTCCTTTTTCTTGAGGAATGAGTTACCAACTTGTATAAAAATGTACGTAAATGTCAAAATATAATGATATCAGATATGTATATCCCTGCTATCCATCTGACAGTAAACATATGTTTTACTTGTTTTCAAAATACAAAGTTCATCGTGTGTAAACTGTGCTCATATTGTAGCGCCATCTACTTTATTCTTAGACTGAATGGAGTATAGTTGACAACTGTTCATATATACCTGGTGTTCAGAAAAATACTGTTGTTTTTCACTTACTTTTTAAAAGGAGAAATAAACAACACTAGCATTTCATAATTTTATAGATACATAAAACATACATATTTGCTTTAAGCAGAAATTGAGAATATTATCATTTCCAAAGCTATAATGACAAAATTTACACTTATATCACTTCAGAAAACTTGATTTCTTATTTTGATTTTAATAAAAACTTGATAAGCAAGGCTCTTTAAGTATACTGAATATAGATGAAATGTGGAATGTCCTAAGATTTGACTGCATTACTTAAAACATCTTCAGAATCAGTCATAGAATGAATAATCAACATGTGAGATAAATATCAATATCGTCCTTAAATACATCAATAGTTCATAATTCATCTTCAATATTTTTGACTTATAAACACATTTTACTTTCTTATACGTAGTATAAGGAAGTATTGTGATGATGAAAATTTTCGACTTCGAGATTTTTGCAGATGTCCACGTTTTGAGTTCCTCTGATACCGAAAAAGTGGTTTTTAAAAAATGTCTGTGTGTCTGTCTGTCTGTGTCTGTGTGTGTGTGACCACGATAGCGGTCAAACCGCTACAGATATCAATTCCAAATTTTGTATTTACGAATATAATCTCCCTCTTGAGAACTGATTAGATTTTGAGCAAAATCGGCAGACCGGAAGTAGTAGTTTACTTCAGTGAAAAAGTCGAAATTTGCAAATATTTCGTCAATTACTAAGTTTAAACAAATTTATAAAGAATTCAAATATACTCAAAATTAAATTTGAGAAAAATTGTGTTAATAAAGTTTTTCGAAATTCCTACCGGAAGTAGGTCTTTTACTCTTATCGAAAATCAGTTTTTTGCGAATATCTCGCAAGTCATGCTTTCTAGGCGGGTACATTATGAGTATAAAAGTATTTAGAACGTACTTTTAAATATCTTTTGTATAAAAAAAAATTCAAAATTCGGACCGGAAGTAACACTTTTACTCTTACCGAATAACGATTTTTTGGAAATATGTCGTAAATTATGCGTTCTATATATATTTATGAAGAGTACAAAAGTATTTAGAGTTGGATATGGAATATTTTTTGTATAAATGAAATTTCAAAATTCGGACCGGAAGTAACACTTTCATACGTATAAGAAAGTCGTGTGGTGGCCACACCTCATTTTTTATTTGTTTTTAACTTATCACAAATACCGCGCGATCATTTAAATTCTAAATTAGAGCAGGCTGTGAAATTTAAATTAAGTTGGTATATAAGTACCACGCGATCATTTAAATTCTAAATTAGAGCAGGGTGTGAAATTTAAATTAAGTTGGTATATAAGTACCACGCGATCATTTAAATTCTAAATTATAGCAGGCGGGATTTTTTTTATTAGGTTGTCCAGAATGTCAATTATTGATTAATTAACATTTTGAAACGTCACTTTGACAATTCAAATTGTAAATTAGTACTTATATACCAACTTAATTTAAATTTCACAACCTGCTCTAATTTAGAATTTAAATGATCGCGCGGTACTAATTTACAATTTGAATTGTCAAAGTGACGTTTCAAAATGTTAATTAATCTATAATTGACATTCTGGACAACCTAATAAAAAAAATCCCGCCTGCTATAATTTAGAATTTAAATGATCACGTGGTACTTCAGAAAATAATCAGTAACGGACTGAAAAGAGAAATTTATAAAATAAATGTTTCATTATAAGAAAAACTAATTGAAAGAATATGAAACAGCAATGAAATATAATGGATTTATACAGTCGCCATTTGCATTTTAGCGATTTTTACGTTCCACAATTTCCACCACTGCATGAATTCAAATTAATTGTCAAATTTGACATTAATATCCCTTAACGCAGTTTGAAGAGTTTCCATAGCAGTGATTGTTCAAATTATGGACACAAACTAAACTAAATGTTTTTTAAAGAAATACATATACATATTTTAAATAATACATACAAATATTTAATTATATTTTATAAATAATGAATTTGAGCCGGAAGTGTTGATTTAATTCATTTGGATGAAAATCAATGACGTAATCCAAAAAAAATCGCCATTATTATAAAACTATGTTTAGTTTGTAAATTATATATTTAGGCACGGTAGTGGGCGATAGAACAAATGAAGGCAGACGTTTCCAAGTTACCCATTTAATAACATGAAAATTTCTAAATCGAAATGCGTAAGTCAATTACATACACCCATTAAATAAATAAATAACGGTGTAATTAAAGTTAAACAATTTGACGTTGACAAACTATAGCATTCCGGGCATCCTTACGAATCAAAAATCTCCAATAAAAATGAACATGCATGTGTCAAGAAGGTACATAATGGAAAAAGATAGCTGTATATAATTTCGTGGTGAGAATACAATGAACTTCCAGCAATCCATAGGAAAGGAGGGTCTGAAACAGAGAATCACTTATTTGTCCGCTACTTATTACCATATCTTTGCACAGGAAAAATGACGAAATTTTGGTAATGGCTACTTTGTACAACAAAAAAAAGAATGCAACGTCGTTGGTGGCACACTGATCTTTATAAAAAAAACAGCACCGGCACAGAGCTTTAGATAGACTTGACGTCACAACATGGAAAAGGACGGTGTAGAATTTTTAGGTTTGCGAGCAGAAAGAAAAAAAAATAGGTATAGGCCACCACACGACTTATACAGCACAAATTATACAAAATTGCTCTAAATTGTTTTAAATATATAGTTTTATCTTTTTAGAAAAACAAGCCTGTGCGTAATTTTATACAAAAATTATTCAAAATCCTATTATAAGTACTTCTCTGTAGATTGCATACTATGCGAGATATTCGAAAAAGTGCTACTCGCTAAGAGCAAAAGTGTTACTTTCGGTCCGAATTTTGAAATTTCATTTATACGAAAATTATTCCAAATCTAGCACTAAATACTTTTGTACTCTTGATAAATATATATAGAATGCATAATTTACGACATATTTGCAAAAGGTCGCTTCCTACTCGATAAGAGTAAAAGTGTTACTTCCAGTCCGAATTTTGAATTTTTTTATACAATAGGTATTGGAAATTAAGTTCTAAATACTTTTATACTTGTAACGTACCTGTCTAAAAAACATAGCTTGCGAAATATTCCCAAAAAACTGATTTTCGATAAGAGTAAAAGACCTACTTCCGGTAGGAATTTCGAAAAATCTTTTTAATAAAATTCTTCTCAAATTTAATTTTGAGAAATATTTGGCAAAATTTAATTTTTTCACTGAAATAAACTACTACTTCCGGTCTGCCAATTTTACTGAAAACCTACTCAGATCTCAAGAGGGGGATTATATTCGTAATACAAAATTTGGAATTGATATCTATAGTGGTGTGACCGCTATCTTGGTCACACACACACAGAGAGAGAGACATTTTTTAAAAAACACTTTTACTTTCTTATACGTAGTATAGGAAGTATTGTGATGATGAAAATCTTCGACCTCGAGATTTTTGCAGATGTCCACGTTTTGAAGTCCCCTGATATCGAAAAACTGGTTTTTAAAAAATGTCTGTATGTGTGTCTGTCTCTCTGTGTGTGTGACAACGATAGCGGCCAAATTTTATATTTACGAATATAATCTCCCTCTTGAGATCTGATTAGATTTTCAGTAAAATCGGCAGACCGGAAGTAGTAGTTTACTTCAGTGAAAAAATCGAATTTTGCTAATTATTCGTTCACTCCAATAATGGGTGGAGACTGTGGCTAAAAATCTGAAATAAAATGCTAAAGGAAAATCCCTTACCACAAAAAAATATACATCAAAAAATCTAAATACGTATTTCGGCAACTAAGTTGCCATCTTCAGTAGATATCTATATAAAACAAAAAAGAGTGTTAAACGTGGTATTTTTGGCTAAGGTGTAACCTTAGAAGATATGCTCTTCACCAAATCACCAGTGGGATAACATCTTAAGAAATCAGTGTTATCCCACTGGTGATTTGGTGAAGAGCATATATTCTAAGGTTACACCTTCTTCTCTTCCTGATTTCACTGACTATTTATCCGTGGGCAGTCTTTTCTTCTTTTAATTTTCTGGATTTTCTGGTGTGATTCTATTATATTCTGGAGTGTAGTTGATAATTTCTGAAAAGTGTCAATTTCGTTTTCTTTAATTTCTTTAAGTTTTTTTCTATGTTGAAATAATCTGATGTGGTATATTCGTAATATTTGTATTCCGGTATTTTTTTTTTGTATTCTGTAGTGCAATTCTGATGCCGTGATGGTCTGATATATTATTTGGCATTATTTCCAATTTTATTTGAGTTTTCACGTTTGTGATTACATGGTCTAAGGTCGGAATCAGGGGACTTCAAGACGTGGATTTCTGCCAAAATCTCGAGGTCGAAAATTTTCATCATCACAATACTACGTATAAGAAAGTAATTAACAGGGGGTAGATCCCTTCAAGCGGTTCACAAGCAGTTTGTTTGACGCTCCAAACCTCGTCGATCCTAATCACGAGAACAAACGGCTCGCGAACGTTCGACTCGCAGATTTTTACATTTTCTGTCCAATAGGCCTCACTGCGTTTTCTATGCTCTGTACATCAAATCGGCGGAACGTTCTTTGCATGAGAATCTATAATATTCAGAAATATCTATTTGCTAGTAAACTGACACCAACGCAATTGAAACGACTTACTGTGCGTTACTTTTTACACACCCCGTGTCTAGATAGTGCCGTAATTTAAATCTAGTTCTAAACATTTGTCAAAATTTCACATTATTTGGATTGATATCTTATATAATGAGATGATATAATTAATGTGCTAGTACTTTATTCAGGACACCTTGTCTACCTTGATTACTCGTTCTAAAATTTTACTTTAAATGCAAGCATGTAAACAATCATTATATTCCGTTTCAGCACCGTTATTAATTTTAATAAGTCAGTAATGCATTCTGCAATAATAATTGTATTTAAAAATTTACTGCAGACGGAACACTTGGGTGCCGTAAATACGGGGGCATTCGTTCTTTGTATGTTGCGAGTGTAACAGTAACAGGTATGGACACGGACCGTAATTTCGTTGATCACTGCGCCGATGAAGTAAAAAGCCAAACAGAGACGCGAACATATAATACACTTTGCGATTACAGGAAATGAGCGCGGCAACGTTGCCACATCACCCTTCGCTCCGACACGAACCCGAAGGGAGACTGTCCGCTCACAAAATCGAGTTTTCTTTTGCGAAATTTGGTTTTCGTTTTCTACGCCGCGGCCCTTGTGTATATAGTAGTATGTTTTGTGTTACGTGAATGTGTACGAAACGGTTTGCGAAACGTGCACGAACATTAAACAGTGTAGAGCCGGCATACAGGGGCGATAGAAAGTTTCATGCATCATCATTACGGTATTTCCAATATGACATGTCTATATATATTTTTCATTGTTATATTTGCTGAGAATTCATCGTTTATATATTTATACGTCTGGTTTGATAAATGTATGTGTCTAACCTATATTCATAAATTCCGAGGCAAAGAACAAAGATACATATCATATATCAATTGTAATTAGTCTGTTTTTAAAGTAATTATTACATTTAATTTTACAAGTAGTTGAATTCTGTATTGAAATCAGTATTCGGATTACTTTTCTACAATGATGTTTCTATATCTTGTCCTTATGATTTCAAATTTTATTATTAGTAATTAACGTTCAAAAACGTATAAATATTTACATAATAATAGTGTATAAAAAAGAAAAGATATTAGTATATAATACATATATAAAATCTTAGATTAAAATTCAATATTGATTTTTTTTGAAAATTTGAAACAAGCATAACTTAAATTCTTAGAAAAATGTTATCTATTCATTTTGTTATGTAAATTACATAAATATATTATATTATTATACTTTGAAATGCGGCGTATATTTAAGGATAAGCATTCCACAATCAACTCATGTAAGCATAACGTGTATACGTTATAGATATTTGAACTTTTTTAAATAGCAGGAAATGTTGATCTCAATCTATAAATTGTCATATATTGACTGTTTATGTAATGTATACCGTAGTCGACAATTTTTAATTTCTGTTTATACTTCTATACTAGCTACTCGTATCTATCCAATGCATTGTAAATGCAGCGATGCCTGCTTTCCAACAGTGGTGGGAGAGGCAACGCAGTCGGGGGATATTCACATTTCATAGGAAACTCTTGCCGGGTGTACTTGGCAGCCTCGCTATATGTTTGTCTTTACTTTATTTCGACGTGCTCTTTTCCTCCTCTACTTTCGTACCAGAAATTAAAATTTGTCGACTACGGTATATAAATTACACCAAGTTGAATACAAATATATACATTATATTCATCGATTAACTGCTTGAAAGATTTAAAAGTCGAAATCAATTATAACAAAAAAAAACATAAATATGAAAAAAAAAATCAAAAGATAAAAATACTTTTTCAAGTAAGTTCGTGTATTCTCATAATATATCTGTGCTGAATACATCATTTGAGATACTTGCAAAAAAAAACAGCTTTTCGATAAGAGTAAAAGTGTCTAGCAGTAAATGTTAAATAATAGAAATTTATTGAGGCGTTATCACTTCAATTGGTCGACCCGACCGATCAGTATCTTCCAGGAATTCTTGTCCCAAACGGAAATATTTTGTCCACTTTTTTACAATTGAATACGAAGGAGATGAATCACCGTAATCGCCGTCTAAACGTTGTTTAATGTGATAAGATGTATGTCCTTCTTTTGATAAAAATTCAATGACCGCGCGGTACTCAATTCTCGTTACTTCAGACATTTTCGTGCGCTAGTCACGTTGGTTGGCTGGTTACTAAAAACTACTAGGCTTCGAACCGTCATACTTATAGTGTACACCTCGCGTATGTGCATGCATGACGTGATGGAGTTTGAACACGTTTGAACCTGTATAAGCCTGTCAGGCCGAGAATTTATGGCGCCTACCTCGTACCTAGGCTTTTATTTAATCCGTATATGTATTAGTTTTAGAATTCTGTTTTGTTGTCGCTGTATTTTTTGTTGTTGTTTGACGCCATATATTAACCAGATAAATCACGTGCTATGTGAATATGAACAGAACATCTATTAAATATAATGTTTACTATTTATAGCTGTAACCATTGATTGTTTGGCTTGTATCATATACGCATACGTGTTCAGAGACTGCTGAAAGAAAATTTTACTCTTATCGACAATACGTGTTTATATATCACGTTTTGTTTGCCCAACATACACATTACAAACGATTTATAGATTTCAGACGTTTGCCTAATTTCTACTTTGTCTTTTGGGTTTCCTATAAAATATAGAATTCTTTAATGTACTTAATGCCGAATATCAAATTTTCGTATTTGCTCCTTAAATGTTCTTCTCTGCCCTTTGGAAATGATGGGAAATGACAACTTCTTCAATGTAATGCTATATGTATTGCAAAGATCTTGCCGTGGATAACACATTATAGTAGAACTTTTTTCCTGAGATTTGCGTCTTTTCCAAATTTATATTTATTTAGCTGGTCTATAAGTGAAAAGCTTTAATGATGTCATTTTGTATTGTCGTCGGAGCTTATACTTTGCTGTAATGAATTTCTTTTTTGTATTAATGGCTAAAGTGATAACTACAATCAACATTGTCATTAAAGGCATTAAAATTCTCAAGTGAGCAACCATGGCTTTATTTAAATCGGTTTCTTTTGATTTTGAATCACAAAAACTCACGAAAATTATTCAAACAGCAAATTGTTGTAAGTCAAACACACAAATAATTAAATTAACTCCTCAAAATATTTGCAACTTTTTAATAATAAGCACATAAAATTACCCATTTTTTTGTTTATATGAAAAGTGGCGTCTTTCTTATATAAGAATATAAATGTATGTTTATATTGTTGTGTTTTAGATTCGACAGAATATTCAAAATTAGGAAGAAAATAACAACACATAATTTTAACACTTTGTATTATATAGTTTAATGATGTAATTTGACATATATTTAAATTTTGATTCAAAATATTTTAAATTATATATAACAATTGACTTTTTCAGAATTTTAATTTATTGAATTTATGCGCTACTTCGCCCTGTATATTATTATCTTATGAATTCAGATGCAACGTCATCAGTAATACAATTATAAGTTTAAAAAGAAATGAAAGTGTGAAACAAAAGTCGTTCAGATTTCTATAAAAAGCTTAAATTCAAATATTTTGACAATGATATTATATAGGTTAATAATATCATTACTTTGACATGCTTTGAAATGCTAATAAAAATATTTTAAATTAAATATAAAGATTGACCTTTGTGAATTCTAATTTATTTAATTTTTGCGCTCCTACTTCTCCGACCTGTATACTACTTCTTATGGTATCGGAAGCGAGGTCACTAGTAATAAAACAAATGAAAAAAAAACAAAATTTGAAAAAGCAATAAAAGTTTTTCAAATATGTATATCTAAAAAGTGTAAATACATAATTTTATCAAATTTAAAAATACATTCGATGTCGAAAATCATTTTAATGTATTTTTGAATTTGAAGAAGAGCGCAGTTTTTTCAATTTTGATCAAACTTTTGAATTTAGGCTTTCTGAACAACTCTAAACAATTAATAGACAAATTCAATAAAACCAGCTTAATGTGAAATAGAACACACTGTAGTCTACTTATGGACTAAAACTTCAAATACCAACATAAATGGTCCATTAATCTTAAATCCAAAGTCTTGCGGCAGATATCTGCTGTTTTTTATTTATTATTTAACAATTTAAGCTTTTTAGACAATTATAAGCAACTTTCTCTAGTTGATTTTTTCAAGAAAAAAATGCTTAATATGAAACTGAACATATTAAACTCTAATTATGTCCAAAATATAATTCATTTATACCACAATAAAATTGTTAATAAAATAATTCAGAATTGTCTAAGAAGCTTAAATAAAAAGCATCCACATTTAAAAAATATTTAAAAAAGTTTAAATAAGCTTTTGGGCAACTTTAAACAATTTTATTCGTAGAATTTATCAATAAACAAATTTTAACATAAAAACTTATAGTCAAAAAATAGTTTGCCCCCCCCCTTCCAGTTCAAAGCCGTATAACAAAATTAATTTAAAAATAAAAGCAAAAATATTTTATTTCATAATTTTACTAAAATTTTGATCAAAAAATAAGTAAACTTAATGTTTTTATATTTTTGCTTTTATTGGCGGTATTTTAAAGATTTCAAAAAAATAATAATAATATAATATTGATAAAAATAACTGGAAAACCATTTTTCTTAGGCCATGTGAATTTTTCGTTCAAAAATTATGAAAAATTGTATAGGACATAAAGGTATTTTACTCTTATGTAGAACAGACTGTATACAATAATAATATACACTATATACCTATGTTAGGTGGATTAGAAGGCAATATTAAAAATTGAACGTTTATTAGCTACTACTATAAAATAAATAAATAGAGAAACATGTATGACAATTGTAATATTTTATTTAATTAAAATATAATATCGTATTTAGAATAATATAATAATAATGACAACATATTTATTTTCTTATCGTTATCTTTGTTTTTCTAGGAATAGCGCTAGTGATCAGAAAATTTTTGGAACGAAACTCCGTGGGGAATAATAATTTTCCGGATTTTTAGTGTACTGTGTATTCTACTACATCTAATACACATTTCAAAACTTAATTGCTGACCGGCTTATACGACTGACGACGAATAGACGACGACGACCAACCGACGTTGGTACACAGAACAAAAAAAAAAGAAAGAGAAAGAAGGCTGTACTGTAAGTAAGCGAGCGAACGAACGAATAAACGAGTCAGCAACGGCAGCCCGGCTCTGCGTGTTGTGCAAAAGATACCGTTGTGTGTTTGTAGCAGCAAGCAACCAACGAGAACAGGCAGGCAAGCAAGTATTAAAGCGAGGAACGAACCGACCTCGTTTAACGATCGACTTGGCAACGTTGCAGGGGAATGTCAGACGTTGTCAGGCCAAGCTAGGGGAAACATCGAGGACACACGGGCGCCGGTGCTGCCTCGAACGGTCGACGAGCGCACTAAGTTTATAGCACGCCAGCGGAGCAGTGCCAGTACCGAATCGCCATGGCATCAGCTAAAGATACGGCTACGTTCTTTCTACACGGCACCAGTACTCAATTCGAACAAGTCCTGAAGCTATATCCGCAAGCGTTGCGACTGAAAGCGGAACGTAAGACGAAGAAACCGGAAGAATTGATAAAATTAGACAATTGGTAAGTGACTCTCTCTCTCCGTTCGCGGAGATATAATTTATAACTTTAATAGCGAGTATAGTGTATGTGTGTGTGTGTATGTGTCAATGAACTCCTGTGTACTTATGTGTTCTATAGTCGAACGCGGAATGCCTGAGCACCACCCTCACGATATATCTTGGCCGTTCGTTCATTAAAATCACAGTTGTCACGTGATTATATCGATGACAACGATGTACGGAACAACAGACTGTTTTTCGGACTTAGCAAATCGCCCAAATTAAAACGGATCGCTAGTGTAGTAGTATGTATGTATGTTCTATTATCCGCAATGGCTGGTTTAGTGTGTGAGCGTCATGGCTACTCGTGCCGTCACACAAAATCGCTCGTGTACGGGCCTCTCGTTGCCATTTAATCGAGGAAAAACCCTCGTACGCTGATATGCACATATTCAAGAATATACGATGGCAACCTAAAAGTAGAAACGTGATTTTCAGCCCGTAAAACGTTCAAACATACCGTCTAGCACATCCTTTCAAAATGGTGTCTCGTCGAACAAAAGCTTTCGTTTCAGATACCCTAAAATATTTTCGCCAGCATATATTATCGTTGTTGAAAATTAATTTGAATATTAAATTGTATTTTAAACATTTTTAAATTTTTATAATATTTTTTCCAGGCGAACATTACAATTTTAATTTTAGAAAAGTAATCGAATCAATTTAACATTACGCGTTTTTGTTTCTACATAACATAGTGCTGATTCAATTGTATTATTTAAGAATAAATTATAAAATTCTCAATTCGACAAATGATTATCCTTTATAAACTGCATAATTAACGTTATCGTTCCATTTTATTTTAAAATAAAAATATCCTAAGCAGCTGTTAACAACGGAAAATTACCGAAATGTATTGTGGCATTTTTTTTTATTTTAATTTATCATATCTTGGCAGGAAAATTTTCTAATTTCGAAATAAAATTAATTTAAACAATGCTCATATTTGCATTTTTTTTTAAATGACAATGTTTTACTTATAAACTCTAATTATGAAAATAACCATACGTGAAAGAATACAATCTCTAATTTTTCTCACGTTAATGTTTTATAGTATCCGGTTCCTTTTTGTTTTAATATTTTAATGAATTAATATATATATGCCTGTATATACATATTTCATGGATATACTTTTAACGATTTTTGATAGGCACGATAAAGCTCTTTGTGTCGGCCCTTATTAAAGCTTCGCCCGTTTTCTGACCCTGTTGTCCACGTGGGGTCTTTGAACTTGAGGCCGACCCTGTTCCTTCACTTCAATGCGAGAAAACGTGACTAATGTGGCACATTTATTTATTTAGTTTTAGCCGCTGAAACTGCAACAGGTTCTTTCATACTTTTGTTTTTAGAAACTAGGGGAACTCTAAGCGGGCAATTTGAATCTCAATTTTTGTGATTTTGTATGTGCATATATTTCTTTTTATGTATGTACCAATGTATGATGTAAATATGTGAAACAACAGGAATACAGCATGCCTGTAATTATTTTCAAGCGCTACAAATATACAGTCTTTATTTTATGTTGGTGACGTGATCGCTTAAGTGAGTTAATGATAACAATGTATAACTTTCTATACACCTCTACCATAGGAGTATTTAAATGCTTTCGTGTTGCTGTGATTCATGTCAAAGCCACTGAATGTATATTAATGTAATATAAGAACATTTAATTTAAAAATAAAATAATTCACAATGTTTATTATAAATAAAAGACTATAGAAGTTTTATTAAATACAATGTTTTTATTGATACACATATATAGAGTGATAGTTGCTTGCCTATTTTCTATTGTCTAATTCTGCATTTATGATATTAGCAGCTGGAACTAAATGCTGAAGACTTTGATTATTAAATCAGCTCGACATAAACTTCTAATAAAAAATATCGTATTATTATCTTCACTGTTCATAATTTTTTGCGTGCATGCTACTTATATTTGACGTGTCAGTTTGTCTTTCGACATTCTACATAGATGTCTTAGCACAATTGTTTTCCCTGTGTTTCTTTGGCTATTTCTATAATTTTACTTTCTTATACGTAGTATAAGGAAGTATTGTGATGATGAAAATTTTCGACCTCGAGATTTTTGCAGATGTCCACGTTTTGATGTCTCGTGATACCGAAAAAGTGTGTGACCACGATAGCGATCGAACCGCTATAGCTATCAATTCCAAATTTGGTATTTACGAATATAATCTCCCATTTGAGATGTGATTAGATTTTCAGTAAAATCGGCACACCGGAAGTTGTTTATTTCAGTGAAGTAATCGAATTTTGCCAATATTTCGTCAACTAATAAGTTTAAACAAAATTATAAAGAATTCACATGTACTCAAAATTCAATTAAATTCATAACGGAACTAACACTTTTCTTTCTACCGAATACCAATTTTTACAAATATCTCCTGAATTATGCATTGTATATATATTTATCAATAGTACAAATGTATTTAGACCTACATTTGGAATAATTTTTGTATAAAAGAAATTTCAAAATTCGGACCGGAAGTACACTTTTACTCTTATCGAGTCACGATTTTTTGCAAATATCTCGCCAAAATTTACATATCTCGTTAAAGTGAATTAATTAAAATTTAATATCTGCTTGCTGAGAAATAAATTACGGACATTTATTAGAATTATTACGAATTTAAATCAATAAAAAATCCAGCTAATCAGTAGTAGTAATTGTAACGAATACACGAGTAAATAAATTAACCTGAAGATATGAATAAGTGGACCGTTTTTTTTCGAAAGTTCATTCTCGTCAAGTGATACTGTACAGACTTTGATGAATTCACATGAACACATTCAGTATTTAACAACCACTTTTCCCGATTAAGAAAGGAAACAGTTAGAGAATGTAATGTTCCAAATAATATATTTCAGTTTCATTCAGCAAATAGAAAAAGTGTTAATTCATATTTATATGGTATTTCCAGATATATCGTTCAACTAGTAGCACTGTAAATAAAGCTATTGTTATGAAGTGTATTTCAGATTATTAAATTGTAAACAGATATATTTACTTGAATGTAATATGTATATTATGTATTTACTCTATGAAACTCTAACGACGTTTTATTTGAATTTCTTTCTAGATCATTTTGGTTTATATAATAAGAATATTTGAGTCCATATTTAAAACTTGAAATATGTTTTTTAGACAGTGTTAATGTAGACAATTTTAAATTATTTCTAATTTGTTGCAATTTACTTTTTAATTTTTTTCCCTGAACTTCTGAGTTTCGTTATTAATTATCAAATACGGTTTTAAAAAAATTGTCCCACGTTGGGCGCCAACATTTTATTTTATCAGCCATATTCAAAATCTACTTTAAAAAAATCTACGAAATCTTAATTATATGAGAATTTTAAACAATTTCGTATACTCAATCAAACTGGATATAAATAAACAAAAAACTAACCTGAGTTGTATATGTTTATGTTGAAACGTAAAATTCCTTAGATAAAGATCAAATTCTGAGGAAAAATTTTCTAAATTCATTAGGTATATCATATATATTCTTTTCCAAATGTTCATCGCAATTCCTTTTCTTTTCAATTTATTTGATTTCATTCATACATGTTATACAAATTGGCGTGAAAGAAAAATGAAAGTGTTTTGTATATTCTAACAGAAAGAGGTTTTCTACATTATAACAGAAAAAAAAATTGTAAGTATTTTTTAACATAAGATATTCACTAATACAACAACCTTTTTATTAAATATATAGCAATAATACATAATATTTAAATTTACATATGTAAGCTAACGTGTTGTTGGTCTGCTCTGCTGGAAGAGTTACCATACTTAAGTTGCTAAAAGTACCACACATCGCCTATAAAAATACCTTAAAATAGAGCCAGAATTTGCAAACTTAGTTTGCCTGTGAGTAAAAAAAAAACTTTAGTATTTTTTCCTCTGAAGTTTATACATAGGTACATACATATATTATGTATTTTAGTCTGCCAGATAATAATATTTTTCTAGCGCTTTCACTCTTTTAATTATATACTGTTACTTTAGTTTCTTGTGAATATGAACAGCTTCGCTTCAGATATACTTTTCAATTTCTTTAGATTCACGTACCGGACTACTTTTTAAGTGAAATTATCTGATAGTCTTATAGTTTTATATTTTTGCAGTAATAGAAAATAAAATTATATAACAAGTGCATAATAAATAGCTTTTATATAAAAAAACGTAACTCGGATTCTAAATTCATGTATTGAATTAATATACTGTCAATACTAAATAGACAAAGTGTTTTGATATTTTGTAAGTCACAGTGTTATCTATCATTTCAAATCACTTATTTGGAAGAAAAGATAGTATTACAGAATTAGCTAGTAGTTTCAGCAGTATTTTTGTGTGTAACAGTTTGAAATCGGACCCGGCATAGTAATGACATCTTGACAGTGTTGCCAGTTTGGGCGATTTTAAAATTTATATTTTATCGAATGAAACACTTACGGCAACGATTTTATTTTATTTTTCAACATATTCGCGTTTGACGTTAATGCACTTGGACCAGCGGTGATGGAATGTCATTATACCAGTTTTATAATGATCAGCATCAAGGTCGTCTAAATACTGTTCTATTTCGGCAATAACTTCCTCAATCGTCTTGAACCTCCTTCCGGAGTTAAACAACTTGAGTTTTTGGAATAAGTGGAAATCTGAAGGGAGTTCTTGTGAATAGGTGAACAATCAGGAATTGTATGTAATTCATCCAGTTTTTCTGGAATAATAACTGGCGTGTGACGGTGCATTGTCATGATAGATTAGCGCTTTCTTTCGAGACGTTGTGCTCTCGGTCACGTAAAAATCATGAAGTTTTTCTTACATTTTTGGATTAGTAACACGTTTTTATTGTACAGGACCTTCTTCATCATCGAGGTACGTGTCCCCACGTTCAAAGTGAATAATCCAGCGGAAAAAAGTGGCCTTAGGGGCATCGTTGCCAAATGTTTGCGGCATATCTATCAAAATAACAGAAAAAAGAAAATGAATAGCGAAACTGTTTTCTTTTTGAAAACTGTAAAAGTCCGGTAAACGAATCTTGAACTTGTTGAAATGGAGACTTGTACTCATTTTTTTAAAGAGTAATAAATCAAATGCTTTTTTTGGTGTGATCCGCAATTTTAATATTTTGTTGAGTCTATTTAAATATTGTAGTACCCAACATTTTTAATAGCTCTCTGAATATTTGTTTCTGAGGGTGCAAATTTTGAACTGTAGATGCATATTTATTATTTTCGATATTAGTAAAGATACGAACTATAATTTAATCATTGATCACTTAAAGTAGTATGCTAAATTATCACATAATGTTATGGAAGACTAGGATTTCTTTTAGAAGATTGTCTAAAAAATCAAATTTTGCAAATATTTCGTCAACTACTAAGTTTAACCAAATTTATAAAGGATTCATATGTATTTAAAATTAAAATTGGGAACAATTTTATTTAAAACGTTTTTCGAAATTCCTACCGGAAGTAGGTGTTTTACTCTTATCGAAAATCAGTTTTTTGCGAATATTTCGCAAATCATGCTTTTTAGACGAGTACGTGACGAATATAAAAGTATTTAAAACATAATTTTCAATATCTTTTGTATAAAAAAAATTTCGAAATTCAGACCGGAAGTACCACTTTTACTCTTATCGAATAGCGATTTTTTGCAAATATGTCGTAAGTTATGCATTCTATATGTATTTATCAAGAGTACAAAAGTATTTAGAATTGGATTTGCAATATTTTTTGTATATATGAGATTTCAAAATTCGGACCGGAAGTAGCACTTTTACTCTTAGCGAGTAGCACTTTTTTGATAATATCTTGCGAAGTATGCATTCTATAGAGATTTATTAAGAGAATAGAAGTACTTAGAATAGGATTGTGAATAATTTTTGTATAAAAAAATTCTTAAAATCCTATAATTTGAAACGCTCATACGTATAAGAAAGTCGTGTGGTGGCCACACCTCATTTTTTAATGCTTAATATAATTAAAAATTCGTTTACTGTAGTTGATAGGGTTATCATTGCTTCACAATTGAAAAATATATACGCTTCTACAGACTGATCCATAAATCAGTGGCACAAGGAAGATGAATTTTTTCAATTGAACAAGTTAAAAAGTGACATTTAGAGCTGTCTTTTCAATTGCGTCTAATTCAAGAGTACCGTGACAGAAGACAAAATAATTAGGTGTATCAAGTGATACTTGTATGCAGAACGTGTTCTAATTTATAGTGGGTGTTCGCGAAGGTGTTGCATAAGAAGAAAGTTTAAACACAGAAAACTTATTTATTTGAAATAGAACTCCCATTATTTTTTACTGAATCATGTTAAGTCCTTCAGGAGACGCTTTTTTGTTCAATGTGTCCTATACCTATCTTTTTATTTTAGACGATACATATTTAAATTTATTTGAGAATCTTATCTATGACAAAGTAACAATCACGGTAGCCATGGAAAATATATGAAACCACCTCAGCCTATTCTTCTGTGAGAGAAAGCAACGTTTAAAAATTGACGGACATTGTTATGGTAATATGCTGGTGCTCCATCATGCTGGGACCACATTGCGTTTCTAGTCAGAAGATCAATTGCTTCTAATAGAATCGGTAGTTATTCACTCAGCAATGATAAATAGAGAGCTCCAGTTAAATGCTCTTCAAAAAATAGGGTTGAACTATTCCCCTGTTAATAATATCATATCAAACATTAAAAGACCATATGTTCAGGTTATTTATGTAACGCACTCAATACGGATTTTTCGTTGAATAATAATGCATGTTATGACGATTAAGAAGAGCATATTAGTTTTAAAAGATGCTCCTGCGGAAAAGAGTACCAGCGACAGGAAGTTATAATTACCGTTGATTTGTCTAGTAAATGTGTTAAAGAATTCGGATTTCAAAATCTCGAGGTTTTAATTCCTGATGCAATTTTATGCGATATGGATGAGGTTTATACTTCCTTAACGTACGATTTATCGTGAACTGAGATGTTTCTGCACTGACACTTAGTTGTCTACTACTAACCTGTGGATTTTGTGCTACATAAAGAAGAATCTCTTTACAGTCGGCAGTAGTCTGTTTATTTATTGCAGTTCTTTTAACATACTGTACTGCTTCTTTAGCATCAAACCTACGTTTGAGTTCTTCGTAAGTTCTCTTCGGTGGGTGGGTCTATTCGGGTAACGCATTCGGTAAATACGTGAAGCAAGCAAACACTTTTCTGCGTTTCATCCCAAGATATAGGTCAGAACAAGTTTTTAAAATTATATCATATATATTTTCAAATATCAAAGATAGGTATAGGATATACTTAACAAAAAAGTGGGTTTTGAAGGAATTAATATGAGTGTAAAAAACATTGAGCGTTCCATTTAAAATAAGTGTTTTTCTACTCCCATACTTTAATTGTATTATTAGATATGCTAAACCTGTACTTTAATGATGTCATTTCATTATGATACAAGTTTATATCCAATAGGAATACAGATTTTTCATTACGATACAAGTTTATATCCAATAGGAATGCGACATTCCAATATTCAAACAATATTCAATATGGCGACTGCATATCTGACAGATATAGAAATTAATTAAATGTGACAGTTTTCTGCAATTTACAAGTAAGTAGTTAACATTTGTGCTTTTTTGAAAATATAAACTGTAAAAATGAGGGATAATGACAGTGAAATGTAATAATTGACTCCACCAGAAATTATGGAACAAGCCTTAGTGGCCACGAACAATTTATTACCAGCCAAATTCGCAAAAATGTACGGAAAATTTTAAGCTCTATTTATGAAATGGATTGTTCAAAAAATATGTTTTATTATGGGGTCGTAGAAAAAATAGTGTATGCAACTCGCATTTAATGGTTATTAAGACACTCGTATTCATTCGACTTCGCCTCGTATTGTAATTCTCTTACTCGTGTCTTAATAGCTATCATTAAATGCTCATTGCATAATATACTATTTGTGTTGAACGTTTCTACATTATGCAACACTTTCGCGATGACCCAGTAGAAATTAGAACAGGTTCTGCATACAAGTATCACTTGGCACACCTTGTGTGTATGCGATACCAAATGTTGTGGTCTGTCAAAAGACTGCTGTAAATGTCACTTTTTAACTCTAAATCATAAATAACTCTACAACTATTAACTTCAACGAATAATTACTCTTAATAACAAATATGGCTATTTTAACGCAAAATTCAAATTTAAACTTATATATAATATATAAAATTTCTGGATCAGCCTGTATAAGCATATATATTTTTAAATTGTGAAGCAATAACAACCCTATCAACTACAGTACTCGAATTTTTAATTATATTAAGCATTAAAGAGTAAATTTACTTTGTCAGATCTTTGACTCAACCTGTATATATAAATAAATTGTTATAATTCCTTACTAAGATACTACTACCAATGTAGAATTAAGTATAATTCATCGATACTTTAACCTTTGCTTTAACTGACGGAGTGTAGGTTTAAGATACCACAATCTCTCATATATGTGTATATGTACTATGAAAATAAGCGTCGTATGTTTGTAAGTGCACCTCTACAGAATTGAATGTTCTGAAATTTATATAAAAATAATGTTTGAATTATCTTTATTTGGTCATAATTAAAATCAAATTAATTACAATTCAAACTCAATACATTTATAGTAAATATCTTCAAGCCCTTCGGGCTTTTTGCCGTTATTATTTTCTGCAATAAAATTCCATAGCAGTAAATAAAATATTTGCTAGAATGTGTGATCTATATTACTAGTGTGTATGATAATTGAATGAGAAATCCACCGATGCAAATAATATGGATACCATACAATAGGCCCATATTCAAGTTAGCTTGTAACATGACCTTACAGGAAAGCTGAGACTTGATAGCATCACTGCACATAGAAATTATATGCGAGAAACGAACCAGGCACCTACATCCATGATCTCATTTTGTCGATCTAAAACGATTTTGTGCGTGAAATATTTGTATGTGACTGGGTTTTGTTGTTTGGCGTAACATTTGAACTTTTCCTAATAATTAACGCAACCATGCTTTGTAGCACCGATCCTTAATAATATTTAAAACCGTTTTGAAGAAGAAAACGGTTTACTATGTTGGCATTTTTACTTTCTTATACGTAGTATAAGGAAGTATTGTGATGATGAAAATTTTCGACCTCGAGATTTTTGCAGATGTCCACGTTTTGAGGTCCACTCATACCAAAAAAGTGTTTTTTAAAAAATGTCTGTGTCTGTCTGTCTGTGTGTGATCACGATAGCGGTCAAACCGCTGGAGATGTCAATTCCAAATTTTGTATTTACGTGTATAATCTCCCTCTTGAGATCTGATTAGTTTTTCAGTAAAATCGGTAGACCGGAAGTAGCAGTTTACTTCAGTGAAAAAATCGAATTTTGCCAATATTTCGTCAAATACTAAGTTTATACAAATTTATAAAGAATTCATATGTACTTAAAATTAAAATTGAGAACAATTTTATTTAAAAAGTTTTTCGAAATTCCTACCGGAAGTAGGTCTTTTACTCTTATCGAAAATCGGTTTTTTGCGGCGAATATTTCGCAAGTCAAGCTTTTTAGACAGGTACGTTACGTGTATAAAAGTATTTAAAACATAGTTTTCAATATCTTTTGTATAAAAAAAATTTCAAAATTCGGACCGGAAGTAACACTTTTACTCTTACCGAAAGCGATTTTTGGCAAATATGTCGTAAATTATGCATTCTATATATATTTATTAAGAGTACAAAAGTATTTAGAGTTATATTTGCAATATTTTTTGTATACATGAAATTTCAAAATTCGGACCGGAAGTAGCACTTTTACTCTTAGCGAGTAGCACTTTTTTTCGAATATCTTGCAAAGTATGCATTCTATAACGATTTATTAAGAGACTAAAAGTACTTGGAATAGGATTTTGAATAAGTTTTGTATAAAAAAATTCTTAAGATTGTATAGTTTGAAACGCTCATACGTATAAGAAAGTCGTGTGGTGGCCACACCTCATTTTTTTCAAAGAAGTTGAATATATCATGTAACAACGGAGTTTGGTAACGGTATTTCCGGTTTGACCGGAAGCGATTAGTAAATACTGCTAGTTAAAGAATATTTACTATTTATTTTTTTAGGTTGGCTATAAAAAGTATTATGACATTGACGTGTATTGTTAGTAAAGATATTTTTAAAATAAGAACAACATTTTTTTGCATTTTTTTTTGTATATTCACTCAATACTTTAAAATCTCACTTGTTTGCTTTACGGTGGCCCCAGAAGCTTATCGAATTCTTCAGAAAATATAAAAAAGTACAATTATGGCATGTAGCATTTGTGATATCAGCTTAGTATTTAAAAAAAATGAGGTGTGGCCACCACACGACTTTCTTATACGTATGAGCGTTTCAAACTATACAATTTTAAAAAAAAATTTTATACAAAACTTATTCAAAATCCTATTCTAAGTACTTTCATTTTCTTAATAAATCTCTATAGAATGCATACTTTGCAAGATATTCGAAAAAAAGTGCTACTCGCTAAGAGTAAAAGTGCTACTTCCAGTCCGAATTTCGAAATTTCATGTATACAAAAAATATTGCAAATCTAACTCTAAATACTTTTGTACTCTTAATAAATATATATAGAATGAATAATTTACGACATATTTGCAAAAAATCGCTATTCGGTAAGAGTAAAACTGTTACTTCCGGTCCGAATTTTGAAATTTTTTTTATACAAAAGATATTGAAAACTATGTTTTAAATACTTTTACACCCGTAACGTACCTGTCTAAAAAGCTTGACTTGCGAAATATTCGCAAAAAAACGATTTTTGATAAGAGTAAAAGACCTACTTCCGGTAGGAATTTCGAAAAACTTTTTAAATAAAATTGTTCTCAATTTTAATTTTAAGTACATATGGATTCTTTATAAATTTGTTTAAACTTAGTATTTGACGAAATATTGGCAAAATTCGATTTTTTCACTGAAGTAAACTGCTACTTCCGGTCTACCGATTTTACTGAAAAACTAATCAGATCTCAAGAGGGAGATTATACACGTAAATACAAAATTTGGAATTGATATCTACAGCGGTTTGACTGCTATCGTGGTCACACACACACACACACACAGAGAGAGAGAGAGAGAGAGAGAGAGACATTTTTTAAAAACCACTTTTTCGGTATCAGGGGACTTCAAAACGTGGACATCTGCAAAAATCTCGAGGTCGAAAATTTTCGTCATCACAATACTTCCTTATACTACGTATAAGAAAGTAAAAAATTAGGTGTGGCCACCACACGACTTTCTTATACGTATGAAAGTGTTACTTCTGGTCCGAATTTTGAAATTTCATTTATACAAAAATTATTCCATATCTAACTCTAAATACTTTTGTACTCTTGATAAATATATATAGAATGCATAACTTACGACATATTTGCAAAAAATCGCTATTCGATAAGAGTAAAAGTGGTACTTCCGGTCTGAATTTTGAAATTTTTTTTATATAAAAGATATTGAAAATGATGTTTTAAATACTTTTATACTCGTAACGTATTTGTCTTAAAAGCATGACTCGCGAGATATTCGCAAAAAACTGATTTTCGATAAGAGTAAAAGACCTACTTCCGGTTGGAATTTCGAAAAACTTTTTTAAGACAATTTGTTTCAAACTTAATTCTAAGTACATATGAATTCTTTATAAATTTGTTTAAACTTTGTAATTGACGAAATATTTGCAAATTTCGATTTTTTCACTGAAGTAAACTACTACTTCCGGTCTGCCGATTTTGCTCAAAATCTAATCAGTTCTCAAGAGGCAGATTATACACGTAAATACAAAATTTGGAATTGATATCTCCAGCGGTTTGACCGCTATCGTGGTCACAGACAGACACACACACACACAGAAATTTTTTTAAAAACCACTTTTTTGGTATCAGGGGACCTCAAAACGTGGACATCTGCAAAAATCTCGAGGTCGAAAATTTTCATCATCACAATACTTCCTTATACTACGTATAAGAAAGTAAAAGGTGATAGCATTTTCGGTTTAACCGGAAATTAGTGTTAGAGGTTGGGGAATCGTATGCCATGTAGAGGACTTCGCGGGATGATTTAAGCATATCAAACTCTGGCGGGCGGACACCTATAACTGAACCGATCCAGGCCTTATATGACAATAGATGGGTCGGCCTGCAGACTAGCGTTTAGCGGTTCACCGCAGCATCGAACCCGAACATTCGATTTTAGTTTGTATTTAGGTGTCGACATGCGCTTGCGTAATTTGTGTAGTTTATTCAAATTGTTAATTACAGTTGTTAACATTTAATTATGAAATACAAGTGCAACGAGTGTGAAAGTAATTTTAGCACACTCTCAAGTTTAAGAAGACACATGAATAAATTTCACGCCAAAGATTTGTTGGATTTAGCGCCTTTTCGCTATAAAAAAACCATTTCATCTTCCACTTTATTGAAAAAATGGTTGATGCTCTTCCATCTACATCGGCCGCTGCAGAAAGTGTTGCCATGTTGGTCAAACCAGATTGTTCACAACGAAAAGATAGTACTGCACTGAGAAGACTATGGTCCACCAAAAGAAAAAAGGGCAAGCAAACAACTTCGTTCAAAAAAACTTAGCACAATGGAAACCGAAAAAATGTCTATATTTTGTTGCCGACAATAACAATAAATCAAATTAATAAAGGTATACAAAGTTTATTTCCAACCCTACAATAAATAACTTTCGTTTCTTTTGCAAATGACGATATATTTAACATTCTAATAGCCTTTAAAAACTACAACCACTGTGATATTTATATCGCATTGAATTTCATATTCGAATTTAGCCGCCAAAGACGATCGGCTGTCGTTTGTATACGGGTTCGATGCTGCGGCGAACCGCTAGACGCTAGTGGCCTGCAGTCCTCACGTCGGACGGACCTGGGTTTGTAAAATGGACCCCTGTATAACTAATGCAGTGTTGTTGAAACTTAGACACCTGCGCCCCGCACCGGCACGATGTGATATAAGGTCTACATATCATTATGATAAAAAAAAATAATGATCTCCCCCCCCCCCCCTTCAGCAACAGTCGCGCTTCACAAATTGAGAACCACTGTTTTAATACCATTGTATTTTACCAATGTATAGTTTCAAATAACTGAAGAGTTAGAATTAATTACCTCATTCCTTTGTCAGCCTGTATATATCAAGTAGAAATGTACAGGTAATATTCATATTCTTCTCTCTTTATTTAAAGAAAAGTAACACAGTATTACTTCTGTTAGTAATGAGAAGATAATGGTTTAAAATTCCTTGTCATGTATAATGCTACCGTTTAGCAAATGAGTATTTAATGTTAATATTAACCCCTTGCTATTTTTCATATTGTAAAAATTAACATTTTCCCTAACCATTTATATTCCTGTATTATTCTTATACTAAATCTTTAAAAGACTACCCATACTAGTGTGCACATTTCATACAAAACACAGTTGAACGATATGATTAATATATTATCTTTCACACGGCGGCATTTTTAATGTCAAATTACAAGACTTAAATACACATTCTCATAAACGTTGTATTGAAATCCTCCAACAGATAACTAGACTGTTCTACTATTACCATTATCTCTAATTACATATCGACCGTTAGTTGTTATTAAAGGTAACAAATAAGACGATCTCTTACGAGAGAAATAAATACAAGAATTTAAAGAAGTAATTGCTGCCCACAATCGTGGTTTAAACACGATTGTGGGCAGCAGCAATCTGTTGGGCAAATATACGGCTAAGGAAATTTCTGTTCAAACGTTGTTTGTTAAATTGCTTGGATTTTGTGTTGGTGAGTGATATATTAGATTTACTCATCGCCACCTTTTCATTTAAATATGCCCGTGAGTTATGAGCGATTGGTGTTACGTTCAGTTGTGATTTACACTTAAGAGGGGCCTTTACCTACAAATAGAAACGTATGCAACTTATATTACTCGCGGGACGAGTAGACGCAAGGGGGTGTGAGTGGGTGGAGCTACACGTTATGAGGTTCCGATCCGAACGCTTCGGTTTTATTCATAGATAAAGGAATACCACACATGGGAAACATATGTATGAAGAATGAAAAACTTACGGAACTGCCCTCTTGCGGGTCTAGTCACGTATTACTTTCATATACTTATTCATATTTTGAAATATTTAATTATTATTTTTGGATGTGAACAAATTAAATGGGTTCATTTTCACTTCGCTTTAATGCACATCTTAAAGTCGGATGAAAATTAATACATTCAATTTGTTTATAATAAAAGAACACTCTCTTTTTAATTTATTTTCAGCCATCACAAAAGTACAACATTATTTCTCATTATAATGTACAATTGTAATGATAAATAGATCTAGAAAAAAATAATAAAAAAGAAAATCTTATAAAAAAACAATTTCAGAAATGATGAAGTTACTTTATTACAAATAATTGATCGATATACAAATACATACATGTGTATAACAAATAATAATATATAATAAATTATGTACATAATCAAGTATTCTTAATTTTTATGAAGAACTTGTGTTTAATATATTATTTAGACTTATATGATCTTTTAGCCCAAGTACCATCAACAACTACAGTTAGAAGTGAAAACCCATCACTATCTAGCTCTCCTTTAGATATAGCTTCAGCCTTCTCTGCTTCTGCAGCTTCCGCCATTTCTTCCACGCCATATTCTTTTATTACTTTATGAACGTGCTTTTGTATATCATAATACGTTCGCGAAGACATGGTAGGCATATTCATAATTGAAAAACGCCCTTCCATTTGAGTAAAACTTTGTCCCGTGCACAAGTTTCCAAAAACCTACAATACACATTTTGAAGACAAGCGTTTGCGGTAGCTATTTAGCCATACTCAAAATATTTTAAGCATCTCCTTGAAAATGTTGACGTTTACACTAATATAGACATAAACAGCTTAGATTACCATAACAAAATCATTAGTTTATAGTTTTCCCGGGGGACACCTAACATTATTTTGAGTCTAATTTCTATGTACATTAAAACATATAAAGAGCAAATACTACAATAACACATAAACACCGTAATCATAACGACTTCCAGGTGATTACAAATTTTTAAATCTCTTACCACAGCTTCATTTATGCCCATATCTTTTGAGCTATCACGTTCAATGTTAGAAAAAAGGTTTTCAATTGCACCACATATGCTACATTTAAATACAAATTAACAATTTAATCCATTTCTCAATTCTTTTAAAAAAGTCATGTGAGTTGAATTGCATCCATATGACGATTCATGGCCGCCAAAACTTTTTAACTGCTGAATTATCGTTCCTGGTTTCTTTTTTTTACAAGAAAATTAGCTTCCTCGGGTTCATTTTAAGTTGGAAGCTTGTAACTGTAATAATTTGTAAATTTGTAAATAATGCCCAAAGTCTACAGTTTCGATTGTAATACGTACTTCCCATTACCTTGTGAGTTGCCTAAATAGATGTGTTCAGAGTTTCCAACATTAACCCCTTCAGGGGATGACAAATCAATGGAAGTTGCATCAGACCTAAGAGCAAAAGCGTATGTATTAAAAGCGGACTGTAAGAAAGGCAATCCAAAGCTACCGTGGGTTGAAAATTTTAATATACACATAAAATGAATCGTCAAATATTCAAATTCTGAAATCTACTCGCATATTGGTATTATGTACTTAGTTAAATTAAATCGAATTAACAAATATCAAAATAATGTAAATAAAATTGTAGACCAAAAATTACCTACCTCGTATTTTGATTTTTCATACGATTTGCATGCTTACTTCTTTGGATGGTTGATTTTTTATGATAATCCAATTTTCGCTTGCCCATAACTTATATTATTGTAGCGTGATTCGTTCGTTAATTTAAAAAAAACAGAACACGCAATTATAGGAGTAACTATTTAATATCACTAATTAATGTTATTTACGTATATTTATATCCAATTCATTAAATAGACACATACATTTATTTCTACAATTTCTCTATACTGTCAGTCATGTCAATTTTAGTTTTATTGACAAACCTTGTCTCCATGACACCCATTCGCATTTCGTGACATTACACTCGAATATTATATGACATTTCTTTTTAATTACAAACTGTCACTCTGACTTGGAATAGCCGACCGATTCCGATAGATTTTCGTCTTCGCTAGGACTAGCAGATATACCGTAATGTGGGGATAGACGACGCAAAAGCTTGGAAAAACGACGTGTAAAATGTGTGTGACGATGTTTACTGTTTAATGTTTTTTATCTTCAAAAATAATTACAGAAAGTTTTTTCTTCTTTTATGTCGTGCATCAAATGTGCAGCTGGCGCGGGGAGGTCGTTTTTTTCTTTTTTTGTATCAGCCTTAGTTAGTAGACATTCATAAAATTCATGCATTTTTGGGGTTATTTCTAAGACGCATAACTTTTTTAAGAAAATAAATTAGTACAAAAACGGACCTTGCCATTATAAATTGATGCCTTTTGCATCACTAACCCAAATTTCAGATTCTAAAATTACAAAATGAGTTTAAAAAACGCGAAACGGCGATGCCTTAATTTTCCATAGGTAAACGCCCCTCTTAACATTGTACTGTTTTTGTAACTGTTCCCGATTTGACACAATAAAAACTTGTTAATAGGTGTAGCTCTGAACGAGTGAACTCTCGAACCATTGATACGAAAGAGCGTTGATAAAAACTTGTGGTGATCTAATTGAAATTAATTTATACACAAATGATATACCGCATGTGTAAAATCATATTGGGGATAGGATATATATATACTAGGCACACCGGCAACAACGCCCAATCGTGGCCGTAGTCATGGTACAAGGAAACAAGGCATGCTTTTGTGCATCTCTGGATGACGCGCATTTATCGAAAAAATGTCACTTGACAACTCTGACAGAAGTCACTGACTGAACTCACTGACAGAAAGCACTTTTCCAAGACTCCCTTTAACAACTAAAATTGTATCTGGAGATCGTGTCGAACAGCGTCGTTCTGTGTTTGTGAGAGGAGGGGTCAATGGTAATAATGCCTCGCTACACACCAGAAAAAAAACTGCAGATTATTAAATGGTACCATAGTGGTCATTCTGCAAAGGATTGCATAAATTTATTTCCGCAAATATTTCCAGACAGACCCGTACCTTGTGAGCAAAGCATATTACATATTTTGAATAGCTTTGAAAAATGCCGTTGTTTAAATAATTGCACAAAGTGTAATCCTAGAGAGGTAAATCCACTAAAAGCTGAGGACCGAGAAGAGCGGGATATAATGATTTGTAGCACTCTCGAAGTAGAGGATACGCTATCTACCAGAAGTGTTGCTGAGGAATTGGGTGTGAGTAATAAAACCGTCGCGAACATATGGAAGCGAAATAAATTAAAATGTTTCAAATACTCGAAAACGCAAGAAATATTTCTGGATGACAATTTTAGAAGAATGGAGTTTTGTGAAATCGTAATGGAAAAGACAAATTAAATTGAGAATTTCATCGCAAATATTGTATTCACAGATGAATCGTCATTTCCATTAAATGGAAAGCACAATCCTTCTGTTGTTCGATATTGGGCTCGGGAAAATCAGCACAGATATTTTGTTAAACATACCCAATATCCCCAGAAAGTGAATGTCTGGGTAGGTATTTTGAGTGACCATTTGCTTGGTCCATTTTTTATTGATTGGTACGTTAAATGCGGACAAATACCTCGATATGCTACAGAATCAGATACTTCCCGCTATTGATAATACCGGAATAGATCGGGATATTATTTGGTTCCAACAGGACGGTTGATCTGCACATAATGCGGTCAGAGTAAAGCATTTTTTAATGATTACTTTCCTGATCGTCTCATTAGTGGAACAGGAAACATTCGTTGGCCTCCGCGATCTCATGATCTATCGCGAAATGATTTCTTTTTGTGGGGATACATCAAAAATAAAATATACAGTGCACAAGTTGGCAGGCTAGAAAACTTAGATATTTTGAGAAGGCTAATCATAGAGGCTTTTGAATTTGTAACAGTCGATGTGATTCGTAATGTGCGAGAAAATTTTTATGATACGCTCGTACAATGCCTTGCTGCTGAAGGAGGCATTTTTGAACCTATGCAATAACATTTTATTTTTTAGTATTGTTAAGAGTATTTTTTTTATTTTCATTAGAATTCCGTTCTTAATAAATTTATATAATAATTTACTAAGAATTAATGTTTAATTAGAATTGTGCTTTTATTTTCTTACCGTGTTGTATTGTATTTCTGTTAAAAAGGATTTTATTGAAATAGTGTCCTGTGAATTCACAACTTTATTGAACTGGTAGTACTAGAGGTCGAATGCGCGTCATCCAGAGATGCGCAAAAGCATACCTTGTGTCCTTGTACCATGACTACGGCCACGATTGTTGCCGGTGTGCCTAGTATACACATACCTATCCCCAATATGATTTTACACATGCGGTAGCTATATATTAGCAGTGGCAACGATACATCTATCATTATATAACGATTACAATTGCAGATCCACTAGCGAGGACCCTTAATTCTATATCTTAATACTAGAAATGTTATAGTTACAAGTAGACATGATCATACGATTATCAAATGATTTAAATAAATATTTAGGTGCGCCTATGATCAAAGAACCAATGAAGAAAGACGTTTCGAAGTTGTAAAATTTCTAAATCGCAAGGCGTAGATCATTTACAGACACTCTTTAATTTTGAAGCGGGATAAACAATTTTATTAAATTTCTGTGCATATTTAATTTTATATAGCAGAATCGTTTTAGCAATGACGTGCGTCGATAAATTTAAATATCGTCAAATTTGAGACATCTCAAATTTGACAAGGTTTTACCTGTCAAGTAATATAACCTACAAAGTCATTTCAGGAATGTCATAATAATAATATTCATACACCTTTTGACATTTACCACTTGAATTTGGTTGTCATCTAAACAACAGAATGTATCAACAATGCTTGCATACTAAACAGAATAGCCACGTTTTAAAATAAAATATAGAAAATTAAAATATTTATAAATACATTTTTGATTTTCAAGGTATAGCAGTATTTTAGTAGTGGAAGTTATGCATCATAAGACATTAATGTGTGTTATTGCTTTCACCAGTTGTTTATACATTTCTATCTCAGCTAGCGTGTGTCGTCATTTTCCACGAATTAATTCGAATGTCAATAATACGTTTCTGACAATCGCTAAATGGCTATAGATTTGCTGTCGTGTTGACTGTACCGAATCCAACTTTGTCATACATATATCTATGTCCATACTTGCTCATAGGACACTATCGCAGCCGGTATATCATACCTCGGACATCAAAAAAAAGAATGAAAATGAAATTTTAAGAAATCTTCGATAAAAGCAGAATTCTGTACAGGAAAGGATATATGAAATGAAACACGCTTTTACTTTATAACGTTTCGAAAATATAATTACTCTTTTATCAGATCTAAATAAAAATTCATTATGGACACCTGGTAATTACAAATTATTAACCACCTTACAAATGCCACACGAAGACACGTGGCAAAAAAAAACAAATACTATAGCTGCCATTTATCCTTTAAAGCTGTGTAAAACACTTATTATATTTCAAATAACGTTTCTTTAATTTTTAAAATTAAAAACGTTTAAATAAACACGCACGCACGCGCGTATGTAATACGTCCCAGCGCGGTGTCTATACGTCGTCCATACATATACCATGTGCTTGCCGGCAACCTGCGGGTACAGCTTACTGAGATAAAACGACGACACCGAGAGTTTGTATGAGTTAGTACGAGAAAGCAATATACAAACTGCAGTACTGCTGCTATCTATCCTTGTTGCCCTGATTAAACGAGAGTCTAGCCTCAGCGTAAATGTACTCGAATCCCCTCTTTTCCAACACTACACTCGACCAAAAAGCAGTTTATATATTGCTTTCTCGTACTAACTCGTACAAACTCTCGGTGTCGTCGTTTTATCTTATAGTAAGCTCTATCCGCAGGTCGCCGGCAAGCACATGGTATACGTATACATAGATTCGCTATGGCTAATGTTGCTTGACACAGGCGGTATATAAGGCGTTTTCGAAAAATATATAGCATTTACCTGACCTTTTTCCGAACACAATTTTCGGTCATGTATAGTAACGTAACGTAAATAAATACTATTTACATATAGTTGAATCGTTTTGGCAACAGACACGGTCAAAGTACGAACTAAAGACGGCTGATCCATTGCCACTACACATTTTCATCGACCGGAACAATTTAAGAAGAAAAAAATTAAAATAATTAAATAACATTTCAGGATATATAGGCTTCTGCTATTAAAATAGTATTACATGAAAGTCTGTTATAAATTGAATATTATAAATAAAGTTATTAAGTATTACTTTTCTATACCTATATTTTAATTAATACCACGCGATCATTTAAATTCTAAATTATAGCAAGTGGGATTTTTTTTATTAGGTTGTCCAGAATGTCAATTATTGATTAATTAACATCTTGAAACGTCACTTTGACAATTCAAATTGTAAATTAGTAGTTATATACCAACTTAATTAAAATTTCACAGCCTGCTCTAATTTAGAATTTAAATGATCGCGCGGTACTTGCCTATTCTGTATAATAGGTAAGCATTATTGACACATTTGGTAAACGTCAAAATGTAATTATTTCAAAGAACTCCAACTCCAAATACTCGTAAAATAGTTTTGTTAGCAAGTTTGTTCGCATTTGAATCTGCTGATGAAGATGATAGTATAGTTCTGTATGCAATTCAAAGCGAAAACGAAAAGGAAAGTAGTTTACATTAAAAACTATAAAGAGTTATCGCAAGATACCATTTATTAGTTTTTTTTTTATATTTGGTTCGTATCAAAAAAATATAAGTTTTGTGTATTGATACCAATGCTTAGGTTATGTCATGAGAGGGCGTAAAACAACCTACACTACCCTAGTCACTTAGCAGGGTTATGAAAATCGAAGCGCATTGTTGAATCAGTTACCTTCTCGATTTTACGAATTTCTGAAAACGCCTACAGAAATAATAGTGGGGTTATGTATGTCTTAAGTTTTAAAACTTGACAGTAACCTTTTGACCATTTTTTATCTTTAAAACGATTTTATATCTGTTGTCCTAGATACAACTACTATAAAATGTAAGTTAGTTACTGTCATTCCTTAGTCATGTATAAATTCAATCTGTTCATTGTATGACTAATAAAACTGGACTATTCAAGCGAAAGCAGAAGACTGGTCTTGTAAAAATTAGAATGCGCTAGAACGGTTCATATTTCATATACCGCGAAGGCATCGAAGATTCACTCATTCTTTTTTGAAGCCGGATATAAATTGTATAGAGATATTGCATATAGTTTATTATTATTATTATATTGCATTAGTTTTTAGTATGCGTTTAGTTTGTTAATAATGTTTTAAATAAATAAAAATTTTGATTGAACCTAGTTACGCAACATCACATATATTTTATTATTCGCATTATATTATACAAATTTATATTGCAAAACCGCATACATTCTCGGTTTTATTAAGTTTTTCTAGAAATATTTAATTAAATAGTCTCATATAAGACACCTATATTTCCATACAAAATTGTTGTTCTATGATTAATTCATAATTGAGGGGCTTGGTACAATAACAAGGCATAAGGATTTTTTTGGTTATTATAAGATTTACGTAGATATTGATATAATCTTAAATGCGGTATTATTGTCTTTCATTTGCGTAATGCATAGAAAAAAATCAATCAAAATTCTTACTAGAAATTGTATTGAGAGTATTTCAGAATTATTACACTGATATTGCAATCAACTGCCATACATTTATTGGCAGTTCTTATTGCCATTATATTATTATTCAAAACATTTTAGTACAACGCTAGCAAGCATTATTTGTCCATAATTTTAATTATTCCGGTCGTTTAAAATATTAATCCATTATCATTGATATTCTTTCAGGTACCAAAATGAATTACCGAAAAAGATTAAAAGTAGAGGAAAAGACGCACACATGTTGCACGAAGAGCTAGTACAGACTATGAAATGGAAACAAATCAGGGGCAAATACTACCCTCAGCTATCCTACCTCGTTAAAGTAAATACCCCGCGTGCTGTAGTGCAAGAAACAAGGAAGGCCTTTCGTAAACTGCCCAACCTAGAACAGGCCATCACTGCCCTTTCGAATCTTAAAGGTGTTGGAACAACAATGGCTTCTGGTAAGTATTTGTTTTTTGAATGATTTTGAATGACATTCTGTAATCACATTTTCTTAATTTTTATCTCTTTGTTAGCATTGACAAATGAAAATTAAGAAAATGACAGATATGTTTAACCCTACGTATAAGAACCGGTTAAAATACTTGGTGAACTGATCATTGATTATTTCTAATCGGCGTTTTTCAATACGAAAAAATACCTCGGTTATCTAAACAGTTTTTAGAGATTTGTTGTAGAAAGCTAGCAATAGCTAGGCGTCTTTGCTCTAAATTGTATCAATGTAATTTGTTCAGTAATATTGCCAGTCTCTTTATCTGAATTTGCGTTTGTGCTTGTTCCATATTTTAGTTATTTAAGGTTAGATCGCGTATAATTAAAAATGTCGTATTAATGAATAAACTGTGAACATTGTTTTTGTAAATATAGCATGTGGGATTTCTCTGTATAGAGTGCATATTTATTTCTTATATGATTTAATAGGCGAGCGCGATAATCTTGAGGATACCGTAACTAATTTGGGGTGCATACTAGTTGGCTCCGGCGGTCAATTTTTAATCCTCTTGTGCAAAAAGGTTACAGGTAAATTGGCTCCGATAATATTTGCTAATTAGGTCCCGTTAATCCTCCACCGCGGATTAACATGGAAACTTAAAATGTCATTTAGAAGCACCTAAACTGCGTTATTAAGAAAAGAAGTAAACAAATCCCACCCTCTCATTATAAATCCCACTTACAGTTTATGAAAAAATTGAGGTATATAAATTAAGAATTAGAACTATGAAAATTAGTTTACTTTTACCGTAAAATGGAGTGTGTCGAAAAAATGTTGAGTGAAAAAGGGAAACCTGTAATTGTTCTAAATAATTTTAAATATAATTTTCACAAAATATTGTGCGAGAATGTGCAAAGATGGCAATGTGCAAAACGTGGGTGTAAATCATTCATTAAAACTCAGGGTTCAAATGACTGCATAATGGAACATAACGACGTACATAACCATGATCCTGTAAGTGTACAAACTTTAAATCGTCAAACAATAAGCAATTCCGTTAAGAGAAAAGCAGTTGACGACATTTGTGAAAGACCCATGAAGATCCTTCATCAAGAACTGAAAACGTGCGACGCTGATACAATAACTGTGACGGATGTAAACTTAATACGAAAGTGTATGTACAATGGTCGGAAAAGTGTGATTCCAAAAATTCCGAAAAATGTAAAGGATGTTCATGATGTTTTGAATAGTATAGACATAAAAACAAATAAGGGAGAATTATTTCTTCATCAAAACGATGTTAACAACAATTTTGTGGCTTTTTCCTGTGAAACAAACATAAAATTTTTAAGTAAAATGTCAACAATCTACGTTGATGGAACATTCAAATGTGCAACAAAATTTTTTTATCAACTTTTTACTGTTCATGGTCTAGAAAACGATCACTATATACCTCTCGCCTTTTTTTTGTTGTCGAACAAACAAATTCCTTCTTATATTGCTGTTTTCGAGTTTCTAAAAAACGAGTGTGAAAAATTACATTTGTATTTCAACCCTGTATCTGTTTATGCCGATTTTGAAATAAACATCCACAAAGCAGTCTACAGTGTTTTTCCATCTGCTGTAGTAAAAGGATGTAGATTTCATCTGGGTCAATCATGGTAAGTCAAAATTTTAAGTTAAAAAGTAGTAAAATACATTATTTCATGTTTTGTAGGTGGCGTAAAATACAAGAAGTAGGGCTACGCTCAGAATGTTTGCAAGATTCTGAAATTGGAAAATATCTCCAATACATTTTCGGGCTTCCATTTCTGAAACCAACTGCTGTGGGGGATTGATTCGCCTTGGACTTCGCCGAAATTCAGCCCGACAGCAAGAAAGTTAGGGATTTTGCAGATTATCTGGTCGACACGTACATTCCTGAGGAAGCACTGTTTCCACCACGTATGTGGGCAGAATGCAGTTCCTCGTTGGAACGGACCACGAACGCGTGTGAATCGTTTCATTCCAAGTTTAATTCCCTTTTTTACACAGCACATCCTAATATCTACCAGTTTGTTGAAGTTTTAAAAAATATTCAAATTGACACATACATTAAAATCTTCAGCTCATCAACTAAAAAAAAGTGTACAGGAGAAAAAAAAATCACAGAAAGATTTTATTGGCAGCAAAATAGAATTGTTAAATAAAAATATAATTACTAATTTTGAATTTGTAAAATGCGTATCGCAAAAGTTCAAACCATAAATTATGTCTAAAATGTCACTTAGCTACATTATATACATGCATTATACATTAAATAAATTTATTTTCCGCGTAATGTTTTATTTAAGTTTATTTAATCCTATAAACACCTGGGAGCCAACTATTATATGAGCCGGGAGCCAACTAGTACAAAGTATGGGAGCCAACTTACCCACCATCCCTTCCTAAAAACTGACCGCGGGAGCCAACTAGTATGTTGGCCTAATTTGTGAAAAATACGAAAGTATCGTGCAAAATGAAAATTAAAATTCAATTTGCAGGGTGAATCATCTCCCTGGGAAATTATAAGAAAAGATATTTCGAAGCGTTGTTTTCCTATGATAGCCACTCATTAGGAGTACGAACCTTTTAAATTTATTTTGTGTTATACAGAGTGTTCCATAACTGAGTGGCTGACCATAGTTTTTAAATGGAACACCATGTATATTATTACGCTTTTGTATTCCCCTTACAATTCTTAGGGCCAGTTGTACGAAAGCCGTTCAATACAAGATCAACGGTGAACCCGGTTAAAGGCAAAAAATTGCATTGTACAAAGCTCGGATCAGTCTTGAACGAGCGATCTAGATATCGTTCAACAGAACGATCGTGGTGTTTTATTTAATTATATTATGAGATCGATCCCTAAGAAGAAATAACAGATGATGAAGACTTTTTAGAATTATTAGAATGTCAATAGTGTTATAAGGAATGTGCTAATAAATGAATACTTTAAAAATTTATTAAACATAAATTATTACTGCAAAATCTAATTTATTTGATCCACTGACCAATAAGGCAAAAGATTCCAAAGGTTGTACTTTAATTATATAAATCTTATTATACACTTCACAAGCTCTACATTTTGTAATCATTTTGCACAGTGTTGTTTGTAGTACAAATAAATTATTTATTAAACGAAATGGATTTTTATTGATACAATACACAGTGAAGATTGAAAATATAGTACAATAACGACAATATATACATTTTACTTTCTAAATTCAACTACAGCTAATAATAATCACTACATACATTTTTGAAATTGAAAATAAAACCGAAAATATAATACTTAGAATCTAAAAATAATAAATACAATACTATATAATTATTAATTACAAAAAAAATACATTTATTATGAGAGTACCTAGTTGATACTGTCTGAGTGGGTACTACATCTGAAAAAAAAGTAATTCAAAGTCCATAACATTTACAGCTAGTTTAACTCACCATTCTCACTAGAATTCATATCCATTTCATCTACAAATTCCTGCTGAGTAGCTGCAATTTTACATATATGTATTTCATTAACAATACAGATCTACGTACAATACTTACAATTGTTTAATGTATCCATGACTATAACTTCATTCCATACTTCTGGTAGGACAAATTCTGTAAATAGGTACTTGTAACAAAATGGTATGTGAATTATATGCATTTAACATACGTATTTCCACATCTTTATCAAATTCAGAAAGAAATCCAGTAAATTGGGAACCAATTATCTCCTCTATGTCTGTCTCTACTTCTGTTAATACGATTTCTTGTGTAGACCCCCCACCTGTTCACAATACCTCCTTTTTGATGTCACCTAATTTCTGCTTTGCCCTTTTACTTTCTTATACGTAGTATAAGGAAGTATTGTGATGATGAATATTTTCGACCTCCAGATTTTTGCAGATGTCCACGTTTTGAAGTCCCCTGATACCGAAAAAGTGGTTTTTAAAAAAATGTCTGTGTGTGTATGTCTCTCTCTCTCTCTGTGTGTGTGACCACGATAGCGGTCAAACCGCTGTAGATATCAATTCCAAATGTTGTATTTACGTGTATAATCTCCCTCTTGAGATCTGATTAGTTTTTCAGTAAAATCGGTAGACCGGAAGTAGCAGTTTACTTCAGCGAAAAAATCGAATTTTGCCAATATTTCGTCAACTACTAAGTTTAAACAAATTTATAAAGAATTTAAATGTACTCAAAATTAAATTTAGGAAGAATTTTATAAAAAAAAGTTTTGAAATTCCTACCGGAAGTAGAACTTTTATTCCTATCGAAAATCAGTTTTTTGCGAATATCTTTCAAATAATGCTTTCAGGTATATTAAGAGTATAAAAGTACTATTTAAAATATAATTTTCAATATCTTTTGTATAAAAAAAAATTCAAAATTCGCACCAGAAGTACCACTTTTACTCTTATCGAATAGCGATTTTTTGCAAATATGTATGTCGTAAATTATGCATTCTATATATATTTATCAAAAGTAAAAAAGTATTTAGAGATGTATTTGCAATATTTTTTGTTTATATGAAATTTCAAAATTCCGACTGGAAGTAATACTTTTACTTTTAGCGAGTAGCACTTTTTTTTCGAATATTTCGCAATATATGCATTCTACAGAGATTTATTAAAAGAATAGAAGTACTTAGAATAGGATTTTGAATAATTTTTGTATAAAAAATTTATTTAAATAGTATAATTTGAAACGCTCATACGTATAAGAAAGTCGTGTGGTGGCCACACCTCATTTTTTAATTACTAATTGCATATTCCAAAAACTGGATTTATATTACATGATACATTTTTGTCTAAAAGTCAAATTTTGCAAATGGAACACCCTGTAATATGGGCTCATTTTTAATTACCTAATAAATTTTGGCACCAACAACATATCAAGGCATTATTATTTTAAAAGTGAACATTATTGTTATTGTTGTCGTTTTTTGATACAATTTGGCCAACTTTATATTTTTTATTATTATTTAAGTACACGCCATATTTGCTGTAAAATTAAAAATGGAATGGAAGACATTTATAAGTGCCTTCTTAGTTGACAACCGTGATTTTTTTCTTAAAATGAGCTTAGAGATACGGTTTTTGTATGTATTGGGGAAATGACAACAAATGACATGTACAATACACATCAATACCAGCAAAATATTTCATAAAATATGTAGAATATGGCACCATTTCCCTGGAAACATTTCACTTAAAATATTTCGTGCCTGTAACATAGAATGTGGCGGTTCGCCGTCTCCTTCAATCCACATCTCTTCGTAAATTTAGCGGAACGTCTTCCAATAATTCCACTAAATTGCTTGATAGAATTGCTCATAAGCTTCTCCGTTAGTCCTGCCTTCAAAGAAATGCGGGCCTGTCGCGCAGAATGCTCCACCTATGCTGATGATCTGTTTATTAGTGAAGTAACGGTTTTCATTTAAAAATCTTTTGTTAACTATTTCCATTACTATGGAAGCAGCTTCCTCAGTAAATAACACATTATCAAAAAGAATTGCTTGGGCATTCATTTCAATTTTTAGGCATATACTATCTTATTATTTTTTGACTAAGAATTATACGGGGAAAACAAACGTGTAATAATGTACAGGCTGTTCCATCTAAAAAACCATAATTAAGGGTGTTGTATAGCAAACTAAAAATTTCGACGTCTTCGCTGCGGGTATAGGGGGGTTCTACTCAGGGGTGGAGCTTGCCAATACCCCACTACCACGTACTGTTTTGCTAAATGCTATAGTAAAAATCTAAATTGTATAGTTCCCAGTTTATAAGTACCGCCCTTATGGAGCGATGCATTCGAAATGACATACGTCTGATGCGTTAAGTGCTAATTGTCTCTTTTCAGGCTACACATACTCTACATAACGTAGGTGCTAGTAATATTTTGTATGATTTATTTAGTCTGGTGTCTAGGCGCCACAGGAATGTAGATTGTAAGTTTTTTTTAGTCTGACATGTGTTCAATAAGTTAATATGTATGTAAGATGGAATTCTGATTAAAAGAAATATTACTTAGTGCCTATGAATACTATATAATAATAATAATATTTTGTTGAAAGGCACTAATGTCATCGTCTTGATTATTTTTTCCATTGGCCGTATTGAAAATCACAGGATAATTATTTATATCTATAGGTACTATTATAATACAAGGTGGCCGGCAAGGTATCCGAGATACCTCGTACATGAATTCAATGACTAAAGGGGCCCACACACTGCGGTTTTGTTCGACAGACTTGTTCGTCGAACTAACGATTTATCAAATAAAATAGTCTCCCATATTTTTTTCCAAAAAAGATGCAGAATGACTGTACTTATAATATCATGTATTGAATGAAATTTCATTGTTTTATTATTATATATAAATTATTTAAAGTTTAATGTTTATTCATTATTATTATGTAACTACATCTGTAAAATAATAAGTCCTATTTATGTCTGTTCTTTATTTACCATAACACGAAGATTAATGTAGTTAAATTTTTAAAATAAAAGATATCCTTTCCCAGCAATTTCTGGTTTACTTCAAATCTTTTTATAACTGTCCGAACACTGAATCGTTTGAGAGTAATTTTTTGCTAGGTCGTAAATAACTCTTTTGAACGTCTACCAGTCTGGTACAATATCTGACGATCTGTACAGAGCAAGTAGGCACCATCTATATCCATCTCATTTTCTATATTAGTTTTACATTATTTTTAACTCACTTATAAATGTCAGTAGTATTTTATCTTGATAAATGTAAAATAGTGGAAGAACTAAAAAAGCTAATATTATTTATGAATCATATGTAATGGTTTTGTTTAAGTTTGTATTTATGTAAAAGTTATAAAAGCCTGCCAGAGAATGTGTACAATTTTATGAAATGTAATACAAAATAATATAAGTAAATTTTACAAAAAGAAAATATACCTTAATTTTATAAAGTTAAACCAAGGTTACTAGATAATGTTTTCAATTTTATGAAATGTAAAATAATATAAAAAAATGTTTAATCAAATACCTACTCAAAACCTTAACAACGATTTCTGTATTCCGAATATCGCTCGTAAAGTGAATCCCCACCTAAACAAAGTAACTCCGCCCTGTCTTGGATTGCAAGGATATATCAAATATTTGACTGCAGGTGGCGTATTAAAGCAGTGCCAAAAATGCATTTCGTTCTTATCAAATTACACATTTATCTTAATAAATACGAAAAAATTTTGCTAGAAATTAATGTTCACAATAATATGTTATACGTCGGTACGCATTTTATTTTTCGATTATCTATTTATATTTAATTTTTTATAACAATTAATAAAAAATTGAAAAAACAAAATGCCTAGGGACGTGTAAAACATTATAAGAATATTTCATCTAAATCATTTTTGCATAAAGTTTAAAGATAGCCTGTAATCTGTAAATATTTGAAAATGTACCTATACAACACCCTTAAGGTCAGCTACCAAGTTATGGAAAACTCTGTATAATACAAAATAAATTTAAAAAGGTACATACTCCTAATGAATGGCTATCATATAAAAAAGAACGCTTTGAAATATTTTTTCTCATAAAGTCACAATCTGCCTTCTACAGGAAGATGATTCACTGTTGATATGTACAAGTGTCCACAAAAAAACGCCCCCAGCCCGTAGCACCTTTATTTGAAATCTGATTGTAACAATCGACATATCAAATTAAACGACTTAAAAAGTACTATTAGAGAAATATCAAATTTTATTTCTAGCTACTCGGTTCGTCAAGGACCGGTTATCAGCTTTTTTATGTTAAATGGCAACCTGCTACGTTTTTCACAGAATTTGATAAAGATTTCTTTTCTGAATTCAATGATGTAGCACAATACAGCTTTTTGTTTTATTTCAATTTGTTAAAAAATAAAAAACATTGTGTTTAAATGTACTATAACTTTCCAATAATCATCTCACCCTTAAAGAGACCGGTACTGTAACAATGACAACAATAGTACGAAGTCGTGTCAACCATAATATGTCTAAAGTTAAAAAGCTTTGATGGCACCTTACATTAAATAAGAACGTTCTCACATTGAAGGTATTTTCAATAAAACAACCGGTTAATATTACAATATTTTTTTTACACTTTTCAATGAAATGAACTTATTTTAACAAAAAATTAATGGAAATGCTCAAACTGGGCACCGTCCCTTTCAAGGCACTGTCGACACCTGGGTATCACATCTAACGTAGCATTCGTTAAAACTTCTCGAGACATTTCCGGACATTCGTCAATTATTCGATTTCGCAAAACTTTGACTCTATCAGAAGGTGTGGTATAAACAATATCTTGCAAATAGCCCGTGAAGAAAATATCAATCGGGGTCAGATCAGAAGAACGAGCTGGCCCCAAAATAGGTTCGTATGTTCCCATCCAACGATCTCCAAATTCTCTATTCATAAACTCTGTATTGATTATGACGTTGTGTGGAGTAGCCCCTCTTGTTGAAAAACTAAATTATTTCTTTCATTTAAGGGTAAATTGTCAAGAACTTCTGTTAAGTCTTCCCTTAAAATTTGGTAATACTTTTGCTGGGTAAGATTTCCATCGATGAAAATTAAAGATATTATTCGTTCATATAATATACCACACCGAACATTAAGTAAAAATCTTCTTTGTGGAGCTTGTTCTACGGAAACATGTGGATTTTCTACTTTCCAGTAGCGATGATTGTAGCGATTAAATTTTTTTTATTTGTTAATTGACATTCGTCGGACCATAGTATTTTTTTTTATTTTTTATACGATGTGCTGGATCACCTTCTTTATAATGTGTGGATCTTGCGCAGCACAAATGCTTTGTACTCTGGAAACTTGTAGATTTGAAGCAATTTCTTATACAGAAGTCCAATGATTCTCTTCAACACACAGTAAAACGTTCATCTCAAAATTTCCGATTTTGTGTTCAAGGTTTTTTAAAGCATCCATACCGTCTCAAATTGATTTCCAATCGACTAAACTGACGGCGATTCGGTACTCGCCTGTCCGGAAAGCGTTCTCCATAGATTCTACAACTTTGCGCACTGTTTTTGTGACACCCAAAGTAAATTTCAAGCATATCCACGAACTCGTTATTCGTTATGAAATGATGACAACTGGAACAACTGAAATTGGTTTAACGACACTGACATAAAATTCACATGGTGACAATAATATCTAAGCACTCTATTACAAATAGAGTACAAGAATTTTTGCAATGTTTTTTTTTAACAACTTGAAATAAAACAAGAAACGGTATTGTGCTACATCATTGAATTCATAAAACAAGTTGATTATCGATCCTTGATGAAGCGAATAGCTAAAAATAAAATTTGATATTCCTCTGATAGTACTTTTTAAGTCGTTTAATTTGACATGTCGATCGTTACAATCAGGCTGCAAATAAAGTGCTACGAGCTGGGGCGTTATTTTGTGGACACCCGGTATATATTGTGGTAGTTCACTAACTTGGATGAGTAAGGATATGATGGAAGTACTAATGTTAATAAAATATACTGTATATGTTTTTGTAGTGAGTATTAAAAAAAAATAAAAGATGGTAATATTTTATGGACCAAACTATAATTAAATAAATAGATGTGAGAATATTTAAATTATACTTAAAATAATTGTGAGAATATTAATTGGGTATTTCCCTATAGTTTTTGTGAACCGTGTAAAGTTGGTTACATATCGGGTTATGTTGAAGTTCGCCTTGCATTGAGTGGTTGGTTGCCTATCAGGTTTCTTTGTTGTAGTAATATTTCCCATTTCTGAAAGTAGAATTGTAAATGTTACTTGTTGTATTTTTATATGTAATATTATTTGTTAAAGCTTGTTTAATTAACACTTTTGAAAAAATAGAGAATATTAGTATGGATTTTGAATCATAAAGGTTGGAAAATGATGTATAGTTACGCGCTAAAATTCAAATGTAAGAAGTGTCAGATTTTGACATTTAAAATAATATAGTTAAAGTATTGAGTATTTGGTTTGCCGAAGGGTATAAAAGGTTGTGAAAATTAAAGTAAAGAATTAAATTGATAAATTTTTGGAATTACAAAAAGGTATTATAAATATTCAATTACAAATAAAACATATTTTGGATTATTATAATGTGTGGAACAATATGATTGGATATGATAGAAACTAAGGATTTATTGCCAGGGATATGGGGAATAAATAAGAAAGGATTCAAAAAGAATTTAAGAAAAGCGGTAGATGTGTTTTCGGAAAACGAAATTTTCCTTCCGAAAAACACATAATTAAGAGATTCATCATTATACAAAAGTGTAAAAGAAGTGGTTAGGAGATAGTAGAAAAGAAAGCAGATATTTATTAGGTGATTGCAACATTTTCCAGAATAGTACCATTTTTTTTGTATCATGCAAATATAATTAAAAATAAATTAGAAGAAAGAATTTCGGTAACGAATAAAGAAATAATTGAAGAATATTCATACTTGAGAAGAAAGCGAAGAAATATATATAATTACAATTTAAAAATAAACTTACTGCATTGGTAAATATTATTCCATATTTGGCGAGAGATTTATTGCATTGGAGAGTTGGTGAAATTCCAGAAGTTATACAAATAGTTTAGTCCAGGACTTGAAAGATACGAGATATTCAACATAGCAGCTAACACAGGTATTCCAGTCCAGTAGAGGAAAGGCAGGTTTCAAAGGTCTTCACGAAAGCGTTCGACGGTTCGAGATTCTAGTTGATTGCAGAGGTTGAAGGTATTACAGGATAGCAGTCATTACAGTCCACATTCCGAGCATTCCAGACAATTAGGAAAAGGAAAGGATCTCCCTCATTGATTCCAGGAAATGTCTTCGACAAGCTAAAAAGAAAATCGTTTGGTGTATAAATAAGAATACCAGTTCAGTAGTAATAACAGGTCGTATAATTCTTTGAAATAATTTGAATTTATCAGTTTCGAATTGAAAAGTATATCAAAATTTAGAGATCTATTATTTATACGTACATTATAACTGTGTTGATAATCAAGAAAAGATATTTTGTAAGTTCTGTGCACAACATTAATTTGTATCATCATTTGTATAATTTTTAGAAGTCAAAAAAAACTGATCGGCAAACTAAAACTGATTAATTTGTGTGGGTATTTGATTTACATACAAAAACTATACAGTATTTTTAAAATAATATAATTAATATACTTACTTGTATATTTTTCGATCCACGAAAGGTGTATTTTCATGCACATATAAATTTACAAAAGAATGTTTACGTAAACAAGCTTGGTACTTCCATGAATGTCTTATTTGGTTGTGTGTGTTGAGAACTACCATATAATTTATAATTTGCCTGATTTATTAAACAAATTAGTTTGATACATTTGTTTTTATTTGGTATATAAAGAAGGTTTTTGAATTAAATTGATGAAACAGATATGACGCTTAGAACCGTAACCTATAAATAGAAAAAACAACTGTCAGTGATTATATTATTATTTGAATAGTATGTTAATATATACCTTGAGATTGAGTTCACAGTAAGTATTGTTATTTGAAGATAAAGTTGAAATACACATCATAATTCACTAAAGAATAACTGTTTGTAAACTTTGATTTATAAAGTTAAGAAATATAAAACGTAAATATCCTATGATATAGGCAGATATTGAAAAAGTTACATATAGGCAACTGTTTGGGCTTTGATGATTCAAGGGAAGTTAGCAACATATAAAATAATTAGTTTAAATATTTTATATAAGAACTGAGTTAGTGAGGGCATAAATAAAAAAATTACCTGAGAGAATTTGAAAATAGATTTAAAAAGTACATAAAGATTTCAATTTTATATATAGACGAGAATAAGTACAGGTTTCAAACACATAGTAAGAATAAATATTATTAAATTTATCTGAGTGTAATCGTACCTTTATTAATTAAAGGTATTGTTACATTTTATGGCGTGCCCAACGTGGAGCGATTAAAATAAGACTCGCAAAAACATATTTCAAATATTTTATTAATTATAATAATAGCGATAACATTAGTATACATTTTACAAAGGTAATAAAATCAGTTTAAAGTATATCAAGGTATAAGGAAGTGTGTACTACAATTATTGAAAATGAATACCAGATCTAAGAGTAATTTCGGATTAAATAGATCTGAATCGTCTAGCGATAGTGAAGAGGAGGTTGGTCAGGATGTGAATGTACCAGAGGGAGGAGAAATTATATTACAAGTTCAGGAAGGTATTCAACAGACAGGAGAAACACAGGATAGAGGTGATAAGGTGGAAATATTAGGAGAGACTTCTAAAACAGAAATGTCGAATACAACAGCAGATATGGAATTAATTCTACAAATGTTTAAACAAATTAGTGAAGAGAATAATAAGAAGTTAATGGATAAACTTGACAAGGCTAGTGAAGAGAATAAGAAAAATAGAGAGGAGGATAAAAAAGAATTAGGAGAAAAATTGGATAAGTTGGAAAAGGCGAGCATTGATACTAGAGAAGAAAATAGAAGAAATCTGGAAGAATTAAAGAAATCTTTACTGAGAGATACAGAAGAAAAGGTTAAAGAAATTACTATTGAAATGGATAGCAGGGAAGTGAAAATGCGGAAAGAAGTAGACGAAAAGTTACAAATTAAGGATACGGAAGTTAAAAATATTATTAGAAATAAAGTACAAGAGGTTGAAGGTAAAATTAAGGTAATACAAGAAAATGTAAAACAAATAGATAAGAATAGTAGCGAGAAATATAAGGAGTTAGCGAAACGCATACGGGATGAAGTTGATCAGGTAAATAAAGAAGTCTCCGACAAAACAGAAAAATTAGAAGAGAATTTTTGTAAGAAAATAGAAAATACAGAAGATAGATGTTTAAAAGAAATAAAATTATCGACTGATACTACTATTGCGCAGAAGTTGAGTATGGAAGATATTCTGAAAGAATGTGAAGAACAGAAGACGAAAATACAAGATCTTTTATTAAAGACTCAGAATATTAACATCCCTCATGTAACATGTCCTCCGGTTTACAATGTTTTAAATAATGGTATCAGAATTGAGAATATAACTCATTTTAGTGGGGATAAAATGTCCACTCATCCAATGGCCTATTTGACAAATATTCTAAGATATATAGAAGAGATACAGGATTTTAGGAGCCAAATGAATATTATTAGAGCGACTTTAAACAGTGGTGCAGCGGATTGGTTTCAACGGGTTGAAGACAATTGCGATGATTTAAGTAAGTTTGTGGAATTATTTAAAAATAATTTCTGGAGTGAGACGCAACAAAGCAGAGCACATCAGAGGTTGTTAACAGGAAGATATCAACCAGGTAAATCTTCGAGGGAGGCTTACGCACAAAGAATGTTTAACTATTGTCGATACATATCTCATTTGGACGAAAAAACTATATCTCAACATTTATTACAACACTTTATTCCTGTTGACACACATGCAATTATTTGTCAGAATGTCACGGATATGAATGAGTTGATTAATATTCTTAGACGTTTAGATGATTATACAGACGGTGTAAAATATAGGGAATCTCGTCAATTAAATGGAAGAAATGATATTCAGAATAATCAGCAACGTATGTCAAATAATAGTGGTGTGAATAATCATTATGTTCGTAATAATACCCCTTTTCAACAGAATGCTTATCCAAGGAATAATCAACCTAGTAGTAGTCAGAATAATTATTTTGGAGCAAGACAACCTTACCAATTTAATAGTCATCAGAGTAATAATTATAATAGAAGTTATAATACACAAGGGAATGGTATCTCAAATTGGAACAATAATCGAAGTATATCAAATGGAGGAAATGGAAAAAGAAGAAGTAATAGGAAATTTTGAGAAGGGTGTTCTAAACTGCATTGATGTTGAACAAAACACAGCTGAAAGTAAGAAAACGAATAAAATTTTTACAATAACAAAGAAAACAAAATACTTAGATTCCGGTAGAAGAATTTTAAGATCGTTTTTAGATACACTTTTAGTAGGAGAAAAAGATGACAAAAAGATATACTTATTCACCTCAAGGCAGAAAAAAGGGGTAGTTTCAGCAGACGATAAGTTCACTGGAAACAAATGTAATGTTGGACGTAATATGATACCAACATGTATGAGAAATAATGTAGGAAGTGTAGAAGTTAATATGTACAGAAAATTTGAAGGAATTGTAGGTGGTGATGATTTTGTTGATAGTAAACGTGTTTCTTTAGTAAGATATGTGCAAAGTGATGTGTATCAGGCCACTTTGATATTGGACATTAAGTACAAAGAATTATTGGTATGGGATATAGAAATTCAGAAAACTACAAATACATTTACACCAAAGGCTGATGTCATAAGTTCATTCAAAAAGATTGGAAAATTTGTGAACAAGGTGTTTTATAAAACTGAAGAAAATGAGTTTTGGTATGAAGAAGATGTGAATAAAGAAGAAACATATGGAATATTGAAAAATAGGGTGCGATTAAAAATAAATTGTTAAAAAAATTTAAGGGCATGGCGGTACTGAAGGGCCAGTTACCGTTGGTAAATAGCGCTACCACCCACCAGAGCTACACTGTATATAATAAAGCCCAAAATTTAGGGGCATGGCGGTTGAATTTCATAGGGCGACAACCGTTGGTAAATAGCGCTACCACCCACCAGAGCTACATCAAAGTTAATAGAACCAAAATTTAGGGGCATGGTTAATGTATTTTGTTTCTATAAAAGTATGTCATAAAAAAAAACGGGATATAAGTATGTGCATTTAATTTTTTTTTTATAATTGAGTTAATCATGTAAGAAATTTTAGCTAAAATGATCTAACAAAGGTTTATGTATTTTATTTCCTTGCTCTAAATTAATTGAATCAGGATAGAATTATTAAGACGAAGAAGAGTTGAAAAGATTAGTTAGTATGAAGAAATTAGTAATATTTAATTTATTTTCCTCATTCCTTACATTATAAAATTTGTAAATATAAGTGTTAGAGGAGTATATAAGTAACTTTACAGTAAGTAAAGAAACATACGAGTATAAAAATGTGAAGAAATGTATAAAGTAGATATATGAAAGATGAGTAAGAAGGAACCTTATTAAAAAAAAAAAAAAATTTTTTAAAGGATATTTATCGGAGTAATAAAAGCATTTAATGGTCAAGAAATATTAAAGTCATTAAGAGTTATAAAAAAATAAAATGTGATATACAAATAGAAGAAGCCTATAAAATAAAATATGTATAGAAAAGATAATAATGAATGCTTGCTATGTATAATAAATAATAAAAGGGAAACATAAAAATATATGGAATAATTTATAGAGATTATGTATGAAAGGGTAAATAAAACCCAAAATGATAATAAATATATAGAATAATAATGTATAAAAGAAATATGTAGGTCACGTACGCCTTAAAAAACGAAAATATAATTTGTGTACTTTCCAAAAGTGAAAGTTTGAAAAGGTAGACGAAAATGTCTATTATAGGTATAGGGTTTTTGTTCAGCTAGGAACAGTTATATAAAATAAAATAATAAAGAATAAGTGAGGATATGTAAAGCATATTTTGTAGAGGCTATTAAATATCTGAAGAAGTAACAGATACAACTTAAAAGTAATCACCAGTAAATGTTAAAAGTAGTTTCGATTATAATATTGATAAGAATTTTTAGAGGGTTTAAAATCATGAATAGGATAATACAAAGAAGGTATAAGATTGGATAAGAAAAGGAATAAAGTTACTTATATAGAAAGCATAGAAATGTTAAAAGATACATTTTATGACATTATTGATGAAGACAAATGGATAAAGATGTAAATTTTGAATATGTTGGTATAAATTAGTATATTTATGAGAATAAGATTAGTTAAAATGGTTTGTTGTAAATAATTGAGAGTTAAAAATGAAAATAGATACAGTGAGGTAAATAATTATCTTATATACCAAATATTAAGAAATGTACATGGATTTATATGAGAATGTATAGTTATGCTACAGTAGTAGTACAAATTGAAGTACATCATTTTAGTATAGATTGTTGAATAAATATAAATTTATATATTCTATAGAAATTTAGATTTATTAAAAAAGGGGCATATGTGGTAGTTCACTAACTTGGATGAGTAAGGATATGATGGAAGTACTAATGTTAATAAAATATACTGTATATGTTTTTGTAGTGAGTATTAAAAAAAATAAAAGATGGTAATATTTTATGGACCAAACTATAATTAAATAAATAGATGTGAGAATATTTAAATTATACTTAAAATAATTGTGAGAATATTAATTGGGTATTTCCCTATAGTTTTTGTGAACCGTGTAAAGTTGGTTACATATCGGGTTATGTTGAAGTTCGCCTTGCATTGAGTGGTTGGTTGCCTATCAGGTTTCTTTGTTGTAGTAATATTTCCCATTTCTGAAAGTAGAATTGTAAATGTTACTTGTTGTATTTTTATATGTAATATTATTTGTTAAAGCTTGTTTAATTAACACTTTTGAAAAAATAGAGAATATTAGTATGGATTTTGAATCATAAAGGTTGGAAAATGATGTATAGTTACGCGCTAAAATTCAAATGTAAGAAGTGTCAGATTTTGACATTTAAAATAATATAGTTAAAGTATTGAGTATTTGGTTTGCCGAAGGGTATAAAAGGTTGTGAAAATTAAAGTAAAGAATTAAATTGATAAATTTTTGGAATTACAAAAAGGTATTATAAATATTCAATTACAAATAAAACATATTTTGGATTATTATAATGTGTGGAACAATATGATTGGATATGATAGAAACTAAGGATTTATTGCCAGGGATATGGGGAATAAATAAGAAAGGATTCAAAAAGAATTTAAGAAAAGCGGTAGATGTGTTTTCGGAAAACGAAATTTTCCTTCCGAAAAACACATAATTAAGAGATTCATCATTATACAAAAGTGTAAAAGAAGTGGTTAGGAGATAGTAGAAAAGAAAGCAGATATTTATTAGGTGATTGCAACATTTTCCAGAATAGTACCATTTTTTTTGTATCATGCAAATATAATTAAAAATAAATTAGAAGAAAGAATTTCGGTAACGAATAAAGAAATAATTGAAGAATATTCATACTTGAGAAGAAAGCGAAGAAATATATATAATTACAATTTAAAAATAAACTTACTGCATTGGTAAATATTATTCCATATTTGGCGAGAGATTTATTGCATTGGAGAGTTGGTGAAATTCCAGAAGTTATACAAATAGTTTAGTCCAGGACTTGAAAGATACGAGATATTCAACATAGCAGCTAACACAGGTATTCCAGTCCAGTAGAGGAAAGGCAGGTTTCAAAGGTCTTCACGAAAGCGTTCGACGGTTCGAGATTCTAGTTGATTGCAGAGGTTGAAGGTATTACAGGATAGCAGTCATTACAGTCCACATTCCGAGCATTCCAGACAATTAGGAAAAGGAAAGGATCTCCCTCATTGATTCCAGGAAATGTCTTCGACAAGCTAAAAAGAAAATCGTTTGGTGTATAAATAAGAATACCAGTTCAGTAGTAATAACAGGTCGTATAATTCTTTGAAATAATTTGAATTTATCAGTTTCGAATTGAAAAGTATATCAAAATTTAGAGATCTATTATTTATACGTACATTATAACTGTGTTGATAATCAAGAAAAGATATTTTGTAAGTTCTGTGCACAACATTAATTTGTATCATCATTTGTATAATTTTTAGAAGTCAAAAAAAACTGATCGGCAAACTAAAACTGATTAATTTGTGTGGGTATTTGATTTACATACAAAAACTATACAGTATTTTTAAAATAATATAATTAATATACTTACTTGTATATTTTTCGATCCACGAAAGGTGTATTTTCATGCACATATAAATTTACAAAAGAATGTTTACGTAAACAAGCTTGGTACTTCCATGAATGTCTTATTTGGTTGTGTGTGTTGAGAACTACCATATAATTTATAATTTGCCTGATTTATTAAACAAATTAGTTTGATACATTTGTTTTTATTTGGTATATAAAGAAGGTTTTTGAATTAAATTGATGAAACAGATATGACGCTTAGAACCGTAACCTATAAATAGAAAAAACAACTGTCAGTGATTATATTATTATTTGAATAGTATGTTAATATATACCTTGAGATTGAGTTCACAGTAAGTATTGTTATTTGAAGATAAAGTTGAAATACACCTCATAATTCACTAAAGAATAACTGTTTGTAAACTTTGATTTATAAAGTTAAGAAATATAAAACGTAAATATCCTATGATATAGGCAGATATTGAAAAAGTTACATATAGGCAACTGTTTGGGCTTTGATGATTCAAGGGAAGTTAGCAACATATAAAATAATTAGTTTAAATATTTTATATAAGAACTGAGTTAGTGAGGGCATAAATAAAAAAATTACCTGAGAGAATTTGAAAATAGATTTAAAAAGTACATAAAGATTTCAATTTTATATATAGACGAGAATAAGTACAGGTTTCAAACACATAGTAAGAATAAATATTATTAAATTTATCTGAGTGTAATCGTACCTTTATTAATTAAAGGTATTGTTACAATATGTATATAATAAAAAAAGGATAGATATTCTTCTATTTCTTATATATATATATATTCATATAAAATTAATAGATTCCTAAAAATATCTAAAATATACGACATGCAGCAAAGTCATACAAGTAGGAATAGTTTGTTGCATCTGCAGTCTCAAGGTTGACTATAGCTATCAATCATATGCTAATGATATAAAATATTATTGCATTTCCCATTGCCATATCTAAGACAAATTAGCTTGTCTCAAATTTCTGTACGGTGAATATACACCAGACACTCTTATTGAATGAAACATAGTATATTAACTGTTTATAAATTATTTTACATTATAAATAATTTAATTTTCAAAGATCTTTATCGCGAAAGAATTGATTGAGGAAATAATGTTTCCAAATTGGTGTGCATAATTTCATCCTATATAACGAGCATTTTACTATTTACTAACGCTCTGATCAATAGGTGTGAATTTTGCATTTAAATTGCAATATACTCAGCACTAGAATATACCAATGCAAAGCCAGATGTACACCAGTAAGAAATATTTTCCGTACACTTGGTGGAGATATACGGTGGTATGGGCGAGTTTAATATTCATCGGTACACGGCGAATACATGCCCACAGCACTCTATATCGCCTCGAACTGTACCGAAAATTATTTCCCTTGGTGTACATAAATTGTATGCAAAATCTCCCCAACTTCAACCTGCCAGCTTCTGTTGAATTTCTTGTGTGTTTTAATTTTTATTTGTAATTCTTCAGTATTTATTTATGTATTTATACTATTCTACAGACAAGTGTCTAATTACAGATTAGGAACTTAGGAACATGAAATGCTTAGGCATAGATAATCTTTAAAATATTGACATGCTTCAACACTACTAAATCTACAAAAAAATATACAAAGTTGAAAATTGAGTAATTGGAAAAACGAATAAAGTGCTAAATAGTAATAGCCGCTCTAATATTACGGATACTGCAGTTGAATATGTTAAGAAAGGAAAATCTGCTACAACTAACATGTGGTTAATATCTAAGGAAATTAGTGCGTGGTGTGGGTAAGTAAAAACTGAAAGTCGAACGCCTAGATAACCGAGGAATATATATATACAGCCAGAATATTGTAGAATTTCAAAGCAATCAATTCTGCCTTTAAATATGTTGGATAAAAATATTAGAAACGACGCAATTCGCTTATTTTTGAAACTGTCCAACGAAAAACGCCGCAATATATCACCCTATGGTATGCTACTGACGGGATAGTGACCATCAACTTTAAAATACATATATTTCAGGAAACGGCGGTGAACATCTTCAAGAGCATTAGAATGCATGTCATAGAAGGGATTCATTCCATACTGAAGAAGCATATTAGCTTATCCCAATCTTGAACGAATTAAAGCATAACTTGGTGATAGTGAAGCAATTATTGAATTCCTTGGTATGACGAATACAGTTCAAATATGTGAACTACATATCTAGAATGACTCCAAGATATGTTGGAGAAGAATGATGTTTTAATAAGGTACTGTTAAATGCAATTACAAAGAGAAGATGAAATGCTGACACAAATTGTCATAGAGTATTCAGAATCCCAAGAATTGAGACAAATTTCCAGAATTGCAATAAGCTTTTCAAAACTCATTTGTCCTCATCAGAAAAGAATATATATATTCGTAGTTACCGATTAAGTAAGCTTCTATAATAAGCTAAAAATTACATGCACTTTATTTATTTATACTTTTATAGTTATACTGTTCCTTTCATATATAAATATACAATTATTAAATCACTGATGAAAATAATTATTAATAAACTACAAAAAATACTTTGACACAACAAAGTAATGCATATGAAAACATAACCGCTAGCAAAGTAATAAAAATTAAAATTCCCTATGTTATGAGGATTATTTGCTCTGAATGCTTCATTCGCTGTCCTTTATTAGCATGACATTTACTTACACGCATGTGTAAGAAATCTTAATCATTGTTTAACATGTTATCTGTAAACAAATTCTCCGGTTAACAACACTCTTAATTATTGATTAATTCTAACCGGAGATGGAAAAACGAAAATTAGTACTAAGCGCTATTTTAATCAACGATTAAGTTAACCGGTATATTAATCGACGTTGGAAAAACCAATAAATGTAACTAATAATTGCAATGAAATTTGCTTTAGTATTGATTATATAACAATTATATGTTCAACTAATTTTATTCCCAAATTTATATTAAGCCTGTTTTACATTTGTCAATTAATTCATGAATTAATCCATGTATATACAAATAAATTGATGGGCTTGAATCATTTTTCACTCAACAATAAATTCCTGAATTTGATTATGAATATCATGATGACCAACGGTAACAGTAAATTTTAAGTCAATTAAATTGCTTTCATTCAGCAGACACAACAGTTGCGCAACTGTTCAGTGATCATGTCCAGTAGACGACCGCTCACTCTGAACATGTTCAGGAGCGGTCGCCATTTTAAGAGCGGAAAAATTCTACCCTCATTTACTGAGCGTATTTTGTACGCATGCGCCATTTATGCATTCCAAGACCAACCTAACACATAATTTTGAAGAAGGTTACGTTAGTTAAGTCTGCTAAAGGAAAGCATTGTCTTAATACGCACTACACCGACGTAAATAAATAGTGAGTGCTGATTGGTCAGAGAAACCGTGAAAATTACCATAAAAATGTAAAATTTACTAGAAAATTGACGATATTTTAGAGCATGTTTTAATTCATGAATTTGTTCACCAATTATTTCACGATTTATTGACAAATGTAAAACAGGCTTTCAATATAAATCAAATATAAAATAACCTCATATGTATGTATGAGTGATAATGTAATGTATAAAAACCTTTGATTCTTTAAGTTGTTAATATTCCAATCTACCATACCTTTCCTATGTTTATAACGTCTCTTACTTACTTTTCTTTATTCAACTTTTCATACCTATTAGTTTCGTACAACATTGTTATAGGTTGTGTTACCATTGTTATCTTATTTATTATTGGAGATATGAATGGGTTAAATTAGAAAATCGATGGCATTCTACGTATTAATTGGGATGTCGAAAAATTGATATATTACTGCTGTAAATTTATAAATAAATAAATAAATTAATAAATAAAAGTTGTAGCTTCCGATAATTGTCAAAATAATGTTTCAAGTAGGAAATACTTTTAAACATATATTACGAATATGAATGAAAATATAATTTACTATTTTCCGTTGTTCTTTTTTAAAGTTAAACATGATTTTAGCTTGTTGTTAAATTATTTCTCTTGCGTTTTCTTGTGTAATACACTTTAAATACTGTTCCGATATTTATTATTATTTCTTTCATTGCAAATTGGATTATGGCTGTAACAATTATTAAATAGCTGAACTGCTTTTAATTTGTTTATTTATAAATAAATTAACAGTAATAATGTGTTAATTTTTTGTTGTTCAAAATATTTTTCTCTTTCAGAATATGTAAAAAGCAGGAAGTTCTATTAAAAAAATACATGATTTTGTGAATATTTTGGAAATAAACCATTGTTCATTTGTTTTTCTGTTTCCACCATCTCAACCAAAACAAAAAATGCCACTTCCTAGTTTAATCAACTTCAATAATAAGGAAATTAGCAATGGTGTACAGGTGTATAAACCTGTCCGAAATTATATTGAATATAATAATATGTAAATATGTCAAGGTCGGTGAATTAAGAATTGTATATTAAGAGTTTGTGAAATAGGTCGACTACAATTCGTGTGATGTTTTCTTTATAAGTAGGTTTTAGAGAACGCATTTTGAGAGCTCTTCGTATATTTTTTAATGCATATAAACGTTGACTAAGTAAGAAGCTGATATTCTGGAACAATTTTTTTTAGGTTAATATAAAAATCTAGGAAATTTATGCAATGTTTCTAGAATTTTCTTGTGTATAAACGGTTTTGGGCGGATCTTATTATATTTCTCTGTCTCAAGCTTGCAGGGCATATTAAAGAAATCTTTTTAATTTTACATTTCAAATTTACAGAGATTAAAGTTTAAGCAAACTGAACTGAAAAATATTATTATACCAAATAATCAAAATCGTTTAATACTCTGGAAAACAAAGAGATGATTTTTTGAAAAGTGTTGGGAATGACAAATAAAATACTACCATCATTATGTGTGTATAGGGTTGGTTTGTTGTCACTTCAAAAATTTGTACAATAAATTCCAAAATCTGCCGTTATGAAAATCAACTTTGATGAGGAACTAGGAAATGAAAAGAAAATTTCGAACAGTCTGTAGAGAAAGTAATAAAGTGCACTTGAAAATATCGCAGATGTTGAATAACGAATAACTTAACTTAAGCACAACATTTAAATTATTAAGAATAACTTGATTACTGTTGATATCTACATCGGATGAATAATGATGACTTTCTCGGCAAATCATTTTGATGAAACATCTTATTTATCAGGATATATTAATAGATAAACAATGCGACATCTGGTCTGGTCAGACACATCTGCAGAAAAAATATATTACTTCTTTGCCAGTAAACAAATATAAAACATTGTATTTTTGTAAGCAATCTATTTGTACATTACTAAATGTACATTGTCGACTTACATACTAAGTTGGTATAATCACATATTAACTCTAATAATTGCTTCATGTGTATCGGGTTCTATCAAGTCTTGAAAGGATTATAATTAGACGAAATCTATGTATTTCATATGATTGTTGTAATTATAAAAATATATTGAAAATGTATCTTAAAAGATACAAAAACTTGGTTACATTTTCAAAATTAACTTTACTTCTTGATTACTTTTGCTCTATACAAATGCTGATCTGCTTCTGTTAAGTCTTTCTTTCATTTAACGTTACTATTCTTCTTTTTCAACAGCATTGTTGGCGGCTGCCTGTCCAGAGAGCGCTCCATTTATGGCAGACGAATGCTTGATGGCAATACCAGAAATCGAAGGTATTGATTACACAACAAAGGAGTACCTGAAGTTCGTCAATCACATACAGACGGCAGTAGAGAGACTTAACAAATATTCAGATAGTAAAATTAGTTGGTCACCGCATAAAGTTGAATTAGCTATATGGACGCATTACATTGTATCTGAATTGAAACCCGAATTATTGTCATGTAAGTATATCACTAATGAAGAAAAATTAGGTTTCGTTACTTCACTTTGACCCCGTTAGACGATACGAAGTGTTGATAAAATCTTCGATAACTAAAGAGAACAAGGCTTATCTTACATTGAACACCCTGCTTGCTTTGGGTAGCAATGGAAACAAAAAGAGTTTCAAACAAGTAATTTTATACTTGGTCAGTAGAACACAACTGAATACAAACTAATTCATATATTACCAAACCTTTAACTATTTTTTTGTACTCACCGCCTGTAAAGTGACATTTGGCGCATGTGTAGCTCGACTGGGAAATACGTTTTCCCGGTTGAGGCGACTATAAAAATTGAAAAAACTGGCACTTTGGGACATTTAAAAAAAATCTAACTTGGTAGTAATAAAATTTAGTCTATAAAATACTACTTCCCTCCACTATTCTTCACTAAAAGTTGGGGAAATAGGAGTAATAATTAAAAATTCTTCCAAAAAAATTGTGGCGCCATCTATTTGACGACATTTTAAGCGACATCTTAAGCAAGATTCAAGCGCCATCTATTTGAACCACATCGACATTCATATTGGCAGTTCGGAATTGTTTGTATTTAAACCAAAAAACGCAATAAATGTACTATAAATTTATAAATACAAGAATAAATACCTCATGTTTACTATGAATAAGAATATAATAACTTAATTTTAGGGAAAGGTGAGTAATAGTTACGTACATGAAATGCTTAAATTAATTAGGTAATCTATCTTGGGTTAGGTATGATACCAATGACATTAATCAATAATATTTTTTTAATTTAATGTTCGTACAAAAAATATTGTACAAACCACTTACGTGAAGACATCTTCCACGCATTGGCGCAATTAAAAGCACTCGCTTCCTGCGGTAGCTCGTGCTTACAATGTGCGCTCATGCGGGAAAATAGTATTCCCGCACTTGGTTCGTAAATAACTATTAAACTAAACCGTAATGAAAAATTTACAGTCTAGGTACAAATGAAATATAATAATTGGGAAGGTATATATGTAATAATTACCTTTGCAGATAGTGTAAGCAGCTCTTGCTTCAGACGAAAAGCAGTTATATTTTTATTAATGTTATATGTACGCAATTTTACAATTATTTGCTTGAATTTACATAAATGATGTTTATATATTAGTGATCTATTTTTAAGTTCCTTATTGAATTCATATACAGTATAATAATAAAATGCAAAAGTGATGACCTTAATGAATTGATAAAAACTTTGATTCGTTATGTCCCTGCAGAAAGTTATAACTTAAACAAGGTATAGCTCTTTTTTAGATGTATGTACGAGGTAAGCGCCAAAAGTTTCCGGCCTGGCTATAATCTGAGAGAGATAGAAATAAAACAAAGTAATTATTTCTCAATATAATCTCGGATCTTGAAATTAACAATTTTAATACCATCAACGTACTCTGGAGTTTTATTGCAAAATGGTCTAAACTCCTTTCTTGCACTTCTTCATCACTCTCAAATTTTCTTCCTCAAAGGTGTTTCTTCAGTTTTGAGAACAAATAATAATCGCTGGGGGGGTGAGATATGGACTGGGTGCGAAAGTTCTACAAAAACACAATTTTCACAATTAACAACTGTGTTCCATTCTTTGAAATCAATAGACGGGATACCTTTTCAGTCCCAAAAGATTCTTACCATGATCCTCTTTCTTGATTGAGCCACCATTGCCTTCCTTGGCCGTTTTTCGTCTGGCCTTCACCATTCCATTGATTCCCTTTTCGATAAGGGATCATAGTATAGAACCATAATTTCATCTCCTGTAACAATGGATTGAAAAAATTGTTCCTGGTTGTCGCGGCAGAGGTTTAAAAACTGCTAACAACATGTCACGTGTTGCTGTTTCTGAATTGCTGACAATAATTGTGGCACCCACCTCGCACTGACCTTTATTCATATTAAGGTGTTCATGAAGGGTTTGTAGTATGGTTGTATCAGAAAGCCCACGCATTTTTGATAGTTCTTTGATCTTCAAACGCCTGTCTTGCATCGTAGACTGGCGTCTTCTGCGCTTTGTCGGCCCAAATGAAATTGTTTTGCCCATTCTTTTACAGTGGAAGGGGAAGGGACAGATTCACCGTATACACTACCCAACAGGCGTTGTTTAATATTCTTAGCATCAGTGGCGGCTCGGGGTGGTTCTCATAGGGAGTGCATAATTTCAAAATTAAAAAGTATAATACAAGAACGCTTACCCAATCTTAATAAGTTTCACCGACATACTGTTCCAGACAGTACTGTTCATTGTACAGTTTGTTTTCGAAGCACCCCTACATATATTTTATTTAGCCAATAGTATATTTTATTTAAAATTCTTCTCGAACTGTTTTTTACACAAACTGGTACAAACTCAAGAGCGAGAAAGGTAATACTATTTTGATGTTTTCGAATCTACTATCGTTAAGAAAAAATGAAGTATTAAATTTAAGACCTGTTCAATCACACTTCGAAGAATCGCCAAATTGAAGACGTAATAAGCAACCACAAACACTCCCGTATCCAAAATATCATATTCATACGTCAATTTTCAAAAAACTGTTCTGCCATTTTGTTTTTTTTTGACATTTTCATTTTGGATTTGTGATCGGCGACCTAAGACACCCCCGTATCTAAAATTTCACATTTATACGTCAATTTTCAAAAAATCTTCCGCCATTTTGTTTTTTTTTGACATTTTGATTATGGATTCGTGGTCGGTGACCTAAGACACCCCCGGATCTAAAATTTCACATTCATACATCAATTTTCAAAAAATCTTTCGCCATTTTGTTTTTTTTGACATTTTGGATTTGTGATCGGCGACCTAAGACACCCCCGATCTAAAATTTCACATTTATACGTCAATTTTCAAAAAATCTTCCGCCATTTTGTTTTTTTTTTGACATTTTGATTATGGATTCGTGATCGGTGACCTAAGACACCCCCGTATCTAAAATTTCACATTTATACGTCAATTTTCAAAAAATCTTCCGCCATTTTGTTTTTTTGACATTTTGATTATGGATTCGTAATCGGTGACCTAAGACACCCCCGTATCTAAAATTTCACATTCATACGTCGATTTTCAAAAAAATCTTCGGCCTTTTTTTTTTTTTGACATTTAGATTTTGGATTTGTGATCGGCGACCTAAGACACCCCCGTATCTAAAATTTCACATTTATACGTCAATTTTCAAAAAATCCTTCGGCCATTTTGTTTTTTTTTGACATTTCGACTTTCGATACGTGATCAATGACACCACAAAAACTCCCAAGTGCCGAATTTTACTTTAATCAGAAGAGAGAAATTAATTTCAGCTAGCTCCGACCACTCTGCATGTATGCGTAATTGTTTAAATAAAATTATTACATAAGGGCACATCAATGTTAAAAACAATCCTTTTCCCCATTAAGGAAACGGGGCATACGCATTCTGGAATTATCGTATTTTAATTCAAATCATTATTAAAATATTAATCGACCCCTGTACATACATAAAAATATTAAATCAAGCGGGACCGTTACGTATTATGTGGAGATGCAGAACCAACAGCGGTGAGCCGACTGGGAATCTGCTCACATGCTATGTATTAACGATATGGAACTAGAACAAAATACAGTTCTCCCCACCTTCAATGTAATGTTTAATGGCTTAACGCAGCAACGGTAGGGCATTGCTCATGGGTATGTTTCTCTCGGTGGAAGGGGTAAACATTCGAATAGTTTCTCGTGCGCTGTTAGTCGTCATTATATCTGTGACGACGATCGGTGCATGTAGGTTGTTATGCGGGCCGCTCACGCCACGTTCCTGTTCAATAACTGTGAATACGTAATAAATAAATACTTTCACAGTTAGTCGCCGCTTGGTTTGTTTTGTTTCAAAATTCCAAGGGGTGCAATTGCTCACTTGCTCTCATTAAAGAGCCGCCACTGCTTAGGATTAACACCTTCTTTTGTCAGAAATTTAATCAGCGCTGGGTTTTCAATTTTCACTTATAAATTACACGAGAGCTTTCTTTTTTCCGGATAAATTTTCAGTTTTTAACCAAAATTTTTATTCCTGGGTAACTGTATGAAACAAATTGCAAATTGTTGGAGTCCAGTTACCATTTAGCAACTAAATTTGAGTTTGAAAATGGAAAATTTATCCGGAAATAAAAAGGAAGCTCGAATGTAATTCGGTAAGATAATTTACTAAATGTGTAATCAATTACTGAAATATTATTACATAGTAAGTTATTAAGTTATTAAAAACATAGTTCTTATACACTTTGCGAAGATCACTTACGATGAGTTTGCAGATTTTATGTCACAATAACACTTCACAACGAACATTATGATAATAAAGTAAATAATAATAATAATAAGTGAGTTCGTTAATTTTATGATATAACAAGAAAACACAAATTGTTGTCGAGTCAACCAGCATTATGAAAAATAAGGCGACACGACCAAACAAACAACTATTGCTATTCGACAGACAAATCCGCGTCTAAAATTTTTACCACTAGAGGGCGCTACATAAAGACTGCCAATATTTGTTTTCCATCATCACCGGAACATAGTTAGGCCGGAAACTTCTGGCGTTTACCTCTTATCATCGAAATATTTATAATAGCAATCCCTCTCAAAATTCTTAGAGCAAAGTTTGTCCTACCTATTTCACAGATTCTTACCAATGACCTCTTCCTGGAATCTAATTAAATAAGTTTGAATTTATTAACAGAAATATAAATTTAAAAACTGATGAAATTATAGCAAATATAAATAAATAATTAATAATACTTACTTGTTGCATACTTGTGTATAATTATATGTTGTTACCACTGTGATTTGTACAATTTTCCAAATATAGTATAGGTATAATATACAGTTCCAAATTTGTTAACTGAATTGTTTATAGTCTAAACCTTATTTATCACTCCGCAACTGAAATACAAATAATGTAGGAACTATTTCTATTGTTACACACAAAATAAATGTTCAAGGAAAAAATACCATGTATGCTATCAAATAAGATAAAGTCCTCTTGGCTTCTTCACTCTTCTGCAAGCATGCCCTTTTCTCTTCTTAGTGTTCACTGTAGTCTGTTTCAACCTTAGAAAAAAGTAGAGGTCAACACATCCCCAGTTTAAGAAGTTGCATTTGTTTCTTGTATTAAAATTGTCGTATCATAAAACACATTAAGAAGAATGTAAGGATATACACCGTAGCCAGAAATAGAAGAAACTTTCAAATAGAGGGATTCTGTGATTAATTCTGAGATGACAAACCAAAAAAATTGTATGTAGTTCCTTCATTAAGCCACATCGATTACTTAAAAGAAGTGTAGGTTTGGCAATACCGTTGTATAGCAGTTATCATACTTCTTCTTCTTCTTTCTTTCTACTCATGGTAGGTAGGCTGTGCCTGTTTTCAACCTTCCTATGCCTCTTGGGATGTGGATGTCCAGAACTCTTTCCAGCGTTTTGATGGCCTGATTCCCTTTTCAAACAGAGTTATTTAGCTGAGCCCTTTTCGCAAGCCTGTTGTCGTGCATTCTGTTCATGTGTTTATTCCTATATTTTCTTCGGTGTCCTGTCCACTTTCCTATGTCTTGTATCCTGCTTTAGTGTCTAAGGTTCTCGCTTCTAATTCTGTCATGTAGTGTTTTTACATGGATGCTTTTGATTATCTGCTTTTTGAGTTATCATACAATAAGGAAAACAGTAAGAATGAGTGTCATTCATTGCTTTTTATTAACTACTTTATTGAAGCTAAACTTAATTTTATAAAGTTAATAATACATATTTAATCATGCAATAGTCACGTGTAATGACTAAAGTAAGTATTAAAAGTAGTAGTAGTTCGTCTACTATTGTGATTACCTGAAACAGACTATCTGTTTCAGGTTATCACAGTAGTAGAAACCCTGAACAATGTCCTTCGGATAGCGGACGAAGCGTTAGCAGCAGAAGCAGAGACAACGACTTTGTCAACGTAAAAACCAAGAAGGTAGAAAACGTAAAGTTTAAAAAAACTATATATATATATAATAGTGACAATACTGCATACAATATTGCAGTTTTCGTGTTGTGAATGTACATTGTTACATATATAAGGTTTAAGAAAACATAAGTACTTTATAATGAATTCGGTAATATCTATAGTAATAGCAATAAGGAAATGTATCTTTATTTCACAAAATATTACATTGAATACATATCAGAGAGATTAAACAAGATAAAAGTTATATTTCTAATTATTATTAGTTATTTAAAAAAAACAACCAAATTATAGTGCTTGTCACAATTCTGCAATATTTTAATTGCGTAAGCACACTAATATGTTAACACAGATGTCGAATATTGCAATTAGTTATTTTTGAGATGCAAACTTGAATTCAATGAAAACTCTGAGGATCAACTATTTATTATACATGGGCGAGATAGGGGAAGTGGATCCGATTTCATTCAGACTAGACTGACTCGTGTTTTGTCGGCTCTCGGGTACCGGTTTCCCCGAGAGCCGACAAAACACGAATCGGTCTAGTCTGAGTGAAATCGGATCCACTTCCCCTATCTCGCCCATTTTTTTTACTATTTTGAAAGATCAGAATCAACCACTTTTAATCACCTCTGTCAAATGTTTTCACTTGATCTAATTTAAAAATGTATTATTAGAAACAACATGATCTTTAACTTGAGCCCATACAAGTTGGATAAGGTTTAGGTGATAAATTCAATGTATGTATGCTACTGGATGAGAGGCTTAGTGGTTTTTTATAGACCCCATACTATAAAATATTAGCAATTACAAAACGAATGTTGGTGAAAGTGATTAAATACCTTCATAAAACGAATATTTTACTTTCAACTAAGAAAAACTATTTTTTTAATGAATATTAATAAGAAATAGAGCAATAAATGACTATATACACAGTAAACAAATTTCTAACAGAATAAGGTAAATTATTTTACCAGTGTAAATGCACGCATTCCATTCTCAGACTGAGTGGAGTTTGTCCGATCCAGGTTTTTTTCTACTTTCCCTTAGTATATAACATGTGCATAAATTGTCGCAGAAGCTACAGGCAGTGTACTATCCAAAATGCTTACTTAAAATTTTAAATATGTATGTGCATGCATTCAATTATTGGGAATGTTGTTATGAGTAATAGTCTGCAGCTGTCAATTTTTTTTACAAAAATTGAAATACTTCAAAAATGGCTAACTTTAGAGGCAAGTTTAACAGATAAACTATCCTTAAAATTAAGTTGGAAATACGAATCAATCATATAAAATAGGGTATTCTATTTAAAATAAGAAACAGAAATTCAAAACTATTTTAAATCGAAAGAGCTTAAGGCGAAACTAACATTTGCGAAATTTCAAAACTCAACTCGTATTAGTGTTCCATATTGTTCTAACGAAATCTCGTCGTGATATACCCTGTATATATCTACAATTAAATAGTATGTGGCTAATAAGATTTTTTATTCAGAACTGGAGGAAGAATGTCGTTACGACATTTTTACACACGCTGTATAGCTATGTTCATTGCAAGCAAGTATTAGTTGAAACAACCTTACAGAAATCTATCCATACATTTTTATTATACCGGGTGTAGAATGGATTTTCGTACATAGGGATTTTACATGCAAAACTAATAATTTGCGAATATTCCCTCCCCTAATTTTTTTTATAGGAAAATGTTAAACACAAAAGTTGTAGACAAAAAAAATGTATCTAAATTCTTTGATATTTATTTTCTAACACCTTCTGGTCCTGCTAGACTTGAAGAAAAAGTATTAGGAATGAACCGATTAGTACTAGCCATGAATCCTGTCAGCAATAAATGTCACGTTTTGACAATCAAAATAAGTTTGCTGATTCTTAAAATGAATTGCTATAGCCAAGAAGAGAAAGTCAACTTTATTAAATGGTACTACTCTGTATTGTCTTTTAGGGACATACAAGCAACTTTTGCTGGATTCTACCCGGAGCGACCAATTCTAAATTTGAACACCCTGAATAGAATTGTCAGGCACTTTGAGACCAACGGCACTGTTAATAAGAAATGTAAGTGCCAGAATGTAACAGCTGGTGCAAGTAGAGAGAAGGTAGATGCCGTTCTCTTGAGCGTTGTAGAGAACAAAAATGTCTCCTTAAGACAAATAGGTAATAATTTGGGGATTCATTTTACTACTGCTCAGAAAATTTTAAAGAGTCAAGATCCGCGGTTTCGGTCTTATAAATACGAAAAGCACCAAAAAATATTCGAGGAGGATAAAGAAAAAAGAATGCAGTTTTGTAAAATAATGATGGAGATGGCCAATGATGACCGAAACTTTTTATCTAGGATTTTATTCAGCGATGAGTGTCGATTTCAGTTAACTGGTGAACCAAATCAACAAAATTCTCGCTACTGGAGCACACAAAATGAACATTTAATGTTGCAGACTCATACGCAATACCGGGGTAGTGTCAATGTTTGGGCTGGCATACTAGGTCCTCACATAATTGAACCGTTCTTTATTGCAGACCGCTTAACTGGTGCTGCGTATTTAAATTTGTTGCAAGAAGAAGTCGGGCCAGCTATCGACGAATTGGGAATTAATTACGAATTTTGGTACCAACATGATGGATGTCCGGCGCATTACGCGCAACTACCTTTATTACCACGTTCAATAAAATTTTAAAATCTCTTCAGCACGTTTTTTATTTTCTGCAAACGACTTAAAACCTATGCTTAAAACAGATTTAAACGCCTCTACTAAAATTGTCACATTGTTGTGTTAAATGAATGAATTTTGTTACTTTTGTTGTCACATGTCACGGCTGTTGCTATTTTGTATCATTTCTTCAATTCTTTTTCCTTTAATGACCCGGAGGGTGATAGTAAGCAAAGAAGAAAAAAATGGGACCTATTTTTAAAGCTCTATAATTTTTGTGTTTAACATTTTCCTATAAAAAAATTAGGGGAGGGAATATTCGCAAATTATTAGTTTTGCATGTAAAATCCCTATCTACGAAAATCCATTCTACACCCGGTATGTAAAATGGGCATCTCTGGGACAATTACCACAGTTCTATTGAATATAAAACTTCAGCTTTATAAACAAACCTGACTTAATTGTTGTTAGTGTTAATTTCCATTTAAACATTTTCTCAACTCCTGTGTCTTGAGGGTTTTGCTTCCAAGTTATTTTCAAAGTAGTTTCTTACTGATAAATTGACATTTGTTACGAGTTTTAGAACTGTTTTCGATGCATTATTATTTGTATTCGCCCGCCTTAAAATAATAGAGCCGATAACAGCCTTGTTTTCTCTAAGGTTTACACAGATTATAGTTCAAAACGAATTTTAAGGTAGAAGAATAATGAATACTTTGTTCAGGTTATTGGAACCACACAACACTTAAAGTTTTAATTTCCTTTTGCAGCAATACCATTGGAAAACGGCAACTCAGTGGTGCTCCAAAATGGTGACTCCTTGGATAACACTACGTCAGACGACAGCAATCAGGGTCCATTGAACGGCAAAACGACTGTCATCGACGAAGATACGAACACCTCATACACGGAGGATAGTCTGGACAAACCCTCCACTCCAATAATAGCTAACGAAGAGACAAATGACAGCATAGTTTCGGATTCCACGAATGACTCTTCGTCGAACACGGAGGAATTCAACAAGAGGCGATTAGACGAAGACGATAGTAATTCAACGGATCAACCTTCCAGCAAGAAAGTCAAAGACGACATAGGTGATAAGTGACGGCCGCGGGCCGTAAATCGTCTATCTTATTAATTCGTAAGTTTATAGAAAGTACACGATTATTAAAAGAAAATGAAAAAAAAACATATGTATTGCATATTTTCTGTTTTTTATATAACTATTTAAGTTTTTTTTTAATTTGTTTCGTTTGTTGCCACAATCGTTTATGACCTGACAGATTTTTGGTTAGAAAACACATGAAATTAAAACGGTTGTTTATGTAGTTAAGTAAAGTATCTCCCTATGCATTTTAGAAATAATGAATTGATTTGATCAGTGGATAGTAGAAGAATTAACAGTAGTTTCATTCAATCTGACAATCAAAGAACACTATTGTATTAACAAAAACCGCGAAAGCTTACGAAATTACGAATTACAATAAGCAATACAATATATTATACAAATTGTGTTCTGTATATATTCACAATAAAATAGTATTATTTTATTAAAACAAATTGGTTTTATAATTTTAAGTAAAACAAATAATCGACTAATGTTAACTTGACAATAAATATAAACGAAAGTTATTTTTACATTTTGCCTAATTTTTAACTTTATTGTTATTGTAACCCTAGTCATTATTGGCGATATTTAATTTTCTAAATTAAAAATTACTTAAAATGAATTATTCTTATAATTTGATCACAGATTATAACGTTTTTATAAATTAATCTAGTTTCAAACTGCTTAATAGAGTACCTTTACGTAATGGTGCGTAGCGTTATCAAAGATACCAGCCAAAGAATAAATCTTCAAGCCATAAGACCTATCATGTTATACATATGTATTTCTAATGATTAATCCCTTAATATTTATAATTTTTAAAAATACTTTTCCAATTGAAATTAAAAGATTATTTCTATAGAAAGGCCTATTAAATAGATTATATTTCTAATTTCACTACAACGTTAAGATAACGAAATTTTGTTGGTGTTTGGACAATAACACTCACAAATAGATCAAATTATTCTTTGTATAAATAAATTTACATATTTTGTTGCTATAATAACACTAAATCAAATTAGAATAATTATTAAATGTTTACTGATAAAGATTAAATAATTATAAATAAAATTTGCTGTTGGTAGTTGAAATATATACAATGCTCTAGGGATATAAATTATGAATTTGTAAGTTTCAATTCCTCAGGTATTTGTGTTTTCTATTAAATTTTGTTTTTACTCTGTATTTTGAAATATTAATAAATAATGGCGACGTAATTGTTTAGTTATTCTCCAAAATGTATCTGTGATATATAATATAACTTGCATATAATACGTTTTGGGGACATTTCAACAAAAACCTATCATATAATGGTAAATTAAAACATATATTTACTACTTACTAAAGATAGTTCATAAACTATTGTGGTAAAAATTAGGATTCTTTTAATTTCACAGTCATTTTTTTAATAATAATATTTGATTCTGACAAAAATACTTATGAGAAGTAACAAATATATATTAGATATTTCAAAGAAAGGAATAAAATAGGTGAAATTTTCCACTTCACACGCCTGATTTCTTTTGTTGTATTTTGATAAATAGACATTTTACATTGTCCCCAACCTTACTGTATTGTATATTATTTATATAAAATTAACTGTTTTTAAATTGGAAAGAAGTTTTATTGTGAAAGTAAATCCGAAGCAGCAATTGAAAAGTGCCTATTTATCAATGTACTTAGTTACCAAACAATATTTTTCCATTTATTTATAAATCTGTCGTAAAGAAGTTATTAAAAGTAAAGGATAGACTTAACAATCTGTTAGAAGGTTTATTACTACTTCTTTGTTCGTGTATCGTAAAGTTTTAATGTATTTGCACAGACAGGCATATGCAGCAAGATTTTCAAAATATTGTAATTGAATCAACCATTCAAGTTAAGTGATTGCATAAGCTGTTGTATTTAATGATGCACCACCTTACTGCTGGATTAGTTGTTGCCCTTCTCCGTAATATAAAATGTACAGTTTGTTATGTATAACATGGAAATTACCTATACAAATCAAGCTGTGGGAAAATGTCTTAAGTAGGACCAGCTTTTTGAAATAAAGTACATATATCAAATACACAATTTACATTTCCAAAATTTATTTAGTATATTAGCCTACAGAAGCTTTTCGTTTGTCATAAAGAGTTAAATAAGTTATATTAAACACAAAAGTATAGGAAGCAGCTTTCCTTTAAACAGCTGAAGGATCAATATAAATTTGATATGAATTCTTAAAGGGCTGGTTAATTCTGCTATTAACTACAACAGATGTGTAATTTAAATATATGAAATATGCTGAGAGTATATGTTTAATTTTGTTTTTTTTAGTGCATGTCATTTTTATTTCTTTTAACATAAGGGAGTTTTTGCATATTGAAAGTGAAGATTAAATAATATTAGAGAATACTGAAATTTATTTGTAATTAATTTTATATAATAAAAATATTTCACTTCATTTAACTACTTATATTTTAAGATTCGAGTTCAATATAAGAATAAACATAGCCCGAGAATATTATAGATTTATTAACTTTTAAATTGTTTCGACTATTGGATTTATTCATGTGTATGTACACTTACTGAATCACTTGAGTTAACAAACAGCCTTGTGTACACACACCAAATATTCACACCAAACATTCCGACTATAAAATAGACTTGCAGAAACTCCCTCTCTGCTGTCTAATGTATCGTTACCATTTTTATAATTAAATCGATTGTACATAAAACCAAACACAAAAATATTCTAACAGATTGTCATCGAATTCGCAGATTACATTTTCAGAATTTATTGTTGTTATTTTTAATGTTTTTCTTTTTTTTTAATAGATTATAAGGAATATATAAAAAATCATTTTGATACAATTCTACATGAAAAAAAAATATATTATATATATTAACACATCTTTTTTATAACAATTATTATTACCACTTATTATAGTTTCTTTCTTTAGTGTAGTTGTCTAAATCATAAGTAATTTATTTCATATATTTTTTTCACACACGTTTATTATATTCGATATGTCATAAGAATTCCTTTTTTTAATCTATTATTATTATAACTATTAGGCATTCATTTTCGTTGTATTATACATTCCAAGTTTTATCGATGCAACATAATAAGATGAATATGTCTATTGACTTATTATTGTTTCGTAATGACAATGGCATATGGTAATGTTTTACATTTGAAGTAAAATTGGATTATTCCTAACAATATTTTGATTTCTTCTAATTTATCATAGTTATGAATCATGTAAATAGATTATTACAAATGTATTGATTATTAAAAGAAAATTACAAATGTAAAACATTCCATTTTCTTTTCGATGTTGTAACATTGTGTCATAAGTTTTTTGTTTAATGAAGCGTTTCAAAAATAAAAAAAAAGAGAAGAAGAAAACGATCGACATACAGATGTTTTTGTAATAATGTGGAAATTAAAGACGAGTTAAAACAATTAACACATGAATGAAAAAAGAAGATAATAGCTCCATTTAATTATTATAAATATTTATATATAAATATTATATATATATTATAGTAAAACCACAAATAACTGAATGCCTTTATGAATAATACTGTAGTTCGTATACACTTTTACAAAACAAAATAGTTAGTCAGATTGTTTAAAATAACATATAGTGAGGTGTTTATTTAAAAAAGATGAATTAAAATGAATCGGGGAACGGGAACGTGGTACGGTCGATCACAATTTGTGACATATAATGTTTGTATATGTGTAATAAATAAGATACAGGAGATATATATAAATATATATTTTCAATTGCTTAGGTCTGTCTTACAGCTGCTTTCTAAATAATCGTAGATCCACGAACACGTTCACGATCCCATGAAAAAACCTATGTATTTGTAAAGATATCAGTTGTAGAAATGAGTTTGAGGTTTTTGTAGGATATTTTCATAAATATAAATCTTTCACGGCAGCTGTTTTCTTTCTTTTACCTAGCCTTATAAAAAGCCGTTTAGTTTTCAGCAGAAACATTATTTTAAAAGAAATTATAAGTGTATCATACGTTCAATGTATGTCTAGTCTGTTTCAAGACTTCATATATAAAAGTATTAAGGATGTACTGTGCCACAGCCGTCTCTACTTACAAGCCATGAAGTTGGAGATCTGGCAACTGCCCGTGTGGTTCTCATTCTATATAATTTTCACAAGGCCATGTGCATATGATATGCATGTCACGTTTATTAGCTAAAGTTTACGCGAGTTTGAATCAAAAACATTTGAGAAGAAGTATTTACAAAGTTAAAATCAATCTCGGGAAGGACCTATGGGTAAACAATTCATATTTTCGTAAATGTGACCGATAACAGTATTAAAGATAACCTCAAAGTGTCAACACGTTCTTTGTAATCATTTGTTTGCTGTTTATAAGTTTGATTAACAAATACAGTTGGAGAAGGTAAGAACAATATACATTTACTAGTTTTGTTCATTTTTTTACAACTGTGTGATGTTTTAGATGCCATGATTGTGCTGTTTCTCATTGTGTAAATCGAACTACAACCACAGATAAATATCCAGATGGCCCATGATTAACAAATTTTTGTAGCCCTAAAATGGTTACGAACACCAGGCTACGCCACCGTCGCCCGGTTACTACCACCAGAGGCGCTGAATATTTGATAAATTTATATAATCTGCAGGTTAGTTGTAATTTAAGAGATTGAAACCTACAATTGATATTCTAGTTAACGACAGATGACGCTCCTAAAAAATTATTATTTTAGGTAATTTATTTCGGTACTGAATAAGTTAGTTTACATATATTTTTTTCTGTTATTTGAAAATATTATAATTATTTTTATCTAATTATTGCCAAAACAATTTTTCTATATATAGGATTCAAAATTATTGAAACGACGTTGAACAGCGATGACGTCTTAACTAATATGTACTGTAACTGTCAAATAATTTATCTGGCTGAAGAAATAATAATTCCGCCTACTTTTGAGAAATAAATTGCAAGGAATTAGTGTTTGAAATTGAAAATCCTAAATTAGTCAAGAACTGAAAACTCTTATAGCTGCGACGATCATCTGACTAAAAATTTTAACAGCGAATTTTACACTCAATTTTTGAAAGGAACTGGGTAGCATTTGTTATTTTTGTTAGTGCTCTGCTCTTCTCTGATCAATACTATAGGTCTCCTTTATGTCACTGAAAGAAATAATTTTATTATCCAAGATATAGCCGCCATTTAGTAAATTTTTCGAAAACTCTTAAATAAATGAGGTGCAAATCATTCACGGGCACTTCGACACACTCTTTGAGGGCAGTCATTTGGACACTTGATGTAAAACCTCGACTCGATCATCAGTAAAAGGAATATTGCCTCATTTTCATATAACAAAAATTCTGCGATATGCATCTTTAATAAAGCTACTAAGTTGATGTAAACATTTTTTTGTTAAATAATCTGCTAAATAGGTAACCGAATAACATTATTATGTTTCAGTGAAAGGACAATAATTACAGATTGAGAATAATCTAAGAAATTATGATTATGATCGACGGACTTCAGTGAAATCATTCCGGGCTCTTTTTATGCTTCATTCAAAGCGAGATGTGGATGGTGACACCATTAAGCAATTTATAGGGCAACGTACGAAAATGATATTCTAATACTGGGATTTATTTTATATTCAATTTATTTATGGCATGTAAATGTTTTATTGTAAACTGATTCAGCGTTAAACGTAAAATGACGATCCTCATAACTAAGACCTGGAAAAAACATACGCATACCACTGCTTTTTTGTACATAGGGCAAAATTGATTTAAAATTTAAAGGGTGCTAAATTAAAAAGTCATTACTACAGTCGTATAGAGTGTAAATTAATTAAACAAATTTTAACAAAAAAAAATGATTTAATCCGTGCCTGAGGTGAACATAAAATTTAACAGCGTGCCAAAACATGTACCCATGCAATTAAAATTGTTATCGGATTTATGTCAACTACTTTTCTAAGCTTTTCTTATTGGGAAGTGTTTACAACTACGATCATGATGATTCATCGGTACGCAGACATACTCTATTTAGTTTATTTTCTAAGATAAAATCTCACTCCGAAAACCCAAAATAATGTTTGAATTTATATAACTTTGAAGAATTCCTAAATTATATTTCATAAGTATGGTAAGTGTTTACATATATGCTTTTTTGTCGTTGACTAACAAAAAGTGAATTGGTTTTTTGTCGTCAACTCAAGGCTAAATGTGTTTCGGAGGAGATGAATAAGGAGATTGTATTCTTGTTAAATATTAAAAATAGAAAATAGATCTTAAATTCGTTCCCCAATATCGTCATCTGGTGTCGGTTAGTTAAACTTAAAAGATAACTTATAGCAAACCATAATTTCATTTTTCTGGCAAACATGTGGTTCAAATATAAAATAATGGTAAATTCTAAATCGTAGTGTCCTCTATTTTCCTTAAATGAACTAAAACTGATGGGCTACAATAAAGCCTATCTCATGGGCTCTCTGCTTCTTTCTCTGTGCTACAACATACACTTGAACAGGAAGATCTACAAACAACCTTTTCATTTTCAAAGGAAAATTACTTACGTAAAAAGTGGTTACGAGCAATTAATAGAGAATATTTCGTCACCACAGGGAATTCAGTGGTTTGTAAACATTTTGATGAAGGTGAAATTCAACGGTTTGAGTCATATAAAGACAAAGGTGAAAGTGCAAAAATGGTTTCAAGTATCGTTATTAACAAATAGTGTATAGGTACAGTTTACGTTAATAATACCTAATTAGCATCAAATAATCTTATGTGGATGTTACCTGATACCCGTAAGTTGACTCGTTGGTCTCAATTACAAAATTTGTTAGTAAGGTATATCTAGGTAGTTTATGCAGTGATTTATGTATAAACGCTGAATATTACAAGCATACATAGTGGTTATGCTGTTCATTCAATTAAAATTAAGTGTGTGAATAGTACAAATTTGGCATTGAAAAGTAATGGTGCTTTGTTTGGTGATGCTTATTGTGGTTATCTGCAGAGAGGTGGACTTCGTGCGGCAACTGATGAAGTAGGTTATTTGTATTTCACTTATGTGCAATATTTGCTTTTATAACAAAAAATATAAAAATTGAAAAACAATTCTTGAGCAAAAATAATCATCAAAAGATATTAACCTCATTAGCAATTAAAAGTGTATAAAGGCTGATAACTTTTTATTGATTTTAATGTTGTATGTGAATGTGGAACACCAATGAGCAATATAGTGTTAAATAATTATAGCAGAAATAAAAATAGTGTATGTCACCAAAAAAAGTGGTCAAACGAGAAAATTATCACTTTGAACAATTAGCGAATATTAAAAATGTTGAAATATTAATGTTTTTTATACGTTTTCCTTTTATACATCCTTTCTTCGTCACATTATACCTACCTACCTAAATTTAAAGAAAGAATTACCTACCAAAAAACCTATTTTTGATTAGGTACGCGGTTAATCTATCTCACTTTCAGCGCCTGCTCAAGTCCACGAGTAGACCCACTTGAAGGCAACTAGGCGGTGTTGCCAAATTTAACTTCATGGCTTGGAAGTAAAGACGGCTGTGACTGTGCTAATCCGGCGATGGCAAACACAAATTTTATGGGTCTTAGGGGAATTAAGAAAATAAAGAAATGAATATTATAATTTATAACATTCAATTCAGCGATATCTCTTATAATTAACAGAATAAATTAGCGAGCAAAATTTAGTATTTCACATAGCTTAGTTGACATTTCCTATAGATATGCATTCATATTATAATACACGTAAACTTTCTAATCAAATATTGACACTACGGGCCTGTATCGTGTTTTTACACACCGTTTTCAAGCAATCTGTGGAAGCTTGCATTCGCACTATATCTTGAAACAGACTATATGTTAGGCCCTTCTCACACCAAACCTACAGGATAACGATATGATAGTTTAAATTATCGGATGCAAATCGGACACGTGTTTTGTAGTATACGCCGTTCTCACATCAAAGCAACGTGTTACAACGACGCGTTGTAACATGTTGGGCGGCCGACTCTACATGTCAGATACGCAGCAGATTGTTCAGTTTGTAGTGACGATGGCGCAGCTGAAGTACGAACAGGAATTTAGCCTCAAACTAGTGGAAGCTAGCCCAATATGCCAGAAAAGGCATGGGCAGAAGTAGCAAAAGAATTGAACGATACAGGTATGTTTTATTTATGAGAAGGTATACCAAACATTTATTTTCATAGCACAGTAAATACATAGGTAGTATATTACATTATACTAAGTAATAGGGTTACCAGACTCAAAAAAGTTAGAAAGGAGGACATTTTACTCCAGAACTGAGTGGAATAGATGACAAAATTCAATAAATTGGCACATTATATGCAAAATAAAATAACACGAAACTAAAGATGAAGATTCTGTAAATGAATAATACGAGGGACAAGCTACAATTATTGAGAATAGAAAGATTGATACAAGTTTTTAGAATTTTTATTTTAAATATGTTCAAAGTAATTGCCATTTACAATAATGCACTTAACCATTCTCTCCTTCCATAGTTTAAAAGCGTTCAACCAGCTGTCCTTAGGGATACTATCAAAAAAACACTTAACGACGTCAATCTCTTCTTCTGACTGGAACCTTTTCCCTCTCAAATGTTTTTTGAGCTCAAAAATAGCCAGAAATCACACATCGCCAAATCCGGTGAGTAAGGAGGATGTTCTATAATTTTGATTTTGTTTTCCACTAAATACTGAACAGTTGTCCCTGCTGTATGGGGCAACGCGTTATCATGATGTAACATGATCCCATTTCTGGGCACCTTACTAAACACACTAGGCAAACAATTTTCAACATACCATTTAGCGGTAACTGTCTTCTGATCTAATTTAATTGCAGTCACAAACCCGTACTTCTAAAAAATACTGCGTAGGTACATAACTTTTTTCATTGCTCGTTGTTTTTTCACCATTGTAGGGGTTTCCTCGTCTTAATGTATCCAGACTCGGCTTTCTTGGCGAGTGGGAACATCAAAAAAACAGTATGTACGTTTCATCGCCAGTTACAACTTTAGAAATAATTTGATGGCTTCCAGCATTCAACATATCTAAAGTTTGTTGGCAAATTCTAACACATTCTGCTTTTCGTAAATCTGTCAGATGTTGGGGTACAAACCGAGATACAACCTTTTTCATGGCTCGCCGCGCTCGCTTCACTCGCTTGGCTCGTAAATCAGACTCGTTCGATAAAGTATCACTTTACTGACTTGTTACATAAATAACTATAATAATTCATGTCTCGACGTTTCATTACAGGCGTATTTGCTAGCCATGAAATATTATTAAGCCCCTTTGGTGCATTTGCGCATTCTCCTAACTTTATAATAAGATTAGCAATACCCGACGCGTGTTGCTACGCTAAAAAAAACAATTTTTATCGGCACCAAACTTCAAAGGAATACTCTCCAGCTTATGACTAGAGTTTCCCTGAAAAATCCATCAAAACCGGTTCAGCGGTTTCGGAGTCTATAGCGAAGATACACACCCACACCATACATCCAATTTTATATACAAGATTTAATTTTATATGAAAATACTTGTAATATACTTTGGAAAATGTTGCTCCTTATTACTACTTTGTAACTGCTACAATCAAGCACATACGAGGGCGAGCCCTATGTCCGTGACTTTTTGAATGAAACATGTTTTTGGATAAAAAATCATTTTATTTTTCAACATAGTCTCCTTTGAGCTCTATACACTTTATCCAACGTTTCTGCATTTTTTTTATCCCTTCTAAAAAATAAGATTTGTCGAGGTCATCAAAATAGGTATTTGTTTGTGAGATGATTTCATCGTTGGAGTCAAATGTCTTTCCGCCGAGCCATTTCTTCAGGTTTGGAAACAAGAAATAATCACTCGGGGCTATATTCGGAGAATAGGGCGGCTGAGGGAGCAATTCGTCGCCTAATTCATGGACTTTTGCCATGGAAACTGCACATGTTTGCCCACTTTTTTCTTGGTCAAATGCGGTCTTTTTTTTTCAAATCCTCCTTAAATCGACTCAATAAGTTGGCATAATATTCGCCATTGATTGTTTTACCCTTTTGAAGGTAGTCAATGTGGATTATACCACGTGCGTCCCATAAAACGGTCGCCATGACTTTATTGGCTGACAAACCCACCTTGGCCTTCTTTGGCGCCGATTCACCCCGAGAAACCCACTGTTTTGACTGCTGTTTTGTCTCTGGTGTGTTGTGGTGGATCCACGTTTCGTCCACGGTTACGAAACGGCGCATAAACTCGTCCATATTGCGGTTAAACAACGCCAAACAGTCCTGCGAAGTTGTCACACGATTGCGTTTGTGGTCGATTGTGAGCAAACGTGGGACCCATCTTGCGGAAAGCTTTCTCATACTCAAGTGATCATTCAAAACTAAAACCACCGAAGCCATGTGATATGCCTATGGCTTCCACAATCTGTCGCACTTTCAATCTCCGATCGACCGACACCATATCGTGAATTTTTTTAATTGTTTCGGGTGTAGAGACCTCAACTGGGCGCCCAGAAGGTTCGGCATCTTCCGTGCTTGTACTGCCACAACAAAGTTCAGTAAACCACATTTTTATCATTGAAATTGATGGCGTTCCCATAGTATTTATCAAGCTTAGCCTTGGTTTGAATGATGGATTTTTTTTGCAAAAAATAATGCTTAATGAGCACATGAATTCACATTTTCCATTTTGGAGATAATTTTAAGGCGGTAAATATGTATGCTAATAGCAAATGTTGAATAGAACTTCGAATAATTGACTTTATTAAGCTTTAGGAAGTGAAATAATGTAGGTATAATTTTTTACAATAGTCGTATATTTAAGAAATACCCAGAATATATAATAATAACTAAAAATAAGTACGTAATAGGTGCTTTCGTTCGTACCCGTGATTCATAATCACACGATCAGTTTAGACAACGCACGTGTTCGATTGCAATGATCACTTTCCCCCCACTTGTGAAACAAGTAATCACGAATAGCAAACCCCTTACCCCGCTGAATCAGACAATTTTTGTGTTCACTGTGATTATGATGATTGTGATTAGTTTACATAACGGCAACATAACCTTTAAAAAAGGCGTGTAGTGGCATCTGGTCTTGTGGTCGCATCCGTGGAAAAGATGGAAAGAAGTTTGCAAGGTGGAAGTAGTGATAATTCACATTTTAAGAATGTTCAGCTTTCTAATTTAAGCTTTGCGCATTTGGCGCCATCTATGCATCCAACTTTTGTATGTTCGTTTGTAGTGAACACGATCCGGGTATGATTACTTGATCATATGTTCATGTTCATTAATACGTGATAATTATGATTAATACGAACGAAAGCAGCTAATATGACTGACATTTATCTCCAAAATGGCAGACGAGTCAGCTGTCCTAAATATAGTAGCTATATTGACATGAGTCAACTGAGAGATGTCTGTTGACAGGAACAGTGTTGCCCTTTCACTTAAGAGGCGGGAAACACAAAAAGTCACGGACATATCGACCCACATCCGCTTATGGTTAAATCGCTTTGTCAACCGACATGCGCCAATAACACACCCACCCACACACATCCACTTTTAATCTAACCACTGAATAATCACAGGTGATCCAATGTAAATAAAATCATTAGTGCAACTTCATGGGCTAGTACTAATCTAACAACGGAATAATCACAGGTGATCCCATATCAATAAGATTAAATGATGGAAAATGTTATTATTTTTAGTCCGACCGGCTACAGACTTCACAGGAACACGCTCCATGCAATGCTAGAGTTTTCTTTCGCTTTGGCAACCGACATGTATGTGCTAATAAATTAAAATGGCGCAAGAAATGTTACAAAATGTTATCTGTCAAGTAATATAACCTATAAAAGCCATTTAATACAGCTTCTGACAATTGTAATAATTACCTGTTGTAGTTTGTTATAATCGTAATCCAAATAATATAAATTTGTGAGCAATGCTTGCCTACTACACAGAATAGCCAAGTATGAAATAAAATATAGAAAAGTAGTATTTAGTAACTTTATATAGTCGGATCGTTTTCGCAACCGACATGGCAAAACTACGAACTAAAAACGCTGATTCAATACCACTACAAATTCCTGTCAACCGGAACAATTTTAGAACAATAAAATTCAAATAATTAATTAATATTTTAGGATAAATAGCTACGGCTAGTAAAATACTATTACATGAAAGTCAGTTAGAAATTAAATATTATAGATAAAATTATTAAATATTACTTTTCTATATCAATATTTTACTTAATACATGGCTATTCTGAGCAGTGTTGTCAGATTTTTATTTTCACGGAGCGGATGACACTTGACAAGCGTAGCGAATATTAATGTGAATGACATTGTGGTCATCTTTATTACTTATCACAATTTTAAGTCCCCCTAGAAAATTTCAAGTATTAAATCCGACACCGTACAAAAAAAACAGCTTAACACTGGCAGCGCGGAAGAACTAGTAATATGTGATGGTAATAAGATGGCGATGCGAGTCAGCGAGTGTGTCGTTATTCAAGATTATTTGCAAACTGTGTTTGTAAACGATCTGCAAAGAGCAATATTATGCACATGAAACTGAACAAAGAACTTTTATTACACATAATTACATGACCTGTTTGGGATTTTACTGGTAGATTGCATATTAGTACATGTTTTGCAGTTTGGATTTTATTATAACCTACTAATATCTGACAAAAGAATACAAGCTAAATATTGTCTGAACGTGTTTTCCAATTTACTTATAAAAGGCATAAGAAACGCTGATTATTTTTATTCTGAAGCAAATCTTTCTTAAACAACCTCATTAAAAATTAATCAGCACACTTTCCTGTTCAGAAATAAATCGAATATATTGATCTAAACTAAACCAAATTATATAAGAGAAGGTAAGTTTTATTCAACAGAAATGTTTGGTTTTATTTGTACATTATAAATTGGGATAATAAAAATACTTGTTCATTATTGTATTATAATTTAAAGTTGCTTGGTAAGTTGAATTCTGATCAGTAGAAGATTCAGCTTACGAATACTCAACATTTGAAATACTTTAAGATGTTGAATTGTTTAATTCAGCATTAAATATAATCTTTAACTACAAGAAATGTATACTAGTTTAAAGCATGTTCACAGAACAATGGTACCGTAATAAGACAGAAAGCTATCTAATCGAAGAAGCAGGTGATTGTCACATAATAATAAATGTTTGAAGATCACGTGATATTATTTAGGAAATTTTCAAATTTAAGAAGGGTTAAACACGTTGACCATAATAGAAGAATGGATAATTAGCATGCAAAAACTATGTTGTAATCAATGATATACCTGCGAGAAATGTTTCAAACAAGTTGCTTTTAGTATGTCAGTGAGTATGGCAATAATCATAGTGAACAGTAAGAATCTGGCAAAAAAGAAGTTTTTATAATTGGTGTAATACTTTTCTGACCTTCTTGTTGCATGTAAAATTACTTTAATGTTAGGTAATGCATTTAATGGACAAGCATGTCCATTAAATGCAGTATGGATACTGCTGTACAACTGTCTTTGCTAGTAAATATCTTTATTGTTTATAGTAAAACTAACTGGAACATATTTACTTAATACATTTCTGAATTTAAATGAACCCCAAAAGTTCAATTCTGTTTGAAAATCTTACCTTTATTGTACTTATATTTAATTATTAACAGCAGACAAATTCATACAAATATAAAATAATCATTATATTCGGTTTCTAATAGTACTTAAGCCAAATTATTATCAAATTACTAGTTACATATTAAAATTATTGTCGGTAGAGCTAAAATCACAAGTCTAATTGATTATTTAGGGTTATAGTATCAAAATTAATATTACTTGACAGATCAAATTTTGCAACGTCTCAAATTTGACGCCATTTTAATTTTGGTGGCGCATGTCGGTTGCGAGAGCGATTCTAGTATATATAACATTTAATTTGTAACTGGTTTTCATGTAATAGTATTTTACTAGCGGAAGCTATATATTCTGAAATATTAATTAATTAGTTTAACTTTATTGTTCTAAAATTGCTACGGTCGATGGAAATTTGTAGTGATAAGAATTGTCGTTTTTAATTTGTACTTTTGTTAACAAACGTTTTTATTACTAACATCTACTAACATTAAAAATAAAATATCAAATTCTGTTTTTAAAATATGTTTGACCTGACACAATGTCGTATGACAACTGTCTTATCTGACATCACTCTAAACAAAATAACCATTGACAACCGGTCCACGGCTCACGTCGAACAGCGCCGCTACATGAATGTAAGGAGGTAAAAGGCAACGGTAACATACGCCCCCCCCCCTCGAAAGACGTTGTTTCGATTAATTCTCCAGGTCCGATACGCATTTTAATGTCTCTCATCTGGTTCGCGGCTGGTTCCCGGGCGTGGCTGTTGTTCAGGAACTGGAGCTGGTGCCTGTCTCATGGGTCGCACCTGGTTGAGATGATATTTTGCACGTTGTGCCCCGGGTCGCTCAACCCATACGCAGGTATCTCCTGCCAGCTCCACAACAGGATAGGGTCCCATCCATCGTGGTCCGAAATGCTGGCCAGGTGGAGGATGCGACTTCACCATCACTAGGTCTCCCACCTGCAGATTTATCGGCATGGGGGCACCAGGTTGTACGTAGCGTCGTTCTCGATATCGGAGGTCATTTTCGTGCACTTTCTGGGTTCGTTGTTCCGCAGGCTCTGGTTACTGATATTGCGGGTCTCGCCACTCACCCGGGCGATGCAGCTCATACCCGAACAGGGCTTTGGCCGGAGAGTAGCCTGTTGCGGCGTTCTGGCGACATCTCAGGTTGAACAGCACGGTTCCCAGCTTCTCATCCCATCTTTCTGGTGTCTCACCTTCGAGCTGAATACGGAGTCCCTTTTTAATGTCTTGGTTCTTTCGTTCCACGGGGTTGGCTCTTGGGTGGTATATTGCCGTAGTCCAATGTATGCTTTGCCACCTCCGCAGCGCCGCCTCCCATGCCACCGAGTTGAACTGCGGGCCATTGTCAGTAAGGATTGCCATGGGGTATCCAAATCTCTGAAACATCTGTTCCAGGTACTCGATTGTTGCGGTGGATGTGGCATTTTTGACGGCTCCCACCTCAATCCATCGAGAGTACACATCTTGGGCCACGATCCCATAGCGGTTTCCTGACCGAGCCTCCGTCATTGGTCCAATGATGTCCACCGAAATCACCTCAAAGGGGCGGGCTGGAGCGTGTGGTCTAAGAGGTGCCTGGGTCTGGTTGGCTCCCCTCTTGAAGGCATTGCAAATGCGGCAACATTTGACGTGGTCAGTTATTTCGGATTTCATGTGCGGCCAAAAGTATCGCTCCGCAATGGCCCGGATAGTCTCTTCGGTCCCGGGATGTCCGGCCGTGTGGTGGTCGTGGTATTTGTTGATTACCAACGTTCGCGCCGTGGAGGGTACGAATATGGGTATTCCCAATTCGTCGCCGAAGGAATCCATCGCGAAACACCCAAGGGGATTCATCGTCCTCGTCCGTGGGTTGTATGGCCGTTTGGACTAATTCTTGGATATGTGGGTCCCCTTGCTGGGCGTCTTGTAGTTGGTGGAATAGTGGTTCTTCGTCGGTGATGATGTAAACGTTCTGGCCTGCCTCTGGGGGACTGGTAGTCGTATGGGAGCAAGCGCTCCGTGTCTTCCAACTCGGGGCCTATTCTCTCGTTCCCCGGGTTCCTGGAGAGGGCATCCGGCAATTCATTTTCCCGGCCGGGTATGTGTTCGACTGTGTATTGAAACTCCTGCAGCAACAAGGACCATCTCATAAGCTTGGACTTGGCTTCCCGGAATTGCTGGAGCCAGGTGAGAGCCTTACTATCCGTTCTAAGCTTAAACGGTCGATCCTCCAAGTACGGACGGTACCTTTTAATGGCCCAGACCACTGCCAAGCATTCTTGTTCCATGTCAACGAAGCGCTTGCTCCCATACGACTACCAGTCACCCCGAGCCCCAGAGGCAGGCCAGAACGTTTACATCATCACCGACGAAATGTTAACAAGCGTTTTTATTACTAACATCTACTAACATTAAAAATAAAATATCAAATTCTGTTTTTAAAATATGTTTGACCTGACACAATGTCATATGACAACTGTCTTATCTGACATCACTCTAAACAAAATAACCATTGACAACCGGTCCACGGCTCATTCCAATTCAATCGTACCCGATCTGGAGAACACGTCGAACAGCGCCGCTACATGAATGTAAGGAGGTAAAAGGCAACGGTAACACTTTGGCCGTATGGGTTTCCAAAACGATTGAACTATACCGATAGGTCCAGCTCGGAACGGGCCATAGTCAGCAATGAGTGGCAACACCGAAACCCCTCTACCCGCAGCAGCTTCAATTGCAGCACATTGCAGTTAAGAATTTAGTAAGACTGAAAACCGCGCAAGGATATAGTCGTTTGCATATTCGTTCTGTATACGTAATTTGCCCATTTGTTTCAGACATAATAAGGTCCAATTTATTATTATTATTGTATTCTTAGCTGCTACGGAAAAGTAATTTTAAGTAATAAAAAAAACAATAACGTTTTCTAAAAGATAAAAGTAAAAAAATCAATAATTCTGCAAAATAAATTAAAATTTTAAGAAAGTCACTCAAAATAGGATTCGAAAATACCGCCCTCTCTTGCCAAACAATAGCCGAGCCTATTGTAAAACTCCCGCCTCACTCCCTCGAGATTTTCTAGGGGTTATTGTCTCGAAAAGGCGAAACAGTTTAACTTGTAACTGTTGCAAGTTCGGGATTGTTAGAAGACCGTAAAGATTTTCTTTGACATAACCCCACAGAAAAAAATCGCAGGGATTGAGGTCGGGTGATCGAGGTGGCCATATTATCGTACCCCTCCCGGAAATAACACGATTACGAAAAGTGTTTTCTAAAAACTCTCTAACTAATCTGCTGTTATGCGCGGGACAACCGTCTTGCATAAACCAAATTGCATCAAAATCGATGTTTAGTTGACGGACAGCAGGAATAATTCGTGTTCGCAGCAAATCTAAATATTTTACTGCATTCAAATTGCCGTCGATAACAAATGGCCCTATAATGTTATCACCCAAGATACCCGCCCAAACGTTAAGTTTTTCGGGGTATTGAGTTTTAACATTATGTTTATTTTCTCGAGACCAATATTGCACGACTGAGGGGTTATGCTTCCCATGACGTGGAAAAGAAGACTCGTCGGTAAACAGAATATTTTTTTATAAAATATTCGTCCCTGTTAGCCTTTTCCATCACGGACTCACAAAACTCCATTCTTGCAAAATTGTCATCAGGAAAAATCTCCTGGCACTTTTAAACTTTGTAACTTTTATATTTGTTGCGTTTTAGAATCCGCTTTACTGTACTTCTACTAACACCGATTTCGTCTGCAATTTGCCGTGTACACTTAAGGTCGCCCATTTCAACTAACGAACAAACCCTCACGTCTCTCTCCTCCCGATCGGCAGATATTAGAGGGATATGAGGCTGTTCGTCAATTTGTTAGCATTTGCGGCACTTTCCGACTACACAGCCATATTTCCTAAACGCATTTACGATCCTTTCAATCGTCGAATGCGAAGGAATAGGCCGATTTACGTACTCTACAGCAAATAAATCAGCGGTTGTTCGACAGGAATTGCCTGCAAGATACCACGAAACTATTTGTACCTTCTCTGCGGTTGTATACACTGACATGATAACTACCTTTACGTATGCACAGCTAAATACGAATGACGGGACATCTGTTGCGCTCGACCATCGGAATTAGGTTGCGCACGCGGAGTGGTATCGTACACACGTTGCCACATAGCATTACGTTCCATACGTATATTGTTGCCTATGTATGGCCCGTCGCGGGCTGGACCTATCGGTATGGTATACCATTCAGCATCCATCAGCATCATCGTATGGTATTTTTGCCGCGAACATGCGAGTCTGAAACACTTTGGCGCGTTGCCCTTGTTATTAGGTATGTATGTTTACAAGGATATCTGGGATAAAATTGAGAAGAACAGTTGTGTAGGACATGTAACACTGATAAAGCAGATTAATCTTTTTATTACTTAAATGTATCCTGAATATACATAAGTATTTATATACATTTGTTACATTTTAAAATTCATGTGTTTATATGTTATGCAATATCGGAACACAGTCATCTTTCTTTTTTTTTAATCTATATGTATTTGCACATACAATGATGTGGAAGGCATCGATAATATTTTGACTATACAATTTTACAAGATAATATGCTATAGATTTTCTGTACAAGGTGAATTACTTTATATAACGTGGTTTATAATAGTTTCATCCAAAAAAAGACGTACAATACAAAATAAAGAGAAAATATTTTTATATCACAAGGAAACATGAATAGTATTCGTTCGTATTAAGCTGCAGCTTTGACAAATATCTATACAAATGGAGAATGAAATCTTCGTGTATAATAAGAAGAGACAAAAAATACTAGAAAAAAGTTGATAAAAAATATTAACAAATATAGAGCGATCAATAAATTACATTACATCATCATATTCGCACGGAATAGGGCTAATAAATGTTTAAAAAAAACGTATTCTCTCCTATTCATAGTCAATTCAAAAAAAAAAGTTTTAAAATTTTTTCAATTTTCTCGTAAAACAGCGCGAATCAACAGTAATCGTTTTCATGATGAGATAAAAACATATATGTCAACAATTTCTCCGCTTATAAAAACTATTCAACTATCATTCCTCCCATTTAGGGCTATCTAATGTAGGAGCAGAATATGCCCGAGAATAAATTCTAGGGCAGCGATCCGTGTCATCTGCGATGGTCAAGGCAGTAGACGGAAATGGAACAATCGGCGGTGCCTATGGCCAGGCCCACTTTATAGGGATGGTACGCAAGACAATTGACCGGACCGATCCTGTAGCCCATGAAGCCCTCGTAAAATCTGATCACATTCATGCAGTTACCGTTGAAATTGTGGATACCTACACTTTGATTAGCAGCACTGTAAATAACGGTGTTTATATTACAAGTATGCATTTATGTACATAATAATAATACATTTTCGCAATGCGAAATGGAAACATTGGTTATTTTAATGTTGCCAGATATAAGGACCATTAGACAGGCAATGCAGGAAGGTAGGGAATAATTTTTAAAGGCGACAAATCCGTAAGGACATTTCGAAATCCCAATAGAATTTGTTTCAATTTTAGTTTATAAATAAATGATTATGACTTGACACATTGTTTTTAGCAAAATACAATGTGGTACGATCATGTGCAGTGAAAAGTACCCAGGTTAATTAGTTACAGTGCAAGTCGGGCTAGAATTTTTCCGCCAGCAAAAATGGCGATCGCCCCACAAAATGTTCAGAGTGACCGTACATCATCTGTATCCGATAACTGAACAGTTGCGCAACTGTTGTGTCTGCTGAATGCGACCATTTATTATTTGTGTTGGAAACAGTGATTATCAGACTAATTTATATAGCTAATTCTTGTATATTTGTAAACTTTGTTGTATTTTTCATAATAAATTTTAAGGGCAGCTTATATTTTATCTTAAATTTGACAATCAAATTGGGTAAGTAATTTACTATGTATACTATACACATTTAACTTGTTTACTACTGTAACATAGATTTTACGAGTACATACATTTGTATTATTTTATCTCTGATGTATGGAGTAAAATGGATTTTTTAGGTTTTGAAAAGGATTTCAGTTTAAAAGGTCTGACAACACTCATTGATCTACCTACACACCTACACACTGTAAATGTAAAAATACTACAGGATCACTTTTTCAAACCTGCACTGTAATTTCAATTTTGTACACTACACACTAATGTGCTCACCTTTAAGATGTTTTTAATGGTAAAACAGTTTTTTAAATAAAGCAAAATGTACGTGATGTCGGAGCTAATTAGTTCAAGTAAAAACAGAAACGTTTAAAAAAATAAATTATAAATATACGCTATTGTAGTGAAATAAAAATCGATTATTGTTTTTCTTTTTTCATATCAACAATTATCTTGTTGTTGGTATTTATAATTTTCATTTAATTTAAAATAGAAGTGGATATTTGCAGCTTGTATAATATATCAATTAATATAATCAGACCAAGTGTTAAAATAACTTTTAAAGTAGATTCTTAATCTGTATCCATTACACGTTACGTTAATCTAAACGGCAGCTTGTATTTTGCATGTTAAATTGGCTGTCAAGAGAGAACTCAAATTAGAACAATTCGAAAAGTTAGATACTGCTGGCACGAATAAATGGTTTATTTAATTTATTTTTAGTAGATTAAAAAATGATAGAATAGAAATAAATACTTAAATAAAATATTTAGGTTACTGTAAACTTTAGGTAGGAAGATAAGAGAAGTAAGAAATAAATTTAACATTTTAGAATAATCCCCTGTAGCTGTAAACTCAAGTACGCATGCCCTTGCATTAAAGTACATATATGCAACAGTTAGAGGACTATCGATCATTAATCACCTACTTTCAAACTTACGGCAAATATAACCATTTATAATTTGAAAGGAAACAAACAAATGTTTAAGATTTACACTGTATTTAATAACAACGACAGCTGTTTCGCTACACTGTAGCTTCTTCAGGTTGACATATACAATAATAACTATCTACATACACTTAAAACTCATATATAGTGTGGGTTATTAGGAATTCATAGAACTAATATATCAGGAACAATATCTTGCGTAAAAGTATCGGGTCTATACAAAAAATACGTGTAACTAAATATATTGCTAACAGATGTTATGTGTGAAATTAGGGAAACTATATTACTGACTGAATAGATTTAACAACAGGTCCACTTGATCGTTTAATAAGTTGTCTGAATGTTTATATTTATTAATTTCTAATGTCTCTAGTAAATCTAGTTTAATACTTTTATTTTCAACGTGAAGAATATCAAAACTCTTTATCAAAACTGTGATTATTATCTATCAAATGATTCGCGTAAGTCGAATCAGTTTTCTGGCTTATGTAAGCGAAGTAATGATCAGCGATTTATTAAATACAATACAATTAAAAAGTTTAAATCTTTCACTTACTTAGGGGAGGACCAAGTAAAACTAACAAAATTACTTAAAACAGAGAAAATTAATATTGCATACAAAACAAACAATAACGTTGCGAAAGACATCAAGAATAAAAAGGAAAACTGTAACTATTATTCGAACTTGAGAATTATAGGGGAGAATAGTACGATTATCAACACCTAATAGCCGGAAGTTGCTAGTATTTATTTCATTCATTGGAATTATGTAAGAATCAAATTCAAAGCTTGCAAAGTCTTTATATTCATAAGATCAGTATCATTGATGACCAATAGTTTTTACTGAAACTAAGGGGTTATTCATTTCATCTAGTAGATATAAAAGTTGAAGTGAAAGTAGTGCGATAAATACTAAAGTAATAGCAGGCAAGATGGTTCAGATGATTTCAATTATTTTTCATTTTAAAAGGAATCGATAATTATATGTGTTGAAGAATAGGTTCCCGATTAAGTATCCTACTAAAACTGTAATTATCAATAAAATGAGAAGGGCGTGATTGTGGAAGAAAGTTAGCTGTTCTATTAGAGGCGAGGCGCTATCCTGCAGCAAAGAGGAATTTCACGTAACAACTTCTAAGAAAAGGGTGGGTCTTTATGTATGGGGCTTAAATCCATTGCACTATTCTGCCAAATTAGAAGTTAGTTAATATTGGCAATTCAGAATATCTATGTTCAGCAGGCGGCATAAGTAGAAACCATTCAATTGATGTCGATATTTTTAAAGGTATTAACCTTTTCCGTATGGAAACAAATTTATCTCAAATGATAAATAAGAATACAATAATTCTAATTAGGGAAATTAAGGATCCGATTGAAGAAATTACATTTCAAGTAGTATAGGCGTCCGGGTAGTCTGAGTATCGTCGAGGTATTCCTCTAAGTCCTAAAAAATGTTGGGGAAAGAAGGTTATATTTACTCCAATAAATATAGTAGAGAATTGGATCTTTAAGTATTTAGGGTTAAGAGTCTGAGTCTAATACTGCTCCTATAGATAAGACATAGTGAAAGTGAGCTACTACATAATAGGTGTCATGTAAAATAATATCAATTGAAGAGTTAGCTAAAACAACATCTGTTAATCCTCCTACTGTAAATAAGAATACAAAACCTAATGCCCATAAAAGAGAAGGGGACTAATTAAGTTGAGTCCCATGGAGAGTTGTTAGTCAACTAAAAATTTTAATTCCAGTTGGGACTGCAATAATTATTGTGGCTGAAGTAAAGTAGGCACGAGTATCTACATCTATACCAACTGTAAATATATGATGGGCCCATACAATAAATCCTAGTAAACCAATAGCTATTATAGCATAAATTATGCCCAGGGTTCCGAAGGTTTCCTTTTTTCTTCTTTCTTGTCTAATAATATGGGAGGTTATTCCAAACCCAGGTAGAATTAAAATATAAACTTCTGGGTGCCCGAAAAATCAGAATAAGTGTTGGTATAAAATAGGGTCTCCTCCCCCAGCGGGATCAAAAAAGAAAGTATTGATATTACGATCAGTAAGGAGTATTGTAATAGCCCCTGCTAAGACAGGTAAGTATAGTAAAAGTAAAAGAGCAATTAATGCCACAGATCAGACAAATAATGGTATTCGATCAAAGGTTACTCCTGTGGATCGTATGTTGATTACTGTGGTAATAAAATTTACTGCTCCTGGAATTGAGGAAATTCCTGCTAAGTGCAATCTGAAAATAGCTAAATCAACTGAGGCCCCTCTGTGGGCAATATTAGATGATAAAGGTGTTACACAGTTAAACAGTTCAACCAGTTCCAGCACCTCTTTCTACAAGGCTTCTTATAAGTAGAAGTGTTAAAGAAGGGGGGAGTAATCAAAATCTTATGTTGTTTATTCGAGGGAATGCTATATCAGGAGCTCCAAGCATAAAAGGGACTAATCAATTTCCGAATCCTCCAATTATAATGGGTATTACTATAAAAAAAATTATTACGAATGCATGGGCTGTAACGATGACATTATAAATTTGGTCATCTCCAATTAAAATTCCTGGGTTACCTAGTTCTGCTCGAATTAGCAGTCTTAAAGAGGTACCTACTATTCCGGCCCATCTACCAAATAAAAAGTAGAGAGTTCCGATATCCTTATGGTTAGTTGAAAATAATCATTTGTGAAAAAAAAAACTAATCACAACAATAAATCGGGAGTCTATACGTTAACTTGTGGTACATGTACTAAAGGATATATAGGTCAAACAGGAAGAGCGTTTAAAACACGGATCGTTGATTATTACTCCGCTTACATAAACCAAAAAAAATATTCGACTTACGCGAATCATTTGATAGATGATAATCTCAGTTTTAATAAAGATTTTGATATTCTTCACGTTGAAAATAAAAGTATTAAACTAGATTTACTAGAGACTTTAGGAATTAAAAAATATAAATATTGGTGTAGCAAAACAGCTGTCGTTGTTATTAAATACAGTCCAAATCTTATACATTTGTTTGTTTTATTTCACATTGAAAATGGATTTACATTAAGTAAAGATCAACTCAATCCAAGATAACCATTTATATTTAAAAACAGGCAATCATTTGAACAACACGAAGTTATTTGTATTTCTGTTCTTAGTTTAACACGGTATTTATATAGGTAAATGTTTGTTTCCTGTTTGCCTTATTTTTGTGTTCAAAACATGTAGCAATTCTACGGACAGTTTTTTTTCTTCATTAAATGCATATTCCTTCCTTATCAATTATTCACACACTTTGCTTATTCATAACATGTCTGTCAGAAATAATACTGCTCGTTCCTCAATTCTTAAGCTTTTACGCTGATTAAGAACTCCTGAAGCTATCTAGCATTAGTTGTCTTAGGGTTTACTGGATTAGGTACTACACTGTAGGAGGAAAAGAATAGTTAAATTGTATCCCCAACAGGGAAGCATCTGACACTGATAATTTTCATAATCGACATTTTATTATTAACCTCCCTCCTGGCGATTTGAATGTTGCTGTTCACCAAACTAGCTATAACATAACGCCTATTATCAGGGATACGCAATGCAAAATAACAGAATTAATAGAGAAATTGTCCGAATTTTGACATAAAAGGCAAAAGACTTATGGCGCATTTGGGCTGATTACAGAATGATTATATCATACCGTAGACTAACAATAAAATTATACTTACCATGCATATGTATCAGCCCCTCGATGTATAGTGAAGGCTGTCATTCGTGCGTTGTGTACAACTTGATGGACAGACACAGATTTGTTCATTCTGATATCGTATATTCTTACGTCACCATTTACACTGAAATTGAAAATAAGTAGTTTAGAGACACATGTAGACATTTTATTATTAAAGACATAAAGAAGAAAAAAGAAAAACCGTGAAATGAATATACGGACAAAGAAATGAGGTGTGGCCACCACACGACTTTCTTATACGTATGAGCGTTTCAAACTATACAATTTTGGGAATTTTTTTATACAAAACTTATTCAAAATCCTATTCTAAGTACTTTCATTCTCTTAATAAATCGCTATAGAATGGATACTTTGCAAGATATTCGAAAAAAAGTGCTAATCGCTAAGAGTAAAAGTGCTACTTCCGGCTAGAATTTTGAAATTTCATATATACAAAAAATATTGCAAATCCAGTTCTAAATACTTTTGTACTCTTGACAAATATATGGGGTTATCATAAAGTAAGGGATATACTTTAACATATTATAACTTTTTAACAAATCAAGCTAACAACAAAAAGTAAACGAAATCTAGTTGCCTAAGGAATGGGATTTGTTGTATCTCTGGAAAACAAAAGCGTTGTCATGACAGTTTTTGACACAAGTGTTAAAAGTAAATCATTCAATTTGGAGTTTATTTTCAAATTAAAACTGAAGTAAACGTAAAGTTTTAACGACTCAAACTGTAATAGCATGGACCTACGAACAAGAATTGGTTTAGTTCAGTGTTATTATGAATGCGGCAGAAATTACACAGCTGGATTACGAAGGTTTCGCACGAGAATGGGTTTGAGAGCGGGGCCCTGTCGTATGAAAGCGTACCGCAATTTGATACAAAAATTTGAAAGAACAGGTTCGGTAATTGACCTTCTGAGATCAGGAAGACCAAGCATTAGTGATGTCCAAGTTGCAGAGGTTCTTCACGAAAATCAGGACATAGCCAGAGGTAATCCACTAGCAATCAGCAGTGCAAATACGATATCCAAGCGATTGCAAATGCCGTACACCACGGTCTGGAAAATTTTACGCAAAATTCTAGAAATGTATCCATATAAACTCAAAATGATGTTTGAATTAAAGGAGGCAGATTTCGCTAGTAGGTACGATTTTTCTTTGCGATTATTGGCTCAGATGGAAATTGAACCCGAATGGTTATCCCGTATTTTATGGACAGATGAGGCACATTTTTCTCTGAATGGTGGAGTCAATACTCAAAACTGTAGAATCTGGTCTGCAGAAGATCCACAAGTAATTGTTCAAGAAGGTCTTCATGACAAGAAAGTCACCGTTTGGTGCGGTTTTACAGCTGATTTTATCATTGGTCCGTATTTCTTCGAAGAGCTACAGAATGGAGAAGCCGTATCTGTAACGATTAACGGTGAACGATACTTGCAAATGTTAAGAGATTATGTTATTCCACAGCTGCAAGACGAGCACCACAGAATTGAAAACATGATTTTTATGCAGGATGGAGCACCTCCGCACATTTTCCGACCAGCTAAAGAATTTTTAACTAACGTTTTTCAAGATCGCGTTTTAAGTAGACATTTTGCAAATTCATGGCCACCAAGATCACCCGATCTTAACCCAGCGGACTACTGGCTGTGGGGTAATTTAAAAAATTTAGTGTTTAGAAGAAGACCAACAACGCTACAAGAATTAAAAGACAATATTACGGAGCAAATTGGTGCAATTCAACCAGAAATGTTAAGAAATGCAGTGTACAATTTAGAGGAACGGTTGCTGATTTTACAAGATCAAAATGGAGGACATATTGAACATTTGCGGTAACTGGGTTTGGGCATACAAAATCCCATTATTTAAACAATTAAATTTCGTTTAGTTTTTGATATTAACTTAATTTGTTAAAAAGTTATAATAAGTTAAAATATATCCCTTACTTTATAACAACCCTGTATATAGAATGCATAACTTACGACATATTTGCAAAAAATAGCTATTCGATAAGAGCAAAAGTGGTACTTCCGGTCTGAATTTTGAAATCTTTTTTATACAAAAGATATTGAAAATTATGTTTTAAATACTTTTATACTCGTAACGTACTTGCCTAAAAAGCATGACTTGCGAGATATTCGCAAAAAACTGATTTTCGATAAGAGTAAAACACCTACTTCCGGTTGGAATTTCGAAAAACTTTTTTAAGACAATTTGTCTCAAACTAAATTTTAAGTACATATGAATTCTTTATAAATTTGTTTAAACTTAGTAGTTGACGAAATATTGGCAAAATTCGATTTTTTAACTGAAGTGAACTGCTACTTCCGGTCTACCGATTTTACTGAAAAACTAATCAGATCTCAAGAGGGAGATTATACACGTAAATACAAAATTTGGAATTGATAGCTATAGCGGTTTGACCGCTATCGTGGTCAGAAACAGACACACAGACAGACACAGACGTTTTTTAAAAACCACCTTTTCGGTATTAGGGGACTTCAAAACGTGGACATCTGCAAAAATCTCGAGGTCGAACATTTTTATCATCACAATACTTCCTTATACTACGTATAAGAAAGTAAAAAGGAAGATATTGGAGAAACAGTAAAAGCAATATAGGGGACATTACATAAACAGAGAGATCAGCAACTTCTACCAAGAAACCAGGAGAACAAAAGAAAGCAAAAACACTAAAATTATTTACTGTATATTATGAAGATGAGCCACTGCTAGAGACACAAAAGACAAATTAAGATGGGCAAAGTATTTCGAACAACTGCTAAATGAAGAAGAGAAACGGAAGGACAAACAACAACCCCAACAAGACTATACCAACAAGAATTCAGCAAACAGAAGGAATTAGAAGAGAACAGGAGCTAGACCATATAATAGGAAACTAAAGCATAACAAAAGTTCAGGTGAGAGTAACATACCAGTAGAAATCCAAAAAGAGGGCGGAGTGGAACTACGTAAAAGCTTATCACTTAGTACCAACGATATCAACAAAAGAGAAAATGCGAGAACAATGGAATAGGGCTGTCATATGTCCGATCTTCAAGAAAGAGTACAAAACACTTTGTAAAAATTATAGAGGGATAGCCTTACTTGAAGCCGCTTACAAAGCAAAAATAAATTTGGATGATCAAGGATAGACCAAATATTCACATTATAGATGTGGCAAAGTAACAGTTATGAGCAAAATCTAGTTTTACATATGCTTTTCACTTATTTCTGCACAATACCTTTAATTTGCTTATTTTGTGGAGCAAATTAAATTCTCGGAAAAATTTATGAAACAGCAGAATTACAAATACGTATCATATAAGCTTATAAAGTTAATAAGAATGACACTCTCAGACTCAGCAGTAAAATTTTAGTGGATGGAAGGTTTTCGAAACAAATTACAATCAAAGGAGGACTAAGACAAGGGGATCCGTTCTCGACTGACCTATTTAATCTGATGCTGGAAGGAATTATGAGGGAATGCAAAATCCAAACAAACAGCGTCATTATCCATAACAGAGTACAATTTACTGCATATGCAGATGATGTGACAATATTATCGAGGTCAAAGAGGGAACTAGAGAAAGTATTTGGGTTATTTGCAGAAGGAGCAAGAAAATACGGATTATAGGTAAACGAGGAGAAAAAAGTATATGGAAATAAAAGTGGAAGCGACAAGAAAATAAATAAAATAGTTAGAGTATTTGGGTGTGACGATGACTAGTAAAGGTCAAGAAGGGAAAGAAGCTGAAAAATGGATTGTAAGAAGGAATAGAGCAATTGGTGCATTAACAAGATACTGAGAGGAAAAACCAGATCAACGACAATGAAAGAATAATGCGTCCAGCAATACTATACGTGAAATATGGACAATAACAAAACAAGATGAAGAAAAACTTAAAGTCTGGGTAAGGAGATTACTTAGAAAATTTTTGGAGGAGTCAAGGAGGTAATCGTATGAAAATATTTAGTATTCGATTAGCAAAAACTTTTATAGATGAATATTTTCAAAATTCAGGCCAGAAGTGACATTTACTTTCATAGGAAAGCAGTTTTTTTTACAAATATCTTGTAAATTCCATTATTCATTTAAGTCCAGTCCTGCAATGTGCCGATCTCTATAATATTTTACTAGGAAGGGCCATACCGGTTGTGTCAAATATCATTAGGCATAGGAAATCAACGTATACGTATACATGTACGATGTATACGTATACGACAGACAGTAGGTACCGGGTTGCCATATACATACATACGTATACGTTGATTTCCTATGACTAATGATATTTGACACAATCGGTATACGCTTAGATATTAATAAACTGCTTTAATATTATTGCGCTAAAATTGTTCGGGTCGATGGGAATTTCTAGGAACAAGTCTTTAGTTAGCACTTTTGCCGTATCGGTTACCAAAACGATTCAACTATACTTTCGATCTTATCAAAAAGCGGTCTATTATAAATGATATAGTGTGTTAGATTTTATGCGTCGCAGCAAATATCTCGGCTATTTTTGATAATGTGTCAAAATCGGGAAAACAATTGAACATCAAATAATTCATGCAAAGCAAATAAATTTCATTTTTTAAATGGAATGCACCCAGTATTTTTGCATATTCTGACACTACATGAATTTATCTATACAACAGTATAACACACGTCACACTTTCATTAATTTACCGCGTAACAGAAAAAGAGCGCCTGCAAAAGGTAGACGTTCAAAAAAAGGTTTCCTAGCATGTTGCCTATGCATGTTCAGTTTAGCAGTGACGAGGAGGCATGGTATGGACTCAGTGGTCATTGCTAGCGTGTCGAAGTGACAGTAAATTAACAATGGTCATTATAATTATATTTCTAATAATAAAAAAATGGATATGTTGAGAGCGTACATCAGATACAATGACAATCTTAGAGATGCTTCTGCACTGTATCGACCCTTGTATCCAGAGAGGGTACAGCCACATCCCCGGGCGTTTGCAAGACTTGAATGTAATTTACGAAGAAACGGCAATTTTAGTGCTAAAATGCGAAGACCAAGAAATGAAAGTGCAGCAAATGTGAAGATATTATGGTATTGGCATATTTTAGAGCACATCCAAGAAATTCAATACGTGAAGCAATACTCGACATAAATGACCCCTACAATATTAAATTGATTCACTGTATAAGAGCTGGTGATTCTGACACATTATTAAGAATAAATAATCTAATAACGTTCTTATATATCATCTTTTAATCAATCACACAATAGCCGAGATATTTGCACATAAAATCCAGCACACTGTATTCCGCAGAAATTATACTGTACTAATTCAGCTACAGCACGAAGTGTCTCAAGTACAAATTGAATTGGATGTATAATCAATGGAGTATACTATTTGATAGTTAACCAGCAAGTTTATTCGGCAATCTCTACCTGTTCACTCAAATAGTTTGCCCCACACCCATTATTTATGCAAGCTGGAAAGGACTTTTTTTATTATTAAAAATGGTACATTTTCCATTTCCATATTGAATGAAGGTTTTTTGCGGCAGTTTTTCTCACTGCGGAGAAGCACCCATTTAAGTTGAACCACAGGCGCGCAATAATAATTCATACTTACAAATGTCCCATGCAATTACTATTCATCACGTTCGTGCGACATCGCACTTGGGTAACAGATGCCGCTGAGAATCTCTCATGGGGTTTGGTACGTAAGTTGACAATATCAGGTTTTCTAAGCTTTTGAGGGATTGTGATAAAAGACGTTCGTGCACTGATGAGACCAATGTAAGGTCGAAACAGCTGTTTGTACGTTGTTTGTTCGCAATGCCGGCTTAGGGTAGATGTGCATTCATACATTTATTCATATACGAAAAAAAATTTCGTATATGTATACTTGCGTTATTTAATAGTGTGAGAGCGCTTACTCTCCAAGAATTACTGTTACATTGTATTGCAATAGGTACGCCACCTATGGCGTGTTCATTGAATGCACGTATATCTACAGTTGCCTGATTAGTAGTTGTACTACGGAGGGCAACATTACCTTGCGATGTCGCACTTGGGTAACAGATGCCGCTGAGAATCTCTCATGGTGTTTGGTACGTAAGTTGACAATATCAGGTTTTCTAAGCTTTTGAGAGATTGTGATCAAACACGTTCGTGCAATGATGAAACTAATGTAAGGTCGAAACAGCTGCCTGCACGTTGTTTGTTCGCAATGCCGGCTTAGGGTAGATGTACATTCATACATTTTTTTCGTATATGTATACTTATGTGATTTAATAGTGTGAGAGCGCTTACTTTCCAAGAATTACTGTTACATTGTAATTACTATTCAGATGCTGGGAAATATTTGCACATGAATTATTATTACTATTATTAATTATTAACATCCATATTTAGTATGCAATGCCAATGCCAAATAATGCATACAACATTTAAACTATACCGGGTGTAGAATGGATTTTCGTACATAGGGATTTTACATGCAAAACTAATAATTTGCGAATATTCCCTCCCCTAATTTTTTTATAGGAAAATGTTAAACACAAAAATTATAGAGCTTTAAAAATAGGTCCCATTTTTTTTCTTCTTTGCTTACTATCACCCTCCGGGTCATTAAAGGAAAAAGAATTGAAGAAATTATACAAAATAGCAACAGCCGTGACATGTGACAACAAAAGTAACAAAATTCATTCATTTAACACAACAATGTGACAATTTTAGTAGAGGCGTTTAAATCTGTTTTAAGCATAGGTTTTAAGTCGTTTGCAGAAAATAAAAAACGTGCTGAAGAGACTTTAAAATTTTATTGAACGTGGTAATAAAGGTAGTTGTAGTAATAACTAAATTAAATGCTCAAACAAATCTCCGTTGACAGCTGAGCAGCACCCCAATCTGTCGTAAAAATTTCTTCCAGTTGCGGCCAGTTGATAGTGTGATATTTGACGACATTCTGCAAGTATTGCAGCTCTTAAAGCGTCGACATTTTGATACGTCCTTCCATTGTATAGCCGATCATGCACTGTGCCCCACAGAAAAAAATCATTTGGCGAAAGATCCGGAGATCTTGGAGGCCAATTAATTTCTCCACCTCGACCTATCCAGCGATTTGGGAATACATGATTTAAGTACTCTAAAACATCGCGCTGGTAATGCGCCGGACATCCATCATGTTGGTATCAAAATTCGTAATTAATTCCCAATTCGTCGATAGCTGGCCCGACTTCTTCTTGCAAAAAATTTAAATACGCAACACCAGTTAAGCGGTCTGCAATAAAGAACGGTCCAATTATGTGAGGACCTAGTATGCCAGCCCAAACATTGACACTACCCCGGTATTGCGTATGAGTCTGCAACATTAAATGTTCATTTTGTGTGCTCCAGTAGCGATAATTTTGTTGATTTGGTTCACCAGTTAACTGACATCGACACTCATCGCTGAATAAAATCCTAGATAAAAAGTTTCGGTCATCATTGGTCATCTCCATCATTATTTCACAAAACTGCATTATTTTTTCTTTATCCTCCTCGAATATTTTTTGGTGCTTTTCGTATTTATAAGACCGAAACCGCGGATCTTCACTCTTTAAAATTTTCTGAGCAGTAGTAAAATGAATCCCCAAATTATTACCTATTTGTCTTAAGGAGACATTTTTGTTCTCTACAACGCTCAAGAGAACGGCATCTACATTCTCTCTACTTGCACCAGCTGTTACATTCTGGCACTTACATTTCTTATTAACAGTGCCGTTGGTCTCAAAGTGCCTGACAATTCTATTCAGGGTGTTCAAATTTAGAATTGGTCGCTCCGGGTAGAATCCAGGAAAAGTTGCTTGTATGTCCCTAAAAGACAATCCAGAGTAGTACCATTTAATAAAGTTGACTTTCTCTTCTTGGCTATAGCAATTCATTTTAAGAATCAGCAAACTTATTTTGATTGTCAAAACGTGACATTTATTGCTGACAGGATTCATGGCTAGTACTAATCGGTTCATTCCTAATACTTTTTCTTCAAGTCTAGCAGGACCAGAAGGTGTTAGAAAATAAATATCAAAGAATTTAGATACATTTTTTTTGTCTACAACTTTTTCCTATAAAAAAATTAGGGGAGGGAATATTCGCAAATTATTAGTTTTGCATGTAAAATCCCTATGTACGAAAATCCATTCTACACCCGGTATAAAACAATAAGAAGAGGTTTGGTCCATATTTTCAAAATATATAATAGGTATGCAAAAAGAAACTCGACTCTAAAGTTGGTTGCATTTAAAAACATCTTGAACGCACCCAATTCGCCCGCCATTTTGGATACACGTAGCTTAGTCATTGTTGTTTTTATGCCGTAGGTTTCAGTCATTTACAAGCTGTCAGTCTGTATGTGTAATTTTTATAAGATATGGAAGTTGATAAGCAAAATTTACGCCATTCCATACTATTCTGTTTTCAAACGAAAAAAAAAATGCTGCTCAAGCTGTGGAATTGATTAACTCGACATTGGGTGACCATTCTGTGAGTCATTCAACAGTGAAAAAGTGGTTTGCAAGATTTCGTGATGGAAATTTTAAACTTGAAGACAATCCACGTCCAGGTGCGGCAATAAAAATTGAAGAGGAAAAACATCAAGACGAAAATCCATGTCAAACTCAAGAAGAGCTTGCAAAAGAGTTAGGAGTTACTCACTAAGCAATATCACTTCGTTTGCATGCAATGGGGAAGATACAGAAAGAGGGAAATGGGTTCCTCATAAACTAACGGAAGACAACAAAGATTGAGGAATTGACACCCGTATGTATTTGCTTACTAAAAAAAAGAATTTCTTGCATAAAATCATTACGGGTGATGAAAAATGGAAGTCCTATGACAATCCGAAACGCAGAAAAGCATGGGTTGATCCAGGCCAACCATCAACATCAGTTGCAAAAACCAATATTCATACCAAGTGTTATTGTGTCTGGTGGGATTGGAAATGAGTCAGTTACTACCAGCTTCTGGAAACTGGTCAGATTGTTACAGCTGAACGTTACAAGGCCCAATTGATCAAATTGAGTGATACTCTGGAGGAAAAAAGACAATTTGGCCAAGGAACACGGAAAGTTATGTTGCTGCAAGACAACACTCGTCCACATACAGCGAAACCAAATCAGGAACTCATCTCCTCCTTTGGCTGGGAAGTCATCCAGCATGCGGCGTGTTCTCCAGACTTCATTCATTCACGAAAGTTGAAGATGTGCGAAAATGGCTCGACGACTATTTTGCTTCAAAACCACCAAGTTTCTGTCGCGAAGGCATTCATCAGCTACCCGATAGATGGGCAAAAGGTGATACGATTGTAATGGCGAATATTTCTATTATTAATCTTTTTAATAAGTGTTTTTTCAATAAAGATTATTTTGACCAAAAAATCCGAGTTTCTATTTGCACACCTATTACATAGATATGGTATGTCTTTTCACCACATGTGATCCAAGAAGAATTACTACGAGGGGAAGGTGAAAAATTTTCGGCCTGACAATGAAAGACTGCGATTTTCAGTTAAAAAGTGATTTCAACACATTTGGACCAGCGTTTCTCCAACATCAGTATTCCTTCCCGAAAGTGATAGTCTGGAAGGCTGTTAAAATATCCATTTACAGCCCTCTCCACTTCTTCATTGGACGCGAAACAAATTTTTTCAAGTGTGGGAACAGATGGAAGTTTGAGGGTGCGAAATCAGGAGAATAGGGATGATGATCGAGCAAATCATACCTCAAATGCCGCAGTTTTCCCATTGCCAAAGCACTTTTGAGAGCAGGTGCGTTGTCCTGGTAAAACACAATTTTCTTTTCCTTCAAGTGAGGCCTCTTCCCGCGAATTTTGGCATCCAGCTGGTCAAGAAGGTTGGAGTAATGCTCGCCTGTAATTGTTCTGCCTTTTTCAAGGTAATCAATTAACAGGATCCCTATCGCATCACAAAACACACTGGCCATGACCTTTCCGGCAGATGAGATCGACTTCGCTTTCTTTGGCACTAAACCACCGGCTTCCACCAACTGCATCGACTGCTGTTTCGTTTCTGGCGTGAAGTGGTGGACCCATGTCTCATCCATAGTAATAGATCGCCGCACAAAATCGGTCGGATCCCTATTGAATCGATCCAAACATTGCTGCGAAAGTCGTTTGTGCAGAGCTTTCGCATCCCCAATTCTTCGTGCAAGATGTTTCGCACCCTTTCCTCCGATATCACCACGGTCTCAGCTATCTCACTCACCTTCACACGCCTATCGTCCAACACGATATCGTGCACATTTTCGATGTTTTCCGGCGTGGTTGTGGTTTTTGGTCGTCCTTCACGTGGGTCATTTTCGAGGGACGTGTGACCACGTTTAAAATCAGTTGTCCACTTTTTAACGGTTGACATTGAAGGAGCAGAAGTAGAGTTCCCGTAAACTTGTGTCAGCTTCGGATGAATTTCCTTAGAGGTTAATCCATCCAAAACGAAGAATTTTATGACCGCACGATATTCAAGTTTATCCATTTTAGCGAAGAACACGGAAGACGTCTACTGCGAAAATTCGTCTAAACAAACTACTTGACAGAACAATTGGAAACCTGTCATGCGAACTAATGACAGATGCACGCAGGCAGGAATCGATAAATTTTGGCTGATTGGAACGCCATCTCTGTGTCAGGCCGATAATTTTTCACCTCACCCTCGTATATTAAACGTAAAAAGCACAAAGGTTACTTTTTTATTTATACTCAGTTTAAAATAAATTTTATGTAAAGCTAAACAAATTATACGATATTATCTTACAATTTAAACACGTGTTAATAAACGTCTATTCCATGATTATAACAATATTATGTAATAACTATTTTAAATAAAAATAAAAATAAAACTCTTGAAAACTTTACACAACTTTTATTTAGTCTTTGCGACATATGTTTCGGTATTTTTCATACCATTCCCTAGCGAACTAACAGGTCAGTTTGTGTGTAGGGTGTTATATATGTCGTTGTATTTATTGCCTCTTTGAACATAAGTGTCTATTATGGGTGTGTGTGTGTTTGTAAAATCTCTGTGTGTTCGTTACTTTCTCTTTTCTTTGAATTGATTTTTTAATTTCTAATATTTCTAACAAATTTAATTTCGGTCCTTTGTTTACATTATGCATGCGCCAAAATACATGAAAATAATACGTCACAACAAATCGAAAGAAGCACAAGAAACAATAAAACAATCCTACAGGATATGGTTGCAGAAAGAGTCAAATAAATGGTATATGAGAAGAGATAATATGAAAATACACCTGAAAATAATACATACCAAGCTGACAGCTCAACTACATCCTATAGAATTCGACGCAATAGACCGGGACATCAGAGAAGAGGTAAAAGAAAAAAGTTATAAGCACTACACAACCCAGAAGAAGAAAATAGATGAACTAAAACAGCGTAAGTCTTCTCTTGTTATTACAAACATAGCACAAACAATCAATAACACAAACTCTTTCTATCCAAGAATAGTTAATCTAACAGATACTACATTCAAACCACATGAAATCAAACTACTACAATCAGGCCTTAAATACTCTCCTCAACAATATAATCAAAAAGAAATAGATAATTTAATAGTAGATCTAGAACTAGTATTAAATTCAAAAAAGGACATTAACTTAGAAGTAGAACAAATAATAAAGATCATAAAAAACACCAGTCGAAAAACAGATCCTATCAATAAGACCACACTAAATGAACAAAAGACCATCAATTCAATAAAAAAAGAAATTAAAAACAAATGACCTAGTACTAATGAAAGCAGACAAAGGTAACACTATTACAATAATCAAAAGAGATGATTACATAGAAAAAATAAACAATCTGCTTGCCACATCTGATTTCAAGGTATTAAAATTAGACCCCACAAACAAATATCAACAAAATGGTAAAAGATAACGTAATGCTGAAAGATAAAAAACTGCTCATTATGAATCTAAGAACACCTGTCCTTTATGGCCAACCAAAATTACATAAAGAAGAGAACCCTATTAGACCTATAGTTTCATACATTAATGCACCCACATACAATCTTCGTAAATATTTCAGCAAAGAACTACCACAATTAATTAATTTTAAATCTGAGAAAGCCATTAAAAACAGTATAGAATTCGTCAAACAATTAGAAAATATTGAAATCAATAGCAGTACAAAACTAATTTCTTTTGACATAAAAAGCTTATTCACATCAATTCCAACAAATGAAATAAAATAAATCTTAGAAAACCTTATTAATAACAGCCATTTAGAAGATAAAGAAAAAAACACACTCTGGAAATCCTTAATTTATGCATAAAACAAAACTACTTTAAATTCAATGACCAAGTCTATACACAAATAAATGGTTTGCCGATGGGGAGTCCACTAAGCCCTCTTCTAGCTGAACTATTTATGGCAGACTATGAAGAAAAGCTGTTTAAGAGTAATAATAAATACATAAAACAAATAAAACATTGGGCCAGGTATGTAGATGACATTTTCTGTATATGGTCAGGTACTGAAAGACAGGCACGCGACTTCCTAACGTATCTAAACACTATTCATGAAAAGATCCAATTTACTATAGAAATAGAAAAAGAAACAAAATTAAACTTTCTAGATTTAACTATCAAAAAAGACGACAAAAAGTTAAAATTCAGTATATACAGGAAACCTACATACACCGATACAATCATACCAGCTAATTCCAAACAATCTTGGCGCCCAAAAACAGCAGCTCTACATAGTTTCGCTTACAGACTAATTAACATACCACTAAGTGAAGAAGATTTCAACACAGAATTACACATAATTAAAACCATAGCTGGAAATAATGGATTTAAAGAGAAAATAGTAGATGGCATTATTAAACATAAACAAAGAGGAAAACTCAAAATACATTTTTATCCTAAAATAATAGAAAAAGACAACACGAAATGGACATTATACAATACATTCCACATATTAATTATAAAATTAACAGAATATTTAAGAAAATAGGTATCAAAACAGTCAACATAAATAAAAACAATTTAGGTGTTATGTTAGTCAATAACAAGGAAAGAACTAAGCTTACCGACAAATCAGGTGGATACAATATTAGTTGCACAGACTGTAAAGCTATCTATATCGGACAAAGTGGCAGAAAGATCGAAACTAGATTAAAAGAACATAAAAGATCAATATCGCATAATATTAGAAATACAGACCTTCCCGAACATTGTATAGATAATCTCCATTTTCCCGATATAGATAGTTGTAAACTTATGCATAATATAAACAAAGGACCGAAATTAAATTTGTTAGAAATATTAGAAATTAAAAAATCAATTCAAAGAAAAGAGAAAGTAACGAACACACACAGAGATTTTACAAACACACACACACCCATAATAGACACTTATGTACAAAAAGGCAATAAATACAACGACATATAACCCTACACACAAACTGACCTGTTAGTTCGCTAGAGAATGGTATGAAAAATACCGAAACATATGTCGCAAAGACTAAATAAAAATTGTGGAAAGTTTTCAAGAGTTTTATTTCTATTTTTATTTAAAATAGTTATTAATAAAATGTTCCACCAAGAACCGTCTGCTAACTCAATTAATAGAATATTATGTAATATCGACTATGGTTCATATATTCAAGAGTATGTGAATTTATTAATAATAAAACGTCTTACCCTCCGCTAATAACCGTTTTATCACGAAGCTGAACTCCTAAGACGGCGGAATCGTGTTCGAGCCACGTTTTAACTCGTGCCTCGGCAGAATTACGTCTTCTGTCGAACACCCTAACCGATCCATCAGCACAGCCAGTCACAACCAGACCAGTTTTAGTACTGTCTTCGTAATTTTTGTCTATGGAGCCCATGACTAAACCATCATCGCACGAGTCGTACTGGCATGCGTCAGCGACCTCTGTGTCGTTAGCGAGTGAGGAATAAGTGGAATCGAGGCACGTTACGGAACAGTCAGCACCTGTAGGTATATCGTAGGCTTTCGTTTCTTTCTCGGCATCCCAGAAGCGCAGTACCCTGGTATCCCCCGTTGTTATCACGATTTGGGTCCACTGTTCCCAGGTCAGTAATAAACCAACTGGATCTGTAATTATTATTCATGGTGTAAGTACCACAATAATATAGCTTTATATTTAGTGTGGAATTGACAATTTTAAATTTTTCTTGGTTTTTGCAACTGGATACTTAAGAATATCACAGTTCTTATAAAACACTAGAGCTACTTAATGCCTAAATTAAACGTATGAAACGTTAATTGATCTAAACGATATTAGAGGGACGATACAATGACTGAAGTCTTCACCAGTCTACTTTTTGAAACAAGTCATGATATGCGGAAAATTTAATTTTATTAAATTGATGCCCTATGTTTTCAGGCATTACTCGAAAGCAAAATATACTTGTCTGTTAGTTTGTAGTAAAAATTAATAATTTTCCAGATATTTTTGTATTACGTTTCATATACTGTTATTCCCCTGAAAATCATCAAATAAATTTAAAAAGAAAGCTTATAAACCAGAAATTAATAAATACAATAATCTGTAATTAAGCACGTAAAGCTTTATATTTAAAAATGTTCGTTGGTAATTAAAATCTGTAAGTTTCACTATATTCCAATTTTCGCCATTCTTTTCACAAAAAAATATACTTATTTACGAACCAAGAGCGGGAAGACTATATTCCCGCATGAGCACATTTTTAAAGCAAGAGCGACTGAAAGGAGCGAGTGCTTGTAATTGCGTGAATGCGTGGAAGATGGCTTCACGCAAGTGGTTTGTACAATATTTTTTGTATGAACATTAAATTAAAAATATTGTTAATTAACGTGATTAGTATCATATCTAACGCAAAAAAGAGTATCTAATTAATTTAAACATTTTATGTACATACCAATTATTCACCATTCCTTTAACTTATTATATTCTTGTACACAACGTGTTGGTTTTTATAAAGTGAACTTATCGCATTTTTGATTTGTTTTCAATCACTAAGCATCCCCATAATAAGAAAGTTATCTGCCATATAATAAAGTATAGATAGTATAGCACCATCTAGTGTGTGCGACGTTTTAGTTTCTTTTTATGCCACAAAATGGTCAATTTCCACGCAAAAATCGCAAAAATTAAGGTATTTGAAAAAAATGCCACTACATGAACGAAATAACCAATATTTGTTCTAGTGACTCTAGATCCAAATTTGCAATTATATTTAAAAAAAATAGTTCAAATACAACATTTTGAATTTTTTTCGTTTTTATGCGATATAAAGCTTACTGTGATTATAATAGTATATTACATACCAAGGTTGAGAAGATGACTATTCTCAACCGTAGTATGTATACTATTTTTTGTACCAGTAGTCTAATTGGACCTTAAAACCTTAATAATTATGAATAAATTTACTCATATATGTAAGAATGCCCTTGTAATAAAACTTCATGTAAATAAATAAGTAGGCTATATTTTGATGTTTACAAATAAGTTTTGACGTAAATGCTGAAACTAAAAGTCAAGTATTTTTTAGATTATTTTTCATTCCATTTATAATGTCTAAAGAGTTTAGATGTACACCACCTGAAATGCGCGAGATTGCAGAACAGGCAGCTGAGAACTTGCTTCCGCATAAATCTAATCACAATCACTTATACATGAAAACATTTACAGAATTTAAAAAATGGTATAATTCCAAATATACAGTAGTAACTTCTGAGAACGTACTTCTGGCTTATTTTCATGAATATTCAAAAAATAAAAAAGCCTCGACTTTATGGGCGCAATATTCAATGTTGAAAGCTACACTTGGCCTAAAAGAGAATATTAACATATCAAAATATTTTAAATTAGTTGCCTTTTTAAAAAGAAAAACTTAAAATTATAAGCCCAAAAATCATCATATGTTACATTGCAACTAAGATAGTATGTTTATATATTAATACTTTGAAATTATTGATAATTTATATCTCTGTAGACTGGTCTTGTAATTGGTGTTGCTGGTGCATGCCGAAGGATGATTTGTGTAATTTATTAATTTCTGATGTCATCATGAGAGATAATTTAATTGTTATTCACATCCACAATAGCAAAAATGGTACGTCTCAAAAGTTTGTAATAATGGAACCACTTTGTAGCTAAAGGTTATATCGAAGATTCCCTAGTTAATAAAAAAAATATAGAATGTATGTTACAAGATCTACCTACATCTACTTACGCAACCACACCTGCAATATATACAGGAATTTTCAATATGAATTAAATAATTATTTGCATCTGTAATAGTTAGGTGATATATTGATTCCATATTATACTATCATACATATTTTATGTATTAATAGACAAATGCTTTTTCTTTTCATGTAAACAACAAAGTATTGTTAGAAAATATAAAATTAATAGCAATTGCTAAATAAACGTATATTATAATTCTGGTATTGTTAACCTAAAATTGTGCCTAAAATAGAGTTATTTATTTTGACGGTTCACAACTTGACATACTACTACTACTACAAGCTTGAGTGCATGGTTGCGGCATTCGTTTTATTTGTTTTCATTATTTCCCTAGGTCAATAATGGCCTCATTATTTACCTCTTATTAGTTCCAGATCGTGAAATGTCATTTCGTGGCGCTTTGTTACGTGTAAAAATGCTATGATTTTTTACTACTGGTACAAAAAATACTTTTTTGAATCGGGAGACCCTAGATTTTATTTAGTTTTGAATTTATTTTGTATATAAGAGTTAGTAAAAGAAATTCTACTTATTTTAACGCAAACTTTACTCATCGGTAATAAGCAAATGTCCGCGTAAATTATTTATTGAAGAAACACCAAAAGATGAAGAATTATGGAAAATCCATACCTATGTTTCCAAAATTAGTTTTATTTTATAAGAAACGTATATTAAAAGAAATAATAAAAAAACATGTGCTACTTAAAGAATATAAATATTTTTACATTTTACAAGAAAAACAGGCACTCTTGTTACAACACTAAATTGTTTTTGTCCGATTTTAGTTTTCTCTAAAGCATTGCTCCTATTGTTACAAATCCTCAACATGTAAAGTAAATACAAATCATCGTGAGAAATAATAAGAAGTCGTATAACTTAATTAATTAATAATAAAACTATATATTTATTGCAGAATAAAACAATATCTAATTAATTCTGGCAAATATCATTAAAATAATTACAAATTACATAAAATCTGAGTCTTAATAAAACCAAATAAATACAAGCGAGAGCAATATTGAGAAACAGCAATAAAAGAAATTCTAATAAAGTAGACGCAAGAATATTATATTTTACTTAGATATCAAAGAATATCGTACTAATGTTACACCCTGTATATCTTTAGACTTCGATGAGTACGTAATTGTTCTGTGTATTAACCAGTGATATAAAGAAGGCGAGAATGCTCTTACAAGTCCGCGGATGATAGACATTTTGACCTAGAGCTAATCACAGGCGCTGTTGAAAGAGAGCGACTTTGAAGCAAAAAGAAACAGTTGTGATCGACCTAGAAACGAATATTGTCATGATGCTCGATTACAACAATGCTTGAAATAGCGATAAATAAGGGAATAATAAATAAAAAGATAGTTTTGCTGAATCGCTTGTCTACTACTGATGATTAAATAAAATTAATTTAGGCAAAATTCTTCTCACAAGGGGATTTTTTTAGAAATTTGATCTATTAACATCAGTAGAACTAATAAGTGAAACTTCATCAACAGCAAATGTTTCCAGTTTCATTTTAAAAGACGGTACAACATAATAATTGCTCATAATCTTCACCTCTGAAATGTTCTGAGCGAACATATTTATTCCTTTTATTAGCTTTTAACAGTGCATGGATATTATGTATTTAAGATACACACTCAAACTTTTAGACTAACCAATGTATCTTATTCTTATCTTCATGTTTTATCCACACGATTCACAAGCAACAAGGCTATCTGAAAACTACATATAAAAACTCAGAAACAGAAAACGCAATACATTATTGCATAAACACAAGAATGGTATATGCACAAACAACGAAAAAAGTACATAACCCCAAAATATTGATCCTTATGTGGCGCCATCTCTCCAAAGCACAATAAACTGCTTGGTAATCGCTGAGCATTTTTAAAATCACGTGATAAAAATTAGCAATATGATTCGATTATATCAAATCTACTGTTATTGACATTTAACTGATTTGATATTTATTTTGTCTATTCCATATTCTTTTATACTTAAATTATTCGAATACTACACACATTCAGTCGTTTCATTTAATGTGTGCTACATATTTACTATAATATATTTTGTAAGTTACGTCGAGTACCTATAGAAAACTATATATACAGTTTTCTCACGGAAAAAACGTGGCTGTTCTGGGTCATTTAGTTCTTACAAATATAGTCTGCGTTAAAAGGCATGTAATTCGCAAGGACTTCGGAAAATGAAAATTGATTATTCGAAATGTAGTATAATAAAAATTTTTGGTAAATAGCTATAATTTTTTGCATTTTTAGGTAAGTTTATATCTTAATATTTGTAGATGTATAAAATTCTAATGGAAAAGTCGCCGTGCTGAAGTGAAGCAGCTTTGCTAGACGTTATTTTGTCACTAATATTGATAAGTCTGAATATGTCAACTCTAAGGTATTTCAGGGCTGATTTACTACAATTTTAAAAAGGATACAAGTGGGTTTATTATGAATATTTGAACATTGTCAATTTTTGTTCTGTAATTAGACTTGCACTTGTTGTATAAATAGAGATGCTATAGAAATTTTAAAATGCTCTAATTATTACCAATAGTGCTCCTTGTTATCATCGTAAGATTGAGAAGTGCCAACAAGAAACTGACTAGTGTTATAAAGCAAATTTTGGTCTGTCTTGTAATGTGTGCATAGAAATATTAACAGATTAGTTATAGGCAGCACCAAAGAGCGCATCACTGTAAGTAACTAAATTAGCAAATTCTAATAGTGCCAAAATAGAAGAAAATACATATTGCCGTGGTCTCTTGCATATTAATAAGATAATAGTAATAGCATTAAGATTTAATTTAAGTATATAAAATATAAAAGAAACAATAATAGTGTTTTATTGTATTCCAAGATTTAACATGAGTATATTAAGTTGCATACATTTTAAAGTGCAAACGGACAATTCTCGGGGTGTTGACATTTGGAAGTGAGGGAACTGTCAAAAGACAACAAGTGCGTGTGTGTGTGTATTCGAATCACAACGGCAACCTGAAAAGCAAAGAGCTCACTGAAGACGCAGGGTGACAACTCAAATGGTAGTTTCTGAGGATGGCGTTGAGAGCGGTCACGTGTTTTCCCGGGGATATAAATTGAAAACAAGAATCGACAAGATTCATTCATTCATTGATTGATTCACGGATTAGCTGGTTATCTGAAAAGAGAATAACAGTAACTTAAAATCGTAGGGTTAGATACACCACGATTCATATTTATTTCTTTTGTATTAGCGTATTAATTTTTATTTGCATTTAAGTTTCATTCATTTATTTTCTTTGGTTAATTGTCTTTGTATTTTTAAAAATAATGGAGATGCAAATGGCCGAATTTGAGAAGTTTTTCAATGATTCAAAGTAAGTTTGATACAAAGAGTTATCAATGTGGCTATGCGTGTATTGAAATATAACGTGCAAATGTATATTCAATATAACGTTGTGCAACAGGGATAATAAATGTTTTCCTGTAATAGTAATAAGCATTCATTAGTTTCAAGTTTACAAAAATGAAATTATTAATGGTGTTGGGTGTTAAGAGGATATAGCGTGCAAATGTATATTTTCTGGCACTTTATTAGGCATCATTAATGTTTACGATAATTTTTGATTATAAATTAATGACTTAAAATTAAATTTTTAATAAGGAAAGTGTTTCTGGGTAGCGGACTCTGAGATGCTAGATATAACACGTGCGAATGGTTATAGATAGTAATCAGATTCAAGCTTTTTCTCCGAACATTGCGAAGTTCTAAGTTTGTCAGAGCATTACGTGCGAATATAATGTCTCTGATGGAATAGAACTAGCATAAAATGTAAATAGTATACAAAAGTTAATTGAATTTTATTTGTTTTGAAACAGGAAAATATTTTAGATTTCTATTTGATTAAGTACAAGAAAAATATATTCGTACCATAAAACGTTACAACCTAGAAGAAGGTACAAACGTTTTCTCTTAATTATGTTTCTTTTAAATAAAATGGTGAATATAGTATAGCGATGCTATCTATTATGTAATAAATGTTAAATAAATTATACAATTATGTTTTATATGATTTCTGGTTTTCATTTAAATAAGCTATAACCTTATCCCAATCAAAAGTGAAACAAGAGATTTGACGAGAGAGGAGAAATTTAGATACACTTATAGAATTCACGTATACTTATAAAGTACGTGCTGTTAAGATAAATAAAATATACATTAAGAATAATAAAAATTATCATCATCTTTATTATTTATGTTGCTGGAACAGCACACAACATAATTTATTTGGCAAAGTCTAATGTATGGCAATACTACAATTATCATATTCCAAATAGTCATGTTGCCACAGCAATATGTACCGAAATATATAGAAAAAGAGTTTAGTGAATATTACCTTTTTAGCCAGTGTCATTTGGAAATATTCTATATTTCTTTTAATAAGTGTACGTGGATGTATATCAGTTTATTATAATATTTGTGTATACTGCACAACAAAGTTATATTGTCTTAACAAGATCATTTAGTAGTGATTCTGTAGACCACATGTTAGGCTTAAAGGAGGTGTAAATTATACTACCGATGCCAGAGTGAATAATTTATGAGGCAAATATTGCGATGTGGAATAGTACAGCTTCAAACTCTTCCAATACAGTTGAAAGTGGTGATTACATTAACACTTTACAACGTAAATGAACCCTAACTAGTGTTCCCCTTGGATTGTTATAAAAAAAACTAGTAATTGTAATAATTTTGTAATTCTTGACACTACACAACAACTTTATTATCAGCAACACTTTTTTAATTACTTTAATATTAATTACCTACTGTAAAGTTAATGTTTAAAATGTTATTTTAAAGTTTATTTCAATAAAAATTCAGAAAGTATTTCTTTTGGGTACTACAAGATAGCGTTACATAAGGATCAATATTTTGAGGTTACCAGAATCAAATCCATCAATGTAAATCGAAGTTATGTGACGACCTTATATCGGGCAGCGATATCAGCTACAGTTGGCCTTGCATAAACAAACCACTCTCGATGTCAAAACATGGAGTCACAATGGCGGCCATTGTTGCGCAGTGTATAGATTGGATGCGCACTGGAACAACAGCATTATCTCCTCCTCTATTGTTCTGGTATTAATATATGTATTTTTTATATTTGCCTGTTTATTGTAATATTACCCTTGTTTCTTATACCGTAAGCGTCAAATTTTAATTTCGGTTTGCACTTCTATCATATGCAGAAGATGATCTTATCATATGCAGCGATGCCTGCTTGCTAACAGTGGAGGGAGAGCAACGGAGTGGCGGGGCACCCCCACGCCTTACAAATGTCCAGTGTGGCAGCCTCGCTTATGTCTACCTTTAGTTTAATTCGTCGCGCTCTTTTCCTCTTACTACTTTCCTATCAGAAATTAAAATATGTCGACCCCGGTATATACCAGGGAGAAGCTACAATTATTGAGAATAGAAAGATTGATACAAGTTTTTAGAATTTTTATTTTAAATATGTTCAAAGTAATTGCCATTTACAATAATGCACTTAACCATTTTCTCCTTCCATAGTTTAAAAGTGTTCAACCAGCTCTCCTTAAGGATACTATCAAAAAACACTGAACGGCGATGTCAATCTCTTCTTCTGACTCGAACCTTTTCCCTCTCAAATGTTTTTTGAGCTCAAAAAATAGCCAGAAGTCACACATCGCCAAATCCGGTGAGTAAGGAGGATGTTCTATAATTTTGATTTTGTTTTCCGCTAAATACTGAACAGTTTGTCCCTGCTATATGGGACGACGCGTTATCATGATGTAACATGATCCCCTTTCTGGGCACTTTACAAAACACAGTAGGCAAACAATTTTCAACATACCATTTAGCGGTAACTGTCTTCTGATCTTCTAATTTAATGGCGGCCACTAAACCCGTACTTCTAAGAAATACTGCGTACATAACTTTTTTCATTGCTCGTTGTTATTTCACCATCGTAGGGATTTCCTCGTCTTCATGTATCCAGACTCGGCTTTCTTGGCGAGTGGGAACATTAAAAAATGGTATGATCTCACTTGCGAGGATCCAATCTTCAGATTGGACTCTATCATTGCATAGGTAATGCGGTTGTCCTCTTCCACCATCTTCTTCACCGCAGCAATGTTTTCGGTTAACAGCAGTTAAAGGAGGGCCAGCTCCTTTTTTGTGTACCACCGACTTGCAACCTCGCTCAAATTCTTTATACCATCTATAAAAAGTAGCCAATGATGGTGCGAGATCCCCAAATGCCGATTTTAAACTTTCCTCACACTCATATGCGCTCAAGCCTTTCTTGAAATCATAGTAAATCATTATCCGATAGTTCTCTCGTGATAATTCCATTTTTCCGATAACAGAAGCTTATTCTATGGACTATTTCTCAGACACTATTCAACCAAATGTCACAAACTAAAGTGCAATTGACAGATAAAATAATGCGCTGTTTAATAAACAACAATTTGTTTTGCACGGGTAACTAGATTTTTCAATTCTCAATAATTATAGCTTATCCCTCGTAGTTTTTTTTGACGAATATAATTAAAATTCCCGGAAGCTAAATTGTAGTTTTAACTTTTAACGTATTGTAACCAAATATGTATCAGCCAGACCAGGCGACGTTAAAAAAAGGGGTTATAAATCATCTCGGCACGACCGGTAAATATCGTAAATGCAGTGAGTCATCTCACAGATGTACGACGTAAGCAAGGAAGAGTCCAGATTTCCTCCAGTATATGGCCGAACTTACTGGTACATTGCGATAACATTTCATGCAGGTATATAAGGCGACTGGGTCACCGATGGATTCATTCATTACGGGGTTCAGTCTCGAGTGGTAGCCAAAGAAATAAATATAGTAGTGCCGTCTTATATAAATAGAACTGTTACATAAATACGGACAGAGATATTAGTAATAGAACAAATAAATACAAGTGTTAATTTTAATTTATTAATAGTAGTTTAAGTGTGATACGTTAGTTATATATTTTTATATTGTTATATAATTTTAAGTATATAAATATACAGACTGTTTTAAATAAATAATTGCATGAGTTGTTTATTGGAACCCGAAAACGTTACAGTATTAATACAACTGCTACACCAAGAAAAAGTGTGTTAGTTTTATTATGTGTTTAGTTAATAACTTGTACAAAACAAGCGAAAATCGACCTATCTGAGAGTTTCTTTTTATTCAATATTTACTATGTTAGATTTTTTAAATATGAAGAAAAATAACTTTTATTATTACCACTTGTCTGTCTTCCTTTAGATGGCGGTACCAATTCATTATGTGCTTGCCACGCACTGATCAAAACGGGCTCTCTACTTCCGGTGCCGTTCGGCCGCCACACTTTAACGCTGCCATCATTCGAACCAGCCATCAACAGAGCTATATCGAAGGCGTTTATCCATTCTAAGGCGGTTATTTGGCTGGTGGTATTTTTCACGGATTTACAATGACAATAGGATAATTTCGCTCCAGTACCCCAATCCCATATACTAAAAAGTTTGTATTTGGATAGCGAAAGAGGTTATGTAACAGCGAAACTTACGCGAAACTGTCTCTGCCGGCAACGGCAATTTGTTGATCGTAAGGGTGAAATTGCAAGATGGATGGGGGAGCTGCACATCTGGTGTTGAACGTTTGAGATTCCAGTTTCGAATTGACCGCACGCTTTTGATCCTCGATCGCTTCCTTTCTTATGGACTCGTTTCTACGCATTGATAGGCTGAATAAGTATGAACGTATAACATTCATTGATTATAACATGTAACATCTCTCTCTTTTTATATAATAATGAACAGATAGTATGTATTATATATGGCATAGGTGAAATTAACATGTTCCACGTTTTGAGCAAGTACAATTTGAAATAAATAGAATTTGATTTCTTTTTTAATCACTATACCTTATAAATCTCCACTCTTTTTCAAAATACGATTGGGATTCCACATCTTTCATGGCGTATTCTTTGGAAACCGGTTGAGCAAACTGCTTGCATGACCAAGGGACAAAATTCGTCGACACGAGGACTTTCTTGCTGTAATCGCGCACTTCTTTCTCTTCATTTATAGGATTCGGATGGAATTTCCTTCCTGGATACCCTGACGTGGTACCTCTGCATATGTAACAATAAGAAGATTCGCATGGATACGAGAACGAATCAAATTTAAACGGGGATTTTTATTTTACTATTTATTAAACCATTCCAATAATACAAATTAAAAAAGTTATTTTTCCACGTAATTTCCTGACTTGAATATACATTTTTGCCAACAGATGTAACTTTCTTATACGTAGTTAAAAGGAAGTATTGTGATGATGAAAATTTTCGACTTCGAGATTTTTGCAGATGTCCACGTTTTGAAGTCTCCTGATACCAAAAAAGTGGTTTTTCAAAATGTCTGTGTGTAGGTATGTATCAGTGTGTGTGTGTGTGTGGTCACGATAGCGGTCAAACGGCTATAGCTATCAATTCCAAATTTTGTATTTAAGAGTATAATCTACGTCTTGGGATCTAATTAGATTTTCAGTAAAATCGAATCAGTGAAAAAAACGAATTTTGCCAATATTTCGTCAACTACTAAGTTTAAACAAATTTATAAATAATTCAAATGTACTCAAAATTTAATTTGAGAATAGTGTTATTAAAACAATTTTTCGAAATTCCTACCAGAAATACGTCTTTTACTCTTATCAAAAATCAGTTTTTTCCGAATATATCGCATGCCATTCTTACTAGGCAGATACATTACGACTACAAAAGTATTTAAAACATAAATTTCAATAACTTTTGTATATAAAAAAAATTTTAATCGCACCGGAAGTTACACTTTTACTCTTAGTGAGTAGCACTTTTTTCGAATATCTTGCAAAGTATGCATTCTATAAAGACTTATAAAGAGAATAGAAGCACTTGGAATAGGATTTTAAAAATTTTTTGTTTAAAAAAAAATCTTAAAATTGTATAATTTGAAACACTCATTCGCATGAGAAAGTCGTGTGGTAGCTATTCTTTTTTTACTTTCTTATACGTAGTATAAGGATGTATTGTGATGATGAAAATTTTCGACCTCGAGATTTTTGCAGATGTCCACGTTTTGAATTCCCCTGATACCGCAAAAGTGGTTTTTAAAAAAATGTCTCTCTATGTGACCACGATAGCGGTCAAACCGCTATAGATATCAATTCCAAATTTTGTATTTACGAATATAATCTTCCTCTTGAGATCTGATTAAATTTTCAGTAAAATCGACAGACCGGAAGTAGTAGTTTACTTCAGTGAAAAAATAGAATTTTGCCAATATTTATAAAGAATTCAAATGTACTCAGAATAAAATTTGAGAAAAATTGTATCAAAAAAGTTTTTCGAAAGTCTTACCAGAAGTAGGTCTTTTACTCTTATCAAAAATCAGTTTTTTGCGAATATCTCGCAAGTCATGCTTTCTAGGCAAGTAGGTTACGAATACAAAACTATTTAAGAGCGCGCCAAATGTCCTTCAAAACGCCCTGAAGGTCAACAATTTGCATTTGTATACATAGAGGGAGTTACCATTACCAAATTTTAATATAAAGCTATGAAATGAATCTAAATGCTAGTTTTACTATTTTCCGGAAGATGGATATCCAAACGCTAGTTTAACTATTTTCCGGTAGATGGCAGGGGTGATGTTATGCTTATTGGTAAACAAAATAAATATCCTGAACATAAAAAACGTTCATAGTGGAGCGAAAATCTGCAAAAAGACTCCAAAAAAACTATGTAATTCTCTACATGAAAGTGTTATATATGCCTTTTTCGCCCGGTACTGGAGATCTGTATTGCAAAAAATTGACAAAATTCTTATGAAATGAGTTTTAAAAAACAAACACAAGCGCGCAACTGGGAGACTTGTTAGATATCACCTAGATTATAATTTTTTTGGCCCGCAAGCAAATTTATGAGCGCAGACAACTTTTTTTTGTTAAAAAAACATAAACACATTCCTAGTTTGATGTGAATTTTTGGCTATTTTGCCAAATTGCTCATTTGTAAAAGTATATGTATATGTATATGCCTCTACAAGCTACACGCGGAGGCACAATAACGACGCTTGTTATTTCCTCGATCTTTCGTGTGCGATATTATTATGATTTTCGATTGTAAAGTGTAAAAGATGGCTCGAACTAAAGCAAGACATTCAAAAAAAAAATAAGAAAGCTAAAACTATGAAACATGTTCAAAAATTGTGGATTTCTACAATTTAAAAATATTTTCATACACACAGAGTGTTCGACAATGAATAACCAACACAAACTTATGTTTTTTTAAATGGAATGCTATGCCTTTAACATTTTATGATATACCTTGAAGAACTGATTAAATTGTTCAATTTGTATTTGTCGATTCTCAACTTCTTCCATACCATTCGCTAAAACTACATTTTTTAAAAATATTAAATGGAACAGCGACTTATTAATTTAGAATTACGAGTTGCTATGACTTCCGTTACACATAACATAACTAAAATAAATCGAAAAGAATTACTTATAATATTGTCGTTTTAAAATAAGTAATTTATATTAAATTTTTAAAACATATGAAGTGACAAACTTGATAATTCAGGAATGATGCATACCTTGAAAATATGGCCGTTATAATGTATTGTAATGAAACCAGCCCATAGAGAAGCAGACGTCCGGGCGACAACAAAAAAAAAAGGTTGTAAATCATCTCGACGCGACTGGTAAACATCGTAAAGCAATAAAAAGCAATAAATCATCCGTTTGCGGTACTGAAAAGAGACAGAATGTCTGTCGAATGTTCTACAAACATCGAGAGGGAAATGGAGTTTACGCGAATGCTTCCAGATGTTTCGTATGTGTATATAAGGCGGCTGTGTCACCGATGGATGATTAATTCGGGATTAAGAAGTTCCTTAAGTAGTCTCGTGCGGAACAGTAAAATAAATATAAGAAATAAATAAATAGTTCCTTAAGTGGAAGTGCAATAAAGACATAAATAATACCATGTCATATAAATAGAAGTGATATAAATATACGAACATATTAGTAATAGAAATAAAAACATTTGTTAATTCATTTATAGTAGTTTAAGTGTGATACATTAGTTTTATATTTTTATATTGTAATTAATTTTAAGAGTATGAATATACAGACTGTTTTAAATAAATAAATTGCACGAGCTGTTTATTGCGAACTCGAAAACGTTACAGTATCAAAAAGTTGTCAAAAAGTCAAACCTACGTTTACCAGGGATAAATAATATTAATTTCGTTTATTACTATGTGCGTTCAAAAATGATAAAAATCTAATATAAATCGAATATTCGCCTTCTACTTATGAATACACTTCAAGTCAAGTTTTGAATGATATATACTTTGATATAAACTTTACCTATGATTTCTTGAGGTAGTAGAACAGGCATATTTCTGTATATTCGTTATGACAATAAATAATTTCAATCCTTTTCCCGCCAAACATAGATCATATTTCTTAATTTTTGCGATAAAGTAAATTCATGTACTTTGTAACGGAAATTTTCTCTTCCAAGTAAAGTTATAAAGGAAGATTTGCGGTTTTATCAATTATTTCTCAGAGCAACTGCAATTAATTTTTTTGAAAATTATATATTTCTAAGTAAATAAGTTGTAATTGGGTTTATTCGAATCTAATATTCCATAACTTTTTCAAAATTGCCCACAAACGCAAGAAAGTAGGTATTTTTAAATAGTACATATTAGTACTACTTGTCACTCCATATAAATATACAGAGCGCTTCATTTAATTTTTTTAATAAATTTTATATTCAGCAGACGGTATGTAATTCTAAGGAACATGCCTTGAAATATCAAAATAAATATTAAATTCACACACTAAATTGGTCTCTACTAATTGAGCCCATAATAGGTCTTTCATCATTAATGGTTTTTACATAGCAAAAATCATAGCATTTCTTTAAAAAAACATAAGTTTGTGTTGGTTCCTTGTTGTCGAACTCTCTGTGAAAATATCTTTAAATTGTAGAACTCATGATTATCTACAATTTGTATATTCACATTATGTGTATTATTAGATACTAACTTTGCCGCTTGTCTGGGATACGCGGTATAAACAACTGTCTCTCAAGCCACTCAAATTGCAATATTTTCTCGGAAGTGGGAAGTTATACGGACCCTGATACCATCGGTACCACACCAATAAGTACAAGGTAATTGTTTTGAATTGATTGAATTTGAGAAAATTTTCATTAAAAAAGTTTTTTGAAATTCCTACTGGAAGTAGGTCTTTTACTCTTCCAAAAATCAATTTTTTGCGAATATCTCGCAAGTCAAGCTTATATAAAAACAAATTCTGACTGAAAGTAACATTTTTATCGAGCAGCGATTTTTTGCAAACATCTCGTAAATTATACATTCTATAGGTATAAAATTAGCAAGAGTACAAAAGTATTTAGAGCTAAATTTGGAATAATTTTTGTATACATTTTTTTTTAGAAGTCGGACCTAAAGTAACACACTTACAGTTTTTTTTTAAAGAACAAAAATATAAACTTAATACCCATAGAACATTTGTATTAGTTGAAACGCGCAATACGTATAAGAAAGTCGTGTGGTAGCCACACATAATTTTTTTTGCTAGTACACGTGCATATAGTCGTTTGAATTGTTATAAAAGGAGTTAGCCCTACAAAATCCATAACATTGTGCGTTTCTGTATTGTAGTATCTATCACCGATTTATTAAGATCATTTAATTCATCCTTTAATTTGTCAAAACTAGAAAATCGCAATAACTAAATGCGTTACGAAATGGCTAATTCTGAATCTAACTCATTCAGATAATTTTATTACTTTTCTGGAGACCAAATAAAAGCGCAAGTAGCCGAAAAAATTGCTTTATTAGGTACTAAGCTATTTACTTCGTTACAAAAAAATCGGCCAGAAACAAGTTTCGTAGGAGAAACGAATCAAAAGAGGAACTAATTTGTCAATCAATTTTTTGCATATTCCGGTCTGCAGTAGGAACCTAAGTATCTGTTATAGGCGAGCAAATGCAAAATATGACCTATACATCGTAGTTTTTTTTAATCTAGCTTGTTTTTATACCAGTACATTAGTAGACATAAAATCGAAAAGAGGACGAATTAAAATTACATATATTTTATAATGATATTTTGGCATAATCTCTTTAATTACAACTATTTTCTTCTAATTGCTTTTTTTTAATATACAGGGTTATTCACGCTATACGGCACGGAATATTGTGGCCAAAATACGTGACTTTCAAAAAGTTTCACTTTTGGGATATATGGGGGTCTATTATAGTTACTTTTTAAAATTATTTTCATATTATACAGGGTGTTCCAAGAGCCCTAAAAGTATCAAAGTTGTGTTTTTTTAAATGGAACCCCCTGTATATTATTGTATTTTCGGATTCTCCGATCAAAATAAGTGTCTGTTTTAATAAGGTTTACAATACCTAAACCTTAAGGTTTTTTAAATAATTTGAATTTTGCCAAAATCTAACCTAATTTTCATGTTTCAAATACTTAAGAAGTATTTAAGTTATGTAAGCGAAATTTACAGCGAAGTGTAACAATATATCATATTTTATATCCCAATCATAATAAACTTGCCATCTTATACAGGGTGTCCAAAAATTAAAATTAATCAAATAAGAACTTTAAGTGGCTATAACTTGATTAATTTAAATAGAACGCCATATTTTTTAACTTACCAGGAAATGTACTTTTTAATTACCTATCGAATGGTATTAGGGTGTTCTATAGCTAAGTCTTCGCGTTTTTACAGAATACGCCAAAAAATCGTTTTTTGCACCATTTGGTGTTTTTTAAATAAAAGTTCTAATGTATCTAGTTGCCTATGGTATTTAGAAATGTCACATAAATTCATTTAGTCTGTCAGTTTAGTCTGCAAAGTCTGTTTTTGCTATAGTGGTATTATTTTTTGTAATTGTGGAAGTTTAGATCGTTATTATTTGAATATTGTTGTGGTGTTGCTTAGTCAAAATGAAGATTTACCCAAAAGAAGAGCGTATTGATATGATTTTTATCCTAGGAGAATGTCATCAAAATTGTTTATTGGCTTCTCGAGTTTATGCTCAAAGTTTTCCGGAAAGAAATCATCCTAAGCCAGCCGTTTTTGAGAGATTATTAAACCAGTTTCAGGAAAGTGGAAGTGTCAGTTATAAAAAACCCATTACAAGAAAACCTGTCACTGAAGATGAAGAAAATGTTTTTACGGTAGTTGGTTCAGTTATCGAAAATCCCAATGTTAGTCAAAATCAGATATCCGAAAATACTAACATTAGTCAAGCAAGTATTTCAAGAATTCTTAAAAAACACAGATTTCATCCTTATAAAATCCAGCTCTGCCAAGAACTTTATGGAAATGATTTTGACAACCGAACTGAATTTTGCATGTGGGTGTTAGATAAAGTGGCAGAAAATAAAAACTTTTTTAAAAATGTGTTATTTAGTGATGAATGTATTTTTCATAACAATGGTCTCGTGAATAGACACAACTTCCATTATTATTCTGATTCGAATCCGCATGAATACAGAGTCATGAGAAATCAGAATAGGTGGTCCGTTAATGTGTGGGGTGGAATACTGGGCCAATATTTAATTGGACCCTATTTTTTTGAAGGACCTTTAAATGGTATGATGTTTCTCGATTTTCTTTTACACCAACTTCCAGTATTATTAGAAGAAGTCCCTTTAAACATCAGAACAACCATGTGGCTTCAACTGGATGGAGCTCCGCCTCATTATCATCGCGAGGTTCGGCAATTTTTAAATGCCAACTTTCAAAACAGGTGGATTGGAAGAAATAGATTTCAAAATTGGCCCCCCAGATCCCCGGACTTAACTCCACCAGATTTCTTTTTATGGGGATACATAAAAGGAATTGTCTACAATACGCCTCCGACAACACCACACGATATAAAAATACGCATAAGAGACGCTTTTGAAACTGTAACCCCGCAAATGTTGTCCAGAGTTAGCAGTGGTTTTGAAAAAAGAATATGTAAGTGTCTGGAAATGGACGGTCGACATTTCGAACATCTGTTATAAATATTTTGCTTCTGTTTTATGTTATCGTTGATATGTTATTACCATTATTGCTGTTATAGCCTGTTAGATTATAAATAACGTTCCAAGTTTCTGAACATTTGTAACGATATTCGTCATTATTATTCTTATAATTGTAAATTATCTGACATTTCTAAATACCATAGGCAACTAGATACATTAGAACTTTTATTTAAAAAACACCAAATGGTACAAAAAACGATTATTTGGCGTATTCTGTAAAAACGCGAAGACTTAGCTATAGAACACCCTAATACCATTCGATAGGTAATTAAAAAGTACATTTCCTGGTAAGTTAAAAAATATGGCGTTCTATTTAAATTAATCAAGTTATAGCCACTTAAAGTTCTTATTTGATTAGTTTTAATTTTTGGACACCCTGTATAAGATGGCAAGTTTATTATGATTGGGATATAAAATATGATATATTGTTACACTTCGCTGTAAATTTCGCTTACATAACTTAAATACTTCTTAAGTATTTGAAACATGAAAATTAGGTTAGATTTTGGCAAAATTCAAATTATTTAAAAAACCTTAAGGTTTAGGTATTGTAAACCTTATTAAAACAGACACTTATTTTGATCGGAGAATCCGAAAATACAATAATATACAGGGGTTTCCATTTAAAAAAACACAACTTTGATACTTTTAGGGCTTATGGGACACCCTGTATAATATAAAAATAATTTTAAAAAGTAACCATACTAGACCCCCATATATCCCAAAAGTGAAACTTTTTGAAAGTCACGTATTTTGGCCACAATATTCCGTGCCGTATAGCGTGAATAACCCTGTATAATTGTATATAAGTAATATAAAGAACAAGTCTATAATAGTTATTTACGAACCAAGTGCGTGAAATCATATTTCGCGAATGAGTGACCAGTTTAAAGCGCGAGCCGAAAGGCGAGCGCTTTATGGACACGAATTCGCAAAATGTTTCACGCACGAAGTTTGTACAATATTTTTTGTACGAGAACTATAATAATAATACATATTGTTAAATACGTTATCGTTTATGACACACTACTAATCTCTTGATATTAAAAAATTGAATTGGCAGTATTGATTATTTGAAGTGACATTTAATTTAAAATTATCAAATTCAAAAAATTCTATTTCATTTCCTTTTATTTTCATAGAAAAACAACGAACTGGGTAGCATATTATTAAGGTTAGGAATTTATGATTTTAAAATGTCACTAAATTAATCAAGTTCTAGGAAGTACCAACTTTACTTTTACGCACTCGTGTTTAAAGTGACTTTTTACGCACGCAAATCGAATTGTGAAATGACAGGTTTTGATAAGCGAGTACAAAAAATATATGAAAGGATATGTTTTGTTTTATGAAATGTGGTTACTATACATTTACATAGGTATATATATTTGTATTGAATGCCGACAGAAATAAACTGGCCTATTGTGCTGCCCTTAAGCATATTTATAAAATTACTCAATAGCTTCATTGATAATGTATTCTTCTTGAAATAAATAAGTAAATAAATAAATAAATAAATACCATATCTGAATTACGAGATCTTTCGCTAAACATTGTAAATAAAATATATAAATTGTCCGTCTCAACTTGATTATGCAGTACCTAGTCTTATGGCTGTCGATTTCGATAAAGATAGAGTTATTACGAGATTACTAAAGACAATAAGAGATGCAATATTGCTATTAAACCTCAACTGCATAATTGGGTTGAGACGGTCTTGTAATTTGAAGTGGCGCCATCTGATGCTGAAGGCTCCAGTTAAAAGCGAAACTATTACCTTATTATAGACAAAAACCAAAAATTGTTGATGAAAAAACATAGTAATTGGCGTTAATATCTTGTTTTTTGCGCTGATCTTTCACAGAACGCTTTGAGATGACCATGTCGAGGTTCTCAAATGATATAGACACATTTTATTACTACTATTTCAGAAAAATGTCATGTTTTCAAGTGTTTGTAATTTTATTATTTGAGATTATTAAGCGCTGCTATTTTCAGAATACCTAATCTACATATTGTCCTTTTTAAATATCACAAAGAATGGCAGCAATTTTCAATGGTTACTTGTATTACTTGTCATAAAATTTACGTGTTTATCTACCGTGCTGCCATCTAGTCGCGTTTTGCGCAGCGGTGCCGCTCTTAAAACGTAAGTTTCAATACCTTATGTCAGGGGTTCCCAAAGTGTGCGCCGTAGAAAGTAAGAGGGGCGCCGTGAGTCGATCCTCTATCATTATGCGAAACCACAAATATTCGCGGGTACCTACGAGTATAAAGCAACAATACCCATTTTGAGCAATCGCTTCGGTAAAGAACATAGGTACCTACTTACGTCGCGTCGCTGTCGCTAACTCGCCGAAAAGTACCTACGCGCTTGAAAACTGTTGATACCCATCGTGTTTTGTTTAGCTTTGTTTTTCGACAAAAATCTCACGCAAAATGGACAGATTTTTATTAAATAAACAAGTCGGTAGTTCAAATGATAGTTATAAAGCATCTACTAGTGGCGGCGGGGAAGCAAAGAAGCGAAAATACCGTAAATACGATGATAGCTATTTGGACTTTGGTTTTACTTCAATAGAAGTAAACAATGAAGAAAAACCGCAGTGTGTGCTTTGTTTGAAAATACTATCATCCGAAAGTATGCTTCCAAGTAAGTTAAAGCGACATCTCGAGACAATTCATCCAACTATGGCTGAAAATCACGTGATTTTTTTCACCGGAAATTACAAAATTTAATAAAAACAAAAAACCTGTTCACTCAGCAAGCCTCAGTACCTAACAACGCACTGTTAGCATCATTCAACGTAGCAAACAGGGTGGCAAAATGCAAAAAACCTATTACTATTGCAGAAGAGCTTATTTTACCAGCTGCTCTCGACATGGTGAATATTATGGTGGGAAAATCAGCTGTAAAATTAATTTCCAAGGCACTCTTATCTAACAATACTATCAGTCGAAGAATCCATGACATAGCTGAGGATCTCAATTACCAATTAATAGAAAAAATAAAAAGGATTTTGGTGTGCAACTTGATGAGGCTTCTGACAGTAATAATGATGCACATCTTATTAGCTACGTGCGCTTTCTGGCTGATAATATTATTGTAGAAGACCTTTTATTCTGCAAAAGCATTACTGAAAGTGCGAAGGCCCAAGACTTGTTTGAAATTCTTGACAAGTTTATTACAGAAAATGATTTGGATTGGGAAAAGTGTATCGGTGTATGTACTGATGGTGCTCGATCCATGTCTGGTAGGTATCGGGGTATACAAGCACTTATTCGTAAATAGCACCGAATGCTATATGGACCCGTTGCATCATCCATACGGAAGCTCTTGCACCAAAGTCAATGAGCTCTGAACTGAACCAAGTACTTGAATGTGTCATTGGTGCAGTAAACTACATTAAAACTAGGCCGCTAAAGGCCAGACATTTTAAAAAACTATGCATAGATGTGGGAGCTGAACATACGGCCCTGCTGTATTACTGCAATTCACGATGGCTTTCACGTGGAAATGTCTTATTTCGTGTGTTCGAATTACACGAAGAAATTCGCACTTTTTTACAGCAAGAACGTCATGAAAACGCCAAATATTTTACTGAACCAAATTTAAATGAACTAATAAAAAATGGAGGAACTGCCATCATAACAGAACACACAAAACTATTTAATATCATACTACGACATAGAAGAATACCTGAAGAATGGAAAAATAGCGTAACAATACCCGTCTTCAAAAAAGGGGATAAAACCGATCCAGCAAATTACCGTGGAATAACATTGTTGAGCACCTCGCTAAAACTCCTAACTAAGATCATTGCGGACGAAATATCCACAACCGTGCCAATAAGCGAAGAACAACAGGGATTTCGAAAAAACAGATCTACAACTGATGCACTATTCATACTTAGACAACTGATAGAAAAATCACTAGAGTACAACACCCCTGCCTATCTCTGCTTTGTGGACCTAACGAAGGCCTTTGACAGAGTACAACTAAAAGACGTCATAACGATCCTGGAAAACGGTAATACGAAGAAAGAATACATAGAACTCATTAAGGACTTAAACACAAACACAACAACGCAAATACGCACAAATCACACCCTAACGCAACATCTACGAACTACAACAGGTATCCGCCAAGGCGATAGTCTCAGTCCTTTGTTATTCAATACAATCATGGACGAGATGGTGAAAGCTGTAAAGAACACCGGACTAGGATATCGAATGGGCATGCATAAAATAAATATATTATGCTACGCTGATGATGCAGTACTTATTGCGGAATCGGAAGATGACCTCCAAAGATTGTTACAAGCGTTCAACAAGCAGGCAGGAAAACTTAATATGAAAATCTCCACAATCAAAACCAAATGCATGACCATAGCAAAGGAACCTCTGCGCTGCAAATTGGCAATGAAGATAATGTCATTGACCAAACCATGTCAATCGAATACCTTGGATGCAAAATTACAAGCGCCGGCTTCCTGGGGGACGAGGTGAGGAAACAAGTTAACAAAGCAGCAGCAATATCGGGACATCTTAGATATCCAATATGGAGAAACAAACACCTAAGTACAGAATGCAAATCAAAAATATACAAAGCATGCGTACGACCAGTGATGACATATGGGGCTGAGACGAGAGCGGAAACAACGATAACAAAGAGATTACTAAGGGCAACTGAAATGAAGACCTTAAGAACTATAACGGGGCATACATTGAAGGATAGGCAAAGAAACACAGACATAAGAGAGAAGTGCCTAACGGATGACGTGGTCAGATGGTCGAGGAAGAGAAGAAGAGAATGGAACCACCATGTTAGCCGAATGATCCCCGACAGAATGGTCAGGATAGTTCGAAATAACACACCTCATGGAAGAAGACCTATAGGACGACCACCAAAGCGATGGCGTGACAGCTGGCAATCAAAATCGCAAGAATCACCATTGCAAAGAAACCGGAACTAAACAGGCGATACGCCTATTAAAAGAAGAAGAAGAAGAAGAAATTTTTTGCTAAAACTAGCATATTTGTGCGATATATTTGAGAAATTAAATAATTTGAATTTGTCTTTACAAGGCAACAACATGCACATTCAAAACTATCGGAGAGGATTGCGGCGTTTAGAAAGAAACTGCATTTGTGGATAAAAAAAATGAATGAAGGCGGTGGTCAAGATTGCTTTCCGCAATTGTATAAATATGCGGCATCTAATGAACTGGTTGTCTCACAAGACCTGATGGCGCTTTTCACGGAACACCTATCAAAGCTCACCGAATGGTTTTCGAAGTACTTTGCAGATGATGAAAAGTACTTCGAAAAGCTTTAAGAATTTTCATTCCGTTTGCAACATCATATTTATGTGTAGCTGGATTTTTAGCTGTAGCTGTAATCAAGAACAAATATCGCTCAAGGATCAATGTGGAGCAAGAAATGAGAGTAGCAGTGTCAATCCTTACTCCCCGCATTGATTTGACTGAGTAACAATCGTATTTTATCTTTGTTTTTCTTAAGTCGTTCTTGTTGTTTTCTGTTTCAATTCTGAATTCTTATAAATATAGTAAAAAAAATGGATGTTTTAATTGTTGTGCCTATCTACCTAACTACTATTATTGTAGGTACCTATTTCTTTCGACTGTATCTATTTCAAATAGCTACCTAGGGTAGAGCGCCGTGACAAAATACTAAACTTGTAAGTGCGCCGCGGTCTGAAAAAGATTGGGAACCCCTGCCTTATTTATGTGTAAAAAATTTTTAAAAATTCGGACCGGAAGTAACACTCTTACTCTTAACGAATAGCGATTTTTTGCAAATGTCTGCTGAATTTGCAATATTTTTTGTATACACGAAATGTCAAAATTCGGACCAGGAGTAACACATTTACTCTTAGTCAGTATCACTCTTTTCCGAATATCTTGCAAAGTATGAATTCTATAGAGAATTATTAAGAGAATAGAAGTACTATAATTTGAAATACGTAAGTTCGAATAATTTTTGTAAAAATGATTTCTTAAAATTCTATAATTTGAAACGCTCATACGTATAAGAAAGTCGTGTGTTGGCCTCACCTCAATGTTTATTCTTGTGTCTCTATCCTTTGATAAAATTATACACATGTCTATTTTGCTGTATTTGTAGTAAATAATAAAGAGGTAATATAATGGCGTTGGGCTCTATTTTTCTCGAACTACAGATAAATATTTCCTACATCCTCGCAATTTTATCTCTACTAGTAAATTATTTATATAGCGATGGATGTAGAATAGACATGAAGGCAATTAGAAGCTACGCGCCATGCTCTATGCATATAAATACAAGGAGAACTATTGTGAGTTAGTTGTTTCCGTATGTAAGAGACGAATGGAAAAAAGAACCTACAACAGATGATGTGATACCAGTAGCTGAAATGGAAAAGAAGGGAAAACCCCAGGAATCGACGATATACCCCCTGAAGCAATTAAAATTGCAGTCAGAACGATAACGACCTGGTTGCTAAATGGAATAAATCGAATCTAAGAGATCAACTATTCTCAAGGGAATGGAAGCTTGCTAAAATAGTGTTACTACCAAAAGTAGCTAAGGGCATCGAGGACACTCCAAGATACAGACCTCTGTGCTTGCTTAATACGATAAGTAAATTTTTCGAAGCAATTATTAGGGAAAGATTTAACGAAGAAATTTGAAGAAGCGGAGGATTGAATCATAATCAATACGGTTTCCGTAGGGGAAGGTTCCCTATCCAGGCGCTCGAAACAGTAGTGAATACACTGAACACGTGATAGATGAGCGGTGGTGTATTTTAGTGACCTTATAAGTAAAAAATGCATTCAACACACCAAATCATAATCTCATAAAGGTGGCTACAGACATGCAACAAAATATCGTACCGAACTCCGTCGCGTCTCAAGTGTGGACGCAACCACGCAACAGTGCAACAGCGGAACATCGCAACATAACAGCGTCCCATCAGTTGTCGGTTTTCTGCCGTCGCATCAAAGAAATGATACGCCTTCAAGTTGCGCCGCTTGTTCGCATGCCAGGACGGGCCTGGCTGGTTATGGGAGAATGGAACGGCATTATGTTCGCGTGTATGTTGCGCGACGGAGTTCGGTACGATGTTTTGTTGCATGTGTGTAGCCGCTCTAATGGAAAAACTACGTGAGAGAGAGGTATCTAGGTATCTAAGAAACCTTATATCAAATTATCTGGAAAACCCGAAGGATATTGTTAAGTGAGGGTGAAATGATGGAAGTGATTGCAGGAGTACTACAGGGTTCAGTCTTGGGCTCAACATTATGGAATATTCTATACGATGGTGTACTTGGTGTAGAACTAACGAAAACGGCGACATCCATTGAGTTTGCGGACGATTTGGCGCTGGTAGTAACCGTCGACGACGAACATTTGGTGAGACATACAAATGGGTGTCTGAAGAATCAACGTCTGGATGGACAGACAAAAATTGGAACTGGAACCAGATTAAACGGAAATAGTTATACTAAAAGGAAAATAGATTGTGTTTAGGATGGGAAACATGCATGTAGTGCCCTCAAAAAGAGTAAAATACCTGAGTGTAACTTTTGATGGAAGAGGTTCATTTGGAAAATATGTGGAAAAACTTGCTGCAAAGGCAGGTATCAAGCCTCGCTAGACTAATATCCAACATCAACGGACCAAGCAGTCTCAAAAGGAATGTCCTGTTCTGTTGTTCACAGTATCCTCTTGTATAGGGCTCCAATAGGGCACAAAGCGATGAATATTCAAAAGCACGTGAATACGATAATCAAATGCATACAACAGCTAACACAGTTATTGTTGACATTACGATTTTATACATTAAGTTCTTTAAGAAGAAAGCTAGAAGCATGCTGATCAGCATGGAATGTTATCGTGTCTACCTAACCTGTCGCAGATTATCTGAACTATTTGAGTTGTTTATATTGTTTAATGTTTATACACTTTGTCTCACATGACTAAATCATTTTTTGATTTGTTTATATGTTTATACTATTTTATATGTTTGATACAAAGTGTCTGACCAATACATTCATATGCTTGTTTATATTTATATTTATTTGTATGTATGATAATTTATTTGCAATGGTGTTATTACAAAAGCTAAATATATTATTATTATTATTATTATTATTATACCACTGGTAGTAAATCTATTACAATTGGAGATTATGTCGGAGCAACCATTCGTCCTCCTTGCTAAAATTAGCTTATCTATTGTTCTTTTCAGTTTCCCTTTCAGGTCACAAATTTCACACAATAAGCTGGCATTAGCAAGTGCAAGACAACGAAGGCAAACATTATGTGACAAAGTTGTCAAACATCAAACGAGCGTGAAACTGTTAGGAAAACTAACATAAAGTCGTAAAGTAAAAAAGGAACTATAATACAATGCAACCAACACAGAAACATTTCATTAAACTTAACTTTAGTTAAAGTGACATCCCAATACCTTTATGAAACGCGTTTACTTTTATTCCACCTTGAAATCAGCTTTAACTTAAAGTGAACTTTAGTTAAATAGTCTTCGACACGTGTCTTTTAAAGATAATCACATACTACTTTTATTATGCAATAAACATTAAAACAATTAAAAATTATACTATTATATTATTTACACTAACTAATAAATCGTACAATCAATCATACCTTACTTTTTGTAGATCTGCATGGGGATGTAACGTTGGTGGACTTTCGGCTAAATAAGATGGCCTATTGTTAGGACTTGGAGGCAAACTAACGCTGGAACCGAACTTTCCTTCACTCGATTCCCTTATCTGAGTTTTCTAAATAATTATGATAAATTTGGTATGATTAAACATGACTAAATATATGAAATATAACCTCTTAAGGAAAATTAATACAAACATTTCTCACCGAAACTTGAGCACGTATATACCCTGTGACAGTCGTGGACATCTTTGCAACTTCCGGATGGGGATCGGTATCTAACACGCACAGTCCCGCCCATAATTTTGTATACATAGAACCCGGTAAACTACCGAAACTACCGTGATGACTGAGCAAGTTTATCGACGAACTCGAGGACACCCTTTTCATGCGATCGACATTATCGACGACGTCTATGCCGGTATGACTAGATGCAGGTGACATCACGCCGCGCATGATTCGATCCCTGAATAAAACAAAACACATTAGATTTTCAAAGCTCACTATACACTCAGCGGCAAAATTAGGGGGTCGATTAAAAGTTAAAATTTATTTTAAAAAATTATCTATTTGCAAATTTAAAGTAAAACACAATAACTAAACGGAATGAATTTAATGAAAAATGTAACAGAAAACAAAAGAAAAAGGGATTCGAAACTTTTTTCTTTGTTATTTTTTTGTGTATGGAAAATAAAAATTAATAACGTGTGTTCCCTCCTCAAATTCGTATTATCGATATCGATAACATTTGAGGCAAATTTTCCCATTCTTTCAGTAACATGGTTTGCAATTCTTGTGTAGTTTGGGGGGCAGAAATTCTCGCCTTAACCCTTCTGCTCAACAACAACAGCATGTTCGATAGGATTCATGTCGGGAGACTCCATCTTGGTGCTGTTTAAAAAGTTGGTTACACAGTGTGCAATATGCGAAGGAGTGATGACCTGCATTAAAAGAAAATTATCCCTAATATGTGGGGCAAAAGGTACTACGTGATCTTGTAAAATGTTTATTATATTCTGATCAACAGTCAAAGTGCCCCTGTCAATTAACACTAATTCTGTGCACGCTCCCAAACATATTCTAGTCTAGACCATCATTGTGCCTCCATCAAAAGAGACCATTGGAGTGAAATTGCATTAGGAATATCGTTCATTTTCGACGCGACGTCGCCATATTATTGCCCCCCTGTCGATTGTGTACACAAAAACAGCTTTAGTCGGTGAACAAAACTTGACTCCATTGGTCAATATTCCAATTCTCATGTTCCTGGGCAAAAGCTAGAGTCAAACCAACGAAATGTGACCCTTCGAGCAGCACCGTCGCGTCGGTTTGTAGTGTACATTCCCAGACAAAAACTGAGCGCGTCAGTATTTAATCAGTCATCAATCATGTCAAATGTTGTTATGTAACGATTGTAGTTAAAATAAGATAGGATCTTATAACTTGAATATGCATATACATGATATTTGAAAAATTTAGAGAAAACAACAAATATATATGTCATTTATTCATAGATAGTAAAGTAAACAAGAATTGATTGATATATTGATATACATTGCAATATATATACTACATGATTTTTAAAATTATGTTTCATCATCTGATTGTAACCAATCGGTTTCTGAATCTGATACACCCAATCTAATATAAATTCTTCATGAACATCCATTAATTTGTCCCTTTCGATGTATTTTTTTTGTTCTTCTGATTGCCACAAATTCGGAGTAATTTCAGCAAACGCATGCAATACCTTTCCTTTCACTATGCTCCAAATCATGTCTATCATGTTAAGATCACAGTGATATGGGGGGTAACCTTAACACCTAATGACCTAAACTTGCTGCATAATTGTCTATGGCATATTCGGGTTCTGGTTTATTGCGTCTCATTAATTCGAGCAATTCACACTTTAACATTTCGGGGTGATATGGTATATTCTTCAACAGCCATATCTGCTCTTTTTTATGAAGATGTAGATGCTTTATGGATTTGGACACTGTGATATAGTGCGTTATCTTTAATTATAATTGAATTTTATGGTAAATTTGGTATTAATTGTGTTTTGAACCGCTTTAAGAAATTTTCATCGTGGTAATCCCCACTTTTTGTTTTCGGTTTGAATAGAAGCAAAGTTCCACCAATAAATTCCATGTCATCACCAGCATGACACAAAATCCATCGTTGTCCCGTGCCTTCTTTCTTTAGCACTCCCTTTTCGTATGAATTTTGTCAGCACTTTGACACAGTAGTTTTTGTGAACGTACGAGGTAGGCGCCATAAATTCTCGGCCTGATATACAAAAAAGAAATTTGGAACAATATAAGAATTTTTATTTTTCAATGTAATCTGCCCTAACTTCTATACATTTATTACAACGATTAATTAATAATTCGATGCCCTTGTAAAAATAATCTGAAGATGTTCCGTCAAAATGTTCTATAACAGCTGTTTGCAACTCACTGTCGTCCTTAAAAGTACGTCCCCTAAGGTCTTTTTTTAAATTATAAAACAAAAAAAATCACAAGAAGCCATATCCGGACTATAAGGTGGATGTCCAATTCTTAAAAGCCGCATTCGCGGATGGCAGCTTGTGAAATGGCGGCAGTATGGACGGGAACATTCTCGTGCAATAATCGCAAACCCTTTGTCAATTTTCCACAACGTTTTGCACGAATACTGTCCCGTAATTTATGTAATATAGACGCATAATATATGCCGTTCACACTTGTATTGCGCACTTTAAAGTCAATTAGCAAAATGCCCTCACAATCCCAGTATATTGTGGCCATCATCTTTTTCGTTTATTAAACGACTTTCGCCTTTCTGGGGCGAGGTTCATCAGGTCGCCGCCATCCCATGAACTCCCGATAGAAATTATTTGGATCTGCTGCTGATAATATCAAACATAAATTTGAAACAGTTCTATATAACAATTCAGGAATTAGTACTGTACGCCAAGTGTTGACTTCTTTACTGGTAAAGAAATAGATTTTTCCGAACCGAGGATAAATGTGCCGCACTAAAAAAACTTTATGTACTTTAAATACAACGGTTTCAAAGTATAAATGTATTTACGGTGACAGACAATTATTAACACCTGCGCATATGGAACAATTAATATTAATAGTGATTTACTTTCATTTGAACTCTCAACGTGAACAGTGAACAATCAGAATGTGTGACATGTTTTATAAACAGTGCAATATTGCATCTAGAGAGAAGATGTATTTACTGTTACTAGGTAAGTATTGTTTCTCTATAGATAATTTTATATCTGGAATTGACGTCTTGGAAACCTAGCTTCGTATCCCTAGTTATAACAATGCTCTTCTGTCAATCACTGACATCACAAATTGACTGTTGGGCAACTATGGTATAAATACACAAAGTCCATGCTTACTAAAAATATTTTATATCCGTATAATGTGTGCATAATCTCTGTATCAATGAATTTGCAAATAAAACACTATGAACTTACCTACTGCCTATTCTTTTCATTCCGCTAGAGGTAATATAATCTTGAGAGGTTTGAACTAAGTTCTCTTGTAAAGCTACATTTAAAAATGCGTGTTCGAACGCTAATACAACCCACTGCATAGCCGCCACTAGTTCTTTGCGTACTAAATAGCTCATGTCGCCATTAAGCGTATTTACTAAGGTCATCGCAACAGGATGATCTATCGTATTCGCATGTTCTGATCTATTCGTTACAGAATTTATAAACGTGCCGAGTGCGTAAACCGCTGCCGCACGGACCTAAAAAAAACATTTAAGAGAAAATAGTAATTGATTCTTTTATGTAATATAAATTGGTCGAAATATAGCTGCTAACTTACTTCCGGGCAGGGATCCTGCAGAAGGCTGTACAACTTTTCACGCGCATTGTCGCGGACTCCCGTCCACTTAGCTTTTTCGTAGCGATCCCACAATCGACCCAAACAGATGGCGACCCATTGTCTTAACTGAGGACTAGGATCCGATAATTGTTCTAAGCATATACTGACTAGAGAACCTTGCAAGGCAGCTTCTTGTCCGTCGGGGTATTCATTTACGATACATGCCAAAACGAAAGCTGCTTGAGTTCTATATTGTGACTGAAAATGAAGAACGCACAGAAAAATGTTTAAGTCATCACAAATACAATTATTCGTGTTAGCATGTCGCATGCAAGTGAATTATTGGGTTTTAATAATAATAATAATAATAATAATAAATGTTTATTTCCCAACAGTTTGACCCAATAATAAGGCAACATGAGCATTTTGAACTGTCCTGAGTTGGCCATACACAGTGAAATTGGCAAGCCTTTTTTATTTATTTTTGTGGTTAGGTTTACTATTTAAAATTTTCCTGTGATAAATGTCAATGACATAGGGTTAGTTTTAAGTTGAATTATATGAAAGAATTTTTTAGAAATATAGTAATTGCACTTTATTTTTTCATTTTGATTTTGACATTTGACTTGTAAATTTAGTAAGGACAATTCACGGAAGTAAATATTTCCTAGTTTTTGATAATACTGGGACTTTTTTATTGCTAACTCACGACAGTTCAAAATGCTCACGTAGTATAAACGCACAATTAATGGGTTTGTTCGAACCTGCAGTTCTGAACGGTTCTAGAACTAGTGCGCATGTCATTTAAGAAAAAGACTGTTCGGACCTTTCAGTTCTGGAACTGCAAATTCTGAGAACTGGTAGTTCAGTGTTCGGTCTTTCAGAACGCGTAATTCAAGAACCGTTCGGAACGGTTCTAACAGTTCTGGATGGTGGGCTAGTATTTGAAATTCTGATAAATCCGGAGCATGCGTAATTGTCATTCGTATCAGCTTTCGCATTTTTCTGGTTATGTTTATCGTATTTATGTTGAACTTCACAGTTTGGAGTTGTTGTAGGTTAATTTTTAAGTTGTCGTTCAAGTACTTATTTGTTTTTGATTTTAGTTTGTGATATTGTTAGAGTATTGGTGTGATTCGGTTCATCAAACCTATTTTTAATTTTTTTTACAGTTGTTTTAATTCACAGTCATTATATCAATTTTGTAATAGCCAAAGTTTCTTCAAATGGTGGTTTATTGTTTTAGAAATTACTTCAGTGGCTACCATGTTCTTGAGCCTAGCAAGCAATTCTTCCACAAAGAATAAAGTGAATATAATGGTACAATTATAGGAACTTGCGAACATGTGAAAAGTTAATTTATAATTATCATATATTCGTAGAGAAGATGACATATTTGTTAAACTTAGACAAAATAGTATTTAATATTATGTAAACTAAACTTATAATTTTTGATTCGATGTGTCCCCCTTAAGATTTAAGAAAAATAAAGGGAATCTGTGATATTAATATATTAGATATCCGAACAATCTATTATATCTATGTATTTGTATCAGCCTGTTACGTCATGTAAATTATATTAAATTGCAAGTTAATGTGACTCCCAGACTTGTGACACAAAACGTTCAAAGTCTGATTGATGTAAGTACCAAATCATGTAGGTATCACAATTCAAATTACCAAAAAGGCTTCAATTCTCCAAAATGGATTGAAAGAGTGTACTACTTCACAGATTAAAAAAAAGAAGAGGAGTTGGCTTTGAACATTGAAAATGTATTGTAATATGTATATTTGTTTAAATCCATTATGATTGTTGATTTTATAGTTATGTAATACATATTTATTAATGTGTGTGCATTTGATGCACGTGCCAATTATTAATAACAGCTTGTATTAAAAATCCTTGTTTTATTTACCCGGTTTATCAGAAATATCCATTACAAAATTTCGAAAAATATATTTCTTCACAACAACTTCATTACTTTTTAAATCCTGTCGCAATTTTGAGATGTAACATTTAAATGTTAATTACGATTGACATTTGTCCACCAGTTTGGTGTTTTTTTTAAAAATGCAGAAATATCCATAACAAAATATAGAAAAATGTATTTCTTATAAACAACTTTTTCATTACTTTTTAAATCCTGTCGCAATTTTAGTGGTTAGATGCAGATGCAGTAACATTTAAATGTTCATTACGATTGATATTTGTCCACCAGTTTAGTGTTTTGTAATATATAAATATATTGCTTATATAAAAAATGCAGAATTATCCATTACAAAATTTAGGAAAACGTATTTCATATAAACAACATTTTCATTACTCAACGTAAAATAAAACAACAAATTTGTTTAAATCTTCACTATATATGTGAAGATTTAAACAAATTTGTTGTTTTATTTTACGTTGAGTTCAATGGATCTTCACCAAGTAAAAGCCACATCTATCCAATTTTTTCATTACTTTTTAAATCCTGTCGCAATTTTGGTAATTACATGCATTAGCTATTAAACGTTCAGGATTTCGAACGGTTCTAGAACCAGGATCTGGCCGGACATGCGCATTATTATCAGAACCACGATACACTTATACCGGTATGCTCACTTTAGCTGTCAATGACGTCATTGAGGAGCAAGTCAGATTGACAGTTCTCATTTTTGACACAGTTTTAAGTTGTTTTATCGTTTTTTTTTAATTATATTCCATTTAAATGCCTAGTTGTGTTATATACGGTTGTCGTGAATGCAATCGAAGAAGTAGAGATAGTCAGATTAAATATTAGAGGTTTCTCAAGGAAGGGACGATACGAAATGTGTGGTTAATTGAGTGTAAAAGGCAGGATTTAATAAATTTGAAGAATAGTATTTCCTGAAATCTGATTTTATCATTGTTCATAATAAAAAAATCAACTTATTGTAGCATGTATCTGTTCCGTTCATTTTAAGCAATCATGTTTTCATTATATCACTCCAACAAGAATTACTGCAATTTTCCAGTAAATCATACAGAGATTTAAATTCTGATGCAGTTCCCAGATTTAAAGAAAAGATAGTTGAAAATCTTTAAAAAGCAAGAAATAGATGCTTTAATAAAACATACACAGATGATCAAAGTAATTAAGATCGAGCAGTAAAATGTGTGAAACATCGACATAGACTGATTTTGAAGCTTTTAAAGTGTCCGATGTTTACTGACCACCTACGAAAGTGAATTATTTGATTTAGTACCTTTTCCAAGACTGTCACATTAAGAGCAACACATTTGTACATCTGCGAACGAATATTCATACAGTATTTTGTGGTATTCTATACATCGTAGCAACATACGTAGTGTTTTTGCTTATTAAGAATTTTTAATTTATTGTTAACTATTTCAGGCTGCTTTTCGTTAACGCAAGGAGTGAGAATAGTATTTGGATTTTAATCTTATACAGAATTGTATAGCATTTTCTTTAATAGTTTTAAAAGCATTGACTCGAACTGAATTGAAATAAACTTCTTAAACTATCAAAGTCGTTTTTACTTTCTTATACGTAGTATAAGGAAGTATTGTGATGATGAAAATTTTCGACCTCGAGATTTTTGCAGATGTCCACGTTTTGAGGTCCCCTGATACCAAAAAAGTGGTTTTTAAAAAATGTCTGTGTGTCTGTGTGTCTCTGTGTGTGTGTGTGTGTCTGTGTGTGACCACGATAGCGGTCAAACCGCTGCAGATATCAATTCCAAATTTTGTATTTATGAATATAATCTCCCTCTTGAGAACTGATTAGATATTGAGCAAAATCGGCAGACCGGAAGTAGTAGTTTACTTCAGTGAAAAAATCGAATTTTGCAAATGTTTCGTCAATTACTAAGTTTAAACAAATTTATAAAGAATTCAAATGTACTCAAAATTAAATTTGAGAAAAATTGTTTTAATAAAGTTTTTCGAAATTCCTACCGGAAGTAGGTCTTTTACTCTTATCGAAAATCAGTTTTTTGCGAATATCTCGCAAGTCATGCTTTCTAGGCAAGTACATTAAGAGTATAAAAGTATTTAGAACATACTTTTAAATATCTTTTGTATAAAAAAAATTTCAAAATTCAGACCGGAAGTACCACTTTTACTCTTATCGAATAGCGATTTTTTGCAAATATGTCGTAAATTATGCATTCTATATATATTTATGAAGAGTACAAAAGTATTTAGAGTTGGATTTGGAATATTTTTTGTATAAATGAAATTTCAAAATTCGGACCGGAAGTAACACTTTCATACGTATAAGAAAGTCGTGTGGTGGCCACACCTCATTTTTTACTTTCTTATACGTAGTATAAGAAAGTATTGTCATGATGAAAATTTTCGACCTCGAGATTTTTACAGATGTCCACGTTTTGAAGTCCCCTGATACCGAAAAAGTAGTTTTTAAAAAATGTCTGTGCGTGTGTCTGTCTGTGTGTGACCACGATAGCGGTCAAACCGCTGTAGATATCAATTCCAAATTTTGCATTTACGTGTATAATCTCTCTCTTGAGATCTGATTAGTTTTTCAGTAAAATTGGTAGACCGGAAGTAGCAGTTTACTTCAGTGAAAAATTCGAATTTTGCCAATATTTCGTCAATTACTAAGTTTAAACAAATTTATAAAGAATTGAAATGTACTCAAAATTAATTTTGTGACAAATTATCTTAAAAAAGTTTTTTGAAATTCCAACCGGAAGTAGGTCTTTTACTCTTATCGAAAATCAGTTTTTTGCGAATATCTCACAAGTCATGCTTTCTAGGCAGGTACATTACGAGTATAAAAGTACTTAAATTATAATTTTAAATATCCTATGTATAAAATAGATTTCAAAATTCGTACCGATTTTGAATAAGTTTTGTATAAAAAAATTCTTAAAATTTTATACTTTGAAACGCGCATACGTATAAGAAAGTCGTGTGGTGGCCACACCTCATTTTTATATTAGCTACCATAATTAGAATTCGTACCTTCTACAAACATTTATCCTTAACTCCCATGGTATCTTTCTTAAGCAACATATAATACATTATCTGCATTTTACAAACATTTGTATTCTATTCAAATATAGTATTTTTATCAAACACAAAAAAAATCTTATAAAATCTCTTCAAATTAAAAATTTTGTTATGCATGATAATGATAAAATTTAAGTTTGACAATTTTATTTTAACTTAATATTATTAGGTAAAATTTTGAAATACGTGACTACTACAATTGTCTAATCTAGAATCAAGATTAATTTATGGCTTGAAGTTAGTTTTATGTATTTCAGTGGGTAATTTATAATTATTGAAAACGTACTTGTAAAATATGTATATTAAACATAACAACTCCAGCGAAGATGTATTTGCTTCATTCAAATGTTGGTTTATCTTCTCTTCCATTACCCAAGACCCTTCTATGTAGCTGTACATTACCAATATCGAATACATCAGAACTATGCCATTCACTAAATAGTATTTACATGTTTGCAAAAGAAAATATTATGTGCTTCAAAATATATGTTAAATAAATATCTATATTTACATTTTGGAAATGATTTTATTCACTAAATGAAACATTTACCTATACTTCAATTACAATTTGCAGCTTATATTTATACAGATCATTAATGCATAGCCTCGCGATAACATAGTCTAACAATGAACTCACCAAATAAACTGTTTTGCATTGTGTATTGAAAACGTAATTCAAACACATACAAAAAAAGTTAAAACATCTTAGTAGTTATGATTGCATTCAAAAATATCACTTTGCCTGAGTACTTCAATAATTGCTTATATTATCAATTTGTGGAAATACCATTTTTGAAATATATTAAATCCTGCCTTTTACACGCAATTAACCATACATTTCGTACCGTCTCTTCTTTGGAAAACTTGTAATATTTAATGTTGCTATCTCTACTTTTTCGACTGTAATTACGGCATCCGTATACAGCACAACCTAGCATATTAAATAGAGAATTACTTAAAAAAACGATAAAACAACTTCAAACTGCGTCAAAATGTAGCCATGATGTAGCCCATATGAGAACTGTCAATCTGACTTGCTCCTCAATGACGTCATTGACAACTAAAGTGAGCATACCGGTATAAGTGTATCGTGATCAGAACTACTAATTCTAGAACGGTTCCGGAACTGTTCAGAACTGGAGGTTCGAACAAACCTAATAAGTAGTACGTGAGCATTTTGAACTGTCCTGGGTTGGCTACAAAAAAGTCCCAGAATTATCAAAAACTAGGAAATATTTACTTCCGTGAATTGCCCATACTAAATTTACTTGTCAAATGTCAAAACCATAATGTATTGAAGTGTCTTGTACTTTTGTACTTTCAATGTTTTATTGTCGCTTTTCTGTCTATTTCAAGACAATATACATCGTATACTATGCCTTTTACGATACGACAGGACACGTTTATCGTAATGTCACACTTTCGCAGTTGAATATTGTAAGAGAATATATTATGGAAAAATTAATTGGGATCGTGTTTTGAACAATTTGTAACGGAAAATGGAAATAAACTTGGACATATTCACTTGTCATTGTAATAGGGTGATTGAAAGGTTTAAGGAAACGGGGAGTGTTTGTAAATGTAAACCTGAAAAAGCCCCAACAGTTTTAACTGAAGATGTTGTCGCAGACATTAGGCAGCAAATGAAAGTTAGTCCCACAAAGTATGAAAGCTGTCTGCTCAAACTGGTAAAGAGATCTAATTAACTTAAACGTAATTTTTTATACAGCATTATGTATTTAAATTGTAGGTATTTCATACGGAAGTACTCATAAGGCAGTGAAAACAAACTTACATATGCACCCATATAAAGTTTCTGTACTACAACATTGACGTGGCAATCATTTTGAGCAGAGATTGAATTATTGCAACTGGTTTAATGAAATATTACATGAAGAAGACTTGAATCGCACCTTCTTTTCGGATGAAGTTTGGATCCATTTGTCGGGGTATATCAACTCACAAAATTACTGTACCTGATCAACAGAGAATCCACATGTTTTTGTAGAAATTAGTCTCTATCCTATCAAAGTTGGTGTTTGGGTTGCAATGTGGAAAAGACGGATTATTGGATCAATTTTTTTCCATGATACAATTAATGCAATACGATACCAAGAACAAATATTGGAACCCTTCATTAACAGCCTTCACGAAAATGAATTAAACCTGGGGTACTTCTAACAAGACGGAACAACTGCACAATAAACTATTAATTATTTGCAAGGATCCTATGGTGACAGATTGATTAGTCGAAATCGATGGCCAGCCAGTTCTCCTGATTTAACCCCACTGGACTCTTCATTTTTTGGACATGTAAAAAATAGAGTGTTTCAGAACAGACCGCATAATCTCGATGAACTTGAAGAGGCAATTACAATAGAATTGCAAATGTGTTCAATAACATGAGAGGATGTGTCAATCTATGCATTGAGAATAACTGTGGAAATTTCGAACAACTTTTATAAAATGTATTCATTTGGTAACATAATTATGGGATTATGTTTTACAGTAACGAATTTATTATTGTTTATGATAAAACTAACCCTATGTCATTAACATTTATCACAGGAAAATTTTAAATAGTAAACTTAACCACAAAAATAAATAAAAAAGGCTTGCCAATTACACTGTGTTCCTATATTAATCAGTATGGCCAACTCAGGACAGTTCAAATTTCTCACTTTGTATAAGGATAAAACGCAGGTGCACCATGTAAGAAAAAATAAAGTTAAACATCAGCAGCTAAACAATTCAAAGGATTATTCTAAATTCGCCCGTATAAGCTGTTTAAGGGTACAATAAAAATAAAAAATATCACATTCTGAGCTAATTTCGTTATACAGTGAACATATAAATGAAATCGGTGAGCGAGATAAAAAGTTACTGCTGGCCCGGTTCGTATAAAATGTATCGGAATCACGTGAAGATTGACGAGGTACATGAAAGTTAAGTTTTGAAACAAGCAGACTAGCGTCAATCTGATTATGTAGTAATTTATACAAAAAAGGCGAGACCTATGTTGTTACGACGAGTCTCAAGAGAGATAACTGAAAATTCCTTCAGTAAGATGTCACGTGGAAACCCTCTATATGGATAGGCGTCATGCTCTCTATACCGTAAGTAATTTAAGAATCGTCTCTGAACATTCTCCAATGAAAGTTTATGGGTCTCCTACTTCGGATTCTATACAAGTACAGCATACTCCATTTTAGAGCGTACCAGAGTGAAATATAAGGTCTTGAGCGTTGAGAGATTAGTAAAAGATGTGTGATGGAAGTACGAATGCAGTTGACAGTGTAGTTAAAATGTAGAGGTGACAGTTTCCGAGTGTAGGAGACGATTTTACATTTTGAAATGTTGAGGTCCAATCCACTAGTAGTGCACCAATTATTGACAGCAAGCAACTTTGACTGAAGCTCGTCACAATCTTTCAATGTATTTATAGATTTATAAAACTTGACATCGTCGGCGAACATTAAGATATTGCATTCTATTTACCGACAAGATCATTGATAAACAATAAAAATAGGAGAAGTCCAAGATTGGACCCCTGCGGCACACCAGAAGTAATTGGACAGGTGTCAGAAACAAAATCATTATAAAACACAAAAAACTGCCGTTGTTCAAGTAGGATTTAAATAAACTTACTAGTGACGCACTAAAACCCAATCTATCCAGCGTATCCAACATTATTCCATGATCAATACGATCAAATGCCTTAGGTATATAGATCTGTATAAATTACCTGACCCTGTCTATCAACGACGTCTGTGGCGTATTGAGCAAATATGCACATATTATTCTCAATCTTTTGGCAGTATTTAGCGTTCATAAAGCGGCATTTTACTGACTATACCCTGTCTCAGAATAAGAAGGAGTGATTCAAATATCCCGCCAAAACATGGAACACATAGCTTAAAATTTAGTAGACAATTTGATATGACATCATGACAATTGAGGTTAGAAGAACTGTATTAATTCTAACTAAGGATTTAACTGATTTGTGTTTCATTTACTACTTTCGTTAAAATAGATGGATGTGCCGCTTTTCATTCTAGCAATCCAAGCAGCAATACGAGTGCACGGCAATTGGAAACACGAGAGTAAAGTTATAAACACAAGTAGGTGCATACATCTATAATTTGATGAATACAAATCTCTTAACATTCAAATCTGTTCATTCTAGTTTTGCAAAATAAAAAAAAAATAGAAGAATCTATGGATAAAGATATAGGCCCAATTTACAAATGAAAGCATAGACTTTGTTCTGAGCGTTTTGAGGAGGATTGCCGTTATAAATATATAATTACTGCACATTTTAGTGAATGTGCTACATCAACATGAAAATTGTGAATCAAGTCTATTTATTATTAAATATTTGTATCAGAGAGCAAGAATGAATCAAACCTTTTATCTTTTATCAAAATGTCCTTAAAAACTTGCAGAAAAGGTTTTGTTTATTAGTTTCTATTTTAAATATCAATAAAGAACTTACAGATAAATCATTCGTATTACTGCTACAAACCTTGAGGAGATAAATTCAAGCAACTAGTCTTGGAAATTTGAATCAAACATACAACAGTAATAAATAGTAAAATTTACATCGGCTGAAGTTGTTTACACGAACTGCAAAGATAATTACATATACCTACACATTACTAATTATTATTCCCTATTAAAATTTATTTATTATCAAAATGTATAAAGTATAATAAATATTTATTTCTACTATATATTGAAAATTAACAATAATTTGTTCACATCATGTTAAAAAGATTAAAAATTTACATGGTCGGCACAATTTTTCGAAATACTTATTGTAACATTTGTAATTGCTTCTGTCAAACGTTCTCATATAAGTGATATTCTGAAAGGGGATTTTTTGGAAGCAACTCCATCTTATGTATCAATTTAGATCCTATATGAAGTATTCTTAATTGCCTATCTTCATCGGTATGGCTATTTAATCCTACAGGTTTTCAACAAAGCTCGTCGTGCACTCATTGTACTTGTGGCAATCCAAACTTTTTCCCATATTCTCCACCAGATATTTTCACCTTTTTCTATTAGTACAGGAGTTTTTACGTTTGATATATCTAAAATATAACATGTATATGAACATGTGGTAATATAATTAGTATTTAATTAACACTTACTTGAAATTAATAAGTCAATTCTAGAATATGTGTGACTTGTCCAGTTCATTTATGGTCTGAACTCATCTATAGTTATTTTTGCAATGATATTAATTGTTGAATGTTTGATTTTTTTTTGACGTACAGTATTTTTGATATATTCATCAAATTCAAAGTTTCAAATGCATGATCACTTGTTCCTTATGTCTTAAGCCGTCTGATCAACGCATGTTCATGTTGTACATAAAAGTATAGATTTTATTTAATAACACAATAAAGTATAATAAACCAATGTAAAAATGTACGATTCTAGGTTATGGCTTGGCTATAAACATAAAATGACGTTTTGTCAAACTTATTTTCCCATGTTAAACTTGCCTACGCAAGAACCAATGAAATACTTTAAAAACATACGCCATTTTGGCGCGATATTTGAATCACTCCTTCTTATTCTGAGACAAGGTATAGTTATAGTAGATCTTCCGCCAGCGAATCCATGCTGTTCCAGAGCAATAAGGCTACTGACTTGACGGTAGATGGTTCGTTAGATGGTCTACTCAAAAACTTTAGGAATACTAAACAAAAAGAGCCGACCCTTTCTCATTTTCAAATTTCAATTATCAGTTCAATATTAAAGGACCTAAACTTTTGATACAAATATTTATTACTTTATAAATTTTATATATGTGGCACTTAACAATATCATAGATATCACATAGAGCCTTTAAAGAATATTTTCTGTTGTAATGTAAATACCACCACTATTTCATTTCTTAGATATTTCAATGAATATTTGATGCAAACATAAGGCTATTCATAAAAATCTTGGCATATCCATTTTTTATACTATGTGTGAGTGACAGTGTGTAGTCATAGATTACAACTGCTTATCCCTACCATGCTAATCGTTACAGTCACCTAGCTTAATGTGCTGAAAAACCATCAATTAAGAGATGGAAAATACTTTCATTTGTGCCAACATGCAGAAATTGGATATAAAAGCAAAGGTTGATTCACATTCTTAACGAAAAACTACTGAGAGAAACACTGTAAAAATCTACCTACTGAATAAATACTTAAAAGCATCATAAACTTAAAATATCTATTCATCAGTACTGATCTCACACAAAACAAAATTTAAAGTACTGATTCAATTAAACTTCAAGTGACCAAGAGTTCACAGTCATTTAGCAATAATTAAAATAAAACCTTACCGAAATAGTAGGATCTTGAAGTACTGATAAGAAATATTTATGTCCGTTATCTCTCACCAGGTCTCCTTGACAAGACTAAAAAAAATAAAAGAAAACAATCAATTAACATAATATTTAATGACGATGTCCATTGTATCCTTACATTGTCTACAGCAAGAATCTTCGCCCATATAAAAACGAGAAGAGGTCGAAGTTCTTTAGCTGAGCTCTGGAGCAGTTTCAACACGTACGGGAATATTCCGACAGACAGAGCCAATGTGACTGCCCAAGGTCCTAAATCCAGAAATCTTCCTAGTAATTCTAAAGCGCGCATTCGATGGACCTGGCTTAAAAGCACTTGCAAAACAATCGGTAATTGTTCTGGTGGGCTTCGGTCTTCAGAACCTAACAAAAAATAATGAGTTCAGTGTCTTATATTCTTCCGTTTCTCATACCTCTATGTAGGCATTTCAAAGCTCAAATTCTCCTTAATACCAATATATTTTTGTTAATTCCAAACTTTTTTAATTCATGGTTTAGACATGTTGCATCACCTATGGATTTAGTTAGCGTTAGTGACCATTTAAGGTCATTTGTATATCTTTAATTAATGGTGTTGGTCCGTTTTATTTGAGTCGCGCTAGAGTTCCGTTGTGATTTGATGCAACGAACTGTTAAAGACTTAAGTATTATGTTTTAGAAACGCCCTCTCCAGCTTGTAAGAGGATATATCGCCTAAATTCTAATTAAATTTTGAAATTTTTGTGTTAGCTGGTGGAGCTACTGTTACATATGCCGGTCCTGGGTGTGAAATAGAAACGTTGTTCCAGGTCTGTTTGAGCTAAATACCATTATTGTTGTTGTAATTAACATTTAATAAGTTTGAGCGGACGTAAAATTCATCTTCGATCCGTGAATGTGATTATTATAAACAATCTTAACAAACGGATCACATTTTTATATATCCCATATTTTTCACGGTATAATCAAATATTATTAATGTGGAATATGGATTTTTAACTAATGATATCGTGCACAGGCCACACCTATCAATTTTTCACCCAATGTACAAGTGAAAAATAAAATTGTTCGAGAACAAAAATTCTCTCCGACCAACCAAAAGAGTCGTTATTCGGACGAATAGAATGCGTCGTTTAAAAGAACACTTGCTACCGCGTCATTTGTTGACATCCCGAATAAAGTTATATAAACTAAGAAATTTTATATTGAGTCAGTCAGTCAGCTCTAGCTGCTGATTCCAGTCGACTCTAATGACTTAGTAGTCCAGTCATTATATACATTTGAATAAGAAAATTAACCGAACAAGCCAAATTTTTTATATGATGTTGGAGGGGGTCAGGACAGCTTAATTTGATGTTTTCGACCGAAAGCCCTCAGGGCGTTTTGCGCCATCTTGAAAATAAGAGTGAATTTTTGTTTCCTTTGTAACTCGGCTCCTCGTCGTCCTACGGAGAAGTTGTTTAGGTATTTTTTGTTCCCTTCTTTATTCTCTATAATTGATGTTATATAACTTTTTCACCTAACATCTGCCGTTCTCGAGATATCGGCAAAAATAGGAAAAAAATTGGGTTTCGGTTTAAATTTTTTCCCTATTTATCGCCATATACAGCGAAAAATATCTATTATGAAGCATGTAGAGCAAGTTCGTAACTAAAGTTTGAGGTTTTTGTTTTCCCTCCATCTTCAAAATTAAGAGTTCTAGCGCGCCGCAATGTCAGCTGTAGTGTATTTACGCTCGCTCATTGGAATGCGAGATGTTTAGGTATAAGACACTTTTATATTGCCTTGCCGGACATCTGCGTCATTTGAAAGCCGAATTGGTCTTTGTGATCTTCGGCTTTCCTCGGCTTACGCACACCATCGAAATTTATAAGTGTGCTTACATTGTATAGGAGATTGTTATGCAGTTGTTTCGCGAATGTCAGTGTGAGCGTACGTATTTACTATCGTTGTGAAAATGGGCGATTGTTTTATTTGCAAAAAACCTTTGTTCGAAGACATTTATATGACGAAGAAGAAAGCTGTCCAATCTCTTTTAGCGGCTAGCATTAAAAGAGGACATGAGGATTATCAGCGTATGTTACAAACTGTCGATTCAGTGAGTGTTCACCATGCGTGCTACAAACAATACAGCAACGAAAGACTAGCGTCGATTGCTTATCGACGAAGGACATCTGCATTGAGGCATTCGGAAGAACTCGAGGAACCAGAAGAAGAACCGCTGCTTGAGCCTGTTTTTGATTTCAAAAATAAATGCTTATTTTGTGCAGAAGTAATAGAAGAAGAAGGGAAAGTAGAACATCGAAAACGAAAACGAATTAGTGTGGTGAAAGACAGATCGATGAAAGAAAAAATTATGCAACACCTTGCTGGACGCGATGGTGATTTTGCTGTTTCAATCAAGAACCGTATCCAGCATGTACCTGATCTCGTCGCCGCTGGATCTCGGTACCATCGCAAATGCATTACTCATGTGTATTACCCGTTAGCTTCCAAGGACATAAAAAAAATACGACCGACCGGGGACAAAGTGGACGAAGTCATGGAGGACATTTACTTATTTCTAATTGAAAATTCCGACGAATGTCAATTCTCTTTAAATGAATTGATCAGCCAAATACAAGGAGACTACGTTCCTCATATTAAAACTGTGAAAAGTCGTTTACAAGCAAAGTTTGGACATGACATTCTGATCAGTGAAAAACGATGATGCGATTGCTTGATTTGCTTTCGGAACACCGGTTATAAAATACTTTCGGATAACTGGTACAGCCAAAGAAATGAGGATTCTCGAGGAGAACGATTACGAGTCATTCGCGAAGCAGCAGCAATTATCCGCGAGGACATAAGAAGTGCCACGCATGAGGAATGGGGTTGGCGACGAACACACCAAGGACTAGAACCAATCAGAAGCACAGCCGAACCCGTGCCAACCGAGCTTCTAAAGCTTGTATCGTGTAAATGTAAACAAAAATGTGGAGCTGGTTGTGGGTGCAGGAAAGCACGCATTACGTGTTCCACGATTTGCCTTAATTGCAGTGGACAAACATGCGACAACGCCGCCAAAGTCGACTACCCACATGACAGTGAATCAGACGAAGAGGATGATGCGACCGTCGAAGACAACGTAGCTCAAGAATCTCCACGTCTCGAAGAGGATGCTGAACAAGAGCAATATGAACAAGCAGGACCGTCGAAAAGAAGGAAGACATGAATATCTTTTTTACCTGTAAAAAATGTTGCCTAATAAATTTTATACATGTGATTCATAATTTCACTGTTTTATTTACTTTTATTTTATTTCAATAATTATATTCAGAACGGTGAATCCGTAACAACGTATCTATTCAATCGCGCGAGCCATAGAATCAAAACTTCGCACGGACTTGCCGACTTTGCGGCAAACTAGAACTCGTAATTTTAAAAATGGAGGGTAAACAAAAATACAATTTTTTAGGTACGAACGTGCTCTACCATTTTGGTAATAGACATTTTTTGGCTATGTGTGACGATAAAGAAGAAAAAAATAAAAACCGAGCTCGTACCCCAAATTATGTCCTATTTTTGCCGATATCTCGAGAACGGCAGATGTTAGGTGAAAAAGTTATGTAACATCAATTATAGAGAATAAAAAAGGGAACAAAAAATACCTAAACAACTTCCCCGTAGGACGACGAGGAGCCGAGTTACAAAGGAAACAAGAATTCACCTTTATTTTCAAGATGGCGGAAAACGCCCTGAGGGGTTTCGGTCGAAAACTTCAAATTAAGCTGTCCTGACCCCATCCAACATCATATAAAAAAATTGGCTTGTTCGGTTCATTTTCTAATTCAGGGCCTATTTTCGGACAGTATGACTGGATTATAGAGCGACAACAGCAATATCCTCCGAAGATAACCGAAGCCGGGAAAAAGTTTCCCGAAGATCTCAGAAACGTACTCGAACGTTTCTGAAGATACCCGAAGACGTAGAAAGACTTCTACGAGCGAACCGAACGCATCCGAAGATAACCGAAGCCGGGAAAAAGTTTCCCGAAGATCTCTGAAACGTACTCGAACGTTTCTGAAGATACCCGAAGACGTAGGAAGACTTCTACGAGCGAACCGAACGTACCCGAAGCAAACCCGAACGCTTCCGAGGTAACCCGAAGATACCCGAAGACGTAGAAAGGCTTCTACGAGCGAACCGAAGCCAACCCGAACGCTTCCGAGGTAACCCGAAGATACCCGAAGACGTAGAAAGACTTCTACGAGCGAACCGAACGTACCCGAAGCAAGCCCGAACGCTTCCGAGGTAACTCGAAGATACCCGAAGACGTAGAAAGGCCTCTACGAGCGAATCGAAGCAAACCCGAACGCTGCCGAGGTAACCCGAAGATACCCGAAGACGTAGAAATGTCTCTACGAGCGAACCGAAGCAAACCCGAACGCTTCCGAGGTAACCCGAAGATACCCGAAGACGTAGAAAAACTTCTAGGAGCGAACCGAACGTACCCGAAGCAAGCCCGAACGCTTCCGAGGTAACCCGAAGATACCCGAAGACGTAGAAAGGCCTCTACGAGCGAACCGAAGCAAACCCGAACGCTGCCGAGGTAACCCGAAGATACCCGAAGACGTAGAAAGGCCTCTACGAGCGAACCGAAGCAAACCCGAACGCTGCCGAGGTAACCCGAAGATACCCGAAGACGTAGAAATGTCTCTTCGAGCGAACCGAAGCAAACCCAAACGCTTCCGAGGTAACCCGAAGATGCCCGAAGAAGTAGAAAGACTTCTACGAGCGAACCGAACGTACCCGAAGCAAGCCCGAACGCTTCCGAGGTAACCCGAAGATACCCGAAGACGTAGAAAGGCCTCTACGAGCGAACCGAAGCAAACCCGAACGCTGCCGAGGTAACCCGAAGATACCCGAAGACGTAGAAATGTCTCTTCGAGCGAACCGAAGCAAACCCAAACGCTTCCGAGGTAACCCGAAGACGTAGAAAGGCCTCTACGAGTGAACCTGAACATTTACGAGGACCAAGAGCCCGAAACCAACAGTAGTTGCGTGCCTCAACCAACATACAAGGAGCATTCGTGACCTGTTAGTGAAGTGGTGAACAAAGTGTCCCAACCAAATAAGAGAGGTTGTTGAACGTTTCGCGAGTGCAGTTAGTGCTTCAACCAAAGATCCAGGCCACGGATCGTTATCCAGACCTGTGCCGATACACCCTCCCAGTGACTTGTGACGTGTGGCTAAAGTGACCTCACATCGTACCCATTATTGCAACCGTAAGTACTGAACTGATTCCTAAGCTTGCACGGTTGGCGATCTAAAGATAGCCCCGTCACGTCACTCAGAAGTAGTTAGTTGGTTTGGTACCCTAAGGCAGCCTTACCCATTCTAGGCGTTAATTGACTAGGTACCCCAAAGGGAGCCTTATCCCCTAGAACCCCAACTGAGTGTCTCAAATACCTCTCTCTATTTCAATTGCCAGTATCTAGAGACCACCCCCTTTTATTAATCCCCCTGTATGGGATCATTAGCCTCTGGTCAAGGGTTCTCCGTAAACTGTGTGTGTATTTTAATCTGTATATATCTTAAGCTTAGTGTTTGCCCTCAGCCATTTCTTTATAGTCCTGCGTGGCTATTGTTTTTAGTGACCGAGTTGTGGAATAAATTCATGTGGTTTAAACCAACTCTTTCATTAACCTCAGACACTAGCATAAGCCCTATCCCAAAACACCCAGTGCATAAGTGTAGTGCTATCCTGAAGGAAGGACGCCACGTCTCCCCGTATTAAGATACCACGGCTATAGGAACAGGTAATTCAAACGACGCTGTTTTGAGTGAATCCTATAAGCCGAAAGGTAACACTACTTTTGATTAGATTTCGGTCCGTTAATCTTCAAGTGAATACTTATATTTTACAGATACAATGAATTTATTCATACATATACTCTGTTTCTTTAATTCCGCGGACCACCTTTAAATTTTAGCGCTAGAAGTGGGCAATTCGATTGGTTATTTTCGTGCCCAAATGACACTTAATTTAATTGAAAGTCATTTCTAATCATTTGACAATTGCATTTTGTATATTTCCATGCTTTTTTTTCTACTTCGTTTTCTCTGTTCTTGTATTTATACAACAAAAATAGTTTTTTTAGAACTCTTAGATCTTTTATTTAGTGTCTACCATAATATATCATGAAACCAATGCCGAGTACAAGTAGAAACCTACCTATTTCTCCACTGAGAAAACGCGGCAGTTTTGGTCACTTGTCCCTTATTGAAAAGCAAATAATTCTCAATAGTTATGAGAAGCTGAAAATTGAAAATATAAAAAAGTACGGGGGAAATAGCATCGCATATAGTGTCCACAACAGGTAATATTGTATTTTCTTAGGTTATGTCACAGATAAGGGAGATTACAGATAGCCAATGTAATGATAATTATTGTCAACATATTTTGGAGACGACCGTTAGACGTTCGGCGTTAGTCTGGAGACAAGGCACCAAGATGGAGGGCGCTACTATAAGTTGTTACAATATTCGAGGCGTTCTCTCACGGATTATAGTCGAATGTAACAAAATCCTAGATTGCTATTTTCATTCCTACTTCTTATATACCTGACTCTGTCGGACATACCCAAGAATAGTATTTGAAATAAAAAATATACATGTGGACAAAAAACGCGAAATAGAACTGATGCGCCTTTGTTGTGTTTTGTACATACAAGGGCATTTACAAGCAAGAAGTTTTAACAGACACATTTTGTGATATATTACTTGTACGTCAAGGTTATATTTACATGTCTTTATTGAATTTAAAATATCTTTCAAATATTGTAAATCGCCATTAGGGTTAAATTTTATTTAATTTTCATATACAATAGATAATAATGAAACCCTATTTATTGTTATTTTTAATATTGAATGCTAGTATAATACTTTTGAATAAAATTCATAATACATAATTCATTGTTAAAGCTGTATGCAACATATGTCTTGGTAATATAGAGGCTGATTCATATTAAATAGAAGGTAGGTTTAAATTTGACAAAGTTGACAGATTTTCTGCTTGAGGGAAAATGAATGTGGAGTAAATGACGCCTAAAATGGTGGGTTTTACGCTTTTATCTCTAGCACTTTTATTTGGACTAACTGACTAAAACTAAAAACACATTATTAGCCCCAATTTCTGCGTTTTATTTATTAATGTACTCTAAATATTTAGAAGGCGTTTTAATTGTTTCTTGACACCATCAAATATGTGATCCTGGAATTTTAAACTATTGTCACACGTAAGTCATCAGCCAAAGTAAAATAACGTAAATAAAGAAAAACGAAATATGTCTTTTATCTCTTTTCACTCGTTTCAAAACGTGGACATATCCAAAAATCTCGAGCTCGAATATTTTCGTCATCATAATACTTTCTTACATTACGTATGAGCAAGTAACACAAAATAACTGCAGAGCTTTAAAATTTGGACTATATTCCAGAAATATTCTTCTGGCTCTCCCATATATAAAATATATAAAAACTCTCTCTTGAGATCTGATTAGATTTTTAGAAATCAGTAGATCGGAAGTAGTAGATTTCATTAGTGAAAAAATCAAACTTTACTAGTATTTCGTAAACTATCACGTTCAATCAGCATAAATTTAAATATGAGGCGTTTTCCCGTGTATATGTGAAGGAATATTATTTATATTAAAAATACTAGATTTATGTAAACTCCACAAACACAATTTTTCCCTTTCCTATTTTTTCTACGTCTACTAGTTTTTCCTTTTTTAACATATGTGGATGCCTTCGAAGTATACGGTTACTTGAATAAGACCTCAATTAATATATGTAGTAGGATAGGCAAGCATTGTTCTTTTTTTTTTGATTCATTTGGTTTAAAGGTTTTGGTGGAAGAACAGGGACTGGAGAACTTCTCCAGCCATTTGAAATACGACTTAAGATTTCAATATGTATATATTGTAACGAAACAAGTCCAGAAAAAGGAAGCAAAAACGCGACGATATAAAAACGAAATGTAAATAGCCATAAATCATCTCCACGCAGTACGACGTAAGGGCATAAAAAGGACTGGAATGTCTCTCGTACAATTCCCGAAGAAAGCCAGTGTTTTTCCCGTATATTCGAGATTTTCGCATGCAGATATTAAAACAGCTGGGATGAGTAATTCGGGCATTCCGGAATAAGAATTCATTCAGTAGTATTCGGACGGTACAAAATAAATATAGTGGTGCAGCGTTATATAAATATTACAAACATAAATAGAAGTAATAGAAATAAATACGTGTGTTAATGTTAATTTATTCGTAGTAGTTTTAAGTGCGTTACATTTATTTTATATTTTTGTATTGTGATTAGTTTTAAGTGTGTAAATATACAGACAGTTTTAAAACATTTGCACGAGTTGTTTATTGCGAATCCGAAAACACAACAATTTGATGTCAGTGTGGGTTGAATAATAAGTGCAAAAAAAAATGGTTACCAAACGTTTGGAAGAAATTAAAGGTCACCGAGTTAAAGGCAGAATTAGAAGAAAGGGACGCAGATACGTCTGGGAAAAAAATAATTCTCCAGGACCGGCTTCGTGACATTTTAATAAATGAAGGTAAGGATCCCGCAAAATATTTGTTTCAAGTACAGGCTGATCAAAGCTTAACTATGGAGACTCTAAAAGAAATTGCAAATAATTCAAAACAATTCGAGACTACTATGTAGACCCTAAAAGATGAGATGTTAAATAATTCAAAGATTTTGGAAAAAGCTTTAAAAAATGAAATTGCAGACATTCAAAAGAATTCATCGAATATGAGACAGGAATTTTCTGAGGCCATCGAAGCCGTAGAACAGAAATTTGAGGAACGCATGTCCAGAATGAGGGACGAATTTAAAGTTCAGCTTCAATTGCCCGCGATGAACGACTGCAGTCCCCATGACACCTCAAGCGAACGCCTGGAGATCTGCCGAACAGCAAAGGCAAAGGTAAAACCTCCTACCTTCGATGGAAAGACGTCATGGATGACGTACCTGAAACAATTCGAAGCCGCTGCAGGAGCAAATGGATGGACGTCCCCGGAGAAAGCTACTGCTCTGATTGTGTCGTTAAGAGGAGAGGCCAGTGACGTTCTACAGACCTTACTTCCGGAAGAGTGTCAAGACTATCCTCAATTAATCAAACGTCTTGAGATGAGATATGGGCATGCACATCTGGAGCAGGTTTATCATATACAATTGAAGAATCGTCTGCAGAAAAAGAGTGAAAGCCTCCAAGAATTCGAAGCGGATATCGACCGTTTGGTTCGTCTGGCATATCCAACGGCTCCAGATAGCTTCTCGGAACAGTTGGCTGTACAGCCATTCATAGATGGTCTTCGAGATGGCGATACACAGCAAGCACTGAGGCTGGCAAGACCAAAAACCCTAATTGATGCTTTGGCACATAGTCTGGAGTTCGAAACCCTGCAAGAGTATGTTCTGTCAGAGATCTACCAGAAGCCGAAGAATCCTTAGAACAGGTAGTCCGGCGAATAATGAACCAGGTGCAACTTAAGAAAAGAACGCTCCGATGCTGGAATTGTGGTGAAATGGGCCATGTTCGCAGTAAATGCAAGAAGAAGCCTAAGAAACCCACGGAGCAGCAGGAAAAACTAAAGAGAAGAGAGCGGAGGCAATCGTCGACCCAGTATCGTAGAGCCTCAAAAGCAATAGCGCGAAATGCATCTCTTAAACACCAAAACGCTGATACTCTTTCAAGGAGACCATGTCTAGAAGACCGGGTAGAAAAAAAATCGGCCAACACACTTAGAACTACCGTGGTTGACGATCAGTGGCGACCTAATTTGAGGATCGATGATGAACACCTTGGTTCCTTGATGGTTTGGAAAGGTACTGGTCACAGACCGGCGGGGCAAGAAGTAGCTCCTCGTTCACAGGGACTGAAATCCTACTGGGCTCAATGGGACTCTCTAAAGGTGGAGAATGGTCTACTCAAGCGTGTTGTGGAGAATCCAAATGGAGAAGGGCAAAGGATACAGGTGGTCATCCCTAAGAAAAGGATACCTGATGTACGGCAACAGGTCCACAAGGACAGGTCCGGAGGACACTGCGGCGTACACAAGACACTCGAGAAAGTGCGCCAACGATTTATTGGGTAAATTTCACACGAAATGTAAAGGAATGGTGCCGAAAATGTGCACCTTGTGCCGCCAGCAATGAGCCCCAAAGACGTCGAGGAACACCCCATAGTAAGTCAAGGGTGGTGCATTTCAACCGAATGGTCCCATATCATGGACGTAACAACGGCGAAGTAACGGATGTGCAACAAATTACCAGAAAACATAGAGAGCCGACTTATGGGAATTTCATGAAAGAATATTCTGGTACCAGGAAGGCTCGTTTTGGAATTACCACGGAAAAACAACAGGATCTTTTTACGGTACCCTGTGATTATGCCTTAGCTCACTGTGTGGCCCAGGACTTATGTATGCGTACAGGGATTGCCGTGGAATTCAAGAGGAGATATGGCGGGGTCAATGAACTGATCCAACAACAGCCAAAGGTTGGTAAAACTCTGGAGATAAAGCGTGGCGGACGATCTATCTTTTACCTGGTCACAAAAGAAGTCTCCAACGAAAAGCCGACCTATCATGCATTGTGGGAATCCCTTGTTGATTTACGAGGACGTGCACTCGAACAAAATATAAGGAGGCGGGCAATTCCGAACCTGGGCTGCGGATTAGACCGTTTGGAATGGAGAACCGTAAGAAACATGCTGGAGGTGGTGTTTCGGCATACTGGTATGGAAATAGTCGTATGCAGCTATCGGCCCAATCAGCCCGTTATACAACCTAAGACGGTGGATTGCCATTTTCACAAGACAACTGGGTGCACCCGTGGGTCCCAATGTAGATTCCGTCATTCGCCAACAATAAGAACATGAAATAGCGTGTTTCGGGGCGAAACGCAGTTTTTAAGAAGGGGGCAATGTAATGAAACAAGTCCAGAAAAAGGAAGCAAAAACGCGACGATATAAAAACGAAATGTAAATAGCCATGAATCATCTCCACGCAGTACGACGTATGCGCATAAAAAGGACTGGAATGTCTCTCGTACAATTCCCGAAGAAAGCCAGTGTTTTTCCCGTATATTCGAGATCTTCGCATGCAGATATAAAAACAGCTGGGATGAGTAATTCGGGCATTCCGGAATAAGAATTCATTCAGTAGTATTCGGACGGTACAAAATAAATATAGTGGTGCAGTGTTATATAAATATTACAAACATAAATAGAAGTAATAGAAATAAATACGTGTGTTAATGTTAATTTATTCGTAGTTGTTTTAAGTGCGTTACATTTATTTTATATTTTTATATTGTGATTAGTTTTAAGTGTGTAAATATACAGACAGTTTTAAAACATTTGCACGAGTTGTTTATTGCGAACCCGAAAACGCAACAATATCTTTATGTTGAAATAAAGAATATTATTATTTGTAAAATATCCTTTTCAATGTCATTCAAAGTCTTGTTAACATAAACATTACACTGTATTTTAAAATACATTACCTAATATTAAAAACATTCTTCATGATATTTTACATAAATATTTGAAATTAGAATTTTTTTCCTAATGGTGTTAGAACATAACATAGTGGTTATAAGAAATAAGAAAGTTGATGATGTACAGAAAGAACAAAGAACCAGAACGTCTTTAAAAATTTCGATTACGCCATTAGCGAGAAGACTAAAAGAGTCCGCAAAAATTAACTTTGTCGTCCCTCCCTACAACACCAAATTAAAATGGCAATGTTAATCAAGAGAAATCAGCATTTTCAGGTTCGAAAGTCATTTGTCACAGATCCGTTTTCTCACCAGGTCCATAATGGACACAAAATCTATCAAATTGGCCGAATTTAAACCAACCGTCTATTCCCAAAACGTGAAATCCCTATGGTGAGCGTCGAAATTGAATCAGCCTGTATTCATTTTTCAGAAATGCAATAATAATTAAAAATACCTATTTACAGTTTTTGTCTAAATCAAATAAGGATATACATTTACAGATTTACAAACAATAGTAGTTTATAAAACTGGGTTTCTGTTCCTTACGATGAAATGATTAAAAATAGACATATTCTCTTAAATTGGGGATAATCTCAAAATTATGTTTCTAAGCCAGCATTTCCGTTTTATAACACTTCAAATAAAAAGGAATATCTCATATTCCTGTACTACAATAAAAAAAAAACATTGGCGCCTTCTGAATGTGACTCTGGATAATTTAATTGTAATCTAAGACATACGTTAAGCCTATAGTAGTGCCCTCTATTTTTCAAATAAATTTATTCTGCATATTGTCTATAAGTGTCGCTAAAGTAAATACCTTGTGAAAATAACACGAAAATACAATAATTCGACATTCATACGCCATCTTTTGAGATAAATTAAGGTTATTTTTTGTGTTGCCAATCTCTCCATATACACCGACTATCTGTAATCTCCCTTATCTGTGGTTATGTGTTATCGTTTGTGAGGTTACCCATATTCTATTATTGCAGGTGTTGCAAGAAGTAGAGTTATAAAGTTATATAAGTCCATAGGAGCGCTTACTCTGCCCAAGCAAACCTCTGCTAGAGGCTTATTAGTCAACAACTTTGACAAAAATGTAAAAAATGCTGTAAGACAAGTAATACGTTTTTTTTTTATAACGTTGGAGTCCCTACACAATAAAAATTTTAACGAAATTCAAAACCATTCCAATATATCCCAAATGAGCCGTTCGTTATTATACCTACTAATGAAAAACATTAATATCAAGTAAAATGTATTTATTTTTAAGAAAAATAGGTATATAAATTATATTATTATTATTATAAGTACATGGAGCGAAGCAGGAAGAGTTTATTGGTAGAGTGCGGTGAGATAAGTACTTGGAAATACAGATTAGCTATTAGATCATATATAGCAAACAAAAAAAGATATTTTACTTAGATGAAACGTGGTTAAATGAAGGGCACACACAATCAACAGCTTGGGATGATGTTAATATACATAACCGCAGGCAAGCATTTATAAATGGTGTCTCGGCAGGTTTGAAAAATCCAGTAGGCAAAGGTAAGAGACTTATTATTGTGCACATAGGATCTGAAGATGGGTTTGTTGAAGGAGGACCGTTAGTATTCCAAAGCAAAACAACATCGCCACAATTACAACCATTATGTTGCTGATGAAATGGCAGCAGCAAAGAACAAACACGTACAAATAAAAATTAAAATAAATTCAAATTGAGTTCAAAACAGTTTTATTCAATTCACTCCAATTGTTTCACCCCATTAGGGCTTCATCAGGTGATGAATATTATAATACAAAATATTTGTAGACGTTCTTATTTATGTCTTTTCCTAAATGAAGAGGGGGGAGTTTGTGACATTAGGTTAGGAGCGGGAGTAACTTATATTTTTAATGTAATATTTAATATATATATATATATACATAACAATATGATTAAGAATATTAAGTTTTTTTTTTGTTTGAAAACTGATTGTTTACTGTTATTATAAAATTAAACAATTTATAAATATATATATAACTATAAGAATTATTAAGTTGATTTTAAATATTTAAATTTAACAACGGTGAATTATTCACTTCTAGTTGGTCATTTAAAATAAGGTTTAATTTGTTTAATTTATTTATTTCTAGGTTTTCTAATAAATTTAATTTTTTACTCTTGTCTTGTATATGTAGTATGTCAAACTTATTATTGAATTTATGTTTTTGTTCAATACAGTGGTTTGCATATGTGGAATCTGTTTTTTGTAATTTATAACTTCTTTCATGTTCTTTTATGCGTGTGGAAAAGGATCTACCAGTTTGTCCGATATAAGCTTTTCCACACTCGCAATTTAACATATAGACCCCAGATTTTAAATTTTTGTCAGTTTTATCTTTATTATTTTTAATGTGATTCTGTAGTTTGTTGTTTGTACGAAATGAAATTAATGTGTTTGTTGTTTTTTGTAAATATTGTAACGAAACCAGCAGACGAATTGAGTTACATTAAATAAAAGAATCAGATCTCTCGGCGCGATAAAAACGAAATTGTCACACGCAAAGAAAGAGGCAGACCGGGCGAGCAATAAATCATATTCGGCGCGACGGGTAAACAAGTCGATGACTCATCTCCACGCCGTATGGCTTGCATAGCGAAAGGGACGAGAACGTTTCTCGTACATGTGGAGAAAAAGCGGGACTGTGCTGGTATGTTCTAGTAATCTTCGCATGTGTATATAAGGCGGCGGGATTCATTACGGGATTGATTCATTGCGGAGAAGTAATCGCGGAGTAATTCGGTAGTCTCGAGTGGTCTCGTGGGAACAGTGGAAATAAATAGTGGTAGCCAAATAAATAAATAAAGTAGTGCCGTCTTATATAAATAGAACTGTTATATAAATAAATACGGACAGAGATATTAGTTAAATAAATACCTGTGATAATTAAATTGTAGTAGTTTAAGTGTGTTACGTTAGTTTTTATATTTTTATATTGTTAAATAATTTTTAAGTATATAAATATACAGACTGTTTTTAAATAAATAATTGCACGAGTTGTTTATTGGAACCCGAAAACGTTACAATATGTTTTTATTTTTATGGAAGGGGTACCTATATAAGTCACAGAGGCAAATTTTGATAAGTAAGTTTGGGGAACTATAGGATAACTTTTGGATATGATTTTTGTTTTTTGTTTTTTATGAAGGAGATTATTTATTAATTCTTTTGAATAACCATTATTCTGAGCTATGGTGTAAATTCTATCTAATTCTTTATCAAAATTAATCTTATTCATAGGAACATGGATTAATTTATATAACATTGAGTGAAAAGCAGCAAGTTTATGACTAATCGGGTGGAAAAAGTTAGAATGTATCGTAATATCTGCGTGGGTAGGTTTATGGTAAATAGCGAATTCGTGTGTATCAGTAATATGTGATATTTGAAGGTCTAGAAAATTAATGGTTTTATTTTCTTCTAATTCTATGGTGAATTTAATATTATGATGCAAAGTGTTAATATGATTATGAAGTAAATTTAACTGTCTATCCATTCCTTTAAAACACACCAAAATATCATCTACATATCTCACCCAGTATATACAATTTTTAAATAACGAATGTTTACTGATAATGTCTTCAAACATTCGTTATTTAAAAATTGTATATACTGGGTGAGATATGTAGATGATATTTTGGTGTGTTTTAAAGGAACGGATAGACAGTTAAATTCACTTCATAATCATATTAACACTTTGCATCATAATATTAAATTCACCATAGAATTAGAAGAAAATAAAACCATTAATTTTCTAGACCTTCAAATATCACATATTACTGATACACACGAATTCGTTATTTATATTGCATTCTAACTCTTTCCACCCGATTAGTCATAAACTTGCTGCTGCTTTTCACTCAATGTTATATAAATTAATCCATGTTCCTATGAATAAGATTAATTTTGATAAAGAATTAGATAGAATTTACACCATAGCTCAGAATAATGGTTATTCAAAAGAATTAATAAATAATCTCCTTCATAAAAAACAAAAAACAAAAATCATATCCAAAATTTATCCTATAGTTCCCCAAACTTACTTATCAAAATTTGCCTCTGTGACTTATATAGGTACACCTTCCATAAAAATAAAAACATATTTACAAAAAACAACAAACACATTAATTTCATTTCGTACAAATAACAAACTACAGAATCACATTAAAAATAATAAAGATAAAACTGACAAAAATTTAAAATCTGGGGTCCATAAGTTAAATTGCGAGTGTGGAAAAGCGTATATCGGACAAACTGGTAGATCCTTTTCCACACGCATAAAAGAACATGAAAGAAACTATAAATTACAAAAAACAGATTCCACATATGCAAACCACTGTATTGAACAAAAACATAAATTCAATAATAAGTTTGACATACTACATATACAAGACCAGAGTAAAAAATTAAATTTATTAGAAAACCTAGAAATAAATAAATTAAACAAATTAAACCTTATTTTAAATGACCAACTAGAACTGAATAATTCACCGTTGTTAAATTTAAATATTTAAAATCAACTTAATAATTCTTATAGTTATATATATATATATATTTATAAATTGTTTAATTTTATAATAACAGTAAACAATCAGTGTTCAAACAAAAAAAAAATAATATTCTTAATCATATTGTTATGTATATATATATTAAATATTACATTAAATATATAAGTTACTCCCGCTCTTAACCTATAATATCACAAACTCCCCCCTCTTCATTTAGGAAAAGACATAAATAAGAACGTCTACAAATATTTTGTATTATAATATTCATCACCTGATGAAGCCCTAGTAGGGTGAAACAATTGTAGTGAATTGAATAAAACTGTTTTGAACTCAATTTGAATTTATTTCAATTTTTACTTGTAAATTATGGAGTTTCAACACGTATCTCCGTCTTCAATTGAACAAACACGTGTTGAGATTACCACCATACCACTGTGAACTAAATCTCATTGAAGTGGTATGGGCCGAAATTAAAAAAAAATATATGTTGCCGGAATAGTAAGAATTTAAAATTACTTGAGTCAAACAATTACTATTGACTGCATTAGCTAAGAGAAAGATAGGAAGAAAAAATGAGTCTATTATATGGCTTAATTGACAATATCATGAAGCCATTTAACATTTCAACTGCAAGTGATAGTGATACAAATAATAACAGCGAATAATAAATTTAACATGTGCATAATTTGAAGTTTTCCTATAATTAAACATGTGTCCATACGGAATAAGAAATATATATTTTTAAAGTTGTATATTAGACAATATACTTCACCTTTTTGTGTAATTATTTAGCAATATATTCTTGAGTTCTCTCTGTAAACATGAAAAACTATTAAATTATTAAGTAAATTTGTTGTATTATTATAAGCAGAAATTGACTAAAAATATATGAATACATAAATCTTGATGTAAAAATATTGAACAGATGCATGCATATCAGTGCGTATACAGATAACACAATGTACATAACCTATATCATAAGTTTGTCAAAAATAAATGTCATTATATATTGCATGATGTACATATGTAATTGATGGTCCGCGGAAATTAAAATCAAAGTATAGTAATAATATTGTATATTTTATTGCATAGTATATAAAAAAATTAATAGAGCAAGTAGTTGCATATGTATATATAAACATAACAAAATCAGAAAGAACAATCACCGGGATTCCCCTACATATTTCTGTCTATTTATAGTTAATAATATAATTCCTGGTGTGACAGTGCTATCTAATTTAGTAGAGAAATATACCGAATTCGATAATATCATAGTGTTAGAATTAATTTTATATTGCATATTATAATACGAGGCACCTCTTGGCGTTTTTTCAAACGAAATACAGCGTTACCATGTGATGCATAAAGTCGGTCGGGACTATATAGTATAGTCTCTGCCTTGAATAAATGATTGATTAAACAATAACGTCGTACATACCGAGTTTAAGCCAAACCTCGAATGCAGTCAGTTGTTCTTCGAAAAACGGTAAGTGTACAAAGGGTTCACCGCACTCTCTGATCTTGTAAAGTTGCCCAAGACTCAGATCCAACGCCAGATCCCATGCTTGCCACATAGGATGCTGATACGTCGGTGGTAACGGTGGATCACTGATGGGCGTACAATCGCAGGATCGCATTATTCGTTCAGCCAACAGGAAGTTGCGAAATAAACTAGCTACTAATAAATCTTGCCTGAACAGTTTTTGGAATAAATCTAAAAAAAAAAAACGGATGTTTAGCAAAACTTCTCAAACCTATCTGGTCTACAAAATGTGTACCTCTCGGTAACGTGTTCCATGCAATTGTGTCTGTGATTGCAGTGAAAATCCAATTTAATTCACCTAACATCGTCCTACGATCAGTTATTTGACCTGGAATTCTGAAAAGAAAAAAATCAAAGTTAATATTTTAGATCATTTTTTATACTCTTGGTGTGTTACTTCACTTACATAGTAAAAACAGAATATATATACTTGAAACTCAACCCCAGATAAAATTAAAACATACCTAGTTTTTCACTGTTATCATTAACTATTACTTCTTGACTTATTGGATGTAAGAAAAATGAACATTCAATTGAGAGATGCAATACATCACAAGTTCATAGTTTATTCTCCTATTTTAAAAAATAACTATTCTCAAGTACGGTTATGTGAAGATCGTGTAGGAACAGTGCACTTGCCAACTTGAGAATTAAGACAGATTAGGACGATTATTATATAGAAAAAGTAAAATTGGGTAATTTGTAAGACGAAAGCAATTACATTTGGAGTATATAGATTGTGGATTATGTAAATTATGTCAATAAAGTTTGCTGCGTCTAAATTGCGCTTTACTTGTTTTCGCTAATAATAATACTTTCACAGTAATCATATTTTACATTTTCTCTAGTAATTATATTTTTGCCGTCATGTATACTAGCATTTTAGTAAAACATTTTAATTAATCATAACATGTTATGCTTTTAACTAATAGAAAAAACGGTCTACTTCGTTGTTTGTTTACTAGTAGTAACTGCAAATCATTAATATACCTGCCAATCGAAGCTTAATTGGCCACATAACATTCCCTCTTTTTTATATATATATATAACATAAACATTCAGTTTACCGTCGCTTCCGACGAAAAATGTATGGTATCTTTTTGTTCATGTCTTTTCTTTCCGTAAAACTAGAATTGTAAATTAATTCATTGGTCAATTAATTGTTTATGTATAATTTGTTTGCTCGTATTTGTGATTGCAATCATTGATGACATATTATTTATGAATTTATTGATATTTTGTATATTTCATTTCAAATATACAATTTTTCTGTATTAAATACTATAATTTTTTGTTTTCAATGTTTAAATGATACTTGTGTTTATTATTGTTATTGCCTATGCAGCGATCAACTGTTTGTATCTGTGTTGCTGTTAATAAACAATATCATTTATGAATTTGTGTTTCTTTCACAGTAAACTTCTACACACTTCATTGATTTTCCTGTTTATTCAATAAAGTCAAAAACAATTTCCTTAGTTCCTTAGTTCAGTTTTATAACTCAGTAAGAGTTATGACTTATGAATCAGTTGGTTTATTTATATAATAATTTCATTAGAGTACCATAACACAACATTGTAATACCACAGTCAAGAAAAATTAATAAAGCAAGATATACATTTTTACTGATTTAAAAATAAAGCAGTACCAAAATTAATCAAATTAATATGCCAGGATATAACTAAGTGTTCAGCAGAACTAGAAATGCATTTACATCACCCTCATTAAATGATAGTGAGTTTCCACGAGTTGATCCACTTTCTGATGTATCTAAAACATTTATCAAATTCTTTGCCAAGTTTTTTTGGTGAATTAAAAGAACCAACTAGTAGTGCCAAAATAACTAAAGAAAGGTTGACTACTTTCAAAGGTTCAAGTCAGCACGGCAAAGGCTGTAAAATGAAATGTTTCTTGTACACAGTTAACATAAAGCTTTACAACCGCTAATTCCTGTTAAACAATAGTGAAATTATAAAACCATACCTTTAAAAAAAACTTATTTACAAAAAAAACCTTTTTAACAACTTTTACTACAATTGAGATTTCGTAACTGGCAATGCACATCATAATTACGTTAAAAATAGCTGACACCTATTACAATCAAAAAGTTTTATTCAGAACTACAAAACATCGTTAATAATTCCATTAGTTATGTTTATAATAATTCTCTCCATTATCAGTTAATAAATTATACCTTTATAACACATGTACTTCCATTTATATTTGACGTATTCAACACATTTATTATGTATTTACTGAATAAAGACCATTATTATTATTATTATTATTATTTATTTTATATGTCAAACTCAGATATTTATATTTTATGGCAATGGCAGGTGTTTCGTTACTTATAGCTTATGAAAAGGGCGCGGACATGACCGAGTTAAACTACGACGAAGTTACAACGGAGCAGAGAAATAATGTAAACAACATACATTTACTGAATAGCACTAATTCATATGGTGAACTGCAACATCTGTTTACGCTCGAGAAGAGCTCGAGAATGAGAGCAAAAAATGGCCATAAAATAAGGAATTTATGAGTAAAATTCTTTCTACATCGGCGTAGATAGCCTGATGGGTTTTTAAAATTTATTATATTTACCTTATATTTCGCAAAAGAAATAATGCAAATATGTATATACTTACTGTTATTTAGTTTCAATAACATACGCGATATTTTTAGTTATCATTTATTTAGATCTACAACGTTGTTTATATTACTTTTTCTGATATGAAAATGAATTGTCAGTGATTCCGAAATTTATTACAAAGTCTGTAAAATATCGTTACAGAATGCCAAAATAATGCACGTTCGTCACTTAGCTTTGCTAAAACATGCACAGAAATAGTTTTTATGCAGAGAATTTCGATAGTTTACAAAATTTCGTTAAATGTTTAAATGACGATGCTCGAAGTAGTTCTGAGTAAAAGGAACTAACACAATTCCCAAATTTAAAAAATCGAATCTCAAATTAAAAAATGGATTAACCACATTAGATGTGGCTATTAATAATTCCAAGTGACTTTGGATGTGGCCGTCGGCAAAAGTTAGACGCAGTTTTTAATAGAAATCCAGATTTAATAACATTGCGGCAATTGTGTATGCTAAATACGCTGAAATAAAAGAATATTTCCAGTACGCACATATAACCAGTTGCGATGTAGAAAGGACGTTTTCTATCTACAAGGATGTACTTAATTCAAAGAGAATAAGTCTTACAGAAGAGAAAATGAACAAATAATAAGATATTTTGTATTTTATAGATCACCAGCCACTTATTATCCAATTATATAAATAAAATTAAAACCTCTTTAAAAATACATTTCAATAGTGCGTCCATGGACGATGAGTCATGACTCGCTCGTGTCCGCGCGACAAACAATTATTATATAATTGTACAAATATTCCGGGGATATGTACACTGTCATTTGACAGTTCACGCATTTTAGGACAAATTTCTCACTTGTTATCAGTATGCAAGTTGACTAAGAAGTACCGATTTCATTCATATAGTTGAGTCGCTCTCGCAACCGAGTTGCGCCACTAATTAAAATGGCGTCAAATTTGAGGTGTTGCAAAATTATACCTGTCAAGAAATATAACCTACAAAAGTCATTTCGGGACTGTTATAAATAATAATATTCATACACGTCTTTAAACATTTGTCATAATTATCTTTGGACGTTTGTTATAATTGTCATCTAAACATTTTAAATTTGTCAACAATGCTTGCCTCCTAGCCAAATGTTATATAAAATATAAGTGTAGAAAAAATAATATTTAATAGCTTTATTTATAATATTTAATTTGTAACTGGCTTTTATGTAACAGTATTTTACTATGGGAACGTATATATCCTGAAATATTAATTAATTGGTTTATAATTTTGTAGTTCTGAAATTGTTCCGACCGATCGAATTTTGTAGTGGTATGGAATCGTTGTCTTTAGTTCGTACTTTGGCCATGTCGGTTGCCAAAACGAATCGACTATACAAGTAGATATTTCGCAAATAAAGTGACTGCATTTATACGGTTTTTTAAATTTTATATACATATTTCTACATTTTCATCAATCTATTTAATTGTATCTATTTTATTTATGGCTATGATTTTATTTATGTAGATTTAATTTATTAATATAATTTAGATATTTTAAATAATATATATGTTAGTGATTTTTTTTTTTACACACTATTATACTAATTCGAAACATTTATAATAAATTTGTTACAAACCTTTCATGTAACCATAAGTGTATCATTTTGTACCTATAGAATACAAAGGATGCACATTTTCTCATATAGCCTAGTCACAGGATGATTAATGTATGGTTTACTCAAGACATGAGAAAAATCTGTGAAAATGAATATTACCATATTTTCTGTATGTAAAATTTTCAATAATCTATTATTAGATGACTTAAAAAATAATTCTACAAAAATTAGAATTACCATGTGGTTAATAGAGGTGTTTATTAAAATAAAAAGAATATATTTATGCTCGTCTGTTACCTGCTACCCAGATATGTATCCCGATGTTATCCTGGTAATGATCCATTGCAAGAAATATGTTATGCACATTTTTCACCTAATTATTTTCAAACATAACCACCATGACAATATACAGTATGTTAAATACTTTAATTTTTACCTGTCAATAAGTGATATAGTGATCTTAGGAACCAATTTAGATGTTGACTGCAGCACATACCAACGCAAGGCAACTTGTATAGGCGTGGTGAGACATGATGTAAATAAATCAGCCGGCAAATCGGGGTTCATCGGTAATACCTGATCCGAGCTGCATGCAGCCAACTGAATGCAGTTCGTGAAAAGAGGTGTAGAGGGAGCTGCCGTGCTACGTTTCTGCAAACATATTTGATAATAAACACAATCATATTTGGATTTATTTTACTTCCGTTACCTCTGTTTCGTGTTGCAATGCAAATTGCTTGAATGATTCGACAATTATACCAGCATTGGAACAATCGTATACGTATATCGAGGGGGCGCCCATCCATTTTTGTAAGTCATATATTGATAAAGGAATGTACTGAGTAAAGGACTAAAAAACAATTTTTTTTATGTATTATTGATCAAAAGTATCGTCGAGGATATACTCTATGTATAGAAAGAATGTAAAACTATACACACATATAAATATAGCATTATCTATAGATGTACATATAAGTTTGAAATAAGTTTCATAATAGTGTTTGCTTAAAAATTATCACATGATATAAATAATAATATGAAATGCAAAATGAAACCTTAGAATATTTCATTATAAGACATTTAAATTGGAAAGTCAAAAAACTTTAAATATTAGATTTTGCATTTATAAGTTAAAAGAAGACATGGACTTACTCTATTAAATACCCAAATTTCACCATTTACTGTCGGTTTAGGAACTCCATGACCATTGTAATGAAATAGTACTCTCTCTTCTTTTGCATTTTTTCTTAAAGATGTGCATAATTTTTTAACATCTTCTGCCGTAGGATCAAGAGAGTGTTTATATCTAGCCCGAGGCTGCCACCTTTCATACTGTTTTTGTAAATTTGCGCCTATTGCATCTAATGCTTTTTGAGGGGACATTGATAAAGGATCTAAAACAGACTTTATGTATGAGAAACACAGAAAGATAGTAGATAGTTTTAATTTAAACTATACACACCGATCCAGCATTCAAGTCTGGCGCATGGTTGTGTTTTAACTACGTCGGGGGGGTCAACCCCGACGTTCAAACACAACACTAAGGCAACGCTGACAGTTTTCATCTGTAAAGAATTTGAGGTTAGTGCACATGTCAACACAAATCAAAACAATGGTGAAAACAACATGAAACGTACCCGTTCTTTTGTTCTCCATGTTTGTGTTATACAATTTATACCTTCAATCGTCTCTACATGTCTATTTTCTGCGAATGCAAGAGGTAAATCCCTGTCTGTAATTTTCTTGCATTCTTCACTTTGACCGTTCTGCTCCTTGTCAAGCATCATTATTGCACTTTCGCTAACATTCACAATTAATAATGTCTTAAAATTACTTGTTCTTCACACACTTTTTATTTATTTAGGCATGTTATACAAAATAATATGAAAATGATTAAACACAACGCATGACCATTGAACAGCCATTGAAACCATTTTAATTGGTATTGCAAACTGAATTATCGACCGTATGGCCGTAATAACTTCACCGCATTTTTCACAATTTGAAAATCATAAAGCTGACGCTCTTGATAATTCATTCAAATAAAGCATAAAAGAACAATACGAAGACCAAAGTTCAGATTAACTCGTATTTAGTAACGAATAAAGTAGTTATCAAAAATAATAGACTATTTATGCACTAAAATATAGAAAATTAATTGCTTACATATATATATGAAGAAAGATTTACCATTTTCACATTATTTTACATTCGTGCTTGAACATATATGAACACAGGAATACAGCAAGTCTTTTTTAATTTCTTCCTGCATTTTTTTTACGTTTTGATGCAGGTTTTTGTTTTTGCTTTCCATGATTCAAATTTTTTTAAAAATCAGCTTCACCAACCTGTCAAATAAAGTCACCAAATAAATAAGTTTTCAAATAAAGCAAAATTTGTTTTTAAATTTTAAAGTGACTTATTATTAAAAGCAACTAGAAAACATTAAAATATAAATTATGCCGACTTAACTGTTTGCAATTTCTAGTCTAGTGCTAGTGTTCTCAAACACCAAATCTCTCCCAAACGTTCAAAAATTATCAAATTGGACATAACCTAGACAAACTTAATCAATAGCATTTACAGGCTAAATTAATATTTTAGCTAACGTTAAACCAATTTAAGTACTAACTATATATTTTTTTGCAAAATACTTTAAATGCTTAATATAAATTACTATGGCCTATACAGCGACAAATAAGATATATCCACCAAATCATAAAACTATTTTTGTATTGGACCATACACCATACTTTGGAATATCATGTGAAAGTTCTATTGAATTTGACTTTTTAAAATCTAGGGGACCTGGATTTATACCCATAAGCCCCATACATAAATCACTTTGGACTTGTAGTGTTGAATCAGCTATTGAATATTGCCGAATAGTTTGGGATTTGTTTCCAACAGGAAAATTGGTATAGATAAATATGGAAATTACTTTTTATTTGTAATTACTGTATTAAATAAAATTTTTAGATTACGTTTATAGCAAGTGATACTCATGCCCACATACTTAATCTATGGACACCTCCTCAACAAAACTTGAATTATGTGCGTTAATATCTATCAATTTATGATTTTTAATTTGAATGTATATAATATACTTATAGATAATGAATGGGATGGCTGTTATTGGTACACCGCCACCATTACGGTCAAATCAAACAAATATGGAATATAGTGTTTTACATGGTATAAGATCGGCTATAGAAGTTTTAAGTGAGTCTACAGATATACAGCTTGAGAAACAAAATTCAGCTGATAACCATAACAAATTGCAAAATAGATGCAGAGTTATTTGTATAACATCTGCCAGAGATGATGAAAGCATGAAAAGGCTTGAAGAGATTTTCCATAATAATTTATTACAACAGAATAAGGCTGCTGCTAATTCAGACCGGTAAATAGTTAAAAATCAAGATGACTAAGCTTTTAAAAATAATTAATTGTATTTTCAGATTATTAACAATTGATTATTGCCATTTAGTTATTATAAATACATATCCTGTCAACATCGAATCACCTGTAAGCAATCATCCACCAAAAAGTGTAAGTTTCAAGTTTATATGAAAAGTTTATGTTAGATTTTAAGGACATGTACAGCCATTAAAACTATTCTACTAATTAATTTTTAACTATAGCAATTTTTACTTTTTTCAGTTTTCTTCAATTCTAACTACGGAAGTACATTCTGTAAAAGCTCCTGCGATTCCCAACAAACTTTCTTCATTGATTTTAGATCATTACGATCTAGCAAGTACTACTGTTACAGGTATCCCTATGAAAGAAGAACAGAATGCTAGTTCTTCTGCAAACTATGATGTGGAGATATTCCATTCTAGTGACGCTCACACAGCCATGTTAAAAGGAAATGCTTCAGATTCAGCAGCGATTAAGACGGTTAAGGATGGTTTTGAATACGAAACAGTTACATTAAAATGGTGCACACCAAGAGGCTGCAGTGCGTCGGAACTTCAAAACTGCACTGCCATGCACAGAATAACACCAGTGGATGTTAATTCCAGGCCATCATTGTGTTTAATTAATTTTTTGTTGAATGGAAGATCAGTGATGCTGGAAATGCCCAGGAAAGCTGGTGGTAAAATTACCAGCCATTTATTGGCTTCACATGGTGGTGAAATATTTATACATACATTATGCACTGCAAGGTAAGGAATTGTTAAAATCCATAGACTTACCTACACCACTTGAATGTGTAGTTTATAAATAAAAATGTTTTGAAAATATACATTTCACGATTAAAATTGGACTTTATATTATTTTGCATTTTCAGGTCTGTATTAGAAGATCCACCTTCAATATCAGAGGGTTGCGGTGGTCGTGTTACAGATTACAGAATACCTGATTTTGGGCTTTTAATACAACAAAATAAGCTCCTCCCTGTAAAAACTGGTTACACCAATGATGTTCCTATACAGAAAATGAAGGCCAGATTAAACAGGCATACGAAATATTGGCCTTTAACTATCAGTTCAACGTTAATATTTAATTTAAAAGCAGTAAGTCTCATATAATCACTCATCACTAGGGATCGGAAGTCAAGTTTACATTCCAGGACTGAACTTGAATGATGACTGTAATGTACATATATGAATTTTTCCAGCTCGAGTTCGTCAACGCTACGCATTGCCTTCATTAAAGATGTTTACAACTTACGATTTGTATATATAAAAGTAGTTGCAACTATCGCGGTGAATGTAGGGGACGCGGAATGGCGAGATTTTGCGCTGAAAGTATTTTAGTCAAATTATAAGCTCTGTGCATAACGAGCCGATCTATTGTTTACCTTTATTAGTTACGTGTGCTATTGCGTAAATGTGTCCCGCCCACATCTGTCGCGAGATGGTGTTGAAAGGTGGATAAGAGATTTGCCTGCGCTAGAATTTGATGGTATTCAATTCCGATGCAAAATTTGCTATATATTACTGTGGTGGCATGTGAAAACCTGCCTAGAAAACATCTGTCGTCAGATACACATAAAGCACGTATTGCTGGCTGTGCAAATGCTTACGAACGACAGAAAGCATTTGATTGGGATCTGCTTAGTGCTTGCGAGCAAAAATAAATTTGGCTCGATGACTTAGCGGCGGTAAAAGAGAGCGGTTAAAATTCAAATTTGAATCTTGTGTATAATACGATCAATAGAAACATATTCAGTTATGTTGCACAATGGATCTTAAATAGTGCCTAATAAATCTTTTTGATCTGTTTTTTATATTGAAATCTATTTTGAAGTAGATATAACTAATAATTATGTAATGTGAAACAACATACTTCTTTCTAAATTATTAATTAATTTAACTTTTGCTACTAAAACTAATGAGCTATATTGTTACCGTTACATACGACGTGTTTGCAGGCTGTTTGAAGTTTCTTGTCTGATTATTTAGTGCTTTTATTTATTTTATTTTTTTTTGCATCCATGAGCCACGCAATAATGTACCACTTTCTTGTTCTAAGTACTGAAGTAAAAAAGTACTATACTTCACAGGCACATCAGAATATTACAACATCCAATTGTATGCTTTTACCTGCCGAGCACCTCAGGTATAGACGGTGAAAAACGTTTAAGATCAAGGTGCAAATAAACTCCGTAAACGAACATGCAACAAATAAGGATGGAAATACCACAACGTAGCACTATCTCGTTCTGTTGCGCCTGACACACTTTTCTCTTAAATGAAAATACCCTGTCTCCCTTCCAGTTAGTATATAGAGTTCATTGGGTTTATATTATGTTCAATGTTTACGTTACGTTCTGTTTCATGTTCTCAACAGCATTTTACTCTCCATTTATTTTTTTTAAATCTTCAACATTCAGGAAAACGGTCACAATCTATACCAAAAAATATAGATAACAATGATAAGATATACAGTATAAATCTACAAGGGTCTCTTCTAGATACCCATACAAAAATAAATAACCAATTCTAAAATACTTTGAGGATTAGAGAAGTTGCAAACATTGAACCTCCTTGGGTCGGTGAATTATTAACCCTTAAAAAACTATTTTTTTTTATTTGGAACAAAACGTATTGGCCCAGAACTGGTAAATTGACATCTACTTATTTGGAATAGAGTTATAAAGGTTCGTACAATTATTTTGATTTTGATTCTCTCATGCTGTGTGAACTATCTCTACCAGTTCTTGTTTATTTTGAGATCTTTTTCATTTTTTTGATCATTAACTCCCACATATTTTCGATAATATTTAAATCAGGACTTCTTGGCAGAAAAACCAACACATTTCTCTGAACTGTTTTCACTCTATTCAATGTATGGATGGGACAGATGTTCAAGTGCATATCTTACACAAGTTTCTTTGTGGGTCTCATTCAAATTGTTTTTCGGTAGTTTTATAGACCACAAATTAGCTTCTCTAATTCTTCGTTGGACAGTAAAAACAAAACCCAGAAAGTTATTTACATCAGCTGCATTCACAACTGTAGTAAATGGATTTTCAATAAGCACATTTGTGATATGGCGGTCTTGCTCGGCTGTTAATATTCTTTTGCGGTCAGAACCAGAAATTCTACAAATTCTATGCTGATCTAGCCATATCATTTAATAATTCTAAAAGCTGTGCTTTTATTTATATTATTTCTTCTTGAAACCGTTACTCAAATGTAATAACATTTAATATCTTTATTTATGGAAGGCATCTTTATATTAAGCTTAATATCAAGTTGAAGGTTGTCAATTTTGAAAGATAACCAAATATTGACAAGTAACTTTGAAGACGCTATTACACTAATCATTTTGAGAAAGTCTATGACAGAAATCTGTGTTTTTGTTTTCTTTTTTTTGCTTTCGACTGTACTATTAATGACATTGACGACCAAAATTTAATGCTATAGTCCAACCAGTCCGATGTGACCGCTCGAGCAGCACAGTCGTTTTGAAAGGTACACTCCGAGTAAAAATTCTAGAGTTGTTGAAGTTTGACGTTTGTCATGTAACCAACGTCAATGTATTATTTTAACAAGTTTTACTAACCTTAAACTCGGACATCTTTTCGTCCGAAACACTAAATGTCACAAACCCAAACAACCTTGTCAATTTATCTGACTGTACTAGCACAGCATATGGGACAGGGAGGTGAGGAGCAAGGTGTTTTTGGTAGTTCACATTTTTTCCGCCGGCCAAATTGGTTTGGTCGTGCTAAAGTCCCTAGATATATAAAGTACCGCAATTACCTCCATTTTGGCGCCAAAGAAGCGGCAAATTTAAAAATCTGTCAGTTTTTTTAACTACAAAAATACAATAGTTGTCAAACAATATGTCAAAAATGTATTCAAATTGTAAAATAGCTTATTGATTTCTTGACAAAATACGAAAGTTGTCTAATTAAACTTTAGAAAAATATAATTGTGATTGTGTCGTTAGCTAAAGAGGACCAATCGAAAAGCAGCAAGCTAGTGTATATGTGTGTGCATGATTTTTATTATTTATTACTCAACAGAAAATCCAAGTATAGAATAAATGTACAATAGAAAAGACAAAAAATGTATATTAAAAAGGTAATACATATAAATAACAAAATATAGAACTAAAAATAAGAGTAGATACATATAAATATTATATATTAAAAGTTTAAGTATTTGTTATTCATTATTAAAGTAAATATTTACAACACGGTTTCTTGTCATCCTTCATTCATTCAACAAATTATGATCTGCCATAATATATCTTACTGGCACATCTTCATGGACTATTTCTTTATAAAATCCACAGTGTTTTCATGTATGCTCTCGTCTACGCTTGACCAAGCAAGTTTTGTATGTCTACTGGTAATTATTTTGAACCATTTAAACATAGTCTTACAAAACCAAGCAGTGGTTGTATGAGCCTGATGAATTTTCCCTTTCGCAATAAAATATTCAATGCCAGCACCTGTATCATTGTGCAGAAGAGCATGTGCTGTACTGACATCCATTTTTGCAAAGTGGGTAGGATCAAACATGTGTCCTTTTAGTCTTGGAGCCACTTTTAAATTCATTTCTGAATCTAAATCAAATAATTGTTGTTGGTCGTATGGCTCCAATGTCAATACATACACTGCCAAGATTATATTTTTTTGAATTACTAGATCAATTTCAAAAATTTTGTGTGTAATCAGTGATGTAGCCAGATTTTTAAAAACATGAACAGGGTCTGGCATAATATATAATCTTTCTTGTTTGTTCAAGGGATGTGGACAAAAATTAACTATTTTAGAATGTCTATTGGCTGAAATGTTAAGTAGTCTCCAGAAACTTCTATTTAGGGGACCCATGTCCGAAATTATAGTTTTCACTGTTACACCTACATCACTAGCTCGCTAAATGTATTGAAATAGTTTTTTCAGAACTTCATCAGCACTGTATGGCTTTGTAGTCAGTTCAGTTCATACCCCACTGTAGTGTAGTGCAGAATTTGTTTCTAAATGTTCTTGATCCTGATTGGTAACAATTGGAGAAGTTGTCGCATTAGCAGTCGGGTCTGCAACATTTGCAATTAGATATGATTAACAATTGGAACAGGACAAGAGGCATCTTACCTAATAGTTTTCGTTTGATTCCTTGATTTCGTGGAAAGTCAGCTATTGCAATAGTTGGAATTGCACTTTTTTTTAACAACTTCCGATTATCCAACCTGTTTAATTCGAATTGGTCAAGTTCGAAGTGTGTCTGAAAATTGAAAAACAAAAACATCTTCACATTAGGTAACATTCTGCAAGTGAACAAGAATATGAAAGAATTGAGCAAATATAGGATACTTACCTCACATAACAGAGCTCGTTCAGGCAAGTCAACTCGATTGATAAATGCAATAATCCATGCTTTACGCCGATCATCATTATTTGATGTTGGTATTCGGAAAAACCGAAATCCGTTCTCGCCACGGCTTCGACATCCACTCAAACAACAACTGGGCATGGTTCCAACGCACGTAATAACTTTACCCTTTATGTCAACAGCGATCAGCTGATTGCTCCGCGTGTCCAGACACTACCAACTCAATCACTAAAGTCCCTAAAAGTCACCAAATCACCGCCATTTTGGCGCCGTTATAATGGGACAAACCAATTGCGGTACTTTATTATCTAGGGACTTTAGGTCGTGCTATAGTAACTTACTGGAGGCACGTTAAGTTCCGTTGCACGTCATCGATGACGTTTACATGTTGTCATAAATGTATTAGAGAAACTAAAAAAGTTACTTTGTTAAATTATACGTGAGGGCATTTATTTCATTAGCTTAAATAGAAGATTTATAAATTGATCGTAATATTCGCATTCATGGCAAATAAACACACAGTTTCCTTTTCAATATTAAATTTCTTTATTACATATTTTTAATAGACTAATAGTTCAATTCGGTGTTGACAGATAAATCATATCTGTCAAAAAGACGTGCGTTGTGTATATTCTTCCTGTCAAATTTTTCATGTTTATTTTTACGTTGATATAAATTGTTTAAAAACAGTGCTTCTTAGAAGTGTATTTATTATTTATTTGCGTCCATTGAATATAATGCCGAAAGGTTTTTGTAAACAGTCGAAGCTTTTTACAAACTTTTCTATAATCTTCTGATTAACGAGAATAGCGTAAGAAATGTTTATTTTAAATTTTATTATGGATACGCTATGAAACATTTAACGTTTTTCGACAATCTAAATCAATATAATAAATAAGTTGAGAGACTGAAGTCTTAGAGCATTTCAATTACTAAATATATTACGTTATAGTTATTGTATTGTGAATAATTTTTTTCGTTGGTTATATCAAATGTCACTGACAGAAATAAAAATAGATCCGGCAACATATACAAGGCGAGTCGACATGGATCTAGTATGACGTGCAACGGAATGCAACGCGTTTCCACCATAGTTGCATCGTGCCCACCAGTGACATCACCCGCGTAGAATTATGTTTGCTTCACTACTTGATAGTTACGGCGCACAGTGGTCTGAAACGTCCAAAAAGTTGGTCGAAACCTAAAAAAACATTTTTTTTCCCAAATAGTTTCTTGTGTGGTAGTCGGTCAACTAGGTGACTGCGCGTCTATTTCTCGAATAGCAGATAGATGGCGCGCCTACGGGACGTGTAGTTGTGTGTGAAAGTTGCGGTTGTCAAAACTTGCTACGTGCAACGTTCAACAATAAACGAGAAAAACAACATTTGAAGTGCACACAAAAATTCGTGAACGTGCAAATATCTTCAACAAGAAGATGGTGGATGCGCCTGAAGATTGGTATAATGTTTTGACACTTTGCTTTTTTTAAACAATTTTTTTATAATTTGTTATTAAAAATTTTCCGAAATTGTCAAAAAAGTTATGTTTCCGCGAGACTCCGCGTTGTTCGCTGATTCATTTCCCAGATGAATGTCTAACTAACTAGAAAATCGAAAATTCAGGTGCAACTTTCTGCGATTCTCCTCGCAATTGATTTATTTGTATTTGGTTGCGCGGCCCTATACATGTGACGCGTCACATGTATATGTCACATCATAATTACATATTTTTAATTAATCTTGAAGAGATTTAATATGCGCACGATCCGAACCAAATAGTAACTTAGAAGAAGTCACTTTGAATTATTTAAAGTGCAATTACCAAGAAAAAATCATAATTATTATCATTTATATCATTATTATTATTATTATTATTATTATTATTATTATCATTATTACTATTGTTAACATAATTGTTATTGTCTTTATCGTAAGTATAATTATAAATAGTATAATGAGAAACAACACAAAATTTATTAAGCCGAATTTTATATTATTTTATGGTATTTTTGAACATAAAACTGGCAATTTAAAACTCCCCTTTTTGCAATTTACCATTTTTACCTCAAATCTACAATCCGAAAGTAAGAAAACTAAAGCATACTGATTTTCAGCCAAATCCGAACCTTTTTCGAGTTTTGACCAGCTTTTCGGGCGTTTCAGACCACTGTCTGTATGTTTAAATGGTCTAAGTTTATTTATATATATTCATATATATTTATCAATTGAATACTCTGCGATTATAACTTATTACAAAGTATACATCAATAAAAATTGAAATGAACGAATTCACAGTGCCGATAAGTGTCGCAGCCAAAACTGCTAATATAATAGTGTTAATTGTTACATCGTCTTCAACGAAAACCTTCAGAATAATTCAACAAATTTGCTAACTTCAGATTTCAATAAGTTAAATATTGGAAGAATATTGTTTTTACAAGTACAGTAATAAAACAAATACACGAAGTTATTTCTTTTTGTTAAATTTATTTATCAGTTATATATTTACTCCAACATAGCATTCAGAAAATTCATGAATTAATTAAAATTGAAATGAATACTGTTCACAATGCCTTTAAATATACCAACCAAAACTGCAAATATTCTTAATAGATATACATACATCATCTTCATCGAAAACTTCCACATAATCCATATAAGGTTTGTTCCAACCTCCAGTTCTGAACAGTTCCGGAACCGTTCTAGAATTAGTAGTTCTGATAATAATGCGCATGTCCGGCCAAATCCTGGTTCTAGAACGGTTCGAAATCCTGAACAGTTTTAAAATTGGAATTTTAGGGAAACCTGTACTACCAACATTAGTAATAGTAATATTAAAAAAAACACCAAACTTATTGGAAGAAATATCTATCGTAATGAACGTTTAATAACTAATGCATCTAACTACCAAAATTGCGTTTGTTGTTTATATGAAATACGTTTTTCTAAATTTTGTAATGGATAATTCTGCATTTTTTATATAAGCAATATATTTATATATTACAAAATACCAAACTGGTGGACAAATATCAATTGTAATGAACATTTAAATGTTACTGCATCTGCATATAACCACCAAAATTGCGACAGGATTTAAAAAGTAGTGAAAAAGTTGTTTATAAGAAATACATTTTTCTAAATTTTGTTATGGATATTTCTGATAAACCGGGTAAATAAAACAAGGATTTTTAATACAAGCTGTTATTAATAATTGGCACATGCATCAAATGCACAGAAACATTAATAAATATGTATTACATAACTATAAAATCAACAATCATGATGAATTTAAACAAATATATTACAATACATTTTCAATGTTCAAAGCCAAGTCCTCTTCTTTTTTTTTAATCTGTGAAGTAGTACACTCTTTCAATCCATTTTGGAGAATTGAAGCCTTTTTGGTAATTTGAATTGCGATACCTACATAATTTGGTACTTATATCAATCAGACTCTGAACGTTTTGTATCACAAGTCTGGGAATCACATTAACTTGCAATTTATTATAATTTTCATGACGTAACAGGCTGGTACAAACACATATATATATATCACAAATTCCCTTTATTTTTCTTAAATCTCAAGGGGGACACATCGAACCAAAAATTATAAGTTTAGTTTACATAATATTAAATACTTATTTTGTCTAAGTTTAACAAATATGTCAGTTTCTCTACGAATATATGAAAATTATAAATTAACTTTTCACATGTTCGCAAGTTCCTATAATTGTACCATTACATTCACTTTATTCTTAGAGGAAGAATCACTTGCTAGATTCAAGAACACGGTAGTCAATGAAGTAATTTCTAAAACAATAAACCACCATTTGAATAAACTAATGTTTAGTCACATACTTATAGCAGTTTACTTTGGCTATTACAAAATTGATATAATGGGTGTGAGAATAAAATCTGAAAAAAAAATTAAAAACAGGTTTGATGAACCGAATCACACCAATACTCTAATAATATCACAAACTAAAATAAAAAACAAATAGGTACTTGAACGACAACTTAAAAACCAACCTACAACAACTCCAAACTCTGAAGTTCAACATAAATACGATAAACATAACCAGAAAAATGCGAAAGCTGATACAAACGACAATTACGCATGCTCCGGATTTATCTTATTTTGTCTAAGTTTAACAAATATGTCAGTTTCGCTACGAATATATGAAAATTATAAATTAACTTTTCACATGTTCGCAAGTTCCTATAATTGTACCATTACATTCACTTTATTCTTAGAGGAAGAATCACTTGCTAGACTCAAGAACACGGTAGTCAATGAAGTAATTTCTAAAACAATAAACCACCATTTGAATAAACTAATGTTTAGTCACATACTTATAGCTGTTTGCTTTGGCTATTACAAAATTGATATAATGGGTGTGAGAATAAAAACTGAAAAAAAAAATTAAAAATAGGTTTGATGAACCGAATCACACCAATACACTAATAATATCACAAACTAAAATAAAAAACAAATAGGTACTTGAACGACAACTTAAAAACCAACCTACAACAACTCCAAACTCTGAAGTTCAACATAAATACGATAAACATAACCAGAAAAATGCGAAAGCTGATACAAATGACAATTACGCATGCTCCGGATTTATCAGAATTTCAAATACTAGCCCATCATCGAGAACTGTTAGAACCGTTCCGAACGGTTCTTGAATTACTAGTTCTGAAAGACCGAACACTGAACTACCAGTTCTCAGAATTTGCAGTTCCAGAACTGCATGGTCCGAACAGTCTTTTTCTGAAATGACATGCTCACTAGTTCTAGAACCGTTCAGAACTGCAGGTTCGAACAAACCTATAATAATCCACTGTAAAATGTAGTGTTAAATATTTAGACACACTATATATTATAGTAAATAATTTACCATGACCTTGGTCTCAATTATAAAATAATTATTTTATATTTGGTATCATACATGGTACAAACTCATTACACACCAAATACGTGCATTTTATTTTTAGTTTGGATTTTAAAAGTGCGTATGTCATGTCTTCATACTTCGAACAATAATAATAATGAAATTAAATAATAAACTTCAGAATGGCATGTTGTGCTGCTGTCAGAATTTGTACGTATGCGCAAGCAATAATTTTAGAATTACTACTGTGACCCGTTCAATAACTTCTGACGTTAGCCACGAGCTCTAGCGGTATTCGCTTCCAGCGCCGTAACTGCCTGAACGCACGGAATGTCTACACATCTACTTGCATCTAAGAGACTCGAAAGAACTAATGCAGAATCCACATCATATTACGTAACTTCGTGTTTGAAATCGCTGAGGGGTGCAAAACATGAAAAAAAATAAAGGGTTATTATTTTAACAGATGAAGCTGCATATATGAAGGTGGCTGATTCATGATGTTCTCTGGAATTGACGTCATGTAAAGCTGACTTCCGATCTCTACTCAGCACTATGCATATTCCTGTAATTGGTTTAGTGGGAAATATTGAAACTTGAATTATTATTATTATTATTGATAAATAACATCTATACTTTATTTTGTATTTATATACGAGGGATGTTCGCTTTCCGCTGAGACTATCTAGTAAGCGATGATATTTTGCGACAAATTTTGTGTGACAATTTCAATCAGTTGTTTACAAGTTTAGTTAGAGTGACAGTTGTCAAATACACCTGATCGCAAGTTATTTTAATTTAAAATACTCCTTTCGCCAATAAATCATGGAACTGATCGAGGGACATTATTAAGCGGTGATTTTTTTACAATTTCAAGCATGACTTAAGCCGTAAAGAATGTTTTGAGGAAATCAATAGAGTATTTGGTGACAAGTCGTGTTGCTTCGCTACCGTCAAGCGGTGGTACAATGAATTATTAACGCGGCCGACTTTCCTTAAATGACAGTTTTCGAGCTGCTAAGCCAAAGGCGGAAGTTATAGAAAAAATATTGCTCTTATGCGGAACATTACTCTAGAAGACCGGCATACTACTGTCAGAAGCATTCAAGCAACTTTAAAGATTCGTGTGAAAGCAATTAACATTATTTTACACAAATATTTGAAGGTAATTAAGCTTTGTTCTCGGTCAATTCCCCACAACTTGACTTCAATTCAAAAAGAAGGCCCTATGAGATGGTGCAGATCTACACTAGAACGCTGTAACCGTGGATCGTATCATTTGGCGTACATCATCACAGGTGATGAAACATGGGTATATTTCTATGATCCTGAAAAAAAGCAACAATAGACAGTTTGGGGTCTTTGAGAATGAGTCGGCTCCAAAGATGGTCGCCAAATTTTTTGGAATTACTGGGCATGTGCCCACTGTAGCACTGGAGGGTAAACATACTGTTAATTCAGAATGGTACACTGCAGTTTGTTTGCCTCAGGTTCTCCAAAATGTTCACGAAAAACGTCCAAGAGGAAGATTTTGCATCAATATAACGCTTGGGCCCACACTGCCGCTTGAATGCCCAAAACATAGAAATAATAGGTCATTCACCGTATAGTCCAGATCTAGCACCTAATAACTTCTATTCCCGCGGGTAAAAGTTAAATTACGGGGTTTACGTTTTACATCGGCCGAAGAAGCGGTTGATGCCTTTAAAAATGAAATAAACAAACTGCGGCAAGAAGATTGGAGAACATGTCTTCAGGATTGGTTTTTAAGGATGCAAAAATGGAGGACAATACTTTGCAAAATTATAAATAAATGTTTTTTGTAAATAAATTGTGTTTTACTTTACCAGGCTCAGCGGAAAGAGAACAGCCCTCGTACTTCTGAAGTCATTGCCAATGGCAAATAAATAAATAAATCTATTTACTGTAATTTATTTAACACATATTTTAAGGCTGTATTACACTTACCAAGTTCTTGACCAAGTTATTGGCCAAGAACTTGATCAAGTTAAAATTGACGACAAGTCGTGTATTACACTTGTCAAGTCGACTTGGTCAATTTCTTGGCCAAGAACTTGGTGGCTTAGAACATGTTCTATTTTTCTTCTCAACTTGATCAAGTTTTTAGTGATTTCTAGTAATATTCATGTTGTAAAGTTTTTTGCCAACTGTCTAAAATGTAAATATAAATTCCATTTTAGAATACTGTTAAAAATGACAACTTGATACTTCTTGAAAGAATTGTATGCGTAAATTATTTATTTTCTTTTGTATCTCTTGTGCAGTTATTTTTACATTCAATATCAAACACAAATCTTCGGTAACTTTATTAATTTTTTTATTTCGTACTTTTGCACTATTGGTACTGCTAATTCACCTAAAAACTTGGCCAAGAAATTGATAAGTGTAAAACAGTCAAGGTCAACAATAACTTGATCAAGAACTTGCCGACAATTTCTTGGCCAATAACTTGGTCAAGAACTTGGTAAGTGTAATACAGCCTTTACTTTTATTTCAGAGCGTGGATCCAATACCTAGAATAATAACTAAAGAGAAGATAACTGATGATGAAGTACTTCAATGTAAGCAAGTTATTTACAACTTGATATCGCAGGAGACCAAACACGAACCGTTGAATTTACCCAATTTGGGTCAGAGAATGAAAGGACAAAAGCGTGAAGAACAATATAAAGTTATGTGGAATGAATTGGAAACATTACTGAAAAGTAACCTCCATTCTGAGAATCACAGGCTGATATACAATGCACTTTTGGAATGTCATAAATTCAATTTGGAAGAGGAGAAAATGGAAACTGATCACACTATAAAAGAAATAGATCATTTGGGTGAGTGTACTTTCTCTTTCCTTAGTCGAGTAAAAGAAGGCGTACTTCATATACAATTCATGTTATTTTAGTTAAATATAAAAAATCAAAAAATCACGTGTATAAACATTTTTTCAGAACAAGATGTCCAAAGAGCCTCAGTTATTCGGGCCACAACAGATTCACCAATGTCACCCCCACCACTGACGAGTATTTCAGTTCCCCTTTCTAGGCAGCCAGCACCAAGGAGTGGGGGTATTTATTCAGCGCCACGTTCTCTTCTAGATATATTCTCAGCGCAGGACAAAAACAAGTCGAGACCGGATTTTCCCGGCCGATCTGGTGATAGTAAAATTGCCAAATTATACCCAAATCTGAAAGTGGAAAATGATAGGCCGCCGAGAGGTGAAGGCATGGAAGTAGAATAATTAATTAATTTAAGAATATATAAAATATTAAACTTTGTATATATTTGAATATGTATTTGTGTAAATAAATATTTAAAAGTTAAGTTTTATCCAGTTTTATTTGTATAACAAGAATTATGAAACTAATTCAGAGACCTTACCGAGACACTAAACCAAATACACTAAAAACACTGTTACTACATAATGAATAAAAACCTTAATACATATTTCGCCAACTATTTTGTTATAATCAGTAGTATACATAACACAGATTTGAAATTAGTGTGGTACTGTATACGTTACACAGTGTAAATGTATACTGCTGTAGCGTATACAGCATGGTTTTTAATCAGTTCTCCTGATGATGACAACTAGTTTTTAGCTTTTTATGCATTAGTGTAGTAACGGTGTTTTTAGTGTATTTGGTTTAACTGAAATTATACTCAACTCACCTTGAAGATAAAAATGAAGTGATTTACATTTCCAAACATGGTGAAACTTTCATGAAGTAGCGGTTTATAATTGCAAATTTAATAGCGGCATCAATAGGACAGAAAAAGATAACATCGTTTTTTGTAAAGCGTGGTTTCGATAAGCCCGCCAGTACAACTTTTCCTTTATTTCTGCACTTCTCATACATTAACGTATCCACCAAATTTGTATAAATGCACTGAAAGGAAAAGAAGCATAAAAGTTGGACCGACGAATTTATGGTACCGAAACTACATTGTGTATAATAGTATTATCAGTGGGGAAACCCAAATACGCAAGCGGAAACCCCAAAAATATACAAATCATCTAGTCAAAATATGCACAAAAATGTTGAAAATATGCAAATAAAAAATACTTATAATACATAAATTTACTGATTCGCGTAACAAAGCAGGCTTTAGTCGTTAGTTGTAAAAACAGTAAACCACTAAATGCTTCTCGAAATTCTCAACTAAATAATGTTGTCACCTGTCAGAATCAAAACAATTATAAATGGAAAAACTACCACGCGATCATTTAAATTCTAAATTATAGCAGGCGGGATTTTTTTTATTAGGTTGTCCAGCATGTCAATTATTGATTAATTAACATTGTGAAACGTCACTTTGACAATTCAAATTGTAAATTAGTACTTATATACCAACTTAATTTAAATTTCACAGCCTGCTCTAATTTAGAATTTAAATGATCGCGCGGTACTTTCCACATCAACCGATGTAGTAGGGGCGTTTTTAAAATTGCTTAATATTACAGGATCCAAATCAATGGATTCAGTAAATTCTACCACTAAAATACTAGCTACTTGGCTAAGACGCAAAAATTTTGTCCCCCATTTTGCCTGCGACATTTTGAAAAGTTGCCTCAGATTGTTTTATTAGTCTACACTTCGGATTAATGGCAAATTAGATTCCTCCATTTGTGTTATTGTTTTAAAAACAAAGCTATAATCGATTTTTGCAAACCAAAGTTGTTTTAATTGCAACATCAGTGAGGGATTGAGAAAATTTGTCAGACAGAAATTCTTGTAATAACAGGTTGAGGTGGAGGAGGAGTGTTTGGTGTTTCTTTATAGAACTGAACCCTTATGGGCTCTTTAAGGAAAACTTTTTCTTGTTGGAAATTAAACTATTTACAAGAGGAAAATGTTTCCTAATCTCTTCTGCAACCCTATTTAAAGCATGAGCAAGACATGTTACATGTATCAAGTTCGGATAAAAGATTTTCAAATTTGGCCCGGCCTTTATCATGTACAGTGCTGCATCTGACAAAATGAGCATAAAATATTTTCAGGAACAGGCATAGGAAGCAAAAATGTTGATAGTTCCTCTTGAATAAATCTGGTTACTGTCAGTGTATTTGTTTTTTGACTCTTTAGAAATAATGAGGTAAGATTTTGGCAGAATCGCATTGCTAAGAACACCAATCAATAAATTAGTAATACATACATACATTGCATATGTAAAAATGTTTGTTCCGAATTTTAGCTTTAGTTTCCTCAATTACCTCCAAATACAAGGAATTTATTTCGTTTTTTCGTAGTGTTGTTTCACCTAGGGCATTGAATTTGCAATACATCTGCAGAAAAGAAGTGGTTTTGATTACGTAGCTTTGACAAGGGACTATTTGACGTCATCATTTGTCCCAGATTTCAACTTACCCAGTTTAGTAATATGAGAAGTTTTCCTGTGTTGGTCTATTTGATAGATACATAAAAAAATGTATGAGGTACAAGAGTATGGGTATTCTTGTACCTCATAAACAATTTTTTTCCTGAGAACTGCAAACATAATAAAATAAATTACTTCATAATGGAAGATTTATAGAATTGTTTATCTTGAATTCTTGAAACACCTGGCAAAAATCTACATCATTCAAAATTCCTTCAATTATGCAAAATATGCGCTTTGCATATTTGGGTTACCTTAATTATCAGACTATTGATTTAGCAAAATAAAAGCCGTACAGAACACTATAACAAAGTGCTTACCTTAGCTAGCGTGGCCTACAAATTACCACTCTTTTCTATATTTCTCTCATACTACAATGCAGGCTTGAACAATCGAGCTTAAGATAGATTAATATACGTAGATGATTGATTACGAGCAGAACTTTAATTCCTGTAGTACATTCTAAAACGCTGTTTATTTAATCGCCGTATTTGTATTGCAAAACGCCGATTAATATAAATTGATAATAGATAGTGTTACGTTTAAAAAGATGCTTGAACATTTAATTCATTTATCCCTGTATATTAAATGTTAAATATTTTTAAATTCAAATTATATTTCCAATCCTAAATAAATTACGTTTTAAAATTCTCAACATTAAAATCTGCGACGCATATATTATTCCGTCTCAGTGATGCCAGAGAATTTTTCCCTATTCTAGGGATTTTTTTGTCAAATCGGGAAAGAGGGAATTTTTGGAATTATCTAGGGAATTTTTGAGAAAAACTTCAAAAAAACCCAAATGCATTACAAAAGACAAGAAAAGAATTATCATTCTGAAGTAATTTAGTAATTACTTTTTTTATTGTTTCTATATATTAAATTCTTTGTTTTTATGTTTAATATTTAATGCCATCTACTGGCTAGTTATATAATAGATAAACAAAGAATCGGTTAAATAGTGTACAACAAGGAGTGAAAAAATCGTGAATCTTTTGTTTAAAAGAGGGCACACCAAAAAATCCTATTTTTTTTTTAAATGTTTGAAACAAAATTATCAAAAATATGTATATGAACGTGGTGATTCGTCCGTACATAAATATTTTCATGAAATACTTGCTCTGTTTTCAACTAGTTACATAGTTTTCTTAATATCATAATAATCATATCAACTATTCAAAATAACAGACGATAATGGGAGAACTTTTCCCTCAGTCTGAATAGGGGAAACACAGTGTTGCTTCATCCGGTTTGTGGGTTTATAAGATAGAAAAAATATTAAGGGGATTTTTTGAAGAATATAATGAGGGAAGCACATAATATCGTTTAGGATAGACGTCGAAACACGGACAGATGATTTTAGTTTACCGTAAACAAAAGTTAAGAGAAGACGTGCACGTGAGCTATTTTTTACTATCAAAGTTCAATATTTAGTGCACATTAATTCAATATGAGTTCAGAAACATCTGACGATGAGTTATTGTAAGTTTAAGCCTAAAGCTAATATTTTATTTTTATTTATTTACACAAAATTATGTAGATATCAACCTTCTACTTCGCGCACCATAGACTCCTGTAAAAAAACGAAAAATTAGACAGGAAGCACCTAGACAACATGTATACGCCCAGAAATTTAAAATGGAATGGCTTAGAGATCCTCGCTTCAGAAGTTGACTACTGGAACATCCTAAAGACAAGTTCCTCTGCAAGTGCCAGGCATGTAATGTTGTGCCGAAGTGCGGGAAATCAGATTTAGAAAAGCATGGTGCAACCGCAAAACATAGAAAGAATATTGGTAAAATAAAGGGCGCGCAAAATGTTAGCACTTTTTTAATTAAAGAAAACCTGCATAAACGAAACATTACTGAAGCTGAAATGAAACTTTCAAATTTTTTCACATCTAGTTCCTCTTTTAAAAGAATGTTTTCCGGATTCAAATATATTAAAGCAAATTCATTTAGGACGTACGAAAGCTATAAATATTGTAACGTTTTCGGGTTCCAATAAACAACTCGTGCAATTTATTTATTTAAAAACAGTCTGCATATTTATATCACTTCTAATTATTTACAATATAAAAATATATAACTAAAGTATCACACTTAAACTACTATTAATAAATTAAAATTAACACGTGTATTTATTTAGTTCTATTACTAATATGTCCGTATTTATTTAAATCACACTGCCGTATTTATATAACACGCACCACTATATTTATTTTGTATCGTACGAATACTATTTATTTCTTATATATTTATTTCTACCGTACGACTTATATTTATTTATTTCTAGGCGCGTCGGCTACCTCTTACGGACTTTCTTAATCCCGAATTACTCCGCGATTACTTCTTCGGCTACCACTATTTATTTCTACGCACTCAAGACTACTTAAGAACTTTCTTTCCCGAAACTATTCCGCAATTACTCTTCCCGCAATGAATCCAGCCGCTTTATATACGTATGCGAAAACATCTCGAAGCATTCGCGTAAAACTCCATCCTTTTCTCGATGTTTTGAAGAACATTCCACAGACATTCGGGTTCCGCTGGACTATGCCGCACGGCGTGGAGATTGATTTATGGTGGTGTGTAAATAAGAGCGTTTTTATACGTCGCCCGGTCTGCCTCTTTTTTTTTGCGTGTGACAATTTCATTTTTATCGCGCCGAGAGGTCTGCTTCTTTAATTTAATGTAAACTCATTTCGTCACAATATTATTAAAAATGTAATTGCTGAAAAGGAAATTCGAGATTTGTCTAACGAATTACAACAACAATATTTTAGCATTCTAATTGATGAAAGTGCCGACATTTCAATGAATAAACTCCTATGCGTAGTTGTTAAATATGTAAACAATTTTGGCAAAATTTCTGATAAATTATTAGAATTAATAACTATTCATGCTAAAAATTGTAATGCACAAAATTTGTATTCGGCATTTAAAAATTGTTAGCAATCAAAAAATATTCCAGTAAAAAATATCATAGGCTTAGCTTCTGACAACGCGAATGTAATGTTAGGTGTAAATAATTCTTTTATGACCCGACTGCAGTCTGAAACTAATGCATTAATTGTATTACCTTGTATATGTCACTCTGCAGCTTTAGTGGCTAGTAAAGCATGTATTAAAAATTACCACGCACGCCTGAAGAATTAGTACGCAGTATAGCTAGCTACCTAGCTACTTTTCACTTTCTGCAAAAAGAACTGCACAACTAGCAGAAATGCAAGACTTTTTTAAAGTAGCAAAAAAAAATTTAAAATTGTCAGCCACGAGGTGGTTAAGTATGCAACATGCAATTAAAAGACTAACTGACAACTGGCAAATTTTTTTGGAACACTTTAGACTTGCTAGTTTAGAAGAAAACCGTAAAATGGTACAATTTATATTTGATGAATTAAATAATAGTTGTACAAAAGCTATATTATTTTTTCTTAATTATATTTTAGATTATTTCAACTCTTTCAACGCCTTATTCCAAGGAAAGAAACTATTAATTAACCAACTATCATCCGAATCAAGAATAATATTTAAAAATATAATCAGACATTTTATTATTCCGCAGTATATACACATGATTTGAAAGTTAATTGTACAGATCCCAGAAATTTTGTAGAATTAAAACTAATAGATTTGGGACTCGAATGTAATTTGTTTATTAAGGACTTACCTGAGACAATCCAAACGTCGATCCGAAAATCATGTTTAAAATTCTTTATAACAGCATCAACGGATATACAATCACGATTACCGCTTACAGATCCATTTTTTGATTGCTTACAATTTTTAAAACCAGAAGTTGCGTTAAGTACTACCAAACCTGATAATTTAGAATCTCTGCAAATAATTTGGAATAGGTTTTTGTCAACTGACTCATTTGATAAACAAAAAGTTGATACTGAATGGAAAAAATTTGCTATATGTTTTAGTGAATAAAAAGAGCATTTTTTGAAACTTTCTGTTGAAATTTTGGTATGCCATTAAAACATATAAAAATTTTCAAGAGCAATATGAATTTTTAAATATTGCACATCTAGCTAGTCTATGTATGTCTTTACCGCATAGCAATGCACACACCGAGAGAGTATTTTCAGTTGCCACTGATGTTAAATCTAAAAAGAGGAATAAATTAGGAAATGAGGCACTAAATGCTATTTCAGTTATTAGATTTTCCACTACTGGGAATTGTTGTAAATTATTTAACGTTAGTGATGACCATTTAAAACTGTTGCAATCAACGCAATTGTATAAGTGAATAAAAATGTACATTAAAGTTATTTATTTTTTCTGTATGTAATACTCATCATTTTAAAAATGTATGTACATATTTAATACCTACTATTTGAATAAACTTTTCCCGCTTGAATGTTTGTTTTTCATATATAAATTTATAGAAAAATATTTAGGGAATTCTAGGGAATTTTTGAGGGACAACGAGGGATTTTTGACTATGGTAAAATATTCGATTTAAAATATTTAGTTTATAAAGGACTATTTGTTTAAATTTAAGATTGGCGACGTAGGCATTTTTTGTCCGTCTAAAGACTCTAAAGTTATCTAAATAGTTTCATAGTTTCTTGTTGCGTGAAATTGCGTAGGTATTTCGCATTTTCTGGTGGCGTGATCCAACAGCGTCTTTCCGACGCCCAAAATTCTCCAGAATGTTCTTCTCCCACCTCCGAGTCATTCACTATTACAGCATCATAGCATCACTATTACATCATTAGTACATTCATTATTCCAGTCAGTAAGTACAATTAAACAGTGAGTGGTAGTTCAAATAATCTTAACTCTGGTCCCGGCGGCGGCCAGAGTCCGCTATCCCTTTGGTGAAGATGTCAATGGAAACGAGGTGTTAATGTCCACAGTATGGATACACCGGTCAGGGTGATTTAAATCTCGATTTCCAAATAATAAATTGTTGGAATATCTATAGTCCTTAAATTTACGGCGTTGGTTCGAATTTAGAGGATATCTCGCAGACAATATCAACTCAGGGCCCGTTAACACCATCGAACGGTAGCGCGGCTAAAATGGGCGTCCGGGACAATTTTCGTTGGTGTACTGGAACAGTAAATTTCCAGGTATTTGAGTTTTTATTTCTTGTACTTCGTGTAGCAAGATATCTGTACAACTACCAGGCTGTCCGAAATTTTAAAAATTAGATATTTGTTTAATAAAGTTCAATATTATTGTGCGTGCGCAAGGCACGATCATCAAAACTTTTTGTAATCGTCTAAATTTGTGTATGTTTATTTAATCTTTGTGTTTGTCTAAATTTGTATATGCTCTTTTAAATTTGTGTGTTGTACTAGTCACTATTATCTTCTTTTTTTTGTTATACATATGGTCAAATTATTTTGAATGTATTAAATATTAGTAAAGTTTTGATATTTGTAATATTGAGAAATTTTAAGATAAGTGGTGCACCATTTTGATCAATTAGTTTACCGAATTAGACCAATTAATTTTCTTGATTGTTTATTTGTCAAACCTGTTCTTATTATTTTGCTTTTCTGTATGTACCGTCTCTCTAAAATTTAGTTTTCTTTGTTTTTGTAATGAATTTAAATTTAGTGTAAATTGAGTCATTTTTAACAACTAAAGTTTAAGTTATATTCGTTTATTCAACACTCACTTATATTTTGGCTTCAATATTTCTTTTGTGTAATTAATACTTCAATTAATATTATTATTGTAATGTAACTAAATTTTATATTTCAAATTTCTCTTGTTTTTATTTAATAAATTGTTATTGTTTTTATTGATTTGGTTCGTTCGAGGCAGGCCTAGTATTAGTTAGTGCAATTTCCCATTTTAATTGTGCAATATTTTAACAACAGTGACTCCGCCTTTATTATTATAAAATGGATGGCGCAACGGGCATTAGTTAACATCTTTTGAGTAATCTCACGCTCTCACTAATAATCTGAGCCAGATATACAGGGTGGGTCACAGATATAATAATATCAACGGTTCTACTTCGAGGTCAACATCTGGAAATATTATTAATCATAAGCGATTAATAATAATTATTAACAGTAAGTTATTCACACAATTATCTTGCACCCTGGTTTTGTGAATCTCATTAATTGGTGACGCCGCGACGAGCATAGTCACTACTTAATTCAGTGTTTCTGGGGGAAATATTGATTGATTGGTGACGCCGCGACGAGCATAGTCCCTGATCAATTAATTTATTTCTATTAAGGGTTATCTCCAAGTAATAATAACAATGTTTGAATCACATTCTAGGATATGTTGTTTAAATAAAGTAATAAAACAACATTTTAAAACATAAAAAAGCCTTTTAATTGATATATAATGAAATAAAACAATAATACAAATAGGTAACGATTGTATATTCTTACTCCCATAATCTTTAGTCGATAGACATCCTATTCACAGTAATATCAGTGCGTTGATTTAAAATTGTAACGGACATTTTAGGAGTGAAATTAACGACACCCACTTCTTTTAAAGCTGCCCCTCGTCGGTCTTCGACACCTGTCGCGCCCTCGAGCGCTATAAGTGTTTCCCTTAATAATAAAGCTGATCCTTTGCTTAGATTTAATAAATTGCAAGATTCATTTAATCTGGAATTTAAAATTACTTTTTACTAGTTCTCAATTGGTAATGTATGAAGATTTCATACTTACTGGGAAAAAAAATTGTCTGGTTTTTCACTAAACTGTGAAAACAATGGGTATAAATTTCTGGTGATATCGAATTTAAACTGAAGAGCACCACCCTCGTTAAATCTACTATCTAACACCAAATCCTCAAAAAGATGGGTATCCAGTTGGTTGGCTATAAATTGCCAAACTATTTTGAAAAGTTTAACAGTTAAACTCTTCTGAAGTTGATATAACCTTGTGCTTAATATTTCAAACATGGGACAGGCTGATGGAGTAAGTGATATAGATCTCATATCTTTATTACAAACCATAGCCGACCATCTAAAATGATTTAATTATTTGAAAAAATAAATATCATTAATGACGTTATAAATATTAGTTAATTCACCTTTCCCTTCTGTACTCTTTGCTTCTTGTTTTAACTTCTATTAAAACTGTTTCAGCAAGAGTGCAAAGTATATCTTTTCTCATGTGCCTGTATAATGATAAAGTATCAGCAAATACTGTTTCTGTTTCCATTTCAAACCCAGGTGAACCATCATAATCTAATATAGGAACATTCCTGGCTTCTACATTTTCCAATTGATTTTTGTAGTAGAATAAATTTAAAAAATGCTGCAAACCATACATATTATATTAATAATGGAAAAAATAATATTCCTTTTTACCAATGTATTTCCCCAATCAACTAGAACATTTTCCACATAATACAGGGTATTGGCAATCATCGGTAATTTCGACTCTACAACATTGCCAGTTTCCGCATTCACAAGTTGTAAAAGTCGCACTCTGAAATCGTCCAACAATTCCAGTTGCAAGTCAAGAAACTGCAGGCGATGACCAGGTTGCGGTAATAACTCGTACCTTTCCGTTATTGTTTGCAATAAGGTCATAAAATTGTCAGCACAAGTGGTAATTTTCAGATTATCGTCATCTGAGGATATCGGTTGGAATGTTTCGTAAGCAGTCGGGGAAAGCATCACGTCCATTTTTTCTGTTGCATCTTGGCCGGAAAAAACAATTAAAATTGCTTTAAGAGGGGTTCACACTGATGCAATTTCTTGCAGCGACTTATCGCATGTGAGAAGTTGCATAAACGTTGCAATTTTTAAGAGTTGCACGGCTGGTTCACACTGATCAGGAAGTACAAGCAATTTTTCACAAATGCAACTTTTTTTGTGGTACTACCAACATGAAATAATTATATGTCATTACTTTCAATGTATAGTGATGAATAATAATACATGTGTGCTTTGGTACATTTCATAAGACAGGTTCGCAGCGTAAAAGTTACTAAAAAATCGCATGTAATTTCTTCAGAAAATAAAACATGCTCTAATATGTGCAACTTTTCATAAAACTGAAATTGCTGCAAGAAATTGCATCAGTGTGAACCCCTCTTTACAGTAAACATTTTACATGTTGGTACGGTAATTCGTTTTTTTAAACAGATGGCGTTAGTATCGATATTTGTTCAACATTTTTAAGTTTTAAATGTCATTTTTCAATACTGAAAGCTTATCGACAATCTGTAATTACATACTTTGTTGTTAGTGACTACCAAATACTAAAATACAGAAAATTACTCAAGATTACATTCAAAAGATTATAGTATCTTTTTTGTCAAGGACATTAATTATACTATAGAGGAGTGTCACATAATGCGAAAACTTTAAAGATTCATTTGGGAGTACATGGTATATATTATTACATAATTAATTTACAGATGTGATAGTAACTCGTGATAATAATAGTAATAACCTATGGTGAATATCCCCCAAGAATCATTTCGAGCAATGTTCGCCTCACTGCATTAAAATATACTTCGCCGCAAAATTAAGGGGAAGGAATTTTATTTGCCAATTATTCTTTTGTTTTTTTTTTTGAACAAATCTGCTTTTTAAAGTGTTCATTTTTTCTAAAAAAAAACATGAATTTATTGAAATTATTATGTTAGTGTCAATTTTGATTATTTTATCTAATAAAAAAAAAATTAAACGTGATTAAATATACACGTCAATCACGCCATGATCGGTAACAGGCACTAATCGAAGAAGGGTACCCTCAACAAGAAGTTGGCCGAAGACTGGGTGTTACACAATCTGTCATTAGTAGAGCTTGACGACGATACCAAGAGAATGATAGCTACCGCAGACGGCCAGGCCAAGGTAGAAAACGCAAGACAACGCTCGCAGAAGACCGATTATGTATGTATGTATGTATGTCATTTATTTGTTCAATTTTACATAGTATAACACGTCAAAAAAGAAATTAGGAAATACACATTGTAATACATAAATATACAATACTATCAAGTAAAAACATCAAGTGATACATAAATATACAATACTATCAAGTAAAAACAGTTATATTTAGTTAAAAAGGAAATCTTTACAATCAAAGAAATCCAGCAAATTGTAAAATGAATGTCTATAAAGATGGCGTTCAAGAGCGATCTTAAATTTAATGTCACTTAGGTGACGTAATTCAGGCGGGGTGAAGTTATATATTTTTATTATTTGTTCCACTGCATTTTTCTGTATTTTCGAAAGTTTAGTTTGTGTTGCTTTTAGGTAAATATTCTTTCTACCTCTCGTATCATATTGATGTGTAAGTATGTGCTTTTTCAGGAATCGATCACCATTCCTGCGAGCAAACAAAGCGCACTCAAGCACGTATAATCCAGTAAGTGTGTGGATCTTGTTGCTAATAAATATGTTCTTGCACGAGTCCTTACACCCCAAACTAAAAACACTACGTATGCATCGCTTCTGTAGAACAAAAAGTCTGTCAATATCCACACTACTACCCCAGAAAACTATACCGTATCTTAACCGGGATTCCAGGTACGCCCGATATGCACTAATACCCGCTTCCAAGTTCACTGAAGATGCAATAGTTCTTAGCGCATAGCTAAAAGGAGACAATTTCTTCACTACGTGTCGCACATGGTCTTTCCACGATAGTTGTGAATCCACTTCCAAACCAAGGAATGTTGCCGTTAAAGATGACTCAAGTATATCATTCTTGTAAGTAATATCAAGAGTTTCTTGCCGTGTCGGTGTAAAGTGGACTATGTTCGTTTTGCTTACGTTTAGTTTTAAGCTATTTCTTTCCAACCACTCTTCAGCCGTATTTAGAGCCCTAGCAACATCCTCCTTCAATTCATCAACATTAGGTGATCTCAGAGCCAGAGACGCATCATCAGCAAACATCGCGATGAAGGTAGTCATTACTTCTGGAAAATCATTCATGTAGACCAAAAACAAAAGTGGTCCCAGTATCGACCCTTGTGGGATACCTTGCAGTACAGTGTTCCAAGACGATCGCACCTCTTCTCCTTCGTTATCTATTACTGTTACACACTGTTGTCTGTCGCTAAGATATGATTTTATCAGGTTCCAGGTGTTTCCTCTTATTCCCAGTCTTTCAAGTTTAACTAATAATATATCATGCCTTACGCTGTCGAACGCTTTAGACAAGTCCATGAAAATACCAACAACTTGTTCGTTGTGGTTCCATCCCTCCAATATTTGACTAATAATTTGATAAATGGTCGTAGTAGTTGATTTCCCTTTTTGATAGCTGCTTTGATTTTCTGCTATCAGATCATATTTTCGGAAAAATGCCATTAATCTGTTGTGTATAATTTTCTCAAAGATCTTTGATAAATTTGATACGAGCGCTATTGGTCGATAATTAGTTAGATTACATTTGTCTCCTTTCTTATACATAGGTCTGATAATCGTTTTCTTAAGATGGTTCGGAAAAAGTCCTTCCGTAATACATTTATTTAAGATTTCAGATAGGGGTTCAGCAAGATAGACAGCTGCCCGTTTCAGAAGTGCTACTGGCACATCATCATGTCCTGTGGCATTTGTGTTTTTAAGACCTAAAATTATATTGTAAACTTCTGCTGAATTGGTCGGTAATATAAAACATGTCGCATCACAGCGTTTTTCATTTGTTTGGGGACCTACTTCATCTTGATTTGAATCCTCGCACACCCTTAACAGATAATTATTTATGTAATTAACTGTTTGCTTGTTGTTTTCTCCTATGCATATGTGATCGAGAATCGATAACTGGTTATCTTCAGTCTTAGTTATTGATTTAACTAGTTTCCATGTTGCTTTCGTTTTATTATTCGACTTAAGAATATAATTTGTATTGTATTCCCTTTTTGCGCTTTTTATCTGCTGTCCAACATATACCGAATAGCTATTGTATTCTTTTCTGGTTATTCTGTTTCTATTCATTTCCTCATAAAGTTGCCTTTTCAACTTACATTTGTTTTTTAGCTCCTCTGTTAGCCATTTTTTCTTATTTTTATATGTTTTATATTGGATTGGACATATGTTATTTATAAGACTCTCAATTACTTTGTAGAAGTCATCAAAGCATCTGTTAATATCTTGTTCACATAAACAGTACCACCACCCAATTTCACTTATTTCCTTAGTCAATTTATTTAAATTATTTTCGCTGAATACTCTGACTTTTTCTCTATTTTTCTTGACTATGTCTGGGGAGTGATGATTTATTAAGGTTATTTGTTGGCCTTTATGATCGGATAAAGCTGTATTTATCACGTTGCTTTTATAAGATTGAGAGTTTGTTAATATATTATCAATTAAGGACTCGGATTTATCAGTTACTCTAGTAGGCTCAACACGACACAATATCCATAAAGCGCTTATATCTAGTGTCTGTAGTTTTTAAAAAATTTATGTTAAAGTCTCCAGTTAAAAGAATTGTATATGTCGCGAATCTTGTCGCAACGACCTCCAGTAATTCATCAAGAGTATTTTCGAATAATTCGATATCTCCCAAGGGAGGCCTGTATACATTAATAATTATAGTTCTTAGTCTAAAACATGCGACAGCACTACATTCTATATTTAATTCAATGCTTTTATTTTCTAGTTCGGTTAGCCTTTCAAAAGTGTTGCCAGTCTTGACAAAGATACAAGAACCACCATGCGCTCTATTTGGTCTTATGTAAGAGGAAATTAATGTGTACCCGTGGATATTTATAAATTTATTGAGGATTAATAATTGAGGTGTAGCAGAATGGTTCCTTTCCATTTCTAAGTACTGTTGAGTACCCTTTAGGAAGTCGACGGTGGTTGAATACAAACACTTACATGGGTGATGTATGGATATATTTACAATGAATATATACACTGGTACAAGTGCTTAACTTACTCGTACTGTTAATACTACATCTCTACATAATAATTATAATTATCTCTTCATAATTATAATACTCATAATCATTATAATACTGTTAATAATAATAATCCTCATAGTAATGTCCCTTACTTTATATATGGACGTATGTTTATTGTATACTTAATATGTATATGTACAAGTAGTAAACAATACATTAAATGTTATTGTTTACCAATGAATGTTATTCCATAACATTCATTGAGATGCGTTGTGTATGTATAAGCATTCTTACACCGACCTTTCATGTCATGTCCAGTTGTTCTCTGCTCTTGATCACTTCTGTCCGTATCTTCTTTTCCCAGTGCTTCTTGCATCTGTACCATACGAAGTACGAAAATACTATCATCAGGAGTAGTACTGCTGTTGCTGACCCAATTTGTGCTGGTGTGAATGTTGTAACATTGGCCGTTGTTCCACTGTTACCTGTTTGTGCAATTATCACCTCTTCTTTTGATGCCGTAGAACCCATTGCGTAGTGCTTGTCTTCCTATTATTCATTCCAAATTCCAAATTTGTGCTGCAGGTAGCAGACTGCCATAGAACAATTTGTTGTTGTTCTATTTTATTTGCAGGACTGCGAAATGCTTATTTGCAGGACTGGCAGGATCGCCATGTAGCGAAATGGTTCCTTTCCATTTCTAAGTACTGTTGAGTACCCTTTAGGAAGTCGACGGTGGTTGAATACAAACACTTACATGGGTGATGTATGGATATATTTACAATGAATATATACACTGGTACAAGTGCTTAACTTACTCGTACTGTTAATACTACATCTCTACATAATAATTATAATTATCTCTTCATAATTATAATACTCTTAATCATTATAATACTGTTAATAATAATAATCCTCATAGTAATGTCCCTTACTTTATATATGGACGTATGTTTATTGTATACTTAATATGTATATGTACAAGTAGTAAACAATACATTAAATGTTATTGTTTACCAATGAATGTTATTCCATAACATTCATTGAGATGCGTTGTGTATGTATAAGCATTCTTACACCGACCTTTCATTATACATAACATTACCTTGTCAAATAGGATAAGGTCTTCTTTCGTGTAATCAAATGACTATTTGTTTATACTAGCACGTCACAGAGGATTAATGCTAAACGAAGACGATTTTGTACTGCTAAAGCATTAAGAAATGTCCTCCAGAACGCAACTGGTGTCGCAGTAAGCGCAGATACCATTCGGAGAAGGTTGGCTGATGCTGGTCTGAAACCGTACCGATTGCTACTGGGTCAGTGTTAACGGCCCACCGAAGAGCTCGATTAGTATTTGCTCAAACGCACTGGCATTGGGAAATTGAAAACCGGAGACACGTTTTGTTTACGGATGAGTCCAGGTCCTGCCTTTCAACTAATGACCGTCGTGATAGAGGGTGGAGAAGACAAGGTGAACGATTTGCACAGTGTGTCATACGAAAAGAGGAAACGTTTGGTGGCGGATCAGTTATGGTGTGGGGTGGCATAACTCTTGAAGACCATACAAACATTTATGTCATAAATAGGGGAACAATGAATGCCATAAGATATCAGGATGAAGTGATAGTTCCAATTGTTGAACCATTTGGTGCTCTACATGGGGCAGAATTTGTATTCATGCATGATAATGCTCGACCACACATTCCCAACATCGTAAGGCAAGAGCTGGTTGCCGCCAATATTAATGTTTTAGAGTGGCCAGCGCGAAGCCCAGATCTTAACCCCATTGAACATCCCTGGGACAATTTTGGGAGACAGATTAAAGCTCTGGAACATCCTCCTAGGACATTACAAGAACTGTCAATAAGATTGCAAGAAATTTGGGCAGCAGTTCCTCAAGAAGAGATTGCTACACTAATTCGAAGTATGCCAGAAAGAATGAGGGCTTGCATAAGAGCGAAGGGTGGTCACACACGTTACTAATTTTTATTGTTGATTTTTTAATGTGTATTCATTTACTCGTCAATATGGTGGTTCCTTGTTTATTGTATACTGTTGAAATTAGTTTACGAATTATTGAAATAAATAATCACAAAGTTCATTAAATCTTCCTTTCTTTATATATCAAGCAATAAAATTCCAGTACTTATCAAAATGTATTACATTTCATCTAATATCCCTTAATTTTGGGGCGAAGTGTATATTAATTTTCAAAACTATTATTTCTGTATGAAGTTTCCGGTCCAAGTCACTCCCAATTATTAAACCAAGTAATTTACAGTTGAATACTAAACTGACCGGCAAAAAACTGCCCATCCATCTGATATACGTTTTCTGTTTGCAAATGTAGTTTATCCGATTGTCTTTCATTAATTAATGCTTTATATTGTTTAATTCATTATAAAATGTTACGGATTTGATTTTTTTGTGGTGACATTCCTAACTAAACAATATTAACTAATTTCAATATACTGTACAGCATTTTAAGGATATATTGTTCTAATTAATTTTTGCAATAAACTGCAAGTAGGATTATTTCATTGATACCTAAAATAAATTATAAATAAATTTGACAGTTAATACGCAAGTTTTATTGCAATAACAATGCAGTTAATTGTTGTAGACGTTTTTCAAACTGTTGCGTTAATCCAAGATGGTCGTAGTCAACACTGTGTATCCCAAAGATTAGGAATACCACACACAACCATTCGGGATGCATGGAATCGGCTTTTAGAGATTGGTAGATTTGATAGACGAGTAGGTTCCGGAAGAAGAAGAGCAACAACTAGAGGCTGTATTGCAACTATCAAGTTCTTGACCAAGTTATTGACCAAGAAATTGTCGGCAAGTTCTTGATCAAGTTATTGTTGACCTTGGCTGTTTTACACTTATCAATTTGACCAAGTTTTTAGGTGAATTAGCAGTACCAATAGTGCAAAAGTACGAAATAAAAGAATTAATAAAGTTACCGAAATTTTTTTTTTATTGAATGTAAAAATAACTGCACAAAAGAAAATAAATAATTTACGCATACAATTCTTTCAAGAAGTATTAATTAACATGTCATTTTTAACGATATTCTAAAATGGAATTTGTATTTACATTTTACACAGTTGGCAAAAAACTTTATAATATGAATATTACTAGAAATCACTAAAAACTTGATCAAGTTGAGAAGAAAAATAGAACATTGATCAAGTCGACTTGACAAGTGTAATACACGACTTGTCGTCAATTTTAACTTGATCAAGTTCTAGGTCAAGAAATTGGTAAGTGTAATACAGCCTTAGAGTTGATAGTCGCTTTACTGTGCTCAACACGCTAAGGGACCGCAGGGTAACTAGTTCTACTTCAACATCGTTTGCAAGCTGTAAGATGGGTTGAAGTGAGTAAAAGGACAGTAAGGTGTAGACTTGGCGAGAGTGGACTGACTTCACGGAGACCGGCAATAGAAACGCACGCCTTCATTTTGCACGTTTGCATGCAAATTGGAATGTTCAACAGTGAAGTTCTGTTCACACATGAGTCGCGCTTCTGTTTACGATCTACAGATGGCAGAGAAATAGTGTGGAGTAAAGTCACTAAATAGATTAAGTACCGCAATCCGTTAGGCCAATGTGTTAGACAAGGATGTTACATTTTTGCCATTAAATGGCGGCGATCTAGGTGACTTTTATGTTTCACTAAATACCACGCGATCATTTAAATTCTAAATTATAGCAGGCGGGATTTCTTTTATTAGGTTGTCCAGAATGTCAATTATTGATTAATTGAAATTTGCGGTTATGTTATACTTTGTGACATTTGTGAATCTTATGTATAATCGATTTAAATTTAATGGAAATGAAAGCATTACAAGAAAAATTAGTTTTATTGTGAATTACAAAAGGTGTTCAAAGTGTTCTCCCCCTGTTGCAATGCAACTGTTAACCCTCCGTTTCATATTTTCAAAAGCATTTGCCAACATCTGAACGGTTATAGCGTTACATGCATTAGAAATTGCCTCTTGTAGTTCTTCAAGATTTTGTGGGTTATTTTTGTAAACTGTGTTTTTCAGATACGGATAAATGAAATAATCAAGAATCGTTAAGTCCGGACTGCGAGGCGGAAATTCAATGACTCGATTATCATGAAACTCGCGAATTCGAGCCATACTTTCCCATGTTTTGTGAGCTGTTGCATTGTTCTGTTGGAAATACCCATGTAAAAGTTCGTCATCATGAAGATTTTGTAAAAACGGTTCAAGTAAATAATTTCGATATCTCTCAGCATTTATCGTTTCTTCAAAAAACACAGGTCCAAATATACGCCTTCTAGAAACCGCTGGCCAAACACCAATTTTCTGCGGATGGAGAGGCGATTGAATAAACTCATGAGGATTCTCCGAAGACCAAATACGCATATTTTGTTTGTTTATATAGCCGGATAGATGAAACCATGCTTCGTCAGAAAAAAATGTTAAATCCAAAGTGTTGTTGTTATTTAAATTATTCAAAAACCACTGACACTATTCTATTCGTACAGGAAAATCTCGAGGGAATAGCTCTTGAACGACGTTAATCTTATAGGGATAAAGATTTAAATTTTCTTTTTAAATTTTTTGACAAGTTCCATATGAAAGGTTTATTTCTTGGGCTAATCTGCGAAGAGATTTTTGGGAGACTGTTGCATTCTTTCTGCAACATCTGCCACAATCTCAGGAGTCCTTTTTTTGGACGCGCCACTACCAGCTTTCCTACCTTCAGTTCCAACACTACGAAATTTCGCCACACATGTACCACAAATTAGGGAAGGCATTTTGAAAATCATTGATGCAGTGCGGTACTGAATATGTCCATTCACCATTCTCTTGTCGTTCGGCGTTTTTAAAATAACTTTCAGTAAGAAAAATCTTATGTTCTAAATCAAACATTTTGAAACGTCACTTTGACAATTCAAATTGTAAATTAGTACTTATATACCAACTTAATTTAAATTTCACAACCTACTCTAATTTAGAATTTAAATGATCGCGCGGTATTTCTGAAGTCTGAAACGTCACAAACGTCAGTTATCACACGTACCACGGGGTGTTTTTCAAGAAAAAATAGTTGTATGATTGTAAATCAACGGTAATAATGCCTGGTTGTTGTTTTAAACTGTAAAAACAGCGCCGCAAAAGGTTCCAGATTATTTCCCTTCCCAAGCGGTGAAAGAAATTGCGTTAGAAGAGAAGTGTGGTTAAGTTTACTCAACAGGCCTGATTTTAATGCAAACTTTAGAATTTGCGAAGTAAGTACCGATAAAAAGCATGCCAAAGTGTAGTTATTTATCAAAAGCTATTGTAGGTGCATTTTTCGGAAAAACAATTTGAAAATGGAAGGCAAGATGGGAAAAGAGTTCTTCGACCCTGTGCTATCCCTGATTTGTTGAGAAAACATTTAGATTGCGGCGAAAGTAGTGCTAAACGAACATGCAGTGAAGGCGACCTTTTTCCGAGACCCTGCGATGTAGAAATTGAGGGAAAACTAGCAGATCACAGGATACAGATGAATCTATTTTTCAACATGAAAATAGTGAAAATGAAGAGTCGGATGTCGAAATGTGCATGAAGGAGAATCCGTAGAAAAATTGAAACTAAAATTAAAAGCTGGCAAAAGTGTAGACAGTATGAGAAAAAATTAAAGCAGTAAACAAACAGCAATCTAGAGACTATTTTTAATGAAGAACAGCTGTACGTTTTAAAACATGGTAAAGAAGATACCATAACCAGAGGTTTAAAATTATACACGGCTTGCGGGACTAAAGGATGTGAAGAAATACTTCGCCAGCATCTACCTTATCCTAGCATAAGGACCCTTCAACACCGCATCAGCATATTAAAATTTAATGCAGGTATTCTACAAGAAGTTTTTGACCTGTTAAAATTTAAAGTTAGTACATATAATATTTTTACTTTATTGTTTCTAGATCAAAACTTTTGTACTGTTTACAGATGGAGAGCTTTCGACCAGAAGAAAGGCATGCAGCCCTAATTTTTGATGAAATGGCTATAACACCTGACTTGCAGTTTGATAATTCTTTGAGCGCAGTTGTGGGCAAACCTATTCTGAATGTTTCGAAGGCTAAAGATAACGGTAACCCAATTGCAACACATGGCATGGCATACATGTTAAGAGGAATCTCGACCAAATGGAAACAAATTGTGGGATATGATTTCACAGCGAACTCTATTGATCCCAGTGATCTTTATGACAGACTTCTTAAAATCATAGAAAAAGCTCATAATATTGGGATTTCTATTAGAGTTGTAAATTTCTGATATGGGTCCGAAGTTTAAGGAAAATTTTAAATATTGTTGCTGGAAGATATACCAAAATTCAAAACTCCATTCAGCATCCATGTCTGGCTAATGAAAAATTATTTTGTATGCCAGACCCAGTGCATGTGTTTAAGAAACTTGCTGCAGCGCTCACGAAAGGCTACAAATTTATTTTACATGAAAGTCTGGTGCAAAAGTACGATTTACCATCAAATGAAATATCAATAGAGTCAATAAAAGTATTGCATGAAATTGACAAACGTGATGTCATGAATTTGTGTCCACGATTAAAAGACGACGACATAAATCCATCACATTTTCACAAAATGAATGCCAGAGCAAGTGTGGCGATAATCAATAACGATGTCCCAGGAGTTGAACTTTGAACATATAGATGTTACACTGCAAGCTAGCTTATTTTACTTAGTTGGTTCCATTATTTATAAAGTGAAGAAGAATCGATCGATTTGTTCCAAGTGTTACGGGCGTGCAATCGAGTGTAATTCAAATAACATTACATCTCTCAACTTATTTTCAAAATTGATGGAATTTAAGGAAAATGTTTTGGAGTTTCCCAAAATCGATTTGTGTAGTATCGAGATATATTTTAGAAATTTCCAAGATACAATTGTAAACAATACTTTAAGTCTTGATGATTTTGTAAAGAAAGCTTTAACGAAATATCCTCCTTTAGAAGGCATACCACAATGTCATAATATAGTTCCCAAAATTGTTAAAATCTTTCTAAAAAGTAGGTTATATTTTAATTTAAAGGTTAAGTCGAAAAAATTTGATAATTGTGCTGATACGAACAGTAGTAGGACCGTAGCGATGCGCACTCATGTGAAAAAATAATAAAGAAATATAAATAAAATATTTGTTTAATATAACATATGTCACGGATTCAATTATCCTATTTATCTTTATGTATTTAAATTAGTTTTTCATATCTTGAAAACTATCTAAAACATAAATTAATACAAGCACAATTAAGGTTTCAGAAAACAAACCGTTTAAATTTGCCGCCTTTATTTTGACACAAAATGGATGACGATTGCGGTACTTAATCTATTTAGTAACTTTAGTGCATGCTATATGCACATAATGCGCTAGATAAATTCCGTCCATGTAGTTCGTAGTCACACCACCCGTGGCGTGCTAGTCGCCGTAGATATCCGAAAATCTCCGAGAATAGACTCGACAATACCACGTGATTCTGCAGTGAATTAACCTCATTTCTATTTTGTGTTTCCGTGTTTATATTGTGTCGATTTACTTGTTGTTACTAGTGATTTCTAAAACAATTATTGCAGTCAAGTTATTAAAAGTACGTACTATACACAATGGTGAAGTGCTGCGTACCTGGATGCAATGCATCAAAAGACGTAAAATTGCATATAATACCAAAAGATCAAGAGGTAAAATTGCAATATTAAGCGCTAACGAAAACAATTCATTCCTTTTTATCTATTTGTAGTTGCTTTCTAAGTGATCTTCGGCCATCCAACGGGAGGATATATTAAAAGTTCCAAATGAGGTGCGTCGTAGGTACAGAGTTTGTGAATCACACTTTACTGAAAATGATAAGTTTGTGGCATATCACAACAAAACAAATTTAAAAGCGAATGCTATTCCATCTGTTAGACTACCAGGTATATTTTGTGTATAGTAAATATCCATTTATTTATAATATGAACTTTTGCAGCTAAAAATATTACCCGTAAGGTAGCAGATGCGGATAATCAATTATTGTCTAAGCAAGTTGAAGTTCCACTGCCATCACAGGATATTGTTGAAGATATTAGTGAAAGCACTTTGAAAAGATCAGGTATTAACATATCAATCATATATAAGCCACTAGAATGATTGTAAAATTTTTGTCACCAGGTACACCGATTGATCCTCCATCAAAACGAATTAAGATATCTTCACCATCAAAAGTTCCAAAAACATTTAAAGGTAAGCACTTGTGATAAATGTATATTAGAGCAGGACCTTGAAACTTTTACTCAAAATGAAAAATCATTGGCAGGTGCAAGAAACCACAAAGATTGCAGTTGTTAGTATGCTATATTAAAAGGAAAGTAAAGGTACTGCAACTTTAATAATCAAAAAATTAAAATATTTGTATATATAATTAATATAGATTAACAAATAGGTGAATGGTAAAAGTAATAAACTTTGCACGATAAAACAATATAATAAGTAGCAAGAAAGTCATAACCGCACAATATCTTTCGAATAATACTGGCATACCTAACATTAATAAATATCTGTACAGAATTCTAATGAACAATTTTTTTTAATAATTCAACATTTTCTTTTTTTCCCAGACTTAAAAAGAAAATTAAATTTTTTGTATATGGTTGGAGTCAAGAAGGCCAATCAATTGACACCAAAGGCACTGAAGATGTACCAGACGGCCACAAATTTGAAAAAAATTTCACGGCGTTTATTTGACGAAAAAGTTAAAGGGAGACAAAGAGTAAAAGAAGCTATAGAGTATATTAGTATCTTATAGAGTATATTAGTATCTTATATAAAACATGTGAATTTAGTTCTAAGAGGACAATTCTTTTTTAATGTAAACGATAAGTTAATTAAGCAAGCAAATGAAAAATATAAAAAAAATAAATTGAAAAATATGAGAATTGTAAAAATGAAACAACTCAATACATAAATTTTTAAACATCATTTGTTTTACTGTAATTTATTTCTGTTTTTTCTGTAGAAAGTGTACACTAATGCAATGTGATTCTGTTTTTTATTTTCAATTATAGTGCATTTGTATCACTTATTAATATCCGTTGCAGTAGGACCAAAATTAAATATTACTTAAGGTTTGAAATAACCGCTGTTTGGGTTTTATTATTGAGTCACGTCACCAGCGGCGCTAGCGTTCGTGTTCTTTTTATTGCAATACGAGTTGCCTATCTACCTAATCTATGCTTTAGTGTGGAGAAGACGTAAAGAACGCTATGCAAACTGTACCATTTCGGAACGGGTTCCCTTTAGGGGCGGTTCTGTCATGGTATGTGCTGCAATATTTACTGAAGCACGTACCGACCTGATATTTATAGAGATTGGTGCTTTGAAAGCTCGTAGATACGTGGAGGAAGTTCTTGAAGCAGTCGTAGTTCCATTTTCTCATTTTATTGGAGAAGGCTTCGTTTTAATGCACGACAACAAGGGCCTCACATTGCACGAATCGTAACCGAGTACTTAAACGAGGTCCGAATTAGCAAATTCGACTGGCCTGCATGTAGTCCAGATCTCAATCCTATTGAACATTTATGGGATCAACTCTAGAGGCGTATTCTCCAACGTGCAGTCGTACCAGAAACACTTCAAGAGCTAAGATTTGCGCTTGAAGAAGAAGAATTTGAAGCTATTCCGCAAGACTACATAAGAAATTTAATTAAATTCAATGCCGCAACGATTACGTGATTTAAATGAAGCTCGTGGAGAACATACACGCTATTGATATTAGATTAGAATTAAAAGTTACGAATATTATTTTTAGAAGTTGAGGGAAATATCTTGTTCAAACTGTTTTTAACTGCCTTATTACTTCAAAAAATTTGCATGTGTTGCACATACAATCTTGGATTCAATCTCAATAGAAACTTAAAATGATTGTAGAGCTGATTGTTCTAAAATTTTCAGGTGGGCGGTTTTTTTGCCGGTCAGTGTATATCAAACTTTATGTCTACAGAGTCAAATAAGTGATAGTAGATTAAAAATATATACTCACATTTTCGCTCCATATTCATCCACTTCATAAAAACACCGGCCTGTGTTAGAACTGCAAGAATACTCGACTGAGTGGATGGGTAACTATATGTTTCTCTGAGTTCCCTGTCAAATCCTAAAGCCTCATCAATGCAATGCGAAAATAAAAAGTCATCAAATTGTAAACTGGGTATGTCAGAATACAGTTTCTCTACGGCCAATTGTACTAATCCTCTCATTAATTCCATCTATCAAAATAATGTAATACTTTAGACACTACTATGAATGTTTCTATATATTTTATTATATTGCACAAAGTACCTTTGCATCAATGTGATGCATTCCAAGCCTGTCTATTATTGGCTGTATCCATTTTGTTACAAAATCAACATGATCTCTTATCCACGATAATATCTGGGTGAAATACCTGAAAGTAAATTTGAGTGCATGAAAGTTTAGTAAAATTATAAAACAAAAGAAGCATAGTACTTTATTAATATAAATAAATTAATAAATTGTTTCTAAACACACCTAGACAATAGTACTAAAGACCTGAAGACTAAAAATGTTACATAATTCTACACAATATTATTAAATTATACCTACTTACCACTCAGGTTTGTCTATTCTATTTGTTTGCCTAGTACCATGGAAATGATACAGAAACCGCTTGTTCAATGGAACAAGTAAGTAATGTAATGGTAAGCATAATGGAGGAAAATTTGACAATAGTGCTGATGTTATCACAGGTGAAGTCGATTCCTCAGGCATCTGGATTTGCAACAAGTACTCTGCAATTATTTGCAACTTTTGAATGAGAGACTGCGAAGGAGTTTGTAGACTGAAATTTGTATTTACAAAAGGCCATTTGATAGCTTTAATTACGTCCTCAAAATCTCTGAAATATTTATATCAAGTTTACAAACAATTCAAGAAACGAACAATAGCTGATTACCGTGCAAATTTTTCTTTCAATATGTAATGCCAATGCAATAAAGTATTTTTTAAATGATTTCTTAAATTTATTGCACTAGAATTCATTAAATTTCTGCTAATTTCACACAGATTTGCAAATATTGTTGCACATCTTTCGTCATCCCCATTCGATATTTCTTTTTGTAAATCTAAACTAAAAATATTTACATGAATATAAAAGCTCACATTATTTCCGACATACTTTAAAAATTCTATCCTTTGTATAACTTTTAAATATTGCAGAAGGCATTCTAAATTATTTATTTTGTCCATGTAATCTTGAACAGTCCTTCTAACCTCATCTACTTCATCCAGGTCCCTATTTATATTTTCTATTAATGAACTTGATTCCGAAATGCTTTTATCAATAATATCCACATTTTCATCTATTTTATTAATTAATTGAGTTATACTCGATTTCTCATTACTTAAATTTAACTAAAATGTACATATATTAAAACCAATATTCAGGAGAAGGTTAAGTGTAGAAGTATTTATCTACCTCAGATTCAATATGCTCAATTTTTTCTTCATAGTATTTGTATATTTCTCTACATTTTTCCAAATCCAATAGATCCTTGCCATGTTTTTCAACGAATAATTTTGCAGTATGTTCATAATCTCTTTTAGATGTCATGCTTTAATAATTAACATTTCAGATTGATGATGAAATGGGAAGAATTGCATATAACTGTTAATTCGCAATTTGCTACTAAGAAGATTTAATCTTAAAATTTTACAGAATATTGCTCATTTCAACGCGGACATTTAGGAAAATATGCTTTATACTTTACCGCACACTCACTCCATTTATTTAACCTAAAAATGTTCTTGAAACATTATTGTTTTCGTATCTGCTTATCATCACTCTTATATGGTGAAATAATAATCCGCGTCCAAAAATCAATCACAATGCACGCCTGTAGTACTAGGACAATAAGCCATTAATTAAATTATTAATAAAATGCTGCTCTTCAAATACGGTTGCATTGCATTTTTTGTTTTTGGTATATTTTTATTTTCTTTTTATATATATTTATGTAATTTATTGGATAAAATTTGGACTTATATTGATAACCGATTGTATAAAATCGAGAAGGAATATGATTATATCGTAGGTAAGAAATCATTTAAAATTAAATGTACTTATTTAAATTACCCCATTTTCCTCAATATAGTGATCTAGTTATGTTTTTCACATTCATTTCTTATCAATTATTATTTTGAAATTCATACACCGTAAATCAATCTTTTAGATTTTGTTTTCAAAAACGTGTCAGATATATACAGGGGTTTATTCAGGTATTGTAACACTAGACATATACATTGGAAATGACGCTGATTGGCGTCCACTAATTTGCCTACAGTAAACATGTCTAAAATTTATATGCATTTAATTTTAAAAAAAACATATTTTTGATAAGCTTGTTCGGCCATATTTAAAAAAAATCATTTTCACAGCATATTGTTGAGTAAAATACAAAAAAAAATATTTTTTATATATTAATCAATGTATATTTATACATTTTATATTTCTTATTTTATAGTTGGCGCTGGTTCGTCCGGAAGTGTGGTAGCCTCTCGGCTGTCAGAAGACCCTGAAGTTTCTGTGTTGATTTTAGAAGCAGGGGGATTTGGTAACTTTGCCTACGATATTCCCGCTATTTCTCCACTTTTACAAAGAACGATTTATGATTGGCAGTACCAAACAACACCACAAGAACATGCATGTCAAGCATTACGAAATAACGTAAACGTCAATATTTTAAATATTTCTATTCAAATTTAGAAATTACGTTTTTCTTAAATGACATTACTGAAAATATGTCATTTCGTATACAGGAAAAAGTAGCTTCCATTATGTTTTTTTTTAATTTATTGCAATTTCATTTGTTCAATAGCATCGAGGTGCAGTAACCAAGCCGTAATTAAGCTTACGACAGAAAAAGGAAATAACAAGCGTGATTTCATACTGATTAACGGCATACAACCAACACGACCTATACTAGAATCGCCGAAGAGATTTAGGAATAAAAGTGCGTGATCACAACGTGATCAATAAGGTGTCCTAGATGCATAAAAACAAACGCCGGCAAAGATCGTTTACATTAGGTGATTAAGTTCTGTTTCCGTAAAATCTGTTTTGGCTGCATTTATTCTGTTTTCATTTGAATATGTACAATTTCTTATGTCAAATACTACTGCGATAACTATTTTACAGACATTGATCCTTGAATTATTTTATGTGGCTGTATGCATACGACTTTGGTGTGAACACGAATCCAACGCGATCACTGAATCTGTTCAGCGATTTGAGTATAGATAATAAGCCGAATGGCTAATGTATGATGTTATTAGCTATAGTAGAATTACCGAACAGATACAGTAGCAACAGCGCGTCAATAGATAATATAATATATTATAATGCAATGTTGCTACTGCATCTGTTCGGTAATTCTACTATTTGGTCCTGCATTACACAAGATTTAAATTCTCAATACAGTATTTATTCAATAAAATAAACATAATTTTTACATTTTCATTTTATATAGGTACATCAATCATGTAATAGTTATTTATGTACCAAGTCAGTAAAGTGATACTTTATCGAACGAGTCTGGTTTACGAGCCAAGCGAGTGAAGCGAGCGCGGCCAGTAACAGACGAGTTCGGTAAAGGTACTTTACTGACGTGGTGCATACAAAATTTTATCGCCAACCGTGAAAATTGTTAATTTAAGAAATAAAGATATAATAACTTTTGACAGTTTATGACAGTGACAAACGATTTATGTTTAAAGTCATCAGTCATGGCTACACTGACAGATATTAGCGGCAGGTAAAGTACTTTATTGTACAGTACGATAAAGTGTTTCTTTACCTCCGCAAAACGCTATGGTAACGCATCGCTTTACTGACTGTTGGCGATAATAGTTATTTATGTAACAAGTCAGTAAAGTGATACTTTATCGAACGAGTCTGATTTACGAGCCAAGCGAGTGAAGCGAGCGCGGCCAGTAACAGACGAGTTCGGTAAAGGTACTTTACTGACGTGGTGCATACAAAATTTTATCGCCAACCGTGAAAATTGTTAATTTAAGAAATAAAGATATAATAACTTTTGACAGCTTATGACAGTGACAAACGATTTATGTTTAAAGTCATCAGTCATGGCTACACTGACAGATATTAGCGGCAGGTAAAGTACTTTATTGTACAGTACGATAAAGTGTTTGTTTACCTCCGTAAAACGCTATGGTAACGCATCGCTTTACTGACTGTTGGCGATAATAGTTATTTATGTAACAAGTCAGTAAAGTGATACTTTATCGAACGAGTCTGATTTACGAGCCAAGCGAGTGAAGCGAGCGCGACGAGTAACAGGCGAGTTCGGTAAAGGTACTTTACTGACGTGGTGCATACAAAATTTTATCGCCAACCGTGAAAATTGTTAATTTAAGAAATAAAGATATAATAACTTATGACAGTTTATGACAGTGACAAACGATTTATTTTTAAAGTCATCAGTCATGGCTACGCTGACAGATATTAGCGGCAGGTAAAGTACTTTATTGTACAGTACGATAAAGTGTTTCTTTACCTCCGTAAAACGCTATGGTAACGCATCACTTTACTGACGGTTGGCGATAATAGTTATTTATGTAACAAGTCAGTAAAGTGATACTTTACCGAACGAGTCTGGTTTACGAGCCAAGCGAGTGAAGCGAGCGCGGCGAGTAACAGACGAGTTCGGTAAAGGTACTTTACTGACGTGGTGCATACAAAATTTTATCGCCAACCGTTAAAATTGTTAATTTAAGAAATAAAGATATAATAACTTTTGACAGTTTATGACAGTGACAAACGATTTATTTTTAAAAGTCATCAGTCATGCTACGCTGACAGATATTAGCGGCAGGTAAAGTACTTTATTGTACAGTACGATAAAGTGTTTCTTTACCTCCGCAAAACGCTATGGTAACGCATCACTTTACTGACGGTTGGCGATAATAGTTATTTATGTAACAAGTCAGTAAAGTGATACTTTACCGAACGAGTCTGGTTTACGAGCCAAGCGAGTGAAGCGAGCGCGGCGAGTAACAGACGAGTTCGGTAAAGGTACTTTACTGACGTGGTGCATACAAAATTTTATCGCCAACCGTTAAAATTGTTAATTTAAGAAATAAAGATATAATAACTTTTGACAGTTTATGACAGTGACAAACGATTTATTTTTAAAAGTCATCAGTCATGCTACGCTGACAGATATTAGCGGCAGGTAAAGTACTTTATTGTACAGTACGATAAAGTGTTTCTTTACCTCCGCAAAACGCTATGGTAACGCATCACTTTACTGACGGTTGGCGATAAAGAATATTATAAGCATATTGAATATTGAGAGTTTATCCGTTTTAGGTAAAATTAGAGACTTCACTCTATTTCCAAAAACTGTGTTCGGCGCTAACCTTTCATCTATTGTTCTCGATGCTTAATTAATTTGCAAAGTATAAATTTAAAATATTACAGATATGACAAAATCTCCAAACGCTTTTAATTAACATCTAAAGTAAATCAATTTATATCAACGTATAGGGGCACCGCAATAAAAAAAAGAAACTGACAATAGATAAGTTCTGAATTGGCTTTTAACAGCTGATATCATTGGTCGCATTCAGCAGACTCATGGGGAATCGGTCCCGCTCGAACTCTTCACTTGACAACAGTTGAGTGTTCGCTGGACAGGACCGTTCACATTTATGTGATCACCTTCCATTTGGTACTTTTCACTACTGCCATATGTTAGAATTATACAGATTAACCCAAATAAACAATAATAATAAATGTTTTTCTGCATTAAGTTTTTAGTGTAGGGTCCGGCTTTTCTAACCCCGATTAACTCCATACATTTATTTCTGCACAATACCTTTAATTTGCTTATCTTACTTTTCTAGTAACTTTCTTCAAAATTGTGTGTTACGTTGGTGTTGGAATGCGTTAATGGCGCATGCGTACAGAATACGCTTACTAAGTGAGCGTAGAATATTACCGCTCGCAAAAATGGCGACCGCTCCGCAACATGTTGAGAGTGAGCATACATCATCTGAATCCGTTCACTGAACAGTTGCGTAACTGTTGTGTCTGCTGAATGCGATGCTGCCATATATCTGTCTCGCTTTATTATATGGGCGGTATTGACGGATACAATTAAAAGTGACCATCTTTACTGATTTCATTTGTTTTTTTTTATTAGGTTAATTATTGGCCAGCAGGAAAGATCATCGGAGGCTCAGGCCGCCTAAACAACATGTTATACGCTAGAGGACATCGAGACGATTTCAAAGAATGGTATCAATATGCAGATGATTACAATTATGATCGTGATATACTGGAGTATTTTAAAAAGTCCGAAAATCAAATGGGTATATATTTAAACGACAGTAAGTGAAATTCATATATTGGTAATTTTGTTGCACGCAAAATCGTTATGTCGATAGCGAAATATCACTCTTCAAATGGGCCATTGAACGCAGAGGATCTGGCGTTCGCCTCTGGAATGTATTTGGCAGCAGAAGAAGTGGCCGCTGACATGGGAATCCCCATCAGAGATATCAATGGTGAATTTTCCACAGGTAAACGATATTAAAAATTAAAATACCAAGCAAATAAGGTGTTGTGGGAAATGTTGAAACAAGAATTATTACTATCACTTCTCATTAATTTTTAAATGTATTAAGAAAGAAAGAACAAATTATTCATAATGTTAAGTGGCGCAAATGAAGGTTTTTTTAATACTCAGCCTTCGCATAAAATAAATAAAGAAATTAGACAAATAAATGAAACAATTGTAGTAATATATATATATATATATATATATATATATATATATATATATATATATATATAATTATTAATAATGTTTTTCTTGGAATGCGGCTTTAAAGGTAATAAAAATTAAAATTGACGTTTCGACATTCTTTTATTGTCTTCATCAGAAATTGATCACAGAAAAATCATCTGGAAATAACACTTACTGTACTTTTATAACATTTACAAATTTTAATTAATTCTAACACATTAAAATTGTATATCTAACATTACTAACAATTTAAAAATGTACCTCTTACATACCTGACTGTGACAAAAGTTTATTTCTTGTAATCAAAAATTTATTTCGTTTCATTTTAATTATATTATTCTGTATAATTCGATGGATTTAAATGTAAATCTTCGGAGCGTGTCAGATTCTCAAAGCGAACACATGTTTATATTAAAAACTAACGATTCCACACAACAACTTATTTATGTGTATTCAAGCTGTTTCTTATATGCTATTGATATTTGATAAATTTTAAAAATTTTAAAAATATATATGTGGGTCTTGGGAGTAGTACTATTGTTATCGAATAAGTGGAAAATATATTTTAGATAGATTATTTATTTCGTTTCTGTCATTAACTGCAAGATCTTCATGTTTTTTGATTTCAATTAATTCTAAAATTTCTCGTGATTTTGTGTTTTTTTCAACATGTAAGATTTTAGTTTTTTCAAAGTCAAATGTATGTGACATCTTGTTACTATGTTTTTTTAATGCAGTGGCATTATTGGCGTATTTGTGGCCCTTTATTCTTTCATTAAGATGTTGCATGGTCTGACCTATATAAACTTTATTGCATGATTTACATGGAATACTGTAGACCACGTGGGTCATTTTGTTTTTGTCAATTTTATCTTTAAGTTTAGTGTTAATAAATTGTAAATTGTTGTAGCTTTTGTGAGCTATTGTAATATTGTATTTTAAAAACATTTTTTGAATTTTTTCGGACAAATCGGGAACATATGGTAAAGCTAAATATTTTTTACTATTATTATTGTTTTGTTGTTCGGTGGATGTGTTTGTGAGTCCATCTTTTTGTTGCCGTGTATTATTATTGTGTTTATAAAGTCTTTGTTTGATAATTTTTTCCACAAAAGGGGGTGGATAATTATTATTTTTTAATAAGTTTTTTTACATTTTTTAGGGTATCTTTAATATATGTTTGGCTCGTTATTTTTATTGCCCTGTCTACTAGGCCTATAACCACGCTTTTTTTTATTGCTATAGAATGTGCAGATAGGAAATTCGTATATCTACCAGAAGCTGTTGGTTTGGCATACCATTTAGTAACTATATTACTGCCTACCCTGATGAGAGTCATGTCTAGGAAATTCAATTGATTGTTTACCTCTATTTCTTTAGTAAATTGTAGTTTTTTGTGGTAACTGTTAAACTGGCTTGTGATATAATCTATTTTATCTAAAGGTACCGCAAGTATACAATCATCAACGTATCTCTTATAGAATGGGATGGGAAAATTTATTTTTTTGATTACAGTCTCTTCAAGATCTTCAAGCACTAGTTGTGCAATAACGCTCGATATTGGTGCGCCCATTGCACAACCATAAACCTGTTTGTAATATTTTTTATCAAACTGAAAATACATAGTGGTTAATGTCAGCTCAACCGCTTCAGTGAAGGCACACAAAGTTAAATCAGTATGCTGTTGGAGTTACCTTTAAAGCCGTATTCCAAGAAAAACATTATTAATAATTATACACAAAATACGGCTAAGAAAAAATAAACAAACAACCCTTAGTGGTTGAAATAAAATTATTATATATATATATATATATATATATCTACACGGTCTTACTGCGCGTCCAATGTGTAATTATTTCGGTTCACTTGGCGTCCGGGTACACTGAGCGTCCGATATACGGACGCTCAGTAACTTTACCTTAAAAATTTCTTAAACGTAGTAACTTTGCTCCATCTGATGGAAAAACGTAAAATTGGCCGGACGTCATTTTGCCTGATTTTTGACAAATGTATATGTTCTAGTGCAAGCAATTACTAATAGAATGCGCTACCGTCGATAGCTGTATATCAGGAACTGTATATTTACTTCCATTATTGCGGTTTACTGGGCGTCCCACTAAATTGCAACACTGTAATTATACTCGGGTGATATTTTATTTCTGAGTTTTCTGTAGTTATTTACATCCAGCGAAATACTATATCAATATCGTTCTCGCAGGTGCAAATTGGTTGAAAACGCGCAAAATTATAAGTGGTTAATTTTCTATGTTTTTGAACAACTTTCTAACAGAAACTTGCCGTTATTTAAACTTACCGGATTAATAAATAAAAATGAAGTTTTAAACAAATTATTCTTGTATGTTTTATTAATGGAGTTCGGAGTTTTTAAAAGAATACCACTTCTTTTTGTATGGATATCAGCGATACACTAAAATAGTGAAATCGTTCGGAAAGTCGTACGATTACATTAAATTAATGTTCTCTACATATTTTTAATATTTGTGTTAGAGCAAATATACATATTTCATAAAATTATTTTTTTATTTTTCTTGCATTCGCTAATATTTAGAACTAAGAAAAATATGTGTATTAAAAAAATGGTGTAATTGTTTTAATATAAGTTTAGGAAATGTTCCCTATCTATACTTAGACAATCATAGAAAATGAAGTAAGAATTTTTTATTTTGTTTTTTTAAATCATTTTTCAAAAAAACGTTTTTGCAATTGTCCACGTTTTGAATTCCCCTTATACCGAAAAAGAGGTTTTAAAAAATGTCTCTCTTTCTCTCTCTCTCTCCCTCTGTCTCTCTCTCTCTGTGTGTGTGACAACGATAGCGGTCAAACCGCTATAGCTATCAATTCCAAATTTGTTATTTACGCGTATAATATCACTCTGATTAGATTTTCAGTAAAATCGGCAGATCGGAAGTTACTAGTTCACTTCAGTGAAAAAATCGAATTATGCCAATATTTCGTCAATAACTAAGTTTAAACAAATTTATAAAAAATTCATATTTAATCAAAATTAAATTTGAGAAGATTATTATTATGAAAGGTTTTCGAAATTCCTACCGGAAGTAGGTCTTTTACTCTTATCGAAAATCAGTCTTTTGCCAATATTTCGCAAGTCATGCTTTTTAGACAGGTATGTTGTTACAAGTATAAAAGTATTTAGAACTTAATTTTCAATACCCTTTGTATAAAACAAATTCAAAATTTGGACCGGAAGTAACACTGTTACTCTTAACGAATAGCGACTTCTTGCAAATATGTCGTAAATTATGTATTCTATATAAACTGACCGGCAAAAAAACCGCCCACCTGACATTTTTAGAATAATCAGCTCTACAATCATTTTAAGTTTCTATTGAGATTGAATCCAAGAACTATTCATTTATATGTGCAACATATGCAAAATTTTTCAAGTATTAAGGCAATTTTTGACAGAAGTAAATTTAATTTTAGTAAATAAGAAAACCAGTTTGAACATAATATCTCTCTCAACTTCTAAAAATAAAATTGGTAACTTTTAATTCTAATCTGATATCAATAAGGTGTATGTCCTCCGCGAGCTTCAATCAAAACACGTAATCGTTGCGGCGTTGAATCAATTAAATTTCTTATGTAGTCTTGCGAAATTTCCTCAATTTTTTTTTCAAGTGCAAATCTAAGCTATTGAAGAGTTTCTGGCGCAACTGCGCGTTAGCGAATACGCCTCTGGAGTTGATCCCATAAATGTTTAATAGGATTCTGGACTACAAGCAGGCTAGTCGAATTTGCGATTTAAAAACTAAATAAATAAACTACATGTGGAAACAGAAAACGTGTATCAGATGGGTGGGTGGGTTTTTTGCCTGTCAGTTTATAGTTATCAAGAGCTCAAAAGTATTTGGAGCTGGATTTGTAATAATTTTTGTATACATGAAATTTCGGACCGGAAGTAACACTTTTACTATTAGTACCACTTTTTTCGAATATCTTGCAAAGTATGCATTCTATAGAGATTTATTAAGAAAATAGAAGTACTTAGAATAATATTTTCAATAATTTTTGAAGGAAGAAATTCTTAAAATACTATAATTTGAAACGCTCATACGTATAAGAAAGTCGTGTGGTGGTCACACCTCATTTTTTTCGTGTATACAATACAATATACAATATTTAGTCCCACATTAAAAAATACTTCTACATAAAATCTGAACTCTAATTAATTTAGGGCGCCGACATGACCGAGTTAAACTACGACGGAGTTACAATGGAGCAAAGAAATAATGTAAACAACACACATTTACTGAATAGCACTAATTCATATGGTGAACTGCAATATCTGTTTACGCTCGAGAAGAGCCCGAGAATGAGAGATAATATAAATAGTTTTTATGCAGAGAATTTCGATAGTTTACAAAATTTCGTTACATGCTTAAATTACGATGCTCAAAGTATTTCTGAGTACAAGGAACTAACACAAATCCCAAATTTAAAAAATCAGTTGTTATTTCTACAGGAACACTTTGGAAATTTGCCTAAACTAATCACATATTTTGAAAATCGAATCTCAAATTAAAAAATGGATTAACAACATTAGATGTGGCTATTAATAATTTCAAAAGTATTCCAAGTGACTTCGGATGTGGCCTTCGGCAAAAGTTAGACGCAGTTTTTAATAGAAATCCAGATTTAATAACATTGCTGCCACTGTGTATGCTAAATACGCTGAAATAAAAGAATATTTCCAGTACGCACATATAACCAGTTGCGATGTAGAAAGGACGTTTACTATCTACAAGGATGTACTTAATTCAAAGAGAACAAGTCTTACAGAAGAGAAAATGAGCAAATAATAAGGTATTTTGTATTTTATAGATCACCACCCACTCGTTATCCAATTATATAAATAAAATTAAACCTCTATAAAAATACATCTCAATTGTGCGCCCATGGGCGATGAGTCATGACTCGCTCGAGTCCGCGCCCTACTAATTATATACCTAAGCGAAGCGAATTGCTACTATCTTATCAACACTCATAAGTGCTACTCTCATTCTAGTAGACATATAAGTCAAATTTAAGTTATGACGAATATAAACAAGATTTGGACTAGCAGTGGTAAAATATTGTAATATTGTAAAGTAGATCATTTTCATATTAACTCTTTCATGGAATTTAGATGATGACTCAACAATATCAGAAAGTAAAAAAACATAAAATTTCGTAATTATCCAGGACTATCACTAGCAATATCTTTTTTTCACTCATCTACTTAAATTATTTACATTTCGACAGTTATCCAGTTCACAATATAATTATGTTAATACCTATTTTGTTTTGGTTTAATTTGAAATTATGATCACAGATAGGCCATACAGATTAGTACACTCCACAGACCGGTCGGCTGGGCCATAAATGTTTTTAATGGTATACGTCCTAGTCGCCCAAATGAAACCCTAGTGAACAACTTTTGATTGAACATTTAAAATGTATTGTTATATAAGGAAAGAGAGGTGGAGGTGTACCGGATTTGTTTGACAAGAATACCCGTGAAGCTCTAGACTTTTCAATACAATTAAGAGAAAATGTCTTCGAGAATAATAATATATACCTATTACCTCAATTGCATTCGGAAGAATTGTATAAGTGGATACCATATTTTTCGCAAACATGTTTGCCTAGCTTTGAAAAGCCCAAGTAAAACTGCAACACTTACGTCTATAAAAGCATCTGGCAAAAATATTCCCGATACTAAAAATGGGAAATGAAGAGCTGACTGGCGTTTTTATGGGCCACACAACCAAAGCACACCAGAAATGGTATAGATTGCCGGCAGACATCTATCAGACGGTCAAGGTTTCAAAGATATTACTTTCTCAAAATAACAATATTGATGAATTCAAAGGAACTAATATAAGTGAGTTGAATATAGGTGACGAGATTGTAGAATCACAAAACGAGAGCGATACTGATGGAGAGACTACGCTACTAGATAAAAATATCGATCAAAATATAATTCAAGAAAAAAGAAAGATATGTTCGAAATGAAGAAAAGAAAATCACAAAGAAAACCTAGAGAACTAAGGTGAACAGGATCACAGAATAGTATTTTAAATAGCGTATTAAAAGAAAACAAGCACCGAAGAAGGAAGAAGTTCGGCAACTGGTAAAAAATTATCCGGGTATTTTCAAAGATAGAAAATGGGATGGTATTAAAGTGTATGGTAATGTTTATTCCAAGAGAAAAAATTAAAAATGGACAACTGTTATATTTTAAATCTTAAATACTTCTTTCAAACGTAAAATAAACTTGTTATAGCATGACAGTGAAAATTTTGTGTTACTAATAAAATAAAATCCCTTACTCAAATAAATTGAGATTGCATCATATCTGAAAAAGAAATAAATGCAGTAGTAGTCGGGTACTTATTGGCAACATTGTAGGACGTCCAGTGAACCTAAAATAAAAGTATACGGACGCGGTCTTGCCATGTATATTACGGACGCCAGCTTAACCGTTCAAGGGTATAGATGCGTGCATGCACTATTAGAGTATACATTGTATATCACGTGTATAAGAGAGGACGCGGAGTAAGAACGTTTAGTGAACGGATTCTCAGTAATACCGTGTAGATAAATATATATATATATATATAATATATTAAAATTCTTTGCCAAATATACATCTGTATTGAAAAAATTAATATTTTCTTGGTATTAGTGGCAAATGATGAGCAAAAGTAATAACATACAACAATAGACAGTTGTGTTTATAGTGTCAGGGATTTTCTTGTTGGTGTCTAAGTTGGTGGCATTGTTGTTGTCCACTGTTTGCCTTGTTCTCATGTATGTATGATATTGTGTGTGTGCATGTTGGAGTATATGTGTTCTATTAATATGATATATGATGTATTGTGGTTCTGTTATATATTATTCTTTACTTGTATATTTTTGACAATGGCCCATATCATGATCAGTGGCAAATAAAGTATATTATTATTATTATTATTATTAATAACAATATGACAACTGGTTGTCATTTAGAATACATTGACAATTGTAGAATGTAAATCAAATATGTATGAATGAAAATGTAAACAATAAGCATAGGACAATCGGTATTACTTATGCAGTTCCATTAAAAGGTTTAGGTCTACCTTAAACTGTTCAATTAATGTAATTATATAAATAATAACGATGCAACTATGTAATTAAACGAATTATGAGTAGAGCTGTTGGTATTATGACAATATAGAATGTAAAATCAGTGGTGTATAAATGAAAATGTAAACAAATAAGCATAGGACAACCGCGTGAGGTGCTGCAAGGAAAGAGTCATTATCCTCATTTTTTGCTCCTCAGACAACTGCATGATGTTGTAAGCCGTTCTATATGAGCAGTCTACAGCACGCGTACGTCATCGAGCGTCACACGCCGGTCATTGTAAAGATTTTCAGAAGCCCAACAATGTCGATTTTGAAGAGCATAAACTCGCTGCTGACCAAATTTAGCCTCGTCAATCTAAAGGTGCAGGGCCATTAAAGACTTAACACGTACAGCCTACATAACATGACTAGTAATTCATAACAGACGTAAACAGCTTAGAAAATCATAGAAAACTCCAGTGAAGTTTTTAAACATTGTTAGTCCTCAATGATGAAACCGTGTTTCAAAATACCCCAAAAACAAACAGTTTAACTGGAAGCCGGAAAATACCCCGACAGATGCGGAATAGCAAACTTCCCACACATTAGCTCGGCTTAGGACTCAACGTTTTTTTCCCCCTATTCTTTTACTATATTTGGCGAGTAGGGGTGGTTTTGAATGTATGAAGTAATCAGGAAGGGTTAGGTGCTTTTTACGAGTAGAAGGGTCGACTTTCCACCACAGCTTTGTAATAATTCCACACATCAAGGGAAATCGCGGACAACGGCGATATTTATAGCCATTGCGGGCGTCTAAAACAGTACAGGTAACATAGTCTTCTCTCAAAAGATTTGAAATGCATCCATTACATTACCTATGAGCACAGAACATAATGCTGGCTGTAATTTTAGTTTCAATGCAAATTTACCATCGGCTTCGTACTGACTGAAAACACCATTACTAAATCTCTTGCACTGGTAAAAATGAAAGGAGCATCGATTATAATTTGAAGCTGGAAGTTCTTCGGCAAACCACTTATTATGCCACTATTTTTAGTAGCGTTGTTTATAATAAAAGGTCTCATTTGCTGAAAACTGGTACCTACATCATACATTTTTGTCTAAAGAGTGATTTGACAAGAGAAGTTATGAGAGAATATATTTGACAAATATTTAGAAATATAAGTATGTACTCAAAACCTTATTAATGCAGATTTATCATTTCAGAAGCATGTTCAAAAACGTCCAAAAGGAAATTTGAACTCTCTTAACTTTTTTACCTATTTTAATGATCATATTTATTGTTATTTTATAATTTATGTTCCACTCATACATTCACGTAACAGTGACCTCCGGCAATGATTGGGTTCCCAGTTTTCTCCTTCGGGATTGTGCTTCAGTGCTATGTTCTCTACTCACAATATTATTTAAGTTATCGCTTCGCACCTCTACTTTCCCTGATTGCTGGAAGATCAGCAAAATTACACCGGTGTTAAAAAGGGTGATCGTAGTAACATTCGCATCTACAGACCTATCAGCATTATATCAAACTGTGCTAAGGTATTCGAATACGCCGCATATATACCGTATGTGTCAAATTTCATTAGCTATAGGGATTCAATGTTTGCATGCGATTTATACGTATACAAATAATATGTGGCAACGTGTGTCACCCCTACTCTCCGTCACCAATCCCGGCAACAATCGACATTACAACGACTTTCTCCGATCTCCCCACCAGATTTTACATTCAATCTTTAGCTGCGAACACGTTGCGATCTAGTCTGCCATAAAAGCCGTCTTATTACTGGAACGGGAAACATCAAATGGCCGCCGCGATCTCCTGATCTACTAGATTATTAATATTTTCAGAATCCTTTTCTATTTACCTTATTTTTAATTTTATTAGAATTACGCTTTTGTTTGTGTCATGCAGCGTGAACGCAGCTTAATAATTCTCTGCATTTACTGAAAGGAAAAAGAAAAACAAATGTTGCAACGCGTAAATATTATTTCTGAACGCATTACAAACACCCAAGTCAATAGTCCAACAGTTACTGCTCTAACTTGAGCTTGTATCGGTCGCGCTCGCATTGGAGAGGAAAGTATGCACGTATTGCATGAATTAATCGCCTATGGCTAATGAAAATTGACACATGCTGTATGGGAAGTTGTATAGCTGCATTAAACCACATATTTCAGTCAACCAACATGGTTTTATTGCTAGAAGGTCAACTACGACAAATTTAGTTGAAATCACTCAATATAAACTACACAAAAATGAATAAGGAATTTTTACTTTTTTGTATTTTTTAGAAAATATGGGTAAATATTTGTAGTGTATTATATTAGATACATAATTGTACACAACAATTTAAAATTTTCAAGTATATTTATTCAAAAAAATCGTTAGATTACTAAGAAATGATCAATTATGAAATAAGCAACTTTTTTATCAATAGCTAAAATAAACATTTTTCTGTAACAATTAATTCTAATATCGTGTATAATGGCCACGGACATCTCTCACAGCTGTACATCTTCGGGGCATACTCATAATGCAATTATTAATGTGTTCTTGTGACACTCTTCTCCAACACCGCTGTAAAATTTCCCGCAAGTGTTGCACGTTAACTGGGGAGTGGATTATGTTCGTTGAGCTGTTCTTGAAGTCTGTCCCAAATGTGCTCAATTGGATTCAAGTCGGGGGACGTTGGTGGTAAAGGTAGATGGTTAATATTGGAGGTCATTTATTGCTTGCATTACAATTTGTGCACGATGAGGTCGTGCATTATCATAAATAAAAACCATGTTTTCATCCACAGCCTCACGAAAGTCGACCACATATTGCTGAATTATGTCATCTCTGTATATGTGTCCATTGACATTGTTTTCAAAAAGATGGAGGTTCGTACGTCCATTCAAACTAATGCCTGCCCACACCATGATACCACCGCCGCCAGAAGGCACCACAGCTTTTGTAAACTTACGTCTATAACGGTCTCCTCGAGTTCTCCAGACCCTTACTCTACGATTATCACTAAATAAGCAGAATCTGGATTCATCGGTGTATGAACCATGCTCCCATTGAAAATTTTCTGCTAGTCGTTGGTTAACCCAAGCTCTTCCAGCCATTCTGTTGGCATTAGTTAATTTTGGGCGTCTCACAGACCTGAAGCTATGAAGATCCATTTCCCTCAGACGGTTTCTGATAGTTTCATCCGAAACTCTAACTCCAGTGGCGGCACGTAACTGTGTTTGCAACCATACAGCACTTCTAAACGGATTCATCCTTGTCTGAATTCGTATGTAGCGATCTTGTTTCTGATTTGTTTACCTCTCAGATCTACTACCGGGTCTTCTCCTTGCAGATCCTGTCTGTTGGAAACTTGTTAGAGCCCTACTAACAACACTTGGAGACACATTAAATATTGCGGCAATTTCTGCTCCAGATTGCCCTCGCTGATGCAATAACGCAATTAAATCAAAAGTTTCTTTATTTAAATGACATCTTGGCATCGTGAAAATGTGAAATGACGTTTAAAATGAATAATATTTTTCAAAAACTGCGATTTTTATAATTTTGTATTCTAAATTAATTTAAGGTTAAAATGCAAGATTCAATATTTTATCACACAGAAAAGACATTTACCAAATAAAATGTCCACAAACGACTGTGGGCCTTCTAATTTATCTATAGTTTGAGAAAATACGTTAAATTTAATCGAATTAATTAGATCTGTTAAAAAAAGATCTAATTCCCTATTCATTTTAAAGGAGTTTATAAGTGAGGCTTTGGATGCTCGTCAGCAAGTGGACGTCATTTATACTGATTTTACTAAAGCGTTCGACACAATCGATCACACTCTGCTTTCTGCTAAACTACAATCCTTAGGTGCTTCCACAAGAACTCTTGCTTTCTTAAACTCATATCTGCGGAATCGCTTGTTCTATGTAGCCTACAATGGATATGTATCCAATACTTTTACAGCCTTCAACGGTATTCCGCAGGGATCTAATTTGGGCCCGCTATTGTTTAATGTATACATCAACGATCTCCTGATGCTGCTTGATTGTAAGGTTCTTGCATATGCAGATGACTTATATCGAAAACTTTACATTTTAGGCCTATACTATCTAATAATTATATTTTGACTAAGAATTATACGGGGAATACAAAAATGTAATAATATACATGGTGTTCCATTTAAAAAAACTATAACTATGGTCAGCCACCAAGTTATGAAACACTCTGTACAAAATACAAAATAATTTCAAAAGGTGTTCTTAATGAGTGGCTATCTTAGGAAGAAAACCGCTTCGAAATATATTTTCTCATAGAGTCACAATTTGCCTTCACCGCGGAAATGACTCACCCTGTATATTTTATGATGTACCTACTTGTTAAAAATAATTTTCTTAAAGATATATTTCTGTATGGCATCTTTGGTCACATCTACCGGCGGAGTAGCAGATATGTAAAGTCCGAACAGAAACAGACCCAAATATATACCGCAATAACGAAGAAATTAAAATTTTAATTTTCTATGTTGTTTTTTAGATAAAAAAAATTACATTACGGACCTGGCACAGAATGTATGTTTATAATTCACGTAAGAATGTTCATTTGTAAATAGAAACGAAGACGCATTCATAGAGAAAAATACGCTTTTATTTGCATAAAACGGGAATAAAACGTTAAATCGTAAAAACATATTTTTTGCGGGATGTGTCTCAATAACGCAGCTATGTAGTCGGTTATTGACCCAGATGGGTGACCTACTTTCTTGCAGGCAATAAAAGGTTGTTTTTATTTTTAAAATAGGAAGGTTGTTGCTCTTTAATGAGTTCGTAGTTGGAAACAGCTGATTATTAGAATATTGAATAAATCGTATTTTTCTAGCAGGTTTAAAATTAAAGTAATTAATAGTTTGATATTTATTATGAAGTATCTATTCCTCCTCCTTTTTTTTAACACAAGTAATATGGTGGTTCTGAAAAGCACCGATTGTGAAAGTGAAGCAGGTGGATATTTAGTGCAGGGTCGGCGTAAGGCCAATTGAATTCTTTATTATTTTTTTTCTGCCGTCTGCGCACGAATAAAGACTTGATATTTTGAGGGTACGTTTTTACACAATCTAGCTTCCGATTTCTGCTACTCCGTCTTTTTATTTCTGGGACACCCTGTATATACACTGAATTAATCTAATCGTTCACTTAAAGAGTGATTTAAATCGTATTAAATTCGATATTATACAATAACATCAAGAAGCCGTAGAAAGACAATGTTAGTTTGTATTATGACTACTATAGACCGTCTCACCCTTAGTATTCAGTACAGTCTCTTATGGGTATATACCTCTTTTACTACCGTAAGTAATTTGTAATAAACTGTCGTTTTTACTTTCTTATACGTAGTATAAGGAAGTATTGTGATGATGAAAATTTTCGACCTCGAGATTTTTGCAGATGTCCACGTTTTGAGGTCCCCTGATACCAAAAAAGTGGTTTTTAAAAAATGTCTGTGTGTCTGTGTGTGTGTCTGTCTGTGTGTGTGTGACCACGATAGCGGTCAAACCGCTGTAGATATCAATTCTAAATTTTGTATTTGCGTGTATAATCTGCCTCTTGAGGACTGATTAGATTTTGAGCAAAATCGGCAGACCGGAAGTAGTAGTTTACTTGAGTGAAAAAATCGAAATTTGCAAATATTTCGTCAATTACTAAGTTTAAACAAAACTTATAAAGAATTCATATGTACTTAGAATTAAGTTTGAAACAAATTGTCTTAAAAAAGTTTTTCGAAATTCCAACCGGAAGTAGGTCTTTTACTCTTATCGAAAATCAGTTTTTTGCGAATATCTCGCAAGTCATGCTTTTAAGACAAATACGTTACGAATATAAAAGTATTTAAAACATCATTTTCAATATCTTTTATATAAAAAAAATTTCAAAATTCAGACCGGAAGTACCACTTTTACTCTTATCGAATAGCGATTGTTTGCAAATATGTCGTAAGTTATGCATTCTATATATATTTATCAAGAGTACAAAAGTATTTAGAGTTAGATATGGAATATTTTTTGTATAAATGAAATTTCAAAATTAGGACCGGAAGTAACACTTTCATACGTATAAGAAAGTCGTGTGGTGGCCACACCTCATTTTTTTATTTCAAGGCAATGTTGTCAGTTCGATTTATTATGTTTACGGTTGGTATTGTAGGTTGGTGTAAGTATCACAACATAACCTTCCTGTCAAGTGTCAAATTAATATTGCTTTCATTCAGCAGGCGGATCAGGAGCCGTTCCCGCTCCAACCGCTCACTTCACAACAGTTGAGTGTTCGCTGGACAGGACCGCTCACCTTTATGTGATCGTCTGTCATCTGGTACTTTTCATTGCTGCCATATGTTAAAATTTTACAAATTAAACCGAATAAGCAATAATAATAAATTGTTTTTCTGCATTAAGTTTTGGCGTAGTTTTTAGTGTAAGGGCTGGTTTTTCCAACCCCGAATAAAATACTGGGTGAACTCCAATATTATAATACATTTATTTCTGCACAATACCTTTAATTTGTTGTATCTTATTTTTATAGTAACTCTCTTCAAAATTATGTATTAGGGTGGTCTTGGAATGCATCAATGGAGCACGCGTACAGAATACGCTCAGTAATTGAGCGGAGAATTTTTCCGCTCACAAAAATGGCGGCCGCTCCTGAACATGTTCAGAGTGAGCGGTCGTCTACTCGACATGATCACTGAACAGTTGCGCAACTGTTGTGTCTGCTGAATGAAAGCATTATAATATAATAGAATAATATCCTAACCAACAAGTATTTAAAATGTCGTGTCATTATAATGAGCTACCAACCTAACTTGTCATTGTCGATCTGACAACTATGTTGTCTATCTCCATAAGACACATGCTGAATACTAAGGTTGAGACAGACTATAGCAGTGTCATGTTCGAAATACGTCACAACCGTCATGTTTGTTATTTGTAGGTTATGGTTTGACTTACTATTACTACTTATATTAAATCATATGCATATATTATTATAAAAAATATATCTTTTTAATTATCTTTCTAGGGTTTTCACAGCCTCAAGTAAATATGAAAAACGGCGGCCGATTTTCGACGGGTCATTACCTATTACAAAACCGCCGCAGACCAAATTTATCCATAAAAACATTTTCTCACGTCGAAAAAGTGCTTTTCAAGGATAATTACGAAGCTTACGCTGTAAAACATAGAATATTTAGCGATGTTTATATAACACGTGCCAGAAAAGCTATAATATTGAGCGCAAGCGCTGTGGGAACTCCAAAAATTTTGATGCAATCCGGTGTCGGAGTTAAAAGTCACCTGGAAGAAATTGGAATAAAAGTAACGAAAGAACTTCCGGTTGGTAACAACTTGCAAGATCACATATCCACCGGTGGTGATCTCATCTTAATGGATCAACCTTTGGATATAAATTTTCAGAGTGTATGTTCGCCCGACGCCTACTATGATTATCTTGTCAAATCCAAAGGATGCCTCACATCTCCTGGCTGCGAAGCGGTCTTATTTTTAAATAGCAAATGCCTGGATGAGTCAACTAAAACTAAATATGAATTGTGTGACGGGATTACGGGACGGCCTGATTTAGAATTTGTATTTATACCGGCTGGCATGGCGGGTGACCAGGGTATTCACTTCAAATACATCTACAATCTGAAAGAAGAAACGTGGAATAATTACTTTTCACAATTAATGGATAACTATCCGATCAGCATAATGCCAGTTCTATTGCATCCTAAAAGTATTGGTACTATTCGTCTCAAAGATAAAAATCCCTATAGCAGCCCTGTTATCAATCCGAACTATCTTTCCGATCCGTCAGATGTAAATCTGATGGTCGAAGGCTTAAAATTTGTAAAAAGATTCGTAGAAAGCCCTCCAATGCGAAAATTAGGCGCCAGATTTAATTACATACATTTTCCGGGTTGTGAAAACTTCGAATTTGGCACTGATGAATACTGGAAATGCTACGTAAAGCAGATGACATTTACAATATATCATCCGGTTGGTACTTGCAAAATGGGACCTGAAGGTGATCCCACAAGCGTTGTGGATTATAATTTTAAAGTAATAGGTATGAATAAACTTTTTGTCGCTGACGCGTCAATCATGCCAACTTTAGTCAGCGCTAATACGAATGCGGCTGTTGTTATGGTGGCTGAAAAAGTTGCAGATGTTCTTAAGTCTTACAGGCGATTAGAAGATGGCGTGTGCCATATAAAAGAAGTGTTCCTTAGAATAATATTCTGTAATAAATAATAAAATATATTTTATGGTATTATTTCAACCTCTTCGTAAAATAATAGGTTTGTTCAAACGTCCAGTTCTGAACAGCCCGGAACCGCTCTAGTTCTGATAATGAAGCCCATGTCCGGCCAAATCCTGGTTCTGAAATGGTTCGAAATCCTGAAGGTCCGGACATTTTTAAAATTGGAACTTTAGGGGAAATTGTACTACCAACATTAGTAATAGAATTATTAAAACACACCAAGCTAATGTAAACAAATATCAATCGTGATGAACATTTCACATTTAAATGTTCATTACTGCATCTGCATCCAATCACCAAAATTGCGACATGATTTAAAAAGCAATGAAGAAGATGTTTAGAAGAAATACATTTTTCTAAATTTTGTAATGGATATTTCTGACAAGCCGGGTAAATAAAACAAGGATTTTTAATACGAACTTGAACTAATAGTTCTCAGAATTTGTAGTTCCAGACTTCCAGAACTGCATGGTCCGAACAGCCTTTTTTTCAAATGACATGCGCACTAGTTCTAGAACCGTTCAGAAGTGGAGGTCTGAACAAACCTAACATATGCGACGGCAATCAAACTAACCAACCTTTCCACGTAACGCGTTATGCAGTGGGGGTAGCGGTGCTATTGTTGAGACCACTACTACGGAGGACTATAGACTAGGAGGCGACACGCCGTATCAGCAAAGCGTACCTGTCCTTGAACTTAAATTCAAGTTCCGAGCCCGTCGCTAGGTGGCGCAGTTATTCCATTCTCGGCTACATTTCAAAAGAAGCAAATGGTCAGGACATGGTTTTTAATTTATTAAAAACTTTTCTAAATGTTCCATTTTCCAGCGTTTTTTTCTTATAGTTGGAGCTTTTCGTTCTGGTTTAGGGTCCGACAGGTAATGAGGCAAGTTAGGAAATATGCAGGGAACTGCATTTTAATTTGGGCTGTCCTCTTTCAATTTGTAAATTTCCGCATTATTAATTTTTGTTTCAAAGCATTTTACAATGTCAACAAATGTCATATTTCTTTTCGAAAAATCGTTTAAATTGGTTTAAATTACGGGGAGCCCCATTACAACACGTGTTAAATGTTGTTGTTAACAGGTTTTTTGAAAGCAAATAATGTTGGAATTGCATTAAATTCTAATGTTCTCGTCCCATCAACCCTCTCTTTCTCCCACATATTTGCTTTCACACTATTAATATTTAATTTTGAAAAAAAAAATCCATTCAAAATTTCTTACAAGCTATCCTGCATACTTTTTATATTTTTTTTATGAAACTAACAGTTGATCCAATATTCACAAAATTTGAATTTTGCGCTGAAATGAAGTGATACTACCATTTTTTTCGATTAAAGTTACAAGTTTATAATATGGTGAGGATAGAATTATATTCAAATCGCTGAACAGATTCAGTGATCATGTTGGGTTCACGTGATCACACCAAAGTCGTATGCACACAGGCATATAAAATCATTCAATGATCAATGTCTATAGTTATCACCACAGTATACTTATGTCAATATATTGACATAAGAAATTGTGCATATTCAAATGAAAACAGAATAAATGCAGCCAAAACAGATTTAACGGAAACAAAAACTTAAAGTAAATAAACACCAGCGATCTATGATACCATTACAGTTTACCTAATCGCCTAATGTAAACGATCTTTGCCGCCGAACGTTTTTATGCACAGCATGCCTTGATCACGCACTTTTATTACTGAATCTCTTTGGCGATACTAGTATAGATGCAATTATGCCTCTCGCACATACACACAGCTAGAGAAAGACAGACATAATTCGAAAAACCAGTTTGTCGTCAATACGAGACTTCCAAACACGATCTGCAAAAATCTCAAGGTCAAGGATGTTCATAATCCCTGTAACATTTTACGGCTGTTTTAAGTGGGCTTCGAAGACAATCGAATAGAATACAGGTATGCTAATTCTCATTTTATTGTGAAATTACTAGACAAATCGTGTACCCACGCAGAACATTGGTCAAAAATGATGTAGACACATTTACTGATAAAATTACATTTCTGTTCGGAGGGCAACAATAAAAGTTTAGAAAGTTCAAGTATAAATGTTTATTAAAATGATTGGAATAGTTTGTACACTTCAATGATCTACACTATTAGATGCACTGTACGCTATGTCTTGCTTATTAGGAAGGTGTTAGGAAGTGACCCATACCATAAGAGAAAGAAGGAAATATATGAGCGTCGAAAGTTTGTCATGGATGATCGAAATTGACCGTTTTATGTGTATATTTTGTTAAAAATATGCTATATTAAAAGGAAAGTAAATGTATTGCAACTTTAATAATCAAAAAGATAAATAATTAAAGTCTTTATACTCATATTTCTTTAAACAAATATAAAGTCAGTGGTGTATGAAATAAAATCAATACTAAAAGAAATCTATTAATAAAATACACAGGGTTAGTTTTAAATAGCGTCATTAAAAAAAGGGGGTGAAAGAAAAATATGAGTAATGCCCGTACAAAAAAATTCGCGGTCCAATGTGCAGGCAGTGACGAGAAATTGATTTTTCTTTCCTTGAGTTCGAACCTGCTGCAGTTAATATACAAACATTATAATTTTCAGATGAGGAATTTAAGTTTCAAAATAATATACTTCTATTTAACGAAAAAAAAAAACATGGTAATGAACTGAGGTTGTCGACCTTTTCCACATAAAGGCGTGCTATTCACACAAAAAAACATCGCCATATATCTTTTCCCTTGCCATTCATTCTCAAAGGTTGTAACTATTTGCATTTTATCGTTTTTTTGGAAGAACTGGTATTTACGTAAATGCTTATAGGATAAACAAAGTTATGGACCGACTTTAACTACATTTTGGCCCTAAAAATTTAGAAACTTTTGATGAGTTACAAATAAATTTCTTTTTTGATTTTCAGTTAGACATTTATACACATTCTTCAGATTTGTATAGCCTGGTACCTATTTAAAATTAGCGGTAACCCTGTATAATCCAACTTACCAAAAAGACAAATAAATATGTATAAATCAACAAAATTGAGAAAGTTTATATACAAAACCATGTATTGGCGCCTTGTTTTGCCCAGAACTAACGGTTTTGTATATCTGTCTCCTTTGTATGTACAGGTCAACTCCTCTCTTTCTACAATACATTTAGTAGTTCTATATTATTAGATCATTGGTACATTTTCATAGTTTTTTTTTTAAATTAGTATTGAAAACGAAGACGTTTTTCTTGACCACCTTTATCGCATATACATAAGCATGTGATATACTTAAATAAATAAAATTTCAATATCTTTTTCCTTAATTTCTCGGCGTCACTGAATAATGAAGGCTGAATATACAGCATGTCAATTTTCATTAGCCATAGGCGATTAATTCATACAGTACGTGGCAACATAGTACAGTACCCCCTCCTTCCTTTCCAATGCCAGCACGACCGATGCATGCACGTAAATAGAAGTTAGCGTGGTTAGCGGCAGTACCTATTCGACCATCGGCTTGGGTGTTTGTAATGCGTTCAGAAATAATATTTACGCGTTGCAAGGATTTGTTTTTCTTTTTCTTTTCAGTAAATGCAGAGAATTATTAAGCTGCGTTCACGCTGCATGATACAAACAAAAGCGTAATTCTAAAAAAATTAGAAATAAGGTAAATAAAAAAGGATTCTGAAAATAATAATAAACTACTACATTTGATGTTTCCCGTCCCAGTAATAAGACGGCTTTTATTGCAGACTTGTTCGCAGCTAAACACTGAATGTAAAATCTGGTCGGGAGAAGTGGAAAGATCGGAGTAAATCGTTGTGATGTCGGTTGTTGTCGGCACTGGTGACGGACAGTAGGGGCACCATGTTGCCACGTATTATATGTATACGTATAGATCGCATGCAAACATTGAATCCCTATAGCTAATGAAATTTGACACATGCGGTATATGAAAAAGGATAGTCCTAGGTCTTTCTGCTGGCATTTACCAACTGCATCTGTGTATTGAAATTTATGCAATTTGCATTATTAGCATGTCAGATGCAGGAAGGTGTAGCAAGTGTAGCAAAACGATTTTAGGGTTCTGTAAGAGCACTAAAATCAGTCCACAGGATTTTTGTTTTCTATTTTAAATATTGTATCTTAATAAATTAATAATCGACGAAGGAGATACATGTTGAAACTCCATTATATATATATAATAAAACACAAGTGTATAGTTTCAAAATTATTTGAAACTATACACTTGTGTTTTATTATATACAGGGTCGGGCAAAAAGAGCGGAACACCGAATTTATGGCTTAACTAGCACTTTTTCGAAAATTTAACCTAAATTAAAGTTTTTGTATACTTTATGTATTATTTATTGGTGTTTGCAGATTTTCCGTTTTTGTCACATTTTTGGAGATATGATGTCACCGGATAGTATTTTAAATGAATCACCCTGTATTTATATTTTTTTTTGAGTAGATATTTTTTTCCTGAATTCACTAATACTAGGTTTAGTGGGTCTCTGACTTATGGTTTCATAAGAAAAAAATAAAATGTAATGGCACCTAAATATTTATTTAATAAAAAACGAACGACAATAACTAAAGATTCTATTCATTAAAGCGTCCATTAACTTTAACAAATGATTATGAAATTCATTTCTCGCTTAAAGGTGACATGAAATGATACAAAATTCATTGTCATTTGTTGACAGATTAGGATACTGTCAGGCAGCCGAAGGTTTTCAGTTTGAACACCTATTGTAAATAAATGTACGTAGATTCAGTTATTGTCGTTCGTTTTTTATTAAATCAATATTTAGGTGCCATTACATTTTATTTTTTTCTTATGAAACCATAAGTCAGAGACTCACTAAACCTGGTATTAGTGAATTCAGGAAAAAAATATCTACTCAAAAAAAAATATAAATACAGGGTGATTCATTTAAAATACTATCCGGTGACATCATATCTCCAAAAATGTGACAAAAACGGAAAATCTGCAAACACCAATAAATAATACATAAAGTATACAAAAACTTTAATTTAGGTTAAATTTTCGAAAAAGTGCTAGTTAAGCCATAAATTCGGTGTTCCGCTCTTTTTGCCCGACCCTGTATATATTGTATCTTCAAATATAATTACATAAAGTTGATTTTTTTTATATAGTTTATCCAATGTGTAGCTAGCGCGTGAAGGTCGTGTTATTTGCGAGCCTTAGTAGGCATTAATCCAATTCAAGCATTTTTGTGGTTATTTCAAAACACGTAACTTATTTAAGAAAATAAATTTTTATAAAAACTTACTTGACATTAATAAATGTATGCTTTCTGCATTGGTGCGAGATTCTAAAATAAAATAAAAAACGCAAAACTGCGAAGCCTTACCCATGGTTTCATCATACGTAACTGAATAGCAAACGCATATATAATTAATGTATTATTAAGAGATGTTAATAAAATCATATTTTTAATGTAAATGTGTCGTTAACTGCTAGAATCTATCATACGAATAGCACAAATAATTGGTACGCAAGAATTTGTCACATTTATTATTGATATAATTAATAATAAACATTACAATATATTTAAAATATTTATTTTCAAAATGGAAATTCAAAACAAAAATACAAATGCATAATATTTACAAATATGTATAATGATCACCTAAATATAGCATTTCATGTTAAATAACGCACTTTGTTTACCGAGTATACACTGTGTCTAAAATAACATATCCTAATTGGATATCTCAGAAAGTAGGAGGTAGCTTAAATGAGAAAAATTTGTATGTCATTTAGAAAATAATTTAGCATTCCCTTCACTTTGAGAACTGTTATTAAAAACAATTGATATTTGGTGGAAATTCTATCAAACTTTCTTTTCATTCAGGAATTTATGTTTTAAGCAGTTTGTTGCTATGTGAATCACCGATGATGCACAGTAAAGTTTACCATGTAATGTGGTAATATCCACTAAAGTTTAGCACACTAAACATTATATGCGCCGTATGAGTCACCGGTGGTCTCAGTAAGATCTTATATCTCCAGTGATTTTTATATAGAGCCAATTCGGGATTTAGAATCAGATATCCCAATATTTCTGTTTAGCGAAGAAATGGCCTCCATCGTGTAATATCTTCAGTGATTCTAGAAGCTCTACTCGTTGGTTTTCACGTTCTGTCTTAGTGATGGTACATCTATTGAATATCGGGAACTTGCTTTCTAAACAGATCAAAATTACCATTCAAAAATGTCAAAAGTTTTATTTCTTCGTAATTTAAACAATTGCGACGCATGTTCAAGGCATAGCCGTTTTTGGAAAATATTCGTTCAGCGGGTACTGCAGTACCCAAAGCACACATAACTTCTTGGGCTACCACACTCATGCAAGGATAGATGCTTTTGAATTCTCTCCACCAGTCCAGTGGATTTATCTGTTGATCTAACAGTTCGTCTTCAAGATAACGTTCTACCTCAACAATGGCCTTCGATTTGCTCGTTCCTGGTTGTTTGCATTCGCTGACGCGCTTTTTAAAAGACTGCCAGATTGAAAATTGGCTTGATGATTCCTTGATTGGCGTTGAAGATGTATTCGCTGGTTGTTCAGTAATTTTTGTAGTGAGGAGCTCTATGAGGTGTTCTTTTGTAACGTCCGCAACTTCCGCGACGGCAAATCCTAGATTTTTAAATCTAGGATCTAAATAAGTACACAATGCAAGCGTTTCGCTTATTTCAATATTACCTAAATGTTCTGCCAATCCAGACTTTAGCCTCGTTAACACTTGATTTACAATAGGTGTGACATCATTTACTAACATGTCTTCTAACGCATCATCTAATTCTTTGGTTAATACAATCACCAGAGATGCTGGCATATATTTTTCTGAACTGATGAAATTTGCTACTGTTTCTAGAGGTTTCAATATTCGAATTAACTCATGAATTATTTTCCATTCCTCAGGATTAAGCTGTGGTAAATTGGTGTCTTGATACAAAAATGAAGTCTCCCTTATTGGTTCTTCTAGTTCCACAAATCTTTCTAACATGCGTAAACAGGAGATCCATCTGCCATCCTCTTGTATCAATTTTTTTGGTTTAATATTAGCATCAACATTGCTTTGGTATATTTCTAACTTTGAATTTGCTTCTGCATTGCTTTTAAAGTGATACACTACTGATCTGATTTTTTCCAATAATGGTTCCGCTACTATTAAAGACTCAATTACAAGAGAATTGATAGTATGAGCAAAACAGCCAAAATGGTTCCATTTCAATTCCGCTATTGCGGTATCAACATTAGCATCATTATTTGAAACTGCCAGTAATATCTTCTGATTCACTCCCCATTCCTCGGCGACCCTTTGTAATTCTTTAGATATATTTGTGGTGGAGTGTACCGATATGCATTCTAACAAAATCGATTTCATAAAAAATTCTTCATCAATAAAATGAACCGTCACTGTTAAAAAGCATTCACCACATTCTGAAGTCAAAGATTCTATTGTTAAACAGCATTCTTTGATATGTTGCGTGTATTCCTTCATTTCAGCAAGACATTTTCCATATGCTGCAGAAAGAGAGCGCAAGATCTGCTGCTTACCAGGAATCACATATGATGGATTTAGTGATTTCACAAAAGATCTGAATCCTATTTCCTCAACTATTCTGGGAGACTGATAATCTTTAATAAACATATCCAATAATTTATTATCTAGACGATTTTTTAGGTTTACACTTGCTGGATCTTTCTTTCTAGAATAGGTGTGTAGGAAAGTTGGCATTTCCTCTACTGTTGTTTCTTCAATTTTGGCCTGTATCAGAGGAGGTTTCATTTGCACTTCCGATGTTGTGGCCTGTTCTTCATCTTTGTTTTCATAAACAACAGCTTTCTTTGGAATATACTAAAAAAGGAAAATAAATCTTAATTTAAATATATTTTAAGGTGTATTTAAATGTTAATAAAATGATATCTCATGAAGTAATTATTGTGTGAGTTTTGTGTTTTGTACAATGCGTATTTATTATTTTTGAATAAACATACCTTATGTAGCTGGCCAGTAGGATATTCAAAATTGTGCTTCCTGGCAAGATGTTTTTTGATGTTTGTAATGGAAGTCCTATAGGACAACACTGCATCACAAATACCACATTTTGCATACACTTTATCTATAACTGTGCAGTGCCGCCAAATATCACTAGTTTTTTGCTTTTTGCCTCCTCTACGGTGATATACATTGGGCACTTCTTCTGTCTGATTTTCATCTTCATTATTTTCACCATCAGTAACAACTTTCGGAATAATCTATAAAATATACAAAAATTTCATAGAGATCCCACATTAATGACACATATTAAGGCTGTATTACACTTATCAATTTCTTGTTCAAGTTATTGATCAAGAAATTGTTGTCAAGTTATTGTGTACCTTGCCTGTTTTACACTTATCAATTTCTTCACCAAGTTTTTAGGTAAATTAGTAATACCAATAGTGCAAAAGTACGAAATAAAAAAATTAATAAATTTACTGAAGATTTGGGCTCGATATTGAATGTAAAAATAACTGCATAAGAGATGCAAAAGAAAATAAATAATTTACACCCACAATTCTTTCAAGAAGTATCAATTAACATGTCATCTTTAACAATATTCTAAAATGAAATTTGTGTTTTACTTATAATTTATTTTTTTATTATTAACATTCAAAACCTGCATCTTTTGAAGACTAATGGAATAAAAATGATGTGTCTCACACCTGGCATCATAAATTACTTTTGTTATGCTTTATATAGAATTGCAAGAAATATAATTTAATGTGTTAAATGTTATATATATATATGTTGAATATAAATTTATTATTATTAATAAATTTTAATTTCTAGACATCTTACAAATAAAGTTAGAATATATTCTAATGTGTCATTAAGAAGGCGGGATAGATAATACTTTCGAATCTCTCTGTACTAACATTTATGATTCTGTAGCTGATTTAGTTTCCAAATTTAAATATGGTTAATGTTACAACTTCAGCTTCATATAGGTAAAATTGGTAGATGAAAGAGCTATGTTTTTCTTTCAGCTTATAGCTACAAGTACTCAATCTAAGGTATAGAAAAATAATGTTCCACAATTAACTGTACTTCTTGTAAAATATAAATCAACTAAAAATTCTTATATATAATAGTTTCACTATTACAGTTTATGTTGACTTCAATACCTTTAAAGCACCTACTATTAACATAGCTTATAGAGATTATTAGAGATCTGCATTATAAGAGATATAAAAATATACAATTTTGTATAAAAAAACCAACTAGTTTGAATAATATACTTCAGTATTTAATCACACCTCATATGTAATATGTAGAAATAAAATAAATTCACAATGATAATGACAATAACATTCAGAACAAGTAGCAAAGACAAAAACGTAAGAAATACGCACATGAAATGTTCCCTTGGATGGAGCTGCTATTTCTGTTGTGACGAAATTGGTGCAATCATTCGTTTCCATAGGATTTTCATTTTGATTGCTTACTTCACAAGTGCCATCGGAGTCTGGTTCACCAGATTTAATTTCGATAGTTTCAGCAACTTGGTATTCTTGGTACTCTTTGGATTTTTCGTATTGGCACACTTCCGGGTGTTTTCTGACCAAATGTCGCTTTATGTTTGTTATTGAGGACTTGTATGATAGCTTTTGCTTGCAGATTCCACATTTTGCATGCGTCCTGTCCAACGCCGTGCAGTATTGCCAAATTCCACTTGATTTTCTGCTCATGTCTTCGTTGAAAAAGTATTATTTTGTTTATAATAATAGATTAGAAAATCATTATGCACATGTCATATGATTTTTCATATTATTAAAAACGTCTGTGACCAAACCAAACAACAACGGATTTGTGCACGAAATGGCGCTGTGATTGATAATCTGTGACGTAGATAATACCAACTTAATCATTTATGGTACCAGTGCCAACATATCCCAAAATGGAATTAAATATTAGCATGTGTTGGTTTAGGTTAGTTGGTTAGCGTCATACGTCACAAAATAATAGGTGTGTTTTACAAATTATTACGTTACTGGTCGCAAATTAAACAAAACATGGGTATTATTTAAATTATTCGTTTGGTATTTATAATTAATGTCAAATAAATTTATTAACACATTACAAATTAAGAATTTGCCAAAAATGTGCTTAAAGTGTTTGTCAAGCGTTTTGCTTGATTGGTCATAATGAAGCATTGCGATTTAGAAATTTTTTGTACTCGCCGCCTGTAAAGTCACATTTGGCGCACGTGTAGCTCGACTGGGAAATACGTTTCCCTGGTTGAGGCGACTGTAAAAATTGAAAAAAACACTGGCAGTTTGGGACATAAAAAAAATCTAACTTGGTAGTAATAAAATTTAGTCTATAAAATGCTACTTCCCTCCACTATTCTTCACTAAAAGTTGGGGAAATAGGTGTAATAATTAAAAATTCACCGAAAGAAATTGTGCCGCCATCTATTTGACGATATTTTAAGCGACATCTTAAGCAAGATTCACGCGGCATCTATTTGTACCACATCGACATTCATATTGGCAGTTCGGAATTGTTTGTATTTAAACCAAAAAACGCAATAAATGTACTATAAGTTTATAAATATAAGAATAAATACCTCATGTTTGCATTGAGTAAGAATATAATAACTTAGTTTTAGGGAAAGGTGAGTAATAGTTACGAACATGAAATGCTTAAATTAATTAGGTAATCTATCTTAGGTTAGGTATAATACCAATGACATTAATCAATAATATTTTTTTTAATTTAATGTTCGTACAAACCACTTGCGTGAAGACATCTTTCACGCATTCGCGCAATTAAAAGCACTCGCTTCCTGCGGTCGCTCGTGCTTACAATGTGCGCTCATGCGGGAAAATAGTCTTCCCGCACTTGGTTCGTAAATAACTATTGTCTGCCTTCATTTCTTTTACCGCCAGTGCTGTACCTAAATATTTATTTTTTATACTTATGAAAGCTAATATATTTTATTTAATTGTTGGCTACTAAGCTGTAACGCTGTTTACCTGGTCAGACCAGAGAAATAGAGTAGGGGAGAACGCGCTTAAAGATGCGCCAACTAAGTTAAATTGAATTCCGCCATTTTGAAGGTTATATTTATACCTAGCTCAACAATTCGCATGTAAAGTTCATTGACTTAGAAAAATGTAAACAAACTTACGTGTGAAAAGAAATGCCTTCCTGCAAAATGGCGACCACTATAGCGTTTGCTTAAAACTGGATGCGCACTCGTCGAAGCGCGTTCTCCCCTACTCTATTTCTCTGGGTCAGACTCAACGTGTAACAGGCGGACGCCATTTTTTCTAGCAGAAAGAAAGGCGCGGCGTTTTGGTTTTCTCGGTGGACGAACAGCTTTAAAGAAAATTGTTTGTCGACATAATAAATAAAGTCTGTCTAGACAGATTTAAGGCGTTATCAGCCGCGATTCCGTTTATAATTAAAAAATTACCTTAAATGCAGACAATAATTATTTTTCAAATTTAAATTCTTTTAAGAATATGTAATTTACGAAAATACTCTCAGTAATTAGTGAGTACATATTTTAAATAATATGTAATTGCAATAAAAATATTTTACAATTAATTAATATGACCACATACCTATATCATCAGCATTTAACAGATGAATATCAGATAGTATCAGATAAGCAGAAAAGCGAGGAGGTATATCAAATAGTGAAATGTAAAATAAATATTGTGCCATGTACTACATTCTACATTTATTTGTGTGCTTTAATATCGGAGTCGGGGATTTTTATGGTTTTATGATAGAATATTTTGCCTGTCGTAAATAAAATGGGGACTCCTTAAAAAATACTTTGAGTTTTGGCATCATACTTTTAATTTTGAGTTGGAATGTTTTGTGTGATACTTTTAACGGATTTTATTTATTTAACGTAATGTATATTAAAATTAGTATATAAGTGAACATTTTGTTTGTACCATATATTAACTATAGATATGCCCGCACCGCACATTTGAAGTACTCTGTAACGAATAAAAGTAACGGATAGTTACAAGTACTTAAAAGTAACCGAATCCAACATCATTAATATCAAATGTATCAGAAGTAAAGTAATTCTCGCCTATTTGCTTCTCCAATACTACGAACAAAATATCATGTTTTCGGTTTGCTTAGTTAAAGAAGCTTCTTTTTTGACAGGTAGTCTGTCTTATCAAGAATTAGGGCCTTCAAATTTGCGGATTTGAATGTTTAGTAAAATCGTAATATAAATAAGATGTCTAGTACGTATATTACTTTTAGACTGTTTGTAATATAAATAAATTGTTGATAAGGCAGTGGCGGCAAGTGGTTCAATACTTTCGGGTGCACAACCTTACAATAAAAAAAAGAGTGTTGTTGGCAAATCGCCGAAGGCCAGACTTTTTGGGGGCCACGCCCAAAAATATTTTTATTGGGCTATCAAATCGTAGAAATTAAAGGAACTTATTAACAAATTAGAAATTTAGTAACTTACCTCGCTGACTACATCCTGGCCTAGATAAATGTATAATAGTTTTTATATTTCACAAACACGTTTTGTATTTAAAATCAATTCATCTCTCCTTTTTTGAGATAAATTTTTCAATGATCAATTCATTAAAATTAAGAATTTCTGTAACTATACATAAAACAAAGATTAATATGAAATCAAGAAAAAAAATCTTTATTATTATTACTCTCTACCAAAATACAACAGTGTGTTACGTGATAATTAATTTTTCTCTCAATATTTCAATTATACAGAAGCACTTTTATTGGAAATCTCATTTTAATTTACTTTTAAATCATTTATCCTACCCTTGTACACATAGAAATCTAATTATTTTAAAAATTACCTCATGTTAAAATTTATGAGAAATGTGGGTTAAGAGAAATAGGGAACATAAAGCAGAGTATACATCTTACTACTTATTTAGCAATTTTAAATACCTTACTTGTACTATAGGCATAATTTGTTGTCTATATTAGATATTGATCCTTTTAGATAAACCCCCGCCGTTCTCGAGAAGAGAGTAGCTTTCAAAAAAGCATCAAAACTATGTCTGCGTGCCGGGCTATTTACTTCATGCAGTTCGAATAATTTTCTCACACCTCTTTTTTCCTAAACGTCATTTAGCAACTGTGAATGTGTTCAGACGAGTCTCACTCTCGATACAACGGGGAGGTATAGAAGACTCTTAATGCGAAGGAACAACGTTCCAGTGCACATGGAACAGCTTAAATCGAACGTCGCCGGGAACAAAGAGTGCGGGCGGCAAAGGCTCCACCAACTAGATTTAATATTTACATGTGCAGTGAGCAAAGCGATTAAGCGACGTGGTGAACTCGGGATGGCTTGGATATTAGTTGGAACAATTTACATCTCGTTTTAATTTCTGATCTTTGGGTCTCTGACGAATTATTTTTGGAATTAATATGCATGTTATACTGTTATTATAACATTATTTAAAGAATGATAAAATTTAAATGTTTTTGTTTTCAATAATACACATTAAATTTGGGAGTGCACGTACGCATGTGCACTTATTGAGGAACCGCCACTGTCCTAAAGACACCTAGAAGATTAATAAACACCTGAAGTCTTCAAATTTTGCTTAATTATAGTGTTATTAAATTCCACTTACCTTGCAGATATATCCGATTTGTTTGGCTTGTATCATATAAAACGATAAGAAATCACATGTCAATGAAACTAGTAGGTAATATAATCGTAAACATAATGGGGGAAATGAGATAATAGTGCTAACTTTATCACAGGTGAACAACATTTTTTGAATTTCGCGGGTGTTTCAAGTTGGCTACGAAGACAATCGGATAGAATACAGGTAGGCCAATTCACATTTTATAACGAAATTGCTAGACAAACCGTGTACCCAAGCAGAAGATTGGTCAAAAATTAGATGTAAACATTTCTGTTCACTACTTTTGCAGTGAAATATCATCGAGTACACCTTTGTATATTATTCTATTGCGTCCAGGGTGAACTTAAAACACCCGCGAAATTCGAAAAATATTGTTCGGGTTTGTGACGATTCGGTTAATCTGTTTTAAATCGTCATCAGACCTATGTACTTAAAAAACGCATTGAACATGTATAACACATTGTTTTTGTTTGTTTTAATTTGCTGTTTATATTTCAAACATAAAATTACACCTTTTTAAAAAAAACAGGTAGATTTTCAAATATTGTTGCACATTTTTCATCATCCGCATGTAATATTTCTTTTTTCAATTCTAAACTGCAAATATCTACATAAATATAAAATTTTATATTTTTTCAACAACTTCCAGTCTACCGATCTTACTGAAAATCTAATCGGATCTTGAGGTTATTCTCGTAAATATGAAGTTTGGTATTGATAGCTTTACCCGTCTGGTCGATATCATGGTTGGACATACAGAGAAAAGTAGTTAAAACTTAATGCGGTAAAACTTTTGTATACAAATTTCGAAACGCATAAGAAAGTCGTGTGGTGCCCACATCTCATTTTTATTTATAAATTCAGTTTTATTGAATATGTTAATTCCTAGCTTCTACACATGTAATAATAATAATCAACAATAAGTTGTGTATCTTAATATTTGCAAAATACATCAAACCCAATATAATATATGTGGAGTTTTATTAAGTGTTACACATAAAAGCACCTACTTCATGAAGCAATTACACTTTTCAAAAACTATACAAATAAAATAGTACATAATTTCATTAAATGCTTACATAGGTCGTAATAGCGATTTTGTTTATAACATAATATGATTATTAGGGCATTGTTCTCTTCATTATACAATTATATGTTCACATTTAATACCTTCACGTATTGATTTACGTCAATCAAATATAATCAATTCAGCAGTTTCAGTTTCACCATCCCGGCCGCGATTGGTTTGTGGATTTGGTGTGGGAGGCGGTGCGTCTGCCTGTTGAAAGTGAGGATTTATAGACTCGCCGGGTTGCCTATTCGGATTACCAACGATAGGTCTGGGATGGAGGGGCATGCCCTGATTGGGTCCGAGCGGAACATTTTGTGGTATTTGTGAGGGGATAGTTTGTGGTATCTGCGGCACGTTCTGTGGGCCTTGTTGGATGTTTTGCGGGCCTTGTTGTATGTTTTGAGGGAGGTGCTGCATATTCGGCGGCACTTGGGGCATGTTTTGAGGAACTTGCGACATCGGAGGTATTGATTGGGGTGGTACCATGCTCTGAGGACCCGTTATGTATGTCGGATTTGGACCTGGCATTCCGCCCGGTAACATCATGGGTGGCTGACTGTAGGGATATGTGAAGTGACTTGTAGGTGGCGCTGTATTGGTGGCGGGAAATCCCGATCCGTGCACGGGTGATCCGATGTAGCTCTGAAACTGAGGATTTATCATATATTGATGTTTCTGTTGTTCCTGACGCATTTGCATTTCACGTTCTTGCTCTTGGATTCGTTGTATGGCCAATTGGCGCTGATACTGGAGGTATTCCTGTTTTTTCTTGCGCATAATTTCTAATTTATGAGCCATTTGCAATTGACGTAGCCTTTCGGCTTCTTCAGCTTCTCTCTTCAATTTCAGGCGGTGTTCTTCGCGCAACGCATCCAGAGCCGCGCGCGCATCTTTTACCTGCGTCAGTTTATCTTGTAACCTTTCGTAATGCAGTCTACTGTCATCATGTTGTTGAATATACTTCAACAACTGGGAATGCATCGACGTCAAGCTCATGAACAACGTTTGAACGCTACTGTCAGAGACTATAGAGCGACCTCTACTGGAATTGCTTTTCATACGATTAATGAATATTTCTACTTGTGATCTCAGGGTATTTACGAAATCATCCATGCCAATATCTACCAAGCCGTTCTCTTTGAATTTTATTTCTAAATTTTGATTAGCGACGGGGGCACTTGCAGGCACAGAAGGGCTTCCACGCGTTGTATTCGTTTCGATTGGATCTGACTGCCGATTTTCCCAATAACTTCGGTTCAGGTAGTGGGATAGTTCGACAGACTCTTCTGGACTAGGACTTCTTTGTACTTGTCGAGGCGGTTCAGGAGCTGTAATGAATAAATAAGTAATCAAAAGGCTCAATGTACATATAATTTCTTGTTCATATCAGGACTTGATCAAACATTTTTGGGTATATACAGGGTGAGTCATCTCCGCGGGTAAGGCCGATTATGTCTTTATGAGTAAAGATATTTCGAAGCGGTTTTTCCTCGTGATAGCTGCTCATTAGGAGCACATTTTAAAAATATGTTGTATTATACAGAGTGTTCCATAACTTGGTGGCTAACCAAAGTTATTAAACAGAAATGGAACACCCTATATATTATTGCATTTTTGTATTCCTCGTATAATTTTTAGTCAAAAAGTAATAAGATAGTATAGGCCTAAAATCTAAAGTTTTTGACTTATTTCCATTTTTCTGAAAAATTCAATGTTTGTATAAAAACTGTATTACACTTATCAAGTTCTTGACCCAGAAATTGTGGGCAAGTTCTTGATCAAGTTATTGTTGACCTTGGCTGTTTTACACTTATCAATTCCTTGACCTAGTTTTTAGGTGAATTAGCAGTACCAATAGTGCAAAAGTACGAAATAAAAAAAATAATAAAGTTACCGAAGATTTGTGTTTGATATTGAATGTAAAAACAACTGCACAAGAGATACAAAAGAAAATAAATAATTTACGCATACAATTCTTTCAAGAAGTATCAAATTAACATGTCATTTTTAACGATATTCTAAAATGGAATTGGTGTTTACATTTTAGACAGTTGGCAAAAAACTTTATAACATGAATATTATTAGAAATCTCTAAAAACTTGATCAAGTTGAGAAGAAGAATAGAACATGTTCTAAGCCACCAAGTTCTTGGCCAAGAAATTGACCAAGTCGACTTGATAAGTGTAATACACGACTTGTCGTCAATTTTAACTTCATCAAGTTTTTGGTCAATAACTTGGTAAGTGTAATACAGCCTTAAAATTATTGTTAGTATATGGTGGAGACGGCACAATGCAAAGAATTATGGGAAGACATACATAAGTAAGTGACAAGTTACGAGCATGGTGCGTGAATGTTGTTCCGATTCTTTATCTATTTAGTGTATTTTAACATTTGTATTTTGATACTTATTGTACGTATAAACTAAACCTGCGTTTTAGTCTGCCTATGAACTAACAATTATATTTCTCGAAAACGACGTATTAGATGGACACATTTTTTTGCAGTATTGTTTACAAAAATAGCTTCTAATAGAAGCATGTTTTATTTTTTTCCAGTTACTAACTGCATGTGCAAAAAACTGGATTAAAAGTACATGACACGTTTTTGTATAAAAATCAATTTTTTTAAATGGAACACCTATATATCAGTTTATTAAATTTCATGTCAGAAAGATGTAAGACGTTAATACTTTAAAAGTGACTATTACTGAGCTATTGTCGCTTTTTGATATAATTTTGTCAGTTTTATGGTTTTAATTAATATAGTATAGTATTGACAAAATTATATCAAAAAACGAAAGGAGCTCAGTAATAGTCACTTTTAAAGTATTAACGTCTTACATGTTTCTGAAATGAAATTTAATAAACAATTTAAAAATGAACTGATATACAGGTTGTACCACTTAAAACTCCCAGGTCAAATATCTCGGAAACGGATAAAGATATTTGAATTTTGTAAAAAGTAGTTACTAAAGAATGTGATCGACTCTAGTTTGCTCTCACAATTGTGTTTTATTATGTGACGATATAGATGGCGCTGCGATGAAAAGAATTTTTTTGATCGCCACAATCTTCATTGTTTTTTATTTGAAAGAGTATTAAAATTAATGTAAATTTTATTATTTGTGTTAGTTTCCAAAATTTAACGGTTTCATAGATATTCTTGTTTAAAGAAAGTAAGAGTAATTTTAAATTTTTGTCTTTATTTTGTTTAAATATTTAATTTGTAGGGAAAAATAGCAGTAAACATATTCACAATGCTTGCTATTATAGTTACTTCACAATTTAAATTTTATAGTTAGTTCCTTTTTATAAATTCTACTTCATAGGCACCCATAGGTATGTAGGAAGAAAAGCATTCATGTCTGTGTTAGATATACCACGCGATCATTTAAATTCTAAATTATAGCAGGCGGGATTTTTTTTATTAGGTTGTCCAGAATGTCAATTATTGATTAATTAACATTATGAAACGTCACTTTGACAATTCAAATTGTAAATTAGTACTTATATACCAACTTAATTTAAATTTCACAGCCTGCTCTAATTTAGAATTTAAATGATCGCGCGGTATGTATGCTTGCTTTGATTATTTAGAAAATATTTTGACATTAGCACACATTAGTGACATTTGCTTGATTATTAATTGTCTTTATAATTAGCTTCATTCAAACATTTACTCACTTTGCGTATAAAGTTCATTTAGTGCACCATTTAAGAATAGGTGATAATCACCGCAGACTCGATATTCTGGCAGAATTTTCTGTCATGTTAGCGGAAAACAACTTTATGAATCAGATCATGTGGAATGACGAATGTCGTTTTCACAACAATAGTACTTTAACTGAATAAATAAAATACTAATAGTGCTTTAATTAAGCATAATGCTCGATATTGGTCAGAAGATAATCCTAGGTGGATAAGGCAAACCAGAAATCCAACAGTTTTTGGCGTTAACGTTTGGTGTGGAATTTTAAACGGATATATCTTAGGCCCCCACTTTTATCATGAAACATTCATTGGTGTGCGCTACTTACATTTCCTGCAGAATGAGTTACCACTACTTTTGGAAGATGTACCTATACAGCTGCGAAATAATATGTGGTTACATCAAGACGGGGCACCTGCTCATAATGCCAACATAGTTACTGACTATTTTAATCAAATGTTCCCACGTCGTTCGATTGGTACCAATGGCGTTCTTAGGTGGCCGGATCTAACCCCGTTAGATTTTTTCTTGTGGGGTTACTTGAAAGCTGAAGTTTACAAGGAACCCATAACAGATATTGGCTACCTTTATAATAAAATTTATGCAAGTGTTCAAAAAATTAGTAGAAATAAATTGTTTAATTTGCGGAAGAGAACTAATAAGGCGATATACGTTATGTAGCAATCAAAAAGGCAACAACTTTGTTAGTTATATTTGATTCTTTTAAGTTTTTAAACAAAATAACGACAAAACTTTAAAATTACTCTTACATTCTTTAAACACGAATATCTATAAAACCGTTAAATTTTGGAAATTAACACAAATAATAAAATTTACATTAATTTTAATACTCTTTCAAATAAAAAACAAATGAAGATTGTGGCGATCAAAAAAATCCTTTTCATCGCAGCGCCATCTATATCTTCACATAATAAAACACAATTGTGAGAGCAAACTAGAGTCGATCACATTCTTTAGTAACTACTTTTTACAAAATTCAAATATATTTATCCGTTTCCGAGATATTCGACCTGGGAGTTTTAAGTGGTACACCCTGTATAGGGTTTCGTTTAAAAAAAATGACTTTTATACAGAAAAGTGTCATGTAATTTTAATTCAGTTTTCTGCATACGCAGTTAGTAACTGTAAAAAAATAAGACAATCTTCTATTAGGACCTCTAATTGTAAACAATACTGCAAAAAAATTTGTCTATCTAATACGTCGTTTTCGAGAAATATAATTTTATACAAACATTGAATTTTTTAGAAAAATGGGAACAAGTCAAAAACCGAATACTCCGAAGACGTCCGAACCCATACGAAGTTGGCCGAAGTCAATGCAAGGCCACCACCGACACTTCGAAGACGTCCGAACACAAACGAAGTTGGCCTAAGTCAAAGCAATGTCATCACTGACATTCCGAAGACGTCCGAATACAAGGCAAGGCCTTCACCGATATTCCGAAGACGTCCGAACCCATACGAAGTTAGCCGAAGTCAAAGCAAGGCCACTACTGACATTCCGAAGACGTCCGAGCACAAACGAAGTTGGCCGAAGACAAGGCAAGGCCTTCACCGATATTCCGAAGACATCCGAACACAAACGAAGTTAGCCGAAGCCAAGGTAAGGCCTTCACCGACATTCCGAAGACGTCCAAACCCATATGAAGATGGCCGAAGTCAAAGCAAGGCCACCACTGACATTCCGAAGACATATAATTACATATAACACCGCCTATATTCAAATATTTAAAATGTTCGAACGAAACGTCTGTCATTTTAAGCTTTTTTGAACTTTTAATAATCAAAATAGAAAAAATCAAGTGAACGGTGTTTTTATACTTTGAAGAGAATAAAAACATTTTCTAGAAATACCATGCGGGAAAGCAGACCATGTGCCTTAGCAATGTGTTCCATTGAAAAACAATTACTGACATCAACACCAAACTTCAATGAATTAGCTATTAATCATTTTGCTGATCGTAAGGAACGGCGGATGGATTTTATTTTCAAACAAGTTAATTAAATAGCATATTGAGTTTATTTTTTGTCTGTACTTAGTTTTTGATATTAAACACTCGGACCCCCCGGTGCCCTCCCGTCCCAAAAAATCACAGGCCGCCAGTGGACGTGATGGTGACGGTGTTTTGGTATATGGAAGGAATTTTACTGAATACATGTAAAAAGGTTCTACATTAACAGAGGAAGTCTTTAAGAAAACAATCAGAAAGGTGAAAACTGCCATACAACAAAAAAAAGTCCCACAACTGTGATTAAAAGATTATGCTGCTTCACTACAATGCAAAGTTCACAAAGCTATGAGGTAACTAATGTGTGAAGCTTTGTAGAGATGGAACATCCACCCTAAAGCCCAAATTTGGCACGAGTGACTATATCCCGTTCCCAAATTAAAAAAACAATAGAGGTGAAGCAGGTGTTCTTCAGATAAATACCTAAAAGAAGTGGCGGAGGAATTCTTTGAGGACTTACTCAAATATTTCTTACCGGAAGAATGTTAAAAGAAACCTGAACAGAACACTACCTTCAATACCCAAAATCAACTCAAAAGAAGATATGGAGAAAGCCAAGCTCTCAGCAACCATCATCAGAGAACTCATAAGGACAAAAAACAAAGGAGTAAATATGTTACCGATAATGGATTATATGTGGAAAAATAAAATATCACATTTCTCCAAACTCTTTTCCTTCATAGCTAAGTACATAATATAAAAATCTTCCACCCTCATATATACTAAAACTAAAGCCAAAGGTCATATTATCATATATCTGAAATAAGTAACATACCTTTATAAGTATTTAAATATGCATTTGTCGCTCTCATTTTCTCCTTCTCCTTAGCCTCAGCTTCTGATTGGCTCAAAGCTAGGGCCAGTTGAAGTTCCTCTTCTTCCCGTAATTCCTCCTCATTTTTGCGAGGAGGGGCCTGAAACAATCGAAAAACGTATATTCTGTCCAATTAACTTTTAAGGCGGCTTCTTACCTGATTTTGTTGAGCTAACGAACTTTTAAGATATTCAATGGGCAAATCAGATTCCTTTTCAGAAGAAGGCTTTGCAGATGGTGGTTTTGTATGCTGGTCGTAGCAGATGTCGCACACTCTGACCTGCAACATTTAAATAAAACATGTTGTATGGTATGTTATGTTGACAGGTAATTTCGTGAAATGTTGCACGAAAAGATTCAGCAAGGCCCTCAATATTTTCCATGTAAGCTTTGAAAAACCTATTTTAATATGGAATTGGCATTAAAATCGTTTTTCAAGGCTTACTTGCTATTATTTTTTCAAAAATTAGCACTATAATAAAAATTAAAAAAAAATTACCATACAAAATCTTATTTATATCTATGAAATCAGAAAAATAAGCATTTCTGTGAAGTCACGGACTGCCATTTAAAAAAACATAAATTTAAGCTAGATTTTGATAATTGCAATGAGTGCCATGAATTTATAAGTAAGATTATTAAATTCTATGTAAAAATTACTACCAGATAATTTATATATTCGTTCTATCTTCAATAGTTACCAAGATATAGAGGAGACGCGTTATATTCAATTGCACGCCATTGATGACATTATTGACAGTTATTTTGTTAAATTATATTTGAGGGCTTTTATTTCATTAGTTTAGATAGAAAATGTATACATTGATCGTAATATACGCATTCACGGCAAATAAACACATAATTTCCGTTTCAATATTAAATTTCTGTCTTACATATTTTTAATAGGCTAATAGTTCAATTCGGTGTTGTCGGATAAACCATATTTGTCAAAAAGGCGTGTGTTGTGTATATTTTGCTTGTCAAATTTGGGTGCTTATTTTTGCTTTGATATAGATTGAATAAAAACAGTTCTGCTTAGAAATGTACATCCTGTTTATTATCTATTTGCGTCCTTTGAATATAATGCCAAAAGATTCTGTAAACAGTCGAAGCTTTTTACAAACTTTTCTATAATCATCTGGTTAATGAGAATAGCGTAAGTATTGGTTATTTTAAATTTTATTATGGATACGTTATGAAACATTTATGGTTTTTCGACAATCTAAATCAATATAATAAATAAGTTGAGAAAGGCTGAAGTCTTACGAGCATTTCAATTACAAAATATATTACGTTCGTTAAAGTTATTGTATTGTGAATAAATATTTTCGTTGGTTATATCAAATGTCACGGACAGAAATAAAAATAGATCCGGCAACATAAACAAGTCGAGACGTCGTGGATCTAGGACGTACAATTGAATGTAACGCGTTATGTATTATTTCAGGCAATTTCAATTTTTTAAAAATATCTTCAAAAGTTGACAATAAATGATAAATCTAAAAATACTATCAAATACTCCTCAAATTTCTTACCAACTGTGCTAATTTAACCGATCTTGTATCTTCAATATTAAGAAAATTACCGTATAGAGATATATAAAATGGGCAGTCTGTATATACAGGCTGATACATTTTCGGCCCCCACCATGAGTATCTCGCTTATAATTGGATATAGAGTATAGGTTTAAATTATGCGAAGTTGTAAAATTTTATGTTGTTATTAATCCGTAAAGAAAATGGATCTGTGAAAAATGACGTTCGTTTTTTTTTAAAGAAAAAACGCGAAAACCTGTAGCACCTATTATTTGGTCTTGTAGAGAAAAAAATAAAAGCACATTCTTATGGTGATTTTTAAACCTCTATCCAATGGTGTACTCCAAATTTTTATATGACGTTTTGTTTCTTTCTGGCGATCATCAACTATTTAATTTCTTATAGGCGCATATTGGATGTAGACACCTTCAGAAAGAATTTTTTGTTCTAATTTCAACCATGTATAAAAGTTCTTGATATTATGTTTTAATTGAAAGAATAAGTTAGGTAGCCATGAAATTTTAATCCGTCAAACATTTCATTTATCGTTCATTAGTAATACAAAAATGTTATACATCAGCAAAGAGAAACGAGATATGTTAAGTATTTATTATTCTTCGAACCGAAATTCAACAGTATCGAGTAGAAGTTATTTACAATTAAAAAAGAGATCCTCATGGTGAGGGCCAAATATGAATCAGTATATACAGGTGTCCCAGAAATAAAAAGACGGAGTAGCAGAAATCGGAAGCTAGATTGTGTAAAAACGTACCCTCAAAATATCAAGTCTTTATTCGTGCGCAGACGGCAGAAAAAAAATAATAAAGAATTCAATTGGCCTTACGCCGACCCTGCACTAAATATCCACCTGCTTCACTTTCACAATCGGTGCTTTTCAGAACCACCATATTACTTGTGTTAAAAAAAAAGGAGGAGGAATAGATACTTCATAATAAATATCAAACCATTAATTACTTTAATTTTAAACATGCTAGAAAAATACGATTTATTGAATATTCTAATAACCAGCTGTTTCCAACTACGAACACATTAAAGAGCAACAACCTTCCTATTTTAAAAATAAAAACAACCTTTTATTGCCTGCAAGAAAGTAGGTCACCCATCTGGGTCAATAACCGACTACATAGCTGCGTTATTGAGACACATCCCGCAAAAAATATGTTTTTACGATTTAACGTTTTTTTCCCGTTTTATGCAAATAAAAGGGTATTTTTCTCTATGAATGCGTCTTCGTTTCTATTTGCAAATGAACATTCTTACGTAAATTTTAAACATACATTCTGTGCCAGGCCCGTAATGTAATTTTTGTAACTAACAAACAACATAGAAAATTAAAATTTTAATTTCTTCGTTATTGTGGTATATTTGGGCCTATTTCTGTTCGGACGTTACATATCTGCTACTCCGTCTTTTTATTTCTGGGACAGCCTGTATATATATGTATAGATATATTTGTGTGTCAAATTATTACGTTTTGCGAATAAACTCATTTACAATAGTGTATTTAAAATAATCGAATAAAATTATTTTAGTAAACTATACTATAAAAATTTGAAATATACATAGGCATTTATTTTTATTAGATATTTTCACAAAATTCCAATTACAATTATGATCATAAAGTATAGTAAAGTAAAGTAAGTATGTAAAGACAAGAATTATGCATGAATATGTAGCTGTATAGGAAAAAACAAAAACCAACATACTGATACCATGGCAGCTACAAAATAGAATATTTGATACATACCATCTATATGAATGTAATTTATATCTTGACTTTAACAATAATATAATAATAATTGTTCATTTATACTTATACACTGAATAAACAGGGTCACAATGGAGTCATATTAATTAGAGATGACAAATATGTTTACACAAGATAATTATTGATAACAATTCTAGTTGAAGTAGTATACAAAACATATCTTAGTACAATTCAATAATATAAAATGGCTATTAATAATTTAGTTGTCTTATTTCTATTAAAATAGGTTAGAAATAAAAATCTAAAATAAATCAGGAAAGTGCACTGTCATAAAAAGTTATATAGATTTTGAAAATTTAAATGCAAATAATGTTAAAAAAAATACCTCTTTTTCAATTCCAAATTTAGGTAGCGTTGTAGTCTTCTGAGAGCACTGTCCACAGAACACTTGACCACATGCTCGGCAATGATGTTTCCTTTGAACCATACCAAATGTAACTCTGCAACGATGGCAAACCTCTCCATCTGCCCATTTTGGTGCAGTATCTGCTGTAAACATGGCATCAGATTCTTGCAGTACCGGAAATTTAAATCCCTCTGACTTCATAGTATTCAAAAGATCCTGCATATAATAATCCATTATTAACTTATTTTTTTTCACATGAACTATAAAATAGTCACAAGCAATTTTGATGGTCACATGTAATGATTCAGAGATTTATATATAGTGAAGTGTTGTTTATCATTATTATATCTGAAAGATAAAAAAAAACTAACCTTCAAGTTAGAATTTTTTGGATTTTTACGAAAAGCATAGTTCCAGGTTTGTATAAGTTCGAGTAATTTCTGCTTGACATTATCATGCGGAGTTGTTTTTGCAAGCTCATGTAATGTATCACAATACGCTTTAGATGTTAATTCATCACAAACAATATTTCCTAAAAATAATTTCTAGTAAAATAAAAGTTGGTTCTACTATGTAAGATTTACATACCACAGTTCTTAACTACACTTTCTAATAATTGCAATGCATATAGAGTTGTATGAGGATTTCCAGTCTGCAACTTTTTCTTTATGCCATTCAAAACCACACGTGGCCTAACAAAAATGTGTTTTTAAATATTCATTAAGTTATTTCTAATTACACTTACTGAACATCATCCTGTCTTATTAAATCACATATTTGAAGTATTGAGGGCCAATCTGGTTCCATTAAAAGGTGACTAGTAGCTTTGTCTGAGAGAAGGAATATAATAAATAAACCTCAGCTTAATTTTATATCAAATAATTGTTAGTATTACCTAAAAGTTTATCGAATCCTGAAGATGGTTTGAACATTTTGTCTGCTAAAACACTTATTTCGGAAAAATATAACAATAAACAAAATCTTTTCAATATGTATATGGCGATACAATTTCTTGAATTATGGTGAGTCAGAAATTGTCAAATCGTTCCCGTAAACAGCTGATTTTGTTAACATTAATGCTACAGGCGCGATCTAGCTTACAATTGCTGCAATAACAACTGCAACTTGAGAAGAAAGCTATAAATAATAAGTTTCGACATAATTCCAACCTTACAACAAGGCAAAAAGAAACATTTCATATTGATCTAAAACTGCGGTTGATAAGGTTTTGGCGGGAGAGAAATGTACCCGAAAAATACCATTTTTACTTCCAGTTTTAAGGGCGTTAAAAATCAAAACATGTAAATTTTATGCATTAAGCATGAAGATAAAGGTTAAGCCAAGTGAACGGGTAGTACATTTTTTTAAATTAGGTTAATATATAAGCCGTGAATAAAATGGGAAGACAGTCGTTTTGCAAGTACTACAAAAAGTGCCTACATTTAAAAATTACACAGTAAATTTATATGTAATATAGCTAGTACACTCGGTATTTATATTTGGCAGATAAAATTAGTAACAATAGCTAAATATATGTGTAATTTTTTAAGTGATTCATGAAATAAAATTTGTAACATTTTTGTAAGCAATTACATACATTTACAGATATCTGTTACATTTATGTCGCATTATAGTGTAGCACTTATGGAATAGATGACGTTAATATCTTGAAATAGGTTGTGGGAAGCTTTATCACATTTTAGCTTGGTAATTTATGGAAGAGAAAATCTACAATAATTAATGATTCCCTTTAATTTTTTCCAATGTCTTGATTTTATGAATTTGAGAACATGTTATATTCATGGAAAGATAAATAATAAAAACATAATGAAAGTGAAATGCCACCTGTTTTTTGAGGTATCGTCAAACTATGAGCTAAACTTTCAAAAATATTACGATAATTGATCCTCTTTGATCAACATTCTATCAAAAGCATTTTTGAGTGATCGATCGCAAATATTTTGAAGTGTCTTGCAATGAATAGGGATGGAAAATAAAACTAGTTAAATTAAAACAATCAATATAATATAATTTTGACTATCTTCGTAACTTCGTAATAAATACTTAATTAACTAATACATATACAGAGAAATTGCAAATATACACAGAAATAGGAACACTGTATAGTCCAGGAATTTATTGTTTATGAGAATCACCATAGATCTGGATGTGTCTTCTGACAATATGAACATATAACTTCATATATGAATGACAAATGGTGGCTTTATTGCATTATCCACAATCTACTTCCAATTTCCACAATTAATTAGTTTTATGGCATGCATTCTCGATTAGTAAGTTTCGATTATACTCCTAATCAATGTTTGTGCACTTTTTAAGTTCTAGAACAATGCATCTATAATACTGAGGAAACCATAAAATGAATGCGAAAGATTAGGTACTTAAGAATTACCATCTAGATAATTCAATTTTTAAAGTACAGTTAGTATAACGTGTTTATTTCAAAATTAGAAATAGATTATCAATGGCGTAAATAGACCTAGTAAAAAATGTCCTACTATAAATTTCTTCAGTTATTTTGTTCCTTTATTTAAATCGATTTGTCGGACATATGAATATTATATACTATAAATCTGTTTATATCCCTAAATTACTGAAAATAAAAAGAATGGTCACATTTGGCAGGGACTACAGTTGTGCAATTGTTCAGTGATCATGTCCAGAAAACGTGCGCTAATTCTGAACATGTTGTGGGGCGGTCGCCATTTTTGGCATTTTGGAACATACCTATACAACTTGGAATTTAAGCATCTCATCATTTGTGCTAACAACCAACAATTTTAGATTCATCTTATGATAAAGTTTATTAGTTTATGGCGAAACTGTTCAAAAGCATTTCGCTTATGGGATTATAATATTTAATTCAACTATTATGTTGAGAAAGGCATACATTATAAAACGCAAAATTTGCTAAAATACGAATGGCCGATCGCTAATTAAATCAATTAAATACACAATACATCCATTAGTTGCATCTATGGTTGCATGCATGCATGAACATATGATTATACATTGACTTTTTTTTCAAATTAAATATGGTAGAACGAATTATGGGTTATTACGAATATACTTATCCTTTAAAATCTTTACCTTAAACAGCTTTTATGGGATTTTTATGTAAAATTTGACAATTGAATTCAAGAACGGGCAGAAATAGTAAAATGTAAGATTCACTAAAACGCAAAAGGCAGATCGGTAACAAAATTAAATACCATTATCAGTATTAGATATTTCTGCATTAGGTTTAAATTATCTTAATTTTGTAAACAGTAAATAAAATAAGACAAAAAAAGGAAGAATATAATGTATTGCGTAAGTGATTTTTACAAATACATAATAATATACTAACGTTCTCTCATATGATAAAAGATACAATTTCATAAAGCCCTATCTTTATCATACTTTACACATATATTTTATTCTTTCCGCTAGTCCTAAATTGGTGGATTAGTTTGTCTCTAAATTAAATTAAATTGAATTCGAAAAGAGAGAAGCAATAATTAATCAATCTTTGTAACAGAATTACTTTCTAAAACAAACTTGATTGGCAATATAAGTAAAAATATTTTAATAACTTACGGTGGCGCGCAATAAATTCTGGTTGTCAATCTCATTTTTAATGCATTTGACAGAGCTCTAGTGTATATCTGGTTTTGGAATTAATTTTTTAAACGTTGTCATTATTTTCCATTTGTCAGATACTTCAAATATGATAAATATTGGTATAATAATACAATAGAGACATTAAATAATAAATGCAACACAGTTTATTAGACTAAAGAATAAATACATAAAACAAGATCTTGATCATTTCGCCGGTTACTTGAATATTTTATTTAAGCTGTTGGGCATAGACAAGCATAAATTTGAGAAATAGCCTTGTGGAAGATCATCCATGCTGTATGTGTAGCGACCAAAAGCTCCACTCTGTTTTGAAAATGTAAACGTTGGTTTTCTATACGTTTGACCAACTTTCCCCACATGTTTTCTATACAGTTCAAATCAGAACTTAAACTCAACCACTCAAGCACATTTTTATTATGGTTTTGGAATCATTCTGTTCCCCTATTAGCATTATGGACTGAACAATTGTTGAAATATGAAGTCGCATTCTGGAAATACTTGCATCACTGAAGGCAACATCACATCTTCCAAAACTCTGATTTAAAAGTCACTTATGAAATGTTCTTATATATGCAATAATACTCCAGAACTTTTTGCTGCCATGCCCATATATTTACCGAAAATCGGCGGCTGGTTTCAACCTGTTGTGTATATTTTGGATCATACCGCCGATTCCTTGGTCTGTGTTCTTTAACTTGGCCAAAGCGGGATGACTGGAAATCACTAAAAATTACATTTTCCCAAAAGTTATTGTCGTTCGCAAGGTACTGTAATGCAGCGCCCAATCTGGCGTCTTTGTGTCTAGCTGTAAGTTTGATTTTTCTAGCAGCAGCGTAATTTTTAAATTTGCTCCCAGAACACGACGTCATGCGGCGAAAACGGATGCGATGAAGTTAGGATGAATGATTGCCTCTGTTGCTGTTAGAAAAGGATTATTTTTAATATTTTGGACCAACATATGATCTTCCACCGCAGTTGATGCTCGAGGTCCTCCAGAACCCACTTGTCTATTCAGAAATCCTCCTCACTCCACCACCCAACTCTTTGCTATCCCTGACTGATGCTTTCTATACAAAGCTAAATATTATTAGGATAATAAGAAATATTTACTTATCGTATTTAGAATAGTTAACACTTTAGTTAAAAAGTTACCGTTTCCGTCTACGCTTTTGTATGAATTACATTATAATTATCACTATTATTTTGTCATATTTAAAACTATGTATTTTTTCTGCTCCCATCTTTAAAGTGTAATTTATCGGACGTATTTCCATGACGCTAGGTGATTTTTTAAATAACACCTTGACAAGCTGTGACTATTAGTGCGCTTTAGTCACGGGGTCAACTGAAGAACGAGCTATTTAGTCTCCAGCTGAAGTTAGCTTTATATTTTTTAATTACAAAAATCTATTAAAACTCTATAAAGTTGGTTGGCACTTGTCATCAATTTGTCAAAATAATTTGATGTGGCCCGACAACACACAAGTAATTTTGTATTACTTTAATTATCGTGTCGCATGAAGCTGCAGGTAAGTCGTTTTACTAAACACTCGTTCCGCTATGCTTCACTCGTGATTAATAAAACTCGTGACTAAAATAAAGTTTATTAAACTTAATCATAGTATATTATCTGAAATTGGCACAGTGGCGTAACTACAAATTTTGCCCCCCCCCCCCGCAACATCCAGCTCAACCTAACCAATTATTACGTTGGTGTTTCCTACAAATAGGTGAATTAACAATCATTCCGATAATCAAAATATGGATATTTTCCGATATACAATTGCCTGTGTTTACATTTGAAATTGAGGTTGGGAAATGAGGGCGGGAAGTAAATGTAAACTAAGTCACACTTCCAAACTTTTAAAAAATCAGAAATACCCATATTACAAGAATTGTTGTAAATAAAGTTATTTTTCATGTAACATGTGTGAAATGTAACTTTAATTTAAAATAGCTATTATGTGTTTTTGTATTCGTCCACTAGCGATTTAAGAATCATTGCTCCTTCTTCAGGAACGATAATAATAATAATAATAATAATAAAGAGATACCTTGACAAAGAAAATTTGTCGTGCAACAAATTGTAAACAATTATATTTAAGAGTGGCGTTTACCAATAGAAACTTATGCAACTTATATTACTCGCGGGACGAGTAGACGCAAGGGGGTGTGAGTAGGTGGAGGTTGACGATATTCGGTTCTGTCACAGCGCTTCGGTTTTATTCACAGATTCTGTCATAGATAAAGAAATACTATAGATAGGAAACATAATGTATAAAGAATGAGTACTTACGGAAGTGTTGATGTTCTTGATGTTTTATAATAAGCCAATTTTCGCTTGCCCATAACTGTTATATTATTATACGCTCGAATATTATAGGTATATATGACATTTAAATGCGAGTGACAGTTTGTAACTCACATTTAAGTCTGCAATAACCGACCGATTCCGATAGATTTTCGTCTTCGCTAAGACCGGTAGAGATACCGTAAAGTGGGGATAGACGACGCGAAAAACCTCGTGTAAAATGTGTGTAACAATGTTTACTGTTTAATGTTTTTTATCTTTAAAAATAATTACATAAATTTGATTTTTTCTTTATATCGTACATCAAAGATGCAGCTTTTTTTTGCTTTTGTGTACCAGTCTTAGTTAGTATACATTAATCAAATTCATGCATTTTTGTGGTTATTTCTAAAACACATAACTTTTTTAAGAAAATAAATTATAGTACAAAAATTGACCTTGACATTATAAATTTATGCCTTTTGCATCACTAACCCAAATTTGAGATTCTAAAATTACAAAATGAATTTAAAAAACGCGAAACGGCGATGCCTTAATTTTCGATAGTTAAACGCCCCTCTACAAAATATTCTTCTGATACAGAAAATGTGTTATTTTCTGCATACTTATTAATTGTAGCGTTCGGAGCGATAATATTGACAGAAAATTTAAGTAATGTAAGGAATCCTATAACATTTAATGTGTCAAGTTAAGAGAATCATAAAGTATTGGTATGGTATGTAATTTGGTAATTTTTATTAATTATATATTATATATGGATTAATTGGGAATTGTTTTAAATTACAAGAGTTTACCCTCACATTAATTAATTAAATTTAAAATGACTAGATTAGGTCGCAAATTATTCGGCCAATCAAAAAGTACACACATTTTTTTCAAGATTCATTCATATATTGGCAGATTTTGTAAATAGTTATATATAGTATGTCTTTATTATTATTTATGACACATAAATTCTGCTAATGTACCCGTGACTGCCGATTCCTAGTTATGAAGCAAACTACCTATTTCTATACAAATCTTGCCGTTTCTCTACTTTCTATGATGTGTAGTGTGAAAAACCATATTTATCTAAACATCCTTGGAGCGTTTGTAGAGTATGCAACCAAATATACCAACAACAGCTCTATGTTGCATATACTACAAGGTAATCGTGGGTTTCTTATAAAATTGACAGCAATATTTTCATATTGTACTGTTCAGAGACATAAACAATTTTCTATATGATTAATAATATGCCATAATAATATATTTATCAGATCATTTCCAAGTATATTTCGTTCAACACCTTCAAACGTGTGTTTCAAATGTACGGCTGTCCTTTCTCGCTTTCTTCTTTTCTTCATCTTCTTCATCAGAGTCGGAACTGATCTCGTTGTTGGGTCTGTGCAGGACTACACCTATGTCGCTGTCATAATCGTCTTCTTCTGCACCTATTAGATTTTCTTCAGAATGTATTTGACGTATTTTATTTGGCGTCGTTATGGAGGACATGGTGGACAGTGAATCCAGCGGCTTTAATTGGAATTGACCGGAGTCTGTTGGTGATGAATTATTTTATTTTTAATCAGATATACAGACATATTTTACGGACAGACAATTTAGAGACGTGGGAACAAATGTTAACGGAATTTACAAAAGGTTTTCTACAAACATATGTACAATATTACAAACAAAATAACAAAAGACAATACAATAAGCAAGCGTTTATTTACATAATATCAGGTCCTTTTAATATTTACAATTCTGTACAGGTAAGTATAAATATAATAAATCTTTAGGAAAATATTTCTTTCTACATAATTTAATATTTTCAGATTTACTACTGCTACAAATACAGTAACTACTTACTTAATATTAAAACTGTCAGTACGGTTATTGGAAATCTCCTTAATAAAAAAATTTGTCTCCAAAAAGACATTACACATCTTACATTTTAATTAAAATATTTTTTAATTGTTTAATAATTTGCTTTACAAATAAGCAGACGTTACACTGGTATTTGGTCTGGAGATGGTGGTTCACTTTGAAGCCTTTGTAGTGAGATGGTATCTGCAGGATCTAACAAAAATAACATTAGCAACTATACATCAAGCTTCGACGAATTCATTACATTATCATCTGTTGTTCTACAGTTGTATTTCAATAAATAACAGTTTTACGTTAAAAATGTTTAATTCGAGAATATTAGGTACAATGATAAAGAAAATTTATGAAATGCCCTTCGGCTTTGATACACGCAGGAACACAGCGCTTCATGTTTTCAAAATCTTTTACTAAATATAGAGTAATTATGTTAAGTATACAAAACTCTGGTAATTGCATTATGAATAAATTTGGAGATTATAATACCCCAAATTTGACGTCAAATGACTTCATGGATTTCTTTGATAAATTATAATACGTTCTACGTTCCGTCAATTTTTGCGTAACTTTCAGTAATGCCAATCTATGAAATTTAAGGTTATGTGTGTTATATATTTTTGTATATTATCACCAAAATTGAAAACAAGCACGGCGAATTACTGAATGATGAAGTAAAAGCCATGATATTATGATTATTTTAAAACAAAATATATACATAAATAATCAAATACTATTTCTAGGACACATACCTACTCAGATGATGTTATGACACTTTATTATGCGAAAATGAAATTTTTAAAAACAAAACTAAACAAGTTTTTCGTGGGTCTATTCCTAAAGAATTTGGAATTAAAAATCCTCTAATCGATCATTTGAACTATGTTTTAATAATAATTCGCGGGTCTAGAATAACAGGGTTCTAACTGACATTTTTAAGAAAAATTAAGTAAATGCTTGACAAGGTTCTATCTGACATAATCTATCCATTTCTGACCTTAAATATCATGTATCTCTGTCCTTTTCGAAGATTTCAGACAGCCAGAGTTCTATCTGACCAAATTGTGATCAGTTTCGGTACAACAAGGTTCTATGTGAATAAATTGCAGATAAGACTTTGTCTTTCTGCAATGCACTGCAGATAGAACCTTGTCTCGTTAAATTTGCGCACATAGGACTTTGTCACTTAATTTTTGTTATTAGGTTATGTATTATTTAAATGTTTCGTTTTAACTTCGTGCATGTTCAAAGCAGTTTGTGTTTTCTCTTTTAAATTAAGGATTTATTTATGGAGACCCCATCAAATACTACTGTTCAGAACACCGACAGGTATGTTGCATTTCTTTATAATAATATTCACTTCAAGTAAACATTAAATTTACATACATAATGTTTTAAAATGTTGGAGAGGTTAGATTATCTTAACAAAAACCATGTTCCTTTTAATTTTAGCTCCCAAATGGATCAAAATGTTGTAATAGAGTGGGTAGAATCGATGGATTCAGTAGATGATAATATAATAGAGTAAGTTACTTTAGTATTCATAAACGTACAGTCCCGGGCAGTCCGTAAATATTTTTCAGAAACAACAATGTACTTTTGTTGGATAGCATTCCAATTATTCATGAACAACAAGGAGTTCAAGTTATACGCGAACATGAAGCAATAAATTACAATGAAAATGAAGATGCAAAATTACAGGAAGAAATGGAAACAACACCAGCTGTAACACCGACTTCAGAATTACGTAGAAAAAGAAAAGTAAACAAAAATCTTTGGAAAAGTTCTATTCGAAAACAGAACTACCAGTCTGGGAAGCAGTACGTTTCTAGACGAGGTAAAGTAGTACCTGCAAAACAAATAGTTAACAAGAAAGACTGCTTAAATAGCTGTAAGTTTAAGTGTGCTAAACTTATAACCGAGGATGAATGAAAGGAGATCTTCAATTCTTATTATGCATTATGCCAAAATGAAAAGTTACATTTTCTTCTAAAAACTACCGAAAGAAAGTTAACAAAGAGGTCCAAACCGAAGCCTTCCCGTAGATCATTTACTTTTGGATATTTTTTCGATGTTCGTGATCATCGATTCCCAGTATGCAAAAACTACTACTTAGGCACATTAAATATTTCACAAAAACCCATATATAATGTTCATAAAAATAAGAACGAAATATTGAATGTTGCCAATAATTCCTTGAGAGGCAAAGGTGTAGGTAGAAAATTACCTGAAAGAGACAGAAATATTGTAATGGACCACATAAATAAGTTTCCTAGAATTGCTAGCCACTACTGTAGAGCTGACACAAAGAAAGAATATTTAGATCCCAATCTGAATATCAAAAAGATGTACCAGTTATATGTGGAGGAGTGTAATGAAGATTTAAACATTCCACCTGTTAAAGAGAGTATGTATAGGGGTATCTTTTGTACAGAGTTTAATTTAGAATTTCATAAACCCAAGAAAGACTTATGTTTGATTTGCGAGCAAAATAATACGGATATACGTCAAAACAGAAAAATTGACTCCGAAACAGCAGATAAAGTTGAAAAACATAAGGAACAAAAGATGCGAATGAGGGAGGAAAGAGATAATGATAAGAAAGGTGATATTCCGGTACTCTGCTTTGATCTTGAAAATGTCATTACTCTACCAATAACAAACATTGGTAATTTTTTTTATTTGCCCAAATTAACGTGCTATAATCTCACTGGCCATTTTTCTAAGACAAAAAAGGTGTATAATGCACTATGGACTGAATATACGGGTGGTCGGTCTGGCAACGATATCGCCTCGGCCATAACGCAAATACTGGAAAGAGTTGTGAGTGAAAACGACGGAATTGAAGACATAATCACATGGAGTGACTCCTGCGTGCCTCAAAATAGAAACAGCATGATGTCCTATGCAATATTAACTTTTCTAAAGAATCATCCCTCTATTAAGTCGATTACAATGAAGTATTCTGTACCTGGCCACTCAGCCATTCAGCAGGTAGATAACGCTCATAGTCAGATAGAAATGAAACTCAGAACAAATGATATATTTTCACCATTAGGACTTATACGAGTTTTAAAAACCGTTAGTCCCAAATTTCAGTTTATTCAGGTACAACCACAACAATTTTTAAATTTTGGTGAAGCCAGTAAAGGTTTGGTTTATAAGGAAATTCCTTATACTAAAGTATCGGTTATTCGATATACTCAGAACCACTCTGTAGTAGAATATAAAACAAATTTTGTGTCTGATTATGTTAAAGTGTGCATCAAGCCTAAAAAACGGTCTACACGTCTTGGGATAAGCGCCTTTGACAGACTTTATCCTGAACCCAAAATAATAAAAAAATCAACAGGGATTAGCACTGAGAAGGCAGCTGCTTTAATGACTATGATGACAGTGATGCCAGAACAGGACAAAGCCTACTATAACACTATTTTGAAAACTTCATAATTTTTTTATTAATAAATTAATTGCAAGAAAAGATAAATAAAAAAAATATGTTTTGGTTAAAATATCTCTTTTGTTTCGTTAAAATTGTATGCTTTGCAATATATTCTTTATAATACATTTCCTTTTAGAATAAATATGTTTACTTTTGTCGAAAATTGTGTCTGATTTTAAGGTACGATGTACACATAGAACTTAGTCGCTGAAAAAACAGTCTCAGTTCGGAGGTCCATGGTTGTAACTGTCATATAAAAGATTTTTTATTTTAATAAATAAGTAAAGTTGGCTTTAAATGCAATTTATGTAATGATCCATTATTGAAAATCAACCAATAAGTGAAAAATACATTCAGTAAATTAAATGAATTAAACAGAATACAAGTAACCAAAGTTTGCACTTCCATTTCCCAACATTTTAAGTTAATGGGGTTAGAACCCTGTTATTCTAGACCCGCGAATTGTTGTTATTATTGGTTGGAGTTATTTTTTGCCTAGTTTTGCATTGATTTCTATTTTTCTGTGGTTACAGAATCAAACTAAGATTTTTTTTTTATCTGGAGTATTTTCATCGATATCATTTGAATCGCATAACCAATTAAAGATCCCATTATATGTATTTGTTCAATGTTTTTCATTTGGCATAAAGAAAACCGACAAAATCGGACACATCTTGCTCGAGATATGGTTTTTAAATTGAAAAGTGGAGAAATAATGAAAAAATTGCAATATCTCAAAAATTGTTCCGTAAAAATGTTTTAACCTTGATTCTCGAATTCAGTGGGAGAAAACCCATAAGAAAATTCGCCTCTCATCAAATGTACATGAAAAAATTTCATTTTGTAAACTAGTTTAATCAATAAAGTTTGGATTTCACATAGGTATACATATCCAAGGTAATAAATACATGGACTTGTTCTGTATGTAAAACTGATGATCAATTAATTATGTTTCTAAATGATTTATTCCTTGTGACTTAATATGATATAATCATTGGACTGCAACACAATTAAAAAGCAATTCATAAAAAACAGTGAATAAATGTTTAAACATTTTAACTATCGATTGTTAACGATATTATTACATAAAACTGCTCAATTTAAGTACTTTCTTATTGCTGCCAACATTTGCTCGAACAACTTGACTACCTTTGTTACTACTGACGAAACCGAGAAATTGGTCAACTCGATTCCTTCAAGGTATATTCAGAGAACATCAAGGTGTCATCAGCGAAACAGATATCATTCAATAGTGTTGTTGCGTATTCCTCTCTGTCGCTGTGAAGTTAGAATTTGTAAACTACATCTATACCTTTTCAACTTCAAAATGAGAATAAATACTTTCAAAATGAAAATAATCAACATCAAATTGAGAGTTAATAAATTTGCAGCATGCGTTGATGTAACAAAACAATACCAAACGTGAGTGTTACTGAGTATCACTTACCGTCAGTGGTTAGACATTTACAGACCTTTACCATGTCTTACATTAAAAAAGGTGAAGCTTACAAAGTAAAGCAGAACATTTGTGCTGTGTATAACTGTCAATGTGACTGGAGAGGGCTTACGATTAGATTGGGTGTTAAAAAATCGACTGTCTACTCATGGGTTAAAAATCAAGAAAATGTGGAAAAGCCACGTGGAGGACAAAATTTATGAAAATCGCTGTGGAGCATCGTCGATTTATCGTTCAAGGCATTGAAGAAAACCAAAATTAACATTAAAAGATCTTAAACTAAAAAATGGAAGTGCAACATCAAGTAACAGTATCTAAAAAACACTCGAAAACATTTGGACAAATTGTTGTTCACATTGAAAGACATTACGAAAAGAACTTGAAAGAGCAAATGGAGATAAAACTTCGTGAGTATATTCATCAATTTTTAATTTATCAAGTGGATAATGTACGAATTATTTACATGGACGAAACAAATTTTAATTTATTCACATCAAGAAGACAAAGACGATAAAGAAATCAAGGGATCCCGCTGCAGCAATATAATGGCTGGTTGCGGAGGAGCCAATGTACATACACGTTATAGGCTGTATTGGTAATATGGGAATGATTCACAACGAGGTCAGAAAAGGTGCCTTCAGAATGGAAGACGCAAATCAATTTGTCCGTTAGTGTTTGCGTGCAGCCTATAACATTTATCAAACTCATGTGGTGTTGGTAATTGACAATGCTCATATCCTAGCTGGTATGGAAACCGTATTTACTGAAAATGAATTCAGCAATAATAAATTGCTAAGACTTAGACCTTACAGCCCAATGTTAAATCCAATTGAAATGGCTTGGTCCAGCTTAAAAGCTGCTCTTAAACGGGATTTAAGTCTGCGTTTGCTTCATATTTTAGCTGGTGAGGGCAGAGCAAATATAAACCAGACGGAGTTTCGTCTATAACAATTAAAGGAGACAATACGTATTAATGTTAATGCAATAAATCCGGCAAACTATCCAAGATATGTAGCGCATATTCAACGCTTTATACCGGACGCATTAAATTTAAACGATTTAATCATGTAATTTACAACATCCATTTATTAATTGTGTTACCTTGCATGTTACAATATAATAAAAGCAGTTTTCATTTGTAATTGTTTATTATCATTTTGAAACTGTATGTTCTTAATTTGAACTTGATGATTCTCAATTTGTTGTTGAAAAGGCAGTGTCGCCTAAATTAGTGAGGTTATGTTCAATTATTGTTTATATGGTCGTTAGATGCCGCCAGCGTCATTAATGTTCTGTTATAGCGTACCGCTAATAATTGGCCAATAAAATGATACGAGTAGAGAGCTGTAAGGCTGTTCTAGAACGGTGTCATTGTAACGCTAGTTTTATGATTTGATAAATCTACAAAATTTGCCAGTTGCTTTTACATTGATTTTAGCCGATACCTTCATCGTATCACTTTATATTTAACCTTTTAATTAGTGACATAATGTCACCTGCAACCATCTCCTACATAAAAATGCTATCTCTTAAGGCTCCTCGACAGTGGATCTGTGAATAGTTTTCTGATTTTTGATGTAAGATATTTTGTTGATTTTAAATATTGAGAAAACCCTTTCATCGTCTTATGAAGAATTTAGTAATCTACCTCGCTAAATAATCAAACTTAGAAAAAGTAAATTAATTAATATGTCAAAATATTTGAAACCATTTCTCTCAAAAATCGTTTGCAGCAGATTTTTTTGCTTTAGCTCACGTTAAAAATTGAATAAAAAGCTACGTCGCTATGCACTTATTTTTCGTTCAACTATTCTTTACTTTGTTTTAAATGACTATAAAATAAATTAAAATAAGATAAAAATTTCCCTCTTTTTCATCTTCCAACCAATAGTTTGTCTAGAGGGCGGTTACATATGTGTAAATGAATTTTATTCGCTTAGATATTGAGTTATGATTTCAAATATTTATTACATATTTCCTATGTGAAAGATATAACGCCTTTACTATCTTAGCGCCCAGTAATATTTTTCTCGTCAGTAGCTCTAAATAGTTTTTTCTACATTTCTAATCTGCAAAGCTGAACACAAGTTATACAGCAATACTCAAATAAAGAGTGTGAATATTTCTTACAGTAATTTATATACCTATTTTATTGTTAGAAATATACCTATGTATAGGTCTCTTTGTCGTTTAAAATTATATTTCCACTATAATATTATACCGGGTGGTTTAGGTAGTCAGTTTTGCAATACGCAGATAGGCTAATACGCTGGAAATTTGTTCATTAGAATGTTTTCTTATTTCTTTATTACCAGTATTTACTGGCTTCTTTAGGTACGGATGTAATGGTTTTTTTTCTCGTTTTATTAGACTGAACCAACTTCTCAAGACTACTTAGATGTCTATGCTTTTTTTTTTATTAAAAACTTGTTTTAAATACTACACTGAAATTACAATTTTCATTACCTGTTTAAATTTATCAAAACAGGAAAATGTTCTAACAAAATCTGATAAAAATGTAGTTCCTTTCACGTGATTATCGAAATCATTTGCTTACGTACTTTATTATGAAATTTAAGAAAATAAATTTAATGTACGTAAGAAATAACTCAAAATATTTATAACAAACTTACGTTTATACGTATAAAATAGCAACATTGTATTGACAGTGTTACGTAAAATGTGATTACGTTCTATCCTACTCTAACGCTAGCGCGTATGTCCCCCCGCTACTCTTTTTCCGAATCATTCCGAACGATGCAGTGACTTTAAGGGTGGTTTATAATCTGTATACCTATACATACAATTAGGAAAATCTGTTCACTTATTGGTATCAGATGTAAATAATGAGAAATGTATATATAACAATGCATTTTAATTAGTAGAAAATTAGTATTCATACAAATCTACATATGTATTATTATTACTATCATTCGCTTAGAAATGTAGCATATAAAAAAACACGTAATGTAATTCAATCTCACTTTGAATTACTCAATACTATGAGCAATAAATATCCCTAATGGGCAAATTTTTTTAACTTGTTCAGCATGTTGTCTTGCTAAACGTTTTTGTCACGATAAATTATTTCTCAATGTATATGACGAAATAGTGAGTATATATGAAGAAATAAGAAAATTGCCTATTAGTTATCTCTAACTGTCCCTGAATCTGAAACATAATTATCTTTTAAGCTTTAACTTTATTATATTTTTATCGTCTATTATGCAGTACGTCATATTTTGCAAGCATAAGGGCACTTGATCTCTAATATGGCACCTTCACAAACCAGACCGCCTGGTAAAGCAGCCAAAAATTTATAATTAGGATGAACAAACAGTCAACAAGAAGTCACATCAAAATTATAAATTTGTTCAATAGATTCCGTGCGTGAATCTCGTTACAATACCCATATTCCTGTGTCACACAACCTATTTTTGAAGAAGAATAAAGTAATTTATTAATTCGTCCAAAATTACTGACTGTTAGACGAGAAGATTTTTGTTCAAACCAGTTAGAATTAGATAAACTTTTTCTAAGTTTGATTATGCAGCGAGGTAGATTACTAAATTCTACATAAGTTGAATGTGTAAGGTTTTAATAAAGTGTTGGGGTTAAACTTTTATTTACTCAGAGTTTAAGATAATTGAATGCTTTAAAATTTAGAAAACCGAAAAAAAGTTCTATAATAACAAAACAAAAAATAAGTGAGAAAATAATAAAGAAATTTTCAACTGTTTTTATTCATATTGCAAAATAGTTTTAGGTGTGTTGCTTTCATTTATTACGTATTTAATTACTGATCTCATATACAGGGTGAGTCAACTACGCGGGTAAGGCCGATTGTGCCTTTACGAGTAAAGATATTTCGAAGCGGTTTTTTTCTTGTGGTAGCTGTTCATTAGGGGCACATTTTAAAAATATTTTGTATTATACAGAGTGTTCCATAACTTGGTGGCTAACAATAGTTATAGTTTTTTAAATGGAACACCCTATATATTATTGCATTTTTGAATTCCCCGTATAATTTTTAGTCAAAAAGTTATAAGATAGTATAGGCTTAAAGTGTAAAGTTTTTGACTTATTCCCATTTTTCTGAAAAATTCAATGTTTGTATAAAATTATATTTCTCGAAAACGACGTATTAGATGGACACAATTTTTTGCAGTAATGTTTACAATAAGAGGTTCTAATAGAAGCATGTTTTATTTTTTTACAGTTACTAACTGCATGTGCAGGAAACTGGATTAAAATTAGATGACACGTTTTAGTATAAAAGTCAATTTTTTTAAATGGAACATCCTGTATATCAGTTCATTTTTGAATTGTTTATTAAATTTCGTGTCAGAAACATGTAAGACGTTAATACTTTAAAAGTGACTATTACAGAGTTATTGTCGTTTTTTGATATGCTTTTGTTAGTTTTTGCAAAAAAGTAAATTTTTTCAAATGGAACACCCTGTATATTATTTCATTTTTGAATTTCTTATTAAATTTCACATCAAAAATATCTAAGACGTTAATACTTTAAAAGTGACTATTACTGAGCTATTGTCTCTTTTTAATATAATTTTGTCAATTTTGTGGTTTAATTAATATATTGTATGTAGTATAGTACTGACAAAATTATATCAAAAAGAGACAATAGCTCAGTAATAGTCACTTTTATAGTATTAACGTCTGACATATTTTTGATGTGAAATTTAATAAGAAATTCAAAAATGAAATAATATACAGGGTGTTGCATTTGCAAAAATTGACTTTTTTGCAAAAACTAACAAAAGCATATCAAAAAACGACAATAACTCTGTAATAGTCACTTTTAAAGTATTAACGTTTTACATGTTTCTGACATGAAATTTAATAAACAATTCAAAAATGAACTGATATACAGGGTGTTCCATTAAAAAAAAATGACTTTTATACAAAAATGTGTCATCTAATTTTAATCCAGTTTCCTGCACATGCAGTTACTAATTGTAAAAAAATAAAACATGCTTCTATTAGGACCTCTTATTGTAAACATTACTGCAAAAAATTGTGTCCATCTAATACGTCGTTTTCGAGAAATATAATTTTATACAAACATTGAATTTTTCAGAAAAATGGGAATAAGTCAAAAACTTTACACTTTAGGCCTATACTATCTTATAACTTTTTGACTAAAAATTATACGGGGAATTCAAAAATGCAATAATATATAGGCTGTTCCATTTAAAAAACTATAACTATGGTTAGCCACCAAGTTATGGAACACTCTGTATAATACAAAGTATTTTTAAAATGTGCCCCTAATGAACAGCTATCAGAAGAAAAAAACCGCTTCGAAATATCTTTACTTGTAAAAGCACAATCGTCCTTACCCGCGTAGTTGACTCACCCTGTACTATATCCTACTTTTTAAATTATTAAAATAGAAAAATTGTAGCAGGCGCGTATATATCAGTGTAATGTTATTCTATATTCCATTTATTAAGTAGGTTACGCCCCTTATAGGAGAAATATTAGCAGAGGGGTAATAGGTAGGTACTCGGAAATCCTTCGTTTATTAAAGTATGAGCTATGCAACCAATATTACATTTCCGCTTCACTAGCGAGGTAGCTTTTCCATGTTAATAGCTTAGTAAAGGGGGCTAGGTATTTGATATAGAAATTACTATATTACCAGAAACCTTCACCAATAAAGAGTAAAAATGGATATTAGTGTATACATTTTATTGTGTAGTCTTCTTAATCGCTATTATTCGACGAAAATTTACTTAAATTAAAAATAAATCTTATTTTTCTGTAATACATGCAAATATTTAATATATTTTTACGTGGAATATGACATAGCTTTTACTAGTTTGTATATTGAGTTTTGTTTAATAATCTATCATCAAACGTTTGCCATTCAAATTTCCCCAGTTTTACATACAAAACCGAGATCCCATGTTTGATAAAAATTTAGTGTTTACAATGTTTGTGTTTAATCGGTATTTTAATAGCATTAACGTTGTCGTGAAAACAAATTAATCTTAAGTAGGCCCCCCTTTTCTCAAGCGTATAGTTTATCTAAGTATATTGTTTTTTATCATCGATCTTTCAGATTCAAATTTTAACAATCAATGTATACACTTTAAAAGCCCGCATACTTCACACAAAGCAAGTAATTCATTTACAGGACGTACCACAATTGCTACGTACCTATTGGATTCATACAAATCGACTGGAGTTCATATCCAGAGCATAATGGCGTATCTACTTCTATGACATTGTCGAATTTCGAGTAATTCACTTCGTAACCTCTCCTGTCCTTGCTATAACTTACAACTGGTTCGAATCTGTGCCCCCATAATACTTCATTGGCTATATAACTCGATCTGGCTTGCGTTGTTTGGCCGGTACTTTCAATAGTACCTTCTAGAATAACGACAATTTCAAACTGTTCGTTTAAAAAGTTTCTCGGCGATAAATGATACAGTGGGGAATCTGCATCGATCTTATGTACTATGGTCATGGGCCAGATGAAGAACAGATCTCCGTCACAACCATCTGCAGATACTGACAGTTCCGTTTGGAATTGATTTAGAATTTCACCTTCCTTAGTCGTCTTCTGCCTGATTAACTGGGCCCGGATGCTAGCTCCGATGATGTGACTTTTCCTCATGTCTCCAACTCGGAACATCAAACACAACAATCCGTCTCTCTGACAGATGACGGCATTCTTCGAAAATAGTAGCGTTTGAGTCCTGTGCTTCGGTCTGGTCATTTTCGCGAAGACTATACCAACCATGAAGGCTTGAATCATGACACCCGCGATACTCTGCAAGCACATCACAAAGATGGCTTCGGGGCATTCTTCAGTGGTTGCTCGCGAGCCATAACCAATCGTGTGTTGCGTTTCAATACTGAATAAGAAGCAGGAAGTGAAAGAATTTAGCTGCGAGACACACGGGATCCAATCACTCTCGCTTTGGTTCACTGGTAAGTTCTTTTCTTCAAAATCACCGTGCGTAAAGGCAATGAGCCACCAAATCACTGCGAAACCCAGCCATGATAGTAGAAAACTGAGCGCGAAAACTATAAGCGTCCATCGCCACTGTGTATCGACTAATGTTGTGAAAATGTCTTGAAGAAATCTCAGCCTGCGCTTTGATATTCTTGATTGGAGGATATTGCAGTCACCGTTCTTTAGTATGGCACGCTTTCTGGCTCGAGAACTGATTCCCGGTCGTATTCTTCTGAAAAAGAAAATTGTATATGTATATTTCAAAATAAATTCTTGAGATTTGTTAGTATAGGTATCTGAGATTATTTTTATTGATAAATAGATTGACATTGACTTTGAACAAAAAATACGTAAAACACAGATTTTAATAATTAATAATAGCAATAATAATCATTTGTGTCTCAATATTTTGCAACAGTTTAAATCCATCACAGGGATATTTCTAATCATGAATGATCACTATGTGCTTGTGGTGGCAGAACCCGCAATGCGGGGGGGGGGGGGGCAAAAATTCAGGGCCCCGCACTAGTAATGAAATTTACAAAACTATTTCTGTTTTATCCTTCATGTATAAAGAATGTCTATGTTATTTTATATGTACTTGTTTTCTAGTATTAAAAATTATAACAGTACGTGTATTTGTATTTTTTACTCTGATAACGTTCGTCCAGTTTTATTTTTTTATTATTCGTATTTCTCTTTCAGTTCCAAGAAAATATCACATCTGGTATTGACAATTTTCTCTTTCTTAAAAAGAAATGAAATATCTCTACTTATATAGAAACCCACAGTATGACTACATTTTCTGCCTTAACACAGGTCCATAAAAAAAAGGTTCATGTTTTTACCTAACTTTTGGCCTGCACAGTCTTACAGTTTTGCAACAGATGTCACAAATGCTTTCTAACAAGTAGGTAATATATAGTCCGTATAAAATACCATGCTTTTATGAGCTAAAAAAAAATGCAAATTCATTAGAGACAGACAACGATAATAATTTTGCATTTTACATGTACTATGAAGTTGTATGACTATGTTATGCATATAGATTGTAGGTACATAAACTAATACATAAAACTTGAAATTAATTATGAAAAGGCACGTTTATTTCATAAAACTGCATTTGCACATTTGGTTTAATGACCTAGTTGTAAAAAAATATTTTACTGAATAAATACGAAAAATTATTTCCATTCCTTCAGTTTTATTTTAACAGCGAGTTTGTTCGAATTGTGAAAATAAATTCTATTTGTATTAGTGCATTAACTTTTGTGACGAATTAGTGATTAGCATATGTACGTATACTAATTTAATTTTATCAAAATTTAACTAAGTAAATTAACGTGTACCAAAGTGTATAGTTCGAGGTATTCAAAATAAGATGAGCGAAAGAAAATATATGAGTGGTGCACAAAAACGAAAATTGAAACAAGAAAATGTTGTAAAATTGCGTAAATTACCGAAGATTAGCAGTTTTTTTGAAAGTACTTCAACAGCTAGTACATCTGCATCAGATGAAAATGTTGAACCATACGAAAATGTTATAATCGAACAAAAATTAGATATAGTTCTGGAAAAAAATGGAATCGATTGCAATCAGGAGGATTCAACATATTTTAACACCGACAGAGCCTTATTTTCGGAATCACATTCCGACGAATTAAAAAGAAAAATTATTATTGCAGGGCCAAATAAGCCTATGGGACCGTTTCCAAGGAATAAAGACGATAATAGAGCGTTCAGTAGTGATTATTATACCATTAAAACTAAAACTGGTCAAAAAATCGATCGCTTTTGGTTATGTTATTCCCAAAAGTTGAATAGTGTTTACTGTCAACCGTGTTGGATGTTCTCTAGTAATGAAGCATCAGTAAATTGGTGTAAGGGCACAATTAATGACTGGAAGGGTTTAAGTAAAAAAATTAAAATCCCCGAGGGAAGTGATGCTCATTTGCAAGCATGCATAGTTTATAGTACTTGGGAAATAAACAAAATCATTGATAGTCAAATAAGTGGTCATGAAAAAATTAAAGAAGTTTTAATAAGAATATGTGATGTGATAAGAACATTATCAATTTGCAATATACCAATACGAGGACATCGAGAAAATGTTAAAGAAATTGCAGCAACTAGTGGTGACTTTTTAAATATTATTGACTTGTTAGCACGTTATGACCCTGTTCTAAAAGCTCATTTGTCAAGCACTAATATTCGAAACAAATACTTAAGCCCCGATATTCAAAATGAAATAATTGTACATTTGGCTAAAACCGTTTTAAAAAAATTAACGAAAAATATTAATAAAGCTCCTTTTTTTCCCTTATAATTGATACAACGCAAGGCATATTCAAGAAGGACCAACTAAGTCTCGTTATAAGGTATACAAGTATGAAGAAAAATTCAAATAAACAAAACACTCTAGAAATAAAGGAATCATTTATTGGATTTATAGAGCTAACCGAACAAGATTCACAGAGTTTAGAAGCTGTTGTTCTAACTTCTTTAGAAAATTTTCAAATTAAAATAGAAAATTGTCGAGGGCAAAGATACGACGGGGCTGCTAATATGTCTGGAAAATATAATGGTTTACAAGCCAGAATTAAGAATCGAGTTCCTACAGCTGATTATATTCATTGTTCAGCTCATAATTTGAACCTAGTCTTAAATGATTCTGTCAAAAACATCATTAAACTACAGAGTTTTTATGATCTTTTGCAAAGCATTTATGTGTTTTTTAGTGAAAGCTTGCCACGCTGGCAAGTCCTTCATCAAGCTGTACCACATGGAAGTAAAATTAAGTACACACTGAAAAAGCTGTGCGTAACAAGATGGTCTTCTAGATTTGAATGCTTACTGTCAATAATAGTTATTTATGTAACAAGTCAGTAAAGTGATACTTTACCGAACGAGTCTGGTTTACGAGCCAAGCGAGTGAAGCGAGCGCGGCGAGTAACAGACGAGTTCGGTAAAGGTACTTTACTGACGTGGTGCATACAAAATTTTATCGCCAACCGTTAAAATTGTTAATTTAAGAAATAAAGATATAATAACTTTTGACAGTTTATGACAGTGACAAACGATTTATTTTTAAAAGTCATCAGTCATGCTACGCTGACAGATATTAGCGGCAGGTAAAGTACTTTATTGTACAGTACGATAAAGTGTTTCTTTACCTCCGCAAAACGCTATGGTAACGCATCACTTTACTGACGGTTGGCGATAAAATATAATTATCAGTCTGTAATGCAATGTTTGTCAAATTTTATCCTGGTGTGCAAAAAGCAAAATGACAGAAATGAAGCAAAGTCACTGCAGAATAACATGGATAATTATGAGTTTATTCTATTGCTAGTTTTCCAGCGTAAAATCCTCGAAACTGTTAATTTAATTTCAAAGCAATTTCAGAGCCCTTCATGTGATTTAGAAGAGACGTGCAAATTGCTCAATAATGGTCAAGAAAACTTGACAGAACTGCGACAAAGTTTTGATAAATTAGAAGAAGAAGCTAAAAATCTAGCAGAATCTTGGAATATTTAGCCTATGATAAAATATAAACGCCAGAAGAGAATTAAAAAGTTTTTTGATGAATGTGAAAACGACTGTGTAATGCCTAACCCGATAAAAAAAATTCAAGTAGAAGTTTTTAATGCGTCACTTGATATTATTATCAACCAATTATCTAGAATCCATCTCCATAAATGAAGTTGTAAACCTTTTCTCGTTTCTTAGTCCCTCAAAATTTGTTAAGTTAACGAATGAAGAAATAGTGGAATACGGAAGACATATTCTGAGCAAATATGGAATTGATTTTCCCGAAGATTTGCCGATTCAATTAATTAATCTTAAGACTGTTTTGTTTAATGAAATTAAACAAAAATCTTCTATTAAGGACTTAGCCAATTTATTAATAGTGGCAAATGCATGTTTAGCAACTAGTCTTCCAGATCTATGTACACTATTTCAGTTATATTTAACACTACCGGTAACATCAGCAACAGCAGAAAGATCGTTTTCGAAATTAAAATTAATTAAAACCTATTTACGCAGCACCATTAAACAAGTTCGGTTAAGTGCCTTGGCTGTTATAAGTATTGAACATGAACAAAGTAGGTCCGTTGATTTGGAAGAGTTAGTTGAAAATTTCCTACTATTGAAAAAAAGACGTTTCGGCATTTTGTCTTCTAATTAGCTTTTTTTGTGTTTTCAAATGTATTATTATAAAATATATAATTAAATATAATTTAGATTTTTTTATTATAAAATAAATTTATTATAATTACTTCGATATTCACATTCTATGCTACTATCTCTAAACAAGTATTTTGGAAGGGCCCCCTAAAAATTTTGCGGTGGGGCCTAAATTTTTTATCTACGCCACTGCTTTCCGTATTCGCGAAGCAGTGAGGAAAATCTCAGCAAAACCAATATTTAGGTAGGGTAAAATCGCTTTCGGAACACACCAAGTATACATAAACACATTGGAGAGCAGTGGCAGCTCGTGAGATTTCAGATAAGGTGGACAATAGGGTGGGTCAATATTTTTTTTTCTCGTATCGACTTCTAATAGCGTAAATATGTTGTATTCTTGTCTGCATTAGACCCCTGTAAGATATTATTAATTTATTTTTAGTGTTAGAGCCCGCGCTTTGATCTTCAATGTTGTTAAATTTTGAATATAACGACCATATCCCTTTTTTACATAACAACATAGCATTGTATTGCAGAAAAGCATATTACTGTATCCTAACGACTTTCAAGTTCTCGAGAATTCAGACACACAAGCAATTCATTCATTGAAACGTATATCTTCTTCCAGGTAATATTTTTGATAGAATACATATAAAATAATACACAATAAAAAGATCAGTTCGGTTTTACTACTCGGACAGTAAAGTTGTGTGTTTATTTTTTTATTTGAACTCTTTTAACTTCTAATCGTTATTATGGAAACCAGAAGCCAAGGTTATTTCTGCCCGATATTCCGAAATGTAGAAGATATTAATGATAATAAATAACATAATAAATGCTATGAGTAGAATAGGTTGCAACTAAAAATAACGAGGAATACTACCAAAGAACCATAGTTTTTACATATTGCAAAACTTGTAGCTCAAAGGGTAGAATGTATTTGGAGAAAATCGTCTCTTCCTAGAGTTTCAAATACAAGAGTCATACAACTAATAAACGGTTATCATATAAAGTGCAAAAATCTCAAAAAGTCGTTGAAAAAAATATCCGTTTTTATCAGAAAGAAAATGTTCTTCGACGTAGCAGAGTTTTGTTTGATATTTGTTCCTGTAAATGTAAGCAAATAAGAACAGGAGTTTTTGAGTGACCAAGGGGGGCGAGAAAGATGCGTATTGGAGGAATAGATCGAGTTCTTACAACTAAATTGCAAAAAAGAGCACCCCGAGCACCAAAGACAGAAAAAACGTAAATAAAAGTCACGACAAAATTAACTCAAAACAGCATGACTTGGAGTTATCTGTAAGTAATTCCAGTTCTTCTTGTGATGATTCTCTTAATTTATCTTCCACGTCAAAGGCAGAAGGAAAAGAAGAAACAAAATTTTTTTTTAGTTTGCCTATGTTATCAAAAATTTGTGACCGTTACGGTGTTTCCGATAGAGCAGCGGCTGCTATTGATTCTTCTGTATTGCAAGATATACCTCCTAGCAGTGAACCATTGATAAATCAAAAATACGACGGGAAAGAAAAAAGTACGTAAAGAATATATTCAAAAGCAGAAGCAGCTAGACCTACCAGCTTTATACTTTGACGGTCGAAAAGATAAGACGCTTAATATTATTAAAAAGGGAGCTAAGAAATACAGACAAATATTGATTGAGGAACATGTATCTGTTCTTATGGAGCCAGATTCAGTTTATGTTGGTTATGCAACACCAGAACGAAGTACTTCTAAAAATATTGAAATATCAATTATTGCCCTTCTTTCGTCTCAAAAAATTAATAAAGAAAATTTGATGGCAATTGATTGTGATGGTACAGTCACTAACACTGGGAAATTTAACGGAGTAATAAGACTATTGGAAAAAAGACTTCAGCGCCCACTGCAATGGATTGTTTGCATGCTACATTTGAACGAATTGCCATTAAAACATCTATTGAACAAACTAGATTGTGTTACCAAGGGACCATATTCGCATGCTGGTCCTATTGGCATCTTATTAGAAAACTGCGAAAAACTACCCATAGCCAAGTACGAGAGAATTGAAGGCCAGCTTCCGGAAATACAATTTAAGGGCTTAAGTACAGATCAAAAATATTTGTATGAAATAATTATATCTGTTATAAGTGGACATTGCCACGATGGCTTAGCTAACAGGTCTCCAGGTAAAATATCCCATGCTCGATGGCTAACAAAAGCAAGTAGAATTTTACGTTTATATATTTCTACATCAAACCCGTCATATCAGCTAAAAGTATTAGCTGAGTATTGTGTAAAAGATTATGCTCCAGTATGGTTTGAAATAAAAACAAATCCAACTTGCAAACATGGGTCTAAAACTTTTTTGGAAATTGGTAACAAACTCACGATACCTTCCTGCAGAGTTAAAACTAGTAATAGATCCCGTAATTCAACGTAACGCCTATTTTGCTCACCCAGAAAGCTTGCTTCTATCGATGTTGTTCGATGAAAATAAAACAGTGAGAGAACTGGCAGCCAGACGAATTCAAGAAGCACGAAGCTCACCTCATAGTGGAAAACAACCTCGCGTGTATGAGGTCCCGACTATCAATTTTGACGCAAGTAACTACTTTGAAGTTATAAATTGAAATCAAAAGTTTTTCGATCCACCAATTCTTCGAAACATCACTACTGAAGAAATAAATGCTGCAGTTGAGTGTCAAGAAAGTGACAATCTAATTTTTACCAAGCTGCCATGTCATACTCAGGCGGTGGAACGAACTGTGAAAATAGTGTCAGAAGAATCCAATAAAAGGTTTAATACAGACGAAACTTGAATCAAGATGAGAGATGCCCAGATTTGACAGTAAACAAGATTTTTTGACCAAAAAATAAGTAATATAATTTCGTGATTTTATTGTTTTATGTTGAATAAGAACCAAAGTTTTATTTTTTTTAAGCTTAATTAAAAATGCTTTCAGTTTCAATTAATAATAATTTATAGTAAATGAAATATTAAAATTTAAAAAATGGATTTTTTTTCAAAAATACTTAATTCTTCGGAGCTCTGGCGCGGGCTCAAGATGTGCCTTTTTTGGACTTTTTTAGCGATTTTTATTTGTTTTAACGTAAGACAAAAAATATTGCTATTAGAATATGATTCGAGAACTTTTATTTTTTCTCATACATCAGTGACCCACCCTAGTGGGCAAGGCGGATGGGACAATTTAAAAAAGGTATCTATTAAAATTTATTGGAGCCGTATGTTGGTCGGAATAATTTTTAAAGAAAATATATCGTTCAGGAAGAACCACGTGGAAGGTCTAGCTATATATAGCCAGGAGAGGAAAAAATGAGCTTATTGTTTATTGTTGTTTTCGAAAAACTTTATTCTACGGACGCCGATGTAGAAGACAGAAGGAGACACAATGCAATTTATGTATTTTCGAATCTTTGTTTTGTAGAGATCATTTGCAAAACTTTAAAATATCAACACAATTTGAAGAATCTAATACATTAGCATCAGAAGACCAGACGCGTAACTGGCTTTGCAACCTTTAATAGTGAATCAACCAACTAATGAAGAAATGTACTTTTGAAAGTTATAAATTTGTTTTTATCTATTAAATCTAAAGAGATAATAGTAACTTATAATACGTTTTCCAAGATATTTCCTGAATTATCAAGCTTGTCTTGTCAAAGATTAAAAAAATTAAAATAAATTACTTATTTGTAAAATTTTCGATTAATTTTGGTGATTCTACGTGTAATGTAAGTAATAGCAACTCATATTCTTCAATTATTAGGTTGAAATCGGGTTTAATTAGATATAACATTCTATAACTTTTGCGATATCGCCCATGGACGCAAGAAAATAGGTAGGGAAAATATTTAGGTGTTCTATTTTCTTTTTTGGAATATTTAACTTCAGGAAAGGTTTTGTAATTCTAAAGCACATACCTTGAAATGTCGAAATAAAGATTAAATTCACTTACTGTATCAACTAAATGAGTCTGTAATAGGTCTTTTATCATTAATCGTTATTTCACTGCAATTTTTTAAAGGTTGTATAATTTTTGACGAAAAATCGACGTATTGATTGTCCTCAATTTTTCGCTATTTACATTATTAGGTACCAGTAAGGAAATTTATACGTCCGCTGGGATATCAGTTATATATTAATGTATAAATACAATTATAAAATGTTATCTTTACTTAGTGTCTTTATTGACAACCATAGAAAAATAATAACCAAAATAGGAAAACAAATTGCCGTTTGTAGTTTCTACCGGAAGAGCCTCAATTTTAAATACAACAGTCAAAGTGATCACGAGGCAGAGAATTTCACCCTGTGCATTATTTGATAAAAGAAAAATAACTTTTTTGTTTTAGTAGACACATAATTTTTATTTGCACTTTCTATGCAAAATTTAAATATCGACTTGGATTTTCTACTTTCCATATGTATAGGTGGTCATAAAATCGGATCTTGATTACCAATCCACGAATTTGGAAACTGATTATTAAGATATTCGTTGATTATGTTTGAATTGTGAGGTGGGGCGCCATCTTGTTGGAAAGCAGATGTTAATATTCTCAGTCAACGGTAAATCATCAAGTTTATTACATACTTTCTTATAGGTAGTATAAGGAAGTATTGTGATGAAAATGTTCGACCTCGAGATTTTTGCAGATGTCCACGTTTTGAAGTACCCTGATACCGAAAAAGTGGTTTAAAAAATCTCTCTCTCTCTCTCTCTCTCTCTCTCTCTCTCTCTCTCTCTCTCTGACCACGATAGCGATCAAACGGCTATAGATATCAATTCCAAATTTTGTATTTACGAGTATAATTTCCCTCTTGTGATAAGATTAGCTTTTCAGTTAAATCGGTATACCGGAAGTAGCAGTTTACTTCAGTGAAAAAATCGAATTTTGCCAATATGTCGTCAATTACTAAGTTTAAACAAATTTATAAAAAAATCAAATGTACTCAAAATTAAATACGAAAAAAAATTGTATGAAAAAAGTTTTTCGAAATTCCTACCGGAAGTAGGTCTTTTACTCTTTTCAAAAATCAGCTTTTTGCGAATATTTCGCAAATTATGCTATCTAGGCAGGTACACTACGAGTATAAAAGTATTTAGAACATAATTTTCATTAGCTTTTGTATAAAAAAAATTTCAAAATTCGGACCGGAAGTAACACCTTTACTCTTAGCGAGTAGCACTTTTTTTTCGAATCTTGTAAAGTATGCATTCTATAAAGACTTATTAAGAGAATAGAAGTACTTAGAATAGAATTTTGAATAATTTCTGTCAAAAAAATTCCTCTTTTTTTTTAAAAATCAGTTTGTAGTAAATTCAAATACCTTTTACTATTTAGTGTTTCGTTAAAAAATATGGGCCCAATAAGTTTAGTGCCTAACACGCCATACCAGACGGTAAACCAAATCTCACTTGATACCGACTTTCTTGAACAACGTGAAGATTTTCTCTGTCCCAAAAGTCAACACTGTGTCTATTGAAGAGATCATTATTTGTAAATCTGCTTTCATCAGACCATAAAATCGTAGCAGGAAAATTATTGTTATTCTCACACTGGTTAACATACTGTAACGAAATGAGTTTACATTAAATAAAAGAATCAGATCTCTCGGCGCGATAAAAAACGAAATTGTCACACGCAAAAAAGAGGCAGACCGGGCGACGTATAAAAACGCTCTTATTTACACACCACCATAAATCATCTAGGCGCGGCGTATAAAAACGAAATGCAAGTAAAACAGTGAGTCATGAATGTCTATGGAATATTATTCAAAACAATTCGAGACTCTACATGATAAAATTGAAGATAATTCAAAAACTTTAAAAGATGAGATGTTAACTGAAATGGCAAATAATTCAAAACGATTCGAGACTCTACAAGATAAAATTGAAAATAATTCAAAAACTTTAAAAGATGAAATGGCAAATAACTCAAAAGCTTTAAAAGATGAAATTGAAAATAATTCAAAAGCTTTAAAAGATGAAATTGCGAATAATTCAAAACAATTGCGCGAGACTCTAAAAGAAATTGGAAATAATTTAAAAGCTTTAAATAAGGAAACAAAAGGTTTGAAAGATGAAATTGCAAATAATTCAAAAGCTTAAGAGATGAAATTGCAAAACAACGCGAGACTACTTTTAAGGAAAACATTCAAAAGAATTCATCGAATGGGAGGCAGGAATTTTCTGAGGCCATCGAAGCCGTAGAACAGAAAGTTGAGGAGCGCGTTTCGGAATGGGGGACGAGTTTGGGGTTCAGCTTCAGTTGCCAGCGATGAACGATTGCGGTCCCCATGATATCTCAAGCGGAAGCCTGGAGATTGCCCGAACAGCGAAGGCAAATGTAAAGCCACCCACCCACCTTCGATGGAAGGACGTCATGGATGACGTACCTGAAACAATTCGAAGCCGCTGCAAGAGCAAATGCGTGGATGTCCCCGAAGGAAGCTACTGCCCTGATTGTGTCATTAAGAGGAGAAGCCAGTGACGTTCTACAGACCTTACTTCCAGAATAGTGTCAAGACTATCCTCAACTAATCAAGCGTCTTGAGATGAAGTATGGGCATGCACACCTGGAACAGGTAGTCCGACGATTGGTGAATCAGGTGCAACCTCGCTCGTTCCGATGCTGGAATTGGAAATGGAAATGGAAATGGGCCATGCGCATAGTAAATGCGGGAAGAAGCCCAAGAAAAGAAGGTTGGAGGATGCCCACTAGCGAGTACGCCATCACACTCAGGATGCCAGCGACAGGACGAAGAATCGTTACCACGTGCAAGCCGACAAGCCGAGAGAGAGATGGTTACCGAGAAGAGGACCTTGTTTGGTTATATAATCCTCAACGTCGCCGAGGCCTGTCCCCAAAGCTCCAACAATACTGGGAGGGACCATACGAAATACTCGAGCAAAATGTGGGAAGGCTGGCAATTCCGAGGCTGGGCTGCGGATTAGACCGTTTGGTATGGAAAATCGCAGGAAACATGCTGGAGGTGGTGTTTCGGCGTGCTGGTATGGAAATGGTCGTGTGCGGCTGTCGGCCCAATCAGCCCGTTGTGCAGCCTGGGACGGTGGATTGCCATTTCTACAAGACGGCTGGGTGCACCCGTAGGTCCGGTGTGGATTTCGTCATCTGCCAGCGACAAGAACATGGAATAGTGTGTTTTGGGACGAAACGCAGTTTTTAAGAAGGGGGCAATGTAATGAAATGAGTTTACATTAAATAAAAGAATCAGATCTCTCGGCGCGATAAAAAACGAAATTGTCACACGCAAAAAAGAGGCAGACCGGGCGACGTATAAAAACGCTCTTATTTACACACCACCATAAATCATCTAGGCGCGGCGTATAAAAACGAAATGCAAGTAAAACAGTGAGTCATGAATGTCTATGGAATATTCTTCAAAACATCGAGAGAAGTATGGAATTTACAGGAATGCTCTAGTAATCTTCGCATGTGTATATAAGGCGACTGGGTCACCGATGGATTCATTACGGGATTCATTCATTGCGGGATTGATTGCGGAGAAGTAATTGCGGAGTTTCGGGAAAGAAAGTCCTTAAGTAGTCTCGAGTGCGATAGTGGTAGCCAAAGAAATAAATATAGTAGTGCCCTCTTATATAAATAGAAGTGTTACATAAATACGGACATATTAGTAGTAAAATACAAGTGTTAATTTTAATTAGCAGTTAGAAGTAGTTTAAGTGTGATGCGTTAGTTTTATGTTTTTATATTGTTATATAATTTTAAGTATATAAATATACAGACTGTTTTAAATAAATAAATTGCACGAGTTGTTTATTGGAACCCGAAAACGTTACAATACCATTGGCAAAATGTAATCTTCTCTCTTGATCTCTATCTCTAAGCCCCTGTAGAATGGTGTACTTATACAGGTGGTATTTGTGACGCTTTAAAATTCTTTGTGCTATAGTTTCCGAAATAACAGTGTTTTGTTCAATTTCTATAACAGATATTGAAGGATTTTCAATAACAGATAATACATTTAATTCTACATCTTCATTCATTAATTTCGAATTTCTAGTAGGTTTGGAAAACGAAACATATTCTTTTAAATTAGTTACCAAACTTCTGTACGTCCGAGCACTATACTTTCTTCAGAATACAGCCTTAAGTACATACACCTTTTAGCTTCCACACTGTGTTTATGACAATGTAACAACACAACGTATCAAATTTTTCAGTATTAGTTAATGACGCCATGTTTGACACAGAAATAGTCTGGACAGAATATTTTTTAAGTGACGCTAATTTCAATTGTGTTTTCTTGTATGACGGTCTACTTAGTAGTTAATGTAGCCATGTTTGACACAAAAGATACTCTGTTTAGTTTGTTTTTAAGTGACATTAAATTCGATTGTGTTTTCATGTATCACGGCCCGCTTATTATTGAGTGTTTAATAAACATGTTTCAATATTTCCTTTGTTGTTTTTAAAAATAAATAGCACATATGCTATATCATTGTAAAGAGGATAAAAAAACACGTTCAATTTTTTCAAAGCCGACTTGATGTTCCATAAGAAAAATTAAAGTTAAGAGTTAAAACTAAAAACTGGATAGTACAAGGCTGAACGCCCGCTTCAAGCTGAGTTCGATTTGAAATAGGCGTACCACTGCTTTTCGTGCAAATGTAATAAAAGACAAATGTTTAAAGGTCCGCGTGCTCTGTCTTATGCTGAGGAAAAAGATAGAGAAAAGAACTTGTCACCTAATCTAATTTGCCTGTAATTTATGGCTGCGTTATGGTCTCAGATAATCGCCGGTTGGCCCACATGTTTGGTAGTCGGGAAGCAACCCCCCTAAATTAGACAATCTATATTTTCTCAAACGCACAAAAAAAGTGAAGCTGAATATGTAAAATCACCTGCCGGATTCAAATTTTGAGTTGGAAAATAAAATCGAAATCGTGAAAAGGTCGAAAAATCGTTTTTTTGTGTAAATTTTAAAATTTTCATTTTCTTCAATTTTTAATACTTATCTCGTGATATCTCAGCAATGCAGAGAGCTAGGGATCTGTTTTTTTAAGGTTATAACCTAAAGTATTTGGATGATACTAGTGTTTTCGATTTTTCTTTATGGTGTGTAAATTTTATAAAAAAAAAAGTTTTAGTAGACCACCAATTTGTGTAAGGTATTTTTCAGCTATCGAGTAACTAATCTTATTTTTCAGAATTTACCCATATATATATGTGAAACAAAATAAAGCCAACATTCCAAAATTATTTTTTGTGCAAGAAATACATTTCTAGATCGTTTCAGAAGCAGATTATTGCGAGTCAAATATAATAATTATACTCCCTGCGTGCAAGCCGTGTGAGTCCTAGCATGCGCTGCTAGCAGGTATAGCGTTAGGGACGGGAAGAGATATTGCTTTTACTTTCTGATACGTAGTATAAGGAAGTATTGTGACGCTGACATGTACACTATATTGTAAAGAAAATATCAACGGTTTCGATAAAATAATGTCCGAGTAACGATTACTTTCTTAACATACACCGATCTCAGAAGTATTTTACAAACTGCGTAGAAACTGCCCGAAAAGGTAGGCGGAGCTACCTCTCGACACCATGTGCGAGCGTACCACATACTCTATTTGATTTCAGTGAATTTCGCCCAAATTTCAAAATTTTGTTTTCCGTTTCGTGACCTTATTTTTAAAAACTAAGAAAAAATAAAATATATGTATTGCTGTTGAGTGTTACATAATTTTTAATAAAGGCTTGTTTTTTGAAATTCCTTATATTTTTATTTTTATTTAGGGCCCTTTGGACAATTTCGAAAAAATTACGATTTATCCATTGCAAGGCATTTTTTTCTTAAATTAGCGTGTAAATTCGGTAAGGTTTTCATAAAAAATACGATTAGGAAATGGGAAAAACGATTTCGAGGCCGGGCGTATAGCCTTAAACAGTGCCTCAAGAAAGTGCAAATAAAAACGATGTGTCTACTAAAACAAGAAGGTTATTAATGGAAAAGGAATTTGACGTTTTCCTTTTTTTGCTATAAGTGCTGAAATACATGGAAATTTGGAAATTGGAGAATATCGTATAATTTCACTAATCTTTTATACTAAGCGAGATCCCCATGCTGGAAATGTTATCTGGGCCACGTTGCATTTATTGTCAGTAAAATATATAAAGCTTAAGTTTGGATAACTTTTGTGTAAAAAAAAAATTCAAAATGCGGACCAGCAGTAGCTCTTACGTTTACCTAATAGCATTTTTTTTTATAAATATCTCCCAAATTATTCCTTCTATACAAATTTATTAGAATGTTATTTACAGCTGGATGAGAAATAATTTTTGTGTTAAAAAATTTCAATATTCGGACCGGAAGGAACAATTTCCCTAACAGGAGTATTTTATTAAGAAGATATTGAATTTAAAATTTAATTTGGAACAACTTTGTATGAAAAAAAAATTCGGAACGCACATACGTATAAGAATGTCGTGTGGTGCACACACCTAATCTTTTATTCTATTTTATCATAGTGCGAAGTAAGTACAATTCTTTTGAAAATTGTTTTAGTCGCCTTAGATTTAATACTTGTGCTTCACATATTTAAAACATAATAAGTATTCTGAAAATATTCTGAAAAAAATATGAATCCAGAAGGAATACTAATTATTAAGTAATGCATTCTCAATTTTATGTTTTATTAAATGAACTAGAGATACAGATAGATTAGATGCATGTGGATGAGAGACAAGTTCTCGTGGTTAACCTTGATTTTTACATTGTTTACCTACATTCGAAATTGTCGATATGATCATTATTTGTCAGAATAAAAAGATTAAAACAGTATGAAATCACAAGTCTCATCTTTCCTTATCACTACATAATTTTAAGGCAAGTATAAACTCACGTTAATAAGATATACAGTGTGTCCAGATTTCGATGTTCTCCATTGGTATATCGGTTATTATTAGAAGACATAGAGGAACGGTAAAATGGGGAATATTTTGCAGAATTCAATGCTCTCAACAAATCTCATTTCAAATTCATTCGGACTTGTTACAGTTTTGAGATATTTTGAAAAAACCAATATTTGTCGATTTGAACTTTCCTCAATAACGCCTAATGCGATCCCTTTTAAACTCTAACATTGTTGAGACACTTTTTTAAGACAAATTTTTTGGTGTTAACAGTAACCCCCGATTTTCATGTGTTTCCAAGTTCTTAGCTCTATATTTTGTTTTTCTTATGGCGACCATATTGGATTTTTAATTAGGTACATAGTCCTTAAAAATAGCTTTTCAATAATGTACAACATGCCTAATAAATCTTTATTTACACGAGAGACATGAACATTTGAATAAAATTTCACTCTAATACGGAATTAGTTGGCTATAAAATTAAATAGTAGTGTAAAAGTGTAAAACAGACGATAAATAAGCTCTGTCATTATTGACATGTAAAAGTACAGTGAAATTGGTGGGAGATTTAGAACTTTGTGTAAGTAATTACCCCTAAGCATGGAGATTAATAAGAATTGATATTTGCACACACATTTGCAGATGAAATAAAGGTTGATATGTTGGAAGTTAATTTCAAAGTAGATAGAATCTCCAAAATGCTTGCACAAGTTACGCTCAGCGTTTTCCGGAAAGACCATAACCACACCGGACAATTTTTAGCTTAATAATTAGAAATTTAGTGAACTATGGAAGCTTCGAACAATGCTGATATACTTCATAATAATATTTTACAATATGTGATGAACAATCCAAGTACATCAGTACGTCGAGTGGCTCGAGAAACTGGAATTCCTAAATCTGTGTTTACAGAACGTTGAGAAAAAACAAATACCACACATACCATTACAATTTAGCAGGTGGTATCTACAAAAATGTGAAGATGATACTGATTTTCCTAGGAAAATACTTTGGACAGATGAAACACGGTTTACCAACTGCGGAGTGTTCAATAGGCATAACTATCATCACTGGTCTACTGAAAATGCACATTCGGTAAATCAAAGAAGATTTCAAGTTCTATTTGGTTTTAATCTCTGGTGTGGTTTGATTGGTACGAACTTTTATTGATTTCTTTTTTGTTTTTTTATTATATTATCAGTATCATCTTCACATTTTTTGTAGATACCATCTGCTAAATTGTAATCTTCGCTGATAGTAATTATCGCTTAAACCCTGCACAATTGTTGGTTTGTATGGGTGGTATTTGTTTTTTCTCAACGTTCTGTAAACACTAGATTTCGGAATTCCAGTTTCTCGAGCCACTCGATGTACTGATGTACTTTGGATTGTTCATAACATATTGTAAAATATTATTTTGAAGTATATCAGCATTGTTAACGTGATAGATCTATTTTGGTCGAAGCTTCCATAGTTCACTAAATTTCCGATTATTCTGCTAAAAATTATCCAGTGTGGTTGTGGTCTTTCCGGAAAACGCTGAGCGTAACTTGTGCAAGAATTTTCAGAGATTCTATTTACTTTGAAATAAGCTTCCAACATATCGACCTTTACTTCATTTGAAAATGAGTGTGCCAATATCAATTCTTATTAATCTCCATGCTTAACGGTAATTACTTCTGTTTTAGCCTACCATTTAATTTCATAGTCAACTCATAAGAAAAACAAAAGATATCGCTATGAACGTGGAAACAAATGAAAATCGGAGGTTATTGTTAACACCAAAAAAATTGTCTTAAAAAGGTTGTCGACAAATAATGTTTTTTTCAAAATATCTCAAAATTGTAAAAAGTTCGAATGAATTTGAAATGAGATTTGTTGCGAGCATTGAATTCTGCAAAACACTTTTAACCGTTCCTCTATGTCTTCTAATAACTGATATACCGATGGTGGGCATCGAAATCTGGACACATTGTATATGATCTCACAGATTCGATATTGAACTTAATGAAAGTTGTGTTTAACAAATTTTACAATTATGCCCCATTTGCGTATTTTCCGGTTTTAAAATAGTACACATAAAACTAATAATTTAACCAAATGTAACAGTGACGATTACAAAAGAAAATGCACTGGGTTTTTCGACGGTGCCAATTGATATAGTATATATATATATATAAAATCAAGATTAAATAGTGATGGCATTTCAGTGAATATAATATGTAGGTATTTGCTTTGCTCTTGATTGAATAAATATGAATACAACTATTATTTGTGTGAAAAATTAGTTTCCCTTACGGATTTGATAAGGTGAACAATTTATTAATGGTTAACCTTTACAAAAGCGTAATTATCGGGAAAGTAATAATGACACTTGAATAACATGATTTCCATGCTGTCATGTTTTGTTCGTCTGCGTGTTAATCATTTTATGAAGGTCTTAAATTTCATTTAATAATAATAATAAAAGATTTGTTTAATATGAAGCTCGGAATATACTTACAATAATTTTCATTTTATAAATTCTTAGAATAAATGAACAGATAATTATCTATGTAATCTTACGAAAAAAAAAACGGCTGACTCTTCCACAAATATTGTGAAACTTACATAATAATTGATGAAGTCTAAATTATTTTCTATGGTTACTTTACATAAAAAGTTTTATGATTAATTCATAAAAATTTTGAGAATGATACTGAAGTGTGGAATTATTGATAGTGTGAACATTTTCCACAGGAAAAGTTATTATTTTAAAATGAATGAAGGAGAGGTTTAGTAATTGAGTGGCTTATTACAATGCAAAAAAAGTTAGTGTTGAGCATCTGGGTTATATAATAGCTTTGTTCAAATCTCCAGTTCTGAACGGTTCTAGAACTAGTGCGCATGTCTTTTGAAAAAAGGGTGTTCGGACCATGCGGTTCTGGAACTACAAATTCTGAGAACTATTAGTTCGGTCCTTCAGAACTCGTAATTCAAGAACCGTTCAGAACAGTTCTTGCAATTCTGGTTGGAAGGCCAGTTGTTGAAATTCTGATAAATCTGGAGCATGCGTAATTGTCATTCATATCTGCATTTTTCTGGTTATGTTTATCGTATTTATATTGAACTTCTGAGTTTGGATTTGTTGTCGGTTAGTTTTAATAGTTGTCGTTCAAGTACCTATTTGTTTTTTTTTTTGTTTTAGTTTGTGATATTATTAGAGTATTGGTGTGATTCTGTTCATCTAACTTATTTTTAATTTTTTTTTGGACTTCTATTCACACTCATTATATCAATTTTGTAATAGCCGAAGTAAATAGCTATAAGTATGTGATTAAACATTAAAATTTTTTCAAATGGTGGTTTATTGTTTTAGAAATTACTTCAGTTACTACCATGTTCTTGAGTCTAGCAAGTGATTCTTTCTCTAAGAATAAAGTGCACCTAATGGTACAATTATAGGAGCTTGCGAAAAAGTTAATTTATAATTTTACAGATGAAACACGGTTTACCAACTGCGGAGTATTCAATAGGCAGGCATAACTATCATCACTTGTCTACTGAAAATTCACATTCGGTAAATCAGAAGATTTCAAGCTCTGTTTGGTTTTAATCTCTGGTGTGGTTTGATTGGTACGAACTTTTATTGACTTCTTTATTGCTTTTTATTATAGTATCAGTATTATCTTCACATTGTTGTAGATACCACCTGCTAAATTGTAATCTTCGCTAATAGTCATTATCGTTTAAACCCTGCACAATTGTTGGTTTGTATGGGTGGTATTTGTTTTTTTCTCAACGTTCTGTAAACACTAGATTTCGGAATTCCAGTTTCTCGAGCCACTCGACGTATTGTAAAATATTATTTTAAAGTAAGTATATCAGCATTGTTAACTTGGTAGTTAGCTCTTTTTTGTTCGAAGCTCCCATAGTTCACTAAATTTCCGATTATTCTGCTAAAAATTGTCCGGTGTGGTTGTGGTCCGAATGTATTTGACATCAGATTTGTTGCGAGCATTCAATTCCAAATTTTGTATTTACGTGTATAATCTCCCTCTTGAGATCTGATTAGTTTTTCAGTAAAATCGGTAGACCGGAAGTAGCAGTTTACTTCAGTAAGAAAATCGAATTTTGCCTATATTTCGTCAACTACTAAGTTTAAACAAATTTATAAAGAATTCATATGTACTTAGAATTAAAATTGAGAATAATTTTATTTAAAAAGTTTTTCGAAATTCCTGCCGGAAGTAGGTCTTTTACTCTTATCGAAAATTAGTTTTTTGCGTATATTTCGCAAGTAATGCTTTTTAGACAAGTACGTTACGAGTATAAAAGTATTTAAAGCATAATTTTCAATATCTTTTGTATAAAAAAAATTAAAAAATTCAGGACGGAAGTACCACTTTTATTCTTATCGAATAGCGATTTTTTGCAAATATGTCGTAACTTGTGCATTCTATATATATTTATCAGGAGTACGAAAGTATTTAGAACTGGATTTGCAATATTTTTTGTTAAATGAAATTTCAAAATTCGGACCGGAAGTAGCACTTTTACTCTTAGCGAGTAGCACTTTTTTGATAATATCTTGCAAAGTATGCATTCTAAAGAGATTTATTAAGAGAATAGAAGTACTTAGAATAGGAGTTTGAATAATTTTTGTATAAAAAGATTCTTAAAATTCTATAATTTGAAACGCTCATACGTATAAGAAAGTCGTGTGGTGGCCACACCTGATTTTTATCTTGAACGTCAAGCGAGTAGACTCTATTGCTTGCATAATCCAATGTGTTAGTTAATTATATTATAAATTTTTACTTTCTTCTAACTTGACTAGTACGTCTACCAATTAGTAATATTAGATTAGTTAACAGATTTAACATAATATTTGCATTTGTTTGCAATCAGATTGATAATTCCTCATAAATACTTCACACTTTCAATGGTAAAATTCCTGGTGTCCGAGGTTTTGAAATTATTAAATTAAATGCAGGCATAACGGCTGTAGGAATTATAACAATCAGATTATATCAATACATGTTTTTCTTTATTAACTAATTATAAAAAAAATTGCTCTTTATATCATGAGAAATACATATATCTAAATATAGAGAATTTTTACTAAGAAATACATTTTATATTGATAATTTGAATGACAATTTTCGCGAGTATTTACCCACGAGAAAATTTTGTGTTATTTGTTATCAAATACGTAAATACATAGAATAGATTCTCTTATCGCAGGATAGAAGGTGTATTTGTATTTCGTATGAGTAAGTAGTGCAAAATCAAGTGATTAATAGAATCTTAAAGATAATCTCTACGTCATTTCAAGTCAAATGACAAGACATGTACGTTTTTATGGAAGTAATGTTCATTATCTTGACATACTATTATATGTATATATATAATTTGTATCTCAATACGTGCTTTTAATTATTATTATCAATTTTTGCATCTAGAATTCTATATTATTGTTCATTAAGTGGAAGATTGAAAAACCTTTTTACTTTCTTATACGTAGTATAAGGAAGTATTGTGATGAAAATTTTCGACCTCGAGATTTTTTCAGATGTCCACGTTTTGAAGTCCCCTGATATCAAAAAAGTGGTTTTTAAAAAATGTGTGGGTCTCTCTCTCTCTCTCTCTCTGTGTGTGTGTCTGTCTGTGTGTGTGTGACCACGATAGCGGTCAAACCGCTGTAGATATCAATTCCAAATTTTGTATTTACGTGTATAATCTGCCTCTTGAGATCTGATTAGTTTTTCAGTAAAATCGGTAGAGCGGAAGTAGTACTTTACTTCAGTGAAAAAATCGAATTTTGCAAATATTTCGTCAACTACTAAGTTTAAACAAATTTATAAAGAATTCATATGTACTTAAAATTAAAATTGAGAACCATTTTATTTAAAAAGTTTTTCGAAATTACTACCGGAAGTAGGTCTTTTACTCTTATCGAAAATCAGTTTTTTGCCAATATTTTGCAAATCATGCTTTTTAGACAGGTACTCTACGAATATAAAAGTATTTATAACTTAATTTCCAATATCTTTTCTATAAAAAATATTTCAAAATTCGGACCGGAAGTATCACTTTTACTCTTACCGAATAACGATTTTTTTGCAAATATGTCGTAAATTATGCATTCTATATATATTTATTAAGATTACAAAAGTATTTAGAATTAGATTTGCAATATTTTTTGTATACATGAAATTTCAAAATTCGGATCAGAGGTAGCACTTTTATTCTTAGCGAGTAGCACTTTTTTTCGAATATCTTGCAAAGTATGCATTCTATAGCGATTTATTATGAGAATGAAAGTACTTAGAATAGGACTTTGAATAAGTTTTGTTTAAAAAAATTCTTAAAATTGCATAGCTTGAAACGCTCATACGTATAAGGAAGTCGTGCGGTGGCCACACCTCATTTTTTTAATGTAGGGTGAATATTCTCAAAACGCAAGGAAACAGAATATCTATCGTGCTTGCATTTATTTAAGTTAATAGTGAATATAGGTTGCATTGAAATTGGGAGTTCCATGTAACAACTAGAACAGATATCAGTCGCCTTTTGGTTTTGCTGACCTTAATCCACCTTGTCTTTGTTTTAGTGGAGCTTCTTCATTTTTCAAAAAGCGATTCCAAAGCAAATAATTTCTGAACACTGCTGTTTTCTTCCATTTTCTGATTTACTTATTACGCTGCAAGCCTCTATCTTTGACTCATCGTTATAAAATATAATAAGTTATAAATTAATACATAAAAAAAAGAAGTGTGTGCAACACACGTCTTTCTTATCCATGTAAATTTTTAAAATAAACCTGTGAGTAAGAGTAACAAAAATTATTCCAAATCTAGCTCCAAATACTTTTATACTCTTTATAAATCTGTATAAAGAAAAGTAAACTACTACTTCCGGTCTAGCAGATCTCAAGAGGAAGAGTATATTCGTAAATGTAAAGTTTGCTATTGATACACATAGACACAGAGAGACATGTTTCCAAACCTAATTTTTGGTTTTAGGAGACGTCAAAACGTGCAGATATCCACGTTTTTACGCCTCGAGGCTAATCTCTACACCAAAAGAAAAATAATGGAGGAAGCGAATAAAAAATTTCACCTGAAGATGTCAACTGAAGTGTCCAAACGTTGTAATAGCATAAACTAAATAATATTTAGTTTATACAATTTATTGAATCTCTAAAATGTATATAATCTCACTATTGCCAATCAAAAACATTCAGCAGAATTTATTTATGTACTGAATTAAGTATCTCAAAACTCTGGTGGATGTGCAATGACCAAATGGCCAATAATGATGAACTCAAAGCATTATCTTAATAAAAACTTCAACGTTGGTTTTGGTACATCAAAGACAGACTTCTGTTCCACATGCCTGCAATATAAACTGAATATAATAAAGAAGGAAACGGATGAAACCCAAATAACCAATTTAATAGCTCTACAACGCGTGCATAGGATAAGAGCTAACACTTTCTATAAATTGTTTCAGGACGAAACAGAGAACATTCTCCTTCGCTTGTCAAAAAAATTTAGCACTCCCCAAACTCCCGGACCAATCGGCGTATTTCAGTATGCAAATTAACTTTTACCATTTAGCCAACGTGTGTGTTTCCTCCAAAAGTAGGTTGAATACGGATAGAATTGGATTATCAGCGAAGTTCAAATGAAATTGCATCATCTTTATATCATTTACTTTCAAATTTTCATTTTGGGGAACGAGTACAGGTAATTCGACTCTTTAGTGATGGATGTAAAGCACAAAATAAAAATTCCATAGTCATTGGCATGTTAAACTACTGTCTATGGTACAAAGCCTTGCCGCAGATTGAGACAATCGAGTTCATCTTTCCTGTTGTGGGACACTTTACATTCATACATTCCTTCCGATCGTGCTTTTGGGCAAATTGAAACAATCTATAAAAAGCAGATGATAATTGTCGATTCTGATGAGTACATCAATATTATAGAAAAATTTGCTACTGTTTACAAAATTGGAAAAGATTTGGAATTAAAGACTGGAGAAGCGAAACTAAAAAGTTTTAAAACAACCAGGATATTGGCATTTTAAGGCCCAGCCCTCCAAAATATTTGTAATTTCTAAGGCGAAAAGGGAGTACCATTTGTAAGAGGTGAAGCGTTTTTCAGAAAGGACTTTTGCATTCATAAAAGCTTATGCAAAAGGGACAAAAATATTTCGGTAATGAACCCACAACAAGTGGAAATTGGAGTACCTGTTAACGTGGAAAAGAAAGATAGCATTGTAAAGCTATTAGAAAAACTCAATGTTAAAGAGTGGAAAGAAGATGATGCCTATTAAATATTTTTTACAAAAGTTTTTTAAAATGTTTTGGGAAGGACCCAAACAGCTGAAGAGGATGGTAACTGTGAAGAAGAAGGAGATAAGATTTTGGTGTTTAAAAACAAATTATTATAGTTGTTTTGAGTTAATAAACAATAAAATTTATTTTCATTATGTTTCGGCATTTTATTTGGGAAAATATTTAAGATTTTTAGAGCAAACTCCGACATGTCCAACCTACTAATTGATTTTTAATGTCTCCAGTCTGTTCCTGATTTATAGTAATGATTATTTTTCGGTGTTAATAACCCCAACGTCAAAAAAATTCCTTGCCGAATAGGATCAAATAAAGATGTTATAAGTCTTTTTGCATTATATGAAAATCTTTTTCTCCGGACGTGTCGGTTTTTGCTTCTAAGCGATTGATATCATAAGCTCAATTTGACGCCCTACATTGTGCGCCAAAAATAATTCCATTCAACATGGATAGTGCAATTAATCCACACAAAGTATAATTCTATAAAATCAACTAAAATTTAAGCACGGAATGCCTAAAATACGAGGACGAACAAATGTTTTTCGTTGTTGATGCAACTGCAACGCGTGATGCCATATGAAAGTTACTATTAACTCAAATAAAAAGAAGTTGCTCGTATACGTATGACTTAGGAATGTTCTACATTATTCTAGAACGATCCCTAGCTTCATTCTATTTCCATGCTTTTCTTCTTCTAAATCGACATCAACTGTAAATTCAATGTTAAATTCCAAACAACTCTACATTTTTGGTGCAATTAAAACAATTGATTGAAATATTAAACATGATTTGTGACCAGTCTTCGAAAACATTAAATTCTTCTCCTTCTTTTTCTTCACTTCAATATTTGCATGTAGTGAGGAGAATATTCCATCCAATCACATGAGTAATTACGATGTCAAATGTTTTCTGTTCTGGGACAATTTTTCATAAAATCTATGGCAATAAAATGTCTGTAAAATTGAGAATTTATATATTTTTTATACTCTACCAACAATAGCAAATACTTGTTCCAAGTTTAAATGCAATAATGCATAAATATATGGAATTTAACAAATTACACCAAATTAAGTTTTTGTTAAAAATACATTGGTTAATAGTTTTGAGTAGTGTACTATAAATGGATGAGACAACACTAGTGTTTGCGAGATAAATTGAAGTTTAAGTTACTTAAAATTAGATACCACCTAATATGTTTGGATTTAAGCAGGATTAATATGAAAAGCTTGTGTATCAACTAGATTAATATATTAACATATAATAATATATTTTGCAAGTGAAAACGTTGATAATCTATAACAATAGTAATGTTTTACATTTGTAAATATTATTTACTACTTATATCTCTTGTACAAAATGATTTAATTTGCATTTTTGTAGAAAATAATCTTTGGTTAATTACATTATAAGCAAATCTATCTATCCCAGTGTTTATTGCACAGGTGTAACATGAAAAAATTGGCTTAAAATAATTTTTTCTATTCCGGTGCTATAAAGTTCACTTTACGACACCCGTTTTGGTTGCATAAAGTATTACTTTATCGCACGCTAATTTTATTTTTTTGAAGTTGGTAACAAAACAAAATGGAATCAAATCGTATTTAAATGTCAAAATATAAGCCTTCAAAGTAACAAAAATGTGCAATAAAATTGTACAAAGAATAAAAAGCACACATGCTAACATTTCACTTACTAATTAGCAATATAAATTGTTAAGCAGGGTTGGATGATAAGTTTTCGGATGCTACTATTGACATTTACTTACCATGTGGAATAGTACAACTGTTATAAAAGTTTGTTTTGATAAATATGTAGAGAGTTTGTGGACGAAAGATTTTGTAAATTGTCTTCTGCTATTTTGCGAATCTCTGAGGACATACAGTTATTTATTTCGTCCTTTTTGTTGATAATTTGAAATAATTTATTGTATAAATCAGTCTGAATTTTAAACACAATTACATATAGCACTACCGATATTCAAATATTTAAAACGTTCTACTTAAAAATCAGAGTAACCAACTTCAAAAAAGCAAAATGTCTAAAATATTCGAACAAAACATGTCTCTTATTTTAAGCGTTTTTGAACTTTTAATAACCGAAATAGAAAAAATAGTATAAAATACACGTTTCATAAGACATTTTGCGCACTTGTTCTTTAGAAAACTCGCCTGGCGGCTCGTTTTCTAAACTTGAACGCGTGCGCAAAAATCGTGTCTTATGAAACTTGTATTTTAATATACTATTTTCTATTCCGGTGCTATAAAGTTCACTTTACGACACCCGTTTTGGTTGCATAAAGTATTACTTTATCGCACGCTAATTTTATTTTTTTGAAGTTGGTAACAAAGAAAAATGGAACCAAATCGTATTTAAATGTCAAAATATAAGCCTTTAAAGTAACAAAAATTTGCAATAAAATTGTACAAAGAATAAAAAGCACACATGCTAATACTTCACTTACTAATTAGCAATATAAATTGTTAAGCAGAGTTGGATGATAAGTTTTCGGATGCTACTATTGACATTTACTTACCATGTTGAATAGTACAACTGTTATAAAAGTTTGTTTTGATAAATATGTAGAGTTTGTGGACGAAAGATTTTGTAAATTGTCTTCTGCTATTTTGCGAATCTCTGGGGGCGTACAGTTATTTATTTCGTACTTTTTGTTGATAATTTGAAATAATTAATTGTATAAATCAGTCTGAATTTTAAACACAATTATATATAGCACCACCGATATTCAAATATTTAAAACGTTCTACTTAAAAATCAGAGTAACCAACTTTAAAAAAGCAAAATTTCTAAAATATTCGAACAAAACATGTCTCTTATTTTAAGCTTTTTTGGACTTTTAATAACCGAAATAGAAAAAATAGTATAAAATACATGTTTCATAAGACATTTTGCGCACTTGTTCTTTAGAAAACTCGCCTAGCGGCTCGTTTTCTAAACTTGAACGCGTGCGCAAAAATCGTGTCTTATGAAACTTGTATTTTAATATACTATTTTATGCTAATTATTATAGGAAAAATATTATAAAAAGATTAATATATATAAAGTTGGGTACTTACAGCTTTAACACAGCTTTAACCGTGTGGCTCCTTAATGGAGAGAGGAAAAGGGAGGGAGTCGAGGGAAGAGGGAGTAAGTTGTATGCAAATACCATTGTGAGATATATTGTGAAGATTTTTGCAGATGTCCACGTTTTAAAGTCCCCTGATACCAAAAAAGTGATTTTTAACTATCTCTCTCTCTCTCTCCCTCTCTCTCTCTCTCTCTCTCCCTCTCTCTCTCTCTCTCTTTCTCTCTCTCTCTGTGTGTCTGTGACCACGATAGCGGTCAAACCGCTATAGCTATCAATTCCAAATTTTGTATTTACGTGTATAATCCCCCTTTTGAGATCTGATTAGTTTTTCAGTAAAATCCGTAAACCGAAAGTAGCAGTTTACTTCAGCGAAAAAATCGAATTTTGCCAATATTTCGTAAACTACTAAACAAATTTATAAAGAATTCATATGTATTTAGAATTAAGTTTGAGACAAATTGTCTTAAAAAGGTGTTTCGAAATTCCAACCGGAAGTAGGTCTTTTACTCTTATCGAAAATCAGTTTTTTGCGAATATCTCGCAAGTCATGCATTTTAGACAAGTACGTTACGAGTATAAAAGTATTTAAAATGTAATTTTCAATATCTTTTGTATAAAAAAATTTCAAAATTCAGACGTAAGTTATGCATTCTATATATATTTATCAAGAGTACAAAAGTATTTAGAACTGGTTTGCAATATTTTTTGTATATATGAAATTTCAAAATTCGGGCCGGAAGTAGCACTTTTACTCTTAGCGAGTAGCACATTTTTGATATCTTGCAAAGTATGCATTCTATAGCGATTTATTAAGAGAATGAAAGTACTTAGCATAGGATTTTGAATAAGTTTTGTATAAAAAAATTCTTAAAATTGTATAGTTTGAAACGCTCATACGTATAAGAAAGTCGTGTGGTGGCCACACCTCATCTTTTTATTATCAGGGGACGTCTGTAAAAATCTCGAAAATTATCACCATTACAATACTACGTATAAGAAAGAAAAACTGATTTATACTTTTGCATTAAAAATAATATTGAAATCACTTATCAAGATCTAAATAATGTTCAAAGACTATTTTTTCCGTAAATATGTATGATGAATGGTGAAAACGAAGTATGCTAGAAATGAGTTTCTAACGAAAAGGAAAATAAATAAAACCTTTTCTTTTTCTTTTTATGTAATATATATATAACACATAACTATATACAACTTGTCTTCTAAACATTACATTTGTCATTGAAAATACCGGAAGACTTCGTGGTTAAGGTGTGAATTATCCATTGAGTTTCCACACAAATTTGCGTAGAATACATATTTATTTTCTGTGAATTAATGGGGATTATTTTTTGCCATTTTATTATCAAAATGGAAAACTAGCTTTCATAATTCCAACTTACTTCCCTGAATTATCTATTTATAAATGTAATAATATTGGTTGAAGAGACATGTATATATGTATATTAACTTTCTAAAAATTATGATTTTTTATCAAGTAATAACAATAAATTCGTGATTACACTACAAGTAGGTGTAATGATGGAATATTATTAAATAAATCAAAACGGAGTGTTTTAATTAAGATCTTATAATTTAGATAAATTTCTATCGATAAATATAAAAACTTAATTTAGCTTGTAATATGCGTGGTTAAGATATTAAAAAATAGAATACGGAGTCATTCGAAAATACTGTGAATGCCGTCTCAACAATAAATTACAAATTGAGGCTTTTTTAAATAGTATTTTACAAATTCTGGTAAGCACGATATGGCTACCCTTCTGTGTTTGTATTCTTACTGCAGTACCTATATAATTTTTAATTTTATTGATTATTAGGAACAACAACAGAATAAACCCCAGAAACGTTGTTCAGAATTACAAAACATATCTATCAATGTGTAAATACAATAATGAAGTAGAGGAATAATTAAGTTGTAAAGAAACGTAAAAAACACTGAAAATTCTTACATATAATGAACAAAACTCATGAAATTATTTTATACAACAATTATTGCAAATCCAGCTCCAAATACTTTTGTACTCTTGATAAATCTGTATAGAATGCATAATTTACGAGATATTTGTAAAAAAATGCTATTCCATAAGAGTAAAAGTGTTACTTTCGGTCAGAAGTTTTGTAAATTTTTGTATACAAAGAGTATTCAAAACTTAGCTTTAAATACTTCTTTACTCGTAATGTATCTGCCTAGAAAGCATGACTTGTGAAATATTTGCAAAGAACTGATTTCCGATAAGAGTAAAACATCCACTTCTGGTAGGAATTTAGAAAAAGCTTTTTGATGAAATTTTTGTCAAATTTACTTTTGAGTACATTTGAATTCTTTATAGATTTATAGAACTTAGTAGTTGGTAAGGTATAATTCTTACACTGAAGTAAAGTATTACTTCCGGTCTACCAGTTTTACTTAAAATTTAATCAAATCCCAAGAGGAAGATTATACTCGTAAATATAAAGTCTGCTATTGATAGCTTCAGCCGTTTGACCTCTATCGTGATCACATATACAGAGAGAGTGAGAGAGATAGATAAACTACATATAAAAAAGTAAAAATGACATTTGCAGCGGCAAGCAATAAGGGAATAAGAAAACTAAAACAAGGACGGCAAGGAAAAAGAAAAGTAGAAAAGAAACCGCGGGGAACACATTCCTTCAAATATTATTATTATTATTAATTAGTAAATAAAAGGGGCTTGAAATTGTTTCTAAATGAAGGCAAGGACTTATTAAATATATCAGTAGCTAAGTAAATCACTGAAAGCTCGATACGTATTCCGACAACTATGTTGTCATCATCAGTAGTACAGATTAATAAAAACCGCGTTGTCTGTACACCGTAGCATATAATGTTACTGATGATGAAAATATAGTTGTCGAAATATGTATCTAGCTTTCAGTGCTTTAGTGTGGTAAAGGTCCTTTATTAGTGTTTTTATTGTTGTTTAGTATCTAGCCACAGACTCCATTTAAATGTTTTATATCAGTAGCTATACAGACATTATTATAAGTTAACATCCATCTAACGATTGATGAATTAACGAAAACATTATGTTATCATTAATGTGCAGAACAAAGAGAAATGGTCCGATGTGCGCTACCTGCGGCACTCCCAACGTAACTCCAGCCATATTAGAAGTAAAGCACAATATGAGATTAGGTATAATACATACAGCAGAGAAGAGAATTTCAGCTTTTAAATTATTTTTCAACAATACGGATTACACCTAAATTTCATTTAAGCAATATCGACTAAGAATCAGGTTCGTGTCACAAATTTATGTGTTCGCCTGTGTATTCCCAGTTGTTATGTATTCGTGATGATTTTTTGACAGGAATTTATTACCTAATGCTTGTTGAAATTACCGCACTCCGAAAAGTACATTGACTTCTTGTTTATGAAGACTAAAATTACTAGTATTATGAACTTTGACCAATTACGTTCTCGTTTTCAATCAGTTGTCGTAACTTATTTAAGCCTTATTTGTAATCTTCCACGAAAACATAATTAAATAAATTATTCAGAAATCCACGTAAATGTAGTGATTATCAAGTCGCTTTGGCGAAATCTTTTTTTGTTTTTGTTTGCATCTATACTTTTTTATCAGGTTGATAAATCATTCTAAATTACTGTTTAAATATGAACCACAGACGAGATAACTTATTTGTACTACATGTCTTTACTATAGGGACATATTTTTACTTTTCCCATGATATATATGCATGTTGTGCGTACACATTATCCACACAAATTGTAGTTTGCAAATATTTGGAATATATTTGACATCTTGTAGTAATTACACAGAAAATAAACTTCAACTTGAACGGCTTTGTATGTAACCACAAACATAATTGTATAATATATTGTATGATATATTTGACTTATATAATATTATTGTCAGACCAGTTTAAAATGTTGTAAAACTTTACATGACATATATGTAGATTTTTCTATTAACTTAGTGCCAGTACAAAGACAGTTTTATGAAGTGTCCTTCATAAAATTTTAATTTAAAACACCCACTTATATCCAAATGACAGACAATACACAAAAAAGAGCAGGATCTTGCATTGTTGCAGTTGGAAATACCAAATATGTACATTGGAAAATCTGCTTCTTGATTTGTGAAGTAAACATTTATTGTACTAGAAATAGAAGGATGTGTTTACTCAATTGATTTCTAAATGTTCAATTGAAACCTATAAACTCAAGAGAAAAAAGTGTTCTCCCCTATAACATTTAAATATTCTACATTTAAAAACCGAGAGACTTGAAAGGAAATTTAATTTGTTATAGAACAGAAAGCAGTTCAAAAAACATAAATTATTGTTTGAATATTTGAGTGATGTAAGTTGCGACCCAGCACCTAATGTTTTTAAAATGTGGGTAGCCATTTAGACACATTTTTAGTTTTAAAACGATTTAATTAGTTCAGTTCCACTAAAACATAATGACAACATATACCACAAACACCCAAAAGAAGAAAAGCCCCCGGAAACGACAGAATCACAAATAAAATTATAAGAAGCCTCCCTCACAAAGAAGTAATGCACATCCTCAATATTGCAAATGCCACCATTAGACTTTAAACCTTCCCAACACCCTGGAAACATGCCAAAGTCATAATGCTATCCAAACCCAACAAAGACAAAACATCCCCCCACAAACTATAGAGCACAACATTATTCAACAAGAAGGACATGGATTTCAAAAACAACACTCCACCACGACGTAACTAGTAAGAGTGACAGAGACAATACTAGAAGGATTCAATAAGAACAACGTAACAGTTGCATTATTCCAAGACATCTCAAAAGCTTTTGACAGAGTATGGCATAAAGGGCTAATTTTCAAGATAATATCCTACAATTACCCACAACACTTGATCAGAATAATCAACACCTACTTACAGATTAGAGCAATAGGAGTTCACGTAGAAGAATCTAAATCCTCCAGAAAACAGCTAATTACAGGAGTTCCACAGGGCTCAGCACAATCGCCACAACTCTATGCGAACGAGCGGATATTTCCAAAAACGATCAATCAATCACCGTTTCCCACGCTGACGACACAGTAATATTAATCGGCTCATTCAACCCAGACGAAACACTACAAACATCAATAAATAACATCAAGTAAAAATTGAAATAAATTCAAATTGAGTTCAAAACAGTTTTATTCAATTCACTACAATTGTTTCACCCTACTAGGGCTTCATCAGGTGATGAATATTATAATACAAAATATTTGTAGACGTTCTTATTTATGTCTTTTCCTAAATGAAGAGGGGGAAGTTTGTGACATTAGGTTAAGAACGGGAGTAACTTATATATTTAATGTAATATTTAATATATATACACATAACAATATGATTAAGAATATTAAAATTTTTTTTTTTTTTTTGAAAACCGATTGTTTACTGTTATGTGGGACTTTTGTGCATTATTGAATAAACATTCGGTATTATTCAATAATACACAAAAGTCCCAACTACCGGTTATGAACCCACAACCTCCAAAATTATATGGTTTATTAAAATTATATAAAAGGAATATACCTATTCGTCCTGTCGTTTCGTATGTAAAAGCACCAGATGTGAATCTATGCAAACAACTTATAAAAATCATTTTAGAATACATTAAATTCAAACCTAAATATTCGATAAAAAACTCTGGAGAATTAATAAATAAAATTAGTATATTTAAATTACCAGATAGTTCAAAATTCATTTCATTTGATGTCACTAATTTGTTTACGAGTATTCCCCCAAAAGAAGTGTTAAACTTAATAGAAACTAAATTAGAAAAAACAATAAAGTTAACCCTGTAATTAAATCTGAAATTTTACAACTTCTTAACATCTGCCTAGAACACAATTACTTTGTATTTAACGGGACCTACTATAAACAAACCGGAGGGTTAGCAATGGGAAATCCACTAAGTCCCTTATTATCCGAAATATTTATGGACAACCTTGAAGACATTATTAGTAAACATTCGTTATTTAAAAATTGTATATACTGGGTGAGATATGTAGATGATATTTTGGTGTGTTTTAAAGTAACGCATAGACAGTTAAATTCACTTCATAATCATATTAACACTTTGCATGATAATATTAAATTCACCATAGAATTACAAGAAAATAAAACCATTAATTTTCTAGACCTTCAAATATCACATATTACTGATACACACGAATTCGCTATTTACCATAAACCCACCCACACAGATATTACGATACATTCTAACTCTTTCCACCCGATTAGTCATAAACTTGCTGCTTTTCACTCAATGTTATATAAATTAATCCATGTTCCTATGAATAAGATTAATTTTGATAAAGAATTAGATAGAATTTACACCATAGCTCAGAATAATGGTTATTCAAAAGAATTAATAAATAATCTCCTTCATAAAAAACAAAAAACAAAAATCATATCCAAAACACATTAATTTCATTTCGTACAAACAACAAACTACAGAATCACATTAAAAATAATAAAGATAAAACTGACAAAAATTTAAAATCTGGGGTCTATAAGTTAAATTGCGAGTGTGGAAAAGCTTATATCGGACAAACTGGTAGATCCTTTTCCACACGCATAAAAGAACATGAAAGAAGTTATAAATTACAAAAAACAGATTCCACATATGCAAACCACTGTATTGAACAAAAACATAAATTCAATAATAAGTTTGACATACTACATATACAAGACAAGAGTAAAAAATTAAATTTATTGGAAAACCTAGAAATAAATAAATTAAACAAATTAAACCTTATTTTAAATGACCAACTAGAAGTGAATAATTCACCGTTGTTAAATTTAAATATTTAAAATCAACTTAATAATTCTTATAGTTATATATATATTTATAAATTGTTTAATTTTATAATAACAGTAAACAATCAGTTTTCAAAAAAAAAAATGTTTAATATTATTAATCATATTGTTATGTATATATACCGTAAGCGTCAAATTTTAATTTCGGTTTGCACTTCTATCATATGCAAAAGATGATCTTATCCTATGCAGCGATGCCTGCTTGCTAACAGTGGAGGGAGAGCAACGGAGTGGCGGGGGACCCCCACGCCTTACAAATGTCCAGTGTGGCAGCCTCGCTTATGTCTATCTTTAGTTTAATTCGTCGCGCTCTTTTCCACTTACTACTTTCCTATCAGAAATTAAAATATGACGACCTCGGTATATATTAAATATTACATTAAATATATAAGTTACTCCCGCTCTTAACCTAATGTCACAAACTCCCCCCTCTTCATTTAGGAAAAGACATAAATAAGAACGTCTACAAATATTTTGTATTATAATATTCATCACCTGATGAAGCCCTAGTAGGGTGAAATAATTGTAGTGAATTGAATAAAACTGTTTTGAACTCAATTTCAATTTATTTCAATTTTTACTTGTAAATTATGGAGTTTCAACACGTATCTCCGTCTTCAATCAATTATTTAAATAACATCACTTCTTGGTGCAAAACTTGGAGAACAGAAATAAACCCAATCAACTCGCAAGCAATAATCTTTCAACCGGTGACAGCAGACATAACAACACACAACCAACAAATCACCAAAACATCAAATACCTCGGCATGACCCTAGCCATCAAGTTACTATACACAAAACACATGCTCAAAACACTCAAAACAGCAAAAGCAGCAAGAATAAAAATCTGGCGTTAGCGTTAATATTTTGTACATAACAAACATCTCCAAGAAACTAAGTAAGATATATGATATTACTACAACTACAATATACCTACTATAAATATGTATCTATTATAGAACTGGTAAACTGTATATTGCATAATTGAAGAATAGAAACAGGAAAAATTAAAATTAATCTACTAAAGAAAGATTGGACAGGCATTTGAAGCTAGTAGAATTTGATGCATAAGTCAAAAATACTATACTGTGCTGGTGTGCGGTTTCTATTTTAAAAATGAACCTCTTTGAAGGTGTAAAGACAACTGAGTACCAGGATGAAATGGATTTAATTTAATTTCTTATTGAAGGAAAACTTCAAACTTCAACAGGCACTTTCACACTGTTATGATAGAAAATTCTTATTTACTCCTTCCTCAGACAAGAAAGATATTAATTAGTAAAAGTGTTATCTCACAAACAATAAAAATATACAATCACTTGCCGTCAAATTTGAAGCAGATGTCCAGCGAGAATTTCAAGCGAAGACTTAAAAGATTAATAATAGACAAAGCATATTATAATATCACTGATTTCTTTTTGAGTCAATTTAAATTGGTGTTACGTTGTATCACATTGTGTGTGTATTTGTTTTTATGTATTTGACGTTTTCTATGTATTTTACAATATGTGAAATGGAATGAATAAATGAAAACAAACAGACAAAGAACGGTTTGAATAAGTATTAAATAAATTGCCAGGCAATTTATGTAAAGACTACCTACATAGCGAAAAGAATGTGGAATGGATTAGTGGATGATATAGAACCATTCGTTGTATTGGAAATAGTGACAGTGAAAATGGCTTATTATGGTCCAGTGAATCATACTAATTTCTGCAGATAATTTTTGTATATTTATAACTTTGAAGTGGTATTTTTGAGATACTTTTATATTATATTTTAAAAGTAGTTTACATTTTACCAGAATAGGTAAAGTCAAACATCGCAATCAATCTTAATTTTGTGTAGATTTTACAAAAAGACACTATTGTATAATAATTTAATTAATATAAATTATTAATTATTAGGGTTGAAGGAAAACACAATTTACTACTAATTTCCAGTATAATCACAATTTATTCAAAAGTATGACATGTTTCACTACGATGTAGCTAGCTTCTTCGGATATTACATTACTACTAAATACATATTCTACAAATTTTATAAGTTTCTAACCTTTATTTACACCTAATTATTATAATCTCCTAATGAGTATATAATGTATTTCACGTGAATGTTTAACAACTTTATCTTTAACAGTACTAATTCAAATGCGGGGAATTTTGCAGTCCCCTGATACCGAAAAAGTGGTTTTTAAAAAATGTCTCTCTCTGTGTGTGTCAGTGTGTGTGTGTGTGACCACGATAGCGGTCAAACCGCTATAGGTACCAATTCCAAATTTTGTATTTACGTGTATAATCTCCCTCTTGAGATCTGATTAGTTTTTCAGTAAAATCGGTATACCGGAAGTAGCAGTTTACTTCAGCGAAAAAATCGAATGTTGCCAATATTTCGTCAACTACTAAGTTTAAACAAATTTATAAAGAATTCATATATACTTAAAATTAAAATTGAGAATAACTTTATTTAAAAAGTTGTTCGAAATTCCTACCGGAAGTAGGTCTTTTAATCTTATCGAAAATCTGTTTTTTGCCAATATTTCGCAAGTCATTCTTTTTAGACAAGTACGTTACGGGTACAAAAGTATTTAAAACATAATTTTCAGTATCTTTTGTATAACAAAAATTTCAAAATTCAGACCGGAAGTACCACTTTTACTCTTATCGAATAGGGATTTATTAAAGGAATAGAAGTACTTAGAATAGGATTTTAAATAATTTTTATATAAAAAACTTTTAAAACTCTATAATTTGAAACGCTCATACGTATAAGATTGTCGTGTGGTGGTCACACCTCATTTTTTAATTTGAGATTCGATTAGTTTAGGCAAATTTCTAAAATGTTCCTGACGAAATAACAACTGATTTTTTAAATTTGGGATTTGTGTTAGTTTATTGTACTCAGAAATACTTCGAGCATCGTCATTTAAACATGTAACGAAATTTTGTAAACTATCGAAATTCAGAAAGTAGCTTCAAGAAATCATAAAAAGTTTGTCTCGGTGCCGAACTGTTTACTTAATATAGTCCGAGTAAATTTCTACACGCCTTTTTTTCCTAAACGTCATATTAGCAAATCTGAATGTATTCAGATGAGTCTCACTCTCGATAAATACAACGGGTAGGTATAGAAGACTCTTAAAACATAGGGCCTAGAATAATTATAATACGTTCAGTTTGGAGTCTCCACCCATTCGGTAGTTGAAGCTAAAATGCACTATGCAGCGCCACTTTCCAGTGGGTTAAATAAGCAGAATTGGTGAATGTAAGGTTCACGGTGCCAATTGATTATACATTTATTAAAGCATGTATTTTATTTCTGATTTTTGTAAGATATTTGCAAAAGACAAATCTATGCTTCTATAAAAATACTTTCTCGATAAAGTTCATACTTTGTTGTTTGTTTTACGTTAGAATTCAGTCATTTTAGCACATTTTTACATTACAATTTCTCTTAAGTGGGGAAAGTTATTGAAAATCTAATTTTATAGAAGCATAGAACCAACTTTCCTTTTAGTACAGACAAATTTTCGTCAAGAAATATCCTGCAGTAAGGGCACAATCAATTGGCAGCACAACCCCTGCGCGTCTTCACAAATCCGACCGTATGAACAGCCTTAAGGTCTAGCTGGTCGTTTAATGTAATATATAAAATTCTGGTGTCACAGTGTTTGTCACAAAACTCCTCCGAAACGGCTTGACCGATTCTTATGAAATTTTGTGTGTATATTCAGCAGGTCTTGTTACCCATTACTAAAGCCATTTTTCTTTCGGTGTGTGAAAAGACGTTTATTTGGAAATGTTCGAAATATGATTTACATAGGATAATATGATTTTTTGATAATTGTCATTTTTTTGACAATCAGTCAGAATATTTATATTTTTTCAGTGTCAGATTTGTTTCTGATCCGTATTAATGTTATAATAAATTTACCTTCATTAAAGTAAGTGGTAGTTATTGTTGTTTTGTTGATTTAAAATACAGTGGGTGAATCCTTTCAAATTCGACCCGGTAACAGTCTGAGAATAGGACGTAATATATTTTTCATACCCCTAAGTGATAAGGGTGGTCCACCACAAAAAATTTTTTCTGGGTTTTTTGACAAAATTTTGTTTTATTTTTTTATGATTAGGCATTAAAAAATACATACAACCCTAAATGTTCACCCTTCTACCACCAACCGCCATTTCTTAATAGCGAAAGTACTTTAATAATTTTTTACTCTTGGCGGTCGATAATTGATCAGTTACCACTCGATCAGTTATTCCCGCCAGGCGTCTACCGGTGTCACCTCTCACCCCGTAAACAGCACAGAGTAGGGATGAGAACAAAGCCGGTCTCTTGTCTTTCTCACACAGTAAGTTTTCTCTCACTCACTAAAGTTTAGGGCCTAAACCATTTTTGGCCATTATTATTGATTGTGCGTCGATCGTAGCAGTGACGCTTATACTTATTATTTTACTTTCTCAGTGCAACTCTCATATTAAGTATGTTCTCATCAAGGCCAAACGATGTCTGTTTGTTTGTGTTGGCTAAAGATGGACTCGCTAAAAATATCGTACACTCCATTGTACTAAGAGACTGATAAAGTTTTCTTTAATTGTCATTTTTTGTGATAGAGTTGTAATTATAAATTTATTAGTTAAGATAATAAAACTACAATGAATTCAAAAAATGAATGTTTGGTGATTTGTTATTTTTATAGGCAGTCATCGTTCACAGCGCTCCACTCCTCTTACAGTCATATACCACATCCCCACACACTTACAATAAGTTACATATTTTTTATTAGACCATCAAAATATTCACTAGAAATAATTTATATTGCAAAACAATGTTTGCCGGGTCAGCTAGTAATATATAAGTTTTTTTTATTTCTAAGGCTTCTGGTAAATTTAATTTTAAGCTTTTTGGTTGTGAATGTAGAATCTTAAATTTATTGTTGAAATTATAATTATTTTCTAGCAAGTGAATTGCGTAATTTGAATCTGTCTTTTTATTATTAAAGCTTTGAAAATGTTTACGTATTCTTTTGTCAAAGCTCCTCCCTATTTGGCATATATATGTTTTAGGGCTGTCCATTCGTGTTAATTTATAGACTTCTGATTTTTTACCCTTACTTATCTTTGTTTTATTGATTTTTATACTTTTTCCTTAAGATTTATTAGTTTTATATGCTACATTTATATGGAATTTATGCAAAATTTTTCCTATTTTTCGCTTGTTGATTCTATATAAGTTAATACTTTGTAATTACTTAATTTCTCTTTTATTATTGGATAAACCATTCCTATTGCCTTATTATATTCCTTTTTTTTCAAGATTTGATCTACTATATATGGGTTGTATCCATTGTTACTTTTGCTATTTGTTTTATTATGTTTAAGTCTTTAAGAAAATTTTCTTTATTTATTTATATGGAACTTGTATCAAACTGTGGATCATCGAGTGGTATGCCGTTAATCTTTGACTAAAAGGGTTACAAGAGTTATTATCAGTGATAACATCCATATGTGATGGTTTATGAAATATTAAAAAAACATGTCTGTTGTGTTCTCTTGAAATTGTAAGGTCCAAGAAATTTAAACAGATATTTAATTCAGTTTCTATCGTGAACTTAATATTTTTGTGGAGATTATTTATATATTCTAAAAATTGATTTAATGGTTTATGAATTACTGAAAAAACATGTCTGTTGTGTTCTCATGAAAATAAGATGTAGGAGATTTAAACTGATATTTAATTCTCTTTCTATAGTGAACTTAATATTTTTGTGGTGATTATTTATACCGGGGTGTATTATGAAAAACCTTTCGTGCTGTAACTTTTTTTATTTTTTATCCGAATGTAATAAATTATACGTCAAACTAAACCGTTTTAAAAACACTGTAACGTGATCCCCTTTGAATTTTTTTTTGACACTTTGTTTTTGACAGACAGCAGCAAACTGTGTTTTTTTAAATTGTACTATATTTTTTTTCTTACTTATTCAAATATATTTTTTTTTCTGAATATGAAACTGTAAACAACGGTACCGTTGTATGAAAAAAAAAAACGAGAAATTGAAGGTTTTTGTTTTAGTTCAATTTATTCTGGTTTTTCATTTTATTACCAGCAAATGTGTGTACCATTTAAAATCACTTACATTCAATACTATACCGGGTGTCCAGTTTAAAATGCAATACATGGGGATATTGGAAACCGTTGGAGTTACAACGTCGGTTAAATGGGAGAAAAGTTGCGTATTCATTTGTCCATGAATAATCCGACATCAGATTTTGAAATTTTTGTTTCATTGGGCAGATACAGGGTGAAAAAGAAAAAAATGCATTTTTGAAAATCTTCCATATTTTGTTTCTTAGAAGAGATAAATTTACAAAAGTTGTAAGCTAGGGATAACAAGTCATGAGGATTTTAAAAATGATTAAAAAAAATCTAGGTCTACTAGATTTTGCGTGACAATAATCAACTTTTGTTTTTCTTATGGCAGCCATATTGGATTTTGACATTTTTAATATCTTCAAAAAAAATGCTATTCAATGATGTATAATATGTTTATGTTCAAGATAGTAAAAACATGAAAAATAGAGAAAGTAAGATTTTAACATAGTAGGTCATGGAACTGTGGATATCTTAAGTGTATACTGATAAAAAAACAAAAAATAACAAGTCTCCAAGTACTGTTAAAATATCTTTAACATTTTATTTATTAGTATTCATTAAATAAAGGTGGTTAGGTAGCTGAATCATTAATGTAACAACTGTTCAAATAAGCCACCGTTCATTCGTATGCACAATCTACATCGTGTTAGTACTGCCTCACAAGATTGTCTAACCATGTTCGGTGTCATTCCATTCACTGTTTCTTCAACTGCTTGACGTAATTCTTCCACATTTTCATAAGATCTCGAATACACCTTGTTTTTCAGATAGCTCCATACAAAAAAATCAAGAGGTGTGAGGTCCGGGGACCTAGCGGGCCACCCTATTGGTCCTCGGTTACCAATCCAGTTATTGTAATATTGATTATTTAAATAATTTGTAACCAACAAGGAATTGTGTGGAGGCCGTCTTGCTGAAAATACATATTTTGCAACGTGGCAAGTGGAAGTTCTTCAATTCGTTCAGCAACATGTGTGCGCGAAAGTTCTAAATACCTTTCAGAATTTAAATTCTCATTGAAAAAGAATGGACCGATAACATGGGTATCCATCTGACTTGCTGTCTAATGCCACGAACTAGGTGTGGATTTTCATCCGACCAAAAGATAGTATTTTTACGATTAAACATTCCAGAGTTAGTAAATCGAATCTCATCAGACCATAAAATTTTCGCAAAAAAGTTTGGATTTTCATTATGTTTTTCGATGAACCAATGACGGAATTGTGCTCTCCGTATTTCGTCACCATTTTGAAGCCCTTGACTGGCTCTTTCACGATAAGGTTTGAATTTGGCACGCTTTAAAATGGTACCAGCTGTTGACCTAGCGACGCCAGGTGTATTTTCAATTACCCGTAAAGACGTACGGGGATTTTCAACTACTGCTTGAAGAACAATATTTTCATTATTTTCATTGTTTTGCCTTTGTTTGGGTTTGACAAAACTTCCATGCATTATCAAATTATCACGCAATCGGCGAAAAATGCTTTTTTCTGGCTGCCGCCTTTCAGGGTACCTATCGAAATACATTTCTGCAGCCAATTCATCATTTCTTCCACACAAAATAAAACACTCCAGCATTTGATATTTGTCACTATTTGTAAAATGATCCATCTTAGGTTTGCACAGTACAGATACTTATAACAATACAATGAGATTAACAATAAGATTACTGACAGTTCAGAATAAGCTTCACAGCTTTTAGAGTTGTTTAATACAAATGTCACATTTATTATCACGGCCTACTATGTTAAAATCTTACTTTCTCTATTTTTCATGTTTTTACTATCTTGATCATAAACATGTTATACATCATTGAATAGCATTTTTTTTGAAGATATTAAAAATGTCAAAATCCAATATGGCTGCCATAAGAAAAACAAAAGTTGATTATTGTCACGCAAAATCTAGTAGACCTAGATTTTTTTTTAATCATTTTTATAATCCTCATGACTTGTTATCCCTAGCTTACAACTTTTGTAAATTTATCTCTTCTAGGAAACAAAATATGGACGATTTTCAAAAATGCATTTTTTTCTTTTTCACCCTGTATCTGCCCAATGAAACAAAAATTTCAAAATTTGATGTCGTATTATTCATGGACAAATGAATACGCAACTTTTCTCCCATTTAACCGACGTTGTATCTCCAACGGTTTCCAATATCCCCATGTACTGCATTTTAAACTGGACAGGGTGTATAGCCCATAAAGTATTATAAACCAATGTTATGAGTGTTTCATCAGTTTCTTTACAGACTTCGTTACAGACATTAAGATAATCAACATCTCTCGGAAGTTACGCCCCGTGAGCGATGACGACAACATTTACAATGTTTATTTTAAAAATTTAAAATCAAGCTGTCATATTGAACGATAAAAGTGCATTACAAATTTTCGAAGAGAGCTGTGACATCTGTCAGTCACACATTCATTATAACATTTTCAACGATTTATTTCTAAATTTTGTTATTGAAATGGATAATGGCGAAGGTGTGGATGCGATTCAAGCATATTTTGAATGCGGAAAAAATTCTGCAGCTGCTTTGCAACTCTATGGACATCGTTTTCCTGACAGACTGCGTCCAAGTGCCGATAAGTTTGGAAGGCTCGTGCGAAATTTACGAAATTTTGGATCATTCAAAAAAACCGAAAATAAACGCACGTGTAATTCAAAATCAAAATTTAGAATTAAGTGTCTTTCTCTATGTGGAAGAAAACCCTAATACGTCTACACGAGAAGTTGCTCAATACATGCAGGTATCACATTCTACAGTAGGGATGTAACGGAAGTGGGTTTATCGGAACCGAAGTCGTAATCGGAGTTTTTAAATTGGATTTATCGGAATCGGAACCGGAATCAGAACCGGAATCGGAGTCGGAGGCGGAGCCGGAGGCAGAACAGAGATGTGTTTTAACAACAATCTAATAAAATAATACAAACACAAACATTATTCAGTTTCTTTAATTTCAGTTAGCAGTCACAAAGCGGGTTTAGGAAGGGAGGAAGTACACAAGACCACATCTTCACCATAAAACAGCTGCAAGAACGTACACGAGAGTATGGAAAGCAGTACTTCCTGGCTTTTCTGGACTTGGAAAAAGCGTTTGACAGGGTTCCAAGAGAAGTAATAGCGGAAAGTCTAAGACAAAGGTCAATATCAGGAAAACTACAACGAGCAATAGAGAGCATATATAGAAACAACAGGAATGTGGTTAGAACGCATAACATGGAATCACAAGAATTTAGTGTTAATGTGGGGTTACGACAAGGAGGAGTATTAAGCCCAATATTATTTAACATGGTAATGGATGACGTCATCAAAGAAGTAAAAACAAGAACAAAAGCCATATACGTGGGCCACAGAAACTTAGAAGCGGAGCATATGAGCGAATGTGCATTTGCAGATGATCTGGTCGTATTTGCACGAAGTGAAATAGACCTTGAAACCAACTTGAACCTTTGGAATGACGCACTATCAGCTAGAAGCTTAAAAATAAATGCCAACAAAACCAAAGTCATGGTATTGGGGAAAACCTACTCAAAACTGAACATAAAAATTGACAACAAGGATATCGAGCAAGTGGAAGACCTCAAATATCTAGGAGTATACATAAGTAGCAACGAAACACATGAAACAGAAATATCATACAGAATGGAAAATGTATCAAAGCTATACCACTTACTGAGGAACACATTTATATGGAAAAAAGAAATATCTAGGAAAACAAAGATGTGCGTATACAGAACAGTGTTTCTCCCAGTTTTAACTTATGGGTGTGAAAGCTGGGTGCTGAGCAAGAGACTGAAATCCAGAATTCAGAGCATTGAGATGAAGTATTTGAGAGGGGTCCTTGGAATAACTAAACGAGACAGAATAAGGAATACAATAATAAGAGAACAATTAGGAACAGAACCAGTTATCAAGAAAATCGAAAAGAGCCAGCTGAGGTGGTATGGACACTTGGTCCGGATGAGCAGCGACAGACCGGTCAAGAAAACATGGGAGTCACGGGTGCCAACTAAGAGATCAAGAGGAAGACCAATCAAGACATGGAACCAAAATATGGAGCATATACTGGAAGAGCGTGGCGTAACACAACAACGAGCGAGAGTACTGGCAAGAGACAAGAAAGAATGGAGGAAGTTCGTCTACGAGATGCAGTAACTTGTGCATAACATATACCTTACACCTACGGGTTCAATAAGGTTTTTGATTATATATATATATATATATATAATTTCAGTTAACAATAAAATAATACACCTACTTAATCAAATCTTCAAATTTTCTTGAATTTTAAACATTACTGATATCTAGCGACTCTAAGTGAAGCAAATTGTACTTAATAAACAAAAGCTTCGCAGCTTTATCTCCGTCCAATCTACTTTGCAACGCGTCATATATTAGGCCAGCACCACTAAAGAGTTGTTCGCTTGCTACTGAACTTGGTGGACATGACAAATATTTACAGGCAATCGAGCTCAGGGATTTGTATCTGGTATTCATTTTCCACCATAATAATGGATCTTGACTGATAGGAATCCGTTTTTCTCTATTGTATTCATAAACCCTTCAATATAAGAAATTTGTCCAAAACTGTATGTTCGTCGGATGTGGTATTATCATCTTCATCATCGCTATTAGACAATATATTCGATAAAATCGTTTGGACATTGCTAGCTTGACCAGCTGCTGGTGATTCCAAGCTTACCCGTTTATCTGCAGGAGCGTCAATATTTTCAGCCTCATTTGCAGATTTATTTCCATCATCAAGTAAACTTATCAATTCGGATTCAACCAGTTCCTTAATCACTTCGTAGAAAAATTTCGTTTTATAACGAGGATCCAGATATGGGGCTATTGCAGAGAACATGTTCAAATATAGGTCTCCGAATCCTGAATTCAGTTGGTCGAGGGTACATTTTATTATAGTTTTAAATCTTTCATTTGTGACTGGTTTATTGTCTTCTATTTGTAATACATGCTTTAGTGTGTGTAATAATGGAATTACTGATGAGATGCTAGTGTTGCTATCACTCAAATTCTGGGTGATCTCTTCAAAAGGTTGTAGCATGGTCACTAATTTTTTGAGCTGCACCCATTCTTCAGGAGATATTTACGCGATATTGTGTTTACTTGTGTACAGGCGAGTGAATCCTGTATTTTAATCATTCGTTGCATCATATAAAATGTAGCTTCAACCTCCTATTTTAAACTCGGATTTAAAAGTGTCGGAACCGAAGTCGAAATCGGAAGTGTAATTCAATCGGAAGTTCCGACTTATCGGAATCGGAATCGAACCTCCGTAACGTCCCTATTCTACAGTTCAGTACATTCTGAAGAAGCACAAGTCCTTTCCTTATAAACCACGGAAGGTGCATGTTCTCGGTGAAAACGACCCTCAACGTCGGGTTCAATTCTGCACGGTTTTCATGAATAAACTAAGGGAAGATCCAATTTTTTATCGTCGTGTGTTGTGGTCAGATGAATGCACTTTTGGGAAAAATGGTGTATTCAACAGAAATAATCATCGCCATTGGAGCAGTGAAAATAACCATGTTGTGGTGCAACACAATTTTCAAAATCGGTTCAGTGCAAATGTATGGTGTGGCATTTTAGGCGATAGACTAGTAGGGCCTTTTTTTTTGTTGAGGGTAATCTTAACCAAGAAAAGTATAATAATTTGTTACGCAATGAAATAGGCGATTATTTAGATGAGTTGCCACTTGCTGAGTTAAACAAGGTGGTGTTTCAACAGGACGGTGCCACACCCTATAATGCACGAATGAATACTGATTTTCTAAATAATTATTTTGGCGTCAGATGGATGGACACCTACGGACCTATTCGATGACCTGCTAGATAGCCAGATCTGAATCCACTGGATTTTTTTCTGTGGTCTTACATTCAAGATCATGTCTATTTGACTCCACCTGATACCAGAGATGATTTAGTAAGAAGGATAGTACAAGTATGTCATGAAATACCACCAAATCTTATATTAAACGCAGCAGTTGGAGTTAATAGAAGGTGTCAAATGTGTCTGGAACAAAATGGGGCCAATTTCGAACATTTGATTCATTAAAAGCTATAGTCCGTACCAACTTTCATGAGCTAAAATTCGTGGAAGACCGCTGCGTCATTTCTTGGAATAAAGCCGACGGAAGGCTCTACCTCGACTAGATATTTGCAAGCAGTGGCGTGCCTTGTTTTTTCTTGGTATTTTGTTTTTGGCGAATATTCAGAAAGTATAGAATGGATCTTCAGCAAGTTTTGTTTGTTGTAAGAAATTAAATCACGATAAATAAAGCGGGTAGGCCAGCGTCGACTTTTTGCAAAAAAAACTAATTTCAAATTATATATTTTTATTTATTTGACAGAAAGATAAATATAGAAATTAAATCACGATAAATAAAGCGGGTAGGCCAGCGTCGACTTTTTGTAATAAAACTAATTTCAAATTATATACAGTGAAGGTATTTAAAGCTTAATTGGGTATTTTATTTTACTTATATCCAGTATCATGATTCTTCACAAAGTAACAGCCGAAAGTGTTATATATTTGCTATAATAATTGTACGGTGAAAGACCGCCGCCTATGCGTGCCTTATTCTACTCGAGGGTCGGGTCGATTCCAAGAAAGTGACGTAGCGGTCTTCCACGAATTTTAGCTCATGAAAGTTGGTACGGACTATATGATAGCTTGATTTCTGTAGATTTCGTAGTTTTCTTTTTAATAACAATAAATTTGTCACTCAATTTAATGATGGTGTCTTCAGGAAATAAATCTTTATTAGAATAAGTAGAAAAAAATATGTAGTACAATTTAAAAAAAAAAGTTAACTTCTGTCTCTCAAAAACGATTTAGTTTGACATATCATTCATTAAAATCAGATAAAATATAAGGAAGTTACAGCACCAAAGGTTTTTCATAATACACCCGGTATATTCTAAAAATTGATTTAATTGTCTGTCTGTTGCACTGAAACCAGCTAAACTATCATTTACGTATCTGTGCCAATAAACAAAGTTTTTGAAATTCGGATATTTTTTAATTTGACTTTCTACGTCCATAAAAATCTCTGCTAATAACGGGCTTAATGGGTTACCCATTCTTAAACCATCATTACAAGCATATATTCTATTGTCAAAATCCAAATAGTTATGCTCTAGACCTTAATAATTTCCTGCTTTTGAATTGGTACCGTTAAAGACATAGCTGTTAAACATTCACTAAGAGTACGTTATATAGTCATTACGAGATTATAATAATTAGGTATGAATAAGGGTTGAAAAATTTGTAGAATATGTATTGAGTAGTAATGTAATATCTGAAGAAGCTATATCGTAGTGGAACATGTCATATTTTTAAATAAATTGTGATGATACTGGAAATTAGTTGTAAATTGTGTTTAACTTTAACTCTAATTATTATTGATTTCCAGCAGGTATAGCCCGTTTCAATTAAAAATATAAATTCTTTACACTTAAAAGAATAAAGTTTAAAATTATTGACAAATCGTTACATTCTTAATTCATTGGAATTTTACAACAGTTTAAGCTACGTGTTTTGAATTTTGGCGGGGTATTAGAATTACTCCTTCTTATTCTGAGAAGGGTTATAGCAACGATGCATTATAATTATTATAATTAGTTACAAAGATGAACGAGTCAAGTGCATAAAAATAACGGTTACAAAAAATAACGAATTTACATTTAATTTTATTAATTGTACTTATTAATATTAATTTTACTAATTTATGGTTACTAAATACTCGTATCTAGATAATGCATTATGCTTATGTATAATAAATTTACAATTTTATTTAAATTCATATTGTAAATGACGTACGACATCACAAGTTTTAAAGTTTGAAATAAAACTGACCTTTTCGGAAAGTAAACACCAGGCGACATCTGACCTGGTGACATCTGCCCTGGTGAGATCTGTCCGCCACCATTTAAAGGGGTGAGCGGTTCATCCCCTATCAACAGTCTTTTATCACTTCGTGGCGATTCCATGTCCAGTATCATTTCGGTGACTTTTCACTTACTGCTAGACCGACTGAGAACGGCGGACCGTTCCTGGCACATTTTAAAAGAAAATTCACGGCGACACTAATTAAATTTGGATGAATTTGATAAACCACTTAGCACCATCGTTTTTTTCACACGTATCCCACACGAAAAGTCAACAGTTATTAGCGACAGAGAATATCACACTTAATGAACATATATCGCTGTCTGAATATGCATAATATACAGATCGAACTAACGACTGTATTACGTACATAAGTAAGGTTTTTACATGAGCAAGCGGATGAGTATGTGGTGTAAGTTATTAGGAGATTATTTGTTGTCAATCATTCCGAAACCATCGATTCGTAGACCAAGGCGATCGACGTTCGTGTTATATTGTTGATTATTGAATGGGAGAAAATGAATTCTGCTGTATTAGGAGCGAAAAAAAAAACGCTTGAAAGATAAGATAAAGAAATCATTCCTTACATACTTACAAAATTAAATCGTTTTATAGCAAGTGTAAAATTCTTATCGCGAAGCTGAACAAACACAAACATCGTACGTAGAAACAAAAGAGTATCATCGTAATGTGTTTCTTTTTTTTTATTATGGCCATTTTTCTGAACGAGACTACACACGGTTCACGGTAGGAGGTATCACACTTCTAGCTTGACAAAATTTTCTTGCTACAATTCTTAAACATATTAATTTGTGCAAGGATTAACAGAAAAGTATGTAATAATCAGAAATATCAGTACATTAAAACCAGTGGCGGTTCCTCAACAAGTGCACATATGCACTCCCAAATTTAATGTGTATTCTTATTAAAAAAACATATTTTAATTTTATCATTCTTTAAATAATTTTTTCTACTCCCATACTTTAATTGTATTATTAGGTATGCCGAACCTGTACTTTAATGATGTCCATTACGATACAGATTTTCATTATGATACAAGTTTATATCCAATAGGAATACAGATTTTTCATTACGATACAAGTTTATATCCAATAGGAATGGGACATTCCAATATTCAAACAATATTCAATATGGCGACTGCATATCTGACAGATATGCAAATTAAATAAATGTGACAGTTCTCTGCAATTTACAAGTAAGTACTTAAAATTTGTGCTTTTTTAAAAATATAAACGGTAAAAATGAGGGATAATGACAATGAAATGTAAAATTTGAGTCCACCAGAAATAATGGAACAAGCCTTAGTAACCACGAACAATTTATTACCAGCTAAATTCGCAAAGGTGCATGAAAAATTTTAACCTCAATTTATGAAATGGAATGTTCAAAAAATAATGTTTTATTATGGGGTCGTAGAAAAAATAGTGTATGCAACTCCCATTTAATGGCTATTAAGACACTCGTATTCATTACAATACTCGGCTCCGCCTCGTATTGTAATTTTCTTACTCGTGTCTTAATAGCTATCATTAAATGCTCATTGCATAATATACTATTATAATAACAGTATAACATGCCTATTAATTCCAAAAACAATTCGTAAAAGATGCAAAGATAAGAAATTAAAACACGAGATGTAAATTGTTCCAACTAATATCCAAGCGATCCTGAGTCCACCCGCCTAATCGCTTCGTTCACTGCAAATGTGAATATTAAATCTAATTGGTGGAACTTTTGTCGAGCGCACTCTTTGTTCCCCGTGACAGTCCGGCGACGTTCGATGTTTTAAGCTGATCCGTCTGCACATGTAATCAGTGCACTTCGGTTAAGAAATCGGGTTCTTTTGGTTTCACGAATTGCAAGGATGGCGGAATTTTCGAACTCTGATAGCGTTAGTGTTAGCGTGCAATATTTGAAGACAATTAAATTTTCTTCGCTCTCACTAGAAGAAAAAATAAAAATCAAATGTGTCGGTTGTCCAAAACCAACTCTATTAATTACGAATATTATCAAATGCAAAAGTCGTGATTATAAACGAACTTTTAGATAGAAGCTTACGAAAAAACTGGCTGGTTGTGCGGGCGTGGTGTTGGTAATAATCTTTACTGTTAACCGAAAAAATTAAAAAGCATCAACATTCAAAGCTACATCTATCTGCTAAATTAGGATTTCATTTATTCGGAAAACAAAATATGCGGCAACAATTAAATCAAATAATTAAAAAAAATTTTCGTCTCCTCCGATTTGTCAACTTGTTGGTGACAGTGTATAATTTTGATAGTTTGGTTATATCATGTACATAATAATTAAAATAGGCGTCTATAATTTGACAACTGTCAGAATTTGAAGTTTTCAAAAGCTTAGCATGTACACTATGTTTCAAATTAAATGCGAATGTGAAAACATTTTTAGCAACAGCCCGCATCCAAAACTAAGACATAGCCGTCTTGCGTCTTTTTAAATTTATTTTGTAATTTTAGAATCTTAAATTTGGGTTAGTGATGTAAAAGGCATAAATTTATAATGTCAAGGCCAGTTTTTGCACTAATTTATTTTCTTAAAAAAAGTTATGTGCATTAGAAATAACCACAAAAATGCATGAATTTGATTAATCTCTACTAACTAAGGCTGGTACACAAAAGAAAAAAACAACCTCTAGGCGCCAGCTGCACATTTGATGAACGATATAAAAAAAAATTCTTCGTGCAATTATTTTTGAAGATAAAAAACAATAAATAGTAAACATTGTCACACACATTTCACACGAGTGTTTTTGAGGCTATTGCGTCGTCTATCGCCACTTTACGGTATCTCTACCGGTCCTGGCCAAGACGCAAATCTATCGGAATCGGTCGGCTATTCCAGACATATCCAAGTGACAGTTTGTAATTAAAAAGAAATGTCATATATACCTATAATATTCGAGTCTGTAATAATATAACAGTTATGGGCAAGCGAAAATTGGCTTATTATAAAACATCAACAACATCAACAGTTCCGTAAGTACTCATTCTTTATACATTATGTTTCCCATTTATAGTATTCCTTTATCTATGACAGAATCTGTGAATAAAACCGAAGCGCTGTGATCGAAACCGAATATCGTCTAGCTCCACCTACTCACACCCCCTTGCGTCTACCCTTCCCGCGAGTAATATAAGTTGCATAAGTTTCCATTTGTTAGTAAACGCCCCTCTTAATTTGAAATATAGTGTAGTAAAGTCGCCGACAGAATAATTCTACAAAAAATAGAAGAACACTCCATAATCAATAACATAATACCTCCAGAACAGCATGGCTTCAGGAAAAATCACAGCACAGTCACACAACTTGCTAGAGTCATAGAATACATCCACAATGCATTTGACAAAACATCGTCACCACAGCTGTCTTCCTAGGCATCTCAAAGGCATTTGACAGAGTATGACAGCAAGGGTTAATATACAAACTGCTCGCTAATGACTTCCCCGAACACAACATCTGAATAACGCAGGCCTATATCCACCGTAGTACATTTAATATTCAAATCAACCAAACTCATTCTACAACAAGATTCATCACAGCTGGAGTACCCCAAGGCTCAGCCCTTTCCCCTCATCTTCACAGCCGACATCCCCAAAAATGACAACACCATGATCGCCACCTATGCCGATGACACTGCCTTCTATCACAAATTCTCCAAACCAGAATAGCCATAAGAAACCTACAAACATCTCTGGATAACATAACAACCTGGTGTCACAACTGGAGGATAGCCGTAAAGGGTGAAAAATCTCAAGCCAAACGTTAAATTCCTCGGGGTCTTTCTGGACCAAAAATTGAGATACTCACATCACCTCAAAACAATAATCAGAAGAGACAAATCAGCCAGAGCGCGCCTATGGCCGCTTCTAGGGAGACACAGCACCCTTACACTAACCCTAAAAGTTAGATTATACAATCAGGTCATTAAACCCGTTATGACTGACGCTGCTCCAATCTGGATATCAACATACCCCACTCACATCAACTCACTACAGACAATCCAAAATGTTACCCTCAGAATGGTAGTACAGGCACCATGGTACGTTAGAAACAACCAAATACATCAAGAAACAAACTCCTCCTTATTTCATCACCACATCAAAGAAATGGCAAAAGATTTCTACAATAAGATGGACAACCACCCGAACCAGACATTCACAGAACACCTTACATACGACCCAGAAATATTTTTCAAACACAAGCGCCCAAGGCTTTCATTCTAACACGAAACCTCACATGAGGAGCTAAAAGTATAGCACACATCTATCATCGTCAGATCTCCCCTTATTATAAGACTAAAAGTAAAAGGCACTAAGTTTAACACTCTTTTCTGTTTTTCTACAGGTTTCTAGTGAAGATGGCAACTTAGCTGCCGAAATATGTATATAGATTTCTTTATATCTTTTTAATTTTTGTGGTAAGGGATTTTTCCTTTCGCATTTTGTTTCAGATTTTGAGCGACCATCTCCATCCCAATAATGAGTTTTAACAAATTATATATTAATGGAAAATACTTACATGCTCTTTCAAATAAAACAAATAATAATTGTTGTGGCACAAATTTTAATTCGTTAGACACTAAACAAAAGACGCACGTTTTCTATACTTTGCCAAAGACTAAAACGTGCACTTAAGAAAATGATTGCCGCATAACGTTCATAAACAAAGCGATAAGAATGCAAGAGAGAGATGAGACTCTGATTCAGAATATGTGTACGTATGTTTACTTAACTCTGCGAATTTTGTCAAGCTAGAATCGCGATTCCTCCCACTGCACGGTTGGTTATCTCTTGATTTAACTCACTCCAGCCTGTGTTTAACTAAAAAAATATTCATGTATATAGTAAATTTACCTACACATCCTGCAGGTATATAAGATGCATTATGTCATTGCAAAAGTTAGCACGATTACATGTAATTATTGACTGCAAGCGAACGAAATGTTTTCGCGGATTAATTAATTATTATTACTGAAAAAAAAAAGAGTATAAAGCTGGTGTATTTATTAATAGTAGCCGTTTTATTCGTGTGATATATCGTTTTACACATAGATAAAACAGAAGCGAGATTACGTAATATAATTGGAAAAAAATAGGTGTACATTACATGGCACTTAATGCGTTTAATTTTACTTACCGAGTTGATATATTTATGCGCTATGTAAATAGGTTCATTAATAATTATGAGAGGGCAGTACAGATTTACATCAGGGGAAAGAAATTTGCGTGACAATAGAGAACTGCAGAGGTGTATCTCTCAAATTTGTTTTTTTTCTGTCAGTATTATTATTACGTTATGAAAAAAAAATTGATATACATCGTGTTCAAGTTAAGTGTTCACCAGTTCTTTATTATTAGAGGTATGAAGTGAAATTAGCAAGTTGGTAGCACTTTTCTCGTCTTGATTGAGACAGTAAAAATAGGAAAACAATTATGCGTTTTATATCCGACATACAGGTGTCCCAGAAATAAAAAGACGGAGTAGCAGAAATCGGAAGCTAGATTGTGTAAAATGGTACCCTCAAAATATCAAGTCTTTATTCGTACGCAGACGGCAGAAAAAAAATAATAAAGAATTCAATTGGCCTTACGCCGACCCTGGACTAAATATCCACCTGCTTCACTTTCACAATCGGTCCTTTTCAGGACCACCATATTACTTGTATTAAAAAAAATGGAGGAGGAATAGATACTTCATAATAAATATCAAACCATTAATTACTTTAATTTTACACCTGCTAGAAAAAAATAATTACATTCTTGATATTTACTGTAATAAAGGATAGAAAAGCTACGTTTTGTTGAATATTCTAAAATAATAATAATCAGCTGTTTCCGACTACAAACACATTAAAGAGCAACAACCTTCCTATTTTAAAAATAAAAACAATCTTAATTGAGTACGATTTAACGTTTTTTTCTCGGTTTATACAAATAAAAGCGTATTTTTCTATGAATGCGTGTTCGATTCTATTTACATATGAGCATTTTTACGTGTATTTATAAACATACATTCTGAGCCATGTCCGTAATGTAATTTTTTTATCTAAAAAATAACATAGAAAATTAAATTTTTAATTTCTTCGTTATTGTGGTATATTTGGGCCTGTTTCTGTTCGGACTTTACATACCTGCTACTCCGTCTTTTTATTTCTGGGGCACCCTGTATTGGTACTTGTCCTATAGTACAGCAAGTCAAGAAAAACATTTTTCAGTAGAGCCTCCATACAAATGCAAAAAATGTATTTTATATAATTCAAAAGAGTAACGAATGGAAACTTTATGATTTGCTATACTTGGCACTAGTTATATTATGAATCATGTCCAACTGGATCTCGCTATCATGGCCATAGTATAACTGAGATATATTGCTAAAACTGATTCTGTTAATCTCAATATTTCGTTCTTTATGTAATGCCTTTTAGTTGTACAATAATATACACAAAAAAATGTGTTTTAATTTTTTTTTTATTTATTTTATATTTCTTTCTCAATCTTGACTATATACACATTAATTTTTCTAAGAAGAGAGGGGGAAAATTGATTTTGCCGACATTGCTTCACTTGTTATTGAACTCACAAGCCGCCATTGAATGAAGTGGGGATTAATTACGTAGTAAAGTATTTGTTTGTATTTTAAAAATGCTGCGGTACGAACAAAATCAACACTTTGAACTAGATTGGAAGATACCATACTATTTGCCTTAAAACATATTCAGCTGTTCTGCTTCTTTAAGCATATCATGTGAAAACATGTTTTCTACAGCTAAATGATTAAGACATGATAAAACCCTAACTTTATTGTAGAGTATACTTAAATATCACAATAAAATGGTATACCATGCATATACATTTATTAAAAAAAATTATAGAATATTTCCAAATAACACAAATTAAAAATGTAACATTCTATAAATTCATTCCTTCTTCATATTTTGTACATATCTGATGTAATGTTTTCAACTCTGTCAATTCATAGTTTGCTAATTTTATTACTTACAGTGATACACTTTTTGGTGCTGCCTATACCAAATCTGTGAATTCTGAAATTTTAAATAGACGTAGGATTCATTTAAACTACTTATTAGTTTTTTTTTATTTTTGTTTAGATCCACAAGTTTTTGAAATACAAAACCTTTTTTTTTTTAAAAGGAAACACTGGTTAAAAAGGGATATTTCCTCCCCGAATTAAATGGTATAATAGGTTTGGTGATTCGTTTGACGGGATTTTAGAAAAAAATTCAAACATAAATAGTATATTATGCAATGAACATTTGATGATTAAGACACGAGTAAGAATGTTGTAATGAAACGAAGTCACCAAGAAGACTGTGCAATGTTTAACGACACCCATACAGATAGGAATCCCATAAGCAAGTCAACAGTGACAAAAACATCAAAAAGATTTAATCAAACGGGTAGTGTGAAAAACTAACCGAAATTAGTACGGCTAAGAATGTGCACCAACGAAGAAAATACTTTAAATATTTTATTAGATATCACAGAGTACCCTAAAACTTCTATGCTACAAGTGGCTTTAAGTCATGATATATCTCGAAGATCTGTTCAAAATATTTTAAAACGAGCAAAGTACCATCCATAAAAAATTCAGCAGTACACGAATCCAACGAGGATGATTTTGATAGAAGATTAGAATTCTGTGAAAGAATGATGCAGATGATCGGCGGCGATGAAAATTTTGTTAAAAGGATTGTTTTCTCAGACGAAGCAACGTTCCAGTTAAATGGTATTGTAAATAGGAACAATTGTAAATATTGGTCTGATAGTAATCCTTATTGGATGGCGATGAACACACACCCAATATCCACAAAAAGTCAATGTATGGGCCTGAATTATCGGTCATAATATCATAGTTTTTTATAGACGGAAATCTAACTGCTGAAAAGTATTTGCAATTATTGCGAGAAAATATTGTTTCTCAAATTATACATCTTTTCCCAAATCACGACAATCAAATTTTGTTTCAACAGGACGGCGCTCCACCACTCTATGGACGTGAAGTACGTTATTACTTAAAAAATACATTTCCTCAAAGGTGGATAGGGAGGCGAGAAACTATTCAATGGCCGGCTCGATCTCCTGATCTGAATCACCTAGACTTTTTCTTATGGGGATATTTAAAGTACCGTGTGTACAACAACAAACCAGAATCTTTGAACGAATTAAAATTACGTATTCAGACAGAATTATGAAATATTCCTCAAAATTGGTAAAATAATACAATAGACGGATTTATCGACATACTTTATTATTGTCAGGAAGTGAATGGAGAACACTTTGAAGACCTTTTATAATCTAAATTCTGAAGTGAAGTTGTGTTTATAAATTATAAACATCTTCTCTGAATATTAATTGAAACATTTTATTAAATTTTTGTTGCTCTGTTTAGTTTTGTTTATTTTAGTTTCATTGCAAGCATTTGTTGGTGTTTCAATGGGAAATGATAGTGGCGATGGGACTTTCTCTACTGCCATTGTTAAGTTTTTCTAATTTTTGACGGATGGGTAAAGGCTGCTTGATTTGTGTGTTTTATTTAATTTTAATTAATAATAATAAGTATAAGGTCTTTATTAATTAATAAAAGGCGAAGTATTAGCCAAAGCTATTTACACTTAACCCTAGTAATAACAAACAATAATAATAAGTACAGAGGTAGCAAAAAGTAATAAAAAATAATAATAATAATAAAATAATATACACATGTATTAAATATCTAATATAACACATCCATACAGTAACTGTTCCCTAGCTAAAAAGAAAAACCAATTCCAGAAATCCGCAGCATTAGCTATTAAACAGAGCCGTCGCAAAAGCTGAGGTTGGCAACCGTTTGTAATAATCACTCAATTTATTGAAGGTCGTTGAAGCAGCGTAAGTGAACGATCGCTTGAACATAGCTGTGTGATGACTCGGAATAACAAAATGGTACCGGAACCTAGTATTGATCTTATGCAGTTCATACTGCTTCAACAACTTCAAAGACAAGTAAGCAGGAGAGGATGTTGCAGCGCTACCGAGTGCACAAAAATGGCATAATGCAGTCTGCGGCGTTTCTCCATATTCAGCCACCCAATCAGCTGGAGCTTATCAGATACGTGGTCCCGGAACTTCAAATCAAATATCAACCTCAAACAACTGTTCTGAACCCTCTGTATACGATATCTGTCAAGGGAATCAAGACAGGGACCATACACAGTATCGCAGTAGTTGAAATGGGACAACACCAAACTATCCGTCAAGAGTTTTCTCAATCTAAAATCAAGGCAGTGCTTGTTGGAATAAAGAATTTTTAAAGAGGAGTATGCTTTTCTCAAAAGCTGAGTGATATGGGGTTTAAATCTCAAGGAAGTATCAAAATAGAGCCCCAAGTTCCTTGCTGAGTCTACAGGTGTCAGCAACACGTTATTAATACTAACATTAAGAGAGCTTGAAAAGGCAAGGGACCTTTTATTACCGAGAATTATCAATGAAGATTTAGTAGCGTTGATGTGTAAATTATGTTTTTTAGCCAGGAGTAACAGTCTCTCCAAATCCTCATTAATTAAACGAGACTCCTCGACCGCACTAGTTGATGAAAGAGCTCTGTAAATTTGAGTATCATCTGCATAGAACATACAATGGCAGTTATGTAGCTGTTTTGCAAAGTCAGCCGTATACAACATGTACAACAGTGGTCCCTGTGGAACGCCTCTACTCACAAGTAGATCCTCAGACTCAGACAGCTCAATTACCACTCTCTGCCTACGATCAGACGGGTATGAGGAAAAAAATGCAGGGCCACTGCATCGAAGCCATAATATTTCAATTTAGATAACGTGAGTTGATGATCAATTGTATGAAATTCCTTCGTAAAATCCAACAGCACCAATGCAGTTCCAAAACCCCGATCCCATGACCGAAGGACATCGTCAGTCACCCTGACAAGTGCCGTTGCAGCACTAAATGCTTTGCGAAACCCAGATTGGACATCAGGGATAATGCCAAAAGTCACAGCATACTCCATCACCTGCTTGTGAACGACTTTCTTTAAAATCTTAGATAAAACAGGCAATATGCTAATTGGGCGAAGATCACTGTAACTAGTAGGATTGAGAACCTTGCAAATCGGATGAATTCTTGAATTCTTCCACAGTGTGGGGAAGCAACCGTTCTCTAAGCAAAAGTTCACCAAATGCGTGACATACGGAATAGCACTAGGATCACGTAGGTGTTATGGAAGACGACGATGCTTATCCCTCTTTATATGCATTGAGTGAAGTGCATTCCAAGAATTTTTCAAATTATTTCGGGATGTTATTGAACGCAAGTAGGCTCTTTTTTCAGCCCTAACCGCGGTAAGAGTAGTATTACGCAACTGCTTGTAATAATTCCAATCCCCTGTACCCCTGTAATTTTAATTAGGTTTAAATTTTTTTCTAAAATTGTCAAAATAGCGTTTTTAACGATGTTCCATTTAATCCATGTTTCCATTTAAAAAAACAAGTAGGCTATGGATTTCAAAAACTTATGGATCAAAACAAAAATAAAAAAAATCAATAAGTAGTTTTAATTGAGCCCTATGTCTCTTTAAAATTTCAAGATTCTAGCTCAAACTATCTGAGCATAACGAACCCGGTTCCGTAAATAATCGCAACCCTGTATATGTTCTATCAGAAATATATAAATTATAATTTGCAGCTGTTTTTGTATGTAAATTAAGCAAAAGAAACTCTATCGTTTCTGCAGAACATATATATGATGGCTTCTTCAGACAATATTACATTTTTGTTATACTATTTAATAGTAGAAATTAATGCTTTATTATGTGTAACAAGTTTACTACGTTGTTGATTTTAAATTTAAAGTTTTTAATGGCTTGATTTGAATTTGTTGATCATTGTTTAAATATCGTAACAATGTAAACACATTCAAAAGGAAGGTTCTGTATATGTTGCAGAAACGACAAACATAATAGTAATTAATAAAAAATTAAATTAAAATTTATGGTGCATCATATTACATATGTGCATATACATATACGTAAGTTCTTGTTATTAATATATTTAAATGTATTACCTGCTATCTTGTCGCGTTGCCATCTGACTTAGGGTACTGTTACATGTAGAAATTCTATTTAAGCCGGACATAGACGGCGATATAATATAGTTGGAGGCTCTGTACATAAGCGGCGAGTCAGCTTTAGCCAGATAATCCAAGTCATCTTCCTCACCGATGACTCCGGGCTTGAAAAACAACTTTTGAGGTAGGGGCGTCGCTGGTAAGGATGTCGGCGTACCACAATGACGCGCGACATCTTGGCCTGCTGAGTTTCCATTTTTCCTATTGATGAACTGTCTGCCGAGGATTCTAGCGAAGATATTTGCGTGGGTTTGTTTGCCAGTAGTAGATGGACGCTCGATATTAGTTGAGATAGAAAATTCGTCGTGTTTTTCTGACATTATTTTTCAGGAATGAGGTGTGAAACAGTTCTCTTTCACTCAAATTCCGCCATTATCGCTGTTAACCTGAAATGTAAATTAATAAACATAATGACAAAATTTCTATATTTCTGTTATGTAACAAGTATAAAAATGATTGTGTGAGTGATTGAATGAGTATCACCATATTAGCATGGCAGGTACAGAACGTAAAGGAATAAACTTCCTAACATATCGTTTCCGATTTTAATTTTAATAACGTGTGGTATACAGGCTGTTTGATAAAAAACGCCCTATCCAGTAACTTATTTATTTTTTATCTGATTTCAATTAATAAAAAAAGCATAAAAACGGTTTGACAAGCTCTATAAACTGACCCTAATCCCATTTTTCAGCATTGTTTCGAATACGTAACTATATACTGGGGTGTCTCTAAAAGGTGCGGAAAAAACGCTACCACACATTTCTGAGGGCAAAATATGACGATCTAACCCAACTTACCTCAGTCCAAAAGTGGATGCTTTCGGAGATACAGAGTGTCAAAAGTTCAATTTGGTTTTAGTTTTTTATAAATAATTTCTGTAATAATTGGTATATTGTCACAATATTTGGGTAGGGGGGGGGTTTCGTGGGGTAAAAAATTTAAATCTGCTCTCATTTTCATTGCAAAATGTAGAGGGCGCCACCTGCGGCATATTGTATCCATTTAAAACGTAGTAACTTTTTTGAGACACACTGTATTTAACTTTTAAATAAAAATTCTTATTCTCCAATGTTTTTTACCTAGAAAAGGTATACCTGGTAGGAGTTGATTGGAGCAGCCGTTTATGAGTAATCTGGATATAAAAAATTCATTCCGTATATGGACACATATGCTTCTGTAATTTGGGTGTTATTCTTGTGGCAATTCAATGCAATGATGCATCTACTTTTGGACTGAGGTAAGTTGGGTTAGATCGCCCTTAGAAATGTGTGGTAGCGTTTTTTCCGCACCTTTTAGAGACAGCCTGTATATAAAATAAGCTGTACCGGGTGGCCAACTAAGAATGGCCGCCGGCTATATCTCAGAAACCAGTAGTCTTATTGCTTCCGGGTAAAAAAATTTCAAGTAAAAGTGCCCAAGAGAAAATGCTGGAAATTATTTTGGAGTTTGTAAAATGTCCGCAAGGGGGCGTAACAGTCAGGATCAATGTTAAAATTTAGAATTTCTTCATATTTTTACTAATTAAGGGTTAATGAAAATTTCTAAACTTTATTCCTTACACATTCTTTAATACTTTTAGTCTTGCACATTTTTCACTATCTAGTGAAATAAAGTGGTGGGGGCAGTTCAGATGTTTTTTTATATAAACTGGGATTACTCCCGTTTGACTTAACCGATTTGAATAAGTTTGATCTCATTTAAAAGAGCCTTACTTGCTCTACAAGCTGCACTTGTGTTTTTGTATCTCGAACCTTTGCCGTCACTGGTAGATGGCGTTAACTGAAATGTCAACAAATATTAGGCCTTTTTTAAATAAAGTTAAATGCAATGATATGTTTCTTTTTACATAAGTTAATAACAAATTAAAACCTCTACATTTCGGTAAAAAAGCTAAATTTGTATGTTTTTTAGAACAGGAGATATTCGCAAAAATAGATGAAAATGCATGGAATTCTCTTGTTTTAATTGTCTTCTTTTTGTTATATATATATATATATATATATATATATATATATATATATATATATAATTGAAAAAGGTATTGGGGAATCCAGCAATCAAAAACAAGTTTTACAATGTCATGGAAATCTAATTCTCTTTAATCAATATTTCGCACATATAATTCATGTGCTTCCTCAGGATTAAGCTGTAAGTACAATGGCATGATAACAACGTAAGAAGTATGCACAAGAATTCTATTTTAAATGACTTACAAATGTGATTTCTCGCTATGGAGAAGATAAAACATCTATGAAATACAGGTTACAGTTGCTAAGAAACATCACAACAAAGTATCCAAAATGCGACGAGCATTATGTTTTTAAAAAATGAGAGGATTGAGCAAGCTGTATTGTGTCAACAAGACAATGTCATTAATGTTTGCTTATAGCGCAAGTCATATATTGAGTAAAATCAATACCAACCCAAGAAAAATCAAAACATCCGAAATGTAAAAATACTAGGGAGTAACTAAACAAAGCATCGTCACAGCTAGATGCCCATCCTCCTTTTAACATGTATTATGAACATCATTATATGACACAACAAATCTGTCCAATCTTACTAAATTGTTAATAAAAAGACAAAGAAAAACAAAAGAGAAAGTAAAAGGTAAAATTTGTAAAAGTTAATTAGTTAAAACCCCCCAGCTCGCCTCTAAACATCAAGACTCAACAAATATGAGTATATTATGCTTAAGTACTGAAGATCAGACCTGAAATTCATCACATTGTTTATTCTGTTTATATATACCATCTCAAAGAATTCTCTACTGTTCTTTCTACTCTCTGTCCTCAAAATTGTGACCCCTTCTAAATTAGGTGTGTGATCCTCTTCTAACATATGCTTAGCCAAGGCACAACGGGTTTTACCTGTGCGTATGTCACTTTTATGTAAGGTTAATCGTGTTGATAGCCAGTTGCCTGTTTGGCCTATGTATTGTTTATCACATTTAGAGCACGGTATTTGGTATATTATGTTAGATTTGAATTTAAACTCAGTTTTGTCCTCCACAGTAACATTCAATTCACGTTGGAGAGAGAGGTCAATGCTGAAATTCCTAGATATAAAAATCATTAGGAAAGATACTGTTTTAACAACTGACTGGTACAGAAAGAAAACTAACTCGTCAAGATTCCTTAACTACTATTCGAATCACCCCATTCAGCAAAAAATCAATATGGTGATCATGATGAAACAAAGAATTTTAAGATTAAGCCACCCCAATTTCCATAGAAAAAACCTAAAAATATTAGCTGATCTATTTCTCAATAATGGGTATCCTAAGACGGTCATTTCAAAGTTGTTATTTAACACCCAGAGAATAGATAATCCACAGATTCAACTTCAGATAGAACCTAACAATAATCAACCTATTAAATACTTCAGGTTGCCTTACATAAACAATTTAAGCCAACAGATTTCTAAAATCTTAAAAACTGATAACATCCGGTTTGGTTACTATAGTAAAAATAAAATAGGTGATTTCTTTTCTAAGTTAAAGGACAAAACTGAGTTTAAATTCAAATCTAACATAATATACCAAATACCGTGCTCTAAATGTGATAAACAATACATAGGCCAAACAGGCAACTGACTATCAACACGATTAACCTTACATAAAAGTGACATACGCACAGGTAAAACCCGTTGTGCCTTGGCTAAGCATATGTTAGAAGAGGATCACACACCTAATTTAGAAGGGGTCACAATTTTGAGGACAGAGAGTAGAAAGAACAGTAGAGAATTCTTTGAGATGGTATATATAAACAGAATAAACAATGTGATGAATTTCAGGTCTGATCTTCAGTACTTAAGCATAATATACTCATATTTGTTGAGTCTTGATGTTTAGAGGCGAGCTGGGGGGTTTTAACTAATTAACTTTTACAAATTTTACCTTTTACTTTCTCTTTTGTTTTTCTTTGTCTTTTTATTAACAATTTAGTAAGATTGGACAGATTTGTTGTGTCATATAATGATGTTCATAATACATGTTAAAAGGAGGATGGGCATCTAGCTGTGACGATGCTTTGTTTAGTTACTCCCTAGTATTTTTACATTTCGGATGTTTTGATTTTTCTTGGGTTGGTATTGATTTTACTCAATATATGACTTGCGCTATAAGCAAACATTAATGACATTGTCTTGTTGACACAATACAGCTTGCTCAATCCTCTCATTTTTTAAAAACATAATGCTCGTCGCATTTTGGATACTTTGTTGTGATGTTTCTTAGCAACTGTAACCTGTATTTCATAGATGTTTTATCTTCTCCATAGCGAGAAATCACATTTGTAAGTCATTTAAAATAGAATTCTTGTGCATACTTCTTACGTTGTTATCATGCCATTGTACTTACAGCTTAATCCTGAGGAAGCACATGAATTATATGTGCGAAATATTGATTAAAGAGAATTAGATTTCCATGACATTGTAAAACTTGTTTTTGATTGCTGGATTCCCCAATACCTTTTTCAATTACACAAAAACAGCAAAGATTGGTACATATTTCAACATTATATATATATATATATATATATATGTATATATATATATATATAATTTTACTGAATTTATATATATATATATCATAAATTCAGTAAAATTCTAACACGCAGACCAAATAATAAAATGTCACAAAAGCGGAAGAAATTTGAAAGGCATTTCTGTAATACCGATGCAAAATATATAAAAATATATTAAATAAAAATATGTATACCATTTCGTTAGTTCCTGTTTAAGAAACCAAAATTACATAAATGTAATTTTATGTAAACGTTCGAAAATCATGTAAATATTTCAAATTTTCATATACTATGATTTACTATACTAACAATTAATACTAACACTATCAGAATAAAACTAATATTAAACACTAAAATAACTACAGTTACATTACTGTAAAGATTGGTTTGCAAAATTTTTAATGACGGCCTAATTGTTCAAAATGGCGCCCATCCTTGTTAATGTAAGCCTGCAACCTTTGCCGCGTGGATAAAACAGAAGTTTCAATTTCCGCCTCCGATATGTTTCGTACTGCTGCTATAATTTTCTTCATTATATTTTGTCTTGTTGTTGGCCGGTTTTCAAAAACAATGTCGTTAACTCTCCCCCAAAAATAAAAATCTAGGATGTTGAGGTCTGGTGACCTGGCGGGCCAGGGAAATATACTACCCCGTCCAATTCACTTGCCAGGATATGTCTGATCTGAGAAATCCTGGACGCTTGCAGCAAAATGCGCCGGACACCCATCGTGCTGAAAAAACTTATCACGACGAACGTCCATCTTCTGCTAGAAGGAGCAGCTCATTCATAAAAAAATTTAAATAAACCTCTCCAGTGAGATGTCGGCTAAAGAAAACGGGTCCAGTAATTTTACCTCCTAGAATACCGCACCACACGTTTACCGACCAGCAGCCTTGATGCTAAACTTCCTGCATCCAACGCGGATTTGTCCTGGACCAATAGTTCATATTGTGCAAGTTCACACCACCATTGCTATTAAATGTTGCCTCATCCGTCCATAGGACGCGAGAAAGAATTTCGGGGTTTCCGCTACCATATTTAATAGCCATTGACAATATTCAATCCGGCGATCGATATCTTCAGCCGTTAAAGCTTGATGAAGAACGATGTAATAAGGATACATCCTGAAAATAATATGGCAAACGTGAACGAAACTGTGAGATCAAATTTATCCAAACTTGTTAGACACTATTTTAGGTAACTTACTATTATAAAGTATTACTGTGGTCTATATAAACGGTATCGGATAAAATGGCCGTGACCGGTAAACAGACAATCAATAGGCAGATGAATGTATGAGTTAAACTTAAGGGAACCGAGTACGGAACGTTAAAAACAACTGTTATGCTTAATGCTTAAAAGTATTAAAACAAACTGTAGGAGATAAAGCAAATCTAACAAAGGCCCTACAAAAAATCTCGAAATAAAGTTTGTTTTATTTTTAACTTAAATCTTTCAATATATTTGGGACCGTAGTTCTACAAATGCCCAACTCTCTACTTGTGGTTTCGGTCACTACATGTGGATTAAATTCAATATATTCTAATACTTTTATAGCATTTTCTTCGGTTCGACCAGTAGGTTGCCTTCTATACACCGGAAGATTAATATTTCCGGTGGTCCAAAGCCTTTCCACTAACCTACGAAAACCACTGCTCGCATAATGTCGTCTTCCAGAGAACTGCGTAGCATACACTCTGAAAGCAAATGTAGCATTTCGCATGCATTCGAAATAGATACCAATCATATCGAATGTCTCTTCATTCGCTAACCGCATCTCACTAAAAGAGAAGTTTTCCCAAACACAAAAAAGTAAACGGAATCAATCAAAAACTGACAATAATATTTATTATTTTCACAATTGGTCGTTTTAACACAGAGTTATTGTTTTATTTTTTCAAAGCTTACTTTTTTATTTTCAATGGTATATTTTTTGGATTAAAATAAGTATTAAAAATAATCTTGCTTTATTAAACAGGGTCTTTCAAAATGGTATAACATTTTTCTTGATAATAATAATATGTTAGATAATAATAATATATGTAGCTCGAAATTGTTAGCTTCATAAGAAAAAATGCCAGTAAAACAGGAGAACTAATGAATTTTGATCTATTTTTGTCAATATCTCCTGTTCTAAAAAACATACAAATTTGGTTTTTTTTACCGAAATGTAGAGGATTTAATTCTTTATTAGCCTATGTAAAAAGAAACATATCATTGTATTTAACTTTTTTGAAAAAAAGCCTAATATTTGCTTACATTTCAGATAACGCCATCTAACGGTGACAGCAAAAGTCCGAGATACAAAAACACAAGTTCAGTTTGTAGAGCAAACAAGGCTCTTTTAAATGAGATCAAACTTATTCAAATCGGTTAAGCGAAACGGGAGTAATCCTAGTTTATTTAAAAAAACATCTGAACTGCCCCCACCACTTTATTTCACTAGATAGTGAAAAATGTGCAAGACTAAAAGTATTAAAGAATGTGTAAGGAATAAAATTTAGAAATTTTCAGTACCCCTTAATTAGTAAAAATATGAAGAAATTCTAAATTTAACATTGATCCTGACTGTTACCCCTTGCAAACATTTTACAAACTCCAAAATAATTTCCATGATTTTCTCTTGGGCACTTTTACTTGAAATTTTTTTACCCGGAAGCAATATGACTACTGGTTTCTGAGATATAGCCGGCGGCCATTCTTAGTTGGCCACCCGGTACACTCCTACGGGGTAGTAGCCGCCCTTCTGGGCTCTCCGATCCTTTTTTTGTGGGGGATCACTCCACATTTCCACCTATTCCCTCTATAAGTATTTGTATGATGTTGCCTGTTCTACTATTAGCCTCCATTCCTTTTTGTTCTTTGTTTTAATTCTCCAGTTTGTTCCCATTTTGTTCAAGTCCTCTTTCACTTGTTGTTCCCACCTGATTCTTGGTCATCCTCTCGTTCTCTCGCCCGCTGGTGTCCACTGGGCAATGCTGCGCACTGTTGCTCCTGTGCCTGCTCTGTTGATGTGTCCATACCATCTTATTCTTTGGGCCTTTATAAATCTAACTATATCTTTCCCTTTCACCAGTCGGTCGATTACATGGTTCATCAGAATTCGCATTCCTTCTGCTTCTCTCTTTGGGCCATACATTCTTCTTATTACTTTCCTTTCGAATATTCTGAAGTTTTCCTCGTCTCTTTTCGTTAATTCCATCGTTTCTGCCGCGTACGTTGCTATTGGTCTTATAGTTGCCCTGTAGATTTTCATTTTTGTATCGAATCCGATGTTTCTGTTTTTTAGTAGTTTCTTGTACCCGTAATACGTTTTTTCTATTCCGGTGCTATAAAGTTCACTTTACGACACCCGTTTTGGTTGCATAAAGTATTACTTTATCGCACGCTAATTTTATTTTTTTGAAGTTGGTAACAAAAAAAAATGGAACCAAATCATATTTAAATGTCAAAATATAAGTCTTTAATCTAACAAACATGTGTACGAAGTTGTACGGAGAATAAAAAACACAGTTAGGAACATTTTATTTACGTTAATCAACAATATAAATGAGATGATAAGTTTTTTGATGCTTCTATTGAAATTTCCTTCCCATGTTGAATAGTACAACTGTTATAAACGTTTACTGTAAAGGTGCAAAGCCACAATGAGAATATCTCATGAAATTTTTGTCCCACTCAATAAAAATCGCTTCAATTTCATTGTGGAAACGGTCGAAAGACCAATGAAATTGGAGTTATCCTGCGATTTTTATTGCATGAGACAAAAATCTCAAGAGATATTCTCATTGTGGAATATTCTTTTTAAAAATGCAAGTAGCCTAGAAAATTTTGAGATATCTATACTTTTATAAATATTTAAACAACAACGTAACATTGAATATGTAGACCACAAGGACGATGGCTTTTTTATCTTTCTTTCTTTGTCAAAATAAGCAATTACTACATTTTCCGTAATATTCACAATATTATTTTCTTTACACCACTTTAAAAAGAGGTAGTATTGCTTTTCATAAATATGTCGAGACTTTGTTGGCAAACGATTTTCTAAATTGGATTCTGCTATTTTGCGAATCTCTGGAGGCGTGCAGTTATTTATTTCTTCCATTTCGTTGATAATTTGAAATAATTTATTGGGTAAATCAGATTAAATTTTAAACAAAATGACATGTCCGCCGATATTCAAATATTTAAATGGTTTTACTTAAAAATCAGAGTAACCAACTTCAAAAAAACAAAATTTCTAAAATGTTCGAACAAAACATGTCCCTCATTTTAATCTTTTTTGAATTTTTAATAACCGAAATAGAAAAAATAGTATAAAATACACGTTTCATAAGACTTTTTTGCGCACTTGTTCTTTAGAAAACTCGCCTTGCGGCTCGTTTTCTAAACTTGAACGCGTGCGCAAAAATCGTGTCTTATGAAACTTGTATCTTAATATACTATTATCACCTGATTGAATTCAGTGAGTTGTTTCGGCAGCTCTATTGTTGTCTATATTGATTGTTGCTCCGAGGTATTTGATAGTAGACTTCATTTCAAGTAAAGAAAACGCAAAACTGGTATACCTATCCATTTTTATTTGTTTCAAAGTTACAGGTTTATGAATGTGATTGTCAAATCTTGAAAAAAATGTGTAATCCTAAAGTCAATAAAAACTGATTTTATTTAAAAAAGTTATACGATTCAATAACAGACCTGTGATTGTTAACGTCGCATAATAAAAAGCTATCGTAAAATAAATAAACACGTGTCGCAGAACATAAAATATTTTTTTGTTGATCTACATAAAAAACACTGGAGGATGATTTAAATAACAATTTCGGGAATGCGGACTTCGTGATTATCTTATCGACCGAAGAGTAAATTTGCCAGCAGACTTAGATGAACAAGCAATAGCTATTGTTACAAGGGATCCAACTATCAGTTTACCCCGAATCGCTAGACAATTTGTAGTGCCACGAATTACAGCTTAGCGAATTTTAAAACGTGAGGGCTTATATCCATATCACTATCGCAACGGACACGGTTTGCTTGAGGCAGACCACTATGCTCGTCTAGTTTATTCTACCTGGATGTTAAGACAGTCACGGCTTCATTTTAATTTCTGCAGAACAGTACTCTGGACAGATGAATCTACGTTCACGAGAAGTCGTGTTACAAATCTGAAAAACCTGCACAGGTGGGCATCCGAAAATCCAAAAGCTGTACACCCATCTAAATTTCAATAAGAGTATTCTGTCAACGTTTGGGCTACCCTAATCGATGACTTGTTGATTGGTCCTGTCGTTCTTCCTGCAAGGTTAAATGCGGACAATTACCTTCAAGTTCTTATTGACGAACTGCCAGGTCTTTTAGAGGACTACACTAAATATTCGACTAAAGTTGTGGTTTCACATGGATGGGGCACCACCACATTTCGGAATTGCTGTCCGATATCAGTTAACATCAATTATCCAAGATGGATTGGTCGAGGTGGTCCTGTTGCATGGCCGCCAAGATCACCTGATCTCAATCCCCTCGATTTTTATTTATGGGGGTACATGAAAGATAGTCTACGCGCAAGTTTCAAATACAAGAGAAGAGGTATTGGATCGTATTCATCTGGTTGCTGAACAAATCCGACAAAACAAACATGAAATTCGGATAAGTACTTTTTCTGTTGGCGTACCGCCACAAGCCTGCATTCAACAAGGAGTTGGACATTTCGAAAATATTATTACTTGAACTTTTTTTTAAATAAGATCAGTTTGTATTGACTTTTCTTTCATGATCTGACAATCACATTCATAGACCTGTAACTTTGAAACAAATAAAAATGGATATACAAGTTTTGCGTTTTCTTTACTTGGAATGAATTCTACTTTGCACTCCCAAAATTTGAACATAATGATACGGGACGCCTTGTATACGGGGACGCATTCTGGTTGATCGGATGAGAGTCCCCCACAAAGTATTATAAATTAAATGTTTCCAGTGGCTAGCTCTATTCATTAGTCTGCTAAGCCTTCGAACACCACACAATTAGATTCCTTTAGAGGAATATGTAAAAAAGCAAATATACAGTATACCAGTAAACACAAAAGAAGCTATGTGGGAACATATTCGGCAAATATTTAGAGATATAGGTGTTCAACTCCTTATTAATGTTGATTTATCATTTCCGAAGCGTATTCAGAAATATTTAGAAGTGAATGAATATTCTTTTGTAGACTTATTGAAATAATTTTTACCTATTTTAATATTCATATTTATTGCTTTTTTTTTTAGTTCCTGTTCCAATAATTTCTCGTCCATTCACGTAACAGTTCCTATTTCTGAGCCTACTATAATCAGATTATTAATTTGTTTGGTTTTAAAATTTGTTTATTGTACCAAATTCTACATATTACAGGCAATTAATGTATCGTATAAATACAGGCAGATATAGACATCACACACTTATCAAGATTATCTATATAAGTTAAAGAAAAGAAGAAGAGTATTGATATATTATATATTTTTGCAACGCAATTTTTTAAACAATTCAAACTCTTTCGTTAGTAAACAAATTTTGTTGACATTCCCTCAATACATACAAAAATCATATGATGTGTAACCTAAAAATATGGTTAGATATAAGATTTTATGAAAAATTCATTATAAATCATGCTTTGAGAAGCAACATTTAAATGTCATCCGTTCGATTGGGAATTTCGCAGCAAATATAATGGCTCACTATACCGTATTCAAATAAAAAACATAAATTTGATAAAATAATATCAAAAAATGATAATTATAATAGCACAGTAATGGCTACTTTTAAAGTAATTGCCTTACATGTGTTTGGTGCGAAATTTAGTTAGCAAGTCTGAAACGAACTGATATACTGGGTGTTGCATTTAGCAATAAATGACTTTTAGGCAAACACGAGTATTTTTAATTCAGTTTTCTGTACATGTAATTGAAAAACATAAAGAATGCTTGTATTAGGGCCTTTTATTATAAACAACATTACCAAAAATGATGTTTATCTAATATATCGCTTTTGAGAAATATAATTTTATAAAAAGATTGAATTTTTGAGAAAAACGGTAATAAGTGGAAAACTTTAAAATTTTAAATTTTAGGCCTATACTATCTTATTATTTTTTTACTAAAAATTATACGTGAATTTGATTATTTCCCTTAAAATACAAATATTAAAATACAAATATTCCGATGTAATTATTTTACATGTACTTATTGAGTTAAATGTAACCCTCTCCTTTAAAATTAGTTTTCTCAGTGTTGAAAATTCTAATTATAATTTTCTGCTTTTACCACTGATAATTATTTAATTAGGTAAATCGAAAGGTCTTGAGTTCGAATCTTAGTCGTGAGTAATTTTTAAAATTAAAAATTTACCTAATTAAATAATTATCAGTGCAAAAAGCAGAAAATTATAATTAGTAGTAAGTTTTCATATTACCCTGTATATTAATAATATTGTAACAATAAAAACAAAATGTTAGCTTGATCTTTTACTAATTTTTAGATATTTTAACATAAATTGATTGATTATTTATGTCTATTGAAATTGTGTTAAGGATTAACGGATTTATTTCAATAACATAAAGTAATGAATAATGTCATATTGAATTTTTTCCATTCATGTCAAAATTTTCAAGAAATATTGATTGATTAATATCTACTGATTGAGTATTTACGGGTTTTAGAGCTTGTGTCGGTGATGTTACATTTTTAAATTAAGAAAGACGTGTTTTAAACGGCCTTGTGGTTAACAATTACCTACCAAATAATATACGACATTAAACTACATATATGTTTGCGCCGCTATTAACGGCTTAAACTTTTATTGTTATTATATATATATTTCACTGATTACATCATGAATATTATGTTTGTAATTTAAATATACCGGAGTTATTTTTAAATCAATAAACACGTGATTTAATATTGTCACATATTTATCGTTTGCACAAAGTTATTTTTGAATACTTAAAAATGGCAGTAATGATGTTAATCGGACAGGAAAACACTTTATCAGTAGCCATTAAAAACTGATCAAACAAATTTTAAATCGAAAACTTCTTTATTGTGACAAATTCCTTCACAATGGAATGAATTAGGATATCAAAGTGTGCTGTTTATGTATAGCTGCTTTTTATTTGCATGCTCTCATATATATTGTTTTCTCTTTTGTAATAATTGGATGTTATTTTTAAGTATAAGCGGGTTTGTAGTTTTACGTCGTATTAACATTACCGACGTGCAGTATTTTAGGTATTAGCTGTATCAGTTTTTATAAAGTGTTCTATTCTATTTATTGAATAATAAATGTGCAATTAATAAATATTAGTTTCAGTTATTAATCCTACTACAGAAAAATATGAAAGAGCAGCCAGAACTCATGTTCGAATTGTTGGGAGGACAGGCTGAATCTAACGGATAAGTATTTACTTAATTGAGTGTTTAAACCTAATTTATTAACGTAAACTGAAGTTTGTGTGTTTTTCTCATATTTACTTTTAAACTGCAAATTAATTATCGGCCTCCGTGATTGTTTTTCTTGATTTCTGGGCGTGAGTATTCTAATACTCCGCTTGGAATACGAGAGGGTATCTTCTACATATAGGCAAACTTGGCTTCCGCTGGCGTTAGATGGTAGATCATTCACATATTCACATAGATGATAAATAACTATAGACCAGACTCGAGCGGTTAATAAATCATCGCCCATGGGCGCACTATTAAAATTTTCTATTTTTAAACAATTTTAATTTTATTTATGCAATTGGATAACAGGTGGATAGTGATCTATAAAATACAAAATACGTTATTATTTGTTCATTTTGTTGTTCAAGTCGAGTAAAGGAGTATTAATATTTACTTAATTGATGTTGCAGACACTTCTTGGTGAAACATTTTAATAAATTAATTTAATTGTTGAGAATAACACACTTGGCTATATTTCACAAAGTTTTATTAGAATAGAAGTAATACTACTTACATATTAAAGTAATGATAATCAAAGAGTTTAAGTGCATTTTATTCGCGTATTTTTAAATTTAGGACGATAGTGTATTACTTACTTTTTGTTTAGAATTCAACTCTCTTTCAAAATATATCGAAATATGCAGGATGTTCCATTTAAAAATTTGTTGCTTTTGTGAATATCTTAGAAACTAGCTCTTCAATTGTTTCTCTGTTTTGACTAACTTAATCAACAAAAAAAGCTAGTAGGACTTTTTTTGCTAATTTAACCGACTTCGTCGCTTCAATAATAACAAAGTTGGCAATGGTGAACACTTAACTTAAGACACATTGTATATTCATAATTTATATTTCTTTTGTGTGTGCTTGTGCATTGAGGTTTGACGTGTTGGGGAAGTGGTCAGGGATGTGTACAAAGAGTTAAGTAATTAATTAATTCGTAGTATGGGGCCTTGATTAATCCTTAAGACACGAATTTGTTTTGGTGGTACTGTTTGGAAGCGAGAAAAGGCGCTGGCGTTGATTGAAGGAATATATATAAAGATGCGCAACGCTATAGTAAAATAGCGTGTCTTTCCGTTAAGTCGTCCCGCAAACCCCTTGCCGAGAAACATCATCCCTGTCTCGGGCTGTTTAGAATCTCGGATCCATACGACTCATGCAGTCGCTATAGATCTCGGATCTAGTTTCGGCTACACTCAGTGCTATGTAGTGGCGCATCTTTATGTATTCCTTCAATCAATGGTGCTGGGCAGTATTAATATTAAAGCAGAGTCATACTTTGAAGCACGATATAAGCACGTAATATTTTTTTTATAAATATACTATATTGGAGCTGGACACGTCGTTGTGTATGTTAGGGGTGTGTCCAACGAGTCAAAAGACGAACTCGTAGAACGGAACCCTGATTTACCAATTTACGAGAATTTGTTTTGAAGATACTGTTTGGGAGCGAGAAATCTGTTTTAATGTGTATATTATCATAACCGTTGGGATTTATTATATTTTAATTTCTATCCAGTATAAGTCACGACATTTAATAAAATTTTGACTTGTTGATTGCATTAGTATAGGTATTTATAAATAAACCTAATACAAGTGTGTTTAGTAGAATGTTTTTAGTTTGTTTTATATTATTATTATAATTACTGTTTAATTTTTTTTTTATTTATCATAACATGCAATGGTTTCATTTTGAATATTAATTTTTACTTTTCTTTATTTGTACATACACCTGTTTCCTTTTGTTTGTTTAATAAACTATTTTATAAGATATTTCTGTATTTTATTTACTTTATCTGACCTGGAGAGAACTTGAGAGCACCAACTTTGGAGAATGAATATTTCCTATTTTCTGCCCCTGAGAGAAAGTATAATTATAAAATCCTAGACTAGCACTGGGATATATGCTTGATTCTTTTTGAATTTGAGAATAAAGAATTTTAATAATCTCATATAATTATTAATTTGCAAGAGTCACAGCAATATGTTTCGGCTGTTATGCCATTATCAAAGAGTTCTTATCTAAAACTAACGTAAAGTAACTAAGGGTACAACTAATATACCTAGATTTCTTAATGATATCGGGTGGTGTCTAATGGATATTTATAATTGTGTCTATGAAGGGAGTATTTAAGAAATATAATTGCGTTTTAGTAACTAACAAATTTTCTTTCTGAGCTTTTCTAATTTCAAATATTTCTAGCAAATCTAATCTTTTACTTTTTGTTATATTATGTATTAAGGTGCAGCTATTTATATCAGGCAAATGGTTTTCTTATACACAGTGTTCTGAGAACCCTGTGTTTTTAACGCTATATCTTACGTCTCTGACGTGTTCGGCTATACGTTTTTTAATACTTCTACCACTTTGCCCTATATACAGGGTTACCGCTAAATAGGTACCAGGCTATGCGAATTTGAAGAATACGTATAAATGTCTAACTGAAAATCAAACAAGAAATTTATTTGTAACTCATCCAAAATTTCAAAACTTTTAGTGCCAAAATGTATTTAAAGTCTATATAACTTTGTTTATCCTATACGTATTTACGTAAATACCACAGTAATTCGAGTTCTTCCAAAAAGAACCGATAAAATGCAAATAGTTACAACCTTTGAGAATGAATGGAAAAGTTTTTCTATGGCGATGTTTTTTTTGTGTGAATAGCACGCCTTTATGTGTAAAAGGTTGATAACCTCGGTGTATTACATGTTTTTTTTTCTGTTAAATAGAAGTATATTACTTTAAACTTAAATTCCTCTATATGAAAATTATTATGTTTCTATATTAACTGCGACAGGCTCGGACTCGAGGAAAGAAATATTAATTTCTCGTCACTGCGTGCACATTGGACTGCGATTTATTTGTACAGCATTACTCATATTTTTTTCATATCCTTTTACTTTCTTATACGTAGTATAAGGAAGTATTGTGATGATGAAAATTTTCGACCTCCAGATTTTTGCAGATGTCCACGTTTTGAAGTCCCCTGATACCGAAAAAGTCGTTTTTAAAAAATGTCTCTCTCTCTCTCTCTGTGTCTCTGTGTGTGTGACCACGATAGCGGTCAAACCGCTATAGGTATCAATTCCAAATTTTACATTTACGTATATAATCCCCCTCTTGAGATCTGATTAGTTTTTCAGTAAAATCGGTAGACCGGAAGTAGTAGTCTACTTCAGTGAAAAAATTGAATTTTGCAAATATTTCGTCAATTACTAAGTTCAAACAAATTTATAAAGAATTCAAGTATACTCAAAATTAAATTTGAGACAAGTTTCCTTAAAAAAGTTTTTTGAAATTCCTATCGGAAGTAGGTCTTTTACTCTTATCGAAAATCAGTTTTTTGCGAATATCTCGCAAGTCATGCTTTCTAGGCAGGTACATTACGAGTATAAAAGTATTTAAATGATAATTCTAAATATCTTTTGTATAAAAAAAATTTCAAAATTCGGACCGGAAGTACCACTTTTACTCTTACCGAATAGCGATTTTTTGCAAATATGTCGTAAATTATGCATTCTATATATATTTATTAAGAGTACAAAAGTATTTAGAGTTGGATTTGCAATATTTTTTGTATACATGAAATTTCAAAATTCGGACCGGAAGTAGCACTTTTACTCTTAGCGAGTGGCACTTTTTTTCGAATATCTTGCAAAGTATGCATTCTATAGCGATTTATTAAGAGAATGAAAGTTCTTAGAATAGGATTTTGAATAATTTCTGTATAAAAAAATTCTTAAAATTGTATAGTTTGAAACGCTCATACGTGTAAGAAAGTCGTGTGGTGGCCACACCTCATTTTTTACTTTCTTATACGTAGTATAAGGACGTATTGTGATGACGAAAATTTTCGACCTCGAGATTTTTGCAGATGTCCACGTTTTGAAGTCCCTTGATACCGAAAAAGTGGTTTTTAAAAAATGTCTCTCTCTCTCTCTGTGTCTGTGTGTCTCTCTCTCTCTCTCTCTCTCTGTGTGTGACTACGATAGCGGCCAAACCGCTATAAGTATCATTTCCAAATTTTGTATTTACGAATACAATCTCCCTCTTGAGATCTGATTAGATTTTCAGTAACATCGGCCGACCGGAAGTAGTAGTTTACTTCAGTGAAAAAATTGAATTTTGCCGTTATTTCGTCAACTACTAAGTTTAAACAAATTTATAAAGAATTTATATGTACTTAGAATTAAAATTGAGAACAATTTTATTTAAAAAGTTTTTCGAAATTCCTACCGAAAGTAGGTTTTTTACTCTTATCAAAAATCAGTTTTATGCGAATATTTCGCAAGTCATGCTTTTTAGACAGATACATTACGGGTATAAAAGTATTTAAAACATAATTTTCAATATCTTTTGTATAAAAAAAATTTCAAAATTCAGGCCGGAAGTACCAGTTTTACTCCTATCGAATAGCGATTTTTTGCAAATATGTCGTATATTATGCATTCTATATATATTTATCAAGAATACAAAAGTATTTAGTGCTAGATTTGCAATATTTTTTGTATAAATGAAATTTCAAAATTCGAACCGGAAGTAACACTTTTATTCTTAGGGAGAAGCACTTTTTCTGGAATATCTTACAAAGTATGCATTCTATAGGTATTTATTAAGAGAATAGAAGTACTGAGAATAGGGTTTTGAATAATTTTTGTGTAAAAAGGTTCTTAAAATAGTATAGTTTGAAACGCTCATACGTATAAGAAAGTCGTGTGGTGGCCACACCTCATTTTTTTAATGATGCTATTTAAAACTAACTCTGTATATAGCTTCACAATTTTGGCATTTGATGGAGTATACCCTGATTTCTCTAGTTTATCTGTTTTGTCTTTGATGTTATTTAACATTGTAGCTAATTTTGTCTTATTGATCCATACTATTTTAATATCTAGCTTTCTTAATATTTTATTTATTTTGTTTGTGATAGGGGGATATAAGTAATCACATGCCAAGTATTTTTATTTAATTTCTGATATCCGGATATAAATATTTTTTAATGTTCTTTCGTCTTTTATGTTTTATTATATCATCTATAATATTGGAACTATATCCGTTATTTTCTGCTGTCTTTTTAATAGTGTTTATTTCTTCATTAAAGGACTCAGTATTTAATGCTATGTGTAATGCTCTATAAGTATGGAAAGTTGACATTTTAATTTGGAAGGATTGGTGTGCATTCGCGTGTAGTATATTATCTGAAAATGTTGGTTTTCTATAAATTTTAAATGTTATATTATTAGCGTTTTTGTACATGGTAACATCTAAGAAATTTAATTTGTTATTTTCTTTTTTATATATTGTAAATTGTATCCTGGAGTATAGTGAATTAAGTAGTTTTAAGAATTCTGTTAATTGTCTATCTGTAACTCTCCAAATACATAATATGTCATCAACGTACGTATATCATTAAGAGAGCTAGGTATAAAAGTTGTACCCTTACTTATTTTAGGTTAGTTTTAGATAAGAACTCTTCGATAATGGCATAACAGCCGAAACATATAGGCCGTGGTCCTTGCATACTTAAAAAATAAGTATAATATTAAGAAGTAGATTAAGTGTTAAAAAGGTTAAAAAAACACAATATCAAACTGGTTTACTAAAGATTTCAACATCATACAATACAAGTAGCACATGTGTATGATGGGTTGCATATATTTAAATATAGAGAATTTAAATAGGATTTATTTATTATTACATTATAGGTTAGATAAGTATTAAAAATTAAGTATTATATAAGTATAAAATAAAAATAAAAAGGTATTAAAACCTAATAAAAAGAGTGAGTCATTTAAACACTATAAAACTGTATGAATGAGTTCACAGTCGTTTTGCACGAGACGAGATAATTGCAGAATAAATAAAATGTGAATTTAAAACGTACACAATGTGACAAATTGTATAAGAGGGATTTTAATAAATCATGCTTAAAAAAATATAAAAGTTACCTCAAACTTCTGACTATAAATAAAAAAGGATATAAGTTAAATATTCTAACACGAATGGTCAGCAATAATGTTTTATATAAACAACAGCTGAATGAAGAAAAATATACATTCATGAACTTGTACGTGTAAACACAGAAGTTTCATAGACTGTGGAAGACTTGTATGGTTTTGAGACCTACAAAGAGAAATATAGTATAAAAATTTGTTTAAAGTTTCTTGCAGATAAATGTTATACTATAAGAAAAGTCCTGGGTAGAAATGAAAGATGATGGTGGAACCGACTAATCGTTGTAATATAAGTGATATGGGAAGAGGAATTCCTGTCATCTGCAATGTGTTTCCGAGTTTACCAGATCCAGACATTTCTAAAAGAAAATTAAGGATTATGTTAGCGAATGGTAGAAGAAAATATCTAACAAATAATGAGAAAGGCAACAAGTTAATAAACAAATACAAGGAGGGACTGTATTAAGAAAAATATAACTACCGTTGGAGATACTGAACAATTTAGGGAAAGACTTTTAAATAATAAAACGGTTTAAAGTGTTGACATTTAGTGAATGAAGTGTCAAAGACAATATGTGCGTGTGTGTTAGTGTAACAACGACAACTTGTAGAAAATGAACGGCAGAGATTTCACCTAAGATGCTTAATGCCAACCTAAAGTTTAGTTCAAAGGAGGGCGTGATCAACGGGCGTTATTCTATAAACGTATAAAATGGTAGAACAGGAATGAACAAGAATTAATTCTTATTTCGACATCGAAGGAAAAAGACAATTTTAAAAAGCTAACAAAGAATTAAAGCGTAGGGTTGAATACACTACGATTAAACGTATAAGTATTTAGTTTGTATTAGAATATAATTTCAATTTTCACTTTCATTTTTATTTAGAATAAATTTCTTTTTAATAATTTTTTATTTAAATATGGAGACGCCTAAGGCAGAGCTTGAATTGATATTGGATGAAACAAAGTAAGTTGTTAAATTGTAAAGAATTATTAATGCTGCAATGAGTTTCTAAGAACAACGTGAAAATGTTTATTCTCGTATAACGTTGAGCAGTATGAATTAAATAGATATTATCCTGTTAAATAATAGTTCATTAGTTTTTATAATACAGAAAGGATCATTAATGATGTTGGGTGTTTCGTAGAATACTACGTGCGAATGTTTATTCTCGAATACATTATCAGGCATCATTAATTTTTCGCATTTGACCATTAATTTAAAATTTCAAAAATATAATTATATATTTAAAAAGGGGAATGTTTCTCTGTGGCAGATATTGAAGCGCTAGCAACAATACGTGCGAATGGTTGCGGCTAGTGATCAATTCATGCTAGCCTTTGAACATAAACCATTGCGAACTTCTAGATTATCAGGGCATTACGTGCAAATATAATGTTTCTGGTAAAATAGAATTAGCTCAATATTAATAGACTACCTATTGAGAATCGAGTTTTTCGTTATTTAAAACAGGATAATTTTCTTATGAGTACAATTATAAATATATATTCTATAAAACATTATAACCGAAAGATAGTAGAAATGTTTTCTTTCTATTACGTATATTATAAATTTTAATGTGGGTATAGTATAGCGATGCTATCTATAATTGATATTCTAAATGAAATATACAAATATGATTTTTATATAAACTTAGACTTTTCTTTAACAACAAATTAAAACCTATGTAGTATGTAATTAACAGTCAAAACAATGAAAAAACGAAACTAACTTTCCGTACTTTATTTATATTACGAAATACAAGATAAATAGAATAAATTTTAAAAACATGTCTCCCTTCTACCTACGCCGATGAAGAAAGGAATATAAGAGTAAAATCGTCTTTTTTGTTGACCGTTTTCGAGACAACAACAGATGTTGCAGTTCACCATATGAGTAGTGCTATTCAGTAACTGCGTGATGTTTACATTGGTACGTCCGGTCTATACAAATAACAAATGAAACCTTGTGGAACTCCGTAATTCTTTATTTAAAACATGTCGTGATTAACCATGTCAAATGGTTTTGTTAAATCTACCATATTTCATTCAGTGTATTTGCGAAGTAAAGTACTTTATATATGTACACTTAGTTTTAAAAAAAAATTCCACTAATATTTCGAATATCACCGCTCCAATGTGGTTAGTGGAAACTTTTTTTGGTTTTGTGTACATATTCCAACGGATGATCTCAGTTGTTGTTGTTGTAATTTATAACATTTTTAACATTTAAGTTTTTCCTTATTTTTTATGTGTTTTGTTCTATTGTAAATATGGTCTTTACATACTTAAGATTTCCTATATGTTAAATTTGATGAAAAAGAATACAAGTTACTAAATATACAGATAATAATAATAACTATTCATAATAAATATACATAATATACGCTAATTCAACTTTAAGAAAAATAGGCAAGGTTTTGAGTAATTTTTCAGTATTATAACAGAATAATTAAGCAAATGACGTACTTGAAACGGAGAAACACATATTTGCATAAGAGCAGATCTGTCAGGAAATTTAGAATAACATTTTAAAATATGCATATATCATTAACTATACGGTGAATTAAACATGAATACGTTATATCTCGAAATTATCGTAAATGATATACAAATATTGCTGTTTATTGGTGAAATTGTGTTTAAGAATTATCGAAATTAAACGATGGCTATTCGACCAATTATTTTAATTTTGTTAATAAATTAAAGTTTACATCAGTTTTTAGTAGAAAATGTTGTTATTAGTAGTGATGATATACCATCTTATTATTTACCTACATTTTGTATATCTCATTTTGTAATTATCATCAATTTTAATGGAGGACTTATTGAATATACAAGGTTCCAATAACACTCGTACAGGAAAAATACGATTTATTTGAATTTTCAATGTTTGAGATTCATTTTCAGTCGTGATAAGCTTCAATTATTTTTGTGGGTATAAAATATGTGATTTTATTCTTTTGTATAAAAATATAAAAGCGCAAATAAGATATTTAGGAAAGAAAGCAATGCTACGAAAGTTAGAATCGGGTGGTATCAATCAAAATGATATCAGATTTTGGTAATGCTCAATAAACTATATCACCTATTACATAATTATTAGGCACAGCTAATTATATAGGGTGTTTCGGAATTGCACGGCACTATTGTAGGTATTTGTTCTCCAACACAAAATAAATAAAAAAGTCCATACAAACATATGTCTATAAAGTTATATATTTAACAATACAACATCCAAAAGAACTGTTTAAAGTGGCCACCGTTTTGTTGAATGCAGCATTCAGCACGACAAATTCATTCTTCTTTGGCACTTCGTATAGCATCAGGATGATCCTTGATAGTTGCTGAGACTTCCACGATGCGATTACTAAACTACCGATCTAACGGCGTTAGATCGGGAGATCGGGATTCATCAGAGTTCTAGTACTATACAGAGTGTTGATATGTTATATATTGATATATAATAAAAAAAATATTAGCAGATTCAGGTTACCGCGGCAATACTTCTAGTACTATACAGAGTGTTGATTCGCGACAATATACTTGAGTGTTTAATTACTATCAATAATACAAAAACAATTAACTGCACACAAAGGAAAATTGCTGATATATCAAAGTTTTGCATAAGTGGAGTTATGTCTTTCTTTTATGCTGCCTGTTGCCTTGCTACCCTCTTGTATATAAATTATAAATGGCCAAGGCCCTAACCAAAATTCGGTACCCCAAATTCCAAGAAGGTAGTAAGTTAGACACCACCACGGTAATTAACCTTCTATTTAAATTTAAAGAGGACGCTTGTCTATTAATTAATCACCAACTTATAACACTCAGTCTTACCTCTTACTTCCCCAAGGGTCGATGTTAAATATGGGAGTCAGCACTGCCTCCAGCTACAGTCAGAGAAGGGCGAGTTCGAACACCGTACTAAGTCGAAGGTTAAGTTGTCAGGGCGCCTATCCGTAAAAATATGCTAAGCCCAACAGATATTCAGACCCCGGACCAGATCCAATGTAAAACTCCCCAGGTGATAAGAAAATAAGACCAACACACGCTCATTCAAACTTAACAAACAGTTTATTGAAATTTAATCTCAAATCTCAACAGCGTATTCCAATTACTGTACATATCCGGCTATATTATATAATCGTTGATTTTCAAGAGATATATAGAACAAAGGAAAAAAAAACAGTGAAAAGTAAATCACAAGCGCAACTCAGTTGCCAGTGTTAAATTCTGAAGGATTAATTAAAATTTAAATGGTCACCCAAGGTGATCCACAACTCAAAATTATCAATGACGTACAATTACATAATTTAAGAAATTCGAATTGGTGAATACAAGAAACAATCTTAAAATTAAAATTAATTAACCAACAATATTCTTACAAGCACACAGTTATAAGGCAACTTGCCGGAAGTCCCTCCAAAGTCGAACAGTTTGATCGTGATTTGCAACACGTCAACACAAAAATAAAACACTCTGTATACCAGAGGCAACCGACAATCTATTCGACATCAGAGTGCAGACTCTAAGTTATAAGTATCTAATTCTATTAAAAAAAATTAGCGCTAGTTAACTATGCTTTACATAAGGAAATGTGATTCGATTAAATTCAAAAATTTTTACGAGATTGTACAAAAAATAAATTACAATGGTTGACTAAATGCACTAAATAACAACTAAGAAGTTACACAAGACAGATGTGAGGCTACACTGCCCATACACATCCAAAATTTAGTTCAAATTCTGAGTCCAAAAATAAAAAGGCTACGTAACGTCTCCAAAAATGTCAAAGTAACCTCCAAATTGAGGTCACTATAATTAATAAAACTACGTTAATTTAATTAATTCAAAACATAAGGCTCATATGCCACAAGAAGTTAAAATAGGAAATTACGATGACTTATTTAATTAGCTAGGCCGGAAAATTGAAATTTACTGTTCAGAGTACACGATATTGACATAAATTTTACCAAAACTGTTTAGTCAATAAACTCTACACTCTGGATAATATCAGAGAAATTTACACAGACACAGTACCTTAAAGAAAGTCACATCCACAGCTACCAAACATGATACCTTCTACGGATCCACACGTTACAAGAAATCTGCTCGCCTATCTTCGGCTAACGACATCTCAAGAAAATAGCGTATGAAGGCTACAGAATTCCAATAATCTGTACCTTAAATATGTCTTCACCTCAAGATCCAGCAATAAATTTCCTGGCACCGTAAGATTACCATAGCACGTGGTTCTTAAATCTTAACCACAACAAAAGTGCTCAAATGAGGTCTAGGCCATGCACCACACTAACCGCTATATTTGAAGATAGAAACAACACAAATTAAAATCGATTAGACACGTGGGAAAAATACTTACAGCAATTAAACAATTCCTAGCCAAGAAGAAAATATCCTCGCAAGATTCAATCAAAAACGCCAAAATCCAATAATAACACTTGAGAAGTACTATAACATCCGCTTTTGTAAGCGATTACAAACGATAAAACTTCAAAACTCTACAACATTCTCAAGTAGGCTAGGAAAAATGCTTCTGCTCTTGTGGTGTTTAATCCTTCCTCGATGACCGTTAATGTGCAAGAGAAAGACTCTAACATGTCAAAACCCGACCATCAAACGGAACACGACAATTGCTCTAAAAGACCGAACGATCCAATCTGATATTTTAAACGTACGACATAATTGCAGGTTCAAATGACAATAGAAAAATGGAAAATAATTATAAATAATTTGATACATAACTCTAAGCCCAAAAAGAAGTTCTAAAACTAAATTAACAAAAATTAAAAGTAACAAATCTATTAAATAAAACCTCGTGCGCCATCTACCCGTCCATGCATGTATCCGTTACACACACCTGCGATAAGGCAGAACGCGTGCAATAGGAATCTTAAGCAAATCTACACCAGATGGCAGTAGTAGTAGGAAGATGACATAAATTTAATCCAAAATAAATTACGTATTCCACGACAAACTAAAATAATCCATTAAAGGATAAAATACAACAAAAAAAATTGTAACAGCCTTCTCTAATGATAAACTATCAAAAATATCCCATCGTTACAGGATCCGATCTACCCTGATATCGTTTCCCCATTTCTGCATTCTCTTGATAGAAACTTTCCCCCTGTTGATCAGTAGCCTTTCTTAAATTAGCAGGAAATAAATCCAAACGTGAATGCAAAAAACTTTGAGCGATATTCGGCACCCTAAATTTTTATAGTTTTCTAGCAAATTAGCCACGATATCCTGGTAGTTTTCACTCTTTTGACTTCCTAGAAAATATTTGCAGAATATGTGTTATTGATGTGATGTCAACCCTAGACAGATTTAAGAAAGGCCTTTACATAGTGATAGGGTAACAGTTTGATGTGCAGTCACCAGTGAAGGTATCATCGGACACTACTTTTTTGAGGAACATGATCGTGTGGTTACCATCACTTCTGATCGGTATGTGGGCATGATCCAAAATTTTTTTTGCACCACATCTCGAACAGTTGGATATGGGAAGTATCTGGTTCCAGCAGGATGGTCTCATGGCCCACACAGCCCATAATTCAATGGCTGGTCTGAGGGAAATTTTCCCCGGCCGTTTGATCTCCAGGTTCGGTGACATTACATGGCCCGCACGCACGCTGGATTTAACACCCTGCGACTATTTTCTCTGGGGCTACCTCAAAACTGAGGTGTACAAACATCGCCCTAGTAGCATACGAGCCTCAAGAGAAGCAGTACGCCTGGAAATAAAAACGCTCGAGCAGTTAAATTTAAAAATGAAAAAATTAGGGGATCCGGAGTTGGATTCCTTCTACAGAACGCATAAATTTGGTCATGATTATGAAGAATTTCATTTTAAGCCCGTCGAACAATATGAATTGGTAAATATAATTTCAGAAATTAAAAGCAGAACTATAGATATCATCAAGCTTTCTTGCCCTTCTATACTTCCATATTTACTGCATATAGTAAACTCGTGCTTGGTGGAAAACTTCTTCCCAGACTCTTGGAAAAGGGCTATTGTGAGATCAATACCGAAATCAAGTAATCCCATAGGTTTTGGCGATTTGCGTCCGATAAGTATTTTGCCTGTGGTCTGTGAAATTATTGAAAAAATAATGAACAAACAATTAAGAGGATTTTTAGAAATGTACCGGATCATGCCCCAGTTTCAGTCGAGTTTTCGAGAGAAACACAGTTGCACTGCGGCATTACTCAATGTTACTGATGATTTGTTGGGCGGTGCAGATAATGGAGAAGCTTCGGCTTTGGCACTACTAGATTTCAGTCGAGCTTTTACACCATCCATCACAACTTACTTCTGTCAATTCTGGCTTATATAGGTTTGTCACGATCTGCTACAAACATGATTTCCTCCTACTTAAGTAACAGAGTACAATCTGTGTCACTAAATGGCCTCTCATCTGATTATAGACTGGTTTCTAGGGGAGTCCCACAGGGCTCTATTTTGGGATCAGTCTTATTCGCGATTTATACGTCCTCATTTCATACGGCGTTTCGAGGCTGTGGGATTCATATGTATGCGGACGATATTCAGATTTATCGTTCATTTCCGGTCGCTAATTATCAAGTAGCCGTTGGTGATATTAACCGTCACTTAAATGCAATTGCTGAATTGGCGTCTCGACATGCGCTGGTACTGAATCCATCGAAGTCAACACTATTGCGATTCGGTAACAGAAATAGTGTCTCTCTTCTTCAAAGAAGAGCGAATTTTAATATTTATGGCGTAGACATATCTGTTACACCTGAGGCGAGGAATTTGGGCGTTGTATTGGATACTCGCCGCGCATGAGATTTGAAACGCATGTACTTAAATGTGTTAAGGTTGCGTACATAAACTTAAAATTAATTTTTCCTCACAAGCGCAGCTTGTGTGATTCAATTGTATTATCACATTTTCTTTTCTGCAGCGAACAGTATGCACCGTGCATTACCGTTAATACCATGTCACGCATCCAGAGGGTGCAGAATTCGTGCCTCAGGCTAATATTTGGCATAAGGAAGTATGACCATGTTTCTCACAGACTCGCTGATGTGGACTGGTTGACTATGAAGGATCGACTGACTCTGCGGATGGCTTGTCTTTTTCATAAGATTATTTTGTACAAGCGGCTCGAGTACCTGTTCAATAAGATATCTTTTCGGACGGATGTTCGTACTCTAAACCTAAGTTTTAGGGGTAATTTAACGCCGCCTATACATCGTACCGCTTTGTATGAGCGTTCCTATTTATACCAAATAACGAAAGTATATAATGCCGTGCCTGACGAGTTGAAACACCTGTCAGCGGGGCGGTTCGCGTTTTTGTACAGGACATTGCTGCTGTCAAAATAGACTGCTCGCTCCCTCATATCACCTGCAACAACCCTTGTGTTTATGTTTACCAATATTTAATTTGTTTTGTATGTATTGCATATATGTATATATGTGCTATTTGTGCACATTTCACAGAATTTAGATTCAGTTACTTTAGCCATGTTTTTCTTCGTAATATAATTCAAGTTTATGCGGGTGTATAGGAAGAACAACTGTACTCTTGCACAGTTGATATACATTCTGTGTTTTCCAAAGTTAAGGTTATAGTTTTTGAACTTTTCTTTTCTCGTACTCACTTTTATCTTTTAATTTTTATATTTCATTTTGTAATTTATTTTAATACAATGTTGTTCTTTTTTTATTTTGGAAATAAACTATTATTATTATTATAAATAGGTCGCATATCGGGAGAGATGTTTCAGAGGGTGATGCGAAATTTCAATATCCGGCTACAACAATGTATTGATAATGAAGGCCATCACTTACAAAATCTTTTGTTGAAATAAATAAACGTCTATTATTATGTTTTTAAATAATAAAGCAAATTTGTTCTACCTTTTCTAGTTCCGTTTTTATTCAACTTCAAAAATAGCGATGTTTCCCTGCCCCACGCTGTATAATAACTATGTAATAAATATTTCAGTAATTGTTTACACATTTAGTAAATCATCTTGCCGAATTACATTCGAGCTTACTTTTAATTTCCGAATAAATTTTCCATTTTCAAACTCAAATTTAGTTGCTAAATGGTAATTGGACAAATTTCCTCCTTTATAAAACCCGACAACAAAAATTTTCGTTAAAAACTGAAAATTTACCCGGAAAAAAGAAAGCTCTCGTGTAATTATAAATAAAAAAAAAATAGAAATGTTTTGTCTATTGTGCTTTTAATGAGTATTCAATATTATTATTGTTGAAAGTAGGTGATAATTTGTCTAATGTCTGAGAAACTTACGACGTCGATTCACTATTATTTTTATTTTTATGATAGTCTTAATTATTTCATCATTCATCTTAGTAAGCTTTGTATGCCTTGTAAAGGCATTATCATCAATTTTGATACAAAATAATTGAAACGAGTTTCAATAATATTGATGCCGAAAAGGCGAAACGCTCTATTTGAATTTTCCATTTGCACCATAATAAAATCTGATTACTACCATTAACTTAAAATATGTTTATTTTATTATTCTCCTATTTGGCGCAACACAATAAAATACGTATTGATAATTGACTGTACCTGTTGTCAATCGAGATGTCTGTGTGTGAGAGTGTAAAGTATATCCAAAAATAGTCAATAAAACTAATAGATTTACGACACAATCGTCCACTATAATTGCTGATTACGCGAACAAACAACTACACTAATTTTATTTGCACAAGAAATGAACATACGGCGTCGTCTAACAGAAAAATAATAAATACACATCATCGAATTTAATAATTGCGACGGTTAGCTATGTATATTATTGAAGAAAAAGAGCAGAAACAGAAAAGAAAAACACGACACCGTGTGCACCGAACTTGTTATGATCACGTTGTTGTCAGGGATTTCTCTCTAAAATCACTTTCTATGGTATCGTTTGGAGTTTCACGTTCTTGCTAAGCGCTGCTGGGTTGGCAAAAGAAAAAAAATCACACTTCTTAACAGACTTATGTGTTCTATAGATATTGTTGGATAATGTTAGAAGTAACGTTCATAGAAGTTGAACGTAGTGATTTGTGTTAACGTATGCATAGTTATGTGTATTTGAATGTTTGTGTTGTACATTCGATGACAAAATTCTTCAACGAATAATGTTGAGTTACATAAATTGTATAGCTAAGTTTCGCCTAAATAAAGTATCCAAAATGAAAATCCTTTTATTTATTCATTCATTTATACATAAAAGAAAAAAAACATAGTAACAATAGAAATGTTATAATTAATGTTATGTATATAAATTTGAAAATATGTGGTAGGTCTTTTTTGATCTCTCTCTAGAAAAATGGTCGTATCGCTATCCGGCCATAAATCCGAAGCAATTGCAAATAATATAGTAGTACCACAAGGATCGTATTTAATTGTTACATATTGGTATCATTATCGAAATGTACTTCTAATTTCTTAATACGTTAAGTATTATTACTTATTGTAGAATTTTTCTTTAATTCGGCAAGTTATTCATATCAATATTCATATTTACTTAATTTACTTAAGGTCAGTAAGAAATACTGTTATGTATTAAGAAATTCTATTCTACGTAAATACATACATAATTTTGTTATAGTGAAATTTAAAAAAAATAACATGGCTTCATGAGCAATATAACGGTCAACATTTTGTTAAAGGAATTAAATTTTAATTTTAAATTTTATTGAAGAGGAGATATTTCTGTTTCCTCACATTTTTACGAGTGTAAGTATGCCTCTAAATATCTATCAATATGAAGTACTTCTTTCTTATAAGCTTATATTTTATCGGTTAAGTATCTATACATGTATATTTTTATATTTTTTTATCTTGTAGCTTGGTTTGAAAATTAGTTCGAAATCCTGATGAATATTTATAGATGTGATTTCTGAATATTTTGTTCTTCAATTGACACAGGAAAGCAAATTCCTCCTCCAAATCTGAAGATGTTCGATGGGTTCGCTGAAGTTTTCACAAGTAGAACTGCATTTATTATTTCACACGACGTGAACAATTTTATTTTCACTTTCGAATTACGGTACTAATATTTCTGGACTATTATTTACCAAGGTACATACATCTGTTTGTTTATTTATGATAAAATTTAGAATTTTCTTCTCCATCAAAATGATGCTTCCTTCATAAATTTTTGGCATCTTTCTACCTTCCTTTGTTTTTTTTTGCTTTTTCCCAAAGCATACTACACATCTCTCCCATTATGATAATATGAAGATAATCCTATTTTAATTACATTTATATAAATTCTAATCACACATACCCTATAATACTGACACATAATTATCATATTCCCAAATTGTCCCATCATTCCTGATATTTAACGATATTAAGTAACAGCATTTAAATCATTGTCATATCCATAAATTAAACAATTTATAAAACGTATTTTAACTTTAATAAACATGAAACGTATGTTACTAAAAAAAATCAATGTTATTGACGATTCTATATTGATATTAATACAGAATACTATCATGTACAAGGTAGAATATCATATCTATTGGTTCATAGCATGACTAAATTATTTTATTAATAATAAAATGTTTTTAAATTATATTTACGGAAATTATATTTGCAACTTCATACGTCCCTGACTGAACTTACATTTATTTCTCTATAAATAACGCTCCAAACAGCTTTTGATTTCTTTCATATTAAGGGTGCGTTTCAATATTGGCAAATCCATTTCGGTTCGGAACTAAGATTTTCCTGTATCTTAAATACTACTAGTAATAATAGGATGTCGCCACGGTATGCATTCTAAAATTAAATGTCAATTACCTCCAAACATTTCAAGGTCATTTTACCTGTTAAATTTCTACCTCTACATACGATTTGTAAATTTGGTCTGTGCGACTTTCTTTGCAATTTTATTTTATGCGTATGAATGAAATCGGTACTTGTCAACTTTCATGCAGAATTAGGGAGAAAGACGCGCGAACTTTAAGCATTCATTTGAATTTATTTGTAAATTGAAAAACTTAATACATAAATATAATATAGTTTGACATATCCTCAATAAAATGTTGATTGCATTATTAAATACATAATTTAAATTAAATTACTTTTTATACATTTACAGTCAGTTACATTTATTTTATTTATAGATTTAGTTATTTTTTAACAAATTCTTAAACGCTGAAGGTACGTGATACTCATCCATTCGACTTTCTTATTTCATACAAAATTATACAATAAATAAACAGCATTGTGTTTGCGTGGTGCCAAATAAAACATTTTCTTTTACTTGATACATTTGTAATTATTACAGGCTACTGCATCTGTGCGGTATCATATCTTTGTTGATCATATAGAATAATAATATGCAAAACAGAAATATAGTCATCTTCACGTACTATCATTAGTTCAACATTCTATTAAATATGTCTTACCCGATAAAAATACGGGTAAAGTTAGTATTTGCAAATCCTAAATGTCAATTTGCCCGTTCGTTTGATTTATATAGTCTGAATTTTCAGTCTTTTTTTTTAGTTCATATTTTAACTTTTCAATTCAAATATCGCGCCGAAACGCTACTATTTTTAACAGATTGTATTGGTTCCTGGGTAAGCAAATTTAACAAGGAGATATAAGTATATGGGATATCTATTATATTTTATAACATAACCAAGCCGTAACCTGTGAACATTCTCTTGCATTTTTGTTTTGATTTATTGTATTTTAGTGTGTTATTAAACACTATCTGTAAGTGTAAGTACGTCACGAACATTAGATAAGGCGCTTCCAACCACACCGTGAAATTCACCACCCAAACAGCGTCAAGTATTAGCACAATAAAAACGATAAAAACAGTTTCAAATATGTACAAAATTTTAACTCAAAAACAACAACCAAAATTGAATAGCCTAGCAGCATTTTTCGAATTTCGCCAGTGTTTTATGTTTGCACTGGGCGCAATTGAATAACATATAGAGGTGTACTCGTTATATTTCACTACAAAATTAGTTAATAAAAATATAATTTTGTCATTAAATGTTTCTACATCTATTTTTTGAACAATCTTTTGTTTGAGTACACGGTGTGTCTAGTAATTTCGCAATAAAAAGTGAATTAGCCTACCTGTATTCTACTCGATTGTCTTCCTAGCCAACTTAAAACAACCGCGAAATTCGAAAAATGCTGCTAGGGGCATTGTGCTATGGAAACAGCAATTGTAGTAAAATCTTCAAAACATTAAGTAAGGTAAAGGTATTACTTTAATATTAATATATTATAAATAATGAGGCTATTATAAGATTATTGTTATTATTAAAAACTAAAAACCCGGCGAACTGACCTCCGGCATTTCAAAGTTTTGAAAATTGCTATCAAATAAAATGTACCTATATTTACATTTTAAGTAATTAGCAACAACCTTAAAAAAATTTTGAAAAAAAATATAGAAGGTTCTTGCTAACAATTTCTTCTCCACTTCGTAAATATAAAACGGCTACTAGGCTTTTATCCGCGTAAAAAAATCCGTAGGCATCTTTCAATTAAAGATAACAGAAAACTCCATGTTTTAAAATGATATAATTTGATTAAATTGACAAATTAAACTATGTAGTTACTTTTTATGATTTGTGGTGCCAACCTGTGATGCCAACTGCTCATTGTCTATTACGTACTTTCAAATAACTCGTAACATACTAAATTTTATAATTAGTAACCGCAAAAATTGCTGTTAATTATAATTTTAAATTATAATAAATAATAAAAGTATCGTATAACACACAACTAACCTCTAAATAATTGCAAGATAATAGCGCCATCTATACTATATGTGCTACACTATAAGGCGACTTAAATGTAACAGATATCTGTAATGTATGTAAAGACCCTCCAAAAATGAAAACAAATTTTATTTCATGGATCACTTAAAAAATTACACATATATTTAGCTACTGTTACTATTTTTACCTTCCAAATATAAATACCGAGTGTACTTGCTATATTACATATAAATTTACGGTGTAATTTTTAAATGTAGCCATTTTTTCTAGTACTTGCAAAACCACTAACTTCCCATTTTATTTACGGCTTATATATTAACTTAATTTAAAAAAAAATACGACCGTTCACTTCGTTTAACCTTTATCTTCATGCTTAATGCATAAAATGTACATGCTTTGATTTCTTACGCCCGAAAAAATGGAAATAAAAATGGTATTTTATGGGTACATTTCTCTCCCGCCAAAACCTTATCAAACGCAGCCTTAATTATTCTGTGGTTTTAGATCTCTATCTATCAAGAGGACACCTATTCGTATAGACGTTGAACTACTTATAATCAGCTTATACCCCTCATACAGAGATGTTATAATAAGCATATACGTCATTCTATATCATTGCTGTTACTAGCTACCCATACTAGAGGACTCTTACTTACATTAAAATATAAGTAATTAATTTTGACGTATATATATACTACTTTGTTTATTTTTATTTTTAGAAACTTAGTACCCCAACATAAAGACGACCATTGAAATCCAGAACACATTAATATAGATAACAAGGTTTTATATGGACAATGCACAGGAAAAGAAACCAAATATTCAATTAAAATATGCATTAATGACATCAACATAACCTAACTATCGGAAGTATTCAGTTTAACGTGTAAAACTTAATTTAAGACTTTCTCTTTTATATGTTTCAGACAACAACAATGTAGCTGAATTACATCACAGCTAAATAATTCACTACAATATATATATATATATATATATATATATATATATATATATATAATATTTGTTGGAGTTCAGTTGTGACTGATGGTGTATTTCACTATGTAATGTGTTTTACTACCGGATGGTAGAATTCGGGTTATTGGAATTTAATTAAACAGCGTTTTTTAGCTTATGACGTTTCGGTCATTTTATTACAACCTTCTTCAGACCTTTTTTTGAAAATATAAAAGAGAAACATATTATATTATATACAAACAAAACAGTGGGTAGCTTTAATCTAATCTTTAAAGTGAGATACTTACGTCACACTGTGTACTATGTATCATGGTTAACATAAAAAACACATTAAAAATATTACTATATATATATATATATATATATATATATAACGTTTTAACGTTTCGATACTATTTATAATTACTTCATCAGAAAAATGTAAAATAAATAAATATAAAAATAAAAAATACACTTGAGTTGCCATCTTTTAAACAAATTAAAGAAAATTACGGAAACACAACATATGATATCTTTAACGAAATATATTTTTAAGGAAATATTAAAAGGAAGAAAGAAAATTGCTACATCAAAAATAGAAGAATATTTACAATAAAATTGTTATGATGTTTCACCTTCAATTTTAAAAGAAATGTAAGTATATTAATTACCATAAGTCGTATATTGTATTACCAAAAAACCATGATGTAAACGATTTTATTTTAAAATTTTTAACTCATATTTTTCTGATGAAGATATTATAAATAGTATCGAAACGTTAAAACGTTTTTTAATATAACCTAACCTTCATATAATACTGGAAGCTGACATTACCAAAATTTTATCTATATACATATTATACAATAAAAGCGGCTAAAAAGAGAAGGAAAAAGTAATAAATCCTTCACACAATTTTTTTTATATATATATATATATATATATATATATATATAGGGCAGCAATGTATGTTAAAACAAATATTCAAAATTACGATTCCTTATCACATATTTACGAAACAAGATCGACTAATGTTTTTCGATTGAAACATCACACTTCCAACATATATGAAAAATCTACAGGACTATTCTTTTGCCAAAATCCTTAATAAGCTACCCAACAATATCAGAAATGCCAGCGGTCCAGGAATGTTTAAAAGGGTACTTAAAGAATTTCGTTCAGAATAAAACATTTATTCGCTTCAAGACTACCTAGACAGTTCTCCGTGAGCGTTGTTATGTTATTCGTATAACAAATTTTGTAATGATGTTTGTAACGTGTTGTTTGTATTTTTTTGCTATTGTACATTTTAATGACAATGTCAATATCGTATTTGCGATTAATGACAATAAAGTTATTATTATTATTATCGACTTACACACTCTTCAACCTTGGTGACGTTGAGGAACACTCGCCTCTCTGAGGCTGAGTGCCAACGGACAAGGCTCGAGATGTTTTATTAAGTAATTAAATGATCGGGTTACAGTTTCGCTATGAGAGGATCGATTCGGGTGTTAGTTTAGAGGTTGCTTGTCACATTCCTTACTATTACATAGGTTTGTAATACCACAGCCTTCTGCATTAATTTAGAGATGCCGTCCTTGATGCGTAGTTGGTATAATGTATTGGGTAATTTCCCTGTTACTCCAGTTATGACGGGAATAATGGTGACTACGTCTTGCTTCCACATGGTCTTTAGTTCCATGGTTAGTGGTAAGTATTTACTGATTTTCTCTTGATGTTTTTTTTAGATTGGCAGCACCAGGAACAGCTACGTCTATTATATATGTTGTCTTAGACTTTTATCGACGAGAACAATATCTGGGATGTTGTCTGATATAGTTTTATCGATATAGTTTAAATTCTTTCCTTTCCACAATACTTCCTGGGTCGTACTTGTAGTATGGTGTTGTGTCATCCATAAGGACTTGCTGTTGTAATAGTTGCTGGTGTAGACATTTTGATACCATATTATGTATGCCCTGTCGTATAGTCGGTCGGCGCTAGTATATGGCATGCACTAACAAGGTGGTCTATGGTTTCGCTTTTTTGCCTGCAGAGTCTGCATTTATCATCTATGCCTTCTTTGAGAATGTGTTTGCGGTAGTATATGCTGACGACAACCTGATCTTGGATCGCGAACATTAATCCTTCCGTTTCAGCGTATATTGTGCCGGTCTTAATCCACTCCACAGAAGCGGCCGCATCTATCCTCTCCATATGAATTTGCAATGGGAATCTTCCGTATAGTGGTTTACTCCTCCATTTTTCTATTATCTGTTGTTCAGTTTCAATTATTACTATTATTATTATTATTATTATACTAGTATCAATTAATTAATTTAAAAGGAAATGGCAATATTTATGTAAAAAGTGTCCGCATTACAAGTATATACTCTGGAAATCATGAAATGTAAATTCCCCAAGACTTAAGAGAGTGAGATAAAAGATTAAATATAATATTAGTTAAAATGATGAATAAAATTCTTGTTTTGAATTAAAATAACTAAATGTTGATGATAAGATTTTCTAGTTCGAATATATTTTGTAAATTTAATACTCCCTCCGTCCGAAAATATGGTATACATTTGAAATTTTTTTGAAAATTAATGAGACATTAGTAACGAACTACATATAATTAAATATACTTATTTGGCAGTTCTTATGTTAGGTAAACAACTATAATACATAGTTGGCTGATGTCCGATTTGGTTTGTGTCAAAAACGTCAATAGAGTTAAAACGTCATTTCACGAAAAATTATTTTACACATGCCCTGTTCACAAAATGGCAGATATTGTTATAAATAATGAAGTAAGCTTATTGAAAAGGAATTCCAAGTTCAAGCAATTAACCGCCGAGCAACGTCATGGTCTATTGCAAAAATTGTTGCAGCTGAAAGAAGGGCAGAAGCTGAAGTACGGCAGTATAATAAAATGCACAAAAACACTTGAAATAAAACAAGGTGTTTCAAATTTCCAAAAATTGTATTAACAAAAATACGACTAGCTTCGCACACACTGTGACTTTATCAAGTAAATAATACAACTAAACTTAGGAGCTATTTGAATTTATATATTTGTTGACATTGGTGGGGGTGGGTTCTTAAATAAATTTAAAAGTGGGGAGTTTGATATTTCTAATTGGTTATTTAATAATAGGTTCGTATTTTTGAATTTATTGATTTCTAAAACTTCTAAATTGTTTAAAAGGACATTTTTATTCTGTGTATGTAATATTTTACAGAATAAAAGTGTCCTTTTAAACAATTTAGAAGTTTTAGAAATCAATAAATTCAAAAATACGAACCTATTATTAAATAACCAATTAGAAATATCAAACTCCCCACTTTTAAATTTATTTAAGAACCCACCCCCACCAATGTCAACAAATATATAAATTCAAATAGCTCCTAAGTTTAGTTGTATTATTTACTTGATAAAGTCACAGTGTGTGCGAAACTAGTCGTATTTTTGTTAATACAATTTTTGGAAATTTGAAACACCTTGTTTTATTTCAAGTGTTTTTGTGCATTTTATTAAAATGGAATTCCAACAAGTAACAACCAACATTATCACAACGGCAGTATAAATAAAGTTGCAACTGAATTTGGGGTAACCCGTTTATCCGTGTCTAGAATTTGGAGAATGGCTCAAAAACAGTATAATGACGGTAAAATTTGTGCTGATGTTACATCAAACAAGAAATGTAAATGTGGACGGAAACGTAAAGATTATTCTGAACAGTTAGCCAAAGTTAAGGAAGTTCCTTTCAATCGTCGAACGTCAATTCGTAGTCTGTCTTGTACTGTCGATATTCCAAAGTCGACATTGTTCGACATTTATAAACGAGGAAAGAAAATAAAGCGTATATCTTCTACTGTTAAACCTTTGTTAACAGATCAAAACAAGTTAGAAAGATTAAAGTGTTGCTTGTCGAAAGTGAGACCGGATGGATGTTTTGAAGATTTGTACGATTATATCCCCATAGACGAAAAATGGTTTTATTTAACGCAAAACAAGCGCTCTTACTACATTATGATACACGAAGAAGAACCCTACCGAAGCTGCAAGAGCAAACGTTTCATAACCAAAGTGATGTTTAGTTTCGATCCACATCGACAACAATTTTTTAATGGAAAAATTGGTATATGGTCCTTTGTTTATCAAGAACCGGCTAAACGAAACTCGAAAAATACACCTAAAGGAACTTTGGTAACAAAAAGTGTGGAGTCCGTCAATTCAGCAGAATGTAGAAAAATGATTCTTGAGAATGTTATTCCGGCGGTCAAGTTAAAGTTTCCCATATGTCATAAGAAAAAACCGATATATATATATATATACAACAAGATAATGCAAAACCTCATGCTCGTGACGACGATGAAGAACTTCTGGCTCATGGTTCTACAGATGGCTGGTCTATTCAGTTTAAATCACAACCACCAAACAGTCCCGATTTAAACGTTTTGGATCTTGGCTTTTTCAATTCCATACAATCTTTGCAACATAAAGCTTCGCCACATACAATTGATGAATTAATCGAATGTGTTAAAAAAGCCTTTGACAATTTAGACAGAGAGACCCTTGACAATGTTTTTCTAACTGTATGGAATCAACTATGTTGATTGAAGGAGGAAATTCCTATAAGATTCCCCACATCAATAAGGCCTAGCTTCGGCGTGAAGGACACTTACCATCTAGTTTAGTGTGTTCCCAAGAAGCCATAGACAAAGCTCGATTCCTCATCAATTAAATTTTATTTGTAATTATGTTTAATACTCTAGTACTTAATTAAAATTGTAAATGTATACCATAAATCCGGACAAAAATAAATTACAAAATGTATACCATATTTTCGGACGGAGGGAGTATTTGATTATTCAAGCGATCCCTGTATATCGCGTGGGAAATCTGGAGTTCTGACTTTACTGCGTCGGTTAGTAGGTATGTATATTATGCTACTGTAAATGACTGAAATCACGTGGTTGTTAGTATTATCCGGTAGATATTGACATGCAACAAGCTATTCAGTGTACACTGTTAGAAATATTGTCTTGATCTAAGAAAATATATTTTCTTCCGTATATACAAATCCTTAATTTACTTGATTTAAAACGGTTCGGAAATATTTACTTATAATAAAACGGACCGTTTCAAATCAAGTAAATTAAAGCTTTGTATATACGCAAGAAAATATACTTTCTTAGATCAAGACAATATTTCTAACAGTGTATGTTCGAAATATTTTGCAAAATATCTCATTGGTTCTAACATATACCGGCGATTGTTAACATTCGCAAAGCATGAGTGGTGAATGTTGAATTAATTAATGTATTCCATTAGAAATAAACTGATGAGACATTTACTAAAAAATGAGGTGCGGCCATCACACGCCTTTCTTATACGTGTATGCGTTTCAAATTATACAAAAGTTGTTCTAAACTAAGATTTAAATACTTTTTTCTTCTGAAAAAATAAACAAAATCCTACTGTGGTACTTCTATTCTCTTCATAAATCTCTATACGATGCATACTTGGCGAGATATTCGAAAGAAAGTGCTACTCGCTAAGAGTAAAAGTTTTACTTCCGGTCCGAATTTTGAAATTTCTTTTATACAAAAATTATTGCAAATGTAGGTCTAAGTACATAAATATATATAGAATGCATAATTTACGAGATATTTGCAAAAATCGCTATTCGATAAGAGTAAAACTGTTACTCCTGGTCCGAATTTTGATTTTTTTTTATACAAAAGATACTGAAAATTAAGTTCTAAATAATTTTATACTCTTGTTAAATATATATAGAATGCATAATTTACGACATATTTGCAACAAATCGCTATGCGGCAAGAGTAACTGTTAAGTAAGTTAAGTAAGTGTTACTTCCGGTTCAATTTTGAAAATTTTTTTATACAAAAGGTATTGGAAATTAAGTTCTAAATACGTTTGTACTCGAACGTACCTGTCTAAAAAGCATGAATTGCGAAATAATCGTAAAAAACTGAGTTTCGATAAGAGTAAAAGACCTACTACAGGTAGGAATTTCGAAAAACTTTTTTAATAAAATTCTTCTCAAATTTAATTTCCAGTGCATATGATTTTTTTATAAATTTGTTTAAACTTAGTAGTTGACGAAATATTGGCAAAATTCAATTTTTTCACTGAAGCAAAACTACTACTTCCGCTTTACCGATCTTACTGAAGAACTAATCAGATCTCAAGAGGGAGATTATACACGTAAATACAAAATTTGGAATTGATAACTATAACAACTCAGTAGTGGTCATACACACACAAAGAGAGAGAGACACACAGAGAGAGACAGACATACAGATATTTTTTCAAAATCACTTTTTTGGTATCAGGGGACTTCAAAACGTGGACATCTGCAAAAATCTCGAGGTCGAAAATTTTCGTCATCACAATACTATACTACGTCGGTATAAGAAAGTATAAGACAAATGCTGACCAACAATATTAGAAAGCACAAAAAATATTCAGCATATTCTATTTATAACAGCATGCAAGACTGTGATGACATTGTATGAGTTGTAAAGTAATCCATATTTTTGCAGCTAGACTTGCCAGTAGTACATTTTTTCTTGCAATTGCAACGTTTGTAGCCCTGACCTCCACTTTTCGAAATGGCAGTAGCCGCGTCTCGCGCAGATGAAACAATGGTTCTGTTTTATGATCCTCTATCGAAAAGGCAGTCCATGGAATGGCGGCGACCTGATGAACCTCGTCCCAGAAAGGTGAAAGTCGTTCAATCAACGAAAAAGGTGGTGGCCACAATATTCTGGGATTCTGAGGGCATTTTGTTAATTGACTTTAAAGAGCGCAATACAGGTGTGAACGGAACATAATATGCGTCTTTATTGTATAAATTAAGGGACAGTATTCGTGCAAAACGTCGTGGAAAATTGACAAAAGGTGTGCGATTATTGCAATGCTCCCATCCATACTGCCGCCATTTCACAAGCTGCCATCCGCGAATACGGCTTTCAAGATTTGGAACATCCACCGTATAGTCCGGATGTGGTGATTTTTTTTGTTTTCTAATTTAAAAAAAGACCTTAGGGGACGTATTTTTAAGGACGACAGTGAGTTGCAAGCAGCTGTTATAGAACATTTTGACGAAAAGACTTGAGATTATTTTTACAAGGGTATCGAATTATTAATTAATCATTGTAATAAATGTATAGAAGTTAGGGGAGATTACATTGAAAAATAAAAGTTGTTCCAAGTTTTTTTGTATATCAGGCCGAGAATTTATGGCGTCTACCTTGTATGTTGACATACACCAGTGAATGTTGGAATACAAATAATCTTTCGGCCTCTCGGCGTATTTAGTGTATGTCGACATTCACTGGTGAATCATGACATTCACCACTTTCATTCCTTCACAGTAACATATACATGCCTACAGCTGAAATTATATCAAACTAACCTTTTTTAACATGGACTATGGCTTTATGATTTTAATAGTACATACAATTATAGATATAATAAATTAATACATAAAACTAATTCTTTCAAATATTATAAGTACTGCACCGAATATGGATGTGATTCGTTTGAAAATGTTATATGAATTACAAATACTTGAAGATATTTGGGTTACAATAAAATTTTTGATAATGCTATAACTTATGTAACTTTTCACCAAGAATTGCTGTTTTATATATGTCAGAACCGGAGATATTAATTATCAAAAACTGCAAAATTAGCAATATTTCTATAGGATATATTTTAGTACCCGAAACTTAAGGGTGTTGTATAGCAAACTAAAAATTTCGACGTCTTCGGCGCGGGTATCGGGGGTAGTGCTCATGGGTGGGACTTGCCAATACCCCACTACCATGTACTGTTTTGCTAAATGCTATAGTAAAAATCTAAATTGTACAGTTCCCAGTTTATAAGTACCGCCCTTATAGAGCGATGCATTCGAAATGACATACGTCTGATGCGTTAAGTGCTAATTGTCTCTGTTCAGGCTACACATACTCTACGTAACGTAGGTGCTAGTAATATTTTGTATGATTTATTTAGTCTGGTGTCTTGGCGCTACAGGAATGTAGATCGTAAATTTTTTTAGTCTGACATGTGTTCAATAAGTTAATATGTAAGAGGGAATTCTGATTAAAAGAAATATTACTTAGTGCCTATGAATACTATATAATAACAATAATATTTTGTTGAAAGGCACTAATGTCATCGTCTTGATTATCTTTTCCATTGGCCGTATTGAAAATCACAGGATAATTATTTATATCTATAGGTACTATTATTATACAAGGTGGTCGGCAAGGTATCCGAGAAACCTCGTACATGAATTCAATGACTAATTTTAAGCAAAAATGTTCTTATTCACTTTTTCCGAATTCCTAACGGTTCTTGAAATATCGGTGTTCGAAGCTGTAGTTAATTACTAGAGGGTTTAGAAGAAAATGTGATTTATTTTATGGAAAGCCTACGGAGCATTATTAAAGCAGCTCAATGTGGCCACCGCATTGTACAATGCATAACTAAATCTTCCGTCAGAGTCCTCGTTCCCAGTTGTAGTTCTCCATATTGTTTTTCGCCTCATAAAATGTCATGAATCTTATGGATGAGCCGGTATTTTTAGGCTTTCCCCTTGAATATGTAAGTGTCTAGATTTTTTCATGTCCCATATGAGAAAATCTAGTGGGTAGAGATCCGGAAATCGCGGTGGCTAAGCTATGGGACTACCACGACCTATCCATCGATTTGGAGACTGTTCATTGAGAAAATTAGTGACACCTCTTCCACAATGGGCCGGAGGACCATTATAAATAATGAAGTGTAGCCACCACACGACTTTCTTGTACATATGAGCGTTTCAAATTATACAAAATTGGAATTTGAATAATTTTTGTATAAAAAGATTCATAAAATTTATAGTTTGAAGTGCTCATACGTATAAGAAAGTTGTGTGGTGGCCACACTTTATTATTTTCGAATATCTTGCAAAGTGTGCATTCTATAGTGAATCATTAAGGAAACTTTTTAATTGCATCCCTTATATATTACAGAACATAAGAATACATACAAAAATTAAAAAGTGACGTATTAAAAAATTTAAATTAATTGTGTGAAAAACGAAGAATAACTATTCATGATATGTAGTGCAAAATGTGGTTCATCAACGTCGTCATTGTATTTATCACCAGAGCTATCAAAAGCTATAGAGGGGCCTGGTAAGGGAGATGGAGGCGAAGAAATAGAAGTATTTACAAGGGCAGGAGTTCTGGTTATAGCTTTTGAAAAGAATATCGTTAATGTAGTATGCTTTGTAACTTGTAAAACTTCACTTATTGGCCGTTCAACTTTCGTGAACCGTTCAATATTTGAATCCATATCTTCTAGTTTTAGTAGTTTCATTCACTTTCCTCTACTGGTTCCTCTTCCGGGAGCCGTTGTACTTCCAACTCTATTAAATTTTCGTTTGTTAATTCTCCCTCAATATACTCAACTAATGCTTCAATATCCTCCACTTCAGCTTCTAAATTAAGTATGTTAGTAAGTCCCACTACTTTATGTATGGCATTAGTGTACTCGTCTTTGTCAAAATCTAAATTATTCGTGAACACTTTCTGAAATTTTACATTTTTTCATCCATAATTTTATAAAATTGCTCAATAAATTATTCCACTGCTTCGACGTCAACGCTTGCTGCTTCACCGCTAATAATTCTATTAAACTTCAGAGATCATTCGCGCCTTTGCCTGAATAATTAGTAGGCTCATCGGCATTCTATTTTGTATCTGGTCATCAACCAAATCGCGAGGAGCTTTTCCATCTCAAGAATCAGACCTTTCCGCTGCCTAGTTATTACGGCTCTAAAACCTGTCGATGATTTTAATGCATCGTTTACTTTAGTCCTGTCCTTCAAGATTGTTGAAATTGTTGAATGCGCCGGATCCAAGTCACGTGGTATCTCTTTAACTTTACTGCCATCTTCATTATCGCAGCGAGTACATTAGATAATTTGTAGATATTTTTTTTTTTGTTAAAAAAATTTGTTGTTCGACCAACCATTTACTCGGAAACTCCATTCAAAAACTTTTTGAGATTACCAAAAACCCACAAGGAGGGAAGGGGGGGGGTTCCAACTGTTTGGTTTTAGAGTCGTCGCATACCCCACTAACGATTAATCAAATAAAATAGTCTCGCATATTTTTTTCTAAAAAAATACAGAATGACAGTACTATAATATCGTGTATTGAATGGAATTTCATTATTTTATTATTATATATAAATTATTTAAAGTTTAATGTTTATTCATTATTATTATGTAACTACATCTGTAAAATAATAAGTCCTGTTTCTGTCTGTTCTTTATTTGCCATAACAGGAAAAGTAATCTAGCTAAATTTTTAAAATAAAAGATATCCTTTCCGAGCAATTTCTGGTTTACTTCAAATCTTTTTATAACTGTCCGAACACTGAATCGTTTGAGAGTAATTTTTTGCTAGGTCGTAAATTAATCTTTTGAACGTCTACCAATCTGGTACAATATCTGTACAGAGGAAGTAGGCACTATCTATATCCATCTCATTTTCTATATTAGCTTTACATTATTTTTAACTCACTTATAAATGTCAGTAGTATTTTATCTTGATAAATGTAAAATAGTCGAAGAACTAAAAAAGCTAGTATTATTTATGAATCATATGTAATGTTTTTGTTTAAGTTTGTATTTATGTAAAAGTTATCAAAGCCTGCCAGCCAATGTGTACAATTTTATGAAATGTAATACAAAATAATATAAGTAAATTTTACAAAAAGAAAATATATATTAATTTTATAAAGTTAAATCAAGGTTACGCGATAATGTTTTCAATTTTATGATATATAAAATAATATAAAAAATGTTTAATCAAATACCTACTCAAAACCCAAACAACGATTTCTGTATTCCGAATATCGCTCGTAAAGTGAATCCCCACCTAAACAAAGTAACTCCGCCCTGTCTTGGATTGCAAGGATATATCAAATATTTGACTGCAGGTGGCGTACTAAAGCAGTGCCAAAAATGCATTTCTTTCTTATCAAATTACACATTTATCTTAATAAATACGAAAAAATGTTGCTAGAAATTAATGTTCACAATAATATGTTATACGTCGGTACGCATTTTATTTTTCGATGGTCTATTTATATTTAATTTTTTATAACAATTAATAAAAAATTGAAAAAACAAAATGCATAGGGACGTGTAGATTAACATTATAAGAATATTTCATCTAAATCATTTTTGCATAAAGTTTAAAGGTAGCCTTTAATCTGTAAATATTTGAAAATGTACCAATACAACACCCTTAAGTTGTGTTTGTTATTACGTGAGTCAGGTATCTTGGTCGATTTAAAAGTAATTATTACAGGTGACAGTACCTACTTTAAGGATTCAAATTGCATCATAACTTTCTAAAAAGCTGTTTTATTTCCAGTAACATCGGCTGCCTGTTATCCTATAACAGCTACGTATAATTGAATTTTTAATGAGGGTTAACGTTTATTGCTAATACTTGCTAGTCCGTGAATTTTTCATTAAATGAAACATCATGGTGTTGGTAATTAAAAAAGTTATTATTTTACCTTCGGGAAGGTGCAAAATAAGACCTAATGTATATAAATGTGTGATAGTGGCGTAGGTATCTGTCTTTTATTGGAAGTTTTGAAGTGTAGTCGTAAGTATAGTTTATTACTTTCTTGGTGTCCTCAAAAAACTTTTTTATTTCGCATAATTGTTCTTTCAATTAGTGTGTAATCACTTTTAATTATTTTTACTTAGTGATTTTGGTATTTAATAAGTGGCTTTTGGTGAATTTTCGGCGTTTTATCTCTGTGGAAATTACACATCTAAATCTACACCAGATAATGATGGAAGTATCTGGTCAAGACTTTTTTGTTAAAAAAGTTCGTATTTTGGACTATCTCAGAGAACATTTTCAAATAGATGGGGATGAAATTACAACTAGTGCGCTCGAGAATTTTACGAGATAATCGTTTCTCTCGCAACACCAGAACGAACTTGAACTTAACGGGTATGACGACGAAAGTAAAATGTATCGGGAAGACGCAAGTGAAGACTCGGATGGTTAGTCTTATATTTGTTTTGTATCTGTCTTGTCTTGGCTATGTGTATCTCTAGCTATTTATATCTTTATAACTAAATATTAGTAATTATTTATCAATAAACAAATACTTATGTGCTAAATATCACAGAAAGTAACGATCGTTGAGATCGTGACATCTTTAAGTACTTATTTCATTCGCTAAAGAGTTGAAAACGAATGACTCGTTATCCATTGTTTATACATATTTGTACGGCATAAAATATTTCAACAAGATAAATTTTTAACCTACTTTTACAGAGTGATTAATTTTGATCAAGAAATCGTTCATTTTGAACACTGTAGAACGTGGCCGTTGCTGCTCGGAATTTCTTGTTTCAGGAACGAATTAAATTCGTTTCTTTTTTTTTTTATTAAATGAGTTAATTAAGTCTTGGTATAGTATTTTTCGTAAGTGACGTACTTCAGCCCTTTAAGGGTGTTGTATAGCAAACTAAAAATTTCGACGTCTTCGCTGCGGGTATAGGGGGGTTCTACTCAGGGGTGGAGCTTGCCAATACCCCACTACCACGTACTGTTTTGCTAAATGCTATAGTAAAAATCTAAATTGTATAGTTCCCAGTTTATAAGTACCACCCTTATCGAGCGATGCATTCGAAATGACATACGTCTGATGCGTTAAGTGCTAATTGTCTCTTTTCAGGCTACACATACTCTACGTAACGTAGGTGCTAGTAATATTTTGTATGATTTATTTAGTCTGGTGTCTAGGCGCCACAGGAATGTAGATTGTAAGTTTTTTTAGTCTGACATGTGTTCAATAAGTTAATATGTATGTAAGATGGAATTCTGATTAAAAGAAATATTACTTAGTGTCTATGAATACTATATAATAATAATAATATTTTGTTGAAAGGCACTAATGTCATCGTCTTGATTATCTTTTCCATTGGCCGTATTGAAAATCACAGGATAATTATTTATATCTATAGGTACTATTATAATACAAGGTGGCCGGCAAGGTATCCGAGAAACCTCGTACATGAATTCAATGACTAAAGGGGCCCACACACTGCGGTTTTATTCGACAGACTTGTTCGTCGAACTAACGATTTATCAAATAAAATAGTCTCGCATATTTTTTTCCAAAAAAGATGCAGAATGACTGTACTTATAATATCATGTATTGAATGAAATGTCATTGTTTTATTATTATATATAAATTATTTAAAGTTTAATGTTTATTCATTATTATTATGTAACTACATCTGTAAAATAATAAGTCCTATTTATGTCTGTTCTTTATTTACCATAACACGAAGAGTAATGTAGTTAAATTTTTAAAATAAAAGATATCCTTTCCCAGCAATTTCTGGTTTACTTCAAATCTTTTTATAACTGTCCGAACACTGAATCGTTTGACAGTAATTTTTTGCTAGGTCGTAAATTACTCTTTTGAACGTCTACCAGTCTGGTAGAATATCTGACGATCTGTACAGAGGAAGTAGGCACCATCTATATCCATCTCATTTTCTATATTAGTTTTACATTATTTTTAACTCACTTATAAATGTCAGTAGTAGTATTTTATCTTGATAAATGTAAAATAGTGGAAGAACTAAAAAAGCTAGTATTATTTATGAATCATATGTAATGTTTTTGTTTAAGTTTGTATTTATGTAAAAGTTATAAAAGCCTGCCAGAGAATGTGTACAATTTTATGAAATGTAATACAAAATAATATAAGTAAATTTTACAAAAAGAAAATATACATTAATTTTATAAAGTTAAACCAAGGTTACTAGATAATGTTTTCAATTTTATGAAATGTAAAATAATATAAAAAAATGTTTAATCAAATACCTATGTACTCAAAACCGTAACAACGATTTCTGTATTCCGAATATCGCTCGTAAAGTGAATCCCCACCTAAACAAAGTAACTCCGCCCTGTCTTGGATTGCAAGGATATATCAAATATTTGACTGCAGGTGGCGTATTAAAGCAGTGCCAAAAATGCATTTCGTTCTTATCAAATTACACATTTATCTTAATAAATACGAAAAAATTTTGCTAGAAATTAATGTTCACAATAATATCTTATACGTCGGTACGCATTTTATTTTTCGATTATCTATTTATATTAAATTTTTTATAACAATTAATAAAAAATTGAAAAAACAAAATGCCAAGGGACGTGTAGATAAATATTATAAGAATATTTCATCTAAATCATTTTTGCATAAAGTTTAAAGATAGCCTGTAATCTGTAAATATTTGAAAATGTACCTATACAACCCCCTTAAGAGCCTACAGCAGCAGGTGGGTCACCATCTACGGTTTTTGCGGTGTGAAGGGGGAGGTAAAAAGTGTAAATGCTGTTTCTGCCAGACGCCTAAACGTTTGTGTGGTGGGGTGGTTAGTTTTGTAATGTCTTAAACCAGCGATATGGAAGGTATATCTGATCAACTGCTGAACACCAAATAAACAGAGATTGTATTCAACTTTTTTATTCCGTTAGTATAATAGAATATATTAAACTGGTTTATAAAAGAAACATTCAAGCAAATATATTTTAAATTTGCCACTTATTTATGATTTACAGCATGATAACATTGATTTATTATAAAAAAAAACTTTTTACGGTTTTTACCCTTTTATATTTTATTTGTCAGGTGAACGAATGTTTCATTCAGATATCGGCTTGATTTTGTAATTATTTCAAATATATTTGGGAGAATATATTAGATATTAATTCTTGGTCTGGAATAAATATATTGTAACGTTTTCGGGTTCGCAATAAACAACTCGTGCAATTTATTTACTTAAAACAGTCTGTATATTCACACACGTAAAATTAATTACAATATAAAATATAAAACTAATGTATCACACTTAAACTACTACGATTTAAATTTACACAGGTATTTATTTACCAGTACTATTTATATGTCTGTAATATTTATATCTTTATTGCACTATAATAAAAACTGCACCGTATTTATATCACTTCTATTTATATAACACTCTAATATTTATGTCTTTTCTTCGGTTACCACTTAAAGAACTATTTATTTATTTCTTATATTTATTTTACTGTTCGGCACGAGACTACTTAAGGACTTTCTTACTCCGGAATTACCCATCCATCCGTTCAACTGCTTTTATATACCCGTACGAAACATCTGGAACACACCATATAAATGCTAGTGTTCTTCTCGATGTTTGTAGAACATAGAAGAGACATTCTGTCTCTTCGCAGTATATATATAAATGGATTGATTTATTGGTTTATGATGTTTACCAGTCGCGTCGAGATGATTTACAACCTCTTTATGTCGTCGCCCAAATGTCTGCTGGTTTCGTTACAATATGTTATTATTATTATTATTATTATGATATTTTACTTGTTACTTATTATTTCTCGCCGTTATTTGTATTTACCTTACATGTTGAAGCTTTTTAATAATATGAGCAATGTTTAAGAGAAAACTAAAATCTGACAAAAACAATTTTATGTTATGTAACAACAGTGCCTGTTTTTCTTATAAAATGTCAAAATATTTATATTCTCTTTTTAGCGCATACCTACTTTAAGTGATTGAAAATTATGTTCTTCACAATCAACACAGATACTGTCAATTAGCAAAGTTGAATTATAAAATTTCACCGTCGGTAAGACAGTTAGGAGGAGTGCTGGACTATTCGAACTAACCAACTGGCTTACAGCGGAGACATAAGTACGAATCATTTCTAACGTTGTCAATTGTATTATGTTGTTACCCTTCAATATTAGCAAGTCCTTTTTGGTGAACGTCTTAAATTGTCGTCTTTCGAAGTTCTACTAGGATACCGCTACAATATCAATTCTGATACGTTCAATGATATTGTCAATAAGCAAAACTGAATTATGAAAATTTCACCGCCGCATTACGTTTAAAACCTAGGCATCATTACATGCACAAAATACAGTGATAGTTGAGTATAACTCTAAGAAAGACTTTTATTATTTCATATCTGGACTCCGAAGGGTGTTTGGATTGACATAATACAGAGAGATGAAGAACTCTGGATAGAAATGGTAACTAATTTAGAGTAATATTATTTTCTTGCTTTAATACCTAAAATTATTGATCCTAGGGGCGTTAAATTTGATAATTAATACTGATTGTCACACGTTTAGACAAAAACGCAGTTGTCAAGATATTAATCATACCTTTATTGCACCTACAAAAGAAACAGCATAAATAATTGCTTTGAGTAGATTGCATGGGGTTACTTGGCTACTTGCTTATACCTTTATGTATTCTACGTTTTTGTGCACATCTTTTTTCTAAAAAAAAACATGGTTTAGGCCTACTGAGGATACCATGAGAACAAAAAACGCGCTTTGCATTCTACCTCTAAGGTAGTGCGGAAACGCGTGCGTTCACTTGTTGTATGCTACATAAAAGTTATTTATAAATAAAAAGTTCCTAGAAGCTTTTTTGAACAAAAAATAAGCAATGTACTTAGAGAATAAAAATAATTTTACATTTTGTAAGAAACACCGTCACTGTTGTTACAATACAAAATTGTTTTTGTCAGATTTTAGTTTTCTCTGAAACATCGCTCATACCTATTATTAAAAAGCCTCAATATGTAAAGTAAATACAAATCATGGTAAGGAATAATAAGAAGTGCAATTTAAATAATTAATAATCATAATAATAATAAAACTATGTATATATTTTTTTCAGAAAAAAACTTAATACCTAATTAATTCCGGCAAATATAATTAAAATAATTACAAATTATATAAAACGGGAGTCTTAATAAAACTAAATAAATACCAACCAGAGGAATATTTAGAAAGAGCAAAAAAATTTTCAAATAAAGTAGTTGCGTGAGTATTCACTCAATAAATTTAAATGCAGGAGACATATTCCGGAATTCCAGCGGATAGTGTATTTTTTTCATAAAACTTAAGAAGCATTTTATAAAAAAATGTTACAATACGAAAAAAAATAGAACATGGGAAAAATCCTAGAAGAAAATGCACTTTTTGGGAAAGTAGATTATATTACCGCAACTATTTTCATTTAAAAGTAAAAACTGTTTTTTTAATTAAAATTCTCGAAAATAACTTTCCCATATTTTTTATTTATTTTCCATTCTTTTTTATAAAAACCATTTTTAAATTAAACTAATGATAACTGTAAGAAATTGTTCAGCAAGAACGGACCACATAGTGGGACTGATGTAGCCTCTTAAATATGCGAGGGTGTAGCATATTTTTTCCAGCAATTCTATCAATAGTATTTTTTCGTTCGTGGGGGACTTGGTACCATCTCGTCAGCGTAAGGTTCGAACACTAGGCAAATTACAAACTTTGTTCAGATAATAGCTAAGTAAAAATATTGATATTGCAGAATAATTTCTTCTCGTTTTTTTTTTTGCTGTCAGAGACTGTCTTATGTTGGTTAGGTTTTATTGAGAAATAGAATAATAATTTAATTCCCAAAATGAAGTTTATATTGAACTTTTTACATATGAGGTGACGACTTATTCTTAAGTTAATGATTACGGTAAACGAAACCTCTCACAGTAAAGTAATCAAAAATAAAAATGACGAGCAAACACTTAGTAAATTTAAATAAATATACAAAACCTCGGCGTACATCTGCAGCTCAAAAGTTTTAAAATTTTTCATCACACTGTGGCATGCGATAAGGAATAGATAAAGTAAATAAATGTCAACTCTCAGCAGTAATTATTCCATTTATTATCGTGAATCCTTGTACGAATAAAAAAATTATTATTTAATGACAACCACACTTGTTTGTAAACAAAAATTATACGCACTTTCATACATTATTTATAGATTGAGCCACACCGTGTTGTGGCTTATTAATTATGAAGAACTTTGAATATTCAACAATGGTAACAAACAGGCGCGTTTGCATTAGAAGAGGATGGCCGTGAAAGACAATGAGCATCGCGCAGATTCGTCAGAGATTATGTTAAATATAGTTATTATATTCGTCCGTTGTAATTGATAATTGGCATACAGGTAATTAGCGTGAAAAATAAACGTTTCTAAAGGTGGTAAAGTTTGGATTATGTCATATAATGGTCACACGATAATAATAACTGGCTATTTCGACAGTCTAGGTGATTATAAATATAATTGCAGAAAATGACATGTAGCATGATCGATGCTTTGCGCTGCGAGGTTCAATGTCATGCTATAATGATGGAGTAAATTTTTGTATACACCGAGTGATGGATTTATCTCTATTCTGTAGGCATGTTTACTGAGCAGATTATAATAGTTGATTAAATTTTCATTGATAAATTTGTACTTTTTATCGAGAAAATGTAATAAATCGTTAGGGCTACACGTAACGAATAAATTATGCCATTGTTATACCAAATGTCTTTCAAGCGCCCTTTATAAGAATTTTGTTCGTCGCTTCCTTTTACTTTCTTATACCTACGTAGTATAAGGAAGTATTGTGACGATGAAAATTTTCGACCTCGAGATTTTTGCAGATGTCCACGTTTTGAAGTCCCCTGATACCGAAAAAGTGGTTTTTAAAAAATCTCTCTCTCTCTCTCTCTCTCTCTCTCTCTCTCTCTCTCTCTCTCTCTCTCTCTCTCTCTCTATGTGTCTGTGTCTGTGTGACCACGATAGCGGTCAAACCGCTGTAGATATCAATTCCAAATTTTGTATTTGCGTGTATAATCTCCCTCTTGAGATCTGATTAGTTTTTTAGTAAAATCGGTAGACCGGAAGTAGCAGTTTACTTCAGGGAAAAACTCGAATTTTGCCAATATTTCGTCAATTACTAAATTTAAACAAATTTATAAAGAATTCATATATACTTAAAATTAAAATTGAGAATAATTTTATTTAAAAAGTTTTTTGAAATTCCTACCGGAAGTAGGTCTTTTACTCTTATCGAAAATCAGTTTTTTGGGAATATTTCGCAAGTCATGCTTTTTAGACAAATACGTTACGAGTATAAAAGTATTTAGAACATAATTTTCAATATCTTTTGTTTAAAAAAAATTTCAAAATTCAGACCGGAAGTGCCACTTTTACTCTCATCGAATAGCGATTTTTTGCAAATATGTCGTAAGTTATGCATTCTATATATATTTATCAAGAGTACAAAAGTATTTAAAACTGGATTTGCAATATTTTTTGTACATATGAAATTTCAAAATTCGGACCGGAAGTAGCACTTTTACTCTTAGCGAGGAGCACTTTTTTGATATCTTGCAAAGTATGCATTCTATAGAGATTTATTAAGAGAATAGAAGTACTTAGAATATGATTTTGAATAATTTTTGTCTAAAAAAATATTAAAATTCTATAATTTGAAATGCTCATACGTATAAGAAAGTCGTGTGGTGGCCACACCTCATTTTTTAAATCATACCCCATGCAATTAAATTCGAAGCAGCAAATGTGTTTGTTACTTGCGCCATCTATGATCAAATAGTGCATGTTTTTATTTTCCGAATCTCTCAACATGGTCAAAAAAACCGAGAAAAAAACACACTGCATTACAAAATGGTTGCGTTTTAGAAAAGGAATGGCCGGTATATATTTGGCAATTATGGATTTAACCTTTCTTTCTTTCAGCATTATTAAGAAAACATTTTTAAAAAATCAATTACAAAATTACCTTTAAAACAATTTAATCTCATTTCGGCAATTCAACATGGTTTTCTCAAACACAAATCCTTATCTTAATATACATATTTCTTTTCTAATGTAGTATTATCTTCATCAGGTAATGTATGCCGAATCTCCTCTTAGAGGATTGCCTCAGTTCTTGGCGAATGCCCTAAAAGCTAAAACTAAAGTCGCATAATTATTTAGCATATTATTGTCATTATCTATTCACTTCTATTATATCTATCATTTATATGGATATAAAAAAATACATGAGTTAGTAACCCTACTTCTGTAGTAGAATCTTAATATCGTCTTATCTCATGATACGGAGTAAAATGCTAAAATGACGTAACCAAATTTTACATTTTTTGGCGAAATACCATCTGTTTTTGAAATTTTTCACATTTTTTCTATTTCCAGTTGTATATTTTATACATACAGGCTGTCTCAGAAATAAAAAGACGGAGTAGCAGAAATCGGAAGCTAGATTGTGTAAAAACGTACCCTCAAAATATCAAGCCTTTATTCGTGCGCAGACGGCAGGAAAACAATAATAAAGAATTCAATTGGCCTTATGCCGACCCTGGCCTAAATATCCACCTGCTTCACTTTCAGAATCGGTCCTTTTCAGGACCACCATATTACTTGTGTTAAAAAAAAGGAGGAGGAATGGATACTTCATAATAAATATCAAACCATTAATTACTTTAATTTTACACCTGCTAGAAAAAAAGAATTACATTCTTGATATTTACTGTAATAAAGGCTAGAAAATCTAGGATTTATTGAATATTCTAAAATAATAATAATCAGCTGTTTCCGACTACAAACACATTAAAGAGCAACAACCGTCCTATTTTAAAAATAAAAACAATCTTTTATTGTCTGCAATAAAGTGTGTCGCCCATTTGGGTCAACAACCGACTACATAGCTGCGTTATCTAGACGTATCGGGCAAAAAATATGTTTTATATGAATGAGTACGATTTAACGTTTTCTCCCCCGTTTTATACAAATAAAAGCGTATCTTTCTATGCATGCGTGTTCGTGTCTATTTACAAATGAGCATTCTTACGTGTACTTATAAACATACATTCTGTGCCAGGTCCGTAATGTAATTTTTTTAATCTAAAAAACAACACAGAAAATTAAATTTTTTAATTTCTTCGTTATTGCGGTATATTTGGGCCTGTTTATGATCGGACTTTACATACCTGCTACTCTGATTTTATTTCTGGGACAACTTGTATATAGTTTTGTGCGAAATATTAGGTTCCACATTTTTTTCGATAAAGCTTGGTTTCATTTGTCATGTTGCGTCAATAGCCAAAACTATAGAACCTGGTCTACTGAAAATCAATATAAAATATCTGGCTGAAATTTTCAATGATCGGCTTATCAGTAGGGAACATTGACCAGCTCGCTCTCCAAATCGTACGCCATTAGATTTTTTCCTCTTTGGATACTTAAAAAGCAGACCTTTTTCTAATAAAATTCATAATTTGGAAGAATTACAAAATGCTATTATACATGAAGTTAATAATATAGGTATTGAAACTTTAGAAAAATCTTTTTAATAACATGAGAAGACGTGTATATTTGTGTTTAGAATTTGAAGGGGGCCATTTTGAACATTTGCTATAAGTTTGTGTATTATGACACTTGTTTTAGTGATTTGTTATATTTATTTTTACTACACGTATATTTTTTCTGTTTATTACAAACACTTATACTTTCTAACATTGTAGTATAAATATTTTTTTTGTTACTGTTTATAATATATAAATATTGAAAATCGTATTTGTTTTACTTTCTTTATTGATATAAATACAATATACACAAGTGAAGTTTAGTGATTTGTTACATACATTTTGGCTAGTGTCTTTTTATTTCTTAAAGAATATAAAAGACAATATTTATGAATATGTGTACCTATATATACATAAAGTTTAATTTAATATAATATGAAATTTGGACATTCATATTCATGATTATTTAGCAATGAAATGTATAACATTTATAACAATTTCCCCCAATTTATATAATTCAAATAACTAACTTTACTATGTATTAATTTTGTGTACTCTGTATGTAAAATTCTTATACGTCCATCCTTCTTCAATTGCTGAAGTCATTTTCTTTCATAAAACTGGTCCTGTTCTTTGTATATTTGTGATTGATAATAAGTCTCCTTTCTTACTACATTCCTTATTGTAATCTTTTGTTGTATATATTTAATTCAATGTTTTTAATTCGACGTTATAAATTTTGATGTTGACTTTACTCTCTAATTAAAAATAATAATAATCTGCCCCTTTCCAACACGATAGAAAAAAATCATATCTGTTATACGATTTATTAGTAGGCTTTTCTTATTACAACTCCAATATGCAATATATTATGTAAATACATTTTAATAATGATGAATATGTTTTACTATTGTTAGTTCTTTTTATTATGCCACCACTCATGGCGTTAACTAGACTATATATATATATTTCAAAATTCGCGTTCTCTGTCATTGTTCAAATGATTTTTTTTTATAGAAATCAAACAAATATTCCCTTTTCGTTCTCTTCACTGATGTAAATATAACATAACATAACATATCTCTCAAAACCATATGTGCACATTGCTACGGCTATACACAGTAACACTGTATATGTGTTTTTAATATTAGCAACTGGACAATGTTGTCAACTTAAAAATTTAGATCACGCAACCTTCACTTAAGATTGATTATACTGTATTTGTATATTTTTCTATTTCAGTTCTATGAATTTCATTTTCTTGACTTTATAACACTCTAATTTTATTTTTTGAAGTTGATAACAGGAACAATATGGAACCATACCATATTTATAGTAGTTTATAGAACGAGTCAATAATGACAGTTATTATTCCCGAGAGCTGAATTTACGAACCGAGTCGCGTAAGCGGCGAGGGAGTAACTCGGCTCCATATTCTCTGGTTCCATATTCCAAAATTAAAAGCCGCCCCACGCCAAAGGGCGTGGCGCGGCTTTTAATGGGCGATTAGAAGGGGTCATTCGAACGGCTTTTATTATATATAATTATTAACCAGTAGTGATTAATATAATACCTACTTTATTGTTTAGTCGTCGATAAAATATTTTATCGACGACTAAACAATAAAGTATGTATTATATTAATCAATATTGGCTAATAATAACACTCATAATACCCGTAGGGAATAATGAAATGCGACCAGTGAATAATGGGCCATAACGTTACCATTATTCACTGCATTCCGCTAATAAGAACATATAATGGGCCATAACGTTACCATTATTCACTGCATTCCGCCAATAAGAACATAACGTTCCTAACGTTGTCATAGTAACGATAGACAAGTCCGGCCATTTTACTGACTGCCTAACCATCAAACGTCATATTGATATAGTAATCTGACATTTTCGTTTACTTATTTTGATTTTTTTTAGTAATTTTCAGTTAGTCGTCGATAAAGTAGTGTATACTAACTCGCAATAATGACTATTATTCCCTCGAGCTGAGTTACTCCCTCGCCGCTTCGCGGCTCGGTTCGTAAATTCGGCTCTCGGGAATAATAACTGTCATTATTGACTCGTTGTATAATCTACTAAAATATAGGAAAATCGTTCATTAAATATGTTTGTCATAATAATAATATTCATACACTTTTTGACATTTGTGATATTGTTATAATTACCTTCTGGTGTTTGTTATAGTTGTCATTCATACAGTACATACAGTACAAATCTGTCAACAAATCTTGGCTACTATACAGAATAGCAACGATGGTACATGTTGTATCTTTAATATTAATCTTCTTGCTATGATGACTTTCTCTGTGCCTATTATATTTTATTAGTGACAAAACTAGCTGTCCATCAATCTCTTCGAGCTTGAATCGCCTTTCGCGTCCGCTTACAGTTTTATTACAGTTCGCTGTAAAACGCCAAAAAAAATCATTTTTGATTTTCTAAACTTTTGGCACACCTTGTATACACGTATATTTTTGTCCACGAAGTACTGTCACGGTGACAGGTGGAACGACAATTTAAAGCATCTTAACGTCAGTCTGACTTTTCGTTGTTGGAGTTTGAAATTTAGATGCTATTTAGCGTAATACTAAGACTTGACACTAAAAGATTCATAGTTTTATTAGTTTTACACAATGAAAGGACTAAATCATTATTGAAAATGTAATATCAGATTTATTTTAATTTTGCATAATTTAACCTGCCAATTATCATGGCCCGCAAACATACTTTTGACATACCTTTTGAGCTTTGTTATAATGCAAATTTGTGAACAATGCATGCCCATTACACAGAAGAATCAAGTTTTAAATAAAATGTTGGTATAGAATAAGTATGACTTATTACTTTTATTTATAATAGTGAATTTATAACTGGCTTCCATATTAATAATTAGTTTCATTTGTCTGCTCTGAAATTGTTCCTGTCAAAGTGAGTTTGCAGTGGCATTGAGTCGTCGCCTGTAGATCGTGCTCTGGCTATGTCGGTTGCTGAGACGATCCTATTATAATTTAAATATTTAGTAGTGACGCTTGTAGTTGAACTAAAAACAATAACCAAAAATAATACTGACCGACGTTGGAATATCTGTGTAAACATTTTGCTTACACACACTGTAAAAAGAATATAATTTGTAATTGTTGGATCATTTTGTGATTTTTATTAAGTATTTAAGGAAAAATAACACAAAAAGGTAGTTCATGATTACAACCAATCCATCGAAATAAGAGCCACCAGCCTGGGACACGATCATCATCAACCATCATCAGAATGTTTGATTAACAATTTGATTTAATGGTGTATTTTCAAACATATCGCATTAAATGATTGAACGCTGCCCATACTTCAAACTTTCTACTGACAATCAAACTATTTAGTAGAAGTAATTGTTGAATTAGACTGGAATATTTACTTTAGTAAATTGAATAGTTACAAAACAATTGTCATTACATTGGAATTTGATTCGTCTGTCACCTAGTAATAATAATATATTACAGACGTAAGAAAAATGAAAAAAGAAGAAACGTAAGCACTCTCTTCTATATGCATTCATAGCGTTTTCTTTTGTAGTATTGCAACGAATACATAATATAAATATAAATCCAACAATATAATGAATAAAACAATGCGTTATTCTGCTTTTATTTACTAATTGTTAAACTAACAAAACTTAACAATTAACTGGAAATTGTAAAACTTCAAAATCGGTTAAATGCAAATGGCGGATCCGTAAATCAACTAGAGGTAACATTACACTACTACAATTATGTCTTGATTACTTTTTTTCATTGCTAAATATGTTTTATCATCAGCTACTATCATACAACGGATTAGATATGGACCACAAATACGATGCATTTTTTATCTTGCTTTCCTTATCAAAATAAGTAATCACCATATTTCCTATAATATTGGCGACGTTTTTTACTTTCTTATACGTAGTATAAGGAAGTATTGTGATGACGAAAATTTTCGACCTCGAGATTTTTGCAGATGTCCACGTTTTGAGGTCCCCTGATACCAAAAAGTGGTTTTAAAAAAAATGTCTGTGTGTGTGTCTGTCTGTCTGTCTGTCTGTCTGTGACCACGATAGCGGTCAAACCGCTGGACATATCAATTCCAAATTTTGTATTTACGAATATAATCTCCCTCTTGAGAACTGATTAGATTTTGAGCAAAATCGGAAGACCGGAAGTAGTAGTTTACTTCAGTGAAAAAATTGAAATTTGCAAATATTTCGTCAGTTACTAAGTTTAGACTAATTTATAAAGAATTCATAAGTATTTAGAACTTAATTTTCAATATCTTTTATATAAAAAAATTTCAAAATTCGGACCGTAAGTATCACTTTTACTCTTACCGAATAACATTTTTTTGCAAATATGTCGTAAATTATGCATTCTATATACATTTATGAAGAGTACAAAAGTATTTAGACTTAGATTTGGAATATTTTTTGTATAAATGAAATTTCAAAATTCGGACCGGAAGTAACGCTTTCATACGTATAAGAAAGTCGTGTGGTGGCCACACCTCATTTTTTCTTTACACCATTAAGATGATCTGAGGAGTGCAACTATTATTTAAAATAATTTACTACATATAATATCCAAATATATATTTGAAATGTTCTAGTTAAAAGTCAACGTAATTAACTTCAGTAAAAATGAATTTCTAACATTTTCAAACAAAGCATCTTATTTTAAGATTTTGCGAAGTTTTAATAAACGCATTATAATTAAATCATATAAAATACACATTTGAAAAGACATTTGGAGCATCGGTTTTTAGAAATTTTTTTTTTTATTTATATCGTATGATCTACGACAGTAAAAATTATTATTATTATGCAAAGAAGAAGATACAAGACAGAGGTGTAGAAATTCTGTATAATTAAAAAGAATTAACTTACCACTTTCGTACTTAGTCATGAGATTAATTCTGGTTAAGTCAAGACATGTTTAACACATTAGTATGAGACACCATGTTATACATAAACAGCCCTTATTATAAACTACAAATTTTGTCATTTAGTGTAATTATACCTTTTTACAACAGCGACAACTTCTGGCGGATTCCTGTAATTTTCTGACTCACTGGTGCGTAGAAACAAATTTTTGAAATTCCCGTCAAATTATACAGTTCTGTGTCCGGCAAATTAGTAACGATTTTAGAATGTTTAACACGTTCAAGTTTTATTCAATTCCGACTCTTAAAACTGTCAATTAACAATAAACATCTTACGCACTTATTTCTGTCGTTAGAAACAAATATTTTTGTTAATTTCAATCGTATATATTTTTCACATCGTTTGTCAATCTTTCTTCGAACAGCCTCGTAGATTTAGCGATCGAAACCCGACCCGGCAAGAATTTCATATGAACCGTACCACTTAACTGATCCGTTGTCGTAGCATTGGTACTACTGACCGCGTTCTTTCATTTTCTATTAATTACCGGAAAATACAATTTCAATTTAATCGCTTAAACAGGTCCTATTCGTAAATTGTTCCTCGCAATTACCGTTTGCCTGGTTCGAATAAACTCGACCCTCAACATGCCCATCAATATGCGAAAAGAATGCGTCTCGCCCTTGTATGTCCAGCTTACGTTGGCGATTTTGCATGAATTATTAATTCACTTGCTTCCTTCGCGAGGAGGAGTGGCGTATGAACGACACCGTCTGTGTTAAGTCTTTCCCGTTGTGTGAATAAAAGTGGTTTTTAAGTTATTCGACCATTAAAGAATGTTGTTGTGAAGCAGTTTACAAATGCGACGTATTTCAAAGTTATAATTTTTGTCCCATAAAATGCCGAACTATGATATACTTATATTATACTATTGTCTTTCTAGCTAAGCTCAGTCGGTAGAAATTATCATCGAGTATGAAAAATAAATAATAATCTCAGGTTTGAATTCTTTTGTAAAAGTTATTTTAATATTTATTTCAAAATAATATTTTTTTTAAACACAATATAATATGTATGTTGACAAATAAGTTAAGTAATGATGGAAAAAACTCGTTTTAACACATAAACAATAAATTCAATTACAAAATTAAATTCTCCTTGTTAATGAAAATTATTAATTCAATAATATTAATATGACTATTCAGATGATGTTTATACATATAAAAGAGAAACATATTTACAATAATCAATTCTATTATTCTCTTTATCTTATAAAGATATTACTTCAATGTTTGATATTAACTATTATGAAAGGATTTTCTTTTAAATGTTTATAATTGTACTTAACAGTTTTTCTATTTCTGTCTAGGACTGGTCCTCTTCATAAATACACCTATTCTGGGTTGCAGGTACAGTTTCTTAAAATCCGGATAATACAGCACATATAAGGTCCAAGTTAAATTCATCCTATAGGTTTTTCACGTATTTATATACACGTTATGGGCTTCTTCTATTTCGGTAAAACGTTTCTTATATGTATTTTTCAGTTTATAGATCCAATTCCATTTATTTTTACAAGCAAAATCAAGTTAATTCCGGTTCAGTAATCACTTTGGTCCAAGATATGAGTTGCACAAGTTTACGACTTATCAAACATGTAGATGATGATAATTAACTTATAAAATCAGTTATTTATTACTTTTATACCAACTTTTCTATATAAATTCTTCTTTATTTCAAAAAATCTTGTTTCATTACATAATTATTTTACTTTCATGTCAAAGTTCACAAACCATCTCCTTGTTTATCAGTAACCAGGATATTTCTTCCTTAGTTTCCATATACGTATTTGATTTTTCATGATTATGACATTTTCTTGTATAGTAATTTAAGTTGCCTATCTTATGTTTTGACAATATTAGTTATATTGTGACTTTTTAAAATCTTTCAATAAGAATGAGATTACAATAAATTTAGTTCGTACCTAACATTTTATACATTTCATTACTATTCTAATAAAATTCTTCCATTTTATATACGAATGAACTTTTATTTGTATAACATACATTAATTTTCTTGAGAAGTTAATTTTGATTTTATGCTTATAAATATTGAAAATTTAAAACATTATAATATATATATATATATATATATATATATATATATATAATTACGTATTTAAAATAATTTTACAATTAAAACAGAAAACAATTTTTTTTCTTTACAGTTATTACGTTTTAAAAAGTGAGAAGGGTATTAATAAATGACACTAGAAGTGTGACATTCTCATAGTTATGAGATTAATGCGTTTTACTTTTAGAAACGGATTAACTATCGTTAAAACGACTTATTTTTATTATCAAAAATAATAAAAAAACCGAGTTAATCCATGTTTGTTACTATAGTAATCCTAAAAATATCCGGAAATTACCACTAGACAACACATGCCGTATATTTTAATTAGAGTGCCTTCATAATCAGAGTGGTGACACCGATGAGATTAGTTCTGATAGGTTGACGCAAATTGTACCCATATAACGGCGTCTTGTGCAAAAATATATTTTGCAGTTATAGTCTCATTTTTATTGATCATTTTTTTAAATATATATATATAAAGCTTTATAGACTTTCAAGGTCTTTGGCTCGATTAGCAATTTGTTTCCAAACCGCTCTGTTCCTTGCTTTTCTTCTCCATGGTGTTACTCCCAATCTCCTCAAATCGCTCTCCACTTCTTCTAACCAATTCCTCTTTGGCATGTTCCACCTTTTTCTCCCTTCATTTCTTCCTTTCCAAATCGCTGGTTTTGTTACTCTTTCTTCTGACATTCTTTCCACATGCCCTAACGATCTCAATCTATGTGCTATGACCTCCTGTAATATTGCTGGTTCTCCAAAAATCGCATATACTTCTTCATTCTCTTTCATCATACATCTCCTCCTCCGCTGGTCTTGTGTCTTAACCCCACCCATTATTCTTCTCAATATTTTCCGTTCCCATACCATATTTCCGCACGTTTTGCTTAGAGTCCAAGTTTCTGCACCAAAGAGTACTGTTGATCTCATTACCGTCTTCTAAATTCTTATTTTGGCTCGTCTAGAGAATTCCTTATTTCTTAGTAACCTGTTTAAAATTTCATAGCACACTTGCTTCCTTTAACCAATCTTGCTTCGATTTCTTCTTCCATCTCGTGTCGATCTGTAACTTGGACACCAAAGTAAATGATACTCCTCACCCCTCTGGAAGCGGTACGATTCATTATTTATTATAATTTTTAGTTATTCGTCCTGTTTTTCTGCCGTATATTGCTTCGTCTCAATATTACTTCTAATATTACATTATATAATGTTGTGGGCAGGGGATATCCTTGTCTCAAACCAATATTAACTTTGAAAATTCTCGACAGTCTCCCATTTATCCAAACTAACCCCTCTCGAATTTTTTAGAGTGGTTATCCTGTCCTTTGTAAAACAAGTAATTAACAAAATTTCATATATGTTAATATATAGCGGGTACAATACACACTTTATACATCTACCCAACAATTACTTTATATGCTCCTCAAACGAGTAGTAAGCTCTCTCCAGCAAAAAGCCCCTTAACTGACCCCTAAATCGACGACCGTTCGCAGACAAGCCATTCTTCAAATCGGTCGGCAAAGAATTATATGCTTTAATTGCTCGATACTGGGGACTCTTTTCAAAATGTGCGGAAGTATGAAGCGGCACCGAATAGTCGTCGCAGCGCCGAGTACACATTGAGTTGTAAATGTCCTTGTTCCGAACAAACATAGATCTGTTATCCACAAGGAATACAATGCATTCATATATATTGTTATAGTATGAAGACATACGCTAACGATATTTTACTGAATGTTATGATTCTTGCAAAATTTAGTTAACTAAATGAAGGAAAATTTATTATGATGTGATAAAAAGTTTATTGAGTTACTAGCGAAAGGATAATATTTAATACATCAAGTACTTATTTGGGTGAATATTATTCTAAACCTCCTGTATATGAAAAGGTTGACCAGGTTCATTTTTCTTAGAAGTTCACAATATTCTGGAAAGAAGAGAGTTGAATATTAGTTGTTATTTTGTAAAATGTATTATGAATTTTTAAAAACTTGCGTAATTGACGTTAATGAGGTGATAATAATAATAAAAGTTTAATATTGAAAGGTGAATAGATTATAATGTTGATAAGTTCCCGGGAACAATTTAAATACAGGATATGTCATTATTTGACATTTTATAGATGATATTGAAGAGAAATGGGTTTTAGAACAGGAATATACTAGAAATTGTTTTTAAAATTATAAAAAGAATTTAGATAATCAGATTATGTAACTTTAAGAAGTATTTATGGTATATTAGAGGATTTAAAAGCTGAGTTGTAAATTTTAAATACTGTTGTAAAACGTTGATTGGCTAAAGGAAAATTACATATGAATTGCTAGGGATATGAAAAATAAATAAAGGGAGAATTTTTCGAATTCGAAAATACGTGAGATGTGTTTTTAAAGAAAGAATTTTCTTTCTTAAATAAAACACTAGTACAATTATAATAGAAGATAAAAGTGTATATAGAGATAACTACGTTCAACTACGAATTAATTTAATAATAAAGTGATAGTACATACCAAATTATACAAGATCCAGGTACATTCGAAATAGGGTTGCTGTATTCTAAGATCATCGGAGTTTGTAAGAGGCTGCTGTGTTACAAGAGATCCAGAATTCCATAAAGGCTGTTGTAATCCACGAGATCCAGTATTTATAAGAGGTAGCTGTTTTCCAGGAGAACTGGTGTTCAAGAGAGGCTGATGTATTATAAGAGATCCGGAAATCCATAAAGGCTGTTGTATTTCACGTGCTCCGGTATATAGAAGAGATTGCTGTGTAATAAGAGATCCGGCATACTAATAAAATGACAATCTATTCCAAGCATCGAGCAAGATCATACACAGGATAATTGGTAATATTTCTTCAAGAGTTAGTACGAGTTTGGAGTATAGAAACATCGAGGAAGCGGTATACGACCTCAACATCACCAGTAAGTAGACATAAACATATCTGAAAGAAGAAAGCATTAAGTATTACAAATTTCGAATATTATTTTTGATAGAACAATCTAAAGATTTATTTATATTAACTTTGGAAAAGAATTAATTATATAGAACGTAATTCAGTATTTAAACAAACTTTTCTAAAAGATATTACATATGTTAAATGTGTTTTTGAACGACATAAGTTTTAATTCTCTAATTTCCAGTAATATGTCAAGGTCATGAATACTTGTCACTAGTAAAAGGATGTATTGAATAATCTATTTATCACAAATTTTTGAACATTTATATTGAAATAGAATTATAATTTAAATTGATAAAGAAAGTAATTATATGAATTATCTTATTTCAAATATCAAAAATAAATATTATAAGAGAACTTACCTGAACTAATCAGTTGTCATTGGTTACTATACACCTCATAATTATTTCCTCAACGTCAAATATAAAGTTTACATATAATAAAGCATTGTTAATAATTGGTGTCGTGTAGAATATCCAGTATTTCACAAGTATAAATCTTTAATATAAATGAAGTATACAGTCGAAGGTTATCGTTTTATTTTATAATAATAAAATTTAGATCAAGTAAATAGTATCGACGATTCTAACCTGAAAGAAATAAATGTCATTGTAATAATCATATTCAGAGACTAATTATATGATAGTTTCTTACCGAAAATAGTATTTATATGTTGTCAGTGGTAATAGTTGAGTCATAAAATAACCACTTTGTGCGAAACATTTCACAACTTACGAGAAAGCAATTTGACTAAATAAATGCAATTTTGTGCATTTGTGTTAGGGCCCAAAAAACGACCCTTGTGGAACCCCACAGACAATTCTCCTTGCTAACGAAAATCGCTGTTTGGTAATCTGGCCCTTTTGACCGACCACGGAAACAATCTGATATATGTCTGTTAAATACGATCTGAAGAGCCTCAGTGCCAAAAGGTTTTATGTAATCATGAACCGTATTGAATTTTTCTTGTGGTAGTTTTCTGTGTCTTCAACTATGCTGTACGCTTTTATCTTTTACTAAGGGTCCACAAGTTTTTAAAGCAATTTGCTCCCAATCAAGTTTCTCCATGATACCTTTTCTATTTAATGCTATTGTTTACTTTAATGGAAAATGTAAGTAGAAAAAATTGAATATTATTATTATTACACAATATTTTGCATTTTGCTGATAAGGAGGAACAATAAATAACTACAAACAAATAATTGCCTCAATTTTCGTTTTGAATGCAAATAGTTCGAGACTAATTTTTTAACAAGACCACAATGCAAATCGCATTACTCAGCCTAATAAAGGAGAGCATTTTTCGAGTTAGATATTGTCCACTTCCTGAACACGCAAAGACGATAACAGACGAACGTCAAATAAAATTTATGCCAGTATTGTAGACATGTGAATTATGTGATGCACGTCGTCTTTAATTTAAAACGCTTTAATACAATGATTTCATTATTTTTGAATTTTTAAACAAATGGATTGAATTCATTCGTTCTTACTGAAGCGAAGACGTTTGTGTATTATTTTGAATTTGCTTTTTGAACTTGAGCGCAAGTTAATTTTTTTCATTAAATTTTTATCCGTTTTCAAATAAATTCAATGCCTTTATCTAATGATATTTAACAATACATACAAAGAGAGAATGATGGTAAATTGATATTATTTACTACTACAAGAATTGATTGGGTAGGTGCAAGCAATCATTTATAAAAATTATAAATGACAAGCCGAATGTACTTATTATTTACATTTATTAATTTGATACAATCTTGTCTTTTACACTTTCTATTTAAAGAAAGTTTTTATTACTCTACGATGTCAGGCGATAAACTACCTAAATCATTTTTTGTATACCTTTTGTGACTTGACTAATATAGTACAAAAATATCCGATTGATTTGTATTTCTTTTGATTAAGTGTCAAAAAATATGAATAATAATAATAACTACTCATTATACCGGGTGTCCCAGTGAAGTGGCAAAGTATTTAATACTAATAATGTAGATCAAAAATTGTAGATCATTATAAGCTCTACAATTTAAAAATACTTTTATTTATATAGAGTGTTCGACAACGACAAACCAACACAAACTTTTTTTTAATGAAATCTATGCATTCTTTTACATTTTATGATAGCCCGGATTAAACTGACATCAATTTGTATTTGTCGATTTTCAACTCTTTCTGAGATATGTCGCTTCCTTCTATTTAAAATACAAAAGAGGAATCGAGGAAGCGGCAACTAATGACTCATCTTGTATATGTATACAGAAAAAAATATAAGTATATAAAAACATATATACAGGGCGAGTCATCTCCGCGAGGAAGGCAGATTTTCACTTTATGACAAAAGATATTTCGAAGGGGTTTTCATCCAATGATAGCCACTTAGTAGGAGCACAATTTAAAATTAGCTATATATTTTAAATGGAACACCCTATATATTATTACATTTTTGTATTCCCCGTATAATTCTTAGTCAAAAAGATATAAGATAGTATAGGCCTAAAATTTAAGATTTTCGACTTATTACCATTTTTCTGAAAAATTCAATGTTTCTATAAAACCATATTTTTCGAAAACGAAACGTATTAGATGGGCAGAATTTTTGGTAGAGTTGTTCATAATAAAAGGGTCTAATACAATCATATTTTTTTTTTTGCAATTACTAACTGAATTTGCAGAAAACTCGATTAAAATTACATGTCATATTTTTGTCTAAAAGTGATTTCTTTTCAAATGGAACAGCCTGTTGTATAGGTACCACCCCAGAGTTGGGTGACACAATGTAGATAAACCCCTATCTTTAAATTAAGATATTTAATTTAAAGTTAAACTTTAGAAATAAAATGCAACATTATTTTGTTTTGCCGGCTCAACTCAAATTATCTCAGGGCGATTCGAGTTAATTGAAATAATTAAGTAATAGGGGTTCCTGTACATTAATAAAAAAAATACCATTTAAAAATTTTAATAATTCTTATATTAAAATCAACGAATCTTGTATCTATAATTTTACAAACAACACAAGAAGTAATATATATTTAAAGAGCAATTCTAATATATTTTTTTTTTACAAACATTAAACTAACACAAGCATTTCTGTAGGTCCTTTTTTCGATTCAATCGTAAGCTATCAACGTCAGAATTTATTACATACAATGCACATTCTAGATTATACGTGAAGATATCAAGTTACTTTACACATATATTTGTTAGACGATATTTATTTAATTACTTTCTGTTTGAACTTTTATTTTTACAGTCTCTCCTCCTTTATTACATAAAACATTAGTCATTAAACAATAATCATTTAAATAATACCTTATCTAAATTCTTCTTATTCATCTCCTTTTTTGTACTGTTTCCCGCAGGAACTTCGGGCTGCTTATTATCGATGAATTCTTCTTTATTTCTACGATGTTTTCAACGGCATCATCTGCTTGTTCTGCCACTCGAAATACAATCTTTATTTTAACAATATAACATGTTGCACAATTACTTCTTAGGTGCAACTTTGATCACTACTTTACTACGTTTTCTCGGTAGTAAATTATTTAATGAGTTATATTAACAAGACTCTTATGCGTAGTTTAATGTTTGTAGTTAGCCTTTTGATACGAAATTTAACGTATCTTGCTGTCGACTCTCAAAATTCACTGTTAACCGACTCTTCACTTGGAGTCTTTCTTTGCGGTTCACTTTCTGACTCGAAGTCTAACTGCCGACTCACTCGTCTCTCACGCGTATTTCCCTTTTATATCAGAATGTCTGGGGTTCCCCGCTTTCCACAAAGTTCAGGGGTTCCCATTCACATTTACACGCACATACACGTTCATTTAGCCGCGGGATTGTATATTGCTATTGGAGTGTTTATCACGTTAATTTAACTTTCGGCATCACCCTTTTTTACTCATAAACATATATAAAAACTTTGACTAATATCTACTTAATAATACAATAACACATTCATTGATTTTAAATATTATTTCCCTTCAAAATATTCATAAAAAAATATACTTAATTAAATCCTTAAAAAAGAATGAAAATTATGAAATTAATAAAGGGAAATGCGCTGTACTATTACACTGTATATCAGTTCATTTTTGAATTGAATACTAAATTTCGCACTAAAAACATATAAGACTTTATTATTTTATAACTATGGTCAGTCACCAAGTTATGGAACACTCTGTATAATACAAAATGATTTTAAATCGTGCTCCTAATAAGTGGCTATCATTGGAAGAAAACCGCTTTGAAAATATCTTTTCCGATAAAGTCACAATTTGCCTTCCCCACGGAGATGAGTCATCCTGTATAGAAACGAATTTAAGTATTAAAAAAAAAAACAAAAATAAATAAAAAAAAGACAAAAGTATACAAGACGAAGAAACCTGCACTTGGAAGAAAGAAACAAGGAGAGCAAGGAGAGCAAGGAGAATGGGATAAGAGATAAGGAAGTGAGAAACTTGCAATTCCAAATACACCAGGATGAAATTGACAATGGAAGTACACTGGGGATCACAGAGCCGTATGTCTTAGGGCAGGTCATCAGTTGCCCTCCCTAATGGGGTGCGACAACGAGTTATTTCAATCTGTATATCAACAACATTAGTTTTATTATAAGTAAAGCTCGGATTATATGCACGAAAAATCCGTAAAATATGCCCATATATATGCACGTATTTTTACAAAAATATGCATACAATATTAAGAAATATGCTCCAATATATGCCAAATATGCATCGATATGCAAAACTTTTAACAATAAGAAATCAAAGTCCATTCCAATTTCATAACACAAACATATTTATTATTATTTATTATACATTTTAAATTACAACATTTAGCAATATACCAACTTATTTACAAAAATTTCAATATTCAGCTAATCCGTGATTAAAAGACACTAGCATAATACCTGTAATCTATAATAGTATAATAATTATTAATAAGAGGGGTAATATATTTATGTACATATTATATACCTACTAATACATATATATATTAATTTATCTGTTGTGGTACTTAAGATTTGATATTTATTAATTATTATTATTATTAAAAAAATTGACAATTAGGTGTTTCTCTAAATTTTCTATTTTAAACGAATGTGGTCGATGGTCTAGTAAATGTTTAAACGACGAAAAAGGTCGTTCAACATCGACACAAGTAATGGGCGCATATTTTAAATTGGTTACAATATATGAATCTAATTCACGTTCATCAACAAATTCCCTTTTCAAAATTTTAGGCACTTTTGACAGAATTTTGAATCCTTCATTTTTATCCCATAGAGAGTTAAGCTTTTTAAAAATTAATTATCTAGTTACTTTAACAGCTGATAATTTTGTATGGCACTTGTTTATTAACTTTACTGATTCAGTCAAAAGCAGCTTTTTGATTCTAATTTTAAAATTGTTTCGGCCACTACAGAAAAATTACTTGCAATAAACGCTAATTGATTTAGTATTACATTATTTTGGAAACATTTTTTAGCTTCTTTAATAGCAGTAGATTCGTCAGGGAATTCTGAAATTAAACCTTTAATTTTTTCATAATTTTTGGAATAGAAAGCTGCGGCATTTAGCCACGTACCCCACTTAGTAACTACTGGTTATGGAGGTAACGGTACACTTGGAAATGATTCTTTACACAATTGAATCCGTAATGGCGCTTAAAAAAAAAAAATTATGATTTATGTTCTGAAAAACTCATTTTTTGCAGTAATTCACCGGGAGAAATACAATTATTTTGCAATAATCGGCTGACTAAAATTATGCTGAACAAGTTGGTGAAAGTCCATTTGGTAATAACTTCATTTCAAAAAATGAGGTGTGGCCACCACACGACTTTCTTATACGTATGAGCGTTTCAAACTATACAATCTTAAGAATTTTTTTATACAAAACTTATTCAAAATCCTATTCTAAGTACTTTTATTCTCTTAATAAATCGCTATAGAATGCATACTTTGCAAGATATTCGAAAAAAAGTGCTACTCGCTAAGAGTAAAAGTGCTACTTCCGGTCCGAATTTTGAAATTTCATGTATACAAAAAATATTGCAAATATAACTCTAAATACTTTTGTACTCTTAATAAATATATATAGAATGCATAATTTACGACATATTTTCCAAAAATCGCTATTCGGTAAGAGTAAAAGTGTTACTTCCGGTCCGAATTTTGAAATCTTTTTTATACAAAAGATATTGAAAACTATGTTTTAAATACTTTTATACACGTAACGTATCTGTCTAAAAAGCTTGACTTGCGAAATATTCGCAAAAAACCGATTTTCGATAAGAGTAAAAGACCTACCTAGGAATTTCGAAAAACTTTTTAAATAAAATTGTTCTCAATTTTAATTTTAAGTACATATGAATTCTTTATAAATTTGCATAAACTTAGTATTTGACGAAATATTGGCAAAATTCGATTTTTTCACTGAAGTAAACTGCTGCTTCCTGTCTACCGATTTTACTGAAAAACTAATCAGATCTCAAGAGGGAGATTATACACGTAAATACAAAATTTGGAATTGATATCTCCAGCGGTTTGACCGCTATCGTGGTCACAGACAGACACACAGACAGACACACAGACAGACAGACAGACACACACACACAGAGACATTTTTTTAAAAACCACTTTTTTGGTATCAGGGGACCTCAAAACGTGGACATCTGCAAAAATCTCGAGGTTGAAAATTTTCATCATCACAATACTTCCTTATACTACGTATAAGAAAGTAAAAACGGCATAAATCCGGGCTGAATTTACTCCACTATTATCTAAACATCTTTTGTGAAATTTGTGATTTGAAGAAAATATGCACAAATATTCAATATTTCGTAAAATATGCACGAAGTTGCCGAAATATGCAAAATATGCATTTTTTAATAGGCTTATTTTAATCAAAAGATATTAGATATGCATAGAAAACATACAATTTAGTTGATATACCTCTTAATAACAAATATGCATTTTGCATATAATCCGAGCCTTAATTATAAGTACGGTCCTGTGTTACTAGATATTTGTATTACAAAATATGCATATCTATAATTTTTCAATTTATTTATTGCATAACAATAATGTTCTGCACATTTTCGCGTAATACTCCAGTTCCGTCACTTATGTACTATCTGACCAAGTGGTATTTTAGTATAATTGGTGTTTGCATAATGGTGAGACTTCCCAACGGATACATAATTTACCAGTAATCACCGGCAACGATTTGAAGAGAAGAGGAAAAAAATCATTCCTATCATCCTTTTAATTTCTAATTTCGTCACATTAAAGTCCCCTAACGTGTCACTCACGAATAATAATTACTTAATTTGATTTCGCGGTCACGACATGTGCATTGCAGCGAAGGTAGTACGCTATTTAGGAGCCACATTCGCGTTTAGTTTAGGTACATTCCACGGTAAGCCAATATGCACTTGTAATATTTATTTATTTATTAAGTGATATCTTGTTATAGAACAAACGCGATTATCCATCTATGTACGCTTTATATTTGTATTGAAACAAAACAATAAATATAATTACAATAATAGAGCAAAGAGTAATATCCTCGAAATAAAATTCAGTTATCAGCAGTTTAAACAAAATTATGCAATGTTGGAGAATTAGTGTAAAACGGCAAACAAAAACGAATTGTAATTAGAGAAATCATATTTTTTTAAAGATATAATAATAATACAGTCTATAAAGTAACAAAATGCTTGATGTGGATGTGCATGCTTATTGTAATAATAATAAATTTTATTTCTTCTTACAATACAAAGAAGATTAATATATACAGTGTGAAAATAAACTAACGGATAAAGGCAGTATCTTCGTTAATATTTATTTTTTGAAAAAAAATCTCGAAAGGGTATAGAGATTTTAACTAAGGGGAATATTTTCATGGCATTTTCAAGTTTCTTATGTCATTTGTTTACTTTGATTTCGATAGTACTTTCAATTCCCTATCCAACGTTATAAATTCTTTAATATGTTATATGTATTTGAAAAAAATTGAGAAAAAGAATTTTAAAGTTGAAATATTAAAAATTCATTTTATTGGCAAAATGAATTTATTTTCCAGTGCATAAAACAAAATAATGAGGTGCGGCCACCGCACGACTTTCTTATGCGTATGAGCGTTTCAAACGATACAATTTTAAGAACTTTTTTATACAAAAATTTTTCAAAATCCTATTCTAAGTACTTCCATTCTGTTAATAAATCTCTATAGAATGGATACTTTGCAAGATATCCGAAAAGAAAAGTGCTACTCGCTAAGAGTAAAAGTGTTACTTTCTGTCCGAATTTTGAAATTTCATGTATACAAAAAATATTGCAAGTCCAGCTCTAAATACTTTTGTACTCTTGATAAATATTGCACTAGTGGAGGGGATAATATACTTGCAAACACATATAATTAATAATAAACCCAAAATTATTCAAATCTTGTTATGTGTGTTGCTAATAATATCTCCTCTCTTACCTAGTCATTCAATTTTACTCAAATAATCTCAGGTTATAATGTGATAATGATAATGTAACACTCAGTATATAATATTTTAAATTTCTGTACCAAATTTATTATCTCATATGATATTATATATTTCTTTATTTCTTTAAAATATGCTCAAACACTTTCTCAGTTTTATTCTTAATCAATTTAATTTTCTATAATGATAATATTCTTAAGGCATTTAGAAATAAATTTTTATCTCCTGACTCTTTCAAATAGTAATTTAAAAGTTATCACTTCTTTATGGAATTAATTTTCTAAAAATGAAACTAGTTTTTATTTTGACCACGCAGTACTAGTATTACATTTACTTTTATAAAGATGTCGCACTGGTATTTGCCGTTATAACTGATACATAAAAATAACAATCTAAATGCTTCAAATAATTCTGTTATAATTATTCTTTTGATTATGTGAATATTTCTGCTAATGAATTATCCCTCTCATAGGATACCAATCGTACGGTATGTATACTTTTACTCTCACAATAACTTTATAAATGCTATTTTATTCTGTTTACTTGCAGGTCATTGACTTATCAATATTCTATTTCCCATATAAAAATGTCTAGCACAATGTTTCTATTTTACCAAATAAAAGAAGAATTTCACCACAATAATCGTTTAATAACAATAAATATTTAAATCTTGATTCGAAAATATAGCCAATATAATTATACGACATGTACATAAATTGTTTAACCTGTCTAATTGTACCTGTAAATTTATTGATAAATGAAGGATGTCCAACAAAGGTTATCTATTCGATAAGGTATGTACAAAATCCCATTTAATGTATATTTTTCAATTTTGCATGCATTAAGCCACGCAATTTAATTATTTATAAATAACTTTCGACTATAAAATATTCAAACAAGTTTGAAGGTATGTTTTAGTATCAAGGTCATGTAAATTCATTTATATGTGCATTCTGAACTTCTTATTAAAATAGAGATTTAAACTTTTCACAATAAGTATTTCTATTCTTGTTTAATACTATTAAGCAATTCTTAACAATATTTATGACTTTTACTCGATGTAAACTAAAATAAATTCAAGTTTTTCCTTATATAGAAATTATACAACCTCTTATTAACATTTATCTTCTTTCTCTGCTATTCAAGTAATATTTTCCTTTTTCCTCACAGGTTCTGGTAACACGTTCGTTGATAACCACAGTGGATCTTCTATATTTAAAAAAAAACAACCTTCCTGGACTCGTTCTGTGCCTCGGATGACTCTCTGGATCTCTCCTAGTATGACTTCTGGTGTATCCTCGTTCTAATCCTGGATCTGGAACTTCTTCGGGTATATCTAACAGGATGTATCTTGTTGTGTCCTCGAAAATTACAAGATATCTTCTGGATTTAATGCAGCTGTACTTTTATCTCGACTTAACACTGGAACTAGACCTCTTCGGAATTATATGGTTCCCCGGATCCTTTTAATTAATTTAACATATAACTGGAACGACATCTGTGTTTCTAACTAGTAGGAACTTCTCGTTTTATACCAATAACTGGACTTTGATACTGGAATCCCTCTTTGGTCTCACGTACTACTGATGAATTTAAAATTCCGCTCGGACTTGGTTAATATTTGGTAAGTATTATTTAAATATTCCTTTCCTTCGTAAATATCTTCTTTTACCATCCAGGATATCTTTTAATTCGATAATAATAAAATTATTCTATAATTTTATGCTTCTCTATAATAATTTTTTATTCTACCATCAAATAAATATTTTCTATGCTGAAAGAAACACTTTTCTCACCAACTTTCGCGGTTTTCGTGAATTTAAAGTATACTTTTCGGAATAAAATCGTGATTTTCCGAAAATTACACGCACCTTGCTTGAAAAATATTTTCAAACTCTTTTGTTTGTTTTTCGTCACCAAGACAATATTTTCGTTTTTTAATTTCATCCAATTAAATTCCTTTTTTCATAATTCTTGTTCAAAATGGTATTATAAAACTTTATTGATACGTTTCAGTGCTTTCCAAATTTCAGTAGACCTTCTATATTAAATCTCCAATAATTTATAATAATGAATTACTAAGACTTTGTACTTCACAAAACATTACTAACAAAATTTTATGTAAATGTCAATTTTGACAGATCCGCTTATTCAAACTTTACCCGCGAATTATTTACTAAGTTGTTTCCTTCATACTTCAACATTCAACACTAAATTACTTTTCTTTACGTAATTGTTAATTAGACAAGTTTTACAAGATAATAAACTACATTTTTACATAAATAATAACTTTAAATCTCTATTTTCAGAATCCAATGAAAATTACTGCAACCAAGAACCTGGTCTACTACTACTCCTTCAAGTAATGTTTTCATAATTGACTGCACACATCTTTACTATAATAAATAACATTTTAAGTATATACAACTGTTCTTCTTTAGTTTAAATATTTTAATTTAACATACATAAAGAAAAATTAGTACAATTAAATAATCCTTCAAACTTATACAAAAATATACAGTGCCAATCACTCATATTATTACTCAGCACATATGCCCCTTTTAAAAAATGTAAATTTTCAACTCGAATCAAAATTTATATTTATTAAACAATATCTGATAATTCACATGTTCAACAATGTGCTCAAAACAATTATTTTAATCAAACTAAATCCTTTAACAGATTTTAAATGAATCTTCTGTTATTTGGTAATTTCATTTAAACTTTTATTTATAACTATCTGTACATAACAATGTTTAAATTCAAAATTATTTGTGAAACTCATAACTATATAACTCAACTTTCTTATAAGTCCAAAAGTAATATAAGGCTTTTCCTTTTGTTTTTATTTTCATTAGAAAAGTATAAATTTATTTATTTAAATGGATGTCTATGCCCTGTATAAGTAATTTTCGTTCCATTATTTATCATACTATATATTATAATCCTTCTTGATGTTCCAATACCTTATTAAAATATCTATATTTTTTTAATTGCCATCAAACTTTTTAACATTAATTGCATATATGTTTTTCTGTGTTTTCCTTACTCAAACTTCTTATAAAAATATTATCTGTACTAACTTTTACATAAATAGGTGAATAACATATTCTTTTTATCTGTTATACTTCAGTTACTTATTAGCCTCTTTTTAGAATGATTCACTATGCTCACTAATTATATATTATTTTCTTTATATACTGTTCTCATACGAACAAATTCCCCTTTTACCTATAATTGACATTTTCGTCATCCCCAATACTTTCATTTATGGAAAGTCCAAATTTTCTTATCCTTATCGTTTTTAAAGGCTTACGTTACCTATATAATTCTTTTTTAGACACTTTTGGTCCTATATTTTATATCATTTTGGGTATTTTCCACCCTTTTATACATATTCACTCTATAATAATTCCATATTCTCATGGTACTTTTAATATTTACTATTTATTGTAAGCATTTACTTTCATCTGACATATTTTATTTAAAAGGCTCTTCCTAACTTCTTTCTTTTGCATTTTTTCATCACCTATAATGTTTGTTAAATCTTAATAATTATTATATAACCCTACTAAGTGTTTTAATTATTTTGAATATTCTTTTTATTTTTATAAGGCTCATGTTTATTTTTCTTCTATACAACTTCTTTATCCATTTCATTCCATTTAAATACTTGGGCAAGTCTATTTACTAGTAAGATTACTTATATTACCTTCTCTTATGATTATTTACAAATTTATATACAATATGAGAATGAGGAAATAACTTTTTTTTTTAATTAATCATCTTTTTTTTTTTTAATAACTAATAAATGTAACAGTCCTATAACTAAATTAATCTAATATCATTCCGGAATACTATATGTAAATTCTTTATCTGGTAACCTCTCTATAAATTCAAATTATTTTCTCGATAAAAATGAACTTGTTTGTATACATGTATTCCTGTTTCATTATTATGTCTTTTACTCATTTAAAAGAAAACGAAATCCAATATGCCCCTTTCTTATCACTTTGTTATCTGTATCTAGTCATGCCCCTGTCTTATCATAAGGTATTTATGTCCTCCTAACACTTCAGTACTATATGTGTTTATTTATTTTCTTATAAACTACATGTCTCTATTTGTCAATAACTTGAAATTTTGAGATCTACATGTTACTTGGATAAGCAGGTGTTGTAAGTACCTTCAGAAGACGATCTCCTTTCTTATCTTCTGTCCTGACTAAAGTTTCCTAGGTATGAATTAGCATGATTCAGAGAAATGTCATTTCTCCTTTTACAGTTTAATCTCCTAATATTTTTCTTACTTATGAAGTTGATGTGGATTATTTGTCATAATTATATCGTCGTAAATGATTTGTCGTTTTGGATGATTTATTGTATTTTATCGTTGTGGATGATTTCTCGTATTAAATCATTGTGGATGATTTGTCTTATTAAATCATTGTGGATGATTTGTCTTATTAAATCATTGTGGATGATTTGTCTTATTAAATCATTGTGGATGATTTGTCTTATTAAATCATTGTGGATGATTTGTCTTATTAAATCATTGTGGATGATTTGTCTTATTAAATCATTGTGGATGATTTGTCTTAACTCAGAATTAGGAAGTGTCGTTACTCACTTACACAATACAATCTCCCAATATTGTGTCTTACCTATAATATCGGATGATTTAACATAACTCAGATAAGGAAGTGGCGTTAATCACTTTCACAGTACAATCTCCAAATACTGTGTCTTACCTATAAAATGCCCTATTTCAAACGGTCGTATATACATTTTCCCAGTCATTTCTTTCCATTTCTATTTTTAATCGGATTCTATTCTGTAATGTATCAAATATGTTCCCATGAACCATATTTACTTTATTCCATGAATCATTTTCTTCAATTCCACAAGACATCTTGTTCACACATTTTCCAACCTTGTTGAAAAATAACATAATACCAGCATTGCTTAATATCAATATGTCTGTCCCGTCCTGAAATTCAAAATCATGTCCTAAAAATCTTCTGACCTCTATATCCAAAATCACTGTAAAATAATACACCTTCCTTTGCAAATCTCTATCCAAATAAACTCGTTTTCTCTCAACGAAGTCATTCCCATTATCCGTTTCTTTAAATAGACTCCAAATTTTCCCTTCTGCATTTCCTATAACACTTCTTATATTCTTTTTCATATATGTTGGTATCACATTACGTCCAACATTAAATTTGTTTCCAGTGAATTTATCGTCCCCTGAAACTACCCCTTTTTCCTGCCTTGAAGTAAATAAGAATAACTTTTTGTCATCTTTTGCTCCTATTAAAAGTGTATCTACATACGATCTTAGAATTCTTCTACCAGAATCTAAGTGTTTTGTTTTCTTTTGTAATAGTGCGATTGTATAAGATTTCTTAATTTCTACTGTCTTTTGTTTAACGTCAATGCAGTTTATAACATCCTTCTCAACAATTCCCATTACTTCTTTAGATTCATTTCTTTCTATTTCTAATAACTGATTTCCCATAATAATTCCTTCTTCCATCTTCAATATTTCATTAATTTCTGCTGAATCTTGTTTGTCTTTCACGCAAACTTGTTTTACTGGTATTATTACTTCTGGATTACCCACCAAAGATATTTTAAATTCTTCAATATTCCTTTTATATTCTTCTCTAGTATCAATGTTCGCCTTAATCAAATTATCCAATCTTCCTCCTAATTCTTTTTTATCCTCATCCCTATTTTTCTTAGCTTCCATTTTATCCTCATCCCTATTTTTCTCGCTTCTCTTAAGATCCTCCTCTCTATTTTTCTTATTATCTTCATTCATTTGTTTTAATATTTGTAAAATTGGTCCAAAATCTACTACTGGGGTCGACATTTCTACTTTAGAAGTCTCTCCTTGTATTTCCACCTTATCACCTCTATCCTGTATTTCTCCTGTCTGTTCAATACCTTCCTGAACTTGTAATACAAATTCTCCTCCCTCTGGTACATTCACATCCTGACCTACCTCCTCTTCACTATCGCTAGACGATTCAGATCTATTTAATCCAAAATTACTCTTAGATCTGGTATTCATTTTCAATAATTATAGTACACAATTTCTTATACCTTAATATGTTTGTAACTGACTTTACTGCCTTTGTAAAATGTATACCAATGTTACCGCTATTAAAACAATAAATAAAATATTTGAAATATGTTATTGCGAGTCTTATTTTAATTGCCCCACGTTGGGTACGCCATAAAATGCACTAGTGGAGGGGATAATATACTTGCAAACACATATAATTAATAATAAACCCAAAATTATTCAAATCTTGTTATGTGTGTTGCTAATAATATCTCCTCTCTTACCTAGTCATTCAATTTTACTCAAATAATCTCAGGTTATAATGTGATAATGATAATGTAACACTCAGTATATAATATTTTAAATTTCTGTACCAAATTTATTATCTCATATGATATTATATATTTCTTTATTTCTTTAAAATATGCTCAAACACTTTCTCAGTTTTATTCTTAATCAATTTAATTTTCTATAATGATAATATTCTTAAGGCATTTAGAAATAAATTTTTATCTCCTGACTCTTTCAAATAGTAATTTAAAAGTCATCACTTCTTTATGGAATTAATTTTCTAAAAATGAAACTAGTTTTTATTTTGACCACGCAGTACTAGTATTACATTTACTTTTATAAAGATGTCGCACTGGTATTTGCCGTTATAACTGATACATAAAAATAACAATCTAAATGCTTCAAATAATTCTGTTATAATTATTCTTTTGATTATGTGAATATTTCTGCTAATGAATTATCCCTCTCATAGGATACCAATCGTACTGTATGTATACTTTTACTCTCACAATAACTTTATAAATGCTATTTTATTCTGTTTACTTGCAGGTCATTGACTTATCAATATTCTATTTCCCATATAAAAATGTCTAGCACAATGTTTCTATTTTACCAAATAAAAGAAGAATTTCACCACAATAATCGTTTAATAACAATAAATATTTAAATCTTGATTCGAAAATATAGCCAATATAATTATACGACATGTACATAAATTGTTTAACCTGTCTAATTGTACCTGTAAATTTATTGATAAATGAAGGATGTCCAACAAAGGTTATCTATTCGATAAGGTATGTACAAAATCCCATTTAATGTATATTTTTCAATTTTGCATGCATTAAGCCACGCAATTTAATTATTTATAAATAACTTTCGACTATAAAATATTCAAACAAGTTTGAGGGTATGTTTTAGTATCAAGGTCATGTAAATTCATTTATATGTGCATTCTGAACTTCTTATTAAAATAGAGATTTAAACTTTTCACAATAAGTATTTCTATTCTTGTTTAATACTATTAAGCAATTCTTAACAATATTTATGACTTTTACTCGATGTAAACTAAAATAAATTCAAGTTTTTCCTTATATAGAAATTATACAACCTCTTATTAACATTTATCTTCTTTCTCTGCTATTCAAGTAATATTTTCCTTTTTCCTCACAGGTTCTGGTAACACGTTCGTTGATAACCACAGTGGATCTTCTATATTTAAAAAAAAACAACCTTCCTGGACTCGTTCTGTGCCTCGGATGACTCTCTGGATCTCTCCTAGTATGACTTCTGGTGTATCCTCGTTCTAATCCTGGATCTGGAACTTCTTCGGGTATATCTAACAGGATGTATCTTGTTGTGTCCTCGAAAATTACAAGATATCTTCTGGATTTAATGCAGCTGTACTTTTATCTCGACTTAACACTGGAACTAGACCTCTTCGGAATTATATGGTTCCCCGGATCCTTTTAATTAATTTAACATATAACTGGAACGACATCTGTGTTTCTAACTAGTAGGAACTTCTCGTTTTATACCAATAACTGGACTTTGATACTGGAATCCCTCTTTGGTCTCACGTACTACTGATGAATTTAAAATTCCGCTCGGACTTGGTTAATATTTGGTATGTATTATTTAAATATTCCTTTCCTTCGTAAATATCTTCTTTTACCATCCAGGATATCTTTTAATTCGATAATAATAAAATTATTCTATAATTTTATGCTTCTCTATAATAATTTTTTATTCTACCATCAAATAAATATTTTCTATGCTGAAAGAAACACTTTTCTCACCAACTTTCGCGGTTTTCGTGAATTTAAAGTATACTTTTCGGAATAAAATCGTGATTTTCCGAAAATTACACGCACCTTGCTTGAAAAATATTTTCAATCTCTTTTGTTTGTTTTTCGTCACCAAGACAATATTTTCGTTTTTTAATTTCATCCAATTAAATTCCTTTTTTCATAATTCTTGTTCAAAATGGTATTATAAAACTTTATTGATACGTTTCAGTGCTTTCCAAATTTCAGTAGACCTTCTATATTAAATCTCTAATAATTTATAATAATGAATTACTAAGACTTTGTACTTCACAAAACATTACTAACAAAATTTTATGTAAATGTCAATTTTGACAGATCCGCTTATTCAAACTTTACCCGCGAATTATTTACTAAGTTGTTTCCTTCATACTTCAACATTCAACACTAAATTACTTTTCTTTACGTAATTGTTAATTAGACAAGTTTTACAAGATAATAAACTACATTTTTACATAAATAATAACTTTAAATCTCTATTTTCAGAATCCAATGAAAATTACTGCAACCAAGAACCTGGTCTACTACTACTCCTTCAAGTAATGTTTTCATAATTGACTGCACACATCTTTACTATAATAAATAACATTTTAAGTATATACAACTGTTCTTCTTTAGTTTAAATATTTTAATTTAACATACATAAAGAAAAATTAGTACAATTAAATAATCCTTCAAACTTATACAAAAATATACAGTGCCAATCACTCATATTATTACTCAGCACAATATATATAGAATGCATAACTTACGACATATTTGCAAAAACTCGCACAATATCTTCTTATACTACATATAGAAAGTAAAACATTAGTTACGGCTGACATAATAAAATAATTTGTTAGTGTCACATTAAAGTAAATGATATTTCCTGTTACATTTTCCTTTTAATTTTGATGCCTCAGTTAACATTTTATATTTCTTTTGTATACTTCCTGCGGGTTGCCGTGTACATGTCCTCTGAATTCGTCCATGTGTTGGTGAGATGCTTGGAGTTACTCTTAATCACCGTTGGGATGTCTGTTCTTTCATTTTCGGTTTGTGAAGTATTTCCCTTGACTAATTTACGGTTCTCATCGGGAACCATTATATTTTATTTCAATTATAGTAATTAATAAGTGGTTGATATTGTTCCGCTAGCGCCACCTGTCATCGGTGGTTAACGCTAGTCTGCTTTGGGTTATTTAATTGATTCCGAATTAATGTCTTTTATTTTAATTTTTAATTACTGTAAATATTCTGTTCGAAATATGATTGTGTATTTGTGCATTGCTCCCGGTATTTTGTAAATAGTCTTTCATTTTGGTTCATTGGTATAACAACGGTAGCGCAGCACAGATGGCTCTGTATTGTGGGAAATTTCATTTTTAGTCTGCGAGTATCTGACACTTTTGGGGTCGGTTGCTTCAAGATTGGTGTGTTATCGTTGCAGCGTATGATTTTAATGTCTGCCGTACTTTTGCTATTAAGATTATAATGTTTTAACTGCCGTTTTGAGTTAGTGGTACGCTAGATAAATGCGGATGGTGCAAAAGTACGAAGGGTTTTCCGTTATTCCTGACTTCGTATGTGTTACGGATTTGTTTAAGCCGACATTCATTTGTACAATCATCGCTGGTAAGATGTTTGCTTTCTAATGTTATTTAGCTTCGTAGTAATTACCCTTTTGTTCCCCTTAATTTTTAGCTGTTAGGATGACCTGGATTAGTCCAGATTAAAGATGCACGACATGTTTTAAATTCCATGTGCATTGATATCATACCGACGCCATCTTGTTGCTGATGTAAAATACAACATTGGATTAATGTAAATCAAGGAAATTTGCTGCTGGAAGAATTATCACCGTGGCTTTCGACTCACATTTCCGTCATCCGGAAATTCATCTATGGGTGTTCTGATTTATGAGTGGATTCAAGTGCTCGTAGAGATAAGTAGCACAAATTTTATTTCCTTGAATTTTGGAAGTTAACTTTGGTTAATTACGCCATTTATATTGAGGGCTAATGTATTAGAGATTAATTAGTAAATTGTAACATTTGTTTGGCCGTTGTGTGTCATGTTGTACCCCGATATAAGAATTTGATCGGAGGTTATAAGACAGTTTGTCTTTGTGATTTAGGATTTGTTTTGGTATTTTCTTTTTTTTGTTTTGTTCTTTAAATGCTATTCAGAGTTAATGTCCGAATAGTCAATTTCTGTTAATATAATATTGGCAGTTTGATTAGAAATTACATCGTTGTTCTAGTTAATGGCCTAGTAATTATTCTTGTTTATATTTTGTAGATCAAATCTAATGATATTATAATTTGATATTTTAAACAACGTTTAAAACTTTTCGATTTCATTTATTTATTGCTTGAATTTTAAACCAGCACTTGCTGTTGTATTTGAATTACTTTTGTGGAATATCCTCTTGCAGTTGCAAGGGCGAACTATTTATGTAAGGTTGTTTTGAGAGGGCCTATCCACAGTTGATACCTGTTTAAAATTTTGTGATTAACTGCTAAATAATTTAATATCTGTATATACAGGGAGTAGTCATTAAATACCTTGGTGCAGAAGCTTTGTAAAAGACAAGTACTTGTTTTACTTTAAATGCGCCGATTGATCTCTGTTAAGATCGCTTCCTTTAATTTTGAACCAATATCGCACTAATTGTATTTTTTTGTGTTAATGTAGTTTTGTATAATAGCAACTCATAACGTCACTGTTTATATTTTACTGAAACATTTGTAATTAAATTGAGGTTTGTGTTCTTGACCTGATCTGCTGCGTAACTTGAATGAAATTATACATGTTGATTTACTTTGAATAATTAATAATTTATGCTAATATACTGGGTGACCAGTTCACCAGGCCAACTCTAAATTTAACTGGGCAACGAATTTAATTTTCAATATTTGTTGTTGTGACTGTGTTTGAAAACCTATTGCTTAGACCTTAATTAAAATTTGTTTTGTTGACTTGTGAATGTTTGTTCCTCATTTTGTTACCTAAGTGCTTTTAATTGATCATTCTCTTGGGTCAATTCACTTTGGGATAGAGATTAATTTTCAAAGAGATGGCGCCGGGTACTCCATCCACCTCTGTCTCGACAGAACCTATGCCCACACACGAATGAGCTAGCGGCATAATCTCTGTCTTGTATTTTCATCGCACTTGGGAAGCAAAAAGGTAAGGTGTCTGAAGGTGATCACACAGTTTCCGAAACGCAATATTAAGTTTCATTTGTGGATTGAAGCCAAAGTTGATTCCGTTTATTTTGACGTAACACATTTACCGACGGATGGAAATATAGTATGCGTATGCGCCATATTTGACTGCGCTTCTGGCCTATTTGGTTTTAGGGCTAGATGTCCCGTTCATCGGCACGGGCGTAGCATTCCTTTTTCTAATGTAGAATAATTTACCTTTTGGAAACTATTTTATTAATTATAACGAGGTGTGGCCACCATACGTGTGTGTCGGTTGAGCTAGACGATTTTCCGATTTTGTCAGAGCCCCCCTTTCTGTCCACAGCAGTAGTGCCAGGTCTACCGATTTTTCGGAAGATTTACCAATTCTGCTTTGATTTACCGGTCTACCATTTCAGTTTGGACACATAAGACAAGTTGTCTTTTCGATAGATTATGAACTGAAATAGGTAGACCGGTAAATCAAAGTAAAAAAAAAAATTGGTGGGTGACAGAGCACTTAATTATCAATTTAAAAAAAAGATAGGTTTATGTTACAACTGATGTTTTTATGAAATAGCAGTCATTGTTGACCATGACTTCATTCAAATGTTATATTTCACTGATTTCATATAATATATAAGGTTTGGTGTGTTTTTGTTTTTAAATTTCCGATTATAGCCGAAGTAATTCAATTATTTTTAATTTTTGAGGGAATAATTGCCAAGGAAGCTTTGAGAAAGTATTTTAACCTGAAAAAAATATAAGAGAAAAAATATTAATTGAATACGAAATATAATTAAACTGTATGGCATAGTTATTAACAGAAAAGGAAAAGAAGAGGCATTACTACAAATAGTAACAAAACTAAAATTTAAATAAAGACTTTGTAGAGGAACTAAACAATGTTAGATGTTATTACCGGCTAGAGAAGGGTACCTGCATTACCAATTCAGTTAAGAAAAGATCAGAGGTGTCTGCATTAGAAATCGAGTTAAGAAAATAAACAAATACAGATATCAAATAAGTTGAATTCCAAAATGGTCAGAAAGTATAAAATGTGCATCTGAAGTAATTGTGGTAATTTTGAGCATTTAGTGAAAAGGGTAAATGTAAATTGCCTCCCGAGATAATGAGCAACTATTAATAACCTCCCCCAACTTTTAGGTACCTGAGATATATGTGTAAATTGACTCCAGTGTTACCACCCCTTCCACCCTTCCCATATGTTACCTTTCATGATGTTAATATGGAACGACGCTGTTCGACATGATCTCCAGGTCATGTGTTTGACGGGAGTAAAAACGTCAGAGGGAAATTATTGAGTCAGTTGTCAAATGACAATTTTTATGTCAGTTTGTTACATAATCAATACATAATTATTTATTGTGATATTTACTCTTTTAAATGTTATTAAATAAAACGTTTGGTAACATTTTGGCGCTCAACTAAGTGGCATTGAACATAGTGTAGTGTTCGCGAACCTTCTCCCAGAACCATCGCAGTGCGGATCTAAGCTGCCACACCCTCCCTGGAAGGGCTGTTAGCAAAGGTCTACGGCCATCGCCAACCATAATGGCGTTCCTCGGACGAGGAGTCACCCCCAGGAAAATTGTTAACCACTGCTATAGTCATGGCTACTATGAACCACCGCATCCCTTCAGTGGGCACCCAGCCGAGGACCCACGCGAATTCATAGACCAATTAGAGCACTACCTTCAACAGTATGACCTGGACTCGCCAAAGGACATAGATGACGCAGTACGCCCATATCTTAGTGGAAGGGCAGCTGCTTGGCACCGCCAAAATAAGGGCACCTTTTGGCATGTGGAGGGATTCGGTGGCAGATTCCGGATGGAATTCTTTAACGACAAAGAATATGCGGAATTCCTGAAGAATTCACCTCAAGGTGATTGCGAACGGACTCCATTGGCTGATACTGGTACTCCAGACGATGCGCCATCCGAGTATGTGTGTGCAGTGGAAGTTAATCAGGAAACAACACAATATATAAAAGATTCCTCCAGTGTAATAACTATCCAACCGCCGCCGCCCTACGGTGGATACTTTGACGAAGACCCACTAGTCTTCATAGAATTACTGGAGGATTATCTGCTACAATTCCCTCAGGATGTATTGAGAAATGTTGACCTGGCACTCAGCCCTCATCTGACAGGTGTAGCAAAGAAGTGGCATCAATACTTTTGGGGAACCTTCCAGACATTAGAAGAATTTGGTAGGCGGTTTCGGACCGAGTTTTTCAATGATCAAGACTACTCGACATATCTGAGAGAAACTCAGATTCCGTCTGCCAGTATCGAGACTACCAAACACATGGGTTACGTGTACACAACAGACCACAAGCCACCGTCACAGCCCACAGCAAATGGATCTACTATGGACACGGATGTGCCAGTTCAGGACGGTGTCGTGGTTCCAACAGCATACACCGAGGGTCCTTCTGCCAAATCTATGAATTGTGTGAAGATCACGCGGAATGAAGAGACGGCGTCGCAGTCCTCAACAAAAGGACCTCCAACGGCAACGCGCTTGCCCATCCAAGACAATGTCTCAAGCTCAGTGATCAACACCAATCACCCAACCGGTGGGAATAACGACGGTGTGGACCACAAGACACCATCACGGTCCTCAGTAGATGGACTTATTATGGACACGGACGTGCCAGTCCGGGGCGGGGTCATGGTCCCAACAGCCTGCACCAATCTTCCAACTGCCAAACCTATCGATTGTGTGGAGACCACAATGACTAAGAAGATATCGTTACATTCTTCGGCAAATAAACTTAGCACACCAACGGACGTGCTAACCCAACACAATATACCTACCTTAGGAACTACCACCGACACGCGGAACAAACTAGTACCCACCACGAAAGTTGACGGATTATGGTGCCGAAATTCACGCCAACCATTTCACAGCAAGCAGCCCACACTCAAATTGACAAGTCGTCAAAACCGAAGCATAGTTACTCGACCCAAGGAGTTGCTTAGAAGAACCTTAAAGTCTACCCGGAAAAGAACCATGCAAAATGGCCAACAATGCCAAAACTACAATAAGATGGGTCAAACATATTGGATCCTAGCGAATCATAAACCATTTGATCCGGGCATCCGCCGGACTAGAATCTCATCATCCAGGTTCACCGGTCGAATGCAAGAAGCTCAAGAACCAGATTCGCTACCGCCACCACCTACAGAAGAGCCACGACCGGGGACCAGTCGCCGGGTTCCTAAACATGGTTTGGACACAATAAGTTTTAAACGGACCTGGAGCATCAATCGAACTAGCGTCTTTCAGAGGGGGGAGCGTATGTTACCACCCCTTCCACCCTTCCCATATGTTACCTTTCATGATGTTAATATGGAACGACGCTGTTCGACATGATCTCCAGGTCATGTGTTTGACGGGAGTAAAAACGTCAGAGGGAAATTATTGAGTCAGTTGTCAAATGACAATTTTTATGTCAGTTTGTTACATAATCAATACATAATTATTTATTGTGATATTTACTCTTTTAAATGTTATTAAATAAAACGTTTGGTAACACCAGGTCGATAAATAATAAAACAAAAATAGTTAATTAAAATTTTGAATTCTTTGAAAAAATGTAGCACACAAACTAAACAAAAATATATAATATATAAATTATAAGATGTAACATAAACCTTAAATCTACAATTACTTAAATATTAAAATTATACTTAAATAAACAAAAAATGTTCAATCTCTAAAAATAGGTAATTAAAATTTTGAATTTATTGAAAAAAATTTAGAATACAAACTAAACAAAAGTATATAATACATAAATTATAAGATGTAACATAAACCTTAAATCTACAATTACTTAAATATTAAAATTATACTTATATAAAACAAAAAATGTTCAATCTCCAACACCACAATGGAAAGAAATACATTTAATAACTCGATCATTTTTGCAAAGAATCTTTTGCGATTTTTTACATTCGCGTTATGAATTTTAGCAGTTAAATGCACACTCTGTAATTTAACGTACATAAGTTTCTGTTTGGAATTCTTTAAGCATTTCTATAAATACAAAAATATTTATGAGCTTTGTAGAAGGAATCGCTTAAATATTTGTGGAACGATTCACAAGCATGGTAGGGCGAGTGAGTTCCAAAGATGTGGAGGAAATAAAGAGTTCTCTGATACATAATTGTCTATTAAATAATCAGAATATTTTTGAATATTTTCCAAATCCGGTGTAATAGATAGAAAATCAAATACAAAACAATTGCTAACTTCTTCAGGTTTAAAAAAAGTAAGGGCGAATGTCATTCGTAACCAATTTCCGATTTCAGAGCTTTTATCTTTATACAGTGACCGGCCGAAAGTGCGCAGCATATGGGAAAATGGTTTACCTTTGAATATAGCAAAATTATTTTATTGCATCATGTCTCGGCATGACTTGAGACCAAAATAGCACTCGCGATTTCTGCCGAAACTCTCATCGTATACGAGGGAGAGTCAAAAATACAAAATTACGCTAAGAGTAAAGTACCCCCATTTTTAACATTAGACGTTTCTTTATTAAGCAATAGTTCTTTGGTTTTAAAAATTAAAGTAAAATATCGAGTTTCATTCACTTTTGATAAAAAATTTCAGTTTACTGTTTATTCTGAATTACCCTGTATAAGAAATTGAGCTCGCTCATACAATACGCAAATCTTACTCTCTGTAGACATCGTAACAGAAAACCATAAATAATACGTCGCAAAAGTCAGCTACAAAAATAATATAGCTCTTGAAAATAAAAATTTAAGAATGTGAAATAATTTTGCTGCACACCATATTTTACGTTTTCAGAAGTCAAAATTTTTTATTTAACTCAAATTGTGTGATTCATTTTAACTTAATCATCTTTAAAATTGTAATATTTTTTCATAAAATTAGCAACACTTCTTTTTATTAAGGTTTTAATAATAAACGCTTGACGAGAAAGAGCGACAAAAGTAAAAAAGTTAGTCGCAGCATAATCCTCGACAGATGTTTTTTCGTACTGCATGTGTTTGATTTTAAAAAACATGAACTTAATTCAATAAATGTCATTTAGACATTCAGTTTTGCTATAAAAATGGAAGCGGAAAGGTTATCGGTACAAGAAAAGGTAGAAATAGTTCTAATTCGTGGTGAAAATTACTATAGCTATCACGAAACAGCAAATATTTTTAACAATAGACACAATAAAAATATTCACGATTCTACTGTATGCCGAATTGTGAACAAATTTAAACAAACTGGTTCGGTGGAAAGTAAATACAAGCAACCCCATGAGAAAAGTGTAACTAATGAAGAAAATAGTTTAAATGTGTTATTGTCAGTAAATGAAGTTCCTACTATGCCATTGTATGAAAGACAAGAAGTATTAGGTATTTCCGAAAAATCGATTAGAAGAATTCTTAAAAAAAACAAGTACTTACCATATAAACCAAAATTCACCCATACTCTTCAACAAAGAGATCTAGATGCTAGAATTGACTTTTGTTTTTGGTTCCAAGGCAAGAAGGAAGATAATCCCCATTTTGGAAGTCAAATATTATTTACTGACGAAGCAATCTTCACAAGCAACGGCGTAGTAAGTTCTCAAAATTGTAGGTGGTGGGCTAATCAAAATCCTAATTTTACAATTGAATGTAAAAGCCAATATTCATTTAAAACAAACGTTTGGTGTGGTATATTGAATACTCAAATAGTTGGACCATATTTTTTCCGGCAAAATTTAAATGCAGGTAGATATTTACAATTCTTGCAGAATGAATTTAGCGAGTTCCTAGATGATATGCCTTTAAATCTACGAGCGAATATGTATTTTCAACAAGATGGTGCTTCGATCCATTCTACATTGCAAGTAAGAGAATGGCTTAATCAACAATTTCCTCAAAAATGGATCGGACGGTTTTCAGAAAATCATTGGCCTGCAAGATCGCCTGACATTACCCCAATGGATTTCTTTCTCTGGGGTTACTTAAAGAACCAAGTATACAAACATCGACCATTTAGAAATCTGGACCATTTAAAAAATACGATTAGGCAGTGTGTCGTTCAAATTAATCCGGTTTTTTTAAGAAACGTAGCACAAGAATTTAACAACAGGACAATGAAATGTATTGAGAATGGGGGAGCTCACGTAGAAAAATAATGTATGTACTTGTAAATAAATATTTTTGTTTACGATTTTGTTAATGTATTTTGAGTTTTATTTCCTACTATTATGTATCTTTACTATTATTATTATTAAAACCTGAATAAAATGAAGTGTTGCTAATTTTGTGAAAAAATATTACAATTTTAAAGATGTTAAGTTAAAATGAATCACACAATTTGAGTTAAATAAAATTTTTTGACTTCTGAAAACATAAAATATGGTGTGCAGCAAAATTATTTCACATTCTTGAATTTTTATTTTCAAGAGCTATATTATTTTTGTAGCTGACTTTTGCGACGTATTATTTATGGTTTTCTGTTACGATGTCTACAGAGAGTAAGATTTGCGTATTGTATGAGCGCGCTCAATTTCTTATACAGGGTAATTCAGAATAAACAGTAAACTGAAATTTTTTATCAAAAGTGAATGAAACTCGATATTTTACTTTAATTTTTAAAACCAAAGAACTATTGCTTAATAAAGAAAAGTCTAATGTTAAAAATGGGGGTACTTTTCTCTTAGCGTAATTTTGTATTTTTGACTCTCCCTCGTATACGATGAGAGTTTCGGCAGAAATCGCGAGTGCTATTTTGGTCTCAAGTCATGCCGAGACATGATGCAATAAAATAATTTTGCTATATTCAAAGGTAAACCATTTTCCCATATGCTGCGCACTTTGTGCCGGTCACTGTATGAAGAAGTCAAGCCGTATTCTTGGAATTTGCGATATCAAGATTGTGAAAGATGAAATCGGCAACCAATTATCTTTGTTAACGCGCAAGTTTGTTGAACAGCCTTGTGGATACCTTTTTCAAAATCAATTACCTACGACCTCCAAAATGTCTACTTTTATATGATTATTTTTAAAGCTATCCCTAATTAAATGAAATAATTTTAAATATATCTCTGTTTGTTTATCAGGCAACAACGAAGATATTAATGGAATATAATGTCCATTGTAATACCCATGAATAGTGAATAATTGAACAAAAGAACTGGGCGCAATAATTAAAGGTACCGTCCAAATAAATTCGTGTCACCTTTCCAAAAAACTAGATATTTGATTTACAACAAAAAACAACTATTTTGTCAATTTTACTATTAGTAAGCATAAAAGGTTGACTTTTATATGTTTCAATTGTGATCTCCTCCAGAATTCTGAAACAATCTTCAATGCTCTTCGGCAATGCAGGCTGCTCTTTCCGACGAGCGTTGTAGAGATTTCTTCTAATACAAGCTACATCAACCGTGGTAACCGTTGATGGAAGATTTTCTTGTAGTACGAGTCGTATAATTTTCGCAGGTTTTTCAGACATATCTTCGATAGCCTTCCTTTTACAGGACGTAGCAATTTGACGATGTAATTTTTCTACCTCAGGGTCATGACTATGTTCCTGAATATGTTTTGTAACAACTATATTGTTGTCGACTTCGCCCAGGGCAAGAAGGAAAGATTTACACGTTTTCTTTGTACAAGTCACCGTTTTTCACCACTTTTCAAACATTTTTGGAAACCATATTCATACTAATAACTGTTTTCCCCTTTTACTAAAAATAAAACTGGGATTCATGTTGAAAAACTTTAAGAATCTTAACCAAATGAATGTAGAAGTGTAACTGATAAATATTCTTCACCGGTTTTCTTATATACATAAGAAGACCGATAATAAGGTAATTAAAAGATAATTACAACAGATCATTAAGATTAATCCTCTATCCTCTATGAAAAAGGCATTAGCAATAATATTAAAAAGTAACTTAAAAATAATCCATCCTAAATGATTACAAACGTTTGGGAGGCAATTTACCTATTTATAAGACGGATTAAATCCGACCCTTTCTCTTACTACTTGTGGGGAGGCAATTTACCAACACCGAGTGAAAACCCATTAGCTACTGCTTGCTCGCGTTAGCTTGTTTATTTTCTTAATTTTAGATTCGTTACTATTCGTTCGAATTTTTTTCTTCCTCTTGTTCCTTATAAATATGTCATATAGCCGAATTATCATTTATATTTAATTAATTTTTTCTTCTTGTATTTTTTGCATTAATATAGTTTTTCGAATATTTGGAGATATGTATAACTGTTTATACCTTCTTGGTTTCAGGGTTGAAAAAACGTCACCGCCTCTGTTCTACTGCCGACGTTTCGTCCACTATCCTAAGAGACATCTTCAAGGCTTCTACTACTGCGAAAAACTCCAACAGTGTCTTGTTATATCAAATGGTTCTTTATACACTTGTCAATGCCATAGATAAACATTCTGCTAATTATAGCGAACTTCGCCATAAATAGGCGACTTGAAATAGTATGTACTTGTTTTTGTCACCAGCAGTGCTCTTTAGGATCAATATTTTTAAGAAAAACATTATTTGACCTAATATTTCAAGAAAAAACAATACAAATTCAGCTTAGCACCATTGAATCAAAATTATAATTTAGAAGGGATTATTGTGTTGTTTTGTTTTGTGTGTTTTTTTTAATTATTCACACAAATACTGTAATTAATTAACCCTGCTACTTTGGACTTGTTATTTTACCTTCAATAAACAGTGTCCCATACTTTCTTCATCATCAAAATTAAGATTAATATGTAATAAATTATGATATTTATTCTATAATAATAAAATTCGATGAACATGAGATATCGACACAAGAAGTAAATATGACAACAAGAGGATCACTTAGTTGTCAGTTGACATTTCGTTTTTACACTTATTCCGCGTTGCTTTAACACTTCTGCTTGTTTTTGTGCAATGCTACCAAGAGAATTAGTTTTTAAAAACTATAAAAATTAAAATTCCTCTATAAATTAATAAAGTGCCACAGACTTGCTGCAGGTAACAAAAACTTTTATTAAAATAAGTTTTATTATAAGCAAATACAATCAAGCATTTATTGTTAGTTACTATATGTGAATATAAATAGAATTTGACTACAAAGTATTATTTTAAAATCTTTCAATTAAAAATTTTTCAAGTTACAATTTCTTTGATAATAGAATAGTAATATAAATAATATCGACGGGATTCTGTTATTTAATAAAGGATAGGATACCGTCACTGTGTTCTGTCCTCTATGGTGTGGTAAATGTAATGGGGCTTCTTCGAGAAGATACGGGTGATGTCGTCGCATCTCCTACTTGTTATTCTGACGCCTCCCGTGACTGTCGATGAAACACTGCTAAATTATATTTTCAAATTCTTCAAACTGCTTGGATCTTTTGTTGTTGATACGATTAGCTAATTATTGGGTAGGTATTTATTTAACTGATAAAATATATACACCTTTTCACTGGATACAATGTTAGGATTCGCATTAAAAATACTTTTAGTCGAGTGAAAATAAATAGCGCTTTTTTTAAAAAATACTTTTAATATTCACTTGTGGTAATTTTCCACTTCTATATTTAATTTATTAAGGACGCTACTAAAAACGCAACCCGCCCTAAATGACGATTAAGCGTTTCTTCTAAAAAAACCATTCTATAGAATTTATTATATTTCGTGGGAAACTTTTATGAAGTCTGATCGTTTACGTTTAATTTATGATATGCAACCATATGTGCCTGTTTGTATGCATCGTTATACAGGGTGAGTCATTAGTAGCCGCTTCTTCGATTGCTCTTTTGTGTTTTAAATAAAAGAAAAAACAATTAGTGTAAAATCCATGGTTGCTTGTGGCGCATATTCTAAAAATACTTTAAGCTCTGGCGCACTTCCGGTTTCACCGGAAATGCACGAAACTTAATTTTTTTAAATGACTCACCCTATATATTTTTGGATTTTCTTGTACTGCTTTAAATTGTCTGTTTGACTGTTTTTTCTATTTCAAAATTGAGCCAATAGTTTTTGAGTTATTAATTTTTTTTGAAAATATTTTACCAAAACACGTGTTCAGAAAAAAATCATTTTCACATTGTTTTTAAAAGCGAAAGCATTAACTTTGGTGGTGCTTGTAGCCAAGAAAATTCTGCATCATTTGGTAAAGTTGCACTCGCCAATACCTCAATAAAATTTGTTTTTTCAAAGCCTACTTCCTGAAATTTTCACTTACCAAAAACTTATTTTTTTTAAATGGAACACCCAGTATTTTATTGAGGCATTTTGTTCCTTTTTTTATTCTCTTTCATTTTTGTTAACAATGCCTATACCTATCTTTTGTAATTTCTGAGATAATCACTATAGGAGCAATTAGCGGTCAATTAAAGAACTACGAGCGCTGTTGTTCTATGCACCAAAATATTCGTTCAACCAATGGAAGGCAGGGATGGCGCCCGACTTCCTTAGTCAACTGTCAAACAAAGTAAATGTTATATCCAACTATCCCAAAAGTAATAATTTTATAGAATGAAGAGCATCGCATTTCAATTTTTTAATTCCGGCATGTCCAGTTGCAGTATTTCATTTTTAACACTGTTGGTTAACATCGAAATAAAATAAAGCTTATATTTACTGACATATTTGAAGATGTCTTCAAAAAGTTTTGAAAATCCGTTCGAAGATAGCGAAGATTCAAGAAAAATAAACATTATCATTATCATTTTCATCAAAGAAATACGGTCCAATTATGTAACTACCCACTATTCCTTCCCACAGTTTTAATGACCAACGATTTTGAAAGTTTACAGGTGTGATAAAGTGGGGGATTTAATTAATGTGTTATAATAACGGAAATTGTGACGATGAACGTATTAACTTTAATAGAAGGTTTCGTTGGTAAACAACAAAAAATTGAGAAAGCCAGGATAATTTATCTACTGCCAATTGACAAAAATGTAAGCGATTCTGAAAATTTCTTTCATCTAACCCTGTGTATGAATATGCTACGGGTGAATTTCGTATTTCCTAATTATTATGGATTCTCAAATTTGACTTACATCTAACTGCCGACTAATTTTCGTAGTACTTGTATGGGGGTGTTCAACTACACTCGTAAGTACTATAAACGTCTTATCCTCACCAGTTATTGCTTTTTCCGCTTTTTGTTTCATATTCAATGCTTTGTCTTCACTCAAACCGTCCACTTTATATTTTCGAAGGTTTCTGGCTTCGGTTGACTTCTATCAGGGATCGCTGTGCATAAAGTCTGGATGCTAGTAAAGAGTTTCTTTCAGATTCACCCAAAATGTCAATCTATCTATTAACGCTTCATAAGAATAATTCATTTGGATGATAACTAATAGCGATGCTTTTTAAGTTTGACATAAATGTATACCAACTTTCTTTAACAGTTGACTCAGGCAGTCAGCCGCATTCCAGCCTTTATTGGACCAATATTTGAGTGCAGAGAACAGCGCCCGTAGTTCTTTAATTGACCGCTAATTGTTCGTATAGCGATTATTTCAAAAATTAGAAAAGATAGGTATAGGACATTGTTAACAAAAATGAAGGAGAATAAAAAAGGAACAAAATGACTCAATTAAATACTGGGTGTTCCATTAAACAAAAATAAGTTTTTGGTATGTGAAAATTTCTGGAAGTAGGCTTTGAAAAAACAAAGTTTCTTGAGGTATTGTCGAGTGCAACTTTACCAAATGATTCAGAATTTTCTTGGCTACAAGCACCACCAAAGTCAATGTTTTTACTTTTAAAAACAATGTGAAAATGATTTTTTTCTGAACACGTGTTTTGGTCAAATATTTTCAAAAAAAAAATAATAACTCAAAAACTATTGGCTCAATTTTGAAAAAGAAAAAATAGTTGAACAGGCAATTTAAAGCAATACAAGAAAATCCAAAAATATATAGGGTGAGTCATTTAAAAAAAATTAGTTATGAGCATTTCCGGGGAAACCGGAAGTGCGCCAGAGCTTAAAGTATTTTTGCAATATGCGCCACAAGCAACCATGGATCCTCCACTAATTGCTTTTTCTTTTATTTAAAACACATAAGAGCAATCGAAGAAGCGGCTACTAATGACTCACCCTGTATATGTCGCAGGCTATTAGTCATTTTCGGCAAATAGCTTTTGCCTAGGCAAATGATATCTGCCTTGGCAAATAGCTCCATATCATTTATTTCTGCTCAAAAGCTATTTTCCAAATGGAATCTGCCAGCTGGGTGTCTAGGCAAATAGATTCACAACAAGACAAATGTCGTAGGCGAATAGTTATTTTAGGCAAATAGTATTTGCCAACAACATTTTTTAGGCAAATGGGTTTTTAATTTTTATTTGAGGTTATGTTTACCTAATGTCTATGTGCTTCGGTTCTTCATTTAGCAGTTTTGCCGTGGATCCTGCAACAAACCAATGAAATTAGTGCTATTTTAAAAAGTTTTCGTTCAAAACAAGTTCAGAATAATACTCAGGCCCTCTCAGCAAAAGAAAAATATTACGGCAAAACATATGACCTCCTGGAGATATCCGGCGTATCAAAAGTTATTTGGAAAGTAAAATCTGTAAACGACGACCTTATTTATGTTACACCAATTGAAGAATTTTTTGATAAAATTGACGAACAACACAAATCGACAGGACACGGGGGAAGGGACAAAATGCTTCATAATTTGAAAAAGAAATGTAACATTCCAAGACTGGCAGTTGAAGTATACGCAGAATTGTGTAAGATTTGTAACATGAAAAATTTTATTGTTTATTTCGTTTTAAGAGAAGATGTCTTCTTTTTTAAATTTCTACGTTTGTATTGCAACTTAATAGGGATAACAATAAAGTTTCCCTGGTTTACTTGTGTTTATTTTATTGTTTACTTCGTTTTAAGAGGAGAAGTCTATTCGTCTACGACATTTGCCTTATTTTGAATCTTTGTGCCTAAAAACACAGCTCGCAGATACCATTTGCCTAGGAAAATAGCTTTTCAGCAGAAATAAATGATATGGAGCTATTTGCTAAGGCAGATATCATTGCCTAGGCAAAAGCTATTTGCCGAAAATGACTATTAACCTGCACATAATAGAAACTTTTAAGATTCTATTTCTGCGTAATAATAATAATTTCTGTACATTTTAATGATGCTTGACAATAAATAATAAATATCTTATAATAATTACAGGAACATTTTAAATTTAAATTACAATTATTCAAACTTTCTTCCAGTGTCAATTGATTTATAATATTTTTGAACACATTTTTCCAGTTGGTAAAAATTCAATTTTGATGTTGTGTTTTTGACTATTTTTGTTAAAATAAATACCGTAAAATGGGGCGACTTTGTGCCAGCCGGGGTGTGATTGTGCCACTACGTGTTGATCGTGTATATTCCCACCATATCGGCACATCGATTCACCTACCGCCCCGAACAAGAATACCGATATTAGAGGCGAATAGAATGAAATGTATGGTTTGTGTATGCAATACCCTCCATTTCTCTTCCGTCAAGTTATTAAGTTGGTGAGATTTTGCAAAATTTTCGTTTTATCGCATACTTTCTCCTGGCTTGCCTAAAGTGTTTTAATAATGACCGTTTCAAAGTTCACACGTAATTAGGTGTTATATAGGTTATCTTTTAAAGAATACGCAGTGGTCGAGTAGTGCAAAATAACCTGGGTGTGTCACCTTGAATAAGATTCCGACAATATAAGGGGGGAATTTGTGCCACTACCTATTTTGAAATTCAGTTTATACGCTTAATTATCTTTATTAGTTACTATTCTATGTGAGAATTGGCTGTTCTTTTGTTTTATTTTGGTTTGTAAGAATATCTAGTTTTTGTTATATTTTATAAATAAAAAAAAATTTTTCATTAAACCTTCTATTTGGGGCGAGATTGTACCACAAAAATAACAGAGATAAAACTAATTGGGGTGAAATTGGGCCATGTCACTCTTACCATACAGTTTCACTATAATATGAAGCTGGGCCTGGCACATATTCAGCCTGTAAATAGGCGGCATTGTGCTAAAACGGTAAACAAGCAGCTGGCACAAAGCCACCCCATCCTATGGGGGGAAATTGTGCCAATTGTTATAAATAATTTTAGAAAAACGAATGAAAATTTCTAAGTCTTTTTTACACAATTTAGTAACCAAAGGTTCAAAGTATATCGTTAATTTTTACAAACATTTTTGGTGTCTATAATTGTCCGAAATTCTTTGAAAACCATAAAAAGTGGCATAAAGCCACCCCATTTTACCGGTAGTGTATAACACTCAGGCATAGTCCCATATCATAACATTATTGATTCATACGTATATAGACAATACAAGACAAGCCTAAGAAATATCTGAAAGTAGTATATAAAAAAGAAAAAACAATTAATACAATAAAGAATCAAAATCAATGCTACGTATACAATCATGAAATACAGTATAATTACAATTACAGAAATCAATTTGTGAAGGCAAATTATTTCATTCTCCTCCAATTAAGTTAATTGGGTTGATCAAGCCGTAGGATGTTCTATAATACCCAGCCAACAAAGACACGTCAAATTCACGTGAATATTTAGTCACACATTACGGCATATGTCCTTCTAAAGTGACGTTAATTTGACGTAAAAATGACGGCCAAATGTCACAGCCTAATGACGTGATTTATAGACGAATCTTAGACGTCATGTATGTCGAAAAAAGTACCATTTAGTGACTACTCTATTACAAGAATAAAAATCCAGTTTTATGTGAAAAAATTTATTTAAAAAATACAAAATACAAAAACTCAGTCTTTGTAATAACACAATATATTAAATTGTAATTAATGGTGACAAAACTTTATAAAGTATGTATTAGTGGAAATACAACCCATCTATTTTTGTCAACTGGTAACAAAAAACACTTAGTCCTAACTAAACTAGCGGAATACAATTGGTAATCAGATAACAATAAATCATTAACTTCATAAATATTAAGCAAAGAAGAATGCAGCGGATACGAGTAAAAATTAGAAAAGGATAAATATATTTTGCCTAAAATAAAAATTTCACCTTCGGCATTTTTTAGAATATTGTGTATTTGAATGATTTTGTTATCAATGAGACAATGACAGTTGGCAAAAGAATATGAATAAACTGTAAGGGTAAAATCTTCAAAACAAGCTTTTTTAAACTGTTTGAAGCTATCTGTATGAGAATGCAGTAGTGGTCCTAAATAATGTTCAAAATGTAATGTTTCGTTGTGTAATAAATGATCCTGGTTATTTGTTTTGACGTTATTAATTTCATGCAATCGATTATAAATTTGCTGAAGTGGCCGGTTTGGAGATTTGACAAGTTTCTTTAGTTGACCTAAAAAATTTTCGAATTCAAATGCTGAGAAATTGTCTAAAGAATTAAATTTCTGAACATCGTCGTACAAATGAGATAACAAGTGTACATTAATTACAAAGAACTCTAATCCATATAAAAACTCGCAATGTGAAACAAATATATCTAGCATTTCTTTGGCGTCTTTAGAGAATTTTGCAATATGATGATCAGAAATGAGCACTGTTATTGCACAGTGCAATAGCAAAAAATGTTTATAAACAGCATCTTTAAGACGACTTTTAAGAACTAAAGGACCAGCATAGAGTATAAACGTTCGCAGTTCCGTCGCTTTCCACCTTGCCAAATCATCCAGCGAACGAGGTTTTCTATTAAATTCTAAAGGAATGTACTCTTTTAAGGAAATCAAATGTTCAGAAATTAAGGTAGTAATTCTGTTACCTAGTCTGACTTTAAGTGATCCAGTAAGCCAAGTATTTAACATTTTCTTTACAACCCCTAGGCAAACACAGTGCATGTAATCTATTGGAAAATCTGCAATGAAATCAATCGGAAGTCTTACTAGAGGAGATTCACCTAAGTGATGATCTTCGTCTAACTGAAGTCTGAATGAATAATCAGTTCTTTTTAGTGCCGAAGTATTTTTGAAAATTACTCTACCATGGTACTCTCCAGGCTCAATACACTTATCACAGGACGAATATCCATTATGAGATTTTGTACACTTAATGTAAGCTTTAGCTGGTATATCGCAACAAAAACTATGTATTTCTAAATCATATTTCCTATTGTTAAATTTGATACCATTATTTAGTACTTCTAAAATTTCATCTACAAATTCTTGTAAAAAAGAAGATAAAGGTTTAGGTTTAGCTACACCGCAAAAGATAGCAATTACAAAGGGACTACTTTTGAAATTTTTTATAACACCTAAAATTGGCCAAAACTGCACCTTCGAGCTATTAAAAAGTGGAAGGCCATCAATATTAAAGCTGATTTTAAGAGAACTAATGCCTGACAAGTTTAAGTTCTTGTGTTTATTTAGGCAACATATTAAACTATTTAAAAACCCGAAGTAAAAAAAATCCCCGTTATCCAACTTCTGAACAGTTTGATTTGAAGGAGTTCTCAATAAAGTTCGACTGTCTGTAGGCAAATCACAATGCAGTGGTGACAAAATTTTCAACAGATCTGACAATGCTGAGCGAGAAATATTATGTTGAACACTAGCCCAATGTCTAAGTTGTACAGCAAGATTAGTCTCGTTACAGTCAGTGTCAGAACTGCTTGGCGATTCAGAGGGAATAACGCAAACATTCTCAGGTACATTAAAACAATAGTTATTTGATAAATCAGAAGTTGCATCTTCATCAAAAATAGAAAAATTACTACTTACAGTACTTGAAGAAATAAACGTGATCTGAGAAATGTTTGAATTTTTATTCTCTGAATGATGTTCTTCCACCCGAGTATTTAAACTTGATCTCAAATTTTTAGCAGTTTCGGCCAACCTTCGATAATACTGCCTTTTTCCAACAAACTCTTTTTGTCTGCGTCGCGACATTTTACATTACCAATTAAAAGTGTATTACAAACGAAAATTACATTAATTATTTCTAATATTCATTCTTGCTTTTTTGGCTCGTTGTGGGGCATGCTTCAACCAAGTTTTGATTGTATTTTCTATGTCTCTTTCAGTTGCTGAGGTTGAACTTAATTTAACTGCTCCTAAAGTAAATGGTAATTTATAAACAATAACAAAACAACTCCAAAATACTTACGAATAACAACTTTATTCAAGTTAAGATCTCTGAATGCTTGTTTATCATTTCTAGTCCCTTTGAAACTGTATCCACTGGCAACGTCGTCAGATAGCAAGTGTCTTAGTATACTATTTGTTTGTGAGGTAATTTCTCTCCCCCCCAAAGAAGAGAAATACAAGCTCTATTAAAACAAAATGTTGTTAATTTGAAAAATATCGTTGTTACCATTTTACTTACCAAAGCAACAAGATCATTGTGATTTTCAAGAAATCTTTCAAGCTTTTTTAAATCTTCTTCAGATTTTATCGGAAGTTGCACTGGTATATTATCAGCTAAAATGTGTTGTGGTGTATGATTCTGGTGTTTCAATATTTTCAGTATTTCTTTATTTTGTTCTTGTAACTGGGCAAGAATTATTATAAGCCTGTTGTGATTAACTCCTATAAAATAATTTTAAGTTAGTACATTTTATCAGAGATTTACTGTAAGAAATAGTACAGGACTATATGAAACAGCAACGGTTAAATACCTGAATTAGCTAATTCAGAAGATTGCACTGATTGCGGTGTTGAAGGAAATTCATTAGATCTGCTTGAAGACGGTGTGGAAGTTATATATTCTCGAGGTGGGGTCAGATGTAATCCAAAAGATCGGTTCGGTGGGGTTAACTGCACTGATGAATAATAATTTTGTGACAACTTAGTGTTGTTGTTATTCAACGCATTAGAACCTAATAAATTATTTAAAAGAATATAGAAAAAAAAAGTTTACCGAACACTTACAACTTGATAAACTATCTGATGTAGTTCTGTGTTGACTCAATGTCGGGGGAGGTGAAAGTTCATTATCTTGATTGTCGTCAGCGCTTGATGAATTTTCATCTGAGGAGAATCGTCGAGGCACTTTTCTTTTTCTCTTTCTTTGCACTTCCAGATCTGATGAAGGAATATCAGAACTTTCTTCTAGAAGTTTTAATTTTCGTTTAGACTTTTCTATATCATCTACAAAATACAAATATGTATAAGCTTTCATTGTTTTCATTTTACGTCACAGTTACAATATATTCATTTTTCAGCATAATTGTCACATGGCTCTCACTATTTAGCCACTCGACCTCTTTTTCAGCATACAGCATGCTGAAGTTTGAAATTTTATGTCGAAAAATTTTTATGAAAACCCCACAGTATTGAAAATAATAGATCGCACAAGTATACAAACAATATTTATATAAACCTCTTTTTTATGTAGTACCTATATAGTTACAATCTTTACAAGTAAAATACATACCATTCTCAAAGTAGCATTTTGATATCGGGTATAATGTCCATGATTCCTCATCTGGAGTATCTCCACATCTTAAAGCCTTGTTATATCGCGATTGATTTTTGTATGGTGGCCAATAGACCTCCTTTTTCCTTGGCGTTAACCACTGTTTGGAAACTAGTGCAATTCCACTGCCATCACCCTCTATGAACTGTACTGCAACGTAGGCCATTTTATATGACCTAACTGGATTACTTTTTAAATAATTTTCCAATAATACAGGATGCCCAAGAATTCGCGGGACAATTATAGTGATAATTAAGTTGCTTACAAAGGTCAGTGTTCTACAAGAAAAGTAGATGGAAAAATCAAAATTTTTGCAGTATTATAAAGATTTACATGCTTGGTGAGACCGTATATAGTGGTATCCTGTTCCGTGAATTCTGGGACAAGACGAGATTACAAGATTTCATCATCAAACATAATCAAACCACAAATTTTAAGGTTAGGTTTTGGTACACAAAAAATGGTTTGATATGAAGCATGCGAAAAATCAGAAATTAACAATATTGTAATAACACTCTAACATGTACTTACCAAAAAGCCAAACAAGTCACACTATAAAATACTACTAATTTGCACAATTTGAAGACAACAAATACACACAAAACGCCTGACGCTGAATGTAGAAACTGGCGCAAAGCAAAAGCGTAATAACAAACGACCACACTCATCGCAAACTCGCAAACGGCTGTGTCTGGCTGTGTCCGTTCGTCTGAAGCGAAACGGCTAAGAAAATACGTGCTCTCATTGCGGTTTATTACAAGTAAACTTGAGCTTTGATTGGCTGGATGAGGAACCGCGTAAACTTCACGTGTGGTGGTTGGTCACTTAATTCACATATGCGATTTTTAAAAATACACAGCTGAAAGACAAAAAGTTCGAGAAAATCTTATCAGCGTTTGCCATATTTCAGGTGAAATACTATTAAAACACATTTACAAAAAAATTTACAAAAATAATAACTTACTAAATTCAAACGATAGGGAAAGTCTATTTATAACATGTATTTAGGTAATTATATATTTTTTTTTATGATTAACCACTATTCAAATATTTTCGTTCAGTTTTAGGTATTTTAAGTCAAAGAGACCCAAAAAAGCCAACGAAAATAATAAAAGTGAGATATATAATTATTTATAAGTAATTATATATATAAGGCGCATTATAAAACAGTGAATAGGATGACCAGATTTTAACGTCATTTTGACGTTCATAATTTACGGCTACAGTTGGGTTCAAAAATCACGTCATTCTTACGTAACTTTTTGGGCGAATGACGTCGTTGACGAGAAATGACCTTAAAATGACGTGAATCAGACGTGATCATGTTGGCTGGGTAGCGTACAGAGCACAAATTCGTGCACCTAGTAATTGAACATGGAACTCTAATATCTAAACGGAAAAGCAATTTTGCACAATTTATTTTATTATGGAACAACTTATAGCCGAATTTCTGATATGCTTTCTTTTCTTATAGAGAACGGCGATTTAATATTTAAGAACTATAATCAAGTTTGATAACCGTATTTATCTTTATTAATAATTAATTTATACAGAAGGTAGTTGACCATATATTAATTTATTCTTTCAATCCTGTTAATGTATGTCACGGAATAAGGACTCCATACAAAGGAACAATATTCAACCGGTGATCGTAACAAAGAATAATAAGGCCCAATTATATAGAGTCGCGTGTTGCACGCTTAATATATCCGCAGACCTCATTCGCTGTACAAAATAATTTCTTCAATATGCAGATGAAAACGCAACTCACTATCGAAAAATAATAATTGTTTTTGTATGTACATGCATAACTATTATATATTAAGAATCTTAGCATTTTTGATACGTTTGGTATCTTTTAAGAAGAACCATTCGTAATTTTTAATAAGCGATAAGACATTTATTTAGAACTTGAAACATAATTTGAATTAACACTGATTTAAAAATATTTAACATGTCATACACGGGGTGAATTAATTAAATGATGGCTGCGTCTTTTTAAATGCAACATAAGGCTTACAACAACCTACCTATGAAATGCAAGCATTGGGAGCCGTTCAACAATTAACTTGGATGGCAGGGGGCAGGTTGATGTGGTGTATACTGATTTTGCCAAGGCTTTTGATCGTTTGGATCACACTATTCTTGCCATCAAACTCAGAGCCTTCGGCCTCAGTGATGCTCTTGTTAGACTTCTTATGTCCTATGCAAGTAATCGTTCTCAGTACATTTTTTACAATGCATCATTTTCTTTCACGTATATACCGCTGCGTCTGGGATCCCACTGGGTTCTAATCTGGGTCTCTTAATATTCAATATGTTCATTAATGATGTCACTTCCGTAATCAGTTGCGATAAGCTACTCTTCGCGGATGATTTAAAGATTTTTGTAGTATCTCTTCGATACTACAGTACTTCGACCTGGATAACTGCTTCCATTGGTGTACTACGAATAACTTACCACTAAATGTATCGAAGTGTAAGTCTATGTCTTTCTCGCGCTGTGCGGAACCATGTACTTTTATTTATAATTTAAATGGCGTGGATTTGGAACGGGTTCAGACAATGCGGGTTGGGGCTCTTGGGTGTGATTTTTGACGTGAGACTCACGTTCGTTGACCACACTACTGCTTTGAGAATGCTGGGAATTGCAATTGCAAGTCTTTTACCAATCCTGAATCATTAAAGGCGTTATACTTCTCGTTGGTTAGGTCACGTCTTGAGTATGCTTGTGTGATATGGTATCCACTTTATCACTGTCATATGCGGCAGCTTGAATTGGTTCAGGGCAAGTTTGTTAAATTTCTATGGAGTCGAGTTGACGTAGTCTATCCGTGTAGGAATGCTGACCACTGTCTATTGTTAGCCCGTTTTGAATTAACTTCTCTTAATTTCAGGAGCATTGCCTCGGGTATTTGCTTTTTGTTGAAACTGCTTCACAACGTAGTTGATTCTCCTGCATCACTCCAGCAAATAAGGTTTGCTGTACCCCGTCCTGCGTCGCGCCATGCCTTTACTTTCAATTTGCCTTTCCCAAAAACTAATGTCGCGGTTAGATCACCTCTTTATTCCATGTGTTCTAATTTTAATGAAAGCAGCGTACACTGCGATGTCAATTGCTCCAGCATCGGGTTTGTTAGGGCAGAAATCGCGGAGTACTTTAACAAATATTATTGACATTCGTTGTCACTACATGCTCTATAATATTTAATTTTTCCTTTCTTCTTTCTTTGCTCTATTGTATAACTTGTATGTATATACTTCATTATTGTAATGTTCCAATAAATTGTCCTGTAATTGGTAGTAACTGTTGGGCAATAAAGCTTATTATTATTATTATGAATAATCTCCAGCTCCGTCTTAGCCTCGGAAGATACACCTTTCCATATCATAATACACCCACCTCCGAAATTTGTTGTTTTCCTGAAGTTGCACTGACTGAAGCGCTCACCATCTCGTCTATATACTGGCAGGCGTCTATCTGATAAGAACAGATTAATACCTAGACTCGTCTGTGAACAGAATGTTACCCCAATCTCCAGCGATCGAATTACCATGATCTCAAATTGTAGTCTGTGAACTCGGCGTTCCCTAGTGAGTATGGTGCCTTTGGCCGGTATTATTGCACATATATCTTGTTCTCATCACACATTTACATACTCGTATATTAGTTCCTATTCCGCAGGTAAAACCATAACTTTCTCAATTACTTACCTATAATCTTTCATTTCATGAAAAATCCACGGACTAGCAAGTACTAGCAATAAATCTTACCCCTCATTAAAAATTCATTTGTACATAGCTGTTATAGGATTATAGGCAGCCGATTTTACCTAGAAATAAAAACAGCTTCTTAAAAAGTAATTATGACACTGCGTCGGCTCTATCGCAGCATTTAAAAGAAAGATCAAGGAATTTTTAATTGAGCATACGTTCTATGCAATTCAAGATTTTTTAAATTCGAAATATTTTTTTATTTTCTGGCAATATTATATTGCTATTGACAGTCTATTTTCAATTTTGTGCCTCTTCATAATTTTAATCCTGTGTACTTGTGTTATTTTCACGTTTGTTATATTTTTATGTTGACAATGTATGTAAATATCTGGAGATCAGATCTACTACAATAGAAACTATTATTATATTACAATTATTGTAAGAAATAAAACAAGAGCTTCGGCAAAATATTTTAATTATTCAAATCGCGGAATATTTACAAATATCTTTACAAATTCAAATTCTAAATCATCATTATATATACATCCATATACAATATACTTAATTACATGGTATACGTGTATCAGCTTAGCTGTAATATACAATGTATAACAAATCAATTTATTCTCACTATAAGGAACATTAACGATCTATTCATGTTTGTGTTGCAAGTAGGGAATAAATTCGTTGAAACATTTAGTGATAGTGGTATAAAATAAAAAAAAAAACGTCAGTCAGGTGCTGGGAAAAAAAGAGACAAGCTGCGTTTCTTATGTTCATGTAATTGATAATTAGAGATTAACAAGCGATGGGTATGATTCATTGTACTTTTGCAGTTTTAAGGCATTGTAAATCGTTTGCAATAGGCCGTTAGGTGTCGTTCATATTGCCTTGTCGATTTGTAAGGATTATGAGATTTGAAAGCGATGTATATTTTAATATTAATAGGGTTAGAGGGAGGTACATTTAGATGGATGATGATGCCAAAATCTTGGTGAACGTTAGAAAATTACTTTTATTCTGACTAAATTAATATAAATTTTCATTAAAGACAATAGTATTTTTAATAATTTTTTATTAAAATATAAACGATAATATACAATATTAATCGCATTTTAAATTCACTAAATATTAATAATATTATTTAATTCCATTTTTAGGAACATAAGTCTTTTACTTAGATATGCAGCCTTTACATTTTATGCATGCTCCCTTCACGTTTTAGACTCCTTTAGAGTTTTATTACATGTATACTTTCTATTTATAATATCACTAGGATCGGTCGATTTTGACGACCACTTAGGCGAAAAAAATCACTTAAACTATATACAATAATTTCAAACTAGGCTTGAATAATTTTATAGTACTAGCTAAAAAAATAAATTAAATTAAATTGAAAGAATATCTTTCGATATTGGAGGATTAACTATTCGTTCAACGATTATAGTAAAATAATATTTATCAACAAATAAAATATTCCAACAAAAGTGCATGATGAAATTTACCCGTAACGGCATTGCATGTATCACACCCATTGAGTTGCCAGATTAGAAACGAAATGTTGAGAATATCTACATATCGACTTGAATTTTCAAGTTAATACTTGCCACGCCGTTCTCGGTATACGTTGGAGGTAGTGTTCTATTGTAATTATCTGGATAATTTGATCCAAAATCCACGTTGCAATTTATTTCTCCATGGTTTGAGTCACCTTATTTAATCAAAGAAAATCAAAACAATCAAGTGGAGGTGCAAAATGAAATTATTTGGATATTAAAATTATCCCGAAAGTCCGATAAATTTTCGAAAACTTATCTCAACCTTATAAGGGAAAACTTACTTAAAATGCTTATACTTAAACTTTACCCGTATTGAAAATTAAATATAAATAATAATAATAAACTAAACATATTAAGATATTTTTTAATTTTTTTTTCTAAACTTAGAGAAATTTAAAATTTTTGTGACTTCTTTTGCTATAACTATTATTCGAGAAGCTTTTCTCTATGATCAGCTAGTTTTATAGGAAATACTTTTGAAGGAATATTCAAGATATATACAGATAGATACGTATTCAAAAATAGACATCTAGCAAATATATAACTAGATTTTCTTATCTATCACTGATGTTTTTTAGAACTGAACGTAAGACTTAAGGGTAAAATGCATTAGAAAATTGACATATCTTTTGTAATTGCTATAAACCTTAAATATAGATGCATTCATGTAATGTGCTTATAAACATATATTTTGAAAACACTCCTACTAAGCTAAATATGAAAGATTCTATTTTTTGCGATATATATGAGTAATTGTCTAGTTTTGAATAAAGAAATCTGTACATCACATTTTCGCATGATATAGATACAGTGTAATTTTATTGTTACGAGTATTTGCAATAGAATAAATATATTTTTAATTAAATATATTTTTAATTAAAAAAATGCAAGAAGTGGAAGACTGATTCTTCATTAAATTTAGTATAAATGTTTCAGTAAATTTGGAAAGATAAACAAGTACGAAATGTAAAAAAAACAAGTAATATAATGCTGGAGTTAGCTTAATTAAAGTTAATTTTTACTCTTCTAGGATGCTGTAAATCAATAATTTTGCGTGCTCTTTCATACTGGTAGTAAAATTTAGAAATTCATGCTCAAATATTTTGAACAGTACAAATTTATATTTTTAAATATTCTGAACACGTATCAGCAAGCAAAAATATTGCACTGCAACATTTTATTGTGAACTCCAAGAGCAAAAGGTTCAAAAAGATATCTTGATCAAAATGGAATATGATGAAATACATTTCATTATGATTTAAGCTAGTATCAGTTGATAAGTGACATAAATAGAAGAAAAATGCAAGGATAGAAGAAAGAGGACGAGGAAAAGGAGAAGAGTTAGCAGATGTTTAGGAATGTTAAAGAAGAGGTAGGTATCTAGTTTTATAGACGAATATATTGTTTTCAAAACTGAGAGCTTTCTTTTAAAAACAGCACGTGTTATAAAACTTTATTTTCTCAATAGCGGCAGTAATACTCCTTATGTCTATCAGTACAATAGTGCTTTCTGACAAATACACCTCCTGTTAGGGTTTAACATATATCTCGTTCCGGAAAAAGAGCATTGTCAGTGACATAGGTACGTTCTTTTTGTCAAAATTTCGTAGTATTATTCCTGAAAACAAAGTACTGGGTGTTGTACATATGAATCACAGAGGGAAATTCGTAGGAAAAGAACAAAGTGGCGAATGTTGCAGGCTAGTTTTATGAATATTGTTTCTTACAACATAAACTAAAATTTATTGCAGATGTGCTTAATTTACAAGATTCAGTTGGGGGAAGGGGAACCTGTTTTCGAGAAATTTTATAAAGTACCAAGTAAAAATTAGCAAGATTTCCATCTATGTGGCTTCATTCGGGTTGCACCTATCAAACAAAGATTTTGAAAAAACGTTAACTATGATTTTGACGAAGAAAACAATGCACCTGAACCAACGTAATCAAAAGCGTTTTTTAGCATGGCCTCTGCCCTACTTAGATAACTACATTCATGCCAGTATAAAATGGGTTTATTGAAGTTTAGAAGTTGATTGCTGATCATATCAGGTCCTTCAAATCTAGGCAATCTCAGTATTGCGTAAGGCAAAATCCTAATAGTTGTTATTACTTACCCGAAACATTGAGTGTTCGGTATAAGAATAGACTATTGTTTAGAAGAAGTCTATTGGACTATATTTCATGCCACATTTAACATCATATTTCGCTTGCCGAGGACTGATACATGACAACTTGCAATTCTTTTATTCAAAAAGTATTTGCACCAGAAATAACGAAGTATCGAAATACTCTTTAGAAACAACTTCATTTGAGAAAAACTCAGGCTTTTTATGATCTAAGAAAGAGTTGGAATGCAATAGCTAAGACAGGCAACGCCATGGTTGTATGCTTTGATTTTATGCCAATGTTCCTCTTCCTCATGTACGGACAATTTAGCTTTTAGATGCCGTCAGCTGTTGTACCATGTTTTTGCCGTCCACAATCAAGCAGATGATCGTGAACCATTGTATGGCTATAATGAATGTTCTACAAGAAAGGGCCAAAATGAACTCTGGTTCTTATTAGTTACGGGTTGTCTTAAGTTGTTTGGCAGTTTTACTTACACCTACATTTCTTACAAATGGTCAAGATTTTTCATATCCAAGCATAAAACTCTAGATGTGCAAGCACATTGGAATACGATTTTTGAAACTGCGAGTAAGAAGCAATTAGCATTTAATCTAGTTCAGATACAACAGGAAGACATTTTAAAATGAAACTGTCAATCGTTAAGTTTTTTAAAATGAAGCCAAAAAAACCAGTGCAACTGAAGTCTTGGGGAATATATCACAGGAGTAAGTTATTCCGAACAATGAACACAATGTAAGATATACAACTTCTTTAATTAATTAAATAAATAGTGTTTATTACCATGTAAGAACATGTTATTCCGATTAATCCACTAAAATTACAAGTTCTTAAAACTTTTTTTGGAGTTGTAATCAATCAAGAACACCGTGATTTCATAAGTCTCTAAACATCACCGCAGTGAAGGTAAAAACCTGGGAGATGTTGATCTTTACTATTCAAGTCCCAAAATCAATCTTTCAGAGTCTGTAACAATTTGTGATCAACTGAATGCAATCGTAGCCAACTCTTACACACGCCTCAAATTAGTGCTAAAATATAGTTTCAAAGTATTCTAACCTGAAAATTACAATTTTTTAATCTTCTCAAAATATTGTTTAAGTGCTGCTTTTGAAAGAAAAAACATCAACTTTCCACTAGCAAAATCGTTTATTATTAAGTATTTGTAAAATCTTTATGAATATCATGGGAGAAGAAATAACATTGTTGGTACCTAAAGGTCAGAAATATTTGTTCAATTTTCTGAATAAATTTAACAAATATTAATTGCTGATATAAAAATATATTCTTCTTGCTTGTCACTAACTACTACTGATGTTTGGTTTCGAAATAACTAAGTGAGTGTGATTCTTTCCTAAAATCGAAGAGGTTATGTGTTAATCAATTTGATCTTTGAAATGGAAGCTAAATAATTCTATTTACATATAACTTGTTTCTTTCCAATAAGGCAACTCAGCGGCTATAAGCCTTAGCATAGTATAGATGTGGAGATCTAATATTTCTAGTGATAAACACGTTTTAATTATTGACTAACTTAATAATTGGTCTTTTAATTATTCCTCATAACTTTTCATACACTGTACAAATATTCATTTCGTTAAAGTAATCGTCACCACACTATACACTCTGTCACAGAATAACTATTCCTAATTTTAAAAAATAACCATTTTTTATTAATAAACTAGTGTCCGCAAATTATTCAGTATTGAGATAAAAAAAATTGAGTCATAGCAACCTTTGAAAAACAACAACCATATTCGTAGTTGTCATTTTACGTCTGTCACAATTTATTCCTTATTATAGAAGTGTGCTTAATTGTCATTTTACGTGTCACAAATTAATCTTTATTAGATAAATTAGTGTTTGATTGTAAGTACATCATTTTCAAGATTGGATCAGCGTATTCCAGATACTGATTAATTTCAAGTAATGAAAAGAAATTTGGGAGCCAATACTATTGTCCGAAATGTTTACTTTGAGAACCAAGTTTTGCAACAATTGAGAATAACCCGAAAACAAGCACACGTGTCATTGCCCAGGCGATGCATAAAAGTCACACAGCTGTATGGAAGGTATTGAAGGAATACTAGGAGCATCCGTTTCACATTCAAAAAGTGCAAACCTTAATTCCAGCTGATTATCCCAACAGAGTTCAATTTGCCGAATGGTTTTTGAATGAAATTAACGACGAACCAAGATATCGTAGGAGTGTATTATGGACAGTTCACAGGTTACATCATCAATAGAAGTTTTCTGTTAATATTTGGGCTGGGATTGTTGACTATTATATAGTGGGACCATATTTATTGCCTGCACGATTATGGTCATGTGTATAGCAAGATATTCACTACCAGAATTGCATGAAAATGTCCCACTTAATATTCGAAGAAATATTATTTTCCAGCATGATTGTGCACCAGCACACTTTGGATTAAATTGCTGAAATTATCTAAATGCAGTTTCCAAACAGATGGATCGGAAGAGAGGGACCAATTTCCTGGCCTCCATGTTCACCAGATATGTCTCCAGTTTATTTTGTATCTGGGATGGACCATTTACTGGTTTGCTTTTAAATCATAGGGTATGGCAACACTGGATGGACCAATTTGTTTTAAATTTTAACAGTTCGTCATTCTGACATATCGAAATATTGAAAACTTGTTTTCAAAGTCAGTGTTGTAAAACAGTAACCGTGCGAATTTTGAAAAGAAAAATGGGAAGTGAAAAAGCGCCACAGCGGAGCCGATGTAGTGAAATTGGATAAAGAAAATTCATGAGACAGGCTTGCTATTGGACATCAGAAGTGGTCCCCGAGCTCGGACAGTGCGCACCCCCGAGAATATTGATGCTGTGGCCCGTAGGGTGGGACAGAATTCATTGATCTTAACTCGACGCCGATCGCAGCAACTGCAAATGGAGACTCATTTTATAGCGTTTTTAAAAACAAATTTTTAAATGGTCCACCCATTATTTAATCACTGGCTTATGAGACTTGTGTATCGAAATGGTGTGGTGGTCGTAACTTCGAACAATTTTTATAAAGTTTAATTTATAATATTTCTGATTGAGATTGTTATTAAAGATTTCTAGTTTATCTTGACACCGATAAATTTCCAGACACCTGTTTATTAATAAAAAATGTTTATTTACGTGTCCTCTATCATTTCTGAAAATTAGGAATAGTTATTCTATGTCAGCCTGTATATACACGATCGTGTGGACTTAAATAAATAAGGTACCTATTAAAAACTAATAATACTTTTCTTCTACCCTCGCAGGTATACTAAAGAAAACGTACGCAACGTAAACTAATAAAATAAGTAACGAGCTTACGAAATAAATTAAAATTAAATTAGCCTTGACTATTTTTACACGATCATAAAGCCATCGTTATACTGGTATGGGAACTGCGTTGCCGTTTTTGAAGAATTTTGCCGTTCCGTTCTGCTGCTGCTGCTGAATACTAGATTCCGGTGGGGTGATGGTGATTGGCGGTAGAGGGCTTGGTGGTATTCTTATGTCTGTGTGATCGTTGGACATTGTGTCCATGCTGCACAGAGTATCGTTGGAGTGGTAATGTGCATTCGGGAACGTATCTGATTGTAGAGGTTCTGAAAGAGAAGAGAAACATTTTAGTATTGGTAATCAGTATTATCAAAATATCTTTTATGAAATTCTGAATCAGTCAGGTTTTTAAAGGAATCAGAAAGCGAGTCTACTCTATATCACGAACAAATAGGTTGAACAGATGTAAACATTGTAAAGTCGAAGCCTCGTACACGCTGACGAAGATCAAACGCCTTACCAAATATCGGCTTTCATTTATAACTTCATAATAAATATTTATTGTAAATATACATGTAACGATTTTGAAATAAAATATATTGCAGTGGTTCTGATGTGTGCTTAAAACCACACAGCAGAAGTGTAAACTTCATCAAGGCGAGGTTAATAATACGAAATACAATTTTTTTTTGTTCTATATTACATTTAAATAATCGTCCGCGAAGTTACCAATTCGCGAACGCAACACAGTTCGCGAAATACAATTTCGCGGCCGTTGCTATGGCAGCGGCCGTTAAAGTAAATACACATTTTGACACATGTTTAATCACACATTCTACGACTTATTTTGACAACTATCAAGTATTTGTAGTTTATTATATTCGATTCATTTCCATGGTAACGCATGTAAAGCAAGTAAATCACTTTAATTTAGCACCTTTAGAACTAAATTAAATTAAATTGTGTCTCAATTTAAATTAAATCGATTGAAAAATTTAACGGTTGCCCAAAAAATTGTGTGTATATCTTGTCCGCGAAAAACTTTAACGTACTCGAGATTGTCTTGCCTCGGCCGCAAGCATTATTAAGGAGATTTTCGGACGTATGTATATATTGCACTAGGGAGGGATGATATTATAACTATAAATACTTATAAATAAATATAAACCAAAATAATTCAAATCTTGTTATACGTTTTTCCTATAATATCTCCTCTCTTACCTAGTCATTCAAATTTTACTAAACAGAACATCTGTTAATAATATGCTAATATTTATGTAACACTCAGTATATAGAATATAATATTTCTGTACACTATAATATGTGATTTCAATTGCTCAAAGATAAGTATTTTATTTTAATATGCCCAAACACTTTCTCAGTTTTTATATTTATCCAATTAATTTACTATAATACTTTCCTTCTTAAAAAATTTTGATATAATAATTTATCTCCAAACAAATTCAAATAGTTACTAAATATTCACTTCTTTACTGTAGTTAAATTTCGTCAAATGAAACCAGTCTTGATTTTGACTACACAGTACTTGCAGTACATTAATTTTTATAACGATGTAAGCAATGGCATTTGCCGTTATAAAATGATAGGTAAAAATAACATCCTAACCTCATCAAATGATCCTGCTAAAATTATTCCTTGTGAATACGTGATGACTTCTTCTAATGAATTATTCCTCTAATTGGAATACAATTGTAAGGTATGTATACTTTTTCCATCAAAATTAAACTTATAAATGCTATATTATTTTGTTTCTCTTTTAGGTTATTGACTTATCAAATTTCTATTTACAATATGAAAATGTCTAGTACCAAGTTTCTACTTTACCAAATAAAAGAAGAATATCAATATAATAATCGTTTAATGGCAATATCTGTGTAAAATATGATTCAAATAAATAACCAACATATTCTCAAGACGTTTACAAAAACTATTTAACCTGTCTAATATTACCTGTACTATTATTGACATATGAAGGATTACCCTGAAGCTTATCTACTCGATAAGGTATGTATGAGAATTAATTCAATATAAATCTTTCAATTTAGCATTCATTTGTATACACAAATCCAATTATTTATAATAAGTCTTAACGATCAAATGTTCAAATACGTAAGTAGGTATATTTTAGTACCAAAGTTATGCAAATTTACTATATTACATATTCTGAAATTTCTGATTTAAATAGAGATTTAAAACCTTTACATAGTATATTCATATAATCCTCTTTATAATATTCAGTATATCTTAATCATTTTAATGTACTTTGCTCGATGAAAATCATTTAATTTCAAATTGTTTCTTTTAAATAAAAAATATACAACCTCCCAATAATATTGCTTTTCTTTCTCGGTGTTTTTCAAATAATACAATCCATTCTCCTTACAGGTTCTGGTTATACGATGTAGAAAATTTTGTGTATCTTCTTCGTACGGATGAACAGCCTTCCTGGACTCGTTATGTGCCTGGAATGATCCTCTGGTTCTCTACTAGTAAGAAGTTCGGCTTGTTTAAATATACTCTATATCTACCTGGATCTAGGACTTCTACGGGTTCGACAAACAGGATGTATCTTGTGGTGACCTCGTAAATAACAGGATATCTTCTGGATTTATTAATACATCTGCATCTTTTTTTAAAATCACGACTAACACTGGAACTGGGACTTTGGACTGCACGTATGATTCTGACTGGTAGGAATTTCTCGTTATTATAAAATAATTTGGACCTTTTGATAACTGGAAATCCGCTTAGACCTCACGTACAACTGATGAATTAAATACTCCGCTTGGACTTTGTTCTTGTTTGGTAAGTTTTTTTTTTATTTTGCTATTTCCTTTTCTTCTAAAATTTACTTCTTATACCATATAATATAATCAATTTCAATAGTAATAAAATTATTCTATTATTTTCTGCTCCTCTACAAATATTTTTTATTCTAACGTCAAATTAGTATTTCCAATGCTGAAATAAACACTTTTCGCATCAACTTTCGCGGTTTTCGTGATTTTAATGTACAATTTTCGGAATCAAACTTTAATTTTCCGAAAATTACACGCACCTCTTTTGAAAAATTATTTTTCAATTTCACTTGTTTTGTTTCATCACCCAGACAACATTTTCATTTTTTAATTACATCCAATAAAATTCCTTTTCTCATAATTCTTGTTCAAAACAGTTTTTAAAAATTAATTGATTAGTTTCAGAGCTTCCAAATTTCAGTAAACCTTCTATATTAAATCTCTATTATTTTAACATATAATATCGTTAATTTAGATTTAACATAACCTGGATTTGATTACAAAATTAGAACAAACCAGCTTTCATTATTGTCGTTATTATATCAACCCGTGTTTTGAGGATGTCTTTTGATTATAGGTAAATAAACAATAAAATAATTATTATGGATATGTAATTCGAACTATTTTAGCTTTTACCCTGTAATGTCACAAATGTTCACGTGATTTCCTCTTGATTAGTCTATTTCTTCGTGATACAGAGTATAGTGTATGTCGTTTGAAAAATTATTTTTAGTTATGTAATTTCAAAATTATCGTAGACAGGTAGATAAATAGATCGACGGGTAAGCTATTGTTAAATTTTGAATTTTCGATTTGGTGATTTACTTGCATTGTTTTTTTCATTTGTATTAATTAAACTTTGGAAAAAGAGGTACGCCGTAAGGTTGGCAATATTGATGCTAAGAAAATACAAAAACCTCAGAACGAAGGGTCCAACTAATCTTTTAATAAGTCTTTATGTGTAACACACAAGAGGGAGCAGATTAATGTTATTTACACGGACTTTTCACGTGCCTTCTACACAATTGACCATGCCGCTCTCCTGGGAAAAATGAGTTTTGTTTGATTTCAGTAACTCACTGTTAGCACTGAAAGAAGTAACTTCGTATACTATCATAGCTACAAATCAAGGATGTATGTTTCTACTTCTGGAGTGCCCCAGAGGTCCAACCTTGGACCCTTATTATTTAACATCTTTCTTACCGATTTCACAACTTTCATCAATTGTCATGTGTTGGCCTATGCGGATAATTTAAAGATGTTTCATCCAATTGATGGTGCTCAAGATGCTTACTTTCTTCAAGAGAACTTGGACCGAGTCACGAATTGGAGCTTTTTAAACAAATTGAAGTTAAACATCGACTAATGCTGCTTTATATCTTTTACCCGAAAACACACACTATAAGTTGCTCCTGGATCGACATGAGGTTAAATCGCTTGAAGGTAGGCGACACCTAATTAGTACTAAATTAGTATAAATGTCATTCTGTTTAAGATGGACTCTCCTGATGTGCTAGCAGAAGTTAATTTTCGAGTACCTCGTCTACGCTTACGGGTGAATGAAGCGCTTCTGCTTCCCACTGCCAAAACGAATGTGATGCTGAGGTTTCCTGTGGTGTATTCTGCCAAGAAGTTTACATAAAAACTTTGTTGTAGATCTATATCATTAGTTTTTTAAATGGTTTTAAAATTTTTTTGGCTTAATTTTCTGAATTGTTCATTGCTACTAATATTTCACACAATATATATATTTTATTATTTGTTTATATTGTCTGTATTGGGGTGACCTGTTGGGAAGTTTAATAAATATTATTATTATTATAAGAGGTTTACGCAACAATGACTAAAGAACGTAGCGATCAGTGGTAGTGTTTAAAAAATTACTTTGGCAAAAAAAATATTCAGGATAATGACTACGTGCAGTGATAGCTGGATAGACCGTTGGAAAAAACGTCAACAGATTTGTGGCAAGAGGCAATTTATGGTATAGCCGCGGCAATAGATGACAATCTAGTGGACAATTGGTTAAATATACTGTGGCCAGAATTTTGCAGACAATTTGGAAATGATGACATGTTTAACGCGGAGGAGACTTATTCTACAAATTAATCCCGAATAAGGCGCTAAAATTTGAGGGAGAACAATGGACAGTTATCCAAAAACAGAATAACTATGTTAATTTGTTCGAATTTGTCCGCTACAGAAAAAAGGAAACTGCTTATGGGAAAATCGAAAAATCCGGGCTGTTTAAAAAATGCAAAATTTTTTATTGTTAAACTCCATTTTATATGACTAAAATTGGAAGTTTGCTATAAAATATGTATATAAATAAATGATAGATATATAACAGAAATTAAGTAATTGATTACCAAATAAGTGTCGCCTAATGTATCTTATTTTTAAAACCATTAAATCTATCAAGGCTATCCGCTTCATTATGTTAAATGAGATATTATTTTGAGAATTTATGTACTTTTTAATGTCAAAAATGATCAACTAAACGTAATTTTAAATACTTGTTTTCGTATCTAATGTAAAACTGGGTAAAAAATCTCATTTTAAAGTGAGCAAATTAAAACACCTCATTAGCTTTTTTTCAAAATGTCACAGTTTATTACCTCATACTTCGCTATTTGAAATTTATGATACTTTAAGTATAATCTATTTCACTTTACATTAAGATTGTAGTAGTTAGCGGTATAGTCGATATCTGCTTTATTCTGAAGCATCTTTACATGTCTAAAAATAGAAAATATAAGAAAATAAATGGAAAAACTAAGTATTTCCAAGATGAGAAATCAATATGACGTTGATAACAACAAAATAGGTGTTTCATCCATTATACAAAATTCATGAAATCTTGTACAATCTATCTCAACTTTCTTTTATCTCAGTGAAACATATATTCCTTTTTATCTTATTTTTGTTAATAACATTGAGCAAAAGCATGTTAAAAAAACGGGAAATTACAAAAAAATCGCAAATTTATTACGTTTCTTGGAGTGTGTTATTAGACAAAATATATGTAGGTCAGATAAAGCGTCTAATTTAGAGTACATTAAATGAAAACTAAGGCATATATCTTATATGTTTTCATTGACATTATAAGTTCTTTGAAAGATAATTTACTGCCTATAATCTAAAGAATAATGCTAATAATGTATAAAAATGGGGGAAATTAATATTTCACTTTCAGTGGCTTTAACTTAAATTGAATCAATTAAAAATTCGTTCATTATAAAAATTCTATTAGAAAAGTCTTTCGTCGACTGTTATATTACAACTGACACGCTTTACATCAGGACTGCCGAACTCCAAGTGACTCGAGAGTCGCATCATAAAATATTTGTACATCGTATGGAAATTTATTAGTGATTTGTAATAGGTGCAAAAATACGTGATTGTTTGTGTAATTATTTTTATTTATTCAAGACAATATAACATATACACCGAAAAAATTAGTGGTAAGTTTGGAGATGTTGATTTTCACTAACCACTGTATCAATATTAACATTAATACTTACTGTTGCCAAACTAAGCAGCTGACTAAGTGACAGCAAATACCTATATTTTGACTTTATAAATTTATATTGGGAAAACTGCTTTCACAAGATACGTGCTTCCCAGCATTAAGCCCCTCCTACAGCCTAACTTTCACCAGTTGGGGTAACGTTCGTCTGGGAGTAACTTTAAAAAGTCGGTTTCTCCCCGGTAAAATACAATTCCAGTTGAAGGTCTGCTCTGCTTACGTTCTCAACAAAAATAGTAAGTGGCTGATTAAAAACTGAAATTTCTCCTTCGATTTTCTTAAATTTGCTAAATCGGCTTTCGAATTATTCTGCAACTGTGTTCATGGAAGGTTTGCTCTTCTTACGTTCTCAACAGAAATAGTAAGTGGCTGATTAAAAATTGACATTTCTCCTTCGATTTTCTTAAAGTCGCTAAATCGGTTTTCGAAGTCTTCTGCAACTCTGTCTATGGAAGCTCTGCTCTGCTTACGTTCTCAACAGAAAATCATGTGTCTCTTGTGCAGATTTGAAATCCGTTTATGTGACCATATAAATTGTCAATATTCCACTGCTTTCATTGTAGCTTAAAATTTTATTCGTTGAAGTGAGATGTCGGACTTTACTTCATTTTTAAGGAAAATGGGAATCTCCTTGTGTAGAGCGAAGAAACGATGAAAAAATTAATAAAGTGTGAAGTAATAAGGCCTCATAAGTTGCGTTTACTTCTGCCAAAAAATCACAAAACTTTCTGTAAGTCAAAGCACGATTGCCCTGCCTTATAATTTTAATTATTTTTACTACTTGCATGACTTTCATTTTCATGTAGAGCCTCCTGGTGAACAGTGCTGTGTATTACAGAACAGTTGATATTGTTTTGTTTTAAGAGTCCTGCAAATCCAGATTCAGTTCCCATCATAGCTCTGGCTCCATCAGTGGCAGTACAGGAACATCTATCGAATCCTCCATAGTCTTATACCACCTAATTTACAGCTTCAAAAATATCCGCGCCCTTGATTGTACAATGGAGAGGAATAACATCAAGCATCTCCTCTGCTACACTGAAGTCCTCTTGAATAGTTCGAATAAAAATTACAAGATGGTTGATTTCGAATAGGTCAGTGCTTTCGTCCAGCCAGATTTTTCAATTTTGTCGTGCAATTCTTTGGAGACATATTGATTTATGTGGTTTACAGGTCTTGCAGATGTTTGACGCGAGTTTTTCGGCAATTTTTGTTTCCTTTAAATTCATTTGGCATTTTGATATTTTGATTTCATAATTCTTAATAAGCACTCCATCACCAAAAGGTTTTCTTGGTAAGAGTATCCAGCGCTACATCGTAAGAAGCGACAATACTGCATTTATTGTTAGTGTCAGACTTTTTGGAAAAATTTGTTTATTGTTTTAGTTTTTTCTTATAATCAGCAATGATAGCATTTCTAGACTTCACTGTATACTACTGACACTTTTCCTTGTGTAACTTAGCGTAATGTTGTTTCATATAATATTGTTTAGGAACTAATAGTACTTGCTTACAAACAATGCAATGCAGTTTATTATAGTTGTTTGTGATTAAACGGCCTGATTCCCAACGGTCATTATAAACTGGACCAGAAGAGAAAGAAATTGATTTCAGTCAGCTCCGCCCATTGTGCACGTTTGCGTAATCGTTTAAATAAAATTATTTCGTAGTAGGGGCACATAAATGTCGAAAGCAATCCTCCTTTTCCCCTTTAAGGAAATACACGTTCTGTTATTATCGTATTTTAATTCAAATCATTATTAAAATATTAATCAACCCCTGTACAGATAAAAATATTAAATCAACCGGGACCGTTATGTATTGATCGGCAGTGCACATTAAATCGGCCATTTTTCTGTCCAAATCCGTATGCAAACGAACTTTAATTTGCTGGTACCTTCGATTGCGTGCGACTGTCGACTCGAAAGAAGCAAGTAAAAGGTCCCAAAAAGTCGGTTCCTTAAGACCGAGTCTTGTTGGGCCCTCGCAACCTTCAAAATTTGGAGTTTCAGTCTTAAAAGTAAATCTATGGATACAACTCAGTTTGCCTGTCAAATTGACGTTTCTAGCGATTTTTTGGTTGTCACGGGAATCGTCATAACGTAAGCCATTTTTCTGTTATAACATCGAGTGCACGCTCCCCTTTAGAAGCCCATATCCCTGCACTACGCTCCACTTAGGAAGAAAATCTCTCCGTCGTTGAGCTGTTTAAAGTCGTCCGTATATCCACGCCAAAGGACAGCCATTAATTTCGCGTATCCAGAGACGAGTACTTCCTACCGTTTTGCCAATTTTCGTCGATTTTGACGATTTGGTTAGTAACCAGGGTGATTCGGTTAAGCTATTTCAACTCGAGCGATTAGAAGGGGTCACTCGAACGGCTTTTATTATATATAATGTTCGTTCGCTATTTTTTTTTCTTAGAAGGCATATTTCACATAAGAAAGCACAAATTGAGTTGCTGCTTACCGCACACCAGAACAAAATGACTGCAAATAAACAAATAAACACTTGACCGTAACAGTAATGAGTGTCTATTCCACACTATTAACTATTAACTCTGCCCGTCCTGCAGGCATGACCACTGAATGTTCGAGGCGTCTCATATCCTATCTCTATGATATTATGTATTATTTTATTTTATTGTTGGTGTACGAATGACTCGCTTGTGCATATTTTTGTTTTTTACGCATATTCCTATATATTTGGAGAGCGCCTCATATTGGACAACCCTGTTTTATATGGACTATCATTTTAAAGCAGCCTCTTTTATTAAACGTGAAGAAGAGGGTTTTTATAATAATTATAAATATGTAAATAAAGATGATAGATAAAGTTAAAACTTACCAATTCCACAATCAATACTGCGGGATATAGCTGCCTTATGTTCGTTCAATTTCTTAGCACTGCACAATGGTGTATCGACTTCTGTTGTGTTATTGAACATCGCATAATCAACTTCATACTCTCCACTGTCTTTCTTGAACGTTATCAGCGATTGAAACCTATGGCCCCATAATACTTCGGACGGTAAATAACTAGATCTAGCTTGCGTTGTCATGCCCGTGGACTCGATAACCCCCTCTGTAGAGAAACACAAGTATTAATTTACACAGTTTTGGTAAAATAATTATGAAATTGTTCTGTTTGTAATAAGATGAGGATAAAATGTATATAGGGCAAATAAAGCGTCTATTTCAAATGAATTCTTAATTTGAATGATGAAGAGATAAGTATAGTTTTACCTAAGATGACAACTATTTCAAATCTTTCTCGTAGAAGATCTGTGGCAGACATGTTGTACAGAGGCGAGTGTTTATCTATTTTGTGTACTATCGTGGTGGGCCATATGAAGAATATTTTATCTTCTTCTCCATCACCACCCACCTAAAACAAAGAAATAGACATTTAACATTGATAATAGTAACATTATTGAGATGTACGAAGAATGTTTTGTAATATATAATTGACTGAATGCAATAGCGAAATAATTACCTTCAATTCTGTTTGGTAAAATGGCAGACTTTCTCCCTCCTTCGTGACTTTATGCCTTATCAGTTGTGCTCTGACGTGGGCTTCAATGATGTGACTCTTTCTCATATCACCTACTCGGAACATCAAGCAGGGAACACCGTCCCTGTGACATATGACCGCGTTTCTGGAAAACAGTAGCGTTTGCGTGCGCTTCTTTGGTCTGGAAAGTTTGGCGAAGACAACACCGACCATGAAGGCCTGTATCATCACACCGGATATGCTCTGCACACACATAACAAAGATGGCTTCAGGACATTCTTCGGTTGTTGTCCTGCCTCCGTAACCGATCGTGTGTTGGGTTTCCACACTGAAGAGGAAACATGAGGTAAAGCCTTTGACGTTCGTAACACACGGGATCAACGTGTCGTTATACTGAAAAAATAAACGAAGAAATGAGCATATTCATTTCACGTAAATATATTAGAATTAAATTTTTGCAATAATAACACAAGCCTGCGATGGTTTTGTTTTGTAACTTTTGATGATTAATTCCTATGTATCTTGGTATGTTGAATCCGAAAATGACATTTGTTCTGTTCCATCATGGCAGAATTTTTTGCAAATCGCAATTTTCCAAATGTAGTATATGTCGAAAAATATCACAAATATGAGAGTTGCGATTTTTGTCGTTGTGTCTCTTTGGAATGGCTATCAGGCTTTCCCGTGCATGTGCTCGATTGGGCTCATCTCGGTTCAACCTCCATTTGTTTTCGTCTTTGATGTTTTGATGGAATCTCTCACCCATCTCTTCAGTAACAGCACTCAGATTCTCAGAAAAGTAGTCCGAATGCGAATGTAGGAAATGAACCTTCAAACTCATAGAATAGCCTAAATTTTGGTACTTCTTCAGCATAGTCTCAACGATAGACTTGAAATTCAGATCCTTCTTGTTGCCCAGAAACTTGGTGACTAGGTTTTTAAAAGCGACCCAGGCAGGATTCTTTTTCAGCAACCTCCAACCTGAAGTCTTTGGTCAGATGTAAGTCGCGAATCAAATCGTTCAATTCAGATTGTAAAAGTAGTAGTGGTGCAGAATTGCCACGTACTTCTGCTTGTTATCCTTCACTTCTTCACTTGATTCAGTTTCTGAATCATCTACTTGAGATAAATAATCTGGTAGCATAAGCACTGGTACGTCTGGACCATGAGGGACAGGACGTAAAGCCGGTAGCAGATTTGGATAGCCGATGTTCTTTTTATTCTTTACATTGAAACCGTGAATACCGGTTGAACAAAAGTAACAATCTTCACTGTGGTTATGTGGCTCTCGCCAGACCATTGGAATGCCAAATCTAAAAGCATGTTGTTCACCTTTTGACCACTGTCTCAGTCCTTCAACACACGGATAGCAAACATAGTGGGGTATCCAACTTTTGTTTTGATCTCCTACTTTTACACATAAATACGCGAGATACATTCCCTTGCCGCAAGAATGATGTTATATGTCTTTTTTGCCTTGCCACCATTAGCTCTCCACAAATGTAATAAAATCTGCTAACGTTTTACATCCTCTTGACGCCATTTCGAACACAATGTGTTTGCTTTTTAGCGTATATCTGTGCTGCCATCTGTCGGTTTATGATATTAACGATTTGTTTTCATTATAAACCGACTGATGGCAGCATTTCCTATGTATTTAAATCTTCTATTTGTGATTTTTTTCGACATATAACACATTTTGCAAATTGCGATTTGCAAAAAATTCTGACTTGATGGCAAAAACTAAAGTCTTTTTTGGTTTCAGCACACAAATATATATAGGAATTCATCATCAAATGTTGAAAAACATGATATAACTAAAAAAATGCAGGCTTGTGTGTAATCATTCCTACTTGATTACGAGGGACAGTTTTTAAGTTCGCGGATTGAAGAGCTCTATCGTGTCGTAACGTGTTCAGTGATTCAGTATCAGTATAAACATAAAGTTTTAACACAATCGCGTCAGTAGTCTTTAAACTATCGTCGACCAAGCAACTTAATCGGGAACAAACTGTGGAATATGGAGAAAAACCAGTGTCTTACCGTTATCAAGTTTCTATTTGCTCATACCGGAAGAGATGTCATCAGTTTACGGGGATTCTTATCCGGTAAAAACAATGGGTTTTAAGTAGAACAGACGCTTTAAGGAAGGTAAGGAATCACTTGAAGGTGATCCACACCTGGGGCGGCCAATGGAAGTGACCCCTCCAGGACTTTTTAAGAACAAGTCGAAAAATTAATCATCGAAGATGCTCTGCTAAAGAAGAGATAACTCGCAGGGATGACGGAATTATCTGATATAACGTTTTTAAAATTCTTCATGATCATCTTGGCAAGGCTAAGGTCAGTGCAAGATGGGTGCTCAGAATTTTCAAGCCGCCACAAAAAAAATAGCGCGTAGATTGTTCCCGTACGTTTTTGGACCTCTGGTGATAAGACTTGGGTTCATCATTATGAATATCCAAGAAGATTAAGGTATCACAGTCGAACAAAAAGCTCATGGCTATTGTTTTTTGGGACTCAGAAGAAATTCTGCTAATTGATTACAGAGATAAAGGCGTTTACATGATTGAAAAATACTACGTTTTAACCCTGGAGCGGTTAAAAAACTTATTAAAGAAGAAAGAAGGGAAACATTGACGAAAAGTGTCTAGCTCCTGCACCACAATGCTCCAGTCCACAATAGTTGTGTTGTGCTGGCTGCCCTGCATAAACTGGGCTTCGATATTTATCCCTTAAAATGAAAAAAAGATTGCAACGTGTGACGATTCATTTCTTAATGAAAGAAGGGGTAAAACCGACTGACATTTTGCGTAAACTTAAAGCACAGTCCGTGTATGATAATTTGTTGAAAACTAAGTTGTTTGGACGTAGTTGCGAAATTATGTAGAGAATATTTTTTTTTTTTGTTGGTTTGATATATGAACTGTATAATCTCTAGTAAATTTAAAATTCAGAAACTGTGTGTATTCATGTGTTCTCAATTAACAGTATTTTCAAATATAGATAAGAAACCCGAGGTTTACAATTTAAAAAAGCAACACTTTTTACAGTACATACCATAGAGCAAGCAATAGATGTGAAAAATGTTAAAAGCTGATTATTCTGCGAAAGTTTGAAACAAACTTATTAAGTAAATTTGTTCGGAAATCATTTACGATATGTATTTATAAGAAAAAAATCACCCATTTTACTCTTTCGTCAAAGTTTTTTTTTTTGCAGTTTTTGTATTTTTTAATGAATGTTGATTACTCTGCTTTACTGTCATAGATTCAAATTATTATTGAAATATCAAAATTTCAACTTATTTTTACTGAAAAATGTTAATATTGAATTAATTTTATTTTTTAATCATAAGTATACCACCAGTTCGTGCGTTTGGCCAGCTCCCAACATTCACATAAATTTTCTTTAAATCATTTCGATATTTAAGTACAGTGTAAAACTGAAATTCTATTTCGATTTTTTCCCCAATGATTTGGTATGAGGAAAAAAGACAACTGCAAAAATCTCGAGGTCAAAAATTTACATCATCACTACTACTACGTATAAGAAAGTAAATGCCACACGAAAAAAAAATTTTTAAACAAAAGAAGGAATTACAAAAGGTACAAAAATTATAGGTTACAAAACAATATATACCGCCATATGAATTAACATACGGTTCCTGCACCGTATGGTAATTCATACTGGGTACTGAAGAGAAAACAAATTGCCGACATGAGATATCTCAAAAAAACACCTGGAGTCAGAAGGCTTAATAAAAAGGAAATGAAAGTATCAAAGCTTATCTTAACATAAAGCCCTTAAAAGAAGAAAAAAAAACAGAAGAAAAGAAATTTAATGGGCAGTGCACTTAAATAGAATGAACAATAAAAAACAAGCTAAAGCGATGTGAAGACGTCAAGCGAATAAAGAGGGGAAAACAGAACCTCTCTTGTTTTTAACAATTTGCCTGACAAACCTTGATAACTATATAAAAAGAAAATCATACTATGATTATGAAATGTTTTTCCATGCACTGTATATAAGGGAGACTTCATATTCATAAGGTTTTTTTTGGTATGCAATATTTATACTTTTCATTTTCATTTACATTAATATTGTAATGAAACAAGTGCACAAAGAAAGGCAGACTTCCGAGCGACAATAAAAAGAGGTTGTAAATCATCTCGACGCGACTGGTAAACATCATAAAGCAATAAATCATCCATTTGCGTTGTACTGCGGAGACAGAATGTCTGTCGAATGTTCTACAAACATCGAGAGGAAGATGGAGTTTACGCGAATGCTTCCAGATGTTTCGTACGGGTATATAAAAGGCAGTTGAACGGAGATGAATTAATTCCGGAATAAGAAAGTCCTTAAGAAGTAGCCGTCGCATGGAACAGACAAAATAAATATAAGAAGCAAATAAATAGTTCCTTAAGTGGTAGCCCAACAGTGACATAAATATACGGACATAAATATTAGTAATAGAAATAAATACGGTGCAGTTTTTATTATAGTGCAATAAAGACATAAATATTACCGTGTCATATAAATAGTAGTGGTAAATAAATACCTGCGTTAAATTTAAATCGTAGTAGTTTAAGTGTGATACATTAGTTTTACATTTTTATATTGTAATTAATTTTAGGTGTATGAATAAAAAGCAATAAATCATCCATTTGCGTTGTACTGCGGAGACAGAATGTCTATCGAATGTTCTACAAACATCGAGAGGAAGATGTAGTTTACGCGAATGCTTCCAGATGTTTCGTATGGGTATATAAAAGGCAGTTGAACTGAGATGAATTAATTCCGGAATAAGAAAGTCCTTAAGAAGTAGCCGTCGCGTGGAACAGACAAAATAAATATAAGAAGCAAATAAATAGTTCCTTAAGTGGTAGCCGAACAGTGACATAAATATACGGACTTAAATATTAGTAATAGAAATAAATACGGTGCAGTTTTTATTATAGTGCAATAAAGACATAAATATTACCGTGTCATATAAATAGTAGTGGTAAATAAATACCTGCGTTAAATTTAAATCGTAGTAGTTTAAGTGTGATACATTAGTTTTACATTTTTATATTGTAATTAATTTTACGTGTATGAATATACAGACTGTTTTAAATAAATAAATTGCACGAGTTTATTGCGAACCCGAAAACGCAACAATATATATATATATGTATAAAAATTTTTGCTGAAATTTGGAAAATGTATTAAAAGCAATGAATTATCTTCGCGCAGCGGCAAATATAAAGAAAAATAATAATAAAATGACAATTTGACAGCAAGCTGTCATCTAAAAAGTTTCAAATTAGCAAGATATAATGTAAACTAGAAATGTGTAAAAGTGAACAATTAAAGATAGAACCATCACTATTACTATTATCCATGCAGTTTCATCAAACGGTCTTGATTAATCTAAGACATGCATTCAACTCCACCACAAAAAAATATGGACGCAAATTGCACAATTAGAAGATTAGGTAACGTAAAAATTGGGAGAATTGTCGTATACCATTCATATGAGTCAGTTAGATGGCTAAGATTTATCTTGAGCTAACATCCAATATCAACACACAAATAATACTGATTATGTGTCAAAGAAATAATATAGAATTGTGTAATTCAAACATAAAACTGTTAAATATGTTAGTAGTCATAGACATGCATGTTTCTACCTTATTTGGTTTCGTCAGTATGATACAACTAAGAAGGTGTGTGTTAATTATATAATGTGTGTGTGTGTGTGTTATATATAATATGTGTAATCAAAACAATATGCATTGTAGCTGGTATTAGAGAAAAAACTGCATTTGAGAGAACTCGTTAGTAAGCAATGTTTAAAAAATATGAATCAACTTAAAAGATAATTCAAGTCGTCAAGTTTAAATGATTCAATAATTATTATCAGTTATAGCGGTATGCTATAAATTTATTTTTTTCCCTTTCAGACATATCTAAACAATATGTTTTGTTAAAGTGAATATAATAAGAGAACATGACCGATTACGAGCTTGTTTATCTATATATGTATATACACATTTTATTGTAAATATCTATATATTCATTATTTAATTTGCAAAATCAGTTTTGCGAATTTCGAACTGGAAAGTTTATAATTTACAATTAGTCATTAGTATGCCGTACTTTCATCTTTTTGTATTTATTTATTCGATATTTATATTTCAATCATTTCTCTTCATAGTTTGTGTAATGAACACCGCACTTTTCCTCCTTTGTAATGGTAATGTACATGGTATATTCCGCTTAGTAACAGCTTTACATCTAAGGAATGAATATACGCAATAGTAGAATATATGGAAAGAAACGATATATAGTAGAGGCAATCCTTAAACCGTTGCACGTCATTACTCGTTAATGACGTCATATACTGCAGCGTAGTCAAGTCTGTTTGAAAAATCATATGATTTGCACGCCATTTTAATGTAAACAAATTTGACATATAAATATCTGAAAAATATAATTGTGTATTGTAAATTTTATAATTTTTTGGGTGGTACGGTTTTTAAAAAATGAATGACGTGCAACGGTTTAAGGATTGCCTCCACTATAGCCATCATATCACGTAGTCATAGTAATAACCTTGAAAATATGTAAGGAACTATGTTTATAGTGGAGGCAATCCTTAAACCGTTGCACGTCATTACTCGTTAATGACGTCATATACTGCAGCGTAGTCAAGTCTGTTTGAAAAATCATATGATTTGCACGCCATTTTAATGTACACAAATTTGACATATAAATATCTGAAAAATATAATTGTGTATTGTAAATTTTATAATTTTTTGGGTGGTACGGTTTTTAAAAAATGAATGACGTGCAACGGTTTAAGGATTGCCTCCACTATAAATGAAGAAGCGTAAACAAATTAAAAAACGAATTAAAAGTTTATTCTCAGCTTTCATTGTCATTTTGTAGCTTTATCAGAAATATTCAAAAAATAATTAATGCAACTATACCTTAAAATGACAGTTGACAGTTTACATTACAAAAATACATAAAATTTGATTTGAGTTGAAGAGTCAACTCGAAATCAAATCTTGTTATTACTATCACAAAAATTCTCTAAAATTTACTATAATATCTTCTAAAAAAATTTACAACTTTTGATTTATAAAATTTAAGCAATCACGTCATATCACGTAGTCATACTAATAACCTTGAAAATATGTAGGAATTATGTGTAAATGAAAAAGCATAGACAAATTAAAAAACGAATTAAAAGTTTATTCTCAGCTTTCATTGAAATTTTATAGCTTCATCAGAAAATATTCTAAAAATAATTAATGCAACTATACCTTAAAATGACGTTGACAGTTTATATTACAAAAATACATAAAATTTGATTTCAGTTGAAGAGTCAACTCGAAATCAAATCTTGTTATTACTATCACAAAAATTCTCTCAAATTTACTATATCTTCTAAAAAAATCTACAACTTTTGAATTATAAAATTTAGGCAATCACGTCATATTATGTAGTTATACTAAAAACCTTGAAAATATGTAAGGAACTATGTTTAAATGAAGAAGCATAGACAAATTAAAAAACGAATTAAAAGTTTATTCTCAGCTTTCATTGTTATTTTATGGCTTCATCAGAAATATTCAAAAAATAATTAATGCAACTGTACCTTAAAATGACGTTGACAGTTTACATTACAAAAATACATAAAATTTGATTTGAGTTGAAGAGTCAACTCAAAATCAAATCTTGTTATTACTATTACAAAAATTCTCTCAAATATACTATATCTTCTAAAAATATTTACAATTTTTGATTTATAAAATTTAAGCAATCATGTCATATCACGTAGTCATACTAATAACCTTGAAAATATATAGGAACTATGTTTAAATGAAGAAGCATAGACAAATTAAAGAACGAATTAAAAGTTTATTCTCAGCTTTCATTGTTATTTTATAGCTTCATCAGAAATATTCAAAAAATAATTAATGCAACTATACCTTAAAATGACAGTTGACAGTTTACATTACAAAAATACATAAAATTTGATTTGAGTTGAAGAGTCAACTCGAAATCAAATATTGTTATTACTTTTACAAAAATTCTCTCAAATTTACTACAATATCTTCTAAAAAAATTTACAACTTTTGATTTATAAAATTTAAGCAATCACGTCATATCACGTAGTCATACTAATAACCTTGAAAATATATAGGAACTATGTTTAAATGAAGAAGCATAGACAAATTAAAGAACGAATTAAAAGTTTATTCTTAGCTTTCATTGTTATTTTATAGCTTCATCAGAAATATTCAAAAAATAATTAATGCAACTATACCTTAAAATGACAGTTGACAGTTTACATTACAAAAATACATAAAATTTGATTTGAGTTGAAGAGTCAACTCAAAATCAAATCTTGTTATTACTATTACAAAAATTCTCTCAAATATACTACAATATCTTCTAAAAAAATTTACAAGTTTTGATTTATAAAATTTAAGCAATCACGTCATATCACGTAGTCATACTAATAACCTTGAAAATATATAGGAACTATGTTTAAATGAAGAAGCATAGACAAATTAAAGAACGAATTAAAAGTTTATTCTCAGCTTTCATTGTTATTTTATAGCTTCATCAGAAATATTCAAAAAATAATTAATGCAACTATACCTTAAAATGACGTTGACAGTTTACATTACAAAAATACATAAAATTTGATTTGAGTTGAAGAGTCAACTCGAAATCAAATCTTGTTATTACTATTACAAAAATTCTCTTAAATTTACTACATTTTCTAAAAAAATTACAACTTTTGATTTATAAAATTTAAGCAATCACGTCATATCACGTGTCATACTAATAACCTTGAAAATATGTAAGGAACTATGTTTAAATGAAGAAGCATAGACAAATTAAAAAACGAATTAAAAGTTTATTCTCAGCTTTCATTGTCATTTTATAGCTTCATCAGAAATATTCAAAAAATAATTAATGCAACTATACCTTAAAATGACGTTGACAGTTTACATTACAAAAATACATAAAATTTGATTTGAGTGAAGAGTCAACTCGAAATCAAATCTTGTTATTACTATTACAAAAATTCTCTTAAATTTACTACATTTTCTAAAAAAATTACAACTTTTGATTTCTAAAATTTAAGCAATCACGTCATATCACGTAGTCATACTAATAACCTTGAAAATATGTAAGGAACTATGCTTAAATGAAGAAGCATAGACAAATTAAAAAACGAATTAAAAGTTTATTCTCAGCATTCATTGTCATTTTATAGCTTCATCAGAAATATCCAAAAACTAATTAATGCAACTAATAAATCACTTATTTTGTTTTTACTCACCATATTTTCAACATCCAAATCACCATGACTATAAGCTATCAGCCACCATATAATGGCGAAACCTAACCAAGAAAGGAAGAAGTTCATCGCGAAAACCAACAGCGTCCAGCGCCATTGTGCATCGACTAGGGTTGTGAATATATCTTGCAGGTACTTTCTTCTTCTCTTCGCCACATTACCTTGAACTACGTTACAGTCTCCATGTTTGAAGACGACCCGTTTTCTCATCCGCCTGGCATTAAAACGTGATTGCCTATATCTGAAACAAACCATCAATTATCAGTTAAAAATGGCCTTTTAATACTTTCATAATTGATATAAATTCTTTAGCAACAAACGAATTGGAAGTGTAATTATCTTGACGTATGCTAGTACTGTCATTGTGATTTCGTGATTAGTTAGGTTAGATACTGGATGTGACCTTTCGAGTATACCTCGTTAACCCCCATAATAAGTAGATTCGAATCACCAAGTCTGAGGATTTAAATAAGGATTTAATTAACTGTTCTTTCATCTAGCTTAAGATTCATAAGCGGGACGCACAAAATAATATAATAATATACAAATACAGTAAAATAGAGTTGTACCGAATTTGTTTCGAAACGTTCCAAAACTGCTGTATGTTTTCTATTATGTATTGGTACTAAATTAAAAGTAATAGACATCAAACTTAATTTATTCAAATTTTTATCAAATAATGCGTATAAATATGCCTATTAATAGTAAATCAACATTAGATTCATAGTCTTAAGTTGCCATCAGTAACTTTAACGCTGAGATAAGGGTTTTCGTCACCTCACTTCTTGCACCATTATTTGTTGCTTGCTTGGATATAAATCAATTATCGCGATCCATATGTTCGTTTTCCCAGACATTTCTCTAGCATCCAACACTATTAGTAATGTGAACAGTCTTGACTTTTTACTTTCTTATACGTAGTATAAGGAAGTATTGTGATGATGAAAATTTTCGACCTCGAGATTTTTGCAGATGTCCACGTTTTGAAGTCCCCTGATACCGAAAAAGTGGTTTTTAAAAAATGTCTGTGTGTGTGTCTGTCTGTCTGTCTGTCTGTCTGTGTGTCTGTGTGTCTGTGTGTCTGTGTGTGACCACGATAGCGGTCAAACCGCTGTAGATATCAATTCCAAATTTTGTATTTACGTGTACAATCTCCCTCTTGAGATCTGATTAGTTTTTCAGTAAAATCGGTAGACCGGAAGTAGCAGTTTACTTCAGTGAAAAAATTGAATTTTGCCAATATTTCGTCAATTACTAAGTTTAAACAAATTTATAAAGAATTGAAATGTACTCAAAATTAAATTCGAGACAAATTATCTTAAAAAAATTTTTCGAAATTCCAACCGGAAGTAGGTCTTTTACTCTTATCGAAAATCAGTTTTTTGCGAATATTTCGCAAGTCATGCTTTCTAGGCAGGTACATTCCGAGTATAAAAGTATTTAAATTATAATTTTAAATATCTTTTGTATAAAAAAAATTTCAAAATTCGGACCGGAAGTACCACTTTTACTCTTACCGAATATCGATTTTTTGCAGATATGTCGTAAATTATGCATTCTATATATATTTATTAAGAGTACAAAAGTATTTAGAGTTGAATTTTCAATATTTTTTGTGTACATGAAATTTCAAAATTCGGACCGGAAGTGGCACTTTTACTCTTAGCGAGTAGCACTTTTTTTCGAATATCTTGCAAAGTATGCATTCTATAGCGATTTATTAAGAGAATGAAAGTACTTAGAATAGGATTTTGAATAAGTTTTGTATAAAAAAATTCTTAAAATTGTATAGTTTGAAACGCTCATACGTATAAGAAAGTCGTGTGGTGGCCACACCTCATTTTTTCTTATTAATACATCGTCTTCACGTTTTTGCCGATTTGCTTGAAATGTTAGTCATTGGTCATTGGAATATTTTGTTTATAAATTTAGCATTTTCATAGTTCGCAACAAAAATAAGATTAACTCTGTAACTTACTTCAAAGAAAGATATTTATAGCATTTGCTAAAGCACAGCTATTTCTATAAAGAACTAATAAATATTTTGATGAAAATATTCCTATTCAAAACTAATATACAAGGTGAGTTAATTAGATGAAAGATATGAATCATTTCTCTCTCTCTTAAGCGTATATTCCTTTAATATTGTCTGGAATATACATGTACGAGGTAGGCGATATAAATTCTCTGCCTGATATAGAAAAAAGAAATTTGGAATAATATAAGAATTTTTATTTTTCAATGTAATCTCCCCTAACTTCTATACACTTATTACAACGACTAATTAATAATTCGAAACCCTTGTAAAAGTAATCTGATATTTTTCCGTCAAAATGTTCTATAACAGTTGCTTGCAACTCACTGTCGTCCTTAAAACTACGTCCCTTAAGGTCTTTTTTTAAATTGTCCAAATCCGGACAATACGGTGGGTGTTCCAATTCTTGAAAGCCGCATTCGCGGATGGCTGCTTGTGAAATGGCGGCAGTATGGACGGGAGCATTGTCGTGCAATAATCGCACACCTTTTGTCAATTTTCTACGACGTTTTGAGAATACTGTCCCTCAATTTATGCAATAAAGGCGCATAATATGTACCGTTCACACTTGTATTGCGCTCTTCAAAGTCAATTAGCAAAATGTTTTCACAATCCCAGAATATTGTGGCCATAACCTATTTCGTTGATTGAACGACTTTCGCCTTACTGGGACGAGGTTCATCAGGTCGCTGCCATTCCATGGACTCCCTTTTCGATAGAGGATTGTAAAACGGAACCATTGTTTCATTCCCTGTGACAATGGACTCCAAAATTGGTTTTGGGTCGTCTCCACACATGTTTAAAAACGACTGCGCACATTCGACTCGACGTTCACTTTGGAGAGCAGAAAGAAGTCACGGTACCCATCTAGCACTAATTTTATTTATACCCAAATGATCATGGAGAATTCGGCGAACATTTGTTTAAGAAATGTTTATCACTGCTAATTCCTTCACTTTCAAACGGCTATCTTCTAGCACTAAATTTTCAATAATTGAAATTTGTTGAGGCGTTATCACTTCAATTGGTCGACCCGACCGATCAGCATCTTCCAGAGATTCTTGTTCCAAAGGGAAACATTTTGCCCACTTTTTTCAATTGAGTACGAAGGAGATGAATCACCGTAAACGCCGTCTAAACGTTGTTTAATGTGATAAGGTACCTGTTAAACTTAACATATTTTTCTGATGAGGCATGGTTTCATTTTTCAGGGTACGTAAATTCTCAAAATATGCGAATGTGGCGCACTAATAAACCGCAGTTTCTTGTTGAATCACCATTACATTCTCAAAAAATTGGGGTTTGGATGGCAGTCTTTCGTAGAAGGATAATTGGGCCGTTTTTTTCAATTTCAACTTCATTGCAGAGTGGTACGGAAATAACATTTTGAATAAATTTGTTCAACAACTACACGACGATGAACTTCATAATGGTTATTTCCAACATGACGGCTCAACAACATATACTGCACGAGAAACTATAGCCTTTCTCCGTGAGTTTTTTGATGATCGACTTATAAGTTTGCATACGCAAATTGAGTTTCCTCCGAGGTCACCTGGTTTGAGTATTATGGACTATTTTGTGTTCCCTTATTGCAAAAATAGAATTTTCAGAACTCCTGAACATAATTTGCAAGAACAGCAACAAAAGATTATTGATTATATGTGCAACCATAACGCCAGTAATGTTGCAAAATGCTTTTGATAGCATGATAGGGCGCGTAAACGTGTGTATCGAACAAGGCGGGGGTCATTTTGAACATTTATTGTAATTTGTTTATTAATTTTTAATAAAAGGTTATTCAAACATGTAAATCATTTTAAATAAACATATATTTACAAATTTTATGTCAATCAAATGCCAGTTAACCTGATAATTTAATCAGAATTATCTCAAAAATTGATACCTAAGACGGACGTTTTACATTCCTTTATCAATATAATTTAAGATCTTGCGGTATTAACTAATTATTGAATGTATCAAATATTCCAAACTTAAATAGTTGTTTCAAAATATATTATTTCATAGATTTCGATCTAGTTGGTAGTAGTAGAAGTAGTAGTAGTAGTAGTAGTTTATTTCGCCATCAAAAAAACTTACATGGCATGTCATGCATGTACAAAATAGTGTAAAGATAAAATTCAGAAAAAAGAAAACATCCGAATTACTAATTACAGTAACATGAATCATACTAATAGAATAAAAAAAAACTGTACACAATAATGAGTCAACACAAGTAACATGAATGCACAGTGGCATCACCTGAAGTCGTGTGACAGATATTCCTCAACATCGTAGAAAACACTAGTCAATAAAAAACGTCTAATTGTTTTACTAAACTTGTTCACACTTAACTCCTTAACAAAGTCTGGTATTTTGTTGTAAAGTTTACACCCTAATAACTGAACGATTGCTGCGTCTGCATCAATCGGTGGCGCGCTGTCACTAATTCAACGTTACTTCTAGTATGGTAGCTGTGCTTATCGGAATTTCTCATAAACTGGGTTTTATTTGTATATATATACTTTACACAAGCCATTATATATAGGTTAATAATAGTCATAATAGTCATCTCCTCAGCAAAAACACCTCTGCAGCTGTCACTCGGTCGCAACCCGCATAGCACGCTTCTGCAGCAAAAGAACACGCCCCAGCCCCGACGGTGTACCCCATATCACTATCGCATACGATGCTATGCTGTGGAAGTTCGAGTAGTGCGCCAATTTCGCAGCTTCATGAGTTACCAGTTGTTTGATCCTCCTTATTGCATATACAGCAGTACTCAACCTTAAGAGAAGAGTTGTTACATGTTCAGACCACGTAAGTCTGCTATCCATTATGACCCCCAGAAAATTTAGTGCTTCACCCTGCGTGGCTGATGAAAAAGTAAGTGTTTGTGTTTTTTCCCGTTTAGTTTTAGCTTGTTTGCATCACACCAGGTTTTTATTTGAAGTATTATGCGATCCCGCTCATACACCATATCACTACCCCCTTTCCTCAATACGAAGGAGGTATCATCTGCATACAAGCATACTTTGGCATCAACATTTCCCGGAATATCATTTATATATATATTATAAACAGTACTGGGCCAAGAATAGACCCCTGGGGAACTCCACTGTTGACTGATTCTCTCCTCGATATCTCATGGTTCCATTCTACTGCCCGCTGCCTATCTTCAAGATAAGACCTAAACAGTTTGTGTGCTATACCTCGCACCCCATAGTAAGCCAATTTCTGCACACTTAACTTTAAATCAACAAATTAACGCTTTATTCAATTAGATTTTCCTAATACGTTTATTAAAGCATGTTTGGGGTGTGATATATTTTGAAAAAGACACATAAAACCGCTAAAATAACGAAACGCAATTCACGCTTGTATAGATTCAGCTTTGTTAGATTAAACGCATTATAACTTAGGTGTTGTTCGGAAAACGCTTTGAGACCTGTTCTTTTTTTACATCTGCTAGACCGTATTACAATTGTAAAATTGCATAATAGAGCTTTTGCTCACTATGAAAAGTACTGGAGTGTTTGGAACACCTGGTGCCTGACCTAAAAAACCTCTTTCTGTTGAATAACACATACATTGTGTGCTCTTACGTGCTCTGTCTTTTAAAATGACAGTTCATTTTGAATATGTATTTATATGTAGTAGCACATGTATATTAACATTTACTAGTTTAAATACTAATTTTACATTTTTATTCGAGTGAATATAAAATTTAGTTTGTTTCTTGGCATGTACGTTGAAACACCGGCTTTTTATATTTAGTAATAAAAGTCGTTCCAACAAAATAAGTTTGCAATAAATTATGTATTAACTTCCGTTTTGGAACTTTTGCCACTTTGAACGTTAGATATTTGTTTATTTTTAAATATCTGTCTGCATGTTTCTTTGAGCGATTTTATCGCTTAAAATAAAATTCCTTGCCAATTGTTCTTGTAGACGTTTCTTTATATATATATATTTAAGCGCACCCATGTCCATTAATTAATAAAGTAGCAGGTGCAGTTTTGACGCATTTGGCATTGGAATGGAAATGCGAAAAGATTAAAATACTTTGGATGAACAATGTTTGTATATGATGCCGATTTGATCAATAAACATGTTGTGACTTTTAATATTTATCGAAAAAAAAAGGAACACTATAACACTTGAATAAGAATATGACGTACTAGTCGTTCAGGATGGTTAAGCTGCACCATTAGAAAAGTACGAGAATTATAATTTATATTAAATAATAAAATTAATCGCGTACCCCATCACTGTAAAAAAAATCAGGTATGGCAACAACATGACTTTCTTATTATAAGTGTATGCGTTTCAAATTATACAAAAGTTGTTCTAAACTAAGATTTAAATACTTTTATCTTCTGAAAAAATAAACAAAATCCTACTGTTCTACTTCTATTCTCTTAATAAGTCTCAATAGGATGCATACTTGAGATATTCGAAAGAAAGTGCTACCCGCTAAGAGTAAAAGTGTTACTTTCTGTCCGAATTTTGAAATTTATTTTATACAAAAATTATTCCAAATATAGCTCTAAGAACATTTGTACTCTTGATAAATATATGTAGAATGCATAACTTACGAGATATTTGTAAAAAATCGTTATGCGATAAGAGTAAAAGTGTTACTTCCGGTCCGAATTTTGAAAATTTGTTTACTACAAAAGGTATTGGAAATTAAGTTCTAAATACTTTTATACTCGTAACGTACCTGTCTAAAAGACATAGCTTGCGAAATATTCGCAAAAAAACTGATTCTCGATAAGAGTAAAACAACTACTTCCGATAGGGATTTCGAAAAACTTTTTTAATAAAATTCTTTTCAAATTTAATTTCAAGTACATATGGATTCTTTATAAATTTGTTTAAACTTAGTACTTGACGAAATATTGGCAAAATACAATTTTTTCACTGAAGTAAACTACTACTTCCGGTTTACCGATTTTACTGAAAACTAATCAGGTCTGAAGAGGCAGATTATAGTAAATACAAAATTTGGAATTGATATCTACAGCGGTTTGACCGCTATCGTGGTCAAACACACAGAGAGAGAGAGAGAGAGAGAGAGAGAGAGAGAGAGAGAGGGAGGGGGAGAGGGGGGAGGGATATAGAGGGAGAGAGAGGGAGAGATAGGGAGAGAGAGGGAGAGAGGGAGAGAGGGAGAGAGGGAGAGAGAGAGAGAGGAGAGAGAGAGAGAGACTACGTATAAGAAAGTAAAATTAAAGTGGACGAATAGAATACTAACTCTAGACGGTGAAAGTATAGAAAATTCATAACACAAAAAGGACAATGAGCAGCAAGAAGAGGACATTACACGAAAGGATTAGGAAGAAAAAGGAGAAGATAAAGAAATAAAATACTGTATGAGAGAAAAGAAACCGGAATTCTAGGTGCTCAGAAAGATTGAAAGAAGTATATAAAAAACCAATAATAATTAAAGATAAATAGTTATTGATAAAAACAAATCTTCTGATTCAATTTTGACATCGAGAATACTAGGCGTCCAATATTATCGAAAAATATAGAATTTATACTAAAATCCTGCTTAGTTACAGCAAATAGATTATTAAATATATATCTTCTGAACAGTCAGGATATTTTCTAATGTATTGAAAACCTTACACATTATACCAGTGCCAAAAGTAAGCAGAACTAAAAAACGAGACAAATTTAATCCTATTAACATAAAGTCAGTCTATGACAAAGCATTAAAAGTTGTGATAAAACAACAGTTAACTGAATATTGTGTTCAGAATGGTATAGTGATGGTTAACAAGAGTATTCTGATAAGGTTGTTGTAGTAAACATGTGGGGCACATGATAAAACGAAGTAGTGCTTAGTTACAGCAAATAGATTATTAAATATATATCTTCTGAACAGTCAGGATATTTTCTAATGTATTGAAAACCTTACACATTATACCAGTGCCAAAAGTAAGCAGAACTAAAAAATGAGACAAATTTAATCCTATTAACATAAAGTCAGTCTATGACAAAGCATTAAAAGTTGTGATAAAACAACAGTTAACTGAATATTGTGTTCAGAATGGTATAGTGTTGGTTAACAAGAGTATTCTGATAAGGTTGTTGTAGTAAATATGTGGGGCACATGATAAAACGAAGTAGAGAAGGACACACCATCATTGCATTGTTTAGTGATTTCGAAGAAATTTGAGACAATAAAGAAAGAAGTTTTAGTAAAAAAAAATAGAATCAGTGGAAATTGATGGAAGGCTAAAAAGGTGGTTTTCAGCATATTTGCAAAATAGAAACCAATAAGTGAAATTTAGTGGAAGTGTATCTAGAAAACAACAAAAAAAAAACTATGGTCTAGCTCAGGGAACTATGTTAGGACTGTATGTATTCTTAGCTATAACCTACTGATGAAAACTAACAAGTATAAAACATGTATCTGCGGTTACACTACACCTACCGATATTAAAAATAATTCATTTTTAATTTACAAATTTCAGATTTATCATCTTTCTATGTTTTGTCACCCGTGGGTAATTCAAGCCGACCTTTTCCCCAGTAAATGGCAGCCTGTCCTATTATTTTTGTTATGTTTACTACGTTTGTTAATGAAGCCATTGAATGCATTGATAAAATATAAAACATAAACAGTTTAAGTATTAACTGGTGAAAGGCGTGGTTCGCTAGATTTGGAAGAAATGATTAGAAAGCAAATTGTGTAGAATTTGATGTACTTATAGTAGATGATGTAGCAAACACAAATTAATGCATTACTTTTAGATCAAGGTCAATATACGAAAACTAGTATCAATAAATATAAAGTGATATCTATCATTCCAATATTTTTAGTTCGTATAAGCAGATAAACTACTGCGATACCTGTCCTCAAATTGGTTTTAGATTTAAACCAGAATTTTAGATAATAAACTCTGAAATAAAAGTAAAACCGACCTGGTAGATGAACAACCCTTGTCCAGAACAGAAGGGTGTATGAATAACAGTATTTTTATAGTAAGAACCCTAATACAAAAAAATGAGGTGTGGCCACCACACGACTTTCTTACACGTATGAGCGTTTCAAATTATAGAATTTTAAGAATTTTTTTTATACAAAAATTATTCAAAGTCTTATTCTAAGTACTTTTATTCTCTTAATAAATCTCTATAGAATGCATACTTTGCAAGATATTATCAAAAAAGTGCTACTCGCTAAGAGTAAAAGTGCTACTTCCGGTCCGAATTTTGAAATTTCATATATACAAAAAATATTGAAAACTAAGTTCTAAATACTTTTGTACTCTTGATAAATATATATAGAATGCATAACTTAGGACATATTTGCCAAAAATCGCTATTCGATAAGAGTAAAAGTGGTACTTCCGGTCTGAATTTTTAAATTTTTTTTATACAAAAGATATTGAAAATTATGTTCTAAATAGTTTTATACTCGTAACGTACTTGTCTAAAAAGCATGACTTGCGAAATATTCGCAAAAAAGTGATTTTCGATAAGAGTAAAAGACCTACTTCCGGTAGGAATTTCGAAAAACTTTTTAAATAAAATTATTCTCAATTTTAATTTTAAGTACATATAAATTCTCTATAAATTTGTTTAAACTTAGTAGTTGATGAAATATTGGCAAAATTCGATTTTTTCACTGAAGTAAACTGCTACTTCCGGTCTACCGATTTTACTGAAAGACTAATCAGATCTCAAGATAGAGATTACATACGTAAATGCAAAATTTGGAATTGATATCTCTAGCGGTTTGACCGCTATCGTGGTCACAGACAGACAGACATACAGACACACACACACACACAGCCAAACACACTTTTCGGGATCAGTGGACTTCAAAACGTGGACATCTGCAAAAATCTCGAGGTCGAAAATTTTCGTCATCACAATACGTCCTTATACTACGTATAAGAAAGTAAAAATGGAAAAGAGGTACAGCTATTATTCATATATTTGAAGGTCGCTCTCTATACTACCAAGTGAGAAATATCATAGAGTATATTTAATAAAAATAAAATTCATAAATAGTAAGCAATGTTCATGTCTACTTTTCTATATGGGAGTGAATTTAATAAAAAGATTAAAATCAAAAATAATTGTAAAATAATTAGGTACTAAAGGAATTGAGGCGCTACCAGAAGAAATTATGTTATCACGGAAAACTGCAAGACTGATTGATGAAAGATAAATATGTTAGTTTGGTTAAGTAATTAGAATGAACGGTAATAATCTGTTTAAGGAAATATGAAAAATAGAATAGGCCAGGAAACGACAACCAGCTGACCAACAAAACTCTGGAAAAAAGAATTATAGAAAATTATATAAAATTATAGAAAAATTGAAACTCCAACCGGAAGAAAGCTTGTAGTAAAATCAGAAAATTATAATATGCCTAGACAAATAATGGTATTGGAGAATAAAGTAAAATAAAATCATTACTTAAGTAACCTTCTTTTCAAAAGTATAATGGCGTATTAATAAAAAAAATATGGGAAAATTTAATAAAGAACGTTTCAAAATGATATCAGTCTGAAAATACTAGAAAGATACAGCCTGAAAACAATATTCTAGGAGTGTCTTGATAATGCTAGCTTGGGTCATCATAATGTACCTTGATGTACCTGAAGGGTTTCATTATAAATTGGAGAGAGATTTAGAAAAAAACGGAAACTGGGCCAAAATTTGATTTACTTATATCTGGATGGAAAATATAAATGCTCAGCCCAAAATTATTAACTATAACGAATATCTAAAAATGGAATCCAATTCATTCGAATTGTTTAATTTGGTGTACTAGTAACTGTATTGTCTCAAAAAGAACTCTTCTTAAAATTAAAACTAGAAAGGAAAATCATTTGTTGATTTATTTTAATTTACATTTGGTAAAATGATTCCCGAGAAATATCGAACACTGTCACAGTTCTACCACGACCAAATTAGTTCCGTAGATTTTGAATAAAGGTCTAAGAAAAAACGACAGCTACTCTATACAGTGAGGACGTGCGGGTTGGAATAAATTCATTTAAAATTTTTGGTTTTGTTTTATGGAAAAACGCTCGGATAAGTCGATTTTTATTTTTAGCTGCGTTTTTTTTTTGATCGTAAATTGACGTACAAAGGCTGGTCCAAAAATAAGTTACGACCATCAATTTTTTTTTCAAATGGAAACATGTTTTTTATTTAATTTGTTAACTCTACATCGAATTCTAGGTATGTTTCATGTACCATGTCCTATACTCAAACCCAACAGTTATCGAGAAGTTACAATTGAACATGCAGTTATTGATATGTTCAATTGTAAATTTCTCGATAACTGTTGGGTTTGGGTATAGGACATGGTACATGAAACATACTTAGAATTCGATGTAGAATTAACAAATTAAATAAAAAACATGTTTCCATTTGAAAAAAAAATTGATGGTAGTAACTTATCTTTGGACCACCTTTGTACATGAATTTACCATCAGAAAAACCGCAGCTAAAAATCGACCTATCCGAGCGTTTTTCCATAAAACAAAACCAAAAATTTTAAATGAATTTATTCCAATCTGCGCGTCCTCACTGTATAACTTAAACGAATATTCCTCACTTAGAATCAATAAACCAAAATGATTTTCTACAAATAATACAAGTAATTCGAATTTTCTACTAAAGTCTACTGAATATGAAGAAAACGTTTCATATAGTATATTAAGCACACAAAACGGTAAAACGTTTAACGTTCGAAATGCCAACAATGTTTTTCAACGCTTGATATAACGCAATGTTTTCACGCAATTAAAGTGAATTGTGGGTATATAAAAATGGCTTTCTATATTTATGACAATTTGTTGATAAATGAGATATGTCTCAAACTTGAATAAAGATAACTAATTGGCAAGTAATTATTTACATCCTAGAACTATAAGTAAACTATTTTCAGTCTGTAAGTAAGCAAAAATAATCTTTAGCACAAGTATAATCGAGAAATCTACTTGTTTTATTTTTATAAAAGAAAGTTTTGAAATTTTATTCACAAACGATGGATATTACTTTTAGTGAATACAGAAGTGAACAAAAGTAACTAATAAATAATTGTACGTACCTCTGAAAGGCTTTGTATGCTTTATATATACAATTTGATTGGTCCTTATAATTCTCACCTAATGTGTTGAACATGTATTTTTCTATTAAAGTACTGATTAAAAGAAAATACTTTTTATTTTAATATATAAATGGACTGGCAATATTGCAAACTCGCGTTGTGCTGGTTGATTTTATAATAATTAACTAATGAACTACAACCGAGGTTTTATTAAATGCAGAAATTTTAATAATCGGAAATTTACGTATTTTTATTCCTCTAAGGGAAATGAAGACGATTTAAAACCCCAACAATTTAAGATATTACTTCTTATCATGTTTCGTAAATGAACACGTATAGAAGCTTCAAAGTAAAAACACGTCCGTTGCGTCACCACAAGATTTAATCATATATCTGCTATGAAGTCATTCGCTGCTACTAGAAACGCTTCAGTTTTCTTATTTAATTTTTTGCGATAATATGTAACTGTATGACATAACAAATTGGTCAACTTCCTTCCTCGACAATGTATTTACATATAATGGTAAAGTTATTTTTGTTCGATGGCTCTTGCGTACAATTTCAATACGTAGAATATCAACGGCCATTGGCACTATTCATTTAATAATGATCAAACTTATAAACACAAAAGACTACGTACTAATATTGCGGTTCTTAAATGTTAAAGTTAACCAAAGATTTCAATGAATTTTGGTTATTTATATTCATGTATTGACAATATAACTTTTAAAAATATGGTGCTCATTTTATTTAATTTTAGGAATACAAGTGATGGATTTTTAGTTATAATCTAAGAACATATATATACAGGGTATCCCAGAAATAAAAAGACGGAGTAGCAGGTATGTAAAGTCCTAACAGAAACAGGCCCAAATATACCACAATAACGAAGAAATTAAAAATTTAATTTTCTATGTTGTTTTTTAGATAAAAAATTACATTACGGACCTGGCACAGAATAAAAGTACACGTAAGAATGTTCATTTATAAATAGAAACGAACACGCATTCATAGAAACGCTTTTATTGGTATAAAACGGGAAAAAACGTTAAATCGTACTCATTCATATGAAACATATCTTTTGCCCGCCCGATGCGTTTAAATAACGCAGCTATGTAGTCGGTTGTTGACCCAGATGGACGACCACCCACTTTATTGCAGACAATAAAAGATTGTTTTTATTTTTAAAATAGGAAGGTTGTTGCTCTTTAATGTGTTTGTAGTCGCAAACAGCTGGTAATTATTATTTTAGAATGTTCAATAAATCATAGTTTTTCTAGCCTTTATTACAGTAAATATCAAGAATGTAATTATTTCTTTCTATCAGGTGTAAAATTAAAGTAATTAATGGTTTGATATTTATTCTGAAGTATCCTCCTCCTTTTTTTTAACACAAGTAATATGGTGGTCCTGAAAAGGACCGATTGTGAAAGTGAAGCAGGTGGATATTTAGTCCAGGGTCGGCGTAAGGCCAATTGAATTCTTTATTATTTTTTTTCTGCCGTCTGCGCACGAATAAAGACTTGATATTTTGAGGGTACGTTTTTACACAATCTAGCTTCTGATTTCTGCTACTCCGTCTTTTTATTTCTGGGACATCCTGTATATGTGTTCTTCCGCGTTTCAAATGCTTGGTCTTTGAAGAGACCGGTGCTGGTTTCTAGAAGACGTTTCGGCAAAATTACAGTTGCCATCCTCAGGTCTTGATGTAGATGCCTTATTGAAAAGGGATAACAAAATAACAAATATTTCATTTGCAGTTTCTGCTAGAAGATGCTGGAAAAACAACCAACAACACCATACGTCAAACAAGAAAAAATGCTAGCCTATGTGTTAAATTAACTGCTAGTGATATGACAATGAAATATAAATATGGAAGCGTGTAAACTAAAAATGAAATTGGAAACTTCTAAGTGTAAAACAGCTGCAGGCACGTATTTCAAATTTTTTCTTTAGAACAGCATAGCTTAGAAAGTGCGTGTTAATTGAATAATATGTTTGGAATAAAGTAAAATCGCAGACATCAAAAACCAAACATGTTCACCGTTAGCCACTTCTTGTATTAGCTTTTTGAAGTCATTTCTACATTCATATTCTGCCGTGTGGTGATGTTGGTTGTTGTCCGTGATAAATCGAGGATTTTTTCGGTTGAAACTGCAAATGACGGCTTGCTTTTCGAGATGTTATTTTAGTACTAGTTTTCAATAAAGCCGTCAATATTGATATTTTAGATTAATTTTTATGTATGTTTAATATGCTAGCTTTGAGTAATTTTACTGTTTATTTCTCCAATAGACAACAATCGTGCGACCAAACATTTGTAGATATTTATTAATCGTCATTTTCATCTGGGCATGTTCGCTTTCTACCTTTGAGGGTGAAGCAACATTTTCGATTGGAATCACTGTTGCTTTCTGAGTATCGTAATTGTATATTTTTCCCTTGCTATCATAGTTTTAGTAAGAAGTATATAACCCCATCTCTTTTATTTTATAGTTAAGTTCTGCACAAATGACGCTGTTATAATAGTGGCATCATGGCTAAAACTAATTCTTCCAAGAATGCCGTTATAGTTATTCTTCAGAATATTATTAAATATTGTTGAAAAAGAAAAAGCAAGTGAATCATAGTCCTTTTCCGTTGAATAAGGAATTAATCGTGTTATTGAAATACCTGACAAAACTAGAAGCAGCATCAGGTATGTTTGCAAGAAATAGTTTAATGGTAATGAAAAAAGAAGCTTAAGCAATATAATCAAGTGCAGATAAATAGAGTAATAGATTCAGAAAATAAACATTAGTTCATTTTTGTACATTTAATTATTCATTGCCAACATATTAAACAGAACCATAAAACCAATTTAAAATGTCTTTCTGATATAGTGCTTTTATTGGTAATCAAGAGGTATTTATTGCTATGTAGACATTGGACATGGATAATGCTTGTGAAACTCTGGAATTAGTAAGACTTCATCCTACATAAAACACATTTTTTCAGCTATACCATACTGATAAGAACTAACGAATCTGAAACACGTATCTGCAGTTGAACTGCACCTAAACGTTTCCATTAATTAAGTTTAATTTACAAATTTCCGCGTTATCAGTTTTCTTTTCTTGTCATTCATGGTAAAGTTGGTTTGTCCGCAATAAATTTATGATCTTATAACAGAAACTATAATTGGCAGCATGTCTTTCAGTTTTTGTTATATATATTGTATATGTATTTTAATAATTTAATACATTTAAAAAAAATATGCAATTTTCTGCTATATGCTTGTACTTGCATCTGTCGCAAGCGCAAATTAGAACTTTAAGTATCTATATCAAGAATGTAAGTTTTGCCACTGAATATATTTAATTAGATTTCAACAGCACAAAATATCATTATTTATCATCTGAAACTATTTTATTACTTGAAATGTTATTGACCTCTCATAAACTTTTAAATAATCTGCCAAAAAATACAAGCCTTTATTTTTTTATGTGTTCTTTGAAAAATGTCCGCCTCTATAAATCCTATTTCATTATTTACTACAAATTATTATTGTTTTCAGTGATTGGAAGGAGATAATAAAATAATTTATCATGAATTGAGTAACTGTATGAGATGGGTAGCTTGCATACTGTTTTACATTCTTAAATTTTCTGTATTATTCTTTCACATTAGGCATTTGCTTATCAATTTGCATTTGTTGCAAATATTCAACACAAAGAAATTGAAATCATTTTAAATTGTTTTTTTTATACCGTGTGTGTTTTATGTTCCAGGTCAATTTTGTTTGGCCGCTTTTGGTTTGGATGACATTTGTCAGTTGGCATTTGACACTTCTAGAGAGTGGCCGACAGCAATGTATTATGGAGCATCTATCGTCGCAACATGTTGAATTTATTAAAAACAAGAAGAATGAGTGGGCTTAAAACCACACGGCGGAAGTGTAAACTTCATCAAGGCGAGGTTAATAATACCGTAGATAACACGAAATACACGCATATAATATTCAGTAACGTATTAAATAAAACATATTCGCACATTTATTACATTTACGCGAGCATCCGTTTCATTTGGTCGGTTCGGACGTATGTGTATGTATAAATAGACGATATAAATACTTGGTTACGGTCCCTCGCTTGGTCTGATGGTAACGTATCGGCTTCATAACCGTGCGGTCTCGGGATCGAATCTGTTCTGGGACATGAATTTATTTATTCATTTAAATTTCAATTTAATTGAAATTAAATATGTACCTCTATATGATATATTTATTTATCTTGTTCCCTTAGCCGACTTTACCCGAAGAGCGTTACATATCCGAGCGTTGCAGGTCAGTCTTGTTCACTGCGTACAATCAGCGCAACGCGCCTAAAGAAGTTTACACTTCAAAAACACTTGTTTGGTGTTAATCATATGCGAAGCATGTCAACCATTTATCGTGTAATAAATAATTTTAAAAAATTATATAATCTGGGAGTTCAAGTAAAGACTGCCGGCAATTAAGCCAACGTACACTAGAATAGATTGATGCAGTGAGGCACAGTGTTGCTGAATGTCGGGGTACCTCTTATAGATGCCGTGCACAAGAATTGGTAATGTCTCCATCATGTATGTTAAAAAGTCTCAAAAAAGATTTAATTTTTTATCCGTATAAAATTCGATTCACACAACAGCTGCAGGAAAATGACCATAACGGCGGTGACACTCTGGTCAGTGTATTCGATGGTGAAAAGCACTCTACAAGTAAACGAAAACGTAGAGATTTCTGCCTATAAAAAATTGTTGGCCTATCTGAAACGTCAAAATGACGGTTGTGTACCAAAAAAATCAAAAGTTCTGTCAATTGATAATCTAAAGGGTTTCTTAAACAATGCTCCTGATAACAGCTTTCTCCATATGAAGGTAGTGACAATTGTTGCGTTGCAAGGAGCCTGTCGGGCGGAAGAATTACGTCTCTTAAAAGTTGACGATGTAGGAGATACCCGGCGTATTTCGGTGATTACTTTACACGACACAAAAACCAAAAAAAAAATGAGGTGTGGCCACCACACGACTTTCTTATACGTATGAGCGTTTCAAATTATAGAATTTTAAGAATTTTTTTATACAAAAATTATTCAAAATCCTATTCTAAGTACTTCTATTATCTTAATAAATCGCTATAGAATGCATACTTTGCAAGATATTATCAAAAAAGTGCTACTCGCTAAGAGTAAAAGTGCTACTTCCGGTCCGAATTTTGAAATTTCATATATACAAAAAATATTGCAAATCCAGTTCTAAATACTTTTGTACTCTTGATAAATATATATAGAATGCATAACTTACGACATATTTGCAAAAAATCGTTATTCGATAAGAGTAAAAGTGGTACTTCCGGTCTGAATTTTGAAATTTCTTTTATACAAAAGATATTGAAAATTATGTTTTAAATACTTTTATATGCGTAACGTACTTGTCTAAAAGCATGACTTGCGAAATATTCGCAAAAAACTGATTTTCGATAAGAGTAAAAGACCTAGTTCCGGTAGGAATTTCGAAAAACTTTTTAAATAAAATTATTTTCTATTTCAATTTTAAGTATATATGAATTCTTTATAAATTTGTTTAAACTTAGTACTTGACGAAATATTGTCAAAATTCGATTTTTTCGCTGAAGTAAACTGCTACTTCCGGTCTACCGATTTTACTGAAAAACTAATCAGATCTCAAGAGGGAGATTATACACATAAATACAAAATTTGGAATTGATATCTACAGCGGTTTGATCGCTATCGTGGTCACACACACACAGAGAGACACAGACACGGACACACACACAAACACACAGACATTTTTTAAAAACCACTTTTTTGGTATCAGGGGACTTCAAAACGTGGACATCTGCAAGAATCTCGAGGTCGAACATTTTCATCATCACAATACTTCCTTATACTACGTATAAGAAAGTAAAAAGCATGTCTTCACAGTAACGTCGGAAACTGGTATAAGTGGTATTGAGTTTTACAGGGAGTATTTAAATTTGAGACCGAAGCATGTGGACCATCGTAGACTCTATGTTATAAACAGGGCAAGTGCACTGTGCAATCAATCGGTATAAACACCTTCTACAATATACCAAGGAAAATTGCTGTGTATTTAGGGCTACCGGATTCGAACAGTTTCACAGAACTTCTGCGACATTTATAGCCGACAGTGTGGCCGACATTCAAGATTTGAACAGACACGGTGGTTGGCGTAGTAGCGGAGTCGCGGAAGCTTATGTGGAAGATAGCATCGAAAACAAAGTGAAAATTTCAAAAAGAATTTTCAGTAATTTAACTGAAGAGACTTCTGCACCGTCAACATCGACATCAGTTTCAGCCACATCAAGTGAAAAAGGAAATAACTCAACTTTGGCAGTTTCTGAATTCAGGTCACTTTCCACATCTACTGGTATCTCATTTACTAATTTAACCAATTGTACATCTAGAATTTATGCTAATAAATTGAATGAATAACAAAAAGTGTTGCTAACAAGAAAAGTCCCACTTATCTTAATTATTTTGGGATAAACAATATTATCGATTTCTATCAAGTACACGAAAAAATATTTTACTAACTAAATACGCCCTGCAAGAATAAATTCGTACATTTTAAATCAGTATAAATTACTAATTTTTAGGAAGAAATATTTGTAGTTTATTGGCTAGTACCTTTTGTATTGGAATCTTAATTTTAAATTAGTATTAAAAGAAAAACCCCACCATTATTTGAAATATTATTCATTCATATAAAAACATTTCCATAATCAAATAATGTCCATATTTATTTTGTGAATATTAAAATCTACATTTAGAACTTATTAGGGATTTATTACCTTCGTGATTTGCTGAAATATCGGACGCAATGTATTACCGTGAATGTATAAAAGTTCACGTTTCTAAAAGTAAAATTTAATAGCTTAGATAACATCAAGTATTCATCTATAAAATGCCAAACTACAAATTCCTAAGAATAATAGTAATGACATTTTTTTTATATATTTTTACTACAATCATAAAATTTACCTTGGAAAACTGTTATTTATAAAAATGTTAACAATCATAAAAAAATCTTGAAGGAGAAAATACATTTCGCCGTGAAATTAAATTTGTGAGTGATAAAACAAATAGAATTTATTTATGACTGAACGAAGTGGACGCCGATTGAATAAAAATGCATACTAAATTTAGATAATAACAGAAATGTTCTGGCACAATTTTATTATGCATTTTTATTCAGTCGTCGTTATTTGATATGTATTTCCTTCAATCGTAAATGAATTCTCTTTGTATTATCACTCAGAAAATTATAATTTCTTAGTTCCTTTCTCCTTCAAGTATTTTCATCTTTCTGATAATACGTAGTCGCAGTGTTTTAAATAGGATAAGAAGATAGGACGAGAAACAGTAGTAGCAGATATACACGGTGTCCTGAAGGGTAGGGGGTATTTATAAATTCAATAAAAAAACACTAAGTAAGAAAAATATATTTTTATTTTTAATCTTTAGACAAAGTTTTGGAGTTCGTGTTTTTTCTTTTTGCATACAATTACTCTTTAAGGTATCCCCATTAGAAATAATCAAGGGGTGTAAGATCGGGGATTCTCGGGGGCCAGTTGATGGTGCCTCGACAAGAACTTTTTCCGTGAAAAGTTGATTGACAACCTCAAGTGATTTGTTTGGGGTGTGGCAAGTGGCTCCATCTTGTTGAAACCATGTTTCACATTTAAACCTTCAAACTCCTGCAGTTGTGGAACCAAAAGGTTTCTTACCATGTCACAATACCATTACCGTAAGTGCTCACCCTCGCCGGTCTTCAAGAAAATAAGATGCGATGATGCTTCCACCAGACATGGCGGCCCACACAATAACTTTTGGAATATGTAATGGTCGTTCATGTTTTTGTCTTTAATTTTCGTTGGCGCAGTAGCGCAGTTGTGTTTGTTCACGTGACCATTTAAGTGAAAGTTCGCTTCGTCACTAAATAGAATGTTTTCGAACGTTGGGAAACGTTGAAGCATTTCATTTGCAAAATTCAGCCGGACAGGATAGTCGAACACGTTCAGGTTTTGAACAAACTGAATTTTGTAGGTTGTAAGTTATAAATCTTGCTTCAGAATCGTGTGCTACGACGCTTTCTGGACAGCTTGTATGATTAGCAAATATCAACGCGGAATCAAAATCAACACCAAGATCCTTGATGGATGACAAGCGAGATATAAGTATGTTCTTAATATGATATGATCAATGGATTTTATTTAGTTTTCCAGTGTGGTAATAGAGCAGCACTTATCGGTATTTATATGACAAATACCAGACAAAAATCTAAACTTTGATTAGAGAAAAATCTACATCAGAAGGAGTATAACTGTTTTGTGGTAAATTATTATATCGTTAGCATAAGTTAGTAAACAAATGTGGACCAAAGTTCAAGCCCTGTGGCACATCTGATGATCTGATTTTGTACCTACTGACCTTTTCTTGTGGGGTATACAAACCATCCGTAAAGTCTATGGTGAATTTCTTAAAAAAAAAAAAACGGAGAAAGTGTGGAAGTTGGAGAGGGCCAGGTGGAATAATTTTTGTTGACTTTCTTAATTGATTAAAATTTTGTATTTAAACTATAAAATGCAAGATAATGATTCTTCTCTCTTGAAGCGTTTTTATATTTTCTTAATTTATTAAGACCCTGTATATCTAATACAATTTATTTTAATAGCAAACTAGTTAATTCGACACGCAATTTTTAAAGCTTTTTGGCTTCCTGTTAACGCTATCTGGGGACACACTCTCTATATAAAGTCAAATTGTACATCCATATCCAGTGTCACAGCTATAAACAGCGTAATTGTGCATAAATTTGTAATGGTTGATCTTGCGGTAAAACAATGTTGTCGAAGGACGATAAAAATGTATTGAACTATGAAATTATAATGAATGTTCTTATTGTTCCTCGAGAGGTACAATAGGTATGAATATATTTTTGAGTGTAAACTAGATTTGAAAAATAACTAAATTCTATATTCTACTGAATTTTACAAATTTTACAATAATAATTATAAACAATTTTAATAACGCATTTATGTCCATGATATAACACAATGTCGACAAAAAAATTTCTTAAGTAGAAACGTTACTATTTGATATACCCAATATAATATATATTAACCCTAGAATGCATGACCTAAATTTTTTACTCTTTTACATATAGTGAGTCTTTGAGACTCACATACATTAAGTACGAGAAAATAGGATTTAGCTGCCTTTTCTTGGTACGTTTCTTTATTATTCATTAGTAGTTAGTAGTTTTGGTTTAGAAAAACAGCTCTGTAGCATTAAATACAATTTAATAACTCAAAAATGAAAATACAAAATACCATTTGATATCCATATGGATATTCTAAAATAATGAAATACCCTTAGTAGTATTATTATAATTGTTCCAAATAATAAGAATTTTTAATGGCAGCTACTACATATCATAACACTCTCCTTACACACATTGTTCTTACAAATTACAAATCTGTTTGCTCATTCTTCCTAATTTTGATGGACAGATATGACAACGCCTTTTCTTCGTAGGTGGCTCCTCTTGTTGCTTTACAGGAATTTCAATGAAGATTTTTATTGCTTCGACTGTTCTTTTATGTAAAAACGGATTTTGAGATCTTCTAGTCATATAGGGTAATATCAGAACTTCGAAAAGGTTTTTTTATAAAAATCCTACAGCGATGTTTTTTTCGTGCTTCAAAATCTGGATGCTCAGTTATATAAAGAAAAAATGCATTTACTGCACCGATATCTAACATGTTTGAAAATACGACAAATGACCACCGCCGTGTTTGCCTTTTGCACGTATAATTGGTAACCATTTGATCCATATGATCTACACCACCTTTGGTTTTATTGTAAAATTCGATGATTTCGGGTTATTTCTTTATACTATCTTCATTCAAAGCGCTGTCATTGTGCATTGTACTAAGCAATATAACTGATTTATTTTTTTTGGGCACGTAACTAACAAGGGTTAAGTTTTCACTGAATCCAAACAACGAAGAGGATACCTGACGATCTTTCGAAGCTTTGAACTCTATGGGAATCTCCTTTTTATCTTTACGAAGTGTTCCTACTGCGGTGATACCGACTTTTAGCAGATTTTGAAACAAATCTATAGGGGTAAAGTAGTTATCGCAGGTTAAATTTCAAGAACTATTCTTTATACTAGTTATAAGAGTAGTCACTACAGTTTCTCCAAGACGTCGTTGGACTTCTGCTCCAGGTTGCTTTCCAATATATATAATATCATCAATAGCGTACCCAGTTTCACTTTCACAAAGCCAGAAAAACTTTATGCCGTATTTACATGGCTTACTGGGCATATATTGTATAAAACTACAACGTCCACGAAATCCCAGTAATTGTTCATCAATAGTCACGTTCGCCTTTGGTATCATAACAGTTTTACAATGTTTGATAAATAAGTCCCAAATATATCTTATTGGTGCAAGTTTATCGGTTCCCAAACGAGCGACACGCGTTCTTTTATCATCAAATCTAATAAACCGTCTCATGTTCTCAAAGCGATTTACTGTCATTGTAGCTCTGTACATCGGATTTGAACATTTATTCAAAAACAATTCCCTTATCGGACTATCCCATTGTTTTTCGACTCCTGCTAACAGCAACAACCCCAGAAATGCGATCATCTCATCAACTTCCACATTTTTCCACTCTTTACCTTTGTCAGAATATTGCCACTTTGCTTCCTTGTTAGTACAAGCAACAACTTCTTCCAGGATTTCTCGGCTAACAAAAACATTCCAAGCATCAATAAATGATATTATCCTGTTGCGTTGCTTTGGACCAGGAGTAAAACGAATAATGTTGTGACTGAGCTGTAGCATAGATTTTCCACTCGTACCCATTCTTTCCTTTCATACCCTGAGAATTCTGATTTTCAATGATTTCTTCTAAATCTTGATCATCTGATTCTAGAGCTTCATCTTCACTGGCTGATAAAATGTCTTCCTCCATATTTTCAATTTCCTCGTTCCTGTTTGGATGAACACATTCCTCGGCTTCCTCTTCTGAATCGCAGTCGGAGCTAGACACATCTGAATCAGATTCATTTGCCCATTGCAGGACCGTGCTTTCAAAATCAGCGTCGCCAAACCTCACTGGTCTTTTACTGCTACCGGAAGCCATATGAATATCTAATTTTTTACTAAAAAGGAAATGCAATGTTACGATATTATTTTCTAAATATGAAAAATAGAATCTTACCTTCCATTCAGAAGCTATTCATAATTTCTATACAACTATATTACGAATAAAAGAGCATAAATGAAGGACAAAAGAAGTTACCGCTACAACTGACTAATCACTACTGCACCACAACAGGCGGAAGGGGGGAAGTTGCAGCTTCAAGTAGGATCGGTCCACTTTTACTGAAACAGCGGCTGTGGGGGGAGTAGGGAAGTAGTTTTCAATATAAACTATTTATGAATATGTGGAACTGTATTTATGTTGTTTGACGGGATTTATTCAACCAGGGTCTATGTAGCAACGACCGAGTCTCTGAGACTCACTTGATGTTTATGTGCAGTAGTAACAAAAAAAAAAGGTATATGTGTAACCACTTGTGACCCCCCTGTTTGAAAATATTGTTAAAGTACTTATAAAGAGGTGATAGAGGTATTCCTGAACGGAAAACATGGTACACAGAGCCGTTTGCAAAATACAGACAGTCAAAACGCGCACCGAGTCCGAAAGACTCACTTTATGCATTCTAGGGTTAATAAATGTTTGAAAATGATTTTTCTACATAGATATTTGCCTTTGCGGAAGAGAATTACAATAAAATAACACAGTTTTTTTTTATACAATCTCATGTTTTTATAAATTCCCTAAGCCAAGCCCGTTTCCCAATTCTTAAAATGTCCATAAGCAGTTTCGTGTCAAAGGCACTTCAAATAAACAGCCTGTGATAAAAAAAGAATTCTTTCGGAAAATGTTTATTTACAAGAGTCTTTGAAACACAACGTTGCGAAAATGCAACATTGGGATGAAGCAAGGTATGATAGCTAGAGAATGGGAGTGGGAATATTCGTGCCTGTCCATGTCCGTTGTCGTTGCTGTTTATTTATTTAGTGGTTCATTTTTATGCACATGTTTGTGACAATATGGAAAGATTAGTAGTATTATTACTATTCACTAGAATATTATTAGATTTTTTACAGAAAAAGAAGGCTGCTAGAATAAAATGGCTAAGAATAGGAAATGAAGTAGACCATAAGATATACCATGAAATCTGAAAAGATAGAACAAAATTAATAAAATGCAAGAGGACAAGATGGTTGGAGGAAGCAATGGATAGAATAGAGAATGATAATAAAAATAACACAAAACTATAATATAGATATATCAAAAGAAAAATATGAAAATACATACAACAAACATAAGCGGTATGGAATGGAGAAATCATTTTAAGGAATTATTAACAGAGAGGAATATGGTGATAGAAAGAGAAAACCTAGAAATAACACAGAAGAGGAAAAATTGAGCACATCAACAGAAGAGGAATTCAACGAAGTAATAGTACAGCTTAAAATGAACAAAACTGGAGGAAGGGATAATATTGTCAACGTGCTGATAAGAGCTATTAAGGCAAATGCTATTTAAACTCTTAATCCGAATTTGGGAAAAAGAAAGGATGCCAAGTGAGTGAGAAAAAGGAATAATAAGGCCAATATATAAGAAAAGAAGCCCAAAAGCATGTACAAATTATAGAGAAATTACTCTGCTTAACGTTGCTTGGAGGATCTTAAGCTAGTAAATAAGAAACTAATGAAGTACACTGAAGCGCAAATGGGAGATTACCAATACGGTTTTAGAAGGGGGCGATCCACAATAGACACTATACACATAGTGAGTCAAATAACTGAGAAGTTCTATGAGTATAAGATCGGGCTACAAATGGTATATACTGACTTCAAGCAGACATTTGATAGTCTGAAACCAGAGCAGATAATAAACGCGATGAAGGATATGAATATACCGGAAAAACTAGTGAGATTGACAGACATGACGATGAAACAGTCAAAAGCAGCAGTAATGACGGACTAATGTGCAACTGAGGACTTCGAAATTAACCTAGGAGTAAGATAGTGTGACGTACTATCAACCACCTTGTTTATTTAAGCACTGCAGTGGTCAGAAATGCAATTTTCAGGGAACAATAATCAACAAGACGATACAAGTAGTTGCGTACGCGGACAATCTCACTATATTAGCTAAGGACAGGAAAAAAGAGATCTAACAATAAACCAAAGAAGAGGAAATACAGATACAACAACCAAGGAAGTAAAAATATGAAATGACGATTTTGGAAATAGTTGAAAACTTTAAGTATTTAGGAGTAATGATAAACAGTGAGAATGACAGAAACAGTGGGAATAACAGAAGCATAGAGATATAGATCATAGAGTACAGGTAGGATATAGAGCTTATTATAAATACAAAAACATATTGAAAAGTAAGAGGGAAAGCATAAATACAAAAATGAGGGTATTCAGAGCAGCAATCTGACCAATAGTGGCTTATGGGGCAGATACAATGAAACTGACAAACGTGGAGGAGGAAAAACTGAGAAGGTTTGAGAGAAAAATTGTAAGAAAAATATATGGAGCGAAGAAAGTAGCAGATGGAGAATACAGAAGGCTAATGAATTTCGAAATAGAAAACATCTTGAAAGGAGAAGAGAGTGTAAAGTACATAAAAGTACAAAGTCTCTGATGGTACGGCCACATAAGAAGGATTGAAAATAACAGGGAAGTAAAGAAAAACACGACATGAAGACCAAAAACAGGTAGAACAAGAGGGACGACGAGAAGCAGGTGGGAAGATCAGGTGATAGCAGATATTAAGAAAACGAAGATACGAAATGGGAGGAGCAGGGTCCAGAACCGAGATGCGTGAAAGAGGATAACCGTGGAAGCAAAGCGGAACAACAGTTTAGAGCAGTGGTTCTCAACGTGGGCGCTGGAGGATTTTGGGTGGGCGCTGTATGGTGTAAAGGTAAAGCTACACTACACAGTAAAAAATTAGTAAAACTATACAAAAATGCAAAATGTTTAATATCCGCGCTCACCAATGTTCCTATTATGCATTGTTAACCCCATCGTTGCTATGGTTACGTACATGCTGTTTCTATTTCTGTGCTTAACTATGTTATTGTATGTATGACGCAACGCGCGGACACTGTGAGTCAACGTGAGTATAGTGGACCGCATCTCGAATGTTCCAAGGTCGAGAGAGTTCGACTTCCAGAGAATTCCATGCAGTGCGGTATATATAGCGAAGTCATTATTCGCATGATTCATTCTATTTACGATAGTCAGCGATAACGTTCGAACAGAGACAAATATTCAGTGTGCGATAGTTGTGTTATTAATTAACAGAGTGTTAATCAAAAATATTGTACATTTAGCACACACGGTTCTGTTATAAAATAAACAATATATATTTGAGCTGAATTAAAACTAGGTAGAGCAATTTTTATAATCGAAAACCGTTTATTACAGGTAATAATCATTTATTGATGTTGGTAATGTTTTTAATAACTCAAATTATTTTAGAAATCTAACTTATACAAAATACTTTAATTATATTGCTCCAACCAAAATTGTTTAACATCGGTCTTTTTTACACGACAGCAATGGCCGCTCCAGGCAAAAAGCAGAAGGTGGTACGCCAGTATTCGGTCGACTATATAGCCTTCGGTTTCGTACCAAGCCCAGCGGATCGCACAAGACCGATGTGCCTCATTTGTTCCAATGTCTTCTCAAATGAAGGTATGAAACCCTCTCGTATGCGTGATCATCTAGAAAAGATGCATTCGGACAAAAAGGACAAGCCCGCAGAATACTTCAAGAAACTGCGTGATGACAGGGAGAAAACTACCCCGTCCATTTCGTCTGCTTTTGCCAAGGTGACAGAGATTCAGCGTGATGGCCTGCTGGCATCGTATAACATTGCATATATGATTGCAAAGGCTGGCAAGCCGCACACTGTGGGGGAAACACTGATTCTGCCTGCCGTGAAAGAGGTGATTTCGACTGTCTTACATAGGAATGCGACAGAAATAGTGAAGGCTATCCCCCTTAGCAACGACACGGTCTCCAGAAGAATAGATGAGATGGCAAATGATGTCGAAATCCAGTTGGTGGACATTCTCAAGAAGACCAACTTTTCCATCCAGCTTGATGAATCGACTTTGAGTGATAACACTGCCCTTCTCATGTCTTACGTGAGGTACTTCGACGAAACTGGGGAAACAAAAGAGGACATGTTGTTTGCAGAGTCCTTAGCCCTTGACACAACTGGTACATCCATCTTTGCTGCTGTCAAGAAGTACTTTGAAGAAAAGGAAATCCCGCTAATCAACATTCACTCCTGCGCAACAGATGGAGCACCAGCAATGGTTGGGCGATACAAGGGGTTCCTTGCTCTTCTCAAGAAGGAGCATCCAGATATCATCTGCATACATTGCGTAGCGCACAGAGAGCATCTATATGGAATAAACTATATATTATTATTATCTTGCAGCGAAACGGCTGACCCCCAGCCTTCATGACTCTCTCAATCTCGTGATCACGGCCGTGAACGTAATAAAAACAAATGCAAAAAGCGATCGACTATTCCGCAACCTCTGCCAGGAAAATGACGAGATCTACAATCGGCTGCTGCTTCACACCGAGGTGAGATGGCTCTCTAAGGGCAACTGCTTGGCTCGATTCTGTGAAATGTTCGATTCAGTTGTCACTTTCCTGCAAGTCAAACATGAGAAGTTGGCCGGTAAGCTGAAGAAACACAAATTCGACATTTTCTACTTGGCTACAATCTTCAGAAAACTCAACGAGTTGTCTCTCCAGATTCAAGGTAAACTGGTGACACTCATCGACTGCAAGAGCGCAGTGACCACCTTTATCGACAAGCTGGCCCTTCTCCGCAGTAATATCGTTAGGAAAGAACTTTACCAATTTAGTGAAATTAATCAAATGACAGAGATACCCACAGATGAAGATCTTCTTCGATATGGGGCTCATCTTCAGCAACTAAAAGAGGACCTTACATCGCGCTTCCAAGACCTCATCGAACTGGATGTACCTGCCTGGATCACTGACCCGTTTGGAGTCGTGCTGGAAGACGTTGACGTTAAATTGCAGGAGGAGTTGGTGGAACTTCGCAACAACGAGGATTGCAAAGTCCGAATCAAAACAGGCTTCAAGAAACTCTGGCAGAACCACAGCATGGCAGGACTATTCCCTACAATGTGGGGAATTGTTCACAAGCTTCTTCTCACGTTTCCGACTTCATATTTAGTGGAAACTGGATTTAGTGCGGCTACATTTCTGCACTCAGACAAGAGGAAAAGGCTGGACATGGTCAACAGAGGGGACTTGCGGTTTTGTTTGTCTCTGCTGACTCCTCGCGTGAAAGAGCTGGTGAGCAAGCACCAACCTCAAGGATCGCATTAGTGAAAACTGCATGGGTTGGGCTCACAAATTTATTAATTTAATTTTGTTAAATAAAATTCAATATTTCAATAATAATTTTTGTTTGTATTAATTAATATTTTTAAATAAATTTAGAGGTAGAATTTATTACTTCTTGTTTTAATTACTGTGCCCAGGTTAACTAGTCCATAATCCATAGTCGTAGTCCATGACGTGTCCCTTCGCGATTTTCTGCAGTGGGCGCTGGGATCTATACAAAATCCAGTAAGTGGGCGCTAGGCGAAAAAAGGTTGAGAACCACTGGTTTAGAGTAAGGCAGAAATGGAAAACGGTGGAGTAACTCACCACAAAAAATGAGTTGCAAGAGCTCAAACTAGAAATGAGCGGTCACAATTCCTAAGGGAATGTATGACCCTATACAGGCTGTCCCACAAATAAAAAGACGGAGTAGCAGAAATCGGAAGCTAGAATGTGTAAAAACGTACCCTCAAAATACCAAGTCTTTATTCGTGCGCAGACGACAAAAAAAATAATAAAGAATTCAATTGGCCCTACGCCGACCCTGGACTAAATATCTACCTGCTTCACTTTCACAATCGGTCCTCTTCAGGGCCACCATATTACTTGTGTTAAAAAAAAGGAACAGGAATAGATACTTCATAATAAATATCAAACCTATTAAATTACACTAATTTTACACCTGCTAGAAAAAAATAATTACATTCTTGATATTTACTACGATTTATTGAATATTCTAAAATAATAATAATCAGCTGTTTCCGACTACAAACATATTAAAGAGCAACAACCTTCCTATTTTAAAAATAAAAACAATCTTTTATTGTCTGCAATAAAGTGCGTCGCCCATCTGGGTCAACAACCGACTACATAACTGCGTTATCTACACGCATCGGGTTTATAGGAATGAGTATGATTTAACGTTTTTTTCCCGTTTTATACAAATAAAAGCGTATTTTTCTATGAATTTCGTTTCTTTTTACAAATGAGCATTCTTACGTGTATTTATAAACATACATTTTATGCCAGGTCCGTGATGTCATTTTTTTATCTAAAAAACAACATAGAAAATTAAATTTTTAATTTCTTCGTTATTGCGGTATATTTGGGTCTGTTCTGTTCGGACTTTACATACCTGCTACTCCGTCTTTTTATTTCTGGGACAGCCTGTATAATAATATATAATATTAGATTTTATTATTATTACCTATTCCGAAATTTATAGAAATCTTTGTGCAATGTCGAGTGCGCAATAATTACTTAAATATGCTGTGATTTACAATGACCAATTTTAAAGTTAAATATTGAGAAGGTCCTAAAAGACTTTTGAGCCTAAGAGAAATGGAAGCAATTGTTGAAACCATTGATATAAACGAAGAACTGGACGTTTGTTATGTACCTTCGGACGTTGATGGTCTAACAGACAAGGAAAGCTTGATGATGATGCAATAGTAGGACCAGAGAATTTACAATCAGATGTTGCTGGAACTTTCGAGATCATGTATCCAGATAATGAAATAGAAGGTGATGTGAATCATGAAATGCTTGCAGATAAATACTTGGTACAAAACAACCCGTTGACTGCGATAGAGAAGCCACTTCATATGAACATGAACACATAAAACACATTACCGGCCGCGGCTCTTCATGGAAAATCTGTATTTGATTGATATTGAAACATATTGTAACGAAACCAGCAGACTTCCGAGCGACAATAAAAAAAAAGGTTGTAAATCATCTCGGCGCGACTGGTAAACATCATGAACCAGTGAATCATCCATTTGCATTTGTACTGCCTGGAGACAGAATGTCGATCGAATGTTCTGCAAACGTCGAGAGGGAGATGGAGTATACGCGAATGCTCCAGATGTTTCGTATGTGTATATAAGGCGGCTGGTTCACCGATGGATGAGTAATTCGGGATTAAGAAGTTCCTTAGGTAGTCGACGCGCGTAGAAATAAATATAAGAAAGAAATAAATAGTTCTTAAGCGGTAGTGCAATAAAGACATAAATAATCCCGTGTAATATAAATAGTAGTAGTAAAATAAATACAAGTGTTAATTTAGATTGTAGTATTTTAAGTGTGATACATTAATTTTACATTTTTATATTGTAATTAATTTTAAGTGTATAAATATACAGACTGTTTTATATAAATAAATTGCACGAGTTGTTTATTGCGAACCCGAAAACGTTACAATATATTTAAAACGTAGGTATGTGCAGTCTTTTATTATAAATTCCATCAAATATGTGAGCCATAAAAGTGACTTCAATTCAGCTTTTCTTAGGAATACTAATTTTAAGTGGTTATCACACTCTGCCACAAGTAAGACTTATTGGTTATTTGGCGAAGATAAGGGTGTTCAATTTGTGAAAATGCAAAATTCCATTGCATTCGCTCTATTTAAAAGACTGATGTGTTATTTCATGGATAGTTTCAATGTTGCGTTAATGTAACCTAAAAACGTAGAATTGCTTTGCAAATGTAATCTATAATGTAAATTCTTGTAAATATTTAAATAAATATGTATTAGATAAAATCAGTAGCGTTTTTCTTCAAATTTCTAATAGTGGTCCTAAATGGCTTAAAACTCTCGGATCTCTTGGGATTTTAATACATATTTTCGATAAGTTATTTCGATTTCATTACCCCGCCTTTGCACAGATCGAAGTTGTTCGAGAGGTCCTATAACATTGCGCATATGATGACCGCGTTACCAGATTACAGGGTGTTGGCATTTCCTTTGTTTAAGAAGCGCATTTTTGACAAGCTTTTTGCCTTGCAGGTTTGATTCCTTTTGATTTGTGTATTATTATTATTATTTTCATTATGTTGTTGATTTTCTTTTTGGCAATCTATATAATATTTGTTTTATATGCTATATAATATTAATTTTCTACACCTGCATATTTTTCTATTATATATTTCAGTTGCTGTTAGTTTAAGGGGCAAATTTATAATCATTTCAGTAATGAAATATTGCTGAATTTGTTCCTTTTGGTACATATTAGTTTTGTTTTCATTTGTTATATTACACAAAATTTGTATTATTATTGTCTCCTCATTACCTGTAGTGTTACTTTTTTATGTATTTTTATTGTATATGTTTATGTATCAATAAAAACTATTATTATTATTATTTCCAGCGATAATAAAGACCTGATTTCAGAAACGTAACTACATAATTTCTAACACATTATGTATATTACTTGTCGTTGTTGAAGGTTAGGAAATTGTACTTTAACATTTTTCATAACAATTGTTCCGGATAGTTACAAGTTTTAGATTACAAGAATTTTTAAGAATTCCTTATTAAATATTTAAATTTCTAAATAAAGTGTAACGTTTATTATTTTAATATTAGGATAATTATCATTCGATTAATCACCGATTCACACGAATTTCAATTTTGTGTATTTTATAGTACGTGCTCGTACAAAAATAATCCATATGGGAAATTTTCAATACTGTAATAGATAAACATTTGTTTAAAATTACCTCGAAAGCTCGTACGTACTTTTCATCGCCGCATGCACATTCGTGCAGCGATATATGTATTTAAAATAACCTGCTGAATGATTGAATAGCATCTCTTGCACTTCTTAATTGATAGCATGCCAATTAATAGTAACATAAATTATTTACATACAGTGTGGAAATAAAGTAACGGACACATTCATTAACTTCTTAATAGTCACTTTTTTTTACAAAACATAACGATTTTAACTAGGAGAGTATTTTCAGCATACTTTTAGTTTCTTACGTCATTTGGTTTTTATATTGACGTCATCGTCTTTTTTCTTAAATGACAACCTGTACTTTTTAAATTGATTTTTGCAGTACTTTCTAGTCCGTATGCAAGAGTATAAAATTGTTATATTTGAAAATACATTGAGAAAGAAAATCTTAAAGTTAAAATATTATTTTTTAAAATGAAACTAGCGAAGGAGTCTGAACTAACGGCAAAGAAACTAAATGAATGTTTTTGTAGTGCTGGAGGTCACATTACAGGAAATTTAAACACTGACTTCCCACCGATTTTGAAAGAGAAAACCAAATAACCTGATGCTATTTCCATCCAGCAACAGAAGTGGAGCTAAAAGCCTACACAATAAGAAGACAGAAGATATCTATAAATATTTCAACTTATAGTCTAAAAGAAGTTGTCACTGAAGTAAGAGTTTTGTCGATTGTATAAATAGGGCAATGAATGATAAGCAAGTAACGACCTATATTTGCGGCATGGTTGTTTTAAGATAAACCTCATAAAACACGGATCTTTGAAAGTGAACCACTGTCAGTGAGGTACCAAAGTCAGAAAAAGCCTGGATTTATAGAATATTGAAGGACTGGTTTTATAGATTTTGTTCCGGTAGTTCGAAAAAGAAGACAACTTTTGAATTTGGAGACCAAGCCACTTTAAATTTTAGACAATGCTCCAGGACAACCTGAAGCTTTGTGTTCAGGTGATATTGTTACAATGTTTTTACAGTCAAATGTAACCCTCGTAGTGTTACCAATGGACCAAAATGTGACTTAAGCGGTCAGGTTTTATTACCTAAAAGGTTTCTTAAAACAACTTGTTACTTCTATAGATTCAGGTGTTTAATTTGAAATATCTTGTAAGTGGATTAGAAACAGAATGAGAAAATGTGAGGCCGGAATTTAGTCAAACGTCTTGGAGTAAATTTCTAAGACAAGAAGTTTTTGAATAGTCTGTCGGACAAGAAGAATCATGAGAATCAATAAACGATATTGATATTTTGGAACATGTTCGGAACGAATCTAATCAAAACGGGTTTGAAGTGTGCAGTTTCTTAGATTTCGTTTTTACTTTTTTAGATTTTTTATTTTATTAGTCATCTCATCTTATATCTACTCAAAATACGATATGTAATACAGCTGTTAAGTTTTTATTTGAAAATAAAGAAATTTTTCTTGTAAAATGTTCGTAAATAATTAGGAGTATAGGAATATATATTTCCCTGTCTTTTACTCGATAATTCTTCGAACATCTCGAAGATCTGTATCAACCAGTGTAGTTATAAGTTTGGATTAAAGAGATCTTACATTTCGAACATGTTGGATAGCTTCGGTAAGCTTTTTATTGTATGAGAACTATTAGTAAATATCTTATTTTTTAGAAGAAATAATTCAGCAATGTCAATTATGAAGATCGTGGCAGAATGTCTGTAGACTATGCGAAATGTGTAGATTTGGGCATTTAAACTTCACGTGCCTTGTTTAGTTAATTATCATTGCGAGCAATAGCACCCTTCTGTTTGAGTTTTTCTGTAATAATTAATCAATTTCAAATATAACTAGTCTTTCTTCAACAGATGATTATTAATAATATATACGTAGAAGTACATAAATATATAAAATAATTTACGTCAAATAAATATATATATGTAATTTTAAAATTTCCATTTATTTCTAATATTCAATCTGATACTTTTCATTTATAAATATCAAAACTTTTTTCCTGTAGAGTAATCTAAATATCAACACATGCAGGAGCGATTCTATGTGATACATCTAATAAATTAACATTGTCTACGGCGTAATAAGTTTTAATATTTAAATAGGTGCGTTTTAATGTGATAGCATTAATTACTAGGAATACAATGTTGACCCACTTACCACACTAAACCCTGTGCCCCACCTCCTTTGGGCTCCAGGTTTGTGTAACGCTGGGGAACCCAAAATGCTGTATCCTCAAATTCCTGTCGCACGAATCCTCCTCTAACTTGCATTGTTTTTCTTTTTTTTTTTGGTTTTGTATTTATCGGTTTGGGTTATATTTTTTGGCGTAATGTACGTACACACGTCAAAATAAAACAACAATACTATCAAAGACGGCGGTTTTGCAAACAAACAAAAGAAGAAAATGCGTGCGTTTTTGTGTTTAACTAAAAAAGAAAAAAAAGGAAAACGAAAACTATAAATACGTCAAATAATAAAATTTGAGAAAACAAAAGGCAAACTAATATGAAATACGGAGAGCTATAATTAAATCGATAAGTATCAAGTGATAAAGCATTAATTCTTCAAATAAATTATGGTATATTATTTGCATACATACAATAGTCCTGATAAGTACAAGCTTAAGACAGATTGGCGGGCCGCACCATAAAAAGCTTTTTCTATTATTAACTTTAACATAGTACGAGCTTAAAAATTTAAGAACTGTAAGCATTTCAGATACCTTGAACATTTGAAAGTAGCTAAGATATTACCAATATATGAAAATGGTGACACAAATGTATGCAACAACTTTCGACCAATCAGCATACTGACGATTTTATCAGATGTGCATGAACAGGCAATGGCTACTAGATTATCTCACTTCGTTGAGTCGCGTGGTCTACTATCTCTAAAGCAACATGGTTTTCGTATAGGTAGACCACTGGTGTGTGGTGCAATGGACTTTATCAATTATATACATTGTCTCATTTGACTACAGAAAGTTTGTACAAATGAACATGCTGCACTTAAGTAAAGTTTTTGATTTGGTGGATCATGAAATATTGCTGCAGAAACTAGAACGTTACGGGGTTAGGTAAAAGCCAATGGACCTTATCAAATCAGACTTAACAAATAGAGTCAGATAGTGGTGAGAGATCTAAATTGCATCCGCTAAACTGTGGAGTTCCTCAAAGATATTGGGACCATTATTGTTTATCATCTTTGTGTTCCTCATCAACGTTTAGCGTCAACGCAGCAAAATATAGGTTACCGGGAGCCAAAATTATACAATTAATTGTCTTACATCGGACTGGAAAAGGTTGGGCGTGGATGCCTTTACTAGACTGGCGAAAGGCATTTTAACAGAGAAGAAGAACTAGTCTGTCGATGAATTTCTTACCGACCCATAACAAAGGCCACAGTCACCGACATATATAATAACACTAAGTTTAACCATCTATCTCAGGAAAGAGGAAAAAGAAGGTTTGCAAGAGAGATCAAAAATGCACTAATGAAAAAAAGCTTCTATACCTTAGAAGAAACCTGAGAGGACTTGTTTAATATGTAATGGCTCGATTATCTGTGTTTTGTTTGTTTGTTTACTGACATGTTATTTTTCTTTAGAAAATTGTTATTTATTCAAGCTCTGTAAATCTTAATTCTAGTTCTTTGGCGAAAAAAAAATTCTGTTTATAATATTATTGACAATTGTTTATATTCTTTAATATTGCAATATAGATCTCTTTATCTATCACAATATTATGTAGTTAATCTTCCTTCTAAACAATCGTTGTCAATAACTGTCTAACATGATGTATTACCCGCAATGAACACGTTTGACAAATAACTTAAAAAATATGACCTATTTGTACTAAGCTTTGCAGTTACTATGTTTGCTAGTCAATTTCGAACATTTTAATGAAGCAATTATAACTAAAGCAATCAAACACTAACGTAATTATCTTAAGCATATGTAAACAGATTGTATAAGTAATATTTATAAATTGATTAACCTGTGCCATTCTTTACTCCAAGTCGTTTCACTAGACGTAGTAGCATGTTCTATCAAGAGAGACACCTGAGATAAGCGCTTCTTCAGTCCATCCATGGCAGGCTTGTTTCCACCTTTCATCCCCAATAACTAGTATTATTATATCCAATTAATATTCTGTTTATTGTTGTACAAGTTATATCGTTGTTTATAACATTAGTGAAATTACTAAACTGAGTATGCTCGCATTTGTGTAAAAGAATTTAAATAATTTGTTGTATCATCGGAAAAATGTAAAACATGAAAAAGGGATGCGCATGTACATAAATTCGGAAGAAAATTACGGGGAAAGACACTATTATCTATGCTCATAATTACTTTCAACAAGGAAATGCCTACTTGAATTGTTAGTGGAATTTGTTGCTCATTTTTGTAAATAGCTTTGCGATTATGTGTAATGGTGTAACAGTAAATAAAAAACACTTTACTCACATTTTCACGTTATCGGTTTGTTATTGTAATATTAGTTTTATATTGGTTACAATTGTTTATATTCATGAATTTTTGGTTATTTTGTTTACATAAAGTCACGAGGACCGTCTTTTTAAATTTTTACAAACGGCTAACAGGTGGTACTATTGACATATATCGTCATGGCCAACTAAATCTCTCTATTGCTGAAACGCTGTCATGGCCAAAACGTAATGAACTTTTGAATCAGTCGATTAACCTAAAAATGTTGTTCTCTACCTGGCGTCATCTATCCAAAGCAATATAAACTATTTAGTATAATCGTGAAACCCTTGAAAATATGCAAAATTATTCTAGTATACCGAGCTTAGTTAACACTTGATTTATTAGTCGGTGAATGACATTTACATGATTTGATTTTTATTTTGTATACTTTACGACTTTTTCCACTTAAATTTTTCTGATACTACAAAGATTTAGCCTTTTCATTTAATGTGTTACATATTTGTTATAATATATTCTGCAAATTTACAACGTGTGCCAATAGGAACCATATTTAGTTAATCCACAAAAAAAACGTGGTATTTGTGGTCATTTAGTGCTAGCCACAATAGTCTGTACCAAAATGTAGCCTGAATATGTGAACTCTATGGTATTTGTAAGCTGGTTTAGTTTAAACAGGATGCCAGAAAAGAAATGCGTTTATTGGAAATATTTTTGTATTGTCATTTTTTGTTTTGTAATTAGCCTTTTATTCTATTGTAGACTGTAGTTACACTGGGCAACAAATTTTCGAAAAGTTCATGCTTCCAAGCTGAAAATAATCATTTCTTAATGAATTCAATGTGCTGAATACGAAAATGACTAAGAAAAAGCTGAATTGGCTACGGGTTTTCTGTAATATGTACGCATATTTCAGAAAAAGTGTACTTATGTCAATATTATAATACATGGTAAGAAAACATTTACGCATATTTCAGAAAAAGTGTACTTATGTCAATATTATAATACATGGTAAGAAAACATTAGTCTGCTTCCGGCTTTCGACTTCTTTTGGCCTGCCGTTTGTAGTGGACTTGTGGAGCATCTCTACTGATTGTCCAACAATAGTCAGCTAGCATTGATGTAGACCATTTGCCTTGGTACCGTTGCTCCATGGTGACAATATCCTGATGAAAGCGTTCGCCGTGCTCATCGCTGACCTGCCCGCAGTTATCAGGAAAGAAATCTAAGTGGGAATCAAGAAAGTGGATCTTTAAGGACATATTGCAGCCGAATTCATGAAACAAAGCCAACATATCCTCAACCAGACACTTGTAATTTTCTGCCTTGTCATTCCCCAGGAAGTTTGCTGCCACTTGATAGAATGCATCCCAAACCTGTTTTTCTTTACCTTGAAGAAGTTCCTCAAACTTGGGGTCTCGGAAGAGCTGTCTAATTTGAGGCCCCACAAAGATGCCCTCTTTAATTTTGGCTTCACTGAGTCGAGGGAATTTGTCATGCAGGTACTTGAATGCTGGTCCATTCTTATCCATGGCTTTTACCAAGTTTTTGACAAGACCGAGTTTGATGTGTAAAGGAGGAATGATGATTTTGTGTGGCTGTACCAATGGTGGGTGCTGTACATTCGTTTCTCCAGGCTTAAAAAATGCTCTCGGAGGCCAGTCTTTCTTGATGTAGTGCAAATCGATTGCTCTGCTGTCCCACAGACAAAGAAAACAGCAGTACTTTGTATATCCCTGCTGCAAACCCATCAACAGAGATACTACCTTCAGGTCAGAACATATCTGCCAGCCATACTTGCTGTAGTTAATCGTCTCCAGTAGCTGCTTTAGATTGCCGTAAGTCTCCTTCATGTAGACCGCATGTGCAATAGGTATGGATGGAAGCTGGTTCCCATTATTCAACAAAACCGCCTTTAGGCTCAGTTTTGAAGCGTCTATAAACAGCCGCCATTCGTGGGGATCATGTGCAATACCGAGAGCTTGTAGTAGACCATCAATATCGCAGCAGAACACAAGGCTTTCTTCTTTCTTAAAGAAAGATTCGAAGAGCTGATGGCGAGTGCGAAATGAAGTCACTCGGACATTCTGTTCCAGAAGATTCCACTGTCGAAGTCTTGAGGCCAGTATCTTCGCTTTGCTTTTCGACAGATCCAAATCGCGAACAAGATCGTTCATTTCATCCTGGGTAATTTTATGCGGTGCAGATGTTTCGTCAAAGCACGAAAAGTCATCATCCTTACTGCCACGTTGAGGAGAACTCGCCGACGCATGGCCATCCTCATCGTCTGAACTGATAGAAAAATCTGTAGGAGGTTCTGGAATTGGGAGTCCTTCGCCATGAGAGACAGGTCGCAGAGCAGATGGTATGTTAGGGTATTTAACTGTCCACTTCTTCTTCTTGGTGATGCCTCCAGAAGCTGGTCGTACCATACAGAAATAACAGTCGTCAACGTGATTGGTGGGCTCCCTCCAAATCATGGGCACAGCAAATGGCATTGCCTTTCTTTTGCCATTAAGCCACTGTGAAAGATTTACGGCACAAGTGCGGCAGCATACGTGTGGGGCCCAGTCTTTGTCCTGGTCGCCTATCTTGCAACCAAAATACAAATGATACGCTTTCTTAACTGTTGCACTGATGTTCTTTTTCTGTGCAGCAAATGTCACTTCTCCGCAAATATAACAGAAGTTATTTGCACCATTAACACAGTTACGAGGCATTGCTACTGTTTAGTTACTTTACACTATAGCAATCACTTATGTATGCTAGAGCTTCGAAAAATATGCGCGAATGAACGGACATTGCACGAGTTAACTGTCACGTCGGCCATTTATAAATAAACTATAATTAGCTATTGCTTGATATTGCGCAATCAATTTCGCAACACTCTCAATGGAAACTTACAGTAAATGCTGCATTAACTTCTTTGCATGAAGGGGTGATGCAATATGACGCAAAATTTCGTAATTTCTCACTAAACTGCATTACATTATGCAATAGCATCTATACAATGGACAAAACGTCAATATCTCTTGAACGTGAGCCAATCAACTTTTTTCAATGTGATATTCGTGTTCAGCACGTTGAATTCATTCAGGATTGGGTACTTTCACCTAAGAAGCAATTTCACTGTTGACCAGTGTTATTATCAATGATGCACTTTGTTATCATACTAAAGTTGAAAGGAGCTAACCAGAAAGTGATTACAGTTAAAGAAAATATTGTTCTGTGTTGAAATGTGTGTATAGAAATTCAATACACCATTGAGTATTGAAAATAAGAAAAATTGGAAAAAAGTACATCAAAGCGTACTGAAGTACGAATAAAAAACGAGTTTAGGGAATATTACATTTTTAACCTGTGTTATTTGAAAATATATTATAATCCTTTTAATAAATGTATAAGTATTTGACAATGAATATGTAATATTAGTGTCGTACACCTATTTTTAAGTTCAATTTGTTATATGTAAACAAGAATATGTAAATTTAAAGCAATTGCTAATAAAAGTATATTATTATTATTATTATTATTATTTATATCAGTTTATTTGTAATATTTGTGTATACTGTACAACAAAATAAAGGCTTTATTATGTCGCAACAAAATCATTTTAGTTCTGATGCTGTAAAAGACAATCTAGAAACCATCTTTTTGGATTTGTTATTCTACTATTAGATGGCGTTAGGTAAAATATGATATTTTTTCATTACCAGAATCAATTTCACCAGTTTAAATCGAGTTTATGGTATGGTCATTATAGCAGGGATAGAGACATCCTTGGCCAAGATATCGTTACTATTTTCGTAAATTTTGACATTTGTTCTTGTAAAAGTAGTTTGTTTAAAGTGAACATTAAAAAAAAGAATTCTTATGAATTCCACGTGAAGGTTTTTATTGGATGATTTTTTACGACTTTAGTAAAGGTTTATTTAATCAAAAACAATGTATAAAATCGCTCTCAAAAAACGTCCCAATTCGTACCCATAATCTCTTCGTGATCATGCATTCGTCAATGATGAATTTCGTGGAAATCAACTAAAATAAGATCGGTTCATATTCATAACATAGATGCCCTTTGCTTCATGATTGAACAATATCGATACGTGACTTGCAGTGCAGATAGAATTGTCCCTAGGAGTATAGATGACTGCAGTTCAATTTTGCATGAGCAGCATCTAACTGTCAAAAAGATCTGCTGCCGATGGATTCCGTATAATTTGATCGAAGCTCAATAAAATGCTCGTGTTAATGCAAGAAGATCATCAAAAAATTCTAACGGGGAAGTTTAAAATTGTGACTCAGAATGAAATACGATTTTAAAAATAAAACAGCTCATTGGTTTTTGAACGATTTAATAAATTGTACTTAGAAATATAATTACTTTCATCTGAAAATTAAACCTTAAAAACAACATCGTCTAAATGTTGTCCATGACATAATGCATGTTGAAGACATTACTGCCCATACAGTTACTTTTGGAGTATGCAAAGCGACTGCATGTTTTCTCTTAGGCTTCAGACCAGTACCAACAGTTCTGTTTGTTCACGCACTCGTCTAAATGAAAATGTGCATCGTCACTGAAAAGAATATGCATCAAAGTAACAAAATTAAGATAGCTACGGTGATCATCATTCTTCAAAGCTTAAACCAACTGGATCTTATAAGGATGGTAATGTAAATCCTTTTTCAAAATTCTTTGAACACTACACCGGCTTAAATGTTTTAAGCAAAGGCATGTTTTCTTAACGAACGATGTGGATTTTGGCCTACAGCAGTATTTACAGCTTCGATGTTCATTTTACTTCACTCATTCATCAACAGATCTGCGGCCAATAGGCTTAGAACAAACAGTAGAACCACTTATTTGAATTTGTGTATCTTTTGCTCAATTAAATGAGCAAATGAACCTTGATGAGCATGTCGCAAATTGTAGTGATTTCGAAGTATTCTATTGGAAAAAAATCCACAAGATGATAACTCGCATGGTGGCAGTAAAAGTAATCTGACATTGAGAGTTTCCTCTAGATACAAAAAAATGAGGTGTGGCCACCACACGACTTTCTTATACGTATGAGCGTTTCAAACTATAGAATTTTAAGAATTTTTTATACAAAAATTATTCAAAATCCTATTCTAAGTACTTCTATTCTCTTAATAAATCTCTATATAATGCATACTTTGCAAGATATTATCAAAAAAGTGCTCCTCGCTAAGAGTAAAAGTACTACTTCCGGTCCGAATTTTGAAATTTCATATATACAAAAAATATTGCAAATCCAGTTCTAAATACTTTTGTACTCTTGATAAATATGTATAGAATGCATAACTTACGACATATTTGCAAAAAATCGCTATTCGAAAAGAGTAAAAGTGGTACTTCCGGTCTGAATTTTGAAATTTTTTTCATACAAAAAATATTGAAAATTATGTTTTAAATACTTTTATACCCGCCATGTACTTGTCTAAAAAGCATGACTTGCGAAATATTCGCAAAAAACTGATTTTCGATAAGAGTAAAAGACCTACTTCCGGTAGGAATTTCGAAAAACTTTTTAAATAAAATTATTCTCAATTTTAATTTTAAGTATATATGAATTCTTTATAAATTTGTTTAAACTTGGTAGTTGATGAAATATTGTCAAAATTCGATTTTTTTCACTGAAGTAAACTACTACTTCCGGTCGGCCGATTTTGCTGAAAATCTAATCAGTTCTCAAGAGGGTGATTATACTACTAAATGCAAAACTTGGAATAGATACCTACAGCGGTTTGAGCGCTATCGTGGTCACACACACACAGAGAGAGAGATAGACAGACACACAGACATTTTTTAAAAACCACTTTTTTGGTATCAGGGGACTTCAAAATGCGGACATCTGCAAAAATCTCGAGGTCGAAAATTTTCATCATCACAATACTTCCTTATACTACGTATAAGAAAGTAAAAAGAAACTCGAATTTATTTTGAGTCACCCATTTTATATTAGTATCTACCAGAATTTAGGATTAGAAAATGCATGAAAATAAAACTAATTTCCTTATTTAAGCGTATTTTCCAAACCGTCTTAAATGAATGGTTTTTGTAGTATTTCTTAGAATATCTTTTTTTGCGTGTAGCACGGCAATAGATGTTGGAAACTTCATGAAATTAGTAGCACAACGTTAATTTTGTATTATTAGTTGATTTTTAAGTACTTTGGTCAACTTTGTGAATTTGAAAATGATTTTTAACAAGTGCAAGAGCTAACTCAGTTTAGATAATTATGCATTAAAAAAGGTTATAGATGTAGTACATGGAAATGTGTTCCCAAATATATTTGAAATTGTCATGAATGAGCCATCTTAATTATGATTTCTTTTGATAAATGACATTTACATACTACTTAAAGGACATGCATGCTATATATTATACAGTGTGGAAATAAAGTAACGGATAACGACATTAACTTCGTTCATGTTTATCTTTTGAAAAAAATCTCGAAGGGGTATAGCGATTTTAACAAAGGGGAATATTTTCATCGCATATTCAGTTTTTACGTCATTTATTTTTCATGTTATGACGTCACCGACTTTTTTTTAAATGACAACCTACAATTTTTTTAATTTATTGAAGTGTAAACTTCTTTAGGCGCGTTGCGCTGATTATAGGCAGTGAACATGACTGACCCGTCACGCTCGGATATGTAACGCTCGTTCGGGTAATGTCGGCTCGAGTAGACTAAGGGAACAATTTTATTATTATTTAATTTCAATTAAATTGAAATTTAAATGAATAAATAAATTCATGTCCCAGAACAGGTTCGATCCCGAGACCGCACGGTTATGAAGCCGATACGTTACAATTAGACCAAGAGCGGGACAGTAAGCAAGTATTTATATCGTCTATTTATATATATATACATGCGTCCTAAAATCTCCTTAATAATGCTTGCGGCCGAGGCAAGACAATCTCGAGTACGTTAAAGTTTTTTTGTACTCACCGCCTGTAAAGTGACATTTGGCGCATGTGTAGCTCGACTAGGAAATACGTTTTCCCGGTTGAGGCGACTGTAAAAATTGAAAAAAACTCTGGCACTTTGGGATATTTAAAAAAAAATCTAACTTGGTAGTAATAAAATTTAGTCTATAAAATACTACTTCCCTCCACTATTCTTCACTAAAAGTTGGGGAAATAGGAGTAATAATAAATAATTCTTCCAAAAAAATTGTGGCGCCATCTATTTGACGACATTTTAAGCGACACCTTAAGCAAGATTCAAGCGCCATCTATTTGAACCACATCGACATTTATATTGGCAGTTCGGAATTGTTTGTATTTAAACCAAAAAACGCAATAAATGTACTATAAATTTATAAATATAAGAATAAATACCTCATGTTTGCCATGTGTAAGAATATAACTTAATTTTACGGAAAGGTGAGTAATAGTTACGTACATGAAATGCTAAAATTAATTAGGTAATCTATCTTAGGTTAGGTATGATACCAATGACATTAATCAATAATATTTTTTTTTATTGAAGTGTAAACTTCTTTAGGCGCGTTGCGCTGATTGTAGGCAGTGAACAAGACTGACCTGCAACGCTCGGATATGTAACGCTCGGATATCTAACGCTCTTCGGGTAAAGTCGGCTAAGGGAACAAGATAAATAAATATATCATATAGAGGTATTTAATTTCAATTAAATTGAAATTTAAATGAATAAATAAATTCATGACCCAGAACAGATTCGATCCCGAGACCGCACGGTTATGAAGCCGATACGTTACCATCAGACCAAACAAGGGACCGTAAGCAAGTATTTATATCGTCTATTTATACATACACATACGTCCGAACCGACCAAACGAAACGGACGCTCGCGTAAATGTAATAAATGTGCGACTATGTTTTATTTAATACGTTACTCAATATTATATGCGTGTATTTCGTATTATCTACGGTATTATTAACCTCGCCTTGATGAAGTTTACACTTCTGCCGTGTGGTTTTAAGCACACTCATTCTTCTTGTTTCGATAGTACTTTCAATTTGCTCTCCAACGGTATAAAACTTTTAGTATATTACATTTGACAAAAATTGAGAAAAAGAGTCGTAAGTTGAAATATTAAAAATTCATTAAAAAATCTAGTCACATAACTTTGATAGAAAGATTGACGGCACTATCGTTTTTATTATAAAAACGTTGAAAACTCGAACTATAAATTTACTATCTACACCATACAAAGTTAATAATTACATTAAAACTTGATTAACCAGAAAAAAAACTCTAACAATAACATCAAATGCAAAAATAAGTCTAGAAATAACACTTTTTAAATTACATTTACACTAAGTGTTCAAAATAACGACCCTGTACCATCCGACAATTCTCAAGACGATTATAAAACTCATTTCTCACATTCTGAAAAGTTTGAGCTGATATTAATCCAGTTTAATGTCAAATTCTGTGCTTGAGATCTAAATTATTAGGTCGATTTATATACACTTTATTTTTTAGGTACCCCTATTGAAGGAAATCTAATGACGTTAGATCTGAAGACCTAACCGGCTATTCCATTGGACCTCTTCTTCCTATCCATCTTCTTTGGAGAACTTGGTTCAAGTAGCGTCGCACATTAATTGCGTAATGTGGCGGAGCACCATCATGTGTTAACCATATACTATTATTTGGTTGGTCAGGGCTGTTTGCATTAGGAAATAAAGCAGCTAATGCAGGCATCAATTCGAACTGTAGAAATTGCAAGTATCTCTTTCTCTCTCCAGTTAAGTTGTTATCAAAAAAGAATTGATATAGAATTCTGTCACCAATAATTCCTGCCCATACGCTAACTTTCTGAGGATATTGCTCAATAGTACCATTTTCATTAATATATTGTTTGCAAAAGGTAAATTATTTTAATTTAGAAAAGAGAATAACACTGATTTTATTGTGAAACTGACAAATTAATTTATTCTGACAGCCGTAACTAATGTTTTTTGTTTTATGCATCGGTAACTAAATTCATTTGGCAATACAGTGGATTTTTAATATTTCAAATTTAAGACCCTTTTTCTCAATTTTTTTCAAATATAACATAAGAAGTTTCATATCGTTGGATAGGAAATTGAATGTACTATCGAAATCAATTAAAAAATATATAGATTGTTATTAAAAAAAAGTGGGTGACGTCATAACATAAAAAACAAATTACGTAAGAAACTGAAAATACGATGAAAATATTCCCCTTAGTTAAAATCGTTATACCCCTTCGAGATTTTTTTTAAGAATGAATGGTAACGAAGTTTATCCATTACTTTATTTCCACACTGTATAAATGTCTGAGAATTATTTCTGAACTAATTACCAGAAAATTAGAGAAATAATAAATGTAACAATTTATTTGCAACGTACCATGTTCTTAATTTTGATACCCATCTTTGAAAGCTACAACTCTTCACAGATGTTAGCCTAACAGTTTTAACTTCTACTAATTGCAACTAATGTCTAAAGATGTGTGATATTATGAACACATGAAATAATACTGAACTAAAACAAAAAAGATGCAAACCTTAATAACATCTGTTTTGACAGAAAGAAAGGTTTGAAATTCATTTGCTTTTAGATAATATTCTCGTGATTTTAGACGATCATTAAATTATGAATAATGAAAATGAAGTTCAAAGTTAACTGACTTACAAGAATGCAAAAGTTTGTTTTAATTGGAAAATATCAATTAAAACGTTCATAGCATTTTGCATAATGCTTTGTCATGACAAATGTACATAATTTATTTATTTTAAATGTTTTCGCATTGTGTAATCTATTGTAAAATGTAATTGGGAAGAACACCTATTACAATAGCGACACAGTATTTATAATATTACAATAAAGAAAGGATTCGATGACTTATATCAACAACATAATACATGCATTGAAGTTTCTGGGAATATGCTAACATTTTTTAAACATCATTATTTAAAAAGCAATTCTGCCTAATAATATTTACCAATTTTTAATAATCATTTTATTTTAAAATTACTAAACTTATTAGAAAATTGAACTATTGCTAACAGTAATTATCATGCTTACATCTTCCAGGCTTGAGAAATTTAAATGGGATACTGATAAATGTAAAGAGGATTCCTTTTACTTTCTTATACGTAGTATAATATATCTTTCTCCTGTTAATGTACCGTTATAGAACACTAGACCGACGACTATCGAATCTATCCATCCGCACCAAACATTAAAACCAAACCGAACTTGTATAGCATATGGACGCACTATTAGTAAATTTTCTAGGGACCAGTAGTGACTGTTCTTCCTATTAACCATGTCCCTATTTGGAAAATTCGTTTCATCACTCTATAAAACACATTGTGCTCCGTTTAAGTTGTCGTTGCAGAAACATACGAACCATTGACAGAAGGTTAATCTCCTGGCTAAGTCTCCGAGTGGTAATGTTTGTGAGGTTCGGAACTTATATGGGATATACTTATGCTTTTTCAAAATTCTTTGGATTGATGAATAACTTAAACCCAATTCTATTGTAGCATTCCTAATAGAAACTTCACGATGAGCTTTAAAATATGCCAACGTAGTTTCTACTTCTTCATTGAGGATGATTCTTTTCTATTTAAATAAGCAATCATGTCGTCTAAACTGACTGTATAGTTTCCGAAAGTAACGTCGATCTGGTTGCTGTCGTAAAGGATATCGTTCAGCATAATGTTCGCTACTCCTTTTTGAATTTTTACTGGATACGATGTATGCTTCCAACATATCGCATTCTTCTAAATGAAAAAACACCATAGTTAGATATCTAATACTAAACAACGTAAATGTGAAAAAATAGAACAAAAGTACAAAAGGCAAAGTAAGATGAATAACTACTATTATGCGAAAAAATGCGTGCGAAAGATTTATACTTAGTACGTTGTTGACAATGTCAAAAAGCATACTGTGTTTCTTTTGTTGGATTAAAGTAAAAGAAGTCTACTATTCACTTTATAGGGTCTACCTAGGGATACGCATCGAACACCGATGTTTTCGAAACATCGATGTCTGTAATTCGATGTTGCGATGTTTTGACATCGATGTTAGTAGTTCCATATAAATCGATGTAAATCGATGTTGGTCCAAAACATCGATGTTCAATGATCTATAGAAACCTATATTGCCGGTGGGATCAAAATTTGTAAGTTTGAAACGAAATTAATAATAAAACCAAGTACTTGGTGTTAGAGGGTTGTTTAATAGATTCAGTTTCACAGACCAAGGAGATCCATTCTTAAATTGCCATACGGCTCTAAGTAGTATTAATTTTTCAACTGAAAATACCTTTTTGATATATTTACTAATTTTTTTTGTAATTTACCAATTTATTTGAGTCCAACTGCACTATTACTATAGTTGTAATGCATAAACACATAGTGTGCCCAATAATGAAATTTATTTTAATTATAAAAAAAAACCGTAAAACGTATACAATTACTTTAACGAATACTGTACAAGGTTATAGTTTAAACATATTTCTATCTATAACGTTTATTTATAATATTGGTTATAATAAGAATAATATCTATATAAAAAATGAACTGAAGATTACACAAGTTATTACCTACATATTTTACACAGAAAATTTGAAAGAACCATTTTGGCCCACTGAAATAAATATTTTATATTCGTAACATAACTAGTTTTATGAAATGACAAATATCTTTTCTATAATGTTATAATATTTCTTCTAAAACTCATTGGCGACTTAAAAGTCATCAGTTTGGGGAGTGGAGTCCCTAATTACTGATACGAGAAATTTACTATTTTTTCTGATCGAAAAACTTTAGAATTATGGGATTTACGGACTCAAAACGGCACATCATTGGCTAAGGAAGAGATGACTGAAAGGGGTAAGTAGTTCACCAGTTAACATTTCTGGGATTTACAGCGTAAAAGTATAAATAGTGCCAGCATGCAGAACCTGGTTCATTTTTATTTTTGATACATATTACGATACTGTTCAGTTTAAGTATACGCGTCTTTTTTTTTTTTACTCCTACTTTATAATGTCTTCAATAAGAAAAAGTTATGTGTGGAAGTTTTTCGAAAAACATTCAGATGGTACAGCGACTTGTAGATTGTGCAAGAAAAAACTTAAAACGTCGGGAAATACCAGCAATTTAACTGGTCACGTAAAAAGTCTTCATCCACATGCTGTAAAAGTTAGTGCTTCAACACAATCAACATCGAAGTATGTAGCGTCAACATCAAGATGTGTACAATCTTCAAGTCCAGGTGTAGAATGTACTACCTTTGTCGAAAGTGGATTGTCCGAAACACCTCCTCCGGAAAAAAAGGCAAGTGAGTCTATCAAACAAAGATTAATTTCTGAATCTTTTTCGGAAATACAAGCATATTCTGAAAGAGGTGCGATATCCTCAAAAATTACGAACTGTATCGTATTCATGATATGCAAAGACTGCTAGCCTATTTCTATAGTAGAAAACGAGGGATTCCAGCAGCTTTTAAAAACAATTGCGCCACTCTCTAAAATTCCAAACAAATCGAGTATTACAAGATTTATTGAAACAAAATACGATATAATGCAAAGGTGTATCAAAGAAAAATTGTCAAATTTAAAACACGTAACATTAACTACAGATATATGGACTGACACCCACCAAACAAGAAGTCTTTTGGGGGTCACAGTACATTTTTTAAATAATTACGAACTCTCTGCCATTATTGCCGGAGTTGTAGAATTGTCCGAAAGACACACTTCAGAATATCTGGCTGATCAAATCTTGACAGTATGCAATGATTGGAATATTGCAAAGGAGAATGTTACTTGTGTTGTGACTGACAATGGGGCAAACATAGTAAAAGCTATAGAATTGGCATTTGAGAAAGGAAAACACTTACCATGTTTTGCTCACACTCTCAATTTAATGATAGACAAGGCCATGGAACAGACTACTGGACTTATTGAGTTAATCACACGAGTAAAAAGTATTGTTATGTGGTTCAAACACAGTGTTGTTGCTTCTGACGAGTTAAGAAAAATTACACATTTAAAATTAATACAGGAAGTGTCAACAAGATGGAACTCAAGATATTTTATGATTGAGAGATTTTTAGTAAATTATAAAGCTGTTAACGAAATTCTAATTAAACATCCGCAGGCTCCAAACATGTTATCAGCATGAGATATTTTTGAATTAAGAGAAATTGCTGAAATTTTGAAACTAGTCGAAGCAGCCACAAGAGAAGCTTGTGGTGAAAAGTACTTAACTACTAGTTCAATAATACCAATGGTGCACTGTCTACTTGACACTGTGAGTAACATAAAATCAGAAACTCCCATTGCTACAGCACTTCGAACTTCAATAATGAATGAAGCTAAAAAAAGATTTGGACACAGGGAAAGCGTATATTTTCTAGCGTTAAGCACTATACTTGACCCAGGGTTCAAGAAGATTCATTTCACAGATGCACTGGCCTGTTCCAGAGCCATTAAACAATTAAGGGATTTAACTGTGCAAGATGTAGAACACGCACATCCTCCTGAATCCGAAATTGGTAAGTTAATTGTCTTCACATTCAATTATTTAAGAGCTTATTTTGTATTTTGTTAACTAGATGTCCCAGGAACCAGTACCAGCGAGTCTTTTTTTTGGACCAAGCATTACAATTTGATGAAAGCTCATAGTATCTCTAACTCGCGTTCCACTGATGAAGTAGCAGCATACTTGGAGAGCCCATTGTTAAATCTGTCGAAGAATCCTCTGGAAGAATGGAAATCTTTGAAGCTCCTCTATCCGAAATTATACGGTGTAGCCCTGAAGTACCTCACGACAGTTGCAACATCAGTTCCTTCAGAACGATTATTTTCTAAGGCTGGACAAATCCTATCTCAACAAAGAAATCGCCTCAAAGGAAAACGTCTATCACAATTGTTATTTTTACAATCCCTTGATAAGCTTATATGGGATTTGTAATTTCAAGTGTAGCTTATAAGATTATACATACTTATTTATTACCATTTTTCTATTTTAGTAGTTATTTGTAATAAAGTTACCAAGTAATTACTTTTCTTATTTATAATAATTATTGATTATGTACCACGCTTAAGGCTCTATTACACTTATCAATTTTTTGACCAAGAACCAGATCAAGTTAAAATTGACGACAAGTCGTGTATTACACTTGTCAAGTGGACTTAATCAATGATCAATTTGTTTACAAAGAACTTGTTGAATTAGACATGTTCTATTTTTCTTCTCAACTTAATCAACTTTTTAGTGATTTCTAGCAAAATTCATGTTATAAAGTTTTTTGCCAACTGTGTAAAATGAAAACATTCCATTTTAGAATATTGTTAAGAATGACGTTAATTTGATACTTCTTGAAAGAATTGTGTGCCTAAATTATTTATTTTCTTTTGCATCTCTTGTGCAGTTAATTTTAACATTCAATATCAAACACAAATCTTCGGTAAATTTATTATTTTTTTTATTTCGTACTTTTGCACTATTGGTACTACTAATTCACCTAAAAGCATTGCTAAAATCTTGGTGAAAAAATTGATAAGTGTAGAAAAACTAACAACTATAAAGTTACTACTGACTACCTACCTACTCTGCAATTAATTAAAAATATATAAATTACCACTGACTGTATAGAATTTAGTTAGCTGAATGGTAAATGCATATTTTTTGGGATTTCTAAATAATATGAAATTTTTTACCGATGTATCGAAGACATCGATGTTTTTTGTACGATATATCGAAGACATCGATAGATTGTATTTAATATCAAACATCGATGCACCATCGATGTTTTGCTTTCGATGCGTAACCCTAGACTCTACCCTATAAAATGAATAGTAGACTAGCGTATTTTTTTATGATGACTAATATACAGTTCATGAATAAACGATAACAAAGGAGTTATTGTGGATTGCTGTTGATGTTAGTGGTGATGTTCTTATAAATAAGAACCACTATTTATAAGAACATCAGCACTAGGGCGCGGACATGACCGGTTTAAACTACGACGAAGTTACAACGGAGCAAAGAAATAATGTAAACAACACACGTTTACTGAATAGCACTAATTCATATGGTGGACTGCAAAATCTGTTACGCCCGAGAATGAGAGCAAAAAATGCCCATAAAATAAAGAATTTATGAGTAAAATCCTTTTTTCATCGGAGTAGATAGGAGCGTGAGGGGTTTTTAAATTTTTTTATAATTACCTTATATTTCGCAGGAGAAATAAAATTTTCATTCATACTTACATTAGTTTCGGTTTTTCATTGTTTTGACTGCTAATTACGTACTTCGTAATTTTTGTAATAGTCTGTTTAATACCGGTTTATTGAATCGACTTCGCCCAATTATCTAGACGTAAGTGTGCACTGGATTTCGTTTAGTTTCAATAACATACGCGTACATTTTTTGTTATCATTTATTTAGATCTAGAACGTTGTTTACGTTACTTTTTCTGATATGAAAATAAATTCTCAGTGTTTCCGAAATTTATTACAAAGTCTGTAAAATATCGTTACAGAATGCCAAAATATCGCACGTTCGTCACTTAGCTTTGCTAAAACATACACAGAAATAGTTTTTATGCAGAGAATTTCGATAGTTTACAAAATTTCGTTACATGTTTAAATGACGAAACTCGAAGTATTTCTGAGTACAAGGAACTAACACAAATCCCAAATTTAAAAAATCAGTTGTTATTCCTTCAGGAACACTTTGGAAATTTGCCTAAACCAATCACATATTTTGGAAATCGAAATCTCAAATTAAAAGATGGATTAACCACATTAGACGTGGGCTATTAATAATTTCAAAAGTATTCCAAGTCACTTCGGATGTGGCCTTCGGCAAAAGTTAGAAGCAATTTTTAATAGAAATCCAGATTTAATAACATTGCGGCAATAGTGTATGCTAAATACGCTGAAATAAAAGAATATTACCAGTACGCACCTATAATCAGTTGCGATGTAGAAAGGACGTTTTCTACGTACCAGGATGTACTTAATTCAAAGAGAACAAGTCTTACAGAAGAGAAAATGAACAAATAATAAGGTATTTTGTATTTTATAGATCACCAGCCACTTGTTATCCAATTATATAAAATATATTTCAATATTGCGCCCATGGGCGATGAGTCATCAACCGTACGTGTCCGCGCCCTAGTCAGCACTAATATCAATAGTAATCATCATAAAAAAATACACTTCTACTTTAACCTACTCTCTAGAATTAATAATAACGGAGATAGCAATGATGCGCACTTAATTTCTATAACTTCTTTATTATCCGTTTTAAGACAATAGTGTATAGGAACTTTTATATCATAAATTAAATTATTAATCAATATTTTTGAAAATATATAGGGTGTTCTATTAAAAAAAAACATTTCAATATTTCTCGGAAATGCGCTTTTCAATTGTTTATTCATGAACTGCATATTAATCAAAATTAAAAACACTACTACTTTGCTAATTTAACCTACTCTCTAGAATTATTAATAACGGAGTTAGCAATGGTGCGCACTTAATTTGAATTAGCCTGTATATTTAAAAGAAAAAAATAGTTTGCAGTCTGCTCTAAAGTCACTACTATTAATAATTCTGACTGCTCGGCATTACATAATACGAAAATTCTTTCTCAGGAGGCAGCATTACCCTATCCAGAAGAGCTACAGCATAGTCGACATAGTTCTTCCTTTGCTGATACTTGGAGTAAAATTCTCATTCACAATCAAAAAAAACTAGCATGAGTTTTACATTGGCAGGAAATTTTAATAAAAAGTGGAACACATCCAGGTATGAAATAACAAAATCAAAATGTAATGGTACACTTTATTTTTTATTCTTTTAAAGGATGTATAATGTTATCAACGTTGAACGTGTTGATGTTCCCCGAATTATTAGGTTCGAATCACGAGGTCGGCAGATTGATGGAAAATCTCTTCATTTGGAAGTCAGTATGTCTCCTATTCCATTTAGCTGTTGAGGAACTAGTCATACAGTTCTTTCTCTCTAAAAATGTTGCAGTGAAATAAAAATGCTATATAACGATCTAGTAGTAAGTTTATTTTGCCTTAAGATTTTAGATACAACGTCGCATAATCTAATAAAAGACATTACGAGATAAATTTGGAAAACAGTTTCTATTGAATGAGATTAAAGTTTAGTGTTATATTTCTGGAAGCTCCTTTTTCCACTGGTAGTGGTATTTTTGACTTAACAAACTTAAAATGTAATAAATAAATTTAAGGTAATAATTATGCATATTTACTTTCTTAAGTTCTCATGTATTGTAAATTATTATAATTTTCCAGCGAATACTAATAATATTTTACGTTAAGTTGTTGGAAAAATATAATTTTGAGAAAAGTATAATACGTATTAGATAAGGAATTTTTAATAGAATTGGAGATAATTTGTTGGCTTTCATCAACATCAGTCACGCGGTAATTTTGATAAAACGTAATCGACCTTTTAACAATAATTCCAGTCCAAGCAATTAATAACAATTGTTTCTTTTTCGTTTCAAACTAAAATTAGAATAATTAGTGCTAAATGGTTGGTAACAATTAATTCCTTGAATTTTTGTATATTTCGGTAATATAGGACACAATTGTCAGAATTTTGTTATAATTGTACTAATTTTTTTGCGCATTCATTGTTTAATTTTAATTTCTTGCAAAAGAAAATGACTTTTTTTCGCGAAAACTTCATTTTTATCGTTGTCCATTTAAAATAAATTCCCTATATTAACTACGAACTACCTGTTTTAGGTAAGCATCATGAAGTATGTTAAAACACAAAACAAAGAAAAAATCTTATTCTAAATTTTGAATTTTAAATTAATCAGTCATATAATTAAATAATGAAGAATTCCCGGGAATATTAAAGCCAGCTCTCATATAAAAAAGGGGAATTGATTTATTCCATGTATTTTGTATTATTATGTCATGTTGTATGCTTTTTCTTTTGCGAGTGCTATTGAAAACATTACTTTATTCTTAGCCAATAAATTAAAAAAACGCATAAAACTAATTTAGACTGTCATCTTGGCAGTGGCATCATTGACAAAACAAAGACATATGATAACGTGGAAGTGTGTAAATTAAAAATGAATTATTGAAAACTTCTGGGTGTAGTGCAACTGCAGATACGTGTTTCAAAATCTTTAGTCCTCAGAAGTACGGTATAATTAAAAAAGAATATTTTTTGATTTACACATTATCATAAGTTGGGACTGTCTGCTATGTGGTGACAACATGAGATGTTTGATCTGTGTAACATTTCTGATATTAATTGCAATTAAATTTTAATAAATATCACTAATTCATATTTGAATTTTCGAAAGCAATTGTTTTATCTTTTATTTTAGCAAAATGATGAATTACTAATTCTTTACTTGAAAATTGTATATTCGTTTTACTTTTTATATTAAATTTCTGTTATAATGATGATTGTTTTTGAAGCACTTGATTTTGACAGGAACACCGTCAGGGTCATTGCAGCCTATCAGGATAATTATGTTGCATGTTATTAAATCATATTTTGATTTTGTGTAATATAGTATTATTTTATTTAAATTTATTGTGTTTTGAATGGAAAAATGCTAAAAACACATTCTTGTCAGCTTACATGGATTGGAATAATCTAGTTATCGATCCAAAAACTTGAAAGAACCCCCGGTCAACGACCGGAAGCTAGCGTAATTCAAATAAATTATCAACTAACATTTTTCTCATTGTCTGCAGGTCTAGACGACGCTGTACTATATCCAGATTATTGACGTCACCTAAAGTAAGTATTCAACTGCTGCAATCGTTTAACACCCCGCTATCGATTTAGTAAAAAGAGGGAGCGCATTTCTTTCTTGCTTATAATCGTTTGGCTTTCTTTATTATTTAATGTAATGATATAAATTTAATTTAGAAAATACTTTCAATTTTGCACATCTAGTTCCAGTCCTGGTTGTCTGAGACACCCAAGCTTTGGTATTAAGAGTAAAGCAATTGACAAGTTATAATGTGTTAATAAAATTTGTTAGTAATTTTTTTCTTACTTTATATTAAGGCACCTCGATAATGAAACGGCAATCGCGATATTGGTTGCATAGCACATAATTTAATAACCGAAAAATGTCCGAGTACCTATTACACATAGGGAATATATAACAAATATTTGAAATAATAACTTAATATCTAAGCGAAAAAAAATCATTTATGATCAAGCATTTACACATTTGTAACTGCGGGAAAGAATTTTACCAGAATAACATTTATTGTAATGTGGGTTACCTAATTTTAATTTATTTTATATCCATTTAAAACAAAGTAAAAAATAGTTGAACGAAAAATAAGTACAGAGCGGGGTAGCTTTTTATTCAATTTTTAACATGAACTGAAGCAAAGAAATCTGCTGCAAAGGATTTTTGAGAAAACTTGTTTTAAATATTTTGACATATTAATTAATTTTCTTTAATCAGATAATTTTTTTCTACATTGGATTATTCAGCGGGGTAGATAACTAAATTCTTCATAAGTTGACGATGATAGATTTTCTCCAAATTTAGAATCAACAAAAATATCTTCCATCAAAAATCTGCTATTTTTCAACGATTCACAGATCCACTATCGAGGACCCTTAAGAATGCCGAGAATAGAATTTTTGAGCTAATTTTGGAAATATTTACGAAATTGTTTGATCGCCTCAGAAATTTTGAGTAATAAATTTGGAAAAGCCGATTGTAAGACCTGTGAGTTTAAAATTTGTAATTTAATAAAAGCTTTGTGTTCACTTTAATAATAATAAAGATAGATTTGAAAAAGAACTATTCTCATAAACCTCATTTTGCATGGTTTCGATCAATTAATCAATCAATATAAAATATAAATATAAAGGGGTATATGACTAACAAACAAGATAGTTTACATACAAACTACAACATTGAAAAATATATGTACTTATACAGTATGTCCGCGGATCGATTTTAAAGGAGGAAAAAAAATATTTTTGATTTCTCAGAAAATTTCACTCTTGATGATTTACTCTGCTCGTTATCAAACCTCCAAAACACAAATTACTTTTTATTTAACTCGAATAGGTCTCGAGATAATATCATTTTCTTGCTAGAAAATATACAAATTGGAATCAAGTTTTATTTAATAAATTTAACAAATAATGGTAAAATAAAATAAAATTCTCAAAAAACTAAACTATTAATTTTCTATTCAAACAAGACTCCGATGCTCGAACTATTTCTGAGTGCAAGGAACTAACACAAATCCCAAATTAAAAAATGAGGTGTGGCCACCACACGACTTTCTTATACGTATGAGCGTTTCAAACTATACAATTTTAAGAATTTTTTTATACAAAACTTATTCAAAATCCTATTCTAGGTACTTTCATTCGCTTAATAAATCGCTATACAATGCATACTTTGCAAGATATTATCAAAAAAGTGCTCCTCGCTAAGAGTAAAAGTTCTACTTCCGGTCCGAATTTTGAAATTTCATATATACAAAAAATATTGCAAATCCAGTTCTAAATACTTTTGTACTCTTGATAAATATATATAGAATGCATAACTTACGACATATTTGCAAAAAATCGCTATTCGATAAGAGTAAAAGTCGTACTTCCGGTCTGAATTTTGAAATTTTTTTTATACAAAAGATATTGAAAATTATGTTTTAAATACTTTTATACCCGTAACGTACTTGTCTAAAAAGCATGACTTGCGAAATATTCGCAAAAAACTGATTTTCGATAAGAGTAAAAGACCTACTTCCGGTAGGAATTTCGAAAAACTTTTTAAATAAAATTATTCTCAATTTTAATTTTAAGTATATATGAATTCTTTATAAATTTGTTTAAACTTAGTAGTTGACGAAATATTCGCAAAATTCGATTTTTTCGCTGAAGTAAACTGCTACTTCCGGTTTACCGATTTTACTGAAAAACTAATCAGATCTCAAGAGGGAGATTGTACACGTAAATACAAAATTTGGAATTGATATCTACAGCGGTTTGGCCGCTATCGTGGTCACACACACACAGACAGACAGACACACAGACACACAGACACACAGACACACAGACATTTTTTAAAAACCACTTTTTCGGTATCAGGGGACTTCAAAACGTGGACATCTGCAAAAATCTCGAGGTCGAAAATTTTCATCATCACAATACTTCCTTATACTACGTATAAGAAAGTAAAAAATCAGTTGTTATTCTTTCAGGAACACTTTGGAAATTTGCCTAAACTATCACATATTTTGAAAATCGAAATCTCAAATTAAAATATGGATTAACCACGTAGACGTGGGCTATTAATAATTTCAAAAGTATTCCAAGCGACTTCGGATGTGGCCTTCGGCAAAAGTTAGACGCAGTTTGTAATAGAAATCCAGATTTAATAACATTGCGGCAATTGTGTATGCTAAATAAGCTGAAATAAAAGAATATTTCCAGTACGCACCTATAACCAGTTGCGATGTAGAAAGGACGTTTTTTTTATCTACAAGGATGTACTTAATTCAAAGAGAACAAGTCTTACAGAAGAGAAAATAGAACAAATAATAAGGTATTTTGTATTTTATAGAACACCAGCCACTTGTTATCCAATTATATAAATAAAATTAAAACCTCTTTAAAAATACAACATTTCAATAGTGCGCCCATGGGCGATGAATCAACAACCGTACATGTCCGCGCCCTAATAATGACTTTTTTTTACAAAATTGCTATATCCCTAGCAGGATTTTTCTGTAAATCCTCTATGTAAGCTATAAATGAATTTATGCATTACTTTTGACAAGAGCTGTATATAAAAATGAATTTATCTTTTGTTGCTTTCCTATACCATTCATCCGATCGCGAAGAAAGTTTGGTGAGTTGTTGCGCGCATTCCCGCGAAGGTGTCTTAATTAGTAAAACAATTGCTAATTTTCAAATCCGCCATGACAGTTGGAATGAAAGCTCGGTTAGGTATCGTGACATAGGTTTTACATTTCATTCTCACAATAGATTTAAAGTTTACGTGACCGGAAAAAAGTCAGCGAAATACTTTCATGACAATTATAACAGAAATTTGGTTAAGTACCTGAAGTCAGTCTGACATTTTGTCGTTTATGTTTGAAGTTTGACCGATATAAAAAAAAGGGGGGAAAGAGTAAATTGAATAATCAGCACATGATGACTTATATCGCCATCTTTACTCGCCTATTATCATTTTAACACCGATATATTTAACTAAAGCATACGCGAAATGTTGGTCAACTCAACATTCACGTTAGGTGGCTTAAATGTTACAGGAAACGTCAGAATTGTCAGAAAAAATCCATCTGACTTTTGATTAATGTTGGCAATTTCACAAAAATTTTATTGCAGGTTATAAAACGTCAAAAGAATCAATCGATTTCAGTTCGTGATGAAATCTGAACTGCTTTCATGATGACAATTATTTAAAAAAAAATAGGTTAAACCATGGTTAAACACCCTGACATCTGTCTGATATTTCATTGTTCATGTTTTTAAGCTCCATCGATATTTATTGTAAAACTTGACACAAAAGATATGAAATTACAAATTTTATACGGCGAAATGACTAAAATATTAATGAGAAAACTGCTATCATATCCAATTTAGTTTTGCCTATATATTAGACAATTACCTTAAGGGTGGGCTTTCCTTAAGAAAAATTCCCGAACGGCGTATGTCGGCTTGCCTGAAATACATTGAATATATTTACGGAGTTTAATGTGCCTGTAACTTTTACACGATGCAGGTAGACGAACAGAAACATGAAGCAATGCCTGGTCAACTGGCAAGCAAATAAATCGGGGATATTTGTCTCCTGCATTTATTGCATGAATATATTGGTGGGCCGGCCTGCTTTATTCGAAATTTGTTTTTGCTCTTTCTGAATATCCTTTAGGCTTGTTTATTGTACTGAATTCTAAAGTATTCGAAATGTCAAAATATTTATTAAAACGATGTAATTGTATAGTATGTAAAATATTATATATGGGAAGTGTTTGTCATGGAGTAAAAGGTATTTGTATTTTCTTCATAAATACATTCTTTCATAATGAAACAGAAGGTTTTTGAAAAAAAAGAGAACACAGGTGGTGTTCTAAATTTCTGATAAACTGATCTGTACCCAACGAACACGGAAATACCTTTTTCAGAGAAATATCGAAAATAAGAAGCACGTAATGGGCTACATTCTAATTATGCACACATTTAATTCCTTGACTGTATTCTTCTAGGAATAAATACAGGAAATATTCATAAAATAGAAACTGGGAAATAACGAAGCCATAAAACTTTACAAACTAAACAAGTTATTTTAAATAGTATGCAAAAGCACAGGTGGTGTTCCGAATTTCCAAAAACTGTTACGAAATATGAAGCAAAAATACACAAAAATGAAAATTTTATTATTCAGAAGGTATACAAAATTACTATGCAAGAGGTGAACATTTAATTCCCGGATTGGTAGAAAATCAAAAGAATATACAGTTGAGGTAATACAATGAAAATTGTTTGATATTCATTCAAAGTAATTTCCATTGATATTATTACACTTATTGTAACGTTCTAAACGTTTATGAAAACAGTCAAGAAATGCATGAAATGGTGTTTCTTAATATCTTCTATGTCTTGAATCTTTTCCCTTTGAAAACAGTTTTCGATGTAGGGAATAGAAAGAAATTTGCTGGAGTCCAGTGAATAGTGTGGGTGATTAATCTCAACATCACCTTTTCTTTTTGCAAGAAGTGCCCTCACAAATAGTGGAGAATATGATGTGCATTGTTATGTAACAAGAACCAACTACCCTTCCCGCGAAATTGGGGTTACCACCCCGCTTACTTTTATTATAAATAATTCCTTGAGCTCTGGTGTATTTCCGAATAACTTGAAGCTTGCCAAAATAATACCTATACACAAGAAAGGCGATGATAATCTTATGCAAAAATACAGGCCTATCTTGTTACTTTCTATATTCTCTAAGGTTATCGAGAGGATAGTTGCCGATAAGTTGTTATCATTTCTTAACAGATGTAATATCTTAAATGATAAATCAATATGGATTTAGAAAAGGACGTTCCACAAGCATGCAATAGTTGATCTACTAGACAATGTCTACAAAAACATCGATGTGGGCAATGAATGTTTGGCTATTTTTTTTAGATCTGAGTAACGCTTTTGCTTGTGTTCCTAACAAACGGTTGCTGGAAAAGTTATACCGGTATGGTGTAAGGGGAATACCCTTACAATGGTTTAGGAGTTATTTGGAGGACCGAATGCACTATGTGCAGATCGGTTCGTATCGATCGCGAGGACAGACTATGACTTTTGGGGTTCCTCAGGAATCTGTGCTCGGCCCACTATTGTATATAGTATATGTAAATGACGTCCCCTACAAAAATGCTTTACTATTTGCTGATGACACAACGATATTTGTAGCCTGTGATAGGAAGGATAATGTGGCCACACCAGCGAACTGTGGCACTTCGCGTTTTATTTTAATGAAAATGATTTGCATCTAAACTCATGTAAAACAACATTTATCAACTTTAACGTATCAAATAGAGAAAAGAATTATAGTTACCTAATTAAAACTAGTGAAATATTACTCAAAACGGTACAGCAAAATTTTTAATGTAACAATATATTTAGGATGTGTCTGGGAGACCCATATTGACGGCCTATGCAAGAGGCTGGGATCAGTGTGTTTTGCACTAAACAATTGAAGCAGTCAGTGAACATAGAAATTTTAAAAAGATACATACTACGCAAGTTGTCATTCTTTAGTATCGTACGGTACATTGACATGGGGTTCTCAAGTGAAAGTGAGAGGGTTTTCATGTTACAAAAAAGAGCAATACGGAATATGGTTGGTGTACGTGCGGCGACGTCTTGTAGAAGTTACTTCACTAGGTTAAATATTATGACGGTTCCCTGTATTTTGATTTACCAAATATTAACTTACGCCAAGCAAAATCTGTTCCAATTTATAAAAGTTGGTGATCACCATGAATATGCTACGAGGCGAGGTGATGCTTAGGAGGTGCCCAGACACAGATTATCGATTTATAAAAAAAGTCCACAGTATTTAATGATAACCGCCTGTTGTTGCGAAAAGTTGCACTATTTGACGCTGATAAATTGTTATGTCAAATGTGGTATGTTCATGAGCTCGCCACCCACGGGTTGTAAGGCCTTGTAGGCTATATTTGTTAATTGATCGGCGACAGTCGGTTGGATTAAAAGTCACAAACAACACAAAACTTCGTATATTTGTCAAAGATAGCTCAGTAAATTAAAATGGTAAATGCATAAGTTTTAACATAATTTTTTTTATTTATTAAAATAAACGCGTATCACACTAATAACATTTTTGTACTCGCCGCCTGTAAAGTCATAATTGGCGCACGTGTAGCTCGACTGGGAAGTACGTTTTCCCGGTTGAGGCGACTGTAAAAATTGAAAAAAACACTGGCACTTTGGGACATTTAAAAAAAAATCTAACTTGATAGTAATAACATTTAGTCTATAAAATGCTACTTCCCTCCACTATTCTTCACTAAAAGTTGGGGAAATAGGAGTAATAATTAAAAATTCATCGAAAAAAATTGTGGCGCCATCTATCTGAAGATATTCATATTGGCTATTCTAATAAATTGTAATTAAATCAAAGAACGCAATAATGTACTATAAATTTATAAATATCAGAATAAATACCTCATGTTTGCCATGTGTAAGAATATAATAATTTAATTTTATGGAAAGGTGAGTAATAGATACGTACACGAAATTCTGAAATTAATTAGGTAATCTATTTTAGGTTAGGTGTGATACTAATCACATTAATCAACAATATTTTTATTTTGGGAAGATCTACAACTATTACAGATATTATTGTTAACATTTACAGTAAAATTTTGACAATTAGAAATCGAAGTTCCTGGAGTGGCTTGGTTTGCAACTGATAAAGTTTGTGCAACATTTACAGATTCAGGTGTATAAGTTGCAGTCACAGATGATGGTCCTGGTTGCATTATGTTATAACTTGTAGTAGTAGAAAGTGGTCCTGGTTTCATTATTTTATCTGCAATCATTTTCCTGCTATGCAGGGAGTTTTCTACATAACCCTCGGCCACTGTTGAAGAACGCCAACCCCCATGTCTTTTAAGGGTCAACAAGTCCCCCCCATTGTTCGCAAGAAGAGTAGCGGAACTTCTGCGGAAGCAGTGACCTGTATACTGACCAGGACTGTCTAAGCGAAGGTATTCAGCAATTTTTGAAGGAATTTTTCCAATTGTGTTTAGACCCACTGGAGTATTAACACATTTTTTATTACGGTATGTTAAAAAAAACCTAGTATTTACTGTGTTTCTTAATTCTTTATATTTTAGAACCAATTTAATCCATGCAGGATTGATCACTGCAAAGCGACGGCATATATTATTCTTTGTTTCTGGTACAGTTACACATATCACATCTGCTTTGAACTCGATATCATCAATGGACATTTTACATAATTCTTCCCGGCGACATGCTCCAGCAATACCCATTATTAATACCACCTAAATTGAAATGTAATATTTAATAATACATAAATAAACTTGAAGTAATTATGTATAATAAAACCTTCATTAAAAGATATGAGGAATCCGGAGCTTCTGCAATAAATCTTTCAATGTGTTCAATCTCGAGAATTTTTGATTTCTTCGAAGACTGGTGTTCTGTTTCTCTTTTGAGAAGGGCGATTAGTTTTTCGAATTTTGATATATTGATATTGTTGTAAATAATTAAACAGGACTTCAACATTGAATAGGTTGGCCACAATGACTTTTTGCTAGAAAAGCCTTGAAAATATGCCAATAAACAATTTTCAGTATAATTTCTAATATTTTTGTCTTTGCACCATTGTACAAATTTTTTATAGACAACTTCATATCGTCGTTTTGATTTTATTGGCAGCAAATTTTGTACCGCCGCATTTGCAGCTTCCCGAATTTCGGGAGGAGTACATGAATTATCAGACATAGATTTTGTAGAAAATTGTGCACTTGAAAAAGAAACTGGCAAATTGCTGCAAAAATATAAATGTCAACTGAAACAATTACTTCTATACTTGTTGAATTGACACCATATTTAGTTGCGTTTGCAATTGTTTCTAGTAACAATAGAACTGTCATATTCCAAATGCATATATATGCATTAATTCCTTTTTAAATAGTACTATTAATCTATGTAGGCAAGTATAAAATTAAGTCGTCAAGATCTGAATAGGTATGTATGTATATATATATATACATACAATATCAAGGGAATATATTTGAATGTTATAGTAAACAATAATCATTGCCTGTTGCATTTATGTTTGCTCTGAATTTTGATGTATTAAAACTAAGACTTTTAATTTAATGCTCGTACAAAAAATATTGTACAAACCACTTGCGTGAAGACATCTTCCACGCATTCGCGCAATTAAAAGCACTCGCTTCCTGCGGTCGCTCGTGCTTACAATGTGCGCTCATGCGGGAAAACCGTCTTCCCGCACTTGGTTCGTAAATAACTATTTTGTACTCACCGCCTGTAAAGTGACATTTGACGCATAAGTAGCTCGACCAGGAAGAGTATTTCCAGGTCGAGGCGACTGTTGAAAAAAACACTGGCACTTTGGGACATTTAAAAAAAATCTAACTTGATAGTAATAAAATTTAGTTTATAAAATACTACTTCCCCCGACTATTCTTCACTAAAAGTTGGGGAAATAGAAGTAATAATTAAAAATTCACAATAAATTTGTGGCGCCATCTATTTGACCACATTGACATTCATATTGGCAGCCGTTCATATAATAAATTGTAATTGAACCAAAAAACGCAATAAATGTACTATAAATTTATAAATGTAAGAATAAATACCTCATGCTTGCCATGTGTAAGAATATAATAACTTAATTTTAGGGAAAGGTGAGTGATAGTTACGTACAAGAAATGCTTAAATTAATTAGGTAATCTATCTTAGGTTAGGTATGATACTAATGACATTAATCAATAATATTTTTTTAATTTAATGTTCGTACAAAAAATATTGTACAATCTTGTCCCGCACTTGGTTCGTAAATAACTATATCGAATGAAGTTACGCATTACAAACTGTATTGTTGAATTGGTATTACAGAAAATGCGGAGCCCTTGTTAGCGTGTGCTTAGAGGTATCTTAAGGAACTGACTCCAAATATGAATTTTTCTTGTAAGCAGAGTTCGCATGATATCTAACTGAGGTTTCTAAGAAGTAAAACAAAAATACAATTCTTGCTAACCCATGTCATATATACTATAGAAAACAAATATTGATTTATTGCCGCAAAGGCTAAACTAAAATACATAAAATCACAGTTGAACTATCTTTAAATATTTCTAAATGCTTAAAAGATTTATTAGGCTAGGTCAAGTGGACCCTTCGTTTCGGCGAGTACCATTAAGTATTAAAATAAGTTACTATAAAGAAAAAGTTGAGTGCGTATTGGGAACAATTTACAATGTCTAACAAATAGCAGATGTGGTACATGCAATTCAAACAAGGATCCGGTTCCAAGATTAATGTATATATTATATACAGAGTGTACAAAAACAAAAAGTGAATAAAAAGTTTGCTCTGGAGAAAACACCGCCTACAACAGAATCGTTTCAAATTTAAAAAGTCTACCGTTGGAAAAATTCAAAGCAGAGTTAAAAAAGTTACTGATTGCCAGATGCTATTACTCTTTTAGTGATTTTGAAAATGACAGGCAGATCTTAGATTTGCATATCTAAATTGTTTGTTTGTGATTGTTGTTTTTTTTTGTTATATATTATTATATTGCATTGTATTGTATTGTATATTAGTTAGTTGCTTATGCTTGTGTTATATATGTATTGTTTGCTTTGTTATATTTATATTTACATTTGTGTTGACTTGTTCTATACCATTTTTATGGTCAATTGAATGAATAAATATTATTATTATTAAAAATTCTTCATGAATTACATCCTGTCTATCGACAAACATAAGCAGTATAATTGAACAAAGTCTTCGCACGGTTCAACTCGTAAAGCGCCCAGTTCTGGCGTCATAAACTGCTTTGTAATCGCTGAGCATTTTTAAATCACGTGCTAAAAATATGCAGTATTATTGGATTATATCAAACCTACTGTTATTAACATTTGACTGATTTGACATTTATTTTGTCTATTCAATATTCTTTTCTATTTCAATTATTCTAATACTACACATATTTAGTCGTTTCATTTAATGTGTGCTACATATTTACTATAATATATTTTAGAAGTTACGTGCAGTACCAATAGAAAACTATATATCCAGTTTTCTCACGGAAAAAAACGTGGTGTGCTGGGTCATTTAGTTCGTACCAAAATAGTCTGCGATAAAAGGCAAGTAATTCGCAAGGTACTTTGGAAAATGAGCACTGATTATTCGAAATGTAGTATCGGGAAATTTATTGGTAAATAGCTATAGTTTTTTTGCATCTTTGGGTTAAATTTATATTTTAATATTTGTAGATGTATAAAATTCTAATGAAAAAATTGCCGGGCTGATGTGAAGCAGCTTTGCTAGACGTTATTTGGTCATTAATATTAAGATTAAGTCTGAATATGTAAACTCTAAGATACTTGAGAGCTGACTTAATGCAATTAAAATGGATAGAAGTGGATTTATTTTGAATATTTCAACATTGTCAATTTTAGTTCTGTAATTAGACTTGCACCTGTGGGATAAATAAAGATGCTATAGTAATTTTTAATCTTGATTGAATCGGCCGTTACTTGCTGGAACTCCATAATAATTAGGGTTAAAGTAAGATACAATTTACAACTAATTTCCAGTATAATCACACTTTATTTAAAAAATACGACATGTTTCGCTACGATGTAGCTTCTTCATGTATTGCGTTACTACTAAATACATTCTACAAATTTATGATATTTCTAACACATTTTCTACACATTTGTTCATTACCTAATTACAATAAATCTCGTAATGACTATATAATGTACTCTAATTATATCCTTAACAACTACCTACGTCTTAACACTACCAGTTTAAAACCGGGGAATTATTTAAATCTATCTGATCATTTAACAATACATCTGAGCATTTAAGCTTATTTATTTCTAAGGCTTCAAGTAAATTTAATTTTAAACCTTTTTCTTGTGAATGTAGTATCTCAAATTCGTTGTTGAAATTATGATTATTTTCTAGTAAGTGAATTGCATAATTTGAATCTGTCTTTTTATTACTTACTAAAACTCTTAAAATGTTCGTTTATTCTTTTATCAAAGCAGCTCCTTATTTGGCCTATATATGTTTTAGGGTAATCCATACATGTTAATTTATAGACTCCTGACTTTTTACCCTTTTTACCCTCTTAGAACATATTAAAGAAAATGCAGAATTTTCAGCTCGATTTACAATTAAGAATTCAATAGTTAGTCAAAAAATAGAAAAGATAAAACTCCCGGATAATGCTAAATTAGTTTCATTTGATGTTACTAATTTATTTCCATGTATTCGTCTAAAGGATACAATTAATTTAGTTGAAAACTTTTTAAACATTAAAAATGTTAATACTGTTAAAAAATTAGATATTATCAGTTCCCTTAAAATTTGTTTGGAGCAAAACTATTTTGAATTTAACAATAGTATAATTCTTGTAATGACGGTTTAATAATGGGTAACCCCATTAAGCCCGCTATTAGCGGAGATTTCCAAATTTCAAACACTTTGTTTATTGGCATAGATACGTAGATGATATTGGATTGTTTCGGTGGAACAATTAAAGCAATTTTTAGAACATATAAATAATCTGCATAAAAATATTAAGTTCACAATAGAAAAAGAATTAAATAACAGTTTAAACTTCTTAGATCTCACAATCTCAAGAGAACACAACAGACATGTTTTTTCAATTTTTCACAAACCATCACATACAGATGTTATCATTGACAATAGCTCTTGACACCCCTTTAGTCAAAAATTATATATATATATATATGAGAATGCAATTACGGGTTATATTGGTCAATAAAAGGCTATTATGTGCTCTTTTGTTTAATCCTCAATATTTCGTTATAAATCTAATAACATCTTCAGGAGGAAATTGTAATAAAGACTACTTCACATTTGAAACTAATATAAAAATTCACAACACTTACAGACTAGAGACAGCACATTGGCAAAAAGTACATATAAGAAAATTGTATAATTTAAAATGACATTGACCAAAGTGTCAATATTAATTAATATGTCAGGTATAAGTATAAATCTATCAACACTTTCTTGCTTATACCTGACATATTAATTAATATTGACACTTTGGTCAATGTCATTTTAAATTATACAATTTTCTTATATGTACTTTTTGCCAATGTGCTGTCTCTAGTCTGTAAGTGTTGTGAATTTTTATATTAGTTTCAAATGTGAAGTAGTCTTTATTACAGTTTCCTCCTGAAGATGTTATTAGATTTATAACGAAATATTGAGGATTAAACAAAAGAGCACATAATAGCCTTTTATTGACCAATATAACCCGTAATTGCATTCTCATACAATATTCAGTGGTCGTTATTTCCTTTTAAATGTATATATATATATATATATATATATATATATATATATATATATATATATATATATATAATAATTCGAAATACATAAAAAACAATAAATCAAAGATAAACAAGGGTAAAAAATCAGGAGTCTATAAATTTATATGTATGGATTGCCCTAAAACATATATAGGCCAAACAGGGAGGTGCTTTGACAAAAGAATAAACGAACATTTTAAGAGTTTTAGTAATAAAAAGACAGATTCAAATTATGCAATTTACTTACTAGAAAATAATCATAATTTCAACAACGAATTTGAGATACTACATTCACAAGAAAAAGGTTTAAAATTAAATTTACTTGAAGCCTTAGAAATAAAAAAGCTTAAATACTCAGACGTATTGTTAAATGACCAGATAAATCTAAATAATTCCCCCCTTTTAAACTGGTACCGTTAAAGACGTTGGTTAAGGATATATTTAGAGTACATTATATAGTCATTACGGGATTTATTGTAATTAGGTAATGAACAAGTGTGTAGAAAATATGTTGGAAAAATCATTAATTTATTGAATGTATTTACTAGTAACGCAATACCTGAAGAAGCTACATCGTAGCGAAACATGTCGTATTTTTTAAATAAAGTGTGATTATACTGGAAATTAGTTGTAAATTGTATCTTACTTTAACCCTAATTAGTTATTTTTAAAATGCTCTAATTATTACCAATAATTCACGTTATCATCGTAAGGTTTTTATTTGGTATACGCAGCACTTAAGAGTGCATCACTGTAACTGATTAAATTAGCAAATTGTAATAGTGCCAAGATGGAAAAAAAGTACATCAAATATGCGCCGAAATATACAGAAAAAAGAGTTTAGTGAATTTTCTTTTTAACCTGTGTTATTTTGAAATATTCTGTATTTCTTTTAATAAGTGTACAAGCATACCAATATATCAGTTTACTGTAATATTTCAGTATACTGTACTACAAAGTTATTTTATCTTAACAAGATCATTAAGTTGCGATTCAGTAGAAGAAATGTTTGCACATGTTAGGCTTAAAGGAGGTAAAGCTTCACAATCTTCCAATACAGTTGAAAGCGTCGATTACGTTAGTACCGCAACATTTTTTAAAATCCAAATTATATCCAAAAATCGAAACAGACACTTTACAACGCAATTGAACCCTAATTAGTCTTTCCTTTTGAATTTTTATAAAAACTTCGAAATGTACGTAAAATTGTTATTCTTGACACTCCCAACAATTTCAATTTTAACAAGACTTTTTTATTTTTATTTTGGTCTATTTCATTATTTTAAAATAATTAATATTAATTATTAGTTAATGTTTAAAGTGTTATTTTAAAATTTATTTCAATAAAAATTCATAAATTATTTCTTTTGGGTACTACTAGGTGGCGTTACATAAGGATCAATAATTTGAAGTTACCGTAATCAAATTCATCAATGTAAAACGAAGTTATATGACGCTCTTATATCGCGCGATAGCAGATACAGTTGGCCTTGATCTCTCTTCGCTTGATCAGCATCTATTGGTGAGACTGTGAACTATTACATGTTATTTTATTTTTAGTTCAATGTCAAGTGATTCCACTACTGCAACGTCAAACGTCAATCCGGGTATTAAAGTGCCACATCTCATATTTACTTTGGCTTATTTGTTAAAAATAGCCAGTCTATTTTCTGAGTAGACTTTTACTATGCATTGTCGAAGGTTTGCGACCGAAATCAATCAAAATAAGACAAATTCCAGTTAAAATATCTTATTTCCTTAATTATCTCTTCATCACTACTTAAAATTATGTAAACTATATCTGAACATGTTATTACTGCTGCAGTATTAGTTATTTCGTTCTGCATAGATATCGCAAGGTAGAATTAGTAGCCTCTAAAATTAGTTAGTTAGTAAATAGCGTTCATTATAATTTTGGCACACAACAATAGTGAATAACATAAATATATGTTAAAAAATTTTCATTGTTTCAGCAATTTGTCAAAATGTATTCGGAGAACGTTAAATATGCGATCGTAATAACTTATTGGCTCCTTTTATTTTCGCCCAAAGTTCAAAATAGGTACTACCTATTTACTTACCTAATACTAGAGCCAAGAATGTGCACGTGATCGATAATTTTGTCTGCGATTCCAGACACAAATTCTAAAACTGCACACAAATTAAATATTTACCTATTAATTAACTGCACTGCGGCATGCCAAAAGTTAATGGAAAGCAAACATGAAAGTTAAAACGTGCCTTAATACTATAAAGGAAAAAAACAAATTCGTTCTGTTGTCTAGTACACTACACTACACCTTAGTTACTATTCTTAAAACAAAAATATATTTTAGTTTGTTTTCAATTCAGAAATTTGGCGGAATTATAAAGTAACTGTATTACATTTTCCCTAGATGTATAAGAACTAGTAATATAGATAGAACTTTATGTTACTATATTATACAACATGAATAATTTCTCCTGTCGAGGTATAAACGGGAAAAAAGAAAGAAGAGAGTTAGGCAGATTTCGAGAAAATAAATCGACCATTGACTTTAATTTAGATAGACTAGCTTTAGTTAATTAATATCTATTTGCCAAATAAATTCGATCTATATAGTCGTGTCAAGTATTCGAAATTCCTCTGCGAATCGAATCGAAATCAACCAATACTGTCATATTTGATAGACCATTATGAGTTAGTATAGAAACCCAGACAACACAGCATAAGACCGTTTTAAACTTCACGTTTAGGTAGTCATACTGGGAAATCGTTTCTTACTGTCGAGTAGGACTCTTACTTTTGGGCGGATATATGGATATCCGAGTCGTCGATATCCGGGTACTCGAATCTTAGATTCAAGTATCCGGATATCCGGATACTTGTTTTTAAATTACTATTACTGTAATCGTAATCTAAGTTCGTTCGATTAACGATTTCATTAATTGTAATTCCGTTTTTTTTATATAAGGATTACTGTAATCGTTGGCAAGGATTACTGTTACTAAATATTAGAAAAATCACTGTTATTTATTTTAGAAAGTGTATTTTATTGTTGTCTATTACATAAGTACCTATATTTATAGCATAAATTCACAATATTCAATATTAGCTGTTAATAATACTAATTTCTCGAAGGAAAATCGGAACGAGCATGACGACATGGATTATTTATAATACCAGCAAAAGAAAATAATTTTTCTACCGGTACCGACGAAGTTAGTGGTGTGTTGAAGTTCAAGGAAGCTTTTTTTAGTAACGGATATTTTGTAAAAATTTTTAAACTAGTATCAGGCATCGTTTAAATATTTAAAATTCGATTCCTGGCCCTAGTTGGGATGTTCCTTATACTACGTATAAGAAAGTATTGTGATGAGAAACATTTCCGACCTCGATATTTTTGCAGATGTCCACGTGTTGAAGTCCACTGATACCGGAAAAGTGGTTTCTAAATCTCTCTCTCTCCCTCTCTCTCTCTCTGTAATCCACCCAACCTCCAGGGGTGGATTGGGTTGGGTTTTATTTAAGTTAGGTTGGGTTTTGTTTAAGTTGGTACTGTTTCACACATTGAATAAAACGTTGAAGGAATACTGATGCGGAGCTTCATTCAACGAGCATTTATATTGTCGACCGCGAGATATCCTCGTCATGAAGGTCCAGTACGTGCAAAAGCCGGTCGGTCTGTTTCATGCATTGAATAATACGTTGATGGAATACTGATGCGGAGCTTCATTGAACGAGCACTAATAATTTAGACCGCGAGATATCTTCGTCATGAGGGTCCAGTACGTGCAAAAGTCGGTCTGTTTCACGCATTGAATAATACGTTGATGGAATACTGATACGGAGTTTCATTGAACGGGCACACATTTCGACCGCGAGATATCTTCATCATGAGGGTCCGGTACATGCAAAAGCCAGTCTGCGAGTAGCACTTTTTTCGAATATCTTGCAAAGTATGTATTCTATAAAGATTTATTATGAGAATAGAAGTACTCAAAATGGGATTTTGAATAATTTTTCTATACGCTCATACGTATAAAAAAAGTCGTGTGGTAGTCACACCTCATAATTTTTGTTTTAATTTCTGGATAAAAACATTTTTGCTTTTGATTTTCTTATTCTTATTCGAATAATTATTGCCTTCATATATAATGCGTATCAGTTTAATTGAGCCGCGTTTAGCTCTCCGACGTTTTTTGAACAACTTCGATTACGATTACTTAGAAAATCGTAATTCAAAAATTTTTGGAATTAGGATTACTGTAATCGTTAATCGAACGAACTTAGATTACGATTACAGTAATCGTAATTTTGAAAAAGTTTAAATTACGATTACTGCAATCGTAATTTAAGTTCCATCGATCAACGATTACAGTAATTCTTATTTAAAAAAATTTTGAATTACGATTACGTAAAGCAATCGCAATCGAAGTCGCAATCAATTACACCTGTAATCCTTATTTGTTTGTCTGAAATACTGCATTTTAATTTTTTTTGTAATGTCTATGTATGTTGTTGCTTGAGTGCGACGCGATGGCAAGGGGTGGCATAATCACCGATTAATTAAGGGTCTTTGATAGTTGACGGCTTTTAAATTTAAATGGAAGCCTGCCAATTTTAAAAGTAACAAGTAATCATTTTTTCAGCGTGCACACTAGCGCCAGTTACAGAACAACGGCTGTTTTGATACACAAATTATGCATCGTCCAATTTCTGATGAACATTCTGCAAGGACGACTAAATGCTACACACGTGTATAAAAAAAAGCGTAGTACGTATCTAATAGTATGTTTCTAAATTATTTCCATTTTACTTAAGAGTGCCCGAATGTATCATGCACAAAATACCGCGCGATCATTTAAATTCTAAATTAGAGCAGGCTGTGAAATTTAAATTAAGTTGATATATAAGTACTAATTTACAATTTGAATTGTCAAAGTGACGTTTCAAAATGTTAATTAATCAATAATTGACATTCTGGACAACCTAATAAAAAAATCCCGCCTGCTATAATTTAGAATTTAAATGATCGCGTGGTACAATATAAGTACCCGGGTACCACGGTTATAAAACAACGTCTAAAAAACTTTGTCATTGAGAATAATATGAATAAAGTGTTATAATCGTAAGTATTTGCATTATTTCGCACTATTTTGATGAGGCTATCGTGGCATAAACGCGCATCCTCAAAAGAAGAGCTTTAGAAGAAATCTGAAAAAATCTAACGAAAAATACCCGGGTCCCTCGATCATAGACACAAGGGTTAATCAGAATACAAATAAGGACAGTTTTATATTTGAGACGTCATAATAAAGGATCCGAAACCGGATATCCGGATACTCGAATCTAAGTTAAACAAGTATCCGGATATCCGGATACCCGGATCCGGATCTTGATCCGGATTTCGAGTTATAATGAGTAACTCGGATACTCGAATATCAGGATAGTAAGAGCTCTACTGTCGAGTCATGTATTATGAAACATTAAATGAAGCAAGATTCGTCAAATTTTATTCATACACACGTGTCTAATTTCCTGGATAACAATATTCTACTAAACCAACATAAAGATTTGTGGGAGCAACATAAAGATGCAAGAGCTCACAAGCGAATCGAGATATTACTGAACTTCATAACATTGGATTTAAAATGGTGGATTTGTTGAATGATCAGGTAAATCTCCTGTTTTCGATTATTTTTTATAGATACTTATTAAAAATAATATTTATAAAGAAGAAGTACCACAAAATATTGAATAACTTGGAGATAGACTATACTATTAATGGAGCCCCTAAAAAATCGTATAAAGAACTGTTGAAAATGCCGAAAAGTATGGGTACTCTATAGTGAATTTAATTAGCATGGCTAGTTATTTGAACATTTACTGTAGTTGTTGGTTTATTATATTATTTATTATTATTATTATTACCTACTTTTATTGTTATTTTCATTAATTTTAACAAAGGTAAAGAAAAATGAAAATGAAAGCCTATCAAAAACTTTTAAATCAGGAAAATGTTTTCTTTTTTTATTTAGCTTGAATGAATAAAAAATAATTGACATTTATCGTTTTTCTTTGCTTATGTACGGCATTTTTCTATGGCTAATGACTTATATGCGACGGAGGTTTAAAATTCCAGGACCACTAATTGATGATGCCAAGAAAGAATCGAACCGTCAAATAAAAATTTGGAGTATAAGTATTGGATGTAACGCCAAAAGTGGCCCCTAGCATGGGGTTTTAGTTTTTCTCAACAAGTTCAAATAAAGGCGATAGGGCTGAAAGAATAAAACCAACTTGAACATTATTTGTTACAGGACTATTTTCTCTCCAGATCCATAACAAGTACAAAAACCTACCAACTTTCTCAAATTAAAACATCCTCTGATTCAAAAATGACTCAGTCTGTATATAGATACATATTTGCATGTGTGACAATAAATAATATATTATATATTTTATTCTAAACTATTATATTAGCATTGAAAATTAAAATCACACGTTAATAAATTTTCGTGAAACTAATAATATAATGCTATTTGTTTACATTTTCATTACAAAATAATAATAACAATGTACCACAGAATTTATACGGTTTTTAAATATCAAATATTTTACTAATATTATACAATAATATAATATAACATTATTGACTAATTTAAGACCAAAAATATAAGAAAACTCATTCAAATACAAATGTATTTTGTGGTGAGTGGTTATATTACAACCTCAACCGGATATCTAATCATGAAAGAACTGTCTTGGTTTCCTAGCTATCCAAGATTTTATTTTTTTTATATGATCTGTAGGAGTTCTCAAATTTTATCCCCTGAGACAATTTCATCGGGTGGTATGTAAAAAGTTTTTGTGCAATTGCCTTCAGAGCCAAAGGTTTTAGCGTGATATTTTCTTTATTCTGAATATTATAATTGTATTCACCTATTTTAACAATTGCTTTATTTTTTTAGAGATGTATAAGCATAATATAAGTGTAGACTTATCGTACATCAAAAACACCAGTTTCAAAAAATAATTCTTTACTCTGGTAATCGGGATTTTATTAAAATGATGATGATGATGTACACTTTTGGATTATATAGTCCCTCAGATAACACCAGAAACTCTTTCTTAAGTTACACTTTAGTTTTATAAGCTCATCCCAAGCGTTAATTGTAAAAACCAAGGCAGTATCATCTGCAAAACAGGAATGGTTCTAGAACCCTGCCTTGGGGTACTCCACACTTTAATTTTTTTTTCACTGTGTTTGTCATCAATTTCTGCAAACTGTGGACGTCCCACCAAATAATTCTATATCAAGGTCAAAGCAGCCCCCGCATATCAACTTACTTCCAATTTTAGTAGTATTTTTTTAATAGGTCACTGTACCAAATGTTTTTGCTAAATTCAAAAACACGCAAATACACGACCTGCTTTTTATATATATATTTGTCACCAAGTGTGCAATTGCACCTTTCCGTTCGAAAATCTTACTGCTTGTTAGAAAGTAAGAGTATTTATCCAAAAATGCAAATAATCGTTTCTTTATAACTTCTGTAATTCTGTCTGCACTTGGGCTTATATTATTTTGCAAGTTTGACACATTTAAGCTCATCTGTGGTATAAAAGAAATTAATTTCGCAACGTCTTTCCTAATTTGCTTTCCTAATCTTTTATATTCATATTAAGTAAAAAAAATGACTTATCGTTGAAAAAAGCTCATTAAATTCGTTATTTCTTCGTTATTTCTTTTTTATCAGTTTTAATAGCTATTTTAACTTCTATCTTTTCTATATTAACTTTAAGACTTCATCATTTTTTACTGGAAATAACCTCTTTTATTTGTTTTTTTATTTATCATAACTAATAAAAAACACACAGTTGTTAAGTTTCAAAAATTATAATGTACACACAACATATGTTTCACCACACTGTGGCTTCATCAGGTGGATGAAAGATAGGATCAGATTTTAGTTTATTAAAAGAGTTGTTACAAGAGTGTTACCTTTGCCTGCTTTGGTAAAAATTTTTTGTTATCTATTGTTTTTTGTTAGTATACTCATTTCTATTATACATGTGGGGTGGTTGATAATTTTCGATGTTTTCTGCTAGAGATTTATTAACGATATTATCTTTCTGTTCTCTTAGGGCTAGGTCTGCTTCTACCGCTAGATTTTCTAAGTGCTTTTCATTAATGATAGGTTTTGTGTTAAAATTGAATCCTTTTGATAACACATTTGTTTTTTCTGCATTAAAATCTACCGAAACAAATATATTATCAAAAGGATTCAATTATAACCTAATACCTAACATTAATGAAAAACACTTAGAAATTCTAACGATAGAAGCAGACCTAGTTCTAAGCAAACAGAAAAATAATATCGTTAATAAATCTCTAGCAAAAGGCATTATCGAAAATTATCAACCACCTCACAAGTACAATAGAGATGATAGTATACTGAAACCAATAAAACAAAAAGCGATAGATAACAATATTATTTTTAAAACGAAAATGAAAAGTGTAAACACATGGATGTTAAAACTAACATCAAGCAGTAAATAAACACTGTGACTTACATATATACATTTATACGTAAAACGTATATGCATATATGCATGTGTTTGTGACGCTATATAAGGCTCTATTACACGAGATACACTATTAACATACATGCCTCTGTATAGCATAATATGCCGGCAGAAGCCATCCCCTTTTTTCTGTGTAATCTTTTGGGTGTTAGATGTCGCTGTGATACTCTCACTGCATTTGACACGCAAAAATGACATAAGCAGTGATTTAAGTCTTAAAGCCATTGTCGACAGTCTCCACGTACACTGACAAGACCTCAAAGGTCGAAGCACCGGTGTCTGTGCGTTCGATTGTCGGCAATGGCACTTAATGTATGTGTGTATCTCAAACACATGCATATATGCATGTACGTTTTACGTATAAAGGTATACCATGTGCTTGCCGGCGACCTGCGGATAGGGCTTACTGTAAGATAAAACGACGACACCGAGAGTTTGTATGAGTTAGTACGAGAAAGCAATATACAAACTGCTTTTTGGTCGAGTGTAGTGTTGGAAAAGAGAGTACATGTACGCTGAGGCTAGAACAGGCTAGACTGACTCTCGTTTAATCAGGGCAACAAGGATAGATAGCAGCTGTACTGCAGTTTGTAAATCGCTTTCTCGTACTAACTCATACAAACTCTCGGTGTCGTCGTTTTATCTTACAGTAAGCCCTATCCGCAGGTCGCCGGCAAGCACATGGTATATGTAAGTCACAGTATTTATTTATTGCTTGATGTTAGTTTTAACATCCATGTGTTTACACTTTTCATTTTCGTTTTGATTGGCGACGCCACATAAGGCTCTATTACACGATATACACTATTAACATACAGGCCTCTGTATAGCAGAACATGCCGTCAGAAGCCATCCCCCCTTTTTCTGTGTCATCTTTTGAGTGTTAGATGTCGCTGTGATACTCTCACTGCATTTGACACGCAAAAATGACATAAGCAGTGTTTTAAGTCTTAAAGCCATTGTCGACAGTCTCCACGTACACTGACGAGACCTCACAGGTCGAAACACCGGTGTCTGTGCGTTCGATTGTCGGCAATGGCACTTAATGTATGTGGTGTGTGTATCTCAAACACATGCATATATACATACTGTAGTCGACAAATTTTAATTTCTTATACGAAAGTCGAAAGAGGAAAAGAGCACGACGAAATAAAATAAAGATAAACATATGCGAGGCTGCCAAGTATGCGAATAAATGGTTCTAATTGTAAGTCGAAGTGGGGTACCATAGGTATAGTATAAGATTCAATCAGTACTGTGTAGCTGTCAGTAGGCTTTGTACATGAGGGGGGTGCAGAACGCATCATAGAAATACGTATAAAATTCGCTACGAATATTTACAGAAAAATATTTCATGGTGTATTACTTTTATGAGGATGTACAACAAAACTTATATTCTCCGCGTATTAATAAAATTAAATATTCATTCTTAATTTAGTAAAAGAAAGTAAATGTAACTCTTTTCGTCAGTTGTATAAATGTACATGCTGAGTTCGACTATTATACACACGTAGAGAAATAAGCGTTGTACACCCGGCATACGTTTGTTATGAAATGTGAAAATCCCCGACTACATTGATTCTCCCACCACTGTTGGAAAGCAGGCATCGCTGCATATTATTAATTCATCTTCTGCATGGGATGGATAGGTAGTATTGCTGTAAACCGAAATTAAAATATGTCGACTACGGTATACATTTTACGTATAAATGTATATATGTAAGTCACAGTAAATATTATTTTTACCAAAGCAGACAAAGGTAACACCGTGATAACGAATCCAGAGACAGATTATATACAGAAAGTTCATGGATTTCTAAGTCATAATTCCTTTAATAAACTAAAATCTAAAATCTTTATCCACCTGATGAAGCCCCAGTGTGGTGAAATATATGTTGTGTGTACAATATAATTTATGAAGATAAAAAATTGTGTGTTTTTTATTAGTTATAATGTTTCAACAAATATCTCCTTCGTAGATTATTAATTTACTCTCATCATATTGCGCTTTTTTTTGTATTGCGATATAAATTACCATTTCCTCTATAAACAGACTTTAATAAACCTGGTGTAATCCACTCCTGATATATGACTATTCACCTGTTTACCGTTAATAGTTTAACACATCTTGAGGAGTAATCTTTCATTTTCTCAATAAACATTGTTATAGCATTATCGGAACTTTCCGTGCATATACTTGACTCCAGATTTCTATTTATTAATATTGATTCATTCTAACGTGATCAAAATATTGTTTATACTTAATGACTTCTGACTTTCGTCGGTTTCCTCCGGTTACACTGCAATTTGAGTAATACTATATAGTAATAAATAATATTTAATTAATTATTGTTAAGTTCCTACTCTTCCGCACAACTATCTAAATTTTGCCATTTTTTAAATTTAACTCATAGCACATAAAAGTAAAGTTGTGTGATTTTAATATAGAGAAAAAAATCTTTGTTGTGTAAATTTTGCATGCAATTGTGAAGAATTATTATCAGGCCAATTATTTGCGAAACTATAACTCTCGTCAATGTCATTAGAGCATCTATAAATAGACACTGAACACAAGGACGGGATCTTTAACTTGTTATGAGTTCAATAGCCACCTCGTAGGCGTTACCTAATCAAACATATATGAAACAGGGAGGAATCTTGGTCTCTTTTTGTACGATCTTCTTGTCAAATTTTGATTAATTGGTTAAAAATATATCTCGCAGCAATACTTGAATATAGGAATTAACATTTTATTTTCCTAATTATTTTTTTATGATATACATACGTTAAATCGATCAGCGTCTTTAATTTTAGATTGATCGAATGATGTTGTTTGAATTAACATAAAAATATCGAAAAAATACGATAACATCTTTACAGTACTTCCCTCAATAAACGTTGGAGGTAAGTATTACAACACTTTAAAGCTGAATCAGTGTTCCATACGTGATAATTAGGGACAAGCAGCCAGGGATAATAATAATATACTTTATTGCAATATAATTACAAGGTAAAAACACAGCAAACGTCAAAGTAAACAATAATATAATGCAAGAAATGGTTACTTCAGAAAGTATTCCCTACTGTACGATTCCATTTCACATAACAACATAAATGTTTTATTTTTAAATACAGTTAGTGTATTATTAATCTCTAATGTTCTTTGGGAATTTGTTAAAAAAAAATAATCCTGCATATACCCCAAACCACTCTTACTCAGAGTATTTGGATAGCAATAGCCTGGTACCGTATTCATGCCTGGTAGCATTATTATCAAACAGTGTTCTATTTTTAAGGAAGAATATTAGTACTTTATAAATATAAATAGCAAAGATTGTCAAAAGGTTATTATTTTTGAAGTAGCCTCTGCATGACTGATTAAAGTTTAGTTTGTGTATAGTACGTATGATTCGCTTTTGTATTATAAAGATCTTAGATAGATCGCCAGTACCACCCCAGACCACGATGCCAAATCTGATATATGACAGGCAACCGCTCTCGTAGGTGACACGAAGTACATATTCGCTGACAAGTTCTCTCGTTAGACGGATACTGTAGCAGAAATTGCAGAGTTTTCTGCTACAGTGCTAATGTGTTGTTTTCATTTGAGAAATTCATGGATAAAAGCCCCGAGCAAGCGAGCGCCAACTTTTGTCGGATATTTACAGTTGTTGAACTCTATATGCGCCGAGTATGTACATTGTGCAGATTTGAAGAGCATTACATTTGTTTTATCATGGGTTACGTGTAAGAGACAGATTTAGCATTTAGTTGTTGATCATTGCCCAATATGGCAGCAGGATGAGCCAGCTGATGCCGCTGTTGGGATCCAGGGCGCTGACCACGAAGGCGGCCGTGATACTGTACAATGCACACATCCGCCAGCCCTGCATGTACAAGCATGCCGAAAACCACATTGGAACACCTCGAGATGGCGCTGCCTGAAGATCGCCACGAGGAAACCGAAGAGCACACCGATCGAACACATCGGGAAGATCGCCAAAATAAACTCACTGGCGGAGTTTATAGAAGAGTCAAACAGGAAGTGTTTCCGAAGGGCAAACTTAATAAAAAACTCCTCTCTGGAGGAGACTATAAACGTGAAACCACGAGGAAAACACAAGACTGTCACAGAGACACTCAGCCTCCTGTAGAAGCCGCAGACAACCGGACGGAAAACGGGTAAGAAACACCTTTAAAATATTAATATAACCTTGCTCATTCTATTTAATATCAAATGTATTATTTCTATGTAATAAATAGGACTCCGATGCGAGAGTCGAAAACCACTCGGCCGATTTCGATCAGATTTTGACAGGGAGTCCTTGGAAGACTGTGAATTCAGACACACACTCACATACCCCTAGAAAGACGCGTCGCGATGCGTGACACTAGTAGATCGGGTCCCATGAGGACAACAAACCACAGCCATGATAATTGCTGGTAGTACCACATACACTGACGAGGCCTTAAAGACCTGTAATGAAAATGCCTTTACTATTCTAGGCTTTAATCCAGTGAAAGAATCAAATAAACAAACTGACAGTATAACTTAACTATGAAAGCATAATCATAACAGTCCCCCCCCCCTTAATATTCGTTGGAGTGGGTGATCGGCGAAGTCTTGAGCTCCATTGAGGAAATTCAGTATCTTTCGGGTAGTCGGCATAGTCTTGAGTTCCGTCGAGGAAATTCTTGAATTGTTTCATCGGACACAGCACCATTGTTATTTTGTTCTGTCTGATCATCTTGAACGTTCTCTTCTTCAGTATTATCTTCACTAATATCACTGACCTCTTCAGCAAATATATTGTCTTCAGAAATTAAGGATAGATTATCTCTTGGTGCTAAGTGTTTTAAAGATACAGTCGTTTATCTTCCATCTTGATTCCGGACCAAAGCATATTCTGGATTTGTATCTACTATTTGTACTTCTTCAACCAATGGATCTTACTTGCTTTTCCGAACGTGCTTCTTTAATAGAACATTATTATTTGGAAAAAAGCCATGTGGCTAAGGAAGTGTAAGTAGCACGGCGTTGATGATTAAACATACGTTCATGTGGAGTACAGTTTATATCTGTACAACGTAACGATCTAATAGAATGAAGTGCATCTGGCAAAACAGTTTCCTACATTTCAATATTGATATTTCGAGTCTTGAGTGCCAAATTTATTGTTTTCCAAATAATTCCATTGTACCTTTCCACTTGACCATTGCCTTCGGGATTGTACGCTGTCGTTTTACTTGTGGCTACCCCTCGAGAATGTAGGTAAGTAGTTTGCTCCTGACATAATAATGATGTCCCACGATCTGAGTGAATATTTGCACGTAAACCAAAGATCGAAAATAGTTGATCCAGACACTCGATTACTGTTAAAAAGTTCATATTCGCACATGGAAATGCGAATGGAAATCTAGATAATTCGTCGATAATCACAAGAAGATATTTATTTCTAAAAGAGCTTGGAATAGGTCTAAAATCAATGTTCAGTCGTTCAAAAACTGAAGTAGCCTTTATTAAATGGGAATTCTTATTTTTGAAGAATCTTGGCTTAATTTCCGCACAAAAGGGGGCAAGATGAAGTCATCTTACGAACATCTTCTAAAGAGTAGGACAAATTTCGGCATCGTATTAAATGATATATTCTTCTTACTCCCGGATGACACAATGATGCATGGAGTTCAAACAATTCATTGGTACCATTACTTGCTGCGCAGATACGAGAAAAGGCATCAGGAACTGTATTGTCAGCTCCTGGACGGTATGTTATATCGTAACTGTATGAAGCTAATTCTAACCGCCATCTCATAATCTTCTCGTTTTTGATTTTACTGGAATGTATATTAAACATAAACGACACTGATTCCTGTTCAGTGATGAGCTTAAAATGACGCCCCATCAAAAGATGTCGTCATTTCCGTAATGCTTCTACAATTGCGTATGCTTCCTTTTCAACTGCAAAGTGTCGGCGATCAGATTGTGTTAAAGTTTTGGAGAAGGCCACAGGTCTACTTGCTTGATTAAGAGTCGCTGCAATTGCAAATTCAGAGGCATCAGTCTCGACCATCAATGGTACGTCATCAATGACGGTCCATAAAAGAGAATTTGCAATATCATTTTTAAGCTGTTCAAAATTATTTACAATTTCGCCTATTAGAGGAGATTCCTTTGCATTTACTAGTCTATGTAATTTATTTGAAAATTTTGGTATCCATTTCGAATAGTGCGCAAACATTCAAATAACTCGTTTTAATGCGGGCGCGTTTTCAGGTACAGGTAAGTTTAAAAGCGCTTCAATCTTTCCGGGTCTGGTTTTAAAGTTTTATGTTCGATAAGACGTCCTAATAAATTTATAGATGTTTTAGAATATTGACATTTGTTCTCGTTCAGTGTCAAACCATATTTGTTTGCTGCATTTAGAAACTGATTTAAGTTGTCATCATGTTTCAGTTTATTTTCTCCACAAACGGTAACGTCGTCCAGATAAGCAAATACCCTGTTATGATTATGCTTTCATAGCTACGTTATCCTGTCAGTTTGTTTATTTGATTCGTTCACTGGATTAAAGCCTAGAGTAGTAAAGGCATTTTCATTACTATTTAATCCAGTGAAAGAATCCAATAAACAAACTGACAGTATAACGTAACTATGAAAGCATAATCATAACAAGACCGAAACACGTCTCTGTGCGTTCGCTGTTGGTAATGACACCTAGGTGATACTGTGTATCCCATTTCGTACATATATGCATATACGTTTACGTATGAATGTATGTGTGTATACTTGTTCTATACTCATATTTGATTGTTATCTATACTTACACACAAAAGTTATTTTTAAAAACTTATTACTCTACAAATACATAATTCCAAAGTTCAAATTTAAAACGTTTCTCTACAAACGTTGGTTAGTCAGATAAAACCTTGCAGTTATAGGGTAGCAAGATGTTAAAAAAAAGTCCACAGTAGTATGTTTTAAATTGTCTGTTTCAGTGTTTGATAGCCTCTCGACAACCCACTTGACTAGCAATTGGGAAGTCGTGAGTTCAAATCTCAGGTAATAGAAATTTTTTTTAAAAAGAACTTCTCTTATTAGAATTATTAAATAATCAGTGACAAGTATGATATGTAATTACATATCTTACTTGTCCAAAACCCAAACAATAATTACATTAATTAATATAATTATATTTGCTGCTCAGGCCTTAAAGCTGACTGCCTCCCCGCTATGCAAAGTATGTCGGGTTGTAGGTACTTTGTACTTTGCTCCACTGACAGCGAACTATATACATAGATAACTACAAATAACTAAATTACAAATGACGCACCAGTTCGAATTAATACAAAACCGCTTGCATGTTGTATGTATGTTACACAAAATTGTACCTATATATTTACACATACCTATATTCATATATTTGTGCATGGTACGTACAATGACCCGTTTGGGTCGTTCGATTGGCGCCAGGTTGACACACTAGGCACACTCGATCTTACTTTTCGATTTTATGCAAATCTGAGGATACGGAGAAAATATGTTATTCGATTACTGGTGTATTTAGTGGGAACATTTGCGATTGCCGGGAATCGATTAAAATGCTAATCGAATGGCGAGGAATGTGACAGAATAACGTATAATACTACGCTAAAGTAAGGTACTGGTCGTATATAAAACGAACCGCAGAGTGCAGCTGTGGAATGTCCAATTTGAATATTCTTTTCGGGTTATTTCACGGTAAATAATCGGAAACTGAAACATACACGAACGACCTAAAAGAAACTTACTTTAGTACCTACATATCTTAAAGTATATTACGGTATTTATGACCTGTATGTTTTTAACATGCACTGAAGATTACGTGTGGTATGGATGTGGGACGGATAGATGGTTTCGTGGTGGTTGCATAATATACAGGTGGTTTCGGTAAGAGTTATGCGTTGTGTTACAAAATGACGCTAAATTTGAACAAAAATATATATAATATATATACAAGGTGTGTATAAATTGGCGGATCCACTACACGCGGCGATGTTCTTCGTTAAATTCGGAGTCCAAAATCTTAATACGAAAATGTTGTACCATGCTCCATATCTTTGCACGAGGTTCCTAAAGTTCGGACTTTCAGTCTTGAAATAAGCATTATTACTTGATATTTGTTGACAGAAAGAGCTACAATATAGAAGAAAGAAGAATTGTTGTTATTATCCTTTCATTAAAGTTTTCTTTTTGATTTTAAAGTTTGTTTTTAATATTTGTTTATTAACTTATTTTGACGAAAAACACATCTGACAACGTTGTAAAACAATAAGTAGGCAACCTAATGTTGTTCTAGCAAATACATTACTACTGTCAAATTTTGACACTTTGTAATCTACCTATTTCATTCGACTTGCTTATTTTTCGTGTTTATTTGTATAGTTTTAATCAGTTTTCGGGTTTTCGTGTTTACTAGTTGTTCTATTTGTTTATTATGAATTTTACGTTCAACGAATATGCCGATATGTACATGATATACGGTTTCTGTCGTGGAAATGCTAGTATGGCAGGGCAGGAATATCGAGTGCGTTTTCCAAATCGGAGGCATCCAAGTAAAAATGTATTTCGAAGGCTGGAACAACGACTTCGTGAAACAGGTTCGTTTATTCCAAGAAATGCGAACGCAGGTCGACCAAGGCAAAGGCGTACCGTGCAACTAGAAGAGCAAGTTCTAGCCACAATACAGGAAGATCCCTCTGCGAGTACCCGTCAATTAGCTTCTACACTAAATATTCCCAGTAATAAGACTGTTCATTTGGTTCTACGAGAAAACTTGCTTCATCCATACCATGTTTCTAAAGTTCAGCCTCTTTACGTAAATGATAATTTACTTCGAATCAATTATTGCAATACGATCTTAAATAGAATTCAGGAACAAGGTGACTTTTTAAGACATATTCTTTGGAGTGATGAGTGCATGTTTACCAGAGATGGTGTGTTTAATACTCATAATTTTCATCATTGGGCAGATGAAAATTCACATGAATTTCGCGAATACGGTCACCAAAGAAGGTTTTCTGTTAACGTTTGGCTGGGTATAATAAACCACAGGGTAGTTGGACCAATTTACTTACCAAATCGCCTAGATGCCGGTGAATATTTAAATGTTTTAGAACAAGTTATTGATGAGATACCGCTGAACGTACGCCGTAATATGATTTACATGCATGATGGAGCTCCTGCGCACCTTGCTCGTAATATAAGAGACTGGTTCACTGAACACTTCCCAGACAGATGGATTGGTCGTGGCGGTCCCCTTTTGTGGCCTGCGAGATCCCCCGATCTCAATCCATTAGATTTTTTTGTTTGGGGTTTCATTGAAGGTAAAGTTTACGCTACACCTCCACAGGAAGCTGACGAAGTTAGAGCCCGAATTGAAGCCGCAGTATTAGAAATCACACCAGAAAGACTTGAGCGAATAGTACAAACGATACCACAAATATTGCAGCTATGTCTACAAACTGATGGATTTCAATTCGAACAATTATGTAGGTAATAATTACATTGATTTCTATCAAGAAGATGTACAAAAATTAGTCAATATTATCAAAAAATTTTTAAACTTTGTAATATTTTCGTAATAAATATGTAATCTAAGAAACCAATTTTATTTCGTTTGTTTCTTTTTTAAATTTAAAATGTAAGGTTCACATGACGACGTGTAAAAATGTTCCGAAGATTATAACTAGCACATGCGTGTTCAATGTTGCCAAATGTATGTTTCTTTCAAATTCATTCTGAAGACAAAGGAAACCTGATACATCGTTTTAGGATTAGGACTTTTAACTCAAAATTTGACCAAAAATGTCGCCACGTGTAGTGGGTCCGCCAATTTATACACACCTTGTATATATAAAGGAACATATAGGTATAGTAGATCACGAAACATACACTTTTGTAATAAACAAAAAATAATGCCATTATATTATTTATTCTTACTAGTAGTATTACTACATTTATAGTTTCATTAATGTAAAATATATTATACAGGCTGTTCATTTCAAAAACTTTTGTTTTTGAAATGAACAACCTATTTCAAAAACTTCCCAGCTTTAATATCGGGAAATCTGGAAATCTATGAAAAATTCCTTGAAACACGTAAGAAGTATTATCGTAGAGGACATCTTTTAATGCAAAAATTGACACACCCACTTTAACCCCGTGCCTCCAGGAGCTACCCCTTTAAAAATCTTAAATGAAAAGGGGTATCGAGTAATACGTCATTTTAAAACAGTACATTTTGGTGTTTACTTTTTTTTTTAAATTGATCTATTCGTTTTGAAGATTTAAAAAAAATCTTTTGGTTTGTTAAATTTTTTGTTTTAGGCATAAATATCTATTACGCACTTTAACTGCTTAAAATGTTTTATTTTTATTTTCAATGCTATTTAAAAATTCAAATATTTTCTTGTAGGAAAATTCAATCCAATAATTGTTCAAAATGTGTTCGTTGATCGCTAAACAATGGTATATCGGTATTTGGAAATACATTGTCCAACCATCGCCGTACTGGAAGAACATAGTGAGGAGGAACTCCAAATGTAATTCGACCTCATCAAGTAGGGTATTTCCATCTTTAGCCAGTTGATTAGAGAATTGATAGTATTTTCCAAAACATATCCAAATATGCTTCGCCATTTAGATTTTCACTGAAAAGCAATGCACCAATCATTTGGTCCCCTAAGGTGCTTGCCCATGATTTTTTCAGGATACTGGGTTTATCCTTCTACAGACAGTTGAGAGTTTTCGTAACTCCAATATCTGCAGTTATGTTTATCTACAAATCCATGTAAATAGAAAGTACATTTATCACTAAAGCAGATATTTTTCACAAATGCATTGTTATTATTAATCATAGTGGTCATTTGTCCACAAAACTTTACTCATTTGTCATAATTGTCTTCAGTCAGCTCTTGACATATTTTCAGTTTATAAGGATGGAATGTATGAAGTTTTGTAATTTTATAAACCGAACCTAATAAAATTCCAGTTGCCGCAGGAATCTAACGTAATGAGGTATTAGGATTTATGCCGAAATGACTCAACACTTCTAATTGAGCGCCTTCAATTAAGACTCTCGGCTGATTGTTTTACATTTGCAACAGATCCAGTCCGTTCGTCGAGCAGATTTATTTTCGGCTCCATAAATTAATACAATTTCAACACTTTCTTATGAATTGTAGTTATTATTTTATTTAAATAACTTTGGGTTGATAATACTAAATAACGATTTATACTAAAGCAACATACAATGTATTTGCAAACGAGGAGCACCGGAACAAAAAAATTATACCTATATCCACAAATGCTATTGCCTGTTCTTCGTTTAGAACATTATTTTATTGTACTGTTACAAAAATTGAATACAAAGTTGTTATAAAAACGTTTCTAAAACATGCATTTTTGCTTTATAATTAACTACAAAAAGAAGGAAAAGTATTCTGCATTAAATATAACTAAAAAATTAAAAAACCATAAAATTATTTATTTTCCATGTTTATGAGAAATTTATAAAAGTTTTTAATATTGGCTTTTCTCCCAATGCTCCTAAAATAGATTGACTAGCTAGAATTCAAGGTTAAAATTTCAAAAATAAAATGGCGGATCGAATATGGCGGAAAGGTTTTTCGAAAATTGACGAATGATTGTGAAATTTTGCGTTTGGGGATTTTTGGGGTCGCTGATCACGAATCCGAAGTCAAAATTTCAAAAATAAAATGGCGGATCCAATATGGCGGAAAGGCTTTTCGAAAATTGATGAATGTTTGTGAAATTTTGCTTTTAGTGGTTTTTGGGGTCGCTGATCACCAATCAGAAGTCGAAATTTTTAAAAAACAAAATGGCGGAAAGGTTTTTCGAAAATGATGAATGTTTGTGAAATTTTGCGTTTGGGGTTTTTGGGGTCGCTGATCACGAATCCGAAGTCGAAATTAAAAAAAAAATGGAGGAATCGATATGGTGGAAAGTAGTGTACTTATGCCGATTCTGGACCCTCCTCCCCCTCTCACCCAGTTACCCCTCACCCCCCTCGCCCTAGTGGCGCCCTCTGCCAACCCAACTGATGTGGCGCCCCCTCGCGGTCGCCAACCCAACTAAAAATTGCAGATTTCATCATTACCAACCCAACTAAAATTGCAGATTTCATCATTACCAACCCAACTAAAAATTGCAGATTTCATCATTACCAACCCAACTAAAAATTGCAGATTTCATCATTACCAACCCAACTAAAAATTGCAGATTTCATCATTACCAACCCAATGTGGCGCCCTCTGACGGCCACTAACCAAACTAAGAAATGGCAGATTTCATCATTACCAACCCAATGTGACGCCCTCTCACAGCCACTAACCAAGAAATGGCATCTCTCATGATTACCATAATGCAGCATCCTCCCACGGTCACTAGCCAAACGAAGGTGACGTCAGACAAAATGGCGGACCATCAAGATGGTCTTTGTTTCTAGAGAATTCCTGAATAAATTACCAGGCTTGCTATCGCGCTTCTCAACGTATTTTAAACAGGTCTAAACATGTTTCCAGCGGAAACCGCAACGGCTGTCTGCTTCTGTGATAGCCGCATGCGCAGAAAATATAAAAAGCACCCCCTGATGGATACTACCCCAACTAAATATTAAATATATAAGAATTTCGAATGTAATATCATCAGTATCAATTGCAAAGCAGTGTAGCACCTTCTATATAGTATAATGGCGGTGCAATACGAGAAATTTGATAACTTTTTGTCTGCTAATGGTATTGAAATACCTATCATAGTGCGAGATTGGTTATTATCCTCGGAATTGAATCAAAGCGAGTGTTTATTCATAGCGGCATTCGCATATCAAAACATGCAATATTTCGATATCGATGAATTAATGAACGTTTTGGAATATTGTAACCCAAATATGACCCAACTTAAAAAGTGGTACATTTATAGTGAGTATGAATATATATGTGAACCTGATTTAGATCTTCATGCAGAAATTTGCGTATTCGACATAGAAACATCGACTGTATTGACTTTACACAAGAATATACCGAAGATGTTAATGAGTTGGTATCCTCAATATAATCATCCTGAATTGGACTATAATGACGAGCTGGCCGCGACTGGTGGTGGATATGTAATATTTGCCAGTCAGAAGCATTTCGCAAGTAGCTAACATGTACAGACCCGCCTAAACATGTCTAGACTTGCTGGAAATACATCAGTCGACAATGTCCGTTGAAAGCAGGCGGAGGGTTCTTAGACAGAAGAAAGACTTGTTGAACATTAGAATTATGAGGTTTATATCCGAAATTGAAAAAATCAAATCTGATTTAGAAATGTATGCGTTGGTGACAAATATTAGTAAAATAAAGCTATAAAATGGAGAATATGGAAAAATATATGATTAGGTCTTTTGTTGTACACTTTATATAATTTTATAAATAAATACATGTAATATACATTATTAAATAAAGAGAATATAACATCCAACATTTTTTCCTTAAAATACCCCTTTTAGATATATATAAAGTGCATCTCACTTAAAGAAATGCGTAGACATAGAAGTCATATTTTTAATGTGAGTATATAAGAATAATGTTTTGCAGCTGAACGTTTATACCTTCTCACGATTAAAAACTTCCTATATTGCTTTATACAGGATGTTAGGATACAGATATGTAATTCACCTTAAATAAAAATGCGTGCATGTATAGAATTAATACTTTTTTTATTTTTATATAATCATAATATACAGTTTTAATAAAATTACAAAACATTATCCTCGTCAATCCAGCTATTATGTGAATTATCGAACCCTAACCATTTTACATAAGCTTTTCCGTCCTTTACACGTAATACTTTTTCAATCAGATATACATCCTTATGTTTAGTTTTCTGCAATTCATGTTCGTAGAAACAACCCAAAATCGGATCTCCATTCATATCCTCCAGCATATATGTTGGCGGATTTGTAGCATTAGCTTTAATAATCTTGAACAATTCACTACCCCAGTTCCTGAGATAGCCTTTCGAGAAAACACTTTTGAATTTACTTATCCGCACGATGTCACCAACTTTATATTTCCGCTTCACAGCTGTTTGCACATCATTGTAGATAGTAGAAAGCAGGAGCTTCTCATTCTTTTTAGTCACATCGCAAGGTCGCATTTTAATTGTTCGATGCTTTGTTTTATTATACATATCAGTCACGGAGGATAAAATATCTATCCACTTATAGCTACCTCTCATTGTAAATTCCTTATATAATCTACCCTTTAGCGTACGAATAACACGTTCGGCAATAGACGCTTTCATTGTACTATATGTTGAATAATGGTTTATACCATATTTCTTCATGAGATTTTGAAATCGAGTATTATAAAACTCTTTACCATTGTCGGACTGTATATTTTTCGGCTGTCGAGTGTCTTGTAGAATGCCTTCCATAGCATTACATACATCCAGCCCGGTTTTCGATTTAAGGGGTTGAGTCCATAAAAATTTCGAGAAACAGTCTATAACCACAAGTATATATCTATACCCGCCATTCTCTCGTGCATGAGGTATAAATTCGGCCAAGTCAATCTGCCAAACATCGTCAAACCCTCTAATAATGACGCGACGTCTGGGAAAGAATCTACGAGCCGGCTATGCAGCTCATCAACTAAATGACGCTTAATACTATTCATAATTAACAATTATTGTTCAGCGTGTTAATACATCATGTAGGTAGAACAATGCGATGGTAAATGAATTAAAATTATGTCTCGTCTCTATGGTCTTGCGAGCGGTCGGGGTGGTGGTGGTGGTTGTGGGGGTGGGGAATTCCCTGATTTCTTTTCAAGTTTTTTTCTTATAGCTTCCAGTTTAGCATTGAGTTTAACCTCAATTCTACTCTCAACACTTTTTTCCATTCGATACAGCTTTTGATCAGTTTCAGCTTGTAGAGTATTTGCACTAACTTCGACAATCCCTTTGATTGTATCCAAGTTAACGCCCTTATTTAAATTATTTTTCAGTGCAAGTATTTCACCATCCAATTCCTTCTTAATTTTTTCAATCTTCTTACTAACTTCAGAATTTGTGGCATGGTTTTTTCTTAAAACATCAAATTTAGCATCAATCTTCTTCTCAACACTAGCTTGCATCTGGTTTAATTTTCCATTAATCGACTGTTGCACATTATTTACACTAACATTAACAATACCCTTAAATATATCCAAATTAACAGTTCTATTTAAATTAGTTTTAAATGCATTCAAGTTCTCATCCAATTCCCTCTTAATTTTATCGATCTTGTCACTAACCCAGGTGTTTGTTGCGAGATTGTTCCTTAAATTGTCTAGTTCATTTTCGATTCTATTCTCAACAGCAGTCTGCATATGATGTATGATATCACTAATATCCTCAGCCACTTTGGAATTTGAGGCGTCTATTTTTATTTGAATATCACTCACCACATTATCAATCCGTAGATCTATTACGCCAAGTATTCTAGATAGGTGACGCTTATTAACAGAATCCTGATCGTGTATAGGATCTGCTACACGACAAATACGTTTACCGCCAATATCAACATCACCTTCCTCTGTTAATGGCAGAGATGGCTTTTGACGTTTAACGCTAGCTTTACCGTTGCTAAGATATCGGCCAAATTTGTCTACACTCATGACGATACTGATGAAAAGAATGAGAGTATTAAATATTTATTCAATTACGCCGCATTCTTTAAGCTCCTCGATGATGGACTGCATTTCATTATGGGTACTTTCATTGCCAGAATCCCGAGAGGCCTTCAAAAGTTTAAGACGATCCACGAGCTCGTTTATGTCGTCCCAATAGACATATTGATATCTATCATGGGTGTTGGAAACAAGCATGCTGCCTATATCTCCGCCAGACCATGTTTCTGAAGTCGAACTGGAATATTTAGCAAGAAGAGGTTTTATTATTTCACGCCATTTGTGGCCTCTAGTCCCCCTCAAGTTATTTTTGGGTTGGAACAGTTTGCGATGCACATTAGTTTCGTGTAAAATATCATAGTAATGTGATAATTCCTCCTCATTATATCTACTTGGGCTAGTTTTAAATATTAATTCATAAAGACCACGAGAACCCGTAAACAGCTTATTATTGATTATTATGTCTTTACCATCTAGATATAATGTATGCCCACCCAATTTCAATCTATTTGTTTCGGGTTCGAATGTAACACCATACGTTGTATCATATACATTGCTTGTATCTTGAAAAAGACCTCGCACAAACTCTCTCGGTAAAGGATTAAGATCTCCATAAAACGTGTTATGTGAATGCGGATCCTCTTCCACCAATGGATTAGACTGCTCATCGAATGGATTAATCGAGGAGCTCTTTTCTATCTCTTGTTTTTTTATCAGCTTTCCTCTATTTTTCAAAGTGTTTGTAATATTCATTATGGGCTCCTTAATTGTTTGTGTTTCCTGTTTTATTGTCGTGTTCAAACCTTCTAGGTTCTCAGTAATGGGCTTAAACATTTTTCGTATTAAATAATCTTCATCGGAACGATTAAGCTTCAATTGCATATACTTATTCCTAATAACTTTACTTGCCTTAATAATATCACGCTTCAATTTCTCATAATCCATTTTTCTACTATTAACTGCCTGCCTGCGCATGATTATTTGCAGACAGATATATATTAACTGAATAAAATGAATAATTCACCAGCATATATAGCGATCAAAACCCTTCCTATAACGACCATTATGCAAATCACTATCCTTGTCTATCACCAGGAATCCGTATTTATCTTTCCAACACTCACCACAAACCGATTTAAACCGCTCAAATGACATGTCAACTCCAACATGATCGTTGTAAATATGTTGTAGATTTGTATTATCCTGCTTAAATAATACCAAAAAATTAGCATTATCCCTAACTAGCTGTTTCGGAATACTAGTATAAGTTTGACATAAATAAAAGCTATCAACACACTTATGTCTACCCATACAAAAATATTTTCTAATATTGTTTTGCTTGTCGCACGCCACATCGTCAAAAATGAATATCGAATTTCTCTCAGCCTCCATGGGGTCTATTATATCATCATTCTCCTTACAAGGAAAATATTTCACATCTTTAACATTATTTAAAACATTCTCCAACAGCTTATATTTAGCTTGATATAAAGACTTGGAATAAATGTATACGTTTTCGAACTTGAGACCATTTTCATTGAATAATAACGATAGCATGAGATTTGTTTTCCCAGAGTTTGATGCACCACAAAGTAGCGCTCTAATGGAGTTCGGTAGTAGGCTGCTATGTTTCCGAAATTTACCCTTTTCATCAACATCCAAATCCAAGTTGATTATTTCAAGTGCATCCTTCTGCTTCACAAGTCTCATGGTGAATGAATTATATATAAATTGTTGGATGTTTATAAAGCTAATTCATTTCGATGCTAACTTTTAAAGAGGGCGGAGGTGTCGTGAACTCGATAATCAACAAGTTGCCTATAGAGCTTCACCTGCCAGGTGGGTACATGTATTGTGGTCCTGGTACAAAGCTCCAGAAACGTTTAGCACGAGGTGATCCCGGCATTAATCCATTGGATGCGGCTTGTCGGGAACACGATATCGCATATTCACAACATAAAGATTTAAAAGATAGACACGAGGCAGATTTGATATTGCAAGAAAAAGCTTGGAATCGTGTAAAGTCAGCAGACGCAAGTGTTGGTGAAAAGACAGCAGCCTGGTTGGTGACTAACGCAATGAAGGCCAAAAGAAAATTTGGTATGGGCTTAAAGAAAAAAACTTTTAAAAAAATAGTGTGCACCAATGTTAAGAAGACTCTTAAGCGATTCGGGGGTGATATTAAACAGGGTGCTAAATCATCATTGGCAGCAGCTAAGGTTGCAATCAAAGAGGCTGGAGGTCGAAAACATATTAAAACCCCCAGAATAATCCCCATACCGAAAGTTGGAGGCGTATTGCCACTCATACCAATATTCGCCGGGCTAAGCGCTCTCGGCTCACTGGCAGGCGGTGTAAGTGGTATAACACAAGCAGTACTCAAAGCGAAAGCGGCTCGAAGTCAATTACGGGAAGCTGAAAGGCATAATAAAACTATGGAAGCTATCGCATTAAAAGGTAAAGGATTATATCTGAAGCCATATAAGCGAGGCTTAGGTTTATATCTAAAACCATCAAAAAACTAATAAGTCGACTGCCTCAAAGAGCATTAACCGATCATGATATTTTGAAATATGCGAAATATATTCACCATTTTAGAGGTGTATTTATGAGGGATACTCTACCAAAATCACCCAACAAAAATGAAAGCGCAGTCGTTAATTTGGATAGCATTAAAGGATCGGGAACACATTGGGTCTGTTATAAGAAGAGAGGTTCTAATATATACTATTATGATTCGTTTGGCAATTTAAAGCCTCCACCGGAATTGATAGAATATTTTAATAGAAAGGGACCTAATAAAATAATGTATAATCATAAACGATACCAAAATTTCAATACATTCAATTGTGGTCACTTATGCTTAGAATTCCTACTAAATAATATATAATCGTATGTTCATATATCAATATATTAGTCATGTCGTACACTTTCACCCTGAAGGGCACAAAATCAGTGCTTTCTGTTGATTATTATCCGCCTATTGAATTGAATCCCCACTATGAATATGTTCTGGGTCTAATAGGATTTAATAGCTACAATTCGATTCCCAACATTGTAGAGGGCTGTAACAAATTTTATTATGATAATGACAAAGTTATTACAATTCCCACAGGATCTTATGAGATAAGTGATATCGCCGATTTCTTGATGAATGCGATGCCTAGAGGTGCAATATCCCTCAAACCAAACAACAATACAATAAAGTGTGAAATTAAAAGCAAATATGAAATAAATTTTGGACCTAGAGACTCTATAGGAAGCATATTAGGTTTTAGTGGGAAGCTATTACCAGCCGATCAAAAACATGAATCGGATTTACCTGTCAATATTATAAAAGTGTCGACAATAAGAATTGAGTGCAATATCACAACATCAGCCTACAACGATAGTCGTTTATCCCACACGCTCTACGAATTTTCTCCACAAGTTGAAGCTGGGTTTTCGATTAATATAGCGCCCGAGCATATAATATATCTACCAATTAATTCTAAGCGTATCGATAATATCACATTAACACTGCTCGATCAAGATGGTGATGCCGTAAACTTTAGAGGCGAGCAAATCATTGTTAGATTAGAATTAAAAAGAGTTTCATAATGGGCCTTTCATTTCGCAAACGTTATATAACTTCCTCACCCCCACAACGGAAGATCACTTCAACATCTAAACTCAAGCAGTTAACATCGGCCAATATAATATTTTTACAATCGTTAGGCTTTCGAGTAAAAAATGGAGGAAAAGCTATCAATATTTGAAGGTGTACATTTTGACGAAGTTATAACGAAAGAAGAGTATCACACATATTATCCGAGAACACACAATTTCAACTTAAATGATGAAGTTCGCATAAGTATTCAAAATCAAGATATATACACACTACCTTCCGAGAGTTATATATACATAGAGGGGAAATTTAAACCTGATGATAATGGTACGGGTCTACCTGAATTAACAAACAATGCATACGCTTTTTTGTTTGATCAGATTCGATATGAGCTTAATGGTGTAGAAATCGATCGCGCAATGAAGCCAGGAATCAGTTCTACGATGAAAGCATTAGTTTCATATAATGAAGATGAAAGTCGAATGTTGTCGATTGCTGGGTGGGGACCATTCGCACAGCGGCAAGCAACACTCTCCAATAACAAGTTCAACGCATGCCTTCCATTGAGCATGCTTTTAGGCTTCTGTTCCGATTACAGGAGGGTTATTATTAACGTCAGTCAAGAATTAGTCCTAATTAGAAGTAAAACGGATGAAAACTGCTATCAAAACAAGACCGCTGATGGTACAAAAAAGGCCTCAATCGAGATTGAAAAGATTGAATGGCGGGTGCCACATGTAAGCGTAAATGATCAGACACGCTTAAAGTTCTTAAACACCCTTAAAACCAATAAACCGATATATCTAACATTTCGTAAATGGGAATTATATGAACTTCCAGCTTTGCGTGCAACGAAAACTGACATTTGGCCTGTTAAAACTAGCACTAATCTAGAGAAGCCCAGATATGCTATTATAGCGTTTCAACGCAACAGAAAAGATAATTTTCAGCAAGATGCATCAGGCTTTGATCACGCTTCAATCACAAATATTAAATTGCATTTAAATTCAGAATATTACCCATATAGCGATATGAATATAGATATGAGTAAAAAACTATATGCCCAAGCATATCTAATGTACACAAAATTTCAATCGAGCTATTATGGGAGCACTCGGGGACCTCTCATGAGCTACGAGAAGTTCCACGATTCAGCACTCTACGTAATAGATTGTTCGAAGCAGAATGAGAGCTTAAAATCATCCACCGTCGATGTTAAGCTTGAGATGCAGTGCCAGGAGACGTTTAGCGAGGACACCTCTTGTTTATTGTTAATTTTACAAGATTGTGTCGTTGAATATAGTGCACTGACAGGCACTGTTAAGAAAATTATATAACATTCAGTCAATCGCGAGACCTCATGGCTAAAAGAGGTGCAATTGACACTCGAGATCAACTTCAATCATTCCTTATTATAGACATACAAGGTTATGCGATTCAACATTTCGATCCAAAAGAGATGAGCATAAGTGACGGAGAAAGGAGCATCCATTTTTTATTTAAACCTAGCATTGAATTCCATCTATTATCGAAGAAAGACCAGAGGACCGTTCGATGGCTTGAAAATAATTATTTAAATATAGAATACTCTACTGGTTATGTATATTTTAAGGACATTATTAACTTGTTAACTGTAACTCATATAATAGAGTGTATGTTAAAGGACATCAAAAAAAGGAGCTACTTAAGCAATATGTTGATATTGACATAATTAACTTGGAATATTTTAATGATGTACCAAAGCTTATTAAAAATGTCAATCATTGTTTTTATCATAATAATAAAACTAATGAAGAATGTATATGCACGCAAAATAATATTATAACTCTATGCAATTATCTAAAAAATAAAGAATTATTTTAACCTTATTATTTTTATTTCAATCCACCTATACATATTAATAATAATATAGCAAAATAGTATACGTATAAACATGTCTATACATGTATAAAAGGACCGCCGAGACGGCACCAATCCGAGGTAGGTATGTAAGCGAGAGATTTTTTATACATTTACATTAATTAACCATCGCCTGCCCTAAAAAGGGCCACCCGGACAGCAACCATTCGATGCAGGTATGCGACGGTAAAAAATGTAAGTACATTCCTTAAAACACGGCTCGAGCGTGGGACCAGAATGCAGCAACTCTTAATTATCGCCGTTCACACGGATATACGTATGCGTGGGGAAAAAAAGGGGCGTCGCAGCTGTACATAGACCACACACACTCACCCATGGGAACAGAATGCAGCCGCGCTTAATTGCCTCAGTTCACACGGATATACGTATGCGTGGGGAAAAAAAGGGTCGTCGCAGCTGTACATAGACCACACACACTCACCCATTGGAACGGAATGCAGCCGCGCTTAATTGCCTCAGTTCACACGCATATACGTATGCGTGTGGTAAAAAAGGGTTTTCTCTAATTGATTAACATATCAATTGGTGTGGGAACCTGACGCAGATGGATGTATACGTCACGAATGAGTATCTATATATGCGTAGATCGACATCTTTAATTTCATTATAATCAGTATCTTCGAAGAGTCAACATCGTTTTTTTTTAGTGCTTGTTTGTGTTTTACTACAAGGTATTTAGAAAGCCTAATTTATATAATATTAACTTGCAATATTTTTCATTAGTTTTAAAATTTTATAGGACTTTTTAAAAATTGTTTTTTCCAATTATAAGGTTATTTTTTAAATAATTTAATGGTATATATTTTATTAATATTTTATTAATATTTTATTTTTATATACAATTAATCCAGGGTGCTTCAAAGTATTTTATACGCATTTAGTAGCTTCTTTATATTGTTTTTCTTTCTTTTTTTAATTTTTATAAGGTTTTAAAGGGTTTTATCAATAAATTTTCAATAATACAAGTATTTTTTAGTTAAATATACGCTGATCATAGTTTTTCTACTACTCTAAAATTTTATGGGACTTTTAAAAATTGTTTTTTCTCAATTATAAGGTTATTTTTTAAATAATTTAATGGTATATATTTTATTAATATTTTATTTTTATATACAATTATCCAGGGTGCTTCAAAGTATTTTATTTGTATTTAGTAGCTTCTTTATATTGTTTTTCTTTCTTTTTTTTTAATTTTTATAAGGTTTTAAAGGGTTTTATCAATAAATTTTCAATAATACAAGTATTTTTTAGTTAAATATACGCTGATCATAGTTTTTCTACTACTCTAAAATTTTATAGGACTTTTAAAAATTGTTTTTATCAATTATAAGGCTGTTTTTAATAATTTAATGGTGTATATTTTATTAATATTTTGTTGAATATTATTTTTATATACAATTATCCAGGGTACTTCAAAGTATTTTATTTGTATTTAGTAGCTTCTTTATATTGTTTTTTTTTCTTTTTTAAATTTTTAGGTGCGTAAATTTATATTATTAAATTGATTATTTTATAGGGTTTTATCAATAAATTCTCAATAATACAGGTATTTTTAGTTAAATATGCGCGAATCATAGTTTTTCTACCACTCTAAAATTTTATAGAACTTTTAAAAATTGTTTTTCTCAATTATAAGGCTAGCGAATCAGTCAAATAAATTAGCAATTTAGGTATATTAAAAATTGGGTTTCAATAGCTTTTTATTCTTTTAAATTTATTATATTAATTATTTTTAATTTGTTTTTCATAGAATGAATTGCATCATTTGCGGAAAATCCTTCACCCGGCGCGACAACATGAAGCGGCATGTGAATACCCTCCACCGCAATTTTGTTTGCGATATTTGTGGAGAGGGTGCGGATACATGTGAGCATGTTGCGGGACCACCTAAGAAGGTGGCAAAAGTAGATGTTACACCATCCACAAGTTCTAATAGACCTGTGGATGCTGCACCATCTACCAGTCGAGGTGCGCCTCAGAGAAGCTGTTGTGGGTTGATGTTCCCTAATAATTCTCTGTATAGGGGGCATCTTCGCACACAGCAGCATTTGAATAATAATACATTTATGCTGCCGGATGGAGTGTTCAAAATTAATTCATCATTTAAAAGCCGGGTCGCGAGTTATAAAATTTTAGGTGATGAAAGTGCTGACATCACAAATTTTTTATCGAAATTGAGAACTAAAGTGTGCGGCCTGATTAACGATGTTCTAGCCAAGGCCGTATCGGGTATTAAGGTACAGTTAGAGCTATTTGCTCATTATGCTAAAACCGTAGCTGATGAGGAAATAGTCGACTTAAAGTCCTTCAATACTCGGTACGTCATTGTCACCGGGTCTTCAGACTTAGAGGACGTTTTTGATCAGACTGCTGCCATCATAAAATCGAAAGCTGAAGAGATTTCGGATAGGGGGAGCAATTGGACACTTAAGATGGTCTCGCATTTAGAGGTTAACATCAACAGTTACCAACCTCTTGGGGGATCATCTTATTTGGAACTACCTCCCTCTATTCGAAACAAGAAGGCATGCATCAATATTCAGAACTCGGACGATGCATGCCTGGGTTGGTCGATTGCAGCAGCACTCCACCCGGCAGACATGCATGTAGAGAGAGTTAGTAGTTATCCTCATTACTCCAGCGTCCTAAATTTAGAGGGTATTCAATTCCCGGTTAAAATTAAAGATATTTCAAAAATTGAGAATATGAACAATTTAAGTATTAACGTTTACGGTTTGGCTATTAATGATGAAACAAAAAATCATGAGGTGGTGGGGCCAATTCATTTCACTAAAAGCAGAAAAGATATCCACATCAATTTACTCCTAATTGATGATGGAAAAAGAGCCCATTATGTTTTAATTAAAAATCTGTCCAGGCTAGTCTCATCTCAAATCGATAAACATGGTCATGAAGCTCACATCTGTGATGGGTGTTTAATTAATTTCAGCACCATCGAAAAATTAAACATCCATCAACAACACGATTGCAACCATGTGTATACGGTACTACCCTCAACCGACGCGCGTAAAACAAAATTTGGCGATATGCTGCCCGAAAATATTTTACGTTTCGATAGTCATCATAAGAAGATGTCCGTTCCGTTCGTCATTTATGCGGATTTTGAAAGTATTCTCCAACCGATTCACACATGCAGCCGTGATCCAGCTAGTTCGTATACGAATAAAACATTCAAACACGTTCCCTATAGTTTTGCATATCAAATTGTATGTTCGTTTGATGCAAAGTTGAATAAATTTGTCACGTATGCCGGTTTAGATTGCTCAACGGTGTTTGTCCAAAAATTGATAGAAGATGTTAAGCTAATCTATGAAAACTATTTAAAGACTATCGTGCCGATGAAAACTTTAAATAATAGCGAGCGAAAATTATATAATGAGGCCGTGATTTGCCACATTTGTGAGCTGTCTCTCAACGGAGATAGAGTGAGAGATCACTGCCACATTACGGGAGCGTTTCGAGGGGCCGCTCATTCTAATTGTAATCTAAACTTCAAAATTCCGAAATTTGTCCCTATCTATTTTCACAATTTGAGCGGGTATGATAGCCATCTATTTTTAAGAGATTTGGCACAACAAAATTTAGATATTGACGTAATTCCTATTAATAAAGAAAGATATATCAGTTTCAGCGCGAAAGTTTTGGTTGGTGACTACACAGATAAAAAATCGGGCGAGAAAAAAAATGTTTATATAAAACTACGGTTTTTAGATAGTTTTCGATTCATGGCGTCTTCTATCGATAAGCTTGCACAAAATTTGAGCCCGCAAGACTTTGTCAATGTTAGGCGGGCGTTCCCACTAGATTCACATTTCCATTTAATTAGAAAGAAGGGTGTATTCCCCTATCAATACATAGATACCTTTGGGCGATTGAACGAATCGACCTTACCGGCAAAACGCGATTTTTTTAATTCATTAACGAATGTTGATATTTCGGATGTTGAATATCAACATGCGCAAACTGTATGGAATACGTTTGGATGTCAAAATTTATTAGAGTACTCAAACTTATATTTAAAATCAGACGTTTTACTTTTGGCAGATATTTTTGAAAATTTCAGGAAAATTTGTCGGGATACATACAGTCTGGATCCGGCTCAATATTACACCAGCCCGGGCTTGTCTTGGGATGCTATGTTGAAGCATACCAAAATTGAGCTGGAGCTACTCATAGACATCGACATGCATCATTTTGTTAAGCAGAGTATCAGGGGTGGGTTGTGTCAAGTATCATTGCGGCACGCTACGGCAAATAATAAGTATATGCCTAATTATGATGCGAGTGCTCCTAGCTCATATTTAGCTTATTGGGACGCGAACAATTTGTACGGGTGGGCAATGTCGCAGTATCTACCATTCGGTGGGTTCAGTTGGGCTAGTCAGGATGAAATTGACAATCTAAATATATCTGGGGTCGCTGATGATTCGCCGATTGGCTATTTTTTGGAGATAGATGTCACGTACCCTGTAACTTTGCACGATGAGCATAACGACCTTCCTTTTCTGCCCGAAAACATGGTGCCTCCCACGTCTAAATTTCAGTATAAAAAGTTGATCGCGAATTTACAGAACAAAGAGAAATATGTCATACACTATCAAACGTTAAAGCAAGCATTACATTTCGGCCTTAAAATCACCAAAATTCACCGCGTTTTAAAATTCAACCAGTCAAACTGGCTTCAAACTTATATCGACCTAAACACCAGCCTACGTCAGCATGCTAGGAACGATTTTGAAAAGGACTTCTATAAGCTCATGAACAACTCCGTATATGGTAAAACCATGGAGAATGTTGATAAGCGAGTAGAAGTCAAATTGGTCACACGTTGGGAGGACCATGGCAAAAGTCGCGGGGCTGGTAGTTTAATCGCGAAACCGAATTTTAAAAGTGTTAGTATTTTTTCCGAAAACTTTGTGGCTGTCCAGATGGGGAAGCTGAAAGTCGTATATAATAAACCTATTTATATCGGCTTCTCCGTCTTGGAGCTATCAAAGCACCTGATGTATGACTTTTTCCACAATTTTTTGAGACGCGTGTATGCAGAAAAGGTCCGTCTGTGTTATATGGATACGGATAGTTTTATCCTAAAAGTAGAGACAGATGATATATACAGCGACATGAAAAAAAATATATCAAAATTCGATACATCGAACTTTTCGGCAAATAATGTCTACAGCATAGCACCTCAAAACAAGGCTGTTTTAGGTTTATTTAAAGACGAAAATGCGGGTAATATAATGTGTGAATTTGTCGGATTGCGCGCAAAAATGTATGCCTTAGAGGTTGAGGGTAGGGAGATTAAAAAGGTTAAGGGTGTTAAAAAGAACGTTGTGCAGGATGAGATTAGTCTGGCAGATTACAAGCACTGTTTATTGAACAATGATATTTTATTAAGGGAGCAAAATCTTTTTCAAATCAAACTACATGAGATTTATACCGTCAAGCAAAATAAATTGAGCCTATCACCTCACGATGATAAACGTCGGATTGATGAGGATGGCATTCATACTCTCGCCTGGGGGCATTATAAAATCGACTCACCAGCTCCTTAGATGGTCGCTGCACATGCCTCGGGTGCAGCTGCTCTACCGCCTCAAATTGGGTAAGTACCCCCACCCTTTTTTGTTTGCTTCTCACTGTAATTTTCTCCCACTAAATCAGTATTAGTTTGTTTGCATTCGAGTTCACACATATTCTTTAACCTCTAAGATTAAAATGGAAGCTAGTAAGAATACAAAATTATTATGTACATAAACTTATATCTATATATTTTTTAATTCTTTTCAGAAACTTATAATGAATTTATTGACGATTCACTTAAAATGATTGATGATAATATCGTTAAGGAAAAACAACTGATTGGGCAGTCATCATACTTCCTCAACAAATGCGGTTCGAAATGGGTGAATATCGGCCTTAGTCCGGCTGCTGGATTCGTGCCCATCATCCAGATTCGATCACCTGCAAGCTGCGTATTCTTCACATTGGACGAGTGGGAAGAATTTTGTAAGACGGAGGGTTGCAGTCCAAATCATCAATTTCGAACGTCAACATTTAGAGATACTAGCGTAATTGTATTAAGCAGTCGCAATCAGCAACTGGTATTGTCCTCCGATACCTATAGCAATTTGTTTAATTTGCGACTGCTCATTAAGAGTAAATTAGAATTTTTAGTAAATAGTAATTTCATAACATTTTATAAAATGATCTTAACCGCCTGCATGGCATTAACTGGAGATTTATATACGAATGTATCAAAATTACTTGTTGATCATTGTAATTCATTTAACGCTTTCCTTATGATGGAAGTGCTACATATTAGCTATAATTCGCTTTACTATGACTTTGAGGTCATGACACTTGTAGATAATGTTAATTTAAAATAATATTGTTAATTTATGAATAATAATAAATAAATTGTTTTCTAAAAAATATATTGTTTGTTTTATTTTATTTTATAAGTGAGATATACATTTCAAGCATGCGGCTATCACAGAAGCAGACGGCCGTTGCGGTTTCTGCTGGAAACATGTTTAGACCTGTTTGAAGTACATTGAGAAGCGCGATAGCAAGCCTGGTAATTTATTCAGGAATTCTCTAGAAACAAAGACCATCTTGATGGTCCGCCATTTTGTCTGACGTCACCTTAGTTTGGCTAGTGACCGTGAGAGGATGCTGCATTATGGTAATCATGAGAGATGCCATTTCTTGGTTAGTGGCTGTGAGAGGGCGTCACATTGGGTTGGTAATGATGAAATCTGCCATTTCTTAGTTTGGTTAGTGGCCGTCAGAGGGCGCCACATTGGGTTGGTAATGATGAAATCTGCAATTTTTAGTTGGGTTGGTAATGATGAAATCTGCAATTTTTAGTTGGGTTGGTAATGATGAAATCTGCAATTTTTAGTTGGGTTGGTAATGATGAAATCTGCAATTTTAGTTGGGTTGGTAATGATGAAATCTGCAATTTTTAGTTGGGTTGGCGACCGCGAGGGGGCGCCACATCAGTTGGGTTGGCAGAGGGCGCCACTAGGGCGAGGGGGGTGAGGGGTAACTGGGTGAGAGGGGGAGGAGGGTCCAGAATCGGCATAAGTACACTACTGTGGAAAGGTTCTTCGAAACTTGATAAATGTTTCTACATTTCGTCTTTAGGGATTTTAGGGGTGGCTGATCACGAATCCGAAGAACTTCAAAAAAATGACGGATCCAATTTGGCAGTGTTTCGAAACGTGATTGAAGAGGGATTAAATTCAATATTTGGTCTTTTTTTGGATCTTTGATCAAATTAAATTTTAGGTTCATCTTTATTATTATTGTGTGTTTTTTTTAACGATAGTAGACATCAAAAAGGTTGTCCAGAAACGTATTGTACACTGTCTCAATGAAAATGTTGCGCTCTTTGAGCTCATTGTTTCTTTGGATATTTTAATATGACTTTTATGTTTCACACTAAATTACTTTTCTCGCTTCAACAGTACGAGAAGAATTTTAAATGAAATATACGATTGGTTTCACAAAATATATGTAGATACAGGGGTACTTTAAAAGTTTATAAAACCGGACATTTTAAAAAGTGTGATGACAGTGATCGTTTTTTACAGGAAACTGTAAAAAAGCTGTAAGCGGATGCGAAAAAGGCGATTCAACCTCGAAGAGATTGACAAATTCTACTAGTAATAATAATAATTACGAGAGATTTTAACGATTACTAATAATTAAATAATAACCTTGGCGTTATTTCAAATAGTTTTACTCGTAGAAATATAATTATATAATATAATGCCACTTGTTTCTCACTTTTGTGTTGGTGGGCCTAAATTGTTACTAAAGGAAAGGTAAATTAAGCAGTCTGGTATGGTAAATCGCGAGATATAATTAGTTTTGCAATCGTTAATGAAAAACACCGCAAAATAGGTCCATTTGCTAAACCAATAACATTGCCAACAGAAATTAGTATAGAATTGGAGACATAGAATCTTAACATTATCAGTAATCAGTCGTTAGCGCAAAAAATACTGGTTTCTTGAAGAATAGATTTTAATAGAATCCTGAATATACCTCAAAAGAAGTAAATTCGCTCCAGAAAGAGTTCATTAAAAAAAAATAATACTATCACTATACAGAAATACTATCTTAACCCAGTTATGCCTGATTTTTTTTTTTCATTTTTTTTTTCCAGTTTTGAGTATGTTTGGACTAAAGACACTAGTTTTACACCCCGATGGTAAATTTGTGGAAAAAAAGTTTTTTTCCACTAAAAAATGGGTGTTCGTTTAAACGAACACCCATAGTGGAATAGCATATAAAAAAAAGCACTTTTGTAAAAGTTTTATTGTAAGGGTTATTAATAATATTATTATCATTATTGAAAATATTACGATCACCAGCATTCAGAAATTAATTTTGTGTGGGTGTGTGATAGTCAATAAAGTATCTTATGTGTAAAGCGACTTTACACTTGTTGCAAATAACTGAAACTGCTTTATGACACAACCTGCAACGTGATGGTTTTTCTTGGGTGCTGACCAAGTGATCCATTCTATAAAATCTGGAATCAGCATTTTCTAAACTAGAATGTCTTAATCTCTTATTACTGTTTCCACGCCCGTGAGTTTCAAGAAGTGCCTTAGCCACTCTTCTTCGAAAAGTCAGATGATCTAGCTTTCCGTTTTCCGTCTTTTTATACAAAACCCATGCATTTTGCATTGCCAAATCTAAAACATGTACAACCACAGGGAAGTACCATTTTTTCCCCCTGATTCCAGTTCTATATAAACTGATGTTTTGGTCGCTGCGGTCGACACCACCCATGTACTTATTATATACATTTATGTTTTGCGGTTGTTCAAGACTTACACGTTTTTTTTCAGTGCGTGAAAAGCGAGACACTGTATGAGTTGGTTGTACGGATACGAAATTTGATACAACGTTGACTATATTATTGTCATTCCAAGTTGCAATTACAATGGAGCGTTTATTTGTTGATCTGAAATCCCAACTTCCTCTTTTAGTTTTTTTTGAATATTTTGTTGGTAGGTAAAGGACACTTAGCTCTCCTATTTTCGCGGAGAGTGGCTGTTGCTTTGATTTGTCTGCGGGTGAGCTCTGATATCAGTGGAATACTTGTAAAAAAATTATCAAAAAAAAGTTGATACGGTGCATTTACTTTCGAGCAAATCACATCAGCGTAATTCAGAATGACTGATGGACCCAAGCCTAGGTTGTTATACTTTTTCATTTCAGATTTTGCTCCCTGATAGGGTTCAAACCAGACAATGTACCCATAAAAGGTCGTACCGGTCCAAAGTTTGTAACCATAACGAACAGGTTTTCCTTTTATGAATTGTTTTCCCGGATGTCTGCCAAAGTATGGCACAATTGCTTCGTCAATACTATGCTGCTCCACGTGCGGTGCATTTTCTAGACATTTTTCATTCATTTTCGCAAATAAAGGTCTAACTTTAGCAAATCGGTCGTTTTTATCCAGATCATCATTATCGCAACAGTGGATATTGGTCATATTATGTTCAAATCGATCTCTGCTTATCGCATTTGAAATAACACTGTTGTGCGAATCCTCCGAGTTTTCCCAGTACATCCGTCTTCTACTGACCGTGCAATATCCACTTACTAATAACACTCCCAAAAAGCATTTCATTTCTGCAACAGTTATGTCTGCTTTTCTGTTTCGCTTTGAAGCATATAAGTTGGTATATCTAACTAACATTGCTATAATTTCTTCATCAAAAAATTTGGAGAATAACTGTGGGGGCGAATTTTTGTTAGCCACCGTCGAAGCGGGTACCCATTCAGTGTTAAAATGTTCTGTGCTAAGATCGGATTTTTCCCATTTGTAAACATTTTTTGTAATATTTGATAATGGTAATTCATCAGTCCCATCCCAAGCTTCTTCTTCTTCTCTTTCATCCATTTCTGGTTCTCCTATATTTGCACCTTCTGTATTATCTTCTTCCAAATCATGAAAAATTTCTGCTTCAGCTAGCAATTGTGCGGCTGACAAATTATTTATCGCCACTTCTTGCTCGTCTCCTGAATCCTCATCCGTAAAATCATCATTCGCATTCGTAGGAGGTAAAATAGCAATATCGACTTCATTGTTAGCCGAGCTACTGGGAATGGCATGGACATCCTCCTCTAATTGTGTTAGAAGTTCGTCGAGAGTTAAACCACTGAAAAAATATATACCTGCCAGTTTCTATAATTTTCCACATTTTCTACTACTGTGTGCCTACTGTACGTTAAATCGTACAGCAAAGTGTTACGCATGCTGCAAAAATAACAGTAAGATATTATTGCGTCATAGTTGTCGCAAATCTAACCTCAATATATATTTAACCACTATAATATCTTTTATGGCGTTTTGAACTAAACAATAGAAAGTTTCCTTACCCAACAAGTTTCAGATCCACTATAGGCGCCATTGTAAGACAGACAGTTGAGATTAAAAATTATTTACACAAATAAAATCGCTCCAAATCCACACAACAAAATTATGAGTAGTTGAAAGAAGCTTACTCGAAATAATAACGCTTGCTCCATCTATCTACGAGCTAAAGCAATACGAGAAAAAATTTTAGAGTAGGGGTCTGTACAGTGTACGTTTAGCCGTACGGTAGGCATATCTGGGTTAATTCAACAACATTATTGCTTGTATTCTTATTTTGACAAAGATATAAGCGCATAGTTCGAGGTTATGTAGAAATATTACGCATGCGTCAACTTCGTTTTTAAGTTATTTTTCCATTACAATTAAGTTGTTTTTAAAAATTAAATATCATTTTAAATAAGTTGATAATAAGAGTATAATTATATTTAGAACTTAATTTAGGACAACTTTTGTAAAAAAAATTTCAATATTCACTTTTACTCTTATTATAAATCAGCTTCTTGCGAATATCTCTCAAATTAAACATCCCAAAACAGATTTTATAGGTACATTAAATTATATTAAATTGGAAGCACTTTTTACTTTCTTATACGTAGTATAAGGAAGTATTGTGATGACGAAAATTTTCGACCTCGAGATTTTTGCAGATGTCCACGTTTTGAAGTCCCCTGATACCAAAAAAGTGGTTTTTAAAAAATGTCTGTGTGTCTGTCTCTCCCTCTCTGTGTGTGTGACCACGATAGCGGTCAAACCGCTGTAGATATCAATTCCAAATTTTGTATTTACATGTATAATCTGCCCCTTGAGATCTGATTAGTTTTTCAGTAAAATCGGTAGACCGGAAGTAGTACTTTACTTCAGTGAAAAAATCGAATTTTGCAAATATTTCGTCAACTACTAAGTTTAAACAAATTTATAAAGAATTCATATGTACCTAGAATTAAAATTGAGAACCATTTTATTTAAAAAGTTTTTCGAAATTACTACCGCAAGTCATGCTTTTTAGACAGGTACGCTACGAGTATAAAAGCATTTAGAACTTAATTTCCAATATCTTTTGTATAAAAAAAATTTCAAAATTCGAACCGGAAGTATCACTTGTACTCTTACCGAATAACGATTTTTTGCAAATATGTCGTAAATTATGCTTTCTATATATAATTATTAAGAGTACAAAAGTATTTAGAATTAGATTTGCAATATTTTTTGTATACATGAAATTTCAAAATTCGGACCGGAAGTAGCACTTTTATTCTTAGCGAGTAGCACTTTTTTTCGAATATCTTGCAAAGTATGCATTCTATAGCGATTTATTAAGAGAATGAAAGTGCTTAGAATAGGATTTTGAATAAGTTTTGTATAAAAAAATTCTTAAAATTGTATAGTTCGAAACGCTCATACGTATAAGAAAGTCGTGTGGTGGCCACACCTCATTTTTTTTAATAACATTGAATCAGAATTTTCGAAAATCATATATAGGATTAAGACATCCATTTATTTTATTATAAATTAAATTCATTTGCCTTTTAAATATCACAACACTTGAAAATCAATTATCGCGAGTGATGAACTCGATGCGCTTTAATTGAAGACAAATATAATGATTTTCCTTTAATTGAAACGCTGTTTTCTATAATTTATCCACCTCAGTGCCTTAGAAATAACTACGGACGGTTACATTCAGAGTGGGCAAATAAAGGGTTGATCATACCTACTAAAAACATGTCTGGAAAAGTCATCTTTATTTGATCCCGTCGCCAAGCGAAAATGTCTATTAAAGGAACCGAACACACCGCCGTTGTTGGATGCTTTCTTGGGAACGACTTTTTGAGCTGGCACGACCGTCGGGACTTTCCCATTACCCAGTAATTTTTCCCACTGTTCTGCCTGCGTCGATGAACCGTCTTTCTCATTTTCGATTTTCAGTTCGTCGGGCATTTCCAGCGTACGAACAGGAAGGAGACAGGCCGACGAATTAACTATAAGGATCCACTCGGCTGAGGGGGTAGGCGTGCGGGCGATGCTTATTCTCAAATGAACACCAAAAAGGATAACGTGATGGAGTTTAATTTGCACTTGTCACGATACATGAGAAAGTCCGTGGACGCTTTAACACATTTTGTATTTTGCTTGAACATCGAGCAGTCTTCTTGTTGAGGTCGTTCGGTTATCTGTAACGAAAGAAAAATTAATGACAGACTGAGGTATAATTTAAACTGTCCTGTGGCAAATGATGAAGAATGCTCATCATGCAAGCGCAAATTTTTTCGTTTCAACTTTGAAATACGCAATATTATTACTTATAATTTACATTACATAATCTTAGATTTAATAAATAATAATATATTTTTTTAATTTCATGTACATTATTTAATGGAAACAATAACAACAATAATAAACTGATTATACTCAAGACGCCCAATACCTTGCCACCACGTCAGTGGTGTCATATTCATGCAAATTTATTTATAATTTTTGATAATAACTTATACAAACTTTAATATAGTAAGAATTATATTTTTTATCTCAAATATACAGGGAAAGGTTGATTGTGCGTTTATGAATACAGATTGTTTGAAGCGGGGTTTTTCTGTGATAGCCACTCATTTGGAGCCCCTTTAGATTTATTTTGTATTTTTCCATGGATTGGTGGCTGTACACACATAGTTTTCTAAATGGAACATCCTGTATATTATAAAATTTTTGTATTTCCTGCATAATTCTTAGCCAATAAGTAAAAAGATAGTGTAGGCCAATTTCTAGACTTTTTACCATTTCTCTGAGATATTCAATATTTAAAAAAGATAGTATAGGTCAATTTTTTAGACTTTTTACCATTTCTCTGAGATATCCAATATTTAAAAAAAATGTTTTTCCAAACGACGTACTAGATGGCTGCAATTTATGATAGTGTTGTTCGTTAGAAAAATACCTAATGCAGGTATACTTAATTTTTTCTTACTTAGTAATTGCATGTGCAGACAAGTGGAATTAACTTACATGACGTGTTTTTGTCTAAAAGTCATTTTTCTCAAATGGAACAGCTTCATTCATTGATCGCTCCATTTTTGAATTGCTTACTGTCACAGTAAGAACATATAAAGACGTTATTACTATAAAAGTGGCAATTTCTGGGTTCTGGTTTTTCTTGACATGATTTTTTGAGTTTAATGGTCTTATATGAATACACTATAGTATGCTGTGAAATTAGCTGCGAAACTGACAATTCAATAGGTGACCTTGAAAAAGTTTGTGATTTTATAATGGTTTTTACTTTCTTATACGTAGTATAAGGAAGTATTGTGATGATGAAAATTTTCCACCTCGAGATTTTTCCAGATGTCCACGTTTTGAAGTCCCCTGACACCAAAAAAAGTGGTTTAAAAAAATGTCTGTGTGTGTGTCGGTGTGTGTGTGACCACGATAGCGCTCAAACTGCTGTAGATATCTATTCCAAATTTTGTATTTACGTATATAATCTCCCTCTTGAGAGTTGATTAGTTTTTCAGTAAAATCAGTGGACCGGAAGTAGTAGTTTACTTCAGTAAAAAAATTGAATTTTGCAAATATTTCGTCAATTACTAAGTTTAAACAAATTGATAAAGAATTCAAATGTACTCAAAATTAAATTTGAGAAAAATCGTATTAAAAATTTTTTTCGAAATTCCTACCGGAAGTAGGTCGAAAATCAGTTTCTTGGGAATATCCCGCAAATCATGCTTTCTAGACAGGTACATTACGAATATAAAAAGTATTTAAAATATAATTTTAAATATCCTTTGTATAAAAAATTTTTCAAAATTCGGACCGGAAGTAACACTTTTACTCTTACCGAATAGCGAATTTTTGCAAATATGTCGTGAATTATGCGTTTTGTATATATTTATCAAGAGTGCAAAAGTATTTAGAGTTAGATTTGCAATGTTTTTTGTATAAATGAAATTTTAAAATACGGACCGGAAGTAGCACTTTTACTCTTAGCGAGGAGCACTTTTTTATAATATCTTGCAAAATATGCATTCTATAGGGATTTATTAAGAGAATAGAAGTACTTAAGGGTTTTTTTTACTATTGTTCAAGATAGAAATGTGAAATTTTCTGTACAACTCCAATATAGATATGAGTACACGGAAAGGTTGTCAGATTATGTAATTTTTTGTCACAACCATCTATTTTTTTTTATTCCAAATTAGAGTAAAATGTACGTGTGTTTCTCGGTGAAAATATGAAATAATTAAATGAAATTGATCAAAACGGATGTAATTCCCGTGTAGACCAATGTTTTCTTGTGAGATATAGCTTTTTCAGTTGCGGAAAAAACTTTAATTTGAGTAATTAAATTAAGAAATTCCGGAATAGTGCGGTACTGAATTATTTGTATTTTTGCAGCGCCTTCAGCTTCTTGACCCCGCCTATGGGACTGTCCGAACTTTTTGCGGTAGTCTGGAGTATTTTATTTCACTTATTCTCCTCTCACTCCAATTTTACCAAATCGACTTTAATATCCCCTTAAAATAGGATTTTGAATAATTTTTATAAAAAAAAGTCTCAATATTCTATAATTCGAAACGCTCATACGTATAAGAAAGTCGTGTGGTGGCCACATCTCGTTTTTTCTAAGGAAATATGATTTTTGTCAGAGAAGTTATTTATTAACCCAGGGATTTTAACCAACAGTGTCAGCATAGAGAAGGAGAGGTGCTTTTAGAAAAGTAATGGACACTTTCATTACTACTTGTTATGCTGCTTATTCATAACTACGGAAACCTAATACGTGATAATGATAAAAAATTAATAACAAATTTTTATGCCAACAATAGAAAATCTTCACGTCATCAAACGTGAAATAATTTGTTTGCTTGATATTAGCCAAACAAGCGATGCAAGTACCTTAAAATCAAATAAAATTAATCCATATCCAATACATAATTGAGTTACGAGCCTATGATTTTGAAGCTCGAAGAGTGTTCTGTCAATTGGAAATAACTAAAATCTTTTTTAATAATGTTACAGATGAAGCTATTTCCCATAGTAACGGAATAGTTGCGGGTTCAAAACCACGGAAACCTAATACGTGATAAATTATGAATGTAGTATCAATGTGTAGGTTTATGCGCAATTTCTATCAACCAATTGAGTAGAATTCTTGGAAGATATTCCATTAAACTTAAGACGACACATACAGCTGCAACAATACGGCGCACCGTTCCATTCTACACTACAGACACAAAATATTTTAAATAAAATATTGCCAGAGAAGTGGCCTGCTAGGTCTGTGGACATCAAAAATATAGATTTTTTATGGGAATACGTAAAAGGGGAAAATATTCGACAAATATTTAAAAACATAAATGCTCAATATCCTTATTTCCTAATGAATGTCCATTTATCCTTTTGGAAGTTTGTTAAAAAATGTTTAGAAGTGAATTTATACTCACTTAAACAGAATTGTTGAAATAATTTTTACTTTTTTTTTGTTAATAATTATTGTTATTTTATATTTCCTGTTTCACTGAATTACTCATTTATTTACTTAACATACTGTCGCGAATCAACACTCTGTATAGTGTTAGAGTTATTACAGCGGTAACATGAATCCTGGCTTACATCGCTGTTAGAAGACAACACCGAGATCGAACGTGTTAACGTAAATCTATATCGTCTCGATGGCTTTCTGCCTGGCCGTTTGATGAGTTGAACGGAAGTTTATCGAACGGGCAGAATTTGCAAATGCAGCGAGGTAAAGACGGCGTTACCGCAGTAATAAATAGGTAAGAAATGAGCCACTTAATAAGATTATTAAGTAAAGGCAAAGAATAAGAGTAAATGCATATTATATATTTTTGGAATGCAATTTTATAAACAATTACAGTCACTAGCATTAAATTTTGGTCGTCAATGTCATTAAAAACTTTTTCTCATCTGTCACGAATTAAAAATTTCATCTAATTGATAATTACTTTCAACAGTAATTGTCAAAACTAAATTTATTTGTCATAATAATGCCACCAATTTCTTATTTTAATATAGTAAGTACATCATTTTCGTTGTATTTTAAAGTTAAGTAAACATCTTACCTATATTTCATGTTTAATTTCTTGAACTGCTGTACATATAAAAGAATGACATTATTGACAATGTCAGGCAGATATTTGAAGTTATTGATTGTAAGGCAACCTACTTACAATAGAACATTTTTGGTCATGTTAGAAAATGACATTGACGACCAAAATTTAATGCTAGTGACTGGTAAATTTTTTTTTTTACATTCGCAAATACGAGTGCGTATTTTTATATTATCTACCTAGCCATGAAACAAAAGAGTGACGATGTCAAACAAATTATTGAAAAATTGCTCACTGTTAGAAGTACATGTGCTAAGTTGTGTTTAGTTTATGCTGTGTATAGAGATTTGAGACAGCCCATTTCTCGATAAAATGAGTGAAACTAAAGTTGAACATCGCAGCGTAATAAAGTTCCTGACAAAGGAAGGCAATGGTCCAAAAGCAATTCATGAAAGAATGGTTGCTGTATATGGGGATATTTTTCATATTTCCAAGTAAAATATTGGTCTAAAGTCTTTCGATGGGGTCGAGAATCAATCAATGATGACCCAAAGTCCGGACGACCCCGTTGAAGCTCGAACTGAAAACATTGTGCGAAAAGTCAAAAATTTGGTACTGAAAGATCGGCGTGTAAAGATCTCTGTCATTGCCAATGAAGTCTGTATATCCGAAACAAGTGTTCTCAAAATTTTGCATGACGATTTGGGTATGAAGAAGGTGTTTGCACGGTGGATAGCCAGATTGCTTACACCTGAACAAAAACTGTGCAGAAAAGAAGTTTCTCAAGAAAATTTGGTCAAGTTGGAGAGGGACAAAACATTTTTATCTCGAATTATTACCGGGAATGACACTTGGGTATATTACTGGGACCCTCCTACTAAAGAAGAATCCATGCAGTGGGTTCATAAGAGCTCTCCACCACCAGAAAAGGCCAAGACACAATTTTCTGGAAAAAAACTGATGGCAACTGTTTTCTGGGATGCTGAAGGAGTTTTGCTTATTGAATATATGCCGAGAGGATCTACCATAAATGGAGAGGCCTACGGAAGCACAATTAAAAATTTAAAAACTGCTCTGGAGGAAAAACGACCGCATTCTTGTCCACAAAAAACTTATCGCTACACGACAATTGTCGGGTTCATAAGGCAAACAAAGTTCAGCAGATAATCAATGACTGTGGGTTTATAGAGTAAGGCATCCACTTTATAGCCCCGACCTAGCTCCGTCGACTTCTTCTTATTCAAAAATTTAATAAAACATCTCAGAGGAAAGCGTTTTGCTTCAGATGAAGAATTCAAAGAAGCTGTTGAAGAATATTTTGCGGGGTTGCCGAAGCAATTTTTTTCTGAGGGTATGGGACAACTGGAACAAAGATGAAAGAAGTGTATTAGTGTTGAAGGAAGTTATGTAGAAAAATAATTTTTTTTGTTCTTTTATGTGCTTCTTTTTATGGATAGGTAAATAACATAAAAATACGCCCTCGTACATACGAAAATCATATCTGTAAGACCATTTTTATAAATTCATTACAAAATCACACCTGTCAAAAAGAATTGGCTTATACATGTCATCCATTCAATTATCAATTAAGCAGCTAATTCCACGGCATACTGTACTATATTTATATATAAAACCATGAAACTTCTTAGAATTCATGTTCAAGCCAAGCTAAATCGATCTGACTCGGCCATCATCCTGTCAAGTCGTATACCATGTAGTTATCTGACTGGTTCCCGTTATTTCATAAAACAGTGGAAAAAAATTGCTCGTACGATATGATTTTAAAGGCCGTTATAACTATAAGCATAATGACAGGCTTATATGTAAGGAAAAAAATAGGTGTGCTTAAGACCACACGGCAGAAGTGAAAACTTCATCAAGGCGAGGTTAATAATACGAAATACAACTTTTTTTTTCATTCTATATTTAAAAAATATATATTTATTATTATTATGTATACATTATTCTAGTACATTTCGCTCGGTCTGATCAAGCTTTCACTTCAAAAATTCATACGTACGCATGTATATATACAAATAGACGATATGATAATTCTCATACGAGTACCCGCGCTGGTCTAATGGTAACGTGCTGGCCTTACACCCGGGCGGCTCGGCATCGCATCTGCACGCGGACTCTTTTTCAGAAAACAAAAATAGAATATTTCGCGTATTTATTTATTATTTATTCTAAATTTCAATTTAATTGAAATTAAATACCGCCAGTTAGCGTTATAATACAAAGCCGAGCGTGAAACGGTTGCCGAGCGAGTATAGCAGAGACCGGCAGAGACGCGTTAATTATATCTCTCTCGCTCCCTTAGTCGACTCGACTTGAGCCGACTTTACCCGAACGAGCTTTACATAGCCGAGCGTGACGGCTCAGTCTTGTTCAGTGTCCAACAATCAACGCGCCCATAGAAGTAAAATAGCTCTATGTGCAAATTCTTTATTATCAATACATTATTTTCCTACATAGTTGATACTTTATGCATGGTATGCATTGTTTAAGATTATAAACATTAATAGAAATCACTTGTATTTCCTTGGCTATGAGCCACATAAACAACGCGCAACGGTTAAAGTGGTTATTATACCATGAAATCGAAACATGGTGTTTATAACAAGAAATTACAAGCAAATGAAAACTAACTTAGCAGAACTTCGATACAGTATAATGACCGTAACTAACTTCATCCACCGTGAAACGCATCCCCATTAATGCTTTCTTATTAATAGGTTCTCTTCAGTCAACATTTATATGTTATAAATTACAAGCCTATTTACAATACATACAAGTCATTTGGCAGCTCATCGATACCTAAATATCTTTTTCTTTTGTAATGTACTAAACGTCATTTGACGTTTCATCTTTTCAATGCCGTTATTTACGAAGCATTTAACGTGGCGATACTCTATTAAGGTTAAGGTAATTGGGTTATATCGTCGAAAAGATGTTACGACATTACGCTCACTATGTCTGTCGTGGCGAACCTATTTCTGTAAGCTTTCGGGACCGATTTAGAATAACACATTAAGTTGTACACAGTTATTCGTACGTATGTATGTATGCCTTGTATTTTAACGTGAAATTAGTGGATTTATGTCGTTCTTTTACGAGCGCGTAAAAACATTATTTTTCAACATTAATGATGCTGTGTCACAGTGTACGACTTATTTTAAAACGTGGCTAGTTCTTCTGAACTGGACGATTGCGGTTTGCGGTAATAATACGTTGGAGGAGGAGAAAAACATTGTTAAATAATCCAATAAAACATCCCACAGACAGACAATACGTTGGTAAAATATATTTTTCGTAAAATGTTATAACTGCTGCGGTAGTAAATAGTTTTATTTTGAACAGCATGATGTATAAGTATAAGCTTTTATTAAGCCTTCAAGATTTGATGACTTTGTGTACATACAACTAAACTAATGGCGTTTTATTTATTCGTATGTTATGTGGTAGTCATTGGGTGATTCTAAAGCGTGTTCTACGCGATCCAAGAACGATCCTAGTTTCATAATTTTTCCAATCAAGCTTCATCCTAGAGGTGCAGCTGAAATTTCAAGTAAAATGAATTTTAAAATATAAAGCTAAGTTGATTTTATGCTTTTACAAGGGCAGTCAACTTATTTCCTTTGCGATTTTTTGTATAATTATTGGTTTATATGTTTAATAAGTTCCTGATGAAGTTTTGAAATTAATATTTGGAATTTGAATAATCTAGCGTCTATAAATATGTAAAATCGGATAAAATTATATGATATACATTGTACAAATATACCTTCCCGCAGTGTTGAACACTTTTTCTTTAAACGGAAGTTCATAGTTCGCATACGCATCTCTATATTTTTCAATGTTCTCTATCTTGGGCTGTCATCTAACTTACCGCAGCTGTTGCAAAGAAATAATGTAAATAACACACGCTTACTGAATAGCACTATTTTATATGGTGAACTGCAACATCTGTTTACGCCCGAGAAGTGCCCGAGAACGAGAGCAAAAAATGCCCATAAAATAAGGAATTTATGAGTAAAATCCTTTTTTCTTCGGCGTAGATTAAAATTAAAATCTATCATATTTTCCTTATATTTCGCAAGAGAAATAAAATTTTCATTCATACTTACGTTAGTTTCGTTTTTTCATTGTTTTGACTGTTAATTGCGTACTTCGTAATTTTTGTAATAGTCTGTTTAATACCGGTTTATTGAATCGACTTCTCCCAATTATCTAGACGTAAGTGTGCACTGGATTTCGTTTAGTTTCAATAACATACGCGTACATTTTTAGTTATCATTTATTTAGATCCAGAACGTGGTTTATGTTACTTTTTCTGATATGAAAATGAATTGTCAGTGATTCCGAAATTTATTACAAAGTCTGTAAAATATCGTTACAGAATGACAAAATATCGCACGTTCGTCACTTAGCTTTGCTAAAACATACACAGAAATAATTTTTGTGCAGAGAATTTCGATAGTTTGCAAAATTTCGTTAAATGTTTAAATGACGATGCTCGAAGTATTTCTGAGTGCAAGGAACTAACACAAATCCCAAATTTAAAAAATCAGTTGTTATTCCTTCAGGAACACTTTGGAAATTTGCCTAAACTAATCACATATTTTGAAAATCGAAATCTCAAATTGAAAAATGGATTAACCACATTAGATGTGGCTATTAATAATTCCAAGTGACTTCCGATGTGGTCTTCGGCAAAAGTTAGACGCAGTTTTTAATAGAAATCCAGATTTAATAACATTGCGGCAATTGTGTATGCTAAATACGCTGAAATAAAACAATATTTCCAGTACGCACCTATAACCAGTTGCGACGTCGTAATGTTTTAAGTTATTCTTTGCATTATTCTTTGTGTGACGCTAGCTTATGTGGAATTTTCTTTGTGAGTATCCTTGTTTCAGTGACATAAGTTACTAAAGATATAACACATTGTTCTAGAACTTGATTGTTTTGGTAAATGGACTTGTTAATCACTTTGATATTTTCGATATTCAATTTTAGTTATTTATTTTGGCAAATCGTTGATTTTATCAGTACTTTTGTTTTTTCCATCTTTATTGAGAGCCCAATTTTGTGCAGTCCTTCGTTGAGTTCATGTAATATATCTTTCAACACTTTCATAGTGTCTATCATTAAAATGATATCGTTAACGAATTTCAAATGGTCAGCCTTGGTCCATTGATCCTAAGGCCTTTGTTCAAAAATTATTTAGATTATTATTATAATATATATATGTGGTTGAAAAAGAACCCGTAGTGCATAAATTGTACATATTTTGTTGTTGATTATTTGAACATCAGTCAGAAATGTAAATTCTAACAAATACAAAGTCACATGTATAACGATGCTAGATTATCATTAAATTCAGTAACTATTTGATCTGTATTGTTTCCACATTCATATATCATGGTGTCGTCCGCGAATACACAAATATTCTGATGTTTCTCACTCATAAATAAGTCATATATATTAAATAGTAATAGACCCAGTACCGCTCCTTGAGGAACATCAAAGTTTGGTTTTACTGCATCTGATGTTCAGTCGTTGTATTTTACTTTTTGTAGTGTATGTATATGTGAAATATGATTTTGGCCAACCTTGTCTTTAATTCTTTAAATCTCTGGTTTACTAATTAATAAGTCTCAATCAATGGTCTCAAAAACTCCGAGCAAATCCAGAAATACAGCCACTTTATCTAGTTTTTAACCACTTATCACAAATGTCCATAATAACTATTTGACAAATGTAATTTTTTCTAAACCTGATTGGTTAGGAACAACGATTTTGTTTTTGTCACATATAGTTGATCGTTTACACAAACTTTTCCATAAATAGGAACTGCATTAATTGGACGAAACTCATCACACAAACTCGTAGCGTTCACTTTTTTCACAGGAAAAGCATAAGAAGTCTTTCATTCTTCTGGAAATATAGCCGTTTTCAAGACAGTATTTATCACATTTAATAATCTATTAGCTGCCACCATGCACGCATCCTGCAAAAGTTGGCAAGTAATGTATTGCATCTCCTGCAACATCTCCCGTATTTTTTTAAAGAATTAATACTTTTTCATGTAATTTATTGAAAATGTTTTGAATTGTGCAAATCCTGCACTTTATTTTGTGCGGCCAATATTGTCGACTACATTTTGGAATGTGTCCTGCATATACCAGGCACAATGTATTATTTGTAATTCTGTGTTATATGCATGTTATTCATATTTTTTTTATTATTTATTTTAATCCAAAGGTACAATTCCCGTAAGGCAGACTTGGAGCGTATCTTTGATAAACTGGCTCATAGTGACTGGTCCTATCTAAACTCTTGTCTCAACGGTAACCTGGCAGCCTCATACTTCGATTCCAGAATTTATTCTATCATACATAAATATGTACCCAAACTCACAACAACTTTCCGTGAATATCCCGTGTGGTACAATAAGGCGCTAATAAAGTCGCTAATGTTAAAGGAATATTACTACAACATGCGGAAGACCTCAGGCTCTGATAATGACTACGATGAATTTCAGAGAGTACGTGCTCTGGTTAAGAAGGAAACTAAAAGTGCATATCAAGTGTATTTGTCTTCTGTTGAGAATAAAATTTCAAGCGATCCCAAATCGTTCTGGGGTTATATCAGCAGTAGGACTGGCAGGTCTAGAACATTACAGACATTACAGATCCACATCAGATTGTTGAGGCCTTCGTGAAAAGCTCTTCTGATGTTTACCAACCTCGTTACATATCGCTGGTCTTGAGTGTTCCAGAGTTCTCTAAGTGTTTCTATGCAAACACGTTTTATATTGATGAAGTCAAACTTCCTTTGAAAAGGATAAGGATGGATTTGGTCACTGGGCACGATTGGATTCCTAATTTATTTTTAGGGAGATATGCATCACTATTATGCGAATCTTTATGTGCAATTTTCAATTTATCTCTTCGTACATTAACATTTCCTGAAGTCTGGAAATTGAGTAAGATCAATCCTGTATTTAAAAATGGAAATGAAAATAATATTTCTAATTATAGGCCCATTAACATCCTGTCAATCTGCTCCAAAATATTTGAACATTTGCGGTATAACAAGATATACAGCTGCGTAAGACCTTACATCTCTACAGTACAACATGGTTTCGTGACAGGAAGGTCTACACTTTCTAATTCGGCGGACATAACTCAGTATCTACAAAGTACATCAATGGACAAAAGGCAACAGTTGGATGTTTTATACACTGACTTCGCGAAGGCATTCGACGACACCATTGATCATAATATACTACTGCTCAAACTTGGTTCTATCGGTTTCTCAGTTTCTCTTACAGATTTAATCGCCTCTTACCGATGTAATCGCCTCTTACATTGAGAACAGATCGAGTTATGTGCACTACAATGGTTACAGTTCCGACGTATTCACGATCACATCGGGGGTACCTGAAGGATCCAATCTAGGGGCTTTATTATTCAATGTATACATTAATGATCTATTAAATAGATTGGATTGCGGGGTACTTGCCCACGCAGATGCCAGTAAGACACAATTTTTTTAATTGGTCACATGTCTGCTAGACTTATAATTAAAGGAGGTTCTTCTTTTTTGGGAGAAAGCTAAAATACCAACCAAAGATGTTCAACTGGAAAAACTGTATAATAATAATAATAATATCTTTATTGCGAAAGTACAGAAGTAACATACATGCCTAAATAAGATATATAATTCAATTTAACATTCGCAAGTCACAGGGCGAGGTTCAATCGAAGACTGCTCTTTCACCTAAATCCTGGCTGCAGCATAAATTCTCACAAGAGATTATGCCTAAAATAAAGTGATGGTTTGTCACTGCAGTAAATCTAAAATACAACAAACCTAGTTACAGATGCATAATATACACAAATAACCTAAAGATACTTATGCTTAGCTTAGAGAAAAAAAAGTATTATCTAGGAACACATTATTCAGCCAAGGGTCACAGTCAATCTCCTCCTAAGCCCACGCTTGAAACCAGCCAAGGACAGCCCTTTGAGTTCAATAGGTGCATTGTATTTAGAAAAGATAACATACGAAAATGCACTCTTGAATAGTGAAGTACGATGTGGTGGTGGCGAAATGAGGCCCCTGAACCGGGTTGTGATGCTGTGAACATCACATCGATATTTAATATGATGAATGGAGAAAATGCAAAAAAGCGCTAAAAGATCAGCAAGCGCCACTCAAACGCAAAAAGACGAGGAATTCAAGTCAAGTTTTGACGACCTATTTGACGTTGCTCATCAGGCAATATGTTTTGATACCACGTCAGTAAATACTGGTCGCCATAGGGGAACCTGTATTGTGCTAGAGCAATTATTAGAGAAAAATCTTCTTTATTTAGCATGTCGCCACCATATTTTAGAAGTTGTTTTAAAGGAAGTTTTTAATTGCAAAATGGGCAGATCCACTGCTCCTCAACCAGAAATTTTACGAAAATTCCAGACTGGGTGGTCTAAGCTAGACAAAAATAAATACAAAACAGTTATAGAAGATAAAAATTTTAGAAATAAAATAAGTAATCCGGAACAAATTTCAAATTATCTTTTTGAACAATTAAAAATTCGCCAGCCCAGGGATGATTATAAACAATTCATCCAACTTTGCCTAATTTATTTAGGACGTCTACCACCGGAAAAAAAAACTTTTAGAGTACCTGGAGCTATTCATCACGCCAGATGGATGGCAAAGGCCATTTATTGCCTCAAAATATATCTTTTCAGGGATCAACTTTCATTAACTGATTTAGAGAAGCCTTTCTCTCTAAATCAGTTATTTGCTTATTTATAATCAATATTTATGTAAAAGCATGGTTTAACGCACACAAGCCCACCCTGGCCGCCAACCAAGAGCTACAATTATTAAAATCTTTAGTTCAATATAGAATAATTGATAAAGAAGTTGCAGACAAGGCATTGTCTAGAATAATTAACCATCTATGGTATCTCAATTCGGAGCAAGTTGCATTTTCATTTTACGATGATACTTTGGAAAAAAATGTGAAAACAAGCATGGTTTGAAAATTATGGGCCGAAGAAGAAAACGATGAAGTTAATTCTGATAACAGGGATCTAAAAGCAAAACTTAATTTCCAAGAAGTTGATCATTTGCTGGACAAAGAAATTGATTATTTTGTTTCGTCTCGGACTCTAATTTTTTTAAAGAGAATTGAAATCGATACATATTTTGTAAATACTGATCCTTATGTATGGTGTGAAAATCAACATTATTTAAAAGCTAAAAAAATAGTGTTATATTCCTAGAAAAAATGGTTTCGATTTTAAGGACGAAAAACTAGGATTTCTTTTGAAAAACCGCTGTTTTTCGTAACTTTAACCGGCACGTGTTAATATTATCAGATTGAGCTTAAACTTTGCCAATCGCATTTTCTAGCCAATTGGCACATTTTAGGGGGGTGAGCCGGTGGAAAATCCAAAATAAATTTTTTGTAACCACTCTACAATCATCCCCCTCACTGGACACATTGTGTGAATAATATCAGCAATTGTGCCAATGAGACTTTTAGTCAACATATTTACATCATTTGAATTATAGTACCATTGAATATTCATCAGATAACTTTGAACTGAATCAGTATTCTAATTTATAACCCTTATAAGCTTCTTTTATACATTTTTAATGTCTCATTAGTAATCTTTAGATTTCTATCGATTTGTATAGATAAGATGCAGTGATCACTTATTTTTGGTGTTAATGTTCTTTATGTTTTAATGTCTTGTTATTTGTTACAATATATTCAATTAATCTAGCTATTTCACGTTACCAACGTTAGTATTATATTATATTATATTTTCTATAAAAGTAAATATAAAGTTATAATTTGTTGGTTAATGTTATGAACGATAAATATTTGCCGTGTGTAGTGTATGACAAGGCTGAGTACAACACATGTACCCAGCCTTGCCTATTATTGTAATTCTAATTTATGTTTCCTTCATGTGCAAGGCAAATAATTTAAACATAACAGATTTTGACAGAAAGTACATTCGTTAAAATATGTAACAAGCCTGCGTATGCTTTTACATTAATTGGGGAGTTCATGTCAATTTACGACGGTGTAAAAAAAGAATATTTTTCGACATTGATGCTACCGCAGTGTGTTTCTCTTTAGACACTGGTTTCTTTTTATGAATGCTTATTATGCATGTTAATAATACGCAAAAAAAAACAGGCCTATAAAACTTTGGTGAAGTAGTAGAAAATAAATATTTATCCTAGAAGAGATACAGTTAAGATATCAGAAGACATATATTTTTAAATAAGCAGATGTATTTAGAAGTTTTCTTAATTGTTTAAATAACGACCGCCCATAAATTTTTAAGCCGGTATAATTGTTGCTAAATAAAAGTAGAGTACAATAATTACAAATATGTAATTTGCTAACATTAGCGAATTAACACGACAAAAGACACTGTTTTACAGTCCCGTAATGATTTATAACTCGACATAATTATTTTAAACTGTAAAATAAATCAGAAATATTCGCTGAAGTAGGAAATGGCACAGAATTAATCTATTAACGTACGCTTTATGTGGTGCTTTAGTATAGTAATTACGAGCAATTTTAGCATTCACAGTATTACATAGGACATTAGTCTGCTTCCTGATTACGTTATAAGTGCGGTTCAATTGTACGATTAATATAAAAATAAATGGTCTCTTTGTTACCAATACAGCATTTGGAAATTTCTTTGTGTCGTTGAGAAAAGCAATATATAAAAACATTGATTTCAGAATATCAATGTATGTAATATGTAATGTTTTTTTAAGTAAGTAAACATTTATTCTAAAAAAACATGTATGTACATACATGTATACGAGGGCGACCTGAAATGTTTCCGGAATCGGCAAGAGATGGCGCTCGAAGGTTGAAATGGATTCATTGGTCGGCAAGCAACTGTCAAAATTTCAGACGTCTACTGTCAATAGTTGTTATTTAAGAGTGTGTTTTGTGTAGCAAGTCAGGCGGATAAAATCGAATTTCGTGCAGTGATAAAACACTTCTGGATGGCTGGGAAAGCGGCCACGGAAATTCGAAATATTTTGTTAGAAGTTCTTGGCGGATCTACTCCGTCATATTAGACCATCAGCTTCTGGGCGAGCGAGTTCAGTCGTGGTCGCACAAGCACAAGTGATGAATCACGCAGTGGACGCCCAAAAACCGCGACCAACGATGAAATGGCCGACAAGATTCATGATGTCGTGTTAGCCGATCGCCGATTGAAGCTGAAAGAGATAGCAGAGATAACAGGCATCTCAGAAGAACGCGTTGGCCATATCCTACACGAAATTTTGGGAATGAAAAAGCTTTCGGCGCGATGGGTACCGCGTTTGCTCACACCAGAGCAAAAACGAAATCGGGTGACCGTTTTGGAGGAGTGTCTAGCCAGGCTTCAACGCAATCCAAGAGATTTCTTCGTGCGGTTCGTAACTGTGGATGAGACTTGAATCCACCACTACATGCCGGAGACCAAGGAACAATCGAGCAGTGGACTTTTCCGGGCGAATCAGCTCCGAAGCAAGCAAAGACCGTTCCATCGGCCGGAAAGGTCAATGCGACCATTTTTTGGGATTCCGAAGGTGTGATCCTCATCGACTATCTGCAGAAGGTAAATACGATCATGGGGCAATACTACAGCGATTTATTGATCCGATTTGATGCAGTATTGAAGGAGAAACGGCCTCGTCTGTAGCGGAAAAAGTGCTTTTTCACCACGACAATGCTTCCCGCATCGTCCTGTCCAAATTGAATGAGTTGCGCTACGAACTAGTTTCTCATTCTCCATATTCACCGGACCTAGCCCCCAGCGACTTTTTCCTATTCCCAAACTTGAGAAAAATCGCTCATTTGGCGTATTATTAACAATAAAAGAGGTAACTATGCGAAACAGTCGACTTTTCCTGATTTACCTATTGATAGATCAGCTTTAGGTGTATTGTTTAATCATAATTTTGTGTCGTCATCTGAAAAACTCATATCTCTCTTTCGAGGAGATTGATAGTTTTGTGACACCAGGTTCGCAATCATTTTATATGTTTCCTGTGAGCGAGGGAGAACATTATTGAAGCGATTTATAAGCTAAGTTCTAGTCCGGCTTCTGATGATGACTCTGTACCATCGTTTCTTTTGAGGAAGTCATTTCCTTTTATAACGGGTGTACTGGCATACCTAATAAATATTTCTTTTGAGAATGGTATATTTCCGTCAAATTAAAACATGCTACCGTATACCCGATGTTCAAGAAGGGTGATTCTAATAATATGAACAATTATCGTCCCATAAGTATACTATCCGTTTTCTCCAAGGTGTATGAATTTGTTGTAAATGAACGACTAATGAATTATTTTCTTCATTTTAAACTCATGTCCGAAAATCAGCATGGTTTTTTCCCAGGTAAATCAATAGATACTGCTATGTTTAATTTTCTAAGCAGTATTTATACTTCGATCGACTATAACCTTCCATGTCTAAGTATGGTAATAGACTTGTCTAAAGCGTTTGATTCAGTTGACCATTTAATATTATTGCATAAGCTTAGTAGATATGGTGTAAATGGTGTCTGTTTGAAGTGGTTCGAGTCATATTTGTCGGGAAGGAGACAGAGAGTGAGCATCGACGGGAATTTCTCTGATAGCACTGATGTACGTATGGGTGTTCCACAGGGCTTGTCCTCGGGCCAACGCTATTTTTAATTTTTATCAATGACTTTCCTAACTGTCTAACTGGTATTGCTAAGGTGATGTTATATGCCGATGACATAAGTTTAGTTGTTTCATCGAACAATGTTGACGATGTTATTAGTGCTGCTGGTGTGGCCCATGTCTAAAGTAAATAAGTGGGTTAAGTTTAATAGGATCGACGTGAATATCGAAAAAACTCAATGTATGCTTTTTAATAACAAAAAAAAAATGGCATCTCAAGGTTTGTCATGGCTGACTCAGAGGTTGATTTCGTTAGCAGTTGTAGGTTGCTCGGTGTCATTGTCGATGTGGGTTTAAAGTGGTTAGAACACATAGACCAGTTATGTTCTAAACTCGCCAGATCGTGCTACGCTCTCTTTCAGTTGGGCAAGTCTTGCAATTTGTCTAAACTGAAATGTTTTTATTACTCTGACTTCTATTCCAGGATGCGTTACGGAATAGTGCATTTGGGGCATGAGTAGTGACGTTTCTCGCATTCTTATTTTACAAAAGAGGGCTGTCAAGACTATTTTTAATCTCCGACAGGGCGACACGTGTAGGAATGTGTTCAGGGTTAATGGGATTTTTTCATTTTATGATGTATATATTTTTGAGGTTCTGTGTTATGTATACAGAAATCGCAGCAGCTTTGATTTTAGTCTGTCTCCTAGCTATGAGACCCGCCACTATGATCGTGTTTTGCCTCCTGTACATAGAACGACTTCCTTTCAGAGGACCCTGGCTTTTGTGGGCTATAAATTATTTAATACTTTGCCAAATGAAATAAGAACATGTCCCGCATTACGAGTTTTTAAAAAAAAGTTGAGAGACTCTCTCCTTCAAATTTGTTGTTATAGTGTTCAAGATTTTATAAATTATTTTAAATAACTTTATATTGTATTGTATGTGACGTATTTCTTTTACTTTTGCTGTACTGTGCTACTTAAAATGTCTGAAGTACTAAGAAATAAAATGAATTATTATTATTATTATTATTATTAAATGAGGAGGTCATCGCCGCTACGAATGGCTATTATGCAGACCTCGAAACATCCCAATTTTCCGACGACTTGAAGAAACTGGAGCACCGTTTGAAAAAGTGTATTGATCTTCGAGGAGACTAGATCGAAAAATAAAAATAAAAAACCGCACCAATACCGTGTTTTTCTTGTCGATTCCGGAAACATTTCAGGTCGGCCTCGTACATAGTGTGAGATACAGGGGGGAAAGGGGCGGTTCAGAAACTTCTATTTCGGTATCAGGGTTCGTCAAAACGTGGACCTCTGCAAAAATCTCGGGGTCGAAAATCTTCATCATCACCATACATTACGTATAAGAAAGTAAATCAATATAAATTTGTGCTGTTGTAAAGGCAGTTAATTCTTTATTCTTTATACCTACCTACACTATGCGAATTCCTTGCATATGACATTCAGATATTGATGGTTACTGAATATAACTTTCTTGTCGATTCCGGAAACATTTCAGATCGCCCTCGTATAGCAATGCCCTTTTCAGTCTTCAGTCTCATTGCAAGACCATGGTTCCAGGTTCCTGCATGAGCCGTATTGAGGGCTCCTATGTGGTCTATATCTCTCAAGTTTCTTCTCGATTTAATTTATATTTTCAGCATTTCCTCTTGATTTCTTTGTGAAACTTTACAGGTCTATGTATTTTATTTTTGTTTTCAATTTGTTGTATTCCTTATCCTTGTTGTTGGGATTTGTAAGCATCTTACTATTCTGTGATTTCTTGCTCTTATATGTGTGTGCGTGCGAGCTTCGTCTCGTTCAGTGGCATGTATTTCATTGTTAGTTTGTAGCTTTATTTTTGTTTTGTTGATGAATTTTTACAATATTTGTACAGTTAAAATTTCTTATATTAAACCTTAATAATAAGTACAGTACAAATTAATAAGATGGAAATATTCACAAACACGATTATGAATTGCAAAGTGTGATATGTGGATTAGGGAGGGGGGTCCGTTTTTATAAGAAAAAAATATTTTCTTTTATTTTTTTTTGTTTCCCGCCACATAGAAAAGTTTCATTATGCCAGAAATAACTTTAAAAGAACTGCAAAAATTTAATAAAATGTCATAACCATCTAGCTGCTGTTACCTGTTTTCTCAAAATGATTTATTAGCTAATTAAATTCCTGTTGGTCTCTATTTACTTCTATCGACATATATTTGTTTGTTTGTGGCTATTAGACCCAAACTGCAAGATCATTTTATTTCAGTTTGCAAACCTACTTTACGTTGGTAACATTGAGCGTATTGGTGCGTTGTTTTGTACGCAAAATATTTAGCGATGTCTGTTAAAAGATATTAATGAAAGGATTATTCCGTTTTTTAAATGAACACTATAATCCGCAAGCATTACTATTGCTATTTTACACAAATGTAAAGTAAAATTTAGTTGACGTGAAAATGCCATATTAATATATATTAATGAAGGAAGTTTCCATTTTTTGAGATAAATCTCGCTTTCCGACATTACTGTATAGAGAAGCTGCATGCAGAGTAGAGGACACATGTTCCAAAGCAAAAGAACACATTTCTGTCGAAAGACTTGACGACTTATTTGATATAGCACCACAAGCAAATGCTTTGGAGTTTTTGAAAATAGTTGAAAACAAAAAGTTTCAAGTTAACTGAAGAAACAAAGGGTGACCTGAGTGTATCAATGGGATGATCCTGGTAATAGATCCCATGGATATAGGCAGATCGCCCTTTTTGCTTGTTAAAAGAAAGCGACTATAGAAAGATCTTTCTTCTTTTTCTTCTTCTTTATTGATATTTTTCCAGTTAGGCCTTGGGCCTTTTACTTTTTAATCTGAATGAGGTTTAACTGGCAATTAGATTTGGGGGTATGTACTCTTACAGAGGAATGCTTTACAATGTAGCGAGCCTAGGTCTTTTTATCGGCAGGTAGTTCTGCGGGTCGTATTGTAGCACTGCGGAGAGGGAGGCGTTTTCGTGTGTATCCGCTTTCTAGTAAAAATCTCTGATAAGATTTTTTATATAGGTTTCTATGTCATCTATGTTAGCGTCTTTGTGTGTTTGTGAGTTTCTCACATACCATGGAGCTCGGAAGGCCATTCTGAGGGAGATGTTTTGATAGGTTTGAAGTAGTTTATTGGTTGGGCGGCGTATAACCATATCGGGGCGGCGTAAGTTATCATCGGCCTGAGTACTTGTGTATAAATTCTTAGTTTCGTTGTGGAGGATAATGTGCTTGAGGCACCCAGTAATGGTCATAGTATTCCTCGTGCCTTTCTGGCTTTGGAGCAGGTCTGTTTGATGTGATGTGCGTAAGTCAATCTTCTGTCGAGGGAGACGCCCAAGTATTTGACGCAGGGAAGCCATGGTATCTCAGTATTATTTATATATATGTTTCCTGTGATTGGTTTGACTTTTCTTCGGAATATAATAGCCTGTGATTTTTCGCCATTTATTGCAATTCGCCAAGTGTGGCACCAAGTGATGATATTGTTTATTGCTATTTGTAGGTTGTGAATAGCTGTGGTAGGGTTGATGGAGGAGGATAGGATGGCGGTGTCGTCTGCATATGTTGCTAGTAGTGAGTTTTTGGTTTTGGGGATGTCAGCTGTGAATATTGCGTAGAGGTGAGGGGATAATGCGGAGCCTTGTGGTACCCCGGCAGTGAGGATTCTGGTGGTTGAATGGGAATTTTTGATTTTGATGGAAAACGATCTTTGTTGGAGGCAGGAATGTACTATATGGATGAGGTAGGTGGGGTAATCTTTTGCGTACATCTTGTAGATGAGTGCTTGGTGCCACACTCGGTCGAAAGCTTTGGATATATCCAGGAAGACTGCTGCCGTTGTGTTGTGTTTGTAAAATGAGTCGTGGATGCTTTCTGTAACCCTGGCTAACTGTATATTAGTCGAATGATTCTTACGGAAGCCATGTTGCTCTTCCGGAATGATGTTATTCTGATCTGAGAGGTCGGCTATTTTGTTCAGTATGGCTTTGTCGGTTATTTTACTTACGGCTGAGAGAAGACTAATAGGTCTATAGTTAGTTGGTGATTTATGGTTTTTCCCTGGTTTGGGGATCAAAATTACTGATGCGTGTTTCCAAATTTTGGGATAAGTTTGTAGTTTAAAAATTGAATTGATTATGGTCAATAGGAATATTAATGGCTTTGAAGGGCATGTTTTTGATCATTTGATTTGAGATGAGATCTGGACCTGGAGCTTTTCTTGTTTTGATGTTCTTGATTATGGATGAGAAAGATCTTAAAAACTAACTAGGCGACTGCAGCGAAGTGTTTATGAACAATCTAGACTAATGAAAACAGAAACCTATTCTCTATCAAGTAATAGTGTCAAGCCCAGTAGCATCGAAAATTATATTGTTGAATTCTATGAAGAAGCCTTGCAATCCATCACAACCAAAAAAAAAGAGGTTAACATCACTCCAAAAATAGTAGCTGTATTTGATGTCTGCAAAATAAGTTACAGATACTGCGTCCATATTTTAACTGCATTATATTTGTCCAAATTCAGTCGACATTACGGCGATCTAGGCAACATATGCGTGAAGAGAGATCTTTAACATTAAACACGACCTTCGGAAATTATAAATTGTAGACATCAGTAGTGCATTTAGATGAAAAGCTTTTACCTTCTATAACTAAAGTGGAAAAGGTCGATAGACTTGTTTTCTCAAAAGTGTAAATATTGAGCAATTGCTTGCAGTTTCCGCTCTGCTAAATTCAATAGGAAAAAAAACAGAACGTTGTACTATACGACGCGCTTGTTGAGTAGAATTTGGAAAGTAAAGAGCCTTCTGTGGTGAAATTACACTAACATACATTTTTATTGTTCGGATGCATACCAACATCATCTTGCACATTGGGTGCCTAAGGTAATTTCTTGTCTAAAATATTTTTTTTAATTTCAATAAACGCAAAAAAGAGAGGTATTGCAGATTGTACAATTGCCTTCTTTAGAAATGACTGGTCTGCATTTAAAAACGCTAATTGTATGGATATTTGGTACCCACACAATAAATATACAAAATAATATCTCTCCAGAATATTTATATTTGTTTTTATTTAAATTCCTTTCCTTGACTTACATATTATTTCTTAAAATATGTATGTATATGTAAAACGAACTAGTTTAGTTTACTGAAATAATTTAAATAACAAGGTGAGAGGGTTTTATCCAACTTATTTTTATTTGCTGTACTAGTACAACAGATAATCTATATACGTAAATGCTTTCGAAAAACATCATTAAGTTTATTATTTATTACAATACATACCTTATTTTTAAATTATTTCAAATTAAAAAAAAATATTTAGTTTAACACCCTGTCCTGCGGTTATAAATTAAAACAATATTTGCATTTTATTTTCTTATACGTAGTGTGTGTGATGATGAAAATCTTCGACCTCGAGATTTTTGCAGATGTCGCGTTTTGAAGTGTTCTGATACCGAAAAAGTAGTTTTAAAAAAATGTCTGTGTGCCCCTATAGCTATCAATTCTAAATAATCTCACTCCTGAGATCTGATTAGATTTTCAGTAAAATCGGTAGACCGGAAGTAGTAATTTACTTCACTCAAAAAATCAAAATTTATTAATACGTCGTCAGCTACTAAGTTTAGGCGAATTTCTAAAGAATACAAAAGTACTAAAATGTGAATTTTAGAGAAAATTTTCTCGAAATTTATGCCGGAAGTAGGTCTTTCAATCTTAGCGAAAACAGTTTTTAGCAAATATCTTACAAATTACTCATTCTATACAGATTTATCTAGAATAGAAAAATATTTAGAGCTACATTTGGAAACATTTTTGAATAAAAGAAATTTTAAAATTTGAACCGAATAGCAGTTTCTTGGAAAATCTCACAAATTCTGCATTCTATTTAAATTTATAAAATTGTTTAGAGCCGCATTTGGAATAATTTTTATATAAAAAAAAATTCAAAATTCGGACCGGAAGTAACACTTTTACTTTTATCGTATAGCAGTTTTTTGCAAATGTTTCTGAAATTATGCATTCTATAGAGATTTATTAAGATAATAAAAATATGTTTATATTTTATAAGAAAACAGGGATTGTTATAACAACAAATTGTTTTAGTCTTATTTTAGTTTTCTGTTAAACGTTGTTATTACAATTAAAAAGCTTCAACATCTAAAATAAATACAAATCACTCGCAGAAATAATAGTAACAAGTCCTAAAATTCCAGAAAACCGAGATTTGAATAAAACAGTTAATCTCGCTGTTGAAATTAAAATAAAGCCCTAAAGAATAAAATAAAAGCCAGAAAGATATTCAGGAAAATAAAAATTATTTTTTCGAAGAAAGTAGCTTGAATGTTATGAGGCAATAAATTATAAATGAACTCAAATATTTCAAATATATTGGCTATGGTATATGCCATATATAGTTTCTTTTACAAAGCAACTTAAATTACAATCTTTTCCTTTTCATTGTATTTAACATTTAATTATATATAAAAAGTAAGGCATTCAAAATATATGTTTCATTCCTTACTATATATACCGTAGTCGTCAAATTGTAATTTCGGTTTATACCTACTTCTATACCATGCAGAAGATGACCTTATAATATGCAGCGACGCCTGCTTGCTAACAGTGGTGGGAGAGCAACGCAGTGTCGGGGGACCCTCACGCCTTACATTTCATAGGAAACGTTTGTCGAGTGTACTGTCTTGGCAGCCTCGCGCTTGTTTATCTTTAGTTTATTTCGTCGCGCTCTTTTCCTCTTTCTACTTAATATTAAGTACAGTGGCTTATTCATGCTATATATGATTTACGACGCCTGTTTTTTGCTTGTCCCGTTCTTGACTCCGGAGTAAACAAATCGAGCATTAGAATGTGACCATCCTAGTACTTGCGGATCGATTTTCAATGTAGACCGGCCATTTCAAAAGAAGGCAATTGTACCTTCTTATTGTAAAACTGTCTATAAAAGCATGGTTTAAAGCGACAGATAAAGCAAAGCGATATATCAAGCCACAAGTAATAAAATAGTAAACCATTTGTGTTTTTGAAAGCTTGAAGAAGATAAAACCAAATCAAGAAGGCATTAAGTGGTAGATGACAAATGATGTTAATGATATTAAAAACAACATAATTGAGTACATTATATATGATACGGCGATACTTTTACCATCTAGTTTATTCTTTCCAAATAGTACCCTTGAGTGCTATAAAAAATTTGGAAATCTGTACAAACAAATCGAAGAAGGTATTTTATATAGATCTCAGTTTCTGGATTAAAAAGCACGCCCGATTTGACGTAGAAGCCAACGTTTCGTTCACTATGGCGAAGACACCTTCAAGACGGTTTTTAGATGTTACTCGAATTGGTAGACGAAACGTCGACATCTACGTCTAGCTTGACGCGATTCCAACCAGATAGCAAATAATCACTGAAGTCCACACTTTATATTACCAATTATTTTACGTTAGTAAATTTGAAAGTCTAAATTATTAAATGTAACAAGTTATGACATATTACATTTCACGGGATAGTTCATATCTTTAAAGAAGGCTATTTAAGAAAGATAGTAGTAATTTAAAAGCTATTTGATGCTGAAGTATTTATTTAATACATACGTCTTTTATGACATCAGATTCTTCAACTGTCATAATTTTTCTTTCTTATACATGGTACAACAAAATATTACAAGTTTGATTCGGACTCGACTTCAACTTTTGTTTAAAGAGTTGGAAGATTCATATTTTAAGCACAAGATAGTAGTTGCAAGAGCTGGTAACTGTTTGAGACATATTACTATAATGTGAATATCTGCTTAAATATTGGTACCACAAAAACAGTATATATGAATTAGTTGAGAATACAAATGTCTTTCAAGTTAATTTCGGATAGTTATTGAATAAACTTTTCTTCCAAATTTGGACCTTACATATGCAAGACGTGCTGTGCCCGCATAACTTATTTAGTTAAGTACATATCAGTGAATCGCTGGTAGTTTTTATTATACAGGGTTATGATAAAGTAACGCACAAAATTCATAAAACGTACAATGTTCATTTTTTAAAAAAATGCAAAAACACGTCAAACAGTTTATTTTATTCCGCGTCTTTTAACATAAGTCAAAAAAATAAAACGTCAAATTTGTCAAAGTTTTGACGTCATCAATATATTTTTTTTAAATATGAAGCTTGTTTTTTTTATACTTTATTTGATAAAGCTTGTTTTTCTGCATTATAAAGAAATAATTGAAGTAGGGGTCACATAAGAAAAAACTGAGGGAATTAATAAAAAACAAAATAAACATTATTATAGTAATAACATTTAAATTAACTAAACAGGAATTGTTCAAACTGTGTCCCGTTCACTATCTGACATAGGCCAAGTTTTAATTCTTTTAATATTTAGTTTCTTTTCATAAATTCAAAAACTAGTTTATTTTGTTTTTTATTAATTCTCTCAGTTTTTTCTTATGTGACCCCTACTTCAATTATTTCTTTATAATGCAGAAAAACAAGCTTTATCAAATAAAGTAAAAAAAAACCAAGCTTCATATTTAAAAAAAAATATTGATGACGTCATAACTTTGACAAATTTGACGTTTTATTTTTTTGACTTATGTTAAAAGACGCGGAATAAAATAAACTCTTTCACGTGTTTTTGCATTTTTTTTAAAAACGAACATTGTACGTTTTATGAAGTTTGTGCGTTACTGCATCATAACCCTGTATATAACTGGATGACGCAACAAACGTTTAACAGTTTGAGTATCTTTTTAGCGTCATATAATAATGTGTACAATACTGCATTATAACAGATTTCGTACATGTACCTAAAACAGAAATTGTTAGATTTTCCCGCATTACATATACTACTAGTATGTACTACGGTTGAAGGATCAGTTTTTTTTTTATCGAATTACATGAATACGTACATGTTACATTTATTAGGAAAACAATAGTAGAGGAAATTGTAAACAATACACGTGTATTTTCATGGATAAAAACTAAAACTGGAATTTACATATCAATACTTCTTCTTTGTTGCGAAATATGTGCGACCTTTTTGGGATATTAATCATTACTGTAAATTTTCTGACATTTTTCAAATAACTTTGTTAGACGGCGCCAATGAGTGAATTAAACGTCGGTTTTTTAACGGACATATAAACGAAAACACGCAACCAGGTCTATAAAGGAAACTTCATTTGAAAGGGAAATTTTGTGTATATATCTAGTGAGCGAAAGTGGTTTCTGTTTAAATCATATTTTCATATTTGTGTGATTGCTTGTTTTAGAGGACAAAAGCATCTAAAGTATTTTTTTTTGATTAATATAGAACATATACATATTTATTTTATACAAGCAGTATTTCATGAAATAGTGATAATAACATTTATATGTAAGATAAAAACTGAAACTGTTCAAACGAAGTTTTAAATTCTGATCATTTTAATAAAATAAACCTGTGAGTAAAAGTGAGACTTCCGGTCCGAATTTTGAAAATTTTTTTCTACAAAAATTATTCTAAATCCTTTTACACTTTTAATGCATAATTTGCGAGATACATATTTGCAAAAAAGTGCTATTCAATAGAAGTAAAAGTGTTACTTCCGGTTTGAGTATTGAATTTTTTTTATACAAAAATTGTTCCAAATCGAGCTCTAAATGCTTTCGGAATCTTGAAAATCAATATAGAACGCATAATTAACGAGATATTTGCAAAAAACTGCTTCAGATAAGAGTGAAAGTGCTACTTCCGGTCCGGTTTTGAAATTTTTTTATAATCTATAATACATAACTTGAGAGATATTCGCAAGAAATCCTTTCTCGATAAGATCAAAGAAGTACATGGAAAAAAGCTGAGGTGGAAAATGTCCATTACAATAAAATGAGGTGTCCGAATATTTTATACAAATTAAGTTATAAATACTTACAGTCAAAAGCAAAAAAAAGTAGACAAAAATACAGATTTCTGTCATAGACTTTCTCAAAATGATTAGTAGCGTATTCAAAGTTACTTGTCAATATTTGGTTATTTGGTGGTAAATAACTTTCTGGGTTTTGTGTTTACTGTCCAACGAAGAATTAGAGAAGCTAATTTGCGGTCTATAAAACTACCGAAAAACCAACTTGAATGTGACTCACAAAGAAACTCGTGTAAGATATGCACTTGAACATCTGTCCCATCCATTCACCGAATAGAGTAAAAATATGGTTCAGAGAAAATAATATTAATGTGTTGGATTTTCTGCCAAGAAGTCTTGATTTAAATATTATCGAAAATATGTGGCAGTTAATGATCAAAAAAATTAAATCAAAGATCTCAAAATATTAAGTTCACACAGCATGAGAGAATCAAAATCAAAATAATTGTACCGACCTTTATAACTCTATTCCAAATAGATTAAGAAGTTTTAAACAAAAACGGCTCTATAACCAAATATTAATAGATGTTTTCTTTATGGTGTCTTTTAATTAGTATTTTGATTCGTATTAATCAGGTAGAAGATGTTCTGATAATTATTTGACATTCCATAGAATAATGACTTGACACTAATGACAAGTAAGTAAAGCCAGGTTTACAAAGTACGATATCTTTTGTGTACTTTTTTTTGCTTTCGACTGTATATCTTCCTAAGAAACTTACGTAACTTACTCTAAAATGCCTTTGAAATCCTTTAACGCCAAATGACGAATTAAAAATGCGCCACTAATCTTTTAATGCATACAAATTAATAAGATCTCCTTTAAAGTCTTGAGTGAACTAAAGTTCGATGCCAAGTTCAAGTTTATGCAGATTTGGAATTGGGTTATGGCCCTGCCCTTTGTGAGTTATTATGTTCCTTGTTTATGTGTGTTTGTATTGATATTATTGAGATACTATTCTAAAATATTTTCCGTGTGTTATAGAATAACATGGCTGTATTTGTTTCAAAAAGCGTTTTTCAGAACTATATAAAGAGTGTGAATTATATAAATATAAATTTTGTAAACAAACTTGAAGAGTTTGGAGCTAAGAGTATCTTAAAAATGCAAGTTTAGATTTCTATAAACTTAGATTAATATAAATTATTTATAATTAATAAAAATATATCTTTGCACTATGTAATCTGTTACATTTTTCATCGTTAAAAATAACATAAAACATCAGAAATAAATTAAAAATCTGTTTTATACGAAGTTATTAATTATGCCACGATATTTTTATATAACATGATTTACAAAGAGTTTGTGTTGCAGTCCTCAAATTAAAGATATATGTAATCATTCCGAATCAAATATAAGGAAATTAAAAACGAATACCGTAAGTAGTAGCTTAAACTGCTATCAGTCAAACAACACTGCTAAGTAAGTTGCCTACCAAATGCAATTCAATCTGGATTCAAGTGTGTTTAATTTTTTAATATAGTGCAATGCATATTATATCCAAAATGATAATAATTAAGACATTTTGATGACCACAAAGTTATAAAATGAAAGTAGAAATTAAATAATATATAATTTTATTGTCAGAGTTGTTTTCAATAATGAAATGGCGGTGAATAGTCTTCAGGGGGTGGTGTTTCTTGAAAAAATATTTTTTTAAAGCGGGTATCTTTAAGTACTAGGTTAAATACAAAAATCTATAACAATAAAACTGTTATCATGTTTTGAATTAGTATCCAATTAAAAGATCAATTGGTGGCAATGACAGTACAAAAAGAACGGTTTTTAATAACTGTTTACATAGTTCGTTTTTCTTTAATTTTTTCACTACGACTTCAAAAAGTCGTTAGTATTTATTTGGATCATTCTTCTTACATTAAATGCAAATTCGATAATATTAACTTGGAAGTGATGTTTAATATATTAAAAGAAGTCATTCTATGTGATATAACACATTATTTGTTTCATGGGCTGACAAGGTTCAATCTTATGCTGAATGTGAATACATACGTCCCCTTTAATCTGTTCCAATTCCTTGGCAAATGACTAATGCGCGTTTATGGAAAAAAAAAACCTATCATTGGAATTTTATGCGCGAGAAGATTTTTATATTCTCTACATAGCTATGTATAAACGAAAGAAGTTAAGAGAAAAGTAGAAATATTTTTTTAGCATATCGTCTATTACCGTCACGCGTTTGTCAAGTAAGGCTATGCCTGCAAATAAATATTTTGATAACTCTTCAAAAAATATCTCTACCATTTCTTTCTGGTATTCATCCTAAGAAAAATTGGCGTTCCTTCAAATGCTTTTCTAATTTAGAACAGTGATAATAGAAAAGCGGTGGTAAATATTGGATGTACACTGGACGATGTCCACAAGGCGGCGCTCATAAATTTCTTAACGGATATTCTGACTGTTTCCTTAAAGATTGCTTCTTTTAAGGTAGATTCTTTTTTCATTTATTCAATCAGTAAGACTTCTTCCATATTCTGTTTTCCCGATAAATTCTGTGTTCCTGCTTTTTTTTTTTTGGCGGAAGTAATGTCTTATGGACTCACTATATGGATTCTTGTTTTGTCAGTGGATCCCAGTGATACACCCACCTTTCATCAGATTTCATAATTTTCTTCGTCTTCAGCCAAAGTCATCAAGTTGTTGTCGCAAATGTATGAATGACACAGTGTTTGTTCGGGAGTAACCAATTTCGGAATTCAACGTGCTGAAATCTTATTCATTCGTAAATCTTGTTTTTATAATATTGTGGTTTCCAATATTCTTTAATCTTTGCTTTGCTAAAACCAGAACCTCAACTATATTGATGTTTTTGTTGGTGGTTTCGTTGGTGCTTTAACGGGTCTTCGGCATCTGGGGTTATTTTCAATTAATTCCCTACTCCATCAAAATTGTTGGGACCAACATTTTATGATGGTGCGTCTTCCCCATACACATTAATCATCTTCTGGTAAATATTCTTGCATCCGCTTCCTTCCATGACCAAGAATTTGATTACACTTGTATCACCATCTGCATTTTACTCATATTTTGTTATTTAAGGCTCCACAAAGACAACACACCTCTTGGATGTGAACCAGATATGGTTGGTAAACATCAAAATGTCGCCACTTGTTTTCGTTATGGCTTGATAGATACTATAAAAACCTTCCCTTACAGATATTACAATAGACACAATGTTTCTTTTCTGAAATCCTAATATGAGATACAATTTAGTTAAAATGTTTAAGGCTAAGATATCTCGAAAACGAAAGAAACCCCGACATATTGTTATAAGTAGCTTTAGAATACAATACCAAATATTGGAAATTTTCTATTGGACAGCGTATATAGCCATATAGTATGGCAAGGAATTCTAGTTACATTTGGAGATATTGACTATACTATATTCACCAAACCAATAGAGTAGCAAAAAACGCGTGAACAACACATGATTTTTAATACTGCCTCTCTATTGGCTCTGAGAGTTACATATGTACAAATCCTAAAACACAGTATGTAAATCATCTGCTTTCTGTGATTTTGTCACATGATTGTGACTATACCCACGCAGCAAAATCACAACTTTAAAGAAGGATGAAAATACATATTTGCTAATGTAGAACAAGTGAGCATACATATAGTGTGCTCGTAGAGATAAATAACATTGTCTGTAATTTTAAAATATTCGTTATATATGTATACTTTTTGCTTTGCTATATTGTATTTTGTATTGTTCCTTGTGTTTGCGCTTTTTGTATTTGTTTAAGTTGTTATTATTATTATTCTCAGTATTTTTAAAGAGTCTATTAACGATTACAGATTTATTGAAGGTAAGATTTATAAATCGTAAACAAAGCAAATGGTTTATAGGTTAATTATGTTTCAGCTTTACAGAAGTGTTGAATTTAAGTTACTGTTTTCACTTGTTTATACAGTACTGTGCAAAAAGCAGCCAAAACTGACGAAGAAACGAGTAAAGCGAAATTTTACAGTGCTAGAAAAAGAGTGTACTGAATATATTTAGCAAACATCAACAAGAATGCCCAGCTGACTCTAAGACAGTTGACTTCACAGCCGAAGCTGCAAGTATCTGCTCTGCAAGTCTTTTTAATATTTTGCAAGAACACAATGCAAAAGATGTGAAACCACCAAAGATGAATCCATTCATTCTTGAAATTACACAATTTAATAGATGGTATTCCACCTGTGCCAAGTACGGTTATTATTGTATATTTGGTTTTAATACATATTCATTACACTAAGGACCGAATGACAGTGTTCAAGAGTCTCACCGCTTACATTTCTTAACAACTTATTTATTTTATGTGGAAAAGTACATGTTTTTGATTAGGTGAAACATTTATAAGAAGTTAATTAAAAACCAATGGATGTGTAGTGCATTATTGTGAAATGTGAATCAATACTTTTGGCTCACTCTATATGCATGGCTGATAACAGCCGAACATTGTAGTTATGTTGGTGCATTACTATCTCAGTATACGAAGAAAAAATAAAGCCGGTCATGCACTGATTAAGGATTAATTATTTAAACTTGCCTTTAAACTTACAATACCTGACAAAACAATCAGGTTTGTTTTACAAGATTTATTTATTAAAATAGTTTCACTTAATTATTATAGAAGCAATAGTTAATAAATAGTAATAAGAAAATAAGTTTAATTATACAGAAATATTATGTGTGAGATTATAAAAGTTTATTATAAATATTTAGCATACAATGTATAACAGTGTAGGACTTAAGAAAATGTAAATAGATTTCAAATATATTAATAAATAAATTTAACTCATTATTAAAGTTTTGTGTTTTGTCTGTAACGAAATGCCTATTTAAATTCTATAATAATAGCCACGTTGTACACGAATAAATTAAGATTATATAGTGCCATAAATATAAATACAAAATCATTTATGACTTACATATGTTAATTAGAACATTAAATAGAATCACAATTTTATCTACACTGTTTAATTTTTGCATATTATTACACTTTTTTAACACGATACTGGAATGAGATATTTTAAGGTGCTAACGAGTTCTTCCATTAGTAAAAGCTGGAATAACTAAAATTCTCTTGCAGAATTCCTAATGCTTCCTTTATTAAAAATGATCTTGCTCCTAGAACATATCCTGGGTTAATATTGTTGCAAAAATTACTTCTTCCATTCATTTTTCAGATGTATGTCACCCAGAGTTTCACTAATGTAGCACATACTTCCCTGAGGAGTTATTGCTATTAAAATTTCTATCGTGCTTATAAATAGAACAGTACTGCTGCTGAACTAAATTATTATCTGGTTTTCCAATGAAAACTTCAAAGCAGGCAATAATTACAGCTGTTTTTTTCTTGAAACACTTCTTTCAAACATACTGCAATACAGAACGTTCTGGTCACATAATTATAAGTTTTAGCCTTTGATAACTAAATAATGACCTCAGCAAGTTAATTTAATAAGATAATTGTTTAATAAGAGCACTTATAGTCAAATTTTAATGATACAAATCTGTTTGTTTACCAACAACGGCCATATTGAATTTGATTTAACAGGTCGTTGGATTGCCCTATTTACGAATATTTTGTTGATATGGGTTATGTTTGAGATTTGCTTATTTTAGTTATCTAAAAAGACAAAACATGTATTTTTTGTAAATTTAAATCGGTTTAGTATTTTATATAAACTAATAAATTGTTGTTTTCCAAAATTTGAACATGTAATTAAAAGATTTTATAAACTTCATTGTTAATATAAGCACTCTATTGTAAATTGGGCTGTGCACGTGTTACGGTCGTGGACAGCTCGTGATTATTCTATACGTTGAGTGAACAGACTATAATTCAAACCATTATTATTATTAGTTTAAATTTGGTTATATAATTATATATATATTTGATTATTTTCATTACAAATACAAACAGTCCTTGTTTTGTTAATTTGTTTCTTGAAAGTTTGAACCAATTTTAAAATGGCTTCTTTCTGTTTTGCTTCGAGTTGCAGACACTTATATAAGAGGGAAAACAACATATCCTTTAACATTACTCTTGCTGAATGTAAAAATAACTTCTCAGCTAAAATATAAAAGTCTTTTAAATTATAGATAGGAGAATTAGAAAGCATTTTCACAAAAGCTTTAAATATTCCATCATTTAAAAGTGAAATTTAACAATATATATATATTTTTTAAATAATTCAAATATTTTGATATTGGTAATAGGAATAAAAAACACGAATAAACTTTACATTTTTGTATTATGTTTCATATCCTTTAACTACCAAGTAAATAAACGGTATAATTTAATAAGTTAATCATTTTATTTTAATTTATTTTTATAGCAAATTGAAAAAGCCTATATATTTACATATATAGTATTATTTATATTTCATTATTAAAACCATCAATTTAAGTAGTTTGGTTTCTAATAAAGCGCATTTGTCGTATTTTATATGAAAACGTGTTAAATCCATTTTTGTCTTCCATTCCCAGCAGAATTTTGATTTTATAAAAATATAATTTGTATTATAAAAACATTTTTGTATATATTGCATAACAATAATTGAGAACAATGTAGCAACAACTTAATAATACTCTACATTTATCTTAGACATACGGCAACAAAATAATTCTAATATTTGTGAATGTAATAGGTATTTGTTAATCTTGCGAAATAACAATGAACCCACATTAGTTGTTTTTTTTTATTCACGCGCTTCAATATTAAATATCAAATAATGATGAGATTAAGTTAATATTTTGCAGTCTCACGATTATAATAAGTTTTAGGCTTACTCTACATTACATTTTTGCTTTTGTTACAATATGATATTTATTTATACGATTTTTTCTAGTTAAAAATGTATTCCGTGGTTAAAAGGTTTCCCTATATTTACATCGTTTGATATGTTTATGTGCTATTTCCATAGTTTGGATTCTGAACAACTGACGTTTCGGTGGACATTAGGTCTGTCATTTTCAGGGTAACCTTAAAAAGGGCTGTTTCTTAACAAAAATAAACTAAAACGTATTTTTAAGGTGACAATTTGTCTAAAACACTCATGAAAGTTCCAAATGTCAACGTGACAAGATATGTCATACTTGATCTGAACCTGACCTGTTAAATGTAGTATCGGATAACGTGTTTATGTTCTCACAAATAATTAGCAGCCACACTGCTTTAAACACCAGGCTTGGTGCACATACTTATAGAATTAGTTACTGTAGCTATATATGGCGTTTCTTTATTCTTCCTTCTGATGCAATGTTCTACTTTCGTTAGAATTGTCGCGTCTTTCTATTTGATTTGATGGTCTGCTTCACAAACATGTTGTGGCAAGCGGGATTTTTCAGTTTCTCCTATGAGAACCAATATCTGGTGTTCTTTGATTCTTACTTCTAGGGGCCTCCTGGTTTCTTCTATCTACAGACGTTCACAGTCACACGGTACTTTATATACACAGTGTTTTGTTATTTGGTTCATGATGCATGGTTTAGTTCTTGTTAGGTCCGATCTAAGAGTATTGTTTGTCCTAATAGCAGTTCTTATGTTATATTTGATGCCTATTCTCAGGAATTTGTCTAATAGGCCTCTTATGTTCGGAACGGCCGTAGTATACCGCATGTGTCAAATATCATTAGGCATAGGGAATTAATGTATACGTATGTACGATGTATACGTCGCCGGCATTGGGACGGATAGTAGGTACCGGGTTGCTATACATATACATACGTATACATCGTACGTACGTATACATTGAGTTTCCATACTTAATGATATTTGACACAACCGGTGTACGGTTTCCGGTTGGTTTGGATTTGGATTGGAAGCTGTTCTCCTGTTTTTTATTAGCGAGCTCATTGTCATTCCAAATTCTTGTTGGTAGAATTTCTCTCCAACCTGGAAGTATGTAGAACTCACACAGGTTGATATCAATTCTATGATGGCGTCTACCTTTGGAGTGGTTCTTTCTTGTAATGTGTCGACCGTTGATTGAGATTTTCTTGTTGACTATCGCTAGCGTTGGTTCTGTTGGTCCCTTTGTATGTACACCAACCCTGGAGATTAAAGGGGTGTGGCTGCCAATTATACGTGAGAGCATAACACGTCATCTTATATATTCAGATCAAGTATGTCATATCTCGTCACATTGACATTTAGAACTGTCATAAATATTTTACAAACATATTCGCCTTAAAAACACAATTTACTTTAGTTTTGGCAAGAAACCTCTCTTTATAGGGCTACCCTGAAAAAGAAGTAAATATACAGTATGTCCACGGATCGAGTTCCAAAGAGGAAAAACTTTTTTATTTTGCATTTTACAAGAAAAATGTATTCTTGATAAAAGTTTTTGCATGTCTCGAAACGGCCAAATCAGTTTTAACCTTTTCAAAATTTCTTTTAGTTTAAGATAAAAATCGAAAAATTGGTCGTTTTATTTGAAAATTTTTTTAAAGTCCCAGAAATTAAGTTGCGTTGTCATGGTAATTATCCATATTTAATTATCTAATTAACTGTCAGTTAGAAAAATCAACCATAATAGTTGAAAATGTTGTCAAAAGACCAACGAATTTACCTAATTCAATGCTATGGCAAAGGTAATAAAGCGATCCGTCTAGTTGTCGAAGAATTTAATCAAAAGTTTCCGGATATTTACATCTCAAATAGAGGTGCACGAGCATTGGTCAAAAAATTCCTATCCACTGGTTCCATACTGGATGTAAAGAAAAAAAATATAGCACGCGATGATGACGACGCCGCTACTCTTCTTGTAATGGATTCAGTACGGAACTATCCCAAACTTTCTTTGCGGCGCAGATCAGTCCATCTGGGAATTAGTAAATCGCTCATTCAAAAGATTTTGAAACAAAGGAAGTTCCATCCCTACAAGCCCATTTTTAATCATGCATTAGAACCCGGAGATCCTGCGAAACGTTTGTATTTTTGTCTGTGGATGGGCGCTCAAATTATGGATAATCAATACTTTTACCGAAATATTATTTTTTCTGATGAGGCCACGTTTTCTACTAATGGTACTGTTGCATCTCAACATGTGAGATATTGGAGCGATTACAATCCGAATTTTCGCATGCCTCACAATCGACAATATTCGGCAAAAGTTAATGTGTGGTGTGCAATTTCTTACCATGGTATCATTGGACCATATTTTTTTGATAATACTGTCAATCAGCATACGTACTTGGATATGCTGCAAAATTTTGTTGATGAACGTTTGGACGATCTACCGATTAATTACCTCGCAAGGTGTTATTTCCAATAAGATGGTTGTCCGGCTCATTATGCTAGGATTGTTGTTGAATGGTTAAATCAGCAATTTGGACAGAATTGGATAGGTCGAAATGGTCCCGTGATATGGCCACCAAGGAGCCCTGATTTAACAATGGCTGATTTTTATCTTTGGGGTCGTTTGAAGCAAATAGTTTATGCAAATAATCTTCCTCCGAACGTAGAAGATTTAAAGGAGAGGATTAGAGACGCTGTGACGTCTTTAACTCTCGAAGAAATTCGAAGAAGTTATAGAGAATTGCGCCGACGGCTAGAATTGTGCGTTGAAAAGGGCGGTGAATGGCTTGAGTAAAATAGTTATTAGTTATATCATTTTTGTTTTTGAGTTTATGAAAAAATTTTCAAATAAAACGACCAATTTTTCGATTTTTATCTTAAACTAAAAGAAATTTTGAAAAGGTTAAAACTGACTTGGCCGTTTCGATACATGCAAAAACTTTTATCAAGAATACATTTTTCTTGTAAAATGCAAAATAAAAAAGTTTTTCCTCTTTGGAACTCGATCCGTGGACATACTATATGTTTGTTTTTAAACTATTTCAGTGTTACTGTTACATACTTTTAAATTAGTTTTATTTTGTAGTAACATGTCGACACTTGACTGATAATATTTTTTATTCTGGCATCTTTATAAACAACCATCTCTATGGTTGCAATTCCGTTTCGTTGGCAACTTATACTTCTATAAATTTTCACATACAAACTTGATTTTATTAATTTTCTCAATTAGATTGCCATTTTCGTTTTTACTTGGCTTTATTGGAAATGTAGTATAGTATTGTGTTACATAAAAAAAATGTTTTTTTTTTAAAATAATGTATGTCGCATTTGATCGCATTTGAAAGCAGTTACTTAAATTAATTGTATCGTATCTTAAATTAGTAAATAAAGCTAGCAATTCTATATAGGACTACATCAACTAATGGGTTTCACGTAGTTATATTGTGTCTTGATTATGTAGGTCATCAAGAGAAAAATAGTTGGTATTATTGAAACATGTTAGTATGTAATGCATAATAATAGTAACACTTTAGTTAATCCTTTGTACCAAGAATGATGTCGGAACAAGTCAATAATTGACACACATTTTTCCTGGACGAATGATTCTAATATTTCTGGATGTACATGTATTTGTTGCTAATGTTGTGAAATAAAAATATTTCTTTTCTCGTTTTAATATTAAATATCAAATAATGATGAGATTAAGATAATATAGTGCTATCTCACGAACACAATGCGTGCTTTATGCTTACTTTACATTACTAAGCAACTTTTGTTAGAGATGATACTGCGTTTTTAAAACATATAAAGACGATAAGGCGGACTATGTAAATGGAAAAATGAAATTGGAAACTCTACTAGGTCTAAGCACTAGCATACACGTATTTCAAACTTATTAGTTCTCGTTAGTGCCACATAAAATAAGACTTTATACTGCACATATTATTCAATAAACAAACACTTTTTTAGTTATGCAGTACTGACGATAACCAACAAGTTTGAAACGCGTGTATACGGCTGTTCTACACCTAGTAGTTCATTTTTAATTAACACATATTCGCGTTATCATCTTTCTATGTTTTATCACTCGTGAACTATTTGGTAAATTCGCAGGGTACCATTAGTAACTTCTTTCCGATTTGTTATTTTGTTATTAGTTTAGTATATTAATGAAACAATCCACTACGTCAAGATGACGCTTTAGATTAATTATAATATAAAAGACACGAAATAGAACATTATCGGGTATACTCCGTTATAGAGCAACCGTAGACACGTGTTTCTGACTCATTGGTCATCATCAGTACGGTGTAGCCAAGGAATAAGGTGGGATGATCTTGGAGGTGTAGGCATACACGGAAGACCATTAGGTGACGATTTCTCTACAGCGAAATATACCAGATATTCTTCTATTTCTTCTTTTTTTATGTATCTGCGATAATTCTTTTTTTTTAATTGTATATATAGCATGAATAAGAAACTAAACTTGGAGTCTGTGGCTTGAAACTACACAAAAACACTAAAACACCTTCACCACACTAAAGCACAAAAATGGCTAAATACGTATTTCAACAACTAAGTTGTCATCATCATTTTAATCAGTGCTACTGATGATGACAACTTAGTTGTTGAAATATGTATTTAGCCATTTTTGTGCTTTAGTGTGGTGAAGGTGTTTTAGTGTTTTTGTGTATATAGCATGAATGATAAAAACTAAAGTAAATGTTATTGTATACATGATTAATAGTGGTGATACCGCTCTTCCTACAACTCATTAATTCCTTCCATCTTGTGGTGTATAAACAAAATGACAACGCTGAAAATAAATCATAAAAATTTATTATAAAAATAAATAATTAATAATTAATGGGAATAAATTAAATAAAATTCAAACATTGAGTATATATATTGTAAAAATACCCCCTTTTAAAGGTGTATCTATTACATTTAACAATATACTACAATATCTGATATATAAACTTGGGTTGCTAATATGTATTTTCAATTTCAATGAATTATTAATTTGCCCGTACTAACTCAGTCGTATAATTTATATGTACTATTATATCTCTTCCTATCACATTCAACAATACTAAGTTTCATAAATCTAACATTACCTTTTCAATTAAATTCATCTTTCATTTTTCCAAAACATTTACACATTCTTTTACTATAATATTCCTCAGTCCGAACCTGTATCTTTTAGTTCACTTAGCAATTATATACTAGTAGTGATATATCTTCTGGTAAAGTTGGTAACTCGGAACTTGACAATAGTATCGCTTCAAGTTGAAAATTATAATAACTAGATTTCAAATATCTAATTTCTTTTTATACAAAATCTATATAATAAGATTTATCTTATTACTGTATAACAACTCTTTTAATCTCAGGAGTAAGTATTTTTTTTATCGGATATGATTTATAGCTCATAAATTAAATTGATGATTTTATTTCTAGGTATTCCCACATTTTATATGATAGTGATTTTCTAACAAATATTCTATATTACCATTAAAACAAGGATATAAAAACTACCCAACAATATATTCATTTGATAAATTATTTACAATATTTCTGGTGCTATGATGAAAATGCCACTTTTAATACAAACATCTTATCTAAACTTGTTCAACTAAAAGAATATGGTTATGAAAAGAACAGATGTTAACCTCTCTTTTTTATAAGGTATGTTATTTAATAAATTTAGCTTTAAATTTATGAAAATTATAACAAACTTATCTGACTTATATTTTTATGCAATTATTTATGATCTCTTACTAATTTATGGATATAGTTTGTCATGTGGTTTATTTAATTGTACTCTTTCACAAATATTTAAATTATTACAGCAAAAACCAAATGGAAAATGAAAATAGTTCAATACAACCTTGGTTTATTTCACAGTCTTTTCTTATCTCGTAGCTCCTTTTAATATCTTCTTATAACTTTGTAGCCTCAGATGAAAGCAAACCCTACAGCAATAACTTCTTCGGACAATATAACAGCTGTCTGTGCCTCCTAAAAGTGACTATCGATACAGGAACAATGAAAAATGGTCCTATTAAGATTGGAATTTCTTTCTTGATTATATAACTAATACTCCAATGAATCAATAACTCCGTCCAGGAAGCTCTTCGTCTAATTATACAGCGTGTAATGCTCCAATTCCACTGTAACACCGTGGTTATGGATACTCCTTCAGGAAAATTACATTTACTGCTCCAATTCCTTTGTAACCTAGTTAAATATGGATACTCCTTCAAGAAAATAAGGTATGATGCTCCAATTCCACTGTGACCTCGATAAACATGGATACTTCTTTGCTGGTAAGTACTTTTAAATTATATTCCAGTTTAATTGCACTCCTATCTTCTTCCTTTATTATAGTTTAGTGAAAACTGTTGACATTTATTTTTTTTAGCACACTAATACTTCGTATTCTATACTAATAATATTCCCAAATGTTTGAATATTAATTTCCAATACAATAACACTTTTATCTCTCTTTAATTTATGAAATTATGGCTACTATAAATTGATCGCCAATTTCATAAACTCACTCTGCGAAAATTATTTTTCGAAATCCTTATTTATTTATCCCATTCCCTTAGTGATACTGCCTATTTTTCAAATTGACCAATCTCCATTATCCACCTCTTTATTATACTCAATACAAATTCCATTATGCTAATCTTTTTATAAATACCTCTCCATATAACAATACTTTTATTATGATAATTTTCTCTATGAATTTAGTATAAAATTTATGTATTCAGAACCATTTAACACATTCTCCAATAACATTTCTGTACAAAATGTCAACATTGACAACCACTGACAGTTCCTTCAAATATTTTAACGCGGGAAATTATAATCAATTTTGACAATGCCTTATAGTAAAATTTACCTCTTAACACCATTTCTCTTCATTAAATTCAATTGAACAAGTTTTTACAAATTTAATATAACATATCGAATTATTAATTAAATACAAATTCTCTATTTTACAGATTTCTGTGTCATTTGACGAACCATGGACCTTACACAACAAACTATATAGAATCAAATAAGGACCATCAGTAACTATAAACACATTAATAAACCATTATTCTCTTTTTATAATACTATTTCTAATTATAAACATATATTTATATTGACGGTATGTACCTAGTACTACCTCAATATATAACTAAACTGCGTCGCAAGTGAACAAGTCTTAACTCTTTAGCACTGTTATTTGTATGTTTATCATACGGAACTACGATTACTTGAATTTGTAAAAGTCTAAATATAAAAATATTATGAAACATAATAAAATTCAAATAATTGAAAACTCTATTATTTATTCACACAGATACACTTCGTTGTGCTGATAAGCTTTTACAGGTTCGCCCACTCGTGAAAGTAAATTGATAAAATTTTTCATCGGTTAGCATCCTGGTGGAGGTCTTAGTCGTTGTTGAGATCAATTAGGTATCGGTTAGCACTCTAAAATGCCCGTCTTATATATCAATGCCAATCGATAAAAATATCCATGTCGTGTAAAGAAAGGCGCTTATTCACACGACGTAGTATGTAAAGATATCGCTGCACGTGTTTGATCAAGCCTAGTCAACTTGCTTATCATATGCCTTACTACTACAGTTTTCATATACAAGCTGTTCATTTCAAAACTTCCCAGTTTAAATTTTAGGAAATTTATGAAATATTCCCTGAAACCCGTAAAAAAGATTATCGTGGGGGCCATTTCTTGATGTAACGATTGATTCACCCACTTCAACTCTCTGCCCCCAGGAGCTGCCCCCTTAAAAATCTTAAATGGAAAGGGGTATCTAGTAATACGTTATTTTAAAGGTCCTTTGAAACAGTACATTTTGGGGTTACATTTTTTAAAATTGATTGATTCGTTTTGAAGATTTATTAAAAAATGTTTTGGTTTGTTTAATTTTTTGTTTTAGGCTTAAATATCTATTACTCAAACACACTTTAGCTTCTTAAAATGTTTTATTTTTGTTTTCAAAGTTATTTAAGAATTCAAATATTTTTGTGCGGAAAATTTCAATCCAATAATTGTGCAAAATGTTGTCCGTTGATCGCTAAACAATGGTATAGTCGTTGTTCAAAACTGCGGCATACATTTTCAAAAACATCTCTTTGAATTCCACGGCAGGTTGCATTAATCCTATGACGAAGTTCTTCTAAATTTTGACGTGGAGGGGTAAATACAACAGACATTAAATAAACCCATATAAAAGGCAAATCAGGTGATCTGGTTGGCCATTCTATAGGTCCTCATCCATTTATATGGAAATACATTGTCTAACCACCACCGTACTGGAAGAATATAGTGAGGAGGGGCTTCATTTTGTTGAAAATGTAATTCGTCCTCATCAAGTAGGGTATTTCCATTTCTATCCAGTTGATTTTCGAGAGCGTCAATAATTAGTGGATTGATAGTGTTTTTCAACTTATCCAAATAGGCTTCACCATTTAGATTTCCATTGAAAAACAACGGACTTGGTCCCCCAAGATGCCTGTCCATACATTAATTTTTTCAGGATACTGGGTGTGTCCTTCTACAGACAGGTGAGGGTTTTCGTTACTTCAATATTTCCTTACCTTTCGTTAAATGTTGCGACAGTTAAATTCTTAAAAACTTTGAAAACAGAAATAAAACATTTTAAGCAGTTAAAGTGTGTTTGAGTAATAGATATTTAAGCGTAAAACAAAAAGCAAGAAATTAAACAAACCAAAAGATTTAAATTAATTTAAGAAAATTTAAAGCTAAAATGTACTGTTTCAAAAACCTTTAAAATGACTTTACTCGATACCCCTTTCATTTTAGGATTTATAAGGGGCTAGCTTGTTACAATTATTTTGTTGTATTTTATCCCTTACTTAATGGATTATTTTAGTTTATCGTTGAATACGTAATTTATTTTGGATTAAATTTATGTCATCTTCCTACTACTACTGCCATCTGGTGTAGATTTTCTTAAGATTCCTATTGCACGCGTTCTGCCTTATCGCAGGTGTGTGTAACGGATACATGCATTGACGGGTAGATGGCGTACGAGGTTTTATTTAATAGATTTGTTATTTTTAATTTTTGCTAATTTAGTTTTAGAACTTCTTTTTGGGCTTAGAGTTATGTAACAAATTATTTATAATTATTTTCCATTTTTCTATTGTCATTTGAATCTGCGTTTATGTCGTACGTTTAAAATATCTGATTGGATCGTTCGGTCTTTTGGGGCAAATGTTCGTGTTCCGCTTGTTGGTCGGTTTTTGACATGTTAGAATCTTTCTCTTGCACTTTAACGGTCGTCGAGGAAGGATTAAACACCACAAGAGCAGAAGCATTTTCCTTAGCCATTACTTGAGAATGTTGTAGAGTTTTGAAGTTTTATCGTCTGTAATCGCTTACAAAAGCGGATGTTATAGTACTTCTCAAGTGTTATTTTTGAATTTTGGCGTTTTGATTGAATCTTGCGAGGATATTTTCTTCCACTGGCTAGGAATTGTTTAATTGCTGTAAGTATTTTTTCCACGTGTCTAATCGATTTTAATTTGTGTTGTTTCTATCTTCAAATATAGCTATTAGTGTGGTGCATGGCCTAGACCTCATTTGAGCACTTTTGTTGGGGTTAAGATTTAAGAACCACGTGCTATGGTAATCTTACGGTGCCAGGAAATTTATTGCTGGATCTTGCGGTGAAGACATAATTAAGGTACAGATTAATGGAATTCTGTAGCCTTCATACGCTATTTTCTTGAGATGTCGTTAGCCGAAGATAGGAGAGCAGATTTCTTGTAACGTGTGGATCCGTAGGAGGTATCGTGTTAGGTAGCTGTGGATGTGAATTTCTTTAAGGTATTGTGACTGTGTACATTTTCCTGATATTATCCAGAGCGTAGAGATTATTGACCAAACAGTTTTGGTAAAATTTATGTCAATATCGAGTACTTCGAACAGTAAATTTCAATTTTCCGGCCTAGCTAATTAAATAAGTCATCGTAATATCCTATTTTAACTTCTTGTGGCATGTGAGACTTTATGTTTTGAATTAATTAAATTAACGTAGTTTTATTAATTATAGTGACCTCAAATTGAAGGTTACTTCGTCATTTTTGGAGACGTTACGTAGCCTTTTTATTTTTGGATTCAGAAATTGAACTAAATTTTGGATGTGTATGGGCAGTGTAGCCTCACATCGGTCTTGTGTAAATTCTTAGATGTTATTTAATGCAATTAGTCAACGATTGTAATTTATTTTGTATAATCTCGTAAGAAATTATTGAATTTAATCTAATCACATTTCCTTATGTAAAGCATAGTTAACTAGCGTTAATTTTTTTATAGAATTAGATACTTTATAACTTAGAGTCTGCACTCTGATGTCGAATAGATTGTCGGTTGCCTCTGGTATACAGAGTGTTTTATTTTGTGTTGACGTGTTGCAATTCACGATCAAACTGTTCGACTTTGGAGGGACTTTCGGCAAGTTGCCTTATAACTGTGTGCTTGTAAGAATATTGTTGGTTAATTAATTTTAATTTTAAGATTGTTTCTTGTGTTCACCATTTCGAATTTCTTAAATTATGTAATTGTTCGTCATTGATAATTTTGAGTTGTGGATCACCTTGGGTGACCATTTAAGTTTTAATTAATCCTTCAGAATTTAATACTGGCAACTGAGTTGCGCTTGTGATTTACTTTTCATTGTTTCTTTTTTTTCCCTTGTTTTAAATATCTCTTGAAAAATCAGAGATTATATAATATAGCCGGATATGTACAGTAATTGGGATACACTGTTGAGAACTAAGTTAAAATTTCAATAAACTGTTTGTTAAGTTTGAATGAGCGTGTGTTGGTCTTATTTTCTTATCACCTGGGGAGTTTTACATTGGATCTGGTCCGGGGTCTGAATATCTGTTGGGTTTAGCATATTTTTACGGATAGGCGCCCTGACAACTTAACCTTCGACTTAGTACGGTGTTCGAACTCGCCCTTCTCTGACTGTAGCTGGAGGCAGTGCTGACTCCCATATTTAACATCGACCCTTGGGGAAGTAAGAGGTAAGACTTGAGTGTTATAAGTTGATGATTAATAAATAGACAAGCGTCTTCCTACATTTAAATAGAAGGTTATTTACCGTGGTGGTGTCTGACTTACTACCTTCTTGGAATTTGGGTACCGAACTTGTTTTGGGCCTTGGCCATTTATAATTTAAATACAAGAGGGTAGCAAGCTCTCGGGGGCAAGGTGTTAAGTGAGTCAATTTTTACATCAAGAAATCGCCCCCACAATAGCACTTCTTACGTGTTTCAGGGAATTTCTCATAGATTTCCAGAAATTTAGTGTGGGAAGTTTTGAAATGAACAGCCTGTATAAGTATATTCACAGAGAAATGAGAATAACATTTCTGATTCTAATTTCTTACTTTTAACAAAACCCGAATATGACACTATTTACATTTTATTATGTTAAATTCACAACATGTATTGTTACGACATGAAATGCGACAGAGTAAGTCTATAGTTAGACTGTTATTTTAAATTAGTTACTAGAATAATGTGGTCCCGCTTTTTGATTTCCCAGCTGTATAGTAGCAGCAAAAAGTTTTGTCGGGCCTTAAGACCAGCTGTATGGAAGGTATCACTTGGTCAACTCTAGTAATCCGATATTTCCCAGTAAATTTTAATAAACCATAAAGGGAGATTGAAATATTTTTGTTGATAAGTACTTGATAGATATATTAAATTTTCTCAAAAATAAAATACATCTAGCATAATAAAGCAATAAATAAGCAAGCAATAAATTACACAAAGAATCTTTTGAATACAATATATTTAAAGGAACATATTTTAAATTGTAAAATAAGAGCAATATCACACTTACACCGGACGTTTTAACATATTGCTGTGGCAACATAACTATTTGGAATACAATAATTGTAGTATTGCCATACATTAGGCTTTGCCAAATAAATTATGTTGTGTGCTATTCCAGCAACATAACTAATAAAGATGATGATAATTTTTATTATCCTTAATATATATTTTATTTATCTTAACAGCATGTACTTTATAAGTATACGTGAATTCTATCAGTGTATCTAAATTTCTATTCTCTCCTCAAATCTCTTGTCTTTTTTTTCTTTAATTGGGATAAGGTTATAGCTTATTCAAAATAAAAACCAGAAACCATATAAAACATAATTGTATAATTTATTTAACATTATTTCAAAATAGATAGCATCGCTATACTATATTCACCATTTTATTAAAAAGAAACATAATTAAGAGAAAACATTTGTACCTTGTTCTAGGTTGTAATGTTTTATAGTACGAATATATTTTTCTTATGCTTAATCAAATAAAAATCTAAAATATTGTCCTGTTTCAAAAAAACAAAATTCAATTACCGTTAGCATACTATTGATATTTTTATGCTAATTCTATTCCATCAGAGACATTATATTCGCACGTAATGCTTTGACAAACTTAGAACTTCGCAATGGTCAATGTTCGGAGAAAAAGCTTGAATCTGATTACTGTCTATAACCATTCACACGTATTGTATCCAGCATCTCAGAGTCCGCTACCCAGAAACACTTTCCTTCTTAAAAATCTAATTTAAATCATTAATTTATAATCAAAATTTATTGTAAACATTAATGATGCCTAATAAAGTGCCAGAAAATATACATTTGCACGTTATATCCTCTTAACACCCAACACCATTAATAATTCTATTTTTGTATTCTTGAAACTAATGAATGGTTATTATTATTACAGGAAAATATTTATTATCGCTGTTGCACAACGTTATATTGAATATACATTTGCTCGTTATATTTCAATACACGCATAGCAACATTGGTAAATCTTTGTATCAACAACTTACTTTGAATCATTGAAAAACTGTTCAAATTCAGCCATTTGCATCTCCATTATTTAAAAATACAAAAATTATTAACCAAAGGAAAATGAATGAAACTTAAATACAAATGAAATTAATACGCTAATACAAGAAATAAATATGAATCAAAATCATCGTGGTGTATCTGACTCTACGATTTTAAGTCGCTCTTAATCTCTTTCCAGATAACCAGCTAATCCAACTTGTTCATTCTTGTCTTCCAATTTATATCCCCGGGAAGACACATGACCGCTCTCAACGCCATCCTCAGAAACTACCATTTAAGTTGTCACCCTGCGTCTTCAGTGAGATCTCTGCTTTCCAAGTTGCCGTTGTGATATGAACACACACACACACACACACGCACTTATTGTCTTTTGACAGTTCCTTCACTTTAAAATGCCAACACCTTGAGAATTGTTTGTTTATGTTTTAAATGTTTCTCACTCAAATTGTCCAGCATTTCTCGAATGTAGGTATACTTGTATTAATATAACTCTTCCTTATATTTGTTTATGCATTTATTACCTTCTTTACTATTTTCCACATACTTCCTCTTTCCATTTGCTAACACAATTCTTATTTTTGTTTTATTTCCAGCTCTCGGTAACATTGGAAATATATTGCAAATAACAGGTATTCTTTTAATAAGATTACTCGTACTACCACGATCCATTTGGTTTGCCTTTTCGTTGCTTCCCTCGATCCAGGACTTTTCCAACGGTGATATATTTATCTGCAATAAACTACAAACCAAGTTTACATTATATTTTCTTTTTGTAGGTCATCAAACCGTATAAAACCTCTCTACAGTCTATGAAATATAATACTACATATACGAATTCATGAATGTACTTTATTATTGCCAGCTATCGTTTATAAAAACACTACTGCAGATTGTATGGGCTCAGAATATTTTTATTTATATCCTTTTTTATTTATTTACTTATATAGTATATAGGTAATTTTTATTCTTTTTGCATGATTTATTTAATAAAGTTTTATTAACTTATGCACGTTCTCAAGTTTACATAATTTATTCAATTACATTCTTCTCCCGTGCATATCGGATTTTGTTTTCTTCATACAATTTTATTGCATTTAGATGACTAATTCTTATCACACTTCCATCCTTAAGCATAACCCTTTCGCGGTTATTTGCTTTCATTTCTCTTTTATTTTTAAACAGCGGTCCATTATTCAAAATGTTCAGTGCAATTTTCACGAATTTTATAAAGTCAGGTTGTTTTTCATTATACACAAACCATACATCCTGTTTCTCTTTTCTATAAAAGAAATATATATATTTTATCTCGTCTTTTATGTTGTACCTGTTTAATATCTAAATTGTAAATATATGTTCCATTTTTATATTTGTGTTTTCTATACTTAAATGTATGCAACTTTGTATATACTTTGTATACTCTTTTGTTAAAATCTTTGAATACAATAAAACTTATTCTATTTGTCTCTTTTATGTTTTATATACTTAAATTAAATCTTCATGCTATTACTATTATTTTTAATATGCAAGAGACCACGGTATATGTAGTTTTAAAAATGCAGAGAAATTACCATATTAATAAAACAAGGAATGGTGAAATAATTGATCTTTAGGGAGATGGCTGAACTATTAAAAAAAAGTATTTGATATATGGGCTACAAAAATCTTGATTTAAATAATATTCCAAAATTTAACACCCCTGGTAATTGCGACGTAAATACTGAGGTAAATACATATTAGGCAAACATGTCCCAGGTAAAAAAGTATTAGAATGCGGATATAGTAATATAATTTTGAATTAAATTATAATGAAAAACCCATAATTTTTTTGTATCTATTTTAAAATAAATAGAATGTATATTACAGAAAAAAATTAATGACAGAAGCATACTCGTAAAAAGCATCAATATAAATAATTACGAATTCTATAAAACCGAGCATTCATTCTCGCCCTTGAAAAATAAAATAGAATCCGAGAGCCGGTCATTTGAAATATATTTACTTCTATATGTCACATGTATTTTCTTTTGCGAAGCAGTTAAGTATATTTAATCAAACTTAGGTATTATAAAAATTGAATATAATCCCTCTTTATTTCGTGTTGGAATTTATTAGAGTGGACCAGATATATCTTCCATATAGCTGGTCTTACGACCCGACAAAACTTTTTGCCGCGAGTATACATCTGTAAGTATAGTTCTTTCAACGACATAGCGATCCGATATTTTATTGCATATTAGGACTATCTCAAACCTTTGCAACTGTTTATAAGTATCTATTATGTACACAAAAGGAATCGATACCAAACCAGGACCGTATTAAAACAAAGTTAACAATTCTCATGTATTATTATATTTATGTATCAATACAATACTAAATATTTATATACAAATATATATTTATTAAGTTAAGATTTTATTAATAACCAACTAATATTAACTAATATTTAATTATACGTAAATACGATCCATTTGTACATATATTTTACATTTAGACCTTTCAAAACATACCTTCCAACTGTGCTCAGATACTTACCGGTGTAGAGTTAACAGTTTTAATAGTTTAGTGGGGTCGCTATATCGTTAAAAGACGCATACCTATTGTTGAAGCGCCAAGAACAATATACATTTTTTACAACTTTGTCATAATATATTAATGATATTTTTATAAATATAGTTTAGCAACCATGAATCCATCTTATCTTGATTAAATGATTTATCTTTAGCTTAGTATTTATGTACATATAGCAAACACATTTTCAATAAATTAATTTAGTAAGATGAAAACGTTCCGGTTGTAGTGTTTTTTCTTTTTGTGTGTTTTGCCGTTTTTGAGAACAACAAAAAACGATGAAGGAAGAAAAGGAAAATAAATTAGATCCGTAAGTTATTCAACTATATAAACATGTAATCGCTTCTAATAGGAAATGTTCTCTAGTATATTGAGTGTTTAGTAAATATTATTTTAAAATTTTTTTAATGAGTGTGAATTCTCTAACTCACATGAGACTTGAATAAATCATAGATTTTATTATGTTTTTGTTAGAAATAGCTCATATTGTTTTATATTTAGGCTGTATTTATTCTTCATTGACCAATTCTTGCTGTATTAAGTCTGTATTGCTTGCTTATCTTCCCAACTACGGTATTCCTGCTAAAATGCTAAAATAAGCTCGACAATTTAAAGAAAAATTTGTTGAAGCACCATTAAGAATACATTTATGTATATGTCAATAGAGCTGATTTCGTTTGGAGAACAATCATTAATAAACGAACACATGAAGTAATAATTTATGTATCTGCTTCAAGTTAATTATTAATTATATTAGATTACTCTAATCTTCTATCTACAAAGTTATTCCACCGCATTCCTCGACTATATCGTACTGAAGATGTCTAATAAGTCTTAAATACGTGACACGATTTTTAATTTTGCAGATCGGTCTGATAAAAGCTTTCATCAATCCGAATTGTTTCCTTTCTTCTGTTTTTCATATCTGGATCGGATGCATAATGTCTTTTTTATGGAGAAGGAAGAATCCGATAACCTTCTGGTTGAGTGTACATTGCTTACCTGGTAGTCTCCGTTTGTTATTTGTATATCCAAAGTTATACCTCGATATTTACAGCCTTTTTATAACATCTTGTCTTCAGAAATCAGCGTTATTTTTTCTTTCTCATATATTTTGAAATTTATAATAAAACTGACACAACGACGAAATGGCAAATAGTGTATATTCAGAGATATATGCTAGCAATACCTTTCAAGAAAAGAGTGTTATCCTATCTATTATTTATTATATTTAAAAAGTCTATTACCCATTGATCTCTGTAATTTTAGAACCCACAGACCACTAGTATCGAAAGAAATAATTATGTATTTGAAATTTATTGAAAAATAAATAGATAATGAAATCAATCATTTAATTACAAACTATCAATATGATTGAATATCGTTGAAAAATTTGGCGTCTCCTGTCTTACTAAAAAAAAAAAAAATTGGTCATCACACGATATTATATATAGATATGTGCGTTCATTGTATTGTATATAATATTTTTTATGCAAAGCTTGTTCTAAATTAAGTTATAATACTTTTATCTTGTTAATAAATCTCAGGGAAAAGCACAATTTACAAATTAATTGCGAAAAACTGCTTTTCGATAAGAGTGAAAGTGTTACCTCCAGTCTGACTTTTGAAAATATTGGCATAAAAAACGTGTTGTAAATTAAGTTCTAAGTACTTTTATACCATAAATAAGTGTTTATAGAATGCATAATTTGGGAGATATATGCAAGAAAAATGTTTATCGATGATAGAAGTATTACTTCCGGTCCGAATTTCGATATTCAGGAGTTGCTTCAAAGTGTTTTTCAAGAAAACTAAAAGTGTGACTTTTGCCAATTTATTTTCCTACAAAAGTTGTTCCAAATAAAGTTTTAAACATCTTCATAACCTTAGAAAATCTGTCCCTTTTTTTTACAATTAGTGAGATATTTGGGATAGTTTTGTAATAATATCTTTTCCCGTTTGTCGCTCTCGTGATCACACACTCACACACGCACATACGAGGGCGACCTGAAATATTTCCGGAATCGGCAAGAGATGGCGCACGAAGGTTGAAGTGGATTCATTGGTCGGCAAGGGTAACCCTTTTTATAGCATCAACTGTCAAAAAGTTGTTGTTTAAGAGTGTGTTTTGTGTAGCAAGTCAGGCGGTTTCGCAAAAATAGATAAAATCGAATTTCGTGCAGTGATAAAACACTTCTGGATGGCTGGGAAAACGGCTACGGAAATTCCAAATATTTTGCTAGAGGTTCATGGCGGATCTGCTCCGTCATTTTCGACCATCAGCTTCTGGGTGAGCGAGTTCAAACGTGGCCGCACAAGCACAAGTGATGAACCACGCAGTGGACGCTCAAAACCCGCTACCAACGATGAAATGGTCGACAAGATTCATGATGTCGTGTTAGTCGATCGCCGATTGATGCTGAAAGAGATAGCAGAGACAACAGGAATCTCAGAAGAACGCGTTGGCCGTATCCTACACGAAATTTTGGGAATGAAAAAGCTTTCGTCGCGATGGGGTACGACGTTTGCTCACATGAGACCAAAAACGAAATCGGGTGATCGTTTCGAAGGAGTGTCTGGCCAGGATTCAAAGCACTCCGAGAGATTTCTTCATGCGTTTCGTAACAGTGGATGAGACTTGGATCCACCACTACATACTGCAGACCAAGGAACAATCGAAACAGTGGACATTTCCGGGCGAATCAGCTCCGAAGAAAGCAAAGACCGTTCCATCGGCCGGAAAGGTCATGGCGATCATTTTTTGGGATTCCCAAAGTGTGATCTTTATCGACTATCTGCAGAAGGGAAAGACGATCACTGGGCAATACTAGTGATCGTCTGCAGATAGTCGATGAGCCGATTTGTTGTCCCGATTCGATGCAATATTGAAGGAGGAACGGCCTCGTTTGCAGCGGAAAAAAGTGCTTTTTCACCACCACAATGTACCGGATCATTCATCCCGCATCGTTTGAGTTGCGCTACGAATTAGTTTGTCATCCTCCATATTCACCGGACCTAGCCCCCAGCGATTTTTTCCTATTCCCAACCCTGAAAAAATTCGTTGTCAGGAAAGAGATTTGCCTCAAATTAGGAGGTCATCGCCGCTACAGATGGCTACTTTGCAGACCTCGAAACATCCTACTTTTCCGCGGGCTTGAAGAGACTGGAGCACCGTTTGAAAAAGTGTACTGATCTTCGAGGAGACTACATCAAAAAATAAAAATAAAAAACCACACCAATACCGTGTTTTTCTTGTCGATTCCGGAAACATTTCAGGTCGCTGAGATAGAGGGGTAAAGGGGCGATTCAGAAACTTCTATTTCGGTACCAGGGTTCTTCAAAACGTGGACGTTGCATTCCTTGCATATGACCTTGAGATATTGATGGTTACTGAATATAACTTAAGGAAAGGGTCAAGCTTTCTGACAAAGATCGACTTTAGTCTAGTTGTTTATAAAAATTCTAAAATATTATATGCATAGCTTGGAATCAACCGGCATCGTTCATAGTTTGTCATACAAGATTATACATACTGTGTTCTTTGAAAAAAAATTTATGTTAAAATTACCTAAAACTATGTCTAAAACGAAGAAATATAACAGTTTATGTACACATATTTATACCTGTAGACAAAGAATTTTTGATGTAGCCACGCATGTTATACAAGTTAGATATGATAAATGTCTGAATCCTTGATAAAATCAAGATTATGTACGATAAACGCGAAAGAATAAATATGTTCTATCTGTCTATGTATATATAATCGATCCCTATCTATTTCATAATAAAACATCAGTACCATTGCACCCGCAATGTAAGTCTATTTATAGCAGAGTCATTTTAATAACGGATATCGCCAAAAAAATATAATGGCGTCAAAGTTTACCTGTCAACTAATATAAAATACTAAAGCCATTTTAGGACTGCCATACTAAATGCTAGGGGAAGAGGATAGTAGGAGGACTTTGGGGTTAATATCTCTACTGCACGTAAAGCTGGTTTAAGTTTACCCTAGCTGCGCTCATCTTGCTGACGTGTCTTTGAAAAGAAAAGTATTAGTCGATAGTTATCACAAATATACAACATATAGCTCCCGTCGGCACTTGTGCTTAAGATTTTGGATTTAGGAGTGTTTTCATGAACCCATAGCATATGAAGACTATCTGAGATTTCTTGTTATTGATTGATGTTCAGTCTCCATAGATTGTAGAAAATCTTCAACTTGTCTTGGTGGTTTTGAGCAACTTGACTATGATATCTAACTTTATAAACTTCTCGACGATGGTGGGGCGTTGTATACGTGATGATCCTCAGGATTTTATTTCAGATTCCTTAATACGACATAACGACGTAATCTGCGGGAGTAGCATTATGGAATCTGCAGTCACACAATAGTTACTTGTGGTACTCCAGATTCCATAATGCTGGTCTCGCAGAATACGCCGTTTACTAGTTTTGGATCTCCCATAGTTGAGGTAGAATCGAAGGGTTTTTAGGATTCTAGGGAGGAAGTTCGCATTGCGTATCTTCAAGGACATCTTTTCAGTGAGTCGGTATACTTGCAGGATGGTCGAGTGTTGCTTCCAAAAGTCTTAGTCCGGGTCAACTAGCTAGTTGCCCTAAAAGTGGTTGATGCGACGCAGGTATAACTTACGACGCTCAGTCAGCAGAAAGTTTGATCGATAGATCTTCGGCGACCCTGGGGTCCTTCATGAGCTTGCAATTAGGAATGGTCCAGGCAGATTTCCAGGTTGAAACATATTCATAACCAAATGACGTTACCTGATGGAGATTGATAATTACTGTTTAACTTTGCTCTTTTTTGCGCTTAGCGAATATGCAACTATGATGTAACACGTTTTGAACACGTTGAAACATATATAAGATTATTAGACCAAAAGCATATGGCGCTTACGTCGTATATGGAAATATTAAGATGAAGTGATTACTAAATCTAGACAATTCTAACCTTATTGACGTAAATTTTACCTTGGTTCTAATTTAGATTATATCTAGATGTCATGTTGATTTATATCTTGAGATTACATTATAGAAAATAAAATACTCGTTTGTGGCGCTTATTCAATTAATAGGAGATACTATCATTAATGATTCATTTAAATCGTACAAAATAATAATTTTTTATACAGTCGTTTAATTTCATAAAATAAAATGAAAAGGTGGAATACCACCTTATTAAGTTTGCTAATATTATTTCAGTTTCACATGCATATACAGGACAGGTGTCCCACATTCTAATGAGCGATGTGTCAAATTAAATGGTTGTAAGTAGACTATAAAATGCGCCAATAAAATGGTTTTTAGCCCTACGGAATTTTAAGCCCCGCAGCCAACTTTTTTTCAAATTAGACTACGTAGTTTTCTTGAGTGATTCCGATAGTTTTATACACTTACATAATAAAATTTCGGAAAAAAAAAATAAAATTGATTCGATGTGCTAGACAAAAATGATATCAAATTTTATGATCTCAAAATTTCAGATATTTGTAGATAATCTGTGAACATACGGGGCTTTCAAGAAAAGCTATTGTAATTTTTTTTTGAAAATTTTATGATCTAAGGATATACTTGTAATATTGCTACGCCCTTTCAGAAGTTAAAATTATAATTAAAATTAATTGAAAAAGTCAAACAAAGGCGCACAAAAATGGCGTCGACGTAAAACTAGAAATTATGCATCCCTCGATATTGATAGCAAAGTGATGGTCAAGCTAAAATAATTGTATCGCCGCCTATTAAGTCACCAAAGTTTCGGAAATTATATGCTTACACCTTCAGGAATACCTCACCTGTCACTACCATTGCGTACAGATGATAAATATGGTGAAAGGAACTGCTCTCTAAGTTAGGAGAAAACGTGAAACACTTATTTTATTTTACAAGTAGGCGTGGCCTAAGTCATACGAAAGGAGCTGGAAATATCACTTCTATCCGGGCTTCCAGGGTAAATAAACTTCGTGCAAGAACAGCCAAGATTCTTAGCACTTCGGATTCTGTCGATAAATTCTCTTCTACAAGACAATTACATAAAAATTCTCAAGTACCAAAAAAAAAAATCAAGATGTGGTCACCATGTGCCCTTAATTTCCGCTCACTTATGATGGTGTATGCGAGAATTTCCGCACAAAAAAGAAGCTATAAGACAAGGAACAATACTACACAACGGAAAACTAAAAGAAAATACTTATCAGATATAAATTTTATGGATCGCATTCAATTATCGGGGGGGGGGGGGGGGGATCATCCATACTTTTTTACTTTGCGATAATAATCCGTTTAACAAAAGCCTAATTTTACGAGACGATATCAGAATTACTTCATCAAGAAAAAGAGCATTGAACAAATAGCGATCGTAAAAATCGATCTGATTCTAATTCAAACAATCGATCAAGAACAAGTGAATCGGAAAGACCTTCACATAAAGTTCCAATAAAGATCAACAGCGCCGGACAGACAATCCGCAAACTACGGAAACATTTAAAAATGATACTGTCGATACTTGTAAACAAGAAGCCTACTAATTACTAGGGAAGAAAGGAAAAATTAAAAGAAAATTCTCTAAGACAAAACAAGAAGTAAAAGTACTTAACTAAAATTAATTCTTAGTAGACGCGAAGGTAGACATCTATTAAACGTTAAAGACCGTTCTCGCCAACAGATGGCGGGACAACTCATAAATAACAAATTAAACTAATTCCTATTTAAGATATAATTACTAAGTTCGTTACTACTAAATATAATAACATCAAGGTTAAAAACAATTGAAAGCGAAAATTGCTAACGCAAAACGACAGAAAACAATAACAATAATCCTACCAAAATAGATGAAAGAATCAAATTCCAGAATATACTGAACTATTTAGTTTGACGTATGCTCATTAAAATCTTCCAGTAAATAAAGGCGCTATTAGCTCGTATTGTTTCAAGATAGCTAAAATCGAATATTTTATTTAATTCTCAATGTTAAGGTTACTTATATTTTTAGAAAATTTATCAAATCTGACGAGGATAAACCTGAGGCTAAAGACGATGACATTAAAAAGATCTCATATTTTCAGTTGGTAAGTATCGTTTGTATTAATATTTTTAATCTCTAGATAGAAATTTTAAACAGATTATGTGATTAAATATCGGTCGATAATCGATAAGTAAATTGTTTCTTTTATAATAAATTGTGATACGCGTTTATTTGTTTATTTCCCATTAAATCGTGCATTGACTTATGATATATTGCACGTGCTCTTTTATATCCTTCCCGAAATACCGTGCCTTCAAATACTTTCCTCGTTAGACACTGCCATGCTTTTTTTTAATGATTGGTGACAGTGCACCTAATCAAACACAAACTCATAATTTTGATAATAATAATAATACATAATATAATTTATTTCAGAGACATGTGTACATACAAAGAAAATATACATGTGTGAATACGTCAAAAATAAAACTACAAAATATAGATAACAAATCATTGATTCAAGGAGTCCTCACAGGAGTAACAATTTAATGTTAATAGTAATTCCTTAACTTTGAGTTTAAATTTTTTTAAACCTTTCTGTTTTATCTCGGATGGAAGTTTATTGTATAGTTTACTACCACTATAAAGAAGATTTCTTTGAAAAAGTGCTGTTATATGCTGAAATGGCAGCAGGTAATTATTTTACCGTGCACTGTATTTGTGGTCTATACTGGAGGTGAAAGATGACCTGTTTTCATGTACAAATGACACTACTTCCAAATGTATATGTCAAAGAAGGTTAAAATTCTTTCTTTTCTAAAAGGAGGTCTACAGGACTCTTGCAATCTCATATTATTTATATACCTTACAGCTTCTTTATGCATGAAAAATACCCTATGGGCATCTCTGCAATGACCCCAATGAATTATACCATATCGAATTCTGGAAGACACATTCGAGTAGTAGTATGTCTTCAAGACTTCGAAACTGCAAGAATTCCGCAGATTATATATTGCATAGCAAGCCCTACTAAGCTCCCTGCACAAAACATCAATATGGGCAGACCAAGTAAATACTCATCCAACACAATCCCCAATACCCTGCATGAACTAACCAAGTCCACAGAAGTTTGATGTAGGTTAATTTTTGATTCCCTAAACATTAATTGATTTTTAAATAAAATACATTTGGTTTTTGTATCATTAACTAATAGCTTATTGACTGACATCCAATCTTTTATCTGTGTGTAGATCCTGTCTGCTTTAGATTTTAGATCTAATAAGTCATTAGCATCAATGATTATATTAATATCATCCGCACAGAGAGAGACTGCGGCCAATGGCTTTGTAAGTTTTGCCAGATCATTAATGTAAATTAAGAACAATATGGAACCCATTACTGAGCCTTGTGGGACCCCCACTGTTACCTCTCTCTCAACTGATATTTCTCCATAACATGTAACTCGCTGCCTTCTGCCCCGGAGATAAAACTCAAACTATTTGTTCACCATACCATGAATACCATACCTATGCAGTTTATAAAGAAGAATTGTGTGATTTATACAATCAGAAGCCTTTGACAAATCAATGCACATTGCTAAACATGGCAAAGTAGAATCTACACTAGTAATGGCCCTCGTAAGGCATTGAAACAAGACAGTATTCGTAGAATAACTAGGACGAAATCCATGCTGATCATCAGAAAATAAATCAATAGTTTGCTTATGTCATGTAAATGTGTGTAGTAATTAGTAATTTAGTTTCCGATTTTTTTTTTTTTTATTAGAATAGTCAAAATGAAAAGAAAATAATACTAAATCAGATGTTCGAAATGTTATTTTGAAGACTACTTTTAACTCTACACTTCTTGCTTTGAAAGCCGTTTATTTGAATTTCTTGGGTTGTCAGCACAAAAATTCACAATAGCATTACGAAGCTCTTCGACTCTTAAAGTCTGGTCTTGAAAATGGTATTCTTTAAATGTGGAAAAATAAAATAGTCTAAAATTGTCAGATCTGGAGATCTTGGAAAAAAATTAATAATTCTTGTATCGAAAAATTGTTGCAAAAAGCTATTGTTTCTGGACATTTGTGAGATTATTTGTGCATTATCTAGTTGCAAATATCCTTCCGTAAGTTCAACATCATGGAGTTCATTAATAAAAGGCTTTAATAATCCATTTCGATATCTTTCAGCTTTTTTGTTTTCATTAAAAAATATAAGACCAATAATTCCTCTTCTTAAAACTGATAGCCAGACGCTTTTTTTTGTGTGGATGTAGCCTAGTTTCCACTAATTCATGAGGGTTTCCTGCAAATCAAATTCTCATATTTAGCTTGTTTAAATATCCTGAAAGATAGAATCAAGACTCATCCGAAAAAAAGTGTTTGTCAAGAATGTCATTATTATTTATTATGTTATTTAAAAACAATTGACAGCACTGTGTTATCGTACCAAAATCTACCTGTTTGAGTTCCGAAGTTGCTTGAATTTTATATTCAAACAACTTTAAGTCACTTTGTAAAATAGTATGACATGTCTCTACTGACAACTGAACATCTTGAGAGAGCTGTGCTATTGATTTTTTGGATGAGTTGTCCATTCAACGTTGAATATCCCTATACAATCTGCTGTTCGTTTTCTAGGTGCTCCACAGCCAGGTTTACGAGTTACTTCTCCTGTTTGTTTTTCCAATTGTGCGTAAGTAGGATTAGCAAACTGCAGACTAGGAAATTTTCTAATTGTTGGCGAGTTCTATAGTAACTTTCCATAATAACTATTTTATGTTGTAACTCTAACATTATAATAAAATAATTTAAAAAGTATAAGCGTCTATAATTTGAAATTAAGTATGACAATTGTTGAAAATGACAACATTGATTACTTAATTACTTAAAAAATAGACTACTTTAATGAGGCAAGATTTTGAAGGTACGGTATATCTAAATAGGATGTACGTGGTGCAATAGTTAAACGATTATTAAACTAGTTAATAATAATAATATATAATATTTCAAAAACGCCTAGAAATTAAACTGACTCATGGCGAATATGTAACTCAATAACATTTTATTGTGCCAGTAAGAGAAAGAATAGAATATCACCATATGTACAAAAGTATGCAAAAATTTCTTTCATATTTCATATAACAGATGCGATAATATGCAGTTAAATAATAATAATAATAATAAATATACAAAAAAATGCTTGTATGATTGTTATAATATCATGCCTGGCAATTAAAAAAAGCACACATTTGCGTACTTTTTATAAGCTCAAGTCCTTATTCTTTCAATTTTGCCACTCTAAAGTGTAGTGATTTCCGTACATATAGATCAATTTTCATAGCAATAGACTTACATCATTCATGACGTGAAATCACTACAAATGGAAATTGATTTAAGAACAAATTTTTGCATGTAGAGTTAAATGTGATAATAATCTAAGTAAGTTACTGCAATTTATGTCGTTACATGTTTCTGTGCTTATTTTTTGACATTACTAACCTTTTATAAGTTTCTTAATTTATATGGCCGTCACACTGAAAATTTTAAGTGAACATGCAAAAACACTTAGGCGGATGAAATGTACAGTCACAATTTGTTGTCAGCAGATATTTATTATAGTTTTTCAGTCTACTTGACTTGTTCTACATTTTTGGGTAACGTTGGTCGTATCTTTTTTCTTTCGTGATGTATACTATTACGAATGTAAGCCAAAGTGAGCATGGCTGCAGTGTGACATTTTAAAAACGTATTGATTACTTTTCCAAGGTTTTAAACCCATGCATTCTATATAAAACTTAACTTTTCCAAATTCATTCAGATATAATTCACAAATAAAAACCTACATACAGAAAGCTTATGCTAACATAAAACTTATACTGCATGACATGGAAACTGCAACACCAAGAAGGGGTGCGGATTTTTTGACCAAACTTGGTAGAAACGTATAACTAGTCAAAGGCAATAATTTATTAAAATTTCAAAGAAAAAAAACAAAAGACTAACACAATTTAACATAATTTTTATTAATAATGTGTTGAACCGCCCCTATTAGTGTCACACTCCCTCACTCTTCGTGGCATTGATTCGACTAGGTGGTCGATATCCTCTTGGGGTATGGTGTCCCAAGCAACCTGTAATTCATGCCGGAGAGCTATTAGTGTCTGCGGGGGATTGGCTAAATTCATAAGTTTTCGTCCCATAATGTCCCACACATGTTCTATTGGCGAGAGGTCGGGGGATTTGGGTGGCCATGGCAAGATATTGACATGAGCCTCTTCCAAGCGATTTATAGAAATTCTCGCTACGTGGGGAGGGGCATTATCCTGCTGGAAAAGTGGGTCTTCGAGCGTTTGAAGATATGGTAGAATATGGGGTTCTACCACCTCATCAATGTAACGCTGGGCGTTCATGTTGGTTTGGATGAACACCAATTGAGACCTACTCCCATATGCTATAGCACCCCATACCATAACACCCACTGCTCGATGCACATGCCTTTCAACGGAAAACTGAATATCACGACGTTCCCCGCGCCTTCGTCTGACCCTCATACGGCCATCATGCATCCCTAGACAAAATCGAGATTCATCACTGAATACCACCCTGTGCCACTCCACGTTCCAGTGCAGTCGCAATCTACACCACTTCAAACGTTGCTGTCGGTGTTGAGCCGTAAGTGGTAACACAAGATGTGGACGATAAGATTGTAAGCCGACACCCCTAATTCGACGATAAACGGTTCAAAGGGTTACAGGACGACCAATATTACCTAACCACACGTCAGCAATTGATCTGGTACTGGAAAACCTGTCTCTTAGTGCCATTAAGCGAAGGCGGCGGTCCTGTATCTCATTAGATCTTCTTCGGCCTCCGGTTCCTCTTTGGCGTCTTTCCTGACCTTCCCTAGTCCATGATTGATAACAGCGCATAATGGTGGATTGGTTCCGGTTAAGGCGATTTGCAATTTCCCTGTATGAAAAACCACCTTCCCGCAAACCAACAATTCGACCTCTGTCGAATTCGCTTAATTGGCGATAATTTCCATGTTGTCGCACTCTAGGCATAATAAAACTCTTTAAACACGTTAAACAAAGGTATAATAAGACAAAACCGTTGAAATTAATTTCAAACAAACAATTAATACACCACACATTAATGTCAGCGAAAACTGAATGAAGTGTCAGATGTGTCATGACCACTTGATCTATCGCAACAAAATTTTAATCAATTATTGCTTTTGACTAGTTATACGTTTCTACCAAGTTTGGTCAAAGAATTCGCACCCATTCTTGGTGTTGCACTTTCCATGTCATGCAGCATATTTACCCCACAGACACTATTTGTCTACACATATAAAGATCTACTTACCGGAATTTCACAGAGTCTCGCACAAACTGTCCGAATTGAAATGGCTCAATATGAATAACCGCAGAACATTGCTCTCTGCTAAACTGTATTATGTATAACCTGCATATCTTTACGATCTAATTTCATTTCCCACTGATGTACACCACTTAAACTTGTGATTTTCTCGAACTGCCATTTATTATTGATTTAATTGTACAAATGCGTCATTTTTTTCTTAATTTGCTTATGTTGCACATCACTTTAGATTAAGTTAGGTTAAGTTAGGAATAGACAAGAATATTATTCTAGGGGTCAATACCTAACCTTGAACTATCACCCTGTAACTTTTAGTTCTACATAAATATGTGTGTCTGGGATGTTATTGTATTGTTGCGAGAACTGAAAATAAAACATACGAGGTAGGCGCCATAAATTCTCGGCCTGATATACAAAAAAGAAACTTAGGTCAATATAAGAATTTTTATTTTTCAATGTAATCTCCCCTAATTTCTATACATTCATTACAACGATAAATTAATAATTCGATACCCTTCTAAAAATAATTGCAACTCACTGTCGTCCTTAAAAGTACGCCCCCCCCGTAAGGTCTTTTTTAAATTAGAAAACAAAAAAAAAATAACAAGGAGCCATATCCGGACTATACGGTGGATATTTCAATTCCTGAAAGCCGCATTCGCGGATGGCAGCTTGTGAAATGGCGCCAGTATGGACGGGAGCATTGTCGTGCAATAATCGCACACTAGGGTTTCACGGTTTTTCAAACCCGGTTTTAAAAAACCGGTTTTTGAAATAAATTTGTCACATTTGAAAACCGGTTTTTAAATTAAAAAAAAACCGGTTTCAAAGAATTCAAATTATTATGTAAAAATTAATTTTTTACTTATTAATTTGATTTGCTATTCATTCTATGCAACGGGCAGCATACACATTTTTTCAATGTTGGGAGTTGCGTTGGCCAGTGCTTGTGCTCTGCGCACGTGCACAAAGACTGCGCACTTATTTTATGTTAGTACATATGTGCAATCAGTCACGAGTGACAACAGGTTCGCTTAATTTTGTAAAGTGAAAACTGGAAACAAAAATATAAAGTTGTTATAGTTGGTAAAAATAACGTAAGTATTAAGTATGTTTCTAATTTCTAAGTTCCTATTTTCTATTTTACACTTTAAAATTTTAATTCTATTATATAAATTTCTTCTCTCAAAAATTAATGTAAAATAAAAAGTTCTGGCTTCTGTGTATTGGGATTTTACATAAAACACAGGGTGTTAAGTTAAATTTATATTTTCTTTCGCAACGTTTCAACATAAATTATGTCTTTATCAAGCTTTGGAATTAGATTAAGAAGATGCGGGTTTTTTTCAAAATTCCTAAAAAATGTGTAGATTTCTTTAAATTACATTAATATTAATAGTTAAAATAATAAAATTGTAAAATAAACTTAAAAAATATTAAAAAATAAAATAATGATAACTTTAATTTCATTTTTAGATAAAAATGAATAAGTCGGAAGTTTGGGATAGTTTCAAAAAGTTAAGGATAGACAAGGCAATCTGCAATCATTGTTATAAAATGTTGAGCTGCAAAGCATCATCTACGAGCAATCTACATAATCATTTGAAAGTAGTTCATAAAATAATTATCGGAAGGAAATCAGAAACGATCGGCGAAGAAGAAACGCCTGGATCTTCCTCTTCTTCAAAGAAACAAACGAATATTTTGAATTTTATGATAGTGAAAAGGAGTAGTCTAGAAGAAATCATATCAAAACTTGCAGCAATAGATGGATTTTCTATTAATAGCATTACAAATAGCTCATTCATACGAGAGTCTCTTCAACAACAAGGATATTCATTACCAAGAAACAACTCTAGAGTAATGGATGTCATTCATGCGTTTTATGACAATGCCAAACGTGAAACTATTATTGAATTAGATTCAATAAAAAAGAATAGGAAAAAATTCTCTATAACTTTAGACTAGTGGACTAGCAAAAGAAATCATAGATATTTAAACAATAATGTACACCACTTGGCAGAAGATTTCAATTTGGGAATAGTGCGAATAGCTGGTTCCTGTGATGCTCAGAGAACATTAGAATTGGTATCTGTAAGGCTACAAAATTTCAACTTAGCAGTTACTGATGTGTTATATAAACATAGAGAAATGGCTGAAGTAAATGTTTCACGTGAGGAATCGGAAGATGAAGATGAAGACGAATATAACGATTATGAAGATTCATAACAATCAGTTTCACAAATTAGAAAAATTTGTAAGTTCTTTAGAAAATCTCCAGTAGGAAACACCATTCTTCAAAATTATATCAAAGAAGAAAAAGGGAAGGAATTAAATTTAATTCTTGACTGCAAAACAAGGTGGAATAGTATAGAGGACATGATTGGAAGATTTCTGGCAGTAAAAGAATGTGTTGTTTTAGCATTGAATGATATTGGTTCTTCTTATATGTGGAATGAAGCTCAATATCCTAAACTTTTGGAACTTCATAAAGTCTTGGGACCGATTCGTCTAGTAGCTCAAGGCTTAGGGCGACGAGATGCCAATTTATTCACAAGTGAAGGTATATTTGAATTTCTGTTAAATGAATTAAAGAATTTTAACACTGAAATAAGTTTGAAATTATTAGATGCTTTAGAAGAACGAATTCAAGAAAGAAACAAGTAGAATTAGCAACTCTTTTACTGTATTTGCAAAATCCACAAAACATTACCAGGTCAGCAAAGCAATCTAGTGTACTTTCTTTAGCTTCAAAAACCGAAATTATTAAGTTATCTGGAAAGATATTGTTTAGAATATTTCCAAATTTTTATGTTGAAACCGATTCTGATGAAGACCAAATCGAAGAAACCATTCATCAGAGTAATGCTTTTTTAAAGGAAGCCATGGAAAAATCAATTCGTAAGTTTCTTGAAGACCCTGAAGAAAAGCTTACAAATCCAAAGACACTGAAAGCTGTATTTTCATTATTTGAGGCAACGAATAAAAGAACCAAAAACTTATATATTTTTTTTATATTTTGACTTTGATATTGATTTCGTGTTTTGTTATTTTATATAAATTAAATAAAATATTTTTCCTTAATCTATTTTTTTTTGACAAAAATTCGAAAACCGGCTAAAACCGGGCTTTTGGAAATCTGGAATTCGAAAACCGGTTTTTCAAAAAGTCAGTTTTTGTATAAACCCTATCGCACACCTTTTGTCAAGTTTTCACGATGTTTTGCACGAATACTGTCCCTTAATTTATGCAATAAAGACACATAATATGTGTGCCGTTCATACTTGTATTGCGCTCTTTAAAGTCAATTAGCAAAATGTCCTCACAATCCCAGAATATTGTGGCCATCACCTTTTTCGTTGATTGAACGACTTTCACCTTTCTGGGACGAGGTTCATCAGGTCGCCGCTATTCCATGGACTCCCTTTTCGATAGAGGATCGTAAAACAGTTTAAAAACGACTTTTATTCATACCCAAATGGTCATGGAGAATTAGGCGAACACTTGTTTCGGAAATGTTTGTTATTACTGTTAATTCCTTCACTTTCAAACGGCGATCTTCTAGTACTAAATCTTCAATAATTGAAATTTGTTGAGGCGTTATCACTTCAATTGGTCGACCCGACCGATCGGCATCTTCCAGGGATTCTTGTCCCAAACGGAAACATTTTGCCCACTTTTTTTACAGTTGATTACGCAGGAGATGAATCATCGTAAACGCCGTCTAAATGTTGTTTAATGTGATAATGTGTATGTCCTTCTTTTGTTAAAAATTTAATGACCGCGCGGTACTCAATTTTCGTTACTTCAGAAATTTTCGTGCGCTACTCACGTTGGTTGGCTGGTTACTAAAAACTACTAGACTTCGAACCGTCATATTTATAGTGTACACCTCGCGTATGTGCATGCATGACGTGACTGAGTTTGAACACGTTTGAACCTGTGTAAGCCTGTCAGCCGAGAATTTATGGCGCCTACCTGGCATATTATTATTATTATTATTACTAAATATCTACACTTTGCTTTGAAAGTTTTAAAAGTATAGCACCAAAATTACTGTCCATTTGGAGAAGGAAAATTTTACACCTTCCATAATCAAAAGTTCGTTTTTGTTTAGTATACTCACAAATGGAATTTATAATGAATAATAATACAACTATGTTAATCTTTGATGAATATATTTCAGTATAGATATTCAACAGCCGTAGACAAAATATGCATTATATTAGGAATCATTTTATCAATGGCCAGTGGTATCGGCACCCCTGTAATGATGATATTCTTCGGCGATGTTGTACAAGACATGTTGATATTTGCCCATATTCTTCGCGATCCAGATACAATAGAGGAAGAAGCAGCAATGGCCGAAGCTGGAATTATAGATGCAGTCACATTATTCTTAATCTACTGTGCCATTTTAAGTGCCGCAACATTTTTAGCGACCTATGTATCAGTGGTATTGTTCAGCGTCACTTGTGTCAGACAGGTATTTAGATTCAAATTTGTTGTGAATATTTTTCAGTCTCAATTTCTTATCTGTGTATTTTTAGATATCAAAAATTAGGGCTCAATACATGAAATGTGTGTTGAATCAGGATATTTCTTGGTATGATGTTAATCAAACTGGGGATTTTGCTAGTCGTATGACAGAGTAAGTATGTGCGAGTATATACAGCACGGTGCTATGGCAAACAATTTATAACTGTTCTATACAGGGTTATTTAAAAGTATGAAGAAAGTGAAGTAATAAGAATTTTAAAATACAGGGTTATGATAAAGTAACGCACAAAATTCATAAAACGTACAATGTTCATTTTTGAAAAAATTGCAAAAACACGTCAAACAGTTTATTTTATTCCGCGTCTTTTAACATAAGTCAAAAAAATAAGACGTCAAATTTGTCAAAGTTATGACGTCATCAATATTTTTTTTTAAATATGAAGCTTGTTTTTTTTTTTACTTTATTTGATAAAGCTTGTTTTTCTACATTATAAAGAAATAATTGAAGTAGGGGTCACATAAGAAAAAACTGAGAGAATTAATAAAAAACAAAATAACTAGTTCTTGAATTTATGAAAAGAAACTAAATATTAAAAGAATTAAAACTTAAAGTTATCTAGTAATAAAACAACTGTTTGTCATTGTCAGTCTTACAATTAGTGTCATACCAATTTTATTATGATGGCTCCTTTAACGGAAAGAGAAAGGATAGAAATTCTAATGATGGCAGAATTGTTGCAAAATTTAATGAAACAGGAAGCGTAAGTGATGCTCCAAAATCTGGAAGATCGGGAATAAGCGACGATGCAAAATTAGATATTTTGCTGTCATTAGAAGACAACCCTCACGCAACTACAGCAGAAATTGCCTTACAACAAGATGTTAGTCAGTCGTTTGTAGTAAAGTTTTTTAAAAAAGAAAAACTGCACCCATACGAAGTTCAACTTGTTCACGAACTCTCAGAAGATGATCCGGACAGACGTTTGAAATTTTGTGAAATCTTCATGAGGCATTGTGACGAAAATCCAAATTTGCTTAATAGTGTAGTATTTTCAGACGAGGCAACGTTTTATTTAAGTGGTACAGTAAATCGACACAATTGTCGCTACTGGGCTCGGGAAAATCCCAACTGGATTCAGACAAAACACACCCAGCGCCCCCAAAAAATTAATGTATGGGTAGGAATCGTCAGGGGAAAATTTATTGGTCCTTATTTCTTTCGTGGGAATTTAACAGTTGAGCGATATTTGGAACATCTTCGTATGGCAGTACTTCCGGATCTAATTGCGGCATTTCCGGATCCAAATAATAGGGAAAACTTGGATCCCAGTATTTGGTTCCAACAAGATGGTGCACCACCACATTATGGTCTTAATGTTCGAAGGTTTCTGGATAACTAGTTTGAAGGAAGGTGGATTGGAAGACGTGGACCAATGGAGTGGCCACCTAGGTCATCTGATCTCACCCCCCTTGATTTCTTTCGGTGGGGACATTTAAAAAGTCGGGTCTACGTTAACCGACCAGACAATTTAGAAGACTTAATGGAACGAATTAAACATGAAATGACTCGTATAACTCCGCGGATGATCGAAGACTCTGTAAATCAGGTCTACCATCGTCTTGGCCTATGTCAGATAGTGAACGGGACACAGTTTGAACAATTCCTGTAAGAAATCGTTTTGGTTTAATGGACTGTTTAGTTAATTTAAATGTTATTACTATAATAAAGTTTATTTTGTTTTTTATTAATTCTCTCAGTTTTTTCTTATGTGACCCCTACTTCAATTATTTCTTTATAATGCAGAAAAACAAGCTTTATCAAATAAAGTAAAAAAAAAAACCAAGCTTCATATTTAAAAAAAATGTTGATGACGTCATAACTTTGACAAATTTGACGTTTTATTTTTTTGACTTATGTTAAAAGACGCGGAATAAAATAAACTGTTTGACGTGTTTTTGCATTTTTTTCAAAAATGAACATTGTACGTTTTATGAATTTTGTGCGTTACTTTATCATAACCCTGTATAATGACCAATATAAACGTTTTCTATGTTAATTTTTTTATTTTTTTTTTAAATTACGGCATTATGTCAATACTTTCTTTACAAAAAGTATTTAATAAATGGCTTTTTAATAATAGGTAACGGGTGCCTGTTTGATTTACAAATTGCGATTTAAAAATTGTCAGTTATTAAATCGGCATCTTGGAAAAGTCTAACGTCATTTATTCTACATCCAGAGTCGTGCTTAAGTATTTATTTTAGAAAATAAACATCATTTTTTTTATAATCATATCATCATGATTACATGAAACTATAACATCGTCAATATGTTGAAAGAGTATTAATAACCTGTAATTTCGAATTCATATTCTATTAGAGTTGATTAGCTTATCTCGATAATTTTTATAATCACTGCTAGAAACGCATTTAAACTGCGCTTATGAGATTATAATGTCAAAAGTTAAAATTATGTTGAATTCAAGCAGGCGCAGAAATTCACTAAAATGCAAATGGTCGACACATATCTAAGTAGGTTATGTATCAACACCTATCAGTGTATTGTTTACGTCAAGTACAATAGTATGCAATTAACTGCTATTAATATTTGAAATTGCAAGTTTAAGTAAACGTGAAAGAATTGAATACTTATGATAGTGTCTTATCAAGATAGATGTAGAAATTTACAAGACATTTGTAATTTATTTAATAATACGTACCAAATAGAAACATAATTTCTAAATCTGTTGTTGGTAAACCTTTCAAACGTTTTGAACATACTAGTAGCCTTACATGTTTGGAAGAATAACGGAAATTGAACAAAGATTGAATGTTTTATTGATTGGTTTATCAACCAATCAATTAGCGGCTAAACTCAATATTATATATAAAGTGTAAAATATGAACCTTATAAGAGTGAAATTTGTACTTGAGTTAACTAAATATGATTTTGATGGAAAACTATAACTTTGAGAAGAAATGGCAAATATTGCGATAATATAATGAAAATTTTGTAGACTATATTCTTTTTTCTGACAAAGCTACTTTTTTCCAAACATAATTGCAAATACTGATCATTAGGAAACTCTTTCAGGTTTATGAATCAATACGTAGTACCCCAAAACGTTCATGTTTGTGTTAGAATTCTTGGAGGACACATTGTTTTACATCTGCAACAATTTAGCTTCGGTTCTGTATTAGCAGTTATTGCAAAATCAATGTATACTTGCTTATGCTGTGCTCTATCCACATGAAAACAAGAAAAATCTTCCCAATATCAGTATCTACATCCAACAAGAACAAAATAGCGCCCCACAACGTTATGTTTTAAATGCTTATAAATATTTGGATAACAATTTCCAAACAGGTGGATTGCAAGACGAGGAAACATTCAGTGGTCGGCCTGCTCCCCCTAATTTAAGCCATTTCGTTCTTTTTTTGGCAGAAAAAATTGATGGAAGGCATGAAGAACCACTGAAAAAAGGTGAAAAAAGTGTGATTAAAATGGAAGAAATAAGTATGGATAAAGTATAGGAAAAGTAGGAGATGATGAAAACAACGAGCCAGAAATTTAAAAATCGATGGAAGCTGATGGAAAAAGGTTTATTCACAAAATATGCTAGCAAGCATGGGGTGAAGAATGTACATTCAAGGACTGCGAAAAGAATCGTGTCCTCCCAATACGTAAAAAAGGAGAAAACACGAATTGTGATAAGTATCGTGTTATATATTTGTTCATCTGTTGTAAGATTCAAAATATACACAAGAATTATAGAAAAAAAATTGAAGAAGCAATTAACAAGTAAATATATTAACAGGCGGCGTTTAGAGCACATAACTCAGTCAATGATAACATCATTATTGTGAGAAATTTAATAGAAATGTGTCAGAAAACAGAAGGAAAATTATACCTCGTGTACATTGATTTAAGAGCAGCATTTGACAAGGTAGGTCAATAACAAACCTTTAAATATTATAACCATCTTTTAAATATTATAAAAAGCTTTATCGGAATACATAAGCAAGAGTAAAAGAGAGTTTAATAGCGGAATAAAACAAAGGCATAGCCTTTTACTCTGTGTAATGATAAAAGATAGATTAATAAAAAAAAGAAAAGGTGAAATAGAGAAGACAGTTATTAGATATAGAGACCTACTTAAGTCGAGAGCTACTTATATGCACACCCATAGACATATACAACAAATTGTGGACGAAGTAAACATATAGAAAAGCAAGGTGATGATAATTAATAATATAGTTATTGGAAACCAAATAATAACTTGCAAACAAGAGACTCTAGATTTTGTAACAATTTATAATAATAATAATAATAATAATAATAATAATAATAATATAACAGAGCAGGATGCAATATTATTGAAACTAGACAATTGAACTGCCTCGGTCATGAGATCAGGATAGACCGCAATAAACTTACAAGAAAAACACCAGAAAGCGTTAAAGAAACGACATGAAAGACCAGAAGACTGTTAAAGGCATGGTGGAAGAAAATTGAGGAGATAGGAGAAAGAAGGAGATAAAACTATGACAGACGAAGAAACTAGCGAGAGACCGTGGGGTAATATAGAGTATTCATGATGATAAAGAAGAAGAAGATTTTCTTTAGAGATGCGTAAAAACCAAATGACAAATGCAGGACAAGTTGACACTTAATTTAATATGCTTAGTTATTATTCTTTTTTGATTTGTAAGATTCTGACAGATAATTCTACTACAAATAATTTTGTTTATCTTAGATGTACCTACCTATCATTTGCACTTGTATAAAAAGTATTAAAATAATAATAATAATAAAAAAAAAAGCAATACTCTTGTAAAGAGAAGATCTACCGAATGGTAGCTCAACTTTTTAATTTAAAAAAAAATACATAATGACGTAACTTAAAAATTATTGGGCAAGAAAAAGTATTTTCAAATGTAGATATAAATGACATACAAGACTTTAGCTTTGACCATTTATTCTTGAACTGTTTATTAACGACAATAAATTACCGTCATCATACTTTTAAATAACTCTGTATAATATTTTAAAGAAAATAGCTCTCCTAGCTCTTAATTCATTTATTATGCCTAGTTTGAATGAAGAAGTCCTTATCACCTTCCTTAGTAAAAAGGATTTATGTTTATAATATTATTATAATAATTCCTACTTTTTTCTTCCGAAGGAACTGTATTTCTGTGAATTTGCAAAAACTAATCTATTTACAGTTGACCTAACATTCTTCATTTATCTTTTTAGCTTGATTCTAAACACGAGGGCGTATATTTATGTTATCTACCTAGCCAGGAAACAAAAGAATGACGATGTCAAACAAATTATTGAAAAATTACTGTCACTGTTAGAAGTACATGTGCTAAGTTGTGTTTAGTTTATGCTGTGTATAGAGATTTGAGACGGTCCATTTCTCGATAAAATGAGTGAAACTAAAGTTGAACATTGCAGCGTAATAAAGTTCCTGACAAAGAAAGGCAATGGTCCAAGAGCAATTCATGAAAGAATGGGTGCTGTATCTGGGGAAGATACACCATCTTATTTCCAAGTAAAATATTGGTCTAAACTCTTTCGATGGGACCGAGAGTCAAGAAATGATGACTCAAAGTCCGGACGACCCGTTGAAGCTCGAACTGAAAAAATTGTGCGAAAAGTCGAAAATTTGGTACTGAAAGATCGGCGTGTAAAGATCTCTGTCATTGCCAATGAAGTCTGTATATCCGAAACAAGTGTTCCCAAAATTTTGCATGACGATTTGGGTATGAAGATGGTGTCTGTACGGTGGCTACCCAGATTGCTTACACCTGAACAAAAACTGTGCAGAAAAGAAGTTTCTCAAGAAAATTTGGTCAAGTTGGAGAGGGACAAAACATATTTTATCTCGAATTATTACCGGGGATGAGACTTGGGTATATTACTGGGACCCTCCCACTAAACAAGAATCCATGCACTGGGTTCATAAGGGCTCTCCACCACCAAAAAAGGTCAAGACATAATTTTCTGGAAAAAAACTGATGGCAACTGTTTTCTGGGATGCTGAAGTAGTTTTGCTTATTGAATATATGATGAGAGGGTCTACCACAAATGGAGAGGCCTACGGAAACACAATTATTCTTATCCACAAAAAAACTTGTTGCACGACAATTGTCGGGTTCATAAGGCAAACAAAGTTCAGCAGATAATCAATGACTGTGGGTTTATAGAGTTAAGGCATCCGCCTTAGAGCCCCGACCTGGCTCCGTCAGACTTCTTCTTATTCAAAAATTTAAAAAAGCATCTCAGAGGAAAGCGTTTTGCTTCTGATGAAGAATTCAAAGAAGCTGTTGAAGAATATTTTGCGGGGTTACCGAAGCTTTTTTTTTTCTGAGGGTATGGGGCAACTGGAAAAAAGATGGAATAGGTGTATTAGTGTTGAAGGGAGTTATGTAGAAAAATAAAAAAAAGGTGTTCTCTTATGTGCTTTTTTTCATGGCTAGGTAGATAACATAAAAATACGCTCTCGTATTCTGTATGTATTTACTTCTTAAAATCGTGATTTTTTAGAGACCTACTAAAGATCGAAGACGGAATAGGTGATAAGGTTGCTACATACTGCTACTTCATGGGTACCTTCGTTGCCGGCTTAGTGGTGGCTTTCGTGTGGGGTTGGGAATTGGCGCTAATATGTTTGATAAGTGTACCTGTTAGTGTTATAGCATTGGGGTTCATAGGCTGGGTACGTTACTGAAAGAACTATTGAGATTATAGCAAAGCATTACGATTTCTTTTTTTTTTCAGTTAACGACAAAATTTTCGCAACAAGAATTGCAAGCTTATGGCGCAGCAGGCGCAATAGCGGAGGAAGTTTTGAGTGCAATAAAGACAGTGTTCGCTTTTGGTGGCCAACAGAAGGAGATAGACAGATATAAGACGCATTTAGTTACGGCATGCACGAATAACATTAAAAGATCTTTATTAACTGCTCTCAGTAACTCAACAATGATGTTCGTCATGTTTGGTTCTTTTGCTCTATCATTCTGGTATGGTGTCGGACTAGTTATTGATAATAGGGAACTCCCACTAGAAGATAGAGTGTATACAGCAGGGACATTAATAACGGTAAATATATTCACCTTTAAAATATTTTAAAATATTTATCTAGTTTGAAAACCAATAAAATATATTCATGCAGAATCATGATGAGTAGAATTGCTGCAAGGTGTTGTCTTCCGACCAGTGTTGTTTCTTATTTTAATGGATGATATCGCAAATTGCATTTTATATAATATTTTGTTTTATACTAATTTCTAGATTTTTGAAGGTTCTGAAAGGTTATGTTGTAAATAGTTTGTTTTTATCTAATATTTTCGTAATTGTATTGGTTTATTTTTAGGTATTCTTTTCTGTACTGATGAGCAGTTTTACGCTCACTATGAGCGCACCCTACTTCCAAATATTCGGCACAGCTCGCGGCTCCGCCACCAAAGTGTTTTCAGTTATAGACAATCAACCAGTGATAAATCTCAGCAAGGATAAAGGTCGAAAATTAGAAGCTGTTCACGGCAACATCAAATTTAAGAATATTCATTTTAATTACCCAGCAAGGAATGATGTAAAAGTATGTTTCAAAATCAATGCAAAATAAGTTCACTTAATTTTAACTGACTGATAAAATTTGTCCAAAGGTTTTAGACGGGATTGATTTAGAAATAAAATCTGGCGAAACCGTAGCTTTAGTTGGTAGCTCTGGTTGTGGAAAGTCAACATGCATACAACTTCTACAGAGATTTTATGACCCCACTGGTGGACAGGTACGTAAATTTAAATGCTTTTCCTTAATAAACTTCACATTCCCCATCTAAACATATCTTCTGTTAGGTATTATTGGACGACGTAGATGTAAAAGACTTTGATTTGAACTGGTATAGAGGAACTATAGGAGTTGTAGGACAAGAACCTGTTTTATTCGCGATGTCCATTGCTGAAAATATAAAGTTCGGTAATAGATCAGCAACTAAAGATGATATCGAACGTGCTGCTAAAAAAGCTAACGCCCATTCTTTTATTATGTCTTTACCAAATGGTTATAATACTCTGGTTGGACAAAGAGGTTCACAATTGTCAGGTGGGCAGAAGCAACGGATAGCGATTGCAAGAGCTTTGATTCGGGAACCCTCAATTCTTCTATTAGATGAAGCAACATCCGCTTTAGACACAAACAGTGAAGCACAAGTGCAAAGAGCTATAGATGCGGTAAGAATGTTTACCATTTCCTTAAATATTTGTGAATTAGTTGCTTAACACTTGTAATTAACATTCAAAATGCATTAGCAGTAAATCAAAGAATTCTCTTGTTATCAATATTCAGAGATTTGAAAGACGCAATCATTTGCAAATAATAGTATTGATGCTGATTAACTAACTTGTAACTAAAGAAATACATTGAAACTAGAATTTTCATAGAAGACGAGTGATAAAGAAAATGAACTAATAAATAATATTTATATATAGTTCTGAAACATATTTTAAGATTTCCGGTGCCAATATATCTCTAAATGATCAAAGAGAAACCTTTAAGGTCTGAAACGGTTCCACAAGTAGATCGTATACCTTTGAAGCTTGTATTTATATGTAGGGCTTTTCTTGTGTTTATTTAACATACAGTGTGCATACGACATACTTGCAGTTGAATATACTAGACATAGCTAGTCGACTATAAGTGGGAGAATAACGGGGTAGCATCTGTTACTAACATTAGAGCCACGTTAAACTCGACACCGTAGTAATCCTTACTGCGTTAGTCCATGTAAATTGCTACTGTTACTGTGAATTAAGTGTGTTAGTAGCAAATTTCTTAACCAAGAATAAGGTCATTTACAGTATTTCTTTAGAGAGGATGGAATAATATTATACATTAAAAAAAAACACTACCTACATAATTTATAAGTAGAGACTTGTTGAAGCATCAGATAATCGCACTAAATAATGTTAGTATTCCACTAAATAATTTTAGTAACGGATTTCATCAAAGCTTCCTAAATTGTATGAGTAAATAAAAAAAAATTGTCAACAAATCTGAAAACTTAAAAATAATGATTTTTAAGAAACATAACTGATTAAAAAATAAATTTCTACAGGTACTTAATTATTTAATAAATGCTGAAATAAACCCCCTTCTTGAGCTGAGCAGTAACCCAGCCGATTAAAAAATTTCGACGGACACTTGTTAAAATTTCCTGTGTAACATTATTCGAAAGTTTAATAATTTTGGAGCGTAATTGTTCTAAATTATATGGACGTTGATCACCGTAACCGTATATTGAATTATTTGAAAAGGGCCATAGAAAAAAAGACATTCCGGGCTAAATCAGAAAATCGTGGTGGCCATTTAATATGAACTGAATTGCCTATCCATCTATCTCCAAAGACATTATGTAAAAATGGGTAACATAGCTGAAACCATATTTCATTAATATTAAATCGTTTCCGTACAGCTGAAAGAATTTATTTTGTAGCAACTCTAAGCACCTATTTCCGTTTAAGTTACCGTTGATAAAAAAGGTCCGATTATTTCCCTCCCAAGAATACCGCCCCATTCATTGGATAATGCGTTCGCGTAGGTATATTTCAAAGAAGATTTTCACGCGATCAATACCATCAAAATGCCCGATTATGATAGCTATGCACATGAAATGATTTTTCGTCTGTGAACAGGATATTATTAAAAAATTACTCGTCATTGTGATATGCATTAATCATTACTTCGCCAAATTCCATACGCCTGTAATAATCGGCGGGAAAAATTTCTTGAGACGTTGATATTTTGTACTACTTATTTTACGTAACAGTTTTTGGGCCGTTGTAGTACCAATGTTAAATTCGCTAGCAATTTGTCGGGATAACATACTAGGATTAAGGCGCATATTTGCACTTCCAAATCACTGAAATTCCTATCAGGAAGGTTTTGGTTTTTGATATTTACTAACGTAAAAGTCGTTTTAAAACGTCGAACCGTGTTAAGAATTATATTTGCGCTAGGAATGGATTTTCCAGATAATACACTGCAAATAAACCTCTAGTTACATCCGCAGAGTTACCATCGTAAAATTGCTTTATAATAAATAGTTTTTCTTAAAGCGTATAGTAATCCATCTTTAAATAACAACCGTTATCCATCTAACCGACAAGCGATTAACAAATGTGCTAATCGACTGGAGATCAGCCGTTTACAGCGAACAAAATTTAAATTAACTGCGCAAGTGCAACTTCTATCCTTGTTTCACTGGATTAACTTGCTTGCATTTTTATTCACATTGACCTGCAGATAGCATGTTTGTTGTGTTAGAAAAGAACGTTATTTCCTGATTCATTGAATGTATTAAACAAGGATAGTTACCTCTAATACACTCGACCAAAAGAAAATATTGTATATTGTTTTCTCGTGCTAACTCATGTCTATGTGTCGTTCTTTTATAACAATGGTGAATATATCTTCAACTTGCAGGCAAGCAGTTGGCATGTCCTATCTTCTATTTGATCTGTAGCTACTCTACCATTAGACAATAAAGCATATTATGTTTATTATTACCGTTTCATATAGCAATCATTTATATTTCAGATAAGCAAAGAATGCACTACAATTATAGTAGCCCATAGGCTCTCAACAATAAAGAATGCAGATAAAATATTCGTCTTTTCTGCTGGTAAAATAGTAGAAGTTGGTACTCATACTGAACTGATGGAAAGGAAGAGTGTTTATCATGATTTGGTAATCAATCAAGTATCGATTGGAATCGAAACAGGCAAGTGAAATATAGAGCAATAAAATAAATAAAACTAAGTTTTTTTTTTGTTTCCAGGCGAAGCTTCAACATACAAGGAAGAAGAAGAAGTGGAAATAGCTACGAATATGATTGAGGTAAAAAAACACTTACGTTTCTTTTTTGTATACACTAATCTATAATATACGTAATAAGGCTGTTAAACTTCCAAAATCAAAATCATCGATTTAATATTCTTCCCCTATAACTTTTGCTATTCATGTTCCATCTTCCTGCTGGTTTGACTTATTAGTTGTTCTTTCTCTAAACTATCAAAGACCTGTCTGAAGTCTATAAATATTATATGCAGTTCTCTTCCATATTCGTAGCATTTTTCTATTCTTTCCGCAAGTATGTGAACTATCTTTATCCTTACCTTGCCTTTTCTGAACCCTTGTTGGTAGTGCCCTTGGTATTTTTCTGTGTATTTCAATAGTCTGTTTCTTATTAATGTCGTTAGTGCTTTGTATTTCATATTTAATAACGTAATTGCTAAATAGTTTTCGTGTTTGGATGTGTCACATTCCTATTTGTCTTTTATCCACAATCCATTGGTAATTTTTTTCTCTTGCATATTTTTTTTAATTATATTGAGATTTCTTTTTAATAGCATTTCTCCGACCAGACTATAATAATTATTCTAAAAATGATTACAGGATGAAGATATTGAAAACAAACGCGAACATAGACAGTACTCGGCTATAAGAAATTTGTTAAGACTAAACAGACCGGAATGGTGGCAATTGTTGATTGGAGGCATTGCAGCACTTATTTCCGGTGCAGCCATGCCTGTTTATGCAGTGGTGTTTGGTAATATAGTTGGCGTACTAAACAATGATGATATAGAGTTCGTACGAACCCAAGGAAACTTATACAGTCTATACTTTTTCATTATTGGTGTTGTGACAGGAATAACTACATTTTTCCAAGTAAGTATTTGTGTTAATATTGGTTTTGAGAACCAATATTTTATATAAAAACTATAGTCTTGTAAATGTACTCCCTGGCTATTAGAAAGCTGTGACCAGCACGTGGTCATACTACTGACGGATGAGTAATAGTTTATGTAGATTTAAATTTACGGTACATAACTCCATACTGGAAGTTAATGGCTGAACTTAAAGATGTGAAAAAATAATTGAAACAATTGACATGAGTAATTAGGGTAAGGTTTCCAAAACGAAACATGCCCTTTAGTTTCTTTTTGCAGATGTCCACGTTTTGAATTCCCCTGATACCAAAAAAGGAGTTTTTGGTGTGCGCGCGCGCGCGTGTGTCCCTCACTCTTTTTCAGTGTGTTACTACGACAGCGGCGATAAGGCTACAGCTATAAAGAACAAACTTTATATTCACGAGTGAAATTTTCCTCTTGAGGTCTGATTAGATTTTCAGTAAAATTGGTAGAAGTAGTAGTTTACTTCAGTAACAAAATCAAAATTTACTAATATCTCGTCTACTACTAAGTTTAAACGGATTTATAAAGAATTCAAATGTACTTAAAAGTGAATTTGATACAATTTTATTAAAATAGATTTTCGAAATTCCTTCCGGAAGAAGGAATCTTTTATCGAAAACCAGGTTTTTTTGCGAATATCTCGCAAGTCATGCTTTCTAGGCAGATGCACTAGGAGTTTAAAAGCATTGAAATTCAACACTTTTTGTATAAAAAAAATCTAAATTCGAATCTGATGTAACACTTTTATCGAAAAGCGTTTTCTTGCAAATATCTCACAAATTATGCATTTATCAAGAGCGGAACACTATTTAGAGCTGGATTTGAAATAATTATTGTATGAAAGAAATTTCAAAATTCGGACCGGAACTAACACTTTTACTCTTATCAAGAGCACTTTTTGCAAACTGTGCATTTTATACAGATTTATTAAGATAGTGGAAGTATTTAGAAAACAATAGGGTTTTTAATAAATTTTATATAAAACAAAATTTTAAATTCGGACCTGAAAGAACACACTTGCTTTAGAATCTATTTTAAAAAGCATAAAAAAAAATATTTTCTTCAATAATCACCCCAAAATAGATATTTTCACTATGGAGGGTGATTATGTTACCGCATCCTTATGAGAGATAATGCTAGATGTTTCATGTAGTTTATTGATTGAATTATGAATTGATGTGAGCTTCATATTATTCAAGACATTCTACCCATTTATTTTCATTAGCAATGCTTTCTTCACCAAAGTTGTCTAATACAAAGTTTTCTTCTTCAAATGATGGCCAAAAAACTTCTTTCTAGAATGATTTTCGCTAAGGTTTTTTAGACTTTTTACGGCACGCTCTTTTCTATGTTTTTGGATCTGTTTTTTAAAGTTTAGGCTAATCAAGGGAGCAGCAGTTTGCCTTCTACGAACGACTTTTCTTTGACGTACGGGCATTTGGGAAATATCATTGAGAACTTTTCGCAGTGTCACTTGAGGTTCTTCATTAAAATTTGGGTAAATAGCAGCATCCACTTATTGTTTGCTCCTGCCCATTGGCTACTGCATAAGCAAGTTCAGGAATAGCGTTTATATCAATAGAAAACACTCCTGGACCTCTGACGCAACTTGTAGCATTGCTTGCTCTTGTTGCTAGTGACCAAGCATGTTGAAGGTGGCTTCGGAAATCAAGTCTTGTAATTTTTCGACTTGGAATCGATCTCTTCTATTAATCACAGATATCACAGTAAAATGTTTTCAGTGGTTTAAAAAATATCGGTCTTATGGTGAATATAGTGTGCAGTGTAACTTTAAAAGCATGCAAGTACTATGTTTTTCTAAACTGTAAATTCTATACCCTTAACGCTCATATGCACATCAAGGAGAAGCAGGATTTGGTTTCAGGTTTATGTGGAGAAAAGTGGTTTCTCAACCAATGTAAGAATACAGTTATGACATTTGTTCATGACAACTATAGAATGTAGTGAGATTTCAACTTAAAATTCCGCTCACTTCAATTGGTCGACCCGACCGATCAGCATCTTCCAGGGATTCTTGTCCCAAACGGAAACATTTTGCCCACTTTTTTACAGTTGAATACGAAGGAGATGAATCGCCGTCTAAACGTTGTTTAATGTGATAAGGTGTATGCCTTTCTTTTGTTAAAATTTAATGACCGCGCGGTACTCAATTTTCGTTATTTCGGACATTTTCGTGCGCTAGTCACGTTGGTTACTAAAAACTACTAGGCTTCGAACCGTCATATTTATTTCACTTCGGGTATGTCCATGCATGACGTGACGGAGTTTGAACACGTTTGAACCTGTATAAGCCTGTCAGGCCGAGAATTTATGGCGCCTACCTCGTATAAAACTAACCTTATCATAATTGGTACTCATGTCACACGAATTCTAATGGTAGCACTCCCTCTTGCGGCGTCTCACCGAGTTTCTTTTTTGCGATACAACCACAGAAACCATTGTCTATAGTGATGTTTATTCTTTCCTATCTGTTTTAGTGGTATATGCTGGGTATAGCTGGTGAAAAACTAACTAGACGTGTTAGAGGATTAATGTTTGAATCAGTTTTGAGACAAGAAGTAGCTTGGTTTGACAGAAAAGAAAATGGAGTAGGCGCGATCTGTGCTAAGCTATCTACGGATGCTGCTAATATACAAGGCGTAAGTATTTAATTTATAAAGACGTACGGGGATTGGCTTTATATTTACGGACTAATAACAAAAAATAAAAGTCAAGAGAAGTCGGATAAAATTAATTCCATCGATTTTTTCGAAAATAATTACAAATATTGAGTATCTCCTCACAGTTGCTTTAATATTATACTCAATTTTTTTGAAAATAGAATATACAGCAGTAACTTTTACATTACGTATTATCATTGACATGCAAAACATCTACAGACGGAATAGTACCGTAAAACGGGGTTTTATGGAACGATTCCCAGACAAATTTTTAAATAACTTTTTTATTGTTGACTCAATAATATTTTTTTTATAGCAATGGGTAGGGGTTCGAATTTGCCATATTTTCTGTAATTTAAAAAGTATTTGGTTGGAACTTACTATTTTTTTTTTATAATTTTCTGCTGTTCCATATAACCCGAGGTTCGGGGGAATATGGAACTATCTAATTTTTGTACGTAAAAGATACGTTGAAAGTTATGTGTCCCATATAACTTCTTTCTATGGCTTATATGGAACATTTTTAACAAAAAAAAATTGAATTTTTGGAAAAAAGGTAGGGAAATGGCAAATATATAATTGTTCATAGGAACAGCAAATAATTCATTTATTTAAATAAATAAAACAGTCATTCTGTAAAAAAACAAAATAAAATAATTCATTTTAAGCAACAGAAAAAAAAATAAACAAAAAAAAACAAATTAGTCCATATATATATATATATATATCTTCTATATATTGTAGTCTTTGGTACACCAAATCTCTCAGCTGCTTGTGAAAAAGAATATCTGCCATTTATAACACCTTCCAGTGCTAGTTCTAGTTGGTCCAGAGAATAGTCTCTTCTCAAAGGCGCACCAAATTTACGTCTAAAATTTCTTGGCATGCTGTTCCATATAAGCCTGAAAAGTGTCATGTTTTGCAAAATTTTGAATATAAATAAAACCAAAGTAGATAACAAAAAAAATGAATGACGCATTCAAAAGATGAGGTTAGGATCTAATATTAACGTCATTGGAGCAGACACCTAAGTCTTGTAATTATCGCAAACTAGAGCTAGTTTTCAGGAGTTTAAAAATGTGCAAAAATTGGGATGTCTTTTGTAATTTTTTTATAAAAAAACTTACAATATCAACGAAACCGACGAAAGATAACTTTAACAATCACGTTCTATTCTACTACTAGGGAATTTTCTCGTGGCGATGCAGCCAACCTAAAGGTGTGCTGTGGCGCTCTTTTTAAAAATTTACATGTTTGTTCCATATTACCCCCCCGATTCCATAAAACCCCGTCGTACGGTATCCCTTTGTAATGTATTAATTAGGTTTGCTTTAAACATTCTCATATAATTATTTAAATAGATTTCCTGAGAGTTCCAAACAAGTTGCTATTATTATTGGTACAGACGGAATAATCGTCGACTTTTGCTTTGATTCAGGAAAAGACATCCCAATTAAAAATGGACTTGCCATCATGTGACTTTTTCCTTCAAGGAAACTTAAAAGTTAGGTATATAAATAACGTCGGTTGACTACATTATTCTTCATATTCCACCAGTACACTTGAGAAACTTTTCAAACGTATTACACATTAAGACTATTAGATGCGTTATATGACATGAGTACGCGCATATGAATGTTTTTTGTTATTACAGTCATTTTCTTTTGCTTTTCCGCATTTGTCAATTGCGTTTCGTTATTTGTCAAATGACTTTCCATGTTTCTAAACGTCAGCTTAGTTTGTCAAATGGAATTCCTTTTTGTCAAATTACTTTGTCTTTTTATCAATTGCTTTTCTTGTTTATATGTAATATGTAGGTAAGTATACCTCTACCATTTTATAAAAAATATAGGAATTTACACATGAGAAATTTATTTTGTATTTAGATACAAACACAGTATAACATCTACGTAATATAATAGTTAATTCAAAATGTCATTTCTTTGTAAACAATTGTGTAATTATATGTCTCCCCGTGCTGAATATAATTGAAACCATTTTGTGGACTTATACGCTCAGATGCATTGTGTACTGCCACATATAATTCATTTTCACTCGTTGGCAGTGTTCTTTTTATTATTTGCTTCTATTGGATTTAGAAACGGGCTATAAGCAGGAAGAAACACTGAAAAATGACTACAACCTCTAATGAGGGCCAGGACTTCCTCACTTCCATGGAATCTTACATTGTCCAGAACAATATGAGCCCCTCCTGCACCGTCATTATGTAAATGATAAATTAACGTTGTGAGAAATTCAGAAAAGTGCAGTACATTAAAGGGCACATCTTGAATTTGAAACAAATACAAGGAATTTACATTCATTACGGCGACAACAAAATAATTGCGCCCTCTTAACTGTGCTTTTATTTTTGATGCTCTAATATTTTTCACAGATCTTCCGTATGAAACGCGACAATACATTTTTATGCCGTATTCCTCAATAAGAGATTTTTTTTCTCTTTCTAAGATCATTTTGTTATACAACTTCAGTGCGTAATCAAAGCGAGCTTGAATAATGGCCGATGTATTTCTTCCTTCAGGAACAAATCACACTTTTTTAAGAGAATAATGAATGTTGCTCTATTAATCGTAGATAGTGGTATTTGTTGAAGAAGTGGGCCATTGGTTTAAGCATTTTCCTTGAAACTAGGGGAGGGTTAAAGAACAACCCAGGTCAACCCGGTCACAAATCTGTTCTTTTTCAGTATTTAATAAATTTGTTGCCGATGTCTAGCATTTACTTTTGCAGCATTATTAATTCTCCTATATGTTGCAAAAATGTTTCTAACTGTATGCGGCAAAACGAAATGAAATTTTGAATTAAGTTATGTTTATATTACATAGATGTTACACTGTGTTTGTATCTAACTACAAAATAAATTTCTCACTTTAATGTGTAAATTGCTATTTTTTTTTTTTATAAAATATAGCAATTAATATAAACCAGAAAAGCAATTGATATAAAGGGAAAGTAATTTGACAAAAAGGGAATTCCATTTTACAAATTCAGCTGACGTTTAAAAAGATGGAAAGTCATTTGACAAATAGTGAAACGTAATTGACAAAAGCGGAAAAGTAAAAGAAAATGATTATAAATTTTTATGCTCCTATTTTTTGTGTTCCTTGTAGATTTTAATAAATTTATCGTGTTTGCTGCATCAGCAATCTAAAAATTTCATATTATATAGGTAATGTTTTTCTAATTTCTGGATACGTTGTTCGTTTTCTTATTCTCAATACCCACTTCTCTTGCACTGCTTTCTGGTATCCCTCATTCCATGATCGATACCTGCTTGGTGGTTGCCACGTAAGAAAATGCGTTGGCCATCTTCCAACCTTCATAAGCAATAGTCCAAACTCATCAAACCGCTTTTATTTATTCTCTCAGTTAGCCTGTTTCGTCCCAGTCTCTATCGTATCTCCTTCTTCTTGATTATCTGCCAGCACGATATCCAGATATCTCTTTGTAGGTAGTTGATTTCTACAGCTATAGACTATGGTTGTCTGCGCCATCAAAGTTCTTCTTCACGTTCACCATGACCTTCAAAATAGACCTAATTCCACTTATAAATTAACGTAACCAGGCATGTTAATGTAATTTAAACAAGAAATAAATACAAGATAAAAACATGGTAATTGTTTTTTAACACATGAAAGTCAATTTGAAAAATAATAATGTGAGTAGAAGCATAATTGGAATTGCAGTTATAAAATATTTTCGCTAATGCCACTGGAGTTTCTCCAAAATCTATAAATTCGATTATTGTTTTTCTCAACACACACCATTTTTTTTAAAACTTTTTGGTTTACAAATGATTTTGAAAGAGAATCTAAGCTTCTTTTCTTCTTTTATGTTGTATACTGCATAGTCTTTATTTTAGGCAGCTGGTTATCCAATAATGGTTGCTCTTAATTCACTATCGACAATGCTCGTCGCCACTGGTTTATCCCTGTTTTTTGAATGGAGATTGGCTTTGGTAGCTTTAACAATAGTACCAGTCATACTTCTCGGTACTTACTTTGAGACAAAGTTTACCGGGATGAACACTTATGGCAGCAAAAATGCCATTGAAAATTCAGCTAAGGTAATCCATGAGTGATCCATTTGCATTTATTCGTATTATACCTAAAAAATTTCAGATTTCGCTAGAAGCTGTGACCAATATAAGAACGGTAGCTTCACTGGGATGCGAGGAAGTGTTTTACACCCTATACACAGCCGAACTAGTACCTCATTACAGGAAAGGACGTATAAGTGCACATTTCAGAGGTTTAATATTAGGTTTAGCCAGGAGCTTGATATATTTTGCTTATGGTATAGCATTTTATTATGGAGGTTTCTTAATCGTGAATGATGCAGTTAAAGTTGAGAGTGTTTTCAAGTAATTTAAATCGGTTATTGTAAGTTGTTGGTGGGAAAGTGATGATATTTAAATTTTAGAGTAACAGAAGCTTTAATATCAGCAGCTATGTCAATAGGTAGCGTCATGGCATTCGCACCTAATTTCCAGAAAGCTATTATAGCAGCTAACAAAATGTTTGTGTTGGTTAATAGGCAACCGGAAATTCAAGATGGGCCTAATTCCACTCATTCATCATGGGTAAGTTATTATATCAAGATATTTACGCGGTTGCTATTAAAGATGGAATTATATTTCTACATTTTAAATGGTGTAAGATATTTATTTGAAAATTGTGGAAATTTAAATTAACATTATTTTTTGTACTCACCGTCTGTAAAGTGACATTTGGCGCATGTATCGCTCGACCAGCAAAGAGTACTTCCCGGTCGACACGATTGTAAAAATTGCAAAAAACACTGGCTCTTTGGGACATTAAAAAAAGTCGAACTTTATGGTAATAAAATTTATTCTATAAAATACTACTTCCCTCGACTTTTCTTTACTAAAAGTTATGAAAATGGGAGTAATTGCTAAAAATTCTTTCAACAAATTCACATTGACAGTTAATTGTAATCAAACCCAAAAAGCGATAAATTCACTATAAATATAAGAATAAAAACGTGCAAGAATATAATAACTTAAACTCAATGGAAATGTGAGTAATAGGTACGTAGATGAAATGCTTAAATTAATTAGGTAATCTATTTTAGGTTAGGTATGATACTAATCAATTTATCAATAATATTTGTTTAATTTAACATTCGTACAAAAAATATTGTACAAACCACTTGCGTGAAGACATCTTCTACGCATTCGCGCAATAAAAAGCACTCGCTTCCTTCGGTCGCTCGTGCTTTCAAAATGCTCTCATGCCACTATGTTCCCGCACTTGGTTCGTAAATAACTATTACATATTTAGAAGTTTTTTTATATTTTGATAGGTGAGCTTTTCATTGGACGCTGAGTCAGGTTGATTATTTTAGGAGAGCCCCTAATGGCAAGGTGCACTCTTTTGTTGAAAGCGAACATTTTCATTAAGCGCGGTTGGGTTCAGAGGGTTTTGAAATAATTTCATAATTATGTAAATACCATGTTCTTCCAGTAATTGAAAATATCTTACGGAAGTAAGGTTCTTCTCAATATTTTTTTTTAGTGATATTGACTTCCTGTGACCACTAGGTATGACGTCTTACTATAAGACCAGTACCTGCAAATACGAGGATGTATTGATATTTAGATAGCTTTGACCGGTTCCCTGGATAAAAAAGATATTGCGATACCACAGCAGCGAAACATAACCTATTAGACGTGTCAGGTGTCACGTCAAAAAGTCAAACCAAAGTTGCGCCCTAAAATTTAAAAAAAAAACGTGTCGGCCGAAAGTATCGAGCGATCATTAAGTACCTGTATTTGAAGGGGTTAAGAGGTAAGCAGATTTACGAAGATATGCTTAATGCCCTTGGCGATTAATGTCCATCGTATGCGATGTTGATGACATTCTTTTGTCAGACCGTCGAATCGGGCTAAATCGAATATCTGAGATACTGAATATTCCATATATGAACGCGTTCATGATATCGTCGGTTTGGACATGAGAAAAATTTCTGCAAAATGGATTCCCAAATGTCTGTGTGTTGACCAGAAGCGTGCAAGGCTAGACGCATCGCGTTCGATCTGTGCTCGGTTTTCTTAAGCCGTATTGTTACTATGGAGAAAATTTGGGTACATTTCTAAGACCCAGAAACAAAGCAACAATCGATGCAATGGAGACACTCTGCTTCTCCAAGGCCTAAGAAGTTTCGTGTTCAAAAATCTGCTGGAAAAGTTCTTGCTTCACTTTTTTGGGTTTGCCGTGGACTAATCATGATTAATTTTCTGGATAAGGGTAGAATAGTAAGTGGGAATTACTATTCGACGTTACTGACCACTCCGATAACCAACAGTTTTTCTTTCTCCCCTGCCATATTCAAACAGTGTATTATAGTCTATATTTCTTTCGATAACTTGCCGCCCACATATTTTTCGCCTCTTAATGTCATCGTTTTTGTTGGTAGTGCCCGAAAAAATAACCCTGTTTTGTCCAAATTATAAATATCGTCAATAAGCGATTTGATGAATTATGCCGGGACCAGGCCTGGCTTATTGACTTTTATTTATTTTATCATAACAAATTCCAGTTTTGAAGTAATTTTGGTGTGTTTAGTTGCATTTCATATTTTAACTACGGCAGTACCTACATAAGAATGTCAAAATTAAAGGGAAAACATAAGATCCCTAGCAGTAGACAAACTAAAACTTCTACCTAAATAGACTAACAAAATACCAAATTGAAAGGAAACTATTTAACTTTTTTCATCAAATTTGTTTTCTTGTGTTAGAAATTTAGTAACATTCGCCTAAACAAAGTCCTACTTTACACTCAGGACACCAGGTTGTACTTCCGTTTTCTTTCACCTAAGTCAGTATTTGAACATTCAAACTATACGTATATAGCGAATTACAGACAATTCATTGAAAATAACATAATTAGACATATAGGAAACGTATATTCTGGGTTTCAGCTCTACTGAAGAAGACTCACATGTCAGTCGAAACGTTTAGAGAAAAGACAACACAGTTCGGTACCCCAAAAACAAGATTTATGCATGAGCACGATTAGAATCATTATTATTTCAGAAATCATATTTCTACTGATGCAAAACTAAAACTTAGTATTTCAAATAACACATGAAGTCCAAAAGCAATTAGGAATATGTTGAACTTTATTATACTTCAAAATTTATACCTACAAATAACACAATATATACAAGAAAAGACATGTTTGGCCAAAAACAAATATGTAATAAAAAATTCTTTTACATAACATCCATATCAGTAAATAGACTAAAACTCTAAATAGACTTATACATACAGGCTGTCCAGAAAGTCTCCTGACAAACGAATACCGGAGATTCCTCAGATAATTTTAAGACAATTTAACCCAATTCACTCTAGTCCGAAAATGCTTCCTAAGGGAGCTAGAGCTCTTTGAAGATGGCGCCTTGTAATTAGTTTTTTTTTAATATCTCCCGAACGCTTCTATTTAGAAAAACAAAAACTGGTATGCTTATTTATCCTCCAGAGATGAATCGATTCCATCAATTGCGAATTTCTAGTACCGGTCATAGGCGTCCGTTTTGGGTAGGTTAACGGTTATTTTAACGCATAACTTTTTTGTCTTTAACTTTTAAGCATTTGTGACACTAGATTATTAAATTTTCAGGTATTTTAGTACTAAAAGGTACTCTTACTTTAAGTCGGTAGGATACACCGTTTTCTAGATAAATCGATTTGAAAATTTTTCGTTTTTTCGTCATTAAAATTCAATTTATTATTTTTTTTTCGGGAGATATTAAAACAAAATAATTACAAGGCGCCATCTTCAAAGAGCTCTAGCTCCCTTAGGAAGCATTTTCGGACTAGGGTGCTTTGGGTTAAATTGTCTTAAAATTATCTGAGGAATCTCCGGTCTTCGTTTGTCAGAAGAGTATAATAAAATACCAAATTGAAAGGAAATATTGTAACTTTTTTTTCATCAAATTTTTTTCTAGTGTGATAAATTTTGTGACATTTGCCTAAACAAAGTTCTACTTTACATTCAGGACCCCAAGTTGTAACATACTTCCCGTTTTCTTTCACCTGGGTCAGTATTTGGAACATTTGCATGCGAATGTTTTTCCATGAAATTCGCTGCAAATGAGCGACTTATTACTTCCACACTTTGTCTCCCCGGTGTAGTAGCAGTCAGAGTTTCATTTTCTCCAACATTTGTTGCACGACTTTTCTTATAAATATGTTCAAACGTATTGAAGTTTTTACTGTTTTTACAAGAAACACATATAAGCCTTTAGTAACAGCAACCATGTGAGAAAATGGTTCTTTATACCACTTGATTGATTTTCGGACACATTCCACTGTAGCTATAATTGCATGTCACATTTATCACTCATGCGCATGTTATGAGTATAGTATATTACACAGTCTGGTTTCCTAATATGCTCGCTAGTTCTATCGTCCAATTTCCTGCTATTGTTCATTACTTCGAAATTGCGTGTTTTTACTTTCTTATACGTAGTATAAGGAAGTATTGTGATGATGAAAATTTTCGACCTCGAGATTTTTGCAGATGTCCACGTTTTGAGGTCCCCTGATACCAAAAAAGTGGTTTTTAAAAAATGTCTCTGTGTGTGTGTGTGTGTCTGTCTGTCTGTCTGTGACCACGATAGCGGTCAAACCGCTGGAGATATCAATTCCAAATTTTGTATTTACGTGTATAATCTCTCTCTTGAGATCTGATTAGTTTTTCAGTAAAATCGGTAGACCGGAAGTAGCAGTTTACTTCAGTATAAAAATCGAATTTTGCCAATATTTCGTCAAATACTAAGTTTATACAAATTTATAAAGAATTCATATGTACTTAAAATTAAAATTGAGAACAATTTTATTTAAAAAGTTTTTCGAAATTCCTACCGGAAGTAGGTCTTTTACTCTTATCGAAAATCGGTTTTTTGCGAATATCTCGCAGGTCATGCTCTCTAGACAGGTACATTACGAGTATAAAAGTATTTACATGAAAATTTTAAATATCTTTTGTATAAAAAAAATTTCGGACCGGAAGTACCACTTTTACTCTTACCGAATAGCGGTTTTTTGCAAATATGTCGTAAATTATGCATTCTATATATATTTATTAAGAGTACAAAAGTATTTAGAGTTGAATTTGCAATATTTTTTGTATACATGAAATTTCAAAATTCGGATCGGTAGTAGCACTTTTACTCTTAGCGAGTAGCACTTTTTTTCGAATATCTTGCAAAGGATGCATTCTATAGCGATTTATTAAGAGAATGAAAGTACTTAGAATAGGATTTTGAATAATTTTTGTATAAAAAAATTCTAAAAATTGTATAGTTTGAAATGCTCATACGTATAAGAAAGTCGTGTGGTGGCCACACCTCATTTTTTATACGTGAAATCAACAAAATTATTGCTAAAAGGCTATACATACATTTCATTCACATGGTTTTCTTTTTGGAGCAGGATCGTTGTCGGCACTGTACTCGTTGTATCTATTAGTTTCGTCCACAATTATCATCATCATATGCTCATCAAAATATTTTACAAGTTACTCGTACTCATTGTCTTCATTTTATATTTCAAACGCTCCCGAGATGCAAGAATTTTCGTCATCAAAGTGGTACATCGTGGGATTGAAAATATCGCAATTTTGCCAACGTAAATCTCCTGCAATAGTTTCTTCATCACTGTCGCTATTTGAGTCATTGTCTCTTTCACTACCATGACTTGCACTATCCAGGCCACTAAGTGAAAGAAATCATCTTCATCACTATATATGTCATTGTCACTCAATTCTGTTCTTGGACGCTTTGAACCGCGAGTACCACGAGTTGTACATACCACGAGATGTTGACGGTAAATCCATGTTCGATATAATTAATTATGCAGTAAATAAATAGTTATTTATTATACAAGGGAAAGTATTAGATTTTAGCTCGAGGTAAGGTTTATCTCCCGACGCGAAGCGGAGGGAGATAAATTACCGAGAGCAATCTTGGAGGGACTAATTTTCTTAGCAAACGTATTTTTTATATAATATAGAAGTGTAATTATATTAAAAGGGAGGTAATTTCCCCGTTTACCCCCTCTAATTTTAACATTCTTATGTACATAACTCATCACATAGAGATAAGAAAATTAATTTATCAGCATTTGAACAACTTTCTTTTTTCTTTTTTTTTCGCGTTTAGACAGACAGATTTGTGGATAGATTCCAGTAGCTAAAGAGTTAATTATGAACGGCAACCTGTTTATGAAAGCTTCGATATTTTCTTGATTTGCGCTAACGGCTTCGCCAGATATCATGCGGTAATGAACGTATTCAAATATATATCCTTCCGTTTACTGGAAACTTTGCGGTTAAAAAGCAGCAAAATAACTGTCCGCGCCCGTTCAAAGGAGTGTCCGCATTAGAGAAACCAATTCCCTACTTATAAATTCGGGACCGGTTAAAATGCCCGTTTAAGGGAAGTGCCCGGCTAATAGAAGTGCCCATTAAGGGAAGTTTCACTCTATCTCCAAGCATTTAAGAAGTAGAGCTTTGACTCCATCCTTAATAGTATATACTTACTCTTACGAAAGAAGTACAAAGCATGGGTTGTTAATCACTGACTGGGAGAATAAAAATAAATCGTAAGAAAATCCTTCTAGTCAAAACTTTCATAATAAATTTAATGCTTCAACAGACAAAAATGAAAGAATTTTATGCTTTAATTATTCGAATGTAACTAGTTGATCAATCGTATAATGTTCTTATGTAGGAGGTAGGCGCCATAAAATTTCGGCCTGACGGGCTTATACAGGTTCAAACGTGTTCAAACTCAGTCACGTCATGCATGCACATACGCGAGGTCACTATAAATATGACGGTTCGAATCCTAGTAGTTTTTAGTAGCTAGCCAACCAACGTGACTAGCGCATGAAAATGTTTGATGTAACGAAAATTGAGTACCGAGCGGTCATTAAATTTTGAACAAAAGAAGGGCATTAAACAACGTTTAGACGGCTTTTACGGTGATTCATTTCCTACGTATTCAACTGTAAAAAAGTGGGCAAAATGTTTCCGTTTGGGACAAGAATCGCTGGAAGATGCTGATCGGTCGGGCCGACCAATTGAAGTGATAACGCCTCAAGATCGCCGTTTGAAAGTGAAGGAATTAGCAGTGATAACAAACATTTCCGAAATAAGTGTTGGCCGAATTTTCCATGACCATTTGGGTATGAATAAAATTAGTGCTAGATAGGTACCGCGACTATTTTCTGCGCAGTCGTTTTTAAACATGTGTGGAGACGACCCAAAACCGACATTGGAGTCCATTGTCACAGGGGATGAAACAATGGTTGTGTTTTACGATCCTCTATCGAAAAGGGGGTCCATGGAATGGCGGCGACCTGATGAACCTCGTCCCAGAAAGGCGAAAGTCGTTCTATCAACGTTGTTGTAATAAATGTATAGAAGTTAGCGGAGATTATATTGAAAAATAAAAATTCTTATATTGTTCCAAACTTCTTTTTTGTATATCAGGCCGAGAATTTATGCCGCCTACCTCATAGATACACAGTTTAATTTTGATTTTTGTTTAACTCTTTTATGTATTTTAAATTCAGTTTTTTTGAATGAAATGTTTTACGTGTCAATTACATTTTTTGTTTGACTTCTTCAAGCTTGAACCTGTTCTTGGCGATTGGCTTATAGATATTTAAAATAATCATATTTATACTAATGTTGCATTAATAATCTACTGGCTCCGTGACTCTTAAAACTCCCATCTATGTCATTATTCATACATATAGGACGAAGCAATGAATATACAGCGAAAGCTCATATGATACATAGAACAGTTTTAATTTTTTAACGTAATTTCTGTTATATTTTGAAAAAACGGCAATTTTGTGTTTGTCAAGTAAACTTGTAATTAGTATATAAATTATTATTTTCGTAACTTTTGCCTTTGTTTAAAATTCATGTTTACGACTTTGATTTTCAGCCTGATGGTCGTGTCACATATGAAGATATAAACTTCGTATATCCCACGAGACCAAATTCGACCGTTTTGAATAATCTCAATTTAACCATTGAACCAGGAAAGACAGTGGCGCTCGTCGGTCCAAGCGGATGTGGAAAATCCACTCTTATCCAGCTGTTACAACGCTTCTATGATCCAGTATCCGGACAAGTAAACATAGACAAAATCGAAATCAAGAATTACAAGATTTCCTCTTTACGATCACATTTGGGTATAGTTTCGCAGGAACCGAACTTATTTGACAGAACCATAGCAGAAAATATAGCCTACGGTGACAATTACAAGTTGGTTAGTATGGATGAAATTGTTGCTGCAGCGAAGAAAGCTAATATACACAACTTCATAACTTCTCTACCTTTGGTAAGCAATTAGGTTAAAAGATTATCTATTATTTACTGTCTGATGAATGAATGAGGGACTCTAAAAGATTGACAAACGATTTTGACATTTTTTATTTTACCTGTACTTACTTTAAGGAGCTGTATTAGATTGGCAATCTGTAACCTTAAAAATATATAACAATTTTTGAAAATAAATTACCAATTCACATAAGGAACAAAAAAGTAAAAACAACTTTCTATGACTTGCTCATATACACTTTCTAATAACTTAGGGACTATTAACATTATACAGTGTTTAAAGAACACTGTGCTCTTTTTACTTTCTTATGCGTAGTAAAAGGAAGTATTGTGATGATGAAAATTTTCGACTTCGAGATTTTTGCAGATGACCACGTTTTGAAGTCCCCTAATACCAAAAAAGTGGTTTTTAAAAAATGTCTGTGTGTCTGTCTGTGTGTCTGTGTGTGACCACGATAGCGGTCAAACCGATATAGCTATCTATTCCAAATTTTGCATTTAGTAGTATAATCTCCCTCTTGAGAGCTGATTAGATTTTGAGCAAAATCGGCAGACCGGAAGTAGAAGTTTACTACAGTGAAAAAATCGAATTTTGCCAATATTTCGTCAACTACTAAGTTTAGACAAATTTATAAATAATTCATATGTACTTAAAATTGAAACTGTGAACAGCTTTATTAAAAAAGTTTTTCGAAATTCCTACCGGAAGTAGGTTTTTTACTCTTATCGAAAATTAGTTTTTTGCAAATATTTTGCTAGTCATGCTTTTTAGACAAGTATGTTACGGGTATAAAAGTATTTAGAACTTAATTTCAAATCAAAATTCGGACCGGAACTAACAATTTTACTCTTACCGAATAACGATTTTTTGCAAATATGTCGTAAATTATGCATTCTATATATATTTATTAAGAGTACAAAAGTATTTAGAGTTGGATTTGGAATATTTCTCGTATAAATGATATTTCAAAATTCGGACCGGAAGTAACACTTTCATACGTATAAGAAAGTCGTATGGTGGCCACACCTCATTTTTGAAATTAATTAGATGAATAGTATATTAGTATAGTGAATAGTGATGTTAAATTTCCGAAATTTATTTTTTGTTCCGAATATTTCCGAAATATTTGAAATTTATTGAAGTTTATTGAAATTTATAAGAACATTGAAATTTGTATCCTAAATTGATTTAAAATTAATTGTTTCAAAGGATTTATAATAATGAGCATTAGGTTTATTAATAAAAAAGACAAAATAAAGATGTTTTTTATTATAGGTAAGCTTCTTACCTACAGGAAAGTAACATTTTCGGAACACTTTTGACTTTAGGTCAGTAATTTATAAATCAAAATAATAAAAGTCAATTTTAAAAAGTCATATTTTATGCTGTTCATCTTCGCTTTTTTCAATATCAGAGAAATCTTCTTCGCCAATACTTGAGTTTGTGTCATGTAATGAAATTGAAACTACGGAATCTGAATCTGGGTCAGAACCAGTTTTTCTTTCCATATTTTGGCTTTGCCAACATTTGTTTTTAATGGAATTTTAGATGTTATTGACTTTGCATCATTTTCTGGGGTATAGCTTAGTGTAAGGTTACTCTGGCTACTATCTTGGCGCAATAATTTTAAATTATGAGCCACGTAGATAAGCATTCCGGCCCTTCTAACTGTAAGCCTATTTCTTCTAGCATTGTATAAAAACGCATATGTGCTAAACGACCTTTCGGTAGCAGCAGAAGCTGGAGGTTGTGCTAATATCGGTAGAGCTAAATTTTTTAATTCTGTTTTTTTACACATGGCAAGCCACCAACAAACTGGGTTCACTTTGCTTACTGACGTCCACATATACTGCATCGCCCAAATGTCACTTTTTGCGCAGTAATTCACCAATTCACCGAAAATTACTTCTTTTTTCTCTTTAAATGTAGGATGTATAGTCAAAAATATATTGATGAACTCCATAGCAGTCACGTGTTCTTCTTTATTTAAACTTTCGCCTCTGTAGTTGGGGTCCAATAAATTTGCCGCAAAATGAATTGGTTTAACAGCCATTTTCTTTCTATTCATTAGAACACCTATTATTTCTTTCACCTCTGCTTTGGAAACTGGCAATTCGGGTACATATTTATTAAATTCAGTCTCAATCTCATCTAAAGCCACATTCACCTGGGAAATGTTGAAGGTAGCGTCACCCTCTAGAAGAGTAATCCACTTTACAATGGGTTTCAAAACAAGTATAACTTTATGTAACCTGGTCCAAAATATGTCGTCATCTAAAATGTTTTTTTTTACATTTCTTGAAAAATTCATTTCCTCAGTTACCATTAAAACTTGTAACGACGATTTGCATGCAACTAAGCTTTCAATGCATCTTAAAATTGATCCCCATCTCGTTTTAACTGGCAACTTCAACGCTAAGGTCGCATTATTTTTCTGTAGTTGAATTTTGTTAAATGTCGCTAAAGCAATATGTGAACTCGTAACTTCTTTGACTATTCCTTTGCAAGCTGATTCAACATTTTTAAGGGAATTTATTTTCATTACATCTCCTACAAGAAGGTTTAATGTATGAGATACACATGAATAACCATAAATATGTTGATATTTGGCACTGATCAGATTTTTTGCTTTTTCCATCGCTGCAGCATTATCACTTACAACTCCGACAACCTTCTCTGGTCCAATTTTATCAATCACTTTTCCTAATTCTTCTGCAATAAATTCTCCTGTGTGTCGATCAGCTTCTGTGTGTAGTGTTTTAAATAACACAGGAATTGGAGTTGTAACTATAAAGTTTATTATCGCTCGATTCCTGGAAAAATATAGGTATATTATTGGTGAAGTTCCGAATGTTCCCAAAGCAACGCCGAATATTTCCGAAATATTCGCAATTTATGGAAATATTCGACTGAAATATTCGCGCCTCACATCACTAATAGTGAATACCAATATAATTGGATATAGTCCACGCTAATAATTCACTAGTCGACACGATTATTGACTTAACAGTCTAAAATTTTAATATTTTGTATTGTTTTAAACATAAAAACTGCATTCTAACATAGGGTATCACATCACATTTTCAAAATATTGTTTTTATCTGTTTTTACTAAGCCTAACGTAAAATTTAAAAATAAAAAAGTATTGTAACAAGCTCGAGCATGTTCTCGGCTATACCGTGAAGGGCAGCGGCAACTACAAAGGATACGTTACGCGTTCCAGAGAGAAGTAGAGAATTCTAATATATTAGTCATCGCGGAATATACTAAAATCGAAACTTCTGACAAACGTCACTGAATTGTCACTTAGTTAAGAAAGTTTGAAGTAGTGTTCCACAAGTTGTGTTGCGCGTGATTTTCAAGAATGGACCAGCGTGTAAGAGGCTGTAAAAATTGTACGGACAGTTTTTGTTATTTGTGGATTATATGTTACAAAATCGCAAAAGAAGCCTTTACGTTAATTAATTCAAAGATATTATGAATAATATTTTGGCTTGTGAATTAATAATGAAGACCAAAACATGGGTACCGCACATATATTGTATTTCGTGTTATGTCAAATTACATCAGTGGAACAAAAACAAGAATTCTTCTGAAGTTCTATAAGAAAGGCCAATGATTTGACGTTAACCAGCATATCACGTCACTGACTATTACTTCTGTCTTGTAAAAATTAAAGGGTTTCCTAAAAAAAATAAACACAAAGTGATGTATCCAGACATTCCATCTGTAAGCAAACCGTTGAAACGAACCGATTATGAGCTTCCAACTCCAATGTATTGAAATTTTTTTGTAAATTCCACAGAAGAGGAAGATGTAAACGACGTTTAGAATATGTCATTTTTTAGTGATTTGACGCATGTTCCTCCAGAAGATCTGAATGATTTGATACGGGATTTCTGTTCAACCAAAGAAAAATCACAAATTTTGGGATCTCGATTAAAGAAATGGAATCCTTTAGATTCCACTACAAGAGTCTCTGTATTGAAGAATCGTCACGAAAAATGCAGTGCATTTTACGAAGTTGATGAAAATTTCAGTTATTTTATTGATGTAAATCAACTTTTGTGGGTGGTGATCTATAAAATACAAAATACGTTATTATTTGTACATTTTGTAGTTCAAGTCGAGTAAAGGAGTATTAATATTTACTAGCAATACTTTCTCATGGTTCTCTTCTGTAAGATTTGTTGTCTTTGAATGAAGCACATTGTTGTATACCTACTACACAAATGTTTGTTTCACAATTTGTTCCTTGTTCTGACACCAAGGCAGATTTCTCGCTGGGTAGCTCCGTAACTCTTGTTAGATTGCGAATACTTCAAAGAATTTTTATATATATTCTAATTATTCCAATCGTTGTTTTAACACATTTTACTGAAGTTATGTGATTAGTTAAGCACTAGGTGTGAATAACAAAATATATAATTTCATATATGACTTAAATTATAATAAATAAACTTAAACGACGTCGACAATACCATTACTCAATGTAGTCTGCCTTGCATCGGGCGTGGCCCCTATTTATATTAATGTATATCTGCTGACTTGAGATTCTGTATTATATGATGAAATCATTGTATGTGAAGGTTGCAACAACATCCTTGTAGATAGAAAATGTCCTTTCTACATCGCCACTGGTTATAGGTGCGTACTGGAAATATTACTTTATTTCAGCGTATTTAGCAGTTAGATTTTGTGTCATTGTCCCCATACACAATTGCCGCAATCCAGATTTAATAGGATTTCTATAAAAAACTGCGTCTAGCTTTTGCCGAAGGCCACATCCGAAGTCACTTGTACTTTTGAAATTATTAATAGCCACATCTAATGTGGTTAATCCATCTTTTAATTTCAAATTTCGATTTAGTTCAAAATGTATACGTATGTTATTGAAATTTAACGAAATCCAGTGCACACTTACGTCAAGATAATTGGGAGAAGTAGATTCAATGAAACGGTATTAAACAAGAACTATTATAAAAATTACGAAGTATGTAATTAACAGTCGAAACATTGAAAACTAACATAAGTATGAATAGGTATATACATACATAATTTTATTTATCTTACGAAATATAAGGTAAATATATTAAATTTTAAAAACTCGTCACCCTTCTACCTACGCCGATGAAGAAAGAGATTTAGGAGTAAAAATGGACTTTTTTTGCTGTCGTTTTCACATCAACAACAGATGTTGCAGTTCACCATATGAATAGTGGCTATTCAGTAAATGCGTGTTGTTTACATTATTACTTTGCTCCCTTGTAATTTAAACCTGGCACGTCCGGTGTATAGAAATGAGTATTGAAGATAATTCTGCAGAATTGTGATTGTTTATCGAATCGTCGAAAACAAGTTCCAGAGCCGTTTTACTTTATAATGGTAAGTCGAAACCATCAATTCCAATGGCTCATTATACAAACACAAAAGAAGCGTATGACAGTATGTCAACTATATTAAATCTCACTCAACATTCAAATCATCTTTGGCAAATCTGTGGTGACCTTAAGGTTCCTTATTACATGGACCAAACATTATTGTTTTTGTGTCTGTGAGATAGCCGAGCAGTTCAGCATCATTACCAAATAAAAGAATGGCATCAACGGACCAGCATTGTTCCTAGACAATTTAATATATAATTTGTAATGGAACTAAGTATCACACTGCAATTTAAAATGCCAAAACTGCCCCAAAATTGGGCGACATAATGTAATGGAACAGCATTACATTACAATTAAAATGAATAAAATGAATAAAATTGCCCCAATGTTGGGCGACATAATGTAAAAGAACCCTTTATATTTAATTTAGCATATTTTTAATGTAGAGTTTAAATCTAAAATAAAATTTAAATAACTTGCTTTGCCAGCTAAACTCAAATCAGATTATCTCAGGGCGATTCGGAATAATAAGAAATGATTAAGTAAACGGTGTTCCTAAACATTAATTATATTTAATAAAAAAAATACCATTGTAAAACTTTAAACAATTCGTATATTCAAAACCAATGAATTATATATATAACTATTTTTTACATATAACAAAAGAAATAAAGTATATTTAAAGACAATTTTAATACATTTTTACAAACAATTAATCGGATACAAATCTTTATGTATATTTTTCCATATAGTCAAACAAAACAACGAATGCTAGCATTTACTACGTAGGCTGGTTTTGTGTACTATTATATAAATACACAACAATGTTAATACAGATCAAATTACATTCTCCTTTATAGAACAGAGCTGATATTTATTTAACAACTTTATTATGTTAATCTCAATTTAAAATTAATTTCATAATCTTTAACTCTTCATTATCAACAATATTTTCATTTACAATAATCTTTTAAAAAATACCTTATACATAAAGTTTCTTCGCTCTTCGTCGATGTCTATCCTCAGCAGAATCTTCTTTAATTGGCGTTGTCTTCACAGGAATTTCCTTAGTGGTCACGATCCTGAAGTGACGAATCTACTTGCTCTACTTACTGGAGCACAATATATTTATTATAAACTTTTAACACTGAGCACATTTACTCTCTAAGTGCTACTTTAATCACTCTTTTTCAAATAACAATTCTTATGATTGTTATCGAATTTATTATAGGAGTTTTAGGTTCTCCTTTTTATAGAACATTTAATGTATATCACTTGATTTTCTGCTAGTCGGGGTTCGACGACTTCTTTATGAAGCCGGCCAGTCGAATCCCTCCGACTTTGGAGTTACCTTTCCGACTCGAATGAAGTCTAGCGGTTGACTCCTCTTTTTTAGCGCGTGTTTCTATTTTATATAAAAGTGTCTGTGGTTCCCCTTTCTCTATATAGTTCGGTTATTTCCACTTAAGTTTCCCATACACACTCTTTTACGTAGGCGAATGTTTATCACAACTGTAGCGTTTATTTCACTGTTGTAAACATTCGGCGACACGGTTCTTAGAACTAAATACACACTAAGATTATGACTAATATTTACTTAATAATACCATAACATATTCATTGATTTTAAATATTATTTTTCTTCAAAATATTAATAACAGAATATACTTAATTTAATCCTAAAAAAGTAAAATTATAAAATTAATAACTCAAATGGTCTGTACCATTACAAATTGGAGCCGTTAGTGGATTCTGGATTCTAATTTGGTGACTCTACTCCCTTCTACGCAATAAATTAGGATTGATTAAACAGATTGTCAAAGCACTAGAAAAAGAAGCCATATATTATTGGCATTGGAATATTTGTTGGTCCATAAGTTAAGAAGCTGTTCAAAGATGAACATTTTGAACGCACCATGAATGCTTTAGAATATTTTCTGGAAAATCAAAAGAGTGAAAACTGCCAAGATATCGTGGGTAATTTACAACAGAAGAAATACCAGAAATTGTTGCGCTATCACATGAAACACAGATCGAACTTGCTGCTGCAAAGATAAAAATGGAAACAGATGAAATTGTAATAATCTCCGTTAGCGGTGATATGGAAGTTTTTGCAGCGACATTGCACAAGGCAATGTCTATTGCAACTGAACCATCACCTAATCAGGTAATATATTTGGCGGGTGATTTTAATGTCGATTTTAGGCAACAGACTAAATATAGCAGTATGATTGAGGGCCTGTGTAGCTCGTTTGGCCTAGAAATTACCATGAAAGAAGTATCGAGAGAAAATAGAACGAATGGCACGTGTATAGATAACATATTTACAAATGGAAAAAAAGTAAGTGTTAATACAGTGGAAACACATATGTCAGACCACAAAGCACAAACGATAAAAGTGGAGGTAAAGGAAAGGTTACCTATAAGTAAGGTAAGGAATATTACAATACGCGAAATAAATGAACAAAATATTTACCTTTACAAGAAGCACTTGGCTCAACATATGTGGCACTTAGATGATAGCAACCCGCAAAATATGTTTGCACTATTCCACCAGCAACTGTTAAATATATATAACTGGTGTTTCCCGGAAATGCAAAAAAGAAAGGTCTGTAGAGCGAAGAAAGTAAATTGGTTAACTGAAGAAGTACAAGATTACAGAAATAAACTTGAGGCGTTGAACACAATTTTCACTGTTACAAAATCTTCTCATATACTACAAATTTATACAGACCATAAAGTGAAATATCAAGAAGTAATAAGAAATGCGAAAAGGAAAAGCAATCAGGATTATATAAATAATTCTGAAAACAAGCAGAAAGCGGTGTGGAATGTCATAAAAAACGAAACAAATAAAAAAATTTCATCTTACGAAGTCCACGCAGACCTAACTGCAAATGAATTAAATACTTTCTTCGCCACAATTGGACATACTGTTGCAAAAAATATAAACACAAGTAACAACGATGATTTTAATATAGAGCTTATGATTCAGAAAGGAAATGGAATAACTGTTTCAGAATCCTGTTACCTTGCAGAAACTTCAGAAACCGAAGTAATAAATATCGTACGGAAGCTAAAGAACAAAAAATCTAGGGATATATATGGATACACAGTAACTTTATTAAAAGAAACCATTGACATACTAGCACGACCTTTGACGTGTGTTATAAATACATTGTTAAGGAATGGTGAATTTCCAGATGAGCTGAAATTTGCCAAAGTGATTCCTGTGCACAAGAAAGGGGATAAATCGTGCGCGAACAATTACAGACCAATCTCAGTGCTACCAGTTCTATCCAAAGTATTTGAATCAGTAATAAAGAACAGAATCGTGCATTTCCTTGAAAAACACCAACTGTTTACCGAAGCCCAACACGGTTTTCGAGCTGGGAGGTCGACCTTGACAGCAATGTTGGATATGGTGGAAGCAATCCTCGAGGCGAGGGACGAAGGGGAACAAGCTACAGTGGTAACCTGCGACCTCAGCAAGGGTTTTGACAGTGTCTCACATGAGATCCTGCTGAGAAAACTTTGGCAGTATGGACTGAGAGGGTTAGCTCATGGACTATTGGCGTCGTATTTGAACAACAGGAAACATATGGTATGGTGGCAGAATGGATTCTCGGATGTCGCCGTTGTAGATGTTGGAGTGCCACAGGGGTCTATTTTGGGACCGCTAATGTTTATTATCTACATTAACGATCTGCCGGTCAACATTATGCATGGCAAGACGATAATGTATGCGGATGACACCTCGATCCTTGTACGGGGGAGTCCCGAGGGAACCGAAACGTTAATGGAAACGGCAATGGAGGATGCAGAAAGTTGGTTTATGGCCAACAAACTCAGATTAAATCAAGAGAAAACACAGAGAATACACTTCAAATCAAATGAAGACAATGTGAAAGTGGTTAATTTCCTGGGCATAAATCTCGACAATCGGCTGTCATGGAGCATCCACATAGAAGCACTATGTAAAAGATTAAATAGGGCCATTTTTGCAATACGCACAATAAAACATGTTTCCACGCACCAAGCCGCAAAGAGTACCTACTATGCAGATTTCCACAGTGTCGCTACCTACGGAATTCTCGTATGGGGCATGTCAGCGAGGATGAAGCATGCTCTATTACTACAAAAAAGAGCAATTAGAACTCTTTGTGGGTTAACATACAATGAATCGTGCCGGGAACACTTTAAGAGTGAAAGAATACTTACTTTGGTTAGTGCTTACATCTATTCGTGTATTAAACATGTGCATGAGAATATACATAAATTCGCGAGCAATAAGAACTTTCACCGACACGACACGCGCAATGCAGATGCGTTGGTAATCCCCTATCATCGCCTAAGTGTTACACAACAGGGAGTGAACTACTGGGGCCCCAAATTGTATAACTGTCTTCCGGAAAGTATAAAAACCATGAATAATAACATGTTTAAGAAAACTGTAAAAGCAATGCTGATTGACTCTAGTTTCTATACCGTGGAGGAATATCTCGAGGCTTTCTCCTGCCGAAATAATGCTAATAATGTTACCTAAACGTTTGTTTGTGTAATTTTATATCTTTTGTGTTTACACACTTTTATATACACCTGATTTTACTTATCTGTATGTTTGTGCAATATGTAAGTTGAATGTATTTATATGTTTCGTATTATTTACTTAGAAATTCTTTGAAAGAATCTTTAATTGTTATTTACTGACATGTCATGTAAGTTTTGATGACGAATAAAATCACTATCACTATCACTATCACAATTTGCTAGGAAACTATAAAAATTTAGGGTGCCGAATATCGCTTAAAGTTCATTTTTTTTATTCACATTTGGATTTCTTTCCTGCTAATTTAGGAAAGATAAATGATGAACAGGGGGAAAGGTTCCATCAAGAGATTGCAAAAATGGAGAAATGATATCAAGGTAGGTGGGAACCCGTGATGATGGGAGATTTGCTGGTTTCTCATTAGAGAAGGAAACAAGCAACATAAACGGAAGAAATAACTCGATTTATACAAAACTTTGGTATATCAGTAATTTTTCTTTGTATGCAGATAAGTGTTATTGTATTCTTGATATTAATTAAACATTCAAATATTTGTTATGTCAAGATTTTTGTAGTTAGCTATTTCTTTTTATAACTTCTGTATAACAAATTTATTGTTTATCTACCAGTGGAATATGATTATAACTCTAGAACAAGACGTGGTGGAAAGATTTGGTTTTTGATTACGTCTTCAATTAAAGACTGTAAGAGCTGTTCAGCCATTTTTACAACAGTTATTTAAAAAAAAATTGAAATTGTCGGCTTGTGATAATTATTAAAAATAATAATAATATGTATTTAATTAGCAAATGTTATCATATGTTATTCACATAACATTTAAAAGTAAAATTAAAATTAAAGCATGATTGTATTATTTTATTGTTCCTGCTCATGATAAAGCATGTTGTATGCATCAGCCAGTAGATATGTAATGTTAATAGTATAAACGTTTGTATCTAAATAACTTACTAGGAAATAATATTTTTTAATCATAGGGATACGACACGCGTTTGGGCGAGAAAGGCGCACAACTTTCTGGAGGACAAAAGCAAAGAGTTGCAATAGCTCGGGCTCTCATTAGGGATCCCAGAATATTATTGTTGGACGAGGCAACATCCGCATTAGATACCGAAAGTGAAAAGGTTAGAATTAACATTCCTATATGTTTTTTTTCATTGCCCTTAAACATATATATTTTTTAGATTGTACAAGAGGCACTGGATAATGCAAAGGCGGGAAGAACTTGCGTAACAATAGCTCACAGACTGACAACGATTCAAGACTCCGATGTAATATGTGTTGTAAATAAAGGGGAAATTATCGAGCAAGGAACACACGGCGAGCTCCTCGCTTTGAGAAGATTATATCACAAATTGTATACGATTCAACAAGGTTGATTAGAATAGTTTAAGTCAATTACTGTAAATAATTCATTCATTTATTTGTATATGTTATCCTTAAGTAAATTCTTTCAGTATTAATAAAATAAGATTTAAAACATAAATCGTTTTCTTTTTCCATTCAAATAATATAAGCATAAAATACTATAAATTACATTATGTGAAAAATGTAAACATTCTTGCATTTTAAATTTAATGTTTTTATAAAATTATATTTCTCGAAAATGACGTATTAGATTTTAGATGGGCATAGAAGGGCATAATAAAAACATATTTTATTTTTTTACAATTACTAATTGATTTAGCAGAAAACTCGGTTAAAGTTACATGACATATTTTTGTCTAAAACTGACATTTTTGAAATGGAACCGCCTGTATATAGATTCATTTTTGAAATGTTTACTAAATTTCGCACCAAAAATATGCAAGACGTTATTATTTTAAAAGTGACCATTACTAAGCTATTACCTTTTACTTTCTTATACGTAGTATAAGGAAGTATTGTGATGATGAAAATTTTCGACCCCGAGATTTTTGCAGATGTCCACGTTTTGAGGTCCCCTGATACCAAAAAAGTGGTTTTTATAAAATGTCTCTCTCTCTCTCTCTCTCTCTCTCTCTCTCTCTCTCTCTCTCTCTCTCTCTCTCTCTCTCTCTCTCTCTCTCTCTCTCTCTCTCTCTCTCTCTCTCTCTCTCTCTCTCTCTCTCTCTCTCTCTCTCTCTCTCTCTCTCTCTCTCTCTCTCTCTGTGTGTGTGTGACCACGATAGCGATCAAACCGCTGTAGATATCAATTCCAAATTTTGTATTTACGTGTGTAATCTGCCTCTTGAGAACTGAATAGATTTTGAGCAAAATCGGCAGACCGGAAGTAGTAGTTTACTTCAGTGAAAAAATCGACATTTGCAAATATTTCGTCAATTACTAAGTTTAAACAAATTTATAAAGAATTCATATGTACTTAGAATTAAGTTTGAAACAAATTGTCTTAAAAAAGTTTTTCGAAATTCCTACCGGAAGTAGGTCTTTTCCTCTTATCGAAAATCAGTTTTTTGCGAATATCTCGCAAGTCATGCTTTTAAGACAAGTACGTTACGAGTATAAAAGTATTTAAAACATAATTTTCAATATCTTTTATATAAAAAAAATTTCAAAATTCAGACCGGAAGTACCACTTTTACTCCTATCGAATAGCGATTTTTTGCAAATATGTCGTAAGTTATGCATTCTATATATATTTATCAAGAGTACAAAAGCATTTAGAGTTGGATATGGAATATTTTTTGTATAAATGAAATTTCAAAATTCGGACCGGAAGTAGCACTTTTACTCTTAGCGAGTAGCACTTTTTTTCGAATATCTTGCAAAGTATGCATTCTATAGCGATTTATTTAGAGAATGAAAGTACTTAGAATAGGATTTTGAATGATTTTTGTATAAAAAAATTCTTAAAATTGTATAGTTTGAAACGCTCATACGTATAAGAAAGTTGTGTGGTGGCCACACTTCATTTTTTTAATATAATTTTGCAACTATATGTTTTTTTAATACGGACTTTTTGTACTGATGGAATGTCAAAAAAATTATTTATCAGCCCAAAGAGTTTACTAGCAGCGTTACCCTGAGAGAAGATTCCCAAAACAGATGCCTTTAGAAGAGTAATGAATGCTTTCATTGCTACTGGTAGTATTGTTAAATCAAAACCAAGGAAACCTAAATATGTGGTTAATGATGAAAATCATTTAAGGATTCTAAAGGCAACAATAAATAATACACACGTCAGTACCCATGAAAGAAGTCATTTGCTGGATATTAACCAAACCATCGTTGCAATTACCTTAAAATAAAGTAAATATCATCCATAATGAATACATTTAAATATTGAGTTACGCACCCATCATTTTAAAGCTAGAAGAGTGCTCTGCCAACGGGCAGTAATTAAAATTAATGCCCGGGCATTTATTTTTGATAGTGTGGTATTTGCGGATAAAACTGGTTTCCATAGAAACGGAACAGTTAACAAAAAAATAAAATCATTGCTATTCAAATGAAAGCACTTACTCACTAATAAACTATAAATAAATAAATGCTGGCCTATCATCCAATCACCAAGAAGACCTCCACCTATGTTGGTGATCTAACATAGGTGGAGGCCTTCTTGGTGATTGCATGATAAGCCAGCATTTATTTCAAGGCAGTATTAACGGAGAAGCTAATGACTAATTTTTATCAAGCATTTATTGGAAGATGTTCTGCTAAATTTACTAAGAAATGTAGATGCAACAAGACGGCGAATCCCCGCATTCTATGGCACAGAGACGAAAGTCTTTAATGAAATGTTTTTCAGCGAAGTGGCTAGCCTCCGGAGGCCCTATTGACTAACGTGCTGGGTCTTCGGATATCACAAAATTAGTTTATTTTTATAGGGTTCCGTAAAAGAGCAAATACAAATACAGGGTATTCCACGAGAGCCGTTCGTTAGAAGTTTTCGTGGTTAGAAAAAACTTAGAATTCTGAAATTTTGGGTTCCAGGGTTATTCAAGATTCTCTTTCATTTTAAAATATTTTCAAGATCATACTACTTCCTGTTATACCGGAAGTCGCCATTAACTTCCTTATTTTAAATGGAACACCCGGTATATTATTTCATTTTTGGATTCCTCAGAAAATTTCATAGTGGGTTTTCATCAGGTTTCCCTATACCTATTTTCAATTTTTTCTTAGATATCTTGATTTTTTTTAAATTTTGACAGATGTAGCCCTGTTTTGAGCATTGCGCCCTTTAACCAATTTCGATTGGTGGAAAGCGCTTCTGGGGTAGACGGAAGCACAGGAATGATACTTTCGAATGCCATATTGACAACTGATTTATCGCATACAGGGTATCCAAAATTTAATGACCAATTACTTCATTTTAAAAGTTGAAAAAGCTTGTTTTTTCAAATGGGACACCCTGTATTTTATTCAATGGTCGGATGCAGAATTTGATTCTTCATCGATTTGCTATAACATTCCCTATACCTATTTCCAGTGATTTTCTTGTTAATCCATATTTTTATCAAAAGGTGATCAAACTCCAAAAGTTCTACCTAGTAAACCTTGATTTTGACAGGAATTGAAACAATGTTGATTTAATGTCAAAGCAGTATCATCGTACAGATTCGTGAGGTATCTACTTACAGTTCTAGGGATTTTGTTAACTTGCTTAAGTACAGTTTATAATGGAGAATGTTGAAGAATATTCCAATAATGATTTATTAAATTTGTTTTACACGCACGGTGAATGTGGACGAATTATTCGACGAACATGCAGACTATTTAATGAACGATATCCGGACCTGCCAACAATGACTCCTGGAAAATTCGCAAGAATCGAAACTCGCTTTATAGCAACTGGAAACGTAAGGGCAACTCAAAATAACCTAAAGCCCGTAACTCATAATGAAGATAACGTGGTGAATGTGTTGGCGTTTTTTCAAGCTTATCCGCGGAGTTCAATTTCGACAGCAGCGCTGGATTTGGATATTTCAAAAACATCAATCCACAGAATATTAAAAAAACATGGAATGCATCCTTTTTGTGAGATAACTGTTCACGGATTACGTCTTGGTGATGAGGCAAGACGTGTCAACTTTTGCGAATTTATGATTTTGAAAATGACCGAAGATCCGAGATTTCTTCATCAGATTATGTGGACTGATGAATCGAAATTCAGCAGGCAAGGAATTACAAATCGCCGAAATACTCACTACTGGGCACAAGATAATCCACATGTTATTAGGGAACATAATCACCAAGACCGCTTTAGTTTCAATGTTTTTTGTTTAATTATGGACAACAGAGTGGCTTATCAAGTGTACGATGGAAATTTAAATGCGGCTAGATATCTGGAGATACTGAGAGGGTTTGTTAGTGATTTTCTAAATGCCCTACCTCCACGTGATAGAGCAAACAGTTGGTTTCAGCTTGATGGTGCTCCAGCACATTCAACTATAGCTGTACACCGGCAATTGTCAATGATGTTCGAGGATCGATGGATTGGCCCGCGGGGACCTTGGAACTGGCCACCCAGATCACCCGATTTGACCCCCTTGGATTTTTACCTCTGGGGTCGTATAAAAGAACTAGTGTACTTTAGGCCGGTACAAACTAGAGAGGAATTATTGAACCGTGTTCACCATGGGTTTACTAATATAAGTCCAGACGAACTTCGGAGATCTGTTTCGCGAGGAGTATATGACAGAGTTATTCAGTGTTTGAACCAAAATGGAGGTCATATAGAACAATTATTGTAATTTTACATTCTCTTATTATTTTTTTTCATTATGTTCCAATTTTTTGTTTTTATTTTATATTTCGTTCTAAATGTTATGTACTAATGTCATGTTCTGATTAAAGTAAATTTTTTACCGTTTCATGGATGTTTATTTGGCTTCGAAAGACAAGCGATGTTTCGGTTTCTGCCAAAAAACCACATTAAAATAAAAAAATTTGGATTAACAAGAAAACCACTGGAAATAGGTATGTTATAGCAAATCGATGCAGAATCAAATTCTGCATCCGACCATCCAATAAAATACAGGTTGTCCCATTTGAAAAAACGAACTTTTTCAACTTTTAAAATGAAGTAATTGGTCATTAAATTTTGGATACCCTGTATAAATCAGTTGTCAATATGGCATTCGAAAGTATCATTCCTGCGCTTCCATCTACCCCAGAAGCGCTTTCCACCAATCGAAATTGGTTAAAGGGCGCAATGCTCAAAACAGGGCTACATCTGTCAAAATTTTCAAAAAAATCAAGATATCGAAGAAGAAATTGAAAATAGGTATAGGGAAACCTGATGAAATCCCACTATGAAATTTTCTCAGGAATCCAAAAATGAAATAATATACCGGGTGTTCCATTTAAAATAAGGAAGTTAATGGCGACTTCCGGTATAACCGGAAGTAGTATGATCTTGAAAATATTTTAAAATGAAAGAGAATCTTGAATAACCCTGGAACCCAAAATTTCAGAATTCTAAGTTTTTTCTAACCACGAAAACTCCTAACGAACGGCTCTCGTGGAATACCCTGTATACAGTATACCTCTAACAACAAAGGATGTTATGAGGGAACATATTCGACAAATATTTAAAAATATAAGTACTCCACGCCTTATTAATGTCGATTTATCATTTCGTAAGCATGTTTGTATACTTTTGAAAGTGAATTTCAACAATTTTAATTTTTACCTATGTTAATGTTCATATTTATTTATTTTATAATTTCTGTTCCACTAATTACTCATCCATTCACGTAACAGTTCCTGTTTCTACATCTACTAAAATAAAGTTATTAATTTGTTTGGTTAAAAAATTTGTTTATTGTGCCATATTCTTTGAATTATATTGCTGTATTGTAAATAACACAAATCCATTTTTTTGTCACTATACAATACATACAAAAATCATATCTCTATATGTTCATTAGAAAACGACAATAGCTCAGTAATGGTGTCTTTTTAAAATAATAACGTCTTACATGTTTTTGGTGTGAAATTTAGTAAGCAAAAATGAACTGATATATAGCTGTTCCATTTGAAAAATTCACTTTTATACCAAAATATGTCATGTAATTTTAATTCAGTTTTCTGTCAACTCAATTAGGTAGTACCTAATTGTCAAAAAACAAAATATGCTTGTATTAGGACCATTTATTATAAACAATTCCACCAAAAATTGTGTCCATCTAATACGTCCTTTTTGAGAAATCTAATTTTATAAAAACATTAAATTTTTCAGAAAAAAAGTGTAATGTCTGAAATCTTAAATTTTAGACCTATACTATCTTATAACTTTTTGATTAAGTTTTATACGGATAATACAACAAAAATTTGATAATATGTAGGATGTTCTATTTAAATACCTATAACTACGGTCAGTCACCAAGTTATGGAACACTCTGTATAATACAAAATAATTTTAAAACGTGCTCCTAATAAGGGGCTATCACTGGAAGAAAACTGCTTCAAAATACTTTTTCTCTATAAAGTCACAATCTGCCTTCCCCGTGGAGACGACTCACCCTGTATATTGTCATAGTTAAACAATGCAAGTAAGTAAGAAATACAACGAAAGCATATAAATATTATCACAAGTTTCGTTTCAGTTTAATTAGAAGTATATAATAATAGCTTCACAACTAATATCAACTAATATAATGATTTTGAAATATATTTAACATTAATTTGAAATACATAACAACCTAAGGTGAACAAAAATATAATAACGTGTAGGAATTTAATTCCGGATAAACCTGAAACAAATAAAAGACAAGTGTTATAATTGACACATAAGTCAGTATTATTGGTGTGGTGAGATTAAATGCCATCCATGATAAATCTTGAGCTTCTGATCAATCTATAAGAATGCTCTACCCCAACATTTTTTAGATTTTTTCTTTTAATTACACAATTCACGTTTGCACCTTTCTATGCTTGTCATTAAACACATAGATCGGCACTGTTGCCTTGTAATGTTGTTGGATGTCATTTGTGATAGATTAAAAATTTTCCAATGATTCTATTTAATTGACTAATTAATTGCCGTTTTATTCTATTCTATCAATATAGTCTCTACGTTATGATTACAGATTAGTTTAATTATATATATTTTTTCTGGGCGACTCTGATATCATCCATTAGCGTTGTTTGTTGTTCCAGATTCCCCTCTGACGCAGTAAAGTTAGAATTTGTGAACTACACATCTTGTGTCGTCCGTGTTAGTGAGGTTATGTTCATTAATTTAAAATAAACAAGGATTAATAGTTAAAGTATCTACATAATCTGTGTTGAGCCATCAAAAACCCAAAAGTGTACATAGCCCTACCGAATTTTTTTGGCGGGAGAAATGTCGCAAGCGACCGTCGATGTTCTGTGAACTAAGCTTTAGGGTTCATAACTTGTCTAATCTATAGTGATGTTGGATTCGGTTACTTTTCAGTATTTGTATCTATCCGTTACTTTCAAATTCAATTCCGTTACTTTTTATTCGTTACCGAGTACTCTTTCAAATGTGAGGTGCGGGAATATGTATAGTTAATATATGGTACAAACAAAATGTTTACCTATATACTAATTTAATATATACTACGTTAAATAAATAAAATTCGTTAAAAGATCACACATTCACATTCCATTTCAAAATTAAAAGTTAAATGCAAAAGCCTAAAGTATTTTTTAAGGAGACATTTTATTTACGATTGGCGAGATATTCTATCATAAAACCATAAAAATCCCCGACCGTGATATTAAATCACACAAATACAGAGAGAAAGGTTGACCGTGCTGCATCATCGATAAATCAGCTTTAGCACGAGTTTGCCACACGTTCATTGTTATAGTAAGAATATTTAGTTTGTACATAACTTCACTAAAATGGCTGTCAATCCAATGTTCTGTCATTTAAACACAATTGTCAGTCATATAAGCTTTCTGTCGTTTCTTTTTCCCTTGGTTTGTTTACTGCGTTTAATTGAATATTAGAAATTGTCTTTCTCAAGGCAATAAAAGACGTTGTTACTGTATGTTATTTTTTTGTGTTTATACGAATATCATTATCATTTTTGCTTAATTTTAAAGTTGCATTCAAATCAACATTGCCATTTACCGAGGTGTGGAGGCCTATTTTCGTAGCTGTAACAGAAGAAATGATTCAAAATGTTTTCATTTCTCTAAAGACGTATAAATGTTTGTCTACAAAATGCAGGATCTTATTTTGAACATATTGCCGTGATCCTTATTGTTTAAGCATTTTAAAATAGTCAGACAATTAAGTATTAGAATAAGAAAATAATTTTTAGTTGTAAACATAATTGCTAAAAAACGAATTATGAGTTGCATAACCTCTAAGGCGCAACATTATGATGATAGGTATATAATAATTTGAGATTTAAATAAATTTATATGATAAAAGGTGTAGAAATAAACACAAAAAAATAAATTCATGTATTCTATAATTAATAGAAAAGATGAGCACAAGGTGTGTTCTCAATATACAAAAACAGAACCAATGAAAAAGGTGAAATTAGACATGCACGACATGAAAACATCTTTCAAAGTGAATAGATGCAGTAAATAAATTTGTGAAAAGATTGTTATCTGTTAGACATTTTATGGTCACATTTAACAATACAATAAATACCTGATACTTATATTTAATAGTATTTTTAAAAGGGTATATAAAAAAAGTGTTCTTTATTCGACACGATTTAAATAAAGTAAAGGCTTCAGGAATAGCAGGATACACCTGGTTTAATCCGGAAAAGCTTCAGAAATAATAGGATAAATCTGGTTTAATCTGAATAAATCTACAAAGAAAAAAATAATGTTAACGTTGTTAACAGCTACGTGCAAATCAACCTACACGAAGATGAGAGAAGGTGGCTGGAAGACAGGGATAAAGCTGTCGAGGTCCATGTTCCTGACAAGGTGATCATAAAAGGAAGAATCCCATCTGTATGCAATGTGTTTCCGATTATTTCCAACGAAAATATCTACAAGAAGAAAATACGGATAGTGTTAAATAATGGGAAAAGGAAGTAGTTAAACAGTGATGAAAGAGGCAACAAATTCATTTACAAATACAATGAAGGATGGCGTTACTAGAAGAAGAATATACCTACTCAAGACAAAGAATCGCGAATGTGCATGGACTTTAATAATAAACAATTTGTGTGTGTACATTTTGTGCAATTTTTAACTGTCAAAAACTATATAGGTATAGTTCAACCTGGGGGAAAACTTGAAGAAAACAAATGTGAACAGGGCAACACCAACATAAACATTAGTGTGTGAGTTGTGGCGCTGCAGACGGATAATCGTGTTTTTTCGAGGACCGAGGTGATAAAAAGGCGCGAACGAGGATAAAAGAGAGAAGCTGCCGATCTTTTGAATTGATCGAACGTAAAAATTTTGTTTCATACGCACATGATTGGAGGCGTACTAATACACTGTATAAAATCATTTTAGTTGAATGTATTAAGTTATTTTGATTTCATTAAGAAGTTTAGTTTTCACATTATAATTAATTCATTGCTACTTTGTTTAATTTCATTATTTTTTTATTATCAAAATGGTAGATATAAACCAAGAGGAATTTGATAATGTATATCAACATTATAAGTAAGTTTTTCTTAAAATAAATTCATGGTAGATAATTGATGGTGTGGGGCGTGTGCTAAAGATGCTACGTGAGAATGTTCATTTTTAGTAAAGCGTTTGACATCGTCAATATTTTGAATAAAATATTATTTTATTTGCTAAAGTAGATTAATTTTGCAAATCATGGGAGTATTGTTAATGATGTAAAAAGAGCATTAAAGGTACTACGTGAAAATGTTTGCTAGCGATGTTTACTGTGCATTATTAACAATTTATTAGATAAAATTTAATAAAGATTTCAAGCATTTTTGAATACGTAAAGGTATAAGCATTTTTGATGGACAAATAGCCAATTTGTGGTATGTACAACGTGCGAATATTTGCATATGGCAATTGGTGGGAGTCTTATCAAGGTGTTTTTTACTTTGCGAGATTTTAGATATCCAGAGGCATTTCGTGCAAATGAATCTCTTTGTTGAAATAAAATTCAGCGTCGTAAGGGAAAATTTTATTTCTTTGAAATTATACGATATTGAAAATTTGAAGATAGCAGGAATAATATTTTTATTTAAATCCATGTAATAGATTAAAAGCAATGTGTTTTTCGCATATATATATATATAGGTATATTTTTTGTTTGTGGTTGGAATAATGAAAAGGACATTTTTCTTTTAACAGCCACATGTGGCAAAAGAATTTCTTTACTGTTGTTGTTATTGAATATTGAATTTAATACAAATGTTTTATGAGATTTAATTTTTTTTTAATCTTATCTAATTTAGTTTAAAATAAGAAATGTTGTTGACGAATAAAGGAAGGATCACTGCTAGAACCTACAAGAATAATGTGAATGATAACAGGCATTAAGATTAAAATATTTGTTGGAGTATTTTTTTAGTATTTAAATCACTATAATCTCTGCATTCATAAATAAATATATACATATAGTTTTTGTATCATTGGTGCCCAATGTATGGCAATAATACATTTATTCATATAATTATGCCACCAGTGCTACTGCAATATGCTATAATAATTCTAAATTTGTAATGTTATATGCAATATTAAATTATTTCTTATATGTAATATCGATCTTTGTGTTAAATTAGTTTTAATTAATAAAGATATTTTCAATTATATAGAATGTATTTCTTGAGTTATTAAAACAAGTAAACGAAAATTCTTGAAAGTAGTTCACACGTAAAATAATAGATGTCGCACGGAGGAAATACAATTCAGAATATGATATATGCGGCAAATACACCATGTCTATGAAGCGGCACGGTCAACCATTTACGATCTCTCTGTATGTGTAAAATGTAGTACATTGCACAAAATTTATTTTACATTGTATCAATACAGTAACTTCAAACAAAACTTTTATAATTAAATAGACATACGCAAATACAAGTAACACTAATAATTGGTTAAATTCAAATATTTTGTACAAAGTTATTTACTTTACATTCATTTTTTAATAAAGTAGTTCTGACAAGAATGTATTCTAAAAGTTATATATTATGAGAGTAACTGTTTGAAAAAGTAACGATTATTTGAAACCAGTATTCGTTATTTCGGATCTTATCGAGTAACGAATACTTTACTAACGGATAGATACATTTGCAACACCACTACTAATCTAATAATTTATTCCATCTTTGTGAAGTTTTGCTTCACCTCTTTTAAACCTTCATCACACCTGTGTATTTGAAAAAAACGTACGTTACACATAGGTGCCATAATTTGATATTTCAAATATAAACTGCATAAATTAAAACAAACAAAAACACGGTATTATAAATAATATATGTTCAAAAAACGTACATTGACTAGTTATTACGTATATGTCTTAAACTGACAATTTGCATGACAATAAGTGCCTTGTAATTCTTATGTAATTGTTCGTTGAAATGAAACCAGTTCTACAGTACAAACAATTATAAAAAAGTTAGGACACTAACTAATTGTATACACACAATAATGGATATATTTGAAATCTCATGTATTTTTAGAACAGTATTATACGCAAGTATCGCGTGTGCAGTTTATGTCCCCAGCATATTTGTTATGTTAGTGGTAAAATTTACTTCTTTTTTGTTATTTTTATACGTGAAATTATTTTTATTTTTATTATAAATTTTTGTAATGTCTGAATCTTTAGTACCTATATATTTATTATTACATAAACTTATTTTCTTTCTTGGGTTTGTGGTATTCCTTTTAAATAAAACTAATATATTTTACTAACGTTTCGATGTATTTAACATCTTTTTCAAAGTTTATAAAACATATAACTGTAAAAGATTACAAAATATCAGTCTACGGTACAATATGAAACTAAACTTGGAGTCTGTGGCTTGAAACTACACAAAAACACTAAAACACCTTCACCACACTAAAGCACAAAAATGGCTAAATACGTATTTCAACAACTAAGTTGTCATCATCAGTAGCACTGATTAAAAATCGCGCTGTCTACACACCGTAGCGTAACAGAACAACACTGATTTCCAATTTACAGGGATGGTTTATTTATACTTTTACCTAGGCTATTACCTACCTCATTAACAGTACCTGATCGTTGTACCGTAAATGTCGTCATACTTACTATTCTAATCCTATCCTTTAATATTCTATGAAAAACTAATAGTATCTAAAATAATATAATTTGCACTTGTTTTATAAGTTAAACTATAAAACAATTATAGAGAATTAGATAGTTACGAGAGTATATACATTCAGAAAAATAAAAATAAATTAATGAATTCAGATAACGGGCCAATTCCCCAATCTAGTTTATATAAGTTTGTGGTGTAAGCAATAACCCCCTTTTAGATACCGTTAGTTTTTCATAGAACATTAGAATTAAAGGATAGAATTATAGTATTAGCATGACGAATTTAACGGTACAGGGATCAGGTACTGTTAATGATGTAGTTAATAGTTTAGGTAAAAATATATAAACCATCCTTGTAAATTGGAAATTATATTATTTTAGATACTGTTAGTTTTTCATAGAATATTAAAGGATAGGATTAGAATAGTAAGTATGACGACATTAACGGTACAACGGTCAGGTACTGTTAATGAGGTAGGTAATAGCCTAGGTAAAAGTATAAATAAACCATCCCTGTAAATTGGAAATCAGTGTTGTTCTGTTACGCTACGGTGTGTAGACAGCGCGATTTTTAATCAGTGCTACTGATGATGACAACTTAGTTGTTGAAATACGTATTTAGCAATTTTTGTGCTTTAGTGTGGTGAAGGTGTTTTAGTGTTTTTGTACGGTACAATATGATTTATGCTAACAATATTTATAATTATTTTTATTTTTATGTATGGCAACGGACAACCTACCTTAAAATTCATTTCGTCAATCATTAATATTTTCTAGGCTACTTTTTATATATTCATTGCTAATTTTGTATTATTGAAAAGTATAAATTTGATAGATTTGCAATGATAGATCTGTCATCTATTGAGTATTTTTGTTTTTTAATATGAATCATTTCTAATATATCTCTTGCTTTTTGGTTATGTTCTTTGTCCAGAATTTTTACCCGATTGAAATCAAATTCATGTCCAGTATTAATATAATAGTATGTTTTTTCAATGCGGTGTTGTTTTTACAGTATTCATTCTGCTTTTTAGGTGTTGTTTTGTTTGTCCGATATAAACAAAGAACAAAAAAACAAAAATACTCAATAAATGACAGATCTGTCATTGCAAATCTATCAAATTTATACTTGTCAATAATACAAAATTAGCAATGAATATATGAAAAAGTAGCCTAGAAAATATTAATGATTGACGAAATGAATTCTAAGTATAGGTTGCCCGATGACATACATAAAAATAAAAATAAAAAGAATTATAATTATTGTTAGTATAAGTCATATTGTACCGTAGACTGATATTTTGTATTCTTTTACAGATATATGTTTTCTAAACTTTGAAAAAGATGTTAAATACATCGAAACGTTAGTAAAATATATTAGTTTTAATAAAAAGGAATACCACAGATTCAAGAAAGAAAATAAGTTTATATAAAATAGTGGTAAAGAAAGAAATACATATATTTATTATTACATATTTATTTCTATGGTATTTATGGTACACAAATACTGTATAATAAGTTTTAATATTAAAAAATGATACAATTATTGACTTGTGTACTATTTCTGGGATATACTGTATGTTAATATGTTAGTTATGTTTTTTCGTCTTGATTCTAGACTAGCTTGTATGCTATTCGACGCATTAAATGTGGTAAAGGTATGTCATGTATATTAGCGAACATTTTCTAATCTGTTTTTGAATTTAAATTGTGACTTATGGTTCTAATTGTGAGTATTTCTAGAAACATTCTTCGAATGTAGTTTGGTTCTTTGAATAATAACTTAATAACATATCTTGAATTAATATTCATTAATCATTAGACATACATTTTTAAATATATTTTTTCAAACGTCAGAAAGTGTATATTGATACTTTTGTTTGTTTATTACTATCCATTTCACCATAGAAACGCGTTCAATAATATTTTATCTGTTCATGAATTACTTTGCTTTCTCAAACTTATAGAGTTACAATTTAATTAATTCCAATATTGTGAAGGATTTGTTTATGTTTTAAAATTTTGTGTTAGTTTCATTCAACTTTAATAGTTTTATAATTTATAAACTCAAATAATATATACTAAAAGCCAATTGTCTCGCTCTTTGTAACACGAACGATTAAAAGGGCACAGCTATACCCCAAAATTGACGAATTGGGGCGACACTATTCTGAGAACCTGGCGCATCTACGGTGGGAACGAAAATGTCACGTGACGGGGACTACGGTCCCATGTGCCTTAGGCTATTTTTCATGTCTCCGAAGAGAGAACGAGGGTCCGAAAGGAGTTTTTGAAAATTTCAGACCGTGCAGAAAAAGAGTGTGCATAATAGCATTTTGCCATAAGGCCTACGTGTAAAATATAAAATATGGAATAGATTCGATTTTAAAATGGCGGTGGATCGATACAGATGACCGTGACACCTCAAAAAGGGTAAGTTAAACGCACGGAAAATTCAATTTCAGGTTATAAATTATCAAAACCGTCAAATCAGTTTGAGTTCGCGATATGGCATTTGCCGGGAAACGTCAAAATTGGCGGAAAGCACCAGTCGTGCAATACATACATAATGACTATCTATTCACGTTTATCGATCGGTTGTCAAGTTTATATGTCAGAAGGCCAACAAATAAAGAGATTACGAATGAAAAGTGCATTTTAATTGAAATGTGGTACCTTTCAGATACGTATTAGTGTTATTATTATCAATCGTTACTATTTCTTTTCTATATGAATATATGAACAATGCCGACGGATATGATAAAATATCGCGCGTAAGTACAGTAATAAATATAACGATTTTTCTATCTTTTATTAAAATATATTTAATACAAAGACACTCTATTCATTATATATGTCATCGAAATGTCGTCACTTCTCGCGAAAGAAGTATGGGCTATTTTTTGCTTAAAACTGGACGCAAAAAGGTCAGGCCAATTTCATACAACGAAGAACTTGAAGCAAGACTAAATAAAGAATCATCTGAGTTTTGCCTTTTGGGCCTGCGAAATTACGTTAGATGCACACGAATTATACAAAACCTAAATGTCAACAAAACGTTGGAAATATATCAGTATTCAAGATGTAGTTATATAAATTTAAGCCATTTTACGAATGGGATCATTTAATAACATTTCTCATCGATCTTTCTACATACAAAGAATAGAGTGAGTTTTCTTTATTTGTCAGATGTGTCCGAAACACTTCGAAAAAAAAATAAATACATCAAATAAAATTCCCATAAGCATTTATGTCATTTCTTTTATCAATTCAGTTATAAAAGCTAGCATTTAAAGTATGCGACTATGCGGGTTGGCACCAACTAATCAGAAGTACATTTTCGGTTAAATGGTATTAGGAGCCAACAAGATTTTCGATTGGGTTTTACAAAGTATACTATTAAAGCGTAATATGAAAATTAATTAATTCTCTCAAAGACCTGTAAGTTTAAAACATGTTTTGTTAAAGTTCATCATGTTATGTTGTTAATTTCATTTGACAATTGGAAAGACAATTTGGTTAAGCACTGTCAGTCTGACATTTCGTTCTCACAAGTTTATGTGTGAACCAATACACTACAACGAAGTATTGTCACGATGACAGTCTGTCAAAAAATTTGAAGTATGCACTATTTTTATCGTAAACTTGACACAAAGCGAGGCATAGTACTACCAATTTTATAGAACGAATAACTTGAAACCACATTTAATTGCCGAACCGTCTTGGTTTTGCTTTTTTTTTTGGTCTGTCGACGTTCACCTTGGGCTAGATACACACAATTGATACAAAACCTGAATGTCAACAAAATTTTTATAAATATCAGCGTTCAGTAAATTGTATAGAAATGTTGTTCGCTTTGTGGGAAAAGTCTTAATAAATAAATTCATTTGCCACTAATTATAAATGTCACAATAATATTTAATTTATTTCTAAGAGACATTTTGTTTAATATACGTCTTCATTCATAAACAAGACTAAACTGAACTGCGGTTGTAATTACTCTACATTGTCGGTCATTCAGGTACAGTTTTCAATATCGTAATTATAAAATTAAAACAAAGGCGTCGTAATGCAATGATTAATAACATTTAACGTCCACTGAAAGAAATATTATAACGGTTAATATTTACAATTTATTGCATTATCAATTATTATTATTATTACTATTGTATCGGTCATTTATCGTATCTTTAATGGCTTGGACACATCTCTGTCATCTCTCTACATACAAATATACATACTGCGTCTTTAATTTACATTTAGAGTAGCTTATGATATCAATATTAATTTGTGCTACAGTAATGTTTTTCATTTTGACTACTGTCATAGTTAAGTCAATTTATTGAAAAATTAATATTGAAATCGTAGGTTATTCTAATGGTAATTGATGACTTATATCGACATTTTATGACAAACATTATGGAGCACTGATGATCTTGATTATTTGCAAAGAACGTCATATAAATTTATTTCTATTGAATATTGCCCCGGAAGCCTTACGTTAATTGTAATTCAAAGAAACGAATACATCATGTATACATAACGCTAAATAGCATCTAAATTTCAAACTTCAACAACAAAAAGTCAGACTGACGTTAAGATGCTTTAAATTGTCGTTCCACCTGTCACCGTGACAGTAGTTCGCGGACAAAAATATACGTCTATACAAGGTGTGCCAAAAGTTTAGAAAATCAAAAATGATTTTTTTGGCATTTTACAGGGGACTGTAATAAAACTGTAAGCGGATGCTAAAAGGCGACTCAAGCTCGAAGAAATTGATGGACAGCTAATTACAATATACTATCTTTACATTTTCATGTAACGAAATAACGATATAGTATGTATGCATATGCAAGGATAGGCTCAGTCATTAAAATATAGATTACGTTTTTTACTAATTCTCGTAAAAAAACCATTCTAACATATTTATTTATGATATTCATTTTACATATGACTTTCATATAAGTAGTGGCAGCTATATATTATTGAATACCAATCACTTAGATTAATTTATTCATTTTAAATTGGTCCGGTCAATATAAATTTGTAGTGGCATTGAAGCATCACTAATTCATAATGAGATTCTTCGGCATTGTTTACAAAAATGATTTACTTGCATTGTGGTTAAAGAACAAATTATGTGTACCTTCAATATATCTATTTGAGAGGGCAGAATTTCCTAAGAAATTAAAAACCGCTTGTGTTCTGACATTATACAAAAGAGGCTCTAGATTGAATATGGCCAATTATCGTTCTCTTGCGATTGCTCCCAGTTTTGTCTGAAGTTTTTGAATATGCTATGTTGGGTAGATTACTCGCGCATTTAGATAAAAATAAAATATTAGTAAATCAACAACATGGTTATCGTGCTAATCACTCAACTTTGACAGGAATTCATGTATGAATACATTATTAAGACTTCGGACAATGCAAAATATTCATTTGGAATTTTTTGTGATCTAAGCCGTGCGTTTGATTGTGTTGATCATGACATTTTGCTTGATAAACTGGAGTGGTACGGAATTCGTGGTGTTGTTGCGCAGTGACTTGAGTCCTACCAGCGTGATAAATTTCAATTGATAAGAATAAGACATAAGGTTGATAGTTGTATTAGAAATATCACATTTTCTACCTTGCCTGTTGAGAGGGGAGTGCCTCAGGGCAGTGTTTTGGACCCAGTTCTTTTTTTGATTTTCATTAATTTTCTCGAAAATTTCAAAATAGCTTTGTATGTTGATAATACTAGTGCTGTCGTGTCGATTTCAAATATTTCTGAAACTGAACGGCAGTAAAATATTCTTTTACAAAACATGACTACATGGTTTGCTAATAATAAGTTATATCTACATAATGACAAGACAAAATTTGTGATTTTTCATACAATACAAAATAAGGCTCAGTTAGATTTACATTTGTATGCCCAAGATAAAGAAATAGAACGTGTTAGTGAGATAAAGTTATTGGGTATGAATATGGATGAAACAATGTCTTGGGATGTTCATTGTCGGGATATTATAAGCAGATTAAACTCTAGTTGTTACAGATTCATAATTTGAAAACTATAATTGATTTTGATTCCTTGCTATCGTTTTATTTTGCTAATATTCACTCTAGATTGTTGTATGGCATTACTGTTTGGGAAACATCTTGTGTTGCTAATAATGTATTTCTGCCACAAAAACGTTGTATGGCCGGAATTAGTTCCAGACAATCATGTAGACCTTATTTTAAGCAATGGAATATCCTGCACATGCCTGCTATTCATATATATGAACTTTTAAATTATATACATAAAAATAAGCACGAGTTTCGACATAATTATGACACTCGTTCATGTCAAAACTCTCATATACCTAAGTACTCATTGTATTTGTCTGGAAATTCTCCTCAAGTTTTGGGTTTAACAGTTTTTACTGCCTTGCCTCAGAGATTTCAAATTGTAATTAATGGGCCTGTGTTTAATCGTAGTGTTGGGGCATTCTTGATAGAAAGCTGTATTTATTCTATTGATGAATATTATGAATTGCGTAGCGAACAACCAATTGTTTAACTTAATAATTTTTAATTTGTTATCTTAGTTATAGGTTTGTTTTTGTTGTCTTTTATACTTATTTTGGAGGATTGTAATTATGACAATATCGATATTCTTCTTTGGAATTGTATGACAGTAAATATATTATTATTATTAATAATATTATTATTATTCTACTGTAGTCAGCCATAGAGCTGCTTAATCCCTAATTAGTGGAATCCCTATCATTACACTCTTCATAGTTCATACGAGCTGTTGACTATAGGAGGAATGTCGTATCTGAATATTATGTAGGTATTTAGGTATGCGTTCATCCATCTTATCTTGATTAAATTTTTTATCTATCTCCATGTATTACGTATAGTTAGTAGATATGATTTCGATCATCCAGTTCAATGAAATGAAAACGTTCCGGTTGTAGTTAACACATTTATTGTGTATTTTCATGTTTTAATCAAAAAAGAAACGATGGAGGAAGAAACAGCACCTATATTAGATCCGTAAGTAACTGGAATTATAAAATTTGGTCGTACATAATGCAATAATAATTTATGGTCGAATATTTAAACTATATGGTTTCTTTCTACAAGGTACAGTAAATATCAGTTGCGCCGCTTTCTCTTAAAATGTAAATGTGCACAAGGTACATATTAAACAACAATTTAATGGGAAAGTATATAGTCCCATTTTTCTACTATCTAGTTTCTCTGAATTTACGAAATAACATGAATAAATATATTAGTCAATTTCTTTAATGCTTCTATTGACTCAATAAAAGCGTTTAAGCTTATCGGTTACGAAATACTTTTGGCGTTTTCCATAACTAGTTTAACTCTTTTAGTTATTCTTAGTCGATTGGTCAAAATTGGTATTCCTCAAGGTTCGGTTTTGAGGTCTTATTACTTAGTTTTTACAATATACATCAACTATTTACTTATAGTTTTAAATAAGGTCAATGTTTTTTTTTCATTCCTTAAGTTGTTAATCAAAAAAATATTTACTTCTTAAGCATTTTTGTAGGTTTTTCTATCAACAGATTAGTTATTAAGTAGCAAAGATAGTATGTAAATTGGTTATATATTTATAACTGATTACTGATATTTTGCATACTTTCTAACGACGTTGATATTTATGATGTGATTTCTTCCATTACAATTTTAGGTATTATATACATAATTCAACTAGGATATTTGACGTTGATCAATTAATCTTTAAGACAATCAAAGAATAAAGCAATATTGATATTTGGTGTATATTTTGTACCAAACAGTATTCTTGTAATCCAGCGTATGCAATTAATTATGAAGCCTGGAAAAGAACATATACGGTAGCATACAAAGAAGCTGGATAGAAGGAGGATCTTCTATAATTATTCGTGAAAACTCCAAACATATTGTGGAGTTTTTCTAATTGACTTTAGGGAATATCCTGCACCATCAACTACTGCAACATTATCATATTCACGTAGAGTATTGGCTCCTGAAGACTATCCTAATCGTATAACTTTTGGTCAACGCGTTTTAGAATGCATTATATTTGGTTCTAGTTTGGAAAGAATTGTGCTGGTCTCAGATATGGAATGCTGGTGTCCAACGGCAAAAATTCCCATTATATCGCATTTAGAAGAACCAATGCTAATTATTTTGGCTTACATATATAGAGAGATTTTGCATTCATCTCCTTTAAGAGAGCCGGCTTATCTTAATATTTTGCGAAACGTTCTGCCAAAGCTTTTAGAAAATATCCCTTTCGATATAAAACGAAACGTATGGTTTCAATAAGAGAGTATATCTTTGCGATAAACACCTGGATCAATGTTTTCTAAATAGGTGGATTGGAAACTTGATCTCGGTACCTAAACGAACTCTCAAGTATCGCAAAACTCATTACCTGATTGGTAATTGGTAATTTGACATTTTTGCAAATAAATGAGAAGTGTAAACAGAAAATTAAACGGGCCTAATCACAGAACCTTGGGGTACACCTCTTACTATACTGAGTGGAACCAATATATCTATCACTGATCGTTGTTGACTGGTTGCGATTAACGGAAATATTTTTAAGTAAAGTAATACATCTACTACCTAAAAAAATGTTCTTAAATTCTAGAGTTCATGAACTGGTAATGTAATAAATGCATAAAAAAAAGTCAGTATATTATCAGTATCTAACGGTATTTTTTTCTAGCCAAATAGACAAGCCGTAAACAAATATAATGGTACAATATATAGTTTAATTTTCAGTTTTAATGTCATTTATATTTTTAGGGAAACTATTGATTCGATTGAGGATAAACCTGAAGCCGAAGGCGATGACGTCAAAACGATCTCATGTTTTCAATTGGTACGTAACACTTTTAATCTCAGATTGAGATTCTGATCGGATTATATGATTAAATACGGAGCGATAATTATAATTAGTAACCAAATTGTTTTATTTGTATAGTAAATTCTTATCATTATTTACTACAAATATCCTGTTATCTCATTATTTTCAGTTAGATCGAGTATTGACGAATGATAAAATTAGTACTCGGTTTTAACATGTTTTCTGAAATATAAAAGTTGATAATAATGTAGGTACTACATTTTGTAATATTGTATATACAGGCTTATTCACAAACAACACATTCACATACAATGTGGAAATAAAGTAACGGATAAAGGCATTAACATTGTTAATATTCATTATTTGAAATAAATCTCGAAGGGGTGTAGCGTTTTTAACTAAGGGGAATATTTTCATCGCATTTTGAGTTTCTTACTTCATTTGTTTTTCATTTTATGACGTCACCAATTTTTTTTTAAATGACCATCTATAATTTTTTTAATTGATATCGATAGTACTTTCAATTCCCTATCTAACGGTATAAAACTTTTAATATATTACTACATTTCAAAAAAATTGAGAAAAAGAGTCTTAAAGTTAAAATCTTAAAAATTCATTAAACAAATCTAGTCACATAAATTTGATCGAAAGATTGCCGGCACATTCGTTTTTATTATAAAACCTCTACTAAAGCCGTGAGTGCGGTAAAGGGTCCCGATCGCTTTTATTATATATAATTATGAAAATGTTGAAAACCGAACTATTACTTTACTATCTATTCCATTCAAAGTTAATAATTACATTAAAACTAAACTTATTAACCAGAAAAAAAACTAACAATTACATCAAATCAAAAATAAGCATAGAAATAACACGTTTTAAGTTAAATTTACACTAACTTTTCAAAATGACGACCCTGTACCTTCTGACAATACCCAAGAAGATTATAAACCCATTTCTCACATTCTGAATAGGTTGAGCTGATAAAGTCGGATCGCTTTCGCAACCGACATGGCAAAACTACGAACTAAAGACGCTGATTCAATACCACTACAAATCCAGTCAACCGGAACAATTTTAGAACAATAAAATTCAAATAATTAATTAATATTTTAGGATAAATAGCTACGGCTAGTAAAATACTATTACATGAAAGTCAGTTAGAAATTAAATATTATAGATAAAATTATTAAATAATACTTTTCTATATCAATATTTTATTTAATACATGGCTATTCTGAGCATTGTTGTCAGATTTTTATTTTCACGGAGCGGATGACACTTGACAAGCGTAGCGAATATTAATGTAAATGACATTGTGGTCATCTTTATTATCACAATTTTAAGTCCCCCTAGAAAATTTCAAGTATTAAATCCCACACCGTACAAAAAACAACTTAACACTGGCAGCGCGGAAGAACTAGTAATATGTGATGGTAACCAGATGGCGATGCGAGTGTGTCGTTAAGTTGAAGCACTCAAGTGATCCCAATTATCGCAAGATTATTTGCAAACGATCTTTAAAGAGCAATATTATGTACATGAAACTGAACAAAGAACTTTTATTACACATAATTACATGACCTGTTTGGGATTTTACTGGTACATTGCATATTAGTACATGTTTTGCAGTTTGGATTTTATAACCTACTAATATCTGACATAAAAGAATACAAGCTAAATATTGTCTGAACGTGTTTTCCAATTTACTTATAAAAGGCATAAGAAACGCTGACTATTTTTATTCTGAAGCAAATCTTTCTTAAACAACATCATTAAAAACTAATGAGTCCACTTTCCTGTGCAGAAATAAATCGAATACATTGATCTAAACCAAATTATATACCGGTAAAATGGGGTGGCTTTATGCCACTTTTTATGGTTTTCAAAGAATTTCGGACAATTATAGACACCAAAAATGTTTGTAAAAATTAACGATATACTTTGAACCTTTGGTTACTGAATTGTGTAAAAAAGACTTAGAAATTTTCATTCGTTTTTCTAAAATTATTTATAACAATTGGCACAATTTCCCCCCATAGGATGGGGTGGCTTTGTGCCAGCTACTTGTTTACCGTTTTAGCACAATGCCGCCTATTTGCAGACTGAAAATGTGCCAGGCCCAGCTTCATATTTTAGTGAAACTGTATGGTATGAGTGACATGGCCCAATTTCACCCCAATTAGTTTTATCTCTGTTATTTTTGTGGTACAATCTCGCCCCAAATAGAAGGTTTAATGAAAATTTTTTTTTATTTATAAAATATAACAAAAACTAGATATTCTTACAAACCAAAATAAAACAAAAGAACAGCCAATTCTCACATAGAATAGTAACTAATAAAGATAATTAAGCGTATAAACTGAATTTCAAAATAGGTAGTGGCACAAATTCCCCCCTTATATTGTCGGAATCTTATTCAAGGTGACACACCCAGGTTATTTTGCACTACTCGACCACTGCGTATTCTTTAAAAGATAACCTATATAACACCTAATTACGTGTGAACTTTGAAACGGTCATTATTAAAACACTTTAGGCAAGCCAGGAGAAAGTATGCGATAAAACGAAAATTTTGCAAAATCTCACCAACTTAATAACTTGACGGAACAGAAATGGAGGGTATTGCATACACAAACCATACATTTCATTCTATTCGCCTCTAATATCGGTATTCTTGAACAAGAGTTCGGGGCGGTCGGTGAATCGATGTGCCGATATGGTGCGAATATACACGATCAACACGTAGTGGCACAATCACGCCCCGGCTGGCACAAAGTCACCCCATTTTACTAATAGAAAGTAAGTTTTATTCAACAGAAATGTTTGGTTTTACTTGTAATTACTTTGTTATCTAGCATAATCAACTGAAAAACGAATGTTGCATATAAAGAATTGGAGATGGATTAAATTCAGTATCTATATCAAGGATCAGACAGATTTCGGAATGTGTTAACATATTTGTTTATAATGCTTCAGCAGAAGATTACGATAGTTAAAATAATTTGTACTTACATTGATCTGTTGAAGAAAAATTCTATCTAATCGAAGAAGTAGGTGACTCTCACTAAGATACTAAATGTTTGAAGATTACATACTGTTTAGAAAATTTTCAACTTTAAGAAGGTATAATTATGTTGACTAATAGAAGAATTGTGGATGATTGATGTCAGCACCTGTCTTCCAAACATAGACGGAAACCATAGAGAAACACTAGGAAAAGTTAGGCATGACAAATTGTACGAGACATGTGTTCCTATTAGGAACTATAACTTGTTAGGAAATTAACTGTTGTGGAATAAAGTGTGCCGATTCTAAAATTAAATAACTGAATTTAAGGTTTCTCAAAAAAATTGATCCAGAATAAAATAATGATCGAGTTTATTTTTGTGACAATATAAGCATTTGCATAGGGGAATGGAGTTAAAACATATTTCTGTTATATTATTTTTATAGTTTTTCGAAAATAACTTTTGTATATTTTCTGTACGCTTTTAATTTTGTATTTATTTATTGTTATGAATGGAATTAAGATTATATAATTTAAAAAATATGTGATAGAATTGTAATAATATTAATGTAGTACATTATAAATTGGGATAGTAAAAATACTTGTTCATTATTGTATTATAATTTAAAGTTGCTTGGTAAGTTGAATTCTGATCAGTACAAAAATTCAGCGTAAGAATACTCAACATTTGAAATACTTTAAGATGTTGAATTGTTTAATTCAGCATTAAATATAATCTTTAACTACAAGAATCTTAAATAAATAATTTTGATTGTGTATAGCTTAATTAAAAGTGTTTGATTAGCATACAATCAAACAGTATAATTAATATTCACAGAACAATGGTACCGTAATAAGACAGAAAGCTATCTAATCGAAGAAGCAGGTGATTGTCACATAATAATAAATGTTTGAAGATCACATGTAATATTATTTAGGAAATTTTCAAATTTAAGAGGGGTTAAACACGTTGACTGTAATAGAAGAATAGATAGAATTTATACTAGTTTAAGGCTTAAATAAATAATAATGATGAGTCTAGCTTAATCAAAAATGTTTGATTAGCATGCAAAAACTATGTTGTAATCAATGATATACCTGCGAGAAATGTTTCAAACAAGTTGCTTTTAGTATGTCAGTGAGTATGGTAATAATCATAGTGAACAGTAAGAATCTGGCAAAAAAAAGTTTTTATAATTGGTATAATACTTTTCTGACCTTCTTGTTGTTGCATGTAGAATTACTTTAATGTTAATGCATTTAATGGATATGCAATATAGCACTACTGGTAACGATACTGCTGTACAACTGTCTTTGCTAGTAAATATTTTTATTGTCTATAGTAAAACTAACTGGAACATATTTACTTAATACATTTCTGAATTTAAATGAACACCAAAAGTTCAATTCTGTGTGAAAATCTTACCTTTATTGTACTTATATTTAATTATTAAGAGCAGACAAATTCATACAAATATAAAATAATCATTATATTCGGTTTCTAATAGTACTTAAGCCAAGTTATTATCAAATTAATAGTTGCATATTAGAATTATTGTCGGTAGTGCTAAAATCACAAGTCTAATTGATTATTTAGGGTTATAGTATCAAAATTAATATTACTTGACAGATCAAATTTTGCAACGTCTCAAATTTGACGCCATTTTAATTTTGGTGGCGCATGTCGGTTAGTCGGTTGCGAGAGCGATTCTAGTATATTAATCTAATTTCATGTCGAATTCTGTGCATGAGATCTTCTAAATTATTAGGGCGATTTTTATACACTTTAAAAGTTCCCCTCGTAGAAAGAAGCCTAATGGCGTTAGACCAGAAGACCAAGCCGGCCATTCGATCGAACCTCTTCTTCCTATACATCTCCTGGGAGAATTGGGTCCAAGTAGCGTCGCACATTAATTGCGTAATGAGGCGGAGCACCATCATATTGTAACTATGTACTATTATTTGGTGGGTCAGGGTTGTTTGCATTAGGAAATAATGCAGCTAATGCAGCCATCAATTCGAACTGTAGAAATTGTAAGTACACTCTCCTCAGTGAAATTGTTAGCAAAAAAGAATGAATTTAGAATTCTGTCACCAATAATTCCTGCCCATACCTTAACTTTCTGAGGTTATTGCTCAATAGTACCATTTTTATTAATAAAATAGTTTGCAAAAGATAAATTATTCTAATTTTGAAATGGGAACACTTATTTTATTGTGAGACTGACTAATTAATTTATTCTGACAGCTGTAACTAATGCTTTTTTTTTGTTTTATGCACCAGCAACTAAATTCATTTTGCTAACATAATGAATTTTTATTAATATTTGAACTTGAAGAGTCTTTCTCTCAATTTTTTTCAAATGTAATATATTAGAAGTTTTATACCGTTGGATAGGGAATTGAAAGTACTATCGAAATCAATTAAAAAAAATATAGGTTGTCATTTAAAAAAAAAGTTGCTGACGTCTAATATGAAAAACAAATGAAATAAGAAACTAAAAGTGCGATGAAAATATTCCCCTTTGTTAAAATCACTATACCCCTACAAGATTTTTTTCAAAAAATCAATATTAACGAAGTTAATGCCTTTATCCGTTACTTTATTTCTACACTGTCCGAGGTAGGCACCATAAACTTTCGACCTGACAGGCTTATACAGGTTCAAACACGTTCAAACTCCGTCACGTCATGCATGCACATATGCGAGGTGTACACTATAAATATGACGGTTCGAAGCCTAGTAGTTTTTAGCAACCAGCCAACAATCCTGACTAGCGCACGAAAATGTCTGAAGTAACGAAAATTGAGTACCGCGCGGTCATTAAATTTTTAACAAAAAAGGGTATACACCTTATCACATTAAACAACGTTTAAACGGCATTTACGGTGTTTCATCTCCTTCGTACTCAACTTTAAAAATGTGGGCAAATTGTTTCCGTTTGGGACAAGAATCTCTGGAAGATGCTGATCGGTCGGGTCGACCAATTGAAGTGATAACGCCTCAACAAATTTCAATTGTTGAACATTTAGTGCTAGAAGATCGCCGTTTGAAAGTGAAGGAATTAGCAGCGATAACAAACATTTCAGAAATAAGTGTTCGCCGAATTTTCCATGATCATTTGGGTATGAATAAAATTAGTGCTAGATGGGTACCACGACTTCATTCTGCTCTCCAACGTGCGAGGTCGTTTTTAAACTTGTGTGGAGACGACCCAAAACCTATTTTGGAGTCCATTGTTACAGGGAATGAAACAATGATTCTGTTTTACGATCCTCTATCGAAAAGGGAGTCCCTGGAATGGCGGCTACCGGATGAACCTCGTCCTAGAAAGGCGAAAGTCGTTCAATCAATGAAAAAGGTGATAGCCATAATATTCTGAGATTGTGAGGGCATTTTGATAATTGACTTTAAGGACCGCAATACAAGTGTGAACGGCACATATTATGCGTCTTTATTATTAAGGGACAGTATTTATGCAAAACGTCGTGGAAACTTAACAAATGGTGGGCGATTATTGCACGACAATGCTCCCGTCTATACTGCCGCCATTTCACAAACTGCCGTCCGCGAATGCGGCTTTCAAGAATTGGAACATCCACCGTATAGTCCGGATATGGCTCCTCGTGATTTTTTTTGTTTTCTAATTTAAAAACAGATCTTAGGCGACGTAGTTTTAAGGGTGACAGTGAGTTGCAAGCAGCTGTTATGGAACATTTTGACGGAAAAACTTCAGATTATTTTTACTAGGGTATTGAATTATTAATTAATCGTTATAATAAATGTATAGACATTGAAAAATAAAAAATTCTCATATTGTTCCAATTTTCATTTTTGTATATCAGGCCGAGAATTTATGGCGCCTACTTCATATAAGAGAGGTAAATGTCAAAGTTATGCTTCTTTTGTGACATATTGCAATTCTAAAAATCAAGTTTGAGCAATTTTGTCTTAAGTATGGTAGATTTTAGGCACTAGGTACCATATATACCCAAACTTTACCATTCATAAGACATTTGTAATTTTCCAATGTCATTTCATTCAGTTAATAACAATATATTTTAAAGTGTTAAAGTGTATTGCTGTTTTCTGACCTATGCTTACATTCTATTTGTTCTTTATACATATTAATTTGTTATTTTGATACCGGGATATCAACAATTAAATTGGTCAATGGTGGTCATGGATTTTGAAATTATTGTCGTAGCGTGCATCGTACATTTAGGTATGTCATAATTGTTTGAATGTCAAAATGTGTCAAGTTATTGTGTTGAAGTTTTCTAATCCTGCACGGTTTTTGAATCATGGTTCTCACCACAGAACACAAAATTTACATGATTGAAGCCTATTTTCGAACGGGTGTGCTAGTTAATGGAACTTGGGAATACAGTCAACGTTTGTGTTTGGACAATTTTCGAGAGCACTTCCCAGCTGTAACAGTATTAACGGACAATTTTTATGCATGCCTTACAAATTGTGTTTTAAGTGTTTCGCGAAACTGGTTCTGTGACGCATAAAAAAGGTGCTGGTAGACCAAGAGTTCGTACAGAAGAAGTTATTAATGACGTTCGTCAACGTATGGAATAAGAGCCTACAAAACCTTTAAAACGTCTCTCTCAAGAAATTCTGCTTTCTTATGGAACATGCCAAACGATTGTAAAGAAGAACCTGAACATGCATCCATATAAGATGCAATCATATCAAGCTCTTCTGCCTGCAGACCACCCCAGACGCCTTGCGTACTGCCATTGGTTCGTTAATAATTTAATGAATGACGATCTGCTGAACTTAACTTTTTTTCTGACGAAGCTTGGTTTCACCTTTCCGGATACATCAATTCTTAGAATATGCGAATGTTGAGCACTGATAACCCGCATATTTTTATTGAAACGCCACTACATGCTCAGAAAATTGGTGTTTGAATGGCAGTTTCTCGCAGAAGAATAATCGGGCCAATTTTTTTCAATTTCACCGTCAACGCAGAAAGGTACAGAAATATTTTTTTGACTGAATTTGTGCAACAGTTAGACGATGATGAACTTCAATACGGTTATTTCCAGCAAGACGGTGCAACAGCACATACTACACGAGAAAATCTTGCTTTTCTCCGCGAGTTTTTTGATGACCGGCTGATAAGTTTGCATACGGAAGTTGAGTTTCCTCCGAGATCACCTTGTTTGACAATTATGGACTATTTTATCTTTCCTTATTTAACGAATAAGATTTTCGCAAATCCGATACATAATTTGCAAGAACTGCAACAAAGAATTGTTCAGCAATGTGCAACCATAACGCCAGAAATGCTGCAAAACGCTTTTCACAGCATGAGGAGGCGCGTAAATTTGTGCGTTGAACAAAACGGGGGACATTTCCAACAATTATTGTAATTTAGTTTTTCTGGTTATTAAAAACGTTATTTATTTCATAACTTGTAGTTAATTATTATTTTACAGCTGAACTAAGTAGGTAACACATTTGTAGGTTATTGATAATGTCAGTGTAGCTTGACAATGATTGAATTATTTCAAAAGGATGATTTAAACTAAGACAAGCGTTTTACATTCCATGACCAACATTGACCAATTTAATTTTTGATATCATAGTACTTTATATTAAATGTAGTACTTAACAGATTTATACAAAATTTTAATATTTGCTGTATTGAAAGTCTTACTAAATTACAACTTAATTACTAATTACTAGAAATCTGTTGACAAAAGGTAAATTTTACACCTGATGAAGCCTTCACATATAAGCTGTTCCATGCAAATCAAGAAAGTAAACTATCTGAAAACGCCGCCAAATTTGAATATGAGTTATTTAACACTGCCATAATTTATATTAAAATCATATGTCATTTCAATGGACATTTTATAGTCCAACCATTTTCCTGCATGTTATAGTTATTTACGAATCAAGTGCAGGAAGACTATGTTTCCGGGTGAGCGCATTTTTAAAGCATGAGCGCCTGCAAGGAACGAGTGTCTTTAATTGGGCGAAGACGCGTAAGTGATTTGTACAATATTTTTGAAGGAACATTAAATTAAAAATATTATTGATTATAATGGTTAGTACCATACCTAACCTAAAATTGATTATCTAACTTATTTAAGCATTTCATGTACATACCTATTATTATTTACCTTTTCATTAAATTAATTTTTTTTCTATTCACATAACGTACTGTAAACGCCAATTTATACGTTATATATTGACCCCTATACCGTTTGATTAGCTGGTATAGTTGTGACTTTAACATTCTAGTGTCAAAAGGAATATTTTTGAACGTTAACCATTCAATCATCTCATTTTTCTTACTAATACTTGTTGGAGCATAATTTGTTTGTGTATTGTGATACGGCGCATTATCAATTAACGGAGTTAAGTTTCTGTTCTATCCATCTGTCATAATTTTCTGCGTTCATATCCGAATGGTAATCACCACTTTTTATGCCGGACTTAAAAATCAATATGGCGTTAGGGATAAAGCCCATGTTGCCTCCTGCTTGCACTATTATTAGTCTGGTTCCTTTAGATATGTTCTTGAAAAGACTTTTTGTACTGTCATCACTCCACATCTTGGAAGACGTATGACTACTGTAAGTGTAAGTCTCATCTATATATACAATAGGTTGATTTGTCTCACACAAATCGACCTAGCGACCTAATTTTTTGCAAGCAATCAATTCTGTGTACATCGAAACTTGAAGTCCAAATCCGTTAAAATTTTTCTTAATGATGTAATTGATTCTTTCCATTCCAATTCATCGCGGATCTTTTGGCGTAGAGTTAAAATCGTAACTTGTCGCTCGTCTGTTCTATGAAAATCATAGATCATATCTCGTACTATTCTTATTCGATACACCGGCAAACTTCCGACACTCTTTGTTCTTTGTCACTTCTACTAGGACTTTTTTCATCGCTATTTGATGTTGTTACCCCTTTTTAATAATACTTTCTATTGTTCGCACCGACACAGCAGTTGCTACATGGTTCTTTTATTTCACTTAATGGCACTGATGCACTTTTATGTTTATAAAAATAATTGGAAACATTAAAAACTACTTCTCTCGTTTGAGCGTGTATCACTTCATGATCCACTAGCAAAGACATGATCCGCCACTGACAAATATAGTCTGACTATTACTTCAGTAAGTGGGCGTATGCGTTTTTAAAAACGACTACAGCGCATCCCCACCGCTCACCATCTAATTTGGCGTTTACAATATTTATTTCGTTATCTATAGTCGGTTTGTCGCGCGTTTGGTTTCAATACAATTAAGTGTCAATGTCAAAATCGCTTAAGAGGTCGTCAAATAGATGGCGCTTATAAATTTTTTGGAAGAATTTTTAGCAATTACTCCCTAATTTTTAATAAAGGAGAACCTAGGGGTATATTATATAAACTAAATTTTATTGTCATCAAAATCTCTTTTTTTTTGAATTAGCAATTTTTACAGTCGAGTCGACCGGTAAGCAGTTGTTGCTGGTCGAGCGATGCATGCGCAAAATGTCATTTTAAAGACGATAACTAAAAAAAGACATATGAGTGTTTTCACTGTTATCTAGTCAAACATGCCTTGATTGTTTTTATTTGATCTGTAGAATTAAAACGCGTTATTAAATATACTGTGTTCCATTAAAAAACACTCTGTTTAGTTAAAAATACTTTAAGTTTCCCTCTTTTTTTCGGGGTTGAAACCGAGTCGTCGTCGCTGCTTCTACTGCCGACGTTTCATCCACTATCTTAAGGGACATCTTCAGGGCCTCTACTGCTGCGATTACCTGAAACAGTCTGTTTCAATAGAAACAGAGACGGCGACGCGCTTTTAATCCAGAAACCAAGAGGGAGCCTTAAAGTATTTTTAACTATACAGAGTGTTAACAATACGACAACCGTGGAAGCCTACGATTTAGACACTTTAAGGTTGACTATATAAAAGCCACAATAAACAGAAAAAACAATAAAAGAAGCTTTTATTGTTAGCCAGTCTATTATAAATCACCGTGTATAATACACTTATTTTAAATATTCAATTACAATTAATCGTGTGGTCAATTTATGCTTTTCCATTTGCTTTTTCTTTAAAATAAAACGCAATAAAATATAAAATATTACTTAATGCTCTTTATTTCTATAACTGTACTAAATTTCAATGTAATATGTTCTAGTTCAGATACTCCTCAGTACTAGACAAAATATGCATTATAATAGCCATACTCTTCTCAATGGTTAGTGGCGGTGGTACGCCCATAATGACGATATTTTTCGGCGATGTTATGAACGGCATGTTGAACTTTTCTCATATTCTCTTAACTCCAAACATAACAGATGATATGGCAGCTATTGCCAAAGATGGAATTATAGATGCAGTTACACAGTTCCTAATATACTGTGGTATTTTAAATGCTGCAACATTTGTAGCGACCTATATATCAGTGGTACTGTTCGGTGTCACTTGTGTCAGGCAGGTACTTAATTTCAAATTCGTCATCAAAATTTTTAATCATACTAGTTACTCTGTTTCTGCAGATATCAAAAATAAGAGCTCAATATATGAAATGTATGTTGAATCAAGACGTTGCTTGGTATGATGTTAATCGAACTGGAGATTTTGCCAGTCGAATGACAGAGTAAGTACGATATATAGAGTTTACAATATATTAATTACAATACTTAATGCCTAATGCTAATGATGGATATGCTTTCACATTCATTACTACATTGCATGTAAATTCTCATTCAATGGTACGCATAAATTTCCAGATGTACTTTTAGACCTTTATGTATTTTCTTATCTGCAAGAAATAGCAGAGAAAACTTACCCCTGCTTAAATTATATATGTATCGGTTAATTTTTATAGCGGTCGACTTACGCCATTTGTGACGTGAAATCCGTGCCAAAGGAAATTTATTACAAAAAATAATATTAGTAAGTAAGAAAATGCATAAAACGCTCAGGCAAAGCGTTCATCTGCAGTTATACTTAAGTATACAGTTATACTTTTCACAAAACATTGTACTATTCCTGCATGATCAAAATACAAAATTATATTCGGTGAAATTACTATACCGGGTGTCCACACAAAAACTTTATATTGAATTATTTCTGGTGTTTTTGAAGACACAAACTTGAAATTTGGGTGGTTGTTCAGGATATAGGGGGACAATGAATAGCGTATTTCATACCACCCCATCGGGTCACCCGCCGCCGCCGGCCATCCCCACTCCAATATTTTAAATGACACCCTGTATTTTTTTTTGGTGGTTTTGAAAGAACACAATTTTCTTGATATTCCTATGTGAAAAAACTAGTAACACACATTATGACATTTATGAGATATTTAAATTTAAAAGTTTCAGATATCAGAAATTATTAACTCCGAAAAATCATAAGTTAGTCATGGAAATACTTAAAACAAGATTTATTCACAACATTTTAGTTAAATTAAATGCTCAAATTGTTCACCGTTTACATTTAAACATAAATAAAGTCTATTTTCAAAAGCATTTCTAACATTTTCGAACACTTGTGGCGTTAAATTTCGACATTCCTCTGTTATTCTATTACGTAAATCAGCTATTGATTGTGGCGGTGTCTTATAAACAACAGACTTCAAATGTCCCCACAAAAAGAAATCTAGGGGAGTTAAATCGGGGGAGCGAGCTGGCCATTCAATAGAGCCCCTACGTCCAATCCAATGTCCTGGGAAAATATTATCCAAATAATTCCTAACGTCTAAACAGTAATGTGGCCCAGCTCCATCTTGTTGAAAATATAATTGCTCCTCCTCTATTTCATTCAAGTTTTCTTCTAGACACTGTATGATAAGAGGATGTATTAGCTCTTCCAAAAATTGTAAGTACTTAGGTCCATTTAAATTTTCCTGGAAGAATATCGGGCCAATTACTTGGTTATTAAGAATTCCAGCCCATACATTAATTTTTTGGGGATATTGTGTGTTGCCTTTTCGGAAAAAATGGGGTTTTACGTCGCTCCAATATCGACAGTTATGTCTATTCACAAGACCATTTAAGTAAAAGCAACTTTCATCACTAAAGCAAATACTTCGCAAACATTTCCATTTTGCCGAATCATATCTGTCATTATTTCACAAAATTCGACTCTTCTGTCGAAATCACCGTCACCCAACTCTTGGTGAAGTTGAATTTTATAAGGGTGCATTTTGTTTAATTTTAATATCTTATGGCAGGTTGATTTTGGCACTCCCGAAACTTCGGATAATTTTTTCAACGAAAGCTCTGGGTCTAAATTAATATGCCCAAGAACTGCTAGTTGCATAGCTTCATTTAGTACACCACAATTATTCGTATTCCGTTTTTTATTATTTACAGATCCAGTTTGCAAAAATTTTTCTATTAGCGTTCTGACATAAGCAACAGATACGTTTCTGTTTGGATGGTTTTCATTGAATTACGTCGCCGCTTGGGAATAATTTTTGTTTGCAATCCCATACAAAATCACTATTTCAGTTCTCTCTTCAAGAGTATAAACCATTTCAGCGAAAAAGCCGAAACTTTAAGAACAATTTTACAAGTATTAATATTAATGAAACACAAAAGTCACAATTTTGACAATTCTAATTTAAAGCAAACTATTTCCATGACTAACTTATGATTTTTCGGAGTTAATAATTTCTGATATCTGAAACTTTTAAATTTAAATATCTCATAAATGTCATAATGTGTGTTACTAGTTTTTTCACATAGGAATATCAAGAAAATTGTGTTCTTTCAAAACCACCAAAAAAAAATACAGGGTGTCATTTAAAATATTGGAGTGGGGGTGGCCGGCGGCGGCGGGTGACCCGATGGGGCGGTATGAAATACACTATTCATTGTCCCCCTATATCCTGAACAACCACCCAAAATTTCAAGTTTTTGTCTTCAAAAACACCAGAAATAATTCAATATAAAGTTTTCGTGTGGACACCCGGTATAATATTAAAAGTAGAACATTAAATAATCATTACTTTATTGTACTGTAAAAAATGATTAAAATACAAATTTAAATCAAAACATTATATTAACATTAACATTATAGACTGGTCTGTGCAAATTTTATCAATTCTTTGATTTCTATATGTAACAAACTATATTTTGTGCTAAATTCATTTGTAGACGTAATAATAAAATTAGGTTAATTTCTGATATAAATAATGACAAGACAAGCATTTTCTAAGTCTTCGAAATTTTCAATGGAAATAAACTAGATGCATAGGCTAACTATATTTTTTTCTTATTTCATTGCATTCATCTCTATAGTAGTTTTTTTTAGTAGTTAGTAGTTAACTTTGTCCACAAGTTAATTAATTACATCATTTTGTATTCCAAATCAAAATATGCCAATTATATCCTACCTTCAAACATAACCATAAGTAACCAATTAGTCGAAAAGAATGCGATTTGACACCAACGCCAGAAGAAGTCACAATGTCGTATGATGTAAGTCGACTGCTATGTAAATGAAACTGTTTGGTATATTTATCTATAAAACAGTGATTTCTAGAGACCTGCTAAAGATTGAAGAAGGAATAGGAGATAAGAATGCCACATTTTGCTTTTTAATGGGTTCCTTCGTTGCCGGATTAGTCATAGCTTTCATGTGGGGTTGGGAATTAACCCTAATATGTTTGATAAGTTTACCCGCATGTGGTATCGCATTGGGTGTCATAGGTTGGGTAAGTTCCTAAATGAACCATTGGGATTATAAGAAAACTTCACAATAACATCTTCTAGTTGACTACGAAATTTTCACAAGAAGAACTGGAAGCATACGCTGCTGCAGGGGCAATAGCCGAAGAGGTGCTGAGTGCAATAAAAACAGTATTTGCCTTCGGTGGTCAACAGAAGGAAATAGAGAGATACAATGAGCATTTGATTACGGCATGCAAGAACAACATCAAAAGATGTTTTTGGACTGCTCTTAGTAACGCAGCAGTGATGTTCTTCATGTTTGGTTCTTTTGCTCTATCGTTCTGGTTTGGTATCGGGCTAATTATTGATAATAGAAAACTTCCGGAAGAAGACAGAGTCTATACAGCAGGAACATTAATAACGGTAATTTTTTCTTGAACAACTAAGAGCATGCAGATAATATATGATTTCAATTTGTGCATGGTTAGTTTTAAAATAATTAATTACTGTCTTTCATTATTTAGATGTTTAGAAGGTCGCCGTAAGGCTTCGATTATTTTGACATTCTTTTGTTCGTGTTTTTGCTGTATATTATGTAGAAATTAATTACTATTCACACTTATTTTTTTATATTTTTTTACTTTTAGGTATTTTTTTCTGTGATGATGAGCAGTATTACAGTAACCATGAGCGCACCCTATATTCAAATATTTGGTACAGCTCGAGGTTCAGCGGCTAAAATATTTTCAGTTATAGATAATCAACCAGTGATAAATCTAAGCAAGGGTAGAGGTCGAATATTAGACTATGTGCATGGCAATATTAAATTTAAGAATGCTCATTTTAATTACCCTTCACGAACTGATGTAAAAGTATGTATTACGACCATAACAAATTTAATTTAAGTACATTTTGATTAATTAATAACCTTTGTTCAAAGGTTTTAGAAGGAGTTGATCTAGAAATTAAATCTGGTGAAACCGTAGCCTTAGTTGGTAGTTCTGGCTGTGGTAAGTCAACATGTATTCAACTCTTACAGAGATTTTACGACCCTCTTGATGGACAAGTACGTATTGTCACTATTTGTCTTTATTAAATTTGTATTTTCATTTTAAACCACTCCCTCTTTTAGATATTACTGGATGACGTAGATGTAAAAGAGTTCGATTTGAACTGGTATAGAGGAAATATTGGGGTAGTAGGGCAAGAACCGGTATTATTCGGGATGACCATTGCTGAAAATATCAAGTTCGGTAATAGGTCGGCAACTGAAGGCGATATTGAACGAGCTGCTAAAAAAGCTAATGCTCATTCATTCATTATGTCATTGCCAGACGGTTACAAGACGCTAGTTGGACAAAGAGGTTCGCAACTTTCGGGTGGCCAGAAGCAACGGATAGCGATTGCAAGAGCTTTGGTACGGGAACCATCAATTCTTCTGTTGGACGAAGCTACATCCGCTTTAGATACAAACAGTGAAGCACAAGTGCAAAGAGCAATAGATTCGGTAAGATTTTTACATGTTTTTGAGGTTATGTTCTGGGTTAAAACTTTCACATTTGATCTAAAACACATTAGTTGTACTTTGAAAAGATTCTCTTGCCAAATATGTGAATATTGGAATTTCATATTTTTCGAATCTGTTCTAGCCTGTGACATATACAATGTAATTATGCAGATTCCTAATAAAAAGACAACAGGTTTTAAGGAATTTCTTAGATATTTTTGAAATATTGTGCTTTCGAAGTGTCTAGCTGTTGCTACTAATCTCTCCATTAGTAACCGAATGTTTCCTTTAGCTTTAAAAGCCTCTAAGTTGTTCCAGACACTATTCATCATTGGTAGAAAATTACAAACGCATTGTTTCCTTAAATGTTTTTCAAAGGTTATTGAAAAAATTGTTGCCAAACAAAATGCATTGCTTTTACTTTTTGATTCGTAGTATAAGAAGATATTACGATGACAAAGCTTTTTGACTTCGAGGTTTTTGTCCACGTTTTGAAGTCTCCTGATACCGAAAAAGCGGCTTTTGCCCGTGTGTATGTGCGCGTGTGTGAGTGTGTGTGTGTTTGTGACCACGACAGCGGCTAAACGATAAAAGCTGTCAATACTACACTTTATAGTTTTAAAGAATACAAATGAAATTTCAGAAAAATTTTGTAGAAGAAGTTTTTCGAAATTCCTACTGAAAAGATGTTTCTGCAAACATTGCGAATGTCATGTTTTCTAGGCAAATATTTCAAAAGTATGAAAGCATATAATACCTGATTTTGAATAATTTTTGTAAAAAAAATTTCAAAATTCAAACCGGAAGTAACACTTTTACCGAATAGCAGTTTTTTTTTTTTGCAAATATTTCGCAAATTTATCATTCTATACAGATTTATTTCAAGTGCAAAGATATTTAGAGTTGGATTTGTATAAAGAAAGTTTTAAATTTGGACCTGAAGTAATAGTTCTACTCTTATCAAATAGCAGTTTCTTTCTCGCCAAATATCTGGCAAATTATGCCGATTTATTACAAGTGCCAAAATATTTAGAGCTGCATTTAGAATAATTTTTATATAAAAGAAATTTCAAAATTCGAACCGCAAGTACATTTTATTAAGATAAAGCACATATGTGTAAGAAAGTCGTGTGGTGCCCACACCTCATTTTTCAACCAGAATAATATTATTACATCATAGCACCGTGGCTTTTGATCACGTTTTTCTACTGATATCGAAACTGTAGACTATGTATAATATATTTATGATAGAAGAAGCTGCGGTGACGATCACAAAAGTTGTAGACTCAGTCAATCAATATATCTTTGATATTTTGGAATTGGAGATACACTCAATGAATGGTTAGCTTCATTTCTTAAAACGACAAACATAATAGTCAGTTGGCGGTGATAGTTCGAAGAAGCTTGATACTAATTTTGACACGTTTCAAGAATGTGTCTTAGGACCACTGTTCTTTTTATTATTTACTAAATAGTTGTCCGACCACATCTCCAATGACATAATGTTTCTATATGCGGATGATTATTGTTAGGTCTAATACATAACATATAGATAATTTTAGATTTAAAGTAAATATTGTTATTGATGATTTCAGTAATTGGTGTCCAAGGTGTAAGCTTCCACGGTCGTTGTGTAAATGTAGGTCTCAGTTTATGGGATAAAGCCGTATCAATTTAAGGTGAGATGGCGTTTCATCCAGGTTGCAAGGAACATCTTCAGGATATTTGTAGATATTCGTTGAGTTGCTATAGCCCAAAGAATTCTTTACGCCGCGTTTAATTAACATATTAGTCTTTTGCTTATTCGACTGCAAAATGTGCCCCGATATGTACTTTTCCATTAAGTTAATCTCTATATTACAGTATTTTGCTATAGGGATTTGTGTACCAAAAGTCCACGAAACAGCTTGTATGTTCCTTTCTTTATCAAAATTCTTCATTAAATGCATTTTAACTTTGTGCTGAAGTCTCATCGATTTTTTTAATTTGCTGATTTTTACGAATTGGATAATTATTACCGTTTTATATAAACAATTTTTTAAATTTTAGATTAGCAAAGAATGCACTACAATTATAGTGGCCCATAGGTTATCGACGATAAGGAATGCCGATAAAATATTCGTCTTTTCAGATGGCAAAATTGTAGAAGTGGGAACGCATACTGAGTTGATGGAAAGGAAAAGTACTTATCATGATTTAGTAATAAATCAAGTGTCAACTGGTATTGATATAGGTAATATAAAGAATCAATATATAGATGAAGATAAAATAAATTTTACTTGTAGGGGAAACTTCAACATACAAGGAAGAAGAACACGAAGAAATTATTTTGAATAAAGTTGAAGTAAGAAACACTTATATATTTTTTGCACGTAGCAGGACTCCATTAAGCAACTAAGTAAAATTTATTTTAATTAGCAAAATCAGAAACCATCAATTCAAATGAATCTCGGGATTACAATGTGTTCACACGTGTCTCCAATTATACATCTCTTTGTCATGTTATAAATCATTCCCGGATCTCGCGTTTTTCTGATCTTCTAAAACAATGGTTCCCAAAGTGTCACGACAAAATAAAACGAAAACAATTTACTTAGAGTTTTTTTTTAATCTTTTGCATGGGAAATAAACAGTTATAGTAAGTAAAAAAATATTAATTTGACGTATATATGTACCTGTTTCCCAGACAACAGCTTTTCGAATTTGGGTTTTGTATTTGACACACAAAGAATATAATTTTCAAGTTGCAAGCGATTGAAGGGATGTTAAGAGATTTGTTTGCCAGTTTGAGGTGTTCTTCAATTGTGTTGATACAAAAATTATCCGATTTCTAGAATTCCATCATTTGATGCTGCAAGTTTTTCTTTGATGTTCGTTGAAATTTTAACAAAAGGATTGTCCAAAAAAGGATTCATTATCTATCTGTAATTGTCATAACCATTTCAAATTCCTTTTGAAACATAATCACGTAGCTGTTGCACAAAGTAACCTGCATGTCCAAAAAAAGTTGCCCAGAGTTTATCATATTGTACATCTTCCATAAGTTAAGCTTTTCATAAACCACTAATTTTTATCATGGCTGTTTTTGTATTGACATTGTGGCCTTGCAACTTACTATTCAAGGTTTAAGATATTCGAAAATATCGCAAGAAAAGCCAGCCTAAGAAGTTAAAGAGGAGTTAATAATCGACGAAGGAGATACATGTTGAATTTCCATTATATATATATATATATATATATATAATAAAACACAATTGTTTAGTTTCAAACAATTATAATGTTTATACACTACATATGTTTCGCCACACTGTGGCTTCATCAGGTGAATAAAAATATTTGTATGAATGTATTTTCATCCATCTGATGAAGCCACAGTGTGGCGAAACATATGTAGTGTGTGAACATTACAATTTTTTGAAACTAAACAATTGTGTTTTATTATATATATATTAAAGAGGAGTGAAAAAAAAAGCTTTCGGATTGTGATTTCTCATATTGTTAGTAGTACATCAAAAGTTCTATTTTTAACCAAGGAATTCTTTTCAAAATGGCACCCCTCAAAGCCATCTTACTTTTGTGTGATAAAGAAGAAACCAAGATTTCAGAATTTTTCCAAAAATACGAGTCTGTAAACCTTTTCCTTTGATTAAATTTATAATTATAACGACATTTTTTTATAACACAGTCCATTGAGGAAGATATAGAATTTGAGGCAAGAGCAGTCTTAGTACAAAAAACAGTGCAGACAGTTAGCATTTGATATTAGTTCTTGTAATCCGACAACAATATCAGATCGATGCCCTGTCATAAGAAAAGTATGTGTTTGCCATATTCATTGTTGTAATATTTTTTACAGGAAGAAGATGATGACGACAATCAGGAATTCAAGAACTACTCTGTTATAGGAAGTTTATTAAAACTAAACAGACCGGAATGGTGTCACTTGACTTTTGGAGCTATCACAGCACTTGCTTCTGGAGCAGCGATGCCTCTTTATGCAGTAGTGTTCGGTAGTATTATTGGACTACTAAATGAAGATGATTCGGAGCATGTTCGATCCCAGGGAAACTTATTCAGTCTATACTTTTTTATTATTGGTGTTGTGACGGGAATAACGACGTTTTTCGAAGTAAATATTCTTCTTAATATGCTTTTTGGCTGGATAATATGATAGTTGTGTTAAATATTTTTCAAAAGTTACGTAGTGATATTGGTTTTAGTGGTATATGTTGGGTATTCCTGGAGAGAAACTAACTAGACGTGTTAGAGAATTGATGTTCGAATCGGTTTTGAGACAAGAAGTGGCTTGGTTTGACAGAAAAGAAAATGGGGTAGGAGCAATTTGTGCAAAACTATCTACAGATGCTGCTGATATACAAGGTGTAAGTACACCATCACTTTTTTCTTATCGTACTTTCACCTTTTAGGCACATGCACGTGCATATCTTTTTAAAAGTAATTATTACTTACTTTAAGGATTCAAATGGCATCCTTACTTTCTAGGAAGCTGTTTTTATTTTCAAGTAACATCGGCTGCCTATAATCGTATAAGAGCTATGTATAATTGAATTTTTAATGAAGGCTAACGTTAATTGCTAATACTTGCTAGTCCGTAAATTTTTCATGAAATGAAATATTATATAGTGTAGGTATTTAAAAAAGTTATTATTTTACCTGCGGAAAGGTGTGGAACAGGTCATAATGTATATAATGTGCGATTAGTGCCGTACGTATCTCTTCTTTTAGTATTTCTTTATTATTTTGTTGGTGTCAGAAAACTTATTAAGTTATTAGTTATTTATTAATAAATAAATATTTGTGTGCTAAATATCACAGGAAGTAACCATCTTTGAGATCGTGAAATCCTCTAAGGGATTGAAAAAGGTTGAAATCGAACCAGTCGTTATCCATTGTTTATACATATTTGTACGGCATAAAATAATACAACAAGATTCAATTTTTAACCTACTTTTACAGTGTGATTAATTTCGATTACAAATTTATTGATTTTGAACACTGCGCGTCGGAGATTTAATACATTGAAGGGTGTCGGTTAAATTTTCTTTTAATAATTTGAATTCCCAAGTTTATATAAACTCTTAAAAATGATATATGTATACTGACAAATACCAATGAGTCTGTAACACGTGTCTGTAGTTTTACAAAAACTAAAATAGATAAATGTAGATATCATATTTTAAATTAATTAAAAAGACGTACATATAAACATAAAATTTAACGAACTTAATAAATAACATTTGACAAATATTTTTGAACAAAAAATTAAAATTAGCATATGCTTGACAATCCAGCAAATATATATATGTGTAGCATAATATTGCTTATTAAATTATTGAGTACGGTCACTTACTGCATTGTTGTTCTGTTTATTTGTATATTATATGGAAATTCAATTGTTATATTGGTAAATAGTAAGTCAATCTGAAGGTCAAATCCACTTTGAAAATCAGCTGGTACATATACATATATTTAATATGCATGAAACTCGTTCTCTTACGTAAGTTTTAATACTGTTAGTGATGAAAGTTTAAAAGTATTTTGCAAGTGATAAATACTCAACATTAACATTACATTTTTTTTAACGAAATCAATCTCTGCACATTTTAAGGTTAAGCAACAACAAAAATTGACTACTAGGACCTTCTGATACCTCTTTTCTTAAAACATTACTATCCTGGAAATCTTGAAAGAAAATGAAACAACTTTTCTAAAATTTAAAAGAATAGTTCTAGAGGAATACATGCTTTAAATAAATATATTGACATTCTTTGAAAAAATTGGGAAAATTGGGTTTGTTTTTTGATAAATGCTTCGTCAAATATTTATCAAACTATTTAAAATATTACAAATATAATAATTGAATCATTTAAAGCAGGCTAATATAGTCATCATGCTGTGAGCTTTTAAATTTTCTTATGCTGTTCAATTAGTAATAATTTCACTAAACTCAAAATATTTCGTGGAAGAAAAGAAGAAAATCTTATGTACATTCGTTACGATATATAAATATATAAATTAAATAAAAGGAAGTAGGCAATTATTCTGCTTCTTTAAGTTTCTATTTAGTAAATATAATACTTCATTTGAACACTAGGTGAACATGCTGTATATTCTTCTACCAATCCAGACAGACATAATAGTCCAATAGCAAAGTAGCTCGAGGTTGCACGAATCCCATAGCTTTTTTTTGTGGATATGTTGTACATTTGGGGTTCTTGACATGTTATTAAAAAATAAAGTGTGGACACCACACGACTTTCTTTATAAGTATGTGCCTTTCAAATAGAATACAGAAGTTGTACTAAATTACGTTTAAAATACTTTCATCTTCTTAAAAAAATAAAACTGTGAGAAAATGTGTTACTTCAGGTCCAAAAAAGATTGTTCAAAATCCTAGTCTCAATAAATCTCTACAGAATGCGTACTTTACGAGGTATTTGCAAAAAGTGATACTCAATAAGAGTAAAAGTGTTACTACGGGTTCCGAAATTTGAAATGTCTTTTATACAAAAATTATTTCAAATCTACCTCTAAATACTTTTGTACTCTTGATAAATCTATATACAATGCATAATTTACGAGGTATTTGCAAAAAAACGTTATTCCATAAGAGTAAAAGTGTTACTTCCGGTCGGAATTTTGAAAATTGTTTTATACAAAAAGTATTGAATCAGGTTTCAAATGCATTTATACTCATAATGAAAACATGACTTGCGAGACATCGCCAAAAAACTGATTTTGGATAAGAGTAAAAGACCTATTTCCAATAAGAATTTTTGATAAAATTGTTCCCAAATTAACGTTTGAGTTCATTTGAATGCTTTATAAATTTGTTTATACTTAGTAGTTGACCAAATATTGGTAAAATTCGATTTTTTTGCTGAACTAAACTACTACTAGAGAGAGAGAGAAAGAGAGAGAGAGAGAGAGAGAGAGATTTTTTAAAAATCACTTTTTCGGTATCAGGGAACTTCAAAACGTGGACATCTGCAAAAATCTCGAGGTCGAAAATTTTCACAATAATACCTTACACTACGTATAAGAAAGTAAAAACGATAATTATAACAAAAAACATCCCGATAAATACTAAAAAACTATCATACTGTATAATTCAAAAGAGATAACTAAAACAAATGAGCTAAAAGAAGAGTTTTGTGAATTTTTGATATTTTTTCTGCTTTATTGAAAAAATGGTGCAGACTAAATTATTAGCGAATTTTCTTAAATTCAGTGACAAGATATTTCGAAAAAATGAAACTTTGTACCATTCGTCCAATATGGCAGCTGCTCCAGAAGTCATCCAAGATCAGACACTTTGGATCATTCATTAGAACCCCCAAATGTACAGCATATCAAAAAAAACAACTATGGGAGCTGCTGCAAGCATATTCCTCTTTTTGTACTCTGCTATTGGACATAACTCTGCAAAAATTAATATTTTCTAATGAAATATTATCATAATTATAAAGCAACACTTTTACACGAAAACTGAAAATCATCATCATATTATGTAATACTCTTTTGTTTTATTTACTACGAGACCGTATTTTTATGTTATCTACCTAGCCTTGAAAAAAAGCACATAAGAGAACAAAAAAAAATATTTTCTACATAACTCCCTTCAACACTAATACACTTATTCCATCTTTTTTCCAGTTGCCCCATGCCTTCAGAAAAAAATTGCTTCGGTAACCCCGCGAAATATTCTTCAACAGTTTCTTTGAGTTCTTCATCAGAAGCAAAACGCTTTCCTCTGAGATGCTTTTTTACATTTTTGAATAAGAAGAACTCTGACGGAGCTAGGTCGGAGCTATAAGGTGGATGCCTTAACTCCATAAACCTACAGTCATTGATTATCTACTGAACTTCGTTTGCCTTATGAACCCGACAATTGTCGTGCAGCAACAAGTTTTTTTGTGGATAAGAATGCGGGCGTTTTTCCTCCAGAGCAGTTTTAAAATTTTTAATGGTGTTTCCGTAGGCCTCTCCATTTATGGTAGACCCTCTCGGCATATATTCAATAAGCAAAATTCCTTCAGCATCCCAGAAAACAGTTGCCATCAGTTTTTTTCCAAAAAATTGTGTCTTAGCCTTTTTTGGTGGTGGAGAGCCCTTATTAACCCACTGCATGGATTCTTGTTTAGTAGGAGGGTCCCAGTAATATACCCAAGTCTCATCCCCGGTAATAATTCGAGATAAAAATGTTTGTCCCTCTCCAACTTGACCAAATTTTCTTGAGAAACTTCTTTTCTGCAGAGTTTTTGTTCAGGTGTAAGCAATCTGGGTATCCACCGTGCAGACACCTTCTTCATACCCAAATCGTCATGCAAAATTTTGAGAACACTTGTTTCGGATATACAGGCTTCATTGGCAATGACAGAGATCTTTACACGCCGATCTTTCAGTACCAAATTTTCGACTTTTCGCACAATGTTTTCAGCTCGAGCTTCAACGGGTCGTCCGGACTTTGGGTCATCATTGATTTACTCTCGGCCCCATCAAAAGAGTTTAGACCAATATTTTACTTGGAAATAAGATGGTGTATCTTCCCCATATACAACAACCATTCTCTCATGAATTGCTTTTCGACCATAGCCTTCCTATGTCAGGAACTTTATTACGCTGCGATGTTCAACTTTAGTTTCACTCATTTTATCGAGAAATGGACCGTCTCAAATCTCTATAGACAGCATAAACTAAACACAACTTAGCACATGTACTTCTAACAGTGACAGCAATTTTTCAATAATTTGATTGACATCGTCACTCCTTTGTTTCGTGGCTAGGTAGATAACATAAAAATGCACCCTCGTATATCTGTTACAAATATACAACTTTTTTTATATATAATTTTTACTTTAGGCTGCTGGTTATCCAACAATGGTTGCTCTTAATTCACTATCTACACTACTCGTCGCAGCTGGCGTATCTTTGTTTTTTGAATGGAGGTTAGCATTGGTAGGTTTAGCAATAGTACCGGTAATACTGATCGGTACATATTTTGAAACAAAATTTACTGCGATGGATACTTTCGGCAGCAAAATCGCCATTGAAAGTGCAGCTAAGGTAATCCAGGAATAACCTATATTTCTAAACGTGAATTAATTTACACTAAAAATTACAGATTTCGCTTGAAGCTGTGACCAATATAAGGACGGTAGCTTCACTGGGTTGCGAAGAAGTGTTTTACACACTCTATACAACCGAACTAATGCCTCATTATAGAAAAGGACGTCTAAGTGCGCATTTCAGAGGTGTAATATTAGGTTTATCCAGGAGTGTCTCATATTTCGCTTATGGTATAGCATTATACTATGGCGGTATATTAATTGTGAATGAAGGTCTTGGCGTTGGAACTGTCTTCAAGTAATATAAATTGTTTCTTGTAAGTTATTAGTGAAGAAGTGTTTTTCTTTATATTTTAGAGTATCGGAAGCATTAATATCAGGTGCCATATCAATAGGTAGCGGAATGGCATTCGCGCCTAATTTTCAGAAGGCTATTATAGCAGCGAATAAAGTGTTTGCGTTGGTTAATAGGCAACCGCAAATTCAAGACGGACCTAATTCGACTTATACATCATGGGTATGCATCTTTTGTATCATGATATACGAGGGCCACTGCTAAAATTCGCGGAAAATATAAAATAAAACACGCATGAACTTTTATAAAGCGCTTTATTGCTTCTCAAAATATCCCCCTTTCACATCTATACACTTTTGCATTCGATGGAACCAATCTTCAAAACACTTTTTCCACTCTGAAAGAGGTACCTCCAAAAAACAAGTGACTTAAATGTCAGGCGATGAGAAACGCTCGCCACGCATTTTATTTTTGATGTGTCGGAATGAGAAGAAGTCATTGGGCGATAAATCGGGAGAATACGGGCAATTGGTTATTAATTTGATCTTGTGACTGGTCAAAAACTCGACAGTTTGTCGGGCTGTGTGTGAGCGTCTTTGAGATTGTGTGGGATCCATCGACTACAAAGCTTCCTGACATGTAACTGATCGTGTAAAATCATATGTATTTGTTTCGCCGCAATGCCTAAGGATGCCTCTATGTCCCTATATGTCACATGCCGATCTTTTAAAATCATTTCACGAACAGCATCGATGTTCGTCGCAACAACAGAGGTGCATTGACGACCTTCACGAAGGTCGTCATCAAACGTTAGTCTTCCACGCTTAAATTCTGCGAACCATTTGTAAACAACTTGTAAAAATTGCTGTGCTGTTAAACTGTATCGAAAATCAGAAAAGATCATCACTCGAAAATCACGATTTGAAATTTCTATTTTTCACACAATTATTACTTTGTTAAATTTTATTGAAACGCAACTGCTAGGTTTGAAAGCGAACTGTCAACTGAATTAATGGTGAAAGACGTCAAATTTAACGAATAATACAATTGTAGAAAGCTGACAATGCAACGAGTACTCGATTCCGCGAACTTTAGGAGCGTCCCTTGTTCTAGGTTTGATCCAAAAGAAACGAGAATTTTCGATTTTCTTAAAAAAATCTTCAGCGAGAATAGAAAGAAGTCACCCGGGCGGGGCGGGGGGGGGGGCGTCCGACGAGTACAGCTGTTGACATTATAATGGTGTTATTGGGCCAAACGAATTTTTGAACGAGCAAAAAGATTGGAAAGGGCGCATTATCAATTTCATGAGTTGTGTTGCCACAATTCTAGGCGTTTTCGTTTTTATGCAGATGACTCATACAAGCTCATGGTACACCAAGCCATTAAAATCCGAAACAGTAAAAACCACCTCCAGATTTTATCAAACTTTCTTCGCTCTTGTCTCGTCTGGTAGTATCCACTGGGACACTTGGGTCTTGGTTTAGATGCCATATCCATATACCCATGTTTCGTCGTCAGCTATACACCCATTTGAGAAATTCTGGAACGTTGATTTCTTCATTCAGCAACTCTTGCTTTTATTTTTGGTCAATATTCAATCAAAGTTTTATGCACAAAATATACAAAAAAAAAAAATGTTTGGCAAGAGCCAAATAATATAGGTTGACCGGTTGGTCTTCTACCTTCTTCTGCCCACACACGACACACACGCATTACCGTCATTGCAGTACAATTAACACGGCGGCCAATTTCGCGATAGCACAAACCAGCATCTCGATAGACAATAATTCTACCCCTGTCAAAGTCACTGACATGGTGATAATATTGACATCATTGAACTCGAGGCATTTTGTTACGCTTAACACTAGTAGACGGAGGCGCAATAACTAAACATTTCTGTACTAGTCAGTTCGCATAAACAGGTTTCTTAAAAAAAAGAGATGCAATTCTTTTATCGCAAAAAAATTATCAGAGATAAACAGTTCATATTGTTACCATAGCATGCTTTAAATATAGTCATTCTGATGGCAAAAGATAAAGTTGAACAAATTATTCCTTCTAGATGTAACACTTCTATTGTCACTGAGTAAAAACATGTTTACATGAAAAATTAAATATTTTGGCATGATACTGGCGATAGAAGAAGTAAACGATGAGGTTTCAAAGTTGCCGATTTAATATCATGAGCATTTCTAAATCGTAATAAGTAAGTCATGACAGACACCCGTTGATTCGACTTCCTTAATTAATATTATGGGTGTTAATTGCGGAGATTCTGATTTTTAAATAATTACTTCGTACTGAAACACATTTTTAATCTCCACAGTGAAATAGTTTTATAATTTTTAAAATTAACCTTTATTTTAATATACAGGGTGTCCAGAAACTCTCCTGACAAACGAATACCGAAGATTCCTCAGATAATTTTATGACAATTTAACCCAATTTACCTTAGTCCGAAAATGCTTCCTAAGGGAGCTAGAGCTCTTTGAAGATGGCGCCTTGTAATTAGTTTTTTTTTAATATCTCCCGAACGCTTCTATTTAGAAAAACAGAAACTGGTATGCTTATTTATCCTCCAGAGATGAATCGATTCCATCAATTGCGAATTTCTAGTACCGGTCATAGGCGTCCGTTTTGGGTAGGTAAACGGTTATTTTAACGCATAACTTTTTTGTCTTTAACTTTTAAGCATTTGTGACACTAGATTATTAAATTTTCAGGTATTCTAGTACTAAAAGGTACTCTTACTTTGTCGGTAGGATACACCGTTTTCTAGAAAAATCGATTTGAAAATTTTTCGTTTTTTCGTCATTTCATCTTTCGTGATTTCAACTTCGCGAACTGACAACAATTTGACAATTAAAAACGTAGGTTTTATTTCTGTTGGCAGTTCAAAGCGAACTAGTGCAAAAAATAATAAATTGAATTTTAATGAAGAAAAAACGAAAAATTTTCAAATCGATTTTTCTAGAAAACGGTGTATCCTACCGACTTAAAGTAAGAGTACCTTTTAGTACTAGAATACCTGAAAATTTAATAATCTAGTGTCACAAATGCTTAAAAGTTAAAGACAAAAAAGTTATGCGTTAAAATAACCGTTTACCTACCCAAAACGGACGCCCATGACCTTAGGAAGCATTTTCGGACTAGGGTGAATTGGGTTAAATTGTCTTAAAATTATCTGAGGAATCTCCGGTCTTCGTTTGTCAGGAGAGTTTCTGGACACCCTGTATAGTATGATTACCGAACTTAGAATATTATAATTATGTCGATCTACTGCTTTATTCTTACATCCACTTTATATCTCTGAAAGCAATGCTTTAAATTTTCTACCATAGCTTATAATGTTTCGGTTTGTTTTCTAAAATTACATGATTATACACAGATAAAAATCCGTTTTGATTTCTCTAATAAATATTTGTTTGGAAATTATTTATTTAAACTAAACAAAATTTAGTTGAATTGAACATACTTTGTTCAACTGGAATAAATTGATTTATTTGAAACAAGTCTGCTGTTTGTTTGACGATTACAAGTTTGATTTAAATAAATATTTATTTGTACTCTTCAATCGAAATCTCAATGTTTTGGGTCAAATATCTGTGTATTTGAAGCAAATAAGTGGTGTTTTGAAATGCTGAGTGGATGTTCAGCGCGTGCGTGGTATACAGTTTGCATGTAAACAGACGCCAATGTATTATGGCGTAGTGCGTGTGTTCTCTGGTGTGTTCCTTGTGTTTGCCCGAAATGGAAATAAAAGCATCATTGGAGAAGTGGAAGCTGCCTCATTTATGGCCTTTATTTCAAGGTAAGTGTGAATTATATATCCGAACTGTTAACTTATAGGAACGTGTACATATTCTATCATAACTGGGTAATGGCTGCCCTTATACCTATATGTATTGGTGTCAAATTAACAGCTAATATTTAGTACCTACCGTTTCTTTTATTACTTAATAGTACCAAGCTATACAGCAATACTCTTATTCGGGAAAGCTTATCTATAACTCCATCTGAAATTCTAAAATCACTACATTATGATTTTCTGTCAAACATTTATTAATATAACACAAATTACATCTATATATTATATACGTAAAGGTATAATACATATATGTGGGATGGGTCAAGGACATGTCGCCAGCATGACGAGATGGTTCTGGTGTAAACACGCTCAAAAATGCAAGTTAAAAATTCAATACAAGTTAACATAATATAATTGCTTTATTTGTTTGCTAAAGTCCTTGGGCTAAAACGGTTTTATCCCATTTCAAGTATGGGAATTACCGTGAGGAATACATGCATACATTTGAAGTTTACTTATAGATGTATATTTGTGGCATATTAATATACTGCTTGATGTGCGTATTGCTCATGCATTTTCCAGTTTCGTTTTCAAATATGTATATATTATATTATAGTCTTTATTTCAAATATACTTAATTATTTCTGTAATGACAGTGACTTGAATAATAGTTATTTATTGTGTATTATGTTTCTTGTTAGGCATTTAAAACACGAAAGGAAAGGGGCATGTAGGCACAATGTTAGCTCTATAGTGTTTACACTTTGCTCGAGTGTTCTAAAGGCCACAATGCAATGCAAATTTTATCCAAGACATTAACATTTTACAATATTGATGAATACTGGCAAGATTGACGTTGGTCACATAAATACTAAAGCTCGGTTAATAGCTGATGCCACTCAGGATGCGCGAGGCGTGGCTTGAATATGTATCATGTGCGTTAAAAACGTAGGTATCGAAAGCAATACACTACGACAGACAAAGTGCAATAAATTTATATACCGACTAATGTTTTCAAGTCGGTCTTTAACTTTTCATATGTAGCGAAATCTATATCTCTCACGTTTCATGCTGCGTTCTCCTTTTTAGTCTTAAAATTGTCATCCATGCAAGTGCCATAAGGTCTTAACCGAGCTGTACATCAAATGAAAGGGCGTCTAAGAGACTGTAAACTGACATAGAACATTTGTAATGTAAGTATGGGGTGATTAATTTTCTTATTTTAAATTGTGATATATGGTTTTCCTTATTTATTTTAAAAACATTATTTTGGTAAAACTTTATATATATATATATATTTATTTATACATTTATTATTACTTTTATATTAGAAAAAGTCCCCACGATTTGAAATAAGATAATCCAACTCAACCCAAAATTCACTGATATATGCATGTATAACAATTTATAGTCGCCTAAAAGCCATACTATTTGATACTTTATTTATTAAAATTGGACAATAAGTAACGTTTCGAAAATTTAAAAATTCGCCCGATATATATGAACATCAACAATTTAGCAGTTAGTTTGAAGTTTTGATTGAAAAAACTTCTAAAAGAATTTTCATGTACTGAATGAAAAGTACCACATAAAAATGATTGTTTTTTTTTTGTATTTTTTCCAGGACATAAAATTGATGAAGTCGAAGTTCTAAATGGTCTTGATATGAACGAACTAGATTTTTTTAGCAATCATATTAAAGGTGACAAGATCAGACTAAAGAGGGGCCTAGCGGAGCTAAGAAAGGTATTAAGAAATATTCATTTTGTTAGTCATGCTGTGTTCAAATCTGTTTGACATATGGTAATTTTTTTTATTATCAATTTATCAACAAAATAGTTACTCATTATCAGTTTTGTGCCAGAAGGTCAAAATTTTTAACTGTGTTCTATATTTTAGAAATATTTTCAATTTTTTTTTTCAATTTTGATATTCTATTTTTTCCATTTAGTTACATGGACTCAGCCCTGATAATGAACCTGCGACAAAGAAATTTAAACTAAGTTGTCCACCAATGACAGAAGATGCAGGAAAATCGAAAGAAGAATATATAATTGATATCGAGGAGTCATCCGCCAGCATTGCTAACAAAGATTTAGTTATTATTATATTATATTATTTAAGCCAGGTTTAGTTATATATTTGAATAACGATGTACTTCCGCATTTTGGAAAGATAAAAACTGTAGTTTAAAACGAAAATAAAATTAATTTTGTGGTATTAATATTACACGCTGCAAGCCTTATCATTGTACATAAGACTCGAGCATTTGAAAATCGTGATAATAACGGCAATCCACATGTATTTTCATATCAGTCTTTGGAAAGTCCGTATTTACTTAGTGTTCATTACACACGAGATGGAAAATCTGTTATTTAAGTTATCAATAAATAAGCGCTCATTTGTTGTTTTTTATGTTTGTCGGTTATAAGAAATATTATTGTGTTATTTTATACTTGTTAAAACAGAAACATTTGTTAATTTTTTACTTTCATAATAAAATATATTCAACAATAATATAACTTTTATTTTTTAGAGTTAATAATGATACGGCAATTTACCCACGACCTTCAGTATATTAACAAGTCCCATCACTTTATAATGAAATCTGTCACTTCTCTTTTAACTCACTGTATATATATTCAACAATTATCCATTACTGTTACTATATTGTTTAATTTAAATACAATATCTGCTTGAAATAATTAACTAATGTTATTATTATTGGTATTATTATTACTATTAGATATTCTCTTGTCTTCGCATCCAAGGGGCTGGGAAGAACACTTTTTGTTTCTTCACAAGCAGCCCTTTGGATTTGAAGACAAAAGAATATCTAATAGTAATAATAATATTAATTAATTATTTCAAGCGAATATTGTATTTAAATCAAACAAATATTTATTGATGCCAAACAAATAAGAAATAAACGAGAAATAAATATATATTTCGTTCGAATAAATTGTGGATTTGATTCAAACAATGCAACCGTTGAATCGCAACCACGATGATAACTAGAACCAAACAAATATTAGTTTGTTTTGAATACTAAATACTACGCACTAAGTAGATTGGATCAAATAAATATATATTTGAGTTGACTAAAAATAGAAACGCTGAACCGAATAAATCATGTATTTGTTTCAAAAATTGAATTTGTTTGGCTCATATCAAAACAATATTTGTTTAGATCAACTCCATATTTTTTTGATTCAAATGATTTTTTTTATCTGTGTATTACCAATTATATTCTTATGGAAACACGTATTGAATCGTTTTCATGGTTTTAATTTTATTCCAGTCTGGAGGTCGTGTCACATATGAAAACGTCAACTTCGTATATCCCACGAGACCAAATTCGACCGTTTTAAGAAACTTCAATCTAGCTATTGAACCAGGAAAGACATTAGCACTAGTCGGACCAAGTGGGTGTGGAAAATCCACTCTTGTCCAAATATTACAGCGCTTTTATGATCCAGTATCTGGACAAATAAAGATAGACACAATTGAACTTAAAAATTACCAGATTTCTTCCTTACGGTCACAGCTTGGCATAGTTTCGCAGGAGCCGAACTTATTTGACAGAACCATTGCAGAAAATATTGCCTATGGTAATAATTACAATTTGGTTAGCATGAATGAAATTGTTGAAGCAGCGAGAAAAGCCAATATACACAATTTTATTACTTCTCTACCCTTGGTAAGAAAATATGAATCAACGTTTGAAAATATCTACTTATTTTTTAATGTTTAGTGTGATAATTATGGATTATAAAAGATTGGGATTGAATTTGGGTCTCAAATGTAAAATAACATCTCTTATTTTATTTGCGCTTTTTTTACAAAATGTGTTAATGTATAATCTTAAAAACTAGGAAAGAAGTTTTAAAATCTCCTGAGTAACAATATTTCAAGAATGGCTTTCTATTTGATGCAATGTATAAGGATAACAGGTTATAATAAGTTAAGTTCATTTAATTATGCTAGTCTAATAATTTACCTTAATTTCAGTCAAATTCTCTTTTTATTAATATTTGGTATATATCATACATATATTATGATGAACGCTGCGATATATAAAGAGCATTGTGCCACACAACAAAATTCAAGAAAACTTTTCTAAAAAATGCATTAGTTGTCTGGAATGGCCATATACCATAAATACTTGTAAACCTAAGTTTACCAATTGTAATTTATATTTTAGCATTAACGTTTATAATTTTATAAGTTGATATAAAATATATTATAGACATTTTCTGAATTATAAAAGCGACGGGGAGGACATTTTCTTAAACATAATCTAGAATTACCTTCTTGCATTATAGTATTTGTAAATGTTTAATGTTTTTAAAAGACATACATATAACACAATGTAGATCAGAAATAGATGCAAAACCAAGTAGTTATACAAATTGCTTCAAGAATTGGGCTCTTATCATACCACTGAATTGTTTTTTCCTAATATGGCGTATTATTTAATTATAGGGATACGACACGCGTTTAGGTGAAAAAGGCGCACAATTGTCTGGAGGACAAAAGCAAAGATTGGCAATAGCACGGGCTCTAATCAGGGACCCAAGAATTCTACTCTTAGATGAGGCAACATCGGCATTAGATACCGAAAGTGAAAAGGTAAGAATTAGCATGTCTATAATGTTTTTTTCCATTGCCCTTAAACATATATATTTTTTAGATTGTACAAGAGGCACTGGATAATGCAAAGACGGGAAGAACATGTGTAACAATAGCTCACAGACTTACCACAATTCAAGATTCCGATGTCATATGTGTTGTGAATAAAGGAGAAATTATCGAGCAAGGAACACACGGCGAGCTGCTTGCTTTGAAAGGGTTATATCACAAATTGTATACGATTCAACAGGGATGATTGGATTAGATTAAGCCAATTATTGTAAATAATTCATTATTACCTATTTGTGTATATTATAGTTAAGAAAATTCCCTCAGTATTAATAAAATCAAATTTAGAATTAACTGATCTTCTTTTTTCTTTCAATTAGTTTAGCAGTATTATAAATAACTGTAAAAAATAGTATTTTGCGAAGTAAAGTTAACATACAATAAGCAATAACAAACATACACAGAAATAGTTTTTATGCAGAGAATTTCGATAGTTTACAAAATTTCGTTACATATTTAAATGACGATGCTCGAAGTATTTCTGAGTTCAAGGAACTAACACAAATCCCAAATTTAAAAAATCAGTTGTTATTCCTTCAGGAACACTTTGGAAATTTGCCTAAACTAATCCCATATTTTGAAAGTCGAATCTCAAATTAAAAAATGGATTAAAGACATTAGATGTGGCTATTAATAATTTCAAAATTATTCCAAGTGACTTCGGATGTGGCCTTCGGCAAAAGTTAGACGCAGTTTTTAATACAAATCCAGATTTAATAACATTGCGGCAATTGTGTATGGGGAGAATGACACAAAATCAAACTGCTAAATACGCTGAAATAGAAGAATATTTCCAGTACGCACCTATAACCAGTAGCGATGTAGAAAGGACGTTTTCTATCTACAAGGATGTACTTAATTAAAAGAGAAGACGAACAAATAATAAGGTAATTTGTATTTTATAGATCACCAACCACTTGTTATCCAATTAAATAAATAAAATTAAAACCTCTTTAAAAATACAACATTTCAATAGTGCGCCCATGGGCGATGAGTCATCAAACGCTCGTGTCCGCCCCCTACTTATAAGTTTTAGACAGTCGTATAGTTCAACAACTGTATTGAAACATATTTTTTACAATAACAATTTAATGATAATCATATAATTCTCCTAATTGCCAAATAAAGGATTAAATAGTGTACACATTTCAAAGTGTTTTTATTGCTGATAAGACTTTAAACTCCACTCTGGGTTAATAAAAATATGAGAAAACTCTGCAATTTAATAAATGAAACCTTATAATTATATAAGAATGTAACTTTCTATACTCATCTCCTATTATGTGCTTAATTGGTTCATATTTTCATAGTGATTCAAAAAATAAAATGATCAATGAAAATACATTCCCATCGGGGACGAACTGGAAATAAAATTCTGTTTGCGTGGATATTGGTACCTCTACGGCATCCCTTACCTGTAAAGCAACGGCAGTAAAAGCACTATTTGACTGCAACGGATCTTAAAAAGTTAGAAGTTTTATGATTAGTGGTGTAGTTTTTGTTACTTTCCCATAGTTTTTAGCAAATGTCATACAACAGGTACTGATGTAATTAGAACTTATAGCTTCCAAACCAACTAAAGCAGGAATTAATATTATTGGAAATAAGCCCTTCATCTATTTTTCTTACACATATGCAACTTATTACAAACATAAATTGAATAAAAATGGAACATCATCAAGTTCAAAAACTTGGCCAGAGTCTTAAAGTTCATCATCTTATTGACAGATAATAACTCAATATCAAAGACAACATGTACAGTTACGAACATAAAAAGTGAGGCAATTTTTTGCCTAATGTGCTGGGACTTTGAAAAACAAACGTCAATAACTTAGTGTTTTATTAATATTTAGTCATTCCACCATTTCGATCTATACCATCTGCTATCTTCGCGGGATAGAATTAAATAAATTTAAACAGTATTCATCCAAAATATCATTCCACGCATTATTAAATGTTTCCAGTAAATCTTGCACCTTTTGTGATCGAACATTTTGTCTTACGAGTCAATAGTCCGCACACGTTCTCCATTGGGTTTAAATCTGAGCTACAACTTGGCCAGTCAAGCAAATAAATATTATTTGCCTCAAATCATTCAGACACTAGATGAGATCGATGGATTAAGCAGCTGAAAAATATATCCTTCGGGAAATAATTGTGATAGTGAAGTCAGTATAATATTTTCTAAAATAATAATGTATTCAATAGTATTTAAACGTTCTTCTATGTGCCACAAAACACCTGGTCCACGAGCTAATATCCAGGGCCACATGTTAACTGAACACCGGCCACTTTTATTATTTTCGGATACATACGGCTCATCGAATCTAGTTTTCCTGGGTCGATAGGCACAATTTTTATCATTATAACCAGATTGAAAAGTTTCCTCATGACTAAAGATCACCGTGTTCCAAAAATTTTCATTTTGGCCCATATGTTGTAGAGCAAATCCAAGTCGTTTTTCTATTTGTCCAACATTAAATTAGGTTTTTGTGTTGCTACATGACAACGCAGCTCAAACTCTTTAACACGCCAGCGACCAGTTCGGGTACACCCAGGAAATCTATATTTTCAACGGCCAGAATCACAGTTGAAAATGGATTCCTTCTTAACACATTCACCAAAGCCAAATCTTGTTCAGGAGTTGAAATTTTTCTACGTCCTGATCCTGGATTTCTGTTTATATTTCTGCACATTTGCTGTTTCGTCCAGAGAGCATTATCGGTGGAATCGTCAATAACGGATCTGTTGGCGAGGTGAGATGCGGTTCACAGCAAACAGCGGTTCCGCACTGCCCTATTCGAATGGTCCTTCTCGTACATCGCTCCAGCATTCTATAATAATCTTCCAAGGAAACCCAGGTCTTACACCAGCTCCCATACATTTAAAATGCATCTTAAGTGCAAATTACTAGAAAATCAGAGGACCTCCAATGATATATAATTTATTTAGGTGAGGGCGCAATACGTTTGCGTAGTAAGTAGTTATTAAGTTCTAGTTCGGGATAGTAAGTATTTCTTATAGTTTAGAATACCGGGATATCAACAATTAAATTGGTCAATAGTGGTCATGGATTTTAAAATTATTGTCGTAGCGTGCATCGTACATTTAGGTATGTCATAATTTTTTGAATGTCAAAATCTGTCAAGTTATTGTGTTGAAGTTTTCTAATCCTGCACGGTTTTTGAATCGTGGTTCTCACCACAGAGCACAAAATTTACATGATTGAAGCCTATTTTCGAACGGGTGTGCTAGTTAATGGAACTTGGGAATACAGTCAACGTTTGTGTTTGCACAATTTTCGAGAGCACTTCCCAGTCGTAGCAGTATTAACGGACAATTTTTATACATGCCTTACAAATTGTGCTGAAGTGTTTCGCGAAACTGGTTCTGTGACGCATAAAAAAGGTGCTGGTAGACCAAGAGTTCGTACAGAAGAAGTTATTAATGACGTTCGTCAACGTATGGAAGAAGAGCCTACAAAACCTTTAAAACGTCTCTCTCAAGAAATTCGGCTTTCTTATGGAACATGCCAAACGATTGTAAAGAAGGACCTGAACATGCATCCATATAAGATGCAATCATATCAAGCTCTTCTGCCGGCAGACCACCCCAGACGCCATGCGTACTGCCATTGGTTCGTTAATAATTTAATGAATGACGATCTGCTGAACTTAACTTTTTCTTCTGACGAAGCTTGGTTCCACCTTTCGGAATACATCAATTCTCAGAATATGCGAATGTGGAGCACTGATAGCCCGCATATTTTTATTGAAACGCCACTACATGCTCAGAAAATTGGTGTTTGGATGGCAGTTTCTCGCAAAAGAATATTTGGGCCAATTTTTTTCAATTTCACCGTCAACGCAGAAAGGTACAGAAATATTTTTTTGACTGAATTTGTGCAACAGGTAGACGATGATGAACTTCAATACGGTTATTTCCAGCAAGATGGTGCAACAGCACATACTACACGAGAAAATCTTGCTTTCCTCCGCGAGTTTTTTGATGACCGGCTGATAAATTTGCATACCGAAGTTGAGTTTCCTCCGAGATCACCTTGTTTGACAATTATGGACTATTTTATCTTTCCTTATTTAAAAAATAAGATTTTCGCAAATCCGATACATAATTTGCAAGAACTGCAACAAAGAATTGTTCAGCAATGTGCAACCATAACGCCAGAAATGCTGAAAAACGCTTTTCACAGCATGAGGAGGCGCGTAAACTTGTGCATTGAACAAAACGGGGAACATTTCCAACAATTATTGTAATTTAGTTTTTCTGGTTAATAAAAACGTTATTTATTTCATAACTTGTAGTTCATTATTATTTTACAGCTGAACTAAGTAGGTAACACATTTGTAGGTTATTGATAATGTCAGTGTAGCTTGACAATGATTGAATTATTTCAAAAGGATGATTTAAACTAAGACAAGTGTTTTACATTCCATGACCAACATTGACCAATTTAATTTTTGATATCATAGTATGATTGGTGGTTGAGTTGGACTGCGTTGGCTGGATTCCGCCATATAAATAGAGACGCTTTATTATTATTATTGTAACGAAATATGTCCCACAAAAAAGAGGCAGACCGGGCGACGACAAAAACGAGATGTAAACAAGTCGTAAATATATCATCTCACAGATGTACGGCGTAAGCAAGGAAGAGTCCAGATTTCCTCTGGTATATTACCGAACTTATCTGGTACATTTCGAGAATTTTTCATGCAGATATATATATGGCGATATGTCCCGGGGATGACTAATTCCTTAAGTAGTCGTCGCGCGGAACAGACCAAAGTAAAGATAAATAGAAGTGATATAAATACGGTACAGTGTTACATAAATATTACAGACATATAAATAGTAGTGGTAAATAAATACATGTGTTAATTTATTTGTAATAATTTTAAGTGCGTTACATTTATTTTATATTTTTATAGTGTAAAACGCTACATTATTATTTTTATTTTTTTAACTTGTTCAATGGAGCACTTGGATATTTATATATATTATATATTTTCAATACAGTTCTTGCTATAGTTAGTTTATGACTTGTTTATATAGAATAATGTATGTTAATGTATTTAGGAGCTGTATAATAATTTACGGTTGAGTTGAATAGCTTTAGCTGGACTCCGCGAAATAAAGACGATTTATTATTATGATTACTTTCTTCAACCCTTAATTTCCAAACAATTTCAAACACTGTAGTTTTATTAATGTTAAAATTTAGCGCAATCTGCCTAATTGCGTAATAGATCGTCTATTTTCTGCATTAGCAATTATTCTTGCATTATCAACAATATTAACGTGTGGCATTTGATGACAAATTGATGACGCTTATGAAGCTAAGACTTACATATTATGTTCTATTGAGTAAAATTTTAAAAGCCAGCAATTCCCACTAAAATGAAAAAGAAAAATTTTATGTAAGAGTTGTCCCACTTTTTTTCTGTCCATAATTTTACATAACTTGAATTGATTTGATTTACATTTCGTCGATAAATCACAGAATACAACTGTTCTGTTGATAAATTGACAGCTGTCAGAATTCTATTTGATGTAAATTTTACATTAACATGTTCTAGAAATTAAAGCCAACATTGGGAGATGTAAAACCAGCTTTATGTTTCTGGAAGAAATAGATATACGTTATAAAAGACAGGCTTTTACAATATTTAAAGAAAAATTAAAATATTTAGGTACTATTTATTATACTATATTTATATAAAGAGATCGTCACAGATCTAAGAAATTTTGCAGGACCATTTAAAATCATTTTGAAATGACTGCAAATAACAATTATACCGGCAAACTAATGCAAGAATGACAGCGTCATTCAAAACGTCAAACAATTGTACTGATTATTTGTTTAATATACAAACCATCTAAGAAATTTACACTTAATCTTAGATACTTTGTGGACCCTTTGCTGTACATTTTCTAGATAAAAGTGTACAGTATTTCTTTCTTCTGAAAGGTATGTGCTTTTTGTATTACTCACTGTTTAACATTTTCCCATTTCTTTGAGTATTTTCTTACTCTTATCATGTAGTACAATAGTTTGATATTATCTTTTTGTAATAAATTACTTGTTTATCCAAAGCAGATGTCAAATTTTATAGAAGCTTGTTCGTTGAATGAGTCTTTAGTTTTCCATGCGACATATGTGAATCTATTGATATTATAGTTACGCAGAGTTTTTAGTAAGCCCAATAAGATGATCTCTCCATCTCTTTGCTTTTCCTTTCGGCGTACGTCGTTCGGTTGCTTACCCTATACTTTGTTTTCTTTCCATTGATATGTAGACCTCTGCCCGGTGCTGCTTCTACGAGTTTTCCGAATGTTTCTTCCAGGCTTCTTTCGTTTCTACCTATTATGACCAGGTCATCCGCATATGCTATAATTTGTACCAATTTATTTCTAATATTCCCTTCTACCTCTGTTTGTTTAATTATTCCGTCTAAGGCAATGTTAAATAGGGTGGTTGAAAGTGCATCGCTCTGCCTAACTCCTTTGTTTATTTCAAAATAGTCTGATGTTCCTTCTTGCGTCATAATAGCTGCTTGTGAGTGTGTCAATGTCGTTTTCACGAGTCTAATGAGTTTTTTTGGTATCTCCATCCCTTCTGCATCCTTCAGTATGACTTCTCTGTTTAGGCAGTCAAACGCTTGCCGAACATCTATGAATAGCATATGCAGTGTGATGTCATATTCATTGCTCTTTTCCAGCATCTGCTTTAAAATTGAATATGGTATAGTGAGCCATAATTTTAGATACGGAATTCATAACTCAATGGGTGACATTTTTCAAAAAAATAATAATAAGTCTAAAACTTTAGAATAGAAAAATGTAAAAATAATCAGGTTGTTTCATTTAAAAAAATAGAACTATGGTCAGACACAAACTTATGGAACACTCAGTATAATACAAAAAAAAACTTTAAAAGGTGCTTCTAATGAGCAGCTATCAGATGGAAAAATGGTTTCGAAAAATCTTTAATCATAAAGGCACCACAATCTAGCTTCTCTTCGGAGATGACACCTGAATAATTTTATTAACTTAAAAACCTTAAAGTTTTATTTAAAAAATATATTTTTGTATCTACGTTTTAATTCATAAATTAAGAAATGTGAAAGATATATAAAAAATGATAATATTTTGATCATCAAAAATTGGTAATTTTATTAAATATGTATCAATAGAAAAACGAAATTAGAAGTTTAAACCTGGTTGGATTTTTCAATCTTTTCGAGCTTGACTCCACCCCTTTTACAACGGCTTACAGCTTTATTACGATTTCCTATAAAACGCGAGCATTGATATGATGCTTTTCATAATGTCCGATTTTCAAAACGTTTGACGCGCTCTGTATGTACGTCTAATTTTAGCTTTTGCACCAACTGTCATCTGCCAGTGCTACTTCAGCTGAAGTTAATTAACTATTCAATCGTTCTCGTCCAATAAAGTACTGCAGAGCTTTACGAAAATTAAAGCAAACATTACATCTGGTCATAATCAACTACTAACTTTTTTGTTTTTCGTGAAGCATTGTGCTGCTTTATTTTATGAGCCACTTACGGTGTTACTTAATTTATTGACGGTTCATAAGTGAAATTGAATTTTCATCGCAAATCAAACGTCAGATGTACTCGCTGAGTACCTTGCCTCGCCAAACAATTGTTTTTATAGATGAATTAAAACTGTAAACATAACACTATATAAATTCGTATGAAGTTCCTGACCTTATGGTTTCAAATCTTTCCACCTTAATTTACGGCAGGGCTCGTGGAATCGGTCTTTCTTCTAAATGTGATTACTTAAAACTTATTGCATGCCAAAATTAGACCTTTGCTTGTGCAAAAATTTTTGCGTCCCACACGATTGATACTGTTCTGTCTAGTGCTCACGTTTTTCGACGAGTGTCAGTCAATTTTGAAGTCTCCAACTACATTTTACTCAACTTTACCTGGACTTTGGGGTGTCATTGTCAGCTGTGCTGACCCACCGCCATATTAAATACTGAAAACCTAGTTAAATTTATTGCGTTACACGTCCTCCTTATGGCAGAATGCGGCGATACAGAGTGATTTTCTACACGTCGGAAAATTTTCAAGAATTCTTTTCGGGCTTTCGCTCTTTCATCGGAGACATGGAAAATAGCCTAAGGTCCATGGGACCGTAGTCCCAATCACGTGACACTTTCGTTCTGACCGTACATGGGCCAGGTTCTCAGAAAAGTGTCTCCCCAATTCGCCACTTTTGCCCGTCTTATGTCTCGTGTTAATTCAAGGGGCGCGTAAAAGAGGACTGGGCACTTTTAGTATATATAATACCGCCATATTCTGCTTTAAAAAATTTGTTTCAAATTAAATTTTAAAAGCGCATAAATTTATTTTGGCTGTATTTTTCAGATTAATTTTGCAAAAAAATATTCGTTGACATGACTAAGAGATATACTTTTGATTCGAAGTTTGAAACAAACCCATTCATTGGTTGTTCAAAATCAATTAAATATTTTTATATTCATGCATTTGTATAAGAATATATAAAGCATGCTTTTAGAAATTTTCGGTGCGGTAGTGTTTCGTTAGTAGTAAATGTCATTCTTTCAGTCTAATTTTTGGAACAAATTTACTCTAAAACCACTGCTGATTTCCATGTAAATATTTGTAAAACTAACAGTGGGACAAACATCCGGTTTCAGAATTCGTAACAAAAATAATTAACTGGTGTTGCAGTATTTAACATGCTTGCCTATAGTCTTGACTTTAGAACCATCCTCTCTGAATGTGTGGTTTCCTCATTCCTTAGCGAATGCGAAGAAGTTGCACCAGAGACGATAATAATACATAGTTTGCAAACATCGCATGAAATTAGTATTCAGCTATTGAGCAATGTAAGAACAAACTTATCATTACTATTATTAATTATTAGCATCAGTATTTTGCATTTAATGTCAATAGTAAAAATATAAATATATTTATATCTAAAACTACAAGCTTAGATTTACAATAGAATGTTGATAGCTTTAGCCATTTAAACGCAGTCGTAGATAAGCCCACATAGCCTGATAGGCATAATTTAAGAAAACAGTTTTTTATTATCAGAGGACCCTCATCTTTCTCAAACAATAACTTTTATGTAACCAAAATGTTGGCTTACGTAATCCGGCTATTACACGAAAGACAATATTTTATAAAATTTCAAGCCACATTCATGCCTGACAATATCAACTTAGCTAAGTTAACAAAAATACATAAAATGCGACATTTTTATCAGTATTATTTACCTGTTTGAGGGGCCAGCTCAGGAATAGCCTCTTGCGTTAGATCCACTCTGAAACAAATAAACATTAGTACAGTAGACAACACACACAAAGAAGAAACATACTAGAAATAAAATATATAATGTAATCACAAATAATATAAAATAATGTTAAAAAAATTAAAACATTACATATGTTTATGGCGCTGTTCGAAGAAAATGTCGTGTTAGTGTATATTAGTACCTTTTAGATACTGAAACTGACGAGAGTTGCAGTTTCTTGACGATGAACAGAGGATGTTAAAGGGAACCATTTCCAAGAACGATGGGTTTTGAGAACGGTTATGTATAAGTCCACGAATAAAATGTCCATTTGCTATTTCCCGAGTGACAACACCAAATCATGGTCTAACAGCAGAAATTTGTGATCATAGTTTCTACTAGGATAAATGCTAATGGCCTCGAAAGTCAAGTACATACTTTAATAAGCGCCCATGGAATTTTGAAACATATTTAGCTTTTGTAGTTTACCAGGGCTGGGCTAATCTTTACAACTTAATGCCTAAATTTTAACTTTAAAAATATTAAACTGGATAGCTTGAACCATAGATTTAAAAAAAAGTACTCTTGCTTATTGTCGTTAAAATAAACCGTTTACGAGAAAAAGTTTGCAAAAATTGTGCGATTTAGTTTTTATCAGCACCAAAAAAAAAACTATTGCTGTTGCAAACGTTACTATGGTACGAAATAAATAAAATATCTGGCATTTTAGAACTTGTCATCACATCGTTGACACATTGAATTTATTCGAAGTATGGAATACACGTTTACTGAGTACGCATATATGCATCTGATGTATGGTCTTGCGTCTTGCAATGCTTTTGAAACCAGAAAATTATATCACGAAAGATTTCCTAATCGTGCTCTACCAAACCATAAGGCATTTCAACGTGTTGACCAACGCCTAAGGGAGAATGGTGGGCGATTCCAGTTAATAAGGTAATATATATTATTTGACTATCTTCATTATTTTAGGAAAGTTTGGAAAAAGTTGTACTGATGCTGGTGTGAGAAGGACCGTACGTATGCCGCGATTAGAGGAACGAATTTTAAATGCTGTAGATAACAATCCATCAACGAGGACTCGACAATTATCAGCACAGTTTAATGCATCAAAAACAATAGTACATGAAATTTTTCATGAACAGCTGTTATATCCATATCATTTGCAAAAATACATAAAGTGATTCCTGAAGATTTTCCTCGTAAAATGCAGTTTGCAAACTGCATTCTACGATCAACATTTTTAAAAATATATAGGCTATTCTATTTAAAAAATAAAAATGTTCAATGTTTCCCGGAAATGTGTTATTCAATTGTTTATTCCTGAACTGAATTTTAATCAACAGTAGAAACACTACTTTGCTAATTTAACCTACTTTCTAGAACTAATAATAACGGAGTTACCTATTGTGCGCACTTAATTTGAATCAGCCTGTATATTCTAATCTACCACGTACTAAATAGCAATACAAATTACAAGTAGTAGAAGGGTCAGCTTGCTATATGTTCAAAAAAAAATACGAGAGCTATAAATTTTCACTCCCGAATCATTAATGGATTGGCGTGATATAAAGTTTGATCATTTACGTGGTACTCAATGTTTACATGTACATATTATATGGCAATATGACACATTTTATTTATGAGTTTTATATGATTTAACTGACACCGGTTCCATCTCACCGAAGATTTGCATGTAGAACATGTACTACATCTGTTTTATCTATGCAATGGAAGATCTTCAAATCAAAACATGTAAAAATGCTCAAGACTTCATCAATAAATAAAATCAATACTACAGGTTCCACTCTAGACCACTGAGATACCAAATATAAATATAAACTCTGATAACCTAAAGCCATTGCAATGGACGTAATTCATACTATTATAAGGTGACCATATTTTAACACTAGTAAAGCAGGACACCATTGACGGTGGTAGGAGGGGGGGGGGGGTTGAAAATTTGGTCTATATGGAGCATCAAAATTTACATAGAACGCAAAAATAGTATTGTTATATAGTTTTGTAAATTTCAATATAAGTAAACTTTACAAAAACAGGGTGTCCCAGAAATAAAAAGACGGAGTAGCAGGTATGTCCGAACAGAAACAGGCCCAAATATACCGCAATAACGAAGAAATTAAAAATTTAATTTTCTATGTTGCTTTTAGATAAAAAAATTACATTACGAACCTGGCACAGAATGTATGTTTATAAATACACGTAAGAATGCTCATTTGTAAATAGAAACGAACACGCATTCATAGAAAAATACGCTTTTATTTGTATAAAACGGGGAAAAAACGTTAAATAATACTCATTCATATAAAACATATTTTTTGCCCGATTCGTCTAGATAACGCAGCTATGTAGTTGGTTATTGACCCAGATGGGCGACCCACTTTATTGCAGACAATAAAAGATTGTTTTATTTTTAAAATAGGAAGGTTGTTGCTCTTTAATGTGTTTGTAGTCGGAAACAGCTGATTATTATTATTTTAGAATATTCAATAAATCGTATTTTTCTAGCCTTTATTAGAGTAAATATCAATAATGTAATTATTTTTTTCTAGCAGGTGTAAAATTAATGTAATTAATGGTATGATATTTATTATGAAGTATCTATGCTTCCTCCTTTTTTTTAACACAAGTAATATATATGGTGGTCCTGAAAAGGACCGATTGTGAAAGTGAAGCAGGTGGATATTTAGTCCAGGGTCGGCGTAAGGCCAATTGAATTATTTATTATTATTCTTCTGCCGTCTGCGCACGAATAAAGACTTGATACTTTGATGGTACGTTTTTACACAATCTAGCTTCCGATTTCTGCTACTCCGTCTTTTTATTTCTGGGACAGCCTGTATAATACGTTAAAAAAATTATGTATAGTAGTATTTTATTCTTTGGCATATTTCTCATTTAAGTGATTTTTTTAGTAGATTCTGTCGTTTAAAAGGTACTAAAATTACATTTTTCACAAGAATTTGTTAAATTATATTTCACACATAAAATGTGGCTTCTAATAACTGATCAATAATGCGAACTTCGAGAAGCAGTTCTCGATAATCAGTTCTCAACCATTATTTGTTATTATTAAAGTTTAACATTATAAAATTAACAAAAATAATATAAAACTTATATTCTGGCGAAATAGCCACATGGACGTCGAAAACTGTATATTTTCTTTCCGTTCTCCCGCCGTTCCCTAGCTTGCCGTGCATTCTTTCCAAAAATCGGGACTTTCTTAAAACACCGCGAGACGGATGAAGATTTAACAAGAATGCATCAAACATCACACATAACTTAATTAACTGTAGGGAAAAACGAGTGAACAACAATAATTCATGACTAAGGAAAATACTTCAATCGAAGAACAAGAATTCATGCCTTCTTTAACAACCATATAATGTTGTTATCAATGTGACGGAAATTATTCAACTCAAAATATGTGAAAGTGCTGTAGAGATCATTAGTTGAATAAATAAATGGTGGAGGTTCTAGGCTAGATGCCTGAAGGACACTAGATATAGAACGAAACTCTGAGCTAAGATCTTGCAGACTATTATTCTAATATAAACAGGTCAAGTAAGCTACGACTAAATCCAAAGTTATAAAAGTGTATCAATAGCAAGCAAACTAATACATCCAATAAAAGAATATTTTAAAGGAAACATTAATGAGTATCAAACGTTTAAAGAAATAATTAAGTTCAAGGCAGCCCAAACCACCGAAAGCAAATGATGGAACTGGGTGATAAATAAGATAGAATCAAATGTCTGATATAATAATAATAATAAATAATAATATTTATTGATGGCATCATTAATGTTTTATTTCTGATATCATTACCAGGGTCAACAATTTGCTGATGCAAAAAATTTCTATTTTTATGGACAAAACAAAACAGCTCGTATATATAAATGCATGGCAGGGGCAAAATAGCAAGTTCTTTAAAGGCTGGTACACATAAATCCATTCTCCTAAAATTTGCGACAATGCGCACAGCACGTTTTTGTATCAGAAAAACTTTGTTGAAATTCGATGACCTACCCCAGTGCATAATACCATACTTCAAAACGGTATGAAAACAGCCAAAGTATAACTGACGCATGATTGAGCGGCCACACGATTTGATGATATCGCTAGAGCATAGCATGTTCTCGACAATTTTTCGCAGACATAAACAACGTGTTTTTGCCATTGTAAGCTTAATATTTTTGTTGTGTCGTTATACTCTATACAGCTACCGTTATTTAGGTGTAGTTGATCATGAGGCGTTACTTTAGATCTAGATCTTTTTAAAAGACCGCAAATTGTTTTGTCGTTATTAACACACAGTTTATTCGCTTTTTACCGCACACGTCTTCTTGTACAAGCTCCGAGAATGTTCCGCTTCTGTTAAACTATTACTTGTTATTAAAATATTGGTATCATCTGCATATGATACAACCACTGATTGCCCATTTTCATCCTGAAGATGAAGAAGTAGGTCATTTATGTAAATAAGAAAAAGAATTGGCCCCAAAATTGACCCCTGTGGTACACCGGTATTAATACTTCTGGGCTCAGAAACACAATCCCCAATCTTCACCTGCTGGCTACGATTTGTTAGATATGAAGTAAACCAATTTAACGGTATTCCTCTTATACCATTCCTATCCAGCTTATGCAGTAGTATCCCATGATCAACACAGTCAAAAGCTTTAGAGAAGTCAATAAAAAGACCCAAAGCCACATGAGGTTTATCCAAAGCAGTTGTGATTTTATTTATGAATTCACCCAATGCAGTATCCAGACTTCTTCCCTTGGTAAAATCGTGTTATGACGTTGATAAGAAGTTATATTTAGTTAAATATTCAATTAATTGATTGTTAATTACAGGCTCAAAAACCTTCGATATACTAGTACAAAGACTTATGGATCTGTAATTCGTAATCATGTCGGTGTCGCCCTTTTTATGCAGTGGAATTACATTAATTTTTCAATTTAGTCGGAAAAATACCTTGTGATATTGATAGATTAATTATATGACTCAGGGGATTCCCAATCAAGGATGAAATTCTTTTTAATAATATATTAGAGATACCATCACTACCCGAAGATGAGTTTTTTAATTTACTAATTGTATGTACCACATCATCAACATCATCACCCGACACAGGTTGCACTAAAAATGATTTCGCTGATACTCCCAAATAGCTATCCAGAACGTCCGTATCCACATCAGCGGGATGGTGCTCTGCAAGTTTGTGGGCTGCTGTCGTAAAGAAAATATTAAATTTATTGGCACATTCCAAACCCCGCCAAAACTCTACCATCCTCTCTAATCGTAATATCTGAAGCTCTAGATTCCTTTCTATTTATCGAATTATTTATAATTTGCCATATACAGGCTGAGTTTTTTTGAATGTTTAGCATTGGGATCTCAGAAACTACTGGAGATAGAAAAACGCTTAAATGGGGAGAGATGCGCAGTTTTACGAGTTTGATTTAAAACTGCTTTTGTTTCTCCGATAACTTTCATGGCTTATTAGATATTCAAAGAAAACTAAATTTTAGAATTTTCTTTAAACATGCTTAGCATCGTGAATAGTAATTTTAGAGAAAAAGTGTTCAGACAGGAGTTTTAGATAATTTTACGCCAAATAAAACTGTGTAGCTAATTTTTTTTTTCGTTCACCATTATCGAGTTATGACACAAACTTTTGTTTTTTTAAATGGAAACCATAGTTGGTTTTAACATCATTAAAAAGCTTATTTTTTGCTGATTACAATGATATAAGGTTTGATAAGGTTATTTTAAAAAATAAAGAGGATATAGACATTTCTATGATTGTTCACTTTATAAAATATAAACTTTAAAAAAAAATGTTTGGTGTTTTGTAATTCAAAAAAACGAAAAATCTGAGTTACAGTAGTGTTCGTTGGAGCAGTCGAGATAAATATACTAACATTGCTTTCACGTTGAGTCACAGAAGTGAGAGCTGTTAATTTTTACTTTTAAGTCAAGTTAATTGTCAAACATTGACAATTAACTATTAATTAATTTAATTTTAACTTAACTATAAGCGGTGCAAACGGCCGTTAATCATAAGCTTGCATTGGCTATGGAATTTTCTAACGTAGAAAAGCGTGATATGGTTGAATGTTACATTCAGTGCCAGCAAAATTCTACTAGAGTTGCTGAAGTTTATTTTGAAAATTATTTTGATCGACGTCAGCAGTCGCTACCTACTTTTAAGAGATTATGGGATAATTTAGCAGATTATGGTTCGTTCGTTAAACCAAAATCAAAAAAAGGGATGGATGAAGATAGAGAAATAAACATATTAGCATGTGTCGCTCAGAATCCATCTACATCGACCCGGCAAATTTCAACAGAAATGGACTCCTCTCAACGCACTATTGTCAGAGTGTTGAAGAAGCACAAATTTCGTCCCTACAAATTACATTAACTTTACATGAAGGTGATAACATTAGACGAATAGCTTTTTGTAGATGGTTTAAGGATCAGTGTCACAACGATCCACACTTTTCAATGAAAATATTATGGACTGATGAATCTCGTTTCACAAATTGTGGAATGTTTAATAGGCACAATGAGCACATATGGTCTCAAAAAAATCCACTTCACGTTGTACATAGGAGACCACAAATTAAATTTGGGTTTAATGTTTGGTGTGGTGTTATAGGATCAACTGTTCTTCCTCCTTTTATTTTTGATGGATCACTAACTGGCAATCGTTATCTTAATTTTTTACAACAAGATTTCGAGGAAATGTTAGATAATTTAAATTTAAGAACCCGAGCAATGCTGCAATGGTTTCAACATGACGGAGCGCCTCCGCACAATCAACTGAATGTTAGAAATTATTTAAATTTGAGCTTCCCTAATCAATGGATAGGACGAAATGCACCTATTGAATGGCCGGCTAGATCCCCTGATTTATCAGTTTTGGATTTTTTCTTGTGGGGTGTACTAAAGGACACAGTATACAAAAGAACATATGAAACAATCGACGATTTAAGAGAAGCTGTCTTAGCTGCTTTTAATAACATCGATAGGCGTAAAGTACGCAATGCTACAAATTCTGTTGTGAAGAGATGCAATTTGTGTATTAATAATAATGGAGGTATCTTTGAACATTAATAATGTTGTGGGCCCTTAATAAAAGTTCTTATAGTTTTCATTTTATTACTACATAAGATTTCAAAATAAGTTTTCGTTTGGTTTGTATTTTATCAGTTCGAAATTCAATTGTTTTCCATAAAAACCTTAAAAATGTCTATATCCTCTTTATTTTTTAAAATAACCATATCAAACCTTATATCATTGTAATCAGCAAAAAATAAGCTTTTTAATGATGTCAAAACTAAATATGGTTTCCATTTAAAAAAACAAAAGTTTGTGTCATAACTCGATAAAAGTAAGATTTCGATTTCGATTTCGATAAAGGTGAACGAAAAAAAATATTAGCTACATAGTTTTATTTGGCGTAAAATTATCTAAAACTTTTGTCTGAACACTTTTTCTCTAAAATTACTATTCACGATGCTAAGCATGTTTAAAGAAAATCGTAAAATTTAGTTTTCTTTGAATATCTAATAAGCCATGAAAGTTATCGGAGAAACAAAAGTAGTTTTAAATCAAACTCGTAAAACTGCGCATCTTTTCCCATTTAAGCGTTTTTCTATCTCCAGTAGTTTCTGAGATCCCAATGCTAAACATTCAAAAAAACTCACCCTGTATAACCTTGTCTAATATAGGGAACTGCGAAAGAACAATAATTATTCACAAGTTTTAGGAAAATACTTAAATCCAAGAAGTTTTGTCTACTTTCACATCAGTATTATTTTGTATCATTCAAAAAGTTCACTAGTGATTTCTCATGCTCCTTTTTAGAATAATGAATACATAACAAAATCTGTGAATGATGCCAGCAATTTTTGAGAAGCTAAATTAGTTGCGATGACTATAAATACATTTCACAATTTATTGCAATACATCAGTACCTTTAAATGATCAAAGTTACAAGATAATGATGTGTCAATAAAATTATTATTTATTTATTATTAATTTTAATCCGGAGACAAATTTGATAACTCTAATTAAAATTTTGCGTGTTCCTCATGCCAAACGAGGATTTTTATAATATTTACATTAAGTATTATCTAAACCTCATTTATTGTGTCATAATATTGGACAATTCAGTTTTATTCTGCGATAATCAGATGTTGATAACACTAAGAATACACACATACATTTATACTATAAGTACGTAAACAGAAACGGACAAGATTGGCGACAGTAGTAGGTGAATCTCGGTACTGTGAGTTTAGTGTTTGTTTTCTGTCAGTATTTTGTTTGGTGAAATGAAGAAAAAATTCAATATTAACCAAAATTCGGAATCAGAACGGGATAAAAGCAAGGAGAATCCATTAGAACCGTGAGTTTCAAATTTAAAAATAAAGGAATAACCATGCGGGAATATTTTAAATAAATCTGTAAAAATAGCTTGGATTTTAAATATTGGCAGCCTGTAAAATTTTACATCTCGTTTCTTCACATTATTCTTTCGTTATTTGGCATTCCCTTTACATGTCAGTAATAACTTTATTGTACTTAGTGCAATGGTAATCACATGCGGAAGGCATTGCTGGAAGCTAGGTTGGTGCCAGATATGTTGATTGAAGTAGTATTTTTAAATTAACAATATCTTCCGCACACTTTTCATAAAATAATCTATTGAATGACGCTTTTGCCTAATGTATTTTTCTCTTTATAATTTACATACTCAAAGTTGTTTAACCCTCTAATACATGAATTATCGAAATTTGTAATTATGTTTCTAAAAAATTTGAACAGATAATGACCTTTGAAATAACTTACATTGGGTTGGAAATAATTTTGGGTCGGTAAAATTGAAGTTGTTCAAAATTTTATTTTTGGTTACCAAATGGTAACATTATGAACCCATACAACAAAACAAAAGATTAAAAAAAATATTAAATTCAGAAAATGTAGAAATTTTATTGATGAATTTGTAAGAAACAATTGTTTCTGGAATTGCAACATTACTGAACTTGGCATTTTTGATATTTCACGCGAGAAAGCCCTTTGCCACCTTGCAGCTTGCATCTTTCGCGTTCAATTGTCCATTCATAGCCAAGAATTTACCACCACAACGTCTATCATACGATAAAATATTCGGTGATACCATTTCCGACTTTATAGCTTTATCTGGTAAAGTCCTATTAGCGAATCCTGCAAATCAACACTCGCCATATGGCGGTTGTACTCTGTGATTATATTTGCACAATCTACTTCTTTTTTGCAGTTTTCAGATTTGCAAAATCTTTTTACTTTGGTGATAGGTTGGCTTCCACAATATTCAGAAATTAGAGTGACAATTTTGTTGTACCATTACACAGCATGTATATCGATCCCATCAAACTTTGTTGTGCTTTCATTTATGGTACCTCTTCCTTTTTGCTTCATTTGTTTTTCTGTCTGTCCTTGACAATCAGGCAATCGATTTTGGCGGACTGTGCCCACAGAATGAATTTTCCGTTTAGCTAAGTACGATATTAGCGGCAACGAAGAAAAATAATTATCGTAGAAAATGTTGTGGTGTTTGTCATGTGGAATAGGCCTGATCAATCGAAGTACAACGTTACTTGCGGGCCCCAAATCAGGCTCATTATCATCAATTGTATAATCTCGCTTTCCCGCAAACAATTCAAAATTGTAGGAGAAACCGGATACCCCACTAAGAACCCACATCTTGTAACCCCATTTATGGGGTTTCTTAGGGTTGTACGTCCTTATACTAATCCCTCCTTTAAACGGGATTTTCTATTCATCGCAAGACAGATGCTATTTAAGAGAAATGGTCAAACAGGCTTTTCTGATTGTTTCCAGAACTGGCATAATTTTATCTAAACTGCTTGTACTCTGACTATTGTCTGAAAAATGCAATAAACTTTTGATTACCTCGAATCTATTTACTGGCATAACATTGGCAACTTGCGAAATTCTGGTTTGAGGAGACCAATAGCTTCTGGTATTAGGTAGTTTGATAATCGACATCCAAATTATCATACCCACAAACCGTTGTATTTCCTCACCACTAGTGCACAACGGTCTGTTAGGTCGTGTTTGGACGCTATATAAACAAGATTGGCGAACAACTTCGATAAAAAAATCTTCTGATAAAAAGTGTCCAAAAATTTTCAGAGGAGTATCTAATTTTCAAATTTCATCAGGAAGTAACTCACTGCCACAAAACAGTATACCCGCTTCATCTTTACTCGTCACTGAATTTTTCCAGTTCAATTTTGGTTTTTTAGTTACTTTCCTTCTGGATTTTTGGTTTGCTGGATTCGGGGCTTCATAGTGGAGTTGTATTAGAGGAATGTCATCTTCATCTGAGAACTCGTCATCACTCTCTTCAATGTTGTTTGAAGAAACTCCTGCTTGCACCAATAACTCTTCATTAGGGGTATCATCGTCATCTGACAACTCACTGTCCTCACAATCAGAGGGGATATCACGAATGGCACAGTTATGCCTAACATTTTTTCGCCCGTAAAATGTTTTAGGATCCATTACCTGGAAGAATTTCATGTATCAATATAATTTTTTATTTTACGAAAATGTTTGGTCAATGCATAACGTTTCCGAACGGTAACATTCGTTGAGCACGTAATTGTTTCGATTTCCTCATGCAAAAGTCATATTCGAGAAATACAACATGACATAGTGATGATTTATGTAACCATTTTTGATTTTTACTATAACAGTTCTTACCTTTATTTCACTATAAAAACTTCAAACATCTAGTTGAACACACCAAGGTTACAACTACAACCTTGCTTTTGTGCTGTCAACAAATAAAAATCACATTTAAACACCTAGCACCATCTATCAATTTACGCGCGTACCAATGCATTCAGTTATGTTACCAGGAGGTAACGACATGCATACAAGGAACAGTTTATAGTAATGCGAAATAGATAGGAAATTTTAAAGTTTGTGTTACCAATTGGCAACAATATGCAAAAGAGGGTTAAGTTTCATATGAATACACAAGAAATATTTAAATGTTCTTGGTCTAGCCCAGTGTGTTAAACTTCTTATACCTTTTCACCTCATTCATTAATTTGTTATAATCGCTTTCCAGTTCATTAGGTACGGATATGTTTTTCGGTCGGTTTCTCGTTAAATTTTATTGTTTATCTCATTTGAGTTTCTTGTATTGGTAGCTTCTATATTTAATTCTAACTAATGATTTAAATTTTTGCAAATTATTGATTGCTAGTATTTTTTGGTACAAATTCTCTATATACACAGCTACACACTAAACCAATGTCACAAATGTTTTAAATTTCATCAAATTATACTATACAGTCTTGTTCAAATTAATGTGAACTACTTTGTTTTTTTCTTGAAAAGCGTTTACTTTTCAAGTTATATTACATTACAAAGGAAAACGATAAACATTCAATAATTAATGTATCCACCTTTAGTCTCTATTATCATTTTTAGCCGTTTCAGAATTGATGTTAACAAATTTTTAAAGTGATAATTTCGGGATCATAAAACCATATTCCATTTCTGTGAGTAAATTGCTCACTTGCAACGACTGCTGGTTGCCTTGAATATCCATGCAAGAAAATACAATATAAAGATCTCTACAACCAAAACAAAATCAATGACGATAGCAAAACACCAACTACCAAGCAAATTTGCAATAGACAATATCTAGCATGCACTTCAACTATCTTGGCTGCAAAATCACAAGCTACGGGAACCTCACAGAAGAAGTTAGATAACAAGCCAATAAGGCAACGATGATCTCAGGCCATCTAAAACAAAGTATCTGGAAAAAAAGCACATTAGCGTGGATGTCAAGGCAAAGATATGCAAAGCATGTGTTAGACCGGTGATGACCTAGGGCGAAGAATCATGGGCAGAAACATCCTCGTAAAAAACAATACTAAGAAATAACAAAACAATCACTGGACACAGTCTACAAGACGGGGCAAGGAACACTCTGATCAGGGAGGACTGTAAAGTGGAAGATATAGTACGAGCAAACAAGATCATTTTAAATATCAAACCCCATGGAAGGTGGCCCATTGAAAGACACCCCAAAAGTGGATAGCTGGCTATGTACCTGAGAGGAGAATAAATGAAAATGACTCCAGCAATAAATAGGAATTTTGCCTAATGAAAGACGAAGGAGAGAGAGAAGAAACCATACTATGATTACTGCCCCAATCAGCTTCTGTTCAATTGTAAGTGCGTTATGCGATGTTTGAAAATAACCTATAAATTCTTTATGGCCTATAGGATGATATCTGGAGAATTGTTATTCTTATGTCTATTAGGTGCTTTCTTTAGGAGCAAATGTGTTTGAACACACTTTAATGGGTATATCTATAGTAACTTAAAAATAAAACTAATTCACATTATACACACGTGGCTAAGTAAACATAACTTCTATGTCAGTAAATGACAGCTGCAAATAGTGTTTTCACATTTAAATATGTATATATGTACATTAAAGGTTATGCCATGTTCACATTAATTTGAAGTAGATACTACTAGAGTAAGATGAGGTAAATTATAATGTTAAATTTAATAAGGACGAATGATTTAAATTATTTTTGGTTGTTTAAAATTACTCCAAATTTATTAAATACATTTTCTAAAATTTCTAATAGAGTGAGTTTCTGCTTATATTTTGTGACTTACATATACACATTTATACGTAAAACGTATATGCATATATGCATGTGTTTGAGATACACACATACATTAAGTGCTATTGCCGACAATCGAACGCACAGACACCGGTGTGTCGACCTTTGAGGTCTCGTCAGTGGGCGTGGAGACTGTCGACAATGGCTTCAAGACTTAAAAAGCTGCTTATGTCATTTTTGCGTGTTAAATGCAGTGAGAGTATCACAGCGACATCTAACACCCAAAAGATGACACAGAAAAATTAACATACAGGCCTCTGTATAACAGAACATGCCGTCAGAAGCCATCGCTATTTCTGTGTCATCTTTTGGGTGTTAGATGTCGCTGTGATACTCTCACTGCATTTAACACGCAAAAATGACATAAGCAGCTTTTTAAGTCTTGAAGCCATTGTCGACAGTCCCCACGCCCACTGACGAGACCTCAGAGGTCGAAACACCGGTGTCTGTGCGTTCGATTGTCGGCAATGGTACTTAATGTATGTGTCTATCTCAAACATATGCATATATGCATATACGTTTTACGTATAAATGTGTATATGTAATTCGCAGTATTTATTTACTGCTTGATGTTAGTTTTAACATCCATGTGTTTACACTATTCATTTTCGTTTTTATATTTTGTATTTACACATATTGAAATTGTGGTTAACCACCTACTTGCACTATTGAAATATTAGATATATAAACAAGCTAATAACATTGCAGCAAGACAACAGAAGTCGAAAAAGAACAGTAAAAATAATATTTCTAATTCTACGGGATAAGCTACAATTATTGAGAATTGAAAAATCTAGTTACCCGTGCAAAACAAATTGTTGTTTATTAAATAGTGCATTATTTTATCTGTCAATTGCAGTTTAGTTTGTGACATTTGGTTGAATAGTGTCTGAGAAATAGTCCATAGAATAAGCTTCTGTTATCGGAAAAATGTAATTATCACGAGAGAACTTTCGGGTAATGATACTTTGATTTCAAGAAAGGCTGGTGGGCGTATGAGTGTGAAGAAAGTTTAAAATCGGCATTTGGGGATCTCGCACCATCATTGGCTACTGTTTATAGATGGTATAAAGAATTTGAGCGAGGTTGCAAATCGGTAGTACACAAAAAAGAGCTGGCCCTCGTTCAGCTGCTGTTAACCCCGAAAACATTGCTGCGGTGAAGAAGATGGTGGAAGAGAGCAACCGCATTACCTATGCAATGATAGAGTCCAATCTGAAGATTGGATCCTCGCAAGTGAGATCAATATTGCACGAACATTTACATTTGAAAAAGGTTGTATATGAGTTTGTACCCCATCATCTGACAGATTTACAAAAAGCAGAACGTGTTAGAATTTGCCAACAAACTTTAGATATGTTGAATGCTGGAGGTCATCAAATTATTTTTAAAATTGTAACTGGCGATGCAACGTACATACCGTTTTTTGATGTTCCCAGTCGCCAAGAAAGCCGAGTCTGGATACATGAAGACGAGGAAATCCCTACCGATGGTGAAAAAACAACGAGCAATGATAAAAGTTATGTACGCAGTATTTTTTAGAAGTATGGGTTTGGTGGCCGCAATTAAATTAGAAGATCAGAAGACAGTTACCGCTAAATGGTATGTTGAAAATTGTTTACCTAGTGCGTTTAGTAAAGTGCCCAGAAAGGGGATCATGTTACATCATGATAACGCGTCGTCCCATACAGCAGGGACAACATTTCAATATTTAGCGGAAAACAAAATGAAAATTATCCGGATTTGGCGATGTGTCACTTCTGGCTATTTTTTGAGTTTAGAAAACATTTGATAGGGAAAAGGTTCCAGTCAGAAGAAGAGTTTGACATCGCCGTTAAGTGTTTTTTTGATAGTATTCCTAAGGACGGCTGGTTGAACGCTTTTAAACTATGGAAGGAGAGAATGGTTAAGTGCATTATTGTAAATGGCAATTACTTCGAACATATTTAAAATAAAAATTCTAAAAACTTGTATCAATCTTTCTATCCTCAATAATTGTAGCTTGTCCCTCATATTAAGTAAATAGGACGCTTACCAGACATGGTAGAAGATATAATTAAAACATTTGGAAACGAATTCATTTATATTTAAAACTATTAAGTGCACGCAACCAACTAGTGAAAGATCCCCAGACGAAGATAGCAAAACAAAACACCCCAACATGGAAACAAGAAAGAAGGAATTAGGGACAAAAAACGAATAGCTGTACAAAACCGGGACGAAGAAAGCATGGTATACAACAAGGCAATGAGTAGGGTAAACGAACAACAAATAATAAGAAAGAAAGCGAAAACGGAAAATAGGAAACTAAAGAAATAGGAACAGTCCCGAATCGGTACTTGGAACATTAGAACAATGCTACAAGTAACAAAAATGGAAGAAATCCACAGAGAAATGATAAGATACAAAATCGGAGTACTGGCGCTACATGAGATCAGATGGGAAGGCGAAGGTAAAATAGACAATGATAAATTTACGCTATACTATGCTGGGGAAGGCAAACAAGGAAGCAATGGCACTGTATTTATGATAGATGAGAAAATGAGAGACAAAGTAATAAAATTTCAAGCAGTGAATGGAAGAATTTACTATATTAGATTCAAAAACAACTATGCAAATATATCGGTTATAAATATATATGCACCAACAGAAAAAAGTAATGAAGAGGATAAACAAGAATTCTATGAAGAAACGGAGAAGACATATGAGAAAATACTAAAACACGACACAAAAATAATCATAGGAGATTTTAATGCCAAAATAGGAAAAGAGGAGTACTACAAAGAAGTCGCAGGAAAATACACAATCCATGACACGACGAATAATAACGACATGAGAATATGTAACTTCGCAGGGGTAACCGACATGATTATCAGTAGTACAAAGTATAATCATAAGAAGGAGCATAAAATAACTTGGAGAATACCTGGTTCACAAGAAGGAAACCAAATAGATCACGTATTAATTGATAGAAAAAGACTAAAAATAATACAAGATGTAAGATCTTACAGAGGAACAACAGTGGACACACAGACCACTATTTAGTAATAGCAAAACTCAAGTTAAATACGACTAGCAAAAAAGTAAAGCACCAGGTAAGAAGAAACTGGAATGTTGAAAAGTTAAGATCGGAAAAAATAAGGACCCGACTAGGGAAAGAAATTACAACAAAACTCCAGGGGAAAAACAGCGAAAGAGCATAGAGGACGAATGGAAAGAATTAAAAAATAGTATGGTTGAAGTATCTGAAAAAATCCTGGGAAGTAAGGTGAATGACAAAAGCAACTCCTGGTTTGACAACGAATGTGAAACGCTAATAAAAAAGAAGGGAGCAGCCAGGCTCAAATGGATACAATCGAATGATGAAGAAGTCCTACAAAAATACAAAGAAAGAAGGGCAGAAAACAACAAAATATTCAGAACAAAAAAGGAAAGATGGTACGACGATATAATGGAGGAAATGGAAAGTTTAGCTGACGAAGACAAAGCCCCACACCAAATGTCGTCTTTGTCAGCTAGAATCCATTGGTACACTAAATGTTAATAATTATACCAGATATGTAGCTCACATTCAAGGATTTATACCTGATGATTTGAACTTAACACATATTGTAAATTATATTTTAAATGTTAGTTCAAATAACTCAAGTAATGCACGTTTAACTTTATTTTATTAACTTTTCTCTTGGTTATAATAAACAATGTTGCATCCCATTTTGAAAGTGTTTATTCCCAATTTGAAAATATTTAGTCTCAATTTGAGTTGAATAGCCTTGTCAGTTTGAATTAGCTGTGTTTCCATTTTAAAGTTTGAATGACAGTACAATAATAATAAATCTACAGTATAATGACTTAATAAAGTAATGTATTCAGCGAATACTTTCTTCATATTATCTTGGAAAATGTTGTAGAAAATTTAAAAATGGAGGAAGCGATAAAGAAGAGGATAATAGAGTTAGAATAAAGCAATCTAAAGGAATTTCATATTTTCATTTAGTAAGTATCCCAATATTTATATTCTTATAAATTGAAACTATTCAAACAGAACGATGAATATACCACTAATATATAACAATTTTGGAATATCAATTATATACATAAGTACCTTGGTATTTTCAACTTAGCGACATGATTAAAGTATGTCAAATCAAAGCTACAAATTATCGAACTTACATTATTCACTTTAACGCCTTATTCCTAGATTACATTGGAATCGCTATATGTATAATTGAGTAAGTCAAAATAGTAGTATATATTGAGAAGATTTTATTAAAAGATTTCGAAAAAGAGAAAGCAATAATTAAATTGGTGAGCAAAGCGCACACTTGAAAGGTAACTTATTTATAGGGTTTAGCAAATGCCGTTCTGCCGCAATTCTTTGTTTAATTAATATTACTAAGAATTAAGTAAATCTGAAACGAAAGCTTATTCTTGACTCTAATGAAAATAAATAGTTAAAAGATTCACGCATATAATTTTGAGGATCATATTATGCTATATTTTTATATTTAACCCTGACGCAGTAAATGAATTTACCTCAAGCTGATACATAAAATCCTGATTTCTCTATAATATCCCAGCATTGGTAGGTATGCTTTATCACTAGGGAGCGGACATCCGAGGTTTAAACTACGACAGAGTTACAACGGAGCAAAGAAACAATGTAAACAACAGGCAGTTACTGAAGAACATTATTCATATGGTGAACTGCAACATCTGTTGTTTACTTGAAAACGACAACAAAAAATGCCCATCAAGAAAGAAATTTATGAGTAAAATCCTTTCTTCATCGGCGTAGATAGAAGCGCGAGGGGTTTTTAAAATTTATTATATTTTCCTTATATTTCCTAAAATAAATAAAGTTATATACTATGTACACTCGGATTCAAGAAAGATGATCCCTGCGTCACTACTATATAATTCTATCAAAGAATTATGTCTATATCCGAATAAGAAATAGTATCAACTTGTATAACAAGGATAGCATAAGCGAATGCATGTGTTTTCAGTACGATGCAAGCACGACATACGTTTTATAGAATTTATTTGAGCAAGACAAAGACGGAGTGATTGCATGGGCTGTATTATTTCATACACTTCCGTTTAGCGTTTTGACTTTGACATTTCTAGTAGTTTGATCGTTTCATTTCGTTTCACAATTTGTTTGTTGTTTCAATCTTTATTAAACCAGAATGTCACGACGCGGAAAACATTACGGTCACAAGCTCAAGGACTCGTTTTAAATTTATTACAATATTTCGAGCAAGAGAAGGTTAATGGTGATCCTCTAATATCCCTTACATCTGTACAACAGGTAAACATTGTGAGATTTAACATTTTACAAATTCTAATGAATATCTCTTAGCGAGTAGCAGATGCATTGAAGGTAGGAGTAGCTACAGTAAAACGGATAAAAGCCCGATCACTAAATAGTCCTTTTCTATCTAGTCCAGGGAAGAAAAGGCCCCATATAAAAGCTAAAACAGACAGTTTGGCAGAATGCTCTAAAATGAGTATCCGAAATACATTATACACGATGTATTTACAGAGTAAGACCTTAAAAATGTTGAGTATTGAAGTAATAATATCTTTAATTTTAGAAAAGCATGTTACAGTACTAACTTTAAATGCAGAAATTGCTGAAAACAATACTATAATAAACATATCGGTAGAGATGGATATGGAGACGATAAAGTGAAGGCTATGTGGAAAGAATCACTAGACCAATGTACAGGAGAATCTGGAAAAACTGTATCAATCAAACTGAAAAACTTATACAAGACTGGTATGACAGAGAAAGCCGTATAGATTGTGAAATCGATGACTTTGTAATTAATGTTAGTGATTCTTCAAGCAGCAGTGATAGTGAAGACAGTGACACAAGTGACATATAAAAATACGTTTTATATAGAAAGTGTAATGTTGTATTCACATATAACGGGTCATCGAAATTGATTGTCATGGTCGCTCCTGTGATTCTGCGATAAGTTGTACACACCGAACCCAATAATGGAGGTAGACACTACAAACTTTTTGTTGGCATGCTGGTTGATAATATTTTTTAGGTTAAAGTATGACATAGTTATTGTTTATAAAGTTATAACTCTAAAGCTAATTACACTTGTTTAAAAGCTTGTGAAAATAATTAGTATTATTTGGTTTTTTAATTCAATTTATTTTAGAAAATTTGCAGTAATCATTTTTTTAAGAATTATATGCATCTGTTTTTTACAATACCTTTAATAGGTCTACATTCTGACAATGATTGAAGATTCTAAAAATTACCTTATTTTTGCTATTAGAATCGAATGTAGTGTGGCCTAACATAAAATAGAGAATATATTGAATTATTTTGTTGGATATTATTCTTACATAAATGTAGATCATAATTAGTTTCGCAAAATTATTTTTTTTTAAATGGAATACATCTTATTCATTTGAAGTTCGCAGATAATATTGTGGTTTCGGTATTATCCTAACCATAATATTAACAAAGTTTAATAAATTCACAGTCTATTTGGTAATGTAATTATCTATTGAGTATTAATAGTTGAAAAAATGTAATCAATTATTTGTCAGTCTAAATGAACTTTTATTTTAAAACTGAGGTTAATAGACGTTCTTATATTGATATTAAAATGTTGACTCTTGAGAAGAGCAGTGGAGTTACTATATCTTTGTCCTACTAGTTTAATAAATGTTGAATTATTTCCCATATACTTCACAATACACTGGTGGCCACACATTTTTATAGAAATTTATACCTTGAAATATTGTAATGATACAAAGGCAAATTAAAAGTTAGCAGTACACTTAAAGAAAATATATATACAGAAAATGTCATTTTTGCATAAATTACATTGTGCTCTTTATAAATATGTGATTAGTTGTTCATGTGTTGACGTACATTTTTTACTCATTAAATTAACTTTTGAAAAAATATATTATACGCCCCTTTTTTATGTATTTCCTACTATTTAATGAATTATTGTATCATAAGTTTATATAAATATTTGTTAATAAATTTATAAAAATAAAATATGGCTGCACATTTTATTTTAAATTAAAAACAAAACTTCTGTTAATTGTATCCAGGTGCCATTCAAACCAACATGTATTTCAATCTTCGTTAAAAGAAAGAAATACATTTTTATTAGTATTACAGAGATAATGTTCGCTCAAAATTCTTATGAATGTGTAAGGCACAAATTAAAAGAAGTGTAAATAAAACTATTGTTATATAAAGAAAAAGACAAGAATTTGGATATGATTTTATTTTTGAGAAACATCCAAAAGAAAATTAAAATAATCACTGAAAAACAGTCATAGAATTAGTGTTGAATTTAAATTGTTACGTCCTTATTTTGCATGTCTTCACATGGAATCTCTAAACTATATAATTATTAATTACCTCCAACTACACAGAAAAAGAACAGTAATCAGTTATAAAATAGTTTAACAAAATATTAATGAAAAGACATTTTAATCCGACAATAGTCGATTCATATATTATATTTAAATAATCATGTGCCAAACAGAAAATTATAACTAAAATTCAGTCTTAACTTAATTGCTTTGAGAAACAAATCTTTGATTTGGTTACAGTCTATCACATCCTTATATAATACTGAGATTTCCAGGCTCTACCATTTCAATTGTTACGGTTGTATTTAATTCATCTAATCTGTTTATATATTTTTTAAAAGTGTAGCTCGACAAGTGTTTACTCTCTGCTTCATATTTTGAAAATGGATATTCCATATATTTTATACCTAAACAGTAAAATCCACCTCTTATATTTATAGGATGTAACTTCATTTCATGTAAAACATGTATACAATTTCGATCACATTTATTTGAAGTAAATAAATTGTATTTATTGTTTGTTTTGTACCCACGTTATTTCTCAATAAAGTTCTATTATCATTTGTATTTTGGCATATGTTAAATTTAGTACATTAAAAGACTATTGAGTTTATATTACTTATTTTTTATAAACGATAAAGGCGATTATCTAACTTAGTTATCTAATTATACATAACCTAAAATTAGATCGATCAATCTAACCAGAAAACGTAGGATTTCATCATTATAATTTCCATGTTCATTTTATAGTTTACAGTACTTATCATGATGGCGAAGTATTGATTTGAATCATACGATATTAAAAAATGACGCAGGGATCATCTTTCTTGAATCCGACTATATATACTTATTCATACTTACGTCAGTTTCGTTTTTTTTTATTTTTTTGACTGTTAATTACGTACTGCCTAATTTTTGTAATAGTTCTTGTTTAATACCGTTTCATTGAATCTATTTCTCCCAATTATCTCAACGTAAGTGTGCATTGGATTTTGTTAAGTTTCAATAACATAAGCATATATTTTTAGTTATCATTTATTTAGATCTAGAACATTGTTTATGTTACTATGATATGGAAGAACGTCGACAATGGCATCGTAAAACTAAGGGTCATACTGATTGCATGTCCTTCATTGTCTGTGATTCCGAAATTTATTGCATAGTCTGTAAAATATCGTTACAGAATGCCCAAAAAGGCCACGTACAACGTCACTCAGTATCGCTAAAACATACACAGAAATTGGACCCGTTGAAAGATGACAATTTTAACGAGGAACTCTGTGAAACTTTAATGGCGACTAATATCCCATTAAAGAAACTTGACAATCCCACGTTCAAAACATATCTTCAAAAATATACTGGTCGAAATGTTCCTGATCAATCCACCTTACTCAAATATCATGTTTCACTAATGCATTAGAAGACATCTTTCAAATCAGTACCTATGGATAAGTGCCGACGAAACTGTCGATATATTAGTACGCTATGTAAATGTTGTAGCTGGTGTACTACATCCAACTATTCCATATAACGCATATGTAATAGCATCTAAAGTTATAAATACAGTCGATGCGGAAACAGTTGCTAAAACCATTGACGAGGATTTGCACAAAATGCTTCATTCGGACGACAGTTACAGGAAAAAAATACTTTTATTTGTTAGTGACAGTGCCGCATATATGTTAAAAACAGGCAGACTATTAAAGGAAACATATCCTTATTTGCTGCATATTACTTGTGTAGCACATGCTCTCCACAGAATCTGTGAATATATCAGAGACAGGTATCCGGAAATTGATAGACCTGTATCCGCTTTTAAAAAAGTTTTCTGAAAAGCATCATCGAGAGTATCTCTGTACAGGGAAAAACTTCCATCTTTGTCACTGCCTCCCTCGCCAGTAATAACTAGATGGGGAACATAGTTGGAAGCTACTTGTTTTTACGCAGAGAATATCGATAGTTTACAAAATTTCGTTACATGTTTAAATGACGATGCTCGAGGTATTTCTGAGTGTAAGGAACTAACACAAATCCCAAATTTAAAAAATCAGTTGTTATTCCTTCAGGAACACTTTGGAAATTTGCTTAAACTAATCACATATTTTGAAAATCGAAATCTCAAATTCAAAGATCCCAAGTGACTTCGGATGTAACCTTCGGAAAAAATTAGACGCAGGTTTTAATAGAAATCCTGATTTAATAATATTGCGGCAATTGTGTATGAGGACACTGATACAAAATCTAACTGCTAAATACGCTGAAATAAAAGAATATTTCCAGTACGCACCTGTAACCAGTTGCGATGTAGAAAGGACGTTTTCTATCTACAAGGATGTACTTCATTCAAAGAGAACAAATCTTACAGAAGAGAACCTTGAGAAAGTATTGCTGGTAAATATTAATACTCCTTTACTCGACTTGAACTACAAAATGAACAAATAATAAGGTATTTTGTATTTTATAGATCACCAGCCACTTGTTATCCAATTATATACATAAAATTAAAACCTCTTTAAAAATACAACATTTCAATAGTGCGCCAATGGGCGATGAGTCATCAACCTTTCGTGTCCGCTCCCTACTTGTCACCATAGTGTAAGAAATCTGGTTTTATGTCTTCTATTTTTAACCACAGGAAGGTCAAAGAACTAGGAGACCGATCTTACAGCACTAAGGTCTCCAGTTTGTCATTCATACATTGATTTGAAATAACCAAATAAAAACGTAACGTGTGATTTTTGGAAAGAAATTTAAAACAGGTCAATAAATATTTTCAGGAAGCTTTCCCACAATATTACTGGTCTAATTTTTTTGATTAACTCGAATTTTTTTTTTTTAAATGGCAGCCTTGAATAAAAGTTACCTTTAATTTTCTACACGATGATAAACAAAATTTTGAAATAACGAAATTTATTATTAGAAAAAAAGAAACTTTAATTTTGGAAAGCAACTAAATCTCTTACAATAAATGTTAAAGTCTGGAAAGGTTTATTAAAAACAAAATACAAAATTCGAAAGATTGACATTAAAAACAATTGTAGTATATATATATATATATATATATATTCAAGATCGTCTAAAAAACCAAAAAGGTCCCATCTTCAAGAATCATTTTGAAACCTGAATCGACTTATCGTTGCAAAATTTCCCGAAAATCATCCGTTTTAATTTCATTTAGAAATTACCAGTGCATATTATCTGCCTATTTAATTTGTTGAACCGTAGAATAATTATTTTTACCAGAAACACGAAAGAAAACATTACAATTAGACGAAATATAATTGAACGACAAGTAGATTAAACAGAGCAATTTATATCTGATATAATCTTTCATAGATATGAAGGAAATATTTAATATATACTTTTGGATATACGGATTCATCTTATATTTCAATTAGATTATGTTAAGTGCTTTATATTAGAGATTAATGGTGCTACTGAAACTACAGTGGAGTCGGGATTTAGTGAATACCGCTTCGAGTGAACTACCGCATAGAATTAACTCATATATTATTTCAATGAGCTGAAAAAAAAGACGATATAGTGGAATATAATAGTTTGCTTGTACTGCACAATTTGAGAGAAAAATTGGTACAAATCAACGTGAACAAGAATTTTAAACAATCCAAAATCACATCATTTTTAAATCATCTTCGATAAAAGTTTTTTCTTATATACAGGCTGTTCCAAAAAGTTTTATACAAATGGAAAAAAAGTTACATTTCACAAAAAAAAAATTCTTTATTAAAAGCTCTGCATGATTTGTAGATCCATAATCAAGTACAACTTTTTTAATACATTGACCAGAATACAAGCAAAATCAAAATGATTGTTTGGAGTGAGAGCAAAATACATTCAAACTGTAGTGGAGAGCAAAATGTTTATTTTATTTGTTACTAAGTAGCAAAAACTTACGCATACTTACAGATTAGTGATTTTCCCAGATAAATATTACAAGATTATTTAAATAAACACGTCAGCAATTGTTGTATTAAAGCACAGTACGAAACATCGTAAGATCCCGTTCATAATAAGTGCCTGATTTTGTGCTGTTCATCTATATTAAAACCGTTCTGGATCGAGTGCTTTGAAATATCCAATAACTGTTAACAATTGCCAAATGTCACATCAGTGTGTGTTTGCAATAATTAGAAATGCCAGTAAAATTGAATATTAGTGATAAAATTGAAATTGTACTCATTGTTGGAGAAAATTATAAAACATGTAGGGAAGCAGCAGAAATCTTTAATAATAGACACCCTGAGATAAAAGAATACATTTCACAACTGTCAGATATGTAATATGTAAATTCAAGAGTTCTGGAAATGTTGATAATAAATTTAGAAAGAAACATCGGGCGTGGGTTAGAACTGAAGACACAAACCCCAATTTACTTGAAGAGAAGGAGATGCTGAACGAAGGTTCGAATTTTGTGCTCGTATCCAAGAAGAATTGGAAGATAACAGATTTATGACACGACAAGTACTTTTCTCTGACGAAGCAACGTTTACATCTAACGGTACCGTAAGTGCGCAAAATTGTCGATGGTGGAGCGATGTCAATCCAAATTTCCATGTCCAAACCAGAGATCAGTATTCATTTAAAACTAATGTATGGTGTGGCATTTACAAATACAGAATTGTTGGACCATTCTTTTTTCGAAATAACATGAATGGTGAAAGATATCTACAATTTTTAAATAATCAGTTGTCTGACTTTCTTGATGAACTACCACTAAATGAACTAGGAAAAATATGGTATCAACAGGATGGAGCACCATGTCACTGTAACAGAAATATTTTATTAGTTACGTATTATTTTTTGTTGATAAATTGATAAAGAGGTTATCAATTTTTTAGCATGTCTTATTCCTTTATTCAATAAATAATTTAATTAATTGATTATGGATCTACAAGTCATGCAGAGCTTTTTATAAACAATTTTTTTTTTTATGAAATATAAGATAAACTTTTTCTCCATTTGTATAAAACTTTTTGAAACACACTGTATGTCCCAATATTTATATGTATATACAAAATATTTTTTATAAACTTTATTTAGTATATACGTGTATACATAGTACTACTAACATTGTTTTTTACAGAATAAATATTATTTTTTTGAATAAGTGCACTTAATTTCAAGCCTCGCAAAAGTAATCACTCAAAATAGTAAAATCGCTGGTCGGAATTAGTTCACTAAATCACGACTCCAGTGTATGTAACGTCTCTATTCGACACGAAAACAACAGTAGGTTGCTTACCAAGTATGCCTTACTAGTGTTCAGTGTTTATTTATCGTTCTGTTTATTAAAGGGGTTAAAAATATGACTGTTAAAATTGTTCTTTTTTTTAGTATCGCTTTTCTACTATAAAAGATAGAATATTAATATTAATAGCAGTGCTATGTTCTGTGATAGCCGGTGTTGGTACACCAGCAGTCATGATTTTCTTCGGAAATGTGACCGGAGGAATAGTCAATTTCGCTATGCAAATATATAATACCACTTCAGAAGATTCTGCAATGACTGAAGCTGAGGACGCCTTAAGAGCTGTTATCATGTCATTCGTTATTAACTGTTTTATAGTAGCAATAGTGGTGTTCGTTTTGTCTTACGTTTCAATTTATTTGTTTAATATAACTTGCGTTAATCAGGTAAGGCTGCCTATAGTACAAGTTGTAAATACACTGAAATTCTTTTTTATATAAATTTCAGGTGAGCAGGATTCGAGCATTGTATATGAAAAATATCTTAAATCAGGATATCGGATGGTATGATGTGAATCAGACTGGTGATTTTTCGAGTCGTATAACTGAGTAAGCATTTAAATTTTATAACCGATTAATCGTAAATAAAAAATTGAGTCAATTTTTTTATTCCAAATTTCGTCGATGATTTTATTTATATTGGTATTTTGGTAAAATTCTAATAAATGTATACAGGCTGTCCCAGAAATAAAAAGACGGAGTAGCAGGTATGTAAAGTCCCAACAGAAACAGACCCAAATAAACCGCAATAACGAAGAAATTAAAAATTTAATTTTCTATGTTGTTTTTTAGATAAAAAAATTACATTACGGACCTGTCACAGAATGTATGTTTATAAATACACCTAAGAATGCTCATTTGTAAATAGAAACGAACACGCATTCATAGAAAAATACGCTTTTATTTGCATAAAACGGGAAAAAACGTTAAATCGTACTCATTCATAATAAAACATATTTTTTGCCCGATGCGGGGCGACCCATTTTATTGCAGACAATAACAGATTGTTTTTATTTTTAAAATAGGAAGGTTGTTGCTCTTTAAGGTGTTTGTAGTCGGAAACCTCTGATTATTATTATTGTATAATATTCAATAAATCCTAGTTTTTCTAGCCTTTATTACAGTAAATATCAATAATGTAATTATTTTTTTCTACCAGGTGTAAAATTAAAGTAATTAATGGTTTGATATTTATTATGAAGTATCTATTCCTCCTCTTTCTTCTAACACAAGTAATATGGTGGTCCTGAAAAGGACCGATTGTGAAAGTGAAGCAGGTGGATATTTAGTCCAGGGTCGGCGTAAGGCCAATTGAATTCTTTATTATTTTTTTTCTGCCGTCTGAGCACGAATAAAGACTTGATATTTTGAGGGTACGTTTTTACTCAATCTAGCTTCCGATTTCTGCTACTCCGTCTTTTTATTTCTGGGACACCCTGTATATAGTCCTTAAAACATTTATCGAAGAAAAACAACTTTACGCTCGTTTTATACCATTTCTGATATGGTAAGATCTATCACGTGTAACCTGGTGAAAAATATTTGTAAAAATCATATTTTTCACGAAGATAATTTTGTCTATAAATCTAAACGTTCACAATAATTTGAATGCAAAATAAGTAACTATGTCCATACTCTTTACTTGATATTTAATATATGGTGTAAACAAGTAATCGTATAATTCACTGAGCTGCTACCGTGCCTCGCAGGAAACGTAAAACCGACGTTCCCGTCTAGTTAGGCAATTACCAAGCCATGTTACATGCGCTAGGGTGGCCTGATAACTTTAGTACCTATATTTATACCACACTCTTTAGTTGATAGTTAATATATGGTGTAAACAAGTAAGCGTGTAATTCACCGAGCTGCTACCGTGCCTCGCAAGAAACGTAAAACCGACGTTCTCGTCTAGTTGGGCATTCATCAAGCCATGTTATAGGTACTTACGTGGCCTGAAAGCTGAGGCACCTAACTTTGTATTATACTCATAGAACTTTCGTATTCATAAAACGTTGATTTCATTCAGCCACAAATATTAGAAAATATTTGAAACCAAGTTTAAAATTTTCTTGAAAATAAAAATATATTCTGGTTTTTGCCACCAAATTGAATAAATTCGGGTGTAGTGGTAGAATAAACATTTGCTTTTATGAACATGAAATTATTTAGTTCTGCTGAACAGAGAAAATCCACTTAATTTTTAAAAAATATTGTGGTAAAAATGCGAAAGTAAGATGTTTATTATCTATTTCGCTAATTGTTATAATCAGTTATGACAATAACTGAATATGCAGGTATAGTTCTCAACAAAACTTTTCATCTTTTCTTAAGAATAAAAAAACGAATTTGATATACTTAGTACTCAATTGTTAACTCTTTTATTGTGTTTCGTTCCCATAAAAGCTATGTGGCATATAATTCCACAACAAAGCTATAAACTAACATCGTTTTAACGCCATAAAACAAAGTTTCTAATTTAATTGTTAAATATCTCAAACACCTAATTTTTGTAAATGTTTCATCTTTTGCATTCAAAATTAAACATCTTAGTTTTATGTTGTTTTTCTCTGGCACTAATTATTCCCAAGCACAATTGATTCTTGACTCTGTAGCTTTTATCATATGAAATGACAATTATCCACTTCAAAACTGATATTTATTTTCAACAAGTAAAACAGTGCATTTATATTACTTCTATGCCCTATATTATTTGAATAAAACACAACTACATACTTTAATCATTATAGGTATAATGATTAAAGTATGTAGTTGTGTTTTATTATTATATTTTATGCATACCTATGTATATTCAAATGTACCTATTGAGACCCATGGTTTGCTGACACATTCTGTATAATAAGCGTTATTATTTTGCCGAATCTGCTCACGAATATATTGAGCATGCTAAATACACGCTGTCGTGTACATACATATAGCCTTCTTATATCTTTTATCTATCATGTGAGCGGATGTTACTTCTCCTATTGTAAGAAGAAGCAAAAGAACGTTATTTATGTACATAAGAGACATCTGGCTGTGTATCGTCATGTTGACAGAAAGACATTTATGTATTAACTATAGCTGTTATAATATACTCCCGTACAGGGTCGTATTAAATCAGCTTTACATATGTATACACTTTTATTACCAGAAGCACTAAAAGCTAAATATTGCACTATCCTTACGTTCAAATTGCTGCGAAAGTGAGCAGACTAACTATTGTGAGATTTAGTTTTGGATTTTATATTATTTTCTTTCTAACATCAAGAAAAGTGTAGTGGTATAGAGTGTATGAAGTTAGCTGGCCCCTTTTCGAAAATCGAAAATTTGACGGTTGTTCTAAGTTTATTCTAAAATGTTCCAAAATATTTCAAAAGGAAAAATTAAATTGGCCGAGATAATTGAAGAAACGACTTTTGCACTCAGCCCCCCTTTTTATTTAAAATAGAAATTCGTAAATCCATGTTGTTCTAGTTGTGCATTATTCCAAATAATCATGAAAAAAATTAAATTGGCCAAGATAATCGGGGGGGGGGGGGGGAGAGATATTCCCAATCCAAAATATTGAAAAAAACCTAATCCAACGGCATAAAGTTAGCCCCATTTTTGAAAAGCTAAATTTGACGGTTATTCTAGGTTTATTCTAAAATGTTCCATTAAATTAAATTGGTCGAGATAATTGAAGAAATGGCTTTTGCACTCAGCCCCGATTTTTATATAAAATTGAAATTCAGAAAGGTTGTTCCAAATTGTTCTAGTTGTTCTAAACATCATCCCAAAAAATCTTGAAAGAACTTAAAAATTGGTCAAGATAATCGGGGGGAAATGAGTTATTTCCAAACCCCCCTTTTTTTGAAAATTGAAATTTTGACAGTTGTTCCAGAGTATTCTTAGTTTTTTCTAAACACTGTTCTATTTTTATAAATCAAACGATATTGGAAAAAAACTAAATCCAAAAGCTTGAAATTGGCTCCCCCCCTTTTCGAATATCTAAATTTGAGGGCTGTTCCCGGTCGTTCTAAGTTTGGTCTAAATTATTCCAAAGTATTAAAAAAAATAATATGATCGGCCGAGAAAATAGCAAAACACATTTTTTTGCCAGCTAGACAAACTTCTCTATGTAGAACCTACCACTATAATATTCAATAAATTGAGGGGAGTTTAAACAGAGAACGTTTAATGAGAAGCGACAAAGATGTTAAAAGCGTGTCCCTATTTCTTAGGTGAGCGAGTAGAACGTGCGTGTCTGCGCCGTTATCCTTCTAGACGAGATGTTATTCGTAAAAATTTTTTTTTTATATATAACAAGCATGAAACAGCATGAGAATTGCATGAAATTTTAAAAATATTCGCAGAAAATTGAAATTATGCTCGGTTGAGAATGGTAATTTAGTGGAAAAAATGTTCTATTTTCTATTTAATTTTAGGGATATATTAAAAATTGAAGAAGGTTTAGGAGATAAAGTATCGACCTTTTGCTTTTACATGTCGACTTTTGTCTCCGGAATTATAGTCGGTCTCATTTGGGGATGGCAGTTGGCACTAATATGTCTGATTAGTCTGCCAGTTAATATAATTTGTTTGGGATTTATTACTTGGGTGAGTTAATTTAATTATACTATTTGCACATTTTTTGTTTCGTTGGTTAATTTACATTTTTTCAATTAATTGAATTTATTTATATCAAATTTTGGTCTAGGTAAACTTTTCAACGAAATTGCTATGTGTGGCACTATATTATTATTAATATTTTTGATCATGATTTGTAAGTAGTCAGAAATATTACACAAGAACTAGTGAATAGAAACCTCCCGCCAAGAGCGACCCTGAAGACTGCTGTATGAGATGGGTTTTCAACCATACAATTGCTAATATTTTGATAACAAACATTGACCCAGGAATCTCTCGAACAATCTATTGCAGAAGACAAGGTTGTGAGGTTTTACTTATTTTGTGTTATCACTCACTGTTGAAGTCCTACGACAACGTTTAAACTTGTACAAGAAATTACTCAAATAAAATATTGAGTCGCGTAAAATTGTCTTCAGTTACAATTCTATATTTTCGTTATGGGATGCTTGAAAACAGACAAATTATTAAGACGAGATGAAGAAAGCCATCAACTTATATTATGTTGACAGGTCTGTTAACCAAACTGTTGAATATAATGATCTGATGCACTATTAGCTATAGATTCCCCAGTGCTATTTAGAGCAATATTTTAACCTACCCATGTCACAAGTTTTATTTTAAACTTCTACGAGGAGCCATAAGCTCTCATATCTCTAACTGATTAAGTATGAGATACTAATTTTGTTAAAACTTTGTTTTATTTTACTTATTAATTCACCTTCCAAGAAAAAAACATACTAAACCTAAAATTATTATAACCCTTCCACAAAAATATTTTGAGAGACACACAAATGAAACCTTGTTCCATTAGAAGAAAAAACTCTATTGTTATATATTTGAAAAAATCACAGCCAGGAGACTATTATAAGAAATTAAGGTTGTTATGGAGCATCATTTACCATCATTACTTTTAATAAGAACAATATTTCAAGAGTTGTTGCCAATGTGTAGAACATTTTGCCAACCTGTAATGTCTAATCTTTTCTTCTAATCGCTTTTATTTTGTTACATATTCAATAAAACGTATTATTATTACTATTAATCACATAGTATAGAGAAGTACAATGACTTTCTTCCATTAAAATACACTGATAACTCGTAGATGGCGAAATGCATAAGTGTTAGAGGAACAGCAGTGGCCTTTCGTTTCAGAATAGATAGAGTAGTTTGTCTTTTTTTTCCGTTCAGCTTTTATCTTTATTATTTATTCAAATATAAAAATAAAATAATGCCTACAAAGTGTTGCAATTTCTATGTGAACTGGTATCATAATAATAAAATGAATGAGCTTCAGCTTGTAGCTTAAATATAATGTGCGTCAGTAATTTTTTTTTTAAACTCGTGTGGTAAATACAAGCTTACTTTGCCGATTAAAAACCTTTGCTTCTGTTCACGCATTAACTTTTTAAGACTAAATTTCAATTCTTTAATTTTCTTTCTTTATTTTTAGTTTAGTTATGTGCTTATTATCATACTAACTAACTTTTGGTTTCTTCTGATCATTACTTTTATATAACAATGTCTCTTTTTATTGAATAATTATTATTTTTCTACAGTTAACCACTAGATTTTCAGTAAGAGAAATGGCCTTATACGGATTTGCTGGGGCAATTGCCGAAGAAGTATTGGGAGCTATTAAAACAGTATTTGCATTTGGTGGACAACAAAAAGAGATAGACAGATATAAAGTACATTTGGACATAGCATGTAAGAATAATATAAAACGCTCGTTTTGGACAGGTGCTAGCAATGGACTGATGTGGCTGTTCTTGTTCGCTTCGTATGCGCTTTCCTTTTTCTATGGTATAGGACTCGTTTTAGACGAGAGAGACTTGCCAGAGGACAAACAAATTTACAATGCTGGGACAATGATGACGGTGAGTTTGCCGTTTTTATGAAAGCGGAATGTTCTAAACCTAACTCTTGTTGCTTTGCTTATCTACATTTTTTCCACTCAACATCCACAGGAATATTTGAAAGATGATATTGTTACAATAAAAAATTATAATTGATGTATACAGCGTGATTTAAAAAAGAATGCATGTGTTTTAATTAGTGTTGTAGTCATTCTAACTCTGGACGGATTTGGATAACTGCCAGACAAGTTTTATTCAAAATGTTTATAACAAAACTAGTGCAGCAAATATAAATCAACGAAATCTGTAAAAAAATTAGTTTTAAGAGAGTCAAAAAATAAATACAGGCATTTTGATTGAAAAAGACATTCTTCCTAGAAAATTAGATTTCATGTGATAAAGAAATCTTACGGAAGACCAATCTCAAAATGTTAAGTAATTAAAATACGTTGCTCATACAGACAATTTTACTTATCGACAATTTTCAAAACACTACAATATGTTTTAAAACAACGTTTATAGGTTTTAAGAACACGCAGTACGGTCGAAAATGAAATAAAAAGTCACATGCGCAAAACAACCGTTTATGAGATAACAGCGATTTTACGTAAACGTATATGCACATATGTACGAGTTGGAATACACAGCATACACTTAGGTGTCATTACCAACAGCGAACGCACAGACACGTGTTTGTGAATTATTAATTAGTGACTTTTATGGGGTTTAAAAGGACCCTGATAATTTTAAAAGAGTTCAGCAGTCAATGAGGAAATGATTCGATATATGCGATAATCATTTTCAGTAGTGTTTATAGATTAAGAATTTGTAGATATAGTTACTAATAAAGCATTAATTTCCAAACAAAGCATCCGTCCGAAAATCATGCGAGGATAAAAAACTTAAAATATTACAAGGAATCACCACACAAGTTTTCGCCGCATGTTTAGTAAACACCTATATATACAGGGTGAGTCATCTAAGCGGGTAAGGCCGATTATGCCTTTATGAGTAAAGATATTTCGAAGCGGTTTTTTTTCTTGTAATAGCTGTTTATTAGGAGCACATTTTAAAAATATTTTGTATTATACACAGTGTTCCATACCTTAGTGGCTAACCATAGCTATAGTTTTTTAAATGGAACACCCTATATATTATTGCATTTTTGTATTCTCCGTATAATTTTTAGTCAAAAAGTAATAAGATAGTATAGGCCTAAAATCTAAAGTTTTTGACTTATTCCCATTTTTCTGAAAAATTCAATTTTTGTATAAAATTATATTTCTCGAAAACCACGTATTAGATGGACAAAATTTTTTGCAGTATTGTTTACAATAAGAGGTCCTAATAGAAGCATGTTTTTTACAGTTACTAACTGCATGTGCAAGAAACTGGATTAAAGTTACATGACACGTTTTTGTATAAAAGTCATTTTTTTAAATGGAACATCCTGTATATCAGTTCATTTTTGAATTGTTTATTAAATTTCATGTCAGAAACATGTAAGACGTTACTACTTTAAATATGACTATTACTGCGCTACTGTCGTTTTTTGATATGCTTTTGTTAGTTTTTGCAAAAAAGGCAATTTTTTCAAATGGAACACCCTATATATTATTTCATTTTTGAATTTCTTATTAAATTTCACATCAAAAACATGTAAGACGTTAATACTTTAAAAGTGGCTATTACTGAGCTATTGCCTCCTTTTGATATAATTTTGTCAGTACTATACTATATTAATTAGAACCACAAAACTGACAAAATTATATCAAGAAGAGACAATAGGTTAGTAATAGTCACTTTTAAAGTATTAACGTCTTACATGTTTTTGATGTGAAATTTAATAAGAAATTCAAAAATTAAATAATATACAGGGTGTGCGATTTGAAAAAATTGACTTTTTTGCAAAAACTAACAAAGACATATCAAAAAACGACAGTAGCTCAATAACAGTCACTTTTAAAGTATTAATGTCTTAAATGTTTCTGATATGAAATTTAATAAACAATTCAAAAATGAACTGATATATAGGCTGTTCCATTTAAGAAAATTAACTTCTATACAAAAAATGAGGTGTGGCCACCACACGACTTTCTTATACGTATAAGCGTTTCAAAATATAGAATTTTAAGAATTTTTCTTTACAAAAATTATTCAAACTCCTATTCTAAGTACTTCTATTCTCTTAATAAATCTCTATAGAATGCATACTTTGCAAGATATTATCAAAAAAGTGCTCCTCGCTAAGAGTAAAAGTGCTACTTCCGGTCCGAATTTTAAAATTTCATATATACAAAAAATATTGCAAATCCAGTTTTAAATACTTTTGTACTTTTGATAAATATATATAGAATGCATAACTTACGACATATTTTGCAAAAAATCGCTATTCGATAAGAGTAAAAGTGGCACTTCCGGTCTGAATTTTGAAATTTTTTTATACAAAAGATATTGAAAATTATGTTCTAAATACTTTTATACTCGTAACGTACTTGTCTTAAAAGCATGATTTGCGAAATATTGGCAAAAAACTGATTTTCGATAAGAGTAAAAGACCTACTTCCGGTAGGAATTTCGAAAAACTTTTTAAATAAAATTATTCTCAATTTTAATTTTAAGTATATATGAATTCTTTACAAATTTGTTTAAATTTAGTAGTTGACGAAATATTGGCAAAATTCGATTTTTTCGCTGAAGTAAACTGCTACTTCCGGTCTACCGATTTTACTGAAAAACTAATCAGATCTCAAGAGGGAGATTACACACGTAAATACAAAATTTGAAATTGATACCTACAGCGGTTTGACCGCTATCGTGGTCACACACACACACAGAGACACAGAGACACACAGTCACACACACAGAGAGAGAGAGAGAGCGAGAGAGAGAGAGAGAGAGAGAGAGAGAGAGAGAGAGAGAGAGACATTTTTTAAAAACCACTTTTTCGGTATCAGGGGACTTCAAAACGTGGATATCTGCAAAAATCTCGAGGCCGAAAATTTTCATCATCACAATACTTCCTTATACTACGTATAAGAAAGTAAAACGTGTCATGTAATTTTAATTCAGTTTCCTGCATATGCAGTTAGTAACTGTAAAAAAATAAAACAAGCTTCTCTTAGGACCTGTTATTGTAAACAATACTGCAAAAAATTGTGTCCATCTAATATGTCGTTTTCGAGAAATATAATTTTATACAAACATTGAATTTTTCAGAAAAATGGGAATAAGTCAAAAGCTTTAGATTTTAGGCCTATACTATCTTATTACTTTTTGGACTAAAAATTATACGGGGAATACAAAAATGCAATAATATATAGGGTATTCCATTTAAGAAACTATAACTATGGTTAGCCACCAAGTTATGGAACACTCTGTATAATACAAAATATTTTTAAAATGTGCTCCTAATGAACAGCTATCACAAGGAAAAAAATGAGGTGTGGCCACCACACGACTTTCTTATACGTATGAAAGTGTTACTTCCGGTCCGAATTTTAAAATTTTATTTATACAAAAAATATTCCAAATCCAACTCTAAATACTTTTGTACTCTTCATAAATATATATAGAATGCATAATTTACGACATATTTGCAAAAAATCGCTATTCGATAAGAGTAAAGGTGGTATACTTCCGGTCTGAATTTTGAAATTTTTTTTATACAAAAGATATTTAAAAGCATGTTCTAAACACTTTTATACTCGTAATGCACCTGCCTAGAAAGCATGACTTGCGAGATATTCGCAAAAAACTGATTTTCGATAAGAGTAAAAGACCTACTTCCGGTAGGAATTTCGAAAAACTTTATTAAAACAATTTTTCTCAAATTTAATTTTGAGTACATTTGAATTCTTTATAAATTTGTTTAAACTTAGTAATTGACGAAATATTTGCAAAATTCGATTTTTTCACTGAAGTAAACTACTACTTCCGGTCTGCCGATTTTGCTCAAAATCCAATCAGTTCTCAAGAGGGAGATTATATTCGTAAATACAAAATTTGGAATTGATATCTTCTGCGGTTTGACCGCTATCGTGGTCACACACACACAGACACAGACACACACACACAGAGAGAGAGACACACAGACACACAGACATTTTTTAAAAACCACTTTTTTGGTATCAGGGGACCTCAAAACGTGGACATCTGCAAAAATCTCGAGGTCGAAAATTTTCATCATCACAATACTTCCTTATACTACGTATAAGAAAGTAAAACCACTTCGAAATATCTTTACTCATATAGGCATAATCGGCCTTACCCGCTTAGATGACTCACCCTGTATATCTGTGTAGGCACTTCTTCAGCTGCAATTTTATAAATAGCAAGTTGAGCATTATCCAATTTAAGCATAATCTACAAGCCAAAATGCATTGTTAATGAAAATTGCTTAATAACGTGTATACGCGTATTATTATTGTCTTCTTGATTCGAAACGAAGCGTTTCCGCCACGATAATACGTACATCGTATCCGCCAATTGTAATATGTAGTTGGTTAACCCGGTAATACAAGCTCATTGTATGAATATAAATACGCCACACTTCCCTTTATTAATTTTTGCAGTATTGATTTTGCAATATTTGTATTTGAGTGAGTATATTTTAAGGTTGAGTCCGAACGTAATACAAATATAAAATTTAATTAACCACACTAAAGCACAAAAAACTGAACTCGTATTTCGACAACTATGTTGTCATGTTCAGTATCATTGATTAAAAACCACATTGTCTATACACTGTAGCGTATACAGAACAAAAACGTGTTGTTTCTGCTCGTTGTTTAGATATAAATTGCCAAACAACAGCAGCGTATTCAAGCTTACTACGCACGAGCGAAATATAAAGAAGTTCAATAGTGGCTGCATTAGCAAAATGCCTACTATTTCTAAAAATAAAACCAAGTGTACCAAAGGCAGAAGTGCATACATTAGTAATATGTTTGGCGAAGGATAAATATCGATCAAATAGTCCTCCCAAATCCTTTACACCTGAACGCAAGCCAATACCTGTCCCCCAATGCTATAATCGAAGTCAGTGAGTTCCATTCTTCTAGAATACTTCACAGCGACATCTAACACCCAAAAGATGACACAGATGGGTGTTAGATGTCGCTGTGATACTCTCACTGCATTTAACACGCTAAAATGACATAAGCAGCGATTTAAGTCTTGAAGCTATTGTCGAGAATCTCCACGCACACTGATGAGACCTCATAGGTCGAAACACCGGTGTCTGTGCGTTCGATTGTCGACAATAGCACATGCATATATGCATATACGTTTTACGTATAAAGGTATATATGTAAGTCACAGTAATTATTTACTGCTTGATGTTAGTTTTAACATCCATGTGTTCACACTTTTCATTTTCGTGTTAATCTACTACTTCTTTATACATTTTTATAAACTTATACATATTTGACAAAAATATTATTAATTGTTATTTTTTTAGATATTCTTCTCAATACTAATGAGCAACTTCACACTGACGCTATGCTTGCCTTACTTTCAAATATTTGGCACTGCCAAGGGAGCGGCCGTCAAAATATTCGAAGTTATAGATCACAAACCCGAGATAAACCTGTCCAAGAGTAAAGGGACGAAACTCGATTCTCTAAAAGGGCACATCAAATTCGAAAACGTCGAGTTTCATTACCCGGCGAGAAAAGATGTTCCGGTAAACGACCGCATTCGAGGTTTTAATTGTTCATTAAACCGAAACCTGTAATTTTTCAGATATTGAAAGGAATATCGTTGGAAATACTTCCTGGAGAAACGGTGGCTTTAGTTGGAGGTTCGGGGTGCGGAAAATCCACCTGCATTCAGCTTTTACAACGATTTTATGATCCAATAAAGGGCACGGTATGTTTATATTTCATTTAGACTTTGATGAGTGTTTATTTTTCTTCTCTAATAAAATTAAAGTAAGGAAATTTTATTATAATACTGCCAACAATAACTCTAAAAAAGGATTAGCACAAAAAATTGCATATCACTTAATAATTATTACATATTTGGCAGTGATATAACTTCATTTTTAGAGTTAATCCACTAGTTTTATTTTTGTACGTAAAAGTACTCTCTATTTAATTTTTCAAACATACCTACAGATTTTAAAATATATTTTGGGAAAATTTAGTTTTCCAAATAAATTTAATTTTTGTTTTACTGCTTTATTAACATATGAGATAAACCTAATCCTTCAACAAATTTTGGAAACTTATTTTTATTGTGCACTTGGCTTTGAAGAGTATTATAAGTATATTAGTTTGTCTTTGTGATATGCGATTATTTTAATAAAAGTACACATTAATAAACCGTCTATAAAAGCGAAGTCTATTTAAAGTGCTATTTGAGCGTGATTTAAAAACAAACATTATGAAATTTGACTAGCTATAAAGTTAAACGATTTCGATTTTATAGGCGGTTTATTAAGGTTTACTTAAATGATTAAAATCTATTTGGAACATATAAGCAGTATAAAATAACTTGAGCGGAAACCGAATTGGCAGAAATGTGTTCTTGCAAAAAAGAAGGCATGTTGGTATCTATCTAATGTACGTTGAACAGGCAGAAATTGCAAGTAGCGAGATTTGGTGAATACTGCTTCACAGAGATTGTTCTGGTACAGCAACTATGAGTTATTTTTCCACGGATCTAACCTGCTCTTCCTCACCCTTCCTCTCAGTTAGGTCAAGAACTCAAAGTATCAGATCTGGTTTAGTGTTTGTCCCATCAATCAGGACAACACCGTTAATCTAAAAAAAAAGCGATGGGTATTACTTTCATTTTTGACCTGTTCATTCAAACGTTCTGTCTCTTGGGCAAAGTGGGGAGTTTTGCTATGCGTGGATAGAGGCATTGCTTCAGGGTCATATTGGAAAATCCATAAATAAATATAATATATAATAAAATATTCTTGTATAATACTCTCTGTCGTACGTTAATTAATTTGAATGTCCTCAGCATTTATGTAACTAGTGTATATTTATTACACTTGAGAATTGTTTTCATCGCTTTATTTAGTATTTTTTGCATTTGCTGAGTGTTCTTCTTCTTCTTCTTCTTCTTCTTTTAGCTAGGGTCATCCCCTGTTTGCCTGGCCTATTTCTATTCAGCGGATGAGGAAAACCAACTTTGTACCCATCTCTTGGGTGGTCGTCCTTGTTGTCTCTTTCCTTTTGGTCTCTCATGTTTGCATATAGGTATATGCAAGTCTGTTGGTTTGCATTCTCTCGACATGGTCATTCCATTCCTTCCTCCTTCGCTTACTCCACTTCATCACATCCTGCACTCCGCATTCTTCTCTTATGGATCTGCTCGTCTGTCTATCTCGTAACATGACATTCGCTATTTTTCTGAGAATCTTCATTTCTACCGTTCGAATTTTTTGTTTAGTTTTCTTAGTATCTGCTCTTGTCTCCGTGGAGTATGTTAGTACTGGGCGAACCATAGTTTTGTATACTCGTACTTTACTTTCCTTAGTCAGGTATTTGTTCCGCCAGACCATTGTGTTTAGATACCCGGTTACTTGTGTCGCCTTCATTGCCTGTTGTTGAATCTCCGCCCGCAGGTCTCTTTGACACGTTACCTCGACACCAAGATACCTGAAGCTCATTACCTGTTGAACGACGGATCCGTCCATTTCTAGTTTACAACGAACTGCCTGCTTACATATTACCTTGATGCAATTGAATTGATGCAAAAGTCTTTGTAAGTTATCTTCGCTGTCTGCTAGAAGCACTGCATCATCGGCGTAGCATACTATGTTCACGTTGTGTCTTCCCACAAGGTGACCATCTTTTCCCTTTATTTATTCTATCATACGGTCCATTATTAAATTGAATAAAAAGGGGTTCAAGAAATCCCCTTGCCGTATGCCAATGTTTATTTTGATTGGTTCCGTAATTCCATTAGATGTTTTGATTCTAGTCGACGTGTTAGTGTTAATATTATTGACCAATTCCACAAGCGTTTGTGGTACGTCATATTCATATAAAATTTTCAAGAGGTCGTTTCTTCTCACACGGTCGAAAACCTTGCTGAAATCCACGAAGCACATGAATAGCGGGTTGTTATATTCGATTGATTTTTCTACAAATTGGCGTATATGATGAAAATGGCATCTGTTGTACTACGATTCTTTCTGAACCCCTGTTGCTCCTCTGATGTTTGTACTGTTTGTGTTGTAATTGTTTAACTTGAACAGTAAAGTTGTAGAATAGTGCAAATTCATCAGTTCAGATTTTGGTCTGAATCACTCAATGATGTCGGTGCAGATGATGTCCTTTTGCTCACGTGTGAGGATTTTTGTAGCACTTTTGCGCAAACTTTCTTCATTTGCAAATCCTCATGCAAACATTTTTCTGATTGCTTCTCTGTTAATTTTTATCATGTCTGCCATCATCTGAATACTCATCCGTCAGTCTTCACGTTAAATGTCATTAATGTTTTGATTGTTTTCATCACTTCTTGAAGTCGCTGGTCCACGAGAACTTTCCAATCTTCCAAAAATCGTTTGTAATCTCCAAAAACTTGAGTAAGTGACATGTAACTAGCTCCAAACATGTCCTTAAAAAATTGAAAATATTCAGCTAAATATTTTTTACGAGGAATTTGAGATTAATGTGCTCCATGATTTTCAAGACTATTGTGATCCCAGCAGGACAACAATACAACGTCCTACTCTAAAAAAGGAGTAACAAACTTTAAAAAAGTAAAGAGGCGTAACATGGCTTCACCTGCACTGGGAACATGAAGGTCAAATGCGTTCCATCCTTATTCCCTTTCAAATAGCGTGTCGACTAAGGCATGCGCAATCCCACTATTTAATTGTCACACTTTTTATATTGTTTTGCGGTATCCAATTGCCTGGTTCAACAAACAATTACAGTATCGAAATATTACAACGTGTCATAGTAAGGTCTTCAAATATAGCAATTTATTTTAATCTGGAAGTGTTTGACATTTGTCCATCAACAATGTCTTGTTGTTGTGTTGCTAATTATTGTGTGAGATTCGAAGAATGTTTTAATACTACTTTAGTTGCCACAATGAGTTAAAATAAAGCAAGAAAAAGCAATGGATAATAACAAGTACAGTCAATAGGGGATACTTGTGTCCTCCAGGTATTATTGCAAAGCATAGACAAAAAATTCTTCATTGCTTAAAGCCCCTTTCATAATGCAATGTCGTGTCATTTCACTGTTGTATCACAATGCATCACTGTACCTACTCAATTAATTATGTGAAATGATTTGGGTGGTGTGTACACATAACATTAATAATTGGGTTATTTGGTCCCACTACTATATTCTTATTGGAGATAACAACTTCACCTCCATTTCAGTATGAACGGTATTAAAGTATGTGAAAAAAATAACATTCGCCTTGTTATGTTGTCATCAAATTCCTCCCATTTAACTCAACTCCTTGATGTTGTCCACTTTAGGCCTCCTAAAATGAAATGGCAAAATATTCTTACTAAGTGGAAACAGTCAGATGCTGGCAAGAGGAATTCGACATGGCCAAAATATCAGTTGACAACGTTGCTGAAAGAAATGCTACAAGAATTGCAACCAAACTTATCTAAAGTTTAGGTTCAAGAAGTCTGGGATATTTCCAAAAAAATTATTAGTCGATTACTTATTCAAAATAGTTTTACAAATATACATTTTGTTGGAGAAACATTCCTGGCACAGCTTGAGCAAAAAAACAATATGAGCTAGTTAGCCCTCGCAAGAAAAGCATTATTTTGTTTCCTGTACTTGTTTAAGCGACCATCATTCACCCAAAATTTGGAATAAAAAGAACAAACGTGAGAGAAACGAAAAATGAGAATGGTTATCCTCTCAAGATGAAGACAGTTTTAATCAGTTTTCTGGACAAACTTATCTGTTTGACTAGTAATTATGATCGATTCGTCTGTCACTTGAAATAAAATGTCGCTATTTCTTGCAATAAATACTTAAATAAGACACCTTCTTTAAAAAAGTTGAAATGGGAAAGAATTTACAGATCTATTCAACAGTAGAAACAATTATGGTGCCACAGTAAATTGTATGGAGTCTACCAAAGAGAAAAAAACCTGAAGATGGCCTAAAGGGAAGGATTCACTTATTTTCCAAAAGTTAATTAAAAGAAGTTTATTTTCACTCCAGCTGTGAGACTTTGTAATCTGGCTAAAATGCCTAATGTTAGATCAAAGTACAGATCTTTATATTATAAGTGTTAAATACTGTGTAATAATAAGTTGAAAATCAATCTTAATATGTATCTCGTTCGTATATATACATATATGCTATTAGCTGACCCCCTTGATCTTATTGTACCTTTGTTTGTTATTCGTATAATGCATTCTATTGTCATATTAAAAAACAACGCTGACAGTGCATCTCCTTGTTTGACACCTCTGTCGATATTTACTTCTTTTGTTTCACTTTTTGTGTTCTTATGCTGATTCTCGTTGCTCTCAAGGTTATTTCTAGTTCACCTAGGATAGTCGTCAGTTCTCTTCTATTTATCGAGTCGAAGGCTTGTTGAAAATCTACAGTAAGTCTAGTATTTCGAGGTCTGCTTTGTATTGGTATGGTTTTTCGATGATTTGTGTCATTACATCTATTGTTTTCCCCTTATGAAACCAAATTGATACTGTGCTCCATTGTTACTTGACATTGCAGCTAATCTTTTCTGTATTATTGTAGATATAATCTTGTGTAACGAATTTAGCAATGTTATTCCTCTATAAGTCTTACATTCAGATCTGTTTCCTTTCTTCAATAAAGTTACTATTTGACCTATTTGCCAATCTCGTGGTATCTTTTCTTCTCTCCATATTTGCAAAATTAGTTTGTACATCTGCATATAGCTTTTCTCCTCCATATTTACTTAATACCATGTTTATACCATCTTTTCCCGGTGCTTTTAAATTACGATTTTGCCATATTATATTTTTTACTTCCTCGAAAGTGTGTTCTTGTACTTCAATGTTTTCGATCTCATCACATATTATCACTTGTGTTTCTTCTTCGTAGAATAGCTCCATAAAATATTCTACCCATCTCCCTTTCACTAGACTATTTTTTTGCACTTTTTTCTTTTTTCTAGATATTTGATCTTGCTCTCTTCCGATTTTGTTCGCAACCATTTTAATCTTGCATCCACTTTGTCTTTGAATGCTATTACGTAGTAGTTATTAAAATGTTCTAGTTGTGTGTTAAATGTTATTATTAGAAAAACTGCTTGAATCCAGAAGTTTTATATAGAAAAATATGATGCAGGTTTAAATAACACGAACATGAACAGTATTTCAAAACAACTTTCAAGGAAAATTTTGTTTCACAAAAGATTAATTTTAAACATTTTGTGGTTGCTCGGTTTATACTCGTAATATTTTAACCATTAGCTTATTGCTTTCTTGTCTTAAATTGAAAAATTAACGAAATCAATTGACTAATTTAATATTTATAAGTGTCTTAATGAATTAATATACGAGGGCGTATTTTTATGTTATCTACCTAGCCATGAAAAAAAGCACATAAGAGAACAAATTTTTTTTATTTTTTCTACATAACTCCCTTCAACACTAATACACTTATTCCATCTTTTTTCCAGTCGCCCCATACCCTCAGAAAGAAATTGCTTGGGGAACCCCGCAAAATATTCTTCAACAGCTTCTTTGAGTTCTTCATCAGAAGCAAAACGCTTTCCTCTGCGATGCTTTTTTAAATTTTTGAATAAGAAGAAGTCTGACGGAGCTAGGTCGGGGCTATAAGGTGAATGCCTTAACTCTATAAACCCACAGTCATTGATTATCTGCTGAACGTTGTTTGCCTTGTGAACCAGACAATTGTCGTGCAGCAACAAGTTTCTTCTTGTGGACAAGAATGCGGCCGTTTTTCCTACAGAGCAGCTTTTAAATTTTTAATTGTGTTTCCGTAGGCCTCTCCATTTATGGTAGACCCTCTCGGCATATATTCAATATGCAAAACACCTTCAGCATTCCAGAAAACACTTGCCATCAGTTTTTTTCCAGAAAATTGTGTCTTGGCCTTTTTTGATGATGGAAAGCCCTTATGAACCCACTGCATGGATTCTTGTTTAGTAGGAGGGTCCCAGTAATATACTCAAGTCTCATCCGCGGTAGTAATTCGAGATAAAAATGTTTTGTCCCTCTCCAACTTGACCAAATTTTCTTGAGAAACTTCTTTTCTGCACAGTTTTTGTTCAGGTGTAAGCAATCTGGGTATCCACCGTGCAGACACCTTCTTCATACCCAAATCGTTATGCAAAATTTTGAGAACACTTGTTTCGGATATACAGGCTTCATTGGCAATGACAGAGATCTTTACACGCCGATATTTCAATACCAAATTTTCGACTTTTGGCACAATGTTTTCAGTTCGAGCTTCACCGGGTCGTCCGGACTTTGGGTCATCATTGATTGACTCTCGGCCCCATGGAAAGAGTTTAGACCAATATTTTACTTGGAAATAAGATGGTGTATCTTCCCTATATAGAGCAACCATTCTTTGATGAATTGCTTTTGGACCATTGCCTTCCTTTGTCAGGAACTTTATTACGCTGCGATGTTCAACTTTAGTTTCACTCATTTTATCGAGAAATGGACCGTCTCAAATCGTTATACACAGCATAAACTAAACACAACTTAGCACATGTACTTCTAACAGTGACAGCAATTTTTCAATAATTTGTTTGACATCGTCACTATTTTGTTTCATGGCTAGGTAGATAACATAAAAATAAGCCCTCGTAGCATGTACGTTTTTGTATTAACGCGATTCTATTCGGTAAACATGGCCACCAATTGACAATTATGTGGTATAAATCTACTGGCTCTGAAGTACATCGTATCACAATGACGTCTAGTCACTAACATCAGTTATTTATTAGTAATATAACTGCAATATTAATAAACAAGAACAGATTTTATGTTAGAGATTAAAAAATTCAAATTCAACAACTATGATTTGTAAAATATTACAGAAAATTTGTATTCCATACGTATTGCTTCAGATTTTTCTATCGTTTTATATACCAATCTTGTAGGTAACAGTGGATGGAATAGACATCAAAGATTTTGACTTGAACTGGTACAGAGGTAATACGGGTGTAGTTGGCCAAGAACCAGTTCTATTTTCCACAACAATAAACGAAAACATTAGGTTTGGTCAGACAAATGCCACTGAGGAAGATATAATTAAGGCAGCTCAGAAGGCAAATGCTCATCCTTTCATTTCATCATTGCCGGAGGGTTATCAAACTAATGTTGGTGGACGTGGATCGCAATTATCTGGTGGTCAGAAACAACGTATCGCTATAGCAAGAGCGCTCGTACGAGAACCGACAATACTGCTCCTAGATGAAGCCACGTCAGCACTGGATACTGCCAGTGAAGCACAAGTTCAGAAAGCGATAGATTCGGTAAAAATATCAAATTTCATCTATCTGTTATTTAGTTTAGTAATCAAAAAACAAGAAAATGGGTGTGCTTAAAACCACACAGCAGAAGTCGACTCCCGCCCTTGGTCTAATGGTTAAGTGCTGGCCTCTCACCCAGGCGGCTCCGGTTCACATCTGCTCTGGGACATGAATTTATTTATTCATTTAAATTTCAATTTTATTGAAATTAAATACCTATATATGATATATTTATTTATCTTGTTCCCTTAGCCGACTTTACCCGAAGAGCGTTACATATCCGAGCGTTACATATCCGAGCGTTGCAGGTCAGTCTTGTTCACTGCCAACAATCAGCGCAACGCGTCTAAAGAACTTTACACTTCAATAATCTCTCCAATAATAAGTATTCGTAAAGAAACTCTTCGAGATAAAAGATGATTGACAGATCGTCTTTTAAAGCGTTTATATTTTCAATGCGATCGAAATTAATTGACATGACTGTATTCTATTTTCCGCATGAATGATATCCATATTTTCTTCCACTTTTTAATATGAAGTTAGCGTTTTAAGAAAATCACTAATTTTTTTCATTTCAAATTCAACTGGATCACACATCATAGTAATAAACGTGATTATGCATTTATCTAAATGTAAAGACGTATGTTTAACAATATCCTTTGCTTTCGAATGAGAAAACAACCCCTGTTCGCAACGACCAAAAAAATAAACAAGGAATATGTTGAAGAATGTCCTGATATAGCCGAGTCGTTTTGGCAACCGATACGGCCAATGTACGAACTAAAGACGACGATTCAATAACACAACAAATTTCGATCGGCCGGAACAATTTCAAAACAATAAGATTAAAGTAATTAATTTATATTATAGGATATATACCTACCTTCCCATAGTAAAATACTGTTATATAAAAGCCTGTTACAAATTAAATGTTATAAATAAAGCTATTAAATATTTTCTACGCCTATATTTTATATAACATTTGGCTATACAGTTTACATATTGCTGTGACTCTTACAAATTGAGGTTTATATATAATAAATTTAAATTATTCAATTAATATGTAAGTAAAAATCAAGCACGCATCCTAGTGCTAGGCCTTATGCTAGACTAAGATACAACAAATTTTCTGCTGAATAGTAGGTTAAGCAAATTTTTTACATACAACTAGCTCAGATTAAAATAAATAATTCTCTCAGGGGCAGAAAATATGAATAGATTCTCCAATCGATTTGAATGCTCTTTAATTATCTCCAGGTCAGGTAAAGAAAATAAAATGCAAAATAATCTTATCGTCTAATTTATTAAAATAAATATTAACGAATTCAAAATTTCATATTATACAGACATATATATTTACAAACAAAGTATCAATATCTCAAACATCATCCAAATCTATACATCATAATCAACAAATCATTATAAAGAAATAAAGTAAATGAAAGTATAACGTCGTGAAAAACTTATGTTTTAAAAATGTGAACGTGATTATTATGATTTATATTTGCCATAGATACATGTAAACAATCAACATCTTTAAATAAAAAAAATAAAATTTTATTACACATGATGAATTGTACTGGAATATAAATAACCAAAAATTTACACGATTTACCATTCGCGAACAAAATATAAACATTAAGGAAATGGCTTTGCCCTAATTAGTCCTGTCCGGCGCCTTTTCTAGCTCCCAACACAGTACCATCAAAAAGCAAATTCACACAGATGGGTACCCCAAAGTTCCACCCTACGAGTATGTCTTTTTAACTCGTCGGACACAACCCGAACATACACCACAATGTGCTCACCCCTTAAGGTATATATATAAAATTTAAATTAAATAAATAAAATGAAATAAAATAAAGTCTTTGCGTATTCAATTAATTAACTCAGCCCTGATTAGTTCTGCCCGGTGCCTTTTCTCGCTCCCAACACAGTACCACCAAGACTAATTCGTGTCTTTGGGATTCACCAGGACTCCATGCTATGAATTAAATAACGACTTAATTCATTTCACACATCCCTGATGTATTACCCAACACGTTAACATTGAACACACAAGTACTACAAAATATACTTGATATACATACAAGAAAAATATATATATTAAAAATAAACTTTACCTTCTTGTGAAATTCCAATACAAAACACCACTACAAACAAAAATTTTGGTACACCACTATACACACATTTATAACAAATATTATCAAATCACCTTAACTCTTCGTACATAACTTCAAACTCATCCATGATAAAAAAAACCAAACGCTATTCACTTGTGTATTCTATACATGAAACAAAATTATTAATTTCAAATCCTTTTGTATGATAAATAAAGTTATAAAAAAAAATTATACTAAAATAAAATTATTATGCTATCCGACCTAGTCATTACAATCACTAGAATGTTTTATCATAATGTATGGCGTAGTACCCCTACATGCAAAACAAAACACTCTAGAAAAAGAAAAGAAAATGAAATTAAATAAATTCAAAGTCTGAATTTGAAAATAAAATTATCCCGTACATAAATAATTATTTTAAAATATTTACAAATCTCAATGTAAAACATGTTGCATGATTATTACGGAAAATATTACAAGTGTTGAATCTTGTTGAAAAATTTTATAAGTATCGAAAAATCTCAAAAATATTCTAAGTTCAGATTCAAGAATAATCTTTTAAAAAGAGGAGGGAGTGGTTTATCACCTACTTCCAAAGCTTCTAAGTCAGCGGTTTTCACCAGCTGTCCATCTAAATTCTGTCTGCCAGCCCTTTTATGCATAATTTTTTTTATAAAAACGTACGGTAATCCTCGGCAGATACCGATACCACTTCCAAAACTGCATATCGATGGTGCTGCTCCTATCGGTCACTCGGGAAAGCAGCGTATTAACAATCTTTGAAAAAGGTAAACAAACATGTTAATATCAACTTGTTTACACGTTCATGACTCATCTATGCATCTGGCGCAGGATATTGTTTTTCGCCGGCCATACGGTCTCTCCCGGTACCAGTATTCTTCGTGCGGGAAAACACTTTCTCGTTATTCTTCACGTAACATTTTATGCGTATTTTAATATTATGACTTTTATAAAATTTATACTAACATTCTTTTATTATTTTACTTAAACAAAATTTAAATTTTGGCTAATTATTGACATAGTGAATATTTATATACACATCATGATAAAAATAAATAAAATAAAAAAATTAATTAAAATAAATCTTGAAGTGATCTTGATTATACTTATTTATAATTTACAACCCAACTCAAGATCACTGCAATATGTTGACAAATTTTAAATATTTAGATGACAATTATAAGAAACGTCAAAAGATAACCATGATAAGTGTCAAAAGGTGTATGTTTTTATTTATGATAGTCCAGAAATTACTTTTGTAGGTTATATTACTTGACAGGTAAAATTTTGCAATATCTTAAATTTGACGCCATTTTAATTTAGTGGCGCATCTCGGTTGCGAGAGCGACTCAACTATAATTAAATTAATCTCTCACTCTGGTTCTTAGGAACTCACAAAATCGTTTTTGAGAAACAAAGCAATTATAGAGCTAGATGATTCCAGTGTACCTCAGTTCTGACCAGTATGTCGTAGAAGCCTAAACAAACCTTCGGAATTACTTTGTTTGTTTTTTATTATATGATTGTTATATGGGACAGTAAACAAACCAATTAAAGGCAAAGTCCACATATTGTTGTTTTGAAAGTTGAAAAAACAAATAGAGTATTGTAATCGCTTCAGTGCTGATTTGACATATGGCTGTTTGTTGCTTTTAATACATTTATATTTCAATGAAGCGTAGTGCAATTCATAGGAAGGTGAATTCTCTAAATTATGAACTCTGGCCAGCACAAAAACCACATATTACATGAAATGCAGTTGCATTCTGTAAAGAGTATGGATTACAATGTTTAGTTCAATTTTTAACTTGCTTTATCTACAACTTAATGGTAAAGAATTGAGGCAAAGGTTCTTCTAATAAAATAACATGTTTTCTAAAGAATGCACTTGGAAAATATGAATCGGGGAGGCACAGGAAGAGTCTGGCTAATAAACACATTTACACAATATATAAAACTTGTAGATAAATGACATACATACATCCTTAAAGCCTCTAAGTGAAATAAAAATAAAAATGATTAACGTGGCAAACTGTAAAATAAAATCATAGGTTTTTCTCCCAATGGCGTTGAAATGAAATAATAAATAAGTCAACTACAATCTAATGGTTTATTATAATACACACCATAATGATTAATTAAGAACTGAGTTTTAATTATTTTAAGGCGGCTTACGCAGAGGTGCCGACTATCTGTCGTGAGGTAGCACGTAAGGGAGTGGCGCCATATGCGCTAATGTAAATTCCGCCAATGTAAGGTATTTGTTAAAATAAAACAAACAGCAGAAATTCTTGTTTTTCTTATTATGTTTTTGCATTAAATTGAATACAAAGGATTAAGTAAGGCTTCGTTGGCAGTACTTTCATATAATTCAAATTATTTACTCCTACATTTCACTCTCAAAGTTGGCAAAATTTACAACATCATAACACAGTTTCAGAAACATTATTTTAAAAACTAATTCCAGTCGAGCATGCTTTGAGCCTTTGTTTAGTTGTGTTTTAAATTTCGTTTTGATATTTCGTAAATAAAAGCAGTGCTATTGTTTTAACGAAACCGTGTCAGGTCAAGAATTTACATTAGCGCATAGGGCGCCACTCCCTTACTTCCTACCTCACAGCAGTTAGTCGGCACTTCTGCGTAAGCCCCCTTAATTGCCTTCTCAAAAATAAAACCTTGTGTACAAATACTTTTCTTTATAACAGTATTTTTATTTCCTGCTCTTATAATGTGTGCCTTCCGTATTTATAAAAAAGATAATTTTTAAAAGAAAGTGTCTGAACAACCTCAATACAAGAAATGCTTCACTGTTTTAATTACTGTGCAAATAACTAACTACATACTTATATATATTTTCTTAAACACTCTTTCTTATTTTAATTTGCGTTTGTTTTGAAATTACGATTCCAATATTTCAAGGTATTAATATATTCACACCCCTTTCAAATAGACACATTAAAAATATAGAATGCCATTAGACAGTAAATTGATTTTTTTATCAAAACAATGTAACTTTACCTGTGTATTGTGTGTGTGAAGTATATCGGAAATAATACAACATTTATCTAACTCATACAGGGTATCTTCCTGGGGAAGGTATTTTGGGACTTTATGAGAAAAGAAATTTCGGAGCGGGTTTTTTAATGACATCCACTTATTACTATCTTTTAAAATTATTTTGTATTATACAGAGTGTTGCATAACTTTGTAGCTGATATTCGGAAAAAGTGCTACTCGCTAAGAGTAAAAGTGTTACTTCCGATCCGAGTTTTGAAATTTTATTTATACAAAAAATATTTTTTAAAACTAACTTTCTCGGTATCAGGGGACTTCAAACCGTAGACATCTGCAAAAATCTCGAGGTCAAAAATTTTCGTCATCACAATACTTCCTTATACTACGTATAAGAAAGTAATGGAGTTTTTCTACTCCTATATTTTAATTGTATTATTAGATATGCTGCACCTGTACTTTAATGATGTCCACAATGATACAGATTTTCATTAAGATACAAGTTTATATCCAATAGGAATGTGACATTCCAATATTCATCAATATTCAATATGGCCACTTCATATCTGACACATATAAAAGTTAATTAAATGTGACAATTCTCTGCAATTTACTAGTAAGTAGTTAAAATTTGTGCTTTTTTGAAAATAAAAACGGTAAAAATGACGGATAATGACAGTAAAATGTAAAATTTCACTCCAGCAGAAATTATGGAACAAGCCTTAGTAGCCACGAACAATTTGTTACCAGCTAAATTCGCAAAAACGTACGGAAATTTTTACTCTCAATTTATGAAATGGAATGTTCAAAAAATAATGTTTTATTATGTGGTCGTAGAAAAAATAGTGTATGCAACTGGCATTTAATGGCTATTAAGACGCTCTTATTCATTACGAAACTTGCCTTCGGCTCGTATCGCAATTTTCTTACTCGTGTCTTAATAGCCATCATTAAATGCTCATTGCATAATATACTATTCTAAATCCTAAAATAAAAAAAAGAGTTATGGTTCAATATGAAAACGGAATTTGTGGAATTCATCCATAACCTCTAGTAGTTGAGCCAATTCAGTGGCTATATTGCCGAAAAGCTATATTAATGTAATTTTCTAAAAGTCCATTTCGTCCAGTATTATAAATCTGATCTTCTTCAACCATTTTAGACACCACTAATCACAAATCTTATTAATAGCCAAGACTACTCCAAACCCTCCAAACAAATAAACAAGAATTGATCAAGTGGCTTCTATCAAGTTTGTTAGCAAGTAGCACGTTTAACAACTAACATTAAATTTTGAATTTCACTCAACTGTTGTCGATGTAGGGTGCGCTACTGATAGAGAGGAGCATGTTCTTCTGCTGAATGCGACCAATAACTATTTCCTATGTACGGTAAACTAAAAATATGTTCAAACAGCACGCCACTGAAAAGTATGTAGTTTACACCTACCTACATTCTTATTGTGTCACACAACGTAACACTTATCCAAAAATCAAATGAGCTGTCGTTATAATCAGTTTCGATAACCCCTTATAATTAAAATTCCCGAATTATTTAGGGGTCATATTCAACATTTTTATAATTTTAGATTAGTAAAGAATGTACAACAATTATAGTCGCACACCGATTATCAACTATTAGAAATGCAAATAAAATTATTGTCTTTGATCAAGGAGTAATTGTAGAAACTGGAACGCATGATGAGCTAATGACAACCAAGGGTGTTTATTATAATTTAGTAATTATGCAGATATCTACGAGCGATGCTGATAATACCGGTATGTCATATGAAGTAAAATTAAGAAATTCAATAATCATTAGATATTTTTTGCAAACGAAGAATCAACATACAACGACACAAATGTTGAAGAGGAAAAACTCGACGACGAAGCGCTATCAACAGTAATGAAAAGTTCCCCATTACTTGAGTAATTTAAGTTTCTCACATATTTTTTTTGCAGGCAATTAAAGAGGACCCTCGGAAAAATATTAAAAATCTATCTGCCATACTGAAAGTGTTGTCATTAAATAAACCGGAATGGTGGCAGATTACTCTAGGAGCTATTGGGGCTATAATAGCAGGAGCTGCTATGCCTGTTTATGCAGTAGTTTTCGGAGATGTTATGGGCGTATTTGCATATGAAAATCCAGACGATGTGAGGCAAGTGGGCAATCAGTACAGTTTATATTTCTTAATTATCGGTATTGCATGTGGATTGGCCACGTTTTTCCAGGTAAATACAGATTAAATTATTTATTGTTTGTCATTAAGAATATAAGTGGCAACATTTCGTGGTAATTTACATTAGAACATTACAATCGAATGGATTGTTTATGATTTACCCCTGCATACCTAAATCATTACATAAATTCGAATATATTATATAGTGGATATAAAAAACCGTACGTGGCGTAATTATTTGCTTACAAGATATTGAAATTTGATGTTTTTGTTTTGGGTATTCACGGATATGAATTTCAAGCTTTAAACATTTACTGCAATGAAGCTTAAATTTCCAATGTATAGAATAACAAGCCACTGATCCTCCTCTAAATATGTTGCTTATTTGCACTTTCATAATTTTTAATAATATTACTACTTTTATTTCGACTAGTGGACTTTCCTTGGTCGCTTGGCTTTATTTCACATGTCATGAATGTTTTTAACTTTAATCTGTCTTCTATTCTATCTATATATCTAACTTAGTTTTTAATATATTTTCAATATTAATGCAATGGCGATATGCGGTTGCAACAAATGCTCAAACTTTTCTCGGTATGATTTATAAAAATATATTTATTTGAACGATAGTGCTTCGTTTTTACCTTCGTGGGTGAAGGTAAAAACGAAGCACTCTCGCTTCCTTGCAAGAATTGATACTTCATTACTATTGTATAATTTTTTTCATTATTCTTTTTGTATTTATATTATATTTTTATTTATTCAGTATTCTTTTTCTATTTTTTATCATAGTCAAATGTTTTCCAACTAATTTTTATACATTATTCGCCCAGATAAGATATTTTATTACAATTTTCTATTCGAAAATTTTAGCATCCATTGTGCTAGTTAAAAAAATATTCTCTCTTTTTTATTGTTGTATTGTATTGATTCATATGTTTTTGCTTTTCTTTTGTTGCTTTCTATCAATATTACAAATTCAATTTGTTCAGTTCTGTTGCTTTTCATCATTATATCTTGAAATAATCCATGAAATCTATTCTTTTTTATTTTCCAAATATTTACAAACCACACGTTGTTACGCCAAAAATATAAAATATACTTATACTTATTATTAATGCCTTTACATATATCTACAAAATCAATATTCTATAAATAGCGCCAAATTAAGAATTTATTTTCCTACCAAACGAATACCAATAATCATATTCAAAAAAATTGTTCTTTCTTTTATATTACTCTCTATTTTTATACAAACGGTTACAATGGATTTTTATAACATCATCGGCTAATTTGTAAGTTAACAGCAAAATATTGTGTAATAGATGTTCTGTAAGCCAGATTTATATTATCAAACTACTTTTTATGTGGTTTTAGTGGTACATGATTGGTATAGCAGGTGAAAAATTAACAAAACGTATTAGATCGTTAATGTTTGAAACAGTTCTACGTCAAGAAGCAGGTTGGTTTGACAGGAAAGAAAACAGCGTCGGTGCAATAGGGGTAAAACTTTCATCAGATGCTGCAAATATTCAAGGGGTGAGATCACTTTTATTAATAAAAATAAAATACGACATCAAAGGCCACTCAACGGCAGTCATTGTAATTATAAGATTCTTAATTTCAACTGTTTCTAGGCATCTGGGCATCCAATTATAGTGGCTTTAAATTCCTTGTCAACTTTGGTCATTGCAATAGTCATTTCTATATACTTTGAATGGAGATTGTCTCTGCTTTCAATGTCCATCATGCCCTTAATATTTTTTGCGACGTATTTTGAAATGAAATTTAACCAAGAAAGTAGCACTTCAGGCAACAACCAGTATCTAGAAAATTCAGCTAAGGTAACTTAAATTTTACACAGTTATACCCTCCTTATATTTTGTATACGTACTAAGAGTATAATATTAACTTTTCAACAATTTTATTATCAAAATGGTTCAATCATGTAATTTTAGACACACTCTAGATAGATTACAATTTTAAAGCATTACGAATATACCATCAAGTAAAATAGGAACAAAATTGACTTAAATAGATAGATAGCAGTTTAAAATTGAAAAATTTCCTCACAATTTGTATTTTCTAGAAAAATTTTACTTATAAATTCTTCCAAATATTCCGCGCGCTGAGGAATCATAGAAAAACATGCTTATTTTTATTATTAGATCATTTACATACTATAAAATTAAAACATTGTAAATAGTTCAAAATGAAACATTTCTCAAAAACTTGTTTACTCCGAAATATTTCCAAATGAGCCCCACGTTGCGGCGCCAAAAATGTAGGACATACTTTATATATGAAATCTAAACGAATAAAAGATTATCTAGTAGGCGAGTTAAAAATCAAATTCATAGAGGTGGAACCATCTGCATTAGACGTAGATAGAAACACAAATTAATTAATTTTATAGATAGCTGTTGACGCGATAGGCAATATTAGAACGGTGGCGTCCCTTAGCTGCGAAGATACGTTTTACACTCTGTACACCACTGAATTGCTGCCACACTACATGAAGATTAAACGTACCGCTCATTTTCGTGGTTTAATCATGGGCTTTTCTAGAAGCTTCATGAACATTGCCTACGTAGTCGCCTTTTGGTATGGTGGTCATTTAATAATAACTGAAAAGCTGGATTACACAATCGTCTTTAAGTATGTTTGTTTGCCATTTATATCTTAAGAAAATAGAGAAAGTAATGCTGCATTTTATTTAGAATATCAGAAGGTCTATTATCAGCCGCCTGGTCAGTTGGAAATGTAATGTCTTTTTCGCCAAATTTCCAGAAAGCCATAATAGCTGCAAACAAAATGTTCCACTTGCTTATGAGACAACCTCTAATTAAGGATGACGCCAATTCCACTTATACTTCTTGGGTAAGCAAACATATTGACATTCTTTTATTAATTTAATATAAAAAAGCATTTTTCAACAGCCCAAAGGAAATATCGACTATAAAGAAGTGCAATTCAACTATCCAACAAGGCCGAAGGGCACTATACTGGATTCACTGGATTTATCCATATTGAATGGAAAGACTGTAGCATTGGTGGGACCTAGTGGTTGTGGAAAATCGACAATCATTCAACTATTGCAACGATTTTATGATCCTGATTCAGGAACTGTTTCAATAGACGACATAAATTTGAGAAACATTAAAATAGCCGATTTAAGAGCACATCTGGGCATAGTTTCACAAGAACCTAATTTGTTTGATAGGACTATTGAAGAAAATATAGCTTACGGTGATAATAGGAGAGTTGTTACGCATGCCGAGATCCTGGATGCTGCCAAAAATGCCAATATTCACAACTTTATAAGTTCACTGCCACTGGTAAGAACATGTTTCTTAGATAATTCCACAAACAGCCTGAGATTTAATGTAATTTTTACAAATTATTTTGAGCTGTCCTAATATGTTTATTTAAAATGTTCACAAAAAAAACTCTTGACCAAAGCTTGTAAATGGAAAAGAATCATTTAATGTTCTATTTTAGTTGAAGATGCTTGAAAAATATCAGGCATTATTTTTGTTTTCAATTAATTTATTTCAGAGTAATTATTGATTTTTTTCCTTAAAAACGGATATCAAAATTCTATAAAGATTACTGCTTCTAAATATTTTTGTTAATTTTTCTAATCGAATTATTGACGGAATTAAGAGTTTGGTGAATTTCTAGAATTTATTTATTAAAGAAGCCCAGTATACAGGGTGATTCTTAATATATGCGACAAACTTTAGGAGCTGATTCCTGGGGTTATTTTGATCATAAAAGTTCATAAGAACATATGTCCAAAACCGCTTATTTCAGAAGTTTTACAATGTTTAATAGAAAGTTAAAATAATAAATGGTTTTATTAGTATCCAAATCGGTGGATAGGACGGGGAGATCCACAACCGTGGCCTCCTCGGTCTCCAGACTTAAATTCATTGGACTTTTTTCTCTGGGGCCACCTTAAATCATTAGTTTACACGACTCCCATGGAAAATGTCGATGAACTAAGAAATCGTATTATAGCAGCTTTTGAAACAATTCGAAATACCCCTGGTATTTTCGAACGGACTCGCCAGTCAATACGACGGAGGATAGCAGCTTGTAGTACAGTTGGGGGCGGTCAATTTCAACAGTTACTATAAGTTAATTTTGTTTTACTAATTATTTTGTTAATTTATAATAAAACCATTTATTATTTTAACTTTCTATTAAACATTGTATAACTTCTGAACTAAGCGGTTTTGGACATATGTTCTTATGAACTTTTATGATCAAAATAACCCCAGGAATCAGCTCCTAAAGTTTGTCGCATATATTAAGAATCACCCTGTACAGATTTTTTTCAGACAATGTAATTTCAATCGCTTAAGTTTTATTTGATATATATTTAAGGGGTATGCTACCAGACTTGGTGAACGAGGTACTCAACTATCTGGTGGACAAAAGCAAAGAGTAGCCATAGCGAGAGCTTTAGTTAGGAATCCTAATATATTATTATTAGACGAAGCAACATCAGCTTTGGATATGGAAAGCGAAAAGGTAAAAGTATTAAATTAATATAATAATATGGCGTCCTTGTTTCCGTTATCTGAAATCATATCAAAATAGCACAATCTAGAAGCCCGGTAAAATACTTTAAAATTAGAAGACACTTACTCAAATGCAGGTCTAAATAGGACTGATAAATACAGGATAACTTCCTTAATATTTCCTCTTCGCTTTCATTCCACGTCTATACCTTTTGTCCATTTCCCCACCATCCATCCTGTTCATTTGTGTATCAATAAGAGTTTATATACATTTAATTACACTACCTTTCTATCCTTTATGGATATGTGCACCCTGAAACAGTATAACAGCATAACTAATGCTGATGGCAAATTGTTGGATCTAGTGTTGTCTAATATGAGCTGTGAGGTTATTCATGATATTTCACCATTTGTTGCTGAAGATACTTTTCATCCTGCTTTAATTATCAATACATCCATTAAATCCGACACACCGACCAATTTTCCGAGAAGCGATGGTAAATCTTTTAATTTTCGCAAAGCTAATTTTCCTCAATTGTATGCTGCAATTCTTAACTTCAATTGGGACTTTATGGATAATAATTCTGATGTCAATACCCTGTGCAATGCTTTCTATGATGCCCTTTATTCTATTTTCCAGAAGCACGTTCCTAGCTATACCAACCGTTCCCGTATTTATCCCAAGTGGTTTTCCCCCGAGATTATTTCCAATCTTAAATTAAAGTGTAAATATTTTGAGCAATATAAGCGCACCAAATCTGTTAGTTCATTGTTGTTGTTCAAGCAACTAAAAGCACTGGTAAACAACAAACATCTGCTGCCTATAAGGTCTACCTTGCTAAAATCGAAAATCAAATCTCAACTGACCCAAGACAGTTTTGGACGTTTATTAGAGAGAGAAAGAAAAGAACTCGCATTCCTGGAAAAATGCAATACTCAGGAATGATTATGGAGGATCCCCAAACCATTGTCAACGCGTTTGCTGACTACTTCAAAACCGTGTACAGTACTCCCTCTAGACCTGATAACTCCCTAGGAGTACACGTTAATCAGGTGTCCGAGGAGGAGGTGCTGACCAGCATTAGAAGACTGAGGGCCGATTTTACTTCCGGCGAGGATCAGATTCCGGCTTTTATGGTTAGGGACTGTGCAGGTGTTCTTGCTGCCCCTTTGACAAGAATATTTAACTTTGTCCTTTCCACGTCATCGTTTCCGGCTGTTTGGAAGCAAACGAGAATTATCCCGGTCCTAAAGACAGGAGATTCTTCGGATATTGGTAACTATCGTCTTCTTGCCATTTTGAATAACTTCTCTAAGATATTCGAAATCACTTTGTATTCACGAATTTTTCCCTTAATCAAGAGTCAAATTTCTTCTCGCCAGCATGGTTTTATGGAGAGAAGATATACGGTTTCTAATTTGGCAATTTTTACTGAATATGTGATTAAAGCGCTGGATGGCAGACTAGGTGGATACCATCTACACCGACTTTGCAAAGGCATTCGACAGAGTTGACCATGCGATTTTGCCTTCCAAGTTAAAAGGTTTTGGATTTAGCAATCAGTTAATTCAGCTGTTTGCTTCATATCTACGCGATAGGCCTCAGAGAGTTTTTTGCAGTGGTCATGGTTCCACACCATATACTGCCACTTCTGAAGTGCCTCAGGGCTCTAATTTGGGTCCGCTGATCTTTAATATTGTCATTAATGATATTGTAGTCAACATTGAGTCCAATATACTTCTGTTTGCTGACGATTTAAAACTGTTTCAGTGTATTAATAACGTTAGTGATGGCCATCAGCTGCAGAATAGCTTGGAGAGAATACGTAATTGGTGCTTAATAAACAACTTACCTCTTAATCCTACCAAATGTAAGGTTGTTACTTTCTCCAGAAGGCAAGAGCCTGCTCACTATTGCTATTTACTGGGTTATGTGGAGCTGGAAAGAGTTCTGATGCTCAAAGACTTAGGGGTTACTTTCGATGCTAAACTTTCTTTTAACGCACATGTTCATTGCATAACCAGGCTAGACAAGTGCTGGTTTTTGTCATGCGGAACAGCAGAGAGTTTTCTAACACCCGGGTACTAACCACTCTATATACGCTACTAGTGAGGCCGAAGCTGGAGTATGCCAGCATTATCTGGTATCCATATTATATTGCTCAGAAGCGCCCCGTGGAGCTTGTGCAACGACGATTTGTCAAATTCGTATGGTACAAGGTCGACTCACCTGCGCTGTTATCATTCTTAGACTTTCTGGTTCCGCAATTCTTCACCCGTCCCTCCTCTGCCTTTTATCTTCCTTTTCCCAGGACTAACACATGCGGGTGGTATTACTTCTGCCAATATAAGCGGGATCAAAAAGTAACGAGAGTTTTAAATATGGCGCTCTGTATAAGTCCGAATGGTTCATTTTTCTTTTTATTGTGTTGGTACACTTGTTTCTGACGTATGTTGACATTTGTAGCCATACTATATGTTTAGTTGTAGATGTAGATTTTGTTGGCATTCATACAGGTGTTCTGGTGACCTTGGCGATTTTTTATTTGCGGAAAAAAACGAATCAAAAGATTTTCATTAAATTTTGCTTAAAAATGCAATAAAGTGCAGCACTGCTATCCAAAGTAACTGTTGCTTTTGGTGAGTCTACTACATGTAAAACAGGAGTTTGCAAGAGATACAAAGAAACGTTTCAAAGAGATTCGTGTGGACATTGAAGAAGACGACCATCTTGGACGCCTCAGCATCCGCAACGAACAATAACGCTGAACAATTGAAGAAAAGGATCCTGGACAATAGCCTATCAGAGAAGTTGTTGGAGTGTTGGGGCATCAAAGCTTCTTTGGAAATTGCTAAATTTTATCAAAAACAACAGCCAGTGATTACTCAGGAGTTGTTGGATGATGTCAACAACAACGCAGAACTTCTTGAAACAAATTGCGAAATAACTAGTGACGAAAGATGAGTACCTATGTAAGCTGATTCAAAAGCCAGAACTAAAAAAATTAAAAATTCGGTCGGATACGAAGAGTGTCATCGATTGTAAAGGCGTCGTGCCCGATGATATCTTGCCAATTGATGGAAACAGTTTTTCGAAGTTACGTGTTGTCTCCGTAAAGCAATTCTATAAAAACGCCCTGAATTTTGGCAAAACAACTAGTGGAATTTGCAATACAAAAATGCGTCCGGATTTTTTTACCAAAAACAACACTATTATGATGCCTCAGGTATCGTATTTCCCTGTGATTTTTTCTATTCCTGAAGATGAAAAAAGGCCAAGTTTTGCCAGCATTCAAGAGATAAAGATGGAATCACTAAAGAAACTGAACGACATACTGAATAATGAGTTACAGAAGTGCGTCGAAGCTTGGAAAATATATTATATCTGAGGAGAGTTACTTAGACAATAAAAAATTAAAGATTTTTTGAAAAAGATATTCTCGTTGCTTTTTGATCAAATCCCGTATGTACAGTATGTCACATTTCGATGTTCACCACTGGTGTATCGGTTATTAGAAGATATAGAGCAACGGTCAGATGAGGAATGTTTTGCAGAATTCAATGCTTACAATAAATCTCATTTCAAATTCATTCGGACTTTCTACAATTTTGATATATTTTGAGAAAACCAATATTTGCCGATTCCAATTTTCTTCAATAACTCGATAACGCCTAATGCAATCGCTTTTTAACTCTAACATTGTTCAGACACATTTTAAGACAAATTTTTTGGTGTTAACGGAAACCCCCGATTTTCATTTGTTTCCAAGTTCTTAGCGCTATATGTTGTTTTTATTATGGCGGCCATATTGGATTCTTAATTATTTAAATAGTTCTTAAAAATAGCTTTTCAATAACGTACAACACGCCTAAAAAATCTTTATTTATACCAGAGATATGAACATGTAAAACAAATTCACTCTAATACGAAATTAAAAGTTCAGATTAACTTAAACAAACTGTTCAATATGGCGTCCATTCTGCTTCACACACTTTTGGTACCTTATTTTATCTATCCAAAGTATTTTCCTAGGAAAACCAGCATCATCTTCACATTTTTGTAGATACCAATAGTTAAATTGTAATCTTCGCTGATAAATCATTATCGCTTAAAATTTGTACAATATATAATTGGTTTGTATGGGTGGTATTTGTTTTTCTTCAACGTGTTATAAACACTATATTTCGGAATTTCAGTTTACTGATGTACTTGAGTTGCTCATAAAATTTTGCAAATTATTGTTTTGACATATATCAGCATTGTTAACTTGGTAGTTAGCTCTTCTTTGCTCGAAGCCTCCATATTTCACTATATTTCTGATTATTCTGTTAAAAATTGTCCGCTGTGGTTGTGGTCTTTCCGAGAAACGCTGAGCGTAATTTGTACAAGCATTTTCAGAGTTTCTATTTGATTTGAAATAATCTTCCAACATATCTTATCTTATAGAACTTTTAAACCGCTACCAGTAGGTTAGGTTGTTTTTGATAATATTATTTTATTTAATGCGTAAATAAAAAAAAACCTTCGTTCAAAAAATCAAAAGTACTCAGATTTTATTGAAATTCAGGTGTTAAAAAGATATGTCTATAAAATCAACTATGCAATTGAAAAAAAAATTAAAACTTAATCAATTATTAAATATTTTACAATAATTTCAAAATTAAAGGCAAGACGTTGAAGAATTTATGGGTTTTTTTATTACAGTGTTGTGTGTTGAGTTTATAAGCGATTCAAGGTAAGAAAGTTAATATAAATTAGGAAAAATTAGGTATTACCCAGCTTTTTTTGGCGCTAGCTGTAAATTCCACTAATTCAGATCAACATGACACTGTCACTGTGCGGATGTCAAGTGAATGGGTAATACCAGGTAGTAGAAAGTAAATATTTATAACAAATGTTCAAAATGGTGACCTTCTTGCTGCACACACAGTTCTAACCGACGCGTGAAGGAATTAAGAACTGTAGCGCCTCTGTTTAGCTGGTTAAGGCGTTCAAACGCATTTGTTATTCTTGCCCTCATATCCTCGGCGGTAGTTGGCGGTTGTTGGTACACCATCTCCTTCACAGCACCCCATGTGAAAAAATCCATCGGTGTTAAGTCGGGTGATCTGGCTGGCCATGGAACTGGCCCACCACGTCCGATCCAGCGTGCAGGGAACTGATTATCCATAACCTGACGAGCCCTTAGTGCGTAGTGCGGAGGAGCCCCATCTTGCTGCAGCCACAAGTGTTGGCGAACATTTAACGGCACATTTTCTAATAAATTGTAAAGATCATTTTCCAGAAAATTTGCGTAAAGCTCGCCGTTTAAATGCTGGTCAAAAAAGAAGGGGCCGATTAAATGGTTATCAATGATTCCCCCCCAAACATTGACCGTCCACCTATTCTGAATGCGTTCTTCACGCATCCAATGAGGGTTCACTGGTGCCCAATAGTGTATGTTATGTCTGTTGACATGTCCACTGCTTCTAAAAGAGCATTCGTCAGTAAACAAAACATGTCTAAAAAAGTGCTCATTTTCTTCTAATTGTCTTTGTGCCCATTCACAAAATGCAACTCGATTTGCAAAATCATCCCCGTGAAGTTCTTGGTGAAGCTCGATATGATATGGGTGGTAAGTGTGTTTGTTGATTATCCGCCACACCGATGTCTTGCTGATTCCAGTCGCAACACTGATTTCTTTAGTGCTTATCTGAGGGTTATTGTCCACCATATTTAAAACAATTGCCTGATTCAGTTCATTGGTGACAGGTGGATTATTCACACTTCGATTTTTTGACGCAAGTGATCCCGTTTGCCTCAAGTTATCCACTAACCTTTTGAAAGTTCGACTTTCTGGGTGGATCCTATCCGGAAAACGTTCCGCATAAATCTGCTCAGCAACCGCGGCATTTTGTAGAGCTTCCCCATAAACAAGTATCATGTCAACTTTTTCATCGGCAGAGAAAGTGAACGGCATTTTGAAAACAGAAAACACTAGCAAAACACAGCTTAAACAAATGAAGTTGACTCCGTGAAAATAGAATCACAACTAACATCACAAAGTACCTAAATGTAAGTTCAGAATGCCCTTGGAAACGCTTCCCGATTAGTAGAACTACAACAACAACTGAAGGCTTCAGGGTTGAATATTATCCGTCATAAATTTTTATTTATTATCCGTCATAAATTTAAAAGGACTACCTGTTTGCGGACAGCACAATTAGAAAGTTAAGTACCATAAATCTGTCGTAAGAAAAACGACATTATTTAATATTGACTTTATTTGACAAACGGTTTCGTTTATAAAAATTCTGATTGTGAAGTTAATATGGGTGATATTTCCACGTATCACCATTCAAATTTGAACATTTTTTGAGCACTTTTAATTTTTGATAATACGTTTTTTTTTAATTTACGCATTAATTAAAATAATATTATCAAAAACAACCTAACCTGCTAGTAGCGGTTTAAAAGCTCTATAAGTGGTTAAAATTTGAAGTCGATATTTTTATATTTAGGCACTTTAATTCGCGATACCCCAACCGATGAAACACCCTGTACATTATTGAAAAGCTACTTTTTAAGGACTATCTAACTAATTAAGAATCCAATATGGCCGCCATAAGAAAAAAAATGTAGCGGTAAGAACAATTGAAAATCGGGGTTATTGTTAACAACAAAATATCTCAAAATTGTAAAAAGTCGGAATAAATTTGAAATGAGATTTGTTGCGAGCATTAATTCGGCAAAACATCCCATCTAACTATTGCTCTATCTCTTGTAATAACCGATATACCAATGGTGGGCATTGAAATGTTGATACACTGTGTATTTACTAAATATTAAATTATGCATAACTTAATTCTTCTTACAGATTGTACAAGAAGCACTAGATAAGGCTAAATTAGGACGTACCTGTATAACTATAGCTCATCGATTGACGACAATACAGGATGCCGATGTTATCATCGTGATGAGCAAAGGAAAGATTATAGAACAAGGCACTCACAATGAACTATTGGCATTCAAAGGACTTTATCATAAATTACACTCAATGCAACAGCATCAACAATGAACAAAGTAAAGTCTAATAAAAGAAATGAAAATGCATAGATCTAATTCATACATCTAATGTGTATGTATGTTCCCATGAATCTATAAATATTTTAATTTTACCCTTGCAATTGGCTGTAAAAGAACGTCAATGTTCTGCCTTACAAGTTTTATTATTTTGAAAAGTTATTTTTTTATGTACTTATATTATGCTAGTGAATGAATTCCTACTTATAAGGAAATATATTTAATTAAAAGTAGATAGTGGCTGTGTTTTTATTCACCTTCAATGACTAACTGTAGTTATAAAATACCTTTCTGTCAATAATGTAACGAATATATCAAAGATAATAAATGGAACGTATTTGATGAATGAATAATATTTATATATAATTTATTTACTTAAAAGCAAAACTATTTTGTCCTGTTATAGATATTGCAAATATGGGAGAAATGTTTTAATCGTTCCTCTATTGTTTTGTGTTTTCGTCAATCAATTAAATACTATCAGCTATTTTGCTTGAAGTATTTATATAACATACCGGAATAATAACAGTTCTATATTAATAAACAGAACTTTTGATTATGCTTACACTATAAATCAATTGTTCTTAGCACGATAAATAATATCTTACAATTGCTAATCCGTCACTTCTATACATTTTATAGAGAGACAGATTAGATACATAGTTAAGCACTTACGTTTTAAATATTAATTAACAATAGTTTTATATGTAGCTCTGGCGGTCATGAGTTCTTATTACGCAATACAATGCTATTTTGCTTATTGCCTCACTGCATTCGTTAAGGAGTGTAGGATACCATCTACAACAAAACAAGAGATAACGAACTAGAAGATAGATAGATAGAATAGAACTAGAAGATAGAAGAATTGAAAGGTATAAATAATAATTTATATACTGGTATATAATCAAAGTTTTTTACACAAATTCTAGAAAGTTATGTAAATGTTTTTTTACAAATATTGTACTCGCAGTTATCGACTAAAATAACTTCCCGAAACTATAGGAAATGCCAGTGAGAAACTTAAGGAATATCTTCAATAACTCTGCAGTAGAAAATATATCATATTGAGTTCCTCAAGGATGCATTCTTGCGCCATTGTTATGTGTCATATACGTATATCAATGGCGTACCAAAGACCTTGCCAGAAATAAAATTATGATTTTATAAAGATGACACATCAATTATTGTAAACAGTACGAACAAAGAAAAATAATAGAGAGATCAGATAAAATCATAATAAATGCTAATTTTGATGGTAATAAATTTAAACTAAATTTCGAGAAGATAGACTACCTAGTTTTAAAAATAATTCAGCAAAATTACTGAAATGTATGGACGTAGGACTAAGATGAATTGATCATATAGGAAAGCTTAAAAAGCCACGTGCTATATCGATACATATGAAATTAGGCGAATAACACCAATACCCACACAACAGACAGCTTTACTTACATACCATATCAATAAATTAGGATGTGTGCGCACATTACTTTGATGTTGAAAATGTAATTTTATGAAATAATTATGAGTTTAGTAGAATAGGTTATGTCAAATATCGCATTCAATCCTAATTTTGAATTTACTTATAAATCCATGAAGTTACATTTATACATTCATTTGTTTAATATACACGTATTAAAATAAATAATCAAATTTAAAATTAAAAAAAAACATCATATGGATTTACTGGTAACCAAACATCTCAATTTCCAAGGACCTATACAAAATATATTGTAAGATTTCAAAAATATACATTGTTAGGCACAATTCACCCGTTTTCTTTATATGCAGTTTTGTTCGGTTACAAATAAATATCGGAGGGGTGCGCTAATCAACATAATAAATATCCCAATTGAGTTAGCTTTTACCACCTTTTAAATAATTAAAATAATATGCATACACTATTATTTTGGCGCTTGTGAAATGTTGATTTTTTAAGTGTAGGGTGGCGCCCTCTGCCGGACAGTTGGAGCAATATGTAAAGAAATGAGATATGGATAAATGGCAAGTACTTCTCCTCTTCAGAAACTTCATCAGAACCTATACGAGCCTGCTAGGCGCAATGCCGAAAAATAATTTATGATCGAACAGAGGCCTCTCATAGTTCATTCACGTTAACAACCAAGGTGGGGCGTAATTAACTCGACGACCATGTTGCCAAATTTCACTTATTTTTGTATTTGTCAAACCGCTTTATTTTTAGGTTATAATAATAATAATAATAATAATAATAATAATAATAATAATAATAATAATAATAATAATAATAATAATAATAATAATAATAATAATAATAATAATAATAATAATAATAATAATAATAATAATAATAATAATAATAATAATAATAATAATAATAATAATAATAATAATAATAATAATAATAATAATAATAATAATAATAATAATAATAATAATAATAATAATAATAATAATAATAATAATAATAATAATAATAATAATAATAATAATAATAATAATAATAATAATAATAATAATAATAATAATAATAATAATAATAATAATAATAATAATAATAATAATAATAATAATAATAATAATAATAATAATAATAATAATAATAATAATAATAATAATAATAATAATAATAATAATAATAATAATAATAATAATAATAATAATAATAATAATAATAATAATAATAATAATAATAATAATAATAATAATAATAATAATAATAATAATAATAATAATAATAATAATAATAATAATAATAATAATAATAATAATAATAATAATAATAATAATAATAATAATAATAATAATAATAATAATAATAATAATAATAATAATAATAATAATAATAATAATAATAATAATAATAATAATAATAATAATAATAATAATAATAATAATAATAATAATAATAATAATAATAATAATAATAATAATAATAATAATAATAATAATAATAATAATAATAATAATAATAATAATAATAATAATAATAATAATAATAATAATAATAATAATAATAATAATAATAATAATAATAATAATAATAATAATAATAATAATAATAATAATAATAATAATAATAATAATAATAATAATAATAATAATAATAATAATAATAATAATAATAATAATAATAATAATAATAATAATAATAATAATAATAATAATAATAATAATAATAATAATAATAATAATAATAATAATAATAATAATAATAATAATAATAATAATAATAATAATAATAATAATAATAATAATAATAATAATAATAATAATAATAATAATAATAATAATAATAATAATAATAATAATAATAATAATAATAATAATAATAATAATAATAATAATAATAATAATAATAATAATAATAATAATAATAATAATAATAATAATAATAATAATAATAATAATAATAATAATAATAATAATAATAATAATAATAATAATAATAATAATAATAATAATAATAATAATAATAATAATAATAATAATAATAATAATAATAATAATAATAATAATAATAATAATAATAATAATAATAATAATAATAATAATAATAATAATAATAATAATAATAATAATAATAATAATAATAATAATAATAATAATAATAATAATAATAATAATAATAATAATAATAATAATAATAATAATAATAATAATAATAATAATAATAATAATAATAATAATAATAATAATAATAATAATAATAATAATAATAATAATAATAATAATAATAATAATAATAATAATAATAATAATAATAATAATAATAATAATAATAATAATAATAATAATAATAATAATAATAATAATAATAATAATAATAATAATAATAATAATAATAATAATAATAATAATAATAATAATAATAATAATAATAATAATAATAATAATAATAATAATAATAATAATAATAATAATAATAATAATAATAATAATAATAATAATAATAATAATAATAATAATAATAATAATAATAATAATAATAATAATAATAATAATAATAATAATAATAATAATAATAATAATAATAATAATAATAATAATAATAATAATAATAATAATAATAATAATAATAATAATAATAATAATAATAATAATAATAATAATAATAATAATAATAATAATAATAATAATAATAATAATAATAATAATAATAATAATAATAATAATAATAATAATAATAATAATAATAATAATAATAATAATAATAATAATAATAATAATAATAATAATAATAATAATAATAATAATAATAATCATAATAATCATAATAATCATAATAATAATAATAATAATAATAATAATAATAATAATAATAATAATAATAATAATAATAATAATAATAATAATAATAATAATAATAATAATAATAATAATAATAATAATAATAATAATAATAATAATAATAATAATAATAATAATAATAATAATAATAATAATAATAATAATAATAATAATAATAATAATAATAATAATAATAATAATAATAATAATAATAATAATAATAATAATAATAATAATAATAATAATAATAATAATAATAATAATAATAATAATAATAATAATAATAATAATAATAATAATAATAATAATAATAATAATAATAATAATAATAATAATAATAATAATAATAATAATAATAATAATAATAATAATAATAATAATAATAATAATAATAATAATAATAATAATAATAATAATAATAATAATAATAATAATAATAATAATAATAATAATAATAATAATAATAATAATAATAATCATTCATTATAATTCATTTTATTTTTTTATACCGGGATATCAACAATTAAATTGGTCAATGGTGGTCATGGATTTTAAAATTATTGTCGTAGCGTGCATCGTACATTTAGGTATGTCATAATTGTTTGAATGTCAAAATCTGTCAAGTTATTGTGTTGAAGTTTTCTAATCCTGCACGGTTTTTGAATCATTGTTCTCACCACAGAGCACAAAATTTACATGATTGAAGCCTATTTTCGAACGGGTGTGCTAGTTAATGGAACTTGGGAATACAGTCAACGTTTGTGTTTGGACAATTTTCGACAGCACTTCCCAGCCGTAGCAGTATTACCGGATAATTTTTATGCATGCCTTACAAATTGTGTTGAATCGTTTCGCGAGACTGGTTCTGTGACGCATAAAAAAGATGCTGGTAGACCAAGAGTTCGTACAGAAGAAGTTATTAATGACGTTCGTCAACGTATGGAAGAAGAGCCTACAAAACCTTTAAAACGTCTCTCTCAAGAAATTCTGCTTTCTTATGGAACATGCCAAACGATTGTAAAGAAGGACCTGAACATGCATACATATAAGATGCAATCATATCAAGCTCTTCTGCCTGCGGACCACCCCAGACGCCTTGCGTACTGCCATTGGTTCGTTAATAATTTAATGAATGACGATATGCTGAACTTAACTTTTTTTTCTGACGAAGTTTGGTTCCACCTGTCGGGATACATCAATTCTCAGAATATGCGAATGTGGAGCACTGATAACCCGCATATTTTTATTGAAACGCCACTACATGCTTAGAAAATTGGTGTTTGGATGGCAGTTTCTCGCAGAAGAATAATTGGGCCAATTTTTTTCAATTTCACCGTCAACGCAGAAAGGTACAGAAATATTTTTTTGACTGAATTTGTGCAACAGTTATGATGATGAACTTCAATACGGTTATTGCCAGCATAATAATAATAATAATAATAATAATAATAATAATAATCATTCATTATAATTCATTTTATTTTTTTATACCGGGATATCAACAATTAAATTGGTCAATGGTGGTCATGGATTTTAAAATTATTGTCGTAGCGTGCATCGTACATTTAGGTATGTCATAATTGTTTGAATGTCAAAATCTGTCAAGTTATTGTGTTGAAGTTTTCTAATCCTGCACGGTTTTTGAATCATTGTTCTCACCACAGAGCACAAAATTTACATGATTGAAGCCTATTTTCGAACGGGTGTGCTAGTTAATGGAACTTGGGAATACAGTCAACGTTTGTGTTTGGACAATTTTCGACAGCACTTCCCAGCCGTAGCAGTATTACCGGATAATTTTTATGCATGCCTTACAAATTGTGTTGAATCGTTTCGCGAGACTGGTTCTGTGACGCATAAAAAAGATGCTGGTAGACCAAGAGTTCGTACAGAAGCAGTTATTAATGACGTTCGTCAACGTATGGAAGAAGAGCCTACAAAACCTTTAAAACGTCTCTCTCAAGAAATTCTGCTTTCTTATGGAACATGCCAAACGATTGTAAAGAAGGACCTGAACATGCATACATATAAGATGCAATCATATCAAGCTCTTCTGCCTGCGGACCACCCCAGACGCCTTGCGTACTGCCATTGGTTCGTTAATAATTTAATGAATGACGATATGCTGAACTTAACTTTTTTTTCTGACGAAGTTTGGTTCCACCTGTCGGGATACATCAATTCTCAGAATATGCGAATGTGGAGCACTGATAACCCGCATATTTTTATTGAAACGCCACTACATGCTTAGAAAATTGGTGTTTGGATGGCAGTTTCTCGCAGAAGAATAATTGGGCCAATTTTTTTCAATTTCACCGTCAACGCAGAAAGGTACAGAAATATTTTTTTGACTGAATTTGTGCAACAGTTATGATGATGAACTTCAATACGGTTATTGCCAGCAAGACGGTGCAACAGCACATACTACACGAGAAAATCTTGCTTTTCTCCCCGAGTTTTTTGATGACCGGCTGATAAGTTTGCATACGGAAGTTGAGTTTCCTCCGAGATCACCTAGCTTGACAATTATGGACTATTTTATCTTTCCTTATTTAAAAAATAAGACTTTTGCAAATCCGATACATAACTTGCAAGAACTGCAACAAAGAATTGTTTAGCAATGTGCAACCATAACGCCAGAAATGCTGCAAAACGCTTGTCACAGCATGAGGAGGCGCGTAAACTTGTGCATTGAACAAAACGGGGGACATTTCCAACAATTATTGTAATTTAGTTTTTCTGATTAATAAAAACGTTATTTATTTCATAACTTGTAGTTCATTATTATTTTACAGCTGAACTAAGTAGGTAACATATTTGTGGGTTATTGATAATGTCAGTGTAGCTTGACAATGATTGAATTATTTCAAAAGGATGACTTAAACTAAGACAAGCGTTTTACATTCCATGACCAACATTGACCAATTTAATTTTTGATATCATAGTACTTCATACAATGTAGCAAAGTACAAGAGTAAAAGAAACACGTCACATATAATACAATATAATATAAAGTACATAATTTAAAATAATTAATAAAATCCTGTACACTATAACAACAGATTTGAAGAAGATAGTCCTTCAATTTCATTTTAAAACTCGTAATGCGGAAAATGCTCTGATTTCATTTGGCAAAACATGATATAATTTACAACCCACAAAATCCAAGGACTTCTGAAAGGAAGTCGTTCTAGGTACAGGAGGCAAAACACCATCATATTGGCGTGTTTCATAGTTATACGGCAAACTAAAATCAAAGCTGTTAATAGTTTTATATACATAACATAGAACCTCAAAATTTACACATCAGAAAATATAAAATTTTTATTGACCCTGAACACATTCCTACACGAGTCGCCCCTGTCGGAGATTGTGAATAGTTCTAATAGCTCTCTTTTGTAAAATAAAAATGCGAAAAACGTCACTACACATGTCCCAATACACTATTCCGTAACGCATCCTTAAATAGACGTCAAAATAGTAAAAACTCTTTAGTGTGGACAAATTACAAGACTTGCTCAGTTGAAACAGAACGTAGCACGATTTGGCGAGTTTAGAACACAACTGGTCTATGTGTTAAGAACTTAACATATTTTATTTTATTTTATATTATTATTGTTTCTTGCTCTATATATGAATGTTTTTCTTTATTTTTATGTGTTGTTATATTTTTGTAATGTATGTTTCATTTGTGTTAACTTTTAATTATATTGTCTATTGTGAGCATACTGATGCGGAGTAGCTTTCGGGCGTATACAGTCTCATCGGCCGAGTTTATTGTCTGTCGGCCCGAGTACACGACTATACACCGCAGGCGATGCAAGGCCTCCTATGTATACGTACGGACGGCAGTGTCTGACATGTGCGTATATGTAGGGACCATTAGCTTCTCGAGCGGTTCACATGTATATATGCTGTATATCTTATGTTCGAAGTAGAGCGGCCCCGAAATCTCGGCGCACACCGAAAATAAATGTGTATTTGAACTGAAATTTGAGTTTTATTTACGGTACTTTCAAAATAGGAAGTTTCCTTAACACTATCTGTTCCGATCACTTTAAACCCTCATCGATAATGACACCGATCAACCTACAACTGCTAACCAAGTTAATTTCTGAGTGAGCCATGGTAAACCTTGAGATTTTAAAGTGCTGTTATAAGAAAGCATACACTGTGTTTTTTCGATATTTACGATGATGCTATTAAACTTGACCCCACTTATTTACTTCAGACTTGGCCACATCAGCAGCACTAATAACATCGTCAACATTGTTCGATGAAACCAGTAAATTTATGTCATTGGCATATAGCATCACCATTGCGGTACCAATTAGGTCATTGATAAAAATTAAAAATAACGTTGGCCCCAGGACAGAGCACTGTGGAACCCCTTACGTATATCAGTGATACTAGCAAAAATTCCGTCGATGCTCATTCTCTGTTTCCTTCCCGATGAATATAACTCGAACCACTCAAAACAGACACCATTTACACCGTATCTACTAAGCTTATGCAGTAATATTAAATGGTCCATAGATTCAAACTCTCTAGACAAGTCTATTAGCATACTTAGACATGGAAGATTTTGGTCAATCGAGATGTATAAACATTGCTTAAGAAATTAAACACATGAGTATCCATGATAGTCCATTTACTTGGGGAAAAGCCATGTTGATTTTCGGGCATGAGTTTAAAATGAAGAAAATAATTCAGGTTAGGTGTCAAATGTCCATCTTACTGATGTGAAGGTCAATTTACCTTTTCTAATATTTCATAAATGATGTAAGTATTAATGAATGTGAATTGTACTGCAGTAATAAATAATTAAAGATTATTAATAAACGCTCAAAGACATATACTAAAGACACCAAAACACATTAGGCAACTTGGCGCATATTCCTTACAGTACATCGAACATAATATGTACACTAAGTCATAGGAAATGGTAATAATGCTTAGGTATTTTTGTAATTCAATATTCCTTGGTCCGAAATTACTAGAATATCCCCACCTCGTCTGTTAACGTGAATAAACTATATACTATATACTATACTAGGTTTGTTTGTGTTTAATATTACGAACATTTCTAACACAGTTCTGTTACTGCGCAGAACTGATGCGTCATAGTACACCGTTCGGAGCGGTTCCGAACGATTCTGTAACGATTCGATGCCTTTAGCCCGAATTATTTCTACAGTTCTAGAACGGTTCCAGAACTGCCAATCATAAACCAAAACAAGACGTTTTTGGTTCCAGAACAGTTCCGGAAACCCGAACACTTAACATAATTCTGCGCATGACGTGAACTGTTCTGCAGTCGTTCTTAGCGAAACAAAAACAAACCTTATGTGTTACACGTTTTAAGGGGTTATTTGAATCACTTCTTATTCTGAGACAAGATGGTATAGTGCATGATAAAACTAGCCATTTTAAATATTCCGTCCGGAAGCAGTGGCTTTAGGAATCTTGCGACAATTAATGAAGTAGCCGTGACCAGAATTTAGCAGCTGTATCCATATGTATCTAGTTTATTTCTATATTTTTTATCAAAATCGTTAATTACATATTTAATAGAACTTTTTAAATTTTTTATTTTACTATTGAGGTACATCAATAGAATCTATTTATTTTGTGAAGGACAAAATGAATCATGTTTAAAACATCACCAGGTGTTGTGCATATGCATATCCAAAGCATTTCGTAACCATTTTGAATTAACTAACGTATATTTATTTTTAAAAAGTTTCGGGAAACGGACCAACACCGTAAACATTTCAAACTAAAAAAAAAAAAACCTAAATTATTATCATAAATGAAAGGAACTATTTTGATAACTGTCGACACAAGTACATTCCACGAAAAAAATTTGGTAAATAAAACAAAGGATTCATAACACGCACTATGATGCTCAAATTAACTTAAATTTTACATACATGAGTTCTTATTTTAAATTATTTTTTCTATTAACACTTCTTATCTTAATTATGCTTAAACTGGCTTGATAGTTTTTTTTTTAATTAATTTACATGAATGCTGACTTTATCTCAAGCTACTAAGTTCCTTTTGCAGTAATATATCAAAATGACGTACCTGATTTTCTTTTGTTAATATCTATTTTTAAATGTTTACTTTCTCAATTTTCCTTTGGCGAAGAATACAGTACTTTAAACATTCTGTTTAAATATAATTATTAAACGATATTACACGAAACACATATCATACTTGACAATAATTCATTAATGCCGTTAATTTATGTAACTATTGTATACAAACGTCTTTCTACCCATCTCATATAACTTAAATTCAAGAGAGTGAGATAAAAGCATATCCGAATAAAAAACATTTGTCTATCGTAACTTGTTTTATATACCTGGGATTCGTCATACTGCGGAAATAATACGACAGTCAAAAACGTTTGAAATTTTTCGTGTGAAATATCAAAATGGACATTTGGGATATACAAGTACATTAACTTCATCCGTATTTTTAACAGGTATAACATATTTAATCGAAAGCTAAGATAACTTAGACATATTGAAAAGAATGTGTCACAATTTTGTAATAAGTATTTGCACTGTTTAATAACGTTGTAAGTGAAAACAAATCTATGAATCAATATTTGGAATATTCTTGGACATTATTAGCAATACATATACATATATACAATTGAATGACAAAACAGAATAAAAGAATGTAAGTAGACCAAAACATGATTAATAAAGAATTGCTTGCTTATAAGTATGTATTACTTTGCCCGAAATTACCCTTAAGATGTTTGCACACATAGCTTGCACATTTATAAAAAGATATCGACCAAGTGCTATAGTAGCCTGTGAGATGATTCCAAATGTATCATGTGACAAAAATATTTTATTTTGCATCACCCAAACATTGCTTAACCTATTTAGTCTGTATGTAGGTTGTATTAAATAATAAAGTCGAAGGGATAACTATCAATTCAAGAACATTCAAGAAAATTATTATAGGATAGCTAATGTATAAATAACTGATGTTTTCAATTTACTCTATAGTTTGTATTAAATAATAATGATGGAAGAATGAGTACCAATTAGCTTTCAAGGATATGTTAAAAGATAACTAAATTTAAAAGGAACTGAAACTTATTTTAAATGTATAAAAAGTAATTTATTTTTAATTATGTATTTAGTATATTAGCGTATTGCAATCAACATTTTATTGAGATTATGTCTAACTATAATTTTGACAATTTACAAATAAATTCAAATAAATGCTAAAAATGTCTGCGTCTTTCTAACTAATTCAGAATGCAAATTGAGTAGGTAGTATAAAATTTAAATTGAGAATGATCAATAAAAATTTGACAGATAGTAATTATACTTTTTGGTACTTTTCATTTAATAATATTGCATAAAATAATAACTGCATAGAACATTAATAAATTTTTACACATATCTTTTAACAAATATTACACAAACACCACACATATCTCTTTAGTAAATCAAAAAAACACGGAAGCGGTCCGATTGCATTATTACTAGTCGGCAATAAACCAAAACTTCCGTTTGATAAGAAACTGCTACTTGAATTAAAAGTATAACAGATAAAATTAGACCAGTAGTGGTATCAGACCTGGTTTATGCGTGTATATTAATATATTAACTGTTATGTATCTTACATACAGCTAAAGTTTTAAAATTTAATTTTGCTATTAACATTATCAGTTGCATTTAGAAAGATTGTAATTTCTAAAGAATAATGTTTATTGTTGTTTTAGTATCAACAACGTTTCTTTTAGTACAATATTATATCATATTAAAAGTAAAAAAAAAAAGGAAAAACATTTTCCTAAAGCACTAAGCCATTCATGGTGCCTAAAATACACCGCGCGACCAATCATATTACATTTTTTGGCACTCTTAATTAAGGGTTAATAGCACATAGCAGCAAATTAAATAATTTAACTGTGCCTTCATCAATGGACTATTATGTATTAAAGTTATGTGATATATTGTAAGCCTTTCACATCGTCCGAGTTGTCAGCTAAAGAATAAAACTTACTGTCATCCCTATTAAGCTTCAGCAAGATTTCTTGGAAGAAATAGAGAAAACGTTCATTTAATACAAACAAAGGGGGGTAAATCGCATCCTTCAGAAAGCCTATCGGTAATAAATAGTATGTTTGAACAAAAGAATGTGTCTTTGAAAAAGGAAAGTTTGTCCTTTTAGTTTCTTATACGTAGTATAAGGAAGTACTGTAATGATAAAAATTTTCAACTTCGATATTTTTGCAGATGTCCACGTTTTGAAGTCTCTTGATACCGAAAAAGTGTTTTTTTAAGAATGCCTCTCCCTCTCTCTCTCCCTCTCTCTCTCTCTCTCTCTCCCTCCCTCCCTCTCTCTCTCTCTCTCTCTCTCTCTCTCTCTCTCTCCCTCTCTCTCTCTCCCTCTCTCTCTCTCTCTGTGTGTGTGTGTGTCAAACGGCTATAGCTATCAATTCCAAATTTTTGCGAGTATAATCTCCTTCTTGGGGTCTGATTAGATTTTCAGTAAAATCGGTAGACAGAATACTTTAATAAAAAAATCAAATTTTGCCAATATTTCGTCAACTACTAAGTTTAAACATATTTAGAAAGAATTCAAACGTACTCAAAATTAAATTTGAGAAAATTTTTATTAAAAGTTAAACTACCGGAAATAGGTTTCTACTCTTTTCAAAAATCAGTGTTTTTCAAATATCTCGCAAGCCATGCTTTCTAGGCAGGTACATTGCGATTACAAAAGTATTTAAAACATAAGTTTCAATACCTCTTGTATAAAAATGTATTGAAGTGTGTTGTGCATAAATTACAGGTTTATACACAACACTGATGTTATGTAAGTATTGCTTCAAAAAAATGTCATTATGAAATAATTAATCTCCTTGTTTCTCCCATTTAGGGTTTTTTTAAAAAAATAGGTCTGATAAAGATTTTGAAAAATAAATCAAAACACATTACATCGAATTAATGTGTTTTTTCTACTCCCATACTTTAATTGTATTATTAGATATGCTGAACCTGTACTTTAATGATGTCCATTACGATACAGATTTTCATTATGATACAAGTTTATATCCAATAGGAATACAGATTTTCATTACGATACAAATTTATATCCAATAGGAATGCGACATTCCAATATTCAAGCAATATTCAATATAGCGACTGCATAACTGACAGATATAAAAATTAATTAAAGGTGACAGTTCTCTGCAATATACAAGTAAGTAGTTAAAATTTGTGCTTTTTTGAAAATATAAACGGTAAAAATGAGGGATAATGACAGTGAAATGTAAAAATTTGACTCCAGTAGAAATTATGGAACAAGCCTTAGCAGCCACGAACAATTTATTGCCAGCTAAAGTCGCAAAAACGTACGAACAATTTTACGCTCAATTTATGAAATGGAATATTCAAAAAATAATGTTTTATTATGTGGTCGTAGAAAAAATAATGTATGCAACTCGCATTTAATGGCTATTAAGATACTCGTATTCATTACAATACTCACCTTCGGCTCGTATTGTAATTTTCATTCATTCTCGTGTCTTAATAGCTATCATTAAATGCTTATTGCATAATATACTATTATTTAACTATAAATCCATAATTCTGTTTTTAAAACAGTAAATTTTAATTTTTCTACATATATTGTGCAGTACAAGCAACTTATATTACTCTTTCTCGTTTAAAATTTAAAAAACGCCATTATTAGGGACATAATAAAAACAACTAACAATAGTAAAACATATTCATGATTATTAGTGTTTATTTAAGATGTCAATTTAAACACATGCTCAATATATATAAGCGTGGGATCTATTTGGTTGAAAATTTACATAATATATTGCATATTTAAACTGTAATAAGAAAGCCTACTCCAAAAAAAAATCATATGTCACATATGTTTTTTCCTTTTATCTCGATCATTTTGGAAACGCAGACAGTTTATTATTGATTAGAGAAAAATGTCAACAGAAAATTTATAAGGTGGAAGTAAATAGAATGAATTAACGTGTTAAAACTAAACATCATATCAAAGAAAGTATTAAGAAAGGAGCATTATTATAAGTCACAAGTCTCAAAAGAGCAGTAACGATGAATTAACAGTTTTATAAAAGAAAATCACAGTAATTTGGAAAAGGATAGAAGAATAAGAATTTAGAATAGACAACACTTTAAATTAATATACAGTAAACAGAGGACCATTGAATTAGAAGTTTCATGAAAGGAAGTCACCTCAACAGTTGAAGAAGTTTGGACGAATATAAGAATTTCACATACACAATACACAAAATTCACAAAGTAAAGTTAGTTAATTGAATTGTATAAATTGGGGAAAATTGTTATAAATGTTAAATATTTAGATGTGAAATAATCATTATTATGAAAGTTAAATTTCATAATATATTAAATTAAACTTTATATACAGAGTGGTTGGATTTTCATTGTACACTCAATATTTTCATTGAGAGTATCATATTTAAAAAAAAATCAAAACGTGTCTGTTACTATTTTTTGCCCTTTATCTAATCCTGTGAAATAGGATAATGTCGTTTGAAAAACAAAAGATACTGTAATTTTTTTTTTAAATTGAACATCCTGTATATTATTGGATATTTTGATAGCTTATTCAATTCTGAATATAATATCATTTATTTTTTTTCGTTGGGCAATGAATAACGCCATAATAACAAAAAATTAAAAAAGAAAAAGTATGCTTTGAAAATATGGCCGGGTAAAAAACAAAATATTATTTAAATGTCAGTTCGCATACCAGTTGATGAGGTGACACAGTTTAGTGATTAGTGAATCATTAGTGATAGTTTCTCTAGATTATTTATTAAAAATGGAATTTACTAATGCAGAGAAAGCGGATATGTTACGATGTTTTTATTTATCAAATGATAACTGCCGTCAAGCTGCAAGTATGTATGTTAATCAATACCCTGATCGAAGGCAACCGCATTGGAATACATTTCTAAATTTACACACTTCATTAGTGAGGTACGGAAGTTTTAAAAAAATTAGAAATGTAAGAAATAGAAATATAAATCAAAACGATGCAGAAGGAGATGATGAAGTAAATATTTTGGCGTATTTTAGAGCATACCCCACTTCTTCAACTAGAATTGCTGTACAAGAGCTTAGCATCAACAGGTATAAAATCATGAAAGTCCTTAAAAAACACAAAATGAAACCCTATAAAATTCGTTTAGTGCAAAATTTACAACCGCTTGATCTGCAAAAACGGATGAATTATTGTAATTGGGTATTAAATGCTGGAAGGCAGTACTTGTCACACATTTTATGGACGGACGAGGCAAATTTCCATAGGAATGGTGTGTTTAATAATAATAATAATAATAATAATAATTTTATTAGTCCAGTTAATCAAACATTGATATTAGACACGTCAACATTGCAATATAGTTATCATAGTTTCCCATAATTATAAAATTGATCCAATGTGTAAAAGGCATTGTTTATCAAGAACATTTTAAGGGATGACTTAAACATAGAAACATTAACAATATTCTTAATTGTAATTGGTAGACTATTATAAATTTTTGTACAATTAAATTTGACATTTTTTTCAAATAAAGTTGTCAAGTGACCCTCGGCTCTCAAATCTCCACAGTATCTAGTATTGTAATTATGATTTAAAGAGTTAAAACTAAAATAATGTTTATTTGTTTTGACAAACATACTGCACCGTAGTATATAAATTGATGTCAAAGTGAGCAACTTATTGTATATAAATGTAGGTTTACAGGTTTCCATCTGTGGCAAACTAAAAATTAATCGTATAATTCTTTTCTGCAGTATGAAAAGGCGACTATTTAGAGCTGGGCGGCCCCAGACAATTATGTTGTAATTCAAATGGCAATATACCAATGCATGATATACCTGAAGGAGACCCGATGTGTCGAGCATATTTTTTAATCGGTTAATAGCAAAATAGGCTGAATTCAGTTTGTTAATTACCCACTCCACATGCTCATCCCACGAGAGCCGAGGGTCGATATATAGCCCCAGAAATTTACAATTTTTGTTGTGATCTGCAGGGGCATAATCCGGGATCTTTCTGTTATAAAAATAAATACATTCAGTCTTAGTCTCATTTAAAATCAGTCTATTGGGTCTACACCAATTCTTCATTTCAGAGGTTACAGTGGCTATGTTAACTTTGAGCTGTTCAGGGCTCGACGCTGAGACCACAATGGACGTGTCGTCAGCATAGCAAATTAATTCACCTGTTGACAAGTGGTGTTGGAGGTCGTTCATGTACAGTACAAAAATCAAGGGTCCCAGTATCGAGCCCTGGGCAACCCCAGCATCAGTCTTATAATCTTTGGAGCGAGCACCATTACACTTCACGTAAAATTTCCTGTCTGTCAGGAATGATGTCAGAACATCCAATACACTGCCCCGAATGCCTAGTTTTTCAAGTTTATGTCTGGCGAAACCCCTATCAACTGTGTCAAGCGCACGTGACATGTCAAACATGAGTCCGGCTACAAATAGTTTTTCATCCAGTTGCTTACTCACATGTCCCAGAAATCTGAAGGCCGCGGTTTCTGTCGAATAGGATGCCCTGAAACCATGCTGAGACGGTGATAATATATTGTACTTTTCAATAAAACCCTTTAAACGGTTATGTAATACTGTTTCGAAAACCTTCGAAATAACGCTAACAACTGCTATAGGACGATAGTTCTCAATGTTTACTCTATCATTTTTCTTATATACCGGAATAACAACGGTTTTTTTAATATGGTTGGGTATTTTCCCGCACTTATTGCCCTATTAATCAAGTGTGCCATAGGGGCGGCTAAGTCTTCACATGTATCCTTTATCATGCTGATTGACAGTTGATCGCTCCCTGCACTGGTTTTGTTCTTTAGATTTCCTATGATACTTGTTATTTCGGCGATATCTGTGTCTAAGAACACCATTGTGTTAGGAACACCTGGAACACACGTACATGAATCCGACAAGTCATTCCCGAACTGTTTGTCAAGGGCGTCCTGCACTACGCCCGAGAAGTAGCGACCGAATACTTCCACTATTTGTTCTGGATTAGTAATTGTTTCTTGATCGACTATAATTTTATCGAAGCCATATGTTTTCTTTCTATTAAGCGTATCGATCACAAGTTTCCATATACATTTTACCTTGTTTTGAGCACCATCGATGTGATTTTTATAATAATTTGCTTTTGTCGCCTCAATAATAATAAACACAATTGTCATTTTTGGGATGACTTGAATCCTCGTAGGATTCAGCAAACTCGATGCCAAATACGTTTTTCTACAAATGTCTGGATAGGTGTGATAGAGGATCAGTTATTAGGATCCTATTTTTATAACGGCAGACTTACTCAAAATCGATATTTAAACTTTCTTGAAACTGAATTACAAGAATATTTAGACAATCTGCCTTTAGCTATCCGGACAGAAATGTGGTTCCAACATGACGGCGCACCACCGCATAATGCACAATCAGTGACGAATTTTCTACAATCAGAATTTGAAAATAGGTGGATTGGGAATAAAGGGCCACATTTATGGCCTCCGAGATCACCTGACCTCTCAATATTAGATTTTTTTGTCTGGGGATTTACAAAAATAAGGTATATTGCACTCTGTCGAATACCCTAGAAGAACTGAAAAATAAAATACAATTGGCAGCACAGGAAATTACCCCGGATATGTTAAGAAAATCCAAAAATAATTTATTGCACCGAGCTCAGATATGTATCAACCAAAATGGTGGCCATTTTGAAAAATTTCTTCAATAGGATGTTTGCTTTTTTTGTGTTATTTTTTTTCCATTGTTTTTTTTTAACCAATACATAATGTGTTTTTTTATTTTTTGTTATTATAGCGTTATTCATTGCCCAACGAAAAAAAAAATTATATTATATTCAGAATTGAATAAGCTATCAAATCAAATAATATATCCTATTTCACAGGATTAGAAAGAGGGCAAAAAATAGTATCAGACACATTTTGTTTTTTTTTAAATATTATACTCTCAATGAAAATATTGAGTGTACAATGAAAATCCAACCACTCTGTATACATATATTTTTTTACATATTGTCCTTTATATTCCTTCAAAGAAATGAGACGACACTAGATAGATATCTGAATCATTAGAATGTTGATATTTGATTTGATTTATGTTATCTAGGTAAGGTAAGAGCTTACTTAAAGATAGGTACCTAAATACCTACCTACTCAGGTATGTTTTTAAGTTTTGTTCTTCAAGCAAGTTAAGAGAAATTTGCTAATGTTTAGGTGTAATTCATTTGTTTTTTTTCAGTGTTTGTAAGTTGTCTTCTATGTTTTAATATTCCTTAATTATGTGGTGTATTTCATGACAAAACTATTTAATTATTTTTAACGACAATTGATATTGCCCTACGCGCACCAATGCCAATGAAGCTGACACCCCATACCAATAATACCAATTAATATGGCTCATTTGCACATGCTAATAATTGCTGAAAGTGCCAATAACTGGCATACGAGGTAGGCGACATAAATTCTTGACCTAACAGGCTTATACAGGTTCAAACGTGTTCAAACTCCGTCATGTCATGCATGCACATATGCGAGGTGTACACTATAAATATGACGGTTCGAAGCCTAGTAGTTTTTAGTAACCAGCCAACCAACGTCTGAAGTGAGTAGCGCAAGAAAATGCCTGAAGTAATGAAAATTGGATACCGCGCGGTCATTAAATTTTTAACAAAAGAAAGGCATACACCTTATCACATTAAACAACATTTAGACGGCGTTTACGGTGATTCATCTCCTTCGTAATCAACTGGAAAAAAGTGGGCAAAATGTTTCCATTTGGGACAAGAATCTCTGGAACGCCTCAAGAAGTTTCAATTATTGAACATTTAGTGCTAGAAGATCGCCGTTTGAAAGTCAAGGAATTAGCAGTGATAACAAACATTTCCGAAACAAGTGTTCGCCTAATTCTCCGTGACCATTTGGGTATGAATAAAATTAGTGCTAGATGGGTACTGTTACTTTTTTCTGCTTTCCAACCGGAACGTCGAGTAGAATTTGCGCAGTCGTTTTTAAACATGTGTAGAGACAACCCAAAACCGATTTTGGAGTCCATTGTCACATGGGATGAAACATTGGATCTGTTTTACGATCCTCTATCGAAAAAGGAGTCCGTGAAAGGGCGGCGACTTGATGAACCTCGTCCCAGAAAGGCGAAAGTCGTTCAATCAACGAAAAAGGTGATGGCCACAATATTCTAGGATTCTGAGGGCATTTTGCTAATTGACTTTAAAAAGCGCAATACAACTGTGAACGGCATATTATGCGTCTTTATTGCATAAGTTAAGTATTCGTGCAAAACGTCGTGGAAAATTGACAAAAGTTGTGCGATTATTGCACGACAATGCTCCCGTCCATACTGCCGCCATTTCACAAGCTGCCATCCGCGAATGCGGCTTTCAAAAATTGGAACATCCACCGTATAGTCCGGATATGGCTCCTTGTGATTTTTGTTTGTTTTCTAATTTAAAAAAGATCTTAGGCGACGTAATTTTAAGGACGACAATGAGTTGCAAGCAGCTGTTATAGAACATTTTGACGGAAAAACTTCAGATTATTTTTACAAGGGTATCGAATTATTAATTAATCGTTGTAATAAATGTATAGAAGTTAGGGGAGATTACATTGAAAAATACAAATTCTTATATTGTTCCAAGTTTCTTTTTTGTATATCAGGCCGAGAATTTATGGCGCCTACCTCGTACATGCATGCACTTCTTTGGTTTTAATTAATTTTTAGTCAATTAGATACATTATTTTCATGAAGTTACTAACAAATCTTTTTAATAAGACATTAAAGAAAACTAAAGAAAAGTTCGATATTTTGTATAGCTAATATTAAGAAATTAATGAATTTTTATATCAGAAAATCTCTTAAGGTGTCAATCAATGTGGCTTTTAGCCTATATTTATCGAGAGCACAAAACTATTTAGAATACGATTTTGAATGATTTTTGTAAACATAAAATGTCAAAATTCGGACCGGAGGTAACACTTTTCATTTAGCGAGTAACACTTTTTTCGAATATCTTACAAAGTATTAATTTTATAGAGATTTATTAAGAGAATAGAAGTTCTCATAATAGGATTTTGCATAATTTTTGTATAAAAAAATCTTATAATTGTATAAATAAAAACACTCATACGTATAAGAAAGTTGTGCGATGCGCACACCCCGTTATTTGATTAAATATTATTGAAATTCACGAAGAAGAAAACAGTCAAAACTAATTTAATTGTAAAAACGCGTTGTGCAAATTGTTAGAATATTTATACATGTTTAACACTGTTTCATTCATTTTAATAATTTATTTTTTAGGGCAACTCTCTGTCAATGACATAATTTCATATACTTCGCTGATGGTGCGACCTATTTAGAAATAATAAAGGAATATATTGATTTTAACCATTATTTATCGACGTTACAATTGGAAACAATTATTTTCTAAACATCTTTATTGACTACACGAAATACGTTTTCTGGTTAGCCGAAACTTTTGGAAAAATGCGAGAAAAAATATAGGAACATTATTAAATTTCGGTTTAACATTTTTAATGCATCCTAATGATATAGGATATAGAATGAAGGCCGTATACGTCATGATATTATTATCTGCGGTGACTCATATAAAGTAGCCGTAGAAAACGGTAAAAATTCAAATTACTACCGTATTGATTAACCATACACTGTGAAGTGTTTTGTACATTTTTTTCTACTTTGACCTCCTGGGCACGCTCATTCGATAAAGTGGTATATTTCTGAATGAAATGAAAATTCACATCTGTACGTATATTGACACACATTGACATATGTACGAGTATATCTATTTATGTGTGTTTGTGAAAGCTCGGTTTTCGGTAATTATTATTTGGAAAATCATTCTATTCGAATGTTATTAAAAGTTATTAGTAATTTACGTACATACATACATATATAAGTAGTATTGTCATGTCAAATTCTCTCTAAAATAGATGCTTATATATAGTTTAATTTCCCAGTCTATTGTTATTGTACTCATCAAGCAGAAATGAAATCGACGGTTCAGTTGAACATTTTTATAATAATATGTAATTAGTTCGGTGAATCAGTTTACTATAGTAACATAGATAATGTTTGGGAAAAGTTTGTACATGATCTTTAGGTAATTCTATATTTAAGTGAGAACAACTGTAAATCTAAAATTAAACAAACAGAAAGGTATAAAGTAAAATGTGTACTTATTTAATATTTATCTAACAAAGCGAGTCTCTATAAGAATAGTAGTCAGTAATAATCTATGCATTTACCTTAACAATAATAGCAGGCTCAAATAATGAGGTGTCCCAATACACTTTCTTATACGTATGAGCGTTTCATATTACATAAAATTGTTCTAAATTGTTTTAAATAGTTTTATCTTCTTAGAAAAATAAGCCTGTGAGTTAGTTTGTAATTTCAAGTTCAAATGTTATGAATTCTTTTATATAAGAATTATTCAAAATCCTACTATAAGTACTTCTATTGTCTTAATATATCTCTATAGAATGTATACTTTGCGAAATATTCCAAAGAAAGTGCTATTCGCTAAGAGTAAAAGTGTTACTTCCGGTCCGAATTTTCAAGTTTCATTTATACAAAAAACATTCTAAATCCACCTGTATGTAGTGGACTCCTCAGCATGACATTCGTCCTGCACGTGGAAGTAAAAAAACGTAACTTGACTTCTGGCAGAAAGCCGTGGCACGTTGAAATAAACCAAACCGACAGTCAATCTTGTTATGCACTAAACCATGTAAAAAGTTGGCACTAGCAACCTCACGACGTGTGTCCAGTAGAACAAAATTATGCTCGTCCAACAAAACTGCATGGTCAGTATTTCTACAGGGATAAACTCCACAGCTTATAGCTCAAGAACTTTAAAAATCGTCTCTGGATGCTCTCCAATTTAAGTTTATAGCAGATGTAAATTGGATGCCAAACAATAGCAGCGTATTCTAGCTTACTACGCAGGAGCGAAGAATAAAGAAGTACAACAGTGGCTGCATTAGCAAAATGCCTACTATTTCTAAGAATAAAACCAAGTGTACTACAGGCAAAAGTGCATATATTAGTGATATGTTTGGCAAAGGATAAATCTCGATCAAATAACACTCCCAAATCCTTTACCTCCTGCACGCAGGCCAATGTCTGTCTCGCAATGCTATAATCGTAGTCAATGAGTTCCATCCTCCTAGAATAGCTCATAACATGACATTTATTGTATTAAGTGCCAGATCATTGTACTGACATCATTCATAGAGAGTATTCAAATCACACTGTAGACGCAGAGCATCCGATATAGTATCAATACGACGATAGATTTTCAAATCGTCAGCGTATGCCAACCCATTACAAGAAAACGATTCCAAGAGATCGTTAATAAATAGTATAAAAAGCAGAGTGTCCAAATTAGACCCCTGTGGAACGCCTGATGTGGCAGCAAATTCAGCAGATTTGTATCCATTGTAGTAAACATAATTGATTCGTTCCCTAAGATATGACGTCAGAAAACTAACCAGATCAAGTCCCAGTGCATCAAGCTTCCTCAGCAGAATGTCGTGTCTAGTAGTGTCAAATGCGCGCGAACAATCTGTATATATGTAATATAATACGAAATATTTGCAAAAAATTGCTATTCGATATGAGTAAAAGTGTTACTTGCAGTCCGAATTCTTAAATTTTCTAATACAAAAGGTATTGAAAATTAAGTTTTAAATACTTTTACATTCGTAACGTACCTGTCTAAAAAGCATGACTTGCGAAATATTCGCAAAAGACTGATTTTCGATAAGAGTAAAAGACCTACTTCCGGTAGGAATTTCAAAAAACTCTTTTCATAAAATTCTTCTCAAATTTAATTTTGAGTACATATTGCCGTGATCCCTATATTGGTCAGGCATTGTTAGATAAATAAATAATTATGTAATAGAATAAGTAAATAATTTTTAGTAGTAAGTGTAATTATAGAAAAATGTATCATGAGTTGCATAACCGCAACGGCGTAACATTATAATGTAAGGTATATGATAATTAAAATTGAAATAAAATTTATATAAAGGTACAAAAATAAACACTAAAAATAAAATTCATGTATTCTATATTTGTAGAAACGAGGAGCACAAGATGCAATTTCAATATACAAAGATAGAACCAAATTTTATGCATTGTGTGAGAGTCGCATTGAATATATTGAGCAGTAAACCACTATTCAAAATCAATAACGTATTAAAAATAAATAACAGAGAGAGAGTTATGATGAAAGATGGTGTAGTCAAAAGAGTTAGTCATTTGAATGCCGTAAAGTTATATGAAAAGGGTGAAATTACACATTCACGACATGAAAACGTCTTTCATCATAAGTAGACGTAAATTTATAAAGATTGTTATTTGTTTGACATTCTATGGTCACACTTAACAATATGATAAATACCTGAGACTTATATCTAAGCATAAATTTAAAAGGAATATGTAAAAAGGTATATATTTTTTTATTCGACACAATATAATAAAGCAAAAACTTCAGTAATAGCAGGTTAAATCCAGTTTAATCCAGGAAAATTCCGGAAATGACACGTTGAAATTGGTTTAATCTGATTAAATCTACAAAGAAAAAACAATGTTTAATATTGTTAACAGCTGCATACAAATCAACCTACATGAAGACGCGAAAAGATGGTTCGAAGATATAGATGAAGTTATCAAGGTATTCCCGTCGTATGCAATGTTTTTCCAATTATTTTCAAAGGAAACGTCTGCAAAAGAAAAATACGAATAGTGTTAAATAGTGGTAAAAGAATGTATTTGAATAATGATGAAAGAAGCAATGAATTCATCTATAAATACAATAAAGGATGGCGTTAATGAAAAAGAATGTACCAACCAAGATAAAAAAACCGCAAATGTGCATAGACATTAACAATAATAAACAATTTGAGTGCGTGTATATTTTGTGTAATTTCTGGATGTCAAAACAATAGGAGTACAGGTCAGCTTAGGGAAAACATCAAGAAAATAAATCTGAGCAGAACAATGCCAACTTAAACGTTAGTGCGAAAATTGTGGCGCTGCGAACGAAGAATGTTTTTTTTTCTGATGAACCGAAAATTAATAAAATGCCGGGAACGAGGCAAGTAAAGAAGAAGTCGTCGATCCATGGGTGAAGTAGCCTAACTTTTAAAAAAGAAGCGGTCAATCTTCGATCTTCGAATTTTGTTTGATGATTGCAGGCGTATAATACACTGCATAGAAATCATCCTTAGTAAATGTATTAAGTTATTTTATTTTCAATAAGTACTTTTCATTTCATAATTAATTTTTGCCATTTAGTTTAATTTCATTTTTTTTTAATTATCAATATGATAGACCAATATCAGGAGGAATTTGATGAAATATATGAACATCATAAGTAAGTTTTACTTAAAATAAATTATGCTAAAGATGCTATGTGAAAATATTCATCTTTAGCAAAGCGTTTAAAAATTTATTTAATATTTTGGATGAGATTATTCTTCTTTGTTATAAGTAAACTAATGTAATAAATAATGGGAGTATTGTTAACAATGTAGAAAGGCATCAATGACACAACGTGTGAATGTTTGTTAGCGATGTTATCTATGCATTGTTAACAAGTTTTTAGATACAAAATTTTATAGGGATTTCAAATATATTAATATACGTAAAGATAGGAGCATTTTTGATAGACAATAGCCAATTTGTGGTATGTACAATGTGTAAATATTTGCATATGATGATTGGTGACAGTCTTATCAAGGTGTTTTCTGTTCTGGGGAATTTTGTATTTTCACTTCGTGTGAGTGAATGTCTTTGTGGAAGCGAAATCTAGCATAGTATAAGAAAATTATTATTTCTTTGAAACTACACAATGTTAAAATTTTAATATAGCAAAAAGCGATATTTATTCTGAATCTATATGTTATATTTGTAATGTAATGTGTTTTCGTATTTATAAAATACACATTTTTTTTTACTTGTAATTGGAAAGTAAAAAGGACAATTTCTTTTTACGGGCACATGTGGCAAGAGAATTATTTCATCGATACTGTTATTATAAGATATTAAAATTGAATATAAATATTTTATGAGATTTAGTTTTTTATTAGTAACCTTATCCTATTAATTTTAAATAAGAAATGTTGTTGGAAAAACAAAAGGAATATCACTGCTAGAACCTACAAGAAATATACGAATGTTAATAGAGATTGAATTTATAAATTTAATAAAGAATTTTTTTACATGACAATGTTATCTCTACATTCGTTATAAATTATGCAGCTTTGTATTATCGTAGTTTGATTAAGTTATGCTGGTACAAGATTATTATTTTAAATTTGAAAACAAAGCTATAGCAATATGTATTCTTTAGAAATTTGTTTAAACTTAGTAATTGACAAAATATTGGCAAAAACCAATTTTTTCACCGAAGTAAACTACTACTTCCGGTCTGCCGATTTTACTGAAAATGTAAGCAGATCTCAATAGGGAGATTATACTTGTAAATACAAAATTTGGAATTGATAGCTCTAGCGGTTGGACCGCTATCGTGGTCACACACACACTGACACACTGACACACAGAGGAAGAGAGGCATTTTTTCGGTATCAGGTGACATCTGCAAAAATCTCGAAGTCAAAAATGTTCATCATCACAATACTTCCTTATACTACAAGTAAGAAAGTAAAAACGAGAAACTTTGGTTTGCAAATAAATTAACTTAAAACAAAATACAAGGCAGTAGGAAAAATACATAATCGACTGGGGAGATATTGAAATTTGAAGAAGTTTCCAGCTTTAGTAAATTGGGGACAGCAATGGGACAAACTCGGAAAGGAAGAGTAAAGAAAGGGTTATCTAAGGAACTAAAGCATGTGAGAGTAATATAATTAACAGTTTCTTGCAAAATAGGATGAAAGGGCAAAAAACAAGAGGAAGATTATTCTATTGTGAAATTTACCGAATACATTAGTTAAGTCCTTCTAATATTTGGCCATTTTCTTTCAACGTATTTGTCCAATGTATAATGTTTCACAATATGAATACTTTGAAATAAAATGTTTAAAATTTAGTAGAGATGCTTCTCAAATTCCCAATACATATTTTAAACGAGCAATAAAATACTTAAATCTATGTAGAAGTTATGTAAATTTATGCGACGTCATTAAAATGGTCTATAAAACAACTTTTATGGACATAAATCTCGTATTCTAGTACATATTGCACTTTTAATATACATATACGACCGTTCCAATTGCCAACACTGTCTTATGTCTTTGTGAAGGTCAGTCCTATTTACACATTAACAACCTAATATACTTTGTCCATGTGTATTTATGAACAGAATCATTTAAATTGTCCTCTCCTCTACGTTTCGGTCGTGATTAATAAAGCTCGTGATTAAAATGAGGTTTATAAAACTTGATACATAATATACTATTTTGTATTCTCATCTCTGAAATGCCATTTATCGTATATGTTTCCATGACGTTAAGTGATCTTTTAAATGCACCTAGACAAGCTATGACTTCGTGCGCACTAGTCACGGGTGAAATTAGCTCTAGATTTTTTAGTGGCAAAAATCAATTGAAACTCTGTCAATTTGGTTGACACGTGTCATCGATCTGTCAAAGAAACCAGACGTAGCGCGACAACAGACAAGTAATTTTGTGTTAGTTTGACTATTTGCATCGTAATTGTAGTATGAAACTCGTTCGTGTTATTAAATATTTGCTTCGCTCGTGATTAATAAAGCGCGTGGCCAAAATGAAGTTTATAAAACTTCATATACAGGCTGTCCCAGAAATAAAAAGACGGAGTGGCAGAAATTGGAAGCTGGATTGTGTAAAAACGTACCCTCAAAATATCAAGTCTTTATTCGTGCACAGACGGCAGAAAAAAATAATAAAGAATTCAATTGGCCTTACGCTGACCCTGTACTAAATATCCACCTGCTTCACTTTCACAATCGGTCCTTTTAAAGACCACCATATTACTTGTGTTTAAAAAAAAGGAGGAGGAATAGATACTTCATAATAAATATCAAACCATTAATTACCTTAATTTTACACCTGCTAGAAAAAAATAATTACATTCTTGATATTTACTACGATTTATTGAATATTCTAAAATAATAAAAATCAGCTGTTTCCGACTACAAACAAATTAAAGAGCAACAACCTTCCTATTTTAAAAATAAAAACAATCTTTTATTGTCTGCAATAAAGTGCGTCGCCCATCTGGGTCAACAACCGATTACATAGCTGCGTTATTTAGACTCATCGGGCAAAAAGTACGATTTAACATTTTTTCCCCGTTTTATACAAATAAAAGCGTATTTTTCTATGAATGCGTGTTCGTTTCTATTTACAAATGAGCATTCTTATGTGTATTTATAAACACACATTCTGTGCCAGGTCCGTAATGTAATTTTTTTATCTAAAAAACAACATAGAAAATTAAATTTTTAATTTCTTCGTTATTGCGGTATATTTGGACCTGTTTCTGTTCGGACTTTACATACCTGCTACTCCGTCTTTTTATTTCTGGGACAGCCTGTATAAGTAGGCTTACTATACGTCCAGTTTAACCGAGATTATCCCAGTTTTAGACATGAATCCCGGCATCCTGGCCGGTTTGATATTTTGTCCCGGTTGTTGTTTAAGTAATGAGACATGCGGGGTTTGAGGGCGGTATGCAACTTCAATTACGCATTGAGTGAGGGAAAGAGATACGCGTAACTTGTCAACGTTATTAGATTTTAACCTAAATGTGTTGAAGCTTAATATCCCGAAAAAAAATTACAAACTTACGAATAAACTGCAAAAGGACTATCCATTTATTAAAAAGCTTTGTAGTGAGGATAGCACAGTGAAGTCCAAGCAATATTTCTCCGTGTTTTCTATTGCACACTGTGGAAGAGCGGATATTAAGAATCATTTGAAGTCTGCGAAACACAAGACTGGTGATACGGTGATTACAGGCATTTCATATACCGGTTGCGATTATGTATAGATACAGCTAAATATTTTGAAAACGGTTTAAATGTAACATTTTTGAAAAGAGTGATCTTTTGTATATTCAGCGATGTAACAAATGCCTGCCTTAATTTGCATAAAAACCACTTTTCTTTTTGTTTTTACGAATTCGAATTTGACGAAAAGTAAAACTAACTTAGCTTTGAAAATGCTGCCATTAGCCTTCTGCCATTTGCATTATATTCAAAAAAAATGCTTACGTCATATACGAGTAATTAGATTAAAAATGGTGCATTTAAGTAAAAGGAGCGTATAGAAATCTTAATGATGGTTGGATATGGCGATAGAAGACGAAGTTGTGCTGAGGTCGTAACTCTTTTTATTGAAATACATCCCAATCAACAGTAGATCTCTAGAACAACGGTTTCAAAAACATTAAGAATATTCAATGAAAATGGAAGCACAAAAAATCGTGTAAAAACCGGACGACCGAAAGCTGTTACAAGCGAAGAAGACTCTTTGAATGTTATAATAGATGTGGAAGAAAATCCAAAAACTTCTTTACACCAGTTGGCTCTAAATCATGATATGATTAGAAGATCTATACACAATATAATGAAACGCGAAAAATATCATCCCTACAAAATCCACCTGTTAGAGGAACTGAGTGAAGATGATTTTGACCGCAGAATCGAATTTTGCGAAACAATGATGAACAAAATAAATCAAGATGGTAACTTTATCAATCACATGCTCTTCTCTGAAGAATAAACGTTTTGTTTAAATGGGAATGTTATCCGCCATAACTGTAGGTACCTATTGGTCTGACAGAAATCCGCACTGGATGGAGCTAGTTCGTACACAGAATCCCCAAAAAATTAATGTTTGGTGTGGAATTATTGGTCGGAATATTATTGGTCCTTTTTAATTAATGGTAATTTAACTTCTCAAAGAAACACAACTCTTGCAACAAAACATTGTTCCCCGGCTCAGAGAAATCTTCCCAAACTACAATAACCGAAATATAGCAGCATACACCATATGGTTTCAACAAGACGGAGCACCGCCCCATTTTGGTCGTGTAGTAGGTACGTCAGTATTTAAACCAAACGTTTCCTGATAGATGGATAGGACGGAGTGGAACAATTGAATGGCCAGCTAGGTCACCTGATTTGACACCACTTGATTTTTTCTTCTGGCGTCATTTAAAAAATCGAGTTTATTTAAACAGATAATTAAATATCGGAGATTTGCAAGAACGAATAGGAAATGAGATTGCCGTGATTTCTCCTCATACCTTGATTGACACCTTGCAGAATTTGTCCATCGAATTCTGTCAAGAAGTTAAAGGACAGCATTTTGAGCATATTTTATAATACAAAATATTTATACAATTTAAACATTTTTTCATTATTCTTAAAATGTTCAATTTTAATAAAATGCGTTGTTTTTATTATTTTTGGTCGAAGTTAGGTTGTTAACAGTTGACGACAGCATCATTTCAAAAGCTAACTTAGTTTTACTTTTCTTCAAATTCGAATTCGTAAAAACAAAAAAGAAGCGGTTTTTATGAAAATTAAGGCAGGCATGTGTTACATCGCTGAATAGAGAAAAGAGCGCTACCGTTCGATGTTGTTAACGGGCCCTGAGTTGATTTTGCCGGTGAAATGTCCTCTAGGGGAGACCGGGGATGGTTGGCTATAGGGGCAGGTAGACTAAGCAACAATAACTCGCCACCATCACGTGTTTTTCATTAACCAATCACGAGCGACGATGCCTCCCCGCAACCCGCTAACTTGTGCGAAGTGAGCCGCAGCAGTCGTGCGGCGTTCGTGAATGAAATTATATGTTGTATTTTTGGTCTCGGTAAGTCATTTTTTTTCGTTCATTTTTTTTGTTATTGTGCCTATGTATCTGTTAGAAACAATGTTGTTGTTATGCCACATGTAACTATGATAGTTTTATTCTATATTACACAGTATTGTTTCCATGTTAGTGCCAGAGTTTGCATATGATACGCAGGTAAAATTCAAAATGGCGTCAGGGGTTGGTTGACTAATTAGTCAGCCAACCCCTTTTAAAATAAGTATAATATTTTATACTTATTTTAAAGAATTGTGTGGGCTAATGGTTAATGTGCATCATCAATGTAAACACTATTATGGTCTTCTTTCACATACTGAATTACAGTTGTATTTTTACAGAAAATGAGGACGTACAAAAGAAAATCTGAAAGGGGTGATGTACCAAAAGATATCCTAGAAAGAGCTTGCCACGCAGTAATCTTAGATAAAAATAGCATAAACGCCACATCAAAGAAATACCAAATTCCATACAAAACGTTGCATCGCTATGTAACTAAACTTAAACAAAAGCTAGAAAGTAATCCGAACCTCAGGAGAGCTGATTTGACCCTGGACACGGCGGGGTACATAAAAGATAGGCAGATATTTAGCGATGACGACGAAAATAAACTGGAAGCTTATTTGAAGACGGCTGCTGACATTTATTATGGATTAACACCGTATGAGACACGCAAGTTTGCATTCGAATACGCAAAAAAGACAAATAAAACTATGCCTGAATCTTGGAATACAAAATTAATGGATGGCGAAGGTTGGCTTGGTAATTTTTTAAAACGTCATCCCTCTTTATCAATAAGATCACCTCAAGCTACAAGCCAGTCCAGAGCTACGTGGTTCAACAAAAAAAATATAAGTGAGTTCTTTGTTAACTTGAAAACAGTTTACAAACGATTAAATCTAAGCCCAGGTGATATTTAGAATGTTGATGAGACGTGACTTACAACAGTTCATGTGCCTAATAGAGTCATAGCTCGCAGGGGTATTAAAAACTTGGGAAAAATGACTTCGGCTGAAAGAGGCACTTTAGTGACAATTGCAGTAGCAATTTCAGCTCCCGGCAACATGGTTCCCCCGTTTTTTGTATTTCCAAGAGTACACATAAAGGACCATTTTCTTAATGCGGGTCCTGTAGATTCAGAAGGTGGCGCTAACCCATCTGGGTGGATGAAAGAAGAAAATTTCATAAAATACGCAAAGCATTTTGTGAAACACGTTAAACCCAGTAAAGAAAAGCCTATTCTTCTGCTCTTGGACAACCACAACTCACATTTATCTGTCGAGGTGCTTGATTATTTCAAAAACAATGGGGTTACAATTTTGTCATTCCCCCTCATTGTAGCCACAAACTACAACCACTTGACAGAAGCGTTTACGGCCCTCTCAAGAAATATTTCAATAAAGCCAGCGACAATTGGCTAGCTAGTCACCCTGGAAAAACAATCACAATTTACGATATTCCGGAATTGTTAAAAACATCTCTGCCAATGGCGGCTACAATCGACAATATACAGTCTGGATTCAGGGTCACCGGAATTTCGCCGTTTAATGAAAATATATTTCCTGAGTCTGAATTTAGTGGAGCCTTTGTGACTGATAGGCCATTACCAGACGCACAAGATGACGCTAGATCCTCAACCGCTAGTAGTGCAGTAGCAGGTCCATCAAATTCGCAAAATAATGCAGACATTGGAAGTACGGTTGCTGTTCCACCAACCTCCCAAACAAATTCATCGGTTACTTTACCTCAAGTTGTAGAACTTCCATCAAATTCAGGCGGAGGTTCTACTAATCTGATGGCTCCTGTATTACCCGTAAGATCAAGGTCATCTAGTACCGTTTGCAAATCACCTTCTATTCTTGATAAAGAACACGTACAAGAAGAACCAGAAATGGAAAACATACATGAGTCAGGTATTGATGCACGTCCATTTGAAACGCCACCTCCACCTGGATTTAATCAAGATATACTTCCACATATCGAACCACACCCATGTGTAACACTACCTTCACCTGAATCCAATCAAAGTTTACTTTTACCTGAAGTGATTAGACCTTTTCCGAAAGCGGCACCACGATTAGGAAGTAGAATAAACATACGAAAACGTAAAAGCACCATATATACAGACACTCCTGAGAAAGAAAATCTTCTTGAAAACAAAATGAAGCAAATACGGAAGGATAATTTGAAAAAGATGAAAAAAGAAAAAACTACCCCAAAAACAGAAGGAAAAAACAAGGGAACAGGCAAGGGCAAATGTAAAGGAAAGAGGAAGGGAAAGAAAACTAAGAATAACGATGATATTTCAGATATAAGCGACGACGATGACGCAATATGTCTGGTATGCACCGAATCCTATTCAACCAGTAAACCTGGTGAAGAGTGGATTCAGTGCATTACGTGTAAGTTATGGGCTCATTCTAAATGTGCAAAAGGCAATTTGCTATTGTACGAATGTAAGAATTGTAATTCTGATTTAGAAGACTAATATGACGGTCTGATTTTAGATAGATCTTTACTAAAACTAGATAACATGAACACTATTTCAAAGATGATAATATTTTGTTAGGAGATATACTTAAAAAGTCTAATATGAGACTGATTGTTCTATTTTCATAAATAAGTTAATTTTTAGAAAAGAAGTTTTCTGTTTTAATAGTTTATAATATTATATACTCACAAGTTTATGTATATTGAATAATATTTTCATAAAAGCAATTTGATCTTTGATTGGCGATTTATTAGAATAATTCAAGTTACAATTAAGGTTGAAACAGAAAGTACAAAAATTAATCTTACTTATTGTTAATTTAAGTTTTTTTTAAATAGTTTAAAAAGAGACTGTTACCTTTATTAATGTTCTTTATTAACCGCGAATGGATCTCAAATTTACGTTTGTTTATAATTAAATAAAAAGTTTCTATCATTTAGTACATTTTAATGTTTTATTTTATACTAATCCTCTTTATTTACACTAATTACTGCCTAGATCAACCTACCCCGGATATGGGGTAGGTTGACCAAGCGTCAAGGGTTTAGAAAATCGACTAAATAAGTATTATAATGATAAATATATAGGTTATAGATTAGTACTTTAGGTACCTGAATAGTTCTTCTATCTATATCAACTGTTGTTTTTGTTATATTAAGTTAAACAACAGAGATATACGAGCTTAAGTCAAAAGTTAGTCAACCATCCCCGGTCTCCCCTAAATCCGGACCAACGCCGTAAACTGAAGGACGATAGATACTCCAACAATTTATTATTTGGAAATCGAGATTTAAATCACCCTGACCGGTGTATCCATACGGTGGACATTAACACCTCGTTTCCATGGACATCTTCACCAAAGGGCTAGCGGACTCTGGCCCACGCCGGGACCGGAGTTAAGATTTGTTCAACTACCACTCACTGTTTAATTGTACTGTACTAACTTAGATGTAACAAATGAATCTAATAATGAATGTAATACTGATATTGTAATAGTGATGCTATGGTGCTGTAATAGTGAATAGTTTTAGACGAGCTTCGCCCTTTTAAAGACTCGGAGGTGGGAGAAGAATTTTCGGGAGAATTTAGGCGTCGGAATGACGCTGTTGGATCACGCCACCAGGAAGTGCAAAATACCTACGCAATTTCATGCAACAAGAAACTATGAAACTACTTAGATAACTTTAGACGGACAAAAAATGCATACGTCGCCAATCTTAAATTTGAACAAAGAGTCCTTGGTAAACTAAATATTTTAAATCGAATATTTTAAAACGGAATAATATATGCAACGCAGATTTTAATGTTGAAAATTTTAAAACGTAATTAATTTAGGATTGGAAATATAATTTGAATTAATACAGATTTAAAAATATTTAACATGTAATATATAGGGATAAATGAATTATATGTTGAAGCGTCTTTTTAAACGTAACACCCCCGTGCTATTTAAAAAACATCAAGTTAGCCTTGTACCTCGGAAACAAACGACGATGTAAAACTGGAGAACATCTCAAATAATGCAGTGTAAACCCTTCTAACAATGTGACAAATTTTAGCCAGTTTCAATAAACCGTTTTCAAAATATTTAGCTGTATCCATACATAATCGCAACCCTGTAAAAATACATTTTTATGAACGATAATCCAGTTCAAAATGATCTAGTTATTGTGGCAAAAGAGGCCACATTTGGTTTTCACACAGCAATGCATGATATGAGCTTCAAAACTTCTGCCTGTACGTCCAAATGCTTCTCAACATTCCTTGAACCGAAATTCGGTGCCGCAAGACCAAATACGAAGCAATAGTTTTAAATGGTCTGGCACCTTTGTCTGTGGAAGAATTACATGCTGACTTACAGAAGACGATTTTCGTAAGCGTTACCAACAACATTTCAAATAGAAAATACGTAAAACTAGCGCCCATTGTTGTAAGATATTTCTTTACCATTGGAAGGCGTACAAGTAAAGCTGCTTGATTTTGAATATCTTGACAGTGGTTTCCTTTACGCAAGAGAACTGGCGACGCGCATTGCGTGAATTATATCTTTAGTTTGTGCATGGGCAACCAACCAATTTTAACAAGACTGTTCTGCTGAAGCAAGCACAACAGATATTATTTTGGAACTGAAACTATTGAAATCTAATCACCAGGAAAGGATGGATAGTAACTTACATCGAATTGTGCGAAAATAGTTTCGGTGCTGCCGAAATATTCCCATGGGTCGCATCGTATAATATATTGAAATGCGAAAAACGATTACTCTGCTGTAAATTAAACTTTGGTATAAAATGCAACGACTTTTAAGAAAAAATACGAAATGTTAAAAAAGTGCACATGAATGTAAGTCACAACAGGTTATGTAGCATATTAATTTTGTGTTTATGTTATGTTAAAATATTACTAATTAATAATTAATATTTGGTATTTTCTTTCCCTCCTTCCTCCTGCTCCTGTCCTAGTTAAAAGCTTGAAGATTATGGTGTAAGTCTATATATAATATACTATTATATAAATAGGATATTTTATATATATTAAATAATGTCTTCAGTTACTCATAAGTTTTGTAATTTATTATAAGCAGCCATATTTCCATTTAATGTTTAATGTTATCACTTAACGATATTGTATATTGTTATATTTAGACGTCGTTTTTAACTCAGTCGTCTAAGTTATTGTGTAACGTTATCATTTGGCTTTTAACATTTAAAGTTTATAATTACTGTGACTTACATATATACCTTTATACGTAAAACGTATATGTATATATGCATGTGTTTGAGATACACACATACATTAAGTGCCATTGCCGATAATCGAACGCACAGACACCGGTGTTTCGACCTATGAGGTCTCATCAGTGTACGTGGAGATTCTCGACAATAGCTTCAAGACCCAAATCGCTGCCTATGTCATTTTCGCATGTTAAATGTAGTAAGAGTAGCACAGCGACATCTAACACCCAAAAGATGATACTCTCACTACATTTAACATGCGAAAATGACATAGGCAGCGATTTAAGTCTTGAAGCTATTGTCGAGAATCTCCACGTACACTGATGAGACCTCATAGGTCGAAACACCGGTGTCTGTGCGTTCGATTATCGGCAATGGCACTTAATGTATGTGTGTATCTCAAACACATGCATATATACATATACGTTTTACGTATAAAGGTATATATGTAAGTCACAGTAATTATTTACTGCTTGATGTTAGTTTTAACATCCATGTGTTCACACTTTTCATTTTCGTTTTAAAGTTTATGTTTAATACAAACCGGAACAAGAAGGTACCTTTGAAAATTAATTTTATTAATAACATTTTGTACTTCCTTATTTAAAACTCCTTCAAAAATACAATCAGCATGACAATAATACATGATCATTATTCCTATCCATATAGATATTTATATGCGTCTATTTCAAAGAAATTAATTTATAAAATATATCCTAGTCAAGGTCTGTGTTTTTAGAAGTCTCATCTATTACCAGACCCGCTCATGTTAGTTGATTGTTTATCGATCTTTTTATCTCGTAAACATCAGTTAAGTTTATGTGGTTAAACATTAATTGAATCTTCACGTGCAATCGATTCTGATCATAAAAGGCTTTTTTATTAGAATACTTATGTAAATTAACTGGGTTTTGCATCGCAGATTTGCATGCCATTACCAGACATGCATATGAATAGCAATTACATTCAATTTCTCGGATTTATTTAATAATGTAGTACAAACGTACGTATGTGTAAGCAAACAATATTCTTTGTTTTCTTGTAATTGTGCTTGTTTTATTTGCGTACATAATAGAGCAAATTGCTTATAAGAACATGAATCCAAGCGTATTTTAACTGAGATTTGTACTCCTTTGTAATACATTGTAAATACGTTAAATTCTGGACGTCGGATCTTTGTAAGTAATTGCTAATACTTCCATCTGAATAATGATTAATTACCTACCAATTATAATCGAAAGCTCGTCTAGAAAATGTGAAAGCTTTTATGTGTCTGTTTTCGTCCCTTCTTCTAAATGCCGTCACGTTATTCTCATGTAAGAGAAAATGTTACGTAGTTTTTGATAAATTTAGCGTTAAAAAGTTGGAATACTTCACACAAAGTGTTTCGCTTCTTCCTTATATTTTGAAATAGAATATTTCTATTTACTTCTAATCTAAACTGATTTATTACGCTAATGAAAATCACTACTATCTTCTTCAATTGCCCAGGTAAACCCGTCTTTTCTGTGTATCGGTGCATCTCTCTGTGTATGGTCACTATAGCGGCCAAACAACCAAAGCTATCAATACCAAATTTTATATTTACGATTACAATCTCTTCCTGTTGAGATCTGATTAGATTTCTCGTGAAATCGGTAAACCGGAAGTAGTAATTTACATCAGTGAAAACCTCAATATTCCGTAAAATTAATAAAACAAATGAATTTCTAAAGAATATAAATGTACCCAAAATTTGAAAAAAATTTGTAGCGGAAGTAACACTTTTATCAAATAGCAGTCTTTTTGCAAATATCTCGCAAATTATGGATTTTATACAGATTTATACGAGTATAAAAGCGTTTGAATTTAAAGTCATTTTTGTATAAAAAAAATTCTATACGAGGGTAGTCTGAAAAGTTTCCGACCTAACAAAGATATAAGACATTTTTCCTACAAAATTATTTTTATTTCTCTACATAGTCTCCTTGTAAGACTATACACTTCACCCAGCGATGTTCCCATCTCTCTAGCCCGTCCAAATAGTACTTGTCGTCTTTCTCTGCAAAATAGTTGTTTACAAAGGTGATGGCCTCCTCATTTGATAAAAATCTCTTTCCTCCGAGTGGAACTTTTAATTTGGGAAACAAAAAGAAGTCGCTGGGGGCTAAATCTGGTGAGTAAGGTGGGTGATCAAGCAGTTCACACCGTAATTCGTGGATTTTTGCCATGGCAAACGTTGAGGTGTGAGACGGCGCGTTGTCTTGGTAGAACAAGATTTTTTTTTCTGCAAATGTGGCCGTTTTTTCGCAATTTCTGCCTTCAGTTTGTCAAGTAATGATGCGTAGTATTCTCCTGTAATGGTTTTCCCTTTTTGCAGATAATCAATAAAAATAACACCATGACTGTCCCAGAAAACAGTCGCCATCACTTTCCCAGCCGAAGGAACAGTCTTTGCCTTTTTTGGCGCCGATTCCCCCTTGGCAGTCCATTGTTTTGACTGTATTTTTGATTCGGGGGTGTAGTGGTGTATCGAAGTTTCATCAACAGTAATTAGCCGGCGCCAAAACTCTGATTTAATGCGCCTAAATTGCGCCAAAAGAGCGATCGAAATGTTCATTCGGACACGTTTCTGATCCAACCTGAGCAACGGCGGCACCCAACGCGCAGACAGCTTTCTCATGTCTAAATCTTTATTTAATATGTGACAAACACGTTCATTGGATATTTTCATGGCTTCTTCTATCTCTCTAACTTTAATTCGGCGGTTGTCTAGCACCATTTGGTGAATTTTAGCAATGTTCTGGTCAGTGGTTGCAGTTATCGGACGTCCCGGAAGTTCATCGTCAGCCAAGCTGGTACGGCCACGTTTAAATTCAGCTGCCCAAAATTTCACGGTAGTAAATGATGGTGCAGAGTCCCCGTACACAGCGTCCAACTCTTCCTTGATTTGTGTAGGCGTATTGCCTTTCAAAAATAAATATTTAATCACAGCTCGATACTCAAGTTTTTCCATTTTCACAAAAACACTCACAGCAACTTACTCAAACGATTGTTAAACAATAACTGAGCGTCCGAGGTGGCTGAAGTTTTGGTGCCTACATGTCAAAACATGCATAAACACGCTCCACTACTTTTGTCAACGAATGCTGCCATCTTCATGTTGAGGTCGGAAACTTTTCAGACTACCCTCGTATTTGGTCTGAAAATAACAGTTGTGCTCCAAGATTTATTATGAAGATAAAACTATTCGAAACTTATTTTGGAACAATTTTTATATATAACTTCAAAACACACATACATATAAGAAATCCGTGTACTGTCCACGCCTCAATTTTTATTAATATTTAATAGATGTGTAACCATGACAACATTACGAGTTATTGTTCCTTCAAAACTTTGGCGCCCAAAGCGTGGGACAATATTTAAGGACTATACATTGAATACTAGTGAACATAGTAGTAGACTCTTGACCGAATTCTACTAAACATATTTTCAAGTTTGAATCCACTTCTATTGCAGATAAAAATACTACATGATCAAAATCTTTAAAACTTAAAAACTCATAAAAGTATTTTTCAAAAATATTATATCGGCCATGAATTGGCAGGAATTTTTTTTACAGTAAATCACAAAGCTTCCATATAATTATTGCATATAACCGTTAACGCATTTTTTGCTGACATTATTACATTGAGGTTTTGTCGGAGCAACAATTCGTCTACCTTGCTAAAACTTGCTATTCTTCTATCTAAAGGCAGACAATTGATGAACAGAGTTCTCAAAATTCTAAACAAACATGATCTGGCTCGTAACACCTGTTAGAGTTTTCTCTCTATAATGTGCGTATCACTTAATACAAATATAATGAACTACAATGCCTCCAAATAACAACAATGCCCTTGTATACAACAAATCCAAGAGATGTTAATAGTCAAATTATTCCTTGCATTCAACACACAAATACAATAAACCTCCGAACAACAACAATGCCCTTTGTATACAACTAAGCTAAAAGGTGTTAATAATTAAATTATCTTCTTGGAGCTTTTGCATTCGATACACAAACTACAGTTAAAATTACTTATTTTATAAATTCTGCACGGGAGAATGTCTCGTTGAAATATGTAGATCGTTGTTTCTTAATCTTCTTGTAACTGCCGCAGAACTGCAATTGATACTGGAGGAGTTGATATTCTTGCACAACAAACTATGACTTCTTGCAGGTATTGAGGTTACGATACTTCTTATCCACTAGCATACTGCACATGCCATGGTATTCCGATGCTTGTCTAACATCTTGTAATATTCACACATGTATGTTCCACAGCTGCTCACACATATAGATGTTGTCGCTAACTTGATATAAACACCACGTGTCTGCATGCTTAACAGCTGGGCCACATTATTTTAAAGAAACTCGTTCCTTAAATTATTCCTTATCTAGATGTTCATTGCTGGTTCCATATAAGTTGCTATTTGCAATGTCCTTTCCTTTTAAAAGGATTTCCTTTTAAAGGATTTGCTCTAAAGCCTAAAAGTCGAGTGTACAATTAGCACGAGTTTTTATTTGAGGTTAAAATTACAAGCGTCACAAACAGGGCTTGTAAATTTAGAAACAATTATCAAAAGGTGCATTACTTATTATAATTAATAAGCATGATGACTTGAGATTTTAATTAATCGATATTTAATAGTCAAACTCATCCTAGTGTCTTATGAGGCTCACTTTTTAAAATGAAGCTAAAATTTCTCTATCTCAGATTTATATACTTGCCAAATTACAACCCCATGAATATAGCTGTTCTAAACCTCGGTTATCACACATGCTACTTGTCACACCGGCAACAATGATTATTACTGAATCATAAAACAGGTATTTCTAACTGTTACACCATATTCTATATATGTATAATTCACCTTATGATATAACACATATCTTTTTGCTTAATTTACCTGTCTTACAAAATTAGATAGATATAGAGACTTTGAGAGAATGAAACTTTCTGCTCCTGAAGTATAAGAGTTAACTCAAAAATATTAGCACATTTGCAAAATAGTAAACTTACTGTATGTTACGCAACATTCGTAGCAATATAGTATTTAAGAAATATGTGGTTATGTTTGTTATATTCAGAAGCATGTGTTTCATCTACATACCTATTGCAAATATAAAATTTATCTACTATAATTATTATAAGAACTATTCTATTTGTTTACGTCATCAAATGATATCATCCTGTCAAAATTTTCACTTCCACTTAATTATATTTTTCTCACCGTTTCACATAGCAACAAAAATTGAATGTCAGGCAATATCCTTCTCCGTATCATTGACATTAGAAGACACGTTATAAAACGGAGACGGGACAAATACATAACAGCTTTTCAGAAACGCTTATTGAGTCATTCGTTTCTTAGTCATCGCGCAGCATGTTAGCGCCAACTGATTTATTACCACAATATTTGCATATTTTATTCATCGTACGTATACCTACATACACATATGTATATGAATTAGAATACATGTATGTAACATACGCATATGTGTAGGTGTAAAATCGTACTTACAGAAGTTATCGTTGAACTTGAGGAGTCTGAGTTAGTAACAGGGTAATAAAGAGTAAATATGTATAGGTATATGCCGCTTTCTTAATGAGACATGATTATTGTTGCTCTTCGTATTTTAGTTACGTTAGTATCCTTTATGTAAGGTAAAATCTATTGTATGTATAAGATTCTAATACAGTTCTTAATTATAGATAAAATTTAAATTTAAATATACAAAAACTATAAAAAAAACTCTGGGCACACATGGTCTACTATACAGTTAATTGACCTGCAAAGCAGTATTTTTTAATCATTCCTCGTACATTTCAAGCGGGCATCTTGTGGGCGCCGGATTTGCGGTCGCCATAGTTTCACATCCAAACACTTGGACATATTGACTTTATAAAATTGTTCTTTAACTTTGAAAATTCATCAATACTTTCAAGCGTTCATATGGTTTTCCCATATTTTCCAAACTGTAGAAGATTTCCATACTACGCTAGAGGCTCGTTAGCGTGCATTTTTGAACGATGAATAACGTGATAACTATAAACATTTTAAACTGTTGTATAAGTTTTATTGTGGTATGAAATGTATTCTGCGAATACATCCATTGCCAAACAAGAACACAAACTGCAAATTTTGCAAATTTTGAAATATATAATAATTGTACCAATGCTTTGGAAATATGCTTTTATATGAATATTTACTAGTAGGTTCCGTGCAGAATTTTAGAAAACCAACATGCTTTTATAAGTAAGCGATCTACGACATCTAATAATGTTAACTCAATTTGTCTCGGACTGCCTGGACGACCACGATCACGTAATATTCCTACGAAAAATTCATGTTATTGGTTTTTCACCACATATGCAGTCATTATTCCACACTTACCTGATGAATAGAATACAATATGTAAGATATGCTGGCCATCAATCTTTACTGCCTCCTTAGGAGTTCGGCAGGGTAGCAATTTAAGTCCTTTATTAGTTTCGATATTTAACAATGACAACTGTTATGGATAGGTTGTGATTTGTAGATGATGTCAAGCTCTTCCCGAAAAGTCGTAAGTATTATAGGTTGCTTGTTTCGGAAGTGGCATATATATTCTGCGAATACTGCGAATAATTATGATTTACTGAACGAATGTTTTATTGTGATCCAGTGGCGGCTGCTGCAGGGAGGGCAAGGGGGCACTGAAGTATTAATTACACAAAAGAAATATTGAAGCCAAAATATAAAACAACTTTAGTTGTCAATTCACACCAAATTTCAATTCATTACAAAAAACAATGAAAACTAAGTTTTAGAGAGACAGTACATACAGAAAAGCAAAATCATAAGAACAAGTTCGACAAATAAACAATCTAAGAAAATTAATTTGTCAAATTCAGTAAACTAATTGATCAAATATGGTGCACCATTTATCTTAAAATTTCTATGAATTTAATATTACAAATATTAGAAACATTACAAATATTTAATATTTTCAAAATAATTTGACCATAATAGAACAAAACAAAAAGAAAGTAATAGTGACTATTACAACACACAAATTTAAAAGAACATGTACAAATTTAGACAAAAACACAAAGATTTAATGAACATATTGCTACCCTCTTGTATTTCAAATTAAAATGGCCGAGGCCTTAAACAAATCGGTACCCAAAATTCCAAGAAGGTAGTGAGTTAGGCACCACCACGGTAATTAACCTTCTATTATACTTTAAGAGGACGCTTGTCTATTTATTTAATCACCAACTTATAACACTCTAGTCTTACCTCTTACTTCCCCAAGGGGTCGATGTTAAAGATGGGAGTCAGCACTGCCTCCAGCTACAGTCAGAGAAGGGCGAGTTCGAACACCGTACTAAGTCGAAGGTTAAGATGTCAGGGCGCCTATCCGTAATAATATGCTAAGCCCAACAGATATTCAGACCCCGGACCAGGTCCAATGTAAAACTCCCCAGGTGATAAGTAAATAAGACCAATACACACTCATTCAACTTAACAACAGTTTATTGAAATTACTAGATCTCAACAGTGTGTCCCAGTTACGAACATATCCGGTTATTTAAATAGTCTTGATTTCAAGAGATATTTACAACAAGAGAAAACAATGATAGTGTAACACAAGCGCAACTCGGTTGCCAGTAAAAAAAAATAAAAAAAAAGTCTGAAGGACTATTCAAAACTTAAATGGTCACCCCAAGGTGATCCACAATTCAAATTTCAGTGACGTGACATTACCAAAATTTTAAAAGTTCAAAAAAAACAGGTGAACACAAGAATAACTTAAATCTAACATTGATTCACCAACAATATTCTTACAAGTACACAATTATAAGGCAACTTGCCAGGAGTCCCTCCAAAGTCGAACAGTTTGATCGTATAATGCAACGCGTCACCCAAAAATAAACACCCTGTATACCAGAGGCATCTGACAATCTATTCGACGTTAGAGAACAGACTCTAAGTTGTAAGATATCTAATTCTATATAAGAAATAGCGCTAGTTAACTATGCTTTACAGGAAGAATATATGATTAAATTAAATTCATTAATTTCTTACGAGATTATACCAAAAATAAATTACAATCATAGACTAAAATGCATTAAATAACATCTAAGAATTTACACAAGACCGATGTGAGGCTACACTGCCATACACATCCCAAAATTTAGTTCAATTACTAGGTCCAAAATTAAAATGGCTACGTAACGTCTCCAAAAATGTCAAAGTAACCTCCAAAATGGGGTCACTATTGTTAATAAAACTACGTTAAATTAATTAATTCAAAACATAAAGGCTCACAGGCCACAAGAAGTTAAATTAGGAAATTACGAGTACTTATTCAATTATTTAGCCCGGAAAATTGAAATTCACTGTTCAAATTACACGATATTGACACAATATTAGCTAAACTGTTTAGTCAATTAGACTCTACCCTCTGGATAATGTCAGAGAAAATTTACACAGTCACAATACCTTAAGAAAGTCACATCCACAGCTCCCAACACGACACCTCCTACGGATCCACACGTTACATTGGAATATGCTCTCTTATCCTCGGTTAACGACACCTCAAGAAATAGCGTTTGAAGGCTACAGTATTCCCAATAATCTGCACCTTAAATATGCCCTCACCGCAGGATATAACAACAATTCCTTGGCACCGTAAGATTACAAGCACGTGGTTCTCACGTCTTAACCCCAAACCAAAAATGCTCAAATGAGGTTTATGTCAGGCCCAACACCAGCAGCTAAATTTGAATATAGAAACACACAAATTAAGATCGATTAGACACGTGGAGACTATACTTACAGCAGCTTAAACAATTCCCAAGCCCAGAAGAAAATATCCTCGCAAGAATGAAATACAACGCCAAAATTCACCAATAATACTTGAGAAGCACCATAACATCCGCTTTTGTAAGCGATTATCGACGATAAAAACTCAAATCTTCATCATTCTCAAGTAAAGCTGAGGGAAATGATTCTGCTCTGTGGTGTCTAACCTTTCTCGACGACCGTTAAAAATCAAAAGAGAAAGATCCTAACATGTCAAGCCCGATCATAGACTACAAGCACGACAATTGTTCTAAAAGATCGAACGAGCCAACTAATACTTTAAACGTACGACAAAAATACAGGTTCAAAGAACCATAGGAAAATGGAAACTAATTATTAATAATTTGTTGCATAACTCTGGGCCGAAAGAAAAGTTTGAAAAACGAAATTAACAATAACTAAAGAAAACAAATTAATTAAATGAAACAACATGCGCCATCTACCCGACAATGCCTGTATACGTTACACCCACCTAGGGCAAGACAGAACGCGTGTAATAGGAATCTTAAGCACTCCTACACCAGATGGCAGTAATAGTAGGAAGACGACATAAATTTAATCAAAACGAATTACGTATTCCGACAATTAAAATAAACCATTAAAGGATAAAATACAACCAAAAAAAAAACGTAACAATATACTAATTTAGACAAATACAAAGGTTCTTGATGGGCACAATATTATTTAACTTTATTAAACAAACATATAACTTTTAAAATTTCTGACAGCTTGGTAGTTGTACAGTTTCCTCTTGCCACATGAAGTACAAGAAATAAAAAACTCAAATACCTGGAAATTCAGTGTTTCCACACGTCAACAAAGATTGTTCCCGGACGCCTATATCTGCTACCGCTACCGTTAGATGTTGTTTAACGGGCCCTATGTCGATGGTATCGATGAAATGTCCCCTAAATCCGGCCATCGCCGTAAATTGAAGGACGATAGATACTCCAACAATTATTATTTGGAAATCGAGAATTAAAGCACCCTGATCGGTGTATTCATACTGGACATTAACATCTCGTTTCCATGGACATCTTCACCAAAGGGCTAGCGGACTCAGGCCGACGCCGGGACCGGAGTTAAGATATATTTAACTACCACTCACTGTTTAATTGTACTGAACTAACTGGGAAGTAACAAATGAATGTAATACTGATGTAATAGTGAATCATTTTGGAAGTGCTTCGCCCTTTTAAAGACTCGGAGGTGCGGAGGGGCAAGACATGACCATTCTCGAAAATTGAGGCGTCGGAAAAACGCTGTTGGATCACGCCACCAGAAAATTCCATAAACAAACTATGAGAACATTTAGATAACTTAGACGGACAAAAAATGCATACGTCGCCAATCTTAAATTTGAACAAAGAGCCCTTCATAAGCTTAATATTTTAAATCGAATATTTTAAAACTGAATAACATATGCGACGCAGATTTTAATGCTGAAAATTTTAAAACGTAATTTATTTAGGATTGGAAATATAATATGAATTTAAAAAATATTTAACATGTAATATACAGGGATAAATGAAATGAATGTTAGCCGCTGCTTTTTAAACGTAACATGTAATATACAGCGGTTAGTGTATGTTGTAATTTCTATCGCTGCAAATACATCTATGAATTGCGTTAGTAACATAATCGAAATGATAGAAAATAACACACTAAGCCTATGACATTAATATAGAATTAAAAAATCTAGGTGCCCCTAGACCAGATTTATTGATTAAACTAGAAGATCACAATTCGAAAACTAATAAAACCGTGACGAGAAATTTCAACAGAAGCTCTTAGAGTTTATCAGGCTGGTTGTGTGGGTGTAATGTGCAAAATGCTTTTTTGTTATGTGTGTTTAATTAGGAATTCTTCACAAAGCGACCCTGCCTGGACTTCTAAAGATATTAGAGATTTAAAACACTTTGGCGAAAAAGTAAAAAGACGTAAAGTAAATGAGTAACATGATAGAATATTCAGTTTTGGGGAACGTAAATATAATGTGGCAGCTGAACACTGCATATAGATTAAATATAATTCAGCACAATGAAAACGTCAATAAAAACAGACATATTCTTGGAAAATTAATAGACTGCATTAAGTTTTGTGGCATGTTTGAAATCGAACACGTGCGAATCCGGGGATTTTTCGTCGACTGGTTAATTTATTGGCAGGAATTGACATTTATTGCAATAAATTGTAAAAATCTCCATATCTGTTGCATTATAATTATTTGTAAAAATAATTTCATAAATGCTGAATCGTTGTTGTTTGTATCCATTTCGGAACTTCTTGTTTTTAGAAGCCATTTAAATTTACTTTATATGAAAAATATAGCTTGCTATATATTTCAAAACATCAGATTTCCCATGATTTCCAGAATTTAAAACACAGCACGTTGTAGGCGTCCTTTCATAAGAAACACTCATAAAAGAAACAATATTTCTGAAAACATATTTTCCACGTGCAAAGTTTCGCCGAAGTAACTTTTAAGCGTGTTTCCCCTAACATCGCATATTGGTCAAAATGAACGATTTCGTGATCGAAATTAATCACGCTTTAAAAGTTAGCTTAAAAATTGAATCTTGTTGAATTATTTTACGCCGTACAAATATGTATAAACAATGGCTACCGACTCATTGGATTTAAACCCCTTAAGGGATGAAATAAGTCTTAAAGATGTCACGATCTCAACGATCATTACTTCCTGTGATATTTAGCACATAAGTATTTGTTTATCAATAAATAATTACTAATATTTAGTTATAAAGAGCTAGTGGTGCTGTTGTAAGGGAGAAAAGATGGTTGACTTTTTTTAGTCATTTTTCAGTTGTTTTATTGCAAGTACATATTATAGAAACTATATCTGACATAGCCAAGACAACACATAGACAACACGAATATAAGACTAATCATCCGAGTCTTCACTTGCGTCTTCCATATATACATTTTGCTTTCGTCGTCACACTCGTATTCCTTAAGTTCACGTTTGTCTTCGTCTCTAAGGTCAAGCAACTGAATCATGCTCTGGGTTGATATGAAATCAGAAAAGGATCTGCACTCAATAGGAGCCTGTAGAATAAGTCTTCATTGACTTGACGGGGTTGATTTTTTGCGTATGTCAGTCCCGGTACTTCCTTACGTCCTTATTTTTTGACTCTTGGGCTTTTTATGATAATTCACCAATAGGCAATAGAACTTCCTTAATAAGTACAGTACCATGAATAAGAATTTTATGTAGTGTAGGTAGCATGAAGTATCAATTGTGTAAAGATACATATAATTCTGCAGTGGTCTTACAATATTCATCAAACTTGTCAATATTAATAGAATATCCACTATTTAAATCACGCGAAAATGACACCACTTTGTAGGGTATTGCGGGAAACACGATTATCTCGTAAAATTCTCTAGCGCACTAGTTGTAATTTCATCCCCATCCGTTTGAAAATGTCCTCTAAGATAGTCCAAAATACAAATTTTCTTCACAGAAAAACCTTGACCAGATACTTCCATCATTTTCCGATATTGATCCAGATGTGTAATTTCCATTGCGGTAAAACGCCGAAAATGCACTAAAAACACGTACTAAACACCAAAATCACGAAGCAAACACTAATTAAAAGTACTTACACACTAATTGAAAAAAAAATTATACGAAATTAAAGAGATTTCTGAGGACACCAATAAAATAATAAACTATACTTAGACTGCACTTCATAACTTATAATAAAAGACTAGATACGTACGACACGCATGGCACATTTATATACATTAGGTCCTGTTACGCAAGTCTCCGCAGGTGAAATAATAACTTTTTTAATTACCTACACTATAATCTTTCATTTCATGAAAAATTCACGGACTAGCAAGTATTAGCAACAAACGTTAAGCCTCATTATAAATTCAATTATACGTAGCTGTTATAGGATTATAGACAGTCGATGTTACCTGGAAATAAAAACAGCCTCCTAGAAAGTAATGATGCCATTTGAATCTTTAAAGTAAGTATGTACTTTTACCTGTAATAATTACTATTAAATCGACCAAGATACCTGGCTCAGGTAATAACAAACACAACTGAAGTTTCGGGTACTAAAATATACCCTACAGAAATATTGTTAGTTTTGCAGTTTTTGATAATCAATCTCTGGTTCTGACAAAGATAAAACAGCAATTCTTGGTGAAAAGTTGTATGATAACGCGTACAAACAAATACACTTTTTAAATTACGATGACGTTTTTGTCGATTTTGATAATTCTCCTCTTGCTACTCTTTCTCTTCTTTAGCTACTATTTCTCTAAATCTCAACCTCAAGTTAAAAATATAATTTGTATTAACATCTTTTAAATGAACTTTTGCAATAATAATATCTAAACACCGTTTTAGGCCAGATTAAATGTCGCATTTTGACGTACAGTCAGGTGTAAAGATATTTGTTTTATAAACAAAGTATTCTTCAAGGGAGAAATTTACATAATTTATGCTTTTTTTATTTTAAAAATCTTTTATTTTCACATTAGCTTTACACAGAATACATAATTCTTAAATATATGAAAACATACTCAATAAATCAACTTGTTTCTTTAAAATTAGTACTTTTAATACTTGGTTTTACCATAACATTGATTAAATTTAATTTATTTATATTTTTATTTAATATGGGTTTATATTTATTTAATTTTATCGTCATTATTAGGGAGCGGACACAAAAGGTTGATGACTCATCGCCCATGGGCGCACTGTTGAAATGTTGTATTTTTAAAGAGGTTTTAATTTTATTTATATTATTGGATAACAAGTGGCTGGTGATCTATAAAATACAAAATACCTTATTATTTGTTCATTTTCTCTTCTGTAAGACTTGTTCTCTTTGAATTAAGTACATGCTTGTAGATAGAAAACGTCCTTTCTACATCGCAACTGGTTATAGGTGCGTACTGAAAATATTCTTTTATTTCAGCGTATTTAGCATACACAATTGCCGCAATGTTATTAAATCTGGATTTCTATTAAAAACTGCGTCTGACTTTTGCCGAAGGCCACATGCGAAGTCACATGTAATCCTTTTGAAATCATTAATAGCCCACATCTAATGTGGTTAATCCATCTTTTAATTTGAGATTTCGATTTTCAAAATATGTGATTAATTTAGGCAAATTTCCAAAGTGTTCCTGAAGGATTAACAAATGATTTTTTAAATTTGGGATTTGTGTTAGTTCCTTGTACTCAGAAATACTTCGAGCAGCATCCTCATTTAAACATGTAACGAAATTTAGTAAACTATCGAAATTCTCTGCATAAAAACTATTTCTGTGTATGTTTTAGCAAAGCGAACTGACGAACGTGCGATATTTTGGCATTCTGTAACGATATTTTACAGACTTTGTATTAAATTTCGGAATCACTGACAATTTAATTTCATATCAGAAAAAAGTAACATAAAGAACGTTCTAGATCTAAATAAATGATAACTAAAAATGTATGCGTATGTTATTGAAACTAAACGAAATCCAGTTCACACTTACGTCTAGATAATTGGGAGAAGTCGATTCAATAAACCGGTATTAAACGGACTATTACAAAAATTACGAAGTACGTAATTAATAGTCAAAACAATGAAAAAACGAAACTAACGTAAGTATGAATGAAAATTTTATTTCTCTTGCGAAATATAAGGTAAATATAATAAATTTTGAAAACCCCTCACGCTCTTATCTACGCCGATGAAAAAAGGATTTTTCTCATAAATTCCTTATTTTATGGGCATTTTTTGCTCTCATTCTTGGGCACTTCTCGGGCGTAAACAGATGTTGCAGTTCACCATAAAAATTAGTGCTATTCAGTAAGCGTGTGTTGTTTACATTATTTCTTTACTCCGTTGTAACTTGGTCGTAGTTTAAACCGGTCATGTTCGCGCCCTAGTCATTATATTAGTGATTATGTGTTTTTTAATAATAAATAAATAGTTTAAGAGAACCCAGTTACCCAACATAAATATTTACATTATAAATATATGACTGTCAAATTCAGAAAGGTAATAATATATATTTATAAGGCAACGCAACGTTTCAATCAATTTGTTCCGATACCGTTATTGAAACATAATCCAAGAATTTAGATTAATCAAATTATTTGATATACAATTTCATGTACCTACATTATGTTGTAATTAAATTACTAAAATTATATTAGTAATTTAACAACGTTTCTATCACTGAAGAAAGTTATCATTAAGCGTGAACATTAACATCGCACCGTATTAGATTTCACGACAATTTCTCTCTTCCAGATGAGCGAGAGGGAGAGAGAAACAACATGGTGAAAATTCGGTCGGTTTCGATTAATTTTATCTTTCGACGCGTATAGAATTAACACATTTCCAGATGTAAATCACTATATGATGAGACGTGAAACTACAAATGTTATTTTTCAAGTCGTTAACGTATCTAGTCAGATTTCTAAACTCCGAGAATCGTGATGGCGTTCTACAATTCCTTTTTACTTTAAAATAACATATTATTAAATAACATTTCATTTAAATTCATATACATATTAACTGACTGAAAAACGAGGCGTTGATATTTTTTCTTTTGATGTGAATTTTGCGCGTATTATACTAGTAGTAAATTGCTTATTATGACAACTAGTGTTTTCTGTTTTTCTTTAGTAATTTGTATATTTAAACAGAAAATAAAGGGCACATTGACTTCAGAGACACGAATTAATAATGTTTTTATAATATAAAATATACTTACATTTTTGTATCGACCAGACCAAAGAAAATTTTCATCTTGCTTTTGAATGTATACAGTCGTAACTGACAAATTTACAAAAACATTAATTGGTGATAATGACAGTTTTACGCTTATATACATATGTTGTACATAATGTTTGCATTATATTATAGCATGCAAGGACAAAGTAAGGGTAACCTAAAATATATATATCGTCTGCACTCTAATTGATAGGTTGGGAGATACAAAAATTTAAAATTATTCATTATATTTAAGAAATAATATTATTGGTTGTCATTAGGAACAGTGATAATAATTATTTTACTGGTATATTAGTCTTTCGACATTTGTTAGGAGTTCATTTTTACTTTCTTATACGACATTTTTACAGATGTCCACGTTTTGAAGTCCCCTGATACCGAAAAAGTGTTTTTTAAAAAAATGTGTGTGTGTTTATGTGTGTCTGTCTCTGTGTGTATCGAAAATCAGTTTTTTTGCGAATATTTCGCAAGTCATGCTTTTTAGACATATTACCAGTATAAAAGTATTTAGAACTTAATTTTCAATACCTTTCGTACAAAAAAATTTTCAAATTTTGGACCGGAAGTAACACTTTTATTCCTATCGAATAGCGATTTTTGCAAATATTTCGTAAATTATGCACTCTATATACATGCTGTTTGATAAAAAGAACACCCCATCCCGTATTATCCGATTTCAATAACTAAAAAAAAAGTATAAAAATGGTTTGACAAGCTTTATAAACTGCCCATAATCCAATTTTTTTCAACGTTGTCTTGAAAACCTAACGATAGCCAACTTTTTTTTTAATGGACCCTGTAGTTTTTTTGCTTTAGTCTGGTAGATTTTTTTTTATGAATCTAGTAATGATCATTTAGTTATTATTTGGTTGATATTTAATTATAAAAAAGTTGAATTATCTGCAGCCTTTATCCCCTTATTATGAAATTTTCAAGTGTGTCGTGAAAAAAGCATCACAAATGTGACAAATGTCATTTAAACGTCGGTCAAATTAGCAAGGAAATGTGCATCTGTTATTTACATTTTCTTATTTGTTACACAACACTTTTACAGCAGTCATTTATTATTAATAATTTATTCTAAACGCAATTGACAAACGCGGAAAAGCAAAAGAAAATGACTGTATATACACACACTGTATATAGTCTACGTATTATAATTTTAAACAAAGTTTACTACTTTTCAAAGAACGATAAATTCACAAATAATTAACAATTAACACGGAAACTGAAGAGTATCTGTGAAAATTGTTTCAGACATTACTCCAAACATGAAAGACAAACTTAATAGGTTAACATAACATTCAGAACGACAGATCGATAAAGGCTTTTGGCACCGCATTTAAGTTCGGTATTAGAAAAGTTGCTCTGTTGACTTTAAAATAAGTTTCCAACCATGGCGACGTAAATAACAAATTATGATTTCCCTTATAGTCAATAAGTAGGTCGGTTTATACATAATATGTTTCGCTAATGAAAAAATACACGCAACTCGTTTCATATATATTTGCTCGTTACGAGGTGCGAATACTGAGAACGTCTAGACAAACATAAATATGTAACGTCTATTTTTCGCGAGACAAGCTATTAACATCAAATCTACATTAGATGGAAGTATTCGTCATAAGGTTATAATATATATTCTTGACAGATGCGTATTTCTTTTGGCAATAATGACAAGCGAATTATACATAATTTGAAATAATTGATAATAAATGTAACTACGGGTATCGGCAGTCCCCAATTTTGATGTTAAATTGTATGTTTTCGACTTGTATGTTAGTTTACCAAACAACTGTGACTTATTCATTTTAATAACTCTCAATATATAATGACATGCATTAAAGTTCCAGATTAAATAAAACCGTGATGGTTATTTTTTTACTTTCTTATACGTAGTATAAGGAAGTATTGTGATGAAAATTTTCGACCTCGAGATTTTGCAGATGTCCACGTTTTGAAGTCCCCTGATACCAAAAAAGTGGTTTTTAAAAATGTCTGTGTGTCTATCTGTGACCATGATAGCGGTCAAACTGCTATATATATCTATTCCAAATTTTGTATTTACGTGTATAATCTCCCTCTTGAGATCTAATTAGTTTTTCAGTAAAATCGGTAGACCGGAAGTAGTAGTTTACTTCAGTGAAAGAATCGAATTTTGCAAATATTTCGTCAATTACTAAGTTTAAACAAATTTATAAAGAATTCAAATGCACTGAAAATTAAATTTGAGACAAATTGTCTTAAAAAAGTTTTTCGAAGTCCCAACCGGAAGTAGGTCTTTTACTCTTATCGAAAATCAGTTTTTTGCGAATATCTCGCAAGTCATGCTTTCTAGGCAGGTACATTACGAGTATAAAAGTATTTAAATTATAATAACTATTTTAAATAAAAAAAAAAATAAAACTCTTGAAAACTTTCCACAATTTTTATTTAGTCTTTGCGACATATGTTTCGGTTTTTTTCATTCTCTAGCCGAACTAACAGGTCAGTTTGTGTGTAGGGTGTTATATAAGTCGTTGTATTTATTGCCTCTATGTACATAAGTGTCTATTATGGGTGTGTGTATGTTTGTAAAATCTGTGTGTGTGTTCGATACTTTCTCTTTTCTTTGAATTGATTTTTTAATTTCTAATATTTCTAACAAATTTAATTTCGGTCCTTTGTTTACATTATGCATAAGTTTACAACTATCTATATCGGGAAAATGGAGATTATCTATACAATGTTCGGCAAGGCCTATATTTCTAATATTATGCAATATTGATCTTTTATGTTCTTTTAATCTAGTTTCGATCTTTCTGCCACTTTCTCCGATATAGATAGCTTTACAGTCTGTGCAACTAATTTTGTATACACCTCATTTGTCGGTAAGCTTAGTTCTTTCCTTGTTATTGACTAACATAGCACCTAAATTGTTTTTATTTATGTTGACTGTTTTGACACCTATTTTCTTAAATATTCTGTTAATTTTTAACAGAATATTTAAGAAAATAGGTATCAAAACAGTCAACATAAATAAAAACATTTGACGGAAAAATGTATTAAAGTTTACGCACTATTAGCTCGTAAACCGCCACTCTAATCAAAAATTTGCATCCTCTTTGTTTTGTCTAGAATCTCAGGATGTATTAGAAATTGTTAAAAAAATGCAGTATTACCGTTTAAGAAAATATATTTTTCTGAAATAGCACCCAATCTGGCAACAACGCGTTTATTTTTTCTACGCATTTTTCTTATTTGGACTAATTCCTAAAACTTTGCTCCAGGAACCATAGGTCTATCTTTTCAAATAAAAAAGTTAGCCTAAGTCAAGATTTAAAAAAATAACCCTGTATATTGTAGTAAATATGTAGCACACATTAAATGAAACGACTAAATATGTGTAGTATTAGAACAATTGAAATAGAAAAGAATATAGAATAAACAAAATAAATGTCAAATCAGTCAAATGTCAATAATAGTAGGTTTGATATAAGCCAATCGTATTGCATATTTTTAGCACGTGATTTTAAAAAAGTTCAGGGATTACCTACCAAGTAGTTTATAATGCTTTGGATATATCAGAATCAGAAAAATGTCGTTATGTGACAGCATTCTACCGCGCAGCGATAGCGAGATTCCAGTTGGCCTTGATGTAGACACATTTATCGATAAAACTCCATTTCTATTCACTGAGTTTGCAATGAAATATCAGCGAGTCCACCAATATTGTTATTCTATTGAATCCAAGTGCAAACCAAAAACATCCGCGAAATTCGAAAAACGTTACATGGGCTGTATTTCAACTTACTTAACTGAATTTTCGTACTCAATTCACTTGTAAACGAAAAGCAGCTGTAGATAATACCGACGGATATTATTCTTCTACCAAAAAGAAACTAATTATGCGATAATAAAAATTAAAGTATGCGGTTATTGATGATATAATACAACAGAAAACGTGTTTCTGATAGGCTATTAATTCCTCTTTGAAGTGATGTCTAGACTTTCCCACCTTATTCTGAAAGTTCTTCGTGATCTTGCCGTATCTGGTGTCTAATTGGTACTTTTCATATTAAGTTGTCTGCTTTCTTTTTTTATACCACCTCAGTCTTTGTGCCTTTATACTTTTTATTATAACATGTCTTTCGTACTTTGCATAATTTCGTGGTTCAAAATTCCATAAAATCAAAGATTCTTTAGACTCCTATTCTTCCTCTTTTAAACTATTATAGCTTCAAACTGACTACCATATCTGCATGAAGGAAAATGTTCTCTAATATTTCTTCTTTAGATGTATGGTCTATTCCTATCTATCTATAAATCGGTACTGTTTATTTTAGGAAAGAGCAAAAAGACTTTGGCGGTGCATTTTTGGTAAGTTTTACGTTTGAATCTGGAAGGAATTAGCTAAAACATCAAAGCTTGTTCCTAAAGCGACCAATCTTTGAACTGATTGCCAAATACTTGTCAGGAAAAGATTTAAGGAAGTTAACGATCGCCATCACATTTCCTTTGCTGGGTTATAAAAATGCAAACCAATAAGAATACCGAATGTTAATTAGGGTTTTAAGTAAGGTACTTAAATTCTAATGATGTGTAATAAAATAATAATAAAATCTGTAAATTATGCTATAGAGTTTGTAATAAATAAACTTTGGAATATACACTGCAATAAGCAATTTAGAAACCAATCATTTTTCTCTAAATATTTTACGTTCGCTGTTTAAGTTAACTCCCCATAAATTATACCTACTAGGTACATACATAACTCACATTAAGCGAGATTCCAAGAAACATATAATAATTTTTACATATGTGCATGCAATAAATTTACTGAGAACGTAATAATAGAGTGACTGGAAAATTAGAATCTAAAATAGACCATTGAACGCATAATAACTTACAAAAAATGCAGCGTTATTAAAATTCCGGATTCTTCCATCATAATTATTATTGGTATACTTTACAAATTACTTACATGCAAGCCTTTGTTTGACATACCTACATTTCTACATACGCCTAGAAATAATGATTTAAGAACATGTGATATTGCATACCGCGTGAATAGGATTTTTTATTCTCCGTGCCTTCGGTTGACAAAATATCATTGATAGTTTTTATATTCCTTCCAGGAGATTGTTTAATGCAGTTCTTAGAATAACATGTACAAATGCACTATCTAAGTAAGTAAGTAAAAGTTTTAATGGGTATACGCAGCGTTTTGGTGATATAAGGTATACTTCCCATAAACCGCGCATTAGGATGGAACAAACATGGGTTTTTAAATTCTTTTTAGACTTTGTTTTGATAATAATGGGAAAAAGTTGCCTTTTAGGTGCAAAATAGTATATTAAAATACAAGTTTCGTAAGACATGATTTTTTGTGCACAAGTTCAAGAGCGCAATAGTATATTATGCAATGAGCATTTAATGATAGCTATTAAGACACGAGTAAGAAAATTACAATACTCGCCTTCGGCTCGTATTGTTATTAGCCATTAAATGCGAGTTGCATACACTATTATTTCTACGACCCCATAATAAAACATTATTTTTTGAACTTCCATTTCATAAATAGAGCGTAAAATTTTCCGTACATCTTTGCGAATTTAGCTGGTAACAAATTGTTTGTGGCTACTAAGGCTTATTCCATAATTTCTGGTGGATTCAAATTTAAAATTTCACTGTTATTATCCCTCATTTTTACCGTTTATATTTTCAAAAAAGCACACATTTTAACTATTTACTAGTAAATTGCAAAGAACTGTCACATTTAATTCATATTTATATCTGTCAGATATGCAGTCACCATATTGAATATTGATTGAATATTGGAATGTCGCATTCCCATTGGATATAAACTTGTATCTTAATGAAAAATCTGTATTCCTATTGGACATAAACTTGTATCTTAATGAAAATCTATATCTTAATGGACATCATTAAAGTACAGGTTCGGCATATCTAATAATACAATTAAAGTATGGGAGTAGAAAAAATGTCTTATAAAACGTGTATTTTATACTATTTTTTCTATTTCGGTTATTAGAAGTTCAAAAAAGCTTAAAATGACATGCTTTGATCGAACATTTTAGAAATTTTGTGTTTTTGAAGTTGGTTACTTTGATTTTTAAGTAGAACATTTTAAATATATGAATATCGGTGGTGTTATATGTAATTATGTTTAAAATTCAGACATGTTTATGCAATAAATTATTTCAAATTATCAATAAAAAGGACGAAATAAATAAATAATTGCACGTTCCCAGAGATTCGCAAAATAGCAGAAGTCAATTTACAAAATCTTTTGCCAACAACGTCTCGACATATTTATCAAAAACAATATCAGCACTTTAAGTTGGTGTAAAGAAAATAATATAGCGAATATTACCATATGTGTCAGTCAATGCGAAGCAACAGGAATTCAGACAAAACGTAGTGTATTCCCAAAATCTGCCCGGATTAATGCACACGAATCTTCTAATGTTGTAGTAAAGTGTTATAACAGTTGTACTATTCAACATAAAAAAAGAATTTCAATAATAGCATCAGAAAACTTATCATCCCATCCAACTCTGCTTAACAATTTGTATTGTTAATTAGTAAATATAATGTTAGCATGTGTGCTTTTTATTCTTTGTACAACTTCTGCTGCACATGTTTGTTACATTAAAGGCTTATATTTGACATTTAAATACGATTAAGTTCCATTTTTTTGTTATCAACCTCAAAAAAATAAAATTATCGTGCGTGCGATAAAGTAATACTTTATGCAACCAAAACGAGTGTCGTAAAATGAACTTTATAGCACCGAAATAAAAAAAGAAGTAAAAAAAATTGATTGCAATACAACAACATCTTAAGGTGCCGCAAAGAGCTTAAAAAATGTAAAAAAATGAAAAAATTATAAAGTTTGATAAGACATTTTTTATGAATTTTTCGTACATATAATGTTACAAAAGCTCGTTTTAAATACATATGTATATTATTAAGCATTAGAATTGGAAAAAAATATTAATTACAAAATATAATAATAAGAAAAAAATATTTTGTAATGTCAAATTTTGTATTTCTTACTTTTGTATCCTTAATGATTACAAATGTTACAGCTGCAAAATGTTTGTTTCTACTTCATTGCCACGTTAAACTGTTTTTTGTATTCAATTTTGTCGTATTCACACGTGAGTCAATTTTTGATCTTATGTGATTGAACCACAGACATTTTGAGCCGATTCGGTCATTAGTTTCACAGCTCTTTTCACTGCTTGCGTGTGACAAGGAAACCGGGAAAAGTCGATAACCGGGTCCACTTAACCGTTTGGTTCAGCTTCAGATGCCTTCCCTATAATGGGGATGTTTTAACAAGGCTGGTTTAGATACATCATTTTCAGGCCATGAGATCATGTTGATGCATCGATGTTTATCTTTGGAACTCTTCTCTTTGAATTTTGATAGCGTAAATATGAGATAAGGTTAAACAGATATTTGGAACCCTAAGTACTTGAATGTTTTAACGTAATATTAAACCACACAGGCACATACACTTTCACAATGTACACAGCCAGAGTCTTAGGATTTTCAGTTGCCACATACAATTTAAGCACGCGGTTAGCTAATATCAACCTCCTGGATTGAGCAAGTTTTCCAGGGTATCTTAAAGAGAAATCTAGTGAGCAACTTCCACTTGATACAGCCATATCCATATCCAATAAATATTTTTGATATGTACTTAAATCATTTTTATCCTCCAAAAGAGGAAGATTAATTTCAATTGGCAAGAAAGTAACCACCACAGGCAGATTAGCACAGTTTTCTACCTGCTGAACTATTTTGCCTTTAGACTCATTCGGTCTCCTCGTTTCATGATCTAACTGACCAAAAAGATGCCTCAATGGTAGCTCATTAGCATGGAAGAAACAAATTAATATTTGTAAAGGTCTTCCTATTTCCTTCCTCTTCAATCAATTAAGGCTGGCGTACCCTACGATACACCGGACAATATTCACGTTGAAAACATGCTCACTATTTTTTTGATAAGAAATGGAAACTATTAATTTAATTGTTATAAAAAGTACAGTTATGTTAAGGAAACTTGATTCGAGGTCGTAGGGGGGTTTTAAATGTCTTATTGGGCTGTTTTGAACCTGTGTACTGTGAATAAGATACCCCTTTTAAAGGTAAAAATAAATATTTTTTATCTGTAATTTTCAAATAAAGTATAGCATTCTTGTACCCCCCTGGACCTCAAAAAATTAGTTTGCATTGTTACAAAAAATACTGCAACGAAAATAATATCTTCGTTTGTATGGTATCAAAAATAAAAATGCGTGGATATTATGTGAAAATGGGGTTACAATTCAACTATAGTGTGGAGAAAAACCGTCAAGATGTAGAATTATCACGTCAGGAACTTAAATATTAGTGTAGCTTCTGGACATTAGGTGGCACTGTAAATTAGGGCGTGTATTATTAATTAAAAATTTCTGAAGGATAGCTACTTTTATTTATGCAAAAGTACAATTGCTCATTTGCTATTTGTCAAATAATAATAACAGTTATATATTATTATTATTTATTCAACCGTTTAACACTTTGCGAAATGGAATATAAAATATACCTATATCTACCTATAAAAAACAAAAACGATGATAAATTTGCAATATAATAATCTTATACATTGTTTACTTTCGAGTGATGAATATTTATAGTAATTTTTGAATTTTTGACATTATTTGAAATATGTATGTTGTGATAACTGGTGGAAAAGTGAAAACCTTTCTTGATTTACTATATGATATAATTAACTTCTTATAATGTTATCTAATTATGATTACATGTGTATTTATAATTGTACTGAAATAAGTAAAATCTGCAGAGGTACCTAGCTTATATCTTGATAATCTCGAAGACTTAAACAATGCTTCTGCTCATACTATTATCAGAAATTATGTTAAATTTTTAGAATATAATATCCAAATAAACTTTACTTACACACATAAACATGGATAAACTAGAAGATGGTATACCAACTATAGGTATATTTAATTTAGTCTACTTCAGAAAATTAAATAATTCTTGATGCACATATTTATGGAAGTCTGCGACGAGACTGAGATAGATATCTTAAAATTTAGAGATTTTTTCTTAAAAATGAAAAAATCACAGATTTTTAGTTGCTTTTTGCTACTTTTGTAAGTATATAGTGAATTCAAAGCTCCAAATGTGGCTTGTCGTCCAGGCACATTTTGTCTGTATATAACAAAATATCACCATTTGCTTCTTATTTATCACTTTTGTTGATGAAACTTATGTAGTATATAATTTATTTATAATTATTTATCAATTATTTATTTACTTACAAATTTATGATATATAATTCATAGACCTAGTGAATATATGTGATATACAAACTTAGCAATAAATGAACCTTTTTGTTTTTAATAAATAGGTACATTAATTTTCTAAGTATTAAGTAATTTCGTGTTTTCCTAAAAATCTACAAAAATATTCAAAAGATTGTATCATAGTCTAAACGAGCTAGAAGAATCAGTTTGGTCTTAAACTTTAGCTACTTACCTCTACTATAAATGCGATGTCAGACTTTAGCGTAGAGTACACCATTTACTTACTATCGAGCAAAAACCGATTTAAAAAAAAATTTCAAATTTGGAAGAGGTCTATCTCCGGAAGTATTGGAGCTAAATATCCCGTTTTTTGTATTAAATTGTTGAAAATTTTCTCTAGTTTAATAAAAGCGTAAACGGATTTTTTGCTCAAACTAATACTTTAGGAGATATTTTGTAAAAACAGACCAAAACAATTAGCGGTTTTTTCAAAATGGCGGCGTCCGCGGTGGTGGCGGAAATAAGAAAACTTGGGACTTTGCAACAATCTACTAATCCATACACCATATCAACAAATCAAAACTACCCTAATTAGTGTAACCATGCGAGACTTTTTGGTATAGTTTGACTGGACTATATGTATATTCTCCAAGGATATTAGGTACATCGGTGATGTTTCTATCACAGAAAGTTAATATTCTACGTTTTAGATATTTCTTGAATTTACTAGATTTGGTAGACCATATAAATATATGGCTTAAATTATGTGTTCTGCATGTTCAAACATTTCGTCAGGTAGATAGGTTCTTTTTCGGTGGTTTATACCAAAAATTCTTAATGTTGTTATTAATAGTGAAGTATTAGGTAAGTCTATTAAACTAATATAATAGTATATATGTCATCTTTGAATAATATGAAAAATCTAAACCTTATTTTTACAAACTTACTTCAATTCGGTAAAATATATTCAGGTACGTTTAACAACTAAAATAATTACTTTCTCTTCTGAATGTTGCGCATCTCCAATATTATTTAAGAAGATAATAAAATATGACTAATGTTAAGTAAAGAAGTGCAGTTGATCTTTTGCCAAAAACACCTATAGACAACCTATAATTGAACAGATTTACTATAAAAATTAATTGTGGACTAAAATACAACCGTAAGTAATTAATACCTATTGATTTTTTCTGGTTACATTCTGAATCATATCCCCTACACACATACAGTTATAGTTTTGAAAATCACAATATATGCTGTCAGTTTAAGTTCATATGTTCAGAGACCGGACATGAGCGGCCGATGTCTCATCACCCACGCGCGCACAATTGAAATTTTATATTTTTAAAAAGTTTTTAATTTTATTTATATAATTGGATAACAAGTGGGTGGTGATCTATAAAGTACAAAATACGTTATTATTTGTTTATATTGTAGTTAAAATCGAGTAAATTGCCCGTATTTTATTAATCTTACGAAATATAAGGTAAATAGAATAAATTTTAAAAACACCTCACGCTTCTACCTACGTCCATGAAGAAAGGAATTTAACATTAAAATCGACTTTTTTGCTGCCCGTTTTCTCGACGAACACAGATGTTGTAGTTCACCATATGAATAGTGCTATTCAGTAACTGCGTGATGTTATACGTTACTTCTTTTGTTCGTCGTAATTTGGGCCTCATATGTCCGAATTATTACACATTGTTTTGAATAAAACTGCAGTCTATGGTCAACTGTTCTCCTCTTTCTACTCTTTGTAACACATCACACAAAATGTCACTTATAAATATTTTATTTTCGTTGGTTTTTACCAGTTTTTGTGCGGCAATAGAAGGTTGATGGCATTGTCCAACATTCTTCTTACAATGACCCATCCAAAATTCATTAAACACACTACAAATTAAGCGAGAAAGAAAACTTCAAACAGCTAGTGAAAATGATGACACATGGATTAGAAACATCATGAGAATAGTTTTTGAATAATGAGTGGTGTCAGTCGACGAACAAGCTGTAGAGATGCATTCATACGGATGCACGTAATGACTGCCCTGCAATTACTTATTTCAATTATTATTATATGCAAAGAAAAATGCAAACAAGTATACTAAATTGACCAGCTCTCATACATACATTACACGGAATAATTTATTATTAGAAATACCACGGCCAAATGCGCTTTCAGTGAGAAAAGTCCAATGTACGTGTCTATAAGAGTCTACAATAAATTACCAAACAAATATAAAGTGTTGCCATACAGAAGGTTTAGAAATGATATTAAAAAACTTCTGCTTTTAAAATATTACTACTCTTAGGATGAGTACCTCAATGACTCCTCTATGTAATCAAACTGTAGTTCTAGTTTTTTTATATGTACAACTATTATGCTGTCTTTTAATGTTTAAATGATATAAAGACGTACATATCCCATTCCGAAAGGTGACCGGCATAAAATGTTTCTATTACTTAATTTTTATACTTATTGACTTGTTCTATACCATGTTTATGGTCACATGAACTAATAAATATTATTGTTACTATTATTAATATTACTTCAAAAAATGTGTTTTTCCAAACATGAATCGTTTTATTCCTATTTATTTTATAAGGCGTACCTATTTGAAATTTTATTTAAATTTTATAAAATTGCTATAAATGAATGCTTGTATTTATTGATGCTTAACTGTTGACATTATATCTATATACATATATTACTCTTATGCTTTAGTTTGTCAGGTTCGTAATAAATACTCGCATAAATTTAAAATACTATGTAAACAAAAACGTGATCATGGTGTTTCTTTAATAATTTTTTGTGAGTGTTTGTTTTTTTGTTTCTGTCTATGTTCGAGTTCATTTAAAAGCCCAAGATATAAATTTGTTGCTGTAAAAGGAATCTACATTTCTGTAGCTGTCTACAATAAGTTCGACTATTTGCCACCATGAACCGCCACAACATCCCCTCCGACGATGATTCAGGCTCCTGGATGCCAATGCAATAGTAAAACTATTTTTATGTTTCTATTTATATTATAACGCCTATTTGAAACTTTTTATTTCATTATCGAGACACGCAAAAATCTTTGAAAATTTTCCAGAATGTTTGTTTTTAAGAAACTTTAACGTCCTTGCGGCACCTCAAAACGTACTCCAATATTTTTCATATTTTTAATATATCTTATCTACACCAAAAGGCAACTTTTCGCGCTATTACAAATTAAAAATCAAAAGCAAAAATTCTTTGGGCACAACCATCGTAAGCGTACAGTCAATCTTAAGCACCAAATATAATCACGCTAATTATTTACATATTATTGTAGATACTAGTTATTACAATTTACAAATATCTTAACAAAAGATTGATCTGTGTCCACTGTCATAATGAGATGTTTATTTCAGTTTTGAACTTGATTATTCTCAATTTGAAGTTGAAAAGGTATAGTGTTTTGTCGGCTCTCGTGTTGCTACCGATTTTTCCGAACGCGAGTCTGTCTGACCTCAGTGAAAATGTACTGGCTCTCATATCTTACCCATCCATCACTAATTGAGTGTATAAAAATATTTAGATTTTGATTAGAGCAATTTTTTATAAAAAAAAAATCGAAAATCGGACAAGAAAAAACACTTTTACTCTTATCGAACAACATTTTTCTTACATATATTTCTCATATTATGCATTCTGTACAGACTCATTAAGAATAGAAGAGCATATAAACTTTAATTTTTAACAAGTTCTTTATAGAAACATTTTCAAAATTCGGATCAAAAAGTAACAATTACTTTAAGTTTTTACAAATATCTCGCTAATGATGAATTTCGCTTATTTCGCACAATTTCATAAAAAGGGATAAAGTATTAAATCTTAATTTGGATCAAATTTTGTATAAAGAAACTCCATAAAGTATGTATAAGAAAATCGTATGTTGCCCACGCATCATTTTTGATTTTTTATCATAGATGTAGCTGTTGTTGAAACTGATTGACGAAAGAAATAATTTATACCATCCCAAATTGAATAATGTACACAATGCGACGGCATAACCACAACATATTTATTTGCTTTGCTCTACATAAAAATATCATGACTCTGTAATTCTGCACCTAAAAAAAATTGACCTACAACGAAAATGATGTGTACTTCTTGTCCTCGAAGATTGTATGTTTTAAAATGCAGAAACTCAAGTAAATTGCAAATAATACATGCATAACATGTTCAAGCAAAAAGTAGCAAGTAATACCATTGCGTCACTGGTGTCTTTTACATTACTAAATATAAATAAATATACACTTGTTAAATATCGCAGACATTCATTTTTAACAATATGTTAATAACATAATTTAATTATCCATTGCCTTACAGTGTAAGGTGGAAAGGTCTTGGATAAAGTCAGAAAATTAACTGCTCTTACCTTGACGTAATGCGTATATAAGTATTTATTACAAATCATTTTAAAATTTAAAGTAACAAAATATTTATTCTGTCTAAATTAGTTCAACATTTGTTGTTTATAACAGAATGTTTTTTCTCTAACAAATGATTAAAGTCGTTAAAGTCACTGCATAATAACCATGTCGTTTGTTCAGTTAATGCTTGTTATAATTTATAAGTTAAGTTAATTAAGTCAGCAAATTGTTATTTTAATCTATTATATTAGATATATTCAGTAAACTAGATTAGGTCGGTGTTTCCAAATTAATGCCTGTCGCTGTACATATCTCAACAATTTCCTTATATACAGCCAACTTAACGACATCTATTCTTGTAAATCTATTTTCATTTAGAGGGATTTTGAAATATCCATTTCGCAACATTTGTAGTTAGTCTTCCTTTATGACAATGAATATTGTTGTAACCCGAAAATAAAAATTTGCAAGATTATATTATACTAATATAAACGATTTTTCTTGCATACCGTAGTAAAAACTTGACACGTCCAACATATTTAAGGTTATTATCACATCTTCAATAGTTAGATGGCATACACTTAAGCGCTTATCGTTCAACATGTAGAAAGAAATATTAAAATATGTGTTTTTCCATATGACAAAATGTAATTGTTGGATTATAAGATATGCAAATTTGCCACCATTAACTTTTGTGTCAGAATATAATATGGCATTGCTGCTTTGGTTGAACTATATATGTTTCCATAATGTAGGTACTTATACTAAGAAAAAAACTATAATAAAAATATTTTTTATGAAAAGCTTTGCCTCAATATTTACGACCATCTTGGTACTTCTTGAAAACAGTGGTATCGAGATTGCTTGTATTCCCGTCTCAGGTTTGTTATATAACATAATTTACATATCTTAAACCTTTATTTAGGCACTCTATTTTATTTAGAAGTCTCTTTCTTTTGTTTTTTATTTTTCTGTTCCCCAAATAAATATCCGATAATTTGGCGATGCCCGAGCTGCCAAAATATTTTTAGCATCTTTATTTAAACAATTTCTTTTGGCATCAATAACATTTTTTCAGCAAATAAATTAGAGTTCTTTTTAACCCAGATATATCTAACATCGCAGACAAGATAAACAAAACATATATACTCGTACCTACCTGAATATGTGTACGTTAACGTAATTCTCTTGGAACATAATCCATGTATTCTTTAATAAATACGCTTCATGTTAATTACGCTATAAATGTTTCGTCTAATTAATTATATCAGTGTAATTAGTATTAAGCGTATTTTTTAAGAAATACACATTGCCACTGAGAAAAATTATATTTATGTTTTATAATAAATCATAATAAACAAAACTAATACAAATGACAATGAACTATTCTATGATAACCCAAATTGTATATGTATTATAAAAGTAAACATTTTTTATATCTTTCCAAGTTTCTATTCAGAGTATTTTGAATTAGTATATACTATGATAATAAATTACACGATGCTTCATTTAGATTATATGTTGTATAATGTAATAGGATTTATATGTCTTGAATATTAATATGGAAGCCTTTTCATTTCATATTTAGCTAAACAATGGATGGTGTAGAATATCTATATACAAATACTTGGTATTGTTTCTGTTTCTTTCGTGTTATATAGTAGTCCGAGAGGAATAGAAATGTATGCCCAGATTATTCAACCAAACATTTACTATATTTACATAGCAGAATCGTTTGATTGACTAAATTAATGAACTGAAGATGACAATTTGATGCCACTATAGGTGATTTCTTTTAAGATTGCAGCACCACCGTGGTAATGTTTGAACTATAGGAATGTTGTTAATTTGTACTATAAATAATTATTTAAATTTAGTAAATTACGATTGAAAGATTTGACTGCATGCATCCTTGGTGGATCGGTTAACAGAGCACCTGACTAACGATTGAGAGATCTTAAGTATGAATCTCATCCAAGGGAAATTCTTGTAATCACATTTCCTCAATTAAATTTTCAATACAAGCAGAAAATATAATTACAAGTTTCAAACACTGACAAAAACTAATTTAAAATTTATATCATATTTACTAACTTAACATACAGTGTGTCCCCGGATGGACTGAACAATATAAAAAAAATATTTGGGCCTTTTGTCATTCCTTATACAATTTTTGCCTGAAAGAATAATCTAAATATTATTTATAGCAGCTGAGAAAATTACAAAAACACACTTGAACTAAAGGAATCTTTTTTTATTTTATTCAACACACTTTTCAGCTCTACGTACAAATTCTTATAAACATTGTGGATCATATCTTCAGTGACAGAATTGACCGCTTCCGTAATTATTTGTTTTAAAATTTCGATATTTTTATCTAAATTAGTACTATAAACATGCTGTTTAGCATATCCCCATAAAAAGAAATCCAATGGGCTTAAATCAGAGGAAAGAGTCGGCCAATTAACAGGTCTGTAACGACCTATCCATCTGTTTCCAAAATGTTCGTGCAGATACCAACCAGCACTGTTAGTGAACAAGAGTCACATTTAAAATCAAATTTCTTCAAATGTTTAGCTTTTATATGTCTCTCTAAATTAATTTTGTGGTTTGTTCCATATTCACAAGAGTCACACTTATAATCGTATTCATTCAAATGTTTAGTTTTTATATGTACTGCTAAATTATGTTTAATGTTTGTTCCATATTCACTATCATCACATTTATAATCCTATTCTTTCAAATGTTTAGGTTGTTGAAAAAATACATTTTCCAAGATAGGTTCATCTCTTATTGCAGGCATTAAAAAATGTTGAAGCAACAAAATACGGGCCGATGATTTTTCCATACATAACACCACACCACACATTCACCTTTTTGTAATACTGACTTCTAGTTGTAATTTTGAAATTAGGATTTTCTTTCGACTAAAATCTACAGTTTTGCTGTGCAACTATCCCAATGGTTGTAAATGTCAATACGTCCGAAAAAGAATGTTTTTGCAGATGTTACGATTTAAAAAATTATTTTCTCCAACCCATAAGCAAAAGTCTAAACGCAATGCATCATCACCATTTCCCAATTCATGTACAAAAATCGGTTTATTAGGTTTAATTTTGATTTCTTTAAAAATGCTTCGTAAATATGATTTGCCAATTAAATGATTTAACTGTGCAGACCTTTTTCGTAAGGATAATTTCGGATATGTTTCTACAGAATCTAGAGCCAGTATTGTAGCAGCATCTTCCTCATGCATCGTGTATCCTTTTTCTTTTCTTGATGTCATGTACACTACCTATTCTTTCAATTTTTTCTACCAAATTTCGTAAAGCATTAACGCACACGTGAATATTAATAAATATCAGCACGATGAGGATAAAAAAAAGTTAATCGTGAAATTATAGCATAAAAGATTCAGGTAATTATAACCTATTAGACAATTTTACACTGGATTTAACATACACGAACCAGCTCAGCATAATTATTCGATATGTGAAAATTGACAGCAAATAAAACTTAGATTGTTTTTAACATTTATTGATTTAAAAACATATCACACATAATACACAAAAAACAGATATTTGAATACCTTGAAGGAGTGTGCCAATTAGATTTTAAAACAAGTAGGAGGCAATCATATCGTAATGCCCCAAAATGTCTGGGCGTTGCAATGGTATGCAACAAACAATTTTAGAAATGAATTCGTTGTAGTGTGGTTGCAGTATTTTTTCGACAAAATTCAACGTAACTGGTTTTCCTGAAATTAATTTTGAATTGGTTGTTATTAAACCATTCATCAAATCGCTTGATTGCCGTCAACAAATTCTGTGTCAGTAGCTTCGTATTCGACACAAATATAAGTATTTCTGTATCGTTAGCATACATTCAAACCAGTTCCACCGTAATACCATCGGGTAAGTCTTTAATATATAATAATAAAAAAAGGCAAACGGACCTAACACATCTCCCTGCGGTACACCAATACTCGCTCCAAACTCATCCGAAAGAATATTGTTTGTTTTTACGTTATTTTGCGATCACGAAGGTACGATACAAACCACTTATTCAAATTACCCCTAATGCCAACACTTTCCAAATTTTTCAGTAAAATATTATGATTAAGGTCATGAAAGCCTTTCGTTAGATCTAAAAATATACCCGCCACCTTCTATTTTGTATTCAACAGATTGTTTATATCTTGAGTGAGCTGTAAAGCTCCATGTTCAGTAGACAATTAATTCCCCGCGAATCCCAAACTGTTCAGGGGGAGTATGTTGTTGTTATTTAAATAGTCAATTACCTTATTATACACAAGTTTTTCGATGACTTTAGAAAAGCAAGATAGTATCACTATAGGTCTGTAATTTTCAATATCTAGTTTATGATTTCGCTTGTATATGGGAAATATGATAGCCTGCTTTAGTGCATCAGGAAACACATCATTGATAATAGGTGCCAGAAGCAGCGAAACCTCTTGTACTTTATTAGTTGCATAGGGACACCATCATAACCAGCAAATTTTTTACTCGGTATCCCATTGATTACATTTTCGACTTCCTTGCTGGTAACGTGATAGAAAAATATAGACTCCACAGTCGAATTATTTCCCAACTTTAAAAACTATGTCATTATCCTTTCTATTAATGGATTGACAGCTGACAATATTCCATAAAGTCTTCGGTATGCAGGATCTACTACTAATTTGTTCTTCATAATACGCTTTCTTTTTCATATTAATTTTACATAATATGTAAAATATGTAAAATATATACTATATATTATATAGTCTTTTTTTGATTGTTTATATAACGTGTGTATATTTGCGTCTTTTGTTACCTTTCTAAGCCAATCCAAGTTTAATAAGATTTCCTTCTTAGCCCTTAAGTCGTCATCGAGCCATGGTATAGGCTTCATTCGTTTCTTTGCGATTACCCGCGTCAATGGAAAATACATATCGAATAGAAGCCCAAACCCATCCCAAAATTTATTAAACAGGTTTTCAGAATCCAAACAACTGTACTCCTTGAGTTTCAATATGGACAGCCCCTCCCGAAAAGAAGAAAAAGCATGATCGTGAAATTTACCAGTGAAAAAATAATCTGCATTATCCACTTTCTCTACCCAGCAACCAAAACATAACCACTGTGCAATATGATCCGACAAATGTAATTCCAGAATGCGGCATTCACTATCATTGATATTTGTTACCACGTAGTCAATCGCATATCGAACTGTACACAGAACTATCTTTTTCCAAATTAAAAGTATTAAAAAAATTAAAAACGAAACACGATTAGACTAGAGAGGCTCGACGCCATAGGCGAAATATGTTTAGTGCATCAAGGAGTCTTAATACGGCACTGTATATTGCACCTCGATTAGTCAACAAATTAATTATAATGAATTATGCTGTAGTTGCAGCATTTTAGAAGTAGTTTAAGCAAATAAAGTGTACCTGTTTACAGTGGCGCCGGAACGTTAATTTCTACCAATAATTCGTCTATAAGGTTTTCTATCTCCATTGCTTTCCTGTGATCTGAATCAAACTTTTTGATGAATGTATTAGCAAAGACTTATTATTATTATTATACCTACATGTAATAACAATATTCCGGGGTTATGTTCATTATGTATAGAGAGATTCAAAAGATTGTCTTTTAGATGAGATTTCATATCTGACAGTGCATGTCCTAATTACGTCACGAATGGCTGGAAACTTTCAAAGTATGTGCCACATATTAAGAGGGGCGTTTACTAACAAATAGAACCTTATGCAACTTATATTACTCGCGGGACGGGTAGACGCAAGGGGGTGTGAGTAAGTCGTGGTAGACGATATTCGGTTCTGTCACAGCGCTTCGGTTTTATTCACAGATTCTGTCATAGATAAAGGAATACTATAGATGGGAAACATAATGTATAAAGAATGCGTACTTACGGAACTGTTGATGTTGTTGATGTTTTATAATAAGCCAATTTTCGCTTGCCCATAACTTATATTATTAAACACTAAAATATTATAGGTATATATGACATTTCTTTTTAATTACAAACTGTCACTCTGACTTAAGTCTGGAATAGCCGACCGATTCCGATAGATTTTCGTCTTCGCTAGGACCGGTAGAGATACCGTAAAGTGGGGATAGACGACGCAATAGCTTTGAAAAACCTCGTGTGAAATGTGTGTGACAATGTTTACTATTTAATGTTTTTTATCTTCAAAAATAATTACAGAAAGTTATTTTCTTATTTATATCGTTCATCAAATGTGCAGCTGGCGCGTGGAGGTTGCTTTTTCTTTTGTGTATCAGCCTTAGTTAGTAGACATTAATTAAGTTCATGCATTTTTGTCGTTATTTCTAAGACACATAACTTTTTAAGAAAATAAATTAGTACAAAAACTGACCTTGACATTATAAATTAATGCCTTTTGCAACACTAACCCAAATTTGAGATTCTGAAATTACAAAATAAATTCAAAAAACTTGAAACGGCGATGCCCTAGTTTTCGATAGCTAAACGCTCCTCTTAAAATAAAAATGTTTTATTTAGAACTACCAAACATTGTTAATTATTCCATCCTGTTTTATTTATAATAATTCTCTTAATTATCATTTCATAAAAAATATGTTTTTGCAATAACATGCATGCAATACTTTCAATTATTTTATGTCATACTAAACTCAGATATTTGTATCTCATGGCGATGGCATACCTGAAAATTTTAGTGTTTTACGAGAGTTACTATGCCAACATGAAATGTCATGTTTTACAATGTAATGAACACGTGTAATGACATAACCTTTAAATATGATTACGGATGACGTTTAGCAAAAAGTGGAAGTATGGCAACGGCTAAATTGCCAAATAAAAGACCCGACTTTGTGAGTCGTACGACATGAAGAAACACGCACACTCTTTTTGAATCTCTCTGTAGTTCTGATAATTCACGCATGTTATTGTAAATGTCAAAGGTTTGCTTTTTTTAATTATTTGTAATTATTATAGAATCGTTTTAGAAACCAACAGAATGAAAGTACTAAATACCTACAGGCAACTATTAAATGCCAGTATAAAATAACATTGACAGGAAAAGCTTCAAATCAAATAATTTAAAGTAATTACTCAATATTCCAGGATATAGGTTTTCACTACAAAAATACTATTACCTAAAAACCGTTTCAAAATTATATATCTTAAGTAAAAGCGATAATTTTAAAATGCCTATCATTATACCACGAGATCAAAAATTATATTGATTAAGGTTTGCCATGGAATGTAAAACGTCTGTCTTAAGTTATATTATTAAGTGTTATACTGATATTTGACTGACATAAAATTTGTAAATATGTAATAACGTATAACACTTAATGATATAACCTAAGAGGAGCGTTTACTTATCGAAAATTAAGGCATCGCCGTTTCGCGTTTTTTAAACTTATTTTGTAGTTTTAGAATCTCAAATTTGGGTTAGTGATGCAAAAGGCATAAATTTATAATGTGAAGATCAGTTTTTGTACTAATTTATTTTCTTAAGAAAGTTATGTGTTTTAGAAATAACCACAACAATGCAAGAATTTGATTAATATCTACCAACTAAGGCTGGTACACAAAAGAAAAAAAACGCTCAACATATTTGTTTTGTCGAGACGACGTTTGATAGCTAGACTAGGATCCGATAGGTGGTACTGTAGTCAAGTTAGTAAAAAATTCTATATTTACAGACCAAAATGACACATATACAAAACATACATTGGTTTAGTGCCAAAAAAAAAACGAAATCTGGAGCAGATAGGTGGCGCTATGTTGAGCGCCACCTGCCGGAAAGGACAAAACGTCTGCCGGACCAGCTAGTATTTTTCGTAATACTGGGTATTCGGTTTCGTAGCCGAGCCGAGCATTCTCGACAATTTGCGTTCTTTGAATGACAATTATAACAAACGTTAAAATTACTTATAGGTTATATTTCCTGATAGGTGAAATTTAACGCTATATTAATTTATTAGCGCATGTCGGTTGCAAAAGTAATTCTGTTATATACAACTTGACTAAGCAGTACTGATTTAATTCGTAACTATAAAACTTAAACTTTTAATAGTTAAACTTTAATACTAAAGATGGAATGAACTAAAAGTGACCTATGATTGCGGCTTTATTTATAATTTTGTATGTATGTGTATTGTGCTTAATGTATTTGTTTTATATGTTGTACATTTAACATTTTTATTTCCATATTATTATATTTTAGATGACATATGCAAACAATTTTATTATAATCGTTTCGATAAAAACACTTCCTAATTTTATATTACGCTGGTCAACAGTGAAAATCTTTCCGATTCAAAAATAGATATTTTTGAATCATTTCATCATCAGAAAAACTCTCAGTTAGCTCTTGGTTCTCAGATATAACTCATCCAGAGGATCAAGGATAAAAAAAAATACCTATTCGAAAAAACAAAATTTTTTTTTTCAACCAAAACAATACATAGCCTGTTTCTAGGGTAAAATTAGACCACTAGATACTTTAAAGGATATATCTAAACTTGTAGTAAAGGTGCAGCCTACAATTTATAAATAAAAAATATTTTGCCCTATCTACACATAAATCTTGGATTAATGAAGAACTTTGTAAAGGGGATGGAGCAACGCGGAGAAGCTTTTCAGTACTTCAGAGGACAATTTCCACAGATCAGTAATACTAAAGTAAAAGAAGGTTTCTTCATTGGCCCGCAAATTAATCTTCTTCAAGATGAAAACATGGCTTCTTGGGAAATCGAAGAGTTAACAACTACGTTCCGATGTGAATAATCTTCTAGAAAAGCACCATCAATTAGGCTGCACCATTCCACTTAAACTCCACTTGCTACATTCTCATCTGGACTTCTACCCTGAAAACTGCGATGCTGTAAGTGACGAATATGGAAAGCGATTCCAACAGGACATTTCGCAAATGAAACGAAGGTATCAGGGAGAATTGCACAATTCTATGCTTGCGGACTACTGTTGGAAGTGACAAGAGACGACCCAGGACAGGAGTAAAAACGACAAGCAAAGAGAAAACGTTCACGTGAATAAGTCCTTTTAGTTAAGGTTAGTGAAGCTATAAAAGCAGAATCGAATGTCAACTAAACTAATTAATATCTAATGTCACACTGTCGACCTAAATTAGGGTAGTTTAGCTGTTTTCAGAATGAATATAATTACGAAGTGTATTTTTAATATTTCTACTTGAAATTCGTATATCTTCTTCAAAACTAGAGCTAATAAAAAACAAAATCTGTTGTCATATTCGTTTTTCTCGGCCCAAAATTAGGGTAGATTAGAAATTTTGATCAAAAAAAAGAATTCTAAAGAGTATTTTTGTTGAACAGTGTTATTAATGTATTTATTTAATAAGCTACAGATTTTGAACTACTCCGGCATCATCAACATATGACATTATAACTTTAAAAACAGGTAATATTACGGGGGCTTTTACTTGATCAGCGTATGTCAAAAAAAGGTCAATTTCCACGCAAAAGGTCGCAAAAATTAAGGCACTTGAAAAAATTGTCACTACATGAACGAAATAACCAATATTTGTTCTACTACCTCTCCATTAAAATTTACATTTATATTAAAAAAATAGTTAAAATAGAGCACTTTGAATTTTTTTCGGTTTTCAGCAATATAAAGCTTATAAAGTATTTTTTTTAATTGAGAGACGCTAGATATTTTCATTCTGAATACGACAATGTATTTACTTTACTTTCAAAGCAACCCTACTCTACAAAAAGTTACTTTGAAAGAGATTGATCACAAACTGCGTACGGATAAATGGCAGATAGACAACACACAATTCAAACCTCTATTCACAGTTTGCAATTTTTAAGACCAGCGATATGGAAGCTATACCTGGTCAACTGTAATAAGCTGACCACCAAATAAACAGAGATTGTATTCAACTTTTTTTTATTACATTAGTGTAAGAAAATATATTAAACTAGTTTATAAAAGAAACATTGAGGCAAATATATTTTAAATCAGGTGTCAGGTGAACGAATGTTTCATTCAGATATCGGCGTTATTTTGTAATTATTTTAATGATATTTCCGAGAATGTATTAGATATTAATTCTTCGTCAGGAATAAGTATATGTTATTATTATTATTATTACTATTATTATTACTACGCAATTTTACTTGTTACTTATATAATTAATAATATGAGCAATGTCGCAGTCAACTACAATATTACAAAAACAATTTTGTGCTGTAACAGTAACCGCGCCTGTTTTTTATAAAATCTAAAAATATTTATATTCTCTAATAAGGAGATGTTATGGATTATTAAATGATATATTCTTCCCAATCGACAGTGATAGTGTAGATTATCTAAATTAAATTATAAGCAATTTGTCGCAGGTAATATACGAACTAAATTTTATCACCAAATATAGTATAAGCAAGTAGATATATTTCAGAAATTTGTCCGTGTTCATTTATGATTATCACGTGATAACATTGATGGGTTTACTTTATTAGACATTTTTTTCCTGTTCCTTAATATTCTTCTCGCTTTTAAAATGTATATCATTTTTCAAGAAAAAGGTTCCAAATTTACGGAATTTGTAATTATTTTATTGATATTGGCCAGAGATAATTAGGTATTAAGTTCTCTTTGGCAATAAATACGTAGTATATATTATTATTAATAATAATTATTATTAAGTTCCACGACTTCTTACTTCTTACTAATTTAATTATTTTATATATGCATTATAAATGCAATATGTCTATTATCAAAGCATACCTACCTACGTGATAACAAAAAAAAACGAAAACAAAACTGTGTTATAATGAAAAACTGCTTAGTCTAAAAGCGTAAAAGAGTATCTCTTTAATGATAATAATTAAACATCTAGAAGACCACATTCATTTCTTTTCTAGGTAGGTAATCATGAACGTCAATTCCAAAATCTGGAGATGCATCTATTTTTTACGTGTAGTCAAGTCTGTTAAAAATACTTGCTCGAAAGTAAGCACATTCAATGACAAGGAGAATTATTTTAGTTTGGTTTTAGAACAACCTCTCGGACACTAACTCTTTCTAAATAATGACTATTTTTGAGGGGTCTTTTTATAACATGAAATTGATATAATTTACGCCTTTTATATTTTGGTAATTTTTGATATAAAGAAGATGAAAAAATTAAATAAGTCATGCCTAATTGAAGGTACGAAAATAAATAATGTAATATAAATCAATTTTATAAAAAACAATTTTTTTTAACGAAATTTTCAATAAAAATATACATTCAATTTTGTTATTCACTATTTCCAAAATTTCGTTTTAATAAAGGACATATATTAATGCAAATTATATTTTATTAACAATTTAGTGAAATGCGATTATTTCGATTTAAAAATTTTAAATAATTAAAATACAAATATCAAATTCTATGTGCTTAGAGTATATTGACTAGGTCAAGGCAAGCAAACATTTTACTTCTTTGCGGTAAATATATTTCACCAAAATAAAAATAAAAACTCATTTTATACTAATTATTCATATAAAATTTGAATTAATTTTCAAACACCGCAGAGTTATTTTATTATTATCCTGGTGGTATTTAAAATATAGTGTCTACAAGGAATATCCCAAGAAGTTTTTAATAATACGTCTTTATTTATATAACTGTTTGATAATATTTACTTTATAATAATTATTTTTATATTATCTGTTTAAAAACCGCAAAAGAATGAATGCGCAAAAGTGAATTAAAATATACTTACAATTAATTCGTAATAATGATTATTCCGTTAACGTTTGAAATTTCAAAAAAGTATCCTCACAAACTATCACTAAAATACACCCCGGTACACTGATTATCGCAAAAGAAATCACAGTCTCTGTCGCTAATAAAATATTACAAACATTCGCGATAGAGATTCACGATTCATTTGTTTGCAACATTTGAATGTCGTCGGCAATATTCAATTATCACAAAACGTGGACGTTGGCCAAACCGCGCGCTATCTTTTGCAATAGCCTTACTTACGGCACCGGCGACAGTCAGCACAACAACAAACAACGTGCGTAGAAATTCGCGATTCTGTGACAGCACTGCCTGTCTACGATCGGGTATTATATACATAACGTACAATACATAAACATGTAGCGCGTATATATGTATGTATGTGTATATATTCGTAATATATGTATATAGAATGCTGGAGAGTTGTTTCTGCTGCCCACCTTTGAGCGCGCGAAATTTATGGCCATATGTGTCCTGTTATTTGAAGAAAAAAAGGCCACTTCAAGTGATGCGTAATCGAGAAATGAAATCGAAATTATTTTGTCGATTATGATAAAAAGGACAAAGAAACATATAATTGGAATGTCGTGGTTTGTAAACGACGATTTTCTTAATTCTTTGCCGTCTTTAACCTGACGCTTCTGAAGAAGCAACTGGCACCATGTAGCGTTTCTCAAAGGCTGTTCAGAAAGATAGTAGAGCTGAGAGCCCGACCCAGCATTTATCATGTTTGTTGCTATTCTTTATGTGTCTAATCCAGTCTATTCTGTGCTATACGTTTGACCTACTTCTATATTATATTAGCATGTTTCCTCTCGAACTACCTTTAGGGCTTCCTACGTTCCGTTTCTTATATGCCCAAAAATCAAGTGCTTGTTTTTGTTGGTTTGATCCGTCTTTCTTAAATTACACAAAAATATTAATTTCCACACAGTCACGTATTACGAGGGGAGTTTTTTTTTTATGTTATCTACTTAGCTATGAAAGAAACGACTTGCAAAACGAACAACATTTTATTTTTCAATATAAGAACTAGAGATGAGAGCAGATATTGGTCACAGTGATTTTTCACAGTGATTTCGTAATCACTGTTTTCACCGTTTGCAAATCCGTGAAATCACAGTGATTAATTTCGTATTTATTATGATGAAAAGGGTTCTTTTCAATAGAGGCAAATAAATATCTTTTTTATGTAAAGAAATATTTCTGTCTGCGATTCTAAGATTTACTTCAATTTAAATAATATATTCAATTTGACATAAATATGTTTTAGCTGTTACGAAGCAATTATGATAATATTTTCAATGTTACTTATCGGATAGGCGAAGTCGACGTAACGTAATAACGTTCTAACAAAACTTTCATTCAGCAGACTGATCGGGAACCGATCCCGCTCCAAGCGTTCACTTCACAACAGTTGAGTGTTCGCTGGACAGGACCGCTCACCTTTATGTCATCGTCTGTCATCTGCTACTTTTCATTGCTCTCATATGTTAAAATTATAGAGATTAAACCGAATAAACAATAATAATAAATTGTTTTTCTGCATTATGTTTTGGCGTAGTCTTTAGTGGAAGGGCTGGTTTTTCCAACCCCGATTAAAATACTGGGTGAACTCCAATATTTTAATACATTTATTTCTGCACAATATCTTTAATTTGCTGTATCTTATTTTTCTAGTAACTTTCTTCAAAATTATGTATGGAATGCATCAATGGCGCATGCGTACAGAAGACGCTCACTAAGTGAGCGTAGAATTTTTCCGCTCACAAAAATGGCGGCCGCTCCTGAACATGTTCAGAGTGAGAGCTCGTCTACTGGACATGATCAATGAATAGTTGCGCAACTGTTGTGTCTGCTGAATGAAAGCAAAGTTAGTGAACTTATATTTTCATAATAATTAATAACCATTAATAATGTAGTTTAATATATTAATAATTAAAAAGTGCCTAAATAAACTTTATATTTAATAAATATAATATTAGAAGAGAAACTGAAATGTATATAATTATTGCATATAGGTACATTAAACTGAACAAATAATACAAAAGATATACTTCATTGCTTGGAGTTACTTTTTACTTATTTTCTATTTTATAAGTTATATTTATTATCCATACACATTTGTACATATATTTATGTGCATACATGATCATCTATATAATTAAAAACATTTTATCATGTTACTTAGTATACGTATATAAATTTAAATCTTTTTCAAGTCTTTTTGCAAGTTCACGTGTTTTATAAAAAACCTAAATTAAATGCATTGATGCAAAATACCTACTGATATACCTAATATGCGTATATCAATATTTTATAACCTCATCAAATCAATAATCATCAATTCAATAATTTCCATTATATATTATACGTATAACGGGAATTTATTGTGTTCAGATATTCATTTTCACCGCGAATATATTTTTACTACGCATATAGTTAAACAGCTCAAAGAGCTGTTTATAATCGAACGACGAAACATGGTTTATTTTCACCGAGCTCGGAGAACGGTGATTGAAAGAGCCGTTTCAAATAAAGCGAACGGCGAAAGCAGGAGTCGTTTGTTTTCACCGCTCATAGTAAATAGCTCGGAGAGCGGTGATTGAAAGAGCTGTTTCAAATTAAGCGAACGGCGAAAATAAACGGCGAAAATAAACATTAAAAACAAACGGTGAAAATACACGGCTCCTGCTTTCGCTGTGATTAAAAGAGCTGTTTAAAATCACCGCGATTTTGAAATCACCGTTTGCTTTAGAACGGTGAATGAAAAATCACCGTTAAGACCATCTCTAATAAGAACCATAAACACTAACACACTTATGCCAACTTTTCTTTAATAACGCTACGCCTTCGCACAAGAATTATTTTGGTAATCCCGCAAAATACGATCCTCGTCTTCATTCGATAAAAATCAACGCCCTCTGAAGTATTTTTTGATGATGAACTGTAGGGTGGATATTGTAATTCCTGGAAGCCGCATTCTTTGTTTACTGCTTGAAGAATTCGTACCTTTTGCACCCTGCAATTGACGTGCAAAAACAGAGTTTTCTGAGCAAAACTGTGGGGTCTTCTTCGCGTATAGCGGCGTTCAATTTCTTAATCGTGTAGACATTTTCCGTTATTGTAGTCCCTTTTGGCATATACTCAATTAAGAGAATCCCCTGCACATCCCTTCTAATATCATTGTCGGTTGCAGTCCAGGTTTTTGTTCCATATCACAGAACACTTTTGATATTGGTACGAAGCAAAAAAAACATACATGCATTACACTTTGTCCTAGATGGAGTGACTGGTACCAGTGGAGTGACTGTGAAGTAGTTTAAGTCACGACCGTAAGCACACAATTGCTATATTTATAAATTCATATTGAGCATAGACTCACATACGAGACCCTGTCCTAAATCAGGAAATCCTATACAAGAATGAATAGATTGTAAGCCCGACAGAGTGCAACAGTAAGAATTAAAACGGACGCCCTTTGGTATGTGCGAAATACCCAAGTAAGAAGAGATTTAAAAGTGCGGTCATTGAAGGAAGAGATCAAGAATAACTTCTGTGCGACTTACCCAGCCAGTGCTCACATTTGAAAGCGGCCCTAGAATGTGGCAGTCAAGAGAATTAAAAATCTTCTACAGCCACCGTGAAGAGCGGCAGATGACCACAGCACGAACCACGTCCCAAACAAGGCACTTCATTCAACTAGGAAGCACAGGTGCTGCAGATAGATAACATAAGGAATAAACTAGTTCGTTTTATAAACTCGTTAGTCACTCGTTTTAAACATTCGCTCCGCTACACGTCGCTCGTGATTAATAAAACTTATGACTAAAATTAATGTTAACTTGATACATAATATACTATTAGGATGCCCTTATACCTAAATAATGTTATTTAAAAAAAAGCACTCCATTCGTTTTTTTTTTTGGTTGCTATCTGCAATATAAAATAGAAGACAGTAAGATTCTACATTATGTGACAAAGACGAATCGCCTATTAAAAGTATGTTTTATCAGTAATTCATAATGGCAATGTTAATTTTTTTTTAACCCGGCAGTGGTCGCTAGGCTATTTGTGACGCTGTTGGTCGCGCGGGAGACTTTCTCTCACATTCTTAATTTTGATATAAGACTTGTTGCATTTTTCAATTAAATTTCAAAAAACAATATTTTAGAATAAACTTTTAACATTTTAGTTTAAATGAACAGAAAATACTACAGAGAAATAAGGATTAATTAAGAAATTATTTGAAATTCTGAATTGAAGTACCAATTTTTTAGTTTTCTTCGGAATCTTCATCAGCGCCCAAACAGTTGAGACAAGTGTGCGTGGTATGTTCTGGGCAAATGGGCCTATGGCAAGTAGTGCAACTTTTTTTAGTTTTTCTGTTTTTTCTGCGAGGGCATAAATAACAGAATTGTGTTTCTTCATTTGGAGCGGTTGGTTGATTCACATTTTCAATTGGAATTGTAGCCACTCTTGCTATTGTCGTGCGAAGCATCACCGTTAGATTCTTGATTTGCGCACGTTCTACAAGATGTGACTTAACTAGTGAAAGTGCCAGATCCTTCAAAAATAATCTCCGTTCTTGAATATAATCCAGCTCGCTGTTATTGCACTTATACACAATGTAACTATTAATACCACCAATGTTTAGCATGGAAAAGTAAACAGTTAGGGGCCAGCGACAACTAATTCTAGCCACAGAGTATAGAGCTTTCATCTCATCTACGACATCTACTCCTCCTTTTGTCAGGTTGTAGAAGGTGATGATTTCGGGTTTGTTTTCGTCCCCCGTCGTAAGGTCTATTACGTCGTCATTGTGTAGTGTTGACAACAGCAGCACATTTTTGCCTTTCTTAGGAACACACGAAACTAACACAGCCTCTTTCGAAAAAGCGAATATACTGCTTTTGACTGGTCTTGACCTTATGTCAACAAGTTCGCGCGGGATCTCCCTCTTATTTTTACGAGGTGTGCCAACGATAGTTCTATGGTTCACTGCTAAGTCGTTGGCTAAAGGCAGTGACGTAAAGTAATTATCCATGGTGACATTTCGGCCTGTGTTGAGAATTGGGGTTATCATTCTCTTGACTACGCTTGTTGCACTGTTGTCCAATTCGTAAGGTCCAGGCGGCTGTTTCCCAGGATATATCTCTAAATTGGAGGTATAGAATGTTCTGGCGTCAACTAAAGCATATATCTTTATGCCATATTTCGCAGGTTTGTTAGCGATATATTGACGAAATTTGCAACGCCCTCGAAATGCTTCCAGCATTTCATCAAGCGTTGCATACTCTCCAATTTGATAATTTGTTTGACAACGAACAACAAATTCATCAAACTGCTTTCTTATTGGCGCCAAATTGTCAACTGCCTTACGCTCATTTCTGTCACCAATGTTGTCGAATCTCAATGCGCGTAATAATGTCAGAAATCTTCTGCAAGACATTGTGGCACGATAACACTCTGGTGCTGTACCATCGTTGGTCCACAGTTCTGTAACATTTACATGGTGGCTTTTCTTTATTCCAGCCAGATAAAGCAGACCTATAAGGGCTCTTATTTCATTGAAGGATGTGTCGCAGCAATCTCTAGCACGAACATACCGTTGGCGCATTCGTCGTAGATATATATTAGTATAATTGACAATCTCTTCAATGGCTGCGTCGGGGAAGAACAACTCCCAACATTGTAAAGGCGACTTGGAATTTCTAGCAACCGCTTTCACACCTGGAAGATGCGTTACCAAATTTTTGGATCTAGTTTTACTTATACGATGAGACACATGTTTCAGCCATTGCGTTTTTTATCCTTTCCGAGAAACTTAGGGACATTAGCAGCCATAAAGTCACCTCCATCTCTTGATTCCGTGTCAACTTCATCCACTGCTTCAGAACCAGAGCTATCAGACTGCGCTGAATCGGTGTTGTCTAAGTGGTGCTCACTTTCGGCATCACTTTCTGGATCGTCAATTCTCTCTGCCTGATCTTCAAGATTGGGTGGCAGCTCATTTTGCTGTAGATCTGTATCGAATCAATTGTAAATTTTAACAATTTTACCGTATTTTATGACTTACCTCTATTTCTTTCTTGTTCCAACTGCAAAAGAGCCAAGTTCACAAGTAATTGTCCACGATTCATGACGAAAACACAAGAATTTAGTAAAGAGTAAAACTTCAGTAGTCGCGCGACGAGAAAAAGTCTCACTCAGAGCGCACGTCTTCAACAAATAATTTCTTACAACTAAACGAATAGTTGTGGTTATGTTGTCAAGTTACTGCGCAGTAGCAGAAGAATAATTAGGAGTATAGCGGGAAGCTTAACCCTGTATGTGGTGCAGCAAGAAAGATATCACTTACGAAGTAAAAATGTGAGAGAAAATCTCATATAGCGACTGCTCCCGGGTTAAAATACTAATTTTAAGTAAAGTGAGTATATTTTATTTGAAACTTGTAAAAAGGAAAATAAAAATGAATTTTCTAAGATAAATAAAAAGTCATACATTTTGTAAAGTATTCTAATGGAGTGTACTTTATTATAAAAAAATTGAAAGTTCATAATTTAAAATAAATTTGTGAATTTTAAATATCTAATAAAATAATTTCAAGCACTATTTAATTAATATCTTAGAATATATAGCTTTTTCTGGGAAATACTATTACATGAAAATCAGTTACAAATTGAATATTATAAATAAAGTTGATAAATATTACTTTTCTATACCTACATTTGACTATTCTGTTTAGTAGGCAAGCATTGTTGACAAATTTGTATTATTTTTATCTACGATCATGTAAAAAGTGATAGCTTTTTGCATGATTTTTAGGGTAAAAAGTTAGCATTTATTGAACCCGTGCAATAAAAGTTTTTATTGCACGGGTTTTATTGCACAATTTTAACTAATAGAATAATAAGAAAAATATCAGTAAGATATTTTATTCATTTCTGTAAATATGTACATTTACTTTACAATTAGTACAATTTTTAATAAGAATTTGAGGAATCTCGTGACTTCTTGATGTAGAAGGAAGTATATCGGTAGTAGCATTGCTTGAGTTTGCTTCTTCAGCTGCACCTCTACCCAAAATTTGATTTGATATCGCGACCTCGTGTTGAACGGATTCTTCCACGTAAGATGCTGCCACCGTCTCAGCTGGACCTCTGCCCAAAATTTGATTTGATATCGCGACCTTATGTTGAACGGATTCTTCCACGTAAGATTCTGCCACCGTTGATGACTTCCAACCACCATGTCTTTTTAATTCTAGAACATCTGCTCCTGCATCTGCAAGTATGGTGGTAGATGACCGTCTAAAACTATGGCCAGTATACTCGTGCGGATTAAGCAACTTCAGATAACTAGCTATTTGGCTTGGTATTTTTCCAAAAGTATTAATACCTATAGGCTGAACAGAACACTTTCCATTATTGTAACTGACAAACAGTCGATTATGTGCTTTTGCTGGTGATCTTAGGCTGACGTATTTTCTGTATATTTCAACCATATTTTTCATATCTCTCGTTTCAGTGCCAATAATAAAACATCGAGGCTTATTGGTTTTAGATGTTGGAATTTTGACTATCAACATATTACCAACATCTTCCACATCATCTATGCTCATTTTATGAAACTCATCTCTTCTACAAGCACCCGCAATACCAAAAAGTGCTACAACCTAAAATTAAAAAGTGTCTAATTTTAGTCACTGACCACTCAAAGAAAATGTTGCATTAAAATACCTTCATCACTAAAAATCTATTATCAGGCGCGTCATTTATAAATTTGAATATATCATTTTTACTGAATACTTTGGATTTCTTGGGACGATATCCTACAGATTGGCGCTTCATATAAGCGGTTAACTTCGAAAACTGCTTAAGATCGATGTCTTTTTCGGCTAATAGGAGGGATTTCACCATGGAATATTCCGACCATAGACTTGATGGCTTTATATCCTTAGCCCTTTTTCAAAAATAAGCAAGGAACACATTTTCCGTAAGATTCTCCACTTTCATTGAAATACACCAGGCGTTGAATCGTTTATATACCAATTCATACTGTTTTCTTGATTTTTCTGGTATTAGACTCGCTGTAGCCGTTTGTGCGATCTCTACAATTGTATCACTATGATCATTATCAATCATTTTATACTTTATATTTAACAGATTAAATTAATAATTTCAGAAGCAACAATGACATACTAATGAAGTTTGTTGATACCGTTGTTTCCTTAGTAATAGCAGGTAATAGAGTGACAGAATAACATCCAACATGACAGTCTACATGATAGCATAGGAGTACTTGAATAATACGATACCCGTCAAAGTGACATTTATTAAAAGATCGATATACTACAAGTATTCATAAAAATTGACTATTTCTGACCAAAATTGGCATGATTGTAGATAAAACGTTGTAAAATACACGTGTAAAAAGTCTCTTTAGTGCACTCACGACTTTAAAAACACTCGCTACGCTCGTGTTTTTAACTACGTCGCTCGTGCACTAAAGAATGACTTTTTACACTTGTATCTTAAATAACTATTATGACGACAATTTAATTCATCTGTCAAAAACATGACATTTTAATACACGCTGTGTTAGTTTGCTATCGGATAAACTGCACGTTTGCTAGCGGATAAACTGCATGTTGATTTTCCATGGCAACGAAAATTCAATTCTGACAGTATCGTTCAAATAAATTTCATACATAAACATTTATATTTTTCCCTTCCAAAATGAATCGTTTCGGCAGTGCTACTATAGAAAAAATAAAAGATGCCGTTTCGAATACCATGCCTAACAATACAAAAAAAACGAAAGCCTCAATATGGAAGCAATTCGTGTAATTTTGCTCTGAGAGAAACTATAAATTGGACGGCAATACACCAGTTAATGTAATTGCTAGTATACTAGAAGACTGGGCCTATAATATGAAGAAAAGAGATGGGACAGACTACAAAGAATACGTTATCAAAACTATCTGGAACACTACTGCAAAATGTATTCAAGAACAATATTTCAATGAATTTGGCATAATTTTTGACCCATTTAAGGATATTATTTTTCAGTCAGCTCGCAATGCTAAAAACGCAAAAAGAAAAGAACTGCAAAGCAATCCCAATAAAAGAAAAAGGAGTGCTACTGCTTTAACTAAGGAAGAAATTATAAAAATGATGAACTTATGGGACGAGAACACACCAAATGGATTGCAAAAGAAATTTTTCCATATTGCTGCATTTGAGTTGGCTTGGAGAGGGGGAGAAGCTGTACAGTGTAAAATTCATTATTTTAGAACAGAAAAAAATAATGCCGGAACATCTACAGGTAGGCTCGAATACAATCCGATATTTTCGAAAACAGCCCAGGGTGGAGATAAGAAACTTAACGATAGTAAGTGGCTCACGGAAAATAAAGAAAATCCTGATTTATGTCCTGTTAGATTGTTTTATAAAATTCTAAGCAAAAGAGGATCAAATATTCTTACTGATCGATTGTTTTTGACAGTGAATCAGTATTATGAAACAAAAGGCAGCAAGGGATGGTACAAAAATATGCCTATTGGTCGAAATGAACTCTCTAAATGGACCAGAGATTCAGCTATCAAAATTCACCTTAATGCCGACAATAAATATACCAATCATTCAAATCGAGCAAGTGCTGTTTCAACATTGGCCAAAGCGGGAGTAAGTGATCTGCAAATCACTAAAATAACAGGCCATTCAAACACAAAATCCTTAAAATCTTACCTCCAGTTTGATCCAAATCATCACTCAGAAATTGTAACAAATCTAAGGAACAAAAATAATGTAAATAGTGTTCAGTCGGGTACGAATAAAATAACTTACAATAACTGTACGTTTTCTAACTGTACTTTTAGTAACGATTAAGCTACTATTTACCTATGTATTGAATGAAATGTTGTTTTTTGCGTTGATTAAATAAAAATATTTTTGTTTATTAATGTTAATTAAATGATTCATTAAATTGTCTTACCAAATACCATTCGAGTTTGTGTTTATTTCCGGAACAAACTTTCATTTTGACAAAACTCAAACTTTGTTGCTTAAGGGTAACACGACTCGAACAAATAACAAAAGGTAAAACCGCTCCACCTTCGGTGTCGCGGTTTTACCATGTTATTTTTTCTCGTCAGTTACCAAGCAACAAAGCTTTCGTTCAAAATGAAAGTTTGTCCGGATAAACACAAACTCTTATGGTATTACCCCCGACAATAACAAACGTCAAAAGATAATTATGACAAATGTCAAAAAATCTATAAATATTATGGCGTTTGTGAGTTATATTACTTGACGGATAAAATTTTTAAAAATCTCAAATTTGAGGTCATTTTAAATTATTGGCGCATGTCGGTTGCCAAAACGACACAACCGTATGTATTTTTAATGGTGTATAAAAAAAATGTGAAATAGATTAATAGGTATAAATTGCAATAATTTAATATACTTACCAAAGTGTCATATTTGTCGCAATACTTAAATTTATATTTACAAATTAAAAAAGTTTATCTGCATGACTTTTTTTTCATTCGTATATCAATCTCACTTATGTCACGACACCTTGTGTTAAAAAGCGAAAGGATTAAATTCGATCATTAAATATAATGAATTAATGAAATTATTGAATTAAAGAAGAACTTTAATAATAAAAAAACGAATCCAATCCCTGAATAAACTGAGGTCTAAAGTAAGTAATGATTTATTAAAATGGAGGGAATTACAACAAAAATACATCCAAGTGTACACTACAAGATTATAAAGTTTAAAATATTGGAATTGCAAATGATTATTTATTGAACAAATTATTAATACTGAATTATTTGTACTTCGCACCACCACACTTTCACTACGTGTTCAGAACAATATGTTTTTTTAACCAAGTTTTGTATAAATACTAAAATTTTTATTGAAAAATTCATAGCCCTTATAGAGTAAAAGTAATAATGGACTGGAGCTCAACATGAATGCTTACAATAAAATAATATATGGATGCTTATTCCAAGTAGCTGTTAGGACGAATATGAACTTTTCGATGTTGGCTTCTTGCAAGAATCGTAACGGAACATCTGCAACATGAGATTTGAACTCATGCCTCCTAATAGCTGGTTAGACGCGCTGCCATCTGCGACACGTAAGCCTGAGTCCATATCTACTTAAACGTCTTGAATATATATATATATATATATAGAAAAATTTTTCTTTACTGCTTAACACAGAATTATGGGTGTAAAACAATCGAAACGTCACATGACATACATAAAACTGTGTATTAATTACTTATTAGCTAAACCCATAATTCCGTGTTAAGCTGTAAAGAAACGTTTTTTCAATACATTACGAGTACAACAAAAGAAACATATAAATTATATTACAAAAGTAGACATATATTTAGAATGGTCATAACTGCAGGGGCCCTCTAAAACACTACACCATTTGGTCTAGGAAGTAGGAAAAAACCTGCAGAATAAGAAACCTCCATTACAGCACCACAAAACTAAAGGTAAACTTAGCTAGAGGACATTCTTCAACAATATGTTTAACTGTTTCAATCTCAGCTCCGCAATCACAAGCTGGACTCGCAATCACATTACACTTGAATAAATTCCATTTCCTTCGCTAAACTCTCTAAGTAGTTACATTTGTCTTTGGATATACCTTCGATATTAAGTTGACAAATCTTAACAACTGTACCAATATTCCTAAAAGAAACACAATGTGAATTCAAACTTGAAAAATTATACCTGTCATATGACCGTGAGGATCTTGGGGATCTTGTACGATCTTCCAAGTCATGGTTATTATGGACAACATTATATTCTCCATTTTGGACCATCGTAAAGATGGTTACCATCAACCAAAATCAAATAAAATTAAAGAAATATAGATAAAAAGATAAAAATAACTAAGAAAATAAAAACTTAAAATTGACACTGACAAGATGTCAAACTATATATTATAATTATCGCATTATGTAGCCTCTGGATAGATAAATTAAATATTCCAGAACTTCGTAAATGTACTCTCAAGTATTTAAATAGTCTCCAAGGCTACTGAAATAGTAAGACTTACCAATAATAAATGGCCGAGCCCACTGGTTTGTTAATTAGAATGTATATCAACTATTTCCAAGTTTCTGGTTGTCAAGGAATCGACAATTTTTCCTTGTATCAATTGAGATGATCCATACATCGTGTAATGATGAAAATGACTCAGCCAAAATCACCTGTAAATAAATTTCATTAAATATTCTGCATAAATTATAATAAATTAAACTATCTTTCCTAAATTTGGTATTACTAATCATTCGCTGTACCATCTATAAATTCAGTTTTAAGTAGTCAATCATTTTTTAGGTTGTTACGATATTACATTTTATTACATCTGACGACTGATAATTTGAAACGTTATATATGTGCGTAACATTTCATACTTTCAATCATAGTACATTCAATTTTTGAACTATTCATTAATATATGTTCATACCTATCTATTTGTTGTTGTTGTCATATAAATTTCCTAAATTTAGGAGTGATATAACAATTTGATGAAAAAATATATTATTAATATTCAAATGTATTCATTCCGTTTATTCTGCTCAACTTTTTAGTTGAATACTTTCATTCTTGAACATTCAGTTTCTTGATATATAATGGATGAACACCTGTAAATATCGTATTTTATATGAAATTTCAATATTATCGAAAATATTAGTTAGTAAACTCAGAATATATTGTGTTATTTTAAAACAGGAATAATGCCGGAAAGAAAATTATACGGAAAAAGTTAAATACAATAAGTTCTGTTCTAGTTGTTTCGTTGACCCAAAAAGGCTAATTCTGCCGTGTTATGACGTCATGTCGCATTGCCAACAAAACTGGATCAAAATCGTTAATTCTATGTACCTGCACATAAAGACATACAATAGTTAATAAATTCTATAAAAATAGGTTGCAGTATAATAGAAATCACGATATTTAATTCTTAAATTTAATACTCTAGATCAGTGGTTTGCAAAGAGTGAGTTGCGCCCGGGGGGAGTGGGTGAGAGTCGCGAAAGGATGTACAAAATAAAATAATCAACTTCTTTAGATGTTTATTTTATCTTTTGCATCGCAAATAAATATATCGTCTTAATATACTAAATAAAAAATATTAATGCCACTAACTTCTCGAATGTGGATTCTGTATTTTACCCATTAGGATCCAAACTTTTTTTTCAATTGTTTTTGTGAATTTATGTCAAAATAGGTTTAAAACCTATAAATAACTAATATTACATGGTATTTTTTTATATTACAAAAGAGAGGGGTGCCTCGTATGAGGACAATGGACACATACTGGAATAATTGATAAAACTAAGAATTTTGTTTGTAATAGTATTTAATTTATAAAACACTACAAAATTATATATAAAATTTGATAAAACATTCTTTTTCTGCACAAATATTAACATTTCACTTTATGCATTGCCATCGTGTCTTCATTTTACAAACTTTACACATTTGTTGTTGCACCATTTTTTTTTTGGAAAGTGGCCCTCTACACTTGCCTTTATGCTCTCAGTTCAGGAACTGAGGCTGTCGGTCTTTTTTTTCTTGGCTTGTCAAAAGATCGCAAATAATATCTTGTAACATCTCATGTAAATCCTAATAAGTCAAGGCATTCATTTTTGTTTGTAATTCTCTGTAAGTGCCATGCTTTTACCATGACCATATTTAGCATATCAGTAAAGAGTGGCCACCACCACTTATTACCAAATATGGAAATTCGGTAATTATTAACGTCTTGGTATGTAAATTGACTCCCATTCCGGCGTTATAATTGTAAAATAATTTTGGCTGAGGAATATCAACCTTTTTCTTTTCAGCAGGTGACCGTCATTTGACGGTTTGAAGAGAAAATAGATTATCGTAAGTATACTGGTCATGGTGACAAAACTATTATCTTTCCACCTTACAAATAAAACATTGCCCTCCGTATCACACTCATATTTATATTCGCCACGTGGTTTCTTATTCATTATTGTTTGAGTAGTAAGGGGGTATTTCTTTGTTCTATTATCTCGCACCGTTCCTGTTGCTCAAAAATTTATGATACCCACAATAATACGCCTAATAATATTCTGATGTCGTCGACAGTTATAAAAAAATGCATGTTATTCTTCTGCCTTGCATTTAGAACAGATCGGTTGATAATATGGTCAATAATTGTTAGGTACGTCTAATAATTTTTCAAATAATTTCATTGATGTTAAGGTCTTTCAGTGTGTTTGCCAACTTGTCGATGATTTCTTGAGTATATGTTCCTTCCATTTTCTCTAAATGTTCCATACCAGCACTTTTCTCGGAAAGTATTTATTTAATCTACATTATATACCATCCCCTCCAAAGTAGTCTCCTTGTGGTATTATACACTTTTTTGCCAACGTAGTTTCCAGTTTGAGAAGCATTGGTGAACACCTCTCACTGTATCGCTTTGAGCTCAACTTGCGATTTTGTCTTTATTTTATTTATTGTTGAAAAACGTTGTGCTTTAAGTGTCACAGGAGGCCATGTCCGGAGAATAGAGTGGATACGGCAGCAAAACGGTATGTGCCGGTGCATTTGTAACAGTTATAAATACCTGTTATGGTTCAGTAACAATCATTGTCGCCGATGCGATGTGACAAATAGCATGTGTAATCACGGAGGTTTTGAAGCGGCTATATTCATGCGCTTCTTTTTGTCATTTTACAGGCACATATAAACGATGCCGTGCGAATTTTAGCCCTTTTAAATAGTGAAGCCTAATAAGACACTAGGGTAAGCTCAATTGTTAATATTGCCATTTAATTTAAATCTCAAGTCATCATGCTTCGTGATGATAATAAGTAATGCACCTGTTGATAATTGTTCTCTAATTTCACAAGCGCTATCTGTAACGCAGGTATTTCTAACCTCAAAATGAAGCCACGCTAATTGTTATTTCGACTTGTAGGCTCGTATGGGAATCCTTATTATATGGGAATCCTTGTTGTATGGAAATCCTTCTTGTATGGAAATCCTTCTTGTATGGAAATCCTTGTTTAATGGAAATCCTTCTTTTATGAAGAAAGGAGAATCCTTGTGTTACCATTTAAAGGAAAGTAGTGCAAGTAACAACATAAGCAGAATATATGTAACCAGCAAATGAACCTCTAGAAAGGAAATACTTTGTGGAAGGTGTTCTTAAAAACAATGTGGCTAGCTATTAGGCAGAGATGGCAGGCATATGATTTATTATGAAATAGGCGATAACATCTCGATATGTGCGACAGTATGCAGTATGTACAAGTATAAATATTGCAAGAAATTAATCAAACATGCATCGGGATAACCCTATAAGTATACATGTTAGCGAATAGAGAAACAAGGTGAAGCTAAGAATTATTGTACCTTATCACCTATATGAAGCCATTATTCACCACTGCAAGTTTATCGACTAGATGCAGATATGATACAGTGTGAAGCAGAATAACAGACTTCGATCTACATAACTCAACGAGACCTTCACTTGTGCAGATTGTATAAGCTAAGTAGTTTTAACTGTAGTTTAATTATTGAATGCAAAGACTCCAAGATACTGTAGCTAATTAAACCTTTAGGCATTGTTATTCGGAGATTCCTTGTAATGTATACAGGAACTCCGGAATAACCTATATTTAGCATCGTTGTCACAAGAGCATGGTTGTATTTTGGAAGCTTTGTAGTTGATGATATTTGTATTAAGTATTATGCACATTATATCACCTAATGTGAGTTTCTTTTGAAAAGCATGTGGCGCTTATAGACGACCCATGGCTTTTGCACCGACTAACGAGTTACAGGGGCAACGTTTTTGATTTTTGCTTTAATTATTGAGCAAGTTCAATTACATATTAAAGTGACATCCTTTTATTGAACCAGAACATCTAGTCAATAACAAGGGTGGTTGCACATTGTCGTGGTGCAAAATCCACGCATTTTCTCTCCAAAGTTCTGGTCTTTTTTTCTCGTGTTGGCTTACACAAAAATTGCGCAAAACTTTTCAACTTGTTTCATGTAAGGCCGGTCGGTAAAAATTCATGATGAGTTGTTCCATCGCAGTCGAAGAAGACTGTTAAGATGACTTTCATCTTTGACCAGATTTGAGTGTTTTCTTAGATTAGGCTCCTCAAAAAATTTCCACTAAGACGACTGAGCTTTTGTTTCGACATCATAGCTGTATGAGTATACAGCTATGATGTCGTAACTGGTGACGAAACGTGAGTACGTTTCGTCACCAGTTGTAACGCTTTTAAGGTCTGGGTCCTCAGCGATGTCGCTAAGCATTTGATTTGATTTGCATATGAGTAAAATATTCACTGGAGTAGAATCCGTAGAATTTTTTTTTTAATTGCTTGTCCTAACGTTTTATATCGCTGGCACGACTAATAGCCGAGATTTCAGTTGCATCAATGCTGAAATAAAACAGGAAAAATTAATTATTTTCATTAAAATGTATGCTCCCCAGACAGGAACAATTTCTATTTATTGAATTTTTTATGTTTTCGATGAGAATTTATTGATTTTTATTGCATGAAGTAAATAAATACTTAAATAAATTAAATATGAACCATCCAGAATTATGTAATACATCTATAATTATATTGAAGTGTATTAAGAGGGGCGTTTACCTATCGAAAATTAAAGCATCGCCGTTTCGCGTTTTTTAAACTCATTTTGTAATTTTAGAATCTCAAATTTGCGTTGGTGATGCAAAAGGCATAAATTTATAATGTCAAAGTCAGTTTTTGTACTAATTGATTTTCTTGAGAAAGTTATGTGTTTTAGAAATAACCACAAAAATGCATGGATTTGATTAATGTCTACTAACTAAGGCTGGTACACAAAAGAAAAAAAACGACCTCTACGCGCCAGTTGCACATTTGATGTACGATATAAAGAAAAAATCAATATAAGTTGCATAACTTTCTATTTGTTGGTAAACGCCACTCTTAAATAATTTATATGAAGGTTTTTGTAATTTGTTCTCGTACAGGAACAATAGTTGAAAATGGGTTAATACACAGAAAATTATATCATTTTCAAATTGCAAGTAAATTCTGACTTTAGTGTTACTAGCAAACATCAATGAGAAACTTAAGCCGCATAAAAATTATGTTCGAAATGGAACCAAACTTTAAGAGCTTCGTTTGCCAGTTAGGGGTATTCCTGCATTCTTTTCATCCAACTATGATCCGTTTTCCGAGAAAGAAATTCTAGATTCAACATTTCATCACTTTATCTTTCAAGAAGTTTTTCTTTCGTGTTTGTTCGAATTTTTATATGTTGAAAGGAATTCCCCATATAGAGATTCAGTATCGATCTGTAATTTTCACGTTTGAATTTCATTTGGAAAATATTCACAAAGCTGTTGTTGTAAATTACACAAAGTGACTTGCATGTCTAAAAAACTTTCTCAGAATATATCATATGAACTTACTGTAATAAATAAACATTTTTCGTCTTGATTGAAGTTAAGTTTTTCATAAATCCTTTAATTTTATATGTGGGTGTTAATATATTATCATCACGACCTTGCAAACCTACCATTTAAGATATTTAGGTGTGCAAAAGTATCAGCAAGGAAAGCCAGCCTAAGATGATGATAAGAATCGGAAAAAAGCTTTCATATTCTGATTTCTCATCTTGTAAGTTCATCAAAATTCTGCTTTTAACTGAAAAACTCTGTTCAAAAGGTTATCCCCAATAGACATTTCACTTTTGTGTGATTAAGAAGATTTACATATAAAGACTTTGATGTAAGAGCTTCTTGATGTAAAAGGCAGTGCAGCCCATTTAGCATTTCGCATTACTTCTTGTAATCTCACAATAGGACCAGATCGAAGTCCTGGCATAGCCTTGGGACTTGGGAGCATCGGTGCATATAATAACGCATTTCGCCCAGTCAATATCGTATTTAGATTGTACACTAGCTGTCCATCAATCTCTTCGAGCTTGAATCGCTTTTCGCGTCCGCTTACAGTTTTATTATAGTTCGCTGAAAAACGCAAAAAAAATCATTTTTGATTTTCTAAACTTTTGGCACACCTTGTATAGACGTATATTTTTGTCCACGAAGTACTGTCACGGTGACAGGTGGAACGACAATTTAAAGCATCTTAACGTCAGTCTGACTTTTCGTTGTTGGAGTTTGAAATTTAGATGCTATTTAGCGTAATACTAAGACTTGACACTAAAAGATTCATAGTTTTATTAGTTTTACACAATGAAAGGACTAAATCATTATTGAAAATGTAATATCAGATTTATTTTAATTTTGCATAATTTAACCTGCCAATTATCATAGCCCGCAAACATACTTTTGACATACCTTTTGTTATAATGCAAATTTGTGAACAATGCATGCCCATTACACAGAAGAATCAAGTTTTAAATAAAATGTTGGTATAGAATAAGTATGACTTATTACTTTTATTTATAATAGTGAATTTATAACTGGCTTCCATATTAATAATTAGTTTCATTTGTCTGCTCTGAAATTGTTCCTGTCAAAGTGAGTTTGCAGTGGCATTGAGTCGTCGCCTGTAGATCGTGCTCTGGCTATGTCGGTTGCTGAGACGATCCTATTATAATTTAAATATTTAGTAGTGACGCTGGTAGTTGAACTAAAAACAATAACCAAAAATAATACTGACCGACGTTGGAATATCTGTGTAAACATTTTGCTTACACACACTGTAAAAAGAATATAATTTGTAATTGTTGGATCATTTTGTGATTTTTATTAAGTATTTAAGGAAAAATAACACAAAAAGGTACCTAGTTCATGATTACAACCAATCCATCGAAATAAGAGCCACCAGCCTGGGACACGATCATCATCAACCATCATCAGAATGTTTGATTAACAATTTGATTTAATGGTGTATTTTCAAACATATCGCATTAAATGATTGAACGCTGCCCATACTTCAAACTTTCTACTGACAATCAAACTATTTAGTAGAAGTAATTGTTGAATTAGACTGGAATATTTACTTTAGTAAATTGAATAGTTACAAAACAATTGTCATTACATTGGAATTTGATTCGTCTGTCACCTAGTAATAATAATATAAATCATATTTTAAGGTAATTGTCTAATACCGTGCCGTCAAATACTTTTCGCATTAGAGTAGGCTGTTTTTGAAGTTTTTAATCAATGTTGGTGTACATGCTAATTTTTTGAAAACTTCAAATTCTGACAGTTGTCATACTTAAATTCAAATTATAGACGCCTATTATTATTTATATGACATAACCAAACTATTAAAATTATGCACTGTCACCAACCATTAAAAAAAAAGCATGGCCGTCTCTAATGCGGAAAGTAGGTATTTGAAGGCACGGTATATAGGCAAAACTAAAATGGATCTGATAGCACTTTTTTCATTAATATTTTAGTCATTTCGCTGTATAAAATTTGTAATTTCATATCTTTTTGTGTCAAGGTCTACAATAAATATCGATGAAGCTTAAAAACATGAACCATGAAATATCAGACAGATGTCAGGGTGTTTAACCTTTTTTTTTTGAAATAATTCAAATAAATCATGAAAGCAGTTCAGATTTCATCACGAACTGAAATCGATTGATCGTTTTGACGTTTTATAACCTGCAATTAAATTTTTGTGAAATTGCCAACATTAATCAAAAGTCAGATGGACTTTTTCTGACAATTCTGACGTTTCCTGTAACATTTAAGCCACCTAACGTGAATGTTGAGCTGACCAACATTTCGCGTATGCTCTAGTTAAATATATCGGTGTTAAAATAATAATAGATGAGTAAAGATGGCTACACCCTTTAACTGTTACTTAATTTTAGTTTAATAATATACTATGTTCACCAATTTTGATCAGCATGATGTATTCGTTTCTTTGAATTACAATTAACGTAGGGCTTCCGGGACAATAGTCAATAGAAATAAATTTATATGACGTTGGTTGCAAATAATCAAGCTCATCAGTGCTCCATAATGTTTGTCATAAAATGTCGATATAAGTCATCAAGTGCTGATTATTCAATTTACTCTTTCCACCTTTTTTTTATTTAGGACACATTAATTTAATAGAATACTTGCTCTTTTTGTTATTCCATGAAACTCTTCGAGTTTGAATTGCTTCTTTGGAACGTGACTACTGCCAGTCGCAGAGGCACTTGAATTTTAACGGTTATAAATTTTCTTTTAATTAGTTTATGAATGAAGATGCAAATTAAATGAAATATCTCTAGAAATTAATTATACATTATTGTGGCATCTATAATTATAGACAAATGGATTTATTAACTAAAAAATTTCCCATAAAATGTTTAACATTTCTATAGAATTTACTGAAAGCTGATTACTTGGAACATTTCGTTGACATTCAAGTTTGATATAATGCGTGTGCACCTAGTCTAAGTTGAATGTAAGTAGGCCGAACAGGTAAACCTAAGATGGTTGTATGATCAAGATTTGTTGTATCATATATAAATTTCTTTGTTTTTTAAATTTGGTAGTACTCTAACTTTATTTGTCTCAAGTTTTATGATAAACGTTGCCCATACGTTAAATTATCTTGCAAACTGTCATGGTGGTGACAGTTCGATCTATTGCGAGAATGAATTGTCAAATTGAATGTCACTGTAGACATACCGTGCCTTCAATTAATTTTTTTTGGAATAACCTACGATTTCAATATTAATTTGAAAACACTGTGGAACTTTTCAATAAATTGACTTAACTATGACAGTAGGTAGTCAAAATGAAAAACATTACTATAGCACAGTATTCCCAAATTAATATTGATAGCATAAGCTACTCTAAATTTAAATTAAAGACGCTGTATGTATATTTGTATGTAGAAAGATGACAGAGATGTGTCCAAGACATTAAAGATACGATAAATGACCGATACAATAGTAATAATAATAATAATTGATGATAATTGATGAGCAAGTGCTCTTTTAAGATTTTGATTTGAGTGGTTTTCCATCTGGTTATAGAAACTGAGCGCTCTTTCCTTGATGTAGTCAATAATGGTTGGGGTATTTGTTTCATTCATTATTTGATTATTTCTCATATACCATGGAGCATTTAGTATCATTCTAAGACTGGTGTTTTTTGATGTTGGTCTTGCACATATGCACCCATGCATATGTGAATATTGGACCTAATACTTGTTTGTAAAGTAGAATTTTGTTGTTCGTGTTCAGCTGGCTTTTTCTGCCTATAAGAGGCCATAGTTGACATCTTGTTTGTTTGGTTTTGGTTATCGTTTTTGCTATGTGTGTGTTATAATTGAGCTTTATATCCAGGTATATTCCCAGGTATTTAATTTCTCTACTCCATGGTATAGTGTTGTTGTTGATGGTTATTTCGTTGTCTGTTGTTTTCAGATTCCTTTGAAAGATTATTGCTTGGGATTTGTCTTCGTTTATTGTTGTCCTCCATTGTTTGAACCATTTTATCGTGTTGTCTAGGTGCGTTTGGAGTTCCTGTACCGCGTTCGTCGGGATGTTGAGAGCAGTGCCGAATCATCTGCAAAGGTGGCCGTATTTAAATATCTTGTAGGATTTGACACTGGTATGTCGGCTGTAAATATTGTATATAGGTGAGGTGACAGGCATGAGCCCTGGGGGACTCCCGCTGTTGGATGTTTTATTGAGGAAAATGTGTTCTGGATGCTAACTTGAAAGCAGCGTCCTTAGAGAAAACTGTTCGTGATTTTTATGACGTGTGTTGGGTAATTGTGTATTATCATTTTATATATGAGTCCCTGCCTCCAGACTTTATCAAATGCCTTTGCTATGTCGAGAAATACAGCTGCTGTCACTTGATTTTTGTTGAATCCGTCTTGGATAATCTCAGTGACTCTTGAAAGTTGTGTTATCGTTGAATGTTCTTCTCTAAAAACCCATGTTGATCTTCTGGTATTATGTCTTGATTGTCAGAGTGGTACTTTATCTTCTGTAGGATTAACTTTTCTATCACTTTGCTAATGGATGGTAACAGGCTTATGGGCCTGTAGCTGCTTGGTATTGTTTTTGGTTTTCCTGGTTTAGGTATAACTATTACTGTGGCATGTTTCCATATCTTTGGGAATGTTTGGAGTCTGATAACGGAGTTTGCTATTGCTAGAATTGACATTATTGCTTTTGGGGGGGGGGGGGTTGTAGTGATCTGTTGGTGATGTTGTCTATACCAGGAGCTTTTTTGGGATTTCATGCTTTAAGGATTGCTTTTAGGTTCTCGGCTGTGACTGGGTCGTTGCTAGGGGAGTGGGGTTCACGTATTTCTCTGCTTACTACTTTGTGAATCTGCATTACGTGTTGCATGTCTACTTCATCCAAGTTCGGAGTGAATTGCTTTTCTATTGATTCCGCTAGAGCTTCTGGTTTTTCTTCTGCTGTGACTTGTGTGGAGTTATTGAATTGAAGTGGTGGGATTTGTATTTGTTCTCTTTTGATTGCCTTGATTATTTCCATGTCTTAGAGGGGTCAGCACCTATTTCTTCGAGTGTTCTTTGCCATTCTACATTTTTCAGTTCCAGTAATTCCTTATGTACTTGATGTTGAAGGTTGTTTAGTATAGTTTTGTCTTCTCCTAGCTCTGTTCTTTTCCTCTTTAATATGATGTGGTAGACTACCTGATTTATATATCCTTTCTATTTTGATAGTGTTATTTTCAACAGCGTTTGTTATTTTATCTTGTAGTGATTTTATGTTCTGTTCTAATTCTGCAGTGTTTTGTATTTTAGGAACTGCAGTGATGGTTTGTTCTAGTTCTGTTTTGTAGCCCGCCCAGTCTGTCTTGAAGGTGTGATATGTTCTTTCGGTTATGTCTTCGTTCCAAGTTATTATAATTGGATTGTGATCAGAGCTCATGACACTTTCAGTTTCTATCTTTATGGTATTATTAATGTTTTTACTGATTGCTAAGTCTAATTGTCTAATTGTGTGCATCTAGCCCAAGGTGAACGTCGACAGACCAAAAAAAAAAAAAAAAACCAAGACGGTTCGGCAATTAAATGTTGTTTCATGTTATTGGTTCTATAAAATTGGTAGTACCATGCCTTGTGTCAAGCTTACGATAAAAATAGTGTCTACTTCAAATTTTTTGACAGACTGTCATCGTGACACTTATACGACAATGAAAAGTTAATGTTTAACCAAATTGTCGATCCACCTGTCATCGTGACAATACTTCGTTGTAGTGTATTCGTTCACACATAAACGTGTGAGAACGAAATGTCACACTGACAGTGCTTAACCAAATTGTCTTTCCAATTGTAAAATTAAATTAACAACATAACATGATGAACTTTAACAAAACATGTTTTAAACTTACAGGTCATTGAGAGAATTAATTAATTTTCATATTACGCTTTAATAGTATATGTACTTTGTAAAACCCAATCAAAAATCTTGCTGGCTCCTAATACCATTTAACCGAAAATGTACTTCTGATTAGTTTGTGCCAACCCGCATGGTCGCATACTTTAAATGCTTGCTTTTATAACTGAATTGATAAACGAAATTACATAAATGCTTATGGGAATTTTACATATTTGATGTATTTATGTTATTTTGAAGTGTTTCGGACACATCTGACAAATAAAGAAAACTCAGATGATTCTTTATTTAGGCTTGCTTCGGTACTTCTTTCGCGAGAAGTGACGACATTTCGATTTGTGTTTAATATATCTTAATAAAATATAGAAAGATCGTTATATTTGTCACTGTACTTACGTGCGATAATACACTTTAAGTTTATTTTATCATATCCGTCGGCATTGTTCCTATATTCATAAATAGAAAAGAAATAGTAACAATTGATAATAATAACACTAATACGTATCTGAAAGGTACCACTTTCCCTTCATAATCCCTTTATTTGTCGGCCTTCTGACATTTAAACTTGACAACCGATCGATAAACGTGAATAGATAGTCATTATGTGTTGTGTATTACACGACTGGTGCTTTCCGCTAATTTTGACGTTTCCCGGCAAATGCCATATCGCGAACTCAAACTGATTTGACGGTTTTGATAATTTATAACCTGAAATTGAATTTTTCGTGCGTTTAACTTAACCTTATCCGAAGTTTGATGTGTCACGGTCATCTGTATCGATCCACCGCCATTTTAAAATCGAACCTAGTCCATATTTTTTATTTTACACGTAGGCCTTATGGCAAAATACTATGATTCATATATACTCTTTTTCTGCACGTTCTAAAATTTTCAAAAACTCCTTTCGGGCCCTCGTTCTCTCTTCGGAGACGTGAAAAATGGCCTAAGGCACGTGGGACCGTGGTCCCCGTCGCGTGACACTTTCGTTCCCAGCGTAGATGCGCCAGGTTCTCAGAAAACTGTCTCCCCAATTCGTCAATTTTGGGGTATAGCTTTGCCGTTTTAATCGTTCGTGTTAAAAAGAGCGAGACAATTGGCTTTTAGTATATATAATTGTATAAAACCATCAAATATTTTTTTCTGCCATATTGGTGTTTATCGTTGCTTGTGTTATATCTCACTAATACTATAAACTGGGAACAGTTAGAGATATCTGTAGATTCATTCAACTATCAATTCTTCCAACAATACAACAGCTGCTGCAAAATTAAATCTTCTGCAACTGTATGTCACTTACTGGTTTTTGAAATTCGATATGCGACTCGGTAACTCGCCAATGTTGCTGTTTCATTAAGTCTTATTGATGACGAGAAAGTGCTTTGCAGCCTGTAGCTCAAAGCGGCAGGAATGCAAAAAAGACCAGACTATCTTAAATATGGGTTAACCATTATTTTCAATAAACAGCAATGTTTAATTTGTGGAAAAGTCCTATTATAACAAAATATGATGCCATCAAAGCTATTTCGACATTTAAATAGCTAACATACAGATAAAAGAGGCAAGCTTATAGAATTCATTGAAAGAAAAGTAAGCTTACTTTTCTTTCGAAAAATTTTATAGGCTTGCCTCTTTTCTTAAGAAGCTTAAAGGTGGGGGGGGTGATGCCAGAGATGGGGTTCAAGCAAATAAGTATTGTTACACCCGCAACTACTAAACTAAATTTTACTGACCAGGTGAGTCACAGTATGAGGAGATCACGATAGAGTGGTGGTAGGACTTGAGAAACGCAGGGCCGAGCTAACTCAAGCCGCAGATGGCGTGACGGTTCAGATAACTAAACTTATGAAATGAGCGTCGGTCGGCGACGACGCAAGCGACGTTGTCCGGGCACCAGGACACTGTGCTACCTTACAGTAACCTACCTGCGTTCCCTACTGATCTGCCACTGGCTGTGTCCCTCCAGCGGGTTCCTACGGATCTCCCTGTATAGGTCGGCTGCGCCAAACCTTATTCAAGTGCTTGTCACAATAATAATAAAGATAAACAAGATATGTTGAGGTAAAAATAAAAGAGAAATTACGATGTGTAGAAAGTTCTATATTTAGTTGTTATTTTTTTTGAAAATATGTTAAACACGTCGGAATGAAAGTTCGAAAATATATTAAACAGTCAGAATGGAAATTGAAAATATATAATAAACAGTCAGAAAGAAAATTGAAAATATATTATAAACAGTCGGATTCAATTATTAGCAAATCTTAAATACAAAGACATAACCTCTGCGCATCGGCAGGAGGATGGTCGGCAGCAGAAACGTTTCGTCGCCTTACAGGCTATTCTACAAATGGTATTATATAAGTGCCACCAACGGCGATGTTCTATGATATGTGTATATGTTTCACAATTATAAAGAAAGTTGATTTAAGATTAGCACTTAAGACTTAAAAAAAATAATTAAGAGAAGGGTAAAACGTTAAATTTACAAAATCATGGTTTTGATTACAAAATCAAAATTACGAATTAATTAAAGTAACTTGTTTACAAATGTTAATTTATTAAATGACGCTTGCAAAAAAAAACAAAGGAAAATCTAGTATTTAACACAAAGAATCTACTGAGCTTACGGTATAGAATTTTACAATTGCTTAAATAATTTTGAATAGCTCAGAAATTTAAAAAAACATACATGAAAGTCAAAGTTTTATCGGCAATGAATTTTCTAGAGTTTTAATAAAATAAAATTCAACACATCAACGAGAGCCCTAATCAACCCTCACTTAGGATCACTCTGTATATAGCAATAACAATTTTGCAATTTTTGAACAGTAATTTAAATAGGATTGCACGTGACCTCGCAATTGATTAAGTGGTGCATTAGGTATTTTATAACCACCCAAATAGTCTTAGATCACAAAAGTAAGGTAAATGTGCAGAACACTGGCGCAAAGATATCGACAAATTAGTCGAAAGATACGTCGAAAACTACGAATATAGTTGTACTTATCTGGCCACGATGCGGAGAAAGTCTCCCTGGCTGGCTGGTCGGAGAAAATCCACCAGAAGCCACTAAGAAGGTTGGAAAGGTACAGCTATTAGAGCGACGATGGTAGTCACTATGTTCTTCAGCCGTGTACGGCGGCCATTTTCAATGTATAGCTACTGAGGGCTTAGCCTCGTGCCCAACAATAAAATCCTATTAAATTAGAAAAGAAAAGAAACAAAGATAAAACCCCGAAAATTAACACAAAATTTTACCCACTTACCCCAAATTTTATTGGAGATCCGCGTAATCGTCTCACAAGTCACACATAGTACAAAATTTAAATTCAAATATCCAACATGTGGTAAATCGCAAATCCGAAGCGGTAATTCGATAAAATTTACGATAATTCACCTATACTAAGGTATCGACACTCACTGCTTATTTCGTCAGAGCCGCCTAAGCGTTAATGTACAAGACATAGTAATAAAAATCACCAAATAAAATAAGCATTATGCACTGATGTTCTTTCAACAAGATGGACTTCGTAAGTGAAAACGAGAACGTGGTTTCCTGGATAATCCGATACAGCCAATCACGCACGCCCATAATATGACGCACTCGGAAATGATTCAGAATAACAGCGGGAGATTTCAAATAAAAGTAACGACCACAAGACTAAATTACAAAAAAGAGAGTCAATAACGTGACCTATATAATTAAACACAAACATCCTCGGGACTCAAGGCGATGATAAAATCTATTGAAACACACCTACAAAGTACGGAAGATTGAAACGCTAGTCGACACACAGGGCAGTTTCGCGCTTAAGGTTGGTCACCTGATTGACATCGCACCAAGAACATGCTAACGACAATGAATGGCGGCAATCAAAACAAACCCCTGTTATAGCCAAAGTTTATTACGGAAATAAGACCGGATCTTGCAGGTAATTATACAAGAATTACAAGCTATTAAAACGCTTCGATAAGGCGGTTGATAAAACCGACCTTAACCATGCATTACAGGGCAAACAACGAAGATCCAAACACGGTAACCTCTAATAGGTGTTTACATCGTCGTCGCAGGAATGTCGAGAGCTGCAGCAAACAAAACAAATCACGAGAACAAATAACAGTATGCCCATTAATATACAAGATTTCCTTATTTAATATCTATAACGTTTTAGGGAGATATTTACGATAGAAAAACATCAATCGGACGAAACATGTATGAGTGTTTAGGAGTACGTATGAATACAAGCGACAGTAAATGCAACAAAGCCTGACTGTTGTCTCGAAGAATTTAATGCAACATCAACTACAAATAATTCCATAAATGCCACATATTAAATGCACTTCGTAGAGTACGGAAAATATAATTAAGCAGGTGTTGACAAAGCTTAAACAAAGCATATTAAAGTAACTGCTAATGCAAATAACCGAGTCTACAGGTAGGTTAGAATAAGCCAAAAATAAGATAGGTAGTTTATAACAGAATTCCCCACTCGTAAAGAGTGTATTTAACCGAAACTACACTAAACACATCTGTCAGTGCCATATTACATAGCTCAAAGTTCCGAAAGCAAAATATTAGGTATAGGACACGCTCACATAAACAACTAAAGGTCATTTTCATACAGTGTACCGAAAGATGTACAAGGTGCACTCGATTAGTCTCGCGCTCTAGTCAATTCCTTAAGAATTTCAATAACAACACATAACCTTACGAGACCCACATACAAAATGAAATTTAGGGCATAACAGTATGTAACGGACTTTCGTCCGTCACTGTATAAATTATCAAACTAATCAACACATCAAATGTGCAGCTGGCGCGTAGAGGTCGTTTTTTTTTCTTTTGTGTACCAGCCTCAGTTAGTTGACATTAATCAAATTCATGCATTTTTGTGGTTATTTCTAAAACACATAACTTTCTTCAGAAAATAAATTAGCACAAAAACTGACCTTGGCATTATAAATTTATGCCTTTTGCATCACTACCCCAAATTTGAGATTCTAAAATTACAAAATAAGTTTAAAAAACGCGAAACGGCGATGCCTTAATTTTCGACAGGTAAACGCTTAAAGCCGAATTCGCAATAAAAATTATTATTTTTGTCCTGCTATCCTCTTTAGCTTTCTTGTTTTATATTTGTCACTGACAGTTATACTTGTGTATATGGATCACATAATAAATTAGAACACAATAAATCTGCACTCTAAAATAAATCCGGAATTTATTGCAAACACAAAATATTCGGATAATTTTTGAGCGGTGTATTAAAATGTAACAACATATTTTTAAGAAAAGTTATTTAAATAAATTTCTCAAAATCTTGAAACTTGCAAACTGATTTCAGAGTCACGATCGAAAAACCCAAAATATTTACGTATTAATTTATAAAAAAAAAGATACCTGTACGTAACAAAACACATAAAAATTAAAAATTATAAAAGAACATTTTTATATGTAATTACTTACAAACGTATATGTATATACTTACATATGTATACGTATAGGTATGTCTCAGACACGTGTCTACGTTTGCTTAAATATAAAGGAGTCGTATCTTTAATGCAAATTTTCCATGTAATAAAAACATTTCGGAAAGCACTTCTTTATTGTTTTGAGAAATACACTCCGTGATAAGGAAAGAGAAACGTGCATAATAGCAATAATAAAACAATGAAAAGTGAAAATAATAAAGTCATGTTAGTTAGCTATGATAGATTTTGTTTGTAACATTCCTCTTATTTGATATTCCAGTTTTCCACTTTGAGTTCGCCATTATATTTAAATTTGAAAAATATAGTCGAACGTTTTATATTCTTTTAATATGCATTTTGATGTACCTAACGATTATTTGAAAACTGATATTTGCATTATATAGATGGATATAAAAGTAGCGAATAAAATGCACTTAAACTCTTTGAGTATCATTACTTTAATACTACTTACATATTAAAGTATTACTTTTTGTTTAGAATTTAACTCTCTTTCAAAATATGTCGAAATATACAGGTTGTTCCATTTAAAAATTTGTTGCTTTTGTGAATATCTCAGAAACTAGCTCTTCAATTGTTTCTCTGTTTTGACTAACTTAATCAGCAAAAAAAGTCCTACTAGTTTGCTAATTCAACGGACTTCGTAGCTTCAATAATAACAGAGTTAGCAATGGTCAACACTTAACTTTAGACACCTTGTATAGATTTTTTATATATTCTTTTATATATTTTTTGTGGTAAGGGACTTTTCCTTTAGCATTTTATTTCTGATGTGTATTGGTTTTATTTCTTGGTTATGAGACTTCTAAATGCTGTAAAATGAATACTAAAGCGTTAATGTTTCGACATTTTTAATCTGTCTTCATTATAAATTCTATAATAAAGTGTTCTAAGTATGTATCACAACAATATAAAATCTATAACTTACATTTAAAAATAGATTATTTACTAATAGTAGATATAATTTTTCTTAAATAAATGTCATTAAAAAATTATTGACATATTTCAAAATTATCAATGTCATTAAGAATTTTATGATTTCTAGGTTAAGTTAGCTAGCATACAATGAAATTATAGGTACTAAATAAATAATAAATCAAATTTTTTGGTTTATGTCAGTAAGGAAAATAAATTTTTGAATTTCGATGAGCTCCAATATTGATGGGGATTTATTGTTAATCTCAGTATTTAAAATTTTAGAAAAGAAAACCACATTGTTTATAGTTGTATTCTCTGTAATAATTGTGAATATATATATATTGCGATAGGGGGGGTATACTATCTATCAATGTGGAATGAAACTCTATAATAATCACAAAACTAATTGAATCATAATTTAATTTTAATGGAAATATTTATAAAATTGAATATTCAAAAGACTATACAAATAAGTTTATGGGTAACAATTATCTGACTGCTCCCTGTAGATGGTAGGTCCAATGAATTTAAAGGAATTAACGTGCCTGATTTGATAATATTCTATTTCAAAATCTTTAAATCTTCGCGCTACAATTGGTTTCCTATATTACTAAATTGAGCCAATGAACTCGTCTTAATGGGGTGCGTATTGTTTCCGGCAACTGTAGTGAATTATTCTCCTTTACAATTAGTCTTGTGAACGGTTTGTTTATATACTTTCCCAGGGTCGTTGAGGGGGTTCATGTAAGACAAAAATACACTACTAAATCACTCATTTACCTGTACTTTACTTATTTCCTGGAGGTGGTACGTCGACGTCTCGTCTAGCAGGCACCTGTGGGAAGAATAAAATGCGCTTCCTTGTGGTAAATAAAAATGGACGAGCAATATCCAGGTCGATGGTGCATGTTTACTACCTCAATAATTAATACAAACACAGGTATATACAACAATTATCTATATTTTCATTTAAACAGGTTAACATTTATATATTTATTTTGTAGATGGAGTGTCTTTAATTCGGGACTAATACAACATTTATAAGGAATATACTCTACATGAGCGGATGATTATACACAGATCCAACATAAATTGTACCATAGACCACCAAAGTTACAAACAGCTGTCGAGTGTTAAAGTGTGAATTGGAAATGGACCGAAAATACTGTCCCAAAATAATGTACAATGAACTTATTAAGCTTCAATTACAACTGATTGTAACTGGAGGAACATAAAATTACTGTAAGTAAGAAATTATATTACTTTGCCTGTATTCTAACCCTATCTAGTTGCTTGTTTATCATGATAGGTTATGTTTGAATTCTTTGAACGTGACTGACTGTTTGTTTGATTAAATAATGCCTTTACTGTCTAGTGAATTAGAAAGCCAAATGATTTGTTTGTTAGTGAAATCACTCCTATTAACTCTAAATACTAATCTGACTTTGACTGAACTGTGATTGACTTTAATTTTAATAATAAACTACAGATTACATATGAGTTGATATAAATACTGTGGTTTAGCGAGACACCTCTTTGAAGGTCGTAAATACTTGTAAACTGTTCACAATACCTTCAATTAAAACATATCAAAATGTTCATTAGCTATATGGAACGTCCTTATGGTGAACTGGACGGGCTTTGTGACTGGTTATCTTCCTAAGAATCGGCTGGATGCATACTCAGGAACGAAGTTCAGGAAACGCCGGCAAATATCTCGTTCTACGACGGTGGTGTTGGATATTCTGTATTCCGCAGGATTTTAGACTCGGAGATGTTCTTGTGGTCGTCCTTGGTTTCGTATTCGACGGCGTGTTTGACAGGCCGAATGAATTGTCGAGGGCGTTTGAAAGTACCCGCGCTGGATTTATATACTACTGTGACGTCACCCTGACGCTGGCCCAGTGACCTACTTTTTCTGTCTATCCTCATGCGAAGTATGTATGCCTTATTTATCGGTCAAGGTTGTCTATTGTTTATAGTCTCGAACCCAAAGTAGTTCGAGATTATATTTTGATTGATTATAATAATGTTTGATTATTTTACAATGCTAATTGATGTTATTCTGTAGTTTTTATATTTATAATAACTAAATAAAATATTTTCAGTCTGTAAAAATCTCTGAATACTAATTTTAGGAATTGTAATGCGTATGGACATTTTAGCGTCGTTTTTCGATAAATTGTACAGTCATGTGCAAAAAAATAATGAAACTTTATAATTTTTGGATTTTATCCAAAAATAAGGATATTTGGACTTTATGTGGACCTGGTTTACATATTCACTTAATTACTAAATACATTCAACTTTATTTCTGTTTTTTATTTGATTAAAATCTGTGCATTAAAAATAAAATGCTTAATGCGGTTTTTTAAATTTTCAATTCAAAGTCAGTTTCCTTTTATAATTTAATAATAATTTATCTTGCGCAATTGGTTATCGAAATTTTATCAAATCATTCACATTTAACAGTTCAAAGGATTATTTTTATATACCCATTTTTGGTATAATTGTAACAACACTTATTCAGTTTTTTACATTTCAAATTAAATATTGATTTTAGTAGTAATTTCTTGCTAATGGCTTTAGTTTGATAGGGCACTTAATTATGCATGTCCTTCGTATCTGTACTTGGCCCAACATGTTTATATTTAAGGTGTTTTACTAATTTTTAAATATTGATGTTTGACGTTTATTCATGATGGCTACTTGGTCTAAGTTAGAAATGATGCTTTCGATAATTACTCATTTGTCAAGGTGCAATACATGACAAATCCTTATCCTAACTGTGCTGTGATATGTGCACTTTAAGTATTTAACTTCATATATCAGGCAATTACTAAATTTTGTTACGAAATTTACACTTTAAAAGGACATGTGATCTGGGTCTATACGTCATACTTTATGTGATGTTTGTGCTTAAATTAGAGTCGTATAATTATTCATGCCCTGATTCTAATATGTTCTAAATTTGAAACAGGTTGTAGTTTACTTCTGTTCATATGCAAGAATTAGTTTCTTTACTGAATTAAAATGTAATTGGTATAATTATGGATGCTCATTGTTGACGTTCATCTTTGTATTTTAATTTGTGTTGTATGAATTCAGATTTATGGTCAACAATGTAACTGTTTGTTAACTAGAATGTATGGTGGATCCTGTGAACATGATATATTCCTCATTACTCTCATCTACTTAATTAATTCAATACTAAATATAACATTTCCTATAGTACAAGGGCTCGTCCCTAATAATAAATAAAAAAATTAACATCAGTGTTTTTTAACTTGTAACTAAATAATTATTGAGTGGTATTGAGGAGGCTCAAGACCACCTCAATATATTGGACAATGAATGCAATATTTAGAGGAAAGAATTAAAAATCATAAATATTGCAAAAATTCAACTGCTTTAAAAAAACATTGTCAAAATTTAAAAAGTAACTTAATTTTAATAATTCTAAAATTCTAAATACTGAGATTAACAATAAATCCCGATCAATATTGGAACTCATCCAAATTAAGAAAAATGAATCAATTTGTAATAATGAACCAAGTAAAATTAATGCACTTTCAAAAATTTACTTTTCAGTACAGACATAAAACAAAAAATGTTCCTTTTTATAATTTTAAAAATTAGTTGATTTATTATTTATTTAGTACATATAATTTCATTGTATGGTAACTTAAAGTAGAAATCATAAAATTCTTAATGAGATTGATAATTTTGAAATATGACAATAATATTTTAATGACATTTATTTTAAGAAATAAAAATTATATCTACAATTAGTACTCTATTTTTAAATGTAAATTATATATTTTATATTGTTATAATACATACTTAGAACACTTTATTATAGAATTTCTGATGAAGACAGATTGAAAACATCGAAACGTTAACGTTTTAGTATTTATTCACATCATTTAGATGCCTCATAACTAAAAAATAAAGCCAATACAGATTATACAGGGTGAGTCATTAGTAGCGGCTTCTTCGATTGCTCTTTTGTGTTTTAAATAAAAGAAAAAACAATTAGTGGAAGATCCATGGTTGCTTGTGGCGCATATTGTAAAAATATTTTGAGCTCTGGCGCACTTCCGGTTTCGCCGGAAATGCACAAAACTTAATTTTTTTAAATGACTCACCCTATATATTTTTGGATTTTCTTGTACTGCTTTAAATTGTCTGTTCGACTGCTATTTCTTTTTCAAAATTGAGCCGATAGTTTTTGAGTTATTAATTTTTTTTTGAACATATTTGACCAAAACACGTGTTCAGAAAAAAATCATTTTCACATTGTTTTTAAAAGCAAAAACATTAACTTTGGTGGTGCTTGTAGCCAAGAAAATTCTGCATCATTTGGTAAAGTTGCACTCGACAATACCGCAATAGACTTTGGTTTTTCAAAGCCTATTTCATGAAATTTTCACATACCAAAATCTTATGTTTTTTAAATTGAACACCCAATATTTTATTGAGGCATTTTGTTCCTTTTTTAATTCTCTTTCATTTTTGTTAACAATATCCTATACCTATCCTTTGTAATTTCTGAGATAATCACTATAAGAGCAATTAACGGTCAAATAAAGAACTACGAGCGCTGTTGTTCTATGCACCAAAATATTCGTTCAACCAATGGAAGGCAGGGATGGCGCCCGACTTCCTTAGTCAACTGTCAAACAAAGTAAATGTTATATCCAACTATTCCAAAAGTAATAATTTTATAGAATGAAGAGCATCGCATTTCAATTTTTTAATTCCGGCAATGTCCAGTTGCAGTATTTCATTTTTAACAATGTTGATTAACATCGAAATAAAATAAAGGTTATTTTTACTGACATCTTTGAAGATGTCTTCAAAAAGTTTTGCAAATCCGTTCGTAGATAGAGAAGATACTCTCCACCATTAACATTTTCATCACAGAAATAAGGTCCAATTATGTAACTACCCACTATTCCTCCCCACAGTTTTAATGACCAACGATTTTGAAAGTTTACAGGTGTGATAAAGTGGGGTATTTTATGTGTTATAATAACGGAAATTGTGACGACGAACGTATTCACTTGAATAGAAGGTTTCGTTGGTAAACAACAAAAAATTGTGAAAGCCAGGATAATTTATCTGCTGCCAATTGACAAAAATGTAAGCGATTCTGAAAATTTCTTTCATCTAACCCTGTGTATGAATATGCTACGGGTGAATTTCGTATTTCCTAATTATACTGGATTCTCAAATTTTACTTACATCTAACTGCCGACTAATTTTCGTAGTACTACACTCGCAAGTACCATAAACGTCTTATCCTCACCAGTTATTGCTTTTTCCGCTCTTTCTTTCATATTCATATGCTTTCTGTTCACTCAAACCGTCCACTTTATATTTTAGAAGGTTTCTGGCTTCGGTTAACTTCTACCAGGGATCGTTGTGCATAAAGTCTGAATGTAAATGTCAATCATATATATTAACTCTTCATAAGAATAATTCATTTGGATGATAACTAATAGCGATGCTTATATAAGTTTGACATAAATGTATACCGGCTTAGACCAATATTTGGGTGCAGAGAACAGCGCCCGTAGTTCTTTAATTGACCACTAATTGCTCGTATAGTGATTATCCCAAAAATTAAAAAAGATAGGTATAGGACATTGTTAACAAAAATGAAAGAGAATAAAAAAGGAACAAAATGACTCAACAAAATACTGGGTGTTCCGTTTAAAAAAAATAAGTTTTTGGTATGTGAAAATTTCAGGAAGTAGGCTTTGAAAAAACAAAGTTCCTTGTGGTATTGTCGAGTGCAACTTGCAAATGATGCAGAATTTTCTTGGCTACAAGCACCACCAAAGTCAATGTTTTTACTTTTAAAAACAATGTGAAAATGATTTTTTTCTGAACACGTGTTTTGGTCAAATATTTTCAAAAAAAATTAATAACTCAAAAACTATTGGCTCAATTTTGAAAAAGAAAAAACAGTTGAACAAGCAATTTAAAGCAGTACAAAAAAAACAAAAATATATAGGGTGAGTCATTTAAAAAAATTAAGTTCCGTGCATTTCCGGTGAAACCGGAAGTGCGCCAGAGCTGAAAGTACTTTTACAATATGCGCCACAAGCAACCATGGATCCCCCACTAATTGCTTTTTCTTTTATTTAAAACACAAAAGAGCAATCGAAGAAGCGGCTACTAATGACTCACCCTGTATATATATATTACTTACAATACAATACAATTATTAAAATTTAAAATCTATCATCTTACATTTGATTAATTTATTATTTATTATTTAATTAATCCTCGCGTACGATATAAATACTAACAATAAGTTCTATTTTTAAGTAGAGGCTAACTCTGAATAATAGTAATATTGTTTGTATAAAACATTCGTCCTCAGTTGTAGATACCACACTATACTGCTGAAAAATCTAATAAACACACTATATAACCTACATCTTGTGTTACAGTATAAATTCTTTTAAGTACATACTAAAATTTTATTTTCGATCAGTTGTTTTTGTGTTATTGAAGTTTATACGTCAGACAAAATGAAGTCAGTTTATGATTCAATGCACGAAAGAATTACAAAAAGTTGTATATGTATATGACGTATGTATTTTTTGCCTTTGTATTTGTTAGTTTGATTCGTAAGCGACTTTTATAAGTAATATTGATTTTTTTTTACTTTATGTTCTTTCAATTTTTGACACTGAACAATAATTCTCAAAAATCTTATCTTCTTTCTAATTCTTAACCAATAATACACAACTTAGAAAGTTTGATGTTATTGAATTGGCTACTTGCAAACCTCTTCCTTCATTTATTTTACTGTCAGTATGGTGCCTAATTTTTTTTTTTTACAAAATAAACATTACCTCATAATTTTATGATAATGCTTACGTGCAACTATAACATTGTGAATATAAAAATAATAATAATAATAATCTTTATTACTTAACAGGCAAAGCCCAAAACAGGGTTACAATAGTATATTACATACCAAGGTGGAAAGTGTTTCATTACTGTCGAGAGGTTAAGTAGTTAACTTTATCTCGATACAGGAATGACACTTTTCACCGAGGTTTGTATGCTATTTTATTTACAACCATAATTATTGTAATTATTTGTGATAAAAATGTCGGTGAAAGTTTTGACATATTCAACTACTATGAACCGCCACACCTCTTCAGTAGGCATACGGCGGAGGACTCACTCGGCTTCATAGAAAAGTTAGAAGACTACCTCCAACAGTCTGTCCTGGACTTACCAGAAGACACTGATAACGTAGTACGCCCATATCTTCGAGGGAAGGCCGCTGCATGGCACCAGCATAATTTGGGCACCTTCTGTCACATGGAAGAATTTGGTTGGCGATTCCGGATAGAATTTCTCAACGATACAGATTATGCCGCCTTCCTGAAAGAGTCACCTCAAGGTGTGCCCAATCTCCACTTGCTAACGCCACGGCCCAGATTTAATATGCGTATGCAATGGAGTCTATTGAAAGTCCAGTGCAGTCCGCAAAAGATTATCCTAACATAGATAATATCCAGCCGACGCGTGGCCTTATAGTGGTCAACCTCATGAAGACGCGGTAAGCCCGTAGTTGGAACGGGAAAATGGCACAATAACTATCGAGGCACCTTCCATTCAATGCGAGACTATAGCGAACGTTTCCGTGTGGAATACTTTAACGATCAAGACTACGCAGTCTGGTTCAACGAAACACAGACCTCAACTGCCTGCATCAAGCCTTCAGCCGTCAAACGCATAGAGTATGTGTATACCATAGAGGCTAATGAGACACCAACGCAGTTCTCAGAAGCTGAACTCGCCGTGGCAACGGACGTGCCTTCAAGCGCCCAACACATGAAGTATTTGTATGCAATAGCGGCCAACAAAACACCATTGCAGTCCTCGAAATATGGACTCAATATGGCAGCGGACGCGCTACCTCAAGACTATGGCATGGTCCACATTGTTACTGCCAGCACACAAACTGATTGGGTGTGCACTATGAAGGATAAGAGGTTGCCAAGCCAGGTCTTGTATAACCAATCACGCAAAGATCGACCGACCCCAAGATTGATCAACCATCAAAAGTGGGATCCAATCTCTACCCCCAAAAAGAAACCCGGAAACACCGAAAGCCAACCAAAACTCATCATACTGCAAAGAGGTTCAATCATCGAAACAAATGCCCCACCACCCGAACCAAGAAGCAGTCAGGAACGACCTGCAATCACCGCCAAACGAACTATGGAACAAGTTCGTATACGCAAACTTTGAAGGTCACCTTGATGGAAGCCAAGTATGGAGGTCATCAGCGTCGACCTTACACTCATACAGATCGAACACCCTGGACCAAGCCGGACACAAATGAATCCTGACTTGTTTTTTTTTATTGTTCGAGCATCCTCCAAATAATGTCTTCCCCGGGAATGGCCGAATTGTTACCTATTACTAGAGTAATTTTTGGTGTGAGAAACGACGTTTATTTGGAAATGTTCGAAATATGATATTTTTTTGCACAAGATAATACGGTTAATTGAAAAGTATCTTTTTTGACAATTATTCAGTATCTAATAATACAATGAAAGAGATTTGTATCTAATCAGTATTTTTATTAAAATGCGGTGGGCGAATTCTTTCTAATTGGTAACAATCTGAATGCCAATGCACAAACGTTCATTACATGAGACTTGAAGCTGAAACTGAGTTCGAAAGTAACTCCAAGATCTTTGAATTCAGTTTTATTTGTTAATATGCTGTCGCTAATATAGTAGGAAGAATTGTATGAGGTGGTACAACATTTATCAATATTTAACTTGAGTCCAGAACGTTCACACCATGAAGACAATACATTTAAATTTCTCTGAAGGCAAGCTGTATCAGCAGTACTGGTAATCACAGAATAAATCTTAATATCATCAGCATATCCAAGTATATGGCAATCTATCTGTAGGAAAGGATCCTTTACAAATAATATGAACAAAAGGGGACCTAGATTTGAACCCTGTGGAACACCGAAAGTAAGTATGATATGATGAAATAGCATTAATAATTTGTAATTTAGAATTCATATTATGTTATAGTTGATTAGTTTATGTCGATGATGTCCAAACCACTACTAGATAAGCCTTTACAGTGCGTTTATGGGATTCTAATGTCAAATTTTACAATTAATTTGAATTCCCAAGGTGAAAACTGTAAAACGTAAAAATCGCTAAAATGCAAATAGCGACGGCCTAAATCAATTACAGTCAAATTATAGTATATATTGAACTGGTCTTGTATCTTAGCCACGACCAGTCAAATATGTAAAATATGATTATTTAGATTTTCGTTCATGTTTTAAAAGATTCACTTTTGTACGAACCCTTGTACATTGTAGTTAAAATAATTATTATTGAATTGGGCATATAATTAAGGTCAAATGCGCATACAATGTGCGCAGACTCGCATCACACATAACAAAGATATGAAACATTTGTATCCTGCTCATTGGTTTAGTTATAAAAATGTTTACTTTGGGTCGACAAATATGGCCATTGCAAAAGTATGATTTATAATAAAAATCGACTAAAATTGTTAAATTTGCAAATTAATAGGGATACTTCAATATCAATACTTGATGTATCATAGGTTTTTGTAAACAATTGGAAGTTTAAAAACAGTGTAAATTTTGTTAGCATCATGAAATGGAACGAATGGACGTTCGCAATAAATGTCTTTATCAGGTCAAATATAACTTTAATTAGGTAAAGAAACAAACTTTTGCATACAGACATATGGAACCAAAAGCCCTTTACATATTCAAGTACTGTACAAACAGGGCATGAGCATTATTAAGATTTCACCACATGTTTGAATATAGGTTGTCAAAAGTCACCCTTAAATAATTTTAATTTTTATAAATGAATTTTTGTCTGGTAAAAAGAAACGGAAAAGAAAGAAAGAAACGATGTAATTAAAGGTTAAGAGAACCATTGTAAACGCCGTTGCATTAGAGATACACATATTGAGTATGTTGTTAGGCAAATCAAAAATTATAAAAAAATGATATTGTTATGAGCAGAACTGTACTAAGAAAATCAAACGCGCTACTATTAAACTTTTGTAATGCGCGTTTAATTGTCAAAAACTAGAATTCTAAGATTGTATATAGTAGAAATAAATTTCAAAAGACTTTATGAATGCAATAAAATCGCGAAACAATAGGGTTTGCCTTTTGAAATGAACGGATGGTTGTTGACTTGATTGAATTTTGTTGGTTGCCTTGGCAACCACCATACAAACATGGGAAAGTATAAAAGGACAGTACCTTGATTTAAAAGGGACTCCTTCTTAATAAAGCAACCAGTGAGGTTGGTCTAAATATTCGCGAACACCCCACATCTGTGTATCAACGTGCGGTATTCTTCATACAAAGTGCGAACTAGTGGGACTACAAACATTGAAGTCCATCCTGTGTTTTCGATATTGGAAAAACCAAGAAGGCAAATAACGTACTGGAAAGAAAGAAATAATCAACAAGGATATTAACTTCAACTACCAGGGAGTTAACCAAACAACAATTCAAATATATTTGAAAAAATACGAACCTGTGTCCGGCCATATACAACGAGTCAACACATCAGAACAAGGTGCAGCCAAGAAGATAAACCAGGGCTGCCTATCAAGAGAATCAAACCGGAGGATCAAGACGTTCCTTCAACTACGAACATCTGTGGAGCCCCCTTCAAGAACGACAGCAGCACCTGCATTCTTTCCATCCAGCGAACTTAAAGTTAAACAAACAAGAACAGTATGTAAAGTGACAATTGTATAATTTCACGTTCATTAGAAGGAACCAAGATAAACTTGTAAATGACTGATAATCAAGTCAGACTTAAGTGTAATCCGAGTTTTTTTTTACCAAGACTAAACGTTCATTTCTAACGTAGCCCGTTTTAAATAGTACATAATAGCCGGATAATTAAATAGTTAACCTATAATTCAAATACCATTCATGCATTTTAAATTAGACAACGATCTAAGTTTAAAACTTACGTGTCACATTAGTTTATTTTAAGAGTCGAAGAGTCAGATAATCATATTTAGAAATCCAATGTTGAATCCAATTGTTTACCATTAGTAAAGTAGACAGATTAAATATTGTTATGTGTATGCCTAATATGACTTGCGTAGAGTAATTTGTTCATGATATTCCAAGTAAAGATTATGCCTAAAGACATTCTTGATAAAGATGTTTTAAACAGTAAATATAAACTTACACTCAATTCAATAATAATAAAGAGCATACCTAATCAAAAAAATACCTGTTTTCATTTGACCCAGTTACATCATTCTCAACCTTGACCGAACAGCTGTTTTAAAAAAGCATGCTCGATCGTACATTTGTTATATTAGTAGATTCTCCGAGAACGTCCTGTGGAACCACTTTGGAGGAAGATATAACATAGAAGTAAGTCGTGTACCTTTCCTCAGGTTCAATAACCGAATCCTTTTTAACGACCCATCAATGAGATTAAGCCTATTCATACTTAAAAATCACGACGACGTGAAAATATCAGATTGTTTTCGTCTGTTGATATAAAGACTTGAACGTGAAAACATGCGAACTTAGTTAGTGTCTATGCATGTTGGTTATGAGAGTAATACCAACACTAGAAAGAGAATTGAACCGTTCCACGATTAGTCAAATATTTAAATAATTCAAAGATTAGTTCTAATATACAGGGAGCAGTCAAATAAACTAAAACACAATTTTAATTTTATTAATACGTAACTTTCACATGGTTTAAAACAGAGCTTCATGCTATTTTAATAAAAAACGTTACCCACCTTATAGGTAGGCAACCAACATAGCTAGCCGGAGGCAATTAAATAATTAAAATAAATTTCAATTTATCAAATAATTACAAGAAATTCTAAACGGTACTTACCGTATCGTATGCAAGTGCATTAAAAGGGGTTCATACGCGTGTGTTATACCCCCCCCCCCCATATCAATATCAATGTATAGTTATAGGTTTAAATGAACTTTAGAACTCTCACTACTTTTGCAGTACCTATAAGGCTCATATGATTAAACCTTCTACGTGTTGAATTGTTTACTAGCATTATATATAGAGAACTTGCATGCTTAGGTGATATCTTTCATTTACCTGTTTCTATTTCAGTTGAGATTTTTATTTTATTAACGTAATATAATCGTTGATTGAAAGAGTATATAAAGATGAGCAACGCTATAGCAAAATGGCGTCTCTTACCGCTAAATAGTTCCGCACACCCCTTGCCAAGAAACAACATATCCGCTATCTCGTACTGTTTTGAATCAGGAATCCAAACAACATGTGCGGCTCTAGATGTGGATCCAGTATGGGTACGCTAAGTGCTATGTAGTAGCGCATGTATTCCTTCAATCAATGGTATAATGATAATGAAAGTTTTCGGCACTGAGATTTTTGCAGATGTTTCCTGGTATCAAAAAAGTAGTTTTTGCAAAGTTTTTGATTGTCTCTTTCTGTCTAACTAGTATTTAGAAGCCAAGTGACTAATGCTACCAACACCAAACGTTATATTTAGGAGTATAATCTCTCTATCGAGATCTGATTAGATTTTCAGTGAAATCGGTAAAGTAGAAGCAGTAGTTTACATGAAAATATCAAATTTTACCAATATTTCGTCAATTACTAAGATTAAATAAATTTCTAAGAAATATAAATGTACTTATAAATGTATAAATGAAATTATTGAATTTACCGTAAAGAGGTTTTGTATACGAATGATATTTAAAGAATTTTGTTTACAAATGACATCTAATTTAGTTTATTTTAAACATAGGAAAAATAGTATATATAAAGAGAATTTATTGAATTTACTGTACAGAATTTATAGTTACAAATGAAATTTAATTAGCACAATATCAGCAAAGGTAAAAAAAATATTGTAAAAGGAATTTATTGAATTCAACTGCAAAGAATTATTCCGGATAAATTAGTCTGAGTCGTACCTCAGGAAGTTACAAAAGTAGGTTATCAACGAGAGCTCTAACAAAAATCCTACTTGGTGTCACTCAGAATACAACGATATCAGGTTAAAATATAAGCAAAAATTTAATTAGTAGTAATGGTGACCTCACACATGAAAAAGGTTGTGCAATAGAAACTTGTAAAACACCTATTAGTCTTTAAAACAGGTAAAATGTCCGGCTTACTGGCACAAGATATCGACAATTTAGTCGAGATACACGTCGTAAATTATGTTTGGTGTTGTACCTACTTATCTGGCAAACGATGCGAAGGAAATCTCCCTAGCTGGTGATGGTTTTACGGCGTAATTCTGGCCGGCAGAAGAAATTCCACGCAGAAGCCGCTGAGATGGATGTTAAGGTACAACTTGTAGATCGACTATGACACAGTGATCCTTAACGGAAATGTACGGCCGCAATGTCGACGTTAGGTACTGAAGACTCAGCACCGTACTACAAGTTCCTAGTGATTTAGAGGAAAAGAAAAAGCAGAGATAAAAACTCTGAAAATTAACACACAAATTTTCTCAGACTTACCCCAGGTTTCTGGAGAACAACGAAACCGACTTCAAAAGTCACCAATAGCACAAAATAAAAAAACTTGGAGCCCACCTCGTGGAACTACAAAATTTAGGGTGACGGTAATCACGATAACACCCACGAAAATTTCCTAACTAAGGTAGCGAAACTTCCTACTTATTCGTTAAAGCCGCCGAAGCGATAATGTCTGCTTAAGACATACAAAATAATTTACTAGAAATAAGTAGTTCTGCACTAGTGTTCTTCATTCGAAGATCGAGTTAGAAGTAAAGTCAGAAAACGTGCATCCTCCAAACCAATGCGCTCCAGCACCACGCAGGTTTCTAAAACAAGCGAGTCGCGGAAACAGTTCTGAATGTACGCGGGAAAAATTCAAAAAATTTAACGAACACAAAATTATCCTGCAGGAGAGCACATTAGTCACGTGACCTTTATAATTAAACACAACCATCTTCTGAGCTCGAAATGATGACAAAATTCATTCGAATTACACTTACAACGTACGTAAGATTATATAGATAGTTATAACGAGAGGAGAAACTTCACGCCTAGAAAGTTGGCAATCCTGCAATTATTAGCGCAATGTTCGCAATGACAGGTAACCAACAAGTTCGTAAACAAACGCGACTCAACCTATACACACATTATAAATGTCCGGCACTCAGATAAATAGATTAAATATGACCAAATAATGCCCACATGTTAGCGGCGGGTTGTATGCCCGACAATAATTGATCTTACAGGCAATGGAACCGGCGTAGATACGGCCGATATGTTCTAAGGTTATGTCCAACGAATGACACGGAACGGTAACATCTCTGTGAAAGGCCCCCTTACTACCATCAAAAGCATGTCCGTGAAAGAAGAAAATAAGTATGTCCAGTGCCTAAGCTATTCTTAAGTTAAAATAAACCTTTTTTTAAGCAAACAAACAATCAATAAAACCAAAGGAAGTTATCGTTTGCCACAATACATGATTCAGTTGTAGCAATGTAAATAAGGTGCTGAAAGAGTATCCCAGTACAATAACCTCCTTCACAGCAAGGCTGCATGATAACACAATAAAACTAAAAATTAATACAAACCGGGATTCACAGATATCGTAACCCGAAAGCAAGAATGTCGATGGAAATAACAATGTGTGCATCCGATAATTAGAGCAAACGAATAGATACAGGTAGGATAGTCTAGCATAAGTTTAACGAGCCCGGAAATTATTTATTATAAGGCGTAGTCTTGAGTAAACCTTTCACACAATAGATATAAGGCATGCTAATCTAGATCACAAAATATACCAGGCACGGTCGAATAGTCACGTTCAGAGTACCAAATATCGCGAAATGCTTAAGTAATGCGAATCATAGGCAAAATAAAAATAAGGCATAACACTATATAACCTCATTATGTTTTACTGCTTATCATTATTTAGAACAATATGGTCATGTCGTGCTTCTAATACTCCGCCACTGGATTTCACCAACTTTAGAAAAATAAAATCCATACTACCAACTTAATTGGCGTACAAACATTTACAGGCAGTCAGTATAAAGATTATGATAGTATTTAAAATTTGATTTTAAAAAAATATCAAACTTTGAACGGGAAGTCATACTATACTAATAGTAGTTTTCTTTTTTTGCAAATATCATGCAAATTCTGTACATTTAAAACATAAATTTGAACCACTTTTGTATAAGAAATTCGGAAATCACATACCTGCCAACACCTCATTCTATAATTGTGTTTGTATGTAAAGCCTGTTCTGATTTCAACAGTAAAATTAATTTTCTGCGCAAATGCTCTAATATATCTAATATTATGTACTCATAGTATAGTATCTGTTTACGTTTTAACGATAAGTAATGCTTACAATCAATTCAAAATAACTACATACTTGAATAAACTTTTTTCGAGAATTTATTTTGACTATTTTAGACTTCGATGATGTGATACACGAGCTGAACCAACATAACTGGCTAAACCTTCAGAAACGTTTTGAATTACACTGACTCACAAAAAAAGTGGCTCACTCTAGTTTTTTCTTATTATGTTGTTATTCTTTGTTTGTAAAGCCAAATATTGACACAGATGGCTATGACTTGTATTCTGTCACTTATAATTTTTAGTATTTGTCAATGAATTTTCTGACAAGTCTTATTTTACGTTTAAGTTGTTATTTTTCTTCCCCTGTTAAATCATTATTTTCATTGAGAGCATATTTCCGTTAAAGTTTTTGAAGCATTGCTGTTTATGGTGATTGCTTGCTTGTTCTTAAATATTTTTCTTTTCAGAAATGCAAATAACTTCCGATGAAGTTGCGGGGGTGATGGCTTTAGTGGCAGATGGCCGAAGTGTTCGATATGCTGCTCGTGCTATTGGAAAACCGGAGACAACTGTACGTCGAGCACTTCAGAGGTACCGCGAGACACAGAGGTACACCCGACGTCCTGGTTCCGGTCATCCGCGATCCACATCTGCAAGAGACGATAGGTTTTTGTCGCTGCAGTGTCTCCGAGATCGTCACCAAACCGCGGTTGAACTGGCTCAGAGGCTCAGAGATGAGCGTGGCACAGCTCGCTGTATGTGCTCAGACAGTTAGACGAAGACTGGTAGCGACTGGTTTAAATGCATATAGGCCGAATCGAGTACCTAGGCTTACACGACAGCACAAGCAACGGAGAATGGAGTTTGCTAGAATGTGTCAAAATTGGGAAGAGCGTGATTGGAGACGAGTTCTCTTCTCGGATGAATCACGATTTTCTTTGCGATCACCGGATTGACGCCATAGAGTCTGGAGAAGACAAGGGGAGAGATATTCTTCAGCCACCGTTGTTCAGCATGAAAATTTTTGGGGAGGGTCTGTTATGGTTTGGGCGGGAATTTCGCTAGAGGCAAAAACTGACCTTTTCATTCTTCAAGAACGAACTTTAAATGCAAACAATTACATTAGGGACATTCTTGCAGACTATCTTGTTCCTTTCGCACCATTTATAGGGCGCGAGTTTTTGTTTATGCAGGATAATGCAAGACCCCATACCGCTAGGTGCGTCATGCGATATCTGCAGGAAGTAGGAATTACCCGTTTAGAATGGCCTGCGATGAGTCCTGACATGAATCCCATAGAGCACGCGTGGGATGAGTTAGGAAGACGTGTTAGAGCCCGCCCGGTGCGTCCAGAGACGCTACAAGAGTTAAAAGTGGCACTTGTAGAAGAATGGGATAGCATTGACCAAAATGTGATTAGACAGTTAATTCAAGGTATGCCTCGACGAATTCACACATTGCTGGATGTTCGCGGAGGTAACACTCGGGACTGATACCAGAAAACCTTGATTATTTTAAGATAATCTCTTGTTGCGTTTTTCGATTTTTGATGTTTTTTTTATGTATTGCATTTCTTCTTAATTGTTATTAAAACCTTTGTTTCGAAATACAATTTATTATTGTTTGTAGACCAATTAAAGTATTTAAGTAAAAAAATATTTGTTTTTATGAATTAAATTAGTAAATATTCCGTTTTAGTTAGTGCGCCACTTTTTTTGTGACTCAGTGTATATAGCATACGCATTTACCTTACCACAGAATTATATAAACTAAAACATACATATCTACATTTGTATATACTCAAATAACTATTAACCCAAGTGTATATACACAAAGAAAATATTCAAAATCTAACTACACACAAAAGATACGTCTATGTACGATACTGTATTTTATTTTTTTTTTAATAAGAAACTATTGCTTTTACGGAAAAAACACAAGGATTAAAAAAGTTTAGCACTAAACATTCTTTTCAACGGATATTTTTAAATCAAGAAATTTTATTTTGTTAAAAAGGTCTGGTAAAAAAGGAATATAGGTTGCATATTTCACCCCTCTAAAAGATAACAGCAAAATTAAAAAAATATTCATAGGTAGCCTTTTTATTCGTAGAACACGCCCAAAAAATGTCATTTCTTTAACTCTTCACCAGTTTTAAGAAAGAAAAAAAACAATTTTTTTATCTCATTTTTGGAAGTGTGTAACTTTTCAAGGACAAGCATAAGAACTTTTGTTTACATGAAAGACTCCCTTTAATTTTTGACGAGGAATCACCATCTGAAAACTTTCACACTTATTTGGAAACATCCTGAATGGGTTTGCTTTATTTAGTAAATTCCTGCTAAAATCGAGAGAAAATATTCCAAAAATTTGTCGAACGTCCTGAGAAAACAATAACGTAACATAGTCTAGATTCTAGGTTCCCTGTAACCACAATAAAGTCGTTCAAAATATTTATTCACAAAACAACAGAAGGGCGTATTATACAACATATAAAAGCTTATAGACTATTGGTGACATCATGTATGTCAGTGGCGTAGCGTAGCGGGGGCGGCAGGGGCGGCCCGCCCCGGGCGGCACTTTTAGGGGGCGGTAAAAATTTGAACCATTTCATTTTATCTGATGGATTTAATACTTGGTGGAAATTAAAACCTAAGGTTTCAAGTCACGAGTCAAGTACACTATACAACCAAAATTATTGCAAATGGAAGAAGTTGGAGACCAGACTTAAAAAAGGACAGACTATTGACAAGACAGAGCAAAACTTAGTGGCAGAGGAAACAAAGAATGGCAAAAAATTCATATCAGAATGTTTGATATTATAAAATTCCTTGCCAAACAAAATTTGGCTCTACTTGGCCATACAGAAAACGACGCCAGTACTAATAGAGGAAACTTTTTAGAATTGGTGCATTTAATTGCAAAGTACAATCCTGTACTTCGTGAACATCTTTTAAGATCTAAACTGTGTGGCGAAATTTCAATATCGTATATGCCACCAGAATCCAACACGTATTTATAGCAATTTTGGGAAATAAAGTTCGCATCGGACAAACAAAAAGGCCAAGAATTATTCTATTATATTCGACAGCACTTCAGACATTTCTCATAAAGACCAAACAAGCCAGATATTAAGATACGTAGTGATTGAAATGATAATGCTGCTGTTATGGCTGGAAGGCATTCAGGAGTTCAGCAACGAATTAAAGAAATAAATCCCAAAGTTTAATTCGTACCTTGCTCAAATCATTCGTTAAACCTGGCTTGTTTACAAGCTGCCTCAGTTGAGGCGAGTTCAGTAACTTTTTTCGGCACATTAGAACGTTGCTATTTATTTTTTTTCCATGTCCACACATCGTTAGGATATTCTGATAGCAGCTACAGGCGAAAGTTTAAAAGGGGTTTAAGATATGCGGTGGAGTGCAACAGGTGTTGCCGTCAAAATGACATTTCATCATTACAAAGACATTCTCGTCGCTTTGGAAAAACTAACAGAGACAGGTGAAAGCTAATTACGATGGGGTCATTTTCCTTGGTCCTCTGGCAACCGGTGCTACATGAAGTGAATGATGCACAAAAATATTTATAAACAAAGGGACTTTACATAAGACTGTGCGCCGCACAGTGGTCTGAAACGTCTAAAAAGTTGGTCAAAATCTAAAAAAACTTTTTTTTTTCAAACAGTTTCTTGTGTGGTAGTCGGTAAACGAGGTGCCTGCGCGTCTATTTCTCGAATAGCAGATAGATGGCGCGCCTACGGGACGTGTAGTTGTGTGTGAAAGTCGCGGTTGTCAAAACTTGCTACGTGCAACGTTCAACAATAAACGAGAAAAACAACATTTGAAGTGCACACAAAAATTCGTGAACGTGCAAATATCTTCAACAAGATGGAGGATGCACCTGAAGATTGGTATAATGTTTTGACACTTTACTTTTTTTTAACAATTTTTTATAATTTGTTATTAAAATTTTTCCGAAATTGTCAAAAAAGTTATGTTTCCGCGAGACTCCGCGTTATTCGCTGATTCATTTCCCAGATGAATGTCTAATTAACTAGAAAATCAAAAATTCAGGTGCGACTTTCTGCGATTCTCCTCGCAATTGATTTATTTGTATTTGGTTGCGCGGCCCTATACATGTGACGCGTCACTTGTATATGTCACATCAGAATTACATATTTTTAATTAATCTTGAAGAGATTTAATATGCGCACGATCCGAACCAAATAGTAACTTAGAAGAAGTTACTTTGAATTATTTAATGTACAATTACCAAGAAATAATCATAATTATTATCATTATTTTCATTTTATTATCATTATTATTATTATTATCATTATTATTATCATTATTACTATTGTTATCATTATTGTTATTGTCTGTATCGTAAGTATAATTATAAAAAGTATAATGAGAAACAACACAAAATTTATTAAGCCAAATTTTATATTATTTTATCGTATTTTGAACATAAAACTGGCAATTTAAAACTCCCCATTTTGCAATTTACCATTTTTACCTCAAATCTACAATCAGAAAGTAAAAAACTAATGCATACTGATTTTCAGCCAAACCCGAACCTTTTTCGAGTTTTGACCAGCTTTTCGGGCGTTTCAGACCACTGTGCACCGGTGCGCTAAGAAAATAAATGCTTTGCAGATGGTACTGAGAGAGAAACGAGGGGAATGGGCGTATGGCGCTGTAAGTTATGCAAAAAATATGTGTGAAGAACTTGGCATTTCCATGGAACCTCAGCGGCGCATAACAAGAAGACATATTTTTGATGACGGAACCAGAGATGCCAACTTGCCTTGAGAAAATGAGTAGAGACGAAAGCTGTTTTCTTCGTTAGATAGAATAATTGTAGAAATTCGTGAGCGTTTTCAGCAGCTATAGAATTTGGTGGATAAGTTTGCTTATCTAACGACGGCTATGTTACTAGATTCGGACGATACTAAATGTAATCTAGACTACGCATCTGCCGAAATTGACGAGCAGGACTTCAAGTTGGAACAACTTCGAATGTGGACTTTTATTGCTGGCAACAAAAATAAATTAATTAATGCGGACCCACTTGAATTATTAACATTTATTGTGAAATCCAAGCTGGAAGATTCTCTGCACCGAATATTCCTCACAATTGCCATAAGCAATGCCAGCTGTGAGAGGAGTTTTTCAAAATTGAAATTGATCAAATGTTATTTAAGATCAACAATGAGTACTTTAAAGCTAACCAATCTGGCTATCTTGTCTGTTTAGCAAGAGGTATGTGATGCTAAGACTTTGCTCTTTTAAAAAGTAGACGAAGAAAGCTTTAGTAAAAAACAGAAGCGTTGTTTTTAATTCTAGCCATTATATTATTTTTCAATAAAAAATATAAATAGTAACACTATCGTTCTAGTTCTACTTGAAAGTCGATTTGTGTTTTATATTCAATTCGCTAATAACTTAACCTTGTCAATCGGCAGTTCTATACCTGTTATATCACTGTAAGTGGCAAACGTGTAAGAATTTTTTTAATAAATTGGATTATTATGTTGTAAAACATATTGCCGAAAAGTTCTTCAGAATTACTGTATACCCGTATTTTAGTCTTTTAAAATGAAATAAGGGGGCGGCGAAATTTTCCTCCGCCCCGGGCGGCTGACATCCACGCTACGCCACTGATGTATGTATGTATATACACACGCGTATATTATATACAATTTATTCTCTGTTCTAGAAAAGTTGCAGGTATTTGTATACATGAGATCATTAAGTAGGCAAATATGTATATGTATTCATAAAAACATACCTATTAGGAGAGACTTTTGAACCGTTACAACGTAAGAAAAGACCATGAATTAACATGTGCTCACCTACACCTCTAGACTCTCCTTTTTTTGCCGATATTTTACAATCGCGGCAAATCGATTGCTCGACAAAAACAATTCTGGGAACTCCGAACGTAACTTAATGAATAATGAATAGACGAGTGCTAGGCACTGGTGCATACGTCTGTATAGCATATTCATAATGTGCATAATTATGATTGACTGAAATTGCAAAAAATAACAGAATTTTATATTAATACGAGTTTTGTTCATCATTAGTCGTTTAGTAAGAGTACACACGTGCAGATTCAGCAGATTGTAGGGAAATAAAAACCAGTTTATCTTTGACGGTTATATGTAAATATGTCTGTTCTATAATTATTTGGAATAGTTATTTTAGTGTCTATGTTGAGAATTTATGTTAACGATCGTTTTACATTTTAGATTATTGAAAATGTGGTCCTGTTTAAATTTGTAATAAAAAGATGCTGAAATTTAAGTTGTAACTGAAATTACACAACACGATTTAATTTGATTAGCTTTCTGTGGTAGAAACCTAATCAAATTAAATAGCAGCTTCAATAAATATTCTAATTGTTAGCTACAGAATTGTCATGAAATAATGATTGGCAACACTGAATTAAGTTCTTATTGTCGCGACTTATTATCGTCACGACCGTTTTATCTATGCTCGTTTAAAAGTTAAAAACTTTCGATCAGTTAACCTTAAGCGATAATTTAAAATACTGCATATCAGATAACAGGTTGCATACCTATATGATTTCAGGAATTAATATTACAGGTACCTATAATACTGACTACTAATTGATTATGGTCCGACAAACAAGCGATATTGGTTGAAAGTAGACCATATATGTAAACTCACCAATTCACCAATTTATTAGTATTTTATTTGTGCATTTATATATGGAGAACAAAAAATAAGCTCATTAAAAACTTTAATAGTGCAGAAAGAATACGTTTAATGAAACTACACAAATTAGGTAAACAATTAATCAAAAATAAGTAAATACATAGTACCTATATGACACTATTTGATTTTAGAAGAATATATAAATATAGTTACATAAAAATAAAATGCTAATTACTGGTAAACTGTTGACGTTAGGTATAACAAAGCAATTAGAAGACAAGACAATTAAATTTTACATTCAAGTCCTCATATACAGGTGTTCCGTTGAAAATAAAAGAGTTAACAGAGAACACTGCCGAATTTGAACATACGTTTTTAACACGCTGTATAGTAATTTAATAATCCAACGTTATTGTTGAATGTTAAATGCCTTTTATTACCTGGTTTTGGTAAAATACAAATATCTTAAAAATCTACTAATCTGATAGGTATACGGTATCTTACATAAAAGTGCTTTAATTTACCCCGTAAAATTGAAATATTCCTTTAAATATATAATGTTGCATTTAAAAATATTACATCCTTTGTCTTACACTCTGTGTAGTTGAACGTAATTTTAAGTTGTGTACATACTCTCGAGATCTGCTACAACAAAAACAATTTTCAAAACTTCCACTGTTTACGACAAACAGACAGCGTCGTCCATTGTGATTCAACCTGTATATTACGTATATTTCAATTTTTGAATAGTTAATATATCTTATGTACTTTTTTGTATATATGTATATATTGTAACATATAAGCTTACTGTATATATCTTTAAGAGTGCTTTTTAAAGAAGGAAGCACATATTATTTATTCATTGTATCAAGTTTAGCATATAACTAATATCAGCTTGCAAAAAATTAAAGCGATATTTCTTTAAATACGGAAACAACATCAACACCCAACAACCGTGAATATCTTACATGTAATTATTTGGAAATATAAGTTTACTATAGACCGAACACGAAAGGCCGATGGCTCATCGCCCATGGGCGCATTATTGAAATATTTTATTTTTAAAGAGTTTTTAATTTTATCTATATAATTGGACAACAAGTTGATAGTGATCTATAAAATACAAAATACGTTATCATTTTGTAGTTCAAGTCGAGTAAAGGAGTATTAATATTTACTAGCAATACTTTCTCAAGGTTCTCTTCTTGAATGAAGTACATCCTTGTAGATAGAAAACGTCCTTTCTACATCGCAACTGGTTGTAAGTGCATTCTGGAAGTATTCATTTATTTTAGCGTATTTAGCAGTTAGATTTTGTGTCATTGTCCCCATACACAATTGCCGCAATGTTAATAAATCTGGATTTCTATTAAAAACTGCATCTAACTTTTGCCGAAGGTCACATCCGAAGTCACTTGGAATACTATTAAAATTATTAATAGCCACATCTAATTGCTGCAATCTGGATTTCTATTAAAAACTGCGTCTAACATTTGCCGAAGGCCACGTCCGAAGTCACTTGGAATAGTTTTGAAATTATTAATGTGGTTAATCCATCTTTTAATTTGAGATTTCGATTTTCAGAATATGTGCTTAGTTTAGGCAAATTTCTAAAGTGTTCTTAAAGGATTAACAACTGAATTTTTAAATTTGGGATTTGTGTTAGTTTCTTGCACTTATAAATATTTCGAGCATCGTCATTTAAACATGTAACGAAATTTTGTATACTATCAAAAGTCTCTACATAAAAACTAGTAGCTTCCAACCATATTCCCCATCTAGTTATTACTGGCGAGGGAGGCAATAACAAAGATGGAAGTTTTTCACTGTAAAAAGCTACTCTTAATGGTGCTTATCTGAAACCTTTTTTAAGATCGGATACAAGTGTCTCTGATATATTCACTGATTCTGTAGTGAGCAAGTGCTACACAAGTAATATGCAGCATATAACGATATGTTTCCTTTAATAGTCTGATTTATAGCATAATAACATTAAAAAAAATCTTTTTGCGGTTTTTATCCTTTTGTCCTTTATTTGTCAGGTAAGCGAATGTTTCATTCAGATATTGGCTTTATTTTGTAATTATTTTAATGATATTTGCCAGAGATAATTAAATATTAAGTTTTCTTTGGCAATAAGTATATAGTACATCTTATTATTATTATTATTATTATTAATTATTATTAAGTTGAACGACTTCTTACTTATACTACTTACTTAATCATGATGATTTGTATTTACCTTACATGTTGAAGTTTTTAATAATATGGCAATGTTTACAGAAAACTAAAGTCTGACAAAAACAATTTTTTGTTATGTTTATGCAAAAATATTTATTTTCTCTAATTAGCGCATGTTACAATTTATTGAAAATTATATTCTTCACAATCGACACTGATATTCTCAATTAGCAAAATTGAATTATAGAAATTTCACCTTCGGTAAGGTAGTTAGGAACTTAACAGGTGTGCGGACTCTTAGAACTAACCAACTGGTCCAAGCGGAGACATAAGTACGAATAATTTTTAACGTTCTGAATTGTATTATGTTGTTGCGTTTCAATATTAGCAGTTCCTTTTCGGTGCACATCTAAGATTTTGGTTTTTCTACTAGGATACCGCTACATTATCAATTTTGATACGTTTTGAAGGTTCAACGAGGTAATTGTTGTGTAGATACAATAACCTTGAATTATCATAAATCAATGCATTAGCCATGGAAGGAAGTAACAAAATTTGCAGTTTTCTAGTAGGTAAAAACATTCATTTATTTATCTGAATTTGTTGTGCCTTCATGTTTTTGTTTTATTTATATTTTGTATTTGGCTTCAGGACAGTTTTTTGATTTATTTTATATATAAATTAGTAAAAGAAATTCAACGTTTTTTAATGCGAACTTGTAAGCAAATGCTATGTCCAAGCGAATTATTTATTGAAGAAATACCAACAGATGAAGAATTTTGGTTAGTGTATTTGCTGCTAAAACTAATTTTATTTGATAAGAAACATATAGTAAAAAAATAATATAAGAACAATTAATAATTAATTGAAAATAGATCATGTATTTTTATTTAGTTATTTCCAGTAGCAATATCCCAAGAAATTACTATCAACTTAAACACATATTGCTGTGATCTTGAGTTAAAATTAAGTTGTATAGGTATAAGAATTCACAAAATCACGATTATATTTAATTAATTTAATTTTATTTTTATTCCTTTATATTAGTCTTAGTTTAAAATTAAACAATACACATTGTATTTAAATATTTATTTTAAAATTATATTAGTTTAAGTAAAACAATGTAAAAAGTTGTTAAAATATTTATTTATATATATATTAATATTTGAAAAATCCCTGTATGACAGTTGAATTTTGATAACTAATCGTTCATTTGTACCCTTACTATGGTGTATCAGTCACCCAATACAATCCAGTGGGTGGAATCACATGTTGAGACTGAAGTAAACAATGTTTCTTCTTCAGGGGCCGTGCAAACCATGTATGAACAATCTTCATTAGAAAACACATTCCGACAATCACGAACGTGTTTCCTCTATTTCCATGAAAAAGAAGACAGAAAATTAGAATCAAGTATCCGAACAACATGCGGAAATGGTTTAAAAATCATGAGAACAGTAATAAGAAAATTTATAACTTTATCTTTGAATGGCAATGATGCATTTGAGTTTTAAACTGTAAATGATGTAATAACAGTTAGAATATTGTTGTACTTACAATGTTGAATCAAAAAATTGAAGTAATTCACGTTTTATCATACTTATATACTGTTTTTTTTAAATTTCGTATTTTAAATGATACAATCACATCGATTTAAAATGCATTTATTTGATTACATTTTTCAAGCTGTAATGTATTTACACGCCGCTAAAGGCGTATACGTCTCTTTAAAAGTGAGAAGAATCTTTTGATTCGGCATGTCTGGATTTTTTGTGTAAGATATTCTTTATAAATTACGGTGCACAAGAATATTAGGGGAATTTTACGCAGGTGAAGACCGCTCTAAAATACAAATATACATTCGGTGTCTGTATTAATAATTTTAAATAATATTTATTTGAACTTGTAAAATTTTTCAAGAAATAATTTAAAATACTGAATTATTTTCAATAATATTAGAACTTGTAGAATTTTCAAGAAATAATATTTATTTGAAAATTTTTTAGAAATAATTTAAGGGACTTTGAAATATATTCGATAATATTTAAACTTGTAAAATGTTTCAAGAAATAATTTAAAGGACTGAAAATATTTTCAATAATATTTATTTGAACTTGTGAATTTTTTCAAGAAATGATTCATGAGATTTATAATAATTTATCATTTATTGACGCAAAAAGGACGCAGAATAATTTTCTGTTTTTAAAATCTTAATTTAATTTAGAATAATTCTCAAATCAAATAAATGTATTTCATTTATAATTAGGATTTACCCTAATGTTATTGAGGAACCGGAATATTTTATTTTAAAACATGATGGCCGTACGCAGCGTGTTATGGTAAAACATTCTGGGAGTTGTAATAATATTTTATTATTATAGAATAAGTAATTTACTTTACTTTGTTTGAGAATACAAACACGTTATATTTTTTGTTATGTAATATAATTCTTATTATGTCTCATTTATTTATTTATTGTAGAATTTATGTGTAATAAGCTATTACTAGAATTGATATAGAAGAATTTAACGCGTTGTATGAAGAGCTTAGGTAGTCTATATATAGTTTATTTTATATAAAGTGTTTTATTGTTTTTGTGTGGTGACATATTGAAAGTTGATAAGGTAGGTAAATTCATATTCTATTGTTTAGAGTTTATGATTGTTTTATTGAATTTCTGTGTTTGTGCATTGAAATTTGACATATTGGGACTACTATGAATTATGGATGTATTAAATAAGTTATACTATTAATGAACTTATAGAATAGAGCTTCTCTGACATGAATTTGTGATGAGAATATCATTCAGAAGCAAGAAAAGGCATTTGAGTAAAATTAATATCAGCACAAACTTAGCGTTTTAATGCATATCTAAACACTTGTAATTACGTTTTCTTTTTATTAAATTTTGCATGATTTTTCATTCTTTCTTGTAAGCATTAGAGATTGGACACGTTGTGACGTGAGTCAAGGGTGCATTTAATAAGTTTAAAGGATAAACTCATAGGATAGGACCTTGACTGATACATTAACGTGAATTTGCTTTGAAAATGTTGTGCAGAAGCGAGAAAAGGCATTTGGATAGGATTAGAATCAAAGCAAAGTCTATTTTCTAGTGTGTGCACAATAATAATAATTATATTTTGTTTTATAATCATAACTAATATAAGTCGTTACACATTATAGATTAATTATGAGAAATGTTCCTTTGTTTTATTGATTTTACTCAAAAATTTAAAATGAGCAGGTACAAGTGTGTTATACATGATTTTAATTTATACTTTTAGTCTATATACATTATTAAATGCTAATGTCCTCTCTATTGTGGCATGTAAATAAATTACTTAGAATAGTTCTTTTCTTTCGTGATTTTTTTAGAATATCATTCAGAAGCAAGAAAAGGCATTTGAGTAAAATTAATATCAACACAAACTCAGCGTTTTAATGCATATCTAAACACTTGTAATTACGTTTTGTTTTATTAATTTTGAATGATTTTTCATTCTTTCTTGTAAGCATTAGAGATTGGACACGTTGTGACGTGAGTCAAGGGTGCATTTAATAAGTTTAAAGGATAAACTCATAGGATAGGACCTTGACTGATACATTAACGTGAATTTGCTTTGGAAATGTTGTGCAGAAGCGAGAAAAGGCATTTGGATAGGATTAGAATCAAAGCAAAGTCTATTTTCTAGTGTGTGCACAATAATAATAATTATATTTTGTTTCATAATCATAACTAATATAAGTCGTTACACATTATAGATTAATTATGAGAAATGTTCCTTTGTTTTATTGATTTTACTCAAAAATTTAAAATGAGCAGGTACAAGTGTGTTATACATAATTTTAATTTATACTTTAATCAATATACATTATTAAATGCTAATGTCATCTATTGTGGCATGTAAATAAATTACTTAGAATAGTTCTTTTCTTTCGTGATTTTTTTTATTATTTCTCTTCAGTGTGTTTAATAAATTATATTGTAAGATATTTCTGTATTTTTGTTTTATGTATCTGACCTGTTGAAAACTTAAGAGTACAATCCTTTGGAGAAAGAATAATTCTGCACCTGAGATAAAAGATAATTAGTAATACCCCTCAGTGAAGTGCGACATTGAATAACCCACATTTTTGCAGAAGTAGTAAGAGCATAAGGCTAATTTCTTGAAATATATGCGTGGACCTTTATATTTTTAAGAATATAGAGATTTTAATAATTTCATTGTATTATTAATTTACAAGGGTGACAGCAATATGTTTCTATATACCGCAGGCGTATACATTTTCTATTGAAGATACAATCAATCGGAAGTACGAAAGAACAGTACAAAAAAAAAATTTTTTGACAAATTTAGCAAGCGAAAATCCTGCTGTATCACATGAATAATTTCGTATAACAGCCAACTACAAGTAGGTAAAGTGAGTAAAAGGCACCACAATCTATAGTAGATATGCAACCAAACAAACTTGTCAGCATAGTATTTGAATTTGGTAATTTAAAACAGCAATATTTGCATCTACGTTCAGAAAAGCTTGCTGTGTGATGTTTTTAGTTGAAAACATACTTATTATTACCATATTTGAGGCAGTATTGCATTTTTATTTTTACCTGAATTAAATGCTCTTTTATTTTGAAATTGATTTTTAAAAATGGACGTGGAATGAATAATACTGCCATCTACTATTCAAAGGACATATTATGGAGAATATGTTATAAAGCAAAAATAAATTTCTTTTAGTATGAATTTGAATACCGAATATTTTTTCTTTTCTTTTTTAATTTTAAATTAATATATGCTATACCATATTTGTAATTCAATAAAATTCTAAAATTAATTCTTAGTTTTAAAATGAAATCGATTACTAATTAATTCGCGTACTTTATATAAAAAGAAATATAAAATTATTATAATAATATTAGTAATAATCTTTTTCCAATTGTTCCAAGTAATGCAATGGTAATTTTACATCAACAAAAAATAAATCCTATAAACTAATTTAGAAGAACTTTTAGAATCTACGTATTTTTTACTATGGTAATTATTACCAGCAAATAAGCAGAATTTATGTTATAAATAGGTTACCTATAACTATTTATAACATATAATTTCTCCCAACGTAACCCTGGCTGCCGATCCCTAGAAATAACATATTAACTATTGTAAGGCAATAAATAATAGCTGACATTCTAAATTTCAAGTACAACAATTAAATGCAACGTTAATGTTGTCATAAACAAGACAAAGAACGTCCGGAAAATAACTACTTATCATAAAGTGTTAGGATTTAGGATGATTTATATCATTATTACAGGAATCACGTAAGATCCGCCAATGACCTAAAAACACATATTTGCAAAATAAACATTACAACGCATAGGTAATACTATAAATCACATTAGAATAGAACTAGACTAATAAAAGTCCTTTTAAAACAAAAGTGTTATAAAATCTTTATTAATATCAAAATAGATATAACAATTCACCAATACAGAATAAATAAACTCGTCGAGGTTTTACAAACAGGTTTTTTTGTTTGAATTTAAAAAATACTAAGATTCAATAGAATTTGGCAATTATAATTTCATCACAGTAAGGTTAAGTTTAATGGTTGATGACTATCACAAATATACATATATACATTTATACGTAAACGTATATGGATATATGTACGTGTTGAGATACACAGCATACACTTAGGTGTCATTACCAACAGCGAACGCACAGACACCGGTGTTTCGGCCTTTGAGGCCTCTTCAGTGTACGTGGTGCTGCTGGCAATGATCCACAACTAAGACCGTGTCTTATGTCCGTTGAATCGCAGAAGTGCCTATGAGAATATCTCAGCGACATCTGCCATCCAAGCGCGACACCGAACACGATGAGGCCTCAAAGGCCGAAACACTGGTGTCTGTGCGTTCGCTGTTGGTAATGACACCTAAGTGTATGCTGTGTATCTCAACACGTACATATATCCATATACGTTTACGTATAAATGTATATATGTATATTTGTGATAGTTATTATCCGTTAATGTACGTTACACATTCAAGTAATGGTTGTTGGGAATATCGTCAGAGAATAATGATTAACAAGAAGGGACAAACACGTTAAAAGTGTGTCCCTATTTTTAAATTCAACATGGCGAAAGTATGACACGAAACAACAAAGCATTCAACTATACTGTCGTTACGAAATGAAGTAATAGTACTTTAATAGCTAACAAAGCTTTTTTCAAACTTAGATCACCGAGGAACTATATATGCATTTAATGCGATGTCAGCACATTGCCGAAAAGTCTTATAATTTTTTGTATGAATAGTAGAGATACTGTATTCAATTTTTTAATACATAAGCTTGGAAATATTTCAACGGCGAAATAATTTTTAATAATATTTGCGGCAATGAATTAAACATTAATTTTTCTTCTAGAATGAATATAGAGTATTGTTGTTATTAATAAATTTTACGACTTCTTGCGTATTTCTCGGATTTATATTGTAACGAAATGAGTGTACGACGACAAAAACAGAGACCATAAATCATCTCGGCGTGGCGTATAAAAACGATATGTAAACAAGTCGATGAATCATCTCCACGCCGTACGGCTTGCATAGCGAAAGGGACTAGAACGTTTCTCGTACATGTGGAGAAAAAGCGGGACTGTGCTCGTATGTTCTAGTAATCTTCGCATGTGTATATAAGGCGACTGGGTCACCGATGGAGGGTTTCATTGCGGAGAAGTAATTGCGGAATAATTCGGGAGTAAGACGTCCTTAAGTTGTCTCGAGTGCAAAGAAATAAATAGTGGTAGCCAAAGAAATAAATATAGTAGTGCCGTGTTATATAAATAGAAAGTGTTACATAAATACGGACAGAGATATTAGTAATAGAAATAAATAAATACAAGTGTTAATTTTAATTTATTAATAGTAGTTTAAGTGTGATACATTAGTTTTATATTTTTATATTGTAAATAATTTTATGTGTATAAATATACAGACTGTTTTAAATAAATAATTGCACGAGTTGTTTATTGGAACCCGAAAACGTTACAATATTTATTGTATATGTTGACGAGCAATGTTTTATAGAGAAAACTAACTACGATAAAAACAATTTCCTTTTGTAACGATAACAGTGCCTGTTTTTCTTATAAAATTTGAAACTATTTGTTTTCTCTAATAAGCAAATGTTTTGAATTACTGAAAATTATGTTTTCTGTACCTTTCGAACTTACCAATACGTTCACAACGGAGACATAAGTACGAATCATTGTTAACGGCATAATTTGTATTGAGGTTGCGTTTCAATATATAGGGGGTATATCACGACGAGATTTCGTTAAAACAATATAGAAACCTAATAAGAGTTGAGTTTTGAGAGTTTTCGCAAATGTTAGATTCGCGTTTCGCTCTTTCAATTTAAAATAGTTTCAAATTTTTGTGGTTACACCGGAAGTGGATATAGACTTCCTTATTTTAAATGGAATACCTACTTTCGAAGTATTTTAATTTTTGTAAAAAAAATTGATAACTGCAAGTTGTTACTCATAACATTCCCGATAATTGCATGCATGCACAGATTTAAAAGCTAGATAACTATTTTGGAAAGTATACTGCTTCAAATGCGGTATTATAAACTCTTCAAAATAATACAGAATGATCAGAAAACAATGTTAAACATTTCATCCAGAAAATATCAATATCTTGTTATTTTTAAATGGCAACCTACATTTTTCAACTTCAATTTCTTTAAAGTTTTATTTTGTATAATCATTTAAGCTATGGAAATTCATATAAATAAATAAAAAGAAATTGCAATCATATTACCTGTCATTAGTAAGGTAGTTACCGGTATATTAAACGTTTTCTTTATCTTCTGTTTCTGAATGCTTGAAAATGTCTCGATCTGGATTTAATAACAAAGATTTTTTGAATCTAATAATTACATATGGTGTATCCAATAGAGTAATCGACAGGACGTGTCGTGTTTGTGCAGAGAAATATCCAAATCAGTCAAGATCTACCAAGAGTATCTTAAACAATCTTTTAAAAAATTGTATTTCTTTCGGATCATTCTCTCCGAAAACAACCAGAAGAAAACCGGTTATTGATAGTGAAAATGTAGAGGTAACAGCACTTGCTTACTTTACAACACATCCTAGTAATTCTCTAAAGGATGCATAAGCTGAAGTAGGTGTATTCATAATGAGCATACATCGAATTTTGAAAAAGAACAAGTGGCATGCTTACAAATTTCATCCTGTTCAACATATTAAAGAAGCTGATTTTGTAATATGAGAGCAGTATTGTGAGTGGTTTTTAATGAAATCACAAGAAGACGACGAAATTACAAAAAAAATTATATAGACAGGCGAAGCAAAGTTTTGTAAAAATGGAATATTTATTGACACAATACCTATTTTTGCTCGGAAGATAACCCTCGAGTTGTTAGGTAACGACGTCTCCAATTGTCTTGGGGTGTCAATGTATTTTGTGCTATTCAACATGAAAAAATATTTGATTTGTATTTTTATGAAGAAAATTTAAATAGTGAGCAATTTATTTAAAATATGTCATAAATTTAGAAATAAGTACACTGTTGGCAGAAGAAGCTCGTAGTGTAGGTTTCAGGTGGATGGTGGACCTGCACATAGTACTAGAACTGTTAGGGCAGGTTTTTCAGTCGATGGTAAATGCGTTGGTAAAATTAACCGTCAAACGTTAGTTAACTTGTGGTAATCTCTCGCAAGCGTTTCTCAATCGGCAGACATGTGTTGGTAATGAAACCTCTGATTTGTGTGTAGGACGTTACTGTTGGTAGCACTGCCAAGCAAACATTTGAACTATTTCTGACTCATTATTGAACAAATTGAACTACTACATGTGATCAGACTACAACCATAAAAACGATTAATTTGTTGTATGTGACTGCTTTTCATTTTGTCATTACGTAGTGAAGCCTGTGTTCCATAAAAATGATGGGAAAGAAAAGAAACAGCACTTTTTCGCATAAAGAACAGCAACGTTTGGTTAGTTTAATCGACAAATATAAAAATATTGTGGAGTGCAAGAAAAGTAGAGCCCTAACATGGAAGCAAAAGGAACAATGTTGGATTCAGATTGAAAAAGAATTTAACGCTGGAAACTCCAATTTTAGGGCAGTGAAAACCCTAAAAGAAAAATATTTAAATCTGATGAAGCAGAGCAAACAAAAATTTTCCCTGCAGAAGCAGTCGATGAGAAGAACTGGGGGTGGAGCAGCAGAAGTAGTAGATATTACTGACGTGGATAATACTATAAGAGAAATATTATACGAACAGGTTACGGGCCTTGAAAACACCTATGATAGTGATGCAGTGTTTCCATTGATGGGTCAATGAAAATTGAATGGCCGTCTACATCCGCTGAACCAGGATAAGAAGAAGAAACAGAATACACTGTTATTAATGGTAGAGATAGTGTGAGTCAAAATTTGTCAAAAGATATTGTGATTGAAAGTAAGTTCAGTTTTTGTTTTTATTGCTGTCATTAACGTTGTACTTATAGAAATATCTGTCATACCTAACAATTCTGAAGACATCCACACCTCAACACTTTTCGTGAGAATGGCCATACCTGGGACAAGTACTCGGCGGATGATTTAAAAAGAAAGCCAACAGGAAAGTTACGTGCACAACTTTTAAGATGTACTACAGAAAAAAGAGACAAAAAATATGTTAATTTGAATTATGCTCTGATCGAAGAGAAACTTCAATTTGCGAAACTTCAAAAAGAAAATTTTTTAAAGGAACATGAACTTCGAATGGTTTTGTTAAGGAAGCAGATTACAAATGAAGATCTGAAGAAAGATCAATTGCGAAATTGTTTGCAAAATTGAAATTTTTAGCATCTATTCAATGTTTGATTTGTTTTTTGCCCATCTCTCTTGTATGTTGTTTTGCATTTGTTTCATAATAAAAATAAAACTGTTATTTCGAAATGTATTTATTGCATAACATGTATTAAGAATAGATATTTTATCTGTTCAGATTACACATTACGTAAGCGTGCAAAGTAATTATTTATCAAATTAAATCGAACAATATTATTAACTCCACCTCGATTTCTATTATGTACATCATCCGCTTCCACATTGTTGACCCTATCAATAGCAGCTTGTTGTTCTTGATTTACTAGTGGTATTTCTTCTCTCTGGTCACAAGCAATGTTGTGGAGTACAGCGGTTGCAGTAATCACAGCTTGTACTGTATCTAACTGGAGTCTCATACCTAATGCCAAAGCGGGAAATCGACGTTTCCATACTCCGTAGGAACGTTACACGATATTTCGTGTTCTAATAAGCGACTCATTGGACAGATGTTTTCCTTTATTGTGTGTATTTCTGAGGGGAGTCAGCAAATAAGATTTCACAGGATATCCACTATCTCCCACTAAAAGATTCTGACCATAAAATCCTTGTTCGAACGAATTAAAAACAGCAGAATTTCTAAATATATGAGAGTCATGTGATGATCCATGCCACCATGCCACAATATCCCGAATTCTCAAATCTGAGTCTGCAATTGTTTGCACGTTTATAGAGAAAAATTGTTTTCTAATACGAAATATTTCGGCGTTGTTTCCACCACGTGACTACAATCAATCGCCCCAATGCAACGTGGAAATCTTGCAATGTCGAAAAATTTTTGTCCCACTTCTACTATCTCTTCACCTTCTGGCATTTGTATATATATTGGGCGAAGAGCTGCAAGAGCTCGACTTACCCGTCGAACAATCTTACTTGCCATAGATTTGTGGACTCCACTTAAGTCGCCAACAGTGGCAAGGAATGACTCCGTAGCAAAAATCTTAATGCTAGCAGTAACTGGTTTTCAGGTGATAAGCAGTCATTCCTCCTAGTAGGGTGTGCAATCACGTCTTCAATTTCCACTAATATATTTTGCACAGTGTTCTTGGATAAGCGAAAACGAGTAAAAAAGTCGTGCTCATCTGATCATCTTGGATCTTCTTACTTCCTCATCACTACTAAATGCATGTACGTCATATAATATATCTATATTATCAAAGACCAATAATAAGTTTTTTTAGTTTTGGAGTATTTTTCGTTCTCTTTTGTCACAAAATCATAGGTTAATACGTAACCTTCACTTTACCTCACGATATTCTACGCTAACGCAAACCACAAGTTTACTGACAGTCAACGCAGAAACTAGCGATTGAAATAAGCATTTGCAAATTTAACTCACAGTTTTCTGTAAACCTTCAGTTAAGTAGCGATTGAAAAACCGGCCCTTAGAGAAGTATTAGACGAAATATTTTATTATCGATGGATCGGAAATAAAGGACCTTATAGGTTTCCATCGCGATCACCCGATTTAACGCCCCTAGATCACTTTATTTAAAGGTAAAGTATACAGTATAGCTGTTACCACCAAAGAATATATGATGACCAGAGTGCGAGGCGCATTCAATAATCTAGACGGTACAATAATAGACCGTGCCATACGTACGAACATTTTTAAAAGAATAAGGAAATATTCAAAATAGATGTGGTATTGTGTTTGAAAACATAATTTAAGATTATTAGAAACTATTATTAAGACTACTTCTTCTTAATATTGTCTAGTTTTTATTTAAATGTTTAAAGACATTATTAAACAATGACTTGTTCTTATTTCTTTACATGAACTTCCATAGCCTACTTGATTATACAAAATAAAACTTGAAAGGAATTTACAAATTTTCCAAAATAACTCTGAAACTAAAACGTTTAATTATAGGGAAGTAAATACATACTTGTCCCTAATTTTGAACGTGGAATACAATGAAGATGAAAAATGGAGGTTGCTATTTAAAAATAACAAGATATTGACTTTTTCTGGATCAAATGTTTAACATTATTTCCTGATCACCGTGTATTATTTTGAAGAGTTTATAATACGCACTTGACGCAGTATATTTTCCAAAATAGTTACCTAGAATTTTAAATCTGTACATGCAATCAATTATTTGGAATGTTGTTATGTGTAATAGCTTGCAGCTATCTTTTTTTCTTACAAAAATTAAAATACTTCGAAAGTAGTTAACCTCAAAGGAAAAGTTTATTAGACAGACACACTAGCTCTAAAAATAAGTCGGGAATACGAATCAATCATAGAAAATGGGATTTCCATTTTAAATAAGGAAGTCGATATCCAAAAAGCAAAAATTAGAAACTAATTTTCAGTTTTCTATATTGTACAAGAATTGTTTACATATTCTGAATTTGCTATGCCTTCATGTTCTCAGTATTTAAAATATTTTTTTGTATAAGAAATTCTTAATATTTTAACACTAACTTTGGTTATAGGTAATAAGTAGGGATCGACAGTCAGGGGTAGATTGCACAAATGGACTTAAATGAATAATGTAGTTCCAAATTGGGCACAGCAATAGTGATATCACTGATTACGAATGGTAAATGAATACATATCTTGACAAACATAGTATACAAACAGTTATATGTCATCGCCCAACAAATTAAAAAAATCTGTGAAAAATAAATAGCATACATAATATTAGTTTATTACTACATGTGAATAATTTAACATTTAAAATCTATAAAACATAAAACAAATACAGAGTAAAGAGTGGTAAACAAAGCTAGTAAATATTAAGAGGCCTCTGTACGGTTCAACAGCATATGCATTTACATGTAAATGAGCGCCAAAATATCTCATTATCCAACGAACCTGAACAAAATGTATTGTAAGATTTCGAAAATATACATTATTAGGTACAATTCACCCGGAGCTTTTTTTAATATTCTGTTTCGTTTAATAACAATTAGATATCAAAGTGGAACGGTAATCAGCATAATCAATGTCCCATTTGAGTCTCCTTTTACCACCTTATAAATAATTAAAAACAAATTTGCTCCGGCCAGATTATAGATTTATAAATGAACAACAAAAATATGTAGATAGATGAATAAAAAATAATACGATTACGCCGTTTTTTTGGCGCTCCTGAAATGTGAATTTGTCACTGTACGGTGGCGCCTTCTGGCGGGCAAATATCGACTTCTTGTTCAATATACAGGGTGGGGCACCTCATTCCCATCGGTTTATATACGAAAAGCGGTAATATGTTTTATTTTTATTTTTATTGAAGGTTGTGTAGGTTCATTAGGGGCACGTTTTAAAATTATTTTGAAATATACAGAGTGATCCAAAAAAAATTGGCACACCAAAGTTATGAAAATTTAAATGGAACACCCTGTATATTATGGAATATTTTGATGTTATAGGCTAAATTAAGGTCATTTACTGTTATATTCCCTATACCTAACTCAACCTCTTTTCGAGATATTTCACTATTTTTGAAAATGTAGATCAAAATTTCAGAGACATTGCTGTCTTCCATATTTGAGCGAATTATTTTAAATTGTATTTAATGTATACTCAAAGCTTTAGACTCTAAGATAAGCTAAAGTTGATATCTGAAAATTATACAGGGTGTTTAAAAACTACATTTGTGTTTTGACTAACATTAAATGCAAATAACTTTCATATTTTAAATGGAACAGCCTGTATTTATTGCCATATTTAGATTCTAATTTCAATTGTTTTTAAAACTGTATTAGGGTTTCCTATACCTATCTCTTATAGTTTTTTGGTAATTTAGGATTTTCAGTTTCAAACACTAATTTCTTGCAATTTTTTCCAAAAGTAGGCTTTGCCGCTGTTATTAATACTTCAAACAGATAAATTATTTGACAGTGACAGTACATATTAGTTAAGACATCAACGCTTTTCGACGTCCTTTAAATAATTTTAATTATTTAAAATGAGAACCTACTCTGAAAACGAAAAGGTGGATATGATTTTAGAAATCGGAGAGTGTGGCGAAAATTGCTTGCTAGCATCAAGAGTTTATGCTCAAAAATATCCTAACAGGCGTCATCCTGAAAGGCGGTCATTAGAAAATTTATTGCAAGTTTTCCGAATAACAGGAAGTGTGCGTTATCAGAAACCAGAACGGCAAAGACCAATTACGGGAAATGAAGAAAATGATTTTGTTGTTATCGGATCTCTGCCAGAAAATCCGCATACAAGTCAGCGAAAAATATGTGAAGCCAGTGGAATAAGCAGACGGAGCGTCAGAAGAATTATAAAAAGGCACAACTTCTTCCCGTATCGTATTCAATTACACCAAGAACTTTTGGAAGTAGATTACGATAGACGACTCCTATGTTGTTTATGGGTTTTAGAAAAGTTTAGTGAAGATGAAAATTTCTTCGATTTTGTACTTTTTTCGGATGAGTCATCATTCCACAATAACGGATTAGTTAATAAACATAATTTTCATTACTACAGTGAGGAAAATCCCCATTTTTTAGAACTATTGATAGGCAACACAGATGGTGTGTCAATGTATGGGGTAGAATAATTGGAACGCAAGTCTGTTCTTTTTTGATGGTCACTTAAACGGTGCCAATTTCCCAATTACGGGAAAGGAAGAAAATGATTTTGTTGTTATCGGATCTCTGCCAGAAAATCCGCATACAAGTCAGCGAAAGATATGTGAAGCCAGTGGAATAAGCAGACGGAGCGCCAGAAGAATTATAAAAAGGCACAACTTCTTCCCGTATCGTATTCAATTACACCAAGAACTTTTGGAAGTAGATTACGATAGACGACTCCTATTTTGTTAATGGGTTTTAGAAAAGTTTAGTGAACATGAAAATTTCTTCGATTTTGTACTTTTTTCGGATGAGTCATCATTCCACAATAACGGATTAGTTAATAAACATAATTTTCATTACTACAGTGAGGAAAATCCCCATTTTTTAGAACTATTGATAGGCAACACAGATGGTGTGTCAATGTATGGGGTAGAATAATTGGAACGCAAGTCTGTTCTTTTTTGATGGTCACTTAAACGGCGCCATGTTTCTTCGATTTTTAAGAGACAATTTGCCTGTACTTTTGGAAAATATAGCACTTAAAATTCGTCAAAGGATGTGGTTATAACTAGACGGTGCGCCAGCGCATTTTCAAGTATATGTAAGAAATGAATTGGATAGGCAATATCCCAATAGGTGGATAGGAAGCGGCGGTCCACAGAATTGGCCAGCAAGATCCCCAGACTTAACGAGTCCCGATTTTTTCTTATGGGGATATGTCCAAAATATCATTTATGATACGCCACCAACCACACCCGACGATATGAGAGAACGAATAAGAATAGCGTTTCGTTCTAGAACACCAAATATTTTAACAAGAGTTAAACATAAACAGTCCTTTCAAGAGAGAATTCGATTATGCATTGAAACAGATGGATATCATTTCGAGCATTTGTTAAAACATTAATTTTCTTTTAAAATTTAAGTTTGTTGTTTGTTTAATAAAGTATGTATTTCTTATTTACCTAGTTATGACGCCTTTTAATTAATGTGAAACAAAACCAATCAACCCGATAGGTTAATAAATATTAGCATTTTGAAAAATATTTTGCAAGAAATTAGTGTTTGAAACTGAAAATCCTAAATTACCAACAAACTATAAGAGATAGGTATAGGAAACCCTAATACAGTTTTAAAAACAATTGAAATTAGAATCTAAATATGGCAATAAATATAGGGTGTTCCATTTAAAATATGAAAGTTATTTGCATTTAATGTTAGTCAAAACACAAATGTAGTTTTTAAACAGCCTGTATAATTTTTAGATATCAACTTTAGCTTATCTTATAGTCTAATGTTTTGAGTAAACTATAAATACAATTTAAAATAATTCGCTCAAATATGGAAGACAGCAATGTCTCTGAAATTTTGATCTACATTTTCAGAAATAGTGAAATATCTAGAAAAGGGGTTGAGTTAGGAATAGGGAATATAACAGTAAGTGGCCTTAATTTAGCCTATAGCATCAAAATATCCCATAATATACAGGGTGTTCCATTTAAATTTTCATAACTTTGGTGTGCCAAATTTTTTTGGATCACTCTGTATTTTTCAAAATAATTTTAAAACGTGCCCCTAATGAACCTACACAACCTTTAATAAAAATAAAAATAAAAAATATTACCGCTTTTCGTATATAAACCGACGGAAATGAGGTGCCCCACCCTGTATATTTGAAGGAGAGTTACAAATAATCTTTAACATTTGCTACAGTTTCTTCATTAATTGTAGAAACTGTATATGCCTGTATATTCTTTATGTCAGTAAATAATGTCAATTCTCTCTTTCTCGCCAAACATAGATCTTATTTATACATTAGAATTTATATACTTCATTTTTGTTGTAGAGTAAATTCATATACTTTAAATGACGATTTTCTCTTTCAACTAAAGTTACAAATGTAAATTTGAAATTGTACGAATTTTTTGACAAACGTCAACTGCGATATTTTTAATGTATTGCTAATTCATGAACTTTCAAACTTGTTGCTTAATGCACTTTAGAAGTTTAGAGAAAATTACATAATTCTAAATAGAAAATATTATGAACAGCTTTCTCGACCTTTTTAAGACATGTTATGTGTATCGCAACACATATCATAATTTGTTTATTCAGATATAACTTTCTATAACTTTTGCAATATCGACTACAGAGGCAAGTAAGTAGGTATTTCTATATAGTAAATTTTTAGTAGTTTTGAGTTAGGTGTAAATATACAGGCTGGTCCATTTTTTTTAGAATTCTTTCTTTACCGAATCGTACATATAATTACATACCATTCACAAGAAGAATATGTGTTGAATTATCGAAATAAACATTAAATTCACGTACTAAATTAATATCTCTATTAATTGTGCTCACACTAGAACTTTCATCATTAATCATTATTTCATAGCATATTTTCGAAAGTTATACAATATCTCAGAGATAGTTGAAAAAAGGGCTATTATAACATGTGAAAAAATGCCTACCATTTTATTTTAAAAAACATAAATTTTTGTTGGTGCATCGTTGTCGAATACTATAAATGAAAATACTTTTGTATTTAAGTATTTTTCACCATCTGTACAATTGACTTTATTACTTGAGAAAACCCTTAATTGAAATAAATTAATTGATCAGAGACTATGCTCGTCGCGGCGTCACCAATTAATGAGATCCACAAAAGCAGGGTGCAAGATAATTGTGTGAATTAGAGCATGCACTTACCGTTAATAAATCATTATTAATCGCTTATGATTAATAATATTTCCAGATGTTGACCTGGAAGTAGAACCGTTGATGTTATTATATCTGTGACCCACCCTGTATATCTAGCTCAGATTATTAGTAGGAGCGTGAGATTACTCAAAAAGATGTTAATTAATGCCCGTTTGCACCACCCATTTTATAACAATAAAGGCGGGGTCACTGTTGTTAAAGTATTGCACAATTAAAATGGAAAATTGCACTAAACTAATACTAGGCCATTGATTATGTATAAGAAGATAGTCCAAGTCCATAAGAAAAAGGTTGCGCCTAAAATCAACATTTTGGATGTCACCACCAGTGGGGCGCTAGTCGTCAAAGTGTCCACATGTGGTGGGGGTAATTTTCAAGGTAGTTGAGATTTAAACCGTTAACCAACATAATAAATTCCTAGTTTTGGCTTTTCAGTAAACAGATGACGCTGTAAAATAAAGTAAATAAATTTAATTTAATTCTTATATAGGTAATAATAATAATTCTGATCATAAACTGCGCAGAGTCATTAATAAAATGTGTATATACTAATAGTATTAAAAAATATTTTATTTACGTTCCACTCTACGAAAAAAGCATTTATACACATAATGAATATACATACTTATGTATATATAAAAACGTTCAGCTTTGCCGAAGGAAGAAGGCATGAATATTATAATCCTTTTATTTGTATGTTTTTTTTGTTTAGTGCATGACGCCAAACTGATTCACTGTAGGCTTTAAAGGCAAGGAAAGAAAACAGGGGTTTTAAAATATAACAGACATATAAATCATATAGTGTGAGTGATATAGTACACAAGGCATTTGAATGAACAGGTAATTCATTCATTCCTTTATGGATATAAAAGCAAGTCTATTTAAATACCTATGCATGTAAAATCTCTGAATTTTACCGGAAGCCTCTTTGCATCTATTTCTTTTACAGACTAAAATAAATTATTAAAAGTCATTCATATTTTTTTATAGGCGTATTAAAAGTACTGAAATTAATAATATTTGTTTCCTTTAAAAATTAATCGTTCTCAATACACAACCTTCTTACTTTCTTATACGTAGTATAAGGAAGTATTGTGATGATGAAAATTTTGGACCTCAAAATTTTGATTTTTAAAAAATGTCTCTGTGTGTGTTGTGTGTCTGTGTGTGACCAGGATAGCGGTCAAACAGCTATAGCTATCAATTCCCAATTTTGCATTTACTAGTATAATCTCCCTCTTGAGAACTGACTAAATTTTCAGTCAAATCGGCAGATCGGAAGTAGTAGTTTACTTCAGTGAAAAAATCGAAGTTTGCCAATATTTCGTTAACTACTAAGTTTAAACAATTTATAAAGAATTCATATGTACTTAAAATTCAAATTGAGAACACTTTTAGTAAAAAAGTTTTTCTAAATTTCTAACGGAAGTAGGTCTTTTACTGTTATCGAAAATCAGTTTTTTGCAAATATTTTGCAAGTCATGCGTTTTAGATAGGTACGTTACGAGTATAAAAGTATTTAGAACTTAATTCTCAATACTTTTTGTATAAAAAAATTCAAAAATCGGACCGGAACTAACACTTTTACTCTTATCGAATAGCGATTTTTTGCTAAATGTCGTAAATTGAGCATTCTATATATGTATATTTATCAAGAGTACAAAAGTATTTAGAGTTGGATTTGGAATATTTTTTGTATAAATGAAATTTTAAAATTCGCACCGGGAGTAACACTTTTATTCTTAACGAGTAGTATTTTCTTTTGAATATCTCGCAAAGTATTCATCCTATAGAGATTTACAGTCTTTTTCTTCTGGTTTTCCCCTTTTGTCAATTGTGTTTCACAATTTGTCAAATGACTTTCCCAATTCCTGTCATATTGACATATATGTCAAATTAAATTCTTTTTTTGTCAAATCTCTTTCACTTTATATCAACTACTTTTCCCATGTATGTAAATTATATGTTTTGCTTAATAACTACTTACCAAGCTGTGCATCATTTTCATTTAGTTATTGACGTACCCTTGAAAATAAAGTATACATTTGAAATTTTAAGTTATCTAATTTATTCTTGTGTAATGTACATAGAAATTGATAAAAACATACATGTATGCAAAACATTTTCAAATATCACAAATATGCACAGTACAAACTATCGAAATATATAAATGAAGAAACAATTAATTTAATATTTCATTTTGTTTTAAACAATCACCCAGATATGTTTCCATAGGCTGAACATAATGAAGACAATTATCTGCAGTTATTTGTTCAGAAGCATTGTGTATTGCTGCATATAATTCATCCTCATTTGTCGGCTGAGTTCTCTTTATTATGTGTTTCCATTGATTAAATAATTCCTCTATAGGATTTAAAAATGGACTGTGAGCAGGTAAAAAAACTTCAAAATGCTCATGACTTCTAATGAGATTGACAACTTCTTCATTTGTATGAAATCTAACATTATCCATAACAAAAAAGGCGCCTTGTATGTTATCATTATGTAAATGATTAATTAGAGTTGTAATAAATTCACAGAAATGAACTATATTGAATGGTCTATCTTGGATTTGGAACAAATATAGTGAATTTATATTCATTGCTGCAGCCACAGAATAATTACGCCCTCTTAGTTGAGCTTTTATTTTCGTTGCTCGAGTATTTTTAACTGATCTTCCATATGAAGTTCGAGAATTAACTTGAATTCCATATTCATCAATGAAAAAAATCTTTTCCCTTTCGAACATGATTCTATTGTACCGGATAGCATATTCAAAGTGAGTCTGTATGATTTGTGGTGTATTTCTTCTTCCGGGAACGAAAGAGATTCTCTTAAACGAATAATGGAACGTTTTAAGTGCTATGTTAATCGTCGATAGCGATATTTGATGAAGTGGCCACTGCGTCAAACATCTTTCTTTTAACTGACGAAGTGATAAACTGCAATCTTCATCAATCCAATTGCAAATTTCATTTATCTGTAACACAGATAATTTTTTTAGTCGGTGACCAGCACTTCTTTTATGAATATTAGCGGTTCTCCGGTATGTAGAATAAATCTTTCTTACTGTATTGGGTAAAATTCCAAATTGCTCTCCAATATTATTTGCCCTGAGCCCGTTGTTCATAGAACGAATTATTAAAGCTCTTAAATCATTATTTATTTTACTATTAATTCGACGATTCTCCATAATAGATGAATATAAAATGATTAACACGCTTCGTGAAAGTCAATTGACATATAGTGAAACACATTTGACAAATAAGGAAATTATTTGACACATCGCCGCCATATTATAATAAATGGGAAAGTCATTTGACAAATTGTGAAACACAATTGACAAAAGGGGAAAACCAAAAGAAAAAGACTGTATTAAGAGAATAGTATTTATAATAGGATTTCGAATAATTATTATATAAAAAAATTCGTAAAATTCTATAATTTGAAACTCTCATACGTATAAGAAAATCGTGTGGTGGACACACCTCAATATTTTTTTGTATATAGTAACATCGATCTGCGTAATATATAAAACCAACATTATTTCCAAAATTGATCCTTTCTCCTTTTATCACATTTTGGGTTTATGTCTGAATGCAATTTTGAGCGCTTATAAATGTTTAAAAAATTAAATTATTAATTAAAAAATTATCGTTTAAAGATAAAAATTTCTATTAAATTATTTTTAACATAGTCTATCACAAAAAAATTGTCCAGATACGTCAAAAAATATTGACAGGAACGAACATATTTGACGTAAATATAATGCGGCTTTTCATTATGCAAAAAATGAGGTGTGGTCACCACACGACTTTCTTATATGTGTGTGTGTGTGTGTGTTTCAAATTATACAAAAGTTGTTCTAAATTAAGAGTTAAATACTTTTATCTTCTGAAAAAATAAACAAAATGCTACTGTACTACTTCTATTCTCTTAATAAATCTCTATAGAATGCATACTTGGCGAAATATTCGAAAGAGAGTGCTACTCCCTAAGAGTAAAAGTGTTACTTCCCGTCCGAATTTTAAAATTTCGTTTATGCAAAAAATATTTCAAATGTAGTTCTAAATATATTTGTGCTCTTGATAAATATATATACCGATAGGTCCAGCTCGGAACGGGCCATAGTCAGCACACATAGCATTACGTCCATACGTATATTGTTGCCTATGTATGGCCCGTTCCGAGCTGGACCTATCGGTATAGAATGGATAACTTACGACATATTTGCAGAAAATCGCTATTCGATAAGAGTAAAAGTGTTACTTCCGGTCCGAATTTTTAAATTTTTTTATACAAAAGATATTGAAAATTAAGTTCCAAATATTTTTACTTTCTTATACGTAGTATAAGGAAGTATTGTGATGATGAACATTTTCGACCTCGAGATTTTTGCAGATGTCCACGTTTTGATGTCCCCTGATACCGAAAAAGTGGTTTTTAAAAAATCTCTCTCTCTCTCTCTCTCTCTCTCTCTCTCTATCTCTCTCTCTCTCTCTCTCTCTCTCTCTCTCTCTCTCTCTCTCTCTCTCTCTCTCTCTCTCTCTCTCTCTCTCTCTCTCTCTCTCTCAGTGTGTGTGTGTGTCTGTCTCTGTGTGTGTGACCACGATAGCGGTGTCAAACCGCTATAGGTATCAAACCCAAATTTTATATTTACAAATATAATCTCCCTCTTGAGATCTGATTAGATTTTCAGTAAAATCGGCAGACCGGAAGTAGTAGTTTACTTCAGTGAAAAAATCGTATTTTGCCAATTATTCGGCAACTACTAAGTTTAAACAAATTTGTAAAGAATTCATATATACTCAAAATTAAATTTGAGATGAATTTTATTAAAAAAGTTTTTCGAAATTCCTACCGGAAGTAGGTTTTTTACTTTTATCGAAAATCAGTTTTTTGCGAATATTTCGCAAGTCATGCTTTTTAGACAGGTATGTTACGAGTATAAAAGAATTTAGAACTTAATTTTCAATACCTTTTGTATAAAAAAAATTTCAAAATTCGGACCGGAAGTAACACTTTTACTCTTATCGATTAGCAATTTTGCAAATATTTCGTAAATTATGCATTCTATATATATTTGTCAAGAGTACAAAAGCATTTAGAGTTGAATTTGAAATATTTTTTGTATAAATAAAATTTCAAAATTCGAATCGGAAGTAACACTTTTACTCTTATGGAATAGCGATTTTTGCAAATATTACGTAAAATATGCATTCTATATATATTTGTCAAGAGTAAAAAAGTATTTAGAGTTGGATTTGGAATATTTTTTGTATAAATGAAAATTCAAAATTCGGACCGGAAGTAATACTATTACTCTTAGCGAGTAGCTCACAAAGTATGTATCCTATAGAGATTTATTAAGAGACTGGAAGTACTTAGAATAGGATTTTGAATAATTTTTGTATAAAATAATTTTTAAAATTGTATGATTTGAAACGCTCATACGTATAAGAAAGTCGTGTGGTGGCCACACCTCATTTTTATACTCGTACTATACCCGTCTCAAAAGCATGACTTGCGAAATATTTGCAAAAAAATGTTTTTCGATTAGAATAAAAGATCTACCTACTTCCAGTAGGGATTTCAAAAAACTTTCATAATAAAATTTTTCTCAAATTTAAGGCTGGAAATAGACGGACCGCAATATGCGGTCACTGTCGACAGCACTTTGTAGTCGCATCTTGGAAATCAACAGTTGTTTATAGAGCAAAATAGACGAGCGTCAACGAGCAGTCAAGATTGGCAGCTGCAGTCAACTTGCTGCCCAACCCGCCACGCAGTTCAAGTGCAGTCGAAAAGAGAACGTACATACACGAACTGCAAATTGCAGTCGCCACTCATTGAGCGGTTTTCTCAGGTTTCAGTCAGGTCACTCTTGATTCTTGAATATTGTGTGTGTAAATTAAGTTAAATGGAAGGCGATTTTGACACTGATGCTTTCATTGATGATATAAAAAATAAGGAATGTCTTTGGAACTATAAAGTTGAGACATATAGTGACAAAATTGAAAAGAATAAGGCCTGGGCTGATATCTGTGAAATCTTCGACTTCTTCCTCGTCTTTTTTTACGTAGTAAAAGAACAAGCAATAGTGCTTCCTCTTCAAGGTCCATCACTACATTACACCATTTCGTTTCGAACATGCAGTCCGTATCGACTGCAGATGGAGTCGATCAGACTGCTCCGAGCTGCCCAACCTGACTTCGCTTGAAGTCGACTTGAGCAGCAGTTATGAGGTCGACAGCGACCGCATATTGCGGTCCGTCTATTTCCAGCCTAAGTCTGAGTACATATGAATTCCTTATAAATTTGTTTAAACTTAGTAGTTGATGAAATATTGGCGAAATTCGATTTTTCATTGAAGTAAACTTCTACTTCCGATCTGCGGAATTTACTGAAAATCTAATCAGATCTCAAGAGGGAGATTACACACGTAAATACAAAATTTGGAGTTGATTACTACAGCGGTTTGACCGTTATTGTGTTCACACAGAGACAGACACACAGACATTTTTTAAAAACCACTTTTTTGGTATCAGGGGACTTCAAAACGTGGACATCTGCAAAAGTCTCGAGGTCGAAAATTTTCGTCATCACAATACTTTCTTACACTACGTATAAGAAAGTATAAGCACTCACGTTACACACTTCCGTATTTTAAATGGTGTCAAAGTACCTATGCCAGGCACATTTTTGTTCATATTATTTATAATTTTTGGCATACTTTGAAATTACTGTTTATTAATATAAGAAATAAAGCTGTTACATAATGTAAAATTAGTTTAAAAGGCTTCTTAGTATATTTATAGAAAACTTATTAAAGATGTTATGTTCAAGGTAAATATAAGATTGTGTCTTCAGTATCCTTTTATGGGAAGTGTTATTTTTCCTGACTATTTTTGTATAGCATTTTATTAGGTACATTTTAAATACATTAAAAAGAAAACTTGAGATTCTTTACTCAAATATTAGAAAGAAATAGAGAAAGAAGTAATAAATAATCCGACTTCATACAATACATCCCTTCATTGGCGTGTTCGTATATTATGTATATGGATATATGACAGGTATATATTTTTATTTTTAAATATCTGTAAAAAACAAAATATATGTTGGTTACTTTGCTCTCTGCATGTGGTTTATTTACGCAAGAGTTTATAAAGAGCCACACGAACTATTCCTTCGTAGATAGCGTGGTGGTGGTTTTAAACTTGAATGCAGTCACGCGCGAAAATGCAATTTTTCATATTTTGGATAGTTAGGCGACATCTTCCGCTAACATTTCTAATTATTTTGATTGTCAATGGACTTGGTATATCTTCTTATACATAATCAATGGACTTGGTATATCTTCTTATACATAATCAATGTACTAGGCCTACCTCAAGAAAACAAATTAATAAAAACAATAACAATTTATTAAATAAGAACAAGAAAAATTTGAAATATAAAATTTAGCACATTAATAATAATAATAATAATAATAATAATAATAATAATAATGGAAGTATGAAATACACAAAAATATTGAAGCTAAAATTGAAATAATAAATATGACTGTAACTATTAGTTGTTAATTATTCAATGTACACTAAATTCACTTGAGTTTAATAATTACAAATTTATTACAAAAAACCAAGAAAACTAAATTTTATAGACCCGGTACATACAGAAAAGCAAAACAATAAGAGCAGATTCAACAAATAAACAATCTAATTAAATTAATTGGTCAAATTCAGTAAACAAATTGATCAAATATGGTGCACCATTTATCTTAAAATTTCTATGAACTCAATATTACAAATATCAAAACTTTACTAATATTTAATACATTCAAAATAATTTGACCATATATACAACAACAAAAAAAACGAAGATAATAGTGACTATTACAACACACAGATTTAAAAGAACATATACAAATTTAGACAAACACAAAGATTTAATGAACATATACAAATTTCGACAATCACAAAAACTCTTGATGATCGTGCCTTGCGCACAATAATATTTCAACATACTGTAGACATTAACATCTCGTTCCCATAGACATATTCACCGCAGGACTAGCGGGCTCAGGCCGACGCCGGGACCGAAGTTAAGATTATTTCAACTACCACTCACTCTTTAATTGTACTTACTAACTGTAATAATGAATGTACGAATGATGTAATAGTGATGCTGTGGTGCTATAATAGTGAAATGATTTTAGACGAGCTTCGCCCTTTTAAAGACTCGGAGGTGGGAGAAGAATGTTCGGGAGAATTTAGGCGTCGGAAAGACGCTGTTGGATCACGCCACCAGAAAATGCAAAATATCGACGCAATTTCATGCAACAAGAAACTATGAAACTATTTCGATAACTTAAGACGGAAAAAAAATGCATAGGTCGCCAATCTTAAATTTGAACAAAGAGTCCTTTATAAACTAAATATTTTAAATCGAATATTTATATGCGACGCAGATTTTAATTTTGAAATGAAATTTAATTTTAGGTTAAAACCTAATTTATTTAAAACTTGAAATATAATTTAGAATTAATTTAAATTAGTCTGATATAAAAATATTTAACAAGTAATATACATGAGTGAATGAATTAAATGTTCGCCGCTGCTTTTTAAACGTGCCAACTTCAGCATTTCGCTGTTTACATGTACATATTTTATTTGTCCTGTACTATTATTATTATTACTATACCAGGCAGCAGCTTTTCTAGCTAAATTAAATTTTCTATATGGAATATGTTCCGCTTGTAATATTGGCGCGACTAATACACATAGATCGTTTTATCATTTTATGTATATTATTGTTTTAAAGATAAGTTCTGTCGTCATTAGTTAAATAAACTAGGGAGAAATTAAACATTGGGAAAATCGAACAACAGGTGTTGTCGTTGGATGGAGGTGAAAAATCATGCACTTTCGAATCAAAATCTCATACGGTAAGCATTTGTGGCTTTGTGATTAATGGTAGAAATTATCCTGGGTATGGATTTATATGTATTAGCCAAGGTACGAAAGCAATTAGATAAATTTGCGGCCGAATGCAGAATGAAGTTACTTACTTTTTTTAAAGGAAGTTTATTTGTCTACTTAGTCTCCCTGAACTGTACCGCTCGTTGCCAACGATAACCTTTCAAAAAATATTTTTAAAAAATAAAGTATTTAATATATTTACATTAAGCTTATCAAATTACCATACAAGAGATTGAGGTTGTAGTGCTGTGAAACTTTTCGAAACATCATGACCACTGTAGTGTTATATAAACCATATTTTTAAAATGGGTAAAATATTTGTGACTATAAAAGTTTATTTAAAAATGTAAAATTTATATATACATATTATACAAATGTGGACACCGTTTTGTTATAAGGGAGGATAGGAGAATTAAAATAACTAGACTGTACCACTACTCTACCTGTTTTGCGTTCTTTCCTAGCAACGAATGACGAATTCATGCATCCCCAGTACAATCTAAACTATGCAATTTTTTTTATTTTTTTAAATTTACTTGTTTTATTTTAATTGTAACACCTATTTTTTATTGCACTGCCATAATTGGAATAATTTTTAGCTTCCAAGTGATATAAAATATGCTGTGGTTTAGTGGTAGATAGGTATAGTAGAAAATCTAAAATTTTCTAAAAGTAGTCTGAATCCAAACCAACTTAAGAGGGGCGTTTACCTATCGAAAATTAAGGCATCGCCATTTCGCGTTTTTTAAACTCATTTTGTAATTTTAGAATCTGAAATTTGGGTTAGTGATGCAAAAGGCATCAATTTATAATGGCAAGGTCCATTTTTGTACTAATTTATTTTCTTAAAAAAGTTATGTGTCTTAGAAATAACCCCAAAAATGCATGAATTTTATGAATGTCTACTAACTAAGGCTGATACAAAAAAAGAAAAAAACGACCTCCCCGCGCCAGCTGCACATTTGATGCACGGCCTAAAAGAAGAAAAAACTTTCTGTAATTATTTTTGAAGATAAAAAACATTAAACAGTAAACATCGTCACACACATTTTACACGTCGTTTTTCCAAGCTTTTGCGTCGTCTATCCCCACATTACGGTATCTCTGCTAGTCCTAGCGAAGACGAAAATCTATCGGAATCGGTCGGCTATTCCAAGTCAGAGTGACAGTTTGTAATTAAAAAGAAATGTCATATAATATTCGAGTGTAATGTCACGAAATGCGAATGGGTGTCATGGAGACAAGGTTTGTCAATAAAACTAAAATTGACATGACTGACAGTATAGAGAAATTGTAGAAATAAATGTATGTGTCTATTTAATGAATTGGATATAAATATACGTAAATAACATTAATTAGTGATATTAAATAGTTACTCCTATAATTGCGTGTTCTGTTTTTTAAATTAACGAACGAATCACGCTACAATAATATAAGTTATGGGCAAGCGAAAATTGGATTATCATAAAAAATCAACCATCCAAAGAAGTAAGCATGCAAATCGTATGAAAAATCAAAATACGAGGTAAGTAATTTTTGGTATACAATTTTATTTACATTATTTTGATATTTGTTAATTCGATTTAATTTAACTAAGTACATAATACCAATATGCGAGTAGATTTCAGAATTTAAATATTTGACGATTCATTTTATGTGTATATTAAAATTTTCAACCCACGGTAGCTTTGGATTGCCTTTCTTACAGTCCGCGTCTAATACATACGCTTTTGCTGTTAGGTCTGATGCAACTTCCATTGATTTGTCATCCCCTGAAGGGGTTAATGTTGGAAACGCTGAACACATCTATTTAGGCAACTCACAAGGTAATGGGAAGTACGTATTACAATCGAAACTGTAGACTTTGGACATTATTTACAAATTTACAAATTATTACAGTTACAAGCTTCCAACTGAAAATGAACCCGAGGAAGGTAATTTTCTTGTAAAAAAAGAAACCAGGAACGATAATGACGAAACGAATATAGAAGGACGTAGAATATTTGACATTTTGTATTTAATTCAGCAGTTAAAAAGTTTTGGCGGCCATGAATCGTCATATGGATGCAATTCAACTAACATGACTTTTTTAAAAGAATTGAAAATTGGATTAAATTGTAAATTTGTATTTAAATGTAACATATGTGGTGCAATTGAAAAACTTTTTTCTAACATTGAACGTGATAGCTCAAAAGATATGGGCATAAATGAAGCTGTGGTAAGAGATTTAAAAATTTGTAATCACCTGGAACTATTGTGATGGCTGAAAATAAATTAAAAAGAGAGTATTCTTTTATTCTAAACAAATTGAATGTATTAATTTTCATCCGACTTTAAGATGTGCATTAAAGCGAAGTGAAAATGAACCCATTTAATTTGTTCACATCCAAAAATAATAATTAAATATTTCAAAATATGAATAAGTATATGAAAGTAATACGTGACTAGACCCGCAAGAGGGCAGTTCCGTAAGTTTTTAATTCTTTATACATTATGTATCCTATCTGTAGTATTCCTTTATCTATGAATAAAACCGAAGCGTTCGGATCGAAACCTCATAACGTGTAGCTCCACCCACTCACACCCCCTTGCGTCTACTCGTACCGCGAGTAATATAAGTTGCATACGTTTCTATTTGTTGGTAAAGGCCCCTCTTAACAATAAAATTATTTGTTGTATAGTAATTCTATTGTGAAATAAATGTTTCCTTCGCCAATGCGTGTAAATGTGCGAAATAGGTTATTTGGTGGTTTTTCTTGTTCGGCAATTGTTAGGAAACGGTTTTACTTTAATGGATAAATTTGATAGATACCACCACCTTTGACAGAAATGTCAAAATTTAACCTGTAATGGTTAGCCAATTTTCAGTAGAAACCGAATATGAACTGAAAAAGAATGAATGGTGTATTTGAAAATTCAAAATTAATGTCACTTCCGATTTGACCGGAACTGGTATCAAAAACTGAGGGCACACGAATAATTATTCATACATATGGTCGAAGTTTCTTTTAGGTATTAAATAAATGCCGGGCTGATACATGATCTCGTTGACGGTATATAGCTTATTTGTTTAGTTGAAAATAAACAATAAATATTCAATTTAGCTATAAGTTAGGCCGCAAATTTGTGAAACTCTCCTCATATTAGGTATGTAGGCTTGAAGATGAAATAGGATTGCAATTAATAACGGAAGCATTATTTCCTAGATTGTTTCCGAAGATCGTACACTTGATGAAGTTATGGACAGTGAAATAGAAGAAAGAAGCGAAACGATTGGTGAGGTAAGTTTACTGACTCTGTCCAATTGCCTAGTCTTGTATAGTGAAGACAGATACATAATAACACGAAAAGGATTTATTCGCATAGAAGTGAAAAAATGAATTTTGTGTTGGAAGGTCGCAGAATTGTGAATATAATTTTTTTCTTGAAGTCTCTTTTTGAGTTGAACAATCACTGTCCCAAGTTTAACTGCTCAATAAATAATTTGCGATTAATAAAAGAAGAAATGACCGGGTTTATATCGACACTTGTCTTCCACTGCAATATGTGCAATAGAACATTAAAAATACATAGCTCTGACGACAATAATGATGACGTAAACAAAGACGCTGTGCTTGGGATTATGACAATAGGGTCCGGTTTTTCACATTTGGAACAAATTGCATCTTCCTTAGACTTGCCTTGCATGTCCGCCCGTATGTATAACGCTGTTCATGATGAGATTTCAGATGCGTGGAGCAGAAATGTTTGGAAAGTATGAGAGAAGCAACTGAGGAAGAGAGGGCGTTAGCCATTGCTGCTGGAGATGTGGATCAAGATGGCACTCCGATGATTACATATCAAATATTGACAGTAAGTACTTGTGAAAAACAGCTGTCAAAACGATTAGATACCTATTTACAAAAGGTACATACATGCATACATCAACAGCCGCTACTGTTAGATAAAAAGAATGTTGTATTCCCGTTTGCGTGAACTTTACTAGTTTCATATGTAAAAATAGCGGCATAAGTTATGAATAACACTAAAGTTTATCTTTTGGGCACCTACAATTCTTTTTAATACTTGCAAAAGTAATTTCTTGCGAACTCTGCTTTGAATGCAGGGGGCGCCACTTCCTAACGCCTAAATACTACCTCGCAACGGGTTCGTGGAAAATTGATTACTGGCTTATTTTTGCAGTTTTTTTAATTTTTATTTTGGATTCTTAAGCAGCAAATATGAAAGCATGATTGTATAGTTTTACTTTTTTCAAATATATTTAAAACTGCCTTTTTTAATTACACTAAAAACGTGATTTCCGGTTGAATATTGCATTAATTCAGTTATTAATATTTAAAATCTATCGCTATACAATCATCTATTGATCTTTAAACAATATATTAAAACCAACTTGAACCAAAAATTCACAAATTTGAATGCACAGTTAGTTTTCTTCCAAACGGTTGCAACGTGGTAGCCAATCCGAGCGTAAGAACAGCCTTAATTGTATCTAAATGACACTGTGCCACGATAATTTTGACAGCCTAGACGTGCGGAGTTATAATATATTTTATATACATATCTATATATATATATAGTAATAGTGACTAGTAATCGGGAGATTTCGGGTTCGATTCCTGGACCGCTGGGTAATTTTTAAAGATATTAAAAATTACCTAATTAACAATTAAACTGATTTTAAATTAATTTGAAATTAGTATGACCTCTAAATCGTCCAAGAAATTTAATTATATATATATGCTCATGAATATGTGAATAAGGTCAAGAAAAATTTAGAATTATTTATTATATATATATATATATATATATAAATTTCTTCGAATATTTATATATATATATATATATATATATATACATGTGTTTGTCGACGTGCATAAGTAGAAAATGGCGATAAAACTGCTTTGAAATTATCACGCCAGCGATAAGATAAAATTATCTGTTTGAAACAAATAGATCCTATCCAAATAAAAATCTACAGATGTAGTAGTCCAAACTAATACGTATTGAGTGTGAAGTGATAGAAATTATCAACAAATACACAAACACATCTTCTAGTATAAATTAATATGTAAGATTTCATCATTTCGGTAAGTGGATGTCTTTTTTTCCTTGAATTCGTAAGGTATTTAAGAGATACGGCGGGTTCCTAAGAAAAGTTGTTTTATCTTTTTTTGTTGATAAGAATAGGTGAATTAATGTATGATCATGCATTTGTTCGTGTTTGTATTTTCTATATTAATTATTATTACTTCCATTATTCGTATTAAATACCAAAAATAAGTATATAGATTTATATACTATTATTAAACTAAGCATAACTCTTGTACAATGTAATTTTTGTATATTCTAAAACTGTGCATAAGAAAATTTTGACAATATTCATGACATTCAAATCGTATTTTGACAGTAAGTGATAATATCAATACAGTGCATATGTAAGGCAAACATGATACATTTAATATTAAAAGAGGATTACTCTTGATTGATATTCTAATGATCTAGAAAAGAAATTTTACGTTTTTCATTATAACTTTAGACTTTCTTCGTATGAATCTTCTCACTATTGTTATTATTGATATATTGGAACTAATGATAAAGTTATACCTATTTTTTAGTTGTTTACTTTTAGCATATTTTAGTAATGATAATCAATACACAATAGAAAATGTCAAGTACTTTAAAATTCCATTAATAGGTTGATTAGAACGTTTTCATAAGGAAGTTGTAATTAAGTTTGTACGTTGTATATTGCTCAGTCACAAGCAATCAGTGTGGAAAGGAATAGATGTAAAACTTAAATTTTTATTGTTTGATATTGATTTACTTGAGTCAGCTGACCGTTTGGTGTCTTGAAGCAAAGTTAAAGGGTTTTGGCTGAAAAGAAACTGCCTTCGACCTGCATTTGGTTGTCTGCAGATAAAGTAGACTGCATTTAAGTATATGATATATCAGTTTGAAGTTCTTTAAAAAGGTAAAAATAAATTGCTTTCACATAATGTATAGAGATACTCAGACTTTAGGATCCAGCTGTAACATTTGGATACACACAAAACAGTGGCGGCTCGGGGTGGTTCACATAGGGAGTGCATAATTTCAAAATTAAAAAGTATAATACAAGAACGCTTTCCCAATCTTTATAAGTTTCACCGACATACTGTTCCAGACAAGTACTGTTCATTGTACAGTTTGTTTTGAGGGAATAGTAAATATAACACTACAGTTTGATTACATCTGACGATAAACGAAGTCCATTTTGCGTATCTTTGACTTGCAGAACAGTTCTATCACTTGTTCATTAAAATTTGGGAAATCATTTATAAATTCTTTTTTTGATCAAACGTTAACCGCGAAAACGTGTTATTCTGTAACGCAGAGACGAAGTTCATCTTACAACAGCGGTGAGCAGACTGGGGATTTTGCTCACATGCTATGTATTATACGATATGGAAGTAGAACAAAATACAGTTCTCCCCACCTTCAATGTAATGTTAATGGCTAACGGAGCAACGGTTGGGCTTTGCTCATGGATATGTTTCTCTCGGTCGTCATTATATCTGTGACGACGATCGGTGCATGTAGGTTGTTACGCGCGCCGCACACGCCACGTTCCTGTGCAATAACTATGAATACGTAATAAATAAATACTTTCACAGTTAGTCGCCGCTTGGTTTGTTTTGTTTCAAAATTCCAGGGGGTGCAATTGCTCACTTGCTCTCATTAAAGAGCCGCCACTGACACAAAATCTTTAGATGTAGCAAATGTGTATGTGGAATGTGATATTTTATAATGTTATGTATATTTATGTCATATGAAAATTGAATATTTTGAATGTCTATTCATATATCATCTGTTAAAGTGAATTATTTTATTTGATATCCTTTTCAGGATTTATCGCATTAAAAACAACACATCTGTGCATTTGAGCTCATCCTGTTCCTCGAGGAACATATAATACCTACTTTAACTGCCCTTTTATAAAGATCATCAAATCTCTTCCATGATAAGCATAATACTTTATATGTATTTTTGTCAAACCACAGTATTTTTTCGACACCATAATAATCCCATAGACTAAAAAGTAACACTACAATACCGACGCCAGAATAGAAAAGCAATTGCCCGACAGAAGAGGGCTTAGTTACCAAATAATGAATGTAATTCAAATTACATCGAAATTGTAATAATCGGCTTTCGAACTATGTTCTAACTTTTAAAGACGGCGATATTATTATAAATTGGTTCAATAATTTGGGGTTATTAAAAAGAACCCATAGTCCTTTCAATCAACATTGCTAATGTAATGTGGATTATATATACAGGGTGAGACATTAGTATCCGCTTCTTTGATTGCTCTTTTGTGTTTTAAATAAAATAAAAAACAATTAGTGGACGATTTTTGGCTCCTTGGGGCGCATATTCTAAGCACTTCCGCTTTCACCGGAAATGCACGGAACTTATTTTTTTTTAATGATTCAGCCTATATATTTTTGAATTTTCTAGTACTGTCTTAAATTGTCTATTTAAAGGTTTTTTTTTTTAAATTGAACCATTAGTTTTTGAGTTATTAATTTTTTTTGGAAATTTTTGACGAAAACACGTGTTCAGAAAAAAAAATATTTCTTCATTGTTTTTAAAAGGAAAAACATTAACTTTGGTGGTGCTTGTAGCCAAAAAAATTCTGCATCATTTGGTATCAGTTGCACTCGACAATATCTCAAAAAGCTTTGTTTTTTCAAAGCCTACTTCCTGAAACTTTCACATACCAAAAACTTATTTTTTTTAAATGAAACACCCAGTATTTTATTGTGGCATTCTGTTCCCTCTTTTATTCTCTTTCGTTTTTGTTAACAATGTCCTATACCTATCTTTTTTAATTTTTGAGATAATCACTATAAGAGCAATTAGCAGTCAAATAAAGAACTACGAGCGCTGTTCTATGCACCCAAATATTCGTCAAATAAAGGCTGGAATGCAGCTGACTTCCTGAGTCAACTGTTAGAGAAAGTCGGTTACATTTATGTCAAATTTATAATCGCTACTAAGTTATCATCCAAATGAATTATTCTTATGAAGAGTTATTAGATATGATTGACAGTTTGGGCGAATCTGAAAGGAATTCTTTGCTATCATCCAGACATTATGCTCAGCGATCCCTGGTAGAAGTTAACCGAAGCCAGAAACTTTCGAAAGTAGAAAGGAACGGTTTGAGTGAACAGAAAGTATTGATTATGAAAGAAAGAGCGGAAAAAGCATTAACTGGTGAGGATAAGACGTCTATGGTACTTGCGAGTGTAGTCGAACACCCCCATACCAGTCCTTCGAAAATTAGTCGTCAGTTAGATGTAAGTCAAATTTGAAAATCCAGTAGTTCACCCGTAGCATATTCATTCACAGGGTTAGATGAAATAAATTTTCAGAATCGCTTACATTTTTGACAATGGGCATCGGATAAATTATCCTGGTTTTCACAATTTTTTGTTGTTTACAGACGAAGCCACCTTCTATTAAAGTTAATATGTTCATTGCACAATTTTCGTTATTATAACACATAAAAACCCTCACTTTATCACACCTGTAAAGTTTCAAAATCGTTGGTCATTAAAAAAGTGGGGAGGAATAGTGGGTAGTTACATAATTGGACCTTATTTCTTTGATGAAAATGTTAATGGATGAGAGTATCTTCTCTATCTACGGACGGATTTTCAAAACTTTTTGAAGACATCTTCAAATATGTCAGAAAACATAAACTTTATTTTATTTCGATGTTAACCAACAGTGTCAAAAATGAAATACTGCAACTTTATATTGCCGGAATTAAAAAATTGAAATGCGATACCCTTCATTCTGTAAAATTATTTCTTTTGGGATAGTAGGATTTAACATTTACTTTGTTTGACAGTTGCCTAAGGAAGTCAGGCCCCATTCCTGCCTTCCATTGGTTGAACAAATATTTTGATGCATAGAACAACAGCGCTCGTAGTATAGTGATTATCTCAGAAATTACAAAAGATATAGGACATTGTCCACAAAAATGAAAGAGAATAAAAAAAGGAACAAAATGCCTCAATAAAATACTGGGTGTTCCGTTTAAAAAAAATAAGTTTTTGGTATGTGAAAATTTCAGGAAGTAGGCTCTGAAAAAACAATTTTTTTGAGGTATTGTCGAGTGCAACTTTACCAAATAATGCAGAATTTTCTTGGCTACAAGCACCAGCTATGTTAATGTTGTTCGTTTTTAAAACAATGTGAAAATGATTTTTTTCTGAACACGTGTTTTGTTGAAATATTTGCAAAAAAAAATTAATAACTCGAAAACTATTGGCTCAATTCTGAAAAAGAAAAAACAGTTGAACAGACAATTTAAATCAGTACTAGAAAATCCAAAATATATAGGGCGTCATTTAAAAATGAAGTTCTGAGCATTTCCGGTGAAATCGGAAGTGCGTCAGAGCTTAAAGTATTTTTACAATATGCACCACAAGCAACCATGGATCTCCCACTAATTGTTTTTTTTTTTATTTAAAACACAAAAGAGCAATCGAAGAAACGGCTACTAATGACTCACCCTGTATATAAGAATTGCATTTTTTTTTATTTTATGAAGCAAATAGTAAATGAATTTTATTTTCATAAGACTCCACCGCAGATCTAGCGACTCAATTTTACACATGTCAATAAGAGGTTTGTGACTGAATCCTCAAATTGAGTACTGCGTATTCGTATATTTTTTAGAAAACGCCGAGTTTATATAATACTTGTACAAAGAGGGTCAAACCAAGGGAAATATTATATTTCCCTAAGTACTTATTGTTTTGAGCGCGCTCTAAAGTATTGTTGTCGAAGTGCTAGTTATAAGTCAACCTGTTAACTTGGGGGGTTTTACTTGATCGCCGTATGCCACAAAATGGTCAAATTCAACGCAAAAAATCGCAAAAATCAAGGCACTTGAAAAAGTTGCCGCTACGTGAACGAAATAATGAATACTTGTTCTAGCGACTGACGATTCAAATTTGCAATTATATTAAAAAATAGTTAAAATACAGCACTTTGAATTTTTTTCGTTTTATAGCGATATAAAGCTTACTCTGTTTAAAAAGTACTTTTTTGAATCGTGAGTACCTAGATATTTTTATTCTGAACTCGACAATGTATTTACTTTACGTTCAAAATAACCCTGGTCTCCAAAAAATTACTTTGAAACCAATGAGAATGATCACAAAGTCCGCACTAATAAATGGCAAATAGGCAACACATAATTCAACCTCTTACTCACACTTTCGTAATGACTAAGACCAGCTATATGGAAGGTATACCTGGTCGACTGTATTAAGCCGAACATCATATAAACAGAGAGATCTTCACCTTTTTTTATTACCTTAGGTAAACGAATGCTTCATTCAGATATCGGCTTTATTTTCTAATTATTTTAATGATATTTGGGAGAATGTATTAGAATTCTTCGTCTGGAATAAATATATGTTGTTATTATTATGAAATTTAACTTGTTACTTAATTTCTGGCGGTGAAATTTTGCTTTAGATGTTGAAGGTTTTTAATCTTAATAATATGAGCAATGTTGTAGTCAACTAAAATATTACAAAAACAATTCTGTGCTGTAACAGTAACAGTAACAGTGCCTGTTTTGTTTTTTAATAAAATGTAAATATATATATTTTATAATAATCAGATGTTTTGGATTGTTGAATATTATATTCTTCCCAATCGGCATTGATGGAGTTGATTAGCAAAATTAAATTATAAAACATTTTGTCACAGGGAAGATTCGAACTAAATTTTATCACCAAATAAAGTTGTATTCATTATTTCATACATAAGTTTGAGTATACATTAAACATATTTGTAAAAGAAAATACGTGCGGTTAATATATACAAGCAAATTTTAATATATTTCAGATATTTGTCGGTGTTCATTTATGATTGATTACGTGATAACATTGATGTGTCTACTTTATTAGACTCTTTTTCTGTTCCTTGATATTCTCGCTTTCAAAATGTATTTTATTTTTCAAGGACAAGGTTTCGGCTTTATGGAATTTCAGAAATGCAGTTTTCTTCGGCAATAAATATACATTATTATTATTAATTATGAAGTTGCACGACTTATTGTTATTTTTAACCTTACATGTTGAAGCTTTTTAATAATATGAACAATGTTTGTAAAAAACTAAAATCTGACAAAAACAACTTTATGTCATTGTAAGATACGAAATTTAGAGATTTTCCGGACTCTTCAAACTAAGATGCATTGGTTTTAGACAGCAAGTTACACAAATTTCAGTTTTCTAGATGGTAAAAGCATTTATTTAAATATCTGAGTTTGTTGTGCCTTCATGTTTTTGTTTTATTTGTACTTTGTATTTCGACCACAGGACAGTTTTTAGATTTTTTTTTGTATATGTGAATAAGTAAAAGAGCATGTGCCAAACGAGCGCATAAGCCTAATTACAGCAGTTTATCAGGAGTGACAGCAATTGTTTAATGGCCAGCGAAAAAAATGTTGTATGTAGGCGTAAAAAACAAATTTTGTTTAATTTGTGCAAAATATGGTGAATCTAAAAATCACGTATGCTACAAAAATTGGTCTTCGTCGTCAACAGCCATGGAGTCGCCAATTATTCCGGAAGGTTTTCGACATTCTGGTGAAATGCACGGTGTAATATATGGTAGATTAATAGGGGAATGTGATAGCAGCGTTCTTAGAAAACTACCTGAGATGGCTCCTTACGGTCCCCAAAAAATTATTGAAAAAATAATAAATAAAATTAGTGACTGTTTGAAAAAACCTAAATTCAATTCGGACATAGGACAATTAATAACAAAAAATTTACTTAGATTCAAAGCAATTGAACATTACAAAAGTTCGAACATAACAATAACAAACCAGATTGTGAAACTGCAACGTCACATTATAAATGGATCAAGACCTATTTTTGGTGAACACTCGGATTGTGCTTCTTACTTTTGTCAAGGATCTAATGAAGGTGAGATCAATATGTTTGAAAAATTTCAGAATTTTAATATGTATGATAACTTTATTAACGCTTTAAGTCGGCTCAGCCTAATAGTAGATCTTTAATAGGAAACGTAGATGCCAACATTGTAGAATCTTTTAATTCAGTCATTGCAAAATTTGTAGGAGGTAAAAAGATTGTATTATATTCAACGTAATTCTTACAGTGCACGTTGCAAAGTGGCAGCAGTTTGATTTAATTGTAAGGGCAAATATCACTCAAAGCTTCAGACCAAATATGGATGTATACGACAGTGTGTGAAAAAACGGTATGAGAAGAAAAATTTTTTATAGGAAACAAAAAATACATTCAGGAACTACGGACGATCGCGACTATGGGCCGGAGGCAAATGCATATTTTATTGAAGATATAAATAATCATAACAATACCAGTGTCGACTGTGAAGAATATAATTTTCAATAATTTAAAACATGTGCTATTTAGAGAATATAAATTTTTACATTTTGTAAGAAACACCGGCACTGTTTTTTTAGCAGATTTTAGTTTTCTCTAAAACATTACTCATATTATTACAAAGCCTCAACATGTAAAGTAAATACAAATCATGGTGACAAATAATAAGAAGTACAACTTAAATAATTGTTAATCATAAATAATAATAATTAAGTTATATATTTATTGCAGAATAAAACTTAATATCTAATTAATTTCGGCAAATATCATTAAAATAATTACAAATTATATAAATCGAGAGTCTTAATAAAACTAAATAAATACAAGCCAGGAGAATACTCAGAAACAGCAAAAACAAATTTCGAAGAAAATAGCCGCACCAATATTTTCATGCAAGGAGGCAAATATCCCAAATTTATTTGCTTTCCAGTTGACCAGGCATATCCCTTCATATTGCTAGCCGGTATCTGCATCGTGTACAAGATGCAGGCATTTTAAACTCGGTAAATATATTCAATTTATTTCAGGCAACCCGACATACGCCGTTCGGGAATTTTTCTTAAGGAAAGCCCACCCTTAAGAGAAAAGCTCATCACTCTGCACTTGAAAATATTCAGTATCAGTCTGTTAATGACACACCAATGTTGTACAACATAAATTCGTTCTTTGAATCATATGCAATTATCGATGGTATTTATTGTAACATAAATGTTTTAGTCGCCTGTAAATAACAATTTGTGATAACCTAATTATGAAAGTAAGTCGTTGACGAATATTAAAAATTGAAGAGGACACAAATTCGATCCTTGAGAAACTCCTGATGATAGCATGAAGTGACCGGAAGTGTGACCTATATGCCACATAGTGTTTGCGGTTGATAGGTAATAATACCGATGGAAAGATCCTACAGTATCATGGCCAACTGAATCCCATTAACGATGCACGATATAGGCTGTCACATAACTTCGATTTACATTGATGAAATTGATTCTTCAAGCCTCAGAATATCAGTTCTTAAATAATACCATCCAGTAATAGAATAATTAGGAGATGCTTTCTCATTTTTTATTAAAATAAACTTTAAAATAACAATTCAAACGTTAAATTTACAATAATTAATATTAATAATTTAAAATAATTAAATAGAATGAAATAAAATCAAAAGCGTTGCTGAAAATTATGTTGTTGAATAGTTTCAAGAGTAACAATTTTTCTTACATTTCTTATTTTTTCAAGCAATTCATAAGGTGAAACGAATTGGGGATCAATTAAGTTGTAGTATTTTTTTGGATTTTGAAAATGTTGCGGTAGTAATGTAATCGACGATTTCAACTATACTGGAAGATTGAAACTTTTACTATTCTACATTGCAATATTTGCTTCATAAAATATTCAACCGTACTGTCATCGGTAGCATCATTTGCACCTCCTATAAGCCTAATGTAGAAACATTTCATTTTACAGCATCGGAACTAAATGATCTTTTTAAGAGATAATAAAGCCATAACTTTGTTGTACAGTACACTCAAATATTAGAATAAACTGATATTCATGGACATACACTTATTGAAAGAAATATAGAATACTTCCAAATAACAAAATGAAATATTCTCTAAACTCAGTTTTCCTTTGTTTTTCGGCATTTACATATTTGATGTACTCTTTTCCACTTTGGCATTATTACATTTGCTAATTTAGTTAGTTACAATGACGCACTGTTTGGTGCTGCCTATACCAAATCTATCGTATTTCTATGCACACATTTCAAGACAGACCAAAATGTGCTTTAACAGTAATCACTTTCTTCTTGGTACTTATCAACTTTATATAACAAGGTGCACTTAGTAGTAAGAATTACAGCATTTTAATAATTACTATAGCATTCAAGTCTAATTACAGAACAAAAACTGACAATGTTTATATATTTATAATAAACTCACTTCTGTACTGTCTAAAGTTGCATTACATCAGCTCTCAAATACCTTAAAGTTTACATATTCCGACTTATTGTTAGTTAGTCTACCAACACTGCTTCACTTTGTATGGGTACCACCCCAAAGTTGGGTGACACAATGTAGAGAAACCCCTATCTCTAAATTAAGATATTTAAGTTAAACTTTAGAAATAAAAAGTAAAATTATTTGTTTTGCTAGCTCAACTCAAATTATCTCAGGGCGATTCGAGTTAATTGAAATGATTAAGTAAAAGGGGTTCCTGTACATTAATAAAAAATACTATTTAAAAATTTTAATAATTCTTATATTAAAATCAATAAATCCTGTATCTATAATTTTACAAACAGCACAAGAAGTAACATATATTTAAAAAGCAATTCTAATACATTTGATTTTTTTTTATAATTCTTAAACTAACACAAACATTTCTGTAGGTCCTTTGTTCGATTCAATCGTAAGCTATAAACGCCAGAATTTATTACATACAATGCACATTCTAATTATACGTGTTTATATCGATACTTGTGAACATATCAAGTTACTTTACACATATATTTGCTAGACGATATTTATTTAATTACTTTCTGTTTGAATTTTTATTTTTACAATCTCACCTCCTTTATTACATAAAACATTACAGTCATTAAACAATAATCATTTAAATAATACTTTATCTAAATTCTTCTTATTCATCTTCTTTTTGTACTGTTTCCAGCAGGAACTTCGGGCTGCTTATTATCGACGAAATCTTCTTTATTTCTACGATGTTTTCAACGGCATCATCTGCTTGTTCTGCCACTCGAAATACAATCTTTATTTTAACAATATAACACGTTGCACAATTACTTTTTAGGTACAACTTTGACCACTACTTTACTACGTTTTCTCGGTAGTAAATTATTTATTGAAGTTATATTAACAATGACTCTTATGCGTAGTCTAATGTTAGGAGTTAGCCTTTTGATACGATATTTAACGTATCTTGCTGTCGTCTCTCTCTTTTCTCACGCGTATTTCCCTTTTATATCAGAATGTCTGGGGTTCCCCGCTTCCACAAAGTTCAGGGGTGCCCATTCACATTTACACGCACATACACGTTCATTTAGCCGCGGGATTGTATGTTGCTACTGGAGTGTTTATCACGTTATTATAAACTTTCGGCATCACCCTGTTTTACTCATAAATATATACAAAACCTTTGACTAATATCTACTTAATAATACAATAACACATTTATTGATTTTAAATATTATTTTCCTTCAAAATATTAATAAAAAAAACATAATTAAATCCTTAAAAAAAATAATAAAAATTATAAAATTAATAAAGTGAAATGGGCTGTACCATTACAACTTCAGCCTAACAATTTTTCTATTACAATTTTTAAAAAAATCTCTTTATACATCTACAAATATTAACATATATATTTAACTTAAATTTGCAAAAAATGATAGCTATTTAATAAATTTTTTTTAAACTACATTTCGAATAATCAATTCTCATTTTCCAAAGTACCTTGAGAATTACTTGCCTTTCAGCACAGAATATTTTGGTAAGAACAAGATGGTCCACAACAGCCACGTTTTTTCCGTGGAAAAACTAAATATGGTTTTTATTGGTACTTGCCGTAACTTAAAAAAGCATTAAATGAAACGGCACAATGAGCCTGCAAGTACATGGGCGCCAGATGGTATATTTTCATGTGAAGTGAGTTGAAGATTGATTTTGTGGTTCATGACGAACGTGCAATTTATATTTAGATAATGGAACATACGTATTTTCAAAAATAGTCGATTGAGATACCAGAAGATGCACACTGAAAGAACTTCTGAATAGGATTAATAAATGTTATCTTAAGGGTGCCTTTACTTGGATTCATAACAGAGCAAGAAATTCACGAACTGCCAAAATTGTGGTTTAGTTTTAACAGATTCTTCCATCTCTAAAATATAATAAGTAATTTTGTGCAGATAATCCTTCACCCTCTATGGCCCAAATTTTCAAACATTTCAAAATTAATCTAGTATACTACTATTGTTAAAAACCTAAAACTATTAATATCCATCCATCACTATACATTTTAGGGGTATGTTACTTGCAAGTTACATCGGGCAATAAAATTTAAAAATTTCAACAAAATTTATTCATTATGAAATTTATAAAAACAATTTTGCGAGGGAGTTAAGCACAAATGTACTTTACATTTACAACAACAAAATTTTGGAATACCATCACACCGTGGAAATTTACATCTTCCTGTTTTTGCTTGGAACGTAGCTCAATTTCCTATACTATCCCTTCGTGTATCTAATGTTGGCATTTCGGCAATCTTACCTCTTTTAGATTTTTTTCAATTTCGTGGTGTAAACTTGAAGGCTGGGACGCTTCCCCTCATAAACTAATTGTAAAAAGCAACTGCATTAGGACAATCTACATCAATTTTACTTTTAGTTTTAGAATCCCAGCGTTTAACTTGTGTTATAGGGTAAACTCCGACAAAGGAACTCAATAGATGCACCGCGGTTTATTATCATACCATTTTGTAGTTAGTTCAACCACTTCTATCAGTGTTTTCATTTCTTCTACAGACCCTTTCCGTCTCCTTTTCATTTCTTTGTCACATATAAATTCACATCCTTCTAAACGATTAGCACGCACAGTTCCTAAACTATGAATGCCCATTTCATGTAGTTCTATTTGCAATTGAATACCATTGAACCAGTTATCAAAATATATTTTATGATACAGATTTCTAGGTACTATTTTTGACAAACGTAAAACCACATTACCAGTAATTCTAACATCTGGAAGATCAGGATCGTGATCAATAGCTCCAGTGTAGAGCTCCCAACTATGCCATCAGAGCCACATAGAACAAATTCTTTGTATCCCCATTTTTTCGGTTTTGCTTTATGTATTGTTTTATGGAATGATGACCTTTATATGGTATCATTTTTTCATCTACACATATTTTTCCCCCATAGCAATTTTATTGAAATTTTTGACTATCGAATCAATAAATGGGCGAATTTAGTACAGTTTATCTTTGCCTCCAGCCAAAGGATTATTATCGTTAAAGTGAATTTTTGATTTGATCTGTTCCCATCTATTCCTAGCCATGGTTTCTGCTATTTTTGCAACCCGAGTTTCTTTTTGCCAACACATTCTGGTTCGAGGCAAACCATAAATGGACATATAGAATGTTATTCCTATAAATCTTTCCAGTTCCTCAATGTAAAGCGAAAAAGACCGAGTAATATCTGTTTGAAGAGAATATAAGTTACTCTGTTCTGCAATGTATTGTAATACGTCATTATCAACAAGCTGTCCAAAGTACCATAAGTGTGCGTCAATTGTTTCTGCACAGAGTGGATCTTTCCAGGGATATATTGGTCGAATTTATCTCGCCTTCGTGGACGTTCACTTTACTCTTCTTTTTTTATTTTTTCGTTTTTTTCTTCGGTTTGTCGGAGAAATTCGCCAATGGAAGTCCATCCTCTGTATTCCAATCAGATTGGTTATTCTTTTCCTCTAAGTCCGATTCAGGTATTGGAAAGGAAACATTTATTAGTTCTTCATCGTCTTCTTCAAGAAAAGGTTCTGATTCTTCCGCCAATTCGAGTCTTCATCGCTTTCACTCGAGTCTGAATCATCAGAATCTTCTAGGTTGGGTTGGTAATTTAGCACACATGTGAACATTTTTTGTATTTGAAGAATTTCCATAGAAGACTGATGAATCCATATTTATGCTATAAAGAATAAAATGTTTGTTGGTCCGCTGTAGCTCGTTGTAACTTTGAGGTAAAATACCTATTTTTCTCTGTCAGAACGAAAATAAGCAAGTTCTTGGTTTCACAAGTATTCACACACAATAATGACACAATGTACAAATCACCAAATATTTTTAGTTTATTATTTCTCACTTTATTTTACGATCAATTTTCATTCAGTTTGCAAGTACATGCAATTTAGGCGCCATTACTGGTGGGTGAATGGTACATTTCAATTTACTTTTTGAAATGTTTGTTAGATGGCGCTATATGTGTACATTTCTGAATCCATGTTGTTACCTTAAAGTTACGATAGTCCGTAAAAGATGGAAAACTACTATTTCAGTAGAATTTTTTTTTCCTGGTATCTTCCTTTGAAGTCACATTGGGGCAATAGAGGGTTAAAACTATCCAAGAAACTTTAATTGTAGGTTCTTTAAATAACTGTTCTCATTATTTTTACCATAACATAAACATTGCCATTAATCATTTAAGATCAAAAGTCCTGAATCTCTATAACATCTGACTTGTACCTATACTTTTTTGCAGGTGATAGTTATTGGCAGGATTTACAGTATTCTGTTTAAATAAATTATACCATATTGTATCTTCATCCAAATGTTTAACGAATCTAATAAACCTCCAACTGAATTATAGTATATTAAAGAACAAGTGTCATAAGACACGTCTTATAGCACAAGCCCAAGTTTAGGACACAACGAGTGCAGCGAGGAGTGTCCTAATGGGCGAGTGCAATAAGTGTCTTATGACACGAGTTCTTTATGTTATTTTTTCTAATCTGCCACTTTTTATCATTTTTTAAATTAAAATAATAGGAATTTTAAAATATAGTAATTTTTGTGGTGGTCGGCAATATGTTACACACATGACATAAATTGAAAATTTGAATTATACGCGATTTTTATATTCAGTATTTCATACTTAAAGTTAATCTAAAATGAGTACTAATATTTCATGTACACCACCTGAAATCAGAGAAATTGCCGAAAACGTTGTTAATAAATTACTTCCCACTAAATCCCGCAGCAATTATGAGCAGCAGTACGTTAAGTTTGAAGAATGGTGTAAACAAAAAGAAGTTCATGTTATATCAGAAAACAGATTAATTGCTTATTTTCAATTACTACATACAAAATATAAACCATGTACGCTATGGACTACTTATTTTATGCTGAGGTCTTGTTTAACGATATATAAAAATGTAGATATATCACAGTACAAGAAGTTACAAGCTTTCCTCAGTCGTTTATCTCAAGGTTACCTACCTAAAAAATCTAAAATTTTAGAAGAAATAATGGGGGTCTATATGTTGACTTGTGAGTGTGATAAGGTATATGTGGGTCAAACAGGCCGTACTTTTGAACAAAGGACCGGGGAACATGAAAAAAGTTATATGGGTAAAAAAGCGGACTCTACCTTCGCAACGTATTGTATAGATGAAGAACACGAATTCAATAGAGATTTCAAAGTTTTACATATTCAAGATAAAGGACAGAAACTTAATTTATTAGAAACCTTAGAAATTAATAGATATAGTAAATTAGGTCGTGCTTTAAACGATCAGACTCAATTCAATTATTCCCCGTTGTTACAATGCTATAGTTTATAAAATACCCCCACTCATATCCCATACTGTTGTGACACTATATATTATGTTGTAATAATTTTGTATATTCAGTTACTCATCACCTGATGAAGCCAAAGTTTGGCGAAACAATATTGTAGTGATATTATTAAATAATTTTTGAAACTAAGTTTACGTACTTTATTTATTCAGTTAAATATGGAGTTTCAACATGTATCAGCCTCATCAATTAACTATTAAATAGACACAATTAAATTTATACAAGATGCAGATAATAAAATATATTTGGCGATGAAAGTAAATACAATTTTCACAACTATCGCAGCTTTGCATATAATAGTATCAATTTGTAGGTAGTCTTGATAATAGGTTACAACGGAGCTTGTAGAAGAGAAAAACTGACCAATATGTCTGTAGATGACATTGACTACAAGTCTGACACCATCACTATTTCTGTACCTAAAACAAAAAATAATATTCCAAGATTCTTCGTAATTACAGATACAATATGGATCGATTTAATTAAGAAATATTATAACTTACGGTCTATTAATACTAGTCATTAGCGATTTTTCTTGACCTATCGCAATGGTCAGTGTATTAATAATCCAATGGGTATTAATATTATAGGCAAAATTCCTAAAGCGATTGCAAGTTTTTTGAAATTGCCAAATCCAGAATTGTTTACAGGGCACTGTTTTAGAAGATCAAGTACAACACATTTGGCAAATCATGGTGGTGATTTGTTGACCTTAAAAAATCATGGAGGTTGGAAGTCCTCAGCTGTAGCCGAGGGTTATATTGAATCCTCCTTAAACAAAAAGATTAAAATATTGTATCAGCAAGTACGAGTGGTTTGCCTGGTGTTACTATAAATACCCAAGATACATCTCATGTATCTATTAACGTATACACTAACTGTACAATTCAAAAACATAATTAAAAATAAAATATTTGTTGAACAATGGATCGTTGCAACTACATTTTATTTATTTATTTTGCCGTTAGTGCTGTATTTCTAAAACTTGAAAAATGTTCGATGAACATCGTCCGCACAGATTATTATAGTTATAAAATATTTTACTTCGTTTCATTTTCAGATTTTGCATATATAGCTACCATTTTGACTTTTTGACATTAAGCTTACAAATTACAATGATATACTAATACTAATGGATGGCGCTTACGTACACCATCCTATTGCCAAGAATGACTCCAACATTTGAAAAAGATAGATATACGAGATTGCTTTGTAGTGCGTAAAGGAGAGATGATTTGATCACGTGACAGGGGGAATAAATTCAATTTGTTTAATTGGAAATTCTGTATTTATAATGGGAAATGAGATTACAACAAGTAATACAACAACAATAGTCAGAATATAAATATAATAAACAAAGTAAATGTAACAAACTACAATAAAATTATTGATGCTTAAAGTGAATTAATTTTGAATAGCAATGACGAATTCGGTCAGGAACTTCATTTAATTTTTTATTTTTATAGTGAATTCTAATAGTGAAATAAGTTTTTAAAATTAAATAAATTAAAATATTTCTGTGATTTTCTAAGGGATCATGTTCGAATATGTGATCAGAAAGACATGGAAATAAATTTTGATCATTAAGTTGTCAAACAGTTCTGATTATATTACTGTTGAATTCACACATATTTTTAATGTCAGGTGACAAACGAAATTTTTTTTCGGCATATTTACAAATTTTTATCAAATCAGAAGAAGGAATAAACAATTTTCCCTTACTTTTTATATTTATTAAAGAAGAAGAAGAAATTGAATTACTTTTTATAAGTGCGTTTTGGCAACTGTTACAGTCTACTATTTTAAATAGTTTCCTTACAATGAAACCTCCAATATACTCAATAACATTATCTATATATAAACAATCAATGTCAAGAAAATCGAATAAACAATTATCATAAATATTATCCTCTTGTAAAGATGTATAATCTTTCAAAAAAGCTTCAAAATCAGATTTACGTTGTGAATTGTTTGAACTAGCGACATTTAGTATTGAAACATGAGACTGTGGAGTGCAGTTTGCATTTTCAGATGTTTTCAATTCTACATGCACAAGTAAACGCTTATAAGCACCTTCGTTTGTAATTTACCTGCTGTTTGAAGATTCAACAATAAAATTCACACTGGCACTAGACTCTTTATCGTTGGTCAAATCTGAACTTTTATTTCCATTTTGATTTTTAGTAAGACGTGCAGGGGCGGGCCTATTCCATAAAAATACTTTGCAACTTTTCACTTTGCACTTTACACTTTTCAGTAGATTTCTGTTACATAAAATGTATTTTGGAAAAGTTGCAAAGTAAAATTTGAAAAGTGCAAAGTGCAAAGTAAAAGCGTAAAAATCAAAGGTTCTGTTTCATAAAACAAAATAAATGTAAACTAATGTCACAATTGCTTTGCACTTTGCAATATAAACTGTAAAGTCATTTTTCTATTTGCAATGAGCAAACGAACGGTCGCCAATCAAAAAAAGCTTGCCGTATTGGCACTAATCGAAGAAAAAAAAGGAATATTGTTTGGAAATTTCAAAAACGTTAATGCTAAGGAAAAACAAGCAGCTTGGCAATCTGTACTGGACAAGGCTAAAACACTGGAATTGGCTACGGCGGATAGAAGTTGGACGTTTGCTCGTGATTGCCTTTTTGGGGTATGGAAGAGCCGTACATTATCTACTGAGTAATATATTTTCTAAATGTAAACAAATATTAAACTAAGCACTTAATTTAGAGAGAGACAATGCGAGAAAAACGGGTACGGAAGGGGGAAAGGATAAAAAGTTAGACGAGATAGATTTGGCCATATTAAAAATTTGCTGCTGTTACAGGACTGGAAATGCCAGAATCTGACCTCGGCACTGGGGACGGACTACTATTTCTCCCATTAGATGAGAGAGATGTTGTGGAACAAGAACCACGTGCTTCGAGCGAAATCACGGCGCCTACATCAAAAAAAAGAAAGAAGGAAAATTCCCAGTCTCAATACCAGACTCTAAAAGAAGAGTTGCTACGAATTGAAATATATAGAAGAAGACTACATGCGCTCAAATTAGAAAGAGAACTGGGCATTGACGTGTCAGAGTACACAAGTCCTCTCTTTCAATAGTTTTGTTTTTGTATTTTAAAAATTTATAAGTTGTACAATTAAAAAAATTATTTTGTTTAATGTTTAAACATGAAATAAGGACAATAACTACGAACGAAAAAATGCACAATACCGAAGCTGTTTTCTATTAGCCGCCTTGTTCGCTTGTGAGCCCGATTGAAACGTTGCTCAACAGGATCATTCGGATTCCTGTTTATTGGAGGAATAAGCCATTCTTTCAGTCCATAAGCGCTGTCACCTAAAACAACAGCTCCAGGAAATGGTCTCCAACCCCCATCGAAGCGATGGGAAATCCGTGAATTTCTCAAGACCCGCGCGTCGTGAACGCTTCCTGGCCAGTTTGCATTCACTGCATAAAATTTGAAATTGGGCCCGCAAATCATCATTGCATTTAAAGAATGATTACCATGTCGGTCAACATACTGTTCCTCATTTACTCTTGGTGCATCTATATTTATGATGGTCCCATCCACACATCCACACACTGAAGGAAAGCCTCCTTTTCTAAAAAATTCCTGAGATATTTCTGGATTCTCAGGCCAACATACAACGCGTCTAAAAAGCCTGTTGATTATTGCCCTTGCCACACGTTGAATGACTCTACATACGGAGGCCTTCGTTATCCCGTGTATGGCTGCTATACCATGATACTGGCCACCGTTACCGAACCAATGCAATGCAACTAGGAGCTGCTGCTGAGGCGTCAATGCATGGTTTCTTCGAGTTGGTCGAGCAAGATCAGCCCCTATGGCTAACAATATCATTTCTACCCCGGGTGGGAAAAGTCGAAAGTACTCTTTAAACACAAAATTATTCATGATATTAAAGTTAATCCGTTCTTTAAAATTTCTACGAGGTACTTCATCATCACTCTCGTCGCTAGAGAAAATCAAATTGTTACAAAACATTTGTACAAGACCAAGTCGTGAACCACTGATAGAGCAAAAACGCCACGATGACATTTATCCAAACTTTGCAAAATGCGACTGAAAAGTTCGAAATCTGCAAAGTCAACTAACGTACTTTATGAAACACAAAGACTTTGCACTTTTCAAACTTTAACAAGTGCAAAGTGCAAACTGAAAAGTTGCAAAGTAGTTTTATGGAATAGGCCCCAGATCTGGGTTTTGTATTTTTTTTAAATAAATGTTCTGGAAATTTAAACAAGGATGGTACAGCATCTTTTTTAACAATTTTTCGTCCAAACTGGTATGTAAAATCGTTTGGAGTAAAATGGTCACTGCATAATCTTGCTGAACTGGAAGGTTGATATTTGTCTCTCCGCATAGCAATTATCCATTTCCTCCTCAAGTTCTCATGTTTAGGAAAACTGTGAAGAATAATTTTATTCCTTAAACTGTTAATTATTGTAAGAATATGACTAGTAAATAAATCTAATCATGCAAATTTAGGTTATGACTAGCAAAATGTACTTGCCTGTGAAAAGATAATCCGCAGTTTTTAAATACACGATTTGTACAGTTATACGCCGCACAGGATTTTACCATAATTAATTTTTAAATACGCCTACCACATCACACTGTTCAAAAATGCACAAAAAGGCGTAGAAAACACCAGTTAACAATACGCAAGTAAGCACCCGATATAATAACATGCCCCCCGTCAGCTGATCGCATGCGCTATCTCCTTCTTTGGTTGGCGTCAATTGTCTCTCTCTACACGCCATCCATTTACATTATTAGATTTTTGACAAATTATATGTAGCCACCCTCGAAAAACTAAATTGGACTAGATAATCTATAAACGCACAGTGTGCGTTTATAGCGTTGTTATGACACCAGATTAGAAAAATTATTTTTATTTTCATTTCAGGGTATCTAAGATGTCATGGCTGTTCAACTGCTTGAACTGCGAAGATGACTGGGAACAAAGAGAACGGAACTACATTCGTGAGATGAACAAGTACAAAGACAATGCCGCGCAATTAAGAGAGGAAAAGGATGCGATGGGTGCCCATTTCGCGCAAGAATACGGGAACTGGCAAGCGAAGGAGGCCGAGTACATAGAACAAATAAACAATCTACAGAACCAGTTGCACCAAAGCGAAGTGGTAATGCAGCAATACAAAATATCGGAAGGAAATTTTCATGTTGACCGGCAACAGTTACAAGAGAACCAGAAGCAACTCGAACAATACGAAATAATAGTTTCCACGCAAGCGGAACAGATAACGAATTTGAAGAATGAAAACAAAAAGTACTTAGAGGCAATTCTGGATTTAACCAAAGCAGCTATTGGTAATGAGAGACGCGAAAAAATGCCTCTTAATGGAGACGTGGCCCATCTATCTGAATCTATTTTAGTGTAAATAATGTAAATTTAATGATTGATTATGGAATAAGACTTTTCTGCAAACTGAAAAAATTATTTTGACTTTGAAGTTGTAAAAATGAGCATTGATAGTGAGTCATTTTATAAATTGTTAACAAGTGATGTAATAATGAACATGCTAAGGTCGAAGTGTAAGTCGTTGATATTTAGTGTCTGATGTTAATATATACAATACATATATCTTAAAACATTATTTTGAATTTGATGATGTAAATTATAACTCAAAAAGATTCGCATTTAAAAAATTACTGCAAGTATATCAAGTAGTACTATTTATTTCCTAACCGTTCATCCATGACCAGAATTATTCCGAATAAAATCATCAATTAAGAGTCCTATATAGTGGATCTGTCAACAATGGAAAAATAGCAGATTTTAGATGCAAGATATTTTTGTTGATTTTAAATTTGGAGAAAACCTTTCAACGTCAACTTATGAAGAATTTAGTAATCTACCCTGCTGAAGAATCAAATTTAGAAAAAAATTATCGGATTAAAGAAAATTAATTAATATGTCAAAATATTAAAAACAAGTTTTCTCAAAAATCGTGCGCGAGCTGAGGTCAATTTGACCCTCCATGTGAAAAAAAGATTTTTTACGCATTGCCTACTTGCTTATTTTTTCTACTATTTCGAAAATTTGATAAAAAAAATTTACCATGATATTCTCATTTTGAAAGGTTCAAACTAATATCCTGAATTTTTATGAGTCGTTCAGAACGATACTGGCAACGCGGCAATCGTTTAACGTGGCTGGGGTCATTGCGACCCCCTGTGACCGGCGCGTTATTTCCAGAACGTGTGACCACTAGTCCGGTCAATTTAGGCATAACAAAAATTCCCACACAGCCAAATTTTGGTGGAGACCTTGGGTTTACCATTAAAAATAAAAATTTAAAAATCCCCATCAATCCCATGTGTGCTAAGAAAGTGATTCGGGGTCAAAGGTCAAAATTTCAGGTTTTTTGGGTTTTTCTCGAAAACAGTAAGTTTTATCAAAGAAATATTTCAGACCAATGTTACAGATCTCAAAATTCTCTACAAAAATGGCCCTTATGATTTTTTCTCTAAGTATCACCGTTTCTGAGATATCGTAATTGTAAAGGTGCCAATCCACAATGAGAATATCTCATGAAATTTTTGTCTCATGCAACACAAGTCGCAGGATAACTTCAATTTAATTGTGGAAACAGAGACCTGTTCCCACATTTAAGATTAAAAATGTGGGACAGGTCTCTGTTTCCACAATTAAATTGAAATTATCCTGCGATTTGTGTTGCATGAGACATAAATCTCATGAGATATTCTCATTGTGGATTGGCACCTTAAGAGTCAGTTTGAACAATTTTTCGCGTATGAATTAGCTCCTTACCCGTTTTATCGCTCTTCGATGCGGCTGGAATGCGTAAAACAGCAAAGTCAGCCATTTACGATTGCTTTCAATCAGTCAATGCTGAGGTTGATTTTACTAATGCTGCTTACATTATCGATGGAGGATATCTACTACATCACGTTGTGTGGGATCGAGAAGAAACCTTCAACGTTATTTTTGAAAAATATGTTCAGTATTTACGTAGACATGGTCATACAGTGACGGTAGTATTTGATGGCTATAGTGACACAACAAAGAATATTAAAGCTGCAGAACAACGTCGTCGAACTACTAAAACATCCTCTAGTTCCGACATGATCTTTGTTGAATTTATGACAGTTCCACCAAACCAACAACAATTTTTTGCTAACATTAATAATAAATCTCGTTTCATTTCCATGTTAAGTGACAAATTGACAGTTGAAAATATTGAAGTTAAACAAGCTCATAATGACGCAGATGTCCTCATAATTGAAACAGCAATAGAAAAATTTAATGCAACAAACACAACAATTGTAGTGGGTGAAGATGTTGATTTGTTGGTACTACTTACTGCAAGGACTCCAATTGATAAAATTATTTACTTTCTGAAACCTGGAAAGGCTCAACAGTGAACAGAAATATATTCTTCAAAAAGTTTATCGGCTTATCCAAAATGCCGAAACTATATTTTATTTTTACATGCGATAACCGGTTGTGATACTACATCAGCAATGTACAGAAGGGGCAAAACTTCAGTATTAAAATTATTTGAAAAAAAAGATTTAATTGACTCCGCGAAAGTATTTACGGAAATTGATTCTTCACCCCAAACAATAATTACGAAAGGAATTCGCTTTCTTCTTGCTGTTTATGGAGCTCCAAAAAAAAATAGATTGCATTGATAAATACAGATATTTAACCTTTGTCAAAAATACACGAAACAAGAAGCAAGTACAATTATCTTGTCTTCCTCCAACATCGGCATCTGCTATTCAACACTTGTATAGAGTATACTATCAAGTTCAGATATGGCAAAGCAATCAATTGAACCCTGAAGACTGGGGTTGGAAATTAATAAATAATACTTTGGAACCGATTCAAACTTTACTCCTCCCTGCTCCAGAAAAACTTCTTAACATTATTTTTTGCAATTGCAAGAAAGGTTGTAGTGCCAAATGCGGCTGTAGAAAAGTAGGGTTACAGTGTTCTCCAGCGTGTACCAATTGCCAAGGTCAGTCTTGCTCAAATGTCCAATTGAATACAACAGAGGAAGATTCATGTGATTTTTATGAAGAGACAACTGATTGATCTTCATTTGAACAATTTATAAATATCCAGCAAGAGGAAGAAGAAGAAGAAGAAATCGAAGAAGACATGATTGTTGAAGTTGACTATGAAGAGTATGAATCAGATTGAAATATCAAAAGAAATCAACAATTAAACTCAATAACCAATATCAATATTAATAATCTTCATGCAGTTAAATAAGTATTGTCTCCAAAAAGTATGTCATAACGGTTCGTGGAATAGGCCTACCGGGGAAACCACGTTAAAAAGGAACGCGCCGAGTACACTACCTCACAGGTGTAGAACGTTACTCTTACATTGCGATATCTCAGGAACGGTAATACTTAGAAAAAAATCATAACGGCCATTTTTGTAGAGAATTTTGAGATCTACAACATTGGTCTGAAGTATTTTTTTGATAAAACTTACTGTTTTCGAGAAAAACCCAAAAAACCTGAAATTTTGACCTTTGACCCAGAATAACTTTCTTAGCACACATGGGATTGATGCGGACTTTTAAATTTTTATTTTTAATGGTAAACCCAAGGTCTCCACCAAAATTTGGCTGTGTGGGAATTTTTGTTATTTTATTTGTCTAAATTGACCGGACTACACGGAGGGTTAAGCTTTCGAGAATTGTAAAACCGGCCTTTAGAGAACATAAATAATACTACATTTATTACTTGCATCATTTAAAAATATTCGATATGTTTTTTTTTAATAAATTACTGTTTTTTATCTATGCAAAGTATGTATTCGAAGGAACATTCTTAGTTTCCGCCTAAATGAGATTGCAATATTATCTAATAATAGAATATACATAAAACTATTACCATACCTATTAACATAAGTATGACTACAACTTCTTTAAAATACATCACAATTACGTAAACACTTAATGCAAATAAATACAAATGTCATGTCATGTCAGTATTATAATAGATTGTTATTCCTTGGTATTATGGTGATTTCTAAGAACCATATAGTAAGAATATGAAGCACGAATAATCTGGAATAAAAAAAGTATTATTAGTGTTAATAATTATTAGTTGGATATTTATAATATAGAATATAGACAGAAATTTATAGTATACAGTGTGTAAAATGATGTGGTTTCCTATAGAGAAATATATTTTAATATGAGATTCAGGAGAAAAACTTATTCCTTATAAAAAATTTTGATTTCATCGAAAATCCTTTTGATAAATAAAAAATCCAGTAATCAATTAAGATAAGATAAAAAACTTGAAATTATATCAAGTTGTTGATTTTAAATTTGACTAAGTTCGAATATTATATTACATTATTAATGTTAGACAAAAGGCAAATGTCATTTCGATAAAACTTTTATTGTTTTTATGTTTGTAAAAAAGGATGACCACTAAACTCTAACATATACATACTAAAAGCCATTCGACCCACTCTAACCGCCTTAGTTGAAATAGCTTAACCGAACCCCCCAAAAAAGCAAAACGATATGTGTAACTCCCCCCAGGATATCGCGTCGTGAACGTTCCGTCTTTGGGTACATATAGACTGGACATTTCTCCATTGCGTGTGCTATATTTGGTGGCTGCTGGCGTCACCACAATCGAGATCCGAGGCACCAAAAAGGGACCGCGGGCTTACGTGAAGCAAAATCGGCGTTCATGTAACCGAAAATACAATCAAAACACGTCAAAAATCAAAAATTGTCAGATATGACAGAGACATCGACAAGTTTCACGGTTTTCACTTTCACGAAAGAATTCAACGGTATCGATGTTATAGAAGCACTTTCCAAGTACTTCTATAACGAAGGTACAGTTCATTTAAAGCCTCTCTGCAGGCGGATCCGGTAAAGCTTTCGATAGGTCGACAAACAGTGCAAGCCAAGAGGTACCAGCATCAATATCGCGCAAGATTGAATTAACGAACCCATACAAAGCCGTATCAATAGATCGGCCCGGCAGGAATTAATGTTGGCAAGTCGTGAAGAGATTATTCACTCTGAAGTATGAAATGATCATTTCATTTATAAGCATTTCGTATACCTTAGAAAGCACAGACAAAATACTGATAGGTCGATAATTTTCCATGCAATTTGGATCGCATTGCATTTATTGTTATTAAAAAAAATTAAAAGGTATTTCTAAATTATCGCGTACACTTGAGCTGTTTTAGTCCCGTAATTCTCACTCTTCAAATTATTGTTTACATTCAGGATTATCTGCTGTGTTTGAGTACTTCAATGATTTCTTGCGTTATCAACATCGTCTTCTATCGCATTACTACTTACACTTAGCGAAATATTACTACTTGCATCGTTTCTTAAATTTTCATTCATTGGCACCTACTCCACAGTTTCCACATGTTTTTATTTTACAAATTTAAACGTCTTCACTTTGCCACAACTGTCTTTCAACAACATCTTCTTACTTATTATCTTTTGATATAAGTTGATTTGTATAAATTACTTAATTCAGTTAAAGGGATGTTAATATTTAAATTACCATTACAATATTTTTTAATACAGTTACATGTATATATGGGGTTATCATAAAGTAAGGGATATACTTTAACTTATTATAACTTTTTAACAAATCAAGCTAACAACAAAAAGTAAACGAAATCTAGTTGCCTAAGGAATGGGATTTGTTGTATCTATGGAAAACAAAAGCGTTGTCATGACAGTTGTTGACACAAGTGTTAAAAGTAAATCATTCAATTTGGAGTTTATTTTCAAATTAAAACTCAAGTAAACGTAAACTTTTAACAACTCAAACTGTAATAGCACGGACCTACGAACAAGAATTGGTTTAGTTCAGTGTTATTATGAATGCGGCAGAAATTACACAGCTGGATTACGAAGGTTTCGCACGAGAATGGGTTTGAGAGCGGGGCCCTGTCGTATGAAAGCGTACCGCAATTTGATACAAAAATTTGAAAGAACAGGTTCGGTAATTGACCTTCCGAGATCAGGAAGACCAAGCATTAGTGATGTCCAAGTTGCAGAGGTTCTTCACGAAAATCAGGACATAGCCAGAGGTAATCCACTAGCAATGAGCAGTGCAAATGCGATATCCAAGCGATTGCAAATGCCGTACACCACGGTCTGGAAAATTTTACGCAAAATTCTAAAAATGTATCCATATAAACTCAAAATGCTGTTTGAATTAAAGGAGGCAGATTTGGCTAGTAGGTACGATTTTTCTTTGCGATTATTGGCTCAGATGGAAATTGAACCCGAATGGTTATCCCGTATTTTATGGACAGATGAGGCACATTTTTCTCTGAATGGTGGAGTCAATACTCAAAACTGTAGAATCTGGTCTGCAGAAGATCCATAAGTAATTGTTCAAGAAGGTCTTCATGACAAGAAAGTCACCGTTTGGTGCGGTTTTACAGCTGATTTTATCATTGGTCCGTATTTCTTCGAAGAGCTACAGAATGGAGAAGCCGTATCTGTAACTGTTAACGGTGAACGATACTTGCAAATGTTAAGAGATTATGTTATTCCACAGCTGCAAGACGAGCACCACAGAATTGAAAACATGATTTTTATGCAGGATGGAGCACCTCCGCACATTTTCCGACCAGCTAAAGAATTTTTAACTAACGTTTTTCAAGATCGCGTTTTAAGCAGACATTTTGCAAATTCATGGCCACCAAGATCACCTGATCTTAACCCAGCGGATACTGGCTGTGGGGTCATTTAAAAAATTTAGTGTTTAGAAGAAGACCAACAACGCTACAAGAATTAAAAGACAATATTACGGAGCAAATTGGTGCAATTCAACCAGAAATGTTAAGAAATGCAGTGTACAATTTAGAGGAACGGTTGCTGATTTTACAAGATCAAAATGGAGGACATATTGAACATTTGCGGTAACTGAGTTTGGGCATACAAAATCCCATTATTTAAACAATTAAATTTCGTTTAGTTTTTGATATTAACTTAATTTGTTAAAAAGTTATAATAAGTTAAAGTATATCCCTTACTTTATAACAACCTATAGTATATGGTAAATTAGAAATGTTTTCTTTAGAATAATAAGTTTAAATTGTAAACGTTGGATTATATTTCATGAAACATAATTACTTTTCTGCTTAAAAAAATCCTATTTCTCCTAATACGGTCCATTACTTCATTTACAAGTTTTCTCGGTACCTGCGGCAAGAGGTAGCGGAAGTCCCCGATAATTCTCTTAAATCCTATAACGTCGAATCGTTATATCGATGGACATACTATATATATTTCTAATTTTTAACCTATCATTATCAACATTGCTCAATTCTATAACTAGTGTATTTTGCATTTATTTTCATTGAATTTTTAGACTATTAATTAAAGAACCGTTAATATTTTATTTAAATAGATTAATTAACAATTACCTGTTGTGGAATATACCACTGCTTTTCAGGTAAGAGTTGAAGAGGAAGAATATCTATAAAAATTTGGATTGTTGACGAAAACAATGCCTTTTCAGGTCATACAAAACTACTTGAATCCGTGACCGACAGCATTATGTATTCTCCGAAATATGGTACCAGATCTAAGACATGTTTTTTGGGCCTATATTTCACAAGCCAGCATGGAACCACTAGTCACTAAACTATTACTGCTACTATCTGTCCTAATAAACAATATATTTAAAGAGGATTAGTTTCCTTTTTATTAAACTCTAAATAACTCATTTTTAAAAACATTCCATTTGTTACGGTATTGCTATCCCACTATAACACCTTATGTCACTCACATAATTAATACCAGTTTAATAAAGGGCATATTCCCTGATAAATGGAAATGTGTTGTTGTTCATCCGCTGCCTAAGGTTAAGAATCCATCCGTGTACCGTGATTTAAGGCCTATAAGCATCCTATACCAGTCCTCTCAAAAATTCTGGAAAAAGTAATATCGTCACAACTGAAGGAATATTTAAATGCATTGGATGTTTTACCACCTATTCAGTCGGTATTTCGAGCGGGGTACAGTTGCGAGACAGCTTTATTGAAAGTAACTGATGATCTTGTACGGTCAACTGATAGGGGATTGATTTCATGTCTAGTTTTGCTAGACTACAGTAAGGCGTTTGATAGGGTAAATCATGGTGTATTGTTGGCTATTTTGGAGAGCATTGGCTCTGCCGGTGCATCATTATCACTTTTTGAAGATTATCTCCGGAATCGTAGGCAATACGTCAGTATTGGCGGAGGCGCGTCTGTATCACTCGCTGTCATGCATGGAGTTCCTCAGGGATCTGTTATGGGTCCGATTTTGTTTTCAATATATACTTCGAATTTTTTCTCAGGTCTTCTGCATTGCAATGTACGCTGACGATACTCAGCTTTATTATTCTCTTGAACTGAATAACTGGGGAAAATGCTGTTGCAAATATTAATAAAGACTTGTGCTATCTCCATAGAGTATCCACAGAACATTGTCTTACATTAAATCCGGATAAATCTAAAGTAATCCTCTTCGGTTCTGCGAAGACTTGTTCTAATATTTCTCGCACTTTTATGGTTATGGACAATACACATAGGTACAGAGAGCAGGTTTATGGCTATATACGCAATGCTTATCTAAATTTGAAGATATTGTATCATTGTATCCTCACAGACGTGTATTCAGTGAAACCATCAAGAAAAATCTTTGCGATACTTTTGTTCTCTCTCAGTTTTCATACTGTATTCCAATATATCACTCGGCTGTAGACAGGTTAACTCAGGATCGCATACAAAAAGTACAAAACGCCTGCTTGAGGTTCATATATGGCATACAGAAGTTTGGTCACATCTCGCACAAACTTAGCTGTGCACGAGTTTTTAAATTGTATATTAGTGTATTTATGATAATTATATATTTATATACCTTGTTTCCTGTTGTAATAAAGACACTTTATTATTATTATTATTATTATTATTATTTGGCACAAAATTGTATTACCCCACCGTAACTATAATGTAGAAGTAGTTTTCCAAAAATTGTGTCTTAAGAATTACCATATTTGTATTATAATAAGAATAAGTAAATTTAAAATGTAGTAGGATTAATTTATCGAAGCATGCGTGCAGTAGGAAAGCAAGGCGTCGGTGACCGGTTTGATGTGAAATATATTTGAACAAAGCGCGATGTAATGTGGCGATTTATGTAAACAGTTAGAACAACAATTCTTTCTATCTCTTCTTACATATCTACACTCATGGCTTTCATTGAAAAGGCGTTAGTTTTGTGTTTATTCGTGTGTGCAGAAATATCGGTTTCTGGTAATGTATTTTTAATAATATTTTTATGTAATATTTTAACTTAGATATGCGTCAGATATACTCTTAGTGCAATTTTATCAATGACGGATTACCTACTTTATTGTTTAATTGTTGTTAATTTATACTTTATTTAATTACGTGCGGGTAATTTACATATAACGATAAAGAATTTTGTTGGAAAACCCACTAAACAAGTTTAATGTCAAACCGATAGAGAACCTGTACATTACCAAAGATACAATTTTTTGTCCAATACATCCGTTGTTATTTACATATTTGTTAATATCTCCGCTGTTCTTGGAAATGTATTTATTTTTATTTATATTGTCATGAACTCTTGGATTAAATATTCAAGTTTTATACGTGTGAATACCGTGGAATAAAATTAAAAAAAAAGAAGTCGTTGGTTTGGCATAAATGCAAAACCAGTTCGATACTTTTAATGTATTTATTTTAAGTTTCTTTTTATGTTGAACACTAACTAAAGCACGTTACTTATAGTTGTGTGAATATATATCCTCTCAAATGCTGTTTTCTTTTATACAACTACAAATTTAGAAATTAGTCTCATCCCGATCATACCATTCATATTTTAACATTACAATATACGACTGAATGCCACACGAATGTCTGTGGTGATTAGTTGTTATTGAACCTATTCATAAATTATTTGACAAATTACTATCGTTCCGACATACAGGTATGACTGAGTACATCGCCCTGATGAAGCAGCACATCTTTAGACAATTGCTGCACGACAGCTTTAAGGGTGCGTTTCAAAGTTGACAAATCCATTTCGGTTCGTATCTAAGATTTTAGCGTTTCTTAAGTACTACTAGTAATAATTGGATGGCGCCACGATGTTAATTCTAACAAACTAAACTAATTCTGAAGATCTAAAAACATTTCAAGGTTATTTTACCTGCTTATTGAATTTCTACCTACAAACGTAGATTCGGTCTGGCAGACTTTCTTTGCAATTCGATTTTATAATATGAATCTAATCGATACTTGTCAACTTTCATGCTGAAGGGAGAAAGACGCGCGAACTTTAAGCATTCATTTGAATTTATTTGTAAAAATTTAAAATTACGTTTCTTTTATTTATAAATTAAGTTATTCTTAAACATATTCGCTAAAGGTAGGTGATACTCATCCATTCGACTTTCTTATTTTCTTATTTCATATATATTTATATTTTGTAATTTATATTAATACAATGTTGTTCTCTTATTTTGGAAATAAACTAATATTATTATTATTATATAAAACCACACAATAAATAAACAGCAGTGTGTTTGTGTTATGCAAAATAAAACATTTTCTGTTACTTGATACATTTAGTACGTAGCCTGCATCTCTGTTGATCATATCTAATAATAATAATAATAATAATAATAATATGCAAAACTGAAATATAGTCATATTATTGTCTTCATAACGTACCTATTAGTTCAACATTCTAATAAATATATTTGACCTGCTAAAAATACATGTAAAGTTAGTATTTGCAAATCCCAAGTGCCAGTTTGGCTCCTGGACAGTTTTCAGAATGGATTTTTTTTTTGTGAGATTACTAAGTTCTTATAAGAGAAATTCTATATACATATTTTAAGGCAAATTTGGTCATAGGTACGTTGTTACTTTATATTATAACTTTTCAATTCAAATATCGCGCCAAAACGGTACCATTTTTAACAGAATGTATTGGTTCCTATGTAAGTAAATTTAACAAGGAATTATAAGTATGCGATATCTGTATATTTTATAACATAACCTAGCCATAATTTGTGAAGCTGTGAACATTCTCTTATTATATTTTACTGTGTTATTATACACTATCTGTACGTTTAAGTACGTCACAAACATATTAGATAAGGCACTTCTAACCAAACCGTGAAAATCGACACCCAAACAGCGTCAAGTATTTTTACAATAAAGATGATAAAAACAGTTTTAAATATGTACAAAGATTTAACTCTACAAACACCAAAAATAAAAAGAACAGTAATTGTAATAAAAATCTTCAAAACTAAGTAAGGTAAAGGTATTATTTTAATGTTAATATATTATAAATAATGAGGCTATTATAAAGATTATTGTTATTAATCGAAACTAGAAAACCGGCGAACTGACCTCCGGAAGAAAGAGTGGCCAGGCATATGTGATTTGAACTAGGGATGCGCACGATATATTGTTTTGTAAAAAAGTATCGATGTTTTCTTTTCGATAATCGTGAGTGAAATCGATATTTTTTTATTGACTGTTATCGATTTTTTTATTCGATAATATCGTTTAATCAAAAATGCCATTCTACTTATATCCTGGTAAACAATCTTTGACATTTTACACATTTATTTTACATTAATATACAAAAGAAACTGTTCATATTATACAGAATACAATAGAATATATTTTTAAGAAAGAAGTTGGAAATTTGAAAAATGCCTACTGCGATGTTTGCTGTTTCGTAGAAATTATCATCTGGAAGCGGCAGCGGAATATTGCATTTCATAGACTTGACATCTCGTATAGTTCGCCGAATCGCCTTCATGGGGTGTTATCTTTATCACAATTACTATTTCCTCAAAATTGTAAAGAAGATATGTTTTAAGATGTTTATTTTTTATTTGTATTTATGTATGTGTTTTATACCACTAGAATTATATATTTGAGTTTTGGATTATCTTATACGTTATAGATACAAATCTATATTTTATTTGTCTTTTTATTGGTTTTTTTTATTTTTTGAGTAAATATATATTTTGAGTTAAAGATTTTATTATTTGTTACTAAATGGCTTGAAAAGCCACAGCAAAGAACTTTTAATATAAACATGATAAAAATGTCGATATCAAGGTATATCGATATTCTTCATTCAATATTTGTTTAAAATCGATTTTGAATTTTTGATACATTATTCGATTCGAATATAGATATTTTTGAAACGTTGCGCATTGGAATTTTTTTATTTGCTAATTTCTATATAGTTTGAACTATAAAATTTGATGAATATGTATGTCAAAAATACTATAGACATGGTGTGCAATTTCTATTTAAAAAATAAACGATTTCAAAGTTCTGAAAACTGCTAACAAATAAAATGTACCTATATTTACATTTTAAGTAATTAGCAACAACCTTAACAAAATTTGAAGAAAAATGTAAAACGTTCTTAAATATAAAACAGTTATTCGTAAACAGTCCCAGTTTAATTGATTTACATAATTCATCTCATTAGTAAAAGCATAGGCATCTTTCAATTAAGGATAACAGAAAACTCCATATTTTAAAATATTGCAATTTCATTAAACTCGCAAATTAAACTATGTAGTTACTTTTTGGTTTTGTGGTGCCAACCAGTGATGCCAACTGTTGATTGTCTATTACGTACTTTCAAATAACTCGTAACATACTAAATTTTATAATTAGTAACCGCAAAAATTGTTGTTAATTATAATTTTAAATTATAATGAATAATTAAAGTATCGCATACCACACAACTAGCCTCTAAATAATTGCAAGATAATATCGCCATCTATATTATATGTGCTACACTGTTAGGCGACGTAAATGTAACAGATATCTGTAATGTATGTAAAGATCCACCAAAAATGTAAACAAATTTTATTTCATGGATCACTTAAAAAATTACACATGTATTTAGCTACTGTTACTATTTTTACCTTCCAAATATAAATACCGAGTGTACTTGCTATATTACATATAAATTTACCGTGTAATTTTTAAATGTAGCCATTTTTTCTAGTACTTGCAAAACCACTAACTTCCCATTTTATTTACGGCTTATATATTAACTTAATTTAAAAAAAAATACGAGCGTTCACTTCGTTTAACCTATATCTTCATGCTTAATGCATAAAATTTACATGTTTTGATATCATACGCCTGAAAAAATGGAAATAAAAATGGTATTTTTCGGGTACATTTCTCTCCCGCCAAAACGTTATCAAACGCAGCCTTAACCCATAACCGGTGATGTGCCATTTATGTCCCGCAAACAGTGACATGAAGTCTTACAAACTCCTATACTAAATTATGACACCCAGTCATGTTTGTGATTTTTTTTAGTACAAACCGCAGTTGCTTGTATATACTTAGGAAGATGTTGTAGCCTGATTTATAAATAAATAGTAACAACAACAAAAAATAACACTCTGTAGACAAAAATTATACAGGGTGAGTCAACTCCGCGGGTAAGGCCGATTGTGGCTTTACGAGTAAAGATATTTTGAAGCGGCTTTTTCTTGTGATACCTGCTCATTAGGAGTACATTTTTAAAAATATTGTGTATTATACTGTTCGATAACTTGGTGACTGACTGTAGTTCTAGTTTTTTTTAATGGAATACCCTATACTGCATGACATGAAAACTGCAACACCAAGAAGGGGTGGGTTGAACCGCCCCTATTAGTGCCACACTCCCTCACTCTTCGTGGCATTGATTCGACTAGGTGGTCGATATCCTCTTGGGGTATGGTGTCCCAAGCAACCTGTAATTCATGCCGGAGAGCTATTAGTGTCTGCGGGGGATTGGCTAAATTCATAAGTTTTCGTCCCATAATGTCCCACACATGTTCTATTGGCGAGAGGTCGGGGGATTTGGGTGGCCATGGCAAGATATTGACATGAGCCTCTTCCAAGCGATTTATAGAAATTCTCGCTACGTGGAGAGGGGCATTATCCTGCTGGAAAAGTGGGTCTTCGAGCGTTTGAAGATATGGTAGAATATGGGGTTCTACCACCTCATCAATGTAACGCTGGGCGTTCATGGTGGTTTAGATGAACACCAATTGAGACCTACTCCCATATGCTATAGCACCCCATACCATAACACCCACTGCTCGATGCACATGCCTTTCAACGGAAAACTGAATATCACGACGTTCCCCACGTCTTCGTCTGACCCTCATACGGCCATCATGCATCCCTAGACAAAATCGAGATTCATCACTGAATACCACCCTGTGCCACTCCACGTTCCAGTGCAGTCGCAATCTACACCACTCCAAACGTTGCTGTCGGTGTTGAGCCGCAAGTGGTAACACAAGATGTGGACGATAGGATTGTAAGCCGAAACCCCTAATTCGACGATAAACGGTTCGAAGGGTTACAGGACGACCAATATTACCTAACCACACGTCAGCAATTGATCTGGTACTGGAAAACCTGTCTCTTAGTGCCATTAAGCGAAGGCGGCGGTCCTGTATCTCATTAGTTCTTCTTCGGCCTCCGGTTCCTCTTTGGCGTCTTTCCTGACCTTCCCTAGTCCATGATTGATAACAGCGCATAATGGTGGATTGGTTCCGGTTAAGGCGATTTGCAATTTCCCTGTATGAAAAACCACCTTCTCGCAAACCAACAATTCGACCTCTGTCGAATTCGCTTAATTGGCGATAATTTCCACGTTGCCGCACTCTAGGCATAATAAAACTCTTTAAACACGTTAAACAAAGGTATAATAAGACAAAACCGTTGAAATTAATTTCAAACAAACAATTAATACACCACACATTAATGTCAGCGAAAACTGAATGAAGTGTCAGATGTGTCATGACCACTTGATCTATCGCAACAAAATTTTAATCAATTATTGCTTTTAACTAGTTATACGTTTCTACCAAGTTTGGTCAAAAAATTCGCACCCATTCTTGGTGTTGCACTTTCCATGTCATGCAGCATATATATTATTACATTTTTCTATTCCTCGTATAATTCTTAGTCAAAAAGTTATAAGATAGTATGGGCCTAAAATTTAAGGTTTTTGACTTATTACAATTTTTCTGAAAAATTTAATGTTTTCATAAAATTATGCTTCTCGGAAAAGACGTACTAGATGGGAACAATTTTTGGTAGAGTTGTTCAAAGAAAAGAGGTCCTAATACAAACATTTTTTTTTAATTGCTAATTGAATTTGCAGAAAACTAGATTAAAGTTACATGACATATTTTTCTCTAAAAGTGATTTTTTTCAAATGAAATACCCTGTATATCCCTTAATTTTTGTATTGATTACTAAATTTTGCACCAAAAACATATAAAACGTTATTATTTTAAAAGTGACCATTACTGAGCTATTGTCGGTTTTTTATATAATTTGGCCAACTTTATGTTTCTTTTATTTTAATACGGTATTTTTGTACTGAAGGAATGTCAAGAAAAATTGCTATCACCCTAAAGAGTTTACCAGCAGTGTTACTCTGAGAGGAGATGCCCCGAAACAGATGCCTTTAGAAGAGTAATGAGTGCTTTCATTACTACTGGTGGTATTGCTAATTCAAAAGCAAGGAAACCTAAATATGTAGTTAATGATGAAAAACAGTTAAAAATTCTTATAGCAACAACAGATAATCCGCACGTCAGTACCTATGAAGTCGGTTACTGGATATTAGTCCAACCTTCGTTGTAATAACCTTAAAATGAAATAAATATCATCTGTAATAAATACATTTAAATATTGAGTTACGCAACCATTATTTTATAGCTAGAAGAGTGTTCTGCCAATGGGCGGGCAGTAATTAAAATGAATGCCTGGGCAACTATTTTTGTGAGCGTGTGATTTGCGGATGAAGCTGGTTTCCAAGGAAAGGGAACTGTTAACAGAAACAATTTTCATTACTATTCAAATAAAAACTCTTACTCACTAATAAATAGGTCATCAGCAATGGGGATGCATTCTTGGTGATTGGATGATAGGCCCGCATTTATTTGAAGGCAGTATTAACGCAGAAGCTTATGAGTAATTTCTATCAAGCATTTAGTGGAATTATTGGAAGATGTTTTGCTAAATTTAGGAAGGGATGAAGATGCAAGAAGACGGCGAAAAATGTTTCCAGTGAAGTGGCAATCCCGTGAAGGCCCTATTCACCAGCCTGCTGGGTCTTCGGACATCATAAAATTGGTTTCTTTTTATAGGGATCCGTAAAAAGCAAATATTCATTTTATAAGCAGCTTCTAAGCAAGCATTTAATCTACCAAATACTACAGCCATAGTCTCCCCAGGGTTAATAGTTAACCAGGTGCTAAAGAAGATAACTGGACAGCCTCTAAATCCAAGTGTATACACAGAACACAGCGAATCACTTTCCGTTATTTTATGTGGAGTTCTACAAGGTTCACCCATGGGTCCGCTGCTTTTTATAATTCATACTAACTACATTTTGTCATCTGTTAATAAATGTAATGTCCGAGCTTATGCACAGTTATTTCATTCATTCCGTTTTCATGAGTACCAAAGGGCGGCTGATGATATTAAAGCTTACTTGTTTAAGGTGAATAAGTTACCTGTTGAACATAACTTGCTTCTTAATTCGCAGAAGACTAATGTGTTGATTTTTGGCTATAAATGTCGTGTTGATTTTTTAAAATCAAACTTACATTTACACATTTCAAATCATAGCAGTATACCCATGTTTCATCAAATGTGATGATGTTGTACACCAAATAAGACGATCAACGGTTAAAGCCACCTAGTGTAGATCTGTACCATCTCACACGGTCTTCTTTTACTTTCTTATACGTAGTATAAGGAAGTATTGTGATGACGAAAATTTTCGACCTCGAGATTTTTGCAGATGTCCACGTTTTGAAGTCCCCTGATACCAAAAAAGTAGTTTTTAAAAAATGTCTCTCTCTCTCTCTGTGTGTGTGTGTGACCACGATAGCGGCCAAACCGCTGTAGATATCAATTCCAAATTTTGTATTTACGTGTATAATCTCCATCTTGAGATCTGATTAGATTTTCAGTAAAATCGGCGGACCGGAAGTAGTAGTTTACTTCAGTGAAAAAATCGAATTTTGCCAATATTTCGTCAACTACTATGTTTACACAAATTTATAAAAAATTCATATGCACTTAAAATTAAAATTCAGAACAATTTTATTAAAAAAGTTTTTCGAAATCCCGACCGGAAGTAGGTCTTTTACTCTTATCAAAAATCCGTTTTTGCAAATATTTTGCAAGTCATGCTTTTTAGACAGGTACGTTACGAGTATAAAAGTATTTAGAACTTAATTTTCAATACCTTTTGTATAAAAAAAAAAATAAAATTCGGACCGGAACTAACATTTTTACTCTTACCGAATTGCAATTTTTTGCAAATATGTCGTAAATTATGCATTCTATATATATTTATCAAGAGTACAAAAGTATTTAGAGTTGGATTTGGAATATTTTTTGTATAAATGAATTTTCAAAATTCGGACCGGAAGTAACTCTTTTACTCTTAGCGAGTAGTAATATCTCGCAAAGTATGCATTCTATAGAGATTTATTAAGAGAATTTTGAATAATTTTTATATAAAAAAATTCTTAAAATTATATAATTTGCAACTCTCATACGTATAAGAGAGTCGTGTGGTGGCCACGCCTCATTTTTTGAATTGAAGTCAAGTTGTGAGGAATCCACCGAGAACAAAGGTTGCGAACCTTCAAATGTTTGTCTAAAATAATGTTAATTACTTTCACACCAATCTTTAAAGTATACCGGTCTTCAACAATCATGTTCCGAATAAGAGCAATATTACTTTCTTATACGTAGTATAAGGAAGTATTGTGATGATGAAAATTTTCGACCTCGAAATTTCTGCAGATGTCCACGTTTTGAGGTCCCCTGATACCGAAAAAGTGGTTTTTAAAAAATCTCTGTGTGTGTGTCTGTCTGTGTGTGCGCCTGTAACCATGATAGCGGTCAAACCGCTGTAGATATCAATTCCAAATTTTGTATTTAGTAGTATAATCTCCCTCTTGAGAACTGAATAGATTTTCAGTAAAATCGGCAGACCGGAAGTAGTAGTTTACTTCAGTGAAAAAATCGAATTTTGCCAATATTTCGTCAACTACTAAGTTTAGACTAATTTATAAAGAATTCATAAGTATTTAGAACTTAATTTCCAATATCTTTTGTATAAAAAAAATTTCAAAATTCGGACCGGAAGTATCACTTTTACTCTTACCGAATAACGATTTATTGCAAATATGTCGTAAATTATGCATTCTATATATATTTATGAAGAGTACAAAAGTATTTAGAGTTGGATTTTCAATATTTTTTGTATAAGTGAAATTTCAAAATTCGGACCGGAAGTAACACTTTCATACGTATAAGAAAGTCGTGTGGTGGCCACACCTCATTTTTTTTATTATTCTTGAAATCAAATAAAGCAACTAAAGCTTTGTTTTTTTCTTTCTTTAAATGCCTTTTTTCGGCTTAGGAGCTCGATAACTGTCCTTTAAGGAAAGTCGACCACGTTTAAATTCATTGTATCACCGCTTTACGGTAGCTAACTAACAAGACTTCTCACCAAACACTTGATTGATTTCCTCAAACCACGCTTGAAATTTTAAAAAATCACCGCTCAATAATGTTCCCAGTTCCACGATTTATTGGCGAAAGGAATACTTCAAACTAATGTAATCTACAAACAATCAGGTACATTTTACAACTGTCACTATAACTAAACTTGTAAACAACTGATAAAATACCGTGGCCTATTAGCGAAAGAGAACATCTCTTCTAATAATTATGTTTTCATTATCACAACTGGAAAATAAAGACATTATTATTATTATTATTATTATTATTATTATTATTATTATTATTATAACATTCTATAAGTTTTGCAATATCGCCCGCAGAAGGCAGATACATTTAAATAGTAAATTTTTAGTGCGTAAAATTTTTAGTGTGTAAATACACAGGCTGTTTCTTTATCTGAATAAATAAAATACTTAAACTTAGTTTCAAAAATTATTTAATAATATCACTACAATATTGTTTCGCCAAACTTTGGCATCATCAGGTGATGAGAAACAGTTTCTCATCACCTGATGATGCCAAAGTTTGGCGAAACGATATTGTAGTGATATTATTAAATAATTTTTGAAACTAAGTTTAAGTATTTTATTTATTCAGTTAAATATGGAGTTTCAACATGTATCAGCCTCATCAATTAACTATCTGTTTCTTTATTTCTTTTTAAATTTGTAACTATAGCAAATACCATATAATTCTAAAGAACATCCGTTGAAATGTTGAAATAAACATTGTTATACTATACCCCACCTTAGGTATTAACCATACGTTAACGAATCAGGTCGAATAATTGAAACGGAAATCTTGCGGTTAAGGTTAAATTTATCCACATATTGCGAACAAATAATTTTCAATGATTGAAAACCGCAAAACACGATATGTTATCGGTATCTTTGCTTCTTTTGGTGAAATTCAAACATTAAATACTGTTGCCTCCTAACATTATAATTAATCATCGTAATATTATTCATTTCTATATTAGAATGTAATAAGAACAAAGACCGTTCGCCAGCTAGAAATCAGGTTTAACCACATCTAGAATTCCAGATACTTATACATATTGCTATAGCACTAGCAACAATGTAAAATATAAATATGCTAAGTTTATTCAAATTAAATGTCCCCTAAGTAGGAACTAACCAAACATATAAATGTTGTGATGCTAGCAATATCTGAATAATTAAAATATTGAAAAAGAAATTATGAAAACTAGATATATGTCTGTATGTGTAAATAGTATTTACCTCTTGATGTTAGGTCTAACATCTAAGTATTTAACACTTTTCATTTTCCTTTTGATGACAATGTTTGAACTTAGATGCAGAAGCCAATCTGCAGTACGACGGCGTTTGACGACAGATCCGTCAATTAGTGCCAATCTTCAGCACGAAAGCGCACACACCACGCAAATCATTCCTCAGAAAAATGGACATACTTCAGTAACTTTAAATATTTTCGGGCCGCATTGATACTTGCCTTGGGCCGCATGCGGCCCGCGGGCCGTGGGTTGAACATCTCTGCTCTAAAGGGTTTTGTATGTGTATTTGTAGGTCATTATAATCACCGGAAAATAATGCATCTTTAATAATTTTACCGATGTTGTAATTAAAGTTATAACAAAGTTAGCAACAGTGAACCAATAATTTCAAACACCCTATAGATCAGTGGTTCTCAACGTGGGCGGTAGCGCCCACCAGTGGGCGCTGGAGGATTTTAGGTGGGCGCTGTACGGTGTAAAAGTAAAGCTACACTACACAGTAAAAAATTAGTAAAACTATACAAAAATGCAAAATGTTTAATATCCGCGCTCACCAATGTTCCTATTATGCATTGTTAATCCCATCGTTGCTATGGTTACGTACATGCTGTTTCTATTTCTGTGCTTAACTATGTTATTGTATGTATGACGCAACGCGCGGACTCTGTGAGTCAACGTGAGTATAGTGGACCGCATCTCGAATGTTCCAAGGTCGAGAGAGTTCGACTTCCAGAGAATTCCATGCAGTGCGGTATATATAGCGAAGTCATGATCATGATTCATTCTATTTACGATAGTCAGCGATAACGTTCGAACAGAGACAAATATTCAGTGTGCGATAGTTGTGTGATTAATTAACAGAGTGTTAATCAAAAATATTGTACATTTAGCACACACGGTTCTGTTATAAAATAAACAATATATATTTGAGCTGAATTAAAACTAGGTAGAGCAATTTTTATAATCGAAAACCGTTTATTACAGGTAATAATCATTTATTGATGTTGGTAATGTTTTTAATAACTCAAATTATTTTAGAAATCTAACTTATACAAAATACTTTAATTGTATTGCTCCAACCAAAATTGTTTAACATTGTTTAACATCGGTCTTTTTTACACGACAGTAATGGCCCCTCCAGGCAAAAAGCAGAAGGTGGTACGCCAGTATTCGGTCGACTATATAGCCTTCGGTTTCGTATCAAGCCCAGCGGATCGCACAAGACCGATGTGCCTCATTTGTTCCAATGTCTTCTCAAATGAAAGTATGAAACCCTCTCGTATGCGTGACCATCTAGAAAAGATGCATTCGGACAAAAAGGACAAGCCCGCAGAATACTTCAAAAAACTGCGTGATGACAGGGAGAAAACTACCCCGTCCATTTCGTCTGCTTTTGCCAAGGTGACAGAGATTCAGCGTGATGGCCTGCTGGCATCGTATAACATTGCATATATGATTGCAAAGGCTGGCAAGCCGCACAATGTGGGGGAAACACTGATTCTGCCTGCCGTGAAAGAGGTGATTTCGACTGTCTTACATAGGAATGCGACAGAAATAGTGAAGGCTATCCCCCTTAGCAACGACACGGTCTCCAGAAGAATAGATGAGATGGCAAGTGATGTCGAAATCCAGTTGGTGGACATTCTCAAGAAGACCAACTTTTCCATCCAGCTTGATGAATCGACTTTGAGTGATAACACTGCCCTTCTCATGTCTTACGTGAGATACTTCGACGAAACTGGGGAAACAAAAGAGGACATGTTGTTTGCAGAGTCCTTACCCCTTGACACAACTGGTACATCCATCTTTGCTGCTGTCAAGAAGTACTTTGAAGAAAAGGAAATCCCGCTAATCAACATTCACTCCTGCGCAACAGATGGAGCACTAGCAATGGTTGGTCGATACAAGGGGTTCCTTGCTCTTCTCAAGAAGGAGTATCCAGATCTCATCTGCATACATTGCGTAGCGCACAGAGAGCATCTTGCAGCGAAACGGCTGACCCCCAGCCTTCATGACTCTCTCAATCTCGTGATCACGGCCGTGAACGTAATAAAAACAAATGCAAAAAGCGATCGACTATTCCGCAACCTCTGCCAGGAAAATGACGAGATCTACAATCGGCTGCTGCTTCACACCGAGGTGAGATGGCTCTCTAAGGGCAACTGCTTGGCTCGATTCTGTGAAATGTTCGATTCAGTTGTCACTTTCCTGCAAGTCAAACATGAGAAGTTGGCCGGTGAGCTGAAGAAACACAAATTCGACATTTTCTACTTGGCTACAATCTTCAGGAAACTCAACGAGTTGTCTCTCCAGATTCATGGTAAACTGGTGACACTCATCGACTGCAAGAGCGCAGTGACCACCTTTATCGACAAGCTGGCCCTTCTCCGCAGTAATATCGTTAGGAAAGAACTTTACCAATTTAGGGAAATTAATCAAATGACAGAGACACCCACAGATGAAGATCTTCTTCGATATGGGGCTCATCTTCAGCAACTAAAAGAGGACCTTACATCGCGCTTCCAAGACCTCATCGAACTGGATGTACCTGCCTGGATCACTGACCCGTTTGGAGTCGTGCTGGAAGACGTTGACGTTAAATTGCAGGAGGAGTTGGTGGAACTTCGCAACAACGAGGATTGCAAAGTCCGAATCAAAACAGGCTTCAAGAAATTCTGGCAGAACCACAGCATGGCAGGACTATTCCCTACAATGTGGGGAATTGTTCACAAGCTTCTTCTCACGTTTCCGACTTCATATTTAGTGGAAACCGGATTTAGTGCGGCTACATTTCTGCACTCAGACAAGAGGAAAAGGCTGGACATGGTCAACAGAGGAGACTTGCGGCTTTATTTGTCTCTGCTGACTCCTCGCGTGAAAGAGCTGGTGAGCAAGCACCAACCTCAAGGATCGCATTAGTGAAGACTGCATGGGTTGGGCTCACAAATTTATTAATTTAATTTTGTTAAATAAAATTCAATATTTCAATAATAATTTTTGTTTGTATTAATTAATATTTTTAAATAAATTTATAGGTAGAATTTATTACTTCTTGTTTTAATTACTGTGCCCAGGTTAACTAGTCCATAATCCATAGTCGTAGTCCATGACGTGTCCCTTCGCGATTTTCTGCAGTGGGCGCTGGGATCTATACAAAATCCAGTAAGTGGGCGCTAGGCGAAAAAAGGTTGAGAACCACTGCTATAGATGATGTAGCCGTGGTTTGCAAACTTAAATATGTTCAGACTTTATTACAGCAACCACAAAACTATATTTATCATTGATAAAACTCTCTTGTTGATTTCTCTTTATCGAAAAATTATCTTATACGTAATCCTTCAAGTACGAGGGGAGTTTTTTATGTTACTTCTAGAGGAGACGCGTTGTAATCAATTGCACGTCATTGATGACATTTACATGTTGTCATAACTATATTAGTGAAACTAAAAAAGTTATTTTGTGAAATTATATTTGAGGGCTTTTATTTCATTAGTTTAGATAGAAAATGTATACATTGATCGTAATATATGCATTCATGGCATATAAACACATAATTTCCGTTTCAATATTAAATTTCTCTCTTACATATATTTAATAGACTAATAGTTCAATTCGATGTTGTCAGATAAATCATATCTGTTAAAAAGGCGTGTGTTCTGTATATTTTACCTGTCAAATTTGCGTGTTTATTTTTGCTTTGATATAAATTGTATATAAACAGTTCTTCTTAGAACTGTACATCCTGTTTATTATCTATTTGCGTCCTTTGAATATAATACCGAAAGCTTTCTGTAAACAGTCGAAGCTTTTTACAAACTTTTCTATAATCCTCTGACTAACGAGAATAGCGAAGTATTGTTTATTTTAAATTTTATTATGGATACATTATGAAACATTTAATGTTTTTCGACAATCTAAATCAATATAATAAATAAGTTGAGAAAGGCTGAAGTCTTAGAGCATTTCAGTTACTAAATATATTACGTTATAATTATTGATTGTATTGTGAATAAATTTTTTCTTTGGTTATACCAAATGTCACTGACAGAAATAAAAATAGATCCGGCAACATAAGCAAGACGAGACGTCATGGATCTAGTGTAATACTTTGTTGGTTCGTTTATATAATTAATAACACCATATTGTTCGATATGTCTTTATTTACTTGATACTGCGTAAATCTAATTATAATCGTAACTGTAATTGTTCGTTCGTATATGTACAAGATATATATATAGACTAAAATAAAGGAATGTGCAATATTGGCAACCTAGATTCCTATCTACGTATTACTATATACATTTTACCATATTAGGATAGCAAGCATGCATGTCGTAAGCTTCCGCATTCAGTCAAACTGCTGACTTGTATTATTAAATGTTTTACAATACTTATAACACTATACTGAGTGTTACACCACCCATTTTTAGGAGAATGACCCTTGCTATGGCCACTTGCAAGAGGCATTTACAGGAACCTGGGTGTTCTATTTTCAAAAGTAATTAAATATGATTTTGAAGTAAGACATGCATACCTGTTATTCCTTACTGCTTATTTTAAACTTATTTAACTAACAATAAAATCTTATGTCTAAGTAATACTAAAACATTGCATTTATTTTATCTTATATTTAGTTATTATTTACAATCTTGATTATTATATTTGCGTACACGATTTTTGTGTACTGTGGAAAGTCTACCCTTATTATCCTTAATTGTACAATTTGCCTCGTGAGTATTGACAATTTCAAAAGGACCATTGTACCAAGAATCGAATTTGTGTCGAGCCTCGTTAGTTACTGTAACTAGATCACCTGGTTTCAAATCAATTTTACTAGCTTTACTATCTAAATAGTTTTTACGATCAAATTTTGATTTTTCGAGTTGCTCTCTCGCCCTTCGCTGTGCGAGTTGCATTCTATATCTGAATTCTTGCTCATATGCATAAATGTTATACAGGGGATCAATTTGTGTGCCTAGTAACGACTCAGGAATGTTTGATTTTCTACCGAACACTAATTCGAATGGTGTGTAATTATGATAAGTATTTGGGGTAGTATTATAACAAAATGCGTAATATTGACTCCATGTTGGCCAATCAGATTTTGTATCATTTATGTACATACGTAGATATTCGTTTAAGACTCGGTGGTTTCTTTCACATCCACCTATCGACTGGCTGTGATATGCGGTTGAAGTTTTATGTTCGATTCTTAACAATTTTGCTATATTTTTGAATACTTCGTTCTTATATTCGGTGCCCATATCTGTTCGTACTTCCTTCATGGGTCCGTATATAAGAATGAAATTTTTGACTATGCAATCTGCAACAGTATTTGCTTCCTTATTTTCTATAGGAATTATTACTATATATTTAGTTAGTTCGCATTGTATTGTTACAGCGTATTCGTAACCTTCAACCGATCTGGGTAGTTTGCCAATTGTATCGATAGAAACGATATCAAAGGGTTTTTGGGGAGTGGGAGTAATTATCAATGGTTCGGGGGGTTTAATCTTAGTCTTATTTATCTGACATTTATGACAGTTTTTAGTGAAATTAGCAATATCACGTGACATATTTTTCCATCTAAAAGAAGCTCTAAGTTTTTTAAGAGTCCGTTTTTGACCGCAATGACCTCCTAGGAAAGGGTTATTGTGGAATTTTTGTATTAATTGCAGTTTTTCATTTTTATTAGTGATCACTTTTTTTTCACTGCAAAGTAGAATGGTAAGATTATTAAGATATTTGTGCCCTAATTCTTTAAATTCATTTACAGTATACTGTTTAAAAATATCGTCGGCTAAGCTTAGTCTTAATTCATTAAACTTACAATCATCAGCTATAGATTCTAGCTTAGGTAGTATTTGCTCTAATGCAATAGTACCGTTAATGATTGGATATGTTTTTTGAACGTTCAATTTTCTTTTATACCTAATCATCAGTCTAAGTGATGTAGATAATATTTTGAATTGTAATATGGGCAATTTTAAAGTTTCATAATTGTCTAATGCTTCATAGACCGTTGGTTTTGTTTGCGACTGTAACATTGGTAATTCGCGTTGTTTACATGATATTTTTGACATTGATCGGGTAGTTGCAAGCACGTGATTTACATTCTTTGTAATGTCTTTAAGTGTATCAATTGTTATTCTAGAAAGAGCATCTGCACATACATTGTCTTGACCTCTAACGTATTGAATTTCTAAATTGTATTCTTCTAAATCTAAACGCATTCTAGTGAGTTTTGAAGTTGGGTCTTTCATGGAGAATAAATGTACTAATGGTCGGTGATCTGTTTTTACCAAAAATTTGGTACCGTAAACGTAACAATGGAAATATTTTATAGCCCAATGTACTCCTAATAGTTCTTTTAAAATGGTGGGTTTGTTTTTTTCGCTTTTAGTGAAAGAACGTGAAGCGTAAGCAATTGGCAATTCAACGCCATTGAATTTTTGTGCGAGTATAGCACCGCATGCATCACCAGATGCGTCACTTGTTATAATGAATGGTTTTGAAAAGTCTGGGTATTGCAATATCTGAGGGGAAATTAAACTACTTTTTAACTTCTCGAAAGAATGTTGACATTCGCTTGTCCAAACAAAAGTGGCATGCTTTCTAGTTAACTTATTTAAAGGGGCAGTAATTTCAGCAAAATTCGGTATAAATCTGCGATAATAATTGGTGAAAGCGACGAAGCGTTTTACTTGATCCGCGTTTTGGGGGACGGGGTATTTGTCTATAATATCATACTTTGATTCATCCGGTAAGATCCCTTTACTTGTAATTTTGTGCCCAAGGTATGTGACTTCTTTTTTGAAGAATGTACATTTTTCGGGGTTTAATTTTAAGTTAAATTTCCTACATGTTTCGAATACCTTTTCTAAATTCTTAAGATGATGCTTCTCAGAGCAGCCTACTACTATTAGATCATCTATATAAAGAAATGCTTTTTCGGGCGTGACTCCTGCGAATGCTAATGACATCATTCGCGAAAAGCTATTAGGACTCACTGACAAACCAAATGGAACCCTGGTATACCTGAAAGAACCAGTTTCAGTACTAAACGACGTTATATTGCGTGAATGCTCTTGTAACGGTATTTGGTGAAAACCTGATGCTAAGTCAATCACTGAAAACCATTTAGCTCTACCTAGTTGATCTAAAATGTCATCAATCCGTGGCAATGGGAATTTGTCCGCAATAAGTTTTTTATTTATTTGACGGAAATCTATTACTAGACGCCATTGTTTTTCTTCATTTTTAGATTTTTTGGGAACTAAAAGAACGGGGCTATTATAATCAGAAGTGGATGGCTCAATAATTCCATCTTCTAGCATTTTTTGAACTTGACGATTTATTTCGTCTTTGTGTACTCTAGGTGTTCTATAATTTTTTATATAAACTGGGGTATTATCTGCGAGTTTTAATTCTTGTTTGTAGAAATTATTTACTGACAATTTATCTGTTTTCAAAGCAAAAATATCTGAAAATTCTTCACACAACTGAACTACATCATCTCTAACAAATTCAGGTATTTCATGAGTATTTAATTGCTTCATCAACGTTAAATGTCTATCGTTACTTTCCGATTCGATGTTGTACACATTAAACTCATTCAGATTTATGGTGTCAAGTGAAATATCCTTTAATATAACATTTTCACAATTAGTGTTAATAATTTTAACTAATGGATAATTTTTAGAAATAATTGTACTAGCTACGAAAACACCAGGATATACTTCTTTGTTAAGTACTACCGAATCCTGCGTAAGATGTTTTAAATGTTTCAGATGTCTTATTACTTCGCATCTAGGAAGAAGAACTAGTGAATGTTCTTCTGGACTACTGTGAATTGGAATGGTTACATTTTCGTTATTAATTTTAATGTTTATTGTCCAATTTGAATAATTAAGAATACATTTGTATTTCGACAGAAAGTCTCTACCTAAAATTGCGTCTGCGGGAATTGGAAAATTTGAATTTACAATGTGAAATTTATGCGTGATTGCATGATTATTTACGAATATTTTAGTTTCTGTAGTTCCTAGAGATTTTATTACACCGTCTGTCACACCTCTAATGTCACTGGGAATGGGTAGGTACATTTGCTGAGGAAAAATTTTAGTTCTTTTAAAGATGGATATATCAGCACCCGTATCGACTAAGTACGTATTTTCTGTTCCTGTCATTTCAGTTGGCAAAATTACGAAATTAGAAAAAGATAAATTGCAAGTAAATACATTTACATTTTGTCCCCCAACTGTACTTGTTGGGGACCCTGCTCGTTTCCCGACGGAGTGTTTGCACCTGTAGCTCTGACTGCGTACGAACGGTTTCTATAAGAGTTCAATCTATTCCCATTATTTGAGTTGAATCTATAATTACCTCTATAATTATCTCTACCACGCATATTATTATTTGATTGGAAATTATTGTTGATGTTATAATTTTGTGCCCTGCCTCTATTGTTATTATAATATTTATAATTGCGGTTCTGTTTGAAATACAGAACACTCGATGTATCGACAGAATTACTGGGATTGACACTGGCAAATTTTGTAATGGCATTTTGAACAGTATCAAAGGAACCTGCTTCCATAACCAAGCGTGTTTTTTCTGAACTAGCATTATTACTTAAAGATCGAACGACATGTTCCGCGGTATATTTGCTTGCAACGTCATGAGGTACACCCTCACTAATAAACGCATTTTCTAAATTTTGTGCTAATTTTTCAACTTCTGTGCAATAAACTGAAACATCTTTGTAATTTTGCTTGCAATTAAGTAGTTTATTTACTAATACTTGCGAGCTTTCGCCTTTAATTTTGGATTTTAAAGTAGTAATAATTTCTTTCAACGAATTTTCTGTTGTAATAATATTTCGAGCTTTACCGGATAAGCGCGTTTTAATGTAGGCAACTGCATTGCTTGCATGATTCTCGGAATTAGCGTCTAACAAATGTAACGCGTCTATAAAGGACTGCAATTTATCGAGTGAACCGTCAAATTCGTGGGGCACGATTTTGCTTGCTAAATTAAAAAATTCCGTTGGGGTCGTCATATTTGCGGGTTTTTTCTCTGTAATGAAGCTTTCGTCTACCAACAAACAATCTATTTTCCCTAAACAAGTAGTCGGAACTAGGTACTCAACGTTTAAGCAAATAAAGGATTTAACAACTTTTTCTCTAATTGAATTAAATATATTTTTAACAGAAATTTTTTGTTCGTTATCTAAATTATGCCAAAAAGTATTTATATAACTAGTAGTATCATTAAATAATATGATAAGAGCATCTCGAATTTCTTGTCTAGTAGTTTCTCCTTTGGGAACATCCTTTTTTATCGCGCGTTTGGATTGACCTACTATTTCCTCTTTGTATTTTAAAAGATTTAAATTAATTTGTTCCCACGTAGTCATGAATAGTAAAGATAGACTTAGCAATTACTTAAAATTAAGTTACAAATTTAAAATTCACATTAATTTACAATTAACACTATATTAGTACAAAGTTGCGTGTTTGCTATTACAATTTAACTAAATTTAACATAAAACGACTTACATTTTTATCTCTATTTTAAATTATCACGATTTATGCTTCTACGTTGATTCTTGACGATGCCCAGTTTCTGTGTATAGCTTTCTTCATATTTTTTCTATACATCTTGGAGACTTTCAGAAGAAAGGATGCAATCATTATTGCCACCATCACATACAAGATAATTTTAACATCCTTGGTAATATTATATTCTGGCTCTTGTACTATAAAATTTGAGTTTACAACTCCCGTTTCGGTCAGGTCTTGTGCCGTGGATTTAGTTTGTCCCATTTTTTTTTTCTTCTGTGTATATCATTACACTGTTAAATTACATTCCATTTTAAATATTTAAATTCCATCAACCTAAACTTTTCTTCTCAAGCCTTAGTGCTAAAATTGTAATGCACTAACTGGCATGGATCGCCATGTAATACTTTGTTGGTTCGTTTATATAATTAATAACACCATATTGTTCGATATGTCTTTATTTACTTGATACTGCGTAAATCTAATTATAATCGTAACTGTAATTGTTCGTTCGTATATGTACAAGATATATATATAGACTAAAATAAAGGAATGTGCAATATTGGCAACCTAGATTCCTATCTACGTATTACTATATACATTTTACCATATTAGGATAGCAAGCATGCATGTCGTAAGCTTCCGCATTCAGTCAAACTGCTGACTTGTATTATTAAATGTTTTACAATACTTATAACACTATACTGAGTGTTACACTAGTATGACGTACAATTGAATGTACGCGTTTCCACCATACCTATCTACCTACCTATGAAAAAACATGCTATCGCGACAATTTTCTTACATAACGTGTCTGTAACATTTCATAGTGTCATCTCGAAATTTGGTTCGAATCTCTTAACATTTGTTACTTTTACATTCGTTTAAAGAAGAGAAAACGAGTGAACTGAAACTAAAACGCAGATGTGTCATGAAATTTTATTTAAAGAAGGCAGTGGCTAGAAGAAAATCCAAGAGAGAAAGGTGAGAGTGTATGGAGAAAACAGCCTCCCATATTCAGTCAAATTTTGGTGTAAGGAGTCAAATAGGGCAGAGAATGATGACCCAAAGTGTGGATGACCTCTAGAAGCACGAACTGAAGAAATCATCAACAAAATTGAAGATTTGGTATTGACTGACCGCCGAGTAAAAGTTTCAGTTGTTGTTAGATAAATAGAAATATCAGAAACTAGGGAAAGAGTGTTGGCCCGATGGATTCACAGGCTTCTTAGTCCCGAACAAAAATTGTGTAGACGTCAAATTTGTGAAAAGAATACGACTCTTTTATGCCAAGATGAAAACTTTTTAAATACACTGCTCAAAAAAATTAGGGGAACACATTTTTTTCAAAACCTGTAACTTTTTGGATCAGAGGTCAAGGAAAATCAAATTTGGTATACTTCAACGGCATATATATAACTAAAGAAACTTACAAAAGCAATTTTGCACATCTTAGTTATTTCTAAGCTACACTTAAAAATGTACATTAATACCGCAAAACAAAATGGAAACAACTTCACGGCCACGAATCACTTCCTCATACCTGCGTGGCATGCTTCTCGCTAGTCTGCGAAGACATTCTTGGGGTATGCTTGCCCCTTCCTCAATCAGGGCTTGTCAGTTCCTGTATGGTTAGTGGTGGATTAGAGCGCTTGCGAACACGTCGGTCAAGCAGATCCTACACGTGTTCAATAGGATTCAGGTCAGGTCATTCCATGACCTGAATTCCACGTTCTTGTAAAAAAATTCAGGTGATGCCAGCGGTATGTGGCTTTGCATTATACTGCATTAGGATGAAATTGGGACCGACGCCATATGCAGCAGGCACCACATGGTCCTCACATTTTCGATGTAATTCATTGCATTTAGTCTATTAGACACCACAACAAGATCAGTTCTGTTGTCTACACCGATTCCAGCCCAAACCATCACAGATTCAAGATTAAATCTATTCACTTCCTGTATAGTAGCGGGTGAGTAGCGTTCACCAGGACGTCTATATACACGTACCCGACCGTCGCAACGAGCTAAACGAAATCTGGACTCGTCTGTAAACAGTACAGGCGTCCAGTGACGAAGTTGCCAATCTCTGTGATCCAGAGCAAACCTCACTGGCGCTACTTTGTGATGCTAAGTAAGGTGTGGTGTGCGGACAGGTCTTCTTGGTTTCAAATTCGCTTCTTTTTATCTCTTTCTAACAGTTTGACCAGAAATTTCTATTCCATGTGCTCATCTTAGGTCGTTTAAGGGGTCTCTTGCAGTGGCAATACGCTTACGTAGAGAGGAAAGGACAAGAAATCGGTCTTGATTTTGAGTAGTTTCTCGATTTCGACTTTGTCCAGCTCTTCTGACATACTGGCCAGTTTTCCGAAACCGATTCCATAAACGCTGAATAACAAAAGGGGAAACTCCAAGGGCCCTGCTAACATGTCGAACAGAGTGGCCGTGCTGAATAAGAGCGACAGCACGAGCAACTTGCACATCACTAAGATGTCTCATTTTACTTCTAATCAAGGAAGATTGACAACTGAATTCATCTGTCATCTTTAGTAGGCTTTCATACGTCAATTCAAAGCATACTTGAAATTGTTTGCATTTTGTTTTGCGTTATTAATTTACATTTTCAAGTGTAATTTTAGAAGTAACTTAGAGTTGTAAAATTGTTTTAGTATTTTATTAAAGCTAAATATATGCCGTTGAAATATACCAAATTTGATTTACCTAGAACAATTATTTAAAATGTCACAGGTTTTGAAAAAAGTGTTCCCTTCACTTTTTTGAGCAGTGTAGAATTGTAACTGGGAATGACTCTTGGGTAAACCACTGGGACTCTCCCACGAAACAAGAGTCCATGCAATGGGTGCATAAGGGCTCTCCACCGCCCAAGAAGGCAAAAACGCACTTTTCTGCTAGAAAAGTGACGGCCACGGTCTTCTGGGACGTTGAGGAGATTCTCTTAATCACCAAATGGGACTACAATTACGAGAAATGTATACCAAGACACAATTAATAAATTGAACACGGTTACACGCGAAAAAAAACAATTTTGATCAGGAATCTTTGCTTCTGCACCACAACTGTAGGGTGCACAAGGCTCGAATTATTCAAGCAATAATATAATCAATGAACGCGGTTTTAAGGAGTTGCAACATCCACCCTACGGTCTCGACCTCGCTCCATGTGACTATTATCTCTTTCCAAAACTCAAAAATACTTGAAAGGGCGTAGAATTTTATCGAATGAAGACGTGGAAAACGCTGTAGGATTGTATTTTACAGAATTACCAAAATAATTGTTTTTCGAAGACTTAGCCTTATTAAAGAAACGTAGGAATAAGTGTGTTAGTGTTAATGGTTCGTATATACGTTGAAAAATAAAATGTTGTCCTTTTTCTAACTCCTTTCATTCATAGCTAGGTAGATAACATAAAAAACTCTCACGGTATCTATCGTAACTAACTTTTAATTTATAGAAATAAACATGTTTTATATTAGTTATTTTCCAGCTCAGCTTGAGGTAGGAGATACATGCGGCCCAAATAAAGACAGAAGTTGTCTTCTAATCAAAGATTGTCCTGAGGCTCTTGCAGCAATACGAGACCGTAAACGGCATGGCCTTACCAGATGCGAATGGCAAGGAACCGACGAAATTGTTTGCTGCACCAAGCCAAAGATCAAACCTCCAATAAGGAAAAGCACTGCAGGTACCCAAAGTCATGCATATTTTCTGAATATTTTATAAATTCTGCGATATTCTTCGTATTGGTTTTCCCAATAAGAGTGGCACCTCATCAGTTTTTATCATAAATTTGTATTCATCCACTTATCGGCAAATTTTTACATTTACGTGAAGATTTTAATAACAGGTTTACTTTTCAGCATGTATGGAATACTGGAAAGATTCCGAAATAGAATACATTCCTTTTATTATCCAGGGTTACAACGCAACACTAGGAGATTTTCCGCACATGGTAAGCATGTCTTAAAATAAACAATTTACTAAATAGTCGATATTTCATAATTATTTTAAGGCCGCCTTAGGTTATGAGAAGGATTCTGATGGAACAATATCTTGGGGAGATTGCGGAGGTACTCTGATTAGCAAAAATTTTGTCCTCACAGCTGCGCATTGCATAATCAGATCAGACGGGTAAGAACCATTGCAAATGACTGCTTGAGTTATAGGATGTCTTAACATATATTGGATTCAAAAGTCTAAGATAAATTTGCTGCAAAACCGCACGATATCACAATGAAAAAAGTAATAACAATGCATAAAAAATTATTTTTGTCGTCATGTGTTAGGGACTTTAAATATTTAGAATCCACCTAGTGCATCTGCCTTTGATATACCCTACTATATAAAATAGAAAAATAAAAGTTTTTTATTTACATACGCAGAAAATTCTTAACCTCAAATAAATTAACAATCACCTATAAGGATGTTAAATTAAACAACCGTGCATAAATAAATAATAATAAACAGTACTTGGGTTCTTAAGTGCGATATGTTAAAATAAAGGGAAATAAAATGGATATTATTAAACATTTGAAGATAAGCAGAGCTAAACGTGCTATACGTTACGCAATTCTTAACAATTTTGCCAAAGTGTTCGAAATGTACCTTTACACGAATGTTTACTCACGGATTCGGTGCAGACTTTCGGACGACTAGCATGGTTTTATGAGTAAGCGATCTACGACATCCAATCTTACAGTGTTAACCCAGTTTGTCTCGGAATGCCTGGATGATTACGAGCAACTTGACATCATCTATACCGACTTCTCTAAGGCTTTTGTTCTTATCGATCACGCCCTATTGCTACGTAAAGTAGATGCTATTGGGTTTTCACCTCAATTGAAGGCATTATTTAACACTTACCTGATGAATAGGGTTCAATACGTCACTTAAACTGGTTATAAATCATCTTACTTTACTGCTACCTCGGGAGTTCCACAGGGTAGTAATCTAGGTCCCCTATTATTAGCAATATTTATCAATGACATCTGTTCTGAATTGGGCTGGCATAGACTTTTATTTGCAGATGATGTCAAGCTCTTCCAGAAAAAACGCACCATTACGTATTGCTTGTTTCTGCAGAGGCAAGTGGATGTTTTGGGAGCGTGGTGTACTGTGAATAATTTGCCCCTGAATATTTCTAAATGCAATGTATTGACTATCAGTCGGAAGCATGAACCTCTCTGTTTCAATTACGCCTTTGACGGGATCGCTATTCATCGTTGAACAGTACTAGGGATTAGGAGTATTTTTTGACTCTAAATTAAAGTTTTCAGACAGTTTGCATCCATAGAAGCCATTACTACTCTTTATTTTTCCTTTGTTCGCTCTCGCCTCGAATATGCTTCATTCATTTGGTGACCAACATATAAAACTTATTCTGAAGCGCTCGAGAGAGTTCAGAGGTGTTTCTTAAAATATTTGTACTTCAGGAGGCGTGGTTTATTCCCCGTTCAGGGGACATGCTATGATGTCCTTCTTGAAGAATTTAAATTTGAATCTTTGGAGATGCGAAGGCATAAAACAGATATTAAATTAATTTATGATGTATTGCACAATAATATAGATGTTTCATCTTTTTAGGCAAAGATCATGTTTGTTGTACCTCAGTACCAATATTTTACTGGTATCCCCGCTGTATAGGGGTTGTTTCATTATTTGCAAGTCTAATTAAAGGGAATTTAATACAAAATATAATAAAATATAATTGAAAATGATAAAATGAACATTTAAAAGTGTATAATAATACTAAATCTTAAATACGCTATTTACCTGTAAGTGATAGATAATTATATATACCAGAAAGTAGCAATCAATCGACTTCCGTCATAAAGGAAAAATAATGACGTCTGCATTGCCAATTTCATAACAACGAACATAATTACTTTATATATTACTAAATTTAGAATTTTATTGGTATATAATATATTATATGTATATAATAATAATTACAGGATTATTTTGATTATTAATATTAATTAAAAATGATAATGTTGGCGTTATTTTAGCAGTTTTACAAAAAATATTAACATCGGATGTTGGCTTACATGAAACATCGTTTACACGTTGCTAGTGATTTTGAATTTTGAATTTCTTGCTGTCATTTGACAGTATTGTTTGACAGTATTATAGGTTTTGGTTGCTGTTGTTTATGTTTATTATTTTATTGTAGTATTATCTTTCAAAGTTCATTTTAGAACTAACGATGCTTAAGTCATTCAGTAGTCAGTCAAAGGAGCTCATTAGCTCTTTGATTACATACATACAAACGTAAATTGAATAACTATTACCGTTGACAAGTGTGCGAGAGGTATGTATACCTACATATTTGTTGTAATGACATCAAATAAATATTAATATTATAATTTTAGAGAATTGCACAAGCTTTAAATATTTCCGTTGAATCTGTGAGTAGTATTTTTAAGACACGTAAACAAAATGATGCTCACCGAAGTCCTAAAAAAAACGTTTCTGGAAACTGTATGTGATTACTCCTGCAATAAAAGCAACAATACGCGATACGATCTGTATAAAAACGCTAAGTTGCTTATACAACTCATTGAAAATAAAAAGAATATTATAATGTTAATGGTGATTTTTAGAACAATATTTTACATGAGCTCGTTATTATCACTGCTAGGGGAGCATCATATCTTTGATGGCTCTGTTGATTCTTTTGGTAGAGTACTAGCAGATATTGGTTTCAAATATAAGAAAGACTGTCCATAGAGAAGATTAAGGAAAAAATACATGTTCTTCCTCGAATCAATTTTCTATAAAAATATATGAATAATTTACAATCTGAAAGTCCACTGGAATGTGTCTATTTAGATGAGACTTGGATTTTTGAAAATGGCACTGTAACCAGATCATGGCAGGATGATAGTCATAAGAGTGTTTGAAAGTTGACGGCAAGAGGTAATACTATGCATTAAAATTGACACATGTCGAGTAATACAAATTTTGCTTTGGTTTTAGGTTTATAGTCATTTATGCAGGTACATGTAATGGTTTTATTAACAGTGCCTCTTTAGTATTTTATTCAAATACTAGTAATCCTGATTACCATCGTGAAATAGATAGAAACAATTTCTTAAATTAGTTTGAAAATGAACTGCTGTGTACGCTAGACGTTATCATAGCATTTATATCATAAATCTCCTAATAATTCTTGAAACAAAGGTCAAATAAGAGAACGGTTAAGAGCCATAATATACCAGACGCATACAGTTGTACAACTACGATTATATCACTACATATTCAACCCGATAGAGCATATTTGGGGAATATCCAAAATATACTATAATAAGCACATGGGAGAGCAGGGTTATGAGGAAAAATGCAGTTAAGATATGGAATCAGACCCAGAAATGAGGACACCTGAAATTTAGACAAATACTCTTAGATACACTAGCAGTGAAATCAGAAAATGATGGCACCGAGAATTGTTGTCTGGCAAAGAAGAAGTAATACCATTTATTATAAATGTTCAGAATCTAAAGACAGTAGAAATAGTGATAATAGACAAGAATGTCTGCAAAATCTACTATTCTTTTTTGATAAATTTTTTATATATTACTACAATTAATTTGTAAAATTGAAAATTCATAACTTGAAATAAAAAAGACATAGTGTCTTTTTTTACAGAAATAATATATTTTAGGCATATGTAGTTATTATACAATAGTGAGTGAGTGTACTTTAGACGTTAATGATCTTATTATTGATGTTTAGAGTTAGTTTAGTGTTTATACATAACATGTAATTATTAATGATGTAGTATAATGTGATAAATTGTTTGTGCGATGGAAATAGCACGAACATATAACATTAGTATTTATTTTTGTCCGGTATACTAAAAAAAGTTACATATTACCATTAGTTTTATCATTTTATGTGCTCTTCTTTGCTTATGTGACAGTGAGGGTCATATTTAATATGTCAGGTAAATATATAAGAATATGTAAATATTTGAGTATATTTTCATTACAACTTCGAGAATTTTGGTTTCAAGTCAAAGATGTATTAATTTATTTAATTGTTACTTATAATAAAATTTATAAGATAAAAATACGTAAGCAGAAAATGTACAATATATGTTATAATAAATTCACTACATATACTGATTTAAATTTTGTATTGCATGTTATACCGATAATAAGAAAAAACAAATATAAAAATAAATATCTACATTTTGTTACTTGCCTGTAACATTTGGAACTTTCTTTTTGTGTATGTCCTAAGTTGAATAGGGTTGTCATTAATAATTTATTACAAATTTGGATAAGTGACGAGTTAATTTGTGTTAAGCTGTACCATCCTTTGAAACAAGTTAATTGTAAAGTACGACATTAATATAAATTCAAGACAGGTTTAAAAAGATATTTTAAACAATGAAGAATTATTGAAAAAGTTTGCTTCCTAAAATATACATTTTATATAACCATTGTTTAAGTCTTCAGTATTAACAAATAATCACTAGAAGAAAAGTACGAAGAGTTTGATTTTTTATTTTTACTATTTATTAAGTGGAATGGTGAATTCAAGATGTAGTTTTATTTCATTATACTCACAGAATACATTGTTTTACTTTATCAAAAAGTATTTAATTTACATTCAGAAAATTTGGTAAATTTTGATGCAAATATAACCTCAAAGTAAACTTCAGAAATCGTAAATTTTATTCGTCGATCACAATACTAACATTGACGTACTACAACTGTTACATCATGGATTTTGATGACGAAGGTCGATTGTTTGGTGCTTTCTACCATACTAAAATAATCAAATCGGGGTGTTTGCGATTATAACTTTTATCCTCGTTTGTTGGAAAATGGAATGCTTTATCGAAAAAGACGGGAGCAGAAGAGTCACGCTTCAGCTTCGGAGACGAAGGTATCGCCGCTTCTTCTTCTTCCACCTTTATCTTTTTCCTTCTTCTTTATCATCAATATTAAATATTGGCACACTTATCTGATTATTTAAAATGTTATGTCCTAATGTTTAATGTGAAGGAGAACTAATTTTGACATAAACACAAGTAAACAAAATACATTAAAAAACATTATTATCATACTAATACACAGAAAGCTAGATACGCATTTCGACAACTACGTTGTCATCATCAGTAGCACTGATTAATAAAAAGCCGTGTTGTATATACACCGCTTCATAGCATATACAGAACAGCCCTGATTTGAGTTTCATAGATATGACTTATTTATACCTATAATTTTTGTTAATTCCACGGACCACCAAATAGAATCATATATAGACTATGCAATATATATGACATTTATTTTTGACAAACCTGTGATATAGGTTCCGTACATAATGTTATGTGTATAGGCACTGATGTGGTTTCACCTGTTCAATATTTTTACATCAAGATTTATGTATTCAAATATTTTTAGTAAATTTCTGCAGTTACTTTGGAATATTTATATTAAAGTATGGCAACAATATTTGCATTTTGGTCAAGGAAGTTAGTTACTTATATACATGATACCTAAAAATAATACAAGAGATGTTCTTAATATTTTAATAGTTTTTCATGTTTACAGGGAGAACTGAAGAATATATTTCTAAATAATAACTGGTGTAGCCGTAGATAAACAATATACTTCTCAGTATTCCTTTATTGACTGAGATAACAGAGATAATACAAAAGATACAAAATACAAAAATACATAAAAATACGCCCATGTACAATTACGCCATTCAACTCATTCCTATGTCTCTTTGTTGCCAACCTAACTAAACAAATATACCACAATACCTCCCTCACAAGTTTAATCGCTCCGGGGCTCGGATTACCCTTTTTGGTCTGTCCCTTACGCTTGAGCTCGCCGATAGGGCTACAGCATTTTCCAACGCTTTATCTATTTCTCCCTTACTTGTATTATTATCAGTTGGATTCACCTGCACATCCCCTAAAGGCGCATCAGCCCTAGTAACAGTCTGCTCTGACCTTACAGGTTTAGTAGCACTTTGCTCCAACATTCCAGGTGGATCCTGACTGAAATCGACTATACTTGGTATTAAAGGTAATATCTCCTGTTCTCTAGGCGATTCTGAAACAACTACTACGTTATCGTCCCTGTTATCACCCTTATCTTTTAACATTTGATCTACATGTCGTTTCCATATTAGTCCTTCTTTTAATTTACACATATAAATTCTGTCACCTAAGACCTCATCTACAATAGCTTCCGCCCATGACTTCCTATTTGGATTTCGGTAATCCCTACATAATACTCGATCTCCCTCTCTAAACTTTTCGTTTCTCCCTCCTTTAACATTTTTATTTTCTACCTTATCTTTTTCTACTAACAAATCTAATCTATTTCTTAATTTATGCTTAAAAACTAAACTCGAAGGGTTGACTCCTGTAGTGACGTGTACTGAATTGCGATAGTGAAATAAATATCTATTCATTAATGTCTCAAATAAAACGTCACTATTGGCTTCATCCTTCATAGCCTTTATTCTTAAAAGTTTTTACCGCATTTTCGGCAAAACCGTTAGTTGCGGGGTGGTACGGAGGAGCGGTCAGGTGTCTAATACCATTTTTACTTAAAAATGTTGAAAATTCACCCGAAGAAAATTGAGTCCCATTGTCGGTTACTGCCACTTTGGGTAAACCGAATCGCGCAAATGTCTCGCGAAACTTTTCAATTGTAGATTTGCTATCGGTTCTCGTCATTACAAAAGCTTCCGGCCATTTTGAATAGGTATCGATCATTATAAGGATCATTCTACCAGCAATTGGTCCTAAGAAATCTGCATGTATTCTTTCAAAGAAGTAGCTGGACTTTACACACGGAATGACAGTTGCCTGTCTTGGTTCAGGTCTATATTTTACACAAACTTGACAGCTATTGACTCGCCGCTCAATGTCTTTGTCGAGTGAAGGCCACCAAAAATACGATCTAGCATTTGCCTTCATTTTACTTATTCCCTCATGCGTACTATGCAGTACCGACAACGCCTGTTCTCTTAACTTAGTAGGCATCACTACACGATAACCCCACATCAAAACATCACCTTCAATTGACAATTCAGCCATTCTTTCAACGTATGGTTTCAAAATTCCATCCACAGTCTCTCTCGGAAACCCATACCTGACCATATTGAAGACTCTACCTAGCACAGCATCTCTTCTCGTTTCAGCTCTTATCTTTTTTATGTCAATTGGTATCAACTCCTCCATGAAGTTTATGTAGTCACATTCCTCCGTTTCATCAATTTCTGGATCAGCCGACAATGGTAATCGACTTAATGCATCCGCTTTGACATTATCTTTCCCTCTTATGTACTTTATTTTGTAATTGAACCCAGAGAGAAATAATGACCATCTCTGCAATCTACCAGACGCCATTTTTGGTAGACTCTTATACTCACCAAATAAGGTTTGTAATGGTTTATGGTCCGTTAGAATCTCAAATTGCCTTCCAGCTAAATATTGGTAAAACTTCTGAACAGCCCAATATATACTTAAAGCTTCTTTATTGACCATACTGTAGTTTTTCTCAGCTTTTTTCAAAACTCGAGAAATGAAGCTTATCGGTTTTTCTGTACCGTCTGGCATTACATGCAACAATACCGCACCTATGCCATATTCGCTGCTATCGCATGCTAATCTTATTGGCTTTTCCTGATCAAAGTGTACCAAAATATTTTCAGAGGTTAATTCTCTTTTTGCCCATTTGTAAGCTTTCTCACATTCTTTCGACCAATAGAATTCTTTCCCTTTTTGGACATCATACAACGGTTTCAGTCTAGCAGAAATGTTTTTTATAAATTTTGCATAATAATTTACCATACCAGTAAACGCTCGTACTTCCGTATGATTTCTAGGTCTGGGTGTCTGCAAAATGGCTTCAATTTTTCGTTGATCTTTTTCTAATCCTGCCGTAGATATCTTGTGCCCTAAATAAAATACACTTTCCTGGAAGAATTCACATTTTTTATAATTTAACCTGAATCCGGCCCTATCCAATCTCTCTAATACTTCTGATAAATTCTTTAAATGTTCTTCGTCATTTTTTCCAGTTACTACAATATCATCTAAATAACATACTGTACCTCTACACCCTTGTAAGACCTTTTCTATGATACTCTGAAAAACTGCGCAAGCCGGCTTAGTCCCATAAGGTAACCTGTTAACCTTATAAATTCCGTAAGGTGTACTCCAAGCCAACAGCGTAGCAGTATCGTCATCTAACACTAACTGATTATATGCATTTAAAAAGTCTAACTTAGAGAATTTTTGACCACCCTGTAAGGCTGCAAATATTTCCTCGATACGTGGTATAGGGTAATTAAAGTCTTTCAAGTATTTATTAACAGTTATTTTATAATTAGCGCAGACGCGTATATCTTTTCGTTCTGCTTCATTACAGGAACCAAAGGTGTCCCCCATTGAGAATTTAGTACTTTAGTAATTACTCCTTGCTTCTCTAATTTTTCTAACTCTGATATAACTTTTTCTCTAAATGCGAAGGGTAGCGGTTGCGACTTTCTGAAAACCGAAGTTGTGTTTGGCTCGAGTTCGAGTTTAATCTTTTCTAGTTTGTATGTACCCAATTCGTTTTTAAAAAGATTATCATATTTACTTAAAAGCTGTTGTAATGACGGTATACTCCTACTTACCACACTCAATTGATTAACACGGGTCAATTTTATCCCATTACAGTAAACATTATCCCCTTCTAATTTCAACCCAAACTCTACCCAAATATCTCTTCCCAACAGACATTTACTTGCTCCTTCAACCACGTTTAACATGCCTAATTTTGTAACATTATTAATAGCTATTTCAACTGTAATTTTTCCTTTCGGAAAGATAACTGGCCCATGGTATGCCTTTAAAGCAATGTTAGATGGTTCTAACTTGACCATCGAAAAATATTTATTATAGATTTTAAATGGAATACAAGATAACCCTGCCCCCGTATCCACTTCCATAACTAATGGTTTGCCATTTATACATACATTTAAACAAACAGGATCTACATAATGACTATTACAGACATTTGCTGTATTTATATGGAACATTTCAACAATATTATTGCCTACTGACTCTACAAAATTTGCACTAACCTTTGCATTGCATGCTACTGCTATGTGACCTTTTTTCTTACATATTTTACAAACAAATTTCTTAAATTTACACGTTTTAAAATTATGATCGTCTTTACCACAATGGAAACACAATACTATTTTCTCTCTTCCTCCATTTTCCTTGGTCTTCTTTACTTGATTGACAGTCAGCGTGCTTGCTTTACTGATTTTATTGACTTCCACACTTCTTACTTCTTTTAATGTTGCTTCTTTTGTCAATGCTATTTCGATCACATCCTTCAATGGTTTACTAGGAAGTTCTTCACATAATCGATCCAACACTGGTCCTGGTTTCATACCAACAACAAACTTATCTAATACTCTTGCATTTAGTTGAGTTCCAAAATCACATTCAGCAGCGGCTTTCTTTACTTTTACATACCATTCATTAACGCTTTCCTCTTTTTGTCGTAACATGTCGAATTGAATTCGTTTTCTATATAATGAAACTTTTGGCTTAAACTGTAATGCTAACAATTCAATTAATTGCTCGTATGTTTTTGTATTTGGCTTCTCGGGATCACAAACATTTCTCAATATCTTGTAAGTATCTTCACTAATTGAAGTTAACAAAATAGAAACTTTTCTATCATCTTCTACTTTATTTGCTAGAAAATATTGTTCTAGTCGTTCAGAAAATATTTCCCAATCATTTCCAACATTAAAACTGTTTAAACTTGCTAAATTTCTAGTATTAATAACTGTAACATTGGCCATTTTCTTTTGAAATTACAACTGTACGTTAAATCCACAGGTTAAATCAGAACTATTTCCGAATACTACTTCGTACTTTCTACTCACTATTTATGTTGCTCTCGTCGCCATATAATGGTGTAGCCGTAAATAACCAATATACTTCTCAGTATTCCTTTATTGACTGAGATAACAGAGATAATACAAAAGATACAAAATACAAAAATACATAAAAATACGCCCACGTACAATTACGCCATTCAACTCATTCCTATGTCTCTTTGTTGCCAACCTAACTAAACAAATATACCAATAACATAAAAAATAAAGTATATTTTCTAATGTACAACAAACTTCCATTTCTCAATCTGTATTTTAACTAAGAAAACTTCATTACACACACGTTTAATTACAGGAAAACTTCAAATTATGCACATATTTAATTTATTATTCGCTGTTACTATCTGTATCACTATCATTTACAGTTGAAATGATAGATAAATGGCTCGACGATATTGTCAATTAAAACAACTAATAGACTCATTTTTTCTTCCTCTTTAATTCCATGTTCTATACACTTTCTCAATTGAGCACTATTAAAATTAGCTAATGCAGTCAATAGTAATTGTTTCATTTCTGCCATTTTAAAATCATCATTCGCGGCAACATGATTTTTTATTTCGGCCCATACCAATTCAATGGGATTTAGTTCACAGTGGTACGGTGGTAATCTCAACACGTGGTTGTTCTTTGCTGTTGCTATTCATTTCATCAAAAACATAATGGTTAAAATTGTGGTGATATTGTTTAATCAAATCCAATAAAACTTGTCTACTCTTTTCTAGTTGAAATGGTATTTCTTTGGATTGTAGCTAATTCTGCATGTCCTTCTTTTTAGATGATGTACTTGAGATCTTTTCAAATTTGCGGGAATGGTAGAGTGCGTTATCCATAATAATAATGGCATCGTCTGGTATCTTTTCTAAAACAGCACTAAGCCAACTTTCAAATAAAACAGAATTCATATCCTCGTGGTAGTCGCCAGTTCTTTTGCTTTGGAAAACTAACAATCCATCTTCCACAAACGCATCTTCAGATCCTATGTGCATTGCAGAATAATAAGTCTTTTACCTTTTCCTGTTGGATTTGTCAAACCTATCGAGGCACCATCTATAAAAGCTTGCCTGCGGTTATGTACATTAACGTCAACCCAAACTTTTGATTGTCTGTGCCCTTCATTTAACCAGATCTAAGTAAAATATTTTCTGTTGGGCTCTGTATGATCTAATAGCTGTTAAATATCTATATCCCCAAGTACTTATCTAACTACGCTCTATCAATAAATTTTTCCTGCTTCGCTTCATGTACCTATAATAATAATAATATACTTTTTAGTATGCATGCATCATAAACCAATCAAAACACACCCATAAGCGTGCATAATCGGGCCTTTATCGCACGGCGTGCGTATAAAGGTTGCTTGGTAACAGCCAATCCCAAGCGTTTAATAGTCCATTGAAATGTCAGGAAATGTCAAATGACATATAGGTACATGTCACTCGATAATATGTATTGGAATTATTGATTTATTATTGTTGCATTTATACTAAAAAATATCGTATGACACAGTGCATAATTAGCTTTTAAAGCACTCGTAACGTTAAAGCCACTCCGCTTCGCGTCGTGGCTTTAAACTCGTTACTCGTGCTTTAAAAGCTTGATTATGCACTAGTGTCATAATATACTATTATATACCTATTCATCTTTAAAATAAATATATTTGACTTGAAATTAATCTTTTTCATTAGTAGGTATAATGATCAACTGCTCATTTGAAGTATATTGGAATGGTTTTGAATTTCATTAAAAATTTTATTAAGTGTAGGAGCTTCATTGTTAAAGGCTGCATTTTTTACATTTTCGTCAAAGTTATACTAATGAGCGTCTACCAGAGCTTTGCTTGGACTGAGTAACCGCTCCTTTGGACTTATATTCCTTTATAACTTTAAAAACCTTACTTCTTGTACACCTGCAATAATGGAATAGGGGAAGGTCGGGTGGTATCGGCCACCTTAGCTTTCTTCGACCTATCTGATGTAAGGATTGTGATATGTTATAACCTAATGTATAAAATAATACCTTAATATGTTATGCGCAAAGGGTTAAAACACAATAAAAAAATAATGATAATAATAGTACATTTTTTACAAAAGTTAAAACCTTTGCAATATTACCTTTTCAAAAATTGGAGGGTGGTATCGGACAAATGTAAAACTACTGAAAATAGGTTTTGCCGCCAAGGAATCAAACAATTGATTACATAACTGTTTACTGACAGAACTTATATTATATTAGGTGTAAAAATATGTAATGTACAGGTATATAAAATCCTTAAAACTATAGGTACCTATTTCAAAATTCATTATCACTTTTTGTCTTACACATGTCACAATAATAAAATAGATGGTCCTCAAGATTGGCACATTTCTCATGGGCCCACCCTTTGCAAGTATTGTATTGGATCCAATCTTCGTCGAAAGACTCTCCACAGATGATGAAATTTGTGTCTGAAGATGACGAAAAAGCCGCGCCGTCGTCGAACTTGAGGAATTTTTTCACGTTCAATTTTGCTGAATTGGAAGGCAGATTCCTTTTTTGGGGCTGAATGTTTTTATTTTTCTGTGCAGTATTTGCGGATCCGTCTACTTTCTCTTTCTTCATTTGTCTTTTCATCCCCTTTAGCTTCTGTTCCTCTGCCTTTTTTGTCTTTTTTTCCTCTATTTTAGCTCTTTTCGCTTCAGCTTTGGCTTTCTTTTCTTCATGAAGGGTATTTTTCGCAACAAGTTGGTCTTTGTAGGGCGTAGATGTCAGTATTTCACTTTTCTCACTGCGATGGTCTCTTATTTTATACTTCCCATTTGAGGTGCTTGGTAACGGAGATATATTTTCCAAGATGCATTGAGTTCTTGACGAGTCTAAATTAGTTTTTTCTTTGCTCTCACCATATGTTTGAGGTCACAGGCATGTCGGAAGAACTAGAGGGCCAAGGTTCTGTACACTGATCGAGCGGTGGGGTTTGATCGGCTAGAGGGTCATTCGGCAAGCTTGAAGCATCAGCTGACAGATGAAGATCATCAAGGTCAGCAGTAGTTACAATCTGACCGAGAGCTGTTGCCATTTCTTCGCCCTCCTGTGATTTATTACTGAGTGATGCTGCAAAGTCAAGATCTGAAAATACATTCCGATTCAGAGGGTAAATTCCTGTACATTGGAATCCGGATTGCGCCAACTCCATCCTGCAGATTCGGGAAAAAGCAGTATTTACCAGCCCAGCTATGTCTTTCAGAGATATCTTCATGTTCGGGTACTTCCTCATCCAAACTCCACAGGCTTCATAGTAGGCATTTTTAAATGGTTTCATAATTGACCGATCTAATGGTTGGATCTTGTGGGAAGTGTGTGGTGGGAGGCTCAGCATGAGAATGTGATTTTCTTTAGCGTAAAGGATCACATCAAGATCCTTGTGGCTAGAGTGTCCGTCTATGATTAGCAAGACAGGACTCTTTTCAGTAGGGTTAACCCGCTCAACAAATGCTTTTAACCATTTCAAGAAACCCTCCTTAGTGATCCACCCGCTCACTTGCCCATCAAAAATGCTTCCGTGAGGAGCATCTTTTTTCAAGTCATTATCAATCCTTACACGTGGGAAAACAAACAAAGGCGGAATAAACTGGTCCCCTGTTGCATTTGTGGCTAAAAGTGCAGTCACGTTTCTGCCCCTCTCTGCAGATGTCAATTTTCCCACTTGTTTTTTGCCTTTTACAGACATGACCTTCAAGTTATTGTTGTGTACACATGATACTCCAGTTTCGTCCGCATTAAAAATACGGGTTGGATTGAATTTGTGTTTGTCCATAAGCTTAGTTAGCTGGTCAAAGAATCGGTCGACTTTGTCCTTCCTGAAACCAACAGCACGCTGTAAGCTTGTTGACTCGGCTGTCTTCAGGCTTAAGTCCTTGTGACGGTTCATAAACTCGTAATAAAAATCTTTTCCCGCCATACATTTCTCTTTATTAAAGCGGTGACACACATTTAGCCTCTCGGCAAGGTTGTAGGCTAGTTTTAGGAACTCTTTTCTGCTTAGTGGCATCAGCTGAGCGTCCAAAGCCTTCACATGTTCATACAATATTTCCTCTTGTTCATCAGTAAACGTTTTCTGAAACACTCCTTTGTTATTTGAGCAACAAGGCTTAGGCGTTATCTCTCCACCCTTTAAAAGTATTTTAACACGCACCTAACGTGCTCCTCGGCACACCAAACTTAGTGCTTGCAGTTCGTATGGTCATTTGCTTCAACATCACTTTTTCTATGGCCGATTTCATACTTGCTTCATCCCATTTTCCTCGTATTTTCCCCATGATTTCCTGAAAAAACCAGAAAGCTTTGATAAATCTTGCAGTTTAGCGACCAACGTGTTGTCCGATACCACCCGATTGTATCTTGTCCGATACCAGCCGACAAACATGAAAAGTTCAGCTCTCCTTCAGCTATCAACAATACGAATAAACCTAAATGCTCAATTTACATAATATAAAGTATAATAACTGGTCTGAAAGCAATTACAACTAAATACACTTACTATGAGAGAAGTTGCAGCTTTGCAAAACTATTTTCGTGCACAGAAACACCACCAATAAATCAAAAAACACGGAGCACAAATCAAAGCGTGTGCAAGAGCAATCCAAGATGGCGAGAGCCCGGCTAGTTCGCTTCAGTCGTTACACTGACTGCGTGACAGGTGCTGCCAAATGCCGCATATTACGAAAACTGCTTCTGTCCGATACCGCCCGCTGTCCGATACTACCCGACCTTCCCCTACTTATGAGTAACTACAGAAACATAATACATAACCTAAGAAAATACAATATTACCTGCTGTGAATACTATATGCAATGCTATTTCTCTTGTATTTTTTTTGTATTTCCAATTCTCAGCTTCTTATAAGTATTGAGAAGTACTTGCTTTTCAATAAGGGACAGGTGACCAAAACGGCCGCATTTCCTCGGTGGAGAAATAGGTAAATTTCCACTTGTATTCGCCATTAAGTCCATGATACAGGGTCCGGCAGAAAAAATGCATGGATTTCCAAGGAGTGTAAATGAAAAATGGTTTAATTAATAGAAAAAAAATATTTTGCAAAATGTTTATACAATTTTAAAGTTCATTTATGAAAAATTATGTCATCTAAATGGCATCCCTCGTTGGCGATACAGCTGGTTAGGCGATATCTAAAGTTTTGCATAACGCGCTCTGTCATTTCAGGCGCTATGTTTGCCATTTCCGCACGAATTGCTTCTTTCAAGGCGTTTATAGTTCGAGGATGGTGACTATACACTTTTTCTTTGAGGTAGCCCCAGAGAAAGAAATCAGCTGGCGCGAGATGGGGTGAACGCGCGGCGGCCATAGTAAGTCGGCGCGATGGAAAATAATGCGACCGGGGAACATCTGATTTAAAACTTGCATGGAGGCACGTGATGTGTGCGCAGTGGCCCCGTCCTGTTGGAACCATATTTCGCCATCGAGCTGTTGCAATTTCGGTTGCACAAAGGTTTGTAACATGAGGATATAACGAGCGGATGTCACTGTAACAGCTGCTCCATTCTCTTCAAAAAAATAAGGCTCCCACACTCCAAATGCAGACACCACCGCCCAAACTGACACTCGCTGACTGTGCAGAAGGGTTTCATGACGTTCACGAGGGTTTTCTGCTGCCCAATAACGATAATTTTGTTTATTAACAAAGCCAGTGAAATGGAAATGCGCTTCATCACTGGTCAGTAAAACTGCATTTCTCGGTACGTTTTGAAGGATAGCCTCACACGCATCCACACGCTTTTGAAAGTCACCTTCGTGTATCGCATGAACAAGAGCCATTTTGTACGGATGGAATTTTAGATCCAGATGCAACATTCGCCTCACACTTCGCTCTGACAACTGCAAAGCAGCCCCTTGTTTCACTACAGAACGACGCGGTGATCGCTGAACGACCTGCCTTATCCTTTCAACATTTTCAGGTGTACGAACGGTTCTTGGCCTACCAGGAGGTTTTTTCTTTAGTGTTGAACCTGTTGTGCAAAAAGAAGCTACCCAACAAATAATCGCATTGCGATCTGGCACTAAATCCAATGGGCGTAGATTGAAACGCAATCTGAAAGCTCGTTGTGTCAAAATGACAGACCCATTATTATTGAAATAAGTTTCAACAACGAACGCACGCTGTTCAACTGACCAAGGCATCGTGGTATACTGAAACATTTTGAGATAGTGTACCTACACAGTTCCACCACACTCTTGTATCCCCACCCATACGAGAACAACGGCCATGCGAAATCCATGCATTTTTTCTGCCGGACCCTGTATATTATGGTAAACACTAAATAAACGGTTGTAAAAATAACTATTTTTGATGTAAAAATACAAGAATAAAAAAAACAAAATGAAAAAAGGTGGAAAATATACAAAATTCTACTGTCAAATGACTAGAAATGACTGTTAATTAAATTAAGTGAATGTCATTTGGGCTCGAGTAGAACCAATCGAATTGCCCACTTTTAGCGCAAAAATTTAAAGGTGGTCCGCGAAATTAAAAACAAAGTATATTGTAATTGGAAAACTGAATTATTGGTAAATTACTGTTAAATAATAAATTTATATATTCTTTTAGGAGGAAACCTGTTATGGTACGCCTTGGAAAAGTGGATATATTTGGTAACGAAGACAATGCCGAGCCTCAAGACATAAAAGTTATTGAGGATATACCTTTTAAGGATTACAAACACTTCGAGAGACTTAATGACATCGCTTTACTGCGACTGGAAAAAGATGTTGAAATAAATAACAACGTTAAACCCGCCTGCTTGTATGAAGAAAAGGACATACCCAATAACGTTGGCCTCATTATAGCTGAATGGGGCAAAACAAACAGAACTGGTATGAAATTAAAGCAATTTATAATATTTGTATGTATATAATAATCTATGTATATGGAATATTAGTTAAATCTTTAGGAATTAAATGAAGAAATCTATTTATTTTCAATAGTTCGGGAGTTTTCTTGCAGGGGTCCATGCAACTCTGATTTTTTGTCATAAACTATGACAGAAAAGTATTGTCAGCTGAGGTGTTCTAAATTCACAATTCATTGTAGAATTTGAATAGGAGATAGTGATTTGGAAAAATACAGATGGCGTCAGTTCTAGGTATTTCCGAAAGAGTTTGGGTATATTTTATCCAGACTTTGCAGCAGTTGATATAGGCGGGCTACCAAAATTCATATTGATTTTAATATATTCTAGTGAACACGCTACATGATTCACCCTATATAGGAAGTGTTAGTAACATTGTGTGCACGAGATACAGTAGAGCTTCGGTTATTCGGGTCGGCCGGATAATTGAAAACACGGATAATCGAAGCACGTCGTTACATTTTAATGTTTTTTATTTGGACAAATACATATAGAAAAATCATTAAAAATTTATTTTTATAGTAAAAACATAAGAACATTTGTTCATAGTAATAGAAAAAGTCTTGTAGATATTAAAGATATTAAATACACATTATGCAAATATGTAAATAAAAAATTAAGGTACATACAAGTTACTACTTGAAAAAATCAGAAATTTGTGTTTGCTTTGTGATTAATATAATAATAATAATAATAATAATAATAATATTCTTTATTGTAATAGATCTGATTAACAGATATTTACATTGTCAAAATATACATATAAAATATACATGCAAAATACAAACAACAATATACAAAAAACTATGAACAACCCAGAACTAAAATAAATAAATAAACAGGACTCAAATTGACTCTAAAGGGGTCAAATATAATGTTTTAAAATTAAACAAACCTTAATTTAAATTTAAAAAATCTTGAATTGCATAGAACGTATGCTCGATTAGGAAGTCCTTAACCCGACGCTCCTGACCTCCGCGGTCAGCAACCACACGGGCGTGAGCAACCACACAGACAAGACCGACTCGCCCATTATCGGCGATGTACTCCCAGATGTCGAGCATATCACCGACAACAAACGAACCAGTCCCGTCCACGCAACTGCACCGCCAAAAGGCGCTCACCAGCAGCCACTGCCTCGCACGGTAACTTATTGAACAGCTTAGCGCCGGAATAGTACGGAGATTTTTCAAATAGTGTTGTTTTATGCTTTGGGAAGGCGATAGAACTTGTTCTGCGTGTACCAGGGGAATCGGGCCGAACAAATAAATCAGGGTTTTCCTTCACAAATACTACCATATTATAAATGTAAATACATGGAAACGTGAGTATTTTATTCGTCTTAAAAACGTCTCTACACGAATCCCTCGGCCCCATGCCAAAAATCAAACGAATAATCCTTTTTTGTCCAACAAACACCCGCTCCCAGTTGACTCCCCGCCCCCAGACTAACACGTTATAACGCAGGACAGAATGTACCAAGGCGTAGTAAACGCTAAGCAAATTTCTTCGAGAAAGAGTCTTAATTAAAATTAAGTCTTAATTTTAGAATTGCGTAAAAGGATTTATTGAGTTTACTACAGATATCATCAAACTGATTATTAAAATGTAGATTAGCGTCTAGATATGTACCGAGGAACCTCACAGATTGCCCCCTGGGTATCCCCATGTCCATCGGAAAAATCAATGGTCGCCTCTGGTGGAAATAAATGTAGCATGATTTATCAAAGTTGATGCTCAGACGATTCGCACCACACCAAGAGGAGAACTGACGTTCAACAAGGGTCACAGACCGCTGCAATGATTCTGGACTATCCGCACAGACAGCCACAGCCGTGTCATCTGCAAATAACACCGTAAGTCCCGTCTCAGTCAAATACGATGGCAAATCGTTGATAAACAACAAGAATAGCAATGGGCCCAACACAGACCCCTGAGGCACCCCTGCTCCGACATGGCCCTCATCAGATCTATAACCATGGATGGCCATAGATATCCGTCTAACCCTTAAAAAGGATTCAAGACACGATGACAACGGGTCCCGTATACCAATTGCCCACAATCTGTCCACGATATACCCAATATGAAGGCTGTCAAATGCACATGATAGATCGAAAAACAACCCGGCCGCGTACTTTCCCGCATCAAGGTTATCCCATATGTACTGCATAAATTGAATAGATGCGGTTGCAGTCGAGCGATCCTTCCGATAACCATGTTGTGAATCGGAAAGAATACTATATTTGTTCAAGTAACATAGGATTCTACTGGAAACCACACTCTCAAAAATTTTCGAAAACACGCTTAATACAGATATAGGCCTATAGTTATTAATATTTGTATGACTTAACATCTTGGATATATGTACAACACGAGCCAGTTTGAGATCACGTGGGTACTCACCCAGTGAAGCCGACATATTAAGAATCCTGGCCAAAGGCGCAGATATCAGTTCTGCAACATGCTTAACCGCGCACACCCGGGCATCATCAAAGCCTGCCGATGCAGTATTCTTTAATTTACAGATTGCCTCAAGCACCTCTTCCGGCAAAACATCGAAAAAAATCATACTGTTCAGTAATCCCTGACCAACAGTACAAGACAGTCACATCAGAAGGCGCTAACATATTGGCACCTGACGCATCCACGAAGTGTTGCAAGAAGTAATTATAAACAGCGCCCTGATCATCGACACTTCCGCCGTCTATATCCAAGACAATAACACCGGTTCCAACTCTACGACCTAATTCCCCATTAACGCATCGCCAAACAGCTCGAGCACAACTAGCACTGCGGCTGAAGCGCTTCTCATAGTAAGAATATTTTGCTTGTTTCATTAATGATTTATATTCATGCTTCTTTTGAACATAGTCCGCGCGAGGATCAGGAATACCGCAATCCCGCGCAAACCAAAATAAATCCCGCAACTGACGACTCTTGACTACAATTTCTGGTGTTATCCATGTACTATCGGATATCTGATTTGTTCTATGCAATTCAATTCGAGGGCAACAAAGATCGTAGTAAAAATTAAAAGTTGATAAAAATTTTCCAAAACAATCACTAACATTAAAAACATGGTCAAAGATTTTACACCAATCAACTGATTCAATCTGATTGTAGAGTTCCCGCAAAGTTTTAATTGAAATATCCCTCCGAGATGCAGTCGCAGTATTCCCTGTATCGTCATTCGCCGCAGAACCAAGCACCCGCAGAGACACAGCAAAATGATCCGCAATATGAACATCAAAAACATCAAACACTTGTGAGCATATAATCGAACACAGACTCAGAATGAACACCGTCAAATTATATGAATCCAACAAATCACGGACAACTGAAGTCTGTATACTCGTAGCATTCAGGTCAATATTGAAGTCGCCGTAAACAACAAGAAAAGATTCACTGTTAAATATATGATTTAATAAAGATGTGCTATATTCTAGCCCTTACAAATTCCTTCATTTTTCTAAGCATTGGCACCATTAATTCGAAGGTGAAATTCTTGAGGTCCACCATGTATTGAAGTACCGACTGCAAATAAGGATTCTGCATTCACTTTTAATGTCAAATCAGCTTCTACAGACCAATATGCAAAAGTATTTTGAAATTGTGTATAATCCGTTGCTGGATTTAATTGTGGAACTGGTAATATACCGAAATGCGGTAAAGGAATAGTTGTATTTCGGACTTGTCGATTATGTGGACCATATTGTTTAACTGGATCTATTGAACCACATAAGACATTCAAACCATGCGGTTCGCGATAATAATTTGTATTTATATAAGATCGGTTATCGACAGATGGAGCAATACCAGCCTCTACTTTCTTACTTATATATTGATTTTGTATTTTCAATTTGCTTCCGAGAAAATAAGAACTGGGGTTGCAAGCTGTATCAGAATCACTGGTATTATATGGCAGGAAATGATTTTTAAACAATATTAAACCATTCACAGGCGTATATGAATAATCTATAACTGGGTCACCAATACGTGGCATAAAGTTCCATTCTATCGTACATACGATCAATATTAGGTCAACCATTATTATTTTGTTGATATTTATCCGCATAAGTGCCAGTTGGTTTTCTTCCGCTATTTGACTAACTATATCATTAATGCCAGTCGCTTTCATTGGAGAAGCAGCCTCGCTTGCGTAGCTACCATATCGGCAATAGATCAAATTATTTAGGCCAATACCAGAACATCCTATGGAAACATGTTCGGAAGTCGCCGTTCCGATGAGAGTTGTTCCAAAATCGAATTAGGTTCGTAATCCTTGTGGCACAACTGATACATTGACTTGCAGTATTTTACAACTACCAGGAATAGTATTTACTTCTGCTGCAGTTATGTAAAAACCCAACATATCAATTGCTAAAGACGCCAATGGTGTACATAATTAAACTAAATCACCCAAATCAACGTTTTCAATTTCTTTTGTATTTGTAATTTGCTGAAATGCGTAACCGTAGGTATAAAAGATTCGAGTTTTACTGAAACGCAACGTATACCCTTTAAGTCCAATAGTGAGTGGAATTTTTAAAAATTTATTAACACTTTCCATGCAGCGAATTACATTATTTACTCCACCACCACCATTAGTAACAGCACGTTCGCCATTAGGTACATCTTCAATTATTGGTTCGTCAAACATTTGACCAAGTTGTGCCAAAGTTTCGTCTGATGGTTCTTCAAATAATCTACGTTGAGATGGATCTGCAGTAGGTGGACGTTCTCCAATATTTGTTTGTGTTGTTTTCTGTGGACAGACAGGGTGTAACAGCTTCAACCGGTGTTCCTCTTTGACGAGCTACTTGATAGTGTTACCCTTCCAATGTTGTTAATTTGGAACGACGCTGTTCGACATGATCTCCAGGTCATGTGTTTGACGGGAGTAAAACGTTAAAAAAAAATAATGAAGGGGTTGTCAAATGAGGTGTCTGTCAGTTGCTTACATAATAAATTAAACATAATTTTATATTGTTATTCTACATTAATACGTTTTATTAATAAAACGTTCGGTAACAATTTGGCGCCCAACGTGGGGCTGTGAAAGTGCAGTGAAAGTGCTTCAACACCACCCCAACAATGCCGAAGACCAGGAAGGGAAAAAAGATGCCGCCGCCCCAGAACCATCGCAGTGAGGATCTAAGCTGCCACACCCACCCTGGAAGGGCTGTTAGCAAAGGTCTACGGCCATCGCCAATCATAATGGCGTTCCTCGGACGAGGAGTCGCCCCTAGGAAAACTGTTAACCACTGCTATAGTCATGGCTACTATGAACCACCGCATCATCCCTTCAGTGGGCACCCAGCCGAGGACCCACGCGAATTCATAGACCAATTAGAGGACTACCTTCAACAGTATGACCTGGACTCGCCAAAGGACATAGATGACGCAGTACGCCCATATCTTCGTGGAAGGGCAGCTGCATGGCACCGCCAAAATAAGGGCACCTTTTGGCATGTGGAGGGATTCGGTGGCAGATTCCGGATGGAATTCTTTAACGACGAAGAATATGCGGACTTCCTGAAGAATTCACCTCAAGGTGATTGCGAACAGACTCCATTGGCTGATACTGGTACTCCAGACGATGCGCCATTCGAGTATGTGTATGCAGTGGAAGTTAATCAGGAACCAATACAATATATAAAAGATTCCTCCAGTGTAATAACTATCCAACCGCCGCCGCCCTACGGTGGATGCTTTGACGAAGACCCACTAGTCTTCATAGAATTACTGGAGAATTATCTGCTACAATTCCCTCAGGATGTATTGAGAAATGTTGACCTGGCAGTCAGCCCTCACCTGACAGGTTTAGCAAAGAAGTGGCATCAATATTTTTGGGGAATCTTCTAGACATTAGAAGAATTTGGTAGGCGGTTTCGGACCGAGTTTTTCAATGATCAAGACTACTCGACATATCTGAGAGAAACTCAGATTCCGTCTGCCAGTATCGAGACTACCAAACACATGGGTTACGTGTACACAACAGACCACAAGCCAGCGTCACAGCCCACAGCAAATGGATCTACTATGGACACGGATGTGCCAGTTCAGGACGGTGTCGTGGTTCCAACAGCATACACCGAGGGTCCTTCTGCCAAACCTATGAATTGTGTGAAGATCACGCGGAATGAAGAGACGGCGTCGCAGTCCTCAACAAAAGGACCTACAACGGCAACGCGCTTGCCCATCCAAGACAATGTCCCAAGCTCAGTGATCAACACCAATCACCCAAACGGTGGGAATAACGACGGTGTGGACCACAAGACACCATCACGGTCCTCAGTAGATGGACTTATTATGGACACGGACGTGCCAGTCCGGGGCGGGGTCATGGTCCCAACAGCCAGCACCAATCTTCCAACTGCCAAACCTATCGATTGTGTGGAGACCACAATGACTAAGAAGATATCGTTACATTCTTTGGCAAATAAACTTAGCACACCAACGGACGTGCTAACCCAACACAATATACCTACCTTAGAAACTACCACCGACACGCGGAACAAACTAGTACCCACCACGAAAGTTGACGGATTATGGTGCCGAAATTCACGCAAACCATTTCACAGCAAGCAGCCCACACTCAAATTGACAAGTCGTCAAAACCGAAGCATAGTTACTCGACGCAAGGAGTTGCTTAGAAGAACCTTAAAGTCTACCCGGAAAAGAACCATGCAAAATGGCCAACAACGCCAAAACTACAATAAGATGGGTCAAACATATTGGATCCTAGCGAATCATAAACCATTTGATCCGGGCATCCGCCGGACCAGAATCTCATCATCCAGGTCCACCGGTGGACCCCAAGAAGCCCAAGAACCAGGTTCGCTACCGCCACCACCTACAGAAGAGCCACGACCGGGGACCAGTCGCCGGATTCCTAAACATTGTTTGTAGACAATAAGTTTCAAACGGACCTGGAGCATCAATCGAACCAGCGTCTTTCAGAGGGGGGGCGTATGTTACCCTTCCAATGTTGTTAATTTGGAACGACGCTGTTCGACATGATCTCCAGGTCATGTGTTTGACGGGAGTAAAACGTTAAAAAAAAAATAATGAAGGGGTTGTCAAATGAGGTTTCTGTCAGTTGCATACATAATAAATTAAACATAATTTTATATTGTTATTCTACATTAATACGTTTTATTAATAAAACGTTTGGTAACAATAGTCTCTACTCAATTGTCGTTGTCTTTCAGCATATTGTCGATGTCCTTCGTGTAATTGATCAGTTGCTTTGCCGCATTTTCCACCTAATATTTTAGGAGGCATCGGATACTCTTACCCCAATTTTTTTCCAATAAATATTTCCCGTATAATTCAAAAAAAAACAATTAAAGAATGCGCATTATCATGCTGTATTATTCATTTAAAAAATCACTTGCGTAATGTTTATCACTTTGTTGTATATTTCCGCGATTATATTCAATATCATATCATGCGTGTCTTTAAACTTTATATGTTTTGCACACAGAAAATCTGTAAAAATTGCAAAACCAAAGGTTTTATACCCTCAACAGCGGCGGCAGCGCTGCCAAGGTCAGCACGAGGATGCACTGCACGGGTGCCCCGGGGGTAATCGTGAATCATAAATCATGACGGCCCGTCGATTTAATTCGATTGCCCCCGAACCATTACGTTCAAGTTGCTCATTAAAATATTCGAGTAGTATATTCACAGCATCTCTTGTTTCCTGATGACTTCTTTTTATGATACAGTCACCATTATCATCATCACCACTGGTATCAGAGCTTATTTATGCAGGAGTATTATTAAGATCCCCCATAATATGCTATCCTTTTTCTTTGCTATCACATCCTGTCCATTCTTGTATTTCTTCTTTGCCTATTCCTTCCAAACCATCGATTTCTGACATTATGGAGTTTATCAATTGATAATAGGTCTTGATCAATCAAATCATCTTCTTTCTGAACTTAACAGTACCTTCTAATATCATTATATTATCAAATGCCTTTCTAATATTCCAGGCACGAGCGACGACATAAATTGCTTCTTTTAAATTTAGACATTTTCAAAACCTCATGAAGTCGTGTTCCCCCGACAATTGGAGTATAAGGTCTTTTATGTAAAGCCTCTTCGTGACCTCTATAACACCTTGGTCCATTGACTGGGCATTACTTGTACCACTCGGAGGAATATACCACGAATATGTTTCCATCTTCTGCTTTTAGTAACTGTGCATCAGGATGCGCCGGTGCATTATCCAATAGCAGTATGGCTTTTGGTGAAAGATTATCTTCTTTCAGATAAGTTTTAACCTGAGGTATGAATTTATCGAAAAACCACTTTCTAAAAATTACTTGGTCCATCCAAGCAGTCTTTTGATTATAATAATCAACGGGTAAAACTTTGGCTTTTATATTTTTAAATGCCGTGTGATTTTTGGATTTCCCAACAACAGCTAACCTGACTTTATGTGTTCCTGATGCATTAGCACGGCATAATACTGTTATACGATCCCTACTGATTTTGAAACCTGAAGTAAACAAAAGCTTTAGTATAAGGTTGCTTAAAAATGAAGACAAATAAGAATTACCTGGAGCTCTACTTACTCTCCCGACAGCCAGTGTTTTTTAGGCATTGCTTTTCAGTATAGAAAAGCAATGCCTAACGAACACTGGCTGCCCAGCCCAGTTTCGTTTGCGTTGCGCACTTGCTTACGTCTTAAGTCGTGTCCTTTTATAATATTTTTATACATGCAGGTAGTCCAAGTTTTTAAGGCATTGTGAACAGCACGCTCGTACACTGATGAGATCTATGTAAGATCGAAACAGCTGTTTGTACGTTGTTGTTCGCAATGCTAGCTTAGTGTAGATATGCATTCATTCCATTTATTCAAATACGAATTAATTCGTGTATATATACTTGAGTGATTTAATAGTATGAGAGCTTATTCTCCAAGAATTACTTTGTTGCATTTTATTGTAATAGGTACCGCCACCTTTAGGCGTGTTTATTAAATGCACATATATCTACAGTTGTCCGATTAGTAGTTATACTGCGGAGGGTTCAACATTACTTTGCGTTGTCGCGCTTCTGTGACAGATGCCGCTGGGAATCTCTTATAGGCATTTGTACATAAGTCGAGTATACATGCAGGTAGTTCAAGTTTTTAAGGCATTGTAAACAGCACGCTCGTTCACTGCTGAGATCTATCTAAGATCGAAACAGCTGTCTGTACGTTGTTGTTCGCAATGCCAGCTTGGTGTAGATGTGCATTAATACCATTTATTCATATACGAATTAATTCGTGTATATATACTTGAGTGATTTAATAGTTTGAGAGCTTATTCTTCAAGAATTACTTTGTTGCATTTTATTAGCTACTAAGCTCTGTAATTCGGTTTCTTCTTCACAATATCACGCACCGTTTGCTTGCCTATATTATATTCTTTAGCCAATTGTGCAACACCTATCCCCTTTTCAAATTGTGGAAAAATATTGATTTTTTGTACTATAGTCAAAACATTGCACTTACGTCTTTGATTCGCACCAGTACGTTGCATTTGTTTTCAGTTCGTAACGCATCCATTTCCCCGAAACGCTTGGGTTTCCCCGAAAATCAGCCGTTAAAACAGTAGCATGGCTGCTATAAAGCCGCTGTTGGCAGCCACGCATAATACGCGCACGGCTGACCGATTACAAATTTATGCAGGGATAATCCCTCACCCGGATTAACCGCGAACCGATAATTGGGATTACACGGTATTTTCTAATTAGGGAAAATATGTCACATCATTTTCACTGCTTAGATAGCTATATGTCAAGTTGATACTTCTACATATAAATTAGTACTTCACAATTTTTAATGGGTGTCTGTAACTGACTTATGCATTGCGAATTAGAAATGTTTATGGTATTAAATCGGTATCTTGGAAACTTCTTCCCTCATTTGTTCTACCGCCAGTGCCGTGCCTGAGTATTTAATTTACAAAATAAACATCACTTTATAATCATATGATTATGCGTAGAAAACCATTTAAAACGCACTTATAGGATTCTATTATAAAATTCGACAATTAATTTGAATTCACGCAGGGGTGGCTATAGTGTAATGTCAAAATCACTAATATGCAAATGGCGGCAGTGTAAATCAGTTACAGACACATTATACAAAGTGAGCATTTTGAACTGTCCTGAGTTGGCCATACTGATTTTAATATAGGAACACAGTGTAATTGGAAAGCCTTTTTTATTTATTTTTGTGGTTAGGTTTACTATTTAAAATTTTCTTGTGATAAATGTCAATGAAATAGGGTTAGTTTTAAGTTGAATTATATGAAAGAATTTTTTAGAAATATGGTAATTGCACTTTATTTTTTATCATAAACAATAATAAATACGTTACAACTTTATTACTGTAAACATAATCCCATAATTATGTCACCAAATGAATACATTTTATAAAAGTTTCCGGTGTAATATTTTGCAATTCTATTGTAAGTGCCTCTTCAAGTTCACCGAGATTATGCAATCTGTTCTGAAACACTTTATTTTTCACATGGCCAAAGAGAAAAAAGTCCAGTGGGGTTAAATCAGGAGAATTGGCAGGCCATTGATTTCGACTAATCAATCGGTCACCACAGTATCCTTGCAAATAATTAATAGTTTGTTGCGCAGTATGTGCAGTTGGAAGTACCCCAAGTTCAAGGATTGTATAAGAACATAGGATAGCCAGATCCCTATACCGGCAGTGTTGTTCGCATCGAGCCGTGACTCCGCCTCCTGTGACGTCACAAACGGACCAGTCGCACCTTAAAGTAAAGTGTTTTAATTTAGTTTTCGCCGTTACCCTTTGTAAATTAGCGACTGAAATGCCGGGACGTCGTTGTGCGGTAGTTGGCTGTAATAACAGTCGTATTTCTACGAAAATTACCAATAGAGAAATCGTTTATCACAACTTTCCAAAGGCGACAAACTTCGAATCCGATACTGTCCGTAAAGAATGGATAAGGCGAGCAGATAACTGGAATCCAAATACTAGCCAAATTTGCTCAATCCACTTTAATGCAAACGATTATGAACGTGATATGCGCAACGAATTATTAGGTAATAAATGTATTATTTATGCATTATGAGATAAATTATTCTAATACATAGTAATTATTGCTAGGGTTACCTGTACGAAAACAGCTTAAATACACTGCTGTGCCTAATGTAAATCTTCCAGAAATGTCCAAAGATATAAAGAAAGTTGCGACAAGAGGGGAAGCATATTTAAAAAGAAAAAAGGAAAATGAAAGGAAAGAAGAAGTAAATAGATTGATTGCCGAACAATCGATAGCGTCATGTTTAGCGGAATTTAAAACCGATAAGCCTTTAACTGTCCCAGCAGAAAATATATTATCTAAACAATATGCGGAGCTTCGTGAAAGTCACACTAAATTATCTACAGAGATGGAAATTATGAAACGCAAATTGAATTTGCAGAGAAAACAACTTTTATACTATAGAAGAAAGAACAAGCAAGATAAACCTCCACAAAAACAGCGATCACGCCTACAATTTACCCTCATGGGTACAACAGCTCTCCTTTGGTGGTCTTATTAAGCCCTCAACAGATTTCTTAAGTACCATTAAACAGTGGAACAAATATTTTGAGATATATCATGGCGATAATAAACTACGGAAAGAAACACTGGTTGTTAAAAGACTAGCTTTAAAAATTAAAAAGCGAGAAAATTTTTGCTTTGTTATTATAAAATTATTTTGTAAATTAAGAACTGTTATCCGTATGAATTATTTAAATACAAAAAGAACCCTTGACAATGCTAAAAAATCGAGTAAACGTAAGCTTTCTACTAGTACACCGTCAGACACTCAACGAACACTAGCTAAAAAAATGCGAAAAACCACTACTTGATTCGTTTTTATTTAATTACTGCGTAATAAAACATTGCTATATACTGACTCTTTTAATTGAAGAATATATATTTTTTGCTTTGTATAGAGAATACATGCTCATCGGCTTTCTTTATTTATGTTTATGTACCTAATAAATGTGTTTATTTCAAGTTGGAAAAGTTTTTTTTTTAATTATAACCCAAAGTATAACCTTATGGCAATAAAAACGTGTATTATATTTATAACAGTACACTAACGGATATGTTATTATCTAATGAAATATTATATACCATAATAATAGCACTAATATAACTCGATAATTAATTGTTGTAGTAGCTAAACACATTTTATAAGGTGCTTTACAGTAGTGAACGCGTTCAACCTGGTCCGTTTGTGACGTCATGGGGAGCCGCGTAGTGGGGAGCCACTACGCGGCGAAAATATTGCGGGATCGAGCAATCCTATGTTCTTATACAATCCTTGCCCCAAGTTTAATTCATCTTCATGAAGGCTGTTAATGATGGGTTCCAATTGCAACCCAAACACCAACTTTGATAGGATGGAGACTATTTCCAAAAAAACGTGGATTCTCTGTTGACCAAGTACGGTAATTTTGAGAGTTGATATACCCCGACAAATAGATCCAAGCTTCATCCGAAAAGAAAGTGCGATTCAAATCTTCTTCACGTAATATTTCATTAAACCAGTTGCAATTATTCAATCACTGCTCAAAGTGATTGCCACATCAATGTTGTAGTACAGAAACTTTATATGGGTGCATATGTAAGTTTGTTTTCAGTGCCTTATGAGTACTTTCGTAGAAAATACCTACAATTTAAATACATAATACTGTATAACAAATCACGTTTAAGTTAATTAGATCTCTATACCAGTTTGAGCAGACAGCTTTCGTACAGATTTAGTGCGACTAACTTCCATTCGCTGCCTAATGTCTGCGACAACATCTTCAGTTTAAACTGTTGGTACTTTTTCAGGTGTACATTTACAAACATTCCCCTTTTTCTTAAACCTTTCAATCACCCTATTGCAATGACAAGTGAATGTGTCCACGTTTATTTCCAGATTTCCATTACAAATTGCTGAAAACACGATCCCAATGAATATTTCCATAATCTATCCTCTTGCAATGTGCGAAAGTGCGATATTACGATCAACGTATCCTGTTGTATCATAAATGTTGAAATAGGCAGAAAAGCGACAATAAAACAATGAAAATACGAAAGTACAAGGCACTTCAACACATTATGGTTTTGACATTTGCACAGGACATTTGACATGTAAATTTAGTATCTAGCTTTTGATAATATTGGGACTTTTTTGTAGCCAACCCAGGACAGTTCAAAATACTCACGTAGTACATGTCTGTGGGGAGAAAGTTGCATTTGTATGACAAATGTTTCCAAATAAAAATTTCCATAATTCTCGCGGAGACAACTCTACTAACGGCTTTAAGCCTGTAATATGTTCATAGTAGTTACTTAATCTTTTTTTTGATTACAGGTACTACAAGTAGATTTTTATTAAGAGGCTACGTCGAAGCTGTTGATCTGAAAAAATGCAATGAAACCTACATCTCGACATCTAAAAAATCACTGCAGGACACACATTTGTGCACTTTCTCACCAGAAGACTACCCCAGCGATACATGTCAGGTAATTGGTTGTAAATTCCATCCTTTTAACAGAGAGAGCGAGAGAGGGGGACAGAAAGAACGAGAGAGAGAGAGAGATAATACACAGTATTTGGAATTTTTCTACAGATTAATTCATGTAAAGGCAAATAATGTTTTTATGTAACTTATGGTGTCTTTAACGAAGCATCAAGAGTCCCCCAGGCAAGAGTGCAAGGATAAAATTTGACAACGCTGTGTAGGGCTAACATTTTGCTACATCAGGGCGAATAAAAGGCTATCGAAATTCTCTAACAACAAAAATAGAAGGTTATTGTTTTGTAAAAGTAATTTTCTTCACGAAGAAATTTACTGAACAGTCCGAACTCAAAGGAAAAGAATATTTCCAATTGTCTTTATCAAACAAAGTCATAGAATATATAAAAAATATTATGAACTGTGTTTCGGGGAATTCATGTGGCTAAGTAACCATTAGGAATAATAAAGAAAAGCAAATAATACTTGTGAATGTTTGCGAAAACGTCAAAACTGCTGCAAAGACTTTATTTACTATTCTCGAAAGGGCCTCGAATTAAACATTACTTCTCGCCATTTATATCATCGATGAGGGATTAATCTTACACCTATATATATTGCACTAGTGGAGGGGATAATATACTTGCAACACTTCTAATAAATAATAAACCCAAAATTATACAAATCTTGTTATGTGTGTTGCTAATAATATCTCCTCTCTTACCTAGTCATTCAAATATACTCAATTAATCTCAGGTTATAATCTATGATAATGATAATGTACCACTCAGTATATAATATTTTAAAATTTTTGCACCAAAATTAATGTACTCATATGCTATAATAGGTTTCTTTATTTCTTTTATCTATGCCCAAACACTACTCAGTTTTATTCTTAATCAATTTAATTAATTCTTTTTTTTTTTTATAATAATAATATTATTTAATGCATTTAGAAATAAATATTTATCTCCTAACTCTTTCAAATATTAATTACGATTCATCACTTCTTTATGGTATGACTTTCCTATAAATGTAACTAGTTTTTATTTTTAACCGCGCAGTACTAGCATTTCATTTACTTTTATAAAGATGTCGCTTAGGTAATTGCCGTTATACACTGCTACATAAAAATAACAATTTAAATGTTTCTAACAATCTTGTTATACTTATTCTTATAATGAAGAGAATATTGCTGCTAATAAATTATCCCTCTTATAGGATAACAATAGTACGGTATGTATACTTTTCCTCTTACTATAAACTTTATAATGCTATTTTATTTTTGTTTACTTGTAGGTCATTGACTTATCAGCTTCTATGTCCGTAATGAAAATGTCTAATACAATGTTACTATTTTACCAAATAAAAAGAAGAATTTCGCCACAATACTAGTTTAATGACAACAAATATAAAAATCTTGATTCGAAAATATACATCCAAAATAGTTATACGACATGTACATAGATTGTTAACCTGTCTAATCGCACCTGTACGTTTATTGTTATATGAAAGATGTCAGCAAATGTTATTTATTCAAAAGGTATGTACAAAATTCTATTTAATTATCTTTTTCAATTTAGCATGCATTAAAACGATGCAATTTTATTAAATATAAATAACCTTCGTCTATAAAATATTAAACAAGTTGAAGGTATGTTTCAGTACCAAGGTCATGTCAATTCATTTATATATGTGCATATTCTGTAACTTTTTATGAAAATAGAGATTTAATCTTTTAACAAAACGTATTTCTATACTTGTTTTATACTAGTAATCAATACTAAATAATATTTATGACTTTTACTCGATATACAATTAAATAAATTCAAATTTTCCTTATTTAAAAATTATACAACCTCTTGTTAATATTTATCTTGTATCTCTGGTTTGTTTAAATTATGTTTTCTTTTTTTTTTCTCACAGGATCTTCCTGGACTTGTTCTGTGCAACTGGTAACTCTCTGGAAACTCTCCTAGCACGACTTCTTGGTGTATCCTCGTTCTCCTTCAGGATCTGGAACTGCTTCGGTTATATCTTACAGGATGTATCTTGTTGTGTCCTCGAAAACTGCGGGATATCTTCTGGATTTAAATGCAGCTGTACTTCTATCTCGACTGAACACTGAACTAGACCTCTTCGGAAATATATATGGGTTACCGGATCCTCTAATTTAATTTAACATTTACTGGAACGACATCAGGGATTCTAACTAGTTGGAACTTCTCGTTTTTATACAATAAACTGGACTTGGATAACTGGAATCCCTCTTTGAACTCACGTGCAACTGATGGATTCAATATTCCGCTCGGACTTGGTTAATATTTGGTAAGTAATCTTTTAATATTTATTTTCCTTATATAATATCTTCTTTATTCATACAGGATACCAATTAATTAAATTACAATGAAATTATTGAATGATTTTATGCTTCTTTATAATATATTTTGATTCTACCGTCAAATAAATATTTTCTATGCTGAAAAGAACACTTTTAGCACCAACTTTCGCGGTTTTAGTGAATTTAAGATATACTTTTCGGAATAAAATCGTGATTTTCCGAAAAGTACACGCGCCTTTCTTGAAAAAAATATTTTTCAATCTCGTTGTTTGTTTTTCGTCACCAAGACAATATTTTCGTTTTCTAATTTCATCCAATTAAATTCCTTTTCTCACAATTCTTGTTCAAAATGGTATTATAAAACTTTATTAATACGTTTCAGTGCTTTTCAAACTTTAGTAAACCTTCTCTATTAAATCTCTATTAATTTATAATAATGAATTACTAAGACTTTGTACTTCAAAAAAATATTGCTAATCAAAATTTTCTGTAAATGTCAATTTTGACAGATCCGCTTATTCAAACTTTACCCGCGCAATTATTTACCAAGTTGTTTCCTTCATACTTCAACAATCAACATTAAATTATTTTACTTTACATTATTGTTAATTAGACAAGTTTTACAAGATTTCAAACTACATTTTTACATAAATTATACTATTTAAATCTCCATTTTCAGATACCAATGAAAATTACTGCCACCAAGAACCTGGTCCACTACAACTCCTTCAAGTACTGTTTTCATAATTGACTGCACACATCTTTCTTGTAATAAATAACATTTTAAGTATACACAACTGTTCTTTTTTAGTTTAAATATTTTAATTTAACAGTCACAAAGAAAAATTAGTAAAATTAAATAATCCTTCCAACTTGTTCAAAAATATACAGTGCCAAACATCAATATTGTTACTCAGCACATATGCCCCTTTTAAAAAATGTAAATTTTCAACTCGAATCAAAATTTATATTTATTAAACAAAATCTGATAATTCACATGTTTATCAATGTGCTCAAAACAATTATTTTAATCTACTAAATCCTTTAACAAATTTCAAATGAATCTTCTATTATTTGGTAATATCATATAACATTTATTTATAACTATCTGTACATAACAGTGTTTAAATTCAAAATTATTTGTGACACTCATAACTATAAAACTCAACTTTCTTATAAGTCCAAAAGTAATATAAGGCTTTTCTTTATTTTCATTTTAATTATAAAAGTATAAATTTATTTATTTAAATGGATGTCTATGACCTGTATAAGAAATTTATGTTCCATTATTTATCGTACTATGTATTATAATCTTTCTTAATGTTCCAATACCTTATTAAAATATCTATATTTTTATTAATTGCCATCAAACTTTTTAACATTACTTGCATATATGTTTTTCTGTGTTCCCTTACTCAAACTCCTTATAAAAATATTATCTGTACTAACTTTTACATAAATAGGTGAATAACATATTCTTTTTTATCTGTCTATGCCTCAGTTACTTATTTGCCTCTTTTAAAATGATTCACTATGCTTACTAATTATATATTATTTTCATTATATACTGTTCTCATTCGAACAAATTCCCTTTTTACCTATAATTGACATTTTCGTCATCCCCTATACTTTCATTTATGGAAAGTCCATATTTTTTTAACTTATCGTTTTTAAAGGCTTACGTTACCTATATAATTCTTTTTTAAGACACTTTTGGTCCTATATTTTATATCATTTTGGGTATTTTTCACCCTTTTATACATATACACTCTATAATAATTCCATATTCTTATGGTACTTTTAATATTTACTATTTATTGTAAGCATTTACTTTCATCTAACATATTTTATTTTTAAAAGGCTCTTCTTAACTTCTATCTTTTCCATTTCTTCATCACCTAACATGTTTGTTACATCTTGATAAATATTTTCTAACTTTCTTCAGTGCTTTACTTATTCTGAAACATTCTTTTTATTTTTATAAGGCTCAAGGTTATTTATCCTCTATACAACTTCTTTATCCATTTCATTCCATTTAAATACTCAGGCAAATCTATTTACTAGTAAGATTACTTATATTACCTTCTCTTATGGTTATTTACAAATTTATATACAATATGGGAATGAGGATATAACTTATTTTTTTCTTTAATTAATCATCATTTTTTTTTTTTTTTAATAACTAATAATTGTAACAGACCTATAACTAAACTAATCTAATATAATACCGGAATACTTTATGTACCTTCTTTATCTGAAAATCTCTCTATAAATTCAAATTATTTTTCGATAAACATGAACTTGTCTGTATACATGTATATCTGTTTCATCATTATGTCTTTTATTCATTTTAAAGAAAGCGAAATCCAATATGCCCCTTTCTTATCAATTTGTTATCTGTATCTTGTCATGCCCCTATCTTATTATAAGGTATTTATGTCCTCCTTAACTTCATTACTATATAATTATTTATTTTCTAATAAACTCCAGGTCTCTATTAGTCAAAAACTTTTGAAATTTTGAGATCTACAAGTTACTTGGATAAGCAGGTGTTGTAAGTACCTTCAGAAGACGATCTCCTTTCTTATCTTCTGTCCTGACTAAAATTTCCTAGGTATGAATTAGCATGATTCAGAGAAATAATGTCATTTCTCCTTGTTCAGTTTAAACTTCCAATATTGTTCTTACTTATGAAGTTGATGTGGATTATTTGTCATAATTATATCGTTGTCAATGATTTGTCGTTTTATATCGTTGTGGATGATTTGTCGTAACTCAGATTCAGGAAGTGTCGTTACTCACTTACACAATACAAACTTCCAATACTGTGTCTTACCTATTATTTCGGAAGATTTAATATAACTCAGATTTAGGAAGTGGCGTTAATCACTTTCACAGTACAGTCTTCCTAATACTGTGTCTTACCTATCTTATGACTTATCATTCTACTATATAGTCATGTAACATAGATATGTGATATGTTCCTTTAAAATAACCAGTATCCTCATCAATTAGTTCGTAATTATTCAAACCTATCCTTCGATAAACTGTAAATGGTCCAGAATATGGCCTTATGAGTTTTGCCATAATTTTATTTTTTCTATCTGTTACTCGTAACGCGCGAACTATTACTTTATCATTTATATTATAAATCTTATATTTACGTTGTTTTTCTCTTTTCTTCTGCTCCCATTTAATTTTGCGTTTCAAAAGTTTGTGCTTTATTTGTTCATACCTGTCTCCTATTTCAGCAGTTTCATCATCTTGCCAAGGCCTTTGTGCAGGTTGTCCTGTAAAAATAGTTATTGGACATGCTTCGTGTACAGTACTTGGAGTATTATTCATGACGAATTCGATTTGTTTTAAATATCTTGCCCATTTATGATGGTTGTCTTCCAGTAATATACGTAAATATTTTAATACTTCCTTTATATACCTTTCAGAAGGATTAGCCTGGGGATGTCGTATTGAAATATGATGTGACTTAATATTTCTTTCATCTAAAAATTCATGATATCTTTGATTCATGAAGTATGTCGCATGATCTGATAAAATTGTTCTAGGAGTTCCATATTCTGTTATATACTCTTGTAGAGCTTGTAAAACCGTTTCCGTATTGCATTTCTGTGTAGGTATTAATCGCACATGTTTAGAAAAAATGTCACACAGTACCAAAATATTACGATATCTTCTTGTGCTCGGGATTAGATTAGAAATAAAATCAATCGCTACTAATTGTAATCTATCATCCGCTATGATGCTCAAACTAATATTTTGATTAGTATAATTCTTTTCCTTTGCCAAAACGCACGTTTCACATCGTTTAATTTCCCTTTTAATTATCTTCTCGTCATTTTTACAATAATAAGCTTCTCTGTACATAAGCCAACATTTTCTCGCTCCTATATGTGTGTACATCATATGAAGATGTCGAATAATTTCAATTGTATGTTCTTCGTCTGTAACATATACCTCCAAATCGCCTATCTTTTTCAAAATTATCCCTTCTCTTATACTCATACCTTTATATGACCCATTTGTCTGTAGATTAATTTTAATTATTTCCAACTCAGGAGACTCTTGAGCTTCCCTAATTCTTTGTAATGAAAAAATACCTTCTAACCCCAATTTCACCAAGTTGATGTGTACATTCGTAGTTTTAGTCTCACCATACTTTCTACTCAAAATGTCAGCAGCAATCATTTCTTTCCCCGGTCTATATACAATTTCCATGTCATATTGCTGTATTAACAACGTCCAACGATAAATTCGGTTATTATTTAATTTAGTCGTCATAATGTTCAATAAAGCTTTGTGATCCGTCTCCAATTTGAATTTCTTCCCTATTAGGTAATAACGTAACTTGGTCAATGCATATATGACTGCAAGCATCTCGAGTTCTGATATCCCAAATTTCCTTTCGCACGGCTTTAAAGTTCTTGACGCGAAATATATAGGAACCTCGATACCATCTTTCATTTGTATCAATTCTGCCGCAACTGCTACACTTGATGCATCTGTCCTAACGATGAACTCTAAATTAAAATCTGGATGATATAATTTAAGATTTTCTACAAAATTAGATTTTAGTTGTACAAAACATTCCTCACACTCATCAGTCCATTTCCATTTCGTTCCTTTCTTCAGTAGATTTAACAACGTACTTGTCTTTTGACTATAATTAGATACAAATTTCCTATAGTAATTCAACAATCCTAAAAAACCTCTCAGCATCTTGAGTTTATTTGGTCTGGGATAATTTTGGATCTCCTCTAATCTTTGTGGATCTAGTAAAATATTCTGTTGGTTGACTACGTAACCCAAATAATTAACTTCTTTTTGGCAAAACTGGCACTTAGACAAGTTTAATTTCATGCCATTGATTTGTAAAGTATTTATAATAATCTCTATATGATTTATATGTGATTCTATATCATCTGAAAATATTATTATATCGTCTAAATAATGAAGAGCAAATTTCTCATATTTGTCCAGTATCTTGTGAAGAAATCTTATCAATCCCGCAGGACTACTTTTAATGCCGAAAGGACAGACTTTGAAATGGTAAGTAATTCCATTTACGTTAAATCCACAGTACTTCCTGGAATTCTCGTCCAACCTTATTAACCAAAAAGCATTCTTAAGGTCTAATTTGCTATACCACTTTTTATTTCCACATTTGGTAAGTAGGACATCAATGTTTTGTGGAATTTCGTGCTCAGGCATGATCCTAAGATTAATTAAGCGCGCATCAATGCAAAGTCGAATAGAATTGTCTTTCTTTTTTACTAATACAACAGGACTAATAAAATATGTGTTCGATCTCTCAATGATATCTGCTTCTTCTAATTTTCTTAATTCTTCATTTACACGATCTTGAAAAAAATACGGTATTGGATAATTTTTACATGATAAAGGCGAATCATCATTAATCAATAACCGGTGTTCATAATCTTTGGCAAAAACGACTTCATCATTTATTAATTTGATGTTCTTATCAAGAATTTCTACTAAACTATCTTCAATCCATGGTTCTGGTAATTTTTGTAGCCATATAAAAGTTTGAATGTCAGCTTTATTCCTTATAACTTTAACTTCATGCTTATCTTCAATTATAACAGTATCTCCATATTCCTCATTTATATCTGTTGATCTGGGTAATTCGAACATTGCCCCTTCCAAATGTTCTTGTGTATCATCATTTTCTGCACGATCTGCTATTATAATATTGTTTACTTCATTCTGAATAACTTCCTTATACTCAATATAGGCGTTTATTTCTTTCACATCCACAACTTTTTCTAATAAAATATCCTTCCCTCCTATCTTAATTTTGTTTTCCTCAAAATCTAAATTCATTCCAAGTATTCTCATATTATCTATTCCTAGTATGCAATCATAAAACAAATTGCCTATTAAATAAAATTGCATAATAAATTTATATCCACTCAAAACGACATCTATGCATAACCTCTTATTGATACATCCCATTTTTCCCTTATTTGCAGACATAACATTCGTATTTTTGACTTTTATTATATATTTAGAATATTCAGGAATTTTCATTATCATATCTTCCTTTATAAGAGAGATTTCTGCACCAGAATCCAATAAAGTTTTAAAATTAACATTTCTAATACTAATTATGCAAAAAGGTAAACTTTCATAGTTATTAATTATGTTTCCCATATCTAAATTATTTTGTACATTCCCCATTCCCGTTATATCACTACTTCTACTTATGTTACAACTAACTCTATTTATATCAAAATCATTTATTAATGAGATGTTCCCGGTATCGCATTTTGATATGGGTTCAATTTCATCTCCAAAATTGGCGTTTTTTTTTCTTCTATTAGACCAACTTCTATTTCATCTGGGACCTGACTTCCAGTAATCCTCCTATCTGATTTTCTCCAATCTTGAGTCTGTATATTATTTACCTGTCTCGAGTTTCCATAATACCTATTGTTTTGATCTTGGTAATTATTATGCTGAGGTACTTGTCTCGCAGATTGACTTATAAATGGATTATTCCTATTTGCGTTTGGTCTTCCATTACCTCCATTTATGATACCACGATTATTATTCCAATTGTTATTACCATTCCCTTGTGTATTATAATTCCTATTATAATTATTATTCTGTTGACTATTAAACTGGTAAGGTTGTCTTGGCCCAAAATTGTTATTTTGACTGTTACCAGGTTGATTATTCCTCGGATATGCATTTTGTGGAAAAGATGTATTGTTACGTGCATATTGATTATTCGCACCATTGATATTTGACGTACGTTGCTGGTTATTCTGAGATTCGTTTCTTCCATTTACCTGTCGAAATTCCCTATATTTCACGCCGTCTGAATAATCATCTAATCGTCTAAGTATGTTGATCAACCCATTCATATCTGTTACATTTTGACAAATAATTGCATGTGTATCAACAGGAATAAAATGTTGCAACAAATGTTGAGATATGGTCTGTTCGTCTAAATGTGAGATGTATCTACAATAATTAAACATTCTTTGTGCATAAGCCTCCCTCGAAGATTTACCTGGCTGATATCTCCCTGTTAACAGCCTCTGATGTGCTCTGCTTTGCTGCGTCTCACTCCAGTAATTGTTTTTAAATAATTCCACAAACTTACTTAAATCCCCGCAACTGTCTTCAACCCTTTGAAACCAATCCGCTGCACCATTGTTTAAAGTCGCTCGAATAATATTCATTTGACTCCTAAAATCCTGTATCTCTTCTATGTATCTTAAGATGTTAGTTAAATATGCCATGGGATGTGTCGTCATTTTATCTCCGCTAAAATGGGTAATATTTTCAATTCTTATACCGTTATTCAATATATGATAAGACGGTGTACAAGTAGCTTGTGGTAATTTAATATTTTTAGATTTTAACAAAAGTTCTTTCAACTCTAATTTCTGAACCTCGCACTCTTTTAAAACCTCTTCTATTCCAGATTTCTGAACACTCGTAGACATTGTTAATACTCTAATATCTTTCAAACACTTATCCTCAGTATTTTCTATCTTCTTATTTAAATTCTCCGCCAATTTTTCTGTCTTATCCGTAACATCTTTGCTAACCTGATCAACTTCCTCTCGTATGCGTTTAGCTAACTCCTTATGTATCTCACTATTTTTCTTTTCTAATTGTTTTACGTCTTCTTGTACTACCTTAACTTTACCTTCAACCTCTTGTACTTTATTTGTAATAATATTTTTAACTTCAGTATCCTTAATCTTCAGTTTGTCATCCATTTCTTTGCGCATTTTAACTTCCCTGCTATTCATTTCAATAGTAATTTCTTTAACCTTTTCTTCTGTATCTCTCAGTAAAGTTTTCTTTAATTCTTCAAGATTTCTTCTATTCTCTTCTCTAATATCAACGCTCGCCTTCTCCAACTTATCCAATTTTTCTCTTAATTCTTTTTTATCCTCTTCTCTAATTTTCTCACTTCTCTTAATATCCTCCTCTCTAATTTTCTCGCTTTTCTTAATATCCTCCTCTCTAATTTTCTCGCTTTTCTTAATATCCTCCTCTCTAATTCTCTCGCTTCTCTTAATATCCTCTTCCCTATTTTTCTTATTATCTTCGTTCATTTGATTTAACATTTGTACAATCAATCCCAAATCTACTACTGTTGTCGTTGACATTTCTTTTTTAGACGTCTCTTCTTGTATTTCTACCTTATCACCTCTATCCTGTGTTTCTCCTGTCTGTTCAATACCTTCCTGAACTTGTAATGTAAGTTCTCCTCCCTCTGGTACATTCACATCCTGACCTACTTCCTCTTCACTGTCACTAGATGATTCAGATCTATTTAATCCAAAGTTACTCTTAGATCTGGTATTCATTTTGAATAATTAAAGTACACAATTTCTTATACCTTAATATGTTTTAAGCTGAATTAATTACCTTTGTAAAATGTATACTAATGTTACCGCTATTACTATGATTAATAAAATATTTGAAATATGTTGTTACGAGTCTTATTTTAATTTCTTCACGTTAGATACGTCATAAAATGAGCTAAGGAGGGTAATATAAATTACAAACACCTAATCAAAATTAATAAAATAATCAAAATACTATTTGCGAGTCTTATTTTAATTGCTCCACGTTGGGCACGCCATAAAATGCACTAGTGGAGGGGATAATATACTTGCAACACTTCTAATAAATAATAAACCCAAAATTATACAAATCTTGTTATGTGTGTTGCTAATAATATCTCCTCTCTTACCTAGTCATTCAAATATACTCAATTAATCTCAGGTTATAATCTATGATAATGATAATGTACCACTCAGTATATAATATTTTAAAATTTTTGCACCAAAATTAATGTACTCATATGCTATAATAGGTTTCTTTATTTCTTTTATCTATGCCCAAACACTACTCAGTTTTATTCTTAATCAATTTAATTAATTCTTTTTTTTTTTTATAATAATAATATTATTTAATGCATTTAGAAATAAATATTTATCTCCTAACTCTTTCAAATATTAATTACGATTCATCACTTCTTTATGGTATGACTTTCCTATAAATGTAACTAGTTTTTATTTTTAACCGCGCAGTACTAGCATTTCATTTACTTTTATAAAGATGTCGCTTAGGTAATTGCCGTTATACACTGCTACATAAAAATAACAATTTAAATGTTTCTAACAATCTTGTTATACTTATTCTTATAATGAAGAGAATATTGCTGCTAATAAATTATCCCTCTTATAGGATAACAATAGTACGGTATGTATACTTTTCCTCTTACTATAAACTTTATAATGCTATTTTATTTTTGTTTACTTGTAGGTCATTGACTTATCAGCTTCTATGTCCGTAATGAAAATGTCTAATACAATGTTACTATTTTACCAAATAAAAAGAAGAATTTCGCCACAATACTAGTTTAATGACAACAAATATAAAAATCTTGATTCGAAAATATACATCCAAAATAGTTATACGACATGTACATAGATTGTTAACCTGTCTAATCGCACCTGTACGTTTATTGTTATATGAAAGATGTCAGCAAATGTTATTTATTCAAAAGGTATGTACAAAATTCTATTTAATTATCTTTTTCAATTTAGCATGCATTAAAACGATGCAATTTTATTAAATATAAATAACCTTCGTCTATAAAATATTAAACAAGTTGAAGGTATGTTTCAGTACCAAGGTCATGTCAATTCATTTATATATGTGCATATTCTGTAACTTTTTATGAAAATAGAGATTTAATCTTTTAACAAAACGTATTTCTATACTTGTTTTATACTAGTAATCAATACTAAATAATATTTATGACTTTTACTCGATATACAATTAAATAAATTCAAATTTTCCTTATTTAAAAATTATACAACCTCTTGTTAATATTTATCTTGTATCTCTGGTTTGTTTAAATTATGTTTTCTTTTTTTTTTCTCACAGGATCTTCCTGGACTTGTTCTGTGCAACTGGTAACTCTCTGGAAACTCTCCTAGCACGACTTCTTGGTGTATCCTCGTTCTCCTTCAGGATCTGGAACTGCTTCGGTTATATCTTACAGGATGTATCTTGTTGTGTCCTCGAAAACTGCGGGATATCTTCTGGATTTAAATGCAGCTGTACTTCTATCTCGACTGAACACTGAACTAGACCTCTTCGGAAATATATATGGGTTACCGGATCCTCTAATTTAATTTAACATTTACTGGAACGACATCAGGGATTCTAACTAGTTGGAACTTCTCGTTTTTATACAATAAACTGGACTTGGATAACTGGAATCCCTCTTTGAACTCACGTGCAACTGATGGATTCAATATTCCGCTCGGACTTGGTTAATATTTGGTAAGTAATCTTTTAATATTTATTTTCCTTATATAATATCTTCTTTATTCATACAGGATACCAATTAATTAAATTACAATGAAATTATTGAATGATTTTATGCTTCTTTATAATATATTTTGATTCTACCGTCAAATAAATATTTTCTATGCTGAAAAGAACACTTTTAGCACCAACTTTCGCGGTTTTAGTGAATTTAAGATATACTTTTCGGAATAAAATCGTGATTTTCCGAAAAGTACACGCGCCTTTCTTGAAAAAAATATTTTTCAATCTCGTTGTTTGTTTTTCGTCACCAAGACAATATTTTCGTTTTCTAATTTCATCCAATTAAATTCCTTTTCTCACAATTCTTGTTCAAAATGGTATTATAAAACTTTATTAATACGTTTCAGTGCTTTTCAAACTTTAGTAAACCTTCTCTATTAAATCTCTATTAATTTATAATAATGAATTACTAAGACTTTGTACTTCAAAAAAATATTGCTAATCAAAATTTTCTGTAAATGTCAATTTTGACAGATCCGCTTATTCAAACTTTACCCGCGCAATTATTTACCAAGTTGTTTCCTTCATACTTCAACAATCAACATTAAATTATTTTACTTTACATTATTGTTAATTAGACAAGTTTTACAAGATTTCAAACTACATTTTTACATAAATTATACTATTTAAATCTCCATTTTCAGATACCAATGAAAATTACTGCCACCAAGAACCTGGTCCACTACAACTCCTTCAAGTACTGTTTTCATAATTGACTGCACACATCTTTCTTGTAATAAATAACATTTTAAGTATACACAACTGTTCTTTTTTAGTTTAAATATTTTAATTTAACAGTCACAAAGAAAAATTAGTAAAATTAAATAATCCTTCCAACTTGTTCAAAAATATACAGTGCCAAACATCAATATTGTTACTCAGCACAATATATATATATATATTATAAAGATATTACCAAAGTCTGAAGGTTATCGAGTAAAGTCGTTCATTCTCAAAGGCTTCACCTGTTTATATTTACTTTGATCCTCAGACGGTTGCAACTGTAAACCAATAGAAGCTCCATTCCGTTGATAAAGATAAACGCAAATTGATTTCGATTTTAATAATTTTACAATTTAACTTGTTCCATTTTGGTAAATATTTATTGTTCATATTTTTATATACTGTTGTTGAATATTATGAGGTTCATCAGGTCTTTTCAGTATTCAGCCTAGAAGATTTTTTGGAATGTAATTAGCGTTATTCCACCTAATTATTAGCATTTGATAAGAATTTAAAAATGTTAACAATTTGTTCACATATTGTCAAGGTGTTTCAATGTAGTGGTTATAGCAAGGCGTAATTTTCGTTAAGAAAGACACGACTAAAAATTTATGTGAAACTGGGGATAATTTTTACGAAAACTTTTCAACTTTTGGAACAAGCTTACGTAAAATGTTTTGAGTAGAAAGCAGTGTTACGAATGATTTACACGATTCAAAAGCGATCGTCAATTAGTTGAAGAATACTCTTGACCAGAAAGATCCTCGATTTCAACTGAGGACGCCGACGTTTAGAAACCCAAACCAGTAAGAGTCTCAATAAGGTCATGCTATTGCAATAAGGCTGAGACTCCAAGACGGTTATATTACTTGCAGATAGTAATGATATACGTAGAAAAACTCAATCACATTGTTAGCAACTTTATTTACTTCACTTACCAGTGATACTACCATAATATCAGTCTACGGAGAGTGACCCCCTACTATTTTATACGTACAATTTTTAACATGCTTGCTTATTTGCTAACTATCGCTGAGTCGATGCTCTAGTTAAGAAGGGCAGGTGTAGTAACATCCGTGATGTATAACATTCTGTAAAATGTCGTTCTAATTGTCTATTACGCTATAACATTTTAATCGTCAAACTGAACTGAAGTTGCAGCAAAATCTGGTCTCCGTTTGATAACAGAAGAGCAGTATGAAAATCTAGTAGACACTTGCTTTTTGAACAAGCCACCGAGGACGATTCATCTATGCAAAAGATCATAACGAGAGACGAACGCTGGATTTACGGCTACAACATTCATACAAGGTTTAATCATCACATTGAGATCGCAAAAAATCGTAGGTTCATAAAAGAACACGCCAGTCCCATGTCAAAGTGATTGTTATTGTTTTTTCGATTTTAATGGAATTATACATTTTGAAAGTTTGCTTCAGGATCTGATAGTCAACTATGTGCACTATAATGATTATTCACAAAAAGAGAAAAGTTTTGTGACGAGACAACTTATGGTTCCTACATCGTGATAAGCACCCGCTCACTCTGTTTTATCAATTCGACAGTTTTGTATAAAAAATGAGAAATTGTGCTTCCTCAAACTTCCTACTCGTCAGACCTTGCTCTCTGCGATTCTTTTTCTTCTCTCTTCTTCTTCTTCTTTTTAATAGGACTATGTCCTGTTTCTCCAACTTTTATTAAATGTCCTGTGACGATGAGGTCCAGGAGTCAGCCCATCCTTTTGGTGGTCTTCCTAAGGGTCTGGTCGTGTTCGATTTTTCCTTGTATGCGGCCTTGGCGAGTATATCGTTTCCCATCCTGTCGACATACTCTCTCCATTCTCTTCTTCTTCCTCGTGACCATCCAACAACATCTGGCATTCTATCGCACTGTTCCCGGATCCCATTACTTCGCTGCCTGTCCCTCAATGTGACGCCTGCGATCGCTCGCAGGGCCCTCATTTCGGTCGTTCGTAGTGCTCTCTTCGTCCGGTTGGTGTCTGTTCTCGTTTCCGCTGCGTAGATGAGAATGGGTCTCACTGCTGTTCTGTAGATCCTAGCCTTGCTGGTTATCGACATGTGTTTGTTTTTCCAAATAGTATTATGCAGACAGACAGACACTCTTGCTGCTTTGTTTACTTGTGCTTTCACCTCGTCGTATGTATTTCGACTGCTCGAGGCTATTATCCCCAGGTATTCAAAGCTCATCACTTGTTCGATTGGTTGGTCGTTTAGTGCCAGCTTGCATCGTATCGGTTCCTTGCTTATGGTCATGAATTTGGTTTTCGGTATCGAGATGCTCATGTTATATTTCCTTGCGGCCCGGTTTAGCTCGAATAGCATTCGCTGCAGGTTGTCCTCATTTTCCGCTATGAGAACCGCATCGTCTGCATAGCACAATATTTTGAATTCGGTTTGTCCCATTCTGTAACCTCGTCCCACATCTTTTACCCGGTCTATGATGCGGTCCATTACCAGGCTGAAGAGCATCGGACTAAGACTATCTCCTTGTCTGACACCTATCGATATCTGCACTTCCTCTGTGGTTGCGGTGTCTGACTGTATTCTTGTACTGTTGTTGGTATTGAGTTGTTTTATTACCTGGATTATATTGTTGTTGGCTCCTCGTTCTTGCAGGATCTTTAGCACATCCTTTGGTTGCACTCTATGAAATGCTTGCGTTAGGTCAACAAAGCAGAGGAACGCATGTTTGTTAAATTCTATGGACTTCTCGATGATTTGTCGCAGTATGAATATAGCGTCGATTGTTGATCTATTCTGCCTGAAGCCTTGTTGTTCTTTGTTGATGCTGACTGTGCTTGATAGATGTTGGGTTATTATTTTGGTGAGCAGCTTCATGGTGGTGTTGAGCAGACTTATGCCTCGATAGTTACTTGGGCCTTTCTTTTCTCCCATCTTGTAGATAGGGATTGTAATGCTAGATTTCCATTCCTGGGGTACTTCCCCTGTGGACATAACCATACTGTAGAGATGTAACAGTTGGAGCATCAGCTCGTCGCCCCCATATTTGAGCATTTCATTTGTTATTTTATCCGGACCTGGTGATTTTCTGTTCTTCAATTTGTTGGCTATTGTTTTGATCTCGGTTTTGTTTACAATGTAGTTGTCGATATCATTGGGCATGGTCCATAGATCCGCTTGTTCTTAGGTGTTGTACAGCCTCTTGAGGTGGTTTGTCCATTCCTCAGCGGTAATATTGACTGATTTCTTCTGAGATCTAATGAAGTTCCATATTCTCTGTTGTCCTCCATACAGATCATGTTGCATGTCGGTGGAGAACTTTTCCCAATATTTTTTTTTGATTTGTGTTATTTTAGCATTGGCTCTGTTTCTTACGGTGGTGTATTGCTGACGTTGTTCATCTGTTTTGTTGGTGAGGTATTTGATGTAGGCTGCTCTTTTCTCTGCAGCGAGGGTTTTTATTTCCGGAGTAAACCATGGTTTGTTGACTTTTGCATTCACATTGACCTTTCTTTTGCCAATCGCTTCTTCTGCCGCTGTTATGATATTACTTTTGATTCTGGACCAAGCCGTATCGACTGTATCCCCAACTGTTATTGGATTTGCTGTTATGTTTACCTTTAATCGTGATTTGTATAAGTCCTTCGTGCTGTCGTTGTCGAAGGATTCTATGTTATATTTTTCACGGATTACTGGTGCTTTTTTACGGATTAGTTGTACCCCTAGTCTCATCTTACATAGGACCAGTCTGTGTCCACCTCCCATGTCCAGAGAGGCAAGCGATCGCACATCCAGGACCTGCGTTGGGTGTATGCTTCTATTGGTTATGATGTAGTCTATAGTGGACTGTTGATCTCTAGAGTTGGACCACGTTATCTTGTGTTGAATCTTGTGGGGAAAGAATGTGTTATTTATTCGTAGTTCAAACTGACTGCATGTTCCTAGTAGGAGTTCACCATTTTCATTTGATGCGTCTTCATTAAATCTTTGCGTAATCCTGTCGATGACCTTGTTGCCGATCCTAGCATTGAAGTCTCCGGCTAGGATGAGTTTATTTTCTCGGGGTTTGGTGTTTAGTAGTGCTTCTAGTTAGCTGTAGCACTCTTCCCGTTCGACTTTGGATTCTTTTTAATTTTCCAAATGGAAATCAGAGCTGAAAGAAGGTCGTGTTTCGACAGCATTGGTAACATTTAAAAAAATCGTGGCGGGCATTGAAGGACAATTCAAAACAAGCTTTCCAGGACTGCTTTGCGATAGTGTACTTGGTGTAGAACTCACGGAAATGGTTTGCGGACAATTTGGCGCTCGTAGTAGCCGCCGATGATGAAATAGACTTGGTGAGACACACAAATGAGTATCTAAGAAGCATCAACGTCTGGATGGACAGACATAAATTGGAACTGGAACCAGGTAAAACGAAAATTGTTATACTAAGAGAAAAAGGGAAAAGAGAGAATATTGTGTCCAGGATGGGGAACATGCATGTAGTGTCCTCAAATGGAATAAAATATATGGGTGTAATTTTTGATGGAAGAGGTTCATTTGGAAAACATGTGGAAAAAGTTGCTGCAAAGGCAGAATAACGGGTATAAGCCTCACTAGACTAATGCCCAACATCAACTTACCATGCATTCTTAAGAGGAATGTCCTATGTTCGGTTGTTCACAGTATCCTGTTGTATGGGGCTCCAATATGGCACAAAGGGATGAATATTCAAAAGCACTTAAACATGACAACCAAAGTTCAAAGAAAAATGATCCTGCGTATAGTAGGGGCACTGAGACAGTGCCCCTCGAAATGTTAGTTCGCGAAAGGAGTTATATATATATGATCGCAAAAATGAAGAAAGGGAAATTTTAAAGAAACTCGTATGGGAACTAAGTAGGAACAACTGGCAGCAAAAATGGAATGACAATACTGATACGACCCAGTGGACTAAGAGACTCACCGCACATATAGAGGAATGGATCAATTGCAAACATCGTGTAATTGAATACTATGTCACACAGGCTTTCATGGGACATGGCTCGTTTAGTACCTGCACTAAACGTATAGGGGAGCGAGGAACAGATGATTGTAGATACTGCCATACAAATGCAGATACACCTGAGCGTACACTGTTTAAGTGTGAAAGATGGAGTGAGGTACGGGAAGTAACATGGAATAAACTCGGGATCATATTAACACTGTTTACAACAGCGATGGAAATTATAGAGAGCAGGAAAAGGTGGAAAATAATACAATGAATGATTAGAACAATAATGCACCAAAAAGAGACGGAGGAGAGATAATGGGCAGGTAACAGAAGGAACTAGATAGACTAGTAGCCGGATATAGCAGATGCATGTCATTCAATGACGATCCCGGGTGTATCAAAAGGGCTTAGTGCGTTGAAGTTCCACACTACCACGATCAGACAAAGATAACACCTGGTGTGCATGATGCATTTTCCCCAGACAAAAGTATATGAATAGAGGAAAAGGAGTACTTGGAAGAGGACAATCTGCAAGATAAATAATAAAAGTTAAAAACATTAAATTTGGTTATTTTCTGAATAGATCTTATGTAATATATTTATTAGTGTGCAATAATCTCGGATATGTATCGACTTCTGTGTTGATTTGTTTTAAACTTCAAGGTCTCCTCAGTATTCTCTTTCTTCCAACATAGAACCATTTTATGTATTTCTTTAACTCATGAACACCAGCCATATACTACGGAATTCGGGATGATTAAAGCGCAAAAATGAGAGTTGAAAGATCTTTTGATTCGTTATCTTGAATTAGAAATTAGAACTATTTTGTCCAAATTTACCACACATACTTGGAATGATCACCACAGGTATATAAGAGGTGAATTGTATAAAAACTTAAAACATAACATTTTCAATGCTACTACTTTCCAAATAAAAATGTTATGGTATATTCTAAAACCATTTTTATTTTCAATAATACCATTACCATCAGCTCCGAAAAGTATTCACACACATCATTGAGGTCGTAATATAACTAGAGGAATAATATGATAGTCCCCACCACATCCAAATTACTGTCAAAAACACCGCCAACTTGGATATTCCGTTTTAAGCGAAGGAAAAGTGGGAGAAGATAAGTTTTTCAAACCACTTCCTAGCACTTACTCTTAGAAGGTCATATTGCAGATCGTGTAAAAAAATCAAGCGACATTCAATATAGCAAGTAATTTGTAGATCCAACATTCATTCAATATCTGAATATGTTGCGACCTCTATGACACACATGTATTTGCGTCAAATATTACTGTAAAAATGAATATTTCTTTAAATATATTACGTCTTACACGGGTCTTTAGCAATACAAAAATCATCTTCTAAATGTAATTTATTTATTTTAAATTTCACACTGTCATGTCTCTTCACTTTCTCTTGCGCTTTGCTATATATGATTCGCCCTGTATAAAATCATAGACGGTGAAAAAATATTTTTTTTTATAATTTAGGGTGACTCCGGAGGACCGCTTCAGATGGAGAACAGAAGAGATATTGAGAAATCTCGGTTGATCATCGTCGGTGTGATGTCATTTGGTAAAGGATGCGGTGGTCTAATTCCATCAGTATACACAAGAGTTTCCAGCTTCTTAGATTGGATTGAAGGAATTGTGTGGCCATAAGTGAAGTTGTACTTGCCCTTAATCTTAAGAAAATAAATTACTCCTCGATTAAAGTAAAAATGTCTTTTATTCATAAACATTAGCTCGTAGTTCAATAAATATTGTTCATTTAATGAAAGTTATTATTTTTGCGGTATGAAAAGTATATTTTGCTTATCGTTTGCTTTTATATGTTTCAGTAATAAGCAAGAAGAACATATTTTCAAGGAGTAGTTCAATATTTCGCATATTCTACTAAAAAGATAAGAATAAAATATTAAAAAGAACACTTTTACAAATAGATTAATAACAAACAATAATAATAAATGTCTTTAGTTTCGTATACATAAAAAAACATTAAAAAATAAGAATAATATAAAAGAAAGCAAAAGAACAATAATAAAATGTAAATAAAAATGAAACAGACATCAGAATTTCCAACTTCATCCTTCAAAGGTAGTGAAAACATAAATAGAAAAAAAAATGCTTACAAATGAGATCCTAAAAACTAAAGGTAAACTTTTCTGACGGCTTGCTAAATTCTAATGGAATTATTGATATGTTTACGTATATTAGTCGCCACGTTATATCCTCACACTGTTGAGGACGCCTTTGCCCGGAAACTCCATTTTCTCAGGGTACGTAGATTTACGAAGGTTAATTTAATCCTTGATCTTAGAAGAAGAGGGGGAGAGGGAAAAGTGTGGGTGTTCGCACTAAACAATTAATCAACAAAGAAAACAAGAAGAATTGAAATTGACGTTGTAAATAGACAAGAGTTTCTATTACTTAAGTAGGAACAAAAAAACAAAGCTTTAGTTGCTTTATTTGATTTCAAGAACAATAAAAAAAAGCTAGAATTATAAAAATATATTCAGTTTTTAACATTCACAAAAAAATAATATTTAAAGCAAACTTTATCAAATAACGTACAAAAACTGTCGCTTTATCATTCATAAGTCACACACAAAATTAATGAACACATCAGCAGGTTTAAAGTAATTAATTATATTGAATTATTTTTTTCTATCTGTATTTAATTGACCAGGAAATTAAGCTATTGCAAAATTATACGAAATAAAAAAGGATTACATATGTGGTAAATACGGTATCATGTAATTATTATCGAATTAATTGCGAATAGATTCATAAAAAGGGATATTGTTTAATTTTCTTCGTCAAATTTTTTAAACCGGGTATTAAAGGATGTCAACAGTGAATCGACCGCCATCTCATATTTATCCCAATTAGGTAATAGTTTTTACGAACCAAGTGCGGGAAGACTATTTTCCCGCATGAGCGCACATTGTAAGCACGAGTGACCGCAGGAAGCGAGTGCTTTTAATTGCGCGAATGCGTGGAAGATGTCTTCACGCAAGTGGTTTGTACAATATTTTTTGTACGAACATTAAATTAAAAAAATATTATTGATTAATATCATTTGTCATACCTAACCTAAGAAAGATTACCTAATTAATTTAAGCATTTCATGTATGTAACTATTACTCACCTTTCCCTAAAATTAAGTTATTATATTCTTACACATGGCAAACATGAGGTATTTATTCTCATATTTATAAATTTATAGTACATTTATTGCGTTTTTTGGTTTAAATACAAACAATTCCGAACTGCCAATATGAATGTCGATGTGGTTCAAATAGATGGCGATTGATTATTGGTTAAGATGTCGCTTAAAATGTCGTCAAATAGATGGAGCCACAATTTTTTTGGAAGAATTTTTAATTATTACTCCTATTTCCCCAACTTTTAGTGAAGAATAGTGGAGGGAAGTAGTATTTTATAGACTAAATTTTATTACTACCAAGTTAGATATTTTTTAAATGTCCCAAAGTGCCAGTGTTTTTTTCAATTTTTACAGTCGCCTCAACCGGGAAAACGTATTTCCCAGTCGAGCTACACGTGCGCCAAATATCACTTTACAGGCGGTGAGTACAAAAAATATTTTCTGAGGTGTTCTTAATTTCCAACAGTGTTGAAAAATGAACAATGTCTTTTCTTGCTATATCTTTTATAAATAATTTCAACTTAGCCCTAAAACTATTAACATTATTTACCATTATTGCCTTGTAATTTTAAGTTGAGTTTATTGAGGTGAGTTGTTATGTCTACCAAGAAAGCAAAATCACATAGCCATCCATAATCTTCAAATAATTTTTTTCTTCAGGCATTGAATTTTTTCTTGTAAATATGACAAAACTTGCTTTTTTAATTTAAAAATCCGACTTAACTTTTGACAGCCATCGGACAGCGCAATGAAGAAGTAATTCTCCATGGTCATTAATTTGTTCTTGAAAGATAGCTCTGAATTCAGGAGGGTGAAGTGCATTTGCTCGTATATAATTTATACAGGGCACAACAGGCTCAATAATATAACCGAATTTCATATCTTTTGTACAAAGAGCTTCTTGTTGAATAATGCAGTGATAAAATAATTCACGACCAATGTGTTTTTCAAGTAAAGCAACACAACCATTGCGTTTCCCTATTATAGCAGGCGCTCCATCAGTACTGTTAGAATAAACCTTGTTTGGGATTATATATTATTTATTATTAACTTATAATAACACCATTATACATTATACATTAACAAACATCATATCTATATATGCACAGTCATCTTCATTATATATAACTATATTAATCCTAATGTGTTGCCAACTTAAATTTATATTTAGTAACACAAAAATCACATTTTAACACACCTCCTTGATTTTTTGTGTACATGTAACAAAAAAATACACAAATTTAACAATATATCCATTAAGACCTATCAATTGCTATTGACAAATGTGTCATTTTTTAAACCTAATAAAGTTCTGAATTTCTGGAATTTCGTTTTACCTAATGACTTGGTAAGTATATCAGCAATCTGGTCTTCTGTCGATACCTTCTGAACATTAATCAGTCCCTTCCTTTCATAGTCATGAACAAAATGATAGCCAACATCAATATGTTTTGAGTTCTTATAAAACTTTCCATTCTTCGATAACGCTATGGCTCCACTATTATCTTCGTAAATCTTTACTGGTGTATTAATTTTTATATTTAAATCATCTAAAATTCCTCTTACTGGTATTACTTCCTCTACACAATCAGCTAGTGCATAGTATTCTGCATGGGTTGATGCTCTAGAAACTATTTTTTGCTTCTGTGATTTCCATAAGATTACATTACCAAAAACACGTACAAGTATTCCTGTCGTTGATTTTCTGTCAATTGTATCAGCTGCCCAATCAGCATCAACATAGGCGTCTATTATATTATCATAGTTAGTCATAAATTAATTTAACAAATCGAGTACAATATAAATATCTTAAAACTCGTAATCCATATTTGTAATGCGTACTACAATAACCATTCTGAAAACGGCTTAAGTAATTTACGGAAAAAGAGATATCTGGTCGGGTTCCATTTGCTATATACAGTAAAGCTCCAATTAAATTTGTGTACATTAGATTTTCTTCTACTTCATTTGCAGGCTCTATCTTCAGGTTCATTTCCATTGGTGTAGCAAAATTTCTCATTCCTTTAATATTATATTTTTCAGCTAGGCTTTCTATATAATTTAGTTGACTTAAAGACATTTTCTTGTCATCAGGATTATATTCTATTTCAATTCCTAAATATTGCTTAACTTGGCCTAAATCTGTCATATGAAATTTTTGGTTTAACGTTGATTTGATCTTTTTTATTTTTGTCATATCACTGCCACAAATTAATAAATCATCTACGTATAAAATGATATACACTTGGTTGTCATGAATATTTCCTACATATAAACAATAATCATAATTCGATCTTTTAAATCCTATACTTAACATAAATTCATGAAAACATTCATACCAATCACGTGGGCTTTCCCTTAAACCATATAGAGATTTTCTTAAAAGACATATCTTATTTGATTCAACTTCATAACCATCTGGAGGATAAATGTACACTTCAGATTTAATTTTACCATTTAAAAATGCTGTTTGAACATCCATTTGTTCGACTTTCCATCTTTTATTACAAGCAACTGAAAGTAAAATTTTTAATGTATTTATCTTTGCTACAGGAGAATATGTCTCTTCATTTTCTTGATATGGTTGTTGAAATCCTTTAGCTACGACACGCGCTTTATATTTACCGTTTGATTTGATTCGATAAATCCATTTAACTTCAATAATATCTTTATTTGTAGGTACATCTACTAATGACCATGTTTCATTGTCTTCTAAACTCTTTATTTCTTCTCTCATAGCAATATTCCATTTTTTTGAATTTGAGCACTTTATGGCTTCTTCATAATTTTCTGGTATTGACGCATTTGTGTAATTTACATATACTTCATAGTCGTCAAATCTTTTTGGTGGCTTCTTTTCTCGTTTCGGGCGTTCTGTATTATTCACCTCCTCAATCTCAGCAACTTCAATTTTGGTATCTGTGTTTGGATTGTCATTCTGAGTTTGTTCAATTTTGTCTCCATTGCTATCTTGATTATATTCTATAATGTTTTCGGTAGACTCGTCATCTTCAAACTTAATGTATTTTGTATCCTTCTCAATAAATCGCACATTACGACTTACTATTACTTTATTTTCTATTAATATCTTATATCCAGTGTCAGTATAACCTACTAAAATACCCTTAGAAGCTTTGGAACTTAATTTTGAGGATCTACATTCCTCAGGAATTCTTACATATGCTATACTTCCATATAGTTGCAAATTTGATACACCTGGTTTTTTATTAAAAAATATTTCATATGGAGTTTTTTTTGATTTTTGTATTTGTCAGCAATCGGTTTCCAATGTATGCAGCTGTGTATATACATTCTGGCCAATAATTTTTGCTAATTTTTGCTTCAGAAAGTAAGCATCGGGCACGATCCATAATGGTTCGATTATATCTTTCTGCAACTCCATTTAATTCATGCGTATATGGTGGACCTGGTCGCAGATATATACCTTTTTGTTTTGCTAATGTGTAAAAATCTTTGTTTATATATTCTCTTCCATTATCACAACGAATTTCTTTTATTCTTTTACCTGTTTGGTTTTGCATTAATTTTATGTATTGTACAAATCTGTCAAAAACTTCACTTTTTTGTTTTATACAATATACGACAGCAATTTTACTGAAATCATCAATAAAAGATACAAAATATTTTTCATTGTTGTAACCTGTTTGTGAAATGGGTCCATGTACATCTGTGTGAATTATTTCTAGAATGTCATTTGCTTTACTTCGATTATTTAGAAATTTTAGGTTTGTCATTTTGTTTTCTAAACATATTTCACATTTTAAAAACTCATTCTCAATTCTTTTAGGTAACCCATTTAATAATTGAAATATACATAAATATTCTAAATCTTGAAAATTTGTATGTCCAAGTATTCTATGCAATTTTTCCTTTTTTGACATTTCTGTAGATGTAACATAGGATTTAGCTTCACCACTTTCATGATATGAAACTTTCCCTATTAATTCAAAAAGTTTGTTTTTTAAAGTAGCAATAGCAATTAATTTGTCCTTACAATTATAAATGTTTGCAGTATTGTCCTTAAATAAAATAGAATTTTTTGCATTAACTATACTAGAGACACTTAACAGATTCTGACTCATGTTCTTTACATAATAAACATTTTTTATTTCAGTTTGAATACATTGATTATCAACATTAAAGTGAACAACAATATTGCCTATTTTTTCTGATTTTAGTGTAAAACCATCACCCACCTTAATATTTACAGGAATTTCTAAATTAACAAATTTATTAAAGTACTTATCTGAGTTTACTATGTGATCTGAACACCCACTATCTAGCAACCATTTAATCTCTTCTTCTTTCAGCATTTCTACCTCGCTATGTATTTCCTTCCTTGTTGACATGACCTCGACACTAAATGAATTTTTGTTGTTGTTGTCTCCCCTTGAATTTTCAGCCATTTTTGTTGAATAATAACTTCTTGTTGTATTTCTTGAAGAATTCCCTCGTCCAGTTGAACTGCTTCTGCAATAACGTTGAGTGTGTCCTGGTTTATTACATTTGAAGCACTTTGTTACCGGTTTACTTTGATATTCGTAAGTTCTTGATGTAGTTGATTGTTGGTGAACAGGATTTCCTTTATTGGAATATTTGCTAAACGAATGGTTACTTCTTATATTAAGATTTTTATCTTTTGGCACCTGAGAACTAAAAGCCTGGAGATTTCTTATATCACTTTTGTTGCTTTCTCTTTTTTGAAATTCTAATAAAAGTTTTGATTTAACATATTCAACTGATTTGTCTTTATCAGGCAAAGCATCTACTATATCTACGATGTGTGATGAACTTTCAGGAAGTGCTAATAGAAAATAGTTTAGTTTGTCATCTTTACTTATATTCTCACCTGCATTTTTAAGTTCATTAATGTGTTTTTCGAATTCATTAAAAAATTCTGTTGGGTTTTCACTCTCCTTCATTTTTAGGTCCAATAATTTCCTTTTACATAATAGTTTTATTGCACTATTCTTTACTAAATATATTTCGTCAAGTTTATTAATCATCTTCCATGCTGTTGTTTCGGATATTATTAATTCAAGCTGCGTATTTGAAATACTGTTAACAATATAGTTTTTTGCTTTTATTTCCTTTTTCTTCCAAACATCCTCTGTAATATTGTCAGGTCTTTCTTCATTTTTAATTACTTCATTACATTCTTTCATTTCCAGGAATAGCTCCAATCTAAACTTCCATTTATCGTAATCTATGCCAGAAAACATTTGTAGTATAAAATTTTCTTTTTTATCGCCTTCCATTTTGTTCATTTTCGTTTGTGGTTATTTTTCTTTCTTTTTCTTTTAATTTTTCCCAAATAATAAAAAACTTCTGACCTCAGCCAAATAACTACTGACCTGCTACCATGTTAGAATAAACCTTGTTTGGGATTATATATTATTTATTATTAACTTATAATAACACCATTATACATTATACATTAACAAACATCATATCTATATATGCACAGTCATCTTCATTATATAGGTATAACTATATTAATCCTAATGTGTTGCCAACTTAAATTTATATTTAGTAACACAAAAATCACATTTTAACAAGTACAAATTGAAAGAAATTTGTTCAATCAAGGTCGTGCTTCTCAATACAATCAGGGAAGGTTGTGCCAAGCCCTGTCACGTAGTGAGGCTGTTCCAGGCCCTGTGACACAGTGCCACAACAGGACGTGTAGTGCGCGTAAGTACTCACCGTGTGTGTGCGCAAACTCTCCGCCTCCTAGTGCCAATATGGGCACAGCGCCCCTTAGTGCCAATACAGACGCTGTGCCCCTTAGTGTCAATACGGACGCTGTTTGTTAACACACAGTTCGTCTAATGCATAGGTTCCCAAAGTGGGCGATAACGCCCCCTTGTGGGCGCTGCAGGTTTAAAGGGGGGCGGTAAGAGACCCAGAAAAAAAATGGGGGCGTTGTGTAAAGGCTTAGGGGGCGATTTGTAATTTCATCTAGAATCTAGGAGGACTCTTAGACACCGACTGAGCTCTCGACTCTCGTCTCGACTACAGCTTGTGAACATCAACTAATATTAATTAAGAGATTGCTCAAACCAACTCGGTTCCATATTTCTCTCCGAGTAGTTCATATATCTGTCCTGTTTTATTGAATAAATAAAATAAAAAACATATCAATCGGTCGCTCCGTTTCGAAACGAAAAGAGACACAAACAAACAAATAAAAAGGCAACTGTATCAATCGGCTGGTTCATAGAATACTTGTTCTTACTTGTTGAGTACGATTGAGCGTCGAATGAGATAAACGAGTTTATGCATGTTTGTCTTATTCCTGTCGGTGCGTGCTGCTTATGCAATCCTATATAAACAACGTAATATTTATTTTATTTTCATTTGCGGTTTCGCGCGTAATAGATAAGCAGTACTTAAGTTCAACACTTATACTTACGTATTTCTCAAAACAAAACAATGTCGGAAGTAAAAAAGAAGAGACGGCAATACTGTGCGGAATATATTAAATTCGGATTCATTGAAAATCCTACAAACCCATCGTCGCCTTTGTGCCTTCTATGCCTAAAAACATTTTCGAATGAAGCAATGAAGCCTTCAAGACTTCAAGATCATTTGAATAAAATGCATCCAGATAAGAAAGACAAGAATGTAGCATATTTTCAAGACCTAGAGAAGAAGCATAATACTCGGCCAAGTGTAGCAAAACTCTTTTCGGCGGCTGCTAAGCAAGATGACGACGGACTTCGAGCTTCGTACAACATCTCTTTGTTAATTGCTCAAAAAGGCAAACCACACAACATCGGAGAAGTGTTAATTTTGCCAGCAATAAAGGAAGTAATAACTACTGTGCTTCATAAACCGGCCGCAGATATTATCGGAAAAATTCCTTTGAGTAATAATTCTGTGCAAAGACGAATTGATGAAATGGCCGGAAACATAGAAGAATCATTGTGCAATCATCTGAGGACTAGTCAATTCTCAATTCAGCTCGATGAGTCCACTTTACCAACTAATGAAGCATTGTTGCTGTCTTACGTGAGGTTTATTAAAGATGAGAAAATATGTGAAGAACTATTGTTTGCTAGAAATTTAGAGACCGATACAAAAGGCGAAACCATATTCAATACATTGGAAAAGTTTTGTGATGAGAAAGAGATTCCCTTGAAAAATATTATATCAGTTGCTACGGATGGCGCTCCGGCTATGACAGGGTGCCATAAAGGCTTCATAGCGTACGTAAAAAATAAAATTCCAGATGTCCTTGCTGTACATTGCGTTATTCATAGACAACATTTGGTTGCTAGAAATTTAAGTGAACGACTATTTCAATCACTGCAATATGTCATCAAAGCAGTCAATAAAATCCGTAACTGCTCTTTGAATGATAGATTATTTCATCAGCTTTGTGTTACTAATGACGAAGATTTCAACCGTTTGTTGTTTCATACCGAAGTTCGTTGGCTATCAAGAGGCAATTGTCTGACTCGATTTTACAACCTGTTTGACTCTGTGATAGAGTTTTTGGAAACTAAAGATACAGAATTGCGCAACAAGCTCATTACATCAAAAAATGATATAGCTTACATGACAGACCTGTATAAATTGTTCAACAACATGAATCTCCAACTGCAAGGCGATGAACTAAATTTAATTAAAACAAAAAATGTCGTTGCTGCTTTCGCAGCCAAACTGCTTCTACACAAAAAGAATATGGGCAGACGTGAGTTTCATAATTTTCCGAATTTATCAGTATCCTGCAGTAACGACGACTTGTTTGCCTACTGCCAACATTTGGAAAAGCTCCACATTGACTTCACAGAACGATACCAGGATATTTTGAACTTGGAAATACCAGACTGGGTGTTGGATCCGTTTTCAAATGTCAACACAGCAATATCACCACATCTGGAAGAAGAACTTATAGAATTGACAACGAACGAGGAAATAAAAATCAAGTTCAAAAATGGCTACCAAGAATTTTGGCTACAAAAACCGATCCCGCAATTGTACCCTGGATTGTGGTCAATCATTCAACGATTCTTGATAGCATTCCCATCGTCATATTTGTGTGAACGTGGATTTAGTGCTGTAGCAACGCTGCTTACTAAAAAGAGAAATCGTTTGCATGTTACCGAACGTGGTGACTTGCGGCTGTTCTTGAGTAAATTGGAACCTGATATCAACAAACTTATTAAACAGCATCAGATTCATCCTTCACATTAGTTTTTATATTAGAATCGATTATGTTTGTTTTATTTTGAATTTTGAATAAAAGATACTTTGTCTGAATACTATAAAGTTGCGTTTCAATAATCATTCTCATTGGCAGGTGTAGCCCGTAAAAGTTAACTTGAGACCTGAGCGCCGTTGTGTACTACCTACTACGCTCAGGTCTCAAGTTAACTCATTCATTCTAAACGAGACTTTTACTATAACCCATAGTAAAAGTCTCGTTTAGAATGAATGTTTAATCTCCGCTAATATAGCTCACAATAATTAATTTAATTTGAAGTTATAGTGGTTTTTGAGTAGGTGAAAAAATGGGGGCGCTAAAAAATAATTTATTCTCAAAGTGGGCAGTAGGCAAAATAAGTTTGGGAACCACTGGTCTAATGGATCATTAGACGCACGTCATTAATTTTTATGCGTACGAATCAAATAGGTACTTCCAGTTCAAGTTAAGCACTATATACATAATGCATTAATATAAACTTCACATTTTTAAATTTTTCAATTGATTAATGCAGTAGTCTAGATATGATTTGTATTGCAGACATACGTATTTTCCGCACTTGAATATTCGACACCGATATTAAATAAGGATAGATAGACTGACCGACAATCTTTGCTTATGTTATCAAATAATTACGTGCGTCTAAAGATCCATTAGACGAACTGTATCTATTTAATCTTTGTGTTTGTAAATTTGCCTATTGTTGTTTTAAATACAATATATTTAAACCTTGCTTACTGTTATCAATTCCCTAACCTCCTCCTAATTGTGCCACCCCCGAGTCTCAACCGCGGCCCCCATAACTTTTCGTGAATCGGGTTTCTTAACATTGGAACAACTTTTGTATACACATTTCGGAAAGCACATACGTATAAAAATGTGGTGTCCACACCTCATTTTTTGTATTACTTTTAAGGCCGGCTTTACAGTTGAAATTTAAGCCGATGCTTACTTAAGCCTAAGCTTTAGTTTAAGCCCGAGCTTAAACCAACACGGGTTTTTCAGTATCTTCGACACAGGTTGTTTAGTAAAGCCGAACTTTATGAGGAAAATTACGGTATTACGGAACTCAATAATTCAGATTATGTGAATGATTGCCGTGGTAATTTTGTTGATACTTGTTCACGAGTTCGGTTCTTTCTAGGTTATATTTAACGAAAATCTGTTTGGAAACGAGTGAAGATGATAGACAATATGTTTCAAATTTCACCACTGAAGAAATATATCAGTTAGTCGAATTAGTATATTAAATTTGCTACTATGTAGTTTATCCTAGATCATATTTCTGAGTAATCCGTGTAATTTTTTGAGAATGAATCCTACAAATAGAGCATTTACATAAATTGTCTTATAATAACATATACTAATATTAGGATTTATAGTATCAGAGAAAATTTACTATAAAACATGCTAGTATAATACAATAATCTAGAACAGTGGTTCCCAAAGTGGTCCAGGTGGACCCCCAGGGGTCCATAGGAGACCACACGGAGATCCACGTAGACGTGAAAAGAAAACAGGGGTTCACAAGTTGTAAGTGGAGGTCCACGAAAAATTTTCTGGTTTTCGTAATAAAGAACAAAAATTTTGGCTTGGATTAACCTATCAACGTAGGCAGGTAGCATCATGCACTAGGTATGTACTCAAAAATATTCGAGACTCAGTTCAAACACAGAATTGAATAGAACAATAGATAATAGTACAAGTGTACACCACATGTCGAGACTTGCAAAGTGCCGCCCGTGCACCTCCTCGTCCGGGATGCTTGTTTAGACCTGCAAAGGGATGAAATGCAACTTGCGCTGTGCTTGCAATCTACATTAGTATAAATACGAATGCCAAGAACAAAACGTTACTCAAGTGTGACTGTGAGTGAATCGATGTCAGTGTTTGCAGTGCCGGAAAAAGTAAGTATCGGCCTATTTGTTATACATATTTTTATTGTATATTGTAATTTATCAATCATATTATATTTGTTTTACTATTTGAGTGTAGTAGGTAGTTATGTAGTAAAAATTAAATACTAGAGATTATTCAAAACTTCTATAAAAGAACAAAAAGCCAGGGAAGATTAAACTTTAGGTACCTAGGTACTTTTAATTAATTAAAAGAGCGGTGTTTCCGCGGGCATTTTGTTACTTTCTTATACGTAGTATAAGGAAGTATTGTGATGATGAAAATTTTCGACCTCGAGATTTTTGCAGATGTCCACGTTTTGAGGTCCCCTGATACCAAAAAAGTGGTTTTTAAAAAATGTCTGTGTGTCTGTCTGTCTGTCTGTGTGTCTGTCTGTCTGTCTGTCTGTGACCACGATAGCGGTCAAACCGCTGGAGATATCAATTACAAATTTTGTATTTACGTGTATAATCTCCCTCTTGGGAACTGATTAGATTTTCAGCAAATTAGGTCGACCGGAAGTAGTAGTTTACTTCAGTGAAAAACTCGAATTTTGCCAATATTTCGTCAACTACTAAGTTTAGACAAATTTATAAAGAATTCATATATACTTAAAATTAAATTTAAGAAGAATTTTATTAAAAAAATTTTTCGAAATTCCTGCCGGAAGTAGGCTTTTTACTCTTATCGAAAATCGGTTTTTTGCAAATATGTCGTAAATTATGCATTCTATATATATTTATGAAGAGTACAAAAGTACTTGAAGTTTGATTTGGAATATTTTTTATATAAATGAAATTTCAAAATTCGGACCGGAAGTAACACTTTCATACGTATAAGAAAGTCGTGTGGTGGCCACACCTCATTTTTTTTTTAATGCAATAATTCTATTCTGATGTGTTATAATAGCCATATTCTGGTAAAATCGCCTAAAAAACAAACATTTTTTTACAGGTCACAACTGATACGTAAAATGGCTGAATCTAAGAAGAAATGTCGACAGTACAGTGTTGATTATTTGAAATTTGGTTGTCTTCCATCAACGGCAGACAAACGATTGCCCATGTGTCTTTTATGCAACAAAGTTCTGAGCAATGACTCTATGAAACCATCGAAGCTCGAAGACCATCTAAGAAGGTATCATCCTGAAAAAATAGGTAATGATCTTAAATACTTTCAAACATTGAAGTAAAAATATGAAAAGAGACCTACCGTAACTAGTATGTTTGCTTCAACGTCTCAAAGTAACGATGATGGCTTGCGGGTATCTTACAATATTTCGTTGCTTATAGCGAAATCTGGAAAACCGCACACCATCGGAGAAGAGTTAATTTTACCCGCTATTGAAGAGGTTTTAAAAACTGTTCTGCACAAACCTCCATTCGACGTACTCAAAAGAATTCCTTGAAGTAACAACACTGTACAAAGACGTATTGATGAAATGAGCTCTGATATAGAAAGCTTCTTGTGTAATTATCTGCAAACCACTCATTTTTCTATTCAATTGGACGAGTCTACTTTGCCTGGTAATGAAGCATTATTAATTATTGGCATATGTTCGATTTGTTATGGACGAAGAACTGCTATTCGCAAAAACTTTGAAGTCGAACACTAAAGGCGAATCGATATTTAATGACCTGAGTGATTTTTTTACAGAAAAATCTATTCCATTTACAAACATTATTTCGGTGGCAGCAGATGGAGCTCCTGCCATGTTTGGGCGATATCGTGGGTTTATAAGCCATCTTAAAAGAATAATACCAGGACTAATTGCAATTCACTGTGTCATCCACCGACAACACCTTGTAGCGAAAAATTTGAGTGATAGATTGCACTAATCGCTTCAATTTGTGATTAACGCAGTTAATAAAATAAGAAGCAATGCTTTGAATACCCGTTTATTTGCACTATTGTGCGATGAAAATGATGAAGATTTCCAACGACTGCTCTTACATACTGAAGTACGCTGGTTGTCGAAAGGTGCATGCTTATCGAGATTTTACTCACTTTTCGAATCAGTGATAGAGTGTATGGAAACTAAAGCACCAGATTTAAAAGAAAATGTGATCAAATATAAAGCAGACATTGCGTACTTAACAGATTTGTTCATAAAATTCATTGACGTTAACTTGCAGTTACAAGGGGACAGCCTTAATTTAATAAAAACAAAGGGTGTAATTTCGGCTTTTCTTGGTAAATTGAAATTAGTGAAGCAAAATATTAGTCGGCGCGAATTCTCCCAGTTTCCGCACTTGTCACAGATAGAATGTCTTGATGAGGATATTCAGACATACGCTCAACATTTAAATACCCTGCATGATGACTTCAAAAATAGATTTGAAGATATTCTGACGATGAAAATACCACCATGGATCATAACCCCATTTGATGAAACGTAAGAGGCGAATGTGGTATTATAAGAGGAGCTACTTGAGCTCAGCACCAACGAGGAACTGAAGGTGAAATTTAAGAAAGGCTATCAAACATTTTGGCTGCAGGCAGAAATCCCCGAAAAATATCCTGGGCTGTGGGAAATTGCGAGAAAATTTTTGATAGCGTTTCCCTCGTCATATCTTGTCGAAAGAAGTTTTAGTGCCGTTACTAACCTGTTAACAAAAAAAAGGAGCAGATTGAACATCACAGAACGGGGAGATTTGAGATTACTTCTTACAAAACTGAAGCCAAATATTGATAATTTGCTGTCAATTCATCAGTACATTCGTCTCATTAAAAGTATGACTATTTTTTATTGTTGATTTACATTTCAGAGTTCATTGTTGATTTTATGTCAATTGTTGATTGTTTGTAATAATAAATGTTTATAATTTTGTATAACCACAAGTATTATTTTAATAAATAGGACACAAGAAAATGTGCTACTTTTTTTTCTTCTTCACACCCCCAATTTAGGGTGATATTTTTTAGGAGTTTTGGGAATACAGTAGAAATGTAGCAGCAGGGGGTCACCGAAAATAGTAAAACTTTGAAAGTGGTCCGCGAGAAAGAAAAGTTTGGGAACCTCTGTTCTAGAAATATAATATTGTAGCAAAATTAAGATAATAAGAATTATTTAGAAACATCTTTCTTTTCCAGGAAAAATTAATAACCAGTTTACAAATAAGTAGGTACTAAATGTTGTAATAGTACAGCCCATTTTTACATATTAATATTATAATTTTATCATATTGAATAATTTAATTAATCATACTTTTTTTAATATTTTTAAACATATTCAAAATGTAATGTTAATTCACATATAGTCATAAGTTTTATTATGTATTTATGTATAAGTATCGTGGCGCGTAAACAACCATGTTTATTTAAGATTGGTGTTACGTTCACGCGGTGACTTAACTATGTGTGTGAAAAAGTAGCTGAATGGCCCGGACTATTTAGAGAGCGGGGAATCACAGGCATCCACTTATAAAAAGCACAAATACGTGTTGCAAGGTATAAGTCGAAAGCTAGACTTTGTGTCGAAAGGCGAACTCCGAACATAGACTCCTGTAGTGAGTCGGCAACAGCCATAAGTGTTGTTGTTAATTGTCTTCTTCTTCTTCTTCTTTTAATAGGCGTATCGCCTGTTTAGTTCCGGTTTCTTTGCAATGGTGATTCTTGCGATTTTGATTGTCAGCTGTCACGCCATCGCTTTGGTGGTCGTCCTATAGGTCTTCTTCCATGAGGTGTGTTATTTCGAACTATCCTGACCATTCTGTCGGGGATCATTCGGCTAACATGGTGGTTCCATTCTCTTCTTCTCTTCCTCGACCATCTGACCACGTCGTCCGTTAGGCACTTCTCTCTTATGTCTGTGTTTCTCTGCCTATCCTTCAATGTATGTCCCGTTATAGTTCTTAAGGTCTTCATTTCAGTTGCCGTTAGTAATCTCTTTGTTATCGTTGTTTCCGCTCTCGTCTCAGCACCATATGTCATCACTGGTCGTACGCATGCTTTGTATATTAATTGTTAATTGTAATTTAAATAAAGACTACTATACTGGGTCGGCAACAGCCATGCCATAAGTGTTGTTAATTGTAATTTAAATAAATACTCCTGGAGTGGGTCGGCAACAGCCAGAAGTGTTGTTAATTGTAATTTAAATGAATTGCATATACATATTAAATGTGCAAAGTGTTATATCTTTGTGATAAAAATATTGTGCTCCAATTGGCAGAGTAGGCCGATTCTTCAGATCTTGTTCATGAACAAAGAAGTTTCCACTACAAAGCAGCGTAGAAGAAAGAAGACAGAAAAACGCTTGAATATAAGGTATTATTTAAACTATTATTGTAGGTGAATATATTTTGTTAAACAAGAATTAAAGATTATAAATCAATTTACAGATAGAGACAGTACATATTTATCTAGGTGAGATCAATATTTTCAGTAAATGAATAACGTCTCTAATGTATAAACTAAAATGTAATTCGATATGTCTTAGATAGGTGTTGTATGTATGTATATAAATATGTCAGTTGTCATATTGTTATTACTTTTATTTCATTGTATGCCACTACTACCAAGAAGATTTTCAATTTTTCATTACATTTGTATATTTGACTTGGACATTTTGGATTGACATTTTAAGGTAATACTATATATTTTTTTTATTCAACACATATTAATGCTTTTACATACACTTTCTTTGTTATGCTGCACTGACGAAACCAAAGTAGGTAGAAACATATATGTCTGTAGCTACAAATACATCTTAACACATACATAGTTGCATCGTTGATTGTTTATGTATTTCAATCAAATTGTACATGTTTAGGTGAACCTAGGCCATTTTGATAGGATTACATAGGTAATACCGATTGTCCTATGCTTATTGCTTTCATTTACATTTATACATGACTGATTTATTTCTATTTGTTATATTATCAACAGTTCTACTCTTAATTTTTCATTACATAGTTGCGTCGTAGTTATTTGTATAATTGCATTGACTGAACAGTTTGTGGTAGACCCCAAGCCTTTTGATGTGACTATATAAGTAATTCCGACTGTCCTATGCTTATTTGATTACATTTTCATTTATACATTTTGATTTACATTTTATATCTGTCATTGTTTTCTAATTGACAACCAGTTGTCATATTGTTATTATTTTTATTTCATTGTATGCCACTACTACCAAGAAGATTTTCAATTTTTCATTACATATATAAATATGTATATAAGAATCGTGTAGCATACGTTGTTATTTCTTGCTGAGTTGTCCTTTTAATATAACAAATGTTACATGAAAATATTATTCAAAGTATCCATTATGAAGGTATTTAACCAATCTGTTATTTTGTTTCTTTGTTGTATAAAGGTAGTATATTGTATCAGATTTTTCTTTATCTGTAAAACATATAAAATCATTGATTTTGAATATAATTATTATTTAAATTTTAAAATTGTATTTTTTTTAAATTAACATCTAATAAATGATTTAGGAATCTTTTAGTTAATCATCTCTAGTAATCTGAATCGCCCTCGAGAATCAGATCTGAGCTTAGCAGGCAAGTTTATTTACATTTTATTTTCGAATTTAACATTACATTTTTATATTTAAATTTATTAATTTTATTTTGAGTGGTTCCTTTACAACGTGTACAAATCTAAAATGTGAAGATATAATCTATGGAAAATTCCCAAAAATAATACCCATTTATTTTGAATGTTTACAGGGAGCATATAACTGAGACATTGTCGAAATTCAGAATAACTGAGAGTATAAGAATCACGCATGTATGTACTTACCAATTCGGCCTTTAGAGAACATAAATAATACTATATTTATTACTGGCATCATTTAAAAATATTCGATATGTTTTTTTTTAATAAATTACTGTTTTTTTTTTATCTATGCAAAGTATGTATTCGAAGGAACTTCCCGGAACTTCCTTAGTTTCCGCCGAAATGCGATTGCAATATTATCTAATAATAGAATATACATAAAACTATTATCATACCTATTAACATAAGTATGACTACAACTTCTTTAAAATACATCACAATTACGTAAACACTTAATGCAAATAAATACAAATGTCATGTCATGTCAGTATTATATCTAATAGATTGTTATTCATTGGTATTATGGTGATTTCTAAGAACCATATAGTAAGAATATGAAGCACGAATAATCTGGAATAAAAAAAGTATTATTAGTATTAATAATTATTAGTTGCATATTTATAATATAGTACCTAGACAGAAATTTATAGTATACAGTGTGTAAAATGATGTGGTTTCCTATGGGAAAATATTTTAATATGAGATTTAGGAGAAAAACTTATTCCTTATAAAAAAATTTGATTTTATCGAAAATCCTGTTGATAAATAAAAAATTCGGTAATCAATTAAGATAAGATAAAAAAAACTTGAAATTGAGTTGTTGATTTTAAATTTACTAAATTCGAATATTATATTACATTATTAATGTTAGACAAAGGCAAATGTCATTTCGATAAAACTTTTGTTGTTTTTATGTTTGTAAGAAAGGATGGCCACTAAACTCTAACATATACATACTAAAAGCCATTCGAGTGACCCACTCTAATCGTCTTAGTTGAAATAGCTTAACCGAACCCTCAAAAAAAGCAAAACGATATGTGTAACTCCTCCCAGGATATTGCGTCGAGAGCGTTCCGTCTTTGGATACATATAGACTGGACATTTCTCCATTGCGTGTGCTATATTTGGTGGCTGCTGGCGTCACCACACTCTAGATCCGAGGCTCCAAAAAGGGACCGCGGGCTTACGTGAAACAAAATCGGCGTTCATGTAACCGAAAATACAATCAAAACACGTCAAAAATCAAAAATTGTCAGATATGACAGAGACACCGAAAAGTTTCAAGGTTCTCACTTTCACGAAAGAATTCAACGGTATCGAAGTTATAGAAGCACTTACCAAGTACTTCTATAACGAAAGTACAGTTCATTTAAAGCCTCTCTGCAGGCGGATCCGGTAAAAAAATCTCGCTATCAAAAGTAGGTGAGAGCTTACAGACATTTATTTCTGCGATGACAGTTTGATGTCTCGAAGTTTTCTAATAACAAAATAATGTTAATTTGCGAACAATTCGTGAAATGGTCATACGTATCCAGATTGGTAATTATCTGGACGAATCGACATTTAGAAGAAAGACCGGCAAAACGAACCCTGTCGTAAATTAAGGTAGAAGGAATTGAAGCGACTAGATCAGTGAACTATACATGATCGTACAAGATTTTGTTCGTTAAATACTGGAAATATCCAAATAGCTTGAGAGAATCAAATGCGAAAGTACTAAAGAGTATACTAAGTGGCATTAATTTTATCGATCACAGATTTAGCATTTATTCGAAGAAAGGTGAAATCAAAACCAGGAAATGATGCAGAAGAGATCCGTCTTTTGAATTTTTCGATATGCAATCTTTAATTCGACATGTTCGTATGTAATTAAGCTTAAGTGTAAGAATATCCACTAAAGTAACGGGAAACTTTAACATTTTGCCTGACACAAATCCATCTAACGTTTGATTTGAGATGAAAATTCGAATTCACTTATGAACCGTCAATTGAATTACGTAACACTGTAAGTGGCTCATAAAATATAGCAGCGCAGTCCTTACAAAAAAACAAAAAACCAAGTAGTTGATTATGACCAGATGTAATGCTTGCTTTAATTTTTGTAAAGCTCTGCAGTACTTCTTTGGACGAGAACGCTTGAATAGTTAATTAACTTCAGTTAAAGTAGCACTGCTATTTCCACAAATTCTTGTGCAAATAGCCAAATAATTTTGACACAAATTCAGATTCTCTTATGTTATTGTTTTCATAGAACGTGTGAAGTGTTCAAGTAGTTCAATGCTCACAAAATTTACGACGATCACGAATTTCAAACAATTGTGAACAGCAGCGTTATTTCGTCCAATAATTATTGATTTAATTATGGCAATATGGCCTATAGTTCCAGTCGCCTTTGTTGTGGATTCTTCACTTATCTGCTATGCTTACCTATACCGCATCTGTCAAATTACATTAAGTATAGGGAACGTAATACGGAATCAATGTATACGTATTGCTATGGTTTTTTTTATATATTATGGATAAGTAAAATTAAATAAATTGATTTATTTCAAATTTATTTTTCTGTGGGGCAAATGTTTTGGTACACACTGTATTTTGGTTTCTGTTTAAGAATTTGGGAGGTATAGTAGTCTTTTAGTAATCTGTGTATATTAATATTTATTTTGTTGTTATATGAATTTAAAAGAGAAGATGCTAGAAAGATTATTTACGCTCCTCAACTTGATATTTTAATATGATATAGATGTGCGAATTTTATTTTAATGTGGAAGGGATGCGTGGCTTTCACTGGCCGGGTGTTTAATGTTGAAGGACATTAGATCTTGGTCTCCCGTTAAATGCAGTTCTTTTATTAGATATATTTTATGTTTGAATAAAAATTGTTATAATTTTCATTTGATTTTAAGGAGCCGAGATTTAATCAAGTTTGTGTATTAGTTTTATTGCTGTTATACAAGTTAAGTATTTACTTTTAAGAAAGAGAATGCATTCTTTATTATTATAAGAGAAAATTTTAATATTGTAAAAGTAGACTCATATCCGTCATTTTGTTTTTCCTGCACGTGTTTGAAAATATTTTATATTTATTAAGAAGCTATTAAATTAGATAATTTTCTTTACTGTATCAGTTTGCTATAATTTGATGTATTTTAATCATAGGTATTTTATTTATTCATTTTAAGTAATTATTATTTTGTATGGACTTTGTGAATTATTTTCAGTAATTAATTAGGTAAATTTTGTCGCGTTTGTCAGTACACGTTTTTTTTATCCTATCTGGTCAATTAGTGGGTAGGGTTTTTTCTTGAGAATTTGTTAATGAAAGTTTTTTTTTGTTTTTTTGTAATAAATAAATTATATCTGATCTGTTTTTCAGTTTTATTAAAGATTTTAGAAAAGATAATTAAATAATTATTTCATTTTTTTGTCTTCAAGTAATTTGTGGTTTTTTTATACTGTTTCCTAAGATCACGATTCCTGACGTGAACATTGTACAGTTTCGCCGAGGGAACCTGAGAGAGAGAGAATTTTGTTTTCTGAGCTATATCGCGGCAACCCTATAACAATTGTACTAATATCATAGCACAATTATTTTGGCGGCAACCAACGTGTGGCAGAAAAGCAATTATTTTGGCTGAAACAACGTGGTTTGAAAATGGAAGGAAGTGGAAATTTACAAGGCGCTCAACAAAATTTGGATGTGTTAAACAAAATGGAGGGAGAAAAAAAATGGAATGGAGGCAACCAGCAGGGTATGAGAGTGATGAGTCGCAGGAGCAGAGCCAGGGTATGGAGTCTATCTTGAAGAAAAAAGAAGAAGGAGAAAATAAAATGTTGATGGAAATGATATTGGAAATGGGAGAAAGAATGGACAAGATGGAAGAAAGGATGCAAAGAAATGTTGATGTATTTATGGTAAAGTTTGGACAGGTGGATGGACAAATAAAGAAAATAGAAGAAAATAAACAAGATATTGAAGAATTAAAAATTAAAGTTGATGAAATGAAAGAAGAAATGTTAAAAAGAATGAATATTATTGAAGATAAATGCATAAAAGTGCTACAGAGAAATGTATTAAATGGAAAAGAAATGGAAAAGGTGGAAGAGAAGATAACAGCAATAAGAAATGAACAAATTCTTGGAAATGGTGAAATAACAAAATATATTCCGATGCCAGTATCACATGATGCTTTGCCTAAGTTTTATGGATCAACATCAATAAATCCGATGGGTTTTCTGAAGAATTTGAAGGCGTGTTTGAGAATGTTCCAGGAGATGGTAGAAAGCTGCAGATGGTGAGAAATTGTTTGAAGGACGATGCTCTTATCTGGTGGGATATGATTTCTGACGAGGTGATGACGTTCGAGGATTTTGAAAAGAGATTCACACAGCAGTATTGGGGACAGATGGCACAAATGAGGGTGAGAAAAGATTTATTATTTGGTAATTTTAAGAAAGGGGGTTCAGATAATCGTGAGACATATATAATAAAAAAATATTCAATTTTAAAATATTTAACTCCTGCTATGCTAGAAATTGATTTGGTTACACAATTAGCATGTCATTTTGATTTTGAAGTAAGTCAGGCAGTGGCCATACAAAATATAAAGACCATTAGTCAATTTATAGAATTATTGAGGAGATTAGATGATGCTGAGTATGGAAATAGATTTCAAAGTTTTAATATGTTAAAATATGATAGAAATGGTATAAGATATAGAGAGCAAAGAAATTTTAATGATAGAGAAAGAAATTCACACAATTATAACATGACAAATAGATTTGTGAGACCACAGGTAGAAAATAGAAATGTAAATTGGAATAGAGAGAATGATAGAGCATGTCAATTAAGAGAGGAAAATAGAAATCGTAATTATATACAGAATGAAAGAGTAAATAAAAATTTTTCGTATAATGGTACTGAACAAAAAAATAGAGAAAATGTAGAGAGAGAGGAAAAGGCAAAGTGTCAGGATTTTTAGATGGGCCAACCAAAGAGATAATTAGTATGAATGCAATGATGGATAATGCTTCAGATAGTTTAGATAATAAGATGTTGCCACATATACAAGTTACTATGGGAGGAGTGAAAGTAAATTGTTTAGTTGATACGGGGAGTGAAATTTCAATCTTGGATGATCAAATAATAAAAAAATTAGAAAGTATGAATGCAGGTAAATATATACCTACAAGAAAAATTACAATTGTGTCTGCGACGAAAAAGATAATAGCAATGGTAAATAAAATTTATGTAGTTGAATTTATGGTAAAAGATAATAAGTTTTTGGGAGAATTTATGTCAGTAAAAGGTTTACAAAGAGATGGTATTATTGGAATGGACCTGTTAGAGAAAATAAAGGCAGTAATAGACATTGAGAGAAAATGTATGGTGGTGGAGAATCAAGTAGTTTCTTGGTTTCAGCAGGATGAAGCAGATGAAGAAAATGAAAAGGTTATAAATAATATGGAAATGGTATATGAAGTAAAAGAAGTTATAAATAGTATAAATGGTGAAAATTATGAAGAGGTTGAAGAGGTTAAAGAAATAGAGTCCAATAATATGTGTATCGAGGTGCCTGAAGATGTAGATTTACTTGAAATTAATGTTGAAGAAAAATATAAAGAAAATGTCAAAGATATGATAAAGAAGAATATTTCCTTGGTAGATAAATTTCCCTGTATTGCTAAAGATTATGTACATTCATTAGAAGTAGATGAGTCGAGACCATTTAAAATTAAAAATTATCCAATTCCCAAAAATATGCAGGAGAAGGTGAGAGAAAAAGTAAGAAAGATGTTGCGAGATGGTGTTATTGAGAGAGGTGTCACGAGGTATGTCAATCCGCTGGTGGTGGTTCAAGAGAAGTGTGGAGATATTCGCTTATATTTGGATGTGAGAAGGTTGAATGATCGTACCAAGATGCAATTTGAGACTCCTGTAACTGTGGAAACGTTATTATCTAAGTGCAACGACGCTATGATTTATACTAAGTTGGATCTAAAAAGTTCTTTTTGGTTGGTGCCTTTAGAAAGAAAGAGTAGAAAATATTGTGGTTTTATGGTAGATGAAGCTGTGTACCAATTTAAAGTGGTACCATATGGACTAAGTAGCTCGTCTGCTGCTTTCATTAGAGCAATGCAACAAATTTTAGAACCTTATGAATCGTTTGTATCCCATTATATAGATGATATTTTAATATTTAGCAAGACAATTGAAGAACACATGGAACATTTAAGGAAGGTTATAGAGGTATTAGCAAATAATGGTTTAAAAATCAATATTAAGAAATGTGACTTTTTTAAAAAGGAAATTAAATTCCTTGGATATAATTTAAGTTTAAAATATGTCAGTGTGGATGATTCTAGGCTGGAGGTTATAAAAAATTATCCTAGACCTAAGAATGTGAAAATGTTGAGAGGTTTTCTTGGTATTGTGGGTTATTATAAAAGATTTGTTCCGTATTTGGAAAAATTATGTGCACCATTGTATGAATTATTAAGAAAGAATGAAAAATTTATTTGGTCTAAAGAAAGAATAGATGCTTTTGAAAAGGTTAAGAATGAATTTTATAATAGTTTGTTATTAGTACTGCCTGATTTTTCTAAAGAATTTTTATTAAGAGTTGATGCTAGTGATTCTGCTATAAGTGGAGTTTTAATTCAGTTAGATGATGAGGGAAATGAAGAGCCTATTTGTTTCATTTCAAGGCTATTAAAAAAATATGAATTAAGATATACTGTGGGAGAAAAAGAGTTGCTTGCTGTAGTGCATGCTGTAAATAAATTACGTTTTTATTTGTTGGCTAAAAAATTTATTGTAGAATCAGATCATGCGGCGTTGACGTCACTTTTGTCAACTAGATTTTCAAATAATCGAATATATAGATGGTCATTGTTGTTATCAGAATATTCATTTCAAATTAGACATATCAGAGGTGTTCTAAATGTTACCGCTGATGCTTTAACAAGAATGTACAATATAAAAAGTAACTTCGATCATGTAGAGTTAAATGCTTATAATAGATATGCAGCTGAGGGAATGTTTGACTATGTTGAGATCCATCAGGTCCAGCAGGATGAATGTTTTGATCATATTAAAGAGGAATTGCGAAATCTGGGGAATTATAAAGATTATATTTTTCATGATGGGCTTATTAAAAAACAGATTCGTGATCAGTATAATGTGGTTGTAAATGAAATGTATGCTCGTCAAGCAATGTCTATTATTCATAATGAACTGGGACATATTGGGACTAGGAAAGTTTGGTTAACTTTTAGAGAAGCTTTTTATGCTGTTAAGGATAGAAGTATTGCGAAAAGGGTGGTAAGGAATTGTAATCAATGTTATTTTGGAAAGCATAAAAATCACACATTGCAACATGATATAAAAGGTATAATAGTGAATAATAAATTGGATTTAGTAGCGATTGATTTCTTAGGAAATTTAATACCAGGAGATTATGGGTATAGAAATATATTTGTTATGGTGGATATTTTTACTAAATTTGTTAGGCTGTTTCCCACTACAAAATACAATTCTGAGATTGCACTTTTATGTATTAATAACTTCGTACAAAATCAAGGAAAAATGAGAAGAATTTTGGCAGATAATGCTAGTTACTTTACTAATGATAGATTTATAAATGCTTTAAATGAACAAAATATTAATGTATGTTTTTCTTCGATACGCCATCCATTTGCCAATCCATCTGAGCGGTATATTCGAGAGGTAATCAAATTTTTGAGGATGAAAACCCATGAACACCATGTAGGCTGGGTCCAGTATGTCCAACAGATAGAAGATTCCATGAACAATTCGCCCAATACCCTTACTGAAGAATGTCCAGCGACTTTGATGAATGGAATGACTCCTAGTCGGCCCTGGGATTTGCATGGAGAAGTGGTTCATAATCTAGAAGAGAGAAATAATTTTGTTCGAGGAAGACTACAAAGGCAAAGGGAGATGTATGTGCGCCGAGAAAATGAAAAAATCAAAGAAAGAACTAGGTTTAATATTGGTGATACAGTTATTGTTAGAAGATACAGAGTTGCCAGAAGAAATCAACAAAAGTGTGCTAAATTGGATCTTCCTTATTGTGGTCCGTATATTGTAACAAGAATATTTAATAACGTCACATATGAGCTTTATTCAATGGATGGACGCATTAAGAAGGGACGATATCACATTAGTATGCTTCATCCATACTTGAACAATCCTTAAGAAGATTGTGAGGTACTATACAATTATATTCTGTGTGCGGAGAAGGGTTTTAATTTTTACATTATATTGTATTTGGAGAAAACATTAGAGATAGTAAGATGTTGTGTGCGGAAAATAAAAATTTCTGAAATCTTTGCTTTGCACAGATTTAATAAATTGTTATTTTGGAGATATGCTATGGTTTTTTTATATATTATGGATAAGTAAAATTAAATAAATTGATTTATTTCAAATTTATTTTTCTGTGGGGCAAATGTTTTGGTACACACTGTATTTTGGTTTCTGTTTAAGAATTTGGGAGGTATAGTAGTCTTTTGGTAATCTGTGTATATTAATATTTATTTTGTTGTTATATGAATTTAAAAGAGAAGATGCTAGAAAGATTATTTACGCTCCTCAACTTGATATTTTAATATGATATAGATGTGCGAATTTTATTTTAATGTGGAAGGGATGCGTGGCTTTCACTGGCCGGGTGTTTAATGTTGAAGGACATTAGATCTTGGTCTTCCGTTAAATGCAGTTCTTTTATTAGATATATTTTATGTTTGAATAAAAATTGTTATAATTTTCATTTGATTTTAAGGAGCCGAGATTTAATCAAGTTTGTGTATTAGTTTTATTGCTGTTATACAAGTTAAGCATTTACTTTTAAGAAAGAGAATGCATTCTTTATTATTATAAGAGAAAATTTTAATATTGTAAAAGTAGACTCATATCCGTCATTTTGTTTTTCCTGCACGTGTTTGAAAATATTTTATATTTATTAAGAAGCTATTAAATTAGATAATTTTCTTTACTGTATCAATTTGCTATAATTTGATGTATTTTAATCATAGGTATTTTATTTATTCATTTTAAGTAATTTTTATTTTGTATGGACTTTGTGAATTATTTTCAGTAATTAATTAGGTAAATTTTGTCGCGTTTGTCAGTACAAGTTTTTTTTATCCTATCTGGTCAATTAGTGGGTAGGGTTTTTTCTTGAGAATTTGTTAATGAAAGTTTTTTTTTTGTTTTTTTGTAATAAATAAATTATATCTGATCTGTTTTTCAGTTTTATTAAAGATTTTAGAAAAGATAATTAAATAATTATTTCATTTTTTTGTCTTCAAGTAATTTGTGGTTTTTTTATACTGTTTCCTAAGATCACGATTCCTGACGTGAACATTGGACAGTTTCGCCGAGGGAACCTGAGAGAGAGAGAATTTTGTTTTCTGAGCTATATCGCGGCAACTTCTTCTTCTTCTTCTTATTGTTGGTTAAGTCAGGCCTTCGGCCTTTTACTTGTAATCTGATTATGGTTCGATCTTGATTGTGATAATTGAGGGCTGAACTCTGTTGAGGAGTAGTAGCAATTAATAACCTCTTGTGGGTATCTGATGATAACGAATATTAGCTATACTGATTGGTAGCTGGAGCCTTTAATAAGTTGAATTTTAATTTTTCTTGTTGAATAATTCAACTATTTTTGCCGTTTGGCGAATGAAGTCAGTTATCTGGCTATCTGTTGCGTTTGTCTGATGCAATGTGACGAGCATGTTCCCTAGGGTAAGTGCTAGCTCTTCGTTTATTGTGTGATTAGATGTTGATTTTGTGTGACTAATTGATTGAACGTTTGTTTGTGAGTGTTCGGGAGTCCGCTGTCGGTGTTGCGTCCAGGGGTTGATCTTTGGGATCGGCGCTTCTACGTACTTCTGCTGAACGGTGTTCTTGTTCGGGTTGCGCGGGCAGTCAACCCATGCCGCCGTGTGATTACCAGCGCAGTTAGCGCACTTAGCCGGTGTATCTTTTGATTTGGTGCAGCGGTGGGTGGAGTGCCCCTCTCCGCATTTCATACATGTGAACGGCGTGAAGCAGTTTACTTGAATGTGCCCGAACCGTTGGCACCGGTGGCACTGGATGATTCGGCGTTTTTTCTTGAGCGATTCCACTGTTATGTCTATGCCGCAGCACTCTTTGAGTTTGTAAATTGTTTTCTGTTCTTGATTTAAATTCACCAGAACTAGGGGGGCCGGGCGGCTGTGTTTGCCCGTCATTCTCGTGATGTTGTGAGTCGGGATTCCCTTTGCAGCGAGGTCTGCTTTTATGTCGTCGATTTCCATTTCAATCGGGACTCCTCGGAGGACTACTTTTAGTGGCTTTTCGTGATTCAGATTGAACGTATAAAAATCTGTTTTATTTTCTTGAAGTATCTTGTGGAGATTGTGATAATCTGTTTCTGTCGATGGTACGATTTTAATGCCTGAACGGACGAGTTTGTTTTGTGTGGTTTGGATGTTGTTTGATTTGAGTAAATCACGCAGCTGCGGCCAGTTACTCTTATTGGTTGCGATAATCGGAGTTGTACGTTTTTTGTTGCTTGATTGATTTGATTGATTTGAACTCCCGTTAGGTGGAGAGACTTCTGTGGCTGTATTGTCTACTGTGACTTCTGTTATGTCTTCTGTGTCCATGTTACTTGTTTGTAACGGTTCAAATCGGTTGTTGATTGTAATCGGGTTGATTGTGAGATCAGTTTTGGGGCGTTTAAGTGGGTTTCTTGGGGCCGTGAATCCTTCGCTGTCCATTTTTTCTTTTTCGGGGAGCCCCTGTACTAGCATTTGTTTCAGTTTCATGAGTGGGGCTACCGGAGGCGGAGTGGCTGGTAGCGGCGGTAAGGAATATGATTGCGGTTGTTCTGTTTGTGTTGTCGGTTGAGACATATTTTCTGTTTCTTTTTTACGTAGATGTAGCATTGCTTGTTCTAGGATGAATTTCAGTTCTGCTGTAGTAGTGTTTGGGTCTGTTATTTTACTGTTAAAGTAACGTACGGCTGGATTGTCTCCACGCACGAGTTCTTCGTCGCTTTCGCTGTCTGAAAGCATGATTCAGTTGTATGGGAACTATAACTATAAACGTCTTGTTACCTTTCAGCTTATAGGAATTACTCAAGATAAGGTTATTCGAATTACCTGAGCTCTTATAGCTGTAGTACTCTAATACGGGGAGACGTGGCGTCCTTCCTTCAGGATGGCACTACACTTATTCACTGGGTGTTCCAGGATAGAGCTTATATTAGTGTCTGGGGTTAATGAAAGAGTTGTTTCAAACCACATGAATTTATTACCACAACTCGGTCACTAAAAACAATAGCCACGCAGGACTATAAAGAAATGGCTTAAGGCAACACTAAATATTAAGAGATATTTACATAGATTGATATTATATACACTGTCTACTGAGACACCTTGACCAAAGGGCTAATGATCCCACACACAGGGGGATAAGACAAAGGGGGTGGTCGCTAGATACTGGCAGTTTAAAATAGAGAGGGATATTTGAGACACTCAGTTGGGGTTCTAGGGGATAAGGCTCCCTTCGGGGTACCTAGTCAATTAACGCCTAGAATGGGTAAGGCTGCCTTCGGGTACCAAACCAACTAACTACTTCTGAGTGACGTGACGGGGCTATCTTGAGATTGCCAACCGTGCAAGCTTAGGAATCAGTTCAGTACTTACGGTTGTAACAATGGGTACGACGTGAGGTCACTTTAGCCACACGTCACAAGTCACTGGGGTGGTGTATCGGCACAGGACCTACACTTGGATAACACTCCGTGGTCTGGATCTTTGTTGAAGCACTAAGTGGCACTCACAACTTCAACAACCTCTCGTATTTGGTTGGGTCACTTTGTTCAACAGCCTCACTAACAGGTCACGAATGCTCCTTGGATGTTGGTGGAAGCACGCAACTGCTGTTGATTCGGACTCTCAGTCCTCCTCGTAAGTGTTCGGCTTATCCTTTTTAGGTCCTTCCTTGTCTTCGGGTATCTTCGGGTCACCTCGGAAACGTTCGGGTTTGCTTCGTCTCGTTCGTGGAAGCCTTCCTACGCCTTCGGGTATCTTCGGGTCACCTCGGAAACGTTCGGGTTTGCTTCGTCTCGTTCGTGGAAGCCTTCCTACGCCGTCGGGTATCTTCGGGTCACCTCGGAAACGTTCGGGTTTGCTTCGGCTGCGTTCGGCTTGCTCGTAGAAGTCGTCCTACGTCTTTAGTTCTCCTCGGGTATGTTCGGCTTTGCCTCGGAAACGCTCGGGATTGCTTCGAGTCGCTTCGGCTTGCTCGTAGAAGTCGTCCTACGTCTTTAGTTCTCCTCGGGTATGTTCGGCTTTGCCTCGGAAACGCTCGGGATTGCTTCGAGTCGCTTCGGCTTGCTCGTAGAAGTCGTCCTACGTCTTTAGTTCTCCTCGGGTATGTTCGGCTTTGCCTCGGAAACGCTCGGGATTGCTTCGAGTCGCTTCGGCTTGCTCGTAGAAGTCGTCCTACGTCTTTAGTTCTCCTCGGGTATGTTCGGCTTTGCCTCGGAAACGCTCGGGATTGCTTCGAGTCGCTTCGGCTTGCTCGTAGAAGTCGTCCTACGTCTTTAGTTCTCCTCGGGTATGTTCGGCTTTGCCTCGGAAACGCTCGGGATTGCTTCGAGTCGCTTCGGCTTGCTCGTAGAAGTCGTCCTACGTCGTCCGTTATCCTCGGGTAGGTTCGGCTTTGCCTCGGAAACGCTCGGGTTTGCTTCGAGTCGCTCGTGGAAGCCTTTCTGCGCCTTCGGGTATCTTCTGAAACGATTGAGCACGTTTCAGAGATCTTCGGGAAAACTTTTCCCGGCTTCGGCTTTTCGTCGGATGCGTTTGAGCTCGCTCGTAATGTTCGGCTCGCTCGTAGAAACTTCCTGTGCCTTCGGGTATCTTCTGAAACGATTGAGTACGTTTCAGAGATCTTCGGGAAACTTTTCCCGGCTTCGGCTTTCGTCGGATGCGTTGCTGTTGTCGCTCTAAGTCTTTAGAGTCGACTCGATTCAGCAGCTAGAGCTGACTGACTGACTTTTAATACTAAAATTCTTGGCTTTTATAACATTTTCAACGACGTAAACAAATGACGCTGATGCAGGTGTTCTTTCAAAGACGCATTCTATTCGTTAGAATAACGGCTCTTTTGATTGGGCAGAAGCTCTTGCTTCTCGTGTAAAATATTTTCCACTTGATAATTTTTCGAACAAAACTAGTGGGTGGAGCCTGTGAGATGTATTCAAGTAATTTCCACTTAGTGCATTGGTGAAAAATTGGTAGGTGGAGCCTGTGATCGGTAAGTTCATCATTGGTCACAATAACGACTGTTTTGGTTGGTTAAAGATTTCAGTATTATTATATTTATTAATACTGTTAGAAATATATGGGAATTTATGGGAAATGTGCATCGTTTGTGGAAATTGTTTATAACAATTTCATTCACGGATCGAAATGATTTTTAAGTCCGCACAATTCTAGTAAATATCAATAACAACAATATGTAATGTTTATTAGCTCAAATTTATCGCAAGCACGTCGTTTAATTCGTATCCAGGAGACGGCAAAGGTAACAGTCTTGTTACCAACAGCCTCTTCCGATGGAAACAAATAAGACGTTTTCCCACAGAACAAGTCCAGGCCCAATATAAGTGTACATGTTTTATTCCTATCTTATCCCGTTCTTCCAGAATAAATTAAAATCCCAAAACATTCGTAAAATTACAAATTTCGCGTAACAGCCTTTTAAGACAATTTTGATACAAATCATAGGCTCCGCCCCATAACCAATCAGAACGTTTAAAATACAAAATTTATTTTGTATTTTCTTTTGGGATACGAATCACAGGCTCCGCCCACGGCCAATTAAAAACGCTTAAATTTCTAATACATGCAGAAGACGTAACCCTGTTTAGGCCCCAAGGGAAATTACCGTGAAATGAATACTTCTTTGTTCGCCACCTGCGTCACCGGGGTTCCCAAATTAAAACGTAAACACATTTGGAAACCTATATAAGCTGAGGCAAATGCCTACACGATATCGAGTCCCATCTCGGTCACCCGCCTGCCAGCATCAACTCCTGGACCAGCAGATAACAGGCCACCGATACCGAGCGGACTTTCCAGAAAGCCATCCAGCGGAATTGTATTTACTGCTTACGTAATACAAGGGACCAAAAAGGCACTTCCAGGTCATTTGGAAGTACACGGCGAAACGTGTACAGGTGACCACACGGACCAAGAATCCACGAAGAATTCTTGAGGAATTCTTTATTTCGGACGCCTTCTTCGTCGGAATCCAAGTTCACCGACGTCCGAGAGTATCTCCACGTGGTGGAATACAGCCGACGTATCGCCTAGTATCGACCGAAGAAGTTATAGGAGGATCCTACTACTGTGTACGTAGTAGCGGCCGTTTAGTTATTTATAGTGCGCTTATTTCGCGTAAAGATACCAAACTTACGGTCCCTCTTTAGTGTTCGCCCATAGTATTAACTTCAGTGCACCAGGACAAGCTACAGCTGCTTACGCTGTAGCAATTAACCGTAAGTGCAGTGAAAAACCTATTAAGCCCGCGTTTTTATTTAACATTGTTGGTTGAATGCCAGCACCTCCACCAAAACATTTAAATTCAGTGTGCGCCTTTGTTAATGAATTATCATATTAACTTCACGTGGATTCATTAACAACATTGTTATTGCTAAAGTGTTAATATTAAATTCCACGCGTTAGTGAAACATAACCTTCAAATCTCCAACCGATATCTACCCGTATACATTATATTTGTTTATAACGATATTATTATCCAAGTTCGTTATTACTGGTACCCATATGCAGCGTTTGTTTAACTTTTACTCCAGTAACAATCATTTTATTTACCATTGTTGGTTGAATTCCAGCACCTCCACCAAAATATTTAAACTCAGTGCGCGCCGTTATTAATGTATAATATTAATAAATTCACGGTGGATCATTAACTATATTGTTGTATTCGGAGACTTAACCTTAAATTCACGCGCGAGTGAAACCCTAACCTCCAAATACCTAACCTATATCTATTCCTATGTACATTATTTGTTTATAACATTATTAATATTCAAACGTATCGTTATTAGTATCTATATTCAGTGTGTGTTTGACTTTTTAACGGATAACTTTTATTTTATTATTGGTTAATGCCAACTCCTCCATCATTATTAAGCAGTGTGTGTATTGTTGCTATTTCATAATATTTAGTTGTTTCAAAGTGTACAACAACTATTACTCAGTGTGCCCGTTTGTATTTAAACCTCGACTGTTAACATTTATTCGCGACACGACTTGTTTTGGTTATAGTGTCGTTTATTAACACAGGTCGTTATTAACATCGGGTATAATTACGTATCATTAAGCTTTGAATTATTAAAATATTATAACGTTGTGGAAAATTATTGTTTTAATTAATAACATAACCCTACTTTACCCTAAATTCAATTAATACCTCCTGGAGGAGTCTTTTGCCGCGGCCCCTTTGTTTGTTTGTTTGTTTTACAAATTCCCAGGATTAAGGGGAGGTATTATTGTGGCGCCCAGCAACGTGGGACTACGAACACAGGATTGTGTCCGCGGATCCACCACCGACCCATCCACCTAAGCAACAGAGACACCAGGCTTCAAGATGCCTAAGAAGACAACACGAAAAACCAGGCAATCAAGTGACAGCATGGAATTGGATGGTCCTAGCCCAAGACAATCGCCTTCGCTACGGACAACCACCCCCGGTGCCGCTATTCCAGCCCTGCAGCTTGAGATCATGTTAAATGAACTCAGGAACATAGGTAGAAGGATGACGGCTCTGGAGGGAACGACTAAAGCCACCATCACATCCAACACCGCCTCAACGTCCAGGGTCGCATCACGTATCGAGGATCAAGAGGATAGTACCTCCATTAGTTATTTATTAGGTGATGAGGATGGCCAGGACCCGAAGGCTGCCATCGACTTCCAGGACCAGGAGGTCATCACCGCCGTCCAGGAAGAGGAGGCATCCACCGCAGCTGTCCAAACCCAGGATGAAGTCATCAGAGTCAGCAACCAAGGGGACGGAACGGTATCCAAGACGGAGGGTGTTCACCACCAAAGGCACTGCTGCAGTCCGTGCAGTGTCGTCACGAATATACCTACACCACCAAGGGTGTACAGTGGACACCTAGTTGAGGATCCAACCACGTTCCTAGCAAGACTAACCTCCCACTTGCAGACAGCCCGTCTTGAGGTACCGGAGGATATAGATGACGCAGTCCGCCCGTTCCTGACAGGAGAAGCAGCCAACTGGTTCAAGAAGAACGAAGGAGGCTTTGATACTCTGGGGGAGTTTGACCACCGGTTCCGACGGGAGTTTATGAGCCCACAAAGAAGGAAGGCTCTCCAACAGGCATGTGAAACAAGGCAACGCTGGGATGAAGATCCAGCAACATTCATCACAAGAATGAAACGTTTGTGCCTGAGACTAAACCCAAATTGGCCGGAACAGGACTTAGTGAACCACATCATCATGCAGATGACGCAGCAGTATTGCGTTCAAATAACGCAAGTGGGACCAAAGACATTAAAGGACCTACATGATACCTGCGAAAAGTGGTCAACAGTCTTCGAGCAGTTTAAAGGTAAGACAACAACAGTACCTTTAAAGAAAGAAGTTACAGCTCCTCCAGCGGTACCAAAGAGGGAACCAGTTGCCGAGAGATCGTTGCCCAGATGTTGGTTCTGCACTGGCAGACATTTCAACCGGGACTGCCCCAACCAGCCAGCAAGTTTTGCGGCTAAGCACCCAGCACCCACTAAGCAGTCGGGGGAAGAGCAGAGGGCCGCTCCAAAGCCAGCAGCGGAACGGCCCTAATCACCACGACACCCACAAACCAAACGGCATCCATCCAGTTACGGATTGATGGCCGCCCAGTGACAGCCCGAATTGACAGTGCCGCAAGTAAGAACCTGGCCAGACCCGAATGGATGTTTGGGTCAACCACCACGACAGCCGCCGTGGAATTTACAATGGCAATTAAAGGTAAAACTTTCGTCACTAATAAACTTGGACTGTTAAAGGCAACTGCGGGGCAAGAGTACGAATTCCAATGCGAAGCCCTGGAGGTGGAATGTCTCCAGGCAGGAATCATACTTGGGCACCCGTGGCTAACGGAGAACCATGCGGTCCTGGACTACCTAAGAGGATGTGTCCATGTTGGAGTTAAACGACGGCATACGATCTATTTCGATAAGACGCCACCACGAACTACTTCAGCAACGATGAATTTTGAAGATATTCCCGTTGACGTCCAGGATTGGACGAACCCACAAAGGGAGAAATTCAAGAACATCATCAACAATTTCCAGGACCTGTTCATGGAAGGTGGACGAATACAAACCACCACCACCACCAAACACACAATACGCCTGAAGGATAATGTGCCAGTGAGGGTGCCCACGTATAAGTACACCCCGCAGAAGAAGAAGGTCATCGCCACCCAGGTTGAGGAGATGCTTGCGGCCGGAGTTATCAGACCTAGCCACAGTGAGTATAACTCTCCGATAGTTATAGTGACGAAAAAGAATGGGGAGCCCCGGTTCTGCGTCGATTACCGCCGCCTTAACGACAAGACGGAAAATGAAGCCAGTCCACTACCACCCATTCAGGAATCATTAAAGGACCTAGGGACGGCGAAGATTTTCACCACACTAGATCTGCGCAATGGATATTGGCAGATCGAATTAGAAGAGGCATCCAAGCGACTGACCGCCTTCACGACACCAGAGGGCGCTGCCTATGAATTTCAAGTGATGCCCTTCGGCCTAAAGGGGGCCCCGACCACCTTCCAAAAGCTAATGGCCCAGGATGTCCTGGTAGGCTATCTGCAGAACTTTGCACTGGCCTACCTGGACGACATCATTATATACTCTGACAATATGGAGGAACATCTACGACACCTGAGTTTGGTGTTGGAAAGAATTCAGCAACACGGCCTAAGACTAAATATGAAGAAATGCCGGTTTGCCAGTCCCTCCTTAGAGTATCTGGGCCATATGGTCACCAAAGAAGGGAATGAGCCCCAAACGATCCATATTGAAGCAATCAAGTCCCATGAAATACCCAAGACGAGGAAGGCCCTTCGCCGTTTCCTAGGCGTAGTGAACTGGTTGAGAGATTACATACCAGATGCATCAAGAACGATGGCACCCCTTACAGATCTCTTGACCACCAACACCACTTACCGATGGACTAAGCCTGCCGAGGAAGCTTTCTTGGCAATTAAAGAAGCGGTAACAAGGCCCCTCTTCCTGCACCGCCCGGACTTTAGGCTGCCGTTCATTTTGCAGACAGACGCCAGCAGCATAGGCGCATCTGCTGTACTATATCAAGAGGAGGAGGACCAAAGAAGAATCGTAAGCTATGCCAGCCTACGATTCAACAAGACAGAAGTAAGGTACCATATTAACGAGCAAGAGTGTCTGGCCGTTATATGGGCCATTAGAAAATATCGGCCATACCTAGAAGACCGACCATTCCGACTCCGGACCGATAGTAAGGCACTCACATGGTTACATAGCTTTAAAGAAACCAGATCAAAGCTAATGAGATGGTCACTCCTCCTCCAAGAATTTTCATATGAAGTCCAACACATCCCAGGACGAGAAAATGAACTTCCGGATGTACTCTCCCGCCATCCCAGTGACGAAACCACTCCACTGGAACTAGATGAAGTGGAAAGATTAGTACCAGACACGCAGCAACCAATAACCCAGGCCAGTGGAGAGTTTGTTTGTTTGTTACAGGAGAGGGACCCCTTATACCATGTGATACAAGATGCACAGCAAGATGACCCAGCCATGAGGGAGTTAATGGAACAACTCCATCCAAACCAACCCGGAGGAAACCATCCCGATTTTATATATCTCGATGGATTTATAAGATATCGAGAGGGAGCCCACCAGCCAATTCTGGTCCCAGAGACAGCCAGAGCCCAGGTACTGCATCAGTACCATGACGATCCGACGGCAGGACACCCAGGAACCGAAGAGACCTATAGAGCAATTACCAATCGCTTCCATTGGCCAGGAATCCGACCAGAAGTGACAGACTATGTCCGGGGATGTAGGCTATGTAATGCCTTCAAAAGGGGACCCCTACAAGCCAAGGCTCCTCTCCGACCTCATGCCCCGAGACGTCCCTTCGAAGTCCTGTCCGTCGACATCGTGGGACCACTGACCACATCAAGAAAAGGCAATAAGTTTGGTGTGGTCATAATGGATCTCCACACCAGATGGACCGAGGTACGAGCGGTACCAACTACCAGCAACCATGCCGTAATCGACGCTTTGGAGGAAGTGTTCCTGAGATTCGGCTACCCAATGGCTATCCTAACGGATAATGGCCCACAATTCACGTCCGTTGCCTGGGATGCTGCCTTACGTAAATGGCAATGCATCCATTGGACTACCCCAATCTACCACCCACGGGCGAATCCAGTAGAAAGGCGAAACCAGGAATTAAAGAAGGGCCTACGTCTCCAGTTAGAAGGACAAACGCCAGAGAGATGGGATGAGAAACTCGACACGGTACTCTTTAATTTAAGATGCCGAAAGAACGCTGCGACGGGCTATTCCCCGGCAAAGGCATTGTTTGGATTCGAACTACGGAGACCTGGTGAATGGCGAGACCCACACAATGTCCCGCCAGAAACTGGGCCGCAGCGAATCCAAAATATACATACTAATGAACGAAGGTACCGTGACAGGTACATAGAGCAAAATGCACCCATGCCAATTCAACCACGCATTGGTCAATTGGTCATGGTGCGCACCCACCTCCCACCAGGACAGCCATTCGGCGCAAAATGGGCAGGACCATACCCAGTCCGGGAAGCAGCCGGACCAACAGCCGTCTGGGTGGAACGACCTGGCGCACAATGGACCAAATATCATATTGACCAAGTCCGTATAGCAAGACGCCCAAACCAGGGTCAACCACTCCAGCCGGCTGAACTTGATGATCACCAGCCACGTGATCATCCACCACCAGGAGCACCAGGACCCAGCCAACGTAAGATTCCAGGAGCAACGGGACTTTAGAGCGGTCCACCAGGAGCAACGGGACACATTGGGAATTGAAATTAAAATGTATTTGCTATTTATGACATATTTTTTTTTTGGGGCCTGGAATGTCGTGTGGAACAACGTCTTTTTCGGGGGGGGTCAATTGTTACCAACAGCCTCTTCCGATGGAAACAAATAAGACGTTTTCCCACAGAACAAGTCCAGGCCCAATATAAGTGTACATGTTTTATTCCTATCTTATCCCGTTCTTCCAGAATAAATTAAAATCCCAAAACATTCGTAAAATTACAAATTTCGCGTAACAGCCTTTTAAGACAATTTTGATACAAATCATAGGCTCCGCCCCATAACCAATCAGAACGTTTAAAATACAAAATTTATTTTGTATTTTCTTTTGGGATACGAATCACAGGCTCCGCCCACGGCCAATTAAAAACGCTTAAATTTCTAATACATGCAGAAGACGTAACCCTGTTTAGGCCCCAAGGGAAATTACCGTGAAATGAATACTTCTTTGTTCGCCACCTGCGTCACCGGGGTTCCCAAATTAAAACGTAAACACATTTGGAAACCTATATAAGCTGAGGCAAATGCCTACACGATATCGAGTCCCATCTCGGTCACCCGCCTGCCAGCATCAACTCCTGGATCAGCAGATAACAGGCCACCGATACCGAGCGGACTTTCCAGAAAGCCATCCAGCGGAATTGTATTTACTGCTTACGTAATACAAGGGACCAAAAAGGCACTTCCAGGTCATTTGGAAGTACACGGCGAAACGTGTACAGGTGACCACACGGACCAAGAATCCACGAAGAATTCTTGAGGAATTCTTTATTTCGGACGCCTTCTTCGTCGGAATCCAAGTTCACCGACGTCCGAGAGTATCTCCACGTGGTGGAATACAGCCGACGTATCGCCTAGTATCGACCGAAGAAGTTATAGGAGGATCCTACTACTGTGTACGTAGTAGCGGCCGTTTAGTTATTTATAGTGCGCTTATTTCGCGTAAAGATACCAAACTTACGGTCCCTCTTTAGTGTTCGCCCATAGTATTAACTTCAGTGCACCAGGACAAGCTACAGCTGCTTACGCTGTAGCAATTAACCGTAAGTGCAGTGAAAAACCTATTAAGCCCGCGTTTTTATTTAACATTGTTGGTTGAATGCCAGCACCTCCACCAAAACATTTAAATTCAGTGTGCGCCTTTGTTAATGAATTATCATATTAACTTCACGTGGATTCATTAACAACATTGTTATTGCTAAAGTGTTAATATTAAATTCCACGCGTTAGTGAAACATAACCTTCAAATCTCCAACCGATATCTACCCGTATACATTATATTTGTTTATAACGATATTATTATCCAAGTTCGTTATTACTGGTACCCATATGCAGCGTTTGTTTAACTTTTACTCCAGTAACAATCATTTTATTTACCATTGTTGGTTGAATTCCAGCACCTCCACCAAAATATTTAAACTCAGTGCGCGCCGTTATTAATGTATAATATTAATAAATTCACGGTGGATCATTAACTATATTGTTGTATTCGGAGACTTAACCTTAAATTCACGCGCGAGTGAAACCCTAACCTCCAAATACCTAACCTATATCTATCCCTATGTACATTATTTGTTTATAACATTATTAATATTCAAACGTATCGTTATTAGTATCTATATTCAGTGTGTGTTTGACTTTTTAACGGATAACTTTAATTTTATTATTGGTTAATGCCAACTCCTCCATCATTATTAAGCAGTGTGTGTATTGTTGCTATTTCATAATATTTAGTTGTTTCAAAGTGTACAACAACTATTACTCAGTGTGCCCGTTTGTATTTAAACCTCGACTGTTAACATTTATTCGCGACACGACTTGTTTTGGTTATAGTGTCGTTTATTAACACAGGTCGTTATTAACATCGGGTATAATTACGTATCATTAAGCTTTGAATTATTAAAATATTATAACGTTGTGGAAAATTATTGTTTTAATTAATAACATAACCCTACTTTACCCTAAATTCAATTAATACCTCCTGGAGGAGTCTTTTGCCGCGGCCCCTTTGTTTGTTTGTTTGTTTTACAAATTCCCAGGATTAAGGGGAGGTATTAGTCTTTTCGTTCACGCAGCGGTGCGTGTGCTCATCGTAAATATAGGGGGGCCGACAGAGCGGCGTCACTTCACCAAAGTGTTCGGGAGGGAATGGATGTCACACACGCACAGGGCACTGTCGCATTATGGAATTTCCAAAAATGCTAATGTTTCACTGTTTTTAGTAGTCTAATATTCACTTTTTAGCACATAGCACAAATAACTCAAAACACATCTATTCTCTTTGAAGAAACTCGGTCGAATCATGTTCGCGGCAACCCTATAACAATTGTACTAATATCATAGCAGTATGTATGTTGTATACATACACGATGTATACGTCGCCGACATAGGGGCGGGCAGTAAGTAGGTCTACCGGGTTGACATACACATATATACGTATACATCGTACATATATACACGATACCCTATGCCTAATGATTATAGACCGTACCAGGTTGAAATTACGACGGAGCAAAGAAATAATGTAAATATTTCGCAGTTACTGAATAGGTGAACATATGCTGAACTGCAACATCTGTTGTTGTCTCGAAAACAGTCAACAAAAAAGACGATTTTACTCATTTATTCCTTTCTTCATCAGCGTAGGTAAAATGGTGACAAGTGTTTAAAATTTATTCTATTTACCTTATATTTCGTAAGGTAAATAAAGTACGGAGAGTTAGTTTCGTTTTTCATTGTTTTGGCTATTAATTACATACTTCGTAATTTTTTGTAATAGTTTCTGTTTAATACCGTTCATTGAATCTACTTCACCCAATTATCTCGACGTAAGTGTGCACTAGATTTCGTTAAGTTTCAATAACGTACATATACATTTTTAGTTATCATTTATTTAGATCTAGAATATTGTTTATGTTACTATGATATGGAAGAACGTCGAGAATGGCATCGTGAAACAATGGCTAGTTGGATTAAGGGTCATACTGATCGTATATCCATTGTCAGTGATTCCGAAATTTATCGCAAAGTCTGTAAAATATCGTTAGAGAATGCCCAAAAATCGCACGTACAGTGTCACTTATCATCGCTAAAACATGCACAGAAATTGGACCTGTTGGAAGCTAACACTTTTAACGAAGAACTCTGTGAAGCTTTAATGGTGGCTAATATTCCATTAAATATACATGACAATCCCACATTCAAAACATTTCTCCCAAAATATACTGGTCGAAATGTTTCTGATGAAGCCACCTTACGCAAATATTATGTTCCTAAGTGCTTCACGAAAGCAGTAGATGCATTAGAAGACATCTTTCAAGTCAGTACCTATGGATAAGTGCTGACGAAACTGTCGATATATTAGGACGCTGTGTGGTAAATGTTGTAGCTAGTGTACTGCATCCAACTATTCCATATAACATCTAGAGTTATAAATACAGTTGATGTGGAAACAGTTGCTAAAACCATTGACAAAAATCTGCACAAAATGCTTCATTCGGACGACATATATGTTAAAAACATGCAGACTATTAAAGGAAACATATCCTTATATGCTGCGTATTACTTGTGTAGCACATGCTCTCTACAGAATCTATGAATGTATCACAGACACTTGTATTCGATTTTAAAAGAGTTTTCAAAAAAAGCACCATCGAGAGTAGCTCTTTACAGGGAAAAACTTCCATTTTTTGTCACTGCCTCCCTCGCCAGTAATAACTAGATGGGGAACATGATTAGTGGCTACTAGTTTTTATGCAGAGAATGTCGATAGTTAAAAAAATTCGTTACATGTTTAAATGACGATGCTCGAAGTATTTCTGAGTGCAAGGAACTAACACAAATCCCAACTTTAAAAAATCAGTTGTTATTCCTTCAGGAACACTTTGGAAATTTGCCTAAACCAATCATATATTTTGAAAATCGAAATCTCAAACTAAAAGATGGATTAACCACATTAAATGTGGCTATTAATAATTTCAAAAGTATTCCAAGTGACTTCGGATGTGTCCTTCGGCAAAAGTTAGACCCAGTTTTTAATAGAAATCCAGATTTAATAACATTACGGCATGGGGACAATGACACAAAACCTAACTGCTAAATACGCTGAAATAAAAGAATATTTCCAGTACGCACCTATAACCAGTTGCGATGTAGAAAAGACGTTTTCTATCTACAAGGATATTGTTGCAACCCTCACATACAATGATTTCATCATATAATACAGAATCTCATGTCAGCAGAAATACATTAATATAAATAGGCGCCACGCCCGATGCAAGGCAGACTACATTGAGTAACGGTATTGTTGAAGTCGTTTAAGTTCATTTATTATAATAAGTGGTATTAAATAAATACATATGTAAGATTATATATTTTATTATTCACACCCAGTGCTTAACTAATCACATCAGTAAAGTGTAAAAACATCGATTGGAATAATTATAATATATATAAAAATTCTTCGAAGTATTCGCAGTCTAACAAGAGTTACGGAGTTACATATCCAAACAGCTGCCCTGGTGTCAGAACAAGGAACAGATCGTCAAACAAACATTTGTGTAGTAGGTATACAATAATGTACTTCATTCAAAGAGAACAAACCTTACAGAAGAGAACCTTGAGAAAGTATTACTTGTAAATATTAATACTTCTTACTCGACTTGAACTACAAAATGAACAAATAATAAGGTATTTTGTATTTTATAAATCACCACCCACTTGTTATTCAATTATATAAATAAAATTAAAACTCTTGAAAAATAGAAAATTTCAATAGTGCGCTCATGGGCGTTAGTCATCAACCTTTCGTGTCCGGTCTATACTAATGATATTTGACACAAGCGGTATAAATTCTTGTGACATTCTGGAATTTTGTGTTACTTTTTCTTATTATGATATTTTAGAAATATCTTGTACATATAACAAAACAAGATATGCCAAAACGTAAATGTAAGTTGATCACTGAATAATATTCGCCATCATTCGTTAGGACATCAATTGATGTGGGGATCTTCCCACATTCTGTGATCTCTTTTATACTTTGCATTAAGAAAAATAAAATCCTACAATCCTCAAATATATAAAATAGACGTATGCAAACAATTTATTGTAGTTTGCGTTGATAAGAACTTTCCAGTAATAGCAAACTCACTTCGAATGTAAGTTGCATTAAATTGCAATCACTACGTGCCTCTTGCCACTTATATAGATCGTCTATTCGTGTTGTTATGTTGACTGATTATGCCTTTGCCTGCATTTATAAATTACACTTTAGCTCACTCCAAACGCTCTACTTTTATGGTTGACCTACTTAACCTACTGTACCTGCTACCTCTAACAGATATACATCCATTAATTGTTTTGAGAGAACTGCATAAAAATTCTAAGTATTCTTACCCAAGCATATGTTTGTAAAGAAATAGCAGTGAACTTTCCAGCAGTTAAAACAATCGGCTTCTGGCATCGCCTTATAATAAACGACAGACTTCTCTGGAAATAAGTATCTGCTCCTACGAAATTGACTTGCCAACAAGCCTTTGCGATTTTTTCACTTTCGAGACGCACTTCATTGCCCCAATAACAGTAGAGGAACACTTGAATCGCAACCACTGCTACGTAGGAAAAATCTTGAGCTGCTCTTACACTAAATAGGTCAAACTACAATTATAATAACATCATTATTATTTCTGTTGGCACAAATGTATATGAACGTTCTTACCAAAGATGCATGATACATTACAAAACATAGTATAAACAGCGTTGCAAAGAATATAACCAACACCAAAAAATTGAACAACTCCTCGAATTGACTTGCTAGGTGAATAATATCCAGATGATATTCGACAATGTTTTTGATTTGTTTATTCAGAGAGTATTGAGGAATTCGCGAAGGAGACAAAGTTTTATAAGATCCACTTGCGTCTTCACGTGCCTGCAATAATTCATAATTGTTCAACTGATGTTTCCATATAGTTATCTAATTTTCGGTTCTTTTATGTCAAAGAATCAACTTTTTCTTTATCAACCACTACAATGTTTAGTGTAAATACCAAAAAATACATTTAAAACACATATGCGTTGTATATTGTCTATAAATAATCAAAACCGAAAGTACAATTAGAATATTAAAATTAATTAAAGTAAAATACTATAAAATAAATAAAATAATAAATGTATTACTTTATTTATTTAGAAAAAAATAATATTAGCAGTGGTGTATTGTTACCATCGGTCCTCTCTGGTTTGATTTATAACGCCGTTGTTTGAGAGTAGCCGTGTTCCTACTACTGCCGCCGCTCCAGAAATGATTTAAAATATGCCTCGACACTTATATTTATAACTTCTGCCATACTTCTACCCAACTCCGCCCTCTGACAGCTCACATCTCTACTTCTCTACGTCTACATCTTCACAAACTTCTCTACGAACATCTTTATCTTTACGGATACCAACTACATTTTTTCAACCATCAATCTTCTGTATTACTATGGAGAAATCTTCCGCTACGATACGACTTCGACTCTATCGCCTCCAAAAACAGCAACACCAGGATCATCTCAACGGTCTGTTTCCGGATCGGCGATCATCTCAAGGCACTGTTCCCGATACGTCTTGAGCCGGCTTGACATATGGATCGAGTTAAGTCAGGGTTCTCTTTCCGTCGGATGGCTGGATCTCTGGAGCATGTTTAAGTTCGTTTCCTTGTCTAATATTTTTTTTATCGTGGACATTTTAGCGACACCTCCATTTTTTCTTTTATTCGACTATTTCCGCAGAAACTACAGCCGGACTTGTCTCGCCCTCTTTTCTTCTTCAATTCCCGTCGGCGGTAGTGTCAGTGTTAGTTTAAGTTAGTACTAAGAATTTTGTATGTATATTCTTTCCTTTTGTACATTCTTTTTATTTATCTTTCTGTAAATAACCATTGCAATGTCTTCCTTTTTACCACCGCCCCAAGTGTAAAGTGCTGTAGTGAAGTGATAGTGCTTCCTGCAACAGCGTCCTGTATGTGCAAATCCAAGAAAGAAGACATTACCGGGAGCTTCGACAAGAGCTAGCTGGCGAGTACCATATTTTTTTCATATATTTGTTTCACCGACTGAATAAGCTCACCGGGTAACAGTACCTCAAAGTGGCATTTTGGGGCCTTTGCTTTTTGTCGTATATTTTAATGATGTTTATTATTGTTGAAGGCACTTTGATGGAAGAAAAGGCTTCAACACCAAACTTACGCTTTGATTACATGATATCTTTATTTAGCTATGAGTAAACTATCTATCCCTTTACTTAATCTTCTAACAACAACGAATATCGTGTACAAAGTTTTAAGTTTTAAGTTTAAATACACAAAATCCCGTATAAACTTGAAAGCATTTTCTTTTCAAACTCACAAAACTAAAAAGAATCTTTATTTTCCAAAATAACGTCTTTTAGATGCCCATCATCCCTCCGTACGTATTCAGCAAGTCTTCTTCTAACATTGCCCATTACCTGTTGCAACATCTCCACAAGAACTCGTTGAATTACTTCCTAAATTCGACGTTTAAATTCCTGGATTGTGTATGGTGCTGGAGAACTAAACACTTGTGATTCATGTATTGTAGCTCCACAGAAAAAAAAAACACATGCTAAAAAACGGCGGGATCTGGCCGACCATTCAATATCCCCATGTTTTCAGGTACGCTTACTGTTTTTCCAACAACAACGCAAAGAGCTAACTATTGCTATAATATTGCACAAATATTGTCTACTATTAACGGAAAAGAGCTAGTTTAAGACAATAAGTCTCAGGCAGATTTGAAACTCACTCATAATTTAATCTATTTCAAGAATGCAGTGTATGGGTTACTATGCAATCTTGGTCCATTCAATCTAGAGGATACTTTGATTTGTATCATACGTTTGTATACAGCATGTGTCAAATAATATTAGGCATATAGATTCAATATTTACGTGCAATCTATACGTATGCATGTAATACGTGGCAACGTGGTACCCCTACTGTCCGTCACCAATGCCGGCAACAACCGACACCACAACGATTTTCTCCGATCTCCATTCTTCCCACTACTCCCTACCCAAATTTTACATTCAATGTTTAGCTGCGAACACGTTGCGGTGTACAATAAAAGCATCAGTAAAATTAATTTATAATTAGTCTCTATACACCTGCTGAAAAGCTTCAGATAGTAAAATGGTTCTATGGTAATAACTCTGCAACAACGTGGATAAATATGCTTGCGCTGACTTTTACAGACCGTCCTGTACCTTGCAAACAAACAACTTATAATATTATTAATACATTTGAAAAATGTTTCTGTCTGAATAACTGCACGAAATGCAAACCAAGAGAGATATCCCCACAAAAAGTTGAGGAAAGTGAACGGCGGGATGTATTAGTTTGTAGTGTTGTGGAAATAGACAATACGATATCAAATAGAAGTGCTGCCGAGAATTTGGGTATAAGTAACAAAAATGTTTCACGTATTTGGAAACGTAATGGTTTGAAATGTTTTAAATATTCGAAAACCCAATAAATATTTCCGGAGGACCATTTTCGAAGAATGGAGTTTTGTCAATCCGTTATGGATAAGATACATCGAGACGACAATTTTGTTAGAAGTATTTGCTTCACCGATGAGTCAACTTTTCCATTGCACGGAAAGCACAATTCCTCTGTTCTTCGATATTGAGCTACGGAAAATAAACACCGGCATTTTGCAAACCGCGCCCAATATCTGTAACGTGTTTTATTGATTAACACAGTTATCAGTAATATTAGTTTATTATCTATATGATTTACATAATATTATATTACATTATTACAATATAAGTTTATGAATGACAGGTGTACGTTGTTCACGCTGGTTGTGTTGGTCGTTGCCAGGTGGCTGATACCAACTGTCATGTTACATCCTCCTTTTTTCGTTTGACTTTAGGAAGTTTAGAGATCCATCCTTTGGACGGGTCTAACAGTCCGGCCGTACCTGGTGATCTTTGGTTGGCTCACTTCTAACCTTGGATTTGCGGTTGTTTCTTCCTTATTGTGGCAAGTTTCCTGTAAGGTAGGTTCTATGATATTGTCAGGAGTATTTAAGGATGTTCTTGGATTGGGATTGTCAGGAGGTGTAATCCTGGTAGGGATTATTATTTTTTGTTCTATCTCCTTTGACTTTGTTTTGTGAAGATGAGCTGCATTTCTTCGATATGTTCTTCCATCTGTTGTTTCTACTATGTGAGATCTGGGTTTGTCGCTATTTTCTTTAATCTTGGCACTTATCCACTCTCTGTGGCCTACTTGTAATCGTATGTTTTCGCCTTCCATTAACGGTGAGTGTTGCCTCGCGCCTTTGTCAGCGTAATGTTTTTGTAGATGACGTAATCGTTCTAGTTCTTTAGTAACAGTGCGAGTATTAATTAACGTGGGTTTTAGAGCTTCCCTGGACGTAGGCAGTAGTGTTCTAGTAGTTCTACCAATTAGTCGTTGGTTAGGTGAACCTAAAATATCGTTTCTCGGTGTGTTGCGGAGATTCAACAATGCCAGTTGAATGTCAGTGTTGTCTCTGGCACACTTGCGTAGCAGGCTTTTTGCGGTCTGGGCTGCTCGTTCAGCCAATCCATTGCTTCGTGGGAATCGAGGTGATGACGTCTGATGTTCGAAGTTCCATTCTTTACTAAATGCCTTGAATTCCTTGGAATTGTAGTGTGGTCCGTTGTCTGTCTCCAGTATATCCGGAATTCCATAAATGGCAAACCATTCTTTTAATTTTTCTACTGTTTCCTTTGATGTTTGTAATGTCATCGTTTTGAAGTCTAAATGACCAGAGTAGCTATCAAAAATAACTATGTATTCTTGATGACCAAAATAAAATATGTCTGATGCTACTATTTGCCACGGTAGTGTTGGTATTTGTTTAGTCAAGATCGGGTCTTGGTCATTCGCTTTTTGTGTGCTTTGACACACTTTGCAGCATTCTATGTAATTTTGAATGTCTTTCGCCATGCCTTTCCAATAAGCTACTTGGCGTGCTCGTCTGATAGATCCTTGGATCCCTATATGACCAATATGTACATTTTCTATGATTCTTTGAATTTGTGATTTAGGGATTACTACTTTGTCAGATTTGAATATTAATCCATTGTAGCTACTTAGCTCATCTCTAAATGAGAAGTAATGTTTTATGCTTTCAGACAGCATGTTCGTATCTTCTGGGAATCCTTCTTGGACGTATTTCATTATCTGCTTGAGTTCGGTATCTTGCGCAATGTCTTGTCTTATATCTTGCAGTGCATTGTGCGAATACGACAATAATGTGTTAACTACTAGTTCTTCATCCAATATAGTGTCGTCTTCGATATCCACATCAATATCCCTACTTAGATAATCAGGAATAGGAATATCTTTACCTCTCTTGTAGACTACTTTTGGGTCATATTGAGTAATATCAAATATGATTTTCTGTAATCTAGCTGGTGCAGCATGAAGTGGCTTCTTGAAAATAGTCTCCAAAGGTTTATGGTCTGTTTCGATTATCACTTTTTTCCCATATACATATTCGTGAAACTTTTTGCAACCAAAACTAATAGCTAGCGCCTCCTTTTCAATTTGTGGGTAGTTCTGCTGTGACGGCGTTAGTGCCTTTGCTGCATAAGCGATAGGTTTACCATTCTGCATAAGAACTGCTCCTGCTGCTTTGGAACTGCTATCCACAGATATGACAACATCGCTATTGACATCATAATATCCTAGTGCTGGTGGTGTTGTTAGCACGTCCTTTATTCTGGATAATGCTTGCTCCTGTTCAATGTTCCAAGTCCAAACTGTGTCCTTGCACAGCAATTGTCTTAGAGGTTCTGTGATTTCTGAAAAATTCTTTATGAATTTACTTAAATATGTGACCATACCTAGAGCTCTCTGTAGTTCCTTTTTATTGGATGGGGTTTTCATTTTTTGTATTACTTCTAATTTCTCTGGATCAGGTTTCAGGCCCTTTGATGTTACGACATGTCCCAAGAATTTCATTTCATCTTGAGCGAATACACATTTATCCCTATTCAGTTTTAATCCTGCCTTTCGTAGGATGTCCATCACTGTTAATGTTACTTTTTCCAATTTCTGTTCAGTTTCTGCGTATATTAATATATCGTCCATTGAACATTCAACATTTTCTACATTTTGTAGTAGTTGTGACATGATCCTTTGGAATATCTCTGGGCATGAGGCCAGTCCAAATGGAAGCCTTGTGCAGGTATATCTTCCCCATGGTGTTGCGAAAGTCAGATACTTTTGTGTCCTAGGTGTTACCTTGATTTGCCAAAATCCTTTGCGGCAATCTAACTTAGTGAAGAACTTTGAACCTTTTAATCTAGATGCTATTTCTTCTATTGTTGATAGTGGATGATGTCTTCTTAATATATTTTTATTCACATCCGTAGGATCAAGACAAATACGAAGTTTACCATGTTTTCTTACTATGACCATTGGACTAACGACTGGAGTTGGTTCAAAAATTGGTCGTATTACTCCCAGTTTTACCATGTTATCAAGTTCTCTTTTGACATCTGCTCTTATTGCATGTGGTATTTTTCGTGCAGCCCTAATTTCAAATGTTGGGTTATCTACTATGTCAATGTCATATTCGAATTGCTTTAAGCAACCTAGACCCTCGAAAATATCCATGTTTTGTGTTTGTATCTGATTTAAACGTAACACTAACTTGAATTTTTCACATGCATCTTGTCCTAATATTGGAATGACATCTTCTTCTATAACTTTGAATATTAGTATTCCTGTCATATTTTTAATTTTACAGGTGATTTCCACTTCACCCAGTATTTTCATTTTGTGTTCACTGAAGGTAATTATTCTTTTTGTTTGGGATGGTGAAACTGTACAACTGAGTTGTTTTGCAATTTTCTTGCTCAGTACACAACAGTCAGCTCCAGTATCAATTTTTGCCATGAATGACTGTTTTCCTACTGTTACTCTTTCAGACCATTTGTCATTTTCAGTCTTCCTGTTCAAGTATTCCTTTAAGGAATTTACATAAACTGTTTCGTTTTCACTATCAGTTATATCTTTGACTATTGTTCTCACCTTATTATGTGTGGTGTTCCTTTTGTTCTTCTTTTTAGAGAAACAGGCTTGCGATAAGTGATTCATTTTGTTGCAAATGCTACATTTCTTTTTGTAAGCAGGGCATGCATTAGGTTTATGTTTCTGCAAGCACCTCTTGCACATATTTTCTGTATTTTTTGATGAATCCTTGTTAAACTTAATTGTATTTACCTGAGGTTCATGTGGTTTATGTAAGTTAATTTCACTTAATTGTCTTGTGGTCTGTTCAGCAGCTCTACATATGTTTATTGCTCGGTCCAATTTTAAATCGGGCTCTGTTAGCAGTTTCTCTCTCACTTGGCTTGACCTGATACCTACAACAATTTTGTCTTTTATTAAACTATCATTCAACTCACCAAATTCGCATTTTTTTGCTTGTGCTTTTACAGTAGTTAAAAACTCATCGAATCCTTCACCTTCTTTTTGTACAATTCTGTTGAATGTGTATCTTTCGTAAGTTACGTTTGTTTTTGGTGTAAAGTAATCCGTAAATTTCTGTTTTATTACATCAATATTTTGCTGATCTGCGTCGCTTAGGTTGAATGTATTAAAAATTGCTATGGCGTCTGGGCCAATTGTTGCCAGTAATGTTGCTGCTTTTACAGTAGCTGCTTTACTACTTAGTTGTGTAGCGATACTATACCATTCAAATTGCTGTGACCATTGTTTCCAGGTTGTAGCCATATCAGTTGTAATTGCTAAGTTTTTTGGCGGGCGAATGCAAGTGACTCCTGTTTGTCCGTCCATTATTTTCTCGGCTAATTTACAACTTGTACGTATAACTTTGTTTCAAACCGGGGTTTCGGCACCATGTAACGTGTTTTATTGATTAACACAGTTATCAGTAATATTAGTTTATTATCTATATGATTTACATAATATTATATTACATTATTACAATATAAGTTTATGAATGACAGGTGTACGTTGTTCACGCTGGTTGTGTTGGTCGTTGCCAGGTGGCTGATACCAACTGTCATGTTACAATATCCTCAAAAAGTAAACGTTTGGGCAGGTTTTTTAGGTGACCATTTGATAGAATCGTTTTTTATTGATGGTATATTAAATGTGGACAAGTACCTCGAATTATCGCAAAATCAAATACTTCCCGCCATTCAAAACACTGGAATAAATCAGGAAATCGTTTGGTTTCAACATAGTGGTTGTCCAGCACATAATGCAGTCAGGGTAAAGGAATTTCTAGGGAATACTTTTCCTGGCCGTCTTATTATTGGAACGGGAAACATCAAATGGCCTCCGCCATCTCCTGATCTATCTCCAAATAGTTTTTTTTTGTGGGGATATCTAAAAAATATTGTTTATACCCATAAAGCTGGTAGAGCAGAAAACATAGTTGCCATGAGAGAAAAAATAATTGACGCTGCTAATTCAGTAACTGCTCACAAATTTCTACGACCGCCTTGGGCAATGTCTTGGTGTGCAGGGAGGAATTTTTAAGCCCCTTGTATAGTTTATTATTATTTTCAGAATCCTTTTTTATTTATTTTATTAGAGTTATATTTTTATGGTTATTTTTTAATTTTATTAGAATTACTCTTTTGAGTGTGTCATGCAGATTAAGAATTCTCTGTATTTACTGAAAGGAAAAAGAAAAACAAATCCTCGCAACTCGTAAATATTATTTCTGAACGCATTACAAACACCTAAGTCGGGGGTCCAATAGTTACTTCATTTGCGAGATAATCGTTGTGGCATCGATCGTCGCTTGCATTGGAAAGGAAAGTAGGGGTACCACGTTGCCACGTATTGCATACATTCATCCCCTATGGCTAATGAAAATTGACACATGAGGTATGTATAGTCATTGTATTTGACGTGTGATTTTGCTTTCCCTTTCACCAAATGAAATTTCTTCTACTGTTCTTTATCTACTTCCTCTATTTCCTCAATTTATCTTAAATATTTATACATTAAAAATTCTTCTGTATGCTAAAACGCTCTTTTCATCTACAAATTCTTAACACATGAGCTAAATTTGTTCTTAGGTTTTGTCCAATTTTGTTTATAAATCGGTTGTCAGAAATTGTCAGCTTATGCTTCTTTCGAGTGTTATATAGTCTTGGGTGTTTGACATGACAGGTCATGCAAATATGAATTGACAATGGCCCGGTTAATTTTATGTTCTGACACTTGAAGATATTTTAACTGGTACTCCACTCAATGGCTTCACCGCCGTGTTTTGCAGTTTTAAAATCATCTCCCCCGCCTCATCAATCTTCTCACAGTGATGACAGCCAAGAGTCCTCCTGCCTGAAGGCCAGGAAATACACATGTTGTGGATTATATTGCCTTGTTATTAGTAATTTACCTTTCCACATTTTACAAAGTCTAAAATGCATTCCTTCTCTTTCTCCTCACTTGCACATCAAGTAATCCCTTAAATAGTTCTTACGGTAACATTTGCAAAGAGCATTACTCCATCTTTTGAAATATTCCATGGCAGGTAATTTATGTAGATTTTAAAAGGAATCGATCTTAGTATGGATCTTTGCGGAACTCCTCTTTATATATTTGTCAGTTTTGATTGTTGATTTCATTACGGCATTATCTGCGTGCGATTACACTCCTCAATTGATAAAAATAATAAAACTAAACTAAACAAATAAAACTCCCGGGAAGATAACTAACTATATATAAATAAAATAATTTTAAAAATAACCATTAACATCAAAAATATAACAGAACAAACTACAACAAAATATCACTCTATCAAATTGAATTCTATATTCAAAGTTTTTATGGGCCAGTTCATCTATATGTGCATGTACTTACCAATGACGCGTCTCTATAAGCATTAGGAATTGTGTTTATTATAGCATTCTGTAATATCTTACATTGTGTGCTTATATGGGCTAAAACGCCAGCTATCAGTGAATCTGTCGAACTAACTATCAAAGCATAGAGAATCCTCCACCAAAATTGATAAAACCAAACAATTTCATAAGCAGGACTAGCGTTGGTATCGAACCAAGAAAATGTCATGTAAGGCATCTCCCATCTTTGCGTTTTAGTGTGGAATATGCGTTTCCACATGGTTCCCAGAGCCCCAAGAACACAAACCATTACGACAGAAAAGTAATAAAGATAGGTCTGTAACAAAACATCCTTTTTTTTTAATATAAAGCAGTTACTGTATTAAAAGTGACTTGTGTTCATGTCAATTTATCACTATCAATTTGCAATTGATGGACATTGCTTATTCGGCGAAACTTCTAATTGCATCTGTTCTTCGTAGAAAAATCTAGAAACCTATACTTAAACACCTACCTGCCGATTGCTTATAAGAATACAGCGTCTTATCAACTTTTCTTCCAACTTCCCACCTCTTAATTCACTAGGAGAAAAGTTTCCCTTTTCCATGTCGTCGAGTGTTTTTCCAATCTCTAGTCGATGATAAAGTAAAACCGATACTTTTACAATACCTAAAATACTAATAATAGTTAAGCTAAGAAATACTGATGAAGATTGTGACAAAAAAGGAGATTTTTATTTATGAATGATAACTTCTAAACTATTCATCTAACTCTCTACATGATCTAAACTTCTTTGATAGAAATTCTCCGGTGTAATTGAGTGATTCGTATTATGTATAAGTATGCGTTGATGTCAGAATTTTTCAAGATCGATAACATGAACGGATACATAGCCTTCCTTAAAACGTGTTCTTTTGTTACGTTCTATTTGCCCAACATGCACATTGTAAATGTTCTAATAAAATAGTAGGTATATTAGGTAAAATAACAAATCTCCATTTTTGTTCTTTTGCAATATTGCCTAAACCATCGGGAATTTCTAGTCAGTCCAGACTCTGGGTGAAATGCACTCATATGCTTTACATAGAATATTTTCGAAATACTGTCAGCTTTGCTGAATGAGAAATAGTCATAAATAGTAGTCGTTTTTATGATATTTAGTTCTTTTCTTTGCAATTACGTCATTGTAGCTGAAATTTAACTAATCCATAAATCAAAAAAGAAAAAAATAGTGAAGATACTTTATATTTTAGAGTCTAACATAATGTATCTATTTATATTAGCGTCTTTTCTGTAGACCTCGATATCGATTTTGTAATTCTTATTTTTAGAAACACTCACTCTAAAATAATTCTTTGATATTTCTGATCACGCTGGAGAAGCCAGAAAGCTCTTTACTTATTAGTTTGTAAGAGATGACGAGTAATGTCCAGAAGGCAGAGGCAAATGCAACGTCCTTGTTCATGAACCATTTTAAATTCAATAAAATAAAATGTCTACAAATGTAGTAACCAATGTAAATTGGAAGCCTTGTGTTATCATTTGTTATACAGACGATAGTTAATTGCTCGAACAGTCTGCACAATTCTGCCGTGTTTCAATCTTTTGCGCATATTCTTCGATATTTCTGATCACATTGGAGAAGCCATAAAGCTCTTTACTTACTGGTTTGTAAGAGATGACGAGTAATGTTCAGAAAGCAAAGGCAAATGCAACTTCATTGTTCATAAACCAATTTCAATCCAACAAAAATGAAATGTCTACAAATGTGGTAACCAATGTAAATTGGAAGCATTGTGTTATCATTTGTTATACAGACGATAGTCAATTATTAGAACAGTCTACACAATTCTGCCGTGTTTCAATCTTTTGCACATATTCTTTGATATTTCTGATCACACTGGAGCAGCCTGAAAGCTCTTTACTTACTGGTTTGTAAGAGATGACAAGTAATGTTCAGAAAGCAAAGGCAAATGCAACTTCCTTGTTCATAAACCAATTTCAATCCAAACAAATGAAATGTCTACAAATGTAGTAACCAATGTAAATTGGAAGCATTGTGTTATCATTTGTTATACAGACGATAGTCAATTGTTAGAACAGTCTACACAATTCTGCCGTGTTTCAATCTTTTGCGCAAATTCTTTGATATTTCTGATCACACTAGAAAAGCCAGAAAGCTCTTTACTTACTAGTTTGTAAGAGATGACGAGTAATGTTCAGAAAGCAAAGGCAAGTGCAACTTCCTTATTCCTGAACCAATTTCAATTCAAAAAAATTAAATGTCTACAAATGTAGTAACCAATGTAAATTGGAAGCATTGTGTTATCATTTGTTATACAGACGATAGTCAATTGTTAGAACAGTCTACACAATTCTGCCGTGTTTCAATCTTTTGCGCAAATTCTTTGATATTTCTGATTACACTAGAGAAGCCAGAAAGCTCTTTACTTACTAGTTTGTAAGAGATGACGACTAATGTTCAGAAAGCAAAGACAAATTCATCTTCCTTGTTCATGAACCAATTTCAATTCAAAAAAATTAAATGTCTACAAATGTAGTAACCAATGTACATTGGAAGCATTGTGATATCATTTGTTATACTGACGATAGTCAATTGCTAAAAGATTCTGGTAAAAAAGAGGCAGTAAATCACCCATATTTAATGTAACAAATTCGCTATATATATACTAAATTTAAACCTTTATTCAATTATCATAAAAGTCAATATTAAATGCAAACGGTCTCGGCCTACTGGGAAACTAAATCACAATTGCATCGAAGTAATATGTACCCTCATCCCACAATCTTTTTGTGAAAATATTCTCGCGTTCTACTGTTTTGCCTTAGAATAATTAAGATAATTATAATGCACTGAATTATGTATTACATCTTTTCTTGTCATTTTTTATATAAAGATCTTCCCAACAGGGACGATATGTTTTTGAAACGTCATGGCAGCCATATTTAAAATGGTAGAAATATCACTTGCTGTCATTTCTGTTTAGTATTGTTTGACAATACATCAAGGCAAAATACACGCTTCAACAGCGTTTGCTTATTATCCAAAAATGTATAAAAATAATCGTTCTTTTGTTCAAACTCAACGTGATCTTCGTGAAGATTATGGTTCACATATCGTCTTTCTGTGCTTGCTATTCGTCGAATCGTTGAAATATTTGAAACAAATTTCACTTTACACGATACCAGAACACCAATAAGACAACGAAACGCAAGAAACCAAGAGAATATTGATGCTGGAAGTGCCAATAAAGAAGATGAACATCGGTCGATTAATCGACGTGCTCAAGAACATGGCCTTTCAAAAATAACAACTTGGCGTATTTTGAGGAAGATTTGGTTTTACATGCGTACAAGAGTGTGGTGGCTCAAGAACTGAAGCCACTTGACCATCATAAGCATCTGGTGTTTGCTGATTGGGCTATAGAGCGACTTGATTCTGATTTTTCCCAAAAAATCATCTCTTCAAATGAAGCTCATTTCTGGTTAAACGTCGGACCAACTCATCGTTTAGAGCAAATTATCATCATTGACTTACTCTAGGCACGCTCAGGGAGAACCATTGTTTGGATTGACTTTGTCTAAATTCCAGGACTACCTGATAGCGCATACCACTGCATTCGACCTCCATATTGCTGGATTACAGGCGTGCGTCAAGCTCCCAGTCGGGTTTGTTAATAAACAAAATTGTTTTTGGTGTGAATATAATTCACATTAGATTTATGAGAAGCCTTTACATCAAAAAGAAAGTTACTGTTTGGTGTAGTTTATGACATGATAGCATCATCGGACATTATTTTTTTGAAGACGCAAATGGAGACGCAGTAGCAGTGAATGGTGAGCGTTATCGAACAATGTTAACAGATTTTTTGTGGCCAAATTGGATGAAATTGATTTTCAACACATATCTTTTCAACAAGATAGTGCAACACCACATTTTGCCAATGCCACTATGGTTTTATTGGAAGAAAAGTTAATGAGTCTGTAATCTCCATAAATGAAACTGTTAATTAGCCTCCAAGAAGTTGCTATATAACACCTACGGATTTCTTGTTTGGGGATATTTGAAGTCGTTTGTCTCTGTCAACAAACGTCGAACTATAGACGCTTTGAAATTGAACATCGAACGCCTGCATTAATGATTGCAAAAAGTCACCAAAAATTGGGTTCATCATATTTGAGTGATATGTTATTCAAAACATAATTGTCACAAGTTTTACTATAAACTAAAAAAAAAGTTTTGACTTTACTTCAAATATTTTGTATTTATGTATTTAAGAACATATCGTCCTTATTGGAAAACCCTTTACATACCTAATAAATCAGTTCCCAAATAACTGAGATTATTCACCAAAACATCCATGTTATCGAAATAAGCATAAATTTCATACAACTCCACCACTGTATACGTCATTACAATAGATAACAACCATGCTGTCGAATAAATCCTATACAGACAACTTTCGCCGCCTGAAAATGATATTCCCAACACTTTCAGGACAGTCCTTTGTAGAAAAAAGTAATTCTGAACTTTTTCATCGGAAGAATTCTTATACAATACCATTATGCGATCACTTCCTTGGCTTGTACCATCAGAAATTATTATCTAGACAGATGCAGATATATCATGTTGGATATATCATTTTATAACGACTGATGTTTTTTAATTTTTAATCAGTTTGGGCGGTCCGTTTTGGAACTGTATTCAAGCGTTAAAAAGTTTTTAAAAGTAAATAACGTGAAGTCGAGTAAAACTTTAAAGAAAAAATGGAACTGTTTAAAAGTTTATTATAGTAAAGTTCATGGTTACAGTTGCTGCTTGAGATACTCAAAATATTATATAAAAGTAACCTAGCTTTTACCTATTACTAAGGTATTAGGCTCGTCACATGACTAAAGATAGATTGTACGTATACAGGTCAATTAATATTACTAATGAGATAAGAATATAGACATAGGTAAATGTATATCAAATAATTCTTAATTAAAAGTCAATAAAGACAATATAATTACTAATCTAATGTATAACGCTTGCATGTTGGTATTGTTATTAAAATAATATTACGATAGAATTGCTAGAGATTATTAATATACGAGGAGAGTTTTTTATGTTATCTGGCTATGAATGAAAGGAGTTAGAAAACGAACACATTTTTCAACGTAAGAACTATTAACACTAACACACTTATTCCAACGTTTCTTTAATAACACTATGACTTCAAAAAAGAATTCTCTTGGGAATTCCGCAAAATACAATCCTACAGCGTTTTCCTCGCCTTCATTCGATAAAAATCTACGCCTGCTCAAAGTTTTTTGAGTTTTGGAAAAAGATATAGTTACAGGAGAGCGAGGTCTGGACTGTAGCATGGATGTTGTAATTCCTGAAAAGGGCATTCATTGATTATACTAGACGACACGATTTTCATACCTGACTTAGCAGCCTAAAATGTTAGTATTTTGTATTGTTTCAAACATAAAAACTGTATTCTAATATAGGATATCACGTCACAATTTCAAAATAATTTTTTTTTGTGTTATCACTATTAACATGAAATTAAAATTAAAAAGGTATTGTAACAAGCTCGAGCATATTCGCGGCTATACCGTGAAGGGCATCGGCAACTACAAACGATACGACGTCACGCATTCCAGGGAGAAGTAGAGAATTCTCATATTTTAGTCATCGCGAAATATACTAGAATGGAAACTTCTGAAATCGATACGTGGATATATGAAGGTTGCAGAAACTGTGTTGCATGTAATTTTCAAGAATGGAAAACCTTGCAAGAGGCTGTAAAAATTCTCCGGACAGTTTTTGTTATGGTTGTGGACTATAGATTACAAAACCGCAAGGCCTCTAAGTGAATTAATTCAAAGATATTATGAACAATATTTTGACTTCAAAATTAAAAGTCAAGATAAAATGGGTACCAGATATATGCTGTATTTCGTGTTATGTCAAATTAACTCAGTGGAACAAAAACAATAATTTTTCTGAAGACCTGTCAGAAAGACCAATGATTTGGCGTGAACCAGCAGATCACGTCAGGGACTGTTACTTCTCACTTGTAAACATTGAAGGGTTTTCAAAAAGAAATAAACAGAAAGTAATGTATCCATTCCATCTGCCAGCAAACCATTGAAAAGAACCGATTGTGAGCTTCCAATTCCAATGCATTCGAATTCTTCTGCAAATTCCACGGACAAGGAAGACATAAACGATGTTTTCAATGTGTCGCTTTCAAGTGATCTGACGTATGTTCCTTCTGACGAACCACGTCTCATTACTCAATCAGGTCTGAATAATTTGAAACGGGATTTGGGTTTAACCAAAGAAAGTCACCAATTTTGGGATCTCGATTAAAAGAATGGAATCTTTTACATTCCACTACAAGAATCTCTATATTGAAGAATCGTCACGGAAATTGAGTTCATTTTACAAAGTTGAAATAAATTTCTGTTCCTGTACTGATGGAAATCAACTTTTGTATGAAATGAGTATTGAATATAACCCTGCAAAATTGCGATTGTTTGTAGACTCGTCGAAAACAAGTCTCAAAGCCGTTTACTTTATAATGGTAACTGGCAATCATCAATTCTAATGGCTCATTCTACAAACACGAAAGATAAGTATGATACTATGTCAACTCTCCCCCCCCTCTCTCTCTATCCATCGTTCTCTCTCTCTCTTTCTCTATCCATCCTTCTCTCTCTCTCCCTCTCTCTGTCCACGATAGCGACCAAATGGCTTGGCTAACGCCTCGCTCTTAAGATCTCATCAAATTTTTATTGAAATCGAAACCGGAAGATACACCAATATGTTGACTGCTAAGTTTACAACAAATATACTCAAAAGTAAATTAATATTTTTTTTATAAAACAATTTTTCAAAATTCCTACTAGAAAAAGTCTTATCGAGAAACAGCTTTTTGCAAGTATCTGGAAGATATATTAAGAGAATAAACGTATTTAAAGCTCGATTTTGATTAATTTTTGTATTAAAAAAATGTTTCGTATACATCTCGCAAATTATGCATTCCATATAAATTTATTAAGAAGATAGAATATATGCACATACTGCCTTCAAATTGAATAAAAATAAGAATGTTAAGAATTAGCTTAGTTGCTGAAAAAGAATATTAATTTTATTTTAAGAAGGGCGTTTACCTATCGAAAATTAAGGCATCGCCGTTTCGCGTTTTTTAAACTCATTTTGTAATTTTAGAATCTCAAATTTGGGTTAGTGATGCAAAAGGCATCAATTTATAATGTCAAGGTCCGTTTTTGTACTAATTTATTTTCTTAAAAAAGTTATGTGTCTTAGAAATAACCACAAAAATGAATTTGATTAAAGTCTACTAACTAAGGCCTGTACACAAAAGAAAAAAAACGACCTCTACGCGCTAGCTGCACATTTGATGTACGATATAAGGAAAAAAATCAAATTTATGTACTTATTCTTAAAGATAAAAAACATTAAACAGTAAACCTTGTCACACACATTTCACACAAGATTTTACGCGTCGTCTATCCCCACTTTACGGTATCTCTACCGGTCCCAGCGAAGACGAAAATCTATCGGAATCGGTCGGTTATTGCAGACTTAAATGCGAGTGACAGTTTAATTACAAACTGTCACTGACATTTAAATGTCATATATACCTATAATATTCGAGTGTATAATAATATAACAGTTATGGGCAAGCGAAAATTGGCTTATTATAACACATCAACAACATCAACAGTTCCGTAAGTACACATTCTTTATACATATTGCTGTGACTCTTGCAAATTAATGATTGTATAAAATATATTGATTAACTTAAGAGGGGCGTTTACCTATCGAAAACTAAGGCATCGCCGTTTCACGTTTTTTGAATTTATTTTGTAATTTTCGATTCTCAAATTTGGGTTAGTGGTGCAAAAGGCATCAATTTATAATGTCAAGGTCCGTTTTTGTACTAATTTATTTTCTTAAGCAAGTTATGTGTTTTAGAAATAACCACAAAAATGCATGAATTTGATTAATGTCTACTAACTAAGGCTGGTACACAAAAGAAAAAAAAACGACCTCTACGCACCAGCTGCACATTTGATGTACGATATAAAGAAAAAATAAAATTTATGTAATAATTTTTAAAGATAAAAAACATTAAACAGTAAACCTTGTCACACACATTTCACACCAGGTTTTTGGCGTCGTCTATCCCCACTTTACGGTATCTCTACCGGTCCTAGCGAAGGCGAAAATCTATCGGAATCGGTCGGCTATTATACTTAAATGCGAGTGACAGTTTAATTACAAACTGTCACTGGCATTTAAATGTCATATATACCTATAATATTCGAGTGTATAATAATATAACAGTTATGGGCAAGCGAAAACTGGCTTATTATAAAACATCAACAACATCAACAGTTCCGTAAGTACTCATTCTTTATACATTATGTTTCCCATCTATAGTATTCCTTAATCTATGAATAAAACCGAAGCACTGTGATGGAAACCGAATATCGTGTAGCTCCACTTAGTCACACCCCCCTTGCGTCTACCCGTCGCGCGAGTAATATAGGTTGCATAAGTTTCTATTTGTTGGTAAACGCCCGTCTTAAATAATAAACAAGAGCAGAATCAAGCATATACAGTTCTAGGCCTTATGCTAGACCAAAGTCTTATAATTTTCTGCAAAACAGTAGGTTTAGCAATTACACAAATCACTAGCTCAGTTTTAAAATTACTAACGAAATTTTCTCTCAGGGGCAGAAAATAATAACAATGTTCCTTCTCCAATATGAATGCTTTCAAGTTGTCTCCAGGTCAGATAATTAAATAAAAATACAAAATAAACCTTATAATATACTTTTTGCAATTAGTACCGTAATCATACAATTTATTTCACTAGTGCTGTAATAGGGTCTATTACAGCACTAGTTGCGTAATAGAAATGGAACATTTAAACAGATTTATTTTAAGTTGGTCACATTGCAACAGAAATGGAGATGTGAATATGACATTTTGTAAGCAAGTTTGAGGTTTTTATATTGAAATTCATTGTAAGATTTGATATTTTTAATTAATCTTTGAAATAGTACAACTATTATAAACATTTATATTAACGTTTGAATTATCTTTCGAAGTGATAGTGATACCGTGTGCAGTAGAAACATTCTGTTGAAAATTATCAAAAATGTGTCAATTTTAAATTAACTTGTCAATTTAAATCTTGTGCCAAACCAAGGTGACAACCGCCACAAAATTTCCCTTGATTATCAAATTTTTCTCGTTTTGCTTTTACAAAAAGAGAAATTTTAAAACTAATTGCAAAAAATAGCATAAAAGACACGTTTCATTTGACATTAAAGCACTCATTCAGTTAAGAAACTCGTGTCTACGCCACTCGTTTCTTAAACTCTGAATTCGTACTTTGAAACGTCAAAATGAAACTTGTCCTTTAATATACTATTATTAAATAACTAATTCACAAGTAAAACCAATATCTTTATAATTAACCATATCATAAATGTTATGTTAAAAATTTTGCATGTCATGATAACATAATATGATAAATATGATAATTATGTTCAAAATAATATAAAAAAAAACTATCAGTAAACATTCTACTAAACATTCATCATTACTTAATTTATTTCTATTTAATTGTAAAAGAATCAACATATCAAAAAAAAATTATTATATGTTATGAGTTATACTGGATTATAAATAAACAATAAAATTTTATCACTTATCGGTTTCAAATATATAAACACTAAGGTAATGGCTCTGCCCTGATTAATTCTGCTCAGCGCCTTTTCTCGCTTCCGAACAATATCACCAAAAGACAGATTCACATGGGCAGGTACCCCAGGGTTCCATCCTACGAGTATGTCTTTCAACTCTTTGAACACACCCCTAACATACACAACAATATGCTCATCCCTTAATGAATATACGTCTTTAAAATTCAAATCAAATGCCTCTGTGTATTCAGAATTATTGGCATAGTCCTGATTAGTTCTGATCAGCGCCTTTGCTCGCTCCCGAAACAGAGCCACCAAGACCAATTCGTGTTTTTAGGATTAATCAAGGCTCCATGCTATGAATTAATCACCTATTTAATTCATTGCACACATCCCTGACTTATGACCCAACACGTCAAAATTCCAATACACAAACACAATAAAGTATAAAATAAATAAATAATATATTTACATAAAAAAAAAATTACTAACCTCGTTCTACAACTCCAGTACAAAACACAACATAAGAAAAATTATGTAATACATAAAATACAATAAAACAAAATTAAATAGCCTTAATCACCTTAATTCCTCATATAGGATTTCGAACTCATTCATATTTGAATCGTAAAAAAAATATTTTTGTAAACAGTGAAGAAATATTCTACAAAAAAAAAACTTTAATTACCCTAATACTTTAATCTTATAAATGTCTCAAACACCAAGTGTCTATACTTTTATTCCAACTTGATAATAAATACTTTCTCATTAAATCTTAAACTAAATCATTACAATTACTAAAAATGTTCTACCATAACGCACGGTATGATTACCCCACGTATAAGAATAAATCATATTAGTTCAATAAAATTAAAAAAAATTAACTCGCTAGAAATATCAAAGTCTTATTTAGACAAAATTATCTAAGTACCAATAAAAAATTTTCGTAAAATATTATAAGTTCAGAATGATTGAAAATTCAAGTTCAAATAAGTCATAATATTGTAACGTTTTCGGGTTCCAATAAACAACTAGTGCAATTATTTATTTAAAACAGTCTGTATATTTATATACTTAAAATTATATAACAATATAAAAATATAAAAACTAACGTAACACACTTAAACTACTACAATTTAATTATCACAGGTATTTATTTATGTCTATTACTAATATCTCTGTCCGTATTTATTTATATAACAGTTCTATTTATATCACACGGCACTACTATATTTATTTATTTGGCTACCACTATTTATTTCCACTGTTCCCACGAGACCACTTCTTTATCCCGAACTACTCCGCGATTACTTCTCCGCAATGAATGAATCCCATAATGAATTGAATCCCGGTGACTCAGTCGCCTTATATACCATGCATGAAATGTTCTCGAAGCATTCTCGTAAACTCTGTCTCCCTCTAGAATATTTGTAGAATATTCCCAGACATTTGTCTCCGCTTCCGATACAGTACCATGCGTAAGTGTATGACTCACCGCTTTACGATGTTTACCATCCGCGCCGAATATGATTTATTGCTCGCCCGGTCTGCCTCTTTTTTTGCATGTGACAATTTCGTTTTTATCGCGCCGAGAGATCTGATTCTTTTATTTAATGTAAACACATTTCGTTACATTGCCCCCTTCTTAAAAACTGCGATTCGTCCCGAAACACACTATTCCATGTTCTTGACGCCGGCGGATGACGAAATCCACACCGGGACCCACGGGTGCACCCAGCCGTCTTGTGGCAATGGCAATCCACCGTCCCAGGTGGGCCGACAGCCGCGCAAGACCATTTCCATACCAGCACGCCGAAACACCACCTCCAGTATGTTTCCTTCGATTTTCCATACCAAACGGTCTAATCCGCAGCCCAGCCTCGAAATTGCCAGCCTCCCCACATCCTGCTCGAGTGCACGTCCTCGTAAATCGACAAGGGATTCCCATAAGCTGGCTCTCTAGGTTTTCCAGCAATTTGTCACACATCCGCCACTTCACCGCCGTCACGTCCATGGTATGGGGCAACTGGTTGAAACACACCATCCCTGGCTCACTATGAGGTGTTAGTCTCATGCGATAAACGACGTCATCTAAATTGCTCCAGTATTTCGTATGGTCCCTCCCGGTATTCTTGGAGCTTTGGGGACAGGCATCGGCGACGTTGAGGATCATATAATCAAACAAGGTTTCCTTCTCCGTAACCACCTCTCTCGGCTTGCACGTGGTAACGATTCTTCGTCCTGTCGCTGGCATCCTGAGTGTGATGGCGTACTCGCTCGTGGACATCCTTCAACCTTCGCCAGGATCCACTGACGCAGTCTTCTCCATTTGGGTTCTCCACAACACACTTGAGTAGATCATCTTCAGAGAGTCCCATTGAGCCCAGTAGGATTCCAGTCCCTGTGAACGAGGAGCCACTTCTTGCCAAGCCAGTCCGCGACCAATTCCTTTCCAAACCATCAATGAACCAAGGTCTTCATCAGCTTCTTGACCAATCCGCAAATTGTCAGGATGCCACGGATCGTCAACCACGATTGTTCCGAATGTGTTGGCCGATTTTTCTTCTAGGCGGTTGCTATGCCTGCAGTCTTCTAGACGTGGTCTTCTTGCAACAGCATCAGCGATTTGGTGTTGCACAGATGCACTTCGCGCTATTTATCTTGAGGCTCTACGATACTGAGTCGACGATTGCCTCTTCTCATCGACCCGTTTCATTTTTCGCTGCTCCGCTATGGTTTTCTTGGGCTTCTTCGCGCATTTACTATGCGCATGGCCCATTTCCATCTCCATTTCCATTTCCAATTCCAACATCGGAGCGTTCTTCTCTTAGGTTGCACCTTATTCACTAACCGTCGGACTACCTGTTCCAGGTGTGCATGCCCATACTTCATCTCAAGACGCTTGATTAATTGAGGGTAGTCTTGACACTCTTCTGGAAGTAAGGTCTGTAGAACATCACTGACCTGTCCTCTTAATGACACAATCAGGGCAGTAGCTTTCTTCGGGGACATCCACCCATTCGCTCCTGCAGCGGCTTCGAATTGATTCCGGTTCGACATCCATGACGTCTTTCCATCGAAGGTGGGAGGCTTTACCTTTGCCTTCGCTGTTCGGGCAATCTCCAGGCTTCCGCTTGAGATATCATGGGGCCCGCAGTCGTTCATCGCTGGCAACTGAAGCTGAACCCCAAACTCGTCCCCCATTCCGAACACGCGCTCCTCAACTTTCTGTTTTACGGCATCGATGGCCTCAGAAAATTCCTGTCTCCCATTCGATGAATTCTTTTGAATGTCTTCCTTAAAAATAGTCTCGCGTTGTTTTGCAATTTCATCTCTTAGAGTCTTCATATCAGTCTCGAATTGTTTTGCAATTTCATCTTTTAGAGTCTTCATACTAGTCTCGAAATGTTTTGAATTATTTGCAAGTTCATCTTTTAAAGTCTCCATTTCATCTTTTAAAGTCTCCATTTCATCTTTTAAAGTTTTCATTATTAAGCTTAGATCAGGCTGTACTGGAAACAAATATTTCTCGGGATCCTCACCTTCATTTATTAAAAGGTCAGGAAGCCGATCCTGGAGAATTGTTTTTTTTCCAGACGTATCTGCGCCCCTTTCTTCCAATTCTGCCCTTAACTCGGAGACCTTTTGTTCTTCCAAACGTTTGGTAGCCATTTATTTATTTATTTATTTATTTATTTGCACTTATATTGTTTACCCCACACCTGACACCAATTGTAACGTTTTCGGGTTCCAATAAACAACTCGTGCAATTATTTATTTAAAACAGTCTGTATATTTATATACTTAAAATTATATAACAATATAAAAATATAAAAACTAACGTAACACACTTAAACTACTACAATTTAATTATCACAGGTATTTATTTATGTCTATTACTAATATCTCTGTCCGTATTTATTTATATAACAGTTCTATTTATATCACACGGCACTACTATATTTATTTATTTGGCTACCACTATTTATTTCCACTGTTCCCACGAGACCACTTCTTTATCCCGAACTACTCCGCGATTACTTCTCCGCAATGAATGAATCCCATAATGAATTGAATCCCGGTGACTCAGTCGCCTTATATACCATGCATGAAATGTTCTCGAAGCATTCTCGTAAACTCTGTCTCCCTCTAGAATATTTGTAGAATATTCCCAGACATTTGTCTCCGCTTCCGATACAGTACCATGCGTAAGTGTATGACTCACCGCTTTACGATGTTTACCAGCCGCGCCGAATATGATTTATTGCTCGCCCGGTCTGCCTCTTTTTTTGCGTGTGACAATTTCGTTTTTATCGCGCCGAGAGATCTGATTCTTTTATTTAATGTAAACACATTTCGTTACAATATTTTCTTGCGCTAAAGCTTACGGTAAACACTTTCTTGTGAATATTCACTTGATATACCAGGCTTTAATATTAGCTTCTTGAATAAAATTACGATAACATTCTTATATTATTTTACTTAAATTAATTTAAATTTGCTAGAATACAAACTTAATAAATATTTATATACACTGACATTTAAAATAAATAAAATAGTAATTAATTAAATTAAATCTAGAAGTGATCTTGATTATGCTTATTTACAATTTACCACCAAACTCAAGATCACTGCAATATGTTTCCCATCTATAGTATTCCTTAATCTATGAATACAACCGAAGCGCTGTGAAGGAAACCGAATATCGTGTAGCTTCACTTACTCACACTCCCTTGCGTCTACCCGTCCCGCGAGTAATTTAAGTTGCATAAGTTTCTATTTGTTGGTAAACGCCCGTCTTAAAACGTTTATTTTTAAGTGTTAAGCATTAGACAAAACAGGTAACACAAGGGTATAATGGGTTGCCTATATTTAAAGAGAAACTTTTGTATCAAAATAAATATGATTTATTAATATATCAGTTGAATAAATACTAAAAGTAAAGTACAAGACAAACACAAAACAAATCAATAGGTTTTATGCTGTCTGAAAGACACATCAATGCCAGATGAATCAAAATAAAAACAAGACATGCTTGAGCAAAATTATGCAGTCTTGAAACACAGTTTTAAGAGAATGAACGTAAATTCAGACATGCATAATATCACAATGTATAAGAAAGATTTTAATACCCACACTTAAAATATAGCAAATACCTTGAACTTATATCTATGAATAATAAAAGGATATGAGTCAAAACATTTATAATACGATATATTCGATGGCAATGCTCTGTGTAAACAATCAATAACTCTACGAATACATGGTTTTATATGGTTAGAAAACCTGCAAAGAAAAAATATAGTGTCAATATTGTTAACAGTTTTTTGCAAATTAACGTACTACCAGAGGAGAGGGCCTGGATAGAATCTGGAAACGATGTGACGGGAGCGACTGGCCTTTGTGATGCGGGATCCGTAAGAAAGATTCCAGTTATCTATAATGTGTTCCCCAGTATTACCTAATCGAGGTATTTCTAAAAGAAAAATAAGGATAACCTTAGTCAATGGAAAAAGAAAATACATAACAAATGATAAAAAAGGTAATACGTTCATATACAAGTACAATGAGGGACTATATTAAGAAGACAGAAAAAAATTTACCTACCGTGGATGAAACATGTTAAGTTTGTGAAAATTTTAATAATAAACAATTCAAGATGCTGGCATTAGTGAATAAACTGTCAAAGACAATGTGTGCTTGTTAGTGTAGATGCGGCTACTTGAAGAAGACGAACAAGAGGAATTTCATCACGGGCGTTTCAAGAAATTGATGCCAACTTAAAATTTAGTTTGAGAAGAGAAGCGCTGCAAATTTCCGATAGTCAATTGTCTTCATATATAATCTAAAAACAAGAATCGACTTGTTAGAGATGAATTTTGTACTTCGAGCTAGAAAGACGTAAAATTTTCTAAAAAAATAAAATTTTTGATATAGCAAAAGTGAGAGTAGGATTGATACACTACTTTTCGACTCACGATTAGTTTATTTGTGTTAAGATTTAGAATTCAATTTTTAGTTTAGCTTTTATTTTTAAATAATTTCCTTACAATTAATGTTTTTTGTATTGCTGTTTATTTTAAAATGTAGGATATGAATAAGGCAGAATTTGAAAAGATATATGATGAAATAAAGTAAGTTAATAAATAAATGATTCAATTTTGGAAATAATTAGTGGTGCTGTGCGTTTCTAAAAGTACTATGTGAAAATATTTGCTTTTAGTAAGACGTTGAGCATTATTAATTAGATAAATATTATCCTGTTTAGTAATAATAATTTATTTGTTTCTAATAGTAATGAAAGGATTGTTAATGGTGTTGGATTCGCTGAGAGTACTATGTGCGAATAATCATAATCATAATCATCTTTATTTCCAAGCTAGATATACAATATTACAACTAACAGAGGTACATGCTGGAAACATGTCAGAAGTGAGTACATGATAAAATCATGCCAGAATTACATAATAAAAGCAGTAATAACTAAGCAGTCCTTATTCACTAATTACATTGTAGGTTTGCTGAGCGAGCCACTTATGAATACCCTTTCAACACAACAAAACCAAATCTTCAGGGTCAATAATTCAGATAGTCATCTATAGAGCAGCAATTGATTGCCAGTATGTGGCTTCTTACAGCACCTCTGAAAAGCTCCAAACTCAATGACTGTTTGATTTGTGAGGGGAGCTTATTAAAAAGTTTGCATCCCATATATAGTATATTTCTCTGAAAAAATTCTGTCCTGTGAGCATGTGGTAAAAGATAGTCTAGATTTCTCATACTATACTGATGAGAGACACCAGCAGCAAACTCCGATCTAAATCTATAGACCAAGCTTAGCAGTTCTAAAATGTATGCGTCGTAAAACGTTAACAGTCATTGATCAGCAAATAAGTTTCTACATGAATCACGGAAATTGAGATCAAAAACAATGCGAAGTGCCCGCTTTTGCATTAAGAATACTCTATTACATCCTATACAGGATCCCCAGAAGCTAATACCATACGTCATTTTGGAAAAAAAAAATTGAGAAGTAGTAAACCTTCAACACACTTTGAGAGCAAGATCCCTTTAAGTTGCGAAGCGCATAACATACCCCAGATAATGCACTACAAACATCATCAAGTTGAGTGTCCCACTTGAGGCTCCGATCAACAGAAAGACCGAGGACCTTGGCGTGTAAGACCCTGTGTATATTAGGGAAGGAGGGATTCAAAAAACCAGACGAAACTCCGTCAGCAAACACAATACACTTCGTTTTTTTCTACATTCATTAACAGTTTATTGACTTTCATCCAATTGTTTACTTGTGAAAGTGTAAGATTTAAGCTGTCAATCAAGTTACTTAGAGTATCAGAGCAAAGAATAATATTAATATCATCAGCATACAGTGAAACAGTTGCCGACGAATGTAAAGTCCCGGGAAGATCATTTATGTACAACAGGAATAGGGTAGGCCCAAGAACTGAGCCCTGCGGAACCCCAATATCAGATTGAAGTGTTGCTGAGTCATGCTCTCCTATAATCACTTTTTGTGTTCTACCATTAAGGTAAGATGTGAACCATTCAAGGGCAACACCACTTATACCATATCTCTCTAGTTTGTGTAATAGGATGGGATGGTTGACACAATCAAAAGCCTTGGTAAGGTCAATAAATAGAGCAATACTTAAGGTCTTTTGGTCAATACCACAGCAGATTTCACTAATAAAGCGAAATAATGCTGTATTGGTAGAGTGACCAGGCCACAAACCATGTTGACACCTAGTAAAAAGCTCAAACTTAAGCAAGTAATTAATTAATTGGTTGTTGACAATTTGTTCAAAGATTTTGGAAAATGTTGATATAATTGATATCGGTCGATAGTTCCCAAGATCGTTGCAAGAGCCTCTTTTATAAACCGGTTTAATACCAGCTAATTTTAGTTTCGAGAGAAAGACACCCTTTTGAAATGAGAAATTTATTAAGTAAGTTAACGGACTGAGTATAAATCCATAATAGTTCTTTACAAGTGCAGACGAGACATCATCATTACCTGCATTAGCAGAAGCAGTCAACCTACAAATCACCGCCGAAACATCCGACTCCACCACAGCTGACATAAAAAAAGAATGAGAAAAGGTCTTTATAAATTTATCCAACCCATTGAAATCAATGTTATTGGTATATGATGTGCTAACTAGTTTATTAGGTAGGGAAGCAAAATGTTGATTAAAGGCCTCACTTACATCCGTATAAGTTTGATAATTGTCAGGAAGTACCCTATTATTTATTGCTTTATTGCTGCGGTTCTTAATGACAGACCAGACAGCCCGAGACTTGTTGCTCGCTGTCAATATGTAAGAATCGTTAATTTGTCTTTGCTTTTGTTTAATTAATTCTTTATAATGTCTTTCAGATTGTTAGTATTCTTGTTTATATTGCGGATACTTACTGCTAATATCTCTCATAAGCACCAGTTTATTCCGGAATTCAAGAATGTTAGGAGATAGCCATGGGATGCTTTGATTATTAATGTTATTACGGCATCTCAGCCGTGGAAAACATAAATCCATATAGTATTTAAAAATTTTAATAAATTTTGAGAAGGCATCATCCGGGCAGTTGCTCTCATAAACAGTTAACCACGTCTCATTCTGCAAGTAATTGCAAAAGAGATTCATATTATCACCAGAAAACTCCCGCCTATAAATAACGTCTTATATTCCGAATATTTGCTTTCAGTAAATCATTAGGCATCATTAATTATTATACTTTATCATTTTGATTTACAATTTCAAACCAAATAAATACGAATAAAAAGGGAATGTTTTTGGTGGGCAGGTATTAAGACGCTAGCGGTATTACGTGCGAATGTTTGCAGCCAGTGATTAGTATAGGCCAATTTCGGAGCATTCACGATTGCAAAGTTCTAGATTACCAAGGCACTATGTGAAAATATATGTTTTTGGTAAAATAGAATATGCTACATATTAACAAATTACTTATCAAGAATCAAGGTTTTTCATATTTTTAAAAGAACGGTAATTATTTTATGACGATCATTATAGATATATAAGCTTTACACAAACATTATAACCCAAAGATGGGTAGAAATGTTTTTCTTTTTCATTACTTATAAAGTAAAAATTGCTATGGATACCATATAGCAATGCTATTTATGATTGATGTTTTAATAAAAATATAAATATTATTTTTAAGTAAAATTTAGACTTTTCTTTTAATTTGTAACCTTATCCCAAACAAAACTCATAAGAAATTTTAAAATATTATGCTGATCAGGAACTAGCTTATGATTAAGACTATAATAATTTTATCATAAAAACTATCATTTAATTAAATTATTCAAATTATTGAGGCTACAGCAATACGTATAAGAAAGTCGTGTTTTTTTTTCCTGATATGTATGTGTGTTTGTTCAGTGATCTTTATCGTTACTTTAATATGATAAAGATGATAATATATCTGTTATAAAATTAATAGAAAATCACTTGGATATTTTCTAAAAAGACAGAAATTTTTACAAAATATTTATTTGAACCCATTGCACGACCGAAAAGGATTAATTATCATTTAAAATTGTAAAACTGTTAATTGCTAATGACTGCATAACAAGAAGTATGTACTTCCCGATGTATACATGTATTTAATTTCTTCTTATTAGTCAGCTAATTATTGGAAAACCACACACCTAATTTACCGTATTATTATATTTTAAACAATTAAATGTGTTATATATATTTAACAATGATGTATTTACATAAAGGAATTAATACACCGGCATTTCGAACAAATAATACGCAAATGTTATCGTAAGTCACAGGTTAAAGATAAATGAATACGTACAGGTCAAAATAATGAACAGACTCATATAATGTATTCTGGTCGCCATAAATAAAAGTATACCTAGTAAAGTTTTTTTACTCCTACAAAGAAACGTTGAAAATTTTACCCAGATACAATCGTAACAATATACAGAGTACCCCACCGAAAACGAAACAGATTGAATATCTCGAAGGAGAAAACTTTTTTGAAAAAACGCAAAAACAGGTCGATTTTTGATCCTACCCTTCCATCATATCTTCAACTGTGATACGTCATTCCCCTCCCCTCCATCACTCTAACCATTACAATTTAAATAGGGAAAGTACTAAATACGATACATCATTGAAAAGGTAATTGTACGGAGAATTCAGCAATGTGATTGTTGGTTGCGCTATTTTTGATTTTAGCGCCCTCTAGCGGGAAAAAACGGTTACGTATTTCACAATGTGACACATCATTTCAAAGCTAATTTTATTAGCAATTTAATGCACAATTGAAGAAAATTTAAATAATCGAAAAACCTTGCAGAGCTCTAATATTAGAAACTACGAACTTATTAGTTTACAAAAGACGCTGACAGTCTGTACTTGAGAATGATGACAAATAAATGTCAAAAATATTACGTATTTAGTTGCTAATAAAATTAGCTTTGAAATGTGTCACATTGTGGAATACGTAACCGTTCTTTTTCCCGCTAGAGGGCGCTAAAATCAAAAATAGCGCAACCAACAATAACTTTGCTGAATTCTCCGTACAATTACCTTTTCAATGATGAATCGTATATACTACTTTCCCTATTTAAATTGTAATGGTTAGAGTGATGGAGGGGAGGGGAATGACGTATCACAGTTGAAGATATGATGGAAGGGTGTCCCCCTTGAATCAAAAATCGACCTGTTTTTGCGTTTTTTTAAAAAAGTTTTCTCCTTCAAGATATTCAATCTGTGTCGTTTTCGGTGGGGCACCCTGTATGTAAGCTTAATAATGAATTCAACCATGGGATGTAGTATTAGTAGTCAGAGATCTAGATACAAGCGTTCGAGAATCCGAAAACATCAAGCAGTTTTCTAAAATGACACGGTCATCCCTTAAACATTGCCCGATAATGCTTCTTATCTCTTACAGTAAAGCCCCTAGGGCATTGATTAAGATGCTGGATAGCTTGATTTTTTAATAACAACATCTGTTAGTACAAATTCGCATACATTCCTATTTCTCCAGAACATATTATTTAAGTTGAAATTGTATAGACAAATTCAAAAAAACGGTTACCTCAATTTCCTCTCTAGATTAAGTGTCTTTGGAAATCACATTAGTTAGAATGTAATGGATTTAATAAACAGTACTTACTGTGATATCCGCTTACAAATCTTATTTCAGCAACTTATTGGTCGATCTTTGTACCTCCGTGACGCTAAGCCTCGGTGATATTTACGCTAATCCACTTTATCGTACTAATTTCAGTTGTTTGCCTAGTGCGATAAGAGTTTTGCATTAAATTTCTTCTCTCTATGAGAAATAAACAACTTCGGAGGAAACGTTAGAGACTTGTCGATAAGAAAACTACAGGTATAAATTTAACAATAACAACGTTTCTTGTATACACAACTCATGTAATTACAGTAATACACAGCAGTGGCGCAGTCAGAATTTTGTATTAGGGGGGGTTTTCAAAAAAAAAATATTAAGCGTATTAAAGCACCAAAATTTATAATAAAACTCAAAACGCAACGTACATATAAAGTATATTTAAAAAAAATAAACAAAAAAACCGTCATGTAATGATAAACATGTAAAATACATTTACAAATATAAATGACAATAAAAAAAATTGAGTATACTCATCAACTAAAAACAAGAGGCGAGAAATACATCAACATAGTAAATGTTATTAAAATTGATTTATAAGTTAGGTATACTAAAATAGCTAGACGGCGAGATTGCAGAGCTTAGACATCAAGAACTTCATCTTCCAGAATAGAAATATCAGGATGTATATACATCAAAGCTAGGCCGTTTAATCTATCGTCCCCAGTAGAATTTCGCAAATAATTTTTTAGATATTTTAGGGATGAAAAAGATCTTTCACAAGAGCATGTGGTGACTGGTAAAGTTGCCATTATAACTAAAAGTTCATAAATTGTGGGAAACAAATTTTTATTACATCTTTCCAAAGCCTCAATCGCACTTTGTGGCTTTTCTGCTTTATTTATAATAAACTGGACCCAAAGTGTAACTTCTCCCATAGCACCAGAATCATCCATTTGATAAAATTCAAAAAACTGTTGGGTGGAATTTAAAATATCTTTAATGTCTAAATTATTATTGTTGCATAAAAGTTTTTGCAAAGGCTCAAGAGTACTTTTGTGCTTAATAAATTTTGCATTTATTGCCTGTATTGTTTGGTCGAGAAACGGAATATAAATAACCCCGCGGTAATAATCTTCTGGCGATGAACTAGGAACATTGTTTCTGTGAGTTGCCGATTAATGGTCCGAGGTTGTAACATTGTAATGTCAAACTCGTCACAAATACTTTTGGCCTCCTGATAAATATCTGAAAAAAACTTCTCGTCGTCTTGTCTCATTTTTTTTAAAGATTCAGTGACATTATCAGCTGACTCAAGAGCTAAACTCAGGTCCAAATTTGGGGTCTGTAGGTACTTGCTCAGTGGCAAAGTCAGTGAAAATACAGCTTTTATCACAAAAGTACATAAAAGAAAGCCACATTGACAAATTGCCGACGAAAGTAATTGAGCGTCAGTTGCCGTTTTTTTATCGGTCCATTTGGCAATCTCAAACAAGGCATTTATTATTGGTTTGAGAAGAGAAACGAATGCAGTCACGGCGTCATGTCTCTGAATCCATCTGGTGGGACATAATCTTTTAAGTTTTTCTATTTTTGGTTTTTCGAGTAATTTACTGATCTCATTTTCCAGTACGCGTTGTCGTTTTGGAAAATTAAAAAAATTATAAATTGTTTCGATAGTACCCAGACAGTTCCGTACTTCTGCCACTGAACATCCATCAGAAAGTGCTAAATTAAAGCAGTGTGACGAACAATGAACGTAAAGGGCTTTGGGATAGCTCTACCGTACAATGGCTTGTGCTCCACTAAGGGCACCACTCATTGCACTAGCTCCATCGTATCCTTGGCCAACAAGATTTTTTACGTCTAGCCCTAAATCTATCATGGCATTGCAGATGCTATTTGCTAAACCAGCGCCTGTACCATCAGAAACAGGAATAAACTGTAGAAATTCCTCCCTTATCATGCCATCTTCCACAAATCTTACACATAATGATTTTTGAGTAGTACCACTTATGTCGGTGGTCTCGTCGCATAAAACTGAGAAGTATTTTGCAGCATTTACTTTGTCAACAAGCTTTTTTAATAAAATCGAATTAAACGGCGAGATTATTTCGTTCTGTATTTGTCAGCTGATATAAGTTGCATTAGCACCTGCTGTGCTTAAGCGTTTAGCCAAAATTTGATCTCCTGCCTCGATTCGAAATTTGAGCAAAGACCGAAAATTTCCCTCGCCTTTTACTGGAGGTTCATTTATATTAAGAGGTCCAGAGTCACGGTGACCTCGAAATGACTTTCCTAATCGAGCAAGATACATCGCAGTTTTAATTATGGGTTTTAGGCTTTCCCGATTACTAATTATTTGATCTTTTCGTTGTTTGTCAATTTTTAAAACAACATTTTCAGTTTTTCTCATCATAATATCTAAAAAATTAGCTGCTCGTTCGAGACAATTCTTATGACACAAATGATTTTCATGATTTCTGAATTCTTCTCTGGCGTCCTTCCATTTTTTATACGGAGTTTTAACCAGTTTTCCGGCCTTACTGGCTTGTTGCCCGACAACAGTGGAAAATAACGAACAATACTTGCAGAACGCAGAATCTAAAGAAGGGGAGTAAACTAGCCACCTCCACTCATCAAGCCATTATATCTGAAATTTTAAGTTTCTGGGTCCTGACGATGGAAATTTTAAAGACAGATCCGGTGACCAAGGTTTTTCTAAAAGTGTCTGCTTTGTAATATCGTCGATTGTTTTACCTACATACGACCCAAAATCAAGTACCCAATTGTCTTCGTGTAACTGTCGCTCACCAATATTTTTAGATGTTGAAGGCTCTTTTTCATTTGTTTTATTACTTTTTGAGCTAGTTAAGTCTGACGTAAGCTGAAAGAGAAAAATACTTTTGATTTTTACGTTTTATTTGACTTTTTATTTAGACTTTAGCCCGTATAATCCAAAAATATGTATTCAAAATATCGCAAAAGATCTTTTAAGGATTTTTAATCTAAAAGAAATTCTTTATTTCAATTCAAAAACAGCATTAAAATCGGTAAATTTGTTTAAAAAATAACAGGCTGCGTTGAGAAAATGAAAAATGTTTGTGTATATACATGAAATAAGTCTATTTGAAACTAAAATGCGACATTGATGCGTTCGTCCCGCGGCATTAGCGTCATATTCAAAAAATATACTTACACTAATATTGTTGCTCTGAGCAAACGAATCCAGTCTGGGTTTCTTTATTAAAAATTTATCCATATTTCAGAAAATTCACCTCACAAGTCACACTAATGCTCACAATGTACTCCGCAAAGCAGTAAATCAAAAAAAAACGCTACCGACGATACCAACAAGTGAAACTCAACTATACTAAAGCTCTAAAAGAAAATGTACAAGGCCCGTATCCAAAATGTACTAATTTATTGGCTCTTGTACAGAATGCAATAAATTTAGAGAGCAGGACATGTAAATACCAAAAAAGGGCAAACAATAAGTCTTTTATTTATAAACAATTTGTTTGGCTAGAAAAGTTTCAGCCGTTTTCCTAATATGATTCCTGGTCCACAGTCCATTGTTGATAAAAAAAGCAATAAAATGCAATGTCTCTAGTCACCATACTTATATTATTATATACCTAAAATTTTAAAAAAGGGGAAGTCATATATAACTTATAACTCCAGGATCGACACGTTCGAACACTCAAGTAAAAAAATATAGACCATTTTTTAACTACCAGGCAAATTTATGGATTTTTACGATCCATTTATGTCCGAATGTCCAAATCTGTTCCTGTTCTAATTGTAATGTTATGAAGGGATGCAAGATTTTCGTTTTCGTGGAATTCATAGGAATGTGTACATTTTTGTCCATCGATCGTTGTTTTGAAAGAAACCCCTTTTTTTACTGCGGTCCCCCACAGTAAAAAAATGACCGGGTATTTAGAAAATTAATGTACTTCATGAGAATGAAAAATATCCTTAAAATGTACAGGAAAGTAAACTTGTAGACTTGTATAGAATACAGAAGAGTGCAAAATGTACCTGATTCGTACAATCGGTACGTCGGTATAATTGCACTAACTATGACCTGTAATAACCGTTTAGTGGTAATGGCATGCTGTAGGCGTGGCGTTTCGAAAACAATTAACACTGTTTGCCACTGTTGCCAAGATTTTTTTTAAACCCAAACACACATATATATTTTAAAAATCATCTGTATCTGTATCTGGCGGCCTGGGGGGGGGGGGTTTAACCCCCAAACCCCCCCCCTCGCTGCGCCACTGATACACAGTGATGGTTAATATAAATAACGTAAAACTATCTGACAGGTAAAATCGGATAACAACACAATAGTTATGACTAAGGGTAATAAGAGATACAACAGTTATTTCCGTGAAATGCAAGTGTTTCTAGACTTAAAATTGATTAGTCGTTTTTTTGATTTTTGATACAACACTGCATTCTATTATTTTCTTTCAAGGAGTTGCACAATCTACGCAATGATAGGAATTTCACTGCTTTTATGGAACCGGTACATTTCTCTTCTCACAATATCAATATCATACATACTAATTTTCTTCGATTGTCCTTTGGTCGTCCTTGTCTTTCATTTAAATAAACCATTCTGAACGATTTTTTTGACTGTCCCGTAAGACACTTCCGTTAATTTCGATGTTCTAACAATTGTCTCTGTTTTTGTCCCATAATCCTCTTCAAATTATTGTATACATTTAGGATTATCTGCCGTGTTACAGTTCTCCAATGATTTCTTGCATTATCAACATCGTCTTCTATCGCATCACTACTTTCACTTAGCAAAATATTGCTACCTGCATCGTTTCTTAAATCTTCATTGGTACTCCATTGGTACATGTTTTTGTTTCACAAATTTAAACGTCTTTACTTTGCGACAACAGTCTTTCAACAACATCTTCTTATAACAGTTCGTATCGTTTTATAGAAAAACACATTTTCTTGGCAAAATTCGATTTTATTATTCAACATAGTTGCCTTCGAGGGCGATACACCGATTATAGCGATCTTCCAACTTTTCAATACCATTTTTGTAGTACGATTTGTCTTTAGCCTCAAAATAGGCCTCTGTTTCGGCGATTACTTCCTCATCGGCTTTAAATTTCTTTCCAGCGAGCATTCTCTTGAGATCTGAGAACAGGAAAAAGTCGCTGGGGGCCAAATCTGGAGAATACGGTGGATGCGGAAGCAATTCGAAGCCCAATTCATGCAATTTTCCGATCGTTTTCTTCGATTTGTGACACGGCGCATTGTCTTGATGAAACAACACTTTCTTCTTCTTCAAATGGGGCCGTTTTTTCGCGATTTCGTCCTTCAAACGCTCCAATAACGCTATATAATAGTCGCTGTTGATGGTTTTTCGCTTTCCAAGATAGTCGATGAAAATTATTCCATGTGCATCCCAAAATACGGACGCCATAACCTTACCGGGCGACTGTTGTGTTTTTCCACGCTTTGGATTCGGTTCATCGCGTGCAGTCCACTCAGATGACTGCCGCCTGGACTCCGGAGTGTAGTGGTGGATCCATGTTTCATCGATTGTCACATATCGACGCAAAAATTCACTTCTATTGCGATTGAACAGCTCCAAACATTGCTCTGAACCATCGACACGTTCTTGTTTTTGGTCGATTGTGAGCTCGCGCGGCACCCACTTTGCACATAGCTTTCGCATACCCGAATATTCATGAACGATATGTCCAACACGTTCCTTTGATATCTTTAGGATGTCAGCTATACAAATCAACCTCAATTTACGATCTTCCAAAATCATTTTGTGGATTTTTCTGATGTTTTCGTCCGGAACAGCCACTTTTGGACGTCCACTGCGTTCATCGTCTTCGGTGCTCATATGGCCTGTACGAAATTTAGCAAACCACTTACGAATGGTTGCTTCGCCCGGCGCAGAGTCCACACACAGCTGTTGTTTGGATGTTAATAACTAAAGACCTTTAGTTTTGTGGCGCTGTGATGGAGGTTTTTTATTCTGCAGGTTTTTTCCTACATCCTAGACCAAATGGTGCAGTGTTTTAAAGGACCCCTGCAGTTATGCCCCTTCCAAATATATTTCTACTTTTGTAATATAATTTATATATGTTTCTTTTGTTGTACCTATCATGTAGTTTCATACGAATAATATATATGTGTTGAGAATTTAAATTAAAAATTTTTGCTTGAACGGCACCGAGATGAGGTAACAATATGAAACACATTACATATTAAAAGAGACGACAATAAACAACAACAAAAAAAGCGTGTTTGCGTACACTTTCTATAAAACATAATAAATATACGAAAGAATCTAATTCAAGGCAATGATTATTTACCTAGTTACACTACTTACGGATAACACTCATCAAGCCACTTTTTGGTATCAGTAGCACTTTTTTTCATCAAAAAATAGTGTTTCATTAACACACGAAATTCCTTTTTATCCATTTTTTTCAAAATAACAAATGTTGCTTCACTCAAAATGCTGTATCTCACGAACTAATAATCAGACAGCTTTCAAATTTATACATGTATCTTTTGAAGGTTGGTACTAACTAAAAATGATATGGATTTGATTCTAGTGGCGCCATCTCATAGAAACGATACGAACTTTTCAGCCCAACTATTATATACTGATTTCTATAAATTACTTAATTGAGTTAAAGAGATGTTAATATTTAAAATACCATTACAATGTTCTTTAATACAATTACAAGTATATATTATGTGTTAAATTAGAATTGTTTCCTTTCGAATAATACCGTTTAAATTGTAAGCTCTGGATTATAGTATTATAGGAAACATAATTACCACTCTAGTTAAGAAAGTCCAATTTCCCCTAATACGGTCCATTAATTCATTTACAAGTTTTCTCGGTACCTGCGGCAAGAGCTAGCGCATAGTCCCCGATAATTCTCTTAAATTCTAAAACGTGAAATCGTTATATCGATGGACATACTATATATAACTCTTAACCTATCATTATCAACACTGCTCAATTCCATTACTATTGTACTTAGCATTTATTTTCATTGAATTTTTAGACTATTAATTAAAGAAGCGTTAATATTTTATTTAGTAGATTAATTAACAATTACCTGTTATGAACTATACCACTGCTTTTCAGGTAAGAGTTGAAGGGGAAAAATATAAAAAATCTGGATTGTTGATGAAAACGGTGCCTGCTAATAATGCATTGACCTTCATTTGTTAGACTTTTCAGGTCTACTTCAATAACCGTGACCGACGGCTTTATGTATCCTCCGAAACATGGTACCCCTCTGATATGTTTCTTAGGGCCTATATTTCACAATGCTACCACTAGTTACTAAACCATTACAGCTACTATCTGTCCTCATAAACAATATATTTAAAGAGGATTAGTTGCCTTTTTATTAAACTCTAAATAAGTCATTTTTAAAATCATTCCATTTGGCACAAAATTATGTTACTCCACCGTAACTACAATGGAGAAGTAGTTTTCGAAAAATTGTGTCTTAACAATTACCTTATATTTGTATAATAATAAGTAAACTTCAACAAAATGTAGTGGGATTAATTCAGGGAAGCATGCGTGCAGTAGATTTTGTGGCAGATCATGAACTTGAAAGTAACTGACCAGTCTGGAAAGCAAAGCGTTGGTAACCGGTTTGATGTGAAATATATTTGAACAAAGCGCGATGTAATGTGGCGATTTATGTAAATAGTTAGAACAACAATTGTTTCTATCTCTTCTAATATATCTACACTCATGGCTTTCATTGAAAAGGCGTTAGTTTTGTGTTTATTCCTGTGTGCAGAAATATTGGTTTCTGGTAATGTATTTTTAATAATATTTTTATGTAATGTTTTAACTTAGATATGCGTCAGATATACTCTTTTAGTGCAAATTTATCAATGACGGATCACCTACTTTGTTGTTTAATTGTTGTTAATTTATACTTTATTTAATTACGTGCGGGTAATGTACATATAACGATAAAGAATTTTGTTGGAAAACCCACTAAACGAGTTTAATGTCAAAACGATACAGAACCTGTACATTATCAAACATACAATTTTTTGACCAATACATCCGTTGTTATTTACATATTTGTTAATATCCCGCTGTTCTTGGAAATGTATTTATTTTTATTTATATTGTCATGAACTCTTGACTTAACACACACGCTCTTTGTTGATAAATATTCAAGTTTTATACGGGTGAATACGTTGGAATAATATAAAAAAAAGTGGATGGTTGGCATAAATGCCAAACCAGTTCGATACTTTTAATGTATTTATTTTAAGTCTCCTTTTATGTTATTTTGAACAATGACTGAAGCACGTTACTTATAGATATTTACACTATACCTGCTTTGTTATTTTAAATGTGAAAACTTATATATCCTCTCAAACACTGTTTTCTCTTGTACAACTACCAATTTAGAAAATAAGTCTCATCGCTATCATACCATTCATGTTTCAACATTTCAATATACGACTGAATGCGACACGAATGTCTGTGGTTACTAGTTGTTGTTGAACCTATTCATACATTATTTGACGAATTACTATCGTTTCGACATAAAGGACATTGCCCTGATGAAGCATCTTTAGACAATTGCTGCACGACAACTTTAAATGTTTGTCTTTATGCATCTGTAATCAAAGTACCATTTTATCACATACCTAGTGGTATCAGATAAACATTTTCCTAATTATGTATACATTTCACGCGATTTTTTCTGTTTTTTGGCAAATGCTACACGAAAAGAAAAACGTTGTTGGGTCAACTGCATATTTGTCGAATGAAACATATATGTGCAAACAACTATTTGCTAACCGCAACTAAGAAAAACTTCAGAGTTTCATATTTAATTTCTTGCTTCAAGCATGTAAAACGTTCACAGAAACAAAGGGTTTGTTGACACAAACAAACAAATATGCTTAGTTAAGAGGGTTTTTCTGAATCAAGCAAAATCTTATTTGATTTTAACGTTTTACATGCTTGAAGCAAGAAATTAAACATCAAACCCTGAAGTATTTCATGGTTGCGGTTAGCAAATACTTGTTTTCACATATAGCTATTTTAAAAAGGATAAACTGACATTAGATTATAATGTAGAAGAACTTTCAACTGATAATGAAGTAAAATTCCTGGGTTTGTATTTAAATAGCCAGTTGCACTGGAAACGATACGTAGAGTATCTATCTTGACAAATATCTGGAATATACTAGAGGAAGTATGACTGCAGTTTGTAAGCGAGATAAGTGGTCGCAAGATGTATAGGTCAGGAGAGGCGAGACGAGAGCGGGGAGGGATCGAGCAGACAACACAACACTGGCGAGTAGAAAAAAGGGGCATAAAATAAAATACACTCGTGTAAATAGAATAAAAAAATAACATAAATCATCTATTGATTTTTAAATAAAACTGTTTTTGTGAGCCAGCTCACTTTCAGATCATCTGTTTGGAAACGTTTAGCTTCATGATGCATTCTAATACAGTGGAGCCTCTATAAGTCGAACCTCTCTAAGTCGAAATATTCTTTAACTCAACCTTTCTGTGTGGCAACAGCGTTTGAGTGGAATTTTCCATAAAATTTTGTCTCCGTAAGTCGAATCCTCTTTAAGTCGAAAGTCTCTCCAAGTCGAACTATTTTGACGTCATCTCATACAAGAAATGTTCTCTAAGTCGAATTTTTCAGGAACTCTCCTTCTCCTGTTTATAGAAATCGTCGCGCTACAGTATAAACAATTCACTTGTTGTGACGCCTATGCCTGGGCTAGATGACTACGTATTAGTTCTTTCATACTCGCACGTTAAACTGCTTAATAATGGCAACCAAAAGAAAACTGAAAACCCTTACAGTGGCCGAAAAAGTTAAAATATTAGGTGAAGTTGATGGTGGATGTAAGAAAAAAGATGTAGCGTCGAAATATGGCCTTCCTTTAAGTACGCTGTCAACAATAATTAAAAAAAAAGAGCGCATTTTGGAAGCAGGACAGACTCCTACCTCAACCAATCGAAAACGTTTAGGAAAAGTGAAATACAAATCAATCGACTCGGCTATCCTTAATTGGACTAAAGCAGCTAGAGAACAAAATCTGCCCATCACTGGCACTATTATTAAAGAAAAAGCCTCACATTATGCTAAGTCCTTGAATGTTGCCGATTTTAAAGCAAGTTCTGGATGGCTGCAAAAGTTTAACAAAAGGTAAGTCATTGATTTCTTATTTTACATTTAAACTGTTTTAACACACAGTGTTTATCTTTGAAGACACAGAAGACTCCAGCTGACGTTTTCAACGCTGATGAAAGTGGTCTTTTTTTTAAATGCTTGCCGGACAAGACGTTAGCGATCAAAAACGAAAAATGTCACGGTGGCAAACATAGCAAAGAACGAGTAACCATTTTGCTTGCCGCTAATTGGAGTGCAACTGAGAAATTGAAAATTTTGCTCATTGGAAAGAGTGCAAGACCTCGCAGTTTGAGAGGAGTAAAATCGTTGCCGGTTGATTATGAAAGCAATAAACGATCGTGGATGACTGGAGAACTTTTTGAGTCATGGTTACTTAAGCTGGATAAAAAGTTTGCAAGACAAGATAGAAGGGTTGCATTTTTTATTGACAACTGTGCAGCGCATCCAAAAACTATCCAATCGAAGCTGAAGTCCATAAAACTTTTTTATTTTCCGCCTAACACGACCTCCAGGCTACAACCACTGGACCAAGGAATTATTGCGAGTTTAAAGAAACATTATCGTCGCAGAATCCTGCAAAAGTTTTTTGAGGCAATTGAACAAAATCAGCCACCTCCAAAAATCTCCCTCCTAGATTGCATAAACAACATCTCGGCAGCATGGGATCTTGATGTTGCAAGAACTACAATCGAAAACTGCTTTAGGCATGCCGGTTTCGGCGTTTTTGATGGTTGGGAAGAAGAAGACGTTTTGCCATTATCAGAACTAAAAGAACGGATTTCAAATGACGAGCCGACAATTACACAAAATCAATTTGAGACGGTACTGCAACATCTTAACGTTGATCCTAATGAAATCACTCTGGACGATTACATGCAAATTGACAACGATGTTGTAACTTTCGAATTTCCAACAGACACTGAAATTTTGGAATCTGTAAGTAACCGGGAAGAATCGGATGAAGACGAGGAAGACGATCCCAACGAAGTGGAGCTTGCCAAGCGAACGAGACCGGAAGCAAGAAGCGCCTTGGAAGTGTTGAGAAATTATCTTTTGACTCAGGAAGAATTACCGGACGACTACTTCAAGCACATTGCCGAAATTGAGAGATATTTAACAAAATCAAGTTACACAAACAAACAAACACTTATAACCCATTTTTTTAAATAAAGGTTAAAAGCTATTACAATGTACATAATTATGTATTTTAAATAGGTACCCATCATGTGTCTAAAAAAATTTTACTCTAATTTTCTGTAAGTCGAAACCTCCATAAGTCAAACAAATATGCTTGGCAGATGATGGTTTGACTTATAGAGGTTCCACTGTATTACAATATGTTTTTAAGATAAGTTTTATAAAGTCTATGCCATGATTATTTAATGGGTCATCATTGACAATATGTTCACAAAACGCGGAGAGAACATTTCCAGGTAGATTTGGACTGATCTATGATTTAACAGCGTCACATGACTTCTTATTTGTACAATTTTTCTCTCCGCATTGGTAAACCGAAGGCATTTTTCAGCAACTTTGCAAATATTGTTAATAAAAGGAGAAGCTAACAGTAACAGTGTCTGTTTTTTTATACAATGGAAAAATATTTATATTCTCTAATAAGCAGATGTTTTGAATTATTGAATATTATATTCTTCCCATACGACATTAATAGTGTTGATTAGCTAAATTAAAATTATAAAAATTTCACTGTATGTAAGATACGAACTTAGAGGTTTGCCGCACTCTTCAAACTTACCAACTAGTTCACAGCGGAGACATAAGTACAAATCATTTTTAACGTCTTAAATTGTATTGAGGTCGTGTTTCAGTATTAGCACATCCATTTCGGTTCATATCTTAGATTTTCGTTTTTCCAAGTTTTTATAAACACATTTTTTGTAAAATGGGATACCATGAAAAAAACGCTTTGCATTCTACCTCTAAGACGGCCCGGAAATTAGTGCTTTTTACGTTTTGTATGCTACATACTTAACCGTTATTTATAATAAAAAGTTCATAGGAGCTTTTTTGGAGAAAAATAAAAACGTAAAATATTAATAAAAGATTGATAATATCAATAACAATCGATTGTAAACTGTAGTATTGAAATTTGCTTCCAATTAATGGTTAGTTTGAATCATCCGGCAAACCTCTAAGTTCATATCTTACCGACGGTACAATTTATATAATTTTATTATGATAATTAACACTGTCGATTGTGAAGAACATAATTTTCAATCATTTAAAACATGCGTTAATTAGAGAACATAAATAATTTTAGATTTTATAAGAAAAACAGGCACTGTTACTGTTACAACACAGAATTGTTTTTGTCCGATTTTAGTTTTACGTTAAACATTGTCTATATTATTAAAAAAATGTCTACATGAAAAGTAAATACAAATCATTGAGAGAACATTTCTCATAATAATAATAAGAACTAAGAAGTCGTACAACTTCTAATTAATAATAATAATATATACTTATTCCAGATGTAAACTTAATATTTAATTAATTCTGGCAAATATATTAAAACAATTACTAATTTTATATAGGCGGAATATTAATAAAACTTGACGTATAGTGTTCGATAATTTTCTCCAGGTAAAACCTTCCATTGAATTGGAAGAAGAATTAGGAAGTTTTCTGGGCATTTTGCTTGGGTATTGCTATAATTGAACGTTTTAAAATTACATTATATACAATGACGCTTAACAGCATTATGCCTCTCAACTGAATTCAAATAATTTTAATTTGAATAATTTAAAACTTCGCAACTGACAAAAGTTGCATATTCTACGCCTCTGGATTACGGACAACTCGATCACATCCAATCAGCGCTCTATATTTAAACCATGTTAAACGAGTAATGTTGAATTCTTGAACAAATTAGCTATAATATGATCGAGTGGATGCCTTTTCGTAACGATGTTTACACAAATAACACAATCGCACCATTTTTACTATTTATTTCCAGTTAAAATTCTCTTTAATTCTCGTTATTACATATCACCAAGCAGAAAGACTTTTAAAATAAATGCGTGCAGAATTTAACGAAATTATACGAACTAAGTATGAACACGACATTTTGACCAATGGCAACACGAAGTCGGATCACATTAAGAACTATAATCGCTTGGCAGTGTACCAATTTCCCTATCCCCACCTGCAGTTGTCGCGGCCAAACATTGCAGCTTGATACTTCTTCTATTATATTCCAATCTCTTTTGTGCTCTTCACGCTATTGCAGGTTCTGTGAACAAAGACGCTGCATTAAGTGCGTACTACTCATATGTCCACTCGAGATTGCGTTATGGTGTTATTTTCTGGAGGGCATCCGTGAAGGTGTCCCGATTCTTTGTGCTACAAAAGATGTATGTACTTAAGAGGAGTCTTCAATTTTAAAAGAAAAGTTTCATGCAAACAGGTGTTTATTGTTAATAAAATACCAGCTCTAGAATTTTTCTGCGAAATCTTAAATCTGAAATGGAATCTACCATGCACTCTTAAAGATGATGAGTTTAATTTTATGAGCAATCTCTAAGCGAGCATATAATATACCACATAATGCAGCCATAGTCTCCCCAGGGTTAATAGGTAATCCAGGTGCTGAAGAAGATAACTGTACAGACTCTAAATCCAAGTGTATACAGAACACAGCGAATCGCGTACCGTAGTGATATTTCAAATAGCGCTGTTATTTTATCTGGAGTTCCACAAGGTTTGCCCCTGAGTCCACTGCTTTTATAATTTATACTAACGACATTCTATCACCTGTTAATAAATGTAATGTCCAAGCTTATGCAGGTGACACACAGTTATTTCATTAATTTCGTTTTCATGAGTACCAAAGGACGGCTGATGATAATAATGCGTACTTGCTTAATGTGAATAAGTCATGTATTGAACATAAGTTGATTTTTGGCTATAAATGTCGTGTTGATTCTTCAAAATCAAACTTATATTTACACATTTCAAATAATCGCTTACCTTTTGTCGATGTTGTGAAAGACCGTGGGCTACTTGAGAACCGACTTCGTCTCACTGATCATATTTCCTACTCACTACAGAAGTCGTACGGAGCATTGAGAGTGTTATATGTTGATAGGCGTTTTTTAAATTTTTTTTGGAGGCGACGACTTTGTGAATGTTTGGTCTTATCTTTGTTTAGCTATTTTGATTTTGTTTATGGTCCATGTTTGTTTGCACAGGATAAGTTGCGAATTCAAAGACTTCATCATTCTTGTTGTAGAATTATTTGTAATCTTAGAAAATGTGATCGCATTTCAACTAGTAAATCTATTGGGTGGTTAAATATGAAAAACCACCCGAAATTGCACTTGGCTAACTTTGTCCATTCGTTGCTCCAGTTCCCACTCATTCTCAAAGATCCAAACTATCGATTGTTCCTGTTTTTCAGGATCATAGCAGTATATACCCATGTTTCATCAACTGTGGTGATGTTGTGCGCCGAATGAGACGGTCCACGGTTAACGCGACCTAGTGCAGATATGCGCCATCTCACACGGTCTTCAGTTTGAATTGAAATCAAGTTGTGGGGAACCCACCGAGAACAAAGTTTGCGGACCTTTAAATGTTTGCCTAAAATAATGTTAATTACTTCAAACCAACCTTTAAAGTTGCTTGAATGCTTCTGACAGTAGTATGCCGGTCTTCTACAATCATCTTCCGAATATAGAGCAATATTTTTCTCTGTAACTGCCGTTTTTTGGCTTAGGAGCTCGAAAACTCTCCTTTAAGGAAAGTCGACCGCGTTTAAATTCAGTGTATCACTGCTTTACGGTAGCGAAGTAACACGACTTGTCACCAAACACTCGATTGATTTCCTCAAAACATTCTTTACGGCTTAAACCACGCTTGAAATTGTAAAAAATCACCGCTCGATAATGTTCCTTTTTCAGTTCCATGATTTATTGGCGAAGGGCATACTTCAAACTAATATAACCTACAAACAATCAGGTATATTTTACAACTGTTACTATTAGTGGTGTTGCAAATGTAACTATCCGTTACTAAAGTATTCGTTACTCGATAAGATCCGAAGAAACGAATACTGGTTTCAAATAATATTCGTTTCTTTTTTAAACAGTTCTCTCATAATATACAACTTTTAGAAAACCTTGTCTGAAATATTTTATTAAAAAATATAATTTACATTAAATAACTATGTACAAAATATTTGAATTAAACCAATTATAATTAGTATTACTCGTATCTACGTAGGTCGATTTTATTATAAAAGTTGTGTTTGAACTTATTATATTTATGCAAGGTAAAATAAATTTTGTGCCAGGGACTACATTCTCCATTTATTTGTGTGATTTAATATGGGAGTCGGGGATTTTTATGGTTTTATGATAGAATATCTCTCCTATCGTAAATAAAATGGGGACTCCTTAAAAAATACTTGAGGCTTTGGCATGTTACTTTTAATTTTGAGTTGGAATGTTTTGTGTGATACTTTGAAGGAATTTTCTTTATTTAAGAGGGGCGTTTACTAACAAATAGAACCTTATGCAACTTATAATACTCGCGGGACGGGTAGACGCAAGGGGGTGTGAGTAGGTGGAGGTAGACGATATTCGGTTCTGTCACAGCGCTTCGATTTTATTCACAGATTCTGTCATAGATAAAGGAATACTATAGATGGGAAACATAATGTATAAAGAATGAGTACTTACGGAACTGTTGATGTTGTTGATGTTTTATAATAAGCCAATTTTCGCTTGCCCATAACTTTTATTGTTAAACACTCGAATATTATATGTATATATGACATTTCTTTTTAATTACAAAGTGTCACTCTGACTTAAGTCTGGAATAGCCGACCGATTCCGCTAGGACCGGTAGAGATACCATAAAGTGGGGATAAACGACGCAATAGCTTGGAAAAACCTCGTGTGAAATATGTGTGACAATGTTTACTATTTAATGTTTTTTATCTTCAAAAATAATCACAGAAAGTTTTTTTTTATGTCGTACGCTCCTCTTAACGTAATATATATTAAATTTAGTATATAAGTGAACATTTTGTTTGTACCATATATTAACTATACATATTCCCGCACCGCACATTTGAACGAGTACTCGGTAACGAATAAAATGTAACGGATATTGATCTCGAAAGTAACGGATAGTTACAAGTACTGAAAAGTACCCGAGTCCAACATTACTAGTCACTATAACTAAACTTGTGAACAACTGATTGAAATTGTCATATAAAATTTGTCGCAAAATAACATCGCCTACTAGCAAAAAGAGAACATTCTGAAGAAATCTTTTAAATAAAATTGTAGATGTCGAACAAATACTTTAATATTGAGAAAAATAACATCAAACACTTGTGGCGTTGATTGAAGGAATACATGTATGTATTCCTTCAATCAACGCTTGTGGTACAAATAATCTGTCAATACATTATGTTTAGTTACATTACATTCATATCAGTTGATAGAACTGTGTATATTAGAATCAGTATAAAAAGGCGGGTGATTCAAACTAAATTTTGTCAAACTACAATACATTCCTCGTAATAATTATGTTTTCATTATCACAACTGAAAAATAAAGACATTATTATTATTATTATTATTATTATTATTATTATTATTATTATTATTATAACATTCTATAAGTTTTACAGTATCGCCCACAGAAGGTAGATACTTTTAAATAGTAAATTTTTAGTGCGTTTCAATGACATGTAAATATACAGGCTTTCTTTTTTTTTTTTGAATTTGTAACTCTAACAAATGGTATGTAATTCTAAAGAACATCCGTTTATATGTTGAAATAAGCATTATTACACTATCTCCCACCTTAGGTATATTGACCATACGTTAACGAATCAGGTCGAATAATTGAAACGGATATCTTGCGGTTAAAGTTAAATTCATCCACATATTGCGAACAAATAATTTTTAATGATTGAAAACCGCAAAACACGATATGTTATCGGTATCTTTGCTTCTTTTGGTGAAATTCAAACATTAAATACTGTTGCCTCCTAACATTATAATTAATCATCGTAATATTTATTTCGGTATTAGAATTTTGTTATAAATACTTATACATATTGCTGTAGCACTTGCAACAATACAAAATATAAATATGTCATGTTTATTCAAATTAAATGTCCTTTAAGTAGGAACCGGCCAAACATATAAATGCTGTGATGCTAGCAATATGTGAATAATTAAGATATTGAGAAATAAATTATGAAAACTAGATGTAAACTAGGTGTAAAATATCTCGAATTTTTACAATAGTGAACTACAGAGATATATTTTATCCTTACCCTTCTTTATAAAGCTTTGCCCTGACTCCTACTCTCAGATGCAGATCGTTTTACCGTTGATTGAAGGAATACATAAAGATGCGCAATTATAAGCACTGAGCGTAGCCAAAACTGGGTCCGAGATCTATAGCGATGCATCAGTCGTTTGGGTCCGAGATTCGAAACAGCCCGAGACAGCGATGATGTTTCTCGGCAAGGGGTTTGCGGGACGACTTAACGGAAAGACACGCAATTTTACTATAGCGTTGCGCATCTTTATATATTCCTTCATTCAACGGTTTTACAAAAATATTTTGCTTAGATGAGTGAGGTAAAAGTAAAATGAAACAACATTGACTACAAGTCTGGCACCACCTTTATTTCTGTATCTAAAACAAAAAATAACATTCCATAAGCGATTTTTCTTGACTTATCACAATGGTCGTCTATTAATAGTCCAATGGGTATTAATATTATAGTCAAAATTCCAAAGGCAATTGCGAGTTTTTTGAAATTGGCAAATCCAGAATTGTTTACAGGGAACTGTTTTAGAAGATCTAGTGCAACATATTTGGCAAATCATGATAATGATTTGGTGAGCATAAAAAATCATAGGGGTTGGAAATCCTCAGCTGTGGCTGATGGATTATATTGAATCCTCCTTAAACAAAAACATTAAAAGATCTCATATGCTCGGATCTCAAACTAATACAAACATTCCGAGATGTTCAAACGAAATCACTACAATTGATGGAAATAGCAGTTTTCATCAAAATATTGTATCAACAAGTACGAGTAGTTTGCCTAGTGTTTCTATAAATGCCCAAGACACATCTCATGTATCTATCAATGTATACAGATGTACAATTCAAAATAAAATATTTAAATAGATTCTTGTTGAAGAATGGATCGTTGCAGCATCATTTAGTTTATTTTATATGTATCTACAACTTGAAAAATTATTATAGTTGTAAAATATTTTACTTCGTTTCATTTTTATACATATTGTAACGAAACCAGCAGACGAATTGAGTTCTCTCGGCGCGATAAAAACGAAATTGTCACACGCACAAAAAAAGAGGCCATAAATTATCTCTCGGCTGGTAAATATCGTAAAGCGGTGAGTCATACACTTACGCATGGTACTGTATCGAAAGCGGAGACAAATCTCTGGAATATTCTTCAACACATCGAGAGAAGTATGGAATTTAGAGGAATGCTCTAGTAATCTTCACATATGTATATAAGGCGACGGAGTCACCGGGATTAATTCATTAGGGGATTCATTCATTACGGAAGAAATTGCGGAGTAGTTCGGGATAAAGAAAATCCGTAAGAAGTGGCCGACGCGACTATAAATAAATATAAGCAAATAAGTATAATTCGTTCACTAAAAATAAATATAGTGCTGCAGTTTTTAGAGTGTGATATAAATAGAAGTGTGATATAAATAAATACGGACATATTAGTAGTAGTAAATAAATACAAGTGTTAATTTTAATTTATTAATAGTAGTTTAAGTGTGATAAGTTAGTTTTATATTTTTATATTGTTAAATAATTTTGAGTGTATAAATATATAGACTGTTTAAAATAAATAATTGCACGAGTTATTTATTGGAACCCGAAAACGTTACAATATTTTACACATCGTACGTTGAAAATATAAATTCCATTTTGATTTTTTGACATTAGAATTACAAATTACAAGTAGCCACCCTCGAAAAACTAAATTGAACTAGATAATCTCTAAACGCATTTAAATGATGTGCTATTATTGCATTAGATTAGAAAAGAGTATTTAGAGCTTCAAAATTTTGACCTTTATTGGTTTTTTGCCAATACGTATTTCGCAAATTGTGCCTTTTATACAGGCTTATTAAGCGTATAAAAGTATTTACAGCTGTAATTGGAATAATTTTAGTCTATAAAAAATTTCAAAACTTGAACTGGAACTAATACTTTAACTCATAGGATTATTTTATTAAGAAAATAAAAGTATTTAAAATTTAATTTGGATCAACTTTTGTGGTACCCACAGCCCATTTTTTTAATATGCTAAGACAATCGCAAAAAAACACATTTTTGATGTATTGATCAACACAGTAGCTTCTCTAATTGCAAGAATATGATACCATTTATATTGATCCTGCATTAGCTTTTTGTTTTTCATTTCTGAGATAATATCAGTATAAAATGATTTTGTATAACATTCAGCTAGAACCTGTTTCTACCGGCTGCTATACAGCAAGAGCGCGCGAGGTATGATCACCCGATGGTATACGTAAACTCGCATCTAAACGTGGTCCGATAATACATATTAGAGTAACGGCACAACATACTAGCATTGCCTGCTCATATTCGAACTCATAGTGATCTGATTATTTTTTTGCAGATTGACAAAAAGAACAAATTAAATTTTCTCTTTAAGTGATGACGATTGCTTAGATAACTAAGTCGATAATAACGCGAAGATTGTAATACTTATAACGTAATTATGATTATCCTAATGAAATTAAATAATAATGTAGTTGTGTACAAAGTTATAGCAGTACAACTGGGTTTTAGAATGAAATAAAAACAACCCGCCTGAAACATCTGCAGAATAAACTAAGATGTCTAGAGAAAAATAAATAAATAGAAATTTCATGGTAAAAAAAAAACTATAAATAAGTATAACAGGAATACCATAAAATAACATAAAAACGACCCTTGAAATAGAAATTAAAATTAGAGATTCTCTCCAGTAAATATAACGAAATAACAACTCTGGAAAAATAAATCTATATATCTATATCTGGCGAACACAGCTAGCGGAGATCATTTGCCGAATATACGTCCGAAGAATATCGACTAGCATTGGGTGATCATACCCCGCGCTGTATGAATAGACACATAATCCGTTAAGAAAAATCTGCTTATTTAAATTTTGCTCTAAAACAAGGGTGTTGTTTCCTTGGGCCACATTGGAAGAGGAGATGATGTTTTAGGCCACAAGTATATTACCATAGCTGACGAACAGAAAAAAAAACCAAAAATATAAAATTAAAATTGCGCGCTAGAAAGCATATGAAAAGTTGTTGGCGGAATATCTTGTGCGCCTTTTACTTTAGTATTGTGATGATGAAAATTTTCGACCTCGAGATTTTAGCAGATATCCAGGTTTTGAAGTCCCCTGATACCAAAAAAGTGGTTTTTAAAAAATGTACGTGTGTCTCTCTCTCTCTCTGTGTGTGTCTCTGTGTGTGTGTGACCACGATAGCGGTTAAACCGCTGTAGATATCAATTCCAAATTTCATATTTACGTGTATAATCTGCCTCTTGAGATCTGATTAGTTTTTCAGTAAAATCGGTTGACCGGAAGTAGTACTTTACTTCAGTGAAAAAATCGAATTTTGCAAATATTTCGTCAACTACTAAGTTTAAACAAATTTATAAAGAATTCATATGTACTTAAAATTAAAATTGAGAACCATTTTATTTAAAAAGTTTTTCGAAATTACTACCGGAAGTAGGTCTTTTACTCTTATCAAAAATCAGTTTTTTGCCAATATTTTGCAAGTCATGCTTTTTAGACAGGTACGCTACGAATATAAAAGTATTTAGAACTTAATTTGCAATATCTTTTGTATAAAAAAAATTTCAAAATTCGGACCGGAAGTATCACTTTTACTCTTACCGAATAACGATTTTTTGCAAATATGTCGTAAATTATGCATTCTATATATATTTATTAAAAGTACAAAAGTATTTAGAATTGGATTCGCAATATTTTTTGTATACATAAAATTTCAAAATTCGAACCGGAAGTAGCACTTTTATTCTTAGCGAGTAGCACTTTTCTTCGAATATCTTGCAAAGTATGCATTCTATAGCGATTTATTAAGAGAATGAAAGTAAAGGGTCTACCAATAGGAGTGATAGAACTTTGGACGGTCATAGGTGCACAGTGTTAACTGTCATAACGCAAATCAAACGTCAATTGTGCTTAATATACTCTGACATTTCACGATGAATCGATTAACTAAAGAGCAACGTATAGTTATCGTACAAAGGTACTACGAAAATGCGCGATCGGTTAGAGCTTGTTATCGTGCTCTTCGAGGAGAGTTTGGCCAACGTGGACGGCCTTCCGAGCTCGCTATTAGGCACATAATGGATAAATTTGAACGGAATTACACTCTCCTGGATAGTAAGCCACCGACACGACAAAGAAATGCAAGGAGTGCTGAAAATATGGCTGCTGTAAGGGAAAGCGTGAATGCCAATGCTAATATGTCCGTTGTGCGCCGTTCTCAGCAATTGGGCTTTTCACCGATGTCAACGTGGCGCATTTTGAAGAAAGATTTGGGCCTACATCCGTATAAGTTGATTCTAACCCAAGAATTGAAGCCCGCCGATCTTGGTTTGCGGAGAACGTTTACCGATTGGGCGCTGTTGCAGCTAGAACAAAATGCCGATTTTGGTAAACAAATAATCTTTTCAGATGAGGCACATTTTTGGCTTAATGGTGTTGTCAATACGCAAAATTACCGTTTCTGGTGTGAGAACAATCCCCAGCAACTAGTCGAGAGGCCATTACACCCTGTGAAAGTTACTGTATGGTGTGGTTTGCATGCCGGCGGAATTATCGGTCCCTACTTTTTTGAGGACGCAGATGGGCATACTGTAACAGTCAATGCAGGGCGCTATCGCGGCATGATAACAAACTTTCTTTGGCCTATAATTGATACTGGAGACCTGGAACAGAAGTGGTTTCAACAGGATGGCGCAACATCGCACACTTCCCGAGAGACAATGAATTTATTGAGAGAACGTTTTGAGGAGCGAATAATTTCGCGACATGGTCCTATCAACTGGCCGCCAAGGTCGTGCGATCTTACGCCCCTGGACTTTTTTCTTTGGGGATATGTAGTCATTGGTGTACAATAACAATCCTCAAACCAGCGATGACTTAAAAGTCAACATCTCCCGAGTTATTCGCGAAATTCAGCCCAACTTGTTGGAAAAAGTGATTGAAAATTGGGTTCGTCGTCTAAACGTCTGTCGCCGCAGCCGAGGTGGCCATCTTAATGACGTCTTATTTAAAACATAATGTTATATAATATATTACAAAATAAAATATAATTCACAGAAACATATCAATTCGTTTTCATTTTATACCAAGTTAAAGTTATATCATTCTTATTGGTAGACCCTTTACTTAGAATAGGATTTTGTATAAAAAAATTCTTAAAATTGTATAGTTTGAAACGCTCATACGTATAAGAAGGTCGTGTGGTGGCCACACCTCATTTTTTTCTAGAATTTCGTTTTGCTTTGATATTCTCATCCTCATTTTTTCGCTTATAGCAAGCATAGCCAGCACATCAGTATCCATTGCGTGTGATGTTTACAGCGTAAATTGTAGACAAAAATGAAGTATAATGTTTGATGACAATGTTTGAACATAGATGCAGAAGCCAATCTGCAATACGACGGCGTTTGACGACAGATTCGTCAATCAGTGCCCGCCTTCAGCACGAAAGCGTACACAACACGCAAATTATTCCTCAGAAAAATGAATTTTACCGATATTGTCATTAAACTGATAGCAAAGTTAGCAACATTGAACCTATGACTTCAAGCAAACTATAGATGATATAGCCGTGGTTTGCAAGCTTAAATACGAGGTAGGCGCCATACATTCTTGGCCTGACAGGCTTATACAGGTTCAAATGTGTTCAAACTCCGTCACGTCATACATGCATATACGCCCTCGCGTATGTGCATATAGTGTACACTATAAATATGACGGGTCGAAGCCTAGTAGTTTTTAGTAACCAGCCAACCAACGTGACTAGCGCACGAAAATGTCTGAAGTAACGAAAATTGAGTACCGCTCGGTCATTAAATTTTTAACAGAAGAAGGGCATACACCTTATTACATTAAACAACGTTTAGACGACGTTTACGGTGATTCATCTCCATCGTATTCAACTGTAAAAAAGTGGGCAAAACGTTTTCGTTTGAGACAAGAATCCCTGGAAGATGCTGATCGTCGGGTCGACCAATTAAAGTGATAACGCCTCAACAAATTTCAATTATTAAACATTTGGTGCTAGAAGATCGCCGTTTGAAAGTGAAGGATTAGCAGTGATAATAAACATTTCCGAAACAAGTGTTCGCCGAATTCTCCATTTGGGTAAATAAAATTAGTGCTAGATGGGTACCGCGACCGACTTCTTTCTGCTCTCGTGATCTAAAATAACCGTAATTTATATCTTTGGTAAATTACCGCTCTTTAAATTACCATGGTGATTTACACAAGAAATGGTAAATTACGCAAGAATAAATCTTGGTAAAACAAGAGCGGTAATTTACCGAAAGATATAAATTAGGGTAATCTTACATCACTGGAACGAACGTATCAGCCCGAAAATACGACGGACAAAAGAAATAGTGTATAACATCAAGATTTATTCTTGCGTAATTTACCATTTTTTGAATAAATTACCATGGTAATTATCGCAAGAAAAAAACTTGGTAAAAAGAAGAGTGGTAATTTACCGAAAATATAAATTACGGTAATTTTACATCACTGGACTCTCCAACGCGAACGTCGAGTCGAATGTGCGCAGTCGTTTTTAAACATGTATGGAGACAACTCTAAACTGATTTTGGAGTCCATTGTCACAGGGATGAAACAACGGTTCTGTTTTACGGTCCACTATCGAAAAGGGAGTCTATGGAATGGCGGCGACCTGATGAACCTCGTCCCCGAAAGGCGAAAGTCGTTCAATCAACGAAAAAGGTGATGGCCACAATATTCTGGGATTGCGAGGGCATTTTGCTAATTGACTTTAAAGAGAGCAATACAAGTGTGAACAGCACATATTATACGAAGTTAGGGGAGATTACATTGAAAAATAAAAATTATTGAAGTGAAAACTTCTATGGGCGCGTTGATGCATTGATTGTTAGGCACTGAACGAGACTGGGCCGTCACGCTCGGAATGTAACGCTTTTTAATTTAGAATAAATACGCGAAATATTGTATTTTTATTTTCTGAAAAATTCTTGTCCGCGTGCAGATGCGATCCCGAGTCGCCCGGGTGTAAGGCCGGCACGTTACCATTAGACCAGCGCGGGTATGAGAATTATCATATTTGTATATATACATGCGTACGTATGAATTTTTGAAGTGAAAACTTGATCAGACTGAGCGAAATGTACTAGAATAATGTATACACAATAATAATAAATATATATTTTTTAAATGTAATATAGAACGAAAATGGAAAATGGTAAATGTAAATGTAAATGAATATAGAACGAAAAGAAAGTTGTATTTCGTATTATTAACCTCGCCTTGATGAAGTTTTCACTTCTGCCGTGTGGTCTTAAGCACACCCATTTTTTTTTATATTGTTCCAAGTTTCTTTTTTATATATCAGGCCGATAATTTATGGCGCCTCGTAAGTATGTTTAGACTTTATTACAGCAACAACAAAGCTATATTTGTCATTGATAAAACTCTCTTTATCGAAAAATTATCTTTAATCTTATTCGTAATCCTTCTGGTACGAGGAGAGTTTTTTATGTTACTTACTACTACTAGCTATGAAAAAACATGCTATCGCGACAATTTTCTTAAATAACGTTTCTGTGACATTTCATCGTGTCATCTCGAAATTTGTTTCGAATCTCTTAACATGTATTACTTTTACATTCGTTTAAAGAAGAGAAAACGAGTGAACTGAAACTACAACACAGAAGTGTCATAAAATTTTTATTAAAAGAAGGCAGTACCCGAAGACTATCCAAGAGAGAAAGGTGAGATTGTATGGAGACAACAGCCTCTCGTATTTCCAAGTCAAAGTTTGGTGTAAGCAGTCAAACAGGGCAGAAATGATGATCTAAAGTGTGGATGATCTCTACAAGCACGAACTGAAGAAATCATCAACAAAGTTGAAGATTTGATATTGACTGACCGCCGAGTAAAAGTTTTAGTTGTTGCTAGATAAATAGGAATATCAGAAACTAGGGAAAGAGCAGTGTTGGTCTGATGGATTCACAGACTTCTTAGTCTCGAACAAAAATTGTGTAGACATCAAATTTGTGAAAATAATACGACTCTTTTATGCCAAGATGAAAACCTTTTAAATACACTGCTCAAAAAAATTAGGGGAACACTCTTTTCAAAACCTGTAACTTTTTAAATAAGAGGTCAAAGAAAATCAAATTTGGTATAAGGTGAAGTGGGGTAAGAGTGTAGAAAAAATTTGATAGTTAAGATACACTATGTTCTAATCTAGAATATATTAAATTGTTTAATCTCCTGTTTTGACAGAATCAAGTTTGTAAAGTTACTAACAAGTCTGCTAAAGATCAAATAACTAATTTCTAATATTTTTTATTTTTTGTATTTTTTTTCTTAATTTTAGAAACAGCCTACTACACACTTACCCAAATAGAGGGCAAATGTGTAAGGACATGATATTTTATATTAGGCATAATACTATATTAGAATGGGGTATGTATGTAAAACTACAGTCGTTCATATTTTGATTGCTTTTTGGTAGAAAAAATCCATCAATAAATATAAACAGTATAATAATAATAATAATAATAATAATAATAATAATAATATAACTTTATTATTCCAAAAGTAAAACCAATTATAGGAACAATTATATGAACAAAACACGTACATTATAATAAAATAAAGTTCTTAATTATTGAATAAGTCATTCATTCATACATAATGTAAGAAAAAAAAGAAAAATCACAAAAAATCAAAAGGTAATCAATGTATCAAAGCTAGAAAAGAAAATATCCTCATAATGTAAATCCGCAGCCCTACACATCGTAAATATTGGCGATCCCCGAAGGAGATTAGTTCTCGAGAATGGCAACAAAAACGTGGCGGAGGAACGAGAGGCAACTCGGGGAATAAAGAAGTTTATGCAAGCCAAGAGACCAGTATAAACTTTTAATTAAAGAACAAAATGACAATTCAAATGAAATATCAGATCACAATTCTAAAACAGTCTTAAACTTCATGAACAATAATTCTTAAGTCTTTTGTTCAATATAATAGGTGAAAAAATCTACATCAAACCGTATGAGACCTCGTCGGCCTACAATGTTGCGGCATAAGTCGTACCTGGTAAAGCATCTGTCTCAGCTGCCACCCATTCATTCCATATATTTTTCCCTTTGTAAATAATTAAAGGTGGAGCCTTAAATCCAGCGGCATTTACCGCCATCAAAACCGATATGTTCTCTCTACCGCTACCGGCTGTGGTTCTCGAAGATGCAACTCCCTTCTTGCCGACTATCTTCGTTTTTGACGGATCTAGAGAGAAATTTGTTTCATCTAAGTTCCATATTTAACTCCGGTTTGTCGTGTAGCTTTAAATCATTCATGCATTTTCCTAGAATTTCATAATATTCGTTAATAATAAAGGGATCTATGCACTTTTTTCGTGCATATTCCACTGACTGTGGTTTCTTAATAGACAGCTTGTGTCGTTTGGAAAAAGCGAGGAACCAATCTTCGCCCGGACGGCCTTCCTTAAAGGGCGTCTGCAAATTGTTTTATTTCACATAATTTTTCTACTATTCCAAAAATATCTTTTCTTGTTCGGCCCCAGTCCCATTTCTCCATTGCTTCTAATCCTGCTGCTAACTTTGCTTCCTCGTGTAATGGAATAGCCGTATTTATCCCCATCGATTTACTTTTTTGTCCTCTTAGACATCTGCGATGGTAGCTGAGGGTCATCTGCGGAATATTATATTTCTTTGAAGCCGCATAAGCAGTCGTAACCCCAGCATTTATTTCTTGAAGTACCCTTTCCAATACAGTCTTACTGTAGCCATTGCCCCTATTGGATTTTCTTTTGTGAACCCTTTACAATGGCGGCTGAAATTGAAACAAACATGCCAAAAAGAAGCGACGAATATAAAGAGGCAAGTGTGTAATATACTACACACTTTACCTGACACAATTTTGCAAGGGCAAATGTTTAGTAAACAATATCTAAATTAATAATTTCTTACTAATGAAAAATATGTATGGTAATAACAAATGTAATACTTGTTTTTGGTATTGCTACGAATTATCAATTAAAACTATTAATTTTTAGACAGATAACAGTGTATTAAAAACTGCTTTACACACTCCCTGATTACGAACACAGCATGAACTTTTTCTATCGTACCAACCGAAATCATGAAACACGCGCAATACAGTTTCCTTCTTTATGGACGCAAAGATAAAAGAGTTACGCACTTGTTTTAAAAGGTGGAGGCACATATGCACCTTCTTAAATATAGAAAAATGGCCAACTACACACTTACTCCGAATACACACTTGCCCCACTTCACTATACTGCAACGGAATATATTTAACTAAAGAAAATTACAAAAACAATTTTACAACTCTTCGAACACGTCGGTCAAGCAGATCCCAGACGTGTTCAAGAGGATTCAGGTCAGGTCGTTCCATGACCTGAATTCCACGTTCTTGTAAAAAATTTCTGGTGATGCGGGCGGTATGTGGCTTTGCATTATACTGCATTAGGATGAAATTGAGACCGACGCCATATGCAGCAGGCACCACATGGTCCTCGAAGACATTTTCGATGTATCATTGCATTTAGTCTATTAGAAACCACAACAAGATGAGTTCTGTTGTCTATACCGATTCCAGCCCAAACCATCACAGATTCAAGATTAAATCTATTCACTTCCTGTATAGTAGCGGGTGAGTAGCGTTCACCAGAACGTCTATACAGATTGTCGTATTTAAAAGTTAATATGCATCTTCAAATACACACACATAAACATGTACATACCTATGTATGTATACAACAGTTCAAGAGTGTGGCTCTCGGTTTACCCACACCACCATAAGACCGGTGGTGTGGGGAGACCGAGAGCGCGAACACCATGCGCGCATGGCATTCGTTCCGTATCTTTAGAGCGTGAACTTACATTGTGTCTGAGCAAACTCGCAAATATTAAAATAAAATGCCCTTAACTGTCGAGGAAAAAATACAGATTGTGTTATGGTATGCGAAGGATAATTCGTACAAAGTCGTGCAAAATTTATTTGTATAGTTCATTATAATATTTTGTTTCATTTTAAATGTGAGAATTTTATTTTAGTTACAATTTTTATAGAGTTTTGTTTCAGTTCAATGTTAATACATTATACATCAATTACCAAAATAGCGGAGCAATTCCTTAAAGCAAACGTCCGCATACTAGCTTTCAACGTTTTGCACTGAAGCTGCGGTACCCTGTGTCCCGGTATGAACTCATCTCCCCTATTATCGTACCCCTCCATTTCATGTTTGTATGCACATGTGTGCGTGTCTGTGTTTCCCTATATCTACTTTTATTTCAGTCAAACGGTATACACGTACCCGACCGTCGCAACGAGTTAAACGAAATCTGGGCTCGTCTGTAAACAGTACAGGCGTCCAGTGACAAAGTTGCCAATCTTTGTGATCCAGAGCAAACCTCATTCGCGCTGCTTTGTGATGCTACGTAAGGTGTGGTGCGCGGACAGGTCTTCTTGGTTTCAAATTCGCTTCTTTTTATCTCTGTCTAACAGTTTGACCAGAAATTTCTATATAATGTGCTCGTCTTAGATCGTTTAGGAGGCCTCTTGCTGTGGCAATACGCTTACGTAGAGAGGAAATGACAAGAAATCGGTCTTGATTTTGAGTAGTTTTTCGATTTCGACCTTGTCCAGCTCTTCTGACATATTGACCAGTCTCCCGAAACCGATTCCATAAACGCTGAATAACAAAAGGGGAAACTCTAAGGTCCCTGCTAACATGTCGAATAGAGTGGCCGTGCTGAATAAGGGCGACAGCACGAGCAACTTGCACATCACTGAGATGCCTCATTTTACTTCTAATCAACGAAGATTGACAACTGAATTCATCTGTCATCTTTAGTAGGCTTTCATGCGTCAATTCAAAGCATACTTGAAATTGTTTCCATTTTGTTTTGCGTTATTAATTTATATTTTTAAGTGTAATTTTAGAAGTAACTTAGAGTTGTAAAATTGTTTTAGTATTTTATTAAAGTTAAATATATGCTGTTGAAATATACCAAATTTGATATACCTAGAACAATTATTTAAAAAGTCACAGGTTTTGAAAAAGCGTTCCCTTCACTTTTTTGAGCAGTGTAGTATTGTAACTGGGAATGAAACTTGGGTAGACCACTGAGACCCCCCACGAAACAAGAGTCCATACAATGGGTTCATAAGGGCTCTCCACCGCCCAAGAAGGCAAAAACGCACTTTTCTGCGGGAAAAGTGATGGCCACAGCTTTCTGGGACGCGGAGGGGATTCTCTTAATTACCAAATGGGACTACAATTACGAGAAATGTACACCAAGACACACAATTAATAAATTGAACACGATTATAATCGAAAAAAACAATTTTGCTGAGGAAACTTCTTCTGCACGACAACTGTAGAGTGCACAAGGCTCAAATTATTCAAGGCTGCCTGAAAGAATACCCCTGAAATCAAAAGGCTAACAGCTGGAAATAATTACACCAAAGAAATTAAAGAACTAGTAGCTCAAAAGACAAAATTAAGGAAAATATGGCAACAAACAAGAGCACCAGAAGATAAAAACAAACTAAATATTGCTACCCAAAACTTAAGTAAACAAATCACCAAATACAAAAATGAAGGCGTAACCAAATATCTGTGTAACCTAACGGATGATTCAGAAACAGATTACCTCTGTCCCTCTGGAAAGCAACAAAGAAATTGAAACAACCCTGCATGCATTATCCACCAATTAGATCAAAAAACGGATATTGGGCAAGAGATAATCAACAAAAAGCAGAAATATTTGACAGCCATCTAGAGCAAACCTTTCAACCAAATGTAAGTGTAAATGCAAACCAGATCGAACATATGTCGCCTGAACAGAAAATTGAAGAAGCTGTTATAAAACCAGTAACCCAGGGTGAAGTAAGTAGGGAAATGAAAAATAACATTAATTCCAAGAAAGCAGCAGGATATGACCTCATAACAGGGGAGATCTTGAAGAAACTACCGAGAAAAGCAATCATTAAACTTACTCATATAATAAATGCTGCATTCCGTCTGAAACATGTACCGGATGTCTGGAAAATGGCTGAAGTAATAGTGATACCCAAACCAGGCAAACCTCCAAATGAAGCAACATCATATAGACCAATTTCGCTGCTCCCGATAATATCAAAGCTATTAGGAACGTAGGAATAAGTGTGTTAGTGTTAATGGTTCTTATATACATTGAAAAATAAAATTTTGTACGTTTTCAAACTCGTTTCATTCATAGCTAGGTAGATAACATAAAAAACTTTCACGGTATCTATCGTAATTTACTTAAAATTTATAGAAATAAACATGTTTTATATTAGTTATTTTCCAGCTCAGCTTGAGGTAGGAGATACATGCGGCCCAAATAAGGACAGACGTTGTCTTCTAGCCATAAATTGCCCTGAGGCTCTTGCAGCAATACGGGACCGTAAAGGACATGGCCTTACCAGATGCGGGTGGCAAGGAACCGACGAAATTGTTTGCTGCACCAAGCCAAAGATATTAGACAGAGGTCCTTTAAGGAAAAGCACTGAAGGTACCCAAAGTCATGCATATTTTCTGAATATTTTATAAATTCAGTTTTTATCATAAATTTGTATTCGTCTACTTATCCACAAATTTTTACATTTGCGTGAAGATTTTAATAACAGTTTTACTTTTCAGCATGTATGCAATACTGGAAAGTATCCGAAGTAGATTACACTTCTTTTATTATCAAGGGTTACAACGCAACACTAGGAGACTTTCCGCATATGGTAAGCAAGTCTTAAAATGAACAATTTACTAAATAGTCGATATTTCATAATTATTTTAAGGCCGCCTTAGGTTATGAGAAGGATTCTGATGGAACAATATCTTGGGGAGATTGCGGAGGTACTCTGATTAGCAAAAATTTTGTCCTCACAGCCGCGCATTGCATAATCAGATCAGACGGGTAAGAACCATTGCAAATGACTGCTTGAGTTTTTTGATGTCTTTACATATATTCTATTCAAAAGTCAAAGATAAATTTGCTGCAAAACCGCACTATATCACAATGAAAAAAAGTAATAACAGTGCATAAAAACTTATTTTTTAACAATCTTCTTTAAATATTTAGAATCCACCTAGTGCATCTGCCTTTGATGTACCCTACTATATAAAATATAAAAATCAAAGTTTTTTTATTTACACACGCAGACAATTCTTAACCTCAAATAAATTAACAATCACCTATAAGGATGTTAAATTAAACAACCGTGCATAAATAAATAATAATAAACAGTACTTGGGTTCTTAAGTGCGATGTGTTAAAATAAAGTGAAATAAAATGGATATTATTCAACGTTTAAAGATAAGCAGAGCTATACGTGCTATACGTTAAGCTATTCTTAACAATTTTGCCAAAGTGTTCGAAATGTGCCTCTACACGAATGTTTACTCACAGATTCGGTGCAGACTTTCGGACGACCAGCATGGTTTTATGAGTAAGCGATCTACGACATCCAATCTTACATACCGAACAAGTTGACATCATCTATACTGACTCCTCTAAGGCTTTTGATCTTATCGATCACGCCATATTGCTACGTAAAATAAATGCTATTGGGTTTTCACCTCAATTCAAGTCATTATTAAACACTTACCTAATGAATAGGGTTCAGTACGTCGGTTATACCGGTTATCTTACTTTACTGCTACCTCAGGAGTTCCACAGGGTAGCAATCTAGGTCCCCTATTATTAGCAATATTTATCAATGACATCTGTTCTGAATTGGGCTGGCATAGACTTTTATTTGCAGATGATGTCAAGCTCTTCCAGAAAATACGCACCATTACGGATTGCTTGTTTCTGCAGAGGCAAGTGGATGTTTTGGGAGCGTGGTGTACTGTGGATAATTTGCCCCTGAATATTTCTAAATGCAATGTATTGACTATCAGTCGGAAGCAAGAACCTCTCTGTTTCAATTACGCCTTTGACGGGATCGCTATTCATCGTTGTACAGTGGTTAGTAATTTAGGAGTAGAAGCCATTACTACTCTTTATTATTCCTTGGTTTGCTCTCGCCTCGAATATGCTTCATTCGTTTGGTCACCAACATGTAAAACTTATTCTGAAGCGCTCGAGAGGGTTCAGAGGCGTTTCTTGAAATATTTGTACTTCAGGAGGCGTGGTTTGTACCCCGTTCAGGGGACATGCTATGATGTCCTTCTTGAAGAATTTAAATTTGAATGTTTGGAGATGCGAAGGCATAAAACAGATATTAAGTTCATTTATGATGTATTGCACAATAATATAGATGTTCCATCTTTTTTGGCAAAGATTTTGTTGTGCCTCAGTACCCAAGTCGCACATATTTTATTTTTCTTCAAAGGCCAGAACCAATATTTTACTGGGATCCCCACTGTATAGGGGTTGTTTCATTATTTGCAAGTCTAATTAAAGGGAATTTAATACAAAATATAATTGAAAATAATAAAATGAACATTTAAAGGTGTAGAATAATAGTAAATCTAAAATACTAACACTATTTACCTGTAAGTAATAGATAATAATATACTAAAATAATCAACTCCGGGTGTTTGCAATTTTAACTTCTATCCTCGTTTGTTGGAAAATGGAATGCTTCCGCGAAAAAGACGGGAGCAGAAGAGTCAGGCTTCGGAGTCGACGGTATCGCCGCTTCTTCTTCTTCCTTTATCTTTTTCCTTCTTATTCATCAATATTAAATATTGGCACACTTATCTGATTATTTAAAATGTTGTCTCCTAATGTTTAGTGTAAAGGAAAACTAATTTTGCATAAACACAAGTAAACAAAATATATTAAAAAAACACCATTATCATACTAATACACAGAAAGCTAGATACGCATTTCGACAACTACGTCGACATAAAATTTTGTATGCACCACTTCAATAAAGTACCTTTACCGAACTCGTCTGTTACTCGCCGCGCTCGCTTTACTCGCTTGGCTCGTAAATCAGACTCGTTCGATAAAGTATCACTTTACTGACTTGGTACATAATTAACTATTATCCTAACCGTCAATAAAGCGATGCGTTACCATAGAGTTTTACGGAGGTAAACAAACACTTTATCGTACTGTACAATAAAGTCGTTTTTGCGCGATCAATCTTTTTTGATTATATACTAGGCATGTTTCCATGACAGTAAGTGAGTGGTTCTTACTGTTTGTTGTACCTAACAAAACGGTAAGAAATTTACTTACCGTTCAGCTGAACGGTAAGTAATTGTGACTTTTAAAAATTAGAGAATGAAAATGATATACGGACAGAAATTGTTTAGTTCATTTATTTGTTGCTATTAAAATTAAAGGTGCAATTATGAATACTACAATTATGAATATACAATGGCAAAGAATTAATTTCACTGTTTCTTGTTTTCGTAGAAACTGCTGCATAAGAAATAGTATCAGAAGACACTTGTTGTGCACCATCAGGAATACTGAAGGATGTGTCTCTAACATCATACAATATTTTTCTGCAAATTGTATTTTATTTTGAAGTGAATCTTCAACGTAACTCTCGGACACACTAGAAGATTTCCATCGTCCATGCCGCTTCAATCCTAGAATATCCACTCCTTTGTTGGCCAACAATGTTGCTGATGTACGTCGAAATGAATGGCCGGTGTAGCTAGCTGGATTCGATAATTTTAAATATTCTGCAATTTTGGACGGCCACCTTCCAATTGTTCCTTTCCCCACTACTTGGTTTCTACATTTACGATTGTGGAAAGCCAGAAACAGAAGTTCGGATTTAGCATTGCTTGGTCGAAGTTGAATATACCTCTGAAAAATGTCCAAATAATGAATTTTTTCATCTTGGTTACAAGAGTGAAGGTTCGTTCAATATTGGTTTTTGTTTGCGGAATGTTTACAATAATCAACTCACCATGATCTTCAACATCCTTCGTAGTTATATTGTATAACTCTTTTCTTCGGCATGCTCTTATGAATAAGAAATGTTTGATCTGAAGCTTCAACTAAAAGCCGGTTCATGTCTTCCCTAGTGAAAACGCTTGCTTTTTTGGATCTGTATCCTACGTTTCTCCTTTTCAAAAATGCAATAAGAGTCGTAAATTGTGAAATTTTAGTCGCATCATGAAGAAAAATTGTTGATCTCAGCATGGAATATTCAGCCCATAAACTGCCAGGTGCCTTTAACTTCTCGCTTCTTTGTACAAAATAAGCCAACATAATTTTTTCATTCATACCGCTTATTTTCTTTGTTTCACACCATTGCTTGAAAGCTCGGTATGTATTTTCGTAACGTTCCCGCGATTTTTCGAGTATTACGGCGGAACTCCCGGCAGCCTATGCTTGTTCCAAGTCGCTATCAAAATTGTTTTCAATGTCTGAGTCGGAATCGGTCATAATTTCTTCTCTGATTTCAATTACTTCACGGAAAACACAAACTGAAATGACACGACACTAATTGTAAAACAGAATGTTTGAAAAAACGTCATGGAAACTGTTTTGTTTTTATTGATTTATTTTATAATTTAATTAATTAATTATTGTCAAGTATTTTCGATAATTCCGTGTAGTGAAATGAATTGAAATTTAGTTTTAATCGCGCAAAAAACGTTATAAGCATGTCGAACGGTAAGGTTTACCGTTCTCAGACAATAATTGGAGGAGGAGCGAAGCGACGACTCCATGACTGATGACTTTAAACATAAATCATTTGTCGATAAAATTTTGTATGCACCACGTCAGTAAAGTACCTTTATCGAACTCGTCTTTTACTCGCCGCGCTCGCTTCACTCGCTTGACTCGTAAATCAGACTGGTTCGATAAAGTATCACTTTACTGACTTGGTACATAAATAACTATTATATACCTATTCATCTTGAAAATAAATATATTTTACTTGAAATTAATCTTTTTCATTAGTAGGTGTAATGATCAACTGCTCATTTGAAGTATATTGGAATGGTTTTGAATTTCATTAAAAACTTTATTAAGTGTAGGAGCTTCATTGTTAAAGGCTGTGTATTACTTGTCTTACAGCATTTTTTACATTTTCGTCAAAGTTATTGACTAATGAGCGTCTACCAGAGCTTTGCTTGGACTGAGTAAACGCTCCCTCGGACTTATATTCCTTTATAACTTTAAAAATCTTACTTCTCGCAACACCTGCAATAATGGAATATGGGTAACTTCAGAATTTTTTTTGTATTTCCTATTCTCAGCTTCTTATAAGTATTGAGAAGTACTTGCTTTTCAATAAGGGACAAGTGACCAAAACGGCCGTATTTCCTCGGTGAAGAAATAGGTATGTTTCTACTTGTACTCGGCATTAAGTCCATGATATATTATGGTAAACACTAAATAAACGGTGGTAAAAAGAACTATTTTTGATGTAAAAATACAAGAATAAAGAAAACAAAATGAAAAAAAGCGTGGAAAATATACAAAATTCTACTGTCAAACGACTAGAAATAACTGTCAATTAAATTAAGTGAATGTCATTTGGGCTCGAGTAGAACTGAGTAGAACCAATCGAATTGCCCACTTTTAGCACAAAAATTTAAAGGTGGTCCGCGAAATTAAAAACAAAGTATATTGTAATTGGAAAACTGAAATACTGGCAAATTACTGTTACATAATAAATTTATGGTTACGGCACTTTATAACAATTTATGTATTATCATTCTTTTAGGAGGAAACCTGTTATGGTACGCCTTGGAAAAGTGGATATACTTGGTAACGAAGACAATGCCGAGCCTCAAGACATAAAAGTTATTGAGGATATACCTTTTAAGGATTACAAACACTTCGAGAAACTTAATGACATCGCTTTACTGCGACTGGAAAAAGATGTTGAAATAAATAACAACGTTAAACCCGCCTGCATGTATGTAGAAAAGAACATACCCAATAACGCTGGCCTCATTATAGCTGGATGGGGCAAAACAAACAGAACTGGTATGAAATTAAAGCAATTTATAATATTTGTATGTATATAATAATCTATGTATTATGGAATATTAGTTAAATATTTAGGAATTAAATGAAGAAATCTGTTTATTTTCAATAGTTCGGGAGTTTTCTTGCAGGGGTCCATGCAACTCTGATTTTTTGTCATAAACTATGACAGAAAAGTATTGTCAGCTGAGGTATTCTAAGGTCACAATTCATTGTAGAATTTGAATAGGAGATAGTGATTTGAAAAAATACAGATGGCGTCAGTTCTAGGTATTTCCGAAAGAGTTTGGGTATATTTTATCCAGACTTTGCAGCAGTTGATATAGGCGGGCTACCAAAATTCATATTGATTATAATATATTCTAGTGAACACGCTACATGATTCACCCTATATAGGAAGTGTTAGTAACATTGTGTGCACGAGATACAGTAGAGCTTCGGTTATTCGGGTCGGCCGGATAATTGAAAACACGGATAATCGAAGCACGTCGTTACATTTTAATGTTTTTTATTTGGACAAATACATATAGAAAAATCATTAAAAATTTATTTTTATAGTAAAAACATAAGAACATTTGTTCATAGTAATAGAAAAAGTCTTGTAGATATTAAATACACATTATGCAAATTTGTAAATAAAAAATTAAGGTACATACAATTTACTACTTGAAAAAATCAGTAATTTGTTTTTGCTTTGGGATTAATATATTGTAGCCCTTATAAATTCCTTCATTTTTCTAAGCATTGGCTTATGCATTGCGAATTAGAAATGTTTATGGTATTAAATCGGCATCTTGGAAACGTCTTCCCTCATTTGTTCTACCGCCAGTGCCGTGCCTGAGTATTTAATTTACAAAATAAACATCACTTTATAATCACATGATCATGAGTAGAAAACCATTTAAAACGCACTTATAGGATTCTATTATAAAATTTGACAATTAATTTGAATTCACGCAGGGGTGGCTATAGTATAATGTCAAAATCACTAACATGCAAATGGCGGTAGCGTAAATCAGTTACAGACACATTATACAAAGTGAGCATTTTGAACTGTCCTGAGTTGGCCAGACTGATTTTGATATAGAAACACAGTGTAATTGGAAAGCCTTTTTTATTTATTTTTGTGGTTAGGTTTACTATTTAAAATTTGCTTGTGATAAATGTCAATGAAATAGGGTTAGTTTTAAGTTGAATTATATGAAAGAATTTTTTAGAAATATGGTGGTTGCACTTTATTTTTTATCATAAACAATAATAAATACGTTACAACTTTATTACTTTAAACATAATCCCATAATTATGTCACCAAATAAATACATTTTATAAATGTTTCCGGTGTAATATTTCATCTTCTCATGTTATTGAACATATTTGCAATTCTATTGTAATTGCCTCTTCAAGTTAATCGAAATTATGCAGTCTGTTCTGAAACACTTTATTTTTTACATGGCCAAAGAGAAAAAAGTCCAGTGGGATTAAATCAGGAGAATTGGCTGGCCATTGATTTCGACTATCAATCGGTCACCACAGTATCCTTGCAAATAATTAATAGTTTGTTGCGCAGTATGTGCAGTTGCCCCATCTTTTTGGAAGTACCCCAAGTTTAATTCATCTTCATGAAGGCTGTTAATGATGGGTTCCAATTGCAACCCAAATACCAACTTTGATAGGATGGAGACTATTTTCAACAAAAACGTGGATTCTCTGTTGACCAGGTACGATAATTTTGAGAGTTGATATACCCAACCAAGCTTTGAAGCTTCATCCGAAAAGAAAGTGCGATTCCAGTCTTCTTCATGTAATATTTCATTAAACCAGTTGCAATTATTCAATCACTGCTCAAAGTGATTGCCACATCAATGTTGTAGTACAGAAACTTTATATGGGTGCATATGTAAGTTTGTTTTCAGTGCCTTATGAGTACTTTCGTAGGAAATACCTACAATTTAAATGCATAATGCTGTATAACAAATTACGTTTAAGTTAATTAGATCTCTATACCAGTTTAAGCAGACAGCCTTCGTACAGATTTTGTGAGACTAACTTCCATTCGCTGCCTAATGTCTGCGACAACATCTTCAGTTAAAACTGTTGGTACTTTTTCAGGTTTACATTTACAAACACTCCCCTTTTCCTTAAACCTTTCAATCACCCTATTGCAATGACAAGTGAATGTGTCCACCTTTATTTCCAGATTTCCATTACAAATTGCTGAAAACACGATCCCAATGAATATTTCCATAATCTATCCTCTTGCAATGTGCGAGAGTGCGTTATTACGATCAACGTATCCTGTTGTATCGTAAAAGGCATGATATACGAAGAATATTGTCTTGAAATAGACAGAAAAGCGACAATAAAACAATGAAAATTCGAAAGTACAAAGCACTTCAATACATTATGATTTTGACATTTGCACAGGACATTTGACATGTAAATTTAGTATGGGCAATTCACGGAAGTAAACATTTCCTAGTTTTTGATAATACTAGGACTTTTTTGTAGCCAACCCAGGACAGTTCAAAATGCTCACGTAGTACATGTCTGTGGGGAGAAAGTTGCATTTGTATGACAAATGTTTCCAAATAAAAATTTCCATAATTCTCGCGGACACAACTCTACTAACGGCTTTAAGCCTGTAATATGTTCATAGTAGTTACTTAATCTTCTTTTTTATTACAGGTACTACAAGTAGATTTTTATTAAAAGGCTACGTCAAAGCTGTTGATACGAAAAAATGCAATGAAACGTACATCTCGACATCTAAAAAATCACTGCAGGACACACATTTGTGCGCTTTCTCACCAGAAGACTACCCCAGCGATACATGTCAGGTAATTGGTTGTAAATTCCATTCTTTTAACAGAGAGAGGGAGAGAAAGAAAGAGAGAGAGAGATAACACACAGTATTTGGAATTTTTTCACACATTAATTCATATAAAAGCAAATAATGTTTTTTATGTAACTTATGGTGTCTTTAACGAAGCATCAAGAGTCCCCGAGGGAAGAGTGCTAGGATAAAATTTGACAACGCTGTAAAGGGCTAACATTTTGCTACATCAGGCAAATAAAAGGCTATCGAAATTCTCTAACAACAAAAATAGAAGGTTATTGTTTTGTAAAAGTAATTTTCTTCACGAAGAAATTTACTGAACAGTCAGAACTCAAAGAAAAAGAATATTTCCGTCTTTATAAAACAAAGTCATAGAATATATAAAAAATATTATGAACTGCGTTTTGGAGAATTCATGTGGATAAGTAACCATTAGGAATAATAAAAAAAAGCAAATAATGGTTGTGAATGTTTACGAAAACGTCAAAACTGCTGCAAAGACTTTATTTACTATTCTCGTAAAGGCCTCGAATTAAACATTACTTCTCGCCATTTATATCATCGATGAGGGATTAATCTTGCACCTTTCCATATGGCATCAACATGAAACCTATGATACAATTTGCCAAGCATATGTTACTTATGTGTCAACTTACTCTGGGTCGCTTTCGATGGTTATAAAGATATTAGCAAAAGTCTGAATGTTATAGAGTAACGTCGTTCATTCTCAAAGGCTTCACCTGTTTATATTTACTTTGATCCTCAGACGGTTGCAACTGTAAACCAATAGAAGCTCCATTCCGTTGATAAAGATAAAAGCAAATTGATTTCGATTTTAATAATTTTACAATTTAACTTGTTCCGTTTTGGTAAACACTTATTGTTCATATTTTTATATACTGTTGTTCAATATTATGAGGTTCATCAGGTCTTTTCAGTATTCAGCCTAGAAGATTTGTTAGAGTGTAATTAGCGTTATTCCACCTAATTATTAGCATTTGATAAGAATTTAAAAATGTTAACAATTTGTTCACATCTTGTTAAGGTGTTTCAATGTAGTGGTTATAGCAAGGTGTAATTTTCGCTAAGAAAGACACAACTAAAAATTTTATGTGAAACTGGGGACAATTTTTACGAACACTTTTCAACTTTTGGAACAAGCTTACGTAAGATGTTTTGAGTAGAAAACGGTGCTACGAATGATTTACACGATTCAAAAGCGATCTTCAATTAGTTGAAGAAGACGTTTAGAAACCCAAACCAGTATTAGTCTCAATAAGGTCATGCTATTGCAATAAGGCTGATACTCCAAGACGCTTATATTACTTGCAGATAGTAGTGATATACGTAGAAAACTCAATCACATTGTTAGAAACTTTATTTACTTCTCTTCTACTATTTTATACGTACAATTTTTAACCTGCTTGCTTATTTGCTAACTATCGCTGAGTTGATGCTCTAGTTAAGAAGGGCAGGTGTAGTAATATCCGCGATGTATAACACTCTGTAAATTGCCGTTTTAATTGTCTATTACGCTATAACATTTTAATCGTCAAACTGAACTGAAGTTGCAACAAAATTTGGTCTTCGTTTGATAACAGAAGAGCAATATGAAAATCTAGTAGACACTTGCTTCTTGAGCAAGCGAGCGACTACGATTCATCTATGCAAAAGATCATAACGGGAGACAAAAACTGAATTTACGGCTACTACATTTATACATAAGTTTAATCACAGTGGAATCGCAAAAAATCGTCAGCTTCATAAAAGAACTCGCCATTCCAGTGTCAAAGTGATAGTTTTTTCGATTTTAATGGAATTATACATTTTGAAAGTTTGCATCAGGGTCAAATAGTCAACTATGTGTACTATAATGATTATTCACAAAAAGGGAAAAGTTTTGTGGCGACACAACTTATGGTTCCTACATCGTGATAATGCACCCGCTCACTCTGTTTTATCAATTCGACAGTTTTGTGTAAAAAAATCAGAAATTATGCTTTCTCAAACTTCCTACTCGTCAGACCTTGCTCTCGGCGATTCTTTTTAATTTTCCAAATTGAAATCAGAGCTGAAAGAAGGTCGTGTTGCGACAGCATTGGTAACATTTAAAAAAATCGTGGCGTGCATTGAAGGACAATTCAAAACAAGCTTTCCAGGACTGCTTTGCGATGGTGTACTTGGTGTAGAACTAACGGAAATGGTTTGCGGACAATTTGGCGCTCGTAGTAGCCGCCGATGATGAAATAGACTTGGTGAGACACACAAATGAGTGTCTAAGAAGCACCAACGTCTGGATGGACAGACATAAATTGGAACTGGAACCAGGTAAAACGAAAATAGTTATACTAAAAGGAAAAAGGAAAAGAGAGAATATTGTGTCCAGGATGGGGAACATGCATCTAGTGCCCTCAAATGGAATAAAATATATCGGTGTAATTTTTGATGGAAGAGGTTCATTTGGAAAACGTGGAAAAAGTTGCTGCAAAGGCAGAATAACGGGTATAAGCCTCACTAGACAAATGCCCAACATCAACTTAACATACAGTCTTAAGAGGAATGTCTTATGTTCGGTTGTTCACAGTATCCTCCTGTATGGGACTCCAATATGGCACAAAGGGATGAATATTCAAAAGCACTTAAATATGACAACCAAAGTTCAAAGAAAAATGATCCTGCGTATAGCATCGGCATATAGTACTGTATCAACTATTGCGCTACAAGTCCTCACTGAGATAGTGCCCCTCGAGATGTTAGTTCCCGAAAGGAGTTATATATATGATCGCAGAGATGAAGGAAGGGAAATTGTTAAGAAACTCGCATGAGAAATAAGTAGGAACACTGGCAGCAAAAATGGAATGACAATACTGATACGGCCCAGTGGACTAAGAGACTCATCTCGCATATAGAGGAATGGATCAATTGCAAACATCGTGTCATGGATTATTATGTCACGAGGACATGGCTCGTTTAGTCCCTGGAGTAAACGTATAGAGGAGCGAGAAACAGATGATTGTAATATAATAGTAGATAATACAAGGAATGATTAGAACAAAAATGCATCAAAAAGAGACGTAGGAGAGACAGAGAGTGGGCAGGTAACAGAGGGAACTAGATAGACTAGTAGCCGGATATACCTGATGCATGTCATTCAATGACGATCCCGGATGTATCAAAAGGGCTTACGGGGGTTTTAGTGCGTTGAAGTTCCACACTACCACGATCATCTAAAGATAACACCTGGTGTGCATGATGCATTTTCCCCAGACTAAAGTATATGAACAGAGGAAAAGGAGTACTTGGAAGAACACAATCTGCAAGATAAATAATAAAAGTTAAAAACATTAAATTTGGTTATTTTCTGAACAGATCTCATGTAATATATTTATTAGTGTTCAATAATCTGGAATATGTATCGACTTCTGTATTCATTTGTTTTAAACTTCAAGGTATCCTCAGTATTCTCTTTCTTCTAACAAAGAACCATTTTATGTATTTCTTCAACACATGAACACCAGCCATATACTACGCAATTGGGGATGATTAAAGCGCAAAAATGAGAGTTGAAAGATCTTTTGATTCGTTATCTTGAATTAGAAATTAGCAAATTTACTACACATACTTGGAATGATCACCACACGTATATAAGAGGTGAATTGTATAAAAACTTAAAACATAACATTTTCAATGCTATTACTTTCCAAATAAAAATGTTATGGTATATTCAAAACCATTTTTCTTTTCAATAATACCATTACCATCAGCTCCAAAAAGTATTCACACACATCATTGAGGTCGTAATATAACTAGAGGAATAATCTAATAGCCCCCACCACATCCAAATTACTGTCAAAAACACCGCCATCTTGGATATTCTGTTTTAAGCGAAGAAAAAGTGGGAGAAGATACTTTTTTCAAACCACTTCCTAGCACTTACTCTTAGAAAGTCATATTGCAGATCGTGTAAAAAAATCAAGCGACATCCAATATAGCAAGTAATTTGTAGATCCAACATTCATTCAATATCTGAATATGTTGCATGACACACATGTATTTGCGTCAAATATTACTGTAAAAATGAATATTTCTTTAAATATATTATGTCTTACACGGGTCTTTAGCAATACAAAAATCATCTTCTAAATGTAATTTATTTATTTTTAATTTCACACCGTTGTCTCTTCACTTTCTCTTGCGCTTTGCTATGATTCGCCCTGTATAAAATCATAGACGGTGAAAAAATATATTTTTTTTATAATTCAGGGTGACTCCGGAGGACCGCTTCAGATAGAGAACAGAAAAGATAATAAGGAATCTCCGTTGATCATCGTCGGTGTGACGTCATTTGGTAAAGGATGTGGTGGTCCAATTCCATCCGTATACACAAGAGTTTCCAGCTTCTTAGATTGGATTGAAGGAATTGTGTGGCCATAAGTGAAGTTGTACTTGCCCTTAATGTTAAGAAAATAAATTACTCCTCGATTAAAGTAAAAATGTGTTTTATTCATAAACATTAGCTTGTAGTTCAATAAATATTGTTCATTTAATGAAAGTTATTATTTTTGCAGTATGAAAAGTATATTTTACTTATCGTTTGCTTTTATGTGTTTCAATGATAAGCAAGAAGAACATATTTTCAAAGAGTAGTTCAATATTTCGCATATTCTACTAAAAAGATAAGAATAAAATATTTAAAAAAAAACACTTTTACAAATAGATTAATAACAATAATAATAAATGTCTTTAGTTTCGTATACATAAAAAACATTAAAAAATAAGAATAATATAAAAGAAAGCAAAAGAAAAATAATAACATGTAAATAAAAATGAAACAGAAATCAGAATTTTCAACTTAATCCTTCAAAGGTAGTAAACATATAAATAGGAAAAAAATGCTTACAAATGAGATCCTAAACTAAACTAAAGGTTAACTTTTCTGACGGCTTGCTAAATTCTAATGGAATTATTGCTATGTTTACGTATATTGGTCGCCCTTACCCCACGTTATATCCTCACAGTGTTGAGGACACCTTTGCCCGGAAACTCCACTTTCTCAGAGTACGTAGACTTACGAACGTTAACTGCGCACAGCAGCAATAGAGAATCCTTGACCTTAGAAAAAGAGGGGGCGAGGGGAAAGTGTGGGTGTTCCCACTAAACAATTAATCAACAAAAAAAACAAGAAGAATTGAAGTTGTAAGTAAACAAGAGTTTCTATTACTTAAGTAGGAACAAAAAACAAAGCTTTAGTTGCTTTATTTGATTTCAAGAACAATAAAAAAAGGTAGAATTATAAAAATATATTCAGTTTTTAACATTAACAAAAAAATAATGTTTAAAGCAAACTTTATCAAATAACGTACAAAAACTGTCGCTTTATCATTCATAGGTCACATACAAAATTAATGAACACAGCAGCATGTTTAAAGTAATTAATTATATTGAATATACAGTGCATTCATGATGAAAGGAACAAATTCGTTTAAAATTCAGGTAAGTATTTTACAGAAAAACGCTCGGACAGGTCGATTAGTATTTTTAGTTGTGATTTTTTTGACATAAGAAAATTATATAGGTACATGGTGTCTAAAGAGGAACATATTGCTATGGTATTTTAAATTTTGTAATATGAATAAGAAAAATAACAAAAGTGAAACTGGATATAACCAGTGCAGAGATATTCAAAATTTTTATATATAAAAAACAAAGATAAAACTAGATATAAGTAGATATAAGTGGATGTAACCAGATACAAGTAAATATACAAATAACATTTTTATAATTTAAAAAAATATTAATAAATAAGACAAAATAAATTTCAGCACAATTTATTTTAAATAAATAAAAAATATATATTTGGTACACTAGTTACAATTTAACATCTCATCAAATATAGACGCATAAAATAAAACATTGATTAATGTATATCTTGTTTAAATAAACACATAAAACAATAAAAAAAAATTTTAACTGATGGACATGCAACACTATATACACTCATGAGACATGGGTTACATACCCATTCTCTGAATAAATAAAAATTACAAAAATTAAAATAATTGTTATTAATTAGAACATAAGAATTACAATTTTTATAAAACAATGTTCAAATACTGACCTCAGTTTAATAAAAGAATATAATAATTAAATAATACTACTAGAAACTGACATAAAATAGATCAAGTTTATAAACATTCTTTAGCGACGATCATAACCAAAAATCAAGAAATATTGTTCAATCATATATAATACCACTAGTGTAGTCACTATAATTATTAAAAATAAAGGTCTATGTGTCAATATGCATTTTTCACTGATATCTTCTGAATAAAACAATATTATTGAATGTACATAGAAATGTACGATTTGTTTATTTTCTTCTCTACACCAATATATACCAAGAAATTCCAAGCTAAAAACAAATAAGATATTAGTCAATATATAATGTAACACAGATTAAAAGTACTTACCAAATAAATAAAATCGACCAATATTGATTGATATACGAAAGCATAGGATGTAAACACAAACAATAACAAATGTAAGATGGCTGACGCAATGTCACGTGATTACAAAACATCGAATAGTTACAAAAATCAACACCGGGGAGCTGTAAAGAAAATTCGAACCATGAGAAAACAATTTGAATTAAAAACAAAATAAGGCGTTTTTCGTTTGTTGAGCCCTATAAAAGGGGATGCATTCGCAATTACAAGGCAGTTCCTGGATAGCTCTTCAACTTAAAAAAAATCCTTCAGAGGCGGTTCACTAGGCCATAAGCGTAGTTCTCGGTCAGCCCCAACATTATAAAAGACTCTACAAAGGCGCTAAGCTTTTTAGATTCATTGCTATCAATCAAGATAAAGCTAGATAGGACGGATGAAAGAAACAATAAAGAAAGGAGTAATCTAGATTAAAAAAAAAAAATAGAAGAAATGGAAACCAATAAATTTAACGAAGAGTTTGAAGGAATGTACGCACAAGCCGAGTAAGTACAAGTACAAATATTAAAGTTTTATTTGCAGCCTTACAGTCAGTGAAATAAAAGGATCTTTATGTGTGTCATATAATTGCATAACAACAACAATAGTCTCATAACGCAGTTTGAAGCGTTTAAATAAATTTTTCCTTGGTTTGTATGGGTTCGACGTGTGAATCTCGAACTTAGAACGGTTCAAGGAAAAATAAACAATTTCTGGTATACTAATAATAAACCCAGAACGTAATCTGAGGCGTTCTTCGAAAATTTGAAACCGTGAATGGATTCATAGACACACATAAAGAGATTATGATAAAATTGCCAGGGTTGCAGAGTACTTGTACTCGAACGAATAGAAGAATATATATATATATATATATAAACTAGATATTAAACGTATTGTATTAACACTTAACAACAAAATATTTGTATAAAATTTCTATACTATAAATAAATATACGTTGTTTCATTTATACCCATCCCAAAAAGAGAAAATAAAAGGAACGTTCAAAAAAGGGTAAGGAAAGTAAACATCACAAGCACAGTTAGAACCCGCAATAATGAAAGGCTGTGACATATTTTATCATTTAAAGTAAAGAAATCTATCCTTTAGGACCCTGAGAACATTAAATAAAATTAATTTCATTAATTTGACTATTGGTTGTTAACCATAGAACATATCACAGCATTCTTTTTTTAATGGAACAGCCTGTATATTATGCCATTTTTGAATTGTATGGTAAATTCTCAACACTTTTTGTGTAACATACCATATCCCCAAAAACCAGCGGTATTCGGTATAATGACGTTTGAAATGTGATAAATTAAAATACACACAAGTAATGAATAAAATGTTTAAAATGAACAAAGACACCTTGAACATTTTTTTAAAAGCCAACAAAAACAACCTGGTATTGCAAATTTTATCTTCAACAAAAAACGCAGAACTGTCCGCATATATTTCGATTGACGAAAAATTTGAATTTCTGTCAAATATAAAACATTTAACAGCTTATGACATAAGAACTAAAGCAAAAAAATTACAAGAAATATATACCTAAGGATGACCTGGAAGAAGCATTTATTGAAGAATGTGTTTATCTATTTCCAACTTCAATGAAGTAAATACCCCGGCACAAATTTTAAAAAAGCTTATAGAAGACCATGTTTGTGACGAAGTATTTCCGAACATTGAAATTGCTTTTAGAATATATTTATGTATGGCTACAACAAACTACTCCGGAGAGCGTTCATTTTCAGTACTCAAAAGGGTAAAAAATTATCTTATGTCGTCTCTTCACCAAGAGAAATTAAATGCATTGTCTCTTATGTGTATTGAATCAGAAATAACTGTTTTTATAGATTTTTAAAATTGTATAGATAAATTTGCAAAATTAAATTCACGTAAAAAAATGATAGTATAAATTAAGTTATACAGTTATACCTCTTTTACGTTACAAGTGACAAGTTCAAAAATGTTTGTTAATTTTTTGTCAATTTTATAAGTATTTAATAAATCTGTAAAATAAAAATTATAATAGAAGTTATTTTGGCATTGGCTTATGGCCTTTATTCCTCTAATGAAATATCAAAGGGCGCCAATTTTAGATGGGCTTCAAGGCGCCCAGAAGGTTAATCCGGTCCTGATTATATGTTATGTTAATACTAAGTAAATTAAAATGTTTTGGTTTCACAGTAAATACAAGTTTTACAGTATATAACCGTTATATTATTTTTTCTAATATTGAAGTGTGTACTCATATTTGGCAAGAGATTTAGATGTTACGGCACAGCATGCGACGATCTTGTTGACGTGCAGCTGGTCTCCAAACAACTACACAGGTGATTTTGATTTTAAATTCGTTATTAGGTCGACACTTCGATAAATTACATTTAACAAGGATTAATTAAAATGGCATATACAAATATTAAAATTAAATTAATTCCTTTTGTAACGAAAGGAATGTCTAATAACGTTAAAGCGACGGTGCCAAAATAAGACAAGTTCGCCCGGAAGCTGAAAGACCACTTAAGGGTGACATTTTGGTTGTGTAATGGTTGCTAATATTTTCCCTTTTATACCCACCGGAATTTACGGCGACTTCTTAGCATGTGTGTATTTGTTAGATGTGAGGGGGGGGGGGGCTCTTCCAATTGCAATTCCTTTCCGACGCACTAAATCACCAGAAGGACTCCTCGACACAATTAATGCAACATTGCAACGATATCAATGGTGCACATACGATGAAAAAGCGTTTCAAAATCTCACAATTAAGTGGGTGGCTTCACTACCGCACAAAACAAAGCCTTTGCAGGGTGTATACTAACTCACAATTTTGAAATTCCCTGACTTTTCCAGGTTTTCCAGGGTTTTTCAATCAAAATTCCAAAAGAATTTTCTGTTGCTTTTCAAAGTATAAACATAATTTCAAATTAGCAACATTATTATTTATTTATTAAGAAAATATATAATTAAAAAGAAAACAATAAATTCTTTACCGGCTTACCTAACAATTAACAACTAAAAACAAAGTGCTAAATCTTTGTACTTGTTGTAGTATTTTGAGTAGGACTAGGGTACTACTTGTTATTATGAACAACTAGTAACTTTTTAAATAAATAATGACTACATTTCATTAAAAAAAAAACTATAACAATAATAATACAGAATATACATTTTTAAGATTGATTTTCATATAACATAACGTTCGCTTACGTGTTGCCTCTGACCGCTGCAATTTTTTCATCAATTGAACATTCTCTATGCCTTGTTCTGCATCCACTCTCCTCTTCTTTGCCTCTAGGTGTTTCAATTTTACGGTTTGTATTTTCCTACTCTTTTCTTTTTCCTCTGCTGCAGCTTGCAGCAAATTCTTTTTTGCAGCTCTTCATTATATTTAGCGTTCGCGTTTCTGAAATAATGCATCATTTTTTTATCAATGTCTACACCTTCTACTCCTTTCTCCATCATTGCATCATATACAATCCTTTGTCCAATTAAAAACTGTTTAAGTAAATTTTCAGTTAAACACTGTCTGTTCACAGAGAATCCCCTCTCAACAGCAGCGTTCCCGTGTGACAATGTCATAACAAGCTTGACAAATTGAATGAGCTCCTCTGGGACACTTTCTTGTTGGCATAAGCTAAAATATAATTTGTCCAGTCTGCCAGTATTTTTCTTCAACAGTATTATTACTTCGATAAGTTTTATTAAACGCTTTAATCTCGTCGTTAACTAGCTTCTGTCTGACAAATTTATCGAAATATTTTGATATTGTATCTGCTGCCACTGTTGATAGTCTTTTAGAATAAACTAAACTTTCCAGTGCCATTTTCATTTTCAACAAATCGTTCACACTATGATTTTTGTCCGTAACTTCTGTTTCAATAAATCTTCCTAAAATTGTGTTCATTAGGTCATGTAATTACTCGTACAATAAAGGTGCCAAGGGTTTATCTGCTTGAAATTTTCTTAAAAATGGTTGCAAATCCTCTGCCAAGCTTTTAAAAAAGGCCAACTTACATGCTATCACTTTATCATCTAAACGTTGTTTCACAATTTCATAGCTTCCACATTTCGGTTCCTTCTTTTCGAGTTTAGCGTGTTCTACGAAAATTTTTAAATGAGGTAACATGTCCAAAGCTCTCTCTGCAACTTGAGCATTTTCCAGCCATCGCACAGCACAAAATTTAATGGGAAATTGACATGAGCTAGTATAGCGAATGAAATCAGCTCGTCTGGCTGGTACATTTTTAAATAAGTTTTAAAGGGCTCGCAGAAATTTTATTACAACAGTTTGAGACTGGTTACTTCTCATGACACATTTAAATGAATTGTGGACCGTATATCCACAACTTCCCAATTCTAGAATGGATGGACCATCAGGCGTTTCTAACTCCATTTTAAGGTCATTGAGAAGTTTAAGTTCACATTTGGGCCATCCATAGAGAGTTGAAGTAAATTTTGCATATTGAAGTCTTTTAAGGCGTTTTTCAAAGCTTCTAGAAGATCTGCAGCAGTCGTATGGCGCAGAAAGGATGATGTTAAATATTTCGTTGATGTTTTGATCAAGTTCTTTGTCGTCTGTTTTAATTAATTTTCCCTGACTTATTTTATAAATCAAGCAAATTCCCTGACTTTTCCCTGTTTCCAGAATTACAATGTAATTCCCTGACTTCTCCAGGTTTTCCCTGTTTTCCAGGAAGTATACACCCTGCCTTTGTCATCTAAGCGACGGAAATAATTGCTTAGCTACCTTGCAGAGTACGTGGCCCTCACGGGTTAGAAAACATCTTTTCTCTTTGAAGTATCGCCCAAAAGTTAACCATGCGGGAGACTTAGCCGAAAAACTTCAAAAACCCACACTCTCATTATCAACGAAACATGCATTCTCTAGAGACTTTAGCGTGGACAACAAAAACTTGCAAATTATTTTTTTACTCACAAAGGAGCCATTATAATTCGTCATTTAAATAAATAAATCTAATCGATATTAAATAAAACTATTGATATCCGACTGTCACAAATGGTCACAAATGTAGCACTTAAAACGAAAGCGTGCGCCAAAATTGCCTTAAATTAATTAAAATAGCTATAAACACCTCAATTAAAGATCGGCGCAAAACGCACATAACAATATTTATGCAATCGTAATAAGATAACAAACAAATGAAGAAATGAAAGTGGAGTGAATAGATTTGCGACAAATACTTTTTTCCAAACTCTTTACTCCACAACATATTTATTTATTTATTCCTATATAGACAAAACAGGACACGGCAAAGGAAATGTCTGACAATAGTACCTAAAAAAAATAAAATACATACTTAATATACCAATAATAAATGATACCAAGAAAATATGAATATAAAAGTAGGTACTATAAAGTAAATACACTATAAAAAATGAAGTGTGGCCACCATACGACTTTCTTATACGTATGAAAGTGTTACTTTCGGTCCGAATTTTGAAATTTCATTTATACAAAAAATATTCCAAATCCAACTCTAAATACTGTTGTACTCTTCATAAATATATATATATACAGTGCCCGCGGAAAAGTCTGCACCATATGGAAAAAAAATTTACTCTTTTAATTTTTAAAATTATTTTTTTGTAGTTTGTTTTTGCATAATTAGAAACCAAAAACTAACCTAAAATATTTAACATATTGCATTTGCTTCAATGCGTAAATGTCATTTAAAAATTACCAACGTCCCATTATTTGTCAAAATATAAGAAGATGCCATAAGAAAAAGTTGTTTGTACTTTCGCGGACATCCTAAATCCAAAGTTTCGTACAAAAATTTTAATTTTAATTTTTTTTCATAATTTTGTAAAAAAACGCCTGTATATTTTTTAAGTGTATTTTTCTCTCGAATTCTGATAAAACCTATGTTACCATGTAATGAACAAAAAAAAAACAATTTGTATTTCAGAATAAGGTATATTTTTTTTAAATAAAAGATTTCGTTAAGAAAAGTGGAGGACATTCTTGGACTATTTTCATATTTTCGTATATTAAAAATGTTTATTTTTCAAACATAATGGTCAAAAAACCTAGAAAATAACACTAGTTGTAAGATTAGAACATGTTATGTACCTAGCCTTGTCTGTTTTAAGCAAAATTTCCTTTAGTATCTCTAAAGCAGGAAATAACAAGCTTATTCTTAAACTTCGATAAATTCACAAGTAGGCCTAGAAAATAATTGCAAATTCTAGACATAAACAACTAAATAAATGTCAGTTTTGTGTATTTCTCTAATAGATTTGTTTTAAAATGTTATCCATGGAAGAAAAAATAGAAATCATTTTAATTCACGGAGAAAATAGAACCAACAGAGCTACGTCAAATATTTTTAATCAAAGACACCCTAACAAATTCGTTTCGCACTCTACTGTTGGTCGTATTGTAGATAAGTTCAAGTCATCCGGTTCAGTTCTAAATGATTTTAAGAAGCCACATGTAAACTGGCAAGTTCAGCAGCATGAAGAACATGTATTATTAGATGTAGTAGAGCATAAGACTACATCAATTGCTGCTATTTCCAACAGAACTAGGGCAAAAGAGACTACAGTGAGAAAAATTTTAAAGAAACATAAGTACCGTCCATTTAAGCCAAAATATGTCCATATACTAAAAGAACGAGATTTTAACGCAAGATTTGATTTTTGTATGTGGTTTCAAGGAGAGCTCGAAGAAAACCGTCGTTTCCCCAAAGAAATCATGTTCTCGGACGAAGCAACGTTCTCTTCCAATGGAACGGTGAGTTCGCAGAACTGCAGATGGTGGGCTGATGAAAACCCTAACTTTATCATCGAATGCAGGGACCAATATTCTTTTAAAACAAATGTTTGGTGTGGTATTTTTTATGGTAGATTGATTGGACCCTATTTTTTCCACGAAAATTTAAATTCGCAAAGGTACTTGATCTTTCTCATGACCGAAATAACCGATTTAATTGATGATATGGTATTGGAAGAAAGATCTGTCCTATGGTTTCAGCAAGACGGCGCATCTATACATAGTACACTGGCGGTGAGGAGTTATTTAAATCAATTATTTGGGGACAAATGGATTGACAGATATTCAGCGTATCCATGGCCAGCGAGATCCCCTGACCTAACTCCGTTAGATTTTTCCTTGTGGGGGTATCTAAAAGAGAAAGTGTACCGCAAACGACCATTTCGAAACATTGAACATCTAGAAAACACAATACGTGACGTTTGCCTAGAAATTCCGGCCACATATTTTGTAAACATTACAAGAGAGTTCTCTAGAAGGATCATCAAATGTATTGCAAGAGAAGGGAGACATACAGAAATGTAGTATTGTTAACATTTTTTTATTCATTTAGTTTAACTGTATAGTAACGGTATTTTTGTAAAATTGGAATTGTTGACTACGCTTACTTGTGAATTTATTTAATTTTAAGAATTAGAATTGGTTTTTTTTGAAATTAACTTTGTTAGTTGAAATAAAATTACTTTTTTTTCTCATTTTTAAAAGGTTATTTTCTAGCTTTTTTGACCATTATGTTTTTTAATTTATTTTTAATGGTACATACGAAAATATGAAAATAGTCCAAGAATGTCCTCCACTTTTCTTAACGAAATCATTTATTTAAAAAAAATATACCTTATTCTGAAATACAAATTGTTTTTTTTTGTTTATTACATGGTAACATAGGTTTTTATCAGAATTCGAGAGAAAAATACACTTAAAAAATATACAGGCGTTTTTTTACAAAATTATGAAAAAAAAATTAAAATTAAAATTTTTGTACGAAACTTTGGATTTAGGATGTCCGCGAAAGTACAAACAACTTTTTCTTATGGCATCTTCTTATATTTTGACAAATACTGGCACGTTTGGACGTTGGCAATTTTTAAATGACATTTACGCATTGAAGCAAATGCGATATGGTAAATATTTTAGGTTAGTTTTTGGTTTCTAATTATGCAAAAACAAACTACAAAAAAATAATTTTAAAAATTAAAAGAGTAAATTTTTTTTCCATATGGTGCAGACTTTTCCGCGGGCACTGTATATAGAGTGCATAATTTACGACATATTAGCAAAAAATCATTATTCGGTAAGAGTAAAAGTGTCAGTTCCGATCCGAATTTTGATTTTTTTTTTATATAAAAGGTATTGAAAATTAATTTCTAAATACTTTTATACTCGTAACGTACCTGTCTAAAAAGCATGACTTGCAAAATATTTGCAAAAAACTGATTTTCGATAAGAGTAATAGACCTACTTCCGGTAGGAATTTCGAAAAACTTTTTTAAAAAAATTGTTCACAATTTCAATTTCAAGTACATATGAATTCTCTACAAATTTGTCTAAACTTAGTAGTTGATAAAATATTGGCAAAATTCAATTTTTTTACTGAGTAAACTACTACTTTCGGTCTGCCGATTTTGCTGAAAATCTAATCAGTTCTCAATGCAAAATTTGGAATAGATAGCTATAGCGGTTTGACCGCTATCGTTTTCACACACAGACAGACAGACATTTTTTAAAAACCACTTTTTCGGTATCAGGGGACTTCAAAACGTGGACATCTGCAAAAATCTCGATGTCGAACATTTTCATCATCACAATACTTCCTTATACTACGTATAAGAAAGTAAAAGAGGGAAAAACCATTAATCTAACAAAAAAACTAAATCAATGCTACAAACATAACCAAGAAAGCCAGTATAACTTAAACAAATCAATTTGAAAAGGTAAATTATTTAATCCACATATAAGTTAGTTGAATAGGTTGTTTATATCTTAGAATGCAAGATGATAGCGTACAAAGGACATATATTTGCACCTAGTATGTAATTGAACATGGAACACTAGCATCTAAAAGAGAAAGCAATTCTGAACAATGTTCAATTGTTATTGAAAAACTTACAGCCAAATTTAAGATATACTTTGCTTCTTCTAAACACAACAACTCAATACCTAATAAATTTAGTAAGTCTGATAACTGTAGTTATATATATATATAAGCGGGGGTCCTACAGCGTCAGCCGTTTCCCGCATTTCGATCTCCATCTCTTCCTGTCTCTCCAGATGTCTTCATCTATTGCTCTATCTTTCATTGTTTCCATAACCCCACTTATCCATGACTTTGCCGGTCTTCCTCGTTTCCTTCTATTCGTTGGGTTGTATTCTAGAGCTCTTCTTGGCCATCTGTCTTCCTCCATCCGTCTTACATGTCCGTACCATATCAGTTTCCTCGTTTCTATTCTTTCTGACGTTCTATGTATTCTGTTGGTTCTTTGTCTGATTTCCGTATTAGGTATATGTTCAGTTCTTGATATGCGACAGGCTCTTCTCAGGTAATCCATCTCAACAGTGTCCACTTTTTTCTTTCCTTTCTCAGTCATTTGCCAGCATTCGGCTCCGTATGTAAGGATAGGCTCTACAATTACTTTGTAGATTGTCATTTTGGTTTTCAGTGTTGCTCTTCTAGCCCACAGTATTGCGTTCAGAATTTGTACACTCTTCCGACCTTGTTGTACTCTATATTCGATATCGCGTTCTGTTGTTCCTTTACTAGAGATGATACTTCCCAAATATTTGTATTCGTAGCATCTTTTCATTTGTCTTAATTCCAAACCTGGGTCTTCGTCTGCGTTACCTATATGCATATATTCCGTTTTTGCCATGTTCATGCTCATTCCCCATTTTTCGTACTCATCTCTGAGTTTCCTGAGCATATAATCTGCATCTTCTTCACAGCTTGCAGTTATCACCTGATCATCCGCGAAGAACAGCGTTGTCAAATCATGGTCGTTAATCTTCAGTCCCATTCCTGCGCACTTCTGTCTCCATTTGTATAGTGCTTCTTGGATATATATTTTGAACAAGGTAGGAGAAAGACAACATCCTTGTTTCAGACCCTTCGTTACTGTGAAGGTCTCCGAAAGAGTATTACCTATTTTAACCGTGCTTTGAGGACTTTTATAGATATTAAGCAGTGCTCTTATATATGTTTTGCTAAGGTTTGTCTTCGTCAGAACATTGAACAACAGTTTCAAGGGGACTGTATCGTAGGCCTTCTCCAGGTCTATGAATATTAGATGCGTATCGAGGTTCCGAGCTGCTCGTTTTTCGATTATTTGTTGAAGAGTGAATGTGTTGTCCGTGCATGATCTGCCTGCCCTGAATCCACTTTGTTCTTCAATCTCATTATACTCCTCTTCTATTCTTTTTTTCAATATGCGACCATACAACCGTCCCAGTGAGCTAGTCACGCTAATTCCTCTGTAATTTCCGCACTCTCTTCTGTCTCCCTTTTTGTATATGGGGCTAATGTAGGCCAAATTCCAGTCTTCTGGAATATTTTGACCCCCCACCAGGCATTTATTAAAAATGTCTACTAGGGTCTCTAGAAGAGCGTCTGGTCCGTGTTTCACCAGCTCAATGGGAATGTCTCCAGGTCCCGAGGCTTTTCCATTTTTCATTTGTGTTAACTCTTTTCTCAATTCTTCCTTATCTATTCTATGTATCTCTATGTTTTCTCTTAGTGTGACGTTGTCTATACCTCCTAAAAACTCATGTCTACTTTCTGTCAGAAGTGATTTGTAGTATTCCGCCCATTTTTTATTCTGAATTAGATTTATGTTTCCGCCATCTTTTCTTTCTTTCCTGAGACTCCTTATGAATTTCCAGGCCTGCGTCACTTTCGTTCCCCCTAAGCATCGGTCCACCTCTTCACATTTTTCTTCCCACATCTCGTTTTTTCTCATGGCCACTTCTTTCTTCACTCCTCTATTGAGTTTGCTATAATTTATGCGGTCTTCTAAATCATTCGTGTTTAGCCATTTATGGTAGGCGCTCTTCTTGTTATCTATTAGTCTTCCTATTTCTTCAGTCCACCATTCCGGATGTTTTCTTTTGTTTGCTTCCTGATATCCCAAAGCTTCTTTGGCCGCCTGATGGACGCATCTTTTTATATTTTGATATTCTTCTTCAGCAGTTTCCCTCCGGTTCGAGTTAGCAAGTTTTGAAGCTAGTCTTAGTTTATAAAGAAACTGTACCGATTCTTGTTTTAGGCTATCGATATTGTATTTAATAGTTGTGGATGTTAGTTCGTCCTCATTGTTGCCCTTATTTTGGTTTCTCGTGTTTCTGTGGTGTACAGTTATTTTTGCAACCACCATATAATGATCTGATCCACATTCGGCCCCGCGATACACCCTCACGTCATTAGTTTGGAGTTTTTGTTTTCTGGTTGAATGAGATAGTCAATTATAGATCGTACCTTTTTCTTTGGCTGTTCCCAGGTAAATTTATGTATATCTTTGTGTGGATAAAATCCGTTCATTATTTTTAGCTGTAAGGTTTCACATAGATCAACAAGTCGCTCCCCGTTGTTGTTTACTTTCTCTTCGCCGTATCTTCCCACGACCTTGTCTTTCATTTTTCTGCCTACCCTGGCGTTAAAATCCCCTAATAGGCATATTTCTTTAGAGCGGCTCACATGGGTTAACACGTCGCTTAGTCTATCATAAAATTCATCTTTTATTTCCGTCTCTGCATCGTCACTAGGGGCATATACTCCAATTACTACTATCGTTTCTCCATGCATCTCTATGTCCACCTTAATAATCTGTTCATCTACCTCTTCCCAACTCTTAATATTTTTCTTAAACTTTTTGTGTATGGCAATAGACACACCCCTTCTTGCTCTCACTGTTTTCTCTACCCCACTGTAAAAATGAATATAATCGTCCCTTATTTGATTACCTTTCCCTTTCTTTTTTGTTTCGGTAAGGACGCAAATGTCTATTCTTTGTCGCTTTAGTTCCTGAAACACTTCAGTTTCTTTGGTTCCCAGACCTTGTACGTTCCATGTGGCCAGTCTCATAATCCTTTTCCGTAGCAGTCGTCGTCTTTTATTTCCGTCCGTTTTCCGAGGCTTTTGATCGAAATTTTTAGCGTAATACAAAAAATTTTCCAGAAGAGGGGGTGCTAGCCCTTCGTTCAAACCCCCTAACTTGGAGGACCAGGATTTTTTTTCGACCTTTTCTGGTCTAGTCTGTTTTGGTCCGCGGATGGTATTTTATTTCCCACCAACCCTGCCGACATAGTCGGTGCGGGCGATCCCCTATCCGCCACCTGGGGACGCGTCCGATGGGAGACAGACAACTCCACACGGAGTTACCTTTATTAATATTTAATTTATAAAAAACTTATATCACGAAGTACGGATTTCATTCCAAGTAACAGTGTTGAACCACTGGTAGTAGCAAAGAAGAATGAGGCCCAGTTATTATGCCAATGTTTGTGACTTCGTGTGTTGCACGCTTAATAAGTCCACAGACCTTATTCGCTCTACAAATAATTTCTTTAATATGGAGAAAAAAACTCTACTCACTATCGACGAAGACTCCTAAATCACGAATCAAATTGACTTAATATATTATTTTACATCGTTGATGTAAAAGAAAAACGCTGGGGCCAAGGAACTTCCCTGAGGTACACCAGAGCTCTCAATTGTATTACTTGATATGAAACAGCCTATCACTACATTTTGAAAACTATTCGTTAAACAGAACGTCAGCCAGCTTAAAACATTACCAACTATGCCTCAATTTAAAAAAGTAGACGTAAGTTAACTTGATCAAAAGCTTTGTGGAAATGGAAAACTATGCGTTTCAATCTGCACAAAGAAATACTCTGTATCAGTATGATATAAGGCAAAGAAATATATAATTGAAGAGTACAAATTACGAAAAGGGATAAGATAAGACTTTACTTTAAAGGTATTACAAAAAAAATCATGAAACACGTAAAACTACCTTTACTACTTATTGTGTTTGTTAAACAGTTTTAATAAACAATGGAGAACATATTTAGTAATATAATATAAACGGAAATAAACCTAATATATTATGAGATAGACGTGTTAAGTCTTGAAAACGTTGGATTCTATTTCTCTATTCTTATTACAACGGAATTCCTGATTTTAAAAAACTTTTCTGCTAAGGTTTTATATCACAAATCCATATTCATAGGTGCTGACAACACCATAAGCCATTTTGCCCTAATGCGTGAAGGTACTCATTTGCGGCGCCGATTGGACTTGGCGTGGGGCTCACTTCTAACTGGTCAGTCATAGTACTACACTAAATTTCTAATAATAGGGTTCTTTTGTTGAAATATATTACATTTTGTTCACAACATTCCTGACTAAAGAAACATGAAAACTAATGTTAAATTGAAAAATATATGATAAAGTTTTTTTTTTTGAATCCAGTACTTTCTTTTATACGTGTATATAATGTAAAGTAAATTAATTTATTTTAAAAATGTATTAATATTTGTATTCCAAATTAATTCTAACTAATTTAAACAAATTGAATGAGAATTATTACGTAAGTAGCTATAGAACCAAAAATAGTTAACAACAAAGTGTGATCCACGTTAAAAAAACCAACAGCTGAAAATTGCACTTCTTGCTGTTGGATTTGTTTTGCGAAAACACGAAGTTCTTCGCGTAACATTTCCTGCGATTGCGAAAGGTGTACAGGCAGCGCAGTAATCAATTTGTGACATATCCTCTGGGATCGATTTTTTTCTTCTATAGTCTGCTCACACGAAGAAGCCATCATTACAGCAAAGATCTACGAACAAACATGTCTACTTACTTCTTCGAATATTTTCACGGTCGTTTGTTGAAGCGTTGTTCTTCGGGATATTTCGCCGTGTTTGGATGATTTTGCCCTGATAAGGACATCTTTCTTCCTGACGTATCGATGACATCACTTTCACCTTCTTCTTGAGGTGAAAGTGATGTCACCGATACGTCAGGAAGAAAGATGTCCTTATCAGGGCAAAATCATCCAAACACGGCGAAATACATATTTAGTGGCTTACATTATCAGTAAGCTAAATCAAAACATGACATTCTAGAATTGCATTTATAGGTTTGCGTACACAGCTCAACAATTCAAATGGATATCATAATAATTTCGAAAATGTACATATGAAAATATTTTTTTTGTATACACTCGCTTATCAAAACATGTCATTTCGCGCATGCATTTGAGTGCGGGAAGTAAAAATTGCATTGAAGAAATAAGTAAATCATTATTACAGTAATAAAGTATAAATGTAAAAATGTCCATTTCAACTAAATTTGTTGTATTACAACTTGTAAATTTAATAAAACTAATTAAAAACTAAAAAAAAAATCAATGGATCTATTACATACCGATATTATTAATTGGTGATTACTCCGCCAAGAAAATAGTACCTACATAAATCTAGTATTTACAAAGTTTCGGTTTTTCAAAAGTATTATGTGGAAATATTTTGCAGAAATATGTTAAAATAGGTACGTATGCAAATTATTTAATACACCTCATAATACACCTGACAGCAATGAATGGCAGAGGAATCCTTCTTTTTTGCATTACTCCATAAAAAAGTAGTACCGATATAATTTATATTAATAAAATTATTGACATTTTGCTCGTTACAAAAAATATTTTTTGTACTCACCGCCTGTAAAGTGACATTTGGCGCATGTGTAGCTCGACTGGGAAATACGTTTTCCGGTTGAGGCGACTGTAAAAATTGAAAAAAACACTGGCACATTTAAAAAAAAATCTAACTTGGTAGTAATAAAATTTAGTCTATAAAATGCTACTTCCCTCCACTATTCTTCACTAAAAGTTGGGGAAATAGGAGTAATAATTAAAAATTCTTCCAAAAAAATTGTGGCGCCTACTATTTGACGACATTTTAAGCGACATCTTAAGCAAGATTCAAGCGCCATCTATTTGAACCACATCGACATTCATATTGGCAGTTCGGAATTGTTTGTATTTAAACCAAAACACGCAATAAATGTACTATAAATTTATAAATATAAGAATAAATACCTCATGTTTGCCATGTGTAAGAATATAATAACTTAATTTTAGGGAAAGGTGAGTAATAGTTACGTACATGAAATGCTTAAATTAATTAGGTAATCTATCTTAGGTTAGGTATGATACCAATGACATTAATCAATAATATTTTTTTAATTTAATGTTCGTACAAAAAATATTGTACAAACCACTTGCGTGTAGACATCTTCCACGCATTCGCGCAATTAAAAGCACTCGCTTCCTGCGGTCGCTCGTGCTTACAATGTGCGCTCATGTGAGAAAATAGTCTTCCCGCACTTGGCTCGTAAATAACTATTTTGTACTCACCGCCTGTAAACTGACATTTGGCGCATGTGTAGCTCGACTGAGAAATACGTTTTCCCGGTTGAGGCGACTGTAAAAATTGAAAAAAACACTGGCACTTTGGGACATTTAAAAAAAAATCTAACTTGGTAGTAATAAAATTTAGTCTATAAAATACTACTTCCCTCCACTATTCTTCACTAAAAGTTGGGGAAATAGGAGTAATAATTAAAAATTCTTCCAAAAAAATTGTGGCGACATCTATATGACGATATTTTAAGCGACATCTTAAGCAAGATTCAAGCGCCATCTATTTGAACAACATCGACATTCATATTGGCAGTTCGGAATTGTTTGTATTTAAACCAAAAAACGCAATAAATGTACTATAAATTTATAAATATAAGAATAAATACCTCATGTTTGCCATGTGTAAGAATATAATAACTTAATTTTAGGGAAAGGTGAGTAATAGTTACGTACATGAAATGCTTAAATTAACTAGGTCATCTATCTTAGGATAGGTATGATACCAATGACATTAATCAATAATATTCTTTTAATTTAATGTTCGTACAAAAAATATTGTACAAACCACTTGCGTGAAGACATCTTCCACGCATTCGCGCAATTAAAAGCACTCGCTTCCTGCGGTCGCTCGTGTTTACAATGTGCGCTCATGCGGGAAAATAGTCTTCCCGCACTTGGCTCGTAAATAACTATTACAAAGTTCGTGCGTGAAATATTTCGCGCACGTGGTTCGTAAATAACTATAAAACTTCATGGAAATGTGAGTAATAAGTACGTACATGAAATGATTAAATTATCTTGAACATATGCACTGTTATAATATTTAGCGACAATTTTTTGTTTACTACCATGTTTGTCAACGTGTCTGTGTCGGTATGAATAGGCTGTTGATATACGGGGTATATATACGCTGGAGTCGTTGTCTTTTCAAGGATGAGTCGAGATTTCGACTGTATACTACTGATGGGCGAACTGGAGAAAAAGAGGACAGCGATGCACTGTAAATTTGGTCCCAACGGCTTCTTTCAGCGGAGGATCTGTTTGTGTCTGGGGTGGAATATGTTTGGGTGGGTGTACTGACTTATTGGTATTCATCAATGCATCAATGTCATCCGTAAGGTATCGCGACATGGTTGTAAAACCAATGGTTGTCCCATTTGCTGGTGCAATTGGTGAAAGATTCGTTCTAGTTGATGACAAAGCATGCCATTACCGTGGTAGAATTGTAAATGAACGGATAGAACTCCGTGGTATCGAGAGAACGGATTGGCCAGCCTGTTCACCAGACATGAACTGCATCGAACACGTCTGGGGAGAGATATCAAAACAAATCAACCTACTCGCACAGACGGCCCAGACATTAGAACAACTAGCCACTGCTTTGCGTACCATGGCTCAGCCCTTCACCGATAATTTAATAAGAAGTATGCCCACTGGAGTAAGGGCACCAAGTGAGGCAGAGGTGGTCCAACAAGATACAAAAATTACTTTTCAACAGGCGACGGAACAGTTATTTTACTATTGCTAGTTCTTTTTGGTAAATTTGAGAAATGTTATTGTTTAGTTACTTTTATCCTTGTTGTGGTTGTAAACGATATCACTGTGTCATAATAAATAAACTGTACAAACTGTACATCTGTAGCATCAATTAAATATTAAAATTTTTGAAATTATTACAATATCCACTTCAATTGTTGAGCAGTGTATACAGGTGTCCCAGAAATAAAAAGACGGAGTAGCAGGTACGTAAAGTCCGAACAGAAACAGGCCCAAATATAGCGCAATAACGAAGAAATTAAAAATTTAATTTTCGATGTTGTTTTTTAGATAAAAAAATTACATTACGGACCTGGCACAGAATGTATGTTTATAAATACACGTAAAAATGCTCATTTGTAAATTGAAACGAACACGCATTCAAAGAAAAATACGCTTTTATTTGTATAAAACGGTAAGAAAACGTTAAATCGTAGTTATTCATATAAAACATATTTTTTGCACGATACGTCTAGATAACGCAGCTATGTAGTCGGCTGTTGACCCAGATGGGCGACCCACTTTATTGCAGACAATAAAAGATTGTTTTCATTTTTAAAATACGAAGGTTGTTGCTCTTTAATGTGTTTGTAGTCGGAAACAGCTGATGATTATTATTTTAGAATATTCAATAAATCGTAGTTTTTCTAGCCTTTATTACAGTAAATATCAAGAATGTAATTATTTTTTTCTAGCAGGTGTAAAATTAAAGTAATTAATGGTTTGATATTTATTATGAAGTATCTATTCCTCCTCCTTTTTTTTAACACAAGTAATATAGTGGTACTGAAAAGGACCGATTGTGAAAGTGAAGCAGGTGGATATTTAGTCCAGGGTCGGCGTAAGGCCAATTGAATTCTTTATTATTTTTTTTTCTGCCGTCTGCGCAAGAATAAAGACTTGATATTTTGAGGGTATGTTTTTACACAATCTATTTCTGCTACTCCGTCTTTTTATTTCTGGGACACCCTGTATAATACATATACATAATTGAAAAGATAATCGGTGCTATGCCCTCCTGAACTTACTATAAAAATACTTGTATTCCAAATAGAAGCGAATATCAACTCATATCTGTCTGTTATATCCCCTTTACTTGCTTTAGAGTAATTAATAGCTGTACTGAACGCTTGTACAATAACTGTTATAATGAGCATAGTAATAAACAAAATCTGTATACCAAAAACGTCACTCATTAGGTTAATGGATTCGCTTAATAATAGATGATTTTTCCTGTAGAAGGTTACCATTTCATTATCATTTGCAGTTGCGAACGTAACTGAGAGGCTAAATTTACTTCTGCATTGCATTAATTTTCTGTTTAATATTATGAATCTGCAAGAAAAACCATTTTTAATTAAGTATAATGTATTACCTGAACGATTTTTCGTTTTCACGACTATATAAATATATTTTATTATGTAAAGTCCTTTTTTTATTAATCTTAATAACCGCAAGGAAAAAAGTATAGAGAAAACAAGCGTAGTATACAGGGTTATTTTTTTAAATCTTGACATTTTCTTTTATTTGAAAAGATAGACCTATGGTTCCTGTTAAGAAGAGGCAGATTTTGAATTGCATGCCATATATTAGAAGAAAATATACATAGCGAATACCACACTTTAATACCCTCTCTGTGAAAGGAAATTATAAGAAATAATTTACTTTAACAAAGAAGTAATATTTAAAAATGCATGAGCATAGGGTACGTTCTGATATTGCTGAACAAAATACGATGTTTCGAAGTAATATGTTGTTTTTTAATTCCTGGCCTTTATAATATTTTTCGTCCATTTACAAAAAAAAGTAAATGTCCCCTAAGCACTTCAATAAATGCGCCCATTTCGCTGAATGTATGTATACTATACCCTGTCTCAGAATAGGATGGAGTGATTCAAATATCCCGCCAAAATATGGAACACAGCTTAAAACGTAGTAGACAATTTGATGTGACATCATGACAATTGAGGTTAGAAGAACTGTATTATTTTTAACTAAGGTTTTACATACAACAGTAATAAATATAAAAATTTATGTCGGCTCAAGTTGCTTACACGACCTGCAAAGATAATTACATATACACATTGCTAATTATTATTCGCTACTTGTGTGTATGTATTTTGAAAGTATGGAGGAAAATTTTAGTTGAATAATTTACACTTATACTCTTATAAAGTATAACAAATTTTTATTTCTATTATACACCCTGTCCAGTTTAAAATGCAGTACATGGGGATATTGGAAACCGTTGGAGATACAACGTCGGTTAAATGGGAGAAAAGTTGCGTATTCATTTGTCCATGAATAATCCGACATCAGATTTTGAAATTTTTGTTTCATTGGGCAGATACAGGGTGAAAAAGAAAAAAATGTGTTTTTGAAAATCTTCCATATTTTGTTTCCTAGAAGAGATAAATTTACAAAAGTTGTAAGCTAGGGATAGCAAGCCATGAGGATTTTAAAAATGATTAAAAAAAAAATCTAGGTCTACTAGATTTTGCGTGACAATAATCAACTTTTGTTTTTCTTATAGCAGCCATATTGGATTTTGACATTTTTAATATCTTCAAAAAAAATGCTATTCAATGATGTATAACATGTTTATGTTCAAGATCGTAAAAACATGAAAAATAGAGAAAGTAAGATTTTAACATAGTAGGCCGTGATAATAAATGTGACATTTGTATTAAACAACTCTAAAAGCTGTGAAGTTTATTCGGAACTGTCAGTAATCTTATTGTTAATCTCATTGTATTGTTATAAGTATCTGTACTGTGCAAACTTAAGATGGATCGTTTTACAAATAGTGACAAATATCAAATGCTGGAGTGTTTTATTTTGTGTGGAAGAAATGATGAATTAGCTGCAGAAATGTATTTTGATAGTTACCCTGAAAGGCGGCAGCCAGAAAAAAGTATTTTTCGCCGATTGCGTGATAATTTGATAATGCATGGAAGTTTTGTCAAACCCAAAAAAAGCCAAAACAATGAAAATAATGAAAATATTGTTCTTCAAGCAGTAGTTGTAAATCCCCGTACGTCTTTACGGGTAATTAAATATTTTCAATTACCCGTAACTTGGCGTCGCTAGGTCAACAGCTGGTACCATTTTAAAGCGTGCCAAATTCAAACCTTATCGTGAAAGTGCCAGTCAAGGGCTTCAAAATGGTGACGAAATACGGAGAGCACAATTCTGTCATTGGTTCATCGAAAAACATAATGAAAATCCAAACTTTTTTGCAAAAATTTTATGGTCTGATGAGAGTCGATTTACTAACTCTGGAATGTTTAATCGTAAAAATACTATCTTTTGGTCCGATGAAAATCCACATCTAATTCGTGGCATTAGACAGCAAGTCAAATGGGGATTTAATGTCTGGATCGGCGTTATTGATACCCATGTTATCGGTCCATTCTTTTTCAATGAGAATTTAAATTCTGAAAGGTATTTAGAACTTTTGCGCACACATGTTGCTGAACGAATTGAAGAACTTCCACTTGCCACGTGCAAAATATGTATTTTCAGCAAGACGGAGCGCCTCTACACAATTCCTTGTTGGTTACAAATTATTTAAATAATCAATATTACAAAAACTGGATTGGTAACCGAGGACCAATAGGGTGGCCTGCTAGGTCGCCGGACCTCACACCTCTTGATTTTTTTGTATGGGGCTATCTGAAAAACAAGGTGTATTCGAGATCTTATGAAAATGTGGAAGAATTACGTCAAGCAGTTGAAGAAGCAGTGAATGGAATGACACCGAACATGGTTAGACAATCTTGTGAGGCAGTACACTAACACGATGTAGATTGGGCATACGAATGAACGGTGGCTTATTTGAACAGTTGTTACATTAATGATTTAGCTACCTAACCACCTTTATTTAATGAATACTAATAAATAAAATGTTAAAGATATTTTAACAGTACTTGGAGACTTGTTATTTTTTGTTTTTTTATCAGTATACACTTAAGATATCCACAGTTCCATGGCCTACTATGTTATTAAAATCTTACTTTCTCTATTTTTCATGTTTTTACTATCTTGAACATAAACATGTTATACATCATTGAATAGCATTTTTTTTGAAGATATTAAATATGTCAAAATCCAATATGGCTGCTATAAGAAAAACAAAAGTTGATTATTGTCACGCAAAATCTAGTAGACCTAGATTTTTTTTTTAATCATTTTTAAAATCCTCATGACTTGCTATACCTAGCTAACAACTTTTGTAAATTTATCTCTTCTAGGAAACAAAATATGGAAGATTTTCAAAAATGCATTTTTTTCTTTTTCACCCTGTATCTGCCCAATGAAATAAAAATTTCAAAATCTGATGTCAGATTATTCATGGACAAATGAATACGCAACTTTTCTCCCATTTAACCGACGTTGTATCTCCAACGGTTTCCAATATCCCCATGTATTGCATTTTAAACTGGACACCCGGTATATTAAAAATTAACATTAATTTAGTGTTCACATCATGTTAATAAGATTAAAAAACAACAATTGAGACAATAATTACAAAAGAAATGCCGCATAAATTAGTCTGATATCTTGTGCTAGACATTAATAAGTTACACACCATGACCGTTTCAGACATAAATAGTAAATGGTTTCACAATCATCCATTAATCCATCTATGTCTCACATTCTCTTTGCTACTTTAATTACATGGTCGGCACATTTTTTCCAATTACTTATTGTAACATTTGTAATTGTTCTGTTAAAAGTTCTCGTACAAGTGATATTTTGAAAGGGGATTTTTTTGAAGCAACTTCACCCTCTAGTTGGGCCCAAATCATTTCAATCGGATTGCGCTCACAATGATATGAAGGTAACCTGTGCAGCTGCCCTTTCCAACTTGGGTAATATTTGTTGTAGCATCCTTCAAAAATGTTAACGTTCATTTCATGAATCATACAATAGTCCTTCCCCCACATATATCAATTCAGATCCTTGCGTATCTTTACCAGTAAGGCATTTTAATCCTGTCGATAGGCTTTCAACAAAAGTTTGTCATGCACTCATTATACTTGCAGCAATCCAAACTTTTCTCTTTGTGTGTCCTTCATCCAAGCATGTTTCATCTAATTAAATATTGGACGAACATCATAATCTGTACTGTTTTATTATTCCCAGATATTCTCCACCAGATATTTTCACCTTTTTCTGTTAGTACAGGTTGGACAGGTTTCTTATTACGTCTGACATATCCGGTGGTGTCCTAATGTAATTAGTATTTGATTAACACTTACTTGAAATTAATGAGTTTCAAGAATCTGTGTAGAACTGCTCAGTTCATTTTTGGTATGGACTCATCTATAGTTATTTTTGGAATGATATTGTAGGACATTCGATTTTAAAAAAGAAACTGTGCACTGCCGTACAGTGTTTTTGACAGATTCATCAAATTCAAAGTTTCAAATGCCTAGTCACTTGTTCCTTAGGACTTAAGCCGTCTGATCACTGATGTTTATCTTGTACATAAAAGTGCGGATTAAAAATGTAGGATTCTAAGTTATGGCTTGGTTATAAACATAAAATGACTTTTTGGCGCGATATTTGAATCCTCCTTCTTATTCTGAGACAAGGTATAGTAGGGTGGCCCAAAATTTTGAAAGTTCGAAATTTGAAATGCTTACCCCCTAACGTTTTTCATTAGGGCATAAAACCATCGTACAAAAAATGTCAGCCAAAATCGACGACATTCACCCATGCCGATATGAACTTACACATTTACCATTCCTAATAACATTTAATTTCACGTGTTTTTGCGCTTTTGCGCTATAAACAATGCTATAAGTAAATATAATTATTCTAAAGATTTTAAACCTGTGGTGCATCTTAGCAAAAGTCCGATGTTACCCTTGCGACGAGAACTCCCCTTCTCGCTAACACGTTCAAACATGTCATTTTCAGATGCGCGCTCGAAAATGTAAAAGTGATGAGAATATTTTTCTTGTGGGAAAAATTACTTATCAAATTCTAGGTGCAAGGTTGGACAAGTTTTAAGTGTTATTTTACAATACGCGTCAAGTAAACTTGAAAATTAGTGAAAGCGCAAATTTAGCAATTCGGGAATGCTTATTTTTTTGGGAGAAAGCTCGACTGCCCTCTAGAGCTGTTCCAAATTGCGTACAAAAATTAATTGACTTGCACACAGAATGGAGAGAAATTCAAAGAAATTCGACAGACGACGGAGAAATGCATGGGAAGCGGGAAAGGGGCTTTGAACAGAAATTGTTAAAGTTTTTGACGTCGCGCATGCAGACGCAATAAAAATGATCAAGATCGAAGAAGATAAAATGTTTTTAATTAATTTAAAGAAAACAAGGTCGTGTTGGGTGCTTACCTGGAACAGATATGATGTTGACCAAAAAATATGAAATATATGACTCTCAAGTTCTCGGTAAGATTTTATTCTACTATTTTATCTTACAATCATTTAGCTCTAAATAGTAATAATTTTTTTGTCTTTTGCTCTTCTTGTAGATAAACCAATACACGATTTAGTGGGTCCAGAAGATATCAATTTATTGAAGCGTTTGGAAACTGATACAGGGTTTCTTCTAATAGATCCCTCAATAGGATGAAAATCAGAAGTTTATTAAGGCCAAAATGATCGTGGGAAAGTTGGTTTGTGTTAACGACATTGCTGAGGGAGCAGTTAAATTGATGGAAGAATATGGACTACTTACTGAAAATTAAGAACGAAAACCATTTATTTGATAATGCGTATTGGGGTACAGGAAGCTGTTTCCCGATTGCACTAAAAAGACTGAGAAAAAAATACCCCGAATAATTAATTCATTAGTATAGCACATGTGTTAAAGTTCGTACAAAAAATATTTTCTTGATTATGTTGACCACTTTCTTTTTATAACCTAAAATTAGCTGCATTTGCTTCATCCAATATGGAAGATTAGTAAAAAAATAATTCGATAAAAATCGGTACGTATATTTGTACAAAAAAAACACGTTAAATTCAGTGTTACTTGAAATGATAAATATTTAAGTCCACATAGGCATGGGTTAATGCCCTCGAAAGTGGCTGAAATTTATTGTAGGGTGTTTTTAGGTCTTAATGAATAAAATTAGGCGGTATGCGTTTCAAATTTCAAACTTTCCAAAATTTTAGACCACCCTAATATACAGGGTGAGTCGTGAAGAATCGACCAAACTCTAGGAGTGAATTCTACATGTGAAAATAATGAAAAAATACTCAAATGTTGTTATCCGATTTTTATTTATTTTCGAGTTATAGCGTAATTAAAAAATGTATATTTAGTATGCCATGTTTATGTATGTATTCGTGAAAACAGTGAAACCCCGGTAGCAAATCATCATAGGGAAGTCTTCCTAACTGAAACGCTATCTGTTCGTGGTTTACCGAACTAGCGGTGGTGACATCTAAAGCAGTCGAAAAATAGTGTAGACTATTTTGTATGTCTAATGCATCTAATGTCACTGCCTCTCGTTCATTGTTGATATAGTGAGGGCGCTGCCATCATAAGAAACGTTCCCTATACAGCACGATGGAGCGCCTGCACATTACGCTCGTGCGGTCAGGCAACATTTGGATGAAAGCTTTCCAGCGAGATGGATTGGTCGTGGTAGTGATATTGGTTGGCCTCCTAGGTCCCCAGACCTCACCCCACTCGATTATTGTTTGTGGGGCTGGTTCAAAAATGAAGTGTATCAAGTAAAAGTGAACACCCGTGATGCACTAATTCAACGGATTAGGAATGCTGCAGAAAATATCAAACATCAACCTGACGCTATTAGGAACGCAACCAGCGCCCTTGATAAACGATGTAGAAAATGTTTAGAACTGAATGGCGGTATTTTTGAAAATATATTATAAAGAACGATAATAACAATGGGATAGGTACCAAAACTTTAATGTATGAAATTTTGTTTATTTAAAATTACGCTATAACTCGAAAACAAATAAAAATGGGATAATAACATTTGAGTTTTTTTTTTCATTATTTTCACCTGTCGAATACACTCCTAGACTTTGATCGATTCCTCACGACTCACCCTGTATACAAAGCACACAACACCGCACACCGCTCGGTTAAAATCGGTCACGGTGCGAAGTCAAGCTGACTCAGCACCACACCGCTGCCTTAGTCGAGGCGCGCACCGAAGTGGTGTGGCGATGGCGTGGAAGTGGCGTGGTGACGACGTGGCATGTGGCAATTTTTAAACGAGTGAAATCATATGCGACAGCGCGCACCGACATGGAGTGGCAGTGGTGTGATGTTATAGATGTGGCGTGGCGCCAGTCGCTCGCCACTGCTTTCTGTAAGACACAGCACGTCACCGCTCAGCACAACCTCGCACACAGTGGACGCCAGCCTTTTATACCAGGGGTGGGCAACTTAAAAGTGAAGTGGGTCGTATCTTTAAAGATAATCTGTTTGCGGGCCAATATACATACACTTGATTATAAATTAAAACTTAATTAATTATTAAACATTTATTATGTTCAGATACAGTTGAGTAAGGTAACAATAAAACATAAGAAAATATTAGACATATTTCACATATTTATTATTTGTAAATATTCAATCTTAAATTAAAAATGAGGTGTGGCCACCACACGACTTTCTTATACGTATGAAAGTGTTACTTCCGGTACGAATTTTGAAATTTCATTTATACAAAAAATATTCCAAATCCAACTCTAAATATTTTTGTACTCTTCATAAATATATAAAGAATGCATAATTTACGACATATTTGCAAAAAATCGCTATTCGATAAGAGTAAAAGTGGTACTTCCGGTCTAAATTTTGAAATTTTTTTTATACAAAAGATATTTAAAAGTATGTTCTAAATACTTTTATACTCGTAATGTACCTGCCTAGAAAGCATGACTTGCGAGATATTCGCAAAAAACTGATTTTCGATAAGAGTAAAAGACCTACTTCCGGTAGGAATTTCGAAAAACTTTATTGAAACAATTTTTCTCAAATTTAATTTTGAGTACATTTGAATTCTTTATAAATTTGTTTAAACTTAGTAATTGACGAAATATTTGCAAAATTCGATTTTTTCACTGAAGTAAACTACTACTTCCGGTCTGCCGATTTTGCTCAAAATCTAATCAGTTCTCAAGAGGGAGATTATATTCGTAAATACAAAATTTGGAATTGATATCTACAGCGGTTTGACCTCTATCGTGGTCACACACACACAGACACACACACAGACACACACACACAGAGAGAGAGAGAGAGAGAGAGAGAGAGAGAGAGAGACAGACATTTTTTAAAAACCACTGTTTTGGTATCAGGGGACCTCAAAACGTGGACATCTGCAAAAATCTCGAGGTCGAAAATTTTCATCATCACAATACTTCCTTATACTACGTATAAGAAAGTAAAAATCAAAACTAAAACGATAAATAGTTTTAATACACCTTCAGTATATTCTCATTGTTAAGTAGTTCTTCAATGTTTGGTGTGACTGCATAAGTCGATAATATTAATAAATCTGAAAGATGACGTCGCGTCAGTGTTGTTCGATACTTATCTTTCATGAAATTTAATGACGAAAAGAATTTTTCGCACACGTATGTTGAGCCAAATCGACACACAAAATGCATAGCTTGAAGTCTGATATTTGGATAATCCCGATAAGGAACAAATTTCCAAAATTTTACATACTCTTCTGTCGTTTGTGATCTGATCAGCTCCGCATGTTTATTTTACTTTCTTATACCTACGTAGTATAAGGAAGTATTGTGGTGATGAAAATTTTCGACCTCGAGATTTTTGCAGATGTCCACGTTTCGAGGTCCCCTGATACCAAAAAAGTGGTTTTTAAAAAATGTCTGTGTGTCTGTGTGTCTGTCTGTCTGTGTGTGTGTGACCACGATAGCGGTTAAACCGCTCTAGATATCAATTCCAAATTTTGTATTTACGTGTATAATCTGCCTCTTGAGAACTGATTAGATTTTGAGCCAAATCGGCAGACCGGAAGTAGTAGTTTACTTCAGTGAAAAAATCGAAATTTGCAAATATTTCGTCAATTACTAAGTTTAAACAAATTTATAAAGAATTCATATGTACTTAGAATTAAGTTTGAAACAAAGTTTCTTAAAAAAGTTTTTTGAAATTCCAACCGGAAGTAGATCTTTTACTCTTATCGAAAATCAGTTTTTTGCGAATATCTCGCAAGTCATGCTTTTAAGACAAGTACGTTACGAGTATAAAAGTATTTAAAACATAATTTTCAATATCTTTTGTATAAAAAAAATTTCAAAATTCAGACCGGAAGTACCACTTTTACTCTTATCGAATAGCGATTTTTTGCAAATATGTCGTAAGTTATGCATTCTATGTATATTTATGAAGAGTACAAAAGTATTTAGAGTTGGATTTGAAATATTTTTTGTATAAATGAAATTTCAAAATTCGGACCGGAAGTAACACTTTCATACGTATAAGAAAGTCGTGTGGTGGCCACACCTCATTTTTTGAGTAGCAAGTGATGTTGCAGATCCGTTAATTCAAGTTGTATATTTGGCGAATATTACACCAACTCTTCAGAATTAATTGCGAATGGATTCATAAAAAGGGATATTGTTTGATTTTCTTCGTCAACAGCGAGTCGACCGCCATCTCATATTTATCCCAATTAGCTAAAATATTTTCTGGGGTGTTCTTAATTTCCAACAGTGTTGAAAAATGAACAATGTCTTTTCTTGCTATGTCTTTTATAAATAATTTAAACTTAGCTCTAAAACTATTAACATTATTTACCATTATTGGTAATGAGAAATCCTTGCCTTGTAGTTTTAAGTTGGGTTTATTGAGGTGAGTTGTTATGTCTACCAAGAAAGCAAAATCACATAGCCATCCATGATCTTCAAATAAATTTCTTTCTTCAGGCATTGCATTTTTTCTTGTAAATATGACAAAACTTGCTCTTTTAATTTACAAAACCGACTTAACATTTCCCCCTTTCACAGTCATCGGACAGCGCAATGAAGAAGTAATTCTCCACGTTCATTAATTTGTTCTTCAAAGATAGCTCTGAATTCACGACGGTGAAGTGCATTTGCTCGGATATAATTTATACAGCGCACAACATGCTCAATGATATAACCGAATTTCATATCTTTTGTACAAAGAGCTTCTTGATGACTAATGCAGTGCTAAAATAATTAACGACCAATGTGTTTTTCAAGTAAAGCAACACAACCATTGCGTTGCCCTATTATAGCAGGCGCTCCATCAGTACAAATTGAAAGAAATTTGTTCCAATCAAGGTCGTGCTTCTCAATACAAGTCTTGACCTTTTGAAAGATGTCGAATCCTATAGTTGTTATGGATAAATCACACACTTCAAGGAGATCTTAAAACACATTAAAATCTTCATCAACGCATCGCACGAAAACGGCTAACTGAGCCATTCCAGTTAAGTCGCACATTTCATCAACGGCCAATGAAAAATATTTACATTCAGCAACAGTCTTTCGTATTTGGTTGAACACATCACTAGCCATTTCTTCTACCCACCTGGTTACAGTATTTCGAGAAAGAGAAATATTGCTTGCCATATTTTTAGTACTATTTTAATGAGTATTTTCGGCAAAAATAGAGAAAGCTTCTTTTATAATTTCTCCGTCAGAATTCTTTCTCGCCAAGAGAAGAAAGATCTCATATGAAGCTTTTACCATGTTCTTCATTTCGTCATGTTGTATATGAAAGATATGTTGCTGAGAAGGAAGAGACTTCTTCTTTGCAATATAATCGGTTCTAAGAGTACTACCCTCCGGGTAACCTGTACTAAAATTATTATGATTATGACGATAATGTCTTCCTATATTACATTTTTTGGCAACGGCGACCGTGGTAAAACGAATGAGACATACAGGTTTAGATGCCTTGCTCTCGGTAACAAGGTATTTTGTTTCCCATTCTTGATGAAAGTTACGGGAGCTTGATGCACTTTGTCCCTTATTCGACAAACTTGGTTTGCTGTGAGCCATTTTATCTAGCACAGACCATGACACTCACAGCAATCAGAGTGCATAACTTCGGGTAGGTAATAAACTTTTATGCGTTGATTGATAATATGAGAATAGAACCCGATAGGCAGAAACATGTTTCTGTAAACCTGTATGACTCTATAACGTGACTCAGACGCGGGAGTGATGCGCTACACATGCGCCGTGTCGCTAAGCCAGCGGCGTGCCAATTCAAATGTGTTGGCGGGCTATTTCATGGCCCGCGGGCCTGCTGTTAGGCACCGTTGCTTTATACGATGGAAACTTTTTAGGTAATGTCCGTTTGTGAATGAGAGTCAGAATGACGCGCCATCGCCACAGTGCCCATACGCGTCTTCTGACAACATGCTTTAAGCGCGCTTAAACGCCATTTGCAGCCGTATTGTCTGTCTGTGTGCTGAGCTGTAGAAGTTTATAATAATTAATAAATTGAGTCGTCCGCCGATTGTGACATAAAATCATTGAACAAGTGATTTCCTTTATGTAGGTACTTGCCTACCTAGAACAAAAAGTACCTTACAAAAGAGAGCACATAGGTATACATAGAACCATGACAAAACCAGTAATATATGACGTATCCAGCAGAAACACGAGCAGACACAAACAGAATTACTGATGCGATGATTACAATAGACATAAATACGCTGAAAACGATGGTAGAAAAGATAGAAAGGGAAGGAGTCAGAAACAAAATTATAAAATGGGAATGTGCAATTGAAGATGCCATCAGAATCGTTAGAGGGAGTAGAAGAAAATGGAATGGGCAGAGATAAAAACCAATAGGAATAAGAGATGCCGGAAGACTCTTAAAAAGACAAATGGGAAGCTGGGTCTTCACATCAACCGAAGGGCTACAGGAAATATTTGCGTGAAGAAGAGTATGTACTCTCGATGTCAATGGCATTTGGACTAGTTTATGAAAATTATCAAATGTTCGACACATATTGCTATTCTCCACGATCTAGTTCAAATGTCAATAGTACTTTTATGATTGCTAAAAGGCTGTAGATTTAGTGTCATATCGAGAATTTGGAATCCATCTGCTTACACTGGTAAAATAGAATACAGGGTATTCCACGAGAGCCGTTCGTTAGAAGTTTTCGTGATTAGAAAAAACTTAGAATTCTGAAATTTTGGGTTCCAGGGTTATTCACAATTCTCTTTCATTTTGAAATATTTTCAAGATCATACTACTTCCGGTTATACCGGAAGTCGCCATTAACATCCTTATTTTAAATGGAACACCCGGTATATTATTTCATTTTTGGATTCCTGAGAAAATTTCATAGTGGGTTTTCATCAGGTTTCCCTATACCTATTTTCAATTTTTTTATCTTGATTTTTTTGAAAATTTTGACAGATGTAGCCCTGTTTTGAGCATTGCGCCCTTTAACCAATTTGGATTGGTGGAGAGCGCTTCTGGGGTAGACGGAAGCACAGGAATGATACTTTCGAATGCCATATTGACAACTGATTTATCGCATACAGGGTATCCAAAATTTAATGACCAATTACATCATTTTAAAAGTTGAAAAAGTTCGTTTTTTCAAATGGGACAGCCTGTATTTTATTGGATGGTCGGATGCAGAATTTGATTCTGCATCGATTTGCTATAACATTCCCTATACCTATTTCCAGTGGTTTTCTTGTTAATCCAAATTTTTTATTTTAATGTGGTTTTCTGGCAGGAACCGAAACATCGCTTGCCTTTCGAAGCCAAATAAACATCAATGAAACGGTAAAAAATTTACTTTAATTAGAACATGACATTAGCACATAACATTTAGAACGAAATATAAAATAAAAACAAAAAATTGGAACATAATGACAAAAAATAATAAGAGAATGTAAAATTACAATAATTGTTCTATATGACCTCCATTTTGGTTCAAACACTGAATAACTCTGTCATATACTCCTCGCGAAACAGATCTCTGAAGTTCGTCTGGACTTATATTAGTAAACGCATGGTGAACACGGTTCAATAATTCCTCTCTAGTTTGGACCGGCCTAAAGTACACTAGTTCTTTTATACGACCCCAGAGGTAAAAATCCAAGGGGGTCAAATCGGGTGATCTGGGTGGCCAGATTCAAGGTCCCCGCGGGCCAATCCACCGATCCTCGAACATCATTGATAATTGCCGGTGTACAGCTATAGTTGAATGTGCTGGAGCACCATCAAGCTGAAACCAACTGTTATTTTCTATTACTATCTGGCTATATCTGACTATATTTTTAACTATTTCTATTATAAAAACTATTAAGCTGTCAATATGTCACTCTATATTTTTTGACAATATATCAAAACTAAAACTGACATTCGAAAAGGTCTTTCAACAACAATAACAATTAAATAACAACTAAATAAATGTTCCATTCTTGTCCATTCCAAGGTACGTTCATTTATTAACATTTCTCCCCCTTGAAATCACAAAACATTTTCACCTTCAATTAGGCCAATTGGACAAATCTTTGATACTGATCTTCTGTAGGTCCCTGTATTTGTTTTAATGTCTACCACACGCACTTTCTGGTCTTTTCCTGGATAAACAGCAGTTATTCTTCCTAATGGCCAATTGTTTCTTGGTAACTGATTATCCATCAGTACGACTACTTCACCTACTTCTATATTTCTTGTTTCTTGCAACCATTTGGACCTAGCAGTTAGAGTAGGCAAATATTCCCTTACCCATCTGTGCCAAAATCTGTCTACCAACTGTTGGGCAAATCTCCATTGCTTTCTCAAATCAAATTTTTGTTCAAATATTCCTGGTGGTTTAACAATGCTCGATGTTCCGATCAAAAAATGATTTGGAGTTATACTTTCAAAATCATTTTCATTTGACGACACATAAGTCAGAGGTCTGCTGTTAACTATGTTCTCTGCTTCTACTAAAACTGTCTGTAAAACTTCTAATTTTGGAATTCTTTCCCTTAAAATAATCTTTAGTGTTTGTTTTACTGTTCGTACCATCCTCTCCCAAGCACCTCCCATGTGAGGACTTGCTGGAGCTATAAATTTCCAATCGATATTTTGTGCCAAACAATTTTTCTTAATTTCTTCATCATCTACTTCATTTAAAGCTTTACGCAGTTCTCTGTCTGCTGAACAAAGGTTAGTTCCATTGTCACTCCATATACAAACTGGTTGTCCTCTTCTTGCGATAAATCTTCTTATAGCTAAGATAGCCGAACCTGTATTAAGAGATTCCGCAAGTTCTAAGTGGACAGCTCTGACAGATAAACAAGTGAACAGTACACCATATCTTTTTTCATGTCTTCGGCCTATTACAACATCTATTGGCCCAAAATAATCAATTCCCACAAAAAAGAAAGCTCTTGGGGGTTGTTGTAATCTTTCTAATGGAAGCTGACCCATTTCCGGCATTATAGGCTTTGCTTTCTTATTTTTGCAAAAATTACAGCTATTTATTACTGAGGCTATAAGTTTCCTTGCTTGGGTTATCCAATATTCTTGTCTTATTTCATTAAGAACTAATTGTGTCCCTGCATGTCCATTTCTTTCGTGATATTCCCGTACAAGGAGCCGTGTAAAAGGGTGACTGTGACTTAAAATAATGGGTCGTTTTGTCTCCATCTTTAATTCGGGGCAGTTATCTATTCTTCCTTTTAAGCATATTAGATTATCATTTAAGCATGGTGAAAGTGGGAAAAGCTTGCTATCTTTATTAACTGATTTTCCTTTTACTAGTGTCCTATATTCTTGACAAAAGGAGACTTTTTGTGACTGAAGACACCAAAGTTTTTTCGCATTCTGAATTTCTGAACATGTTAAATATTTTTCTTTATCTGAAAAATATGGTTTCTTTTGGACTTGTCTTATGAATCGGAATACATAGGCTGTGGAATTCAATAGTTTTCTTAAAGATGAAAATTTTGATATGTCAGGTAGGTACGAATTTTTAATATTTTCTTCTGCATGACTTAAAAGGAGTATTTGCGATTCTTCAATGTAATTTTTGCTTAGATGATGCTCAATATTTTCTTCTGGCCAAAAACATGGTGACTGATACAAGAACTCAGGACCTTTTAACCATGGGCTTCCACTTCTAAGATCAGCTTCTTTATCGTCTCTTGTCGCTTCGTCAACTATATTTAATTTCGAAGGTACCCATTTCCATTGTGAAACGTCAGTGTTTTCTAAAATTTCTCCTACTCTGTTACTAACAAAAGACGGTAATTTCTTTGAGTCCGTTCGTAACCAATTTAGAACAGTCGTGGAGTCTGACCAAAATACAATTCTATTTATTTTAAGTGTATGTTGGTGTTGGATTGTTTTTGCCAAACGGCTTGCAAGTACTGCTGCTTGTAGCTCTAAACGGGGTATCGTCAGGGTTTTTAGTGGACATACTTGATTGCGAGACATAACTAATGAAATTTCAATTTTTTCTCCTGCTTCAAATCTGAAATAAGCGACTGCTGCAAAGGCTTGTTTACTTGCATCACAAAACAAGTGTAGCTGTATATTTTTTACTTGAAAATAATTGGAAACATAGCATCTTTGAACTGTGAAGGATTTTATTTTCTCCAAACCATTAAGCCAAAGTTTCCATTTTTTATTTTGTGCATCTGAAATCTGATCATCCCATTTTATTCCACTTTTCCAAATATCTTGCATTAAGATTTTCGCTTTCACAATATAATTTCCAAGGATTCCTAATGGGTCAAACAAAGACATGATAACGCTTAACATTTCTCTTTTTGTAGGTATTTTTTTTCCATCTAAAATATTTTGATCTACTTTATGTAAGCTAATGCAAAAGCTTAACACATCTTCTTTTGGTAGCCATCTTAGTCCTAATATTCTTTGGGGTGCAGAATCTTCAAATATTTTTTCTGCCGTACGTAATTCTTCGGGTATATTTTGAAAAACTTCCTCCGAGTTAGAAATCCATCCTCTTAGCTCAAAACCGCCCATCTTATGGATAGCTATTACTTCATTTATTAATTTTGATGCTTTTTCTGGAGATTCTGAACTATCAATGTAGTCATCCATGTAGTGTTGATTAATAATGGCGTCAACAGCTTCAGGGTACACCTTTTCATATTCTAGGGCATTAATATTCTTGATATATTGGGCGCTGTATGGTGATGACACCGCTCCAAAAATCATCACCTGAACAACGTATGTCTCAAAATCGTTTGCCGGGGAATCTCTCCATATAATTCGTTGAGCATGCTGGTCTTCATCATTTATTTCAACCATATGAAACATCTCTCGTATGTCAGCTGAGAAGGCTATGGGCTTTTCTCTAAACTTTGCAATTACGCTGATAAGTGAATTGAGCAAATCTGGACCTTTGTATAAAAAATCATTTAGACATTTTCCGTCGACTTTTGAAGCAGCATCCATAACTAAACGAATTTTACCAGGCTTATTTGGGTTTACTACACCAAAATGAGGTAAGTACCATATTTTTTTGTGAGATTCTTCTTCTTCTTCAATAGATAGTTTTCTAATGTATCCTTTCTCTTTATATTCTTTTATTTTCTGAGAATAAGCTTGTCCGAAATCTTGATCTAAACTCATTTTTCTTTCTATAAACCTAAAGCGTTGAAGTGCTACATTTTTACTGTCGGGAAGTGTTTCTTCTGTATCTTTCCATAACAATCCTGTTTCCCATCTACCATTTTTTCTTCTTGAAATATTTTTTATTAAGTTTTCGGCTTCCTCATCTTCTTTTATTGATTTTGTGTCTTGATATTTTACCCCTAAAGATTCAATTGTAAAAAAATATTTTACCATATCGTGGAGATCTTCACTGTGAGCTTCGTCGTCTCGAACAAGGAAATTTACATAATGGTCTAATCTTCCTTTAAATTGGGCTACATTTCCGTGGACTATCCATCCGAGCTTAGTACGTGACAAGGCTGGGGAATTTTTGGGGCCTTCTATAAGTTCTCTGGTTGTTATCAGTTCCCAATAGTCCTGGCCAATTAGCAGTTTTGGTTTAATACTCTCAATGTTTGGAAAATTAATATGTTCTAAATGTTTCCAGTTGCTTTTAATGCGCCTTGAATCAACATTTTGTATGGGCAAATCTAAATCTTTTGAGGTATATATATTTTCCATTGGGTAAAATTTATCTCTGTCAATATTCGAAATGCTGAAGGACACTTTTCTTGATCTTGACTGTTTTGTTGTATGCTGGTCAGTCCATTTTAAGCGCAGAATAGTTTCTTCTCCGACCAGATTAAGTTCATTTGCCAAACTTTCATCAAGTAGACTGACAGTGGCACCATCATCTAATAGAGCATAAATTTCAATTTCAATTGTTTCTGTTCTTAAAATTACTGGAACAATTTTCAGTAATACTTCTTTTCTATAATTTTGTAATGTATGTCCCACTATATGATTTCCTGTTTCAAAAATATTTTCATTCTGTAAATTTCTTGCATCAGCTCTTGCTCTAGGTTCCGTTTTATTTGTTTTGAAGTGTAGAAGTTTATGGTGAATTTTTTGACAGTCATCAATAGTACACTTTCTTTTATTTCGGCAATTACTAATTCTATGGTAGCTTTTTAGACAACAAAAGCATACCTTATTTTCTTTGACTATTTTCCATTTATCTTCTATTGATTTTTCTATAAATCTTTTGCACATGTCTAAGTTATGATTTTCTTTGCATAAAAGGCATTTATTTTCTTGTTTATTTCCTGCTACAACTAAAGTCCTTTTAAAATTCGGATTTAGCTGTCTTTGTGATGACATGCTTTGAACGTAGCTAGCAGCATTGGCTTTTTCGTTTACCCATTTCTTAAAATCACGAAGTGAGTATTTACCTTTATTGTTCGCAACTTTCTCACCCCATGATAGCTGCATACCAAATGGTAGTTTCTGCATTAAGTCGTCCATTAACTGGGGGCATGACAGGTAGTTTTCCATACTGAGTGATTCAAAAGTCAGGACAAGATTTGATACAGTTTCCGAAAATTGGGTAAGTGCAACAAAATCATTGTTTTTTACGATAGGTAAGTTTTTAGCTTCACTTACCATGTTTCTGACAATAATATCAGGTCTGCCATATTTATTTCGTAGAATATCTATTATATCTGTGGCAGGAACCGACATGGAAATTAACAGACCTTGTACAGATCTAAGGGCATCACCCTTTAGGCTTTTTCTTAGCCTACAAATATTTTCTTCGTCTGATAGTCCTAGAGCTTTTGTTGTGTAGGTGTAATTACTATAAAAGCTTGGCCACTCCTTACCATTTCCCGAAAAAATTGGCAGTTCTTTATCTATTGTCTGTCTAAGGAGAATTTTTTCTAATCTGTCATCTTGACAAAATGTCTCCATTTCTAAATCATTTTTACTAGAATCTACTACATCTCTATGGCTGCTATTACAACTTTCTGTTTTTAAATCATTTTTGTTAGTTTCAAGCCAAGTTTTTACTTTCTGCAAACTACCTTGTTCCTCTTTTTCAAATATATTATTCCTACCTTCAGAGACTTCTTTCAGTCTTCCTCTATTTTCAACAAATTCATTTATTATCGAGTTTCCTTTGCTTAACTGTATTTGTAGTTCTAAATCTAAAAATTCTTTTTCTTTCCGAAGTCTTGCTTCTTCTAATTCTCGCTCAAATTTAAGTCGCCTTTCTTCTAATTGTCGTTGTCTTTCTTCTAAGTCTCGTTTATATTTAAGCTGTTTTTCTTGTAGTTCTATATTAGCTAACTTTTTCTGATGTTCTAACTGTAAACATAGTATTTGACTAGGTAACAATGAAGATTTTTTCGTACCTTTACTGCTTGAGGTAATTGTGCTATTAGGTTTATTTTTACTACTGGTACCTTTGTCATCATTACTTTTCATCATATTTTGCATTAAATGTTTTGAATGGAGTATAGAGGCATTACTGAACCCAAAAAAATCTTCGGTACTCTCTTTCTCATTCCTATTTTGTAAAGTTTCTCCTAAATTTGACGAATTTTTTCTGCTGTCGGACATGACATCATCTGACTTTCTCGATCTATTATCCATAATTCTTCTATCTGTACATCTATAGGGCTGAATAAAGTTCGTCGAAGGACCACAATGTTATTTTCTATTACTATCTGGCTATATCTGACTATATTTTTAACTATTTCTATTATAAAAACTATTAAGCTGTCAATATGTCACTCTATATTTTTTGACAATATATCAAAACTAAAACTGACATTCGAAAAGGTCTTTCAACAACAATAACAATTAAATAACAACTAAATAAATGTTCCATTCTTGTCCATTCCAAGGTACGTTCATTTATTAACACCAACTGTTTGCTCTATCACGTGGAGGTAGGGCATTTAGAAAATCACTAACAAACCCTCTCAGTATCTCCAGATATCTAGCCGCATTTAAATTTTCACTGTACACTTGATAAGCCACTCTGTTGTCCATAATTAAACAAAAAACATTGAAACTAAAGCGGTCTTGGTGATTATGTTCCCTAATAACATGTGGATTATCTTGTGCCCAGTAGTGAGTATTTCGGCGATTTGTAATTCCTTGCCTACTGAATTTCGATTCATCAGTCCACATAATCTGATGAAGAAATCTCGGATCTTCGGTCATTTTCAAAATCATAAATTCGCAAAAGTTGACACGTCTTGCCTCATCACCAAGACGTAATCCGTGAACAGTTATCTCATAAAAAGGATGCATTCCATGTTTTTTTAATATTCTGTGGATTGATGTTTTTGAAATACCCAAATCCAGCGCTGCTGTCGAAATTGAACTCTGCGGATAAGCTTGAAAAAACGCTAACACATTCACCACGTTATCTTCATTATCAGTTACGGGCTTTAGGTTATTTTGAGTTGCCCTTATGTTTCCAGTTACTATAAAGCGAGTTTCGATTCGTGCGAATTTTCCGGGAGTCATTGTTGGTAGATCCGGATATCGTTCATTAAATAGTCTGCATGTTCGTCGAACAATTCGTCCACATTCACCGTGCGTGTAAAACAAATTTAATAAATCATTATTGGAATATTTTTCAACATTCTCCATTATAAACTGTACTTAAGCAAGTTAACAAAATCCCTAGAACTGTAAGTAGATACCTCACGAATCTGTACGATGATACTGCTTTGACATTAAATCAACATTGTTTCAATCCATGTCAAAATCAAGCCTTACTAGGTAGAACTTTTGGAGTTTGATCACCTTTTGATTAAAATATGGATTAAGAAGAACACCACTGGAAATAGGTATAGGGAATGTTATAGCAAATCGATGCAAAATCAAATTCTGCATCCGACCATCCAATAAAATACAGGGTGTCCCATTTGAAAAAACGATCTTTTTCAACTTTTAAAATGATGTAATTGGTCATTAAAGTTTGGATACCCTGTATGCGATAAATCAGTTGTCAATATGGCATTCGAAAGTATCATTCCTGTGCTTCCGTTTACCCCAGAAGCGCTTTCCACCAATCGAAATTGGTTAAAGGGCGCAATGCTCAAAACAGGGCTATATCTGTCAAAATTTTCAAAAAAATCAAGATATCTAAGAAAAAATTGAAAATAGGTATAGGGAAACCTGATGAAACCCCACTATGAAATTTTCTCAGGAATCAAAAATGAAATAATATACCGGGTGTTCCATTTAAAATAAGGAAGTTAATGACGACTTCCGGTATAACCGGAAGTAGTATGATCTTGAAAATATTTTAAAATGAAAGAGAATCTTGAATAACCCTGGAACTCAAAATTTCAGAATTCTAAGTTTTTTCTAACCACGAAAACTTCCAACGACCGGCTCTCGTGGAATAGCCTGTATATTACGCGTCAACATTTCTCAAAGTGAGCAAATGCCTTATGCGTGTCATGTGTTGTTCAAGCCGCATAGACAATCTTACTATTATTTCAATTTAATACAAGGCTACATTGGCTTATTGAAATGCTTCTGGAAGCAAGTGTGTAAGTATAACCGAATCGCTCCAACTACTACATACATTAAAAGAAGCCTTTTCTTCTCGACAATATACAATTTTATACTTTAAAAGCATTTTTACACGAACATAATAGGTATTTGTCGTTCAAAATTGTGAATCAATTATTAAGTAAAATATACTTACCTATACTTTAAAGCCATAGAAAAATGGTACACTTTGGATACGGTCAAGATCACCATGTATAAATTGATATAAAAGACCACACGATTGTAATAGTGAAACAAATCGAATATATCTATAATTGTATAACTTTCATAGGCCATATAGGAAATAGTAAATAAATGCAAGAGTACCATCTCCGTTAAATATAACGAATAATGCTTAGGTCTAAGTTCGCTCTCAATATTTAAATTTCCATCGACTTCTCTGACCCTCTCCATAAATTTTACCATAGCAATTCTTCGTACTATGCCACACCACAGAATTGAAATTATATTAGTTAACACCATGGAGCAGATCATGAAAATGCCTAGAGTAGCTTCTGCATTGATTGTCGTGTTTATTATCATATTTCTGGCAGACCATTCTAAACTGATTAATAACCCGGAAAATATTAATGTTGTATAAAATAAATATAGTTTAGATACGGTTTTTTCTGCTTGCGAACCAGGAACTAATAAACAAAGAAGATTTGATAATCTTATTAAAATTTTGTAAAACTTATCAAAAGTATACTCTTTCATTGTACTACTCGTGGTACTAATAACTAAATATTATTAACTGCACTGTTTGTTTAAGTTACATTTAAAGTTTGACATTATTAACCTATTTCTATATATCTTATATCGATTATAATACTGGATTGAAAAGCTTTTAGCCTAGATAATTTAGATTACTGATTACTATTTAAAGCTTCAATATTTAGTCGATGTCAGTACTTAGCGTATAAACATAAACTTACCGTAAATGGGTACGTTAATATTGCCTTTTAGGAATTCACTTGTGTTATAGGTATAATAAATCTAGTAAAAATAATGTAAAAAGATGAGGTGTGACCACCACACGACTTTCTTATACGATGAGCTTTTCAAAATTTTTCTATATTCTTTTAAATAGTTTTATCTTCTTAGAAAAATTAGTCAAAATTTAAGAATTTTTTTATATAAAAATTATTCAGAATTCTATTGTACTTCTATTCTCTTAATAAATAGAATGCATACTTTGCGAGATATTCGAAAGTAAGTGCTACTCGCTAAGAGTAAAAGTGTTACTTCCGGTCCGAATTTTGATATTTCGTTTATACAAAAAATATTCCAAATGTACTCTCGATAAATATATATAGAATAAATATTTTACAACACATTTGCAAAAATCGCTATTCGGTAATATTAAAAATGTTAGTTCCGGTCCGAATTTTTAATTTTTTGAAGTGTAAACTTCTTTAGGCGCGTTGCGCTGATTGTAGGCAGTGAACAAGACTGACCCGGCACGCTCGAATATGAAATGCTCGAATATGAAATGCTTGGGTATGTAACGCTCGTTCGGGTAATGTCGGCTCGAGTCGACTAAGGGAACAATTTTATTATTATTTAATTTCAATTGAATTGAAATTTAAATGAATAAATAAATTCATGCCCAGAACAGGTTCGATCCCTAGACCGCACGGTTATGAAGCCGATAAGTTACCATTAGATCAATTAGGGACAGTAAGCAAGTATTTATATAGTCTATTTATATATGTATATACATGCGTCCTAAAATCTCCTTAATAATGCTTGCGGCCGAGGCAAGACAATCTCGAGTACGTTAAAGTTTTTTTGTACTCACCGCCTGTAAAGTGACATTTGGCGCATGGTTGAGGCGACTGTAAAAATTGAAAAAAACACTGGCACTTTGGGACATTTAAAAAAAATCTAACTTGGTAGTAATAAAATTTAGTCTATAAAATACTACTTCCCTTCACTATTCTTCACTAAAAGTTGGGGAAATAGGAGTAATAATTAATAATTCTTCCAAAAAAATTGTGGCGCCATCTATTGACGTCATTTTAAGCGACACCTTAATTTGCGCCATCTATTTGAACCACATCGACATTCATATTGGCAGTTCGGAATTGTTTGTATTTAAACCAAAAAACGCAATAAATGTACTATAAATTTATAAATATAAGAATAAATACCTCATGTTTGCCATGTGTAAGAATATAATAACTTAATTTTACGGAAAGGTGAGTAATAGTTACGTACATGAAATGCTAAAATTAATTAGGTAATATATCTTAGGTTAGGTATGATACCAATGACATTAATCAATAATTTTTTTTTTATTGAAGTGTAAACTTCTTTAGGCGCGTTGCGCTGATTGTAGGCAGTGAACAAGACTGACCTGCAACGCTCGGATATGTAACGCTCTTCGGGTAAAGTCGGCTACGGGAACAAGATAAATAAATATATCATATAGAGGTATCTAATTTCAATTAAATTGAAATTTAAATGAATAAATAAATTAATGTCCCAGAACAGATTGGATCCCGAGACCGCACGGTTATGAAGCCGATACGTTACCATCAGACCAAGCGAGGGAACGTAAGCAAGTACCGCGCGATCATTTAAATTCTAAATTAGAGCAGTTTGTGAAATTTAAATTAAGTTGGTATATAAGTACTAATTTACAATTTGAATGGTCAAAGTGACGTTTCAAAATTAAATTTAAATCGATCACACATAAGATTCACAAATGTCACAAAGTATAACATAACCGCAAATTTCAATTAATCAATAATTGACATTCTGGACAACCTAATAAAAAAAATCCCGCCTGCTATAATTTAGAATTTAAATGATCGCGTGGTATTTATATCGTCTATTTATACATACACATACGACCGAACCGACCAAACGAAACGGACGCTCGCGTAAATGTAATAAATGTTTTATTTAATACGTTACTGAATATTATATGCGTGTATTTCGTATTATCTACGGTATTATTAACCTCGCCTTGATGAAGTTTACACTTTCGCCGTGTGGTTTTAAGCACACTCATTCTTCTTGTTTTTATACAAAGGGTTTGAAAATTTAGTTCTAAATACTTTTATACTCGTAACGTACTGTCTAAAAAGCATGACTTGCGAAATATTGTCAAAAAACTGATTTTCGATAAGAGTAAATAACCTACTTCCGGTAGGAATTTTGAAAAACTTTAAAAATAAAATTCTCAAACTAAATTTTGAGTACATATGAATTCTTTATAAATTTGTTTAAACTTACTAGTTGACGAAATATTGGCAAAATTTGATTCTTTTACTGAAGTAAACTACTACATCCAGTTTGCCGATTTTACTGAAAATCTAATCATATCTCAAGAGGGAGATTATACTCGTAAATACGAAATTTGGAATTGATAGCTATACACACAGAGAGACACAAAGAGAGAAACATTTTTTAAAAACCACTTTTTTTGGTATCAGGGTACTTCAAAACGTGGACATTTGCGAAAATATCGAGGTCCAAAATTTTCATCATCACAATACTTCCTTATACTACGTATAAGAAAGTAACAAATATAATCAAGCTAATACAGAAAACTATAATAAAGGCGCCCTTCTCCAAAGATTGATTGTGATTCCAAGGCCAACTGGATCCCATTATCGCTGGGCGATATAAGGCCTCACATACCTTCGATTTACATCGATGAATTTGATTCTGGTAACCTCAAAATATTGATACTTAAATAACGCCATCTAGTAGTAACCAGTGATGTAAAATTACCGTAATTTATATTTTCGGTAAATTACCGCTCTTTTTTACCGAGATTTATTCTTGCGTAATTTACCATTTTTTGAGTAAATTGCCATGGTAATTTACTCAAAAAATGGTAAATTCCGCAAGAATAAATCTTGATGTTATACACTATTTCTTTTGTCCGTCGTATTTTCGGGCTGATACGTCCGGACCAGTGATATAAAATCACCGTTATTTATATTTTTGGTAAATTACCGATCTTTTTTACCGAGATTTATTCTTGCGTAATTTACCATTTTTTGAGTAAATTGCCATGGTAATTTACTCAAAAAATGGTAAATTCCGCAAGAATAAATCTTGATGTTATACACTATTTCTTTTGTCCGTCGTATTTTCGGGCTGATACGTCGGGACCAGTGATATAAAATTACCGTTATTTATATTTTTGGTAAATTACCGGGGTAAATTACTGCTCTCTTTTTACCAAGATTTATTCTTGCCTAATTTACTATTCCTTGAATAAATCACCACGGTAATTTAAAAGACGGTAATTTACCAAAAATATAAATTACGGTAATTTTACATCACTGACTAGTAACCAAAAGAAATAATTTTTGAATTTTACTCAAATAAACTTTAAAATAACACTTTAAACATTAACTTCAGGTGTGAATTTTTATCAATAGGATTGTAAACGGGTGCTTAAAATATATGTTTGCATATCTATATATTAGCTTGTTTATGTTTTTATAAGCCACACTGTTGTGTTTGGCATAGTATTATCATAATATCTGAAGAATAATTTAACGCTGTTATCGTGAAGTATTTCGTTGATTTATCTGTGGATTGTATTATAGGAACATTGATGTGATATTTATATTCTCAGTGGGGAATCTAATTGCCTAATTGTGATCGAAAAAGATATTCAAGCATATACCATATAAGAACTCATCATGATCGATTTACTTCCAGGCATGCTTCTGGGTTGGGTGAGCACTAAATTCCTGGAGTATCTGATACAGTATACCACCACACCCGACCTCCATGTTGCAGGATTACGGGGGTATCCCAAGCTCCCATATATTATTAAATAACCTGTATATATTATTAAATAGTCTGTAAGATTGTAGCAGTTATTAGATGGGGTATTCAAAACAATAGGTGATATAATAAAATGATTGTTCTATGTGTGTATTATAATATCCTTTAAGTAATAGTGATCAATATCTTTCATCAAAAATAACATATTTTATAGTTTTAATACCTCATTTCTAGAGATAGACCATTAGTTTATATTAAATGTATGAAGAATAAAACTTTATTACATATTGAAAACCGGGTGTCCATTTAAGCTTAGTCATCATACTCTATCTCACCATATAATCTTGTGACAAAATTCTTCATAACATAAGCAGTGGCTAAAATTCAATCTTCATTTAATTTAATGTAGTGCATATATAAATTTTATATTTTGTATTCATTTAATGTGGGACTTCTGCTATAATTTTTATTAAAAGTGGAGAGTAGTGATATACCGGGTGTCCACACGAAAACTTTATATTGAATTATTTCTGGTGTTTTTGAAGACAAAAACTTGAAATTTTGGGTGGTTGTTCAGGATATAGGGGGACAATGAATAGTTTATTTCATACCGCCCTATCGGGTCACCCGCCGCCGCCGCCCACCCCCACTCCAATATTTTAAATGACACCCTGTATTTTTTTTTGGTGGTTTTGAAAGAACACAATTTTCTTGATATTCCTATGTGAAAAAACTAGTAACACACATTATGACATTTATGAGATATTTAAATTTAAAAGTTTCAGATATCAAAAATTATTAACTCCGAAAAATCATAAGTTAGTCATGGAAATAGTTTGCTTTAAATTAGAATTGTCAAAATTGTGACTTTTGTGTTTCATTAATATTAATACTTGTAAAATTGTTCTTAAAGTTTCGGCTTTTTCGCTGAAATGGTTTATACTCTTGAAGAGAGAACTGAAATAGTGATTTTGTATGGGATTGCAAACAAAAATTATTCCCAAGCGGCGACGTTATTCAATGAAAACCATCCAAACAGAAACGTATCTGTTGCTTATGTCAGAACGCTAATAGAAAAATTTTTGCAAACTGGATCTGTAAATAATAAAAAACGGAATACGAATAATTGTGGTGTACTAAATGAAGCTATGCAACTAGCAGTTCTTGGGCATATTAATTTAGACCCAGAGAAAATTATCCGAAGTTTCGGGAGTGCCAAAATCAACCTGCCATAAGATATTAAAATTAAACAAAATGCACCCTTATAAAATTCAACTTCACCAAGAGTTGGGTGACGGTGATTTCGACAGAAGAGTCGAATTTTGTGAAATAATGACAGATATGATTCGGCAAAATGGAAATGTTTTGCGAAGTATTTGCTTTAGTGATGAAAGTTGCTTTTACTTAAATGGTCTTGTGAATAGACACGACTGTCGATATTGGAGCGACGTAAAACCCCATTTTTTCCGAGAAGGCAACACACAATATCCCCAAAAAATTAATGTATGGGCTGGAATTCTTAATAACCAAGTAATTGGCCCGATATTCTTCCAGGAAAATTTAAACGGACCTAAGTACTTACAATTTTTGGAAGAGCTAATACATCCTCTTATCATACAGTGTCTAGAAGAAAACTTGAATGAAATAGAGGAGGAGCAATTATATTTTCAACAAGATGGAGCTGGGCCACATTACTGTTTAGACGTTAGGAATTATTTGGATAATATTTTCCCAGGACATTGGATTGGACGTAGGGGCTCTATTGAATGGCCAGCTCGCTCCCCCGATTTAACTCCCCTAGATTTCTTTTTGTGGGGACATTTGAAGTCTGTTGTTTATAAGACACCGCCACAATCAATAGCTGATTTACGTAATAGAATAACAGAGGAATGTCGAAATTTAACGCCACAAGTGTTCGAAAATGTTAGAAATGCTTTTGAAAATAGACTTTATTTATGTTTAAATGTAAACGATGAACAATTTGAGCATTTAATTTAACTAAAATGTTGTGAATAAATCTTGTTTTAAGTATTTCCATGACTAACTTATGATTTTTCGGAGTTAATAATTTCTGATATCTGAAACTTTTAAATTTAAATATCTCATAAATGTCATAATGTGTGTTACTAGTTTTTTCACATAGGAATATCAAGAAAATTGTGTTCTTTCAAAACCACCAAAAAAAATACAGGGTGTCATTTAAAATATTGGAGTGGGGGTGGCCGGCGGCGGCGGGTGACCCGATGGGGCGGTATGAAATACACTATTCATTGTCCCCCTATATCCTGAACAACCACCCAAAATTTCAAGTTTTTGTCTTCAAAAACACCAGAAATAATTCAATATAAAGTTTTCGTGTGGACACCCGGTATAGTGGTATTAATATTCATGAATTTGATGTATCAACTCTTTGATTGGTGGGCTTCATTGGCCAGTTGAGTTGAAAAAATCATAAATTAAGTGTCTCTGAGGTAGTTTTATGGATCACAAATTGTGCATTTTGTGTGAAAAACATCTAAATTTCAGATTAAAAGCTGATCGCGAAACATATTTCTTGTAATGATATAATATAAAACTATGCGTAAATACAATGTCATCCAAATAAAATAAAATTCCATGTATTAAAATGTATTTATATAGGTAGTATGTATTTTGAATTTTGAAACAACTGTATTATTTGTTGAGTAACTATATAAGGTGCACATTGAATTGTTTAATCATAAATTTTTCCATTTTATAATTATAAATTCATTTTCCTAGTATTTACCGCTAATTTTATATATTTGTGATTGGTTTTAATGCTGATTTAAGTGTTACAATTTAGTTGACATTTTTCAAACATATCAGTTATTCTTGCATGCGCATATCCTACAATGACAAATGTATGCAGGTATTATACCTCTCGATATTTTGTTTGAAAATGTCCAAATGTTATACTACAAATCTGTTTGGAGAAATTTAAGATCGATTAATTTTTGTTGAAAGTTTAAAAGAAGATGGGCCTTGACTATCCTCAAGTTCGAGTTCAGATGTGAACGTCTCGGGCCCTTCTCGATCAGATGATGCATCAGGTATACCATGTGCTTGCAGGCGACCTGCGTATAGGGCTTACTGTAAGATAAAACGACGACACCGAGAGTTTGTATGAGTTAGTACGAGAAAGCAATATACAAACTGCAGTACAGCTGCGCTATCTATCCTCGTTGCCCTGCTTAAACGGAGAGTCAGCCTAGCCCGTTCTAGCCTCAGCGTAAATCTACTCGAATCCCCTCTTTTCCAACACTACACTCGACCAAGGAGCAGTTTGTATATTGCTTTTTCGTACTAACTCATACAAACTCTCGGTGTCGTCATTTTATCTCACAGTAAGCCCTATACGCAGGTCGTCGGTAAGCACACTGTATGTATAAGCATATATCGAAATTTCTAATTTATTGAATGACTACCATTATGAAATTAATGTTTATGTTGTGATAATAAGTTATGAGAATTATGATGTTGTTCTGGATTGCTAGAGGTGTTTTATAATTTCTTTATTATTGAAGCTATATGCGTATGATTACTTATGAATAAAAATAGGAATTATACTTGTTCGTGTATTTTAATAATTCATATTGAAGTGATGTAGAAAAGCTCTGTCTGTATTATATTGTTGTATCTTGATGATTCCAATAATACTCAGTTTGATATTATTTCACTGTTTATTAATTATTACTCATTAATTTTGTCTACGAGTTACATGTCATTCTGTCACTGACTTTGGCGCCATCATGTGTGTCCCGACGCTGCCGCCAGGGTGTCGTTGCCAACTTAACTTATTGAATACACTACATATATCCCTACTTCTAGATTAAAACTACCTAATTACATGATATAAAACTTATTTCCTAAATATCCCCTACGCGGTTTCGTAATCTTGTAATTTTCTAGGCATGATTTGCTTTCGTTTTGGTCTGCCTGTGTCGATTTCGGGTGAGGTACTGGATGACGTACTGGGAAGGTTCGGGATTTCAGTGTTGAGGTCTTTTTGGGTTTTTCTTTTGTTATGAATGATTTTCGTACCGTGTTCTCGTTTACCCATCGAAACGCTGGATGTTGCAACGTTTTGGTTTGGGTTTGTTGCTGGTGTAGCATTGATGTCTGTTTGGCTTCTCGCGTTGCTGCTTGGAGTTTTCCTGCGTGGTCCTTGTTGTGCTGTAGTTTCTTCATTTATGTTTTCTTCGTCTTCTTTGTATATTGCTTCTGTGATTTTTTTTATTTGGTCTACGTGTCTTCGCCATATCAAATTGTCGTCCTTCAGTTTACATTTGTATATTTTGTTTCCTATTTCTTCAGTTATTCTAGCTTCTACCCATCCCTTTTTGTTTATGTTTCTGTAATCTCGTGCTAGTATTTTGTCTCCAACTTTTAACTTGACCGGAGCTTGCTGACTATTGTTGGGTTGCCCTTTTCGTTCTCTTGGAGTTATGCCTGGTTTTACTAAATCTAATACAGTTCTCAACTTCCTTCCAATCATTAGCTTTGCTGGCGTTTCTTCAGTAGTGCCGTGTTTAGCGTTTCTGTACGCTAATAAGTACCTGCAGATCAACAGATCTATGGGTGTTTTACTGTTTCTGGGATCTATTAAGGCAGCATGAAGTCCTTTCTTGAAACTTTTGACGCCGTTTTCTGCAAAACCATTGCTGGCTGGGTGATACGGTGGTGATGTTATATGACATATGCCATTCTTTTTTAGGAATCTTTCGAATTCCTCTGATACCAATTGTTTTCCATTGTCTGATACTAATACTTCTGGAATTCCCCATCTTGTGCAGATTTCTCTTACTTTTGCAATGGTCGCTTCCGAGGTTATGCTTGTCATTTTAAAAATTTCTGGCCACTTTGAATGTGCATCTAAAAATATGAGGAAATAATAGTTTTTTACTGGTCCCAAAAAGTCCATATGCACTCTTTCACCTGGTTTATTTACTTTGTACCATGGTGTCGATATCGCTTTTTTGGGGTCGTATGATGTTTTTCCACATGAAATACACGATTTAGCTACGTTTTCAATTTCTTCGTCCATTTTTGGCCACCAAAAATGGGATCTGGCTATGGATTTCATTTTAACTGTTCCCAAATGGCTGGCGTGCAATTCATCTAGTAGCTGTTTCCTGAATTTTTTAGGTATTAGTACTCTGTATCCCCATAACAAGCAGTCTTTTTCGCAAGAGATTTCTTCGCGCTTTCTGAAATATGGCTTGACATTTTCTTCCACCTCTTGCTCATTTTCTGGCCATCCTTTGCTAACGTACTCATGTACTTTGCTCAATGTATTGTCTCTTCTAGTTTCAATGGCTATTTTCTTACTATCGATTGGAAGAGCCTCTGAAATGACTAAATTGATGTCTATTTCATCTTCTTCTTCCTCTGACGTCTCCTTTATCGGATGCCGACTTAACATGTCGGCCATTTTATTGTCCTTTCCTTGTATGTATTCTATCTTGTACATGAATCCGGATAAATATAACGCCCACCTTTGCAGTCGACTGGATATCATTTGTGGTATAGCTTTGTTTTCCCCGTATAATGCCAGCAGTGGTTTGTGATGGGTTTTTATGCAGAAGTTCTGACCCATAAGGTAATAGTATAACTTTTTCACCGCCCAATAAATCGCTAGGGCTTCTTTGTCTAGTACAGAATAGTTTTTTTCTGCCTTTGATAATGTTCTTGAGATGAATGTGATGGGTCTTATCTCGCCGTTTGACAGTTTATGTGAAAGTTCTGCAGCAATGCCATCCTGAGCTGCATCCGTTGACAGAATTATTGGTGCACTTGGATCGAAATGGACCAGCACTTGTTCTGATGCTATTTCTTTTTTTATTCTGTTGAAAGATTTGTCACAATCTGCGTTCCACTTAAATTTTACATTTTTCTGGAGCAACCTATACAACGGTGTCATTAGCGCTGCCATGTTGGGTACGAATTTGCTATAATAGTTGGCTAATCCTGCAAAACTTTTTAGTTGTGTAACATTGCTTGGTCTTGGTGCCTCCAACAACGCCTTGACCTTGTCTTCATTTTTAGATAGGCCCTTTTTTGAAATGCTATGCCCGAGGTATCTTATTTCTTCTTGGAAAAATGCACATTTGGATAGTTTGATTTTAAATCCCGCTTCTTTTAGTTTCTGAAATGTGGCTTTTAGGTTTTGCTCATGTTCTTCTCTTGTTCTACCGGTCACTATTATGTCGTCGACAAAGTTTGCAACACAATCTAGCCCTTGTAGAGTCTGTTCCAGCGTTTTCTGGAATATCGCACTTGCCGGAGTTACACCATACGGTAGTCTGTTTACTTTGTACAACCCTTTGTGGGTTGACCACGTCAATATCTTAGCTGTTTCTTGATCTACCTGCAGTTGATTGTATGCGTTGCTCAAATCTATTTTAGTGTACGACTCACCGCCGCTGAGTTTCGCGAAGATATCTTCTATTTTTGGAAGCGGGTACTCCACCTTCACTAGTCCTCTATTTACTGTTACTTTGTAGTCCCCGCATAACCTTATGGTTCCGTCTTGTTTCCTGACGGGTGCTAGTGGGGTCCCCCATTCGCTTGATTCAATTGGTGTTATTACCCCTTCTTCTTCTAACCTCTTCAATTCTTCTTCTACTTTTGTTTTGAGTGCCAACGGTAGTGGACGGGGTTTTAGGAATATAGGATTAACATCATTTTTCAGTTTTAGTGTGAACGTTTTGTGTTTATAACATCCTAAACCTAGATCAACAATCTCTTTTACATCATTAAGAAATTTATCAATCTTACTACTAATGTTTAGTACTTCTGTCTCGGAAACTAGTTGAAATTTAAATTTGCTTAAAAAATCTCTGCCTAACAAATTTTGTCGTCCTACCTCTACTACGTGTATGGCAAAGTCTTTGCATGTTTTACCCTCATACTTAATGTCTACTTTAATATATCCTAATGTGTGTATTTTAGTACCAGTGTAACCTTTTAAAGTTACACTGCTACCAAAAAGCTTACAATCACTTAAATGTTTTTCATAACAATCTTTGGTAATGACTGACAGCCCTGCCCCACTATCTATTTGCATGCATAAATCCACCCGATTTATTCTTATGTTTACATGTATTGGATTTTGATCTTTAAAACTTATATTGTACATATCTACCTGGTTTACTTCATCCTCACTTGTGTCCTCCACCTCTAACGCATTCTGTTTGCTGGTGTCCCAACATACCTTTGCCAAGTGTCCCGTTTTGTTACATGTGTTGCACTTATAGGTTGAGTACTTGCAGATACCTATGTGGTTTTTTCCACAACATTTGCATTTTCTTCTTTCTTGCCTTGTGTTTTCTTTTGATCTCTGGTTATCTTTGTAGCCGACTCTTTGACCTGTTCTATTTCCCGATGACCTTTTGTTTATAACGTTCACTTCCTTGCTTGACAGCAGTGTCGCTTCCTTTGTTAGTGCGATTTCCAGTAACTCCTTCAGGGTTTTTGTTGTTGCTTCTTCGCATAGTCGTTCACGAATTGGTCCCTTTTGCATTGCACACACAAACTTGTCTTTTAATGAATGTTGCAGATCATTGCCGAATTCACAATTTAATGAGAGGTTGTGTATTCTTGCGTACCACTCGTTCACTGTTTCGGTTTCTTCTTGCCTGGCTTCGTAGAACTCGATGCGTTCCCTGTAGGGGCATGTTTTCGGTGCAAACTGTGCCTTCAATAAGCTGCAAAGTTCTTCATATGACTTGGTTTTTCGGAGGTTGGGTGTACACAAATCTCTCAATATTTTATAAGTTTCTGGTCCAATAAGGCTTAATAAAGCCGCTACGCGCTTTTTCCCTTCTTCTGTGTCCTTTATGTCGTTTACTTCAAAGAACTGTTCCAATTGTTCCTGATATAGTACCCAATTGTCGGTCTTCAGGTTAAACCCGGGAATCGCACCTATTAGTGCCATTTTGGTGTTTACCTCGTCGCCACTGTTGTGTCTTGATGATTCCAATAATACTCAGTTTGATATTATTTCACTGTTTATTAATTATTACTCATTAATTTTGTCTACGAGTTACATGTCATTCTGTCACTGACTTTGGCGCCATCATGTGTGTCCCGACGCTGCCGCCAGGGTGTCGTTGCCAACTTAACTTATTGAATACACTACATATATGGATGCTGATGGTTTTATATTATTAAAAGTGTAGACAAATGATATATCAAACTTTTTCATTCGGTTGGTTTTATTGGTTTATAACATCCGTCCCTTTGCTAGAGGTTTGGAAGTTTGATCGAAACACATATGGATATTGTGATGTGTTTTATTCGTAGTGGACAACTACATCAACTACATATAGTAATTACATTACTATACCACTAACACTATATACATATTTAATTAACTTAATACTGACTACTCAATACTGCATCATACTGATACATACTAACTACTACTCATTACTATGATCAAATTAATACAGTTTACTTAAAATATGAAAATTTACAAAATTTATTCTGCTATTCATTGTTATTGTATCTTTTCGCTCTGTTTTTATGCACTGTCACTAATTAATTGTCTATTTTTAAAGTTAAATTAGGAGTTTCTTCTTTAATTACTTTATAAGGGCCCTTGTATATAGCTTCCATTTTAGAATTTGATTCTGTTTTCAAAAGAACTTTATCATTGAACTTGTATGTAATGCACTTCGGTTCTTTTTATTTTGCTATTCTCTAAATTACTATTTGCATCTTTCCATGCGGTTGATAATCGGAATTTTAATTCATTCGGATAATTATCAAAATTATATATTGGATCATTAGTTTCCAATACATTTGAAGGTAGTTTACATTTTTTGCCAAAAACTAATTCATACAGCGTATATTTTGTATGTGAGTGCACGCTTGTGTTAAAAGAAAAACACCAGAAAGGTACCCACGAGCTCCAAGCGTCTGGATATTTGGACGTTTGAATTCGCAGATACGCTCCTATATGTTTGTGTGTATTTTCCAATGAACCTAAGGTCTCATGATGCAGGGCCGGCCCCATGGTAGGGCGATCCGGAGCGCAATGATCTAGGGGCGCCAAGATCATGGAAAATGAAAATAAACTGATAAAAAAAATTAAGTTACAGGCTTTTATAAAATGCACTAAAAAGTAAAGAATATTTTTTTATCATTCTGATATCATATCAATAAATTATTTTTCATAATATTGCATTGTCATCGGACCCTTGTAAGTATATCAAATTTCATTGAAATCGGTTCACGGGAATTTTCTCAAAAACGCGTTGCAAGATTTGACTGATAGTTGACAAGATTGAGAGGCGGCAGGCGGAATTTATCATTTTTATTTCTAAGCACATAATTCAAATAATATAATATATTTAAACATTAAGGCAAAATCTAGTTGAATTCAATTCAACATGACAAAACCACTCAACCACCGCCTTTCAAGAATTGACAAGTTTTTCGGCCCGTGGCAACACGACTGTACAGGAAACAACAATTTTGAAACCAAGCGAAACAAGATCTAACAGCCCTTTTTAACTGCATATAAAAAGGAAGTAGACTTAAAACCAGGGCTTCGAACCGGAACTGAACCGAAAACCGAAAAAAACCGTTATTTTGGTCGGAACGAAAACCGGAACTGAACCGAAAAAAAATATCGGTTTATTTCGGTTCAATATATCTTCAGTCATTTTGTTACTGTAACCAACTTATCAATGTTTTCTAATTGAACGTCAACCCTATAATTATCATCACTATATGTACATTGCTTCTCGATTTCCTGTTTTGATGTTCACTAGTACTTTTCTGTTTCAGTTTCGCATACTTTACTTGTAGAAGGCAGATTTAATTCAGTTGAATAAACTAGAAGTACAGATGATTTTTTTAAGAAAAATATCAGTCTTAGTTATATTTTTCGCATCTCAGCACTCACGGATGTTTTGTCTACACTGTTTAGCAGGAATCATCCAGTAGTGCGGCGGCGTCCTAAGAAAGAAAGGTATTGTGATGTACGCGTAATAATGTGTCTCTGTCTAATCGGTAAGGAGACATAAAATCGCTATTGACAGTCGGATATTGAATTACTGATATTACCGATAATGAATTACTGATATTACCGATAACGTAAGTACCTGTGTATTAATTTTTAAAATCTATTTGTTCTGTATACTGATAGCGCATTTTTTCAGTATTTATTTTAAAACTTGTCTATGATTTGTTCGTTAACATACTAATTAAATAAAATAATAAAATACGCCAAAACCTTTTTTTTCCAATGCTTACTTTTACGAGATTTTGAATTAACACGGTTTAAAATATCGCCAGATACATACTTAATTTTTTTTTGTATATCCGACACTTCGAATATTATCTTCTGCTACTAGGTTGGAATCTGGCATATTGTACACGAACGGAATCTGGGACGGAGCGCTAGTGTGTAGAATATTTTCTATATATAATATACACTGAGTATTTTTACACGGTTTCCTGAGGAACCAATCTACCGTGTAAAAAAAGGTTTTGGTGTCTGTTAGTGAGTGAAGGAATATTCCTATACAAGGTGACTCAGAAATAACAAGAAACCATGAAATATTTTCCATATTTGTTTCAGTTTTATCAATATATGTTGTTTTGGAAACATCAAATAATAAGACACCTACTCTCCTTGCCATTTTATGTCCGAAAACGGTCCGACATTTTATTTACGCTGATTTAAACTGACAACAGCTGAAGGTATTTTATTATTTGATGTTTTTGGAATAAGGTACCTAAATTGATAAATCGGAGAAAATAGGACTTTTCCTTGGTCTCATTTTTTTCTGGACTATTCTATATTTGTTCCTTCAAATATATGTTATCACTATCAGTTATATAAATTTCAGTGGGGTTCACCCACATTTTTCAATATTTCAATAAAATGTTTAGAACAAAATCACCGTAATTCTCGGAAGAAAAGTCGCATCAGTAAACGCTAAACACGAGGAAAATGTCGCACAAAATATCAAAATTGCACAGAAACAGCGTAAACGCCGTACTCGCGCGTGGCATCGCTGTAAACGTCACCACAACGAAAGAAGCAGAGAGCCCATAAGATAGGCTTTATTGTAGCCCTTCAGTTTTAGTTCATTTAAGGAAAATAGAGGACACTACGATTTAGAATTTATTTACCATTATTTTATATTTGAACCACATGTTTGCTGGAAAAATGAAATTAAGATTTATTATAAGTTACCTTTTAAGTTTAACTAACCGACACCAGATGACGATATTGGGGAACTTGAATTAAGATCTATTTTCTATTTTTAATATTTAACAAGAATACAATCTCCTTATTCATCTCATCCCAAACATATTTAGCCTTGAGTTGACGACAAAAAACCAATTCACTTTTGTTAGTGAACGACAAAAAACATATACATATGTAAACACACCATAGTTATCAATATAAATTACGAATTCTTGAATTTCAGATGAAAGAAATTCAAACATTATTTTCGGTTTTCCGAGTGAGATTTTATATTAGAAAATAAACCAAATAGAGTTGAGAGAGATGTTTTTTCTTAGTTATGAGGATCGTAATTTTACTTTTAAGGCTGTCACTTTACAATAAAACATTTACATGCCATAAGAAAATTGAATATAAGATAAATCCCAGTATTAGAATATTAAGAATCATTTTCATACGTTGCCCTATAAATTGCTTAATGGTATCACCATCTACAATCTCGCTTTGAATGAAGCATAAAAAGAGCCCGGAATAATTTCAGTCCGTCGACCATAATCACAATTTCTTAGATTATTCTGAATCTGTAATTATTGTCCTTTCACTGAAACATAATAATGTTATTCGGTTACCTATTTAGCAGATTATAACAAAAAATGTTTACATCAACTTAGTAGCTTTATTAGACATTCATATCACAGAATTTTTGTTATATGAAAATGAGGCAATATCCCTATTTACTGATGATCGAGTCGAGGTTTTACATCAAGTGTCCAAATGACTGCCGTCAAAGAGTGTGTCGAAGTGCCGGTGAAAGATTTGCACCTCATTTATTTAAGAGTTTTCGAAATAATTTATTAAATGGCGGTTATGTATAGGTAATAAAATTATTTCTTTCAGTGACATAAAGGAGGAGTAGTATAGTAGTATAGTATTGATCAGAAAAACAAGAAGAGCAGAGCACTAACAAAAATAACAAATGCGCATATACCACCCAGTTCCTTTCAAAAAGTGAGTGTAAAATTCTCTGTTCAAGTTTTTAGTCAGATGATGGTCGCAGCTATAAGAGTTTTCAGTACTTTAGTAATTTAGGATTATCAATTTCAAACACTAATTCCTTGCAATTTATTTCTCAAAAGTAGGCGGAATTATTATTACTTCAGCCAGATAAATTATTTGACAGTTACAGTACATATTAGTTAAGACGTCATCGCCGTTCAACGTCGTTTCAATAATTTCAATTATTTAAAATGAAAACCGATTCTCAAAGCGAAAAGGTGGATATGATTTTAGTAATTAGAGAGTTTGACGAAAATTACTTGCTAGCATCAAGAGTTTATGCTCAAAAATATCCTAACACGCGTCATCGCCCTGACAGGCGGCCATTAGAAAGTTTATTGCAAGTGTTATCAGAAACCAGAAAGGCAAAGACCAATTATGGGAAATGAAGAAAATGATTTTGTTGTTATCGAATCTCTTGTAGAAAAGCTGCATACAAGTCAGCGAAAAATAAGTGAAGCCAGTGGAATAATTAAGCAGGCGGAGCGTCGGAAAAATTATAAAAAGGCACAGCTTTTTCCCGTATTGTATTCAATTATACCAAGCACTTTTGGAAGTAGATTACGATCGTCAACTCGTATTTTGTTTATGGGTTCTAGAGAAGTTTAATAAAGATGAATTTCTTTTGGATTTTGTACTTTTTACGGACGAGTCATCATTCCACAATAACGGATTATTTAATAGACATAATTTTCACCACTACAGTGACGAAAATTCCCATTTTTTTAGAACTCTCGAAGGCAAGACAGATGTTGTGTCAATGTGTAGGGTGGAATAATTGGAACGCTAGTGATACGTTCTTTTTCGATGGTAACTAACAAAGAATGTGGTTACAACTAGACGGTGCACCAGCGCATTTTCAAGTAAATGTTAGAAATGAATTGGATAGGCAATATCCCAATAGGTGGACAGGACGCGGCGGTCCACTCAATTGGCCAGCAAATTCTCCAGACCTAACGACTTCTGTTTTTTTTTATGGAAATATTTCAAAAATATTGTCTATGATACACCACCAACTACACCAGACGATATGAGAGACAGAATAAGAATAGCGTTTCGTTCTTTAACACCAAGTATTTTAACAAGAGTTAAACAGTCCTTTCAAGAGAAAATTCGTTTATGTATTGAAAAATAAGAACATCATTTTGAGCACTTGTTAGTTTTCTTTTACTACTTAAGTTTGTTATTTGTTTAATAAAGTACCTATGTATTTGTTGTTTACCTAGTTATGACGCTTTTTAATTATTGTGAAACAAAACCAATCAAACCGTTAGGTTAATAAATATTAGCCATTTAAAAAATGAATTGCACGAAACTAAAGGCTGTATTACACTTACCAAGTTCTTGACCAAGTTATTGGCCAAGAAATTGTCGACAAGTTCTTGATCAAGTTATTGTTGACCTTGACTGTTTTACACCTATCAATTTCTTGGCCAAGTTTTTAGATGAATTAGCAGTACCAATAGTGCAAAAGTACGAAACAAAAAAATTAATAAAGTTACCGAAGATTTGCGTTTGATATTGAATGTAAAAATAACTGCACAAGAGACGCAAAAGAAAATAAATAATTTACGCATACAATTCTTTCAAGAAGTATCAAGTTAACATGTCATTTTTAACAATTTTCTAAAATGATTTACATTTTAGGCAGTTGGCAAAAAAGTTTATAACATGAATCACAGATCACTAACAGATCACTAACTTCCTGATCCCTGACATGAATATTACTAGAAATCACTAAAAACTTGATCAAGTTGAGAAGAAAAATAGAACATGTTCTAAGCCACCAAGTTCTTGGCCAAGAAATTGACCAAGTCGACTCGACAAGTGTAATACACGACTTGTCGTCAATTTTAACTTGATCAAGTTCTTGGCCAATAACTTGGTCAAGAACTTGGTAAGTGTAATACAGCCTTAAAGTTTGAAATTGAAAATCCTAAATTACTAATATAGTTTTTAATAATAATAGTAAATAATGTATCTGTTTGAAGTAATAATAATAATATTGTTTTTAAACACTCTGTATAATTTTTAGATTTCAACTTTAACTTATCTTAGAGTCTGATACTTTGAGTAAACAATAAATACAATTTAAAATAATTCGCTCAAATATACACGGTGGCCAGAAAAATGCGGACAAACGCCAGGTAGAACGATTCTTTGTTCAATTCTGAGGCGATAATCTTAATCCAAAAAAGTTATACGGTCCTTCCTTACGGCATACGAGACCATCAAACATTAAGGCTGCGTTTGATAACGTTTTGGCGGGAGAGAAATGTACCGGAAAAATACCATTTTTATTTCCATTTTTTCAGGCGTATGATATCAAAACATGTAAATTTTATGCATTAAGCATGAAGATAAAGGTTATACGAAGTGAACGGTCGTATTTTTTTTTAAATTAAGTTAATATATAAGCCGTAAATAAAATGGGAAGTTAGTGGTTTTGCAAGTACTAGAAAAAATGGCTACATTTAAAAATTACACGGTAAATGTATATGTAATATAGGAAGTACACTCGGTATTTATATTTGGAAGGTAAAAATAGTAACAGTAGCTAAATATATGTGTAATTTTTTAAGTGATCCATGAAATAAAATTTGTTTACATTTTTGGTAGGTCTTTACATACATTACAGATATCTGTTACATTTACGTCGCCTAACAGTGTAGCACATATAATATAGATGGCGTTATTATCTTGCAATTATTAGCAATTATTTAGAGGTTAGTTGTGTGTTATGCGATACTTTAAATATTCATTATAATTTAAAATTATAATTAACAACAATTTTTGCGGTTACTAATTATAAAATTTAGTATGTTACGAGTTATTTGAAAGTATGTAATAGACAATCAACAGTTGGCATCACTGGTTGGCACCACAAAACCAAAAAGTAACTACATAGTTTGGAGTTTTCTGTTATCCTTAATTGAAAGATGCCTATGCTTTTACTAATGAGATGAACTATGTAAATCAATTAAACTGGTACTGTTTACGCCGACAAAAGCCTAATAGCTGTTTTATATTTACGAAGTTCGCAAAGAAATTGTCGGCTAAGAACGTTTTACATTTTTCTTCAAAAGTTGTTAAGGTTGTTGCTAATTACTTAAAATGTAAATATAGGTACATTTTATTTGTTAGCAGTTTTCAGAACTTTGAAATCGTTTATTTTTTAAATAGAAACTGCACACCATGTCTATAGTATTTTTGACATATTCATCAAATTTTATAGTTCAAACTATATAGCAAATTAGCAAATAAAAAAATTCCAATGCGCAACGTTTCAAAAATATCGATATTAGAATCGAATAATGTATCAAAAATTCAAAATCGATTTTAAACAAATATTGAATGAAGAATATCGATATACCTTGACATCGACATTTTTATCATGTTTATATTAAAAGTTCTTTGCTGTGGCTTTTCAAGCCATTTAGTAACAAATAATAAAATCTTTAACTCAAAATATATATTTACTCAAAAAATAAAAAAAATCCAATAAAAAGACAAACAAAATATAAATTTGTATCTATAACGTATAAGATAATCCAAAACTCAAATATATAATTCTAGTGGTATAAAACACATACATAAATACAAATAAAAAATAAACATCTTAAAACATATCTTCTTTACAATTTTGAGGAAATAGTAATTGTGATAAAGATAACACCCCATGAAGGCGATTCGGCGAACTATACGAGATGTCAAGTCTATGAAATGCAATATTCCGCTGCCGCTTCCCGATTATAATTTCTACGAAACAGCAAACATCCCAGTAGGCATTTTTCAAATTTCCAACTTCTTTCTTAAAAATATATTCTATTGTATTCTGTATAATATGAACAGTTTCTTTTGTATATTAATGTGAAATAAATGTGTGAAATTTCAAAGATTTAAATGGCATTTTTGATTAAACGATATTATCGAATAAAAAAATCGATAACAGTCAATATTATTAAATAAAAAAATTTTCAATCACGATTATCGAAAAGAAAACATCTATATTTTTTTATAAAACAATATATCGTGCGCATCCCTAGTTCAAATCACATATGCCTGCCCACTCTTTCTTCCGGAGGTCAGTTCCCCGGTTTTCTAGTTTCGATTAATAACAATAATCTTTATAATAGCCTCATTATTTATAATATATTAACATTAAAATAATACCTTTACCTTACTTAGTTTTGAAGATTTTTATTACAATTACTGTTCTTTTCATTTTTGGTGTTTGTAGAGTTAAATCTTTGTACATATTTAAAACTGTTTTTATCATCTTTATTGTAAAAATACTTGACGCTGTTTGGGTGGCGATTTTCACGGTTTGGTTAGAAGTGCCTTATCTAATATGTTCGTGACGTACTTAAACGTACAGATAGTGTATAATAACACAGTAAAATATAATAAGAGAATGTTCACAGCTTCACAAATTATGGCTAGGTTATGTTATAAAATATACAGATATCGCATACTTATAATTCCTTGTTAAATTTACTTACATAGGAACCAATACATTCTGTTAAAAATGGTACCGTTTTGGCGCGATATTTGAATTGAAAAGTTATAATATAAAGTAACAACGTACCTATGACCAAATTTGCCTTAAAATATGTATATAGAATTTCTCTTATTCGAACTTAGTAATCTCACAAAAAAAAAAATCCATTCTGAAAACTGTCCAGGAGCCAAATTACAAAATAGAAATAAAATAAAAACTTGAAAAAAACTGATCAACTGTCAAACTGGCACTTGGGATTTGCAAATACTAACTTTACATGTATTTTTAGCAGGTGAAATATATTTATTAGAATGTTGAACTAATAGGTACGTTATGAAGACAATAATATGACTATATTTCAGTTTTGCATATTATTATTATTATTTTATTATTAGACATGATCAACAGAGATGCAGGCTACGTACTAAATGTATCAAGTAACAGAAAATGTTTTATTTTACATAACACAAACACACTGCTGTTTATTTATTGTGTCGTTTTATATAATAATAATAATATTAGTTTATTTCCAAAATAAGAGAACAACATTGTATTAATATAAATTACAAAATATAAATATATATGAAATAAGAAAATAAGAAAGTCGAATGGATGAGTATCACCTACCTTTAGAGAATATGTTTAAGAATAACTTAATTTATAAATAAAAGAAACGTAATTTTAAATTTTTACAAATAAATTCAAATGAATGCTTAAAGTTCGCGCGTCTTTCTCCCTAATTCTGCATGGAAGTTGACAAGTGTCGATTTGATTCATACGCATAAAATAAAATTGCAAAGAATGCCGCACAGACCAAATTTACAAATCGTATGTAGAGGTAGAAATTTCTGAAGCAGGTAAAATGACCTTGAAATGTTTTAAGGTAATTGCTATTTAATTTTAGAATGCATACCGTGGCGACATCCTATTATTACTAGTAGTATTTAAGATACAGGAAAATCTTAGTTCCGAACCGAAATGGATTTGCCAATATTGAAACGCACCCTTAAGGGTGCGTTTCAATCCTTCCAAATCCATTTCGGTTCAAATCTAAGCTTTTCATGTTTCTTAAGTACTACTAGCAATAATTAGATGGCGCCACTATAACAATTCTAAACATTCTAAAGTAACGATTGTAAAACATTTCAAGATCATTTTACCTGCTTATTGAATTTCTACCTACATACGAAAATTTTGTCTGTGCATGCTTTCTTTGCAATTTGATTGTATACGTATGAATCTAATGAATACTTACTTGCCAACTTTCATGTTGAACGGAGAAAGACGCGCGAACTTTAAGCATTCATTTGAATTTATTTGTAAAAATTTAAATTCAATTACTTTTTATATATTTATTTTATTTATAAATTTAGTTATCCTTAAGCATATTTTTAAATGCTAAAGGTAAGTGATACTCATCCATTCGAGTTTCTTATTTCATACAAAACTATACAATAAATAAAGAGCAGTGTAATAAAATGCACAAAAACACTTGAAATAAAACAAGTTGTTTCAAATTTCCAAAAATTGTATTAACAAAAATGCCCACAGTGTGTGCGAAACTAGTCGTATTTTTGTTAATACAATTTTTGGAAATTTGAAACACCTTGTTTTATTTCAAGTGTTTTTGTGCATTTTATTAAAATGGAATTCCAACAAGTAACAACCAACTCTATCACAATGTTAAAGAGCAGTGTGTTTGCGTTATGCAAAATAAAACTTTTTCTATTACTTGATACGTCTCGTGCACGCAACTGCATCTATGCGATATCATATCTTTGTTAATCATGTCTAATAATAATAATAATATGCAAAACAGAAATATAGTCATATTATTGTCTTCATAACGTACCCATTAGTTCAGCATTCTAATAAATATGTTTTACCTGCTAAATATACGCTTGATTTGATATATAGTTTAAACTTAGAGTTTTTGTTTTATTTCTATTTTGTATTTTAGCTCCTGGGCAGTTTTTAGAATGGATTTTTTTTTGTAAGTTTGAATAAGAGAAATTCTACATATTTTAAGGCATTATTTGGTCATACGTACAGTTTTGTGCAATAAATTGGCGTACACGTCTTATTGCATTTTTAATTCAAATATCGCGCCAAAACGGTACTATGTTAACAGAGTGTATTGGTTCCTACCCTGTGTTCCTACCTAAGGAAATTTAACAAGGAAGTACCGCGAGTGTCCGCGAGATCAAAAATTTTATTGATAAAGCTTTGCCATGGAATGTAAAACGTTTGTCTGTTAATGTCTGTTATATCATTGTCATACTGTCATTAATATGTGTCATTATATTTTCTCTGACATCTTGTAGGTTTTCAATTATGGTGTACACCACAGGACATAAAACTTACAAGATTGAAGCGTATTTTAGAACAGGTGTGCTAGTTAATGGTATCTGGGAATACAGTAAGCGTTTATGTTTGGATAATTTTCGTGTTATGTTATTCAAACATGTAAATCATGTTAAATAAACATATGTATATTTACAAATTTTATATCAGTCAAATGTCAGTATGACAGTTAACCTGATAATTTTTCAGAACTATCTCAAAAGAATATCTAAGACCGACGTTTTACATTCCATGGCAAACCTTTATCAACATGATTTTTGATCTTGCGGTATAAGTATGCCATACCGCCATACCTGTCATATAAAACAGCTATTAGGCTTTTATCGGCATTAAAAGCAGCCAAGTTTAATTGATTTCCATAATTCATCTCTCTAGTAAAAGGATAGGCATCTTTCAATTAAAGATAATAGAAAACTCCATATTTTAAAAGATTACAATTTGATTAAAATCACAAATTAAACTATGTACTACAATGTAGTTACTTTTTATAGTTTATGGTGCCAACCTGCGATACCAACTGTTCATTGTCTATTAGGTATTTTTAAATAACTCGTAACATACTAAATTTTATAATTAGTAGCCGCACGAATTGCTGTTAATTATAACTTTAAATTATAATGATACTTAAATTATTATATAACATGCAATTAATATCTAAATAATTTCAAGATATTACCGCCATCTATTCCATAAGTGCTACACTGTAAAGCGTTGCAAATGTAACAGATATCTGTAAATGTATGTAATTGCTTACAAAAATGTTAAAAATTTTATTTCATGGATCACTTTAAAAATTACACATATATTTAGCTATTGTTACCAATTTTATCTACCAAATATAAATACCGAGTGTACTTGCTATATTACATATAAATTTACTGTGTAATTTTTAAATGTAGCCACTTTTTGTAGTACTTGCAAAACCACTGTCTTCCCATTTTATTTACGGCTTATATATTAACTTAATTTGAAAAAGAATACGACCGTTCACTTCGTTTAACCTTTATCTTCATGCTTAATGCATAAAATTTACATGCTTTGATTTCTTACGCCTGAAAAAATGGAAATAAAAATGGTATTTTTTTGGTCCATTTCTCTCCCGCCAAAACCTTATCAAACGCAGCCTTAAGTTGTACGGCTAAAATTTAGCAAAATTCGTCAAATTTATCTATGTAAAATCATTGTGGTGAAATTTAGAAATGGAATTATCTCAAATGCATTGATGTAACTAATCGATTAATACCAATGGTTTACAAAAAAAAAAAAAAAAAAAAAAAAAAAGCACTGTACTACTTTTTTCAATTAAGATTGTCAATTCAGAATTAAACAAAGATTTGGCCTGCGTGGCGTTTGTCCGCATTTTTCTGGCCACCGTGTATAAGACAGAAATAGTTAAATGTCTCTGTTAAGTTATGTATAGGGAGTATAACAGTAAGTAGCCTTCATTTAGCCAATAGTATCAAAATATGCCATAATATACAAGTGTTCCATTTAAATTTTCATAACTTTGGTACGCAACTTTTATTGAATCACTCTGTATATTTCAAAACAATTTTAAAACGTGCCCGTAATGTGGCAAAGTGTTAAAACATTTTGTCACTTCGTATATATAAATCGACGGAAATGTGGTGCGCCAGCCTGTATATTATCTGTGCTATACCTATATAAGTGTTTACATTAGGATATTTTCCAGTTTGTTCACTAAAATCAATCCTCTTCCTAGATTGTATTTTTATAATAATATTCCCCCAAACATTAATCTTACTCAAAGAAGGAGCTCTTGGAATTTATAGTCAATAAATCATATGAATAGAAAAAAAAAGTACGCCCAAGGTAACTTTGTGTGCATGTTGATGTAACAGTTTTTTGTGCAGAAATGATTGCAAGCAACTATAGACCTTAAGTCTTATTATCATATGGGTACAAATTAAATGAAATTTTGAATCCTATATTTAGTTAAAATGGTTTTGTCAATTATTAGACAAAAATAATTATAATACTTTCAAATAACAGAAAAAAATATATGTAAAGTAACTTATTCAGTACCGAAATAAATTACCTAAAATAATAATTTTTTTAGGAGCGTCATCTGTCGTTAACTAGAATACCAATTGTAGGTTTTAATCTCTTAAATTACAACTAAACTGCAGATTATATAAATTTATCAAATATTCAGCGCCTCTGGTGGTAGTAACCCGGCGACGGTGGCGTAGCCTGGTGTTCGTAACCATTTTAGGGCTACAAAAATTTGTTAATCATGGGCCATCTGGATATTTATCTGTGACGTCACAGTCGCAAAATTTTGTACTAATCAAGTGCTGGTCAAAAAACGCCCATTTCAATGAATTTATTTGTAATGCTCGAGGATTGGTCAACAAGTTACGCATTCCATCTCTTATGTTAAAATTTAAAGACGCTAATATTAAAAGACCAATTTTGGATTATCTACAAAAAAGGGAACAAAACTGACACAAAAATCACAATATCTGAAAAAAAAAACTTAGTTAATTAGTGTCAGAAATTGCAGATCAGAAACTGACCGGTTTCGATCGCATAAAATACAGCGATCTTCTTCAGAGCAAAAAGACGTAGCCGTTGTTTCAGATTTCTTGGCTGTAATGGCTACGTGTTTTTGCTCTGAAGAAGATCGCTGTATTTTATGCGATCGAAACCGGTCAGTTTCTGATCTGCAATTTCTGACACTAATTAACTAAGTTTTTTTTTCAGATATTGCAATTTTGGATTGTCCAACTAGATGGAATAGTACATATAATATGTTAAAATCTTTATTAGAATGCAAAGATTTTAGCTCATCTTTAGCGAAAAGTAATTTAGATTATTAGTTTGCATACAGTAAATGGGTGAAATTAAAATTAATTGTTGATACCCTACAAACCCTAACGGAAGCAACTTTGAAACTACAAAATGAAGAATTAACTTTAAGCGATTTTTACGGAATTTGGACAAAACAAAGTTACGAAATTTTAAAAAATTCTTTGCAGATATTTTATATAATCAGTTATCTAACAGGGAAGCATTGTTAATACAAAGTGAAAGTTTAGTAGGAGCAGTTTATTTGGACCCGCGTTATCAAATTTTGCTTTCACGTCATAAAAAGTACAGGCTGTGCAACATTTAAAGAATATTTGGAGTAAATTTCAATTTTTGGAAAAATCCATTTCAATCGTAAACGAGGAAACACAATCTTCTACTGAAAACGATGAAAATGAAGACGATTTAGAGACTTTTTAAAAAGTAAAGAATTGGCAATAAAAACACATACATCCCCTATTTCTACCGAGATTGACATTGAATTCATTTTAACTTGGTTGTTATGGTGTGACCATTCGTTTGAGGACTAACGAAATAGTAGTTTATAAAAATGTCAAAAAGCAAGCTGTTTTATACAAGCGGTTTTCAAAGCACAGCGCAGCAAGTGCTTAGAAGTAGCGAGTATAAAAAAGCGTAGTTTTGGCACGAGTTTTATACAATATTTTATCTTGATCAGAAATTTTAAAAAAATTAAAAAAGTGCCGCAGGTGTAATTTTTAACAAAAATATATTTTAGACAAAACTACCAAACAAGAGACAAAATACCAATTATTATTTTTTTTTTGATAGTATTATCTTTTATTTTAATTAATTTGTTCCAGAAACCAAAATGTCCGATGCTAAGAGAAAACCCTCTGGGAGCGAATTTAAAAAGCGGAGATTGAACAAGCAAACGCAGCTTGAAAAACAGTCAGATGCGCTGCAGAACTTCTTGAAAGAAGGTAGTTTCAACGCTCCCACAACCGACCAACATTTGAACAACGCTCAACACCTAGATACTGACTTTCCGGATATGGATCCCCCTTTGGACGCAACCGTCAGCATTACTGAGCTGGGTAAGTCATCTCAAACGAGTTTGGCGAGTGGTGATGCAGTTCCGTGCAGTTCCAAAAATCAAAATTCGCAAGTTGTGCAGACCTCAGAGAAACATTTAGAAAGGGCTACCGTCCAAGGTATCTCTTCTGACCCAGGATTATGGCCCGAAATCATGCGTGCAGCAGATAGAGTTTTTTTGGTTAAACGTGGTCCAGCTGCACCTTTGTATAATTTTGATTTTCCTTTTGATGATCAGCATAGAAGATTCTCACCAAAACATTACAAGAAAAGGCTTAGAAATGGAGAAGAGGTTTTAAGAGAATGGATGGTATATTCCGTATTTCAAAACGCTTTGTACTGTTTTCCATGTCGACTTTTTGCTGCACCATCTAGCTTGAGCGCTCTTGGCAATCGGGGATTTAAAGACTGGAAGCATTTAGCGGACTCTTTAGCACATCATGAAAATGCTAAAACTCATATAGATTGTTTGAAATCATGGCTTGAATTGAAGCAAAGATTGAAAATAGGTGAAACAATAGATGCAGTTTCTCAGAGACTCATTGATTCTGAGATAAATCACTGGTCTGAAGTTCTTTTACGCATTATATCAGTCGTTAAAATGCTAGGTGAGAGCTCTCTAGCTTTTCGAGGAACAAGCGATAAACTGTATGAACACAATAATGGAAATTTTTTGAAGTTAATTCAGTTATGGCCGAGTTTGATCCAAAAATGGAGGAACACGTTCGCAGAGTCCTTAATAAAGAAGAAATCACAGCTACATATCTAGGGAAAACTATACAAAATGAAATAATTGAATTATTGCATGACAACATAAAGCACCACATCATTGAGCAAGTTCAAAAGGCCAAGTATTATTCTGTGATTCTTGACTGTACTCCCGACAGATGACATTTGTGGTAAGATTTGTCTCCATACAGGAATCAGAGTCTGAAGTTCAAGTTAATATCAACGAACATTTTTTGGGTTTTCTACCCATTGAGAGATCAACAGCTAAGGAATTGTCGGAGGTTTTACTAGAAGAGCTAAACCCCAGAGCATTTTATGTTCCATGCAGCAGCCATTCGCTGAATTTGGTTGTAAACGATATGGCAAAATCCTCGTTTGAGGCAGCCAACTTCTTCAATATTGTTCAAAAGTTATATACATTTTTTTCTTCCTCTTCTTTTCGTTGGGCAATATTACTGAAATATATTGATACTTACACCCTAAAACAATTGAGTGATACGCGATGGGAAAGTCGAGTCGACTCATTAAAAGCTCTGCGGTTTCAAATTGGTCCAATTCACGATGCTTTGTACAGCATATATGAAGATTCAGAAATCGATAATATGATCAGAGACGAGGCTAGCGGATTATTAAATAATTTGAAGCAGTTCAAATTTATATGCTCTGTTGTGATCTGGTACAAAATTTTGAGTCATATTAACCCCATCAGCAAACTTTTGCAAACTGTAAATTTTAATGTCACAAGCTATTGATATGCTTAGCAACTGCAAACTCTTCTTTGAAAACCTGAGATCAGATGATGCTTTTGAAAGCATCATTTTAGAAGCAACCGAGCTTGCTTCAGAGATTGACGTGGAAGCTAATTTTGAAACCACCACACCACGTCATCGTGTCAGAAGCAAAACAAGAACGTTTTTGTATGAGGGCCCGGATGAACCCGTTCAAGACCTCAAACAAAAATATAAAATAGATTTTTTTTTCACACTATAGATCAAGCAATAAATGCCTTGGAAACCAGATATAATTTGCTAAATACTCACAGTAATTATTTCAGCTTTTTGTACAATATTTTTGGTCTAAAACACATGCCCAGAAATGAGCTACTGGCTCATTGCAAAGATTTGGAAGTAGTTTTAACTGATGGAAATTCAAGCGATCTTAACGCTCTGGAACTAGCCGATGAAATAAGCATTGTTTCGTCATTATTAACAAAAAAGGAAACCCCTGTTGAAGTTCTCAAGTTTATAGCTACACTTAAATTCGCACCAAACCTCAGCATAGCATTAAGAATCCTACTTACATTGCCAGTCACTGTGGCTTCAGGGGAAAGAAGGTTTTCAAAACTAAAAATAATAAAAAATCATCTCAGAACGATGCAGACGCAAAATCGTCTCAATGGATTGGCAATGATAGCTATAGAACACCAAATTAGTGACAAATTAGACTTAAAATCACTGGTTCGTGAGTTTGCCGAAAGAAAAGTTAGAAAAAGGGCATTTTAATTACTTTGGTTAGTTAGAATTTATTTATAATATGTGATATTAGTTTAGTTAGACTTACTACATTTTAATTTTTGTTATTTTGCCTTAAGTGCTAAATTGCTTATCTTGTTATCTGATGATTGAGTTTTTAATAAAACGTTTTTTTTTTATTTTTTTGTTCAATGTTTCTTGACTTTCTCATATGGTCGCATGAGATTTACTAAAAAAAACGGGGGGGGGGGGGGGCGCAAAATTAAGGTTTCGCCCGGAGCGCCAAAATGTCTAGGGCCGGCCCTGCATGATGATAAGCAGTACTATTGAGTTGTTCTATTTCTAGCATCTGGGCTGTTTCTTTGAACACCTTTGCTAGGAATTCTTGACCTTTATCTGTAACTATCTCACTTGGTATTCCCTACCTTAGAATGAAATTATTCACAAATGATCTAGCAACAGTTTCTGCCTCTTTATCCTTTATACTTATAGGATAACCCTCAACAAATTTAGTTAATTCGCATTGAAGAGTTAAAATATATCTGTTATCATCATTATCCTGATTCAATGGACCTACAATATCTAAAAAAACTTTTTGAAAAGACGATGTAGCTGTTGTAGTAACTGTTAACGGTTCCCTAGGACGTCCTATATGTTTATGTCGTTGGCAATTGTCGCATCGTTCTACAAAGTTATATACATCCTCTTCAAATTGTTCCAAAAATAATATTTTTTGATATTTGCGTACTTTCTATTAATACCTGCGTGTCCTCCAGTTGGAAGAATGTGAAAATCGTTAAGCACTAACCGTTTGGTTTTGTTACAATTTATCTTCCTTATACACGGAATTATACATATCTTTAACTTATGTTCCCTGAGCTTACTTATTTCTTGTGATATGTGGGTTACTAATTCCTCATTATCTAAGTTTTTAAATATATATATTTGTGGAATTCCATATTTAGTACATATTTTACGCAAAGATCTCAACTGTGTCCCTAAGGCATTAAGTGATTGATGCATTCGCTTTATGTAAATAGTTCCTTCTGACGCGTTTGTTCTTGTATGGCGTGTTCGGTTAGTGTTGATGTTCGGGGCCACGTCCGCCCCGGCAATCTAGGATTGCCGTCGCCCCACGAGCACTGGACTGTGCGCTCCCTGCCGGCAGGTACTCGCCGAGTCTAGCAGCTACTTTATCGCTGTTTCGAAGATTTACTTTCCAAGGCGAGAGCGCTCGTTTCCTTACCCTCTATCCGTTCGGCCCGCCCTTCCGCCGCGATCGCGCAAAATACTCAGGGGTCGTGTGGGGTTCCGTTCTCAGTTGATCCATCGGTCGCGCTATGTACGTCTACACCATCTCATCGTCATCGATCTAGAATTTTCCTTAAGGGGGTAATGCTGAGGCCAATTTGCAAGCGTTTCGTATCGACGATATTGTGTAGTAACCATTGTATAGAATCGATTGAAACAAGGAGTAATTTGTTAATTAAGCTTAAATTGAAGTACCTAAAGAAAGAAAAAATTTGTACATAAAAAAATGCTACTGAATAATAACATTTTAAAAATGCTTATATTTATCGTATACTTTAAGGTGTAATGTTTGTCTTTAATGGCAAAAACTGCCTGTGGGTACCTTCATGCGTCTTTTACCTTTAATATACACTTTTTAGTACATCATTAAAGCTAACCGTTTTGTCTTAATCACGTTGATAAGAACGTATGTTTCTTGATACACATTGCCTATATTCCAGGCGCTTAAAGCAATATTCGTAAGACGATCGCAGAGCAAGCCGCCAGTTGGTCGGGAGAACGATTTTGGTGAATCTACACTTGTAACGAAGTTCCTCGTTAATTGTACAAATTAACATTTTTAAGTCCATAATTAATTTATTTATCAATCTTAAATTAAATGTATGTGTTATTTTGTTCAAATATTGTATAAAGTGATTTGGATGGACCTGTATATATATTCATTTGTAATGATAATTCATGTTATTTGCTTATTTTCAATGGAAAAATACCGAATGTGTACGTCATGCTCAAAGTCGCGGTTCATGTCCGAGTCGCGCGCAAATTGTTGTTTTAAACAAGTTTTTACCTGCAGACATAGGGGGGTTTTCAGATATATAAAGGCCCCATCGCGTGTGTCTCGTTCATTTTATTCTCCCATCCGTCCGCTACCTGCACCTTTCTCTATTCAGCCTTGATGGCGTGAAAGAGTCTGGTTCAAATCCTTAGAAACGCACTACTTTCAGGTCTCTAGTATCATGGGATGGTCGTTTCAAAAATCCACTAATTTCATCCGAATGTGTCTCTTTCATTCAGACCAAGGGTCGTGGGGAAAGAGCCACTTTACCGCTGCAACCAGTATTCCTGTCTAAGTCAGGCTATTAATGCCGTGACTATATTTCCGCATTTAATATTTATTCTTCATTTCAGAGATGTTAAATTTCAAATATTATGTGTAAACGCGCCGAAAATTCAAATAGATTCGCGCTTCGGAACCGCAATAAATATAGATATGTTAGCATTTCACCGCGTAGCTTCTGGATAGATGTCCAAACCCGCACCGCTTTAATAATTTAAGTCGATAAACTTGTAAAGATTCTTTCTGCGAGCATGACATAACACGGAAATAAGTTGTAGTACAATTTAAAGTAATCTGAGTATGCATTTTTACCTCAAATTAACCGACACGTCATAATTCAAGTATAATTTTGTTTATATTAATAGATAAAAATGCACTAGGAACCGTAAATAATAGTTCAGGGGCTAAAGATGTATGTATGTTCAAACTTAGTTTTAATCACGACTTAAAGAGGTCAGTGATGGGAATTTATTTGGTGTTTGTTTATGCCGATATTTAGCAAGTCCGTTTATGTATATAAAATTGTAAATTGTATATAGTAATAAACAAAATTGTGTATTAATTGTTTAATATTGTTTTAGTAAAAATAAAGGTTAATTATTCTGTTCTTTTTCAAATAAGTTTCTACACGTATTTCTTTTCTTTTACCGTTTAACAATGAGGCAGGGAAAGTAGTATTTTCAATGAGTAATAAGATACATTAAAACAATAAGAAGTACTCACGTTTTTCTCCGCTGTGCTAGTTGTAGAGCTTTTGGTCTTTTGTCTCCAAAACACAACACTTCAACCGCCATTTTTATATTTATATTTATAAACAAAGCCGACCGTACGAGTTAACCTCGATGTCACACGGATAAGACGTTAGCAATTCGTAATATTGATGCCTGAGTATATAGGCAACCAGAAGTGCTGTGTATTTTGGTGGCATACAGAAGACATATCTTATACCGGTTCGCTTGCTCTGGTGTTACATAAGCTAGTGGCACCATGTTATAATAAAAGCAAGCGAGCCAGGTTATAAGTGGCGCCCAACGTGGGGCCATGTTTTAAGAAATTTAAAAATTAATTCAGGCAAGATTTAGATAAATTAAAAATCCGACATTAAATTCCGCCGTGTTTTAAAAACTGCTTGACTAGTTTAACAGTTTTCCGCGGGAATATATGTATACTTATTTTTTAAACAAAAGATAGGGAAAATTCATACACAATTTATATACATACACAGGGATACATATTCTTTATTAATTGTGAGGGGATAAAAGGATAGGAGAATAAATAGCAACTAAAATACGTTTTTATTTTTTTTATTTGGTACATTATAAATTATAAAATGTCTGATTCAGATAAAGGCAAAAATCCAAACCCTCTTGGGTGGATATATACCTTGAAAAAAGAGGACTTAAATGCCGCAGCAGAGTCTTTAGGGTTAGACGCTACCGGAAATGTAGAAGATGTACGTAAACGCATTAGCACCTTTTTGAAAGAGGGTAAGACGGGTTCCGCGAATAAGGGAAACATTCCGCCGCCAGTAGACACTAACGTTCAGATTTCTTCCGCTGAAATCTGTACTCAAATAAGGAAATGGGGTATTCATTTTAATGGCAGCTCGGACGCTGTATTTTTCTTGGAAAGAGTCAAAGAACTTCAAGTATGTTACGGGATTAAAGATGAACATATGCTCCACGCGTTGCCTGAGCTTTTTAGGGACAAAGCACTGCTTTGGTTCCGAAATAATAAAACATTATGGGGTACATGGGACGAATTCTTAGAAGACTTTAAACTTCAATATCTTCCGCCCCGGTATAGCTTTTCAATTGAAGAAGAAATACGCGCTCGTTTGCAAAAACCGAAGGAATCTTTTAAAGATTATTTAACCGCCATATTAACGTTAATGAGACGCGGCCGAGATATGTCCGATGGTGATAAATTGGAACGTGTATATGGTAACATGTCACCCAGTTACAGAATGTATATACGTAGGGACGCGATACAATCTCTCAGGCAATTGTCTAAACTCGCTGCCGACTATGAATTACTGCTGGAAGAGCAGGCGCGCTTTTGTAAGAAAGAAAGTACGCTATCAGCACCAGAACGCCCGCCCAGCGATAAACCCAGTACTTCGCGTTCACATCATTTGTCGTATGTCGCTCAGGATAATAAGCCTCGCCAATTTCCTGTACCGCCGTCGCCATTACAAAAGTTATCACATCCGGAAAGCCGCTGTTGGCGATGTGGCAAGGAAGGCCATACGCGTAGTCATTGCCGTAACCCGTTTAAAATGTTTTGTTCACGGTGTGGCAAGTTAAATGTACGTTCCGTTGACTGCCGATGCCAGGGAAACGCCGAGAAGGGCGGTCTGCAGGCAAAGACCGTCCGCAAGCAGTAAAACCGCCTGAATCCGCAAACACGTGTATTAGAGACTCGACAATACCGGATAATCGCGTGTGGATCCGCGTGCACATTCATAATCAGAATTTACGAGCCCTCGTGGACAGCGGAGCCACTTCTTCGTTTTTATCCGAATCACTAGTTGCCCGGTTGTTGAAAAATAATGACCAACGTGTCTTGAATAGAAAATCCAAAGTCCGCCTCGCAAATGGAGACGTTATAGAGTCACCTGGCTCAGTTTTATTACCGGTGCGCATGGGTAGCCGAACTACAGACGTTAATTTTGTAATTATGCCGAAGAGCCCGTGCTCAGTCATCTTCGGAATTAATTTTCTTAAGGAAATTGGGGCTGTTCTTGATTTTTCCGAAAGGAAACTGTACTTTAAGGGAGACGATGCAGTCTTTGCCGCGAGCTGTGAGATCTCCAGAGTACAGGACCGCCAAGAAACCGTTTTAAAAAAATTCCTTGAACAAGAATTAAGTAAGTTTACTACCGTGCCTGGTCGGACGAATTTAATACGTCACACGATCCGTTTGCAACCGAATACCGCCCCAATAAAACAAAGATATTATCCATGCAATCCGAAGAAGCAAGCACTGATCGACGCCGAAGTGTACAAGATGTTACAAGACGGTATAATAGAACCCAGTAACAGCCCGTGGAGTTCTCCTATCGTCGTGGTCACGAAAAAGAATGGTGGCGTTCGGTTCTGCGTCGATTTCCGCAAAATTAATTCCGTATCGATTAAAGATTCGTATCCTTTGCCGTACATTTCGAATATTCTTGACAAGCTCCGCGATAGTAAATATTTTTCGACGCTTGATCTTAAAAGTGGGTACTGGCAAGTGGAGTTAGAAAAAGATAGCAGACCCGTGACAGCTTTTACAATTCCGGGAAAGGGCCTATTTCATTTTGTGTCATTACCGTATGGATTACATAGTGCGGGAGCGACGTTCCAGCGCCTGTTAGATTCGGTGATAGGTCCTGAGATGGCGGAATACGCATTCGTATATCTGGATGATATTATTATTTTGGGCAAGACTTTTGAGGAGCATTTGGAAAATTTAAGTAATGTTTTCACGCGTTTACGGGAAGCAGGCCTCCAACTCCAACCTGACAAATGTACTTTTGCCAAACAGGACATAAAATATTTAGGTCATGTTGTAACACCGGACGGTATCCGTACAGACCCGGACAAGATCGCCGCTATTTTAAATGTACCTCCGCCGCGAACCAAGAAGGAAATACGTGGTTTTCTAGGACAAACGTCGTGGTACCGTCGGTTTGTACCAAATTTCGCACAACTTACCGTTCCGCTTATAAAATTAATTAAAAAAGATGTGCGTTGGGAATGGACGACGGAACAAGACGCCGCATTCGCCGCCGTAAAGAAAGCTCTGACCGAGAGCCCAGTTCTCGCGTGTCCGGACTTCTCCAAACCATTCCAATTACATACCGACGCCAGTGAGAAAGGTTTGGGAGTCGTTTTAATACAAATAATAGAGGGTGCCGAAAGAGTGATCGCCTATGCCAGTAGGACTTTAAGTAAGGCAGAATTTAATTATTCGACGACCCAGAAGGAAGCCCTTGCCGTTGTCTGGGGTATCAAAAAGTTTAAGTATTATTTAGAGTTTTACCAATTCACCGTTGTTTCTGATCACCAGTGTTTAAGGTTCCTGAATGACTTGAAGAATCCGTCAGGACGACTCAGTCGATGGGCTGTTGATTTACAGCAATATGATTTCGTCATTCAGTACCGAAAAGGAGCGATGAATAATTTAGCCGATTCCCTGTCCCGTGCACCGCTTCCTTTTAAACACGAAACCGATGAAGATGCCTGTGCCTTGTTGGAAGAAACGTCTTGTTCTTGGTATAATAAGAAAGTTTCGGATGTTCAATCAGATCCTGAAAAACATCAAGGATACCGATTAGAAAATGGCAATTTATACAGACACATACCTGATACACAACATACCGAGGGAGTGCGCGCATGGAAATTGTGCGTAGCTACACCTGATAGAAACGACGTCCTGAAAGAGATACATGACGCTCCTGAAGCTGGACATCTTGGGGTCGCCAAAAGTATAGCGAGGGCCGCTTCATTATACTATTGGCCAGGGATGTTTAGAGACGTCCGCCGCTACGTCAATCGGTGCCAATCCTGTAAGCAATATAAATTTAATCAGGGAAAACCGCTAGGCCAGATGTTGTTCTCACCTGTTGATTGCCCGTGGGAACAAGTGAGTGTGGACCTCCTCGGACCTTTTCCGCGTTCCAAGAGAGGATTCACTTCGTTACTGGTAATACATGATCGATTCACCAAATGGGTAGAGTGCCAGCCGCTACGCTCTGCCACTTCACGAACCGTTATCCAGGCGTTGAAGGAGAAAGTAATTTATCGTTTTGGTTGTCCGAAGATCCTGTTGGCTGACAATGGTCCGCAATTTGCCAGTCACAGTTTCACCAGTTATCTCAATGGATTAGGGGTCAAGATAAAATTTAATGCTCCGTATGCTCCGCAATCGAACCCTGTGGAAAGGACAAATAGGGTATTAGGACCTATGATTGCACAATACATTAATAAAGATCATAGAGAATGGGACCAATACCTACCTCAGTTTGTGTTCGCCATCAACACCGCTAAACATGAGTCTACAGGATTCACACCTGCTTTTCTTAATTTTGGTAGAGAACTCATGCCGCCGAGCTCTCTGCGAAGAACCGCTGATGGGCAGTTAATGGATCCTGCTCGACCGAACACCGAAGAATTGGCCCAAGAATTGTCGAAATTGGACGACTTTTTCAAGATCGTCAGAATAAAGTTGGCTCAAGCGTTCCAGAGACAAAGTAGGCCCTATAATCTGAGACATCGTCCTTACCGCCCTCAAATTGGACAATGGGTATACCACCAGACTCATAATTTATCCGACGCCTCCAAGAAATTTACCGCAAAACTTGCTCCAAAATTTGAAGGTCCCTCTAAAGTTATCCAGATCCTGTCCCCGTCTGTTCTCATGTTACAGGTACCAAACAGACGAAAGCCAGTGAAGGTCCATGTGAAAGACATCAAGATTCCGTCCGCCGACGAGCTCCAAGCCGATCTCCTACCTCCGATTCCGCCGGAGGCCGTGAGGGATGTTTTGGACTAATACTTGCTGCAATCCGCCGCACCAGGTGTTTTTGTTTCAAGACATCATCCGGAGCTCATACTTTGTACAATCCGCCGTACCAAGTGTTTGCTCATGACACCGTCTAGAGCTCGTACTTCGTGCAATCCGCCGCACGAAGTGTTTGTCCACATGGAAACCGCCAGAGTAAAAATCACTGCAACCGCTGTAATAATTCCGGCAGTAGAGGCCTATCTAAAATTTTCGACGCATGTAATTGTCCGAGGCGATACCAGCACCAGTCCTGTCGTTTTCACTACTTCCGTCACTAGTGAAGCCGAGATCCATCATGCCAACCTGCAACGTCAGAACAATTAGTGACAGTGCGCGCATAAAAGACGTCGTAAGTGATGATAGACTGACAAGTGTTAGTTTTTAAATTTAATTTTCCGTTTTTGAACTTTTTGAGATGTAGTTGTTAGGGGTTCAATGTTTTCTTTTAAGGGAGGGCCTGTAACGAAGTTCATCGTTAATTGTACAAATTAACATTTTTAAGTCCATAATTAATTTATTTATCAATCTTAAATTAAATGTATGTGTGTTATTTTGTTCAAATATTGTATAAAGTGATTTGGATGGACCTGTATATATATTCATTTGTAATGATAATTCATGTTATTTGCTTATTTTCAATGGAAAAATACCGAATGTGTACGTCATGCTCAAAGTCGCGGTTCATGTCCGAGTCGCGCGCAAATTGTTATGTTTTAAACAAGTTTTTACCTGCAGACATATGGGGTTTTTCAGATATATAAAGGCCCCATCGCGTGTGTCTCGTTCATTTTATTCTCCCATCCGTCCGCTACCTGCACCTTTCTCTATTCAGCCTTGATGGCGTGAAAGAGTCTGGTTCAAATCCTTAGAAACGCACTACTTTCAGGTCTCTAGTATCATGGGATGGTCGTTTCAAAAATCCACTAATTTCATCCGAATGTGTCTCTTTCATTCAGACCAAGGGTCGTGGGGAAAGAGCCACTTTACCGCTGCAACCAGTATTCCCGTCTAAGTCAGGCTATTAATGCCGTGACTATATTTCCGCATTTAATATTTATTCTTCATTTCAGAGATGTTAAATTTCAAATATTATGTGTAAACGCGCCGAAAATTCAAATAGATTATTCGCGCTTCGGAACCGCAATAAATATAGATATGTTAGCATTTCACCGCGTAGCTTCTGGATAGATGTCCAAACCCGCACCGCTTTAATAATTTAAGTCGATAAACTTGTAAAGATTCTTTCTGCGAGCATGACATAACACGGAAATAAGTGGTAGTACAATTTAAAGTAATCTGAGTATGCATTTTTACCTCAAATTAACCGACACGTCATAATTCAAGTATAATTTTGTTTATATTAATAGATAAAAATGCACTAGGAACCGTAAATAATAGTTCAGGGGCTAAAGATGTATGTATGTTCAAACTTAGTTTTAATCACGACTTAAAGAGGTCAGTGATGGGAATTTATTTGGTGTTTGTTTATGCCGATATTTAGCAAGTCCGTTTATGTATATAAAATTGTAAATTGTATATAGTAATAAACAAAATTGTGTATTAATTGTTTAATATTGTTTTAGTAAAAATAAAGGTTAATTATTCTGTTCTTTTTCAAATAAGTTTCTACACGTATTTCTTTTCTTTTACCGTTTAACAATGAGGCAGGGAAAGTAGTATTTTCAATGAGTAATAAGATACATTAAAACAATAAGAAGTACTCACGTTTTTCTCCGCTGTGCTAGTTGTAGAGCTTTTGGTCTTTTGTCTCCAAAACACAACACTTCAACCGCCATTTTTATATTTATATTTATAAACAAAGCCGACCGTACGAGTTAACCTCGATGTCACACGGATAAGACGTTAGCAATTCGTAATATTGATGCCTGAGTATATAGGCAACCAGAAGTGCTGTGTATTTTGGTGGCATACAGAAGACATATCTTATACCGGTTCGCTTGCTCTGGTGTTACATAAGCTAGTGGCACCATGTTATAATAAAAGCAAGCGAGCCAGGTTATACACTGCAAAAATAATTTTCCTGTTGGCAAAACTCCGTTTTCTTCAATTTATTCAATCGCCGGCTTGCAACGGGGTGTAACGCGAAATTACGATAAATTGTTTTATACAATGTGGTTTATGTACGCATATCGCTCATGTTGTATTGCTCATAATATTGTTAATGAATTAAAAATAATTTTAATTCATGTAATTTGTTCGCCATTTTTTATAGTTGTTAAGGACGTTTATCATTATTATTTTTGTTTTATTGGTTTTTATAAAGTAATAGTCTATGTTCTATGTAAAACGTATATATGTTTAGTTTTAATCTCAATTTGCTTTATTTTACAAAGGCACAATTAATTAGAACATGTATATTTCTCTGTATATAAGTGCTTACAGTCATTTTATTACTTCATAATCGTAAAATAATGAATATTTAAAATTAAATCTGGGAAGACTCCTAATGTAATCTCTTTCTCAGAAACTTTTCTATTGTCCGTTCTAGAAAATCGGTAAATGCCTTGTCTAAATTACCACTTATTTTCTTGCTTTTATTAACATCATGCCGTTGTAGTACTAAAAAATTCATAAACATTAGCCGGATTTCAGAAAAATTTGTTGGCGGGAAAAGAGTAAATTTCAGCGGACGACGATCATATCAAACTCGATGCGAAGCCGCTTCAATTGTATTCAACTTGGAACCGGGTGATTTACCGCGCGTTATTCATAAGAAAGCTGTATACAGAAGTCCAGGAAAACACACAAAAAAGTTTATGACTAGCTGGAAAAGAGTAAGAGCTTGGAAAAAATGCAGTAAAAAGTTATTTGCATGTAAAAACAAGAAAAAAAGGGAACCGATAGTACCTGCTGACAGCGATTATGGTGACACAGAAATAGAAATGGTTGTCACATTAACAAAAGAGCAGTACGATATAAAAGAAAAAGAAATTTTAACTTCAATTGAAAAATCGGATTCTGAACGTGACGAGTTACAACATGCTACTATAGGGCAAAGCACTAACTTATTATGGAGGCAGCAGCGCTCTGTAAGACTGACTGCGTCCAATTTTGGAGCAATATGCAAAATGCGAAAGACGACGCATTGCGCAAATTTGATAAAACGTCTTTTGTACAATAAATTTTTCGGGACTGCAGCAACACGTTGGGGACAGGAACATGAATTTGGTGCTCTAAAAGAATTGGAAAAAAGCTATGGAATTCGTGTACACGAATCTGGTCTTTTTATTGACGGCAAATTGAATTTTTTAGCTGCTTCGCCGGATGGTTTAATAGATGACGATGGTATTGTTGAAATAAAATGCCCGTCAGCAGCTGCATCGTATTCACCAACGGAAGCCGCTCGAGAGAAGAAAATTAAATTTGCGGAGATAGTTGATGGTCGAATAACATTAAAAAGTGAAGACAATTATTATTTCCAAGTGCAAGGCCAGCTACATGTAACAAATAGAAAGTACTGCTTGTTTGTTATATGGACACCTTTCGGAATTAGTGTACAAAAAATCATGAGGGACGATAATTTCTGGGATGCGAATATGAAGGAGCAGTTGGTTACTTTCTTTTACAGATGTTTTCTACCTGAATTGGTTGATCCCCAGTATCCAAAGAAAATGCCTATTCGTGATTTACGTCAGTAGAAAAAATAACAGAATATATATCAGATATAAGAAACTACTTTATACGGACAAAATTTAAGTGATTTTAAATTTTAGTTTTACTCTGACTATAAATAATCACGTCTTGGCTTTCTTATGGTGTTATGTATTGTTTGTTATCCTCTTATATTTCCTATTTTTTAGCTTTTTCAAGTTTATTATATTATTCTGATATTCTGCTATATACAGTTCTTTATGTCATTAATTCTGCAACTTTATTCTGTTCTATTCATTAATTTGTAGAATGCCAATTTCCTATGTTAATAAATAAATATGATTGTTATTTATTATGTATTTTTTTCTTGTATAATTATGGAAAACATAGTTTCTCTGACCATAGATGATACCGTCATTATTTTTTAATATGTCTGGCCGATACATGTATGTGTGACACTTTTAATTAAAAATAAATTCTGGAAAGTTCTGATCTTTATAATAACATTTAAAAATGTATTCAAACAACAACGGGAAATGTAGCAGAAAAAACAGTTGAACAGACAATTTAAAGCAGTACAAGAATCTCCAAAATTATATAGGGTGAGTCATTTAAAAAACTTAAGTTCCGTGCATTTCCGGTGAAACCGGAAGTGCGTTAGAGCTTAAAGTATTTTTACAATATGCGCCACAAGCAACCATGGATCTTCCACTTATTGTTTTTTCTTTTATTTAAAACACAAAAGACCAATCGAAGACGCGGCTACTAATGACTCACTTGTATATATTTATTCCAAAATTTAAAAAATTCCAATGAAAATATAAGTGGTATAAAACAAATACAGAAACACAAATATTAACCCAGTAAGCATTTTTCAAATTTCCCACAATATTATTTAGTAACATCAACATTAAAACTGAAAATGACCACTCATATATTATAAATAGGGAAGTTAACATGTAAATGTCGTAGTTACTAAATAATACTGTGGGAAATTTGAAAAACGTTTAATGGGAAGATAACGCCCCATAAAGGCGAACTATACGAAATGTAAAATCTATGAAATGAAACGTGAAATAGTAAACATCCCAATAAGCATTTTCCAAATTATTAACTTTTTACTTTCTTATACGTAGTATAAGGAAGTATTGTGATGACGAAAATTTTCGACCTCGAGATTTTTGCAGATGTCCACGTTTTGAAGTCCCCTGATACCAAAAAAGTGGTTTTACTTTCTTATACGTAGTATAAGGAAGTATTGTGATGATGAAAATTTTCGACCTCGAGATTTTTGCAGATGTCCACGTTTTGAAGTCCCCTGATACCGAAAAAGTGGTTTTTAAAAAATGTGTGTGTGTGTGTGTGTGTGTGTGTGTGTGTGTGTGTGACCACGATAGCGGTCAAACCGCTGTAGATATCAATTCCAAATTTTGTATTTATGTGTACAATCTCCCTCTTGAGATCTGATTAGTTTTTCAGTAAAATCGGTAGACCGGAAGTAGCAGTTTACTTCAGTGAAAAAATCGAATTTTGCCAATATTTCGTCAATTACTAAGTTTAAACAAATTTATAAAGAATTGAAATGTACTCAAAATTAAATTTGAGACAAATTATCTTAAAAAAGTTTTTCGAAATTCCAACCGGAAGTAGGTCTTTTACTCTTATCGAAAATCAATTTTTTGCGAATATCTCGCAAGTCATGCTTTCTAGGCAGGTACATTACGAGTATAAAAGTATTTAAATTATAATTATAAATATCTTTTGTATAAAAAAAATTTCAAAATTCGGACCGGAAGTACCACTTTTACTCTTACCGAATATCGATTTTTTGTAGATATGTCGTAAATTATGCGTTCTATATATATTTATTAAGAGTACAAAAGTATTTAGAGATGAATTTGCAATATTTTTTGTGTACATGAAATTTCAAAATTCGGACCGGAAGTGGCACTTTTACTCTTAGCGAGTAGCACTTTTTTTCGAATATCTTGCAAAGTATGCATTCTATAGCGATTTATTAAGAGAATGAAAGTACTTAGAATAGGAGTTTGAATAAGTTTTGTATAAAAAAATTCTTAAAATTGTATAGTTTGAAACGCTCATACGTATAAGAAAGTCGTGTGGTGGCCACACCTCATTTTTTAAAAAATGTTTGTATGTCTGTCTGTGACCACGATAGCGGTCAAACTGCTGTAGATATCTATTCCAAATTTTGTATTTACGTGTATAATCTCCCTCTTGAGAATTGATTAGTTTTTCAGTAAAATCGGTAGACTGGATGTAGTAGTTTACTTCAGTAAAAAAATTGAATTTTGCAAATATTTCGTCAATTACAAAGTTTAAACAAATTTATAGAGAATTCAAATGTAGGTACTGAAAATTATATTTCAGACAAATTGTCTTAAAAAGGTTTTTCGAAATTCCAACAGGAAGTAGGTCTTTTACTCTTCTCGAAAATGAGTTTTTTTGCGAATATCTCGCAAGTCATGCTTTCTAGGCAGGTACATTACGAGTATAAAAGTATTTAAATTATAATTTTAAATATCTTTTGTATAAAAAAAATTTCAAAATTCGGATCGGAAGTACCACTTTTCCTCTTACCGAATAGCGATTTTTTGCAAATATTTCATAAGTTATGCATTCTATATATATTTGTCAAGAGTACAAAAGTATTTAGAACTGGATAGTTTTTGTATATATGAAATTTCAAAATTCGGACCGGAAGTAGCACTTATACTCTTAGCGAGTAGCACTCTTTTATCTTGCAAAGTATGCATTCTATAGCGATTTATTAAGAGAATGAAAGTACTTAGAATAGGATTTTGAATAATTTTTGTATAAAAAAATTCTTAAAATTGTATAGTTTGAAATGCTCATACGTATAAGAAAGTCGTGTGGTGGCCACACCTCATTTTTTTCTTAAAAAGATAATAAATTCTGTATAATGTGAACAGGTTCTTTTGTCTATTAATGTGAAATAAATGCATGAAATTTGGAAAAATGGCATTTTTGATTAAACGATATTATCGAATAAAAAATCGATATCAGTCGATATTATTGAATAAAAAAATATCGATTTTAATCTCGATTATCGAAAAGAAAATACCGATATTTTTTTAAAAACGATATATCGCGCATCCCTAATGTACGCTCCTGGGATTTTTCACCAAATGTAGATGTTTGTAATAAAATTAATAGCTGACTAAACATAAATAGTTTAAGTAGATTCCAGACTATGCCATAATATTTAATTTAAACAGATACTAATTCGTATTAAAATCAAAAAAATAAATTTAATCCGGAGTCTGAGGGCTTCCACCTCACACTCGACGTGACAAAAATCGCACCTCATCGGTTACGGGTTAACTTATATAAGAAATACATAGATGCAAATCCTGGGCTTGTGGTGTTACCAACAGCCTCTTCCGATGGAAACAAATAAGACGTTTTCCCACAGAACAAGTCCAGGCCCAATATAGGTGTACATGTTTTATTCCTATCTTATCCCGTTCTTCCAGAATAAATTAAAATCCCAAAACATTCGTAAAATTACAAATTTCGCGTAATAACCTTTTAAGACAATTTTGGTACGAATCATAGGCTCCGCCCACAACCAATCAGAACGCTTAAATACAAAATTTGTTTTGTATTTTCTTTTGGGATACGAATCACAGGCTCCGCCTACGGCCAATTAAAACGCTTAAATTCCTAATACACGCAGAAGATGTAACCCTGTCTAGGCCCCAAGGGAAATTACCGTGACATAGATACTTCTTTGTTCGTCACCTGCGTCACTGGGGTTCCCAAATTAAAACGTAAACACATTTGGAAACCTATATAAGCTGAGGCAAATGCCTACACGATATCGAGTCCTATCTCGGTCACCAGCCTGCCAGCATCAACCTCCTGGACCAGCAGATAACAGGCCACCGATACCGAGCGGACTTTCCAGAAAGCCATCCAGCGGAATTGTATTTACTGCTTACGTAATACAAGGGACCAAAAAGGCACTTCCAGGTCATTGGAAGTATACACGGCGAAACGTGTTCAGGAGAGCACGTGGACCAAGAATTCGCTAAGAATTCCGGAGGAATTCTTTATTTCGGACGGCTTCTTCATCGGAATCCAAATTCATCGACGTCCGAAAATAGATCTACGTGGTGAAATACATCCAACGCATCGCCTAGTATTGACCGAAGAAGTTATAGGAGGATCCTACTACTGCTTACGTAGTAGCGGCCGTTTTAGTTATTTACAGTGCGCTTATTTCGTGTAAAGAAACCAAACTTAAGGTCCCTCTTTAGTGTTCGCCCATAGTATTAACTTCAGTGCACCAGGACAAGCTACAGCTGCTTACGCTGTAGCAATTAACCGTAAGTGCAGTGAAAAACCTATTAAGCCCGCGTTTTTATTTGACATTGTTGGTTGAATGCCAGCACCTCCACCAAAATATTTAAATTCAGTTTGCGCCTTCGTTAATGAATTATCATATTAACTTCACGTGGATTCATTAACGACATTGTTATTGCTAAAGTGTTAATATTAAATTCCACGCGTTAGTGAAACATAACCTTCAAATATCCAACCGATATCTTCCCTTATACATACTATTTGTTTATAACAATATTATTATCCAAGTTCGTTGTTACTGGTACCCATATGCAGCGTGTGTTTAACTTTTATTCCAGTAACAACCATTTTATTTGACATTGTTGGTTGAATTCCAGCACCTCCACCAAAATATTTAAACTCAGTGCGCGCCGTTATTAATGTATAATATTAATAAATTCACGGTGGTTCATTAACTATATTGTTGTATTCGGAGAGTTAACCTTAAATTCACGCGCTAGTGAAACCCTAACCTCCAAATACCTAACCTATATTTATCCCTATGTACATTATTTGTTTATAACATTATTAATATTCAAACCTATCGTTATTAGTACCTATATTCAGTGTGTGTTTGACTTTTTAGCGGATAACTTTTATTTTATTATTGGTTAATGCCAACTCCTCCATCATTATTAAGCAGTGTGTGTATTGTTGCTATTTCATAATATTTAGTTGTTTCAAAGTGTACAACAACTATTACTCAGTGTGCCCGTTTGTATTTCAACCTCGACTGTTAACATTTATTCGCGATACGACTTGTTTTTGGTTATAGTGTCGTTTATTAACACAGGTCGTTATTAACATCGGGTATTATTACGTATCATTAAGCTTTGAATTATTAAAATATTATAACGTTGTGGAAAATTATTGTTTTAATTAATAACATAACCCAACTTTACCATAAATTCAATTAATACCTCCTGGAGGAGTCTTTTGCCGCGGCCCCTTTGTTTGTTTGTTTGTTTTACAAATTCCCAGGATTAAGAGGAGGTATTATTGTGGCGCCCAGCAACGTGGGACTACGAACACAGGATTGTGTCCGCGGATCCACCACCGACCCATCCACCTAGGCAACAGAGATACCAGGCTTCAAGATGCCTAAGAAGACGACACGAAAAACCAGGCAATCAAGCGACAGCGTGGAATTGGATGGTCCTAGCCCAAGACAATCGCCTTCGCTACGGACAACCACCCCCGGTGCCGCTAATCCAGCCCTGCAGCTTGAGATCATGTTACATGAACTCAGAAACATAGGTAGAAGGATGACGGCTCTGGAGGGAACGACTAAAGCCACCATCACATCTAACACCGCCTCAACGTCCAGGGTCGCATCACGTACCGAGGATCAAGAGGCTTGTACCTCCATCAGTTATGAATTAGGTGATGAGGATGGCCAGGACCCGAAGGCTGCCATCGACTTCCAGGACCAGGAGGTCATCACCGCCGTCCAGAAAGAGGAGGCATCCACTGCAGCTGTCCAAACCCAGGATGAAGTCATCAGAGTCAGCAACCAAGGGAACGGAACGGTATCCAAGACGGAGGGTGTTCACCACCAAAGGCACTGCTGCAATCCATGCAGTGTCGTCACCAATATACCTACACCACCAAGGGTGTACAGTGGACACCTAGTTGAGGATCCAACCACGTTCCTAGCAAGACTAACCTCCCACTTGCAGACAGCCCGTCTTGAGGTGCCGGAGGATATAGATGACGCAGTCCGCCCGTTCCTGACAGGAGAAGCAGCCAACTGGTTCAAGAAGAACGAAGGAGGCTTTGATACTCTGGGGGAGTTTGACCACCGGTTCCGACGGGAGTTTATGAGCCCACAAAGAAGGAAGGCTCTCCAACAGGCATGTGAAACAAGGCAACGCTGGGATGAAGATCCAGCAACATTCATCACAAGAATGAAACGTTTGTGCCTGAGACTAAACCCAAATTGGCCGGAACAGGACTTAGTGAACCACATCATCATGCAGATGACGCAGCAGTATTGCGTTCAAGTAACGCAAGTGGGACCAAAGACATTAAAGGACCTACATGATACCTGCGAAAAGTGGTCAACAGTCTTCGAGCAGTTTAAAGGTAAGGCAACAACAGTACCTTTAAAGAAAGAAGTTGCAGCTCCCCCAGCGGTACCAAAGAGGGAACCAGTTGCCGGGAGATCGTTGCCCAGATGTTGGTTCTGCACTGGCAGACATTTCAACCGGGACTGCCCCAACCAGCCAGAGAGTTTTGCGGCTAAGCACCCAGCACCCACTAAGCAGTCGGGGGAAGAGCAGAGGGCCGCTCCAAAGCCAGCAGCGGAACGGCCCTAATTACCACGACACCCACAAACCAAACGGCATCCATCCAGTTACGGATTGATGGCCGCCCAGTGACAGCCCGAATTGACAGTGCCGCAAGTAAGAACCTGGCCAGACCCGAATGGATGTTTGGGTCAACCACCACGACAGCCGCCGTGGAATTTACAATGGCAATTAAAGGTAAAACTTTCGTCACTAATAAACTTGGACTGTTAAAGGCAACTGCGGGGCAAGAGTACGAATTCCAATGCGAAGCCCTGGAGGTGGAATGTCTCCAGGCAGGAATCATACTTGGGCACCCGTGGCTAACAGAGAACCATGCGGTCCTGGACTACCTAAGAGGATGTGTCCATGTTGGAGTTAAACGACGGCATACGATCTACTTCGATAAAACGCCACCACGAACTACTTCAGCAACGATGAATCTTGAAGATATTCCCGTTGACGTCCAGGATTGGACGAACCCACAAAGGGAGAAATTCAAGAACATCATCAACAATTTCCAGGACCTGTTCATGGAAGGTGGGCGAATACAAACCACCACCACCACCAAACACACAATACGCCTGAAGGATAATGTGCCAGTGAGGGTGCCCACGTACAAGTACACCCCGCAGAAAAAGAAGGTCATCGCCACCCAGGTTGAGGAGATGCTTGCGGCCGGAGTTATCAGACCTAGCCACAGTGAGTATAACTCTCCGATAGTTATAGTGACGAAAAAGAATGGGGAGCCCCGGTTCTGCGTCGACTACCGCCGCCTTAACGACAAGACGGAAAACGAAGCCAGTCCACTACCACCCATTCAGGAATCATTAAAGGACCTAGGGACGGCGAAGATTTTCACCACACTAGATCTGCGCAATGGATATTGGCAGATCGAATTAGAAGAGGCATCCAAGCGACTGACCGCCTTCACGACACCAGAGGGCGCTGCCTATGAATTTCAAGTGATGCCCTTCGGCCTAAAGGGGGCCCCGACCACCTTCCAAAAGCTAATGGCCCAGGATGTCCTGGTAGGCTATCTGCAGAACTTCGCACTAGCCTACCTGGACGACATCATCATATACTCTGACAATATGGAGGAACATCTACGACACCTGAGTTTGGTGTTGGAAAGAATTCAGCAACACGGACTAAGACTTAATATGAAGAAATGCCGGTTTGCCAGTCCCTCCTTAGAGTATCTGGGCCATATGGTCACCAAAGAAGGGAATGAGCCCCAAACGATCCATATCGAAGCAATCCAGTCCCATGAAATACCCAAGACAAGGAAGGCCCTTCGCCGTTTCCTAGGCATAGTGAACTGGTTGAGAGATTACATACCAGATGCATCAAGAACGATGGCACCCCTTACAGATCTCTTGACCACCAACACCACTTACCGATGGACTAAGCCTGCCGAGGAAGCTTTCTTGGCAATTAAAGAAGCGGTAACAAGGCCCCTCTTCCTGCACCGCCCGGACTTTAGGCTGCCGTTCATTTTGCAGACAGACGCCAGGAGCATAGGCGCATCTGCTGTACTATATCAAGAGGAGGAGGACCAAAGAAGAATCATAAGCTATGCCAGCCTACGATTCAACAAGACAGAAGTAAGGTACCATATTAACGAGCAAGAGTGTCTGGCCGTTATATGGGCCATCAGAAAATATCGGCCATACCTAGAAGACCGACCATTCCGACTCCGGACCGATAGTAAGGCACTCACTTGGTTGCATAGCTTTAAAGAAACCAGATCAAAGCTAATGAGATGGTCACTCCTCCTCCAAGAATTTTCATATGAAGTCCAACACATCCCAGGACGAGAAAATGAACTTCCGGATGTACTCTCCCGCCATCCCAGTGACGAAACCACTCCACTGGAACTAGATGAAGTGGAAAGATTAGTACCAGACACGCAGCAACCAATAACCCAGGCTAGTGGAGAGTTTGTCTGTTTGTTACAGGAGAGGGACCCCTTATACCATGTGATACAAGATGCACAGCAAGATGACCCAGCCATGAGGGAGTTAATCGAACAACTCCATCCAAACCAACCCGGAGAAAACCATCCCGATTTTATATATCTCGATGGATTTATAAGATATCGAGAGGGAGCCCACCAGCCAATTCTGGTCCCAGAGACAGCCAGAGCCCAGGTACTGCATCAGTACCATGACGATCCGACGGCAGGACACCCAGGAACCGAAGAGACCTATAGAGCAATCACCAATCGCTTCCATTGGCCAGGAATCCGACCAGAAGTGACGGACTATGTCCGGGGATGTAGGCTATGTAATGCCTTCAAAAGGGGACCCCTACAAGCCAAGGCTCCTCTCCGACCTCATGCCCCGAGACGTCCCTTCGAAGTCCTGTCCGTCGACATCGTGGGACCACTGACCACATCAAGAAAAGGCAATAGGTTTGGTGTGGTCATAATGGATCTCCACACCAGATGGACCGAGGTACGAGCGGTACCAACTACCAGCAACCATGCCGTAATCGACGCTTTGGAGGAAGTGTTCCTGAGATTCGGCTACCCAATGGCTATCCTAACGGATAATGGCCCACAATTCACGTTCGTCGCCTGGGATGCTGCCTTACGTAAATGGCAATGCATCCATTGGACTACCCCAATCTACCACCCACGGGCGAATCCAGTAGAAAGGCGGAATCAGGAACTGAAGAAGGGCCTACGTCTCCAGTTAGAAGGGCAAACGCCAGAGAGGTGGGACGAGAAACTCGACACGGTACTCTTTAATTTAAGATGCCGAAAGAACGCTGCGACGGGCTATTCCCCGGCAAAGGCATTGTTTGGGTTCGAACAGCGGAGACCTGGTGAATGGCGAGACCCACACAATGTCCCGCCAGAAACTGGGCCACAGCGAATCCAAAATATACATGCCAACGAACGAAGGTATCGTGACAGGTACATAGAGCAAAATGCACCCATGCCAATTCAACCACGCATTGGTCAATTGGTCATGGTACGCACCCACCTCCCACCAGGACAGCCATTCGGCGCAAAATGGGCAGGACCATACCCAGTCCGGGAAGCAGCCGGACCAACAGCCGTCTGGGTGGAACGACCGGGCGCACAATGGACAAAATATCACATTGATCAAGTCCGTATAGCAAGACGCCCAAACCAGGGTCAACCACTCCAGCCGGCTGAACTTGATGATCACCAGCCACGTGATCATCCACCACCAGGAGCACCAGGACCCAGCCAACGTAAGATTCCAGGAGCAACGGGACTTTAGAGCGGTCCGCCAGGAGCAACGGGACACATGGGAATAGAAATTAAAAATGTATTTTGCTATTTATGACATATTTTTTTTTGGGGGCCTGGAATGTCGTGTGGAACAACGTCTTTTTCGGGGGGGGGGGTCAATTGTTACCAACAGCCTCTTCCGATGGAAACAAATAAGACGTTTTCCCACAGAACAAGTCCAGGCCCAATATAGGTGTACATGTTTTATTCCTATCTTATCCCGTTCTTCCAGAATAAATTAAAATCCCAAAACATTCGTAAAATTACAAATTTCGCGTAATAACCTTTTAAGACAATTTTGGTACGAATCATAGGCTCCGCCCACAACCAATCAGAACGCTTAAATACAAAATTTGTTTTGTATTTTCTTTTGGGATACGAATCACAGGCTCCGCCTACGGCCAATTAAAACGCTTAAATTCCTAATACACGCAGAAGATGTAACCCTGTCTAGGCCCCAAGGGAAATTACCGTGACATAGATACTTCTTTGTTCGTCACCTGCGTCACTGGGGTTCCCAAATTAAAACGTAAACACATTTGGAAACCTATATAAGCTGAGGCAAATGCCTACACGATATCGAGTCCTATCTCGGTCACCAGCCTGCCAGCATCAACCTCCTGGACCAGCAGATAACAGGCCACCGATACCGAGCGGACTTTCCAGAAAGCCATCCAGCGGAATTGTATTTACTGCTTACGTAATACAAGGGACCAAAAAGGCACTTCCAGGTCATTGGAAGTATACACGGCGAAACGTGTTCAGGAGAGCACGTGGACCAAGAATTCGCTAAGAATTCCTGAGGAATTCTTTATTTCGGACGGCTTCTTCATCGGAATCCAAATTCATCGACGTCCGAAAATAGATCTACGTGGTGAAATACATCCAACGCATCGCCTAGTATTGACCGAAGAAGTTATAGGAGGATCCTACTACTGCTTACGTAGTAGCGGCCGTTTTAGTTATTTACAGTGCGCTTATTTCGTGTAAAGAAACCAAACTTAAGGTCCCTCTTTAGTGTTCGCCCATAGTATTAACTTCAGTGCACCAGGACAAGCTACAGCTGCTTACGCTGTAGCAATTAACCGTAAGTGCAGTGAAAAACCTATTAAGCCCGCGTTTTTATTTGACATTGTTGGTTGAATGCCAGCACCTCCACCAAAATATTTAAATTCAGTGTGCGCCTTCGTTAATGAATTATCATATTAACTTCACGTGGATTCATTAACGACATTGTTATTGCTAAAGTGTTAATATTAAATTCCACGCGTTAGTGAAACATAACCTTCAAATATCCAACCGATATCTTCCCTTATACATACTATTTGTTTATAACAATATTATTATCCAAGTTCGTTGTTACTGGTACCCATATGCAGCGTGTGTTTAACTTTTATTCCAGTAACAACCATTTTATTTGACATTGTTGGTTGAATTCCAGCACCTCCACCAAAATATTTAAACTCAGTGCGCGCCGTTATTAATGTATAATATTAATAAATTCACGGTGGTTCATTAACTATATTGTTGTATTCGGAGAGTTAACCTTAAATTCACGCGCTAGTGAAACCCTAACCTCCAAATACCTAACCTATATTTATCCCTATGTACATTATTTGTTTATAACATTATTAATATTCAAACGTATCGTTATTAGTACCTATATTCAGTGTGTGTTTGACTTTTTAGCGGATAACTTTTATTTTATTATTGGTTAATGCCAACTCCTCCATCATTATTAAGCAGTGTGTGTATTGTTGCTATTTCATAATATTTAGTTGTTTCAAAGTGTACAACAACTATTACTCAGTGTGCCCGTTTGTATTTCAACCTCGACTGTTAACATTTATTCGCGATACGACTTGTTTTTGGTTATAGTGTCGTTTATTAACACAGGTCGTTATTAACATCGGGTATTATTACGTATCATTAAGCTTTGAATTATTAAAATATTATAACGTTGTGGAAAATTATTGTTTTAATTAATAACATAACCCAACTTTACCCTAAATTCAATTAATACCTCCTGGAGGAGTCTTTTGCCGCGGCCCCTTTGTTTGTTTGTTTGTTTTACAAATTCCCAGGATTAAGAGGAGGTATTAGTGGTAAAATTCAGGTTTCGGTATTTTTTTTTATATCTATAAAGAAACGTGTGTGGCGACCTCGATCCGAATGAATTGCCTATTCATTCAAATGTATATTATATGCTTTATGAAATTGAATACACATTTTCCTTTCCGAATATCAGTGTAGTTTAAGCGTCCGAGCAAAGAAATGTAAACATTGGACATAGATAACAATAGCATCTCTATCCCGAACGATATTTTCTGGCAACACGTCAACTATAATTTGCATGGCACGTCAGATGCACTGGGGTAAATGACAGCCCTAATTCTCTATCTCTTTCAGAACTTTATTGTTCATGTCATCGAGTATTTTTAAAAACGGAGCATAACCCCCTTAATGCCATACCCCGCAACCACAGTATAAAGTATAAACACTATAAACCTTTCCAGTAGTTGCTCGCAAAATTTATTGAGACCAAGTAGTTTCTTGCGCTTTGTATTGCGCAGTGTCGCAGTGACGGTAAGAAACAGAATTAGACTTGTTTATATCTTGTTTGCCAACAGATCTTTGAACGTTTGAGTTTGAACATAACCAACCATTTTTAAAGTGAATCAGGTTTATGTGTATAATTGCGAAGGATTTGTTTCATTTAGTGCGTTAAATTAATTGAGCACAATGAGTATAAAGTGTTGTGTACCGCAATGTAAAAGTGCGTATTCAAAGGACATAAAAGACATTAGTTTTTTTAATATTTCATCTGAGGAAATAAGGTAAGCCCAAAATTCAAATAAACATTCAGATATACATGAACATAAGTACGACATAAAGGATTATAGAATTTATAAAAAGTTATTGTAAAATATAAGACAAATATTGACTTAAATTATTAATGGTTAAATTGCTACATCATTCAAGCATACTTGTATATAATAATAGTTGCATATGATTAATAATTTTTTCTACACTAGGCGTAAGGAATGGAATGCTTGAATTGGAGAAACAAGTTCTGTAAAGAAAAATGCCAAAGTTTGTAGCATTCATTTTGAAGAGTGTTACTTCAAAAATGTAGTGAAGAACAGGCTAGAAATTACTGCGGTGCCCACTTTATTTCTTACAGGTAAGCCCAAGGATAGATAAACTTATAAAATCATCTATTTATTTTTTGAAATTAATCTTTTTATTAATTAGAAATGCTTTTAAAGGATGATTATATCAAATTAATTACAAATACCTTGATTGCAACTAGCTTTGCTATATTTATTTAATTTTGATGCCTTTGTGATTTTTCTAACAACCAAGATCACATACACCTTTTTTTTTATATGCTGATTCTATTTTACAGAATGTAGAGATGTTACACCTGTGTTAAAAGATAATCCCCTACCAGGCACAAGTAAAGATGTTAATATGATTACTGATCAACATACTGAAACTCATATAGGTAATAACAGTTTTTGATGTTTTATATAATATTATTAAATTATATTTCTTATGTTTAGCTAGCATTTATGTGCAAACACCGCAAAGCCTGTTAGCTACAAGTCCCAGGAAGTGCAAATTAAAAACTGAGATTCAGTATTTAAAAGGTGTTCTAAAGAGAGCGGAAGGGAAGGTTTCTACTGTGACAGAGACAGAAAATCCAATTTCTGATGCAGATTTTAATACATTTTGTGAAAGCCATTTCAATGAAGCCACGGTAAATCTGTTTAAAATGCAGCAGAAATTATCAAGGAAAAAATGGTTTCAGATATACAAATGAATTTATACAGTTTGCGTTGACTATATATTTTCTCGGTCCTTAAGTTTATAGATTTTTATCTGCAACTCCATGCAGATTAACCAGTAAATGGAACATAACAGTGGGGTTGAATTACTTTCTTTTTATGGTAATAGGAAGAAAAGTTGAAATGATGAGTGAAGAAGCGAGGCATTGTGTGATGTGTATTGACGAAATGTCATTAAAGACATTTCTTTTTTATAATAGATCTAAAGATGAAATAATAGGCTTTCATGAAACTACTACAAAAACATTTTTTTCCAATATGGTTTTTAATTTTAAGTTATTTTGCAACATTTATAAAATATGTCAAATATTGTAAAATTTAAATGTGACTACCATTAAAATATATAATTTTATTCCATCTATGAGACTTTTTTCCAAGATGGTTTTTAATTTTAAGTAATTTTGCAACATTTATAAAATATGTCAAATATTGTAAAATTTAAATGTAACTAGCATTAAAATATATAATTTTATTCCATCTATGAGACTTTTTTCCAAGATGGTTTTTAATTTTAAGTAATTTTGCAACATTTATAAAATATGTCAAGTATTGTAAAATTTAAATGTAACTAGCATTAAAATATATAATTTTATTCCATCTATGAGACTTTTTTCCAAGATGGTTTTTAATTTTAAGTAATTTTGCAACATTTATAAAATATGTCAAATATTGTAAAATTTAAATGTAACTAGCATTAAAATATATAATTTTATTCCATCTATGAGACTTTTTGCCACGTTGGTTTTTAATTTTATGTAGTTTTGCAACATTTATAAAATATGTCAAGTATTGTAAAATTTAAATGTAACTAGCATTAAAATATATAATTTTATTCCATCTATGAGACTTTTTGCCACGATGGTTTTTAATTTTAAGTAATTTTGCAACATTTATAAAATATGTCAAGTATTGTAAAATTTAAATGTAACTAGCATTAAAATATATAATTTTATTCCATCTATGAGACTTTTTGCCACGATGGTTTTTAATTTTAAGTAATTTTGCAAGATTTATAAAATATGTCAAGTATTGTAAAATTTAAATGTAACTAGCATTAAAATATATAACTTTATTCCACCTATGAGACTTTTTTTCCAAGATAGTTTTTAATTTAAAGTTATTTTGCAACATTTACAAAATAAATCAAATATTGTAACATTTAAATGTAACTCATATATTCAAACTAACATTAAAATGTATAATTTTCTTCCAAATCATTTTATTCCATCTATGTAGTAGACTGTTTTCCAAAATAGTTTTCAACATTTCGTAAAATTTGTTAAATCGGCCACAGGTTTCAAATCTAAGACAATAATATACATGACGTACATAATTATTGTTTTAATATTACTAATTTCAATACATTCATTTATCAACAAATTTAGTTAATCCGGCCCCGACTATTTTAAAATAGGGCTAGATCCGGACCTGCTTATTAAAGAACTTTCCGATCTCTCCGCTATGCGACATTGCGCCTTACAATGCGCGAACATACAACTTGGTTTCTAAAGATCAAAGGTGCCGACAACGACTGCAACTACTGGATATGTTTATACTGTGCCGCAACCAACGACCATCGACACATGGGGTGGTATGTTTAATACGTGTTTTGAAATTCGATTTTGTAGGCCATCTATTGGTGTTGCACAAAGTTATCAATGCGTTATTTCCAAGAGGCACAACAGATGGCACCGCAATTTAAACGAAATACTGAAATGGAATAAGGAATATAAATCCAACCTGCTCATCATTTGCGTCATCCACTAAGTCATGGGGTGGTATGTTTAATACGTGTTTTGAAATTCGATTTTGTAGGCCATCTATTGGTGTTGCACAAAGTTATCAATGCGTTATTTCCAAGAGGCACAACAGATGGCACCGCAATTTAAACGAAATACTGAAATGGAATAAGGAATATAAACAGTGTTGCCAACTTGGGGGTTTCCCCCCTAGATTTAGGGGTTTTTTGAGCCATGGGGGAAATCTGGGGGGTTTTATTTTTTAGGGGTATTTGTAGAGGACATTGAAAACTGTTATACTTGAGTATTGCATTATTGCAAACAAAATTAAGGATAGGTGTATAAATTGTAATTTATTCGATTTTCCTACAAAAATAATAGATTTCGTCAGTTTTAAGTTCAACAGAAGATTTGTGAACTCATCCATGCCTTTTTCCGCAATCGTATCACGGTATCATAAAAGCCGTCTACCTTCTTTTTCTAATTTTACAAATATGGAAATATCATACTATGAAAACATGGAACACAACTTAGAAACACTGAAGAAAAAAGGAAATTAATTACACATTATCAAATTTCTCTTGACTTGCTTAAAATAGAACAAAACTTAAAAACATACCTGAGTGCATAGGTGATAGGAACCTACCTTTAAGTGTTTGTAAACGGCTGCACTGCATGCGCACATCGCAACTGTGGACCCAACGGTATCTAATTAACTCCGACTAACTTTTTTAGGAGCTTAATGTTTTATATTCTTGGTAACCAAGAAAAAAATTAATAGTATCCAAAATCACCAGATATAGTAATTTAAAAAATAATCACGAGGTAATTTAAAATTAAGAAAAACAACCAGAACTGGTGATAAATCACCAGCATTATTGGCAACACTGACTTGTCAAACAGACCTGTCAAATTAACGCCCGCGTCGTATGTGTAACACGCTAACACGTCATACAAGGATGATACATTGTGCAAAAAAAAATACTTCATGTAGAAAACAAGCGGATTGTGCTTTTTACAGCCAAAAACAAATGGAGGTGCCAATCATCGAGGCCTGCCAACAATACTCCCCGCTACCCTATGTAGGTATATTATTTTTATAAGAGAACTATTTTGGAAAGTTTAAATAAAGATTGATTAAATATATGTTAAAAACTTATAACATTTTTTTAATTTCCTGGAAACATGCGTTTGTCTATACAAATAACTGTCACAATAATATAAAGGAGTTATTTTTTTTATAACAATTTATTTACTCGTTTTTAGGGGGTTTTTGATGATATTTAGGGGGTTTTCAAGCATTATTCAGAGCATTCAGGGGGAATGGTCTGTAGTGGGTTGGCAACACTGAATATAAATCCAACCTGCTCATCATTTGCGTCATCCACTAAGTCCCTTTTAGTTAATAATTTTGTATCGGCACATTCTGCAGGTGCAAATTGTGAAGAGGATGAGTCAGTTGGTGCTCTGAGTAATCTTCAGGTATTTTTAGAAAATAAGATAAAAGTGCAAATGTTACCATTAAATATGGTAAATATTTCAATGCCAGATGAAACTGATGCACGAATTTTAGTAGAGGTTTTAGTAACTCCATATGTCGCTGGATCTGTTGCGCGAAAATTGTTTTGTCTAATTGATTGCAGTGTGTGCAATGAAAAAATGACAGCACATTCAGAGTTGCAGGAAAATACTTTGATAAAGTATAAGCAATTTGAGCATTGTAATTTAGTTAATCCATCGTCTACGTTTACAGCGGCATTTAGTATGCTGTGTGACAAGTTACTTTTACTTTCTTATACGTAGTATAAGGAAGTATTGTGATGATGAAAATTTTCGACCTCGAGATTTTTGCAGATGTCCACGTTTTGAGGTCCCCTGATACCAAAAAAGTGGTTTTTAAAAAATGTCTGTGTGTCTGTGTGTCTCTCTGTGTGTGTGTGTGTGTGTGTCTGTGTGTGACCACGATAGCGGTCAAACCGCTGTAGATATCAATTCCAAATTTTGTATTTACGAATATAATCTCCCTCTTGAGAACTGATTAGATTTTGAGCAAAATCGGCAGACCGGAAGTAGTAGTTTACTTCAGTGAAAAAATCGAATTTTGCAAATATTTCGTCAATTACTAAGTTTAAACAAATTTATAAAGAATTCAAATGTACTCAAAATTAAATTTGAGAAAAATTGTTTTAATAAAGTTTTTCGAAATTCCTACCGGAAGTAGGTCTTTTACTCTTATCGGAAATCAGTTTTTTGCGAATATCTCGCAAGTCATGCTTTCTAGGCAAGTACATTAAGAGTATAAAAGTATTTAGAACACACTTTTAAATATCTTTTGTATAAAAAAAATTTCAAAATTCAGACCGGAAGTACCACTTTTACTCTTACCGAATAGCGATTTTTTGCAAATATGTCGTAAATTATGCATTCTATATATATTTATGAAGAGTACAAAAGTATTTAGAGTTGGATTTGGAATATTTTTTGTATAAATGAAATTTCAAAATTCGGACCGGAAGTAACACTTTCATACGTATAAGAAAGTCGTGTGGTGGCCACACCTCATTTTTTATGTTACCATATGTTATAACGACTAATAGAATTAAAGAGCAATTAATAAGTAATATATGTAGAAATAACTTTGTAGGTGTATTTTGCACCGAGCATTGTGATTATGTTGATGTATTTATTAAAATTACGATCAATATTATTTTATTTAGATATATAAAAATTATAAATAATATACTGTCGGGAAAGGATCTCCGATATAAGGAAATGGATTTTGTTACCAAAATAGCTTATGATAAGCATTGTAGGAGATTAAAAAATACTTAGTTAGAAATAATATTTCAATAAAGATTTTTGCCGTTATCTTTCTCTGCCTTATTTATCTTTAAAATTTTACCTCTAGTAAACCTATCATATCATTTGCAAATTATACAAGAAATATTTTTTTCTTTTAATAGTACATTATTATGTAATATATAAGAAAATTCAAGATTTGTATTCTTTTTTAAGAGTTTAATCGAGATGTCAAAGGGAAAAAAATCCTAATATAATTTGTAGATGCTATTGTATAAAATTTTAGGATTAATGATTAATAGTGTTTGCAGTTACTGTGTGATAATTCATTATAAATGATTTAATGAAACAACTTTGTTACATCACTTTATTTTACTTTTATTAGCGACTGCAGTGTCGACTGTTATGTCATTTTACTTTCTTATACGTAGTATAAGGAAGTATTGTGATGATGAAAATTTTCGACCTCGAGATTTTTGCAGATGTCCACGTTTTGATGTCCCCTGATACCGAAAAAGTGGTTTTTAAAAAATGTCTGTGTGTGTCTCTCTCTCTGTGTGTGTGTGTGTGACCACGATAGCGGTCAAACCGCTATAGGTATCAATTCCAAATTTTATATTTACAAATATAATCTCCCTCTTGAGATCTGATTAGATTTTCAGTAAAATCGGCAGACCGGAAGTAGTAGTTTACTTCAGTGAAAAAATCGAATTTCGCCAATTATTCGTCAACTACTAAGTTTAAACAAATTTATAAAGAATTCATATGTACTTAAAATTAAGTTTGAGACAAATTATCTTAAAAAAGTTTTTCGAAATTCCAACCGGAAGTAGGTCTTTTACTCTTATCGAAAATCAGTTTTTTGCGAATATCTCGCAAGTCATGCTTTTTAGAGAAGTATGTTCCGGGTATAAAAGTATTTAGAACATAATTTTCAATATCTTTTGTATAAAAAAAAATTCAAAATTCAGACCGGAAGTACCACTTTTACTCTTATCGAATAGAGATTTTTTTGGAAATATGTCGTAAATTATGCATACTATATATATTTATCAAGAGAACAAAAGTATTTAGAACTGGATTTTCAATATTTTTTGTATATGTGAAATTTCAAAATTCGGACCGGAAGTAGCACTTTTACTCTTAGCGAGTAGCACTTTCTTGATAATATCTTGCAAAGTATGCATTCTATAGCGATTTATTAAGAGAATGAAAGTACTTAGAATAGGATTTTGAATAAGTTTTGTATAAAAAAAATCTTAAAATTGTATACTTTCAAACGCTCATACGTATAAGAAAGTCGTGTGGTGGCCACACCTCATTTTTTAAAACTTTAGACATAGTCGAAACTTCAGTCGCTAATAAAAGTAAAATAAAGTGATGAAACAAAGTTGCTTCGTTAAATCATTAATATATTTGTCATGCAATTTAAAATTCCCGCATTTTGTACAGCTACAAACCTAAGTATAGCGACACACCTTAGCACAGCGACAAACTTAATCAACATGCTTGCTAAATTGTATATGTGCAATGGCAATAGATGGTGCTTCAAACTATGTCCATCTTTTTTCTTAAGAGTGAGCCATCTCTATCTTCCTTGTCTCTGCATCGACATTCGACTTCGACACCGGTAAGTGCATAGTATAGTAATTAAAAATGCCTAATAAATTCCAAGAGGCGGAAGAGAATTTTGCGAGATATCCAAATTTACAGAGTAGTAAGTTAATTGCTTAGTAATTTTTTCTTACACTTTATCAATAATGTTTTAGCAACGTTACCTTGGCTAGTTCAATGTGCGAAGCAAGAAAATATGGACAATGCCTTGATGGCGTTCGAAAGATATTGTCCGAGAGAGTTAGAAATCGTAAAATTTACTTGGGTCAGCTCCACAGAGCGACCATATTGCATATGGCGCGTACATTATAAATTACATGGTCGTGCCCTATTACCTCAAGAAGGGGACGACAAACAATATTTTAGCTTGTTAGAGAAATACCACCCGATAAATACCACCATTGTTAAAATTCACCGTTCGACTGAAGCCATTGTAGATTATGGTGTATTTTGCAACTGTGATCTACCAAATTTTGAGAATATATGTGTACTGTATACATAAATACATTTATTTATAATATTGTTGAGTAAGGGTAGCGCTCTCGGGGTCTCTATAAAATAAAAATTATTGTAAGTCAGGATTACAGATATTGTTGAAAATATTTGATATTTATAATATATGTCATGCCAAGGCATTTCATAACATTAATTGTTTTAGTAAAAGACATACTTAAGCAAATAAAATAAAATCTTAATAAGACGTGTCCCATTTTATTTGTCGAGAACTGTAGCATCAGGCCTTTGATTAAATATGCTATCGATATTATTAATCAGATCTCTTGCTACTGCTTTTGTCAAACGGAAATTTCTAATGAAATCCTCGGCTGTTATTGAAAAGGGGTCCCAAAGTGTCCCCTAATCCTTGTCTTTGTATCCTTAGCCTGCGAATTCCTCTTTTTCTTTCTTCCCTTTCCAACAAGTGGATGGCTAGATATTGCCCATAAAAAGCTGCCATTGTCGGACAAATAAGAAACAGAAAGTTTTAAATTACTTTTATTTTAAACTTTTATTCTATATCAAATGTCAACTAACAAAAAGCAAGTCGGTAAAACAATAACAGTATTGAACGCTCCGCTTCCAAATGTAGGATCAAAATTAAAAGATTACTTAAAAATTATTAATTATAACGGTCCTTGCCCTGAATTTCCACATGAATATTTAATAAATTTGTTTATTAGATTTCGTATTTTTTATTCATTAAGATTTTTTAATAGGGAATGTAAAGTTCAAAAGGGCAAGAATATAAAGCTTAGTATATTAAAACATTTGTAATATAAATATTTATTTTTTAACTTTTGTCTATTTTATTATGAAACCCTGTTACCTTTGATTTCGATATTTCATGTATTTCAATAAATTTTATTTTAAAAATAAACTTTAAATTAAGTAAAATGTTTATTCTATGCTGTCAAAGAAAATTTATTTTAAATTCAATCAGTTTGAAAGTTGTATGTATCTTTCAATTTCATTTAATACGAACTTTTTGAACACTCTGTATATGCACATCTTTTCAAAATGGCGGAAATGCGAACAATAGATCAAGGTCAATAAAGCAGAACATTAAAATATCAAAGGCGCCGACAAAATTGTCCCTTCTGGGTATTCTGTGATTTGAAACTTTGAATTTGATGAATCTGTCAAAAATACTGTACGTCAGTGCAAAAATCAAACATTCAACAATTAATATCATTGCAAAACATTGCAAAAATGACTGTAGATGAGTTCATACCATAAATGAACTGGACAACACACATATTCGAGAATTGACTCATTAATTAAAAGTAAGTGTTAATTAAATACTAATTATATTACCACATGGCCACATGTTCATATACATGTTATATTTCAGATATCGACTGTCGAGAATAACTTCGTTCTAACCATTTGTTTGTTGTCTTCTTTGTGTTCTTAGTCTTGTTGAGATTTTTTTTCATATCATTTTTCGTCTTCTTGTCTTTAGTTTCTTTAGAACTTTCTGGTTGTTTAAATATAGTTTCCCAAAATTCTATATCAGTGGCAGAAAACTGGGGATAGAGACTTCTGATACTATTTATTTTATCTTCAGAAATAATCTTCGTTGCACCTATTACTTTAGGAACTGGTAAAATGTCTTCGTCAGTATTGTTTCTCAGTTTTTTCTTGATTTGAATGTTTACTACCTGCAATTCTTCTTCTGTAAAAGTTGGTTTGTATTTAACCATATTGTTCCCTTTTTCATAAATTATATGTTTCACTTTGCTATAGGGTATTTTCTTCAAATTTGTGTTGACAGCCACATCTTGGTAGTTTTTAAAGTTTTCTTTCTTCATCTGATACACTTCATAGGGATTTTTTGATCTAACTCGCAGAAGTTTTCTTATTAAATCTAGAGGGCTATTAATATCCGCTCTTGAAAATGCCTTATCGATTGTGCTGTGGATAGAATCTACTTCTTGCACGCAGCTATGGCCAGGCTCTTGGAATTTCTGTTCAATAGTTAAAACATTGTGGTTTTCCTTGTTAAGGAAACTTATCAGAGCGGTGCTCATGTGCGAATTCCGATTCTGCGGTACAAAGGCGTCAGACCATAGAACTATATTAGTAATAGTAGGGTTTTTCTGTACAAATTTGCAAAGCATTTGCACTAGTGCAGAGACAATATCGTTGCCAGCCCTACCAGAAATCCCTTCGTGCCATATAATACAGTAGCCTTGTTTTCTTGCTACATCACACGCTGTCAAATTAAACATGTTTAATTTTTGCAAGTAGTAGGCTTTAGACACATTTGATTGAGGTATATTTAAGACCCGTTGTAAATCAAAGCATATTAAAGCTGTATTTTCAGTCATAGATACCTTGTCCATATTTTTTTGAGCTCTTGCATATTCCTTCTCTTTCACATGTTTGGCAAACTTTTCCTCTAACTCTTTAGTCACCTTGTTAAGCTTTTTTTGATTTTCATGCTCGCAACACAAATCACATTGGTCTTTTTTTGGTATGTAAAATTCAATGTTAAATTCTTCGTTAAATATTTTAGTATACAACCATTTTTTTACTGGAACAATATCTTTAATTTGACAGTCTTCTTGATAAAGTTCATACATTTTAGTTAAATTTAATCCAAATTCTAAATACTCTTTTTTAGTATTTTGTCTACAATAGTGACCGGGAACGCGAGGAAAACTATTAATATGTTCCTTTACTAATAATCGGCTGTCCTCAGAAATTTTAATCTTTGTTTTTTTTCCTCTTCGGTCTTTCTTTGGTGTGTTAGTTATTCCTGATTTTTTTTGTGAGTGAAAGTATGAGACTCTTCTGCTGCTAATTGACAACACATTTAAGTAAAAGTCGCGACAAACACGAACTTCTTGATCAGTAATAAAAAATCGAAACACATAACTGTAACCTCTTGGTCTAGATGAGTTCAGATTTTCCTTCCGCACCCGTTTCTTCGGAATTTTTGTAGTTGTTTTGTCATAAAAGTTAAATTTTTCATCGTCAGTTAATTTCCAAAATTCGGTAAAAATCTCATGAGCAATATCTTCCGAAATCTTTTCTGAACATTTGAAGGGACACTTTGTACATATTTTATAATTGAAATTTCGAGCGGCGTGCTTCTTCTTTCTTTTATCTATATACTCCCTTCCACTTTGTCGTAATGTTTTTCTTACACTGGTTTTCCAATCCGCTACGTTTCTCTTTCTTTTTCGACTTAAAATTTTCTCACCTCTGTATTAAATATAACTTAATTACTTATACCATTTTTAATAATTTATTTAAACGCAATCTTACCCATTTTCCTCTTTCCTGTTTTCAACTTGCACTAGAGGAGAAATGACAATATCATTTTCTGTATTATTTTCTACAGTATCTTGAATCTCTAAAACTATATTTTCTGTTGTAATTTCTGTTGTGCTGTTATCTGCTAGCTGATTCTCTCTTATTAGGTTTTCAGATTCTACAATAATTGCGCTATCGTCCAAAAGTTGGTGAAGAAACCTATGCCGTCAATTTTGAGGTTAGGAATTGAATTAGTAACATTATTTCAACTTACAAGTCATCCTGTATCACCAAAACATCACTTGTATCATAGATAACTAATAGTATCTAGATTGTCGACTGACGCTAAATTCGCAGTATTATAATTTAGTTCTGACAGGCATCACCACTGGCGCAAGTACATTTTATTTTTGAATAAAGGCGGGAATGCCAAGTATTTTCTGTAAATAATTGTTGTTACTTTAAATGTGGCAATGATAACTTATTATGATTAATACAATGACACGAGAAAGATACCCTTTTGCACCTAACTAGTTTGTTAAAATCGTTATATTTACATATTTATTGAATATGATTTTCAGAAATTAAGTAATTGCAAAAAAGGTATCAATCTATTATAATTGTACAAACCATAATTTTGTTATATTCATTGCCACATTTAAAGTACAAGACTTTTTACCATATAAATATATGACTATAAAAATTAGTTCAATAGGAATTGTAGAAGGTAAATAAATATATATAACTATATTTACAAATGTATTGTATATTTTTCTGAGTACTCTTAAAAATATTGCACATACAACATAAAACACAATATTAGATAAATAAAAAAGAACATCAACTACATAATTGGCAATAACAAGAATAAATGTGTATACATTATAAGTATACCATAACTGCCAATACCAGTAATAAATATGTATACATTATAGTTTTGTAATTAGTAAGGACAAGAATTTATGATGCATAATATACAAAACCAAACATAAGAAATCAGTAAAAAATGCAGTCAAGTAATACATAATAAGAACATGGTAAACAAATATTAAATGAGTAGTAGTATTTGAACAACTACATTTGTATGTAATTGTAGGAAACATATGCCCATCTGATCACTGCCTAATTGTGTGTATTACTTTATAATGATTTGGGATAACGCAAGATATATGAGCATTTAATGAAAGTATTATGCACTTATTTGATTCAATCAACATCAACATATATGTAACAAATTTATGTTAATGCCTTCATAACCCTAATTTTGTTTTTAGCACTTCGGTGTTTGTTACACTTACCAAGAGCTAATTCTTTGATACTATCATTAATATTTCTACAGTCCAAACCTTTCAGAATCTTATTTATGTTCTTGGTCCAAGCATAAACATAAAAATTTATGAAATTCAATTGAAATTGCTGAAACAAATTATGGTCTGGGCACGTGAAGGGGTTTTCCACAAATTTATTAATTTTGTTAATTAAAATATTTCTTAAATGCATACTGTTGCATATTTTAGGCAAAAAATGATGTAAAATATCATTACACTGACCATACAATGTTAAAAATTTGTTCTGAGGGCGTAACAAACATTTTGAAGAATATGCTCTGGCTTCAATGAGAGTATGTTCATGTTCTCTTTTCCTGGAAATCAGTTCATTTCTGCAGTTGGTGCATTCTGTCTGTTTTAATATATTTTTAGCAAAATATCCCGCAAGGTATGCATGATTTTGTAAAACTATGTTGCTTGTTGTATGAAATTGTGGTATTTCAATGTCATCATCTATCCAAGGTGAGGACTGCTCTTCATTACTTTCTCTCTCAGTAAGAAAAGATTTGAGAGAGTTTAAAGCTCCCTCACAGTCGTCCTCTTCACAGTTCGCTCCTGGAGAATGCGAGGATAAAAAGTTATTTACTGCAAGAGATTTGAAGCTTTGTATAAATGACGAACATGTAGGATTTACATTTCTAGCTCCATGCTGCCTGATGCATCCAAAAAAGTTTTCAAGCGGGTCCTGGTTTAAATTTCTTGGACACAAAAATTTAAAGCCTCGTTTACTACATTTTTCCCAAATATACTGTATCCCTTTTAAAGTTTTTATCCAGTTATGGATTGTTGGTGGTACATATTCTGAGCCTGAATGTTTTAAAAATTTCAATGATCTTAAAACATCAATGCTTTCAGACCAGAATTGCATATGAGGTGAGTCATTTGTGACTGCAGACCGTAGAACTTTGCCAATATCCAAGGGTTTGACTGTTGACCCATTCATGGAATCAAAAAGCTTGTCTACAAATAGCAAAAGTTCTGCAGTCCCTAACGCGGTGTCAGGAAGCAATCCAGGTGCTGGAAAAAAATACGAGTAGCGTTAGTAATATGTCATTACCAAATCATATGTTTTTAATGAGAGTTCATATATTTGAATATTAGTGAAAACATGAAATATAAATTGATTTATGTATGGCTTATCATTGACAGCAAAATAGTATTAATGGTATTAAAAGAAGTAATATTTACCAAATTTGACTAATCCTCGAATAGTGCAGGATACCCGTTGAGAAAATACTTGCGCCGCATTTCGGACTTTCATCTTTTTAATTTTATCTTTGATGACGTGTGCGTCGGTCAATTTATATGCCATCTTTGTGTCAAAATCTCCTGTATCAACTTCATATAATGTAAGAATATCATTCCAAGACGCAATATGTTCCACACCTTTCCATGTAAACTTGGCATTATATTCTAAAAGGTTGTTTCGGATACCTTTAAGTAAATGTGGTGGGTCATACAATGGGACAACTTCTTCTCCATTTATTGCAAACCCCAACATTCGATTCTCCTTTCCACTCAATAAATGCTCGCTTTTAGTGTCTTCCAAAAGCATATTAATTGCCCTAGTATTAGTTGACATTTGGTCACACACTGTAGCAACAACATGCAAACCAATCCTTTTCAAAGATTTTATAATATCTTTTAAATTTCTAGCTAGGTCTGCTGAACCCATTCCACTGTCAGTAAAATAATATGCAACCGGTTGTTTCCACTTCCTTCGTAATCCTCTTGCCATAAAAACCATTACGTGATCAGCAAAAGCTGTTTTTCTCTCTTCACCACAGTTCTCAAAGCCCTCGATGTAGCCTCCTTTTTTAATATATGATAGACCAGGCTCCAAACTCATCTCATCAAATAATAGAGAGCAACATCTATCAAGTGGATGCATCTTAGCAACATCCTTCTGTAGGCTCTTCAATATAGGAATATTAATACCAAAGTAAAATGGAATTTTATTTAAAAGTGTACGCAAAGTATTCCTGCTTGGTAAGGCGAACATTAATTTTAGCAGCCTATATCCTCTAGGACTTTGCTTTAGCAAGCTTAAAGCAAAAACTTTTTCTTCAAGTGTATATCGACGTCCCCGATGTTTCTGATTTTGTTTTTCTAGTTGTGCCATAACAAAATCAAATGAAGTCTTATTTAATTTTGTTTTTAAATAGGCTTTTGTTGTTGAAAATTCTATAGCCTTTGTTATTCTAGTTCTATTTGAAACATTTTCTTTAGTAAGCCGCCTTGCTCTCATTTGGTACATTCTGGCAATTCTGTATAGTTTCCGTGCCTTAGGACTTAACTGTGTCTGTCTGGAAACTTGAACAGATTTCAGAAGTGAGATTTTTCTTGCTAAAAAAATATATATATATTAATACTAATCATAATAGATGTTGTAGTATTTACTGTTGTCACAAAAGTAGCAGGTTTCTGCTTACCTTTCATTTTTAATGTATGTGGTACAGGAGGAGTACTAGGAAAACTAACCTCTGGTAGAATATCTTCTGTATTAGGTTTAGAGCCACTACTTTCACTAGACGTTGATGGATAAATATTTCCCTCTACAAGTGAAGTGGGCTTTTCGGTACCTGTTCAAAAAATACACAAGCTTAAAAGAGAAATAGTATAGGGTTTATGCAACAAGAATCAACAAACTAACCTAATTAATATGTAGAGTAGTTTCTTTCTGTTGTTTAGTATATCAAGCAAACTTTTAAAATGCTAGACTGTGCAGAATAGTATATTAAAGGACAAGTTTCATTTTGACGTTTCAAAGTACGAATTCAGAGTTCAAGAAACGAGTGGCGTAGCCACGCGTTTCTTAACTGAATGAGTGCTTTAATGCAGGGTTGCGATCGGATTTTTTTTTATTTCCCTAGATTTCTAGTCAAAATGTCCCTAGATTTCCCCGAAGTGTATAATATTGTTTTTTTGTTTCTACAAACACTATTAAAAACTCAATTTTTAACACATCATACTTCAATTAAAAATGAAATATCTTAACAAGTGTTAAAAGTAATTAACTTTTAACACTAGCGTTAAAAGTAAAGTGACAAGTCGTTTATCACAATGACGTTTTGATAAAGATATGACAGAGAACTCGAAATATTATTCAAACGATGTTGATTCAAGTGAATAGTGCCTACCTAATCGATGAAAGTTATCAGTTATATGAAACAAATACATCTTATTTGCTAAAAACCGAACACTTTAAGTAAGAATCAGATAAACTAAACCTCGTTAATAAAACAAAAGTAATTTTGTATCTACATATACTTACATTAAATAGATATAACTAAGCTGTACAGATAAAACTAAACTTATTAGTGAATTAAAAAATTCATTCACATTTACTTCTCGAAAGCTTGAATTAAAATGTGAAAAATAAAAAACAGCACAAGCTGTTATAGTTATACTTCAGAGCAGGGACTTTTTCCAAGGGATTTACCTTATTTTATTATATTGTAGTAATTTGATCGATTTGCAAACGTGCTTAAAATTTAAAATCGGTAGAGCACCGGTTCGGAATGTGTATAGATGTTATCGCGTTATTAACCTTTGAATTTCCTACTAGCCATAAGATGGCGGACTACTATTTAAAAAAATATGTAATCAGTGGTTTAAGCACAGATAAGGGAGATTACAGATAGCCGATGTAATGGCTATTATTGGCAACACATTTTAGAGACGACCGCTAGGTTCTAGCGGTCGTCTCCAAAATGTGTTGCCAATAATAGCCATTACACCGGCTATCTGTAATCTCCCTTATCTGTGGTTTAAGTTTAAAACTTTTTAAAATGAATTGTGATACAATATAGGTAGCTTAAATACAGACGGTTGTATTAAATTTTCCCTAGATTTTGACCTATTTATATTAAAATTCCCTTTTTCCCTAAACGAACATAAAATTCCGTAGATCTAGGGAAATTTCCCTAAATATCGCAACCCTGCTTTAATGTCAAATGAAACGTGTCTTTTATGCTATTTTTTGCAATTAGTTTTAAAATTTCTCTTTTTGTAAAAGCAAAATGAGAAAAATTTGATAATCAAGGGAAATTTTGTGGCGGTTGTCACCTTGGTTTGGCACAAGATTTAAATTGACAAGTTAATTTAAAATTGACACATTTTTGATAATTTTCAACAGAATGTTTCTACTGCACACGGTATCACTATCACTTCGAAAGATAATTCAAACGTTAATATAAATGTTTATAATAGTTGTACTATTTCAAAGATTAATTAAAAATATCAAATCTTACAATGAATTTCAATATAAAAACCTCAAACTTGCTTACAAAATTACGCAACTAGTGCTGTAATAGACCCTATTACAGCACTAGTGAAATAAATGGTATGATTACGGTACTAATTGCAAAAATATATAATATGTATATAATACTTACTTGGAAGAAACATGTTAGGAATTGCAGTTACTTTTAAAATACTTCGGTTCTTATTATCTGGGTATTTCAGATTTTCTGAAAAATGTCCGGTACACACCATATAGTTCCTTCTTACTATTGCCATATCCTTTTCTAATAAATCCTGTCTTCCAATAGCATCAATCCATTTCAGGAATAACTACAATTTTAATATATGATAGTATGTTTAGACATGATAGGCATTATAATTAAAACCAATGTATAATTGACTCAGTACATACCTCTTTATCCCTTGGAAAGACGTGCATACGAGAAGTGCTATTGTTACGTGAACAATTAGGCACACAACAATAAAACATTTTGATAATTTATATGTTGATTACAATATGACGAATATAACTGAATATAACTGGAATATAACTCACAAAGTTTGAATCACGCTTGGCTTGACCAACTACTATAATGCTACGCGAGCAGGAAACTGTATTATCAGCTAATATTACAGAGCTCTGCACAGAGCGCCTCATGAGTTGCCAGTCAGAACTATAATATTATTCCAAGGTCACCTATTAAGTGAAAATAGCGTGACTTGTATTGTTGAAATCTATTCCTTCCATGATCGAGTATTGTTTAAATAAATTTTAGAATAACCACGTTTTAATAAACAAGTAAAAATTACGAACAACAAAGCAAGTAAGAATGTCCTAACTCCAGTTCCAATAGGAGTTAGGACATTCTTACTTGAAAAAGTGGAGTTAGAACAAAATTATTCTGAAATTGTTATGAAGATTACAGTTAGGACATAATAGAATAACGAATTTAATGCATTTAGAACAGTATTATTCTGAATGTTTATATATAAAAACGTAAAATAAAGGAGTTAGAACAAGAATTGATACATAATATGAAGTTGCTTCAAAAAAAATCCTCTTTCAGAATATCACTTATATGAGAACTTTTGACAGAAGCAATTACAAATGTTACAATAAGTATTTGAAAAAATTGTGCCGACCATGTAAATTTTTAATCTTTTTAACATGATGTGAACTAAATTATTGTTAATTTCCAATATATAGTAGAAATAAATATTTGTTATACTTTATATATTTTCATAATAAATAAATTTTAATAGGGAATAATAATTAGTAATGTGTAGGCAGTTCGTGTAAACAACTTCAGCCGATGTATATTCTTCTATTTATTACTGTTGTATGTAAGATTCACATTTCCAAGACTAGTTGCTTGAATTTACCTTCTCAAGGTTTTTAGCAGTAATACAAATGATTTATCTGTCTTAAGTTCTTTATTGATATTTAAAATAGAAACTAATAAGCAAAACCTTTTCTGCAAGTTCTTAAGGACATTTTGATAAAAGATAAAAGGTTTGATTCACTCTTGCTCTCTGATACAAATATTTAATAATAAATAGACTTGATTCACAATTTTCATGTTGATATCGCACATTCACTAAAATGTGCAGTAATTGTATATTTATAACGGCAATCCTCCTCAAAACGCTCAGAACAAATTCTATGCTTTCATTTGTAAATTGGGCCTATATCTTTATCCATAGATTCTTCCAATTTTTTTTTTTGTAAAACTAGAATGAACAGATTTGTATTCATAAAATTATAGATGTGTTTATAACTTTACTCTCCTGTTTCCAATTTCCGTGCACTCGTATTGCTGCTTCGACTGGTAGAATCATGGTACAAATATATAAGCAGTGCTGCCGGAGCCATACGTCTGCTTTACCCGCATAAGCGAATGAAAAATACCCGCTTTTACCCGACATTTCAAATAGAAAGCGCCAAATTTAAAAGTGGTCTAAAGTAACTCGAATGTAAGTAAGATCTTCATCCTCCCATATCTTTAATGCCTCTTTTTGTCGCCATTAAAGACGTTAGCGTTGCGGTGCCTAACGCATTTCTGTGGTCTGTCTTGATATTTTTCAAATCATTGAACATTCTTTAACAAATGCGTTTGAAAAAGGCACAATAAAAAGTAAGGAAAGCACTACTTTCATATTGTGGCAAAGAAGAACATCTGCAGCTATTTTCAATTCAAATACCATTTTCTAATAATCTTCACAACTTAGTTCACAATCTAAACCATACTCCATTTGATTTAAAAAAACAATGCTGCTTCCATTCCATGTCCAAAATTAGAAGATTAGTAAATTCTTTATTTATTGGAAATCTTTGTACAATTTTTTGCAGCGATTTATTTCATAGGATTGGACCGTTTTTGGTTCAAGAATTCTTAAAATGTTAAAAATTGGTTCAGAAAAATCAAATCGCGTTTTAATGTCAGGGACAGGCTCTACATACAGATTTAAACAACTTTTGAGAAACTGGTCAATTTCAGTTTGGGATGCATAATTTTTCAACATTTCAAAAGATTCAGTGGCAGATATACCTAAATAAATTTTGCAAAGTGGCACAAACAAGCGAATATTTGTGTGGTCAACAGCAAAAACATTTTTCCCTTTCAAGTCACTCACATTGATAATTAAAGTGCTGCATAAATGCATCAACAATCTTTGTGTTTCAGGTTTCAATTTATGAATAAGTGGCGATTCTGATTGAAATATACTAAAGGTTAAAATCTGTTACAAGTCCCAATGTATATGACATAAATTCTAAATAAATTTTCGTGAATTTTTTCAAAGAGTTGAACAAACCATTGGCTTTTCCAGATGCAGTTTTAACCACATCAAAAAAGTTACTTTGACATCATATGTTTTTGAATAGTATATAACAGTAATTGCACATTGTTTTATTGCACTCACGTCCGCCGTCTCGTCCATGACTAAGGAAAAAAACATCCAGGTTCCTTCAATATTTAAAACAGATTTTTGCGAAGTGTACAATCTTAAACTTTCCTTAACAAGACAAGTAGCTTTTGTTCTTTTAACAGACAGAAATAGAACAAACAAGCGAATATTTGTGTGGTCAACAGCTAAAACATTTTTCCCTTTCAAGTCACTGAAATTGATAAAATTGCTGCATAAATGCATCAACAATCTTTCTGTAGCGTTTAGATTTAATAGACAATAAAATACATATTGATATCTGATGTTGACTAAATCGAGTTAAGAAAAGGAAATTTTAATTGTTTTATGTGAAAATACCCGATTTTACCCGCTTCACAATTTTACCCGACAGTCTGATTAAAATACCCGCATTTCGGGTAAAATACCCGCAATTGGCAGCACTGTATATAAGGTATGCATGGTACAAATATATAAGGTATGCTACAACTTTGACTCAAATTCGCCTATTTCTGCGCTGGATGCAATTTCGTCATATGTGTTGCGTCATCCATCACATGTTTGTAGTTTTGAGTTTGTGCTTTGTTTATATTTAGATTTCGAAGAGTTATATCCGATTATATCGTATTTTGTGTCATTATAATTATTATTTTATATGTTTAGTGTAGTTATTAAGATTTGTGAATATTTTCATTAAGCCAAAGACTTTTAATTTGATTTATTTAGAACTTAAGAAGAGGTTATAACATAGAAGGTAATGAGTTTATTAAATATTGTATTATAAAGCAATACATTTGCCTCTACCTTTAGCTCATCTAATATGGTAAGCTGCTGTGTCTTGAGCTGCAAAAGCAGGTCCGAAAACACTCGAGGAAGGAATATTAAATATTTTCGTTTTCCTAAAGATCGAAACTTATCTCAGCAGTGGATACAAGCCTGTGGTAGAAGGATAAAAAACACAAGAAATCGTAGGTTTTGTATTTGGACGTATTTGTGTACCTTTTAATGATGTTATTATTTACAGATTATATATGTTCACTTCATTTTGCAAGAGACGCATATGAGAAGTGGTATTTAGATAATCGACAGATGAGAGAGAAATATATAAAATCGTACCAAATACTTCATAAAACAGCTGTTCCCACATTGTATATACATACACATAGTGAAGCTGCTGTAAATTACTCGACTTTACAACCATCAACATCAAGGTAACAGATATGAAATAACACATGAGTGTACTTACTTTTAAATTATTTAGTATACAGAGTAGGATGTTGCAGAGGAAGAATGTTAATCTGTAATACGTACCTTCATATAATCACTACTTATACTGTATTTAAAAAAATACAAATAAATTTGTTTGTATGAAGCAATGAACCTAATAATAACCTATGTATTATATGCCAATGTAAAAAGTATTACCTATTTAATGAATTATTACAGTTATTCCATCAATCCATCGGAAGAAATCGACCTGTTACCTCCAACTGTAGAAGATACAGAAGTAACATTCTCTATGCCAAAAGAAGATTCCTCAACAAGGTAAGGAAAAATTTAACTCGTTAGTGGAGTTGTCAAAGCATAGTTATTATGAAAAGAGTTGTATTCAAATAAGCTGTCAAATTAAAAGCTCAAAATGTTTTAAATAGTCTTGTAATGTTGAAGTGGTGTGCAATGTAAAAATACTTAAAGAAATTGCTGTTTCATACTTTTAACAAATAAATAAGGTTAGCAATACTACCTTACCATGTTTAATAAACAAAGCATTCTAATTTTGATAATTTGTTCTAGTTGTTCTATTGTTCCCGAGGAAAGAAGAAACCAAACATGCGAAACAGAAAAATATTGTGAAGTAGCATTTACAAAACCTGGAGCTTTTTCATTTAAGTAAATATATATATATTGTAACAATACCTTTAATTAATAAAGGTACGATTACACTCAGATAAATTTAATAATATTTATTCTTACTATGTGTTTGAACCCTGTACTTATTCTCGTCTATATATACAATTGAAATCTTTATGTACTTTTTAAATCTATTTTCAAATTCTCTCAGGTAATTTTTTATTTATGCCCTCACTAACTCAGTTCTTATATAAAATATTTAAACTAATTATTTTATATGTTGCTAACTTCCCTTGAATCATCAAAGCCCAAACAGTTGCCTATATGTAACTTTTTCAATATCTGCCTATATCATAGGATATTTACGTTTTATATTTCTTAACTTTATAAATCAAAGTTTACAAAACAGTTATTCTTTAGTGAATTATGATGTGTATTTCAACTTTATCTTCAAATAACAATACTTACTGTGAACTCAATCTCAAGGTATATATTAACATACTATTCAAATAATAATATAATCACTGACAGTTGTTTTTTCTATTTATAGGTTACGGTTCTAAGCGTCATATCTGTTTCATCAATTTAATTCAAAAACCTTCTTTATATACCAAATAAAAACAAATGTATCAAACTAATTTGTTTAATAAATCAGGCAAATTATAAATTATATGGTAGTTCTCAACACACACAACCAAATAAGACATTCATGGAAGTACCAAGCTTGTTTACGTAAACATTCTTTTGAAAATTTATATGTGCATGAAAATACACCTTTCGTGGATCGAAAAATATACAAGTAAGTATATTAATTATATTATTTTAAAAATACTGTATAGTTTTTGTATGTAATCAAATACCCACACAAATTAATCAGTTTTAGTTTGCCGATCAGTTTTTTTTGACTTCTAAAAATTATACAAATGATGATACAAATTAATGTTGTGCACAGAACTTACAAAATATCTTTTCTTGATTATCAACACAGTTATAATGTACGTATAAATAATAGATCTCTAAATTTTGATATACTTTTCAATTCGAAACTGATAAATTCAAATTATTTCAAAGAATTATACGACCTGTTATTACTACTGAACTGGTATTCTTATTTATACACCAAACGATTTTCTTTTTAGCTTGTCGAAGACATTTCCGGGAATCAATGTGGGAGATCCTTTCCTTTTCCTAATTGTCTGGAATGCTCGGAATGTGGACTGTAATGACTGCTATCCTGTAATACCTTCAACCTCTGCAATCAACTAGAATCTCGAACCGTCGAACGCTTTCGTGAAGACCTTTGAAACCTGCCTTTCCTCTACTGGACTGGAATACCTGTGTTAGCTGCTATGTTGAATATCTCGTATCTTTCAAGTCCTGGACTAAACTATTTGTATAACTTCTGGAACTTCACCAACTCTCCAATGCACTAAATCTCTCGCCAAATATGAAATAATATTTACCAATGCAGTAAGTTTATTTTTAAATTGTAATTATATATTTCTTCGCTTTCTTCTCAAGTATGAATATTCTTCAATTATTTCTTTATTCGTTACCGAAATTCTTTCTTCTAAAAAATATCTGCTTTCTTTTCTACTATCTCCTAACCACTTCTTTTACACTTTTGTATAATGATGAATCTCTTAATTATGTGTTTTTCGGAAGGAAAAATTTCGTTTTCCGAAAACACATCTACCGCTTTTCTCAAATTAAATTCGAATCCTTTTATTTATTCCCCATATCCCTGGCAATAATTCCTTAGTTTCTATCATATCCAATCATATTGTTCCACACATTATAATAATCCAAAATATGTTTTATTTGTAATTGAATATTTATAATACCTTTTTGTAATTCCAAAAATTTATCAATTTAATTCTTTACTTTAATTTTCACAACCTTTTATACCCTTCGGCAAACCAAATACTCAATACTTTAACTATATTATTTTAAATGTCAAAATCTGACACTTCTTACATTTGAATTTTAGCGCGTAACTATACATCATTTTCCAACCTTTATGATTCAAAATCCATACTAATATTCTCTATTTTTTCAAAAGTGTTAATTAAACAAGCTTTAACAAATAATATTACATATAAAAATACAACAAGTAACATTTACAATTCTACTTTCAGAAATGGGAAATATTACTACAACAAAGAAACCTGATAGGCAACCAACCACTCGATGCAAGGCGAACTTCAACATAACCCGATATGTAACCAACTTTACACGGTTCACAAAAACTATAGGGAAATACCCAATTAATATTCTCACAATTATTTTAAGTATAATTTAAATATTCTCACATCTATTTATTTAATTATAGTTTGGTCCATAAAATATTACCATCTTTTATTTTTTTAATACTCACTACAAGAACATATACAGTACATTTTATTAACATTAGTACTTCCATCATATCCTTACTCATCTAAGTTAGTGAACTACCACATATGCCCCTTTTTTAATAAATCTAAATTTCTATAGAATATATAAATTTATATTTATTCAACAATCTATACTAAAATGATGTACTTCAATTTGTACTACTTCTGTAGCATAACTATACATTCTCATATAAATCCATGTACATTTCTTAATATTTGGTATATAAGATAATTATTTACCTCACTGTATCTATTTTCATTTTTAACTCTCAATTATTTACAACAAACCATTTTAACTAATCTTATTCTCATAAATATACTAATTTATACCAACATATTCAAAATTTACATCTTTATCCATTTGTCTTCATCAATAATGTCATAAAATGTATCTTTTAACATTTCTATGCTTTCTATATAAGTAACTTTATTCCTTTTCTTATCCAATCTTATACCTTCTTTGTATTATCCTATTCATGATTTTAAACCCTCTAAAAATTCTTATCACTATTATAATCGAAACTACTTTTAACATTTACTGGTGATTACTTTTAAGTTGTATCTGTTACTTCTTCAGATATTTAATAGCCTCTACAAAATATGCTTTACATATGCTCACTTATTCTTTATTATTTTATTTTATATAACTGTTCCTAGCTGAACAAAAACCCTATACCTATAATAGACATTTTCGTCTACCTTTTCAAACTTTCACTTTTGGAAAGTACACAAATTATATTTTCGTTTTTTAAGGCGTACGTGACCTACATATTTCTTTTATACATTATTATTCTATATATTTATTATCATTTTGGGTTTTATTTACCCTTTCATACATAATCTCTATAAATTATTCCATATATTTTTATGTTTCCCTTTTATTATTTATTATACATAGCAAGCATTCATTATTATCTTTTCTATACATATTTTATTTTATAGGCTTCTTCTATTTGTATATCACATTTTTTTTTATAACTCTTAATGACTTTAATATTTCTTGACCATTAAATGCTTTTATTACTCCGATAAATATCCTTTAAAAAATTTTTTTTTTTTTTAATAAGGTTCCTTCTTACTCATCTTTCATATATCTACTTTATACATTTCTTCACATTTTTATACTCGTATGTTTCTTTACTTACTGTAAAGTTACTTATATACTCCTCTAACACTTATATTTACAAATTTTATAATGTAAGGAATGAGGAAAATAAATTAAATATTACTAATTTCTTCATACTAACTAATCTTTACAACTCTTCTTCGTCTAAATAATTCTATCCTGATTCAATTAATTTAGAGCAAGGAAATAAAATACATAAACCTTTGTTAGATCATTTTAGCTAAAATTTCTTACATGATTAACTCAATTATAAAAAAAAAATTAAATGCACATACTTATATCCCGTTTTTTTTTTATGACATGCTTTTATAGAAACAAAATACATTAACCATGCCCCTAAATTTTGGTTCTATTAACTTTGATGTAGCTCTGGTGGGTGGTAGCGCTATTTACCAACGGTTGTCGCCCTATGAAATTCAACCGCCATGCCCCTAAATTTTGGGCTTTATTATATACAGTGTAGCTCTGGTGGGTGGTAGCGCTATTTACCAACGGTAACTGGCCCTTCAGTACCGCCATGCCCTTAAATTTTTTAACAATTATACTTCATCAATATAATCATGTAACATTGAAATATGATAAGTTCCTTTAAGATATCCCGTTTCTTCATCAATTAATTCATAATTGTTTAATCCTATTTTCCGATGTATTAAATACGGTCCCGAATATGGCCTTATGAGTTTTGCTATAATTTTATTCCTTCTATCCGTTACTCGTAACGCGCGTACAATAACTTTATCGTTCTCATTATACACCTTATATTTACGTTGTTTTTCTTTTTTCTTCTGCTCCCATTTAATTTTTCGTCTCATTAATTTTTGTTTAATTTGTTCATATCTGCCTCCTATTTCTGCAATTTCATCATCTTGCCAAGGCCTTTGTGGAGGTTGTCCTGTGAAAATAGTTATTGTACAAGCTTCATGTACGGTACTTGGTGTGTTATTCATTACAAATTCAATTTATTTTAAACATCTGGCCCATTTATGATGTCGATCTTCGAGTAATATCCGTAAATATTTAAGAACTTCTTTTATATACCTTTCCGATGGATTAGCTTGTGGATGACGAATCGATATGTGATGAGATTTAATATTTCTTTCATCTAAAAATTCATGATATCTCTGATTCATAAAATATGTTGCATGATCAGATAATATTGTTCTTGGAGTCCCATACTCAGTTATATATTCTTGTAACGCCTGTAATACAGTATCTGTATCACATTTCTGTGTTGGTATTAATCGCACATGTTTCGAAAATATATCACATAACACTAAAATATTTCGATATCTTCTCGTGCTCGGAATCAGATTTGAAATAAAATCAATTGCTACTAATTGTAATCTATCATCAGCAACAATACTTAAACTTATATTCTGATTTGTATAATTCTTTTCTTTTGCTAAAATACAAGTTTTACACCGTTTAATTTCTCTTTTAATTATCTTCTCGTCATTCCGGCAATAATAAGCTTCTCGGAACATTAACCAACATTTCCTAGCTCCTATATGTGTATACATTACATGTAAATGTCGTATAATATTAATCGTGTGTTCTTCATTCGTAACATATACCTCCAGATCGCCTATCTTCTTCAAAATTATCCCTTCATTCATTCTCATTCCTTTATATGTACCTATTGTCCGTAATCTATTTTTAATTATCTCCAACTCAGGTGTATCTTGAGCTTCTCTGATTCTTTGTACTGAAAAAATACCTTCTGATCCCAATCTTACTAAGTTTATATGTACATTTGTTGTTTTTGTTTCACCATGTTTTCTACTCAGTACGTCAGCTGCAATCATTTCTTTACCTGGTCTATATATAATTTCCATATCATACTGCTGTATTAATAACGTCCAACGGTAAATCCTGTTATTATTTAATTTCGTAGTCATAATATTCAGCAACGCCTTGTGATCTGTCTCCAATCTGAATTTCTTCCCTATGAGGTAATATCGTAACTTAGTTAAAGCATAAATGACAGCAAGCATCTCGAGTTCTGATATCCCAAATTTCCTTTCGCACGGTTTTAAAGTTCTTGACGCGAAATATATTGGAACCTCGATACCATCTTTGATCTGTACTAATTCGGCTGCTACGGCTACACTTGATGCATCTGTTCGTACGATGAAATCTAAATTAAAATCCGGATGATACAACTTAAGATTTTCTACAAAATTTGATTTTAACTGTACGAAACAATCCTCACATTCTTCAGTCCACTTCCACTTCGTTCCTTTCTTTAGTAGATTTAACAACGTACTTGTCTTTTGGCTATAATTAGATACAAATTTCCTATAGTAATTCAACAACCCAAGAAATCCTCTCAACATTTTGAGTTTATTAGGTCTTGGATAATTTTGTATCTCTTCTAATCTTTGAGGATCTAATAAAATATTTTGTTGGTTAATAACGTAACCCAAGTAATTGACTTCTTTTTGGCAAAACTGACACTTAGATAAATTTAATTTCATACCATTAACTTGTAATGTATTAATAATAATCTCTATATGATTTATATGAGATTCTATGTCATCCGAAAATATTATGATATCATCTAAATAATGAAGGGCGAATTTCTCATATTGGTCTAGTATTTTATGTAGAAATCTAATCAATCCGGCAGGACTACTTTTTATGCCGAAAGGGCATACTTTAAAATGGTAAGTAATTCCATTTACGTTAAATCCACAGTACTTCCTAGAATTCTCGTCCAATCTTATTAACCAAAATGCATTCTTAAGGTCTAATTTGCTATACCATTTTTTATTACCGCATTTTGTAAGTAAAACATCAATATTTTGTGGTATTTCATGCTCAGGCATGATCCTTAAATTAATTAAACGAGCGTCAATGCAAAGGCGAATAGAATTGTCCTTCTTCTTAACCAACACAACAGGACTAATAAAATAGGTGTTCGATCTCTCGATAATATCAGCTTCTTCTAATTTTCTAAGTTCCTCATTGACACGATCTTGGAAAAAATACGGAATAGGATAATTTTTACACGATAACGGCGAATCATCATTTATCAATAATCGATGCTCATAATCTTTAGCAAAAACAACTTCATCATTAATTAATTTTATATTCTTAGCTAAAATTTCTATTAGACTTTCTTCAATCCAAGGTTCTGGTAATTTTTGTTGTAAAATAAAAGTTTGAATGTCAGCTACATTTCTTATTACTTTAACTTCTTGTTTATCTTCTATTATTACAGCATTTCCATATTCGTCATTTATTTCCGATCTAGGTAATTCAAACATTGCTCCTTCCAAATGTTCTTGAGCATCATCATTCTCTGCACGATCAGCTATAATGACATTATTTACCTCGTACTGTATATCCTCCTTGTATTCAATATAAGCGTTTATTTCTTTTAAATCCACAACCTTATCTAATAAAATTTCCTTTCCTTCAATTTTAATCTTGTTTTCTTCAAAATCTAAATTCATTCCCAGCGCTCTCATATTATCTATCCCTAATATGCAATCATAAAACAAATTCCCTAACAGATAAAATTGCATAATAAATTTGTGTCCATTAATCACTACATCTATACATAACCGCTTATTAATACAACCCATTTTTCCCCTATTCGCAGACATAACATTAGTATTTTTGACTTTAATAATATATTTAGAATATTCAGGTATATTCATTATCATTTCTTCTTTTATGAGTGATATTTCAGCACCAGAATCTAACAAAGTTTTAAATTTAACATCTCTAATACTAATTATGCAAAAAGGTAAACTTTCAAAATTATTAATTATATTTCCCATATCTAAACCATTCTGAACATTCCCCATTCCTGTTATTTTACTACTACTAATTATATTACAACTAACACTACTATTAACAAAATTATTTATTAATGAGATGTTCCCGGGATAGCATTCTGATATGGATCCAATTTCATTTCCAAAATTGGCGTTTTTTTTTCTTCCAAACCAACTCCAATTTCATTTCTATCTTGATTATGAACCTGACTACCAGTAAATCTCCTATCTGATTTTCTCCAATCTTGCATTTGTATATTATTCACCTGTCTAGAATTATTATTTCCATAATACCTTTTATTTTGTTCTTGATAGTCATTGTTATGAGGAACTTGTCTTGCAGATTGATTAATAAAAGGATTATTCCTATTTGTACTCGGTCTTCCATTCCCTCCATTTGATATACTTCGATTATTGTTCCAATTTGAGATACCATTCCCTTGTGTATTATAACTTCTATTATAATTATTACTCTGATGACTATTAAATTGGTAAGGTTGTCTTGCTCCAAAATAATTATTCTGACTACTACTAGGTTGATTATTCCTTGGATAAGCATTCTGTTGAAAAGGGGTATTATTACGAACATAATGATTATTCACACCACTATTATTTGACATACGTTGCTGATTATTCTGAATATCATTTCTTCCATTTAATTGACGAGATTCCCTATATTTAACACCGTCTGTATAATCATCTAAACGTCTAAGAATATTAATCAACTCATTCATATCCGTGACATTCTGACAAATAATTGCATGTGTGTCAACAGGAATAAAGTGTTGTAATAAATGTTGAGATATAGTTTTTTCGTCCAAATGAGATATGTATCGACAATAGTTAAACATTCTTTGTGCGTAAGCCTCCCTCGAAGATTTACCTGGTTGATATCTTCCTGTTAACAACCTCTGATGTGCTCTGCTTTGTTGCGTCTCACTCCAGAAATTATTTTTAAATAATTCCACAAACTTACTTAAATCATCGCAATTGTCTTCAACCCGTTGAAACCAATCCGCTGCACCACTGTTTAAAGTCGCTCTAATAATATTCATTTGGCTCCTAAAATCCTGTATCTCTTCTATATATCTTAGAATATTTGTCAAATAGGCCATTGGATGAGTGGACATTTTATCCCCACTAAAATGAGTTATATTCTCAATTCTGATACCATTATTTAAAACATTGTAAACCGGAGGACATGTTACATGAGGGATGTTAATATTCTGAGTCTTTAATAAAAGATCTTGTATTTTCGTCTTCTGTTCTTCACATTCTTTCAGAATATCTTCCATACTCAACTTCTGCGCAATAGTAGTATCAGTCGATAATTTTATTTCTTTTAAACATCTATCTTCTGTATTTTCTATTTTCTTACAAAAATTCTCTTCTAATTTTTCTGTTTTGTCGGAGACTTCTTTATTTACCTGATCAACTTCATCCCGTATGCGTTTCGCTAACTCCTTATATTTCTCGCTACTATTCTTATCTATTTGTTTTACATTTTCTTGTATTACCTTAATTTTACCTTCAACCTCTTGTACTTTATTTCTAATAATATTTTTAACTTCCGTATCCTTAATTTGTAACTTTTCGTCTACTTCTTTCCGCATTTTCACTTCCCTGCTATCCATTTCAATAGTAATTTCTTTAACCTTTTCTTCTGTATCTCTCAGTAAAGATTTCTTTAATTCTTCCAGATTTCTTCTATTTTCTTCTCTAGTATCAATGCTCGCCTTTTCCAACTTATCCAATTTTTCTCCTAATTCTTTTTTATCCTCCTCTCTATTTTTCTTATTCTCTTCACTAGCCTTGTCAAGTTTATCCATTAACTTCTTATTATTCTTTTCACTATCCTTGTCAAGTTTATCCATTAACTTCTTATTATTCTCTTCACTAATTTGTTTAAACATTTGTAGAATTAATTCCATATCTGCTGTTGTATTCGACATTTCTGTTTTAGAAGTCTCTCCTAATATTTCCACCTTATCACCTCTATCCTGTGTTTCTCCTGTCTGTTGAATACCTTCCTGAACTTGTAATATAATTTCTCCTCCCTCTGGTACATTCACATCCTGACCAACCTCCTCTTCACTATCGCTAGACGATTCAGATCTATTTAATCCGAAATTACTCTTAGATCTGGTATTCATTTTCAATAATTGTAGTACACACTTCCTTATACCTTGATATACTTTAAACTGATTTTATTACCTTTGTAAAATGTATACTAATGTTATCGCTATTATAATAATTAATAAAATATTTGAAATATGTTTTTGCGAGTCTTATTTTAATCGCTCCACGTTGGGCACGCCATAAAATGTAACAATACCTTTAATTAATAAAGGTACGATTACACTCAGATAAATTTAATAATATTTATTCTTACTATGTGTTTGAACCCTGTACTTATTCTCGTCTATATATACAATTGAAATCTTTATGTACTTTTTAAATCTATTTTCAAATTCTCTCAGGTAATTTTTTATTTATGCCCTCACTAACTCAGTTCTTATATAAAATATTTAAACTAATTATTTTATATGTTGCTAACTTCCCTTGAATCATCAAAGCCCAAACAGTTGCCTATATGTAACTTTTTCAATATCTGCCTATATCATAGGATATTTACGTTTTATATTTCTTAACTTTATAAATCAAAGTTTACAAAACAGTTATTCTTTAGTGAATTATGATGTGTATTTCAACTTTATCTTCAAATAACAATACTTACTGTGAACTCAATCTCAAGGTATATATTAACATACTATTCAAATAATAATATAATCACTGACAGTTGTTTTTTCTATTTATAGGTTACGGTTCTAAGCGTCATATCTGTTTCATCAATTTAATTCAAAAACCTTCTTTATATACCAAATAAAAACAAATGTATCAAACTAATTTGTTTAATAAATCAGGCAAATTATAAATTATATGGTAGTTCTCAACACACACAACCAAATAAGACATTCATGGAAGTACCAAGCTTGTTTACGTAAACATTCTTTTGAAAATTTATATGTGCATGAAAATACACCTTTCGTGGATCGAAAAATATACAAGTAAGTATATTAATTATATTATTTTAAAAATACTGTATAGTTTTTGTATGTAATCAAATACCCACACAAATTAATCAGTTTTAGTTTGCCGATCAGTTTTTTTTGACTTCTAAAAATTATACAAATGATGATACAAATTAATGTTGTGCACAGAACTTACAAAATATCTTTTCTTGATTATCAACACAGTTATAATGTACGTATAAATAATAGATCTCTAAATTTTGATATACTTTTCAATTCGAAACTGATAAATTCAAATTATTTCAAAGAATTATACGACCTGTTATTACTACTGAACTGGTATTCTTATTTATACACCAAACGATTTTCTTTTTAGCTTGTCGAAGACATTTCCGGGAATCAATGTGGGAGATCCTTTCCTTTTCCTAATTGTCTGGAATGCTCGGAATGTGGACTGTAATGACTGCTATCCTGTAATACCTTCAACCTCTGCAATCAACTAGAATCTCGAACCGTCGAACGCTTTCGTGAAGACCTTTGAAACCTGCCTTTCCTCTACTGGACTGGAATACCTGTGTTAGCTGCTATGTTGAATATCTCGTATCTTTCAAGTCCTGGACTAAACTATTTGTATAACTTCTGGAACTTCACCAACTCTCCAATGCACTAAATCTCTCGCCAAATATGAAATAATATTTACCAATGCAGTAAGTTTATTTTTAAATTGTAATTATATATTTCTTCGCTTTCTTCTCAAGTATGAATATTCTTCAATTATTTCTTTATTCGTTACCGAAATTCTTTCTTCTAAAAAATATCTGCTTTCTTTTCTACTATCTCCTAACCACTTCTTTTACACTTTTGTATAATGATGAATCTCTTAATTATGTGTTTTTCGGAAGGAAAAATTTCGTTTTCCGAAAACACATCTACCGCTTTTCTCAAATTAAATTCGAATCCTTTTATTTATTCCCCATATCCCTGGCAATAATTCCTTAGTTTCTATCATATCCAATCATATTGTTCCACACATTATAATAATCCAAAATATGTTTTATTTGTAATTGAATATTTATAATACCTTTTTGTAATTCCAAAAATTTATCAATTTAATTCTTTACTTTAATTTTCACAACCTTTTATACCCTTCGGCAAACCAAATACTCAATACTTTAACTATATTATTTTAAATGTCAAAATCTGACACTTCTTACATTTGAATTTTAGCGCGTAACTATACATCATTTTCCAACCTTTATGATTCAAAATCCATACTAATATTCTCTATTTTTTCAAAAGTGTTAATTAAACAAGCTTTAACAAATAATATTACATATAAAAATACAACAAGTAACATTTACAATTCTACTTTCAGAAATGGGAAATATTACTACAACAAAGAAACCTGATAGGCAACCAACCACTCGATGCAAGGCGAACTTCAACATAACCCGATATGTAACCAACTTTACACGGTTCACAAAAACTATAGGGAAATACCCAATTAATATTCTCACAATTATTTTAAGTATAATTTAAATATTCTCACATCTATTTATTTAATTATAGTTTGGTCCATAAAATATTACCATCTTTTATTTTTTTAATACTCACTACAAGAACATATACAGTACATTTTATTAACATTAGTACTTCCATCATATCCTTACTCATCTAAGTTAGTGAACTACCACAATATATATCATTAATGATGTAATTTATAATAATAATAATAATAATATTTATTCAATGTAATAAAATCATTACATGAAAAGTCAAAATATACAGACAAACAAATTAAAATTGTATATCAATAAAATTATTATTCAAATATTCATTGATTGAATAAAAACTTTTTGTCAGTAAAAATTTTGATATTTTACTTAAAAAAGTATAGCATTCATTGTCTGTAATATAATCTGTAAGGGAGAATGATCATTGTTACATATGATATTAAGGAATTACAGAAAGAAAATTATCGATTTTAATCATTACCTTCACATTAATACCTATTTTCATATGCCCGAACAGTACACAAATCAGTCTTACTTATTTAATTATTCTATATACTTCTTATTTGATACATATTACTATATACCTATGTTCCATTTTTACTGAAATGCTTGGCCATAAGCTGTTATGTAAGTAATAATATTGTAGACTTTATTGATTAAGATTATGGTGTATAATAAATAATTTGAATATGCTAAAAACAGTAATTCTGTAATATATATTTTAATATGCATTTTTTTAAAAATGAAACAAATCAAGTTTGTGAAAGATAGTATAACGAATGATTTATGTATTGAGCATTTCTAATTTTGATTTTATAATGCAGACCATCTACTTCAACCGAAAACCCTGAAGACACACTATCACATTGGAAGGAACAATATTTTCTATCGCAAGGGAAAATACAGACCTTACAGGAAAAGGTGGCCTACCTCACTGAAGAAATATGTCACCTCAATAGAATTTTAGAGAAATATTTTACACCGGGGCAAATACGACTAATAAAATCAAAGACAAAAATGAAGGCAAAATGGACTGCTGAAGATATTTCCTCGGCAATTTCGCTTCGAAGCGTAAGTGCTAAAGCCTACAGATATTTAAGAACTACCAGAGAATATCCACTGCCAGGCTTATCAACCTTAAGGAAGTGGGCGACAAGTTTGGAATTGAAACCAGGTATTCTGGAAGAGGTTTTACTAATTATGAAATATAAGGCAAATGAGTATACCGAGCGCGACAGATTGTGTGTACTTTCTTTTGACGAGATGTACGTCTCTAATGAAATATGTTTCGATCGCAAAAGGGAACAGGCTGTAGGACCGCACAAAACAGTGCAAACCGTTATGGTACGTGGCTTGTTTTCGGCATGGAAGCAAGTAATATACTATGATTACGACTGTGGTATGTCGGTAGAAGTCCTCCGAAATATTATATGTAAATTAGAAGTAATACAGTACACTGTTGTAGCTGTTGTTTCGGATCTAGGACCTGGAAACAGAAAATTATGGAAAAATATGAAGGTTGGTGTAGCTGTCGATGAAAGTGAATCCTTCACTCATCCATCTGATGAAGGGAAAAAGATTTTTGTATTTGCTGATGTGCCACATTTAATCAAATTGATTAGAAATAATCTTTTTGATCATGGGTTCACCATAAATAATACAAAGATCACGAAGGAGCCCTTTCAGAAATTGGTTGACCTACAGGAAGGTGACTTGAAACTTGCCCATAAGCTTACACAGGTTCACATCGATGTAATTGGCAACCAAAGGCAGAAAGTAAAATATGCTGTGCAATGTCTCTCACGTACAGTGGCGCTAGCGATAAGGTGGTGTGGTGAACATAATTTAATGCCAGATATTGCATGCACTGAAATTAGTGACATAATTAATATCATTAACGATTGGTTTGATTTGTTCAATACTCAAACCAAATTTGATATTGCTGCCAATGCATATGGTGTTGATATTGAAAACCAACTGGATAAAATAGAAAAAATGACTAAATTAATACAAAATATAAGAGTCGGTACAAGAAAAAGTTTAATGTTTTTTCAAAAAGCGATACTACAAAATAACAGCTCTCTAAAAAACTTATATCAATATTTAAGGTCAAACTTTAATATTGAGTACATAATTACTAGACGTCTGAATCAAGATATAATAGAAAATTTTTTTTCATATATGCGAGCTATGGGATCCACCAATGACCACCCTAGTGCATTACAATTCAAATATCGATTGAGATGGTACATTCTTGGGAAGCATTCATCTGTTGTGTTTTCAGAAAATGTCAACACACAGGAAGATACGTCTGTAGTAGAGTTACTAACTACAGACGCAACACTTAACTTAACTACAGTTTTGGAACCTTTTGTGCAAGAAACTGGAGATTTTGAAGAAAATGTTGTCAGGGTGTCTGAGGATGACATAAATGAGGAATTTATGGACTTGCTGACGGAATTCGAAAGAATCCATTCCGCAACCTCTGCTACCGGGGATATTGCGAAGCAAGGCTTATACTATATAGCGGGATATATAGCACATAAGTTCAGAAGCAAATACTCGTTACATGATGATACTCAGATTGAATCCCCAGAAAGCAACTGGATTGGATTAGTCTCCAGGCGGTGTCTACGTCAGCCGAATGCTATTATGAAGAAAATGGCAGAAGACGCTGAACAAATGTTTAATGAATTCCATAAGAAATCGATTAACAAAAATACCAACATAATAAAGCGTTTGGTACAAAATATTAAGACTAGTTTGCCACAAGAAGTTGTGGAATCATATATTAGAGTAAGAACTTACATACGTATAAAAGAGATAAATAAAAATAATTATCAACAAAAAAGAAAATTACAAAAAAAAACAATAAAATTTACCAATAAAAAAAAGTAACCATATCTGTTGTTTTATTTATTACCTGTCAATTAACAATTAATAAACGAAAATCCAATATTAAACCAATAGTTTTCTTACTATAATACTATCAACTTTTGCAATATTCATTGGTATCAGTAATTTAAAGCAATATACTACATAAAATGCACAATTTCAAGTCATAAATTTATTTTGTGATAAATTACTTTGTCAGTAAAGTAATTACAAATTGTATTATCAAACGACTAAAACAGGTTTCGTAAACCAAAGTGCTACATAATATCCAGTGGGAGATTTTTCAATAATACAATCTTATTATTTTGCTTTATGAGTTTTTAAACAGGTAATTTGTAAAGAAATTTAATTTAGTTACACATTCGTAAACAACTGTGCTATATATTATGTCTATTTTATTATTCTTTATATAGCTATCTATATACTATTACATCTGTGGTTATTCAAGAGTAATCTTTCTTTTCTTAATATCAGTGGTATGACGAAATTGCATCCAATTGACGTCATAAGGAAGCTGCGCTAGAACATACCTTATATATTTGTACCATGGGTAGAATGAAAAGCGGCACATCCATCTATTTTAACGAAAGTAGTAAATGAAACAGTGTTGTTCCAGCGACATGACAGTTTGTAATAGTTTTCTGCGCAAAAACGTAATAGATTTATCTTGTTTCGTAATAGATGGCTCAGCTATTTTCAAGATTCAAGGCCAACTGTATCTAATATCGCTGCCCGATATAAGGCCGTCACATAATGCGATTTTTCTGGTTCTAATAACATCAAAATATTGATCCTTATCTGGCGCCATCTATCCAATAATTACGTTAGTAACGCAACATTTTTTAAAATCCAAAAATTCATATACAAAATCCAAACAAACACTTTACAACGTAATTGAACCCTAATTAGTGTTTTGTTTTGTATTTTCTTCGAAATGTAAGTAAAATTGTTATTTTTGACACTACCACCCAACAACTTCATTTTTCGCAACACTTTTTTACTTTTATTTTGTTCTATTACTTTATTTTGTAAATTATTAATATTAATTATTGTAAAGTTAATGTTTAAAGTGTTATTTCATAAAAATTCAGAAAGTATTTATTTTGGTTACTACTAGATGGCGCCACATAAGGATCAATATTTTGAAGTTATTAGAATCAAAATCAACAATGTAAATCGAAGTTACGTGACGGCCTTATATCGCGCAGCGATATCAGATACCCTAGTAGCAAAATCACTATATGCACACTACACTTACACACTACATTAGCAAATATATATTTTCTCTAAAATTGTGATTTTGCTGCTTGAGCACAGTTGGCCTTGCAAGGCTATATAAAGTCTCTGAAGAGTAAAAAAAAAACGCAATACGGCAACCATCTTCTGTCCAACATCTAACAGCCATTACATATTTTTCTTGATGTAGGTATTAGTTGGATGTATCCAAGCGGCAAAATCACAATTTTAAAAAAAGATGAAAATATATATTTGCTAATGTAGGACAAGTGAACATATAGTGATTTTGCTACTAAGGATACTGTTCCAAAAATATAGGCACAACCGTAGTAGCAAAATCACTATGCATACTTTCCTACATTAGCAAATATATTTTCATCCATCTCTAAAATTGTGATTTTACTGCTTGGGAAGGTTTGAATTAAAGTAAAAAAATCGTTGAAAAATCCACGAAAACGTAATAGATTTATATGCTTTCGTAAGGACGTAATAAAACATAGTGAAACGTAACAGATCTGTTACAATTGTAACAGCAATCGCAACACTGAAATGAAACACAAAACATCTAAATCCTTAGTTAGAATTAATATCTAACCTCAATTGTCATGATGTCATATCAAATTGTCTACTAAATTTTAAGCTATGTGTTCCATGTTTTGGCGGGATATTTGCATCACTCCTTCTTATTCTGAGACAGGGTGTTTTCTAATAAGTTAAACGTTTACACTACCGAATTCTCCAGCTTAATGCACAAAAATAATTTACTATTACTGTTTATTCGGTTATATCTGTAGAATTCTAACATATGGCAGCAGCGAAAATTACCAAATGGAAGGTGCGTACATAAACGAAAACGGTCCTGTCCAGCCAGTCCAGCCAACACTGAACTTGCCAAGTGAAAGTTTTGGAGCGGGAACGGTTCCCGATCCGTCTGCTGAATGTGATCGGTAGGGGTTATTTGTGGCAGTGGGACTTGTGTTTTGTGCAGGTGGCATTGATTCACAACTATTCGAGTTTTTTCGGAGTCACGAATACGCCTATTTCAAATATGAAAATTTAACGGTTTTAATGTGTAAAATATGTCTTATTTCTGTGTTTAAATATAATTTTTATTAACAATTAGTTAAACATGGAATTTGAAGGTAAGTGCATAAATCCACTATACATTTAATCACATCTACTGGATATATTTTCTAATCTATGTTGTTTCATAACAAAAAGAAACACATTTTAACCTTTAAACTAAAACTCAACTTTAAATGCAGTTTGAATTTTTTATGTAGATTAAAATATGTATGACAAAATTTAAAAATAAACACATAGTTGAATACCATTAAATAGTTAATAAAAAGACAAAGTTAAAGAGCTTTGTCTTATATCAATTTTTCCGAGAAATTTGAGCAGTTCTTTAGCACACTTTTTTTTCTTATTTTTCAATATGAATTGAAATTTAAAGTAATTTCATCTCTTTGTTTTGGTTTTATACAGTTTTTTAAAATTTCTAAACGTATTCCTAATTTTTTGAGATACGTTATAATTTGCCTAATTTTTAAATGTTGGTTTTCTCTGTGGGTTTTCTACATGATGCATCCAATGCATAAAACGAGACCCACCCACGTGTACGTTCTTTACTTTTTGATTTTTTTAGTGAAAGTACTTGTGATTTTCATATAAACATATTTTTCATGTATAAATCAAAACATCTGATTTTTTTTAATAGATTCATGGGAAAGTTCGTATGAGTCTCCAGGAACTCTAACACAATCGTGTAAGTAGTGAATTACACTAGTTACTAACTAAATATTGATTTTCACCGATAAATTAAAACTATTAATTACAGCTACTTCGAGTGAAAATGAAGAAAGTTCAACTGCACCCATGAAAAACGAAGATAATACCTTTTCAAGTTCAGAAGAGGACGATAGCAATGTGTCATCAGGTAAAGAGATTACTCCAGTAGATATTTTGTGTCATCTCATAATGTCATGTTCAATTCCAGCCATGGAAAATGAAGGTAAAACCCTACATAGGAGAAATGCTAAAATACTTAATTCCTCAAGCTCAGAAGAGGAAGATAGCAATGTGTCATCAGGTAAGGAGATTAGCCCAATCGATATTTTTTGTATTATTTCATAACATCTAAAGTAACAGTAGGTATGAATATTAATATAATCCTCTTAAATTTATTGAAGTATGCCATTGTATAGAATAAAACAGTCTTTTGAAAATCTATCCACATAAAGTAAAACTATTAATTGCAGCTGCCTTGAGCAAAAATGAAGAAAGTTTAGTTCCAGCAATGAAAAATGAAGGTAAAACCCTACATAGGAGAAAGGCTAAAGTATTTAATTCCTCAAGCTCAGAAGAGGAAGATAGCAATGTGTCATCAGGTAAGGAGATTACTCCAATCGATATTTTTTATATTATCTCATAAAATCTCCTAAATTAACAGTATGAATATTAATACAATTCTCTTAAATTTATTGAAGTATTCCATCGCATAGAATAAAACAAAGTCTTTTGAAAATCTATCAACATAAATTAAAACTATTAATTACAGCTACTTTGAACGAAAATGAAGAAAACACAGATCTATCCATGAAGAATGAAGATAAGGTCTTACATAGAAGAAAGGCTAAAGTACTTATTTTCTCGAGTTCAGATGAGGAAGATAGCAATGTGTCATCAGGTAAGGAGATTACTCCAATAGATATTTTTGTGTTATCACATAATATCTGCTAAAGTAACAGTCTGAAAATTAATATAATTCTTTTAAATTAATTGCACTACTTTATTACATAGAATAAAATACATTTCTTTATTATAAGTGATCCTTAAGAGAATTTTTAATTTCAGATAACAAACATTTGAAGGATCAGCAACCGAACATATCTAATGATGATGATGTAAGAGATAATAATGGTATGATTTTTCACACATATCTTGATAATTTGAAATAATCATTATATTTCTAATATATTGCGTGTAGACAACGAAAACTCGCTCCGATGTAGTGACATAGAAAACATAGTGCCATACCATTCTTAGTGTGTATGAATATTAAATTAATGTTTATAAATGATCAAGTAAGCATAGATAGTTTAAAGAGCAACAAACACCTTGAGAATTAATAATTGTGCCTTGTTAAATGTAGAAACAAAATTTAACTTCACTTAAAAGAATGAAGAAATATTATGACACGATATATAAACCATAGACAAACAAACAACCATATACAACCATATGTCACCATTCATGGTAATTTAATTAAGTAAAACTCACAGTCAGTTCAATTGCATTGCAATTATGTTACTAAGATCTCATGAGTAGAAAGAAAAATGTATATTTATAGGTCATGTACAATCATTTGCGACATAATAACAACTCCAAAATTAATCATATCAAGACGCAAGAATATAATTCACTCTTCAATAGAATATACAGGTAGATATGTATTCAGTAAATGATAAGTATAGACCGGACGATGCCTCATCGCCCATGATGAACACTATTGGAATTTTCTATTTCTAAAGAGTTTTAATTTTATTTATATAATTGGATAAGAAGTGGGTGGTGATCTATAAAATACAAAATACGTCATTATTTGTTCATTTTGTAGTTCAAGTCGAGTAAGGAGTATTAATATTTACTAGCAATACTTTCTCAAGTTTCTCTTTTGTGAGATTTGTTCTCTTTGAATGAAGTACATCCTTATAGATAGGGAACGTCCTTTCTACATCGCAACTCGTTAAAGGTGCATACTGGAAATATTCTTTTATTTCAGCGTATTTAGCTGTTAGATTTTGTGTCATTGCCTCCGTACACAATTCCCGTAATATTATTAAATCTGGATTTCTAATAAAAACTGCGTCTAACATCCGAAGTCACTTGGAATACTTTTGAAAATATTAGTAGCCACATCTAATGTGGTTAATCCATCTTTTAATTTGAGATTTCGATTTTCAAAATATGTGATTAGTTTAGGCAAATTTCCAAAGTGTTCCTAAAGGAATAACAACTGATTTTTTACTTTCTTATACGTAGTATAAGGAAGTATTGTGATGATGAAAATTTTCGAACTCGAGATTTTTGCAGATGTCCACGTTTTGAGGTCCCCTGATACCAAAAAAGTGGTTTTTAAAAAAATGTCTGTGTGTGTGTGTGTCTGTGTGTCTGTCTGTCTGTCTGTGACCACGATAGCGGCCAAACCGCTGTAGATATCAATTCCAAATTTTGTATTTACGTGTATAATCTCCCTCTTGAGATCTGATTAGTTTTTCAGTAAAATCGGTAGACCGGAAGTAGCAGTTTACTTCAGCGAAAAAATCGAATTTTGCCAATATTTCGTCAACTACTAAGTTTAAACAAATTTATAAAGAATTCATATATACTTAAAATTAAAATTGAGAATAATTTTATTTAGAAAGTTTTTCGAAATTCCTACCGGAAGTAGGTCTTTTACTCTTATCGAAAATCAGTTTTTTGCGAATATTTCGCAAGTCATGCTTTTTAGACAAGTACGTTACGGGTATAAAAGTATTTAAAACATAATTTTCAATATCTTTTGTATAAAAAAAATTTCAAAATTCAGACCGGAAGTACCACTTTTACTCTTATCGAATAGCGATTTTTTGCAAATATGTCGTAAGTTATGCATTCTATATATATTTATCAAGAGTACAAAAGTATTTAGAACTGGATTTGCAATATTTTTTGTATATATCAAATTTCAAAATTCGGACCGGAAGTAGCACTTTTACTCTTAGCGAGGAGCACTTTTTTGATAATATCTTGCAAAGTATGCATTCTATAGCAATTTATTAAGCGAATGAAAGTACCTAGAATAGGATTTTGAATAAGTTTTGTATAAAAAAAATTTTAAAATTGTATAGTTTGAAACGCTCATACGTATAAGAAAGTCGTGTGGTGGCCACACCTCATTTTTAAATTTGGGATTTGTGTTAGTTCCTTGCACTCAGAAATACTTCGAGCATCGTAATTTAAACATGTAACGAAATTTTGTACACTATCGAAATTCTCTGCATAAAAAATAGTAGCTTCCAACCATGTTCCCCATCTAGTTATTACTGGCGAGAGAGGCAGTGACAAAGATGGAAGTTTTTCCCTGTAAAGAGCTACTCTCGATTGTGTTTTTCTGAAAACTTTTTTAAAAGCGGATACAAGTCTGTCAACTTCCGGACAGGTATCTCTGGTATATTCACAGATTCTGTGGAGAGCATGTGCTACACAAGTAATATGCAGCATATAAGAATATGTTTCCTTTAATAGTGTGCCTGTTTTTCACATATATGAAGCACTGTCACTAACAAATAAAAATATGTTTCCGCATCAACTGTATTTATAACTTTAGATGCTATTACATATGCATTATATGGAAGAGTTGGATGTAGTCCACCAGTTACAACATTTACCACACAGCATCCTAATATCGTCAGTTTCGTCGGCACTTATCCATAGGTACTGATTTGAAAGATGTCTTCTAATGCATTCCACTGTTTTCGTGAAGCACCTGGGAACATAATATTTGCGTAAGGTGGATTCATCAGGAACATTTCGACCAGTATACTTTTGGAGAAATGTTGTAAAAGTGGGATTGTCAAATTTATTTGATGGGATATTAGCCGCCATTAAAGTTTCACAGTTCTTCGCTAAAATTGTCAGCTTCCAACGGGTCCAATTTCTGTGCGTGTTTTAGCGATGCTAAGTGACGTTGACGCGCGATTTTTCGGCATTCTGTAACGATATTTTACAGACTTTGCTATAAATTTCGGAATCACTGACAACGGACCCTTAATCCAACTCGCTATTGTTTCACGATGCCATTCTCGACGTTCTTCCATATCATATCTGAAAAAGTTACTTAAACAATGTTCTAGAGTCCAACCAGTCCGATGTGGCGGCTCGAGCAACACAGTCGTTTTGAAAGGTACACTCCGAGTAAAAATTCTAGGGTTGTTGAAGTTTGACGTATGTCATGTAACCAATGTCAATGTATTACGTTTATGTAGACAAAAAGGATTTAAAAACGATAATTTATGTACCATACTTCATTTTTACATTATATTTATTGATTAATTACATGGCAATATAACGTATCATTTATACTATTATAACTATTGAACAATTCATAAACAAAATTCATTTCACTGATAAAAGAGCTTTCGTAATGTGTCTTTTGAGCCTTTGAATCGGGTTTCCTTTACCATAGGATATTTAGAGTTGGTACAGTATAGTCATGTCAACTGTGTATAGCAAATGAATTTTATTGCGTAGTACACATCTACAACAATGAAAAATTAATCCGTAAATACCCTTTCATTTTTTAATACCTGTCTGCATCATCTAAAATAATATGAGGAAACCTTTTAATAGGGTTCGTTTTCACAATATCCATCGATGATGAGGATGATGGTTGTGGCTGTTCTTCTGGTGTAGCTGCTTCTTTTTTATTACCAAAGATCTGTTTAATTCGGCGAATTGTTTTTTCGGATTTGCCTGTCATTGCTGACACACGACTTATTACTTAGTCAACAGAAAAAGCATATACTTTTGCCGCCATTTCGGTTTCACAAAATGTAAGAATATTATGCAGTATCGTGAACACTTCGCTCTTGTCGGCTTTTCGCTTACGCATATTCATAATATGTCTAAAAATATATTAAAAACATAGAAGAAATAGCAGTATAATTAAAACAAGTTTTACTAATCTTAAACTCGGACATCTTTTCGTCCGAAACACTAAAAGTCACAAACTCAAACAAACTTGTCAATTTTACCTGACTGTACTAGCACAGCATATGGGACAGGGAGGTGAGGAGCAAGGTTTTTTGGTAGTAGTTCACATTTTTTCCGCCGGACAAATTGGTTTGGTCAGGCTCTAGATGTAAAAAACTAACTAATAATGTATGCGTATGTTACTGAAACTTAACGAAATCCAGTGCACACTTACGTCAAGATCATTGGGAGAAGTAGATTCAATGAAACGGTATTACACAGGAACTATTACAAAAATTGCGAAGTATAGAGCAGGCCCGTTAAGTTCAATTGCACGTCATCGATGACGTTTACATGCTGTCATAACTGTATTAGAGAAACTAAAAAAATTACTTTGTTAAATTATACTTCATCAGCTTAAATACAGTATTTATAAATTGATCGTATTATGTGCATTCATGGCAAAAAAACACGTAATTTCCGTTTCAGTATTAAATTTCTTTGTTACATATTTTTAATAGACTAATAGTTCAATTCGGTGTTGGCAGATAAATCATATCTGTCAAACAAAAGTGTATTCTGTATATTTTTCCTGTAAAATTTTTCATATTTATTTTTGCTTTGATATAAATTGTTTAAAAACAGTTCTTCTTAGAAGTGTATATCCTGTTTATTATTTATTTGCGTCCTTTGAATATAATGCCGGAAGGTTTCTGTAAACAGTCGAAGCTTTTTACAAACTTTTCCATCATCTGTTGAATTTAATGTGAATAGCGTAAGTATTGGATATTTTAAATTTTATTATGGATATGTTATGAAACATTTAAGGTTTTTCCACAATCTAAATCAATATAATAAATAATTTGAGAAAGACTGAGGTCTTAGGTCTTAGAGCATTTCAATTACTAAATATATTACGTTATAGTTATTGTATTGTGAATAATTTTTTTCTTTGGTTATATCAAATGTCACTGACAGAAATAAAAATAGATCCGGCAACATATACAAGACGAGTCGTCATGGATCTAGTATGACGTGCAATTGAATGTAACGCGTTTCCACCATAAGTATGTATTTAACAGTCAAAAGAATGAAAAAACGAAACAAACTCCCCGTACTTTATTTATCTTACGAAATATAAGGTAAATAGAATAAATTTTAAAAACTCCTCACGCTTCTATCTACGCCAATGAAGAAAGGAATTTTAGAGTAAAATCGGTTTTTATACTGGCCGTTTTCGCGACAACAGATGTTGCAGTTCACCATATGAATAGTGCTCATGACGTGTAATTGTTGACGATGGATAAGTATAACTTGAGTTAAAAAAAATTGGTTGGGCTATTTCCATCGTTTGTGGAACTTTGACATTCCAACGTTTCGGCAGTCCTTCTACTGCCGTCATCAGGGTCCAAACTTGTCATTTCTGTATAACTACTTTACCACTCGACTAATTAAGAAAAAACTATTAGCAAAAAAGGAAAGATTATTTTGACGTTAAAAATATTTGACATAATTTGACAAATGTCAAATCCACACCTTTTTTATAGGTTCAGTGTGTATGCGCAATATGCTATTTTTTTCTCGTGTTAGTAGTATTAGTTATTATTTTTAGTTGTCAGTCTGTCTCCGGTCTCGTGGCTGCCGGTCTTTGGTTAACACATTCTCTCATCATAGGGAGCCAGATATTCTTGATCTCCAGGCTGGGCGTACTGATCGTGTCAGGTGTTATCTTCATATACGCTGTTTCTGAAAAAAAACAGATAAAAATCTTATTTTGAAAATGTGACGTGATACCCGATGTTAGAATACAGTTTTTTATGTTTAAACAATGCAAAATACTAAAACTTTAGACTGTTAAATCAGTTATAAAAATCGGGTTGGCTTGTGCAATGTTTCCAGGCTCTTCTTTTTTGTCATCTTACACCGTTTATGAAGAACTGCGGCTACGACTTGATCTTCGTCAAGATCCTCATTGGTGACGTCAATGACAATGTCTCCCTCCGATAGACACTCTTTTACATCAGCTGGTTGGATCTTGTCATCAATGGTCGTCTGTAAATCTTGGACTATTTACGCAATATCTGTACTGACGATTTGAAGCGCATCTAGTATTGAAAGTGGTATCTTTCATTTCTTTCCATGCTTGCAACTTTTATATCGAAAGACTTCATTGCTTGAAACAGGTTACAGTCTTCTTCTGTTTGTTCTAATAAGGAGCTGACATATTTTCGTCTATATCTCTTTTGCAACCACTCATTGGCACCCTGATCCATTGGTAAAAACAATGTGAAGGAGGCTCCGCTTACACCTGCAAATGAAATTGATCGAACTTCAGGAAGACGCATATTTGAAGTCTAAATTTGATGATGTGGAACTAAGCGATTTCTACAGAACATACCTTACTGTAGAAAAGTATTCCCAGTTGCGAACTTTCGCACGAAAAATAATTGGCGCATTTGGAAGCACGTATTAATATGAACAGTTTTTTTCAATTGTGAAAATTAATAAAAGTAAACATCGCACTAGGCTTACAGATGAGAATTTAGAAAACACTTTGCGCCTGTGTACCAGTGGAATTGACCCCAATATTGATCGTCTTGTTTCTGAACTTGAATCTCAAGCCTCTCAGTAATTTCTTCTGTTTGTTAAATTTTTTTTTCATTAAATAGCTCTTGTATTATCTATGTATTATAAATAGATGTGAACTTATCGCTTTTTATTTACTACTATTTATTATCTACCTACGGCCCGCGACTTGATTAATGTCCTGAAGTTAGGCCCACAACCAAGCACAAAGGTTGCCCATATCTGCTTTAGGGCCGGTTTTTGCAATTAAAGTACCCGGTTAACTAATCATTGATTAAGCCTAATCGGCGTTTTTCAATGCAAAGAAATACGCCGGTTATCTAAACAGTGTTTAAGGATTTATTGGACAAAGTTGGCAACATATTTGCTAGTTCTTTTGATCTAAATTTGTACATTTTGCCTTAATAATATTGGCGCCATTTTCTACATTTGAATGTGTTCTTTGTGCTTTTTGCCCTTATTTTATTTTTTGAAGATTATATTCTATATAATACGAAATTTCATTTTATTAAGTAAACTGTAGGTATTTATTTTGTGAATACTGCATATGAGAACTGCTACCTACATAGCACATATTTATAATTTCCATTATGAAATAATTAACAAAGTGCAACAAACTTGAGTGATACTGAAACAAATTTATTGATTACTTACTGCTATTTAAAAATACAAAAATGTGAAAATGAAAATACTAATACAATATACATTCGTATATTCCTATGAAATTAACAGTAGCCAAAAATATGTAAAATATAATGACTTGTAACAAAATCATACAAGTAGGAATAGTTTTGTTAAGAAAAGAAGTCTGCATCCAAGGTCTTAATCTGGATTATCAATCACATTCTAATGGTATAAGATATTGCACTATCCATTGCCATATCTGAGATGAATTAACTTACACCAAATTCTTATAGAATGAATAAAGCACGATCCTTTTACTGAAAGATCATATATCAGCGGTTTATTAAAAACAATACATTCTAACTAACTTTATATCCTTTAAACAAAGCAGGTTGATTGTGAAAACCTTGTTTTCAAATTGGTTTACATGATTTCAACTTAAAAAATGTTATATTCTGGAGGAATCAGAGTGAATTCGAAAGTATCTGCATTAGCCCTTGTAATAGTACGGATTTAAAATATAATTAAAATTAATAAAATGTCCCAAGGTTGGGCACCATATGTAATAGTAGTGCCCTTCAGTTGGTCGCTATATGTAATAGTAATTGTTTAAAATATAATTAAAATGACTCAAATAAATAAAATGACTTATTGGATGTTCCGCGTAATTAGCTCAGTTAAATAGTTCAGTTTTGCATAAGACTCTTAATTTCAAGACGGTTCAGGTATTTAGACACTAAGATTATTGTCCTGCACGTACTATTACTTCTATTTTATATTCCAAATTTCTTAGTGTGAGGTAGACAAATAACACGCAAAAGGATATTTAAATATTATTAATATATTGAAAAAAAAAAAACACTATCAACACAGATCAGGTTACAAACAAAGGTTATAGAAACACAACACAATTCAAATGGTACAACATGAGCAAATACAATTAACAACAGTGCAATGACACTTTACCTATACAGTATACCATGGATTTAATTAAATGCTAATTTAATTATTTTAAAAAAGAACATGCATGATATAGGCCTTTAATTCAAACAACGTTGGGTACCTGATACGATGTTGTGGCGCTGGCACAGGGTCTTCACCGGGCAGCTTTTCCTAGGGTAGATTCAGATCGTCGTCTTCTTTGTTTCGTACTAGAGCACACACTTGTTTTTAACAAAACTGCTACCTCAGGTAGTACACTATTGGTTTTATTAAAACTTATAACTGTTTTTTCACTAGGCTTTTTCTTTTACTTATTACTAATGCGTAGAATTTCTATATTCTTATACGCATTATTAGCCCGTGAAATCGTTCCCTTTTGTTGGGTGCGGTCTAGTGTTATTCTACACGACCTGCGAACCATTTCATGCGCCGACTAGGGAACGTCTGCCTGCCTATTCCTTGCTTAAGGCACGCCACGCCGTATTCTTGCTCGGGGTTTCCCCGGGCCACCTATGTACTTTACATTTCTTCACCACATTCAAGGTTCCACGTGTCGGTTGCACACACACTGTTTCTTATTTATGTCGCATAACTTCCTGGCTGGCGGCGATAATATTAACGCCACTTGTGTTTTTCATTCTTTCACACCGATACCCTTCGCACTATTTCTTTCTTACATATACAGAATTTACATAGAAACATTTTACACAGGAATATAATAATTTAATACAAATAAATGAATAATACATGTTTCCTGATCTGTGTCGATTTATTATCTACCATAATATCATAATATTTTAGATGTTATATTATATTTATATTTTATTCATTATATACAGGGCCTACCGTTACACCCTCAACGTGAACCTGTCAGCTTCTGTAGAATTTCTTCCATGTTTCAATTCCATTTGCAATTTTCCAATATAGTTTAATATGTTAATGACATTTCTAAAGAGTCCAAAATATATTCGATTAATATATCTTAATAAAGTGCTGTTACCCCCACTTCTCCTCAGGATTGTCCTGGCAGAAAGGGAGGCACAAATGGCGCTAACGGCAACTAGAATAATGTCATCCGTCGAAAATTAGAGATCTGCCCGTTTGTCGGAGTTTCACAACTGTAGCCTGGTCCAATTAAATTTATGATAGTTTCGGAAATTTATTGTGTGTCACCTTCAACCTGCCTTACCTTACTTCCCCCTAGTGTGCGTTGGAAAAGATGGGGTGGAGCCTGTGCCTGTAACTCTCGATCTTAGGGGATAGGTCACTCAGATTACTGTCATTCTAATTCAGGCCCACTCCAAAAAGTTACTTATTCCGACAGCGAAAATAATATTGGATACACTAGGTATAGTAAGTAATTCATACACGATATAAACAACAATAACAAGTTCATTATAAAAGTTTTGGAATTATAGATTGCCAAGATGCACCAAGAAAATTATAAAATTCCACAAATGAGTGGATCACCCTATATAAATACAAATTAAATATAAAAAGAGAAACTATCTAAATTTTAAACATCTATGCCACGCCAATAGAGCATAAATGCGCTTAACAATTAAATGAAATTTGAAAATATTCAACTACAAAAAAAATAGAGAAGCTATGACACGTCAAAAGATGCATAAATGCACTTAAAAATTGAAAATTAATTTAAATTTGAAACTAATCAACTGACTAAAATTTAATTAAACTAAGAAATTATGATGATTAAAGAGTAATTAATTAACTTACAAAAGAAATTAAGGCAGAACGAGATCTCGCTCATTTAAGCCCCTACAGTCAATACATTCTGTAGATGTGTATTTTTAAAAATAAAACAAATAATTAATTAGCTATAACACTTTTGAGTACCAAAAATTAATTTAAAACAACAAAATAGACTACTGTCCTGACGGAAATTAACTAGCAATTAAATTGGATAGCTACTCAAAACGTTAATGAAAATGAATTTACAGATAAAAGCGCAAGGTATTCTAATAAAATTAATTAAAGCAAAACAGATAAATAGTGTTACAAATAAGAATAATTATAGATACATAATATCTTGACAGTGCATTCGATCCACTCGGGCATCGGTTTTCTATAAGGCATCCACAATGGATATCTATTAATTCCGGGTCCAAATGAGATAAATTTACCTACATAGTACGGCGGATGGGTCAAATATTCCCAGATATAGTTAAACGTCCACGTTGACTTCCAACACGTGTTCGCACACAAATGCAATCGACAGTACGGTATAAAATAAAAAACTAAAGGGGGAAAATATACGAAACAAGCATTAATCACTAGAAAGAAATTACGAACAGCTGAACTCTTACCGATCCAGGGGTCTACTTCAAACAAAAACGAAAATCCTGCACCATGCGGCAGAAAGCTAATTACCAAAAACTTTATTTGTCACTGTTTAATCATCCACGATTTATCGTGTGAATTATACGGTAAATAGGCAAAACAGTCCATTAATTACAGTGACACTGATTGAAGTAAACGGATCGCCTTCTTAAATCAACTCAAGGGTTCGATTGATATTGAACGAATGACATGACAAGAACACAAGCTTGCGGTAGAAAGTGACAAGGCGACATCTAGCAAGTTGGAAGAGAATTGTTACATAAAATATTTAAAAGTTAAGGGACCAATTAATAAGAACCAAACAAAAAAATAATTTAATAGAAATAATCGCAGATAATTATGCAGCGACGTAAGGAATATAACAACATTAAAGAAAAGGTCATTCTAGATGCTACCTATAGCATAATCAGTCGCACACACACGAGATGGCGCCAAATAAATTAAATGAAAATTCCACATCCCGCACAAAATAATTATACGTAATTCCAACAGTAACAAAAGATTAATTCAAGGCGTGATCTAATACGTACGAAATTATACAACGCAAGTATACAGCGGCACTCGCTGGAAATGCAACAAAAGGATAGAATGCTGATAAGGCATAAGATACACACAAAAAAGGTGTAACAGTGCTGTTAAGTGCAATGACAAAGAGGAAAAGAGCAACCGCATGCATAAATTGCCACAGGATCTTAGAATCCCTACAAATTGAGATAAAGCCCCAGAATTGTAGTAGAATTAAAAAACTTCCAAAACTGATTGATCCTCATCAGAAAAAGTAATGTATTTTGGTTATCAATTAATTTTATTTTTGTAGTAAGCTAAAAGCTACACATATTCAATATTATATTATTTTTATATTTAATTATACTGTTTATTTCATTTATAGAAGAAACAATACAATTACTAAACCACTGAAGAAAATAATTATTAATTAATTTCAAAACATACTTCATACAGCCCTACAAACGATAAATACTGTCAATAATACACAATAAAAATTCAAATTTCTTAGGTTATGCGCATGTGTAAGTAATCCTAATTGTTTAATGTTTTATCAGGCACTCCAAACACCGGTTAAATTACGGACGTTCTTAATTTGTACTAACCGGTGTTTTAATCAATGATTACGCTAACCGGCGTTTTAATCGGAGTTTTAAAAACCGGCCCTTAGAGTATAAGAAATATATGACGTTCTCATAAATTAATATTTTAGATGGCAGCTCTGGCAGTAGTTCGAAGCAATTTATTTCTGATATAAACAGACAAGCACATTCCACCACAGTAGAGGATGATGCAGGAAATTATAACAGTGTGTCTAGAAATTATGAATCAATGCCCACAGTGGTATGTGATTCCATTAAAGAAGACGAGGTACCAAAGAATATTAGTAAGGAGGGTCACAATAATACAAGATCTAAAGCAATCATTGATTCTGATACAAGTTCGGAATCTGAAAAAGAGTTAGACATTATTGATGTTAGCACTGATGAAGAAGTAAGTAAATCTAAGGAATTATGAAATTATATTTCATTTGTGATATTTTATATGCACAAATTTGAATATAAATGTAAATTAAAGTTTTTTTTTTATGTCTTCACTTAAAACTCTCTTCACTAATTTTAATAATTAGGTACAATGTCTAAGAAAGGGTTAAAATATACATTTAGTATGATTTGTTTTTCTATAAGTACTATTATCTTCTTCCAAGCAAATCTTTAATTGTTTGCTTCTCTTAATTTACTGGGCACACCTTGAAAAATGCTTGAGTTAACTCTTAAAGTAACATATACGAGGGCGAATCAAATATGAACCGGACTTTTGTTTTAGAACATTTATTGGTACAGTAAATAAAATTTTGAATGCATCTTATTTTTCTATATATTCTCCTCTTTTATTCACACATTTTTCCCACCGAAACGGAAGCTTTTTATTCCCAAGAATGAATCTGGTCGCGTCTGTAACCAATTGCGCACGAACGTTTCCACACCTTCGTCGTTGTTAATGTGATGATCTCCCAGTTCTTCTTTGAGTGGCCCAAACATGTGGTAGTCACACGGCGACGAATCGGGATTGTAGGACACATATTCCAGTGTTTTCGAGTGACTTTTGTCCACTTTTTCTTGGGTTAATGCAGCTGTGTGGCCAAGCGTTGTCATAGAGGAGAATCGCACTTCGAATAGGAATGTCTCGCCTTTTTTGTCGATAGACCAGTTTCTCTTCATCAAGCAGTTGGCAATAGTACGCAGCATTAACTGTACGCCGCACAGTGGGGTATTTGCCGATTTTAGCTGGACAAAATTATTAATCGCTATATGTATGTATGATTAACAAGGTATGTAGCGCAAAATACTGACTTTGAAATATATTTAGGAAATATTTGGTATTTTTTTTATTTGAAACTATAAAATGTACTACTATACATGTAGTAGGTATGTAGGTATTTCATTATAGGATTAATCATGTATTTGTTACTTAAGAGGAGCGTTTACCTATCGAAAACTACGGCATCGCCGTTTCGCGTTTTTTGAATTTATTTTGTAATTTTAGAATCTCGAAATTTGGGTTAGTGATGCAAAAGGCATTAATTTATAATATCAAGGTCAGTTTTTGTACTAATTTGTTTTCTTAAAAAAGTTATGTGTCTTAGAAATATCGACAAAAATGAAATGAATTTAATTAATGTCTATTAACTAAGGCTGATACACAAAAGAAAAAAACAACCTCCAGCTGCACATTTGATGAACGATATAAAAAATAAAAAACTTTCAGTAATAATTTTTGAAGATAAAAAACATTAAATAGTAAACATTGTCACCTACATTTCACACGAGATTTTTCCAAGCTATTCCGGCGTCTATCCCCACTTTACGATATCTCTACCGGTCCTAGCGAAGACGAAAATCTATCGGAATCGGTCTGCTATTCCAGACTTATGTCAGAGTAGCAGTTTGTAATTAAAAAGAAATGTCATATATACCTATAATATTCGAGTGTTTAATAATATAAGTTATGGGCAAAGCAAAAATTGGCTTATTATAAAACATCAACAGTTCCGTAAGTACTAATTCTTTATACATTATGATTCCCATCTATAGTATTCTTTTATCTATGACAGAATCTGTGAATAAAACCGAAGCGCTGTGACAGAAACGAATATCGTCTACCTCCACCTACTCACACCCCCTTGCGTCTACCCGTCCCGCGAGTAATATAAGTTGCATAAGGTTCTATTTGTTAGTAAACGCCCCTCTTAATATAATACATTAAGACTCTCATGTTTCTGTAATATACATACTCGATGTCAATCAATCTAAAGATGACCAATAATCTTCGCCAAACGAGTTTTCTTTTTCACCTTCTTCTCCTTCTTCTGTTCTTCTGTTTCATCATCTGTTTCATTCGTTATACTTTGTACTTCCCCTGGAAGTAACAGTTCAATGCATTCTTTCGAGAAAGCTCTAGCGTTCTTTTTGGGTTTCGGTCTAATGCTTGATAAGAAGAGTGGATATGAAGTCAGAAATAACCTGTTAATAACATCCTTATTACAAGCTTCGCGGGAGAATTTTCTCGCGTAATTCAATCGATATTCACGGAAGTGCTTATTGCGTGCTTCAGCTGCTTCTTCCGACAACTTCCCAATTGGCGAAAGCGCATTTTTAATAATTGCGGGACCATGAATTAAAACTTTATGTAATGTAGGTGTCATAGGTTGCCATGGATATTTCTCTACGTAAAGTTTTGTTGTGTCCAATGTATATTTTGCAAACTTTTCTTTATCACTTTTGTGTCACCTCGAAATAGTTTCTAAAATAACTTTTAGACGGAAAATTAGAGTTTAGTCCAGTAATTGCAGATGATAGCACCGAATTACTAAAAAAAATCGACGGCTTGTATTACCATCATTAGTAGTTCCAAATCCGGCTTTAGGTATGTCAACTAAGTACCCATTTCTTTTTTTTAATTCTTCTTGAATTTTTTTCTTTCTCTTATAAGATCGATCTAGATCATTGAATAGCATTGAGGCACGATGATTTAGTTCCTATTGCAGCATTACACACTTTTTCATCGACCTTTGTAAACATCATACGATGTTTTACAGTAACGCCTGAAACGTGAGTGGGCTTCAATTCTTTGATTTTATTTGTGACATATTCAATTTCTTCGTTTATAATACCAGTGGTTTCTTTAGTGAATCTTATTCTTATTGGCCTGCAATATCGAGGAGAGTCGGATTATGCCAAATTATTTTATTATTCGTTTCGCAAATTAGTTGCAATGGCACCATTGATGTCAGAAATATGTTAGCGTCAGAATAAGAGTCGCTTTCAGATTTTTGTCTAAATCGAGACTGATGAGAATCATCACACATCCCCATTTTGATGACAATTGAATTGTTGCCCGCTCATTTTCTGTTAAAGTCTGCACTATTTCAGCCAAATATAAAAGCCTTTCAGTAGTGTGATCTAGTAAATCTTATAAATTAATCTCTGCGCAATTTTCGCTAATAACATAAGATTCTGATTTTGGGTAACATAATTTTTTGGCCTGTTGTAATCTACTATAGCATGAATATTGTTTAGTTTTCATAATCTCGTACTGCTTTCTCGAAAGTCCTGCCTCATCAAATCTCAATAGAGCTTCTAAAGGCGAAATTTTCTCTAGATTACGTTCATGACGTTTTGGAGATTCAGTAAGCTGTTCCAGCACTTTTGCAGCGCCTCTTTTACCACAAGACTTTAGTTTGGTTTCGGTAGCAAAAACAAGCTCTTCACATGCCATACTTTTTACCAGTGTTTCCGTTTTTCTTCTTTTTGAACAGTCACTTGATTCATGAAAAGGTATAACTGGCCTTCCTGGTTTTACCACTTCTTCTTGTTGTTTTGTTCAAGTTAGGCCTTGGGCCTTTTACTTATAATCTTAAATATACTAATCTTAATTTGACTTGATGGGTATGAGCTCTTTCAGAGGAATCTTGAGTATGTGTGCCTAAGTGAGGAAGAGCCTAGGTTTTTTATGCGGCAAGTAGATGTCTGGGTCGTATTGCATTTCTTTTGTTAATTTAATGTTGTCATTGTTGTCTGTGAAGTCGAAGAATTTCTTGGAGAGGTCCTCGATGTGTTCTGTGATAGAAGGGGTCTTTGTTTAGTAGTGTATTTATGCATTTCTTACGTACCAGGCTTTGATGACCATCATGAGGGATGTGTTTTGGAATCTTTGGATTGATTTTATGTGTGTCGGTGCTGCGTGTTTCCAAATCTGCGATCCATATGTTAGTGCAGGTCTCAGGATTTGTTTTAGATTTGGATTGAGGGTGCCGGCGGAGCCCAGGAGTGGCCAGAGGCTGCCCCTGCCCATTTTTGTCTTCTTTAGATTGGTGTTGATGTGGTATGAGTATGTTAGTCTTCTGTCCAGGTTGATCCCTAAGTATTTCGCTCGCGGTAACCATGGTATTTCGGTGTGATCTATGTATATGCTTCCGCGAATCGGCTTTATTTTTCTCCGGAAGATGATAGCTTGTGTCTTTTCACTGTTTATCCCTACTCGCCAGGTATGGCACCAGCCTATGAGTTTGTCTATGGCTGTTTGTAGGGTTGAAATAGCAGTCGAGGGGTTTATTGAGGATGTCAAGATGGCGGTGTCATCAGCATATGTTGCTAGGCGAGTATTTGGGGTTTTGGGGATGTCTGAGGTAAATATTGTGTATAAGTGGAGAGAAAGAGCTGAGGCTTTGGAACTCCTGCAGTGAGGAGTCTGGGAGTGGAGGAACTGGTTTTACCAAGTTACAAGGAAGTTGAAAACCGCCTTTAAGCCAAATTTCATATTTTTTAATAAATTTGATGATTTTTAGATACATCCGACCATTTTTCTTGAAATTGGCTTTTAAATAATGACATTTTATGTTTGAATACGTTTGTTTCATCTTCTGTGTATTTTTCTTTACCTAGCAAAAAAATTTCAACATATATAGGTTTTTCCTTTATGGTGTGACCCTCGTACTGTCGCATAATGTTGTAAATGTTCATTCGAGCAACCGTTTTAAATCCCGATGGTCCTGCAACGAAAAAACACAATTCTATTTACAATTTGGAAATAAAAAAAAATTGTTAGGCAGTAATTAAAATATTCCTAAAATGTCAGATTGTAAATAGTCGTACGTAAATTACGTTTTACCAAAAACACTACACTCTAAGCTAATAAATACTGCAGAATTCGGCACTTAGAAACACCTGGATGTGTAACGTTTTCTTTTTTGAATATGAAAAATATAGGAAAATAAAAAAAATGTATTACTTTCAAAACCAGTTAATTACTCTTATCGCATAAATACAGATCCAAATATTTAATATATTAATACACATACCTGGCTCGTATACTTCCATAATACAGAACTTTTGAAAGTTACCCTCAAGTCGGAAATGAATAGTTAAAATTCACGTAACCCGCTCAGAGCACTGTAAGAAAAACGTGTAGCACTATTAATATTCAATTTTGTAACTCGCATACTGGACAGGCTGTTCATATTTATAATAAATCTATTGCATGTAATAATACCCGACTAGTAGAGGTTTTAATGAGACAAAAGAAATTTGGGGTCGGATCAACTTTCTAAAATGGATTTTTGTCCAGGTAGAATTGACGAATACCCCACTGTGCGCCGTTCATGGAGAAAATCATGCCTATACAATCACTAGAAATCGTTGCGAGAAGTTTCCCAGCAGAAAGACGAGTCTTGGCTTTCCGGTTTTCGCCATTCCATGCTTGCCTGCTTAGACTCCGGGGTGTAGTGATGCACCCACGTCTCATCACGGGTGACAATGTGCCTCAAGAAAACATCCCCTTCTGTTCGATATCGTGCCAGAAGTCTTCCACACACGGCAAGACGGTTTGCTTTCTGATTTTCCGTCAAGAGGCGAGGAACCCACCATGCCGACACTTTTCGGTAACCCAAATCATCTGAAATGATTGATTGAGCACTCCCATACGATATTCCGGCGTGTGGAGCAAATTCCCATATTGTAAGGCAGCGGTCTTCTTCAAACATCTCACGGAGCGCAAGAATATTCATCTCACTGGTGCTTGTTCGCGGTCGGAGTGCATAGGTCTCGGAAAACTTTTCGCACCAGTCGTAGACTTGGGTTCTTGAAATCGTTTTTTCAGCGAACTGTGCAGTTAGTGGACGCAAAATTTTCGGCAGGTTTTACGCCCTCCCACGACAAAAACTTAATAATAATGCGCTGCTCAACAGACGTGTGCACCTCTTGCTCAGACATGATGCTACTAACAGCTAATCTGCTCTGGCGAGCCGAACCGATTTACTCCCCTCCACTTTACATCCCCACCAAACATATATCAAGACGTCACGTTACTCACTTCACCTAGGGATCGTTAAAAGGAAAAGTCCGGTTCATATATGACTCGCCCTCGTATATTCAATTTAAAACTTGGTTTCCAGCTTAGAAACGTGTAAAGTCAGGTATAGATGTCAACGTTTAACGAAGTGATACAAGGTCTTCAATATCAACGAGCAGCCATGAGGATGTCCTCTAACCTGACGCGATTCCAAGCCAGAAATCAAGTTCTATATTGTGACAACGGGCTGTGGATGAGTACACGGTAGATTAATAACTGTCTTCTTTTTAGACATTTTCAAGGTCAGTGAAGAAACAAATAACATTGCCACAAGCATTAACAGCGTTAAACAGTACAAGTATACAACAAAAAGAAACAGTTGAAGAAAAACCTGTGGACAATGTAGTATTAAAGCAGAATAACGATGCAAATTCTATTGCTGTAAGTCAAGCTGATTATGACGAGCAATTGGCAAAAGTGAGAAATTTGCGAGATGACTATCGTAAAATGGAATGCTTACTGAAAACCATAAATTTGTCTACATTGCCGGATAAAGGTGAGCTGTTGCATAAGAAACACGCAAATTTGCGGGATGCTGTCAAATTTGCCGAAACGAAGCTGAACACAATGCAAGTTAACAAAGGTAATGATAATTAACATTCATATAAAAATGCAATTAGACATATACACGGTCATTCTAAATATATGATAAATTTTATGGGCTGATTCCTAAGGTTATTCTGAACATAAAAGTTTATGAGATGAGATTGAAACAAGGTCCAAGTTCCCACAGATTCTTTATTAAATACGGCGACCGGTTTCGTGAGTTTAAAATAATATACTCACATCATCAGGCCAAGCTTAAACAAAAAATAAGCCCGTGACACCAATGTACAAATTAAAAAATTAAAAACAAGTGATAAAATGTGTTTTAAAATGTGTTCAACAAATTAACTAATTGAATATAACAAATTGTACAAGTCATATAATGAAAAATTCTTTTCGTTATTTAAAAACAAATTGTGAAAAGATTCAAAAAGTCAAAAAAACAGTGAAATTATATCAATATGAAATAAAGGAGACTAATCACAACACTTACAATCCCAAAAAAGACTACCTTCCTTGCACCAGCAACCACATCCATGTAAAAATCATAGGTCTCAATAGACCGTACTGATAATTAAATTTATTCAAAAATAATTAAAAGGAATAAATCAAAATTATTCCTGTGTGTCAAATGTAATAATCATAATTTACATACAAGTCTGTTATATTTAAAATACGACATACAACACATTAAAAACTTGTATATGGGATAACACTCACAAGCAAACGGTCACACGCAAAGTGACCTTATAATTCAAAACTCAAATTTGTAAAAAAAAATTTTAATTGAATATAGTTTAACCAGTACAAAATGTGTATTTTTTAATTTATATTACATTAATCCTAAGTAAGCAGAATAATTTAACAAATGAAACAATAAAATAGAAACAGACCTCTGAAATATATTTAATCTCAACGAAATTATTAAAAAATTTTTTGAAAATTTAAATAGATTCAAAGCAATACCAATTTTTATCACACATTTTATCACTTGTTTTTAATTTTTTAATTTGTACATTGGTGTCACGGGCTTATTTTTTGTTTAAGCTTGGCCTGATGATGTGAGTATATTATTTTAAACTCACGAAACCGGTCGCCGTATTTAATAAAGAATCTGTGGGAACTTGGACCTTGCTTCAATCTCATCTCTTAACCATCCACCCACACATGGTCTATCATACCAATAAAAGTTTATGTTGTGTTTTAAACGGGTATAGTTTGAAAGTTACACGATGTTTAATAGTAAATTTAAAATTTTGTTATAGTATACCTAACAAGATTTAATGTCACACCTGTCAAAGTTTTCTAATATGAATTACACAAATGCTGAGTTCTGCGATATGTACTTTGTGTACGGTCTTGCCAATGGAGAACTGTACCTGAACCGCTTCATTCCGCATCAGTTTTTGTTCCAAGTATTCTACACCGACAAGGCTAATTTCTCCAGATATGTGCTATTATTAATTTTCAGCTATAATATCCCAAGAGCATTGATAACAGTACGAAATAATTTTATCACAGTTTTTGAAAGCACGTTACTTGGTAACAGCCCGACGCCGTAGGCGGAGGGCTGTTAACCTAAAGTAACGTGCTTGAGAAGTTGTGATAAAATTATGAGTATTTATCAATGCTCGCGGGATATTCGGTAAGAAAATTTTTTGCGATTCAATGAAAATTATTTATTAAAAACACAATTATTGAAAGAACAATTCGAAAAATTATATTTCGATGATGATGTATTCGCTTCGGTTACTGAAGATGTGTTTCCACGCATACTATTGATTATTCTATTGTGATGTTCTTGATCGATATTTAAATAAGGTTTTATAGAATTTGCATTGTTGTGGCCTGTAATTTTTAACAACTGTTGTTCGTCAATTCCATTTTTAGCAAGTGTACTAACAGCAGTTGCCCTATTGGAATGATTGGTAATTTTCCTCTCTTTGGTATCCAAACCAACTGCTTCAGCAGAAGATTTTGTCCATCCGTTGATGGTATTCTTACCCAGAGGTACATTGTCGTACCACTTATCATTTTCTGTTTTCCAATGGCGATTCGGTTTTAAAAATAGTCTGTTTGTTTTGATATTTTTTCCTCTTTTCGATAATAATTTTAAAAATAATCTAACAGGGCAAACGTTGCTGTCACTATTTTGAACTAACCATTTACTAGAAGCGCAGTTCTTTGAACCTCCTTGGCAGGTCTTACTGAAAACTGGATTGTATTCGACCCTGTTAGTTGGAGAGCCATCATTGTTTTTCTCGATATGAAAATATTCAACCAAGCAAGCAACAGCCTCACCACCTCTCCATGCCAATTCCACCGCGGCGATATGATAAAATTTGCGTAGGAGACCTAGAGGGGTATTTTCATCCCAAAAGTTTATAATTTTGTTCATTTCGGTTGAACTTAATGGGACTGAACTCGTTTTACGTTTAGTGGGATCTATTTGTAAATTTTTTCGTGCTACGTCGCGTGCATTTCGGGCTTGTTTGAATGCAACACTGTTAAAGGGGTCTATCATGATATTATACTCGTTGTAATATTTTTCTTGTAGTAATTTACTTGTCACATTCCACATAGTTTTAACTGTAGCTTCCTTAAAGTCCGTGCCATCTCTCTTTTTCATATTAACTGCCCAATCTTTCAGTATTAAAGCAAGTTCTTCAATTGTACGATTTCCATCCAACTCATATTTCCTGGTGTTGCAAAAGTCTATAAATGTTTTCCATGTGTATTTTTTACTATTAATAGTATTTTTTGGTACATTTTCTTCAATGATTTTGTCAATTGACTCATTATTTTGAATACCAAAACGAGAAAGTGACATTTTGAAAAATTTTATACAATTAAATTAAATAAGCGTCAAAACCATTGCGTAGCAACCTCTTGATGACAGAAGTGAAAACTACCCTAGGGTTGTTATCAGTTAAATGATGAGTTTATTGGTTATTTTGAGACATGTGATCACAAATAGACGAATTTGATAGGATTCCATTTTAAGCAAAAAATTTTCATAATAATCACACATAGACAGAAGATAATCCACACGAAACTTTGGAAACTCGTCATCAACATCAATTCTCTGTTAATGTGTGGGCCAGAATTGTTGGAGATCACTTGATAGGTCCATATTTTTTGCCGATGAGTTTAAAAGGAGAAGTATACCGCCGCTTTCTTGAAGAGAAGCTACCTCTACTGTTGGCAGAAGTCCCGTTGCAATTAATATTGCAAATGTATTTTATGCACGATGATAAATTCTCTAGATTTTTTTCTCTGGGGTCACCTTAAATCACTAGTTTATACGACTCCCATTGAAAATGTCGCTGAACTGAGGAATAGTAATTCGAAACACCCCCGGTATTCTTGAACGCACTCACCAATTAATACAACGGAGGATAGAAGCTTGCATGCACTGCAGTTGAAGGCGGTCATTTTGAACAATTTTTGTAAGTAAACTTTGTTGTATTAGTACATTTTATTGTGTGAACTATTAAATTACTATTAAACATCCTATAACTTTAAAACTATGCCGTTTAAGGCATAAATTCATATGAACTATTATGATCATAATATCATATCATAATCAAGAATATCAGTCTATAAAATTTATCGCATATATTTAGAATGTCCCCATATGAAACACATGTATTGTATATACAGGGTATATATTAAGGCTAGTTTGTCTAATAAACTTTGCCTCTGAAGTTAGACACTTTTGAAGTATTTCAATTTTTGTAAAAAAAATTGATAGCTGCAGGCTATTACTCATAACAACATTCCCGATAATTGAATGCATGTGCAGACTTAAAATTCTAGGTAATTGTTTTGGAAAGCATACTGCCTCAAATGCGGTATTATAAACTTTTCGAAATAATAACGAGTGATCAGAAAACAATGTTAAACATTTCATTATTATATATTATTAAAATAAAACACAGTATACTTGAATATGTGTGTATTCAATATTAACGTGTCTGTAGAACTAACTCAAGAGAAAAATAATATCGTACATATATCGCATTTCTCCAGCCCATCTGCATCTTATATAAAGAAATATACTGATACATAATAGAGTGCTGGCATTTTAATGAGTATAAGATATACACACAATTCTCAAATGGTAAACACCACACATATAATTGTGATTTATATTTTTGTACAGGAAATGCACATGATGCATTTCTAACAATATCAATATCTTGTTATTTTTGAATAGCAACATACATTTTTTTTCAACTTCATTAGATTCCACGTTCAAATTAGTTAGAGTGTTGTCACTGTGCGTAAATATTACTACCGGGAAAAGGTAGAATTTGGGTTTGTCGTAATTAAAAAGAAAACTACACACATTTGGTCACAGCAGACAAAAAAAGCGATATGAGATTTTAAAGCCGTAGATTGAATGTTTTTAAGTAATATATTTTAATGTGCCGTCTTATTTTAACATTAAGTTTTTAAATTGTTATACTATTAACATACATATGAGGCCAAATTTATATAGCCCAAAATGTACTTAGGCAAATGTGAGTAAGTTTCTATTTTATGTAAAATAATTTGTAACTATTAGCTGGCATCGTGTAATATGTTTTTCTTCTATACACATTAAAAATAGGTTTTGCGAGGGTCCAAAATAATTAGAACCGAAACGTCACAAGCCGGGGAAAAACAGTTTTCTTTTTCGTTACAACAAACCCAAATTCTGCCTTTTCCCGGTTGTAATATTTACACACACGCGCGCGACTATCAAACTATGGGAAGAGTGAAGTAATATGGTATTCGGTCAGATAAAACAAACAGCAATTACGTGCTCCTTATGTCTCCTTAAGACCCATTGTTTCTTAAATGGGCTCATCAAGTTACAACTTGGCTAAATATTTATAGTCCATCGGTTTACACACACCTTTTTTGTATACCCTTCTTCCCTACACCTGATTAAATAATTAATACTCTGTATATTTTTCAAATTATAAAAATGACTACGTGCAATATCAAATTTAAAACTTAACATCGGTAATCTCAGAATGTAACTTAGATACGATGCATTTTCAATGTAAAATGATGTGCAACAACATGTTTGAAATTTTAAGGGTAATTGTGACCACCAATTTTTATGTGTTTTTGTGATATACATAATTACTAGATGTACAGTCGCGAGCATGGAAAACGGGACACTTATTTTACATAGATATTGTCTATCTTTGAATGACATTCAGTGACATTTAGTACAAAGGAAATATTTATAATTAGGTACATCAACATTCATTTTATATTAATATTTGCGATTTCCTAATTTCGAGGTCGCACATGCTGTTTTTGAATGTTCGATATTAGAAAACGCCATACATTCTCTATAATATTTAAATCCGGGCTATTTGCTCGGCCAGTTGAGAACATGAATGTTATTTTCAGCAAACTAATCAGTCACTATACGTGAACTATGCACAGGGCAATTATCTTGTAGGTATATATAGTTGCCTTCTGGGAATGACGGGGGGGGGGGGGTAGTCATATATTCAGCACTATTAAATCTGTCTTCTATATGCCATAAAACACCAAGTCCGCTTCTAGAAATGAGCCCCACATATTAATCGAAAAACGCCCACTCTTGTTTTGTTTATTTACGTATTTTTCCACATATCGAGTACTTCTGGGCCTATAAACTCTAATCCTGCCACTGTGAGTAGATTAAATTCCGTCCGTAAAAACAACGTTATTCCAAAAATGTTGATCTCTGGTAATTCCTGATTCTATTTTATTACTTATCTTGAAACAGTACTTTTACCAATTCCAATCTCTTCTGCAACTTGCCTTCTCGACCATCCCTTTGCAATTGTTTCTAAAATGTTAATTCTGTCCGTCAAGATGTCATGTGACATTTTTTAACGTGTTACAGTGTGATGACGGTACACACAATAATTACATTTCAACGGTGACTGCACATTATTAGTATTAAGACATGGCCCATTTACCATGCTCGCGACTGTACTTTGCCAACGTGCTGGATCTAAATTGTAAGGATTTCCGATTTTTATAGACTTACATTAAAATTTCTAACAACTATCAATAATTATACTTTCCTGCTGATGATGTTAATCAACATATAACGAAATATTGGGAATTAAACAAAAGAGTACAATTGATTTTATTTGACCGATTACCCTGTTACTTCACTCTTCTCATATATATATAAATATTTATACAGGGTTATGATAAAGTAACGCACAAAATTCATAAAACGTACAATGTTCATTTTTGAAAAAAATGCAAAAACACGTCAAACAGTTTATTTTATTCCGCGTCTTTTAACATAAGTTAAAAAAATAAAACGTCAAATTTGTCAAAGTTATGACGTCATCAATATTTTTTTTTAAATATGAAGCTTGGTTTTTTCTTTTACTTTATTGATAAAGCTTGTTTTTCTGCATTATAAAGAAATAATTGAAGTAGGGGTCACATAAGAAAAAACTGAGAGAATTAATAAAAGACAAAATAAACTTTATTATATATATTTTCATTTAGATTTGAAAACCGAACCTACTAAATATCTCAAAGTGGTGCCATGGGAAGAGCTTCAAGCCATGTCCGAAGCAGTACAACCTAAGACGTTTGGTAAGACAGGTTAGTTTGGAAAATAATTTATGTTTTGGAGTTGCATAGAAAGATTTCAAATATTCCTTCACAGCAATAGCGACTATAAACGCCCAAAAGACAGTGACTATGGAACATTTACAAGAAATCCACAAGTCGTTAGAAACACGACCCACTGAAGAAACTTTAGCGGAAAGTCCTAGAGGATTAAGAGTAGAATTAATGAAGCATCAAAAACACGCACTAGCATGGCTTCTATGGCGAGAAGGTCAAAAACCATCTGGCGGCATATTAGGTAATTACTACAAACGCCATCATGTCAAACTTAATAACTTTTAGTCCGAATCTTTTAACACATTCCAGGCCGCTAGCAAAATAATTCCATACTTAAGGGGCCACCTCAGTTGTGAATAAAATCAGTTAATTTATAGAAATAATAATATTTTGCTCCTTATGCTTAAAATTCATGTTTTTTTAAGCAGCTGTTAAAGCAGACACGTCCTTTGTTATTTTTTTTTAGATAGGTATATTATTACATTTGTAGACTTTTTTTTATATAAATGTATTTTTAAACTAAATTCATTTTGCAAGTAAAAAGAAACATGGCATATCTTGTACTCTCTTCCTCCCCTCTCCCTATCTTCACCTCCCTCTTTCTTCCCCTCCCTTTCTTTCTCGCTCTCTTTCTCCGTCTCATTCCACCCTTTCTCCCTCCCTCTCTCCCTCCCTCTCTCTCTCCCTCTCTCTCTCTCTCTCCCTCTCTCTCTCTCCCTCTCTCTCTCCCTCTCTCTCTCTCTCTCCCTCTCTCTCTCTCTCTCCCTCTCTCTCTCCCACTCCCCCTTTCTCCCTCCCTCCCTCACTTTCATATTTGGCCCTTTTACCCGTAATATATTGCTTGAAGTTGAGCCTTTCCCTATGTAGAAGTAAGGATTCATCTAACGAGAGGGCTTCATTTGGCGCATAGACCTTCCGGAAATTTTGTATTAGGATCTGTAAGAGTTGGCACACCTTACTTAATCTTTCAGCACTCTCTGTGTTATTGCTGCAATTGATCTACTATCCCTGTAAATCCATTTGGTTCATCTTTGTTTGACAAGAACTTACTGTTTTTGAAGTGTAAACTTCTTTAGGCGCGTTACGCTGATTGTAGGCAGTGAACAAGACTGACCTGCAACGCTCGGATATGTAACGCTCTTCGGGTAAAGTCGGCTAAGGGAACAAGATAAATAAATATATAGAGGTATTTAATTTAAATTAAATTGAAATTTAAATGAATAAATAAATTCATGTCCCAGAGCAGATGTGAACCGCAGCCGCCTGGGTGAGAGGCCAGCACTTAACCATTAGACCAAGGGCCGGAGTCGAAAGCCAGTATTCATATCGTCTATTTATATATATACATGCGTCCGAAAATCTCCTTAATAATGCTTGCGGCCGAGGCAAGACAATCTCGAGTACGTTAAAGTTTTTCGCGGACAAGATATACACACAATTTTTTGGGCAACCGTTAAATTTGTCAATCGATTTAATTTAAATTGAGACAATTTAATTTAATTTAGTTCTAAAGGTGCTAAATTAAAGTGGTTTACTTGCTTTACATGCGTTACCATGGAAATGAGACGAATATAATAAACTACAAATACTTGATAGTTGTCAAAATAAGTCGTAGAATGTGTGATTAAACATGTGTCAAAATGTGTATTTACTTTAACGGCCGCGAAATTGTATTTCCCGAACTGTGTTGCGTTCGCGAAATGGTAACTTCGCGGACGATTATTTAAATGTAATATAGAACGAAAAAAGAAAGTTGTATTTCTTATTATTAACCTCGCCTTGATGAAGTGTACACGTCTGCTGTGTGGTTTTAAGCACACCCATTTTCTTGTTTGTTTGAGGCCTGTCATTTATTTCCATTATCTTTCCATATTAATTACTGTGTGTGACAAGCAGATCCATAAAATATCAGTTCATAAAGCACGAAACACTTCAATACGATTAGATATATGATCGAATGTAAGAATTACTCCCGCACTTGTAGGATCAAATTATCTGGAATGTAATTTGCCAAACTTGGTCTCTAATTCTTGCCTTTAAGTCGTCGATGTTATGGGGTCTGTTCTGTATATTTTACTTTTTATATATCTTTTTAAAAAATATCCGGCTAACGCGCAGGCTATTCCAGAGGTCAAAGGTTTTGTCCAAAAGGTTGCTTACTAGCCTAGCATAGTCCTCGCCCCTCAAAAAATTTAAATATATTTCTCCAAAAAATATGGTTTTGGGTCCAACCGATATTCTTGACCAAACGTTAATTTTGTTGTGGATTTTGCGTATATGATTTTTGGGGTCCCAGTATCGTAAATTTTGACGATTCTTTCTCCATTAAATGTAGATGTTGCTTCATCCGAAAAAAATATTCTGGCTGCTAAACAGTAATTAGGATCCATCATTGTTTTGCAGAACTCTGAACGGTAATCTGAATCATTTTCACTTAATTCGTGAATTTTTCGGTTTTTAAATATTTTATTACTCTACTCTGACATTACTCTGTTCAGAGCTAATATTCGGGATGGTTGATGTAGATTTTGCTTGTAGGACGAGTAACGTATCAAGTAATGTCAAGGGTGAGCTTCGGTTGACAAGTCCTGAATCGATGCTTAATATTCCTTTCTTCCTTGAACTTGGTTTCTATTTTTTATCTGCTGATTTGACGATATTTATTGTTAAATAAAGAACACACACTTCCGTCTGAGAACGCCATTTACCACCACAACCGAGCATAATTAAGATTTTAATCCTTTTTTTTTCAGTGAAACTTCTCATTTTGTTTTTAACCCAAATTAGAACTTAGTTTATGTATTTCCTTTTCCCATTGTTTAAAACTATCCGTATTTTCTTTTTGTAGATATCTTCGTTGGAAATAATTGGAAATACATTGAATACAGATGGGATTCTTCCTTTTATGACCGCACCATCAGGAACACTGACCTCGACAGCATTATCCCTATCTTCCAGCCACTTTCTCTCATCTTCATTTAGGTTGATCTGCACACAACTGTCAACAACGTTAACATTATTTCTTCTTTATAGATTTATTCAGATTAAACTAGATTTATCCTGTTATTTCTGAAGCCTTTACCTTATTGAAACATTCCAAGGATGTATTTCTATCTTTACTTTTATTATATCGTGTCGAATAAAGAACACTTTTTTGTATATCCTTTTTTAAAAATACTATTAAATATAAGTATCAGGTATTTATTGTATTGTTAAATGTGACCATAAAATATCTAACAGAGAACAATCTTTTTACAAATTTATATACTGCGTCTATTCGCTTTGAAAGATGTTTACATGTCTAGCATGTCTAATTTCTCCTTTTTCATACAATTTTACAGCATTCAAATGGCTAGCTAACTCTTTTTACTGTTCCATCTTTCATCATCACTCTCTCTCTGTTATTTATTTTTAATACATAGTTAAGCTTGAAAAGTGGTTCACTTCTCAATATATTTAATGCCACTTTTACACAATGCGAAAAGTTTGGTTCGGCCTTTGTATATTGAAAACACATCTTGTGCTCCTCTTTTCTATAAATATAGAATACATGAATTTATTTTTGTGTTTATTTTTATACCTTTTCTTATATATTTATTTCAATCTCAAATTATTATATACCTTTCATCATAATGTTGCGCCTTTGAGGTTATGCAACTCATAATTCTTTTTAGCAACTATGTTTACAACTAAAAATGTATTTTCTTATTCTAATAGTTAATTGTCTAACTATTTTAAAATACTTAAACTATAAGGATCACGGCAATATGTATAAAGAATGAGTACTTGCGGAACTGTTGATGTTGATATTTTATAATAAGCCAATTTTCGCTTGCCCATAGCTGTTATATTATTATACACTCGAATATTATAGGTATATATGACATTTAAATGCCAGTGACAGTTTGTAACTAAACTGTCACTCGCATTTCTTCCGATAGATTTTCGTCTTCGCTAGGACCGGTAGAGATACCGTAAAGTGGGGATAGACGACGCGTAAAATCTTGTATGAAATGTGTGTGACAAGGTTTACTGTTTAATGTTTTTTATCTTTAAAAATAAGTACATAAATTTGATTTTTTCTTTATATCGTACATCAAATGTGCAGCTAGCGCGTAGAGGTCGTTTTTTTTCATTTGTGTACATGCCTTAGTTTTCGATAGGTAAACGCTCCTCTTAAGGCAGTTCTTTCAAAATTTATTACTAGATAGAGAATGTAAGGATTTTTCCGAAAATGTAATATTTGACCGTTGCAATATAAGTTTGTTGAGTTGCTGCCCCTCTTTGCGCCGCCACTGGTTAGGATAGAAAGGTATAATTTATGTCAACAGGCAGGGATTTAAAAATAAAAATTGATCTGTCTGAGGAAAAAAGTAGGAATAAAAATTTTACGAATTTTATTCCATACTTTACATTCGCACTAAATATGAACTTAGTTTTGAAAATAGTACACCCGTTCGCATCATTAAACCTTTACCTTTTTGCTCAAAGCATAGATTTACTTGTATTGCTTTCTAACGTACAAAAAACTGGAAATAAAAATGATGTTTTGTGGGCACATTTCTCTTCCGCCAAAACCTTTTCAAACGCAGCCTTAAGATTCTAATTTCGAATTAAACATACACGGGCCTAAAACACGTTTACCTGTAAAAATAACAAATCAAAATTAAAAATGTAACATCCTCGTTGCAGCTGACGACATGGGGCTTGGTAAAACATTAACTATGATATCCCTAGTGCTTAAAACAAGAGAAATAAAGGAAAGCCTCGGCGATGAGGGGGATTCAGACGAAGAAAATCGCAATCAACGGAGTTCTAAACCCCAAGGAGGTACGCTAGTTGTTTGTCCCGCTAGCTTACTAAGACAGTGGGAGGCGGAGGTCGATAAACATTGCAAACGATATTTGCTGTCTGTAGAACTGTACCATGGCGCGAAAAGAGAGGCAAGACCTAGAACGTATGGATATTTAAAATTGTCTGTATTTTTATTTTATGAATCCTATCGATTTCAGTTTAGCCAAACGTGATATGGTAATCACCACCTATGCGATATGCATGCATGAATTTGAAAAGAAATCTGCCATATATCAAGTACGATGGAGAAGAATTATTCTAGATGAAGCACATCAAGTGCGTAACTACAAATCACGAACAGCTATAGCCGTATGCGCTTTAAGTGGACAATCGCGATGGGCGCTCACTGGTACACCGGTGCACAACAAAGAGGAGGACATGTTTTCGTTGATGAAATTCTTGAGATGTGCACCTCTCGATGATATAGGCGTGAGTATTTTATAATAATACTATAATCTTTATTCATATAAATGCACATAATGTTTACATATACAGTTACGGACAAATAAAAGTCAAACATTCCTTCTTTGAATAATACGAGCCAATAATTTAGTTAGCCATTTTGCACTAGCAATTATTCTTGCCTTAACAACAATATTAACGTGTGACATTTTTACGAAAAAATGTATCGTTGACAAGTTGATGACATTTATGAAGTTGGGACTACATATTATGTTCTATTCCGTAAAATTTTAAAAGCCAGCAATTACAACTAAAATAAAGCAAAATTTTGTGTAAGAGTTGTCCCACTTTTTTCTATCCGTAACTGTACATGGCCACACAAGAACTAGAAAAAATTTTACGATTAATCAAACTTATTAAATACTTTTTCCTAAGTCTTGAACTGTTGAAAATAAATAAGTGATTTTTTAAAATTTAATTCCTAAAGATTTAACCAATATTTTGCGCTATTACTGGCATTTTCGCTATGTTTCTTGCGAGATTTCAAAGTTGACTTACTAGACGTGTCAAATATTGTGTATTTTGAAATAGATTGTTCCATTTCTATTGCCAAAAAAATAATGTAAAATACAATTTTTGAGAAACTTTTATTATCATTGTTTATGGTTTTCTAGGTTCAGTTTTGAGATATTGGCCTGTTCTGACAGAAATATTATACGTTTCTCAAGGGTAGCAAACTTTCCAAATGTCAAACTTAACCATTATAATAATAATAATAATAATAACTTTATTGCTGTAGATCCAACTGGACACAAGCATTGTCATACAGTAAATATAAATACAAATAAAATACAAATACATAAACAACAATCAATAAAATTACGAAATTCAATTTAAAAATTCATTTAAATTATTTATTTACTTATTTATATTTCATAAGACACATACGTACATGTACGTCTAGTCTAGAAATTCCCTAACACTATAGAGGGCTGCCTCCACCAAACATCTTTTTAATTCCACTATAAACCGTGTTTGGGAATTTGAAATTTACTTGAGACCCTGAGGTAGTCCATTGAAAACCCATATAGCCATATGGTGTGGCCCCCGCTTAAAGAGAGCCGAAGAGTGAGCTGGAATAGAGAAATCATTGCATTGTCGCGTTTTCATGTTATCATAAATTTCGCTATTGCGAGTAAAGAGGGTGTCATTCTCAATGAGAAACATAACAAATTCATATATGTATGTATAAGCCGGGGTAGAGTCAAAAGTCTCAAATCCCGGAAAATGGGTTTGCACGGAGTATTATATGGCACGCCATACAATGATCGAATTATCCGTTTCTGGAACCTAAAAATATTCCCTAAGAGAACAGCTTCCCCAAAAAAATCGGTGCATAGGCCTCGATTCCACATAAGTGTAATAGAATGATTTCAATGAAAACATTGTCACGCTTCTCCTCAAGACGCTGATGGCATACAACGACGTACTTTCTTGGGCAGCTCAGCGCAATGCCTCTTCCACGACAGGCAGCAGTCCAGCGTTAGGCCGAAATAATTGCGGTGAGAGGGCTCTAGCTTTGGTTTATTATTAGACTTCACGTACAGTTCTCTCAACAATAAGGTTACCAATCTAAAGCATAAATTCTGTCTAATATTTGTAGGCCCCCCTATAAAACTTTATTATGAATGAAATAAGGTGTTTTCGGAAATTAAACCCGGTCATTGGGGTTACAACACGGTTAGCACGAATGCGTTCGTTAATTCAGTCGGGTAAAAACAACCTTGTTCGTAATCTAAAAAGTAACCAGGTTCAACAACCCGGTTCGATTTTCATAAACCTGGTAAGTGAGTAGGGTAATGCAGGTTGTTTTGCCCCTCCCCGGTCCATTTCTTCTGTCGTACTGCCAGTACAGCTAAATTATGTTATGAAGATAGCTATTTATAAGGTTATATGCAGACGTTTACGTTACGTTACCTAACGTGACCGCAATTGCGTTCGGAAATGTTTCATTTAACCGGGTAAAGTTACTGACTCTGTTAGGCACTTTCTAACCGGGTCAGGTTAATGCTATACATTTTCCGAAAACGCCTATAGTCAATCTTTCAGACCACAGAGTTTCGGGGTAAAATAAATATATGGATGAATAGGTTTATACATTCATATACACTTAATGTAAACATCATAAATCACCCGCTTTTTATTTGGGATGTTTTTGCAATTTTAGGTGGGCTCACGTTGTAAGTATATTCTATGTCAAATACTCTGATAATTTTCGAGTTCCCTTTCTTTCATGATCAAGACACCAACTAATAGCACAGATAAATATCCAGATGGCCCATGATTAACAAATTTTTGTAGCCCTAAAATGGTTACGAACACCAGGCTACGCCACCGTCGCCCGGTTACTACCACTAGAGGCGCTGAATATTTGATAAATTTATATAATCTGCAGTTTAGTTGTAATTTAAGAGATTGAAACCTACAATTGGTATTCTAGTTAATGACAGATGACGCTCCTAAAAAAATTATTATTTTAGGTAATTTATTTTGGTACTGAATAAGTTAGTTTACATATATTTTTTTCTGTTATTTGAAAATATTATAATTATTTTTGTCTAATAATTAACAAAACCATTTTTACTAAATATAGGATTCAAAATTTCATTTAATTTCTATCCATATGATCATAAGACTTAAGGTCTATAGTTGCTTGCAATCATTTCTGCACAAAAAACTGTTACATCAACTATGCACACAAAGTTACCTTGTGCCTACTTTTTTTTTCTATTTATATGATTTATTGACTATAAATTCCAAGAGCTCCTCCTTCATTGAGTAAGATTAATGTTTCGGGAATATTATTATAAAAATACAAGGTAGGAAGAGGATTGATTTTAGTGTACAAACTGGAAAATATCCTAATGTAAACACTTATATAGGTATAGCACAGATAATATACAGGCTGGCGCACCACATTCCCATCGGTTTATATATACGAAAAGTGGCAAAATGTTTTAACACTTTGCCACATTACGGGCACATTTTAAAATTATTTTGAAATATACAGAGTGTTTCAATAAAATGTTGCGTACCTAAGTTATGAAAATTTAAATGGAACACTTGTATATTATGGCATATTTTGATACTATAGGCTAAATGAAGGCTACTTACTGTTATACTCCCTATACATAACTTAACAGAGACATTTAACTATTTCTGTCTTACATATTTGAGTGAATTATTTTAAATTGTATTTCTTGTTTACTCAAAGCATCAGACTTTAAGATAAGTTAAAGGTGAAATCTAAAAATTATACAGAGCGTTTAAAAACAATATTATTATTATTACTTCAAACAGATACATTATTTACTATTATTACTAAAAACTATATTAGTAATTTAGGATTTTCAATTTCAAACTTTAGTTTCTTGCAATTCATTTTTTAAATGGCTAATATTTATTAACCTAACGGTTTGATTGGTTTTGTTTCACAATAATTAAAAAGCATCATAACTAGGTAAACAACAAATACATACTTTATTAAACAAATAACAAACTTAAGTAGTAAAAGAAAACTAATGTTTTAACAAGTGCTCAAAATGATGTCCTTATTTTTCAATACATAAGCGAATTTTCTCTTGAAAGGACTGTTTAACTCTTGTTAAAATACTTGGTGTTAAAGAACGAAACGATATTCTTATTCTTTCTCTCATATCGTCTGGTGTGGTTGGTGGTGTATCATAGACAATATTTTTGAAATATTCCCATAAAAAAAATCAGAAGTCGTTAGATCTGGAGAATTTACTGGCCAATTGAGTGGACCGCCGCGTCCTGTCCACCTATTGGGATATTGCCTATCCAATTCAATTCTAACATTTACTTGAAAATGCGCTGGTGCACCGTCTAGTTGTAACCACATTCTTTGTTAGTTACCAACAAAGAAGAACGTATCACTAGCGTTCCAATTATTCCACCCTACACATTGACACAACATCTGTGTTGCCTTCGAGAGTTCTAAAAAAATGGGAATTTTCGCGTTATTGTGGAATGATGACTCGTCCGTAAAAAGTACAAAATCCAAAAAAACTTCATCTTTATTAAACTTCATAGAACCCATAAACAAAATACGAGTTGACGATCGTAATCTACTTCCAAAAGTGCTTGGTGTAATTGAATACAATACGGGAAAAAGCTGTGCCTTTTTATAATTTTTCCGACGCTCCGCCTGCTTAATTATTCCATTGGCTTCACTTATTTTTCGCTGACTTGTATGTGGCTTTTCTACAAGAGATTCGATAACAACAAAATCATTTTCTTCATTTCCCATAATTGGTCTTTGCCTTTCTGGTTTCTAATAACACTTGCAATAAACTTTCTAATGACCGCCTGTCAGGGCGATGACGCGTGTTAGGATATTTTTGAGCATAAACTCTTGATGCTAGCAAGTAATTTTCGTCAAACTCTCTATTACTAAAATCATATCCACCTTTTCGCTTTGAGAGTCGGTTCTCATTTTAAATAATTGAAATTATTGAAACGACGTTGAACGGCGATGACGTCTTAACTAATATGTACTGTAACTGTCAAATAATTTATCTGGCTGAAGTAATAATAATTCCGCCTGCTTTTGAGAAATAAATTGCAAGGAATTAGTGTTTGAAATTGAAAATCCTAAATTACTAAAGAACTGAAAACTCTTATAGCTGCGACCATCATCTGACTAAAAACTTGAACAGAGAATTTTACACTCACTTTTTGAAAGGAACTGGGTGGTATATGCGCATTTGTTATTTTTGAAGTGTAAACTTCTTTAGACGCGTTGCGCTGATTGTAGGCAGTGAACAAGACTGACCTGCAACGCTCGGATATGTGTAACGCTCGTTCGGGTAAAGTCGGCTAAGGGAACGAGATAAATATATCATATAAAGGTATTTAATTTCAATTAAATTGAAATTTAAATGAATAAATAAATTCATGTCCCCGAGCAGATTCGATCCCGAGATCTCACCCGCCGACACGTTACCATCAGACCAAGCGCCGGACTTGTAAGGGAGTATTCATATCGTCTATTTATATATATATATATATACCAAATATAAATAATATATATATAACAAATACATAGGCCATCGGCAAATGTAAGTATACATAGATTTTCAGCATTGTTAATTGATTTTATCTTACAAGGAGCAAAACTTAATATGTTTTTTATCTACACCTAATAAAGGTCTGATGAAGGTTCTGAAGGAGGACCGAAACGTCACAAAGCCGAAAATACGAGTTTTATTTACAAAATTACCTAAACCCTAATTCTACCATTGCGGTAGTAAGCTACATACATAGTGATATACGTCATCAGTTAAAAAACTGAATTTCGTCGAGCATTTTATATATATATATATATATATATATATATATAGGTACATACGTTCGGCGACGGGAGAGCATGACGCATCAGTCGTATAATACGTTACTAAATATTATACGCGTGTGTACATGTGTAAATGTAATAAATGTGCGAATACGTTTTATTTAATACATTACTGAAATATTATACGCGTCTATTTCGTATTATTAACCTCGCCTTGATGAAGTTTACACTTCTGTTGTGTGGTTTTAAGCATACTCATTCTTCTTGTTGTTAGTGCTCTGCTCTTCTTGTTTTTCTGATCAATACTATAGGTCTCCTTTATGTCACTGAAAGAAATAATTTTATTATACATAACCGCCATTTAGTAAATTATTTCGAAAACTCTTAAATAAATGAGGTGCAAATCTTTCACCGGCACTTCGACACACTCTTTGACGCCAGTCATTTGGACACTTGATGTAAAACCTCGACTCGATCATCAGTAAAAGGGATATTGCCTCATTTTCATATAACAAAAATTCTGCGATATGAATGTCTAATAAAGCAACTAAGTTGATGTAAACATTTTTTGTTAAATAATCTGTTAAATAGGTAACCCAATAACATTATTATGTTTCAGTGAAAGGACAATAATTACAGATTCAGAATAATCTAAGAAATTATGATTATGATCGACGGACTTCAGTGAAATCATTCCGGGCTCTTTTTATGCTTCATTCAAAGCGAGATTGTAGATGAATCACAATGTTTTCGCTTTTTTTCATGGCATACTCACCCTTTTTAGGCGAAATTTATTTAGAGAATGTTTTCGCATGGCGATTAAGAAATATGTATGAACTAAATATGAAATACACATAAACATTTTTTGTTAAATAAACTGTTCAATAGGTAACCAAATAACTTTATTATGTGTCAGTGAAAGGACAATAATTACAAATTCAGAATAATCTAAGAAATTATGATCGATGAACGAATCTGATTTCAGCGAATATTGTAAACTGACTCGGCATTAAAAGTAAAATGACGATCCTCATAACTAAGAAAAAACATACGCATACTGCTTTTTTGTACATAGGGCAAAATTGATTTAAAGAGTGCTAAATTAACAAGTCATTACTCCAATCGTATAGAGTGTAAATTAATTAAACAAATTTTAACAAAAAAAAATGATTTAATCCGTGCCTGAGGTGAACATAAAATTTTACAGCGTGCCAAAACAAATGTACCCATGCAATTAAAATTGTTATCGGATTTATGTCAACTACTTTTCTAAGTTTTTCTAATTGGGAAGTGTTTGTAACTACGATCATGATGACTGATGGGTACACAGATATTACTCTATTTGGTTTATTTTCTAATATAAAATCTCACTCGGAAAACCGAAAATAATGTTTGAATTTATATCATCTGAAATTCAAGAATTCCTAATTTATATTGATAAGTATGGTATGTTTACATATATGTTTTTTGTCGTTCACTAACAAAAGTGAATTGGTTTTTTGTCGTCAACTCAAGGCTAAATGTGTTTGGGATGAGATGAATAAGGAGATTGTATTGTTAAATATCAAAAATAGAAAATAGATCTTAATTCAAGTTCCCCAATATCGTCATCTGGTGTCGGTTAGTTAAACTTAAAAGATAACTTATAGCAAATCCTAATTTCATTTTTCCGGCAAACATGTGGTTCAAATATAAAATAATGGTAAATTCTAAATCGTAGTGTCCTCTATTTTCCTTAAATGAACTAAAACTGAAGGGCTACAATAAAGCCTATCTCATGGGCTCTCTGTTTCTTTCTCTGTGCTAATAGGGATACCATAGCAAAGAATTATTTTATCCTAAACCAAAATATATTTAACATTTTTATATACTAGAATCGCTCTCGCAACCGACATGCGCCACCAAAATTAAAATGGCGTCAAATTTGAGACGTTGCAAAATTTGATCTGTCAAGTAATATTAATTTTGGCACTATAACCCTAAATGATCAATTGTGCTAAGTACTATTGAAAAGCCGAATATAATGACTATTTTATATTTGTATGAAATTGTCTGTTGTCAGTAATTAGATATAAATATAAAAAAAGGTTAATTTTCAGAGAAAATTGAACTTTTGAAATTCATTTAAACATTCAGGAATGTATTTAATAATTATGTTCGAGTTAGTTTTACTACAGACAATAAAGATATTTAGTAGCAAAGACAGCTCTACAGCAGTATCCTTACCAATAGTGCTATATTGGTTTTCCATTAAATGCATCAAAATTAAAGTATTTTTACATGCAACAGCGAGAATGTCAGAAAAGTATTATACTAATTATAAAAACATTTGTTTGCCAGATTCTTACTGTTCACTATGATTATTACCATTATCACTGGTGTACTAAAAGCAACTTGTTTGAAACATTTCTCGTAGGTATATCATTGATTACAACATAATCTTTGCATGCTAATCAAACATTTTTGATTAAGCTAAACACATCATAGTGTTGAGTTGTGTCTGTAGAGGAACGGTCGCTATGCCCAAGTGCGATATTTGTTTCTTGAGTGTCTCACGTTATGATGATTCTATAATGTGTGCGGCACCTCTATGTGCTAAAACTTTACATATAAAATGTACAAACATTACGACTGAAGAACTATGTGATTTAAAAACATCTGGAAATATAAAAAGCTGGCGGTGCAGTGTGTGTGAAGAGAAACAGGCTCCCTTCCCGCAAGAAAAACCTACAGCGAATTTGCAAGTACCTCTAGTTAACGACTCCAATGTCATGAGCGGTATTAATATCGAGAATATTATGGCTACTAAGATAAAACAAGCAATCAATAGCGTTACAGAGGAAGTTATAAACTTACTAAAAGTTGAAATAAATAAACTACACATGTATAATGGAAACTTTTCGGATGAATTAGATAAATTGCGTGCGGAAATAACTACATTAAAAAGAGAGAATTCCAATTTAAAAAGAGAACTTATTAATTTTAAAACGTATTCCGCATCTTCCGTAAAAGATTATAATCCTACACCTGCAATTGATTCTAATGCGCTACAAAAACAGAATTCAAAAAACACGAATCTTACAAAAAAAGTTGATATGCACTCACTAGAAAATCGGAATACGGAAATAAATGTAAATAATGATGACAAAATACCAAATAAGAAGTCGTATACAGAGATTCTCAAAACTTATGAACTGCAGAAATGCGACGCAGAGGTTACCGACACTGAACAGGCGGGTTCTCAGGTTGTTATGAATCGCAGAAGAATGCCCTCCGAAGAGAAAGAATGGATTAAGGTGCAAACAAAGAAAACGCAGAAAAAGAATAAATTATCTGTTACTGGTAGTTCCACCACAACTAAGATAAGGGCAATTCCAAAACAATCATACATGTTCGTATCAAGAATACAACCCACCACAGAAGCATCTGATATCAAGACACATTTGGCTGACTTTTTTCCAGAAGTGGTAGTGGAAGATCTCACATCATCTCATCCAGAAGTATACAAATCTTTTAAAGTAACCATTAACCAGTCTAACTTCGAAAAGGCTCTGGATCCGACCATGTGGCCTTCAGGGGCATATGTTTCGAGGTTTTTTCACCCACGTCGCGGGAATACAAACCGAACGTAGGAGTTCATTGTAATTTAAATAATGACATTGACTATAATTTCTTACTACTTAATTGTCGATCACTTACTCACGATAAGGCTGATGCAATTACTACAGATTATTTAAATTATTATAATATTAATTTTTTATGTTTCACAGAGACCTGGTTAACTTCAAACTCTGTGAGTTACATCCATATCCAGGATTTTGCTTTGAGGGCCAGCTATTCTCGTACTAATCGAAAGGGTGGGGGAGTTGCTATTTTGGCTAGGAAAGGAGTAGAGGTGACAGAGGTTAATACAAATGATTTTTCGGTGGAGGGTGTAACTGAGTTTTGCGGTGTGTATTGGAAGGTGAGGCTTTCTTCTATATTAGTAGTTCTATGTTATAGACCACCGAATAATTCTGTTGAGGATTTTTCTGTATTTTTTGAAAGTATTACAAATTTATTAGACAACTTATTTATGGTTGATATCCCAATTATTGTTCTCGGTGACTTTAATATAGATCCTGTCAGAGATCATACTCAATATCAGATATTGAGAAACATTTTGCAGACCTATAACCTTTACAATATTGTAAGTACACCAACTCGTGGGAATTACATCCTTGATCATTTTTTCATCAATCATAATAGGGATCATGCAAAAATATTAGTTGTAGACAATCATATATCAGATCACAGAACAGTGCTAGTAAACGTTCCTCAACTATTTAGTGCTCTTAATGGGTGTCCCATAGTTTACAAAAGAAAATTTAACAAGGAAAATGTGGATCGCTTTGCATCTGATTTGATGTGTGAAGACTGGAGCGGAGTGTATGATCATTCCAATTTTCAAGAATGTTTTGATAGATTCACTAGAATTTTTCTGTATTATTTTAATCTGCACTTCCCAATACAAAGATCGCGGGCCGTACACGCAAATAAGCGCTGGGTCAATAGTGAAGTGATTACATCATCAAGCGAACTAAAGTCTTTATATTACCTTCGGTTAAAATATCCGGTTCTAGATGATTACTATAAAAAAGCTAAGATTGAACACCAATATTTAGTAGATCATACAAAGCGGACATATTATCAGAACAAAATATTTAGCTCAGAAAACCCACACAAAACAGCCTGGTCTGTTATTAAAGAATTATCAAATGCTGTACCAGATGGATCCAACTATGAAATAAAAATAAACAACAAATTACTTTTCAACCCCAACATAATAGCTCAGCATCTCAATGAATTCTTCTTATGTGCCCCATTAAATAATAGCTTATTCCAGTCAACGAGCAACACTACTAACAACAATTCTACTCCCCAAAGAGTAAACAAAACCATTTTCTTAGAGCCAATATCTTTCAACGAACTTTCCTATATCATATTAAATAAATTAAAAAATTCTCATTCATCTGGTCCTGACGAAATTCCATCATTTGTAATCAGGGCGATTTATACCTCTATTATACCTGTTCTATCATACCTCATTAATATGTCTCTCCAGCAAGGGAAATTCCCACATATTCTGAAAACTACTAAAGTAGTTCCTATACATAAGGGTGGAGACAAATCATCTATGGGAAACTACAGGCCGGTTGCACTTACATCCTGTTTTTCAAAAATATTTGAATATTGCTTCTTAGATAGATTAAATAACTTTTTGGTTAAAAATAATATACTGAGCAATTACCAACATGGCTTCAGGAAAGGCCGGTCAACTACTACCGCCCTTAATGCTTTTTATAATTTTATTGTCACTGCCATTGATGAGGGTACTTACCCTGTTGCAATGTTTCTTGATTTAAGTAAGGCTTTCGACTGTGTGGACCACAGTCTTTTGATAAACAAGTTAGAAATCTTGGGGATCAGGGGTGTTGCTCTTGATTGGATAAAATCTTTCCTCATGGGTAGGAGGCAATATGTTAATATTACCTATCGCAGTTCAAACAGAATTAGTAGCCATAACTCTGAGATGATGACGAGTGGCAGAGGTGTGCCCCAGGGTTCAGTACTGGGACCAGTGCTATTTCTGCTCTTTATTAATGACCTACCGCAAATTGTTTCAGACACCTTCATCACAATTTATGCTGACGATATTGCGCTGGTTACTGCTGCTTCAGATGACCAAATTCTTACTATAAAATGCAACAGTATATTGAACACTGTTTCTGAATGGTTTATGAAAAACAAGCTCATTCTTAACAATTCCAAAACCACCTATATAAGATTCCATCCTTATCAATTTCAGGCGGATAAGGAGTTTTATTTGAACCTCAATCTTAACGGTAATAGGATGGTGAGAAGTGAAAATTACAAGTTTTTGGGGGTGTGGATGGATGAATTGTTAAGTTGGAAACATCACTGTGAGACACTATTAGCAAAACTGAACTCATTTTGTTTCTTGTTCAGATCCTTACGGGCGGTTTTGACTGAGCAGCAGCTGATGGGCTTGTATCATGCATACATTGCAAGCAGATTGAGGTATGGTATTGGGTTTTGGGGTACTTCGGCATTGGCTGCTGATATTTTTATATGTCAAAAGAAGATTGTGCGAATTATAGCTGGTGTCGGGCCCTCTCACTCTGCCAAACCCTCTTTTATTGACCTGAACATCTTGACTCTGCCATGTATATTAATAGAAGACCTGGCAAACCACGTACATAATAATAAACATGATTATACATTAAATCGTGATTTGCATGGTCTCAGTACGAGATCTGGGGATAATTTCGTAATACCTAAATCAAGACTAAAATTACATCAGTACTCTCCCCAGGTACTCGCATTAAGAGTATATAATAAGTTACCATCAGTTATTAGGCATCTACGACCCAAACAGTTTAAGAACCGATTGCATCAGGTTTTGTCGGTGAAAGCTTATTACTCCCTACAGGAGTTTTTGGATTGTAATTTTAGAGTATAATCTTAAATACATGTACCTAGTTTTAAGTTCTACACTAACAGCAATAATAAGGCTAAATCCTTTGTATTGAGTGATCTGTATATTTGTATTTTTTACTTTTTAGTTTCTTTTTTTAAATGACTTGTCCAACGTACCAATGTATAACTTGGATTAATAAACTATACTACTATACTATCATTATTATTTACTTAAGCTTTAAACTAGTATAAATTTGTTGTTGTTAAAGATTATATTTAACGCAGAATTAAACAATTCAAACATATTTTAAAGTATTTCAAATGTTGAGTATTCGTAAGCTGAATCTTTGCTACTGATCAGAATTTAACTTACCAAGCAACTTTAAATTATAATACAATAATGAACAAGTATTTTTACTATCCCGATTTATAATGTACTACATTAATATTATTACAATACTATCACATATTTTTGAAATTATATAATCTTAATTCCATTAATAACAATAAATAATTACAAAATTAAAGTCCTACAGAAAATATACAAAGGTTATTTTAGCAAAACTATAAAAATAATATAACAGAAATATGTTTTAACTGCACCCCCCGTGCAACTGCTTTTCTTGTCACATTAATAAACTCAATCATTATTTTATTCTGAAATCCACCATTCCTCTATTACAGTCTGTGGTTATACCTTCTTAAATTTGAAAATTTCCTAAGCAGTATTACATATGTGATCTTCAAACAATTGTTATTTCAGTTAGTCATCTACTTCTTCGACTAGACAGAGTTCTTTCTTCAACTGATCAATATAAGTACAAATTATTTTAACTATCGTAATCTTCTGCCAAAACATTATCAACAAATATTTTAACAGGTTGCAAAATCTGTCTTTGACTTTTGATATAGATACTAATCTGTTTCCAATGCTACATAAGCTACATTCGTTTTATCAGTTACGTGATTATTCTAAATAACATATAGCAATTACAAGTAAAACCAAACATTTCTGTTGAATAAAACTTACCTTCACTTATATAATTTGGTTTTAAGATCAATATATTTGTCTTATTTCTGAACAGGAAAGTGTGCTGATTAATTTTTAATGAGCAGATTTCCTTTAGAATAATAAAGTCAGCGTTTCTAATGCTTCTTGTAAATTGGAAAACACGTTCTGACAATATTTAGCTTGTATTCTTATGTCAGATAATCGTAGGTTATAAAATCCGAACTGCAAAATATTTATGTGCCAGTAAAATTTCAAACATTATTAATATCAAGGTCATTTAATTATGTGAAATAAAAGTTCTTCGCTCAGTTTCTTATACATAATCCCAAGTCTCATGTGTAATTGTTCGAAAAACGCTATACTGAATACTAGTCACCTGCTTGTCATACGCTACGCTTGTCAAGTGTCATCCGCTCCGTGAAAATAAAAATCTGACAACAATGCTCAGAATAGCCATGTATTAAATAAAATATTGATATAGAAAAGTAATATTTAATAATTTTATCTATAATATTTAATTTCTAACTGACTTTCATGTAATAGTATTTTACTAGCCATAGCCATTTATCCTAAAATATTAATTAGTTGGTTGAATTTTGTTGTTCTAAAAGTGTTCCGGTTGATTGGATTTTGTAGTGGTATTGAATCAGCGTTTTTAGTTCGTACTTTTGCCGTGTCGGTTGCGAAAACGACCCGACTATACATATATACATCAATGAGATAAATTATTTTGTTATGTATAGCAAATCTTATTTACTTTACGAAAACCCGGCGCACAGAAGTAATATTTTAAATTATAGGTGTAAAATTGTATTTAATTACAGGTGCCCACACTCTATCTCCCCCATATAAACTTGCTTAATATTGATGACAGAGGATCAGATAAATTAGTAAAGTTGTTAAGTAATTTGAGGAGTATTTGATAGTATTTTCACATTCAGATTTAACATTTGTTGTCAACTTGAAGATATTTAAAAAAAATGAAAGTTGCCGAAATTTTCTGTTATACATGTCGTTAATCGTCAGAAATAGAACAAAACTAAAAATGGCACCTTGTAGTATTTTCTACGTATAATTTAATAATATTCATTAAAAATTCATGGCCAACATAATTATCAAGATATAATGTAATAAATTTTTGAAAAAAATTATCATATCAAACCTTATATATGAAATCAGAAAAACATAATGCCTATATATTATTATAATTTTGTATTCCCCGTATAATTCTTAGGCAAAAAGTTATAAGATATTATAGGCCTAAAATTTAAAGTTTACCATTTTTCTGAAACATTCAATGTTTTTATAAAATTATATTTCTCGTAATCGACGTGTTAGATAGACACAATTTTGGCCTAATACAAGCATATTTTATTTTTTTGCAATTACTAATTGGATTTGCAGAAAACTGGAACAAAATTACTTGAAATATTTTTGTCTAAAAGTGATTGTTTTTTCAAATGGAACACGCTGCATATCGGTTCATTTTTGGTTTGCTTACTAAATTTTGCACCAAATCATGTAAAACTGTCGATTACTGAGCTATTGTCGTTTTCTGATGTAATTTTGCCATAGTGAGCCATATTTGCCACGAAATTGACAATTGAATGGATGACATTTAATAAGTTGCTTTTCAGTTGTCAAGCCTGATTTTATAATGAATTTTTCTAAAAATGAGCTTAGATATACGATTTTTGTATGTATTGGGGCAACGACAAAAAATGGATATATTTTATTTACAATACAGTAACATGATTCAAAATATATGTTTCTAACCAAACAAAAAAAAGTAAACATGCTTCCGAAATGATAAATCGGTATTAATAAAGCGTGAAGCACTTTTATTTCTAAATATTTGTCGAATATGTTCCCTCATATCTTCTTTTGTGATTACAGGTGTACTGTATATTTGCTCTTTTACGGATCCTTATAAAAAGAAATTAATTTGTGATGTCCGAAGACCCAGCAGGCTAGTGAATAGGGTCTCCACGGGATAGCTATTTCACTGGAAACATTTCATTAAAGTATTTCCTGTCTGTAGCATAGAATGTAGAGATTCGCCGTCTTGTTGCATCTACATTTCTTCGTAAATTTAGCAAAACATCTTCCAATAATTCCACTAAATGCTTGATAGAAGTTACTCATAAGCTTCTTCGTTAATACTGCCTTCAAATAAATGCGGGCCTATCATTCAATCACCACGAATGCCTCCCCATTGCTGATGATCTATTTATTACCTAGTGAGTAAGAGTTTTCATTTGAATAGTAATGAAAATTGTTTTTGTAAACAGTACTGTTTCTATTGAAACCAGCTTCATCTGCAAATCACACACTCACAAAAAGAATTGCCCAGGCATTCATTTAATTAGCAGAGCACTCTTCTAGCTATAAAATAATGGGGTGACTCAATATTTAAATGTATTTATTACGAATGTTATTTATTTCTTTTTAAGATAATTGCAACCATGGGTTGACTAATATCCAACACACTTCTTTCATGGGTACTCACGTGTGGATTATCTGTTGTTTATATAAGAATTCTTAACTGATTTTCATCATTAACTATATATTTAGGTTTCCTTTTTTTTGAATTAGCAATACTACCAGTAGTAATGAAAGCATCATTACTCTTCTAAAGGCATGTGGTTTGGGACATCTTCCTCAGAGTAACGCTGCTGGTAAACTCTTTGGGCTGATAAATAATTTTTTTGACACTCCTTCAGTACAAAATGACCGTATTAAAATAAAAAACATAGAGTTGGCAAAATTATATAAAAAACGACAAAATAGCTCAGTAATGGTCACTTTTAAAATAATAACGTCTTATATGCTTTTGGTTCCATCTAAAAAAAACACTTTTAGAGAAAAATATGTGATGTAACTTTAATCTATGTTTTCTGCAAATTGAATTAGTATTTGAAAGAAAAATGTTTGTATTAGGCCCTTTTATTATGAACAACTTTACCAAAAATTGTGTCCATCTAATACGTCGTTTTCGAGAAGTATAATTTTATAAAAACATTTAATTTTTCAGAAAAATGGTAATAAGTCAAGAACCTTAAATTTTAGGCCTATACTATCTTAAAACTTTTTGACTAAGAATTATACGGGGAATACAAAAATGTAATAATATATAGGGTGTTCCATTTAAAAAACTATAACTATGGTCAGCCACCATGGTATGGAACACACCGTATAATACACAATATTTTTAAATTGTGCTCCTAATGAGCAGCTATCAAAAGAAAAAAACCGCTTCGAAATATCTTTACTCGTAAAGGCACAATCGGCCTTACCCGCGGAGATGACTCACCCCGTTTATATTTGTTATGTTTTAGTTGTCATTCATAAGCCCATCTTAGTTTTTAAAACAGTATGATTATATTTAGGAGATTTGCACTCCAAACACATATGGGGTTTAATTTATCTCATTTTTATTAATATTTTTAACATAAACAGAATAGTTATTTGTAATCGTATTGTAAAGAAAAAGGAAATATTATTCCAACCAACAACAAGTTGTAGGAAATTATATGGTAAATAATACAGTTTAACCTGTTTATTAAAATAAGAAAATGGCCATAATTTATTTATTTATAAAAATAACTATCAAGTAGCACATCATGTGAATCGTTGAGAAAACACCTTTTTTTATAGTCATGGCCTATACTGCATTAGAAAAAACACAAGTTTGTGTCATCACTCAAAAAATAAAGCTAAAATAAAGAAATAGGTTAAAGTGTATTATTTACCATATAATTTCCTACAACTTTTTCCTTTACACATTTCTTCTAAATCGAACGAAATATCAAAAAAAATCTGCAAAATATCTAGTAAGCCACTTTTACCAACAAACAAAACACTAATTAAATAGAGCTATTAAAACTGCAGTTCTTTTCTCATTTTACCGAATCTCTCTATTTGTTGTAGTTTTCGAGATCGTGGTACTAAACATCAGAAAAAACTGACCCTGTATACATATATAAAAATTAATACTGGAAGCCTTTGCTTTGTGATATTCCCTACTACAAATAAATAAAACTACTTTTAAACTTGTTATACCACTATAATTCGATAAATGAGTGTTTTAATCCAACTCTGCATTTCAAGAGGAATTTATATACAGGGTGTGGCAACGACCTGTAATCGGTCCCTTACGGTGTACATATTAACTTGATTGAAAAATGTTTTTAGTAAAAGTTATTTGGGAAAGCACAGGCTATGACCTAAAATTACTTTGATGTATACAGGGTGTTTAGTTTCCTCCCTACCTTATATAAATTTCTTATTTTAAATGGAACATACTATATATTTTTACATTTTTGGATTCCTGGGCGCAATATAAGCCAAATTTGTACAACACATCATATGGATTAAATTAATGGTTTTCGAGATATTTCGTATTAAAGGGAAAAAAACGCATTTTTAATAATTTTTTAAAAATTTTATATCTCCTGCATTTGTAATTATTTTGTAATAATTTTTTTATACCATTGTAACAACAGTTCAAGATGCTCAGCCAATACGAAAAAATGTTCATTTTATAACATTGGGTGTTTGGAAATTGAACATGAATTTGAAAATTTTAAAATAGTTGTAATCATTTTTTTTCAAATGTAACACCCTGTATATTTCTATGCCGTTCGATGCAGGCTAAAGACCGCTTTCGTTTCCATATAACACTTCATATACCCTGTTGCTAATTATTTCCCATAACACATTGTTTAAGGTACTAACGGGTTAACTGATTTGTTACATAAATATTTTCTAATCAGCAACGGTACTGGATGCGAGAACAGAGTAATTCGCCCAGTAGCACAGTCTGCATCCAGTATCTCAGGGTCGTTTAATATTTATTATTGTAATGAATCTATATGACTAATAATTGAACAAAGAGTGAATGAATGCGCATATTTAATTTAATGACAAAACTCACCTACCTTAATCTTATGCTTCTCAATCCTCAATCAAAAGTTCCTCAGGTAACCGGTGTTGATTCTTTTCGATAGCTAACTGCTTACTTGAATGATCTTGTGATTATATATAAAGTTATTACTGGACGCCACTCACTTTGATTGATATGATCGTAATTTTATTATCACTAGAGTTAGCATATCGTGGCTCTAGATATGTTAGTGAAAGAAAGTAAGAAACATTCACTGAGCTTATTGCGTTACCTCAAAGAACGAAGGATAATCAATTTAGAACACAAGTGTCGTAAACTTAACAATATTTATTACATGAAATAATTGAAAACAAGGTACAATAAACATTTAACACTAATAAACACAGGTTTCATTTACACATCTTACATCAGATTACACAATTCTTAACTTGATAATCTGGCCAGACAGATAAATTATTGTTACGCAAAGATTAACACAAATAACCTATTACAATATCTTCGTAAAACAAATACCAATGGTAAATTAAAATCGGATATTAAATTTTGAACAAAATGCAACAACTAAGGTATGTATTAATTTGACAAAGTGAATAATTCGTATTGGAACTTTTAAAAGATTAACTTAAAGTTACGATATTATAGGCAATAGTACAAAGATTCTAACAATGAACTCGAAATTTCAGATTAATACCATTATTTACAGTAGTGTAATGATTCAAATAACAACGTGAACAGAAAGATATAGATTAATCCTCAAAACTATTTTAACGTTATCCGACGGACTATATAATACAGTTTTATTGCTACAAAACCAGAAGGAATTGCCTTTGAGTTTATTCTAGCGACGGTACAATAATTTTTAAGCGCTCTGAGACATAAGCAATATGTTAATTACCTTGAAGTGTGCAGATACGATAATAATCGTGGTTGGCGGGTATGCGGCGGGTCGATGACTTTCCCCGAAGATAAGATGAATTTTTTCGGTAGTTTGACAGGAAACGGAGTCCGACGGCAACGGTTCAGTATCAAGACTGCTTCAAATTCCCATAAGGTAAATTATCTTGATCAGCCAAATCTTCTCTCAGACTGGACTAATGATCGTTTGATAATTTTAAGAACCACTAGGCACGTTAAATCGTCACTTAACTAGCTTTTGACACTGCTATATTACGTACACTGTGGTAACAATCTCAATATTTTAAATTGCTACTGGGCTACGTATCAAACATTTGATAGTCACCGACCGCCAATAGTCTACACTTAAGATTACTTAGATATGTTGATGTTCACTAGGCGGTTAACAAAATGTCATTAATTATTTTTAAGCGTTCTTGCATTTTTATTCGTACCTTCAGAGAGGGGTGAAAACATGCCTGTTTGCGGATTCTAGAAGGTTCTCGACTTCTCCAAGAAGGAATTTTTGCACACGGCACATATGATGTAGTAGATTTAATGGCTAGGTTCCCAGGGTATTGTTAAATAAAGGGCTATTGATAACACGAGCATACTTGCGGCGCCAAAATCCAGTTTATCATCGCGTCATACAAAGGGGTATTTAAGAAAAATTGTCGTACGTGATTATAATATTTGCTTTATAAAAAGAATTTTACTTTAGATTATAAACGTTGTTATTCAGATGTTATTTTTAAGAAATAAGTATTTGAAAATAAAATATAACGAATGATCTCATTGAAAACTTAACAAGCTTGACTGTGGCATTTATGACATATGTATATTTTTTTTAAACTTTGAATATATTTTACTTATCAAGACTAATAATGGTGTACAGTAGAAGCCAAAAGAATGATATTATAATTAATTTGGAATTCTTAAGTAATTTAGTAATTGTTAATTTAAATAAACAGATATTATTTAATATTTTGAAATGAAATTAGTCAGAAGTGCCAAAAGCACGCAACAACCCAAAGCCAATAGTTTTGAAGTTATACTGTATACTATAGGGATTCTGAAACATAAGCCACGACTAACAAACGACAGGAATCGCATTAGCCTTATTGAGCTAGAAGCAGAATGTGTTATTGCCTTAATTAATGTGTTGCATAATAATATTTCAGTTAAAAGAAACAAATAGTTTTTTAGTATGCATGCATCATAAACCAATCAAAACACACCCATAAGCGTGCATAATCGGGCCTTTATCGCACGGCGTGCGTATAAAGGTTGCTTGGTAACAGCCAATCCCAAGCGTTTAATAGTCCATTGAAATGTCAGGAAATGTCAAATGACATATAGGTACATGTCACTCGACTACTCGACTAATATGTATTGGAATTATTGATTTGGTTTATTTGGTTTGTACCGCATTTAATATCGTATAACACATTATTATTTTATTGTAAACTATCAAATTAATCAACAATTATGGTCAATTTTATTTCAAAACATGTAACATGAACGGAAAAATTATTTTAAATGAATATTAAACGTAAAATTTTGATTATTCGTTATTGTTAAGTGACTTGCAGCATTGCTTATTTGTGTATTTTCAACGTTCTTATCAGTGTTAACAAATGTGTCAGATCCAATATTGCCTCCTTTCTGAACAGCTCCAGCAATTAATTTTGAAACGCCTAATTTGTTTGTGATAGACTCTTCAATATACCCACTCGCTGTCGATGAGGATTTCCAACCCACTTGGCGTTTCAACTCATCGACATTCATCCCTCCATTAGCCATAATCGTGGCAGATGTTCGTCTGAAGGCATGACCTGTGTATTTATGAGCGTTTATGAAATTTAGATAACGTTCTATAATGGAAGGGCACTTTCCAAAGGTATTAATCCCAACAACTTGTTTTATACATAGTCCTTGAGAATATTTTAAGAAAACTCGATCTGTGCTGATATGCTTTGGACGTAGTGCAAGATATTTATTAAATATCTCGGCATACTTTATGTTGGAATTATCTACTACAGCAAACGTCCGGCCTTTTTCTGTTTTTGACGGACGAATACAAATTATCAGGGCAGATCCTTCTTTTCTTATATCACTCATAACCAGATTACACATTTCGCTTCTTCTGCAACTACCAAACACTCCACAAATTGCTACAACTTTTAAAAATAAAAATATATTATCTCGAGCCTGACTATAAAACTTGCATTTAGCTTCTTGACCTTTGCCCACTCCTTTCATAAAGGCATGGAGTTTGTGATAAGATGCTAAATCGATTCTGTTTTTAACCCTTAGCATAGCTTGCAGTTTGGAATGAATGCACCAAAGTGACGAAGCTTTATAAATTCTGGACATTTCCAATATATACGCTAACATTACTGATTCATCAATATGTTCAGTCTGTTTCTGCTCCATCCATAATAATAATTTTTCGTACTCTTTATAATATAAATGCTTGGACTTTGCAGGTATTAAACTTAATTCAGCTTCAGCAGCTAGTTTTTGAATTTCTGTCGACATTAATACAACAATGATGTTTAATAATTAAGTGAAATGTCAAATGACATAATATAGAGAGTCACTCGATAAAATGTATTGAAATTATTGATTTGATTTCTTCTAATTAAAATTATTGTTGCATTTATACTAAAAAATATCGTATGACACAGTGCATAATTAGCTTTTAAAGCACTCGTAACGTTAAAGCCACTCCGCTTCGCGTCGTGGCTTTAAACTCGTTACTCGTGCTTTAAAAGCTTGATTATGCACTAGTGTCATAATATACTATTATTCTGTAAACAATTTTTAATGGAAATGAATAAATAAACATTAAAACAAAAACAAAAAAGCATTACAAAATTACATGAACTGTTCAAAATGACCGCCTTCGTTATTTATGCAGAGACGTAGTCTTCGATGAACCGAGTCTCGGACTTGCAAAAGTGTTTCACGTGTTATTTCTTGAAAAGCTAAAGTAATTCTGTTTCTCATGTCATCCCGAGTAGTTAAAATCTCCTTGTAGACAATTTCTTTAATGTGACCCCATAGAAAAAAATCTAAAGGTGTCAGATCAGGAGATCTAGCTGGCCATGTTACTGGTCCCCTTCTTCCAATCCACCTTTCCCTGTACATTTCGTCGAGCATTTGGTTTGCTGCCGCATTGTTGTGACTTGGGGCTCCATCGTGCTGATACCACATATTGGCTCTTACGTCCAGTGGTACATATTCTAGTAATCCTGCTAGTTCATTGACAAGAAAGTTTCTGTATATTGCGCCATTTAAGTGGCCATCAAAGAAATGTGGTCCAACGACGGTAGTACCAATAATACCTCCCCAAACATTGAGCGACCACCTATGTTGACGATGGGTTTCGTTCACTAGGTGCGGATTTGCGTCCGCATAGTAATGATAATTATGCTTGTTCACATACCCATTGTTGTGAAATATGGCTTCGTCTGTCCAAAGAATATTATTTAAAAACCCTGGGTTTTGGTCTACATTATCTAACATCCTTTGACAAAACTGCATACGATTGTAGTGATCCATTGGTAGCAACTCCTGGTGCAGTTGTACTTTATACGGATGAAATTTGTATTTCCGTAATATTCTTGATACTGATCTTTCACTAAAATCAAGATTTTTACGAATATTTCGTATACTAACATGTGGATTTTCTACAACTGCTTGTAACACTCGTTCTTCATTTCCTTCGTTTATAACTGTTTTTGGATGAAAACTGAAATTATATTTTATATGTCCATCAGCGATAAATCTCTCTTTTAGTCGCTCAAATGCTGATATTTGAGGACATCTGCGATTAGGGTATTTCACTTTGTACAAGCGACTTGCCAATAAACAATTTCGTTGGGCTTCTCCAATAATAAATGTCATATCGACCAACTCTTCTTTAGAAAAATTCATTTTAAAAACTACTAAACTTAAAAACAAACAGTAGATAACACGAGATGAATAACCAAAAATAAATAAGTAATGGATAACTATAATAATATGAGAAAAGTAAGTTGATCTTTAAATAATAAACGGAGAAAAATGATTAGTTATATACGATTTGACAGTAAGACTCAATCTAACATTTACGTAGATTCTCATTTTTTTTGTGACTTGTCACAGCCTACATTTATTTTCGAATTCCCAATGCTCCACACTAAACATAATATAACTCAAAAACCATTAACGTTGGGTATATGAAGTGTTATATGGAAACGAAAGCGGTCTTTAGCCTGCATCGAACGGCGTAGAAATATACAGGGTGTTACATTTGAAAAAAATGATTACAACTATTTTAAAATTTTCAAATTCATGTTCAATTTCCAAACACCCAATGTTATGAAATGAACATTTTTTCGTATTGGCTGAGCATCTTGAACTGTTGTTATAATGATATAAAAAAATTATTACAAAATAATTACAAATGCAGGAGATATAAAATTTTTAAAAAATTATTAAAAATGCGTTTCTTTTCCCTTTAATACGAAATATCTCGAAAACCATTAATTTAATCCATATGATGTGTTGTACAAATTTGGCTTATATTGCGCCCAGGAATCCAAAAATGTAACAATATATAGTATGTTCCATTTAAAATAAGAAAGTTATATAAGGTAGGGAGGAAACTAAACACCCTGTATACATCAAAGTAATTTTAGGTCATAGCCTGTGCTTTCCCAAATAACTTTTACTAAAAACATTTTTCAATCAAGTTAATATGTACACCGTAAGGGACCGATTACAGGTCGTTGTCACACCCTGTATACACAGAAAATTGTATACCGCAATTTTTTTTATACATTTCATTCTTGGTATTGGAGCATACATATTGTTTGTTCTCTATGTATTTGATAGTAGTTTAAAAAGCGGGCTATTGTGTGCGTTTGTGAGGTGCTTTACATGTGTAGATTGGCAACCTTTTTGTTGAGATGACTGTACAAACTGAATTTAAAATTTTAACTTTTCGTGAAATGCATAAACCTATTCTTATCCCTATTTACTACTAGCCGGTTATCGGAGCAATACGCTGACATATTCTCGATGATACCACTCAATCCAACCGATAACTGAGATACCGTCGGAGCTAATACCACACACGTAGTATCATCAGCATACTGTGATGTAACACCTTGTTCTATCATTGTTTTCTTACTATTTCAATAATTTCATTCAATTTTCATTATGGAATATTTCTGAATGATGTTTGATTTGTTTGTGATTTATGGTGACAATAATAGAATAATTAATAGAACATAAGAACTACTAACGACACAAAACTCTTTGCAACCCCCAAATCAGCAAATGCAGTTCTGATAGACGCACATGAAACATAATAAAAATATCTGTAATAGCGCAAAATATTGGTTAAATATTTAGGAATTAAGTTAAAAAGAATCTTCTATTTATTTTCAGTGATTCAGGAGTTAAAAGTTTTTTAGTTTTAATAAGCAGGTGCAACCCTGATTTTTTGCGAAAAATGTCATGTATGGCTAAAACTGTAACGAAAATGGGCTGACAACTGAAGTGTTGTGAGCTCACAATTCATTGTGGAAGTCAAATATGAAATCGAATATTATATACATATAGATAGATTTTTTTCTTTTATCACGAATTTATATTAAAAAAAAATTCCTTTCTTGGGTATGTGGTATATGTGTTGAAAATTAATAATAATACATTTTTCTTACATCTTTACGTTTCGATGCATTTAGCATCTTTTTCAATGTACGTTTTAAACGTAGAAGTTTCCTTTGGTCCATCTTATAATGTTATCCTAAGGAATAATGTATTTATTACATGAATTATAAAAATACCAAGAAGCTATACAGATTTAGTTAAATTTTTGTCCTCGACCAACTGTCAATGTTTATATTCATATTATAGAGTAGCTTTGAGGATGAGTAATTCAATATACATACATTAAGCGACAAATAAGATGGCGGGCAGTGGGAGTAAGTGCGCACAGCATTAGCAATAATGGGACAAATATAGTCTGACATTTTGGATAATCTTCAGTAAGTGGGCGTACGCGTTTTGAAAAACGACTACAGCGCATTCCCACCTCTCGCTATCTTATTTGGCGTTTACTGTACTAGTATTATTTATAATCTTGCACTCATTAGGATTTCATTATTCAGAACCTAGTTATTCTTCAAAACTTGTTTAGTAAGTATATTTGCAACACTTACAGCTGTGGAAAAGATGGGTGGGAAACAAACGAACTGGTGGTCAAGATCGTCTTAACACCATTTTATCATCCACAATGTTAAGGCGTACAAAAGCCAGTTTACAAGAGATAGGAGCTCTTCAAGGTCTTCCAAGTCGAACATTTGAAGCAGTAAACCTCAATCTACAAGGACAAGAGCGAGCAGTATATGAAAAGATATTGATATTTTCGAGGACTCTTTTTGCCCAGTATTTACACCAACATGCTGAAAAACAGCAGGATTATATGGCTTTAGGAGAATACAGAAATCTATCAAGTAAAATATTTTTCTTAATATCATTGACTTTTATTTTTATTGTTATATTGTAGAAGATGCTAACAGTGCCTACCACCAAATGCATAAAAGAATGGTGAAATTAAATAGAGTTAAAGAAGTTCAGTCTCATGAAATCCTGGTGTTATTACTAAGACTGAGGCAAATGTGTTGTCATCCATCTCTAATTGTAAAGGTAAATATTCTTTTAAAAAATCATAGATACATCATGTTTGAAAAAGGATTTTGTGCTGTAATGTTTAAGGCACCACAGAAGAGTAACAATCATCTTAACGATCCTTGTCAATATCTCTCTTAAGGGTGTTGTATACCAAACTAAAAATTTCGAAGTCTTCGTTGCGGGTATCGGAGGGTAGTGCTCATGGGTGGAGCTTGCCAATACACCGCTACCATTTAGTGTTTTGCTTAATGCTAGTAAAAATCTAAATTGTACAGTTCCGAGTTTATAAGTACCCCCCTTATAGAGCGATGTATTCGAAATGACATACGTATGATGCGTTAAGTGCCAATTGTCTCTGTTCAAGCTACAGATAGATACTCTACGTAACGTAGGTGTTAGTAATATTTTGTATGATTTATTCAGTCTAAAGTCTACCTGAGTAGGCGCTACAGTAATGTGGATTATAAGTTTTTTTTAGTCAGAGATGTGTTAAATAACTCAAAAGTTGATATGTGAGATGGAATTCTGATTAAATGATAAAGGTAAATATTCTTTGAAAAAATCATAGATACATCATGTTTGAAAAAGGATTTTGTGCTGTAATGTTTAAGGCACCACAGAAGAGTAACAATCATCTTAACGATCCTTGCCAATATCTCTCTTAAGGGTGTTGTATACCAAACTAAAAATTTCGAAGTCTTCGTTGCGGGTATCGGAGGGTAGTGCTCATGGGTGGAGCTTGCCAATACACCACTACCATTTAGTGTTTTGCTTAATGCTAGTAAAAGTCTAAATTGTACAGTTCCGAGTTTATAAGTACCCCCCTTATAGAGCGATGTATTCGAAATGACATACGTATGATGCGTTAAGTGCCAATTGTCTCTGTTCAAGCTACAGATAGATACTCTACGTAACGTAGGTGTTAGTAATATTTTGTATGATTTATTCAGTCTAAAGTCTAGCTGAGTAGGCGCTACAGTAATGTGGATTATAAGTTTTTTTTAGTCAGAGATGTGTTAAATAACTCAAAAGTTGATATGTGAGATGGAATTCTGATTAAATGATAAGCGTATAGTCGGGGAAAAATATTACTTAATGCGTATGAATGCTTGAATATTATATTGTTGAACGGCAGCAATCAGGGCCGCCCCATATTTATTGGCCGCCTGTGTATATGTATAAATTGGCCGCCCCTATATAGTTTTAAATTAACATAACAAAAATCAATTATTACATACTTACCTACATACTAATAGTAATACAATAATAAGTCTTTAAGCATAGAAGTATTTTATTAACTTAAAACGCTAAATATTAAAATAACGAATAGTTATGTTAAACATTAAATATGAGAATAAAAATAAGATATTAAAAAAAATTATTCTTCTGGCTTTAGACGTCTTTTTGATCATGAAACAGTTTCGAAAACGTTTTGAAACTGTTGCGATCGCAACGTCATCAATATTTAGTATCACAAAAATGCACCAGTTTTAAAACGTATCACGTGACATCTATTTGTAAGGTTATGTTATTTGTGTTCTGAAAACACCAAAACGCCAGAGATAGAAAGATTGAAACACGTTGGAAAATCGTTTCAAAACTGGTTTAACCGGTGTATGATGTCACCGTTGCAACACGAAAATGGCCTCTTTTAAAACAGTTTGAACCAGTTTGAACACATTTCAACAGAAAAAGACGTCTTTTGATTTCTGAAAATTCTTTAATAATTTTATCGATATCTAAACTTTCAGTTATCACATGTTCTATAGAAATGGTTGCTAAATTATCTAGTCTTTCTTGTGATATAGTACTAAGCACGTAGTTTTTCATTTTGAAAACGATCATTCTGCAGTAGCTACTGATATTGTCAAAGTAAGTAATATTCGCAAAATAATTACTGTATTTGGAAAAGTTGTGCACAAATTATTTTCTAATATATATTCCAAAATTTGCGTGACATTCATATTTGGTTTTATAATATTTCTTAGAACTTTTACCTCGTCCATCATATCGTTTACGTCTACATCTTTTTAATTTCTAGCTGTATCTGTCAATTTAGTTTGCAGATTTTGGCAAAATGTTAGTAATTCTACGTCATCTATGTTTTTAAATTGTTAATATTACATAAAAAATTAAAATCATTATTAAGGACTTCTAATAATTTAAATCTGTCGTTCAGCGAGTTTATTGTTGTATCTAATATACCGAAATAAAAACTAATTTAAAAATTTAATTTTGGATCGTTAATACTTTCATCAGGATGTTAATATTAGAAATGTGCTTTTGTTTTTCTATTTCGTATACCTAAAATATTAGAAAAGGTAGTGTCAGTTTTAACTATTTCAGCAAGTTTTGTTGATTCATTAATACAATTCGTAAAGCCAGTATCTGAACGTCTATCTTTAAAATAATCAGTTAAATTTTGTAATTGATCGATAATGCATGTTTTTAATTTAATTCTGGGTTTTGCAACATTCTGCTTACTACATTCACGTTACTTAATATATCATACCAAATGACAATGGAGCATACAAACTTAAACGATTTCAGTTTCGTAGCTAAACACTGTGCTTGGGGTCCAGATTTTCCGTCTTTGTTTTTGTCATTAGCTAATTCTACTAAATTATCAAAAATTTTACCAACTTCATATCGAATATATTAATATGTCCCATCTTTGTGTTGACGAAGTGAAATATATATATATTTCGGTGATGGTATTAAGAAAATCAACAGTTTCATCATTAATTTTGGCAGCATCATTAACGACTTAAGTTAAGGCTGTGTGATGAACATGGTACTAAAATGCATGAGGATTGATATTTAAAAGCTTTCTTTGACCTAAATCTGCTAACTTACCTATAACAAAAGTAGTCAATCCCTTCCCTGCAGTATCTATTACTGGACAGAAACCCAAGAAGTGCTCTCTTATAATTACTTTTTTGTTTATTTTATTTAATTCGACAAACCGAATTATTATCGTTATTTGTTCAGTGTGACTTGTGTCCGGGGTGCAATATAAAATGAAAAATATTTAGATTGCTTTGCTAAGCATAATATATGTTTTCTGATCTCCTTTGAAAGTAATGCAATAATTTCGTTTTGAATTGTATCCCCTAAATATGTAGGTGTATGTTTAATGCCTGATACTTCTTAAATTCCTATATACTTGAAAAAAATATGAGTGTAAGAAGTGGGTTATGGAAGGTATCGTTTTTTAAAGTAAACATAACCGTGCCCAACTTAAAATATTTCTCTCGATAAATTAGTCTCTTTTAAATCACTCCTTGGTATTATCTGTCACATCGTTGTTTTGGCCGCCCGTGTGCGTTGCACACATACACACAATTAACGACGCGGGCTTGGCGCTAATGTCATCGTGTTGATTATCTTTTCCATTAGGCGTATTGAAAATCGTTCTATAAAACAATTTATATCTCTATGTTATAATTAACCTTTCATAATTTTACTTAATGCTAAATAATTATATTAAATAATAATGAATTGTATATATACAGTTTATGCATTTATATTTTAATTATGGTTCACTTTATTCAAATACTCTACAGGATAGATAATTATTAGGGAGCGAACGTCCCAGGTTTAAACTACGACGGAGTTACAACGGAGCAAAGAAATAATAAAAACTACACGCGGTAACTGAATAGCATTATTCATATGGTGAACTGCAACATCTCTTGTATACTTGAAAACGACAACAAAAAATGCCCATCAAGAAAGGAATTTATGAGTAAAATCCATTCTTCATCGGCGTAGGTAGAAGCGCCAGGGGTTTTTAAAATTTATTATATTTTCCTTATATTTCCTACGATAAATAAAGTTATATATACACCGTGTTTCATGTAACTAGCACATTAGAAGTTTTTGTGCTTACAACGCGAATTTTTTCCAGAAGTTTTGCCTTCTCACATAATTGACCGTAATCTTTCAAGTTAAAATATTTTTAAACTCGTGCAACTTCCGGTTGCACCGGAAGTAGGCGCCATCTTTGTTATTTTAAATGTGACACCCTGTATTTTATTCGAGATTTGAATTGCTTATTTAAATAGAAGCACAGAGATACCGGGTTGGATTATGTCAAAGTCAACCGTTTCGGAGTTATTCAACTGTTTTCCATTTTTAGGGCACTTGAACGTAAATTTTAAAAGTTCTTTATCTGAAACATGAAAAAAGATAAACAATTGAAATTTGTTCCTGAGATAGTCAAAGTATTGTCCTATTCGAATATCACCAGGTTTTGCAATAATATTACACAGGCTGTTCTCTAATTAATTTACAATTATACACATTTCAAATGCAAGTAACTCAATTTTTTCAAATGAAACACCCTGTATATTTTCACCTTTTCTGAAGCAGAAAAAAATTGTCTTTCGATCCACTATTACATTCCCTATACCTATTTTGCCATTTATCACACACAATTTCAAGAATGCCTTGGAAGTAACAAAATGTTTAGTTGTCAAAATTTCGTTCGCTGTCAGTGTTATTAATTTGATGCTTGGATATTTTTTGTACTTTACTGAATGATTTGATTAGTGCATAATGGAAGGCTATAATAATAATTATCCAAATGAAAGTATCCTTAATTTATTTTACATACACGGAGAATGTAATCGCATAATAAGTAGAACTTGCCGTGTGTTCAATCAGAGATACCCTAATTTGCCTCTGATGAATCGATTCAAATTTGCAAAAATTGAAACACATTTTTTGCGACATTGGAATATGAACACAAAAAGAAATTGTACTAAGCCAGTAACAGGTGAAGAAAACAACGAAATTAACATTCTGGGATATTTCACAGCTCATCCCCATGCTTCGATACGTAAAGCAAAGGTGGATTTAGATATTAGTATGACGTCAATTCAACGCGTGCTAGCAAAGAACAAATGGCACCCATATGCACAAAGGAAAGTCCACGAACTGAGAAATGGAGACGCTCAGAGAAGAATTGATTTTTGTGAGTGGCTAACTATTCGTAAACAGGAAGATCCGGACATGTTACGAAAGATTTTATGGTCGGATGAATCCAAGTTTACCAGGCAAGGCGTTGTAAATAATAAAAATTGTCATTTTTGGGCAGATGAAAATCCCCACTTTTCACGAGTAAGCCATTTTCAATATCAATTTAGTTTTAATGTATTCGCCATAATAGGGTGGGGAAGGGTATTTTATCATATTTATGATGAAAGGCTAACGTCCGAAAGACATTTGTGAATCATTAGGGAAGTGGTGGCAATCATAGTCAATGACATGCCACACCAAAACTATTATTGGTTTCAACTGGATGGAGCTCCAGCTCACTCTACTCATGCTGTATATCAAGAGTTGACCCAGCTATTTGAGGATAGGTGGATTGGTCCAAATGGACCATGTCTTTGGCCTGCTAGATCTCCGGATTTAACTCCAGTTGACTTTTTTTATGGAGTTACATAAAAAAAGAGGTCTATGCAACACCAGTTAACTCCAGGCAAGAACTAGAGGATAGGGTGCGAAGAGCATTTGACCAAATTGAAATTCAAATGATTGAACGTGCAACGACTGACCAGCTCCAAACAAGGTTAAATAAATGCATTGAAGTAGGCAGTGGACATATTGAGCACTGGCTGTGATTTGGTTTTAGATTTGTTTTTGTTTTCTTTGTTTGGCTTATACCGTGAGATCAAAAATGTTTTCGCAATTAATAAATTTTTGGTTTTGAACTAGAAGACTTTTTTTCCATGCCCATAACATGCTTACAAATGACTATTAATCCACTCCTCCTATACTTAATCTATTATTTTTTCAGTTTTATTTGGCAAAATATCGGGCCTTCAGGCTGATCTCCCCAATAACTCAAAAACCTCTAGAGATAGGTATAGGGAATGTAATAGTGGATCGAAAGACAATTTTTTTCTGCTTCAGAAAAGGCGAAAATATACAGGGTGTTTCATTTGCAAAAATTGAGTTTCTTGCATTTGAAATGTGTATAATTGTAAATTAATTAGAGAACACCCTGTGTAATATTATTGCAAAACCTGGTGATATTCGAATAGGACAATACTTTGACTATCTCAGGAACAAATTTCAATTGTTTATCTTTTTTCATGTCTCAGATAAAGAACTTTTAAAATTTACGTTCAAGTGCCCTAAAAATGGAAAACAGTTGAATAACTCCGAAACGGTTGACTTTGACATAATCCAACCCGGTATCTCTGTTCTTCTATTTAAATAAGCAATTCAAATCTCGAATAAAATACAGGGTGTCACATTTAAAATAACAAAGATGGCGCCTACTTCCGGTGTAACCGGAAGTTGCACGAGTTTAAAAATATTTTAACTTGAAAGATTGCGGTCAATTATGTGAGAAGGCAAAACTTCTGGAAAAAATTCGCGTTGTAAGCACAAAAACTTCTAATGTGCTAGTTACATGAAACACGGTGTATATGTATGTACCTATTCATACTTACGTTAGTTCCTGTTTAATACCGTTTCATTGAATCTATTTCGCCCAATTATCTCGACGTAAGTGTGCATTGGATTTTGTTAAGTTTAAATAACATACGCATGCATTTTTAGTTATCATTTATTTAGATCTAGAACATTGTTTATGTTACTATGATATGGAAGAACGTCGAGAATGGCATCGTAAAACAATGGCAAGTTGGATTAAGGGTCATACTGATTGTATGTCTTCCATTGTCAGTGATTCCGAAATTTATTGCATAGTCTATATCGTTACAGAATGCCCAAAAAGACCACGTACAACGTCACTTAGCATCGCTAAAACATACACAGAAATTGGACCCGTTGAAAGCTGACAATTTTAACGAAGAACTGTGAAGCTTTAATGGCGGCTAATATCCCATTAAAGAAACTTGACAATCCTACTTTCAAGACATTTCTTCAAAAGTATACTGGTCGAAATGTTCCTGATGAATCCACCTTACGCAAATATTATGTTTCTAAGTGTTTCACGAAAACAGAATGCATTAGAAGACATCTTTCAAATCAGTACCTGTGGATAAGTACCGACGAAACTGTTGATATATTAGGACGCTGTGTAGTAAATGTTGTAGCTGGTGTACTACAACCAACTATTCCATATAACGCATATGTAATAGCATCTAAAGTTATAAAAACAGTTGATGCAGAAACAGTTGCTAAAACCATTGACGAGAATTGCTTCATTCGGACGACAGGTACAGGGCAAAATAATTTTATTTGTTAGTGACAGTGCCGCATGTATGACAGACAGACTATTAAAGGAAACATATCCTTACCTGCTGCATATTACTTGTGTAGCACATGCTCTCCACAGAATCTGTGAATATGTCAGAGACAGGTATTCGGAAATTGATAAACTTGTATCCGCTTTTAAAAAAGGTTTCAGAAAAGCACCATCGAGAGTAGCTCTTTACAGGAAAAAACTTCCATCTTTGTCACTGCCTCCCTCGCCAGTAATAACTAGATGGGGACGCTACTAGTTTTTATGCAGAGAATTTCGATAGTTTACAAAATTTCGTTACATGTTTAAATGACGATGCTCGAAGTATTTCTGAGTTCAAGGAACTAATACAAATCCCAAATTTAAAAAGTCAGTTGTTATTCTTTCAGGGAGACTTTGGAAATTTGCCTAAACTAATCACATATTTTAAAAATCGAAATCTCAAATTAAAAGATGGATTAACCACATTAGATGTGGCTCTTAATAATTTCAAAAGTATTCCAAGTGACTTTGGATGTGGCCTTCGGCAAAAGTTAAGACGCAGATTTTAATAGAAATCCAGATTTAATAACATTGCGGCAATTGTGTATGGGGACAATAACACAAAATCTAACTGCTAAATACGCTGAAATAAAAGAATATTTCCAGTACGCACCTATAACCAGTTGCGATGTAGAAAGGACGTTTTCTATCTACAAGGATGTACTTCATTCAAAGAGAACAAATCTTACAGAAGAGAAAATGAACAAATAATAAGGTATTTTGTATTTTATAGAACACCAGCCACTTGTTATCTAATTATATAAATAAAATTAAAACCTCTTTAAAAATACTACATTACAATAGTGCGCCCATGGGCGATGAGTCATCAACCTTTCGTGTCTGCTCTCCGATAATTATTTATATCTGTAGGTATTATTATTATTATACAGGCTGGCCACCAAGGTATCCGAGAAACTTCGTACCGTGCCTTCAAATACTTTCCGATTAGAGTAGGCAGTTTTTGAAGTTTTTAAGTAATTAATTTTTGGAAAACTTCAAATTCTGACAGTTGTCATACTTAAATTCAAGTTATAGACGCCTATTATTATTTACATTGAGGAAGAATACTATGGAGACGCTGTAAAGCATCTTTGCTCTATTTTCAAAACGGGAGCATTGGGCGGGGCTAAGTGTGGCACAAATATGGCTGCCTCACCTAGTAAAATATATCCATATATATGTATAATCTGTCATCCCACATCTGTCATGTTTACACTAACCTACGAAATGTTATTTCAGACGAATTCTTCTTATCAACGCCGTCTCTGCTGCTGCAGCTACGTAGAGCACAAGAAACCATAATGTCTTTTAAAATTTAACTTATTATACAAGTCTAATACACGATGCACTTAACAAACACTCCACTTTTTACCAACACTACCTGTTTGACATAAGTGTGTTATCAGTTTGACGGACCTATACCCGGTTTGATCACGTGACGTCGTCTCCCTACCTATTCTTTCTCAATGATTATTTACATGACATAACCAAACTATAAAAATTATGCACTGTCACCAACCATTTAAAAAAAGCATGGCCGTCTCTAACGCGGAAAGTATTTGAAGGCACGGTATATGAATTCAATGACTAATTTTAAGCAAAAATGTTTCTATTCACTTTTCCCGAATTCGTAACGGTTCTTGAAATATCGAAGTTTGAAGCTGTAATAAATTACTAGAGGGTTTAGGAAAAAATGTGGTTTATTTTAAGGAAGCGTAATGACAGTGCATTACTAAAGCTACAAAATACAACTTTTCGAAAGTTTAATTTTATAGGCCAGTGTAATTACTTATCTATACGAATGTAACAATTGATATTTAAATTTACCTGACTAATTTACCCATAACCACAAATTTTAGTAAATATTAGGTGATTTTTCTGAATTTTACGATTTTATTACAAAAGAATGTGTATTTAATTTGGAAAACAAATAAGTTAGTGAACTTATGGATTCATCATAGATGCACTATAAAAAATTTAAAGTGTGTACATCAATTGGTATTGCCGTAATTTTATTTGGAAAAGTGTTGAAAATAGGTCGAAATTCGACCGGGTAGTGTCGCCTTAAAGAAATTTATAAAGAATTCAAATTTGCTCAAAACCAAATTTGAGAAAAAGTTTTTTAAAAGTTTTTCAAAATTCCTACCCGAAGTAAGTCTTTTACTCTTATCGAAAATCAGTTTTTTGCGAATATTTTGCAAGTCATGCTTTCTAGACAGGTACGTTACGAAAATACTAGGAGGTGCCATTTTTAGTTTTGTTCTCTCTCTAATGGTTACGAAGATGTGTCTAATTGAAAATTTCGGCAATTTTAATTTTTTTAAAATATCTTCAAAAGTTGACAACAAATATTAAATCTGAATATGAAAATACTATCGAATACTTCTAAAATTTCTTAACAACATTTGGTAGTAATTTAACTGATCCAGTATTTTTAATATTAAGAAAGTTTATATGGGAGAGACAGAAAATAGACATCCTGTATGTTAAATATATTTACAGTTTGAATGTGAATAACAAAGTGCATTACTAAAGCTACAAAATACAACTTTTCGAAAGTTTAATTTTATAGGCCAGTGTAATTACTTATCTATACGAATGTAACAATTGATATTTAAATTTACCTGACTAATTTACCCATAACCACAAATTTTAGTAAATATTAGGTGATTTTTCTGAATTTTACGATTTTATTACAAAAGAATGTGTATTTAATTTGGAAAACAAATAAGTTAGTGAACTTATGGATTCATCATAGATGCACTATAAAAAATTTAAAGTGTGTACATCAATTGGTATTGCCGTAATTTTATTTGGAAAAGTGTTGAAAATAGGTCGAAATTCGACCGGGTAGTGTCGCCTTAAAGAAATTTATAAAGAATTCAAATTTGCTCAAAACCAAATTTGAGAAAAAGTTTTTCAAAATTCCTACCCGAAGTAAGTCTTTTACTCTTATCGAAAATCAGTTTTTTGCGAATATTTTGCAAGTCATGCTTTCTAGACAGGTACGTTACGAAAATACTAGGAGGTGCCATTTTTAGTTTTGTTCTCTCTCTAATGGTTACGAAGATGTGTCTAATTGAAAATTTCGGCAATTTTAATTTTTTTAAAATATCTTCAAAAGTTGACAACAAATATTAAATCTGAATATGAAAATACTATCAAATACTTCTAAAATTTCTTAACAACATTTGGTAGTAATTTAACTGATCCAGTATTTTTAATATTAAGAAAGTTTATATGGGAGAGACAGAAAATAGACATCCTGTATGTTAAATATATTTACAGTTTGAATGTGAATAACAAATTACATGACGGGGAGATTAATATATGCCATATTTATTCCAAGAGTACTAGATAATGTCTTCAATTTATGAAATGTAAAATAATATAAATAATGTTTAATCAAACATCTACTAAACCGTTACAGAACAATTTCTATATTCAGATTTCTGGCAGTGAAATGAATCCCCACCTAAACTAAGTAACTCAGACCTGTCTTGGGTTGCAAGAATATATCAAATATTTGACTACTGCAAGTGCCAAAAATGCATTTCGTACTTATCAAATTAGAAATTTATCTTAATAAATACAAAAAAAAAATTACTAGAAATTAATATTCAATAATATTTTATACGTCGGTGCGCATTTTTTATCGATTGTCTATTTATATTTAATATTTTATAACTACTAATAAAAAATATAAAAGACACAAAACCTAGGCACACTCTTTTAGCAGGCGGCCCGTGATTTTTTGGAACGGGAGGGCACCGGGGGGGGGGGGCTGAGTGTTTAATATCTTCAACGTAGAAAAACACCGTTTATTTTCAGCTGTTGTCTTCGGTATGGTGCAAATTATTTTCAATAGCTTCACAGATTCGGCAAATGTAGTTGTTAAATTATTTTCATAGAAACATTGCAGTAATGTTAGAGCAGATGAAGCACTTCCAAAATCTGGTCTATTATACAAAACTACCAATTCATGCTTAAAAGCAATTGATTCCAAATTAAAAGTCTTCATGGCCATCTGGAATTTAGTTTCGGGGAAAGAATTTTGATATGTTGAAAATAAGTGTGGTTGAAAAAGAAGAGCTATAGATAGGTGATCACTAAACAAAAAAAAACTGTCATCAATATTGTTAATAATAATGTCGCTCACTTCTTTAGCAACCATTTTGTGTTTGTCTTCATAACAGGGTCTTTTCCGTTGTCGGGAATGTTTCTCTTCTTTTTCATTGTTATCACTATTTTCATTGTAATAATAGTAATCAGTTGATTTCCTCACATGCTGAATCGACGATTTAAAAGATGACACACAAGACTGTATTTTAATACTGTCAATTTGACGATGTTGTAATTGGTTGTAGAGAATTTCGCAATGCGGCATGATTTTATTTAAAAAATATAACCAGTAATTGAAATCATAATCATTTAAAATGTTTTTCAAGCCTACAGCTTTCCTTATTGTCGACTGGTCACTAGATTCATCATCTATGATCCGCGTCAGACATGTGATAAGATCTTTTTTATATCTGAACACACTCGCAACACATTTTGATTTAAAGTTTCATCTGGTTGATGCAGCCCGCGGAAGTCGATTTTTCACAACCTCATCCAGTATATCAGTACGCTTTGTAAAAAAAAGTAGCAAAACCATCTAGATTGCAAAAGAAAACTTTCACTTGTTTGTTATGCGTGACTATTCAACTATCAGATTTAACTGGTGCGCGTAATAGTGAATATCTCTAATTTTTTCCTGAACACCGTTGTTTTTACCACTCATTACTGGGGCGCCATCGTAGCTTTGGGATATTAATTTTGCAGGCGTTTTGGTCCAATTTAATTTTCCTAAGTTCTTCTAATAAACATTTGCTAATGCCATCAGCAGTATGATTCTCTGGTTGCAGAAAAGACAGAAATCGTTCTTGTATATTTCCGTTCAACTCGTATCGAACTATAAAAGCTAACCGGGAAAATGTTGCCGAATCTGTCGTCTCGTCTGCTTATATAGCGATATAGTGAGCTTTGTTAATTTCGTCTAGAATCGAAGTGCGAGAAACTCCGTAGATACTGTCCAGCAATTCACTTTGAATGGTTTTTGACAAACCCATAAAAACTTTATTATTTGACTTGTTGATGTGGTCCTTGAGGGTGCTGTCAATTCCTGCCAATAAATTAACCAATCCACGAAAAATGCCCGGATTCTTGTGTTTCGTCATGGCCCCTTAAAGCGATTTCAAACATGCCACAAAACTTAATGCAGCCAATTAATTTTCCAAGAATATGTCTGTTTTTACTAACGTTTTCATTGTGCTGAATTATATTTAATCTATATGCAGTGTCAGCTGGCACATTATATTTACCTTCCCCAAAACTGAATATACTATCGTGTTACTAAGATGTTTTTCACTTACTTTATGCCTTTTTACTTTTTCACCAAGGTGTTTTAAATCCCTAATACCATTAGAAGTCCAGACAGGGTCGCTTTGTGGAGAATTCCTATTAAGCACACATAAAAAAAAACATTTTGCACATTACACCCACACAGCCAGTCTGATAAACTATGAGCTTCTGTTGAATTTTCTCGTCATGGTTTTATTAGTTTTCGAATTGTGATCTTCTAGTTTAATCAATAAATCTGGTCTAGGGGACCTAGATTTTTCAATTCTATCTTAAGGGTCCTCGCTAGTGGATCTGTCAACGATGGCAAAATAGCAGATTTTAGAATCCAGATATTTTTGTTGATTTTAAAGATGGAGAAAACCTTTCAACGTCGACTTATTAAGAATTTAGTAATCGATCCGACTGAAGAATCAAATTTAGAAAAAAATTATCGGATTACAGAAAATTAATTAATATGTCAAAATATTAAAAACCAGTTTTCTCAAAAATCATTCGGAGGAGATTTGTTTGCTTGGGTTCACGTTATAAATTGAATAGAAAGCTACCCGGCTGTGCACTTATTTTTCGTTCAACTATTCTTTACTTTGTTTAAAATGAATATAAAATAAATTAAAATTAGGCAACCCACATTACAATGAATTGTTATTCTGCTATAAATATTTCCCGCAGTTACAAATATGTAAATAGTTGGTCATAAATGAATTTTTATTCGCTTAGATATTGAGTTATTATTTCAAATATTTATTATATGTTCCCTATGTGTAAAAGCACTCGGACATCCTTGGCTTATTAAATTATGTGCTATGCAACCAATATTACATTTCCCATTCACTAGCGAGGACCCTTAATGCCATAGCTCAGTGTGTTATTTTCTATCATTTCGATTATGTTACTAACGCAATTCAAAGTTGTATTTGCACCGATAGAAATTACAACATACCCTCACCGCTGTATATTACATACTGACTTGCGTCACCAGCATCGCAGAGAAGTGCCCTATCGCTGACATTTACCCGCTCTCTACCCCCGTCACTTTCATCGCTCGATTCCTACGTCAGACTGCGATTTTTAAACTCAGCGCTGAGGAGACGAACTGTTACTTCCGAAAACATATTATTTGTTATCAAACAAATCAGAAAAATTACATACAAATTAGGTATTTATAATTGATTTATCTGTTAAAAGAAATTTGTCCTTGCAACAGCCCCCACTGCCTTTTACATCAACATTATAAGAATATTTCATCTAAATCATTTTTGCAGAACGTTTAAAGGTAGCCTGTAATCTGTAAATATTTGAAAATGTACTTATACAACACCCTTAAAGAGCATTTTTTCACTTTAATTTTGAAGATTGGCGCTATTAGCTTTTCGAAATAATCCACTAACGTATCATAGAGTTTGCTGTCTCAATAATCGGAAGCTTCTTGGAAACTTATCAATCCATGATATGGCATTTCTTATTAGTGTTGGATAATTATAATTTCTTCCATTTATTGGGATTAATTCCTTGTAAATAAAGTTAGATTTGTAAAAGATTGCTATGTACTTTTGAACAATGTCAGCGGATAGCATAATAAAAGAAATAGCATGGTGTATACTCTATTCATAACAAACAGAATAAATTAATGTTGAAACCCTTTCTAATATCTAGTATCTAATATCTAATATCTGTGAATAAATCCACGATATATGTATTACTGAAAATATTACATTTGTTTTAGATGTTGCAGTCCGATCAATTAGAATCAGATATTGAGGGAGGTGAAGAAATAGACCTTTTGGAGGAGATGAAAAAATTGAATATAAATGATAATGTAGATGATGCCCCTCCACATGCTAGCCAGGAAGAAGATGATGCTAACCCAGATGAGAGGTCATTAAATGAATTACTTGACCCAAATAATCCTTTATTTTCTGAAGAAAGAAAAAGTACCAAGGTATTTGTAGTTGTTGTTTTAATTTAAATTAGTGCGAGCGAATATGTTGATGAGGATATTGGGGAGTCCAGCAATTATATTAAGTTATATCATGGAAATCTAATTCTTTAGTGTCAATATTTCGCACATTGGAACCTGTACTTCATCAAGATAAAAGATTTGATTTGTGTGCGAAATATTGACATTAAAGAATTAGATTTCCATGAATAAATATACATATATATATATAGAGGGTGTACACTCCTGCAGAGTAGAAGCCACCTATCTGGGCTCTCTGACCTCTTTTGTGGAAGATCACTCCACTTATCTACGAGGATAAGGTGAAAAATTGTCGACCTGACAATGAAAGACTGCGATTTTCAGTTAAAAAATGATTTTATTTTTCTACATAATCTTCCTTGACTTCAGCACACTTGGTATAGCGTTTCTCCAACATCAGTATTCCTTCCCGGAAATGAGAGTCTGGCAGGCTGTTAAAATATCTATTTAGGACCCTCTCAACTTCATTGGACAGGAAGCGCTTCCCAGAAACAATTTTTTTCAAGTTTGGGGACAGATGGAAGTCTGAGGGTGCCAAATCAGGAGAATAGGGGAGATGGTGGAGAAAATTATACCTAAAATCCCGCAGTTTTCCCATTGCCAACGCACGTTTGTGAGCAGGTGCGTTGTCCTGGTGAAACATGACTTTTTTTCTTCATCAAGCCAGGTCTCTTCTCGCGAATTTTGGCATCCAGCTGGTCAAGAAGGTTGGAGTAATGCTCGCCTGTAATTGTTCTGCCTTTTTCAAGGTAATCAATTAACAGGATCCCTTTCGCATCCCAAAACACACTGGCCATGACCTTTCCGGCAGATGAGATAGACTTCTCTTTCTTTGGCGCTGAACCACCGGCTTCCACCCACTGCTTCGACTGCTGTTTCGTTTCTGGCTTGTAGTGGTGACCCCATGTCTCATCCATGGTAATAAATCGCCGCACAAAATCGGTCGGATCCCTATTGAATGGGTCCAAACATTGCTGCAAATGTCGTATGCGCAATTGCTTTTGATGGGCACTCAGCAAATGCGGCACCCACCTTGCGCAGAGCTTTCGCATCCCTAATTCTTTGTGCAAGACATTTCGCACCCTATCTTCCGATATCCGCACGGTCTCAACTATCTCACTCACCTTCACACGCGTATCGTCCAACACGATATCGTGCACCTTTTCGATGTTTTCCGGTGTGGTTGCGGGTTTTGGTCGTCCTTTCCGTGGGTCATCTTCGACGGACGTGCGACCACGTTTAAAATCAGCTGCCCACTTTTTAACGGTTGACAGTGAAGGAGCAGAGTCCCCGTAAATTTTTGTCAACTTCGGATGCATTTCCTTAGGGGTTAATCCATCCAAAACGAAGAATTTTATGACCGCACGATTTACAAGTTTATCCATTTTAACGAAAAACACGGAAGACGTCTACTGCGAAAATTCGTGTAAACAAACTACTTGACAGAACAATTTGAAACTTGTCATACGAACTAATGACTGGTGCACGCAGGCAGGAATCATACATTTTTCGCTGATTGGAACGCCATCTCTGTGTCAAGCCGAAAATTTTTCACCTTACCGTTGTACTAATATAGTCTATAAGTTTTTGTGTTATGTTGCCTTTTATACTATTTGTCTCCGTTCTTTTCTATTCTTTCTTTTCATTCTCCAGTTTGTTATTGCTGTTTTGTTCAAGTCACTTGTTGCTCCCATATAATTCTTGGTTTTCATCTTGTTCTCTCACCCACTGGGCAATGCTCTGTATTATTGCTCTTGGGTCAGCTCTGTGCATGTGTATACATATACCATCTTATTCATTGGGCTTCTGTATGTCTATATCTTTCCCTTTCACTAGTTGGTCGATTTCGTGGTTTCGTGATCTTCGTATTGCTCTGCTATAAAAACATATTCGTTTGTCATATTCTTACTGTTCATTATGATTATTACCATCATCACTGACGTACTAGAAGCAACATGTTTGAATCAATTCTCTCAAGTATTATCATTGATTATAACATACTTCTTGCACGTTAACCAATTTTTGATTAAGCTAAACACAGTCTAAATAAATTTGTTGATGTTAAAGACTATGTTTAATTATATAATTGTGTGTTTGTTTGTTTTCATTTATTCACTCCATTTCATATATTGTAAAATACATAGAAAACGTCAAATACATAAAATCATACACACACACACACACACACACACACACACACACACACACACACACACACACACACACACTGTGATACAACGTAACAACAATTTAAAATTGACTCAAAAATAAATCAGTGATATTATAATATGCTTTGTCTATTATTAGTCTTTTAAGTCTTCGCTTGAAATTCTCGCTGGACATCTGCTTCAAATTTGCCGGCAAGTGATTGTATATTTTTATTGTTTGTGAGATAACACTTTTACTAATTAATGTCTTTCTTGTCTGAGAAAGGAGTAAATAAGAATTGTCTATCCCTCTTGTATCATAACAGTGTGAAAGTTCCTGTTTTCGAAAAAAGGTGAAGTTTTCCTTCACAAATACTACGCACTCATATATATAGTCCAAATAGAGTGAGTATCCCATTGTTCCTGAAGGCTTCTCGACACGATCCATTATATTTCAGGCCAAACGCACTCCGGACGCAAGCTTTCTGCAACACAAACAACCGCTTCACCTCAGCAGAGAATCCCCAGAACACAATGCCATATCTCATGCCGATATCACTCGCAGCGCGTAATTAAATAACGATATTTTCCCTGCTAAGTAATTGATGTGGTTCTTCCAGTTCAGCAGCGCATCAATATATAGACCGAGGAATGTCACCGCTTTTGTGGTTGTAAGATCAGTATCATTGTATCTAATTTTTCTTTCATCCCTTTTAAAATACGAGAATTCAATATATTTTGTTTTATTTATATTTAGTTGTAGGTTATTTTGGGAAAACCACTCGCTAAAATCCCTTAATGTTGAAGCCACTTCGCCACTGATTTCATCTTTCGATGTCCTGATAATAACAGATGTGTCATCGGCAAACATGGTCGTTTCATGTGGTGTCACCCTCGGGATGTCATTCACGTATATCAAGAACAGAAGCGGGCCTAGTCATGACCCCTGTGGTACTCCTTTCTCGATTTCCAACCAATCGGATGTTCGTTTGTTTTTATCGCTAGATACTACTACTTGCTTTCTGTTGCGCAGGTAGTAAATCGAGAGCTTTCCCCCTTACACCGTATATTTCCAATTTTATGAGTAGTTTTCTATAATCTACGCTATCAAAAGCTTTTGTAAGGTCCATAAAGACGACCATCGTGGTTTCGTTATTGTTTACACAATTTAAAATCTCCGCCATTGCTTGGTATATTGCTTGAGTCGTATTTCGTCCCTTGATATATCCGTTCTGATTATTGCAAAGTATATTTCATTTTTCCAAAAAGTCATATAATCGTACGTATATAATTTTTTCAAACACTTTTGAGAAGTGCGTCAACAAGGATATAGGCCTATAATTACTGAGTTCTATTTTCTGTCCTTTTTCGTATATCAATTAATTTCATATTTAAAATTTTTTAGGGAAACTTAAAACTAATGAATGGAAGTATGACCACAATGTGTCATTCATTAACATTAATAATCACTTTCACAGTCGCTACTACCGCTATCATTAATACAAAATATTGCTGGATTAATATCTGCTCTATCAATTCCAATTTCTCTTTCCCACCACTTCTTTAGTTTTTGTTCTGTATGAGTTATGGTGTTAGCCCAAGTTTCACGCGTAATAGTAGGTACACAAACCGCTCTACTAAACACTTGTTATCCGCTTGTCAAACGTTACGCTTATCAAGTGTCATCCGCTCCGTGAAAATAAAATTCTGAAAACAGTGGTAGCCTAGTAAACAGAATAGCCATGTATAAAATAAAACATAGATATAGAAAAGTAATATTTAATAATTTTATCTATAATATTTAATTTCTAATTGACTTTCATGTAATTGTAATAGCATGAGCTATTTGTCCTGAAATATTAATTAGTATTGTTCTAAAATTGTTCCGGTCAATAGGAATTTGTAGTGGTATTGACTCGTCGTCTTTATTTCGTATTTTTGCCGTGTCGGTTGCCAAAACAACTCGACTATACCAAGTGCTTGCCAGCGACCTGCGGATACAATTTACTGTGAGATAAAACGACGACACCGAGAGTTTGTATGAGTTAGTACGAGAAAGCAATATACTAACTGTTCTATTGGTCGAGTGTAGTGAGGCCTTGACTGACTCGCGTTTAGGATAGCAGCTGTACTTGCCCATTTCATTTGAATTTTGTTCACGCCCGATCTCTAGTCGACATACATTTTAAAATCGCGTTTCGTCCATCTAATTCAGAACAATTACGTGCCAAATTATTGTTTATAAGTTTCTAGAATTAATGATCATTTCTTATATTAACTCATACAATTTGGGAAGCGTGATGAAATCCGTTACTAAAATTGTTTACTGCGATTATTTGATGCTTCAAGTGTCTACTTATAAATTATCTACGTACAGCAGTAAATTACTTTATTCTTGGTTAAAGAATTTGTTATTAACAGTAACAGTAGCAATTTTCACGGACTAACGCAGTAACGATTTCTGCGGTGTCGACTTTAACGTAGCTCTAATGTTAGTAACAGAGGCTACCCTCCTAATCTCCCACTTATAGTCGACCAGCTTGTCTAGTATATTCATCCGCAGGTAGACCGCGTGCACACTGTATATCCTGTTTATATTTGGTGTGCCGCTTCGGCAGACCTATTACTGTTCATGTAGATTATTGTTCCAAAAAGATGTCTACTCTCACGAATTCATAGTTCCCCATTTCTTTGCTCTTCCTTCTGGTGTAAATTGTTCCATTGCTCACTATGTACTTTGTTTTCTTTTCGTTAATATGTAGACCTCTATCTGCCGCCGCATGTACGATTTTTTGAATGGCTCTTTCAATCTTCTTTCGTCTCTGTCTGTTATGACCAAATCGTTCGCATATGTTATAATCTGCGCTAATTTATTTCTAATATTACCTCCTACCTCCGCTTGTTTTATTATTGCCTCTAAGGCTACGTTAAATAGAGTTATTGCAAGTGCAGCACCCTTCCTAACCATTTGTTTATTTCAAGGCAGTGTGATATTCTTTCTTGCGTCATCATTGCTGCTTTTGAGTGACTCCATCTTGTTTTCACAAATCTGATGAGTGTTTTTGGTATATTTGGTATATCTGAAGCCCTGTTGGTATTCTCCTCTCTGCATAAATTGACATGCTCAAGTAGATCATATGAAATTAGTTTCTGGGTGAATATTGTTCACTGATAAACTTTTGGAGGGGTAGCTACAGTGGCTCACAAATTTTAACATATTGTAACGGTAGGCCCTGTATATCATAAATAAAATATAAATATAATAACATCAAAGATACTTATGTTAAGGTAAAATTACCAAAGGTAATGATATCATGAAATTAATGTGTATAATTAAGCAACACAGATCGGGAAATATATATTATTCATTTATTTGTATTAAAATATTATATTCCTTCTTAAAATGTCACCATGTAAATTCTGTATATATTTGTGGTGTTAAGAAAAAAGAGTGTGTAGATGTATCTATGTGAAAGAAACACATGTGGCGTCAACTTTATCAACGCCAGCCAAGAATTTAGGCGGCGTTAACAGAAACTGCTTTGTGTACAATCGACACGTGTGCAACCTTGAATGTTAAATAAGCACGAACAAACATTTTTAAGGAGTGCTTTTTCTCATAAACAAGTTAGAAGAGAAGTAAAGTACCTAAGTGGCCCGGGGAATCCCCGTAAAGAATACGGTGAGACGCGCCTTAAGCAGCAAAGAGGGAGAAGACGTTCTCCGACTAGCAAAGAAGCAGGTTGGTAGGTCCCTCATGTCGAATAAATAAATTGACCGGACCCAACTCAGTTAATTATAAACGCACCAGAAGAAATTTCCGGGCGTTTATAATTTTATAGAGAACGATCTTGCAAGTTAATAGTGCTAATAAAAATATAGTGATTCAAAGCATTATTTAAAAGTAAAATAAAAGCCAGTGTGTATGCCCTAGTTCGATATAAAGAAGACGGCATTTCATCCATCCTGGGGAAGCTACCCGTGAAAACACCGTTTCATCGTCATAGCATCTTCATAAAGGTACCCAACGTATAATCAAATTAAAGGCCTATATCATGCATGCATTTTATGAAACAATTCAATTAGCATCTAATTAAATCCATGGTATATTGTCTAGGTAAAGCGCCATTGTATTGTTGATCTATTATATCTACATATTTTGTAATTATGCGTATTTTATATTGATATATACAAATTTAATTATATTTCGCTTTGTAACATTTGTTTTGTAACCTGATCTTTGTTGTTTGTTTTTTTTAATCAATATATTCATAATATTTAAATATCATTGTTGCATCTTATTTGGTTACCTTAACATAAAAATCTGAATTATAAAAATAGTACGTCTATAAAAATAATCTTAGTGTCTTAATACCTGAACCGACTTGAAATTAAGATCTCATGCGAACCGACCTATTATCTGAGCTAATAACGAGGAGTGTTCAATAAGTAAATTAAGTTCACTATTAAATTCGAGTTTGTTTAAAAACCTAAAATTTCTCTCACAAAAGAACAACTTAATTACTTTATTAATTACCGTCAAGTTTAAACACGTACTATTACATATGTCACCCAACTTTGTGGCAATGTTATTCATTTTTATTGTAGAATAAAGCCGTACTATTACATATGGTACCCAACTTTAGGGCTGTACTATTACAATATTCTTGTGGTTTCCTTTTTTTTGTATTTTACTGTATTATATACTATTTAGTATTGTATTGTATTACTATTGTTACCGACAATGTCCACATATCTTATGAAATTTACGACAAATAAACTAAACTAAGTTCAGGCGATTATTGATTAATATAGTAAGAGTTTCGTATGCGGTGGTTAGCAGCATTATCCCCTGTAGGTTTTGCAGTCCCACTGATCTCCTTTTTATAATAATATTAATACTATGTGTATTCCACCCTGGAATCATAGTATTGCTCTGATGGAGATCGCACGCGACGTTGCATAATTTCAATGTTGGATGGGATATTAGGGTAAATTTCATATGGCAGGGTTAGTATTACGTAAGTTTTATAACGATAGTAATGTCGGTAATGGCTGATTGTCACATTGACATTGGTGGTTATGTTGAAATATTCTTCATATTTTTATATTATTCATCACATGTCCTGATTACATCAAGCGGCTTGACAACGTTCTATGTACCAAATAAAGATAGCTATATACGAATCATTATAAAATAGCAAAGGAGGGCTATACTCCATAAGAGTCCGTACTTCGATACCTAGGTGGAATAGACTATAGTAGTGTTATTTAATCCATCTGGTCCTGGAGATTTGTTTAATTTCATGTTCGTTATTGTTGCCTTGAATTCTTTCATTGGGGGTGTGATAATTCTTGTTTGGCTTGGTTCTTTGTCACTTCGTTCACCTCCAGCGCATTTGTTTTGTCTTGTCTCTTATTGTCGATCAACAGCAGTGTTTTTTCCATTTCTGCCTCTCGATGTTGGCTGAAGTTTGTTTTGTACATGTTTGCTTTTTCGCCATATTGAACAGTTTTTTTTACTATCTTTGTTGTTTTTCTCCATTTATTCCATTATCTCGTCGTACCATCTTTCCTTTTTTGTTCTGAATATTTTTTTGTTTTTTGCTCTTATTTCCTTGTATTTCTGTCGGTCTTCTTCATCATTCGACTTTATCCATGTAAGTCTAGCTGTTCCCTTCTTTATTAGTTCTTCACATTTGTTGTCAAACCAGGAATTGCTTTTGTCGCACACCTCTTACTTCCCAGTGTCTTCTGCTGTTTTTTTTTTAATTTGTTCCATTCGTTCTCTATGTTCTTTTGCTGTTTTTTTCCTCTGGAACTTTGTTGTAATTTCCTCATATTGTTGGATCTTCTTTTTTCCGCATTCAACTTTACAACATTTCAGTTTTTTCAGATCTTACATCTTGAATTAGTTTTATTTTTTGTTTTGTTTATTAATATGTGATCTATTTGGTTTCCCGCTTGTGAACCAGTTATTTCTCCAAGTCAGTGAAAGCAAATATGTCTTTTCTACTATACCTTATGAGAAGAAAATGTGTTATTAAATTCTGATTGCAGATGGAAGCTGTCTTAAAACTTCTAAAAGAGAAAATTCTACCGACTACGGAAAAAGCAATTGTCGTATCTCAATGGACAGGATTGCTTCGGTTACTAGGAAACTATCTAAAAGAAAGTAATATTCCATTTGATCAACTTGATGGTACTGTCGTTGTAGCAAAACGAATGCCAATCATCGATAATTTCAACAGTCCAAATCATCCCATGAAGGTAAAAAATGTTTATACAGGGTGTAAACGATATACGCAGCAATACTGTAACAAGTAACAGCTGTAATAATATTGAGCATAAAATGTTAATGCACGAAGGCTCTATCTCGAATGAGATCTAAGAAAAAAAATTTGTTAATAAATACGCGTGGCCCGATCCGACTCTGGTAAATTTACTTTCGTTTATAACAGCGTCACTCTTACTAAAGCGGAGTGGTGGGAGTTGTAGATGCGATGATTCATACTGTTAGTATCAGTCTGTTATGAACCTCTGCGAAGTATGGCTTATACAAATCACGAATTAACAGATATCGTATTATTGTACGGTGAAACAGGTGGAAATGTTAGCGGTACTAGACGTATTTATTCAGAACGTTTTCCGAACCGTAGATGTCCTTCAAGGGATTTAATTTTACAAACAGTCTACAGATTGAGAGAACGCGGTACATTTCACCCAAGTTATGAAGGGCGCGGTAATGAAAGACCACGTAGGATACTAGATGCGGAGGAAGAAATTTTGGATATTCTAGATGAAAATCCAAGAACAAGTACCCGATCGGTTGCGAGAGAGGTAGGCGTTTCACATACAACAGTCCATAACATTCTTCAAAGGAGTTCGCTATAGCCCTACCATGTGCAACGCGTCCAGGAACTTATGGAAGCCGATCGCCCGCTACGAATTCATTTTTGTAGATGGTTTCGTCGGAAACTTACACAACAGCCGCAGTTTGCGTCAAAGGTGTTATTTACCGATGAGTGTGCATTTACGAGGGGAGGTATTTTAAATTTTCACAACCTTCATTACTGGGCCGATGAAAACCCTCACATCATACATCAATCTCGTTTCCAACACCGTTTTTCAATAAATGTGTGGGCTGGAATTGTCGGTGATCAATTGCTAGGGCCGCACGTACTACCTGCACGACTTAATGGACAGAGCCACTTGGATTTCTTGGAGAATTCGCTACCCGGGTATCTAGACGATGTACCTCTCGATACACGACGCCGTATGTGGTTTATGCACGATGGTGCACCTGCCCATTATTCTCGTGGGGTACGCAACTTTTTAAATAACGCATATCCGCGGTGGATAGGACGCGGTGGACGAATTCCTTGGCCTCCGCGTAGTCCCGATTTAAATCCACTAGATTTTTTTGTATGGGGCTCTATGAAAGCACTTGTTTATAAAGGCATTGAAGTTGTAAACGAAGAAGACCTTCAGCAACGTATTTTTCAAGCTGCGGCCCATATCCGTGAAAACCGTGCCGTGTTCAATCGTGTACTTCGAAAGTTTACCGAACGGCTAGAAGCTTGTATTGACGCAAATGGCGGTCACTTTGAACATCTACTTTAATCATTAGACCTGTTTCACCAAAATCTGTTAACGAAAAATAGAATTTTTAAAGAATTTGTAATGTAAATTATGTACCATTTATTTATCGCGTGATATTATTATAAAGGTCAATGCCTTGCGAGCAGCTGATAGGCAATAAAGGGATGTTTAGAAAAAGATACACAACAAACACACTTGTGTAAATAATGGGCTAGCTTGTATTACAATTCATTGTGCCGGGGATTTTTTAACGTAAACACAGAAATTCCTGTTCTTGAATAGACAACATATAACTTCTATTTATTTTGATTTACTCTGAATACAGGACCGTATTTGAAAAGTTTGTGTTCTTAAATTTACGCAAAAGTGAAAGTTTCGATGGGTTAATTTTTTTTTGTAGATTTGAATTGCTGTCTTACCTATCTATTACATATGTAAGTATTGCTGCATATATCTTTTACACCCTGTATATATTAAGATACACCATCTATTTAACAGCTTAATCTAATATATTTCCCTTTTCCTATCAATAACCAAAAGGTGATTTGCAAGAAATGAAAGATGAATCACTTTCCAATCAGTTTTTCTTTACCACATTCACTGCCTAGTCTAGCTATCAGTCAATAGGATTTATTTTTTTCTGTACCAACGCTAGGGGTAGCTATTTTAAAAGTTAATAGTGTTCATGACAAAATTAAAAACATAAATGTTTATAATATTACTATATTGCGTGTAGACATGGAAAACTTCGCTCGAACATAGTGAAACAGAAAACATGCTATGCCGTTTAGTCACATAGTCAAAACTACGCATGCGCAAGCAATAATTTTTGTATTAGATCTGCTTATCACATATATTCATTACAATAAATATTTCATTTAAGATTTAGATCGTCAAATAAGCATAAATAGTTTAAATATCGACAAACTCCTTGACAATTAATAAGTGCGCCTTATTAAATGTGAAACAATAATTAAACTTCACATAAATTAATGAGGAAATATCATATGCAAACCATAGACAAACAAACTACCATATTAAAGAAATATATTTGTCACAAGTTGTATGAATCGTAATTATGTTATAGTAAATTACATTCATGGTAAATTAATTAAGTAAAACTCACAGTTCAATTGCATTACAATTATGTTTCTAAGATATCATCAGTAGAAAGAAAAATATCTCTGTAATGTACAATCATTTGTGACATAATAACAACACCAAAATTAATCAAATCAAGATGCAAGAATATAATTCACTCTTCAGTAGATATGTATTAACATAGCCTTCAGTAAATGATCTGTGAGTTTCCAAGTGTTAACCTACATTTGAATATATGTGATACATGCATAAGACATGTAATATTTTCAAGCCGTTTTCAGAACTATTCTAGTTATTTTTTTTTCTCTTTTCCTGGAATACAGTTGTCTAAATATATTTTATTTTAAATTAGAGGCAAGTAACTTAAATTTCAATTTGGTCATATCACAGACAATACTTCCAGACAAACCGTCCTTACCTAGCAAACGGCAACTCTATATTTAGTTTAAAAATACGCCAAAAGAGGCCACTAATAGTGCGAATACGCAAATTAAATTTATCTCATGTTGAAATGCCATCGAGTTTGGCAAATTTCTGCACAGAAATAGTTCGCACTATTACATACGAGATGACACTCGTGCGAATTGTGCGTAGAGAGAGCGCATTTTCTTCTAAATAGTGCAGCTTGTTAGGACATTTAGACAAATCCATTACGAAGCGGACGTGCAGAAAACGAAAGGAGCGACAGAGTCTACCCCATATAGTTGTATTTTTGTACCGTACTCCGACATACGTGGTTTTTCTTCACAGAAAAAAAAAACATGAAAAGAAAAAGTGTCTAGGCTTATTCACAAAATAAAATAACAGCATTTTGTTTGATTTTAATTTTATTTATATCGGTGGATTATGACTTTATTTTCGAACCGCCAGAATTTCGATTTTTAAGAAAAGGGGACTGAAAAAATATCGACTTTTCCTATTACCTCAGCCAGTTTTGATTTTTTGTTTGTAATAGTTTATCAGTATTTGGTAACAATATCATTTTGTAATAATAGAACATTATATTACTTGAGAAAATATATATTTAATAAACCCTGCTTATATTAGATGTTTATTATAAATCACAATAAAGTATTGTTATTGAACTGATAGTTTATCAGTATTTGGTAACAATATCATTTTGTAATAATAGAACATTATATTACTTGAGAAAATATATATTTAATAAACCCTGCTTATACTAGATGTTTATTATAAATCACAATAAAGTATTGTTATTGAACTGCATCATACAAAAACTTCCTTGAACACTGTAATGTGCAGAAAGTCCAAGTCATTCCGCCCCTTGCAAAATCGTTTTTTCCTATTATCTTGGCCAATTTCGACTTTTTCTTTGAAATACGTTGGGACAATTTAGAACAAACCTAGAACAACCTGAAACGACTGTCAGAAAGTTTTTCGAAATTGATACCGTAAGTAGGTCTTTTAGGTACTCTTATCAAAAATCAGTTTTTTGCAAATATTTCGCAAGTCATGCTTTTGAGACAGGTACGCTACAAATATAAAAGTATTTAAAACTTAATTTTAAATATCTTTTGTATAAAAAAAATTCAAAATACGGACTGGAAGTATCAGTTTTACTCTTATGGAATAGCTATTTTTTGCTAATATGTAGTAAATTATGCATTCTATAAATATTTGTCAACAGTACGAAAGTATTTAGAGTTGGTTTTGAAATATTTTTTGTATAAAAGAAAATTTAAAACTCTATAATTTGAAACGCTCATACGTATAAGAAAGTCGTGTGGTGGCCACACCTCATTTTTTCCTATTAACTCATCCAATTATGATTTTTTATTTGAAATACTTTGGAACAATCTAAAACAAACCTAGGATAACCTAGAACAACCGTCAGAATTTCGATTTTCGAAAAAAGGGGGGCCAACTTCTCACTTTTGGATATAGTTTTTTGGCAATATCTTTTGATATATGAGATACGGTCTTGATGTATTAGAACAGTGTTTCGAACAAATCTAGAACAACCTGAAACAGAATTTTAATTTTCTGAAAAAGAGGGGCTATAAGAAAATCGCTTTTCCTCTTAACTCCAGCCAATTAAGATTTTTTTTTAAATACTTTGGAACAATTTAAAACAAACCTGGACGACCGTCAGAATTTTGATTTTCGAAAAAAGGGGCCCTGGCAAAAAATTGTTTTGTTTTTCCCATTTTCTCGGCCGATTATGATTTATTTTTGAAATACTTTGGAACAATTGAGAACCAACTTAGAGCAACCTGGAACCGTCACAATTCCGAATTCCGAAAAAAGAGGTCTAACTTCACACACCCAAAAGTGAAACTAAAACGACATGTGCGTGTATCGTTAAGAATTTTTCGAATTTCCGGAATATGTCACAGAGTGAGTAATTAAGAATTATTTGGATTACTAAATACTCGCACACGCAAGTATACCAGCACTTCGTACCTATACAATACCACTTGAAGGAAAAACTTTAAGACCTACCACCTGACGAGTTCAAGAAAAGGGTCAAAGGGCTGTTGATGGAGAGGAAGTACTACGGCGTCGAAGATTTTCTGGCAGTTAACGCGAGCTGCTGAAGTATATAACATTCTATCCTTTTTTATTATTTGATTATATCGTTGATACAGTGATCTTGTTATATATACTTTAATTTAAATTAATTTGTTATGCCCAGTACTTTGGTAGTTTTTATAAATCTTTTTCAGTAATCTGGTTTTTAATTTCTTTTGATAATAAATGGCAGTAAAATATCTTTCAAATAGTGACAAACATCTATCGATAATGTCAATAAATTCTGGTGCTCGTGCTGTAAGACCATGTTCAGATTTTATGCTTATGTTACCGTAAGTTTTGTGCAAGATAAGTAATTTTGTAGCGTCGTTCAAGTGTAAGTTTGTTGTTGAAAATAGTTTACACGACAAACAATTAAATTCTTCCAAACACTTTCTTATTAAATAGGCCGCAAAATAAACAATAGCGCATTCTTGTAGATATGCTTCAGTAGTCGGCCCAGTTAACGTTGACATTTCCTTAACTGGTGACGATGAAGAAAAAGAAGAAGAGGAGGAAGAAGAAGAAGAAAAAGAAGAGAATTCACAGTGGACTTCATCATAGTCGGGCAGAGACATTATTTCCATCATTTCGTCAGTGTCAGGTTCATAATTTGCACTTGAGGGGTGGTTTCATCAGTGAGTTAATGGCGACATCCCCTTGCAGTTGGATTACGATTATAACCACCTTTTTGTAGAACAACCGAGAAAAGATTTTCAATTACGTGTTGATTTAACCGACTAGTTAAAATATACTGTTTTTCTCCTTGAAACAGCTATAGCACTCCTTTCACTGTTTGCAACAATCCATCAAAACATATTTGCAAATGCTTTGCAAACTAGATTTAGCGTCGGCGACTTCCAAATTTTCACAACTGCAGAAGCGTAACCAGGGGAGGAGGGGTTTGAGGGTTAGAACCCCCCGCCCCCATCATAAAAAAGAAAAGAAAAATTGGGTCATTAAGTACTTTTTTAAAAGTCTTGACAAATGTATTATTTTTACACACTCTGATGGAAAGGAATAGAACTACTACCAGTACTGACAAATGCGAATGAAAACGGGTTTGAAAAATGGACGATCATGGCATATCTTTGCAGTGACCCCCCCTATGGTCAAGGTCTAGTTACGCCTATGCATAACTGTATGCTTCTAGAACAAGTAGCCTCGCGTTACACAAGAAATATACCGATTAGAGATCAGATCTACCTGAAGTCATAGCGACTCAACAAAACATTAGGAATAAAAAATGAGGTGTGGCCACCACACTACTTTCTTATACGTATTAGCGTATCAAATTATAGAATTTTCAGATTTTTTTTAATCAAAAATTATTCAAAATCCTATTCTAAGTACTTCTATTGCCTTAATAAATTTCTATAGAATGCATACTTTGTAAGATTCATATTATAAAAAAAGTGCTACTCGCTAAGAGTAAAGTGTTACTTCTCGTCCGAATTTTAAAATGTCATGTATGCCAAATACATTGCAAATCCAGCTCTAAATACTTTTGTACTCTTGACAAATATATATGAAATGCATCATTAACGACATATTTGCAAAAATTCGTTATTCGATAACTAGAAAAGTGTTACTTGCGGTCCGAATTTTGAAATTTTTTAAATACTTTTATACTCGTAACGTACCTGTCTAAAAAGCATAACTAGCGAAATATTCGCAAAAAACTTATTTTCGATAAGAGTAAAAGGCATATTTCCGGTAGGAATTTCGAAAAACTTTTTTAATAAAATCCAATTTAATTTTGAGTACATTTGAATTCTTTATAAATTTGTTTAAACTTAGTAAGTGAAGAAATATTGGCAAAATTCAATTTCTTCACTGAAGTAAACTACTACTTCCGGTCTACCGATTTTACTGAAAAACTAACACGTAAATACAAAATTTGGAATTGATATTTATAGCGGTTTGACCGCTATAGACCGTCACACACAGACACAGAGAGACAGGAGACACACAGACATTTTTTAAAAACCCCTTTTACGGTATCAGGGGACTCGAGGTCGAAAATTTTCGTCATAACAATACTTCCTTATACTATAAAAAAGTCACAAATATTAAATAATCTCTATATGGATAATCGAATTTCATTGTTTTATTATTATTAATATAAAGTATCAAAAATTTAATAATTGATCATTATTATGTACTTATCTATATACAGGGTGAGTCAACTACGCGGGTAAGGCCGATTGTGCCTTTACGAATAAAGATATTTCGAAACGGTTTTTTTCTTGTGGTAGCTGTTCATTAGGGGCACATTTTAAAAATATGTTGTATTATACAGAGTGTTCCGTAACTTGGTGGCTAACCATAGTTATAGTTTTTTTAAATGGAACAGCCTATATATTATTGCATTTTTGAATTCCCCGTATTATTTTTAGTCAAAAAGTTATAAGATAGTATAGGCCTAAAGTGTAAAGTTTTTGACTTATTCCCATTTTTCTGAAAAATTCAATGTTTGTATAAAATTATATTTCTCGAAAACGACGTATTAGATGGACAAAATTTTTTGCAATATTGTTTACAATAAGAGGTCATAATAGAAGCATGTTCTATTTTTTTACAGTTACTAACTGAATGTGCAGGAAACTGGATTAAAATTAGATGACACGTTTTTATATAAAAGTTATTTTTTTTAAATAGAACAGCCTGTATATCAGTACATTTTTGAATTGTTTATTAAATTTTGTGTCAGAAACATGTAAGACGTTAATACAGTAAAAGTGACTATTACAGAGTTATTGTCGTTTTTTGATATGCTTTTGTTAGTTTTTGCAAAAAAGCCAATTTTTTCAAATGGAACACCCTGTATATTATTTTATAAATGTGCTCCTAATGAACAGCTATCACAAGGAAAGAACCGCTTCGAAATATCTTTACTCATAAAGGCATAATCGGCCTTACCCTATTAGATGACTCACCCTGTATATACCTATGCATCTCTATTCTTGCCTGTGTTCTATATCATAATAAGTGTAAGCATCATAACATCCAATGTATTTGGATTTTAAAGCTTTTTAAATCATAGTCTTTCCCTAGAATTTATTCATTATTTACATTAACTCTTTTTATAACCGTCCGGACAGGGGACTGTGTAAAAGAAATTTTTTTCGCGGTCATAAATTACTTTTGGGAACTGTGTCTGTCTGGTGCAATTTCTGAAGTTCGGTTTGGAAGAAGTACGTACCATCCATCTATCTCTATCTATATTAGCCAAGTTATTTTATTTTTATTCTGCCCATTAAAAATGCTGTATATTTATAAATATTATTTAAATATTTATACTGGGTAATATTCAAAAGTCTCTAAAATGGAATATTTGAATTTATATTTTATTTAATTCTAAAATTTAAATTTTATTTTCTTAATCTTAAACAAAATGACATCTATCGGTTAAAAGTAATAAGTCAGCATAATCCACTTTGGTGGTGCCACCTAAAGTTTGCTCGTGGAATTTAAAAAATACAGTGGCGACGCCTAACGCTTGCATTCTTTTTAGCGCTGCCTAATAATGTTTAAAGACGGTTTGTCTGTATAGTATTGTCTGTGGTAATATTTAATACGCACACTACTACAGATAGAAGCAACATGTATTTGAAATATAAAACGAAAAACAATTAATAATTTTCCTATTACTGAAAATCAAATAAAATTTTAAAAAGAAAGTGATTTTAAAATGTATATCAAAAAAAAACTATACAGTATCAATGTTCTAGATATAATGATGTCCAAATTAAAATGTAAGTTACTTGCCTCTAATTTAAAATAAAATATATCTAGACAACTCTATTCCAGGACAAGAAATAAAATAACTAAAGAAGTTTTGAAAAAGGCTCAAAAAAGAGAGTCGAAACGTTAACAAAATAAAATAAGCCCAAATATTAGATACAAAAATTATACTTCCTAACCTTAAAAATGCTTATAAAAATTATATGTTCAAATATAATACAACCTGACATATACAGGGTTAGTTTTAAATAGCGTCATTAAAACAAGGAGGTGAAAGAAAAATATGAGCAATGCCCGTACAAAAAAAATCGCTGTCCAATGTGCACGCAGTGACGAGAAATAGATTTTTCGTTCCTCGAGTCCGAACCTGTCGCAGTTAATATACAAACATAATAATTTTCATATAGAGGAATTTAAGTTTCAAAATAATATACTTGTATATACTGAAAAAAACATGGTAAGGCACCGAGGTTGTCGACCTTTTTCACATAAAGGCGTGTTATTCACAAAAACAAAACATCGCCTAGAAAATCTTTTCCATTGCCATTCATTTCTAACAAAGGTTGTAACTATTTGCATTTTATCGTTTTTTTTTTTGGAAGAACCTTAAACTGAAATTACTACTAGTGGTATTTACGTAAATATCATTAATTGGTCACTTAGTCTGCTCTGCGCATGCGTTAAATCAAAATGTCTACTTTGTAAGATACTAAATGACAGATAAACGGAAAACATAAGTATAACCTCGGATTTAAATTGACAACTAAAACCATGATACGAAATCATACCTAAAGTTGATTTTTATTGAATTCAGCATTTATGTAAGTTTAGATATATCACGAATCCATTGGTGAATTTGATGCGATGCAGATGTCTTTTAATTTATAGAATTTCTTATCTAGGTAGTTATTCTGTTAGTTAAATAAAATGTAATAGCATTCCATTGATATTATTTAAAGATTTTGTAATATTGGTAGACCATAGGAATTAGTTTCTAAAACTGATGTAGAATGTGAGAAATTTTTTCAAAGTTTTTCGTCAAGATATTAAATTTATCAGTAATATATCTAAGAGTGTTTCCATTACATACTTCATGTGGTATTTATTATATCACATGTGGCACATGAAACAGTTCATAAAAATCCATTTCACAATATGGTTTATGATAAAGCAAAATGTGTAGGTAATCCTCTCTTCTACATATTTGGTTCAATAATATAACCAGTATATTTAATCCACAAAAATTAATGCAGCTTGTCTATAGTAGTTTCTGTTAGAGCTACTTTGAACTTATTGTTTGATGGCATAATGATACTACTGAAGATTTTGATGTATAATTATAATTACTTATCAATCAACTGCCACAAAAATTAGATTTATAAAACTTGATTAGTTCCATTTTGAAAGTTATACTTACAGAAAATATTGCACACTGACAGTCAATATTGCTCATCTCATATGGATAGCATTTGCCTGTCGTACTAGTGAAGATATAGATAGACCAATCAACGTAGTGTATGCATTATGTTGATGTTTGTTAAGCAACATTAAATTTAATTCCAATATTTTCACTTTTAAAATATTTAGTTCAATTCAATAAGGTAAAATTACCATTTATCTAATCAATGGCTTATACTTGTAAGCTGTAGTTGTATTACAGTAGAATCACTCCCTTTCATGCTGGCGGTCTCTTCTTAAATAAGCGTTTATGGTGGAGACTAATTCTTGCATATTTGAGTATACAAAAACATAAAAAGTAATTTGTAAAATGTATGACAGATACATTTTTGATTTTGTGAGATAGCAACAATATCAAAATTTTTGTCGCCATTTATTGCATTGCCAAGTAGGAAATACCAACCACATAATGATATATAATGTCCAGTCGTTGTTTATGCGTCATTTGCAGTAATTAATTACTTACATAAACAAAGATCCTTTCAAACGCATTATTACATTTTTATTACTTGCCTAGTACAGATATTGTTCAAAAGCATTACATAGTGACTACGCTTTAATAAGATAGTGTTTGTTAATAGGTTTTGCTACTTTCCTTAACCGCCGGTGGTGTCGGGCTAAATCTTACAGGAGGTAATCACATGCTACTGCTCGACTTACATTGGAATCCTCAATTAGAAATGCAGGCGCAGGACCGTATTTACAGAGTTGGACAACAAAGAAGCGTTCATATTTACAAGTATGTGGCTATTGTTTTTATTCCTTACAAGAGACTTGGCTTAATTTATTTATATGGTGTTCTTTTTAAGGTTCATGACACTTAACACAATCGAGGAGAGAATAAAAAATCTCCAGGACATTAAACTAAGTATGGCCAACTCCATGCTGACTGGTTCTAAAGGGAATAGCATGAAGTTAACACTACAAGATTTGCGAATGATTTTTAATATGTGAATTTATAGTGTATGTATTATTAGTAGAAAACCGTTTTGTGATACTTGTTAATGTATTAGAAGTAATTTATCAACTATTTAGTCTATATTTTATATTTTGATGGCCTAATACAAAGTTTATATAAAAAGTGTGATTTCTGTGGCTTATTCGCTATCAATTATCATTGGTCGCATTCAGCAAGCGCAACTGTTTTTTTTTTGTATAGACCGCTACTGGATTAATCGGAGCAAGTTCTGCTGAATGCGACCAATGACGCACCACCAGCGCAAAGGTCCCCTCAGTTGTCGGTGTTTCGCCGTCGCACCAAAGCAATGTTACGCATTCACGTTGCGCGATATTTGGTGTCTGGATGGGCCTGGCAAACAAAAAATAAGGTGTGGCCACCACACGACTTTCTTATACGTATAAGCGTTTCAAACTACAACTTTAAGAATTTTTTTACACAAAAATTATTCAAAATCCTATTCTAGCACTTCTATTGCCTTAATAAATCGAAGAAAAGTGCTACTCCCTAAGAGTAAAACTGTTACTTCCGGTCCGAATTTTGAAAAAAATATTGTAAATCTAGCACTAAATACTCTAGTACTCTTGATAAATATATATAGAATGCATAATTTACGACATATTTGCAAAAAAATCGCTATTCGATAAGAGTAAAAGTGGTACTTTCGGTCTGAATTTTGAAATTTTCTTTATACAAAAGATATTGAAAATTATGTTTTAAATACTTTTATACCTGTAAAGTACCTGTATAAAAAACATGACTTGCGAAATATTCGCAAGAAACTGATTTTCGATTGGAGTAAAAGACGTACTTCCGGTAGGAATTTCGAAAAACGTTTTAAATAAAATTGTTCTCAATTTTAATTTTAAGTACATATGAATTCTTTATAAATTTGTTTAAACTTAGTGTTTGACAAAATATTGGCAAAAATCGATTTTTTCACTAAAGTAAACTACTACTTCCGGTCTTTCGATTTTACTGAAAATCTAATCAGATCTCAAGAGGAAGATTATACCCGTAAATACAAATTTACACAGAGAGAGAGAGACATTTTTTAAAATCCACTTTTTCGGTATCAGGGGACTTCAAAACGTGGACATCTGCAAAAATCTCGAGGTCGAAAATTTTCTCACATCACAATACTTCCTTATACTACGTATGGTGTGAGAGTGTCCAGTGTATAGTGTAGACGTGTATATATCGGCTCCGGATTTTTAACCCAATAATAGGGAGAAACCGAGTTAATAATACACAGAAAGGAGACAAGTGTGAAGAAGAAGAAAAAGTAGAAGTGATACAGAAATACAAGAAGAAAGTAGAAGGTAAGACAATTTATTCAGATTAATAAAACATGTGTTGACTGCCTCCGAGAGGTCGACTCGGGCATTCGACACACACGGATATATTTCAACAATAACAACTAAAGAAAAAAGTACGGTGCTGCGAACCATACCAGAGATTTGGAAACAGAAATAATAAAATAAAGTACGGTACCCTGAAGAGAAGTCGGGCGTCAATAAAATAAATAGAGGCGATAAGAAGAAAAGGCCCGTCATAAGAAAAACTAAAATAGTAGGAACACTATTGGAAATGGATAGCGATGGGAGCACAACAGATGAGGGAAAAAGAAAGAGGGGACAAAGAGATAAAACCGAAATGCTTAGGAAGAATAAAAAGACAACTAAAACAACGGAGAAAGGAGCAAGCGATGACGAAAATAAATTAGATAAGTTAATGGAAATGATGCAAGGACTGGTTACACAAGTGCAACATATAAAGGGAAACCAAGATAAATATATAGAAGAAATGAAAGGAATTAAATTGGAAAATGAGAAAATCAAAGAAGAAAATGCAGAACTGAAAAAAGAAATTAGGAGTGTGAAAGGAAGACTAGATAGACTGGAGGGAGTGAATAGAAGAAATAATGCAGTTATGCAGGGATTAAAAATAGATGTGAGTGATCAAGGGCACCTAAAAGTAGTGGTAGAAGAAATTATCCAGAAGTACATGGAAATACAAATAGAAATTAAAGCGGTGAAACAACTGGGCCCAGAAACTTGCTTAATAGAACTGAAGAATACACATGATAAGATACAAATGATGAAAAACAAGGGATAAATTAAGAGAATACAAAGAACAAAAGATATATATTAACGATGATATGACGAAGGAGGAAAGAGAAATACAAGAAAAGATACGTAGAAAGGCCAAAGAAGAGATAATGAAAGGAAAAACCGTCAAGATAGGATTTCAAAAGCTAATAGTGGAGGGAGAACAATGGAGATGGAATAGAGAAAAAGAGAATTGGAATAAGAAGGAAGGAGAATTGGAAAGAAAAAAAGAAATCGCAAAAATAATGTCAAAAAGCTAATAATAAAGACTAGTAGAAATGAAGATGATGACCCGGGCAAGAAAAAGGACACGATAAAGGAGAATAAACAAAATAATGATGAATATGATAACGATGACACAAAAAAAATAGAAAACATAAGGAAAAGTAAGGATAAAGAAAACATAATATGGAAAATTGGCACGTGGAACATAAAAAGTATAACAGGAAAAGAAAAGGAATTAGAAAAGGAATTCGAAGAGTTAGAAGTAGACATATTAGCAATTACGGAAACGAAGAAAAAGGCACAGGGAATAATTAAGATGGACAATGGTCACACTTTATTATACAGTGGTGTAGGAAAAGAAAGAAGAGCAGCTGCAGGAGTAGGATGCATTTTACACAAAAAATTAGAAAACCAAATTCATAGCTGGAAGGCATGGTCAGCAAGAATATTACTAATAGAGATGAAGGAGAGGAACATAATGAAAACAATAATAGTAGTATACGGACCAAATGAAGACGACACAGCAGATAACAAAAATAAGTTTTGGGAAGAATTAACAGTGGTGGTAGAAGATGCGAAAGGAATAATTTTTGTAATGGGAGACTTCAACAGTAGAGTTGGTATAAGAGACGATGAATACACTGAAGTATTAGGAACAAACGGAGAGACGGTTAGAAATAACAATGGAAGAAGAATGCTAGACTTTTGCATGATACACAACTTGGTAATAACTAATAGTCTTTTCCAACACAAAAATATACACACATATACCAGGGAAGTTAAGAGCAGGAGAGAGAAGTCCATAATTGATTATATATTAGTTGACAAAAAGAATAGAAGAATCGTGACTGATACAAAAGTAAGAAGAGGACCGGAAATAGGGAGCGATCACTTTGTCGTTATATCAAAAAATAAAGGAAAAAGTTCAAAATAAAGAAAAGAAATGTATATACAAACAGAAAGAAAACCAAAAAGAATTACTTAGAACATACAAACTAAGAAGTAAAGATATCGCTGAAAGTTACCAGAAAAGGATAACTGGAAGAGTAGAGAATGTAGAAATGAATAGAAATATTGAAGAAACTTGGAATACGTTCAAAGAAATTATAATAACTACAACTAAAGAGATATGTGGAGTAAGCAAGAAGAAAAACAAAAGACAAACAAAGTGGTGGACAAATGAAATAAGGTAAGTATCAAGTAAAGTCAAAAAAAGGCATGGAAAATATATTTAGCGAACAAACAGCGGAAAAATACAATATATACAAAGAAGAAAGAAAAAAAGTAAAACAGTTAGTGGCAGAAGCCAAAAAAGAGACATGGCAAGAATTTGGTGAAAAGATGGAAAAAAATAGTAAAGAAAACCAAAAACTATTTTATAGAGTTTTGAAGTCAGTAAGGAATGAAGAAATGTCTCAATCTACGCACCATAATAATATACAAAATAAGAAGGGAGAAATACTAAGCGATAAAAAAAAATCATAGAAAGATGGAAAGAATACTTCCAAGAATTACTAAACGAAGGAGTGGAAAATGAGAATACCGATGAACAACAAACAATAGAAGAAGAAGAGACGGAAGAAATAATTACCATGGACGAATTGGAAGAAGCAATACATAAACAGAGAGATGGGAAAGCACCAGGCTGCGACAAGATTACGGCAGAAATGATTAAAATATAGGACAAAAAGGAAGAGAAGTAATGTTGAAAATATATAACAGAATATGGAGAGAAGAGGAGATACCAAACGATTGGAGGAAGTCATTAATAGTACCAATATACAAGAATAAAGGAAACAAAAAAGAATGCAATAACTACAGAGGAATAACCCTTCTAAGCACTGCAATGAAGATTCTTGAGCAAATAATAGATAAAAGACTAAGAGCAAAACTCGAAAATACGCTACACGAATCACAAAGTGGGTTTAGAAAAGGAAGGAGCACACAAGACCAAATATTTTCCGTGAAGCAAATAATACAAAAAGCCTATAGAGAGCAGAAGAAAGTATTTTTAGCATTTATAGATCTAGAAAAAGCATTCGATAAGGTACCAAGAGAAAGATTGTGGAATATATTAAAAGAGAGAGGGGTCAATGGAAAAATAAGACGATTAATACAGAAAATATATGATAATAACACCAACGCTGTAATAGCTAATAATTTAGAATCAGAAACCTTCAGAACAAAGGAGGGACTCCGACAGGGAGGAAGCCTGAGCCCAATGCTGTTTATAGTTTATATGGACGACATTATCAAAAGATGTACAAAAGAAAGTAAAAAGATCAGAGTTGGACACATTAACTTAAAGCTAGTCGAAGTTCCACAGGGAGCATTCGCAGACGACATAGTAATTACAGCTGACAGTGCGGAAGATCTACAACGGAATTTAATAATATGGAATACGACACTAAATAACAGTGGAATGATGATGAATAAGAATAAAACCAAAGCACACCAAAGTAATGGTAGTGGGAGATGAAGAGATAGATATGAAAATCGAAATAGAAGGAATTGAAATAGAAGAAGTGAGAACGTTCCAGTACTTGGGAGTGAGAATTGATGGAAAACGGACCCAGGACGCCGAGATTAACCAACGAATAGAAAAAGCAACAAAGCTGTATTATAGTATGAGGAATAAGTTCATTAACAAAAAAGAGATATCCCGCGAAACAAAATTAAAAGTATATAAGGCAATATACCGACCGATATTAGTATATGGATGCAAATCCTGGATATTAAATACAAGACAAAAAAGTAAAATACAAGCAGTAGAAATGAAATATTTAAGAAGAGTCAGAGGAGTTACAAAGATGGAAAGAATAAGAAATTCGGAAATAAGAAAAGATCTAAATATACAGTCAGTGTTGGAACATATTGAGCAAAGACAGTTGGGATGGTGGGGACATCTATATAGAATGGAAAATACGAGACAGACAATAAGGATATGGGAAGCAAGAATAATGAAAAATAAAAGAAGAGGAAGGCCAAGGACGACATGGAATGATGGCATAGCAGAGATTTTGAGGAGGACGGGCAAAACTTGGACAGAGGCGAAGAGCATGGCGAGGAATAGAAATGAATGGAAAAGATTCATAAAAAGTTAGAAGAGGATAAACGCCCCACACCATTAATATGGTAGAGGGGATTATTAGATTATATATATATATATTGTAACAATACCTTTTATTAATAAAGATACGATTACACTCAGATAAATTTAATAATATTTATTCTTACTATGTGTTTGAAACCTGTACTTATTCTCGTCTATATATAAAATTGAAATCTTTATGTACTTTTTAAATCTATTTTCAAATTCTCTCAGGTAAATTTTTTATTTATGCCCTCACTAACTCAGTTCTTATATAAAATATTTAAACTAATTATTTCATATGTTGCTAACTTCCCTTGAATCATCAAAACCCAAACAGTTGCCTATATGTAACTTTTTCAATATCTGCCTATATCATAGGATCTTTACGTTTTATATTTCTTAACTTTATAAATCACAGTTTACAAAACAGTTATTCTTTAGTGAATTATGATGTGTATTTCAACTTTATCTTCAAATAACAATACTTACTGTGAACTCAATCTCAAGGTACATATTAACATACTATTCAAATAATAATATAATCACTGACAGTTGTTTTTTCTATTTATAGGTTACGGTTCTAAGCGTCATATCTGTTTCATCAATTTAATTCAAAAACCTTCTTTATATACCAAATAAAAACAAATGTATCAAACTAATTTGTTTAATAAATCAGGCAAATTATAAATTATATGGTAGTTCTCAACACACACAACCAAATAAGACATTCATGGAAGTACCAAGCTTGTTTACGTAAACATTCTTTTGACAATTTATATGTGCATGAAAATACACCTTTCGTGGATCGAAAAATATACAAGTAAGTATATTAATTATATTATTTTAAAAATACTGTATAGTTTTTGTATGTAAATCAAATACCCACACAAATTAATCAGTTTTAGTTTGCCGATCAGTTTTTTTTGACTTCTAAAAATTATACAAATGATGATACAAATTAATGTTGTGCACAGAACTTACAAAATATCTTTTCTTGATTATCAACACAGTTATAATGTACGTATAAATAATAGATCTCTAAATTTTGATATACTTTTCAATTCGAAACTGATAAATTCAAATTATTTCAAAGAATTATACGACCTGTTATTACTACTGAACTGGTATTCTTATTTATACACCAAACGATTTTCTTTTTAGCTTGTCGAAGACATTTCCTGGAATCAATGAGGGAGATCCTTTCCTTTTCCTAATTGTCTGGAATGCTCGGAATGTGGACTGTAATGACTGCTATCCTGTAATACCTTCAACCTCTGCAATCAACTAAAATCTCGAACCGTCGAACGCTTTCGTGAAGACCTTTGAAACCTGCCTTTCCTCTACTGGACTGGAATACCTGTGTTAGCTGCTATGTTGAATATCTCGTATCTTTCAAGTCCTGGACTAAACTATTTGTATAACTTCTGGAACTTCACCAACTCTCCAATGCAATAAATCTCTCGCCAAATATGGAATAATATTTACCAATGCAGTAAGTTTATTTTTAAATTGTAATTATATATTTCTTCGCTTTCTTCTCAAGTATGAATATTCTTCAATTATTTCTTTATTCGTTACCGAAATTCTTTCTTCTAATTTATTTTTAATTATATTTGCATGATACAAAAAATGGTACTATTCTGGAAAATGTTGCAATCACCTAAAAAATATCTGCTTTCTTTTCTACTATCTCCTAACCACTTCTTTTACACTTTTGTATAATGATGAATCTCTTAATTATGTGTTTTTCGGAAGGAAAATTTCGTTTTCCGAAAACACATCTACCGCTTTTCTTAAATTCTTTTTGAATCTTTTTATTTATTCCCCATATCCCTGGCAATAATTCCTTAGTTTCTATCATATCCAATCATATTGTTCCACACATTATAATAATCCAAAATATGTTTTATTTGTAATTGAATATTTATAATACCTTTTTGTAATTCCAAAAATTTATCAATTTAATTCTTTACTTTAATTTTCACAACCTTTTATACCCTTCGGCAAACCAAATACTCAATACTTTAACTATATTATTTTAAATGTCAAAATCTGACACTTCTTACATTTGAATTTTAGCGCGTAACTATACATCATTTTCCAACCTTTATGATTCAAAATCCATACTAATATTCTCTATTTTTTCAAAAGTGTTAATTAAACAAGCTTTAACAAATAATATTACATATAAAAATACAACAAGTAACATTTACAATTCTACTTTCAGAAATGGGAAATATTACTACAACAAAGAAACCTGATAGGCAACCAACCACTCGATGCAAGGCGAACTTCAACATAACCCGATATGTAACCAACTTTACACGGTTCACAAAAACTATAGGGAAATACCCAATTAATATTCTCACAATTATTTTAAGTATAATTTAAATATTCTCACATCTATTTATTTAATTATAGTTTGGTCCATAAAATATTACCATCTTTTATTTTTTTTAATACTCACTACAAGAACATATACAGTATATTTTATTAACATTAGTACTTCCATCATATCCTTACTCATCTAAGTTAGTGAACTACCACATATGCCCCTTTTTTAATAAATCTAAATTTCTATAGAATATATAAATTTATATTTATTCAACAATCTATACTAAAATGATGTACTTCAATTTGTACTACTTCTGTAGCATAACTATACATTCTCATATAAATCCATGTACATTTCTTAATATTTGGTATATAAGATAATTATTTACCTCACTGTATCTATTTTCATTTTTAACTCTCAATTATTTACAACAAACCATTTTAACTAATCTTATTCTCATAAATATACTAATTTATACCAACATATTCAAAATTTACATCTTTATCCATTTGTCTTCATCAATAATGTCATAAAATGTATCTTTTAACATTTCTATGCTTTCTATATAAGTAACTTTATTCCTTTTCTTATCCAATCTTATACCTTCTTTGTATTATCCTATTCATGATTTTAAACCCTCTAAAAATTCTTATCAATATTATAATCGAAACTACTTTTAACATTTACTGGTGATTACTTTTAAGTTGTATCTGTTACTTCTTCAGATATTTAATAGCCTCTACAAAATATGCTTTACATATGCTCACTTATTCTTTATTATTTTATTTTATATAACTGTTCCTAGCTGAACAAAAACCCTATACCTATAATAGACATTTTCGTCTACCTTTTCAAACTTTCACTTTTGGAAAGTACACAAATTATATTTTCGTTTTTTAAGGCGTACGTGACCTACATATTTCTTTTATACATTATTATTCTATATATTTATTATCATTTTGGGTTTTATTTACCCTTTCATACATAATCTCTATAAATTATTCCATATATTTTTATGTTTCCCTTTTATTATTTATTATACATAGCAAGCATTCATTATTATCTTTTCTATACATATTTTATTTTATAGGCTTCTTCTATTTGTATATCACATTTTATTTTTTTATAACTCTTAATGACTTTAATATTTCTTGACCATTAAATGCTTTTATTACTCCGATAAATATCCTTTAAAAATTTTTTTTTTAATAAGGTTCCTTCTTACTCATCTTTCATATATCTACTTTATACATTTTGTTAATAAATGAACGTACCTTGGAATGGACAAGAATGGAACATTTATTTAGTTGTTATTTAATTGTTATTGTTGTTGAAAGACCTTTTCGAATGTCAGTTTTAGTTTTGATATTGTCAAAAAATATAGAGTGACATATTGACAGCTTAATAGTTTTTATAATAGAAATAGTTAAAAATATAGTCAGATATAGCCAGATAGTAATAGAAAATAACATTGTGGTCCTTCGACGAACTTTATTCAGCCCTATAGATGTACAGATAGAAGAATTATGGATAATAGATCGAGAAAGTCAGATGATGTCATGTCCGACAGCAGAAAAAATTCGTCAAATTTAGGAGAAACTTTACAAAATAGGAATGAGAAAGAGAGTACCGAAGATTTTTTTGGGTTCAGTAATGCCTCTATACTCCATTCAAAACATTTAATGCAAAATATGATGAAAAGTAATGATGACAAAGGTACCAGTAGTAAAAATAAACCTAATAGCACAATTACCTCAAGCAGTAAAGGTACGAAAAAATCTTCATTGTTACCTAGTCAAATACTATGTTTACAGTTAGAACATCAGAAAAAGTTAGCTAATATAGAACTACAAGAAAAACAGCTTAAATATAAACGAGACTTAGAAGAAAGACAACGACAATTAGAAGAAAGGCGACTTAAATTTGAGCGAGAATTAGAAGAAGCAAGACTTCGGAAAGAAAAAGAATTTTTAGATTTAGAACTACAAATACAGTTAAGCAAAGGAAACTCGATAATAAATGAATTTGTTGAAAATAGAGGAAGACTGAAAGAAGTCTCTGAAGGTAGGAATAATATATTTGAAAAAGAGGAACAAGGTAGTTTGCAGAAAGTAAAAACTTGGCTTGAAACTAACAAAAATGATTTAAAAACAGAAAGTTGTAATAGCAGCCATAGAGATGTAGTAGATTCTAGTAAAAATGATTTAGAAATGGAGACATTTTGTCAAGATGACAGATTAGAAAAAATTCTCCTTAGACAGACAATAGATAAAGAACTGCCAATTTTTTCGGGAAATGGTAAGGAGTGGCCAAGCTTTTATAGTAATTACACCTACACAACAAAAGCTCTAGGACTATCAGACGAAGAAAATATTTGTAGGCTAAGAAAAAGCCTAAAGGGTGATGCCCTTAGATCTGTACAAGGTCTGTTAATTTCCATGTCGGTTCCTGCCACAGATATAATAGATATTCTACGAAATAAATATGGCAGACCTGATATTATTGTCAGAAACATGGTAAGTGAAGCTAAAAACTTACCTATCGTAAAAAACAATGATTTTGTTGCACTTACCCAATTTTCGGAAACTGTATCAAATCTTGTCCTGACTTTTGAATCACTCAGTATGGAAAACTACCTGTCATGCCCCCAGTTAATGGACGACTTAATGCAGAAACTACCATTTGGTATGCAGCTATCATGGGGTGAGAAAGTTGCGAACAATAAAGGTAAATACTCACTTCGTGATTTTAAGAAATGGGTAAACGAAAAAGCCAATGCTGCTAGCTACGTTCAAAGCATGTCATCACAAAGACAGCTAAATCCGAATTTTAAAAGGACTTTAGTTGTAGCAGGAAATAAACAAGAAAATAAATGCCTTTTATGCAAAGAAAATCATAACTTAGACATGTGCAAAAGATTTATAGAAAAATCAATAGAAGATAAATGGAAAATAGTCAAAGAAAATAAGGTATGCTTTTGTTGTCTAAAAAGCTACCATAGAATTAGTAATTGCCGAAATAAAAGAAAGTGTACTATTGATGACTGTCAAAAAATTCACCATAAACTTCTACACTTCAAAACAAATAAAACGGAACCTAGAGCAAGAGCTGATGCAAGAAATTTACAGAATGAAAATATTTTTGAAACAGGAAATCATATAGTGGGACATACATTACAAAATTATAGAAAAGAAGTGTTACTGAAAATTGTTCCAGTAATTTTAAGAACAGAAACAATTGAAATTGAAATTTATGCTCTATTAGATGATGGTGCCACTGTCAGTCTACTTGATGAAAGTTTGGCAAATGAACTTAATCTGGTCGGAGAAGAAACTATTCTGCGCTTAAAATGGACTGACCAGCATACAACAAAACAGTCAAGATCAAGAAAAGTGTCCTTCAGCATTTCGAATATTGACAGAGATAAATTTTACCCAATGGAAAATATATATACCTCAAAAGATTTAGATTTGCCCATACAAAATGTTGATTCAAGGCGCATTAAAAGCAACTGGAAACATTTAGAACATATTAATTTTCCAAACATTGAGAGTATTAAACCAAAACTGCTAATTGGCCAGGACTATTGGGAACTGATAACAACCAGAGAACTTATAGAAGGCCCCAAAAATTCCCCAGCCTTGTCACGTACTAAGCTCGGATGGATAGTCCACGGAAATGTAGCCCAATTTAAAGGAAGATTAGACCATTATGTAAATTTCCTTGTTCGAGACGACGAAGCTCACAGTGAAGATCTCCACGATATGGTAAAATATTTTTTTACAATTGAATCTTTAGGGGTAAAATATCAAGACACAAAATCAATAAAAGAAGATGAGGAAGCCGAAAACTTAATAAAAAATATTTCAAGAAGAAAAAATGGTAGATGGGAAACAGGATTGTTATGGAAAGATACAGAAGAAACACTTCCCGACAGTAAAAATGTAGCACTTCAACGCTTTAGGTTTATAGAAAGAAAAATGAGTTTAGATCAAGATTTCGGACAAGCTTATTCTCAGAAAATAAAAGAATATAAAGAGAAAGGATACATTAGAAAACTATCTATTGAAGAAGAAGAAGAATCTCACAAAAAAATATGGTACTTACCTCATTTTGGTGTAGTAAACCCAAATAAGCCTGGTAAAATTCGTTTAGTTATGGATGCTGCTTCAAAAGTCGACGGAAAATGTCTAAATGATTTTTTATACAAAGGTCCAGATTTGCTTAATTCACTTATCAGCGTAATTGCAAAGTTTAGAGAAAAGCCCATAGCCTTCTCAGCTGACATACGAGAGATGTTTCATATGGTTGAAATAAATGATGAAGACCAGCATGCTCAACGAATTATATGGAGAGATTCCCCGGCAAACGATTTTGAGACATACGTTGTTCAGGTGATGATTTTTGGAGCGGTGTCATCACCATACAGCGCCCAATATATCAAGAATATTAATGCCCTAGAATATGAAAAGGTGTACCCTGAAGCTGTTGACGCCATTATTAATCAACACTACATGGATGACTACATTGATAGTTCAGAATCTCCAGAAAAAGCATCAAAATTAATAAATGAAGTAATAGCTATCCATAAGATGGGCGGTTTTGAGCTAAGAGGATGGATTTCTAACTCGGAGGAAGTTTTTCAAAATATACCCGAAGAATTACGTACGGCAGAAAAAATATTTGAAGATTCTGCACCCCAAAGAATATTAGGACTAAGATGGCTACCAAAAGAAGATGTGTTAAGCTTTTGCATTAGCTTACATAAAGTAGATCAAAATATTTTAGATGGAAAAAAAATACCTACAAAAAGAGAAATGTTAAGCGTTATCATGTCTTTGTTTGACCCATTAGGAATCCTTGGAAATTATATTGTGAAAGCGAAAATCTTAATGCAAGATATTTGGAAAAGTGGAATAAAATGGGATGATCAGATTTCAGATGCACAAAATAAAAAATGGAAACTTTGGCTTAATGGTTTGGAGAAAATAAAATCCTTCACAGTTCAAAGATGCTATGTTTCCAATTATTTTCAAGTAAAAAATATACAGCTACACTTGTTTTGTGATGCAAGTAAACAAGCCTTTGCAGCAGTCGCTTATTTCAGATTTGAAGCAGGAGAAAAAATTGAAATTTCATTAGTTATGTCTCGCAATCAAGTATGTCCACTAAAAACCCTGACGATACCCCGTTTAGAGCTACAAGCAGCAGTACTTGCAAGCCGTTTGGCAAAAACAATCCAACACCAACATACACTTAAAATAAATAGAATTGTATTTTGGTCAGACTCCACGACTGTTCTAAATTGGTTACGAACGGACTCAAAGAAATTACCGTCTTTTGTTAGTAACAGAGTAGGAGAAATTTTAGAAAACACTGACGTTTCACAATGGAAATGGGTACCTTCGAAATTAAATATAGTTGACGAAGCGACAAGAGACGATAAAGAAGCTGATCTTAGAAGTGGAAGCCCATGGTTAAAAGGTCCTGAGTTCTTGTATCAGTCACCATGTTTTTGGCCAGAAGAAAATATTGAGCATCATCTAAGCAAAAATTACATTGAAGAATCGCAAATACTCCTTTTAAGTCATGCAGAAGAAAATATTAAAAATTCGTACCTACCTGACATATCAAAATTTTCATCTTTAAGAAAACTATTGAATTCCACAGCCTATGTATTCCGATTCATAAGACAAGTCCAAAAGAAACCATATTTTTCAGATAAAGAAAAATATTTAACATGTTCAGAAATTCAGAATGCGAAAAAACTTTGGTGTCTTCAGTCACAAAAAGACTCCTTTTGTCAAGAATATAGGACACTAGTAAAAGGAAAATCAGTTAATAAAGATAGCAAGCTTTTCCCACTTTCACCATGCTTAAATGATAATCTAATATGCTTAAAAGGAAGAATAGATAACTGCCCCGAATTAAAGATGGAGACAAAACGACCCATTATTTTAAGTCACAGTCACCCTTTTACACGGCTCCTTGTACGGGAATATCACGAAAGAAATGGACATGCAGGGACACAATTAGTTCTTAATGAAATAAGACAAGAATATTGGATAACCCAAGCAAGGAAACTTATAGCCTCAGTAATAAATAGCTGTAATTTTTGCAAAATTAAGAAAGCAAAGCCTATAATGCCGGAAATGGGTCAGCTTCCATTAGAAAGATTACAACAACCCCCAAGAGCTTTCTTTTTTGTGGGAATTGATTATTTTGGGCCAATAGATGTTGTAATAGGCCGAAGACATGAAAAAAGATATGGTGTACTGTTCACTTGTTTATCTGTCAGAGCTGTCCACTTAGAACTTGCGGAATCTCTTAATACAGGTTCGGCTATCTTAGCTATAAGAAGATTTATCGCAAGAAGAGGACAACCAGTTTGTATATGGAGTGACAATGGAACTAACCTTTGTTCAGCAGACAGAGAACTGCGTAAAGCTTTAAATGAAGTAGATGATGAAGAAATTAAGAAAAATTGTTTGGCACAAAATATCGATTGGAAATTTATAGCTCCAGCAAGTCCTCACATGGGAGGTGCTTGGGAGAGGATGGTACGAACAGTAAAACAAACACTAAAGATTATTTTAAGGGAAAGAATTCCAAAATTAGAAGTTTTACAGACAGTTTTAGTAGAAGCAGAGAACATAGTTAACAGCAGACCTCTGACTTATGTGTCGTCAAATGAAAATGATTTTGAAAGTATAACTCCAAATCATTTTTTGATCGGAACATCGAGCATTGTTAAACCACCAGGAATATTTGAACAAAAATTTGATTTGAGAAAGCAATGGAGATTTGCCCAACAGTTGGTAGACAGATTTTGACACAGATGGGTAAGGGAATATTTGCCTACTCTAACTGCTAGGTCCAAATGGTTGCAAGAAACAAGAAATATAGAAGTAGGTGAAGTAGTCGTACTGATGGATAATCAGTTACCAAGAAACAATTGGCCATTAGGAAGAATAACTGCTGTTTATCCAGGAAAAGACCAGAAAGTGCGTGTGGTAGACATTAAAACAAATACAGGGACCTACAGAAGATCAGTATCAAAGATTTGTCCAATTGGCCTAATTGAAGGTGAAAATGTTTTGTGATTTCAAGGGGGAGAAATGTTAATAAATGAACGTACCTTGGAATGGACAAGAATGGAACATTTATTTAGTTGTTATTTAATTGTTATTGTTGTTGAAAGACCTTTTCGAATGTCAGTTTTAGTTTTGATATTGTCAAAAAATATAGAGTGACATATTGACAGCTTAATAGTTTTTATAATAGAAATAGTTAAAAATATAGTCAGATATAGCCAGATAGTAATAGAAAATAACACATTTCTTCACATTTTTATACTCGTATGTTTCTTTACTTACTGTAAAGTTACTTATATACTCCTCTAACACTTATATTTACAAATTTTATAATGTAAGGAATGAGGAAAATAAATTAAATATTACTAATTTCTTCATACTAACTAATCTTTACAACTCTTCTTCGTCTAAATAATTCTATCCTGATTCAATTAATTTAGAGCAAGGAAATAAAATACATAAACCTTTGTTAGATCATTTTAGCTAAAATTTCTTACATGATTAACTCAATTATAAAAAAAAAAATTAAATGCACATACTTATATCCCGTTTTTTTTTTATGACATACTTTTATAGAAACAAAATACATTAACCATGCCCCTAAATTTTGGTTCTATTAATTTTGATGTAGCTCTGGTGGGTGGTAGCGCTATTTACCAACGGTTGTCGCCCTATGAAATTCAACCGCCATGCCCCTAAATTTTGGGCTTTATTATATACAGTGTAGCTCTGGTGGGTGGTAGCGCTATTTACCAACGGTAACTGGCCCTTCAGTACCGCCATGCCCTTAAATTTTTTAACAATTATACTTCATCAATATAATCATGTAACATTGAAATATGATAAGTTCCTTTAAGATATCCCGTTTCTTCATCAATTAATTCATAATTGTTTAATCCTATTTTCCGATGTATTAAATACGGTCCCGAATATGGCCTTATGAGTTTTGCTATAATTTTATTCCTTCTATCCGTTACTCGTAACGCGCGTACAATAACTTTATCGTTCTCATTATACACCTTATATTTACGTTGTTTTTCTTTTTTCTTCTGCTCCCATTTAATTTTTCGTCTCATTAATTTTTGTTTAATTTGTTCATATCTGCCTCCTATTTCTGCAATTTCATCATCTTGCCAAGGCCTTTGTGGAGGTTGTCCTGTGAAAATAGTTATTGGACAAGCTTCATGTACGGTACTTGGTGTGTTATTCATTACAAATTCAATTTGTTTTAAACATCTGGCCCATTTATGATGTCGATCTTCGAGTAATATCCGTAAATATTTAAGAACTTCTTTTATATACCTTTCCGATGGATTAGCTTGTGGATGACGAATCGATATGTGATGAGATTTAATATATCTTTCATCTAAAAATTCATGATATCTCTGATTCATAAAATATGTTGCATGATCAGATAATATTGTTCTTGGAGTCCCATACTCAGTTATATATTCTTGTAACGCCTGTAATACAGTATCTGTATCACATTTCTGTGTTGGTATTAATCGCACATGTTTCGAAAATATATCACATAACACTAAAATATTTCGATATCTTCTCGTGCTCGGAATCAGATTTGAAATAAAATCAATTGCTACTAATTGTAATCTATCATCAGCAACAATACTTAAACTTATATTCTGATTTGTATAATTCTTTTCTTTTGCTAAAATACAAGTTTTACACCGTTTAATTTCTCTTTTAATTATCTTCTCGTCATTCCGGCAATAATAAGCTTCTCGGAACATTAACCAACATTTCCTAGCTCCTATATGTGTATACATTACATGTAAATGTCGTATAATATTAATCGTGTGTTCTTCATTCGTAACATATACCTCCAGATCGCCTATCTTCTTTAAAATTATCCCTTCATTCATTCTCATTCCTTTATATGTACCTATTGTCCGTAATCTATTTTTAATTATCTCCAACTCAGGTGTATCTTGAGCTTCTCTGATTCTTTGTACTGAAAAAATACCTTCTGATCCCAATCTTACTAAGTTTATATGTACATTTGTTGTTTTTGTTTCACCATGTTTTCTACTCAGTACGTCAGCTGCAATCATTTCTTTACCTGGTCTATATATAATTTCCATATCATACTGCTGTATTAATAACGTCCAACGGTAAATCCTGTTATTATTTAATTTCGTAGTCATAATATTCAGCAACGCCTTGTGATCTGTCTCCAATCTGAATTTCTTCCCTATGAGGTAATATCGTAACTTAGTTAAAGCATAAATGACAGCAAGCATCTCGAGTTCTGATATCCCAAATTTCCTTTCGCACGGTTTTAAAGTTCTTGACGCGAAATATATTGGAACCTCGATACCATCTTTGATCTGTACTAATTCGGCTGCTACGGCTACACTTGATGCATCTGTTCGTACGATGAAATCTAAATTAAAATCCGGATGATACAACTTAAGATTTTCTACAAAATTTGATTTTAACTGTACGAAACAATCCTCACATTCTTCAGTCCACTTCCACTTCGTTCCTTTCTTTAGTAGATTTAACAACGTACTTGTCTTTTGGCTATAATTAGATACAAATTTCCTATAGTAATTCAACAACCCAAGAAATCCTCTCAACATTTTGAGTTTATTAGGTCTTGGATAATTTTGTATCTCTTCTAATCTTTGAGGATCTAATAAAATATTTTGTTGGTTAATAACGTAACCCAAGTAATTGACTTCTTTTTGGCAAAACTGACACTTAGATAAATTTAATTTCATACCATTAACTTGTAATGTATTAATAATAATCTCTATATGATTTATATGAGATTCTATGTCATCCGAAAATATTATGATATCATCTAAATAATGAAGGGCGAATTTCTCATATTGGTCTAGTATTTTATGTAGAAATCTAATCAATCCGGCAGGACTACTTTTTATGCCGAAAGGGCATACTTTAAAATGGTAAGTAATTCCATTTACGTTAAATCCACAGTACTTCCTAGAATTCTCGTCCAATCTTATTAACCAAAATGCATTCTTAAGGTCTAATTTGCTATACCATTTTTTATTACCGCATTTTGTAAGTAAAACATCAATATTTTGTGGTATTTCATGCTCAGGCATGATCCTTAAATTAATTAAACGAGCGTCAATGCAAAGGCGAATAGAATTGTCCTTCTTCTTAACCAACACAACAGGACTAATAAAATAGGTGTTCGATCTCTCGATAATATCAGCTTCTTCTAATTTTCTAAGTTCCTCATTGACACGATCTTGGAAAAAATACGGAATAGGATAATTTTTACACGATAACGGCGAATCATCATTTATCAATAATCGATGCTCATAATCTTTAGCAAAAACAACTTCATCATTAATTAATTTTATATTCTTAGCTAAAATTTCTATTAGACTTTCTTCAATCCAAGGTTCTGGTAATTTTTGTTGTAAAATAAAAGTTTGAATGTCAGCTACATTTCTTATTACTTTAACTTCTTGTTTATCTTCTATTATTACAGCATTTCCATATTCGTCATTTATTTCCGATCTAGGTAATTCAAACATTGCTCCTTCCAAATGTTCTTGAGCATCATCATTCTCTGCACGATCAGCTATAATGACATTATTTACCTCGTACTGTATATCCTCCTTGTATTCAATATAAGCGTTTATTTCTTTTAAATCCACAACCTTATCTAATAAAATTTCCTTTCCTTCAATTTTAATCTTGTTTTCTTCAAAATCTAAATTCATTCCCAGCGCTCTCATATTATCTATCCCTAATATGCAATCATAAAACAAATTCCCTAACAGATAAAATTGCATAATAAATTTGTGTCCATTAATCACTACATCTATACATAACCGCTTATTAATACAACCCATTTTTCCCCTATTCGCAGACATAACATTAGTATTTTTGACTTTAATAATATATTTAGAATATTCAGGTATATTCATTATCATTTCTTCTTTTATGAGTGATATTTCAGCACCAGAATCTAACAAAGTTTTAAATTTAACATCTCTAATACCAATTATGCAAAAAGGTAAACTTTCAAAATTATTAATTATATTTCCCATATCTAAACCATTCTGAACATTCCCCATTCCTGTTATTTTACTACTACTAATTATATTACAACTAACACTACTATTAACAAAATTATTTATTAATGAGATGTTCCCGGGATAGCATTCTGATATGGATCCAATTTCATTTCCAAAATTGGCGTTTTTTTTTCTTCCAAACCAACTCCAATTTCATTTCTATCTTGATTATGAACCTGACTACCAGTAAATCTCCTATCTGATTTTCTCCAATCTTGCATTTGTATATTATTCACCTGTCTAGAATTATTATTTCCATAATACCTTTTATTTTGTTCTTGATAGTCATTGTTATGAGGAACTTGTCTTGCAGATTGATTAATAAAAGGATTATTCCTATTTGTACTCGGTCTTCCATTCCCTCCATTTGATATACTTCGATTATTGTTCCAATTTGAGATACCATTTCCTTGTGTATTATAACTTCTATTATAATTATTACTCTGATGACTATTAAATTGGTAAGGTTGTCTTGCTCCAAAATAATTATTCTGACTACTACTAGGTTGATTATTCCTTGGATAAGTATTCTGTTGAAAAGGGGTATTATTACGAACATAATGATTATTCACACCACTATTATTTGACATACGTTGCTGATTATTCTGAATATCATTTCTTCCATTTAATTGACGAGATTCCCTATATTTCACACCGTCTGTATAATCATCTAAACGTCTAAGAATATTAATCAACTCATTCATATCCGTGACATTCTGACAAATAATTGCATGTGTGTCAACAGGAATAAAGTGTTGTAATAAATGTTGAGATATAGTTTTTTCGTCCAAATGAGATATGTATCGACAATAGTTAAACATTCTTTGTGCGTAAGCCTCCCTCGAAGATTTACCTGGTTGATATCTTCCTGTTAACAACCTCTGATGTGCCCTGCTTTGTTGCGTCTCACTCCAGAAATTATTTTTAAATAATTCCACAAACTTACTTAAATCATCGCAATTGTCTTCAACCCGTTGAAACCAATCCGCTGCACCACTGTTTAAAGTCGCTCTAATAATATTCATTTGGCTCCTAAAATCCTGTATCTCTTCTATATATCTTAGAATATTTGTCAAATAGGCCATTGGATGAGTGGACATTTTATCCCCACTAAAATGAGTTATATTCTCAATTCTGATACCATTATTTAAAACATTGTAAACCGGAGGACATGTTACATGAGGGATGTTAATATTCTGAGTCTTTAATAAAAGATCTTGTATTTTCGTCTTCTGTTCTTCACATTCTTTCAGAATATCTTCCATACTCAACTTCTGCGCAATAGTAGTATCAGTCGATAATTTTATTTCTTTTAAACATCTATCTTCTGTATTTTCTATTTTCTTACAAAAATTCTCTTCTAATTTTTCTGTTTTGTCGGAGACTTCTTTATTTACCAGATCAACTTCATCCCGTATGCGTTTCGCTAACTCCTTATATTTCTCGCTACTATTCTTATCTATTTGTTTTACATTTTCTTGTATTACCTTAATTTTACCTTCAACCTCTTGTACTTTATTTGTAATAAGAGTTTTAACTTCAGTATCCTTATTCTTCAGTTTATCATCCATTTCTTTGCGCATTTTCACTTCCCTGCTATCCATTTCTGTAGTAAGTTTTATAACCTTTTCTTCGGTATCTCTCAATAGAGTTTTCTTTAATTCTTCCAGATTTCTTCTAGTTTCTTCTCTAGTATCAATGCTCGCCTTTTCCAACTTATCCAATTTTTCTCCTAGTTCTTTTTTATCCTCTTCTCTATTTTTCTTAGCTTCCATTTTATCCTCATCCCTATTTTTCTTATTCTCTTCACTCGTCTTATCAAGTTTTCCACTTAATTCTTTCTTCAAATCCACTAAATTTTTCTTACTTTCTTCGTTCATGTTTTTATTATCTTCATTCATCTGTTTTAACATTTGTAAAATTGATCCAAAATCTACTACTGGTGTCGACATTTCTATTTTCGAAGTCTCTCCTTGAATTTCCACCTTATCACCTCTATCCTGTAACTCTCCAGTCAATTGACCTTCTACCTGCACCTGTGACATATCTTCTCCTCCCTCTAGTAAATTCACATTCTGTCCTACCTCCTCTTCACTATCACTAGAAGATTCCGTTCTATACAATCCAGAATTACTCTTGGATCTTGTATTCATTCTAAATTATTATAGTACACAATTTCTTATACCTTGATATACTTTAAACTGATTTTATTACCTTTGTAAAATGGATACTAATGTTACCGTTATTATTATAATTAATAAAATATTTGAAATATGTTGTTGCGAGTCTTATTTTAATCGCCCCACGTTGGGCGCCATAAAATGTAACAATACCTTTTATTAATAAAGATACGATTACACTCAGATAAATTTAATAATATTTATTCTTACTATGTGTTTGAAACCTGTACTTATTCTCGTCTATATATAAAATTGAAATCTTTATGTACTTTTTAAATCTATTTTCAAATTCTCTCAGGTAAATTTTTTATTTATGCCCTCACTAACTCAGTTCTTATATAAAATATTTAAACTAATTATTTCATATGTTGCTAACTTCCCTTGAATCATCAAAACCCAAACAGTTGCCTATATGTAACTTTTTCAATATCTGCCTATATCATAGGATCTTTACGTTTTATATTTCTTAACTTTATAAATCACAGTTTACAAAACAGTTATTCTTTAGTGAATTATGATGTGTATTTCAACTTTATCTTCAAATAACAATACTTACTGTGAACTCAATCTCAAGGTACATATTAACATACTATTCAAATAATAATATAATCACTGACAGTTGTTTTTTCTATTTATAGGTTACGGTTCTAAGCGTCATATCTGTTTCATCAATTTAATTCAAAAACCTTCTTTATATACCAAATAAAAACAAATGTATCAAACTAATTTGTTTAATAAATCAGGCAAATTATAAATTATATGGTAGTTCTCAACACACACAACCAAATAAGACATTCATGGAAGTACCAAGCTTGTTTACGTAAACATTCTTTTGACAATTTATATGTGCATGAAAATACACCTTTCGTGGATCGAAAAATATACAAGTAAGTATATTAATTATATTATTTTAAAAATACTGTATAGTTTTTGTATGTAAATCAAATACCCACACAAATTAATCAGTTTTAGTTTGCCGATCAGTTTTTTTTGACTTCTAAAAATTATACAAATGATGATACAAATTAATGTTGTGCACAGAACTTACAAAATATCTTTTCTTGATTATCAACACAGTTATAATGTACGTATAAATAATAGATCTCTAAATTTTGATATACTTTTCAATTCGAAACTGATAAATTCAAATTATTTCAAAGAATTATACGACCTGTTATTACTACTGAACTGGTATTCTTATTTATACACCAAACGATTTTCTTTTTAGCTTGTCGAAGACATTTCCTGGAATCAATGAGGGAGATCCTTTCCTTTTCCTAATTGTCTGGAATGCTCGGAATGTGGACTGTAATGACTGCTATCCTGTAATACCTTCAACCTCTGCAATCAACTAAAATCTCGAACCGTCGAACGCTTTCGTGAAGACCTTTGAAACCTGCCTTTCCTCTACTGGACTGGAATACCTGTGTTAGCTGCTATGTTGAATATCTCGTATCTTTCAAGTCCTGGACTAAACTATTTGTATAACTTCTGGAACTTCACCAACTCTCCAATGCAATAAATCTCTCGCCAAATATGGAATAATATTTACCAATGCAGTAAGTTTATTTTTAAATTGTAATTATATATTTCTTCGCTTTCTTCTCAAGTATGAATATTCTTCAATTATTTCTTTATTCGTTACCGAAATTCTTTCTTCTAATTTATTTTTAATTATATTTGCATGATACAAAAAATGGTACTATTCTGGAAAATGTTGCAATCACCTAAAAAATATCTGCTTTCTTTTCTACTATCTCCTAACCACTTCTTTTACACTTTTGTATAATGATGAATCTCTTAATTATGTGTTTTTCGGAAGGAAAATTTCGTTTTCCGAAAACACATCTACCGCTTTTCTTAAATTCTTTTTGAATCTTTTTATTTATTCCCCATATCCCTGGCAATAATTCCTTAGTTTCTATCATATCCAATCATATTGTTCCACACATTATAATAATCCAAAATATGTTTTATTTGTAATTGAATATTTATAATACCTTTTTGTAATTCCAAAAATTTATCAATTTAATTCTTTACTTTAATTTTCACAACCTTTTATACCCTTCGGCAAACCAAATACTCAATACTTTAACTATATTATTTTAAATGTCAAAATCTGACACTTCTTACATTTGAATTTTAGCGCGTAACTATACATCATTTTCCAACCTTTATGATTCAAAATCCATACTAATATTCTCTATTTTTTCAAAAGTGTTAATTAAACAAGCTTTAACAAATAATATTACATATAAAAATACAACAAGTAACATTTACAATTCTACTTTCAGAAATGGGAAATATTACTACAACAAAGAAACCTGATAGGCAACCAACCACTCGATGCAAGGCGAACTTCAACATAACCCGATATGTAACCAACTTTACACGGTTCACAAAAACTATAGGGAAATACCCAATTAATATTCTCACAATTATTTTAAGTATAATTTAAATATTCTCACATCTATTTATTTAATTATAGTTTGGTCCATAAAATATTACCATCTTTTATTTTTTTTAATACTCACTACAAGAACATATACAGTATATTTTATTAACATTAGTACTTCCATCATATCCTTACTCATCTAAGTTAGTGAACTACCACAATATATATATATATATATATATATATATATATACTACGTATAAGAAAGTAAAAATGAATGTCCGAGATTTAATGAGGTAAGGAGTTTTTGTGAAGTGGGAACATTCCCTCGAAATAATCCAAAATATGTGTGGGTTACATTTTGTTGATGAAAACCTAATTTCGTACCTTTTCGAGTAATAAAATTGTCGGTTATAAATTTTAAAATGTTTTTTTTTTTTTCGGTATTTACATCCGACGAAGTTTAGTCAGGCTGAATTAGATGTGGATTCGGTATGGAGTAACGGAGGAAATCATTCTTAGTTTGATCGACATTTATCCAGGAAAAGTCAAGTTTGTAGAATACCAAGCATGCCAGATATAATAAATACGTCTGCCGCCAACGACTTCACACGTTTAAGTTCACGACGCGATAGCGAAGTGCTTTTAAATAGAGCAGTTGCTTTAGTGGCTCTTATACACGCATATTATACGCTATTTTTTATAATACCTCCACTACAATGTGACAATCAGAGAAGAATGGAAAAATTGGTTCATTTTACAAGGTAGCGTGTGGATCTAAATTTAAATAATTAACATAGAAACGGTTAACAATTATTGTTGTTTAGCAGTTATGTACATTTTTCACATATTTTCTGAATTTGCATTGTACAAAATGCGTGAAGAGATTTCATCGAAAGTTGAACGATTAGCTGAGCAAGCCGAATTGAAATTAATTCCTCAAAAACTGCATATTACAAGGAATATGAGAAATTATTGGCTTGGATGACAAAGAAGAATTACTACACGGTGGACGAAACATTGATGCTTACGTACATGAACGAAGTGGTAGGTAACATTAAAAAGGGTCATTAATTAATCTACTTTCTATCTATAAGTCGTCAAAACTGTGGTGCATGCATTCAAAATTACAAACAATGCTAAGAATTAAAAAAGGGGTGAACATAGCTTCATTTTACAAGCTACATGCCTTTATGAAGGGAACAAACAAAGGTTACGGCCCTAAGAAATCTTTGGTATTTCGAGAAGAGGACATACGAAAAATGTTCAAACCTCTGATCGTACTTTTCTGTTTTTAGAGGTAAAAGCTATCTTATTTTGACAGTTGTGACAAATATTGAAAGCAATATTTCGTTTTTCAAGTTATCCTTATTTGTGGCATATTTGGCTCATGCAGAAGACATGAAATGTGTGATTTACGTACGTCGGACATTAAGAGAGAGGGCTCCGTTTTAATTATTAATATTTGACAATCTAAAACGGAAAAAGGTCGAAAATTTGCTGTTGTTGATTCTGATATATTTTATGCGAAGTTGTTTGAGCCTATACAAGTTCAGTAAAATTCTTTGATAATTATAATTTCAGGCTTTTTTGAAGAATCTAAGTGTGAAAAGATTAAATTTTAAGATTTTATTTATACCTATAAATAAAATCTTTCAGAAAAAAACAGGCACAGTTTGTTGTAAACACAATGTTGTATTGTCTATCAATCTGAAAATACAAGCATTTTCTGTGTTAAACTATAGTAAATCATTAAAACACATTTCACACATCATAACTATCACTAAAAAAGTTAATTGATGTAGCCACTCGTTATTATAATACTTAGGAATACTCTCTGACTTTGAGACCACATAATTTACACGGAAAAAAAATTACTGCGGTTTGTTTGAATTATGAACCTTGACCACTCTCAATAATGACGTCAGAGAATTTGTCGCGCATTATGTCGACCCGCTAACACCCAGCGTATCGAGAGATTATGGCTTGTGAAAACTTAATTCGGCAAAAGACGAGAGGCGTGCCATTGCATCATTTACAGTCACACTTAGACTCTTTCTGTTGAAAGAAATTGCGACGAAACGAACCTGACCTATTTTTAACTTTCTCACGATATTCGGATTGTACATAAGTAGATAAGTTTTTTGGCAGTAGTTATTGCAATGTGTATTTCTTAATTAAAAATTATCGTTCAAACTCCCATTATTGTTATTCTTATCTGCAGGTAGAACGCACATTGCACTATAATGTGGTGGTACAGCGCACACTACAGTAGAATATGGTAGAATACATACTACAGTGGCCCCAAAATATTGCTTTCATTCAGCAGACGGATCGGGAACAGTTCCCGCTCCAACCGTTCACTTCACAACAGTTGATTGTTAGCTGGACAGGACCGTTCACCTTTATGTGATCACCTTCCATTTGGCACTTTTTTCTGCTGCCATATGTTAGAATTATACAGATTAAACCGAATAAATGATAATAATAAATTGTTTTCTGCATTAAGTTTCAGCGTAATTTTTAATGTAAGGGCCGATTTTTGCAATCCCGCTTAAAATACCTACTCGGTTAACTCCAATATTTTAATACATTAATTTCTGCTTATTTTACTTTTCTAGTAACATTCTTCAAAATTATGTGCTGCAATGCGTTAATAGCGCATGCGTACAGGATACGCTCACTAAGGAATACTCTCACTAAGTGAGCGTAAAATTTCAAAGAAACATGTTCAGAGTGAGCGAACGTCTATCGGATATGGTCACTGAACAGTTGCGCAACTGCTGTGTCTGCTGAATGAAAGCATTATATGATTAGTAAGCGGACACGAAAGGTTAATGACTCATCGCCCATGGGCGAACTATTGAAATGTTGTATTTTTAAAGAGGTTTTAATTTTATTTATATAATTGGATAACAAGTGGCTGGTGATTATAAACTACAAAATACCTTATTATTTGTTCATTTTGTAGTTCAAGTCGAGTAAAGGAGTATTACATTTACTAGCAATACTTTCTCAAGGTTCTCTTTTGTGAGATTTGTTTGCTTTGAATGAAGTACATCTTTGTAGATAGAAAACGTCCTTTCTACATCGCAGGTACGTACTGGAAATATTCTTTTAAAATAAATAGGATATGAAATACTTGAATGTGTAACGTACATTAACGGATAATAATTTGTGATAATATTCTTTTATTTCAGCGTATTTAGCAGTTAGATTTTGTGTCATTGTCCCCATACACATTTGCCGCAATGTTATTAAATCTGGATTTCTATTAAAAACTGGGTCTAACTTTTGCCGAAGGCCACATCCGAAGTCACTTGGAATACTTTTGAAATTATTAATAGCCACATCTAATGCGGTTAATCTATCTTTTAATTCGAGATTTCGATTTTAAAAATATGTGATTAGGCAAATTTCCAAAGTGCTCCTGAAGGAATAACAACTGATTTTTTAAATTTGGGATTTGTGTTAGTTCCTTGCACTCAGAAATACTTCGAGCTATGTCATTTAAACATGTAACGAAATTTTATAGCTATGGAAATTCTCTGCATAAAAACTATAGTAGCTTCCAACCATGTTTCCCATCTAGTTATTACTGGCAAGGGAGGCACTGAAAAATTTCCTTGTAAAGAGCTACTCTCAGTGGTGCTTTTCAAGAAAACTTCTTTTAAAGCGGATACAAGTCTATCAACTTCCGGATAGGTGTCTCTGATATATTCACAGATTCTGTGCAGAGTATTTGCTAGACAAGTAATATGCAGCATACAAGGATATGTTTCCTTTAAACGTCTGTCTGTTTTTAACATATATGCGACACTGTCTCTAGCAAAAGTATTTTTTCGTTGTACCTGTCGTCTGAATGAAGCATTTTGTGCAAATTCTCGTCAATGGTTTTAGCAACTGTTTCCGCATCAACTGTTATATGGAATTATTGAATGTAGTACACCAACTACAACATTTACCACACAGCTTCCTAATATATCGACAGTTTCGTCGGCACCTATCCATAGGTACTGATTTGAAAGATGCCTTCCAATGCATTCTACTGCTTTTGTGAAGCACTTAGAAACGTGATATTTGCGTAAGGTGGATTCATCAGGAACATTTCGACCAGCATATTTTTGAAGAAATGTTTTGATAGTGGGATATTAGCCGCCATTAAAGCTTCACAGAGTTCTTCGTTAAAATTGTCAGCTTTCAACGGATCCAATGTCTGTGTATGTTTTAGCGATGCTAAGTGATGTTGTACGTGCACTTTTTGGGCATTCTGAAACGATACAATTACTTAATCCAACTCACCATTGTTTCACTATGCCATTCTCGACGTTCTTCCATATCATATATGAAAAAGTAACATAAACAATGTTCTAGATCTAAATAAATGATAACTAAAAATGTATGCGTATGTTATTGAAACTTAACGAAATCCAATGCACACTTACGTCGATATAAACGGGAGAAGTAGATTCAATGAACCGGTATTAAACTATTACAAAAATTACGAAGTACGTAATTAACAGTCAAATCAATGAAAAAATAAAACTAACGTAAGTATGAATAGGTATATACATATATAACTTTATTTATCTTACGAAATAAAAGGTAAATATAATAAATTTTGAAAACTCGTCACCCTTCTACCTACGCCGATGAAGAAAGAAATTTAGGAGGATTTAGTGTACTTTTTTTTGTTTTCGCCTCAAAACAGATGTTGCAGTTCACCATATGAATAATGCTATTCAGTAACTATGTGTTGTTTACATTATTTCTTTGTTCCGTTGTAACTCCGTCGTAATTTAAACCTGGGTGCTGGCACGGTCGCTCCTTAATTTATAATACGTATCAATGAATGGGGCAATCCAAACCATGTGATTCAATGTGATGTCCGTGGGCAAACAATGAGCGAACGTTGGTTTTGTATAATTTGTATGCCATCGTTACTAGTTTTGCTGTGGTTTTATTTTTCGTGTGTGTTAAATTTATAAACACGATAATGCGTAGTGATTACATGAAGAATACCTTATCTGAAAATCCAGAAGTTAGAGTAATGTATTTTTGAAGTCGTATTGGAAAATTTTTATCATTTCAGCAAAGCATTTTCTGGATGATATCAGATAACATTGCTTTCATTCAGCAGGCGGATCGGGAACTGATCCCGCAGTTGAGTGTTCGCTGGACAGGACCGCTCACCTTTATGTCATCGTCTGTCACCTGGTACTTTTCATTGCTGCCATATGTTAAAATTATAGAGATTAAACCGAATAAACAATAATAATAAATTGTGTTTCTGCATTAAGGTTTGACGTAATTTTTAGTGGCAGGGCTGGTTTTTCCAACCCCGAATAAAATACTGAGTGAACTCCAATATTATAATACATTTATTACTGCACAATACCTTTAATTTGCTGTATCTTACTTTTCTAGTAACTTTCTTCAAAAGTATGTATTAGGTTGGTCTTGGAATGAATCAATGGCGCATGCGTACAGAATACGCTCACCAAGTGAGCGGAAAAATTCTATGCTCACTTGGTGAGCGTATTCTGTGCGCATGCGCCATTGATTCATTCCAAGACCAACCTAATACATACTTCTGAAGAAAGTTACTAGAAAAGTAAGATACAACAAATTAAAGGTATTGTGCAGTAATAAATGTATTATAATATTGGAGTTCACTCAGTATTTTATTCGGGGTTGGAAAAACCAGCCCTGCCACTAAAAACTACGTCAAACCTTAATGCAGAAAAACAATTTATTATTATTGTTTATTCGGTTTAATCTCTATAATTTTAACATATGGCAGCAGTGAAAAGTACCAAATGACAGACGATGACATAAAGGTGAGCGGTCCTGTCCAGCAAACACTCAACTGTTGTGAAGTGAACGGTTGGAGCGGGATCAGTTCCCGATCCGCCTGCTGAATGAAAGCATTGATTTGGATCCATTCACTCTTGAAATTTCTCGATTTAAAATATAGTATATCACCTGTGCCAAGTATGAATATTATTGCATATTTGGTTTTAATACATAGTTACTACACTAATGAACAAATGAGAGTATTCAGGAGTCTTACCGCTTACAATTATTAACAACTTAATTTTAAATAAACATAAAAGTATGTGTTTTCTATTAAATTAGGTCAAGCACTTAAATCAAGCAAAGTGTGGTGCATTATTGTGAAGGATGACTAAAATATCCTTTATCTGCTAAAACATTTCTCTATTTATTCACCCTTCAAGAATGCGATTTAATGTACGCCCGCCCGCCCGTATTATCAATTTCTAGGTATCCTATTCACCGATAAATTTAGAAATATTTTTCTAATAATGCGGCACATACATACCTAAAATACCTCATATTAACAAAGCGGGATGAGCAGTCGTTTTGAATCTCTGTATTTACAACTGAAAAGTCGTTTTCCTGTTTATTAACATTTTTATACTTTTTTCACTAATTATTTCGTGATCAAAATGGTAGTCATCTCATTAAACAAATCGGAATGTTCTTTGCTATAAGAATCATAAGCATTAACATATTTTAAAAAATATTGTTTCTGTGCTTACTGATAACGATTTTAGAAGGATCTTTTAAAAATTCACTACGCAATCACAGATGGCAACACAATTGACGTAATGAATATTTGTATTTTATTCTTAATTTTCAAAATTAAACTGGTTTAATCAAATACTAACAACTAAATGAATCTTATAAAGCAGTTACCAGCACATGCGAACACCTGTTTGTTATCAATTCTGCAAAGACAAGTTAGACATTCCTGGGTATTCAAATATACGTATACCACAATGTCCAGACCTAAGGTGTATATAACGAGGCAAATAACAACAGAGGCTTTAAATATTCTCAAAGAACAGTAAGTTACAAAATAAATAATTTAATCTTTTTTAACCTAATTCTTTTTTATTGAACACTGACACATCAGCTGTGACATTACCTCCTGGTCAGGATCGTCCCCAGTACCAAGAGATGAGCTATTGAAAAACGTCGGAGATGTAGAGGCAATTTTTTGTTTACTAACTGATAAAATAGATAAAGTAGTTCTGGACAAAGCTAGAAATTTAAAAGTATTAGCAACAATGTCCGTAGGTTACGATCATTTATCAATAGATGAACTGAAAAAGAGGAAAATAAAAATTGGTTATACTCCAAATATTCTCACGGACGCCACTGCCGAATTGACAGTCGCACTGTTACTGGCGACGAGTAGACGATTACTGGAAGCCAGTGATGAAGCAAGAGCGGGACGTTGGGCAGCTTGGTCTCCATTTTGGATGTGTGGCCCGGGTCTTAGTGGTTCAACCGTCGGAATTGTTGGATTTGGAAGGATAGGACAAGAGGTAGCGAAGAGACTGAAACCCTTTAATGTTAAGAAAATAATTTACCAAAATCGGTCGGCTAAGGATAATGAAGCAAAGGAAATCGGCGCAGAAAGAGTTACTTTTGACGAATTACTGAAAGATAGCGATTTCATAATCGTTACAGTATCATTAACACCAGAAACTGCTAATATTTTCAATGATGATGCTTTCAAGAAAATGAAACCGTCAGCAGTTTTTGTGAATACCAGCCGTGGAGGCGTTGTTGATCAAGATGCGTTAGTAAGAGCACTTCAAAATAAAACAATATGGGCAGCTGGTTTGGATGTTATGATTCCTGAACCCTTACCTTTAGATAATCCGTTATTTAAACTAAAAAATTGCGTTATTTTGCCACATATAGGAAGTGCTTCTTTAGATACTCGAAGTAATATGGCTACTTTAACGGCGAAAAATATCGTGTCTGGATTAAAAAATGAAAAAATGCCATCTGAATTAATTGTATAGAGATTTTAAATATTAATTGTAGAAAAATACTTTACAATTTATATGTGTCTATTATTAATAATATAAAAAGATGAACGTATTGTAAATTATCATTATTTATTTATTACGGTCCTGACCACTACATTCTGAAAACTTAGTGTCAACCTGTAAACCAACAAATTTTTGAAGGTTATGTTGACAGAAATGAAAACAATATTAATTTTGCTTACTCTATTTACAATAGGTAAATTTAAAAACTATATAGTGTACCGTTATATTGTATTAATATTTTAGCATCATTAACAGTAACCGAAGAGACTAATCATTTATCAGAGGAAAATGATGAGAATTTAAAGAAAATTGATCTTGAAGAACAAGTTAATGAAAAAAATGTATCAAGTTATCTAAATGATCCTGTAAATATTACGCAACCAGTTGCTGAAAATGTAACTCTACAGAATACGACTGACGAATCAAATGGGACACAAAAACATGTGTCTTGCACTCCTAATTATGGTGGCACGGAAGTTCAATTAGTCAATGATACTGAATTGATACAACTACTGGTGCCTAATGCAAATGTAACTAGTAAAGAAGCAAAAGGCAATTGTCTTGCTGTGTTATTTTATTCCAAATACTGTCCATTTTCAAGTATGGCTGCACCTCATTTCAATGCTTTGCCAAGAGCGTATCCCGATATTAAACTGGTCGCAATTAATGCAATGATGTATCATTTATTCAATACACAAAATGGAATTGTTGGGGTTCCATCTATGCTATTATTCCACAATGGCAGAGCAATAGCAAAATTCAATTATTCAGATTATACTTTAGAAACTTTTTCCCAATTTATTACAAGATATACAGGTATAAATCCTGAAGAGAAGTCGTATGTAACGTCCGCAGATTTCAGTGGACCTGTTTCAAGTGTACCATCGAAAGAAACTGATATTTTTTTGGGTTTATCTTGGGCATTCATAATATTTTGTGCTATTTTTTATTTCACAAAATCAAAGTGGTGGAGGTGGATTGTGGAAACTGTGCAGAGCAACTGGCGCGAATCAGAAGCTCAACATGAACATACTGATTAGTTATTACTAGGATTGTTATTTTTTAATTTAAAAATGTTATTTATTGTATTATTAAATGTCGCGCTCAACAGAAAATATATCAATATGACCAACATAAAAAGTATAATGATTTCTGTTTATATCATCACATTAAATGCATGAGTAAGACAAGGATGCCTGTTTAGTGAGTTGATTGCAGACGCCATCACTTGTACTGCCTTTCAACCCAACTTCAGTCGCGAGTTTTAAGTGAGAAAGTGTTCGGTATGAAGTTATTTATTAGTTGATTACTTCTGGAAATTAGCAACAATCGTTACAACCTGAAAGGTTAACAAATGTACAGCCAAATTTTAAATAACTTGTTTCTGTTTACGGATTTTGTGTATTTGATTATTGATCATACTATTTCCCATAATTAAACACTTATTCAATACGTTAAGACAATGACATCCAAAGCATTAGAATGTCCCTTATGTTGCAATGAGGTATTTACCTCATATAGCAGTTTAAAATATCACCTTTTAAGTATTATAGACAATTTAACATGCCCTGCTTGTTCTAAAAGATTCGACAGGATACTTGACCTTGCCGAACATTTAGGTCGAGAATGCCTTGACGAAGAAAAAGACTCAAATGAAGAGGCGTTAATTAACAGCGTAATAATAAAAACAGAAAATGGCAATGAAAATGACAACTATAATAACAGTATATTGGCTCAAGCTTTGATGAAGAAAGATTCGCACGAAATTAATGGAAGTAAAAAAAAATCCATAGAAAAGGCGGAAAATTCAAATCAAGAAGATACAGAGCAAATGGGAACAAATGAAACTGAAGAATATTTTTATTGCTCTAGCTGTGCTGTCAATTTTTCATCGATAGATGAACATTTACAGCAAAACCACGAAGGGCAGGAAGTATATATTGAAGTAAATATTTTTAATTATCTCGTAGGTACATTATGGTTGTTAATGAACAAATTATTTTAGGATGTTGGACAGGGAGAAGTTGCTGGTGATGAAGATGGAACATTTATTGTAGTTCAAAACAAGACAGCTGAGGACAATAATGAAGATGAAGATAGTGATGAAAATATAATTGATCTGAATGATTCTGCTGAATATAACACATTAAGACAAGAAGATATAACTGATAAGGATGGGCGTTTGTATACTAGGAAAGTGGTTCAAATTGAAAAATTTTGGAATGATTCAGATGAGAAGTCTGGGAAACCTCCTCCTAAAACTCAAAAATACATATTAGAAAATGGAAAAGCAACAAAGATTGAAGGCAATATTTCTAATGTTGATGAAAAAAATATATTGAATATACATCAGTGTGAAACTTGTCATTTGCAATTTTGTAGACTTGAACAATATTATAGTCATTCATGTGACCCCAAAGAGAATTCTCAAGAATACACATGCTCTAAATGTGATGCAAGTTTTTTTAGTGCAAGATCTTTGAATGCACATCGCAGAACACACAAAACAGAAAAGACATTTGCTGAAACATCAGGGCCTTTTATATGTGAAGTATGCTCAACTGAATTTCCTACATATAAGTCACTAAGGTTACATAAAAGAATGCATGATCCTATTAAGATAAAAGAAATTGAACCTCCTGTTAATTATGGTTTAAATGGAGAGACTGATCCTGAAAAATGGGGAATTCGAGAAATGTTTGTCTGTCAAATTTGTAATAAAACATATGACAAACAGTATGAGGATGTTCACATGATGTCACATAGTGATGAACCCAAGTATGATTGTGAAATTTGCAACAGGAAATTTTTCACACAATCAAATTTGGAAATGCATGCAAGAGTACATTCTAACAGCAAGAAGTTTACCTGCTCGTATTGTAAAAAGGGATTTTTAAATTATGAGAGCTTACAGGAACATGTAAAACATACATGTCAAAGTAGACCATATGAATGTCAGTATTGTGGTCGTAGATTTATGAGACCTCATGAAAAGGTGAAACATGAAAGGATACACACAGGTGAAAAACCACATATATGTGAAATTTGTGGTAAAGCTTTTCGAGTAAGCTACTGTCTCACATTACACATGCGAACTCATTCAGGAACCAGACCATACCAATGTGCACATTGTGGTAAACGTTTCAAGGCTCACAGTGTATATAATCATCACCTCTTAACTCATTCAACAGTAAGAAATTACAAGTGCCCATATTGTCCAAAAGCCTTTAAAACTGGAGTACAACTAGCCGGACATAAGAATAGTCATATTAAACCATTTACTTGTACAGAATGTAATAGACCGTTTGCTTCTTTGTATGCTGTGCGTGCTCACATGGAAACTCACAAGCGAGAAAATAATCTGAAATATAGTTGTTGGCTTTGCGGAGCCTCTTATGCCAGAGCTTTTGCTTTAAGGGATCACATCAAGGAACATCACTCTGGCGTTACAGAAGAGAAACCAGAAAATGAACTATTGGAACCCGAATATGAAATGGTAGCTGAAGGTGTTAGTGCTAGCAATACGATATTAAATGATGGAACAAATAATGATGTGTTAGTTGTGTTAGAACAAGACAACATTGATAATGTTGAAATGGTGGAGGAAATTACCACTGTTGAGTGATATATTGAATTATAATTTTCTTTCATATATAGATTGTACATATAAAAACAATTGTGCTTATCACAATTTATAATATAATTCATTCATATTATATTCTTATTGTCTTATTCTCTAACTCATAAATTTAAAAAAATAATTTTCCAGTAGTATGTTTGTTACTGAAAGCATTAAGATGATTTGAATCATGGCTTATCTGTCAAACAAATGATTCCAAGTACTTGCAAGGGAAACGTTTTTATGATTTAATTTAAAAAAGAATAACTTATCTTTAACCTAGAATAGGTTATGAAATAATGTAAACAACGTTAAAAAAATAGAGGATGACAAATATAAAAAACGAGATGGACTGCTGATACTTACAGATGGCGGCTAGAAGATTTTGTACAATTACCTATCGTAAGTCAAAATTATGTTACTATAGTTTGTTTCCTTATAAGACAATACCTATATAAAAATATCACTTTTTTTTGAGAAATAAGTACCAATTACAATATTAAATTGTTATGATATTGGGTGTATTTGATTGATTTACTGGTCACTCACATTTATTATTATTTTAGTGAAATTACTGTATACAATTTTTTTCTTTGCTTGAGATCAAGATAAATTATCTCTTTGACATTATAATACCATAAGTGCAGTTTAAAGTTTGCTTAGTAATGATTTTGAAAATTATCGACATAGACTAACCAACTTTAACAGTATATGAATTTATTTCATCATATTAGAAAGCTTATAGTTCTATTTGTGAATGATTATGTGATTATAAAGTGATGTTTATTTTGTAAATTAAATATTTAGGTGCGATTCTGGTCGTAGAACAAATGAAAGAAGACGTCTTCAAGTTGCCAATTTACTAACTTGGAAACTTCTTAGTAACAATGCATTTTTATAGTCAAATGAACGAATAAATATTATTATTATTACACCAACGTTGATTACATAAAAAACAGCCTACTCTAATGAGGAAAGTATTTGAAGGCACAGTACAGATTAAACCGAATAAACAATAATAATAATTTGTTTATCTGCATTCGGCATATTTTTTAGTGTGAGGGCCGGTTTTTCTAACTTCGATTAAAATACTCGGTTAACTCCAATATTATAATACATTTATTTCTGCACAATACTTTGCTTACTATTCTAGTAACTTTCTTCAAAATTGTGTGTTATGTTGGTGTTGAAATGCGTTAATGGCGAATGCGGACAGAATACGCTCACTAAGTGAGCGTAGAATTTTTCCGCTCGCAAAAATGGCGACCGTAACATGTTCTGAGTGAGCGTACATCATCTGAACCCGATCACAGAGTAGTTGCGCAACTGTTGTGTCTGTTAAATGCGACCAATTGATTCGTCTCAGTATTTCTTCTAATATATTGAATAATGCTTTTGACAGGGGATCTCCTTGCCCCAAAAACAGACAGACTAAAAATTGATTAACTTTGATTGGTTGTAGGCATCATGTTTTTAAGGACCAAAGAACGTTTGCTAATTTTTACGAATTTTTAAAATAATAATAAATTTGAGTGACATCTAAAGTTACACTAGCATTTACGACACTTCACCTTAAAAAAATATAAATTGAAAAAACGAATTTTCTTTTTCATGTTCAACACCCTCAAAATAGGTTGTATTAATATATAATATTATGGATGCTAGTAATGCATTTTCAACACTAATTAGAACACATTAATAAGAGCAATGTTTTATTTGTAATAATAAAAAATAATGTTCAATAATCACAATTCAAAGACAACCTTTTTTCGGTTAGAGTAAATATATTAATCGTTAGTAACAATTCGTATATTTCTATGTCCAAAACCAAGTTGATTTTTATTATAATTTGTTCTTTGTACATTGGAGCTTCTTTTATATGCGATAAATGTGATTATCTGCTAATTATGTGTAAGAATACAGTAAATATATGATATTGGTTATTGAATTTATTATGTTGTTTACACTGGTAGAATGCCTGAAACATGAAAATCGTACGTTTTATTTGTTGCTTGTGTATCTATTATTCTTACCATGATACTGGTTGCATTGGTGCTGTTATTTCCAGCACGCGAGAAGTCAATATTTTGATCGTAGGATCCTGCAGAAACAAACAAGCATATTGTGTTTATCGTCGGTTTGATAAAGTTGTCATGTATTAGAAGCTTTAATAATTATATTTCATGTCGCAGCACAGGCATCCTCAATTATCTGCAAGGATTTCGCCAATAATCCACTACCTACTAACTAATACATAAATGAAATTAATTGATAGGAGAGAGGGAAAGCAAAAATTAATAAGTTACATAAGCATATGGTACATTAACCGATAAAGTGATAAAACGCGGCTTTCTGTTTGCACAGTATGTATTTTTTAAATTTATATGAAAAAAGCTCTTTGCACTGAGAGTTCTCCAAACACATTGCGAAATGAGAACGTCATTAACACATGTATGTAATCTATAGACCTTACGAAAGCTTGTGATATATGTGATTATTACATGCTAGACGATGTGATGCGATAGTGATGCAAGTGTGAAAAAATTAACGACTGGAAAAGTTATCTCTAAAATGATTCAACACGGCGATTTTGAACTAGATATATTATACAAGAAGCATGATGTAATGGCCAGTACGAAATCAGAAACACTTGATCTTACCAGTGTAAGTATTGTTTACAATAAGTACCTAAGAAAAACAGCATATAGAGCTAATCAGATAATCATTACAAACAAAATTTGAAATCCAGCTCTAAATGCTTTTATACTTGCAATAAATCTAGGTATAATAGAATGCATAATTTTCCAGATATTTGCGGAACACTGCTATTCGATAAGAGTAAAAGTGTTACTTCCGGTCGAAATTTTAAAAATGTTGTTATACAAAAATTATTCAAATTATTATTCGCAAAAAACTATTTTTCAAGAAAAATAAAAGACTTCCGCCAAGAATGTTGGAAAACATTACTTATAAATTTGTTCTCAAATTTACTTTTGAGTGCGTTTGTATTCATTAGAAATTTCTCTAACTTAAGTAGTTGACGAGATATTTGTAAAATTTCGTTTTTTTGTTGAAGTAACCTACTATTTCCGGTCTACTGCTTTAACTGAAAATCTAATCAGATCTTAAGAGGATGATATCTCTCAAGTATAATGTTTGGTATTGATAGCTTTAGGAATTTGACCTTTATAGTTACAGGCTCTGGTTGAAAAGCAAATTGTAGTGCATAATTACATGGAAGTTAGAAAATTGTTAATAGACATTTTTGCTGTAAATAAATGTATTAGAAAGTACCATATGAGCATAAATTATTTAGATAAAAGGTTGCTTTGGAATTCTGAATGTACCTTGCATGTTTAAACGCAACAAATAATCACTTTAATTCATTTGACATTTAATCCCGTCAAATAAAACTTCAAATCAAAACTGACATTTAATTAACCGGTAGAACCAATAACAAGCTGAACCTATCAAAGACAGTGATTTTTTTAACCTTGGCCATCCCTTATCTAAATAATTTTTGCTCATATGGTATAAGGCAGAGCTGGGCGATAAGGATTACGGGTGTAATTGATTGTGGCTTGGATTACGATTATTTTAATCGTAATTCAAAAAAATTTGAAAATAAGATTACTGTAATCGTTAATCGATGGAACTTAGATTACGATTGCAGTAATCGTAATTTAAACTTTTTTCAAAATTACGATTACTGTAATCGTAATCTAAGTTCGTTCGATTAACGATTACAGTAATCCTAATTTTAAAAATTGTTGAATTACGATTTTCTAAGTAATCGTAATCGAAGTTGTTCAAAAAATGTCGGAGAGCTAAACGCGGCTCAATTAAGGCTGGACGCCCGCTTCAAGCTGAGTTCGATTTGAAATGGGCGTACCACTGCTTTTCGTGCAAATGTAAATAAAAGACAAATGTTTAAGGGTCCGCGTGCTCTGTCTTATGCTGAGGAAAGAGATAGAGAAAAGAACTTGTCACCTAATCTAATCTGCCTGTAATTTATGGCTGCGTTATGGTCTCAGATAATCGCCGGTTGGCCCACATGTTTAGCAGTTGGGAAGCAACCGCCCCTAAATTATACAATCTATATTTTCTCAAACACACAAAAAAAGTGAAGCTGGATATGTAAAATCACCTGCCGGATTCAAATTTTGAGTTGGAAAATAAAATCGAAATCGCAAAAAGGTCGAAAAATCGTTTTTTGTGTAAATTTTAAAATTTTCATTTTCTTCAATTATTAATACTTATCTCGTGATATCTCAGCAATGCAGAGAGCTAGGGATCTGTTTTTTTTTAAGGTTATACCCTAAAGTATTTGGATGATACTAGTGTTTTCGATTTTTCTCTATGGTGTGTAAATTTTATAAAAAAAAAAAGTTTTAGTAGACCACCAATTCGTGTAAGATATTTTTCAGCTATCGAGTAACTAATCTTATTTTTCAGAATTTACCCATATATATGTGAAACAAAATAAAGCCAACATTCCAAAATTATTTTTTGTGCAAGAAATAAATTTCTAGATCGTTTCAGAAGCAAATTATTGCGAGTCAAATATAATAATTATTAATTATACTCCCTGCTCGCAAGCCGTGTGAGTCCTAGCATGCGCTTCTAGCAGGTATAGCGTTAGGGACGGGAAGAGATATTGCTTTTACTTTCTGATACGTAGTATAAGGAAGTATTGTGACGCTGACACTGTATGTGTACACTATTTTGTAAAGAAAATATCAACGGTTTCGATAAAATAATGTCCGAGTAACGATTACTTTCTTAACATACACCGATCTCAGAAGTATTTTACAAACTGCGTAGAAACTGCCCGAAATGGTAGGCGGAGCTACCTCTCGACACAATGTGCGAGCGTACCACATACTCTATTTGATTTCAGTGAATTTCGCCCAAATTTCAAAATTTTGTTTTCCGTTTCGTGACCTTATTTTTAAAAATTAAGAAAAAATAAAATTTATGTATTGCTGTTGAGTGTAACATAATTTTAAATAAAAGCTTGTTTTTTGAAATTTCTTACATTTTTATTTTTATTTAGGGTCCTTTGGACAATTTCGAAGAAATTACGATTTATCCATTGAAAGGCATTTTTTTCTTAAATTAGCGTGTAAATTCGGTAAGGTTTTCATGAAAAATACGATTAGGAAATGGGAAAAACGATTTCGAGGCCGGGCGTATAGCCTTAACTGGTACGCGTTATATATGAAGGCAATAATTATCCGAACAAGAATAAGCAAAAACAAAAACAAAAAAGTTTTAAAATACACCAGAAATTTATAAAAATGAGGTGTAGCTACCACACGACTTTTTTTTATAGATATAAGCGTATAGAAAAAATATTCAAAATCCTATTCTGAGTACTTCCATTCTCATAATAAATCTTTATAGAATACATACTTTGCAAGATATTCGAAAAAAGTGCCACTCGCAGACCGGCTTTTGCACGTAGTGGACCCTCATGACGAAGATATCTCGCGGTCGAAATTATTAGTGCCCGTTCAATGAAGCTCCGCATCAGTATTCCATCAACGTATTATTCAATGGGTGAAACAGACCGGCTTTTGCACGTACTGGACGCTCATGACGAAGATACCTCGCGGTCGAAATTATTAGTGCCCGACAACAATAAAATACACTTTCTAAAGTAAATAACAGTGGTTTTTCTAATATTTAATAACAGTAATCCTTGCGAACGATTACAGTAATGCTTATATAAAAAAACGGAATTACGATTAATGTAATCGTTAAACGAACGAACTTAGATTACGATTACAGTAATTGTAATTTAAACTTTTCAAAATTACGATTACTGTAATCGTAATTTAAGTTCGTTCGATTAACAACTACATTAATCGTAATCACATTCTCTTATATATCAGGATTACTGCAATCGTAATCAAGTTGTAATCGTAATCCTTATCGCCCAGCTCTGGTATAAGGTATAATACACCAAGTGAATACAATCTTTAAGAATGCGTATATATAATACCTAAAAGGTACAATTTATATTTTGAACACTGGGCGTTGGCCTGTTCGGAAATAAGATTTATTATTATTACTATTTATCAATAACTAATGTCAATACTTTATAACACCCGGTAGCATTAGTGCATGTCAAATAAGTTATTCTCTACTTTTCTGTTTTTCAACCACCAGCAGTTCTCCTTGTGCCGAGACCAGAATGTTTTGTCTGGGAAAAATTTTCCATAGAGTCCTGTATTATCGGTATTATACATTTACTCCAATGTAAGACCAAGTTATTCTATTTTTTATCTGAATTTTAAAAGGATCCACGAGTTCTGATTGAAAGGACAATTTTTCCCCAGAAATATTCAAAAAGCGAATTCCAATTCGCTTTTTAAATCGTTGTAGCCATCCCTCACGTTTTACCATCTTCTCTGATTTGTGAATGAATTAGTTTTGCTCTTTGCCTAATTATTTCACTATACAATAAAAATTTTATTTCTTTGCACCTATACAATAATTTTTTCATTTTCATTTTAGGGAACTCGCAACACTTTAAAGTGAATCTCTTGCCTGGTCCGACATAATCTCTTGCAGTTGTAGAAATCATTTTCTTTTTTACTTTTCTATGCGTAGTGTAAGGAAGTATTGTGATGACAAACATTTTCGCAGAAATTCACGTTTTAAGTCCCTTTATACCGAAAAAGTAGTTTTTGTAAACAACTCTCTCACTCTCTCTCTCTCTCTCTCTGTGTGTGTGTGTGTGTGTGGGTGTGGCCACGAAAGCGGCCCCAAACGGCTACAGCTATCAACATCAATCTTTATATTTACGAGTATAATCTTCCTCTTGAGATCTGATTAGACTTTTAGCAAAATCAAGGAACCGGAAGTAGAAGGTTACTTCAGTAAAACAATTAAACTATTCTAATATAACGCAAATTATGCATTTTATACAGATTTATTTAGAATACAAAAGTATTTAACCTCTAAACTGAAACAGTTTTTGTTTATAAAATTCAGACCGGAAGTAACACTTTTACGCTTATCGAATAGCAGTTTTTACGAATATCTCGCAAATTATGTATTCTATATAGATTTATTATTAGAGCTAGATGTGAAACAATTTACCTAATAATAATTTTTTGCAAATATTTCGCAAATTTTGCAATCTATACAGATTCATTAAGAATGCAAAAGTAATTATACCTGTATTTGCAATAATTTTTCATTAAAAAAAAGTCAAAATTTGGACCAGAATTAACATTTTTCTCAGACGTCTATTTTATTAAGAAGAATACAGAATTTAAAACGTATTGCGAATGGCTTTTGCATAGACATTTCAGAACACACATACGTATCAGAAAGTAGTGTGGTGCCCAGACCTCATTTTTTGTGTTATTTTACAATTTATTGATTTTGCGACACGTATTTTTTTGGCTAAATACGTTACACGTTGTCCGTTCAGTTCTTGAATCACAAGCGACCTCTCATAAAAAATAAGGCGTTTTATTTTTTTAGGCGACATTTCATTGATAAATACCGAAATTACTATGTAAACGCAAAAAACAATCACTAGGTAATAACGAATTTACTATTTAGAGTGAATACGAGTACACGAAATGAAATACGTAAAACTTATATGACCGGAGAAGTACCGAATACATATTCCTGTGGCCTCAATCTTAGAAATAACGAAAATACTATGTTATGTACTAAAGCAAAACAAACCACAGATATATTGCTACACATTGTATGGATTTACAGCAGTTTACACTCTAATTTACCTTCCTTAGGTCAATTGGACATCCACCCCCAGGAATCTCTTATGAATCCTGCGAGCACAGATCAAATTCATACTAAACTTTGCAAAAATTATATACAATCCCGTAACTATTATGTGGCACTGATAACACGATTGTGTATTGTCACGCTCAAAAATGTTATCTCCAGTATACACAATGTTTGTTTTTTTATACTTATTAAAAATCTTATTATCCATATTAGCGATTTTATATATAATAAAAGTCATTCGGGTAACCCACTCTAATCGCCTTGGTCGAAATAGCTTAACCGAACCCTCAAAAAAAGGCAAAACGATATGTGTAACTACTCCCAGGAAATCGTATCGGGAGCTTTCCTTCTTTGGGTACGTATAGGCATTTCTTCTTTGCGTGTGCTATATTTGGTGGCTGCTGGCGGTGCCACGCTCGAGATTGGAGGCTCCGAAAAGGGACTGCGGGCTTACGTATATAAAAATCGGTGGTGGTGTGACCGAAAAAGAAAATAAAAACACCTCAAAAATTGTCAGATATGACAGGGACATCGAAAAGTTTCACGGTTCTCACTTTCACGAATGATTTCAACGCTGTCGAGGTTTCGCGTGCGGATGATGGCTCAGAATACGAGAGAATGGACTTTAACGCAACGTTCGGCAGCAATCTCCACTTTCCAAGTAATTCTATAACGAAGGTACGGTTCATTTAAAGCCTCTCTGCAGGCTGATCCGGTAAAAAAATCTTGCTAAGTAGGCGACAGCTCGCGTCAATTCAAACACATCACATTTTGAGAGGTGCATGGAAAAGCTTTAATTCTGCGATGACAGTTTCATATCTTGACGTTTTCTAATAGTATAAGGATTTTAATGTACGAACAGAGCGTGAAATGGTCTTACGTACCCGATTTGTAATTATCAGGACGTCCACAAGGTAGAAGAATCGACATTTAGAGAAGAGACCGGCAAAACGAGTCCTATTGCAAATTAAGATGGAAAGAATTGACACCACGGGGTCAGTAACTACATATGAATATAAGCCGTATAACATTTAGAAATTACAGTCTTAAACGTTTGCAGGATTTATACGTTAAATACTGAAAAAATCCAAGGCAAGTAAATATATAAATCGAGGGAATCAAACACGTAAGCACTAAGGAATATACTAAATGGCATTAATTTCATCAAACACGAATTTAGTATTTATACGACAAAGCGTAAACTAAACATATATTATAGAGAAGATATGCACATTTTTAATTTTTCTGTATGAAAACTTTAACTGCACGTTGTCGAATAACAGACATAGAAGAAAAACATTCAAAGAAGTGCTAATGTTAGATAGGTAATTAATTTTAAGTGTAGAATATCCTTTAAAGTAATAAGAAACTTCAAACATCCAACTAAAGTTTGATTTTCGACGACAGTTTTACGAAAATTGAATGCCGGATTATGAACCATGTCAAACATTTATATGGGCGCGAATGAGCGAGCAGTCATTGTATGAATAATAATTGCAAAAAAAGGCAGGTTCAAGTGTGATGCTTTACTGAAATGAAGTACCTATTAGATTTGTATTTTTGTTACTACCAATTATAAATTGTCAATAAAACTAATATGTAATATCCCATGCACAGTTAAAATTGAATGTCAATAATGACATTCAATTTGACAATTAGGTCTCTCAAGTTTATAGGAACGAATAAATGTCAACTACCTTTTGCTCAAATTAGGCGTATATACAGGGTGCGTCAAAAGTTTAGAAAATCGGACATTATAAAAAGCATCATGGCAATGCTCGTGCTTTACAGGATATTGTAATAAAACTGTAAGCAGAATCAAAAGACACGAATTCAAGCTCGAGGAGATTGAAAATCCTACTAGTCAACTTAAATAACAATACAATATAACTCTGAGTACACCTTGTATATAGTATGCGTGGGTGTATTATACCACTTCCTCTGTTTTTTTTAAGAAAGTGTTTTCCCCGATAACTCGAAGGATAATCCGTTTAAAAGATGCCCTCAGGCCTTTTATAAATTTCTCCCACTTTTCAATTAGAATTTCAAAGTTCTCATATCCGTACAGGCCGGAAATAAAAAATTCACTTTCTAGATTATGTATTTTGAAAAATTTTAACACACTGGTACCAAATATAAAATTCCAAACGTATTGTGGCAACAGTGGTACTTGAATTCAAATCACATCTATGTTTACAAAATGGTGCCAACTCTGACATGTATGTTTATGTATTATAAAAATTGATTTTTTTTGATTATTTATACACAGTATTATGTATAAGTTTAAAGAAATAAAATTTCAAAATTCTTAAGCAGTACTAAAACATATAAGCTCGTATACTGCTATATATAGAGTGTTCTTAATTTGCACTAAAAACATATTTAACCGTGTACCTGAATAAATAAAAAATTAAACTAGAAATTCCAGACATTTCAGTAAGAAAATATTAATTATACAAATCTTACATGTACCAAATTTTCATTAGATTGTGTACCACAGCAATATGTAAATCGAATATTCACAAACAAATATATCGGAGATTTACACATTAGACCGTGTTTATGTTAACGGCCTAAAGTAACAGCGCAATACATGTGGATTTGCAAACGAAATACGTTTGGATAAGCCAAGGTAAAGTACAAATACTGTAAGAACACCACATACGTCATAACGGGTAATATGCGTATGGGTAATGACATATGTGGTGTTCTTAGAGCAACACCACTTGTGTCACATACCCATACGCATATTATCCGTTATGACGTATGTGGTGTTCTTACAGTATTTGTACTCTACAGTTTGGTACGGAATGGTGGACTAACGTAATCTCAATATGTTATTCACGTTAGCAGGGTTCCTGTTACGCGATGTTTACACTATATTATAGTGTCTACTGGATTTCCAACTCTAGATAATATCTTGAGTTGGAAATCCAGTAGGTCGTTATTCAACAAAGGGTTATATTATAACCCTTTGTTGAATAACGACCACTCCTTCAGTGGCGGCAGGTGAAGTAGTGCCGGCAAAATCCATCTCCCCCTCCCTTCTTAAAAAAATAAATAATAGTTTTTTATTGTAATATCATTAATAATACTATTTTTCTCATACAAAAGAAATTTAAGGTGAATCAGTGCTTCATTTGATTCATCAAGATAGCCGCCGTTGCACCCTTTTCTTTTTCATTACTATCAACCTTAACAAGCGAGTTTTCCCGGCAAAATACAGTCATAACAATACATAAATTACATCCCCATAAAATTACCAAATTACTCTACAAAACACTTTTGCAAAATTTCGAGAAGTTAATGATAACACCTACTGCAACATTTGCGTTACCTATGCTTTTCCCTGGAAAGATAACGCCTACGTCTAACGTATGTCAATACGCAAAAAATAATGTATAATATTAATAATTATACTTTCACTATGTATTAAATATTTCAGCGTGTGTCGATATTTTCGACTGGTATGCTTCAATCTATATACTAAATACACAATGTAAGCAAACACAATACACTATTAATCAATTTCACTGCAATATAAAGGAACAGTTACATTCGAAACACCGTTCCACCCGTTTGCATCCATGTGTACAGAGGACGACAGTATTTACTTTCAGATAGACACTTCGAATTCGACATTCATCAACGAAATATGGATCGTGGCGGACGCTTCGGAGATAATAATCAAGACCTCGGCGATTTTGCCAATCGTACTGTGGGGAATCTTCGGCAACATTTGTTTACTCTACGTCATCGTCAAATTTCGATATCTTCGATCGCCGACGAATCTTCTAGTGGGAAATATGGCTGCTGCGGATCTTGCATCGCTCCTCATACATCCGTGGGTATTCCTGATATATAATTTCTTTCAAAACTATCAACTGGGGGTTGTCGGATGTAAAGTGGAAGGTGCATTGGAATGTAAGTGCTATTTCTCAGATAAAAAAAATTGTAGTATACATTGAAATTATTGACAGGTGCGATTTTATTGGCGAGTGTCATGAGTTTATCCGCAATAAGTTATGACAGATTGACTGCAATTGTTCTTCCGAAAGAGACAAGATTAAATAGAAAAGGTGCAAAGATTTTGATGGTTGCCACTTGGTCTACTGGTTTGATTTTAGCGTCGCCTTTGTTTTTTTATCGTACGTACAAAGTAAGTAAATTCTGTTAGTTAAGCGTTCTACAATAATCCTAAATGTTGTAGTGTGTAACAACCGTCGATATTTTCAGTGTTACGCAAAATACATACAATATGTTAAAACAAAAGATTTTTACATTTATAAGTTTTACAACCTAAAATTATTTTCAGTTCCCTTGCGCATAACCACCAAAATCTTTAAAAATTTAAATAAAACAGCCTGTATGCAGGGTGAGTCATTAGTAGCCGCTTCTTCGATTGCTCTATTGTGTTTTAAATACAAGAAAAAACAATTAGTGGAAGATCCATGGTTGCTTGTGGCGCATATTCTAAAAATACTTTAAGCTCTGACGCACTTCCGGTTTCACCGGAAATGCACGGAACTTAATTTTTTTTAAATGACTCCCCTATATATTTTTGGATATTCTTGTACCGCTTTAAATTGTCTGTTTAATTGTTTTTTCTTTTTCAAAATTGAGCCAATAGTTTTTGAGTTAAAAATTTTTTTTTGAAAATATTTGACCAAAACATGTGTTCAGAAAAAAATCATTTTCACATTGTTTTTAAAAGTAAAAACATTAACTTTGGTGGTGCTTATAGCCAAGAAAATTTTGCATCATTTGGTGAAGTTGCACGCGACAATACCTCAAAAAACTTTTTTTTAAAGCCTACTTCCTGAAATTTTCACATACCAAAAACTTATTTTTTTTAAATGGAATACCCAGTATTTTATTGAGGCATTTTATTCTCTTTCATTTTTGTTAACAATATCCTATACCTATCTTTTGTAATTTTTGAGATAATCACTATAGGAGCAATTAGCGGTAAATTAAAGAACTACGGGCGCTGTTCTATGCACCCAAATATTCGTCCAATAAAGGCTGGATTGCGGACGATTGCCTGAGTCAACTGTTAAAGAAAGTCGGTATACATCTATGTCAAATTTATAAAAGCATCGCTATTAGTTATCATCCAAATGAATTATTCTTATGAATAGGTAATACATATGATTGACGTTTTGGGTGAATCTGAAAGAAACTCTTTGTTAGCATCCAGACTTTATGCACAGCGATCCCTGGTAGAAGTCAACCAAAGCCAGGAACCTTCGAAAGTATAAAGGGACGGTTTGAGTGAACAGAAAGTATTGAATACGAAAGAAAGAGCGGAAAAAGCAATAACTAGTGAGGATAAGACGTTTAAGGTACTTGCGAGTGTAGTCGAACACCCCCATACTACTACTACGAAAATTTGAGAATCTAGAATTATTAGGAAATATGAAATTCACCCGTAGCATATTTATACACAGGGTTAGATGAAAGAAATTTTTAGAATCGCTTACATTATTGTCAATTGGCAGCAGATAAATTATCCTGGCTTTCTCAATTTTTTGTTGTTTACCAACGAAGCCACCTTTTATTAAAGTGAATACGCTCATCGTCACAATTTCCGTTATTATAGCACATTAAACCCCCAACTTTATCACACCTGTAAACTTTCAAGATCGTTGGTCATTAAAACTGTGGGGAGAAATAGTGGGTAGTTACATAATCGGACCTTATTTCTTTGATGAAAATTTTTCGTCACTACCTCCCCGTGCCGGGAGTGGGTTGGGATTTGTGGAAGGACACGAAGGTTTGTCCTGTACTTAAGAGTGGCTCCCCCTGTAATATAAATAATTACCTGTATATCTCTATCCTAAACAACTTTGCCAAGGTCTTTAAGTTGGTTTTGCATAGCCGAATTTATCCACTCATCAAGAACTTCATTGCCACTGAACAACATGGATTTATGGAGAAGAGGTCAACTGTCACAAATCTTGCTAGCTTCACTCAATATGCTTTTGAGACACTTGATACATGCGGCCAGGTCGATGCAATATATACCGACTTCTCAAATGCATTTGACCGGATTGATCACGGATTGCTTCTGCAGAAGCTGCACATCCTCGGTTTTAGTACTCCACTGATGATTTTCTTTTCTTCATACCTACAAAACAGAATGCAGTACGTTACCTTCAATGGATACAAGTCATATTTGTTCACTGCATCGTCTGGAGTACCGCAAGAGTCAAATATGGGTCCACTACTGTTTTTAATATTCATAAATGATCTCATTAAGGAGATTCATTGTGACAAGTGTGTATTTGCTGATGATTTGAAACTATTTCGATCTGTCACATCAGTTGCCGACTGTCTACACTTACAAGACCAACTAGACAAAATTTGTGTATGGTGTGTTACAAACAACCTCACCTTAAACACTGACAAATGTTGTGTCATAACATTTACCAGAAAGATGTATCCCATTCCCTTTGACTATGCAATACATGGTACCACACTATCACGTACTTCAACAATCAAAGACTTAGGTGTTTACTTTGATAGCTCTCTGACTTTTGCCACACATAGGAATCACACTGTCTCTTCTGCCATGAGGATGTTGGGATTTGTAATTAGAAATTCAGCGCATTTTCATACAGATACTGTTAAACTGCTTTACTTTACCTTCGTGTGATCCAGATTGGAGTATGGCTGTATTATATGGAGTCCTTTTTACTCTTCGCACAAATTTCTTGTGGAGAATGTGCAGAGGAAGTTTTTGAAGTATTTGCACTTCAAACTGGATGGTACTAACCCTTGCAGAGGGTATGACTATCGACTACTACTGCAAAATTCAACATGGATTCACTTGATCTTCGGCGTCAGTTAAATCTTATGAAATTTGTATATAACATTGTTCACAAGGTAGATTGGCCAAATTTATTATCTAAGCTTCGGTTTCATATTCCTCGGTTATCAGCGAGGCAGAGTATTACTTTTGATATACCATATGCTAGATTGAATTCGTCAATGAATTCTCCAATTGTTGCAATGTCGCGCGGGTTCAACCAGCTTTCGTCACAGTGCGACATTAATTTCACCCCCCTTATTGAAATATTGAGAGTGGCTGCGGATCTGCTGGCTTGATATTATGATTTTTATTTCTTATGGCATCTATTATATGTCGCACTTTTGTTATACTTTCAACTGTTTATTCAATTGTTTATATTATGTTATATGTTGTGTGTACATGAGTATAATTAGTATTATATATTATATGTAATCATTCATGTATATTGTCCTTTACTTGGATGACTCTATCGGACAATAAAATGTATTATTATTATTATCCCTTCCGTGGTTTTAAAATTTTTAGGCTTTTGGCTTTGTTTTTCCAGTACCAAAATATCTCTAAATAAAGTCATTTTGTTTCATTACCTTCACTACATAGTATCTGCTTAGCCTTGCGTTGGCCATTACTTCGATCCACTGAGAATGACGGACTGCTTCGCATGGCTGAAAGCTGTGGCTATTGCACAACATTTTTGTTCTGTCTAAGAAGAATTTATTACCAAATGTTGCAATAATGTCAATATTTAGAAATTAATATTTTGGCCTCCATTTCGATCCGACAACACGATGAATTTTCTGTAGCCAATCCTGTTTCCGGTTTTTTAAAAAAATATATCAGTCTGTTTCATTTTGAACGGGCCAACACTCCAAGATCTAATTGAAAAAAAAATAGAAGATATTTAAACTATCGCAACTAGGATACGTCATACTGCGGAAATAATACGATAATCAAGAAATCAACCAGAGTTTAAAATTTAGGATGACCTGTTTACACATTTATAAATGACATCACACAGATGCTAATAGCCTCTAAGATGATTCCAAATGTATCAAGTAACCGAAAATGTTTTATTTTGCATTATTGTTTTCTATTTATTGCTGATGACACAACGATATTTGTAGCCTGCGATAAGAAGGAAACGTGGCCGCACCAGCGAATGAAGAACTGCGGAACCTCGAGTTGTATTTTAATAAAATAAATTTTGCAATGATAGTGACATACTTTGCTGCCGGCGCACAGTGGGGCCGAATCTCCAAAACGTGGCCAAAACCCCGAAAAAAAAAAATTCTATTCTGGGAATTTGAAGGGGTGGGTTGAGTAGGGGAGGGACTGGTGCATCTAAGCTCAAAAGGATAGGTCCCCAACTTCGATACCTGTCAAATTATTTCAATTTAAAGTTGACCTTCGTCGAGAGCACAAACGTCACTGTCAAAACTAGGAAAATTTACGCTCGGTTTGTAAGTGGATAATTCGGTAGTTGAGTAAATAATTTTAATTCTACAAGATGGAAACGATTGCTAAAGGAATGTAGGAAATATACATACACTAATAAAGTCTAAATCTCATTATTATCCTATTTATTTTATACATTTTCCGATGCTTGTACAAACATATCATGATTTTCTGAACTTGCATTTTGAAGTAGAACAAAAGTAGCATATACCGCAATATACCGCGGAATTACAACTCCCAGACTATAGATTAAGCAATTATCTAATGTCATTGATAAGAATCAGCTGCCTAAATCTGCCTATTCTCTTGTATAATGAATTTTTCTTCGGGCTCGTATCACAACATGGCGCCGCGCCGCGGTCGATATAGCGCGCGGCACTACATCACAGATTCTACGGTCAGTGAGGTACAATATATTGAAAACCAGATAAAGTCACTTGTTCCCTTTGAAAATATAATGCATGGAAAAGAAATCTCAGTTTTGTACAATATGGCATTTACAATGATCGATGGCAAAGTATGCAACGCATTCACATCCACAAACTCTAAGCAACGATGCTATATATGTGGAAGTACTAGTAAATAATTCAATAACATCGATCATATTTTACAAAAAGAAGTCAACGAAGAGAATCTGAAGTTTGGACTACCAACATTATATGCTTGGATTAGGTTTTTTGAATGCTGCTTGCATTTGTCATACAAACTTGGGATTAAAAGATGGCAAGCCCGCAGTGCCGAAGAAAAGAGATGGTAGAAAAGCGCAAAAAGATCATTCAAAAGGGATTCAGCTCAAAACGGACTTATTGTTGATCGTCCGAAACCTGGCTACGGAAGTACCAACGATGGAAATACAGTTCGACGCTTCTTTGAAAATTCGAAAACATCATCTCTCATAACATCATTGGACATAGATTTGATAGAACGATTTCACGTCATCTTACAAGTTATTTCTAATGGACATGATATCAATATTGATAAGTTCCACAATTATACGCTGGCAACTGCGAGAAAATTCGTTGAGCTGTATCCATGGTATTATATGCCCACTTCAGTGCAAAAGCTATTGATTCACAGTCCACAAATAATAGCTCACGCATTGCTACCAATCGGACAATTATCCGAAGAAGCACAAGAAGCGAGGAACAAAGATATTAAAAGATATCGCGAAGACTTTTCCAGAAAGTGCTCACGAGTAAAAATAATGGAAGACGTTTTCAAGCGGCTTCTGGTAACTTGCGATCCATTTATTTCCAGTATTAGAAAACTATCACAAAATAAAATTAAATTTTTGTCGAAGGAGGCAATACAGCTATTACTTTTCCCTGAAATTCCAATCACACCACGACTGACCATGGAAGATTCTGATGTGGATTTTGACTCCGAGAGCGATACTGATTCGAATTAATAGTTATAAAACCATCATGTCATTTTGTATGCAGCAGATTCACCTTATCCATATTTTAAATACAATGTTCTACAATTCTAAGGTTAATCAGATTAAGTTTTGAATTTTAAGTACGATTTTCTTCAATAGCTGCTCTTATTATTATTATCATCATTATAACAATTACTTTGATTGTTGTTTATACCATTACTTTTATTAGTTTTATTCAATCACCGATTTTAAAGATTGTTCCACTATATTATCGTATGAAATTTGTGGTACCGAAGAATTTTTATTCTTCAATACATTTTCGACAAATATCCTGTTATTTAGGTTTAATAAATAAATCACGTTTTCAGTCTGTTAATTGTTGTAATTATTGATCTCCAAATCTTCTATATACGCTATTATTAATAAATTATGAGGGATTTTCACGCGCCTCGTTGATATATTGGATCCGCCATTTTCTTTAGACAATTTTTAACTTCAAATTCGTAATCAGCGACCTCAAAAACCCCTGAGTGATGAGTTTCGTCTGAATTAAACATCTTCTTGGGGTTTTGGCCACGTTTTGGGGATTCGGCCCCACTGTGCGGCGGCTGCTTAAATGTGTATTTTGCGATTGCTTACGAATTGAAAATTTTAGTATGTGATGATATCTTAATGTTTGCTTAATTTAAGGAGAGACAATGGTTGGATTTTTTGGAAAAGTACTGTACCGAAAACACAATCGTCCTCAACATATATTGGCACGTAATAATAACAATGATGGTGTGGCTGCCCCTAATTATTATGCTTGTCTGTTATATCGGGATATTTATTAAGGTAAATTTATATTATTATTATTATTATATTTTACTCGATACTTCAACTTTATTTACACTGACTATATATCAGAATCGATATTGTCCTTATCTAATAAAATCATATCTAATTAAGAGTTAATAAATATACCGACATACATATAAGTGCACTGTAAATAAAAAATAATTAATACGAGGGACAAGCTGAAATTATTGAAAATAAAAAACACGGCTAATATTTTATATATTATAACAACCGTGAACTGCGGTATCAATGTTTTCTTCCGACGAAAACCTTCTACCCCGCAAATTGCGTTTAAGCCTGAAAAATAGCCCGAAGTCACACATTGCTAAATCAGGTGAGTAAGGCGGTTGATCTGTCACTATTATATTTTTTTCAGCCAAAAATTGGAGTTAAAACTGCCGTATGGGACGATGCATTATCATGGTGGAGCATAATTTCCTTGTCTGGAAATCTATTGAACACTTCAGGCAAACATTTTTCAGTGTACCACTTATCTGTAACTGATTTTTGTCCTCCTAGCATAAATGCATTTACTAAGCCCGTACTTCTGAAGAATACCGCATACACAATCTTTTTCATAACTCGCTGCTTCTTGGCTATTGTAGGAGTTTCCCCATCTTTGTAAATTTATCCACGACTCTCTTAGCGGGTAGGAAGGTCGAAAAAGGGAATATAAGTTTCGTCACCTGTCACTATTTTGGACAAAAATTGGTGCCCGCCTCTATTTAGGAAATTTAAAGTTTCATAGCAAATTCTCACACGCTCTGCTTTTTGGAAGACAGAAAGAATACAGGTGACCGTGTATGATTGTTTTAACAGCTGAGGATCCAATCTTGAGTCGGTGCTCATTTACCGCATAACTGGCTTTATTGTCCTCTTCAATAACTTTTTTTTTTGATGCTGAACAAAATTCCTTTCACGTTCAAATTCCATGTACCGTCGGTAAATTGTAGCCAAGGCAGGTGGCTTAGGTTGGCATGGAGTATAGTAAGGAACTTCATAAGGACCATGTACCTACTAGGAAAGCTTCGATTCTTTTAAATTATTTATGTCAAGTACCTAAGTAGAGAAAACAGTTTTTTATAAATTAAAATTACTAAATACTGCTTAAGAAGTTCAATAGGTCAAACAAAAGTTAGAAATCTGGCATTAATTTCTAATGAATCTGCAATGGCTACCACTCTACGAATTTGCTACAGTTAAATAGAAAGGTTGTTGGATTGTTGCAGTATTTTATATTTTCACAATAAAAATAGTAATCGTACATTCTGTGCATTTTTTTTGTTAAATTACAATCGAAAATTAATCTTAATAAAAACTATTTAAGGAGCGACATTTCCAACGACATTGAATAAGTAAACTATAGAGAGGCGAATCAGTCGCCATATTTGTTACGAATTGAATTAGAAGGAGCAATGACAGAAATATGCAATTTTTACTTCCCGCCCTCTATTACTGCCCTCATTTCCCAACCTCAACGTCAATCACAAAACTGTCAACTCGATAGGTATGTCAAAACCTTATCGGAATTTTTATCACAAATAATTATTAATTGTATGGTTCTAAATAAAATTAATTGTTACATTAGAATTATTGGAAGCTTGAATACATGTAAATAGACTGCCCTGCTATTGCTGATATGATGAAATAGTGATTTCTTGTCCTTCTCCATTCGAGCCAAGATATCTGGATTGCTACGGGAGGACAATTTCTGTCAGTTCAAGTGGAGTGCAGACCTTGAAGGCTTTACTGCTCAACATTTCTTTTATAATCTATTCACCGAAAAAAAGTGGCGTATATTTATTTGACGTTTACGCTAGATCATCACAAATCTGTCAACTCAATATGTCAAAACTTTTACCGGAATTTTTATCACAAATAAATATAATAATTATGGTTGTAAATAAAATAGTATACAAACCTCGGTGAAAAGTTTCATTCCTGTCTCGAGATAAAGTTAACTACTTAATCTCTCGACAGTAATGAAACACTTTCCACCACGGTATGTAATATACTATTATTAAAGGTGAAAGTAAAAGAGTTTATTATAAAAATAAAACAAAAACATATAAAATTACATCATTGTTCTTTGAATAAACTCAATTTTGTATTAATGTACCTGACTTACAGTCCTGACGACACTAGTGATGAAAACAGATTATGAAATACTACTTAAATAATAAATTCACTATCTGAAAATAATGACTCTTCTCAGTGCTCTCCTCTGAGGGGTGCGTAGCAATAAGTGTGTATTTGTAAATAAATTTGTGGGTGATGTCCTCATTGTTTAACATATTAAATTATTCATTATGTTACTTTGTCAAAAATTTCATATACAGGGTGAGTCATTAGTAGCCGCTTCTTCGATTGCTATTTTGTGTTATAATAAAAGAAAAAACAATTACGAAATACACGGAGCCCATAGTTTTTGAGTTATTAATTTTTTTTTGAAAATATTTGACCAAAACACGTGTTCAGAAAAAAATCATTTTCGCATTGTTTTTAAAAGTGAAAACATTAACTTTGGTGGTGCTTCTAGCCAAGAAAATTCTGCATCATTTGGTAAAGTTGCACTCGACAATACCACAAAAAACTATTTTTTTTTAAATGGAACATCCAGTATTTTATTGAGGCATTTTGTTGCTTTTTTTATTCTCTTTCGTTTTTGTTAACAATGTCCTATACCAATCTTTTGTAATTTCTGAGATAATCACTATAAGAGCAATTAGAAAAAACAGTTGAAGACAATTTAAAGCAGTACAAGAAAATCCAAAACTATATAGGGCGGGCCATTTAAAAAAAATAAGTTCCGTGCATTTCCGGTGAAACCGGAAGTGCGTTAGAGCTTAAAGTATTTTTACAATATGCGCCACAAGCAACCATGGATCTTCAACTAATTGTTTTTTCTTTTATTTAAAACACAAAAGAGCAATTAAAGAAGCGGCTGCTAATGACTCACCCTGTATATTGGTTTAAAACTTGGAAATTAATTCACTTGAGCAACACGTAAGACAAAAATGTCCATAAAAGACTGTATAACATAAACATCACTAAAAAGGTAAATCAAACGCATATTTCTAATTAGCTTCGATTATACTGTGTTTACTTCATCGTTAGCTAGTTCTCCCCCTTTTATTAGGTGGTAACCGTTGACAACCGTTTCGAAGCAAATATTCTGCAAAGTTTAAAAGTGATGGTTCAACATTTGGGCAGAGATACCTTCGTTCATTGTTATATCTGAAATATCTTTCAATAAAATTAACGCGATGCTTTATGATAGAATTCATTTGTCACTTTTCAAAGCAATGATCCATTTAGTAAAGGTAAATATATAGCGAGACTGCCAGGTACACCCGACAAACGTTTGCTATCAAATGTGAAAATCCCCCGACTGCGTTGCTTCTCCCACCACTGTTGAAAAGCAGGCATCGCTGCATATTATAAGGTAATCTTTTGCATGGGATAGATAGCTAGTATAGACTTATAAACAGAAATTAAAATTTGTCGACTACGGTACACCTCCACTCTGTCGGGCATACAAAAGAATAGTCTTTGAAATAAAAAATATACATGTCGACAAAAACGCGAAATAGAACTGATTCATTTCAATAAATGTGAGCTCAAATTGTAAGACTTATATTAAAACTTGTTTTAATTTCTATGCCTGACTTATCTGCATTTACTCGTTCGTCCGGTTAATGTATGCGATGATGAACAAATGGTATCATTTCTTTTTTCCGAATACTTTCTCTGTCACGCACTGACCTATAATTCTGCGCGACTTATAGGTCGAGGCTCCTCCCATCGGCCAAGACTCAGTCTGTGTACTGTATGTATTTAAGGTAGATATGGAGGTTACCACAGGGATGTTTATCGCGTCACAATTACTCTGATGCTTGTCATGTTTCACACACTATCCTGTATTTGAGTTATCGAAATAAAGTATTAAAATATGTATAAATATGTTTGAATACACAAGATATAGTTTACTTATTTAATCTCGTTGCTTGAATCATAGAGAAATCTGTGAAAATCTACCGCACGGCCCTGCTTGTTGGTTCCCTATTACTAAAACGACTACGTAACATTTCCTACACTTTTCTTCTGCATTTTTCATTAGATATGATATATTTTGTATACAAATTTTACATTATTCTACATTAGTATTATTTTCTTTCTTCTAGCTCAACGATTACGAAAAATGTGTAAAGAAAAGAGCCATTCTTATACACGTCAATTATAAAGCTAAGGTGGCCAGAGCAATGTTCATAGTGTTAATCACATTTATGATTTGCAAAATACCATTTACGGCATTGATTTTCTACAGGAATCAATTACTGAAGAGCAACAAAATGTCAAATTCTCACCAAGTCCAAAACCAGGTATTTTCAAAAAAACTTTCTCGGCTTACGCAACGACGACGTTGATTTAAACTAAGTTACATTTTAGGCGAATGGTACCTATACAAGACTATGGTTGACGTCAAAGTATCTTATTTTCATCAACGCTGCCATAAATCCAGTTATTTTCGGGCTAACGAATGAAAAGTTTCGAAGAGCTTTTAAGACAACGTCTCTATCTCGGTTGTTTGGATGTGACGATAAGAAAGCTGTGCGTCCTATAGCAAAGAAAAAGCAAGCAAGGGGACTCGACGTACATGACAACAAAAGCAATATTTTCATAATTTTTAAAAATAAATCGCAAAAAAATAAAAATAATGATAAACCCGATCAAGAAGGCTAATGCCACTGTGTTTAAATTCAAATTTTCTTTGAATGACGCCCGGGTACCTGTTTGATGTGATTCTGCGATGTATTATTCGCATGTGATATTAAAGTGCACATTTTAGGCAATTTTTGAATGTAATATTTTAATTAAAAATGTCTGTCGTACATTTGTTTGTATAATAAATATGTATTAAATATTTTTAATTGAAGCTGGTACTATGTGTCGGTTATTTTACCATTGTATTGTTTAAATCTTATTTTATATTAGAAATATACAAGGGAACTGCAGAAGTGTTCTAATATAACGCAATTTCTTGTATGGTTCAATACAGGTTTAAACCTATTCAAACATACAATGCAGCCGGAGGTTTGACCCATGAATTTTATAGAAAGGATCATTAATTCTTCTTGTCCATATATCACGTGATTTCACCAAGTAAACAGCAGAGAAGCGCCATTTTAAGCTGTAAAATTACTAACTAACTCCTTACTATCAGTTACATGCCGTGTGTTGTTTGTTATGTTGAGTGAATTATTTCATTGATGATCATTTGTTTTTCAGCTTTTTTAATACCCTACAGTTATATCGCCTTTAATTTTATGTGTTGCTGATTTATATTTATAACATAATAAAGAACATTTGCTTTTTAAAGTAGTGATAGAATGGGATGCAGTTGAATCAGAAGAAGATCACTGGCATTCTTATGATGTTTTTATTGAATTCTTCCCTACATCGTAAAACCGAATGATCAGAGTTGCATCGCAGTTGCTTTAGCTGTCATAGCAGTGCACCGCTATGACAGCCAAAACAAATGCAGATGCAACTCTTTTTCCTACAAGCAATATTCCTAAGTTTATGACTTTCTTAGGTTTTATTTTTTTATGTTAAAATGAAATAAAAGAATGTTTTGTTATATATTGCATCATTGTAAAAAATGATATAGTTGAGTCGCTCTCGCAACCGACATGCGCCACTAAATTAAAATGGAATCAAATTTGAGATGTTGCAAAATTTTACCTGTCAAGTAATATAACCTACAAAAGCCATTTCTGAACTGTCATAAATAATAATATTCATACACCTTTTGATATTTGTCATAATTATCATCTTTTGATGTTTGTTATAATTGTCATCTAAACATTTTAAATTTGTCTACAATGTTTGCCTTCTAAACAGTATAGCCAAATGTTATATAAAATACAGCTGTAGAAAAAATAATAATTAATAGCTTTATTTATAATATTTAATTTGTGATTGGTTTCATGTAATAGTATTTTACTATGGGAAGGTATATTATCCTGAAATATTAATTAACTAGATTCATTTTATTGTTTTGAAATTGTTCTGGCCGATCGAAACTTGTAGTGGTATTGAATCGTCGTCTTTAGTTCGTACTTTGGCCGTGTCGGTTGCCAAAACGATTCGACTATACCAAGTTCCCTTCTTATATCAGTTTCTGCAACTGGAAGTACAACAGAAAGGAACCATTTGAAAAATGGTTCAAAACAAAATATACACAAACATGAACTGTTTGTATGTATAAACGAAAATTCAAAAAAAAATTATAACCCTGAAAAATAATTAATAAATGTATTTCACACTAAAAACTCACAAACACGTCACTATACACTATATAAATTATATCACTAAATTTTAACTAATAGTAATAAACGAAAATACTTATGAACAATTTAAATAATCGTAAAAAACTTTACATGTGGTTAAGTTTTGACATACTGACTTTAGTCAGTCAGCTGACTAAAGGCAAATATATGCCTATCTTTTTTTCATGTTGTCACCAGTATATCTCTGTCTAGACTTCATCCATTAACCATTAAAGTATTATAAGATCAATGGTATACCGGTAGGTTTTCTGGTAACGCAACGATTGTATAGCGCATGTATCAGTCCCCACAACTGAACGACTACGTATATGTACTCCCCTCCGTTAACCAGAGCGGTGGTAGTAGTATACTACAGCCGTTCGCGTCGGGGAATACGATAACTGTAGCGAGTGATAGTGGGGACTTGGACACTCCTCTGTCGTTGCTTCACCCGAAAACTTACCGGTATAGTAATAGTCTGTACTATATAATGATACCAATTATTTGAATTTGAATATACCCTACTGTTTTGCCAAATATATATTTAGGCACGTCTCGGGCGGTAGAACAAATGAAGTAAGAGATTTCCAAGTTGCAGTACTATGAAAATATCGAAATCAGAATACGAAAATCAATTACAGACACCTGTTGTGGTTATAACTATTATAATGTAGTAATTAATTTACGTCACTGCCATTTGCATTTTAGCGATTTTTCCGTTCTACCGTAAAATTAAATTAACTCAGATTTGATATTAGAATCCCATAATATGGGTTTTTAAACAATGATTTTGAAAATTACCGGCATAAATTAATCATAATTACCAGTTATTAATGCTATTTCAACATATTGGCAATATTATTATTCCATGTAAGCATAAATCATGATTAAAAAATTATGTTTATATTGTAAATCAAATATTTAGGCACGATACTGGCAGTAGAAGAAATGATGGATGACGTTTCAAAGTTGGCGACATCAGACTAAAATCGACCACATATAATAACATGAAAATTTGTAAATCTCGTTTTACATATATCAATTTTAGGTTCAGTTTCTGGAACTCATTGTCTCATAACTTTCCACCAATTATAATACAGAATACATTGTCTATTCAACACTTTTACTCACGGCTTTATTTTTTAAAAACTTTAAAATATATCAGCAATACACGGCGTTATTACTTCACGAGAATCCCATAAAGGCCGTTCCAGAGATATATAGCAAGGGAGAATGCTCTTCTACCAGTGCGCACTAATTTATACACGACGCAACAATTGCCGCCATTTTAACCCTGTTTTGATACCGCAACTGGACCTTAAATACATAAATATACATATTAAAAATGTAGGATAATGTTAAAAAGTTAACGAATTGAATACGTGTGATTCCTTAGAATACAGAGATGAAGGTCATGTGCAAAAGGAGCATGTTGTACAGTCTTTGAAAATTCAACTGCAGTCGCCTGCCGTTGATGACGCTTCAACTATTAGTTCTGCTGGTGTTGCTAGACAAAATCTCACAAACGAATTTTTAATTTAGGCAAAAAAAAATTAACGGAACCGTTGTAAAAAAAGTTTCGCTTAATTAATTTTAATCGTCAGTAGTAAAGAACCGATTCAGCAAAATTATGTTTTATTTATTATTTCCGTATTTGTCGCTATTTTGTTTATAACCCAACATCATTATAATGTTCGTTTCTAGCTCTGAACTGCTACTTTTTGTTTCAAAGTCGCGCTCTTTCGATAATGCCTATGATTGGTGCTCCTTAGCGCTGGGTCAAAATAGCGGACATTATCATTCAATCTTCCGCGCATGTATAAAATTAGTCTCCTATGCTCTATATCTCTGTGCCATTCGCCTAGTTACAGCATAATCATAGAGACGTTTCAAACAGACAAAGAATTCACTTATCTACATAACTATGCTGCAATATATCCTGGCGAACGGTGGGAGTGAGTTCGCGCAGACAGAGGAAGGGTAGATTGAGTTTCATTCGTTCTTAAATATAACGTTCCCGAATCAGTGACTTACTAAAGTTCTTATTTAAATTTGCTAACTTACGTTTAGAGTACGACTCTGGTAACCGCTATGCAGAAACTGAATCAGACAGGTGGGTGGTACGTTTCCTAAATGCGTTTACAGCGCATCCCCACCGTTCGCCAACTTATACTGCGGCGACTATAGCATTCACACTGATTAAATTTCTCCCAGCAATTTATATGTTTAAAGAAAAAGGCACCCCTTTGCGTCTGTCGTCCCGCTAGTAATACAAGTTTCATAAGTTTCGATTCACCCAGATACAGTCGGTAAATGCCCCTCTTATAGTAAAATTGTTGCCAGAAATTGCATCAGTGTGAACCCCTCAGTATTCAAATATTCGTATTATTTAAACAATTCAAGTATATGAATATTAGAATATTTTAATATTTCAAGTTCTTCTGTATTAGAATATTCCAACACAAAAACTTGAATTTTTATTACCCATTCATCAAATTCAACTGATGAGTCCCCTTCATCCAAGATATATTTTAGGTGACTTTCTGTTTTAAGCAGATATCCAAAGAATTTTTCCATCGTTTTAAACCTTGGATCTAGAAATGTACTAATGTCAAATATTCTAATTGGTAAAGTGTCGGTAAGCAAAACATTAATAGGTAAGACTTTTGTGAACCTTGATTGAAATTCCTGTTGCAAAATAGATTTCATTTCTTTTATCTCTTCTGGTTCATCCTTATCGATCTTTGAAATGAAATTCTCCATCAAAGATTGCAAAATGGGCATCACCATTGAAATTCTCGGATGAGATTCTGATGACAATAAAGTTGTAGCCAACTCAAAGGGTTCCGATATTTGAACATTATTTTTAATGATTCTTTATTCATCTTCAGTTAACATTGAATGTCCTACCGGAGTTCTTGCGGTTAATGTCCTGGCAGATAATACGCTGATAATGTTTCAAATTGTTCCGTTTCAACATAAAAAATGTTGAATTTTATGTTTGTCTAAACCCAATTGAATTTGTATGCGAGTTAAAGAAGTTGTCGCAATGCGTTTGATATAATGGGGTTTTCCTATAATATTTTATTCAAAATCAATTCATATTATCTCAATACTTTTGTGCTCTTGATAAATTTGAATAGAATTAATAGTTTGCAATATATTTGCAAAAAAACTGTTATTAGCTAAACTGAAAGTGCTACTCCCGGTCCAAAGTTCGAATATCTATTTACACAAAAATTATTCAAAATCTATCTCGCAACACTTTCATGCTCTTAATTAGTTTTAATACGTATATATAGTACACATGACTTGCAAGATATTCGCGAAAAATTATTTTTCGATAATAGTAAAAACCTAATTTCAGAAAATGCTTTTTATAAAAATTTGGAAATCTGCAGATATCTAGAAGTTGAAAATTTTCGTTATCACAACTTTCTTATATGTAGTATAAGAAAGTAATACCTATTTGTTACATTTAGAAGTTGATACGACTTAATTTCAACTATTCGAATATTTGTATTCGGCCTTAGTTAACATACACGGTTTAGAAAAGAATTTCGAAAGGTAGACATGCTTGAATTAGCATGAATAATCATTGAACTTATTTACTAATTATTCAATTGTAAATTGTTAAGCAGAGGTAGGTATATAATGAAATGATATTTTTATAATATGTACATATTAATCAACAGAAATTGTAAAGTGAATATTTTGTTAAAATGATTCAATAAAATTCCCACTATCCTTTTTCAACCTGACATAACTATGTGTAATATTAAATACATTCTTATAATTTCTTATAAACATGTGTTGAAGAAAAATATTGATGAGATCATTCATGTTATAGTATTTTTCATTAGAGAGTAACATGAAAACCCTAGTGAGTCACAGTACTGAGAAGATATATGACTAATATAATGTACCTGTGAAGCATATTGTAACACAAACCTGTTTGAATTGATATAAACTAGAAAAGAAGTATTGAAAACAAATTACAACCACTCATTATTTATTGAAATAAATTGCAATTTAGGTAGAAATTCAAAAAATTACTATCATATTGTATTTTAATAATTTTATCTATTTGCAGTTAAAAAAATATTGCTTTAATCTACTTTTTATATAATAATCACTTAGCACATTGTGCTCAATTAATTAATTTAATATTTTCATGCTGATAAAAGTATTTATAAAAATGTATAAGCACATAAAATATCACTAAGTGTTGGCATATTTGAGAAATATTTTATATTGATTTTACTTGAAATAGCTTTGTAATTTCCCACTTTCATACAATGCTTTTACATCAGAACCTCCACCTAGACACTCTCCATTAACGAATACCCTGGGCACCTAAAATATAATATAAAATCAACATTGCAAGGAATAAAATGAATATAGTAATTTAATTTTGTAATAATCCCATAGAACCCATTTTTGAAACTTACAGTACGAGCTCCAGTCATTTGTTCTAATATTTCTTGTATTTCATTTGCGTCATCTCGTCCATCAAGTTCAATAGCAGTGTAACTTTTGTTAAGTTTATCGAAAACCTATTTTTATAAATAAATATTTAAAATAATGTTTGAGTCAACATAAACATCATACCTCTTTAGCAAGTTTACAGTAAGGGCAATATGATTTGGAAAATATTACGACGACGTCACCTTTGACTAGATCTTTAACCATTTGTGCTGTTTGTGGTGCCATTTTAGGACCTTTAGGACGTAAAGATGAACTAAAAATTCCCATGTTTTATATAAAAATTAAGTCAGTCCACACAGAACTTAAAAGTAAATGAAACAATTCACTGATGCAACATATACGCTAAAGCAGAATAGTTAACTTACCGAGAAGTAAAATTTATAAATAGAAAAAATTTAAATGAACTTACAATATTAAGTGTATTAAATTGTATGTTGAAACAGATAATTTACCAGCAAATTTTGGAGTTTTGACAATTTCGTTTCTTCGACTGTCAGATTAAAGTCAACCGCACCGCACCTGAACTACTTAAATATCCAAAATATTCAAATTTCGGTGGTCGTGTTACTAGACACCAAACACCTACTACCCACCAATTGATAAAATAATTACAAAAGGACCGTGCAAAAGGAGGATAAAAAATGACCGTTAGAGGTGGTTACCCACTTGGCAAAATCACTATATGCTCACTTGTTCTACATTAGCAAATACGTATTTTCATCCCTCTCTAAAATTGTGATTTTGCCAAGTGGGTAGTAGAGTATGATTTTATTTTAAATCATTTTGTGACATTACAAAAGCAGCAAAATCACAATTATAAAGAAGGATGAAAATATATATTTGCTAATCTAGGATAAGTGTGCATATAGTGATTTGTGAACTACATCTCACTTGTGTTTTTTTAATAATGATTAACATGATTAAGCAGAAATAAGCATTTCAATTATTTATTCGGATTTTTCAAAAGAAACATGTAATGAATAAGTTCCACAATAATAAATAAATTAATCTTTTTTTTTTACTTATTTGGCTAATTGAATTGCTGCCCTCTATGATACGATTTCGATACATTAGAGTTTTTGAAAAATTTATTGGTGGCCACTTGGTGGCACAATTGGTGGTGAATGTGACAAAGCAGCAATTTTGTTGGGTGAAAATATCAGTTTACTTTTTCATTATTTCTAATTTATCTTTATTGTAGAAAAATAATATTAATATGTCTAGTAAATTAGGACCTTTAAAAATAATACAACAGTCTAATAAAATAAATACTGGTACTGTTATATTCCTCCATGGTTCAGGTCAGAATATTTACTAAACAGTTATATAAAATTTCCAAACAAATTTCTATTCTAAGTAATTTTAGGTGACACTGGCCCAGGTATTTTGGAGTGGGTCAAATTCTTAGTAGGAGATTTTTCCTTTCCTCATTTGAAATTTCTGTTTCCTACTGCTCCATTGAGACCATACACACCATTGAATGGAGAAGTATGCTAATATTTAATAAGATTTATCTTTTACATCTTTATAGTCCTCTTATAGATGAGCCATGTATGGTTTGACAGATATGATATTACACCTGCAGTTCCAGAGCATACAGAAACAATTGCTTCCATTGATATAGAAATTAAAAACTTAATTGACACAGAATTAGAAAGTGGAATATCATTGGATAATATTATAGTGGGTGTGTAAAAATATAAAGTCCGGTGTCTAATGTTTATTGTGTTTTGTTTAAAATTTAGGAGGATTTTCAATGGGAGGTGCCTTAGCATTACACACAGCATATAGAAGTATACCAGGCTTGGCAGGTGCATTTGCATTGTCATCTTTTTTAAATGATAATTCTAGTGTGTTTAAAGCCCTACAAGAAAGTTCCAAAGGTATTAGTACACCGTTTATTATGTTCCATGGAGATCATGACACATTAGTGCCCCCAGAATGGGGAAGATCAACATACAAGAATCTTGTGAAAATTAATGTCAAAGGTGAATTTCATGAAGTTAAAAATTGCTTTCATGAATTGAAGAAACGGGAAATTAATGAATTATTCACATGGATTACTAAAATTCTACCTGAAAATAAGTGATATACCTAGATAAATATGTAGTTACATATCATAATGAAATAAATTTTATATTTATCTATATTTGTTTTATTAATATACATAAATTGAAGTAATTAATAATTCTGATTCAGTACATAATATAAACATGAATAGGTTCTTGTATTTGCAATTATTTACCACGAATGGTTAAATCAAAATATTCTTTGTGGCTGCAATTTTTAAATTTCCCACATTATTTTGTGATTGGTTCTATCTCTTGAGCTGTACAAGTTCCTATTTTTTTTTAAATCCGTGACCATGTGTAACTAGTATTTAAGACTGATACCACGGATAGTTACAAAAATTTGCAGTTAAACAATATTTTTATTCGCTGGAATATATTTGTAAAATCAGTTAATGCAGTCCACTTATTTAAAAATATTTAAATGTAGCAGCCACCTCTTTTACAATGGACGTAACAAGCTTAAATTGATTTGAAATAACTAACTTACCAGCTGTGCTTACCAATGAACATAACCAATAGAAATTACTGACATGACATTTCAAATGACAATTGTGGTGTTGGAAGTTTGACGTTTTCTTCTTTCGAAATGTAAACAGCTTCTTAAAAAACCCTTTTAAAAACAAAATCGAGTAAAAATGTCACTACCTGGTAATGGCATATTCGTGGTCAAAGGAGAAATGGCTATTTTAATGACTGCTATGCGAAGAGGAAGTCGTTGGATATCTCACTCGCATCAAGATGAAGATCTAGACCCGTTAATGAAGTCCTTCCAGGATTTGAAAAATACACTAAACGAAATCGAAGATCTAAGACACATAGACCCTATGGTTTTCCTAGGTCCTTTTTTAGAAGTTATTAAGTCAGATGATACAACAGGGCCTGTTACCAATTTGGCACTATCGGCTGTTAACAAGTTTCTTTCATATGGATTGATAGGTGTGATACATTTCAATGACACAATTAGAACAACTTATTGAATGTTATCATTTGTAGATCCCACTCATATTTCGGTACCATCTACAGTTAAAAATATAGCAGATGCAGTTACACACGCTAGGTTTGTAGGTACAGACCAGTCTTCAGATAGTGTGGTCTTAATGAAGATATTACAAGTTTTACGAACTTTAACACTATGGCCTGAGGGATCATCTTTGACCAATGAAAATTTATGTGAAATTATGTTGTCTTGTTTCAAAATCTGTTTTGAAACTCGTTTAAGTGGTAAGTTAAATAATAAGTATTTTGTATATTTGCACGTTCCTTGTACTAGTATATTATTTTGCTAACATACTGAACTTTCACATTAATGATGTAAATAATTTACTATAATATGGTCATTGAGTTATATAATATTTAAGGATAATGTTTGGATATAATACAAATTTTCAGATATTAAAAGATACAATGTATGTTTCAACAATCTTTTTAATCTTTTTTTCACAATAAATTACCTAATCAGTTGTAATTTGTAGTTTGATAGGTAGATATGTTTCGCTTATCAAGAATGATTGAATTAATATGTATACCTATATGATTCTTTCATATTATTATTGTTTTATTCTAATTTATAGTGTTCTTTAACAATTAAAAAGGTTAATAACTATTACTGAATTTTGACAATGAAGTAGCGAAATGATTTTACTTTAAACGATATAATTATCATTCTGCATTCATGTTGTGAAATCAATTTGGTCTAAATATTGTATTAAGATGTGTTACTGTGACTTACATATACACATTTATACGTAAAACGTATATGCATATATGCATGTATTTGAGATACACACACAAATTCATTTTCGTTTTGTTAAGAAGTGTTTTTTGAAATTTTCTCAAGTTAAGAGTGCTTGTCATTTTCTTAAGCAGTTGTTAATAATAGAATGAGTATTTGTGATTAATATTCCATTGAAGATACTTATATAAAATAATAAACAACATGGGTTAGGTTGATGATATGGTAAAGAAAACATATTTATATATATGTTTTATGTTGACATTTAATTAATGTTAATTAGGAATTAATTTTGGTGGCGAAAATGTAATAACTTAGGGCGCGTTAAGTATACGGTTCGCCCAGTCTCGTTTGACCACATTGGTCAACATGAATTTTAACGGATTCATTCTGACCAATCAGCTGATTGGTGTTTATTTGTAACATTTTACATATTCTGTCAGTTATGTTGGTATCGTTATAACTGTTGAGCACATTCCTATTATTTCCTATTTATATTTGAAGTGATTTGAAAATAATGTGTGATGTATATAATTTTTTATATTTATATCAAATAAAACAATAAAAGCACTTAACAGCTTTATTTATTAAATAAGTATTTAAGAATAAAACAAACTAAATATAGAATTTCTAAATTTTCAAATAAAACCCCTTAACATATTTATATAGTTAAGAATAAAACAAAATAAATATAGAATTTCTGAATTTTCAACATAACATTCACTAGTATGGGCTTCCACATGCTCTGACTAGGCTACTATTTGTTTGCTAATTTTTCGAGGCTAGCTGCAACTCTATTAAAAATACTGTTTCTTTCCCTTTGGATATTAACAAATTCAGCCATTGTTTCTTTTACTTCAGATAAGTTTTTGTTTATGTCTTTAAAGTGAGTTTCAAACCACTCCCATTCTTCTCTTTTCCTTTTTTTTTGGATTTAGTTCTTGTTCATCATTAGATATTACCTCTTCCGAAATGCCAAAGGGAGCTGTAGTGGCTGGATTATATGCAGGATCTCTTGCTAAAATATTATCAACTTTATCGAAAAATTCGCATATCACTGCTGCATTACCACTCCAATTTCTGTCTTGTTTAATTTTTTTATACATTGCCTGGAGGCCACGCCATTTTCTTTCGCATGTTTCCCACCTGACATTATATCCATGGCATAATAAAATTAGACATATAACATTGAACACTTTTCTTTTTTTGTGAGGCAATAGCAATACATCCTTTAGTTTAAATAGTTCCTCTAGTAAGAGTAGCACAGCTGATCGTGGCCATAAATATCGATCAGAATCTGAAATATTCAATTTTATTGCATATAAAACCAAAATATAAACAAGACATTAATTACATACCTTTATTGTTTTCTTTATTCGTTTCACTGCCTCTATAAGGAAATGAACAGGAAGTAACAGAATTGTTTATCTCACTTGCATTTGATTTTTGACCATATATTATTCCATTGGTATGTAATTTATATTTCTCTATTCATTTGTTCTTAAAATACCCATCTAAATAAAATTAATCTATACAGAAACTATTCTACATAAGTGTATTTATTCCATACCTGTGGTAGCTTAATCCAATTCATAATCTGTTAAAAAACAAATAAAACGCATTCCATTCTGATGTTTTAATGTAACTTTTTTAGTATTTGAAGTAGATGCTTCCATAATTAATGTTAACGATTGTGTGATGAAACAAACTAAAATGTTTTAGAAGAGACAAGAGGTTATGTTTTTAAATTGTAAACAAATCGAAGTTGGTATTGCAGGTAAACAACACACTTAACGATTTCGCCCAACTCAGGCAACCAGCGGGCGCGATTTATACCATGACCGGTTTTCCCAAACAGCTGATCGGGAATTTGACTGGTCTGCCCTCATACTTAACGAAATGAACTAGTCCGACCGTATACTTAACGCAGCATTAATTGCGTCTACGCCTATGGGAATAAGATTGAACTGAAGCAGAGTTTCAAACTGTAGAATGTCTAATTTACCAAAACGCGTGACGTGATAGATAATTTATCCCCATTCATTATGCAAACACTTTTTATTCGAGTATAATTCTTAATAGTTTACTGAAAAATTATATAGCATATATAGATTAAAAAATGTATACAAACAGCATTAAGTATTACCACAATATACAGGTATAAATACAAACAGTAGTTTTACTCTTTGTCGGCATCTTTGATCTTTCCGTTCCAAACTCGTACTGCGCAACTCACCCACGAGTCGCCAGATGCGTAGATAATTATGGTAAACAAGGGACGTAAACCAGTGGCGTCGGCAAGAAATAGTAAAATGTGAAATTTTTTTTATTAACAAATAATCTTAAGGGAATACGAGAAACATCATTGTTTGTAGGTATAAAAATTGTATTTATACCACCACACAAACAAAAAAAGTTCGCCCGTCCCGTTAACTCAGAGTTGGGAGAGAGAATAAGTTGAGTGAGTTGGGGTACTGCACACTCCCCCACGAGTCAGTCTAAAATCGCAAAAATTTGTCACACAATTTTACCCTTTACTGAAACTGCTGTTTTATTACCAATTTTACTCTTCTGTCCAATTCACTATTTGCTTAAAACTAATGTTGTTTAATAATAATGTATCAATAAACATGGCTAAAATGTTATGTGCTATAGCTTGTGCCACTGGCTTATATTTAAACACGTTAAATAGGATTGGATTTAATCAGTTTTGACAATTTAGAGATATTTTTGTTTTACAAGTGACGTGAGCTTGAAAATGTTATATTAAGTTAATAGAATGTGATCAATCTCAAGTGAAGGTTACGTGGCCTAGATTTTTAAAATGGCAACATTGTCTAGTTGGTAGTATTGTTAAATAATTGTAGGTAGCTGTAGTAAAGTGCACATATGTTTTCGACAAACTTTTCATGTTATATTTATAATAGTAAAGAAAAGAACAAATAAGATTTTCAGTTTTTATAACAAAAAAGAATCATTTAGATCACAGTGTTAGAAAACGTAAATGTTCTGAATAAATATAAAAATTTAGGCTCGGTATTTGTCTAACAAGAAAATACCCTAATGTAGGGATTTTTAAGATTCTACCACACTTCACTTGAAATTGTAGTTGTGAGTTTTCAATTACTTTATATTTTATGTGTTTTGGATGAATGAAATCTAAGGTTATACATATAAAATTTTACATTCAAATTCATATGCGTATAGTAATTATTAGAAGTACACTACCAACACTATAAAATTTAACTAGGTTTACTTTCAATTTAAGGCTTATTTTCACATAGTAGCTCAGATCTGTAGAGGATAATATGAAATTCCGAAAATCTAGACCAATTTCGCTAAAGAAAAGGAATAAACACAGTGACACTTATTTATTTGTGAAAAGGAAAGCAGCTGTGACAATTTCACAAGGAGCACAAATTGTAGAAAGTAAAATTTCCTAAACTGATATTGCTTAGTGATTGACTTATGCATTGTGACATAAAAATGTTCAAGTTTTTAAATCGGCAACTTGGAAACGTCTTCCTTCATTTTTTCTGCCGCCAGTGCCGTGCCTAAATATTTAATTTAGAATATACACATAATTTTATAATCATGCGATTATGCTTACATACAACTATAACATTGACAATATGTTGAAATAGCATTAATAACCTGTAATTTCGAATTTTTCTATATAAATAAAAATAAAATGGTGTTTGTTGGTACGCGCATAACTTGAGAACAGCTGGACCGGTTTTTTTTTAATTTTCGTAATATATAGTTCGAATAAGGTTTTTAGGGAAAGAAAAATTGGAAAAGTTGCCCGGAAAGTTGGAAAATTCGGGAACAACTGAAAGTGCTTTTTTCTATAGGATTTTTGAATGAACTCAAGACCATAACTCACGATTCGAACGATGGATATGCATAATTCTTTTTTCGTTTTATTCGTTTTGGTCCTAGGAAAGTTTTCAGGGAAGAAAATCGGGGCAATTACAAAGGAATGTCGGAACATTCGGATTTTTTTATGTTTTGTTTGTTATGCTCCCGGGATGAAAGTAACTCAACCTGTTTTAAATTGAAAAAAATGTGTAAGATCTGAACAAAAACCTGGAAAAACGCATTCCAGCCTAAATTAATTAATTTGCTTTTACTTTTCTTTTGTTTCACGATCTGGCCAGCGAATGAAGCTATTTTACTTCTATTTATCTATCAATTTTTCGTCATTGTGTAACCGATTGACTGAATTTATAATTTAACAATGAGCTGTCAAACGACATTTGCGCACCTAGCAAAATAAATTTGAATATAAATAAAATAACTAAATTTTTTATTTCTATTTCACTAGACCAACATATATTTGTTTTGATGAGACTATTTATTATTCATAGCTATGCTAGGATCCGATAGGTGGCGCTGTAATCAAGTTACATATTAATAAATTCTATACTTATGGACTGAAATGACTCATATTCACAATATATGTTGGTTTAGTGCTAGAAAAGAAAATCACAAAATATGTGCCCGATATGTGGCGCAGTTGTCGAGTCATAGCGCCACCTACCGGAAAGGAAAGAACAGCCTCTGCCGGGCCAACTAGTATTGTTTAAAACTAATCAATTTTATGGCGATAATTTTCAAAATTACTTCTAAAAGAAAACCTTTAAATTTCGTTTACGGGATTCTGATGTCAAATTTGAAAAGAAATTTAAATTCACTAAGGGGTGGAAGTTGTAAAACGTAAAAATCCTTAAAATGCAAATGGATGTGGCGTAAATCAATGTTTGCATTTTAGCAATTTTTATGCCTGATCATACACATATGTTTATAAAATGATGTTTATATTGTACTTTAAATATTTATGCACGACCCTGACGGTAAGAAAAATGGACGAGGACGTTTCCATGTTGCCGATTTAATAACATGAAAATTTCTAAATCGTAATACGTAAGTTAATTACAGACACCCATTATACCTGTCTGAACTTGCTGTTACAAAGAAACTCTAAATTTGATTTTTTCATGACATCATGTTAATACGCTTTTAGGTAAATTAAGATAATATAACTATTTTTGGAACTCGCCAAACGATCAGCAACGAGTGTTTCCCGGTCGATTCGATTATAAAAATTGCGAAAAACACTGGCACTTTGGGACATTTAAAAAAAAATCTAACTTGGTAATAATAAAATTTAGTCTATAAAATACTACTTCCCTCCACTATAAGTTGGGGAAATAGGAGTAATAATTAAAAATTCTTCCAAAAAAAATTGTGGCGCCATCTATTTGACGACATTTTAATCGACATCTTAAGCAAGATTCAAGCGCCATCTGTTTGAACCACATCGACATTCATATTGGCAGTTCGGAATTGTTTGTATTTAAACCAAAAAACGCAATAAATGTATTATAAATTTATAAATATAAGAATAAATACCTCATGTATGCCATGTGTAAGAATATAATAACTTAATTTTAGGGAAAGGTGAGTAATAGTTACGTACATGAAATGCTTAAATTAATTAGGTAATTTATCTTAGGTTAGGTATGATACCAATGACATTAATCAATAATATTTTTTTAATTTAATGTTCGTACAAATAATATTGTACTAACCACTTGCGTGAAGACATATTCCACGCATTCGCGCAATTAAAAGCACTCGCTTCCTGCGGTCGCTCGTGCTTACAATGTGCGCTCATGCGGGAAAATAGTCTTACCGCACTTGGTTCGTAAATAACTATTAAACCAATATTTATGGATAAGTTTCTAAACATTTTTAATTATAAAAAAATATCAACTACAAGTTTTTTTTTTATAAAATATACATTAAAAATATTTCAGAATTACTACGAAAGACCGCTGAATTATATTTGAAAGACATGGTACAATTAGTTTTTATGAGGTTGCCACAGTTCCCTGATGCGTTTCCCGCCAACATTAAACAATTTCGATTGCGACCTGGAGCCATAGAACAAACGCGAACAAAACGGAAGTCACGTTCGTCTTTTAGATCAAAAAATAAACCGACTACAGAAAAAACGAATCAAATTGAGAAACATTTCGGTAATTGTGTTTTGATTATATTTGTTATATTGTATATGCAACATATTATTCTTTAAGATGACGATAGTCAATCACCTCCGCTTATTAAGCCTTTACAAAACTTGAGAGTGAATCAACAACCTCTTTCCACTACAGCGCTGACGCCTGGCACCAATATTGTGGATATGCAGGGATCTATTTCACAGGCAACACCTCAGTCACAAGTTTCCGATAGTCAAGTATTTTCTCCGAGTACGTTCTCGGAGAAGTCTGATCTGGAAAAAGTAGAAAATCGACGGAAATAGAAGTTAATGTACAAAGTCCTTCTTCTGATGGACACGAAAACAGCAATAATGAAACTAGTTCTGAAATTATAGAGGTATGATTAGATTTATTACTTTTTTTAAGCTCTATTAATTCTAAGAAAGGAGTAGATGACGATACAATCTTCGTACAATTTACACATGATAAATTTTGTATTATGAAAAGAAAACCATGTGGTACTGTCATACGAATGTCAATAACAATTCATTATTTATAGTAAAAGTAAAATGTTCTAGCATATTGTCAACAATATTAGTACACTGCTCAAAAAAAATAGGGGGAACGCTTTTTTCAAAACCTGTAACTTTTTAAATAAGTGTTCTAGGCAAATCAAATTTGGTTTGTTTCAACGGATATTTATCTTTAAAAGGATACTAAAACAATTTTACAACTCTTAGTTACTTCTAAAGGCCGTGTGACACGATAACAAGTTTCACGTAAAATTTAATATAAAAAAATATATAATTTAAAAAAAACATATCCACGTGTCATACATACATTTTTAGAATTAAATTTAAAAATATATTTGATGAACAAATATTTAGAACATGTTGTATAATTTCCTAAAATATCGAATTAAAAGTGCGCAGTTGCGATTGTTATATGCCTACAGTGAAACCAGATAGGTTATGTTTGTATATTGAATGTTTATGTTTATTAAGAGGGATTCGCACTGATGCAATTAGTTGCAGCGATTCCAGTTTTATGAAAAGTTGCACGAAAATTCGCGTTCACACTATGCAATTTGTTGCAGCAATTTATCGCATGTGAAAAGTTGCACGTATTAGACAGAGATATAGAGAGGGAGAATGCTCTTACAAATGCACGGTAGATAGAATGATTGCAAATGATGATGTGCACCATTTTGACCCAGGGTTGTCAAGGAGCACCAATCATAGGCATTCTTGAAAGAACGAATTTTGAAACAAAAGATGAGAAAGCAATGTGGAAAGAAACGTTCGGGTGATTGGTTTATGCATTTAAACCGCAAAGTAATCGCGTTTTGCTTATTTTGTCAAACATTTATTTATTGTATTTTACATAGTTTATTGTTTATTATTAACATTCTTAAAAAGGAGTCCTTTTTAGAAGACGCAAGTAAAATATTCCCTTTATGGAAGGTATTTTGTCACTTTCATTAGCTTTCTTTTTGTAATCGGTAATATTTTATAGTATGGTGGTAGCGCTTTACTGGGTCCTACAAAAAATCGTAAAGCAAAACGTATAAGGGGTATAAGGTTTGGACAAAGGCAAATGGCTTATAATGTGTATTTTAAGCATAAATATATAGTATGCCTAAAACAACTACTGTCAATCAAACAGCAGACAAAGGGGGCAGTAGTAAGAATATTAAGGAAAAACAATAACTTGGATGAAGCATAAAAAAATCATTTGGACGATATGTGCTTTCATTTTTCTTGAGGAATGAGTTACCAAATTGTAGAAAAATGTTAGTTAATATATATGTACAGTAGCGACACTTTCTAATTGTACGACCTAACGCTCAACATAGAGCCTACATGCGTAGCATGGATAGTAGACAGCTTATAGCATTCATCGGCTGCCTCGCAATGTGTAAACACAAATGCGCGGTGTCTGTGTGTATTCTAAAAATTCCTTAGGTAAATTTATAAATGTGAAAAAGGCATCTATTATTTGACGTATTTGAGTAGGAAGAAATTTGTTTGATGTTTCAAGTATTTCGAATAAAATAATACTGTATTTTTATAAAAGTGTTTTGAAAGGTAATTTCATTACTTTATGCGGTGAACTTTTTTTGTGGTTGGAGTAGGATAAGATCTAAACCAAAAGCATGTTTATTATACAATAAATAACAATATCAAAGGTTTAGTACAGTTGTTTATTGTGGTCTTTGCGTAGACACGGACAGGAAGGCAAAAAAAGCATATTCAGTATTTCTGGAATCTTTATTTATGCGAATATAACAAAGGCCCATTGATAAGTATTGATAGACGTGCAATCCAGATAAATGTGGAAAATATTCTTTCTCGAATGATGAGTCATATTAGACACTGACGTATATAAAAACAAGCAGATACCCCGACACCATTCAGTCCTTTATACCGCATTAGGAACAGTTAAATACGTGCCGCCAAATATGATGTCAACAGAAGACAGGGTGCGCGCAATAACAATGTTAGAAAACGGATGGAGTCTACGTGCTGTAGCGCGTGAATTTGGTGTTAATCCCAATACAATTTTTTTGCTTAAAAAGAAAATGGCAAATATCACATTCAGTTGCAAACGAACCAAAAACTTCAAAACAAAGAATATCCACTGCTAATCAAGATACCATGTTAAGGCAATTTTATGCAGAGCATCCATTCACAAGTTGCAAGGCAGCCATTGCCGCTACCGCCTTTCCCGGTTCAGTAAGGACGGCAAGAAAAAGGTTGAGGGCTAGTGGCCTCAAAAGCTATCGTGCTGCTATTAAAACGGAACTTTCTGAGCGCAATCGTCAAGACAGAAGAAATTTCGCGCTACAATATCAAAATATGCCCATAGATTTTTGGAAAACGGTAATCTTCAGCGAAGAGTCGACGTTTCAAAGCTCCCCAAACACCCATACGCGCCTAGTTACCCGTCCCCGTAACCGTAGGCTGGCACCACAATATGTTTATCAGAATAATAGAAGTGGACGGCTTTCTGTAGCAGTGTGGGGTTGGATGTCATACGCAGGAACTGGTACTATTTGGGATATTAATGGACACTTGACAGCGTTACAGTATAAGGATATTTTGGAGAATGTTATGTTGCCATCGGTAACATCTCTTTATGATCAGTTTACATTCCACCATGACAACTCACCCATTCATACGGCTAATGTTGTCCAACAATGGATTACAGACAATAATTTGCGATTATTAAATTGGCCGGCACGAAGCCCGGACCTTAACCCCATAGAAAACCTATGGGGTTACATAAAAAACAGAATGCGGGAAAACGCCAGAGAACGAATAGACAGAAATCTATTGTGGCAACGAATTGTGCAGGAATGGGAAGAAGTAAGTGACGACTATTGCCATAAATTAACAGAGTCTATGCCGTCAAGATTGGAAGAAGTCATTCAAAATAACGGCGGATGGACTCATTATTGATTTCAGCATCAGTGTATACTTATAATTATTTGGTTATATTATGTTTTAAATAAATAAAAGTACTGAACTTTTGATATTGTTATTTATTGTATAATAAACATGCTTTTGGTTTAGATCTTATCCTACTTCAACCACAAAAAAAGTTCACCGCATAAAGTAATGAAATTACCTTTCAAAACACTTTTATAAAACTACAGTATTATTTTATTCGAAATACTTGAAACATCAAACACATTTCTTCCTACTCAAATACGTCAAATAATAGATGCCTTTTTCACATTTATAAATTTACCTAAGGAATTTTTAAAATACACACAGACACTGTGTTTACACATTGCGAGGCAGCGAATGAATGCTATAAGCTGTCTACTATCCATGCTACGCATGTAGGCTCTACGTTGAGCGTTAGGTCGTATAATTAGAAAGTGTCGCTACTGTACATATTCTGTGAGTTATCGTATAAATTATATATGAGTATTTTGATTCTAAGTTATTAATACCAATGGTGGCTTATGGCCAATAAAACGAACATGTCAAAGGAAAGGTTGAATAACTTTTACCAACAGGAATTTTTGCTAATAGCAGTATTCTAAAATCTGAATGACTGGAGCTTACAAAAAAACAACCTTTCATTTACCTTTATATGGTGTTAATGAAATATTATGGAAACAAAGGTTGTTCTGCTTTGCGTTTACCTCGATATCACTGTAATTTAAACATCGAACTTGTATGGGTTCAAGTTAAACATCATGTCACTGCCAACAAGAATTCATTTAAATTAGACACAGAGTTCAGAATTTGTTGTCAGAATAAACATGGTTGATGCTGATTTTATCGTGTCATGATGGAAGAAGAAAAAGTGTATGGTACTGAAATATTGTTGACAATTTAATTCATCTGTCAAAAACATGACATTTTAATACACGCTGTGTTAGTTTGCTATCGGATAAACTGCATGTTTGCTAGCGGATAAACTGCATGTTGATTTTCCATGGCAACGAAAATTCAATTCTGACAGTATCGTTCAAATAAATTTCATACATAAACATTTATATTTTTCTCTTTCTTTTGTATATGTATTCAAAGGAATGTTAAATAAAAATATTTCGGTTTATTAATATTAATTAAATGATTCATTAAATTGTCTTACCAAATACCATTCGAGTTTGTGTTTATTTCCGGAACAAACTTTCATTTTGATAAAACTCAAACTTTGTTGCTTAAGGGTAACACGACTCGAACAAATAACAAAAGGTAAAACCGCTCCACCTTCGGTGTCGCGGTTTTACCATGTTATTTGTTCTCGTCAGTTACCAAGCAACAAAGCTTTCGTTCAAAATGAAAGTTTGTCCGGATAAACACAAACTCTTATGGTATTACCCCCGACAATATCCGATTTTGAAAACATGTAATTTTAATGATCAACATTCATGTTTTGAATATTTTACAAGTAATAGTAGTGTAAAATTGCAAGAGTTAGTTTTAGTGTTTTTTTAACTTATTGTAATAACAATTAGAAATGTACTTTTTATTCTCTTCATGGTTTATGTTATTCAGTGTAATGTTTTGTGAAATGAAAATACTTGTTCAAGTTTATAAGTTTTTATTAATAACAATATGAAACGATGCTTATTGCTTTTATTATAGATATTATATTTATTAAAGATATTTCTTTTGAGGTATTAAACATTTTATCTTTACACTGCAATTAAATACTGCATATATCCATATACAATAGCTGCAATAATCTACAACAATAAAATAAGAAACTACAAAATATTACTTTTTTAATTTTTTTAGATTTTTCATAGTTCGTGTTGTGCCATAAAGCTTCTTTCTTGATTTTGCTTGACTTCTTTTCCAAGCTTCATATTTTCTTTTATATTTACCAGGAGATACCATAAAAATAAATTGATTTTGTTTTACATAATATTTCTTAAATACAATAAAAAAACCTTGTAAAATTATGAAAAGTCTTTGTCAACTTTGCCTTTTTTTCCTGCAGCTCGTGTCAGAATAAGTCTCATAACCAGAAAACATTCTGAAAAAAGTGTGCTATTATATACTTAATCTGATAATCATTTTAATTAATCTATTACATTTTAGTGCTCTCAATTTTCTATCTAATCTTGGTCTAATGGGATCATCCGATCAAGCTCTCTCCTTTTCAGAACTTAATGAAGGCACTTCATGTGTTCCTGCTAACGATTCATCAGTGAAATTTTGTCCACTAACACCAGCAAAACTAATACTTGAAACTTCATCTACAGCAGATGTTTCCAGTATTATTTTCAAAGATGCTACAGCATTGTTACACAATCGAAATCGCTGGTGTTCCATGGCACATAATCTTCATCTCTGAAATGTTCTAAACAAACATATTTATTCTCTGACCATAGCCAACCAGTTGCTATATTCAAAGCTTTCAAGCATATCGGTAACAAGGCACCTTCTGAAAATCTGAAACAATTTTGATATTTCAACAAATTTAAAATGATCTTGCCATCAAACCTGTGAAAACTTTATCTTTCAGGTTTAAACCTCTTAATATTGGGACAGCTTTTAGCACTGCACGACATGTTTATATGGATATTTATGGGGTTCCTATTTATGTATTTAATATCTAAAAGATTTATACAATGAAACCACACACTTCAGCACATGAAACAAATATTGCTTCCACAGCTACTTTTTCTACACGATTCACCAGAAACAAGTATGTCTGAGAACTACATTTAAAAGTCAAAAACAAAAACACAATAATTTCGTAATACACCACAAACATAACCTAGATAAACATAAACAAAACCACTCATGACTTACCTGGGTCAAAATGGCGGCGATCATTGCGTCACGTAAAAATTAGATGCGCAGTGGTTCAAGAGCATTCTCCCCTCTCTGTATCTCCGGTCAAATATCAAAACGCTAAACGGAAGTGTATGAAATAATACAGCGCATGCAATCATTCCGTCTTTGTCTTGCTCAAATAAATTCTAGGATCGTATGTCGTGCTTGCATCCCACTGAAAGCACATGCATTCGCTTATGCTGTCCTTGTTATACAAGTTAATACTATTTCTTAATTGGATATAGACATAATTCTTTGATAGAATCATATATTAGTCAAGCAGGGATAATCTTTCTTGAATCCGACTGTATATATATATATATATATATATATATATATATTGTTCAAATTTTTATGGTATAGTTTACTCAAATAATTTTATTCGATTATTTTAAATACACCGAATTGAACTACTAGCCTATTAAAAATATGTAAGAGAGAAATTTAATATTGAAACGGAAATTATGTGTTTATTTGCCATGAATGCGTATATTACGATCAATGTATACATTTTCTATCTCCTCTATATCTTCGTAACTATTGAATATATAAATTGATATATAAATGATCTGGTAGTAATTTTTACGTAGAATTTAATAATCTTACTTAAAAATTCATGGCACTCATTGCAATTATCAAAATTTAGCTTAAATTTATGTTTTTTAAATGGCATAGTTGGTCGTGACTTCACAAAAATGCATATTTTTCTGATTTCGTATAAGGTTTTGTATGGTATTTTTCTTTTAATTTTTATTATAGAGAAATTTGATTAGTGCTAATTTTTTAAAAAATAATGAGCAACTAAGCCTTGGTAAATATTGTGGACCTTGCTGAATCTGCTCGTGCAACATTTCACGAAATTACCTGTCAACATAACAGACCTTACAACATGTTTTATTTAAATGTTGCAGGTTAGAGTGTGCGACATCTGCTACGACCAGCATACAAAACCATCATCTGCAAAGCCTTCTTCTGAAAAGAAATCTGATTTGCCCATTGAATATCTCAAAAGTTCGTTAGCTCAACAAAATCAGGTAAAAAGCCGCCTTAAAAGTTAATTGGACAGAATACACGTTTTTCGATTGTTTCAGGCCCCTCCTCGCAAAAATGAGGAGGAATTACGGGAAGAAGATGAACTTCAACTGGCCCTAGCTTTGAGCCAATCAGAAACTGAGGCTAAGGAGAAGGAGAAAATGAGAGCGACAAATGCATATTTAAATACTTATAAAGGTATGTTACTTATTTCAGATATATGATAATATGACTGTTGGCTTTAGTTTTAGTATATATGAGGGTGGAAGATTTTTATATTATGTACTTAGCTATGAAGGAAAAGAGTTTGGAGAAAAGTAATATTTTATTTTTCCACATATAATCCATTATCGGTAACATATTTACTCCTTTGTTTTTTGTCCTTATGAGTTCTCTGATGTGTGTTGGGAGTTGCTGGGTTTTATGATTAGTGGTCTTGGTGATGGTTGCTGAGAGTATTGCTTCTTAGATTTTGTTATGCAAGGTTGTTATGGCTTTCTCCATATCTTCTTCTGAGTTGATTTTGGGTATTGAAGGTAGTATTCTGTTCAGGTTTCTTTTAACATTCTTCCGGTAAGAAATATTTGAGTAAGTCCTCAAAGAATTCCTCCACCACTTCTCTTAGGTATTTATCTGAAGAACACCTGCTTCACCTCTATTGTTTTTTTAATTTAGGAACGGGATATAGTCACTCGTCCCAAATTTGGGCTTTAGGGTGGATGTTCCATCTCTACAAAGCTTCACACATTAGTTACCTCATTGGGTAGCTTTGTGAACTCTGCATTGTAGTGAAGCAGCATAATCATTTAATCACAGTTGTGGGACTTTTTTTTCTTGTATGGCAGTTTTCACCTTTCCGATTGTTTTCTTAAGGACTTCCTCTGTTAATGTAGAGCCTTTTTGCATGTATTCAGTAAAATTCCTTCCATATACCAAAACACCGTTGCCATCACGTCTCCCGATGAATTCTGCGTGCTTGCCTTTTGTGCCGGTGTAGATCCCTTGTGAACCCACTGCATAGGTCCTTGGTTTGGTGGGGAATCCCAGTGATCTCTTTCTCGTTTTATCATCTGTCATAATTTTAGAAAAAAAGCACTTTGTCTTCAGCTAAAACCAAAGTTTTCTTGTAGAAGTGTTGCCAACACAGTTTTTATTCGAAATTGAACGTGCTGAAACCTTATTGATTTCTAAATCTAAATGTAGGTTCCGATATCCTAAATCTTCGGCACTCTTCAATCTGCTAGGAGCAAAACTACCAATTCTCTTGGTGTTTTTATCGGTTCTTGTTTCAGCAGATCTTCCGCATCTAAGTTCAGCTTCAATTGATGCTCTACCCCATTGGCATTGTTTGAACCAAAAGTTCATCGTATAATATGACTTTTCCATATATATTAATAAATCCTCTGGTGCATGTTTTTAGGTCCATTTCCTTCTCTCGTCAAGAATTGTATTACGCTTTCATACTTTAACTGAATGTTACTAATTTCTTTGCTTGTAACAACAGAACTCTTTGGAGGTGACCCAAATTTCGTTAGTCTCGTACTTAAACTATAGGGACGTTGTTGTGGTAGTCTTTCGTTTCATGTTTTTCATTTTTAAATCATGAATCATGAAAATGAATTAGGATTAACTAAGATAGAGGGAAATAAAATAGGCACTGACCTTTGCGGCAACCTGATGGTACACAAAAACCTCTCTGAAGTGAATGTGATGTCCTAGTGCTGAATCCCTGCTAGCGATTACCTTGATGATGCGTTTTCGCCTGTTGGCGGTATAAAACGTTGTAGCGCCCGTTGGCGGAATGAATATTGTAGCGCCCGTTGGCGGAAAGAATATTGAAAGTAAAGTGATATCTTGAATATATCACCGTGTTGCACTGTGAATCACTGTATATCCGGTTCGAGAAGGACCAATGTTTTGTGTTCTAGTCCACAGGCTAATTCCGTGTGGACATAATTATATTATTTGTGTATATTATTTGCGGTCGAAAGAAATGAAACACTTGTATGGTTTTTCTAACGACTATATTCATTCAGCTACAAATATTCACTGACTATATTCTATGTACAAAACTACGTACAAAAATTTCAAAAAGAGGGGAGGAAGCAGGTACCCTGTAGGGTAAGTTCGCAAGTAAGGGTATCAGTGTTGCCAACCGTACTATAATTATAGTATTTGTACTATAATTTCAACTCGATGTACTATGAAATTTCAAAGTGAATATAGTACGCACATTATACTATAATTTCATATTTCTTACAATATACATAAATAAAGTCACTCTTAGGACAGGAACCGTGAAAGTCATGAAACACCAAATATTTCGAATATATTAGTAACGGGGATTTACGAAATGAAACAACATTTTTAAACATTAAAAATATATATCTCGGCATATGCACACAGAAAAAGGATTTCTTCAATCAAAACAATAAATTTTCTCGTTTACGATTACTTGTAATAAATAGATACATGCTTACACTAAAACAAGTATTTTATGTTAAGCACGCCTATGTTATAGGGTTAAGAAAAGTTATTCTTAAATTTGGAAATGATTCCTTTCAAATAAAATATTTCAGTACAAAGGAAATGAATATTCAATTCAAAACTTTAATCTGTTTTCAAACAAACATAGTTATTATTCTTAAAATAAAAATTTATTTCTTCCTGTTTCTTGATCCAAATAAGTATTTTCTTATGTAAAAAAGGAAACGCTTGCGCAAAAAGAGGGTAGGAGGTAATTTCTACATGCATGGACATATACGTAATTACGTCTTATGTGATGTGTTTTGTGTTCATATTAAATCGTAGTGAATTATTGGTAGCTACAGCTTTGTATCCATATTAAATATTACTGTTATAATACGCACATATGTATTTTATGCAGTGCATTCGAATATGGAATTGACATTAAAGGAATGGGGATTCGAACAACTTATTCCAAAGTTTGAAGGTTAGTTTTAAGACATTAATACATACATATCTCCGTAATGGCTATAATGGCGTTTCACAAGTAAATATTAAAAATACAGTGAATATATCGTTATTGTCAATTTATTAAAAAGGCAATGGTTAACAATTGGGGCGCCAGCAATGACCTCGTATGCAGAGTTGTATGTATCTTGAAGTTCGCAGTGTTGTCAAATGCTAAATGTATAATTCGGGATCGTGAACAAACATTAAATAGATATAATAGTTAAATTTGTTCATTATTCCTTAGTTTATAAAGCCCAAAGATAAAGCCCGTATGTGTATAAGTAGATATATATACATTTTAATTATATTCATGAGTATGTAACAGTAGTATCAACAATAGAAAAATTGATTCCTCTAAAGGATATTTAACAGGATGTTTCCAAATAAAGATAAGGATTACGATATTCCCAAGAGCTTTTTGTGCAATTCGCAACTTAGGTTCCTTTACTTTTGAATTACATTACATGTATTAACCTATTAACTTAGAAACTGTTATAAAATATTTTAATGCATACTACCTATATAAATAGTATAATTTGCAATACATATATTAAATTATATAGATAAAAGTGATAATTGTTCAACTATAATAATCTAATAATAAGTATAGTTGATCTCGACTATACATGTGATGTTTGTGTAACATCCGAATTTAAACAATACGTCGTTGTATTTTATTTTAAGAAAAACAAATAGGTATAAATATTCTAAAATAAAACAAACATCAATATTTTTTTGTAAAATCTAACGAATAATGAGCAAGTTTATCTGTTATGCCTATTTAAATCTTTGTTCACGATCGCTAATTATATTTAGCATTTGCCAACGCTGTCAACCTCAAGATACATACAACTGTGCATCAAGGTCATTGCTGGCGCCCCAATTGTTAACCATTGCCATTAAAAATTAATTTAATATAGTATCTGTAAGTTAACCATTCAATATACTTGTAATCTGTAGTAATTTCAATATCAAATTAACTCTACACCTCAAATTAATTGTCCATATTTTGTGAGTCCAAGAAATGAGGACGGTGGGACCAGTGGCGTGGTATAATAGTGTACCTATGGTCACTTAAAATACAAGTTTCAAACGACAGGACATTTGATCGTGAGTTCATGTTTTCTGAAGAACGAGTGAGCAAAATGTCTTATGAAACGTGTATTTTATACTATTTTTTATTTATTTACTACTATTTCGACAAAATATTGTTATGTTCCATACGAATATTTAGAAATTTATTTTTTTTAACATAGGCTATACTGACTTTCAACTTGAATGTTTTAGAGCGTTGAAAATCTACGTGATGATATTTATGCAATTTCAAGTTTAAAATTTATAATGATTTAAGTAATAAAATATTTATAACAATCATTAAAATGTCTCTTTCGTCGTTTCAACAATTTTTACTTTACATTTTTATTGCAATCAATCATTCATATCTGACATTTAAAACGAGGTGATTCGTTATTTTACTTGTGACCAACTTCAAAAAAATAAAATTAGAGTACGATAAAGTAAGACCAATGATCTAATAATATAGAACTACTAGATGGACTGTAGAGAGAGAGGAATTGACCTCTACATACAAAGGAGACAGATATACAAAACCGTTAGTTGTGGGCAAAACATGGCGATATCGCATGGTTTTGTATATAAACTTTCTCAATTTTGTTGATTTATACATATTTATTTGTCTTTTTGGTAATTTGGATTATGTATTTTATTAATAGATTTCTTCTAGTATTAATTTTATTTCATACACCACTAACACCACTGACTTTATTTTTATATAAAGAAATACGAGTATAAAGACAACTGTGGATTCATGATGATTCAATCAACTATTTTTATTTATAAAATTGTGATTGTAATTAGACACATTTTAAGAATTTCATTTTTATTTGATATAGGTAATGTATATAAATTGAGAATCATCAAGAATATTGGCAAATGTTATCTTCAGCTTATAATTTAACAGTGTTGTTCTCATGGATTTAGTGTAATATATATTTGGTTAAAAGTGCTATTATCAGTAACAAAATTAGAAATAAATATTTTAAATTGTTGAATATTATACATACCAGCTTCGCAGTGCTTGCAGTCACATATTTAACACACAATGGTAATGTCATGTGCAGCGTATGGTTGTACTAATAGGACAGAAAAGGGAATGAACGTATCATTTCACAGGTTAACTATTCTTAATAAAATACATGATTTGTAGATTTGATATAAAAAATTTTAGTTTTCAATCTAATCAAGTACTATGCAAGCAGTGGATAATTTGTACTAAACGAAAGGATTTTAAGCCATCAAAATATTCAAGATTGTGTTTAGAGCATTTTGCTCCTGAAGATTTTGTTATAAGTTATGGAAGAAAATATTTGCCCCAAAATGCAATTCAAAGTATTTTCAATTTTCCTGCTCACTTGAGAAAAATTCCCTGTAAAAGCAGATCTCAACGATTAAAAATTACTGATGCACCAAGCAAAGAACTGTTAAAGTAAGATTTCTATTTGTAGTTATTATTCTACCTAGATATTTTTAATTTTCTATTTACCTTATAGCTCAGAATCCCCAAATGTAACTAATGTTGAAGTATTTGAATTAGACACAGAAAAAACGCCTCACGAAATAATACAAGTTGTTATTCTAGCTTTATGTATTTTTAATATTTCTTTCTCCATTTTTCTTCGATCACATATTTACCATTTACGTATTTGTTAATCCATATTAATTATATGTACATATATTTTAATAAAAAATTAAGCATTAATTGTCTTTTATTTTGAATATATCAGAACTTGTAAGGAACACCTAAGAAAAGCTGTCAGTTTCTATATTTATTTTTTCAGAACGTAATATTTTGAAAAATTCTAGTGGTCAATTCAAAATTTCCAACTGATATCTGTAGTGATTTTTAAAATATTTTTCTAATACTACTGTTTTAAATAAAAACTGAATGATCATCAAACATGCTAAAATAGGTATTATTAGAAGAACAAAATCATATAGACAACATAGTCATTAAAAGTCATATTTATTTAATTTTCTTTCCTTAATGAAGAATGGCAACTAGCATAGATACCTTTAAAATGTTATTAACAGAATATATTTAATACCATATTAATAATATATATTTAATTATTTATCTTTTTGATTATTAAAGTTGCAATACCTTTACTTTCCTCTTAATATAGCATATTTTTAAGAAAATAATACTTTTAAACATTATAAGCCATTACAAGCTATAGCAACATATTTGAATTTTGCCCACATAAAACGGTCAATTTTATTCATCCTTGTCAAACTTTCGACGCTCATATATTTTCCTTCTTTCTCCTATGGTGTGGGTCAATTCCTAATCAGCAAGACATAGCGTACACTGCATCTAGTAGTATAATAGTATTAGATCATTGAGTAAGACCGTTGATTGAAGGAATACATAAAGATGCGCAACGCTATAGCAAAAGAGCGTGTCTTACCGCTAAATACCCCCGCACACCCCTTGCCTTGAAACACAATCGCTGTCTTGTGGCGACACCATACGACCATACCTATAACTGCTAGAAATTGACGAAAAAGCGATGGTTTTGCCGTTTGCAGTAATTACATATAATAGCTCTGGGCGAATTTACATGCTTTAAAATCTCCTGGACATATGAACCTGTATATTTGTTCAATATACATTAAACATGCATATTTATGTATTGCAATAATATGTGTTTCATTTCCGCTTCTTGTAGGTATTTAATTTATTCATTGAAATAGATGTTCATTTTAAATATTATCGGATATGTATACAAAAAATCGTATTGTTAGATGTTTGTATATTCTAAGAAACACAGGTGTGCGATTTTGTGTCTTGGTTTTATTTCTTAATGTTTAATAAAAGTCGGTTTTCCCTAATACCTATATTTCGCAATTGTACCTGGCGGTAATAAATATGTTCGCCTAGTGAGTGCGTACCTGTAAAGATAGTTCTAGGAAAATAATCCCATCATAAACCGTTACCTATATGTGCATAATTACATCTGGGAATATGAAATACATAGAAAATGTCCAAAAATTTCTTAATAGTTTTCTGGATAATTTAAACTTAAAAATTAACTATTGACATTGTTTTAAATGTAAACTACGTAGGTATTGGTGTAATATGGAAATATACGTAAAATAAGAAGTAAATAAACAAATATCTGAATATGACAGTTATTTATTATTTACCAAAAAGATGCTTGACAGAGAAATATTACTTACCTACCTACCTCAGTTTTTATAATAAAATTTCATATTATAAAATAAGAGTATTGCTAGTATACCTACTCACCTTTTTATTACAAAGAAGCTTATTAATAATGTATTTTTTCATTAGATGGGTGAATAAAATAAAACTATTATTGTTAAAAATAATATATTGTAATAAAACCTTACAGAAATATTGTCACATTGTTTTTACTAACATATATAGATATATATATATATTAATAATATAATAAGAATCGCCACAAATACATATACAAGAACAAAAAAAAAACAAAAATAAAGAACTAATTGCTTGATTTGTAGTTGTTTAGGAAAATAAAAAATAATTGTGGTATTTTTTATAGGTTTGTTCCAACATATTGCTGTGGTATTTTCTTGTAAATAAATGAATAAATAAAATAAAGAAACAAACAAATAAAGTGTCAACAGAAATAAAATATCATTATGTTTATTTAAGTAAAAATAATATTACATATTCAATATAAATTACAATTTTATATATTTCAATATATAAATACAGAAAAGTCATTAATTAATGTAAATGTATGTAGTTTTAATTATATTTTAGTGTTTACTAAAAATTTCATAGCTATGCAATAGAATATACAAGAATGCAATGTGGGTTGCATACCCGTAAAAAAATAAGAACATTGCCAATCAAACAGAAATGGTATTCAACAATATACATAAAATAATGTAAAATAAATAAAAACCAACCTCAATGAGAGCACGTAAAGGATACAAAATGAATAACAATTTAATTTCCATTACAGACAGGAAAATCCTGACGTACATTTTAAATATAATAAGGAAGAGCCTGATTATAAAATCGCAGTACACATAGCACTGCAAATACTCACGAGAAGGCAGCAAATCCACACAAAAAAGAAGTTAAACGCTAAAAATAGAGAAAGGATCATGCTAAGGGACGGCTTCATCACACGGGTAAATCACGTAGAAGCAATAAAATTGCACGAAGCAGGAAGCACTAGATTCCATAAGGGTGAATAAAGGCTTGCACTCAACGCAGCGCATTATTAACAAACACTATAGCAAGAACAAAGGCCCATATAAATAAATAAATGTATTCCACTCATTTCTATTTCACCGGTAAAAAAATAAAAAATTATGTTGACTATGAATATTCACAGAATAAAAGAGATATTGTTGAATACACATTTCAATATGCATTTTGTACATAGTTCTTTATATTTATAAATATATATATCCACTTCAGGAGGCCCAGGCTAAAAAGATAAATAAATAAAACATTAGTTAATAATATAATGTAGATCAGAAAGGACTTACACCAACAAAACTTTGTTTAAAGATTGACGGACTTAGAAAACTCCCCGAACACAAAAAGGTGGTTCAATGACCTCGAGGAAGAAGGCCCGAAGAAAGAAAAGGATAAGAAGCATCCAAAACGAACCAAGGCGATAAAGACGATATGTAGCGTATATCCGATATTGCCGATTCCTAAGAACAAAAAGGGGAAGGTTAGAATTAAATTAATTAACGAAAGGAGAATATATATAAAAAACAGCAAAGAAAGCAATGAATATATATATGAATACAACGCCAATTGGAGGTAAAGTAAATATAATAAAATACAATAAAAGGATACTTACCAACAAATAAAATCATTCAAAATGTCCATGGAATAAAAATGTAGAATATAAAAATAATAACAACAACAAACATGGTGGAAACAAGGTCACGTGATTGCGTAATTTCGATAGTTATCGAAATTAACACGGAGGGCGTGACAGACGAAAATTCAAACGAAAGGAACGACTTAAAACAAAAATAAGTCGTTTGTCAGATGTTTATCATTATAAAAAGAGGGACACAAGCGAAAATAAGGAGTCCATAAGAAGTCCTGATTCTCTTCAAAACTTAAAAGAAAATAGTTAAACCAGTGCGCCGAAGAAATAAAGGATCTAAAGGCATAAACGCCTTAAGATTCAAACGTCGTAGTCATAAAAGGCGGCAACGATAACCGCGCGCCAGATACATATAAAGGCGCGAAATACCAGTGTTGAACCGTACAAAAGCAACTACAATAAATTTAAATAAAAATGGAGGGATTGGACTACCAGGAGGAGTTCGAGACGTTATATAACCAAGAAAAGTGAGTACAAGCACTATAAAATAAACTCCATCTTGCAATTCTAAACTAAATAAATAAAAGAACCTTCATGAATGTTTCATAAATTATCGGGCAACGCAATTTAGAATATTGTTTAAATAATTTAAAGTAAATTCTTCTTTGGACATGCTTTGGATTAACGTGTGAATCTTAATTCAGAGCGGTTTAACGAGGTATTAGTAAACTTTCCGGATAGCAATTAACATTTAGAATATTGTTCAAATAATTTAAAAATAAATTCTTCTTTGAACATGCTTTGGATTAACGTGTGAATCTTAATTCAGAGCGGTTTAACGAGGCATTAGTAAACTTTCCGGATAGCAATTAACATTTAGAATATTGTTCAAATAATTTAAAAATAAATTCTTCTTTGAACATGCTTTGGATTGACGTGCGAATCTTGGTCCAAAGCGGTTTAACGAGGTATTAGTAAACTTTCCGGACAGCAATTAACATTTAGAATATTGTTCAAATAATTAAAAATAAATTCTTCTTTGAACATGCTTTGGATTGACGTGCGAATCTTGGTCCAAAGCGGTTTAACGAGGTATTAGTAAACTTTCCGGATGGCAAGTAACATTTAGAATATTGTTTAAATAATTTAAAATAAATTCTTCTTTGAGTAAGCTCTGGATTGACGTGCAAATCTTGATTCAGGGCGACTCAACGAGGTATAACGTTTCAGTTGAATAACGGCAATTTAGTAATATGAGCATACATGAAGGATTAGAGCAGTGAATTTTATTTTTATTTATTATTAACAATTTCGTAAAGAATCAAGGATTGCAAGGTGCTTGTACCGCAGATGAAACGGACTGGATACAATAATAATAAAATGAATAATGTATTGTATTGCATAGTAATGATATTCAACAATGTTTTTGTAAATATATATATATATATAAAATAAAATAAGTTGTGCTGACATTCTATATCTACTTATTTATACCCATCCCAGGGAGATCTAAGGAAAGTAAACATCACAATCACAGCTAGGACTCATATAAGTATAAGACTGTGACACATCATCCGATATAAAAATATAATAAATTCACACTTAGACCCTGAGATCACAAAAGTACATTAATTTATTAATTCAATTTTTGGTCATTGACCAAGATAGAAGAAGTCACAGCATTAATTTTGACGCCCAACGTCCTAGGCTTATCGTTGGCCAAGTTTTATTTTAGCGAACAACGTAAAAGGGCTTATCGTTAGCCAAGATTTAATTTGGCACCCATACGTAGTAGGCTTATCGTTGGCCAAGATCAATCGTAATTTGGCACTCAACGATAAAAGGCTGTGTGAATTTACTTTCCTTATAACGCCATAAGCACACAATATTCTCCTATTGGGACAGGGTAAATAAGAGTAGGAAAATAAAATATAAAAATAAATATGGCTGATGAAAATAATAAGAATAAAAGCGGAAAACCTGAAAAGGTTGAAGATAAAGAAACAAGACCACAGTTTACCAGATACAGAGATAATTCTCGTAGCAATCGTTCAACCTCTAGCTCAGAATCAGAGAAACAAGAGTTGGAAGGTGATCAAGTGGAAGAACCGATCGTTGGAAGTACATCTCTCAAGAGAACAACCGAAAAATCATCGGAAGATAAAATGGATAATTTGCTTCAAGTCCTATTACAAATGAAATCAGACAATGAAAAACTAAATAAAAAAATGGACCAAAACAATGAGAATTTGAAAGAAGAAATCAAAGCAAACAATGAAAACCTAAATAAAAAGTTGGACCAAAATAAAGAAGAAATCAAAGCAAACAATGAAAATCTGAATAGAATCAATCAAAAGATTGACAAGGGATTCCAAGATCTTAGATCGGAGACGTTACAGTTAAATGCAAATCTAGAAATGAAATTGAAACAATCCGTATCACTTCTAACGAACGAAATAAATAATAATGCAGGGAAATGTGAGAAGTTCCTAAAAAACGAGATAAATGAAAGAGCAGATAAGACGAAAGTACGATTTGAAAAGGTAGAAGGAAAGGTAGAATCTTTAGAAAATAAAATTATAGACATCAAGATTACAAACAACGAAGAATTAAGACAACTCTCAAATGAGGTTGAAAATTGCAAAACGAAATATGGAACATGTACGGACACGATGCTAAGGTTGCAAAATAGGACTGTGACATTTGAAACTACCCTCCAAGTATTAGAGGACAAAGTAAGGCACGGGGTTAATATACCTAGCGCACCTTTGCCTCACATAACAGGTAGTGCAGAAAATATACCGAAGTTTACGGGAAACCATAAGGATAATCCCATGGCATTTTTAAGAACAATTAAAACCTACATGAGAGGAATAACAGATGAAATGTCTAAACTACATTTTATAAGAGGTTGTCTTAAGGACTACAGTCTGCTATGGTATGATACGATTATTGATGAGTTGACAACGTATCGAGAATTCGAAATACGATTCATCAGGCAATATTGGGGACAAAATGCACAACGAAGAATACGACATGACTTGGTATTTGGGAAATACAGACCAGGTTCTTCAAGGGAAAACTACGTAATAAGGAAATACTCCTTCATAAAATATATACTCCCAGTCATAGAAGAAAGCGACGTCGTATCGCAACTAGCTGCGCACTTCGATAATGATATTGTACAGGCCGTAGCATTACAAGGCATAGAAACCATTGAGGGATTATTGGACTTAGTAAAAAGGATAGATGATGTCGACGAGAAAGGAAACACCTCCAATAGAGGAAACTACAACGTTAACTCAAACAATTATCCCCGAAACAGAAATTATAACAATAACAATGAAGGGAACAGATTCTATAGACAGAACAATGAAAAGAACAGATTTAATAGACAGAATAATGAAAGGAATCAATTCCACAGAAACAGACCAGATTACCAAGGGTACAACTACTATAAAAATAGGCAAGATAACAAAGGGTATGGAAATCAATCATACAACGAGAAAAGGGAAACTCAACCGAGAAGAGACCCAAATCAAACTAATAAAAGGGAGGAAAGGATTCCAGAAAGAGATAGAAGAATCAACAACGTCCAATTAGAATGGGACAACAAAGAGATAGATCCCAAGAAAAACGAAGAATCTAGGGGTGCTATACCTAAAGATTCAAGGTATAAAATCAGCGAGAGAGAATGGGAAAATAGATCACAAGCAGGTGCGACTGCAACAAATTTTTAGAGAAGCCAGTCAAAAAGAACACAAAAACGCAAAATATATATAAATACGAAGATCTAATGAAAATAACCACTGAACTACCACACATACCGATCAAAATTGGGGAGGAAAAAATAGAAGCACTACTAGATAGTGGATCACAATTATCACTACTCGACAACAGCGTCATAAATGAAAAGTTAGAGAAACAAGGACGATATATTCCTATAAAGAAGATTAATTTGATTACAGCAAATAAAAAACCTTTGATAACCATTGATAAAGTTTTCTGCATTAATGTTAAAATAAATGATTTAAACCTACTGACAGAATTTGTAGTAGTAAATAATTTGAATTGCAATTGCATATTGGGAATGGACTTTTTAAGTCAATATAGCACAAAACTGGATATGAAGGACAAGACTTTTCACATAAGAAATATGATAATTCCATGGAGCGAAGAAGCACCGGAAAAGGAAATTTTAATTAATAATTTATATGCAGAAGAAAGAGAAAAGGAACTCACGCAAGAAATGATTAATAATTCATATGACAATAAATGTACGCATCTCGTGAAGCATCCAGAGAATAAGGACTTCACATCAAAAGGGGATGGTACAAGTATAAATTGCAATGAAAAATATAAAAATCATGTGAGCAATCTTTTAAATAAGCACAAGAGACTGTTTGACGACAGCCCTGGCTTAGCAAGAAATTACGAGCATAAGCTCGAGGTAAATGAAAAGAAACCCTTCTATGTAAAAACATATCCAATTCCCAATAAGTATAAGGAGCAAGTGAAATTAGAAATTAAAGAAATGCTGAAGAATAACATAATAGAAAAGGCAGAGTCGAATTTTATCAGTCCAATTGTCGTTGTAGTAAAGAAGAACACGGAAGATTCAAAGGAAACAAAATTAAGATTATGCTTGGACGCGAGAAATATTAATTCCCTCACTACCCCTAATTTTGAAGCTCCCCAGAGCATGGAAACGCTATTAGCAAAGTGCACAGAGGCCCAGTGGTTTACTAAAATAGATTTAAAAAGTTCCTTTTGGCTGGTACCATTACATAAAGATTCTAGAAAGTATTGTTCTTTTATATTCAACTCAACAGTGTATTCGTTCAAAGTCGTTCCGTTTGGAATATCCACAGCTACGGCAGCTTTAGTAAGAGCTATGCAAAAGATATTGGATCCACACGAAGAATATGTCTCACATTATGTCGATGACATATTAATTTTCAACAAGGACATTGATAGTCACAAAATATCAGTGGAGAAGGTCATGAAGACATTAGCCGACAACAATCTAAAGATCAACCTAGAGAAATGTGAATTTTTCAAGAATAGCGTAACGTATTTAGGATACGTCATTAATGGGAAAACAATAACCATAGAAAAAGAGAAATTAAAAGCAATAAGGGAATACCCAAAACCAAAAAACATAAGAATGCTAAGAGGTTTCTTAGGTATGATAAATTACTATAAACATTTTATACCAAAAATATCAGATCAGACGTGTATGCTATTCAAGATGATAAAGAAAGGAGTTAAATTCAAATGGACTCCAGAAAGGATAAAAGCGTTTGAAGACATAAAGAAAAATTTCTGTGAAGCTTTGACGGTCAATCTACCAGATTTCAACAAAGAATTTATAGTAAGATGTGATGCATCCAGCAATGCAATAGCAGCAGAGCTATTACAAATTAAAGATGGGATGGAAACACCTATATGTTTCATATCAAGAATATTAAAGGACTACGAGAGGAACTATTCGATCTCAGAACGAGAACTCCTATCAGTGGTACATGGATTGTCAAAACTTAAATACTACCTACATGGAAATACCTTTTTAGTCGAAACAGATCATTTGTCTTTAATTTTCCTAATGAAAACACGCTTTAACAATTCAAGAATATATAGATGGTCGCTCCAATTATCGGAATTTACGTTTAGGATAAAACACAGAAAGGGATCCGACAATGTTGTAGCAGACGCTCTAAGCAGAGCACAAGGAGGAAGCAAACAAAGACAGGCGTATCAAATAAATAATTACAATATAGAGAACGCTCCAGAGTTGTACAGCAGAGAGAGCATTCTAGAGAGTCAGAATAAAGAAGAGATAAGAGAAATAAGAGAAAAGATACAAAGGATACGAAATTACAAAGGTTTCAATATAATGAATAATGTCATACACAAAAGGATAGGAAATAAAAACCTAATTGTACTAGATAAAGATCTAGCAATAAAAATAATCAGAGATATCCATACAAGATTAGGCCACCCTGGAAATAGGAGAACATTCCTTGTTTTCAGGGAGGAATTTTACACATTGAAAGACAAAAATTTGACGGCGATAGAAAATAAGAAATGTAAGCAATGTCTGTTGGGTAAATACAAAAATCGTACAAACCAAAATATAATACACAGTATAAGGGTAGAGAACAAACTGGATTTGGTGGCAGCAGATTTTCTTGGTAACCTAATACCAGGGGAAAGGGGTCACTGCAACATCTTCGTCATGGTGGACGTCTTCACCAAGTATGTCAGATTGTACTCGACGAAGAGATACAATACACAAACCGCCATAAATTGTGTTAATCGGTTCATCAACGAACATGGGAGGATAAGAAAACTGTTAGTTGACAACGCGTCTTATTTCAACAATGAAAGATTCAAACAAGAATTAAATGAAATAGGTACAGAGGTGATATTCACAAGTATTAGACATCCACAGGCGAATCCCAGTGAAAGATACATACAGGAAGTAACCAGACACTTAAGGATGTTAACTCACGAGAGACACAACGCGTGGGTACAACATATAGAAGAAGTGGAAAACAATATGAATTTCACACCAAGCGTAACAACGAATGTAAGCCCATACACACTAATGTACGGCAAACGACCACCGAGGCCATGGTGCCGAGATACTCCTATAATAGAAAACATCGAAGAACTCACGGATCAAGCTAGGGCCCAACAGAGAAACATAGCAGAAAAATACACGAGGAAGGAAAATGAGAAGATAAAATTAAACAAGACTTACCAGATAGGGGACCTAGTGGTAGTAAAAAGCTATCGTCTAGGAAGAAGACACCTAAACAAATGCGCTAAACTAGACCTTCCGTACGTAGGACCGTATAGGGTAAACAGAGTATTAGGTGACGTAACTTACGAATTGAAGGAAGTGAACAACGAAGAAGTGAAAGGAAAATATCACATTTCGATGTTGTACGATTACGACGAGGAATAAAATTTTACATAATGATATGTAAATAAATATGACAAAAATAAAAAGGGACAGCTCCCAAGATTATACTATTTAAGAAATGTAAATAAACATTGAGAAAACAAAAAGGGATAGTTCCCAGAATTATATTATTTAAGCTAGATAAAATAGGTATTAAGGAAATAAAAGGGATAGTTCCCAAGATTATAGCATTTAAGTTATGTAAATAGGTATTAAGGAAATAAAAGGGATAGTTCCCACATAAGAATATAGAAAATTTAGACGTTAGAATATTAGTTAAATAAAAGTTTAGAAAATACCATTAAGTAAAGAAAATGCAATACGCGCATATTTTTAGTAGTCAACTATGGCATATTGACAGTTTCTTAACTTGGGATATGCTGTGGTATTTTCTTGTAAATAAATGAATAAATAAAATAAAGAAACAAACAAATAAAGTGTCAACAGAAATAAAATATCATTATGTTTATTTAAGTAAAAATAATATTACATATTCAATATAAATTACAATTTTATATATTTCAATATATAAATACAGAAAAGTCATTAATTAATGTAAATGTATGTAGTTTTAATTATATTTTAGTGTTTACTAAAAATTTCATAGCTATGCAATAGAATATACAAGAATGCAATGTGGGTTGCATACCCGTAAAAAAATAAGAACATTGCCAATCAAACAGAAATGGTATTCAACAATATACATAAAATAATGTAAAATAAATAAAAACCAACCTCAATGAGAGCACGTAAAGGATACAAAATGAATAACAATTTAATTTCCATTACAGACAGGAAAATCCTGACGTACATTTTAAATATAATAAGGAAGAGCCGGATTATAAAATCGCAGTACACATAGCACTGCAAATACTCACGAGAAGGCAGCAAATCCACACAAAAAAGAAGTTAAACGCTAAAAATAGAGAAAGGATCATGCTAAGGGACGGCTTCATCACACGGGTAAATCACGTAGAAGCAATAAAATTGCACGAAGCAGGAAGCACTAGATTCCATAAGGGTGAATAAAGGCTTGCACTCAACGCAGCGCATTATTAACAAACACTATAGCAAGAACAAAGGCCCATATAAATAAATAAATGTATTCCACTCATTTCTATTTCACCGGTAAAAAAATAAAAAATTATGTTGACTATGAATATTCACAGAATAAAAGAGATATTGTTGAATACACATTTCAATATGCATTTTGTACATAGTTCTTTATATTTATAAATATATATATCCACTTCAGGAGGCCCAGGCTAAAAAGATAAATAAATAAAACATTAGTTAATAATATAATGTAGATCAGAAAGGACTTACACCAACAAAACTTTGTTTAAAGATTGACGGACTTAGAAAACTCCCCGAACACAAAAAGGTGGTTCAATGACCTCGAGGAAGAAGGCCCGAAGAAAGAAAAGGATAAGAAGCATCCAAAACGAACCAAGGCGATAAAGACGATATGTAGCGTATATCCGATATTGCCGATTCCTAAGAACAAAAAGGGGAAGGTTAGAATTAAATTAATTAACGAAAGGAGAATATATATAAAAAACAGCAAAGAAAGCAATGAATATATATATGAATACAACGCCAATTGGAGGTAAAGTAAATATAATAAAATACAATAAAAGGATACTTACCAACAAATAAAATCATTCAAAATGTCCATGGAATAAAAATGTAGAATATAAAAATAATAACAACAACAAACATGGTGGAAACAAGGTCACGTGATTGCGTAATTTCGATAGTTATCGAAATTAACACGGAGGGCGTGACAGACGAAAATTCAAACGAAAGGAACGACTTAAAACAAAAATAAGTCGTTTGTCAGATGTTTATCATTATAAAAAGAGGGACACAAGCGAAAATAAGGAGTCTATAAGAAGTCCTGATTCTCTTCAAAACTTAAAAGAAAATAGTTAAACCAGTGCGCCGAAGAAATAAAGGATCTAAAGGCATAAACGCCTTAAGATTCAAACGTCGTAGTCATAAAAGGCGGCAACGATAACCGCGCGCCAGATACATATAAAGGCGCGAAATACCAGTGTTGAACCGTACAAAAGCAACTACAATAAATTTAAATAAAAATGGAGGGATTGGACTACCAGGAGGAGTTCGAGACGTTATATAACCAAGAAAAGTGAGTACAAGCACTATAAAATAAACTCCATCTTGCAATTCTAAACTAAATAAATAAAAGAACCTTCATGAATGTTTCATAAATTATCGGGCAACGCAATTTAGAATATTGTTTAAATAATTTAAAGTAAATTCTTCTTTGGACATGCTTTGGATTAACGTGTGAATCTTAATTCAGAGCGGTTTAACGAGGTATTAGTAAACTTTCCGGATAGCAATTAACATTTAGAATATTGTTCAAATAATTTAAAAATAAATTCTTCTTTGAACATGCTTTGGATTAACGTGTGAATCTTAATTCAGAGCGGTTTAACGAGGCATTAGTAAACTTTCCGGATAGCAATTAACATTTAGAATATTGTTCAAATAATTTAAAAATAAATTCTTCTTTGAACATGCTTTGGATTGACGTGCGAATCTTGGTCCAAAGCGGTTTAACGAGGTATTAGTAAACTTTCCGGACAGCAATTAACATTTAGAATATTGTTCAAATAATTAAAAATAAATTCTTCTTTGAACATGCTTTGGATTGACGTGCGAATCTTGGTCCAAAGCGGTTTAACGAGGTATTAGTAAACTTTCCGGATGGCAAGTAACATTTAGAATATTGTTTAAATAATTTAAAATAAATTCTTCTTTGAGTAAGCTCTGGATTGACGTGCAAATCTTGATTCAGGGCGACTCAACGAGGTATAACGTTTCAGTTGAATAACGGCAATTTAGTAATATGAGCATACATGAAGGATTAGAGCAGTGAATTTTATTTTTATTTATTATTAACAATTTCGTAAAGAATCAAGGATTGCAAGGTGCTTGTACCGCAGATGAAACGGACTGGATACAATAATAATAAAATGAATAATGTATTGTATTGCATAGTAATGATATTCAACAATGTTTTTGTAAATATATATATATATATAAAATAAAATAAGTTGTGCTGACATTCTATATCTACTTATTTATACCCATCCCAGGGAGATCTAAGGAAAGTAAACATCACAATCACAGCTAGGACTCACTATAAGTATAAGACTGTGACACATCATCCGATATAAAAATATAATAAATTCACACTTAGACCCTGAGATCACAAAAGTACATTAATTTATTAATTCAATTTTTGGTCATTGACCAAGATAGAAGAAGTCACAGCAATATGTTTGAACGGATCCGTGATTGTACGGAGCAAGCGCAGTGAATAATCACTGTTCCAACAACGCGAACTGACAAATCCGGGATCAATTGCAATCTGTTCCAACATAACATGATCTAGTTTGAGGACTGTCAAAACATAGTCCGAGCGGTTTGCTGATCTTTTACAAACTGAAATTTATGGATACTTAGCGCATGCGCACCAATGCCAATTGTACTACGATATCTCTAACGCTAACTTAAGTTATTGTATTGGTAAAATAATTTATTACTTTAGGTACATATCCACGGCATTATTTGAATGTTTTAAATGAACGATAAACATGAGTGATAGTGACATTAGTTTCGACACAATGATTTTTCTTTACTTTTTCAATTTTTCTACATATGTAATACTAATTTTAATGCTAGTTTACTTGAATTAATACTAATAATCGTTTATGTAATCATACGATTCATCAAATACTTGTTAATCACTGAACAAGTACCATCTACCCACAAATATGTTAACTAAAGGCTAAAATACTGTTCCGACACACTTTAATTGCAGTTTGGTCGGGTACTGGTTTCTGATAAGACATGCGCAATTGCAACAGTCATAGATCGATCCAAGACTGATCAGTGATTTCTTTGTTGGAACAAACCTTATATGAAGAATGTTTATTTAATTCAGAATTAATTTTTATTGACCCAATGTTTTTTATTACAATACCTATAGACATCCGCACGTGCACAAAACATTCTAATCTTTTGTAAACAGTGAAATAAGAAAAGATGTCATAAATTGTTATGTTAAAATTCTTACTTTTCTATGCGGTTTTACAGGTTTAATTGTGTTTTGTATATCTGTATGTTTCTCTGAGAGCCATTTTAAGCAGCGAAATAAATTCATTTTGATCAATAACTGAATAATATATTCCTTATGCTTGGTACATGATGCATGTTCATTTTCTTGGTACCAATATGAATAATGCAGCTTTTTTTTCAGGTCACTTTCGATTTTTTTGTAACATTAGCACCGCATTTATATTTTTCAAATGATATGTAAAACTGTTGCAAAAGTTGAGATGTAAGATTTGCAAAATCCACTGACGGTCTCTTTATAAACTGGATATTACTTTCCCGAGAATAGTCTACAAAATAGAAAAAGCTCATTTTCATTTAATATTAATTCATTGTCACCTTTCATGAATTTAGATGAACAATTACTGCAATTCAATTTTTTTTCAACACTATGTGCTAAGTAACCAGCAACATAAACATTTGAACATACTTCCAAACTATTGCACCTGTCCAATGTACACTCTGGTAATTGTTCAGATATGAAGCAATCATCCTTTGCGTCTTCTTCAATATGTTGGTGATAAACATTCACAGTATCATCAGAGTATTCTACATTATGCTCATTCTCAACTTCTATATCAGTGGTTCCCAAACTTATTTTGCCTACTGCCCACTTTGAGAATAAATTATTTTTTAGCGCCCCCATTTTTTCACCTACTCAAAAACCACTATAACTTCAAATTAAATTAATTATTGTGAGCTATATTAGCGGAGATTAAACATTCATTCTAAACGAGACTTTTACTATGGGTTATAGTAAAAGTCTCGTTTAGAATGAATGAGTTAACTTGAGACCTGAGCGTAGTAGGTAGTACACAACGGCGCTCAGGTCTCAAGTTAACTTTTACGGGCTACACCTGCCAATGAGAATGATTATTGAAACGCAACTTTATAGTATTCAGACAAAGTATCTTTTATTCAAAATTCAAAATAAAACAAACATAATCGATTCTAATATAAAAACTAATGTGAAGGATGAATCTGATGCTGTTTAATAAGTTTGTTGATATCAGGTTCCAATTTACTCAAGAACAGCCGCAAGTCACCACGTTCGGTAACATGCAAACGATTTCTCTTTTTAGTAAGCAGCGTTGCTACAGCACTAAATCCACGTTCACACAAATATGACGATGGGAATGCTATCAAGAATCGTTGAATGATTGACCACAATCCAGGGTACAATTGCGGGATCGGTTTTTGTAGCCAAAATTCTTGGTAGCCATTTTTGAACTTGATTTTTATTTCCTCGTTCGTTGTCAATTCTATAAGTTCTTCTTCCAGATGTGGTGATATTGCTGTGTTGACATTTGAAAACGGATCCAACACCCAGTCTGGTATTTCCAAGTTCAAAATATCCTGGTATCGTTCGGTGAAGTCAATGTGGAGCTTTTCCAAATGTTGGCAGTAGGCAAACAAGTCGTCGTTACTGCAGGATACTGATAAATTCGGAAAATTATGAAACTCACGTCTGCCCATATTCTTTTTGTGTAGAAGCAGTTTGGCTGCGAAAGCAGCAACGACATTTTTTGTTTTAATTAAATTTAGTTCATCGCCTTGCAGTTGGAGATTCATGTTGTTGAACAATTTATACAGGTCTGTCATGTAAGCTATATCATTTTTTGATGTAATGAGCTTGTTGCGCAATTCTGTATCTTTAGTTTCCAAAAACTCTATCACAGAGTCAAACAGGTTGTAAAATCGAGTCAGACAATTGCCTCTTGATAGCCAACGAACTTCGGTATGAAACAACAAACGGTTGAAATCTTCGTCATTAGTAACACAAAGCTGATGAAATAATCTATCATTCAAAGAGCAGTTACGGATTTTATTGACTGCTTTGATGACATATTGCAGAGATTGAAATAGTCGTTCACTTAAATTTCTAGCAACCAAATGTTGTCTATGAATAACGCAATGTACAGCAAGGACATCTGGAATTTTATTTTTTACGTACGCTATGAAGCCTTTATGGCACCCTGTCATAGCCGGAGCGCCATCCGTAGCAACTGATATAATATTTTTCAAGGGAATCTCTTTCTCATCACAAAACTTTTCCAATGTATTGAATATGGTTTCGCCTTTTGTATCGGTCTCTAAATTTCTAGCAAACAATAGTTCTTCACATATTTTCTCATCTTTAATAAACCTCACGTAAGACAGCAACAATGCTTCATTAGTTGGTAAAGTGGACTCATCGAGCTGAATTGAGAATTGACTAGTCCTCAGATGATTGCACAATGATTCTTCTATGTTTCCGGCCATTTCATCAATTCGTCTTTGCACAGAATTATTACTCAAAGGAATTTTTCCGATAATATCTGCGGCCGGTTTATGAAGCACAGTAGTTATTACTTCCTTTATTGCTGGCAAAATTAACACTTCTCCGATGTTGTGTGGTTTGCCTTTTTGAGCAATTAACAAAGAGATGTTGTACGAAGCTCGAAGTCCGTCGTCATCTTGCTTAGCAGCCGCCGAAAAGAGTTTTGCTACACTTGGCCGAGTATTATGCTTCTTCTCTAGGTCTTGAAAATATGCTACATTCTTGTCTTTCTTATCTGGATGCATTTTATTCAAATGATCTTGAAGTCTTGAAGGCTTCATTGCTTCATTCGAAAATGTTTTTAGGCATAGAAGGCACAAAGGCGACGATGGGTTTGTAGGATTTTCAATGAATCCGAATTTAATATATTCCGCACAGTATTGCCGTCTCTTCTTTTTTACTTCCGACATTGTTTTGTTTTGAGAAATACGTAAGTATAAGTGTTGAACTTAAGTACTGCTTATCTATTACGCGCGAAACCGCAAATGAAAATAAAATAAATATTACGTTGTTTATATAGGATTGCATAAGCAGCACGCACCGACAGGAATAAGACAAACATGCATAAACTCGTTTATCTCATTCGACGCTCAATCGTACTCAACAAGTAAGAACAAGTATTCTATGAACCAGCCGATTGATACAGTTGCCTTTTTATTTGTTTGTTTGTGTCTCTTTTCGTTTCGAAACGGAGCGACCGATTGATATGTTTTTTATTTTATTTATTCAATAAAACAGGACAGATATATGAACTACTCGGAGAGAAATATCGAACCGAGTTGGTTTGAGCAATCTCTTAATTAATATTAGTTGATGTTCACAAGCTGTAGTCGAGAGTAGGGATGGGACATCGGTGGGTAAACATCGATATCAAACATCGATGTTAACATCGTTGATCAACATCGATGGTTGCAAAATATCGACTACCAAACATCGATGTTTTTAAACATCGATAATTATATTTATAGATTTATTTTTTGGCAGTTTAACAAAAACTTTATTATAACTTAATTAATTTACGTCCTTAACAAAATGATATAAAAGATATCACTATTCAAAAAAAATAATAAAAGAAATATATACATTTATAATATATAGTTAACTTTAGAAACTACTCAAAAAAAACTATATAAAAAAACAATATTATGCAATTACGCATGAAACAACCACATGACTTAAATCGTCTGATACTTAAAAAATATATACATTTACGTGTATCAAAGCTTTTTAAGAGAACGATTTTTATTTGGGATTTTATAGTCTTGCATTTTTTTTTGACTACGCTGGCAAATACCGAGATACATATGGATATGGTTTTATATTTCTGATGTGTCATCTTGCATTTAATACGTGTATCGTCGTGTATGATTGTACGCACTAGGGAATTTCCCGAAGAAGTATACATCGGTAATGTCTATCTCCCTTCTTTTTCTATGAAAATACGTTTACCTCCTTCACTTATTCTGCATGCATACATAATTTAACTTTTATTCTGCACATTAAAAGTACTATAAATTTATGTATTTAATTATATATTATTTAAATATTTATACTGAGTAATATTTAAAAGAGCCTAAAATGAAATATTCGAATTTATATGATATAGCACTGTGTAATTTAAATACTTCTTTTATTCGTAGACAATTTTACATCCTCGTAGCCTGTATGTGAGCTGTTAATTTGGAAACATTTTTGTATTTGTCAACAGAGGACGCTGTTTTATTTTGTGATTAGTGCAAATACATTTTGTCAAGCTTAAAAGTTCGATGTTCACTATATTTCTTCTAACATCGATAGTTTATCGATAAATCTAAATTGCAAACATCGATGCAAAAACATCGAACATCGATCCTAAAATATCGATGTTCAATGAACATCGATGTTTATCGCCCATCCCTAGTCGAGAGTCGAGAGCTCAGTCGGTGTCTAAGAGTCCTCCTAGATTCTAGATGAAATTACAAATCGCCCCCTAAGCCTTTACACAACGCCCCCATTTTTTTTCTGGGTCTCTTACCGCCCCCCTTTAGACCTGCAGCGCCCACAAGGGGGCGTTATCGCCCACTTTGGGAACCTATGTTCTATATCAAGAACTTTGCTCTCATCTACTTCACAATTTCCTGTGCCAGCAGCCATTTGAAGTCGAATATTTATATTTTGTTGCATTGCAATGCGACACTCTCTAACTGTAGGGGTGGGATTGTATCCGCCTCTATTTCTTATAACAGAAAAAAAATTTTCCAGAGGATCCTGATTTAAAAACCCTGTTATTAAATACCGAACTCCCAATTCTTTTAAGTAGTCCCAGAGTAAAAGGATTGATTTCACTGTCCACTGAAAACCCTTTGTACAATAGATATTGTTACGCCTGTTACTGCCTTCAAATATTTCTATGTTATTAAAATATTTTAATGCATTCTGCAAAATATTTAAAGTCTTATTATTGGAAGTGGACAATGGTCGTCTATTAGGGTTAGGATCATTTAAAATCCTGCTATTTAGTGCATCAAATATACAATTAACATTTTCAATAAACTCTGCTGTATCTAATGCTGTGCTACTCTGAAATTGTTTGATTACAGAAGCAGTTTTAATAGCTGAGGCAACAGTATGAGAAAATATTTGAGCTGCATACTTCACTCGCATTTTTTGAAAATTATTCGGTGAAATATGACTAGATGTAATTTTTATCATTGCTCTAGTGGTCCCGCTCTGTAAGTCAGCATCATAGGTTCTCTTTATATCCGCCCAAGATATCAATTTATTGTTTACTATAAGCTGTAATTTACAATTCATAAAATTATTCCGCAAAGTTTTCAATAAATGCGGAGTGTCAAAGCACATAAATATTTTATGTCCTTCTATATAAAATATGGGTTCTTCTTTTGTTGCTCCTAATAAACTAATCGCCGCACGATTATTTGCTCCCTGATCACAAACTAGCACTGTTGGCTGAAATGACAATTCTTGCACTTTTTTAATCACAGAAATAATAATTTTGTGCAATGATATGGAATTAACAGGACCCGCAGATATAAAATAACACAATGGCATTTTCCAATTATGTAGTAGGCCACGAATATAAAACACCACAGCTGTATTAGCTAGTTTATTTTCTCGGCCCAAAAATGCCAGATCCTGATAGCCTTCAATGATGTCTTCGTGTTGGTTAAATTGTAACTGTTTTTTCAATTTTATTTCGTCGAACAAGACTACACACATTTTCTCTCTGTCAGTCATAGTGTTAGCTTTAAGACCAACTTTTTTTACTAAATTATTATTGAATCCTGTTCTTAAATTACATGCTTTTAACCAATTTTGAATTGTTCTTATACCAGGTAGCTTGAATCTAAGATTATGTAACATAAATTTATAAGCACCTGGTGAGTTATAATACAAGGAAAGGGCTAATTCTCTTTCTGCTTTAAACCACTTACCTCGAGTCTTATGAAATAATTGCATATTAATAAATGTTTTTAGTGGCCCACTTCTAAATTTTAACAAATTTTGGACTGCTATTATAACTGAAAGAGAATTTTTCTTTTTAAGTCTGTACACCTGCGATGTCTTTTTTTTGATTTCTCTATTTAAATCCTTCATTTTAATCGACCAACTTTTACATTTTCTCTTTGTTGTTGATGGCATTTCAAGGATACGATCGCTCAACACAGAATGGGAACTTCCACTACTACAAAAGCTTGACGTCCTTGGCAGATCATTTCGAATAAACATCTCTGTCAGTTCATCTTCTTCACACGAAGTCGATGAAAATGTTGTCCGTTTTCTTGAATATGTGATATTATGTTCACCAATACTTGATTCCTCCATGGCAGCATTTTCTGTAAAAAGTTATTGCTTTTTTACTTTTACTCACAAATTCTCTCTTATGCGAATCCCTTCTCTGATCACCCACCCAGTAAATAGATTTAAGTTCTAATACTAAAAACAAATTAGTGTACCTACATGAGTAAAAAATGTTTCTTACCTATTTCGTTATACTTCACAGGAATTGCATTTTTCGTTAACAACTTTCGTTGATTATTTGCAATAACATGTGTCGGCAAAAAATGTTCCTCACAAATTAATTTATTGTGTAAATTATCGATATCCATAAGTACGATATCAATATTGCCACAATTTTTTTCCCATTCCTCTACTCTTTTAATGTCTTTCACAGGAAACTTAAAAAAACTAATTTTATCTTTTCTGTTATTTTTTAAACAGTTTTTATAAACACAGTTATGACTAGTCGTGTTATTCATTTTGACTTAAATACGTTACGTATTTAAGTCAAAATGAATTACGTATTATACGTAACAAGTCGACAATCTACCCACAATGAACTTAAACCACAGCTTAAGGCTGGGATACCGTATATGTATTGGGTATAGGAAAACATGGTGACATTATTTCTCGTTTTAAAGAAAAATAATGCATTTTTAAGTTGAAAACTAAAATACATTTTAATATTTAAGCTTCTTTATTGGCTCTAAAGTAATAGTTATGGTTGCAAAGACTAAAAGCACTGAATACATAAACGGTAAACTTTGTCAATTTTATTGGCTTCATAAATAATTAAAATTTCAAAATTGTGACAATATCGAAAAATCTGTCATTATTCACAGCCAATAATGGATATTGCGCTTTAATTTAAGGCGTCTCATAGTTTATTCAGTGTTCCGGTTTGGTTAAAAAACAAGAAACATTAAAAGATTAATTTACTTCCAATATATCGGTGACTTGGTGAAAACAAATTAATTTTACAGTGTCCTATGTTGACACTTTTCCCGTGTTAATGTGGCAAGTTTTAAGTAGATGGCACTAAAGAAAAATGAGATGATGAGTAATATGAGTAAGCCTAAACACATTAACGTGGCTTATATCTGATTGGTAGTAGAGATATAAGGTCGATAGTCGCTTGCGTTCCTGCCATAGAATCCACATGAATTCGATGTTGTGATTTTTTTTGTTTGAAGCAATGTATCGTATCACTTGTTCGAATATAATATATACCTATTTCTCCACATTTTTTATTAGACAACCTTACTTTAACTTTCTTACTTGTGTTTAGGCTGTAGTATAATGTACATTTTATTTTATGTTGAATATATAAAAAAAAATATTTATATGGGTTTGTTTTTTTAATTTAAAGAATACATTTAAACTGGTCAAGCATGAACAACCATTAATTAATATAATTAAAAAGTTACACGGTGAAAACATAAATTAATACAAATAATACATTGTTTTATTAGGATTAGGAAAATTGGGAAGCCAAAAAAATCACTTTGAATCCGAATAAAACATAAGATTTTTGCCAGCCAATTTAAAACATACTATTTTTATAATTTTTAAAGCTAGGATTAAAAAAAATGTAATCGTAGGATTAAAAGTGAACTGCCTTAGTAACGCAACAGTCATAGCCTTAAAAATTAATGTTGCTTTAGACACGCAACTTGTTTTCTTAGTTACAAAATAGTATATTAAAAAACAAGTTTTATAAAACCAGTGTTGCACGAATTGAAGTTGAAAAAACGAGTGGCGTAGCCACGAGTTATTTTAAAGAATGAGTGCTTCAAGGTCTTATGAAACGAGTTGTTTATCCTATTTATTGCAATTTGCCCCTGTTAAGTCGTTTTTAAATTAAAAAGAAAATGATTTGGTCGATTTAGGGATTTTTATGGTGATCGGTTATTAGGACTATTTAGGACACTGAAAACGATGACGTTGCGTTCGTTAATGAGGCTACTAGAGAATCAAAATGGTAGCAAATTGCAAAAACATCGATTTTATCTTCCAAAATCGATTTTAAAAATGGCATGTTTTAAGTCGGCTGGAAAAAAAAATATGTGTAGAAATCAGTGGCGGCTGGTGAGCGCGTTTTGGCGGTGCAGTTGCGTGGACGGGACTGGTTCGTTTGTTGTCGGTGATATGCTCGACATCTGGGAGTACATCGCCGATAATGGGCGAGTCGGTTTTGTCTGTGTGGTTGCTCACGCCCCGAGCCGCCACTGGTAGAAATAACCTAAACCCTAATTACATTTTATTTCTTCTTGGTCCCTTGTTTTTCAGTTTTCAGTTTCTGGGCATCCAAAATGTATTGCGGATCTCTACACCTAAGACCTTTTTTTCTTCTTTCCAAAATTATTTCAGGAGCCAAACACTGTTTATAAAATCTAACAAGTTTTGTAAGCATTCGCTCCCATAAATCTCTGTCGAATTCAATTACCTCTGTATACAAGTCATTTTTTGGTCCACTGTATACTACTAAATGACATTTTTGGCAACCTGTTATTCCAAGTTGCCCCTGAATCTGTAAAATAAAGTTAAATTAGTTACGCTTACCAGTAATGACGTAATTGTTTTACCTGATAGTAGTATGCATGTTCTTTTTTCATGTAAATCTTACCACACTCTTTTCTTCTTAAGTAAGGCACCAATTTTTCAGTTACAGCTCTATGAAAAGGTATATCTTTTCTTACTATACTGGGAAGGCATTTTACCTCAACCAATTCCCTATCTTCAGTCATGCCTAAAACAATAATGTAAGTATAGAAAAGATTTTCGGGTGTAAAAATAGTATGACAAAATAAAAGGAGTACCATCTGGAGAAGCTGCTAAAAAACCATATTTGAGATCAATCCATAAACCACAGTCATAAACTGGCTTTCCGATTTGTTCAACAAATTGGTTTATTGCCAATTTTTCGTTGGTTTTGCCATATAACATATCGGATGTTTGTCTTGTTCCTCCTAGTATTTTATCTACTAGAACGTGACAAGAAGTAAATTCTTTTCTAACATAAACGGCGCCAAAATTTGATGCTGTCAATCTGTGCATTCGCTCAGATCTGTATCTCGCACTTTCAAATTGTTCGGTGGTGGTTTTAAAAATGTCTTGCTGTTGAGTCTCAGAAACCTAAAAAATATGTCAATTTTAAAAGTATGTCAAAAAAACATATTTGGTGCATACGAACTTTAAGTCGTTTAATCAACTCGTCTACCTCTTCATTCAAAGTCTCATTGGACATTTCTACACTAGAGATATTTGCCCCATAATCTATTTGCTGCTGCGTTTTCGTGCGAGTACACTGCTGGTCATCTTTAGCATATTGAAGTCTTTTTACGAATTTTGGCTTACGATAAGGGGTCTGTTTACGCTTCATTTTATTAATCATTTTGTTAGCAACATATTTTTTCAAAATTTTTCCTGGGCTTTTATTGAAAGCTTTTTTCCAAGAGGATAAATGCCATTCTTCACCCTTGTTATATCGTAGACCAGTTAGGTATGATCTAATTTGGAAACTGTCTCTTTGAATGACGTTCAAACGTTTCCCCATATTGAATCGTGCCAGTATGCTCATAAATAATTCCGCTCGGTTGTTGGTCTCATTATCTATGAGCATGTTTGCCTTTACCAAAACTGAGTGCATTGCAGCATATAGATGATGATGTGCGCCTGTCTCAATTAACAATGCCGTTCTGTCACTAGCCACATCACCAACCTTGTCACACATATACACTGTACATTTTTGATGGTTGCCAAAAACGTGGAAAATTGAATTTCTTAAATCTTCTTTAAGTTGTGCGACATCTCCATGGGCGTTTGCGTAAATTGCTTTTTGGGCGGTGCCTGAAAGACTTTTTATAACGTCGGTCGTTAATAGTTTTCTGATAGATAATGGTACGCCTTTGATATCAGCCTTCATTTTATGGAGATTTTTTCCATAATTTTTTATGCAATGATTTGTGCACTCTATTTTGGTTACCTTAAAACGACAAAACCTATGATTTACTTATACGTCGTGTTTTTGTTGTTGTACTTGCCTCTGACCCATAACTAACCCTTTTGTGTATGTTAGCATCTACAGTTGCGTCACCGTCTGCAATAAACCTCTTGTAACGGAGATGGTGCATTTCCTCACTCATGTTGAAGCCCTCCACAATTATATCTTGTTCCATTGAGCCTGATGAGCCCGTCCAATTCTTGAAACATATGTGCTCTTTCACGGTTTCATTTTTGTTTTCAGCTCTAGCACAGCAGCAACAATATTTGTTTCGGACTCCGACGTAGAGTACTTTGCCTGTACACTTTCCAATTATTACAGCCTAACAAGTAAAATTCTATAATGCAGCACCCAATTTATAAATATTATAAATATTATATTTGCCAGAGAAAACATACATTTTGTTGGCGCGTCAAAATAGACATTAGGTTCTACAACATCAAAATTTCAAATTTGCGAACCACAAAGTAGCACAACATGATAATTAGAGGTGAATATACGTGACCGTTGAGATCAACAAAAAAAAAATTATATTACATTTATAAAAATAATATTAATTATATCATACCACTCCTGATGCAGCATTATAATTATGCCCATAACTCCTCTTGGACCAGCCTCCATCAAGGCATACGGTAATGTGTGCAAGTCCGTCTTGATCTACATCACCTTTTTCTCTTGCTATCTTATATTCTTCCTTACCCGCTGCTTCCATTTCTTCCCACAGCGAATCTTTGAACAACTACAACATGCCATTTATTTTTCATCCTTCAATTGCATCACATCATTTTACTTCATAACTTATTTATATTAATGCTGATGTACTCTGGTATTAAATATACAGGGTCGTCCAAAAATATGGAACCAAACGTTTTTTGACAAAACTATCAACTTTTCAAAAAAACTAATTTGTGTACCTTAAATGGTTATAAAATTGCCATCTCTAGAAATTTTTTATTCAACGAAAATTGTTTATAATTTTGAGATGAAGCTATCAACATAATTTTTTTAAATGGGAACATAGTGTAATTTTTTTTGCGGAGAAAGTAATTTACTCAATAATTACAAATGTGTAAAAAAATTGTTATAAACTTTATAGTTGTTGTTTAAAAAAATAGCAAAAACGGACCCGAAAGGTGTAGTCGACTTTAACGGAATAGGTCTTTGCGTGTCTTGCCTAAAGCACGCTTCTCCTCCTGACATCCTATTGGCTCCCCTCCGCAAGACAGGGACAAGACCCGCAGACACATTCAGTTAAAGTCGACTACACCTTTCGGGTCCGTTTTTGCAATTTTTTTTAAATAACAACCATAAAGTTTAAAACATTTTTTTTATACATTTGTGCTTATTGAGTAAATTACTTTGTCCACAAAAAAATTATACCATGTTCCCATTTAAAAAAATTATGTTCATAGCTTTATCTCAAAATAATAAACAATTTTCGTTGAATAAAAAATTTCTAGAGATGGCAATTTTATAACCATTTAAGGTACACAAATTAGATTTTTTGAAAAGTTGATAGTTTTGTCAAAAAACGTTTGGTTCCATACTTTTGGACGACCTGTATAGCGTGGAAATTACTTATAGGATAAATTCAGTAAGTTCAATTCTAGTGACATTTGTCAAAAACGCTGGAACACGTCAATTTTTATTTTCAGGGGGACACGTGTTAATGTCAAATTTAACGTTGTAATGGCAATCCCCTTGCCCCAGCAACCCCATCTTAAAAATTTTAAATAGCAAGGGGGGTCGAGTGGCCCTTCAATTATAGTTATTTTTGATTCTAGATTGCGAAAGCATACTTTTTTCGCTCGCAAAAAAACCCATTCGAAAATGCAAAAGTATTTCGCAATCGTGTATCAAACATTTTTTCGAAAACTGCAATAAAACTGGTATGAAAATAAAAAAAATAAAAAAAAAATTAAATAAGGTAAACGTCAACATTTTGACATTTATGTCAAAAAAGAATCACTTTGCTTAGTAACAGTCAACATTTTGACATTTCTCTTATGATCTAGAACATGAAAGTATTTTGCAGGTTAAGTGACAAAAAAAAATCACTTCGCATACTGAAAATTGAACGAAAATGTCAACATTTGATGACAGTTTTCGAAAAAACAATATTATCGGATTTTTATGTTTCAATATCAAACACACCTCAAAACAAATTTGCCAGGCGTACATAGAATTAAAAGACCTTACAAACAAGGGGTCACTCGACCCCACTTGCTCTATAAAATTAAGATGGGCCCTGCTGGGGCCAAGAGATTGCGATTACGTCAAATTTGACATGTGTTCCCCTAAAAATAAAAATTTACCTGTTCCGGCGTTTTCGACAAATGTCACGACTTTTAAAATTACTGAATTTATTCCATATTAAGTAGTTTCCATACTGTATAACAATCGGTACTTACAAAACCAAGTCTTCTTTGAGTGTCAAAAAAATGTCTTCCGGATAAAGGTGGAATGTCTAAAATACTTAGACGTTCTTCCAAATGGGCATAACTACTCCCGGTTGCAAGAGTCCCCCACACAGCAGCAGTATTGACAATCGATTCAGTATCCTCTGTGGCTTTTTCGGTTCGTATTGATACACATTCATTACAAACATTGCATTTATACGTAAACGTACTCACTAACCCAGACCGAATTTCTTCATGGTACATAAGTTTGCCACCTGTACATTGTTTGGAATGATCGTATTGTAGCGATACTGTTTGCGACAATAAATAATGTATGTCTACTATTCGATACCCGTTTAACTTAGGAATCTCTTTTTCTGCAGCGAATGTGAGTTGATGACTATTTACTCTAAAATAAATGTTACTATATAATACATACTATACTAGGTATCTTAAATTTTTTGCTCACCTTTCATATTCTGCTATTGAACCCCAAGTAAAATTATATTCTTCACTCTCACAGACATCGTTATTCATAGCATTTAACGTGTGATTTTGCACTTCTGCTACTTTTGGTACATTGCTCTCCTCTGCAATTACTAGGAAAAAATAAAGAAACACTTGAAGAAAAATTAAGCATACCATTCCTAGCTTCTGATTCTGCAGGTTTCTCTGCATTACTCTCATTTCCGACTACTATGAAAAATAATAAACAGAGTTATTTTGAGAGAAAATAACAAAGGAGAAAATAACCATACAGCTATTTTATTATTTGATCAACTTACCGGAAGAAATTATTTTATCTAAAATTTCTTTTACAGCAGATTTTCTTGCAGCAGAAATTTTCGCTGTTCTCGCGTGTTTTGAACGTTTTTTTTGCTTTGAAAGTATTAGTCGTCCCATGATTTACACCTCGGCTTACACAAACAGACCACGAATTGACTATCGAACACTATCGAAGCAAACACTGCATAAAACAGAATAAAACAAGAATCGCTCTTCATTGCATTTTCCCGCGCAATGCTTAGAAGTTATAGTAGATGGTAACAAAACTAAAAAGATACCTTTTTAGTGACTTTAGGGTAGGGAACTGTTTCGGACCGCACAAAAAAAAATTGTAGCTATCCCTTAGTAGGTGGCAGCATGTCATGGGCCATTCTATAGTAAACCGTAACGGTCACTTGAAATCCCAGCCTTAAACGTATAACGTGGTATGATTGTTAGACGCTAGACCTGTTGGTAGATGCGAGAGCTCGATATTGTAAACGCAACACATATCACTCAACGGTCAACGCAAAACTAAAAATCTTGGAACCAAATGACTACTGCTGCCGCTCTAGATGTCGAAACCAGTTTGGGTACGCTCAGTGCTATGTGGTGGCGCATCTTTATGTATTCCTTCAATCAACGGTTAAATATTTGACTCCAGATTTAATAAAAGAATTAATCCCATCTATAGGAATTCGAATGGATTTCCAAGCTAAATTAGAAGATTATAGCAAAATGGTATTTTCATATATCTTTGAAGTTAATTTATTATAATATACTAAATAATGTGACTAATTGCCAATTCATTTACATCAGGTACTTGAATTAGATATCAACAACGGATCAGTTGTTGTAGAAGATGTAGTAGTTATGGATGGTGCCGATTGTGTACCTATTCCAGCAAGTCATAGGCAGATTGCGTTTTCCGGTCTAGAAAATATGCATATTAATTACAAGTTTCCGGAATTTGATCTTCAAACATTACTTCAAACTCAGCCTTTGGGTCCTGAAATTTTATAATAATAATAATAATAATAGTATTTTATTGCCCAACAGATTACAATCCAATTACAGGACAATTTACAATTTATGCACTATACAAAAGCATATACAGCAAAAATGAAAATAAGATAACAATAAAAAGAGATAATAATGAAAGTAACAGTAAAAGTAACAGTGCACCCAATCGCAGAGCAAGTCCCAACCCCACTGCGCCGAACAGTATGCAAAATCCATACGGATAGCAAAACACAGTAAAATGATATAAAAATAACTATAGATAATAATAATCTCACACTCTGGCATTTGTTGATACAACCATAATTAATTATCATAGCCAGACACCAAACCCAAACCGATTGCCATCAACAGACCCCCACCAGCCGACGCTAACGGAAGTGCTCCCCAGCCACGGAAACCACAGATCTAAGACACGTGAAATTAATATCACACATACCGGATATCTGGTTAAAATTCGTGCACATGGAGAAAATGGGTGATCCAAGTAACGCATTCGTCCTAGCCTGAGGGCAGTAGAATGCATCACCCCGCCGAGACACCAGTCGCGGCACAAGAAATGGAACCTGGGAGAGTAAGGATAGGCTATCAATCCCATTGTGCAACAACTTGTATAAGAACGAGATAGCATGAATGGCTCTTCTACATTCCAAAGACGCCACCCCAAAACGTGCCAGCAGCTCGGTGTGCTCACACCCACGAGGAGGATAGAAACCATCAACGCGAAGTGATAAAAATTTCAGAAACTTCCTTTGAACAGCCTCAAGAGAGAGCTTATGGGTTTCATAGACAGGATTCCAAATTAGTGAACCATATTCTAGTCTAGACCTAACCAATGCAAAATATAAAGATCTAAAAGCAGCTATATTAGAGAAGGAAGAACAATTCCTAATAATGAAGCCCAAGGCTCTTCGCGCCGACGACGCCACGCCAGAGATATGTTCAACAAACGTCAACCTCGCCTCAAATGTAACCCCAAGGTCGTTAACCGAGGCAGTACGGGTAAGGATCCCACTCCCCAAAGCATAGGCAAAACTCACGGGCCGCAGCCTCCTCGTAAATGTGACAACCTTGTATTTCGAGATATTTAGGTCCAATTTATTAAGTCGGCACCAACCGGCAATGTTGTCCAACTGTTCCTGCAGGAAGACGCAATCATCGCCATCTTGAATACTATGAAATATTTTTAAATCATCAGCAAATAGTACCTTCATCGAATTGACGCAGAGCACCAGATCATTAATAAAAATCAGGAACAGTAATGGACCCAGGTTGGAACCCTGTGGTACGCCCGATGTCGAAAGGAAGCAGTAGGAGGCGAATCCGTTGTACTGAACATACTGATACCTGCAGTGCAAATAAGAAGAAAATAAAGAGACCAGGGAGTCACTGAAACCAAAACGCCTCAACTTCCCCAACAACACCGAATGACTGACTCTATCGAACGCCTTAGAAAAATCCGTGTAGATAACGTCCACCTGCCCCTGGCCATCAAGAACGTGGGAGGTGTACTACATGAAGTACGCCAAATTAGTAATAGTAGATCGCTTCTCCATGAAACCATGCTGGTGTTCCGAAATAAAGTTTGAAACAGATGGGTAAATATGCGAATAAACACATATCTCGAACACTTTAGCAAAATTCTGCAAAATAGATATTGGTCTGTAGTTACTAATCATGGTTGGGTCACCACTCTTCAAAACTGGACAAACTCGTGACAACTTCCAAGTATCAGGAAAAGTCGCTGTTTTTAAGATCAAATTGAATGAAACTGTCAGAAGTCGCGTAAATATCTCCACACAATCTCTTATCAAGAAACTGGGAATTTGATCATGACCTGCAGTTAATTTATTAGGAAGTCGAAGGATAGACTCACGAACAGTTCCAGGTAGGAACACGTTAATATTTATATTTGGCAGGTCATTCACAGTACCATCCCGATCATCGTTATCGCAACCCGGCGGAAGATACACCGAAGCAAAATAACTCGCGAAGGCATTAACAATTTTATTGGGGTCGTCGAGCTCCTCATCATTATAATTCTAGTTGCACCTTTTTTAGATCGTATAAAAGACCAGAAGCGCTTAGGATCCTCAACGATGCCGCTCTCAACCGCAGTCAAGTATGAGCGGTATGCAGAGGAAACAAGATCCCTCAGCAATGTCCTAACTCTGCGAAAACCCGCCAAGTCAGCACAGTCACCAAATCTTCGAAACCTACTGCGATAACCTTCCTTCAGTTTAATGTAGTGAACGATTTCTCGAGTATACCAGATAGGATATCTAGACCTTTTATTATGATAAACAGGAACATGCTTGTCAAAAACAGAAGAAAGTCTGCCGTAAAATTCAGTGCAAGCCTCATTTACATCTGTTAATATGTCCAGGAATGACCAATCAATATCAATAAGGGCCGCATATAAGTCAGGAAGATTAGCTTTTTTAAAGTTATAAGTACCGCCGATTGGCTGAATTAGTTTGAAGTTCACAACCCTGTGAAGTGCAAGCACAACATCGATCGAGAGAGCCGGATGGTGTGAGTCAATCGATAGCAAGGGAGCATTGTCATGACAAACTTCACAATCGACATCTGACAGTACTAAATCCAGGAGACGCCCATTGCAATTAGGTACACTGTTCCTCTGTTCAAGATTTGTGAAATCAATGAAATTCTGCATGGTATGTGACTTAGCATCGCTGACTCCTGGACAGCCAAACGATGGCACATTGAAGTCACCCATGATAACCACATTAGTTAAGTCAGATACAAACAGTTCCAGCTGCTCCAGGAACAATTCAAAATCAGTAACATTTACATCCGGAGGAACATAAATAACAATGACAAAAAGCTTATACAAATTAACATTAATCTTACAGCACAGAATGTCCACGACAGGCATGATGTCCAGTTGGGACACATCAATTTCTTCTACAGTATACGTACCAGTTACAGCTAACAACACCCCACCACCACGCGAACGATTCACCAGCCGAAAGTCTGTCTGCTCTAAATACCGCATAGGTGTCAGGAAAGCACTCACCACTGAGAACGTCTGAGGTCAGCCACGTCTCGGACAACGCAATCACATCAAACTCCACATCACTAACCGCCGAGTACAAATGATCGATTTTAGTATTTAGACCACGAACATTCTGATAGTAAACAGATAGACGATGCTTATTTTCATTGTAATTGTTGGGCATATTTAGTTTTCCGAAACAATTTTGGGAACTCCTCGAACATATTTAATGCGAAGATTGGTTTCACCATCAGCCATTCGCTCCTGTAAGGCCTTCCTAAGAGAGCGATAGTGTTCAACTTGCTTTGGTGTTCTATCAAATGAAAAAGTGATTCCTCTCAAGGAATCATTATCTTTTGAAGTTTTAGCCCTGCGAATAATTTCATGTACTGACCTCTCATTATTAAATTGAATTTTAATTGGTCGCAGAGCCGTCCTTGTGGAATCATATTTACCCAGGCGAAACTGTTTATAATCATCATCCACTGCGAAGCCACTAAGAATCTTCTTAATTGCCTCCTTGTCATGCGTTTCACGCTCCGTTTTGGAAGCGCTCCTGATTTCCCCAACACCATAAACAACAATAATTGACTTTCTGGCCTCACGATCGCGAAACTCCTGTAGTAGATCCTCAAACATATCGTGATCAACAGTCTTACTCCTGTTCATTAACGAGTTATTCCGCAGTTCACGAATTTCATCCCTCAACTCAACAATCGCTGCTTTAAGCTCCTTAACATCGTTACCAATGCCAGTGCAGTTGTTACATGTCCAATTAAGCCCACGCTTAGTCTTCAGTGCCCTGACATCCGATGTGCTGAGATCCACGCACGAATGACCGAAGATCTTCTTGCAAACACCACAACTCACAGCCCTGTGCTCCTCCGTCACTGCGTCGCAACAAGATCACTTTAGAGCCGCAGGCATAATGAGCAGTAAAAAATTAAATCCCTGATTAATGCTAATCTCACCCAGGCAAAGAAACGACAACACACCTGTGCGGCGGACAGGTATTTTAAAAAATAAAAACAATACGTGTTCGACTATTCAAGAATGTATAATAAAAACATTCAAACATTCAAGAAAAACAGGAAAGGCGAAAAACATGTGCACGGCACAGTGACAAACGAGTATACACATATATGTATGTACACGCACAAATTTTAAATTATTATGGAAATAATAAAACTTTGGACAATCGCAGGCGATCACATCTAGTGAATATAATAATAAAACATATTTACATACATCTTAAAACAGTAATATACTTAATATAGAGTTAAATATAACACTCTAATTTATATTGTTTTATTTTTATTTATTCGCCTAACACATGATGAGTATAATGTATTATGCGCAAAAATAATGTCTTTGTTCCCTAAGGAATGTGCAGCCACGTACTATGTTTCATCTGTATCTAAAAAGGATTCTGTAACTGGTAGATCAATATTGGCAAAAGGGCGCTTGGTAGACAAATGTCGAAATTTGTTATTCAAGAGTGGGGAATCATTGCCAACAAGAAGAAAACGACGACAAGCATCCAATAATAATTCTTCTGATACAGAGGAAGAAAATTGCAATTTTGGTAAGCAAGCACGTCTGTTAATTAGGTTATTTCAATATAACATGTTCTACAATATTATTAATTAAATCACAGATATCACAGACTAAACAACCCAGACCGGCAACTACTTGGAAAAAAAATATCCAAGATCTTCTATCCTTGTCACACATCAGTGAACTTGGTACGAAGATGGCGCTAGCAGCATATTGGCGCGGAATTTGAAATGAACTTGCTTTTAGAATACGCTTATTAAATATGTTACTTATGTAACAGAAACATACACAAAAGTTACTAAAACTATGGTAATAAATATTACTTACTGTAACAATTATAGCCATAGTTTGAGCGTCTTATGTGTAATTTTGTGGTGTTACATATTAAATATGTGATACGAAATATAAATATTAATCTTTTACTTACATGTATTGTAACATTGCTCTTACGGTGACCTATTAGACACAATAAACTACTGAGATTATAAAAAATATAATAATCAAGTGAAAACTGTCAAGGAAAACATAGAGATATAATAATAATAGTTTTTATTGATACATATACTTGTACAATACATAGTAAAATTAAATTACACAACCAGTAACGAGAAGACAAAAATAATACAAATCTTGTAATATAATATAATATGATGACTAAGAAATTTTGTAATATTCATATTTAAAGCACAACTTTACAATATTTATACTCACTAGTCGATATTTGCACAAAACCTGTGCATTTTGTTAACTTCATCGTGTCCAAACCCGCACACTAAACACTTGGACACCATATTTGTATCAACATATAATTAATACGATGTACGACAAAGGATTGCAAAAATATGTCAAGCGTGTCAAACTTGAAATCTAGTTTTGAATGACATATAACCACAGCATAACAAACATTTCAATTGACGCTAGCGCCATCTCATCTCCAAGTTCAGTGAATCTGACAAAGATGGTAGAGTACTGAAATTTACGTTTGCTAAACAAGGATGAGTACTCTGGATAAAATCTAGGATTAAGTTGCCGGTCTGGATTGTTTAGTCTGTGCAGATATTGAAGGGGATGTCAATTATAAATGGTTGAAACAATATGGCGAATCGTGGACTACTGTTCTAGAAAAATGGCAGGCCACATTCTTGTTGAGAAGAAAATCCCGATATAGTACTGCGCAAGACTTTCTTGATGAATGGCCAATACTGAAGCAGCCAAGGTCTAATATTTTGGTAAATATCAGGAAATATTAGTACTATAATTTTGTGAACTTTCTTTTCTAGATTGAACTGGACTTTCAAAAATTATATCCTACTAAATGTAGTCATTTGAAGTTAGTCTGGGATACATTTTTTAAGAAAATTCTGTCATTAAAAGGAAATGTTATAAGCACTACAATTGATAATTACATGGAAATTTTAGAACGTGACAATCTATCAGAAGGTATGTGTATGTATCTATGTATGGTAATGTATATGTATCTATGTGTAAATTTGAATAAGTTTTGTTAAATATTAATTTCATAAATAAATATACTAATTACTGCCAAACATTTTTCTTTGTTCCTTATTCTATTTTTTTATATAAAGCTGTTCGCGGAGTAGTAGTATAGTAATGGTATAGTATTAATGATAAGTAACAGGAAGTAAGTGTTGCAAATAGATCCTATAAAAAATAAACCACTAACTTATTTTTTAGCTTCAGCTTTAGTTTTTTCTTCAAAGATTATTTAATTTTATACTTAATGTCTTTAGTTAAGAAAACTTTGCTGTCCGAATACGTATAGTCGTTAGCTACTTAACTAGTTAACATGCTTTAGTTAAGAAAAACTGATTTATTGCCAAATATACATCTATATATTTACATCGTTGATAGGATTTAGTTGATCCGACGTTTCTACGGAAAATCTGGCATCTTTGGGGTAGCTCTACCCTGAGACGGCAGAATATTTTCTGTAGAGACGTCGGATCTTCTAAATGCTATCATCGGTGGAAATATAGATATGTATTTGACAATAAACAATTTTTGTTAACCAAAGCATGTAAAATTACTCGAAATGGATAAATGTTCTCTATGGAAGATAGTACATCTTAAGTAAAATAAAAAAATTATTTGTCTTAATAAAAGATAATCTTCAGACAAAACAATATTTAAAAAATCAAGCCTATAATTTTGTCGATGTAAGAAAGTGTATCTTACAATAATTCTAAAATGTTCTTGATTCAAGTAAATGTATCTTAAGTAAAATATAGAAAATATTTCACTTAATGAAAGATAATCTTCAAACAAAGAAATTTCTAAAAAGTCAAGCATTTCATTTAGTTGGTGTAAGATTGTGTATCTTCCAATAATCCCAAAATATTGTTGAATCAAGTAAATAAATCTATTACAATGAATAATTGCTTCTTGGGATAAGAAAAATTTTCTTAAGTATTCAAAGAAATATTTTTCTTGTCTGGAGAAGTAATTTATTTGCGTATATAGGAAACAAAGATTTATTCCATTCCCATTTAATTGCACATTTTCTGACTCGTTGTCGAACATTTATGATTTCCGCGTGTCAACAAATTAAGAGCAGATTTAGTTTTAATGATCCACTTCTAAAAAATTTAGACTACTTTATTCCATGAAATTCGCATTCTGATAGTTTTAGAAATAAAAATCCATGTTTATTTCCAATTTTTCAAAGTGCTAAAAGATTTCTTCCCTATAATACAGTTGATATAGAATAACTAATTGATAACGAATGGAGAAAGTTACCCTCAATTTCACAACAGAAAATAAGAAATGAAGAACAAATAGTTATTTTTCGGTGGCGCTTGTTACAATATAAAAATGTTCTCATAGTTTTTGAATTTAAAAATTTAGCCACATGTGTGTTAAACCTCACTCTAATGCCCAGGGTGAAAGAATATTTAGTAAAGTTAACATGATTAAAACTGCAAAGAGAAATAACTCATGTACATACCTACATTGCAATCAATTAATTGTACGTACATGTACAGAAAAATAAGTTTGAAGATTCTGACATGTCTGATTAAGATACCGAGATAGAACTTAATTTCAACTAATGATTTAATTTTATCGCTAACTTGGGTCGGCTTTTAATTTTACTTTTATTTTTTACACAGAAAATTTGAATTGTATTGCATCTTGTCTTGTTTAGTTCGTTACGTTCAATTGTAATAAGTAAAATAAAAATTAAACATATTTTTGTTTCTTATTTCTTGTATGTACTATATTTTTTTTGAATAGTTGGCAACGCTGAAGGGTATTAAGATGCAACAAGCTTTATGGCACAACACGAACTATGAAAAATCTAAACTCTTACCTGTGTTGCAATTAATATTTTGTAGTTTCTTATTTTAGTGTAGATTATTGTAGCTATTGTATATGGATATAGGGAAATAACTCATGTACAGTTCTGTGCAATAAATTGGCGTACACTTAATATACGCTTATGTAAATATGACTTTTGTTTGAATACCTGTCATGTATGACAATTTGAATTGACGCTATAATTCCATTTGTCAACTTAACTTAAGCCATTTTCACAATGGCAAAATAATGTCAAAATTAGCAATAAGACGTGTACGCCAATTTATTGCACAAAACTGTACATACCTAAATTGCAATCAATTAATTGTACGTACATGTACAGAAAAATAAGTTTGAAGATTCTGACATGTCTGATTAAGATACCGAGATAGAACTTAATTTCAACTAATGATTTAATTTTATCGCTAACTTGGGTCGGCTTTTAATTTTACTTTTATTTTTTACACAGAAAATTTGAATTGTATTGCACTGAGTGAACTGTATTGAACTGAGAAGTTCGAAACAATTGTCCGTATTTTGTAAATAAAATTATAGTGAAACAAATAACCAAGTGTGAACTTTCTTTTACCTTTATTATATGGATATATGCAGGAAGTATTTAATTGCAGTGTAAAGATAAAGTGTTTAATACCTCAAAAGAAATATCTTTAATAAATATAATATCTATAATAAAAGCAATAAGCATCATTCCATATTTTTATTAATAAAAACTTTTAAACATGAACAAGTATTTTTATTTCACAAAACATTACACTGAATAACAGAAAGCATGAAGAAAATATTAAGTACATTTCTAATTGTTATTACAATAAGTTAAAAAAACACTAAAATTAACTCTTGAATTTTACACTACTGTTATTTGCACAAACTTAATGTCAAAACATGAATGTTGATCATTAAAATTACATGTTTTCAAGATCGGGTATTGTCAACAATATTTCAGTACTATACACTTTTTCTTCTTCCATATTAACATGATAAAATCAGCATTAACCATGTTTAATCTTAACAATAAATTCTGGACTCTGTGTCTAATTTAAATGAATTCTTATTGGCAGTGACATGATGTTTAACTTGAACCCATACAAGTTCGATGAGGTGATATGGAGGTAAACGCAAAGCAGAACAACCTTTTTTTCATACTATATCATTAACACCATATAAAGGTAAATGAAAGGTTATTTCTTTGCAAGCTCCAGTCATTCAGATTTTAGTATACTGCTGTCAGCAAAAATTCCTCGTGGTACCTAAAAGTTATTCAACCTTTCCTTTGACATGTTCGTTTTATTGGCCATAAGCCACCATTGGTATTAATAACTTGGAATCAAAATACTCATATATAATTTATACGATAACTCACAGAATATGCACATATATATTAACACATTTTTCTACAATTTGGTAACTCATTCCTCAAGAAAAATGAAATCACATGTCGTGCAAATAATTCTTTTATGCTTCATCCAAGTTATTGTTTTTTCTTAATATTCTTACTACTACCCACTTTGTCTGCTGTTTGATTGACAGTAGTTGTTTTAGGCATACTATATATTTATGCTTAAAATACACATTATAAGCCATTTGCCTTTGTCCAAACCTTATACCCCTTATACATTTTTCTTTACGATTTTTTGTAGGACCCAGTAAAGCGCTACCACCATACTATAAAATATTAGCGATTACAAAAAGAAAGCTAATGAAAGTGACAAAATACCTTCATAAAGGGAATATTTTACTTGCGCCTTCTAAAAAGGAGGACTATTTTTTAAGAATGTTAATAATAAACAATAAACTATGTAAAATACAATAAATAAATGTTTGACAAAATAAGCAAAAAGCGATTACTTTGCGATTTAAATGCATAAACCAATCACCCGAACGTTTCTTTTCACATTCCTTTCTCATCTTTTGTTTGAAAATTCGTTCTTTCAAGAATGCCTATCAAAGCAGTATCATCGTACAGATTCGTGAGGTACTTACTTACAGTTCTAGGGATTTTGTTAACTTGCTTAAGTACAGTTTATAATGGAGAATGTTGAAGAATATTCCAATAATGATTTATTAAATTTGTTTTACACGCACGGTGAATGTGGACGAACATGCAGACTATTTAATGAACGATATCCGGACCTACCAACAATGACTCCCGGAAAATTCGCAAGAATCGAAACTCGCTTTATAGCAACTGGAAACGGAAGGGCAACTCAAAATAACCTAAAGCCCGCCCGTAACTGATAATGAAGATAACGTGGTGAATGTGTTGGTGTTTTTTCAAGCTTATCCGCCGAGTTCAATTTCGACAGCAGCGCTGGATTTGGGTATTTCAAAAACATCAATTCACAGAATATTAAAAAAACATGGAATGCATCCTTTTTGTGAGATAACTGTTCAGGGATTACGTCTTGGTGATGAGGCAAGACGTGTCAACTTTTGCGAATTTATGATTTTGAAAATGACTGAAGATCCGAGATTTCTTCATCAGATTATGTGGACTGATGAATCGAAATTCAGCAGGCAAGGAATTACAAATCGCCGAAATACTCACTACTGGGCACAAGATAATCCACATGTTATTAGGGAACATAATCACCAAGACCGCTTTAGTTTCAATGTTTTTTGTTTAATTATGGACAACAGAGTGGCTTATCAAGTGTACGATGAAAATTTAAATGCGGCTAGATATCTGGAGATACTGAGAGGGTTTGTTAGTGATTTTCTAAATGCCCTACCTCCACGTGATAGAGCAAACAGTTGGTTTCAGCTTGATGGTGCCCTAGCACATTCAACTATAGCTGTACACCGGCAATTGTCAATGATGTTCGAGGATCGGTGGATTGGCCCGCGGGGACCTTGGAACTGGCCACCCAGATCACCCGATTTGACCCCCTTGGATTTTTACCTCTGGGGTCGTATAAAAGTACCGTCAACTGGGGCTACTTTGATCACTTATTTGCATAGATTCATAGATTAAAAAAATGTGAACCGAGATATATGAAATTAAAAATCAAGAATCTGTTACTGCCATGAATGTTAGTACGTATGCAAAATTTGAAATTCCCAAAAGCAATGTTTTTTCATAAAAAAAAAATAGCCTGATCAAAGTTATACTGGGTTTGGGGCTAATTTGATCACTATAGAAAAATAGGCTGAAACTTTATATTAGGGATCAAAATAGCCCCATTTCAATATCATAATGAAGAATAATTATCCCCCAATTGTTTTTACCCACCTCCTTCTATTTTTTTTTGGAATAAAAACTATTAAGATAGCCTATTTTTAATTTTCTTGCAAAATTTCAAAAACACTTTAAAAGAAACAAAATAAATAATACGCAAAATATATACCAACTCCATATTTAAAAACTAAAACATATTATCCAAAAATCTTTCAATATTTTTAAAAATATATTTTTCCCTTCGGGAAGACAGCAGTGTAACCTTCTTTACAACTTCTTGTTTTTGTACAACACTTTCATCCGTCACATGGGGAAAAACGAAAAAGTTTTCTTTTTGACCTTTTTTAAACCTCATAAATTTAACACTCATCATCTAGCACTTCAGTAACGCGCTTCTTCGAGTTTATCAGAATTGTAATTCTTGTAAGATCTCGTTCCCAACAACCTTTTATAGTTTCGCATTTTCTGCATTCAAAAGTGAATTTACGAAATTGGCATCAATATAAGTATCGGCAACTTTTATGTATGTAGGTATTTGTCCCAACAAATAAATACGATAGGTATCCCTGATCAAAGTAGGCCCATATGAGTGATCAAAGTAGCCCCGTAATAGATCTAATTAATTTTCGAACTAACTAACAAAATTACAATGTTTGTAAGTATGATTTCTTTAGGTTAGAATATCAATTAAGGTGATGCGTGGCCGCAAAATGCCTGGAATTCATTTCAACCATAGTTACACAATAAATTTTTTGAACTAATAAATAATAGTCACTTTGTGTCTTATCATCTTTTTGTGACTAACCTACTAACGTAACAAAATGTATTAACTGCTATTATTTGTCCTCTGAGCACAGACTTTCTACTACAATATGCTAATACTAGATTTTAAAAATACCCAACAACAACGCAGCAATTTTGAATTTTGAAAGTTTAGGTGCGGGTGATCAAAATAACCCCATGATGATCAAAGTAGCCCCAGTTGACGGAACTAGTGTACTTTAGGCCGGTACAAACTAGAGAGGAATTATTGAACCGTGTTCACCATGCGTTTACTAATATAAGTCCAGACGAACTTCGGAGATCTGTTTCGCGAGGAGTATATGACAGAGTTATTCAGTGTTTGAACCAAAATGGAGGTCATATAGAACAATTATTGTAATTTTACATTCTCTTATTTTTTGTCATTATGTTCCAATTTTTTGTTTTTATTTTATATTTCGTTCTAAATGTTATGTACTAATGTCATGTTCTAATTAAAGTAAATTTTTTACCGTTTCATTGATGTTTATTTGGTTTCGAAAGGCAAGCGATGTTTCGGTTTCTGCCAAAAAACCACATTAAAATAAAAAAATTGGATTAGCAAGAAAACCACTGGAAATAGGTATAGGGAATGTTATAGCAAATCGATGCAGAATCAAATTCTGCATCCGACCATCCAATAAAATACAGGTGTCCCATTTGAAAAAACGAGCTTTTTCAACTTTTAAAATGATGTAATTGGTCATTAAATTTTGGATACCCTGTATGCGATAAATCAGTTGTCAATATGGCATTCGAAAGTATCATTCCTGTGCTTCCGTCTACCCCAGAAGCGCTTTCCACCAATCGAAATTGGTTAGTAGTCTATATTATGCCGGTTTCGGACCACATAATTTTGAACGCACAAATTTAGAGATATTTATCGATTTTACAGCACATTTTACTTTAAATTCTAGTCATCATTACCATTATTTTAGCACATTTATACCAAAAGACGTGTTTTTTATCAGTTTTTACTCGTACAAACCAAAAATCAGCATAAAAATTAAATTTTCTGAGTACCCACTAAATTGTGAACCGCTAAAAATATCCATATTTTCTAAGTTTAGTGTTGTTTATCCTCATTTTGAATACGTTTACCTTAAAACACTCATTCAAATCTCAAAATTACGTGAAAAATTCAATTTTTGAACAACCACGAAATCGTGAACCTCTAAAAATAATTATATTTTCTAGTTTTACTGCTGTTTTTACTAATTTCTATCACTAATTTATTTATGAAAAATCATTAATATTCTTTACCAATTTTTGAAGGTGGCCCTCAAGTCCACCCCTGAGGGTATCTTATATTTAAATATTCAAAACTTACTTTATCATCATCAACATGTCTTTGTTAACGTAGGCATGTATGTATATAAAACATAACGTTAAAACATATGAATGATTGAGATGTATCGAGAGCAGAGAAATAGAGTAGGGGAGAACGCGCTTCGACGAGTGCGCATCCAGTTTTAAGCAAACGCTATAGTGGTCGCCATTTTGCAGGAAGGCATTTCTTTTCACACGTAAGTTTGTTTACATTTTTCTAAGTCAATGAACTTTACATGCGAATTGTTGAGCTAGGTATAAATATAACCTTCAAAATGGCGGAATTCAATTTAACTTAGTTGGCGCATCTTTAAGCGCGTTCTCCCCTACTCTATTTCTCTGATCGAGAGGTGTTTCGCCCTCACCCTGTCCCTGTAGCGAACGTAACATTGAACGTAATAGTTCTAGTAACATAATATCCAACGTCAAAGAAAATAAGTGTATTAATAACCTTTTTGCTAAAAAATTCAACGATAGAAAATAAATTAGTTAAATAATTATTTTAAATATAAATAAATTGGATGGACTCTGTTAAAAGTTATGCAAAGGAAATTAAATCACTTAATAATGATCCAATGAAGTACATAAATTCATATAACTCATTACCTAAGCTACCAATAAATAAAATTCTGCATTACAAATATTTCAAAATTCGAAAATATTTTAACAAATTCATTTGATTAAAGAGTATTTGTAAAGAATAAGAAATATAATGTGAAGAAACCGATTTTATAGTTTATTAGTTGCTCATTCCATTGATAGATGTCGGTAAAACCAGTATTTATTGTGCACGGATTATCGGATGGTTCACTTAAATGAGGGGTTTTGCCGCCTAATCTACCTAATGCAGGCGCACCTAGAGGGCGCCACGGTGTTAGAAACAAGAGACCTAGAAGTAAATTTGAATCATGACTTTAACCGAATAATTGAGATGTCGCTACTACTGTGCTGTTTTATGCAAGTGCGTACAGGCCGTTAACCAACAAATTTTGTGTGTGTTGCTAAACATTATTTTTCTTATTACTACTTAGTTAGTGGTATGGTTAGTGGTGTTATAATCGTACCGTAAGTTCTGTAAAGAGTAATATGATATTTTTATTAAGTTGACATAATGCATTTTTAGACTTAAAATATGGATAGAAGCTGGTGCATTGTATCAATTGTATGTGCTGCGTACAAGCAAGAGCGATGCATATTTTCCGAGAATGCGAACAAGTAACTAATGGCACTAATAGTTGACATATAACCCGAAGGTGAGCTGGAGATTTTTTGTTTGTAGTTCTGATTCTAAGTGCAACAAGGACCACCTGGTTGTAGCAAGGATTTTGTTGGTTTCCGATTACACCAATTAAAGTTTGCAATTATTAGGAGTATAATATAAGTGAGAATAATTGTAGTTGAGATGTCAGGCGATTTTTGACAAAATGATTAGTATACATTATAAAGGACCTCTAATTGAACAACTTTTTCTTACAAAATTATCAATGCAAATGTAGGGAAATGGAGATAAAAAATAAATTAGGTACTCACCGAGTTAATCTTGCAGGTTACAGCCCATGTGAGATATCCCATATAGAGCATTGATATAATGAAAATCGCAATAAATGATGTTTATTTAAGCTCACAACACAACAATTACCTTTGATTTCCACGTTCTTTGATTGAATTTTAGCAAAATTGCAAATACGAGATCACATGATATCAGCTGTTTTTGTTGACATTTGATGGTGCTTTTAAAATCGCAGAAGTCATAAGAAAACATACAAATTGACCTAAATTGTGTGTGATTATGTGAAATAAACATCAATTATAGTGATTTTCATGATTTCAATGATCTATATGGGATACCTTACATGAGATGTAACCTGCAAAATTGACTTGGTCAGTACCTAATTTATTTTTTATCTCCATTTCTCTATGTTTGCATTGATAATTTTATAAGAAAAAGGTGTTCAATTAGAGGTTCTCTATAAGGTACACTAGTCGCCCGACACCTCAACTGCAGTTTAAACCTATGGGTGTATAAGAAAGCCTTTAAACTACACGAAAAACTTACTACTTGTTTTTAAGTTTCTATATTATGTTTTTTCACAAGCAATCAATCCATGTTTAGCAGTGTTAATAGAAACTTCAGATTTCTTGGTACAGAAGCATTTATGGTTTTTTTTAATGATTTTCCTGTGCAGTTTCCTATAATGAAAATGTGCCTTTATACTATCGTTGATATTTGTTAGTATACAGTTGTAATTATTATATTTTATTATTCAGGAGCGAAACTTGGCAACAGCAAATGGGCATGAAACCTGTGCTAGATGCCAGTACAACATGTAATAAGAAACTTTGCAGCCTACATTTTGACACAACATACTATGCACACCCTCGTTCAGTACACCTCAACAGAAATGCAGTGGCGACACTCCATCCCATGAGGCCACATGGAGCTTAAGGCAGCCATATCATTGGAAGGCTCACTTGTTTTACGACAACAATAAATTAACCAATTTGGTGTTAGTTATTGCAGGTTTAATTTTTTTGTTTTGTTCTATAGCCATGTAATTAACATTATTTAGTTTTTAAGCCCTAATTCTCACTCTTTTAATTATATATTGATGAAAAGACGTCTACTAAATTTGTTAGGTATCTTATGTATCCATATTTTTATTTATGTCACCTTATTTTATGTTCATCATTTATGTAATACAAGATTTTGTAAATGGTGGTAGTAAACATGGGCTTAAGTCATTGTGTATCTATCGGGTTTAATTACCTACTTTGTAGTATTTTGAGTAGGTACTTGTACTTTTCAACAGCAGTTCTATCTTTGTAGTAATATATATTGGACACTTGTGAAATATAGAAATAGTAATACAATAAAACACCTTTTTCACAAAATATAGTTTAATAACTAGATGTCACATTTCATGTGCACTGCACACATCGTCAGTAGTAACTGTTATTACTGACGATGTGTGCAGTGCACACAAAATGTGACATCTAGTTATTAAACTATTTTTTGTGAAAAAGGTGTTTTATTCTATTAATAAAAATATATTTGTTAGTCAAATATTCTACTTTTGGTAGATTATGCTATTGTTCGTTAATTTATTTTTGTACTGGTAATTTAACTAAAACACATGTTGGATGTTAGTTATAATTTTTCAATAGTAATCATAAATGTATACCTTTTCTACTTTGTAGTATTTTGAGTAGGTACTTGTGCTTTTTCAACAGAAATTCTATCTTAATGTTAAAAATATCTTTGTTAGTCGAATATTCTACTTTTGGTAGATTATGCTATTCTTCGTTACTTTATTTTTGTACTGGTAATTTAACTAAAACATACGTGTTAGATGTTAGTTATTAATATTCATAAATGTACTTTGTACCTTTTCTACGTAGCAATATTAAAGTGTAATTATTTAAGTAATTCTTTTCTTTAAAACGTTATTGTGTGGTTACAGCATTGTAATTGAATATCGTACTGCATACTGTTTTCCTTAGCAATGATTCCTCATTACTACGGGCACTAGTAAATAGTATGCAATTTAATGACAGTGTTGTGATCATGTACCGCGAGATCAAAAATTATATTGAAAAAGGTTTGCTATGGAATGTACAAGTCTGTCTTAAGTTATATCATTAAGTGTCACACTGCATTATATTTGCTCTTAAAATGACAAATATTAATGACAGTATGACACTTAATGATATAACTTAAGACAGATTTTTACATTCCATGGCAAACCTTTATCAATATATTTTTGATCTCGCGGTATTAAACCCTAATTTTTAATAAACTTAATTTTGAATTTCCCGCTACCAAATACATTTTAAATCGCCCGCTATTTGCTTAGTGTTATTGAAAACTGTAATTTTTTGATGCCAGCGCCTTCTATATCGGCCTTCACGCAATACAAACCGCGGATAAAAATTTTGGCTTGACTGCGCCATCTCATTCTAATCTGTGTTATTGTGATATTGTAGAAGTTGCAAGTGTTGTTATCAGTTGTTATTGGTTCCCAGTCGTGCCTCGTGTGCTCTATGATCGTTACAAACAAAAAATAACACAAGATAACAATCAACGTGTATAATTGTGTATAATAGAGAATATACTATGAGTGTGCCAGGTTATTCAAATATTATGCGAGAAGGTATGTTAACTGTTGTGAACAATCCGTGTGAATAAATATTGAAAGCATGCTTGTTTGTTCTAGATATACCTTCAAAAGTAAATTGTCTTCCAAAGAGCAATAGAAGTGACGTTGAACAAATATTTCGAAAATTTACGCCAGGCACGTTTGTTGTCCAGTCCGTTCGATATTTTACATCTATTAATGGTAAATGTGAATACCACGTCGATTATGTGAACACTTATAGACCATTACAAAAGGAAAATCTAAATGTTGCAACGTTTCAAATTAAAGCCCCCCACAATGTACTGTGCTACAATGTTAGGCTTAATGAAAATGGATCAATTACATTTTTATATAATGTGTTAACATGCACATGTTAAACATTAATATTGTATTACATGTTCGTATATAGGTGCATAATATGTTTTATTTTCTTGTCAGTAATAAATATTATCATTTTATTTGTAATTTCCATTCGATTCATTGTAGTGTATGTAGTAAGCAGGTAGTGTAATTTGTATGATTACGATTAGAGAGGCTTTTAAACTCATAAACATAACATTCATTAATCATATTTATATTTTAATTTAATTAATAAACCAAGTAGTAGGCAATCCAAACCACGTGGTTTCTCATTTAAATTCAATATGGTATTATTGGCATACCATAGCATGTGTACATATTCCGTGCGTTCAGGGAGTTACGGCGCTGGAAGCGTATACCGCTAGAGCTTGTGGCCAGCGCCTGAAGTCATTGAACGGGTCACAGTAGTACATTTTAAAATTGTTGCTTGGACATGCGTACTTTTACTACTTCTGAAGTCTGACAACGGCAATATGGTGTTGTGAAGTTTATTATTATTTAATTTAATTATTATTATTATTGTTTGAAGTATGAAGACGTGACATACGTACTTTTAATATCTAAACTAAAAATAAAGTCAACGTATTTGGTTTGTAATTAATATATGATAGCAATATAAAATCCTTATTTTAGAATTGACCGAGGAGATGTTAAATTATTTACTATAATATAAAGTGTATCTAAATATTTAATACTACATTTTACAGTGTATTATTATATGGATTATGTGGAAGTTTTCGATGAACTTTGTGTAATCTATTGTCAATATTATATCAGCAGTTTTGGTTGATATATTTATCGGCACTGTGAACAGTATTCATTTCAATTTTAATTAGTTGATGAATTTTCTGAATGCTAATGTTGCAGTAAGAGTAGGTATAACCACAGAATTATAACTGATACATAAGTTTATAACAGTTTATTACAAAGAAATAACTTTGTGTATTTATTTTATTACTGTAGTTGTAAAAACAATATTCTTCCAATATTTAACTTATTGAAATCTGATGTTAGCAAATTCGTTGGAATGTTTTGAGGTTTTAGTTGAAGATGATGTAACGATTAACACTAATATATTAGCAGTGTTGGCTGAGATATTTATCGGCACTGTGAATAGTTGTTCATTTCAATTTTAATTAATTGATGTATTTTTTGAATGCTACTTTGTAATAAGTGTATAAATAAATAAATAAATTGCCTATCCTATTGATAAATAAATATGACATAAACTGATAACATTGTGTGTTTGTTTTATTGTTGTGGTTGAAGAAGCAATATTATTCCAACATTTATCGTACTGGAATCTGATGGTAGATCTTGTGTAAAAGTCTTAAGTTACGTTACCTACCTAATAGACTATGTAGCTATGTATACTTATGCATACAATACTAATGTATTTTAGAACACGAAAATATAATAAGAAGATAAGGCCCAAAAACAAACAATATTATATATATAGCTCATTAGTTTCAGTAGCAGCTCTTAATATTTTTGATTAAATTTAGTGCCAAATTAGAAGGAATTATGCTGTTTGACATTACTTGTTAGTTATATCTATTTCAAAATACATTTCAATACCTATATAAACATATCAAAAAGACTTATTAGACACTATTTAACATCTATTGTGCAACATAATTGAAGTTTCTATTGATCGTATTATTCACAAGATTCAAATTTGAATTTTAACCACTTTCTTTTACAGCTGCTAAGTCATCGAGCCAAATTTATTATTTTCATATATTACTTAGGATTCACTAACAGTTGTTTGTTTATTAGAAATAAATAATCTACTTCAAGTAGAAAAAAGATATTCACTTTATATGTAAACCGAATATAATAGTACTTATCAATATCTATTTTATATGATAAATTTACCTATAACTTTCGCATAACATAAATATATCAACAAGTACAACAGCAACCGTAAAAATTATATTTACTACTACAATTAATACATTAATAATAATAATAATAATAATAATAATAATAATAATATATTTACTGCCATACAATTCCAAAAAGGACATCGACATTGTCATATTATATACATTGTCATATATATACATTGTCATAATTACACACTCCACACTCCACAATAATTGTAAAAAAAGTCAACAAAAAACAGTGACAAAAAAAGTTAAAAAAATGATTTAATGGAGAGCGTGTGCTCCATCGTGTCAAAGATCCGCATCCAAATATTCCTGAACGGAGTAGAATTCTCTCTCCATCAGCAGTTTGCGCAGCACTATTTTTGCCTTTGAGGATTGCAAACCGTTGATCTTATGGTGCACTTTATTATAAATTTTAATGGCTGCATAGTTCGTGCTTCCTTGTGCGCATTTTACTCGATGATGTGGCAATGACAAATTGTTTTTGTTTCTGGTGTTGTATGTGTGGAAATCACTGTGCTCACTATAAACACCACGATTCTCCATCACATGCTTTACACAGGTAAGTATGTATACGCATGGAAGGGTAAGTATTCCATGCTGCCCAAAAAGTCCCCTGCAACTTGTTTGCTGATCGCCAATTTTACTTAATATTCTTATCGCTCTCTTTTGTTTCAGGAATACTTTACTAGCCGAGACGGATCCACCCCAAAGTAAAATCCCGTAGGTAGCCACGCTGTGGAAATGACTAAAGTAGGTGACACGCGCCGCTTCGTAGGTAGCCACCTGACCTATCCTTCTAAGTGCAAACAAAGCCGATGACAACTTCCCGCACAGCATGTCGACATGGTGGCACCACCTCAGGCCACCGTCCATACAAAAACCGAGTAGGGTTGCAGTTTGGTGCCCATCTCTTGTCGAAAATAGTATTCTCTGAGACTTTTCTTCATTTAATTTGAGTTTCATGCAGTCGAACCAGTCCTTCCCACAATCTAACGAATTACTGGATTTCGTGTTTAAAGTTGATTTGCACTTGTCCCTATTCAATAACGTTGTGTCATCCGCAAACAAGGTTACACTATCTGACGTTATGTTTACTGGAAGGTCATTAACGTATATAACAAACAAAATTGGCCCCATCACTGATCCCTGAGGCACTCCACACGTCACCGTATACTCCCTAGAGTAGTCCCCATTCCAATACACCGTCTGTTTTCTATTCTGCAAGTAACTTTTACACAGTTGGAAAGGTACACCTCTAACTCCGTAATACCATAGTTTATCTAAAAGAATTTGATGATCGACTGTATCGAAGGCTTTACTTAGATCTAACATTGTTATTTCTGTGTATTCCTGTTCATCAAAAGATGTTAGTATGCTCTCGACAATGTCGACAATTGCTGTTGTTGTGGATTTCTTCTGCCTATACCCATGTTGGTTTTCGTTGAAAAATTTGTTCTTCTCGAAGTATTCCACCAAACGCTGTTTTAAGGCTGTTTCCAATACTTTCGAAAACACCGGCAGGATCGAAATGGGTCTGTAATTTTCATATTTATCTCTTTTGCCCTTCTTGAAGATCGGTACAACCTTGGCCAGTTTCAGTGCATCTGGGAAGACCCCCTCCATAAAACACAGATTTATAACATGTGCCAATGGCTCCATTATGTCCACTGCAACCTCCCTCAACAGAGCTGTAGAAAACCCATATATATCCTGAGAGCTTTTACTTTTTAAGGACTTTATAATTGCTAGTATTTCTTGTGGTGTCACCGGGCTCAAATAAAACGAGTTGGTATTATTTATTTTCATGTTCCTAAGATACACATCAGGCGCTCGCTCAGATCTACCAATGGTCCCAAGTATTTGCTGTCCAACAGAACTAAAATTTCTCTGAAAAGAGTTACAATCAAGTTGTTTTTCGATCATCTCAGTGTTTCCTGATTTTTGAACCTCTCTATTGACAACCTCCCATATCGCTTTCTGTCTATTGCCCGATAATACTACGTGTTTTGTGTTCATTTCTCTTCTACTCATTTGTATCTTTCTTCTATACTCCCTCCTGACAATATTGAATGCATTTTTTGAATCTCTATCGCCTCGCACCATCATCACTACTCTCAGAGCGTCCATTGTGTTTCTTATTTTGCCTATGTCGGTATTTATCCAAACTTTTGTTTTATCTCGTGGCTTCACTGTGATTTCCCTCATGGGAATAGATTCGTCAAGATGACTCATTATAGTGCCATGCAACCATGAGAATGCTTCTAAAGCACTTTTGTTTCGAAGCGCTTCAATGTTCAAATTTTGCAACTTCTTCCTAAAATTAAATATATTTATATCCTTCATTGACCGTTTTTTAATTGTTTTTATTTCAGGTAACCCAGAATTCGGAACTTTAGTTAAAGTAAGCACCTGTGCAAGGTGGTCCGATAGGTGTGGCTCTATCGTTTGTTTTGAATATTTTTCACTCATTATATTAGTGTACATGTTATCAATGCAAGTCGCTGATCTGGAGGTAACTCTCGACGGTTCCTCAAACACATTTTGTAAATTATACGATGCCAATAAATTTATTAGTTGTGACTTGTTGTTCATTTCTGATAATATGTTTACATTAAAATCACCAACTAATATAATATTTGTTGATGTGTATCTGCTAGTTACTTTCGATAACACCCCATCCAACTGTTCCATAAAAATAGCACAACTCGCAGCTGGAGCCCTGTATATACAAAGTACGATTAACTTCAATACCGGAACTTCTATACCGGTTATCTCAAATGTTTTCTCAATTGATTCATTCATACATATCTTTTTAAAGGCGATTGCTTTTTTAATCATTATCAACACACCTCCTCTTATATAAGTACTCCTACAAAAATGGTTACCTATTTTAAAATTATCTATATTTATTCGTTGCACAACATCGTCAGTCAACCACGTTTCGGTTATACAAGCTATATCTATATTATCAGTATTTAAGTACACAGCCAGTTCATCTATTTTATTGACTAGACCCTGTATATTAATGTTCAAGAGCTTTACTTTATTCTGATGCGATTGTACATTACTATTAATTATTTTTTGACTACTCACTTTGTTTAAGTGTTCATCTCTTTCCTCCGGGCTATGTGCCATAAAAAATTTGTCACGCATGTTCCAGCTGGCCATAATTCCGGATTCTTAATGTCGTTTATTTGGTCCATTGGAACTCCTATTTTGAATGAGGAATACTCCTCAGGGTGTTTTGATTTCATTTTGGTACACTTTACTTCCCTAAAATTTTGTGATTCCAGGTAGTCAATTAGTGAGGCCTCCTGCACTCCTGGGTCAAGTCTATAAACATGTATGTAGCTATACTTTGGAGCGGCTTGGATCGCACACTCCTTAGAGCTGGAGCCAATGACAATATTTCTTGGTTTCCTTGTCCTTCTCCTCACTTCCACAAAGTCACCTCCCTCAGACTCACTCTGTTTAACTGGACCACTACCAGTGAGATCCTTCTCGTTTGCTGCTTTATCCAGCCTCTCTGTGTTCACCACACCGACCAAAACTGTCCCCACTGTTTTATTTTTCGTCTCTTTCTGACTGACAACCGCTTCATTCTGGTTAGCTTCCCCTGCATCTCTAATTCCGTTTGATATTGTCAACTGTGCATTGGTATCTGTGACCGTATTGGATTTCCATTTTTCCACTTCTTCCTCCAGTCTGTCGTGTTTCACGCGCTTGTTTGCGTCCTCTGCAAGTATGTGTATTATTTGTTTGAGGAGTACTTCGTTTCTCCCATTTGCCTCGCAAAGTTCTCTCTTTAACTGTCCTATTTCATCCCTCTGCTCTGAAATACACTGTATTAGGGCATCAATTTTTGTTTCAATGTTCTGTAGATTGCTACTTGGCGATTTCAAACCTGTCGGATTTTCCTTTTCGCTATCCTCGCCCTGTTTCGAGAACATAACCTCACTTTTGCCACGTGCTCCGCAGCACTGCACCTGTTCATCGGAGTTTACGACTCCTGCCTGAAACGCACAACTTCTATGATATTTATTCGCGCAATCCATGCAGTCCATAGATGTCACGACCTTTTTCTTGCAATGTTTACACAATTTATCTTCTAAAATTGGTTTACCGGTGGGCGCCATGATCGATGTACCGTGCCTCTGTTATCAAATGTGTTTATTAATCCGCGGGTTTGAATTTTTAAATTCATATTTGAATATTCACCGCTTATCCCCACTTCTTTCTAGCGCCGCTAGGTCATCGAGCGAAATTATTTTCGCTAGACAAGATGGCGACCGCTAGCTCCAGCGCCGGCACTCAGCAGTCGCGTTCAGGACACCGCTCGAGCTAGCACAGCTCAGCGCTAGCGGCGCCGTAACTCCCTGAACGCACGGATTGTTTCTATAGCACGGATTATCGGATGGTTCACTTAAATGAGGGGTTTTGCCGCCTAATCTACCTAATGCAGGCGCACCTAGACGGCGCCACGGTGTTAGAAACAAGAGATCTAGAAGTAAATTTGAATCATGACTTTAACCGAATAATTGAGATGTCGCTACACTAGCGTCTACGGACAGGAATTCCACTGTGCCGTCAGGGCTTCCGCATGCGCAATAAAAGCAAAAATGTTTTTAGAATTTGTGGTATTATTAAATAGGAGTAGTTGTTTAATAATTAATTATTAAGAAATGTTTGATAAGTGAAACCGTACTTACTCAAATTTAAAAAGTAACTTAGTGGTCTCCCCTACTTATTTATTTACATTTAGGCGGCGCATTTCCATTCACTTAAATTAACACGATTTAGTAAAAAAACTGCGCACAACTTGTAAATTACAATCCTCATTTTATGTGATGTTCATTAATTGCATTGCAATAGCGTTGGTTTGTTGACTGTCCGGTTTGGATAATGCTTGTGATTTTTTGGCAGTTTTTTTAGTTGAATATAACCGCCTTTGCTGAGTGATTTTTTTGTTATGTGGTACATTATTATTATTGGTTTTACTACTTTGTGCAAAATTTGTAGAATTTTTCATAGCATCCAATGTTGGTCGAATAGGTGCACAAATGTTCCTGACTGCTTCCAATTGATCAAATGTCTTGATTTCATCCAATTGAAGCATTATGGCGGCTTTAAACTTTTTTAATTTGTTTTCAAAATTGTTCATCGTCTCCTGTTCTTTGCTGAGGCATGCAATTATTGTCGAATCAAAAATATCTTTTTCGACAATGGTTAAGTTTTCTTCAGTACCTAAAAAAAAAAAATTGGAATTCAATACTTTCTTTAATCAGTAAAAAAACAAAGCCAAAAATTATGTTATGAAACCCATAAAATACCCACATCCATAAATAATAATAAGTAAATAAATATGTAAACACAGTACAGCTGTCACCGTTTGCACAAATAGGCCAATCAAATTCTAATAAGTGGTATCTAACATAAAAGCAAGCTATTAAAACATCATCCCAATGCAAAAATGTATGTTACACCTCACCCACAAACATTAAAGTAGTATAGGTACCTGATTTCATTAATTTTTTTTTCGTAATAAGTAATTGATGTAAGAGATCTGAAATAAGAATTTGAATATTCTGTTATTATTTAACACAACAATGTCAATCAGTTTAAGTAAGTTTACCTACTTTATAGGTATACAAATTTTCATTTATCACTTGAATTCTTGAATTTATTTTATAAAAAAGAAATATTTTTTAAAATATTCGAACGACTTACCTGATGATTGTGATTCTGAAGGCTCAACAATTTGTGAAAGAGTTTGAAGATTTTTTCTGTAACGACAGACCAGGTGGATGTGCTTGCACATGTTCCACTGAATGGCACAATCCAAACAGGTGCAGGAATAGTGGTGCAAACAAACATTGCAATCTGAGCAAATTAATTTGCAGTTGCAATTAGTTTTTCGTTCTTCCACGATATAAATTTCATTTGAACTTGACGAAGGCACTTGCCATGTAGTAGTAGTATCAGTGCTTTCAGTTGCTAATATTGAATTTATATCAAGTTTTTCACTTGTCTTATGACGCTGCCGGAGAACTTTAATTTTTGTGCATAATTTGCCTTTATTTTGTGAAATTATTTGATCAAATAATTTGTCACGCACAAATTTTAAAATTGCATTTATTGCTTTATCCAATCTTTTGTTAGCTTTTCCATGTAAATACAAATACTTTATCGATTTGTGCATTCGCTCTACGTGCATATTTGTATTTAAGCCGCTATGCAAACGATGACAGTAAGCCCAAGACATAACATTGTGTAAGTAGTTTTGTTGGAAATAAGTAGCAAACTCAGATGTCATTGGGTTTAATAACATTGATGTAACAAAACCTTGGATCATACAATTAAAAGCAGTCACGTCAGTTTCTTGAAGTAAAGCACGCAATTTTTGATAAACTACTACCTAAAAAATTGTTTTTTTTAGTATTATTTTAAATAACATTATTAAAATACGGTTTAATTACCTGCATCTCTTTGGAGTCAACTTTTTTTAAGTTTTTTCTTCAAGCACGATCAACGTGCCACGTGCAAAATAAACTACAATATAAAAAAAAATACTAATTTTGATACATTATAATGTTATGCTTACCGAACATCAGCTGGAAGCATTACTTGTTGCCAAGCATTGTAGAAACTTTCGGCCATGTCCGACATAAACACTTTTGCTTTGATCTGTGTTTCCAACACTTCTCTAATATGAGAAAAAAATATTGTCATGACAGTTTCATCAGAGCGATTTGAAATTAAAAACGAACAAGGAAATCCTTCTCTCATTTGATCTAGTACAAGAAGTGTGTTCAGCTCAAACCCATATGCATTAAGACCATGAGTGCCATCTAAACAAATGCAATCATTTCCATACCGCTGCAACATCTTTTGCCCTTCATTCATTATGACCAACACAAAATCTTCTTTTTTCAAAATGGGATACTTCAAACAAACAGAATCTTGAGCCTTGTAGTATAAAACACATCCGCAGTTTTTCATTTCATTGACCCACGCTTCCACGCTCACTGCATCATTTTTATGACGTACAGATGAACTGTTCAATTGGAAGCATTGTTCGATGTTAAATAAGTCTTTTTTTGTTAGTAGATGCAATCTATCAAGTTTACCATTTGTTACAGAATCACGTATTCCATCTAAAATAGAATCAAGTGGAACTTTTGCAGCAATTTTAGCGGCAAGTTCAACGCGATCGGTTTCAGTCAAAAATAAATGACCCACATCATTGTCATGCCCGATATGTGTCTTTACATACACCACTTCACAAGCATGGTTTATTTCTGTTACCTTTAAACCAACAGCAAGCAAATAACATAAGCACGCAACAAACAATAATTTATAGAACTCACCTTTAAACTAGATGGACAAAACGCATTGATTTTATTGGTACCTTGTGTCTTAAGATGTCTTGTACCTTTACTTTTTGATGTAAAATATCCTGATCGGTGGCAAATGTACTCTGATTTTGTAGCATCTTTAGTTGAATAAGAACCCTGGGCTTTAACAAAAGAAGATTTTTCGTTTTTCTCAAGTTCAGTTTTCCAAGTTTTAAACTTTTCAACATCGGGAAATTGAAGAACTTCTGTTTCAACTTTAATGGTGTGTTTTTCTTCAAAATGTTTGAACATAGCTTGTTTGTGAAAATCTTTGCGGCATATCGGACATTTTAAAAACTTGTTGCTAGTGTCTGACTGCAAACCATGGTTTTTTTGGTGATATTTAAAATGTCTTAAATGACTAAACTGTTTGTTGCAAACATCGCATTTGTAATTGTATTTTTTTTTTCAAGACTCTCAGCTGGAAACCAAAAAAAATCTACATATAAAAAGAAGTGGGTAGTAGGGTAAGCTAGATAATAAACACGGCCACCTGTTCTCTTCAGGGGTCACATAAGTCAAAAGCCTTTGAAAAAAAAAACTCACCAGCATGTAAGCCTTTAAGTTGGAATGTTTCACAAACTCTTTCCGACACATAGTACATTTTGCCACAGCTTTGTCTTTGGCTTTATGGGGTGGTAATTCATTAAAATCAGCTGCAATGTTCATATCGGGGATAATATAACTAGTGTTGTGATTATCATCGGTGATAGCCCGAGTTATAACCGATGAAAATTGACCGAGTGCGAAGCACGAGTTCAATTTTCTTTAGGTTTTAACGAGTGGTATCATCATCGATGAGTAATCATAACACGTGTTACATTTATTGAGAGAATATAATGAACGTTAACAAATGACGTAACAAGATGAAAATGATATAATATATCGTCGCGTAATTATAATCGCTATACCCCTTCGAGATTTTTTCCAGAAAATTAATATTATCGAAGATATCGAATTTATCCATTACTTTTGCCGCACACTGTATATAATACCATGTGACACGTGAATTATATTCTCTGTTTAATATACAAAACACGAAATTGTTGATTTGCTTACCAGGGTGAAACTTTTTTACGTGTACTTTATAGTTGGAGAATTTGGAAAAGGTAACATGGCAAGTTTCACAAAACATTTTGCATAAAATTAACACGACTATTATTGATTGATTAACCAGATTAACTATAGTTAATATTATTCGACGAAGACCACAACAGTCACAACACAATCTTTAACCTTAAAAAAAAAACACTGCATAAAATAAACCGGCAAAACTAAAAGTAAACATTGGAAATTAAAATTGACAATTGACAATTGACAAACGTGAACGCGACTGTTGCGCATGCGGAAGCCCTGACGGCAAAGTGGAATTCATGTCCGTAGACGCTAGTTGTCGCTACTACTGTGCTGTCACTTTATGCAAGCGCGTACAGGCCGTTATCCAACAAATTTTGTGTGTGTTGCTAAACATTATTTTTCTTATTACTACTTAGTTAGTGGTGTTATAATCGTACCGTAAGTTCTGTAAAGAGTAATATGATAATTTTATTAAGTTGACATAATGCATTTTTAGACTTAAAATATGGATAGAAGCTGGTGCATTGTATGTGCGCCGTACAAGCAAGAAGCAAGAGCGATGCATATTTTCCGAGAATGCGAACAAGTAACTAATGGCACTAATAGTTGACATATAACCCGAAGGTGAGCTGGAGATTTTTTGTTTGTAGTTCTGATTCTAAGTGCAACAAGGACCACCTGGTTGTAGCAAGGATTTTGTTGGTTTCCGATTACACCAATTAAAGTTTGCAATTATTAGGAGTATAATATAAGTGAGAATAATTGTAGTTGAGATGTCAGGCGATTTTTGACAAAATGATTAGTATACATTATAAAGGACCTCTAATTGAACAACTTTTTCTTACAAAATTATCAATGCAAATGTAGGGAAATGGAGATAAAAAATAAATTAGGTACTCACCGAGTTAATCTTGCAGGTTACAGCCCATGTGAGATATCCCATATAGAGCATTGAAATAATGAAAATCGCAATAAATGATGTTTATTTAAGCTCACAACACAACAATTACCTTTGATTTCCACGTTCTTTGATTGAATTTTAGCAAAATTGTAAATACGAGATCACATGATATCAGCTGTTTTTGTTGACATTTGATGGTGCTTTTAAAATCGCAGAAGTCATAAGAAAACACAAATTGACCTAAATTGTGTGTGATTATGTGAAATAAACATCAATTATAGTGATTTTCATGATTTCAATGATCTATATGGGATACCTTACATGAGATGTAACCTGCAAAATTGACTTGGTCAGTACCTAATTTACTTTTTATCTCCATTTCTCTATGTTTGCATTGATAATTTTATAAGAAAAAGGTGTTCAATTAGAGGTTCTCTATAAGGTACACTAGTCGCCCGACACCTCAACTGCAGTTTAACCCTATGGGTGTATAAGAAAGCCTTTAAACTACACGAAAAACTTACTACTTGTTTTCAAGTTTCTATATTATGTTTTTTCACAAGCAATCAATCCATGTTTAGCAGTGTTAATAGAAACTTCAGATTTCTTGGTACAGAAGCATTTATGGTTTTTCCTAATGATTTTCGTGTGCAGTTTCCTATAATGAAAATGTGCCTTTATACTATCGTTGATATTTGTTAGTATACAGTTGGAATTATTATATTTTATTATTCAGGAGCGAAACTTGGCAACAGCAAATGGGCATGAAACCTGTGCTAGATGCCAGTACAACATGTAATAAGAAACTTTGCAGCCTACATTTTGACACAACATACTATGCACACCCTCATTCAGTACACCTCAACAGAAATGCAGTGCCGACACTCCATCCCATGAGGCCACCCACGGAGCTTAAGGCAGCCATATCATTGGAAGTCTCATTTGTTTTACGACAACAATAAATTAACCAATTTGGTGTTAGTTATTGCAGGTTTAATTTTTTTGTTTTCTTCTATAGCCATGTAATTAACATTATTTAGTTTTTAAGCCCTAATTGTCACTCTTTTAATTATATATTGATGAAAAGACGTCTACTAAATTTGTTAGGTATCTTATGTATCCATATTTTTATTTATGTCACCTTATTTTATGTTCATCATTTATGTAATACAAGATTTTGTAAATGGTGGTAGTAAACATGGGCTTAAGTCATTGTGTATCTATCGGGTTTAATTACCTACTTTGTAGTAATTTGAGTAGGTACTTGTACTTTTCAACAGCAATTCTATCTTATTGTTAAAACTATCTTTGTAGTAATATATGTTGAACACTTGTGAAATATAGAAATAGTAAAACAATAAAACACCTTTTTCACAAAATATAGTTTAATAACTGGATGTCACATTTCGTGTGCACTGCACACATCGTCAGTAGTAACTGTTATTACTGACGATGTGTGCAGTGCACACAAAATGTGACATCTAGTGATTAAACTATTTTTTGTGAAAAAGGTGTTTTATTCTATTAATAAAAATATATTTGTTAGTCGAATATTCTACTTTTGGTAGATTATGCTATTGTTCGTTAATTTATTTTTGTACTGGTAATTTAACTAAAACACATGTTGGATGTTAGTTATAATTTTTCAATAGTAATCATAAATGTTTAACTTTTCTACTTTGTAGTATTTTGAGTAGGTACTTGTGCTTTTTCAACAGAAATTCTATCTTAATGTTAAAAATATGTTTGTTAGTCGAATATTCTACTTTTGGTAGATTATGCTATTCTTCGTTACTTTATTTTTGTACTGGTAATTTAACTAAAACATACGTGTTAGATGTTAGTTATTAATATTCATAAATGTACTTTGTACCTTTTCTACGTAGCAATATTAAAGTGTAATTATTTAAGTAATTCTTTTCTTTAAAACGTTATTGTGTGGTTACAGCATTGTAATTGAATATCGTACTGCATACTGTTTTCCTTAGCAATGATTCCTCATTACTACGGGAACTAGTAAATAGTATGCAATTTGATGACAGTGTTGTGATCATGTACCGCGAGATCAAAAATTATATTGAAAAAGGTTTGCTATGGAATGTACAAGTCTGTCTTAAGTTATATCATTAAGTGTCACACTGCATTAGAAGATTTTTACATTCCATGGCAAACCTTTATCAATATATTTTTGATCTCGCGGTATTAAACCCTAATTTTTAATAAACTTAATTTTGAATTTCCCGCTACCAAATACATTTTGAATCGCCCGCTATTTGCTTAGTGTTATTGAAAACTGTAATTTTTTGATGCCAGCGCCTTCTATATCGGCCTTCACGCAATACAAACCGCGGATAAAAATTTTGGCTTGACTGCGCCATCTCATTCTAATCTGTGTCCTTGTTTATTAATACTATAGTTATACAACCTAGAGAAAACTGTAATTATTTCTTATGTAGTAAAGTGTCGTCCTCTGATATCTTTCAAATGGATTAATACGAATGAATGAAAGTGCTCACTCAATGAAATATTCTCAACGCCACTCCCACAATTTAATCCGGAAGTTTATAAAAAATGTAAATATATTTTGATATTTTCTATTAAGTTTTACATAAGAGTATATTTTGTTTGATTTGCTTTTCCCATCGTTTGCCCTTGAATTACATATCAACATAACCTATATAGCTTAACTGTGATAAAGTAGATTTAAGTAAATGTTTTATTGAAGAATCGTAGTATTACTATTTTTTTCCCTTATTATACTCACAATTACCCTTTTATAACATAATCAAAAAAAAGACATACAAAAGGCTTTAAAAAACGTATTCATGTTTTTTAAAGAAATAAATCTAAACAAGAAAACGGTATTAAAAAGTCTGCATTTTTATTAAATAGGTACTCACCTACATGAAATGTCAGTCTGTTTCGGGTTCAGAGTTTTGGTTATTCTAATTTGTTTCTATGTGTTCAACAGGTATGTCCGAACCACAACATTTATTAAGTTGCTTTGCATGGTTTCATCAACTTGACTGGTTTATGTGAGGCTTTCAAACCAGTAATGTAGTACGTTTTACAAAGAAAATGCATTATAAACACCACATTATTTTAAGGTTTTGGTATCTTCAGAATTTAGAAATTTAAATGGTTCACAGCCAATCATTTATCACTTAACCAGGATAAATGTGAGACAATTTATTTTACTAGTAAACATAGATCAAACATATATTCTACGAATTGAAAGTTCCTTGATATTAGACTAGACACAAGATTAATATGGAAGCCGCAGATAGTTGAATTATTCAAACACTTATCTTCTGCCACTTATGCAATTAGACGTATCAGATTTATAACTGATAGTCTACTGGAATAACGACATACTATGGACTATCAAATCACATATCAACAATGTTTAACCAATATGGGGTAAGTAGGCCTATGTAGAAAAGGTGTTCATCCTGCAGAAGAAGGCTGTTCGAGCAATTGTCTGTGTTTCACAAACTATTCGCTGCAAACCTCTCTTGAGAGAACTTATGATAAGTCCATTAGCCTAGACACATATTCTGCAACAACTAAGGAGGGCTTTGAAAAAGCTGTCACACCTCATGACTAGGGGTGAGATTACAGAAGTCTCCACCCCTCATAACCATTTGCTGCACATCCTGCATTACATAGGACAAAAGCCACTTCAGTACAACACGTCACTGGTAATTATTTAACAAAATCAAAGTTATGTGTAGACATCTTTCTACTTTCGTATCTAAAGAGAAAATAAAGGACATTCTCCTTCAAGAAGCATTCTACAATGTCAATGACATAAATTAGCCCTCTGTTGACGTTATCATTACATTTTTGCTTGATGTGATATTGTGTAAACTGTATGTATATCTTATTATTGATATAATAAATTTATTATTATAATAGAAACACTATCCTTCTTACTGTAGAAGTGTTATAATTAATCCTGCTTTTACACCCACAATACTTCATCTCATCAGGGAAGTCGCAGCAACTTTCATTATACATGTACATTCTTGGTAATTATCAATATAGTAAGTGCAATTTTAAAAATTGCTTTCAATAATAGTAATTCCTAATAATTGAAGTTACGTTGGGGTTATCAAACAAAACTAGTTTAAAATATATAACACTTTCGGCTGTTACTTTGTGAAGATTCATGATACTGGATATAAGTAAAATAAAACACTCAATTAAATTTGAATAACTTCACTTTATTTTAATCACTATGTGACTGCAGTTTCGACATTACATCTCATTATTAAACTAGCTTACTTATATTTCTACTATTTAATTTTTCTTTCACCCACGTTTAATTGCAATTGTTTGAAATCTTCATGGATTTTATTGCGTTATATATGTAGAATTTTAGCCTTCATACTGGTTGAAGTAAGGTATATCACTTCATAAAAATTAATTAGATACACACTTAAATGTACTCGGCTTTGACATTACTTATTTTATTATGGTTCTAGTTACTTTTATTTTATCTAGGCCTGAATCGTAACAACAACTGCCATGATACAAGTCTGAATGAATAATCATCAATTATTGTTGAGGATAGTACATACCCAACAAGTTATACAAACAAACTAATTCATAACCAAGCAAAGATTTTATTAAAGGTTAGTACTTTGAACCTTTTCCAGCTTGTTCTGCAATATCCATTGTCAATTATAAGATAAAATATATAGGAAAAATGACATTTCTTCCTTATATCGTCTTGCAATATGTGTTTTAGAATAACATTTAACATCCACAATCACATCATCACTTATTTTTGGAATTTGAAAAATTAGTGTCAGTAGAGTAGACTTATCATATCCCTTAATTCAAAATATTTTAGGATATTTAAATCTAAAGCAAAACGCCTACAAAATTGTAACAAATACGATTGGTGTAATTGGATAATTGCGTCACTTCCTTTAAGCTCCCATTGGCTTCTCTTTACTACTAGAGTATAGTATTAATAAACAAGGACTATAGTTATACAACTGAAGGTTAGTTCGGGTAGGTAGCCAACAGAGGGGTTGGGCAGTAGGATGTGCCCATTCATAGTTTTTCCCGCTAAATTTGTTATAGTAAAAGCAGTCTTCTCGTATACCTTGTCTCAGAATAAGAAGGAGTGATTCAAATATCCCGCCAAAACATGGAACACAGCTTAAAATTTAGTAGACAATTTGATATGACATCATGACAATTAAGGTTAGATGAACTGTATTAATACTAACTAAGGATTTAGCTGTTTTGTGTTTTATTTACTGCTTTCATTAAAATAGATGGATGTGCCGCTTTTCATTCTACCAGTCAAAGCAGCAATACGAGTGCACGGCAATTGGAAAGAGGAGAGTAAAGTTATAAACACAAGTGAGAGTAAAGTTATAAACACAAGTAGGTGCATACATCTATAATTTGATGAATATAAATCTCTTAACATTCAAATCTGTTCATTCTAGTTTTTCAAAGAAAATCATTAGAAGAATCTATGGATAAAGATATAGACCCAATTTACAAATGAAAAGAGTAGACTTTGTTCTGAGCGTTTTGAGAAGGATTGCCATTATAAATATATAATTACTGCACATTTTAGTGAATGTGCTATATCAACATGAAAATTGTGAATCAAGTATATTTATTATTAAATATTTGTATCAGCAAGCAAGAATGAATCAAACCTTTTACCTTTTATCAAAACGTCCTTAATAACTTGCAGAAAAAGTTTATGCTTATTAGTTTCTATTGTAAATATCAATAAAGAACTTGTACAGATAAATCATTCGTATTACTGCTACAAACCTTGAAGAGGTAAATTCAAGCAACTACTCTTGGAAATGTGAAGCTTACATAGAACAGTAATAAATTGAAAAATTTACATCGGTTGAAGTTGTTTACACAAACTGCAAAGATAATTACATATACCTACACATTACTAATTATTCTTCTCTATTAAAATTGATGTATTTTGAAAATATATAAAGTATAACACATTTTTATTTCTATTATATATTGGAAATTAACAATAATTTAGTGTTCACAAGATTAAAAATTTACATGGTCGGCACAATTTTTCCAAATACTTATTATATCATTTGTAATTGCTTCTGTCAAAAGTTCTCGAATAACTGATATTCTGAAAGGGGATGTTTTTGAAGTAACTTCACCTTATGTATCAATTCAGAACGTATATGAAGTATTCTTAATTGCCTATCTTTATCGGTATGGCTTTTTAATCCTACAGGTTTTCAACAAAGCTTGTCGTGCACTCATTATACTTGTGGCAATCCAAACTTTTTCCCAAATATTCTCCACCAGATATTTTCACCTTTTTCTATTAGGACAGGTTTCTTTACGTTTGACATATCTGAAATATAACATGTATATGAACATGTCGTAATATAATTAGTATTTAATTAACACTTACTTGAAATTAATGCGTCAATTCTAGAATATATATGAATTGTTCAGTTCATTTATGGTATGAACTCATCTATAGTTATTTTTGCAATGATATTAATTGTTGGACGTTTGATTTTTGCACTGTCGTACAGTATTTTTGACAGATTCATCAAATTCAAAGTTTTAAATGCCTGATCACTTGTTCCTTAGGTCTTAAGCCGTCTGATCAACTCATGCTCGTGTTGTACATAAAAGTACGGATTTTATTTAATAACACAATAAACTATAATAAACCGAAGTAAAAATGTAAGAGACTAGGTTATGGCTTGACTATAAACATAAAATGACGTTTTGTCAAACTTATTTTCCCATGTTAAACTTGCCTACGCAAGAACGAATGAAATACCTTAAAAATATACGCCATTTTGGCGCGATATTTGAATCACTCCTTCTTATTCTGAGACAAGGTATAGTTACATTTAATAATGAAATAAATTTTATGTTTATCTGTATTTGTTTTAGTAATACACATAAATTGAAGTAATTAATAATTCTGATTCAGTACATAATATAAACATGAATACCTAGGTCCTTGTATTTGCAATTATTTACCATGAATGATTAAATCACAAAATATTCTTTGTGGCTGCAATTTTTAAATTTATGATATATTATTTTGTGATTAATGGTTCTTATCCAGTTCTATCTATAAGTATTTGCATGTAAAATTCTAATTTTTTTAAATTTGTGACCGTGACTATATGTAACTATTTTATGACTAATAGCACGGATAGTTACAAAAATTTGCAGTTAAAAAATACATATTTTTATTTGCTGCAATATATCTGTAAAATCAATTTATGCAGTCCACTTATTTAAAAATTAATTATTTAAATGTACCTGCCACCTCTTATACAATGGATGTAACAAGCCTAAATTGGCATCATTTTTTTGAATTAACTAACTTACCAGCTGTGCTTACCAGTGAACATAACCAATAGAAATTACTGACGTGACATTTCAAATGACAAATATGACAATTGTGGTGTTGGAAGTTTGACGTTTTCTTCTTTCGAAATGTAAACAGCTTCTTAAAAGACCCTTTTAAAAACAAAATCGAGTAGAAATGTCACTACCTGGTAATGGCATATTCGTGGTCAAAGGAGAAATGGCTATTTTAATGACTGCTATGCGAAGAGGAAGTCGTTGGATATCTCACTCGCATCAGGATGAAGATCTAGACCCGTTAATGAAGTCCTTCCAGGATTTGAAAAATACACTAAACAAAATCGAAGATCTAAGACACACAGACCCTATGGTTTTCCTAGGTCCTTTTTTAGAAGTTATTAAGTCAGATGATACAACAGGGCCTGTTACCAATTTGGCACTATCAGCTGTTAACAAGTTTCTTTCATATGGATTGATAGGTGTGATACATTTCAATGACACAATTTGAACAACTTATTCAATGTTATCATTTGTAGATCCCACTCATATCTCGGTACCATCTACAGTTAAAAATATAGCAGATGCAGTTACACACGCTAGGTTCGTAGGTACAGACCAGTCTTCAGACAGTGTGGTCTTAATGAAGATATTACAAGTTTTACGAACTTTAACACTATCCCCTGAGGGATCATCTTTGACCAATGAAAATCTATGTGAAATTATGTTGTCTTGTTTCAAAATCTGTTTTGAAACTCGTTTAAGTGGTAAGTTAAATAATAAGTATTTTATATATTGCATGTTCCTTGTACTAGTATATTATTTTGCTAACATACTGACCTTTCACATTAATGATGTAAATAATTTACTATAATATGGTCATTGAGTTATATAGTATTAAAGGATAATGTTTTGATATAATCCAAATTTTCAGATATTAAAAGATGCAATGTATGTTTCAACAATCTTTTTAATCTTTTTTCACAATAAATTACCTAATGAGTTGTAATTTGTAGTTTGATAGATAGATATGTTTCCCTTATCAATAATGATTGAATTAATATGTATACCTATATGATTCTTTCATATTATTATTGTTTTATTCTAATTTATAGTGTACTTTAACAATTAAAAAGGTTAATAACTATTACTGAATTTTGACAATGAAGTAGCAACATGATTTTACTTTAAACGATATATGTAATTATCATTCTGCATTCATGTTGTGAAATCTATTTAGTCTAAATATTGTATTAAGATGTGTTTTTTGAAATTTTCTCAAGTTAAGAATGCTTGTCATTTTCTCAAGCAGTTTTTAATAATTGAATGAGTATTTGTGATTAATATTCCATTGAAGATACTTATATAAAATAATAAACAACATGGGTTAGGTTGATGATGTGGTAAAGAAAACATATTTATATATATGTTTTATGTTGACATTTAATTAATGTTAATTAGAAATTCATTTTGGTGGTGAAAATGTAATAACTTAATTGCGTCTATGCCTATGGGAATAAGATTGAACTGAAGCAGAGTTTCAAACTGTAGAATGTCTAATTTACCAAAACGCGTGACGTGATAGATAATTTATCCCCATTCATTATGCAAACACTTTATATTCGAGTATAATTCTTAATAGTTTACTGAAAAATTATATAGAATATATAGATTCAAAAGAAATGAACAAATAAGATTTTCAGTTTTTATAACAAAAAAGAATCATTTAGATCACAGTGTTAGAAAACGTAAATGTTCTAAATAAATAGAAACATTTAGGTCAGGTATCTGTCTAACAAGAAAATACCCTAATGTAGGGATTTTTAAGATTCTATCACACTTCACTTGAAATTGTAGTTGTGAGTTTTCAATTACTTTATATGTGTTTTGGATGAATGAAATATAATGTTATACAGGCTGTCCCAGAAATAAAATGACGGAGTAGCAGAAATCGGAAGCTAGATTGTGTAAAAACGTACCCTCAAAATATCAAGTCTTTATTCGTGCGCAGACGGCAGAAAAAAAAATAATAAAGAATTCAATTGGCCTTACGCCGACCCTGGACGACTGCGGTATAGGGGGAACAGATATTGCACACATGCTTGCATTGGCGCCTGGTGGGTAATAAAATAGCGTGGCACACAACAAAAACGTATGTATTTTTGTAAATAACATCCATTGTCAAACAGGACAATGGATGTTATTTAAAAAAATACATAAGTTTTTGTTGTGTGGCCCGCGATTTTATTACCCACCAGCCGCCAATGCCTGCATGTGCAAGGGCGATAGATACACATATGTTCAGTATATTATTAGCCGCCGATGTGAGTTGACACATAGTTATCGACATAGCTTTTACGACGCAAGAATTATGGGATATGGTGTATCTCAGTCATGTCAAAGATAAGGCCCGCGGGCCGCATCCGGCCCCCGGACCGTATCAGTACGGCCCGCGATCGAAATATGTCACAGAAAGAAGAATCATGTTTTTTAGAGCTTTTAGACATCACTCGGTTCCTCTACGGAAGTTTTAAAATGCGTACACTACATTTATAAGTAATTACAAGGGCAGCGCCTGCCTAGACAAGCGAGAGAGATACACAGTAACGCCATCTCTTTGCAACAAGCGGAAATACCCTATTATTTTTGTTGAGAACAATAGAATCTTCCACGCGCTTCGAGACTACACTAGAACCTTCCTTATCGATATAAAAGGAGTGCGTCGGCGCGACGTGAGTCAGTTGCGAAGTAGTGATTGTGAAGGTATTGTGCATTTGTTTGTGTCGTGCGCGTGCGATATCCATAATTGTTGTGTCGAGTGCCATAATTGTTACGATTTTGGCATAATGTCACAAAAACGTAAAGTTGATAGTGAGTGCAGAGTTTTTCAGTCTAAATGGGAAATTGCATATTTTTTCATAGAATGGAAAGGTAAACCACTGTGTTTGATTTGCAATCAAACAGTTGCTGTTTTTAAGGAGTTTAACTCGAAGAGACACTATGATGCGAATCATAAATCAAAATTCGATTGTTACACTGAAAAAATAAGAATGGACAGATTGCCATCTTTAAAATCTAAACTTCAAGGTCAACAATCGATGTTTACTAAAGCTAATACTGAGAGCGAACATGCCCTGAAATCAAGTTTTATTATTGCATTAGAAATCGCGAAGAGATCAAAACCTTTTACTGATGGTGATTTTATTAAAGACTGTATGTTGAACGTTGCCGATGTTTTATTTCCATTTCAAAAGTCAATAATTCAAAATATTTCACTATCAAGAAACACTGTTGCTTCAAGAATAAATGATTTATCTCAAAATTTGGATCTTCAACTGAAGGAGAAAATTAAGGAATTTACAAACTTTTCACTGGCTGTTGACGAGAGCACTGATACTGTTGATACAGCTCAACTTGCTGTTTTTATACGATGTATTAACAGTAACTTTGAAATAACTGAAGAACTATTAAAGTGCGTTCCATTGACAGGTAGTACAACAGCAAATGATATTTATTCTGCAATGGAGCATTTGATAGCAGAATATGAACTCGACTGGAATATACTTAGCAGCGCAACTACGGATGGCAAACATTCGGGCGTTGTAACTAAATTAAAACAGAAAACATCAGGGAATTTTGTGGGATTTCACTGTATAATTCATCAGGAATCATTGGCATCCAAACATTTAAAAATGGACCATGTCATGCAACCTATAATTAAAATAGTAAATTTTATAAGAAGCAGAGGACTAAATCACCGACAGTTCAGGCAGTTTTTACAAGATTTGGACGAAAAATTTTCGGATGTCCCTTATTTCACCGAAGTTCGTTGGCTCAGTCGAGGAGTAGTTTTAGAAACATTTTTTGCATTACGTGACCCTATTCAAGCTTTCATGTTAGAAAAAGGCAACCCAATTGATTATGACAATGACTGGTGGGTTGATTGTGCCTTTTTGGTAGATATGAATAAACACTTGACTGATCTGAGTGTAAACTTACAGGGTAAAAATCGGATTGTCACTCAAATGTATTAATGTATTCAAGCCTTTGAAACAAAGTTGAGGCTGTGGGAAAATCAGGTAAAAAATCAAACTTTGGATCATTTCCCTCATTTAAAATCATTTGGCACAGTGAACCAAAAAAAATTGGATCAATATTCTCAACTTGTGCAAAATCTGATCACGGAATTCAACAATCGTTTTGAAGACTTCCACAAAATGAATGAAATGGAATTCCCAATTTTCAACAATCCATTCAATTTTGAAGCTTCATAGGCACCAGTTCATTTGCAAATAGAGTTGATAGATCTTCAATCGGACAGTATTTTGAAAGAAAAATTTAAAGAGGTTGACGCTCTTACATTTTATACACAATATTTCAAGACTTTGGATAACTACCCGGAATTAAAAAAGCATGCAGCACGCATTCTGTGCATGTTTGGTAGCACCTATTTATGTGAGCAGATGTTTTCCGTCATGAAAATAAATAAGAACAAACATCGCACAAGACTTACGAATGAACATCTCCAATCAACTCTTAAAACAAATACAACGAATATGATACCTGACATCAATGAGCTTGTCAAAAACAAGAGAAGTCAGGTATCTGGATCCTCGAGCTCAAAATAATTACCCTCTTTTATAACTTTGATATGATTTTTAACAACCGTATATTATAAACTATATAATTAAATAAATAAAATGTTATAATAATTCAGTAAATTTTTTTTTATTTGAATCTGGCCCGCCTGCGCATTCTAAATTTAATATATGGCCCTCTGCAAAATTGAGTTTGACACCCCTGAGTGTATCTGTACGGTGAAGTAGGTGGAAATGGAAAGGCTGTTGAACGTTTATACGCGGAACCTTTTCCTAATCGCAGGCGTCCGTCGTATCAAGTGATTATGGACACGGTGTTTAGGTTACGCGAACAAGGCACACTACACCCACGCTACGAAGGCAGGGGTCGTGAAAGAAGACGGAGAGCATCTCCTGGATGTGGTAGATAGGGATCCTGGTATAAGCACGCGATCTGCAGCAAGACAAGTCGGCGTGTCCCGATTGACAATTCATCGACGCCTCCGCGAGAACTTGCTGTACCCATACCACCTGCAACGGGTGCAAGCTCTAGCACAACAGGACCGTCCCGTGCACGTGTCAGATTCTGTACCTGCTTTCGACGAAAACAAGCTAGACAACTCTGGTTTATGCACGATGGCGCGCCTCCACACATTTCATTGGCAGTGCGCAATTACCTCAATGTTTCATATCCTCGATGGATTGGACGTGGAGGACATACACCATGGCCGGCGCGCAGTCCGGATTTAAATTCATTAGATTTTTTTTTGTGAGGGTATATGAAAACATTGGTGTACGATGCGGATGAGATTGCCACAGAAGAAGATCTTCGGCAACGTATTTTTACAGCTGCGAGGCGTATACGTGGGGAACCAGGTACCTTCCAACGAGTGCGTGGTAATCTTCTCCGACGGATTGACGCCTGTCTTCGTGCGCACGGCGGACACATGGAGCACCTTCTATAAATATCCACCTGCTTGACTTTCACAATCGGTCCTTTTCAGGACCACCATATTACTTGTGTTAAAAAAAGGAGGACTAGATACTTCATAATAAATATCAAACCATTAATTACGAAACAACTCACAGAATTCAATCAGGTAATAAAGCGTATTACGGGTACAAGAAACTACCAAAAAACAGAAACATCGGATTCGATACAAAAATGAAAATCTACAGGGCAACTATAAGACCAATAGCGACGTACGCAGCAGAAACGATGGTACTAACGAAAAGATACGAGGAAAACTTCAGAATATTCGAAAGGAAAGTAATAAGAACAATGTATGGCCCAAAGAGAGAAGCAGAAGGAATGCGAATACTGATGAACCATGAAATCAACCGACTGGTGAAAGGAAAAGATATAGTTAGATTTATAAAGGCCCAAAGAATAAGATGGTGTGGACACATCAACAGAGCAGACACAGGAGCAACAGTGCGCAGCATTGCCCAGTGACACCAGCGGGCAAGAGAGCGAGAGGAAGACCAAGAATCAGATGGGAATAATAAGTGAAAGAGGACTTGAACAAAATGGGAACAAACTGGAGAATAAAAACAAAGAACAGAAAAGAATGGAGGCTAATAGTAGAAAAGGCAACATCACACAAAAACTTATAGAGGGAATAGGTGGAAATGTGGAGTGATCCCTCGCAAAAAAAGGATCGGAGAGCCCAGAAGGGCGGCTACTACTCCGCAGGAGTGTACAGCCTGTTATATTAATTACTTTAATTTTACACCTGCTAGAAAAAAATAATTACATTCTTGATATTTACTGTAATAAAGGCTAGAAAAACTACGATTTATTGAATATTCTAAAATAATAATAATCAGCTGTTTCCGATTACAAACACATTAAAGAGCAACAACCTTCCTATTTTAAAAATAAAAACAATCTTTTATTGTCTGCAATAAAGTGGGCTGCCCATCTGGGTCAACAACCGGCTACATAGCTGCGTTATCTAGACGCATCGGGCAAAAAATATGTTTTATATGAATGAGTACGATTTAACGTTTTTTTCCCGTTTTATACAAAAAGAAGCGTATTTTTCTATGAATGCGTGTTCGTTTCTAATTACAAATGAGCATTCTTACGTGTATTTATAAACATACATTCTGTGCCAGGTCCGTAATGTAATTTTTTTATCTAAAAAGCAACATAGAAAATTAATTTTTTAATTTCTTCGTTATTGCGGTATATTTGGGCCTGTTTCTGTTCGGACTTTATATATCTGCTACTCCGTCTTTTTATTTCTGGGACACCCTGTATAAAATTACATTCAAATTCATGTGCGTATAGTAATTATTAGAAGTACACTACCAACACTATAAAATTTCACTAGGTTTACTTTCAATTTAAGGCTTATTTTCACATAGTAACAGATCTGTAGAGGATAATATTAAATTCCGTTAATCTAGACCAATTGCGCTAAAGAAAAGGGATAAACACAGTGACACTTATTTCTTTGTGAAAAGGAAAGCAGCTATGACAGTTTCACAAGGAGCACAAATTGTAGAAAGTAAAATTTCCTAAACTGATATTGCTTAGTGATGGGTCTGTAATTGACTTATGCATTGTAACATAAAAATTTTCAAGTTTTTAAAACGGCAAGTTGGAAGCGTCTTCCTTCATTTTTTCTGCCGCCAGTGCCGTGCCTAAATATTTAATTTAGAATATACACATAATTTTATAATCATGCGATTATGCTTACATACTACTATAACATTGACACTATGTTGAAATAACATTAATAACCTGTAATTTCGAATTTTTCTATATAAATAAAAATAAAATGGTGTTTGTTGCTACGCGCATAACTTGAGAACAGCTGGACAGATTTTTTTTTAATGTTCGTAATATATAGTTCGAATAAGGTTTTTAGGGAAAGAAAAATTGGAAAAGTTGCCCGGAAAGTTGGAAAATTCGGGAACAACTGAAAGTGCTTTTTTCTATAGGATTTTTGAATGAACTCAAGACCATAACTCACGATTCGAACGATGGATATGCGTAATTCTTTTCTCGTTTTATTCGTTTTGGTCCTAGGAAATTTCTCAGGGAAGAAAATCGGGGCAATTACAAAGGAATGTCGGAACATTCGGATTTTTTTATGTTTTGTTTGTTATGCTCCCGGGATGAAAGTAACTCAATCTGTTTTAAATTGAAAAAAATGTGTAAGATCTGAACAAAAAGCTGGAAAAACGCATTCCAGCCTAAATTAATTAATTTGTTTCTATTTTTCTTTTGTTTCACGATCTGGCCAGCGAATGAAGCTATTTTACTTCTATTTATCTATCAATTTTTCGTCATTGTGTACTGTAACCGATTGGCTGAATTTATAATTTAACAATAAGCTGTCAAACGACATTTGCTCACGTAGCAAAATAAATTTGAATATAAATAAAATAACTAAACTTTTTATTTCCATTTCACTAGACCAACATATATTTGTTTTGACGAGACTATTGATTATTCATAGCTATGCTAGTATCCGATAGGTGGCGCTGTAATCAAGTTACATATTAATAAATTCTATACTTATGGACTGAAATGACTCATATTCACAATATATGTTGGTTTAGTGCTAGAAAAGAAAATCACAAAATCTGGGTCCGATAGGTGGCGCTGTTGTAGACTCATAGCGTCACCTACCGGAAAGGGAAGAACAGCCTCTCTGCCGGGCCAACTAGTATTGTATAAAACTAATCAATTTTATGCCGATAATTTTCAAAATTACTTCTAAAAAAAAAACTTTAAATTGCGTTTACGGGATTCTGATCTCAAATTTGAAAAGAAATTTAAATTCACTAAGGGGTGGAAGTTGTAAAACGTAAAAATCTTTAAAATGCAAATGGATGTGGCGTAAATCAATTTTTGCATTTTAGCAATTTTTATGCCTGATCATATGATCATAAAATGATGTTTATATTATACTTTAAATATTTATGCACGACCCTGGCGGTAAGAAAAATGGACGAAGACGTTTCCATGTTGCCGATTTAATAACATGAAAATTTCTAAATCGTAATGCGTAAGTTAATTACAGACACCCATTATACCTGTCTGAACTTGCTGTTACAAAGAAACTCCAAATTTGATTTTTTCATGACATTATGTTAATACACTTTTAGGTAAATTAAGATAATATAACTATTTTTTGAACTGGCCGCACGATCAGCAACGAGTGTTTCCCGGTCGATTCGATTATAAAAATTGCGAAAAACACTGGCTCTTTAATATATTAAAAAACAAATTTATCTTTATAGTAATAAAATTTAGTCTATAAAATACTATTTCCCTGGATTTTTCCTTATTAAAAGCTAAGGAAATAGGAGTACTTCCTAAAAATTCTTCCATGAAATTTGTAAGTGCCATCTATTTGACGATCTCTCAAACAACATTCACATTGACAGTTAATTGTAATCAAATCCAAAAAGCGGTAAATCCAACTATAAATATAAGAATAAAAACGTCATATGCAAGAACTTAAACTTAATGAACATGTGAGTAATAGGTACGTACATGAAATGCCTAAATTAATTAGGTAATATATTTTAGGTTAGGTATGATATTAATCACTTTAATCATTAATATTTTTTTAATTTAATGCTCGTACAAAAAATATTGTACTAACCACTTGCGTGAAGACATCTTCTACCCATTCGCACAATGAGGGAACATAGTCTTCCCGCACTTGGTTCGTAAATAACTATTTATCAGGTAGAGGTAAATATTGAAAATATAAATACATTTTGGTTTAAAATTAATTTCTGTACAAACCTATAAACAATTTTAAACCAATATTTATGGATACGCTTATAAACATTTTTAATTATAAAAAATTATCAACTACAAGTTTTTTTTTATAAAATATTTCAGAATTACTACGAAAGACTGCTGAATTATATTTGAAAGACATGGTGCAATTAGTTTTTATGAGGTTACCACAGTTCCCTGATGCGTTTCCCGCCAACATTAAACAATTTCGAATGCGACCTGGAGCCATAGAACAAACGAGAACAAAACGGAAGTCACGTTCGTCTTTTAGATCAAAAAATAAACCGACTACAGAAAAAACGAATCAAATTGAGAAACATTTCGGTAATTGTGTTTTGATTATATTTGTTATATTGTATGTGCAACATATTATTCTTTAAGATGACGATAGTCAATCTCCTCCGCTTATTAAGCCTTTACAAAACTTGAGAGTGAGCCAACAGCCTCTTTCCACTACACCGCTGACGCCTGGCACCAATATTGTGGATATGCAGGGTTCTATTTCACAGGCAACACCTCAGTCACAAGTTTCCGATAGTCAAGTATTTTCTCCGAGTACGTGCTCGGAGAAGTCTGATCTGGAAAAAGTAGAAAATTCGGCGGAAATAGAAATTAATGTACAAAGTCCTTCTTCTGATGGACACGAAAACAGCAATAATGAAACTAGTTCTGAAATTATAGAGGTATGATTAGATTTATTACTTTTTTTTAAGCTCTATTAATTCTAAGAAAGGAGTAGATGACGCTACAATCTTCGTACAATTTACACATGATAAATTTTGAATTATGAAAAGAAAACCATGTGGTACTGTCATACGAATGTCGATAGTATGATAAGGCCGGAGACACACCTGAGTGTCGTAACACGCTGAATACCCCGATATGCTTTCAACGCGTCACGACACGCTAGTGTGTCTCCGGCCTAAGTTCCTTGCAATAAGAGTAATAAGTCCAATAACAATTCATTATTTATAGTAAAAGTAAAATTTTCTAGCATATTGTCAACAATATTAGTACACTGCTCAAAAAAGTTAGGGGAACACTTTTTTCAAAACCTGTAACTTTTTAAATAATTGTTCTCGGCAAATCAAATTTGGTATGTTTCAACGGCATATATTTATCTTTAAAAAAATAGTAAAACAATTTTACAACTCTTAGTTACTTCTAAAGGCCGTTTGACACGATAAAAAATTTCACGTAAAATTTATTGTTGGATGTTTATGTTTATTAGATTGTTTATTTTCACACTAGGTCATGGTCACGCGAACAAGTGCAAATATTAATAAATGAATATAAACGGTACCCGTGCCTTTACGCAGTGAAATCAAAGCTCTATATAAACAAACGTGCAAAGAATGGTGCACTTAACAATATCTTGGGTGTTTTACGCAAAATACGACCAGACTATTTATTAATAATGAAGTAATTATAATAAATTAACAATTAAAATTTTCGACAGCGTTCTTTTGCCAAGGCACAGCTCCAAAAGGTGATGTAAAAAAATCTTTAAAATTGTTACGCACATCTCTTGAGAATGCACTGCATCTATTGCCACCTTGTTTTCCAACAGGGCGCAATTCATGTATAACATCTTTTCCCATATCTGTATACGTTTTTGCTATTGGCTGAAGTACCAAAAGCATGTATTGCATTTATTTTTCCTTTTTATAACAGCAGATATCATAATTAAACAAACAGTTATTATTGCTGCAAGTTATCCATATCCATGCCTGTCCATCACAAGTCACAATACAAGAACAGACTCGAAGCTTGGCAACAAAATGTAAGAACAGTAGAAACAGCTTTTTGAGGTTATTAAACGTCAAACAAATGATAATAGCAAGACTCGTTACGCAACGTCAATTGCGCATGCATGGCGCATGCTCGTTTATAAACTTTTCCATAACTTCTTCATATCGTGTCAAACGGTTTTATTTTTATCTTTACAATTTAATTTTACAACTTTCAAGGTCAAATTGCATGTTCTTTTAAATATTTCTTATTGTAAATTTTATAACAAAATTTAAGTAGTGTCAAACGGCATTAAGTTACACTTAAAAATGTAAATTAATAACCCAAAAAAGAATGGTAAAAAACTGAAAATATGCTTTGAATTGACGCATGAAAGCTTACTAAAGATGACAGATGAATTCAGTTGTCAATCTTCGTTGATTAGAAGTAAAATGAGGCATCTTATTGATGTGCAAGTTGTCGTGCTGTCGCCATTATTCAACACGGTCACTCTATTTGATATGTTAGTAGGGACCTTGGAGTTCCCCCTTCTGTTATTCAGCGTTTATGGAATCGGTTTCGGGAGACTGGCCAATATGTCAGAAGAGCTGAACAAGGTCGAAAACGAAAAACTACTCAAAATCAAGACCGATTTATTGTCTTTTCCTCTCTACGTAAGCGTATTGCCACAGCAAGAGACCTTCTAAACGACCTAAGACGAGTACATGAAACTGAAATTTCTGATCAAACTGTTAGAAACAGATTAAAAGAAGCGAATTTGAAACCAAAAAGATCTGTCCGCGCACCACGCCTTACGCAGCATCATAAAGCAGCGCGAATGTGGTTTGCTCTGGATCACAGAGATTAGTAACTTCGTCTCTGAACGCCTGTACTGTTTACAGACGAGTCTAGATTTCGTTTAACTCGTTGCGACAGTCGAGTACGTGTATATAGACGTCCTGTTGAACTCTACTCAGCCGCTACTATACAGAAAGTGGATAGATTTGGTCTTGGATCTGTGATGCTTTGGGCTGGAATCGGTGTAGACAACAGAACTGATCTTGTTGTGGTTCCTAATAGACTAAATGCAATGAATTACATCGAAAATATCTTGGAGGACCATGTGGTGCCTGCTGTATATGGCGTCTGTCCCACTTTTATCCTAATGCAGGACAGTGCAAAGCCACATACCGTCGGCATCACCAGAAATTTTTTACAAGAACGAGGAATTCAGGTCATGGAATGGCCGGCGTTAAGTCCTGACCTGAATACTATTGAACACGTGTGCGATCTGCTTGACCGACGTGTTAGCAAGCGCCCTAATCCACCACTAACCATAGTGGAGCTGACACAAGCCCTGATAGAGGAATGAGAAAGCATACCCCAAGATACTCTTCGCAGACTAGTGTGAAGCATGCCACACAGATGTGAGGAAGTGATTCGTGCTTGTGGAGGGCATACACGGTATTAAACCTCACCAATCAACAGAAAACTCTACTTTTCATCGATACTATGACAGTTGTTTCCATTTTGTTTTGTGTTATTAATTTACATTTTTAAGTGTAACTCATAAGTAACTGAGAGTTGTAAAATTGTTTTTGTAATTTTCTTTATTTAAATATATGCCGTTGAAGTATACCAAATTTGATTTTCCTTGACCTCTTATTTAAAAAGTCACAGGTTTTGAAAAAAGTGTTCCCCTAATTTTTTTTGAGCAGTGTATTTGTTAAATGTAATTTTTTCATCAGAATCAACTACAATCCTCGCAATATATCTTGGCGAACGGTGGGAGTGAATTCGCGCAGATAGAGGAAGGGTAGATTGCGTTTTATTCGTTCTTAATTATAACGTTTCCGTATCAGCGGCGTACCTGAAAGTTCTTATTTAAATTTATACCACGCGATCATTTAAATTCTAAATTATAGCAGGCGGGATTTTTTTTATTAGGTTGTCCAGAATGTCAATTATTGATTAATTGAAATTTGCGGTTATGTTATACTTTGTGACATTTGTGAATCTTATGTGTAATCGATTTAAATCAAACATTTTGAAACGTCACTTTGACAATTGAAATTGTAAATTAGTACTTATATACCAACTTAATTTAAATTTCACCGCCTGCTCTAATTTAGAATTTAAATGATCGCGCGGTAGTTAAAAAGCTAATTTACGTTTTTAGTACGACATCGGTAACTGAATCAGACAGGTGGGTGGTAAGTTTCCTAAATACGTTTACGGTGCATCCCCACCGCTCGCCAATTTATACTGCGGCGACTATATGTTTAATGCCTTCTAACAATAAACTTGTTACTTCATCTACATCTAATTTAAATGATGCAGTATGATCTTAAGTTGAGCTCATACAAGTTCGGGGGGGGGGGGGGTTAGGTTAGATAAATATGGAGGAAACAAAACTGTACAATTACTGAGAACAACGACCATAGAGAAGCGACAAACATGTTAAAAGCGAGTATTGACGAAACAGGTAGGCGGTGCTAGTGTGGTTATCGGGTGTCGTCTGTCTAGCCAAACGTCAACATATTCTGCACGTGATTTGAAATATATCACTTAATATGTTTCATAAACAAACGCACATCTTTTACCTTTTTATAATATAAGTTTTCGAAATTGTTTGAATCTATTGTCTATGATACAATGTTCTATTTCACAAAAGCTTTACTAATGAATAACCAACATGGCTTCTTCAGAGGGCGGTCGACTGAAACCAATCTAATTGAATATATAACATACTTACATCACGCCATGGATAGACGTTTACAGGTTGATGCTGTTTACGTAGATTTTAGTAAAGCTTTTGACAAAATATCTCATGTTATATTGCTTGATAAGCTGGCTCGCTCTGGTATTTGTGGCAATTTGTTGCGTTGGTTTAAGTCTTATGTTGATAGTAGATTGCAATTTGTGTCAATATGCGGCTATTCGTCTGAGTATGCTACCATTCCCTCAGGGGTTGCACAGGGAAGCCATCTCGGTCCCCTGTTATTTACTTTATATATAAATGATATTCAATATTGCTTCAAAAATGTGCGTTTCTTAATGTATGCAGATGATTTAAAAATTTTTACGACTATTAGTTCGTTTGCCGATGCTGAGGGAATGCAGCAGGATTTAGATCGCTTAGATTGTTACTGCCGACAAAACTGTTTGTATCTAAATCTCAATAAATGTGCCAAAATAACTTTTACCAGAAATAAAACCTTTACGCTGGCCAACTATCATATAGGAAACAATAACGTGCAATCGGTGGAATATATGAAAGATCTTGCACTTACGATTGACTCAAAAGTTTCTTTTAAGATACATATAGATAACATTGTAATAAAGGCTAATAAAATGCTTGGATTCCTCATTCGTTCATGCTATCACTTTACTTCAATCTCGGCGCTTAAAGTATTGTACTTCTCCTTTGTTTATAGTCAATTGCAGTACTTGAGTACTATATAGAATCCGATTTATGAGATATACATTAGTAGAATCGAACGGGTTCAAAACAAATTCCTAAAGTATTGTTACTTTAAACAATTTAAAGTTTACCCTCACGGAATTTCTTATGGTGATTTGCGCAGCTACTTTAAATTAAAATCGTTAGCAGCACGCAGAAAGATGAGTGATTTTTTAACATGTACAAAATTCTTGACAAATCTGTTTGATTCACCTACCTGTTTGTCATCTATATCTCTTACTATACCTCAGAGGACCTTACGAAGTCATGATTTTTTATATATAACAAAATTCAACACTAATGCAGCAATGAACTCTCCTCTAGTGAGAATCTGCAGAACTTTCAATCAAATCGATATTGACATTTTTTATCTCAATATTCGCCAAATTAAATATCGTTTACTTGATGTGGTTGAATGAGACACGACTAGGAATTTCACTACAAAGGCTTGTATTTATAGTTTGATTGCCATATTAATTAAAAATCTAATTAAAAAATTAAAAATCTATTATTCTCCAAACAATTGATGTCTCTTTGCCTCGTGGTGTGAACTTCTCCAGCTCGCTCTATGTAACATTCATTACATTGTTATCTTTGTTATTTCATTAATCAATTGTGATACGTACTAAATTTTGTAATTTGGGATACTCTATTAGGTACGTCCTGTTTGTATCCGCTTCAATAAATAAATAAATAATGTTTATTGCTTTAACATAAATAACTTTTTTTTTCGAGTTTAAAAAACGATCGCAATGCTTCCTCTATCCTTCATATATACATATATATTAGAAGTTTGTATAATTCTAACTAATTAAAATTTAAAATTATTACAACAATGTTTTGTGTATTTTACCTTTTGTCCGTAAATATAAATACGGTTTTTGAGTATAATTGGTGGTTGTTTATGACTGAAATCGACGTGGCGAAAGTGGGAAACGAAACAGTAAAGGATCCGACAGTACTGTCGCTTCACTACGGTCGTTGTTCTCTGCTATTTTATCAACTACATATGATACTGATTGAGGAATTGTATGTTTTTTTACAAACTCCATTGGTTCAAATTTCATATATAAGCCATCTGGCTCTGTTGAGATTTTAGTTGTTTTCTTGGGAATAACATTATTTCTTACTTAATTTTGTCAGACTGTGGATATTATCGATACCGAATCATTAGATGTGGAGAAAGCCGAAACAGATAGCATGAAAACGAATGAAATGAATTCTCTAGACAGTACCGATCTCAATATGGAAAACTCACTTAATAATCAGGAGTATGTTAATCCCAGAGGCATTCGATTCACACCTCAGTCGCAAGAAGATTTGGTACTAATGCCTTACGGTCTTGCTTCCGTCAGAGAACTATTTCGTTTTCTTATCAGTCTCTGTAATCCAAACGACAAACAAAACACTGATGTCATGATTCACTTAGGACTCAGTCTACTGACAGTGGCGTTTGAAGTTGGCGCTGATAGTATAGGAAAATATTCGAGTTTATTAGCCATGGTTAAAGACGATATGTGTAGAAATTTATTTTCGGTGAGTATTTTTTTTTTAATTTGTGCTTGCTTATTTCTGCTGTTATAGATTAAAGTAAAATAGAAATATTTCTCCAAATACTGAATATGTGTTAAAACTATGATACATATGCGGTGATTGTTGTTACAGAGCAGCATCCGTTAGTAACGTTGCTTGACAGTTTGAACACGTTTGGTGTAGTCAGTCGGTTGTAAGCGTTGTACGCTGAATCTTAAATCATGGATCGGAACAACATATTAAAATTAAATTTAAACTAGAGAATAATTCTAACAGTGAGCTTTATCATTCACTATTTTACCTAGCTGTATTAATTGAATGGTGTTAATTTACGTTTACGTTAAATTCTGACATTTATCGCGTGTTTATTGAATTCATCATACTGTTCTCATATGTAGCGCCTTTCTTGTTTATTCACTGATGTTAAACAGTGGACTGAAACAGCAAACATAAAGCGGTATGATTAGGACCTGCATGATTTTTTTATGACTTCTTTATGTCCCTCCTTATGTTTCTTTCACATTATTCCAAATTTGTCACTTTGAGTTTTTAGATGTACAGTGGTAGGATTCATTTCATATTCTCCTTCTATCTGCCAAGATCACCACATACAATATTATCAATTGTTTACATTTTTGACAAGGAAATATGAATTTCTCTTACAAAACAGCATAGAATTTATTTATGAAGATTTTTTTGTTTATTTCTTATAGGAAATATTTCGGGAATACAAAACATGTAGTCTAATGAGAATTATATAACTTTTCTCCCGAGAATTATTCACTATTTGTTTCAGAATCACCCACCTGGTGCGAAAATAACATCTCATCCACTTTATTCGTCAAATTTGTCATCGTGCGACCTATGGCTTTCTCTAAAATTTTCGCAAATGTATTGCGTTTATTGAGATTATCAAGGTTACTACTACAATGCACTAAAAACACGTTGTATAGCAAAAATAATTCCTACATAAAAAAATAAAGATTAGTAATTGTCTATGATCCCCATGAACATCTGTAAACGTTTGGCATCTTGATGATATGGACCAGATTACCATGTAAACTATTTCTTGGGGACTGTGTGGCAGTAATTCCAGAAGCGTTTTTAATGGCACACGAACTAAACGTATTCCATTGTATAAATTAACTTCAATTTTAATAATATATATATATATAATATAAAGCTTGCTAAGATTTTAGTAAATTAATTTCAATTATTACTTACTATAGAATGTTGAGAAACTTTAAAATTTTGTTGATAGATTCAATTTGTCAAATTTTGATAATTGCCGCTAGACAACATCTGTTCAGCAAGAAGACATAAACAGTTCTGCTCTTTGCATAGTAATCGCAAATTGAGCGTCGGCTGACAGCGAATGGCAACAGGCTGACTTTTGATCTTTTATTGCAGGTGTTAAATTGACTTAAGAGGGACGTTTACTAACAAATAGAAACTTATGCAACTTATATTACTCGCGGGACGGGTAGACGCAAGGGGGTGTGAGTAGGTGGAGGTAGACGATATTCGGTTCTGTCACAGCGCTTCGGTTTTATTCACAGATTCTGTCATAGATAAAGGAATACTATAGATGAGAAACATAATGTATAAAGAATGAGTACTTACGGAACTGTTGATGTTGATGTTTTATAATAAGCCAATTTTCGCTTGCCCATAACTGTTATATTATTATACACTCGAATATTATAAGCATATATGACATTTAAATGCGAGTAACAGTTTTAATTTAAACTGTCACTCGCATTTAAGTCTACAATAGCCGACCGATTCCAATAGATTTTCGTCTCCGCTTGGACCGGTAGAGATACCGTAAAGTGGGGATAGACGACGTGAAAAACCTCGTGTAAAATGTGTGTCACAATGTTTACTGTTTATTGGTTTTTTTCTTTAAAAATAGTTACATACATTTGATTTTTTCTTTATATCGTACATCAAATGTGCAGCTGGCGCGTAGAGGTCGTTTTTTTCTTTTGTGTACCAGTCTTAGTTAGTAGACATTAATCAAATTCATGCATTTTTGTGGTTATTTCTAAAACACATAACTTTCTTAAGAAAATAAATTAGTACAAAAACTGACCTTGACATTATAAATTTATGCCTTTTGCATCACTAACCCAAATTTCTGATTCTAAAATTACAAAATAAGTTTAAAAAACGCGAAACGGCGATGCCTTAATTTTCGATAGGTAAACGCTCCTCTTAATATATATGTATATATGCCAATAATTAATTTCCAGTAAGTACTGGCCGAATCAATCAAATAAATTTATATTGAATATCCCTTAATTATTATTAAAAATGTTTAGTGACTTCTGTCTGTTGCAACGTTTACTCTATTTGTTGATTGTATCTCGTATTTTGTAACCCATGTTGTTCTAGCGGATGAAACAAAGTCGTATTTATTTCAACATAAAGTAATCACTTTATGGACAGAGTAATACGTCATAATGTTTTGTACAAACTAACTTTTAACTGTGGTCTTACTTATAACCTATTTGTATTTTGTTTTAGTTACTGGGTACAGAAAGGATATCCATGTTTGCCGCAAACTTACAATTGTCATTCTTAATGTTCGAATCGCTGCGGACACATTTGAAATTTCAACTTGAATGTTACCTCACCAAACTAATAGAAATCGTAATTTCCGATTCCGTCAAGGTAACGTACGAACACAAGGAGATCGCCTTAGATAATATCCTGCAAATGTGGAGAATTCCCGGTCTAGTGACTGAATTGTATTTAAATTACGATTGTGATCTGTACTGTACGAATTTATACGAAGACTTAACGAAACTCTTGGCCAAAAATGCTTTCCCCGTTACTGCTGGGATATATAACACGCATCTATTATCGTTGGATGCGTTACTGACCGTCATTGAAAGTATAGAAAATAATTGTAATAAAAAAACTAATTGTAAAGAGGAAATAGATAATAGTGTGGACACGGGTTCTGTAGAAAATGTTAATAGTATTATTCAGAAAAATGTAAGGCAAAAGATTTCAGATAAGATACCTACGAGAGAAGAACTGTCTAAAACGAAAAATATTAAAAGAGTGAGTGGACATTTTCAAGTATTAGGTAGAAAAGAATGTAATGTCGTTTTTCAGTCAAATGTCTGTTTTGCAGCACGATTATTTACTCGTTTGCGAAAGGAAATCTTATGTTAATAGTAGTCATTTTAAAATCCTCTCTCCAAATTACTTCCAGTTTAGTTTGTAAACTTATGTCTTTTAACATCGAATAAGTGAATTGAGGCTAGGGAATTCGGTAGCGTAAGTGTTTAACTTTCAAATCAAAACATTGGTAGAAGTTACGAAGAAATGATTGTATGCAAAACATTGTTACATGTATTACTCCTGCTATTTAAATAAGAGTTTGTTTATTTTAAAATTATATTCCATACTTATATATAAAAACAAATATAAGCAAATAAAATAGCGGGTATACTAAACACTAAAGTATGTATAACAATATCGAAAGAAAAAATCAAATCAGTTGTATATTTTTTTTAAGTTTAGTTGTATAAAGAAATGCGTCTATATAAGAATAATTGATTTGCGGTATTTGAAATCCCGCAAACGGGAATTTATAGATCACTGATTCTTTAACAGATGATGCTCTAAATACATGCATGAAATAGAATTAATTATTCTTTTGCTTGACAGATGTTGACAAAAATGTATATACCGCCTACGATACAACAAAACCATTTTTTTCTGGAACATGGGAACTATATAGGACAATACTTCCTTAGCAAATATATTGTGCATTATTGGTACCTGATAATGTAGAAAACGAAAAGTTTTTAATTCAAAAACAATAAATTATGAGTTGTACAATTTAAAAATATTTTTATTTATACAAAGCGCTTGAGAACGAGGAACCAATACAAACATTTTTTTTTTTCACTTTTGAAAAGTTAGTATCCGCTAAATGAAAGGTAATTTATCTGTAATTTATATTGCTTAGTTTTTTCTATATTCTACATTCTGGAACTACTAGAGGCATCTATAGTCCGTCTCAGCCCCATTATGCAGTACAGGTCTTATGGTAATTGATTTCGTGGTTGCCAAATCATCTCATTGTATAATGTCGTTACAGTTCCGGTTCAATATCTGACATTCTTTGTAATCGAAACATAACCTCTTTGACTGTTTGTCATTCGATTGATGCATACAAAAAATTAATAGTAATATGAAACACTAAAAGGAAAGAATATATGGGAAGATGGATGAGTTGAAACAGGATATTTGTAATATTATAATCCTTTGGGACTGTTCTGTAGAAATTTATCTAAAATCTAACAATATAGTAAGCCATAGTAAATAAATTAATATTTCAAAGAAATACCTAAGGTACAGTTTTCTTCGTTACTGAATATTGACTTTTTAATCTACTATCCGCTATAAATTCAGACAAAGACAAAGTTAATTACAAATTCATTTTTCATAAAAAGACTTTTCCATTTATAAAAGCAACTTAAATAATATATATTTATGAAAAGAATAACAATAACCACACATACACATATACTTTCATTGTTATACTATATTAGTCAAGTTACATTACATGACTAATATAGTCTTTTTGAATATTAATATGTTAATGTACATTCCATTATACATTTAAAGACACAAATTCCTCACAAATTAATTTTTCAAAAATATACTTTCCCATTTATAAGAACAAGTTAATAAATACATGATAACATTTGTGAAAAAACTAACCATGGCCATACAAAAGTAGGTACACATATTGTTTTATTTTCCTCAATGACTTAAAGAATCTTGATCTGATGATGAATGTGTGACATTAATTCTAAACTCCTCAACATCGTCTAGCAAGTTATCTATTATCCACATTTTGCTTTCCATGTCTTTTACGTGGCCAATGTAATCTACCAGTTGTTTATTATTACATTTTGATAACCTTCCACAATTAATTGTTCAATATCTCTTTTGTCTTACGCCCATACCATTTCAATTGGGTTTAATTCGCAATGACGAGGTGGAAGGCAAAGCACATAATAATGCCCTTTAGTCTTTGCTAATTCATCAATTTTGTTTCTGTCCTAACCTCTGGCACACAAGCCAGTAAATCTCTTTCTAACATGTCATTATCTAGTGGTATATCCTTCTCGGTAAGCCAGTCTTTTCTCCATGCTGCTGTTGGAACCTTTTCTAATTTTCTCGTATGATATGAAGCATTATCGAGTACAACAACCGTGTTCTCTGGTATATTTGGAAGTAATTTATTCTTGAACCAATCTTCATATGTATCTGCATCCATTTCGCTATGCACATCAGCAGTATTGTCATTACATGAATGAAGCCGATCATTTATTTGTACATGTTTTCTTTTTTTGCTTTCTTCGGACTTAATAGTTGATCCATTTGTTGTTCCCTCTTTACATTATATATGGTACATACTGAACAACATAAAGCCTTTACTTGCTTCTTGAACAGCAGAGGTCACGTCATGGATGTATAAGATGTATTAAAATAATAATATGCATTCATAATCATCTCCATAATGACAGTGAATACTGCAAAATAAAATATGTATATAGGTTATCACGTTTATAAAGGTATGAATACTTACTTTTAAATGATTGAAAAAGATAATATGCGTTCTAAAAAGAACGATTTACCAGAAATTATATATAGGTAAAGACAATATAAAAGTATACACACTAAGGCAAAAACTGACAATTGACAGCAACGATTACCCATAATAGCCAAATACTTTGCATAATAGAATTTGCAACAAGGCGACCGGATATAAAGATGGGTTATTAAGAAATTACTAAAGATAATAAGAGATGCAATATCCCTATTAAACATGTACTGCATAATGGGGTTGAGACGGACTATAGCGGTTTATATGTATTTGTATTCCGAATTCCTTAGCCTTAAGAGTTAATATTGGATAATTTTGTGCATATCGAAGAAGATGAGTTATAATTAAATGAAGTGATTGAAATCTCTTGATGAAACATATTGTCAAAATATGAGTAAGTAACAACAGATAAAACACTCGGTATTGTTTCACAAATATATACAGGCTGGGTTTTTTTCCATTATTTGTATGGGGATCTCAAATACCGTAAGAGAGACGCATTAGGTTAAATGGAGAAAGATTTGCATCTTTATAAGCCTCATCCAGATACATTTTTGTCCATTTAAGAAAATGCATGGTTTACTAGATATTTGCAAAAAACAGAAATTCTCCAAAACCTTTTCAGTGCTATAACTCTTCTATTCTTAAAGGTACAAAATTTTTTTTTTAATATTGTTTTTAAGAAATTCAATTTCAAACAACGACATCTTCTTAAATTTTTAATGTTGCTTAGCATTTTTGAGTTAGCAAGCAAAGTCTAATTTTTTTAAATGGAAACCATATTTGTCTATGACATATTCTAATAGTGCATTTTTTTCTGCTTGCAATGATTCAAGGGTCGTAGCACTTATTTTAATAAATAACAGCACAATACACTATTATTATGTTTAACAAAAATCATGTCTTGCCATGGAAAACGCGATATTAATAATTGAAACAATATGTTTACTTCATCATTGACAATTGGTTCTTGAGGGTGACTATAGTTGGTTTTGTTAGTGATTTAGTTGCTTTACAAAGTTAATTATGCTGTACACAAATCTTGAGAAATTTGATATGATCGAATGTTACATTATTTGTAACAAAAATAGTAAACATGCCGCCAAACGCTATTTTTTATTGTATTTTGATCGCCCTCAACAATCGTTAGACACCTTCAAGAATTTATACAATAATTTAAATGAATATGGAAGTTTTGTTAAACTTAGAAATAAGAGAAATATTGATGAAAACACGCAGATAAATGTTTTAGCTGCTGTTAGTCAGAATATATCAACATCAACGCGACAAATTACACAGGACGCTGCTACCACACAACGCACAGTAGTGAGAATTTTATCAAAACATAAGTACCATCCTTATAAAAAATTAGTTGGTCAAACTCTACACCCTGGAGACGATGAAAGACGATTAAATTTTTGTGCTTGGTTCGTAAATATGTGCCATGAAAATAACAACTTTCCGATGCAGATCTTATAGACCGACGAAACACGTTTTACAAACTGCGGCATATTCAATCGCCATAATGAACACCTGTGGGCGAAAATAAATCCTCACCGTTTTGAAGAAAGGCAACCCCAGATTAGGTTTGGCTTCAATTAATGGTGTGATGTTATTGGTTCGCAACTTGTTGGACCATTCAACACGACGGTGCCCCGCCTCACTATCAGGCACAGGTCAAAAGATATTTAGATGAATTATTTCCAAACTCGTGGATCGGCAGAAATGGTCCTGTTTTATGGCCTGCACGTTCCCCAGATCTTTCACCATTAGATTTCTTCGTCTTTGGAGCAATAAAAGATCTCGTGTATGTGCGATCATATGCAACCCAAGAGGACCTATTGGAAGCTGTTATTAATGTATTTGATAGGTTAGATGGGCGCAAAATTAGGAGAGCTATTAATAAAAGGTGCCGTATGTGCGTCGATAATAATGGTGGGCATTTCGAACACTTAATGTAAATTTAGGATGTTACGTGTTGTTAATAATTAATTCGTTTAGCGTTTTTATTGTTTCTTGTATACATTGTATAATTTTCTTTTCCAGGGCAAGACATGATTTTTGTTAGACATAATAATATGTAGTGTATTGTGCTGTTATTTATTAAAATAAGTGCTACGACCCTTACATCAATGCAAGCAGAAAAAAATGCACTATTAGAATATGTCATAGCCAACTATGGTTTCCATTAAAAAAAATTAGACTTTACTTGCTAACTCAAAAATGTTTAGCAAAATTACAAATTTAAGAAGATGTCGTTGTTTGAAATTGAATTTCTTAAAAACAATATTCAAACATTTTTTTTCTACCATTAAGGGGATATTAAAGTCGATTTGTATTTGGGAAAATAATTTTTGGAGGTGTTGGCCCGTAGGAGGAGCCAAATGCAAGCCATCTCATTCTCATATATTTGAAATGAATGTGTTGTTTTCCGTCACCCGAATACAGAGAAAAAACACAGCTGAAGGCGCTGCTAAAATACAAATAATTCAGTACCGCACCATTCCGGAATTTCTTAATTTAATTACTCTAATTAAACTTTTTTCCGCAATTCAAAAAGCTGTATCTCACAAGAAAACATTGGTCTACACGGGAATTACATCCGTTTTGATCAATTTCATTTAATTATTTCAGATTTTGACCGAGAAACACACGTACGTTTTACTCTAATTTGGAATAAAAAAAATAGATGGTTGTGACAAAAAATTACATAATCTGACAACCTTTCCGTGTACTCATATCAATATTGGAGTTGTACAGAAAATTTCACATTTCTATCTTGAACAATAGTAAAAAAAAAAACTGATAAATTCGATATCTTGCTTTCTCGACCGCTTTAATATCCCCTTAAGAATAGAAGAGTTATAGCACTGAAAAGGTTTTGGAGAATTTCCATTTTTTGCAAATATCTAGTAAACCATGCATTTTCTTAAATGGACAAAAACGTATCTGGATGAGGCTTATAAAGATGCAAATCTTTCTCCTTTTAACCTAATGCGCATCTCTTATGGTTTTCGAGATCCCCATACAAATAATGAAAAAAAAACTCACCCTGTATAATTACACACTCAATTCACATTTCGTCGTGCGGCATCGTCAGTTTCTGTAGAATTGCTGACGATGTCTCACGGCGAAATGTACATTGAGTGTGTAATTATACCGGGTGTCAACGAGATCATGTATCAGCACGCCATTTATTTATTAGTTAAAATAAAACTTTGAAATTCGGACCGTATATATGAGTGATTGGTGGGCTTCTTCAGGTACACTCAGTTTTTATATAGCACTTCCGGTCAAACCGGAAGTGACGTTAATTTTGAATTTTTAAATACAACATTTATTATTTCTGTTCATATTCTGTTTCTTCTGAAAATTTGCCATCTAGTGCAGGTTAACTTTTGACATTTCTGTCAAAGATGGCGGTATCTGTTAAATTTATCCATTAAAGTGAAACTGCTTCGCAACGATTGTCGAAATGTAACAACCATCAAAGTTAGCTTTGAAAACAATTAAGAAACGTATTTTTCACATTTACACGCATTGGCTAAGGAAACATGTATTTCACGTTGAAATTACTAAAGAAAATAGAAAAAAAAAAATTTTTCATTTTCAAATGACAGGTACTCGTTTTTTTAAATAGTAACACCTATTTTTTATTACAGTGCCATATTGGCATAATTTTTAGCTTTCAAGTGATATAAAATATGCTGTGGTTTAGTGGTAGACAGGTAGTACAAAACATAAAATGTTTTAAAAGTAGTCTAATTCCAAAGACTACTTTTAAAACATTTTATATTTTGTACTACCTGTCTACCACTAAACCACAGCATATTTTATATCACTTGAAAGCTAAAAATTATGCCAATATGGCACTGTAATAAAAAATAGGTGTTACTATTTAAAAAAACGAGTACCTGTCATTTGAAAATGAAAAAATTTTTTTTTCTATTTTCTTTAGTAATTTCAACGTGAAATACATGTTTCCTTCGCCAATGCGTGTAAATGTGAAAAATACGTTTCTTAATTGTTTTCATGGCTAACTTTGATGGTTGTTACATTTCGACAATCGTTGCGAAGCAGTTTCACTTTAATCGATAAATTTAACAGATACCGCCATCTTTGACAGAAATGTCAAAAGTTAACCTGCACTAGATGGCAAATTTTCAGAAGAAACAGAATATGAACAGAAATAATAAATGTTGTATTTAAAAATTCAAAATTAACGTCACTTCCGGTTTGACCAGAAGTGCTATAGAAAAACTGAGTGTACCTGAAGAAGCCCCCCAATCACTCATATATACGGTCCGAATTTCAAAGTATTATTTTAACTAATAAATAAATGGCGTGCTGATACATGATCTCGTTGACACCCGGTATATATTTGTGAAACAATACCGAGTGTTTTATTTGTTGTTACTTACTTATAAAATGAAATTTTATTACTGAATATGATTTTTCATGATCATTTTTAATAACTCATTTGTAAGTTGCTTTTTGACATCTTTGACAGGAATAATTACAACACAATTATTTCCACGAACATGCTTTTGCGACCAGATATGGGTCTTTGACGGTTCCACAATGAATTTAGTGGTCACTCGTCTCTTGTTGCTACTGAAGGACCAGTATACTAATGGTTATACACCATGTATTTGATGATTAGAGACACTAACATAAAAACTTCCAATAATTAATTGATAAAGGAGATAAATGTTGAAGTTCCATATTAATAGTAAATTGATGAAATAAAATTACACAAAGAGCTCAAATACGTTTAATAACTTTAAAAATACACGTAATTGAGCTCTTTCTGAAATTTTATTTCATCAATTTACTATAAAAACTTCCTTTTTTGAAACTAATACCTTTATTTATACTAAGGACACACAATATGAATTGTTGGTTTGATAAATTAAATAACAAAAAATAAACACAATCACGATTGTAGGGTACTATGATTGCTACCGAGTTATGTCAACGTTTCGTGACCGAAGTATCTTACAATACTATCGACTGTTCCGTGTGAAATTAAAATTGATTATGAGTACATTTCACCTGTCTACATCGTTCTCTTTTAAAATATATTATTTCTGTAGAAAACTCTGTCCCCATTTTTCACGCGTCTAATTTCAAAAAGCAATAAATGACGTTTGCATTGCAATACGATGAGTTTTCTCTGTATTTCATTATTCCAACGAGAGGCACATTGACCGCAATAAATACAGGCTGTCCCAGAAATAAAAAGACGGAGTAGCAGAAATCGGAAGCTAAATTGTGTAAAAACGTACCCTCAAAATATCAAGTCTTTATTCGTGCGCAGACGGCAGAAAAAAAATAATAAAGAATTCAATTGGCCTTACGCCGACCCTGGACGACTTATTATTTGTGTTAAAAAAAATGAGGAGGAATAGATACTTCATAATAAATATCAAACCATTAATTACTTTAATTTTACACCTGCTAGAAAAAAATAATTACATTCTTGATATTTACTGTAATAAAGGCTAGAAAAACTACGATTTATTGAATATTCTAAAATAATAATAATCAGCTGTTTCCGACTACAAACACATTAAAGAGCAACAACCTTTCTATTTTAAAAATAAAAACAAAAAATTTATTGTCCGCAATAAAGTAGGTCGCCCATCTGGGTCAACAACCGACTACATAGCTGCGTTATCTAGACGCATCGGGCAAAAAATATGTTTATATGAATGAGTACGATTTAACGGGTTTTTCGCGTTTTATACAAATAAAAGCGTATTTTTCTATGAATGCGTGTTCGTTTCTATTTACAAATGAGCATTCTTACGTGTATTTATAAACATACATTCTGTGCCAGGTCCGTAATGTAATTTTTTTTATCTAAAAAACAACATAGAAAATTAAATTTTTAGTTTCTTCGTTATTGCGGTATATTTGGGCCTGTTTCTGTTCGGACTTTACATACCTACTACTCCGACTTTTTATTTCTGGGACACCCTGTATAGTCGCTTCAGCATCTGTTGCAAAGTATAAATTGTTTTATTGTGGGAACGTCAAGCAGTAGAGGTTATGAAATGTCTATCTGGGCGCGTGACCATGAATAAATTATGAAGACAAACAAATTTATGATATTTTTAGAATTACTTTCCAATAGTACCCACACAATTCACAATATGTTTTGTAGTTTACTAAATGAGTAAATAATAAGGAAAATAATTATTATTGAGATTTGGCTTGACCTGAACTCATGCAATTGTGAACAAATTTATGCCGAACATTTAACATTGTTTCTAAATGTTTCGTTTAGATCCGTTGATTTTACATGTAAGGCTCCATACTTAGAAAGCGACATTACTTTTTGATTTCTGCAATATTATTTCTTTTCAGTTGGTTTTTAATAATCTTATTCTAGTGGTTACCCATGGGTACAGAACATTTCAACATAAAGCCTAAAAAGGGCATTCAGTTCCTGCAAGAACACGGAATTTTATCACAGGAACTTGATCCTCACGAAATAGTCCAGTTCCTCAGGGAAAATCCCGGGCTAGACAAGAAAATGATCGGAGAATATATAAGCAGTCGTAACAATCCGCAAGTGTTGGAAGCGTTCGTGAATATGTTCGATTTTACAGATATACGGATAGATGAGGCTCTGAGATTTTATCTGGAAACATTCCGATTACCGGGGGAAGCACCTCTTATTTCCTTATTGATGGAACAATTTGCAGAGAGGTGGCATGTAAGTATTCTATTTTGGATTTAACATTATGTAACTATTTGTTGAGTTATACAGTGCTATTTATTTAACATACATTTAAAATTTCGTTTTGAATGAATTATTTATTCCCATTGCAGCGAATATCCTATAAAGAATGGTCACATCTAAGGCCGTGTGTAAATTGCAAAAATATGGTTCTTGAACCTCAGTATAATTTGCATTGGGTGGTTGATATTTTTCTATGTAGGGTGTAGTGGCTGATTAATTAAATTTAAATAAATTCAAACAAATAAATATTTTTGAATTTTTAATGAATCAAAAACATAACTATATTCTATTACACACATTTTTCAAAAATAAATAAGTAATCATTAGCATTTCTTTAATGATCAATTTACAATAATTACTTAAAATTATATATACTATTAATTTTTGATTGACGAGTAAATGGTCAAAAATACTCAATTTGTAATTGTTTAATTTTTCATGCAATTACTTTTGAATTGTTTAGAAAATAGTGACGCTTTCTAGTTGTTATTTTCCCACAGTTGAATACACGAAACATTTGAACAATTACAGGCAATAAAGAATAAATGATAAACCAATAAACACCAATAATAAACAATTCTTTGTTCCAAAAATGCAAAATTGTCCACTTTGACCGAATATTGCACAAATGACGATTTTTTTTTGATTGTTCAATATCAGAATCATTAGTTATCTACACAATTGCTATCTATAATCTTAGTTAAATTTAACCGCGAATATTTCGTACATTCCATCTTCAGATGACGCTCAAAATCAAGGTTCAACAGCGCAATAACTGTGACACACCCACTTTCACCATAGTTCACCAGAGGCGTTTTCGGAAATTAAACCCGGGCATTGGGATTACAACACGGTTAGCACAAATGCGTTCTTTAATTCAGTCGGGTAAAAACAACCATGTTCGTAAAATCGAAAAAGTTCAACAACCCGGTTCGGTTTTCGTAACCCTGGTAAGTGAGTAGGGTAGTGTAGGTTGTTTTACCCCCTCTCCGGATATAACCTTACAAAGCGTTAGTGTCAATACACAAAACTCTTTTATTTACTTTTATAGGAAACAAATTTAAAAAAGCCTTCATAAATTGTATTTTGCGACACTACTTTATAGTTTTTATGGAAACTTCATTCTTATTCGTCTTTGCGTACAGATTATAGTATCATCGTCAGATTCAGGTAAACACAAAGTTGCTGATAGAACTATTTTACGAGTATCTGGAGTTGGAATATTCACTGTGATATTCATTTCTTATTTCATTTTGCTGGTACAGAATCTAAACTACGAATGTAGGTTTTGTTTATGTTACGTTGCTATACATTGCCGCAAAATGCGTTCGGAAATGCTTTAAATAACCCGGTAAAATTTGTAAACCTGTCAGGTACTTTCTGACCGGGTCAGGTTAATGCTATACATTTTCCGAAAACACCACAGGAGATAACTTATTTATATTATCAATTGACTAACAAATGAAAGCTGATAGTTGTAATGGCCTATGGCTGCATATACATGTTTGAATAGCTCTGGTTACCGACATGCGCCAATAAATTAAAATGGCGTCAAATTGAGATGTTGCAAAATTTTTCCTGCTTAATAATACAGGTTGTCCCAGAAATAAAGAGAACGGAGTAGCAGAAATCGGAAGCTAGATTGTGTAAAAACGTACCCTCAAAATATAAAGTCTTTATTCGTGCGCAGACGGCAGAAAAAAAATAATGAAGAATTCAATTGGCCTTACGCCGACGCTGGTCTAAATATCCACCTGCTCCACTTTCACAATCGGTTCTTTTCAGGACCACCATATTACTTGTGTTAAAAAAAAGGAGGAGGAATAGATACTTTATAATGAATATCAAACCATTAATTACTTTAATTTTACACCTGCTAGAAAAAAGTAATTACATTCTTGATATTTACTACGATTTATTGAATATTCTAAAATAATAACACCTAATCAGATGTTTCCGACTACAAACACATTAAAGAGCTACAACCTTCCTGTTTTAAAAACAAAAGCAATTTATTGTCTGCAATAAAGTGCGTCGCCCATCTGGGTCAACAGCCGACTGCTTTTATGTAGATGCATCGGACCAAAAATTTTTTATATGAATGAGTACGATTTAACGTTTTTTCCCCGTTTTATACAAATAAAAGCGTATTTTTCTATGAATGCGTGTTCGTTTCTATTTACAAATTAGCATTCTTACGTGTATTTATAAACATACATTCTGTGCCAGGTCCGTAATGCAATTTTTTTTATCTAAAAAACAACATAAAAAATTAAATTTCTGATTTCTTCGTTATTGCGGTATATTTGGGCCTGTTTCTATTCGGACTTTACATACCTGCTACTCCGTATTTTTATTTCTGGGACATCCTGTATAATCTACAAAAGCCATTTCAGGACTGTCATAAATAATAATATTCATACACCTTTTGACATTTGTTATAATTATCATCCAAATAATATAAATTTGTCAACAATGCTTGTCTGCTAGACAGAATCACCGAATATTAAATAAAATATAGAATAAGTGATATTTAATACGTTTGTTTATAATATTTAATTTGTAACTGACCCTAGAGAACATTTTTCGAATTTTGCGGGAGTTTTAAATGTGCACTGAGCTCAATAAGGAGTCTAGTCGAAGATATTTCACTGGAAAATTAATAAATAGAAATGAAATTTTATTAATAAATGTCTCTACATCTATTTTTTAATAAAATGCACAAAAACATTTGAAATAAAACGTGTTTCAATTTTCAAAAAATTGTATTAATAAAAGTATGACATGTTTGGCTCACACAGTGGCTTTATCAAGTATATAACGTAGGTCGTAGTTGAATTTACAATATTTGTTGACATGGGGGGGGGGGGGGGTTCAAGCCCCCCCCCCCTCCATGTCTTGAATAAATTTAAAAGTTAGATACACCTAATTGGTTTTGTTTTACCATTTAATATTTTTTTACCAATCTTTTGCTTGGGTACACTATATCTCTGTTAATTTCTAATAAAATGAGAATTGGCCTACCTGTATTCTAACCAACCCTGAAATATAATTAATTTGTTTCATTTTATTTTTCTGACATTGTTCCAATTTATAAGAATTTATTGTGGTATTGAATTGCTATCTTTAGTTCGTTCTTTGGCCGTGTCGGTTGCCAAAACGATTCAACTGTATAGCGTAATATATAAATAGCACTGCATATAAAAAACAGATCTAATGTTGGAGTTAAGATACAAAATAAATTTAATTGGTTCATACTTTATATTAAAAATACGTATTATTTTATTAATATCCAAAGATCAAAATGTTCAAAATTAACTTTGGTTAAAATTCAAATTGTATTTTTTTTTCTTATAGAAATGTAACGGAGAACCGTTCGCTGATGCAGATGCTGCTTTTACATTGGCATATGCAATTATTATGTTGAATGTTGACCAGCATAATTACAATGTGAAAAAACAAAACATTCCAATGACTGCCGAAGCGTTTAAGAAGAATTTGAAGAAGGTCAATGGTGGAAATGATTTTGATCAAGATCTTCTAGATGAAATATATATTGCCATTAAGTATGTACTAAATTGAAATCATATATGTATATACCGTGCCTTCAAATACTTTCCGCATTAGACTAGGCTGTTTTTGAAGTTTTTAAGTAATTAATGTTGGTGTACATGCATGGGCGTAGCCAGGATTTATAACGGGGGGGGGGGCAAACCATGGTCCATGGTCGTTCAAAATGTAAAATTTTAGGATAAAAAGAAAAGACAAATGAAAACAAAACTTTGAGATTTTAATTATACTTAAATTAAATTAATAACATTTTTCTTGGGTTGAAACTAAATTTATCCAAAACTTTCTTCACTATGCAGTCCTGATTTTCCTTAAAAAATTGTCGATGCACACTCATCAAACACAACCCAGTGAGTCTGTCATCACCCATTGTACTCCTGAGCCAGGTTTTTACCCTTCGTAGGGTACTGAACGATCTTTCCACGGTAGCAGTAGTGGATGGGAAAGCACTTAATATTAGCAGTGCGTGCCTTGTTGCAGGGAAAAAAACATTAGCTTCCTCCAAAAGTGCAGCCACTTCAATGTCCTTTAATTTGTCTTCTGCTAAATTCTTCTTCTTCCACATATTGTACCACAAATCTAATTCTGCAGAGACATCACCCAACTTATAAAATTCCATGAAAGATTCTGCATTATTTTTGAAATCTTTTGAAGCCATTTTGAGCATGCTTGAAGGATGAAGATGAGTTAAAGCAAAAGCAGGTGTATTTTCGTTGGAGAATCTAGCACCCAAAGACGAAGTTAAAAAATCAAGATAGGGGATGATTATTGACCGCTTCCAGTATACAACTGCAGACTCAGATGGTGAATGACTTCTGTGTACTTGCTTTTGAGTGACTCGTGGTACTGACAACTCAACCCATACTTTCTCTGCGATATCAAGTGATTTTTTATATAATTCATAAGAAACATTTTCGACATCTTGTCGATCTTCTTTGATTACATCTAGAATATCATCAATATGTTTCTTCACCATAACCAAATCCATACTTTCACCTTGTAAAACGTTTACAACGGGTTTCAAAATTGCAGAGTATCTTGCAATTATGTTTAAGCCTAAGATGAAAATTGGTTTAGTAACTGCACAGTGCAATTGGTAGGCACATTTTCTTGTTGCATAGTTTCCTTCGACAGATAGATGTTCTAGTGCTTTAACAATGTCAGTGAAGCTCTCTGAAAATTTTTTTATGCTCTTGTATTTTTCCAACCATCTGGTCTCACAGAGCCTTGAAAGATTTGGAACCGATTTCCTACGGGCTGGCGATTCACGAAAGAATGTTATTGTGTCTTTAACCGTTGCAATTGTGTTTCTTATTTCTGGTAGCTTGCTAGTATCATTGACCACAAGATTTAGTCTGTGGCTGGAGCAATGGAAAAATAAAGACTTAGCGTACTTTTTTTTAAGAATGGCCTGTACACCACCTTCTTTGCCGGCCATCGTAGAACACCCGTCAAATCCGAATCCCACACAATTATCGGCGGAAAAATTATTATCTTCTAAAAAACTTTGAATTGCGCTAGCGATTGTAGAAGCATCTTGACATTTTAACTCAATATAGCCTACAAATTCCTCCCTGATTATTTTTTGGCTTTCATCATAGAACCTTAATCCAATAGAAAGCTGCTCTTTTCCAGCGATATCTGCTGTTTCATCAGCCATTACAGCATAAGCTTTTGCCCGTTTACAGTCTTCGATTATTTTTTCTTTGATAACTTCACCGCATAATTGTATGATCTCATTTTGAATTGTTGGTGAGGTATAGACTGCGTTTGTTTGACATTTATCCAAGTGGCTCTTTAGCTTCTCATCACCAGAGTCAATCCTCAAATTTAAAAGGTCAAAGAAAACTCCCTCATTTCCTACTTTTCCTCTAAGCGGCAAATCATGAATTCCACAAAATATTATGCATGAAATAATTGCTGACAATATTTGTTTATTTTCTTCAATCGTCTTATGGTGCCCTATTTGCAACTGGACATCAACAGGAGCATTTTCAAGAAATGCTTTTGCAGCAGCTGTTGAAGATATGTGGTAATGGGTGCCAACGTGCTTTCTACAATCTTCATGTATATCCTTAAACTTCATGTAAGGCCTTACCATAAATGACCCCAAAACTCCTTTAACTGTAGCAATTCTTGGCGGAAATAAAACACAATACAAACATAGAGCACCTTTCAAACGACTTGAGTACACCAGCCATGGAGTATATTGATCTAACCAGCGATGGTTACATTTTCTTTTCAAGTGAATGGCATCAGAAGCAAAATCGTAATTGGATGATGGAACCCAAGGGTTTGTCAACAATTCCTTCTTTTTTTCAGAAGGCAAGTTATTGGCACAACTAACATAACGACCAATGTCATTTTCATGGTAGCCATCGCGTTCTTCAGTTTGTTTAGAGGTCCCAGATCCAGAGACAGCTTCATGTAGATATGAAGAACTACTTGAGCCTTCTACAAAAATAGATTCCGATTTTGATGTTCCGACCATTTTATTTTCATCTTCATCACAATCATTGCTTCCACTTCCACTACTGTCATCATGAACTTTTTTCCGGTTTAGAGATTTTTGACCTAAAAATAATAACCTAATATCATTCTTGTTCTTAGTCCCTAGTATAAAAATTAGTATAAAACAAAACTACCATGTTATGATAGTGATAGCTTATAATGTGGATATACTATATCTGATGTTAATATTTTTTCTCTAGATTAAAAACACAAAATGAAATTAATAGCACGTACAAAGTGCTGTTTGATCTTTAATATGTACAAATTTCAAGTTTTAATTGTGAACAAAAATTAACATGGGATATAACATATCTGCATTATAAGCTATCGTTACATAGTAGTTTTGTTTTATTTGGTGCTGGTCGAGCAACCAATTTTCAAATTTTTGGACCATTTCTAATGGAATGACTCTGACTCTAAAGTTTTAATTAAAAATTTAATTTTCTACTGAAATTATTTAACTTACCTTTTTGTAACCAATTTCTTATATCCATATTGTCTTTTCTGTCTCTTTATTCTGTGGTAAAACTATTGTTACGGATTTTCCCTCTTGTTTCTCGCGCCTTGCTTTCTATTCGCCGTATGCAACTTCGTATCCTGCACTATGTACTGTACTGTACTGTCTGTCTTCGCGCCGGATAGACAACTAACTTTATATACGCTTTTGAGCCTAGAAATTGCCAGAACATTCGCATCGCCGGTTCCCGTATATTCCTCACTTGTATCTCGATTTTTCTCGAACTCGAAGAAAACCAGTGGCGTTTTGTTACACTATTAAATAGGACACTGTCGCTAGACAAGAGCACTTACACACCAACTCAATAGTTGTTATAAGAGTATTTAATTCGGATTCTGATGTAGGATTGTGTATTGAATGTTTCAAAATATTTCACGCTAAAACTACTTATTGAGTAAATTTATTTTAATTAATAGGATTAAAAAATGTAGTTAAATGAAAATAAAAAAAAGTGACAATTTTTTTACCATTTTTCTCAAAAATGTCCGACTGTTAAGTGGTTGAATCGAACACTAAAAATTGACGTATCCTGAGAGTAAATCGAACACTCCTTTTTATCCAATTCTGGTGTGGGACAATTCTGGTGTGCACCAATGCATAGATCGAAAACGCTAATTAATATATATTTAGCACTATATCAGTTTTTCGAACAGCTTTGTTTTTTGCTGATGAAATATATTTTAGTGACAAAGGACACGCCAATAATTTTATTTATTAGAGCTTATTAATTAATTTTAAAATGTTCATAAAAGCAACCAAACGACCACAACAACAAACAAAATATATAAAACAGATAACAAAAAAAAATATGCAGAACAGAAAAATATGTATATTTTAGATTTAATTTTTCGTTTATTAAAATTTAAAAATTATTTAATTTATTTTTGCTTCCAGGGGGGGGGGGGGCAGTTGCCCCTCCCTGCCCTTCGCTGGCTACGCCCATGTGTACATGCTAATTTTTTGAAAACTTCAAGTTCTGACAGTTGTCATACTTAAATTCAAGTTATAGATGCCTATTATTATTTACAAGACATAACCAAACTATTAAAATTATGCACTGTCACCAACAATTAAAAAAAAGCATGGTCGTCTCTAACGCGGAAAGTATTTGAAGGCACGGTAGGTCTAGTAGATAAAAACAGTATAACAAAATCGTTTCAGCAAACGACATGCGCCAATGAATTAAAATGGCGTCAAATTTGATATATTGCAATATTTCATCTATCAAGCAATATAGCGTACAAAAGCAATTTCAGGGCTGTGAATAATACTATTCGTACACTTTTCGACATTTTACATAATTACCTTTTAGACGTTTTTTTTTATAATTGCCTTTCAAACAATACACATTTGTCAACAATATTGGTCTACTAACTGAATAGCATTAAATCAAATATAGATACAGAAATTAATATTTAATAATTGAATTTATGATATTCAATTTGTATATGCCCTTCATGTAGTAGCATTTTAATAGTACAATATATATTTTTGAATATTAATAAATTAGTATAATTTGCTTGTTCTGAAATTGTTGTGGTTGATGGCAAACATTAAATCGTCGTCTGTAGTTACTTTAGCAGTGTCGGTTGCTAAAACGATCTTACTATATAATGTCTACCTGGGCACTTGATTTAGTAGAACATAACCTCATTCCATGTCAAACTTATGTACTAGAGTTACTCAAATACTAACAACAGATGACAGCACTTCTAATTAATACATATGAAACAAACAACATTCAAACTCTGCACTTCTACGAAATAAATAGGTGTACAAGGTAGACATAAGCCTCTATGTTACGATGTAAAATTCTATATGGAAAATTTTAAACAAAACAAATATACAGAAAATTGATACTGTTTCTTTGCAAAAATAAATTACATAGAACATCAAGCTTTCTATCTACATCTAAAATTGTATTTAAAATTGCGCCTGCGTACAGAGCAAGCGAGAACGACAATGGCTATATTCAGCCGGAATCATCACTAAGCCCTGCGAGTTTGATCGCTAGACCTTACTGAAAGGTGTATAAATAATACTCGCACTGATGTAGTTTGGCGGTTTGAAATTTTATCATGTCGCACATAAACCAAGTAAGAAAATCCTCTGTGGTGATATTAAATTGCGATTTAAACCATTGAATTTGGTATAGATTAGTGGAATTTATATATTAAAACAAAATAAATTTAATATTGTCAAAGTTTAATATAAGTAAAGAAAGTAAACGTTATTAAGGTATTAATACATATAATAATACTTATAGCCCAAAGATTCAAAATATTTGCTTACAGAATAGTATATTATACAATGGGCATTTAATGTTAGCTATTAAGACACGAGTAAGAAAATTACAATACGAGGCGAAGCCGAGTATTGTAATGAATACGAGTGTCTCAATAGCCATTAAATGCGAGTTGCATACACTATTTTTTCTACGACCCCATAATAAAACATTATTTTTTGAACATTCCATTTCATAAATTGAGGTTAAAATTTTCCATGCACCTTTGCGAATTTAGCTGGTAATAAATTGTTCGTGGTTACTAAGGCTTATTCCGTAATTTCTGGTGGACTCAAATTTTACATTTCACTGTCATTATCCCTCATTTTTACCGTTTATATTTTCAAAAAAGCACAAATTTTAAGTACTTACTTGTAAATTGCAGAGAACTGTCACATTTATTTAATTTGTATATCTGTCAGATATGCAGTTGCCATATTGAATATTGGAATGTCGCATTCCTATTGGATATAAACTTGTATCGTAATGAAAAACCTGTATTTCTATTGGATATAAACTTGTATCATAATGAAAATCTGTATCGTAATGGACATCATTAAAGTACAGGTTCAGCATATTTAATAATACAATTAAAGTATGGGAGTAGAAAAATAATATTATTTGTTTTAATTTGCAATATTTATTATCTTAATCCATGTTACTTTTCCATTGTTAAACTTATTTTCTGTAATACATAATTTCAAATTATGAAGCTCCCCTCCTTTTCGCTTACTTTCCCAGCGCTCTTTCTTTGCGCTAGAAAAAATGGCGTCCGCTAGCTGCAGCGCTGAGTTCTAGCGTAGCACTGAATGCAATTGCTAGGTCAGCGCTGTCAGCCATGTGTCCGGTTGAAGATACCCCATGTTAACGATCTTCCAACTAATGATCAAGCATCTCACTTTACACTCTTTGCCGATGACGCCACTATTTCCGGGGTGGATAGGGGCCAGAGAGAGAACACGAAAAGTTGATAACTCATCGCCCATGGGCGCACTATTGAAATGTTGTATTCTTAAAATTTCATTTATGTAATTGGATTACAAGTGGCTGGTGATCTATAAAATACAAAATACCTTATTATTTGTTCATTTTCAGTTCTGTAAGATTTGTTCTCTTTGAATGAAGTACATCCTTGTAGATAGAAAACGTTCTTTCTACATCGCAACTGGCTATAGGTGCGTACTGGAAATATTCTTTTATTTCAGCGTATTTAGCAGTTAGATTTTGTGTCATTGCCGCAATGTTATTAAATCTGGATTTCTATTAAAAACTGCGTCTAACTTTTGCCGAAGGCCACATCCGAAGTCACTTGGAATACTTTTGAAATTAATAATAGCCACATCTAATGTGGTTAATCCATCTTTTATTTTCAGATTTTGTTTTTCAAAATATGTGATTAGGCAAATTTCCATACAATTTTGCAGTTGCCAAGGCATATTTATCAAATTGTTGAACGTTTATTTTATGGCTAGTTGAAATAGTTTCCAGTATAACTTTCAATCAAGATATCAGTTCAAAATCAACTTTTATTATGTCGGCAGCTAATTGAGGGTTTTCCTGATAGCATTACCATCATTGGTATTTGCGAAATTAACTTTCGGCATGTCGACTTCTTCCAGTTTCTTTTCAAAATCTTTTCTGAATATGTTTTTTTGTAAGCACTTCTGACTCTTTTTACTTTCTTATACGTAGTATAAGGAAGTATTGTGATGATGAAAATTTTCGACCTCGAGATTTTTGCAGATGTCCACGTTTTGAGGTCCCCTGACACCGAAAAAGTGGTTTTTAAACAAATGTCTGTGTGTCTGTCTGTCTGTCTGTGACCACGATAGCGGTCAAACCACTACAGATATCAATTCCAAATTTTGTATTTACGAATATAATCTCCCTCTTGAGAACTGATTAGATTTTGAGCAAAATCGGCAGACCGGAAGTAGTAGTTTACTTCAGTGAATAAATCGAATTTTGCAAATATTTCGTCAACTAGTAAGTTTAGACTAATTTATAAAGAATTCATAAGTATTTAGAACTTAATTTCCAATATCTTTTGTGTAAAAAAAATTTCAAAATTCGGACCGGAAGTATCACCTTTACTCTTACCGAATAACGATTTTTTGCAAATATGTCGTAAATTATGCACTCTATATATATTTATGAAGAGTACAAAAGTATTTAGAGTTGGATTTGGAATACTTTTTGTGTAGATAAAATGTCAAAATTCGGACCGGAAGTAACACTTTCATACGTATAAGAAAGTCGTGTGGTGGCCACACCTTATTTTTTTCGTTAGTTCTCTTCCCTCTATCCTTTTTTTTTACTGGTAATTTGTACGGTTTTCAGAAATACTGTTTCTTTTCTATGACCATCTTTCTTTCATTGATGTTTTAAATTACGCAAGTCTTTGTTTCAAACTGCTTACATTTTCTGGTGTGTCGCCATAACAAGACAACAGGTGATCTTCCAGATATTTAATTTTTTCATCAAAATTAGGCAAATCTTGCTGTTGCATTAGATTGTAAAGATCTTTACGACTCATTATTTTTGTACCCGAGGTACACCATGAGAAAAAAGTAACTGTGTACACATCGCCGAGATATAAAGTGGTATGGACATGTTGGCTATATACTAATGCATAATAAACACGACCATACCACCTTATATGTCCGCCAAGTGTACGGCTACTTATTTCTGTTTGTGTACCAGATGTACCTAAAACAAATAAAATTGCACTTTATTACATTTCAAATAAAAATTGTTTTTTTATTTTATTATCCGTAAAAGACCTATAATATGGACATCCGCAGCTATCTGCACTCAAATTTTATGTCATTAGTTAGCCTAATATTGAAGTAAACAATACAATAGCAAGCATTACCTGAAAGGAGGCGATAATTTAACTAAATGTCTATTAAACGAGGAAATTAAGCAAAAATTACAACCATTTACTTGAAGTTTCACATATAGGACAAAATAACATTTAATACCGTTTAAACATATCAATACTTATTGTCTCTCATCTGAATTATTTGAATCCATCACAACCACTTCAAAAGATTTGGTTGCGACCACAAAATTTTTCTTTGTTTAAATATTTCCACTGAGAGCACTGATATCAGTGACGTACATGTTGCGAGACGACCAAGTTTCAACTACCTGTGTGGCAGCACTGAAAAGGTTGCAAGTGGGTGTGGTAAATTATTGTTATTGGTACATATTTCTGGCTTTGGTACGTTTTTGGTATTTCTAACATCGCTTTTTACTTTCTTATACGTAGTATAAGGAAGTATTGTGATGATGAAAATTTTCGACCTCGAGATTTTTGCAGATGTCCACGTTTTGAGGTCCCCTGATACCGAAAAAGTGGTTTTTAAATGATGTCTGTGTGTGTCTGTCTGTCTGTGACCACGATAGCGGTCAAACTGCTGGAGATATCAATTACAAATTTTGTATTTACGTGTATAATCTCCCTCTTGAGAACTGATTAGATTTTCAGCAAATTCGGCCGACCGGAAGTAGTAGTTTACTTTAGTGAAAAACTCGAATTTTGCCAATATTTCGTCAACTACTAAGTTTAGACAAATTTATAAAGAATTCATATGTACTTAAAATTAAATTTGAGAAGATTTTTATTAAAAAAAATTTTTCGAAATTCCTACCGGAAGTAGGTTTTTTACTCTTATCGAAAATCGATTTTTTGCAAATATGTCGTAAATTATTTATATATTTATTTATGAAGAGTACAGAAGTATTTAAAGTTGGATTTGGAATATTTTTTATGTAAATGAAATTTCAAAATCCGGACCGGAAGTAACACTTTCATACGTATAAGAAAGTCGTGTGGTGGCCACACCTCATTTTTAAAATTGTTTTTGACCGGCTAATTCTCAATAATCAACGTATGTGCGTCGCCTAGTGGTCGATTGTAAGAACTAAAAAGGCAGCCTCATATATGTAGCGCATGATAATGTAGAATCCAGACTTAACCTGCACTGTTTCTATTATATTTTTGTACATTTATTGATCTATGTTATTATAATTTAATTAATGTTATTATAATTTTATTTTTTCAGAAATGAAGAAATTGTTATGCCCGCTGAACAAACAGGAATCGTAAAAGAAAATTACTTATGGAAGGTCCTATTAAGACGCGGTGCTTCAAAAGAAGGCGTTTACATTCACGTGAACGACGGTACCTATGACTACGATCTTTTTGCTTTAATCTTTGGACCGGTTCTGTCAGCGTTAACTTTCGTCTTCGACAAATCAGACGACCCAGTAATATACAAACGCGCCTTGCAAGGTTTTGAAAGATGTACCTGTATTTCTTCCAATTTCGGGGTGACAGCCAATTTGGACATGCTAATATTAACTCTGTGTAAATTCACGTTGCTACACAATCCACCTAAACAGAACAGCCTCACCGTGTTACTGGGGCAAAATGTTAAAGCCCAGTTATGTTTAAAAACTGTTTTCTCTCTGATCCATGAGTATGGAGATAATGTAAGAGAAGGTTGGAAGACTATATTCGACATGATTCTTACATTATACAGTATTAATTGTCTACCGAAATCATTTACTGAAGCTGAAGATTTCATCGAACCAAGTGGAAAGATTACATTAATTTATAAAGATGTCCAATCGCTTCAGAAACAAGAATCTGGACTTTTTAGCAGTTTATATTCCTATATGGTTTCTTCAGAAAATCTGTCTAAACTTCCCACTCCAGAGGACCAAGAATACATAGATATTGCGAAGAAATGCTTTAAAGCATGTAATTTAGAACAGATAGTTACTGATTCAAAGTTTCTTCACGAAGATTCGCTAGTAGAAATGGTGAAGGCGCTAGTAGAGTTATCTAGAGGACCAGACATACAAAAGTCTTTAGGTTATGTTTACAACGAAAACGTTACAGTCTTCTTTTTAGAGTTACTACTAAAAATAGTTATACAAAATAGGTACTTAAATAAGTTAAATTAATTTCCACTTCTTTCTTTATGTTATTTTAAAAATTTTTTTAGAGATCGAGTCATGAAAATATGGCAAACGGTCAGGGAACACTTGTACATTCTGGTAATGAACGCGTCTCACTGTGATTATCAGTTTCTGTTAGAGAGATCCGTAATAGGTTTATTGAGATTGGCAATACGTCTGATGAGGAATGAAGAAATGAGTCCGGTAGTGTTGCAATCCCTGCGATTGTTGCTTTTACTGAAGAGTTCAACTCTATATCGAATATCTAGGCAAATCTCGTTCGGCCTATATGAACTTCTTAAGACATCGGCTCAAAATATACACACCAACACCGATTGGTCCATAATATTTACATTATTGGAATGTGTCGGTGCTGGTGCTCAACCACCGAAGCCTATAACAGACGAAAGTCAAGCCGATCAAGGTATTTTAATTTAATATATTACTATTATTGTGATAAATAAGGGTTTTTTCTGTTGACGTCACTATTATTCTAGGTTAAAATTCACAATCCGAACTAACCGGTTACTTCTTTTTATCGCGTGTAAGGTATACGGAGTTACAGAAGAGACTATTTCAAAGTAATTTTTATAAAAGTTGTGTATGTAGATTGACCTTTTTTGGTGTTAGGTATGATATTTGAAATGTAACGATTGATTATAGTCTAACACATAAAATACTTGTATTTTTAGATTTATAGACAATATATCTTTGTTTTTACTACAAACAGTGACTGTTTTTTCTGAACGATCTTTATGAACTTGCAAGTTTAACTGTATCAATAATACAAAGCAATATATGTACTTGAAGGACAAAAATAATATTTAAATTGTATCCAGCATAGAAAGTTATTTTAATAAAGGTTTTGCATATATAAGTTCAGTAAAATTCTTTGATAATTATGAATTCATGTTTTTTTGAAGAATCTAAATGTGAAAAGTCTAAATTGCTTACTAGGTAGGTATAAATAAACTCTATCAGAGAAAACTGCCACAGTTTGTTGTAAACACAATGTTGTATTGTCTATAAATCTGAAAATACAAGTATTTTCTGTGTTAAACTATAGTAACTCATTAGAACACATTTCACACATCATACCTATCACTAAAAAAGTCAATTTATGACCACTCTTTATTAAAATACACTCTTACTTCATGCTCTGATGCCGAACATTTTTCACTTAAATGGAAACCTGTATTTTTACTCGACATTTGAAATCCAAATACAATTTTATTTAAATTTGAAATAAAATACACAAAATATACATTCATATATACATAATACCCAAAATAACAAGTATTTATTTGTTATTTTGAGTATTATGTATATGTGAATGTATATTTTGTGTATTTTATTTCAAATTTAAATAAAATTGTATTTGGATTTCAAATATCGAAAAAAAATACAGGTTTCCATTTAATTGAAAAATGTTTGGCATCAGCGTTTCCTCTATAAACCAATTATTTATTTCTTAAACTTCACATATTCGCTGTATAAATTCATTGAAATATAGAAAGATTAAAATAATAAGATTAGAGGCATTTCAGTATTTAATGATTTTCTTTTAACGTTTGTTTCTTATTTCATGAAAGAAAAGATTTTTCTCAGTGCGGAGAAGTATGTATTCGAAAATTATAACCTATACTCTGTTCACTCAACGTATAGAGTAATCACGAGCTGTCCACGACCGTAACACGTGCACAGCCCAATTTACAATAGAGTGCTTATATTAACAATGAAGTTTATAAAATCTTTTAATTACATGTTCAAATTTTGGAAAACAACAATTTATTAGTTTATATAAAATACTAAACCGATTTAAATTTACAAAAAATGCATGTTTTGTCTTTTTAGATAACTAAAATAAGCAAATCTCAAACATAACCCATTTCAACAAAATATTCGTAAATAGGGCAATCCAACGACCTGTTAAATCAAATTCAATATGGCCGTTGTTGGTAAACAAACAGATTTGTATCATTAAAATTTGACTATAAGTGCTCTTATTAAACAATTATCTTATTAAATTAACTTGCTAAGGTCATTATTTAGTTATCTAAGTATGATATGTATCAAAGACTAAAACTTATAATTATGTTACCAGAACGTTCTGTATTGCAGTATATTTGATAGAAGTGTTTCAAGAAAAAAACAGCCGAATTATTGCCTGCTTTGAAGTTTTCATTGGAAAACCAGATAATAATTTAGCTCAGCAGTAGTACTGTTTTATTTATAAGCACGATAGAAATTTTAATAGCAATAACTCCTCAGGGAAGTATGTGCCACATTAGTGAAGCTCGAGGTGAAATACATCTGAAAAATGAATGGAAGAAGTGATTTTTGCAACAATCTTAACCCGGGATATGTTGTTCTAGGAGAAAGAGCATTTTTAATAAAGGAAGCACTAGGAATTCTGCAAGTGAATTTTAGTTATTCCAGCTTTTACTAGAGGAAGAACTCGTTAGCACCTTAAAATATCTCATTCCAGTATCGTGTTAAAAAAGTGTAATAATATGCAAAAATTAAACAGTGTAGATAAAATTGTGATTGTGTTTAATGTTGTAATTAACATATGCAAGTCATAAATGATTTTGTATTTATAATTATTTATGGCACTATATAATCTTAATTTATTCCTGTACAACGTGGCCATTATTTTAGAATTTAAAGGATTTTGTTACAGACAAAACACAATAATGAGTTAAATTTATTTATTAATATATTTGAAATCTATTTACATTTTCTTAAGTCCTACACTGTTATACATTGTACGCTAAATATTTATAATAAACTTTTATAATCTTACACATAATATTTCTATATCATTAAACTTATTTTCTTATTACTATTTATTAACTATTGCTTCTATAATAATTAAGTGAAACTATTTTAATAAATAAATCTTATTAAACAAACCTCTGATTGTTTTGTCAGGTATTGTAAGTTTAAAGATAAGTTTAAATAATTAGTCCTTAATCAGTGCATGAGTGGCTTTGTTTTTCTTCGTATACTGAGATAATAATGCACCAACATAACTCCAATGTTCGGCTGTTATCAGCCATGCATGTAGAGTGAGCCGAAAGTATTGATTCACATTTCACAATAATGCACGACACATCCATTGGTTTTTAATTAACTTCTCATAAATGTTTCACCTAATCAAAAACACGTACTTTTCCACATAAAATAAATAAGTTGTTAATAAATGTAAGCGGTGTGACTCTTGAACACTGTCATTTGGTCCTTAGTGTAATAAATATGTATTAAAACCAAATATACAATAATAACCGTACTTGGCACAGGTGGAATACCATCCATTAGATTGTGTAATTTCAAGAATGAATGGATTAATCTTTGGTGGTTTCACATCTTTTGCATTGCGGTCTTGCAAAATATTAAAAAAGACTTGCAGAGCAGATACTTGCAGCTACGGCTGTGAGTCAGCTGGGCATTCTTGTTGATGTTTGCTAAATATATTCAGTACATTCTTTTTCTAGCACTGTAAAATTTCTCTTTACTCGTTTCTTCGTCAGTTCTGGCTGCTTTTTGCACAGTACTGTATAAACAGGTAAAAACAGTAACTTAAATTCAACACTTCTGGAAAGCTGAAACATAATTAACCTATAAACCATTTGCTTTGTTTACGATTTATAAATCTTACCTTCAATAAATTTTTAATCATCAATAGACTCTTTAAAAATACTGAGAATAATAATAATAACAACTTAAATAAATACAAAAAGCGCAAACACAAGGAACAATACAAAATACAATATAGCAAAAGCAAAAAGTATACATATATAACGAATATTTTAAAATTACAGACAATGTTATTTATCTCTACTAGCACACTATATGCTCACTTGTTCTACATTAGCAAATATGTATTTTAATCCTCTAAAATTGTGATTTTGCTGCGTGGGTATAGTCACAATCATGTGACAAAATCACAGAAACAAATGATTTATATCGTGTGTTTTAGGATTTACATGTAACTCTCAGAGCCAATAGAAAGGCAGTATTAAAAATCATGCCTTGATCATGCGTTTTTTGCTACTCTATACGTTCAGTGAATATACTATAGCCAATTTACACCGCAAAAAGTTTCATATCATGAAATAACGCGCTAGTAAACTATATTTGTTATCTGTTGTTTAATATAATATACGATGTTTATAAAATTTGACTTTCTTATCGTTCTAATTTTCAAATAGTTTCTATCTTATGTTTCGAAGATAAAACAGGTGTCCAAGCCTAAATCTTTTCTTTTACTCTTTGTAATCACAAGTAATCCTATTTTTTATTAACTATATTAATAACATTGAATTAATTTACTATACATTATTATTATTATTAGGAGCCAGATCTGAGGGTGAAGGTCCAATTAGTAGTGAAGAGGAATCGTCAATAACTGATAGAGGCTATACGTCTGATTCGGAACTTACCAAAAGTCCTAAACATTCGTCTAGATCCCAAAGTCCGATGGTATTACCCATAACAACACCACCTCAAAATACAACCAATACGGGAGGATGGATTTTAGTAAGGAAAAATCCATTCCCTTATAATGTGGTGGGTAAAAAAAAACTATTTCTCTTTGAATTTCAGGTTGGTAGTGAAGGAGAAATACAACCTGTTGTTGGAAGAACTCCTCCGGCCACGTCATATAGTCTGGCGCTAGAAAGGAATCTTGGACCACATGATAAAAGCGGATTGGTTAAGTGTTGTGAAAGTTTAGCTTTTCTCGTAAGAGATGTCGCGCATATAACACCATATAACTTTGATGATTGTGTCCATTGCATTCGTACATTTGTCGAAGCAAGTTTACATGAGAGTAAGTATATATTAAAAAAATTGTGTTGTAAGGATGTTAAACATTTAAAGCGCGATAATTCTGTTTGAAAGTACACTATACAAGCGTTTTGTCTGACATCAGATTGAGGTTGCCATCAAATAAACTGGCCATATTGAATATATCATGGTTATCAACATCATTTCAAAGAAATTTACAATAATAATAAATAAAATCCTAGAAGATAAACTGTACAATATTTTAGTACAATATCAGGATGGATCTTCAGACAGCATAGTAATGATTTTAAAAACATCAGTTGCGCTACAACTAGCTTCTAAATAACTACAGAAAATATGTTTAACTTACACATTTATAATTTGAATATTCTTTAATATATTATAATTTAATCTGGACAAGTGTAAGGTGTAGAAAGTTTTTTTGGATGTACAGAATTAATATAGTTCAAAAAACCGTCCATTTATCGTTGTGAACTAAAATACATAATCTAGAGTTTTAACTAATAATTGATTGAAGACGGAGATACGTGTTGAAACTCCATAATTTACAAGTAAAAAATTGAAATAAATTCAAATTGAGTTCAAAACAGTTTTATTCACTTCACTACAATTGTTTCACCCTACAAGGGCTTCATCAGGTGATGAATATTATAACACAAAATATTTGTAAACGTTCATATTTAGGTAAAGACATGAATATGAACGTTTACATATATTTTGTGTTATAATATTCATCACCTGATGAAGCCCTAGTAGGGTGAAACAATTGTAGTGAAGTGAATAAAACTGTTTTGAACTCAATTTGAATTTATTTCAATTTTTTACTTTTAACTAATAAATCAATATTTATAATATTTTTCCTCTTAATATATGTCGCTTGCAAAATAAAATTGATTTTGGATAATTTTGTCGTTTTTTGATATTCTTTTGTTAGTTTTTGCAAAAAAGTCATTTTTTTCAAATGGAACAGCCTGTATATTATTTCATTTTTGAATTTCTTATTAAATTTCACATCAAAAACATGTATGACGTTAATACTTTAAAAGTGACTATTACTGAGCTATTGTCTCTTTTTGATATAATTTCGTCAGTTTTGTGGTTTTAATTAATATAGTATAGTACTGACAAAATTATATCAAAAAGAGACAATAGCTCAGTAATGGTCACTTTTAAAGTATTAACGTATACATGTTTTTGATGTGAAATTTAATAAGAAATGTAAAAATGAAATAATATACAGGCTGTTCCATTTGAAAAAATTGACTTTTTTGCAAAAACTAACAAAAGCATATCAAAAAACGACAATAACTCTGTAATAGTCACTTTTAAAGTATTAACGTCTTACATGTTTCTGACATGAAATTTAATAAACAATTCAAAAATTAACTGATATACAGGCTGTTCCATTAAAAAAAATTACTTTTATACAAAAACGTGTCATCTAATTTTAATCCAGTTTCCTGCACATGCAGTTAGTAACTGTCAAAAAATAAAACATGCTTCTATTAGGACATCTTTTTGTAAACAATACTGCAAAAAATTTTGTCCATCTAATACGTCGTTTTCGAGAAATATAATTTTATACAAACACTGAGTTTTTCAGAAAAATGGGAATAAGTCAAAAACTTTACACTTTAGGCCTATACTATCTTATCACTTTTTGACTAAAAATTATACGGGGAATTCAAAAATGCAATAATATATAGCGTGTTCCATTTAAAAAACTATAACTATGGTTAGCCACCAAGTTATGGAACATTCTGTATAATACAAAATATTTTTAAAATGTGCTCCTAAAGAACAGCTATCACATGAAAAATGCCGCTTCGAAATATCTTTACTCATAAAGGCATAATCGGCCTTACCCGCTTAGATGACTCACCCTGTATACTCAAAATTAAATTTTTGAAGAATTTTATTAAAAAAGTTTTTCGAAATTCCTACCGGAAGTAGGTAAGTTTGCGAAAAAAAATTTCAAAATTCGGACCGGAAGAAACACTTTTACTCTTACGGAATAGCGATTCTATATATATTTGTCAAGAGTACAAAAGAATTGTGATGATGAAAATTTTCGACCTCGAGATGTCCACGTTTTAAAATTCCCTGATACCGAAAAAATGGTTTTTAAAAAAGGCTCTCTGTGTGTGTGTTTGACCACGATAGCGATCAAACCGCTATAGCTATCAATACCAAATTTTGTATTTACGAGTAAAATTTTCCTCTTGAGATCTGATTAGATTTCCGTTAAAATCGGCCAACCGGAAGTAGTAGTTTACTTCAATGAAAAAATCGAATTTTGCCAATATTTCGTCAAGTACTAAGTTTAAACAAATTTATAAAGAATTCATATGTACAATTCTGTGCAATAAAATGGCGTACACGTCTTATTGCTAATTTTGACATTATTTTCCCATTGTAAAAATGGCTTAAGTAAAATATGACAAATTGAATTATAGCGTCAAAATTCAATTTGTCATACATGACAGATATTCAAACAAAAGTCATATTTACATAATCGTATAATAAGTGTACGCCAGTTTATTGCACAGAACTGTACGTAAAATTAAATTCGAGAAAACTTTTATTAAGTAAGTTTTTTGAAATTCATACCGGAAGTAGGTCTTTTACTCTTATCGAAAATCAGTTTTTTGCAAATATTTCGCAAGTCATGCCTTTTAGACGAATACATTACGAGTACAAAAGTATTTATAACTGAATTTTCAATATCTTTTGTATAAAAAAAAATTCAAAATTTCGACCGGAAGTAACACTTTTACTCTGACCGGATAGCGATTTTGTGCAAATATGTCGTAAATTATTCATTCTGTATACATTTATCAAGAATACAAAAGTATTTAGAGCGAGATATGCAATGTTTTTTGTATAAATGAAATTTCAAAATTCAGACCGGAAGTAGCACTTTTACTCTTAGCGAGTAGGACTTTCTTTCGAATGTCTCGCCAAATATGCATTCTATAGAGATTTGTTAAGAGAACAGAAGTACCGAGAATAGGATTTTGAATAATTTTTGTTTACAGAAATTCTTAAAATTGTATAATCTGAAGCACTCATACGTATAAGAAAGTCGTGTGATGGCCAGACCTCATTTTTAAATTTAGGACGATAGTGTATTACTTACTTTTTGTTAAGAATTTAACATTATTTCAAAAAATGTCGAAATATATAGAATATTCCATTTAAAAATTTGTTGCTTTTGTGAATATCTCAGAAACTAGCTCTTCAATTGTTTTGACTAACTTAATCAGCAAAAAAGTCTACTAGTTTGCTAATTTAATCGACTTCGTAGCTTCAATAATAACAAAGTTAGCAATGGTGAACACTTAAGTTTAGACACGGTGTATATACCGTGTGGCCGCCGTTCATAGCGCGATGCATGTATTAGTAACTACTGGTCGACTATAAATGGGCGTGCCAACTTGAATTGCCACACCGACAGCGGGCGTATAAGTTATACGTATAAATGTATTCGTAGGCAAATCAAGTGAAAAGCAGTGTAATAGGTATTGCGTTTCCGTTGTTAGTAATTATTTGTAGTTGTTTGAAGCATCAGATAATCGCTGATAATATGTCAGTGAAGTAACTCATCACAGCTTCATAAACAACATAAAAGAGCAAAAATAAATAATAAATAACTCCTAGACTTTAAAATAAAAAAAAACTTCTTAACTAAAATAATATTTTTCAACAAATATTATAATCTAAAAACTCAAGTATAATAAAATACTGAAACATAAAATATTTACTTGTTAAAACAGAATTGTAATTCAACATTGCAATTAACCTGTAATTAGCTAAAAATATGTTATTCTTAAGCAATAATAAAACTCGAACTGACGCCCATATGTGGAAGCGACACGGCGAATGCGACTGCCCGACTACCCCGTATAAATGTGGATTTTTTGGACAAATACGAGTGCATGATAGGCATATGCGAAATACTAGCTCTGTTGTAATCCAGTATAACACTGCGTCCACTTGTTTACTGTTCTAATACACAGACATCTCTATCTGTTTCGCTTACTCTACAGGTATCGCGATAATGCAGACGCACGCGGTCTTATGGTATAGGTGAATCAATAACTAAATATATATTTTATAGAATAAGAATTAGTGCTTAATTTAGAAGATGATGTTGACTGTAATTTCCCTTCAGGTAAAAAAGTACGTAAAAATTCGAAAAGGGACTCGAGATCAAGAAGAAAACCGTCTAGAAAACGAGATATTAAACAGAACCATCGCAGTCCTGTCAGCAGTGTTGACGAAGAATCCGACAGTGATGAAGATGATTCACCAAGCGGATACCATCAAGTTTGTATTCAGGTAAAATATATAAAATATTTACTACAATCGTGAAATAAATATGTTAACAATCGGATTTTAAGTTGTTAGACTTAATGCACACGTTACATACACGAACAGCTCAAATATTTAGATGGTGGGCCGAAGAAGGCGGTGAATTAACACAGGAAATATCATTGTGGACGCAGGGATGGTGTCCTTTACTACAGGGCATCGCCAGACTTTGTTGTGATACAAGAAGACAGGTATTTTCTTTTTGTTATATAGTTATATTCTCAAATTCACATCAGTTCATTTGCCATCTTCGCTTAAAACTATATAAATGTTCCGACTAAGGTCTGTTATGACAATTATCAGAAAAAAATTGTAAATAGTTGCCCCAAATTATATTGTTTATGTTTCAAAATTATTTGGCATTTCACATGGTAGTTTATTTCATCAGCAACATATATAATTTTTTTTAATGAAATATACTATACTATATACAGTACAACACGGTTATAGCGTCATCATCGGGCCCCGTACTTTTTTGGCGTTATAACCGAGCGATGCTATTTACGACAGGCGAGTTTCGAAAGACTGTAGTTTAACAAGATGTTGCATAACTAATCCGATACGTAACATGCTTTATTACCTATTTTACATTACAACAAATGCAAAAGTGCACAAAAACAACATTATAGTTTTATTGGTAGCGGTTTATGAATCGCCTATTCAGTCAAACTGTAAGTTACATAGTATTGTATTGTTTGTCTACTATAGGTAATTCCAGGGACCAAGACGATTATAACGCTATAACCGATGATGTTATAAACAAGTTGTGCTGTATTATTACATTTTCAAATTTTATGTTTAAACATTCCGTGCGTTCAGGGAGTTACTGCGCCGCTAGCGCTGAGCTGTGCTAGGTCCAGCGGTGTCCTGAACGCGACTGCTGAGTGCCTGCACTGGATCTAGCGGTCGCCATTTTGTCTACCGAAAATAAATTTCCCTTGATGACCTAGCGGCGCTAGAAAGAAGTGGGGATAAGCGGTGATTATTCAGATATGAATTTAAAAATTCAAACCCGCGAATTAATAAAACCATTATTTATTAATTGTAGTAGTAAATATCATTTTTACGGTTACTGTTGTATATTTAATGTTATACGAAAGTTATAGGTAAATTTATCATATAAAATACATATTGATAAGTTCGTTTTACATATAAAGGGAATAACTTTTTTCTACTTGAAATAAATTATTTATTTCTAACAAATAAAAAACTGTTGGTGAATCCTAAGTAGTGTATGACGAAAAGACACAATTTATTTTTATTATACAAAAATGCATTTCTTACTTTTATTACGTAGTATAGGGAAGTACAGTAGAACCTCTCAAACCCGACCTGGACGGGATCATGTATGAGTCGGGTTTGCAAAAAGGTCGAGTTTTAGAAGGGAAATGAAATTTGCATAGGAAAGAAAATTAAAATAGAGCAAAACCGAAATAATGTATTGTATGTACATACCAATATTGTATGTATATACATATGTATGTACATATGTACGCATTTTCAAGAATACAATTGTTAACTAAATCATACCACAATAGTTCATGTAAAAAAAGTTTGTTATTTTATTTTGCTTTAATGTGGATCTTCTTTTGGTTGCCGCATGCTCCCTCCACTTTTTAATCCAAATCACATCCATGGGTGTAGACGAGTCTTGTTGTTCTACATACAGAAGAATCGTGTCGAGAGCCTCTATAGCTGCAGAGTGCGTAACTTTAGGTAAAATCTCCTCCCTATCTGATTCATCTTCATCGCAGTTTTCTTGTTCTACAGCCCTGCTCGTAGTAGCATGCTGTAAAATTTCTTCGTCACTGATATTGTTATAGCCCTCATCATCGGCAGCTAGCCAATTTTGGATATCAGTCTGCTGCAATTCTTCACCACCTTGTAAACGTTGCAAGTTATTAGACAATGATGTTAAATGATCGGTTTCCGATTCTCCATCTTCTACTCTTTCTTCTTCTTCTTCTTCTTCTTCTTCTTCTTCTTCTTCTTCTTCTTCTTCTTCTTTTTGTTCTGCTTCTTCCATGTGTTTTTTAATATTAGGCCAAAGTTTTCGCCAAGACTTAGATAATGTTGTGGGAAGAATATCATCCCAAGCTTCTGCTATCATGTAAATAATATCCTTGATGTTAAGAGATTTAATTGCATCGATTAAACCGATTCCATTCTCCATTTTTTCCAGAAGGATTGTCAAGAACTTTTTGCGATATTTTCTCTTTATACACTCTATAACCCCCTGGTCTAGTGGTTGTATCAATTTGGTAAGAAAATTGTTTTTATTTCGCCCTTCGTCAATTCTGACACATTTGGATGTGACGGAGCATTATCCAAAACAAGAAGGGCCTTCTGGGGAAGACCCCTCGATTTTAAATGTTTTGTAACTTGAGGGACGAAAACAGTGTGAAACCAATCTTTAAATAGTGCTGAATCCATCCACGCATACGTTTGAGCCCGATAATGAACTGGCAATGATGACAAATTTATATTTTTAAATGCTCTCGGTTTCTGTGATTTGCCGATAACAAAAAGAGGCAATTTGTGAGTCCCTCTTGCGTTACTACATGGAGCAGCAGTTATCCTTTCCTTGTATAATTTGAACCCACTTAACTGCGTTTCTTGTTTTGAAGCGAGAGTTTTCTGTGGCAGCATTTTATAATTAAGCCCGGTCTCATCTATGTTATAAATTTGTTCAGCAGTTAATCCGCTTTCTTTTATGATATCATCAAACTTTTTAATGAAATTTCGGAAGCTACGTGATCAGCTGAGCGTTTTTCTCCAGAAACTGTGACCTGATGAATTCGGTGTCGTTTTTTCCATTTGTCCAACCATCCCTCTGCTGTAAATTTGGAGTTAGGATCAATTGTTTTATTAAGGGCATTCGCCTTTTAATGGTCCTGTTAAAGGGGTTCCTTTTAATCGTTCCTGACTAAACCAAATTCATACCTGTGGGATTTATAAAGAAGATAGCTTTATTTACGAACAAGAAAATTCAACTTACCGCTTCATCTAAAACATCCAGCTTTGGTTTTTTTATTGTTTTCCGGGATTCTAAACCAACCTCAGATTCTACAGTTGCTGCTGCACACTGCAATGTGTGTCTATTTTTTCTCCAATCCTTCAATGTCGCAATACCGATATTTAAATTTCTTGGAACATTTTTGATACTCTCACCTTTATCTAGCCTATCAAGGGCTTCTAGTTTTTATTTTAACGAAGAAGTAATATTTTTACGTTTTCTAGACATTTTCGTTATCATAGCCGGAAGGCTAATTGCAGACTGAGTTCTCTGAACAGTTGTAAAAACGTGAGAGATTAGTAAACCGTTTGCATCTACAATCGGGCAGTCGGGGTCGGGTTTAGGAGAGCAGCGGGTTTCGGAGGGTCGGGTTTGAGAGGTTCTACTGTATTGTGATAATAATTTTCGACCTCTAGATATTTGCAGATGTCCACGTTTTGAAATCCTCTGATACGGAAAAAAGTGGTTTTAAATTTTTTGTATGTATGTGTGACCGTATGTATCAATTCCAAATTTTGTATTTACGAGTATAATCTCAGATCTGATTAGCTTTTTAGTTCAATCGGTAGACCCGAAGTAGTAGTTTACTTCAGTGAAAAAAAGTAATTTTGCCAAAATTTCGTCAATTACTAAGTTTACACAAATTTATAAAGAATGTACTCAAAATTAAATTTGAGAAAAACTGCATTAAAAAAGTTTTTCTAAATTCCTACCGGAAGTAATTATATTTGGTAATCGTACAATGACTTCAGGCGCTAGCGGTAGTCGCTTCCAGCGCCGTAACTCCCTGAATGCACGGATTAAGTTTCAAGTTTTTGGTAGCAAATTGAAATAAAGAAATTTACATTTACAAATTAAAATTAACGTTTCAACCAGCCTAAAATTTTGTTATCTTTTGATTCACATGCATTTACCTGTAATGATTTTTGTCATATATTGTTATGAATTATTCCAACTATTACTCAACTTTTACTATATATCACGTTCAACTAAAAATATTTTTTTAAATCAATCTAAACCGACCGGCAAAAACAGACACCCACCCATCTGAAATAAGTTTTCGGTTTCCACCGGTAGTTTATCCTATTGTCTTTCATTAATAAATGCTTTATACTGTTTAACAGTGGCGGCCTGTGATTTTTTGGGACGGGAGGGCATCGGGGGGTCTGAGTGTATAATATCAAAAATTAAGTACAGACAAAAAATAAACTCAATATGCTATTTAATTAACTTGTTTGAAAATAAAATCCATCCGCCGTTCCTTACGATCAGCAAAATGATTAATAACTAATTCATTGAAGTTTGGTGTTGATGTCGGTAATTGTTTTTCAATGGAACACGTTGCTAAGGCACATGGTCTGCTTTCCCGCATGGTATTTCTAGAAAATGTTTTTATTCTCTTCAAAGTAGACACCGTTCACTTGATTATTTCTATTTTGGTTATTAAAAGTTCAAAAAAGCTTAAAATGACAGACGTTTCGTTCGAACATTTTAAATATTTGAATATAGGCGGTGTTATATGTAATTATGATTAAAACGTCTATGGAAACTGTAACTTCGTACGTGTTCCGACGTCTTCGGAATGTCAGTGGTGGCCTTTCTTTGACTTCGGCCAACTTCATATGGGTTCGGACGTCTTCGGAATGTCGGTGAAGGCCTTGCCTTGGCTTCGGCAAACTTCGTTTGTGTTTGGATGTCTTCGGAATATCGGTGAAGGCCCTGCCTTGTCTTCAGCCAACTTCGTTTGTGCTCGGACGTCTTCGGAATGTCAGTAGTGGCCTTGCTTTGACTTCGGCCAACTTCGTATGGGTTCGGACGTCTTCGGAATATCGGTGAAGGCCTTGCCTTGTCTTCGGCCAACTTCGTTTGTGTTCGGACGTCATCGGAATGTCAGTGGTGACCTTGCTTTGACTTCGGCAAACTTTGTTTCTGTTCGAACGTCTTCGAAGGTCAGTGGTGGCCTTGCATTGACTTCGGCCAAGTCCGTAGGAGTTCGGACGTCTTCGGAATGTCGATGAAGGCCTTACCTTGTCTTCGGCAAACTTCCTTTGTGTTCGGACGTCTTCGGAATATCGGTGAAGGCCTTGCCTTGTCTTCGGCCAACTTCGTATGGGTTCTAACGTCTTCGGAATGTCGGGGAAGGCCTTTCCTTGGCTTCGGCAAACTTCGTTTGTCTTCGGAATGTCAGTGGTGGCCTTGCTTTGACTTCGGCCAACTTCGTATGGGTTCGGACGTCTTCGGAATGTCGATGAAGGTCTTGCACCATAGACACCATAGAGTAGTGCCCCGTCGCCTACATATATACGCGCGCTACCCGCGTCAGTTTCATCGCTTGATTTCTAATACAGACGGGGAAGTCGCGCGAGATGCTCCGGAGCCTACGTTAGACTGCGATTTTGAAACGCGCTGAAAAGACGGACTGTTACTTCCGAAAACGTATTATTTGTTATCAAACAAATCAGAAAATTACATACAAATTAGGTATTTATGATTAATTTATCTGTTAAAAGAAATTTGTCACCGGGAAATTTATCATGGGGGGGGGGGGGGCAGTACCCCGTTGCCCTCCCTGCAGCAGCCGCCACTGCTGTTTAATTCATTATAAAATGTTATGGATTTGATTTTTTGGTGGTGAAATTCCTATACTCCATTCAGTCTAAGAATAAAGTAGATGGCGCTACAATATGAGCACAGTTTACACACGATGAACTTTGTATTTTGAAAACAAGTAAAACATATGTTTACTGTCAGATGGATAGCAGGGATATACATATCTGATATCATTATATTTTGACATTTACGTACATTTTTATACAAGTTGGTAACTCATTCCTCAAGAAAAAGGAATGCACATGTCGTCTAATTGTACTTTTTTGTGCTTCATCCAATTTATTGTAAGTATGACGATAATTTCTTTTTCTTGGAGGAGAAATTGGAACTCCATATAATTCCATTTCTTTAATAATGCAGTACATTGTATTCCTATTAATACCCACTTCCTCTGCTGTTTGATTGACTGCAGCTGTTTTAGACATATTGTTTTTATCCTTAATGTACACATTATAAGCCATTTGCCTTTGTCCAGATCTTATGTGTTTCCCTTTACGATTTTTTGAAGGACCTGGTAAAAGTGCTTCCGCCATACTATAGAATATTAGCGATTACGAAAAGAAAGTTAACGAAATTGATAAAATACCTTAACAAATGAATATTTCACTTGCGAGTTCTAAGAAGAACTATTTTTTAAGAATATAAACAACAAATAACTATGTAAAATACGGAAATCGACAAAATCTTTGAACAAAACTGTCAGTAAACAAATTTTTGACAGAACGAGCTAAATGCGATTATTTTGCCGGTGTAAATGCACACTCGATTTCAACCAATCACAAACGTTTATTTTAAGCCCTATCTTTCCCAATGCTTTATTCTTAGACTGAATGGAGTATAGACAATATTAACTAATTTCAATATACTGTACAGCAAGTAGGCTTATTTAATTGATATCTGAATAAAACTTGTTTATGTAAGTGCACTGCAAAAACGTACTCAGTAGCCGCCACTGCTTATAAGGTTTCATTGTATATCGACGAAGACATCTCCAAATTTTAGTGTAAGCGATATTTAAGTGTCTGCACATATCTCGTAAACTTGTACGAGGATTATTACAATATGCTGCTAATATTACTGCATTATAAAGATGCCTTCGATTATTTAAAAGTCGTGGTCTCGACGTACTCACATTTCCAATAGGGTTGAAAAGTCGATTCAAGTGTGCGACTACCCCATAAAGCATATGCGGGCGGTCAGGGTGTCTCGCATTAAACTCTAAAGCAGCCTCTCAGAAGCAGCGCATATTATCACCAACAAGTCGAATAATTTCTATCTTTTCGGGAATACTTAATTTTTGTTCAACCATCACTAATCAAACAACTAACATGTCATGTCACTGACGTAAATTATTTTGAAAGCTGACGTTTCAAAGAATTTTCAATTGTGATTGTGCGTTACGCACTTTTGAGATAAGAATTATTCAATAAGTTAACAGCAAAATTTAGAAATATTGAAAAATTAAAAATTTTCAACGAAACTACGTATATTGTCGATTTTAGTGGTTTGTAACAACTTACTAAAACACTAGTTTTTATTTTAATCATAGTTGACCGGATTTAGATTCCAAAAAAAAATCATTGCTACAAAAATGTAAATCGTAACGGCCTCTATTACTATTAAAAAGTTTTATACTAATAGCGTTATTTATTTATAAACAATTTATTTAGATGTATTCATGTAAAGTGAAACACACGGTATATTAATACCTTAAATATTGGATATGATAAATTACGATTTTCCTTCTATAGATATGTTTAGTACAGTTCAGTGAATTTGACTGTAAAATCAATTTTGTAATATTTATCTTAAATGTTACTAAAAAATTGCCTTAAGTGTTAAGTTTCATGCATACAAGTTTTGCTACCATACGTATATATACTCCGACCAGAGCATTAGATATTCGTGTTGTATGAAAGGAGAGACGGTTAGCACTCCCCTAGACAAGGATGGAATATAACACAAATATGGTTAAGGCACCCTTAACCACATTTTTTTAATAAATTCATCTTCAAAAAATGTTATATTCATTCTTCTATATAGTAATTCTTAAAAAATATATATTTTTTGAGTTATTTTTTTAAAAAACAAAATAATGTTTAATTACTTTAATATGTACAGTTTAATTTGATTTCCTTTTAATGAATTCATGAAAAAAGTACATGTTTTTAACATTTGTTTTTGATTAGTAATAGTAATTTCTATTTATTTCGTAGGTTAGAATGAGTGCAATATCATATTTACAAAGAGCTCTATTAGTTCATGATTTACAAATGCTGACAGCCTCAGAATGGGAAGCCTGTTTTCATAGGGTACTATTTCCTCTATTGTCACATCTATTAGAACAAAATAATAAAGACCCCGTTGCTATGGAAGAAACACGAATGCGAGCGGCAACTGTTTTATCAAAGGTAACTTTTCCATTAACATTAATGTGTTCTTTATTACTCCTTTAAATTAAATTTAGGTATTTTTGCATCATCTGACACCACTACTCAGTTTACCTACTTTTGGTAAATTGTGGTTGACCATCTTGGACTATATGGACAAGTATATGCATGCAGAGAAAAGCGATTTACTATTCGAGGCAATTCCAGAAAGTTTAAAGAATATGCTACTGGTAATGGAATCGGCTAAGGTGTTCGAGAGTCCTGATGGACCTACTATCCTTTGGGCGCAAACATGGGATAGGATTAATAAATTTTTGCCACAGATGAAAGAAGAATTATTCAAGGAGAGCGAAGCATTACTAGAAAGTGAACATATAAATGTAATTAAATATTTTTTATTTTTCTTAAAATTCACTTCAATTTTAATTTAAGATTAATAATTTCATATTGATTTCTTGTTTATTCTTTGTTGAGTCTCTCATTTTTAGATTTATCGAAGTTATTGCCCGTAATTTTACTACATATTATTTAATGAAAGAAGGGCAAAATCCATATGAAGTGTTGAATGTCAGATTTCTATATTTTTTTGCATTTTTTATTAATTAATACATTCTTATTCTATAGGTATTGCAAATTTTTATTATGAGTTTTTATTTAATATTTCGTTTTATTCCTTTTGAAATTTTCTTAAATTTTAATATTCTTTTTTTATTAATATTTTTTTATTTATTTAGTTGGTAGCTATTTTAATATTGTATTATACATTTAAGCTTGTTTTGTTTAGTATTATTATCAATATTTTTAATTTTATTGCAAATTTAAATATTTCAAAACTCCAAAATGCCTTTATTACTATTAACCGTTTTTAATACATTTTGTTTTTATCACTTTTGGAAATCTTTTTACTTTTTTATACGTAGTATAAGAAAGTATTGTGATGACGAAAATTTTCGACCTGGAGATTTTTGCAGATGTCCACGTTTTGAAGTCCCCTGATACCGAAAAAGTGGTTTTTAAAACATGTGTGTGTGTATGTGTGTGTGTGACCACGATAGCGGTCAAACAGCTATAGGTATCAATTCCAAATTTTGTATTTGCGTGTATTATCTCCCTTTTGAGATCTGATTAGTTTTCAGTAAAATCGGTAGACCGAAAGTAGCAGTTTACTTCAGCGAAAAAATCGAATTTTGCCAATATTTCATCAACTACTACGTTTAAACAAATTTATAAAGAATTCATATATACTTAAAATTAAAATTGAGAATAACTTTATTTAAAAAGTTGTTCGAAATTCCTACCGGAAGTAGGTCTTTTACTCGTAACGAAAATCTGTTTTTTGCCAATATTTCGCAAGTCATGCTTTTTAGACAAGTACGTTACGGGTACAAAAGTATTTAAAACATAATTTTCAATATCTTTTGTATAAAAAAAATTTCAAAATTCAGACCAGGAGTACCACTTCTCTTATCGAATAGCGATTTTTTGCAAATATGTCGTAAGTTATGCATTCTATATATATTTATCAAGAGTGCAAAAGTATTTAGAACTGGATTTGCAATATTTTTTGTGTATGTGAAATTTCAAAATTCGGACCGGAAGCAGCACTTTTACTCTAAGTGAGTAGCACTTTTTTGATAATATCTTGCAAAGTATGCATTCTATAAAGATTTATTAAGAGAATAGAAGTACTTAGAATAGGATTTTGAATAATTTTTGTATAAAAAAATTCTTAATATTCTATAATTTGAAACGCTCATACGTATAAGAAAGTCGTGTGGTGGCCAGACCTAATTTTTTTAATTTTGGTTGTATAAGAGTCTGTTTTGCTGTTTTTCTTTATTGTCATGATTGCTTCTAATTTTGTAATTATTAAAATATTCAAGCAAAAATCGTGTAGAATGGAATAAATTTCACTGAATTAATTTTGTTAATGTACTATATTGGATATTGTATTTTTTTTGTCATTTGCTTCTCCTTAATACGTGCAGTTTTTTTAAAAAAAATTTACGGACCAGCATTTTTAAAAACCATTATTTAAAAATTCTGAAATATTTGCTTATTGTAACTTATCCACATTTTTTATTTATAGAATTGGTTGGATTCTCATTCTTTCATTTCGTAAGACTTTTTAAATTGCTTATTTATATAGTTTTATATATGTTAGTATAATAAGTACATATTTCTTTTGATGTGCTTGCCAGAGTGTGCAAAATTTATTTTAGTTCATGATTGACAATTTTCTTTACTCCTTATTTACGGGTGCAGTCTAATATTGTTGCATTTATACTTTTTCTAGCTAGCATTTGTAAACTAAAAATATCAAAATTTCGAAGTTTCGATCGCTACTATTAAATATTATTGGAAATTTTACTACATTTTATATTTATCAACTTTTATGAATTCTTGTTTCAATTAAATGAGAATTTTGTAAATTACTTGATTATTTGGTTTTTATAAGTATATATTTTTTGCTGTTTCTCTGTTTTTAATATGTCAGATAGATCAAGGGCGTAGCCAGCTTTTCGGGCAGGGGGGCGAGGTTTTGACATATTAGGGGTCGAAGTAAATACATATTATATTGTCGTAAATATATTTTCAACTAGAAACTACGAAGTTATAAGTAATATGTTAGGTTCGCACGTGAATGTATGATTAAGGATATTCATTTTTATTTCTGTTTTTTTGGGCTTTCAGGAGCGGGGTGGGGTGGGGGGGGGCAAATACCTACCTGCCCTCCCTTGGCTCCGCCCTTGAGATAGATTTCAATTTTATGCATCTTTTATTAACTTTGTTTTTTAAATATATATTGTAATTTTTCTAATAACTTAATTTTGTTAACAATTTCGTTTTTCTATTTTCTGTCGTTTGTTAAGTATTAAGAAGAGATATATTTTTGTTTAAGAAAATTTGTATTTATTTCTCATTTTTTTAGTGCAGTGGTATTAATTATTTTATACTCATAACCTGATATGTTACTGAAAATTGGGAGTTTAATTTTCATTTCTTTTATTGGCATATTAATTTTTTATTACCTACCAGGATTTTCAAATTAAATTTTCAATTCTCTGAAATTTCATAAATTACTATTCAATTTTATTGATATTATATTTATTTTGGTATGTGTTGCAGCTGGGGAGTAAATGAGTTATTTGATATACAGTATGTCTCCGGATGGAGTTGACAAGGGGCGAATAACTCGTATTTTCCATTCTTACAAAAAAAATCTGCTTGTCGAATTAACTAGCTTGCTATTAAAATAAATTACTTAGATGTGAATATTTGGACCAATAAATTTTCCTGCTATATAGTCTGACCTTACACCTATTGACATTTTCTTGTGGGGTATTTTAAAACAAAAAGATTGTGCAGATAACCTGCCACATGATCGAAAAATACTTTTATTCGTGAATACAGGAAACGGTGAATGAAATAAGTATACCACAAACCATACGTAAAGTCCGTGGTGAATTTATTAAAAAACGCAGAAATGTGGGAAGTTGGAGGACGGCAGTGTGAAATATTGTGTGTTGAACTTCTTATTTCATTGAAATTTTGAAAATGTAAGATAAGGGTACTTTTCTCTTGAAGAATTTTTGCTTTCTTAATTTATGAAGACTCTGTATATCTAATGTAATTTATTTTAGTAACAAACTCGTTAATTCGATACGCAATTTTTTTTTTTAAGAACGACTCGTAAAATCCAAAATAAAGTTTATTGCCTTCTTGTCAACTCAATCTATATTGATTTTATAACTTTTTTAAATAATTATTCATTTGTATTTCTTTTTACTATACTTTAAAACATGTTTTATGCAATTTGATAACATACACATTTTTCAGTCTAAAATTTCCTTAAATTTCTTTTTTAGCAACAAGTATACTTACAACATCTGCCACCACTAATAGAGGAACATAAAAAAGAAGATCACAAGAAGGAAATGATCACTACAAAAGTCACCCAACATAACATAGAAAATGCTACAAGATCCAGCATAATTTTACAACCATTAACTTCGCAACACACTATAAATTCTCCACTGTTCGCACACCTAGGGCAGGTATGTTACGACACCAGAATTTTATCACAATTAAGTTAAAATTAAATACAACCAACACAACTAAATATGGCTCTTATTTATGATTATTATGTATTGTACGATGTCGTTTTTAATAATGAAGAAAAATATACATTATTGAATTGTATCCGATTATATATTTGTTTTAGATATTAATTTATTGAAAAAATACATTACAGATGGTGTCGACACCAATTGGACCACCAGCATCTGAAATTCCAATAGCAACAGTACCTACAAACACGTGCAATGTGCAATTATCACCATCAAAAATGCCTGTTACAACAAATATTCCCTTTGTACCTCCACCCCCGTTCAGTATTTCTACTACCATGCCTTCAATTCCATCTCTTCTACCATCGCATCCCTTCATTACACAAGTTCTTCCGCCCTTTGCTCCAAATACCCAGGGACATACATTCCCTGTTTTGTACAGTGCTCCCATGAAATATGTATCCTCACCTTCAGAAATTCAACCCGCCTCGTTGTATACAGAATATATGCAAAATCCCTATAATGTTGGCAGTGAATCAGGGGAATTACCGATGCGAAGTACTACAGCGAATCCGATCGTTCGGAGTGAGAACACGCAAAATTGTACCCCATCGAATGTTCAAAACATTAACGTGACGCAAAATCATCAGGAACAAGGTCCGACTCTTAACAAATTTTCACAAAATGACCTCGTAAACAATTCTTCTTTAGATTTAAATAAGAATCCTGAAAGCGAGAACAAAGACGAACAGCAAAATGTTTTCCAATCGTCTGATTATTTCAGTGGTGACCAAAACTTTGTTCCACCGCCTGGGATGGAATTTTTATATGGGACCGAGCAACGAACTTCCATTACTGGACAAAATATAAACATTCCTATATCTACTGCGGCTGATACTGTTTAACTTTTGTTTTGGTGAACAATAAGAATGTGAAAGTTGTGAAAATGTACGAGGATTTATTAAATTCTAATTATTTTTTAAAATATGCTAGCTCGGAGTAATTAAAAGTTGTGGGTAAAGATACATCAGCAGTTTATTGTTCTGTGTCTTTGTGTGTGTGTGTTTGTATCGGTAATGGTTGTTAATATATTATAGAAAAATATTTAAAAAAAATGTTTGGTTTAACAAACACTTTTGGAATGTGTAATTCATTTTTTAACATTACAAGTGTATATTCAAAATGACAATGCAAACAATTTAATTCTGCTAAAATTCCGATTCAACTCCGTCGATTTAATTTACTAAGTATATAAAAATCAAACTCTTAACGATTCCCTGATTTCAAAAATGTGTTTCTTTTTATCAGGACCTAAAAGGAGAATATTCAAAATTGTTATTATGTGTGTGTGTGTATATACAGGGTGACGCATTAGTGTGGAGATGCCCAATTTATTTGACATTATAAAAGTTATGAAAACAAATTATTAAGAAAAGGTGTAGGTATTCTTAAGGTTCATATTTTAAAATTAGGTACACATGTACAGGGTGTTTTATACCTCAGTTGTAGACTTAACGTATATTTTTGAAGTGTAAACTTCTTTAGGCGCGTTGCGCTGATTGTAGGCAGTGAACAAGATAAATAAATATATGATATAGAGGTATTTAATTTCAATTAAATTGAAATTTAAATGAATAAATAAATTCATGTCCCAGAGCAGATGTGAACCGGAGCCGCCTGGGTGAGAGGCCAGCACTTAACCATTAGACCAAGGGCGGGAGTCGAAAGCCAGTATTTATATCGTCTATTTATATATATACATGCGTCCGACAATCTCCTTAATAATGCTTGCGGCCGAGGCAAGACAATCTCGAGTACGTTAAAGTTTTTCGCGGACAAGATATACACACAATTTTTTGGGCAACCGTTAAATTTTTCAATCGATTTAATTTAAATTGAGACAATTTAATTTAATTTAGTTCTAAAGGTGATAAATTAAAGTGGTTTACTTGCTTTACATGCGTTACCATGGAAATGAGACAAATATAATAAACTACAAATACTTGATAGTTGTCAAAATAAGTCGTAGAATGTGTGATTAAACATGTGTCAAAATGAGTATTTACTTTAACGGCCGCGAAATTGTATTTCGCGAACTGTGTTGCGTTCGCGAATTGGTAACTTCGCGGACGATTATTTAAATGTAATATAGAACGAAAAAAAAAGTTGTATTTCGTATTCTTCTGCTGTGTGGTTTTAAGCACACCCATTTTCTTGTTGTAAATGGAATGCTATACTCTTTTTTTGCGTATTTAAAACCTGCTTATTTTTGCTAGCTTGCGCATTTAGGGTTTGCCTGTTCTATTTAGGTCTAAATCAAAGCGTTTTAAGAGGGTTAGTTCTGGTGAGGAAAAAATTATACGATCTTTTTCGCACCGTTACTTGCTTTGGGTACGTCTTCTATTTTCGCTGTTTCGTTAATTTAATAAAAAACAAATATTTTGTATGCAGGGTGTGTCAAAACTCGGATCTTTAATTTTCTCATTAAACTTAAATGGGACACCTTTATATTTTTATGACGTTTTAATAGCAATTTATCGGCTCTTTCATTTTTGTTAACCATTCCCTATTTTTAACTCTTAGGGTTTAGTAGATATTTCTATTTAAAATTGATTTTTTTTAAAATCTTATTAACTAACAATATACATGCTGTGCGTTATTGATAAAAGAAACGTCAATACAGTCCGGGGATCGAGTGACTATATGATTGGTCCTCCTCTTTCGACCCATCTGTAGGAAAACGTTGTTTTGATGTGGTTATGGATTAATGCAGTATTATGTACAGGTGCCCCATCGTGTAAAAACCACATTCTTGGACGTATGCTCAGAGATATATTTTTCCAAATATAATGGTAAAATATTCTGAGGAAAGTCCAAATAAACTAAACCATTAACGAAATTTCTAACTATGCTACCCCAAACATTCAAAGACCACCTAGTTTGGCTATGACTTTGTGTAATATGGTGATTGCCGATAGAATAATAATGAAAGTTGTGTTTATTCACACTTCCATTTTTATGAAATGTTGCTTCTTCTCCAAAAAGGAGACATTCAACGAAATCTATCCGATCATGAATTTGTTGTTGAGCCCATTTGCAAAATGCAACTCTACGGGCAAAATCTTCGTCCAGCGACTCTTGGTGTAACTGAATGTGGTATGGATGGTATTTGTGCTTTTTTAATATTCGTTGAACCGACCTTCGACTAATATTTTGTTGCAGCGAAATTTCACGTTGACTACTACGTGGATTTTCTATAACGCCTGCCCGCCCATTATATTCATTTTCTTCGGTAGTGACAGTTTTTTTCCTTTCACATTTTTCGTACTTTATTTGAGCAGAACGCATCATCAGCTCTCACCATTTATTAGTCGGCTTGTACATGCTACTGTTTTCTAAAAAAAATTAACTTTAAATATAGCAATGTAATAATTTAACCCCGGTTTGTGCAGTAATAACGTAATTTTTTGACTTTTACTTCGAAATAACTACTAAACCGTAACAGTTGGGAATAGAGAATGGTAAACAAAAATGAAAACGCCGATAAATATCTATCAAAACCTCGTAAAAATAAAGGTTTAAATGGAACAACCTTTATTTTTACGAGGAATTTAATGAGAAAATTAAGGATCCGAGTTTTGACTCACCCTGTATACAAGATATTTGCTTTTTATTAAATTCAAAAGCTAGCAAAAACAGAAGACGTACCCAAAGCAAAGACCCACCCAAAGAAAAACTATTCACATTACATCCATGCCGGTTGCGAAACAAAATGCATTTGTTTTTTGGGTGTTAACAACCAAACCATTAGCACAAAGCCATTCACACAATCTTTCATAAAGACAATTAGCACTCTCAAACAAACCAGCCAAATTGCTAGATCGAATTATTATATTAATGTCATCAGCATGTAGTACGAGATCAGAGGCCATCCCGAGAAATGAAGGATATAAATTAAGAAAAGAGTGGGTCCAAGGACTGACCCCTGTGGAACCCCCTACACAAAACTCTGGTAACAGACGAAAGCTGATCAATCGTCACCCTCTGTCTGCGATTTAACAGGTAACTCTCAAACCAAGGTTAAGCCTCACCCCCAATACCATAATTTATTGAGCAGAACATTTTGATCGACAGCATCAAAAGGTTTCGATAGGTCGACAAACATTGCAAGGCAAGAGGTGCCAGCTTCAATGTCGCGCAAGATTGAATTAACAAACCCATGCAAAGCCGTATCAATAGATCGGCCCGGCAGGAATCCATGTTGGCAAGTCGTGAAGAGATTATTCACTCTGAAATATGAAATGACCATTTCATTTATAAGCATTTCGTATACCTTAGAAAACACAGACAAAATACTGATAGGTCGATAATTTTCCATGCAATTTGGATCGCCCCTTTTGTAAATTGGGACAATGAGTGCTATTTTTAATGAGGACGGAAAAACCCCTCTTTCAAATGAGTAATTTACTAAGTAAACCAAAGGTCCTGCAATTATCTGGGAAACCCTTTTAATTATAAATGCTGGAACAGAATCATTCCCAACAGTTGTAGAATTACTCAACTTATTAATAACTCTTAGAACATCATTCTCGATAACAGGCCGTATAAAGAAGCTGTTGTCACTTTGTCGAAAATGAGTATGAGTGTTTCCATTAGTGAATACATTTTGTGGAGCAGAGTTGTCAATAAACTTATCATTAAAAGCATTGCAAAGTTTGTGTAAGTTATTATTAGCTGGTAGAATCCTTTCGTTATTAAAATTAGGCGGACTATATTTAATGAGATTCCAGACTGCTTTAGACATGTTACTACTAGTCATTATGTAGTAATCATTGTAGTCTTTCCTTCGTAAATTGATCATGTGTTTGTAAAAATTTTCATATTTTAGATAATCAGGTTTGAAAATTGATAATTTCTTACTGAGATCTCGCATAAATAACAGATTATTTTTGATTTGTATTATTTCAGGGGTAACCCAGTCATTTTTCGTCATTTTCTAACGACACTTAACTAAAGAAAAACATAAATTCATCTAGGAATACGTGGAATAAATCGGGCTACCCCGCACTAATGCGCCAGCCTGTATGTATTATTGCATTTTATGAGCTTATGTTTATTGTGTTTCTAAATCTGGTAACATTTAATGTTTGTAGCAAACTGACAATTAATTTTGTGCAATATAAAAACACTGTAAAATCGATAAACACAATATGAAAATGCAATTATTGAGTATAATTTTGAATACTTTTTTTGTGGTTCCTGACAAAAAAAGAAGCACAATTTTGAAGTCGGGGAATCGTCAACTTTCTATTTTATGTATTAATTAGTGAATTAAATCGGCTCAACATTTATATAATCCATCATTAAGTCACTGACATTAGGTACTATGCCAAGCCATGGATGAAAATAATAAGGATATGAAGTTAATTTATAAGAATAATTTAATTTAACAAATTCCGGAATTTTCACAACTCATAATTTTCAATGAGAAATATTATTTTACATATATATTTTAAGTGTAACAACTCAACGAAAATAATCGTTTCTTTAATTATATATTGCGAGTTAAGCAGCAGTTCTCAAATACATACCTATACAGTTTTACTAGAAGGGAATTATTTACAATGTTTTTTGATGCTTGATTTTTCTGAACTGTTCTAGATGGAATTTACAAAAGAATATTCAAGTGCGTAAGACTATGTTATCCATAGATGCCATCGAAACAACAGTTTTACAATTTTTATACTAAACAGTCTCGTGTTAGAACGTAATTTATGCACGTTTATTATTACGGTGTCCCTTATATGGGCAATTTTTTTTTTTTTTGAAATATCGGAATGCATACCCTCTAATTATTTTCAAACTACTAAGCTTTACATGTGAAATTTTATTCACCTATGATGACGTTTTAGTAATAGTCGTTTTTGAGCATCTCATGATATGTACCTAGATCATCACAATTATGTAAATATTAGGTAAATAATTAAGTAGAGACAACTATAAAATAACTTTATATTTATTAACTATTTGCTGCACGAGATTTGATACAATTTCCAGACCCTTGCTGCATGAAAAAAGTTATTTTTTTATGGCTTAATCAATGACATAGTAACAAAATAAAGTTTTATAGTACAAAAAATATATAAAAAAAAAACATAGCCAAAATGGCCTTTACGAGGTGGTCCATATTTTGTAGCATTGTGCAGTCTTCAGCAATATTTACTAATATTTTTTTTTCCACAATCAGGCAAATGTTAATTGATTTGAATCATTATTATTATTACCGTGATATTTTTGAAAACAATCTTTGTTTATTCCAAGACACAGAGCAGCCTCACATATACTACATGCCCAATCGGATCGCACTGGCTTTGCCTTGGTACTGCAAAGTTCACATCTTTGCGGGTAGATTGAACGGGTTGATGAGATGAAGATGTAAATTTAACTTCTGAGGGCACCTTACGACTTCTCTTCTCTACTAGCATCTCTGGAAGCAAACCATCAATGACTTTCGTCTGAAGTCCTTATAGGAGGCAATTTCTTTAGTTTATATAATACATAACTGTTTATGACGGCGCAGTCTATAAAATGCCAAAATATCCTCATGTACCATCTCTTGCTTTTCCTATCGATTTCGTAAGTGGATTTAAGATGATCGTATCTATCCACACAAAGTAATTTTATCTAATATATCGTCAGAAATTAGTAAATTAAATACATTATATGGTGTACAACTATCATTATCATGTTTTTGAACTTCGTCTGCTAAACCGTATTCCGACAGGAGATCAGATGATGGCCTTATCAAATGAATATTGCCTATCCGCCAAATTACGCTACCACCTTGCAATTGGTTGTCATTTACAAATACAGATAACGGGAGGTCATCTTCGGAATTTTCCGAATCAGTGACAATCTCGTCAATGTCCCTTGGTTCATTAGTATCATTTTCTTCCCCACCTACGTCGCCAATGTCCGATTCTAAGCCACTCGGTATATACTCAGCATCATCAATATTATCTATCAAAGTATATGCTTCATCAGAATTCAATGTGACTAACTTAATAACTTTATTGGAACCCATATTACAGTCAAACTGTAAAAATAAACTTCAGATTAAATCGTGCTTAGCTGCATAATGGTTCAAAACAGACTCGCAGAAAAGAGAAAATACTAACTAATTTTAAATAAATTTTGACTATATACATACGAAACACCAACCACAGACGTAAATAAATGATTTTAATTATACAATAATATTCTCAAACACTAACCTCAATTTTTCTTCAATATTGAATCAGTAACCACACCCTTGCAACTGTTTACCACAAGTACTTTCCTATTAGAAAGAACTCAAGCGTGCTAGTGTTTTCCGTTCATGCAAGTACTGTTAAAAAGAAGTGGGGATATGTAGCCTAAATTTGTGTTGTTATATAAGCAAGTAATAACAAAAACACACTTGGTATTGTTTCACAAATAAATATAATTAAATACTCGATAATAATAAAACAGCGAATCCTAAACTAAACAAATCAGGAATTTATAGAATTAATTGTAGTGATTGTAGTAAATTTTATATAGGTCAAACAGGGCGAAATTTCAAATTAAGATTCTCAGAACATATGTGAGCCGTTAAATTAAATTATGAAAAGTCAAGTGTACCTAACCATGTTTTAGACACGGGACATCAATTTTCAATAGACAATTTAGAAGTACTGTATAGTTTAAATAAAAGTAAAAAATGGGTGTTCTAGAAGGTTATTTTATAAAAGAAAGTTTACTTTTACAACCAGGCAATGTTCTTAATGAACAAACCGAACTCATAAATTCACCGCTAATAAACCCTAGCCTTGTAAAAACGGTGTTTCCAGATAAGCCCTGACCTTTTCATAATTTTCTATTTTTGTACATTTTTTTATTTACATTTTTGTTAGAAGTAGGTAGTTACAGTATATTAAATTTTACTTTAGTTTCTCGAGAACTCCTGACGATGCCGCAAGGCGAAATGTACATCGAGTATTTAATTATATTTATTTGTGAAACAATACCAAGTGTGTTTTTTTGTTATTACTTGCTTATATTTCGACATGTTTCACCAAGAGATTTCCATCACTTCATTTAATTATTTGTGTTGTTGTGCGGCTACATATAAATGATTTTGTAGGTGGTCCATTTTTTGGACCGATGTGTCACAACTTGCTGGAAGTTGGTGGTTCAAGTTGCAATCCCATATGCAGCAAGGAGTTAAAGAGATAAGATGACACAATTATTTTGGAAATTTTCTTTTTAATGTTCCTTTTTTACAGTCTGGATATAATTTTCTATGTTCCTGCACACAGCGTAAAAGAAGCTGCTTCTGTTCTTCATCTGCGGTAATTAATCTATGAAAGTCCTGCATAAGTTTGACAGCTCTTTCAGCAATATCATTCACCGCCTTCGGAGAAAGAACCTTTAATTGATCACAAAATCAGCGATTTCTTCCCATGAAGAAACGCTTTCCTGAAGAAAACTGTTATTAATTTTTAAACGAGAAAACAATTTTTTGCTCTTCACGGACACGAAATAATCGAAGGTTTTCCCTGAAACAAAAAGTAAAATTAATTTAAAAAGAAGATAAATCGAATTTTAAACAAAAATATATTACAACTTACCGTACAATGAGACAGATATATCTTCCTTTGATGGGACATATCTCTTCCCAAAATCATATAAACTCTCTCTTTGTAAGTTTGCTACAATATTCATCTTGGGTTGTTCATCGACATCATTATCAAAAAGTGATAAAACGGCTATTTTCTCAGATAAACACCACAAGTGTTAGCAAAGCTGCTTTGGAAATTAATTTGTCGACGCTTTCATAGTCTTTTAACGTCTTCAAAAAGCGCAAATCGTGATTCGGTGCCTTCACTGCTGAACTGCATCCAAGCCCAGGGCTTTACATAAGCTATCACAATAAATAAGCAAACGTCTTGCAGTGCTCGTTTGTCCTCAACGCTAATTTTGAACTGAGACTGCAGCAAACACATTTTTGCAGAGTAAATAGCCCATGCTATCTATCTTACTCGATGCATTACACCAGGAGGCTTGATTTTAAATTGTTTCTCTTCATCTCCTCAAAAAAAATAATAAATAATTCGATCAGTTCCCGATAATCATCTCGTACAATAAATTTTTGGGGTTCATTTACATAAAACGCCAGCAGTTCTCTAATAACCGCGTCACAAAATGCTGTTTGATAAAATCAGAGCACGTTTCGTTGGTACTAGAATTAAAGCTTTTCCAGTTGTCTCTAAATTTTTTAAACAGGAGAATATCGGAACTGCTGGTTACTTGGGGTTTTCTTGTTTCAAATACACTTTTGAGAACCAGTTCGTAAACATGGTGACGACAAGCAAAGAATAACAACTCTTTTTCTAGTTTTTGTTCCATAAAAACACAAGCTCCATTCAATCGACCTGTATTTGACGCTGTAATTTCTCATTAAAGTTCCAATCGTAAAGTGCGTTTGAAACAGCCTTGGCTTGAGCTTTACTAGAAGAATTCTCAAGTTTTGACACGGCAAGAAGTTGTTCCTTATCTTCGAATGAAACGAGGATCGGCAGACTCTCTTCTTTGGAACTACTTACATCTAAGCTAGGTAATAATTTACCATCCCAATGAACGGCTACTTCGGGCACGTTATTCTTATAATCGGATTTTATGGATTCTGCTCTGTTCTTTCTCGTTTGCGTTCAAATGCGTTGAATGGAAGATTTATTAATAGGAAATTTGTCACAACAAGACATAGTGCTTCTAGTGCCGCTCGAAGAATATAAACAGAATTTCTTATGCTCAGCTGGCATCTGTCTAAAGCTGCAACTAACTTTTGTGAAATGAAATTCTTTCTTCCTCTTTTTGATATAGTTACAGACTGAGATGCCGTAGGCAAAATTTCTTTCAGGCTTTCGTCAGAGCTAGAACATTGATCGTCTAGTTCTTGCGGCGGTAATAAGTCATGTGAAATTGAAGATGTTGATGCAATCTCTGAAGACATTTGCCTCAATCTTTTGTTCTCTTCCACTGATTTTTTTTTGCCTCGCTCTTTCTTCTCTTTCACCTAACTTATTATCTGCACCCGCTAAGCAACCCGCACGCCATGACTCTCTTTGTTTCTGTAAGAATATCTTATCTTTCCCTATTTTCATTCTTTCCAGGGCATCGGTGTGCGCGATATGAAACAAATTATCCAAATCCATTTGGAAATCCTCGCGACGTTTATAAACTTCCTGAGTTTTCTTACAGTTTCTTTGCAGCTCTCTCCAAACTTTATGGAGATCGACATGTTTCTTTACACAGTTAAGTAGTGCTTTTGTAGGTATTTTTGCTTTTTTCCAAAATATAATACACTCCCGAATCACGAGATTTGCGCTTTCACTAACAGTCAATTTTACTTCGCGAATGCTAAAAAATAAAACTGTAAGAAATTGTCGATTCGACGGTAATTTTGCACCCGTTATTTGGTGATTTACGTCTTCAGCTAAGAAAATGTTATTTTTAGCAGTTTTTTATTCCACTGACATCTTCGAATGGTGAGACAATAAGTGTTAATTACCCGACAGACTGAGTACAACTGACAAATAGAGTGAGTGCGCGCCACACTTCGCGCACTACTTGTATCAACATGTTTCGGCGCTGGTTAGCACGGGTTGCAGTGCTCGAAATATGCTTAAATTTAGTTTGTATTTTAGGGGCAAATGAACAAAACTAGGGCCTATGCGTTACAAAATAAATACTTTGACAAATAAGAGACATCCTAATGTTTCTAGTTTGATGTAATTGTCAAAAGCGTAATTTTCGTTTCAGTTTTCTTACTTTGTTATTTTACCGATTTCCTTAATATCAATAGTGTTTAATACGTAATGCCGGTTTTCCACCAAACGGACACAACACAAACTCGTGTCGAAAAAAACAAAACTGCAACATTTTACAAATTTTTTGAAGACTCGACGTTTCTGCGACAGTTGCAGTCTTGTTTTTCGAGTCCCGCACGAAAGCTGTAAGATCAAAGAGTTTCGGAGTGTTTCCAAACTCTGACTGCCGTCTAGTGAAAACAGAGAGTTTTCAGTTTGTGTTCAGTTTGTGTGTACGTTGAAGGGTTTAAATAAAATTAAAACATAAATAATAATAGCACCATAATTTGCTCTTTTTGATAACAGAGATCTAACCCAATACCTATGTTGTCGACATCGCTTCCTTCTCCTAAAACAAACAAGTTAAAAAATACCTTAATTATTTCTAAAATTAAGTCAGTATTGACATATAAATGCAAATTATGTGCCCAATTCCTTCTTCTTCATACGACGCAGAACAAACCAACCACCAGCCAGAATAAGCATATCATCATCTCTTGAAGCCATTTCGATTTTCACACACTCAAAATTCAAACTTTAATTACCGAAAAACACACCAGTACGTTTGGTGGAAAAGCATTGAAAACAAAAACGAAACTCCAAAAAAATCTTGTCTGGTTGGTGGAACCAGGGTTTCGAATTTGTCCGAGTTTTGTTTTCTGTTATTAGTGTATCAACGCGACTCTCGACTAGTCCGTTTGGTGGAAAACCGGCATAACACAGTCAGGGAAGTGCATATAAAACAGGAAACTCAAGGAAGTTCTTCAGCTTACATAATAATATATATTTTACTCACTAATATTTGTCTAGAATAGTTTAGAAATTATCAACAACATTTCACTTCTGAGTCTTTAGATATTAATTTTTTTTATATCATACCAAAAAAATCGAATATATAACCTTTATTTATGTATTTTAATTATATATTTTATACTTGTGCATTAAAATAATATATAAAATTGGAGAATTGTTGCATTTTGTCAGAATTAATTTGTTGAAAAAAATAGTTACATCTTTCATCTGTAATTTTGTTTTAACTAGTCAATGTTTTAAATGCTAGTTGTAATTATGTCAATTAATATTATTCTATTGATGCTCGAACGGCATAGTATTATTATTAATTCTGTTATATATTTACCATTGTGAAACAGGAATAAGAAAAAATAAATGTTATATTTGTTTAGTTGTGAAGTTTGTATGTGGCAGAACTAGAAGAAAGCATCAAAGATATCTTGTATTTTTAACTGTATGTCAGTAGAGTTCTTGTCGCAAGAATGCAAATAATAAATATTGTGTGTATATATGTAATTATTTTTTAAATATATTTAAAATAACCATTTTGATTTAATTTTTGAAAATCGTTAAACTATATTCGGTTAGTGTATTTTTACATAATTTACATAATTAAAGTCCTACCTGAAATACAGAAATGCTCATATTTTAACTTTCAATCAACAGTAGCTTATTTTAGCTCTCCTCTACTGTATTTTGATTATTAAAGAAGATAGTATGTATAAAGGGTATAGTCACAGAGAAAGAAGCAGGGAGCCCATAAGATAGGCTTTATTGTAGCCCTTCAGTTTTAGTTCATTTAAGGAAAATAGAGGACACTACGATTTAGAATTTACCATTATTTTATATTTGAACCACATGTTTGCCGGAAAAATGAAATTAGGATTTGCTATAAGTTACCTTTTAAGTTTAACTAACCGACACCAGATGACGATATTGGGGAACTTGAATTAAGATCTATTTTCTATTTTTAATATTTAACAAGAATACAATCTCCTTATTCATCTCATCCCAAACATATTTAGCCTTGAGTTGACGACAAAAAACCAATTCACTTTTGTTAGTGAACGACAAAAAACATATACATACAGGGTGTCCCACCGGGAACCAAATCGATCTATATATGGAAAACCACACATAGGAAAATTTTTAAAATTTGGGGGCGTGCGAAAGTCGATGGGGGCAACTCGGCTAAAATATTTTCAAGATGGCGGCACTTCCGGTTATACAGGAAGTAGATGTCAACTTTCTTATTTCAAATAGAACACCCTGTGTATTATTGCATTTTTGGAATCTACACAAGATTCTAGGCTAATTTTATGTATCACGTCCTATACCTAAGTCTAACTGTTTTTGACTTATTTAATTTTTTACGTGAAAAATGACGTTTGCAGCATCTAAAATAATTAATATTTTTTCCCATAAGGAAGCCCTTATTATTCAATTTGGACTAGAGTCCTTGTTGAGAAAGACCTACTGAAATAGTTTTTTTATAATATTTTGAAAACTTTTAGTACAGGGTGTTTAAAAAATATGATTAAAAATGAAATTGAAAAAAATGCCAAAAATCAATTTTTTCAAATGGAAACCTCCAATTTTTATAATTTTATTTAATTTAGCATTAAAAAATAGTGTAAGTTTGTGTAAGGTTATCTATGCAAAAAATTTTTAGTTTTCGAAATATTGCCAATTTAATATTTCTATTCGGAAATTTTGCTGCGTGAATTTTAAATTCAGTTTCTCTTAGTTGGCTTTGGCGGCATTGACAATCAAATGCTAAAGAAATGTATGACGCTGTCATTATTTGAGAAGTATTATTAATTATTATGCCAGGGCGCTTAAATTACACAAACGAAGATTATTTAAACCTAATTATTATTTATGGAGAATGTAACAAAGTTATATCAAGAACATGTGACACATTTTCTATTCGATATCCGCAAAAACAGAAGCCATCACAATGTACCGTTAAACAAATTATAGAAAATTTCAAGAACTTTGGATCCGTCAAAGCAATGGTGCAAAGAAATAAACCTCTCGTTAATAATGAAAATATCGAAATTGCTATTTTGGGATATTTCGTCGCTAATCCAACAATGTCTGTAAGACAAGCTGCATTGGAGTCAGGATTATCAAAATCAACAGTTCACAGAATATTACGCAAACATAAATTTCGTCCATATGCATTTTCCATAGTCCACCATCTAAAAGAAACTGATTTTCCAAGACGAGTGGCGTTCTGTGAGTTTATTACAACTTGGGCGCAAGGAAACAATTTTTTTTTGGACAATATCATTTGGACAGACGAAGCGAAATTTACAAAAAACGGTGCATTTAATCGACATAATTCCCATTATTGGAGTGATTCGAATATACACGTGTTTAGAGAGCAGAATTTTCAAGATTCCTGGCAATTTAATGTTTATTGTGCGATAAGAAACGATGGCGTCGTGGCACTACACTTTTATCAAGAAAATTTAAATGGTAAGTTAGAAATTTTAGAATATTTCTAGGTAAAAATGTGCTTATTAACTTACAGGTGAGGGCTACTTGAACATTTTACAGAATTTAGAAACCGACTATTTGGACAATTTGCCGCTCGCCGTTCATAGAAACCTCTTTTACCAACATGATGGCGCACCTCCACATGGCAGCTACCTCATTGACAATTTTTTGCAAAATGCTTTTGTTGATCGATGGATAGCCAACAACGGTCCTTTCCTTTGGCCAGCCCGCTCCCCAGATCTTGCAGTGCTCGATTTTTTTATTTGGGGTACAATCAAAAATCGAGTGTATAACACTCCCATAACAACCATGGAAGATTGTATGCAGCGCGTGAGGCATGAATTTGCAAGTTTAACACCCGAGTCAATAAGGAAAGCGACTCATGAACAACTGTTGCTTAGATGCCAAAAGTGTCTGGAAGTTCAAGGACGTCAGTTTGAACATTTATTGAAAAAATAATTATGCTGTTCTCTTTAAATTAAACAATAATAATATTCTGTGAACTGTTGATTTTGATAATCCTGACTCCAATGCAGCTTGTCTTACAGACATTGTTGGATTAACGACGAAATATCCCAAAATAGCAATTTCGATATTTTCATTATTAACGAGAGGTTTATTTCTTTGCACCATTGCTTTGACGGATCCAAAGTTCTTGAAATTTTCTATAATTTGTTTAACGGTACATTGTGATGGCTTCTGTTTTTGCGGATATCGAATAGAAAATGTGTCACATGTTCTTGATATAACTTTGTTACATTCTCCATAAATAATAATTAGGTTTAAATAATCTTCGTTTGTGTAATTTAAGCGCCCTGGTATAATAATTAATAATACTTCTCAAATAATGACAGCGTCATACATTTCTTTAGCATTTGATTGTCAATGCCGCCAAAGCCAACTAAGAGAAACTGAATTTAAAATTCACGCAGCTAAATTTCCGAATAGAAATATTAAATTGGCAATATTTCGAAAACTAAAAATTTTTTGCATAGATAACCTTACACAAACTTACACTATTTTTTAATGCTAAATTAAATAAAATTATAAAAATTGTGGGTTTCCATTTGAAAAAATTGATTTTTGGCATTTTTTTCAATTTCATTTTTAATCATATTTTTTAAACACCCTGTACTAAAAGTTTTCAAAATATTATAAAAGAACTATTTCAGTAGGTCTTTCTCAACAAGGACCCTAGTCCAAATTGAATAATAAGGGCTTCCTTATTAATTAAATATTAATTATTTTAGATGCTGCAAACGTCATTTTTCACGTAAAAAATTAAATAAGTCAAAAACAGTTAGACTTAGGTATAGGACGTGATACATAAAATTAGCCTAGAATCTTGTGTAGATTCCAAAAATGCAATAATACACAGGGTGTTCCATTTGAAATAAGAAAGTTGACATCTACTTCCTGTATAACCGGAAGTGCCGCCATCTTGAAAATATTTTAGCCGAGTTGCCCCCATCGACTTTCGCATGCCCCCAAATTTTAAAAATTTTCCTATGTGTGGTTTTCCATATATAGATCGATTTGGTTCCCGGTGGGACACCCTGTATGTAAACACACCATAGTTATCAATATAAATTACGAATTCTTGAATTTCAGATGAAAGAAATTCAAACATTATTTTCGGTTTTCCGAGTGAGATTTTATATTAGAAAATAAACCAAATAGAGTTGAGAGAGATGTTCTTTCTTAGTTATGAGGATCGTCATTTTACTTTTAACGCTGAGTCACTTTACAATAAAACATTTACATGCCATAAGAAAATTGAATATAAAATAAATCCCAGTATTAGAATATTAAGAATCATTTTCATACGTTGCCCTATAAATTGCTTAATGGTATCACCATCTACAATCTCGCTTTGAATGAAGCATAAAAAGAGCCCGGAATGATTTCACTGAAGTCCGTCGATCATAATCACAATTTCTTAGATTATTCTGAATCTGTAATTATTGTCCTTTCACTGAAACATAATAATGTTATTCGGTTACCTATTTAGCAGATTATAACAAAAAATGTTTACATCAACTTAGTAGCTTTATTAGACATTCATATCACAGAATTTTTGTTATATGAAAATGAGGCAATATCCCTATTACTGATGATCGAGTCGAGGTTTTACATCAAGTGTCCAAATGACTGCCGTCAAAGAGTGTGTCGAAGTGCCGGTGAAAGATTTGCACCTCATTTATTTAAGAGTTTTCGAAATAATTTATTAAATGGCGGTTATGTATAGGTAATAAAATTATTTCTTTCAGTGACATAAAGGAGGAGTAGTATAGTAGTATAGTATTGATCAGAAAAACAAGAAGAGCAGAGCACTAACAAAAATAACAAATGCGCATATACCACCCGGTTCCTTTCAAAAAGTGAGTGTAAAATTCTCTGTTCAAGTTTTTAGTCAGATGATGGTCGCAGCTATAAGAGTTTTCAGTTCTTTAGTAATTTAGGATTTTCAATTTCAAACACTAATTCCTTGCAATTTATTTCTCAAAAGTAGGCGGAATTATTATTACTTCAGCCAGATAAATTATTTGACAGTTACAGTACATATTAGTTAAGACGTCATCGCCGTTCAACGTCGTTTCAATAATTTCAATTATTTAAAATGAGAACCGACTCTCAAAGCGAAAAGGTGGATATGATTTTAGTAATTAGAGAGTTTGACGAAAATTACTTGCTAGTATCAAGAGTTTATGCTCAAAAATATCCTAACACGCGTCATCGCCCTGACAGGCGGTCATTAGAAAATTTATTGCAAGTGTTATTAGAAACCAGAAAGGCAAAGACCCAATTATGGGAAATGAAGAAAATGATTTTGTTGTTATCGAATCTCTTGTAGAAAAGCCACATACAAGTCAGCGAAAAATAAGTGAAGCCAATGGAATAATTAAGCAGGCGGAGCGTCGGAAAAATTAGAAAAAGGCACAGCTTTTTCCCGTATTGTATTCAATTACACCAAGCACTTTTGGAAGTAGATTACGATCGTCAACTCGTATTTTGTTTATGGGTTCTAGAGAAGTTTAATAAAGATGAAGTTTTTTTGGATTTTGTACTTATTACGGACGAGTCATCATTCCACAATAACGGATTAGTTAATAGACATAATTTTCACTACTACAGTGACGCAAATTCCCATTTTTTTAGAACTCTCGAAGGCAACACAGATGTTGTGTCAATGTGTAGGGTGGAATAATTGGAACGCTAGTGATACGTTCTTCTTTGATGGTAACTAACAAAGAATGTGGTTACAACTAGACGGTGCACCAGCGCATTTTCAAGTAAATGTTAGAAATGAATTGTATAGGCAATATCCCAATAGGTGGACAGGACGCGGCGGTCCACTCAATTGGCCAGCAAATTCTCCAGTTCTAACGACTTCTGATTTTTCTTATGGGAATACTTCAAAAATATTGTCTATGATACACCACCAACCACACCAGACGTTATGAGAGGAAGAATAAGAATAGCGTTTCCTTCTTTAACACCAATTAAGTATTTTAACAAGAGTTAAACAGTCCTTTCAAGAGAAAATTCGCTTATGTATTGAAAACTAAGGACATCATTTTGAGCACTTGTTAAAACATTAGTTTTCTTTTACTACTTAAGTTTGTTATTTGTTTAAAGTATGTATTTGTTGTTTACCTAGTTATGATGCTTTTTAATTATTGTGAAACAAAACCAATCAAACCGTTAGGTTAATAAATATTAGCCATTTAAAAAATGAATTGCAAGAAACTAAAGTTTGAAATTGAAAATCCTAAATTACTAATATAGTTTTTAGTAATAATAGTAAGTAATGTATCTGTTTGAAGTAATAATAATAATATTGTTTTTAAACGCTCTGTATAATTTTTAGATTTCAACTTTAACTTATCTTAAAGTCTGATGCTTTGAGTAAACAATAAATACAATTTAAAATAATTCACTCAAATATGTAAGACAGAAATAGTTAAATGTCTCTGTTAAGTTATGTATAGGGAGTATAACAGTAAGTAGCCTTCATTTAGCCTATAGTATCAAAATATGCCATAATATACAAGTGTTCCATTTAAATTTTCATAACTTTGGTACGCAACATTTTATTGAATCACTCTGTATATTTCAAAATAATTTTAAAATGTGCCCGTAATGTGGCAAGGTGTTAAACATTTTGCCACTTTTCGTATATATAAACCGATGGGAATGTGGTGCGCCAGCCTGTATATATCTGTGCTATACCTATATAAGTGTTTACATTAGGATATTTTCCAGTTTGTTCACTAAAATCAATCCTCTTCCTACCTTGTATTTTTATAATAATATTCCCCCAAACATTAATCTTACTCAATGAAGGAGCTCTTGGAATTTATAGTCAATAAATCATATAAATAGAAAAAAAAAGTACGCACAAGGTAACTTTGTGTGAATAGTTGATGTAGGTAACAGTTTTTTGTGCAGAAATGATTTCAAGCAACTATAGACCTTAAGTCTTATGATCATATGGATAGAAATTAAATGAAATTTTGAATCCTATATTTAGTAAAAATGGTTTTGTCAATTATTACACAAAAATAATTATAATATTTTCAAATAACAGAAAAAAATATACGTAAACTAACTTATTCAGTACCGAAATAAATTACCTAAAATAATATTTTTTTAGGAGCGGCATCTGTCGTTAACTAGAATACCAAATGCAGGCTTCAATCTCTTAAGGCTGCGTTTGATAACGTTTTGGCGGGAGAGAAATGTACCCGAAAAATACCATTTTTATTTCCATTTTTTCAGGCGTATGATATCAAAACATGTAAATTTTATGCATTAAGCATGAAGATAAAGGTTAAACGAGGTGAAAGGTCGAATTCTTTTTTAAATTAAGTTAATATATAAGCCGTAAATAAAATGGGAAGTTAGTGGTTTTGCAACTACTAGAAAAAATGGCTACATTTAAAAATTACACGGTAAATTTATATGTAATATAGCAAGTACATTCGGTATTTATATTTGGAAGGTAAAAATAGTAACAGTAGCTAAATACATGTGTAATTTTTTAAGTGATCCATGAAATAAAATTTGTAACATTTTTGTAAGCAATTACATACATTTACAGATATCTGTTACATTTACGTCGCCTTATAGTGTAGCACATATAGTATAGATGGCGCTATTATCTTGCAATTATTTAGAGGTTAGTTGTGTGTTATACGATACTTTAATTATTTATTATAATTTAAAATTATAATTAACAGCAATTTTTGCGGTTACTAATTATAAAATTTAGTATGTTACGAGTTATTTGAAAGTACGTAATAGACAATGAGCAGTTGGCATCACAGGTTGGCACCACAAATCATAAAAAGTAACTACATAGTTTAATTTGTCAATTTATACTATGTTCGGTAATACCATCTAGATTTAGAGCGGAGAGAGTAGATATTTTGTTACGTCACTAGAAAATCTCTAGTTGCATGTTGACATAAAAGGACACGCTCTTGAATTTTCTGACGTCAATTTTGAAAAGACTGTAGCGGGATTTTAAACGGTTTAAATAACCTTGTCAATCATCGTTTACTAGCACACTCTGGTTACATATTTATCATAATATATAGTATTACCATAATTAGATATCAGCTTTTTTATGTTAGTCGTGATTTACAATAATATGGAAGCAGTAATAGAAGCTGTAAGAACTTTGTAATAATGAGGATGAGGATGACACAATGGAAATAAGAACTATGGAAAAAATAGACCGTTATGCAGAATATACTATTCCCAACTTTAATGATGATCAATTCAAACAACATTTTCGAATGCTACCTACCACATTTGAAGTGTTACTTCATGGACTACATAATTCATCTGCAGAGTTGCATGTTGTTAAATCGGGTAGACCAAAAATTACAATAGAAAACCAGACTTTAATAACTCTATGGTGATTAGCAAATATTGATTGTTTCAGGTAGCTATGTAATGTAGCACCATACAATCAAATTAATAACTGAAACATGTTTCTAGATCAGTTGCTGATAGGTTTGGCATTAGCAAAAGCGGTTGCTGGCAAGTTCTATACCGAACATGTTCAACAATTTTAAAATTAAATCAGCATGAGAAAATAATTGCTTTTCCAATTAGGGAAAGAGCTACAGATATAATAAATGGCTTTGCGCATGTAAATGGGTTTCCAGGTACAAAGTTTTACATGTTTTATATTCTATTCAGATATATATTTTCAGCAATTGTTGGAGCAATCGATGGAACCCATATCCGTATTGAAAAGCCGAAGGATTACCCTAATTCGTATATAAATAGGAAACCTTTTCCATCAGTTCTTTTACAAGGAATATGTGATCATAATAAATTATTTATTGATCTTTATGCTGGAGAAGCAGGTAGCTTACATGATTCACGATTATTCATAAAATCCGATATTTATGATAGAATTAGAAATGGGGAATTTGAATTTACGAATGACTGTCATTTGATAGGAGATTTGGCATATCCCTTATCAACCAAGTTAATAGTGGGATTTAAGGATAATGGTCGCTTAACAGGACCACAAAAGCAATTTAATCAAAAACTGTCGCAAGTACGAGTTGTAATTGAAAATGCTTTTGGATTACTGAAAGGACGATTTCGTCGTCTAAAAATGATTGAATCTAGAAGACTTAATTTCTCTTCTAATCGTTTCTGCTTGCATTTTACATAATATATGTATGATCAATAATGATATTTTTGATGAAGTTGTTGTGGATGAAGAAATACTTGATAATATTTCTAATGATGTAGGAGGAGATGCTGCTGCTATAGCCAAAAGAAGTAATATTGTAAATTATTTATACAATCATAATTAATAACACATATTTCATAAATAAATTTTATTATAAAATAAAAATAAATACAAATTCTTTAACAATTAAAAAATACGTAATAAAATTTACAAACTTTAATTCACTCTTTCTTTGCTGCAAAAATAACGACCATTCGGTCTAATGTTGATTGTAATTTATCCATCCTTTCCATCCTTTCCCTATGTCTTCTATCGATCCCAGTTTCCTTTAGCTTTCTCTTTCTGGAAAATGATGAGCAATATTCAACAGTAGAAACTTCAGAATTTTTATTGGATGAAGAATTTCTTGAACTATCAGATTCATTATGCTCATTGTTGTTATTATTATTTTTAACTAATAGACCATTATGGCTACTGCATGTAGCAATTGGGTTAAGTTCAGGTTTTTAAATAAAATGTCATTCATTAGGTCAAAGTAATCCCAATATTTTCGATTTTTTCCTGATGTATTATTGTGCACTTTGATATCTTTATATGTCTTTACTAAGCCCTTCCACTTGGTATCAACTTGTGTGGATGTATATTTGTAATTTGTTATTTCAGACATTTTAGTTGCATTTTTCTGCCAAATAAATTTCTTCACCGATGTTTCGAATTCTTTTTCATATATTTTAACTAAATTTATTAAAGCAATTATTGTTTTGTTGGTCCATAATTTAATATCTTGATTAGCTATAAGCAAGTAAATAGTTAAAGATAGTTCGTGTTTTGTTGACCTTCTGTCATTTACCATTGTGTGAATCATATTCTCCTGGTAATTCTTCTGAAGATGGTATTTTTAAGTTCTTCCGCAGCTCATCAGTTAAGGTAATATAGTGATAGTTGCCATCTGAAATAATTAAAACAATTAAGAACATACAAACAATTTACATTCGAATATTACTTGCCCAAACTTTGTGTTAATAATTGGTTATTTTCAATTACGTAACTGCCATCATCCGCTTTAACTATATGGCTTACAACAGAATCATCCATTTTAAGCGTATACAGGTATACAATATTCTAAAATGTGATATAAATATGACTGATATGACTGACTACATGAAAATAAAGAGCCTAACCTAAAAATTACTTTTGAAATGTTACTATCCCCGCCACTTATCTACAGAGCTCCCTCTGAATAATCCGAGCAAATCGAGGTACCTCCGTTTACTCCGCAGGCAATAAAAAAACTTACAACGAGTTAGCTCCGTATGCTCGCACTGCTATAAAAGAACGCAATAGATGAGACAGAGCTCTCAAATGCAATTGCCGAACGTAGTATTAATCAAATTGAATCATTTTAAAATATGGAGTTTTCTGTTATCTTTAATTGAAAGATGCCTACGGATTTTTTTACGCCGATAAAAGCCTAGTAGCCGTTTTACATTTACGAAGTGGAGAAGAAATTGTTGACAAGAACCTTCTATATTTTTTTTCAAAATTTTTTTAAGGTTGTTGCTAATTACTTAAAATGTAAATATAGGTACATTTTATTTGATAGCAATTTTCAAAACTTTGAAATGCCGGAGGTCAGTTCGCCGGGTTTTTAGTTTTTAATAATAACAATAATCTTATACTAGCCTCATTATTTATAATATATTAACATTAAAGTAATACCTTTACCTTACATACTTAATGTTTTGAAGATTTTACTACAATTGCTATTCCCCCAGCACAATACCCTAGCAGCATTTTTCGAAATTCGCGGATGTTTTAAGTTGGCTAGGAAGACAATCGAGTTGAGTACAGGTAGGCTAATTCATTTTTTATTGCGAAATTACTAGACACACCGTGTACTCAAACAAAAGATTGGTCAAAAAATAGATGTACAAACATTGATTGACAAAATTATATTTCTATATATATAACTATTATAACTAATTTTATAGTGAAATATAGCGAGTACACCTCTATATATTATTCAATTGCGCCCAGTGCAAACATAAAACATTCGCGAAATTCGAAAAATGCTGCTAGGCTATTCAATTTTAGTTTTTGTAGAGTTAAAATTTTGTACATATTTAAAACTGTTTTTATCGTCTTTATTGTGCTAATACTTGACGCTGTTTGGGTGGTGAATTTCACGGTTTTGTTGGAAGCGCCTTATCTAATGTTCGTGACGTACCTATTTACACTTACAGATAATAATAATAATAATAGACTATATATTTGTAAGACCTCTGTTACATAAAATTGTCAATATTCTCAAACTTGTAATGCATTACAATTGTCAGATCATGATAAGTATAAATAAATAGTGTAGTGTATACTAATACTAACAACACTCTTAACAAATAACAAAGAAGACAGAAAAAAAAACACAAAATAATAAAATCAAATAAGTATATCGATAGTGTTTAATAACACACTAAAATACAATAAACCAAAACAAAAACGCAAGAGAATGTTCACAGGTTACGGCTTGGTTATGTTATAAAATATAACATATATCGCATATATTTATATTTCCTTGTTAAATTTGCTTACCTAGGAACCAATACAATCTGTTAAAAATAGTAGCGTTTCGGCGCGATATTTGAATTGAAAAGTTATAATATGAACTAAATAAAAAGACTGAAAATTCAGACTATTGGTGCGTTTTCGGGTTCCAAATAAACAACTCGTGCAATTTATTTATTTAAAACAGTCTGTATATTCACACACGTAAAATTAATTACAATATAAAAATATAAAACTAATCAAAATATAAAAATGTAAAATAAATGTAACGCACTTAAAATTATTACAAATAGATTAACACATGTATTTATTTCACTACTGTTATTTATGTAACACTGTACCGTATTTATATCACTTCTATTTACATTCCGTAATATTTATGTAACAACTACACTCACTTATTTATGCTTACTTTTCGACTACCACTTAAGGAACTATTTATTTATGTTTATTTATTTATCTGCCTGTTCCGCACGAGACTATTCAATGAATCTCTTATTCCGGAATAAGAAAGTCCTTAGTAGTCGTCGCGCGGAACAGACCAAAGTAAAAATAAATATTAGAAATAAATAAATGGTTCCTTGAGTGGTATACCCTGTCTCAGAATAAGAAGGAGTGATTCAAATATCCCGCCAAAACATGGAACACATAGCTTAAAATTTAGTAGACAATTTGATATGACATCATGACAATTGAGGTTAGAAGAACTGTATTAATTCTAACCAAGGATTTAGCTGTTTTGTGTTTCATTTACTACTTTCGTTAAAATAGATGGATGTGCCGCTTTTCATTCTACCAGTCGAAGCAGCAATACGAGTGCACGGCAATTGGAAACAGGAGAGTAAAGTTATAAACACAAATAGGTGCATATATCTATAATTTGATGAATACAAATCTCTTAACATTCAAATCTGTTCATTCTAGTTTTACAAAAAAAAATTAGAAGAATCTATGGATAAAGATATAGGCTCAATTTACAAATGAAAGCATATAGGCTTTGTTCTGAGCGTTTTGAGGAGGATTGTCGTTATAAATATATAATTACTGCACATTTTAGTGTATGTGCTACATCAACATGAAAATTGCGAATCAAGTCTATTTATTATTAAATATTTGTATCAGAGAGCAAGAATGAATCAAACCTTTTATCTCTTATCAAAATGTCCTTAAGAACTTGCAGAAAAAGTTTTACTTATTAGTTTCTATTTTAAATATCAATAAAGAACTTGTATAGATAAATCATTCGTTTTACTGCTATACAAACCTTGAGGAGGTAAATTCAAGCAACTAGTCTTGGAAATGTGAATCTTACATACAACAGCAATAAATAGAAAAATTTACATCGGCTAAAATTGTTTACACGAACTGCAAAGATAATTACATATACCTACACATTACTAATTATTATTCCCTATTAAAATTTATTTATTATGAAAATATATAAAGTATAACAAATATTTATTTCTATTAAATATTGGAAATTAACAATATAATTTAGTGTTCACATCGTGTTAAAAAGATTAAAAATTTACATGCTCGGTACAATTTTTCCAAATACTTATTGTAACATTTGTAATTGCTTCTGTCAAAAGTTCTCATATAAGTGATATTCTGAAAGGGGATTTTTTTGAAGCAACTTCATCTTATGTATCAATTCAGATCCTATATGAAGTATTCTTAATTGCCTATCTTTATCGGTATGGCTATTTAATCCTACAGGTTTTCATCAAAGCTTGTCGTGCACTCATTATACTTGCAGCAATCCAATCTTTTTCCCATATTCTCCACCATATATTTTCACCTTTTTCTATTAGTACAGGTTTCTTTACGTTTGACATATCTGAAATATAACATGTACCTATATGAACATGTGGTAATATAATTAGTATTTAATTAACACTTACTTGAAATTAATGAGTCAATTCTAGAATATGTGTGAGTTGTCCAGTTCACTTATGGTATGAACTCATCTATAGTTATTTTTGCAATGATATTAATTGTTGAATGTTTGATTTTTGCACTGACGTACAGTATTTTTGACAGATTAATCAAATTCAAAGTTTCAAATGCATGATCAAGTATAATAAACCAAAGTAAAAATGTATGAGACTAGGTTATGGCTTGGCTATAAACATAAAATGACGTTTTGTCAAACCGCTGTCAAACTTATTTTCCCATGTTAAACTTGCCTACGCAAGAACCAATGAAATACTTTAAAAATATACGCCATTTCGGCGCGATATTTGAATCACTCCTTCTTATTCTGAGACAAGGTATAGTCGAAGAGTAAACATAAATATAAGTAGTACAAAATAAATATAGTGGTGCGGTGTTATATAAATAGAAGTGATATAAATACACGGACATAAATATTAGTAATAGAAATAAATACCTGTGTTAATTTAAATCGTAGTAGTTTAAGTGTGATACATTAGTTTTACATTTTTTATATTGTAATTAATTTTACGTGTGTAAATATACAGACTGTTTTAAATAAATAAATTGCACGAGTTGTTTATTGCGAACCCGAAAACGCAACACTATATAAATCAAATGAACGGGCAAATTGACATTTAGGATTTGCAAATACTAACTTTACCCGTATTTTTAGCGTGTAAAACATATTTAATAGAATGTTGAACTAATGGGTACATGAAGACAATATGACTATATATTTCTGTTTTGCTTATTATTATTCTATATGATCAACAAAGGTATGATATACCGCACAGATGCAGTAGCCTGTAATAATTACAAATGTATCAAGTAAAAGAAAATGTTTTATTTGGCACCTCGCAAACACAAAGTTGTTTATTTATTATATAATTTTGTATGAAATAAGAAAGTCGAATGGATGAGTATCACTTACATTCAGCGTTAAAGAATTTGTTAAAAAATAACTAAATCTATAAATAAAATAAATGTAGCTGATTGTAAATGTATAAAAAGTAATTTAATTTAAATTATGTATTTAATAATGCAATCAACATTTTATGGAGGATATGTCAAACTATATTATATATATATGTATTAAGTTTTTCAATTTACAAATAAATTCAAATGAATGCTTAAAGTTCGCGCGTCTTTCTCCCTAATTCTGCATGAAAGCTGACAAGTGCCGATTTGATTCATACGGCATAAAATGAAATTGCAAAGAAAGCCGCACCGACCATATTTACAAATCGTATGTAGAGGTAGAAATTTAAGAAGCAGGTAAAATGACCTTGAAATGGTTTGAGGTAATTGCTATTTAATTTTAGAATGCATACCGTGGCGACATCCTATTATTACTAGTAGTACTTAAGAAAAGCGAAAACCTTAGATACAAACCGAAATGGATTTGCCACAATTGAAACGCAGCCTTAAATTACAACTAAACTGCAGATTATATAAATTTATCAAATATTCAGCGCCTCTGGTGGTAGTAACCCGGCGACGGTGGCGTAGCCTGGTGTTCGTAACCATTTTAGGGCTACAAAAATTTGTTAATCATGGGCCATCTGGATATTTATCTGTGGTATAGTATGTATGCAGGGTGTTTGATAAGGAAGGTTTATAAATTTCGATAATCAACCAGTGATGAAAATTGAGCATAAAAGCTCATCTAAACATCTTGCATGGCGATGTAAGAAAAAATTAAACGTTTCATTGTTTATGTAATACATAAGTGGGAACTGGCCTTTAAGCAGAAAGTGGACATGATTTAAAACGACACCCTTTTTCCCAAACAGATTGGGCGTTTGAGCGGTCATCCCACAAAGTGTTTTTTAATTGAAAAGAAATTGCAATTCAGAATGCAACCTTTCACTATCAAAGTGAATAATCCTGTGCATAATTTGTAATTCACAATATTATACGATGTTGTTCAACGTAGATAGACATCGGCTGCGATTTAAAATGTGATCGATTTTCACAAACGATTGAATTGGGCGTTTGAACGATATTATTTACAACCATAAATGTTCAGAAATAATTATGAAAGTGTTATGAAATGATTAAATTGCATTTCAGAATGCGCCCATTCAATGTCAACAATAACAAAGTGAAAGCGATCATTTTATTTCAGGTTAATTTTAGTTTTCAAATATTAATTATAGTCTAAACCAAATAAATATGAGTGATCAAGTACAAACGTTATCTAGATGTGTCTGTCCAATTTGTAAAAAAGTATTCAAATGGGAGAGCGCACTTTCTAACCACTTAAGAATAATGCACTTAACTACTGAAAATATTGTCCATAAATGCAATAAGTCTTTTTCACAGTTGTCGCTGTTAAATAATCATGAGCGATTACATACTGTGAGTATGAATATTGAGAATGATCATGCCACTAAAAAAAAGAAGATATCAGAAATATATAAGAACGTTAAAACAGAAACATTATACAGTTCTGATAGTGATTGTGAATATGAATTGTTACAGACTGTGATAAAAGTGACTAATGTTAGAAATTGTACATATCTTTGTGAATATTGTGAAAAAGGATTTATTAATAGTTGTAACTTAAAACAGCATGTAATTAAGAAACATACAAAAATACCATCTTTAGATTCTGATGTAGAAGTTGATAGCAATTCTTTTGAAACTAATGGCAAAGTGTTGTCTGAAAATGAATTAGAAGCTGATAATGATTTGACAGAAGACAATCAAACCCAAGCTAATGTAGACAGCATTGATGAAGATAATCGCTCAGATAAATATGAAATTGTTAATAGTACAGATTTAAATGCTCAAGAGATTATTACTATCAGAACTGTTACTACACCTTCTTTAGGGAGTAATAACAAAAGGCATTCTTGTAGAGTCTGCGGTGCTAGATTTAAAATGTTATCAGATTTGGATAATCATCGAAAATTACATTTAAAGCAATCACTATTAAAAATGCAAAAAGCATCAAATTCGAATCCATCATTTAATAGGAAATACAGATGTCAGTTATGTAAGAGAGCCTATTCTCAAAAAATATATCTTGAGAATCACGTGCGTTTACATGAAAGTGGAAAAATATATCACATGTTTGAAGATCCTGCAGAGGACAAATATCTGTGCACTTTTTGTGGGAAAGAGTTTGTATCATCTTCACACTTATCAGTTCATGTCAACTTACATATTGAAGGAAAGAGATTTCTGTGTAGTATATGTGGTAAATCTAATGTATCTTGCCTAAATATATTTTCAATTGAATAAACTAAAAAAAAAGTATTCCTAAAATTATACACTTACTGCACTTACCTCTTTTCAGGTAAATCTTTTGCTTTAGAAAGATATTTATTGAATCATTACAAAACACATTCACAAGAAAAACTTTTTAGTTGTGAGTATTGTAGCAAGCGATTTATACATAAGGTAAGCCATAATTATCATGTAATATTTAAATATACAGTTAAATAGTCTTTTATAAAATCTATGAAAGTGAAAAACAAAATCTGTGCAATGATTACACTTGTGTTGACTATTCCATGAAGCAAAAGCTGCTATTTAAACATGAACTATATGGTTATTATAAAATTATGAATTTTCATGTCATGGATTTTATTACAGCTCAATATTCTTTTGATAATATAGCTTGCATTCTAAGTCTGGTTTTTTAGGGTACATTAGTTGAGCATTTACGAATACATGCTGGTATTAAGCCACACGAATGTACAATCTGTGATAAGAAATTTACTCATTATAGTGGCTTGACACAGCATTTACAAATACATACTGATGTGAAGAAATTTGTTTGTGATGTATGTGGAAGAAGTTTTATGTTTAGCGGTCATTATAGAGGACATATGCGCACTCACACAGGTATTAAATTGCTCCCTACTTTTGTTTGTTTGAAGTGAAATTTTAACCTAAAATGCTAACTACAATGTGCAATTCATTGAACTGTAATACTAAAGTAACTGGAACGGAGAGGCCGCTATGCTTAAGCGTTCGAAGCACTGAAGCAGTCGCGCAAGCAACAGATAAACCAGGAACTAATGTATCACCCTCTCTTTCACTCTCCCAGCTATTTAGTGTGGATTAAAAAGTGTGGGAGTAAAAGAAACAAAATAAATTTCCACAGGTAAAAAAAAAAGAGATTTAAAGCTGCCGTTTATAAAAACTATTCCGATTTTCTGATAGCGTCCCATACGAGGTGGTACCCAATATATCCGAGAATATCAACCGATCAAACCAGTAGTAGGTCGACATTCCGCCGCTAGATGTCTCGAGGTACACGTCTTAGCTCACGCGGCACAAAGTGCGTCATGTTTGGCGCATGCAGTTGTGAGTTGTAGTGCTGCGTGTCAGGACGTGTTTCAGTGCTTCTGCAAATTGTCAAATGGATAACGTGAAGGAGCAACGGATCTGCATGAAATTCTGTTTCAAGTAAAGAGTACTGCAGCTGAAGCATACCGCATGCTGACAGAGGCATTTGATGAGAGTGCACTGTGTCAAGCAAGACATTTGAGTGGTTCAACGGCTTCAAGGAAGGTCGAAAATCTGCGGAAGATGACAAACATTCCGGTCGACCGTCAACATACACAGCACCGGAAATAATCGCGAAAGTGCGTGACGTGATTCACGAAGACAGAAGGCAAACAATTCACGATGTTTTTAACAGATTTGGACTGTAGTACGGTACATGTCAACTAATTCTAGCCGATGAACTCAACATGAGAGGAATTGCAGTAAAGTTAATCCCTCGCCTTCTCAGCATCGACCAACGAAACTTCAGAGTTCGTTCAGACGTGCACTGAGCTGCAACAAGGAGTTTGATAGTGTCCAAACTTCTTATCCAGGGTCATAACAGGTGATGAATCTTGGGTCTACGGTTATGACTCTGAAACGAAGCAGCAATTATTACAATGGAAGACGCCATCTTCTCCAAGGTCGAAAAAAGCTCGACAAGTTCGCAACAACATCAAGTGATTGCTGATAATTTTCATCTCGGGAATTGTGCATAAAGAGTTTGTCCAACTTGGTCAGACTGTCAACAAGCAGCTTTACTGCGAGGTTTTGAGTCGACTGAGGGAAAATGTTCGGCGCAAGCGGCCAGCGTTGTGGAGAAAGAAAGATTGGTTGGTGCATCATGACAACGCACCCGCGCACACCTCGCTCATTGTGAGGGAATTCTTGGCCAAAAACAACAAGGCAACGGTCCCCCACCCTCCCTACTCACCAGACATAGCCCCGTACGACTTCTACCTGTTCCCAAAGATGAAAATTGCGTTGAAATGGGGACGTTTTGACTCCATTGAAGACATCCAAGTGGAATTTCAACGGGTTCTGAACACCGTTCACCCTGCGGACTTCTAGGAGTGCTTCCAATAATGGGAACAACGCTGGGATCGTTGCATACGTGACCAAGGTGATTAATTTGAAGGTGACGGAGGACATTAGGGCGTTAGTATAGTTTTCTGATTTTTACAATGAAATTCTTGGATATCTTGGGTACGACCCCGTATTTTCCTTGCAATAAATATAAATGTCACAAATTATCCACAAGTAACACTAACAACGAAAAAAGGATCACAATTACTGCCAGACCTTTGCTGTCAAGGGCTTATGTAGGTAATAGTCAAGTAATAGTTGCAGCTTTATCTACATCAGTCCCTGCTATCACTAGTTATAATTGTGGTTATTGATATTAGAGTGCTATACAAATCGGATAGGTTTTGCAAAAGCTAATGATATTAGACGTTTTGAGTTTTAAACTAAACTACATATTTGAAAGGTACGTAATTTAAAATACATATTGAATTTTAAATCTAAAAAAAATGTGTATAGATGAAAAGCTTTTACTAAAATACAAAGTTCTCCGAAGTTTTTCCAAGACAAAACAACAACGCTAAGTAGTTTCATGTCAAGAAGTTCACTTTCCTTGGAAAGTTTTTCATTAAAAAATCCTGGTATATTAAATCAGTGGATCAACGCTGTAAGAAGAGCGGAAGATTGAAAACCGTCAAAATCAAGTAAATTATGTACGGTAAAATGGGGTGATTTTGTGCCTGCCGGGGCGTGATTGTGCCACTACGTGTTGATCGTGTATATTCGCACCATATCGGCACATCGATTCACCTACCGCCCCGAACTCTTGTTCAAGAATACCGATATTAGAGGCGAATAGAATGAAATGTATGGTTTGTGTATGCAATACCCTCCATTTCTGTTCCAAGTTATTAAGTAGGTGAGATTTTGCAAAATTTTCGTTTTATCGCATCCTTTCTCCTGGATTGCCCAAAGTGTTTTAATAATGACCGTTTCAAAGTTCACATGTAATTAGGTGTTATATAGGTTATCTTTTAAAGAATACGCAGTGGTCGAGTAGTGCAAAATAACCTGGGTGTGTCGCCTTGAATAAGATTCCGACAATATAAGGGGGGAATTTGTGCCACTACCTATTTTGAAATTCAGTTTATACGCTCAATTATCTTTATTAGTTACTATTCTATGTGAGAATTGGCTGTTCTTTTGTTTTATTTTGGTTTGTAAGAATATCTAGTTTTTGTTATATTTTATAAATAAAAAAATTTTTTCATTAAACCTTTTATTTGGGGTGAAATTGGGCCATGTCACTCATACCATACAGTTTCACTATAATATGTAACTGGGCCTGCACATTTTCAGCCTGTAAATAGGCGGCATTGTGCTAAAACGGTAAACAAGTAGCTGGCACAAAGCCACCCCATCCTATGGGGGGAAATTGTGCCAATTTTTATAAATAATTTTAGAAAAACGAATGGAAATTTCTAAGTCTTTTTTACACAATTTAGTAACCAAAGGTTCAAAGTATATCGTTAATTTTTACAAACATTTTTGGTGTCTATAATTGTCCGAAATTCTATGAAAACCATAAAAAGTGGCATAAAAACCACCCCATTTTACCAGTAGTGATCATTTTTCCAACGGGTAAGTTATTGAAGGAAGATGTGCACTCAGCTTTTATTCATTTGAAATAATATGTTGACATTTTTAAGCCTATATGGAGATAGTTTTTTTTAATATACATATGTACAGGGTGTAACAAAATAAGTGTAAAACATTTCAGGGGGTGATTCCTTAGCGAAAAAGAGATAGAGTCTTTCATATAAAAAAACTTCAGTGGAGCATCCCTTGTTAAGATACAGCCCCATAAAGGGGGTATATAAAATTTGTTTTACAATTTTTCTCACAAACACTAAAAATGTAATTTATTTCCAATGTAACTTTTTGTCTGATTATTTTTTTACCATTTAAAAATCTATTTCCAATACCTTGTTTCATTCGAAACAAAAAATGTCTCTTGAATTTCTTGCCCAAAAGTAATCAGTTCGCAGCAAAAAATTATTTTACGAACAACTACAGAGATACATCGTCATAAAGCGAAAATGTAAAACTAATTTATTTAGTAGGCCGCTAGTAGTGGTATCACGCTGTCAGTTTGTAAATTTTTGAAATTGAATTAATACTTAATTGTGTGTCGTTGTTTTGTTCGTAATTTGTTAGTTTAATAATTCACTTGTTATTAAAATGGCATACACAAATGAGGAAATGGCTGATATGCATTACGTTTACGGTCTGTCGCAGGGGAATGGGTTAGAAGCTTCTAGAAGATATGCTGAAATGTATCCTCAACGGCAGCTTCCTTCGCATAGAATATTTGCCCGACTTCATCAACGATTACGAGAATATGGTTCATTCGACAAAAGAACGCAGGATTATGGTCGCCATCGAGAAGTTAGAACAACACATCTTGAAGAAGCAGTACTTAATTTGGTTGAAGAACAACCTACTAGCAGTACTAGAAAGATTGCTTTCGAGTTAAATGTTGATCATATGACGGTATTTCGAATTTTAAAGGAATAACTCTTATACCCTTACCATCTGCAACGAGTACAGGCACTGTTACAGCGAGATTTTCAGAACCGTCTTGAATTTTCCAATTGGATGATGGAAATGATTAGAAGAAATCCTGACTTTCTGAAGACGATCGAATTCACAGACGAACGTACTTTTTCTCGGGACAAGATAATTAATTTTCATAATAACCACATATGGGCTGATGAAAACCCTCACGCTATTGTACAAGCTAACCATCAAGAACACTTTTCTCTTAACGTGTGGCTCGGAGTTATTGGGGATTATTTAATTGGCCCTCATTTTCTACCTCCTCGATTAAATGGTGAGGCATACACTCAATTTTTAAGAGAAGTGCATCCAGTACTGCTGGAGGAAGTTCCTTTGGGCGCCAGAAGGGATATGTTTTTTATGCATGATGGGGCTCCCGCCCATTTTAATCAAGCAACACGTCAGCATTTAACCCAAACATATCCAAATCATTGGATAGGTCGAGGAGGACCACAGAATTGGCCCGCTCGATCCCCGGATCTCAATCCTCTCGATTTCTCTACTTGGGCCATTTACAGACTTTGGTTTATCCTACTCCTGTTCGCGATGTAGAGGACTTAAGAAACCGCATCATCGATGCGTGCAGGGTAATTAGAGAGAATCCAGGAATATTTGAGCGAATACGTGACTCAATGCGCCGACGTCTAGACGCATGTGTAATGACTGAAGGTGGACATATTGAACATTTACTATGATTTCTACATGTTTTATGTTTTGTTATTAATAAATTAGTTTTGTTTATTCATCTTTAATCATATGTATTTTGATGCAGGTAGTAACTACAAAATAACAATGCTAATCCAGTTCGCATTTATGACGATGTATCTCTGTAGTTGTTCGTAAAATAATTTTTTGCTGCGAACTGATTACTTTTGGCAAAAAATTCAAGAGACATTTTTTGTTTCGAATGAAACAAGGTATTGGAAATAGATTTTTAAATGGTAAACAAATAATCAGACAAAAAGTTACATTGGAAATAAATTACATTTTTAGTGTTTGTGAGAAAAATTGTAAAACAAATTTTATGTACCCCCTTTATGGGGCTGTATCTTAACAAGGGATGCTCCATTGAAGTTTTTTTATATGAATGACCCTATCTCTTTTTCGCTAAGGAATCACCCCTTGAAATGTTTTACACTTATTTTGTTACGCCCTGTATAACCTCCTATAAAATCTTATGCCAATCACTTTTAGGTAAACAGTCCGTTGCATCAGATCCCTTGGTTTTTAATAATTTGAAATTTAAATAGATTTACCCACATCAGTTCATACCTGGAGCATATTTTACCTGTACTATTGCTATCGCTAAGCGACCATGTATGTGGAAGAACGAGAAAGTAATTACCTAACCATTGCGAGTTGCATATATCTCCGCAGTCTTCAGCGTTGGCTACAGGAAGCGTTTCCTTTACAGTTACTTTAGTATATAGTTCAATGGTGCAATTTGGTAATTCAATTACTGACACTTAAATGCCTCCATTAATGATTACATAAAATGGCAACAAGGCAATACTTTTCCAAACAAAACAAAACACATTAAGCTTCTTTGAAATTGTATTCTGTAAAAATGTGGGAAATAATGTTACATTTTTATCAGTAATAGTTTAAAGATTAATAAATTTCAGTAGATGCAGCAACTTCACCTTGATATTCTGATAATTTAACCATGTTGCCAGGTCTTTTACTGCTGGTGGCATAACACTAATGAAGTCGATTTAATAATTCTCTATTTTTCTTTTCTAGGTGATAAGCCTTTTGTGTGTACTATTTGTGATAGGAGATTTGCCTTAAGTGGATCCTTAGTTGTTCACCGAAGAACACACAGTGGTGAAAGGCCTTATCAATGTGAAAATTGCAAAAAAGGTTTTATCAAGAACTGCAATCTGAAACAACATTTGAAAGCACATGCTTCATGTAGGAACCATCTTGGTAAAATGGATGAAAATGACAAACAAGATGATGTTAGAAATGAATGTATTTCTTAAGAATAAACACACTATGATATATTAATTTGTATTTCGTTTTGTTTTATTGCTTGTTTTACTACATCCGCAGCTTCCAACATATTCAGGCCTTCGAGAATGTAACAAAAGTTCTCTAAAGTCGAGTCATCGTCATCTTCAAACCATAAATGCAACATATTTTTCGTTTTGTTCAGTCTATCTTCATTTTTCGTATCGAAAAATTCAATTTCGTCGTCATTAAAACCTGAAAAGATTGTGATTTTTTTAGAAATTTAAATTCAATGTACCTAGTCTTTAGATCCCAGAAAAGTTGTTTATGTTATTTTAAATATAGAATTTTCAAATCTAAACACCATTAATGTCTAATCTTCCAAGTAGTATCTGCTATCATGTTATTATTTGCTATACATACATGGCAATCCGATAAAATGTTAAACTGTTAAAATAAATATATTTTTAACGAAATTTCTACGAAATAAATACTTCATTGACAAAAGTTGAAATTGAACCCCCAATTTCTGTGATATTAAACCAGTGTTCTAATCAACTGTCTCTTGGATTATCTCAAATATAAAAAAAATGAAGGTTTTGTTTATTTGTGTTGTTCTAGAGCACCTTTGATTAATATCAAAATAATGAGCGCAAATCCTATCATTATAAGATGTACTACATAAGTGATGTGTGATAAAACATAGTCATTTTAGGGAATCTTACGTTCTATAATTATTGGCCTTGCTTGATTTTATTATCTTTTATGTTATTTTTCCATAGCCTCCGTATGAGCTAACCAACACATAACCAGTGTCTGTAATAGATTTTGTGAGGGGCCATTTACATATTTGCAAATTATACGTTTTACAATTTCTATTCCTGCTTGTGTAACGTATGTAGAACAAGAAATTTAGTCATTATAGTCCTGTAAGTGCAGATTAAAGGCGAGTTTAGCAATGATTTCGAAAATTATCAACATAAACAAAACAACTTTAACATATTATGAATTTAAAATTACAGGTTATTAATGCTATTCATCATATTTGCAATATTATTGTTATATGTGAGAATAAGGGCCGGTTTTTCCAACACCGGTTAAAGTATCCGGTTAACTAATCATTGATTACGCTTAATCGTTGATTATCTCTAACCGGCGTTTTTCAACGCCAAGAAATACGCCGGTTATCTGATCAGTGATTAAGAGTTTATTTTAGAAGGTTGGTAACAAAAATGCTCGTACATTTGATCTAAATTAGCATATTTGTTATAATAATATTGGCGCTATTTCCTATATTTGAATTTGTTCTTTGTGCTTTTTGCTTATTATATTCTTTATATATATATGTAATTAGATATTTCATTTTAGTAAATAAGGTTTAAGTACTTATTTTGTGAATATTGCATGAGAATTTCTATGTACATAGCACATATTTAAAATTTCTATTATTCAATAAATAACAAATGCCACAAACTTGAAACTGAAATAAATTTATTGATTACTTATTGCTATTGAAAAATATAAAAATTTTGTAAAAATGAAAAAAATAATACAATATACGTACATATATGAAATTAACAGTTACCAAAATTATGTAAAATATATGATATGTAACAAAATCATAAAAATTGGAAGTTTTGCTGAAAAAGAAAAGTCTACATCTAGGGTCTTAAGCTGGATTATCAGTCACACTATAATGAAATAAAATATTGTACTTTGCATTGCCATATCTGAGATGATTTAACTTTCACCAAATTCCTGTGGGGTGAATAAAGCCAGATATTTTTACTGAAAGATCATACATCAGCTGTTTATTAAGAACAATGCATTCTAACTAATTTTATGTCCATTAATCAAAGAAGGTTTATTGAGAAAATCTTATTTCCAAATTGGTATACACGATTTCAACATAATAAATGTTATGTTCTGGAGGAATCGGTGTGAACTTGACAGTGCCTGTAATAATTATTAGTGCAGAAATTAACTGCACGTCAACTTTACAGGCATGTACATTATTCATCCAAACCCAGTTCAGCTAAAAGAATTTAAAGCGTCTGCATATAATCTCAACGTAAACCTGCCAGCTTCTCTAGAATTTCTTCCATATTTTCAATTTCATTTGTAATTTTCAGTATAGTTTAATATGTAAATGACATATCTAAAGTGAGTCTAAAATATGTTCGACTAAAATGTTTTCACAAGGTGCTATTAAATGCAATTACAAAAAGGGAATGAGCAAATGCAAGCATAAATTGCCACAGGATTTTAGAATCCACACGAATTCAGGTAAAGTCCCAGAATTGTAGTAGAATAGAAAAACTTCCAAAGCTGTATCATCCTCATCAGAGAAAAGAATGTATTCGTAGTTATTAATTAATTAAATTTCTGTAGTAAGCTAAAAGTTACACATATTTAATATTATGCTATTTCTATACTGTTCATTACATTTATAGAAGAAACAATACAATTACTAAATCACTGATGTAAATAATTATTAATTAATTCCAAAAAATACTTTTATACAGTAAAACCAATGCATATGAAAACAGCTGTCAATAATAACAGAAATAATAATGACAGAAATTCAAATCTTCTAGGTTATGCGCATGTGTATATAGGCCTAATCACTGTTTAATATTTTATCAGGTATTTCTTTCGCCGGTTAAAATTTGGTCGATTAACGACGTTCTTAATCAACGATTAGAGTTAACCGGCGTTGGAAAAACGCAAATTTGTCCTAACCGGTGTTTTAATCAATGATTACGCTAACCGGCATTTTAATCGGAGTTGGAAAAACCGGCCCTAAGTATATGATTATTAGGGCGCGGACACGAGCGAGTCATGACTCATCGCCCATGGGCGCACTATTGAAATGTTGTATTTTTAAAGACGTTTTAATTTTATTTATATAATTGGATAACAAGTGGCTCGTGATCTATAAAATACAAAATACCTTATTATTTGTACATTTTCTCTTCTCTAAGATTTGTTCTCTTTGAATAAAGTACATCCTTGCAGATAGAAAACGTCCTTTCTACATCACAACTGGTTATATGTGCGTATTGGAAATATTCTTTTATTTCAGCGTATTTAGCAGTTAGATTTTGTGTCATTGTCCCCATACACAATTGCCGCAATGTTATTAAATCTGCATTTTTATTGAAAACTGCGTCTAACTTTTGCCAAAGGCCACATCCGAAGTCACTTGGAATTATTAATAGCCACATCTAATGTGGTTAATCTATTTTTTAATTTGAGATTCGATTTTCAAAATATGTGATTAGTTTAGGCAAATTTCCAAAGTGTTCTGAAGGAATAACAACTGATTTCTTAAATTTGGGATTTGTGTTAGTTCCTTGCACTCAGAACTACTTCGAGCATCGTCATTTAAACATTTAACGAAATTTTGTAAACTATGGAAATTCTCTGCATAAAAACTATTTCTGTGTATGTTTTAGCAAAGCTAAGTGACGAACGTGCGATATTTTGGCATTTTGTAACGATATTTTACAGACTTTGTAATAAATTTCGGAATCACTGACAATTCATTTTCATATCAGAAAAAGTAATATAAACAACGTTCTAGATCTAAATAAATGATAACTAAAAATGTACGCGTATGTTATTGAAACTAAATAACAGTAAGTATATACATATTTACATTATTTCTCTTGCGAAATATAAGGTAAATATAATAAATTTTAAAAAACCCTCAGGCTATCTACGCCGATGTACAAAAAATTTTACTCATGAATTCCTTATTTTATGGCCATTTTTTGCTCTCATTCTCGGGCTCTTCTCGAGCGTAAACAGATGTTGCAGTTCACCATATGAATTAGTGCTATTCAGTAAATGTGTGTTGTTTACATTATTTCTTTGCTCCGTTGTAACTCCGTCATAGTTTAACTCGGTCATGTCCTAATGATTACAAAATGATGTTTATTTTGTAAGTCAAATATTTAGATATGACTCTGGCGGTAGAAGAAATGAAGGTAGACATTTCGAAGTTGCCGATTCAATAACATCAAAATTTGTAAATTGCAATCCGTAAATCAATTACAGACACCCGTTATTATTTTATATAGCAATAAATTATGAAAATCTAGATCAGTTATAATTAACTGAAAAAAAAATAGTTATAGTAAGCAAAGGTTGAATCCTTTCATTAATGCTTGTATTCATTTCCAACCTTTTTGTTTTTTAAAACTGACTGAAATTGACTTTATATGGAAAATGTAAGTAACTATCTGCATATTTTAAGTAATTTAATGGCATCCCGATTACCAGGGCTTCCAGTCTGCAACATAGTATGTTGTAGGCATGTTTTCTAGAGGAACACTTACAAAATAGCTAAAGAAGAGTGTCTCAACAAGTATACTTGAAAAAAAACATTTGAAACATTTTCACTGCGGCCATACTGATTTCAAATTGACAATATCTTGGACAACCTCACTGTTAATTTTAATTTTAAGTTTATACAGGATGAGTCATTAGTAGCCGCTTTTTCGATTGCTCTTTTGTGTTTTAAATAAAAGAAAAAACAATTAGTGGAAGAATCATAATTGATTGTGGCGCATATTCTCAAAATACTCTAAGCTCTGACGCACTTCCGGTTTTACCGGAAATTCACGAAACTTAATTTTTCTAAATGACTTATTAATGAGTTATTATTTTTTTTTTTTTGAAAATATTTGATCAAAACACGTGTTCAGAAAAAAATTATTTTCACATTGTTTTTAAAAGTAGAAACATTAACTTTGGTGATGATTATAGCCAAGAAAATGCTGCATCATTTGGTATAAGTTGCACTCGACAATACTTACTAGCTTACTCTCCGAAATTTTCACATACCAAAAACTTATTTTTTTTTTAATGGAACACCCAATAGTTTATTGTGGCATTTTTATTTATATTTTGTAATTTCTGAGATAATCACTATAGGAGCAGTTAGCGGTCAAATAAGGAAATACGAGCACTGTTGTTCTATGCACTCAAATATTCGTTGAACCTATGGAAGGCTGGAATTGGGCCCGACTTCTTTAGTCAACTGTCACACAAAGTAAAGGTTAAATCGAACTATCCCAAAAGTAATAATTTTACAGAATGAAGGGCATCGCATTTCAATTTTTTAGTTCCGAAAATGTCCAGTTGCAATATTTCATTTCTATACTGTTGGTTAACAACGAAATAAAGTAAAGGTTATATGTTTACTGACATATTTGAAGATGCCGCCCCACTAAAAGGTGCATGAAACAATGCTGCTCTCTTCAATTTAACTTGCGTAATTGCTCGTATTCTATCATTGTTGAAGCTCGTCGTAAGAGATGGCTGTAGTTTTTCAAAATTATAAATTGATGTCCTAAAACTTTGATAGAAAAAAAATTAACAACAAAATAACGCAATTTAAGTAACCTAAAACTATTGAGCAACGTAAGAACAATCAAAAGTAAGAAAAACCAATTTCATTAAAGAATATATTCAGCATAACCACAACTTTGTGTAATGCACGTGGGTATTCTGTTTTCCAAAGACGTACTAGTGTTGCGTAAATCGTTTTGACATATTCTTGTAAACGTTTTTCTAATTTCAATGTTCATGTTTTCAAAAAGTGTTGAAATCCGTCCGTAGAAAACGATTTCTTCTCTATTCACATTTTCATCAAAGAAGGTCCAATTATGTGACTATCCACTTATTCCTTCCCACATATTTAATGACCAACGATTTTGAAAGTTTGCAGTGAGGGATTTTATGTGTTATAATAACGAAAATTGTGACGATTACCGTATCCATTTTAATAAAAGGTGGCTTCGTCGGTAAACAACAAAAAATTGAAAAGCCCAATTTATCTGCTGCCCATTGACATAAAATGTACGGCATTCTGAAAATTTCTTTCATCTAACCCTGTCTATGAATATGCTATAGATGAATTACATATTTCCTAATTATTCTGGATTCTCAAATTTGACTTACATCTAACTGACGGCTAATTTTCGTGGGGGGTGTTCGACTACACTCGCAAGTACCATGAACTTATTATCCTCACCAGCTATTAGTCTGCTCTTCTTTTCATATTTAATACTTTCTGTTCATTCGAGCCTTTCCTATATACTTTCGAAGGTTTCAGGGATCGCTGTGCATAAGGTCTGGATGCTAGCAATGTGTTTTTTTCAGATTCACCAAAATCGTCAATCATATCTATTAGCAATGCTTTTATAAATTTGACATAAATGTTCATAGACTTTCTTTAACTGTTGACTCAGGCAGTCGGTTGCATTCCAGCATTTATTGGACGAATATTTGGGTTCATATCACAGCGCTCGTAGTTCTTTATTTGACCGCTGATTGTTTCTATAGCGATTATCTCAGAAATTACAAAAGACAGGTATAGGACACTGTTAACAATAATGAAAGAGAATAACAAGGGAACAAAACTCCGCTATAAAATACCGAGTGTTCCATTTAAAAAAAGTAAGTTATTGGTATGTGAAAATTTCGGGAAGTAGGCTTTGAAAAAACAAAGTTAATGTTTTTACTTTTAAAAACAATGAGCAAATGATTTTTCTCTGAACACGTGCTTTGGTTAAATATTTTCACAAAAAATTAATAACCCAAAAACTATTGGCTCAATTTTGAAAAAGAGAAAACAGTTGAATAGGCAATTTAAAGCAGTACTAGAAAATCCAAAAATATATAGGGTGTTAAGTTCCATGCATTTCCGGTGGAACTGGAAGTGCGTTAGAGCTTAATATATTTTTAGAATATACGCCCCAAGCAACCATGAATCTTCCACTAATTGTTTTTTCTTTTATTAAAAAAACAAAAGAGCAATCTAAGAAGCCGCTACTAATGACTCACCCTGTATACAGTGCTTATGTTGTTGAATTACTTAATTTTCCGTTCTTACCATCTGAGTACTTTGAGCATACACTTTCTGCTCTAAATTAGCCTACTCCCAATAAATAAACTTACGATTCTCTGCTCATAGACAAACATCGCAAAGCTATATAAGTATGACAAATAAATAACGTCAGATATCGCAGGTTTTAGACCTGTTTTTGTTATATCAGAAAATATATATTTATAATACATACGAGGGTAAGGTCAAGAATTCTCGGCCTGACACAGAGATGGCGTTCCAATCAGCAAAAATTTATGATTCCTGCCTGCGTGCACCTGTCATTTGTTCGTATGACAAGCTTCAAATTGTTCTGTAAAATAGTTTGTTTACACGAATTTTCGCAGTAGACGTCTTCCGTGTATTTCGTTGAAATTGATAAACTTGAATATCGTGCGGTCATAAAATTCTTCGTTTTGGATGGATTATCCCCTAAGAAAATTCATCGAAGATGACAAAAGTTTACGGGGACTCTACTCCTTCACTGTCAACCGTTAAAAAGCGGACAGATTTTAAACGTGGTCGCACGTTCCTCGAAGTTGACCCACGTGAAAGACGACCAAAAACCGGAACCACACCGGAAAACATCGAAAGGTGCACGATATCGTGTTGGACGTTAGGCATGTGAAGGTGAGTGAGATAGCTGAGACCGTGGGGATATCGGAAAAAAGGATGCGAAATATCTTGCACGAAGAATTAGGGATGCGAAAGCTCTGCGCAAGGTGGGTGCCGCATTTGCTGAATGCCGGTCAAAAGCAAATGCGCAAGCGACTTTCGCAGCAATGTTTGGACCGATTCAATAGGGATCCGACCGATTTTATGGGGCGATTTATTACCATGGATGAGGTATGAGTCCACCACTACACGTCATAAACGAAACAGCAGTCGAAGCAGTGGGTGAAAGCCGGTGGTTCAGCGCCAAAGAAAGCGAAGTCGATCTCAACTGCCGGAAAGATCACGGCCAGTGTGTTTTGGGATGCGAAAGATATCCTGTTAATTGATTACCTTGAAAAAGGCAAAACAATTACAGGCTAATATTACTCCAACCTTCTTGACCAGCTGGATACCAAAATTCGCGAGAAGGGGCCTGGCTTGAAGAAGAAAAAAATTATGTTTTACCAGGACAACGCACCTGCTCACAAAAGTGCGTTGGCAATGGGAAAACTGCGGGATTTGAGGTATGATTTGCTCGACCATCCCTCCTATTCTCCTGATTTGGCACAGTCGGACTTCCATCTGTTCCAAAACTTGAAAAAAATTATTTCTGGGAAGCGCTTGGCGTCCAATGAAGAAGATGAAGGGGTCGTAAATGGATATATTAACAGCCTTCCAGACTCTCACTTCCGGGAAGGAATACTAATGTTGGAGAAACGCTGGACCAAGTTTGTTGAAGTCAAGGGAGATTATGTAGAAAAATAAAATCATTTTTTTAACTGAAAATCGCAGTCTTTCATTGTCAGGCCGAGAATTTTTCACCTTACCCGCGTATTAAGTGATGTATAATAACACAATGGTGTATATCTATTATGATCTAAAAAAATACAATGGGCTTTTTCAGACAATAAGTTTATATGTAGTCTTGATTACATTTCTGATTAATATATAATCCCACATACCTAATTTAGGCGCCAGTATCTTCCAATTAGGCGCGATCTTTTCACAAAATGAATCAAACTGGTTATATGTAAAGATGGCCACTTTGAACCTCAAATAATTATCATCCAAATCGTCGGTATCCATTTTCTTGATATCCTCGCTCGACTTGAAGAGATTAGCTTCTAATTCTGCGTCGTTTTGGTTGCTGTTTTCTTGTACTTGTCCAGGTCTGTCGGCTGCAATCTTCCTAATCATCATCTCCAAATATTCTGACAACTGGCTGAATGGACTGTTGCTGTACGAGAAAAAGTGTGGACTTCGCCTCGCCATCAATCTTAAAGCCCTCCAGCCAAAGTTCGGATCTTTTAATAAATATTCATCTTCCGCAACTATTACGCCAGATTCAACTTGTTCGATAGCTTCGGCAAAGTAAGTTTCAAGTGAAGGAAGGAAATCTCTGTCTTTAGCTTTACAAGCTTCGAGATTGTCGGGGCAAAAATTCCATAATTTCGTTAATTCTGGGCTAAAAATTGTTTCAAGAAACGCGATATCAGTAAAATTATTTGTTGGTTATAATTCATCATGGGTAATTTGCTTAAATGCAATGAAAATATGAACCCTCAATACCGCTACCATGAATATACCTATTCAATTTGATTTTTTATGTAAGTATACGCGAATAGGAAAAAAATAATAAAACATTTAATTGATAGTTCCTTTAATCTGACGATAAATTAAAAAATGCAATAGCCTGTATTTTTCATCAGAGATAAGGGATATTTACAGATACATAGGGTGATGTATAGACAATATATTATAATTAAACCCATTAGTTGTTTTAAAACCTCTTTTTACGCGCAATACATTTTATCATTGGTCACATTCAGCAGACGGATCGAGAACCGTTCCCGCTCCAACTGTTCCTGTTCTTGTTTATGTGACACCTTCCATTTGGTACTTTTCACCGCTGCCATATATTGGAATTATACATATTAAACCGAATAAATAATAATAATAAATTGATTTTCAGCATTATGTTGCCTAGTACAATTACTGAACAGATGCAGTAGCAACAGCGTACGAGAAATGCGTCACTTGAACGTCATACGTAAAATAACGCTTACTATTAGTTCGTTTGCAAGGACGGCCACAAACGAACCAATAGCAAGCGTTATTTTACGTATGACGTTCAAGTGATGCATTACTCGTGCGCTGTTGCTACTGCATCTGTTCGGTAATTCTACTATAGACAATACTTGAAAAAAATTGTTTCTTTAGTTTGTTTATCTTACTTTTCTAGTAACTTTCTCAAAATTCTGTGGTACGTTGGTGTTGGAATGCGTTAATACGCATGCATATCCGAATGTTCACTAGTTGGGCATAGAATTTTTCCGTTCAATTAAATGGCTACCAGGGCCTGCTCACGGGTTTTACCAATTCTGATCTTATTTTAGTTCCTATTACAAACACTAAGCGCTAGTAGATGATATACGAAGTTTACAGAATATGAATCGTCATAACGAAACACAGAAGCGGGTTATTTGTGAAAATCCTAACCTAAAATTATATGCATTCATTGATTGATAACCAAATTGTTACGTACTGCTGTTTTGCCTTGTGTTTCATTAAATATTTAGACTTGTTGTAAGTTGTGAGGAACTATGGTCATAATCAAGTATTCTGTGATCACATGTACTTACACTGAAACAGAGGTTTCTTTCCTTACTTGGATGAATACGTAAGTGTATATAGTGCACATAAATAAAGACTTATTGTTCTGTATGTATTTACAAAATCAGCTTTGTGTAGATATATAATCGGTGGGTTGAAAGAATTGGTGATCTATCCCTTAAATGGACCAATCCTACTAGAGTCTATAAAAACCATCGGATTTATGAAATAAGTACGTTATATTAACTCAATGTTGTATGTATGTAAATTATAAGCGAACACTCTGCTGCACATTTGTATGATTTCGTCCTCAATAAAATAACTAAGTAAAAACTGATAACAATTATTATACATATTTATGTAAAATAATGATTATATATTTAAAAGTCTAACAGCTACAGATAAGCTATCTTATTTTGTACACAATATGTTTATTTTTATTTTCTCTAATGTATGTAATATACAATGATTACTAATTTTTTGGATTTTCTTTTTTTCATTCCCTATGTGTATATTTTTCATTTTGTATATGGATTTATTGGTATATACGAAGTTCATTTAATGATTAATATGCTGCAATTTGAATATGAATTGTTCATGTTAATCATTGTATATAACGTTTGTAATGTTCAATGAATCTGTATATTATACTACACATAATTTTAGATTTTTATTACGCGCGGTTTTATGAAGTCATAGTTCGTATTATAACCACATAGCGTTATCAAGAGTTCCATGAAACGTATTATGAGTGGCCTATCTTGTTAAATTTCTATATCTTTGATGGCGACCGCTCACAACATGTTAAGAGTGAGTGTAAATCATCTGAATTCGCAGTTGCGCAACTGTTGTCTGCTGAATGCGACCATTATGATTTTATAACCAAAATTTTTCATATAATTTTAGAACAACTTGTGCAAGTTCATTACAACATCTATTAAAATTAGATAAAAATAATCCAATTTAAAACAAGGCCGAAATACTGTACATATACACTATATGACTTTTACTTGTATACAGCAAGAGCGCGCGAGGTATGATCACCCGATGGTATACGTAAACTCGCATCTAAACGTGGTCCGATAATACATATTAGGGTTACGGCACAACATACTAGCATTGCCTGCTCATATTCGAACTCATAGTGATCTAATTATTTTTTCGCAGATTGACAAAAAGAACAAATTAAATTTTCTCTTTAAGTGATGACGATTGCTTAGATAACTAAGTCGATAATAACGCGAAGATTGTAATACTTATAACGTAATTATGATTATCCTTATGAAATTAAATAATAATGTAGTTGTGTACAAAGTTATAGCAGTACAACTGGGTTTTAGAATGAAATAAAAACAACCCGCCTGAAACATCTGCAGAATAAACTAAGATGTCTAGAGAAAAATAAATAAATAGAAATTTCATGGTAAAAAAAACTATAAATAAGTATAACAGAAATACCATAAAATAACACAAAAACCTACGTACATTCCTCTTTGCAGCCAGTACGCAACTGATCTAAATATCTATATCTGGCGAACACAGCTGGCGGAGATCAATTTTCCGAATATACGTCCGAAGAATATCGACTGGTATCGGGTGATCATACCCCGCGCGCTCAAGCTGTATACACTATACATTGCAATATTTCTATTTTTCTTCACCGTTTGCAAGTATCGATTTTAAAGGACTATTTACATTTGTTAGAAATTTTTAGAATTAATAAATATGCTGGCGCTCCTCACAAAACTTAAAATATTAACGTAATAAAGAAAAAAAATAACATCAAGATTGTAGATCTAAAACTTCAATGTGAAAATTTGTTATAGTTGGATAGAGAAGAATTAGCTTAAGAAAAATTGATAACACAGTTGATAAGAAATATGTTTATATGGTCTAACCTGTTTAGTAAATATACTTACTTTCCTAAGTAGAACTTTCCAGCGCTAGTGGCCTCCTTTATTACATCACCTAACATAAATTTGTCAATCGGCTTCTTATCAACAATAGGTTCAACCATAGATAATGATTTTTTAAATTCTGGAAATGAAAAAAATACTAATAATGACTTATATTTAATACATGATGTAAGATTGAAAATTAAATAACGATTTTCTCAACTTAACTCTGTTTTTTACTTTACCTGGACAGCCGTCATTTTTCCACGTACTCCAATATTCCTCTCTTCGCAGTATATTTCTAAAAATTTTTGCAAAATGTTCTCCATCTGGTGGCGTTTCCGCTAGTAAATTATATATCTTTTCAGTCGTGTTATGTACCCAATCCTTTTGATCTTGTTTCAGTTCGAAACTGTCACTTTAAAATCACTAGATTTAAAATTATAATTAAAGGCAATATGAAATTACTCACGATTTAAATTTAACTTGGGATGTAAGGTATTGAAATAAAATCAAAAACTGAAGTAGTATAAATCGCCGAAAATTGACATCATAAATCTGTAGATCTAGAAGTTTCTGATTTGTCAAGTATTTTGGAAAATATGGAGTCCTAGTTTTTGGATCTACGCAAGTACTGTCTTTTGCTATGTAATCCAATTTTAAGCCTTGAAATGTTCCTAGAATACTCGTAGCATGCTGCAATAATTATTTAAACACTCAATAAATATTAAAAGTTGATTTTGAATGTTTTTGTACAGTTTCAAAGAAGCAATTAATAAATTGTTTACTACAGGAAGGCAAAAAAATTGTACTTACAGAACAAAACAATTTCCACTGCATTTTATTATAGCACTGATTTGGATTACGAAAGAAGTCTTGCAATGACCAAAATTTACAATAAAGACTATAATCAATTACAATATTTTTTTTACTGTCCTCAGTTTCTATCTTGGTAACTACTGAGTCTTCAACAGCTTCTGTACCATATTCTGTTACATTCTCCAAGTTGAATTCACTAACAATATTAAGACCAGAACGCTCTGAGAAAGGAAAGAATTTCGCAAGAAATAATAAAATTCGGCCACAAAACACTGTAGCACTTGATCTGGACAACCTTCGAAGTAAATCATTACACATTCTAAGCAAATTATTTTTGCATGATACAAAAAACAATTCCTCCTTCCACACGTTTACTTCTTCTTCGACAAATGTGAACATTACTTCACATAATTCTAATGTCAGAGACTCAAAAATATCACCAAGCAAAACAACTGGCATTGTTGGCGTCGTGAGTGACTTCCTACAAGTTTCAATGCAAAATAGTACTAAACCTTGAAGTACGCTGACTTCAGATTCTATCTCAAGATATTCCAGTAGTACATCTCGAAAAACTTGATCAAGTGGCGCTTTTAGATCAATTTCTGTTTTATTAAGTGACCGAGTTTTCAATTCTAATGCATATGTGTCTTTCTTCTGAAAGGCCTCATTAAAAGCCTCCTGAAAATAATAGTTAATCGCCTGCGAATTGATTATTATGGCACTTACCCTATATTCGTTTCTTAACAATTCAAAATTTAATTCCATCTTTAGTTATTTTTATATCATTAATTACACATTTATACAATTGCACTAGATTAAGCCTACTTATTTGTAAACATTTCTTCGTATTAAAGAGGTTAAACAATAAACTTGGTGTAATCAGGAACACCAACTTTACAAAACAAAGACAGTATCTACAGGAGCATCCAAAAGTAATTAACAATACTTAAACTTCCAATTCTTACAATGAATTTGTAACTATCGTTTCATTACAAAATTACTCTTCAGGAAAGTTTAATTTCTTACAGAACAATTTTATCGCACGCGAGTTTTGTTTTGTTTTGAAGTTAGAAACAAATAAAATATCAAACCAAATTATATTTAAAAAAACCTTTTAATCTAACAACAATCATGTGCAGAAGAAGTTTTACAAAGAATAAAAAAGGACACATGCCAAAATTTTTTTAAAATTAATTAACAATAGGTTTGTTTTTGTTGAAAATATAATTTTTTTCATTCTCTTTACTGATATAAATATAGCATAACATATTTGGCAAAACCAAAGGTGCACATTGTTATGGCTATACATAAGTGTTTCTTAATACCGCGCGATCATTTCAATTCTAAATTAGAGCATGCTGTGAAATTTAAATTAAGTTGGTATATAAGTACTAATTTACAATTTGAATTGTCAAAGTGACGTTTCAAAATGTTAATTAATCAATAATTGACATTCTGGACAACCTAATAAAAAAAATCCCGCCTGCTATAATTTAGAATTTAAATGATCGCGTGGTATTACCAACTAGTCGATGTTGCAAACTTAAAAATTTTGGCCGCGCAACATTCACTTGAGATTGATCACACTGCTATTATTGAAATTAGTTCTTAACACCTATACAATATTCAAATATTTAAAATGTGCTTGTTGAAAATCAGGTCAACTAAAAAAAAACTACTTTCTAAAATTTTCAAAGTCTCTTATTTTAGGTCTTTTTAAACTTTTAATATGCGAAATGAAAAAAAACTGTATAAAACACACGTTTCATCAGACATTTTGCGCATTTGTTCTTTAAAAAACTCGTTGCGAGTGGCTGATTATCTAAACTTGAAGGCGTGCGAAAAATTATAATCTTATGAAACTTGTAATTAAATATAATGGGTATATCCATAGGTTAGTCGCTCTCGCAAACCATCAAACGCCACTAAATTAAAATGGCGCCAAATTTGAGATCTTGCAAAAGTATATCTATCAAGTAATATAACATTCAAAAGCATTTCAGGACTGTCATGAATAATAAAAATAATGATTCAACTTTTGACATTTATCATAATTATGTTTTGACGTTTGTTATAATTGTCATCCAAACATTTTAAATTTGTCAACAATACTTGCCTCCTAAACAGTAGAGCCAAATGTTATACAAAATATAGGTGTAGAAAAAATAATATTAATACCTTTATTTGTAATATTTAATTTTTCACTGGCATTCATGTAATAGTATTCTACCATGGGAAGGCACATATATATCCTGAAATATTAATTAATTAGTTTAATTTTATTGTATTGAAATTGTTCCGGCTGATCGAAATTTGTAGTAGTATTGAATCGTCGTCATTAGTTCGTACTTTGGCCGTGTGGGTGCTAAAACGACTCGACTATAATTGCTTGTCGTCTGCTATTTAGAAATGTTTTTCAGCATCTTGGACACGTCTTTCTCCGTTTGTTCTTCGATCATAGGTACACCTAATACCGCGCGATCATTTAAATTCTAAATTAGAGCAGGCTGTGAAATTTAAATTAAGTTGGTATATAAGTACTAATTTACAATTTGAATTGTCAAAGTGACATTTCACAATGTTAATTAATCAATCATTGACATTCTGGACAACCTAATAAAAAAAATCCCGCCTGCTATAATTTAGAATTTAAATGATCGCGTGGTATTTAATTTACAAAATAATAGTATATTATGACACTAGTGCATAATCAAGCTTTTAAAGCACGAGTAACGAGTTTAAAGCCACGACGCGAAGTGGAGTGGCTTTAACGTTTCGAGTGCTTTAAAAGCTAATTATGCACTGTGTCATACGATATTTTTTAGTATAAATGCAACAATAATTTTAATTAGAAGAAATCAAATCAATAATTTCAATACATATTATCGAGTGACTTGTCATTTGACATTTCCTGACATTTCAATGGACTATTAAACGCTTGGGATTGGCTGTTACCAAGCAACCTTTATACGCACGCCGTGCGATAAAGGCCCGATTATGCACGCTTATGGGTGTGTTTTGATTGGTTTATGATGCATGCATACTAAAAACATCATTTATGAAATAGCAATAACAACCCAATTCCCAATTTCCAATTCATATATATTCTCATGTTAAATTTGACAATTTGAATTCAAACAGGACTGGAAATTGTAAAATGTAAAAATTGCTAAAACGCAAATGGTGGCGACGTAGATCAGTTAAATATACCCACTACTATTGAAGGCCATAATATAAATTCGATAAGACTACAAACAGTTCCTATTGAATTGAATGTGTTGTTTGCAGTCAGAGAGTACCTATATGCGTAGTATTATCTTTGGGTGTATTGGTAATGTTTTTATACTTAAAATTGCCTGCATTGTTTAAAAATTTAAAATTTTATTATATTTTAATTCAACTGTAGACAATGTGGTCATTCAACCTTAATTTATATATCCTGTACATCATTTTTATAAAAAAATAATGTTTTTATTATTTTTCAGTCTGGCAAATTTATTTATATATATATCAGTCGTGGGAGTATTAGTTTTATATTTATGAGAAAATATATTTGATTGATGTATATATTTCATTATTTGAGCCTTTTTATATCCCGATTTAAAAAATCTAGGATGTTTAATTTAGTATATTATTATTAGGATGTTAGTATAATAAAACTAGAATTTTTTTCCATCTATACTTTATTTAAATAAATAATTCTTGCATTATAGGTATAGGTACATAAACTAATAACTTAAGTACACAATATATAATAAGAATTTCTCAATTTTTATTTGATAGAGCAATAAACAAATTAATATACAATACTTTGTACTTTGCAAGTGTACGTTTTAGGTATTAAATAAGGAAAAATTAAATACAAAACAAAAAGTAAAAGAACACTGTAGAATAGAAAGAATTTTATAGATACGACTTTGAAAACAATAAAAATATATATAATTGTAACACGCTACATTATTGTCACGCTGTTTTCTAAGTTGAAGATATTTGAAGAAATTTTTGTTTCAAATAGTAATCGTACATAAGTATGAATTAAAATTGCGCAAGACTGGTAATAATAACCAAAAATTAATTTTTTTATGAAATAGTCCTTATTGAAAAAAAAAAAAAAAGAAAAACGTACAACATAAATTTAAACGAAAATATGGAATCTCTTTTTGATCCCAAAAGAAAAATCTTAAATTCTGCATACATTCTATTCGCTCTATAAAATATCAATAAAATGTTCAACAACAAATTAATTAGGAGATCTACAATCACTTAATATCAATAAGTTTTGCAAAAATAGAATATTATCGACTAATCTACGCAACAACTTGGTTTGGCACAAATGTATCTTATGTATCATACATATCTTATTCTGTACAAGTTTATTTACATCGCTATATTTGGCACAATTGTTCCGACGTGTGTACTTTTGCGTTTTGGCAACACTGTCTGTCAAATTGAGAAAATATCACATTTCCGCTAATTTCAGTCTGAGTCGTCCTTCTTTTTTCGAAGCTTGCCCTCCCGTTGTATCGTCTTCGTTACCTGTTCGACACATTCTTGAACTTCATCTTGATCCTCTTGAAGCATATTCGACAATGTCATGATATAACTGCACGCCACCCTTAACACCGATAATTTTGACAGTTTTTGCGAATGCGAGTATGCTGGTATGGCACGCCGTAACGTATCGAAAGCGGCACTAATTGTATGGACACGTGTTCTTTCTCTTGCATTTGCCTCTATTCTTCTTTCTCTTGTCATGTTTTTATAGTTTCTCTGCTCTTTGCGAGTCTGTTGCAATCTGAAAATAAAGAAAAAGTGTCGTTACGAAGATATTTATAGCGTACAGTCAATGATTGCAAAAAATTGTGAATTTCTTTATTAGATTGTTAATATTGTTTACTTTTATATTCTTTCAAATTCAAATTTTGTAATGAATTTAATATAATTGCTTTTCGAATTCATATTATGTTAAGGATGATTAGTTTATGACGATAATTTCCAAAATCACTGCTAGAAAACCTTTTAAACGCGCTAATGGAGTCCAGATTTCAAATCTGATAATTAATTTGAATTCACGCAGGAGTGAAAATTGGAAAACATAAAAATCGCTAAGAAAATGGCGGCGGTGTAAATAAACTACAAACACATTATATACATATGTATATATATATATACTGAGGAAGCTCAGTATTTGTTGATAAGTTGATCAATCTAAAATTCACGACAGCTCATTGTAAAGCCAAATTGGTCAATCAATTTATTGGTTAAGAAGTTGCTAGCTTACAGCCTGTTCTATATTTTTCTTCACTTCAACTTGATCAATTTTTTATGTGTTGTAGGTTATGTTATAATCTATTTTACCTGCTGTCTACTAAACAATATCTTCATTGTATAATTCTTATTTTGATGATACAATGAGATCAATCTCAAGTGAAGTTTGGTGGTATCTTAAAAATCCCTAGTTAGGGTATTTTCTTATTAGAGAGATAACTATCCTGACTTTCTATTTTCCATTTATTTCAAACACTTACATTCTCTAACATTGTGATTTAAATAGTTTTTTATTGTTTGTTGAAAATCTTATTTGTTCATATTCTTTACTAATATAAATATAACATAAAATATTTGTGAAAAACATATGTGCATTTTGTTACAGCTATACAAGTATTTACCAATACTACCAACTAGACAATGTTGCCAACTTAAAAATTTAGGCCAAGCAACCTTCAATTGAGATTGATCGCATTGTATAATTAAAGATTAACACAAACTTGTTTATGTGTTATTTTGTGTCATTGTATTGTGTTTAATGTGATTTTTGAGGTAAACAAACTTTTTTAATTATTATATTAAAAAATCCGAAGTAACTTCACAGTGACGTAAATATATTCGAAAACTTTGTTAACTTAATTGTAAAATGTCGCCGATAGATTGGTTCTAGGAAAATAAAATAAATGTTGGAAATTAGAAGTATTGCTCTTGAATGAATTAATTCTTTCCACATGGGTAGGAAAGAACAATATGTTAATATTACCTTTCATAAATCATAATTCTAATAGAACTGACACAGGTATGCCTCAGTGCCCAATATTTGAACCGGTCCATTTTATGCTTTTTATAAGTGACCTTTCGCTAAACTTTACAGAGAATTTTATTATGATCTATGTTGTTGATATTGCAATAGCCACTACTCATTATAATAACCGAATTCTTAAATGAAAATTGCAGTAATTGTATTTTACTATAGGAAGGTATATATCCAGAAATATTAATTAATTAGTTTAATCTTATTGTTTTGAAATTATTCCGACCGATCGATATTTGTAGTGGTATTGAATCGTCGTCTTTAGTTCGTACTTTGGCCGTGTCGGTGGCCAAAACGACTCGACTATAGCAACCGATTAAGATACGGTGTGGGGTTTTGGCAATTCTGTTTTAGCAAGTGATAGTTTTATACGTTAAAAGAAAATTGTGCTATCATGATTTTACTGCGCATCCTTATATTATATACGACCTAGCAAACAATCTACACAATAATAAACATAATTATAATCTTAACCGAGATTTTCAGGATTTCAGTACGAGATCTAAGAATGAATGTGCAACTCCTAAATCTAGATTAATTACATCAGCGGGCTCCCTAGGTAGTCGTACTTTAAAAGTATATAATTATCTACCTTTGAATATAAAACATCTACAACCTCATCAGTTCAATTGCATCAATTTTTACAAAAATAGTGTGTTCCTACTATTTTTGTTTAAAATGAAAAAGACATCTTCTTACCTGGGAAAAGCATCCGCTGAAGTTCTTAACATTCTTTCAGCGTCTGAATGACCAATATGCGATATTTGAGGATGCAGTGGTACCCTGAGATTCTCTGGAGACATGGTCGGATGTATAGGAACTCTATGTGCTTCATTTTCTATCTTAATTCTGCATTCATTATCACAGTTCGTATTGTCTTTCCGTTTTACCAGCGCCACTGGCTCGGATATAGGCGAAGGTGACCGCTTGATGGGAGACGGAGGCCGGAAATATGCGTGAGGAACTTCCTGAACCTTGACCAAATGATCTTGGCACTTGATTTGATGAGCCGTGAGATGATTTACCCCCGTCGCGATCGGCGGTGCGTGCAAGAAGATTGGAGAAGGCGATGAGGAACTTTCCTCGACTTTGACAGCCGATTCACGACTCCAAGGTCGAAAGGGCTGCGTTTGACTTTGAAGACACATCCTTTTCTTAAGCGGACCCTCGTGGACTCGTCTAGGTTCTGCGCATTTCCTCTTGTTGCGTATCGAGATGGCCTCTACTTTGACCTCGACACTGTCTTCGCTGCTGTCTGTCGGAGAGTGAATTTCTTCGGGGAAGTCTTCCTCTGCGGGTGGACAGAATCTGGCAATGTGATCCATAGCCTTATCTGAAACAATAAGAAAGTTTTTTACATATTTTTACTGATAGAAAATTATAATTAAGAAGATTAGATTATTAAAATATGATCAAGTCTTCCTATTTGAGCTAATGGAAGTTTCCGATATACTGGAGTGAAACAAAAGTATTTGATTTATATATAACGTACATCAAGTTGATACATACATCTTCCAAAACGAACTAGCACTGGAGAAATTTGAGAAGTAATGCTGCCTTCAAGTTTTTTAAGTTGATTAGCTTAAGTAATCAGTGTTGGTGTACATGCTAAGCTTTTGAAAACTTGACAGTTGTCATACTTAAATTAAAATTACAGCCGCTTATTATTATTTACATTACATAACCAAACTATCAAAATTATATATTTGTCTCTGATTCACCAACCATTTAAAAAAAGCATGACCGTCGACTAACGAGGAAAGTACCGCGAGATCAAAAATTAGATTGATAAAGGTTTGCCATGGAATGTAAAACGTCTGTCTTATATCATTAAATGTCATACTGATAAATATTAATGACAGTATGACACTTAATGATATAACTTAAGATAGACGTTTTACATTCCATGGCAAACCTTTATCAATATAATTTTTGATCTCGCGATATTTGAAGTCACGGTACTAATAAAAATATCCATTTGAAAATAGCTTTTGATCTAAAAGCAGTTCCTAAATTTAATAAATGAGAAAATATTGTTTAATTTTTCCAGAATCAGGTTTTATTTTCATTATATTAAATATCTTTAGATACCCTTTTAATAAATAAAAAAAGATTCGAAGGATATCAAAGAAATTACAAAATAAAGTAAACAAACTCGTGGTATATACGTGAAATCACAATACTTTAGCGTCACGATATAGAGATAATAACGTCTGTTCTGAGTTCTAGACCAAAAACTATACAGGGTGTCCCAGAAATAAAAAGACGGAGTAGCAGAAATCGGAAGCTAGATTGTATAAAAACGTACCCTCAAAATATCAACTCTTTATTCGTGCGCAGACGGCAGAAAAAAAATAATAAAGAATTCAATTGGCCTTACGCCGACCCTGCACTAAATATCCACCTGCTTCACTTTCACAATCGGTGCTTTTCAGAACCACCATATTACTTGTGTTAAAAAATAGCAGGAGGAATAGATACTTCATAATAAATATCAAACCATTAATTACTTTAATTTTAAACCTGCTAGAAAAATACGATTTATTGAATATTCTAATAATCAGCTGTTTCCAACTACGAACACATTAAAGAGCAACAACCTTCCTATTTTAAAAATAAAAACAACCTTTTATTGCCTGCAAGAAAGTAGGTCACCCATCTGGGTCAATAACCGACTACATAGCTGCGTTATTGAGACACATCCCGCAAAAAATATGTTTTTACGATTTAACGTTTTTTTCCCGTTTTATGCAAATAAAAGCGTATTTTTCTCTATGAATGCGTCTTCGTTTCTATTTACAAATGAACATTCTTACGTGAATTATAAACATACATTCTGTGCCAGGTCCGTAATGTAATTTCTTTTATCTAAAAAACAACATAGAAAATTAAAATTTTAATTTCTTCGTTATTGCGGTATATTTGGGCCTGTTTCCGTTCGGACTTTACATATCTGCTACTCCGTCTTTTTATTTCTGGGACAGCCTGTATAAGAACTGCTTAGGACAGGGTATCCTGATACAAAATATCCCTAAGTGTCATGAAGGCATATAAATGTACCGCCATATTTAAAAATACTTTACTTTTTTGCAGTGTTTTTGAAAATTATCAACATACAGTATAGAGACTGAGTCTTGGCCGATAGGAGGAGCCTCGACCTATAACTCGCGCAGATTTATAGGTCAGTGCGTGACAGAGAAAGTATTCGGAAAAAAGAAATGATAACATTTGTTAATCATCGCATACATTAGCCGGACGAACGAGTAAATGCAGATAAGAATTGTAATACACTGAAAAGAGATACATATATGTGTAACGCTTGACAATTTTTTCGACACTGCTCGTGCTTATCGTAATATTATAAGGAACCACTGCGCACCTTGTGGGAGGGGTATCTCATCGCCCAGGTCGCAGTCTGTGAGCTGTAAACTAATCAATTTAATAGAATATGAGTTCGAAATCATAGGTTATTAGTACAATTTCACCATATTGGCAATATTAATAGCTGCAGGTAAGCATGCATTGATGTTATTAAAAAAATATCTTTATTTTGCAAATTAAATTGGTAAAATAAATGAAGGAAGACGTTTCCAAGTTGTCGATTTAATACCATGAAAATTCCCAAATCGCAGTGCGTAAGTTAATTATAGACACCCATTATACTGAAAAATTATAAATGAATATAAAGCCATGGAAGATACTCCTCAGAAGCTGGCAGGTCCACGTTGGGGGGCGTACGCAGAGACTTTAAGTACTTCTGGCTGGGCTATTTAGATGGAAATCATGCAAACCAATTTGGAAACAATGATACCAATGTTGTCAATAGGAGCAATCAATAATTTGTGTCAGTATCACTTAAGTTAGTCGCTCTCTGCTTTATAATTCATAATAGAAATTCAAATGTGTAGGTACTATGTAGGAAGAAGTCCTCACAGTTTATTATTTATCAAATAGTTTATACAAATAATCTTAAAAAAATGAAATTAATCACAAAAAAATTACAGCTGGAATATGTAATTTATGGTGGAAACGAGATACATTCAGTTGCACGTCATACTAGTTCTACAACTACTATATAAAGCATAGCTGACTCGTCCGCCATTTTGGAGATAATTTTAAGGCGGTAAATATGTATGCTAATAGCTAATGTTGAATAGAACTTCGAATAATTGACTTTATTAAGCCGGTTTAGGACGTGAAAAATGTAGGTATAATTTTTAACAATAACTAAAAATAAGTAAGTAATATGACTGACACATATCTCCAAAATGGCCGACGAGTCAGCTGTCCTAAATATAGTATACCTTGTCTCAGAATAAGAAGGAGTGATTCAAATATCGCGCCAAAATGGCGTATATTTTTAAGGTATTTCATTCGTTCTTGCGTAGGCAAGTTTAACATGGGAAAATAAGTTTGACAAAACGTCATTTTATGTTTATAGTCAAGCCATAACCTAGTCTCTTACATTTTTACTTCGGCTTATTATAGTTTATTGTGTTATTAAATAAAATCCGTACTTTTATGTACAACACGAGCATGAGTTGATCAGACGGCTTAAGACCTAAGGAACAAGTGATCAGGCATTTAAAACTTTGAATTTGATGAATCTGTCAAAAATACTGTACGACAGTGCAAAAATCAAACGTCCAACAATTAATATCACTGCAAAAATAACCGTAGATGAGTTCATACCATAAATGAGCTGAACAACTCACATATATTCTAGAATTAACGCATTAATTTCAAGTAAGTGTTAATTAAATACTAATTATATTACCACATGTTCTTCATATACATGTTACATTTCAGATATGTCAAACGTAAAGAAACCTGTACTAATAGAAAAAGGTGAAAATATCTGGTGGAGAATATTTGGGAAAAAGTTTGGATTGCCACAAGTATAATGAGTGCACGACAAGCTTTGCTGAAAACCTGTAGGATTAAAAAGCCATACCGATAAAGATAGGCAATTAGGAATACTTCATATACATTCTGAATTGATACATAAGGTGAAGTTACTTCAAAAAAATCCCCTGTCAGAATATCAGTTATTCGAGAACTTTTGACAGAAGCAATTACAAATGTTACAATAAGTATTTGGAAAAATTGTGCCGACCATGTAAATTTTTAATTTTGTGAACACTAAATTATTGTTAATTTCCAATATATAATAGAAATAAAAATGTGTTATACTTTATATACATATTTTCAAAATACATCAATTTTAATAGAGAAGAATAATTAGTAATGTGTAGGTATATGTAATTATCTTTGCAGGTCGTGTAAACAACTTCAGCCGATGTAAATTTTTCAATTTATTACTGTTCTATGTAAGCTTCACATTTCCAAGAGTAGTTGCTTGAATTTACCTCCTCAAGGTTTGTAGCAGTAATATGAATGATTTATCTGTACAAGTTCTTTATTGATATTTACAATAGAAACTAATAAGCATAAACTTTTTCTGCAAGTTCTTAAGGACGTTTTGATAAAAGGTAAAAGGTTTGATTCATTCTTGCTCGCTGATACAAATATTTAATAATAAATAGACTTGATTCACAATTTTCATGTCGATATAGCACATTCACTAAAATGTGCAGTAATTATATGTTTATAATGGCAATCCTTCTCAAACCGCTCGGAACAAAGTCTACTCTTTTCATTTGTAAATTGGGCCTATATCTTTATCCATAGATTCTTCTAATGATTTTTTTTGAAAAACTAGAATGAACAGATTTGAATGTTAAGAGATTTATATTCATCAAATTATAGATGTATGCACCTACTTGTGTTTATAACTTTCCAATTTCCGTGCACTCGCATTGCTGCTTTGACTGGTAGAATGAAAAGCGGTACATCCATCTATTTTAATGAAAGTAGTAAATGAACCACAAAACAGCTAAATCCTAAGTTAGTATTAATACAGTTCATCTAACCTCAATTGTCATGATGTCATGTCAAATTGTCTACTAAATTTTAAGCTATGTGTTCCATGTTTTGGCGGGATATTTGAATCACTCCTTCTTATTCTGAGACAAGGTATAGCTATAACTAGTTCCATGACGACTCGCCTTGTATCTGTTGCCGGATCTATTTTTATTTCTGTCAGTGACATTTGATATAACCAAAGAAAAAAATTATTCACAATACAATAACTATAACGTAATATATTTAGTAATTGAAATGCTCTAAGACTTCAGTTTTTCTCAACTTATCTATTATATTGATTTAGATTGTCGAAAAACCTTAAATGTTTCATTACGTATCCATAATATAATTTAAAATAAGCAATACTTACGCTATTCATATTTAATTTAACACATGATTATAGAAAAGTTTGCAAAAAGCCTCGACTGTTTACAGAAACCTTTCGGCATTATATTCAATGGACGCAAATAAATAATAAATACACTTCTAAGAAGCACAGTTTTTAAACAATTTATATCAATGCAAAAATAAACATGAAAAATTTGACAGGAAGAATATACACAACGCACCTCTTTTTGACAGATATGATTTATCTGTCAACAACGAATTGAACTATTAGTCTATTAAAAATATGTAATAAAGAAATTTAATATTGAAACGGAAATTATGTGTTTATTTGCCATGAATGCGTATATTACGATCAATTTATAAATCTTCTATTTAAACCGATGAAATAAATGCCTTCAAGTATAATTTAACAAAGTCACTTTTTTAGTTTCTCTAATACAGTTATGACAACATGTAAACGTCATCGATGACGTGCAACTGAACTTAACGCGTCTCCAGTATAGATCAAATACACTAGCATAATGTCGCCAACCTTGAACAATGAATCGTTAAACACAATTTAGATAACTATTCTATTTCTTCTATAGTCGGGACGCGATAGCTAGCGAAGTGCGTCACTAACCAACATTCACGTCTCAGCAGGGCAATATTGCCGTATCGATCGATTTATAATTGACAACCGCAAATTGATCATATGTATTATGTCAAATGTAAGGTTAAAATAAAGGTTAGGTGACACACAATAACAAGATTGACAATGATTGACGAATTGACATCGGCTACGTCGCATACTTGTATTCACCTCGTTAAAAATATTCACAAACTGTAAAATCATAATCAACTCGAAACATGTGTTGTTTTATCATAAATGTAATAAATTATAACCAAGAAATGCTACTATATGTAAAACAAATAAACTAAGGACTTTTTAATACATATTGCATTTAAAATGTTTTCAAATGGGCTAATATAGATATGACATCATGTATACTTCATTGATGACGTGCAACGCTAGCTATCGCGTCCCGACTATATGTATTGGCAAACACCGGTTAGAGATAATAATAAGGAATTGGAAAAACCGGTCATCAGTGTAATTAATTAATATGACGCGCACTAAATATAATGAATGTACATAAATAAATGGAAAATGATCTTTTGTTTTCTAAAAGTTAGCCATCTTGTCAAAAAATGACAGTTCACGATAATGTAAGCTCAAGTGAGAAAAGAATGGTGGAATATAATGAATGTACATAAATAAATGGAAAATGATCTTTTGTTTTCTAAAAGTTAGCCATCTTGTCAAAAAATGACAGTTCACGATAATGTAAGCTCAAGTGAGAAAAGAATGGTGCCAAGAAAAACACTTTGGATTTAACATAATTTATACTATACATATACAGAATTATAAATTATGTATACGTATTATTAACAAAAATAGTAGTATTTGTGACAGGCAACCCAGAGTAGACATAATAATTTATATTATTTATAAAAAGTCACGTACAACTACTATGCATACATGTGCATAATATTATTTTAACCATTTACTTCAAAAATAACCGGTCACAACTTTCAATGGTCAATATTTCCATTACCACAGGTTAGAAGGATCGCAGGTAAATATGCAAATTAGTATGGCGCCAATTGCTAGACGTCCGCTGTGATCTCTAGTGCTTCATCGGGTCCCGTCCTATTAGACACATTATTATGATGATTAGGTAACACTTCGGAAGAAAGAAAGTCGTTTGAATACTTGCCTGACGATATGTTCAGTAAAAAAAAACAAATATGTGGAAAAAGAGGTCGCAGAAGATGAAAATGCACTCGAAAAAGGACGTGATTTTGGTATTTGTATGACAATTTTATTAAATTTGTTTGAACGCTAGTAATTGTTTTTTTTTATGTTGTATACGTTTTGTAAAATTAGGCTTTTATGACTGTATTCAAAGATTTAAGGGTTACTTAGTATAATAAACAAGTTTCATATATCCTCACATTTATACATAAAAAAATGAATACAACCTCTGTTATGTTTATTTGTTGGGAGTGTTTAATAAATATATCTGCAAACATTATTAACATAAATTTTTCTTATAATTATAGTACAACATTGCCCCAATCTACGCATGAGATTAGGGAATAATAAAGTGATTATTAACTACAGCCGTCTTTTTTTTTAAAAAAAGTCAAACGCCTACAGTAATTTCCAAGTAGGATTAATACAAGCGACCTACCGCCGGAATGTATGTACACATTCTCCTAATTTTGCGTTGGTTACGGTTTACATGTGCTGTAGACATTCACTTAATTATTGATAATTAACAGCAGTGCCAAACATGTTTACTTGATTTTTCTGTGCTGGAGATTAAGACGTAACTACAAATTGCATTTGTGCGGTAAATTGTACAAATTTTGTAAAGATTTCATAAACGTGATCTACATTACATTGATCACATTTGAAATTTTTTTATTTTTCATATACATAATCTCGTTTAATTGTAACACATTTATTCGAAGAATATTCATGAAAGAAATATGTTATTCTATTAATAGCCTATTAAAAATTCATTTATAGACGCAGAAATATCTGCAATGTTTCCTATCTTAATGTTTCTTTCACCTTAATAATGCCTGTTAAAATTTTATAATCACGTATAATTAGTGGCGTATATACATTTGGCGTTTATGGAACATGCATATTATTAAATTTAAAATTTACTATAAATTTATTTCTGTTACAAATATGAATGATATATTAAAACAAAAGAGATGCCTAAGGATTGGAATACAAATATAGTAATACCATGGTACAAGAAAGGAAATGCAAAAATTTGCACATTATAGGGGCATCACTTTAACAAGCATATCGAGCAAAGTTTTCACTAGAATAATAGAAAACAGATTAAGACAGAAGCTAGAGGACAGCGATGGAAGAATCACAACATGGATTTAGAAAGAGAAGGAGTATCCAAGATCTGATGTTTATCCTTAGACAAATCGGAGAAAAGTTAGGAAGAAAGGGAAATGAAATACATATACGTACATAGATTTCTATCAATGTAGAATTACCGAACACATGCAGTAGCAACTGCGCATTTTCCCGTTTAAACTATTACAAAAATGCAATGTTGCTACTGCATCTGTTCGGTAATTCTACTAATTCGTATTTTTTTAACATACAAGTTGAAGTATGAGTGATTTGTCCAATAGTTTTGTGTATTTTTTTATTACATTAATGACGTATTAAAATCCCATATTCTAAAAACAAGCTCATTTCAAATTCCGCGACAATATGCTGCTAGCGTCATCTTCGTACACGTTATTTTTCGATATTTTTCTATCAAGTAGTTGTCAGTCTGTGTATGTTTAGTATGTGGTATCTGCCCTACCTAATTGACAGACTTTACAATTTTTTATATACCTAATATATATCAATAAAAACCTTATTTTATATAAAGAGACCTCCGCCGGCTTACTCTTTAGGATTCGTAATTCTAAAATCATAAATAACTGTAATTTTCTTTCATTATTAGATTCTAATTCTGGGGAATTTCATAGTTTTACGGTTAAGGGGTTTTTGAGGCGCACTATTGAAATGTTGTATTTTTAAAGAGGTTTTAATTTTATTTATATAATTGGATAACAAGTGGCTGGTGATATATAAAATACAAAATTCCTTATTATTTGTTCATTTTCTCTTCTGTAAGACTTGTTCTCTTTGAATTAAGTACATCCTTGTAGATAGAAAACGTCCTTTCTACATCGCAACTGGTTATAGGTGCGTGCGTACTGGAAATATTCTTTTATTTCAGCGTATTTAGTATACACTATTGCCGCAATGTTAATAAATCTGGATTTCTATTAAAAACTACTTCTAACTTTTGCTGAAGGCCACATCCGAAGTCACTTGGAATACTTTTGAAATTATTAATAGTCACATCTAATGCGGTTAATCCCTTTAATTTGAGATTTCGATTTTCAAAATATGTGATTAGTTTAGACAAATTTCCAAAGTGTTCCTGAAGCAATAAAAACTGATTTTTTAAATTTGAGAGTTATGTTAGTTCCTTGCACTCACAAATACTTCGAGCATCGTCATTTAAACATGTAACGAAATTTTGTAAAGTATCGAATATCTCTGCAAAAAAACTATTAGCTTCCAATCATGCTCCCTATCTAGTTATTACTGGCGAGGAAGGCAGTGACAAAGATGGAAGTTTTTCCCTGTAAAGAGCTACTCTCGATGGTGCATCAACTTCCGGATGTCTCTGATACATTCACAGATTCTGTGGAAAGTATGTGCTACACAAGTAATATGCAGCATATAAGGATATGTTTCCTTTAATAGTCTGCCTGCTTTTAACATACCATAAGACCGCGTGCGTCTGCATTATCGCGATACCTGTAGAGTAAGCGAAACAGATAGAGATGCCTGTGTATTAGAACGGTAAACAAGTAGACGCAGTGTTATACTGGATTACAACAGAGCTAGTATTTCGCATATGCCTATGATGCACTCGTATTTGTCCAAAAAATCGACATTTATACGGTGTAGTCGGGCAGTCGCTTCCACATATGGGCGTCAGTTCGAGTTTTATTATTGCTTAAGAATAACATTTTTTTAGCTAATTACAGGTTAATTGCAATGTTGAATTACAATTCTGTTTCAAGAAGTAAATATTTTATGTTTCAGTATTTTATTATAGTTGAGTTTTTAGATTATAATATTTGTTGAAAAATATTATTTTAGTTAAGAAGTTTTTTTTATTTTAAAGTCTAGGAGTTATTTATTATTTATTTTTGCTCTTTTATGTTGTTTATGAAGCTGTGATGAGTTACTTCACTGACATATTATCAGTGATTATCTGATGCTTCAAACAACTACAAATAATTACTTACAACGGGAACGCATTACCTATTACACTGCTCTTCACTTGATTTGCCTACGAATACATTTATACGTATAACTTATACGCCCGCTGTCGGTGTGGCATTTCAAGTTGGCACGCCCATTTATAGTCGACCAGTAGTTACTAATACAGGCATCGCGCTATGAACGGCGGCCACACGGTATATGCGGCACTGTCACTAACAAATAAAAGTATTTTTTCCCTGTATATACCTGTCATCCGAATAAAGCATTTTGTGCAAATTCTCGTCAATGGTTTTAGCAACTGTTTCTGCATCAACTGTATTTATAACTTTAGATGCTATTACATATGCGTTATGTGAAATACTTGGATGTAGTACACCAGCTACAACATTTACCACACAGCGTCCTAATATATCGACAGTTTCGTCGGCACTTATCCATAGGTACTGATTTGAAAGATGTCTTCTAATGCATTCTACTGTTCTCGTGAAGCACTTAGAAAGATAATATTTGCGTAAGGCGGATTTATCAGGAACATTTCGACCAGTACATTTTTGGAGAAATGTTTTGAAAGTGGGATTCTCAAGTTTATTTAATGGGATATTAGCCGCCATTAAAGCTTCACAAAGTTCTACGTTAAAATTGTCAGCTTCTAACGGGTCCAATTTCTGTGTATGTTTTAGCGATGGTAAGTGATGTCGTAAGTGCGATTTTTGGGCATTCTGTAATGATATTTTACAGACTTTGCAATAAATTTCGGAATCACTGACAATGGGCATACAATCAGTATGACCCTTAATCCAACTCGCCATTGTCTCACGATGCCATTCTCGACATTCTTCCATATCATAGTAACATAAACAATGTTCTAGATTTAAATAAATGACAACTAAAAATGTATGCGTATGTTATTGAAACAAAATCCAGTGCACACTTACGTCAAGATAATTGGGAGAAGTAGATTCAATGAAACGGTATTAAACAGGAACTACTACAAAATTACGAAGTATGTAACAGTCAAAAGAATGAAAAAACAAAACTAACTCTCCGTACTTTATTTATCTTACGAAATATAAGGTAAATATAATGAATTTTAAAAACCCCTCACGCTTCTACCTACGCCGATGAAGAAAGGAATTTACAAGTAAGATGTTGCAGTTCACCATATGAATAGTGCTATTCAGTAACTGCGTGTTATTTACATTATTTCTTTGCTCCGTCGTAATTTAAACCTGGAACGTCCGGTCTATATAACTGAAGAAGTACAACAAATCTCGAAGACATATAATACGCATTTTTACTTTACTATACGCTGTAAGTATAAAGATGTATTGTTATGACGCAAATTTTCGTCCTCGAGATTTTTGCAGTCTCCAGATACCAAAAAAGGGATTTTTGAATAATCTCTCTCTGTGTGTGTGTGTGTGACCACGATAACATACGACTTGCTAGAGCTATCAATATCAAACCTTGTATTTAAGAACATAATAAGAGCCGACTAGATTTTCAGTAAAATCGGTAAGCAGTAGTTTACTTCAGTAAAAATACGAAATTTTAACAATATCTCAACTACTCAGCTTAAACAAAATTCTAGGGATACGGAAGTACTCAAAAGTAAATTTGAAAATTTTTTTTTTATAAAAAAAGTTTTTCGAAATCCCTACCGGAAGTAGATCTTTTACTCTTATTAAATACTGTCTGTATAGAAGAATTTAAAAATTCGGACCGGAAGTAACACTTTTACTTTTATCGAATAGAAGTTTTTTTTGCAAATTCTCGTAAGTGATGCATTTCTTATATACAGATTTATCTTGAGTATAGAACACCGCGGAACTTTTCAATAAACTGACTTAACTATGATAGTTGTCAAAATGAAAAACATTACTGTTTCACGAGTTCCCAAATTAAAAGTGAAATCATAAGCTATTCTAAAAGAAAATTTAAATGAAGGCACGGTATATATGAATATAGGAAAGCGCTCTTATGATATTATTACTGATTATTTGCTGTCGTAGAAAAAGTATACTGTGAAACTCATTAAAATATATGGAATTGTTTGAAGGAGATGCACACCAAGCAAACAAAGTGTTTGACAAACATTTTAATCATATTTCTCGCAAATTCTGTTAATAAATTTAATTGACATTAATTATAAATGCCAAATGAATGTATTATTTAATTTTACATATATTTTGGTATAATTGGTGTGCGAGCAGCTTTAGTCACTCGTTTTACTAAACACCCCTGGCTAAAATGCGGTTTATAAAACATGATATATTTGAATCGCTATGGCAACCGACATGCGCCAATAAATTAAAATGGTGTCAAATTTGAGATTTTACCTGTTAAGTAATGTGACCTACAATAGTTATTTATGTACTAAGTCAGTAAAGTGAGCCTTTATCGAACGAGACTTGTTTATGAGCCAAGCGAGCGAGGCGAATAAAAGACGAGTTCGATAAAGGCACTTTATTGACGTGGTGCATACAAAATTTTATCGCCAACCGCAAAAATTCGAAATTTAAAAAATAAAGATATAATGACATTTCATGACAGCGACAAACGATTTATGTTTAATGTCATACAATCGTGCCTGTGTTGACAGATATTAGCGGCAGTAAAGTACATTATTGCACGATACACTTATACCGGTATGCTCACTTTAGCTGTCAATGACGTCACTGCGGAGCAAGTCAGATTGACAGTTCTCATATCTGCTGCATTTTGACACAGTTTTAAGTTATTTTATCGGTTTTCTTTTAAATAACATTTATTTAATATGCCTGGTTGTGCTGTATACGGTTGTCGTAAGCACAATCGAAAAGTAGAGACAGTCAGATTAAATATTACAGACTTCCCACGGAAGAGACGGTACGAAATGTGTGGTTAATTGCGTGTAAAAGGCAGGATTTTATAAATTTGAAAAATGGTATATACACAATGCAAAACAATTTATTCTGTGACTTCATTTTAATACTGTGCTATCGAGATGCTAGAGTTATGCATTAATGATCTGTGTAAATATAAACTGGAAATTGCAATTGAGGTATTGATAAGTGTTTCATTTAGTGAATAAAATCATTGCCAAAATGTAAATACGGATATTTATTTAACATATATTTTGAAGCTTATATTTTCTTTAGCACACAATTAAATCTTATTTAGTGAATCGCATAGATCTGAAGTATTTGATATTGGTAAGGTACAGCTACATCACTTTTAATAGAAGGGTCTTGAGCAATTGAAGAGAAGATAAACCAACATTTGAATGAAGCAAATACAACTTGGCTGAAATTTGTTATATTTAATATACATATTTTACAAGTATGTTTTTAATAATTACAAATTACCCACTGAAATAAAACTGACTCCACCGTCTTTAAGCCATAAATTAATCTTGATTCTAGATTAAACAATAACAGTGGTCAAGTATTTCAGAATTTTAAGGGGCTTTGTATTATACCTAATAATATCAAGTTAAAATAAAATTACCAAACTAAACTTTTATTTCATCTTTATCCTGCCTTGCAAAATTTTTATTCGAAAAGATATTATTAGGTTGTTTTTGTGTTTGATAAAAACACTGTGCATTTGAACAGAATACAAATGTTTATAAAAAAAAATGTATTATATGTTAAGAAAGATAGTAATTCTAATTATGCTTGCTAATATAAAAGAACAACCTTGATAGTTTAAGAAGTTTATTTCAATTCAGTTTGAGTAAATGTTTTTAACACTATTAAAGAAAAAGCTATACAATTTTGTATCAGATTGAAATCCAAATACTATTATCATTATACCCTTGCTATATATTAATGAAAAGCATCCTGAAATAGTTACAATAATTTAGAAATTCTTAATAAGCAAGAAAACTACCTATGGTGTCATCGATGTATAGAATGCCTCATAATACTTTATGAATGTTTGCAGATGTACAAATGTGTTGCTCTTAATGTGACAGTCTTGGAAAAAGTATTGAATCAAATCATTCACTTTCATAGGTGATCAGTAAGCATCGGACACTTTAAAGTTTCAAAGTCAGTCTATGTCGATGTTCCACACAAATTACTGCTGAATCGTAAAGTGCTCAGAGCATCTGTATATGTATTGTAAATGCCATCTATTTTTTGACTTTTAAGAATTTTTAACTAATGTTTGTTGCTGCAAGTTGTCTTTTCTTTGAATCTGGAAGAAATGTGAGAACTGCATCTGAATTTAAATCTTTGTATGATATTTGGGAGAATTGTAATTCTTGTTGGAACGATGTATGAAAACATGATGGCTCAAAATGAATGGAACAGATACATGCTGACACGTTTTAGTTTTTTAATTATGAATAATGATAAAATCAGACTTCTGGAATTACCATTTTCCAAATTTATTAAATCCTGCCTTTTACACGCAATTAACCACAAATTTCGTACCCTGTCTTCTTTGGGAAACCTGTAATATTTAATGTGGCTATCTCTACTTTTTCGATTGTAATTACGGCACCCGTATACAGCACAACCTGGCATATTAAATAGAGTATTATTTTAAAAAAATGACAAAACAACTTCAAACTGAGTCGAAATGTTGTCCATATGAAAACTGTCAATCTGACTTGCTCCGCAGTGACGTCATTGACAGGTAAAGTGAGCATACCGGTATAAGTGTATCGTGCATTATTGTACAGTACGATAAAGTGTTTCTTTACCTCCGTAAAACGCTATGGTAACGCATCGCTTTATTGACGGTTGGCGATAAAATCCATTTCAGGACTGTAATAAATAATAGCTTTCGACATTGGTCATAATTACCTTGACATTTGTATAGTCATCCAAACAATATAAATTTGTCAACTATGCTTGCCTACTGCACGAATAGTCAAGTATTAAATAAAATATAGGTATATACCAACACAGCTAAAGCACGAACTAAAGACGACGTTGAATATTGTAAATAAAGTACTATTTAATAACTTTATTTACAATATTCAATTTGTAAATGGTTTTCATATAACAGTATTTTACTAGCAGAAGCTAAATATCCTGAAATATTAGTTAATTATAGTTTAGTTTATTTAAATTGTTCCGGCTCCGTTTTTAGATTTTCTTTTAAGTAACGTAAGGCAGTAATGTGCTGATGGACACTTTGACTTGGAGAATTTAGCAAATGTCAACGTTTTGAAATTTTGTCCTAATCAAGGACAAAATGGTTATTGCAAAACATGTATGTATGTGACCGCGATAGCTGCCAAATGGTTAAAATTTTATATTTAAGACTACAACATTCCTCTCAAGATCTGATTCGATTTTTAGTCAAATTAGTAAACCGGAAGTAGTCATTTATTTCAGTGAAAGAAAGAAATTTTACCAGTACCTGGAAGGGGGCTTATGCAGAGGTGCCGACTAAATGCCGGGTGGCGCCATATGCGCTAATGTAAATTCCGCTGATGTAAGGTATTCGTTAAAATAAAACAAACAGAAGACATTTTTGTTTTTCTTATTATGTTTTTGCATTAAATTGAATCCAAAAGATTAATTAAGGCTTCGTTGGGAGTACTTTCTTATAATTCAAATTATTTACTCCTGCATTTCACTCTCAAAGTTGGCCAAATTTACATTATAACACAGTTTCAGAAACTTTATTTTATAAAATAATTCCAGTCGAACATGCATTGAACCTTCGTTTATTTGTGTTTTAAATTTCGTTTTGATATCTCGTAAATAAAAGCGGTACTATTGTTTTAACGAAACCTTCTAAAGTCCAGAATTTACATTACCGTATATGGCGCCATCCCATATATCTCACTCTGATGGCAGTGAGATAGGACTTATTCTGGATACACAATACATAGTATAAAGTCCCGGAACGAGTTATTTAAACATTAGTTTTTTTGTAGATACATATATAGTAGAAATATAGAATGGGTTTATGAAATTTTCTTGTTTTTTAACTTGCCGTTTAATAAAAAATGCTACCAATTTATTTTTATACATGCACTACTCCATATATTTTTCCTTGGCACTTTTGGATGAAAAATAATAAATCGCCTTCCGAGAAATTAACGCCATTTGTTTATTCAAAAACAAATATTCCAGTTTAAAAATAGATACTGATAAATTTGATTGATTCGGCCGATACTTGTTGGAAATTCATAACTATCTATCAAGGCATGTAGTGTTAAAAACAATTCCTTAAAAAAAATTTAATATATAAAAAAAACATATGACAGTTTCGCTAACACTGCAGACTCACTAGATGTTAAACTTCAACTGCAATGTGTTTTTTTAAATAAATAAAAAATTGGAAATATTTGTGATTTGTGTTTTACTTCAAACCTGATAGATAAATACTGACAACACAAAATCAAGATCTATGGGCACTAACTTTTTTTAATGTTACAATAAATGTTCAAATTGTCCTCCGTTTACAACTTGGCAATGACATAATCTATCATGTCTTAAGGAATTCTGCATTATTTGTGATGTAATACTAGTGATTTCCTCGGCTATTCGTCCTTGTAACTGCTGAAGATTATTCCGTGGATTTTGATATGTACTTGACATTTCAACTAAACCCCGCAAGCAAAAACCTAACAACAAATATTACTCGTGCTCCAGACTATCCAAAATAGTTAATTATTCTAATTGCAAGGTGGTAGCATTTTCTGTTAAACAGGATGTGAATAAAATGAGAAAATGTTATAAATACATGGTATTTTTAAGTATATAATTATACTAATTTATAAAAGAATTGCCTTTGAAATAAAGATATTCAACCGTTCGGGCATTTTACACTAACCCTGTATATATTAAGAGTTTATATAAATTTAGGGCTTAATTTGGAACAATTTATATATGAATAAATTTCATAATTCGATCGGAAGTAACACTTTTACTCTTATCCAAATGCAGTTTTTTTTTGCAAATGTTCGGTACTGATTTATTAATAATATAAAATTATTTAAATTTTGATTTGGAACAATTTCAGTATAAAAAAGAGGTTTTTTTTGAAAATATCTTGCAAATTATGCATTCCGCATAGACTTCTGAGAGCGGATAAAAGTATTAAAACTTAATTTAGAACTCTTCTATAAGATATTTGAACGTACATTAAACAAAGTCGCGTGGTTACCATACCCCTTATTATTTTAACAATTCTGTTTTATTGATAGTCTTGGAGTTTATTATTGTTACCTACATAATATACAGACTGCTAATTTTTACTTATTAAATTATTCTTAATATTGAAGATACAGGATTGGTTAGCAAAGTTGTTCAGAAATTTGAGGAGTATTTGATACCATTTTAAAATTTGACATTTATTGTCAACTTTTGAAGGTATTTAAAAAAAATGAAAAGAGCTGAAATTTTCAGTTATCCATATCTTCGTAACCATTAAAGACACAACAAAACTAAAAATGGCACTTAGTAGTGATTTATACGTAGAATTTAATGATCTTAATTAAAAATTCATGGCCAAATTAATTATCAAGATATAACATGAAATTGTTTTTTTTTCAGAGTTGGCCATGATTTCACGGAATGCTTACTTTTTTTTCTGATTTCATTTTTCTGATTATCATTTTAAAATTTAAGTTTATGTTACATCTTGATAATTAAGTGTGACATGAATTTTTAACTAAGATTTACTACCAGATGCCATTCTTACTTTTATTATATCTTTAATGGTTACGAAGATATATGTATGTATATAGATAACAGAAAATGTCGACAATTGTCAATTTTTTTTAAAATACCATCTACAAAAGTTGGCAATAAATGTCAAATTTAAAAGTACTATAAAATACTCCTTAAACTTGTTAACAACTTGGCTAATTTAACCGAACCTCTATCTTCGACATTAAGAAAGTTATCCATATGGGGAGATAGAAAATGGGCACGTTGTATATACCGTGTGAGTTTTTTTGAATGTTTAGCATTGGGATCTCAGAAACTACTGGAGATAGAAAAACGCTTAAATGGGGAAAGATGCGCAGTTTTACGAGTTTGATTTAAAACTGCTTTTGTTTCTCCGATAACTTTCATGGCTTATTAGATATTCAAAGAAAACTAAATTATACGATTTTCTTTAAACATGGTTAGCATCGTTAATAGTAATTTTAGAGAAAAAGTGTTCAGACAAAAGATAATTTTACGCCAAATAAAACTATGTAGCTAATATTTTTATTTCGTTTAGGGATGTACCGGATCTCTTACTTCTGATATTTGGACATGCTCGAATACAAATGAAAGCTTCATTAGTGTTACAGGCCACTGGATTTCAGAAAAGTGGGACAAACGAAATGTTATTTTGTGTTGCGATAAATTTGCAGGCAGTCATACGGGACTTGCAATAGCCAATAAACTTGAAACTTTGACAAACGGTTGGGCTATTGACAAACAAAAAATTCATTTATTGATGAGGGATAGTGGAGCCAATATGGTGAGAGGATGTAAAGATGCAGAAATAAATAGTGAGGGGTGTTTTATACATAAACTGCAACAAATAATCAATGACAGTTTACAATCTCAAAGAACTGTGTCAGATATGATTAGTACTGCCCGCAGAATTGCAACTCATTTCAATCATTCTTCTTTAGCATGCAGTAAATTAATTGAAATACAACAAGAGCTAAATATGGAACGGAAAAAAATTATACAAGATGTACAAACGCGGTGGAACTCCACTTTCTACATGTTAGAAAGGTTGCTTCATTTAAGACGGTGTGTAACTATTTACCTTACTGAAAATAGCAGTTTAAACAATTTAAGAAATAACCAGTGGGACCTCTTGCAATCGGTTCTTGAGTTATTGCGCCCTTTTGAAGAGGTAACAAAATTAATGAGCAACACAGAATCGATAATTTCAGAAGTCATTCCAACGATTGCAATATTAAAACGCTACCTTTTGTCCCATAAGATAGAACAGTTATATGGTGTTGGAACTATAAAAGAAAGCCTGGTTACGGGAATAAATAAGTGATTCTCCGATGTTGAATCTAAAAATTATTATACAATATCTACTATTTTAGATCCTCGATATAAAACTTATTTTTTTTCAAGTAACTCAATAAGTGACGAGATTAAAAAAGTTCTTTTGGGAAAAATAAAAGATACTTGCAGTACCACTGATGAAGCAGAAACACGAGAAGATGAAAGGGTTACTAGTGTTACTACCGAAGACAAGGATGATGAGCCTTTAGCTGCAATTCAGAAACGAGCAAGAATAAATGAAACAACTGATTCATCAACAAATTCCACTTTTACATTATGGAACTGCTACAATGACTTTGTAACAGCTTTAACGTCTGCATCTTCTATATCTGGTTTAAAAAATGACATACTCCATCAACTTGATACTTATTATGGAATGCCAATTATTAGATAGAAAGGCAGATCCAGTTGAGTGGTGGAGCAGGCACCGTGAAAAATTTCCTGATCTAATTAACTTAGTTAGGCAGTTCCTATCAAGCCCAGCAACTAGTCTATTCAGAGCGACAATTTTCAGAAATTGGTAATACATATATATGTTGATAATAGGTGTAGGCTAAACTCTGAAAATGCCGAAAAGCTCTTATTTATTCACCATAATCTTAATAAAATAAATTATGAATACTAAGTTTTTCTCACTCTAATTTTTCATGTAAACTGTATACTTATCTTATAAGACTTATCCATGACAGGGAATTTGGCTGTTATTTTTGCTGTTAGAATTTGGCTGTTAATAATGTTTTCATTTACTATTTATGTTTTGTAATTTTTGGAAAGAAAATATATTTTGTTCAAAAAAAAAATTATTTGTGATTAATTAACGACTTAACAATAGGTAAGTAGGCACCAATTAAAAAAAACCTTAAAATAATTTTCTTTATTTTTGCATATATTTGAATTTAAATTATATTAAAAATTTAAAACATAAACATTTCCAAAAAGTTCCGAAAATTCGGAAAGCGATCCGGCCGGAACGGTCGTTCCGGCCAACTGGCCGGATCGGCCGGATTTAGTGGTACCGCCGGAATTCCGGTGCATCCCTAATTTCGTTCACAATTATCGAGTTATGACACAAACTTGTGTTTTTTTAAATGGAAACCATAGTTGGGTTTGACATCATTAAAAAGCTTATTTTTTGCTGATTACAATGATATAAGGTTTGATTTGGTTATTTTAAAAAATAAAGAGGATATAGACATTTCTATGATTGTTCACTTTATAAGATATAAACGAAAAATCTGAGTTACAATAGTGTTCGTTGGAGTAGTCGAGATAAATATACTAACATTGCTTTCACGTTGAGTCACAAAAGTGAGAGCTGTTAATTTTTACTTTTAAGTCAAGTTAATTGTCAAACATAGACAATTAACTATTAATTAATTTAATTGTAACTTAACTATAAGCGGTGCACACGGCCGTTAATCATAAGTTTGCATTGGCTATGTAATTTTCTAACGTAGAAAAGCGTGATATGGTTGAATGTTACATTCAGTGCCAGAAAAATTCTGCTAGAGCTGCTGAAGTTTATTTTGAAAATTATTTTGATCGACGTCAGCCGTCGCTACCTACTTTCAAGAGATTATGGGATAATTTAGTAGATTATGGTTCGTTCGTTAAACCAAAATCAAAAAAAGGGATGGATGAAGATAGAGAAATAAACATATTAGCCATGTGTCGCTCAGAATCTATCTACATCGACCCGACAAATTTCAACAGAAATGGGCTCCTCTCAACGCACTATTGTCAGAGTGTTGAAGAACCATAAATTTCGTCCCTACAAATTATCAGTATCACAAACTTTACATGAAGGTGATAACGTCAGACGAATAGCTTTTTGTAGATGGTTTAAAGATCAGTGTCAAAACGATCCACACTTTTCAATGAAAATATTATGGACTGATAAATCTCGTTTCACAAATTGTGGAATGTTTAATAGGCACAATGAGCACATATGGTCTCAAACAAATCCACTTCACGTTGAACATAGCAGACAACAAATTAAATTTGGGTTTAATGTTTGGTGTGGTGTTATAGGATCAACTGTTCTTCCTCCTTTTATTTTTGATGGATCACTAACTGGCAATCGTTATCTTAATTTTTTACAACAAGATTTCGAGGAAATGTTAGATAATTTAAATTTAAGAACCCGAGCAATGCTGCAATGGTTTCAACAAGTCGGAGCGCCTCCGCACAATCAACTGAATGTTAGAAATTATTTAAATTTGAACTTCCCTAATCAATGGATAGGACGAAATGCACCCATTGAATGGCCGGCTAGATCCCCTGATTTATCAGTTTTTGATTTTTTCTTGTGGGGTGTACTAAAGGACACAGTATACAAAAGAACATATGAAACAATCGACGATTTAAGAGAAGCTGTCTTAGTTGCTTTTAATAACATCGGTAGGCGTAAAGTACGCAATGCTGCAAATTCTGTTGTGAAGAGATGCAATTTGTGTATTAATAATTATGGAGGTATCTTTGAACATTAATAATGTTGTGTGCCCTTAATAAAAGTTCTTATAGTTTTCATTTTATTACTACATAAGATTTCAAAATAAGTTTTCGTTTGGTTTGTATTTTATCAGTTCGAAATTCAATTGTTTTCCATAAAAACCATAAAAATGTCTATATCCTCTTTATTTTTTAAAATAACCATATCAAACCTTATATCATTGTAATCAGCAAAAAAAAAAGATTTTTAATGATGTCAAAACCTATGGTTTCCATTTAAAAAAACACAATTTGTGTCATAACTCGATAATGGTGAACGAAAAAAAATTATTAGCTACATAGTTTTATTTGGCGTAAAATTATCTAAAACTTTTGTCTGAACACTTTTTCTCTAAAATTACTATTAACGATGCTAAGCATGTTTAAAGAAAATCGTAAAATTTAGTTTTCTTTGAATACCTATCTAATAAGCCATGAAAGTTATCGGAGAAACAAAAGCAGTTTTAAATCAAACTCGTAAAACTGCGCATATTTCCCCATTTAAGCGTTTTGCTATCTCCAGTAGTTTCTGATATCCCAATGCTAAACATTCAAAAAAACTCACCCTGTATAACTAAATCATATTAAATTGGTAAGGAATTGTCTATTTCAAAGTGTTACCAAATACTTTCAAAATTTGTGTTTCCAACAATTCATATGTAAATACGCGCACCAGGAAAAAATACCTATTTTGATTAACTACACTTACTTCCTTCCTATCAGCATGTATGTAATAAATATTATGCCTGCGTTTTTGCGCCTTTGGCTTCTGTATTTGTGTTAGATAGAACTACTTGATAACAATTACTGTTAATTACTATTTCATTGTTGTTGTTGTTTTAACTGTTTCATCAATTGTTCTTGTACTTTATTGCAGGTATTCCAGATATATATTTCATTAGACATGCAAATGATAATGGTAAACAAATTAAAAAATATTAATCAAAATGTTCAATATTCTGTGACGATATAAAAACAACATATTTTTCTGCTGTATTTGTAATTTCTTCAGCTAATTTATGTACCCATCACCTTAGATTTTCTATTTGGTGTGCAAAATATCAGTGGTAAACAAAATAAAATTTATATTCTATATATTCAAGATTCAACGGCGATAATATCAAGACAGAATACTTTTCCCTGTTGTTTAGGTATGTAAATTCATCAGATAATGTATCTCTCCTTAGGAAAAAAAAACTAATAAAAATCAGTAAGTTTACATGTTCTTTACTGAAGTGTTAGTCAAACATTTTGCAGGATAAGGAGTTTGTTTTCTGAGTAAATACTAGACTATTTAAACTAAATATGCGTTTTATGTTTATTTATACCTTTTGCGAAAACCCTTTTGGTTATTCCATTCGTCATAATCCGAAGATCCTGGGTTTTTGAGAAAACAACGTCTTGTAAAATCACTTTGTGATAACAGAAATAACCAATAAAAACTTTTACAATAATAACAACAGTAACAAGAAGTTTAAAAAAAATCGCAACACACAAATATTTATGTTTTTATCACTTCATTATCTATAAGGACACGCACTTTTTCCAATAGCGCTCACATGCACACTCTGGATGCAACGGCGGTTGTTTTCAAACAGACGCAACACACTGGCGCCTGTCGACTGTTTTCTCGTCTCCGGATTCGTCCACGCATATGTATATTTGAAGAGAGAAAAAAAACTAGGGGAATTAGAAGCAAAAATGATCAAAATACACAAGATATAATTGCTTAATACTTCAAGAGTTCAAATAAGAAGGAACTGATTTTTAAACGATATAGGTTATGTTCATCAGTCCTCTTTTCTTTTGCGGAAAACAAATGAAAAACATGCGGCGCGCTTAACTTGTTTCACGTTCGGTCATCTTTTGTTTTTCTTTTTTCTCTATTTTGTCGATCTTCCACGGACTGCTAACGCTTTGAGAACGTATCGGTCGACGTACTACTACAGTATAACCATAGTATAAACGTGCCTGTTACGTCTTGGGTCTCGCTTTGCTTTGAGTGGCATCGGAATTGCGCGCCGCATTCGGACTTGGTGGGGGCAGTTTGGGCGCCCCAACCTGGCGCCTACTGTCTCGTCATCGCTGTGTACGAAGTGACAGGCCCGCTGTTTGTGGAATGTGGAGTCTTACACCTGCCACTATTACACTTTACCCCTAATCTTTCACACCCAGACAATAAACGAATTTGACCGTGCATGAGGTACAACACCACTTCAGAAGAGGTAGACACTCTCACTCCTATATAAAAGGTAGATGATTCTTCGGTTTTTGGTGCTCCTAATATTCCTTCGTTTTCTGTATTCTTTTTTTTTTTAATAAAGAAGAAAGACAGAGGATCCAGTTTCTTAATAAGATTATTTGATTGTTGCGTGAGAAACATCTGCCTGTTCTATTATAGTGATATTGTTTTGTTTTGATGGAATAACTACGGTCATATGGATGACGAAATTAATCAGATAATAATAATTCTTTTTATATAAATTACGCGTACAAAAACATCCAATATACAGCGTGATTTTTTTCCCATTAATTGTATGGGGATCTCGAAAATCATAAGAGATAAGCATCAGGTTAAATGGAGAAAGATTTGCATCATTATAAGCTTCATCTAAATACGTTTTTGTCCATTTAAGAAAATGGATGGTTTACTAGATATTTGCAAAAAATAGAAATTCTCCAAAACCTTTTCAGTGCTATAACTCTTCTATCCATAAAGGTATAAAAATTTTTTTTGAATATTTTTTTTAAGAAATTCAATTTCAAACAACGACATCTTAAATTTTTAATTTTGCTTAGCATTATTGAGTTATCAACCAAATTCTATATTTTTTAATGGAAACAATAGTTGGCTATGACATATTCTAATAGTGAATTTTTTCCTGCTTGCAATGATGTAAGGGTTGTAGCATTTATTTTAATAAATAACAGCACAATACACTATTATTATGTTTAACAAAAATCATGTCTTGCCATGGAAAAGAAAAGAAACTTATAACATACAATGGTACACAAAAAACAATAAAAACCCTAGATGAAGAAATCTAATGGTGAAAGATCTGGGGAACGTGCAGGCTATAAAACAGGACCATTTCTGCTGATCTACGAGTTTGGAAATAATTCATCTAAATATCTTTTGATCTGTGCCTGATAGTGGGGCGGGTCACCGTCGTGTTGAAACCACCGTAAGTTTGTACGGATCTGTAAATTTGATTCATCTAGGATATTGTCGAAATCTTCCCTAAGAAATTGCAAATATCGATTTCCGGTTAAAGTTTCATTTAAAATAAATGGCCCAACAAATTGGGAACCAATAACACCACACCATAAATTCAAGACAAACCTAATCTGGGGTCGCCTTTCTTCTAAACGGTGAAGATTTATTTACGCCCACAGATGTTCATTATGGCGATTGAACATGCCGCAGTTTGTAAAACGTGTTTCGTCGGTCCATAAGATCTGTATCAGAAAATTGTTATTTTCATGGCACATGTTTACGAACCAAACACAAAAATTTAATCGTCTTTCATCGTCTTTAGGGTGTAGAGTTTAACCAACTAATTTTTTATAAGGATGATACTTATGTTTTGATAAAATTCTCACTTCTGTGCGTTGTGAGGTAGCAGCGTCTTGTGCAATTTGCCGCGTTGATGTTGATGGATTCTGATTAACAGCAGCTAAAACATTTATCTGTGTGTTTTCATCAATATTTCTAGGTTTAACAAAACTTCCATGCTCTTTTAAATTATTGTATAAATCCTTGAAGGTGTCTAACGATGGTTGAGGGCGATCAAAATACAATAAAAAATAGCGTTCGGCGGCTTGTTTACTATTTTTGTTACAAATAATGTCACATACAATCCTATCAAGTTGCTCAAGATTTGTGTACACCATAACTAACTTTGTAAAGCAACTAAATCACTAAGAAAACCAACTATAGTCAACTTAATGAACGAACTGTCAATGATGAAGTAAACATAAAGCTCCTATTAATAATAATAATAATAATATACTATATTTGCCACTGATCATATGATATGGGCCATTGTCAAAAATAGACAAGTAAAAAATAATATATAACAGAACCACAATACATCATATATCATATTAATAGAACACATATACTCCAACATGCACACACACAATATCATATCGCGCTTTCCATGGCAAGACATGATTTTTGTTAATCATAATAATAGTGTATTGTGCTGTTATTTATTAAAATAAGTGATGCAACCCTTACATTATTGCAAGCAGAAAAAAAATGCACTATTAGAATATGTCAAAGCCAACTATGATTTCTATTTAAAAAAAAATAGACTTTGCTTGCTAACTCAAAAATGTTAAGCAAAATTAAAAATTTAAGAAGATGTCGTTGTTTGAAATTGAATTTCTTAAAAACAATATTCAAAAAATATTTTTCTACCTTTATGATTAGAAGAGTTATAGCACTGAAAAGGTTTTGGAGAAATTCTATTTTTTGCAAATATCTGGTAAACCATGCATTTTCTTAAATGGACAAAAACGTATATGGATGAGGCTTATAAAGATGCAAATCTTCCTTCATTTAACCTAATGCCTATCCATGGGCGTAGCCAGGATTTATAACAGGGGAGGGGGGCAAACCATGGTCCATGGTCGTTCAAAATGTAAAATTTTAGGATAAAAAGAAAAGGCAAATGAAAACAAAACTTTGAGATTTTAATTATACTTAAATTAAATTAATAACATTTTTCTTGGGTTGAAACTAAATTTATCCAAAACTTTCTTCACTATGCAGTCCTGATTTTCCTTAAAAAATTGTCGATGCACACTCATCAAACACAACCCAGTGAGTCTGTCATCACCCATTGTACTCCTGAGCCAGGTTTTTACCCTTCGTAGGGTACTGAACGATCTTTCCACGGTAGCAGTAGTGGATGGGAAAGCACTTAATATTAGCAGTGCGTGCCTTGTTGCAGGGAAAAAAACATTAGCTTCCTCCAAAAGTGCAGCCACTTCAATGTCCTTTAATTTGTCTTCTGCTAAATTCTTCTTCTTCCACATATTGTACCACAAATCTAATTCTGCAGAGACATCACCCAACTTATAAAATTCCATGAAAGATTCTGCATTATTTTTGAAATCTTTTGAAGCCATTTTGAGCATGCTTGAAGGATGAAGATAAGTTAAAGCAAAAGCAGGTGTATTTTCGTTGGAGAATCTAGCACCCAAAGACGAAGTTAAAGAATCAAGATAGGGGATGATTATTGACCGCTTCCAGTATACAACTGCAGACTCAGATGGTGGATTACTTCTGTGTACTTGCTTTTGAGTGACTCGTGGTACTGACAACTCAACCCATACTTTCTCTGCGATATCAAGTGATTTTTTATATAATTCATAAGAAACATTTTCGACATCTTGTCGATCTTCTTTGATTACATCTAGAATATCATCAATATGTTTCTTCACCATAACCAAATCCATACTTTTACCTTGTAAAACGTTTACAACGGGTTCCAAAATTGCAGAGTATCTTGCAATTATGTTTAAGCCTAAGATGAAAATTGGTTTAGTAACTGCACAGTGCAATTGGTAGGCACATTTTCTTGTTGCATAGTTTCCTTCGACAGATAGATGTTCTAGTGCTTTAACAATGTCAGTGAAGCTCTCTGAAAATTCTTTTATGCTCTTGTATTTTTCCGACCATCTGGTCTCACAGAGCCTTGAAAGATTTGGAACCGATTTCCTACGGGCTGGCGATTCACGAAAGAAGGTTATTGTGTCTTTAACCGTTGCAATTGTGTTTCTTATTTCTGGTAGCTTGCTAGTATCATTGACCACAAGATTTAGTCTGTGGCTGGAGCAATGGAAAAATAAAGACTTAGCGTACTTTTTTTTAAGAATGGCCTGTACACCACCTTCTTTGCCGGCCATCGTAGAACACCCGTCAAATCCGAATCCCACACAATTATCGGCGGAAAAATTATTATCTTCTAAAAAACTTTGAATTGCGCTAGCGATTGTAGAAGCATCTTGACATTTTAACTCAATATAGCCTACAAATTCCTCCTTGATTATTTTTTGGCTTTCATCATAGAACCTTAGTCCAATAGAAAGCTGCTCTTTTCCAGCGATATCTGCTGTTTCATCAGCCATTACAGCATAAGCTTTTGCCCGTTTACAGTCTTCGATTATTTTTTCTTTGATAACTTCACCGCATAATTGTATGATCTCATTTTGAATTGTTGGTGAGGTATAGACTGCGTTTTTTTGACATTTATCCAAGTGCCTCTTTAGCTTCTCATCACCAGAGTCAATCCTCAAATTTAAAAGGTCAAAGAAAACTCCCTCATTTCCTACTTTTCCTCTAAGCGGCAAATCATGAATTCCACAAAATATTATGCATGAAATAATTGCTGACAATATTTGTTTATTTTCTTCAATCGTCTTATGGTGCCCTATTTGCAACTGGACATCAACAGGAGCATTTTCAAGAAATGCTTTTGCAGCAGCTGTTGAAGATTTGTGGTAATGGGTGCCAACGTGCATTCTACAATCTTCATGTATATCCTTAAACTTCATGTAAGGCCTTACCATAAATGACCCCAAAACTCCTTTAACTGTAGCAATTCTTGGCGGAAATAAAACACAATACAAACATAGAGCACCTTTCAAACGACTTGAGTACACCAGCCATGGAGTATATTGATCTAACCAGCGATGGTTAAATTTTCTTTTCAAGTGAATGGCATCAGAAGCAAAATCGTAATTGGATGATGGAACCCAAGGGTTTGTCAACAATTCCTTCTTTTTTTCAGAAGGCAAGTTATTGGCACAACTAACATAACGACCAATGTCATTTTCATGGTAGCCATCGCGTTCTTCAGTTTGTTTAGAGGTCCCAGATCCAGAGACAGCTTCATGTAGATATGAAGAACTACTTGAGCCTTCTACAAAAATAGATTCCGATTTTGATGTTCCGACCATTTTATTTTCATCTTCATCACAATCATTGCTTCCACTTCCACTACTGTCAGCATGAACTTTTTTCCGGTTTAGAGATTTTTGACCTAAAAATAATAACCTAATATCATTCTTGTTCTTAGTCCCTAGTATAAAAATTAGTATAAAACAAAACTACCATGTAATGATAGTGATAGCTTATAATGTGGATATACTATATCTGATGTTAATATTTTTTCTCTAGATTAAAAACACAAAATGAAATTAATAGCACGTACAAAGTGCTGTTTGATCTTTAATATGTACAAATTTCAAGTTTTAATTGTGAACAAAAATTAACATGGGATATAACATATCTGCATTATAAGCTATCGTTACATGGTAGTTTTGTTTTATTTGGTGCTGGTCGAGCAACCAATTTTCAAATTTTTGGACCATTTCTAATGGAATGACTCTGACTCTAAAGTTTTAATTAAAAAATTAATTTTCTACTGAAATTATTTAACTTACCTTTTTGTAACCAATTTCTTATATCCATATTGTCTTTTCTCTCTCTTTATTCTGTGGTAAAACTATTGTTACGGATTTTCCCTCTTGTTTCTCGCGCCTCGCTTTCTATTCGCCGTATGCAACTTCGTATCCTGCACTATGTATTGTACTGTACTGTCCGTCTTCGCGCCGGATAGACAACTAACTTTATATACGCTTTTGAGCCTAGAAATTGCCAGAACATTCGCATCGCCGGTTCCCGTATATTCCTCACTTGTATCTCGATTTTTCTCGAACTCGAAGAAAACCAGTGGCGTTTTATTACACTATTAAATAGGACACTGTCGCTAACAATTTTTTTACCATTTTTCTCAAAAATGTCCGACTGGTAAGTGGTTGAATCGAACACTAAAAATTGACGTATCCTGAGAGTAAATCGAACACTCCTTTTTATCCAATTCTGGTGTGGGACAATTCTGGTGTGCACCAATGCATAGATCGAAAACGCTATTAATATATATTTAGCACTATGTCAGTTTTTCAAACAGCTTTGTTTTTTGCTGATGAAATATATTTTAGTGACAAAGGACACGCGAATAATTTTATTTATTAGAGCTTATTAATTAATTTTAAAATGTTCATAAAAGCAACCAAACGACCACAACAACAAACAAAATATATAAAACAGATAACAAAAAAAAATATGCAGAACAGAAAAATATGTATATTTTAGATTTAATTTTTCGTTTATTAAAATTTAAAAATTATTTAATTTAATTTTGCTTCCAGGGGGGGGGGGCAGTTGCCCCTCCCTGCCCTTCGCTGGCTACGCCCATGTGCCTATCTCTTATGGTTTTCGAGATCCCCATACAAATAATGAAAAAAAACTCACCCTGTATGTCCACGTACTATATGATACATCATTTTATACTGGGTAATGGAGAAAATGTCCCGAAGGGGGCAGAAAAAAGGTGAATATACTTAAGCAAAAAGGCCCCAAGTACGAAAAGGTAGTGTACAAGCTCAGAAAGGTGTTTACAAGTGTAATTTTCATTAAGAAGAGCAATAGTTTTTCAAATATTACTTCCTCATTATTTCCTCAAAAATTAACAGTAATTGCCTCTTGCTATAATAGGAATGTTAACTCTTCGAGGAACAAAGAAATGGAGCAGAAAAAAATTTATTGAAAAATTATCAAATACATATATGTATAGAAAAAAATGTCTTAACTAAGTATGTAAACTACAAAGAAAATCAAAATTTGCAAAAAATAACCATTTTTTTTCTAAATAAGGGTGGTACGATACATGTACTGTCAAACCATAGGAACATTTAAATATTATGCGTTGTGGTAAATATGGAAACATGAACTTTTGCTTAGTTTTGCGGCTACATAATGCACACCTTCGACTGGAACTACGTTCTGGTTGATGTTTTGATGATTCAAGACGAATTTTAATAGGTACGAAAGTTTTGGATTTTTTTATTTCCGATTGCGCAGTCTGAAACCTAGTAGATGGACGTTTTCTGCAAACTAAAGCCTCCCAACTAGTCCATTCATCATTATGCTGCGACTGAAATTTTTAGCCGAGATATCTGGTATGTTTAATAATTTGTAGATGCAATAAGCGTTTACGACGGATGCATTTATAAAATAAAAAAAAATCCTGTGGCACCATTTTCTGCTGCGTCGATTAATTTTATAGCTCTATCAAAGCTAACCGAATACATCTACATAATTCATATTAGAGTTATAGTCAACAATTGCTTCCGAACACGGGATTTGTACTATACGGCTATCTTTCTCTTTCCTTTTTACTTCAGTGCTTTTATTCGGATCGTGGTAGTTAGAAAGGATGTGCACCGATCGTTTGTCATTCCACTTTACAGACGCTAAGCCTGTATTGCTAGTAAACCATTGCGATTCTCTGCTTTTCATATGTTTATCCAGTTTAAATAAAGGTAAGTACCGTCTTAAAATATTCACAGTTCCTATAGTATGTATTCTTCTTTCTTTTAACTCTTCTAATAATGGCACGCTAGTAAAAAAGTTGTTAAAGGAAACAATGTGATCATTATTTAACAAATTTTCTGTAAGCTTACAAATAACAGGCGAACCAAAGCTTTTTTGTGTGCCCTCTGGTAGTAGCCCGAGATATCTGCAAGTATTCACAATTTGTAGCCACGCTTTAATGGCTTTTTTGGCATATACTGCTTTAACGTGCTATGCCCTTTAAATTTAATCATTGATTTATCGACAGCTACTTTCTGATTTGGTTGTAAACATTTTTCAAAATTTGATGAAAGAAGGTATATCATGGGCCGAATCTTATATAGCTTATCAAAGGAAGCGGACTAACGATCAGGCATTACAGAATTGTCGTTGGCATGCAGGTGAGAAAGAAAAAAAACTGCATTTTTTCAAACTTAATATTGAGCAAATAAAAGCGTCGTCTATATCAGGGGCACTGGACTAGTAGTCTTATTTAAAAAAATTGACTTTTATACAAAAACGTGTCATCTAATTTTAATCCAGTCTCCTGCACATGCAGTTACTAACTGTAAAAAAATAAAACATGCTTCTATTAGGACCTCTTATTGTAAACAATACTGCAAAAAATTTTGTCCGTCTAATACGTCGTTTTTGGGAAATATAATTTTATACAAACATTGAATTTTTCAGAAAAATGGGAATAAGTCAAAAACGTTACACTTTAGGACTATACTATCTTATAACTTTTTGATTAAAAATTATACGGGGAATTCAAAAATGCAATAATATATAGGTTGTTCCGTTTAAAAAACTATAACTATGGTTAGCCACCAAGTTATGGAACACACTGTATAATACAAAATATTTTTAAAATGTGCCCCTAATGAACAGCTACCACAAGAAAAAAACCGCTTCGAAATATCTTTACTCGTAAAGGCACAATCGGCCTTACCCGCGTAGTTGACTCACCCTGTATATATAATTGAAAATTTCGGCAAGTTTAAACATTTTTTTTTAAATATCTTTAGAAGTTGAAAAAAATGTTAAATCGGAAAATACTATCCAATACTCCTCAAATTTCTTAACAAATTTTTTAGTTAAACCGATCCTGTATCTTCTATATTAAGAAAGTTACCCATATAAGAAGATAGAAAATGGGCACCTGTATACAATATTAACCAAATTAAGTGATCACTACTGATATCTTTATTATTGAAGATCCATTGTTTAAATTAGCAAATTAGTAGTTTTTCAAAGATCACTGAGATTAAAAAACACAAAAAACAATTGAGCGTCGTGTTTTCTAGTTTGAAATTAAATTGTAAATTTAAAATAAAAAAATTGTAACTTGAGTCTACAGGCGGTTCTTGGTAATACATATTGTAGCGAAACAAGTTCAGAAAAAAGCAGCAAAAACGCGACGTATAAAAACGAAATGTAAATAGCCATAAATCATCTCCACGCCGTACGGTGTGCATAGCGAAAAGACTAGAACGTGTCTCGATTTATGAAGAAGAATTCCCGTATTCTCTGGATCTTCTATACGCGTATATAAAAGGGCAGTTGAGCCGATGGATGAATTAATTCCGGAATAAGAAAGTTCTTAAGAAGTAGCCGTTGCGCGGAATAGACCAAAATAAATATTAGAAGCAAATAAATAGTTCCTTAAGTGACATAAATATACGGACTTAAATATTAGTAATAGAAATAAATACGGTGCAGTTTTTATTATAGTGCAATAAAGACATAAATATTACCGTGTCATATAAATAGTAGTGGTAAATAAATACGTCTGTTAATAGTAGTTTAAGTGTGATACATTAGTTTTACATTTTATATTGTAATTAATTTTACATGTATGAATATACAGACTGTTTTAAATAAATAAATTGCACCAGTTGTTTATTGCGAACCCGAAAACGTTACAATATTATGTAACTAAGTTCGCTCATACGTATAAGAAAGTCGTGTGGTGGCCACTACTCATTTTTTACTTTCTTATATGTAGTATAAGGAAGTATTGTGATGATGAAAATTTTCGACCTCGAGATTTTTGCAGAGGTCCACGTTTTGAAGTCCCCTGATACCGAAAAAGTGGTTTGTAAAAAATGTCTGTGTGTCTGTCCGTGTGTCTGTGTGTGACCACGATAGCGGTCAAACCGCTATAGCTATCTATTCCAAATTTTGTATTTACCTGTATAATCTCCCTCTTGAGATCTGATTAGTTTTTCAGTAATAATCGGTAGACCGGAAGTAGCAGTTTACTTCAGTGAAAAAATCGAATTTTGCCAATATTTCGTCAACTACTAAGTTTAAACAAATTTATAGAGAATTCATATGTACTCAAAATTAAGTTTGAGACAAATTATCTTAAAAAAGCTTTTCGAAATTCCAACCGGAAGTAGGTTTTTTACTCTTATCGAAAATCAGTTTTTTGCGAATATCTCGCAAGTCATGCTTTTTAGACAAGTACGTTACGAATATAAAAGTATTTAAAACTTAATTTTCAATGTCTTTTGGAAAAAAAAAGAAATTTCAAAATTCAGACCGGAAGTACCACTTTTACTCTTATCGAATAGAATTTTTTGCAAATATGTCGTAATTTATGCATTCTATATATATTTATCAAGAGTACAAAAGTATTTAGAACTGGATGTGCAATATTTGTTGTATATATGAAATTTCAAAATTCGGACCGGAAGTAGCACTTTTACTCTTAGCGAGTAGCACTTTTTCTTCGAATATCTTGCAAAGTATGCATTCTATAGCGATATATTAAGAGAATGAAAGTACTTAGAATAGGATTTTGAATAAGTTTTGTATAAAAAAATTCTTAAAATTGTATAGTTTGAAACGCTCATACGTATAAGAAAGTCGTGTGGTGGCCACACCTCATTTTTTCTTAAATTAAAATCATATATTGTATAATATTTAAATCAAAATATCGTGTTTGAAATAAACGTTCCACTAATTTTTATTTGTACCATTTTGCGTGAACGTGTATTTCAGGTGTGATATTTTGATTTAAATATTATACAATATATGATTTAAATTAGTTAAAATTAAAGGAATGAGGTGTGGGCACCACACTCCTTTCTTATATCTATGTGCGCTACGAATGTTTTATGCAAAAGTTGTTCCAAATTGAACTTTAAGTACTTTTATCCTGTTAATAAATCTAGATAAAAGTGTTAGTTGCGGTTCGAATTTTGAAATTTTGCTATAATTCTTCCAAATCAAGCTTTAAATACTATATTCTTAATATGTCTCTCTAGAGGACATAACTTGCAATACACTCTTAAAAAATAAATGGTTCTTTGATATTTGTAAGAAGTATATAAAAGTACTAAAAAGTAAATTTCAGAACAATTTTATGAAAATAGTTTTTCGGAATTCCTACCAGAAGTAGTTTTTTCCGAATATCTGGCAAACTATACATTTTAACAAGATTTGTTAAGAGGATAAAAGCATTTGATGCTTAACTTGAGTTAATTATTGTGTAAAAAATTCGAACCACAATTTTAATTTTTCTGTTTTATATTTTTGCCTGTGCCTATATACCGGGTGTTTCGGAATTGCACGGCACTATTGTAGGTATGTGTTCTCTAGTAAAAAATAAACCAAGAAGTCCATATAAACATATGTCTCAAATTAATTTATTACTAAGATATTGGATCATAAAGATATTTATTTAACAATACAATATTCAAAGGAATTGTTCACAGTGACCACCGTTTTGTTGAATGCACGACGAAGCCATACTTCTTTGGCAACAAGTTGATTCTTGATAGTTGCTGCGGCTTCCGCGATCCGATTCCTAAGCTCTTCTTTTGTGTCAATAGACGAAGAATAAACCACAGACTTTATCCAACCCCACAAAAAGCGGATCGGGAAATCGTGGTGGCCACTAAACATGTCCGTTTCGACCAACTCATCGGTTACCATATGTCGTGTTTAAATAAGAATCAACGATAATATGAGAATAATGAGCTGGACCACCGTCATGCACAAACTAAAGCCCATGCAAATTGGCAAGCTTCTTCTAGAAGCTCATCAAGAATATTTTGCAAAAAATGCAAATAAGATATTCCTGAAAGCCTAGGTGGCTAAAAGGAGGGGCCGAAGAGATTGTCGCCAAGAAGACCACACCAGACGTTTAATGAAAAGGTGTGTTGGTAATGTGTAGTAACAGTCGTATAAGGATTTTCTGCGATCCAAGTATGGGTGTTCCAAAAAATTATAATCCCATTTCTTGTAAAACAAGATTCATCGGTAACCAGCATGTCAGAGCATTAGCACCTCGCGTGCATTGTGTAATTTACCACTGGGAGAAATTTTTGCGTTAGTTATAATCTTGTGGTAATATATCTTGCACAGGCTTAATGGATACAATTGTTGTTCACGCATTGTTCACCATACAATTAGTGTCTCTTTGCCTTGTGGTGTGAACTTCTCCAGCTCGCTCTATGTAACATTCATTACATTGTTATCTTTGTTATTTCATTAATCAATTGTGATACGTACTAAATTTTGTAATTTGGGATACTCTATTAGGTACGTCCTGTTTGTATCCGCTTCAATAAATAAATAAATAAATAAATACACTGGTCGAGGAAATATCAAAACGAAGTGACAATTTTCTTGTTCTAGTAATAGGATAAAACTGTACAGCATCGAGTATTTTTTCTTCTTCAACATTACAGTTCGTCCAAATCTTTGTCGACCGGCATTTACTCGAACAGGTTTGAGCGTTCCACTTTCCCTAAGACGTCTTTCAATGGCTTCAAACGTTTTACGATTTGGTATTCTTCGGTTGGGAAATTTTTCATAATATTGTAACGAAACCAGCAGACGAATTGAGTTACATTAAATAAAAGAAGCAGACCTCTCGGCGCGATAAAAACGAAATTGTCACACGCACAAAAAAGACCATAAATCTCTCTCGGCTGGTAAATATCGTAAAGCGGTGAGTCATACACTTACGCATGGTACTGTATCGAAAGCGGAGACAAATGTCTGGAATATTCTTCAACACATCGAGAGAAGTATGGAATTTACAGGAATGCTCTAGTAATCTTTTCATGCAGGTATATAAGGCGACTAATTCATTACGGGATTCATTACAGAAGTAATCGCGGAGTAGTTCAGGATAAAGAAAGTCCTTACGTAGTGGTAGCGTAGAAATAAATATAGTAGTGCCGTCTTATATAAATAGTGTGATATAAATAAATACGGACATATTAGTAGTAGTAAATAAATACCCGTGATAATTAAATTGTAGTAGTTTAAGTGTGTTACGTTAGTTTTATATTTTTATATTGTTATATAATTTTAAGTATATAAATATACAGACTGTTTTAAATAAATAATTGCACGAGTTGTTTAATGGAACCCGAAAACGTTACAATTGGTGTCAGAAGTGGGATAAACAATATAGAAGTGCAAATAAATAAATAAATAAATAAATGGCTACTAAACGTTTGGAAGAATTAAAGGTCTCCGAGTTAAGGGCAGAATTGGAAGAAAGGGACGCAGATGCGTCTGGGAAAAAAACAATTCTCCAGGACCGGCTTCGTGACCTTTTAATAAATGAAGGTGAGGATCCCGAGAAATATTTGTTTCAAGTACAGCCTGATCTAAGCTTAATAGCGGAAGAAATTGATAAACAATTCGAGACTAATATGAAGACTCTAAGAGATGCAGTTGAAAAACAATTCAAGACTATAGGAGATGCAATTGAAAAACAATTCGAGAGTAATATGAAGACTCTAGAAGAAATTGGAAATGATTTAAAAGCTTTAAATAAGGAAATTACAAATGGTTCAAAGCAATTTGATAATACTATGGAGACTCTAAAAGATGAAATTGCAAGTGGTTCGAAACAGCTCGAGACTGCTTTCAGGGAAGACATTCAAGAGAATTCATCGAATGGGAGGCAGGAATTTTCTGAGGCCATCGAAGCCATGGAACAGAAAGTTGAGGAGCGCGTGTTCGGAATGGGGGACGAGTTTGGGGTTCAGCTTCAGTTGCCAGCGATGAACGACTGCGGTCCCCATGATATCTCAAGCGGAAGCCTGGAGATTGCCCGAACAGCGAAGGTAAAGGTAAAACCTCCCACCTTCGATGGAAAGACGTCATGGATGTCGTACCGGAAACAATTCGAAGCCGCTGCAGGAGCAAATGGGTGGACGTCCCCGAAGAAAGCTACTGGTCTGATTGTGTCATTAAGAGGACAGGCCAGTGATGTTCTGCAGACCGTACTTCCGGAAGAGTGTCAAGACTACCTTAAATTGATCACGCGTCTTGAGATGAAGTATGGGCATGCGCACCTGGGACAGGTAGTCCGACGATTGGTGAATAAGGTGCAACCCAAGAGAAGAACGCTTCGATGCTGGAATTGGAAATGGAGATGGAAATGGGCCATGCGCATAGTAAATGCGCGAAGAAGCCCAAGAAAACCATAGCGGAGCAGCGAAAAATGAAACGGGTCGATGAGAAGAGGCAATCGTCGACCCAGTATCGTGGAGCCTCAAAATAAATAGCGAGAAGTGCATCTGTGCAACACCAAATCGCTGATGCTGTTGCAAGAAGACCACGTCTAGAAGACTGCAGGCATAGTAACAGACTAGGGGGAGGGTCGGCCAAAGCATTCGGAGCTGCCGTGGTTGACGATCCGTGGCATCCTGACAATTTGCGGATTGGTCAAGAAGCTGATGATGACCTTGGTTCATTGATGGTTTGGAAGGGAATTGGTCGCAGACCGGCTTGGCAAGAAGTGGCTCCTCGTTCACAGGGACTGGAATCCTACTGGGCTCAATGGGACTCTCTGAAGGTAGAGGATGATCTACTCAAGTGTGTTGTGGAGAACCCAAATGGAGAAGACTCCGCCAGTGGATCCTGGCGAAGGTTGAAGGATGTCCATGAGCGAGTACGCCATCACACTCAGGATGCCAGCGACAGGACGAAGAATCGTTACCACGTGCAAGCCGAGAGAGATGGTTACGGAGAAGGAGACCTTGTTTGGTTGTATGATCCTCAACGTCGCCGATGCCTGTCCCCAAAGCTCCAAGAATACTGGGAGGGACCATACGAAATACTAGAGCAAATAGATGACGTCGTTTATCGCATGAGACTAACACCCCATAGTGAGCCAGAGATGGTGTGTTTCAACCAATTGCCCCATACCATGGACGTGACGGCGGTGAAGTGGCGGATGTGCGACAATTTGCTGGAAAACCTAGAGAGCCAGCTTATGGGAATCCCTTGTCGATCTACGAGGACGTGCACACGAGCAGGATGTGGGGAGGCTGGCAATTCCGAAACTGGGCTGCGGATTAGACCGTTTGGAGTGGAAAATCGCAGGAAACATGCTGGAGGTGATGTTTCGGCGTGCTGGTATGGAAATGGTCGTGTGCGGCTGTCGGCCCGATCAGCCCGTTGTGCAGCCTGGGACGGTGGATTGCCATTGCCACAAGACGGCTGGGTGCACCCGTGGGTCCCGGTATGGATTTCGTCATCCGCCAGCGACAAGTACATGGAATAGTGTGTTTCGGGACGAAACGCAGTTTTTAAGAAGGGGGCAATGTAACGAAACCAGCAGACGAATTGAGTTACATTAAATAAAAGAAGCAGACCTCTCGGCGCGATAAAAACGAAATTGTCACACGCACAAAAAAGACCATAAATCTCTCTCGGCTGGTAAATATCGTAAAGCGGTGAGTCATACACTTACGCATGGTACTGTATCGAAAGCGGAGACAAATGTCTGGAATATTCTTCAACACATCGAGAGAAGTATGGAATTTACAGGAATGCTCTAGTAATCTTTTCATGCAGGTATATAAGGCGACTAATTCATTACGGGATTCATTACGGAAGTAATCGCGGAGTAGTTCGGGATAAAGAAAGTCCTTACGTAGTGGTAGCGTAGAAATAAATATGGTAGTGCCGTCTTATATAAATAGTGTGATATAAATAAATACGGACATATTAGTAGTAGTAAATAAATACCCGTGATAATTAAATTGTAGTAGTTTAAGTGTGTTACGTTAGTTTTATATTTTTATATTGTTATATAATTTTAAGTATATAAATATACAGACTGTTTTAAATAAATAATTGCACGAGTTGTTTATTGGAACCCGAAAACGTTACAATATCTTCGAACAGCAGCCACACACCATTTCTATTTACCCCGTCATAAGTTAAAAGCATGTATGTTTGTTCTGCAAAAGTGAACAAATTTGTGGTGTATCCCATAATAATTTAAAATTGAACTGTCTCACAGTTTTCACTCACACTTGTCACTCGCATAAGTTGCATATAAACAGTGTTAAATACTAGTTGACATATTTTAATCACCTGTCATATACGAGTAAATAAACGCTATTCAATTGTTTCAAAAGATTTGATAACACGGGTACTTGAGTAACATCTTCAATCTTCAATATCTTGGTAATACATTCATTTGAGACATATGTTTCTATGGACTTTTTCTTTTATTTTTATCCTAGCGAACACATGCCTACAGTAGTGCCTTGCAATACCGAAACACCCTATATATCTAGGTACTAAATATTTCTCTTCCAATTTTGGAAATAAATCGACGGTTCACACAATAAGGATTGTCTAAATACATTTATTTCCAGCATATGATTGCTAAATTCATTAGCTTAAAGCTATTGCATTTGGCGATAATCAAAATGTTTTGATTTTTACGCCTATAAAAGACGACCTTCCATTGACTAATTCTTTCATTCATTTCACTATAAAGTAAACATCGAACACGAATTTAGACCCCAAGGATGCGATACATTTTATGTTTATAATATATTAGTTCCTAATACATGCTTACAAACATGTATGCTGGGAAAATTAGAAAGATTGCCAAAGTTATCATGAAGGTTCTATAAACAAGTAGATATGATGATGAATGGCGAACCGTTTGTTTATAAAATGATTGTTTACTTAATGGATGAGTTCTTACAACATGTAATACATGCAACTAATACGTGTATTGAAATTGTGCTATGATATTATAAACCACGTCAATTAATACATTAATATTTACATATACACATCCAAAAATATGTTTAGATATACTAAATATGCGAGTGTATGCATTTATATCAAATGTTATTGATTAATGCTGTGTTTCCTTCATGAAGACCAGTGGCGGATTTAACAGGCGGCAAAAGGCACATTGCTGCCTGGGCCCTCGCCAGCAAAACATCTCTATAGCTCCATTCCGCAGAAAAGCCTTGGAGCTTAGGGCATTTTCTTTTTCATAATAAAATCACAAATCTTATATATTATTTCTAATCTTATTTCTCATTATCACTATGTGAATAAAACTGTAAGTTCTGGGTCTTCCATTGTTGAAACGTGGAAACAAATATCAGAAGAAATCGAATCAAATACATAAAGTGAAAAGCAAGGAACCACTGCCAATTGTATATAGATTTGAAAACGACAAAGGTCTTAACGAAAAATGCAATTCATTAAACGAGGAAAAAATTAGGGCTTTACTATTAGCAGGTCCTTGTCAACCGAAAGATTTTGATATGCCTGATGGATAATTTAAAAAATCGAATGACAAAAGTCTATTCAATTCTTCATTTTATTACATCAACAAAAATAAGCTTTTTATGAACGACAACTGCAGTCCATGGTTAATATCATACTCTATGACAAAAATTACACTTATTGCCATTTTTGTTGGTTGTTTGGAGATGAAGTCACTAAGAAAAGTATATGATGTACTGGCTTCACAGATTGGAAACATTTTTCCAAATCTGTCATGCTACACGGTAAAAGCAAAGCTCATCTTAACAATGCAGTCGTTGCTATAGCATTGCTTAAATTAGATATTCGTCATCACCTTGATCAGCAAATAAGCAAAGAAGCAAAACATTGCTTATGATTCTGAACATAGTTTTGGACACTGTGATAACATTATCTAGTATAGGCTTAGCTTTCTGAAGTCGCAGACAGAACTTGCAAAAAGATAATTGGTAAATAAAACCTGCCACGCAATTATCAATGAAAGGCAGGATGCGAAGTTTTTCACATTGATAGCTGACTACAACAGATGTTGCTCACGTTGATCAAATAGATATTTTAATACGATACGTTGTGATAAGATATAGTGTCTAGCTTTCCTAAGGTATACATCAAGGAGTTTTCTGTGCTTCACTCAATTAAAAAATCTTTTATTTGCAACGAAATAACTGCAATTTTGTTTGACAAAAATAATTTTCAGAAGAAATACCTGTGTGGTTAAGGATATGAGGATGCCCCTGTCATGTCAGTGATTAGCGAAGGCGTTCAAGTAACATTGAAAAGATTTGTCGGCGATGGATCATTTCTACCATATATTCATGAAATTAACTTGGTTTAAATGCACGCAGTAGGAAGTAATGCTAATCCGTAAATAAAATTATTCTTTGGGATCATTGAAAGCCTCTACAAATATTTTTCGCAATCTCATCGACGGTGAGACGCAATTTTAGAGGAAAGCCAAAGTGCATCACGAAGCCCAAGCAGTTTCGGCATTCAGCTTCTCAAAGAAGTGAGAAAAGAAATATTTGTATCAAACGTTCAATCTGAAAAGGATACAACACTTCATGATCAGGTTGGTGAAAAAACTATGACAAGTGAAAGAATACTTCACATTAAAGGTCACCTTGGGCTTCACGATTGAAAGCGGTGAAAGCAATTTTTCAGAATTTTGAATGTATCACCAATTGCATAGAAGATGAAATTTCAAGATTTGGAGCTTCTGGAGAAGACATAATGATTGCTCGATTGTTTGTTGCTTGGTTGTTTTTCCTCAACTTGTTATGATGGCATTCAGTACTCAACGTAATAAATACTGTGCATGTTCAATTGCAGAAAAATGGAATGGATTTTATTATGGCTGAAAAGGTGTATTTTAACGGCATAAGGAAAACAAAAAGATTTGAGAATTGGAAGCACTTACGCTAATTTTATACTGAAAGAGGACAATAAATGGGAAGACATGGACTGGGAAAATGCTGATTTTCTTACCGTCACAAGAAGGAAAATAAAGAAAATGTTTGACGAAATACCTGCTGATTCGTACTTGTATTCAAGTAACAAGTAAGTTTCCAAAATGTTTTAAATTTACATTCTTATTTTCTTGGGGTAGTAGAATTTTATTAAGAAGAATGTACGGAAGAACAAAAACAACGGGTGAACAATCCAGGAAATATGGAAACAATTTACGACAAAATTGTTAAGGAAACAAGGATATGAATTAAAGTCGCTATTGTTTTCAATTGTCATAGACGAAGCCATTTATGAAGCAAAAGAGAAAATGAAAACATGAAAATTAGTATATTGTAAGATGAACATATTGGGCTTGCTGAATTTAATTTCACCAGTATTTCCAAAAAGACTGATATCGACTGATTGATGTAGCTACTGAGTTCCAAAATGTTTCAAATTTGCAAACGTGTCTTCAAAGGGCAGTAGCATTGTTAAAAGGAATTCATATAAATTACAAAAACATCGTGTGAACAAACCAGGAAATATGGAAAGAATTCTCAACAGAATTGAAAGCGAGAGATACATCCTTGTCTCTCTTCCGCTACTGAGCATGCTGGATTCATATCTGGATTCAGGTGAGAACATGCAATACAATTTAAAAGTCAAGAAATCACCAGAAATAAATATGACGCTTAGATAAAACAAAAAGCATGATGACAACACGACATAAGATTAGAAGGAATAAAAACTTGCAATTATCTGGGATTCATAATCGAGAACAATGTCAAAACAGATAAGGATATAAATGCCAAAAATATTTAATGCAATAAGGGCGACATTTCTAAGAAGAAAGAAACACCGGAATGGACATAAACAGAAGTAGTTAAGAAGTAACAAGCGGCATACTTGCCACATGGACTATATCAGAATGACGCATACAAATGCGGTTTCTGAGAAAAATAGAAACCAAAACATGAAGAGATAGAATACAAAATTAAATATTCAGACAAGATTTACAAATAGAACCAATAAATGAAGAATAATAGATGGGCAGCGAAGATGATGATGCCGTTATCTGTCTCATAAATCTGATATTAGAAGCACCAAAAATGAAATTGCTATAGAGCACAATAGCAAATAAAGATCCACACAAATATAGAAGGATGGATAAAAGGAGAAATCAAACAACTGGCAAAGATAGGTTAACGTTCATCTATATACGTAAACATTTTCGTAAGTATATAGTATACGTCTATCTCAGTCCTACATCAGAATTAATATGCGATAGCTAAGCAATGAGGGGAATTGTGCTGAGACCTGGAGCTTTTTTCGGAAATATATTTGTTGTTATTTCCGCTATTTATAAAAATAATGCCATGAAGATATTTATATTTGAATATTTTATTCTGTGATCTTATGTGTTTCGACTGGTTGTTTGTTATCCAGTGTATGAGTGCCTGGCTTTCTAGACTTTTTAATTTATATGTCGACTACAATTTTTCCACATGCGTTTTGAAATAGTTTCTAGACATGCTGTATAGTGATGCTGGGACTGCCAGAGTTTTGCTTTGCGGGGCACAGCGGAGCGAGGGGGAATGGGAAAGGCATTAAACGAAGCCGTGACAAGTGCTGGGACCATCTGGCCGGTGGCATTCCACTGCCTCGCTGCTTGTGCGGTATTATTTATGGCGAGACAGTGGCGCCAGCTGGCCACGGTCACTGATCCGGGCCACTGCAGCCGATACTCCACACTCCTATGGACGCACAATGTGTATACGTATTATATATATGTATATATAGATACACAATAAGCACACAAACACGAGGATATTTTCACACTGTCTTTCTCTTTCTGTTTCTCGCCATTGGTTTAATGAGATCTGGCGTCAACGTGGGGAATGGATATGGCACGGACGAATAGGTAGATGAAACATACGCTCTCTTGCATCTCTCATACTGGGTGACTCACTTCGTGCGGCACATGGACCAAAGTACAATATACATACATATATGTATTAGCATATATATGTGTGTACCACATAACTCTGCTTGCGTAGGTTTCAAACCACATTTGAATATGAAACATGATAAGATCTAAACATGTTTCCATAATATCAGGTCACTCAAAATTGGTGTATTGTGGTACTGACTGAGAGAATAACTGTTTGTGCATAATTTAAGTAAGTGTAAACTGTAAACAATTACCTTTTCGTTGTTTGTTAAAGTCTCGAAATTGATGCCTTTCGACATAGCTAACATTTTTTAAAAGCATAATTTAAATAAGTATCGAAAGAAAGATACATACATTGACTCAGCAAACACTGTCGGTACAGGAATTGTCTGGAAATTTTTATTTCAAAAATATGTTATGTATAAAGTAAGAAACAGAATCATAAAAATTGAAGAATTTAGGTAAAAAATAGGGTGAATTCCCTATCAACTTACAACTTTAATAACACTGAGGCGTTCCATATTATAACGGGTGATTTTTTAAGAGCTTTCGGATTTGATTTAAAAACAAACACATAAAATTTAGAGAAATGTATCAAATCTTTATTTGAGTCAATAGAACGATCTATATAATTCAATGCTTAAAGATGATTTCATGTAAATGTTGACCGCGGCTACGTCTCAAATGGTTCATACGCTGGGTCCAATTTTGGCATACTCTCTCCAACATATCGGCCGGTATCTCACGAATAAATTCTTCAATATTGGCTTCCAGTGCGTCAACCGTTGCGGGCTTGTCCCTATAAACATGAGCCTTAACATAGCCCCACAAAAAATAGTCTAAAGGCGTTAAATCGCACGATCTACGTGGCCAATTGACCGGCTCCAAACGTGAAATAAACTGTTGGTGCTGTGTGGCATGTGGCACCATCTTGTTGAAACCACATGTCAGCCAAGTCCAGCTCTTCCATTTTGGACAAAAAAAATTTGTAATCATCGCACGGTACATTAATGTTCCTGCCTTCGTCGTCTTTGAAAAAGTACGGTCCAATGATGCCACCGGTCCATAATCCACACCAAATAGTGCATTTTTCGGGATGCATTGGCAATTCTTGCAATGCTTCTGGCTGCTCTTCACACCAAATACGGCAATTTTGCTTGTTCACGTACCCATTCAACCAGAAATGAGCTTCGTCGCTGAACACATTTTTCCGATAAAAAAGTGGATCTTCATCCAACTTTGCCAGCGCCCATTCACCAAAAGTTAGCCGTTGCGGTAGGTCGTGTGGCTTCAATTCTTGCAGCAGCTGTATTTTAAAAGGTTTTACACCCAAATCCTTCCGCAAAATTTTCCACGTAGTGGAGTAACAGAGGCCCAATTGCTGCGAACGGCGCCGAATCGATAATTCACGGTCATCAACAACACTGGCGGATACAGCTGCGATATTTTCCTCTGTTCGCACTCTACGTATGCGTCTTGGTGGTTTAATGTTCAATAATGTAAATTTGGTGCGAAATTTAGTCACAAGATTCCGAATAGCCGCCTCAGAAGGTCGCCCAAACTGACCATAAAATGGAAGAAATGCACGATGCACTTTCACAACCGAGCATGAATTTTGATAATAAAATTCAATAATCTGCAAGCGTTGTTCGTTTGTAAGTCGATTCATGGTTTAATTATAGACCAAACTGAACATGTTTGACAGTAACATGTTACACGAAAACAGCTGAGCTACCAAAAAGAGTGTTGTCAAAAAGAAAGTTGCTAAAAAATCACCCATTATTAAAAATTTAGAGTGAAACAAATATATTTAATTACGGTATGAGTAAGACAGAGAATGTTTTGGATGAAGCATACTTTTTTCTGTTTTGATTCTATTGAGAAAGAACATATTTTGCAGTAGTCGGCCACTTACACGTCGGTAGTCGGCCATTGGTACACCAGTTGTCGGCCTAGTCAATTTTCACCAGATCCGTATAAACTTCTTGTGCCCTTATATTAGTCGTTCCATTTTGTTTTGTTATTTGTGTTTTCAATGAAAGTGAGTAAGTAAAAGGATGAAATCAATAAATAAAAAAATGAGTGTGCTTAAAACCACACGGCAGAACTTAAAACTTCATCAAGGCTCTCCCATGTAACGGTCGCCGAAAGAATCGCCAAATTGAAGACGTAATAAGCGACCACAAACACCCCCGTATCCAAAATTTCACAAACATTCATCAATTTTCAAAAAACTTTTCCGCCATTTTGTTTCTTTTTGTCATTTTAACTTTGGATTCGTGATCTGCGATCTCAACCACCCCCGTATCTAAAATTTCACATTCATACGTCAATTTTCAAAAAATGCTTCCGCCATTTCGTTTTGTTTTACATTTTGACTTTGGATTCGTGATCGGCGATCTCAACCACCCCAGTATCTAAAATTTCACATTCATACGTCAATTTTCAAAAAAACTCGTCCGTCATTTTGTTTTCTTTGACATTTTGACTTTAGATTCGTGATCGGCGACCTAGGACACCCCCGTATCTAAAATTTCACATTCATACGTCAATTTTCAAAAGAATTCTTCCGCCATTTTGTTTTTTTGACATTTTCACTTTGGAATTGTGATCGGCGACTCCCAAAACACCCATATCTAAAATTTTACATGAATACGTCAATTTTCAAAAAACTCGTCCGCCAATTTGTTTTTTTTGACATTTTGACTTTGGAATCGTGATGGGCGACCCCCAAAACCCCCGTATCTAAAATTTCACATCCATACGTCAATTTTCAAAAAACTCGTCTGCCATTTTTTTTTTTTTGACATTTTGACTTTGGATTTGTGATCGGCGACCTAAGACACCCCCGTACCTAAAATTTCACATTCATACGTCAATTTTCAAAAAAATCTTCCGCCATTTTTTTTGACATTTTGACTATGGATTGGTGATTGGCGACCTAAGACACCCCCGTATCTAAAATTTCACTTTCATTCGTCAATTTTCAAAAAATCCTTCGGCCATTTTGTTCTATTTCGACATTTGAATTAGTGATGGGCGACCGTAAAAACTCCCAAGTGCCTAATTTTAATCAGAAGAGAGAGAAATTGATTTCAGCCGGCTCCGCCCACTGTGCACGTTTGCGTAATCGTTTAAATAAAATTATTTCGTAGTAGGGGCACATAAATGTCGAAAGCAATCCTCCTTTTCCCCACACACACGTCTGAAATTATCGTATTTTAATTCAAATCATTATTAAAATATTAATCGACCCCTGTATAGATAAAAATATCAAGTCATGTGGGAGACCGTTATGTATTGTGTGAAGATGCAATTCGGCGGACCGTAATACATTGATCGCCAGTGCACATGAGAATCTGATATTTATTTTTCGCCCGTCCGGAATACATTGATATCAGTGCACATTTGAACGGCCATTTTTCTTACCAAATCCTTCTGCAAACGACCTTTAAATTGCCGGTACCTTCGATTGCGTGCGACTGCCTACTCGAAATAAGCGTACAAAATGTCCCAAAAAGCCGGTTCCTTAAGACCCCGAGTCTTGATGAGCCCTCGCAAGTGTGAGTGCACGCTCTTCCTTAAAAGCCCATATCTTTACAACTGCCCCACTTAGGAAGAAAATCTCTCTGTCGACCGGAAATTCAATGTCGCCCGTACACCAATGCCAAAGGGCAGTTTCCAATTTCGCGTATCGAGAGAGGAGTTCTTTGCACAGTTTTGCCGATTTTTGTCGAATTTACGGTTCGTTTGGTAACCATGGCGACTCGAGCGATACATAGCGTAGCGTGACGGCTCAATCTCGTTCAGTGCCCACAATCAACGCGCCCATAGAAGTTTACACTTCAAAAATAAATGTATATTTTCCGCTAAATAATTGTACAAAACCAAAAACAAATTCTCTATAAATAAGGTAACAAAAAAAAACACTAAATCTTAATAGTTATATAAATGGAAAAAAAAACATTACTTTCTGATTCACAAAATAAAGAAATGAACTGTTGAGGAAAAAAATTAATAACATAATATCTAAATCCGTCATGGTAATTGTAAATACAAAATTCAATACTCAATGGTTTTTAAATTATTCATCGTCAGTAGAAATCTCAGGAGAAATATTTATTTTCAACATCTTCATATGACTGTCCCACAAGCTTAGTACAATTTGAATGGAACTATGGAACCACCTTGGGCAAGTATCACATCCAACATTTTCGTCACCTTTTTCTTCGGCATCACTGTATACAATTCTTCTTCCAAGACACTGCACTTCTGTTGCGCTTCTACTAGTTGCACGTTTGGTTCATGGTTTCTTTTTATTTTGGTAAGAACTTTTTTCTTCAATGTTGTGTTCTCTTTGATTTCACAATCATTTTCTTTCCGTTTTTTCAATTCTTCTTCCAAGACACTGCACTTCTGTTGCGCTTCTACTAGTTGCACGTTTGGTTCATGGTTTCTTTTTATTTTGGTAAGAACTTTTTTCTTCAATGTTGTGTTCTCTTTGATTTCACAATCATTTTCTTTCCGTTTTTTCATTTTTCTTTCTCCTCTTTCTATCTTTCTCTCTTATAATAAGCTTTCCATCTTTGGCAGATATGGCTCTCGTGATGGTCCCGACTTGGGTTTCTTAGATTGTTCTAGTATTTTGGGATACTTCAATGCTTTATGAATATATCTATGGATGCCTGAGCTAAGTTTTCCCTCATCTAATTTTAGTTATCCAGTTTTTCTTTATCAAATTTTTCTTCATCTAATTGTTCGTTTTCCAAATTTTCTTCCACTAATTTTTTTAAGTTAAGATTTTCTTCGTCTAATTATCCATTAGGCTACTTTTTTTTCACTTTCCAAACTCAAATATGGATCTGGGTCCTATTATTCGTGCCTTGTTGGCTGCTCGTTCCTTGAACCGGTCCTGTAGTGTTGCTCGAGGAGTATCGAAATGTCTACAAGATACTCGGATTTTTGAATTATTTTGTACTGCTTTCAACGCCTTTTGCATATTATCCTCAGAATTTTCGTTTTTGGTGGTTTGACATCTTCTGAAGATGAGTAATTTCAATTTTTTGTCCGAAAATAGCACTGAAAACAACTTATGGCCGACAAATGGTAAAATTACCATTTGACGTCTATGATAGTGGTCGGTCGTTGCTTTCAGTGTTGCAAAACATTTTTATTATTGAATGTGTACCCACGGCCGATTATTGGTGTTGACAATCAGCTTGTGAAACTGTATATGATTGCGAATAAGACGAACATGTATCTAAATACTTAAGTAGGTACGAAAAAGATGAAAACTACTACTAGATACTAGCGTAAATCTTTGTACCAGTGACCGGCCGTGCCTTTTATAACTTCAAAGTTAATAAATCAGGCCTTTTTGGCCGAATAGAAGTTGTTTCAAACTCTGTTCATCTCAAAAAACCCACCGAAACGGGTTTAATAATATTAAATAAAAGTTTACTTACTTATATACTTCCGGATACCATTTTTTAAATATCTCGGTGCTCCAATCAGCACACGACACTTATATTTTGCGTGCGTATTACAGAAATAAAATATTTATATACGGAAATGAGAAATTTATAATCGCGTAAGACGTAAGATTTCAGATGTGTAGTGAAGAAGCTCAATATTTGCCCAAATTTTAAGTTATTATGGAAAAAAGTTACCAGTGACCAGTTACAGAGAATTCTGACTCTTTTTGTCTTGAGCCAGTTACTAATGAAGAAGTACGTAAAATTATCATAAACCTCAAAGCAAAGCATACCAGGGATGTATACAATGTGTCAAGTTATTTACTGAAACAAATCAGAGACGAGATAAGCACACCTATTGCGGAGATCCTTAATAAATGTATTGAACAAGGCACTTTCCCAAAACAACTGAAATTAGAAAAGGTAATCCCTATACCATGTGCTTGCAGGCGACCTGCGTATAGGGCTTACTGTAAGATAAAACGACGACACCGAGAGTTTGTATGAGTTAGTACGAGAAAACAATATACAAACTGCAGTAGAGCTGCTATCTATCCTTGTTGCCCTGCTTAAACGGAGAGTCAGTCTAGACCGTTCTAGCCTCAGCGTAAATGTACTCGAATCCCCACTTTTCCAACACTACACTCGACCAAAAAGCGGTTTGTATATTGCTTTCTCGTACTAACTCATACAAACTCTCGGTGTCGTCGTTTTATCTCACAGTAAGCCCTATACGCAGGTCGCCGGCAAGCACACTGTATACAAACAGGGTGATACAAGTTCGTATGAAAATTATGGACCGATAAGTGTTCTGCCAGCTGGGGTCCAAAACTATACAACCGCATAAACGCAGATATAACAACGCTACCTATAACCTGTTTCAGGAAGAAGATGCGGGATATACTGATTGACATGGAATGCCTTACAATCGCATACTTCCTTGCTTGAATAATCATAATTGTCATTCACTTCATGTTGTAAATGTTATCTACTCATTTTGTTTGTATTGTAATGTATTATATTTTATCATTGACGATGCTCTGTAATGTTTTAATTACGAACTAATAAACTACTACTACTACAGGCGAACTTACCCTACTATTTTATACAGATTTTGAAAGTATTAATATGATTTTTAATACTAAGGAGATGATTAAATTAGAAGCATCCTATATCCATAGTATACGTGTCTGAAGAGTGCTCTTCAATGGCTTCTTCATCTTCTCCTTCGTCATCGTTGATTACGAGTTAGGGCTATGACCTTTTACTGCTAGTCTTAATGTGATTGTTCATTAATTAGATTGTGAGATAGCCTAATGATGCTTTGATCTTCTTGAAAGATGGATTGCCGGTGGCGTTTGTATCTCCATGGTGCATGAGGAGATTGTAATTAAATGTTTCTTCAATGTCTGAATTGGGGTGTGCTGTAATCTGATTCTAAAATGTTGTAGCAAGCTCTTTGATGAATTTTTCTATTATTGGAGTGTTTATTTCGGTGTGTACCTATGTGAGAGTTCCTCATGTACCAAGGGGCTTTGAGAACCATTCCCAACGTGACATTTTGTATGATTGATCCATATTGGTGCTACGTGTGTAATTATTGGCCTAATTATCTGTTTATAATTTCTATTTTATAGTCGATGATAGGGTGCAATGGTAAAATTGCGGGATTTGAGAAATGATTTGCTTTCCAAACTTGAAAGAATTTGTTTCTGGAAAGCGATGCGCATCCAATGAAGAAGTTGAGAGGGCCGTAAATGGATATTTCAATAGCCTTCCAGACTCTCACTTCCGGGAAGGAATACTGTTGTTGGAGAAACGCTGGACCAAGTGTGTTGAAGTCAAGGGTGATTATGTAGAAAAATAAAATGATTTTTTAACTGAAAATCGCAGTCTTTCATTGTCAGGCCGAGAATTTTTCACCTTATCCTCATATGTATATTACCAAATATCGAAGCAGTCACTCAGTACCTACCTCAAGCTTCCACAAATCGACGAATATCTACAAGCAGATCTGAAAATGTCTCGCTAAAGTTGAACCGATTTCAACTCGAAAACCGAGATCCACGATGTTACAATTTATTAAATGAATGCCATAACTAAAATAACAGGCGTTGGAATATCTGCAATTTATGCGTGACCAAACCTGTATAACTTGGGAATGAAAATCGCAAAAATCGAACGAACTTACATTTCTTGTGTAAGAGATCTCTTTTTTTTGAAGGACAGTGTATATATATATATATATTAGCATATTTTTTATGTACAGACGCACTATACTTAGCCACCTGTTATTCAACTTATTGTAATTAAATCATTACTTTATATAGCTAATTATTCTATAATTCAGAAAGGTAATTGGAGCAAAAACAAACTATCGAAGGTCACACTTATCCACACACACGCACATTATTTCATATTAATTTTAATTGCTATACTTCTTTTACAGACTTGTCAATGATAATACCTAAGTATTTATTAAAGCCGTTCTGAGAGACATAATTAAGATTTTGCTTTAATGTAAACTGACGGCAATAAACATCCATAGGGAACAATAAGAAATACATAATTTAAGTTAATAACAATACTTCATGTATACTCGCGGCAAAAAGTTTTGTCGGGTGGTAAGACCAGCTATATGGAAGGTGTCACTGGTCAACTCTAGTAATCCGATAATATTTCCCACTAAATTTTAATAAACCATAAAGGCAGATTGTAATATTTTTGTTTACCCTTGAGAGATATATTAAATTTCCTCGAAAATAAAATACATCTAGAATAATAAAGCAATACATAAGCAAACAAAAAATTACACAAAGAATCTTTTGAAGACAATACATTCAAAGCAAAATATTTTAAAATGTAAAATAAGAGCAATATCACACTTACCCCGGACGTTTTAATATATGTCGTTTCAAAAATGCAGAGAAATTACCATACTAATAGAACAAGGAATGCTGAAATAATAATTGGTCTTTAGAGAGGCGGTTGAACTATTAAAAAAAAGTATTTGATATATGGGTTACAAAAAAATCTTGAATAAAATAATATTCCAAAATTTAAACACTTCTAGCAATTGCGCTGTAAATACTAAGGTAAATACATATTAGGCAAACATGCCCCAGGTAAAAAAAGTCTTAGAATGCAGATATTAATATAATGAAGAATTTTGAATTAATTTATAATGAAAAAAACATAATTTTTTTGTATCCATTTTAAAATAAATAGAATGTATATTACAGAAAAAAATTAAGGACAGATACATACTCGTAAATATCATCAATATAAATAATTACAAATTCTATAAAACCTAGATCTTAATAAAGCATTCATTCTCGCCCTTGAAAAATAAAATAAATTCGGAAAGTCCCAAACATTTGTAGAACAGCAAAAAGATTTCTTTATAATGTTCACACATCAATGTTATCGTGCGATAAATCATAAATGAAGAATACTTGAAATATATTTACTTCTATATACCACATGTATTTTCTTTTACGAAGCAAGTCAGTATATTTACTCAAACTTTGGTATTATAAAAATTGAATATAATCCCCCTTTATTTCGTGTTAGAATTTACTAGAGTTGACCAGTGATACCTTCCCATATAGCTGGTCTTACGACCCAACAAAACTTTTTGCCGCGAGTATACATACATTACCCAAGAGTAATATGATTACATACTGTACAAAAATTACATTCCTACAAAACACAAAGCAAAAGCATTAAGTGAAGTTTTATTTTGATATTAGAATAAAATTACGAAGGATGGGAAATCATTATGAGCAAAAGAGAGAATATGTTTGTCTATGATTTTGCCAGAAAACAACGACCAACAAGAAGTGACAAAGACGTTAAAAACATGTGTTTCTTCGGTGGGTGGGACGAGCTTGGTTAGTTAGTCGTCATTGCCATCAATGCCACACGGTCCTTGGTCTGCCTTGGTATCTCATGTCCTTTCGTACTGTATCACTCAAATTCGGCAAGACGAAAATGAGACACGAAACCGACTGTACTGTCGCTTTTCTTTGATAGTTATTCCCTGATTTTGTTCCCATTAGTTGGCCGCAGAAACAAGTACTGTACTTAGTAGTTCCTTGCAAAATTTACCTGATTAATTTCACAAATGCGATTTTTGAAAGCAGTCAACCGTTTTTTACAGTTATTTTGACACTTATACTTTTGCGCTATTGGTATTATTTATTCACAAAAAGACTTGGTCAAGAAATTGATAAATGTAAAGCTGCCAAGATCAACAATAAATTTACTCAAGAAATTGATGCCAATGGGTTAGTACAGGGCTCTAATTAGTGCTAGTTATTAATAATAATAATATAATTTATTTCAGTGACATGTGTACATACAAAGAAAACATACATGTGTGAAAACATCAAAATTAAAACTACAAAATATAGGTCACAAACCATTAATTCAAGAAATCTTCACAGGAGTAACAATTCAATGTTAATAGTAATTCCTTAACTCTGAGATTAAATTTTTTTACACCTTCCTGTTTTATCTCGGATGGAAGTTTATTGTATAATTTACAACTACTATAAAGAAGATTTCTTTGAAAAATGTTGTTCTATGCAGATTTGGCAGCATGTAATTATTTTGCCGTGTACTGTATTTATGGTCTATACTGGAGGTGAAAGATGACTTGTTTTCATGTACAAATGACACTACTTCCAATATGTATATGTCAAAGAAAGTTAGAATTCTTTCTTTTCTAAAGGCAGGTCTACATGACTCTTGTAATATCGGGTTATTTATGTACCTTACAGCTTTTTTTGGCAACAGGAATACTCTTTGGGCATCTCTGCAATGATCCTAATATATTATACCATATCAAATTCTGGAAAATATATTCGAGTAGTAGTATGTTTTCAAGACTTCAAAACTGCAAGATTTCCGTAGATTATATATTGCATAGCAAGCCCTACTTAGTTCACTGTACAAAACATCAATATGGGTGGACCAAGTCAAAGACTCATCCAACATAACCTTCAATATCCTCCTCAAGCCCACAGAAGTTTGATGTAAGTTAATTTTTGTTTCTCTAAACTTTGATTGATTTTTAAATAAAATGCATTTGGTTTTTTTATCATTAACTAATAGCTAATTGATTGACATCCAATCGTTTATCTGTGTGTAGATCATGTCTGCTTTAGATTTTAGATCTGATAAGTCATTAGCATCAATGATTATATTAATATCCTCCGCATAGAGAGAGACTGCGGCCAATGGTTTTATAAGTTTTGGCAGATCATTAATGTATATTAAGAATAATATGGGACCCATTACTGAGCCTTCTTACCTCTCTCTCAACTGATATTTCTCCATAACATGTTACCCGCTGCCTTCTGTTTCGGAGATAAGAGTCAAACCATTTGTTTACCATACCACGAATACCATACCTATGCATTTTATAAAGGAGAATTGTATATATATATATAAATCGGTTTTATAACGTCCGTCGTCTTCCGATTTCCAATCTCCACTCGTTTCTATTCGCCCATAACTCGTCATCCAGACCCCTAAACCTCATTTCGCTGTCTATTCCTCTTCTCTCCAGCTCCTCCGTGGTCTTCCTCGTTTTCTTCGCCCATTTGGATTCCATTGTATTATTTGTTTAGGTAGTCTTTCGTACTCCATTCTCTGCAGATGCCCGTACCATACCAGTTGTTTTGTTCTTATCTCGTCCACTATCGTGCATTCACCCATTGTCATAATTTCTCTTATTCGTTGATTTGTAACTCGTTCTCTTCTTGATCTCCCTGCTGCTCTTCTCCAATAATCCATTTCCGTAGCGGTCAGTATTTTCTCTGTTCTGTCCTTGATTGGCCAAACCTCTGAACTGTACGTAACAATACTCTTTACTATGGTGTTATATATGCGCTTTTTGTTCTGTTTTGATATACTCTGGTCCCAGAGTATTCCATTTATTAAAGTTATTGCTTTTCTTCCTTGTACATTTTGGTCTTTTATAGCTCTGTCTAGTGTTCCGTTCGCTGTTATTTTTAACCCCAAGTATTTGTACTCGTCACAAGACTTAATTCGCTGTCCCGTATTTAATACTAGATCTTGTTTTATTCCACCAATGCACATATACTCTGTCTTTTTTATATTGACCTCCAGATCCCACTTTTTGTATTCTTCTATCAGTTTTCGAGTCATATATTTCAAGTCGTCATACACCTGGGCGACTACAATTTGATCGTCGGCGAAACACAAGGTGTATAAATTGGTTTCATTTAATGGAATTCCCATGTTTTGGCATTTTCTTTTCCATACTTTAAAGACGTGTTCTAAATAAATCTTGAAGGAGTGTTGGCGAAATACAACAACCTTGTTTAAGACCTTTATTCACCTGAAATCCTTCTGTCAGTCTTTGTTTTATTTTGACTTTTGTTCGCTATTGTTGTACAACTCTTTAATTGCTTTAATTAACTGAACGCTTATGTTTGTATTCTCCAAGGCCTTCCAAAGTAAATTAAGTGGTACGCTGTCGTATGCTTTTTGTAAGTCTACGTATAGCAAGTGCAACTCTTGTACGTATGCCATTTTCTTTTCGATAACTTGAGTTATACAGAACAGATGCACACATTGCTAAACATGGAAAATTAGAGACTACATTAGTAATGGTTTTCGTAAGACATTGAAACAAGGCAGTATTCGTAGAATAATTAGGACGAAATCCATGCTGATCATCAGAAAATAAATCAAAATGTTTAAAGTAATCAGTTAATTTAGTAGTACCAATTATTTCGAAAATCTTTGAAAAGACTGACGCAACACTTATTGGTCTATAATTTGCAAAATCATTGCAGTCTCCCTTCTTAGAAAGTTGTTTTATCAGTGCTACTTTTAGAGTTGATGGAAGGATTCCATGATTAATCGACAAATTAAATGAGTATATGAGAGGCTCAATAATTAGCCAATAGCAGTATTTAATTATACGAGATGAGATATGATCATATCCCGCTGAGGAATCAGCATTTAATTTACCAACTGCAATTTCAATATCATTTTTGTCTATATTCGGCATGAAAAACGAGCTATTTACTAAGTCAATTGTATGAAAATTAATATCAGTTTGATTAAAATTTGTATTAATCAGATTGGTAGCCAAAATAATCGTTGAAATATGTAGAAGTATTTTCCCAATGCATACTACCTAGTAGGGACATAAATACTGTTAGACACACTTTACGAAATAAAATAAAAAGAACAAATTAATTTATGATCAAATTTTATTAGTGTATTAGCAGACATGAATGATATATAAAAAATGAAACATTATTGAAACTGACCGCATTTTGCCTTAATGCACGCCTTAAATTGCACCGGCCAATCATCAATCGCTGCACGCCCCACGTTCATCGGAAAGGTAGCCACAGCTCGGCTCAAGGTCTGCTCCAAGGAATCAATATATTAAGTGCTTATGAAATCCGGGAAATTGTTTTGAAGCCAAGCCTTGGTGGCTTTGGTCTTATGAGCTGCTGTAGAATTTTGCTGGAACGTCCACGGTTGATTTTGGGAGGCATCAGTTTAGTGGCTTCACAACGGTTTCCAGGACAGATTCCTGATTCACTTTGGCAGATGTTTTAACGCCTTCTTCACCGAAATGCAAATCGGTAACCACATCATAGGAAACACCCCACCAAACCATAACTTGCATTGGGTGGTGACCTTTTGCAACCCGTGAGACCACTTCGGTGGCTTCTTTAGATGAACGTGCATAAACCCTGTCATTCTGCTTATTGAATTTTCTTAGACGGTGAAGATTTTTTCGTGACGATCATCCGCGTACTTCGCTAAAAGCCGTTTTGATTTTACTACCCAATTCGCAGTCAACAATTGCCTGGTACGTCATTTGAAAGCCTCAAGACATAAGTCTTTTTTGACAATACGACTCATTGACATTCGAGTCATATTCATTTCACGAGCCATAATTTTTTGCTTCCAGAGCGGATTCTGCTTAATTCTGGCCTTAACTGCTTTAATGGCATGCAGCGTACGTACCGTACGAGGATATCCGGATCGCTGGCGGTCCTTGATATCTTCAGTCTCCTCGAACAACTTAATTCACCGATAAATCAACATTCAGCTTATCCCGAGTGGCCGAAGCGTCTCAAAAATATCTCCTTTCTTCATATTGCATTTATACAAGGCTATAATTGCGATTCGGTTTTCTTTGTCGGACGATTTCATAACGACAACAAACTCAACAAACCAACTATTTGCACATATGACCAAGCTAATACTTGGCTGTCAAAAATCATGTGTTTTTATAAGGATGCGTTCAGTTAACTACGGGGACAGGATACGTTCAAAGTTGTAACAGTATTTATGTCCCTATTAGGTATAATCCGGAAGAACTGTTTTATGTTGATGTGTTGTGCATTTATTTTATATCAGCGCCCAAACTACTTTGTTTTTATTTTTTGATTGCAATATAAAACGGTTATTGTATTGTTTTTCATTGCCAATGATAAATTGTTTATAACATTTTTCATATTTGAGAAAATTAGCTTTAAATATGGGACATTTTTTACTCATATCATTTAAGAATGCAAGTTTATTCTTTGCATCCAAGACTTCTTGATCAATCCACCCATTGCCTGTGCCATGACCAACGTGATACTTAATATAATGCCTACGAATATTTTTGTAAAAGAAATTGAAGCTTTTTGAATTGAATTTGAATTAGAATACACAGTTCTGCCAGAGAACAACGAGAAGCGAGAGTATAGTCGAATCTTCTGCTGTTTCGTGTCCCACACTCGCCTAGTTTTATTTCAGAGATAACGACCAAGTATACTAAGAAAATTTATATTTACACTGAAAGAAATGCTATTAATATTGCTTCTATAGTACGTGGACAAATGTTAATTAGGTATAAGATGTATTATATCTCTACACTTAGAATATATCTTTTATGTACTTCTTGACATATACGCAGAATACAGGAAGGATTGTTTGTGTATTTAAACTCGAAAAAAAAATAAACATCATAAAAACAATTAAAAGAGGTACGTTTGTTTATGAAAAATTTTAGTTAATATCTTACAAATTATGTGGTGTTATTCTGTAGATTATCTGAAACTCTTAATAGTGTTAATTACACTTTATGTAATACTAACAGTATCATCTATTATATAAAATAAATGACAGAAACGGTTTTTGCTTCTGCTGTAAAATTTACAGAATGCTAATTACTATGTTTTACCAATAAGCGAATATAATCTTATCTAACTAAAAACTATATATATTGATGTGGTTTAAATAACCATGCTATATATTGATTTGTAATTGTGTTAAAACATATGTTTTTTCAATTCTTAAAATAATATTTTTATTAATGGATAAAGAATTAATTATTTAAATGATACTTAAATATTCATTATTTGATGAGATTTTCTTGGTGTTCTGGTTGTCGTAGAGGAAAAATAAGGTTTTCTTCTATGTTTGTATTTTTAGAATCGGTTGAGAAGAAATTAAAAAATATTATTATTGTTGTCAAATATGATGTATTATGTTTTATGTACAAAATTGTTTAATTAACGATGATATGACAAGTATTGTAGACGTAAATAATTGATTTAGAGTATAAACTAATTTGAATTAAATATCCCGCCATTATTTAAACAGGTGTAAATGAAAGGATAATTTTGACAGTTCCTGTAGTAGACATTTTTAAATTGAATGACAATTATGGAAAATGCTTTGCGATTAGGTTTTTTAAAATGTAAGAAGAATAATTAATATACGTAGTATTAAATTAAAGGGATATAAATATTCGAAAGTAAATAGTAAAGAGAAATATTGAATTATAAAGGTAGGTGTAGATTTCTGATTGGAGAATTTGAATAAGCTAAAAAGGTTGTCAAGGGAATTGGTTTTAAAAAATAATAAATAGGAATTTTACAGAAAGTAATTTAGTGCGGACGTATATTTTTTTTATGTGAGAAAAAAACGCATAAAAAATTATACGCATTAGTATTTTTGTGAATAATAAATTCAAAGAAGCAGTAAGTGATTGCTATTATACGATTTAAAAGAATAAGAAGGTTTAATTATAAAAATTAAAAAATCACTTACCATTAATTTATAAAATCCGGATCCAAATCAATTAAAGTGTCTGAAGATATCACAAGAGGAACCATTAGATGTGCTTGAAGATATAGTCCAGGTTCAAAAATCCGTATTATTTCAAGATTAACTATTAGATGTGCTTGAAGATATAGTCCAGGTTCAAGAATCCGTATTATTTCAAGATTAACTATTAGATGTGCTTGAAGATATAGTCCAGGTTCAAGAATCCGTATTATTTCAAGATTAACTATTAGATGTGCTTGAAGATATAGTCCAGGTTCAAGAATCCGTATTATTTCAAGATTAACTATTAGATGTGCTTGAAGATATAGTCCAGGTTCAAGAATCCGTATTATTTCAAGATTAACTATTAGATGTGCTGAAGAATATAATCCAGGTTAGGAAATTCGTATTAATTCAAGATTATCCATTTGACGTGCTGAGGGATATAATCCAGTTTCGAGGAAGTGTTTTTTATTTTGAGGTACAGCTAAATTTCAATATTCAAGATCCACAAGTATTAGTAGCAGGCCATTTTGGTGATACCCATCATCTGTACGTACGAAGAAAAGTGTAATACTCCAGGACGGGACATTAAACCGTATCTATCTATAAAACCCACAGCCGTACTTCATAAAGAGAAAGAAATTAAAACAACATAAAAAACTAAAAAGTGTATTATACCGTATCTATCAAGGAATTTTTCATTCGGAGAATTGTATGTCGGAAAACTTTCTAGTCAGGAAATTCTTCGATCGAGAAATTTTTCAGTTAAGAATTTTTTTTCTGTCAGGATTTTTCAGCCGGGGAATTGTTATCGAGGAAGTTTCCTAGATCTACTCTCGTTAACTCAACACTGCTTAAAATATTGGGGAATACATTTTTACACCAAGTTGCTGTTGGAAATTAAAAGTCTCCATATGAAAAGTGGCTATTTAATTCTGATAGATAAGGAGTCATACAGATTTAACCGAAGTTTTACTGAATTTTAAAAATATTTATCATGTAAATAGTATGTTTTTTGATTAAATAACTTTCATGATACATAAACATTGACCCAACAAAAGTTAAGTTGTTTATATTTTGTGTGTTTATATATTAGTCACATACTTTTATTCATTTGCTTTAAATTAAACTATCCAAACATTTATGATTTTTTTTTGCTCTGTTTCTGTAGTAATCTTGTGTTGACAATAAAGTGATATAATACTAAAGATAACCCATAATAAACAAGACCAGGTGCGTTAACTAAAATATAGTTATAATTATAACAAATATTTAGTCGATATGTCATGTGGATTCGCGATTGTATAGTGTAATACTACCACATAATAATTAACTATATCCGTAATTAGACGATTAAATTTTTACAAATCCATTCGCATATTTATAAACATTTCTGAGCAATAGTAAAAGGAAGATTAAAGTAGTTGGTGTGTCATTCACATGAGGATAATATGTTTATAATACGCTACTGTTCTACATGAAAGCAGTGTCTCGCAGATGTTCATCTGCAAGAGCCGTTGTCTTAAGACGTTTAAGGATAATAAATTGCAGTAAAAATACCATTTCCCGTATTTCTAAGAACTATACTTCAACCGTTTTTAGCATATGGCACTGATTACTATCAAGTCTACTAACGTGTATTTGATGGCCATTACCACTTTTATGTAAGTTATTTATGGTCTTTCCTATATATACATTAGTTATCTTGGCGCAGCGGCAACGTAATTCAATAGCAATTATGTAATAACAAAATATCAATTGGACAGCAAACTGTCATCTAAAAGTTTCGAGTAAAGTTATAATAAACAATCGTTACTATCTATGCAGTTTTATTAAACGGTCTTGATCTATCATAGACATGCATTTAATTGCAGTACACAAACAATATCGACGCAAATGGTGTAATTAAAAGAGTAAAACGTGTAATCAAAACAATATGTGCAGTTTTACGTTAAGAATGTAAAATCCATAGATGTCCATAGTGTAAAAACAACAGTGGTTAGTAATGCACTCAGTATTGAGTAATGTCAAATCTCAGCCAGCAATTAGCAAATATATTAAAATTCTCTGCCGAAATATAGAAGAAATGTATTAAAAATAATTAGTTATGTTGGCGTAGTAGCGATTGTTCCATGCTTTATTTTTCACATTTTCACTTTTAGACATTTCTTATTTGCATTATATCTTGTTAGACATCGAAACTTTTTAGATGACAGTTTGCTGTCCAATTGTCATTTTATTATTAATTGCTATTGAGTTACGTTGCCAAGATAACAAATTACTTATAATACATTTCTTGGATATTTCGGCAAAGAATTTTAATTGTATATGTATACAGGGTGTTATAAATTAAGTCGGCACTATTGTTAACGTTGTTATTAATGTAGCTACAGTATCGGTTAAATTAGCAAAGTAGTGGTATTTTTATTGTGAACAATGATGGCAGAACCGAAAATACAGTTGAACTTCTAACTTTCGCGCTATTTACAAAAGTTATTTTTTTTTAAATGAAACACCCAGTATATTTTTGCAAATATTGAAAGAAGGAATTATTTTAAAGAAGAAATCTTTCATACATTATGACAAAAAATAAAAGTTGCGGCAGTTATCCACTATTTTGTACAGCAATTCATATCAATAAAATCAAGATGGCTATGGTAAAAAAAAACAGCAAATATTAAACAAGCATTGTTTATTATAACTAGACTAAATACTAAATATGAGGTTATATTTATAATTTTTAAATGTCGCATCACAAACGTTCGAACATGAAACTCTCCTAAATATTACTTATCTAACTAGATTTTAATATAATTGCCAATGCATTGGCCATTTTTTTTTCATACGTTGAACCATATTCAAAAATATATACTAACACGACGACCACGTTAAGAATAAGTACGTATAACTTTTTTTAATATTACAAAAAACTTCATTGTTTTGATATGCATAACTATTTAATTATTTAAATTAATTACATTAATTTTTAACTACTATATTCGTAATGTAGTTGTTTATATCTTAAATGCTATATGCTTTACATTGCGAACAATTAACGAAATTCATTTTGAACAATTTTTGGTCCAAATTCAATCAACGCCTTTATTACATTTTTAAATTTATTACTACAGATCAAATGAAGTGCTTATTAACCCCCCTGACGTACATACTTTAAGCGAGTATGCCTTTATTTTTTTAATATTAGTATGAAGCATCGGATTATTTGGAGCTCTTTAAGTATTTTTTTTTCCGAAGAAACATGCGTGAATAATTTTACCTTTTTGGTCACTTTGCAGAATAAATTTGTTCTATTCCTTAGATCCAGTTTCTATTGATGTCTCTGGAAATGTCTTAGCTTCCTTGAGACTGTGCTACAGATCTTTTGTTTCCGAACTTGACTTGTCATTGACGTTTTTCTTTATATATAAAGCCCTTGTTACCATTCACCCCTCACAAACAGAACGACGCTGTTCGACTTGATCTCCAGATATACAGGGTTAGTTAAAAGTATGGAGACGGCGATTTATTGTCGTTAATATTCATTTTAGAGAATTATGTTCAATATAAAAGTTTGTTAGGATATTTTGATCTACATTTGAGAATATTTGATTTTTTTATCTTCAATTGTTTTTTAGTTACGCCTGTCCGCGCAGTTTTTTTAAATGGGAACTAGTAAATTTTACTCTATCATTCGATAGAGAATTTTTTTCTCTTTACAATAATATTTTTGTTTTTTTAAAATTCATTTTAATAATTTTTTTATAAGAAAAGGCCGGTTCAAGTGTTCACAGATGTTCGGTACATCGCAGATAGATAGAAGCGATGCGATAAACAAACTTGAGCGACATAATTTTATCAGTGGTTATTGTGTACGTCAAATCTTTGACAGAAATAATTCATTTGTGCAATTTGTTGCTGTTAATATTAACAATGGCGAGTTTAAGTGAACATGAACGAATTGAAATACTTATGATGTTGGGTTATGGAGATAGACGCAGAAGTTTACAAGACGTTTGTAATTTATTTAATGATACGCGTCCAAATAGAAATCCAATTTCTAAATCCGTTGTTGGTAAAACTTTAAGACGCTTTGAACAAACTGGTAGCGTTAAAGATTTGCCAAGGAGTGGTAGACCTAGAACAGCAAAAAGCGATGATAACAAACTGGATATTTTATTGGCTGTATCTGAAGATCCTCATTTATCAACCAATCAATTAGCGGCCAATTTCAATATTTCGCAGTCATCGATCGTGTCATTTTTAAAAAGTGAAAAGTATAAACCTTATAAGGTACACCTTGTACACGAGTTAACGGAAGATGATTTTGATAGGAGATTACAATTTTCTGAAGAAATGTTAAATATTTGCAATAATAATGAAAATTTTGTCAACAATATTTTTTTCTCTGACGAAGCCACTTTTTGCCTTACCGGTGAAGTAAACAGACAGAACTGCAGATACTGGTCATCGGAAAATCCTTTTTGGTTTTTGGAGCACCATACGCAGTACCCGCAAAAGGTTAATGTTTGGGTTGGCATTCTTGGCGGTCATATTATCGGTCCCTTTTTCATCAATGGCAATTTAACTTCGGGTCTGCATTTGTAGTTATTGCAAAATGAAATAATACCTGCTTGTGCTACGCTCTATCCACATGAAAACAATGAACACCTGCACAATGACAGTATCTGGTTCCAGCAAGATGGCGCCCCACCACATTATGGTGTAAATGTTCGTCAATATCTGGACAACGTTTTTCCCCACAAATGGATTGGAAGACGAGGAACCATTGAATGGCCAGCCCGTTCGCCAGATTTAAGTCCTTTAGATTTTTTTCTTTGGGGATACGTAAAAAACAAAGTTTACGAAGATAAGCCCGATAACGTCGAAGATTTACAAATCCGAATTACCAGAACGATACAAGAAATTCCCCGAGATTTTTTACAGAACTCTGTTCGGGGTTTTGTAAATCGATTGGGTCATTGTCAAATTACGAATGGACGACAATTTGAACACTTACTTTAATTTACTTTGTTATTAATTTGTTTAATTTTTCTTGTAAAAGTTATTAAAATGAATTTAAAAAAAACAAAAATATTATTGTAAAGAGAAAAAAATTCTCTATCGAATGGTAGAGTAAAATTCACTAGTTCCCATTTAAAAAAACTGCGCGGACAGGCGTAACTAAAAAACAATTGAAGAAAAAAAAAATCAAATATTCTCAAATGTAGATGAAAATATCCTAACAAACTTTTATATTGAACATAATTCTCTAATATGTATATTAACGATAATAAATCGCCGTCTCCATACTTTTAACTAACCCTGTATATAAAAGTCAGCTGTCAATATGAAATTGGTGTCGTATTTTGAATGTCTATATTATTTCTTGTTTGATTAGTAAAAACGTAATACAAAATTGTGATCAATCAATTGTGAATTGTTATCGAGAGATAAACCGTGGCCCACCTACTGTGGATAAAGCTATAAGTAACAATAGTGGCCCTCAACTAAGTGGCAGTGAATAAAGTGAAGTATTCAAGATCCCACCCCCAAGGAAATTCCGAAAAGGAAGGACTCCAGGTTAATAACACCAGGAGGTACCCCAAGACCAGCCACACTTGGACCAACTCCTATCTGGATGTGAACCACCACCACTGAACAGAATGTCGTCCCCTAAGCATGCTGTTGCTCGCAAACGAGATGCCATCTCCGCATCCGCTGACGTCAACTTCTGCAGTGTCTACTACCAGGAACCACTACAACCCTACAGTGGATATCCTGACGAAGACGCCGTCACCTTCATAGAAGCATTAGAAGAATACATCCAGCAGTTTACCCTAGAAACACCGGAGAACATCGACCACGCGGTACGCCCATACTTAATAGGGGTAGCCGCTGCATGGCACTATCGCTTTCGGGACACCTTCTGGCATGTGGAAAGTTTTGCTGGACGATTCCGGATGGAGTTCTTCAGCGACAGAGACTATGCGGCCTTCATGACGAAATCGCCCCAAGAGGGCAATATTCAAACCCCGCTGTTTGACACCACCGCTTCAAACGACGCACCAATCGAATATGTATACATGGTGCAGGAAAACCAGAAGCCACTACAGTCAACAGAGGACTACTCCAGCATGGAGCCCATCCAGGCCACCACAGCCCTACAGTGGACACCCTGGCGAAGAGCCCCTAGTCTTTGTGGAACTGCTGGAGGACTACCTACAGGAATTTCGTCAGGATGTTGCAAGAGATGTCGACCGTGTAGTCACTTCTCACCTAACGGGGGAAGCTGACAGGTGGCATCGACATTTTTGGGGCACCTTCCGGTCGATGGCAGTGTTCGGCAGACGTTTCCGGATTGAGTTTTTCAACGACCAGACTATGCAACTTTTATGAAAGTAAGTCAGAACACGTCTATCACCATCAGCACTTCTGACATCGAATACACAGATTACGTGTGTATCACAATGGATAACAAGACAACGTCGCAGTCCTCCGCAGACGGACTCATTATGGCAACGGGTGTGCCAAAACAGGACGATGTCCCAATCCTAGTGACCTACACCATCCCTCCAGATGCCGAGCACGTGGATCATGGGGAAACCACTGTGGATAATAAGACGACGCCGCAGTCCTCCATAGACAGACTTACTATGGCATCAGACATGCCAACCCAGTATGAGGAGTCTATCCCAATAACTACCAAAGCTACGGTACCGAATGGTCAGCAGCGCCGACCCTACAAGAAAATGGGTCGAGCTTACTGGAGGACACCGGATCATAGGCCATTTGGTCCGGGCATCCGCCTGTCAAGAACTACGCTGACCGCCTAGAGAAATGGACCAACCACGAGGCACTCCATTAGATCCAAGGAGCAGCCCTACAACCAGCCAGCAGGATTTGGAGCATCAATCGAAGCAGCGTCTTTCAGAGGGGGGGGGGCGCATGTTACCATTGACCCCTCACAAACAAAACGACGCTGTTCGACGTGATTTGCAGATCAAATATCATGTCCTCAAATGATGTTATTTACAAAACATCATTAGGGAACACCCTAGACTACGTTGTTTCTTATAACCTTAATATTCTATGATCGTTTACTTTGAGTTAGGTATGTTGAAACCGCCACTTGCGTACAGATGCCTCCGAATCTCTCAGCTAATATGTTACATTACTCTATCATTTATAGTGCTCTAACTTTCCCATCTCTAGACAAGAATTAAATATATGAACAAACACCGGCAGCAAAGTCGACATGTGCACAGTCGATGCATGGAGGGTATCCACACCCTGCGACTGAGATTTCAGTGAAGCTAGAGATACCATCACATCATCTTCTGAAATCAAAGAGAAACTGGAACTAGAAATATCGTCTCTAGCGTATTCAGAGTAAAGAGACTGACCAATATTATAAAAAAAGTTTTTCGAAATTCGAAGGTAGAAATGTTTTTTTTCTGCGAATATGCTTCTATACAGATTTATCTAGAATACAAAAGTATAATTCGGACCTGAAATAATATTTCTACTCTTAAAAAAGCAAATATCTTACAATTTTGCATTCTGTACAGACTTTTTAAGAATACAAAAGTATGTAATGCTCGAATTGGAATTTTTGTATATAAAAAATGTCAAAATTCGACCGGAAGTAACACTTTTAGTCTTATAGAATAGCAGTGTTTTGTAAATATTTCTAGATTTATGCATTCTATAGTAATTTATTACAAGAAAATAGTACTCTGAGCCGGATTTGGGATAATTTATGTGTTTAAAAAATTTCAGAATTCAGACCGGAAGTAACACTCTTACTCAGAGGTTTAAGAAAATACAAAACTTCAAACTTAATTTGGACCACACGTTTCAGAAGGCACGAAAGTCATGTGATGGCTACACCTCATTTTTTATGTAGAAGATCAAGACAATCTGAAAATATATATCTTTTTGGTGAGATGATTTCATGAACAGCTGCAGGCAAGCTTGTTGTAAAATAATCACGATAATAATTATATGAAGAAAAAGGATATTTTTTTAACAAAACAATACCTCATAAATATTATCGTCGTAAAATGCTACTTGGGATGAAACATTCTGGACTAACATCGTCGTTTTAAATAATCGTTTGTATATATGCATTTATTATTACGAAACCTCATTCAATAAAAACATGTGTATGTTGTACTTCAACTAGAGTGTAACACTTGGAACGTCAGTTTCATTTAAAAGGTTGTTTTCTTGGCAAATTTATTCATTGGTAGCTAAGTGCAATGGCAGATGTTCTAAATACCGGTATTAACAAATCCCGCGTTGATTTGGCAACAATTCATTTATAAATGGCGCCCAACTGGTAGCGACGCCTACTATATTATGCGTGCAAAGAAAATGTAAGAAACATCTATATCACAAAATATTTGAAAGTAACAGACTATTACATGATATTACTTTACAATCCAGTGCAAGTACATATTTTCATATTTTTTTAAATGTAATTTTCATTCTAAAAATAAACATACATGGAAATTCACCGTTTTCAACTAAAGTAATACAAGTGTAATATGTATGTATTTGTTGCATATAAAATTAATTTATTATCAATTTTAATTGAATGTGTTCTATTCTTAATCTCCTCAATAAATCTATTGCTGAAAGTTCTAGTTAGAAACTGCCGGTATTCTTCCGGGCAAGGTTGAAGGTACACTTTATTAGTTCGATTTGGAGCGCAAACCATTTTTGCCTGTCTTATACGTAGTATAAGGAAGTAATTTGTTCACGTTTTGAAGTCTCCTGATGGCGAAAAAGTGGTTTTTCAAAAATCTCCCGGGCAGTAGTAGTTTACTACAGCGAAAAAATAAAATTTCACCAATATTTCGTCAACTAAAATTTTAACAAACTTTTTAAAGAATACAAATGTTCCTATCAAAAATAAATTTGAGAAAATTTTTATTAGAAATGTATTTAGAAATACTTATCAGAATAATGTTTGTAAATAAATATAACATAACATATCTGTCAAAACAATATGTGTACACTGTTACGACTATAGACAATTCTTACACATAAGTGTTTCTCAAAATGACCAAGTAATCAGTGTTAACTTAAAAATTTAGGACACACAACCTTCACTTGAGATTAGACTGTATATAAGAAGGTAAGGAAACATGCACAATAACACGAAATTTTGTATAAGTATCTTCGTCAACTAAGAATACAAAATTGCGTGATTTTACCAAAATGATGATATATTTAATTCAGTCTAGAAGAAACGCGCAATTTAAAATTGCACTATATTCATATTCATATGCTGCTTGCTTTTATGTACATTAAACGGGAAATTTGCTTGATTAACCAGGCAACTAATATTTATTGTTAGTTCAACCTAAAAATATTAACCAAAGAAGAATCATTACTGGGACATGTTATTTACTTCAGTCAAAGCGAAATATTTACTTATATCAACGCTTCCATTTTTAACAAATGATTTTGGATAATCACTTAATGAATTTCTGTCTCTACGTGTGTGATTGTAATGAATAGAAATTTCTTGCGCCGAATTATCCGCCAATACACTTCACTGCTATCATATTTTTTCAGCTTTAGTAATGATAATAATAATAATAATTTTTATTACCTGTCTGAAATATCTATTTTTAGGGTAAAACACGAAAATTAAGAATGGTTAACAATAATTGACAATACGGTACAATAATAAAAGTAATAATAAGCAAACTTATAAAACATATTATGCAAAATAAAATGAACAAGATTGTAATTACACTAAAGAAAATAAAGAAATTACTTTCTTCAGAAGGGGTCAGAATATAAACGGTTAGCATGGAGAGAGGATTCGAATAGCACATTTGTTCGAGCTATGGGTACGTAGAATGTATCATCTGATCTAGCAGCATACTTGGGCACGGAAAATTGACTTGATAAAGAAAAGCAGGTGAATCAATACCATTGTTAACAAATTAGATGTGGTATTATCCGTGTGGTGTAAATATCACAACACAACCTTCCTGTCAAGTGTCAAATGCATATTATAATATAATAATATAGTACAATCTACGAGGAAAGAATAGAACAAGAGAGATAATAAAGTGGTGGGGGAATAGGCATTATTTAGACGGAAGTTACCACTTTAAGGTAGGTCAGTTATGTCAATATAGTGCTTTTATAATGGTGAATGGTGTGGCTTGTGGCCATTCTAAAACGACAAAAAAGAAGAATCTCACTTTTTCTCTTCACAGGTAAAGTTAATTTCAAATTGGCATTCAACATAGGCAATAATAATTTAAAAAGTATGTATTTTGAATAAGTTGTCATATATCTGACATGTTCTACAAGGAAAGAATAGAACAGGAGGGAGTCTCCTTAAAAATAATATTTGTCCAAAATGGTAACTCAATATGGCCGCCTCAATGCATAGAATATGTATGTTACACCACTGAACACATAATCAAACATATCAGATATATAACAAGTTATTCAAAATACTCATTTTATAAATTATGATTGGTCAATATTGCCATAACTGACCTGCCTCAAGTGGTAACTCCGTCTAAATAATACCTATTCCCCCACCAGTTTATTATCTTTCCTGTTCTATTCTTTCCTCGTAGGACATGTTTTTTTTATGTATTCAGTGGCGTAACATACATATCCTAGGCATGTTTTTTTTAAATGTTTTCTTTAATACAGTTACTCTTTCTTTAATACTCACTTTGGACAAATATTATTTTTAACAAGACACTCTCCTGTTCTATTCTTTCCTCGTAGAGTAGAATAACATCCTAACTAACAAGTGATTAAAATGTCGTCATTATAATGAGTTACCAACCTTAACCTGTCATTGTCCAACTGACAAGTATGTTGTCTGTCTCCATAAGACTTGTTCTATAGTTACTGAACTTTTTCTTTAGGAATTCATTTCTGTTTCTTGTGAATCAGAAAATAATGTTATTTTTTTTATTTGTATGACTATAAGAGATTAGTGTTTATTTTTGTTACCTTGTTTATAGCAAATTTATTTTTGATTTCGTAAACTTATTTAGCGGAAAAGATACACTCAGTTACATTTTATTTACTGATTTCACCCTGTTACTTACTATCATTGAAAAGACAATAAACAAAACAAAACAGAAAGATTAATATGAGTGCTCAAAAAGTTTACACGGACCTAGTGAAAATTGACAAGGTCGACAATTGGTGTACTAATGGCCGACTACCGAAGTGTAAGTGGCCAACTACTACCAAATATGTCTGTTTTCGAAAAACGCATACTAAGCATTCTCTGTCTCACTCATACGTTCCTCAAAAAAAGCTGACTGCTGGAGCATTTCACCCTACATTGATTGGTTTATTGTATTTCAGTAAATTCCCCTGCTGATTGCTTATGTGTGTGCATTAAAAAAAGAAAAAGAATTGCAGAGCAATACGTTTGTTTATTTACCGAGAATTTCAAGTCGTACTTATAAGGCCAATTTTTTTGGTTTTTTTGGTATACAGTGTGCACGCGGTCTACCTGCGGATGAATATATTAGACAAGCTGGTCGACTATAAGTGAAAGAATAAGGGAACAGCCTCTGTTACTAACATTAGAGCTACGTTAAAGTCGACACCGCAGAAATCGTCCGTGAAAATTACTACTGTTACTGTTAATAACAAATTCTTTAACCAAGAATAAAGTCATTTACTGTACTGCTTTAGAGAAGATGGAAAATAATATTAATCAATAAAAAATCACTACCTGGATAATTTATAAGTAGAGACTTGTTGAAGCATCAAATAATCGCAGTAAACAATTTTAGTAACGGATTTCATCACAGCTTCCCAAATTGTATGAGTAAATAAAAGAAATGATCATCAATTCTAAAAACTTAAAAATAATAATTTTTTTCTTAAAATAAGAAATATAGCTGATATAAGAAAAACAAAACGTAACAATAGCAAAACTCTTATTGAGATAAAAAGTAAATAATTCCGTAGTATTGTAAAATAGAAAAGAAAACAAACTAAAATTCTGAAAAAAGAGAATAAATTTGTATGAAACTAAACAAAATATTTCAATAAGATAAACTATAAACGCAGAAACAATGAATTTAATTGGAAGTTAAAATGAAATTATTAAAGAAAAATGAATTTCTACAAGTACTTAATTATTTATTAAATGTAACCCGGGTGATTATAAAAATTTCGTCGGACATTTGTTAAAATTTCCGGGGTAACATGATTCGAAACTTCAATAATTTTGGAGCGTAATTGTTCTAAATTAGATGAACGAAACGCCATTTAAAAATGTGCTTGCTAGTCGATTCAACACCGATCGTTAACAAAATTGAAATGAAATGCGCATGTTCAGCTGCTATCCTAAACGCGAGTCAGTCAGCTTAACTACACTCGACCAATAGAACAGTTTCTATATTGCTTTGTCGTACTAACTCATACAAACTCTCGGTGTCGTCGTTTTATCACATAGTAACCCTAGTAGCACACAATATGGGGCCAACGTTGGCTGTCGGTCGTTTATTTATTGGACTGACATCGGCATCTGATATCAATCCGATGTAGAAGAGTTAACATTTTACAACGTTGGATAAATATCACTGCATGATATTGGCCCAATATTTTGCACAGACATTTTTCCGTTTTGAGCATTTACCTTATATTTCATAAGACAAATAAAGTACAGAGAATTTACTTGATTTGAACTACAAAATGAACAAACAAAATGTGTTTTGTATTTCATAGATCACAACCCACTTGTTAGCCAATTATGTTAATAAAATAAAAAACTCTTTAAAAATACAAAATTTCAATAATGCGCCCGTGGGCGATGAGTCATGGGCCTCTCGTGTCCGGTGTCTAAAATTATTTATGAAAGTGTGCGTAGTACTTTTAATGTTAATTTGGTGAGAATCATTATTGCAAATGCTTAATTAACTTTGAGGATCTATATATTTCATTTCACAAACCAACAATTATTCATGGTACAGTGTGTAATATATTCTGTGATAAATTAATATAGACTATATCAATATTGTCTTGCAAAGTTAATACGATGTTGGCGTTTAATCGCAGAATAACAAATTGTGACGTCTCGTTAATCTAAATTTATATCGATTGAAATTGATATTATGTAGGCATTTTTCTTTAATGTTAATAGTATGTAGATTTTTGTTGTCAATAAAATATCAGTATCAGATATTTAACCAATATATTACCAATGCAGACAACGTTGATCTGATATCAATCCAACAACATAAATTAACATTTACTTGATATAGGAATTTTATATTCGTACGACATTGGGTGGGAGTCACTGATGTTCTACCGACCTTAGAATATTGGAGTAACATTGGCCCGCTTTGAGGCCAACGAACTTGGCTACTAGGGAAATGCCATCCGCAGCTTGCCGGCAAGCACTTGGTATATTGTCGTAGATTGCCCGCGTTAGTAGACAAAGTTCAAAATCATCATTTCATCTACGGATAATACATTTTCATGTTCAATCTGAGTGCAGTTGCCTTGTTGTCTTGAAAATGTATTAGTCTACGTAGTACCTTAAATCTTTTCACAGATATCACATCTGCTATAAGACTGAAGCTGTTATTCAGTGCCCTGTAGTTTTCAAACGACTGCATCCGTATGTATTGTTAATGGAAATTTCTGTACTTCCCATATTTTGTTTTTCTTATCTTTTGTTTTCGAAGCCATACTAGGTACGGCACATCATCTTCCTCGTCCCAATCATCATCTTAAGCATTTGCACCTTGATGAGGTATATTTGATTTAGGCTCAAAACTAGAATCTAAATTGTTGTCAAACTCTTCATCATCAGATGAGGATTTAACATCAGAAACATAGGCATATTCAGGTCGTAACGCCGTTATATACTCTGGCGGCCCTTTTTACCGGCTTTAGAGACTTCTAACGGCAATTTTCAAAAACTGGTTACAAATTACAAATTGTTTCAAATTCTCAAACTTTCAAATTTTAATTTATTCAATTCCTATATTCTGCTGCCACTAATTCCTTGTTATAAATATTTATGCTGATAGTTTTATGTATTTCAGTAAATTCCCCTGCCGATTGCTTATGAGACTGCAAGTATGTGTGTGCATTAAAAAAGGAAAAAGAATTGCAGAGAAATACGTTTGTTTATTTACCGAGAATTTCAAGTCGTACTTATAAGGCCAATTTGTGGAATATGTACTGGTAAATGTTGTGGTATACATTCAATATGATACAGGATATGAGTGTTCAGTCTTGTCATCCGTGTATATGTTCGAAATCCGAACATGTATAATATATACATATATAAATGTATGTATGCATGATGTCTAATTATTGTGGAATGTGGTATGTAATATACCTACACGAAACTTACATATGTATGTTTTATGGTGGCAAGGCTGACAAACAAATAACGAGAGAACGAGCAAAAAAAAAAGAAGCGCGTGCCAATAATATTTATGCGGATGTTGACGACAAACGGTGAATAGTTCGATAGAACAGATGACCGGACACCGCTTGGTTCGACAATAGCGAGTCGCCGCGATGTCGACGTTAAAATTTCTGATTCCGACTGTTGTCGGCTAATTCTGGCGGCCGGGTATTTCGTAGAAATTGCCGGTTCATGTGATCTCCGTGGCGTTGTTTACAGGGCGAAGACCACGCGGTCCCGGAGCTTGCGTAACACCGCCGTAAATATGGGAGTTTTGGTGCCAGCACCAATTATTGCTGCTGCTTTTATTGTCGACGATGGAATAGACAGTAATTCGGTTGGCTTATGTAAACTGATAAATCACAAATTTATTGGCTTTCCCTGGTGCCCGTTGACCCGGAGGAAGGAAAATACAAATAACAATCGTACAATCACATTGGTTGCTTTTTTAGCGTTCGTATTCTAAAACTTTAATCAGTGAGGATGGATTTGTCGTGCTGATAGTTTGGTACTCAGAAGGGGTTTTAGAAAATTTCACTTTTTTTAATCATCCATGAGATTAAATGTGATTTTTCTTTTATGGAAGACCATCAAGACGCTTCCAAAGTGTAATAAATTATTTAATTTATAGTAACAAATATTATTAACATTAATCTTACAAAACAAATAGTTTAATAACTCTGATTATTTCCTTCACCTGTCAAATTTAAATTTTGTCCAATCACAATCAAAACTGAAGTTGAAATTAACCAATGAAAGGTACCGGTTCTTGATATCAGCGACTATTACAAATCGACTATTCAAATGTAGGTAACAAATCAAGTATGTATTTTTTCATTAAGTGGCATACGTGTCAAATAGATGAAAATGTCCGACAAAAAGAGATTTAGCGATGTTTCGGATGAAATTATTGATAATCACATCGATTTGACAACTCATTTTTTATTATGAAACTTGGTTTAGGAAATAATCTTAACAAATATAGCTCGAGCTTGATAAGTAGTCGACTATTACATTGTTTCAATTTTTCTCGTGTGCCTCCTAATTTGACTTAACCAAAATTGGCATTAATAATTAAAGACTAAAGCCCTCGAGCTAAAGCTCTCGTGCTCTAGTCAAATTATTAATGCCAATTTTGGTCTCGTCAAATTGACCGTAGCGCACACTCGAAAAATTGATCACAATGAAATAGTCGACTATTTGTCAAGCTCTCGTTATATTACCTTTGACTACCAAATTTCAACTTTTGGTTCTGCGATTGAAATGACGTAGATATATTAATGTTTATAGAAACATTTATTTTAATAAAAGGTGGATGGTGAAATTAAATTTAATGACAAGATTTTTCTGTCTATAACATATTTTAATAAACAACATCCACAGCATGCAAATCTGCATTTTAGTGACATTTTTTTGTAATTTATTTATTTTTATACAGGGTGTCTCTAAAAGGTCTTTAAACAACTCTACCACGTATTTTTCGGACCAAAATAAACCGATTTAGCAAAACTTGGCTTAGTCAAAGTTGCTTAGTTTGTGCGCAATACGGTCCTGAAGTTGCAGTTGGAAAATTGTTTTTTTGTTATAAATTTGAAACGGCTGGAGCGATTGCGCTAAATTTTGTCACGTTTACATAGTTTTATGAGTCAAGAAATTCTGTATCAAAATTGTGATAGTAATCAATCCATAGGCGGAGAACCTGCGTTTATAAATATTAAAACATTTCCATTTTCTACGCCAATGGATAAAAAAGAGTTTGTCTATAAAATTTAGATTAAGTGTCGTAAGTACAAGAAAAAAGGTACTCTTGGTAAGACTCGAAAAATTGCATCGTTTTCTCAAAAATCGCATTTTAAGATTTGAGAACATTAACTAGAGGATGGCAGCGCATACTGTGTGCTCCATGTACATGTATCTTTAAGCCGTGTACACGTGTCTTAGGCCGTTTAGACGTCTCTTTAAACTATGTACACGTCTTTTGACGTCGTTTTTGAATTGATAATTTTTTTTTGTAAAATGTTTTCTTTTTTAAAAAATACAGAACGGCCAATACCAGATAGGTTAAAACAAAAAGGCACTGGTTTACAAAAAAGATATTCTATTTATCTCGACAATTGATGCAAAAAATGCTATTTTTTTGATGTTTTTTTTTTGTTTTAAGAATTCCACTTGTGCCCTGCGTTTTGTAAAATACATATGTTTGTATTATATGGTTTACAAAAAAGATATTCTATTTATCTCGACAATTGATGCAAAAAATGCAATTTTTTTGATGTTTTTTTTGTTTTAAGAATTCCACTTGTGCCCTGCGTTTTGTAAAATACATATGTTTGTATTATATGGTTTACAAAAAAGATATTCTATTTATCTCGACAATTGATGCAAAAAAATGCTATTTTTTTGATGTTTTTTTTTGTTTTAAGAATTCCACTTGTGCCCTGCGTTTTGTAAAATACATATGTTTGTATTATATGGTTTACAAAAAAGATATTCTATTTATCTCGACAATTGATGCAAAAAATGCAATTTTTTTGATGTTTTTTTGTTTTAAGAATTCCACTTGTGCCCTGCGTTTTGTAAAATATACAGTAGTGCTCACAAGGCTACGTTAATATAGAGAGAGGAGAATATAAGTGGGGGGTGTACATCAGACAGCGACGAACCTAAGAGGAATCAATTGCATATAACCTGTGGGAGAGCGCAGAACAGGATGGAGTATTCATTAGCGGAAAAAGTACAAATCGTAAAGTGGTATCATCAAGGTCACTCGACTCTATCCATTAGAGGCCTTTTTAGAAATAATTTTGAAATCGGCCTGTTCCTTGTATTGATACAATTCGCCGCTTTGCAAATAATTTTGATAAATTCCGATGTGTTTCACCTTCTAAACATAAGAAACCAAAAGAAAATGCGAACGAAGAAAATATTCGTTTCATTTAAAATATCCTATTTACATTGTATTTTATTTACTTTGATGTTAGCAAATAGGGACAAATAAAAATAACATTGAAGAATTCACATGACAAATGTTTTGCGTTGTATGTGAATACGTTCACCGCACTTTCTCGCTAGCCAGGGTGTTATAGTATATATGTTTGTATTTAGTTGTTATTGTTGGTTTCCATAGTTATGACTATTTGAATATTTGACAACGACTTTTCTGGATTTTCAAAAGTGTTTTCCATCATTACTTTTATTTTCGTTTTGTCATGGCTGTTCAATACACCAACGAAGAATATACCGATATGTTATTAGTATATGGATATTGTCAAGGCAATTGTGCCGAGAGTGTTAGAGTATATTCGGAACGGTTTCCAAATCGTCGTGTTCCAAGTCATCCAACGTTTGCCGCAGTAGAGAGACGCCTTCGAGAAACCGGTCGCTTAGCTCCTGTAACAGCAAACTATGGCAGGCAGCGCTTTGTGAGGCAACCTGAAGTAGAAGAAGAAATTTTAGACCGTGTTAAAGAAGATCCGGAACTGAGCGTTAGACGAATAGCTAGAGAAATTGCAGTATCTAAAGATGTGGTCAATAGTGTAATTAGAGAACAATTATTACATCCATACCATAAGATTCGAGTTCAAGACCTCTTACTTCAAGATCCTGAAAGGCGCCTAAATTTTTGCCGGTTTATTGAACATAAAAGAGCAAGAAATTTAAACTTTTGCAAAAAAATCTTATTTACCGACGAAGCTTGTTTTACAAGAAGAGGGATAACGAACTTTCATAATGAACATATTTATGCAGAGGAAAATCCACATGCCATTAAAATTAACCATTTTCAACATGAATTTAAAATGAATGTATGGGCTGGAATAATCGGAAATTTTATTATTGGACCTGTCAGACTACCGCAAAGATTAACTGGAGAAGCCTATTTGATTTTTTTACAACATACTCTTCCGGACTTGTTAGATGATATACCGCTAGATATTCGACGGAATATGTGGTTTATGCACGATGGTGCACCACCACATTTTTCGATGAACGTACGACACTACTTAAACCATCACTTTCCAAATAGATGGATCGGTAGAGGTAATGATGCTCCTGTACAATGGGCACCTCGAAGACCAGATCTGAATCCTCTGGATTATTTTTTTTGGGGACACCAGAAATCCATTGTTTACAATACACCTGTAAATAATGAAGAATAATTGTGGCAACGTATTCAAGAAGCAACCAATAATCTCAGAGGTGATGTAGAAGTTTTGCAAAGAGTTCAATTTAATTTCCTCCGGCGAATAGACCTTGGTATTCACGAAAATGGTAGACATTTTGAACACCTTTTATAATATCCTTTCTTTTTTTTTTAAAAAATCATTGTTTCATTTTCATTATTTCATTGTTTAATTGTTAATAATTCTCTGTTGTCCACCAACCAGAACACAATTGGAATTTATATGAAAAAACATTAAAAAAATAGCATCTTTGTATTAATTGACGAAATAAACAGAATATCTTTTTTATTAACTAGTGCCTATTTGTTTTGACCTATTTGGTATTGGTCGTTCCGTATTTATTAAAAAAGAAAACATATCATAAAAAAATTGTTAACAATTCTTAAAATGCGATTTTTGAGAAAACGATGCAATTTTTCGAGTCTTACCAAGAGTACATTTTTTCTTGTACTTAAGACACTTAATCTAAAATTTTATAAACAAACTCTTTTTTATCCATTGGCGTAGAAAATGGAAATGTTTTAATATTTATAAACGCAGGTTCTCCGCCTATGGATTGATTACTATCACAATTTTGATACAGAATTTCTTGACTCATAAAACTATGTAAACGTGACAAAATTTAGCGCAATCGCTCCAGCCGTTTCAAATTTATAACAAAAAAACAATTTTCCAACTGCAACTTCAGGACCGTATTGCGCACAAACTAAGCAACTTTGACTAAGCCAAGTTTTGCTAAATCGGTTTATTTTGGTCCGAAAAATACGTGGTAGAGTTGTTTAAAGACCTTTTAGAGACACCTTGTATATCGTCAAATATTGTCTTATTGTCATTTATATAACTCGTATTTTTATTTTTGTATGGTTTTTGTATTATTATTTGTATATATCGCCTTTATTGTCCTATTATTGGTAAACCGTTGGACAATAAAGTGTATTATTACGAGGGGCACTTTTTATATTTTTCCAATCGACCACTAGATGGTGCTTTTGACAAATGTAAACACTATATTGTATAGTTGACAGTGACAATTTTAAGACAGTGAGTTTGTAAAATAATGGAGATTACTCATGAAGATTTTCGTTGGATGATTTTTTACGATTTTAAAAAGGGCCTAACTCCACAAGAATGCATTATATCGCTTCAGTCAACTTTTGGTAATGAAGTCCCATTAGAGAAGACAGTTTAGAATTGGTTTGCAGAATTTCGTCATGGTTTGCCTCAGTGAGTGTTGAATCACGTGAAGGTCGACTAAAATCTCTTGTGAGTCCAAAAAACATCGATGCTGTGCGGAAAATGATAGAACACGATCGACATGTGACTTACAATATTAATATAAATATAATATAATATAAATTATAGTGAGATAGAGGCATCTCTTGGCATATCACAGACCGCAGTACATTCGATTTTACATGAACATTTATTTGTAAAAGAAATATGTTGGCTGAAAATCCGAATTCACACAAATAAGATGTGGAAAATTGTAATAGTATGTTTAAAGCTTTCTTGGCTATCATTGGATAATCGCATCTAATGTTAATCCAAAATGAATTAATTGATTCTTATGAATGTTTAAAATTAAATCTCGATTATTGGAAAGCAAAATGAGTTCTTCCTCTTTATTCAAAGTTAAATTAAATACAGAAGTATCCGTTATGAGAAATGGATTACGAACCCAATCAAATTTCTTTATATCTAATTTTGGGAAATAAAGAATAATTCTCTTCTCTAATGTTGTCAAATGGTCAATAACAATTAATTCAATAGTTTTATAGCAGTCTTTTGGGACTGACTCAAACTCTTCTAAATTACCTTTCTGAGCTTTATTCTTCCATAAAGTTATTTGTTTTTGGAATCCCACCAGCTTATCGGTTGAGTTTAAGATATTTTCATTAGACTCTTGTATACTTGAATTTATGTTATTAAAAATGACAAAAATGACTGATAAGTAAGCCAATTTAGTACACCATAATCTTCCAACAAATGAACAAAATCATAATTTTTTTCTTGTTCAAAAAACATTTTCATTTGGTCTTTTAATTTCAGCACACGATATAAAACTTTTCCTCTGGACAACCACCTTACTTCCGTATGCAGTAACAAGGATTCGTACTTGGCTTCCATAGCTTGACATAATTTACTAAATAAACGACTTTTTAATGGTCTTGATTTTATATAATTAAACATTTTGACACATTGTTCCAGAACTATTTTCAATTCTGATGGCAAATATTTTGTAACAAGTGCTTCTCGATGCTCCTTTTAGATGTCCAGTCATACCTGGAGCACCATCTGTACAAATGCCAATACATGACTTTCATGAAACTTTAATTTCTTCTAAATATGAACTAATTACATCAAAAATATGTTTGCCAGTTGTAAAATCGGGTAACTCCCGACAACATAAAAATTGATTAATTATATCATTTTCGTGAATAAATCTGGCGAATGCAATTAATTGAGCTTTTCCTGTAATATCTGTTGTTTCGTCGATTTATAGAGCAAAATTTGAATTTGCAAGAGTTTTTGCAGTATTTTGGTCAATATTTTGCGACATATCTTTAATTCTGCGATGGATTGTGTCATTCTAAAGTGGTATTTTACAAATATCAATATCTGCTGATCCACCAATCATTGTTTTTATAATTTTGCGACAAGCTGGTAATATAATATCTTCAGCCAAATTGTGAGGTTTTAATTTAGCAGCAATCAATTCAGCTATTTCGTAAGAAGCTACGTGAGCCTTTTCAGACAAACCGATTTCTTTTTCAAAAACTTTTACTTGCTTGGATTTTGAAGATAAAGACTTTTGAAAGTAGCTTTTATCTTTTGTTGAAAGCGAAGGATGATTAGTCCACCAAGTGACGTTGGAGTTTGCTCGGAAACATAGCACTATTTGTTAATTTACAACCACATATCGCACACTCGGGAACAACTTTTTCATTTTCCATTGTAGAGGTAAATCCAAATTTTAAATAATCGTCATTGTATTTCCGATGAACAACGTATTTTTTGGAGCAAGAAGTATCTTTACTTGTACCTGGCGTGGGCTCAATAACTTGGCCGCTAACGTTATCATTATCACTATTATCATCGTTAAGCTTTCTTCTTTTTAAGCATTTATCCATTTTCAGAAGGTTCTGTTAAAATTAAAATAATATTGTCGAAATATTATTAAAAAAAGGCGAATTAAATATGTATTATCTTTAAATACGATTTATTCAAGTTTGAGAATACAATACTGCAAAGCCAATATGTTTATATAATTTTATAAATTGAAACTGTAAGCAAATAAATTAATAGTAAACTGAATCACATACATTTGCCAATTTTAACGAAAGAAAATGTGCAGTAACTACTATGCAATGCGTTGGGAATCCCCACTGTCATTAGAACAACCTGTTTTTGTACGTACTAGTGACAATTGTGAGCCGACTTGAGGCACATATGAAACACACAACACAACTCTCGTAACGAATGCCTATTTGCTTTCGTTACGCTACGAACGCAAGTTGCCGATGGTTTTCGAATTTCGTACGACATCGGTACGCTTCAAAACTTACGGAATACGAAAGTTCAACCGTAACGATTTTTAGGTACAATGCGTTCGAAAATGCGTAAGGAAAAGTTACAGAATAGGGGTGTAAGAAAGAACGCGTTGCAAAAAGAATAATGAAATAATTTAAAAAAAAATTATGGATTTAAATATCTATTCCTGTTAAAAGGATTTTTCATTTTAAATCATATTGTTTAATAATATTGTGGCACACTTTTAGAATTACGCGGCACACAAAAGTGCCGCGGCACAGTGGTTGAGAATCACTGGTCTACGTAGTACTTTAAATCTTTTCACAGTTATCACATCTGCTATAAGACTGAAGCTGTTCTTCAGTGCCCCGTAGTTTTCAAACGATTGCATCCGTATGTATTGTTAATGGGAATTTCTGTACTTCCCACATTTTGTTTTTCTTATCTTTTGTTTTCGAAGCCATACTAGGTACGGCACGTCATCTTCCTCGTCCCAATCATCATCTCAAGCATTTGCACCTTCATGAGGTATATTTGGTTTAGGCTCAAACTAGGATCTAAATTGTTGTCAAACTCCTCATCATCAGATGAGGATTAACATCAGAAACATAGGCATATTCAGGTGGTAACGCCGTTATATATTTTGGTGGCCCTTTTTACCGGCTTTAGAGACTTCTAACGCCAATTTTCAAAGATTGGTTACAAATTACAAATTGTTACAAAGTCACAAACTTTCAAATTTTAATTCCTATCTTCTGCTGTCACTAATTCCTTGCTTTAAATATTTATGCCGATAGAATTTCTGCACGTTGGTACTTACATATTACTTAAATTAAGAACAGATTATTCTAAAAGGATCGCAAACGATACCTTCATTAAAAAATCTGCTAACAAATCTAAAGCTATGTGGCAAATTATAAATAATTCGATATATATGCTGCATGACATGGAAAGTGCAACACCAAGAATGGGTGCGAATTTTTTGACCAAACTTGGTAGAAACGTATAACTAGTCAAAAGCAATAATTGATTAAAATTTTGTTGCGATAGATCAAGTGGTCATGACACATCTGACACTTCATTCAGTTTTCGCTGACATTAATGTGTGGTGTATTAATTGTTTGTTTGAAATTAATTTCAACGGTTTTGTCTTATTATACCTTTGTTTAACGTGTTTAATAGTAGTTTATACAACGAGTCAATAATGACAGTTATTATTCCCGAGAGCTGAATTTACTCCCGAGCCGCGTAAGCGGCGAGGGAGTAACTCAGCTCGAGGGAATAATAGTCATTATTGCGAGTTAGTATACACTACTTTATCGACGACTAACTGAAAATTACTAAAAAAAATCAAAATAAGTAAACGAAAATGTCAGATTACTATATCAATATGACGTTTGATGGTTAGGCAGTCAGTAAAATGGCCGGACTTGTCTATCGTTACTATGACAACGTTAGGAACGTTATGTTCTTATTGGCGGAATGCAGTGAATAATGGTAACGTTATGGCCCATTATTCACTGGTCGCATTTCATTATTCCCTACGGGTATTATGAGTGTTATTATTAGCCAATATTGATTAATATAATACATACTTTATTGTTTAGTCGTCGATAAAGAGTTTTATTATGCCTAGAGTGCGGCAACGTGGAAATTATCGCCAATTAAGCGAATTCGACAGAGGTCGAATTGTTGGTTTGCGAGAAGGTGGTTTTTCATACAGGGAAATTGCAAATCGCCTTAACCGGAACCAATCCACCTTTATGCGCTGTTATCAATCATGGACTAGGGAAGGTCAGGAAAGACGCTAAAGAGGAACCGAAGGCCGAAGAAGAACTAATGAGATACAGGACCGCCGCCTTTGCTTAATGGCACTAAGAGACAGGTTTTCCAGTACCAGATCAATTGCTGACGTGTGGTTAGGTAATATTGGTCGTCCTGTAACCCTTCGAACCGTTTATCGTCGAATTAGGGGTTTCGGCTTACAATCTTATCGTCCACATCTTGTGTTACCACTTACGGCTCAACACCGACAGCAACGTTTGGAGTGGTGTAGATTGCGACTGCACTGGAACGTGGAGTGGCACAGGGTGGTATTCAGTGATGAATCTCGATTTTGTCTAGGGATGCATGATGGCCGTATGAGGGTCAGACGAAGACGTGGGGAACGTCGTGATATTCAGTTTTCCGTTGAAAGGCATGTGCATCGAGCAGTGGGTGTTATGGTATGGGGTGCTATAGCATATGGGAGTAGGTCTCAATTGGTGTTCATCCAAACCACCATGAACGCCCAGCGTTACATTGATGAGGTGGTAGAACCCCATATTCTACCATATCTTCAAACGCTCGAAGACCCACTTTTCCAGCAGGATAATGCCCCTCCCCACGTAGCGAGAATTTCTGTAAATCGATTGGAAGAGGCTCATGTCAATATCTTGCCATGGCCACCCAAATCCCCCGACCTCTCGCCAATAGAACATGTGTGGGACATTATGGGACGAAAACTTATGAATTTAGCCAATCCCCCGCAGACACTAATAGCTCTCCGGCATGAATTACAGGTTGCTTGGGACACCATACCCCAAGAGGATATCGACCACCTAGTCGAATCAATGCCACGAAGAGTGAGGGAGTGTGACACTAATAGGGGCGGTTCAACACATTATTAATAAAAATTATGTTAAATTGTGTTAGTCTTTTGTTTTTTTTTCTTTGAAATTTTAATCAATTATTGCCTTTGACTAGTTATACGTTTCTACCAAGTTTGGTCAAAAAATCCGCACCCCTTCTTGCTGTTGCAGTTTCCATGTCATACAGTATGTAGAAAGGAATCTAGAGCTTCAGATTAGGGAGGATGGTAGAGTTTTGGGGGGTTTGGAATGTGCCAATAGATTTAATATTTTCTTTACGACAGCAGCCCACAAACTTGCAGAGCTGAGAGCACCATCCCGCTGATGTGGATACGGACGTTCTGGATAGCTATTTGGGAGTATCAGCGAAATCATTTTTTGTGCAACCTGTGTCGGGTGATGATGTGGTACATACAATTAGTAAATTAAAAAACTCATCTTCTTCGGGTAGTGATGGTATTATTAAAAAGAATTTAATTCTTGATTGGGAATCCCCTGAGTCATATACTACTGCATAAGCTGGATAGGTATGGTATAAGAGGAACACCGTTAAATTGGTTTACTTTATGTCTTCATATCTAACAAATCGTAGCCAGCAGAAGATTGGGGATTGTGTTTCTGAGCCCAGAAGTATTAATACTGGTGTACCACAGGGGTCAATTTTGGGACCAATTCTTTTTCTTATTCACATAAATGACCTACTTCTCCATCTGGTATGGTATAAGAGGAACACCGTTAAATTGGTTTACTTTATGTCTTCATATCTAACAAATCGTAGCCAGCAGAAGATTGGGGATTGTGTTTCTGAGCCCAGAATTATTAATACTGGTATAAGAGGAACACCGTTAAATTGGTTTACTTTATGTCTTCATATCTAACAAATCGTAGCCAGCAGAAGATTCGGGATTGTGTTTCTGAGCCCAGAAGTATTAATACTGGTGTACCACAGGGGTCAATTTTGGGACCAATTCTTTTTCTTATTCACATAAATGACCTACTTCTCCATCTTCAGGATGAAAATGGGCAATCAGTGGTTGTATCATATGCAGATGATACTAATATTTTAATAACAAGTAATAGTTTAACAGACGCGGAACAACATGCTCGGAGCTTGTACAAGAAGACATGTGTGTGGTCAAAAGCGAATAAACTGTGTCTTAATAACGACAAAACTATTTGTGTTCTTTTTAAAACATCTAGATCCAAAGTAGCATCTCATGATCAACTACACCTAAATAACGGTAGCTGTATAGAGTATAACGACACACCAAAAGTATTAGTACTAATCGTTGATAGCAGCTTACAATGGCAAAAACACGTCGCTTATGTCTGCGAAAGGTTGTCGAGAACATGCTATGATCTAGCGATGTCATCAAATCAGTGTGGCCGCTCAATCATGCGTCAGTTAATACTTTGGCTGTTTTCATACCGTTTTGAGGTATGGTATTATGCACTGGGGTAGGTCATCGAATTTAAACAGAGTTCCTCTGTTACACAAACGTGCTGTGCGCATTGTCGCAAATCTTAGGAGAATGGATTCATGTGTACCAGCCTTTAAAGAACTTGGTATTTTACCCCTGCAATGTATTTTGTTTTATCCATAAAAATAGAAAAATTTTTCAGCAGCAAATTGTTGACCATGGTCATGATACCAGAAATAAAACATTAATGATTCCAATACAACATAGAACAACGTTATATCAAAAGGGGATCTATTATAATGGCTGCAGATTTTACAACAAACTGCCAGAGTGCCTCAAGGAAGAAACAAATTTACAAAAATTTCGGCTTCAGGTAAAAAAGGATTTTATTGGAAAAGTGCTACTACAGTACGGATGAGTGCCTACAAGACATGTCTATAAAATGATTGTCGTATGTATTTTTTGTTCTTTTTTTTGATTTAGTGTAGCTATGTTTGACGAGATTTCATCAACAGATGTATATTGCATATCGTCGTCATAAAGTCAAAATAGGCAATTTTCAGGAAATAAAAAAACTTGTTAAAACTGTAATAAATTGTCAAAAAAATCTATATTTGGCAACATTCTTAAAAAAGAGTATAAACACTAAGTTAAGTAAGTTAAAAAAATGAAAGTTATATTTTAACTAAGCAATAAATATATAAAACGAGTTACGAGGTTTCGTTTTTTAAAAAACGTAAATTCTCGTGAGTTACGAGATTTAACAATTTAAAAAAATAGTATCCTTTTTTGTAATATTAGTGTTTAAACTTAAAAACTAAATACAAATATGAAATACAACCAAAATATTTAGAACTTTCTCAATGAGTCGTAAAATCCATGATAATCTTTGTGAATAACTGCCTTAAGCGATTGCAACTGCCTCACCTTTAATTGGAAGGGGTGCATCATACAATTTTTTAATGGAACCAATGGTCCAATTTATTCTTTTTGGCAAAGAAGACCATTTATGATCAAAATTTAAATTATATTCAATTCCTTGTGAAGAATATCTTAGAGCTCGCAAATCTGTGACACAAGGTTCACCCTTTTTGAGTCCAGGCCTTATTGATGAAAAATATTTAATTTCGTCATAGCTGTTAAAAAAATTAAATTCTATGTATTTTACTTTATAAGGTCCTTTTTCAGCTTTCCTTGCCTGCTCAATTATTTGTACGTAATTTGAAGGTGCTTGAATTTCTTTTTTCTTTTTTGCTGCCTCTATAGTGGAATGGACGCTGTCGCATTCCATTTGGGAATGCCCTTTTACTAAATATTTTTGAAGTACGGTAACTTTTTTTGAGGCGGCATTGTGAAATAAGGCATTTGATAATATGTTATTTCGGTTTTGAGCGCAGCATCCATCACTGTAAAATATTTTAGTTTTGTTTTTATCTTCTTCTTGTACTTCTGTGTCTAAAAAATCAATCAAACAAATCCACCCTCGCCTTCATGCCATACATAACACACGACTTTATTATCCGCTAAACTATAAATAGTAAAATTGTGACAAGCAAGTTTTTGTTTAAAATAAATCATGCCAGCGGATAGACAAGGAACCAATTGAACTGCTTGGACATCCATCGTGTATGCACACACTTTGCCAGTCAACGCTTATCTTTGTCGTGATTTTTCTTGTCTTGCCCTATCTTTTTCAATTAAGTGTTGCTGATAGTTGTCATTAGATACGTTTCCTTGCTTGAAGCTGAAACATAAATCACATTGGTCTTTGCGTGGTTGGAAAACATCTACATTTAGTTCTCTCATCTCAGACATAAAAACTGGCTTGCTACAGATTAGCTCCTTGTCAACTTCTTTTTTATACAATTCATAAACTTCACTCTATGAATTAAATACAGTTTCTAGATACATTTTACTCGTGGAGGCACGAGTAACTTAGGTAACCTTTCAAGAAACGATTTAATTGCAGATCTTTTTTGTTTATTAATGGCCTTTTGTTTGTTTGGGAAAGAAGAAGTTTGTGTAACAATGCCAGAGCTATGACTATTTTTCGCCCAATTTATTACGGACCATTCTCCCAAAGACAATGTAGAAAGGAACATTTTTTTACATACTGGTAGCATGACATCATTAACCTTTAGGTGGTAAAACAAGGAACACTGTCAACGTGTCTGCTTTTTACTGGTTTTTTGAGCTGTTGGGGCTTTGTTCATTAAAGCAGCAACAAAGGTTTTCCGTTGACTCCAATTCATGTCCGACCAGAATTTAGTAAACAATACTTGTCTCTGGTCATCAGTTATCTCACTGCACTGTCTATTTTTGGAAATTGTACATTTTTTTGAATTGCACCTTTCTCCCATTTTTCTGGGGCTCTTTTTGACTTTCTCATATTTAGATCAATTTTTTTCTCGTTTTGTTCCTTCATATTCCTTCCCTACTTCTCTAAAAGCTTTCGCTTTGTTCCTTCTTCAATTACTTGATTCTGCCTTTCTTTTTTTTGCTCTTTTTTTAGTATCGTCTTTTGAATTTTCTGTTATTTTTTTCTAAAATATTGCTCTTCGCATCACGGCCAGAAGGATTGTCAGATGTTTTTACAGTCATTTTTGACCATAGTCTACGCTTTCTGTTAGTAGTATTGTTACTCGGCTCATCTTCATCACTAGGACAATAGCTTGACCCAGAGTCTTCAAACGGCTCTTCCTCTAATTCCGATACAGAATAACGGCTACACTCTTCGGTCGTGGGTGACACAGAAGCTGCTGCTCTTGTTACACCTAATGCTAGTCTTTTCCGTAATTTTTTTCTACAAGTTGGTGGTGTAGTGCTAACATCTTGTAAATCGGGTTTTAAGTCAGTATTTTGATTTATATTTCCCTCAAAAATATTTTTTTCGCTCGAGTCTGGCTTCATAGGCACTTCTTGTAGAACATTAGACAAGTGCACTTCCTCAAACAGTATTTGTTGGTCATTTTCCAAGTTTATCATGCTACTTCTTGGTATGTAGTTTTCATTTTCAAAATAAGCGCACTTCGGGACATCTACAAGTAAAAAAAAAATGTATTTAGTAACGATAAAACCTCATAACTCATAGAACCGGCACGAATTGTCAAAGAATATGTAAATTTTAAAACCTCGTATCTCAAAAATTTTCTTTAAAAAACTACCGATTATAGACTTGTTTTAACATTAACTTTTAATTTTCTACTAAAACAACTAAAATGCAACAATCTTGAATGGAAAAATAAAATCACCTTAACCTCAAATAAAGAGTTAAAATTAAAAACCGTATGAAGTAATTAATAAGAAAATGTAATGTAAGCGTAATTACAGTAAATATTATACGTACCATGGTTCTGTGTATTATTTATCACTAAAAACTTAACTTTTTAAATAACTGTCGGTCCGAAACGTGGTCGAAACAGCTGCTACAAGTTGTTGTCACTAGCGAGCCAAACGAGATACGAGGTTTTCACATTTCGTTTAGGAGCAAATTTAGTTACGAGTTTTTGACAATTGTTTCCAGCGCCTTCGCCTAACGTGCAATGTTGATGCGAGGTTTTGCATTCGACGCGAGATCATAAATAAAAACTTATGATGCTCGTAACTCAAAACGCCAAAAATTTAGATACGAGGTTTTGACTTTATGACGAGGATATGTAGTTCTCTGTTTTTCTGAAATCAATAAATATTATTATTATTATTATTGAACAACTTCGCAGATTGGGATCAGGTGCACGAAAGCTTTCGTACTTATTCTTGGGTGCAAATGTTATAAAAGCACAGAATGTTATGTCTGAGTTTCTTATCTTATTAATAAATCGTAATCAATTTCATATACATATATAAAATTCATATAGGTAATATACAAAGCAAATTTAAATTTGTAGCCAGATTTTAAATATTCTCGATTTACATTTACGTAGTATACAGTGTGATTTTTAATGTTTGAGGATAGTTCAAATTTACCGCCGTAGTTTTTAGTGTTTTTCATGTTTTGGAGTTGGTTATCCTGTTGAATATATAAAGGCCACGTTAAAAATGACAGTGTCAACTCGTCAATATATTTCTTTGGTTCTGGTGTTTTTCTGTTATTTCCGTGCTTTTATATTCAATATTTCCTTTGCCTTTACTAAAAGAAACTGTTCTTATCAGAACAATTATTCTATATTATTCGTTATTTAGGTAAGTTTAACACAAACCTTTAATCAATACAATTAAAATGATTGCATTTATTTTTAGTGTTATAGGAACATGCCCTTTTCGGATGAGCAAGATGCTTTTATTTTAAAAGCACATTATCGGAGCGGGACTCTTGGTGCGGACGGTGAATGGTCATATTCTCTGCAGTCCTGCATGGCCCAATTTCAGCAAAATTACCCTGACCATATTGTTTCGTATAAGATATTTGCTCAACATAGAGATAGAATTATATATCGGTTCGAAACTAAAAATTGTATTTGCAAAGGCAAATCTAGTGGACGACCAACAATCTTAACAGATGATGTGGTCGACGATGTTAGGCAACGGATTGAAGCAAGCCCAAATAAATCAATTCGAAAATTGGCTGCGCAAACTGGTAAATGTACTTAATTAATTAACATTATTTTCATTTTTAATTTTATTTCTTCATTTAAGGTTTGTCATAGTACAACTAGAAAAGCTTTAGGAAGAATTTGCATATGTATCCTTACAGGGTAACTGTTACACAACAATTATTCAATATAGATTATGAACGAAGAGTACAATACTGTCAGTGGTTCAACGAAAATGTAAACAATGATGATGTTTTATACATGACATTTATGTCAGATGAGGCTTGGTTTCATTTGTCTGGATACATCCACAGCCAAAATTATAGAACGTGGGCAACAGAAAACCCACATCATTTTGTAGAAACAAGTTTGCATCCAGTGAAAATTGGTGTTTGGATAGCCATGTCCAGACAAAGAGTTGTCGGTCCAATATTTTTTAATGACACTATCAATGCTGAAAGATATCGCACACAAATACTTCAACCTTTTATAAATCAATTACATGATGATGAATTACAAAGAGGGTATTTTCAACAAGATGGTGCTCCACCCCATGTTGCTCGTGCTACTTTAGAATTTCTTGACGAATATTTTGGAGAAGATTAATTAGTATGGATCGCTGGATATCACGGTCATCTGACCTAACACCTCTGGATTTTTATTTGTTTGGTTATTTGAATACAAAAAATTGTAGAAATAGACTTCATTCAATAGAGGAACTGCAAGAAGCAATAGTTAACGAAGTTTACAATATAAATGAAGAAGGACTCCACCGTATATTTTCAAATGTCAAGAAGAGAGTAAATCTATGCCTAGATGCTAATGGTGGACATTTTGAACATTTGTTATAGTGTTATTTATGGTTTTTTATGGTGAACCCTAAAATTTATTTATGTGAATACAAATAATAATGTTTCTATTAATTCTAGAATTCTTTGGGATGAATATTTTTACTTTAATTATTAATGTCCAACATATACATCTATTAGTTTGAATAACGTAATGCATTCATTCTTAATAGCGGGAATATTAATTTTATATGAATGTAGTAGTAATTGCGATATTTGAAACGAACAACAAAATTTTTTACTTAATAATGAACCCGTTAATATCAGACGCCACTGAAAAAAAATGATATAAGCAAATTTTAAAGTGACAATAAGTGTGACCAACTTTTGAAAAATAATTGTTGGCGCTAAATTAAACTGTCTTCAGACACACACTGTACTATGTTGAAAATAATTCTACAAATACATAAAACAAACTTCATTGGCAGCTGGCTTTTTAATTGTAATACCTACTAAAGCAATAATTTGTAAAATTTCCAAATTTAATTATCATCAAGATACCCTCCACTCTGAAATTGACATGCGTTGAAAGCCCGAAACATTCATCTAATACTATACTGCAGTACGACCCCCCCCCCCCCCGGCCTCAGATATGATTAAATATGAGTCACGGACATGCATCGCTTTCAGTTCACGAAATGTTATGCGATTTTTTTATTGGTGTTGCGATCCGGCGTAACGACTGCTGCCGGTGATGAGGGTGGAAGCTGCAACTAGAAGAGAATGAACACAGGAAGGGTGAACGCGAGGGATAACATCTGTGAATGACAACATCAAACCATCTGGTTTTCAAACCCCGAAGATGCGTCAGTTTGTCATAATTGCTTCGACTTAACTCCTGCAGGGCATTATGTAACTACTACAGTCAGATACTATTAAAACAAATGTTACCGTAATAGGAGGTTCTCTCGCAAAAATGATAGAATCCAGCCCTTAGTTCTTTTCCTGCGTCCCTCTCTCAAATATTAACCATACATATGTTGTTCTTCTCATATATAATATGTCGGAGAACCCTTGTGCTGTTAAATTAATACTTCGGGGAAATGATTTTTTTTAGGATTATCATAGGTTTTAGATTGGATTACTTTTCTTTCATCGATTGGATAAAAGTATATTAGTATAGACAATTAATAATAATAATAATAACTGTATTTGTGTATATCATACAGTTGATGACTAGGGGACGGACATGGCCGGTTTAAACTACGACGAAGTTACAACGGAGCAAAGAAATAATGTAAACAACACCCACTTACTGAATAGCACTAATTCATATGGTGAACTGCAACATCTGTTTATGCCCGAGAAGTGCCCGAGAATGAGAGCAAAAAATGCCCATAAAATAAGGAATTTATGAGTAAAATCCATTCTACATCGGCGTAGATAGGAGCGTGAAGGGTTTTTAAAATTTATTATATTTACCTTATATTTTTTTATATGTATATACTTATTGTTATTTAGTTTCAATAACATACGCGTACATTTTCAGTTATCATTTATTTAGATCTAGAACGTTGTTTATGTTACATTTTCTGATATGAAAATGAATTGTCAGTGATTCCGAAATTTATTACAAAGTCTGTAAAATATCGTTACAGAATGCAAAAATATCGCACGTTCGTCACTTAGCTTTGATAAAACATACACGGAAATAGTTTTTATGCAGAGAATTTCGATAGTTTCTAAATTTCGTTAAAGGTTTAAATGACGATACTCGAAGTATTTCTGAGTGCAAGGAACTAACACAAATCCCAAATTTAAAAAATCAGTTGTTATTCCTTCACTAACACTTTGGAAATTTGCCTAAACTAATCACATATTTTGAAAATCGAAATCTCAAATTAAAAGATGGATTAACCACATTAGAGGTGGGCTATTAATAATTTCAAAAGTATTCCAAGTGACTTCGGATGTGGCCTTCGGCAAAAGTTAGACGCGCAGTTTTTAATAGAAATCCAGATTTAATAACATTGCGGCAATAAAAGAATATTTCCAGTACGCACCTATAACCAGTTGCGATGTAGAAAGGATGTTTTCTATCTACAAGGATGTACTTAATTCAAAGAGAACAAGTCTTACAGAAGAGAAAATGAACAAATAATAAGGTATTTTGTATTTTATAGATCACCAGCCACTTGTTATCCAATTATATAAATAAAATTAAAACCTCTTTAAAAATACAACATTTCAATAGCGTGTCCATGGGCGAAGAGTCATCAACCGTTCGTGTCCGCGCCCTACTTATTACCTATTAGTTCTGCGTAATTTAATTAGAGCACAATACCCAAAACTTTGGAAACATCCCTCGTAGAATCTATTATTTATTACTATTATTATTTCCGAGTGTAATTAACTGGCAATGCATTTAATCAAAATAAACAGTTAAAGTAGTAAAGATAAATTAATTTTAAAGACTAATCCATATAAAATACATTGTTGTATGTATTTTTTGCAACCTGCTTTAATGGCGCTGCATTCGCGAGTTTATAAATATTAATTCATTTTTAATTACTCAATTTAGATACATTGTATGTATGGCCGAACAGGTGCGCGATACAAACAGCAGCAGTGTTAAAAAAGAAACAACTGATGGGTTGCCCAATAAAAGATTTTTTTAGTTTATTTGCCCGTTCGTTGGCATCTGCAAGTCAGCTGCAAAATTCCAATGAAAGACGCAAAATAAACGTTTATAAATGTTGAATCATCTGCCCGAGAGATCGAACCTGAAAATAAATTTATGAATTTAACCTTCATGTCACTAATATTAAACTGAACTATGTTTCTAAATACTTACTACTGATTTAACAGTCTAAAATTGTAGTATTCTCTATTGTTTTAAACATAAAAACTGACCTATTTTCAGAGAATTATAACAATTGAAGAGTATAACTTCTAAAGGGTCTAAGTGCCAAAATCTTAAAAATTGAGATTTTGATTGAAAACGGTAGTATGCCCATACCCCATTACAAATCGAAATGGTCTATGTGCCTGAGATCAATATAATAGTTATGCCATTCATTTATAGAAGGCGCTGGGTCTAAGTGACGCGATCTGTAAATGTTATAAACTATGTGGCATTTATGGAACCACTGTTTTAAACAGCTGTTTTACGCGAAACATCATGGAAAACAACGGTGTGTTGGAAGAAAGAAAAAGACACAAAAGAAAATCTGAGAGTGTTATAAATGAAAGAAGGAGATTAAGACTGTGTGGCAAGCAGTATAGTACTTATAAAAGTGCAATTGCAAATGGGGGAAAGCAAACAACAGAAAATAATGTAAGCTAATCTAAAATTAACATTTTGTGACTGTTGGAATAATCATTCTTTGAATTATTTTCTAGGTGTGCAAATGTAATAAGAAATGCAAATTACTTTCCATTGAACAAAAAAGGTTTAGTTTGATGACTTATAAAATAAATGATCACAAGAAACAAAGTACTTACCTTCTTGGGCTCATTCAAGTTGTCCCTGTAAATAGAAGGCGCCATGGCCATTATGAGGATCCTGCAGAAAGTCGGAGGCAATGTACTACTTACTATTGTGTTCCTGATGGTAAAGGAAGTCATGTAAATGTGTGCAGAAAAACATTTTCAGACATATTTGCCCTTTCCCACAAAAGGATACAAGTTTTAGTGGAGAAGAAAAAGCAAGGTGAAACAGTGTACAAAGATAATAGGGGTAAGGCGAACAAGCCAAGGAAGTACTTTCCTGAGCCAAAGGAGCAAATAAAAATCCATATAAATTCATTTCCAATAGAAGAAAATCATTATAGCCGGAATAGGACAATAAAACAATTTCTTAGTGCAGATCTTAATGTAAGCCGTTTATATATTGCTATCAAGAAAAAATACCCAGACACCGTTGCAACATATCGGTACTTTTCAGACGTTTTCAATCAAGATTTTCCTAACTTGAGATTTGGTAGGCCAAGGTCAGACACGTGCTCTGTGTGTGACCTCTATGAAAATAAAATAAGATCTACGCTGATGCAACTAGTAAACGGTCTTTTGCGATCAAGTTAGAATTACATCATAGGAAAGCAGAAGCAGCAAGGGCTGCAATGCTGAAAGATGAAAATGAAGCTCAAATGCCAACGAGTAAGAACACAGTTTTGTCCACAGATCTGGAACAAGTCCTTTTGTTACCAACGTTGACTCATACGTAGATGTTTTACAGTCGGCAGTTGTCGTGTTACAATCTGTGTGTACATCTGTCAGACACTGGTGATACATTTATGTGCTTGTGGAATGAGTCCATTACAGGCAGAGGGGGCAAAGAAATTGCTTCTGCGTTGTTAAAAGTACTAAAAAGAGAAAATGTAGCTCTAAAACAAAAACTTGTTGTTTGGTCCGACAACTGCATCGGACAAAACAAAAATCGCATGATCATATTTATGTTTATTTACCTTGTGGCGAATGGTTTTTATGAGGAAATCGAGCATAAGTTCCTGGTAAGTGGACACTCTTATTTGGCGTGTGACCGCGATTTCGCCCAGATCGAAAAGAGGTTAAAAAGTTAGACAAAATTTTGTACCTGCTGATTTGGAAAAGATGATAAGACAAGCTCGTCACGAAAAACCTTTCAATGTGGTTTCTATGGAAGAGCATGACTTCAAAAACAGGGTAAAGCAAGTGACTCTATGTTAAATACCACAAAACTAAATATATCATCGTTGTGCTGGATGCGAATCACAAAAGACAATCCTGGAAAAGTGTATACAAAAGTATCGTTTAGTGAAGTGCAAGACTGGACTGTTTGCAACGTTATAAAAAAAGGAAGAAAAGTAGAAGACATCAAGGATATGAGTCTTGAACAACTTGTGTGCAAAAACAAAATATCAAAAGAAAAGTTGAAGAATTTGCAAGATATGCTCGACTATATACCTCTGAAACATCTAGCCTTTTATGAAACTCTGATTGAGAGAACACAACAGGGTTTCAACGGGGAAGCAGCTCCAATAAGTCAGAATTAAAAAAAGATAGAGTTTGTACTTGGACCCTGTCAAAGTAACTTGCAGTCGGCAGTTGACTTCCTCTATAGAAAAATCATGGGGATCTTTTTTTTTAACTAAGAAAAAGTGTTTATTTTAATTTTGATTTTGTTGTTACAAACTTCTGATTTGGCATTATGTATAAAAAAAATAAAAAATTAATCCTAAAGTGCATACTTATGTTTTTATTCATTTAATTTGAATTTCCTCAACTTTATTATTTTGGCACTTAGACCCTTTAGAAGTTATACTCTTCAATTATACAACGGAGTTACAACGGAGCAAAGAAATAATGTAAACAACTGTGTGTTGTTTACATTATTTCTGAATAGCATTATTCATATAGTGAACTGCAACATCTGTTGCTTACTTGAAAAGTTACTGAAAACGACAACAAAAAATGCCCATCAAAAAAGGAATCTATGAGCAAAATCCTTTCTTCATCGGCATAGGTAGAAGGGTGACGAGTTTTTAAAATTTATTATATTTACCTTTTATTTCGTAAAATAAATAAAGTTATATATGTGTATACCTATACATACTTACGTTAGTTTCGTTTTTTCATTCTTTTGACTGTTAATTTCGTACTTCGTAATTTTTTTAATAGTTCCTGTTTAATACCGGTTCATTGAATCTACTTCTTCCATTTATATCGATGTAAGGTGCATTGGTTTTTGTTAAGTTTCAATAACATACGCATACATTTTTAGTTATCATTTATTTAGATCTAGAACATTGTTTATGTTACTATGATATGGAAGAACGCCGAGAATGGCATCGTAAAACAATGGCAAGTTGGATTAAGAGTCATACTGATTCTATATCCTCCATTTTCAGTGATTCCGAAATTGGTTGCATAGTCTGTAAAATATCGTTACCCATTTTTACGTGGCCCAAAATGGCCACGTAAAAATGTCACTTAGCATCGCTAAAATGTACACAGAAAGTGGACCCGTTGAAAGCTGACAGTTTTAACGAAGAACCCTGTGCAGCTTTAATGGCGGCTAATATCCCATTAAAGAAACTTGACAATCGCACTTTCAAAATATTTCTTCAAATTATACTGGTCGAAATGTTCCTGATGAATGCACAATACGCAAATATTGTGTTTCTAAGTGCTTCACAAAAACAGTGAATGCATTAGAAGACATCTTTCAAAATCGAAACTGTCGATATATTAGGACGCTGCGTGGTAAATGTTGTAGCTGGTGTATTACATCCATCTATTCCACATAACGCATGTGTAATAGCATATAAAGTTACAAATACAGTTGATGTGGAAACAGTTGCCAAAACCATTGAAGTGAATTTGCACAAAATGCTTCATTCGCACGACAGGTACAGGGAAAATATACTTTTGTTAGTGACAGTGTCGCATATATGTTAAAAATAGGCAGACTTTTAAAGGAAACATATCCTTGTATGCTGTATATTACTTGTGTTGCAAATACTCTGCACAGAATCTGTGAATATATTAAAGACGCCCACCCGGAAGTTGATAGACTTGTATCCGCTTTAAAAGAAGTTTTCATCCGCTTTAAATATGTTCAGAAAAGCACCACTGAGAGTAGCTCTTCGCAAGGAAAAACGTCCATTTTTTTAACTGCCACCCTTGCCAGTAATAACTAGATGGGGAACATGGTTGGAAGCTACTAGTTTTTATGCAGAGAATTTCGTTACATGTTTAAATGACGATGCTCGAAGTATTCTGGGTGCAAGGAAGTACATGCACAGAAATATTTTCTATGCAGAGAATTTCGATAGTTTACAAAATTTCATTACATGTTTAAATGACGATGCTCGAAGTATTTCTGAGTGGAAGGAACTAACACAAATCCCAAATTTAAAAAATCAGTTGTTATTCCTTCAGGAACACTTTGGAAATGTGCCTAAACTAATCACATATTTTGAAAATCGAAATCTCAAATTGAAAGACGGATTTACCACATTAGATGTAGCTATTAATAATTTCAAAAGTATTCCAAGTGACTTCGGATGTAGCCTTCGGCAAAACTTAGACGCAGTTTTTAATAGAAATCCAGATTTAATAACATTGCGGCAATTGTGTATGGGGATAATGACACAAAATCTAACTTCTAAATACGCTGAAATAAAAGAATATTTCCAGTACGCACCTGTAATCGTTGCGATGTAGAAAGGACGTTTTTTTTATCTACAACGATGTACTTAATTCAAAGAGAACAAGTCTTACAGAAGAGAAAATGAACAAATAATAAGGTATTTTGTATTTTATAGATCACCAGCCACTTGTTATCCAATTATATAAATAAAATTATAACCTCTTTAAAAATACAACATTTCAATAGTGCGCCCATAGGCGATGAGTCAGCAACCGTTCGTGTCCGCGCCCTACCGGGAATTGAATACGAATAATTCAATTATTCAAATATTCGAATATTCAACTCTGAATAATTTCAAAACGAAATTATTCGTATATTTGAAATTAAGTAGTATCGAATTTCCAAATGTAACAAATAGGTATTACTTTAGACCAGTATTGTGTGATGAAAATTTTCGACCTCAAGATTCTGTGGGTGTCCAAATCTTTAGAAAAAGCATTTTTCGGAATTTCTGCCGGATGTAGGTTTTTTACTCTTAAATAATTTTTCACGAATATCCCTCAAGTTGGACGTTCGACACAGAACATATTAAGACTAATTTAGATTATGAAAGTGTTTAAAGGTAGATTTTGAATAATTTTTGTATATATATATTTTTTTTTACAAATATATAGCAAACTATGCATTCTCTACAGATTTATCAAGTTCATGAGTATTATCAGAAGCACTATCTAGCAGGCCGACGTCAGAGAACTGATATCGTAGAAATTGGGACAATTGGGTTTTCTGATACTCTAGAGTCTAGTTACTAGTAGGATGAAGTAATAAAGTTTATAATCTATACAGTGAGGACGCGTGGAATAAATTTATTTAAAATTTTTGGTTTTGTTTTATGGAAAAACGCTCTGATAGGTCGATTTTTATTTTTAGCTGCGGTTTATTTGAATGTAAATTGATGTACAAAGGATGGTCCAAAAATAAGTTACGACCATCAATTTTTTTTTTCAAATGGAAACATGTTTTTTATTTAATTTGTTAATTCTACATCGAATTCTAAGTATGTTTCATGTACCTTGTCCTATACCCAAACTCAACAGTTATCGAAAAATTTACAATTGAACAAATCAATAACTGCATGCAAATTAAATAAAAAACAACAAAAGCAACAAAAATAAGTTACGACTATGAACTTTTTTTTCAAATGGAAACATATATTTTTTAGGAATGCAGAAAGGTAAAATGTATGTATTAGTGTTACAAACACATTAAATTAAGAAAATAAAAAGATCAAATTTCGACCACCAGGCGACCACTAGTTCATATTAATATACTTTTTAACATCTCCAAATTTCCTTGCCGAAGCGGCAAAAGAGGAAAACATCCGTTTTATTTCTGTATTCTAGAAAAGATGAATGAACGATCGTTGAGAATATTCTTAAAACATTGGAATCCTTTGAAATGGCTACAACTTTATTGTCAGTAGAATATGAACCGATGACTACAGTGGTGATGCCCATTTTGCAATCTTTAGGCTGTATTACACTTACCAAGTTCTTGACCAAGTTATTGGCCAAGAAATTGTCGGCAAGTTCTTGATCAAGTTATTGTTGACCTTGACTGTTTTACACTCATCAATTTCTTGGCCAAGTTTTTAGGTGAATTAGCAGTACCAATAGTGCAAAAGTACGAAATAAAAAAATAAAGAAAGTTACCGAAGATTTCTGTTCGATATTGAATGTAAAAATAACTGCACAAGAGATACAAAAGAAAATAAATAATTTACGCATACAATTCTTTCAAAAAGTATCAAGTTCACATTTCATTTTTAACGATTTTCGAAAATGGAATTTGTGTTTACATTTTAGACAGTTGGCAAAAAACTTTATGACATGAATATTACTAGAAATCACTAAAAACTTGATTAAGTTGAGAAGAAAAATAGAACATGTTCTAAGCCACCAAGTTCTTGGCCAAGAAATTGACCAAGTCGACTTGACAAGTGTAATACACGACTTGTCAATTTTAACTTGATCAAGTTCTTGGCCAATAACTTGGTCAAGAACATGGTAAGTGTAATACAGCCTTTTCATGGAGACTTTCATTTTAAAGATTGATAAGGATGAATCAGAAGCGGTAAAAGAAATGAAATCTGTGCAACGGGAATTTCAATCAAGGTTCACAAAGGTCTTTTCTAGAAATCTTTCGGTTAGCGGTGCTTCATGAACTGAAATATTTGACTTTAGTATATGTCTAGATCCAAAGTTTAAAAAGAATGAAATTTTTTTTGGATCTCCGCTTAAAACAAAAAGGCCCCTAAAAGATGTCTTGGAAAACGAAGGAGAGTCATCAGTTCAATTTTTTGAAAGTACCATGAATCAACCAAAGCAAACTGCTTTCGATATTTTGTTCCCTAGTGAACAAGTAGATTGTGCCAATGAAGTGGATATAAGCCTGGTCCTGTCGGCTTATCTCTATTTGGTCACCATCTCTATTTGCCCTCGTAAAGCGTCAGATTTGGATTGGGGATGATTTGGGATATTTAATTAAAGCACATTACCCTATCTACTAACTAAACTATATTGATTATATATGTGTATGTTCAAAGTAACTACATTGTTGTAAACGAATCTCGAATATGAATGCGAATGTGAATCTGAATGTGAATTCCCTTAAAACTAATTTACACTCGTATATATAACTTATTTCTATATTAACCTACTTAAACTAATTACGTCACCGGTTCATCGGCATCGTGTATTCCCATACATGGGCGTTAAAAGAAAAGCTTATTCGTGCATATTAGTATACTCGGCAATAACCTTTGTCTTGCCGAAGTATTGCGTTAATGCTGTATTGCTGAATTATAATAAATGTACTTAATGTACGGGCTCTAGTCGAGTAGTGGTTTATTACACCTTCGGCGGGCGGGAAAAAGAAAATTATGACGGAATCGTATATTTTCTTTATATGAGAACAATTTTAAAGTGTAACAAATATACACCAGTTGCATTAATGCTGAGTACATTGAAATTAATGAATGTGCGACAAATAATAATATACAAAACAATGTTATTCATTTACAATAGTAAACGAGGTGTTACGCAATCGTATATTAGTCAGAAATTGATTTATGTACATGACACCCATAAATATAATACACGAATTATCAATGATTTCTTTATAGAAAAAGTAAATAGGTCATCAACGGCTAACAATGTTTTTGTTAATGGTCTAAAAATGCCTGCCATATGACATAAAACACTGTAATAATATAAATACGTTTAAGAGACAACTATCATTATATATTTTAGAGAAATGTATATAAATAACCTAAGTGTATGTAAATAGCGTAGCTAATAAAGATATTATTTTATTATTATATTCTTGGAACCAAAAAACATATAATTCGAATATTTAAATATTTATCAAACTAAATATTTGAATACTGAAATTTGATAAATTCCCGGCTTTACTCGTCATTAACTTGGCAGATATTTACATGATTCCATACTTTCTTCCACCACTGTATATAATACTTCCCATCATAGTGAAACGAAAGCGTAGAATACAGAATATACAAAATATACTTTGTTAACGTAATAGTATCAAACGAACGATACCTACTCAGAGTGTGAGGAGGATAAAAGAGGGTGTGTTTGTTACTGGTTTTGTTCATTACGTAAACGTCTCCAGATTAGTGAAGGAATCGAGAATTTTGAGAGTTTGTTAATTTTGGATCGGCCACAAGTTGAGTAATATATACTGGTTACCGACTAAAATACCAGCCCTCCACCTGCTGTTCTATTTATACTAATATTCTCGGAACAATGGATATTTCGGTCGGAGCAAGGGAGGTCGCTTTAAAGATAATTAAATTATTTTTTCTATCGAGTTTTGTGAGGCAAAATAAATATTAGTTTAATAATGACTAATGAGTACTATAAATATGCAAACAAGACATAAAGTTTCGTATGTAGAAGCTATATAGATATGAAATTAGGAATATCTGTATATTTAGTTTCTGTCTGATTTATACTCTTACATTAAATGCGTTTGACAACGCCATTTAATGCCCATTTCACGAAAACATGTTTCAAGTATTTTTAATACCTACATGACAAACATTCAGACAGCAATTGAAGCTTCGGATACTTTAAAAACTAATTTTGACTCTCGTTTGTCATATTTTGATGAAATTGCAACCGAAATCAAGATTTTTCAAAATCCCTATAACGTCGACATAGAACTCTTCCCCCAGAACTTCAAATGGAAATGATTGGTTTGCAGTGCAACGATGTTCTTAAAGGAAAATATCAAAATTTATCATTGCCGAAAATTTATAAGAATCTCCACTTATACAGTTTGATCAGTTGCATAAATTTTCTTATAGCATTCTTCCAATTTTGGTCTGTGTAATAGACATTCTCCAAAACAAAAGGTAGAAAAATATTTAGTAATCTAAGTTAACTGATGACTTTCACTAGTCAGCTTGATCCACAACTGCAAACAATTGTCAGTGGAAAGTTAGATCTTCATAAATTTCATTAATCATAATTATAATTTGTAATCATCAATCATGGGAGAAATTTTTTGCCACCTTTTCAAAAAAATATCGAGAAGGCAATTGATTTTGTAAAGAAATTTCAAATGAAGACCGTCAAGGAGGAAGATTTTCTTTTTGCCACTAAAGAAGAAATAACCAAAATTATAATTTTCTTTTCATGTGAAAATATCAAACTTAATGGACGGTACTTTTGTATATTGTGTTATCGAAATTCATCATTGCTGAAATTGTATAAGAATTCTCACACAGTTTGATCAGTTGCATAAATGTGCTTATAGGATTTTTCCGATTTTGGTCTGTGTAATAAACATTCTCCAAAACGAAACGTAGAAAAATATTTAGTGATTTAGGTTAACTGATGAGCATTTGAAGCCGCTGCAGATAATGTCACGACTGCAAACAATTGTCACTGGAAGACTAGATCTTCATAAATCTCATTAATCATAATTATAATATTTTATCATCAATCAAAGGAGAAAATGTTGGTCACCTTTTCCAAAATATACTCAGGAGATAATTGGTATTGTAAAGAAGACTCAAATGAGACTGTTAATGAAGAAGGTTTTCTGTTTGCCACTGAAGAAGACACCAACATTATTATATGAACGGTATATATGTAACACAAATATTAAAGTTTTATATGAAAATACCAAAATTAATATGAACGGTACTTTTAGATATTGTGTAAAGTATCATACACAATTATTCAACATCCATGTACTAATAAATGTCCATTTCATTCCATTAGCGTTTAGTCTGTGTTATGTAATAATTAGGGGGCGGACACGAGCGGTTGATGACTCATCGCCCATGGGCGCACTATTGAAATGTATTTTTAAAGAGGTTTTTATTTAATTTATATAATTCGATAACAAGTGACTGGTGATCTATAAAATACAAAATACCTTATTATTTGTTCAATTTCTCTTCTGTAAGACTTGTTCTCTTTGAATTAAGTACATGCTTGTAGATAGAAAACGTCCTTTCTACATTGCAACTGGTTATAGGTGCGTACTGGAAATATTCTTTTATTTCAGCGTATTTAGCATACACAATTGCCGCAATGTTATTAAATCTGGATCTCTATTAAAAACTGCGTCTAACTTTTGCCGAAGGCCACATCCGAAGTCACTTGGAATACTTTTCAAATTATTAATAGCCACATCTAGTGTGGATAATCCATTTTTTAATTTGAGATTCGATTTTCAAAATATGTGGTTAGTTTAGGCAAATTTTCAAAGTGTTCCTGAAGGAATAACAACTGATTTTTTAAATTTGGGATTTGTGTTAGTTCCTTGCACGCAGAAATACTTCGAGCATCGTCATTTAAACATGTAACGAAATTTTATAAACTATCGAAATTCTCTGCATAAAAACTATTTTTGTGTATGTTTTAGCAAAGCTAAGTGACGAACGTGCGATAAAAACAATTTAATACTTCTTATCTGTTTAAATTAAAATAATTTTTTTATATTATTATTTGATTATATAACAAACAATTTATATTACCAAAATAAACGTGATGAACACTTATTGTTAGCCCTATCAAATAAAAATTAATACTGCTGTGCCTTCTCTTGATCCTCACCGTAGGGTGCGTACTTAAAGTATTTACATCTCAAAAAGCTATTTTCTTATATTTCCGAATGAACTATACATATTTACATTATTTTTCTTGCGAAATTTAAGGTAAATATAATACATTTTAAAAACCCCTGACGCTCCTATCTACGCCGATGTAGAAATAATTTTACTCATAAATTCCTTATTTTATGGCCATTTGTTCCTCTCATTCTCGGGCACTTCTCGAGCGTAAACAGATGATGCAGTTCACCATATGAATTAGTGCTATTCAGTAAAGGTTAGGATATACGTGTAATACCAAAATAATTGTAGTAGAAGATACTATTCATAATGCCTGTCACGCTTTATGGAATAAAACAAAAGTTGTAGGATGTAGTTTTCATTTAGCGCAAGTCTGGTTCAGAAAAAAGGATTAGTTACTGAATATAAAGACAATTAAATTGAACATTATGTATTTGGTCTTCTAGCTCTGTGAGAATGGAGATTGCTACCCATTTGACTTAAACAGCATTCAGCCTCAAGATAGGAGGATTGAAAAATTATCAGACTATTTATTTACGAGAACTACATTAGGAAAAATTTCAAATAACCACCTGAAGTGTTTGATCTCAGTTGAGTGATAATATTGAAAGAAGTACGAATGCTTGCAAAGCCTCGAAATTTAACACTAATTTTTATTGTAAAGATCCTTCAATTTTTGTTTTTATACACATTTTATAAATTTTTCTAACTGATACTAATATTAAAATTTAAAGTTTGAATGAACCTATCCCAATTAAAGATACATTAATACGCAAAAGAAAAATTTCGGCGTCAGATAAAATAGAACAATCCACAAAATGTTCAATTTCGACATTTGACTTTGTAAAATGTACAACCTGATCAGTCTCATGTGAAGGTTGCGTAGGCTAAATTTTTAAGTTGGCAACATTGTCTAGTTGGTAGTATTAGGAAATGCATGTAGATAGCTGTAATAAAGTGCACATATGTTTTCGACAGGTGTTACATGCTGTATTTATATTAGCAAGAAAAATGAACAAATGAAATTTTTAATTTTTATGACAAAAAAAAACATTTAGATGACAGTGTTAGAGAACGTAAGTGTTTTAAAATAAATAGAAAAATTCAGTATGGGTGTCTGTCTAACAAGAAAATGCCCTAATATAGGGATTTTTAACATACCACCACACTTCACTTGAGACTGATCTTACTGTATTTCTCCTTTTTATAGTGTTCTCGGGTAATTATGCTGTTGAACTTGAAAATGGTTTTAGGCGACTTTAACAGGAGAATTACGGGCCAGTGATTTATTCATGTAAGATCTGGTTATGCAAAGATCGGAAAAGGTAGCATCTTGAAACCATCTTATTAGTAAGCTAAAGTGAGCATACCATTCTCGAAAAAGGTAGCATCTTGAAATCATCTTAATAGTAAGTTTAAGTGAGCAAACCATTCTCGAAATTGGTAACATCTTGAAACCATCTTATTAGTAAGCTTAAGTGAGCATACCATTCTCGAAAAAGGTCGCATCTTGAAACCATCTTATTAGTAAGCTTAAGTGAGCAAACCATTCTCGAAAATGCCAGCATCTTGAAACCATCTTATGAGTAAACTTAAGTAAGCAAACTATTCTCGAAAAAGGTAGCATCTTGAAACCATCTTACTAGTTAGCTTAAGAGAGCAAACCATTCTCGAAAAAGTCAGCATCTTGACACTGTCATATTAGTTAGCTCAAGTGAGCATACCATTCTCGAAAATGCTAGCATCTTGAAACCATCTTATGAATAAGCTTAAGTAAGCAAACCATCCTCAAATAAGGTAGCATCTAGAAACCATCTTATTAGTGAGCTTAAGTGAGCAAACCGTTCTCGAAAAAGGTAGCATCTTGAAACCATCTTTTTAGTAAGCTTAAGTGAGCAAACTATTCTCGAAAATGCCAGCATCTTGAAACCGTCTTATGAGTAAGCTTAAGTAAGCAAACCATTCTCGAAAAAGGTAGTATCTTGAAACCATCTTATGAGTAAGCTTAAGTGAGCAAACCATTCTCGAAAATGGTAGCATCTTGAAACCATCTTATTAGTAAGCTTAAGTGAGCGAACCATTCTCGAAAAAGGTAGCATCTTGAAACCATCTTATTAGTAAGCTTAAGTGAGCATACCATTCTCGAAAAAGGTAGCATCTTGAAACCATCTTATTAGTAAGCTTAAGTGAGCAAACCATTCTCGAAAATGCCAGCATCTTGAAACCATCTTATGAGTAAGCTTAAGTAAGCAAACCATTCTCGAAAAAGGTAGAATCTGGAAACCATCTTACTAGTTAGCTTAAGTGAGCAAACCATTCTCGAAAAAGTTAGCATCTTGAAACTGTCTTATTAGTTAGCTTAAGTGAGCATACCATTCTCGAAAATGCCAGCATCTTGAAACCATCTTATGAGTAAGCTTAAGTAAGCAAACCATTCTCGAAAAAGGTAGCATCTAGAAACTATCTTATTAGTGAGCTTGAGTGAGCAAACCATTCTCGAAAAAGGTAGCATCTTGAAACCATCTTATTAGTAAGCTTAAGTGAGTAACTCATTCTAAAGTATTGTATCTTTTAGGTGACATTTATAATTGAGGAAATCATGAACGCCTAATTTTTATTGGTTATTATGTTTAAAGAAACGATATTTTTCTATATATTATCTCGTTTTTAGCCGTTCTAAATCTAGAAGTTATAAATATCAAGCATACATCGTAAAACTATATATAAATCTAAACGATAAAATTGTAAAATCACACTAATAAATAGATTTATCTGGTTATTCCTTTAACGATTACATAATTTATAATTAACAGATAATGTGTTAGATATCTAATCCAGCATTGTAAAAGTACAATATAGAGGAAAAAAAACATGCAAATTACTTGCATGCCTCCAGTTTCTAAATGTCAGGTAGAAATTTTGTCGAAAACATCCTGTTATATTTATATTTTGTTTTTCCCGTACTCGTTGCAAAAATGCTAAGAATTTCAAGAGGTAATAAAATGTTTAAGTAATTACACTTATAAACCTCTTTTTATTTTGATGAATAACAAATGAAACTACAAAGTACATGCAATAAGCAACAGACCTCATGACGAAATACTTTAACGGTCATTAATCATGATCCAGAATGTTAACACGTTTTAGTTAAAACCCCATTAGCGTCCGTTTTGTTCTAATAGTGCGGGAGAGGCCGTCGAGGGGCTAGGGACGTTGGTGTGAGGGTGGACTGGAAAAAAGTCGACCTCCCCTAATGACGAAAACTTTTCACCCGAACCTAAACGGTAACATTTATGCTGCGTATGCCGGCACACAGAAATTACACAAACAAATTGCATGTGGTATTTTTTCTCCCGTCCCCGTTTCAACGAGATCTTTCTCGAGGAATGGCTCGGGGATGTACCGGATGTCAAGAGCAGGATCGGCTCTTAGAAGATTTACACGAAATAAATTCTAAGAATAATAATAATAATAATGAATTTTCATTTCATAATATATACAAAAGCGTAAATACGTCAGAAAATATATATAAGATATAAATAAAAATACAAAGTACATATATGAACACAATTAATAAACATGATTAAAATGTACAGTGTGGTGATAAAGTTTGGAACAAAATTCATAAAAGCATTATATGCTGTTTTTAAGAAAATCGCTGGGATAGGTCAATTTTTATTTTTAAAATGTAGTCTTTTGATGAATTTTTTTTTTGAATGACGGCATTGATTTTTGCACAATGACGTCATCATAATTTTTTTAAATGACAACTTCCACTATTTTTTTAAGTTTTGAATAGACCTTTTTACTGCTCAAACGGTGATGTACAAAAATTGATACCTTACATAACAATTTTTTAAAATAAATGACACATTTACTTCACAACTTTAATAGTTATAATTTAGTAAATATAATAATCAGAAAACAAACATACAAAAGATATTTATCAAATTAACAACAGAACTTAACGCAAATGTTCAAAGTGCCTCCTTCCAACCATTTGGGATTGACCAGCATGGCAGTAAACACTTTCTATATACTACGCTCAATAATGTCTGCCCTAATTTGTTGCATTGCATCACGAATTCTCTGTAAATCTTCCAAGTTGTTGGGTCTATTGATATAAACTTTTGATTTTAAATAACCTCATAGATAAAAACATAAGATCGGGGTACGCGCTGGCCACTCAAATGGTCTATGCCATTTTTCTGTAAATGTAGCATCAATGTATTGATAGACCTCTATGCTAAAATGAGGGGGCGCCCCATCTTGTAATCAAATATCCTGATGGAATACGTCGCCATCTTTATTGTTAGGAAAAAGAGCTGCCACTGCTGGCACCAAATCAAATTGCAAAAAATTTAAATATCGGGGAGCAGTCAGGTTCTCTTTAAAGAAAGTAAGGTCCTAAAGAACACCGTCTTATCATTCCAACACATAAATTTTATTTGTATTGATGTTACTCTGTGATTCCTGAATCTAGTGAGGATACTTTTAATTTTGTTTCATCACTTGTTCCTGATCGATCTTCTCGAGACAAATCTTTTGTACTTCCAGTTTCCGTAAACTTGGCGACCGATTTAATTACTGTAGATCTTGCAATTGGAGACCTATCAGAATGTACTTGATTGAATAACTCACAAGCTTCCGCATGAGTTCTTAGTTTATCGCCGTATCCATTATTAAAATCTCTATTCTTTCCCGTTCAGTTAAATGTACCATTTTTGTTCTTAACTTCAAAATTTAAATTGGCTTTTTACAATTTAGATAACTATCAAACTTTTCTCAATTAAGTTGATTTAAATTAAGATTTTTGTTAAAATAATTTTTAATTTGCAAATGTGTCATTTATTCAAAAAAGGGTACCAATTTTTCTAAATCACCGTTTAAGGAGTAAGAAGGTCTATTAAAAACAGAAAGAACAGTGAAGGTTGTCATTTAAAAAAGAATGATGATGACGTCATTGTGTAAAAACCAATGACGTCATTCAAAAGAAAATTGTTAAAAGACGTCATTTTCAAAACAACAGTTGCCCTGATTTTGTTCCAAATTTATCACCTCACCGTATAGTAAACGATAGACGTTCATGCACGTCATTAATGACGTTTATATCATGTTGTCAAATTCACATCTCAACATACGCAGCTTATGTGAAATATAGTCGGGATTTTATATCTGACAAGGCACGTCATCTTTCGTCAATTTTTTAGGTGCTGCCAATTTTGCAAATTTAATAATATTTAAAAGTTATGTCACTATATGTATTCCATAAATTGTAAAACATGACATTCCATGTTGACAGAACAACTCTCGGCAACACAGTAAAATTTTCAGACATGCCATCATCATGACATATAAATATCCGAGTTTATTACAAAGAACTTTTTCAAGGGAATTTTATACCAGTTACTGCCTCATTCACCATTTTTATACCATTATTAATTTTATAATAGCGCTAGCTTTGTTAATTTCCTAAGGTAGTTCCTCAGAGAACTCCTACATTGTTGCCTCTAAATATCAAAACCATTCTTCTTTTGTGACCAATAATATAACAGACTGTTATGTACTGGCTTGTTGTAACCCTACTTTCATTGTCTTCCTGTACCAAAAAGGGCTTCTAGAGTCAGAGAGTCTAATCGGGACCTCAACTTTAAAAGTTTCAAATTTACCGGTCAAGTTAACTCGTACAACAATCACAAGTCAATAATTAAAATGTAAAATACTATGTTTTTCAATCCCTTTGTTTAAGCTAAATATTATTTTGTGCATTTAGATATGGTCTTTGTTTTTTTTTTTTAAATACTTTATAGTGTTAAAGGAAGTAAATTCAGTGAAGATATTTCTTATTCATCGGTGTATGCTCCGATAACTGTATATTGGTCCTTCGTGCTAAGAAATAAGGAAGAGTTACCGATATATATTTTCGGAACCGTACAGATCAACACAGATCAAATAGCGTCAAAATGTATTTTTCAGTCAGCTTTTCATTTGACAACTGACCAACAGAAAACATGGTACAGTAAAACCTCTTCTATTAATGGTACGACTCAACAACGCGCAATTTTTTTAGGAACTCTTCTAACATATAGGGAATTGCGGCAAGATGACCTCCTAACAACGGACACTCTCAATAACGGACAAGGGCAGCAAAAATGTCTCCAATTAGCATAATTCTTATGAAATTTGCCTCTTTATAGCGGACAAGAAAAGAAAAAAAATTCTGCTCGATAAATTAAATTTGACTTTATCGCAATTACAGGCATTGAAAATATTTCTTTGTACAAGGTTATTAATGCACCACGTGTTCCCGGGCTTAGTTCCCTTCCTTTCGGTATTTTTACTCCTTATTTCTATTGTTATTTCCAAACAACACCACTTACTTCAACAATTTATAAAGCAAGACATACTGTAACAATGAACAATACACATAAATATATTATGTACCAATAAAAGACAATATATTAAAGGGATTACATCGACTTATTATATTTCCCAATAACGGGATAGTCCTACGATTGTTTGCAAACTTTCCAGTGTAGTGTTACATAAACCTATTTATTAAGTAAAATTCACATTTATCTGAAATGTCCTTATTAGTTAGCGAGAAATTCCCGAAGACGTAACGCTCGGTAATAAAATATTTCATAGAATTTTTATCTTTTACAACGCTCAGCACAAAATTGTAAATTTAAGAGGGGGACAACACTTGAACATTTAACCAGTTTAACACAAGTTACCCAGTTGAAACTAACATGGCACCTATTAAAAGAAAGTGCCTTACTATCGAAAAAAAGTGGAAATTATTAAGTGTGGCGAAAAGTTACAATTTAGTACTCGTCAACTAGCAGACAAATTTTGAGTTCGAAAGTCTGAAGCCACCGAGATTATAAAGAAAACAGAAGAACCCTCAAAAAATTATGTGAAAATGGGCACAGAAGACGAAAAAGGAATGTTCCGAAAATTACAAGTGTTGCATTGGATCAAATTGTTCCTGGTTCTGCAAAGTAAGAAATAAAAAATACCAATCTCTGGAACACTCTTAAAAGAAAAAGCTCTAGAAGTTGCAAAACAATTAGAACTTGTCAGTTTTAAAGCTTCAAATGGATGGTTGGACATGTTTTGCAAAAGATGGCAAAAATCTTTTTTAAATTCATTTCTGGGGAAGCAGGTCAGGTAAACGAAGAAGGTGTTACAGATTGGAAAAGGAAAGTTGTGTGAGCTTATCAAAGATGCGCACCCGAAAAATTTTTAACGCCGATGAAAGCGCTACATTTTTTTTTGCGCTTTACCTACAAGAACTTTTACTTTAAAAAACAAAAGTGCAATGGCGGTATAGTTTCAAAAGATCGTCTCACAATTCTATTTTGTGCAAGTATGACTCGAGAAAAGGAACACTTTGGTGATTGGAAAATTCAAGAATCCACGATGTTTCAAAAGAGCTCACATAGATAAATTAGCCGTAGAGTGGAATTTCATTAGAAAAGCATGGATGGACACCGAATGGTTGATGAAGTTTGACAGAAAAATGCAACGACAAAAACGTAATATGCTTCTATTTTTGATAATACCAGATTCACAAATTTCTTTAAATAATGTGAAATTATTTTTTCCTCCAATTATGACCTTTCATTGCCAACCACTTGATCAGGGCATAATAAAAAAAGCGTTCAAATCCTCTTACAGAAATTGTCAAGACAAAAACAATAAACAGCTATTTCTTAAAAGCAGGATTAGAACAAAATGAAGGCGAAAGTTTATCTCTGGAATACGATAGTGAAGACGAAGTGGCATTGTTGGAACTAATTTTGGAAAATTCGAACATTTTCCTTTTCTGATTATGTAGAAATTGACAAGGATCTTTACACAGTAAGTTCACAAATATACATAGAAAAATGTACAGAAGAGTTTCTTGAAGACTCTAAAAGCGATGAAAGTGATAGTGATAATGAAGAAATAATATGTACGAAGTGATTGAAATTAAAGACACTTAAAGAACACTAAAAGATTTGCAATTTTTTTTAAATGATCGATGTTGTATCTTTAAAAAAAATACGATTTTTAAATATAAACTTCCTATTAACGGGCACCTCCCCATAACGGACAGTTTTAAATTCCACACAGATGCCCGTTGTTGAGAGGTTTTACTGTACTTCTTTTATATGGATAACTTTGACTGACGTCATTGATATAATAAAATTCCTTGCTGTACGTAAAGAGCAGATCGTTTACGTAACTAAGGAATAATAAAATTTCCATGAGAGAAATTTGTGCATTATTTGTTTCAATGTATCCAAGTATACGTATTAGTTTATAATCAATATTCACATTCTACGAATATTATTATATTATTGGGGGTTGATTTAATTTTATGTCAATAAGTCCGATCCTGTTCAACACTGGTGGACGAGAATGTGAAAATAGACAATGACAAAGACGGATAGCAAGAAATGAGAAGGCGATCTTTTTCCCCCGTATGAAAAAGAGATCCAGATGGGCACTTGACTGCTCTGTTTAGGTTTACTATTAAATTAGACTGCAACATCTGGCGTTCTTGAAATGATGACGACTTCTCTCCCTGCCTGCCAGCCCGTCGTGATAAAGCGGAGAGAAAAGAAGAAGACAAAATTAAAAAGTTACAAACAATCCGACAATGGGTTGCGTTTTGTTTTTGTAGACAACGCGCCCGTTCCAGTCTCGCATGTTGTTATAGTCAGTTTCGAACAGCTTTTAACTTTTCTCTTTTCCTTCGTTCCCGCTGGTTGTTTTTACTATTTCGTTTTTTTTTCTTTTTTCGGCTGTTTCCATTTTACGGACGCGTTTTATTTTCAGCACATCTGGGTACATCTTACTAGAGTGTGTGTTGTATACACAAACATACGTACTGTACATTCGTAACGTATGTCTTTACATATGTTTTTGATTTTATGTGTACGGATGCTGAGTGATTGTTTCAAGATACCGATGCAACAACGTTCATTTGTTTTAAATGACATTTGTACTCGTTTATTGTTTCTTCGTTATTGTTGCTTAGATATAAGTATATGATTTCAACTGACATAAATGCTTAATGATTTCGAGCAGGGGCTCTCAACCTTTTAGTATTTGCGACCCAATTTTCAATCACAATTTTTACCCCCCCCCCCCCCCCACAATGAATAATCTTCACTGAAATCGTGTTGTAATTTTAATATTAGTTTCTATTTAAGTCAATTGTATTTTGACGCTAAAGCTAAATAAATGCATAGCAATAAAGATGCTCATTTAATAGCTTATGTTCGATTCTGTGATGGTATGTCAGCAGAAGAAAAACTGCTATTCTATAAACCAATAGAACTCAAGGCGGCACATGCATTGTTTGATATTTCAAATTGTTTTCTAAACAACGGGAAGATTCCAAAGTGTACAAGCACTTGTAAAACAAAAATCTCCATAATGTATCTGGACACATTGCATGATCCACAGAGAAGCTATGGCTTCCAAAGAAATGAGTCCTGGTCTGAATATTGTGCTAACGATGGTGGTAACCGTAGTAAATTATATAAAAATGAGACCCCCAAAATCAAGAATCTTTTCTGCACTTTGTGAAGTCATTCAGCGTTACTGTTTTATTGCGAGGCGAGATGGTTATCACGTGGGAAATTTTTATAACGTGTATATGAATTAATAGATGAAATCGCCATTTTTCTAGAAGAGACAAATCGACTGGAAGCGGAGAAGTTTCGAGATGATTTATTTGTGATGAAATTGAGCTACTTGGTCGAAATTTTCGAGAAATTAAATACCTTGAATCTTCAACTCCAAGGAGGCAACACACATATTGCTGTGATCTTCTTATCATTGAAATAATAATATTAAGAATTAGTTTAGTTATTGAAAAAGAACACTAATTTTATTTTTAAAATAATATATTTAAGATTTTAAGCATTGGTTGAAACATGTAACAAGAAGTAGAATAAGTTGTCTACATTTAAGGAGGCACTGATGTATCAAAAATAAACATGAATTGTAGATACACATTAAATGAATGAATATAAATTCAAATATAAATAATGGTGCCAATTCAGAAGAATATTTTATAACAATAATACTTAAGATATAGTAAATACCTGTAACTTAAATATAGACATACATAAAAAAAGGATATAAATCAAAACATTTCCAGTGCGAAGTGACAGATCGTAAATAAGAATGTTTTATGTAAATAATAACAGCATGAATTAAAAATACACTTGTCAGTTCTTGTATGTATGTCTCAAGGGCTTCAAAGACAATGGAAAAATGGTCATGTGTGGTTTAAAAACCTGCAAAAAGAAAATACAATGTTAATGTTGGTGATAGCACTCTACAAATTGACGTGATACGTGAGAAGAAGACGCATGGTTGGAAATCAGAGAGAGGTGACGAGGGTGACTGTTCTTCGTGGTGCGAGCTCCGTAAGAAAAATCTCCGTCATACCTATACAACGTCTTTCCCGAAAAAGGAAATTTATAACAAACGATGAAAAAGGCAATGCATTCATATACAAGTACAATGAGGGACTATACTAAAGAGGAAGGAAAGAAAGATATACTTACTGAAGATGAAACCTAATAAGTCTGTGAAAAACAATAATAACAAACAGTTCAAGTCATCGCCATTAGTGTGTAGCTGTCAAAGACGAAGTGCGCGTATTGGTGCAAGTATGATAACCTGAATAAAACAAACAAGAAAGATTTTATCACGAACATTTTAAAATCAATGCCAACTTAAAATTTATATAGATAACAGATGCGCTACAAATTGTCGATAGGCTTTTGTTTCAGTATATAAGGCGAAAACAAGAATAGACTTGTCGAAGATGAAGTTTATAATTCCAGCAGTAAAGACATTCATTTTTGGGGAGAATAAAAATTCTTTTTATAGCGAAAGTGAGAGTAGGGGCTTATATGCACTATTTATGATCTCACGATTTAAGAATCTGTATTAAGAATTAGAATTTTATTTTCATTTAGTTTCTTTTAAAACAATTTTATTCAATTAATTTTCATTTTTATTATTTTAATTTTTAAGATGGAGGACCTCAATAAGAATGAATTTGATAAAATGTACGACGATATGAAGTAAGTTATAAGATAAATAATTCAATTTAGATATGATTAATGGTGTTAAACGTGCTGAAGGTACTATGTGAAAATATTTGCCTTTAGTAAATCGTTGGGCATCATTAATTAGATGAATATTATCTTGTTTAATAATAATAATTCGTTTTCCTAAAATAATAAAAGGATAGTTAATAGTGTTAGACATGCTGAAGGTACAATGTGAAAATATTTGCCTTTAGTAGTTTATTGGGCATCATTAATTATTATATAGTCATTTAATTTAGAAATTCAAATAAAATAAATACGAATAAGCGGGGATGTTCTTGATGGGCAGATGCTAAGCTGCTAGAGGTACAATGTGAGAATGTTTACAGCTAGCGATTAGTATAGCCAGTTTCAGAGCATTTACGTTGCAAGATTCTAGATTACCAAGGCACTATGTGAAAATGTATGTTTTTGGTGAAATAGAATCGGCTTCGTATTAATAAACAAATTATCAAGAATCAATAATTTTTTTTTATTTGAAGGAACAATTCTTTCCGTTCTCATTATAGATGTATAAGTATTTCACAAGCATTATAACTCTAAAGTGAGTACAAATGCTTTCCTCTTCTTTTTCTTTGTAAAACAAATATATATAAATATAATTTTTATATGAGATTTAGATACTTTGTTTAATTTTGACCTTATCCCAAACAAAATTAAATAAGAGGTGTACCAGAATATAAGAAGCAAATCACTGCAAGAATTCATAAGAACATAAATAAAAAAAATTATGCTGTTAGGTATAAGTTTATAAATAGACTATTCTAATTTTTATCATTCATCAACAGTGTAACAGCCACAGCATATATTTATAATGGCTGTACCCGACGTGTGGCAATGTTACATTTTCATCTTAAATAAGAAATTAACCATTTTGTAACAAAGCAGCCACCACAGCAATATGTCAGAGATGAGTTATTCTTTTTGTAGAAAACTGGAATTATGGAGAAGAAATATGGCGAAGAAACCTAGAAATGTCTGCAAATGTGGATGAATGTGATAAAACTTACAAGGCTGAAGAATAACATGTGGAAATTCTTTTTGTAATCATTGAAATAGTATTTTCTTGCTGACTTTAACTTGATACCAAGTTACGAGTGGGTTAGGGACCCATTTCAAAATATTTTTGAAGGTCCTTCAACTGCCGAAGAAGAATATTTATAGACTTCACGGCAAATGTCGAAATCAACAGACAACTTAGTAATAAATCACTCCTTGAATTTTGGGCAGGGTTGGATGAGTTTTCTGCACTGAAAACAAGAGTATTTCGTTCGTATACTATATTACCATTTTCAACATCCTACCTTTGCCAAACCGGATATACTGTGGTGGCTGCTTTGAGGACAAAATATAGATCTCAGCTAAATATAGAAAAAGAGCTTAGAGTGTCAATTTCTAATATTATATCTTCTTTTTAATCTAATATTATGCAATACTATGAAAAAACACAGATTCTGGAAATTCGTAATTTATGTTTAAAACAAAACTACTTTAAATTCAATGACAAGGTCTACACACAAATAAATGGTTTACCGATGGGGAGTCCATTAGCCCCTTCCCGCTGAAATATTCAGATTTTGAAGAAAAGCTGTTCAAAACTAATAATAAATACATCAAACAAATAAAACATTGGGTCAGGTATGTCGATGACATTTTCTGTACATACTCAGGTACTGAAAGACAGGCACACGACTTCCTAACTTATCTAAACACTATTCATGAAAAGGTCCAATTTACTATAGAAATAGAAAAAGAAATAAAATTAAACTTTCTAGATTTAACTATCAAAAAAGACAATAAAAAATAAAAACTCAGTATATACAGGAAACCCACATACACTGATACGATCATACCAGCTAATTCGAAACAATCTTGGCGCACAAAAACAGCAGCTCTACATAGTTTCACTTACAGACTAATTAACATACCATTAAGTGAAGAAGATTTCAACACCGAATTATTCACAATTAAAACTATAGCTAGAAATAATGGATTTAAAGAGAAAATAGTAGACGACATTATCAAACATAAACAAAGACAAAAACTCAAAATACACTTTTACCCTAAAATAATAGAAAAAGACAACACGAAATGGCACATTACACAATACATTCCACAGATTAATTATAAAATTAACAGAATATTTAAGAAAATAGGAATCAAAACAGATAACATAAATAAAAACAAAAAAAGCTATGTTAGTCAATAACATGGAAAGAACTAAGCTTACCAACAAATCAGGTGTATATAAAATTAGTTGCACGGACTGTAAAGCTATCTATATCGGACACGGCATATATAATACCCTTCACACAAATTGGCCTGTTAGTTAAGTTCGAAAATGGTATGAAAATACCGAAACATATGTCGCAAAGATTGAATAAAAATTGTGGAAAGATTTCAAGTGTTTTATTTTTATTTTTATTTAAAATAGTTATCAATTAGACTTTGTAAACACCCCCATTATAGATAGTGTAATAAAATCATTAGCCCAGACATATATAAGATGAATGGTAATTTTTTTAGTTTAGTTTAAGGGCAACTCTTTGATAATGACTGAGAAGTCGAAACATATGTAAGAGGATTATATTCTGTTTTAGTGAAACGTAAACAAGTGTTTTATTTTTTAATTATTTATAATGTTTCACCAAGAGGCAACCGTCAACTCCATACGAATCTCTTCCTTCTGAAAATGCCCTAAACCACCTAAAAATCTGGACTCTCAACAGTCCAGGTTTTTAGGTGGTTTAAGGCATTTTCAGAAGGAAGAGATTCAATTGAAGACGCAGTTTTCCAAATGTTTCCGTTGTTCTGTGTCAAGTGTAAAGCAGAACCTGATAGCACAACGTTGTTCGAAATTGATGTCACTCATTTTTAGAACGCACTAAAGAAACCTTTCTCACAAAAAAAATCACTACGGACAGCGCAACAACACTAGCATGTTCAAACTTGTACTAAACGCGTATCAGATGTTTATCTGCCTGCCCCTCTACGTACCGCGTCCCCAGTGTTGCCAAATCGAACACTAGAAAACCAGTCTCGTTACTTAATTGACACACCTCGTACGTTCCATTGAAAGATTAATTTCGAAAATATTCATTTTTAATGTGAACCCAGACGCTTAAAACTTATCTTAAATTTGATATCAAATAAACATATTAAATATTTATTAATTTCTTCACTGAAATCCCTCAAAACTAATCAAATTGTAACGACTCTCGAGTATATGCATGCAAGGGACACGAATCCATCCTTTTAGATCAAAATCTTTGGGGTAGTCGTTTTTATGCAAACAGATTATTGTTGTTAGATAATTTATCGATTTAAATAAAACTAAAAATTGTTGTTCATATTATTTTCTCCTACTATTCAAAAATTCAATAGCAAAGTTATTTCAAAAGTCCTTCTCTTATACTCAACATTACAGCGTATTAAAATTCGACGTCAGTAGTGCGTACTATTCTTACGTTAATCCTGAATTATTTTTTAAACGTCCAACGTAATATATGTGATATGTATGTATGTGTGTATATACAAACTATTTCAATGAGAAACCACATTTGTCGACAAAGAATGCTATTGTAAGAATAACTATAACTTATAATGATTTTGTAATATTCAAATGCATACATACATACAATCGAGAGAACGTATTTATATATGCATGTGTGTGCGCGCGACTGGACAGATGCCTTACGTCTATTCTTTTTGCCAAGACTCGCGCCAATGGCGCCAACACAACGCGATCAAAGTCTCCAGCATCGCCCACAACTCACAAACTTCGGAGCCAGAGAATTATTGTCTGCATCCGCATGTGGTTTTTTTTCTCTCTACTATTTTTTTATCTCTTTCTGTGGGTTCTTTCTATTCTCGAACGATGTCATTATATTCATAGCTGAGATTGTATTGTGTAATAAGTTATTACTCAATACAATCTCAGCAATAACTTCGTACATACTTGATGAATTGCAATAATTGCATACAAGAGTAGGTACTAAAATATTCTGGAGTCGTGTGATGAAAAATTGGAAACATATTTACAGAGACATGCATTAAATAATAATTAACCATCTGTCACTATTACTAGTAGTTGAAATTATAAATCATTCTGCGATACTGTAAATAAAACCATACCCTAAACTTATGCTTTCTTCCTATTTTTTTGTACATATTCGAAGTATGTACTATTATCATTGACGTTATCACAACCACATTTAATAATATAGGTCAAGGAATTTTAACGGTTTGTGAATGAATCAGTAGCGGCTCTTTAATGAGAGCAAGTGAGCAATTGCACCCCCTGGAATTTTGAAACAAAACAAACCAAGCGGCGACTAACTGTGAAAGTATTTATTTATTACGTATTCATAGTTATTGAACAGGAACGTGGCGTGTGCGGCACGCGTAACAACCTACATGCACCGATCGTCGTCACAGATATAATGACGACTAACAGCGCACGGATGAGACGAGAAACTATTCGAATGTTTACGCCTTCCACCGAGAGAAACATACCCATGAGCAAAGCCCAACCGTTGCTCCGTTAAGCCATTAACATTACATTGAAGGTGGGGAGAACTGTATTTTGTTCTACTTCCATATCGTATAATACATAGCATGTGAGCAAGATCCCCAGTCTGCTCACCGCTGTTGTAAGATGAATTTCGTCTCTGCGTTACAGAATACCACGTTTTCGCGGTTAACGTATGATAAAAAAATCGCAATAAAAAATCTTAAACGACCGATGCCTCAATTATGTTTAGAAAATAAACAATCTGTTAAAGGTAATGACGTTATAAGAAAATTCAAAATGAATATTTATCAGAAAAATGACTGGATTTGTGGGTGTGAAATTAAAAATACTTTGTTTTGTTTGGTGGTGAACCGTCTTGGTCAAAGAACGGAATAAAAGGCTTAATTCATCTTAGTGCTAAAATTACGAAACATGAAAATTCCGAAGGGCATTTGAAAAATATATTTAGTCTAAAAATGTTAGGAAAAAATAACATTCAGAATGTTTTAGATTCATCATATAGAAAAGTAGTTCAACAACACAATGAACAGGTAACAAAAAATAGGCATGTGTTAAATTTAATAATAAATTGCATTAGATTTTGCGGCGCGTTTTAACTGTCACTTCGGGGTCATAATGAAAAAGTGATAGAACTGTTCTGCAAGTCAAAGACACGCAAAATGGACTTCGTTTATCGTCAGATGTAATCAAACTGTAGTGTTATATTTACTATTCCCTCAAAACAAACTGTACAATGAACAGTACCTGTCTGGAACAGTATGTCGGTGAAACTTATAAAGATTGGGTAAGCGTTCTTGTATTATACTTTTTAATTTTGAAATTATGCACCCCCTATGTGAACCACCCCGAGCCGCCACTGGAATCAATGACACCTTTTTTTAAGTATCTACAAATCACGGACCCCCATACAACTAATATTATGAAGAATTTTAATATAATGTATAACTTACAAAACAGGTACATTATATATCTAAGAACACAAAAAATTTACAATATTTTACTAAAATAAAATATTTATTGAAATTTTACATTCAGTACTTAAAAAAAACATTTAACACTTATTAATGAGAAGGCTGATGTTGTATGTTGCTGACAAGTTAACTTACGTTTGCTGCAATATTAGATAACAGAATTCTCAGTTCTGACTCCACATTCTTCAGGAGGTTTCTATATTTATTTTTATGTATAAAGGAATAACAAGCTTTTCCGTAAAAATATTAGGAACGGCATTAGAATCTTCAGGGCCTTTTTGGCTAACTCCTGATGGTCATTTCATACACTTACCTAGAAATTTGGAAGGGTCATTTGATTATACTGCAGTTTCATTGCCCTATCTGCCAATATTTCTATCAAACTATTTCTTCTAATGAAGTTCGTAAATATTTATTGTAAAAGGATCTCTTAATCAATTTTTGTGACCATTTGGTACAGGAAAATTCAAAAAAGTATTAAATGTACTACTAAACAAAGTTAATCCTATAATGAATAATATATTTTCAAAATAGATGTCGGTTATTTAAGTTAACACATCACATTTGCATTTTGCAAACCATTATAATTTACTATTAATTAAGCTAGCAGACGGTTCTTGGTGGAACATTTTGTTAATAACTATTTTAAATAAATAAAAATAAAACACTTCAAAACTTTCCACAATTTTTATTCAATCTTTGCGACATATGTTTTGGTATCTTCATACCATTTTCGAGCTTAACAAACAGGTCAATTTGTGTGAAGGGTATTATCTACGGTATTATTATATGGCGTTGTGTTTATTGCCTCTTTGTACATAAATGTCTATTATGGGTGTGTGTGTGTTTGTAAAATCTGTGTGTGTGTTTGTTACTTTCTCTTTTCTTTGAATTGATTTTTTAATTTCTAATACTTCTAACAAATTTAATTTTGGACCTTTGTTCACATTATGCATAAGTTTACAACTATCTATATCGGGAAAATTGAGATTATCTATACAATGTTCGGCAAGGCCTGTATTTATAATATTCTGCAATACTGATCTTTTATGTTCTTTTAATCTAGTTTCAATATTTCTGCCATTTTGTCCGATATAGATAGCTAGCTATACAGTCTGTGTAACTAATTTTATATACGCCTGATTTGTTGGTAAGCTTAGTTCTTTCCTTGTTATTGACTAACATAGCACCTAAATTGTTTTTATTTATGTTAACTGTTTTGATTCCTATTTTCTTAAATATTCTCTTAATATTATAATTAATCTGTGGAATGTATTGTGTAATGTGCCATTTTGTGTTGTCTTTTTCTATTATTTTAGGGTAAAAGTGTATAGTTTTAATTGTGCATAATTCTGTGTTGAAATCTTCTTTACTTAGTGGTACCGTAAACGACCCAGTCGCTGATCGACTGACTGATAGTACCTTTATCAACCCTAGTAAAATTCCCTGCTTTCTAAGGAAACATTCTGTTGCACAGAATCGCTGAGCAATTAAAACCATTGCAGCTTGAGAAAGAGTTTCTTTCATGATTCCTGTAAAGCACTTAATTTAAATTTACTTACATCTTCTGCGGAATATATTGTTGCGTTTTCGGGTTCGCAATAAACAACTCATGCAATTTATTTATTTAAAACAGTCTGTGTATTCATACACTTAAAATTATATAACAATATAAAAATATAAAACTAATGTATCACACTTAAAACTACTAGGAGTATTATTTAAATTAAGGCAGGTATTTATTTACCACTACTATTTATATGACACGGTAATATTTATGTCTTTATTACACTATAATAAAAACTGCACTGTATTTATTTCTATTACTAATATTTAAGTCCGTATATTTATTTCACTGTTCGGCTCGAGACTACTTAAGGAACTATTTATTTATTTCTTATATTTATTTCTACGCGCGTCGGCTACTTCTTAAGGACTTTCTTATTCCCGAATTACTCATCCATCTGTTCGACTGCCTTTTTATATACGCGTACGAAACATCTGGAAGCATTCCCGTAAACTCCATCTTCCTCTCGATGTTTGTAGAACATTCCATAGACATTCTGCCTCCAGGCAGTACATCGCAAATGGCTGATCCACTGGTTCATGATGTTTACCAGTCGCGCCGAGATGATTTACAACTTTTTTTTATTGTCGCTCGGAAGTGTGCTGGTTTCGTTACATTGCCCCCTTCTTAAAAACTGCGTTTCGTCCCGAAACACGCTATTCCATGTTCTCGTCGCTGGCGGATGACGAAATCCACATCGGGATCCACGGGTGCACCCAGCCGTCTTATGGAAATGGCAATCCACCGTCCCAGGCGGCACAACGGGCTGATTGGGCCGACAGCCGCACACGACCATTTCCATACCAGTATATCGAAACACTGCCTCCAGCATGTTTCTTACGGTTCTTCATTCCAAACGGTCTAATCCGCAGCCCAGTTTCGGAATTGCCAGACTCCTTATATTCTGTTGGCTCTCTTGGTTTCAATTGGTTGAAACGCACCACCCCTGGCTCACTATGGGGTGTTAGTCTTATGCGACAAACCACGTCATCTATTCGCTCTAGCATTTCGCATGGTTCCTCCCGATATTGTTGGAGCTTTGGGGACAGGCCTCGGCGACGCTGAGGACCACACAACCAAACAAGGTCTCCTTCTCGGAAAGCACCTCTCTCGGCTTGCACGTCGTAACGATTCTTCGTCCTGTAGCTGGCATCCTGAGTGTGATGGCGTACTCGCTCGTGGACATCCTCCAATCTTCGCCTGGGTCCGCTGGCGTAGTCTTCTCCATTGGCGTTCTCCACAACACGCTTGAGTAGGCCATCCTCCACCTTCAGAGAGTCCCATTGAGCTCCGCAGGATTCCAGTCCCTGGGAACGAGGAGCTACTTCTTGACATACCGTTCCGCAAATTGTCAGGTTGCCACTGATCGTCAACCACGGTGGTTCTAAATGTGTTGGCCGATTTTTCTTCTAGTCGGTTGCTATGCCTGCAGTCTTCTGGACGTAGTCTCCTTGCAACAGCATCAGCGTTTTGGCGTTGCACAGACGCAATTCGCGCTATTGATTTTGAGGCTCTACGATACTGGGTCGACGATTGCCTCTTCTCATCGACCCGTTTTAGTTTTCACTGCTCCGCTATGGTTTTCTTGGGCTCCTTCCCGCATTTACTATGCACATGGTCCATTTCCACTTCCATTTCCATTTCCAATTCCAGCATCGGAGCGTTCTTCTCTTAGGTTGCACCTGATTCACTAATCGTCGGACTACCTGTTCCAGGTGTGCATGCCCATACTTCATCTCAAGAGGCTTGATTGATTTAAGGTAGACTTGACACTCTTCCGGACGTAAGGTCTGCAGAATGTCACTGGCCTCTCCTCTTAACGACACACTCAGAGCAGTAGCTTTCTTCGGGGACGTCCACCCATTTGCTCCTGCAGCGGCTTCGAATTGATTCCAGTACGTCATCCATGACGTCTTCCCATCGAAGGTGGGAGGTTTTACCTTTGCCTTTGCGGTTCGGGAGACCTCCAGGCTTCCGCTTGAGGCGTCATGGGGACCACAGTCATTCATCGCTGGCAACTGAAGCTGAACCCCAAACTCGTCCCCCATTCCGAACACGCGCTCCTCAACTTTCTGTTCTACGGCTTCGATGGCCCCAGAAAATTCCTGTCTCCCATTCGATGAATTCTTCTGAATGTCTTCTTCAAGTTGTTTTGAATTATTTGCCATTACATCTTTTAGAGTCTCGAATTGTTTTACAGTTTCATCTTTTAGAGTCTTGAATTGTTTTACAACTTCTTTTAGAGTCTTCATATTAGTCTCAAATTGTTTTGCAACTTCATCTCTTAGAGTCTTCATATTAGTCTCGATTTTTTTTGAATTATTTTCAATTTTATCTATTATTAAGCTTAGATCAGGCTGTACTTGAAACAAATATTTCTCGGGATCCTCACCTTCATTTATTAAAAGGTCACGAAGCCGATCCTGGAGAATTATTTTTTTTTACAGACGTATCTGCGCCCCTTTCTTCCAATTCTGCCCTTAACTCGGAGACCTTTAATTCTTCCAAACGTTTGGTAGCCATTTATTTATTTATTAATTTATTTATTTATGTGCACTTATATTGTGTATCCCACACTGACACCAATTGTTGTGTTTTCGGGTTCGCAATAAACAACTCGTGCAATTTATTTATTTAAAACAGTCTGTATATTCATACACTTAAAATTATATAACAATATAAAAATATAATACTAATGTATCACACTTAAAACTACTATTATTTAAATTAACGCAGGTATTTATTTACCACTACTATTTATATGACACGGTAATATTTATGTCTTTATTACACTATAATAAAAACTGCACTGTATTTATTTCTATTACTAATATTTAAGTCCGTATATTTATGTCACTGTTCGGCTCGAGACTACTTAAGGAACTATTTATTTATTTCTTATATTTATTTCTAGGCGCGTCGGCTACTTCTTAAGGACTTTCTTATTCCCGAATTACTCATCCATCCGTTCGACTGCCTTTTTATATATGCGTACGAAACATCTGGAAGCATTCCCGTAAACTCCATCTTCCTCTCGATGTTTGTAGAACATTCCATAGACATTCTGTCTCCGGACAGTACAACGCAAATGGATGATCCACTGGTTCATGATGTTTACCAGTCGCGCCGAGATGATTTACAACCTTTTTTTATTGTCGCTCGGAAGTCTGCTGGTTTCGTTACAATATTTACCTATTGGTTTCTGGTAACACACTCTCAGACATATTTGTAATGAGAAATCTAGTCGACAAACGGCTAAAGCTATCATTTCCAAATTTTATATTTACAAGTATAATCTCTCTCTTGAGATCTGATTAGATTTTCAATAAAATTGGCAAACCTGAAGTAGTAGTTTACTTCAGTGAAAAAATCGACATTTACCAATATTTCTTCAATTACTAAGTTTAAATAAATTTATAAAGAATACAAAAGTACTCGAAAGTGAATTTGAGAAAAATTTTATTTAATATTTTTTCGAAATTCCTACTCTTTTACTCTTATCGAAAATAAGTTTTTTGCAAGTCATGCTTTCTAGGCAGATACATTGTGAGTATAAAAGTATTTAAAGATTGACTTTCAATACTTTTTATATGAAAAAATTTTCAAATTTCTGAGCGGAAGTACCACTTTTACTCTTACCGAATAGCGATTTTTTGCAAATATCTTGTAACTTATGTATTCTATATATATTTATCAATAGTACAAAAGCATTTAGATCTAGATTTGGAATAATTTTTGTATAAAAAAAAAATTTTCAATATTCAGACCGGAAGCAACACTTTTACTTTTATCGAGTGGCACATTTTTTTTGCAAGTATCTCGCAAAGTATATAGCAACCTAGTTCAGCGGTTCAGCCCTGAACTAGGTTGAACTTCATTGGACAACCCCCCCGATCTCGTTTTATTAACATGACTTAGTACCTTTTAAAATAAATTAACCAATAGCTTTCAATTCTTATCAAAAAAATGGGAACATGTTGTGCGGAGTTGTGCCCAGTTTCGTATTACATTATTCATTATTCATGTCTAGTCCTGCAGTGTACCCCTGACAGCTGATGCCTACTTATTATAATAGATTATACTATTGTTTAGTAAATAGTGCAATCTAAGTATTTTATTTCTCTATTTTTCTGGTGGTACCCTGATTCATGAATGAATAAAGAAATCTGATGCTTTTGTAATTGTTATTATGTAGAATATTAATAATTTTAAAAATAAAATTATTTAAGAATATTTCCACCCTTTCTATACCAATTTGAAATACAAATCTGTATCATAATTTAAAAATATTTATGGATTACTACCAAAAGGTTTTAATTTTCATAATTAATGCAACCTGAACCATCAGCAAACCTTTAAATACCTACTTATTGCCAGGCGGTTGTCAATTTATGTTGGTCTTAATTTTATCGTCATCAACATTTTTATACATTCGATATAGTTTTGAGTAATAAGAAAAGGAAATTGCATGATTATATTATTTGGCATGTTATTTCATAAAACAAACAGCTGTTCTCCTGTCAAATAACGAGACAAAAGACGTTCACCGATGTTTCATACGTACTGACGTATGTACAACATACATACATACGTACCCATTATGAAAACCGAACTTGTTTACGTGTTCCTGTTATTTGATCAAGTGAGCCGACATCGTGCATGCATAATTGACTCGGTCGATTCGTGAGGACGACATTGTATAGATTACGTGGGGTAGATAAGAAGGGGGTCGGGATAAAGGTGCAATAGCCGGTGCAGTGTGGAAGAACACCGGCAATTATCTACAGGTGTAGGCACCCAGGGCGACTTATACCTGCCTGTTATTATACATTAAATTGGACACGAAATATTTTTGAACGGTGGAAACTTGAAATTGTTTCTCGTCTGTTCCTTTTCTTCGCCTTCAAGAAAAATTGTAATGCCTACGTAGGGTTCTGAGAAAGTTTTATCGTCTGATAAAAGTTTTTATATTTCTTTCTTCAAACTAGTTTTGACCATTATCGATCCATTTTCTTTTACGAAAAAACTAATCAGTACAAAACTATATCCACTTTCCCTATGGGATAGCAACGCAAGCACCATCCATCCCACGCAGATATTACAAACAACATCGCACAATTAGGGGCATTTAATATAAAAGCTGGTCAGAAGTTCATTTTGAATATATCATGGTTGAATGAAATATGTATGTAATTTTGTGAAACAGTCTGATAACATGCGATCGAAATTGATTGACATGATCTTATTCTATTTTCCTCGGACTTGACATCAATATCTACTTCCACTTCTTAATATCAATTTGGCGTTTTAGGGAATTACTAAATATTTGCCATTTTTAATTCAAATTTATCACTGGCTTTCACTTATTATACTTATTTTCCATATTTATTATTTCCCATATCACTGTCATCGTGGTAAGTGTTATAGGTGATTGTGTATTTCTCAAAAATAAGTGTAGAGGCCTTGTTCACTTCGACCAACGAAATTTACAAGAAAAATAGAAAAACTGGGTAGAATTATGTGCTAAAGAATGTCCTGATGATGAAATTAATCACATTATAATTTGTATCACCAATCGTTTTTGAGAAACAGAAACATGTAGGTCATCCTGGCGCACCTCAGTTACGAGCATATTATTGTCAATAGCTTTACAGATTCGGCAAATGTAGTTGTTAAATTATTTTCATAGAAACATTGCGGTAATGTTAGAGCAGATGAAGCAGTTCCAAAATCTGGTCTATTATAGAAAACTACCAATTCATGCTTAAAAGCAATTGATTCCAAATTAAAAGTCTTCACGGCCATCTAGAATTCAGTTTCGGGGAAAGAATTTTGATATGTTGAAAATAAGTTTGGTTGAAAAAGAAGAACTATATAGATAGGTAATCACTAAACAAAAATAACGGTCATCAATATTGTTAATAATAACGTCGCACACTTTTTTAGCAACCATTTTGTGTTTGTCTTCATAACGGGGCCTTCTGTTCCGTTGTCGGGAATGTTCCTCTTCTTTTTCATCGTTATCACTATTTTCATTGTAATAATCGTAATCAGTTGACTTCCTCACATCCTGAATTGACGATTTAAATGATGACACGCAAGACTGTATTTTAATACTGTCAATTTGACGATGTTGTAATTGGTTATAGAGAATTTCGCAATGCGGCATGATTTTATTAAAACAATATAACCAGTAATTGAAATCATAATCATTTAAAATGTTTTTCAAGCCGACAGCTTTCCTTATTGGTCACTAGATTCATTATCTATGATCCGCGTCAGACATGGGATGAGATATTTTCTATATCTGAAGACACTTACAAGACATCTTGATTTAAAGTTCCTCTGGTTATGGTGCAGCCCGCGGAAGTCGATTTTTTACATCCTTATCTAGTATAGCAGTACGCTTTCGGGATCTTGTAAAAAAAGTAAAAAAAACCATCTAGAGTGCAAAAGAAAACTTTCACTTGTTTGTTATGTGAGGCAGCCCAAATTTAACTGGTGCGCGTAACTGATTGATTATATTTAATCTATATGCAGTGTTTAGCTGGCACATTATATTTACCTTCCCCAAAACTGAATATTCTATAATGTTACTAAGATGTCTTTCACTTACTTTTGTGTCTTTTTACTTTTTCACCAAAGCGTTTTAAATCCATAATACCTTTAGAAGTCCATGCAGGGTCGCTTTGTGGAGAATTCCTAATTAAATACAAATAAAAAAAAAGCATTTTGCACATTACACCCACACAACCAGTCTGATAAACTGTAAGAGCTTCTGTTGAATTTTCTCGTCACGGTTTTATTAGTTTTCGAATTGTGATCTTCTAGTTTAATCAATAAAGCTGTTCTAGGGGGACCTAGATTTTTTAGTTCTATCTTAATGTCATAGCTCAGTGTGTTATTTTCTATCATTTCGATTATGTTACTCACGCAATTCATAGTTGTATTGCATTGATAGGCATTACAACATACACTCACCGCTGTATATTACATAAAGGACTTGCGTCACCGGCACCACAGGGAAGTGCCTTCTCGCTGACATATACCCGCTCTTACCCACGCCACTTTCATCGCTCGATTCCCAATACAGACGGTGCAGTCGAAATAGATGCCCTGGAGCCTACGTCAGATTGCGATTTTTACACTCAGCGCGGAGGAGACGGACTGTTACTTCCGAAAACATATTATTTGTTATCAAACAAATCAGAAAAACTACATAAAAATTAGGTATTTATAATTAATTTATCTGTTAAAAGAAATTTGTCGTCACGGGGGGGGGGGGGCAGCAGCGCCTGTTGCCTTCCCTGCAGCAGCCACCACTGATAAAAACCTGTCTAATGAAAATTTACAAACTTTCACACACTATAGGGAAGATCTCGGCAGCTTTCGTGATTACTTTTCTATACCAGATGCACACAAAAATTGGATAAGAGATCCTTTTACAATCAATATTTATGAACTTTAATGGACTAACTTCAATATCGACAGACAAAGCAATGAAACTGCAGTTTAATCAAATGAACCTTTCAAATTTCTGGATAAGTGTACGAAATGATCATCAGGAGTTATCCAAAAAGACCCTGAAGATTCTGGTGCCGTTCCACACTACATATATTCGTGAAAAAGCTTTTTCATCTCTTGCATACTTTAAAAATAAATATAGAAACCCTCTGAAGAATTTGGAATCAGAACTAAGAATTCCTATTATCTAATATTGCACCAAACATAAGTAAGTTTGTCAGCAACATGCAACATCAACCTTTTCATTAATACATGTTTCTTTTTAACTACTGAATGAAAGTTTCATTGATTTTTCTTTTTGTAAAAATATTGTCAATTTTTTGTGAGCCTAGATACATAATGTACCTAATTTCTAAGTTATACATTATATTAAATTTCTTCATAATATAAGTTGTATGGGGGTGTGTAATTTGTAGATATTTAAAAAAGGGGTCCTTGATTCACAAGAGGTCTACACATTTGTTACAATTTATTCACGTGAATCATATCGTTTTACTTAAAGTTATTATCATTTCTGCATATCTATTAATATTTCCTCTAAAATATAACATTATTTTGTGAATATATTGTCATTTCACTTAGTGGCGCAGCGAGGGGGGAGGTTTGGGGGTTAAACCCCGCCCCCCCAGGCCGCCAGATACAGATACAGATGATTTTTAAAATATATGTGTGTTTTGGTTTAAAAAAAATCTTGGCAACAGTGGCAAACAGTGTTAATTGTTTTCGAAACGCCACGCCCACAGCATACCATTACCACTAAACGGTTATTACAGGTCATTGCAGTGGCGCAGCGAGGGGGGGGGGGGGGGGTTGGGGGCTAACCCCCCTCCCCCGCAGGCCGCCAGATACAGATACAGATGATTTTTAAAATATATATGTGTTTTGGTTTAAAAAAAATCTTGGCAACAGTGGCAAACAGTGTTAATTGTTTTCGAAACGCCACGCCCACAGCATGCCATTACCACTAAACGGTTATTACAGGTCATTGCTATAGTTAGTGCAATTATACCGACGTACCGATTGTACGAATCAGGTACATTTTGCACTCTTCTGTATTCTATACAAGTCTACAAGTTTACTTTTCTGTACATTTTAAGGATATTTTTCATTCTCATGAAGTACATTAATTTTCTAAATACTCGGTCATTTTTTTACTGTGGGGGACCGCAGTAAAAAAAGGGGTTTCTTTCAAAACAACGATCGATGGACAAAAATGTACACATTCCTATGAATTCCACGAAAACGAAAATCTTGCATCCCTTCATAACATTACAATTAGAACAGGAACAGATGTGGACATTCGGACATAAATGGATCGTAAAAAATCCATAAATTTGCCTGATAGTTAAAAAATGGTCTATATTTTTTACTTGAGTGTTCGAACGTGTCGATCCTGGAGTTATAAATTATATATGACTTCCCCTTTTTTAAAATTTTAGGTATATAATAATATAAGTATGGTGACTAGAGACATTGCATTTTATTGCTTTTTTTATCAACAATGGACTGTGGACCAGGAATCATATTAGGAAAACGGCTGAAACGTTTCTAGCCAAACAAATTGTTTATAAATAAAAGACTTATTGTTTGCCCTTTTTTTCGTATTTACATGTCGTGCTCTCTAAATTTATTGCATTCTGTACAAGAGCCAATAAATTAGTACATTTTGGACACGCGCCTTGTACATTTTCTTTTAGAGCTTTAGTATAGTTGAGTTTCACATGCTGGTATCGTCGGTAGCGTTTTCTTTTGTGATTTACTGCTTTGCGGAGTACATTGTGAGCATTAGTGTGACTTGTGAGGTGAATTTTCTGATATATGGATAAATTTTTAATAAAGAAACCCAGACTGGATTCGTTTGCTCAGAGCAACAATATTAGTGTAAGTATATTTTTTGAATATGACGCTAATGCCGCGGGACGAACATTGCATCAATGTCGCATTTTAGTTTCAAATAGACTTATTTCATGGATATACACAAACATTTTTCATTTTCTCAACGCAGCCTGTTATTTTTTAAACAATTTTACCGATTTTAATGCTGTTTTTGAATTGAAGTAATTAATTTCTTTTAGATTAAAAATCCTTAAAAGATCTTTTGCGATATTTTGAATACATATTTTTGGATTATACGGGCTAAAGTCTAAATAAAAAGTCAAATAAAACGTAATAATCAAAAGTATTTTTCTCTTTCAGGTTACGTCAGACTTAACTAGCTCAAAAATTAATAAAACAAATGAAAAAGAGCCTTCAACATCTAAAAATATTGGTGAGCGACAGTTACACGAAGACAATTGGGTACTTGGTTTTGGGTCGTATGTAGGAAAAACAATCGACGATATTACAAAGCAGACACTTTTAGAAAAACCTTGGTCACCGGATCTGTCTTTTAAATTTCCATCGTCAGGACCCAGAAACTTAAAATTTCAGATAAAATGGCTTGATGAGTGGAGGTGGCTAGTTTACTCCCCTTCTTTAGATTCTGCGTTCTGCAAGTATTGTTCGTTATTTTCCACGGTTGTCGGGCAACAAGCCAGTAAGGCCGGAAAACTGGTTAAAACTCCGTTTAAAAAATGGAAGGACGTCAGAGAAGAATTCAGAAATCATGAAAATCATTTGTATCATCAGAATTGTCTCGAACTAGCAGCTAATTTTTTAGATATTATGATGAGAAAAACTGAAAATGTTGTTTTAAAAATTGACAAACAACGAAAAGATCAAATAATTAGTAATCGGGAAAGCCTAAAACCCATAATTAAAACTGCGATGTATCTTGCTCGATTAGGAAAGTCATTTCGAGGTCACCGTGACTCTGGACCTCTTAATATAAATGAACCTCCAGTAAAAGGCGAGGGCAATTTTCGGTCCTTGCTCAAATTTCGAATCGAGGCAGGAGATCAAATTTTGGCTAAACACTTAAGCACAGCAGGTGCTAATGCAACTTATATCAGCTGGCAAATACAGAACGAAATAATCTCGTCGTTTAATTCGATTTTATTAAAAAAGCTTGTTGACAAAGTAAATGCTGCAAAATACTTCTCAGTTTTATGCGACGAGACCACCGACATAAGTGGTACTACTCAAATGTAATTATATAAGCACAAAAGTACTCTTGAACCTTTGCAAAAACTTTTATGCAATAATAATAATTTAGACATTAAAGATATTTTAAATTCCACCCAACAGCTTTTGGAATTTTATCAATTGGATGATTCTGGTGCTATGGGAGATGTTACACCTTGGGTCCAGTTTATTATAAATAAAGCAGAAAAGCCACAAAGTGCGATTGAGGCTTTGGAAAGATGTAATAAAAATTTGTTTCCCACAATTTATGAACTTTTAGTTATAATGGCAACTTTACCAGTCACCACATGCTCTTGTGAAAGATCTTTTTCATCCCTAAAATATCTAAAAAATTATTTGCGAAATTCTACTGGGGACGATAGATTAAACGGCCTAGCTTTGATGTATATACATCCTGATATTTCTATTCTGGAAGATGAAGTTCTTGATGTCTTGGCTCTGCAATCTCGCCGTCTAGCTATTTTAGTATAACTTATAAATCAATTTTAATAACATTTACTATGTTGATGTATTTCTCGCCTTTTGTTTTTAGTTGATGAGTATACTCAATTTTTTTTATTGTCATTTATAATTGTAAATGTATTTTACATGTTTATCACTACATGACGGTTTTTTTGTTTATTCTTTTTAAATATACTTTATATGTACGTTGCGTTTTGAGTTTTATTATAAATCTTGGTGCTTTAATACGCTTAATATTTTTTTTTTTTGAAAACCCCCCCCTACTGCAGAAATCTGGCAATACCAAATATTATTATTGTTAGTTAACGTTCGAGAAAACTATCTGTGTGCCCTTCGTATGAACATGTGTTTTTTTCAATTAGTTCCAAGTATGGGAAATAACTGGAAAATGAGCATGCTACTTATCGAAATTGAACAAGGAGTTTTTTTTATAACTCGCAAAGTTACATATGTAATTGAATTTAAAATAAGAGCCTTAATAATGAAGTGGAAAAACCGTAATTTACATAATGTTTAGATAGTGACGGTTCACTTTAAAATTTGAGTTTTTAATTTAGACTTGATGTATACTTCTACTAGTTAAGGTATAATTTGGTATATTTACGAGTGTTTTTAATTATATTATAAACCGCTTGTTATGAACATAGGCACTACTACTGCCTATTCCTAGAAAGTGATAGATTAAAGACACTATACAAGTATGCAATCATTATCAATTTAAGTCGAATGATCGCAACTCAAGCTAGAGAGGAACTAATACCGAGAAAGATAGAATCTGTCCAGACAATAAGAAAAAAAGCAAAATTGAATTTGGAAAACGAAGCTGAATAAATGAAAGCCATGTCGGCTGATAAATATCCAATTGTGAAAGTTGCCCAAAATGTAAGACGAAAGTACCTGACATTGACAGAGCTAAAACTGACCCAAAAAGCATTATTGCAGTTGTGGTAGATGTAAAGGGCAATTACTTTTATCAATTAGGTACCAACATTGGAGTACTAAAGCAGCTTTACACAGAGAATCAGTTTACCTCAGGCTTTGAGATTTTATAAAGATATAACAAGAAAAGACAAAGAAATGAGTCTTCTAGAAAAATTTTCGGAAAATTGTCGTTGGCTAGAGGATAAGGATTCAATAAACGCAACTGTCTCAAAAAAAGCTTGTCGAAGAAATGCGCTTGCAAGTCATCAGAATTACTTTGTAATTCTAATGCCACAATAGCACTCCGTGTTGTAACAAGTATTTTTTTACTATCTATTAATAAATGACAATTGATTAATTGTCTATTATTCAATTTGTTTGTTAAAGAGCAAATAATAAGAAAAATAATGATTCTTTTAGATTAACCAACGTAAGCATTATGTTTGTGAGAAGATAATTTTATTTGTGTTATTCTTTAATATTTAAGAAGTCTTTTAAAGGTGTTTTAAAAGGAACTAAAAATTAATAAAGGAACATACTGTAACGAAATATGTATGAGGCAGACCGAGCGACGTTAAAAAAAAAAGGTTGTAAACCGTCTCGGCGCGATGTATAAAAACGAAATGTAAATAGCCATGAATCATCTCCACGCCGTACGGCGTGCATAGCGAAAAGACTAGAACGTTTCTCGTACATGTGGAGAAAAAGCCGGACTGTGCCCGTATGTTCTAGTAATCTTCGCATACGTATATAAGGCGACTGGGTCGCCGATGGATGAGTAATTGCGGGATAATTCGGGATTAAGAAGTTCCTTAAGTAGTCGACGCGCAGACCAAAGTAGAAATAAATATAAGAAATAAATAAATAGTTCTTTAAGTGGCAGCCGAACAGTGATATAAATATACGGACATATTAGTAATAGAAATAAATACGGTGCAGTCTTTATTATAGTGCAATAAAGATATAAATACTAGAGATATATAAATAGTACTGGTAAATAAATACATGTGTTAATTTAAATCGTAGTAGTTTAAGTGTGATACATTAGTTTTATATTTTTATATTGTTATATAATTTTACGTGTATAAATATACAGACTGTTTTAAATAAATAATTGCACGAGTTGTTTATTGCGAACCCGAAAACGTTACAATACCAAATGAAAATACTCATTGTTTGATTCCCAAAAGCAACATTTACCAGCCGTCACTGGTAAAATCTAGCATGTACTAAATTCTAATGGTATAAGCCTGAAGAAATCGTCTCTTTTTATAAATCCTTATATTTACCAACTCATGTCGGTAAATCCTAAGATTTACTGGTAAAACCTAAGATTAACCAATATACGGGGGTTTACAATAACATATATACTCCATGTCAATCAATTTGAAGATGACTAATATTCTCCGCCAAACGAATTTTCATCTTCACCTTCTTCGTCTGCTTCTTCTTCTTCTTCTTCTTCTGTTTCATTCGTTATACTTTGTATTTTCACTGGAAGTAACAGCTCAATGCACTCTTTCGAAAAGCTCTAATATTCTTTTTGAGTTTCGGTTTAATGCTTGATAAGAGTGGATCTGAAGTTAGCAATAACCTGTTAATAATATTGTTGCGTTTTCGGGGTCGGAATAAACATCTCGTGCAAATGTTTTGAAACAGTCTGTATATTTACACACTTAAAACTAATCACAATATAAAAATATAAAATAAATGTATCGCACTTAAAACTACTACAAACAAATTAACACACGTCTGTAATATTTATTTACTTCTTGAACTATAATAAAACTGCACTACTCACTTATGTTTATTTGAATTGTACGAATACTATTCAACGAATTAATTCTTTCTGGGCACCGGCCGCTTTTATATCGGCATATAAGGCTCTAGAAATATACGCGAAACCTCTCGCTTCATTCTCGATAGCCCGAGAGAAGAACCAGACTTTCTGTCGCTTACGCATTACATATGTGTGGATGATTTATGACTTATTTACGGTGCTACTATCAACTATCAAACACATTTAATTTGTTACCCTTATGTAGTGTGTATTATGTCAAACTTATTATTGAATTTATGTTTGTGTTCAATACAGTGGTTTTCGTATGTGGAATCTAGTTTTTTGTAATTTATAAATTCTTTCGTGTTCTTTTATGCGTGTGAAAAAGGATCTGGCAGTTTGTCCAATATAAGCTTTTCCACAATCGCAATTTAAATTTTAAACCCCAGATTTTAGATTCTTGTTAGTTTTACCTTTATTATTTTGAATATGATTTAGTAGCGTGATGTTTGTTCTAAATGAAAATTAATGTGTGTAATATTTTTCGATATTTATGGTACCCATATAAGTTAGAGAGGCAAATTTTGTTGAATAAGTTTGAGGAACTATAGGATAGATCATGGAAATGATTTTTGTTTTTTGTTTTTTTATAAAGGAGATTATTAATGAAATCCTTTGAATAACCGTTATTCTGGGCTATGGTGTAAATTCTATCTAATTATCAAAATTATCCCTTTTTTATAGGAACATAAATTAACTTATGTAACATTGATTGGAATGCAGCAAGTTTATGACTAACCAGGTGAAAAGAGTTAGAATGTATAGTAATATCTGTGTGGGTGGTTTTATAATAAATAGCAAATTCGTGTGTATCACTACTATGAGAAATTTGAAGATCTTGGAAATTAATAACTTTATTTACTTTTAATTCTATGGTGAATTTAACATTAGGACGCAGAGAATTAATACAATTATGAAGTGTATGTAAAGATATAAAACTGACAAAAATCAAAATCTGGAGTTTATAAATTAAATTGCGATTGTGGAAAAGCTTATATTGGACAAACTGGCAGATCTGCTAAGCACTGTATTGAACGCAAACACAAATTCAATAATAAGTTGGACACACTACACATATAGGATAAGGGTAAAAAATTAAATTTGTTACAAAGCTTAGAAATAAATATGTAAATTAAATAAAATAAAACTCATCTTAAACGACCAACTAGAAGTTAATAATTCACCGTTATTAAATTTAAACATTTAAAAATCAATTTCACCATTTTAAGATTATTAAATTTTTTTATATTTATATCATATATTTATAAGTTGTTTAATTTCCCCGTAAGGGAATGATGCTTAAGATGTTATTCAATTTTTCCCCTTTATCTTAAAGTCGTTAACTCCCTCACTCTTCATTTAGTTAAGATATATTGTTGTATATATTTTGTATTGTAATGTTTATGCCCTGATGAGGCTCTAGTAGAGCGAAACGATCGTAGTGATTAAATATAATCTGTTTTGAACTCATTGTGAATTTTTATTTCATTTTTTACTTGTAAATTATGGAATTTCAACACGTATCTCCGTTCTCAATCAATTCTTTAATAAATCTTGTTCTTATTGGCCTGCGATATCGAGGAGAGGATGGAATGGGATTGTGCCAAATTATTTTATTATTCGTTTCGCAAAGTTGTTGCAATGGCACTATTGATGTCTGAAATATGTTTGCGTCAGAATAAAAGCCGCATTCAAATTTCTGTCTAAATCGAGACTACAGAGACTTTTGTTCGTCACTGTATACATTGTTGAATAAAATTGTATTAACGCTTTTATGTGATTTTGGCATTAATGGGTTCGATAATTTAATATAAATATTCTAGAAAGATGATGTTTTTGTTAATTTTCTAAATGCATTTTTGCACGTGATAATATCGTACGTTTGAGTACACTTCTTGCTCTTTACGCGTGTTACTTCGGAAAAACACTGTTTTTAGCTATTATTTGTGCAAGTCCGGGCCTATATAATACGACGACTTTGTTAGTAAAATCAGAGTTATCCTGGCAGTCTAGGAGAATTCTCACCAAACCCTCTGGCAGTCTAGAGAGTACCTAGTACCTATCCCTTAGTTTTTCTGGCAGTCTAGAAAGGCGGTCCGTAAGTTGTCTTGTTACCAGGCAGATCGTGGTAAGAAAACAATTCCGTCCTGTAAGTCCCGAGTAAATCTTTATATGGTTATTCCGTTCATTTAAAATCATCACGCCAGATAGATTTTATTAATTTCAAATGTACCAAAGTAAATTTTAGGTTCACGTAGGATTTCAAAGAAATATATTATTCTCGGCGAGTATCTCTTCAATAATACGAACATAAGCACCAGATGATGTATTAACGTTTTTGCTAGACTTGCGTAAAAATATCACCTTTCTCGAAGTAAATATCAGGTATATAATATCTTAATTCACAAAATATTTATGACCGTATATTTTAATATTCAATGTTTGAATATTCCGTTAAATGTTTGTTGACATACTGCGAATAATTTTTTTCAGTAAATGTAAAGTTATTTTCAATATATGAATTATAGTTGCTTTTGTATATAACAAATACTTTATGATCTTCTTGTAAATATATGTACTAAATTTGTGTAATTGAATTTCTGTTTTATATGTAAATAAAAAGATTGACATAGTAAGATTTCTTTTACTCTTTATGCTAGAAGGTAATATAAAATGAATATGGAAGTAATAAAAATGCTAAAACATACCTTACCAGAGTTTCGTTCTCCGTAAACCGAACTACCCGTATTTGAGCATTACTGTTGATAAAGTTCACATTCACTAGACACTTAAAAGACTTGATTTTATCATTACACATATTGTTTTAAGTTTAATATCTAATTATCTGTCAAATATAGACAGTGAAGGTGGACGAATACCAACTGTCGATTTAATAGAGGACAGTATCACTCTGATGTTAATAGATGGGAGGACTTCAATTTGGCAATTTGCATTATTAAGTAAGAGGGGCGTTTACCTATCGAAAATTAAGGCATCGCCGTTTCGCGTTTTTTAAACTAATTTTGTAATTTTAGAATCTCAAATTTGGGTTAGTGATGCAAAAGGCATCAATTTATAATGTCAAGGTCCGTTTTTGTACTAATTTATTTTCTTAAAAAAGTTATGTGTCTTAGAAATAACCACAAAAATGCATGAATTTGATTAATGTCTACTAACTAAGGCATATACACAAAAGAAAAAAAAACGACCTCTACGCGCTAGCTGCACATTTGATATACGATATGCTGCTGAATTAACCTTTAGCTGATTTGAAACGTTCAGTTTTTGGTGGTGTAAACTTTTAAATAAAGTTTGTAATACCGGATGAGTGTGATCTTCATTTAGTTCCTTTATCTCTAAAAATTTCCCACACTTTTTAATATAATTATGCATTTCTGCCTAAATGTAAATGTGTTTTTTGCTTAATTCCTAGGAGTGTGCATTCGGCCACCTTTAATACAAGCTATTCTTACATAATGGTAAATTAAGTCTTGTTTTGCTTGACCTGCCACAATTTCAGCATATCTTTTAGCCTACGTCTCGATGGTTCTAGAATCTCGAATCCAGTAATCATTGAACACTTCATTTTTGTATTTCTGTAACTGCTTGTTGAAATCCTCGTTCGTAACTTTCAAACTTATCGCCCACTTTCAACATTCTATAATAACAAAACAGAGGTTATGTTGATATGCCGGTAACGATACGTGAAGCCGGCTGCCGTCCGCAATTCTTTATGCCGTAGCCGGCACCAATATGCATACAAAACGGAGACCGGCGCCGGCTATGGAGGCACTTCCCATTCTTTATACATATGTTTCCCATCTATAGTATTCCTTAATCTATGAATACAACCGAAGCGCTGTAAAGGAAACCGAATATCGTGTAGCTTCACTTACTCACACCCCCTTCCGTCTACCCGTCCCGCGAGTAATTTAAGTTGCATAAGTTTCTATTTGTTGGTAACAACGTCTTAAGTATTTAACCATTTAAAGAGGGTTTCATGTCGCAAAGTGTGGTCTAGTAAATCTTGTAAATTAATTTCTGTGCAATTTTCGCTAATAAAATACGATTCTGATTTTGGGTAACATACTTCTTTGGTATGTTGTCGGTATAGCATGGATATTGTTTAGTTTTCATAATCTCGTACTGCTTTCTCGAAAGTTCCGCCTCGACAAATCTCGATAGAGCTTCTAAAGTTTAAATTTTCTCCAGATTACGTTCTTGATCTTTAGAGTAAGCTTCTTTTGTACTTTGTTGACCGTTTTGAAGATTTAATTATTCTTCCAGCACTTTTGCAGCGTCTCCTTTACCACAAGACCTTAATTTAGTTTCGGTAGCAAAACAAGCTCCTCACATGCTACATTTTTCAGCAGTGCTTTTGTTCTTCTTCTTTTCGAAGGGTCACTTGATTCATGAAATGGTATAACTGGCCGTCCCGATTTTACCAAGGTACAAGGAAGTTCAAAAGTGCCCAAAGCCAAATTTTATATTTTTAAATAAACGTGTATTTCATCAATAAAGGAAAAATATTACTTGAAATTGTTTGCAGGCATTTGCATGATTAGTAGGAGGATATATCTTAAAATATTTTCACCTTTAACCAATATTTTTACTATTGTAAATCATAATTGTAACAGCATTTATATAGAAGGTAAAAGATTACGGTACTGAACTGATCCTTTTGGTACACTCAAATTAATAAATAAAAGATATATTTTTTACAAAATCGAATTATTTTCGAGCTGACATAGTGAATTTCCATAAATTCTCACGAAAAAACTATGACTTGAAGTTGTTTGCATCCATTTCTTTGGATACCGCAAGAATACATTCTAAAATATTTACACTTTAACAACATTTTCTATAATTTCGTTTACCGTTTTCTTTCTCTTTCATCAACTGTTGCTTACTTATGTATCTATTTAAATAGATATTTTATAATTAGATCGCATGGGCTGTTTATCCACCGACTTCCTAACCGAAAACAAAAACTAAGCGCATGTGAATCCCGGCATCAACCAACGGTGAAATTTACGGGCCCGTTCTCATTCATTAACGTCTGCACCTAATAGGCGAGCGTCTTTTATCATTTGTATTTGTTTACTGTGAAACAAATAAACATCGAGGGGGCAATAAACTCCATATATAATTACTAACAAATGCTCGGATATGTATGGGGAAGCCTCTCTTAAAGATGTCATTACATAATCTTAAATTGTGAAGCGAGAGGCATTTCAATTGTCTGTTGATATTCGTCTGTCTGTTTTATGGAGGTAGAAAAAGAAAATATGTTTTTTCTTGTACTTTAAAAATATTCCTGATAAACTAACGGACATGTGTAAAGGTAAAGTAATGTACACTACCCGAAGTAATAACTATAGACCGGATATGAGTGGCCGATGACTCATTGCTAGAGACTGGATTTTATGCAAAATGCATATTTGTTGTTTTTTGGTATATCCCTTCTATACTGTGTACTTATCCATTTTCCACCCTCAGAATACGTTTTTTACAATTTTTTTTAGTGCATATAATGCATATTTGGACACTTTACCATAACTGCATATGCACGTATATATTTCATAATTATTTTGCATATTTATGCATATATTCGCCATTTTCATAAGAACCATAATAAAATCTGATATTTAAAGATATTTAATTTCCTTCAACTTTGCATTAATGACTCATTAAAAGTCCATCTCATTAATAATGAGATGGACTTTCCCAAAAATGGTTTACAGGGCAATTAGAACTTACGTAAGAAATCCTTTTCAGAAATGTAGGTATTAATGCAGGTATATTATACCGTACGACTAATATCAATGTAAGAAAAAGAAATAATTTCCTTCATAGTTTGTTTATTCGTAAACGTGTGGTCTGTGCTATTTGGTGAAACAAAAGTGAATTAAAAAGTTTTGAAAATGCCGAAGATAGCTAAAGCGAAGTCATCTCTAATAAAATATTGGATAAGTGATTGCAGTGCACTAAAAATTATTGACGAAGAAAGTGTTTTGTGCATACTCTGCGATAAAAGGGTAAGTTGAATTTTGAAATATTTTGTCAATAACAAGTTCTACAATTATGAGAATTTCTTTTTGTGTTCATAAATATAATGAAACAATTTCATAATAAATTATTATTAGATATGTTTAATTTTATGTTCTTTTAAGCTAATATATCTTTGTAATATTTCTTTGTCATAAACACCAAAATAACCAAAATCAATCAAATTTAAATAACTGGAGAATTTTACAAAACCAGACAATTTATTTTTCTAGTTTTTGTAGTAATATAGTAATTAACAATAATTATTATAACTGAATGTTAAAAATATATATTTGTTACACAGATTACCTGCCAGAAGAAACTTCAAGTAGTGCAACATTTGAACACAACATTTCATCAGAACAGGGTTTCTGAAAATTTGAATAAACCGCGGCAGCAACTTTTGGAGGAAAGTTTTCTCAATAATTCGAAGAATCCAGAAGAAGCATTTTCCAAAGATTTGTGTAATCTTTTTGTGGGTTGTAATATTCCTTTACATAAATTGGACAATCCGATATTTCAAGAATTCCTGAAAACTTATTGCAAAGTAGATGATAAACCCATTTATGTACCCAGTTCCTCAGCTCTACGCAAGAAATACATACATCAACGAAATTTATGAAGATGTTACCGATGGTATTAGAAAGGAGTTGAAAAACCAAAATCTTTGGCTCTCTGTTGATGAAACTACCGACACGAAGGGCCGTCAGGTTGCTAATTTGATTATTGGAACCTTAAATGATTCAACTCAATCTAAAAGACATTTAATTAATGTAGGTAATTTAGACAAAGCAAATCATGTTACCATAGCCAGGTTTATTAATGAGTCCTTAGCGAATTTCTTTTTATCCGACAAAGTACCTTTTGAAAAATTTCTGTTAATGGTAACTGACGCCGCTTCGTATATGTTAAAATCAGCTCAAAGTCTGAACATTTTTTTCCCCAATTTAATCCATTGTACTTGTTTGGCTCATGGTTTAAATAGGGTTGCTGAAAAAGTTAGATTAGAGTTACCAGATGTAAAGAATTTAATTACTAATATCAAAAAAGGATTTTTAAAAGCGCCCTTACGAGTGCAATTATATAACGAAATGCTTCCCGGCATTCCATTGCCACCAGAACCTATCTTAACAAGAACATGGCTTAAATGTGCTGTGTTTCTTGCCGATAATTACGAAGGCATCAAAAATGTTGTAACTCAATTTGATTCAGCAACCAGTCTTGCCATAGAAAAGTGTAACGTAATTTTCAATAATTCGACAATACAAAATCAGCTATCATATATTAAATCTAATTTTGCGATAATTGAGCAGGCAAGTACTAGATTAGAACATAGAAATTTATCTTTATATGATGGTGTTGGCATTGTAAATGATATTGAAGAGAAAATTGGAAAAGTCAACGGATTGACTGGAAAAAGAGTTAAAGAAAAATTAGCCGCAATTCTAAGCAAAAATGGAGGTTTTGTTACATTAAAATCTATAAATAATGTAATTAATGGCAATTTTAATGAAGACATTAGTATAAGCCCCTCATTAATACCTAGTTTTAAGAATGCACCGATCACATCTTGCGATGTTGAAAGAACATTTTCCCAATATAAACATATACAGATCGTAGACATAATTTAACTATGGAAAATTTAAAGAAATATATGGTTATTTATTGTAATAAATAAATATATAATTTGTAAATACGACAATTTATTGTAATAAATAAATATACAATTTGTAAATACGACAAATGAATTTTAATTTCCTAAAACATAATAAATAAATGCACATCATAAGTGCATATTGCATATTGTAAGTGCATATTTAGGGATTTTTTAAGTGCATATTGCATGCATATTTGGCAAACTTTTTAGTGCATATTTTCCAGTCTTTACTCATCGCCCATGGGCGCACTATTGAAATGTCGTATTCTTAAAGAGGTTTTAATTTTATTTATATAATTGGATGACAAGTGGGTGGTGATCTATAAAATACAAAAGACGTTATTATTTGTTCATTTTGCAGTTCAAGTCGAGTAAAGGGGTATTAATATTTACTAGCAATACTTTCTCAAGGTTCTCTTCTGTAAGATTTGTTCTCTTTTAATGTAGTACATCCATGTAGATAGAAAACGTTCTTTCTTTATCTAAATAATAATGTTTTTAGAAATGCACAGAACATGTATTTTATTCTGCAAATGCAAATTTTATTTTTATTTTATTTTATAGACATATGTATTTGTCATATACAGGGTGAGTTTTTTTGAATGTTTAGCATTGGGATCTCAGAAACTACTGGAGATAGAAAAACGCTTAAATGGGGAAAGATGCGCAGTTTTACGAGTTTGATTTAAAACTACTTTTGTTTCTCCGATAACATTCATGGCTTATTAGATATTCAGAGAAAACTAAATTTTACGATTTTCTTTAAACATGCTTAGCATCGTTAATAGTAATTTTAGAGAAAAAGTGTCCGAACAAAAGTTTTAGATAATTTTACGACAAATAAAACTATGTAGCTAATATTTTTTTTTCGTTCACCATTATCGACTTATGACACAAACTTGTGTTTTTTTAAATGGAAACCATAGTTGGTTTTGACATCATTAAAAAGCTTATTTTTTGCCGATTAGAATGATATAAGGTTTGATATTGTTATTTTAAAAAATAAAGAGGATATAGACATTTATATGATTGTTCACTTTATAAGATATAAACATTTTTAAAAAAAATGTTTGGTGTTTTGTAATTCAAAAAACGAAAAATCTGAGTTACAATAGTGTTCGTTGGAGCAGTCGTGATAAATATACTAACATTGCTTTCACGTTGAGTCACAGAAGTGAGAGCTGTTAAACTATAAGCTGTGCAAACGGCCGTTAATCATAAGTTTGCATTGGCTATGGAATTTTCTAACGTAGAAAAGCGTGATATGGTTGAATGTTACATTCAGTGCCAGAAAAATTCTGCTAGAGCTCCTGAAGTTTATTTTGAAAATTATTTTGAACGACGTCAGCCGTCGCTACCTAGTTTTAAGAGATTATGGGATAATTTATCAGATTATGGTTCGTTCGTTAAACCAAAATCAAAAAAAGGGATGGATGAAGATAGAGAAATAAACATATTAGCATGTGTCGCTCAGAATCCATCTACATCGACCCGACAAATTTCAACAGAAATGGGCTCCTCTCAACGCACTATTGTCAGAGTGTTGAAGAAGCATAAATTTCGTCCCTACAAATTATCAGTATCACAAACTTTACATGAAGGTGATAACATCAGACGAATAGCTTTTTGTAGATGGTTTAATGATCAGTGTCAAAACAATCCACACTTTTCAATGAAAATATTATGGACTGATGAATCTCGTTTCACAAATTGTGGAATGTTTAATAGGCACAATGAGCACATATGGTCTCAAACAAATCCACTTCACGTTGAACATAGGAGACCACAAATTAAATTTGGGTTTAATGTTTGGTGTGGTGTTATAGGATCAACTGTTCTTCCTCCTTTTATTTTTGATGGATCACTAACTGGCAATCGTTATCTTAAGTTTTTACAACAAGATTTCGAGGAAATGTTAGATAATTTAAATTTAAGAACCCGTGCAATGCTGCAATGGTTTCAACATGACGGAGCGCCTCCGCAAAATCAACTGAATGTTAGAAATTATTTAAATTTGATCTTCCCTAATCAATGGATAGGACGAAATGCACCCATTGAATGGCCGGCTAGATCCCCTGATTTATCAGTTTTGCATTTTTTTCTTGTGGGGTGTACTAAAGGACACAGTATACAAAAGAACATATGAAACAATCGACGATTTAAGAAAAGCTGTCTTAGTTGCTTTTAATAAGTACGCAATGCTACAAATTCTGTTGTGAAGAGATGCAATTTGTGTATTAATAATAATGGAGGTATCTTTGAACATTAATAATGTTGTGTGCCCTTAATAAAAGTTCTTATAGTTTTCATTTTATTACTACATAAGATTTCAAAATAATTTTTCGTTTGGTTTGTATTTTATCAGTTCGAAATTCAATTGTTTTCCATAAAAACCATAAAAATGTCTATATCCTCTTTATTTTTTAAAATAACCATATCAAACCTTATATCATTGTAATCAGCAAAAAATAGGCTTTTTAATGATGTCAAAACCAACTATGGTTTTCATTAAAAAAAACACAAGTTTGTGTCATAACTCGATAATGGTGAACGAAAAAAAAATATTAGCGACATAGTTTTATTTGGCGTAAAATTATCTAAAACTTTTGTCTGAACACTTTTTCTCTAAAATTACTATTAACGATGCTAAGCATGTTTAAAGAAAATCGTAAAATTTAGTTTTCTTTGAATATCTAATAAGCCATGAAAGTTATCGGAGAAACAAAAGCAGTTTTAAAGCAAACTCGTAAAACTACGCGTCTTTCCCCATTTAAGCGTTTTTCTATCTCCAGTAGTTTCTGAGATCCCAATGCTAAACATTCAAAAAAACTCACCCTGTATGTAAATAAAAATTATTATTTATAAAACATATTTTCAATTTTAGTAATATTTTCCATACAGGTCTATAAGGAATGAATTTAAAACCTCGTGCACTAAATTTGTCTGACCGAAAAGTAGTTCGCCGGGAACTAGATCGCTTGGAAATTGCGAACTAGTTCATTTAGTTCTATGAGAAGAATCGTTTTTTTTTGAATCGGTCGTTCGCGAACTACCCACCTCTATTAGGTGATATTCCTTAAAACATAGGCTGTTCATCAATAGAAGGTTAATGCCTTTAAAATTATTGGCTTTGTAAAAATATCTAAACGTTTTTTTTGTAATATTCAAGTTTGGCGTTTTTAAGACTCCAATAGAGGTAATTCAGATCGTCCTGTAGACTAACACGATCGTCAATGGAAGTAATATCTACTCATATAATCCTATTTACAATAATATTCGAAAAGAAAGACAGGGAAGATTAATTGACAGAGTTTTCTGTCGTCGTACTTGAAAATTGCATTGAGAACTCGCTTACACAATAATTTTATAGCCTTTCAACTTTATTTATAGTAAATAAAGGTGCGGGCATTATAAATTATTGCACCGAAGCAATGTGTATATTTGTGCAATGACAGGTGCGAAACAGCATAGAAGTCGAAAAACACGTCGATGCCTTGCCAAAAAGAAAAATTGCAATAAAATGGTGACCAGATGTTCGTGGCTTCGCCCGTAATTTTCCGATCGCATTAAGCTATCAAAGCGGCAAAACGTAAATATTTATGAGCAAATTACTAGAGAGTTGCGAGCGTGCGTGTCCATTGATCGAACGGGCCAGACCAGAGAGACCGGTGTTATTGCGCATTGCCTTCGAGAACCAGAAAATATGTATATCCGCACTTTACATACATGCATACCTACATTTTACGAAAAGCCTCCAGTCTGTAACGATGATATTTTCTCATTCAGGCCGCATTACGACACATGACGATGGACTTAAAGCGAATTTGCTTCGGATCATGGAAATAGTATGTATCTACAGTGCTTCATGGATTAAATGCTGCATTCGTACAATACTGGGTGGTTTAATAAACGTTGTAAAAAGTAGGATATAGGTCATTTATGAAATCAAACGAGTTTCGTATATAAAACGTCACTGTGACGTCAAAACAGTGTTGACAAATTACTTTGCCCTATGCAAGTTGTTTGTAAATAATCTATGATGTTAGGATTAGGCTGACATTTTAAAATATTAAGAAATCTTATGGCCGTTTGCACCGTTGTTGTTAAACTAACTTTAACGCTAACCTGTAGTTAAAGTGTAAATTTCCCTTGCGCCGTAGCCAAAACTAGGATTAAATTAGTATAAACAAGGTTTAAATTAAACGGTCAATTTTGGCGGCTTAATTTTTATTTCTAACCTAATTTTGTTGTATTATTGTGACCAGTTGTGACTTTTGCTTGAATTTTGACATTTTTGTGGCTTGAAATTTGTAATTCTGTACACAAAAATCATACAAAAATGGACATAGAAGAGGACTATGATATTTTTGAGGACAATTTGGATATCTTGGGAATTATAGAGTATGGGTTTCCTCTTGTACTGTCTGCAAAAAAAAACATTAAGAGTTAAATTTTTTTAAATCATTTGCTTCGAAAAATATTGAAGAACTGCTTTCTGGCTGCATAAACATACCTCCAAGCTATTTTCATTCAAGCTTACCAATACTTCTTTTTCTTGGGCCACCTGCGAAAAGTATATTATTAATTTAAAAAACCTATGTATTATAAACAAATAAATACATACTGTATTAAGCTCAGTATTATCACTGCTATAATCTTCAATAGTGTTATCTTTGTATTCAAATACTACATTGCCTGTGGCTTGATTTTGTGAAGATTTGTTAAGGTATATTCCATCTCCATCTAATCCACCATTGTCTAATCCAAATACTGATTTGGTGTTCATAATGGATAGCACCACATCATGACATGGATCCTTTTTTTATTATTTTAGGTAAGCCACCTCCGGTACGAAATGTTTCCTTTTTTTCTTCGGCTGCAATTTTTCTAACTTTTTTTTTTATTCTCATAGAATCGTCGCAAACAATCCGCCGCTCTATATGTACCATTCGGAACAGCTGAATTGAATTTTTTGGCAATATCTAGCCACGCATTCGCATTCTCCTTTGATGTAACCTGGTCGGTCCTTTTATTTTCAATTACATGCTTGAATTCCAAGCAAATATTTGCGATCAAAATTTTTTCATCACTTGAAAAATTAGATGACCTACTCCTTTTTTTTTTTGTTCGTAATGGACTTGATCCATTTTGTTTCAAGCCCAAAATAGAGGGAATATGAAGGATGAAGGAAATCACAAATCGGGCGGGTGACGTTGGGTGACGGATTATTCAGAAAAATAAAACAAGAATAACCTTAAAAAAACATATTTACATCGCATGTGAAGTTAGTTGCGAATGTTTTTAGGGCGTTGCCAAATGTTGCTTTTCTTTAATCTTGATTTACTTAACTGGCGAAAAATATTATACGGTGCAAATCAATCGAAACTTAATCCTAGCGTAAATTTAAACAGGGATTAGTTACACGCCGTTTAAATTATAAACGGCACAAATGGCCGTTATTAATTTTTAATTTATGAGTATGTACAATTACTTTCTTTTGAAATGACCGGTCTGCATTTAAAAACGCTGCGCATATCTGTCGATAGTCACATTCTAATTGTATGGATGTTTGGTGGCCACACATCAAATATAGAAAATAATATCTCCAGAATATTTATATTTGTTTGAATGCTGTTCATTGTATAATTTTTTATTTAAATTCATTTCCTCGACTTACATATTATTTCTTAAAATATGTATGTATATGTAAAACTAACTAGTTTAGCTTACTGAAATAATTTAAATAACAAGTTGAGAGAGTTTTACACAACTTATTTTTATTTGCTTAGTACAACAGATAATCTACATAAATGTTTTTGAAAAATATGATTAGTTTTATTATATTTATTACAATACATACTCTATTTTTAAATTATTTCAAATAAAAAAAATTATTGAGTATAACACCCTGTCCTGCGGTTATTAATTAAAACAATATTTGCATTTTACTTTCTCATACGTAGTATAAGAAAGTATTGTGATGAAAATTTTCGACCTCGAGATTTTTGCAGATGTCCACGTTTTGAAGTGTTCTGATAACGAAAACTGGTTTTTAAAAAATGTCTGTGTATCGTTATACTAAATTTTGTATATACGAGTATAATCTCCCTCTTGAGATCTGATTAAATTTTCAATAAAATCGGCAGACCGGAAGAAAAAATCGAATTTTGCCAATATTTCGTCAACTACTAAGTTTAAGCAAAAATATAAAGAATTCATATGTACTCAAAATGAAATTTGAGAAGAATTTTATTAAGAAAATTTTTCGAAATTCCTACGCGAAGTAGGTCTTTTGCTCTTATCGAAAATCAGTTTTTTGTGAATATCTCGCATGCCATGCTTTCTAGGCCGATACATTATGAGTATAAATGTATTTAAAACATAAGTTTCAATACCTTTTGTATAAAAAAATTCAAAATTCCGACCGGAAATAACACTTTGGCTCTAATCGAATAGCACCTTTTTTCGAATGTCTTACAAAGTATGCATTCTATAGAGATATATTAAGAGAATAGAAGTACTTAGAACAGGATTTTGAATAAATTTTGTATAAAAAATTCCTAAAATTGTTAGTTTGAAACAATCATACGTAAAAAAAAATTGTGTGATGGCCACACCTCATTTTTTACTTTCTTACTGTGTACTGTGATGATGAATATTTTCGACCTCAAGATTTTTGCAGATATCTACGTTTTAAAGTCCGCTGATACCGAAAAAGTGATTTTTGCAAACATCGCTCCCTCTCTCTCTCTCTCTCTCTCCCCCTCCCCCCCTCTCTCTCTGACCATGATAGTGCCCAAACGGCTACAGCTATCAATACCAAACCTTATATTTACGAGTATAATCTTCCTCTTGAGATTTTGAGTAAAATCGGTAGACCGGAAGTAGTAAATTACTTCAGTAAAAAATCAAAATTTATTAATACGTCGTCAACTACTAAGTTTAGGATTTCTAAAGAATACAAAAGTACTAAAATGTGAAAAGAGTTTTTAGCAAATATCTTACAAATTACTCATTCTTTACAGATTTATCTAGAATACAAAATATTTGGAGCCCGAATGGAACAATTTTTCTATAAAAGAAATTTCGAAAATTCGGACCGTAAGTAAGACTTTACTCTTATCGAATAGCGTTTTTTTTATGCATTCTACATAAATGTATTATAAGTGCAAAAGTATTTAGAGCTACATTTGGAAAAATTTTTGAATAAAAGAAATTTTAAAATTTGGACCGGAAGTAATGCTTCTACTCACCAAATAGCAGTTTCTTGCAAAATCTCACAAATACTGCATTCTATTCAGATTTATTAAGAAGATAAAATTGTTTAGAGTCGCATTTGGAATAATTTTTATATAAACATTTTATCAAAATTCGGACCGGAAGTAACACTTTTACTTTTATTAAATAGCAGTTTTTTGTAAATGTTTCTGAAATTATGCATTCTATAGAGATTTATTAAGATAATAAAAATATGTTTACATTTTATAAGAAAACAGGGATTGTTATAACAACAAATTGCTTTAGTCTTATTTTAGTTTTCTGTTAAACGTTGTTATTACGATTAAAAAGCTTCAACATCTAAAATAAATACAAATCACTCCCAGAAATGATAGTAACAAGTCCGACAATTCCAGAAAACCGAGATTTGAATAAAACAGTGGATCTCTATGTTGAAATTAAAATAAAGCCCTAAAGAATAAAATAAAAGCCAGAAAGACATTCAGGAAAATAAAAAATATTTTTTCCAAGGAAGTAGCATGAATGTTATGAGTGAGACAATTCTTTTACAAAGCAACGCCTAATACATAATGTAATACAATCTTTTTAATATAAACCAATTTGATATTAAGTACAGTGGCTTATTCATGCTATATATGATTTACGACGCCTGTTTTTTTTGCTTGTCCCGTTCTTGACTTTGGAGTAAACAAATCGAACATTAGAATGTGACGATGTTTGTATTTGCGACTCGATTTTCAATTTAGACCGGCCATTTCAAAAGAAAGCAATTGTACATGGTGAGTCATTAGTAGCCGCTTCTTCGATTGCTCTTTTGCGTTTTAAATAAAAGAAAAAACAATTAGTGGAAGATCAATGGTTGCTTGTGGCGCATGTTGTAAAAATACTTTAAGCTCTGACGCACTTCCGGTTTCACCGGAAATGCACGAAACTTAATTTTTTTAAATGACTCGCCCTATATATTTTTGGATTTTCTTGTACTACTTTAAATTCTCTGTGCAACTGCTTTTCCTTTTTCAAAATTGAGCCAATAGTTTTTGAGTCATAAATTTTTTTTGAAAATATTTGACCAAAACACGTGATTAGAAAAAAATCATTTTCACATTATTTTTAAAAGTAAAAACATTAACTTTGGTGGTGCTTGTAGCCAAGAAAATTCTGCATTGTTTGGAAAAGTTGCATTCGACAATACCTCAAAAAACTTTTTTTTTCAAAGCCTACTTCCTGAAATTTTCACATACCTAAAACTTATTTTTTTTTAAATAGAACACCCAGTATTTTATTGAGGCATTTTGTTACTTTTTTTATTCTCTTTCATTTTTGTTAACAATGCCCTATACCTATCTTTTGTAATTTCTGAGATAATCACTATAGGAACAATTAGCGGTCAATTAAGGAACTACGGGTGCTGTTCTATGCACCCAAATATTCGTCCAATAAAAGCTGGAATGCGGCTGACTGCCTGATTCAACTGTTAAAGAAAGTCGGTATATATTTATGTCAAACTTATAAAAGCATCGCTATTAGTTATCATCCAGATGAATTATTCTTATGAAGAGTTAATAGATATGATTGACGTTTTGGGTGAATCTGAAGGAAACTCTTTGCTAGCATCCAGACTTTATGCACAGCGATCCCTGGTAGAAGTCAACCGAAGCCAGAAACCTTCGAAAGTATAAAGTGGACGATTTGAGTGAACAGAAAGTATTGAATATGAAAGAAAGAGCGGAAATAGCAGTAACTGGTGAGGATAAGACATTTATAGTACTAGCGACTGTAGTCGAACACCCCCATACTAGTACTACGAAAATTAGTCGTCAGTTAGATATAAGTCAAATTTGAGAATCCAGAATAATTGGGAAACATGAAATTCACCCGTAGCATATTCATACACAGGGTCAGATGAAAGAAATTTTCAGAATCGCTTACATTCTTGTCAATTGGTAGCAGATAAATTATCCTGGCTTTCTCAATTTTTTGTTTACCAACGAAGCGACCTTCTATTAAAGTGAATACGTTCTTCGTCACAATTTCTGTTATTATAACCCACTTTATCACGCCTGTAAACTTTAAAAATCGCTGGTCATTAAAACTGTGGGGAGGAATAGTGGCTAATTACATAATAGGACCTTATTTCTTTGATGAAAATGTTAATGGAGGAGAGTATCTTCGCTATCTACGGACGGATTTTCAAAACTTTTTGAAGACATCTTCAAATATATCAGTAAACATAACCTTTATTTTATTTCGATGTTAGCCAACAGAGTCAAAAATTAAATACTGGAACTAGACATTGCCGAAATTAAAAAATTGAATGGATTAACCATTTTTTATGCTATTTAACTGTACCATTGTCCATATCGGATTTTTGAAGTACCAGAGAGTTTTTGCTATCAATCAAAAGATCTTGGATTCTAGTGTTCAAATGATTTTTGTTTTCGATGTCTTGCTATAACCCTTTAAATCGCCTATCTATGTGCGTCTAAATTAGGCGTAGTTTGTATCAAACCAAGCAGAGGAAAGTCAGCAGGGCATGATAAGATAACACCGGAAATGTTAAAACACCTGGGACAACAAGGCAAAGAAATGCTAGTAAAATTTCTCAATCAAGCTTGGAAAACAAGTTCCACAGGATTCGAAAACTGGAGCAATTGTCCTTGCGCATAACAAAGGAGATTTAAAAGACTGTGCAAACTACAGGGGAATAACCTTGCTAAGTGCAGTATCCAAAATATATAAAAGACCAGTAATAAAACGGCAGCTAGAAGAAACACAGAGTGGGTTCATGAAAGGCATAAGCGTACAAGACCACATTTTCACTATCAAACAGTTAATAGAGAAAGCACAGGATAAAACCGAACCCATATACATGGCATTCATAGATCTTGAGTAAGTCTTCGAGCGAATACCAAAAAACATAGTGTGGGACAGTTTAGAAGAGAAAGGCATACAGTAACATCTAAGACCAGCAATAAAAATCTGTATGATAAAAACACTAGTTATGTCAGAACAATATGGAGTCCGATGAATTCGGAATCCGGGATGGCTTGAGACAGGGTGGTGCCCTTAGACCTTTGCTCTTCATAATGGTGATGGATGACGTAATTAATGCCACCAAAGACAAAACAAGAAAGACAATCGTAGGATCCAAACGACTGAGTCAAATTACGCTTTCTATCTATCTAATGTTATGTGCACCAATCAAAAAAGACCTTAAGAAAAACATTGCAATATGGCAGGAGGAGTTATTCAAAAGGAATATGAAAATAAACACGAATAAAACAAAAATACTAGTAATCAACAAGGATAACGAAGAAACCAAAATAGAAATTCAACAGAAAGACATAGAACAAGCAAACATAATCAAATACCTGGGAGTCCAAATAGAAATATATGGTGACATGGAGTAGGAAGTGAACGAAAGGATATCCAGAGCAGCAAGAGTGTATTTCTCACTTTCTGGGTTTTCTTGTAAGATAACCCAGTGATTTAACTGCGGAGGCAGTATTATAAATATGATCAGTGAAGCGCAAGTAGGAGTCGAGGTGACCCCAAATTTACCATCCTATGTTTTCTAGACACTGGAATGTGATATACATCATAGCGAAAGTGAAACGGGTTGAATTTCTAGTGCACGTGACAACCACCCACTTTTTAATATTTAAAGTAACACTATTTCGATCACACCAGTCAACAATAAATGGTAGGTTCCGTTGCAGATGTTTACACACTCTCAACGTAGTCATTCGGGTATGCTAATACTTCACAATCCAATGACAACAAAAGGTCGGTAATGAACACGATAAAGAGAAGAGGACCCAGGATGGAACGCTGAGGAAGCTCAAAACCATTCCAGCACACGTAATTGTAACGGCAGTTTACGTTGGAAGACATACAAGTTGCAGCAGGTCTTTTGAAAAACCAAACGCGTCAAGCTTTGCGTCTTATCTTCTCTTTGATTTTATTCACAACTCGAGAGGACTTTTGGATAGTGGAGTGTTTCTGCCTGAAGTTCGGGGATTCCATAAGAGTTTATCTTTTTATTTGGTTTGGCACTAGTCTTTATAGACTAACTAGCTAATACGGCAGGCCTTGAAGGCCCGCTATCGCCTCTTATTCCGCTTACAGTTGAGGTACCGCTCCCCCTTATTCTTCTACATTTATTGCGGATTTTGTCTTTATTGCGTTTCAGTTTTTGAAACACCATATAATTCCGATATATAGCGAATAACTAAATATAATTGTGTTTTAGATGTTCAATATCGCTTAGTTGTTTTTATACACCCCTGTATATAGTTTACAACTATGCAATATTTTATTCAGAACGCTTATCGGATGAAATGATTAATAATAGATGTAGTGATAATAGCAGTTTTTAAATTGAAAATGGCTGTCCATGAAATAAGATGTACTTTATCGTTTAAAGTTTTATTGACATTTTTCCTGTGCCTCACAGACGGTAGTTTTCACTCTATTTATAATTTTTCTACTATTATTGGCTTTTGTGCCTTGACTTGCCGATGATTTATTTCACGTTTGCCTAATTTGTGTATAGTTTGAATTTTGTTTGTGGGTATAAAATTAGAATATCTCGAAATCTGTGTTTTTTGCATCAGTTGGAAAATGTGATTTGATAGTTTTTGTTAATAGTGTTTCAGTCTATATACATATGTCGATTCCATTGGTCTTTTTGGTTTAAATGAAAATTCATTAGAATTTAAAAAAAAACATTCTATTTTATACAAACTTGTAGATAGCTTTATTAGAATTATGTTTTGTTGACGCGAATGTATACTTTTAAATAATTTATTTAATTATTGTTCTATAACAAATAATATTTATTTAATTGGCATTTTTATGATTTCCATTCCTATACTTTTATAATTTGCAGTGTTTCTTTGTGGTAAATTGTATTACAACTGTCAGTTATATATGATGCTTAATAATGTTGGTAAAGCCTTGTTCACACTGTACATAATTATTTTCTTTTGCATTGTACACCTACAATTTAAGGAATATATAGATGTAATATATGTATTATGGTAATATTGATTACTTATTGTTATATTCGAAAATACTGTAAAACATCCTTATAGAATTTCTATTTCTAATTATTGTAATTGACGATGTCGCGAGACGTTCATTTTCATCAATGATAATTAAACAATCTTTTTTGAATACGTATGATATTACTTCTCAATTTGCCTGACACAGTAACAACATGATTAAGTGCTTGTTTAATCTGGTAGGAATATATTTTAGTTTCTTTTTTCTATTTACAATATCTTATAATATTTTGAAGTAATTTTACAACTTAATTCATGGATGAAAAAAATGAGTAGAAAGTATTTATAAACAAATAAGGAATCGAATTTATAAATTTTTTACCTATATACTATTATCATTGGGCCAATTATTATATATTGCAATATTTATTGTGTTGAATGTTTGTGAGCTAATGCTTCAATCTTTTCGAGCTTGAATTCGCCTTTTTCGCGTCCGAATACAGCTTTTTACAGTTTCCTATAAAACGCGATCACTCTCGTGGTGGTTTTTAGAATGTAAGATTTTATAGACTTGTGGCACACTCTGTATATACATATATTTTGTAAAGCCAATTGTATATTTCATTCAGAATTCTTCTAGAATTTTTTTTTACACAAACTGTTACACAATGAAAAGCGAGAAAGATAATTTAATGTTAAACATAAGAATGATGTTAAAGTATCCGATGAAACAATATGCTCAATAAGTGCATCATTTTTATTGAGACAATCGGGATAATACGCTATTGAAATAACAGTGGAAAAATTTAGTATATTAACAAAAAGTATGCCAATTGCTCAGAAACAATTTAAGACAGGCATGCACAATATTAATAAAAAAGAACCTAATAATCAGTTTGACACTGAGATATTTTCACCCAAATTATTTGAAGTGGAACAGCGCTCTCATTATGAAATTTTGGTCAGTATAATTGAAATATTCGTCTGTCACATACTCAAAATTAGTTCGCACGCCAATTAAAATGAAGGACTTGTATTGAAGAACATTTTAAATATTCAATGAATTACATATACACTACTCGGCCGCTATCGCGGGCTCGTCATTTTAATTGACATACTCAAATATACGTAGTATCTCCATAGTGTTTAATATGTTTACAACAAATTTTGTTTGGTAAATGGGCGTGGCTTTCAAACATTCTTATAGAATGCTAATGAATGCTGATGAACTTCGAACATATAGCTCGCAAACATATGTATGCGAATGGGTAAAGTAAATTAGTTTATAAAGTATGTTACTTTCTTACTACCTTTTCGAAGTCCACTATCGTTAATAAAAAAGCAGAGTATATTTTATCTAAAATTATTCTCCTTCTGTTTTTGACACAAATCGGTACACACTCAAGAGCGAGAAAAGTAATTACAATACTATTTTGATGTAAAGTGTGACCTTTTGAAATCCACTATCGTTAATAAAGGAGCACAAAATAAAAGTAAAAAGCCCAAGTTTTAAATTGAAGCACCTTTCCTGTAAAAAGCGATCACTGGCATGACGCTTTTTAGAATGTCCGGTTTATTAAACTTTTAAGGCATCCCGGTATATACATATATTTTGTGAAGCCAATAGTATATTTTATTTGAAAATTTTCTCGAATTGTTTTTTACACAAATCGGTAAGTCATGTTAAAATATCCAAAGAAACAATGAGCTCTCAAAAAGCGCAACCTTTTCATTAAGACAGTTTACAATACTATTTTGATGTGAACGTGTAAGAGCCTGTCAATCTTTTCGAAGTCTACTCTCGTTAAGAAAAAAGCACAAAATAATAATAAAAGTAAAAAGCCCAAGTTTTAGATTTAAGCCCAATTGAAGCGTCTTTCCTATAAAAAACGCTTTTTAGAATGTCCAGTTTTATACACTTTTAAAGCATCCCGGTATATACATATATTTTATTTAAATCGTTAATGAAAAAGTACAAAATAATAGTAAAAGTAAAAAGCTCAAATTTTTAAATTTAAGCCCTATTGTAGCGCTTCTCCTGTAAAAAGCGATAACTGGCATGGCTTTTTAGAATGTCCGATTTTATTAACTTTTGAAGCGCCCCTGTATATACATATATTTTGTTAAACCAATAGGATATTTTATTTAAAATTCTTCTCGAACTGTTTTTGACATAAACCGGTACACACTCAAGAGCGAGAAAGGTAATTTAATATTAAACATAAGTCGTGTTAAAGTATGCAAAGACACAATGACATCAAAAAGCGCAACATTTTTATTAAGACAGTGTACAATACTATTTTGATGCGAAAGTGTGAAAGCCTGTCAACCTTTTTGAAATCCACTATCGTTAATAAAAGAGCACAAAATAATAATAAAAGTAAAAGCCCAAGTTTTAAATTTAAGCACTTTTGAAGCGCCTGCCTCGTAAAAAGCAATCACTGTCATGACTTTTTAGAATGTCCGATTTTATTAACTTTTGAAGCACCCCTGCATATACATATACTTTGTTAAGCCAATAGGATATCTTATTTAAAATTCTTCTCGAACTGTTTTAACACAAACCAGTACACACTCAAGAGCGAGAAAGGTAATTTAATGTTAAACATAAGTCGTGTTAAAGTATGCAAAGACAGAATGACATCAAAAAGCGCAACATTTTTATTAAGACAGTGTACAATACTATTTTAATGCGAAAGTGTGAAAGCCTGTCAACCTTTTTGAAATCCACTATCGTTAATAAAAGAGCACATAATAATAATAAAAGTAAAAAGCCCAAGTTTTAAATTGAAGCCCTATTGAAGCGCTTTTCCTGTAAAAAACGCTTTTAAGAATGTCCACTTTTATAAACTTTTAAGCACTCCTGTATATACATATATTTTGTTAAGCCAATAGGATATTTTATTTAAAATTTTTGTCGAACTGTTTTTGACACAAACCGGTACACACTCAAGAGCGAGAAAGGTAATTTAATGTTAAACATGTCATGTCAAAGTATTCAAAGACAAAAAACGCAACATTTTCATTAAGACAGTTTACAATACTATTTTGATATGAACGTGTAATAGCCTATCAATATTTTCGAAATCCACTATCGTTAATGAAAAAGTACAAAATAATAATAAAAGTAAAAAGCTAAAGTTTTAAATTTAAGCCTTATTGAAGCGCTTTTCCTGTAAAAAGCGATAACTGGCATGGCTTTTTAGAATGTCCGATTCTATTAACTTTTGAAGCGCCCCTGTATATACATATATTTTGTTAAACCAATAGGATATTTTATTTAAAATTCTTCTCGAACTGTTTTTGACATAAATTGGTACACACTCAAGAGCGAGAAAGGTAATTTAATGTTAAACATAAGGCATGTTAAGGTATCCAAAGACTCAATGAGTTCAAAAAGCCCAACATGTTAATTAAGACAGTTTTCAATACTATTTTGATGTGAAAGTGTAAAAGCCTGTCAACCTTTTCAAAATCCACTATCGTTAATAAAGGTGCACGAAATAATAACAAAAGTAAAAAGCCCAAGTTTTAAATTTAAGCCCTATTGAAGCGCCTTTCCTGTAAAAAAACGCTTTTTAGAATGTCCACTTTCATAAACTTTTGAAGCACCCCTGTATATATATATATATATATATATATATATATATATATATATATATATATTGTTAGGCCAATAGGATACTTTATTTAAAATTCTTCTCGAACTGTTTTTGACATAAACCGATACACACTCAAGAGCGAGAAAGGTAATTTAATGTTTAACATAAGTCGTGTTAAAGTATCCAAATACACATTAAGATCAAAAAGCGCAACATTTTTATTAAGACAGTGTACAATACTATTTTGATGTAAAGTGTGACCTTTTTGAAATCCACTATCATTAATAAAGGAGCCCAAATGAAAATAAAAGTAAAAAGCCCAAGTTTTAAATTGAAGCGCCTTTTATTTTATTTAAAATTTTTCTCGAATTGTTTTTTACACAAACCGGTACACACTCAAGAGCGAGAAAGGTAATTTAATGTTAAACATAAGACGTGTTAAAGTATGCAAAGACACAATGAGATCAAGAAGCGCTACATTTTTATTAATACAATGTACAATACTATTTTGATGCGAAAGTGTGAAAGCCTGTCAACCTTATTGAAATCCACTATCGTTAATAAAGGAGCACATAATAATAATAAAAATAAAAAGCCCAAGTTTTAAATTGAAGCCCTTTTCCTGTAAAAAGCGATCACTGGCATGACGCTTTTTAGAATGTCCACTTTTATACACCTTTGAAGCACTCCTGTATATACATATATTTTGTTAACCCAATAGGATGTTTTATTTAAAATTCTTCTCGAACTGTTTTTAACACAAACCGATACACACTCAAGAGCGAGAAAGGTAATCTAATGTTAAACATAAGTCGTGATAAAGTATGCAAAGACACAATGAGATTAAAAAGCGCAACATTTTTATTAAGACAGTGTACAATACTATTTTGATGTGAAAGTGTAAAAGCCTGTCAACCTTTTTGAAATCCACTATAGTTAATAAGAGGCGATCACTGGCATGACGCTTTTTAGAATATCCACTTTTATAAACACCCCTGTATATACATAGATTTTGTTAAGCCAATAGGATATTTTATTTAAAAATCTTCTCGAGCTGTTTTTGACACAAACCGGTACACACTCAAGAGCGAGAAAGCTAATTTAATGTTAAACATAAGTCGTGTTAAGGTATCCAAAGACACAATGAGATCAAAAAACCCAACATGTTCATTAAGACAGTTTATAATACTATTTTGATGTGAAAGTGTAAAAGCACGTCAACCTTTTCAAAATCCACTATCGTTAATAAAGGAGCACGAAATAATAATAAAAGTAAAAAGCCCGAGTTTTAAATTGAAGCCCTATTGAAACGCCTTTTCTGTAAAAAGCGATCACTGGCATGACGCTTTTTAGAATGTCCACTTTTTAAGCACCCCTTCATATATTTTGTTGAGCCAATGGTATATTTTATTTAAAATTCTTCTCGAACTGTTTTTTACACAAACTGGTACACACTCAAGAGCGGGGAAGGTAACTTAATGTTAACCATAAATCATGTTAAAGTATCGAAAGAAACAATGAGCTCAATGAGCGGAACATTTTCATTGAGACAGTGTACAATACGATTCTGATGTTTGCGAATCTACTATCATTAAGAAAAAATGAAGTATTAAATTTAAGCCCTGTTCAATCACGTTTCGCCAAATTGAAGACGTAATAAGCGACCACAAACACCCCCGTATCCAAAAATCCACAAACATTCATCAATTTTCAAAAAATCTTCCGCCATTTTGTTTTTTTTACATTTTGACTTTGGAATCGAGATCGGCGACCCCCAAAACCCCCGTATTTAAAATTTCACATTGACACGTCAATTTTCAAGAAAATCTTCCGCCATTTTGCTTTTTTTGACATTTTGACTTTGGAATCGTGATCGGTGACCCCCAAAACCCCCGTACCTAAAATTTCACATTCATACGTCAATTTTCAAAAAAATCCGCCAATTTGTTTTTTTCGACATTTTGACTTTGGAATTGTGATCGGCGACCCCCAAAACCCCCGTATCTAAAATTTTACATTCATACGTCAATTTTCAAAAAATCTTCCGACATTTTGTTTTTTTTGACATTTTAACTTTGGAATCGTGATCGGCGACCCCCAAAACCCCCGTATCTAAAATTTTACATTCATACGTCAATTTTCAAAAAATCTTCCGCCATTTTGTTTTTTTTGACATTTTGACTTCGGAGTCGTGATCGGCGACCCCCAAAACCCCCGTATCTAAAATTTTACATTCATACGTCAATTTTCAAAAAATCTTTCGCCATTTTGTTGTCTTTTGACGTTTTGACTTTGGAAACGTGATCGGCGACCCCCAAACCCCCCGTATCTAAAATGTTACCTTCATACGTCAATTTTCAAAAAATTCACCCGCCATTGTGTTTTTTATGACATTTTGATTTTGGATTTGAGATCGGCGACTTAAGGCACCCTCGTATCTAAAATTTCACATTTATACGTCAATTTTCAAAAAATCCTTCGGCAATTTTGTTTTTTTTGACATTTTGACTTTGGAATCGTGATAGGCCACCCCCAAAACCCCCGTACATAAAATTTTACATTCATACGTCAATTTTCAAAAAATCTTTTGCCGTTTTGTTTTCTTTTGACATTTTGACTTTGGAATCGTGATCGGCGACCCCCAAAACCCCCGTATCTAAAATTTCACATTCATACGTCAATTTTCAAAAAAATCTTCCATTTTGTTTTTTTGACATTTTGACTTTGGAATCGTGATCGGCCACCCCCAAAACCCCCGTATCTAAAATTTTACATTCATACGTCAATTTTCAAAAAATCTTCCGCCATTTTGTTTTTTTTTTGACATTTTGACTTTGGAATCGTGATCGGCGACCCCCAAAACCCCCGTATCTAAAATTTTACATTCACACGTCAATTTTCAATAAATCTTCCGCCATTTTGTTTTTTTTTGACATTTTGACTTTGGAATCGTGATCGGCGACCCCCAAAACCCCCGTATCTAAAATTTTACATTCATACGTCAATTTTCAAAAAATTCTTACGCGATTTTGATTTTTTTATGACATTCTGATTTTGGATTTCTGATCGGCGACCTAACACACCTCCGTATCTAAAATTTCACACTCATACGTCAATTTTCAAAAAAATCTTTCGCCATTTTGCTTTTTTTGGCATTTTGACTATGGAATCGTGATCGGCGACCCCCAAAACCCCAGTATCTAAAATTTTACATTCATACGTCAATTTTCAAAAAATCTTTAGCCATTTTGTTTTTTTTTGACATTTTGACTTTGGAATCGTGATCGGCGACCCCCAAAACCACCGTATCTAAAATTTAACATTCATACGTCAATTTTCAAAAAATCTTCCGCCATTTTGTTTTTTCTGACATTTTGACTTTAGAATCGTGATCGGCGACCCTCAAAACCCCCGTATCTAAAATTTTACATTCGTACGTCAATTTTCAAAAAATCTTCCGCCATTTTGTTTTTTTTTTACATTTTGACTTTGGAATCGTGATCGGCGACCCCCAAAACCCCCGTATCTAAAATTTTACTTTCATACGTCAATTTTCAAAACAATCTTTCGCCGTTTCGCTTTTTTTGATATTTTGACTTTGGAATCGTGATCGGCGACCCCCAAAACCCCCGTATCTAAAATTTTACATTAATACGTCAATTTTCTAAAAAATCTTTCGCCATTTTGTTTTTTTTGACATTTTGACTTTGGAATCGTGATCGGCGACCCACAAAACCCCCGTATCTAAAATTTTACATTCATACGTCAATTTTCAAAAAATCTTCCGCCATTTTGTTTTTTTTTGACATTTTGACTTTGGAATCGTGATCGGCGACCCCCAAAACCCCCGTATCTAAAATTTTACATTCACACGTCAATTTTTAAAAAATCTTCCATTTTTTTTTGACATTTTGACTTTGGAATCGTGATCGGCGACCCCCAAAACCCCCGTATCTAAAATTTTACATTCACACGTCAATTTTTAAAAAATCTTCCATTTTTTTTTTGACATTTTGACTTTGGAATCGTGATCGGCGACCCCCAAAACCCCCGTATCTAAAATTTTACATTCATACGTCAATTTTCAAAAAATTCTTACGCCATTTTGATTTTTTTATGACATTTTGATTTGGGATTTGTGATGGGCGACTTAAGACACACTCGTATCTAAAATTTCACATTTATACGTCAATTTTCAAAAAATTCTTCGGCAATTTTGTTTTTTTTTGACATTTCGACTTTGGATACGCGATCAATGATACCACAAAAGACTCCCAAGTGCCGAATTTTACTTTAATCAGAAGAGAGAAATTAATTTCAGGTAGCTCCGCCCACTCTGCATGTATGCGTAATAGTTGTCATAAGGGCACATAAATGTTAAAAGCGATCCTTTTCCTCATTAAGGCGTACGCGTTCTGGAATTAACGTATTTTAATAATTCAAATATGTAATCATTAAAAGAACAATCAACCTGTATATCTATAAAAATGTTAAGTCAAGCGGCGGGTGTATTATGTCGAGATTGATTTGCCGAACTTGTCGGATCTGATATTTTTCGCCCGACCGTAGTACATTGAATCACATGCACATTGAATCTGTGACGTTTTCGGCCATTTTTCTTACGAAATCTGTCTGCAAACGAATTTGAAAGTGCTCGTGCCCTTGTTTGCGTGCCTCTGCCGACTCGAAATAAGCATGTGGAAGATCTAGAGAAGGCCGTTCTTTAACACCTCGGGTCTTGTTGGGCGCTCGCAACCTTCAAAATTTCGTATTTCAGTCTTAAAAGTGAATCTGTGGATACAACTCAGTTTGTCTGCCAGTTTGACGTTTCCCGAGATTTATTTTGCTTGTCACGTGAATCGTCATGATGACGCAAGCCATTTTTCTGTTAAAACCCCGAGTGCACGCTCCTCTTCAACGGGCGATATCTCTGCACACGCTCCACTTGGGAAGAAAAACTCTCCGTCGACCGGAAATTCAATGTCGCCCCTACCAACATGCCAAAAGACAGCCCTTAATTTCGCGTATCCAGAGAGGAGTTCTTTGCACAGTTTTGCCGTTTTTAGACGATTTTTCGGGCGTTTGGTTGCCATTGACTACTCAGCTATTATTATATATAACTAGCTATAACGTCCGCTTACAGCGGATCCGTCCGCTTACAGCTGATCGTCCGCTTACAGCGGTCCGTCCGCTTACAGCAGGTCCGTCAATCTCTTTTAGTTTGAATCGCCTTTTTCGCGTCCGCTTACAGCTTTTTCATAGTTTCGTGTAAAAAGCAATCACTGTTATGACGCCTTTTAGAATGTCTGATTTTATTAACTTTTGACGCACCCCTGTATATACATATATTTCGTGAAGCCAATAGTATATTTTATTTAAAATTCTCCTCGAATGGTTTTTTACACAAAGCGGTACACACTCAAGAGCGAGAAAGGTAAATTAATGTTAAACATGTCATGTTAAGGTATCCAAAAGCACAATGACATCAAAAAGTCCAACATGTTGATTAAGACAGTTTACAATACTACTTTGATGTGAAAGTGTAAAAGCCTGTTAACCTTTTCAAAATCAACTATCGTTAATAAAGGAGCACGAAATAATAATAAAAGGAAAAAGCCCAAGTTTTAAATTTAAGCCCTATTGAAGCGCCTTTCCTGTAAAAACGCTTTTTAGAATGTCCACTTTTATAAACTTTTGAAGCACCCTTGTATATAAATATATTTTGTTAAACCAATAGGATATTTTATTTAAAATTCTTCGCGAACTGTTTTTTCCACGAACTGGTACACACTCAAGAGCGAGAAAGGTAATTTAGTGTTAAACATAAGTCATGTTAAAGTATCGAAAGAAACTATTTTTTCAATTTTTATCACACCTTGTATAGATGCATATTTTTTTCAGCAAACTGCTGTCATGATGACAGATGGAATAATTTTATTGACAATCTTATAATACGCTCTTGGAACAACAGTGAAAAAATATAGTATTTGGCAATCTTTTTGAAGTTTACTGTCATTGAAAGAAAGAATGTAAATAACTCAAAAACAATTTAAGATAGGCTTACACAATAATAATAAATAAGAACCTAAAATTCAATTTAACACTGTTTTGACATCAAAAGATAGAAACCATTTCAAGAGATATTTTTCACTCTTGTGTGTAATATGGAGCAGCTTTTTTAATATAAAATTTCGGTTATCAGTTTTGATATATTGATCTATCACCTACACGAAATTAGTTCGCACATCGATTTAAATAAAGGACTTGTATTAAAGATCATTTTAAATTTACACTGAATTACATTACTATTGGTACGGTTATTTCTCTAGTGATAGGATGGATATTATGTATACTACTCGCTCTCGATCGCGGGCTCGTTATTTTAATTGACCTGCTCAACTATACGTCGTTCCTGTATTGTATTTAAAATGTTTATAAAAATTTTGTTAGATAAATGGGCGTCGCTTTAATAAATGCTGATGAACTTCAAACAACAAACTAAATGTGGTTTAATATGTTAATGACATATCAGAGTGAGTCTAAAATGAAGTTTTAATAAGGTGCTGTTAAAAGCAATTACAAAGAAGAAAAGAGGAAGCACAGGCATAAATTTTCACAAATATTTAGAATTTTTAGCAACTGAGATAAAGTCCCAGAAATGTAACAGAATTAAAAAGCTTTCAAAACACAAGTATTTCCGTAGTAAGCTAAAAGTTGCACATATTCAATATTACGTTTTTATTTTTAATTATACTGTTAATTTCATGTATAGAAGGAGCAACACAATTACTAAATCACTAATAAAAATAATTATTAATTACAAATGCATAAGAAAATATAATCGCAGTCAATACTAATAAAAATCCAAATCTTCTAGGTTATGCGCATGTGTAAGTAACCCTAATATATTAATATTTTATCAGGTTTGGAAAAACACCGGTTAAAGTATCTTCATTTAATAACGTTCTTAACCAATTATTAGCGCCAACCGGTTTTTGCAAAAACGTATTATCCCGTATTTGATTTAATGAGTACGCTGATCTGCATTGGGAAAACCGGCCCGCAATTGAACTTAATCAACTAATACAGTACAATAATATAAATAATTAAAAATAAGTTTAAATTTGCCGTTGTAGTTGTTAGGGCATTTTAATGTTGAAGGTTACATTCAAATATTATGTCAACTTTAATGAAACATTCACCAATAATTTAAGGGCATTAAATTTGAGATATTGCAAAATTTTACCTGTCAAATATTATACATAGGCAAGCCATTTCGAGAGAGAGAGAGAGAATGTCCGACTTTTGACGCACCCCTGTACACATATAAATTTTGTTATGCCAATCGTATATATTATTTAGAACTTTCCTTTCCTTTTTACACAAACCGTCACACTGAACACAGAAGAGCGAGGAGAATAATTAAATGTTAAACATAAATCATGTTAAAGTTTACGAAGGAAGGATGTGCTCAGATCCAAGCACTTTTCGAAGAACCTTTCCGCAACATTGTTTTTTAAAATATTTATTTCGGATTCGTAATCAGCGACCTGAAAAAGCCATTTGCTAGATTTCACCAAGATTAAAGACATTTTGAAGAATATTTCTGCCATATTAGATCCGCCATCAAGTTTTTTTGACATTTTGACTATGGATTCGTGATCGGCGACCTCAACCCCCCCAGCATCTAAAATTTCACGTTCGTACGTCAATCTTCAAAAAACTCTTCCGCCATTTTGTTTTTTTTGATATTTGCACTATGGATTCGTGATCGGCGACCTAAGACACACCCGTATCTAAAATTTCACATTCATACGTCAATTTTCAAAAAATTCTTCCGCCATTTTTTTTTTTTTGACATTTTGACTTTGGATTCGTGATCGGCGACCTAAGACACTCCCGTATCTAAAATCTCACATTCATACGTCAATTTTAAAAAAATTCGTCCGCCATTTTGTTTTTTTGACATTTTGACTATGGATTCGTGATCGGCGACCTGAGACACCCCGCATCTAAAATTTCACATTCATACGTCAGTTTTCAAAAAATTCTTCCGCCATTCTTTTTTGACATTTTGACTTTGGATTCGTGATCGGCGACCTAAGACACCCCCGTATCTAAAATTTCACATTCATACGTCAATTTTCAAAAAACTTCGGCCATTTTGTTTTTTTTTGACATTTTGACTTTCGATTTGTGATCGGCGACCTAAGACATCCCCGTACCTAAAATTTCACATTCATACGTCAATTTTCAAAAAAACTTCCGCCATGTTGTTTTTTTGACATTTTGACTTTCGATTTGTGATCGGCGACCTAAGACACCCCCGTACCTTCACATTTATACGTCAATTTTCAAAAAACTTCCGCCATTTTGTTTTTTTTTGACATTTTGACTTTAGATTCGTGATCGGCTATATAAGACAACCCCGCACCTAAAATTTCACATTCATACGTCAATTTTCAAAGAACTTCGGCCATTTTGTTTTTTTTTTGACATTTTGACTTTCGATTCGTGATCGGCGTCCGCACACACCCCCGACCAAACATTTCACATTCATACGTCAATTTTCAAAAAATTCTTCCGCCATTTTGTTTTTTTTGACATTTTAACTATGGATTGGTGATCGGCGTCCGCATATACCCCCGTATCTAAAATTTCGCATTTATACGTCAATTTTCAAAAAATTCTGCCGCCATTTTGTTTCTTTTATACATTTTGACTATGGATTGGTGATCGGCGTCCGCAGACACTCCCGTATCTAAAATTTCATATTTATACGTCAATTTTCAAAAAATTTGTCCGCCATTTTGTTTTTTTGACATTTTGACTTTCGATTTGTGATCGGCGACCTAAGACACCCCCGTACCTAAAATTTCGCATTCATACGTCAATTTTCAAAAAACTTCCGCCATTTTGTTTTTTTTTTGACATTTTGACTTTGGATTCGTGATCGGCGACCTAAGACACCCCCGTATCTTAAATTTCACATTCATCGTCAATTTTCAAAAAACTTCGGCCATTTTGTTTTTTTTGACATTTTGACTTTCGATTCGTGATCGGCGACCTAAGACACCCCCGTATCTAAAATTTCACATTCATACGTCAATTTTCAAAAAACTCTTCCGCCATATTAGATGCACCATTTGTTTTTTGAAATTTTGCCATTGGGCTGGAGATCACCGACACCAAGAGCCCCCGAGTACGGAGTTTTACCTTAATCAGAAGAAAAAGTTGATTTGGCTCCACCCACTCCGCAGTGCGTAATTATTTAAATAATTATTTCGTAGGGGCACATAAATGTTAAAAGCATTATTTTTTCCCTTAAGAGAAAGGCATACCCGTTTTAGAATTATTGTATTTTAAATGGAATTTATAATAATTATAAGAAAAAATCATGCTGTATATATGAATCATTAGTTCATCGAGCGGGAAAATTATGTCGAGAAGTCCGGCGTCTTCTCTTATAAATTCCCCGTAAAATATTCGAAATAAATACACAATATCGCATTCGAAAAAAAAATATTTGTCCCGGCCTGGGTTCGAACCGGACCCGGCAAAGTCATTGTATTAAGAAGCCGTCAATCTTGCCATCGGGCTATCGACCTAATGTAAATAGTTTGTTCAACTGCCATATTTATATGTAGGCTTGACTCTATGTTCAAATCTGCAATTTTTTTTTAAATCTCAGAGAAAATAGACGTGTAATCTTCAAAAGAATATTAAAAAAAACGTTTTAATTGCGTTCAAATAATTAATTTAGTGCATTGTCCTTGTCCTATATTATGTGTGTTTATTTGCCTTGAATCTCATCTGACGTTAATAATTAAAAGCAATCCTTTTCCCCGTTCTGGAATGATCGTATTTTAAAATTCAAATTTATAGTAATTAAAAGATATCAGCCTGTATGTAAAAATGTTAAGTCAAGCTACCGATATATAATATATTTACGGGCAGTGCACATGAATGTATATGGGTGTACATAACATATTATGAGCATTGCACTTGATTTATTGTGTACATGTATTTCTGGCGTATTTCGGCCATTTTTCTACGATGTCCGTCTGCATGAGGAATTTAAATCACTCGTCCTATCGATATCGTACGTCGATGAAGTCGCAATAGACATGCGATCGGTACAGAAATGTCTGACTTAACGATTATGTACCTTGTTGGGCCGTCAAAACCTTCAAAATTCGGAATATAAGGCTTAAAAGTCAAACATGCAAAATTTTTCGTTGGAGCTGTCAGATTAGCGAAATGTCTCTTTTTGATGACCACTACTGCATTTTTAAGTACGTAAGCCATTTTTATGTTACAAAATATTTGCACGCTCCTCTTTGACGGCGGATATCTCTGCACGGGCTCCACTTAGGAGGAAAATCTCTCCGTCGACCGGAAATTTAAAGTTGTCCCTTTGTTCGGGCAAAGGGCCAACTTTTAATTTCACGTATCCAGGGACGATTACTGCGCCCCGTGCATCCAATTTTCGTCGATTTTGACGGTTCGGGCGGTAACCATGGTGATTCGGATAAGCCGTATTTTCCCACGCTATTAGCATGAATCCGCCGGCAGCTTATATTAAGGTTGATGTAATTTGCGAGTAGATGACAGTAACAATGACAATAATCACATATTGATCTAAATCTAAATCTAAACTAAAAGAAAGTATATGCCCCAAATTACTGACACATTATTACACCGTTTGCATTCCAGTAGATAAATAAGTACATGTTTTTTATCTACACAACTTAACAAAACATCACTAGCTCCATCTATTGATTGAAGGAGTAAAGTACCCAACTCGTAAATTTCAGTTTCTGTACATTTTATAGGAGTAAGTAGTCGGTGTATCAGATGCTCATTGACTATTTTATTATTTTCTGATGAAAAGAACGTAAATAAAATCGAACAAACGTGAAGAGATAATAACTTCTCGTTAAAAGAGAACGTTCAAGAAAATTCATGGTAATAATACTGACAGGTAAGATCGAAAATTCTATATCTGTCATTTGTTTATTTCTTACGTTTCGACGCACAAATTAAAATCTTCCACTGCTATTATTTTATTACTTGTAAGCACAACATTTAAGCCGTAACACACTGTACTCACGCTCAGGCATTTCATGAACGTTCTTGACGGCGTAATTAGGACGACGGCCGTTCAAAAATATTCGCTGAAATATTTTCGAAAGCGTCCACATAGTTTCGTCATGCCAATTGTATGAGTCCTCGGGACATATTGTATGTGGGTTGTTTTAAGAGTTTTTGCGTAAATTTGAGCAGGTGGTGTACATTAAAACGAAAAATGACGTACACAAACTCTACACGCCTTTTCTATAATGTTCGTGATTATAAAAACGTAAATATATCTAACTGAACGTCATTGTTATTCACCGAAAGTATTCAAGAAATCGATAAATTTAGTTCACTTACTCAAGTTTGAAAATGCATGGGTTGGGGGGGCGTCTTGTTTTTCAAATCTGACACATAGATGTTTAAAATTGAAATATGATAATAATGGAGTGCGTTGTACATACATGGAAAATTCAGGAATTATTAGTCATAAAGGTATGTTTAACATGGTGGGAAATGAGGGCGGGAAGTAAAAGTAAAAAGAGGGATACCTTCAAACTTCTAAAAAGACAGAAATGTCAACATTACGTGCATGGGCTGTAAATAATTATTATTATGACAGTCGTGAAATGGCTTTTTTCTACTCCCATACTTTAATTGTATTATTAGATATGCCGAACCTGTACTTTAATGATGTCCATTGCGATACAGATTTTCATTATGATACAAGTTTATATCCAATAGGAATACAGATTTTTCATTATGATACAAGTTTATATGCAATAGGAATGCGACATTCCAATATTCAAACAATATTCAATATGGCGACTGCATATCTGACAGATATACAAATTGAATAAATGTGACAGTTCTATGCAATTTACAAGTAAGTACTTAAAATTTGTGCTTTTTTGAAAATATAAACGGTAAAAATGAGGGATAATGACAGTGAAATGTAAAATTTGAGTCCACCAGAAATTATGGAACAAGCCTTAGTAACCACGAACAATTTATTACCAGTTAAATTCGCAAAAGTGCATGGAAAATTTTAACCTCACTTTATAAATGGAATGTTCAAAAAATAATGTTTTATTATGGGGTCGTAGAAAAAATAGTGTATGCAACTCGCATTTAATGGCTATTAAGACACTCGTATTCATTAACAATACGAGGCGAAGCCGAGTATTGTAATGAATTTTCTTACTCGTGTCTTAATAGCTTTCATTAAATGCTCATTGTGCTACTAATATTATGCATACTAATATTATGCAATGAACATTTAGTGATAGCTATTAAGACACGAGTAAGAAAATTACAATACGAGACGAAGCCGAGTATTATTGTAATGAATACGAGTGTCTTAATAGCCATTCAATGCGAGTTGCATACACTATTTTTTCTACGACCCCATAATAAAACATTATTTTTTGAACATTCCATTTCATAAATTGAGGTTAAAATTTTCCATGCACCTTTGCGAATTTAGCTGGTAATAAATTGTTCGTGGTTACGAAGGCTTGTTCCATAATTTCTGGTGGACTCAAAGTTTACATTTCACTGTCATTATCCCTCATTTTTACCGTTTATATTTTCAAAAAAGCACAAATTTTAAGTACTTACTTGTAAATTGATTTGTATATCTGTCAGATATGCAGTCGCCATATTGAATATTGTTTGAATATTGGAATGTCGCATTCCTATTGGATATAACTTGTATCATAATGAAAATCTGTATCGTGATGGACATCATTAAAGTACAGATTCGGCATATTTAATAATACAATTAAAGTATGGGAGTAGAAAAAAGCCATTTCAGGACTGTCATAATAATAATAATATTCATACTGCATTTGACATTATCCACAATATAAATTTGTCAACAATAACTCAGTTTTAAGTAAAATATAAATAATAAGCTTATTTATAATATTAAATTTGTAACCGATTTTCTGAAATTCTGAAGTTCTGAAATTGATCCAGACGATGGAAATTTATAGTCCTATTGAATCGTGGTCTTTAGTTCCGTGGCCGTGCCGATTGCCAAAACGGTTCAATTATAGTTGTCATTTACGATTTTATTAATTCTGAGAAGAAATAATAGCTGAGAAGTATAACATCAAATATACCAGCTTATATTGACAAAAGAAGCCTATCTTGGTAACTAGCACTCGCGTAAAATGACTTCGAAATCTCTTTACACAATGAATGAAATCCGTTATGACAACGGGCCACTCATCACAGGGATAAAAACGGAAACGATGCGTTTGTTTATTACCACCAAATCTCACTTGATGCCGACTTTACATAGCGACGTGAGGATTTTCTCTGTTCTAAAAGTGAATATTGAACCATAAAATTTTAGCAGGAAAATTATCGTTATTATGACATTGGCTAACACTCCAGTGGCAGAACTGTAACCTTCTCTCTTGATCCCCATCTTTAGTTCTTATAGAATGGTGTACTTATACGGATGGTATTTGTGACGCTTTAAATATTTTTTGTGGTGAAATACCAGTGTTATGTTCAGTTTCTCTAACAGATGTTGAATGATTTTCAATAACAGACTGTAATACATTTAATTCTACATCACCATTGTAGTAGGTCTGAAAATGAACCATATTCTTTTAAATTAATTCCAAATTTCTGTATGTACGAGCGCTTCTTTCAAGACAGCTTCAAGTACATTCGTTCAGCTTCTATACTGTTTTTATGACAAACGATGTAACAACTCAACATATTAAATTTTTCAGTATTAGTTAATAAAACCAAGTTTGACACAAATATTTCTGGACATAATAATTTTGATATTAAATTCGATTGTGTTTACATATATCACGACCTACTTATTGTTAGAGTGTTTAATAAAATGCATTTTTCTTCTTTGTGGTTTTTAAAAATAGATAACACATATTGCTGTGGTATCTACTTTTTAAATATCAAATATAATAATGATACCTTAATGTCTGACATTCGTATAACAGCATAAATATTTTAATTCTTTACGTGGATTCTAACAGCGGTTTACTTCTTGTTTCATAATCTTTCTCTTATCTGTTAAGTATGGGATAGGGTAAAGAAATTAAACACAATATGTAAGTCTTAATAATAATGGTGAATATATTTTATTCATGTTTTTTTTATCTTTATAACTATACATAGATATCCATATGTTTTATGAGGATTTATAATAACTAACATAAAACTAATTCTGTTCAAATGATTCTTATTTAAAATTGTTTTAAACGCAATATTCAAAATATTCTCGTATGTTTGTGTTCGTTTATTTAATTTATTGTCTTATGATTATTTAAACCTTCAGTGATGCTTAACAATCCATTTGAGGCAAACATTTGCACATACTACCTCAATGTTTGATTCCACATCATTAAAAATATTTCTAATTAATAATGAAAAGCAAACATTTTTAACAAGGTGTTTACATTCATTTAATTATATTATCAGGTAACCAAATAAGTTTATGCGGTTTTTTATGGTAAAATATAAATATTTATTTAGAAACAATAGTACAATATTATTCATCAAAATAATTACCATCACACTCAATGACCTTTTGCCAACGTGACACCAATTTTTTTATGCCGGTATTGTAGAACTCTACAGATTTTGAATCAAAAAATTGACGGACTGCGTCTATTACATTAACTCGAGTTTTAAACTGCCTATGTCTCATACAGTTGTCAAGAGACAAAAAAAGATGGTAATCACTTGGCGAAACGTCAGGGGAATATGGAGGGTGTGGCAATATTTCCCACCCAAGTTCACAAATTTTTTCCCGGGTCACTTTTGCAGTATGCGGTTTGGCGTTATCTTGTAAGAATATCACTTTCTTTCGATTGATTAAAGAAGGCTGTTTTTGGATGAGTGCTGCTTGTACTCGCTGAAGTTGTTCACAATACAAGTTCGCAGTGATGGTTTGGCCCTTTTCCAAAAACTCATAATGGACTATTCCATTTGCTGTCCAGCAAACACACAATAAAATCTTGTTTGGGGGCAAGGAAGCCTTGGGAGTGTGAGGTATTGCATCAGTAGGCGACAACCAATGATACGAACGCTTAGAATTTGAGTATAATATCCATTTTTCGTCGCAGGTTAACAACCGATCAAGAAATGGTTCATTATTGTTGCGTGAAATGTTTGCCGAACAAATGGTAAGACGACTTAATTTGTTATCATTTGACAATTCATGTGGAACCCATTTGCTCAACTTCCACGTCTTTCCTAGCTGATGAAGATGCAAACGAATGGTTTCGTCACTCACATTGAACCTTTCTGCAAGCTCTAGGCACGTTGTACTGGAATTTGCCTCCATAACCTGTTGAAGATCCTCGTTGTTAATGATCTTCGGTCTTCCAGAGCGTGCTTCATCGGTTAAGTTGAAATCTCCCGAAGAAAATTTCTTGAACCACTTCTGTGCTGTTCGATCACTTACGACATCATCTCCGAATGCGGTACATATTTTTCGCGCCGCCACTGCAGCTTTAGTACCAAGTTTGTACTCATAGAGTAAATAACCTCGAATTAAAGTTTTATTCGTTTCCATTTTCAACTATTCAAATTAATAATTAAATAATTGTCACGAAATGTGTATGTATTAAATGACAGAAGGATTGATACTAAAGTGGATGACAGATAACAGACAAGTGCCATCGATCAACAACTTAAAGAATATTCATGGCACTCTGCTGTATACAAAAACCGCATGAACTTATTTGGTTACCTGATAAAATTAAAATAAACTTCTATGTTTATAAGTTTAATAAACAATATCGTTTCACTTACTTATTTTGATCATATTATTCTTCAAACTCTTTTTTGTATATGTCCGTCATTTTCATTTATAAATTCTTTTTAAACTATTAAAAATAATATTTCCAAATTCTATTCATTAACAATATATTCCAATCTTCCGTATGAAGAATTTTGAAAATATATCGCTCGAGAGTCGTTTTAAATTTTAAGTTTTTGCACGATGTAAGCCAATGCGAACTCTCTCTCTTCGGTGTTGTTCCCGCCTTATATATCTTCGAACAAATGAAGATCGGTACTTTAACGCCCTCTGTCTTAAATTTAAGTTGGTCATACTTTCACTTTTTTGGTTGAATTTTCTTCTTGCTTAATTTAGGTTGGTGTATCTTGCTCATTCACTTGACATTTATCTAACAATGCCCGCAAAGCAAATCTTCCTTATTCGAATCTACAGATTTACCTCTCTTTATTCCATATAAGTATGTTACTCCTTTTTGTTTTTTAACGTAAACAACCGTTGTATTTATATATAAATTCATTACTGTTGTAATTATTTAATAAGTATTTTCTTTCACCATTTATTAATCGTATTCTTATTTTCTGTTTACTAGTCTGTTCGATTGGGAATAAAGGAAAAACGTCGCAGATGACTTCTATCTTGCTTTCCAATTTTTTACCATAAAGGCCCGTTGCTGCATCCCTTTCTTTATTTTCAAACCAGTTCCTCATCATAGGTGAGATTGTTATTTCTAATATGCTACAAATAAATTATTGATGTTTTCTTTTCTTTTGTAGATGTTGGACCATACATGATTCTTGTTGAAGTTTCAAGAGCACAAAAACTACAAATATACGAACTAAAGAATATATATTTTAACATCTTATTATCGTACACAATATATTTTATTTACGATTCAAATTCTAATATAATAAATGTCGTAGCTTTATCCTTTTTTATTAAGACTGTAATTATTTACAACATCTTTTTTATTTATACTAGAGTCATTTATCAATTTATTTTATTTAAATCAACATTTACATGTTTATTTAAGATAATGTCATTTTCTTTGGCATATTTGATTTTATTTTGTTCGTATAGTACTTCTTGTTTATCTTTTCTACAAAATAAAGTTTCTTTATGATCATTTGTATATTGTTTAATTTACAATATTTTTAAGGAAGGAATTTATCCTTTATGGTATCTGCAACCTATCTTACTTAAATGATTTGTAGAGCTTTAACTAGTTAAACTTAAATAAATATTCAATTGAATTATAACGCTTATACTGTAACTAAATTAATTCTTAATACAACATATTTTTTGTCTATTTTAATTTTCTCTTATTTTAATTAATTTATCTAATCACCTTTACCACCATTTACAAAATGTAAGGTTTACAGCAATATGCTATATCATTGTAAAGAGGATAAAAAAACAGTTTAATTCTATCAAAACCGACTTGACGTTCCATAAGAAAAATAAGTTAAGGGTTAAAACTAAAAAATGAAAAGTGCAAAAAAAAATTATGCATCTACTAAAACAGAAAAGTTATTACAACGAAAAGAAATTTGACATTTTTCTTGTTCTTGCTATAAGTCCTGAAAATTGGAGAATATCGTATAATTTCACTATTCCTTAGGAATAATTACGATCCAAATTGTTTTAAATTAAATAAATTGTACAATATTTAAAAGTGTACTTAGTATTGATCTGTGGCGATAATTATTATTAACAGAGATACGAGATCGTTTATTTGCATTGGATTTATTTCAGCAATTTTCAGCTTTTCTAACACACCCTGTCTAGATGAACAGTTTAATATAATAGTTAAGGGAAAAACAATTTTATTTATACAAATTTTTCATAAAGAACCATTAATTAATATTATATAAGTCGTAATTCTACATTATTATGTTTTTTCGAGTATTAAATAAATGCTGTTATCCTAAAAAAAAACACCACAATATACAAACTAATACGATAATTTTGTATAAGTTTTTTGTGTCAGTACAACAAGACTTGTTCTCCAGAGTAAGTCTTGTAAACTAAGGTGTTAAACAGTCCCAAAGGAGTATAAATACACAATAATTTACCTATTGATTAATGATTAACAGTGCTTTAATTTCTTTTCAACTAAAAATTCAATGTTATTTTAGGTAGAAATATTATTACATACGTAAATAATGGTTACCACTATTGCTAATATATATTTCGAATAAGTTAAGCTAATAATTTTGTAATTAGGGTCTTCCTATTATGCCTTAACGTAATAATGTTAAGTACAGGTGAGTCCCTTTTTTTGTCCGCTACTCCACCAACAAAAGATCTCATCACCTGGCAGACACCTGCTTAGAGGAATAAGGGTTGTGGGGTGAATCCCACACACTTCAAGTCACCTGTTGAAGTGGTTCCAGCAGGCGAAAAGACAAGACATTTGGTCGACCGGTAACGAAGGCTCAATTTAATACCTCCTAAGGGAATTGAATAGAACCACACATGCGGTAGAATTTCCTTAAAGAATTGCCATTGTAATCATCTGCGTCTTATTATGTCTACAATGACGTTGTAAAAAATTTCTATTCTCCATTGCGTATTTAATACAAATATAATTTAAATAAAACTTAATTAAATTAAACTAAATTTGAGCTAGAGACTATGTATAATTTTATTTATTATATTCTTTTTATATACCTGTAATTTACTAAATAATGTTTGTTTGTAAGCATAAAAAATATAGGTAGATTAACTGCGCGTTATTGTTGTTTTAATTGGATACATTTATGTCTACAGTTTTGAACAAATCATAGTGTTCCAACATGGTTTTGTAATTCATTAATTGTGGTCACGTTTCTCTACTCTCCTACGACTCATAACCTCTGAAAATCTAGTTTAATATACAAAGTGTGCATAAATTGAAAGTGCAAACAACTCACGGCGATGTTTTTCTTTAAATTTGGAGTAAAATATGGTGTACTATGTTTTAAATTGTGTACATTAATCAAAAGAATTTCAATTGAAATTATTTATTGTAAAAATATTTTTGATTTATTTTTGTACATTTCTTTCATAGCAAATCAGTGTCATTATTAGCCTTGTTCGTAGGGAAATCACGAACTAATCAGAGCCAATAAAATGCTCTGAAATCAGAGACTAGTTTTCGATTTCTCTCCACCAATAAGATCGCCGCAGACTAGTTTGTGATTCTTCTACGGGCAAAGCTATTACCTGCATATTTAAAACCATCAGTTTAGTGCCTGTTAGTTGCCTTTTTTTTTGTGATATCATTAATACCATTCGCTCCAATCTTTCTGGTGTGATTTCTAATACTGCGTCGTCAATTCGGGATTTAACTTCATCTTCATCAGCGTACTGGGGAGTTGTAGCATAAACTTTTCCTTTGATAAAATACCAAACAAAAATTTCTAATGGATTCAGATAGGGTGATTTTGCAGGCTATAATATGGGACTGTTTGGAAAGATTTATCGCATCCATTACGAGCAAAATAAGCAATAGCTTCATCATGAATCATATTACGTCGTATGTTCAGAGGTATCTCATCAATAACTTGTTCTAAAACATTGAGGTATTTACCGGCATCTAGACGATTTGGTAGGTAAATTGACCAACCCCATGGTTTATCATGTCCAGTCAAACGTTAACGGAAAGTTTTCTTTGATGACCATATTTGCGAAATTCATATCGATTTTCATCTATCCAATGATGAAAATTATGAGTAGGGATCGGTGGTCAGAGATACATTGCCGGACTGGACTTGAATATTGTAGTTCTAAATTGGGCACAATAATAGGTAAGAAGCTGCACATTATGTATACCAGAAAGCAATCCACTTTCGTCATAAACGAAAAATAATGACGTATGCATTGCCAATTTCATAACAACAAACATAATTACTTTATATATTACTATATTTAGAATTTCAATGCTGTAGAATATATTACATGTATATAATAATAATTACAGGATCATTTTAATTATTAATATTAATTAAAAATGATAATGTTGGCGTTATTTTAGCCAGTTTTACTAGAAATTTAACATCGGATGTTGCCTTACATGAAACGTTGTTTACACTGTATATGTGTATGTATAAATTGTATTAAAAGTTCTTTTCAGAACTAACGATACTTGGGCCGTTCAGTAGTCACTCAAAGGAGCAAATTAACTGTTTGATTACATACATATTTCGAAAGTAAACGGAATAACGGTGGGCTTCTATTACCGTTGACAAGTGTACTAGAGGTATGTATACATATTTGTTGTAATGACATCAAATAAATATTAATATTATAATTTTAGAGAATTGCACAAGCTTTAAATATTTCCGTTGAATCTGCGAGTAGTATTTTTAAGATACGTAAACAAAATGATGCTCACCGAAGTCCTAAATAGACTTTTCAGGAAATAAATCTGTATGTGATTACTCCTGCAATAAAAGCAACAATACACGATACTATATACGACCTGTATAGAAACTTCAAGTTGCTTATACAATTCCAATAAGAACAAACCATAATATACCCGAGAACAGTTGTACAACTAACATCTATCACTACATATTCAACCTTATAGAGCATATCTGGGGAATATCCAAAATATATTATAACAAGCACATTGGAGAACAGGGTTATGTGGAAAAAATGCAGTTAAGATGTTATTACCGTTTAAAAAAAAAACCTTAATAGAAATAAATTAATTTGGTCAGAGACCATGCTCGTCGCGGCGTCTCCAATCAATCAATATTCTCCCCAGAAACACTCAATCAATTAGTGACTATGCTCGTCGCGGCGTCACCAATTAATGAGATCCACAAAACCAGGGTTCTAGATAATTGTCTGAATCAGAGCATGCACTGAAAAAAATTTTGGTAATTTTACCCTCATTCCTGTGGAAAATTCCAACAAGATAAAGGGTAAAATTGACATAAAAAGGGAAGAATCCGTTTTTCTGGAAAGTTTACATTGTTTTCGAAGTTTTCCCATACATAAAGTGGTATTTTTGCTTTCTTCGTAGACTTACCTGGTAAATAGGTAGTTTTACTAGGCAAAAATACATTTCATAAGTAATGTTAATCAAAATTTAGGATTTCCTCCTTAAAGTAGGAACTTTACGAAGAAATTCATAACTTAGAAACATTAAACGGCACACGCATATGTGCTTAATATGTGTTCTAATTGTGATGCTGATATATACGAGCATTTCGACAGGAAAAAATAAAGTTAGGCATTTAGATATGTTTTTTTTCCTGTAATTATATATTAATAGCATGTAATACTCCAATATTATGTATACTTATAGGGTAATAATAATTAATAAACTAAATACTTAAGCCCACATGTCTTCATATAATTTACCGTACCTACATTGATGTAAAATAGTAAAAACTCGAATAATAAGATACGTATGGTATTAAACACTACCTTTTCCTATTTGATTCTATAAACATATTTTAAATACTTCATAAATCATGTGTGCAGTAATTAGGTATATGAATGATTTAGGTATTTATATTTTGTCTATATACTTAAATACATATTTGTAATTAATGTAATTTTTTATCTATTTATTGTTACAATGACTCATAAAAAAGCAAAATGCGTTTTGTCAATTTTTTTATATAATAACATTCAAATAGACCTAAGTCCATAAATGGTTGTTACTTTTGCATGTGGATATACAACATATATGGGAATATTCGATATCTAACAGAAGTGCGAGTTACGTATGTTGCCCGAATGTACCCAACGTACAAAAAATGGTTGAATATTGCAGAAAACACTGTCGCCTTTGTAAAGGATGTACGGTCGGCTGTGATGTTTATATTTCTTATAAATTTTTTTTAAAAAGATTTATATTTTCTAGTTAAAAATTGTCTTGAAGAGAACTAGTCATGTCCATTTTATATTTAGACGTGTTCGGGTGAAGAAGACTCAAGAAGATAGTTGATATATTTTATTCTATTAACTCTAAGTATTATTTTAATTACTTTAATTCTGTGGATATTTGTTTACTAAATTCGTCATGATTTCAAGGTTTTAATATTGTTCTAACTATAATAAATGTCTTTTTGTATTTTAGTCTAATGCTTTGTAATTTATTATAGTTATTAATCTACCTCGGATATTTGCTCCAATAAACATTAGAAAAATAAAATTGTACTTCTATATATACTTTCTTAATACTATCATTATACAAATGAGGTCTATACCTATACCAATAATTTCTTTTAAAAAATCTAATTCTCTAACTAGGTATGTATAGTGGAAAACAGCGTGTACACAAGCTTATTCCTGTTTCAGCTAATCAACGATATGATGGTCAAATTTGGCCAACCAAAAATGTTTACTAAAATTAGGATTAAGCAAAACAATTCTCCTGGCGATGACATGTACATTGAAATTTTAAAAGTAGTAACTACATATTTTAAAGAAGACTTTCACATTTTATTTTGTACATTAGGAAAGGTAATGACATCACAATTGAAATCGATGTTATTATATCTGTGACCCATCCTGTATATCTAGCTCAGTTTATTATTGAGAGCGTGAGATTACTCAAAAAAGATGTTAACTAATGCCCGCTGCGCCACCCATTCCAACATTCCAAAATAATTTGACCATATATACAACAAAAAAAAAAAGAAGATAATAGTAACTATTACAACCCACAAATTTAAAAGAACATATACAAATTTAGACAAACACAAAGACTTAGTGAACACTGAACATATACAAAGGTTCTTAATGATCGTGCCTTGCGCACAATAATATTTAACTTTATTAAACAAATATCTAATTTTAAAATTCCTGACAGCTTGGTAGTTGTACACAGTCTTGCCACACGAAGTACAAGAAATAAAAACTAAATACCTAGAAATTTAGTGTTCCAGTACGCCAACGAAGATTGTCCCGGACGCCTATTTTTGCCGCGCTACCGTTCGATGTTATTTACGGGCCCTGAGTTGATGTTGTCGGTGAAATGTCCTCTAAATCCGGACTAACGCCGTAAATTGAAGGACGATAGATACTCCAACAATTTGTTATTTGGAAATCGAGATTTAAATCACCCTACAGGTGTATCCATACTGTGGACATTAACATCTCGTTCCCATAGACATATTCACCGCAGAACTGGCGGGCTCTGGCCGACGCCGGGACCGGAGTTAAGATTATTTCAACTACCATTCACTGTTTAATTGTACTTACTAACTGTAATAATGAATGTACTAATGATGTAATAGTGATGCTATCGTGCTGTAATAGTGAATGATTTTAGACGAACTTCGCCCTTTTAAAGACTCGGAGGTGGGAGAAGAATGTTTGGGAGAATTTAGGCGTCGGAAAAACGCTGTTGGATCACGCCACCAGAAAATGCGCAATTTCATGCAACAAGATGCTATGAAACTGTTTAGATAACTTAAGACGGACAAAAAATTCATACGTCGCCAGTTTTAAATTTGAACAAAGAGTTCTTCATAAATCAAATATTTTGAATGGAATATTTTAAAACGGAATATATATGCGACGCAGATTTTAACGTTGAAAATTTTAAAACGTATTTTATTTGGAATTTGAACATAATTTGATACTGATTTAAAAATATTTAACAAGTAATATACAGGGGCGAATGAATTAAACGTTGAACGCGTCTTTTTAAACGTAACAATGTGGAATCAGACCCTAGAAATGATGGGACTGAGAATTGTTGCTCGGCCAAGAGGAAGTAATACCATTTATTATAAACATTTAGAATCTGAAGACAGTAGAAACAGCGATAATGAACAAGAATATCTGTAATATCTACTACTCTTTTCTGGTAATTTTCTTACATATTACTATAATTAATTTGTAAAATTGAAGATTAATAACTTGAAATAAAAAAGAAAGACATAAGTTGTCTTTTTTTTTTACAGAAGTAAAATAGTTTAGGCATATGTAGTTATCATTATCAATATAGCACTGTGAGTGTACTTTAGACGTTAATGATCTAATTATGGACGATTAGAGTTAATTTAGTATTTATTCATGACATGTAATTATTAATGATGTAGTATAATGTGATATGTTGTTTGTGCGATGGAAATAGCACAAACAACATATCAAATTAGTATTTATTTTTGTAAAGTATATTAAAAAGTTTCATTTTACCAGTAGTTTTATTATTTTATCTGCTGCTCTTCTTTGCTTATGACAGAGAGCGGCATATTTCATAATATGCAATGTAAATGTATAAGAATATGTTAATATTTTGAGTATATTTTCATTACAACTCAGAGAATTTTAGTTTCAAGTCATAGATGTATTAATTTATATAATTGTTACATGTAGTTAAATTTGTAAGATAAATACATAAACAGAAAATGTACGATATGTATGACATAATAAATTGGCTAGATATACTTATTTTAAAAATGTGTACTGATTTAATTTTGTACTCAATGTTATAACGATGACAAAATTTATCAAAAAAAAACAAAAAAAAAAATTCAAATTACATTGATCGGTTTAGACAAATCATGTAGGTTGCGAAGCAAATTTCAGTGACAACGAGTTGCTTATTTTTTGCGTTAATTATCACGTTTAAGCAGTTAAAGTAAAAATATATAAAAAAAATGAGGTGTGGCCACCACACGACTTTCTTATACGTATGAGCGTTTCAAATTATAGAATTTTAAGAATTTTTTTATGCAAAAATTATTCAAAATCCTATTCTAAGTACTTCTATTCTCTTAATAAATCTCTATAGAATGCATACTTTGCAAGATATTATCAAAAAAGTGCTATTCGCTAAGAGTAAAAGTGCTACTTCCGGTCCGAATTTTGAAATTTCTTTTATACAAAAGATATTGAAAATTATGTTTTAAATACTTTTATACCCGTAACGTACTTGTCTAAAAAGCATGACTTGCGAAATATTCGCAAAAAACTGATTTTCGATAAGAGTAAAAGACCTACTTCCGGCAGGAATTTCGAAAAACTGTTTAAATAAAATTATTTTCAATTTCAATTTTAAGTATATATGAATTCTTTATAAATTTGTTTAAACTTAGTAGTTGACGAAATATTGTCAAAATTCGATTTTTTCGCTGAAGTAAGCTGCTACTTCCGGTCTACCGATTTTACTGAAAAACTAATCAGATCTCAAGAGGGAAATTATACACGTAAATACAAAATTTGGAATTGATATCTACAGCGGTTTGGCCGCTATCGTGGTCACACACACACAGAGAGAGAGACACACAGACCCACAGACATTTTTTAAAAACCACTTTTTTGGTATCAGGGGACTTCAAAACGTGGACATCTGCAAAAATCTCGAGGTCGAAAATTTTCATCATCACAATACTTCCTTATACTACGTATAAGAAAGTAAAATGGATTGAATTTGCGATAATGAAGAGAAAAACCAGGTTTTCGCGTCTGAGTTGGTTCGTATGGAAGCTTTAGAAGCTGTGAATAAAGTGGTTCCTGTTAAATCAAAAAAATTGTATGAAAGAGAGTATGAGAATTTTTGTGAGTGGAGGAAGCGAAAGGATGCAAGGGGAGTAGACGAAACAATAATTTTGGCTTATATTTCTGAACGATCCAAAATTGCGAAATCTTCGTCATTGTGGGCGTATTACTCCCAACTGAAGAAAATGCTATCTGTGAAAGAAAATATTGACATAAGCAGGTATTTGAGGTTGACGTTATTTATGTTATGAGTTTTGAACTATTAGATAATTGTTGTAGATTTCATCAGGTATCTGCTTTCCTAAAACAACAATCTGTAGGGCACAGACTAAAGAAATCTATGTTCACATTGAAAGACTTGGAAAGGTTCTTGGATACTGCTTTAGATGATGAATATTTGCTTCATAAAGTAGTTCAAATTGTGGGAGTGTTTGGAGGTTGTAGAGTTAGTGAATTGGTTGCCATGTCAGTTGATGATGTTGATGACAGAGGCAACGTAATTGTGGTCAATATTCCTGACACGAAGACTTATAAGCCCAGAACATTTACTATCATTAACGGAAGTAACTATGTTTATGTTATTGATGTTTTTCGGAAGTATAGAAAATTACTACCTGACAGTATTTTACACAAACGGTTGTTCATTAATTACCGAAACAATAAATGTACAGTACAACCTGTAGGAATAAATACTATTTCAAAATTTCCGGAAAAAATTGCACGATTTATTGGTCTTCGAAATCCTGAAGAATATACGGGTCACAGCTTTAGACGTTCGAGTGCAACTTTACTGACAGACTCTGGGGTAGATTTAGCAGTTGTAAAGAGACACGGTGGTTGTCGTTCAAATAGTGTTGTAGAGGGATACATAGAAAATTCTCTTAATATTAAAATTGATATTTCAAGGAAAATCATAAACCTTTCTTCAACAAACATTGAGGAGGCATTGATTTCAAGTTCGGAAGCATGTATTTTCGCATCAAAATCAGTGTCAAATCAAAATATGAATTTGCCTATTAATGGTACATTTGGTGTGCAATTTAATGGTCTCAATAATTGTAACATTTATTTTAATAAATAAAAATAGTATTTTGTTGTTCTTTATTAAATGTTTTCTTATTGTATTGGTAAAACAATTTTTAAAACAATAGTGGATTAAAAGCGTTTTAATTCACTAGAGAATTAAAACGCTTTTAATCCAAGCGTTTTAATTCACTAGTGAATTAAAACGCTTTTAATCCACTCGTAGATAATAGACTACTTATAAGGGTTACTATGGAGTTAATAGTGTCACTTTATAATGTCAAAATTGAATAAAACATTTTATATAAAAATATGTAGATATCTACCTTTTATTACTTGCCTGTAACATTTGTTACTTTCTTTTTGTTGTATTTGTGTATGTTCTAAGTTGAAGAGTGTTATCAGTAATAATTTATTACAAATTCGGATAAGTGACGAGTTTATTTGTGTTAAGCTGTGACATACTTTGAAACAAGTTAATTGTAAACTACGACATTAATGTAAATTAAAGTCGGGTTTAAGAAGATACATGTTATACGAAAAATTCAGTTATCCTCCCCCACGCATCTCGATCTTGAACACTGCAACTGCATGCCTGTGTCTTCAGCTTCTTTATATCGTCTATCACTGGGTTTTACTACTTGCTTTGCGACTCCCCTTTTCCTCTGCTACTCTCTACTTTTATGAACTTTATGATCTCTTGTTCTTTTAAGATATATTTGATTTCGAAGTTCATTAGCTTTCTGTATTCTCCATATGCCACTTTCTTCGGTCCATATATTTTTTGACAGTCTTCCTCTGAAACATTCTAATTGACTCCTGTTTGAGATTTCTACCATCTCTGCCCCATTTTTTTTCCAGGCCTGTCTGACTAACGTCTCCAGTTTGCACCGCAGCCAATAAGGCTTATTGTGCTCAACCTGTGTTATCTATGTTGTCCACTCCAGCAATGTTGTGTCCTGTACAAGTCTGTACAGGTCCTTTACTGGGTGTCTCTTGAGCATCTCTGGATCTACGTTCAGTTGCCCAAAGATGCTTTGCCTCTTGTGATCTAGTGCCTCACAGTTTACCAGGATATGCCCGACTGTTTCTGGTTCCTTATTGCAGAGTCTGAAACTAAGGTCTCCATCATACAGGCCTATCCTGTTGAGATGCACTCTAACAAGTGCATGACCAGTCAAAAGACCCGTTATTGTTCGCAGTCGTTCCATGCTCATGTGTAGTAGTTCTGCGGCTCTTTTGTTGCATGGTTGGCCAATAAATTCCTTACTATGATATTGTCCTGGAACTGTTGCCCAGTGATGCTTGTGTTTTTCATAAACCCAGTCTTTAACCTGGCTTCGAGTCGTACTTTTGGGTACCCCCAGAGCCGGTTCTGGGTCTATGAATCTTGCTTCTGATCCTTTCCTAGCGAGTTCATCAGCTTTTTCATTGCCCTCGATCCCTTTATGCCCTGGCACCCAGGTCAGTTTTACCTTATTCCGGGTCGCCAGCAGTTTAAGTTCTTCGAGGCATCCCCAGACCAGTCTTGACGACACCTCTTGGTTAGATAACGCCTTTAGTGCCGCTTGACTGTCAGATAATATAAGGATCCGCCGGTGACTGACGTCATTCCTATTGTTTTCTATAGCACATTGGAGTATGGCATACACCTCTGCCTGAAACACAGATGCATACCCCCCCCCCCGCAGTGCATAGTATTTGCAGAGTAAATTCCGGCTCCAGTGCCAGCTGCGGTTTCGACCCATCTGTGTACCAGGTCTGATCCCGCCTGCTGGTACCTGGCATACCATTCTCCCATTCGAGTCTTTCTGGAATGTTTACTTCGAATGGTCTGTTTAGGCTATATTGCTTTACCATGTGGTCCGTTCTCATGTTTAAGACATCTCCACCCACAAGGTCCACAATTACCATGTGTCCCGCCGTTTTGGTTTTTGCGTTTTTCAGCTGAAGCCTAAAGACCCCCATCCTAGCCTCCCCCTGTATTACAAGGTGAAGAGGCGGAAGACCTAAGAGGGCCTCCATGGCTGCATTTGGAGTGGTCCGCATTGATTCGGTTATGCATAAGCATGCAAGTCTTTGCACCTTGCCTAGTTGTAAAATGGTCTTTCGTTGTTGTGTCTTGGGCCACCACACTAGAGAGGCATACGTTAAAATCGGTTTTACCACCATGTTGTATGTTCAGTACAACATGTCCGGTCTTAAACCCCATTGTTTCCCGTGTAAGCGTCTAGTTATCATTAGAGATGTTACCGCTTTCTTCGTAATATTTTCCAGGTGTCGATTTCAGGTAAGTCTTGAGTCCAGCGTTACTCCTAGATACTTTACCTCCTTCGAGATCGGTATGTTTTCTCCCCTTAGGGTAAGCGGTCCGAGATCCCCGTATTCTTCAATGAGCCAATTGTGGTTTGAGGTCCTCTTGTGAGAATTCTTTGTAGTCTGGCACATTCCTGAGTACTTTCTATTTCCTCACAGTGCCTCCTCCAAGACTTTCTCTTAGATTTCCTCAACTCCCTGTTGAACCTAGTCAATGTGGTTCTGTATATTTCCCACTGACCAGTTCTTTTTGCTTTATTAAAGTCTCTCCTGGCTTGTCCCCTCAATGTCGCAAGACTTCCATTCCACTAGGGCAAGTTCCTGGTGGACCTCCTTGTCGTGAGTGGGCAATTGTCATGAAAAGCAGAGTTGATTGCGTCGTTGAATTGCTCCACTACTAACTCTAGATCGTCTCTGTCCCTTATCACGCTCTTGATGCTGGGAAGACTGTACTGCAAGTCTGTTCTGTACGCCTCCCAGTCTGTCTTCCGAGGATTGCGATAAGTATTTTCAACTATTACACCTGTAATATTATATCTAATGTATCTGTGATCTGAACAACTAGCCTCGTCAGATACAAGCCAGTTCGTGACATAGTTACTGCCCCATAGGTTAACTCATAGTTTTTTATTTATACGAGGGTGGATCTCTTTGCTCCATAGTCTCCATTAAGGTTAACACATTTTTCCCATCGATGTTCTACCATTTCTAATGCTTCTTGAAAAAAGATTGTTCAGCCTGTGCAAACCACCGATTTTCCGCTCATATTCCATGATTATTTGACGGAAATCGTTTAGTACGCAAGTGTTCTTTAAGTTCGGGCAACTTCCTCCGCCGTTTTCTATATTCAAGTCACGTAATTTGGGAATTAAATTATCATAATAGGCACTTGTAATTGTGGTCTCCTTTTGCAGGAATTCTACTAAAATTATGCCTTCAGTATACCACTCTGTGTCCACTTCTTACTCTGTATTTTGGTCTCTATATATCATATTTATGGATTCAGAACTCATCCATTGCCACTAATCTTGCAAGAAAAGTTTGTTTGTCTTGTCTATACCACGTTAAAAGACGACTGCAAATGTCCTTTCTAGTGTGCATCTGTCAACATTCGTTGTACCCATTTTGCAAACAATTTCTTCATGTTCAATTCGGCAGTAATTATATTATATACCACGTGGTATGAGATACCAGTATCTTCAACTATTTGTCTAATAGTAATAATAATAATGGACCTTTTTAACAGTTTAACAGTTTCTTGAGCAGTAACAGTTGTGGGCGCTCCACCTGCATCTTCGTCCGTACACGACTGTCTAACAGTGGTGCCAGTAGTATAGAGTTGGAAATCCCCAGAAGCCATTCTAAAAATTCCCTAGATTTCCCTAGACATTTTCGTTCAGATAATTCACTAGGTGACAGCTTTAGCGGGAGGGCGTTAAGGTAAAGTAGATACCTATCGGCCGGTAACAATTTTATAATTATGCAAATGCGAGTTATAAAATGTTTATTTTATTGTATTGTAACGTTTTCGGGTTCCAATAAACCACTCGTGCAATTATTTATTTAAAACAGTCTGTATATTCATACACTTAAAATTAATTACAATATAAAAATAAAAAAATAAAGTATCACACTTAAAACTACCATTAATAAATTGCAATTAACGCTTGTATTTATTTCTATTACTAATATGTCCGTATTTATGTAACACTTCTATTTATATAACACGGCACTGCTTATTTATTTCTTTGGCTACCACTATTTATTTCTTCGCACTCGAGACTACTTAAGGACGTCTTACTCCCGAATTATTCCGCAATTACTCATCCCACTTCTGACACCAATTGTTGCGTTTTCGGGTTCCAATAAACAACTCGTGCAATTATTTATTTAAAACAGTCTGTATATTTATGTACTTAAAATTATATAACAATATAAAAATATATAAACTAACGTATCACACTTAAACTACTATTAATAAATTAAAATTAACACTTGTATTTATTTACTACTAATATGTCCGTATTTATGTAACCCTTCTATTTATATAAGACGGCACTACTTATTTATGTCTTTGGCTACCACGCACTCGAGACTGAACCCCGCAATGAAGCCCGTAATGAATCATCCATCGGTGACCCAGTCGCCTTATGTACACCTGCATGAAATGTTCTCGAAATGTACCAGTAAGTTCGGCAATATACTGGAGGAAATCTGGACTCTTCCTTGTTTACGCCAACAATACTGTGAGATGACATATTTACGACTTGTTTACATATCGTTTTTATATGCCGCGCCGAGATGATTTATGGGCTCTGCTTTTTGTCGTCGTACACTCATTTCGTTACAGTATGTAGTCCTACTATTTCTTTTATAAAATTTTTATTGCTAATTTATCAAAATAAGCCCTTAAACCCATGATGTGTGTTTCGTAGATGAGAAATATAACAGAAATTTTGACAATGATGTATTAGTTTGGATTAATTGCATATTTTAAATAATATGTAAAGAACAGCCATATTTGTACACACACTACCTTGGAAGATTCCATAAGAGAGGGCACGAATGTAATTCAATTTATCATGGCCAACTGAATGTCGCAAGATCTGAATTTAAGGAATATATTGTGGCGTACAATTTCGGCGATGGGATATTGAAATATAATAGAGAGTCTATAGTCGCACGCTTTGACGAAAAAGTAACAAACACGAGGACGAGATGCTCTATTGTGCAAACATTTCCGTGAATACCTTATGTTCATATTTCTATTTGAAAAAATTACCCACTTCTTGCTTACTTGTTAGTTAGTTATCTACCTTTAGTCTTATACTACATACAAATCTAACACTATGATACACTAGATGGCACTGAGCAAAACTGTAGAAATATATAAAAAATCGAAAAATTTAGACAGAATAAATCTTGAGCAAAATCTTTTATTTTCTTTATAAAAATTTTCCAAAATTCCCTAAATTTTGAGTAAAATTCCCTTTTTCCCTCTTTGATCAAGAAATCCCAAGATCTAGGAAAAAATTCCTTAACTTGGCACCACTGCTGTCTACCACATTTAAACTCACGACATCACCTTTTAACTATGTTATATGATACTGTAGATTCCCCTAATGTATCTACCAAATCTTGATGAATTTGAGTTAGGGTCGTCGCTTTAAAAAGTATTTAATCTCTGCTCGTTGCTCGACACGATCCATTTTGATACTAATATCCCAAGCAACACAGAATGGTAGATTAAACGTATATATCTAAAATATCCGTATACGGTATATTGGTTATTATACGGTATATGTAAACGGTGTAATAAACTGCAAAATGTCCGCGACTTCGACGTTTATTTATGTTATATGAAATCCATTAATAATTGGTAGACGAAATCTGGAAAACAAGTGTTTCTCATATACTGAATTTATACGTAGGTATATTGGTTATTATACGGTATATGTAAACGGTATAATAAACTGCAAAATGTCCGCGACTTCGACGTTTATTTATATTATATGAAATCCATTAATAATTAGTAGACGAAATCTGGAAAACAAGTGTTTCTCATATACTGAATTTATACGTAGGTAATATGCACTGATTATATTGTGTATTTACGGTATCCAATAAACCGGAATCATTGGCATACGGAATACGAAAAAAAACCGTATCTTCTATACATAATTTATACGTATGATGTAAACGTATATTTACACTACACTTTTAACGTTAATTATCCCAATTCACGTATACAGAATTTATACGGGTATGGTATCTCATTTTGCACTTAAATGACGCTATTGATATATACCTATATGAATGTCTGATTTTATACATAGAAGATCACCAGAAATTAAGCGTGTATTTAATACCGCGAGATCAAAAATTATATTGATAAAGGTTTTCCCATGGAATATAAAACGTCTGTCTTCAGTCATATCATTAAGTGTCATATTGACAAATATTAATGACAGTATGACACTTATTGATATAACTTAAGACAGACGTTTTACATTCCACGGCAAACCTTTATCAATATAATTTTTGATTTCGCGGTACTTGCATCATTATTTGAGTACACGTATACGCTAAAATTAGGTAAAATAATACATATACCCAAATAATATCATGTAAGTAATTAATGTACGATTTATAAATAAAATGAGGATAGATCCTGCAAGGTTAATCGGAAAGATTACAAATAAAAGCGTGTAAGTGTATTTAGCAAGAGCACATTTTTGCAATGTTAGTTAGTAATACTAAAATTACAGTTATGTGTGATTAAACAAAATTTTAAGCTATTTTGCTTTTTATCCACACATTTTATATCTTAGATGCATTACATACAATTAGAAAATGTTGGGATAATATGTGAGAATAATAATGGATACAGGAACAAAATCTTACTCACCTATTTTGTAACTTCTCTGTGCATGTAGATACAAACTTATTCTACCGACGATATTTTTCAAACATTATATCTGACATATTAATATTTTAATTAGATAAATTCCATCGAGGGTGGAAAAAAATTATGTATACATATATTTTTAATTTTAGTTTATTAAACCGAACTATATATAGATAATACAAAATAAGAATGTGTATGCATAACTAATAAAATAAAATATATATTACGTAATAAACATTAAAGATTACGTGTTCTAGAAACAGAAAAACCTAGTAACATTTTATTCAACTCTTACTTTTTTTGATGAGTAAAGGTATCTCTGTTTGGCTAATTTTAGCCAATCTTTAACAGCATTGTTAATACAAGTATCAGTCAAATCTGATGGTTCCCTTCCCGAATAAGACAGTTTTACCGCTTCTAAAAAATAAAAGAATATAAATACTTAATTAAAAACACAATTGCTAAAATATTACCATTAACTATCGACATTATTGCGGTATGTTTAAAGGCCCTCTTGTCCCGATGACCAGACCAATTAAACTTCATTGCAACCTCATTGCTGAAGACGAATTTTAAAATATTCATTACTGTAGACCTTACACTAGAACCCCCGACAGCTGCTAATCTTCGTCTCTAGAAAATATTAAACGTTTCGGATACAGACTCAAAGTAATTGAATAAAAACGTGTAGTCTTACCATGTACAAAGCATTGCTTTCGTCTGTCAAAAATAGCTCCAAATTCTTGTACGCAGCTTTAGAAGAGATGGGTAAAACAGGCATCGTGGAAGGTATCTGTAACTGCTGAATAACGCTGATTTGTTGATTTCTTTCTATGTTATCCACTTATGTGTGACATTGTTATTGCATGCCCACATTTTAAATTTTTCTAGAAAACCTAATTCATTTAAAATGCGCTCATCAGTCTGTGCTAATTTATTATGATGAAATATATGCCCATTAGATTTTACATTAAATTCATTATTAAAGAAATAATAATCGGAGTTTTGCTGAATGCAACCATTTGTTACATGTGAATTATTTGAATTTATTGGTGTATTTGAAACATAGTCGTCTAATATAACACTGTCGTTAAATTTATTTGAAATGGGTAAGCTTTCATAACAGGATGTGGTAGGAACCGGAAGTTGAACATATTCCAATTGTTTTTTTACATCTATTACGTTTTTGGCAATTTTTGACGCAGATGGCGTTTACTGACAATTTTATTTAACTTCGACATCTTAACCACATACTTTCCGATTTATTGCAATCTCAAGAAATTTATTTTTTACCCAAACAGTAGAAATTAGAATAAGGAGCAAGCAATAACTTCAAGGAGTTAGCAGAACTTGTCACTTGTTGAATAGGCTGCAACAAACAAAATTTTAAAGAAATCTAAGCAAAATTAAAAACTAGTTTTTAATTTTGCTTAGTTTTTTTTAGTTATTCTTACTTCATTCTGATACGATATTGGAAACATTATTGTCAAATATAATGTATATGTTTGTCAAACGCATACACGGAAAAAACGATTTGTTTGAGTCAAGCAAATTTTGTATGACCCAACCAAATTATTTCTTTGTATATAGGCAAACTAATTTTTGGTTGTTGGAATCAAATAATTTTGTTACGTTCATTTTGTTGTTTCTACTAAATAACATTTTTTCCTACTAGATACCTATATAGTTGCGCCAACAAACAATAAGCTCAAGCTAACTAAATAAAATTTAACTATAAACATATAAATTCATTAACTTAATTATAATACACATTCATTGTAACATAATAACTTGTTATTTTAATTAATATGTATGTTTGAAAGTAGGAAAGCATTTAATTAAAACAACAAATATGATTGCTTGATCTACTAAGATGTTTAATTCATTTAAACACATTATTTTTGTTAAATAAAGCTTATAAAATTAGTACAAATGACTCAAATGCAATATAAAACGAAATCGGTATCAGTACGCAGCACAAATATACTTGCAACGTTTGGACAAATATCAGCAAAAAACGTAGACAGACAGTCGTCTATTTCTCATATATATGTCTCTAGGGGGAAAATGCCTTAAGACCTTACGTAATATTAAAATAATTCTTTCTTTCAACATCTCTGTTTTAGTTGAAAATAGATTTACTGAAAGTCAACAATTTCTTTATTTGAAGCAACTAGACGCTTGATTTAAAATATAATTCGTCAAATAATTTAGTTACATGAAACAAATATTTTAACAAAATTATTTGTTTAAATCAAACAACATTTTATTTTGTATTTTCTTGAAATAAGAGAGATAATAGGTATATTGTACAACGAAATCGGTGTGTTTACGGTAAACATCGGGTTTTCTATGTATCTATAGTTAATAAACCGCAGTGAATGCATGACAAAAACATGACGTATTAATTGCACAGAATTATGTACTAATTGTAGGTTGTTTGGCATGTATTGTATATAATATACTTACCGAAAGACAGCTAAACCATACAACAATAATTGCACTTCACTTGAAATAAATAATTTGCAATCACTTAAAGTATTTTCCAAACTTTAACAGATAAATGAGATCGTTGATAAGTCCTTAAATTGTTACTCTGTTAGTAGACTGCGACTGCATACTAAAACTCTTACGTTAACCGTTCGATCTGCGCATGAGCAGAGCATCTGTAGCAAAATATATGCTCCAGAGTTACCAAGAGAATAGGTATTCATCTATGATACCATATATCTATACTAGAAATGCCGAAGAGATTTGGTAATAAAAGTGCGTGATCAAGGCATTCTATGCACAAAAACGGCCAGCGCCAAAGATCAATTACATACTATGTGTGCATACGAGTTTGGTGTGATCACGTGAACCCCACGTGATCACTGAATCTAGTCCGGGATTTGAGTATACGTTTAAATACCGTAATTCATAAATGTATTATAAAAGTGGTTAACATTTCTATTCACAACTTTTGCAGTGAAATATCATAGAGTACATCTTTGTATATTATTCTATTGCGTCCAGAGTAAACTATTAGAATACTCGCAAAATTCGAAAAATGTTGTTAGGGATATACCAAAACACATTTACTGTATTATGACGCAGCTGCAAAATACGTATAATCTATATCTGGTATATGAGAAACGTGTAATTTTTATACGTTTATTTAAATATTCCGTTTAAAAGCAAAATTACGTATATAACACATAATTAAAGTTACCGTATACCGTATACATATAAATCCCGGCATATATTTATACGTAAATATATTTCGTAATTCGTAAACGAATTATAAACGTTAAGTAGTGGTAAAGGTTTTATGTAAAGGTATCATATACCCGTAATAGACTGAAACAATATTCGTAAAATATATGGTATATGTATACGTATATTGACGGTTTATCCGTACACGGTAGTATAAATACTACATATAAATACCGTATAAAATACGTGTTGGTGAAAACCGGTATATAAGAAACGTTTCGGAAATATACCTGCGTTTCCGTACACACATATAAAACGTATACTACGTATAATATACATGTACTAAACCAAGCTGTGTTGCTTGGGATGTGACTCTCTCGAGCTCGGGCGTCTACTGTAGGTATGCTTTAGCAGGTTCAGACTTGTAAGTTTGTAGCGTTAGTCTATAGTTACCAGGTTACAACGTGATGTGAAGATAAATAATTGTTTTGGTTTATAAATGGGCCAGGGGCGTTGCAAAGAGATTAGCCCTCGTACTTTTCTGTTCTTCTCAAAGAATTGCAAATATTCAGAATAACGATAGCGTGAACAGATTATTTCAGCAAGTACTGGTACATTCAAGTATTCTTCAAATTAACAATTATTATTGTTTTGTTAATTTGTTATAATGCTAATTTCTTGTGATATTTGTAGTGCTTGAGTGCTTAGTTTTTAAGAACGCAAAAGACCTTTGAAGTCGCAATTTAATACAGGTAACAATAATGATTTACTACCAATTTCTCATTCAAAATAAATTTTCTTTACAGGATGTAAGTTATATAATAATTAAATTCTAGTAGATTTATTTTTAATTTTAATGTTTTCAAAATGTTATTGAGATAATATCGCGTCCCATTGTTCAAGTGATGTTTTGCAATTCCAATGTATCTTGTTTATGTATTATTTATTGTTTGACTTGTGTTTTATTATATTTTGTATATTGTATATTGCACTTGAAGTAATGGTTATTATTATTATTATTATTATTATTATTATTATTATTATATTGTGAACATGCATAAATATGCATGTATGCTATTTTATAAATGAAGTATAACTAACAGGAATTATTGCAAACCATTACAAAAGTGATTTATAAACGGTGCCAGAATTTAGATAAGTTTGGCATTTAAAATGCTGGCATGGTGTCCTTTAATTCACTAACAAAGTATGCATAATTGTATATATTATTTTGGTTGCAATACAATTTGTCAAACTATTCATTGTATTCTTGAAATTTATTTTAAAGTAAAAACGCTTAGGTTGAAGTACAAAGTTGAACTTTGTAAAATAAATAATGCATGTATATTAAACAAATGTTTCTGCATACAATAGGTAACGCTACTTTTGTAATTTCATAAATAGCAGAGGCAACGGAAAAGTCAGTTTGCTTTTTTTATGGTGAGCTGCCAAAAATATTAATTTGTGGCGTCAATATCTTCCGCGTTCTTCACGACAAAAATACAGTTTTTTTAGTATTTTTTTTTATATCAATGTCAATTTTCATTGTTATTTATGATTGATGAAAATTTCGGAAAAGAAGCAGAATATTTTTTTTATTAATTATTTAACCATATTGACAACGGACAGTTAGTTGTTTATAATTTGGACTGTTGCCATACGTGTTTGGTAAATACTAGCACACTTAAGGCTGGACGCCCGCTTCAAGCTGAGTTCGATTTGAAATGGGCGTACCACTGCTTTTCGTGCAAATGTAAATAAAAGACAAATGTTTAAGGGTCCGCGTGCTCTGTCTTATGCTGAGGAAAAAGATAGAGAAAAGAACTTGTTACCTAATCTAATCTGCCTGTAATTTATGGCTGCGTTATGGTCTCAGATAATCGCCGGTTGGCCCACATGTTTGCCAGTCGGGAAGCAACCGCCCCTAAATTATACAATCTATATTTTCTCAAACACACAAAAAAAGTGAAGCTGGATATGTAAAATCACCTGCCGGATTCAAATTTTGAGTTGGAAAATAAAATCGAAATCGCAAAAAGGTCGAAAAATCGTTTTTTTGTGTAAATTTTAAAATTTTCATTTTCTTCAATTATTAATACTTATCTCGTGATATCTCAGCAATGCAGAGAGCTAGGGATCTGTTTTTTTTTAAGGTTATACCCTAAAGTATTTGGATGATACTAGTGTTTTCGATTTTTCTGTATGGTGTGTAAATTTTATATAAAAAAAAAAGTTTTAGTAGACCACCAATTTGTGTAAGCTATTTTTCAGCTATCGAGTAACTAATCTTATTTTTCAGAATTTACCCATATATATGTGAAACAAAATAAAGCCAACATTCCAAAATTATTTTTTGTGCAAGAAATAAATTTCTAGATCGTTTCAGAAGCAAATTATTGCGAGTCAAATATAATAATTATACTCCCTGCGCGCAAGCCGTGTGAGTCCTAGCATGCGCTTCTAGCAGGTATACCGTTAAGGACGGGAAGAGATATTGCTTTTACTTTCTGATACGTAGTATAAGGAAGTATTGTGACGCTGAAAATTTTCGACCTATTGTAAAGAAAATATCAACGGTTTCGATAAAATAATGTCCGAGTAACGATTACTTTCTTAACTTACACCGATCTCAGAAGTATTTTACAAACCGCTTAGAAACTGCCCGAAATGGTAGGCGGAGCTACCTCTCGACACCATGTGCGAGCGTACCACATACTCTATTTGATTTCAGTGAATTTCGCCCAAATTTCAAAATTTTGTTTTCCGTTTCGTGACCTTATTTTTAAAAATTAAGAAAAAATAAAATTTATGTATTGCTGTTGAGTGTTACATAATTTTAAATAAAGGCTTGTTTTTTGAAATTTCTTACATTTTAATTTTTATTTAGGGCCCTTTGGACAATTTCGAAGAAATTACGATGTATCCATTGAAAGGCATTTTTTTCTTAAATTAGCGTGTAAATTTGGTAAGGTTTTCATGAAAAATACGATTAGGAAATGGGAAAAACGATTTCGAGGCCGGGCGTATAGCCTTAAGGGAGATTGCAGATAGCCGGTGTATATGGAGAGATTGGCAACACAAAAATGACCTTAATTCATCCTAAAAGATGGAGCATAAATGCAGAATTACCTAGAATTACGATATTTTGTGTTAGGTATTTTCTTTAGGTACTTGCTTTAGTGACACTTGCCTAGTAATTTGAAAACAAATTTATTGGATTAAAGATGGCACTATTACAGGCTTAACGTATGTCTCAGAATACAATTAAATTATTCTATTCAGACGGCACCTTTTTTTATGGCGGGACTGAACAACAGAGCTTTTATTGTTATTCAGGAATGTCAGATATTCCTCTTTATTAGAAGTGCTATGTTATAAAACGGAAATGCGGGCTTCGAAAAGGAATTTTGGGATTATACCCAATTTAAAAGAACAGTCTATTTTTAATCATTTCACTTAAAAGACTTTATCGTAATTTTCCTAAATTGTAAAAAGACAGATACGTCTAGGAAAGGAATAGAAGCCCTGTTTTATAAACTACTATTAAATATAATGTTTGTAAATTTGTAAATGTATATCTTCCTTATTTGATTTAGACAAAAACTATAAATAGGTATTTTTAAGTATTACCCTTGTTTATTAATACTTTAGTTATACAACCTAGAGAAAACTGTAAATATTTCTTATGTAGAAAAGTGTCGTCCTCTGATATCTTTCAAATGGATTAATATCCATGAATGAAACTGATCAGCCAATGAAATATTCTCAACCCCACTCTCACAATTTAGTCCGGAAGTTTATAAATAATGTAAATATATTTTGATATTTTCTATTAAATTTTACATAAGAGTATATTTTGTTTGATTTGCTTTTCACATCGTTTGTCCTTGAATTACATATCAACATAACCTAAATAGCTATTACTATGATAAAGTAGCTTTAAGTAAATATTTTATTGGAGAATCGTAGGATTACTATTTTTTTCCATTATTATACTCACAATTACTATATATTTCGTATGACTAAATATATTATGTAAAAGAAGAAAAAGTAATTAAAAGCTATCCGAACCACAACATTTATTAAGTTGCTTTGCATGGTTTTATCAACTTGACTAGTTTATGTGAGGCATTCAAACCAGTAATGTGGTACGTTTTACAAAGAAAATGCATTATAAACACCACATTATTTTAAGGTTTTGGTATCTTCAGAATTTAGACATTTAAATGCTTCACAACCAATCGTTTATCACTTAACCAGGATAAATGTGAGATAATTTACTTTACTAGTAAACATAGATCATACATACCGGGTCGTCCAAAAGTCTGGATTCACGTGGATTTTGAGTAAACTATTCACTTTTTTGGAAAACTGAATTCTGTATCTTGAATGGGAATAAAATTGCAACTCAATAGTATTTTTTATTTCAAAAAAATTGTTTATAATTTTGAGATAAAGTTAATAACAATGTTTTTTTAAATGGAAACCTACCGTGATTTTTATTTCAGAGAGAGTACTTTCGATAAGAATTGCATTGGCATAGAAATTTTGGCTATAAACCTTACGATTATTGTTTAAATTAATATTAAATTTTCGATCCGAACACTCGTTCGCGCTTGTTCGGAAAATACACGAACGTGTCTTCTCTTACCACGTTTCCAACTGTAGGCATGGGTCCACCCCCTAATAAAGCATTCTATTGAAGGCGTTACGTTTATCTTGAATGAAAGCATTTTTTTTTTATAAAATGGAGATCTACCGCTTTTTGTCGCCGTATCCCACCATAATTAGAATTTCTATCCGTTCTCTCTCTACCAGTTCCATATTTACGCAAATTGTTCAAAATCACAGATCACAAAAATAATAGATAAAGTCAATACCAAAACAACACAATTAACAACAAACAAAACGTTCAAGAAAACAGAAAATAAAAATTCAAATTCGCTCCGTAAACGTACACTAGTAATACCAAAAACAGAATGAGATAAGATTTGGACCTTCCAAGTGTCTAAAAACGGAAAAAGACCATAAAATTATTTTTTATTAAACTACGTTGTACTTTCTCATAACGTTTAAATATCGTAATCGCGGTAGATCTCCATTTTATAAAAAAAAAATGCTTTCATTCAAGATAAACGTAACGCCTTCAATAGAATGCTTTATTAGGGGGTGGACCCATGCCTACAGTTGGAAACGTGGTAAGAGAAGACACGTTCGTGTATTTTCCGAACAAGCGCGAACGAGTGTTCGGATCGAAAATTTAATATTAATTTAAACAATAATCGTAAGGTTTATAGCCAAAATTTCTATGCCAATGCAATTCTTATCGAAAGTACTCTCTCTGAAATAAAAATCACGGTAGGTTTCCATTTAAAAAAACATTGTTATTAACTTTATCTCAAAATTATAAACAATTTTTTTGAAATAAAAAATACTATTGAGTTGCAATTTTATTCCCATTCAAGATACAGAATTCAGTTTTCCAAAAAAGTGAATAGTTTACTCAAAATCCACGTGAATCCAGACTTTTGGACGACCCGGTATATTCTACGAATTGAAAATTCCTTGATATTAGACTAGACACAAGATTAACATGGAAGCCGTAGATAGATGAATTAATCAAACACTTGTCTTCTGCTACTTATGCAATTAGACGTATCAGATTTATAACTGATAGTCTACTGGAATAACGACATACTATGGACTATCAAATCACATATCAACAATGTTTAACCAATATGGGGTAAGTAGGCCTATGTAGAAAAGGTGTTTATTCTGCAGAAGAAGGCTGTTCGAACAATTGTTTGTGTTTCACAAACTATCCACTGCAAACCTATCTTCAGAGAGCTTATGATAAGTCCATTAGCCTAGACACATATTCTGCAACAACTAAGGAGGGCTTTGAAAAAGCTGTCACACCTGATGACTAGGGGTGAGATTACAGAAGTCTCCACCTCATAACCATTTGCTGCACATCCCGCATTACATAGGACAAAAGCCACTTCAGTACATCGTCACTGGTAATTATTTAACAAAATCAAAGTTATGTGTAGACATCTTTCTATTTTCGTATCTAAAGAGAAAATAAAGGACATTCTCCTTCAAGAAGCATTCTAAAATGTCAATGACACAAATTAGCCCTTTGATTACCTGTGTTGACGTTATCATCACATTTTTGCTTGAATGTGCTATTGTGTAAACTATATGTAAATCTTATTATTGATATAATAAATTTATTATTATAATAGAAACACTATCCTTCTTACTGCAGAAGTGTTATAATTAATCCTGCTTTTACACCCACAATACCTCATCTCATCAGGGAAATCGCAGCAACTTTCATTATACATTTACATTATTGGTAATTATCAATATACTAAGTACTGCTTACACGTGGTCTGTATATGGACGTTTCTTTAATTTGTATTTACCTGCGATTTTAAAAATTGCTTTCAATAATAGTAATTCCTAATAATTGAAGTTACGTTGGGGTTATCAAACAAAACTAGTTTACTTGTATTTCTACTACTTATTTTTTCTTTCACCCACGTCTCTTTCTTTATGGATTTTATTGTGTTCTATATGTAGAATTTTAGCCTCCATACTCATTGAAGTAAAGTATATCACTTCGCAAAAGGTAATTAAATACACACTTAAATGTACTCAGCTTTGACATTACTTATTTTATTATGGTTCTAGTTATTTTTATTTTATCCAGGCCTGAATCGTAACAACAACTGCCATGATGCAAGCCTGGATGAATAATCATCAATTATTGTTGAGGATAGTACATACCCAACAACTTATACAAACAAACTAATTCCTAACCAAACAAAGATTTTATTAAAGGTTAGTACTGTGAACCTTTTTCTGCTTGTACTGCAATATCATTGTCAATTATAAGATAAAATATCTAGGAAAAATGACATTTCTTCGTTACATCGTCTTGCAATATGTATTTCAGAATAACATTTAAGATCCACAATCACATCATCACTTGTTTTTGGAATTTAAAAAATTACAGTCAGTAGACTTATCATATCCCTTAATTCAAAATATTTTAAGATATTTAAATCCAGTGGCGGCCCGTGATTTTTTGGGACGGGAGGGCACCGGGGGTCTGAGTGTTTAATATCAAAAATTAATACAGACAAAAAATAAACTCAATATGCTATTTAATTAACTTGTTTGAAAATAAAATCCATCCGCCGTTCCTTACGATCAGCAAAATTTACATAATCTTTCGCCAACATAGTCTCGAGATATTATCAATAACAAACTTTTATAACAGTTGTACTATTCAACCACCTTGGAAGTAAATTACAATAGTAGCATCAGAAAACTTATCATCCAACTCTGCTTAACAATTTATATTGTTAATTAGTAAATAAAATGTTAGCATTTGTGCTTTTTATTCTTTGTACAACTTCTATTGCACATGTTTGTTACATTAAAGGCTTTCATTTTGACATTTAAATATAATTTGGTTCCATTTTTTTTTGTTAACAACGTCAAAACAACAAAATTAGCGTGCGATAAAGAAATACTTTTGCAACCAAAACGGATGTCGTAAAGTGAACTTTATAGCACCGAAACAGAAAATAGTATATTAAAATACAAGTTTCATAAGACACGATTTTTGCGCGCGCGTTCAAGTTTAGAAAACGAGCCGCTAGGCGAGTTTTCTAAAGAACAAGTGCGCAAAATGTCTTATGAAACGTGTATTTTATACTATTTTTTCTATTTCGGTTATTAAAAGTTCAAAAAAGCTTAAAATAAGAGACATGTTTTTTCGAATATTTTAGAAATTTTGCTTTTTTGAAGTTGGTTACTCTGATTTTTAAGTAGAAAGTTTTAAATATTTGAATATCGGTGGTGCTATATGTAATTGTGTTTAAAATTCAGACTGATTTATACAATAAATTATTTCAAATTATCAACAAAAAGGACGAAATAAATAACTGTACGCCCCCAGAGATTCGCAAAATAGCAGAAGACAATTTACAAAATCTTTCGTCCACAAACTCTCTACATATTTATCAAAACAAACTTTTATAACAGTTGTACTATTCAACATGGTAAGTAAATGTCAATAGTAGCATCCGAAAACTTATCATCCAACTCTGCTTAACAATTTATAATGCGAATTAGTAAGTGAAATGTTAGCATGTGTGCTTTTTATTCTTTGTACAATTTTATTGCACATTTTTGTTACTTTAAAAGCTTATATTTTGACATTTAAATACGATTTGGTTCCATTTTTTTTTGTTACCAACTTCAAAAAAATAAAATTAGCGTGCGATAAAGTAATACTTTATGCAACCAAAACGGGTGTCGTAAAGTGAACTTTATAGCACCGGAATAGAAAAAAGCATTTTGCACATTACACCCACACAACCAGTCTGATAAACTGTAAGAGCTTCTTTTGAATTTTCTCGTCACGGTTTTATTAGTTTTCAAATTGTGATCTTCTAGTTTAATCAATAAATCTGGTCTAGGGAGACCTAGTTTTTTTAATTCTGTCTTAATGTTACTAACGCAATTCATAGTTGCATTTGCACCGATAGAAATTAGAAAATACACTCACCGCTGTATATTACATACTGGACCGCCAACCGGACCCGGCACCATAGAGTAGTGCCCCGCCGCCTACATATATACGCGCGCTACCCGCGCCAGTTTCATCGCTCGATTTCTAATACAAACGGGGCAGTCGCGCAAGATGCCCCGGAGCCTACGTCAGACTGCGATTTTTAAACGCGCTGAAAAGACGGACTGTTACTTCCGAAAACATATTATTTGTCATCAAACAAATCAGAAAAATTACATACGAATTAGGTCTTTATAATTAATTTATGTTAAAAGAAATTTGTCACGGGGGGAGGGGGCAGTGCCCCGTTGCCCTCCCTGCAGCAGCCGCCACTGTTTAAATCTAAAACAAAACGCCTATAAAATTGTAACAAACACAATTGGTGTAATTGGATAATTGCGTCACTTCCTTTAAGCTCCCATTGGCTTCTCTTTACTACTACGAGAAGACTGCTTTTACTATAACAAATTTAGCGGGAGAAATTCATGAATCACATCCTACTGCCCAACCCCTCTGTTGGCTACCTACCCGAACTAACCTTCAGTTGTATATAATACAAAGATATAAATTTTAGAAATCCCTCACGCTCTTATCTACACTGATGAAAAAAGGATTTTACTGATAAATTCCTTTAAGCGTGTGTTGTTTACATTATTTCTTTGCTCCGTTGTGACTTCGTCGTAGCTTAAACCGGTCATGTCCGCGCCCTAGATATATGTTCATATTGCATAGTTCTCCTACAAATTCACAATCGCATGTCTCTGTAAGTTGATGTTTGATATTAAAAATAAGGAAGAACTTAGGACTTGTGACGCCAGAGGAGCATTACCAGCAAGAGAGTTCTTGTATTTTTAAATAGTGTTCTAGTTATTTTATTGTTCTTAATTATACATAGCATTTATATATGGCGTATTCAACACATTTATTCTAGTTATTTTATTGTTCTTAATTATACATATCATTTATATATGGCGTATTCAACACATTTATTATGTATCTATTGAATAAAGACTATTAATATTATTGAATATCTGTATCTGTCAGTTAAGATATATATTTTCATAATAATATATTAGTTTATTGCACAGAACTGTATACATTTGTGTTGTAAGAAATGTGTGTAGATCAAATTTGCTTCTTGTTTTTTTTATTTATATTATGTCTGATGTTATCGATGTTTTTATAACTGATGTCAAAAACATTATTATTAGTATTATTACATATCATGTGTGTATGTTATTTAAATAAGTGCATTCCAGTGTTTACATTTCAACAAAAGGCGAGGGATTAGGACAAAAGAGAAAGAAACAAACGAGCCAAGCATTTTATTTATTGATAACGCCGTCCTCTGAAACAAATTGCTTCCAAAAGGAAAACTGTAATATAAGTAGTGGCTGCGGAGAGAGAAGAGAGTAAAGTACATTTAGAAGAGAATGTCCATGTGTTTGTACTCAAGCAAGGCATTCGTATTACTCTTTATACATGTTACGTTTGTGTATTGTACATACGTATGTATGTATGTATGTTTTGAACCAACAGCAGGAGCGCTTAGCGCTTATGGAATCTGGTATATCGTCGTTCAAGATCAGACATCTGGAGCCTGCCGTCATGACCGGATCTGACAAGAATTAACATACGCTATTCTCTGGGATAGTCACCGAAGATTTTGGTCGCCGTGCTTAGGGAGCGGCACATCGTAAAATTATATGTAATACGTGATATTTTATTATACATACATACGTTTCTATCTATTTCTACATGACGTTTAATTATTTGTTGTGTCCGTCTGATGTTCTCATAATAACACCATTTAAATATATATTTTTAGAATTTATTTTTTTACGAAATTCTTGTCTGTTATTAAATTACAAAGTGTAGTTAAATAATAAGACAACTGTGTACTTACAAATGTGGTGAAATTAATAAAAAAAATAACATAAATCATTTCAAGCATATTCACATTATATCCACATGCAAAATATAGTATAAAACGGAACATACTCTGACAACAAACAAATAAAATTGTTAATAAAACCAAAAAAAGTCGCGAGAAAAAATCCTATGCAACGTCTATCAAACTGACTTTTATACAAAATTAAATGCATTTTGCAACCCCGTGTTACTATATCTTACAATATTTGTCAGAAAGCTCATTTTAAATTAAGTATGTCTCCAGATACTCTGATTACCACCAAGTGCATTCCGGAGTACCCCAGGGCAATGTTTTGAGTCCGCTACTGTTTCTTATTTACATCGCTGAACTGCCAACAGTCTATAACACAATAATTGCAACATTCGCTAATGAGACATCCTTAATATCCATAAGTAACTATCCAACTATCGCATCGCAGCATGTGGAAGATCACATTGATATCCTACATAATTGATTTCATAACTGGAGAACAAAAAATCAATAAAACTAAATCTGCGCAGGTCACATTTACCACAAGACACTCACTATTCCTACCAGTACTCTTCAACAATTCGCAAATTTCAGTCCAAACTGAAGGTGAGTACTAGGATACACTTGGACCAAACACTCACTTTGAAGGAACATATGAATACAAAACGCTAACAACTGAATTTTAAAATAAGAGAAATTGTATGCAATGTAAGAATTTCTGAACAAGAAATTAAAAGTCTATTCTCAGGCAGTGTAGAAAACATGTTTTGCTAGTGTTCTTCTCTTGCTTTCTTAATTTCTTCTATTCAATTTTGTCATTCAATTACCTATATATATATATGGCTAATAATGTTCAAAAATATCCCAAACATTATTTTGTAGACATATTATTACTTACAATAATATTAGCTTCAAACAGGGTAATTATTTATTACAGAAATATTGTCCTTTTTTTTCAATATTTTTCCGTTAGCACAACATTCTATTAAATTTTCTTTACTCGGTAAAAATCAAATACAGTGTAAAGTGTTGGAGACTTCAAATGTCGATTTTGACATTTCGGTCAAATTTTTTTTTATAATATTCTAAATTGTTACAGAGTATGTAGATTGCATTTTGATAATTTTTTAAATTGCCATATACCAAAATAAATACTAGTCCCCGTCAGATTTGATTTGGGCATATTTAGTCTTCAAATAAGCACACCTTAATAACGTAATTATACATACAGAAATATAAAACTTCAAGATGTTTACTATATACACTATACCCTTCTCGGGATTGGTCGAGCGACGTTTGTGTATAGTTACCTAAATTAAAGGAGGAATGACAAAGAACAATTGAACAGGAAATATATGTGGTATTTACACAAACAGAACTAAATATATCCAAAAAAATGTTGCAAGAAATTTATAGTTATTTCTAGGGAGCGGACACGAAAGGTTGATGACTCATAGCCCATGGGCGAACTATTGAAATAATAATATAATAAAATATTTATATAATTGCATAACAAGTGGCTAGTGATCCATAAAATAGAAAATACCTTATTATTTATTCATTTTATCTTCTCTAAGACTTGTTCTCTTTGAATTAAGTACATCCTTGTAGATAGAAAACGTCTTTTCTACATCGCAGCTAGTTATAGGTGCGTACTGGAAATATTCTTTTATTTCAGCGTATTTAGCATACACAATTACCGCAATGTTATAAATCTGGATTTCTATTAAAAACTGCGTCTAACTTTTGCCGAAGGTCACATCCGAAGTCACTTGGAATTCTTTTGAAATTATTAATAGCCACATCTAATGTGGTTAATCCGTCTTTCAGTTTGAGATTTCGATTTTCAAAGTATGTGATTAGTTTAGGCAAATTTCCAAAGTGTTCCTGAAGGAATAACAACTGATTTTTTAAATTTTGGATTTGTGTTAGTTCCTTGCACTAAGAAATACTTCGAGCGTCGTCATTTAAACATGTAAGCTATGGAAATTCACTGCATAAAAACTAGTAGCTTCCAAACATGTTTCCCATCTAGTTATTAGTCGCAAGGGGGGCAGTGAAAAAATGGAGCTACTCTCAGTGGTGGTTTTCTGAAAACTTCTTTTAAAGCGGATACAAGTCTATCAATTTCAGGATAGGTGTCTCTGATATATTCACAGATTCTGTGCAGAGTAAGTGCTACACAAGTAATATGCAGCCTACAAAGGTATGTTTCCTTTAAAAGTCTGCCTGTTTTTAACATATATGCGACACTATCACTAACAAAAGTATTTTTTCCTTGTACCTGTCGTCTGAATGAAGCATTTTGTGCAAATTCTCGTCAATGGTTTTAGCAACTGTTTCCGCATCAACTGTTATATGGAATTGTTGAATCTAGTACACCAGCTACAACATTTACCACACAGTTTCGTCGGCACATATCTATTTGAAAGATGCGTTCTAATGCATTCTACTGCTTTCGTGAAGCACTTAGAAACATGATACGTATTTACGTAAGGTGGATTCATCAGGAATATTTCGACCAGTATATTTTTGAAGAAATGTTTTGAAAGTGGGACTGTCAAGTTTATTTAATGGGATACTAGCCGCCATTAAAGCTTCACAGAGTTCTTCGTTAAAATTGTCAGCTTTCAACGGGTCCAACGTCTGTTTATGTTTTAGCGATGCTAAGTGACGTTGTACGTGAATCACTGACAATGGACATACAATCAGTATGACCCTCAATCCAACTCACCATTGTTTCACGATGCCATTCTCGACATTCTTCCATATCATAAATGAAAAAGTAACATAAACAATGTTCTAGATCTAAATAAATGATAACTAAAAATGTAGGCAGATGTTATTGAAACCTAACGAAATCCAATGCACACTTACGTCGATATAAATGGGAGAAGTAGATTCAATGAATCGGTATTAAACAGGAACTTATCTTACGAAATAAATGGTAAATATAATAAATCTTAAAAACTCGTCACCCTTCTACCTACGCCTTGGCACGTCCGCTGTATAGTTATTTCTATAACATGATTCACCGATTCCTGTTCGGAAACATCCTTGCCTATTAATAGTGATGCTGTTAAAGGAAGCCGATTCTTTTAATAATCTCTGATTTAAACCAATTTATTCCTTTTCTTAGGTGTCTCACAAAGATCATGTAGGTACCTATGAAGATATCAGACGAATTAGTCACAATTTCTTTGACATATATCCTTTTTGAATTTATGTTAAAGCCATTATAATCAGAAATAAATTATTATCTGTGTGTAGTATACATATTTCATTTTTGTCGAAATTTATAAATGAGGCAGTGAGCATAGTGAGAAGCAAAATTTGTTATGTTGACATTTAAAATTTTAACTAGTCACGGAGAGCTAAAAATTTGGTTCCAATTCACAATTAACCACACCTTTTACTTTCTTATACGTAGTATAAGGAAGTATTGTGATGATGAAAATTTTCGACCTCGAGATTTTTGCAGATGTCCACGTTTTGAGGTCCCCTGATACCAAAAAAGTGGTTTTTAAAAAATGTCTCTCTCTCTCTCTCTTTCTCTCTCTCTCTCTCTCTCTGTCTCTGTCTGTGTGTGTGTGACCACGATAGCGGTCAAACCGCTGTAGATATCAATTCCAAATTTTGTATTTACGAATATAATCTCCCTCTTGAGAACTGATTAGATTTTGAGCAAAATCGGCAGACCGGAAGTAGTAGTTTACTTTGGTGAAAAAATCGAATTTTGCAAATATTTCGTCAATTACTAAGTTTAAACAAATTTATAAAGAATTCAAATGTACTCAAAATTAAATTTGAGAAAAATTGTTTTAATAAAGTTTTTCGAAATTCCTACCGGAAGTAGGTCTTTTACTCTTATCGAAAATCAATTTTTTGCGAATATCTCGCAAGTCATGCTTTCTAGGCAGGTACATTACGAGTATAAAAGTATTTAGAACATACTTTTAAATATCTTCTGTATAAAAAAAATTTCAAAATTCAGACCGGAAGTACCACTTTTACTCTTACCGAATAGCGATTTTTTGCAAATATGTCGTAAATTATGCATTCTATATATATTTATGAAGAGTACAAAAGTATTTAGAGTTGGATTTGGAATATTTTTTGTATAAATGAAATTTCAAAATTCGGACCGGAAGTAACACTTTCATACGTATAAGAAAGTCCTGTGTTGGCCACACCTCATTTTTTACTTTCTTATACGTAGTATAAGGAAGTATTGTGATGATGAAAATTTTCGACCTCGAGATTTTTGCAGATGTCTACGTTTTGAGGTCCCCTGATACCAAAAAAGTGGTTTTTAAAAAATGTCTCTCTCTCTCTCTCTCTCTCTCTCTCTCTCTCTCTCTCTCTCTCTGTGTGTCTGCCTGTGTGTGTGTGACCACGATAGCGGTCAAACCGCTGTAGATATCAATTCCAAATTTTGTATTTACGAATATAATCTCCCTCTTGAGAACTGATTAGATTTGAGCAAAATCGGCAGACCGGAAGTAGTAGTTTACTTCAGTGAAAAAATCGAATTTTGCAAATATTTCGTCAATTACTAAGTTTAAACAAATTTATAAAGAATTCAAATGTACTCAAAATTAAATTTGAGAAAAACTGTTTTAATAAAGTTTTTCGAAATTCCTACCGGAAGTAGGTCTTTTACTCTTATCGAAAATCAGTTTTTTGCGAATATCTCGCAAGTCATGCTTTCTAGACAGGTACATTACGAGTATAAAAGTATTTAGAACATACTTTTAAATATATTTTGAATAAAAAAATTTCAAAATTCAGACCGGAAGTATCACTTTTACTCTTATCGAATAGCGATTTTTTGCAAATATGTCGTAAATTATGCATTCTATATATATTTATGAAGAGTACAAAAGTATTTAGAGTTGGATTTGGAATATTTTTTGTATAAATGAAATTTCAAAATTCGGACCGTAAGTAACACTTTCATACGTATAAGAAAGTCGTGTGGTGGCCACACCTCATTTTTATACATTAATTTACTGATTCAATATTACCGATGCGGTTAAAGTAAGGCATCTCGATATATACGAACTATAAACAGTACAATAACTACGCGATACGCTATTTACACTTTCCTTAACACTTCATGCGTGCAGACTATAATTATAAAGATTATCAGCGTTTAAAGAGCCACGGGAGCATGAAAATATATGTTCTTCGTTAAATGTTAAACTATCAGATGATTGTTAACAGTTATGTGCCCATTCTTAAATCGATTGTCTCTAGGTCAATGCGTTGATGATATTCAGTATTAATTTACCGCATAAATTGCTAGGTACCCAAGATTATTATTTATCTATGAAGTATGAACTTGTTCATTAATGGGAATCGATGGAACTTGTAAGTCAACTTTCTTTAAATTAATATTTGACATGATTTAATACATATAAAATTATAACTTTTAGTTTTTCCATTTCACCGATTTTTCAACTGGCTAATCACTACTGAAAAATGTAAACAATTTTCTGCCTCGTATATTACATTTGAGACTTATTGTATTATCTTTGTGCATTCAAACTAAAGTATAAATTAAAATTACCAAAAAAATAGGAAAATTACGTATTACAACGCCTCCTGGAGTAGCGGTTCCGATGTGTTGATATAATTGAAATCAAAGAAACACATTGAAAACAACTGACGCTTTGACTTTATTAATTAGTCTTAATCAAAATTATAAAATATTATAAAATGTTTTTTAATCAATCGGAATACATTAATAACTTGTGTAATACAACCTGTAAAGAAATATAGATAAAACATCAATCAAGAACGTTTCTGAAAATAATTGATTCTAACTTACCATGCTTAACATTAATATATTCAAACTTTAAGATTAAAATAAAATAAAAAAGTCATCCATCATTTATTTTATGTGAATGACAATACAAATAAAAATATGAGGACCTCAAAATCTGTAAATGAATGACACAATATTGTATCAATTCATTTTGTTATTGGAAATAAATGTGGACTTACCAAAATTCCTTTCATTTATAAGTATTAGTTGGTTTTTTACATGTTGTGGTTTCTCCGGCTAGTTAAAGCATACATAAAGTATTTTTCCCATTTCATAATTGAAAATTTAGCTCTGATTTTATTAACTTTAACCTCGGTCTCTTGGTTTGTAGTTTTGTAGACAATAATATTTTTTTATCTTAAATGTAGTGTTAAAACTGAAATATTTACTAGAATTAATGTTTTCTCTATTATTTTGGCAAAATTACGGTAATTTGTCTTGTGTCTTTTTCCATATATGAATTACAACAACTCAAGAATTAAATTGTACTTGATATTATAGCTCTGGTTATCTTTAGATTTTAAATAATAACAGTTTTATTTATCTTTTTTTTGAACATATCTTTTTAAGCACTATAATTCGCCAGCTTAATGCGGAACTAGTTACGTCCACTTTAGATCAAAAACCACTTTTTAAGCCTATGTGCTCAATAAAATATGGCACGTTTGTTGGAGAAGAAATCTACGTCATTGTGTGAATGGAAAACCTCCCAACACATAATTGTTAATATATGCTATGTTTTCGCCATATTTAAACTTAATGCAGAACTGGTTTATGTCCACTTAGGAAATTAAAGGTTTGCGAATTTTGGATATGGGATTCTTAACACAAAATATGTAATGGATATAGGGCTCGAACATAGGTAATTCAAATTCAAAATGTACAATAATGCCAGTTCTCGTGTTAATCGGATTATGCAGCTTGTAATAAACAATGATGTAGATGTGCTATTCATATTAGATCTACATCTGAAATGATTTTATAGTGTAAAGACGAAGATAATAACAGTGGTCAAAGATTAAACTCGTTGAAACTAATCCTGCATATACTAATGTTTTCGATGAGGTCGCTTTTCATCAAGTTAATTTGTAAATAAAATGGAGAAAACTGATTAAATGCAGAGTAAAAGGATATTTGTTGAAACAGCTTTACCTAAATGAAATATGATCACCCCTTATTTCTATGCAACAAACTAGAAATACTACGACAAAAGCACACATTCTTTCCGAAATCTGCTTCACTCGAATTGTTGGCTTCAGACTGAAAGCAGTTCTGGGGCATACAAAGAGTTCTTAACTTCAAGTATTCATCATTTTTACTCATTCAATTTTACTCTTAATCAACCATTCGTCTAAATATGTCAATGTTTTTGGAATCGGTACTGAGGGAAACAATAAACTTACATTAAATGAAACTAAAATTTTACTCAGTTCTAGCTTATGATCTTTAACTTTTTGAAACTAACGGGTGGGCAAATTTGAGGTTAGGAAGTAAATTGGCTGTCAAATGATGAAATATCAAGAATTGAGCTGTCATCCTTTGACATTTATTTAGTAAAAAGTTGGGAAATTTTCACCATGGAACGCTACACTCTTGCACAAAGAATTTTAATTGTGAAAATTTACTATCAAAATGGTGAAAATTTTACTGTATCACTTCGTAAAATTCGAGCAGCTTTTCCTCGTAATCAGGCTCCTTCTGAGACCGCTGTGCGTAATTTAATCGCTAAATTCGAGGCTCACGGCACTGTTGCTGACAATAGACCAAAACAATACGCTCGTAGTGGCCGTAGTGATGCAAACAAAGCCGCTGTACAGCAAAGTGTTGAGAATGAGCCTGGAACATCAACTCGTCGACGTTCGCAACAATTGGGCATCACCGGAGGCACTTTGCGCAACATTTTGCATAAAGATCTTCACGCTTATAAAGTTCAACTCGTTCAAGAATTAAAGCCGGCCGACCATTGTTTGCGTCGAACGTTTGTGAATTGGCTGTTTGAAAAACTGAAAGAAAACAACGCATTTTTCAACAAAATCATCTTAGTGACGAGGCCCATTTTCAATTAGGCTGTTATGTAAACAAACAAAATTGTCGCATATGGGGCTCACAAAATCCACAAACAGTCGTCGAAAAACCATTATATCCAAAGAAAGTAACCGTATGGTGCGGTTTGTGGTCAGGCGGCATCATCGTCCCGTATTTTTTCGAAAATGAGCACGGAAACGGCGTCACCATGAATTTTCTGCGTTACCAAACCATGATAACCGTTTTTTTGTGGCCACAATTGGCTGACGTTGACATCAGTGACCTTTGGTTTCAGCAAGACGGCGTCACAAGCCACACAGCCGGCCAAACAATTCAGTAATTGCATGAGAAATTTCCCGCTCGCGTAATTTCTCAATTTGGCGACGTCAAGGCCGCCTCGTTCTTGTGATTTAACGCCGCTGGATTATTTTCTCTGGGGCCATTTGAAAGACCGGGTTTACGTGAACAAACCACAAACAAATGACGCTCTGAAAGATGAAATTCGGTGCTGCATTGACGAGATAAGCGAAGCTTTGTTGCAAAATATGGTTCAAAATTTTGTGAAAAGAGTGGACGTCTGCCGACGTGCTAGAGGTGGACATTTGCCCGACATCATATTCCATTATTAATTCCCATATTTCTACTTTATATTGGTATCAATAAAACTGAATTTGCCAAAAGAAAGTGTGTTTTTATGCCAATTTACTTCCTAACCTCAAATTTGCCCAGCCGTTATCTGTTTTTTTTACCCGAAAATTCAGATAGTTTCACTGGTGATTTGGAGAGCATATCTTCTAAGGTTACACCTTACCCAAAAACACTACGTTTAACACTGTTTTTCTACAAGTTTCTACTGAAGAGGGCAAATTAGTTGCCGAAATACGTATATAGATTTTTTTTATATATATCTTTTAAATTTTTGTGTTAAAGAATTGTTCCTATTGTATTTTGTTTCTCACACATATTGCACTAAATATGTAAAAGGTAAATATCCCTAATTCTTACAGTAAAGTAATAATTAAAAAAAAAGTTAGGCAGTAGAAACCGTCTTATGTAAAATTTGCATTTTGCGACAGGTTAGTTCTGCATTAAGGTGACGAATTATAATTATGAATTGCGTTTGTGAATCTTCTATCTGTGTAGATAATTAGCTATATATTAAGAAAATCTACCACATACACAACGTGCGTGCTATAATGTTTATGTGTGTATTTGTTTGGTGTTAATAAATAAATTTCAATGTTAAAAGAATTGATAAGAAAAGAAATGGACGCAGCGGTAACTCCTGGGGAACACCATCACAACTGATTATTGACACAAATCCTCTGTGGCCTGATTGTTACATATGATGATATTAGACAGTAAATAATTTATTTCACTTTGTATCTATCGAATTTTTTTTAGGAAAGACGATTAATAACGAAAAAACGGATTTTTTTTTAATTAAAAGCCTCTCCACACAGATTTACGTCTAACTATCTAAGCATAAAAATACCAGACATCTTATCAGATTCGAAAATTTCCAACCTCGATTCCACCGAAGAACACGGGACTCGCACCTGTATTTCTTTCCAATCTCTTCTAATCGTCTTGTCTATCTCCGAAACTTACAGGTGACCACCTCCCGGTGAGATTTATCCCTCGTTTTCTCTTGTATCGTACCCGAACTGGCCGACGAAACGAATGTGCCGCTATTCGCAGACAGTGGGTTCTGCTACGCGGCGCTGGCGGCTGCAGATAAACCAACACCTGGCGCCAGCCGGCCGCTAGCTTATATGGTCAGGCGGCCAACTCAACCTCCTACTGTCCTCGCCATTCTCCCACGGTTCGCCTGTTAAAATGCACTGTCACTGAGTACTCTTTAATGACTTACACGCAAGTCTGAAAGACCGGCGGGGCCTCTGCATCCATTTACCCGTTCCTATATTTCTTTTCTCGGGTATTTTCTTGGTCAGTTAAGAGCCAGTCCGTCGGTCGGCCCACTTAGCAGAGTCGACACGCCCGGGCCTGCGGGAAATTCAGAGCGGAAAATCTCCAGAAATCGGAACGAGAACTTGTTTTTTAAGAGGGTTATCCGTCAGAAAGTAATTTATTATTGAATAAATAAAAATAAATATTCTTTATACTAACAACTATTCCATATCTTAGATTTTGTATTTTGTACTTTTGCAATTATTTTTACTACATTTTTGTGCGGAATTCTTAATTAAATATATTTTCTTTGTATTCTAGAAACTTGACATTGCAATTAAATATTTCGCCTTGCGTTATATATTATTATTTTATATTATTTATAATTATTTAAACATTAATAAAAAATAAAATACATAACATTTATTTTATTTTCACCTTACAAGTTTTGACAATATCTGTAGTATTTTGGTTAAATAAAAGTAGAAACTCATCCCTTAAAGTTTGCATTTTATTTTAAAAATCTATTAAAAGTAGTTTTCAAAACAGAAGAAATTAATAAATGTTATCAAAAGGATACAAATTTAACCTAAGCACCATATTTTATAACTAGGGCGCGGACACGTACGATTGATGACTTATCGCTAGAGACTGGAAAATATGCACTAAAAAGTTTGTCAAATATGCATGCAATATGCACTTATGATGTGCATTTATTTATTATGTTTTAGGAAATTAAAATTCATTTGTCGTATTTACAAATTATATATTTATTTATTACAATAAATAACCATATATTTCTTTAAAATTTCTATAGTTAAATTATGTCTACGATCTGTAAGTATATGTTTATATTGGGAAAATGTTCTTCCAACATCGCAAGATGTGTTCGGTGCATTCTTAAAACTAGGTATTAATGAGGAGCTTATATTAATGTCTTCATTAAAATTGCCATTAATTACATTATTTCTAGATTTTAATGTAACAAAACCTCCATTTTTGCTTAGAATAGCGGCTAATTTTTCTTTAATTCTTTTTCCAGTCAATCCGTTGACTTTTCCAATTTTCTCTTCAATATCATTTACAATGCCAACATCATCATTTAAAGATAAATTTCTATCTTCTAATCTAGTAATTGCCTGCTCAATTATCGCAAAATTAGATTTAATATATGATAGCTGATTTTGTATTGTCGAATTATTGAAAATTACGTTACACTTTTCTATGGCAAGACTGGTTGCTGAATCAAATTGAGTTACATTTTTGATGCCTTCGTAATTATCGGAAAGAAACACAGCACACTTAAGCCATGTTCCCCATCTTGTTAAGATAGGTTCTGGTGGCAATGGAATGCCGGGAAGCATTTAAAAATACTTATGTGATATTACTAATTAAATTATTTACATCTGGAAACTCTAATATAACTTTTTCAGCAACCCTATTTAAACCATGAGCCAAACAAGTACAATGGATTAAATTGGGAAAAAAAAATTTCAGACTTCGAGCTGATTTTAACATATACGAAGCGGCGTCAGTTACCATTAACAGAAATTTTTCAAAAGGTACTTTGTCGGGTAAAAAGAAATTCGCTAAGGACTCATTAGTAAACCTGGCTATGGTAACATGATTTGTTTTGTCTAAATTACCTACATTAATTAAATGTATTTTAGATTGAGTTGAACCATTTAAGGTTCCAATAATCAAATTAGCACCTGACGGCCCTTCGTGTCGGTAGTTTCATCAACAGAGAGCCAAAGATTTTGGTTTTTCAACTTCTTTCTAATACCATCGGTAACATCTTCATAAATTTCGTTGATGTATTTCTTGCGTAGAACTGAGGAACTGGGTACATAAATGGGTTTATCATCGACTTTGAAATAAGTTTTCAGGAATTCTTGAAATATCGGATTGTCTAATTTATGTAAAGGAATATTACAACCCGCAAAAAGATTACACAAATCTTTGGAAAATGCTTCTTGTGGATTCTTCGAATTATTGAGAAAACTTTCCTCCAAAAGTTGCTGCCGCAGTTTATTCAATTTTTCAGAAACCCTGTTCTGATGAAATGTGTTCAAATGTTGCACTACTTGAAATCTCTTCTGGCAGGTAATCTGTGTAACAAATATATATTTTTAACATTCAGTTATAATAATTATTATTAATTACTATATTACTACAAAAACTAGAAAAATAAATTGTCTGGTGTTGTAAAGTTCTCCAGTTGTTTAAATTTGATTGATTTTGGTTATTTTGGTGTTTATGACAAAGAAATATTACAAAGATATATTAGCTTTAAAGAACATAAAATTAAACATATCTAATAATAATTTATGAAATTGTTTCAGTATATTTATGAACACAAAAAAAAATTCTCATAATTGTAGAACTTGTTATTGACAAAATATTTCAAAATTCAACTTACCCTTTTGTCGCAGAGTGTGCACAAAACACATTCTTCGTCAATAATTTTTAGTGCACTGCAATCACTTATCCAATTTTTTATTAGAGATGACTTCGCTATAGCTATCTTCGGCATTTTCAAAACTTTTTAATTCACTTTTGTTTCACCAAATAGCATAGACCTTAACACGTTTACGAATGAACAAACTATGAAGGAAATTATTTTTTTTTCTTATATTGATATTAGTCGTACGGTATAATATACCTGCATTAATACCTACATTTCTGAAAAGGATTTCTTACGTAAGTTCTAATTGCCCTGTAAACCGATTATCAGTAGAGTTAAATCCTATTTTTGGGAAAGTCCATCTCATTATTAATGAAATAGACTTTTAATGAGTCATTAATGCAAAGTTGAAGGAATGCAATCCCTTCACGTTTACACAAACAAATTAAATATCTTTAAATATCAGATTTTATTATGGTTCTTATGAAAATGGCGAATATATGCATAAATATGCAAAATAATTATGAAATATGTACGTGCATATGCAGTTATGGTAAAGTGTCCAAATATGCATTATATGCACTAAACAAATGGTAAAAAACGTATTCTAAGGGTGGAAAATGGAAAACTACACAGTATAGAAGGGATATACCAAAAAAACAACAAATATGCATTTTGCATAAAATCCAGTCTCTACTCATCGCCCATGGGCGCACTATTGAAATGTTGTATTTTTAAAGAGGTTTTAATTTTATTTATATAATTGGATAACAAGTGGCTAGTGATCTATAAAATACAAAATACCATATTGTTTGTTCATTTTCTCTTCTGTAAGTACATCCTTGTAGATAGAAAACGTCCTTTCTACATCGCAACTGGTTATAGGTGCGTACTGGAAATATTCTTTTATTTCAGCATACATATTTAGCATGTACAATTGCCACAATGTTATTAAATCTGGATTTCTATTAAAAACTGCGTCTAACTTTTGCCGAAGGCCACATCCTAAGTCACTTGGAATACTTTTGAAATTATTAATAACCCACATCTAATGTGGTTAATCCATCTTTTAATTTAAGATTTCGATTTTCCAAATATGTGATTAGTTTAAGCAAATTTCCAAAGTGTTCCTGAAGGAATAACAACTGATTTTTTAAATTTGGGATTTGTGTTAGTTCCTTGCATTCAGATATACTTCGAGCATCGTCATTTACACATGTAACGAAATTTTGTAAACTATTGAAATTCTCTGCATAAACACTATTTCTGTGTTTTAGCAAAGCTAACCCACTTGGAAAAATCACAATTTTAGAGAAGGATGAAAATACGTATTTGCTAATGTAGAACAAGTGAGCATATAGTGATTTTGCAAAGTGGGAGGTGACGAACTTGCGATATTTTGGCATTCTGTAACGATATTCTACAGACTTTGTAATAAATTTCGAAATCACTGACAATTCACGTTCACATCAGAAAAAAGTAACATAAACAACGTTCTAGATCTAAATAAATGATAACTAAAAATGTACGCATTTGCTATTGAAATAAGGTAAATATAATGAATTTGAAAAACCCCTGACGCTCCTATCTACGCCGATGAAAAAAGTATTTACTCATAAATTCCTTATTTTATGGGCATTTTTTGCTCTCATTCTCGGGCGTAAGCAGATGTTGCTGTTCACCATATGAATTAGTGCTATTCAGTAAGCGTGTATTGTTTACATTATTTCTTTGCTCCGTTGTAACTTCGTCGTAGTTTAAAACCGGTCATGTCCGCGCCTTATTGATAACACTACACAAATAAAATCAAGCGGTAGAAACAGATTACCTAATAAAACGGAAAGATAGAATCGTTAATAAATAGGCAACCACGCGAACCATTTAGTGAGAAACTAAGTGCATTCTACAAAGTGGCACGTAACCTCACCAGCATTGTTTTATGGAGAGAAATGCTACAGTCTCCAATCTAGCAATTTTTACTGAATATGTGACTAAAGCGCCTAAAGCGCTGGATGGCAGACTACAGGTGGACACCATCTACACCGAATTTGCTAAGGCATTCGACAGAATGGACCATGCTATTTTGCCTTCCAAGTTAAAAAGTTTTGGATTTAGCGATCAGTTAATTCAGCTGTTTGCTTCGTATCTACGCGATAGGCCTCAAAAAGTTTTCTGTGGTGGATATGGTTCCGCACCGTATACAGTCACTTCTGGAGTTTCGCAAGGCTCTAACTTGGGTCCGTTGATCTTTAATATTTTCATTAATGATATTGTAGTCAACATTGAATCCAATATACTTCTGTTTGCTGACGATTTGAAGCTGTTTCGGTGTATTACCAACGTTGGCGATGTCCAGCAGCTGCAGAATGACTTGGAGAGAGTACGTAATTGGTGCTCAATAAACAACTTACCTCTTAATCGTACCAAATATAAAGTTATTACTTTCTCCAGAGACAGGAGCCTGCTCACTACTGTTATTTGCTGGGTCATGAACAGCTGGAAAGTGTTCAGATGGTCAAAGACTTGGGGATTACTTCCGATCTAAACTTTCCTTTAGCGCACATGTTCATTGCATAACTAGGCAGGCTAGAAGTACTGGTATTTGTCATTCGGAACAGCAGGGAGTTTTCTAACACCCGGGTACTAACCACTTTATATGCACCACCTGGTGCTGGTGAGGCCGAAGTTGGAGTATGCCAGCCTTATCTGGTATCCATATTATATTGTTCAGAAGCGCCCCGTGGAGCTTGCGCAGCGACGATTTGTCAAATTCCTTTGGTATAATGTTGATGGTGCTTATCAACTTTATATTCCCTAGTCCTCTCTCGTTTTGACATCCCTTCCCTCTCTTTCAGAAGTATATATAATAGCTTTACCTTTCTCTACAAGCTGCTGCATGGCAAGGTCGACTCACCTGCGCTATTATCATTCCTAGACTTTCTGGTTCCGCAATTCTTTACCCGTCCTTCCTCTGCCTTTTATCTTCCATTTCCCAGGACGAACGCCATTTTCAAATCCCCCGTTTATATATGTCCTCCAACTACAATCTTGTTTTCCTTAGTGCAGACATCCACTTCGATTCCCTTCCTTCCTTCCAGAGCATTATCTATGACTGTATTGATAGATTCTCATTTTGACGTTAACAATCATTCAAGTGCTTGCTACCCTTGGCTATTATTGCTGGTGTTCTTGGTCGGTGTATCGATTCTAATTTTTAATTATTATTCATTTTTTTCTTAGGTGATAGGTTCATTTTTACATTTTATGTAGAACACCTGTATACTTATATAACTATTTTTTTTTGATATTATTGAATTGTTGCTTTGCATATTGTTTTATGTATGTTTGTTGTATGGTAATTTCTTTATCCTGTAATTGACATTATTTGCTGTTGGACAATAATGTTATTATTATTATACACTGGTATCTATTCTTCAAAGTTTCATATCTCCTGTTTCCTTCCTCAACAACAAAGCTGCTGCGGTAACAATCTATATTCTTTATACATACTACACATTATGAAATAGAAACCATAATATATGGGTTGACACCCAAAAATACTAACGACATTTTCATTATCTAAACACGAAACTGCTGAAGAGATCATTCCTATCCACACCATTAGCAAACAGAATGCCTTGTTTCAACAAGGTTCTGTGCCTAATGCCAAGAAAATGCATTCCCGTTTTCAAGAAGGGTGATCATTCATCGACTAACAACTACAGACCAATCTCTGTACCTCCTGTAATGTCGAAGATATTGGAAGCCACACTGTCCATACGGTTAATAAAATTCTTAAACCAACTCAATGTCTTGTTGTACATCAATTTGGATTTCGGGAAAAACCGAGTTTCCTATGCAAACCAAAGAAATACCAGCAAGGTTGTCAGATCTTGTTTTGCTACTTAAGCAAGGGATTTGACTGCATGGACCCTAAGATATTCCAAGCAAAGATTATGACATTGGAGGGTCAGTTTTGGCAATCATCTCCTCTTCTTTGAAAGGTAGGCAGCAAGTGGTACTTTGTAACGACAGCTTTAACTACATTCAGTTATATTACACTCGGGCGTTGCATAATGGTTTCTATTGGGGCCATTATTTTCTCTACCTTTGTGAATGATCTACCAGAAAAATCTCTGCCCACTGTATGCCATACGCTGATTATATCGCTTTGGTGGCAAGTGACATAGATCAGCAGCAACTCTACGCCCAAAAAAAAATGAAAGCTTCTCGAAAAGCCTCGATGTGGTTTGCAGCTAATCACCTGCGTGCAAACCAAGAAAAATGCATCTGCAAACTGAAGATGTCTTGGTAGAACCTTCAACACAAGATCAACATGGAAGCCCCATATAGAAGATCTGGTATGGATTCCCTCGACTACCATACTTAAGCTATTAGACGCTGTTTTTGTATTGCTGTTGGTTACTATATCTGAGTATGGACATAAATTATTTTCCTAGAATGTGCTACATTTAATATTTAATTTTCCACCAAACTACTGACTGATCTTCATACATATTACAACAACTATAGTCTGTCCATATATACAGGTGTTTCCTAATAAGTGCGAAAGTTTTCAGAGGATGATTCCTTGTCAAAAAATAAAGGGAGTCTTTCATGTAAAAAAATCAGTTGAAATTTCTTATCTCATGGGGCGAATCTAGGCATATATATACATATAGACGAAGTATTTATGGAAGAGAAACGTGCAGATAATAATGCAGGGTGTTACAATGTAACAGATGAATTACATGCACAAGTAATTATTGAATTATTTTTAAATGAGAAACCCACACATTTATCCAAATTGAATACGCAATTAGCGACAGCAGCCTAATATCAATTTCTTTCAAAATTCACGTATATACTGAACATACTAAACCTCATCCGTTTATTTCCTTCCTTTTTCGTTTTCGGGCAGCAGGTGAAAAGGAAACGAATTTTGGTAATGGTAATAGATGCAGTATTTTCCTTCAACCCATCATTTTGTAGTATTAAGTATTATTATTGATAATTACCATTTGCAAAGTAACTATTGGGGCTATTTTGTATATTTTTGTGTAACGAAGGTTACTATTAAGTTTACTGCATGTTTTCCGGTTTCGTATTCTTTATATTGTGCTCAGTAATAATTGTTTCCGCCAAAGGTGCTCTTAATGAAACAATGTTACGATAATCAACTATTAAAGTATCAATAAAACATAAGAAAAAAAAAACTAGACAAGTAAGAGATACATGTTGACGTTTGGAATCTCATAGAAAATAATTTATACGGAGCAAAATTCTCAAAGCTAGAATGATAATAGAAAAATGAGGTGTGGTCACCAAACGACTTTCTTATACCGGGTGTCCACACGAAAACTTTATATTGAATTATTTCTGGTGTTTTTGAAGACAAAAACTTGAAATTTTGGGTGGTTGTTCAGGATATAGGGGGACAATGAATAGTGTATTTCATACCGCCCCATCGGGTCACCCGCCGCCGCCGGCCACCCCCACTCCAATATTTTAAATGACACCCTGTATTTTTTTTTGGTGGTTTTGAAAGAACACAATTTTCTTGATATTCCTATGTGAAAAAACTAGTAACACACATTATGACATTTATGAGATATTTAAATTTAAAAGTTTCAGATATCAGAAATTATTAACTCCGAAAAATCATAAGTCATGGAAATAGTTTGCTTTAAATTAGAATTGTCAAAATTGTGACTTTTGTGTTTCATTAATATTAATACTTGTAAAATTGTTCTTAAAGTTTCGGCTTTTTCGCTTAAATGGTTTATACTCTTGAAGAGAGAACTGAAATAGTGATTTTGTATGGGATTGCAAACAAAAATTATTCCCAAGCGGCGACGTTATTCAATGAAAACCATCCAAACAGAAACGTATCTGTTGCTTATGTCAGAACGCTAATAGAAAAATTTTTGCAAACTGGATCTGTAAATAATAAAAAACGGAATACGAATAATTGTGGTGTACTAAATGAAGCTATGCAACTAGCAGTTCTTGGGCATATTAATTTAGACCCAGGGCTTTCGTTGAGAAAATTATCCGAAGTTTCGGGAGTGCCAAAATCAACCTGCCATAAGATATTAAAATTAAACAAAATGCACCCTTATAAAATTCAACTTCACCAAGAGTTGGGTGACGGTGATTTCGACAGAAGAGTCGAATTTTGTGAAATAATGACAGATATGATTCGGCAAAATGGAAATGTTTTGCGAAGTATTTGCTTTAGTGATGAAAGTTGCTTTTACTTAAATGGTCTAGTGAATAGACACAACTGTCGATATTGGAGCGACGTAAAACCCCATTTTTTCCGAGAAGGCAACACACAATATCCCCAAAAAATTAATGTATGGGCTGGAATTCTTAATAACCAAGTAATTGGCCCGATATTCTTCCAGGAAAATTTAAATGGACCTAAGTACTTACAATTTTTGGAAGAGCTAATACATCCTCTTATCATACAGTGTCTAGAAGAAAACTTGAATGAAATAGAGGAGGAGCAATTATATTTTCAACAAGATGGAGCTGGGCCACATTACTGTTTAGACGTTAGGAATTATTTGGATAATATTTTCCCAGGACATTGGATTGGACGTAGGGGCTCTATTGAATGGCCAGCTCGCTGCCCCGATTTAACTCCCCTAGATTTCTTTTTGTGGGGACATTTGAAGTCTGTTGTTTATAAGACACCGCCACAATCAATAGCTGATTTACGTAATAGAATAACAGAGGAATGTCGAAATTTAACGCCACAAGTGTTCGAAAATGTTAGAAATGCTTTTGAAAATAGACTTTATTTATGTTTAAATGTAAACGGTGAACAATTTGAGCATTTAATTTAACTAAAATGTTGTGAATAAATCTTGTTTTAAGTATTTCCATGACTAACTTATGATTTTTCGGAGTTAATAATTTCTGATATCTGAAACTTTTAAATTTAAATATCTCATAAATGTCATAATGTGTGTTACTAGTTTTTTCACATAGGAATATCAAGAAAATTGTGTTCTTTCAAAACCACCAAAAAAAAATACAGGGTGTCATTTAAAATATTGGAGTGGGGGTGGCCGGCGGCGGCGGGTGACCCGATGGGGCGGTATGAAATACACTATTCATTGTCCCCCTATATCCTGAACAACCACCCAAAATTTCAAGTTTTTGTCTTCAAAAACACCAGAAATAATTCAATATAAAGTTTTCGTGTGGACACCCGGTATGTATGGTTGTTTCAAATTATACAATTTTAAGAATTTTTTTATACAAAAATTATTCAAAATTCTATTACAGAGAGATCATAAATGCTTGACCGTGCCGCTTCATCGATATATCAACTTTAGCACGAGTTTGCCACACGTTCATTATTATAGTATGATTATTTAGTTTGTATCCAACTTCGCTAAAGTGGCTGTCACTCCAATATTCTGTCATTTATACATATTTGTCAGTCATATAAGCTTTTTGTCGTTTCTTTTACTTTCTTATACGTAGTACAAGGAAGTATTGTGATGATGAAAATTTACGACCTCGAGATTTTTGCAGATGTGCAAGTTTTGAAGTCCCCTGATCCCGAAAAAGTGGTTTTTAAAAAATGTCTCTCGTGTGTGTGACCACGATAGCGGTCAAACCGCTATAGCTATCAATTCCAAATTTTGTATTTACGAGTATAATCTCCCTGTTGAGAACTGATTAGATTTTCAGTAAAATCGGCAGACCGGAAGTAGTAGTTTACTTCAGAAAAAAAATAGAATTTTTCCAATATTTCGTCAACTACTAATTTTAAACAAACTTAAAAAGATTTCATATGTACTCAAAATTAAGTTTGAGAAGAATTTTATTATGAAAGTTTTTCAAAATTCCTACTGGAAGTAGGTCTTTTACTCTTATCGAAAATCAGTTTTTTGCCAATATTTTGCAAGTCATGCTTTTTAGACAGGTACGTTACGAGTATAAAAGTATTTAGAACTTAATTTTCAATACCTTCTGTATAAAAAAAAATTTCAAAATTATCACCGGAAGTACCACTTTTACTCTTATCGAATAGCGATTTTTTGCAAATATGTGGTAAATTATTCATTCTATATATATTTATCAAGAGTACAAAAGTATTTAGTGCTGGATTTGCAATATTCTTTGTATACATGAAATTTAAAAATTCGGACCGGATGTAACACATTTACTCTTAGCGAGTAGCACTTTCTTTCGAATATCTTGCAAAATATGCATTCTATAGAGATTTATTAAGATACACTATTGACTTAGAATAGGATTTTGAATAACTTCTGTAAAAAAGTTTTTTTTAAAATCGTGTAGTTTGAAACGCTCATATGTAAAAAGAAGTCGTGTGGTGGCCACACCTCATTTTTCCATTGGTTTACTGCGTTTAATTAATTATTAGAAACTGTCTTTCTCAAGGTAATAAAAGGCACATTTCGTGGTTACTGTAAGTTATTTTTTTTTGTGTTTATACGAGTAGGTATCATTATCATTTTTGTTTAATTTTAAAGTTGCGTTGAAATCAACAATGCCATTTATGGAAGAACAAGATAAGTTTATTTTGGAGGCTTATTTTCGTAACGGAGAACTGTTACCGAATGCAGAGTGGAAATATTAATAATAATAATAATCTTTATTAAATTCAGTAGTAAAAACATACATAGAATATGTCAAATATCTGTCACATAAATTCAAGACATACATACATAAAAATATATAAAAAAAATATATGTATATATATACAGCACGTGTCAATTTTCATTAGCCATAGGCGATTAATTCATGCAATACGTGACAACATGGCACCCCCTACTTTTCTCTTCAATGCGAACGCGACCGATACAACTTGTATCATACAAGCTCAAGTTAGCAGTAGCTGTTGGACTATTGACTTGGATGTTTGTACTGCGCTTAGAAATAATATTTACGCCTTGCAAGGATTTTTCTTTTTCCTATCAGTAAATGCAGAGAATTATTAAGCATGACACAAACAAAAGCGTAATTCTAATAAAATTAAAAATAAGGTAAATAAAAAAGGATTCTGAAAATAATAATAAACAACTAGATCGCGCGCGCGGCCATTTGATGATGACGGATTTTATTGCAGACTATATCTCGGAACGTGTTCGCAGCTAAACATTTAATGTAGAAGTGGCAAGATCGGAGAAAGTCGCTGTGATTTGTATACGTATAAATCGCATGTAAAGATTGAATCCCTATAGCTAATGAAAATAGACACATACGGTATATAATATTCTACACTCTTCTGGTAGATCTATTTTACTAACAGGAGAAGTGCTAGAAGATTCAAGAACGGCTGGACGTGAGTCCTAAGAAGTCATTAAGGCGACTATCAGCGCAGACGGGTAAAATATTACTTTGTTTGATGTACAGAAAATGTATTAATTCTGATTTTATGTTCATATTATCTTATGGAACATGCCATAAAGCCACTAAAAAACTACACTTACATCCATATAAAGTATCTCTTGTACAGAAATTGTTGCCAACAGACTTTGAGACACGCATACAATTTTGTACGTGGTTTAATAATAATCTTGCGGATGATAATTTGTTGGACATCACATTTTTCTCAGACGAGGCCTGGTTTCATCTAAGTGGATATGTCAATTCCCAAAATTATCGACACTGGTCATCCGTAAACTCACATGTTTTTATTGAAACTGACATGTATCCTATTGAAATACGTGTTTGGTGTGCAATATTACGAAGAAGAATAATAGGGCCAATTTTCTTCCATGATACAATAAATTCATAACGATATAGAACACTTCTTTTAGAACCATTTATTAGACAACTTGACGACAATGAAAGACAATTTGGCTATTTTCAGCAGGATGGTGCTACCGCTCACACTGCACATGCTACAAATGAATTCCTGCAAAGATATGCTACAAATGAATTCCTGCAAAGATATTTTAATAATAACCGACTGATTAGCAGAAATAGTTGGCCTCCTTGATCACCAGATTTGGCTCCTCTGGACTTTTTCCTATTTGGGCATTTTAAGACTCTACTACATACATTACCAGAACTACAAGATGCTATTACAAATGCTGTTAACAATGAGACAGAAGAAATGATTCAAAATATTTTCAATTCTCTCAAAAGACGTATAAATGTGTGTCTACAAAATGAAGGATCTCATTTTGAACATATGTTATAATATTTCTAAATATGTAATGTTACCTATATGCAAAATCGATCTTTGTATTAAATTATTTTTAATAAAGATATTTTCAATTATTAAATGTATTTCTTGCGTTATTAAAACGAGTAAATTTAACAAAAATTCTTAAAAATACTTATATGCAATTGACCTAGAAAAAGCGTTTGATACACCTACGAGACATAGGATATGGTCATCGCTGGAAAAGAGAACTCTTAATGGAAGTTAAAAGTATATACTTCAACACGAGCAACATTATAAGAACTGAAAGCGGATATACAAGAAGCTTTATCACACTTCTCTTCATAACTGTTATAGGTGATATTGCAAAAAATGACAATAATTTAACAAAGGGTATTTATGCAGGGTCCAGAAATCTCCAACCTATAACAGCCAAGGAATTCTTGTATGCCGACGACTTGATAATTGCAGCTCCTAATAAAAATATCCTGCAAAGAAATATAGAAATATGGCATGAAACTTTGAAGAACTTCGGAATAAATATTAATAAAGGAAAAACGGAAGTATTGATAGTCTCCAAAGAAGAAGAAGAAATAAATTTAACAATAGATGATTATCGAATAAAAGTGACAGAAAACTTAAAATATTTTGGAAACTTAATCATCCACAGAGGAGATATAGGGGCAGATGTTGAATGAAAGAATAAAAATAATGAACCGTTTATATCATACACCACATTTTTAAGTAAGAGAGAGGTCAGCAGAGAAACGAAGATAAATATAAGCAAGACAATATTTCTTCCGACACTATGCAACGGCAGCAAGTCATGGGTATTAATTAAGAGGCTGAAATCAGGTATAACAGCAGTCGAAATGGGGATTTAAAGGATGGTGTTACCAAACTGGATAGAATTAGAATTGAGAGATACGAGAAAAACTAGATGTGATATCAGTAATCGAAAAAACCTAGGAAAAACAACTTAGTTGGTTAGGACACCTCACACGAATGAGCAACACAAACCCTGTAAACGAAATATAGGAAGCCGGTTGGAACAAGAGGAGAAACAGAGGTAGACCAAGAAGAGTAAAGGCGCAATTCCACTGAGGCAACATTTAGGCAACACGAGGCGTGCGGCAATGGCGCATGCCACACGTAGCCTTTCAATTGAAGGAACATGACGCGACAAGACGGAAGTGTCGTCGCCGCATGCCACTTGTTGCTTGATGTTTCCGTAAGCATGCGTCACTTTTCGACAAAAATTAGCATGTCGAACAACGTCGCCATTATCCGACAGTCAACGCATCCGTGCGGCTTGTATCCGGCGACAAGGAGTGGAATATTGAGGAAGCTACTTTGTTTGTTGAAGATTATCACCAATTTACCAGAATTTTAGAGTAATGAAATACCGGATTACAAAGATAATAGATTAGAAAATGATAAGCTGAAGCATTTAGTCAGTAAATTCGAATGTAATGTGACTAAGGTATAAAAGAAAATGAAGAATTTGCGTTCTGCCTTCCATCGTAAGAGAAAAAAATGAGGTGTGGCCACCACACGACTTTCTTATACGTATGAAAGTGTTACGGTCTGAATTTTGAAATTTCATTTAAACAAAAAATATTCTAAATCCAACTCTAAATACTTTTGTACTCTTCATAAATATATATAGAATGCATAATTTACGACATATTTGCAAAAAATCGTTATTCGGTAAGAGTAAAAGTGTTACTTCCGGTCCGAATTTTGAAATTTTTTTTATACAAAAGATATTTAAAAGTACGTTCTAAATACTTTTATACTGATAATGTGCCTGCCTAGAAAGCATGACTTGCGAGATATTCGCAAAAACCTTATTTTCGATAAGAGTAAAAGACCTACTTCCGGTCAGGATTTCGAAAAACTTTATTAATACAATTTTTTTCAAATTTAATTTTGAGTACATTTGAATTCCTTATAAATTTGTTTAAACTTAGTAATTGACGAAATATTTGCAAAATTCGATTTTTTCACTGAAGTAAACTACTACTTCCGGTTTTCCGATTTTGCTAAAAATCTAATCAGTTCTCAAGAGGAAGATTATATTCGTAAATACAAAATTTGAAATTGATATCTGTAGCGGTTTGACCGCTATCGTAGTCACACACACACAGACAGACAGACAGACAGACACACACACACACAGACATTTTTTAAAAACCACTTTTTTGGTATCAGGGGACCTCAAAACGTGGACATCTGCAAAAATCTTGGGGGCGAAAATTTTCATCATCACAATACTTCCTTATACTACGTATAAGAAAGTAAAAATACAACAATCCAAGATGAACAGCTCATCCCCACAATAAATGGAAATGATTTGCTTTTGAGCTGTTAAGTTCTTTATTAGACGCCGATCTGTCTAGAATAACGACTCACACGAACTAGTATGGTATTGCCTCACGACAGTTGGCAGCACATTTTTTTATAATGAGCGAGTACGTACTCGAAATATTGCCTGCTTATTCGCGTAAAATTTTGAAATAAAGTTTCATCGTCGGAGCCCTTCGACCACCAACATATAATTGACGCTTCCAATACGTTTTTTCTTATTTAATGCTATTGCAAAGACATAATGCAACAAACTGAAGTCGCCTCAATGGAATTGGTTTAGACACATGCTACAACCATAGACGACTAAGCGCATGCGACACTGCCACAGAAAAAAATAATTACAGTACGGATTAGGTGAAATCCGTTTACTCTCAATCCCTACCGGAATTTTACGTTAGATGGTAATTTCTCCCGATCATTATAAAATTACACCCGGAATTTACTCCATAAATATATTGAAAAGGAATTTTAGTAGGTAAAATTGACAAGTACTTTTACTTCTTATATGTAATTTTACTGACTTTTTTTTATACGTTTGTGTATTTTTAAACAGAAATTCTACAAATTATTTTTACTTCTTGTATGCAAATTTACATATACAGGGTGTCCAGTTTAAAATGCAGTACATGGGGATATTGGAAACCGTTGGAGATACAACGTCGGTTAAATGGGAGAAAAGTTACATATTCATTTGTCCATGAATAATCCGACATCAGATTTTGAAATTTTTGTTTCATTGGGCAGATACAGGGTGAAAAAGAAAAAAATGCATTTTTGAAAATCTTCCATGTTTTGTTTCCTAGAAGAGATAAATTTACAAAAGTTGTAAGCTAGGGATAACAAGTCATGAGGATTTTAAAAATGATTACAAAAAAAATCTAGGTCTACTAGATTTTGTGTGACAATAATCAACTTTTGTTTTTTTTATGGCAGCCATATTGGATTTTGACATTTTTAATATCTTCAAAAAAAATGCTAATCAATTATGTATAACATGTTTATGTTCAAGATAGTAAAAACATGAAAAATAGAGAAAGTAAGATTTTAACATAGTAGGTCGTGATAATAAATGTGACATTTGTATTAAACAACTCTAAAAGCTGTGAAGTTTATTCTGAACTGTCAGTAATCTTATTGTTAATCTCATTGTATTGTTATAAGTATCTGTACTGTGCAAACCTAAGATGGATCGTTTTACAAATAGTGACAAATATCAAATGCTGGAGTGTTTTATTTTGTGTGGAAGAAATGATGAATTGGCTGCAGAAATGTATTTCGATAGATACCCTGAAAGGCGGCAGCCAGAAAAAAGCATTTTTCGCCGATTGCGTGATAATTTGATAATGCATGGAAATTTTGTCAAACCCAAAAAAAAGGCAAAACAATGAAAATAATGAAAATATTGTTCTTCAAGCAGTAGTTGAAAAACCCCGTACGTCTTTACGGGTAATTGAAAATACACTTGGCGTCGCTAGGTCAACAGCTGGGACCATTTTAAAGCGTGCCAAATTCAAACCTTATCGTGAAACAGCCAGTCAAGGGCTTCAAAATGGTGACGAAATACGGAGAGCAGAATTCTGTCATTGGTTCATCGAAAAACATAATGAAAATCCAAACTTTTTTGCGAAAATTTTATGGTCTGATGAGCGTCGATTTACTAACTCTGGAATGTTTAATCGTAAAAATACTATCTTTTGGTCCGATGAAAATCCACACCTAGTTCGTGGCATTAGACAGCAAGTCAGATGGGGATTTAATGTCTGGATCGGCGTTATTGATACCCATGTTATCGGTCCATTCTTTTTCAGTGAGAATTTAACTTCTGAAAAGTATTTAGAACTTTTGCGCACACATGTTGCTGAACGAATTGAAGAACTTCCACTTGCCACGTTGCAAAATATGTATTTTCAGCAAGACGGAGTGCCTCCACACAATTCCTTCTTGATTACAAATTATTTAAATAATCAACATTACAATAACTGGATTGGTAACCGAGGACCAATAGGGTGGCCTGCTAGGTCCCCAGACCTCACACCTCTTGATTTTTTTGTATGGGGCTATCTGAAAAACAAGGTGTATTCGAGATCTTATGAAAATGTGGAAGAATTACGTCAAGCAGTTAAAGAAGCAGTGAATGGAATGACACCGAACATGGTTAGACAATCTTGTGAGGCTGTACTAACACGATGTAGATTGTGCATACGAATGAACGGTGGCTTATTTGAACAGTTGTTACATTAATGATTCAGCTACCTAACCACCTTTATTGAATGAATACTAATAAATAAAATGTTAAAGATATTTTAACAGTACTTGGAGACGTGTTATTTTTTGTTTTTTTATCAGTATACACTTAAGATATCCACAGTTCCATGGCCTACTATGTTAAAATCTTACTTTCTCTATTTTTTATGTTTTTACTATCTTGAACATAAACATGTTATACATCATTGAATAGCATTTTTTTTTGAAGATATTAAAAATGTGAAAATCCAATATGGCTGCCATAAGAAAAACAAAAGTTGATTATTGTCACGCAAAATCTAGTAGACCTAGATTTTTTTTAATCATTTTTAAAATCCTCATGACTTGTTATCCCTAGCTTACAACTTTTGTAAATTTATCTCTTCTAGGAAACAAAATATGGACGATTTTCAAAAATGCATTTTTTTCTTTTTCACTCTGTATCTGCCCAATGAAACAAAAATTTCAAAATCTGATGTCGGATTATTCATGGACAAATGAATACGCAACTTTTCTCCCATTTAACCGACGTTGTATCTCCAACGGTTTCCAATATCCCCATGTACTGCATTTTAAACTGGACACCCGGTATATGTATTTTTAAAAAGGTATTTTACAAAACATTTTAAAATTACTCTGAAAATATCTAAGTAAAAACTACAGGGGGTCATAAATGATTGAAATAGGCTGTCAAATTTAGGCACGGGTACTTTGCCGTTTCGCTGATACAAATTGTGTAAACATGTAGTATTTAAGAAGCATTAGCCAATTCCACGACCTACTGTGTCCTACAACCATTTAGGGCCACTATTGATTTTAATTGATAGAAGGATAATCTAACGACCAAATAACCGTATATATTGCTGTACACATTCGTGGAGGGTCTCAATGAATTTACATCGAACGCCTCAAAAATGAAATTAGCTAAGTATTAGGGCTATACCTATATAATCCATTCTCATAAAAAATACATATAACATTTGAATTAAAATATCTTGGCTTTCAAATAAATCCTTTATACTTATTTACTTCACTCCAAGTTGTCCATTGTTTAATGTTATCTTAGCACTTCAAAAAAGTGAAAACTTAAATAACCTTGATTCCCACAAAACTGTTGAAGAATTGTTAACGTAAGTGTAAAATTAATTTAGGAACCTGCAGTCATTAATACAGACTGTCTGTAAATGTTTGTACGCCAATTATGTTGGTTGTATAGATTTTATTTTTCTAAAGTTGATGGAATCCAGTAGCGTAATTACAAAAACGCTATTATTAAATGAAAATAACACTGATCAGTAGAAAATCAAGTTTATTTATAAAAATTGTTGAAAATGTTCTCCATTTGCTTGCAAGTACAAAATTAGATTTATAAAATTGTTGGAAGTGTTCTCCATTTGCTTGTAAACAGAACATTATTCATCATTTCATGTTTTCAAATACATGACAAAGCTGTTCTTGTGTTATGTTTTGAATTTCATGCCTAATCGCTTGTTGAAGTTCATCCAAATTGTGCAAGCAGTTTTTATAGACATTATTTTTTACCTGTCCAAAAAGAAAATAATTTGGTGGTATTAAATGGGGACTCCTCGGTGGCCAGAGGTCATGGCTTATATACGATTTCTATAACGTTGCAAAAATTCTATGGTGGTCCGTGCAGTATGAGCAGTGGCTCCGTCTTGCTGGAAATAGCCACTCGTTATTTCATCATAATGCAGCTGATTAATAAATTCTGTCAAAATGACAGTTTGATATCTCTCTGCATTCATTATCTCGTTAAAGAATATTGGCTCTATTATTCTCCGTCTTGAAATTGCAATCCAAATTCCACCTTTTAATGGATGAAAATCTTTTTCAACAAAATTGTGAAGGTTCACCGTAACTCACGTTCAGTAATTCTGGCTATTTACATAACCAGATAAATAGAACCATGCTTCGTCAGTGAAGAAGGTTAGCTCCAGTAAATCATTATTATTAAGGTGCTCCTTAAACCATTGACAGTTCAGTATATGTTGTTGATAATTACGAGGATACAATTGCTGCACAAATGAAACTCGATAGGGATGCATATGGAAATTTTTATGTAGAGCTTTTGCACAACTAGCTCTAATACCTGAAAAAAACACATAATTAAGGACTTGCACTTATTTAAATACCCTAGCTCGTGTACCTGACTGTGCTGATAGCCTTCGTAGTGATTTGTTGGGGCTTTGATTGATTTGTTCTTCAAAACTCTTTACAATCTTATACTTGTGAAGGCCGAAAACTTCATAGTTGCCATTTTCATTAGGAAACGCTCCACAAGCTGATCGAAGGAAGAGTGTGCAAACTATACGACCAAGTTCCATCCTGATTGTGAGTTGCACTACGAAAGTGGGCCATAAGAATGTGTGCGTTTTGTTCAGGTGTAAACATTTTTGGCTTGCCAGTAAATACTAAAAAAGTTAAAATAGTGGTTAATCAAACACAAGTTGCATTTCATATTAAATTATTACTTACCTACAACATACAAACGATAATTATTGAGTTCTAAAAAAAACTGTTGGAAATTAAACGTATAAATAAGAAGAATGCAGAGCAAATTATTTTTACAAGACTGACAATACAATTAATGACAGTTTATCAATAATTTATTTATCAACTCAAGCGGCAGTCTTACCACTACACTTTGATATAATTGCAGGCATACCAACATAATTGGCGTACAAACATTAACAGACACATTGTAGGTATAAAATTGGGAAATGTTTTCTGAATATAATAATAAAATTGCTTGTTCTTTATATCTATAAATAAATGAATTCATAAAAATAGGAGCGGGTACATTGCAAGAATTATTAAATGAACGTGTATTTCTCACAAACGAATGAACTTATAAAGAAATAAACATAACAAATAAGCTTGTTATAGATTCGTTACAGAAGTGAGTAATTCAAACATAATAAAATAAAGAACTAAACCAAAACAGAGGTGTTCTACAACAGGATACACAGACATCTTGTTGGTAGGTATTATATTTCCTAAAAAGTATTCCAAATTAAAAACACCATGTTCAAAACTTACATTAACTTACCAGTTCAAAATCTGCAAGAGATTTTAACAATGAAATTACTTTCTTTTTTGATATGCCAAATAACTGACTTTTTGTCCCATGCAGCATCTGGATGGCATTTCATGAGGTAGCGCTGAAGAAATTCCTTTGTACAAGAAAATTTCTTTAGATACTGCATGTTAAACATGTAATATATTGCATAACATTCTTCAAGCGCTTCTATAGTAACGAAGTACAACCCTCATTGATTTTTTGCCTTTTTACAAATACGAAATATTTTCCTGTTCCGTTTCCTAAAAATGTTGACAATTTATTAATTATATTTGTTTAATTGGCTTGCACCCAACCTGTCGTGAAAAATTATACGCGATATGCCTATGTAAAAAATGTACACCAACCCAGTGAAAATAGAAACCAAAGGTTTAGATTTTGCAACAAACACGTTTGTTACTATGAACAGTTATTTGATTTGTCAACTTTCGTTATTTGTTTGTATGGAATCAGCTATTTTCGCAAAATGATCGAGGAAAAAATTTAAAAGAATAACGTTAGAGAGCGTTAAAGTTTTCATTGCTCTAAATTATAGTAATACGGTAATATGCTAGTTTAGTCTGTATCTACACTAACAATATGAATGTGTAAAGTCAGAATTATTTCTTGAAAACGTTCTGCATCGACAACTAAATTGACATAACCTCAATACTTCACCGGATAACGACAAACAAAAAATAAATAGCAACACATTTACCTTGAATTACAAATCACTTGTATATAAGCACTTGTGAATAGCCGATTTATATTTTATAATAAAAATAAACTGTGACACTGCATCAAATGGATCAAATGCATTTATTCTGTAAACCACATGAACGAACTGAAAACTGTATGCGTCATCTTCTCTATATGCTAACTGCCCACACATCTTGGCGGGAGTTTCACATTGTTGGTGCTGTATTTTCCCAACAACAACAGAATTTTACAGGGTAATGTTCCATCACTATGATATAATTAACCAATTATTTGTTTTTCAGGTGTAATATTTTACTATAATATTATAAAATTGTATAGTTTCAGAGAAAATGATCCCTCAATGTAAAATTTCACAAAAAAATCCATCATGAATGCAAAACCACTCAAAATTTTCAGTAAATTTGTAACATTGGTGTAATTATACATGCAAATTTTACCCCAATTTTTTTCAGTATGTGTGCCAAGTTGCGCTTGCGACATTGTTCAACTTTGTGGCATATAGTCGCACACCTAGAAACAGGCAACACTAGAAGACATGTAGTATGCTTCATGTCGTCCAATGTTGCTTCAATGGAATTGCGCCTTAAGGAATGAGGAGATTACGCAACTGCTGGCGGACCGGGGAAGTACTTGGAACCATGCTTGAAAAATATCCAATCATAGGACAAGATGGTCAAAATTCTGCAAAGCAAAACGCCTCGACGCCTAACGGCAGAGGAGGATACGGAGAATTAAAGTATTATTTAAACATAAATAAATATGGCAAACGCACATTACCAGCAGTTAATAAAACTTTCATTGTTTCGGCTGATTATCTAGAAATAAATCCTAATATAACTCTTCAGAATTTTATCTAAAACGCAAGACGATAATTTATTAAAGATAAGTCACTCTTTTATGGTCAAGAAAGATTATCACTAATGAAAGGTAATTCCGAAGGAATAGTTAATAGTACCTATAAAACTTAATCAATGTTAATGGCTTTGAAAAGGTAAATGGTAAAATGTAGGTACGTGTAACAGTTATATCATTATAATGAATACTTAGGTTTAAACAGCTCCGAAATAGGTAAAATGATTACTTTATTCCCATTTTCTATTACGGTTCATTCGAGCCGGATATGAATGCCTAGCCTTCTACGATTCGTATGTATGTATGTATGTACTACATACATACATAATATATAAGCGAGAACGTTTTATTTACAGGTGGCGATGATTTTGGGGAGCTCACAGGTGCCTGGAACCTCGAAAAACTGAACGATGAGAGAACAGGTGACAAACATCTGCCCCCTTGAAGTAATAGTCAGTCGCTGGGCCGACACGAACCGACACATTTTGTCCTCTTCGACCGCAAATACATGCGGAGTTGTAATTATCGAGACAGCCGTGGCGGAGGCAACAACAGTGCGCACAGGTGTCTAGATTACTGCTATCGTTACCAGCTCTTTATCGCGGGTCATTCCAGGTGTAAAATGAATCTATTTCCGAAACTGCCACACATCTGTTCCCCTTACAACTGAATTCCTTTGTTTGCACTTATGTTATGTGTGCATTTGTACATGTTACGTATATAAATACATATCATTTGTTTGATCTTTATTGTTTTGTTATTATTTGCTATTGTTGTTTCATTTGCCCCTTATATTAGTCAATTATTATAGACGAATTTCATTATTATCAGTATGTGACAAGATGTTAGAGAAATTATTAAATCACAGAATTTCTCCAATTATGGAAAATATCTTTCCCATACAGCAGGGGTCTCCAAACTACGGCCCGAGGGCCACATCCGGCCCGCGGACAGATTTTGTCCGGCCTGCGGAAAGCTAGCATACTTGAAAACTCCTTTTAGAGAACATATTTTTTATAGCAAATTAAATTTAGTTTACTGAAGTATTCTAATTTTATGTTGAATAATTATTAATATGACATCTACATTGATATGGTCATGGGCTAACTACTCATAACATTGTTGTAGGCTTATTGTTATTGTTTTTGTGATAAGTTGGATAAAGAAACACAGAATTGTAATGAGTAAAGACATGTATAATATGCAGAAAATTTTACTTCAGTATATAATAACTAACAAATTATTGAAATGAATCCAACTAACATTTTATACATTTTAAATAAAAACATAACTTATGACAAGCATAATGACATATGAAATACTAATGAGATTTGTGTAATTGAGATTTTCCACTGACAATAGTTTGTAGTTGTGGATTAATTTTACTTGTACCAATTATTAAAAGAGATTTAAGATGCTCATCAGTTAATTTAGATCTGTAAACATTTTTTGTGTACTTCATTTTGGAGAAGGTCTTCTCACACAAATAAGTAGCACCAAAAACAGAAAACAGCCCACGAGCAAATTTATGCAAATTATCAAATTGTGTCAGTGGAAGACTCTTATAAAATTCCAACAAAGATGAGTTTTGATATTTGTTCTTAATTATATCACTGCACTGTAGATCAATTATTTCCATTTGAAGTTCCGGGGCTAGGGTTTCAATGTCAGTATCAAAAGGATTCTGAAAAATCTTAATTTGATTCGCAATGGCATCAAAGTCCGAGAAACGAGTATCAAAATTTATTTTCAAAGCACTCAAAGTTTCGATTGCAAAATCGATAGGAAACTCAGTCTCAGTAGTGTGGCTGAATATTTCACATGTTTTAAAATGTGAAAAACATTTACTTCGTAGTTGTGATTGAAACAGTATCAATTTCTTCCTGAATGATTTGATATTAGTGTATAAATCAGGAAGATGCTGGTTTTTCCTTGCAATCTCAAATTCAGTTCGTCCACATGTTTTGTCAAATCAACATAGAATGCTAACTTCCACAGCCATGCGTTGTTTTGTAATTCAGTAAGAGGGCGATGCTTTTCATTCAAAAAAATTTCGATCACTGCTCGAAGTTCAAAAAAGCGCTGAAGGACTTTCCCACAACTAAGCCAACGTACGGCAGTATGATAAGGTAAGTCATTTTCTCCAATCTCTTCAATAAATTGTCGGAATTGTCGGTGATTCAGCCCAAAAGATCTGATAAAATTAACAGTTGATATGACTGCACGGAAAAAAATGGTATGTGAAAATTTCACACAATGTTGTATCAATGGTAATTGTAGAAACAGTTTACATAAATTGTTAAACTCGTTGATAGTCTTCCTATTAAAATACCATATAAAATTGTGCCAAATATTTTATCCTCTCAGTCAGAAATATTGTCCACATTGATACTAAAAGATGTGTGAAGTAAAAATAAATATAACTGTGTTACAAATTTAGGTAATTTGTTTTAGCCTGCTGTGCATTTTCTGTCATAAAATTAGGAAATGATGAATATTTATTTTAACAAAAAATGTCTCCAGACATTGCGGCGTGGTATGGGTATCAATGGTGGGGTTGTATAGTGTTAGCAGAAGCGTTAAATACGTAACATATTTTGCAGTGTCATTTTGTCTTGATTAGATACGTAAGTTTGGTGATTGTTTAGTGCCCTTTGTTTATTATCACACACACCCACATACTGAACATATTAGTAAGTACTTCTACATATTACCATTCCTGTATGCAAGCGTTCTTTTTGTTTTACAATGCCAGTCATGGACGAATTCGTCAAGTATAAATTAACAGACTGGAATATGCATAACGCATAACCTAATACCAATTTTTCAAGATAAATAATCTTTTGTGATAACTATAGGTTGTTAATTTATGCGTACTGTGTATGTATGAGTTACAGACGACTCTGTTAATTGTTAGACACAAAAATACAATAATTTACTATCGTATATGGATATACATTTGTATAATAATAAATCAGAAAACTTGTAAGATGCTCCTAAATAACAGTAATGTCCTTGGTTTTTTCTAGTTTCGAGGAACAGTACAAAAAATATCCTAAAATGTTTTAGTAAAATGTTCACGACAGCTGTGGGAAATAGATACACTGTCTGGATTTTTGAAATATGTATCTTCTTTTTTTTGCATTACTTGCATGAGGTAATAGAAATGGAAGTTACGATTTTATATTGCAATGCGAAGGTAACTCTGTCGTGATGGTGTTTGCTAAGTAATAAAGGAACAATATATGAGAAAGGGCGACTGTACCTATATATTTTGGGGGTTACAAAATATAAGAAATAATTGGAAGGAGTACATATTATAAAACTACATATAAACAATTATTACTCCTTGCTTATTTATCAACAAATTAACAAATTAATGTAAAAAATAAACACTTCCAACATAGTGATTATTTTTGCTACTTTAAATTATTAGTCGAAAAAGATATTTATTTTATTATCTTTGAATGACGTATTAAATAATTTGATTTTAGAACATTGTATGGACGAAGAAGCGTTTATGTTATTAAACGCAGCCGACATACGTGATCTTCTTCCAATAATTGGTATCAGACGCAAGTTTCTGAAAAAATGTAAAGAGTTAAAGGAGTTAGAGGTAAGCGTTGCTTGACTAAGTCGATATTATAGGCTGCAAATACGAATATATGTATATATACTTTTATTCCCATCTTATTTTCAGCATGTAAACGAAGTTCCATTGGATACAGCTGGAAGATTTATACAGTTAGTAAACGAAATCACTAACGTCTTTCCACACGAAATTCCAGACATATATTATGTTCCATACGTAAATAACAAAGGAAAACCAAAGGCTGCAAGGGGAAAGGTATGGAGCTGTTATACTTATTTGAGGAATCACTATAGAAAACTGAGACTAATATGTACAATTACAGGTAATATATAATGACTTTTCTGATGTCATTATTGTTATTTATGTAAATAAATTATTTGAGGTACGCCAAACTGAAACCACATACGTTAATTGTGTTGATGAAGAGGTGTACATGCAATGGTTGAACAACAATACAGAATCGTTCACTACTGTGCAAAAATACTGGGAAAAACAAGGAAAACTAGATTTGAATTGTTAAAAAGTAGTGGCCCTATTCACAATTATTTTAAAAAATTTCCTTGTTTAAGCGAACAGTTGGGTTTTACACAGGTATTTCATTTCACATAAATAAATTAATTCTTTTTATTGAAACTTTATTTTAGATTGAAGCAGACTTCAATACTATTTATCCTCTAAAGGAAAATTGATTGTTTGCAAAATGGCCCCTGATGTGTGACTCGATTTTAAACATTGCTACCGCAAAAACGGATTCCTATTTAAGAGAAGTTCTTGGGCAATATAAAAATATATATACTGACCCAGAAATTACTAGCTGTAAGTACTTTTACCACACATTTATCTTACATAAAATATTCCCATTGCAATCATTTCAGGTGTTAGGGAAGAATTTATATTAACGATTTTGCTTTTATTCTTTCCATGCATGAATGCGAACAAGGAACCAGGATTACACTGGAGATCATCAAAATTAGAAATGCGTCAAGGCTAGAATCTATTATAGTGTTAAATTGATTAGACTTTCCTAAATTTGGCATAATCAAACATATTTGTTTACTTAATGAAACGGATGTTAATTTTATATGTTTAGTTCTTAATACTATCAAATTTAATAAACATAATTTCGCATTTGACGTGTCAATACCAGCTAATATACTATCAAACCATTTTGTTGTAAAGCAGACCAAACTGCATGCTGTTCATCCATGTTTAATGTCAAAAAATAGCAAAAATCTTTTTGTTGCGACATGCTCTTTAAACCCATTAGCTCGTTGTTCACACATTTATTTAGAAAACGTTGCTGCTACACAGAAACTTACCTATATTTTATTTTATATTATTATGTTTATATAAGTATATTAATAAATAAGTATCAAGTTATACCTGTTTTATACACATCCCTAATTACATCATTATTTAAAATAATTTTCCTTTAACAGCGTTTTCATTATCAAACTTCTTAATCATAATATAAATCAAAGTAATACCGCATTTCTCAAAGTAAACATTCAATTGTGTGAAAGTAGGTATATGTATATATGGGTTACAGAAATTTGCGAATTGTTTAACAATATGAAAATTGTTCTTGAAATGCTTTTGTATGAAATACCTACCACATACAACATAATATCTAAATTAAATAGTGCTAAGAATCGCTATTTCATTCAAGTATATTGTTAAAACAAAGATAATGAATAACAAAATTATTCATTATTGTTTTGAAAAGAATGCTACAAATACAACATATAATGCTAGTGGATTGGATATGCAAATAGTACGAATTAATGCATATCGTAGGTACAAGTTTTAGATATAATTTGTCATTATCTTTGAAACACTAATTATACAGCAAATAGCGACAAGATTGTGGAACATCCCTATACATACAACATAGAACTCAACAGCACAAGAATAGCAAAATTGTCAAACATTTTGTGCTAGGGAATATATAATATTCTTCTCTATAGATAATTACAATTTTTCGAAATATGTTAAACAATTGCTATAAAATTTATACACAAAAAATACGAAAATTCACTATTTCCTTTATAAAATTTTTATACAAAGTATTACTATATCGGATACAAAAGCTTCAAAATATAACACTGTTTGTGTAAAAAAAAATACAAATTATATGACATGGTTACAGTTCATTATACTAAGAAGTACTACATTATGTAGCATATGTTAACACATTTTGTTATACGAATCTTCACACAATTTTTTGTAACTTTTTAATACAATTTATCGTTGTCCCAAATCACGGGACAAATTGTAGGACGAAGAGCCACAATTGTAGAACATTTTCACACAATTTTTTTTCCGTGTGGTTTCAGAACTTCAGACATATCCAAACATTTTCCGCACAAAGACTGTTGATGAATGATACAATGTAAGACTAATGGTTTTAAACCACCGTCATTTTCTACAGCCTTTGACACAAGAGCGACCACTCCTTTATCTTTCCCACTCATGTTTTTGCCTCCATCAGTTGTAATACATTTCAAGTTTTTCCATCGAAGGTTCTTTTGATTAATGGCCATTTCAACTCCTTTAAAAATATCTGTACCAGTAGTTGTGCCATGAATACTATTCATATCAAGAAGTTCTTCATGCACTTCATAGCTTTTATCTACTCCTCGAATATAAATCAACACCTGAGCAGTATCTGACACATCCGTTGACTCATCCAAGGCCAAAGAAAACCACTCAACATGTCCATTTTTGTTGAACAGTTGAGAGGATATATTTTCAGCGATGTTTTCTACCCTTCGAGCCACAGTGTTTGCTGACATACTGACACTTTTTAATAAATTTACCTTTTCAGGGCACATTTCTTCGGCTACTGCAATTATGCATTCTTTGATCATTTCTCCATCGGTGAATGGTTTTCCACGTTTTGCAATTTCAAGAGCCACACGAAAGCTGGCACGCGTTGCAGCCTCTTGTTCAGTTTTAAGTTTTGTAAATGAAGATTGCTGCGATTTCAATCCGCGCTTCATAGCTTCGAATTTTTCTGTCCGCAAGCTTCCTGTATATTTTGAGTACTTTTGAAAATGTTTTGTTTCATAATGACGTTTAATGTTATATTCTTTGAGAACGGCTATGCTTTCATTGCAAATCAAACATAGCGCCTTCTTACTGGACTCAATTACGAAATACTGAATGTTCCACTGATCTTTGAATTTTCTGTATTCACTATCAATTTTTCGCTTCTTTTCCATACTACTAAATCACACACAAAAGCAACAATTCAAATCAAAATACTGTTACAAAGATGTCTTAAACTTAAACACGCACAAACACGTTTTAAGGAGGTACGCACTATTTTATTTCACAACAGTGTCATAGGAACTGACTTGTGGTTGCGCCACTAGCCTTCTTATATATTCCAATTACTGCCATCTAGAAGTGAGTGGAAGACACCAGAACTTTCTCGAACCAACGAGATTATTCTGTACGTGCTATTAGCGCCATCTGTTAGCGATAGAAGGTACTACCTATTTCCGCTTGTGTCCACCAGATGTCGTGTTACGTTACTCCTCATGGCTCGTACTCTACGACTAATCTAGAAATTACAGATAATGACAGGAAAATTAATAATATGCAGTGTTGCCGTTTTGCAGCCTTTTTTAAACGTTGCGTACTTTTTCAGACTTTTTTTCATCAGTGGACTATTTCACTTTTTACCACCGGCAACAATGATAATATGGTTTTGGCCCTCGGAACTTACTGGAGTAATCAGTATGGCCCTAAGGCTGGAAAGTTTGGAGACCCCTGCCATAGAGCAAGCTGGTTTTAGACCAAATCGTAATCGCTGTGATCAAGTATTAGCTTTAACAAATTATATAGAGAAGGGTTTTCAAAAGAATTTGAAAACAGGAATTAGTTTCATTGATTTAACAGCTGCCTATGATACAGTTTAGTTAGATGGATTATTTTTAAAATTATATAACGTGTTGCCTAATGGTAATTTAATTAAACTTATGGAAAATATGTTTACCAATCGTAAATTTAGAGTTTTTATCACTGGAGAAAGTAGTAAAATTAAAATACTATATAATGGTTTACCTCAAGAATCAGTATTATCTACTCTTCTTTGTAATCTATATATATATGAGTGATTTAGCCAATACGACTTCTAGAAAATTCATCTATGCTGATGACATGGCAATTGCTTATCAACACAATAATTTCAACCAAATTGAAGTTAATTTAAACGAAGATCTACTATTTCTGAGTGATTATTTTAGAAAACGGAGGTTATGTCCTAACCCATCTAAGTCAGAAGTTTCTTGTTTCCATCTTAAGAATAACGAAAAACATAAAAAACTTGTAGTATCTTTTAATGGTACTGTTCTAAGATATAATTTTAATCCAACATACCTAGGAGTTACTTTGGATACATCGTTAACATATAAACAACATATTGATAAATTGCGTATGAAGATTAAAACAAGAAATAATATCTTACAGAAGTTGGCTGGATCAAATTGGGGAGCTCATGTAGACATTTTACGTACGTCCACTCTTGCATTGGTGTATTCTGATGCTGAATATTGTAGTGCAGTTTGGATGAATAGCGTACCTACATGTTGGTAAAGTAGATAAGTATTCAGTTAAATTATACACTTCGAACTATTACTCAAGATCTACAGAACTTACCACCTTATAAATTGAATTCACATAGTCCAATTTGGAAGGAAGATTTCCTAAATCAACAATTTTCGATTAATGACCTCTGGAAATCTATTTGGTTAGAATGTGAAGTTTTTAATAAACAATTAATAGATGATCCGTCGATTGAAGTGCATGGCTTTACACAGCCAAGAAAAATTTGATGTAAGTTGAATCGTCTTAGGACGAGTCAGGGAAGGTGTAATAGTATGTTATTCAAGTGGAATGTGATTGCGAGTCCAGCTTGTGATTGCGGAGCTGAGATTGAAACAGTTAAACATATTGTTGAAGAATGTCCTCTAACTAAGTTTGAATTTGGACAAAACATAGCCACATGTTAATATTATTCAACAAAATCATTACTAACATCCTTTCTGAAGAAGGATGCCGAATGTCTCTGAGGACACAATTTTTATTCATCCAAAAACACTTCGTTTCAAGAATGATTTTAGTAATTATATTACACAATGTGTTCAGCAATGATTGATGGTGCTTCCAGAAGATATACCATTAATGATCAGTAACGTCTTACCATCCTATTGTTTTTATTTTTTTCGTTTTCATCTACTTTACTATTACATACTAGAAAGTCTTTTCTTATTGCCAATTTTACATCCGCATATTGATATCGGTAAGCGACGATGTAGTCATAATAGATCCGTACAAATATAATCAACTTTCGCTTTTAGGTTAATGATGGTTTCAACAGATTTGCACAACAAATTTATTGTTGAGGAATATTTTTGTTCAGGAATACGCAATCATCAAGGAATATGGGATTATTCCTACCAAAATTGCAACCACCAGCAATTTCAAGAAGAATTTGCGCATGATTGTTTTGTATAGCATGTTTGTCGTGTAATAGACAGACTTCGTAGAACAGGGAATGTTGCGAAAGGAAAATCTACAGGTCGTATTACTGTTATAACTAAACAAGTTGTTGCGGAACGGATGCCAGTCCTAAAAAATCTTTACGGTGCTTATCAGCTCAAACAAATTTATCACTTGGTACATGCCAAAAGGCTTGCAAGAAAGTTCTTCATTTACATCCATACAAAATAACTGCAACTTACGAATTATTACCTTCGGACTTTCCTCGTCGTACCCAGTACTGTGAATGGTTCAATGAAGTTTTAAACAATGACGGTGTCTTGGATATTACTTTATCCAGCGATCAGTGGATTTGTAAATTTACAGAACAATATATAGAATTTGCTCTACAGAAAATCCTCATATTTTCATAGAGACTCCGTTATATCCTTAAAAGATCGGTGTATGGTTAGCGGTGTCAAGAAGAAGAATCATTGGTCCTATCTTCTTTCATCAAAATGTTGATGCAAATACCTATGAAAATAAAATTTAAAATTTTTTTATTGAACAACTTCACATTGAAGAGTTGCAACTTGGTTATTTCCAACAGGATGGTGCTACAGCCTTCACTGCGCAGAGAACATTAGATTATCTGCAATAGTTTTTCGGGGACAGATTGATCAGTAGAGAACGCTGGCTTCCTCGGTCACCAGATTTGACCCCTTTGAATTGCTTCATGTTTGGTTATTTAAAGAATAAAATTAATTCTAACTGAATCCATACATTGGAGGAATTACAACATACAATTTCGGAACCTGTAAATAACATTAGACCAGAAATATTACACAATGTGATAAGAAGAGTGAAATTGTGTTTGAATTTACATGGGCAGCATTTTGAGCAAAATTTAAAATGATAAATATCTTGAATAAAAGTTATACTTTTGTAATAATTTTGAACAAATGTTGTCATTTTCAAAACTTTAAATGATAAATATCTTGAATAAATATTGTACGTTTGTGATGTTTCATTGGGTAGTCTAATCTGGAATTAAGATAGAGTACAATTTAAAATATCGACATTAGAAAACAATTTTATTGTAATTATCGTTTATTAAATAGGATATTTTACTAAATTTGTTCTCTTTCTCATTTTTTTTTATGTTACGTCTATGATATATAATACTTACAGCCTCAGAGATTTGACAAGTACTTGGCACCAACTTAAAGAAAATAGATAGGAGGAAATTGAAACGCCTTTCAATTATTTATATATACTCTGTGAATAACATATAAGAAAACCCCCCCAAAAAATAAATAAAAACGATGCTTATAATAATAATTGCACAATAAAGCTCCAATAAGGGACAAAAGAAAAATTAAATTTTAAATTAATTTTTAAGATTTTCTTTATTTCTTTTATTTATATATTTTATTTATAGTAATTTAGTGTTGCAATTATTCTATTGTCTTTTGTTTTCCTTAATATAAATTCAACATTCATTCGATTCTCTGCATGATTTTTGAATAAAGTTTAATTCTTCGGTTTGATTCACTGACCAGTGCTATGTACTTGTTCAACTACTGCTCAAACAAGGATTTTTATATCAGGAATATTAAATAGAATGTAATTAACATTATTAAGAATTTCAGATAATCCACAGAATACCACGATTTGAAAGATTTAGATATATTAACGTTCCATAAACAAACGCATCATGTTTAAATTTCTATAATATTTATTGATTTGATATAAATAACTACTTTTGTCGAGTTTAAAAAATGATTTGTAGGCACCATACGACTCCCGAAATGTGTATACAAAAGATTTTCCAAATTAAGTTTTAAATCTTTCTAATAAAATAAGCCTCTGTAGAAGTGTGTCGGGTCAAATTTTGAAATTTTTTATAAACACATTTTTTTAATTCGGGCTCTAAATACTTTTGTATTCTAGATAAATATGTATAGAATACATAATTTGCGAGATATGTGCTACTGGTAGGAATTTCGAAAAACTTTTTTTATAAAATCATCCTTAAATTCCCTTTTTAGTACTAGTGTGTTTTTAGAAATCACTGAATAATCGGAAAGTTGAATATGATAGAATAGCTAAAGGAATTAAAGAACAATTATGCCCCTAGACATGATAAGCAATTCCAATTTCTTTCTTCGTGATTGTCAGTTGTATACGTTCTTTACACAAAAAAGGAAATAACTATATGATGCCAATATCCATCCTACTTAATTCTGCAAAGGTATATGAAGATATACTATAATAACACGTATTTACAACTATATAATATAATTTGTGTCACCGTATAAACATGGTCTTATGTCTAAGAGGTCTACTACTCTCTTCGGAAAAAGGAGTCTTTGAAATAAGTAACTTGATATGTAATGGCTACAAATCAATGATGTATGTTTCTACTTCTGGAGTGTTCCAGGTGCCAATATTCACGAATTGGTGCTTTTTATACAAATTAAACATCGACAAATGTTGCTTCATGTCCAGTGCTGTCAATTGCGGGTATTTTACCCGAAACGCGGGTATTTTAATCAGACTGTCGGGTAAAATTGTGAGGCGGGTAAAATCGGGTATTTTCACATAAAACAATTAAAATTTCCTTTTCTTAACTCGATTTAGTTACCATCAGATATCAATATGTATTTTATTGTCTATCAAATCTAAACGCTACAGAAAGATTGTTGATGCATTTATGCAGCAATTTTATCAATTTCAGTGAATTGAAAGAGAAAAATGTTTTAGCTATTGACCACACAAATATTCGCTTGTTTGTTCCACTTCTGTCTGTTAAAAGAACAAAAGCTACTTGTCTTGTTAAGGAAAGTTTAGGAAGTACATTTCGCAAAAATCTGTTTGAAATATTCAAGGAACCTGTATGTTTTTTGAAGTGAAAATTTCTATGGGCGCGTTGATGCATTGATTGTTGGACAGAGACTGAGCCGTCACGCTCGGAATGTAACGCTCGTTCTGGTAAAGTCGGATCGAGTCGCGCTCGGCTTTGTATTATAACACTAACTAGCGGTATTTAATTTCAATTAAATTGAAATTTACAATAAATACGCGAAATATTGTATTTTTATTTTCTGAAAAATTCTTGTCCGCGTGCAGATGCGATCCCGAGCCGCCTGGGTGTAAGGCCGGCACATTATCATTAGACCAGCGCGGGTACTCGTATGAGAATTATCATATTTGTATATATACATGTGTACGTATGAATTTTTGAAGTGAAAACTTGATCAGACCGAGCGAAATGTACTAGAATAATGTATACACAATAATAATAAATACATATTTTTTAAATGTAATATAGAACGAAAATGGAAAATGTAAATGTAAATGAATATAGAACGGAAAAAAAAGTTGTATTTCGTATTATTAACCTCGCCTTGATGAAGTTTTCACTTCTGCCGTGTGGTCTTAAGCACACCCATTTCTTTTTTTTTTCCTTAGTCATGGACGAGACGACGGACGTGAGTGCAATAAAACAATGTGCGGTTGCTGTTATATACTATTCAAAAACAAATCAAAGTAACTTTTTTGATGTTGTTAAAACTGAATCTGGAAAAGCTAATGATTTGTTCAACTCTCTGAAAAAATTCACGAAAATTTATTTAGAATTTATGCCATATAGGTACATTGGGACTTCTAACAGATTTTAACCTTATATATCAGAATCGCCACTTACTCATAAATTGAAAACTAAAACACAAAGATTGTTGATGCATTTATGCAGCATTTTATCAATTTGAGTGACCACACAATATTCGCTTATTTGTGCCACTTTGCAAAATTTATTTATTTATATCTGCCACTGAATCTTTTGAAATGTTGAAAAATTATGCATGCCAAACTAAAATTGACCAATTTCCCAAAGTTGTTTATATTTTTATGTAGAGCCTGTCCCTGACATTAAAATGCGATTTGATTTTTCTGAACCAATTTTTAACATTTTAAGAATTCTTGAACCAAAAACGGTTCAATCCTATGAAATAAAATCGCTGCAAATAATTGTACAAAGATTTCCAATAAATAAAGAATTTACAAATCTTGAAATTTTGGACAAGAAATGGAAGCAGCATGCTCTTTTAAATCATATGGAGTATGGTTTAGATTGTGAACTAGGTTGTGAAGTTTATTGGAAAATGGTATTTGAATTGAAAAATGCTGCAGATGTTCTTCTTTTCCCCAATATGAAAGTAGTGTTTTCCTTACTTTTTATTCTGCCTTTTTCAAAGGCATTTGTTGAAAGAATTTTCAGTGATTTGAAAAATATCAAGACAGACCACAAAAATGCGTTAGGCACCGCAACGCTAACGTCTTTAATGGCGACAAAAAGAGGCATTAAATATATGGGAGGTTGAAAAAGATTTTACTTACATTCGAATTATTTTAGACCACTTTTAAATTTGGCGCTTTTACTTGAAATGTCGGGTGAAAGCGGGTATTTTTCATTCGCCTATGCGGGTAAGGCAGACGTATGGCTCCGGCAGCACTGTTCATGTCTTTTACCAGAAAGCCCACTATCTTTTTTCCAATCATTCTATTGATAACATCGCAATCAACAGAAAAACGTATGTCATTGATGTCGGACTTACTTTTGATGAAAAACTTACTTTCGCTGATCGTGTTTTCCTAGACACTACGTCAGCATTTCGAGCATCTGCTTTCATTATTTACACCTGTAGAGATTTTGAAAACATAGCTACACTGAAGTCACTTTTTCGTGCGTTTTTTGTTAGCAGGTTGTAATATACTTTTCTGTACACTTCCTATAAAGTGACATTATGCGAATGCATCGCTCGGTCAAAGCGACTGAAAAACTTCCAAAAAGCACATGGAACATTTAATGAAAGTCGAAGTATATAGTAATAAAATTTAGTGAAAACTTCTTCCACGCATTCGCATCCCATAAGCTCAGTTTAATGTTTTTTAAGCAGTTATTATTATTAAATTATCAGCATAAACCAATCAATTATAACATAATATTAAATCGAAATTACAGGTAATTAATAGGCACTCATTATGATCGCTATATTAATGCAATTGAATCAATGCAGCGCAAATTTATAAAGTATTTGTGTTATAACTTGATGGAAATATAGATATATCATAATCAGTAAAGATCGGACTAAAAGACCACAGAAAAAGCCACTTAGAAAGGCATATTTTTTTAAGTAACTGTTAAAATTCCAAAAAAGGCTTAAAAACTAGATCAACAACACAAAAATTACTGCACCTAACAATGACCTAACCACTAACGTTTTGTTTTCACCAAATATACGACAACTCTATATAAAGAAAATTAATTGCGACAAGAAAACTAATCCCGAGAACCATTGATGTAATAACATTTTATTTTCATCATAAATATATTTTCAAATCGAACTGTCATTAAAAATTTTTTTTTTTAAATTTGCTGCCTTTTACCATTTTTTAGTGCCTTTTAGTCCGGTTCTTTGGTAATCAAGACTTAGATTTCCATTTACAGTTTGTTCGTTGAAAATATCTATGAATATATTGGCTATCATTGATGAAAGTGAAAGTGTTGCTGTTCCGTTCTTTTTTTCATTGTATCTCCCATCCCATAGAAAACAGAAAAAGGCACTTAAAAGGGCATAAAATTTTGACAAAAAATGCCTTAAAAATGCATATTTTTTTAAATAACTGTTGAAATTCCAAAAAAGGCTTAAAAATTAGATAAACAATAGTTATTTATGTAACAAGTCAGTAAAGTGATACTTTATCGAACGAGTCTGATTTACGAGCCAAGCGAGTGAAGCGAGCGCGGCGAGTAACAGACGAGTTCGGTAATAGTTATTTATGTAACAAGTCAGTAAAGTGATACTTTATCGAACGAGTCTGATTTACGAGCCAAGCGAGTGAAGCGAGCGCGGCGAGTAACAGACGAGTTCGGTAAAGGTACTTTACTGACGTGGTGCATACAAAATTTTATCGCCAACCGTGAAAATTGTTAATTTAAGAAATAAAGATATAATAACTTATGACAGTTTATGACAGTGACAAACGATTTATTTTTAAAGTCATCAGTCATGGCTACGCTGACAGATATTAGCGGCAGGTAAAGTACTTTATTGTACAGTACGATAAAGTGTTTCTTTACCTCCGTAAAACGCTATGGTAACGCATCACTTTACTGACGGTTGGCGATAAAGGTACTTTACTGACATGGTGCATACAAAATTTTATCGCCAACCGTGAAAATTGTTAATTTAAGAAATAAAGATATAATAACTTATGACAGTTTATGACAGTGACAAACGATTTATTTTTAAAGTCATCAGTCATGGCTACGCTGACAGATATTAGCGACAGCTAAAGTTCTTTATTGTACAGTACGATAAAGTGTTTCTTTACCTCCGTAAAACGCTATGGTAACGCATCACTTTACTGACGATTGGCGATAAAAAAATTACTATACCTAACAACACTTTATTTTCATCAAAAATACATTTTCAAATCGAACTTTTAATTAAAAAAATCCTTTTTTTTAAGTTTGGAGGAAGAAGCAATACATAATTAGAAGACAATAATAATAAATGACCAAATTAAATACAAATTTAGGAGTTTGCAAATGAAATTTAAAAAAAAGGTCGTGCCATCTGTATGTACCATACGGTTTAACTTACAGTATTATTTAGCGTACGTTTAATTCTCGTCGTTTACGACTTCCGTAATATTTCACCGCATTATCTCAATTGAAAATGTTTGCTCAACATATGTCCGAGTGTGCACTGTTATTGCAGCTTTCACCTCTTCCTATTTGCGCTTCTTTATTCGAAATCGTAAACGAGGAAGTAAATTGTACATTTTTATAACTGCCTTTGTAGCTGTTGATTCTTAATGCCATAACAGTTGGCTAGCGAAACCGCTTAAATACGCTAAACGCTATATTCATAGAAATTACTATTGTGTACCGGTTGATTTAACGATTCTCGGGTGTTTTGAATTTACAGAAAAATGAAAATAGTAATTTGTAAAAAAATATCGTACTATCATATGATGTGATGAAGTAACTTGTGATCTTAATAGAAAATTGGTGAAATTGGAAAATATTAATGATATTTTCTAAATATAGTTTTGAAAAATATTTTTTCAAAACTATATTTACAAAATATATAAATAGCAACTTCAATAAAATTTGTATTTAGAAATATTTACATATTTTTATTCAAAAATACGAGGCAAAGTATTCATAATATTTTAAAATGTCATAAATAGGTACACTTAAAAACAACAAAAGTCGTGACACTTAACTCGAAAATTACACAACAGAAATAAGTGTATGTACATATATAAAAATGAAGTGTGGGCACCGCACTACTTTCTTATACGTATGTACATTTATGTGCAAAAAAAGTTTCCACTAAAATTTCAAATATCAATGTGAAGGTCAATGAGTATTGACTATAGAAAAGACAGAAAATAACATAATATATATGAATAATTCCATTAATTCACTACGTACATGTATAATAGAATTTTTTTGTTTCTAATATTTATTCGATTATTTTGTAAATAGTAATACGTAATACGTAATGCTAAACTGAATAAACTCTAATTACCGAAGAAAAAAGTAATGAGTAAACAGATGATTCTTTCGATGTAGAGCACTGGGAGGAGTTCGCATAAGAATGAATGGGGAATTGATCACCGTCATTCTTGAAGTCACAAGAATTATCGCGGAGATAAAAATGTGTATAAGGGGGTTTCCAGACGCAGGAGGGTTAGTAATGTGAACATCAGATATAAAGTAATAAATATGATATAAAGTAATAAATATAAATTTAGTCATAAATATAAATAAGTTCTAATAAATATTTTTCGTATGTTTAAGAGGAATTTATTCAATCATTTCAGTGTCTTCATCGTTTTGTTACTGTTATGTATTGTATTTTATGTTGACTACTCCGGAAAAAGTGCGCGCAATAAGTTTGTTCTACAATCAATTGTCCGCAAGAGCTGTTGCTCGAGAATAAGACGTTAGTCACACATCTATAAATAAATTGCTGCGTATATGGACCGTTGAGAGTACAATTAGAAAGCAACTTTATTACAATATGTCCTGGAGCATGTATTTACTGGCTTCCGTTTGCTAACGGAAAGACATCTACATGATAGTTAAATGTTTGCGCAAACCAACCACCGCATTGACAGACATTTTTGGCGGTCAGTAATTTTCTCCGATGAATCAACTTTTAAATCGTCTTCCTATAGAAAGAAAACTGTTAATCGTGAGAGAAGACGAAGATATGATCCAAGATATGTTTATGAACGTTCAATTAGTGGCCGGTTTTCTGTAGGCACCTGGAATGGATGTCTTTTGATGGGCCAGGGATTATATGGAAAATAGAGGGTGATTTACGCAATATAGCAATATACTAGGTAATGTCATGTTACTGTACTGCGTGGCAACTTCCTCTTTCAACAAGATAACTCACCGATACATAAATCCAGAGTGGTTCAGCAGTGGATCGAAACTGCAAATATTGAAATTCTACCTGGCCCCTAAATGTACAGATTTCAATCTTTCGGAAAATCTCTGGGGATTTCTGAAAAAGAGAATCTCCGATAATGTATAAAACAATTCAAATCAATTATGGAATCAAATTGAAACTACCTGGGAAAATTCACCGTGGATTATTGCCAGAAACTTGTCGACTCGTTTAGCAGAAGTAATAGAAAATAACGGGAGGGGGGGGGGGTATATTATTAATTAATTTATATATTTTAAACTTTAAATTTATTATTGCTTTACATTCTTTTTCTTTACGTTTTATTATCTTTTGTTTCGTTATATTATTTTTTAAGTTTTGAGTAAATACATTATCTCATTTCCTAATAATTGCCAAAAATATAAAATGCCCTAAACATTCATATGAAATTAAACACATAAAACACAATATCCACATTATTCAATACGCGTGGAGGTATTATTCCTGAAAATTAGAGATGGATACGAATTTAATCGGACTGAATTTTTTGTAGAAACCTTTTTTTTTGCAACTAGAATGGGTTTACCAAATATTGGTGCTTTATGTGTCTGTGGGATAGCCGAGCAGTTCAGCATCATGTTCCTGGAGAATTTTTTATAAAATTTGAGCCGTAGGTGGATTCTAATTTGGTGATTTTACCCCCTCTACACATCAAATTAGAATTGATTAAACAGTTTGTCAAAGCACTAGAAGCCAACTGTTTTAAATACTTAAAGGATAAGTTTCCAAACCTGCAAAAACTACCAAGATATCGTGGCTAATTTGCTAGAAAACTATAAAAATTTAGAGTGCCGAATGTTGCTCAAAGTGCATTTTGTGCATTCCCATTTGGATTTCTTTTCTGCTAATTTAAGAAAGACGAGTGTTGAACATGGGAAAAGGTTCCATCAAGAGATTGCAAAAATGGAGAAACGATATCAGGGTAAGTGGGATCCCGTTAAGATGGGAGATTTTTGCTGGCTTCTCATTAGAGATGGCAACTGGCAACATGAAAGGAAGAAATAACTCGATTTATACAAAACTGCTATCAGCAATTTTCCTTTAAGTGTTTTTTATATTCTTGATACTTATAATGCCGCCTCTACACATCGCCGAACATTCGGCAAATTATGCCGAACAGCGATGTGTAGACAGTTTATTCGGCAAATATTTGATATTCGCCAATATTCGCGCCGAACACGAATGCCGATCCGTTCGGAGTCGGTTTTTGTTTCCACATCAAAGAACATTCGTATCCGAACACAAATAACCTGACTACACATCGTATACTGAAATGAGATGAATATATACCTGTATAAGTAAATAGATAAATTCGTAAACATAACCTATAATTTAAAGATTTCAAATTAAAAAAGGTATTATTCTGGAAATGTTAATGAATTATGGCGAAGTGGAGTAATGACTTAATCCTCGAATTTTTGGAATTGTACCAGACGGAATCGATCATATATGATCCAAAACATCCTGGGCATTGAAATAAAATAAAGGTAAACGATGCGTGGGTCAGAATTAAACGTGCCCTGAGTGTGGAATTTCAAGTAGGAGAAATAAAAGAGAAAAAAGTTTCATTGATATGGCAGCTTTTCGCCACCATATGAAGAAAAAAAGGCATCTATTAAATCAGTTGGACGAAATATAGAAACCGTCATGGTTTGCATGTGAGTTTATGGAAGCCTTTTTAGGATCCATTAATGAATGCAATTCCACATACAATAGTGAATTTGTGGTAAGTACAAGACAAAACACATTTAATAAAATTGTTATTTATTTTGAAATTATAATTTTTCAATATTTTTAATGCATATATAATTTCATTTTACATTTATTTTATATAGTATTATGATTATTAAAGAAATAATTAGTGTAGTCCAACCTTATTTGCAAAGCATTTTGTTGTGGCTCTTCGTGGTATTTTTAATATTGGTCTAATTGCATCACATATTGATTGTTCGTTTCTCCAGGTACCTACCTCTTTGGACTAATTCCCCATTTACATAATTGTCTGTTGCACCCGCAGGGGTATATATATTCCTAGAGGTTTCACTTTTTCTTAAAAAAATATGTAATAAAATACATGACATGGTAATAATTGAAGCTTTTTCTGCATCCAACGCAAGAGGTTTTCTAAAAATTCGAAAAACCGACGACATGATTCCAAAAACATTTTCCACAACAACACGAGCACTTGATAATCGTTGATTAAAAATTCGCTTTGGTGTGCCAATGTCATGTTTTCCAGGAAATGGCTTCATAATGTTTGTATGACGAGCAAATGCACCATCAGCCACATATACAAATGGAAGGTTTGTGTTTATGCCTGAAACAGAAGTAGGAGGTGGTAAGTTAAGAGTGGTTGAGCAAATTTTATGCCATAGTAGACTGTTTCTCAAAATACCACCATCGCTAATTCTTCCCTGGCTACCAATATCAGCAAACATGAAGCAATAATTGTTGTCGACTAATGCTAGCAGTACAATGGTAAAAGGTCTTTTGTAGTTGAAGTATTCAGAACCACCGTGTGCAGGGCATTGTAAAATTATATGCTTTCCATCAAGGGCTTCAATGCAGTGTGGAAAGTTATTTGTAAATCCTTCTTCCTTGGCTAGCCACTCGTTTGCAATGGAAGGCAACTGAAACAATAGAAGAACTTTGATTACTGTATTGTACATAGGTATGTATTTTTTAGGATCTGCCTGATGATGGAGAGATTGACCAAGAAATTAGTAGAAATGTAGCAAAAGCATCAGGAAGTAACAGTGATGTTTTCCGAACATCACCATCTATACCACAACGCACTCTATCCTCATATTCCGCTCGCCGCAACAAATAGCACAGGGACTACAAGAAGCAAAACGGCAAATGGACCAAGCATTTTCCATTTTAAAAGATATGTCAGAAAAAGAATCTGATGATGAATGCGACTTGTATGGCAAATTAATAGCAAAAGGTTACGGAAAGTACAAGAATTGGACAGAGAACAGCTAATGTATGAAATTGATGGATTGTTTCTGAAAGGGAAAAAGAAGGACCCTCTTCAGTGCTATAGTGGTTATTCATCATTTTCTCAAGCATCTCCGAGCGGCACATTTTCCCCGGTGGAAATACAAATTCGTTCATATTTGTGCACGAATTATTTGACGAAACATTCGTACGAATCTTCGGCGAATACATTGGGCGATGTGTAGACGCGGCATGAAACATTCAAATATTTGTTATATCAAGATTTTTGTACTTATCTATTTGTTTTTATAATTTCTGTATAAAAACTTTTCTAAATACAATATTATTGTTTATTTACGAGCGGAGTATGATTATAACTATAAAACTGGACGTTTTGGAAAAATTTGGATTTCAGTTGTGTCTTCAGTTAACGACTGTAGGAATTGTACACCGATTGTTACAACGATTATTAAAATTGTCGACTAGTGAAAGATCAAATAGAAAACCGCGTAATGGTGGCCTGCTTTTGTTTTTGTCATTGTGTTATTTGTTTGGTATTTTTAATTTCAGAATTTGTCACATTGGCAGATTACTTTGATTTTTATTCATACATAAATAAAAACTGTATTTTTATTTTGACAAATCAGCTTAATTTCATGTATTACTAGTGATACTATTTGAGGACGTATTGAATTCATTATTCCCTCTAATTTCGTTCTATACTCCATTCAGTCTAAGAATAAAGCATTGGGAAAGATAGGGCTTAAAATAAACGTTTGTGATTGGTTGAAATCGAGTGTGCATTTACACCGGCAAAATAATCGCATTTAGCTCGTTCTGTCAAAAATTTGTTTACTGACAGTTTTGTTCAAAGATTTTGTCGATTTCCGTATTTTACATAGTTATTTGTTGTTAATATTCTTAAAAAATAGTTCTTCTTAGAACTCGCAAGTGAAATATTCATTTGTTAAGGTATTTTATCAATTTCGTTAACTTTCTTTTCGTAATCGCTAATATTCTATAGTATGGCGGAAGCAGTTTTACCAGGTCCTTCAAAAAATCGTAAAGGGAAACACATAAGATCTGGACAAAGGCAAATGGCTTATAATGTGTACATTAAGCATAAAGACAATATGTCTAAAACAGCTGCAGTCAATCAAACAGCAGAGGAAGTGGGTATTAATAGGAATACAATGTACTGCATTATTAAAGAAATGGAATTATATGGAGTTCCAATTTCTCCTCCAAGAAAAAGAAATTATCGTCATACTTACAATAAATTGGATGAAGCACAAAAAAGTACAATTAGACGACATGTGCATTCCTTTTTCTTGAGGAATGAGTTACCAACTTGTTCAAAAATTTACGTAAATGTCAAAATATAATGATATCAGATATGTATATCCCTGCTATCCATCTGACAGTAAACATATGTTTTACTTGTTTTCAAAATACAAAGTTCATCGTGTGTAAATTGTGCTCATATTGTAGCGCCATCTACTCCATTCTTAGACTGAATGGAGTATAGTTGTATTGAATATGTTTGCATATCTTGTAACCCAGGCGTTATAATTCAAATGTAACGAAGTGAAAAATAAAATTTAAAACCTACCCTAAAACTAAAATTTTGTCTTCGTAAGTTGTGAGTGACCTCCTTGTAGTTTTATTTGTCTGGGTTCACTCAAACATGGCATTTCTTTTGCCTACGGGTGTACCTACGCTCGTACAGACATGCGTGTAATTGTCCAAAACAAGTAACAATATTTTGCATGATTCTCTTAAGTAATTGAGTCTAAATATAATACAGCGTTAATTTGCTACCACGTGTAGGTATTTAATTCTAACAATGTACTCAGAAGCAGACAATTATGGCGCCAGTGTAATTATGACTCGTACTCAAGAGGAATCCGTACATACGTATTCAGTATTGTTCTGTTTGTTTGCTGACATTTAACTTTTCTTTTCAACCTGACAATAAGGTTTTCTTTATAATACATATTAGCATAACCTTTCTTTTAGAAAGTTAATTTAATTTTTCTGTACGATATTGGTTTATATTTATCCCTAAAGACAAATATATAAGTAGTAATGTAGTAAAGATAAGAAATAAGTGTGATATAGAGAAATTTATAAAAGTTGCTTTCAGAATATAAAATCCTAATTGTATTTTGTACATCAGGGAGAATATTTATCTTGAAAGTTCTTTCATCTACCCAAAATTTCCATTAAGTTAATATACAGGCTGTTCATTCCAAAACTTCCCATCTTAAATTTCTGGAAATATGGAAATCTATGAAAAATTTCCTGGAACACGTTAGAAGTATTATCGTGTGGGTCATTTCTTGATGCATTAATAGTCTCACCCACCACTTTAACCCCTTACCCACGGGAGTTACCCTCTTAAAAATCTTAAATGGAAAGGGGTATCGAGTAATACGTCATTTTAAAGATCTTTTGAAACAATACATTTTGGCGTTAACTTTTGTAAAATTGATGGATTCGTTTTGAAGATTTTCAAAAAAATCTTTTGGTTAATTTAATTTTTTGTTTTTTTGTTTTCGGCGCAAATATCTTTTACTCAAACACTCTTTAACTACTTAAAATGTTGACGAACTTCTTCAAAATTTTGAGGTGGAGGGGTAAATTCCATCTCTATCCAGTTGATTTTCAAGAACATCAATAATTGGCGGATTGATAGTACGAGGGCGACCTGAAAGTTTCCGGAATCGGCAAGAGATGGCCCGCGAAGGTTGAAGTGGATTTATTGGTCGGCAAGGCCAACCCTTTTTAGAGCAACTGTCAAAATTTCAGACGTCTACTGTCAGTAGTTTTCATTTAAGAGTGTGTTTTGTGTAGCAAGTCAGGCTGTCTCGCAAAAATGGAGAAAATCGAATTTCGTGCAGTGATAAAACACTTCTGGATGGTTGGGAAAACGGCCACGGAAATTTGAAATATTTTGCTAGAGGTTCATGGCGGATCTACTCCGTCATTTTTGACCATCAGCTTCTGGGTGAGCGAGTTCAAACGTGGCCGCACAAGCACAAGTGATGAACCACGAAGTGGACGCCCAAAAAACCGCTACCAACGATGAAATGGTCGACAAGATTCATGATGTCGTGTTAGCCGATTGCCGATTGAAGCTGAAAGAGATAGCAGAGACAACAGGCATCTCAGAAGAACGCGTTGGCCATATCCTACACGAAATTTTGGGAATGAAAAAGCTTTCGGCGCGATGGATACCGCGTTAGCTCACACCAGAGCAAAAACGAAATCGGGTGACCGTTTCGGAGGAGTGTCTGGCCAGGATTCAACGCAATCCAAGAGATTTCTTCAAGCGTTTCGTAACCGTGGATGAGACTTGGATCCACCACTACACACCGGAGACCAACGTTCCATCGGCCGGAAAGGTCATAGCGACCATTTTTTGGCATTTACAAGGTGTGATCCTCATCGACTATCTGCAAAATGGAAAGACGATCACGGGGCAATACTACAAACGGCCTCGTTTGCAGCGGAAAAAAGTGCTTTTTCACCACGACATGCACCGGCTCATTCCTCCGGCATCGTCTTGTCCAAATTGAATGAGTTGCGCTACGAATTAGTTTCTCATCCTCCATATTCACCGGAAATAGCCCCTAGCGACTCTTTCCTATTCCCAAACCTGAAAAAATCGCTGGCAGAAAAGAGATTTGCCTCAAATGAGGAGGCCATCGACGCTACAGATGGCTATTTTGCAGACCTCGAATCATCCTACTTTTCCGACGGCTTGAAGAGACTGAAGCACCGTTTGAAAAAGTGTATTGATCTTCGAGAACACTACATCGAAAAATAAAAATAAAAAACCACAACAATACCGTGTTTTTCTTGTCGATTCCGGAAACATTTCAGGTCACGCTCGTATTTTTCAACATATCAAAATATGCTTTGCCATTTAGGTTTCCATTGAAAAACAAAGGATCAGTCACTTGGTCCCTCAAGATGTCTGCCCATACATTATTTATTCAGGATACTGGGTGTGTCCTTCTACAGACAGATGAGGGTTTTCGTTACATATTTTCAATTTACAAGGATGAAATTTTATGCAGTTTTGTAATTTTATGAACCAAACTCAAGGAAATTCCAGTTGTCGCAGAAATCTGACGTTATGAGATATTAGGATTTATGGCGAAATGACCCAACACTTCCAATGGACCGCCTTCATTTAAAACTCACGGCTGATTATGTTTTACATTTGCAACAGATCCAGTCTGAGTAAATTTGTCAATACGGTTTAGGACATATCTATGAGATGTAATGCCTTTTGTTAAATATTGCGGCAGTTCATAGAGCGCATTGATTTTTTGCTCCATAAATAAATACAATTTCAACCCTTTCTTGCAAATTGCAAACCATTAATGTTTTTTTTGTTTAAATAACTTTGGGTTGATAACACTAAATAACAATTGATCCTAAAGCCAACATACAATGTATTACCAAACGAGGAGCCCCGGACCAAAAAAATGATATGCTATTGCCTGTTTTTCGTTTAGAACATTATTTTATTGTGCTGTATGTATATCGTTTATTCATGCTGCTAATAAAAAGAGCATACGAAACATATTAAAAAAATCCTTTCGATTTCTTTATTTTCAATACTTACCTACGACACGAATATAAATTTTATGATATATATACATTCATGTATCCAAAGTGGCTACATAATATACTTGAACTAAGAAAAGGGTTTGTGATTGTGCCCCACGTTGGGCGTCAAAATATTAATTTAAAGCGCTAATTATGAATTCTATTAGTACTTCTCTAATATTATTTTAGAAAGATAATCAAAGACATTGTAAAGATTTATGAGATTACTCGAAATCTAATTTTTAAACCTAAATTTCAGTGGTGTTTGTTATTGTGCCGTACGTTGGGCGCCAAAATTTTAATTTACAGCACTAATTATGAATTCTATTAGTACTTCTCTCATATTATTTTAAAAAGATAATTTAAGACATTGTACGAATTTATGAGATTACTTTAAATCTAAGTTTTAGACCTAAATTTCAATGGCGTCAGAATCTTTATCTGCTTTTTTATCCGTGTTTTGCTGTTGACAATATTTAAGGTAGATAAATAATTGCTGTATTAGACTAAATAAAGATATACATAAAATTAATTGGGTTCATAGAAATATTAGCGCAGACATATATTTAGAACATCAATGATGGATCAGCTGTAATATATTTCTGAAAAGGTAGTATCTACATGAAATATATGATAGTAGGAAGGCATGAAAACAAACCGCTTAAATACCTGTAAAAACGGTAATAATTAAAAGATTTTCGTAAATTTTAACTATATAGAAAAGAAGAAATATTAAAAATAAATATTAAACTACATACCAAAATACACAATAACTAATTTAATATCTGATTGCTATAATATGAATATTTCGCTAAAAACGCTGGCATATTCCACAGATATAATGGAATTTACATAGAATTTGATTCATCGCTTTGAAAACCAAGAGATAAACATTAGCGTTCTAATAATTTGGAAGATACTGTATTTTCAAATTCTAGTTTTTTTTTTTTATTGGAAAATGTATGAGTTTATGTCGTAAGCATTCTTAATAGAGGGAGTATTTTGCCGGAGGCTACACACAATATTGTAAAATTCTTTAAAAGCATACAGATTTTTATAAAGTTTCTTTCATTGGTCATAAGTTAGTGCATTTATGAAGAGAGGGCGCCAATATATTGAAAGCTGTTACTACAAACTCCAATGGTAGATGGCATAACGAGTATCGTTTTCATCGTGTTGACGCGTTGCTGTTAGCTGTTTGTTGTATAACTAAATAAATGTATAATTGTATTGTTTTCTTTTTAATTTTAAAAATCAATTGACAAAGTATTTAAAAATTTAATTATGTGTTAATCTAATGCAAGTAATTGCTGTTCTTAATAAGTATGACTAATAAACTAAAAACGCCAAACATTTCTAATTTGTCAACTTATAAATTATAAAGTTTTTCCTGACAATATTTTAATCATATTGTATTGTTGGTTACATAAGGTAAGGCTTCCTTTCTTGATGAAAATGGTTGGATGAGGCAACCTTTAGATATGTCACTTGAATAACCCTGTTTCTAGAATAATTAGTAATAAAATGGAAGCTTTACAATCGTTGCATCGTACAAGAGCGCCGCTTAACAATATTGGTATGTAAATGCAGAAAATATTTAATTGCATTTATTAAATCATTGATGTCATGCTTCTTTTTACCTGAAAATAATGTCGAATTTATTGTCCAATACCTGCCACAATCACACTATAATTAATGTAATGCTTACATATGTTGTTTTATATTCATGGTTAGAAATAAAAATAAGTATCAAGTTTAAAGTAGTAGGTACCTATATTATAATTTTATATAATGTGACAGGTGTAAATCTTTTAGCATTTTAATCAATTTTAATGAATAGTCATATACGTATATTAGGTACTCGAGCGTATTTTTTGTAGTACATATTTAATCAGTAAATGGTTATAGGTTTATTTCCAAAGCAAAAGGTATAGGTACAAAAGAAAAACGTATGCGACGTAACAGGTAGATACCATTTTTAAAAAGGAATTACGTTAAGCATGCATAAATAATTTAATTGATTGAGGTCTCGCTAGGCACTTTGTGAAACGTATCAAATAATAAAGATAAAACAAAGTTCACACTTGGTTATTTGTTTCACTTTAGTGAAACAAATAACCTAGTGTGAACTTTCTTTTACCTTTATTATGCACAAATAAGACATAAATTAAAAATACTAAAAACACATGAATGTAAAAGCACATAGATTTAGGTTACTATTTTCCATTTCGTCTTTCGTACCATACTATCGCCAGCTAGTCGGTAAGCCATGAACTTTCTAAGGCGGCAAGCTTAAATATTGTTTGTTTGTTTAATTGGTTGTAATTTTAGTATTGGGTGCGGTAGAATCCCGTTATTGTCGAAAGTCTGAATTATAAGAAATTTCCCTTAAAATGCACCTTACATAAGTTTTAGATGGGTGAAACTAAAAAAATCGACGTTTATCTTTCCCTTCAGCTTACTTTTAGTTTTAATACTACTGTAAAAATAGACCTTAGGTTTCGTAGTTTCAACCTATGAGCTGATGTAGGATTATGAAAATAAAACATCTTTGAGATTAAAATTCAAAATTAATTGATTGTACATTACATAACATACATACTACAAAAAGAAACAGTACATTATTTTTAATTCAGAATTAAAAAAATAAACAAACATTGAATTCTAAACAGGAGTACAAAATAAAACTACAGTGCCGTACTGTAAACAAGAATAATGTTATTAAACTCACTGGAAAAAGTTTGTAATGTTCTTTTGCTTCAAAGAAGACTGACGCCGTTTTGCCTTGAGTAGCTCATCAGATGACGTATCACTTTAGGTTTGTTTGTGTTTAATATTACGAAAGGTTTAATATTACGAAAGGTTCTAACACAGTTCTGTTACTGCGCAGAACTGATGCGTCATAGTACACCGTTCGGAACGGTTCCGAACGATTCTGTAACGATGCCTTTAGCCCGAATTAGTTCCACAGTTCTAGAACGGTTCCAGAACTGCCAATCACAAACCAAAACACGACTTTTTTTGTTCCAGAACAGTTCCGGAAACCCGAACACTTAACATAATTCTGCGCATGACGTGAACTGTTCTAGAATCGTTCTTAGCGAAACAAAAACAAACCTTTTGTCTTTCGAAGAATGTCAGCAACTTCTGCAGCATTGCGAGCATTACCATGAGTTGGTCCCACTGGTTTTTCCGTATCGTCGTCATTATTTTCCGAGCTGCCATACTCTGCTGCTGTGTTTCCAATGCACACTTCCATAATTTCATTTTCACTTAGATGACCAATACTACTATCACTATCAGCTGGATGATTTTTGCCTTTGTTTTCTTGAGGGGTGCTACGCCACAGTTTATTCCAGCTTTTCTGAAAAGTTGACGGCTTAATTTCCTCACATGTTTGTGCAGCTAAATAAATGTCATTTTTTATTGTTATTTTTATAAGAAGATCAATGAAATTAGTTGATGGGTGCGCTTCTTGCTGCTCTAAGAGAGAGACAAGATCAATTTTTTCCTGTATCGCCGTTTTGTGGCTTCAATCATGCCTTGGTTGAATCAAAGCAGTTATGTTCGGGGGCAGAAATTTCACGAAAATATCTCTTTTGCGATTATTCTTCTGCAGGGTGAGCCGGTGCGTTGTCTAAAAATAATACAGCTTTTTCTGGGAGTTTCTTCTCTTTCAAAAACTTCTTTGTTGAAGGCACAATTTGTTCAAAAAAACAGTCTTTAAAAACTTGACCGTCCATGCAGATTTTTGTGATTTATACTAGGAAGAGAGAACATACAGACATTTTTTAAGGGACCTGGAACTTTTAATTCTCCAGAAGCGTTACAGCAAAGTTAGGTACTCGTTCCTTTTTCACCTTATGACCTGTAGCTACAGAATCTAGCTTTGAGGCTAAAGTCTTTTTAGGAAGCATTTTATAATTTAATCCTGTCTCATCAGCATTAAACACTTGACAAGGTTGTAAGTTAGTTTTCATCGGTAACAAACTTTTCAAATTTAACTTTGAAACCTTCACTGGCAACATAGTCACCTGATAAAATTTCACCACCTACTCCGAGTTCACGAACGCCATGTCGGTCCTTCTACCGAGATAACTACCCCACATTGGCAGTGAAAGCAGGATTTCCTTTTAATTTTTCATTTAATTTGACCGCAAATGCTTTAACGTTGGACCCTATAGCGGAACTTCTTCCCGCTTTTGGCAAAACCAAATATAAAAAGCTTCGTCTAATGCTTTGTTTTTTGTTTTTTAACGTGCGTCTGTTTTCTAAACTGTCTTTGCTAACCATTTTGGAACAAAAATCTTGTTTTTTGGAAGAAACACTTTGTTTGTTTACTCCTAAATCATTTACGATTTCAGTTAGGGACGTAAAAACAATAAGACTCGGTCTTAATTGGCTCGTGATTAATACAGTAGGAGCACCAACTGACAACTGAATAGAAGGAAACAAAAGAAAATGAAAGAACACTCTAAAAACATATGAAGGGGGAAATCATCCTGGAAAACCCGACATCTTATTATTATTTTTCGTATCTCTTCTCAGTGTTCATCTTTGTCACTCTTAGACACTGGATGAAGCAATTTATTTTATTTTGTTTATGCATATTAATAGCTAAGAACTAAAAAAGAAAGCTCAAATTGTTATTGATACCTAAATTAAAACAATCCCGAATAATTGAAAAAAATATTTATTTAATTATTCTGGATTGCTTTATTATTAGCTGATAATAATTTGAACTTTCTTTCTTTGTATTTAATTAATAAAAGACATAACTAATTATGCACATATTGTTGTGGTTGCAATAATGCAACTGCAATTGTAACGTTGTAGCCTTAACGATACAAAATTGCATAATATTTATATGAATGCTGAGATTGCATTAATATTGTAAAAAAAACTACTCCTATAAATTATAAATCTAATCCCTGTTAGCATTCAATTTGTTTTCGTGAGTTCTAGCAGTGATCTTTCCTTCATTCATCTGGTGTGTTTTTCCCATTTGAGTTTAATTTGGATAAGGTTAATAATAAAATAAGTTTTTAAAATTTCATAAAACATTTATATTCATATTCTAGTTCAGTAAACAACATCACAAAAAAAATTATTTACAACATGTGGCTGTTAAAAAGTGTCTCTTCATAATCATGAAAAACATAGAAAAATATATTTTTTTTTATGTGGATTCAAGAAAAATATTATTTTGCTATTTTTAATCTTTTAATATTGTATTTATAGATTCATAAATGATTTTTTCCCCTACGAAGCTAAATTTTATTCAACAAAGACTTACATTCGCACGTAGTGCCTTCGAAGATCTAAAATTTTGAAAAGAAGAAAATACCTTGAAAAAGACCTTTACCAATCGCCGAATGCAAATATTTGCACATAGTACACCCCACAAATTGGCTTTTGTCAATCAAGAATATTCGTATCTATACGTATTTAACTGCTTGAAATTTATTAAATTTTCTACCACAAATCATTAATAATGCTGCCTAGTGATACACAGGAAGCAAATATTCACACATAGTACTTCCAGTGCCCTCAACACCATTAACAATTTTCCACAATTTACAAAAATCAATATAATTCAGCAAAACAATATTTTATTTAAGTATTGATGATGTTTAACGCCTCGCCAGAAGTAAATATTTTCACATAGTACTTCCTAGAGTACGTCTAACATCATCAATTATTCAAACTGTTTATATATTTCAGGAAAAACTTACTTATATTCCTCATATAAATCATCAAATTCCTTGTCATTGATGTCTACCTTTTTTGATATTTATATATTTATAAATGTAACAAATAATTGACAATATGAAAACTAAAACTCTATTGAAATCCAAAAATAACCTTAATACATTTAAACTAATATGATTCAACGTAGTGTATTGAAACCCATACTATCATTTGCGAACGCCATCAAAAATTTTACGTCTGATAAATTCGAAACTTTGGCAGCTTCTCCTCTTATCTCGTTCTTCGCGCCTTTTTATAACTTCGGTGTTCAAACAAATGACGACTATCCGTCTACAGCACCACGACTCTCATACTAATATTTATGTTGGCATTATCCACTTCATATTCGTTTTCTGTAAGTTTTCCTTAGTCACACATACCTATCGTACTTTTGACAGTTCAAGAATGCACTAAATGTTTACATGCACAAATTGTTTATTTAAAAGTCCATGCACACTTGCGATTCTTTGTCTACGGTAGGTTTATCCTTCTTTCCTTAACGCCGTCCCTCATGCTTGTAAATGAACCCATTACCTCTTTCATTATTGGTTATGTACTTACTTTTTCCGTTACTTAAAACTATTCGTATTTTCTTCTTGTAGGTGACTTTGTTGGATATGATCGGAAATATATTGAACACAACTGGAATCCTCTTCTTTAGGACTGCATTACAAGGAACACAGACTTCGACAGTATCATCCCTGTGCTCTAACCATTTCCTCTCATTCTCTTGTATGTTGATTTCCATACAACTGTCAACAATGTTAATGTTATTTCTCCTTTGTAGATAATTAGAGCCACACAAGATTTGTCCTGCTATCTTTGATGCATTTACATTTATTATAACATTTCAAATATGTGTCTCTACTTATACATCTAGTATATAGATAAATATAGTAATGTAGGTATTGTCTCGGATAAAGAACACCTTTTTTGTGTATATCCTTTAAAATGCTTTTTAAATATTAGTATCAGGTATTTATTGTATTCTTAAATATGATCATAAATTCCCTTATACCTTAAAATTATTGTGCAAATTTACAATCTATTTTTATTCATTAGAATAGACGTTTTCACAACAATCATGTCGAATATCGCCTCGTTCATATAACTTTATGGCTTTCAAATGATTCAGCCTCTTCACTGTTCTGTCTTTCAACATCACTCTCCATCTGTTGTTTAGTTTTAATACATTTTTATTTTTAAACATTGGTCTATTTCTTAGAATATTTAATGCTATTCTAACATACTGTGAGAAGTCTGGTTCTGTTTTTGTATACTCAAACCACACCTTGTATATGTCTTTTCTATAAAAAATATAGAATACATGAATTTATTTTGTGTTTATTTCTATTGATTTCTTAATGATTTTAAACTCAAATTAATATATACATTTCTCATAAAGACATTGCCCCTTAAAGGTTATGCAACTCATTATACACCTTTTGAATCTTTTGATTCTGTACTTACTATATTAAAAACTATATTTACAATTTAAAATTTATGTTCTTATTCTAAAGCTTAATCATTTAAAAATTTTCATAATTCTTAAACTATAAAGATCACAGCAATATCTAATAAATACTGTTTTTGTCCGTCCGGATTAACCGGATGTCCGGTCTAGCGCTGTTCGGATTAGCGGGATTCTTTTGTATATGTAATAATAAAGAGGTCTGTCTATTGCAGAATTGTCTTAGCAACCGACATGCGTTAGTACATTAAAAAGGGCGACAAATTTGTAATATTGTAAACTATTAACTACGTATTAAGTAATCCAAAAAATCCGTTTCAGAACTTTAATAATAATGATCATAATAATGATATTAATATAGTAGGATCGTTTTAGCGACCGACACGGCCTAAATACAAATTACAGAAGGTGAGCTCCTGGAGAAGATATAATGATTCCTCGATCGATACTGTCTTCAATTAATTGTTTTTTCCTGAACTTGTTATGAAGGCTTTCATTACTCAGCGTAATAAATATAGTGTAAGTTCAATTGCAGAAAAATGGACTCGATTTGATTATGGCTTAAAGGTGCATTTTAATGGTATTAGAAAATTTGAAAGTTTTGAGAAATGGGAGCATTTACGATAATTTTATGCTGATTTTCCTATCGTCAGCAAAAGGAAAATCAAGAAAATGCTTGACGCAAAAAGCTAATGATTTGCATTGGAATTGGATGAACAACATGGAATAAGTAACTCAGGTGTGATAAAACACAATGAGCAACCAATTGCAAGAACGCGCAGGAGGAGATGTGGAAAGAAACGAAGATCTCTGGTTTTTGATGCCTGAAAATTTGAGGAATCTAGGACAAGATGACTTGGAAACCAGAGCTGACACTTTAAAGAAAAAATGCTCAAAATTTTTCAGCATAGATCTGAAACATGAAGTGATCACTTTCACTGCCATGTGTTTCTCAAAAAAATCATGATTTCTCGAATAACAGTTTATTCAGATAATTCTTGACTTTGCTTGTAACTTTAGCTAGCGCTGAACATGTAGGAGTTCTTTGAAACTCGTAAAATATATCGCCGAGTTGTTTAGCTGAAAACACGCAATAACTTTTGCATCCATTGAAAGATCGGTGGCAAATTCAGTTAATTTGGAATCCGCTATGGAAGTATTTGCTAAACAAAAATGAAGACGAAGATTCAAACGTATATACAAGGTGTGTATAAATTGGCGGACCCACTACACGTGGCGACATTCTTGGTCAAATTTTGAGTTAAAAGTCCTAATCCTAAAACGATGTATCAGGCTTCCTTTGTCTTCAGAATGAATTTGAAAGAAACATACATTTGGCAACATTGAACACGCATATGCTAGTTATAATCCACGGAACATTTTTACACGTCGTCATGTGAACCTTACATTTTAAATTTAAAAAAGAAACAAACGAAATAAAATTGGTTTCTTAAATTACATATTTATTACGAAAATATTACAAAGTTTAAAATTTTTTTGATAATATTGACTAATTTTTGTACATCTTCTTGATAGAAATCAATGTAATTATTACCTACATAATTGTTCGAATTGAAATCCATCAGTTTGTAGACATAGCTGCAATCTTTGTGGTATCGTTTGTACTATTCGCTCAAGCCTTTCTGGCGTGATTTCTAATACTGCGGCTTCAATTCGGGCTCTAACTTCGTCAGCGTCCTGTGGAGGTGTAGCGTAAACTTTACCTTTAATGAAACCCCAAACAAAAAAATCTAATGGATGAGATCGGGGGATCTCGCAGGCCATAAAAGGGAACCGCCACGACCAATCCATCTGTCTGGGAAGTGTTCCGTCAACCAGTCTATTATATTACGAGCAAAGTGCGCAGGAGCTCCATCATGCATGTAAATCATATTACGGCGTACGTTTAGCGATATCATCTGGCATCTAGGCGATTTGGTAAGTAAATTGGTCCAACTACCCTGTGGTTTATTATACCCAGCCAAACGTTAACAGAAAACCTTCTTTGGTGACCGTATTCACGAAATTCATGTGGATTTTCATCTGCCCAATGATGAAAATTATGAGTATTAAACACACCATCTCTGGTAAACATGCACTCATCACTCCAAAGAATACGTCTTAAAAAGTCACCTTCTTCCTGAATTCTATTTAAGATTGTATTGCAATAATTGATTCGAAATAAGTTATCATTTCCGTAAAGAGGCTGAACTTTAGAAACATGGTATGGATGAAGCAAGTTTTCTCGTAGAACCAAATGAACAGTCTTATTACTGGGAATATTTAGTGTAGAAGCTAATTGACGGGTACTCGCAGAGGGATCTTCCTGTATTGTGGCTAGAACTTTGCACGGTACGCCTTTGCCTTGGTCACCTGCGTTCGCATTTCTAGGAATAAACGAACCTGTTTCACGAAGTCGTTGGTCCAGCCTTCGAAATACATTTTTACTTGGATGCCTCCGATTTGGAAAACGCACTCGATATTCTTGCCCTGCCATGCTAGCATTTCCACGACAGAAACCGTGTATCATGTACATATCGGCATATTCGTTGAACGTAAAATTCATAATAAACAAACAGAACAACTAGTAAACACGAAAACCCGAAAACTGATTAAAACTATACAAGTAAACACGAAAAATAAGCAAGTGGAATGAAATAGGTAGATTACAAAGTGTCAAAATTTGACAGTAGTAATGTATTTGACTAGAACAACATTAGGCTGCCTACTTATTGTTTTACAACGTTGTCAGATGTGTTTTTCGTCAAAATAAGTTAATAAACAAATATTAAAAACAAACTTTAAAATCAAAAAGAAAACTTTAACGAAAAGATAATAACAACAATTCTTCTTTCTTCTAAATTGTAGCTCTTTCTGTCAACAAATATCAAGTAATAATGCTTATTTCAAGACTGAAAGTCCAAACTTTAGGAACCTCGTGCAAAGATATGGAGCATGGTACAACATTTTCGTATTAGGATTTTGGACTCCGAATTTAACGAAGAACATCGCCGCGTGTAGTGGGTCCGCCAATTTATACACACCTTGTATACAGGGCAATCCAAATTAAGTGTTCACCATTGGTAACTTTGTTATTATTAAAGATACAAGATTGTTTAAATTAGCAAACTTGTAGTACTTTTAACGCTCTTTAAGATGGAAGAATAAAAAAAACAAATGAGCCACGCGTTTTCGAGTTTTGCCGAAAAATATTTTTTTTTCAAATGGAAACCCCTGTATATTATATCATTTTCTGCTAGAACTTTAATTTTTAAGCAAAAAATCTTATAAGAAATTTTTTACTGGGATTAAAAATACTTGAGTTATAATGAATAAACGAAAACAGCTAAATTAGTTTTGTAAACTTTATTTTATACATAAACTTATCAATAAAAGAAAATAAAAATCACTGATTTTTTCATAGAAGATGTTCAAAAATACCACCTTGTAGTTCAATACATTTTTGTACACGCTTCCGAACTTCTCGAACTGCCTTCAGTATGGTCCTACCATCTATTTGGTTTATCTTTTCACTAACTGCAATCTTTAGGGCGTTTACGTTTTCGTACCTTTGCTTATAAATCTGGTTCTTTAAATAACCCCATAAAAAAAAATCAAGCGGCGTTAAATCTGGCGATCGGGGAGGCCACTGAATAGGACCATTTGTTCCTATCCATGAAGTGTTAAAAATAGTATTTAGAAGTTGATGAGTACCTCTGTAGTTGTGCGCAGGTGCGCCATCCTGCTGAAAATGCAGATTCTGTCTACTTATGAGATCCAGATCGTCTAAGAAATTATTCAAAATTTCAGTCAAAAATTCTATGTACTTTTCACCAGTTAGAGTGCCCTCATAAAAGAAAGGACCAACAATCCATGAACCGATTAAACCGCACCAAACATTAAAACTGAAACGGACTTGTGGACGTCTTGGATTTACTAAAAGAAGATTTTCCTTTGACCAGTAATGATGATTTTTTTATTGTACATTCCAGAATTTGAGAAATTCGATTCATCGGTCCATAAAATATAACGAAAGTTGTTTACATTTTGGCGACAAAAGTTAAGATACCAGTGGCAAAAAAACATTCTTCTCTCTGGATCCCCTGGCAAAAAAACCTGAACTGGTTTGTACTTATAAGGAATGAATTTGTGTTTCTTCAGAATCCTATGCACAGTACCGTGACTCAAATCAGATTCATTGACAATATCTAGTATGGAATTCTCACGGTTGGCCTCAAAATATACGATAACTGCAATTTCCGTGGCTTCGCTTTTTATAAAAGTCCTTTTTGTCCTTGTTTTGGCAAAAACACTCTCATTGCCTCTAAATTTTCGGTAAAGTCTCAGAAAATATTGCTCATGTGGTTGTGTTCGGAGTGGATATAATTCAGCGTAGTGTTCTTTTGCCCTCCTAGAGGATTTTCTGCACACTAAATAAGATTCTAACATATCACACTTTTCTGAATGGGTAAAAATCATTTTTTTGTCAAATTAATAACTAGCACAATGAAACTTATGAGTGAAAAACTAATAAAACTGTACTAATATTTGACGTTTGGTAGAAAGACTTATCGTCGTTTTCATAGATACATAGAAATGCACTTGACTTAGCTGTTTTTGTCTATTCATTATAACTCAAGTATTTTTAATCCCAGTAAAAAATTTCTTATAAGATTTTTTGTTTAAAAATTAAAGTTCTAGCAGAAAATGATATAATATACAGGGGTTTCCGTTTGAAAAAAAAATATTTTTCGGCAAAACTCGAAAACGCGTTGCTCATTTGTTTCTTTTATTCTTCCATCTTAAAGAGCGTTAAAAGTACTACAAGTTTGCTAATTTAAACAATCTTTTATCTTTAATAATAACAAAGTTACCAATGGTGAACACTTAATTTGGATTGCCCTGTATATATATTAATATTTCAATAACAAATTATTATCATTACGACGATATTACTTGTTTAATTATATCAGATTACCGGGCCCTTTGGAAAAATTGCCGCCTGAGACCTTTTACTTTCTTATACGTAGTATAAGGAAGTATTGTGATGATGAAAATTTTCGACCTCGAGATTTTTGCAGATGTCCACGTTTTGAGGTCCCCTGATACCAAAAAAGTGGTTTTTAAAAAATGTCTGTGTGTCTGTGTGTGTGTCTGTGTGTGACCACGATAGCGGTCAAACCGCTGCAGATATCAATTCCAAATTTTGTATTTATGAATATAATCTCCCTCTTGAGAACTGATTAGATTTTGAGCAAAATCGGCAGACCGGAAGTAGTAGTTTACTTCAGTGAAAAAATCGAATTTTGCAAATATTTCGTCTATTACTAAGTTTAAACAAATTTATAAAGAATACAAATGTACTCAAAATTAAATTTGAGAAAAATTGTTTTAATAAAGTTTTTCGAAATTCCTACCGGAAGTAGGTCTTTTACTCCTATCGAAAATCAGTTTTTTGCGAATATCTCGCAAGTCATGCTTTCTAGGCAAGTACATTAAGAGTATAAAAGTATTTAGAACATACTTTTAAATATCTTTTGTATAAAAAAAATTTCAAAATTCAGACCGGAAGTACCACTTTTACTCTTATCGAATAGCGATTTTTTGCAAATATGTCGTAAATTATGCATTCTATATATATTTATGAAGAGTACAAAAGTATTTAGAGTTGGATTTGGAATATTTTTTGTATAAATGAAATTTCAAAATTCGGACCGGAAGTAACACTTTCATACGTATAAGAAAGTCGTGTGGTGGCCACACCTCATTTTTTACTTTCTTATACGTAGTATAAGGAAGTATTGTGATGATGAAAATTTTCGACCTCGAGATTTTTGCAGATGTCCACGTTTTGAGGTCCCCTGATACCGAAAAAGTGGTTTTTAAAAAATGTCTGTGTGTGTGTCTGTGTGTCTGTCTGTGTGTGTGTCTGTGTGTCTGTGTGTCTGTGTGTCTGTGTGTGACCACGGTAGCGGTCAGACCGCTGTAGATATCAATTCCAAATTTTGTATTTACGTGTATAATCTCGCTCTTGAGATCTGATTAGTTTTTTAGTAAAATCGGTAGACCGGAAGTAGCAGTTTACTTCTGTGAAAAAATCGAATTTTGTTAATATTTCGTCAATTACTAAGTTTAAACAAATTTATAAAGAATTGAAATGTACTCAGAATTAAATTTGAGACCAGGTATTTTAAAAAAGTTTTTTGAAATTCCAACCGGAAGTAGGTCTTTTATTCTTATCGAAAATCAGTGTTTTGCGAATATCTCGCAAGTCATGCTTTCTAGGCAGGTACATTACCAGTATAAAAGTATTTAAATTGTAATTTTAAATATCTTTTGTATAAAAAAAATTTCAAAATTCGGACCGGAAGTACCACTTCTTACCGAAGAGCGATTTTTTGCAAATATGTCGTAAATTATGCATTCTATATATATTTATTAAGAGTGCAAAAGTATTTAGAGCTATATTTGCAATATTTTTTGTATACATGAAATTTCAAAATTCGGACCGGAAGTAGCACTTTTACTCTTAGCGAGTAGCACTTTTTTTCGAATATCTTGCAAAGCATGCATTCTATAGCGATTTATTAAGAGAATAAAAGTACTTAGAATAGGATTTTGAATAAGTTTTGTATAAAAAAATTCTTAAGATTGTATAGTTTGAAACGCTCATACGTATAAGAAAGTCGTGTGGTGGCCACACCTCATTTTTTCTCTTAATTCCGCCACTGGCACAAATTAAAGGAATTTAAAATGAAAACTTATGTTGCATGTAATGGTTCCTAATCCCCAGAATGTATTCATATGAATCAGAAAATATTGTACATGAAAAATAAATAAGTAAATGCTTATGTATATATTAAGATAAGAAAATTAAATTTCCTATTAGAAATTATGATAGATTTATAAATAATTAATGTCACCTTGATTATGTATTGATAAAAAAAATAATTTCTAAAATTAGTGTGACTTGCTGAAAGTACACTTTGTCAGTGAATTTTGATGATTTCATTTCTATTTCTCTTAAAAAAAATGAGGTGTGGCCACCACACGACTTTCTTATACGTATGAAAGTGTTACTTCCGGTCCGAATTTTGAAATTTCATTTATACAAAAAATATTCCAAATCCAACTCTAAATACTTTTGTACTCTTCATAAATATATATAGAATGCATAATTTACGACATATTTACAAAAAATCGTTATTCGGTAAGAGTAAAAGTGGTACTTCCGGTCTGAATTTTGAAATTTTACTTTCTTATACGTAGTATAAGGAAGTATTGTGATGATGAAAATTTTCGACCTCGAGATTTTTGCAGATGTCCACGTTTTGAGGTCCCCTGATACCAAAAAAGTGGTTTTTAAAAAATGTCTGTGTGTCTCTGTCTGTGTGTGTCTGTGTGTGTGTGTGTCTGTGTGTGTGTGTGTGTGTGTGTGTGTGTGTGACCACGATAGCGGTCAAACCGCTGTAGATATCAATTCCAATTTTTGTATTTACGAATATAATCTCCCTCTTGAGAACTGATTAGATTTTGAGCAAAATCGCCAGACCGGAAGTAGTAGTTTACTTCAGTGAAAAAATCGAATTTTGCAAATATGTCGTCAATTACTAAGTTTAAACAAATTTATAAAGAATTCAAATGTACTCAGAATTAAATTTGAGAAAAATTGTATTAATAAAGTTTTTCGAAATTCCTACCGGAAGTAGGTCTTTTACTCTTATCGAAAATCAGTTTTTTGCGAATATCTCGCAAGTCATGCTTTCTAGGCAGGTACATTACGAGTATAAAAGTATTTAGAATGTACTTTTAAATATCTTTTGTATAAAAAAAATTTCAAAATCCAGACCGGAAGTACCACTTTTACTCTTATCGAATAGCGATTTTTTGCAAATATGTCGTAAATTATGCATTCTATATATATTTATGAAGAGTACAAAAGTATTTAGAGTTAGATTTGGAATATTTTTTGTATAAATGAAATTTCAAAATTCGGACCGGAAGTAACACTTTCATACGTATAAGAAAGTCGTGTGGTGGCCACACCTCATTTTTTTTTATACAAAAGATATTTAAAAGTATGTTCTAAATACTTTTATACTCTTAATGTACTTGCCTAGAAAGCATGACTTGCGAGATATTCGCAAAAAACTGATTTTCGATAAGAGTAAAAGACCTACTTCCGGTAGGAATTTCGAAAAACTTTATTAAAACAATTTTTCTCAAATTTAATTTTGAGTACATTTGAATTCTTTATAAATTTGTTTAAACTTAGTAATTGACGAAATATTTGCAAAATTCGATTTTTTCACTGAAGTAAACTACTACTTCCGGTCTGCCGATTTTGCTCAAAATCTAATCAGTTCTCAAGAGGGAGATTATATTCATAAATACAAAATTTGGAATTGATATCTGCAGCGGTTTGACCGCTATCGTGGTCACACACAGACACACACACAGACACACAGACACACAGACATTTTTTAAAAACCACTTTTTTGGTATCAGGGGACCTCAAAACGTGGACATCTGCAAAAATCTCGAGGTCGAAAATTTTCATCATCACAATACTTCCTTATACTACGTATAAGAAAGTAAAAGAATGAGGAAAAAGAGATTTTAATCAGACGGATATATATTTGTTTTATATATTAAGTAAATAAATGCATTATATACCTAATATAATTCATTATATAAGGTGAAGTGGGGTAAGGGTGTAGTACAAATTTGTTAGTTAAGGTAGACTATGTTCTAATCTAGAATATATTAAATTGTTTAATCTCTTGTTCAAATATTTTTTATTACTTTCTTATACGTAGTATAAGGAAGTATTGTGATGATGAAAATTTTCGACCTCGAGATTTTTGCAGATGTCCACGTTTTGAGGTCCCCTGATACCAAAAAAGTGGTTTTTAAAAAATGTCTGTGTGTCTGTGTGTCCGTGTGTGTGTGTGTGTGTGTGTGTGTGTGTGTGTGTGTGTCTGTGTGTCTGTGTGTGTGTGACCACGATAGCGGTCAAACCGCTGTAGATATCAATTCCAAATTTTGTAGTTACGAATATAATCTCCCTCTTGAGAACTGATTAGATTTTGAGCAAAATCGGCAGACCGGAAGTAGTAGTTTACTTCAGTGAAAAAATCGAATTTTGCAAATATTTCGTCAATTACTAAGTTTAAACAAATTTATAAAGAATTCAAATGTACTCAAAATTAAATTTGAGAAAAATTGTTTTAATAAAGTTTTTCGAAATTCCTACCGGAAGTAGGTCTTTTACTCTTATCGAAAATCAGTTTTTTGCGAATATCTCGCAAGTCATGCTTTCAAGGCAGGTACATTTCGAGTATAACAGTATTTAGAACATACTTTTAAATATCTTTTGTATAAAAAAAATTTCAAAATTTAGACCGGAAGTACCACTTTTACTCTTATCGAATAGCGATTTTTTGCAAATATGTCGTAAATTATGCATTCTATATATATTTATGAAGAGTACAAAAGTATTTAGAGTTGGATTTGGAATATTTTTTGTATAAATGAAATTTCAAAATTCAGACCGGAAGTAACACTTTCATACGTATAAGAAAGTCGTGTGGTGGCCACACCTCATTTTTTTTACTTTCTTATACGTAGTATAAGGAAGTATTGTGATGATGAAAATTTTCGACCTCGAGATTTTTGCAGATGTCCACGTTTTGAAGTCCCCTGATACCGAAAAAGTGGTTTTTACAAAATGTCTATGTGTGTGTGTGTGTGTGTGTGTGTGTGTGTGTGTGTGTGTGTGTGTGTGTGTGTGTGTGACCACGATAGCGGTCAAACCGCTGTAGATATGAATTTCAAATTTTGTATTTACGTGTATAATCTCCCTCTTGAGATCTGATTAGTTTTTCAGTAAAATCGGTAGACCGGAAGTAGCAGTTTACTTCAGCGAAAAAATCGAATTTTGCCAATATTTCGTCAACTACTAAGTTTAAACAAATTTATAAAGAATTCATATATACTTAAAATTAAAATTGAGAATAATTTTATTTAAAAAGTTTTTAGAAATTTCTACCGGAAGTAGGTCTTTTACTCTTATCGAAAATCAGTTTTTTGCAAATATTTCGCAAGTCATGCCTTTTAGACAACTACGTTACGAGTATAAAAGTATTTAAAACATAATTTTCAATATCTTTTGTATAAAAAAAATTTCAAAATTCAGACCGGAAGTGCCACTTTTACTCTTATCGAATAACGATTTTTTGCAAATATGTCGTAAGTTATGCATTCTATATATATTTATCAAGAGTATAAAAGTATTTAAAACTGGATTTGCAATATTTTTTGTATAAATGAAATTTCAAAATTCGGACCGGAAGTAGCAGTTTTACTCTTAGCGAGAAGCACTTTTTTGATAATATCTGGCAAAGTATGCATTCTATAGAGATTTATTAAGAGAATAGAAGTACTTAGAATAGGATTTTGAATAATTTTTGTAAAAGAAATTCTTAAAATTCTATAATTTGAAACGCTCATACGTATAAGAAAGTCGTGTGGTGGCCACACCTCATTTTTTGAATTCTTTTTACTTTCTTATACGTAGTATAAGGAAGTATTGTGATGATGAAAATTTTCGACCTCGAGATTTTTGCAGATGTCCACGTTTTGAGGTCCCCTGATACCGAAAAAGTGGTTTTTAAAAAATGTCTGTCTGTGTGTCTGTGTGTCTGTCTGTCTGTGTGTCTGTGTGTCTGTGTGTCTGTGTGTGACCACGGTAGCGGTCAGACCGCTGTAGATATCAATTCCAAATTTTGTATTTACGTGTATAATCTCGCTCTTGAGATCTGATTAGTTTTTTAGTAAAATCGGTAGACCGGAAGTAGCAGTTTACTTCTGTGAAAAAATCGAATTTTGTTAATATTTCGTCAATTACTAAGTTTAAACAAATTTATAAAGAATTGAAATGTACTCAGAATTAAATTTGAGACCAGGTATTTTAAAAAAGTTTTTTGAAATTCCAACCGGAAGTAGGTCTTTTATTCTTATCGAAAATCAGTGTTTTGCGAATATCTCGCAAGTCATGCTTTCTAGGCAGGTACATTACCAGTATAAAAGTATTTAAATTGTAATTTTAAATATCTTTTGTATAAAAAAAATTTCAAAATTCGGACCGGAAGTACCACTTTTACTCTTACCGAAGAGCGATTTTTTGCAAATATGTCGTAAATTATGCATTCTATATATATTTATTAAGAGTGCAAAAGTATTTAGAGCTATATTTGCAATATTTTTTGTATACATGAAATTTCAAAATTCGGACCGGAAGTAGCACTTTTACTCTTAGCGAGTAGCACTTTTTTTCGAATATCTTGCAAAGCATGCATTCTATAGCGATTTATTAAGAGAATAAAAGTACTTAGAATAGGATTTTGAATAAGTTTTGTATAAAAAAATTCTTAAGATTGTATAGTTTGAAACGCTCATACGTATAAGAAAGTCGTGTGGTGGCCACACCTCATTTTTTATTTTAGAAACAGTCTACTACTACTACACACTTACCCAAATAGAGGGCAAGTGTGTAAGGACATGATATTTTATATTAGGCATAATACTATATTAGAATGGGGTAAGTATGTAAAACTACAGGCGTTCTTCTTTTGATTGCTTTTTGGTAGAAAAAAAATCCATCAATAAATATAAACAGTATAAACTTTTTATTACACACTCCCTGATCACGAATAACAGCATGAACTTTTTCTATCGTACCAACCGAAATCATGAAACACGCGTAATACAGTTTCCTTCTTTATGGACGCAAAGATAAAAGAGTTATGCACTTCTTTTGAAAGGTGGAGGCACATATGCACCTTCTTAAACATAGAATAATGGCCAACTACACACATACCCCACTATAATTATTTATGTTATGTTATAGCGTGTGTTATAGTAACATAAAATTGAATAATAAATAAAATTGAAAGAAAAAAATTACGTTAACGTTATATGAGTAATTGCTAAACAAGTTCGTTTCCATTTCTATTTACATATGCACGCATTCACCCTATTTACATGTAACGTAATAAATTTGGAAATATATAATTTTATTCAATACTGCATGACCAAACTCTTATACCGTGCGAGCAAGTTGAACTGAAGAAGGTTGGTTGCACCAAAATCCCTGCTGTGATACTTTTTTTTTGATCGAATGTTTAAGACCCTGCCTAGTCACTCCTGCTTGCTGCTGTTTATTTTGACAACTGTCATCCGTGATTTATCGTGTTTCGTTAGATCTCGAATTTTTTGCTTCAAGTTTATAGTTCTGTTTAAGTATACTAAAACTGTGTTTCTTAAGACAATTATACGTAGCAAGTGCGTGCTGACATGCCGTTCACTATTGAACAAGACACCTTCATTCTGATGGCTTACTTTCGTAGTGGTGTTTAAGATGAGAATGGGCAATGGATCTATTCCAATCAATGTTGTATACATCAATTTACTACCCAGTTCCCTGACGTGCCTATTGTGTATGAAACTTTTGTCCAGCATTGTAGTAGATTAGTAAGAAGGTTCACGGAAACAGGAAGTATCTTGAAGCGAAAGCGAGCTAACGAGCCCTACGTTTTGACTGAAGATATTGTAGAGGATTTAGCAGAACGGATGCATGCTATCTGCTCAGTCTGGTATAAATAATATTATATTTGAAATATTGTATTACAGTCAACGCTCGATAACTCGGACCCCGACGTCTCGGACTTCGGATAACTCGGACCAAATTTACAAACGTGTCACATTCCACATTCTGGTAGGTTAAAATGTTACAGGTGCTGCAAACAGGCGGCGGAGTTATAGTACCTGTTTCAGTTTTACCTGATATGTATTGATAACCTTGTTGTATTAAAGTTCAGTATAATATTGCTACTGTATAGATAAAATTTGGTGTTAGTTTTAATTCCTAACGTACCTACAACTTTATTTCCTTTCGATAAGTCGGACTTTTCGTAACTCGGACAGATCTTCGCTCAATTTAGTACGAGTTACCGAGCGTTGACTGTATATTTAATAATTCTAGGTGTGTCTTACGGTAGCTGTCGAACTGCTTTGAAGAAGCATTTGCATATGCACCCTTACAAAGTTACTGTACACCAACATTTATATGCACAGGATTTTGAGCAAAGGCGGCATTATTGTCAATGGTTTATGGATCATCTGAACAATGACGATGACTTGAACCTGACATTTTTCTCAGATGAAGCATGGATTCACCTTTCCGGCTATGTTAATAGTCAAAATTGTCGTACATGGTCATCGGAGAACCCTCATATATTCGAAGAAAATGATTTACACCCTATAAAGATTGGAATATGGGTAGCCATGTCTCAAAGACGAATAATAGGACCAATCTTTTTCGACGGTACAATAAATGCTGCACAATACCAAGAAAATATCTTTAACGTGTTTGTTAATGAACTACATGAAGATGAGTTGCAACATGGGTACTTTCAACAGGATGGAGCCTCTGCGCATACAGCTGCAAGGACAATAACGTATCTACAAGAGTATTTTGATGACAGACTAATAAGTAGAGGAATATGGCCACTGCACTCACCCGATTGGATTTTTTCTTGTTTGCATACTTGAAGCAAAAGGTTTTTCAACAAAGGTTGCACAATATAGACGAGCTAAAAAATACAATCTCTCAAGCGATTAATAGCATAAGTATCCATACATTACAGAAGGTATTTGAAAATATTAAACAACGTGTACAGCTATGTACTGAGAATGATGGGGGTCATTTTGAACATTTGTTGTAGTGTCAATCACAGTACACTAATCAACTTAAATAAGTGCTTTCATATCTATGTGTTTTGTGGAGATTCATGTGTGTCTATTGTATTTTATAATGTGTTTAGTTAAAAATTTTATTGAAAATTAACCAGTGTTACAATCACTAAAATGAAATTAAATCAGAGCAGAATTACACCATTCCAATATATAATTTGTTTTCTTGATATGTCGTAGCTCCTCTAGTGAATATTTCATTCCATGGTTTCTGAAGTTTGTTATCACGATATGAAGGATTTGTAAAAACGCAGCAACAAAAATAAATTTTTAAACGTAGTCAAATATTACGGGGCGATGTCTTTAATAACACACCAATTCTGGCTTTCATTTTAAAAAATGTACTATAAAATTCAATTCTCGCATCCATCAATTTTTACTATCTGACAGTAAGATGTTAGGTTACGATAGCATTAACCTTTGTTTACTATTAAGTAACCAAATTACTCAATACCAACTACTCTGTGTTGCTAACAGAAAATTTGTGCTGCCAACCTTCTTCAGTTCAACTTGCTCGCACGGTACTCAGAAAAGTCAGGAAATTTCTTTTATTAAATTTAAGTTGTCATCATAAATGACTTAAATGACATCGTTGACAGATGAGATAACATACTTCGTTTTAACAAATATTTAAATGTAATGCAAGTCTATCATAATAATACATAGGGATCCAATAAGATTGTTGACCCCGCTTTAACAATGTATGAAATACTAAGTATGTGTCATACATTTATGAAGCGGTATAGACAATTTTTTTAAGCTTCCTTTATATATTTTTTTGAAAACAATAATAACATTATATTCCAGTCTAATTGACTTACGCATTGGAATATAGAAATTTTAATGTCATTAATTCAGCAACTTAGAACCTCTGCCTTCATTTCTTTGGCCCTCTGCCTTTCGTGCCTAAATATTTAATTTACAAAATAAACATAATTTTATAAACTTATGACGATGCTTAAGTGAAACTATAAACATTGCCAATATGATGCAGTACCTAATAACCTGTAACTTGAAATTCTTATTCTGTTAAAGTTCATTAGTTTATGTCGATAATCTTAAAATCACCGCTAGAAAACCCTTTAAACTGCGCTTATGGGGTTCTAATGTCAAATTTGACAATCAATTTGAATTCAAGCAGGGGTGGAAATTTTAAAACGCAAAGATCCCTATACCTAATGCAAATAGCGTGCATCTTACCGCTAGTAGCTTATTGAATTTTCTACAGAAACGAATGATTTACATCTACGAGGAAAGAATAGAACAGGAGAGAGTCTCGTTAAAAATAATATTTGTCCAGAGTGGTAACTCAATATGGCCGCCGCAGTGCATAGGCGTGCATAAACATTTTGTATAGGGAATATGTACAGTTCTGTGCAATAAACTGGCGTACACTTATTATACGATTATGTAAATATGACTTTTGTTTGAATATCTGTCATGTATAACAAATTGAATTGACGCTATAATTCAATTTGTCATACTTAACTTAAGCCATTTCCACAATGGCAAAATAATGTTAAAATTAGCAATAAGACGTGTACGCCATTTAATCATTTAAAATAGGTTCTTAATCCAATAATATTTGAAGAAATATTGTGAGTTAATTTTTTTTTCAATCCTTTTATTCTTTTATTTTGTTACTATATTACATTTATTCTAACTGTATTAAAGAAAACATTAACAAAAACATGCCTAGGATATGATTGCTACGCCACTGAACACACAATTAAACATGTCAGATATAAATGACAAGTTATTCAAAACACAAATTTTCAAAATTATATTGCGTATGTTGAATGCCAATTTGAAATTAACTTTCCCGATGAATACCATTTTTAAAGCGCGAGCCGAAAGACGAAGTTTGTACAATATTTTTTGTAAGTAGGAATACTTTAATAATAACTATACTCCATTCAGTCTAAGAATAAAGTAGATGGCGCTACAATATGAGCACAGTTTACACACGATGAACTTTGTATTTTGAAAACAAGTAAAACATATGTTTACTGTCAGATGGATAGCAGGGATATACATATCTGATATCATTATATTTTGACATTTACGTACATTTTTATACAAGTTGGTAACTCATTCCTCAAGAAAAAGGAATGCACATGTCGTCTAATTGTACTTTTTTGTGCTTCATCCAATTTATTGTAAGTATGACGATAATTTCTTTTTCTTGGAGGAGAAATTGGAACTCCATATAATTCCATTTCTTTAATAATGCAGTACATTGTATTCCTATTAATACCCACTTCCTCTGCTGTTTGATTGACTGCAGCTGTTTTAGACATATTGTTTTTATCCTTAATGTACACATTATAAGCCATTTGCCTTTGTCCAGATCTTATGTGTTTCCCTTTACGATTTTTTGAAGGACCTGGTAAAAGTGCTTCCGCCATACTATAGAATATTAGCGATTACGAAAAGAAAGTTAACGAAATTGATAAAATACCTTAACAAATGAATATTTCACTTGCGAGTTCTAAGAAGAACTATTTTTTAAGAATATTAACAACAAATAACTATGTAAAATACGGAAATCGACAAAATCTTTGAACAAAACTGTCAGTAAACAAATTTTTGACAGAACGAGCTAAATGCGATTATTTTGCCGGTGTAAATGCACACTCGATTTCAACCAATCACAAACGTTTATTTTAAGCCCTATCTTTCCCAATGCTTTATTCTTACACTGAATGGAGTAACTGTTATCATTGACACACTACAAATTTGTTCATATTAATTCAAAAATTTTGAGTTGGCAGTACTTATTATTTGAATTGACATTTAATTTTTACTTCTCGCACGAGTGCGGGAAATAGAAATTTTCGCACCCATATGAATGCGTAAAACTGTATGTTATATTATATGAGTACAAAAAATTGTTTTTGTAATTTCTTTTAGTTAAATATATGCCGTTGAAGTATACCAAATTTGATTTTCTCTGACCTCTTATTTAAGAAGTTACAGGTTTTGAAAAAGTGTTCCCCTAATTTTTTTGAGCAGTGTACGATATACCTTCCGTACGGTTTCGATTGTATGACTTTAGGTGGATTAGATAATTTCATCCAAAGATGAATCCTCAAAATTTTACCTACCATAGGCAATTCTACTTCGTACACAAAGTATTAACTGTCAGTGGACTTCACTTTGAATATGTCAAACAAATATTCTATTGACATATATCATTTTTTCTAGAAAATTTATTATCATTTTCAAATTCACTTGTGTCGTAGTACATTTTCATGGAATGAAATAATGAAACGAGGAAAATTAGGTAAGAATATATATTGTTTAGAAACATCCTTGCTTATAAAATGAATAAAAGCGTATATAATTTTAATGTATAACAAAATATTTGCATATTGCTTTTGCGGAAATGAATCTTTGGCTAACGTAGACCAGTGTTTTCCAAAAACGCCCCCCTTTAGGTAAGAATGTTGTTCGTGGTATTTTTTTTTTCATACCCAACTTTTTATTTGTAGAATATCAAAAAACACTACAATTAAATTCAATGAACAAATAAAGGAATTTCTTTGTTCTTTACTTTTCAAATCTTCAGCATTGTCAAGAACTATGACAGTAGGTATTATGATGATCCCAAAAAGTACTTTTGGGATCTTCCATTCGCCTTGATGTAAATCAGTAAAACGATTGCTTCTTTGATATTTATTACGTTATTAATTTTAAAATAAATTTTAAAAAGGTCTCTAGGAACATCTACCTCACAAAGTGGCAGTAATACAAAGAATAAAAATGTGTTTTCCGTTATTTTCAATAACCACAATGTGTAGATTGCGGAGAAGTCTTATCAAAAGTCAGTATGAAGCCATAAAACCTACTTCGATATTTAAATGTCGTAACCAGTTATCGAGTTTTACATGGCATTGCAAAAACCAATAAGTGATATTCAGTTGCTGAATTTTAATTTTAACAGTAGCTGCTGAGTTGGTGGAAATATTTATTTGTGGTAAGCAAACTACATAATTATAAATATTATCTAGAATAAGTGACATTGCAGAAGATATTTGAATAGTAATTGTTGAAAATATCAAGAAATGTACGTACTGCCACACTTGGTAGTATGTTGGTGGTTAAAATTGTTTATAGAAGGTTGTACAGGTAATACTCATTTACCGTGATTAATGCGGACCGAGAAATCATCACGAAGGACGAATTTCACGATTAGTGAATAACTCGGGATTTTCAGAATTACCAATAAAAAAAGTTCTATATATGTATGTAGGTATTTATAAATATTTATTAATAATAGGAAATAATTAAACTAAACATGTATTGTATGTATGTACAATGTATATGTATATATGAATTATACTATATTTGATCCTGATGTACACGGGATTGGATTCTCCAATGATGACGAACTTGGTATACAGCATGCTTAAAGAACGAATGAATTTTAGTTTGTTTAGGCTTCGATTTTTCTTTTAACATGAACGCATACGGTTCTATATGCGTATTTATTCCTAAGCGCTAGCCTTTATGGCTCGGTTTTCTTGAGGGTCATATAGAGCTCTTTATATAGGGCTCTTTATTTTATCCACGTGTTCCATTATTTCCTTCAAAACCGGAATTGTAAGATTTTTTTCTTATTTCTGGTTCTACCGCAACTTCCACCTCGAATTCAGAAGAATCTTCTACAGAAGACTCTCGGCACTCTTTGTCGTGAGATTTAAGTAGATCAACCACATTATCAAATGAGACGTCAAGACCTAGATTTTGGCCAAGTTGGACAACTTCGGCATTTTGTTCTTCGTCTGGTTCAAAATCTGGTGCTATTTCGGGCCACAGATTTCGCCATGCTGCTGATAAAATATTAAGTATAGCATCATGGATATTGTGCCCTTTCCAAAACTCTTTAAGAGTTACTTTTCCTTCACCATCAGTCGCTTGTTGGTAGGTATATTTGTGGTATTTCGCCTTGAGATTGGCAATGACTTACTGGTTCACTGGCTGGATTAGTGATGCTGTATTAGACGGTAAAAACTGTAAGTTAATAAAATCTGGTAAATTTTCAAGGCATACATTGTAAGATGTGGCGTTATCAACGAAGAAAATAACTTTTTTCGCCAAATTTTTATTCTCTAAATATCTCTCTACAGCTGGACTAAAATAATGTAGAAGCCAATTTTCAATAATTTCACGAGTTCTCCAAGCCTTTCTATTACTTTTGAATATAACTGGTAAGTCGGCCTTGGTTAAATTTTTTAGAGCTCTGGGATTTTCAAAATTATAAATCAGCAAAGGTCTCATTTTAAAATCACCAGATGCATTGGATCCCACTAGTAACGTAAAACGCTCTTTTGAAGCTTTATGACCTGGTACCCTTTTTTCTTCTTGCATTATGTATGTTTGTTTAGGAATTTTTTTCCAATTAATTTCAGTCTCGTCGAAATTAAATACCTGAAAGGGTGTATAACCTTCGATTAGTGTTGTACAGTTTTCACAAAATGCATTGGCTGCCAATTTATCTGCGGAAGCTGCCTCACCATGCCTAATTGCAAGTTTTAAGCCAGTTCGTTTTTGAAAACGAGTAAACCATCCAGCACTTGCTTTGAATTCTAATGTGCACGTTGGATGTTCTTTTTTGATTTCAGAAAGTATGCTAAGGGTCTTCTTACGAATTGTTTCACTAGATAAGTCAGCGTTTCTTTTTAAACCATTTTAACAATCGCGTTTCAATAGTTACCAAATTTGCATTTCTTAAATTAACCACTCTCATTGAACCATGAGTTGTTTTGCAATGTTACTATATCTTTCTTTATCTTAGTAATGTCTTTTACGCTAGACCTTGACATATTGAATCTGCGGGCAATATCCGCTACCCGACAACCTCCCTCTGCTTGTTGGATAATTTGAATTTTGGTTTTTAATTCACTATATTTTTTCGATGTACTAATTTTTCGTCTTTTCTGTGCGTCTCCCATATTATTTAATATAGGAGATAAATGCTAACGTATTATTAAGTGTAAAATTAATCTTACGCTACAGGCATCCAATATCAAACTGATGCTGTAGAAATTCGTTGCTTAAATAAATACATAAATGTATTACAGGAAACAATACATAAAAGACTCCATTCACACTAGAAATGAAATTTTAAACGTTTAATTCTTTATTTTCAAAACACAAAATAATACAAACACAGTTTAAGCTTGATACGTCGGCAGATAACATAGAAAAAAGGAGTAGATAGGATTCGCCGGTTCTAGACCCACACTCCACCCAAGTGCTTCGAACAGCTTTGAACTGCAACCCTAGTGCTTCGAAACAGGTAATATACAGCTTACAATGGGCTTTAAATGGTAGATATAGGTTTTGAAGCTGATCAGAGCTGTATATTACCTGTTTCGAAGCACTTGGGTTGCAGTTCAAAGCTGTTCGAAGCACTTGGGTGGAGTGTGGGTCTAGAACCGGCGAATCCTATCTACTAAAAGGCAATAAATTAAAGCTGGATGAAACTCGTGACAACTTAGCAAGAATAAGCAATTTCTTACTTTACAATATGCTGCATGACATGGAAAGTGCAACACCAAGAATGGGTGCGAATTTTTTGACCAAACTTGGTAGAAACGTATAACTAGTCAAAAGCAATAATTGATTAAAATTTTGTTGCGATAGATCAAGTGGTCATGACACATCTGACACTTCATTCAGTTTTCGCTGACATTAATGTGTGGTGTATTAATTGTTTGTTTGAAATTAATTTCAACGGTTTTGTCTTATTATACCTTTGTTTAACGTGTTTAAAGAGTTTTATTATGCCTAGAGTGCGGCAACGTGGAAATTATCGCCAATTAAGCGAATTCGACAGAGGTCGAATTGTTGGTTTGCGAGAAGGTGGTTTTTCATACAGGGAAATTGCAAATCGCCTTAACCGGAACCAATCCACCATTATGCGCTGTTATCAATCATGGACTAGGGAAGGTCAGGAAAGACGCCAAAGAGGAACCGGAGGCCGAAGAAAAACTAATGAGATACAGGACCGCCGCCTTCGCTTAATGGCACTAAGAGACAGGTTTTCCAGTACCAGATCAATTGCTGACGTGTGGTTAGGTAATATTGGTCGTCCTGTAACCCTTCGAACCGTTTATCGTCGAATTAGGGGTTTCGGTTTACAATCTTATCGTCCACATCTTGTGTTACCACTTACGGCTCAACACCGACAGCAACGTTTGGAGTGGTGTAGATTGCGACTGCACTGGAACGTGGAATGGCACAGGGTGGTATTCAGTGATGAATCTCGATTTTGTCTAGGGATGCATGATGGCCGTATGAGGGTCAGACGAAGACGTGGGGAACGTCGTGATATTCAGTTTTCCGTTGAAACGCATGTGCATCGAGCAGTGGGTGTTATGGTATGGGGTGCTATAGCATATGGGAGTAGGTCTCAATTGGTGTTTATCCAAACCGCCATGAACGCCCAGCGTTACATTGATGAGGTGGTAGAACCCCATATTCTACCATATCTTCAAACGCTCGAAGACCCACTTTTCCAGCAGGATAATGCCCCTCCCCACGTAGCGAGAATTTCTATAAATCGCTTGGAAGAGGCTCATGTCAATATCTTGCCATGGCCACCCAAATCCCCCGACCTCTCGCCAATAGAACATGTGTGGGACATTATGGGACGAAAACTTATGAATTTAGCCAATCCCCCGCAGACACTAATAGCTCTCCGGCATGAATTACAGGTTGCTTGGGACACCATACCCCAAGAGGATATCGACCACCTAGTCGAATCAATGCCACGAAGAGTGAGGGAGTGTGACACTAATAGGGGCGGTTCAACACATTATTAATAAAAATTATGTTAAATTGTGTTACTCTTTTGTTTTTTTTCTTTGAAATTTTAATCAATTATTGCCTTTGACTAGTTATACGTTTCTACCAAGTTTGGTCAAAAAATCCGCACCCCTTCTTGGTGTTGCAGTTTCCATGTCATACAGTATACACTGATATATTTATATTAGTTACTTATTAAATATCACGGTGGTACGAATTTTACCGTGATTTCTTTTAATGCGGACCAAAACCAAAATCACGGTGATGCGAATTTCACGATCAGCGCGTTCATGATGTATGAGTATCCACTGTTTAGTGAACAATGATTAATTACAAGATGTGAGCATAGTTACTCATCAAAGGATCGGGATACTTTGCTGTAAAAAAAAAACATTTAACAAATAAGAGAGTTGTCTTTAAAGTTTTTATTTAATAGAATAAATAAGGAATTAAGAGAAAACTTCGATTAAGAAAATAAAGCAATTTCAATTTAAAGCAGGTAAAATTATGGGAACGTAAATATACAGGGATTATTTACAAGTCGGTTCAAAAGTAAAGATTTAAGTTAAAAATCAAAGATATCTAACGATACGTGTTTATACTTGCGTGTGTATGAATCCGCACATTTTCAACCGTGGTGCGCCGATAAAATGACTCGAAGAACTCGCGAAACTACTAGGGCTAGTAAAGGCGCAATTCCACTGAGGCAACATTTAGGCAACACGTGGCATGCGGCAATGGCGCATGCACACGTAGTCTTTCAATTGAAGGAACATGCAGCGCAAGACGGAAGTGTCGTCGCCGCATGCCACTTGTTGCTTGATGTTTCCGTACGCATGCGTCACTTTTCGACAAACATAAACGCTTACTGTATTCCCAAATACAATTTACGAGCACACCTGTTCTAAAATACGCTTCAATCATGTAAGTTTTGTGTGCTGTGGTGTAAACCATAATTGAAAAACTACCGTGCGAGCAAGTTGAACTGAAGAAGGCTGGCAGCACAAATTTTCTGTTAGCAACACTGAGTGGTTGGTATTGAGTAATTTGGTTACTTAATAGTAAACAAAGGTTAATGCTATCGTAACCTAACATCTTACTGTCAGATAGTAAAAATTGATGGATGCGAGAATTGAATTTTATAGTACATTTTTTAAAATGAAAGCCAGAATTGTTGTGTTATTAAAGACATCGCCCCGTAATATTTGACTACGTTTAAAGATTTATTTTTGTTGCTGCGTTTTTTCAAATCCTTCATATCGTGATAACAAACTTCAGAAACCATGGAATGAAATATTCACTAGAGGAGCTAGGACATATCAAGAAAACAAATTATATATTGGAATGGTGTAATTCTGCTCTGATTTAATTTCATTTTAGTGATTGTAACACTGGTTTATTTTCAATAAAATTTTTAACTAACCACATTATAAAATACAATAGACACACATGAATCTCCACAAAACACATAGATATGAAAGCACTTATTTAAGTTGATTAGTGTACTGTGATTGACACTACAACAAATGTTCAAAATGACCCCCATCATTCTCAGTACACAGCTGTACACGTTGTTTAATATTTTCAAATACCTTCTGTAATGTATCGATACTTATGCTATTAATCGCTTGAGAGATTGCATTTTTAAGCTCGTCTATATTGTGCAACCTTTGTTGAAAAACCTTTTGCTTCAAGTATGCAAACAAGAAAAAATCCAATGGTGTCAAATCGGGTGAGTGCGGTGGCCATATTCCTCTACTTATTAGTCTGTCATCAAAATACTCTTGTAGATACGTTATTGTTCTTGCAGCTGTATGCGCAGAGGCTCCATCCTGTTGAAAGTACCCATGTTGCAACTCATCTTCATGTAGTTCATTAACAAACACGTTAAGGATATTTTCTTGGTATCATGCAGCATTTATTGTACCGTCGAAAAAGATTGGTCCTATTATTCGTCTTCGAGACATGGCTACCCATATTCCAATCTTTATAGGATGTAAATCATTTTCTTCGAATATATGAGGGTTCTCCGATGACCATGTACGACAATTTTGACTATTAACATAGCCGGAAAGGTGAATCCATGCTTCATCTGAGAAAAATGTCAGGTTCAAGTCATCGTCATTGTTAAGATGATCCATAAACCATTGACAATAATGCCGCCTTTGCTCAAAATCCTGTGCATATAAATGTTGGTGTACAGTAACTTTGTAAGGGTGCATATGCAAATGCTTCTTCAAAGCAGTTCGACAGCTACCGTAAGACACACCTAGAATTATTAAATATAATACAATATTTCAAATATAATATGTATATTTATACCAGACTGAGCAGACAGCTTGCGTAAAGATTTCTTTGGACTAGCATGCATTCGTTCTGCTAAATCCTCTACAATATCTTCAGTCAAAACGTAGGGCTCGTTAGCTCGCTTTCGCTTCAAGATACTTCCTGTTTCCGTGAACCTTCTTACTAATCTACTACAATGCTGGACAAAAGTTTCATACACAATAGGCACGTCAGGGAACTGGGTAGTAAATTGATGTATACAAGATTGATTGGAATAGATCCATTGCCCATTCTCATCTTGAACACCACTACGAAAGTAAGCCATCAGAATGAAGGTGTCTTGTTCAATAGTGAAGGGCATGTAAGCACGCACTTGCTACGTATAATTGTCTTAAGAAACACAGTTTTAGTATACTTAAACAGAACTATAAACTTGAAGCAAAAAATTCGAGATCTAACGAAACACGATAAATGACGGATGACAGTTGTCAAAATAAACAGCAGCAGTGACTAGGCAGGGTCTTAAACATTCGATCAAAAAAAAAGTATCACAGCAGGGATTTTGGTGCAACCAACCTTCTTCAGTTCAACTTGCTCGCACGGTACAAGATGTCAGAGAGAAAATATATAGACAAATATTAATGACAGAATGACACTTAATGATATAACTTAAGACAGACGTTTTACATTCCATGTTATCAATATAATTTTTGATCTCGCAGCAGTTGAGTCGCTCTCGCAACCGACATGCGCCACTATATTAAAATGACATCGAATTTGAGATGTTGGAAAATTTTACCTGTCAAGTAATGTAACCTATAAAACCCATTTCAGGACTGTCATAAATAATAATATTCATACACCTTTTGACATTTGACATAATTATCTTTTGACGTTTGTTATAATTGTCATCTAAACATTTCAAAGTTGTCAACAATGTTTGCCTCCTAAACAGTATAGCCCAATGTTATATAAAATATAGGTGTAAAAAAAATAATATTTAATAGCTTTATTTATAATATTTAATTTGTAATTGGCTTTCATGTAATAATATTTTACTATTTATGCCTCGCCATGTTTGAGTGATAAACAACCACGAAGTACACTCAGAAAACGTATTATATATTTAGACTCAAAATAATGTTACTCCTATAATATGTGGGCAAATGCTAAAATACAACAAATTGTTGTTGAAATTTTAAATTTTAATTCTTCATAAAACATATTAGGTGATAGATTTCAAATCATGAGGTTCTTCTGGAACTTATCTAAAATTTTTAATAGTGGCAAACTCTATTTAATACCAATTATACCGTAGTCGTCAAAATTTAATTTCGGTTTTCACTTCTATCCCATGCAGAAGATGACCTTATAATATGCAGCGATGCCTGCTTGCTAACAGTGGTGGGAGAGCAACACAGTGCCGGGGGATCCTCACGCCTTACATTTCATAGGAAACGTTTGTCTTGGCAGCCTCGCTTATGTTTATCTTTAGTTTCTTTCCTCGCGCTCTTTTCCTCTTTCTACTTTCGTATCAGAAATTAAAATATGTCGACTACGGTATATCATCTATTATATAAACTTAAGATACTAGCAAAAACAAATGACCAAAACAGTTTTTTGCTTCAGATGTAAAATTTACAGTATGCTAATTAATATGTTTTATAAATAATATCATATATTTTTATCTTATCTAAGTAAAAGCTATTTATGTACATAGACAGCTAAGTACGAAAAAATAGTAGTGCGTTGAAGAAAGTTAAAAAACAAACCACAACATATTACAAACTCTATATATGTAGCTGTAATTAATTTTTTAAGTAAAATATAATTATATGTTCATGGTACAGCAAAAAAGTAACAATTTTGAAATAATTAGACATAATATGCATGCCAGATGTGGAAAACAATAGCAGTACTAAGAAAAAAATATAATATGTAAAGAAAAACGTAATAATTGCTTTCTTAATATTTTGTCGTATAGCTTTTGTTTGCGATGACTGCTTCGCAACTTCAAGGCATGGAATCAAATAATGTTTCACATCGCACATCTGGAATGTTCTTTCGACTGTTTCCCATAATTAATTCTTGTGTGAAGATGTATATCCTGAAATATTAATTAATTCGTTTAATTTTATTGTTTTGAAATTGTTCCGGTCGATCGAAATTTGTAGTGGTATTGAATCGTTGCCTTTAGTTCGTCCTTTGACCGCGTCGATAGCCAAAACGACTCGACTATATCACAATTGACCAGAATTGTGGAGTAATGAAATACCGGAATACAGAGATAACAGATTAAAAAATGATAAGCTGAAACATTTAGCCAGAAAATTCGAATGTAATGTGACTGAGGTGTAAAAGAAAATCATGAATTTGCGTTCTGCCTTCCATCGTAAGAGAAAAAAAAACTACAACAATCCACGAAAAACGGCTCATCCCCTAACAATAAAGGGAAATGATTTGCTATTGAGCTGTTATGTTTTTTTTATTAAACGCCGATCTGTCTAGGTCAACAACGGCTTGCACGAACTGGTGATATTGTTGTACAACAGTTGGCAGCACATTTTTTCATAATCAGCGAGTACATACTCGAAATATTCCCCGCTCATTCGCAAAAAATGTCGAAATAAACTTTCATCGTCGGCAATCAATTTGTTCTGAAAATCATTCTGAGCCCTTCGACCACCAACATATAATTGACGCTTCCATTATCCTTTTTCGTATTTAATGTTTTGCAAAGACATAATGCAACAAACTGAAGTCGCCTCAATGGAATTGGTTTAGACACATGCTATGTATATATAAAAGGAAATAATGCGGATACATGAAATAACAAGAAAGAGAATAATAACGGGTAAATTCCGCTGTAGAGCAACCGTAGACACGTGTTTCTGACTATTGGCCGTCATCAGTACGGTGTAGCCAAGGAATAAGGTGGGATAACCTTGGAGATGTAAGCTATACGGAAGACCATCAGGTGACAGACTCACATTTGTAGATTCAGCTAGAAGATCTTGCATGCAATGCGTCGCGTCATGTAACTCCTCCGCCGCTAGTTGAAAGCCTCATCTGATGTCTCGTTGGACGAAGGTGTGGATTTCATATGTGCGGTCAGCTGTTGGAGCCGTTGTCTCTTCTTCAGAATTGTTGACCTGTACTTGCATAACAACCACATGCCTAGGCATAACATACATATTATTAATAAAATGTCATATATTGAGATAGGTTGTTTATGCAGTTGTACGTTACTGATATTTTCTTGCAGTTCCTGGAAATTTTCTTTACTTTCTTGAAAGTTCTCTATATCTTCTTCGTTGAGAGGTTCCAATGGGTTCGAAGTTATTTGTAAATTATTTAAATTAGGCAATTTAGGTAAGATTATTTCGTGATTTTTATTTTCTAGAATTTTTAAATTTACTTCATTGATTCTAATATTAAATGCAATACGTTTGATTTCAATTAGAACAGTTTCTTTTATTAATATAAACTCTTTTATTATACTATTACATTGTTTGATAGCTTTTACTGCATTAGGCAAAGTTACAATCCATTTATTTATATCAAACATTTGAAGTTTAGTTTCTTGAAGTTTTACAAAATCGAACATGCATGACTTATAATTATTTATTAGAGAATGTTAAAAGTTGAATTTCGCAAACAGTATCCTGGTTGATAATTTTCTTCTTGGTTCTCACAGATGTAGACCTTTTCAGTTACTTCTGGGCATTTTTCATTTACTAATACATACTTATTTTCACTTATCGCTACATAGGATTTTGTAGGAGTAATTTGTCGGAATAGTGTTTCGTTAATATGCATTGGGAGTGGAAATACATGATAGTAATGATAAGGTTCATTATTGATGAAGAGTATTTGTACAATGAACATTATTCTGTCATCTTTTATATATGATTTGATTTTTATTATTTTTTCTAGAACATGGACATTTGTTTTAGTTGGCTCCAAGAGTAATTTCAAGGAGTTGTCTATCTTAAGAGTTTTCATTTCGTGAACTAAATCATTTGTAGATAGGATTGCCGGATGATAAATTTCTCGCTTTGCAAACGTAATAGCGGTTATAATTATATCCATATTTTCATTGATTATATTTATTAGGAATATCATTTGATTAAAGATACTTTCGACTCGAATTTCATATAGATTTGCTTCTAGTTTTCTCAAATGTCTTTCAAGTAACATTTGATTTTTTTGTATTGTATCTGTAGTATATGTTCGAATTTTTCAATGGCTTGTTTCACTAATGAAATTTGTTTGTTTGCTACATCTTTTAATCGAATTTTAATCGAATTACCCACTTTACCCACACAAAAAACAGAGTATAGTGCCTGAGAAAGAGACACATGCGTCGCATTAGACTAACTACATATTTTTGAAAAAATAATTTCAAGTCTTTCTGGAGTATAAAAGATTTCGATCATATGATATGATAAATGTGTATATATATTTTCATATATGCAAATAATGACATCAGAAAATCAATGATGTTTAATAAAAACCTGTATTAGAATTGCTATTGATGGATTTTATCTAATCTATGTTAATAAACTGGAAGATTACTAATATGGGTGAAGTGCAAGTTACATAATTGTTATACAGAATGCATTAATGTGTGGTTTTTAAATTTTAATTCTATTTGTAAAATATTTTGCTTGCAAGCTTAATTTAGTTTTAATTAATATTGATGATAACAAGTACAATATGATTAATAAAGTTTAATTTATTCAATTCATCATATATAATACATGTAATGTGTTGTTTTTATGCGTGTAGCCAAGACAATAATAAGATTATTTTTTGATAATACCCTTTCGTAATTGGGCTCAATAACTTAAAAACAAATTATTTAATTAGGCATGAGTACAATTATTAAATTATCGGGTATATAGTAATTTGTGAAGCCGATTGTTACTCGTTTAGTGTTATACCCTGAACCCAGATCGACTGTTGAAATTGAGTAATTTTTGAAGAAAATCTGGGATAATAATAGGTAGTTGGTGTGTAGCGTTAGCCACGTTACCTTTCTAGAGTAATGAAAAACTGGAGAGTGTAACGTCCATATAGCTACATACATCTTACGGGTTGTTATGAGAGCGTATTATGTATTTAATAACTATGATGTTATTTATTAACATTAGCTAACAAATAACATCTATTTAGATTTAATTGAGAAGTATATTAATTTATGTCGATGTATATGCTCTGTGAAGTCTTGGATCACACTAATTACGCCAATATAACCAAACTCACTCAAAAGAAGTGAGACATCCCTTCGAAAATTGACAAATTTACTTGAATCTCCTGATTTAACTCTTGAACGGAAAAATAAGACGAACATTTAATGTAAAACATGTACCATTAAACTGCCATGTTGAAATAAAGCAGCATATAAAGGTTGCTGCTATTAAGTTGAACTCTCTTATGGGTTTATTATAGTAACAAGGAAGAAATATACAGACAGTCCGGGAAATCAGAAAGACTGACTAGTAGGACTGTAAACTGCTAGCAGAAACAAGCCTATATAGACTGCTGGAAAAAATTAGGGGACCCCTTTTTTCAAAACCTGTAACTTTTGAAATAAGAGGTCATGGAAAATCAAATTTGGTATGCTTCAACGGCATATATTTAATTAAAGATAATTACAAAATAGTTATTTTTGTACTCGCCGCCTGTAAAGTCACATTTGGCGCACGTGTAGCTCGACTGGGAAATACGTTTTCCTGGTTGAGGCGACTGTAAAAATTGAAAAAAACACTAGCACTTTGGGACATTTAAAAAAAAATCTAACTTGGTAGTAATAAAATTTAGTCTATAAAATGCTACTTCCCCCCACTATTCTTCACTAAAAGTTGGGGAAATAGGAGTAATAATTAAAAATTCATCGAGAAAAATTGTGGCGCCATCTATTTGACGATATTTTAAGCGACATCTTAAGCAAGATTCACGCGCCATCTATTTGTACCACATCGACATTCATATTGGCAGTTCGGAATTGTTTGTATTTAAACCAAAAAACGCAATAAATGTACTATAAATTTATAAATATAAGAATAAATACCTCATGTCTGCATTGTGTAAGAATATAATAACTTAATTTTAGGGAAAGGTGAGTAATAGTTACGTACATGAAATGCTTAAATTAATTAGGTAATCTATCTTAGGTTAGGTATGATACCAATGACATTAATCAATAATATTTTTTTAATTTAATGTTCGTACAAAAAATATTGTACAAACCACTTGCGTGAAGACATCTTCCACGCATTCGCGCAATTAAAAGCACTCGCTTCCTGCGGTCGCTCGTGCTTACAATGTGCGCTCATGCGGGAAAATAGTCTTCCCGCACTTGGTTCGTAAATAACTATTACGAACCAAGTGCGGGAAGACTATTTTCCCGCATGAGCGCACATTGTAAGCACGAGCGACTGCAAGAAGCGAGTGCTTTTAATTGCGCGAATGCGTGGAAGATGTCTTAACGCAAGTGGTTTGTACAATATTTTTTGTACGAACATTAAATTAAAGAAATATTATTGATTAATGTCATTAGTATCATACGTAACCTAAAATAGATTACCTAATTAATTTAAGCATTTAATGTACGTAACGATTACTCACCTTTCCCTAAAATTAAGTTATTATATTCTTACACATGGCAAACATGAGGTATTTATTCTTATATTTATAAATTTATAGTACATTTATTGCGTTTTTTGGTTTAAATACAAACAATTCCGAACTGCCAATATGAATGTCGATGTGGTTCAAATAGATGGCGTTTGAATCTTGCTTAAGATGTCGCTTAAAATATCGTCAAATAGATGGCGCCACAATTGTTTTGGAAGAATTTTTAATTATTACTCCTATTTCCCCAACTTTTAGTGAAGAATAGTGGAGGGAAGTAGTATTTTATATACTAAATTTTATTACTACTAAGTTAGATTTTTTTTAAATGTCCCAAAGTGCCAGTGTTTTTTTCAATTTTTACAGTCGCCTCAACCGGGAAAACGTATTTCCCAGTCGAGCTACACATGCGCCAAATGTGACTTTACAGGCGGTGACTACAAAATAGCTATTTACCTAACAAGTGCGGAAAATGAATTTTTCCGCACGAGTCTGCCGTTCACCGAACGACGCGTAGCGGAGTTCGGTAAAGCAGCCGAGTACGGAAAACACATTTTCCGCAAGTGTTAGGTACAATAGTTTTTCTACGAGCGTGAAAAAAGTCAACAGAACTAATCAAAGGTTGAGATATTTTTAACTTTGTATACGTGCTTATATTTAATTTAGAAAAATATTTTATTAGATTATTGATAAAGTAAACATAAGGTAAAATATTATTAACAATAATAGTTACATGTCAAAATCTAATACCTAATTATTTATATTATAATTTATTGTAAAAGTACAATTATTTACATTACTTAAATTTATAGCAGGTGCTAGTTGCTTGTTGAATGGCTGCAATTTTGGATCTGTTGCTCTTTGCTGTTCTGGGATAATAATGTTAGTCGAGTGTAGTTCATTTTCGAATTCCTGTTCAAAGTTGTGCTGAGTACTTGGGCCAGGCTGTATGTCAGTGGAGGCGATAGAGCTGCTGGTAGTGGCTGATTGCGGTCTGAATATTTTGCTTGCATACACTTTTTATTTTCCAGGGATTCATCCAGATATCCTTCGGCGACTTTTGTTGACTGCTACCCGCCATGACGTTTAAGATTCGTCATCCCTACTCCAGCATCTGCAAGGGTCGTGGCAGAAGAGCGCCTATAGCAGTGTCCAGTGTAGGCTTCTGGATCCGGAAGTCTTAAATATGCGGCTACATCCGACGGTATTTTCCCAAATTTGTTTATACCAACACACTGGATACTGCATTCTCCGTTGTGATGCTGGACAAAAAATCTCTTGTGAGGAGTATGTTTCGGTTTAAGCAATGTATATTTTCTGACACACTTTAAGTTCCTCTCCCCAGTCTACTTGTGTGCGTTTTATTGTTGAGTATTTTAACTAAAATCATGGAGCTTTCCTCTTTCACGTTTTCAATTAATAAATTTGTTAATTCTTCCCGCCTGCACGCCCCAGCTATTCCGAAAATTGTCGCCACTTTATGGAGAAGATCGATGTTATCTGGAGCATCGTCCTTCTCTACGTCATCTGGACTTAAAATTTTTGATTTTTTTGGTGTAGAACCAACCATCTTTTTCTTGCGAAAAGCAATTACCTTGAAATATCTGCTTATGTCGATATTTCTCTTGAGCTTGAGCATGGTTTTCAGCATTGAGTATTTTGACCATAGTGTGGACGGTTGACAGGATGCAGATAATTCAGAAAAATACACTAAATAAACATCTTCTTTATCAAAACTTGTAATGCTTTTCCTTAAGCTCCATTTGCAAAAGATCTCGTATTCTTTTTCATATCTTCTCTTTGATTTTTCTGGTAACAAGTCCGTTTTCACATTTTCTGCTGCCAGAAAACTTTCATCGGAAACTTCCTCGCTTGTATTCTCATCGATTCCCTCGAGACAAATATTCATTTTAATGAGGATTCACTTATTCACGAGCAAAATATTTTAGAAATGCACTGACAGTTTTCTGACAATAAACAAACAAAAATGAAAGTAAATAACTGGTTAGTTACACATGGTAACTAAAGCATTTCGCAACCACCATAATATTCCGGCTTATTATTAATTTGACATATTGAGGTGGAAAATTATTTCCACACGGTGCGGAAAATTATTTCCGCACGGTGCGGGAAAATTAATTTTCCACACTAAAATGTGTGTGGAAAATTCAATTTTCCGTCCGCTTGTAGAAAAACAATTTTACAACTCTTACTTGCTTCTAAGTTACACTAAAAATGTAAATTAATAACGCAAAACAAAATGGAAACAACTGTCATAGTATCGATGAGGTGTTGTAGGGTTTTTTGTGGATTGGTGAGATTTAATACCGTGTATGCCCTCCACGAGCAAGAATCACTTGCTCACACCTGCGTGGCATGCTACGCCCTAGTCTGCGAAGATTTCTTGGGTATGCTTTCTCAATCAGGGCTTGTGTCAGTTCCTGTATGGTTAGTGGTAGATTATGGCGCTTGCGAACACACCTCGGTCAAGCAGATCCCGCACTCCTTCAATAGGATTCAGGTCAGGATTTAACGCCGGCCATTCCATGACCTGAATTCCACATTCTTGTAAAAAAATTTTGGTGATGCCGGCGCTATGTGGCTTTGCATTGCATTAGGATGAAATTGGGACCGACGCCATATGCAACAGGCACCACATGGTCATCCAAGACATTTTCGATGTAATTCATTGCATTTAATCTATTAGGAACCACAAAAAGATGTCTACACCGATTCCAGCCCAAACCATCACAGATCCAAGACCAAATCTATCCACTTCCTGTATAGTACCGGCTGGGTAGCGTTCACCAGGGCGTCTATATACACGTACTCGACTGTCGCAATTAGTTGAACGAAATCTGGACTCGTATGTAAACAGAACAAGCGTCCAGTGACGAAGTTGCCAATCTCTGTGATCAAGAGCAAACCTCATTCGCGCTGCTTTGTGATGCTGCGTAAGGCTTCTTGGTTTCAAATTCGCTTCTTTTAATCTGTTTCTAACAGTTTGATCAGAAATTTCTATTGCATGTGCTCGTCTTAGGTAGTTTAGGAGGTCTTGATTTTGAGTAGTGTTTCGATTTCGATCTTGTCCAGCTCTTCTGACATATTGGCCAGTCTCCCGATAACGATTCCATAAACGCTGAATAACAGATGGGGAAACTCCAAGGTCACAGCTAACTTGCACATCACTAAGATGCCTCATTTTCCTTCTAATCAACGATGATTGACAACTGAATTCATCTGTCATCTTTGGTAGGCTTTCATACGCTAATTCAAAGCATACTTTAAATTTTTTCTATTTTGTTTTGCTTTATCAATTTACATTTTTAAGTGTAACTTAGAAGTAACTTAGACTTGTAAAATTGTTTTACTATTTTTTTAAAGTTAAATATATGCCGTTGAAACACACCAAATTTGATTTGTCTAGAACAATTATTTAAAAAGTTACAGGTTTTGAAAAAAGTGTTCCCCTAATTTTTTAAGCAGTATATTATCTTAATAACGAAGAAATGAAAAATGTAATTTTTTGGTGAAATTTTGACACAAGAAATTAACATTACGGTCCTAGTACATACGTACGTTCATAAATAGACACATAAAAATACAAAGAAAGTTCAGACAAACTAGAATAGTCCAACTGTGTTTATTCTAAACACAGTTGGATTATTGACTAAAAAGAACTCTAGGGGTATTAATCTTGACCATACGTATGTTCATAAATAGACACATAAAAATACAAAGAAAGTTCAGACAAACTAGAATAGTCCAACTGTGTTTATTCTAAACACAGTTGGATTATTGACTAAAAAGAACTCTAGGGGTATTAATCTTGAAAATGGGCCAACAGCTGATACGGAAAATCGTGTGTAATTTTTTTTAGCTATTGAAAGTGTAAATACTTTACTAACTTTGTGCAAAGACGTGTGTTCACTCTCTCTATCATTGCATTAAGTAAAATGGTGGTCCTGAAAAGGACCAATATGTGAAACAAATGGATTATTACTATTTCCTTCCTCACCTACGCGCCTTGCCGTTGTAAAAGTACGTTGGCGAAGATCTTTCTGTCTCAATTTTATTCCCATCATGCACCGGTGTTTTCATATAAGGCCCAAAAAAGAAATCTAATCCGCACTGCCAATAAAATGTGCTGTGACGCGCTATCGTGCTTGATTTTGTATTCACAAAATAAACATTTAAATTTAACGCATGCGTATAACAGACAAGATCACAAGGTCCATCTGCCTTAATTGGCACGAAATATTACACATGTAATAAATATCTAATTTTACCAATATCCTGTCAACATTAGACAAACTTTTTGCGCTTTATTTTTTGGGTTGGCAGCTCGAGCCTCTAACCAAATGTCGCCACCGGCTTTTAATGTAATATTATTCTAGAATAAACCTTTATGAATGCATTACATATTGCTTGAGCCTTATTTGAAGTACCTACTGTTGTTTGGCAATTCTATGAAAGATGCCGCTGTTTATATAGACTATAAAAAAGTAATTACTGATAGTTTCAGCATATATTTATTTAAATCATTTCCAACGAGGAAAGGACTTTCCAAACTTTGTCATTATTTAGACGATTGCATACATCCATTACTAGAATAGTTAAGTCTAAATTTACATGACTAACATATGCTTTTACAGTTGCGTATAGATATTTTAAACCGTATTTTGTTCAATTTCTGATGATAGTGGTTTCGTATTTATTTGTGGTGTTTATTTTTATGAATATACCTGTTTACAATGGTAAACATCCAATTCCACAGATAAACATTACCTCAGCCCGATAAGATAAAGTTGTATAAAAGACCTGCCAACTCGAGCGCATGTTACAGTTTCAAGTTAGGAGTTTCTACGATAAGTTTTCTGATTTTATCAATTTACAGACATCATGAGTGGCCTTAAAATTCTAATCACCAGTCCAGAAATTCCACAAGTTGCTATCGATCTATTAGATGAAAAGTAAGTACAAAGTGCAAATTATTATTAAGTAGGTAATTCAAAATTATTTAAATTATTTATCTATTCCATCTCTCTACATATTTGTGAACTAGAAATAAATGGTTAAATTTTATGTATTTTTATTTTATATTCTATTAATAATTTCTTTATACTATCTTCATTATGTAATCGTAATCTTAATATTATAAACCTAATAATTTTTAACACTTAATATATTAAGATTAGAATTGAAAAAATATTGAATTTTGTGAAATTTTTATTCATAATTATTGCCTTGTCTTTTATTGTAGATTTGATTTCTAAACGTGACGTAATTCTAATTAATCTTTTTTTATAACTTAAAAGAGTTTAATTTAGACTAATATTATTTTCAGATGTACACTTATCATAAATGAAGAAAAGCCTTACCCTAATAGACAAGAAATTTTAGCGAAATGTCCAGGCGTAGACGCAATTTTTTGGGCAAGCAAAGAAAGATTAGACGAAGAAGTCTTAGACAAAGCAGGTGGGTGCAGAACATAGTATTATGTCTAGAGACAGAGCTGGGCAATTACTTTCAAATAGTAATTAATTACAATTACAAAATACAAGAAATTAATAAAGAAATTTTTCTTATAATTACAGTTACTAATAAAATGTAATTGACAATTACTTTTCTAATTACATTTGCAATATTATTTCTTATAAAATCTGAGGAAAAACGCTTTTTCTATTATGGGAGGGACACTGAAAATTTCGGGAAAATCATAAATAAAATAAAATGATAACAGATTGAAGTACTTTATTGTTTTTCGAAATAATTACCCTTAAGTTCTATATACTTTTCTGTTCGTATAAACCAATTAGTAAAGCATCTATCTCACTCAAAAGTTGGATGCGTGAAATGTGTGTTTCATACGTTTGAACTGGCTCTTCAGGTGATGAAAATCTTTGTCCAAGCATTTTATTTTTAATTTTTAAACGTAAAGAAGTCATATGGGGATAGGTCGGCACTGTAGAGATAATGGCAGAGTAATTCAACGTTCTTGTCGGTCAAATTGCCCATTGATGAAGTAGGATGCCACGGTTCGGATTGCTTTTTCGCAACTCTGCAATAATTTTCGGCAAACAACTGACATTCTGCATCGTCGGTTTTGCTTCACTTTGAAATACCAAGGGAGATTGGTTTGTCTTTCAGGTTCATATGAGTAGATTCTTAGACCATTTAAACATATAGACCCGCCTTAACTATCAAGCAGTGAAGCAAACATAATTCTACGCGGGTGACGTCACGGGTGGGCACGATGCAACTACTATACCTACCTAGACAAAAGTAAAGAAAACCCTTCATTTTAATTTATTAAAAAGCCCAAGCTTCTTATTTGAAGAATATTTGTTTAAAAACATTATAATCTTGATATTTGAAGAAATTTCGTTTATTGTACCTTATCGTACTTTACCTCAAATAAGTATAAATATTTGTAAAGACCAGTCAATTCCATTTACTTTTGGTTATTCAAAAATAAAACTCGAAGCAATTTGTGGTATACATTTATTATTAAGAAAAAGTGAGGTGTGGGTACCACACGACTTTCTTGTACATATATGAATTTCATATTATGCAAAGTTGTTTCTAAATTAAACTTTAAATACATTTATCCTCTTAAAAAAATACGCCTGTGAGTAAATGTGTCTGAATTTTGAACATTCTTTTATACAAAAATTATTTAAAATCCTGTTCCAAATACTTATAGTCTCTTAATCGCACAGAATGCATACTTTGTGAGATATTTAGAAGAAAATGCTACTCGCTAAGAGTAAAGGTATTACTTCCAGTCCAAATTTTGAAATTTTGTTTATACAAAAGAAATTCCAAATCCAGCTCTAAATACTTATCTATACTTATACTCTTGATAAATATTTATAGAATACATAATTTACGACATATTTGTAAAAAATCGCTATGCGATAAAAGTGTTACTTCCGGTCCGAATTTAGAAAAATTGTTTATACAAATGTATTGAAAATTAAGTTCTAAATACTTTTATACTCGTAACGTACCTGTCTAAAAAGCATGGTTTGCCAAATATTTTCAAAAAACTTTTATAACAAAAATTTTCTCAAATTTAATTTTGAGTACATATCAATTCTTTATAAATTTGTTTAAACTTAGTAGTTGACGAAATATTGGCAAAATTCAATTTTTTCACTGAAGTAAACTACTACTTCCATATTTTCAATTATAGTCCAGAAAACAAAATTGTTTTATTTAATTTATTTCTTAATTTATTAGTATATCTGTTCATGCATTCACCTTGATGATATAGCCTAATTTTACAATAATTAAAACTAATAATTTTAATTAAATTTACAATATGATTATTGTCGACATCGTGGTCATACATGTGTTCTTTGTAATTGTTGAAAATTGTGCCATGAACACTGCTCAGAACTTTTATACATAATTTAGCCATTAAATTTTTGGATTGTACCATAAATAAAATTAAAACTATTTAATCAATATTAACACTGTATCTATAACGTTAAAACGGACGTTGGACATACAACAACAGCAGAAACAAGCCCACCCGTGACGTCATATGCCTGCGTTATGTTTGCTTCAGTTCGTATTCAAGGCGGGACGGAAAACGGCGTGTCTATATGTATAAATCTTCTTCTTCTTCTTCTTTGCTGGGTTGATTAGTCAAGCTATCGCTTTTACTTTCTTATACGTAGTATAAGGAAGTATTGTGATGATGAAAATTTTCGACCTCGAGATTTTTGCAGATGTCCACGTTTTGAGGTCCCCTGATACCGAAAAAGTGGTTTTTAAAAAATGTCTCTGTGTGTGTGTGTGTGTCTGTCTGTCTGTCTGTCTGTCTGTCTGTGTGTGACCACGATAGCGGTCAAACCGCTGTAGATATCAATTCCAAATTTTGTATTTACGTGTATAATCTCCCTCTTGAGATCTGATTAGTTTTTCAGTAAAATCGGTAGACCGGAAGTAGCAGTTTACTTCAGTGAAAAAATCGAATTTTGCCAATATTTCGTCAATTACTAAGTTTAAACAAATTTATAAAGAATTGAAATGTACTCAGAATTAAATTTGAGACAAATTATCTTAAAAAAGTTTTTCGAAATTCCAACCGGAAGTAGGTCTGTTACTCTTATCGAAAATCAGTTTTTTGCGAATATCTCGCAAGTCATGCTTTCTAGGCAAGTAGATTACGAATATAAAAGTATTTAAATTATAATTTTAAATATCTTTTGTATAAAAAAAATTTCAAAATTCGGACCGGAAGTACCACTTTTACTCTTACCGAATATCGATTTTTTGCAGATATGTCGTAAATTATGCATTCTATATATATTTATTAAGAGTACAAAAGTATTTAGAGTTGAATTTGCAATATTTTTTGTGTACATGAAATATCAAAATTCGGACCGGAAGTGGCACTTTTACTCTTAGCGAGTAGCACTTTTTTTCGAATATCTTGCAAAGTATGCATTCTATAGCGATTTATTAAGAGAATGAAAGTACTTAGAATAGGATTTTGAATAAGATTTGTATAAAAAATTCTTAAAATTGTATAGTTTGAAACGCTCATACGTATAAGAAAGTCGTGTGGTGGCCACACCTCATTTTTTACTTTCTTATACGTAGTATAAGGAAGTATTGTGATGATGAAAATTTTCGACCTCGAGATTTTTGCAGATGTTGTTTTGAGGTCCCCTGATACCAAAAAAGTGGTTTTTAAAAAATGTCTGTGTGTCTGTCTGTCTGTCTGTCTGTCTGTCTGTCTGTGTGTGACCACGATAGCGGTCAAACCGCTAGAGATATCAATTTCAAATTTTGTATTTACGTGTATAATCTCCCTCTTGAGATCTGATTAGTTTTTCAGTAAAATCGGTAGATCGGAAGTAGCAGTTTACTTCAGTGAAAAAATCGAATTTTGCCAATATTTCGTCAAATACTAAGTTTATACAAATTTATAAAGAATTCATATGTACTTAAAATTAAAATTGAGAACAATTTTATTTAAAAAGTTTTTCGAAATTCCTACCGGAAGTAGGTCTTTTACTCTTATCGAAAATCGGTTTTTTGCGAATATTTCGCAAGTCAAGCTTTTCAGACAGGTACGCTACGTGTATAAAAGTATTTAAAACATAATTTTCAATATCTTTTGTGTAAAGAAAATTTCGAAATTCAGACCGGAAGTACCACTTTTACTCTTATCGAATAGCGATTTTTTGCAAATATGTCGTAAGTTATGCATTCTATATGTATTTATCAGGAGTACAAAAGTATTTACAATTGGATTTGCAATATTTTTTGTATATATGAAATTTCAAAATTCAAACCGGAAGTAGCACTTTAACTCTTAGCGAGTAGCACTTTTTTGATAATATCTTGCAAAGTATGCATTCTATAGAGATTTATTAGGAGAATAGAAGTACTTAGAATAGGATTGTGAATAATTTTTGTATAAAAAAAATCTTAAAATTCTATAATTTGAAACGCTCATACGCATAAGAAAGTCGTGTGGTGGCCAAACCTCATTTTTACTATTAATCTTAAAATGGCTGATCTTGATTTAGAGGGACTTAATGATGTTCTCTTTCAGAGGAGTCATGATGTAGCGAGCCTAGGTCTCTTTATCGGCAAATAATGTTGCGGATCGTAATTTAATGATGCGGAGAGGGAAGAGTTTATATGGTCTACGTTTTTCTCGTAGAAATCTTTTGTTAACCTTTTGGTGAACGTGGGAATATCTTCGATGTCGGCTTCTTTGTGTAGTTGAATGTTCCTTATATACCAGGGTGGGCAAAAGGCCATGCGGAGCGATATATTTTGCAAGATTTGTAGCTGATTTATTATTGACGGAGCTGCGTAGAGCGATATCTGGCAGGCATAGGTAATCATTGGTCTTAGAATCTGTGTATAAATGCGTAGTTTTAGCTTCGGGGAAAGTGTACTTGCTGCCCCTAGCATAGGCCAAAGGGCACCTCTAGCTTTTTTGGCTTTTGCGCATGTTTGTTTAATATGATACGAATACGTCAATCTTCTGTCTAGGTTTACACCTAAGTATTTTACGCATGGGAGCCATGGTACTTCTGAGTGTTCGATATATATGTTACCTATGATGGGTTTAGGGTGTCTTCTGAAGACTATTGCTTGTGATTTCTCACCGTTTATGGCGATTCGCCAAGTGTGGCACCAGGTAATGACGTTATTTACAGCATGTATAAATGGTCTAAGAGTAGATCTATGTATCATCGCCACTGACGATGTTAAAAACAAGTGGAAGCGTTTCAGTGTTTCTTTGCACTACTTCACACGAGCTTATTTTTGGTCTGCTAACAGATTATGTGGGATACACCGCGCGCACAGTTTGCTTACATTTAAATGATAATGCAAAATTGTTTGTATTGCATTCCTGCCAATGCCTAAGGATGCTCGAATTTCAGCATACGTTACATGTTGATTTAACTTAATCATTTCACGAACGGCATTGACGTTTGCCGCAACAACAGCAATTGAAGGTCGACCTTCACGCAATTCATCGCTGAGACAATCACGCCCAAGTTTAAATTCTTGGAACCAGCGTTTTAGATAGTGCTTCACTACCAAAAGCAGAATTTATTCGTTCGACACGTTTTTGTTGACTTAAACCACTTCGAAAATCATAATAAATCATCGCACGAAAGTGTTCTCTTGTTAAATTCATTTTGTTACTATATCACTAATATCCAATTGTCACCGTAAAAAAACTGACACTTTTTGGTTCCGTCACTTGTTTTCGCTTACATAAATGTGAAGTTAGCCAAATTTGAATAAATCATGAGTCAGGTATCAACTGAATTTCCAACTGTATTTCCCGAAGTTTTCAGTATTCCCCCCGTATTAGTTTTTTGTTGTATATGCTGTAAAAATCGGCACTTAAAGTAGGAGTATACTATAGGGAAATGGGAAAGAAATCAAATATATTTTAACCCACCAGCTAATAATTTACTATAGTGAAGTGGGGTAAGTGTGTATTCGGGGTAAGTGTGTAGTTGGCCATTTTTCTATGTTTAAGAAGGTGCATATGTGCCTCCATCTTTCAAAACAAGTGCATACCTCTTTTATCTTTGCGTCCATAAAGAAGGAAACTGTATTGCGCGTGTTTCATGATTTTGGTTGGTACGATAGAAAAAGTTCATGCTGTTATTCGTGATCAGGGAGTGTGTAATAAAAAGTTTATACTGTTTATATTTATTATTGTTTTTTTTCTACCACAAAGCAATCAAAAGAAGTACGACTGTAGTTTTACATACTTATCCCATTCTAATATAGTATTATGCCTAATATGAAATATCATGTCCTTACACACTTGCCCTCTATTTGGGTAATTGTGTAGTACACTGTTTCTAAAATAAAAAAAAATACAAAAAATAAAAAATATTTGAAATTAGTTATTTGATCTTTTGCAGACTTGTTAGTAACTTTACAAGCTTGATTCTATCAAAACAGGAGATTAAACAATTTAATACATTCTAGATTAGAACATAGTCTATCTTAACTAACAAATTTTTACTACACCCTTACCCCACTTCACCTTATATATATTAAAAAAACAAAGTAACTATCCAAGTGAAAGTAGAAACTAAAATGTGTTATTACAATAACAGACGTAACAAAAACTTGTACCACAAAAAAATACTGGTTGTAGTGACCAAAATAAGGTAGTTTAAGGGATCATAGATTTTTCTCAAAATTATTGCGACTAAAATAATTATTAAATCAGAGCAACAAATGTCATGTTCAGTGTTTTTTTTTCATTTGGAAACGTTATCACTTTTTGGGGTGTATTTTAATATGAAGTGCTTTTTTTTCAAGACTGGTGTCACATATTAATAATTCAATTCCATGTTATACTTTTTTCTCACTCACTCAGTTTCTGGAAGTAAAAAATGAGGTGTGGCCACCACACTTTCTTATGAGCGTTTCAAATGATATGATTTTAAGAATTTTTTCATGGAAAAATTCTTCAAAATCCTATTCTAAGTACTTCTATTCTCTTAATAAATCTCTATAGAATGCATACTTTGCAAGATATTTACAAAAAATGCTACTCGCTAAGAGTAAAAGTATTACTTACGGTCCAAAATTTTAAATATTATTTATACAAAAAATATTCCAAATTCAGCTCTAAATACTGTTATACTCTTGATAAATATATATAGAATGCATAATTTACGAAATATTTGCAAAAATCGCTATTCCATAAGAGTAAAAGTTTTACTTCAGGTCCGAATTTAGAATTTTTTTTTATACAAAAGGTATTGAAAATTAAGTTCTAATACTTTTATATTCGTAACGTACTTCTCTAAATAGTATGACTTTCGAAATATTCGCAAAAAACTGATTTTCGATAAGAGTAAAAGACCTTTCCGGTAGGACTTTCGAAAAACTTTTTTAATAAAATTCTTCTCAAATTTTATTTTGAGTACATATGAATTCTTTATAAATCTGTAGAAACTTAGTAGTTGACGAATAATTAGCATAATTCGATTTTTTCACTGACGTAAACTACTACTTCCGGTCTGCCGAAACGAGAGAGATACATTTTTTAAAAACCACTTTTTCGGAATCAGGGAACTTCAAAACGTGAACATGTGCAAAAATCTCGAGGTCGAAAATTTTCATCACAATACTTCCTTATTTTCTTTTTTTTTATTAAAAACTTCCAATTTCTAATTTCTTATACGTAGTATAAGAAAGTACATACTGTACATTTTGAAGTACCCTGATACCGAGAAAGTGGTTTTTGAAAACATTTCTCTCAGCCTGAACAGCTATTACTATCAATACCAAACTTTATATTTACGAGTAAAATTTTCTTTTTGGGATGTGATTAGATTTTTAGTAAAATCGGTAGTAGTTTACTAATATTTTGTCAACTATTAAGTTTAGACAATTTTATAGTGAATACAAAAGTACTAAAAATGAATTTTAGAAAGATTTTATAAGAAAAGTTGTTCTAAATTCCTACCGGAAGTAGCTCTTTTTGTCTTATCGAAAACAGTTTTTTGCAAATATCTCGCAAATTATGCATTGTATACAGATCTATTCAGAACATGAAAGTATTTAGAGCCCGAGTTGGAACAATTTTTGTATATGAAAAGAATTTCAAAATTCGGACCGGAAGTCCCTTTTTATTCTTATCGAAATGTAGTCTCTTGCGAAAATTTCTCAAATTATACATTCTATAGAGATTTATTAAGAAAATAAAAATACTTTGAAATGGATTTGGGATAATTTCTGTATAAAGAGACTTTCAAAATTCGGAGAGAAACACTTTTACCCATAGCTTTATTTTGTTAAGAAGATATATAATTTAAAACTTGATTTGGAGCAACTTTGTATACCTTACTTCGTTGACCTTACAAACTAAATTAGATTTTAATAATTTAGTTTGTAAGGTCTTTCATAACAGGCTCATTTTATTTAATTTAAATTCTTCATACTTTGCTTGTGATTATTTCTTATGTATATAATGATATTTTATGAAAACCATCTTTAGAATTTTTTTTGCTAAATAAATTGTCACATTTCATCATTAGACAGCTTTGTTTTTAGAAAATAAGATAGAAGGCTATATTTGGTATAAGTAATAATGATGAAGAATGTTGTTTACAGTATTGAATATAGAAAGTCATCGCTTTAAGCAATCAGATTTTTTAATGAATATTTCGTCTTTTGGCGAGCTAATTTATTAAAAAAAACAATAACTTAGAAGAGAGGATTCTTCGATTATCATCTAGGCTCATGAACTACATCTTCGGCAAGCTAAAGTGTGGCGATTTCACATATATCCCATGAGTTCAGTACTTCAGTTTATAAGAGCTTTGAACTTTGAGTTTAATGTATATTTTACATATTCATATATTAGTTTATTATTTGACAGCTGGCTACTTCGGTGTATTAATTTATCAAAGATCTAACTATGTTATTTGCAGCCTCTTCTCATTGATCTACTATAGAATGCAGATGCTGTCTACTGTAGTGAAACATTCATTATCGTGGAACGCTAATATTAGTCACACATAATAGTTGATGAAATATGTACAAAGAAAATTATATTTTATGAAATATAGCCAATTCATTTTCAAGCTTTTAAATATATTGTCTTTTTTAGGACCTCAGATGAAAGTTGTTGGTGTTATGTCAGCTGGCTTAGATAACGTAGACGTAGAACTCTTAAAATCAAGAGGTATCAAACTAGGCAATACACCAGTAGTTCTAAATGAAGCCGTAGCCGATGTAGCTGTCCTTTTAGCATTGGGAGCTGCTAGAAGAATACATGAAGGACGCTTGGCTATGGAACAGTAAGTGTTATTCCAATAACAAAATGCAACAGTTTTCATCTTGTAATATTATATCCTAGGGGTACTTGGAGATATGGCGTTCAGTGGCAGTTAGGCCGTGATATCTCTGGATCAACTGTTGGAGTAGTAGGATTAGGAGGAATTGGTCAAGCTATAGTTACTAAGTTGACCAGATTCGGCGTATCTCGATTTTTGTACTCAGGGCATAAAGAAAAGGAAGAGGGCAGGCAGCTGAACGCCAAATTCGTGACGCAGGATGAATTATTGAAAGAAAGTGATTTCGTTATAATCTCTTGTCCGTTAACGGATGAAACGAGAGGCATGTTTAATAAAAGTGCTTTTAATAAGATGAAGAATACGGCTGTGTTGGTTAATATCGCCCGAGGCGGTATTGTGGTGCAAGATGATTTGGTGGAAGCATTGCAGACGAATAAAATTTTCGCTGCTGGATTAGACGTGATGACGCCAGAACCACTGCCTAAGGATAATATTTTATTGAAATTGCCGAATTGTGGTAAGTAGATGTTTAAGATTTGCAAGATTATATAGGAATTAAATTTATAAGAACAACTAATGATTATCTAACATACGATAGCTTTCTATTGTATGACTAATTTGAAATTTTGACATAATTTCCGGTAAGGTATACAGGGTGTACCACTTAAAACTCCCATGTCGAATATCTCGGAAACGGATAAAGATATTTGAATTTTGTAAAAAGTAGTTACTAAAGAATGTGATCGACTCTAGTTTGCTCTCACAATTGTGTTTTATTATGTGAAGATATAGATGGCGCTGCGATGAAAAGAATTTTTTTGATCGCCACAATCTTCATTTGTTTTTTATTTGAAAGAGTATTAAAATTAATGTAAATTTTATTATTTGTGTTAATTTCCAAAATTTAACGGTTTTATAGATATTCGTGTTTAAAGAAAGTAAGAGTAATTTTAAAGTTTTGTCGTTATTTTGTTTAAAAACTTAAAAGAATCAAATATAACTAACAAAGATGTTGCCTTTTTGATTGCTACATAACGTATATCGCCTTATTAGTTCTCTTCCGCAAATTTAACAATGTATTTCTACTAATTTTTGGAACACTTGCATAAATTTTATTATAAAGGTCGCCAATATCTGTTATGGGTTCCTTGTAAACTTCAGCTTTCAAGTAACCCCACAAGAAAAAATCTAACGGGGTTAGATCCGGCCACCTAAGAACGCCATTAGTACCAATCAAACGACGTGGGAACATTTGATTAAAATAGTCAGTGACTATGTTCGCATTATGAGCAGGTGTCCCGTCTTGATGTAACCACATATTATTTCGCAGCTCTATAGGTACATCTTCCAAAAGTAGTGGTAACTCATTCTGCAGGAAATGTAAGTAGCGCACACCAATGAATGTTTCATGATAAAAGTGGGGGCCTAAGATATATCCGTTTAAAATACCACACCAAACGTTAACGCCAAAAACTGTTTGATTTCTGGTTTGCCTTATCCACCTAGGATTATCTTCTGACCAATATCGAGCATTATGATTAATTAAAGTACTATTGATGTGAAAACGACATTCGTCATTTCACATGATCTGATTCATAAAGTTGTTTTCCGCTAACATTGCAGAAAATTCTGCCAGAAAATCGAGTCTGCGTTGATTATCTCCTATTCTTAAATGGTGCACTAAATGAACTTTATACGCAAAGTGAGTAAATGTTTGAATGAAGCTAATTATAAAGACAATTAATAATCAAGCAAATGTCAGTAATGTGTGCAAATGTCAAAATATTTCCTAAATAATCAAAGCAAGCATACATACATCTAACACAGACATGAATGCTTTTTTTCCTACATACCTATGGGTGCCTATGAAGTGGAATTTATAAAAAGGAACTAACTATAAAATTTAAATTGTGAAGTAACTATAATAGCAAGAATTGTGAATATGTTTACTGCTATTTTTCCTTACAAATTAAATATTTAAACAAAATAAAGACAAAAATTTAAAATTACTCTTACTTTCTTTAAACAAGAATATCTATGAAACCATTAAATTTTGGAAACTAACACAAATAATAAAATTTATATTAATTTTAATACTCTTTCAAATAAAAAACAAATGAAGATTGTGGCGATCAAAAAAATTCTTTTCATCGCAGCGCCATCTATATCGTCACATAATAAAACACAATTGTGAGAGCAAACTAGAGTCGATCACATTCTTTAGTAACTACTTTTTACAAAATTCAGATATCTTTATCCGTTTCCGAGATATTTGACCTGGGAGTTTTAAGTGGTACAGCCTGTATATGCAAACTAGATTTTTTTTTATCTTAATGCATTGTAAGTGACACTATTCAATTTATGTCAGTATTCTGCCCAATTCATTACCTAGTTGTTCGACAACTAAGCAGAAGGCTTCGTTTAATGTTCAGTAATAGTAGTTTCCCTATTATGTCGTACTTTATGAGAGATGTTTAGTTGATGTCCTTCTATGATCAGGTTAGCTTGGGAAATAATTGTAATCACTCATTTAATAAACCTCCAAATAGAGTTCCCTCCCACCGGCCAATAATTTTGCTACCAGTCATGTCCAAAATCCTAGAAAGGTTTCAGCTCAACAGCATATCTGATGAAACTGAAATAAATACAGTAATTCCAACTCACCAATTTGGCTTTAGAAAAAACAACTCAACTGTGCGTTAATGCCACAGGAGAAATGATTGATAGATACCTTTTTGGATGCTGAACAAACTTTTGACCAAACACACTATTTCATCCTAAAATCATAAATCATAGATTGACACATTCAAGTAACATTCAACACTGAAACCACCAACTACTATCTTATAGAATTCAATGTTCCTCAAGTATGTGATCTGGGCCCCCTTCTTTACTTAATCTTTACAGCTGATATTCCAGTTACGAATATAACCAAAATTGCCACATTTGCCGACGACTCTGTCATTATAATATCCATAAGCAGAACCCCACAAACAGCATTTGAGATTCTGCAAATTCATCTTAACGAAATGCAAGTTTGGTTGAATAAATGGGAAGTCGCAGTTAATCATACTAAGTCTACAGAAATTACGTTCACCAATTGAAAAACCATATGTCCTACTGTCTCCCTAAAGAACAAACAATTATCACTTAGTAACCCCTGGTTAATAGGACAAAAATCAAACTCTTCCTAGAACAAAAAGTAATCTCAAGTGCATAATAACGCTTTTCTGAACATATGGCGTCCATCTCTATGGCTGTGCAAAGCCATCCAATTAACCAATAATATAAAAAGTTCACTCAAAATGATTTTCATTGCATCATGCCATTAATAACAAGTTCTTGCACAACGACTAACCATACCACTAATTGATGAAGAAATTTAGTAGATTAAAAAGGAACTACCTCGAACAAAGAATCTGAATATCCTAATGAGGAAGCAAGACAACTTGACATTCAACCTGAAGTCAGAAGATGACTAAAAATTAAAACATTAGCCTACGGATGTTCTAAATCAGTAAACAGTAAATTATATAGGGGAGTTTATATTGGATCTGTTCAGAGTATTACCTTCATCACATTTCCTTATAGCTATAAATAGCAGGTTGTCAGTTAGCAAGTTATTCAATAAAAAAAAGACGTTTTGCAAAGTTAGTAATGTTTGTAACTATCACACTTTTGTCTATATTTGATACTAGCTTATGGGTAGAAGTGACCCCAGAGTCTTTTGCAGTAACATATTTTAGTTGTACCATTTTATTAAGAAAAAGTGATATAAAATTATGGTATGCTTTCCATTGAAAGTCATAATTTGATATTTAGCTATATTTTGGTTAAACGCAAATAATAAAGTGAAAAATACATCGACGTATTTGGCGTGACTATACATAAATCTGCGTTTTTTGCACATTAAGTTCTCACGTCATTCCTAAATATTCTTGTATACAATATTACTTACATTATCTTACTGTTTACAATGAATTGAGGTCTTTAGATATGCAACATACATAAATTATTAGATTGCGACAACATTAAAGTGCAGTGGTGTATAAGGCAAAAAACGTCCTTTGCAAAGCAGAAAACATTTTTTTTTTCAAATCAAAATTACTATTAATAACTGAAACAATAGAGAAAATGCTCCACAAAGTAGAGGATTTATAATTATTCGTCTTCTCTGACAAATGAACCAGGAGAACTTCTTCTCTATCTACTGCGACTTTTTTTTAGAATTACACCAATCTTCAAATATTGAGTACGCTTTCCAGTTATCTGTCTTTAGATTTGCTTGGCAGTAAATCTTCCATTGCAGCATTGGCAATTGCACTTATGTTCGATGGGTCTTCTACATCACTATTTTTTTCAAAGACATTCATATTTATCACACTGTTATTTACTCGAAGAAACAACCAGGGAAAATTACAAAAAGTGATGAAGTTTTATTGTGGTAAACGTAATTGTTGATTAGTCACTAAGAAAACAACAGAAACAGAACCGATTTGATTTTTCTCATCATTTTTTTTGTCAATATTAATTTATTCTCTAAAATTTCATTATTTGATTTCAGAAAAAATAATATACAATGCACGTCAAGAAAGTGGGTTTACCTGACTCAAAGGTTAGACTACTCGGCTGCTACGCAGCCTCGTACTTCAAATTTTGCCTTTTGTCAGAAAAACTATCACTTTCTTGACTTCTATATAAATAACTATTTAGTAATGCACTTCGAATTTGTAATCTAATATGTGAATGCTTTTTATTTAAATCGACCGATCACAGTGACTTTTGCTGTGGAAAATAACAACTGAGGATCCAAATCCCATTAGTTAAAATTTGTCAGAAGTCTTTCATACTTTTCAAAAAATCATATTATTTGAATTTTGATGATTTTTGAACATGCCACTTATTCCAAAACAAATAGCAACAGATAAATAGCATAATACGAAACACATATAATGAAATCTTTCTCATTTGGAGCAGAATTTATCACGTTCACTGTATCCAGTATTTTTTATACCTATTTGTAACAACAGTCAGTTTGATTATTTCAAAATTTATTTATAGTAACCACTACAATATTGTTTCGCTACAGTGTAGCTTCATCAGGTAGATGAAGTATTTTATCCACCTAATGAAGCTTTTATTATTTATACATACTTTTCATCAACAGTATAAAGAAAAATTGAAATTTTCCCAATATTTACCTGAATATAAATATTCAGGTAAATTTGATGTTAATTTGACTAATCATCATAGTGATGCAGATACTATAAATAGGCAACTAGACTGCTAGCATAACTGAATTAAGAAATATGAAATATTATCTGCACAGCTTCTAGCATTTTTTTCTCTTTATATTGAAACATTGGTGAAACTTTAGGATATCTATCATTTTATCTATGTTCTTTTTTCAGTACTTTTTCCACACATAGGAAGCGCCACGATCAATACGAGAGCAGCGATGGCACAACTAACAGCACAAAACATATTGATGGGTCTCGGAGGCTTGCCAATGTTTACACCGGTCTATTAATATTTATTATAAGTCTTTATGGAATCAAAATAAAGTTGTTTTCTCCTTTTTTCTTTCTTTTAAGAAAAATGCAGAAGTTTTTTTACGAAGTCACACGTGAAAAAAATCCAGTTCGCTGTGATAAAGTGTTATTTTCTTATGTTGTATCTCTGGCCTCGATAAATCCGCCTATATTTTCTCTTGTTAAATATGTACTTATTTGTAAATAAATAATTTGAATTATACACATTGTTTATGTATTATTTATCATGAGAGTAATCCCAGCAATAATCGTATTAAATGATCGTGCAAGATAAGTCGTCCACAAGAGATATAATTTGTACAGTAAATTAGTTATGGGCGCCTTGACGAGTTTAAAGTTTATTCTAATTTATTCTGATATCAAAAAGATAAATATATAAAATATGTATTCTAAATGTCGCACCATATTTTTTTTTAATGCGTATTGGATTTTAACCTGCTGTCTATAGAATTTTGTAATTTGTTGTGATTTTCGTTTAACAGGGGTTTTTACCAACTGTATCTGGGTAAATGGAAACTTATGCAACTTGTATTACTAGCGGGACGATAGACGCAGTGGGGTGTGAGTAGGTGGTGCTAGACGATATTCGAGTTTCGATCAGAGCGCTTCAGTTTTATTCAAAGTTTCTGTCGCTATGTAGATCGGGAAAAGACGCTCCGTTCTGAAGAAAAAAAATTGGCTATTCTATATCAGTAATTTAATAGTAATAATAATTAAATACGGCTACCTTCAAGGAGGCTAACAGACAATTTTTATTTTTAAACGTTTTCAAAACAATTATTAAAAATTACTCGAAACAGCTACCGTGGGTTGAAAATTTTAATATATATAAAATAAATCGTCAAATATTAAAATTCTGAAATCTAATCGCATATTGGTATTATGTACTTAGTTAAACTAAATCGAATTAACAAATATCAAAATAAAAGAAAATTGTAGACTAAAAATTACTTATGTCGTATTTTGATTTTTCATTCCACTTGCATATTTCCTTTTTTGTTTTGTTGATTTTTTATAATAATTCTGCATTCTTTTTTATTGCAAAAACTGTCTGTCGTTCCGATTCAAGTCTGCAATATATTATGTATATATTATGGTATTATGTACTTATCAAAAATCTAACAAATATCAAAATAATGTAAATAAAATTTAGACAAAAATTACTTATGTGGTATTTTGATTTTTCCATCGACTTGCATATTTACTTTTTTGTTTTGTTGATTTTTTTATAATAAATCAATTTCCGCTTGCCCATCTGTTATACCATGTGCTTGCCGTTAAGCTGCGGATACAGTTTACTGTGATATAAAACGACGACACCGAGAGTTTGTATGAGTGAGTACGAGAAAGCAATATACAAACTGCAGTACAGCTGCTATCTGTCCTTGTTGCCCTGATTAAACGAGAGTCAGACTAGCCCATCTAGCCTCAGCCTAAAGGCATAAATTTATAATGTCAAGGTCAGTTTTTGTACTAATTTATTTTCTTAAGAAAGTTATGTGTTTTAGAAATAACCACAAAAATGCATGAATTTGATTAATGTCTACTAACTAAGGCTGGTACTCAAAAGAAAAAAAACGACCTCTATGCGCCAGCTGCACATTTGATGTACGATATAAAGAAAAAATCAAATTTATGTAATTATTTTTAAAGATAAAAAACATTAAACAGTAAACATTGTCACACACATTTTACACGCCGTTTTTCGCGTCGTCTATCCCCACTTTACGGTATCTCTACCGGTCCTAGCGAAGACGAAAATCTATCGGAATTGGTCGGCTATTGCAGACTTAAATTCGAGTGACAGTTTAATTACAAACTGTCACTCGCATTTAAATGTCATATATACCTATAATATTCGAGTGTATAATAATATAACAGTTATGGGCAAGCGAAAATTGGTTTATTATAAAACATCAACATCAACAGTTCCGCAAGTACTCATTCTTTATACATTATGTTTCCTATCTATAGTACTTCTTTATCTATGACAGAATTTGTGAATAAAACCGAAGCGCTGTGACAGAACCGAATATCGTCAACTTCCACCTACTTACACCCCCTTCATAAATTTTTGATAATAGACTTACAAATATACTCGAAGTAACACTGTCACGTTTTTTTGTTGATCTTACGGGAAAGTATTTTTATAATTAACTTAAAAATCGTTAGTAAAGTGAGTACGATATTGATATTTTGATAATTTTTATTTCATGCATTCTTAACTAATCAAAAAATGAGGTGTGGCCACCACACGACTTTCTTATACGTATGAAAGTGTTACTTCCGGTCCGAATTTTGAAATTTCATTTATACAAAAAATATTCCAAATCCAACTCTAAATACTTTTGTACTCTTCATAAATATACATAGAATGCATAACTTACGACATATTTGCAAAAAATCGCTATTCGATGAGAGTAAAAGTGGTACTTCCGGTCTGAATTTTGAAATTTTTTTTATACAAAAGATATTGAAAATTATGTTTTAAATACTTTTATACTCGTAACGTACTTGTCTTAAAAGCATGACTTGCGAGATATTCGCAAAAAACTGATTTCCGATAAGAGTAAAAAATCTACTTCCGGTTGGAATTTCAAAAAACTTTTTTAAGACAATTTGTTTCAAACTTAATTCTAAGTACATATGAATTCTTTATAAATTTGTTTAAACTTAGTAATTGACGAAATATTTGCAAATTTCGATTTTTTCACTGAAGTAAACTACTACTTCCGGTGTGCTGATTTTGCTCAAAATCTAATCAGTTCTCAAGAGGCAGATTATATACGTAAATACAAAATTTGGAATTGATATCTACAGCGGTTTGACCGCTATCGTGGTCACACACACACACACACACACACACACACACAGACACACAGACACACAGACATTTTTTAAAAACCACATTTTTGGTATCAGGGGACATAGAAACGTGGACATCTGCAAAAATCTCGAGGTCGAAAATTTTCATCATCACAATACTTCCTTATACTACGTATAAGAAAGTAAAAGGATTCCAGCAATCATTTAGTCAATTTAATTCCCTTGACATTAATATATCTCATCCATCAATAGAGCCTCACGTTGGGTGCCAAAATTTTTTTATATGTAAAGAGCTATCATTATTTGAGTTTTATAATTGTAAAATGCTTTTGTATATATTGAAAATGATGAAAAGGAATGCCATACATGAAGACAGATGTAAATTTTGTATCGAACGTAAATTTAAATAATATAAATATTTCCTGTTTATTATACAACTACAATACATAAGTAATATATAAGGAGACTTTATAGTCTGACTCTTATTATCACTTTCCACTCCAATATCTTACAGCTGCTACTGAAGGTGTATCACATGTTCGCTTGCTGAGTATGAAAATCAACTAAAATTAACAGTACAATTTGAACCGTCAGAAATTACGATTTTTTCAGGGTAATTTTTGTGAAACTTTTACGATTTTGCTATTTTAAAAGTCAAAAATGGACATTCTACATGATAAAAAAATGATATTTTTTATATAAGGGATTTGTATATTAGGTAATGAGAGTGATTTTTAAAATTTTTTTTATTCGAATGAAATTACAATTTAATATTTTCTCCAAAATAACTTCCTTGGGAAACCACACATCGCTGGAGATTCTTCCCATCCTCATAGTAGTGCCGGAACGCTGAAAGTAGATATAGCCTTCAGCTGGTCTGCTACAGCCGTTTGAATGTTTATGAGTGTCCCAAAATGACATCCCTTGAGGAGATTTCTCAATCTCGGGAAGAGTAAAAGTCACAAAGATCAAGAGTACGACAGGCCAAAAACTCATTTGTTGAAATTGCTGTATGACAAGGCACATTGTTGTGATGCAACATCCAGTTGTTTTTGTTGTTTGGTTTCACACGCTTGACCCTGTTTCGATATTCTTCGAGAACCTCTCGGTAAAAGTTGAGTGGTCGTCTAGCTTTGATGCATAAACTCTTTGTGGACGATTTCCGGTTATTGAAAAAGCAAATAAGCATTCATTTGATTTTCGACTTGTTCATTCTTGCCTTTTTAAGCCTTGGAGAGGTTGAAAAATGCTATTCCATCCTCTGGCGCTGGTTTTCGGGTCGAACTCAAACACCTAATACTCGTCACTAGTAATGACACATTCCAAAAAATTGGGATCATATTCAATCGATTACAAAAAGTTAAGGCCTTTTCCTTCCTGATGTCTTTTTGGTTTTTTTTGGAACCACTTTTACGCAGTTTGTTCTCATCCTCAATACATTGATAAAAATATGATGAACGGTGGTGTCAGTTAAATTCAACTTTTCCAATGATTCGGACTGTTAACCAACGATCTGAACGCACAAGATACCAGATTCTATTGCTGTGTGGTTCATCTTTAACCTACTCCCTTCCTTTTGAAAATGCTTTAAACTACCGAAAAGCCTTGGTTCCTCAAGAAAACACCACCGTTCCCATAGGTTTGCTGAAAGTTTGTAAAACTTTCTTCTGAAGCAAAACCTGCTAGCACTACGTTACTCGAAATTGATGTTACTCATTTTTAGAATGCACTAGAAAAGATGTTTCACAAAAAAGTCACTACGACAACCACATGACTCTAGCTAATTTAAACTCGTACTGAAGGTGTATCACATGTTCGCTTGCTGAGTATGAAAATCAACTAAAATTAACAGTACAATTTGAACCGTCAGAAATTACGATTTTTTCAGGGTAATTTTTGTGAAACTTTTACGATTTTGCTATTTTAAAAGTCAAAAATGGACATTCTACATGATAAAATATTTCATTAATTCTATTTATTGCAGGAAACGGGAGGCTTACAAAAGTTTTCTAAAGATACAAATGTTTAAAGATTTGTACATGATTACGAAACAGGAACAACGTATTGAAAATAGATTAGTACAAAATAGTTTTTGTGTATGCACCTCTGTGTAGGTGCATATTCAGTAATAATATCACAAGAGCATAGAAAATAATCGATTATATTCCCGAGTCACGAGACGTGTTTTAAGGGGGGGGGGGGTTTACTTGATCGGCGTATGCCACAAAATGGTCAAATTCAACGCAAAAAATCGCAAAAATCAAGGCACTTGAAAAAGTTGCCGCTACGTGAACGAAATAATGAATATTTGTTCTAGCGACTGACGATTCAAATTTGCAATTATATTAAAAAATAGTTAAAATACAGCACTTTGAATTTTTTTCGTTTTATAGCGATATAAAGCTTACTCTGTTTAAAAAGTACTTTTTTGAATCGTGAGTACCTAGATATTTTTATTCTGAACTCGACAATGCATTTACTTTACTTTCAAAATAACCCTGGTCTCCAAAAAATTACTTTGAAACCAATGAGAATGATCACAAAGTCCGCACTAATAAATGGCAAATAGGCAACACATAATTCAACCTCTTACTCACATTTTCGTAATGTCTAAGACCAGCTATATGGAAGGTATACCTGGTCGACTGTATTAAGCCGAACATCATATAAACAGAGAGATCTTCACCTTTTTTTATTACCTTAGGTAAACGAATGCTTCATTATGATATCGGCTTTATTTTCTAATTATTTTAATGATATTTGGGAGAATGTATTAGAATTCTTCGTCTGGAATAAATACAGGGTGTTCACACTTAAACCCGCACCATTGGTAACTCCGTTATTATTGGAGCTACGAATTCGTCCAAATTAGTAAACTAGTAGGATTTTTCCTGGCGGTTACGACGATGAAAACAAAAAAACAATTGAACGTCGCGTTTTTCAGATATTTGACAAAATGTAATTTTTTAAATGGAACATCCTATATATTTTTATGCGGTTGAATAAAAAATTTAGTTCTGAATAAAAATGTTTAAATACATTATCTTAAAAAAATTGAAAATAAAAAAGTTATCACGTGATTTCTTAAACATTGCATTTTGTTTAAAAAAATTTATGAAAGACGTAGCATGTTTCACATGTTTATCCAATTGAAGTCATCTTCAGATATTAAATAAAATAATATCATAAACATCCTTAAAATTTGCTTACTTTATCACTAAAACGTAAGTTTTCAAATGAGATACCGTGCATTTTTAGGGATTTAGGATTTGTTTTTAGGGATGCCTAACGAAATTTGTAGTTAAATAATATGTACCGATTATTTTATACTATTCTCTTGTTGAACGGATGAAAAAAATTTTTGTGTAGGTCCTAGAATGTTTGTTCATAATATTCCTAAATGAATTCAAACGAAACGTTGTGTTTTTAACGAAATTTATTTTGATTTCGTCCACGAAACTTAAGAATAACAAATAAAAGAATAATAAACACTATCAATCAACATACATAACTGAAATAGTTGTTCGAAGGTACCACCTTCTTGGTCCAGACACTTGCGGGCTCTTTTCTGAGTGCAGCGCGTGGCTTTGAGAAGGGTCCTTCCATCAATATTCCGAATAATGGCCGTAATGTTATTTTGAAGTTCTTCCACATTTTGGTAACGATGTTTGTAAACGTCATTTTTCACTCGGCCCCATAAAAAAATCTAGCGGAGTTAGATCTGGTGAGCGTGGGGGCCACAGAACTGGTCTATGAGTTCCAATCCAACGGGGTCCAAACAGTCTCTCCAGTAATGCGTTAACGATATGGTGATTATGAGCCGGTGCACCGTCTTGTTGGAAGTATATCCGCGGCCTATCCATCAAGTTCACGTTGTCCACGAAATCTTCCAATACATGAGACATAAAGTCCTCATATCTCTCTCCCGTTAATGAGCCGCGGTAGAAAAAAGGACCCACAATTTTAGATCCAATCATACCACACCAAACATTAAGGCTGAACCGATGTTGTGGATTAGTGGGATGAGTCAAAAAAGGATTTTCCCGACTCCAAAAATGATAGTTTTTTCGATTAAACATTCCCTTATTAGAGAAGTTACTCTCATCCGACCATATAAAACATATCGAGGAAAATTTGGATCTTCTTCACATTTATGTAGGAACCATTCACAAAATTCCATTCTTCTTATATCATCACTAAGATGCAAAGTTTGTACTGGCCGATATTTGTATGGCTCAAAATTATATTTTTTCAAAATTTTATGAATCGTTCCCAATGAAAGGTCTATTTCTCTTGCCAATTCTCTAATTGAATTGTTAGGATACGCCTCAAAATATCCCAGTACATTTATCTCTACTTCCTCACTAACCACAAATTGCTTCTTCGTTCTATTCTTCTTGAAAACCTTTTCGTTTCGCCGAAATTGTCTGTATAATTCCAAGAAATATCTTCTTTGAGGAATCGCGCTCTCGGGAAACATTGCACTATAATGTTCGCGAGCTCTAATAGTGTTTTTTCTCTGAAATATGTAAGCTTCCATAATATCACATTTTTCCTCATGTGTGAAAACCATTTTTATTAGAAGAAAACAAGAAGAAAACAGCAAAATAACAATGCGAATTTGACAACACTGACAGATTAATTTGACGGATTGTTATTGAATATTTTTTTTTTATTGGTGCCTATTTGATCAAAATTGTAACAACTATTGTAATGTAGGCTAATTTCATTTTCTCTTTTCCCTTTTTTCTGAGTGGAATTTTAAATTATACTGTCCCATTTTAAAATGGGTACTTTTCTGATTATCTCGGGAATATGCCCCTTTAAAGAAATCACGTGATAACTTTTTATTTTCAATTTTATTGAGGTAATGTATTGAAAAATTTTTGTTCAGAACTAAATTCTTTATTCAACTGCATAAAAATATATAGGGTGTTCCATTTAAAAAATTACATTTTGTCAAATATCTGAAAAACGCGACGTTCAATTGTTTTTTTGTTTTCATCGTCGTAACCGCCAGGAAAAATCCTACTAGTTTGCTAATTTGGACGAATTCGTAGCTCCAATAATAACGGAGTTACCAATGGTGCGGGTTTAAGTGCGAACACCTTGTATATGTTGTTATTATTATGAAATTTAACTTGCTACTTAATTTCTGGCGGTGATATTTTGCTTTAGATGTTGAAGGTTTTTAATCTTAATAATATGAGCAATGTTGTAGTCAACTAAAATATTACAAAAACAATTCTGTGTTGTAACAGTAACAGTAACAGTGCCTGTTTTGTTTTTTAATAAAATGTAAATATATATATTTTATAATAATCAGATGTTTTGGATTATTGAATATTATATTCTTCCCAATCGGCATTGATGGAGTTGATTAGCAAAATTAAATTATAAAACATTTTGTCACAGGGAAGATTCGAACTAAATTTTATCACCAAATAAAGTTGTATTCATTATTTCATACATAAGTTTGAGTATACATTAAACATATTTGTAAAAGAAAATACGTGCTGTTGATATATACAAGCAAATTTTAATATATTTCAGATATTTGTCGGTGTTCATTTATGATTAATTACGTGATAACATTGATGTGTCTACTTTATTAGACTCTCTTTCTGTTCCTTGATATTCTTCTCGCTTTCAAAATGTATTTTATTTTTCAAGGACAAGGTTTCGGCTTTATGGAATTTCAGAAATGCAGTTTTCTTCGGCAATAAATATACATTATTATTATTAATTATGAAGTTGCACGACTTATTGTTATTTTTAACCTTACATGTTGAAGCTTTTTAATAATATGAACAATGTTTGTAGAAAACTAAAATCTGACAAAAACAACTTTATGTCATTGTAAGATACGAAATTTAGAGATTTTCCGGACTCTTCAAACTAAGATGCATTGGTTTTAGACAGCAAGTTACACAAATTTCAGTTTTCTAGATGGTAAAAGCATTTATTTAAATATCTGAGTTTGTTGTGCCTTCATGTTTTTGTTTTATTTGTACTTTGTATTTTGACCACAGGACAGTTTTTAGATTTTTTTTTTGTATATGTGAATAAGTAAAAGAGCATGGGCTAAACGAGCGCATAAGCCTAATTACAGCAGTTTATCAGGAGTGACAGCAATTGTTTAATGGCCAGCGAAAAAAAATGTTGTATGTAGGCGTAAAAAACAAATTTTGTTTAATTTGTGCAAAATCACGTATGCTACAAAAATTGGTCTTCGTCGTCAACAGCCATGGGGTCGCCAATTATTCCGGAAGGTTTTCGACATTCTGGTGAAATGCACGGTGTAATTTATGGTAGATTAATAGGGGACTGTGATAGCAGCGTTCTTAGAAAACTACGTGAGATGGCTCCTTACGGTCCCCAAAAAATTATTGAAAAAATTGAGTGCCGAAATCATATATTATGTAATAAATAAAATTAGCGACTGTTTGAAAAGACCTAAATTCAATTCGGACATAGGACAATTAATAACAAAAAATTTACTTAGATTCAGAGCTGCCTTGACAAAAGCAATTGAACATTACAAAAGTTCGAACTTAACAATAACAAACCAGATTGTGAAACTGCAACGTCACATTATAAATGGATCAATACATATTTTTGGTGAACACTCGGATTGTGCTTCTTACTTTTGTCAAGGATCTAATGAAGGTGAGATCAATATGTTTGAAAAATTTCAGAATTTTAATATGTATGATAACTTTATTAACGCTTTAAGTCGGCTCAGCCTAATAGTAGATCTTTAATAGGAAACGTAGAATCTTTTAATTCAGTCATTGCAAAATTTGTAGGAGGTAAAAAGATTGTATTACATATATTCAACGTAATTCTTACAGTGCACGTAGCAAAGCTTCAGGCCAAATATGGATGTATACGACAGTGTGTGAAAAAAACGGTATGAGAAGAAAATTTTTTTATAGGAAACAAAAAATACATTCAGGAACTACGGACGATCGCGACTATGGGCCGGAGCAAATGCATATTTTATTGAAGATATAAATAATCATAACAATACCAGTGTCGACTGTGAAGAATATAATTTTCAATAATTTAAAACATGTGCTATTTAGAGAATATAAATTTTTACATTTTGTAAGAAACACCGGCACTGTTTTTTTAGCAGATTTTAGTTTTCTCTAAAACATTACTCATATTATTACAAAGCCTCAACATGTAAAGTAAATACAAATCATGGTGAGAAATAATAAGAAGTACAACTTAAATAATTGTTAATCATAAATAATAATAATTAAGTTATATATTTATTGCAGAATAAAACTTAATATCTAATTAATTTCGGCAAATATCATTAAAATAATTACAAATTACATAAATCGGGAGTCTTAATAAAACTAAATAAATACAAGCCAGGAGAATACTCAGAAACAGCAAAAACAAATTTCGAAGAAAATAGCCGCACCAATATTTTCATGCAATAAATGCAGGAGGCAAATATCCCAAATTTATTTGCTTTCCAGTTGACCAGGCATATCCCTTCATATTGCTAACCGGTATCTGCATCGTGTACAAGATGCAGGCATTTTAAACTCGATAAATATATTCAATTTATTTCAGGCAACCCGACATACGCCGTTCGGGAATTTTTCTTAAGGAAAGCCCACCCTTAAGGATATAGATCGAGTGAAGAGGTTATATAATGGATTATTTTCGTTTGCTCGAGTGGTATTCGTTACGATTATATAAAGAATTAACTAACGAAATTTTTTTATTGGTTGAAATTAAAAGTACAATTTTTATAATAAATATTTGTTGTATTATCTTTAGAAGTTGAATTTGAGGTGCTGGTCCTGGTTTTAACGGTATTTTGCGGTGTCAAATTTTCAATTTCTTTATCTATTTCGGTCCCCGAGCTTATACCAAAGCGTTCCATGTCGAAAAAATTAAAAAAACATTATGAAAATTGCTGAATATATTTTTGACGTTTATCAACAAACTTCAAAACACTTGTTACCATGACAACATTCATATTGTTGGAGGAAGCGAAACACCAAAACGGTTATATCACGTCGTCAAGAGTATATTCACTTATCAATACATGGTAACTATGTAAAATTTGTAATTGCTATTGGCTAAATTTCAAATGAGTTGATATAATCTACTATACGTTTCGATAAAGCATTCATAATAGATGAACAGTCCTGCACCGGAAATGTTTTAGAAGGTCAGTGCAATACATTCAGCTCATTGTATATTGCTTCAGTATTTTACGGTATTATCGAATATATACATATGGCAAAGACACTGAGTTGGCGAATTATGTGTGTATTGACATTCTATGTCAGTTGCGTTATAATTAATAGCATGAGTCTTAGAAGGGACTGGGTCGTTTGTTTCCTGTATCTATTTCATTTTTAAATTTACATTATATGGAAAATATAGCTACGCTCTCGTATATGTTTCCATGGCACTAACTGATCTCTTTAATATACCTTGAGAAGCAGCGACTTCGTGCGCGTTAATCAAGGGTTGAACTTAGCAACGGGTTCATCAGTCACCGGCTGAAGTTAGTTCTAGTTATTTTTTAGATGCAAAAATCAATGGAAATTTAATCAAGTGGGTTGAAGCTTATTATCAATCTGTCAAAATAATCCATCGTGGCGCGACAACAGACAAGAAATTTTGTTTTAGTTATTATTTGCTATCGTAGAAAAAGTATAGTATAAAACTTGCTTTATAAACTCGTTAGTCACTCGCTCCGCTACGCTTCACTCGTGATTAAAAACTCTTGACTAAAATGAGATTTATAAAACTTGATATATAATACTCCTATACTATAATAATATTGAGATTATTAGGAGTTCCACAGTTTACAACACAGCATATAGTAGACACTTTTTCTTAAGATGCACTTATAAAGGAAACAAAATAGTTAAACATAGAGCGAACACAGTCTGGAGGCAACTCAATGGCCGAGTTTTGAATATTAAATGTATATCTTTTTCTCTGGTAACTACACTGGCAGTTATTTTTGTAAACCACCAAGGCCGACATTATTAATAATACCTATCTACTTCTAGTAATCTTTTCTTGTGTTATACAGTGCCAAATTTCTTTTTTCTCAAATGAATACAGTGAATATTTATATAAAACTTATATACAAGCTTAAGACTGTGTTAATATTATTTTAATATTCATTTCTTATTATCTTAATACTATAGTATATACTTTCTTATACTAATTCGTTCTTAACCTAGTTCCTCATAGTGTATTGTGATACAACAAGAATGTTTCTTTAATATCTGTTTGTAAACAAGACCTTGTGCTTTTGTGTCTAGTTCTAGTAATAAATACTTTTGGATAACTTTGTATACTACTTCCTAATTACGCTTTAATGATATCACATACTAAATAATATACGACCAATGACGTGGCGTTTATTCCTCCAACTCTACATTTTTGATAAGATTAAACTACAAATAGGTAAATATAGGTATATCTACATGCCGCGCGTGTTCCTTGAACATTCGGAGATATAGAGTTTGTACAAATACCATGAATGATCATAAAGTCTTAATTACTAATCCAGAAATAGTTCCGCAAATTGTGATTGATTTTTTAAAGGAAAGGTAAGTTGCTTAATCTTTAAGTATCTTTTAATGATATTTCGACTTATGTTAATACAGAATATTAATGGAAATAGAAATATTAGAATTTTAGAAACCGATATTGTATTATATAACAAGCAATACTTTTATGCTTTTAGATAAATCTTCTAAACATGTTAGTAATCGATTTATTATTTTGATATGTTACAAGTTAGTATTTTTTTTATTATTCATTATTACAAATGACAAATAATTATTGTAAACATATTTCTGGTTTGCTTACAGAGCAATAAAAAATTAAATTCAATTATTACTCCCAGACAGCTTATTGCTGGTATTGAGGGAGTATTGTAACTTATATGTGAATCTTTTAATTTATAGATATTCTTCATATTTTAATTCCTCGTCCCAAAGTTTCTGAATCCCCTGGGTCACTGCGTCCCAGTCGAGAGTCTCAGAGTATACAAACATGTTCTTCCGTGTATCTTTTTACTTTGATTTTGAATTGTACCCTGAAACTCAAGCAATTCTTTATTTCCGACGGAAGTTTATTAAACACCTCTATGGTTTCAAACTGAAAATTCCTTTTCCACATGACGCTATCCTCTACATCAGTGGTTCCCAAACTTATTTTGCCTACTGCCCACTTTGAGAATAAATTATTTTTTAGCGCCCCCATTTTTTCACCTACTCAAAAACCACTATAACTTCAAATTAAATTAATTATTGTGAGCTATATTAGCGGAGATTAAACATTCATTCTAAACGAGACTTTTACTATGGGTTATAGTAAAAGTCTCGTTTAGAATGAATGAGTTAACTTGAGACCTGAGCGTAGTAGGTAGTACACAACGGCGCTCAGGTCTCAAGTTAACTTTTACGGGCTACACCTGCCAATGAGAATGATTATTGAAACGCAACTTTATAGTATTCAGACAAAGTATCTTTTATTCAAAATTCAAAATAAAACAAACATAATCGATTCTAATATAAAAACTAATGTGAAGGATGAATCTGATGCTGTTTAATAAGTTTGTTGATATCAGGTTCCAATTTACTCAAGAACAGCCGCAAGTCACCACGTTCGGTAACATGCAAACGATTTCTCTTTTTAGTAAGCAGCGTTGCTACAGCACTAAATCCACGTTCACACAAATATGACGATGGGAATGCTATCAAGAATCGTTGAATGATTGACCACAATCCAGGGTACAATTGCGGGATCGGTTTTTGTAGCCAAAATTCTTGGTAGCCATTTTTGAACTTGATTTTTATTTCCTCGTTCGTTGTCAATTCTATAAGTTCTTCTTCCAGATGTGGTGATATTGCTGTGTTGACATTTGAAAACGGATCCAACACCCAGTCTGGTATTTCCAAGTTCAAAATATCCTGGTATCGTTCGGTGAAGTCAATGTGGAGCTTTTCCAAATGTTGGCAGTAGGCAAACAAGTCGTCGTTACTGCAGGATACTAATAAATTCGGAAAATTATGAAACTCACGTCTGCCCATATTCTTTTTGTGTAGAAGCAGTTTGGCTGCGAAAGCAGCAACGACATTTTTTGTTTTAATTAAATTTAGTTCATCGCCTTGCAGTTGGAGATTCATGTTGTTGAACAATTTATACAGGTCTGTCATGTAAGCTATATCATTTTTTGATGTAATGAGCTTGTTGCGCAATTCTGTATCTTTAGTTTCCAAAAACTCTATCACAGAGTCAAACAGGTTGTAAAATCGAGTCAGACAATTGCCTCTTGATAGCCAACGAACTTCGGTATGAAACAACAAACGGTTGAAATCTTCGTCATTAGTAACACAAAGCTGATGAAATAATCTATCATTCAAAGAGCAGTTACGGATTTTATTGACTGCTTTGATGACATATTGCAGTGATTGAAATAGTCGTTCACTTAAATTTCTAGCAACCAAATGTTGTCTATGAATAACGCAATGTACAGCAAGGACATCTGGAATTTTATTTTTTACGTACGCTATGAAGCCTTTATGGCACCCTGTCATAGCCGGAGCGCCATCCGTAGCAACTGATATAATATTTTTCAAGGGAATCTCTTTCTCATCACAAAACTTTTCCAATGTATTGAATATGGTTTCGCCTTTTGTATCGGTCTCTAAATTTCTAGCAAACAATAGTTCTTCACATATTTTCTCATCTTTAATAAACCTCACGTAAGACAGCAACAATGCTTCATTAGTTGGTAAAGTGGACTCATCGAGCTGAATTGAGAATTGACTAGTCCTCAGATGATTGCACAATGATTCTTCTATGTTTCCGGCCATTTCATCAATTCGTCTTTGCACAGAATTATTACTCAAAGGAATTTTTCCGATAATATCTGCGGCCGGTTTATGAAGCACAGTAGTTATTACTTCCTTTATTGCTGGCAAAATTAACACTTCTCCGATGTTGTGTGGTTTGCCTTTTTGAGCAATTAACAAAGAGATGTTGTACGAAGCTCGAAGTCCGTCGTCATCTTGCTTAGCAGCCGCCGAAAAGAGTTTTGCTACACTTGGCCGAGTATTATGCTTCTTCTCTAGGTCTTGAAAATATGCTACATTCTTGTCTTTCTTATCTGGATGCATTTTATTCAAATGATCTTGAAGTCTTGAAGGCTTCATTGCTTCATTCGAAAATGTTTTTAGGCATAGAAGGCACAAAGGCGACGATGGGTTTGTAGGATTTTCAATGAATCCGAATTTAATATATTCCGCACAGTATTGCCGTCTCTTCTTTTTTACTTCCGACATTGTTTTGTTTTGAGAAATACGTAAGTATAAGTGTTGAACTTAAGTACTGCTTATCTATTACGCGCGAAACCGCAAATGAAAATAAAATAAATATTACGTTGTTTATATAGGATTGCATAAGCAGCACGCACCGACAGGAGTAAGACAAACATGCATAAACTCGTTTATCTCATTCGACGCTCAATCGTACTCAACAAGTAAGAACAAGTATTCTATGAACCAGCCGATTGATACAGTTGCCTTTTTATTTGTTTGTTTGTGTCTCTTTTCGTTTCGAAACGGAGCGACCGATTGATATGTTTTTTATTTTATTTATTCAATAAAACAGGACAGATATATGAACTACTCGGAGAGAAATATCGAACCGAGTTGGTTTGAGCAATCTCTTAATTAATATTAGTTGATGTTCACAAGCTGTAGTCGAGAGTAGGGATGGGACATCGGTGGGTAAACATCGATATCAAACATCGATGTTAACATCTTTGATCAACATCGATGGTTGCAAAATATCGACTACCAAACATCGATGTTTTTAAACATCGATAATTATATTTATAGATTTATTTTTTGGCAGTTTAACAAAAACTTTATTATAACTTAATTAATTTACGTCCTTAACAAAATGATATAAAAGATATCACTATTCAAAAAAAATAATAAAAGAAATATATACATTTATAATATGTAGTTAACTTTAGAAATTACTCAAAAAAAACTATATAAAAAAACAATATTATGCAATTACGCATGAAACAACCACATGACTTAAATCGTCTGATACTTAAAAAATATATACATTTACGTGTATCAAAGCTTTTTAAGAGAACGATTTTTATTTGGGATTTTATAGTCTTGCATTTTTTTTGACTACGCTGGCAAATACCGAGATACATATGGATATGGTTTTATATTTCTGATGTGTCATCTTGCATTTAATACGTGTATCGTCGTGTATGATTGTACGCACTAGGGAATTTCCCGAAGAAGTATACATCGGTAATGTCTATCTCCCTTCTTTTTCTATGAAAATACGTTTACCTCCTTCACTTATTCTGCATGCATACATAATTTAACTTTTATTCTGCACATTAAAAGTACTATAAATTTATGTATTTAATTATATATTATTTAAATATTTATACTGAGTAATATTTAAAAGAGCCTAAAATGAAATATTCGAATTTATATGATATAGCACTGTGTAATTTAAATACTTCTTTTATTCGTAGACAATTTTACATCCTCGTAGCCTGTATGTGAGCTGTTAATTTGGAAACATTTTTGTATTTGTCAACAGAGGACGCTGTTTTATTTTGTGATTAGTGCAAATACATTTTGTCAAGCTTAAAAGTTCGATGTTCACTATATTTCTTCTAACATCGATAGTTTATCGATAAATCTAAATTGCAAACATCGATGCAAAAACATCGAACATCGATCCTAAAATATCGATGTTCAATGAACATCGATGTTTATCGCCCATCCCTAGTCGAGAGTCGAGAGCTCAGTCGGTGTCTAAGAGTCCTCCTAGATTCTAGATGAAATTACAAATCGCCCCCTAAGCCTTTACACAACGCCCCCATTTTTTTTCTGGGTCTCTTACCGCCCCCCTTTAGACCTGCAGCGCCCACAAGGGGGCGTCATCGCCCACTTTGGGAACCTATGCTCTACATGGATATACTAGTCATCGTGGCACGTAATGTACTTATATTTATCACTTAACCTCTGCAGAGTGAAGTTATTTTTCTGAATATTATGTGCTACATTGTAAGCTGTTATATATTCCTCCAGGCTGACTAGCCCCGTATCTCTGTATATATTCGCAGTATGGGTATACCAGTCCAGGTCCAGGATTACCTTCAGGGTCTTCTTTTTAATCACCTGCATAGGTTTCATTAATGTTTTTGAACATTTTCCTCATGCCAATAGTAAGTAGCGTATTTTCGAGATGACATGGCTATGGTATATTATTAGTTTTGTCTTCTTATATAGTCCACTTCTTTTTATTACCACTAGTATGGGTGTCACACTTTTCTGAATGTAGGGCATACGAGGACCTCATGATAATTTGTTACCTATCATAATTCCCAAGTAATGGTGTTTACTTCTTTAAGCTTTTCTTTATATATGTTCATCCTCAGTTGTCGTTTTTGTCTTTAATGTTAATTTCTGCCCAACTAGCCACTGGTCCAGTTTTTTTTAGATCTGTATTCATTTTGTTTTCTATTTCTTCGCTACTTTTTCCTGCATTAATTATTGTCGTATCATCTGCATAGATTAAATATTTTCCTTGTAGGCCAATGCTGCAGAACGATTGAATGAACAATAGGTATAGTATTGGTCTTAAGACCGAACCCTGCGGAACACCTGCTGTTAATTCTGCAGGTTGACTATTTGAGACTGGCCTCGGATTTTAGTTAGTTAAGTTCTTTTTTTCAGATACGTTTTAATCATCCTGCCAGTAATGCCCCGAAACCCAAGTTCCTCCAGACTATCAACGAGTATACGATGATCAACCGTGTCAAAAGCTTTCTTTAAATCAAGGAACAGCTCTGTGAGATAGTTTTTATTATCAAGGCCTTCATACACTATATGCATGAACTCAAGTACTGCTGCTTCCGTATTGCTGTTTGACTGAAATCCAAGTTAATGTTTATCAAATTGCACTGTATTAGCTATAAAATCTATGAGTCTTTTCTTCAGTACTTTTTCTTATATCTTTCCTCGCATACTTATCAAAGACATTGGTCTGTAGCAGGATGGGTCCTCTTTATTGCCGCCCTTATACACAGGCATTCCACTTGATGCCTTTGTCTTTCCTGGAAAGCTTCATACTTTTAAACTATGGTTTAATAGTTCAACGATTGTGGGCACTATTACATTACTTAACATCTTCATATCCATGCTTGTTATCTCGTCCTTCCCAGATATAAAAATTTAATGAAATCATGAATGACGTTAATAACTACAATTATTGCTCTTTCGAAATTCATAGAACTGATTTATTTATTTTTTGTCTTGGCTTTTGTTAAAAAATTTAACCTTAATAGTACAAATATAAGGTTGTAACACAATCGCGTCAGTAGTATTTAATCGTCGATCGGGACTGGGGGTTAATCGGGAAGAAAGTGTGAAACATGGAGAAAATACAATATCGCGCCTTTATCAAGTTCTTCACAAAACAAGGAATGTCTGTTAATACCATACTGGAAGAAATGTCATCAGTTTACGGGGATTCTTGTTCGAGAAAACTATGGTTTTTAAGTGGCAGAGTCGATTTAAGTAAAGTAGAGAATTATTTGAAGACGACCTATGGTGGGGTAGACCTATCCAAATGACTATTCCAAAACTTGTTAAAAAAAGTCGAAAAACTAATAATGGAAGATGCTGAATTAAAGAAGACACAACTCGCAGGAATGATTAAAATTCTTCATGATCATCTTGGTATGACTAAGGTCACCGAAAGATGGGTGCCGAAAATGCTCACGCTGCCACGTAGAATGTTCTCTTGCGTTTTTGGACCTTAATCCATTACACTAGCCGACAACTTGATTTTTTTTAATAACTGTTTTGACTCTTTTAATTTTCCAGAAAGTATTTGCAAATGTTTTTAAAAGAATTCCATGCTGCCAGCTCTAAGTCATTCATGGTACGTTAAAATTTTTCATCGTTCAACAGCTTCCTACCTTGTGGAACAACAAATATTCATTCGCAAACTTTCGCATCAGACAGCTTTGGAAACTGATCCCTTAAGTATTTAAAACAGTTGCCTTCTTTTTCTAATGCTTTGACAAACTGTTTAATCAATCCTAATTTAATGTGTAGAGAGGGTAGAATCACCAAATTAGAATCCACTAACGGCTCAAATTTTATATTAAATTCTCCAGGAACAATGCTGGTCCGTTGCTGCCATTCTTTTATTTGGTAATGATGCTGAATTGCTCGGCTATCCCACAGACACAAAAAAAAGAACATTATTTGGTAAACCCTCATTGCAGTCCAAGTAATAAGGAAATAAACTTAATATTACCACAGATTTGCCAAAGATGATTTGAATATTGAATGAGATTTAATATAGCTGACATAATGTCATACGTTTCATTTGTGTTTGTAGAATGAGCCATTGGAATTGATGGTTTAGAGTTACCATTATAAAGTTAAACGGCTTTGAGACTTGCTTTCGATGAGTCGATAAACAATCACCTTACTGCAGTGTTATGGTCTATACTCATTTCATACAAAAGTTGATTTACATCAGTACAGTACAGAAATTTCTTTCAACTTTGTAAAATAAACTGAATTTTTCGTGACGATTCTTCAATACAAAGATCCTTGTAGTGGAATGTAAAAGATTCCATTCTTTTAATCATGATACCAAAATTTGTGATTTTTTCTTTGGTTAGGCCAAAATCAGTGTCAAGTCATTCAGATCTGATTGAGTAATGTGATGCAGTTCATCACAAGGAACATACGTCAGATTACTTGAAAAGGACACATTCTAAACATCGTTCATATCTTCCTTCCCCGTGGAATTTGCAGAAGAATTTGAGTACATTCTAGTTGGAAGCTCATAATCAGTTCTTTTCAAGGTTTTTTTTTACAGATGGAATGTCTGGATACATTTCTTTGTGCTTATTTCTCTTAGAAAACCCTTCAATTTTTGCAATAACAGTTCGTGACGTGATCTGCTGGTTCACGCCAAATTATTGGTCTTTCTGACAGCACTTCAGAAGAATTCCTGTTTTTTATTTTTTGTGCCAAAATATTGTTTAGAAATCTTCATTCTAATTCTGCACGGTTATTCATTTTTGCAAATCACACCCAACACAACTCGTAGAACACTGCTTCAAACTTTCGTAACTAAGTGACAATTTAGTGGCATTTCGTTTGTCTCTTGCCAGACCGCGTCAACAACTAAACAAAAAATGAAACACTACACCTGCTGCAACCTACATATATACACGTATCGATTCCAGAAGTTTTCAGTTTAGTATATTTCGCAGTGACTAAGATATTAGAATCATCTACTTCTCTCTGGAATGCGTAACGTCGTATCCTTTGTAGTTGCCGCTGCCCTTCACGGTATAGCCGAGAACATGTTCGAGCTTATTATAACCCTTTTTTAATTTTTAATTTTACGTTAATCTTAGTGAAAACAGATATAAATGTTATTTTGAAAATGTTAAGTGATATCCCATGATAGAATACAGATTTTATGTTTAAAACAATGCAAAACATTATAATTTTAGACTGTTAAGTCAGTTATAAAAATCTTGTCTGCTAGTGAATTATTAGTATATGAAATACAGTTGAATAAAAAGCAGTTTACAATTTGCCAAGGTAGCAGAACCATGTAATTTTCATAAATTTATACAATAATTGTTGTTCTTTATTAAAACGATTAGATCTAATTGATCAGGGTCTTGTACATTTATTTTTTAGATGCAATCTTATTCTAAATAAAAAATTTCCAAGTAGGGAAGACATTCTTGAGAATTGTGAAGGAGTGGACGCTCTTTTCTGGTGTAGCAAATACAGGCTAGATGAGGAAGTATTACAGAGAGCAGGTACGTATAGATACAGTGATTTACGTCGTCGTCATTTCCGTTTTAGCGATTTTTACGTATAAAACTTTTCACCCCTGCGTGAATTGAAATTAATTGTCAAATTTGACATTATAGAATCCCATAAGGGTATCCTGGTAGTGATTTTGAAAATTATCAACACAAACTAGTCAACTTCAACGTACAAATGTGCTTATTGAAATTAATTTTCTTCAGTAGTGAATGCAACTAATGTAAGTAACTTTCCGGGTTCTGCTTTTTCTGCCTGACGAAGAATTAGGGAAGCTAATTTGCGGTGCCATAAAACTGCCGAAAAACTTAATTTGAATGCGACCCACAACGAAACGCGTGTACGCTATGCACTTGAACACAAACACTTCTGGGAAACTGTAATTTTTACAAAAATTATTTCAAAGTAAGAAAAATGACCGATTCTTGTATACCTACCAAGAGTTACCCGATTTGACAAAAACTTAGTAATGTGTATCCAGAAAATTTCAAAGTAGTTTTGGGGTTGGATTTAAATTAAAGGGGCTAATATATTATGGGAAATAGAAGGAAATTTTAATTCAGAGTCTTATATCAACATTCTCAGTAATGTGATGTTACCTTCAGAGGAGCTATTTTTTCCAAATAGCATTTTTATAATACATCGAACAGAGTGAAAACATGGGTCAGAGAAAATAATATCAATATGTTGGCTTTTCGGCCAAGAAGTCCTGATTTAGATATTATCGAAAATGTGTGTGGGTTGATGATCAGAGAAATAAAGAAATTAAATCGAAGACCTCAAAATAGAGAAGAACTGGTAGAAACAGTTCACACAGCATTGGAGAATCAAAATAATTGTACTCTATTCCAAATATGTAGATTGCAAGAAGTTTTAAACAAAAACGGTTCTATAATCAATATTAATGCATATATTTCTTCATATTTTTTAATTAGTATTTTGGTTTGTATTAATCTTTTGAGAAGATGTTTTGATAATTATTTGATATTCTATAGGATAATGACTTGCCACTAATGACAAGTAAATAAAGCCAAGTTTAAAAAGTCGATGGTCTCTTGCCTACTTTTTTCTGCTTTCGACTGTAATATGAATTCGAAATTACAGGTTCCTATTTCATCATATTGGCATCTGTTTTTTAATTCCGCGGACCACCTATAGTCGGGTCATTTTCGCAACCGACACGGCAAAAGTACGAACCAAAAACGCTGATTCAATACCACTACAAATTCCAATCAACCGTAACAATTTTAGAACAATAAATTTCAACCAACTAATTAATATTTTAGGATAAATAGCTACGGCTAGTAAAATACTATTACATGAAAGTCAGTTAGAAATTAAATATTATAGATAAAATTATTAAATATTACTTTTCTATATCAATATTTTATTTAATACATGGCTATTCTGAGCATTGTTGTCAGATTTTTATTTTCACGGAGCGGATCACACTTGACAAGCGTAGCGTATGACAAGCATGTGACCAGTATTTAGTATAGCGTTTTTCGAACAATTACACATGAGACTTGGGCTACCATCACTCATATTGAACAAGAAATAAAGACGTGGTGGGATAGGGAAATAGAAATTGATAAAACAGATATTAATCCAGTAATATTTTGTATTAATGATAGCGGTAGTAGCGATTGTGAAAGTTATTATTAATGTTAATGAATATCACACTGTGGTCATCTTTACTATTATATTTTTAAGTCTCCCCTTAATGACAGCACGGAAGAACTGGTAATTTGTGATGGTAACCAGATAGCGATGCGAGTTTGTGGTTGAGCTGGACGTGAACTGATTGCAAGATTATTTGCAAATGATTTGCAAAGAGTAAGATTATGTATAAGAAACTGAGCGAAGAACTTTTATTTCACATAATTTAATGACCTTGCTATTAATAGTGTTTGAAATTTTACTGGCACATAAATATTTTGCAGTTTGGATTTTATAACCTACGATTCCCTGACATAAAAGAATACAAGCTAAATATTGTCAGAACGTGTTTTCCAATTTACTTATAAGAAGCATTAGAAACGCTGACTATTATTATTCTGAAGGAAATCTGTTCTTAAACAACGTCATTAAAAACTAATCAGCACACTTTCCAGTTCAGAAATAAGTCAAATATATTGAGCTAAACCTAATTATTTAAGAGAAGGTAAGTTTTATTCAATAGAAATGTTTGGTTTTACTTGTAATTGCTTTATGTTATTTAGAATAATCACGTAACTGATAAAACGAATGTAGCTTATAAAGGATTGGAGACGGATTAAATTCAGTATCTATATCAAAAGTCAAAGACAGATTTTGGAACCGGTTAACATATTTGTTCATAATGCTTTGGCAGAAGATTACGATAGTTAAAATAATTTGTACTTATATTGAACAGTTGAAGAAAGAACTCTGTCTAATCGAAGAAGTAGATGACTCTCACTCAAATAACAATTGTTTGAAGATCACGTATGTAATACTGTTGAGAAAATTTTCAAATTTAAGAAGGTATAACCATGTTAACTGTAATAGAGGAATGGTAGATGATTGATTTCAGAATAAAATAATGATCAAGTTTATTAATGTGACAACAAGATAAGCATTTTCATGGGGGGATGCAGTTAAAACATATTTCGTTATATTAATTTTATAGTTTTTCTAAAATAACCTTTGTATGTTTTCTGTAGAACTTAAATTTTGTAATTATTTATTGTTATTAATGGAATTAAGATTATATAATTTAAAAAATATGTGATAGTATTGTAATAATATTAATATAGTACATTATAAATCGGGATAGTAAAAATACTTGTTCATTATTGTACCTATTATAATTTAAAGTTACTTGGTAAGTTAAATTCTGATCAGTAGCAAAGATTCAGCTTACGAATACTCAACATTTGAAATACTTTAAAATATGTTTGAATTGTTTAATTCTGCATTAAATATAATCTTTAACAACAACAAATTTATACTAGTTTAAAGCTTAAGTAAACAATAATGATGTGTTTAGCTTAATCAAAAATGTTTGATTAGCATGCAAAAATTATGTTGTAATCAATGATATACCTACAAGAAATGTTTCAAACAAGTTGATTTTAGTAGACCAGTGATAATGGTAATAATCATAGGCAACAGTAAGAATCTGGCAAACAAATGTTTTTATAATTAGTGTAATACGTCTCTGACCTTCTCGCTGTTGCATGTAAAAATACTTTAGTTTTGATGCATTTAATGGAAAAGCAATATAGCACTCTTGGTAAGGATACTGCTGTACAGCTGTCTTGGCTACTAAATATCTTTATTATCTGTAGTGAAACTAACTCGAACATAATTATTAAATACATTCCTGAATGTTTAAATGAATTTCAAAAGTTCAATTTTCTCTGATAATCTAACCTTTTTTATATTTATATCTAATTACTAACAGCAGACAAGTTCATACAAATATAAAATAATCATTATATTCGGCTTTTCAATAGTACTCAGCAAAAGTATTATCAAATAAATAGTTACATATTAGAATTATTGTCAGTAGTGCTAAAAGCACAAGTATAATTGACTATTTTGGGTTATTGTGTCAGAATTAATATTGCTTGACAGATCAAATTTTGCAACGTCTCAAATTTGACGCCATTTTAATTTTGGTGACACATGTCGGTTGCGAGAGCGATTCTAGTATACCTTTAAATTTTAGCTCTAAAAGTGGGCAATCCGATTGGTTCTTTTTGTGCCGAAATGACACTTATTTAATTTAATTGACAGTTATTTCTAGTCATTTGACAGTTGCATTTATTGCACGCATATCAATGCATACACACATAACATAATATGCATAACCTATATCATAAATTTGTCAAAAATAAATGTCATAATTTAGTGTGCACATAGCTCTACTTGGTGGTCCGCGAAATTAAAAAAACAGAGTATAGTTGCACGCATATATATAATACTACTATATCGCGTGTAGACAAGGAAACTTCGCTCCAACATTGTGAAATAAAACATATCGTGCTATGCCGTTTAAGAGTCGCATTGCCCAAACTGCGCATGCGTTATAAATAATTTTTCAAATTTAGGTCTGTTTGTTTATCACATAGATTTATTACTATAAATATTTGATTAAAGTTTGTAAATCGTCAAACAAGCATAAATAGTTTTAAAATCGACAAACCTCTTTATAATTAATAATTGTGCCTTGTTAAATGTGGAAAAATAATTTAATTTCCCTTAATGAATGAAGAAATATCGTCGTGGCATCATGGGCAAATCATAGACAAACAAACGATCATACCGCAGAAATATATTTGTCAAAAATTGTACGAATTGTGGTTATGTTATAGCAAAAATTGTAAACTAATTAACTAAAACTCGCAGTCAGTTCAATTGCATTGCAATTGTGTTTCTTTGAAGATAGAAAGAAAAACACCTCTATTGGTACAATAATTTGTGATATAATAACAGCACTAAAATTATTCAACTCAATATGCAAGAATAATAAAGAATTAGATTATGTGGTATTCTTGTATTCTAGAATTACTGTCATCTACATCGGAGAAATGTACGCAAATAACACAGTAAATTGTACTTGAATTAGGTAATTGTATTACTATGTTACATATTAAAATATTTGAATTGCTTATATGTAATAAATAGGCTTTTATTAAACCTTACAGAGTTGCACACCCATCTTTTTGCCATGACCTTCTAATTTTTTTGGTATATGTCTAATAGAACATACATGTGTTCATAGAAAGTTGAAGAATTTTGATATGTCCACCACGGAATCCACAGATCCCATATGATATGAGATAATAATATGCCGAAATTGGGTATTTTGGGCCGGTTATTGGAATTTATGCTATATTGCATCACTGATTGTGAAAATAACTTGAAGGATGAACATATTATTTATAAGATAGTGAAGTGATTTTTTTTAATTTGTACTTTGCTGAATATGTATCGTAATTTCTGTCACTAAATTATAATCAAGCACATATAAAATGTATATTATATTTAAATTTACAATAAAATATATTTTAGTTTAAAACAACTTGTAGATGGTACAGTATAAAGATAATATTCATTTTGGAATTTGCCAAGACAATGTGTGATGAGTTCTTCTGAACTTTTCCCAACATTGTGGAAGTAAATACTGCAGTGTTATGAACGGCAAGGTAGGCACGGCATCAAACGGTATTCCTGTTTTTCTGATATTGTTACATTCTCTAAATCTTTTTTATCATTTTATAAATTTGTATGTATCTATTAATTCATACAAATATTTATATTTCATAATAATTTTTTGTTGTTTTAATTCCAAGAAAGTATAAACAAAATAAATTTGCAAACATAAATAAAATAAAATTTAATTTTTTACTTCGTAAGTAGAAATTGTACTTTGATGTAATTATTGAATCAAATACAACATCAACATACCTTTTTTACAAGCAATAATATAAATTATTTGCAAGTCATTTCTACTCATCTCAGTCTATGAGACATAGACATCAAGCAAAATGTATTGATTATTAATGTGCTATTAGATACACTACAGAAATTCAAGTGTATCAGAGTAATTGTTTGTTTATATTCTTTGCTACCATATGGGCGTAAATTAGGCTTCATCACGTTTCTATTTTCATGAATGGTTTAATCATTCTAAATTAAAAAAAAAAGTTAACAACAATAAAAATTATATTCAATCACAAAAATGTAATGCTGATTAATTTCACAACTTTTTCTAAAACATTCGTGTTTCAGTGTACATCTCGACACACAATTAAATAAAGGAACACAACAGGAATTTAATTAGTTCTTTACATTGTTGATTACGCGACATTACATTGAATAATGTAGGTACGTAGACAAATATAAAATAGATGTTTTATTCTTATATATAGCCAAAATACTAAATACAGTAATTTAAGTAATTTTATTTGCATTCTTAAGCTTAAAATAGGTACATAGCAAAACTATATGTTGAAATATAATACAATCTGACTTATATAACATACCTGAATCTATTCGCTAGTGTATATGTAAAACATTAATTTATGCGTTTTCTGTAAATCAAAATGAAACAAGCAGTATTTAAATTCAATAATTTCACATACACCAATAAGCATACACAAATCAATGTACACAAGTTTTTCTGTTCAAAATCTTTTCTGTTAATCAAAATGAAACGATCGGTATTTACATTTAATAATATAATTTCACATATTCCAGTAAGCACGTATAAATCAACGCAGAAGTTATAACTTCACAAGTTTTTCTGTTAATAATTCACTGAAATCAGGCTTTATATCGTTTATTTATTCTACCGCGTATTTTCTGGGTAATTCTACAAATTCACCGATGAACTAAACTTGCACAAAACTGAATTCAATAAAAAAAACAACCTTGCGTATGCTTTCCGTAATATATAGTTATAGATGTCAATTTAAATCAGAGGTTATAATTATGTTTTCTGTTTATCTGTCATTTCAAAAAATTCAAAATGGACAATTTTAGTCGACGCATGCGCAGAACACGCAAGGCGGCCAATTCTATCTCTCTTAGTTGGGACGAAAAATTACACATTATCAAGATACAACACACGCAATATAGTAGTATTATATACCGTATGTGTCTATTTTCATTAGCTATAGGGATTCAATCTTTACATGCGATTTATACGTATACAAATAATACGTGGCAACGTGTGTCTCCCGGCAACAATCGACATCACAGCGACTTTCACCGATCTTGCCACTTCTACATTAAATGTTCAGCTGCGAACACGTTCCGAGATATAGTCTGCAATAAAATCCGTCATCATCAAATGGCCGGCGCGATCTAGTTGTTTATTATTATTTTCAGAATCCTTTTTTATTTACCTTATTTTTAATTTTATTAGAATTACGCTTTTGTTTGTGTCATGCTTAATAATTCTCTGCATTTACTGAAAGGAAAAAGAAAAATCCTTGCAAGGCGTAAATATTATTTCTAAGCGCAGTACAAACATCCAAGTCAATAGTCCAACAGCTACTGCTAACTTGAGCTTGCAGCGGTCGCGCTCGCATTGAAGAGAAAAGTAGGGGGTGCCATGTTGTCACGTATTGCATGAATTAATCGCCTATGGCTAACGAAAATTGACACGTGCTGTATATGGTTGCACGTAAGCATGATCACATGATTCTAGAGTCAATGTTTATTTTGGAAATTGAATATTGAGGTACGACATGGAAATTTCTAAATCGCAAGACGTAAATCAATCACAGACACCTATTATTTCTAAAGTAATAAACATTAGGAATAGAATTTGTCTTAGATATATTTCATATAAATGATTTAAGAGATCAACTTTATTTTTTTAATCTACGACGGGGTCATTATGACACTTTTAGCATTGTCATTTGAATATCATTATGACCCTCATAATAACATGTAAATTTTAAAATAAAAAATTAATGAAAAGAAAAGTAATCAAAACTTTTACTTGTTATTATTAATTATAAAAGATTTGATTGCATTTATTTATTGAATACAATAATTACAAATTCTGAACAATTGGATAAATTAATTTCAACAGATGAGAGGTGGACGGAACTCTTAGATAGTAAGTTATTTCGTGAGTGCTTGAACTTGTTGAAGGGTCATCAGAGCCTGAAATGTTACTCAAAATATAAGAAGACACTTTCTCATATTTTTTTGGAATTTTCTATATAGCTTTCTGCCACTGTGTTGGAGCGTCAACCACCATGCCTCTTAACAGTTAATAGATCGACTCCTGACACCACAAGCAATGACACAGACGATCTGCGGAAACAATGTTCAGCATATTATTGACTATTTGGAAGACTTGGGAACGATGCTTATATGCCATTTTCCAAAAGTATTAATCCCAACTGGTTGCTTAATACATTTTCCATTTCTGTACCTCATAAAATATCGAGTATGATCCGAATTACTTGGGCGCATCGCTGTATATCTTCGAACCATATCCACCATATTTATTCTCTCAACATTTCCGTTTAAAAAAATCTTGTCGTATCTTTGTTTTCGTAAATAAAATATTAATGTAAATGCATTGTCCTTCATCCTTAACATTTTGTAGCTGCAGATTTGTCAATTCAGTACGCCTAGACTATAGGCACCCCCAAGCCCCACTATCAATGCAACTTTTATGGTGATAGATGATTTTATGGTGATGTTTTCTTTCTTCAGGTCTTGGGCGGCTAGGACGAAATCCGTTCCATAGATGTGGATCTGTGGAGGGGAAGGGTCTCTTGGTTTAGGGGTGGTTTGGAGACCACTCGTTCCTGCATTGTCGTCGATGGGCGTGGTTACTGTGGGCGAGGCTTTCAGGACCCCGTTCTTCAGTTTCTTGCTTCCTTTCTTCTTGATGATGACCTTGAATCCATCATCCTCTTCGATAATTCTTGCTGATTCTTCTTTGTTGCAGAAATCCTGCGTTGTGCCCTTCTCGTCGGAGAGGGGCCGCTTGTGGTCCTTGCTTCTCGGGTCTGTTGAAGTGCCTTCATTGGTGTCCATTCGCTCCGACCTCCCGGACATGTGTTTTTTGTTTGAAGTGTAAACTTCTTTGGGCACGTTGCGTTGATTGTGGGCACTGAACAAGACTGAGCCGTCACGCTCGGCTATGTAACGCTCGTTCGGGTAAAGTCGACTCGAGTCGACTAAGGGAACGAGAGAAGTATATCATATAGAGGTATTTAATTTCAATTAAATTTAAATTTAAATGAATAAATAAATTCTTGTCCCCGAGCAGATTCGATCCCGAGCCGCATGGGTGAGAAGCCGGCATGTTAGCATCAGACCAGCGCGGGACTCGTAACCGAGAGTTCATATTGTCTATTTATATACTCCATGATATGGATGACTCGGAAACTGATCAGTATATTCCGGGTGTTAAATAACGTCCACACGCATTTACTGTAATTTGTATACCAATGCAAAACAGAAACGTTGAGAATAGAGCATGGCTTTAATTGCTCATTATATACGAATTTATAAGCATTTAATTCTTTTTTGTTACACAGGATGGATAAAGAAAATCAAATCGATGACAAATTAAAACGAAAAAGGGAACTGTCTAATGTGCGCGTGAAAAAATATCGTCAAAAGAAGCACACTAATTCTCAGCAACTGAATTCGTCGATGCAGGATGACCCTAATGTAATATAGAACGAAAAAAAAAGTTGGATTTCGCATTATTAACCTCGCCTTGATGAAGTTTTCACTTCTGCCGTGTGGTTTTAAGCACACCCATTTTCTTGTTTTATAATAAGGGGCCTATCTACTGATAGGGGAATGTTGATGAAGATGATTGTTCTACGAACAAGTGTGCGTTGTCGCTGCTGGTTTGTCTGAAAAGACAAGTACTGGAGCTCACATCTGACTTGTATGATGTACAGAGGCAAACTCTGACTGACTGATTGACGTCTAGAGACCGGATACGAGCGGCCGATAACTCATCGCCCACGAGCGCACTATTGAAATTTTGTATTATTACACAGTTTTTAATTTTTTTGGATAGCAGCTGGGTGCTGATTTATAAAATACAAAATACGTTATTATTTGTTCATTTTGTTGTTCAAGTCGAGTAAAGGAGTATTAATATTTACTAGCAATACTTTCTCAAGGTTCTCTTCTGTAAGATTTGTTTTCTTTGAATGTAGTACATCCTTGTAGACAGAAAACGTCCTTTCTACATCGCAACTGGTTATAGGTGCGTACTGGAAATATTCTTCTATTTCATCAATGTTATTAAATCTGGATTTCTATTAAAAACTGCATCTAACTTTTGCCAAAGGCCACATCCTAAGTCACTTGGAATATTTTGTTAATAGCCACATCTAATGTGGTTATTCCATCTTTTAATTAAGATTTCGATTTTTAAAATGTGTGATTAGTTTAGGCATCGACTACAAAGTTTCCTGACATGTGTAAAATGGTATGTACTTGTTTCGCCGCAGTGCCTGAGGATGCCTCTATCTCCCTATATGACACATGCCGATCTTTTAAAATCATTTCACGAACAGCATCGATGTTCTTCGCAACAATAGAGGTGCATGGACGACCTTCACGAAGATCGTCATCAAATGTTAGACTTCCACGCTTATATTCTGCGAACCATTTGCAAACCATAGTTTTGGATGGTGCTTCATCCTCAAATAACGAATTAAGTTTTTCCACACATTGCTGTGCTGTTAAACCGTATAGAAAATCATAAAAGACCATCACTCGAAAATCACGATTCGAAATTTCCATTTTTCACACAATTATTCCTTGTTAAATTTTATTGAAACGGAACTGCTAGGTTTGAAAGCAAACTGTCAAATGAATTAAAGGTGAAAAACGTCAAATTTAAAGAATATGACAATTGTAGAACCCTGGCAATGCAAGGAGTACTCGATTCCGCGAACTTTAGCAGTGTCCCTCGTATAAAGAATCATGTCAGATGGCGGCACTGTTGCTGACTAAATAGCATGCATCGTAAGGACATTATAGTCAACTGTAAAGTTTAATAGATCTTAATATGTTGTATGTAAGCTATCGTATTTGTTCGTGAATTTCAATCGATTCAACGACTTTTATATTAAATAATAACATTGATGTGATAGACGCTTGGTATCTTTAAAGATACTTGATGGCCGGAACATCAACACCTAACCCTTCACGGTTCCAAGCAGGAAACCAATATTTATATTTTGACAACTACTATTTATGCATTAGTAAATACCAATACTGATCTTATATTTAAGGTCCTCAGATGAAAGTAGTCTCCAGCATGTCTGCCGGCTTAGATCATATCGATGTAGAACTCTTTAAATCAAGAGGCATCAAACTGGGTCATACGCCAGTACATGAATTGAACGAAGCCGTGGCCGATGTTGCTGTTATATTGGCGTTAGCAGCTTCCAGGAGAATACACGAAGGACGTTTAGCTATGGAACGGTGAAATTCGTACAAAATATACGCATCTACAATAATTTATGTTGATATGTGTTTTTTAGAGGGACGTGGAGATTAGGAAACCAATGGCAATTGGGACGTGATATTGCAGGTTCTACTGTGGGAATCGTAGGATTAGGAGGGATCGGCCAAACAGTCGTTAAGAAGTTAAGTGCATGCGGAGTATCTAGGTTTATATATTCTGGTCATAAAGAGAAGGAGGAAGGTAAACAACTAAAGGCAGAGTTCGTCAGCTTTAAGCAATTATTGGAGGAAAGCGATTTTGTTATTATTTGCTGTCCGTTGACAGACGAAACCGACGGATTGTTTAATAAGGATACTTTTAGTAAAATGAAAAATACAGCTATATTAGTTAATGTTGCTAGAGGTGATATCATTGTCCAAGAAGATTTGATCGAGGCATTACAGACCTATAGAATTTACGCTGCAGGATTAGATGTCATGACTCCAGAACCTTTGCCTAAGGATCATATTCTGTTGACCTTACCTAATTGCAGTAAGTATATTTCTTTTAACAAAGAGAATATAAGAATAACTCGTAAAACGATAAGATTTTGCCCGAGGAATCTGTTGTGATGTGAAATGCAACGTTTGAATGATTTTTCATCTATTTGTAGTAACTACGTGATGGAATTTTTGCCTTTAATTTATGAGAATTTCTAAAACATTCCAGATACTCTATAACTATTGCAGCTTAATGCTTTTTCACTTTTATGTTAAATAAGCAAATCTATAACCTAAAATACTGAATTTAGAACACAAATAATTTAGTTCCAAAAATAATTCTTTTTAAAATTATTACATTAAAAAATCAAATTAAGATTTAATTCAATGTGAACAAAAGAGGTGGCATTTATTTAAATAGGGAACCGGAAGTGGAGTTCTCATTTCCTCATAGAATTTCAATATGAAGGGAAACAGTGGAAATTAAAGCAGTGTTGGTGCATTACTTTTTGTTGGAGAATTTACTAACGCGAATAATGAATCAACATCAAAAGCTAGCCCTATTCATATCTATTTCGTAGCTGTTGTTTCTCTTAAAGAAATTAATTGTAGAAAGTCTCTAACACATAGGGTATAACAAATTCCTCTTATGATGATAAATGGTGAACTTGGAAAAATGTTAAACAAACTTGACGAGAGAGAACGAACTTTCAACTAATAATGAAGTAAAATTTCTGGGGGGGGGGGGCATCTGTGGGGGTGTCGTGATTGTTTTTGCTACAAAATATGTGCTTAAGAGGAGTTTTCAATATTAAACGAAGAGATTAATGCAAACAGGTGTTTATTGTTAATAAAATACTAACGCTTCCATCCTTGTATGTCTTGGAATGTGCACTTTTTGTAAAAACTAACTACAATCTCTTCAGAGAATAAGAATTGGGACATGGATATGATACCAGAGGTGCTGCTGATGCATAACTTGTACCTCCACAAACAACAAAAAGTTTAATTAATAAGAGTGTGCTAAAGTGATAAAGGTTCACAACCATTTACCAACAAACTTAAAACAAAGACCCCTGACCTGAATTTAAGAGGGAGCTGTTCCGCCTGCTTTCGGTTAATGCTTTTTACAAAAATTTACAAAATACAAGACTTTTTAAATTATGAATTTTAATGTGTTTGATATATCACTATAATGTAAATTGTGTTGTTAATATTTTATTAAAGTTTCACTATATTATATTGACTTGTTCCACACTTTGTGTATTATGGAATAATCTTATTATTATTATTGTGATTGGACAGACAATATGTAGTTAGCTACTAAAGTGATTATTTGATTCGTGCAGTCCATTTAGTTCTTTTTACTTTCTTATACGTAGTATAAGGAAGTATTGTGATGACAAAAATTTTCGACCTCGAGATTTTTGCAGAGTCCACGTTTTGAAATCCCTTGACACAGAAAAAGTGGTTTTTAAAAAATCTCTCTCTCTCTCTCTCTCTCTCTCTCTCTCTTTCTCTCTCTCTCTCTCTCTCTCTCTCTCTCTCTCTCTCTCTCTCTCTCTCTCTCTCTCTCTCTCTCTCTCTCTCTGACCACGATAGCGGACAAACGGCTACAGATATCAATTCAAAAATTTGTATTTACGAGTATAATCTCCCTCTTGAGATTTGATTAGTTTTTTAATTAAATCGATAAACCGGAAGTAGTAGTTTACTTCAGTGAAAAAATCGAATTTTGCCAATATTTCTTCAACTATTAAGTTTAAACAAATATATAAATTTACTCAAAATTAAATTTGAGAAAAATTGTATTATAAAAGTTTTTTGAAACTCCTTCCGGAAGTAGGTCTTTTATTCTTATGGAAAATCAGCTTTTTGCAAATATTACGCAAGTAGTACTTTTTAGACGGCTACATTATGAGCATAAAAATATTTGGAACTTAATTTTCAATATCGTTTGTATAAAAGAAAATGTCAAAATTGGGACCGGAAGTTACACTTTTACTCTTATCGAATAGCGATTTTTGCAAATATCTCGTAAATTATGCATTCTATATATATTTATTAAGAACACAAATGTATTTAGAGCTACATTTGTAATAATTTTTGTATAAAAGAAATTTCAAAATTCAGACCGGAAGTAGCACTTTTACTCTTAGCGAGTATCACTTTCTTTCGAATATATCGCCAAGTATGCATCCTATAGAGCAGGGGTCGGCAACCTATGACCCGTGGGTCACCGAGTGACCCATTTGGTAATTTCAAGTGACCCACTTTAGTTGCGAAAATAAAGTATAAGATATACAAAAAATTTTTTCTTTTTCCCAAAAAATTTTTGCCGCAAAGTTATGAATGTACCAAATTTGAATCCAGTATAACATATAAAAATATCAGTTAAGGCCCCACCCCGCCTGACTGGATATGGCATCGGCCGATAGTATGCGGAATGCAGCGACATTGTCCGAACAAATTGTACCATTCTTGGATGCGCGCGTCGTTATCTCAGTTGTATGTCAGTTATAGCACGTGTAGTACAGTAGCACAATAATATTGACCTAGTGAAATAAATATCATTATTTAAAAAAATTACCATGAACAAACAAAAAGCAAAAAAGAGATTATTTCAAGATGTGTGACAGAAAAGTATGGGTGTATCGAAAATGGTGACTAATTGATATGTACTTTATGTACAGATATAATTACCGCCAGGACTTATAATATTGAGCGACACTTTTCTTCAAAACATAAAGAAGTGAGTGAAATGGCAAATGAAGATAAATCTGAACACATTGCTAAACGTGTATTAAATTTTGGAAAACAAAATAAATTCTTAAACAGTTTTGTTACCAGCAACAATCACGCTACATCTGCCAGCCTTGTTGCAGCTCTTAGCATTGGTACCAACGGAAAACCATTTACAGACGGCGAGTTTTTCAAAAACGCATTCATAAATTGTTCCGAACACTTATTTAATGACTTCGCAAATAAAAAACAAATAATTGAGAGAATCAAAGAAATGCCATTGTCAGTTAGAACAGTCCAGCGTCGCGTTGAAGATATGGCCAAGAATATTGATGAACAGGTCAAAAATGATTTGTTATCTGGTGACATAATTAGCATTGCAGTTGACGAAAGTACCGACATAAATAGTATTGGTAGGCTTGCAATAATTATTATATTTGCATCAATAAATAGCTCGAATGTCAATGAAGAACTATGCGTTCTTGCTTCAATGAATGACACCACCAAAGGCACTGATATTTTTCCAAGTACAAGAGTTTACAAATATCAAAAATGGACAAGTATTGGATTTAAAAAGTAAATTGTTTTCCATAACAACTGACGCTGCTCCAAGTATGAGGGGAAAAACTGTTGTATTTGTAAAACTAATGGAAAATGAACTTGGCCGTTCACATTTATCGTTTCATTGTATCATACATGAAGAAAATTTAGTTGCAAAGGCATCTACACAACAACTTAAGGATGTAATGGAAAAAGTTGTTAAGATCGTAAACATGATAATAGCGCGATCAGCATTAATACACAGGCGCTTTAAAGCTTTTTTGGAGGAAATTGAATCGAAATATGGAGATTTGTTATTACATTCTGAAATACGATGGTTAAGTCGGGGCAAAGTTCTTAATAGATTTGTAGAGTGTTTTGATGATATACAAATATTTCTTCACGAAATCGGTGAAAATGATCTCGAACTCAATGATAAACAATGGTTTTTAAGACTTTTGTTCTTAACAGACATAATGAACCATTATAATGATTTCAACGTACGACTCCAAGGAAATAACCACACAATTTTGAAAATGTATGAGGAATGGAAGAGCTTTACTTCAAAATTGATATTATTTGAAATTGACATAAAAACTAAAAAATTTCATTCTTTCCCTTGTTAAAAAGGGAACATGAAAAAGAAAATATCGATGAACGCAATCTAAATATGTTCGAAAGTTGGATGTCGGTCATTAAAGTGAATATGAAAGTCGGTTTCAAAGTCTTAAGAAACATGGAGAAATGTTTACATTTATAATAAAGCCCGATGAAATAGAAGAAAATATTATAAATTTGCAGTATTTTGAATATCTAAGAATTGACAATTTTAGTTTAGAAATGATTGATTTTAAAAGTTCAACATTATGGACAGATAAATTCAAGAAATTGCGGAACGATTTGGAAAATACAGAAGATAATCATTTTCTCATGATATCAACATGTTGAGCATCACTTCCTACGAGGTTTTCATCATTAAAAAAAATTGGCTTTGCCATTTTGTCCACATTCGGGTCCACGTATAAATGTGAGCAAATATATTCACAAATGAAATTTATTTTAAGCAAAAACAGGAGCAGGTTAACTATTGATAATTCAGATGCTTGTGTTCGACTTAAAACGACTAACTATAAACCATACTTAACTAAATTGACGTCACAAGTTCAACATCAGGGGAGTCATTGATATAGTAGAGAAAGTTTATAAATAAAATTTATTCAACTATGTTTGTAATTATTTTCTTAATAATATATATATTTTATATTTACTAAAATGCTGTTTTAATACGAAAATATCTCTGACCCAAATGTCTCTTTAATACTCGCATTTTGGTTGATTTTGACCCGCGGCCAAAAAAGGTTGCCGACCCCTGCTATAGAGGGTAGGGTTTTGTTTATTTTTTCAGAAGATAAAAGTATTTAAATCTGAGTTTAGAACAACTTTCGTATAATTTGAAACGTATACACGTATAAGAAAGTCGTGTGGTTGCCACACTTCATTTCTTCAATTATGAGTCTAGTTTGTATTATTTTGTTTTGTGTAATAATTCTACATTTCATTTAATGTTTTAATATATTTCGTTTTCAGTACTTCTGCCACACATCGGAAGTGCTACGTATAATACAAGACTAGCAATGACACAGTTAACGGCGCAAAATATTTTAACGGCTCTTCAAGGTTTGCCAATGCCCTCACCAGCGTATTAGTGTTAATTGGTGTCGTAATAGGATTAATTTATTTATTCCTAAAAAAAGTACAACATCACTTGCAGTTATATTTGAGCTCGGCTCGATTTCAAGCTACTGGTTCAGTTACACATTTTAATACTTTTTGTTTCTGAAGCATGTATGACATTTATTTATTTATATTTGTTTTTCCATTATATCATAGTGCAATAGTTGTGTATCAAAGGCGTTACTAAGCATCTTTAACGATATATAAATAAATAAATAATCATATAGGTACATAGCTGTAGCAATTATTGATGTAATTTTATCTCAAATATATAAATTGAAATTATTTAAAGTGAATTTTTATTTCTCTTTCGAATCAGTACTAGATACGGCTAATATAAAGGGTTTTTCAATAAGGACGCTCGATTTTTAAATATAATAAAACAAGTTGTCTGTGAGATATCCATTCATTTTTTTTTACTTGAAAGAAATTGTTATGGTATTAACTATGTAATATAACGTCCTTCAAACATCCACCGTAACTTTGCTTAGTGGCAATAGTGGCACGTGTTCAATTTTCGACGACTTTCTAGTATTAGTACTATTTCAAATAAAATGCTTGACATGTATAAAAACAATTTGTTTACTTTTTTTTGAAACAACAATGATCATCATTTTTTAAGGCTTACAAATTTGTCAGGTATCAATCAGCTGCAGCAAAAACAATTTTTTAGATCTCTGTAGTCGTAAAATATGCATTCGGCCGTTTTCTGTTTGTAAGTGCAGTTAAGAGCGCTTTCCTGAAACATTCTTTTTCTCCAACAGATTTTGGAGTCACTTTAGATATGAAACTATGGAAGAAATTTTTACGGAAGCTGTCAGATTTAAATAGTGAACGAACAGTTGAAATACATCTGGCCTTGAAAGTTAAATTCTACATTAAAAATTATTGACAGCCATGTAAAATTTACTCGAAATCCTTCATGGGATAAAGTTGGCGTCATGTAAGCTAATTTTGATACACTATTTGTCAATTAATTTTTTTTTGATTAAAGGTCTTTGGAAATCAAATTATTTGGCATGTAAAGTGTTTTAGAAACAGCTAATATATGATTTTTCGGTACCTGGCTTTATACATTCTTCAGAAATTTGATGCAAGGTAAATGGTCTTAGATATGGTAATGGATAGTGTAATAATACATTATAGTGTTAGAAAATGATTGGTAGTCCATTTTAAGGCTCCAGATTTCAACAAACTATTCGTACTTTTATGATTTTGTTACATATCATATATTTTACATATTTTTATGTAATTACACTTCTTGTAATAGGAATAGTTAATAAATTTGTTTCTGTCAAGTTTGTAGCTCTCTACCTTTTGCTTCAAATATAAATTATAAATATGCATTAAATAATATCTCGAAAAAATAAAATGAGTGAATGCACGCATAAAAAAGAAATTGAAATGAATAAAATAGTCATACATTAAATAACTTAAAACACTTGGCTTGTTGCACTATGAGTTTATTAACAATACTCTGACAATTAAATTAAAAACAGTGGCACTCTCAAGAATAAAAATCTAACAATAATGAACCCACGACCGCCAAGACTATATGGCCAACTAAAACTACATAAAGACAACACCCCAATGAGACCAGTAGTATCATTACATAAATGCCCCAACGTACAAACTTTTTTTTTTTTTATAACTCGGTTTTACAACGTCCGTCGTCTTCCGATTTCCAATCTCCACTCGTTTCTATTCGCCCATAACTCGTCATCCAGACCCCTAAACCTCATTTCGCTGTCTATTCCTTCTCTCCAGCTCCTCCGTGGTCTTCCTCGTTTTCTTCGCCCATTTGGATTCCATTGTATTACTTGTTTAGGTAGTCTTTCGTTCTCCATTCTTTGCACATGCCCGTACCATACCAGTTGCTTCGTTCTTATCTCGTCCACTATCGTGCGTTCACCCACTGTCATAATTTCTCTTATTCGTTGATTTGCAACTTGTTCTCTTCTTGATCTCCCCGCTGCTCTTCTCCAATAATCCATTTCCGTAGCGGACAGCATTTTCTCTGTTCTGTCCTTGATTGGCCAAACCTCTGAACTGTACGTAATAATACTCTTTACTATGGTGTTATATATGAGCTTTTTGTTCTGTTCCGATATACTCTGGTCCCAGAGTATTCCATTTATTAAAGTTATCGCTTTTCTTCCTTGTACATTTCGGTCTTTTATAGCTCTGTCTAGTGTTCCGTCCGCTGTTATTTTTAGCCCCAAGTATTTGTACTCGTCACAAGACTTAATTCGCTGTCCCGTATTTAGTACTAGATCTTGTTTTATTCCACCAATGCACATATACTCTGTCTTTTTTATATTGACCTCCAAACCCCACTTTTTGTATTCTTCTATCAGTTTTCGAGTCATATATTCCAAGTCGTCATACTCCTGGGCCACTACAATTTGATCGTCGGCGAAACACAAGGTGTATAAAATGGTGTCATTTAATGGAATTCCCGTGTTTCGCCATTTTCTTTTCCATACTTTAAGGACTTGTTCTAAATAAATCTTGAAGAGCGTTGGCGAAATACAACAACCTTGTTTAAGACCTTTATTCACTTGGAACCCTTTTGTCAGTCTTTGTTTTATTTTGACTTTTGCTTCGCTATTGTCGTACAACTTTTTAATTGCTTTAATTAACTGAACGCTTATTCTCCAAAGCCTTCCAAAGTAAATTAAGAGGTACGATGTCGTATGCTTTTTGTAAGTCTACGTATAGTAAATGCAACTCTTGTCCATATGCCATTTTCTTTGCGATAACTTGAGTTATACAGAACAGAATATCTACAGTCGATCTACCTGCCCTGAATCCGGCCTGATCTTCTGCCTCCATGTCTTTGTACTCATTTTCCATTTTTTTTCCTATTATTTTGCCGTAGACTCTGTTCAGCGTACTAGTCACAGATATGCCTCCATAATTGTCGCACATATCTTTCCTTCCTTTATCGTGGTTATATATGATGTTTTCCACTCGTTTGGGACTTTGGTTCCGTTAAGATATTTTTGGAAAAGATTTCGTAGTCTCACAAACAGTTCATTTGTACCGTATTTAATAAGTTCAGCCGGGGCATTTCCGGGTCCGGCAGATTTTCCGCTTTTTAAGACTGTGCATACGGTTTTAACTTCAGGAAATGTTAACGGTATTGGAGATCCTGTCGTTCTAAAGGCATCATTTATTTATTCTTCTTGGAATTCCACTCTTTCTTCCGTTAAAAGTTTTTTAGAGTGTGCATCCCATTCTTTATCTGATACTGGCGAAATTATATCTCTGGTCGTTTCTTTTCTAATTGATTTTATCGTCTTCCAACTTTCGGTACTTCTTCGACCTCCTAAATAAGAGTCTATTTTCTGGCATTTTTGCGTCCATACTAATTTTTTTTTGTCACTAATCATTCTTCTTACCTTTGATTGTGCGCTCTTGTAATTTTGTCTTGCATTCTCTGTTTTTTGAGATAAGTAAATGTGATAAAGTTTTCTCTTTTCCTCTATTTCTCTTCCAATCTCAGCATCAAGAATCAATTTTATAATTGTGAATTTAAAAGGTTGAGAGGAATCTGCAAGACGCTTATTAATGAATCCTATAAATCCTATATGGACAAAGTTGAAAGTTCTATTTTGAGTAATCCTAGAGAGATATTTCGATATATGAGAAGCAAAACTGGATCTTCGCGTATTCCTAGTACTTTAACTTTCAATGATACCCCAATAGACTCCCCTCAAGGCATAGTCAACAGATTTGCGGATATGTTTTCATCTATTTATCATCCTAGTACCCCCTTTTGCGTGGAAGATTCGGAATCCAACCACTTACCGTTTACTTTGCATGGTACCTCTGAGGATGAATTGCTTAGAATTATGTCCGCATTACCAGATGATTTCAGTGCAGGTGATGACCAGATCCCTAGCAAATTGGTGCGTCAAGCAGGATCCTCCTTATCAAAGCCGCTGGCGCTTATTATTAACCTATCCATCAAGACGTCGGAATTTCCTGGCCGTTGGCGAAGAACAAGAATCTCTCCCATCTTTAAAAAAGATGGCAATACCAAAGGGGAGAATTACAGACCGATCTCGATCATTTGCAACTTTGCGAAAGTATTCGAAAGTGTGCTTTATTCATGCATATATTTTAATACTAAATCATTGATTTCTCAACACCAACATGGATTCGTGCGGGGGCGTTCGACAGTTACTAACCTGACTGCGCTAACACAATTTACCTGCCGAGAGTTGGACAATTCAGGACAGGTGGATGTGATTTATACGGATTTCAGCAAAGCATTTGATACGATAGATCATGGATTCTTAATGAACAAACTATATGCACTGGGATTAACGCCGAATTTGCTCAAGCTTATCCATTCTTATCTCACTAAGAGACCTAATTACGTTTTTTATAATGGGTACAAGTCGCCAGAATTTTTTCCTTCATCTGGGGTGCCACAAGGCTCAAATCTAGGTCCTCTTTTATTCATATTGTACATAAACGACGTACTGATGCAATTAACGTGTCCGGTACTTGCTTATGCTGATGATCTGAAAATTTACAGTTCTATAAAATCCTGGAATGATGTGGTCCAACTCCAAAGTAATTTAAGTGTCTTGACTGACTGGTGTCGCAAATTCAATTTAAAGTTAAATATTGATAAATGTTGCTTCATATCTTACACACGTAAAGTAAACAATGTATCATCAGTATATATCCTAAACAGAAATACATTGTCTAGAGTTAATGGTATTAGGGACCTTGGGGTATACTTTGACACTCGGCTCAGCTTCTCTAACCATATAGACTCGATGTGTGCATCTGCGTCTAGGACGTTGGGTTTCATATTGCGTTGTTGCAAATTTTTTAATAATATTCAGTTGATGAAGACACTTTATTTCAGTCTAGTTGTGAGCAAATTGGAGTATGCATCTCAAGTATGGTCTCCTCAATATCTTTACTTACAACTTTCCATTGAAAGAGTGCAGCGAAGATTCCTGAAATATTTGTCTTTTAAATGTTCCGGTACTTATCCTCAGCGTGGCATAGATTATTCACATTTATTAGACGCACATAATATGCAAGCCTTGAGTTACCGTCGTGAGATACATGGTGCACGATTTGTATGGAAACTATCCAGTGGGCGTGTTGACTGCCCTTATTTGCTCTCATGTCTGGATTTCTTCATTCCTAGAATCTCCTCTCGTTTTACCCATACCTTCCTACTTCCCTTTTCTCGCACTAACCTTCTTAAAGGATCTCCGCTGGTGGTGATGTGCAGAGCCGCTAATCTTCACTATGGGGACATATTTTTTTGACATATTTTTTTTACTTTACTTAATTATATTGTTTTCATATTTATTATTACTCACAATTCTGTTGTATATTTGAGTTATTAGTATAAGTTATTGAGTAGTACGTTGTACATTATGTGTATATTTAATACTGTCCTATAACTGGGTAAACCGTTGGACAAATAAAGCTATTATTATTATTATTATTATTATTATCCCACCAATATGGTTTTCTCCTCTTCGATTTTTCTTCCACTAAACCTAGTGCTTCTTTTGCGGCTTGATGAATGCTTGAAGTAATGCAATCATACTCTTCATTTGGGTTTTCGCCTGAACGTGCATTGAGCGCTTCGTTAAGTCGTTTTTTATATAGGTTTTTTACGCTGTCATGCTCTAGGCTTATTAGGTCGTATCTACAGTGATCCATTTATTCTAACGCTGTGTTTTCCAGCTGTTGTTGGTAAAGGTTTGGCCTTGACAAGGAAAGAGAATTTTGGCTTCCAGAAAATAGTGATCACTTCCGCATGTTAGGTTTGGTCCAGGTGTATTTGTGTATTTCCCTGTGTTGGAAAAACCCATTTTGAATTTTTAAGTCTAGTTGCTCGCATACCGTTATTAGTCGGTTTCCATTGTCGTTAACAATCTCTTCTCCGAATCGACCCACCGTCATATGATTTAACTTTTTACCAGTTCTGATGTTTATGTCTCCCAATAAACAAACTTTGCCAGTATTTAAATAAAAAACTACCGACAAAAATAAATTTCAAATCAAAATACGCAATAAAGAATACAATAGAATTAACGAATAACTTAAAAGACATACATATACCTAACAATGCTAAATTAGTATCATTTGATATTAAAAGCCTTTTCACCTCCATCCCAATAAATGAATTAAAAAAGATAATAGATATACAAATGAATAACAATAATCTTCATGACACAGGCAAACGAGATATTAAAGAAACATTAAATTTATGCCTAGACCAAAATTATTTCAAATTTAACAATGAAACCTATAAACAGATAGAAGGATTACCGATGGGAAACTCGTTAAACCCTCTATTAGCAGAATATACATGAATAACTTCGAAGAAGAACTCTTAAAGAAAAACCCAGTATTAATCCAACAAGTTCATTACTGGGCCAGATATGTTGACGACGTAGTTTGCATTTGGAAAGGTACAGAGAGGCAATTAACAGAGTCCCTAAAAGTAATAAATTCTATAAACCATAAGATACAATTTAGAAACTGAAAAAGACAAGAAAATAAACTTTCTAGACGTCACAATAAACAGAAATAATAATAAACTTACATTTGAAATATATAGAAAGCCTACTTTTACTGACAAAATATTACACGTAAATGCTAAACAATCAATAAAAACAAAATCGGCAGCTTTCCATAGTTATATACATAGAGCTACACACATATTATAAAACAAGAGATCCTTTAATAAATAAATAAACACAATTAAATTAATTGCAATAAATAATGGATATGACCCTAAAATAATAGAAAAACTGTTAAAACAAAAGAAAAGCACAATAATAAGAAGAAATACTTATACCCGAAAATAACAGAAAATACACAAAAATGGCACAAAATAACATAACAAAATAAACAAAATAGTGAAACGATTAGATGTCAAAATAAGCTGGATAAACAAAACAAATTTAGGAACACTGATTACACTGGTCAACAGTGAAATTGCTTCTTAGGTGAAAGTACCCAATCCTGAATGAATTCAACGTGCTGAACACGAATATCACATTGAAAAAAGTTGATTGGCTCACGTTCAAGAGATATTGACGTTTTGTCCATTGTATAGATGCTATTGCATAATGTAATGCAATTTAGTGAGAAATTACGAAATTTTGCGTCATATTGCATCACCCCTTCATGCAAAGAAGTTAATGCAGCATTTACTGTAAGTTTCCATTGAGAGTGTTGCGAAATTGATTGCGCAATATCAAGCAATAGCTAATTATAGTTTATTTATAAATGGCCGACGTGATAGTTAACTCGTGCAATGTCCGTTCATTCGCGCATATTTTTCGTAGCTCTAGCATACATAAGTGATTGCTATAGTGTAAAGTAACTAAACAGTAGCAATGCCTCGTAACTGTGTTAATAGTGCAAATAACTTCTGTTATATTTGCGGAGAAGTGACATTTGCTGCACAGAAAAAGAACATCAGTGCAACAGTTAAGAAAGCGTATCATTTGTATTTTGGTTGCAAGATAGGCGACCAGGACAAAGACTGGGCCCCACACGTATGCTGCCGCACTTGTGCCGTAAATCTCGAAAAGCAAAGCGGAGATACTGGCCTCAAGACTTCGACAGTGGAATCTTCTGGAACAGAATGTCCGAGTGACTTCATTTCGCACTCGCCATCAGCTCTTCGAATCTTTCTTTAAGAAAGAAGAAAGCCTTGTGTTCTGCTGCGATATTGATGGTCTACTACAAGCTCTCGGTATTGCACATGATCCCCACGAATGGCGGCTGTTTATAGACGCTTCAAAACTGAGCCTAAAGGCGGTTTTGTTGAATAATGGGAACCAGCTTCCATCCATACCTATTGCACATGCGGTCTACATGAAGGAGACTTACGGCAACCTAAAGCAGCTACTGGAGACGATTAACTACAGCAAGTATGGCTGGCAGATATGTTCGACCTGAAGGTAGTATCTCTGTTGATGGGTTTGCAGCAGGGATATACAAAGTACTGCTGTTTTCTTTGTCTGTGGGACAGCAGAGCAATCGATTTGCACTACATCAAGAAAGACTGGCCTCCGAGAGCATTTTTTAAGCCTGGAGAAACGAATGTACAGCACCCACCATTGGCACAGCCACACAAAATCATCATTCCTCCTTTACACATCAAACTCGGTCTTGTCAAAAACTTGGTAAAAGCCATGGATAAGAATGGACCAGCATTCAAGTACCTGCATGACAAATTCCCTCGACTCAGTGAAGCCAAAATTAAAGAGGGCATCTTTGTGGGGCCTCAAATTAGACAGCTCTTCCGAGACCCCAAGTTTGAGGAACTTCTTCAAGGTAAAGAAAAACAGGTTTGGGATGCATTCTATCAAGTGGCAGCAAACTTCCTGGGGAATGACAAGGCAGAAAATTACAAGTGTCTGCTTGAGGATATGTTGGCTTTGTTTCATGAATTCGGCTGCAATATGTCCTTAAAGATCCACTTTCTTGATTCCCACTTAGATTTCTATCCTGATAACTGCGGGCAGGTCAGCGATGAGCACAGCGAACGCTTTCATCAGGACATTGCCACCATGGAGCAACGGTACCAAGGCAAATGGTCTACGTCAATGCTAGCTGACTATTGTTGGACAATCAGTAGAGATGCTCCACAAGTCCACTACAAACGGCAGGCCAAAAGAAGTCGAAAGCCGGAAGCAGACTAATGTTTTCTTACCATGTATTATAATATTGACATAAGTACACTTTTTCTGAAATATGCGTAAATGTTTTCTTACCATGTATTATAATATTGACATAAGTACACTTTTTCTGAAATATGCGTACATATTACAGAAAACCCGTAGCCAATTCAGCTTTTTCTTAGTCATTTTCGTGTTCAGCACATTGAATTCATTAAGAAATGACTATTTTCAGCTTGGAAGCATGAACTTTTCGAAAATTTGTTGCCCAGTGTTAGTAACAACAAAGATAAACTACTAATGGTACAATCAGGCGTTTATAAATTAAAATGTAAAGATTGTGAGGCTATCTACATCGGGCAAAATGGACGAGCTATTAAAACTAGAGTCAAAGAACATAAAAAATCAATATTATATAGTGAGAAAAACATAGGCTTTGCCGAACATTGTATAGAATACAACCACTTTCCCGACATAGATAACTGCGAGTTAATACATAATGTTACAAAAAGCAAAAGATTAGATCTCTTAGAAATATTAGAAATAAAGCAAGCTCAGAAACAAAAACGATTAGTTACCAACACATAGATAGAATTTGGCAATACACCCTTCATAGACACTGTCATTAACAACATAATAATACCCCACCACACACAAGAACAGACAAGTATATAAGACAAACATTTGTAGACTTTAAGTTAGATTACAACCGTAACATATATGTCAGAGTATTGTTAATAAACGCATAGTGAAACAAGCCAAGTGTTTTAAGTTATTTAATGTATGAAGTTAAAAATGTTTCACCAAGAAGTGTCTGCTACAACAGTCAAGAATAAAATAGCGCCAATAGTAGAATAAATTGCATTATCAACGATTTTTAAAAATTTCTAGGCAGCATAATAACTAAATAACAGGAAATATAATTGAATCATTATATTTATAATGTTTTTATATAAATAAAACCACATATTTTGAGCAATATAAGTTTATTACCAACAAAAGAAAAGTGTAAAAATCCCTTATGTTTACATTATTTACAATTCTAACACACACCAAATAAAATCACATCTTCTATTTTCTGTCTAGAAACATACATTTTATTATCTTCATCTCGTAAGTATATAAAACGACTGATCTCTTTTCATTTCAGATACAAAACTCACTTCACATACCTTCATTTTCATTCTTTCCCTTCTCCACATAGGTATCTTTTTTATTATTAATTTATGTAATAAACATTTATCTTTACCATTTACATCCTTAACCTAACATAGTCCGCTTTTAAACTCTAAGAAAGTGTGTTCAGTCACAGATACGATCACATTTTTCTTCTCTCTTCTCCTGTGCTTCCAAAAGCAAACTGAAGCGCCTGACGCTAACGCGATCAGGGTTACAATTACAGCCAAGAAAACTGAGGCCGTTAGTAGATTGTTTGGGAAACCTCCAGGTATGGAACAGTTGCCCTCTTCTTCGTCGTTGCCTGATGGACAGTGCCTAAGACCGTCGCACCATAATTCTGGACTTATACAAGCTCCCAATTCTGGACAGCTGGAAAATATAAAATTATTATAGATTGAGTGAAAAATGTTTTGCAAAAGTGAGAAGAAAGTTAAGGATATAAAATATTCGATTTTAACGAAATCAATAAATAGCAAAACAATAAAATTATGCCTATTTCTATAAATAAATGAACTCGTAATATTAAAATATGGTCATGCTACGGCAAGTTCCATATAAAATGTTAGTTTTGGTCAGGTTTGTGGCTTTATTGTTAGTTCTACTGGGGTGCGTTCAGAAAAGGAAAGAATGTTATCCAAGTGTCACTCCAATTTCACACTTGCCGTTCAGAAACAAAAAGATGTCCCAAAATTATGACGTTATTGCCGTTCAGAAATGTTGGTGCGACGCTCGGAGTGTTCCTTCTATCACCCACCTATTTGTGATGGTTAATAGCGGGCGATTCATGGGCATTCGGGTCGGGGTATTTAAACCACGGTTCTGAGTGTTTTTTAAGGTTATGTCATTTCATATCATATGGTCATATGTGTGTTTCATATGGTCATCAGTTTGTTTTTGGACAATTTTAATTTGATCCAAAATTTTTTTTTCTATTATGATCCATTGTTCTAATTAGTTTTAATTTTCGAATTATTTCTTTGATGACTTTATTTCTTCATACATAACCTCTAACTCTGCAATGCTTAGCTTTGACCTTTGACTTTTGCCACAAACTAACTCGACTCACTCTACGGCGTTCAGAATTGTAAAGCGCTCCAAGTTTACCAAGTGGATAACGTCATAAAATATAACCCGACCATGTCAGTATCCTATCCAACATTTCTGAACGTACTCCTGCGTGTTTTAGATGGCGGGTGATAACGTCATTGCAAAGTTGGTAAAATGACATCTAGTATATTTGTACCCCACTGCCAAACTATGGCAAGGCCAAAATTTCGGAAAATGAGTTAATTATGCAAAGTTCTTTGTGTTAACATCCAGAACGGATTGTTTCCAGTTGAAAGTTGTGTCCCTGAGACTCATACTAAGAAAGATAGCTCGTTATGAACTCGGCCAAGTCCATGAACTTGTAAGAGTGAGTCTCAGTCAGTCAAGTCTCGATAGCGTAGTCTGCCTATTGCGATACCTCCCTAATTCCACACACAAGTCTTGGTCAGTGCAATATACATATGTGCCGCAGTTTTTAAAAGCTGCTTGTGTTTAAATGTTAGTTGTGACTTGAATCACAATGTCGATAGAACAAAAAAAATACTGAGTTTAGTTAATATCCAAAATGTACAAACTACTGCAACTCGATTGACTACTAGCAATGGTGAGTACCAATCACTTATATACCTACAGTACACAGACCGAGTCCTGACCGATGGGAGGAGCCTCGACCTATAAGTCGCGCAGATTTATAGGTCAGTGTGTGACAGAGAAAGTATTCGGAAAAAAGAAATGATAACATTCATCATCACATACATTAGCCGGACGAACGAGCAAATGCAGATAAGAAATTGTAATATACTGAAAAGAGATACATACCGGTTCGGTCTGTTTTTACCTTGCATGCGAGCTAAAAGTCCGTGTATTGAAACGAACGTTGTTGCCAATATTTATACACATGTGGGCAAGTACTGTTCGACGCTAGACGACAGGACGATACGATCATTACGATCATAAGATTTCAATATAATGCAAGTTCATAACCATTATTTTATTACATGGAATTTACGTTGTACTCAAATATTTGACTGTAATTTTCAACCCCATGTGTTTAGGCATTTTTCTTGTTAAATAATTTCCCTTCCTATTCATGTAAAGAAAGTACTGCAACTGGGAGAAGGGAAAGAATCTTTGACAAAATAACGAAAAAATATATTAAGTTCTACACAAACATCTACACGAAGCAGTTGTATTAAGCTTCAACAATTCACATTTTAAGCAAGTTCTACACAAACATCCACACGAAGCAGTTGTGTTAGTGTTCAACAAATCACATTTTAAGCAAGTTCTACAGGAACATACACACGAAGCAGTTGTGTTGGGGTTCAATAATTCACATTTTAAGCAAGTTCTACGCAAACATTCACACGAAGCAGTTGTGTTAGTCTTCAACAATGTAGATTTTAAATGTTAGATAAAATTAAAGATAGTGACATATTATCAGTGTTTTATTTAATATTTAAGCAATAAGCATTTATATTCCTTCAAAAAAGGAGGAATCAGCACTCACTTTTTGAAAAAATCATAATAAAATCAGGCTTGACAACTGAAAAGCAACTTATAAAATGTTATCTAATCAATTATCAATTTCGCGGCAAATATCATAGGTATTCACGCTATACCGTATTCAAATAAAAAACATAAAGTTGGCAAAATTATATCAGAAAACGACAAGACTCAGTAATGGTCATTTTTAAAATAATAACGTCTTACATGTTTTTGGTGCGAAATTTAGTAAGCAATCCAAAAATGAACCGATATGCAGGTTCCATTTGATAAAAAAATCACTTTTAAACAAAAATATGTCATGTAACTTTAATCCAGTTTTCTGCAAATTCAAAACTAAAATATATTTGTATTAGGACCTTTTATTATGAACAACTTCACCAAAAATTGTGTAAAGCTTTATACGTCGGTTTCAAGAAATATGATTTTATAAAAACATTGAATTTTTCAGAAAACTGGTAATAAGTCGAAAACCTTAAATTTTAGGCCTATACTGTTTCATAACTTTTTGACTAAGAATTATACGGAGAATACAAAAATGAGATAATATGCAGGAATCTGTTCCATTTAAAAAAAATATAATTATCGTCAGTCACCAAGTTGTGGAACACTCTGTATAATACAAAATAATTTTTAAACGTGCTCCTAATAAGTGCCTATTATTGTAAGAAAACCGTTTCGAAATATCTTTTCTCATAAAGTGACAATCTGCTTCCCCGCGAAGATGACTCACTTTGTATAATCACTTATTGCGAAAAAATCATAGAGTAAAGTCGGGGATTATGAAATAGACCCGGTAATATGGAATACCATGTGTTTGTCAAAACTACCAGCGCTATCTATTCTCATTTGTTATAATAACACTCGATAAAGTTCAAAATTGCTCCACAAGAGTACCTTAGTCTATGAACATTCACCATTTAGTGGTTGTAAGAGTTCAACTGATTTCGACGTTCTTAATATTTTTTGGTAAGTACACTAAAATTTTATTTTAAACACTTTCGAAAGTAATTTTGTTTAATGTTATTGGTTCATTAAGTAGACGAATGATGTAGGAATGCTTTAGTACAGAGATATTGCTCATTTGAACTACCTTTCATTTTTTTATCCGTTTTAACCTCTAAACTTATATGGGCGGGAATTATGAAATAGTATTCCATATTACCTGACTCTATAAATTAAAATCTTAAAATTGGATTTATTTTGTAGAAATGCCTAAAGCGGTCAAAAAGACCCAAGGAAAAGCTAAAACCAGTTCGCCACAACGTAAAATGTGGGATGAGGAAAACATGAAAAAGGCAATAATAGCAGTTAGAAGCAAAAGAATGGGTTATTTAAAAGCATGTAAAACATTCAATGTGCCTCGTGCCACCCTTTACAGACTTTGTAAGAAGGATGGAGCTGCTAGTGAGGTATGCCAAACGAAACTGGGGAGGAAACCAGTTTTGCCGGATCATTTGGAAAATGAATTAGTAAAGCATTGCCTAGCTATGGAGAAAACCTTTTATGGATTAACTAGGTGGGATGTCCATAATCTTGCGTTCCAGTTAGCAAGAAGAAATAACGTTCCACATCCTTTCTCATTACTGAAAAAATCTGCTGGTAAGGACTGGCTAAATCGTTTCAGATTAAGGCATAAGGATGTGTTAAGCCTCAGAAAGCCGACGGGAACGTCGTTTTGCACGAGCAGTGGGCTTTAACAAGCAAAACGTTAACGAGTTTTTTGATCTGTTAGAGACAGAAATAGCAAAAAAAACTTTTCAGCTAATCAGATTTTCAACGTCGATGAAAGTGGTCTTAGCATTGTACAATCAAAATGCCCTGAGGTTTTTTCACAAAGGGGAAAACGACAAATCGGCGCACTAACATCTGCAGAGCGGGGCTCTCTGGTGACTTGTGTTTTGTGTATGAGTGCGAGTGGCAATTTTGTGCCCCCTTTGCTCATATTTCCTCGTAAAAATTCAAGCGAATTAATAAAGAAGGGAGCTCCACCAGGAAGTGTTTTGCCTTCCATCCATCTGGGTGGATTCAGACAGATATATTTACGCAGTGGTTCAACCATTTTATAGAATATGTAAGACCAAGTACCGAAAACCCTGTGCTTTTGATTTTGGATGGCCATCATACCCACACTCGAAACTTGGATGTTATTGTCGCTGCAAGACAAAATCACGTAACTTTGTTGTGCTTACCGCCTCACACAACGCACAAGATGTAGCCACTCGATAAATCTGTAATGGGGGCATTGAAAACCTATTACAATGAAGAAATTCGCCAATTTTTACGGCAAAATAATCGGCCAATATCTAATTTTGACATAAGTGAACTCTTTGGTGAAGCATATCTGAAAATACAAACTGGCGAAAGAGCAATCAATGGATTTCGACAAACAGGTCTGTTTCCAGTAAACAGAAATATTTTTACCGAAGAAGATTTCCTAGAGGAGGCACACAGAAATCCAGAAGTGCCTAGACGACTAGAGGAACAACCAGTTTTACCGAAAGACATAGTTCCTATTCCTGTTCTTAAAAAACGACGAGGCACAAGAGGTCGAAAATCGCGGACCGGCAAACTTTTGACTTCAACTCCAAACAAGGATGAACTGGAAGAGTCACTTACATCAAAAAATGAAAAAAACAAAGTTAAAAGAAACATTGGGTTTGAAGGAAATAGAAAACCAACCAATGACGCAAAACCTGGAACCAGCAAAATGGAAGATGACACCAAAGTAACTTTGAGTAGTGTGAGGAAAAAAACGAGAAAGCAACTGGTAGAAAACGATGAATCGTCGGATGATTTAGATGAAGATATCCCAATCTTAGATGACTCTACTGATTATGAAGATTTCCCAAGCAACAACAATAACCTACAAGATGATGCAGCATGTCTTTTCTGTTCAGAACGTTTTACGACTGACTCGAGAGCAGAAATTTGGATACAGTGCCTAAGATGCGAACTTTGGGCTCATGAACTGTGCGCCGATTCCGAACAGGATTGTTATGTTTGCGATTTTTGTCGTTAGAATTTTTTATATCGAAAATAACAGTATTCCATATTCCCTCATACATCTATTCCATATTACCCGACCATTGTTCTCGGTGGAAAGAAATGCTTTTCTTCATTATTTGTAATATTTTTTGTTTAGTATATTATTTGTAACTTAGCCACAGTGGTTTCATATAATAAACCCTTTGGCGCTATCATTGATATTTTTTATTTATATTTTACTCAATACACTTCAAAATAATTAAATAAAATAAAAATGGTATTCCATAATCCCCTACTTTACTCTACGTGTTGAAATTTGTTCAATACTTGTTCTGTAAAAAGTAGCCCAAAAAGCAATAAAACTTTGAAGAAGTGGTTTGGAAGAATAGGAGGCAGAACTCTAGGGGGAGATCAGTCAGTTGTTGAAAAAAGTGTTGTGTTTAATTCTTCTTCGCCGCGGAACCCAATCAGAGTTTTCTATGAAAGAATCTATTGCAACTTGACTATTACATATGCGGCAATTTTATTATTGTAAGATTAGCGATATTGATTTGCACTGGTTATACCGGGTGTGGCAATAGTGTGTCGGCGGAGCATCAAAACTAATAACGCTGTAGCAATGACATTTTACGTACGTATGTAGTAGATTACTGTGCATTTTTATTTTTATTTATAAATATACAGGGTGTTCCAAATTTTTGAAACCACCTTCCTTCAACTTTTTTATTTTAAATAGATTGCTATACTTTCTAGCTATTATAATGATAGCCACCCAAATTATATTTGCAATGATATATGGATATGTGCACTTTCGACTGTTAGTTTTGGTTTTATTGATAGTTTTGTTAAAATATTGACAGTTGCAGCATCTAACATTTTAAACCCTCGCGTAACTCTTATGTAACTAATTAATGGACTAACACGTTATTTGTTTTGAGAGGTAGAACAACGTGAATAAATATACAGGGTGTTAAATATGTCGTTTCTAAGTTGTCGATCTGTATTGGCTATTTTCTCGTTTGAAGTCGGCATATTCCCTGTAAAATTGACTTTAAAATGGTACTAACATAATAACATAGTATTTATTTCTAGTATCTTTAAAGTTATAATCCTTTAATGGGATATACTCATGTTTATACTATGCAAAATGCGGGGCATCTAATAGTTGGCTGGCCATGAAAATAAAACAAAGTAACTTTAATAAACACCTGCTTTTTAAATGCTTTATCATTAGTTTTAGAATTACATTTTGAAAATTTTCCATAATAAAACAATCTTAATCTGTGTTCATATATTCGTTCTGCTCTACACATGCTCTCAACCGCCTCTGTATCGACACATTTACATTCTGAGCCATGTTGTTCTCATTTAATTGAAGAAAAGCGTTTCTTATTCGTTGCTGCATGTTTTCTGCCATTGTAGGAGTTGTTGCGTAAACAGTCTTTTTGATAGTTGGCCACAGAAAGAAATCGCAAGGTGTGAGATCTAGTAATCGCGGAAGCCAGCTTTTCAAGCTGCCTCCCCCAATTCACCTATATTGGTGAATATCCTATTTGAATGTGCTTTGTAGCAGCACCATAATGTGCTGGGGCACCATCATGTTGGTACAACAATCTCCTTATGAGGTTATGTGATAGGTGTTCTAATAGCAATGGTAAATTATTTTGTAGAAAATTTGCATAATTTAAAGTATTGTTAAAAAAAGCTGGACAAATAATAGTGCTTCCTATAATGCTACCCCAGGTGCTAACACTCTATTATTGTTGATATGAAATAGGTTGCACAAAATGAGGTTTTGTAGTATCAATATGATGGATTTTTTTCTATTTGTTATTCCACAATTAGCAAATGTTGCTTTATTTGTGAAAAGCACACGGTCTAGAAAATTTATACCTTGTCGTAATTGTAGAAGTATCCATTCACAGTAAACTAGTCTTCTTTCAAAATCCGTTTGTAATAAGTCTTGGTAATTTTGAATTTTGTAAGATTAAAATTTATGTCTCTTTAAAATCCTCCTCACATCAGTGACTTCTACCCCGTGTTGTTTCGAAATTATCTTCGTAGATACGTGCGGATTTTCCACAATAGACTGGACGACTCTCACTTCATTATCTTCTGTAACCATACTCTTACTTCTTTCATGTTTGACGTAATTCACTGAACCCGTTTTAAGAAATCTAATCAACAAATTTTCGAACGTTTTACTATCCGGTGCTCTTTGGTCGGAATATTCCATGACATATTGCAGTGACCTTGAGTTGGGTTGTAAATTATAAATAAGTATAATCAAGATCACTTCAAGATTTTATTTAAATTAATTTTTACTTTATTTATTTTTATCATAATGTGTATATAAATATTCACTATGTCTATAATTTGCCAAAATTTTATTTTTATTTAAGTAAAATAATAAAAGAATGTTAGTATAATTTTTATAAAAGTCATAATATTAAAATACGCATTAAATGTTACGTTTTCAATAACGAGAAAGTGTTTCCCGCATGAAGAATACTGGCACCGGCAGATAGGTCGACCGTATGGCCGGCGAAAAACAATATCCTGCGCTAGATGCATAGATGAGTCATGAACGTGTAAACAAGTTTATATTTACATATTTGTTTACCTTTTCAAAGATCGTTAATACGCTGCTTTCCTGAGTGGTGCAGCACTGCAGCAATGTAAAGTACGTCGAGTGACCGATAAGAGCAGCACCATCGATATGCAGTTTTGGAAGTGGCATCGGTATATGCCGAGAATTACCGTACGTTTTTATAAAGAAAATTATGCATAAAAGGGCTGCCGGACAGAATTTGAGGACAGCTGGTGAAAACCGCTGCCTTAGAATATTTTTGGAAGTAGGTGATAAACCACTCCCTCTTTTCTTGTATTTGAACTTAGAATATTTTTGAGATTTTCGATACTTATAAAATTTTTCAACAAGATTCAACACTTGTAATATTTTCCGTAATAATCATGCAACATGTTTTACATTGAGATTTGTAATTATTTTAAATAATTATTTATGTACGGGATAATTTTATTTTCAAATTCAGATTTTGAATTTATTTAGTTTCATTTTTATTTTCTTTTTCTAGAGTGTTTTGTTTTGCATGTAGGGGTACTACGCCATACATTATGATAAAACATTCTAGTGATTGTAATGACTAGTTTGAATAGCATAATAATTTTATTTTAGTATAATTTTTTCTTTACAACTTTATTTATCATACAAAAGGATTTGAAATTAATAATTTTGTTTTATGTATATATAGAATACATAAGTGAACAGTGATCGAATTTTTAATGATGGATGAATTTGAAGTCATGTACGAAGAATTAAGGTGATTTGATAATATTTGTTATAAATGTGTGTATAGTGGTGTACCAAAATTTTTGTCTGTAGTGGTGTTTTGTATTGGAATTTCACAAGAAGGTAAAGTTTATTTTTAATGTATATATTTTTCTTGTATGTATATCAAGTATATTTTGTAGTACTTGTGTGTTCAATGTTAACGTGTTGGGTAATACATCAGGGATGTGTGAAATGAATTAAGTCGTTATTTAATTCATAGCATGGAGTCCTGGTGGATCCCAAAGACACGAATTAGTTTTGATGGTACTGTGTTGGGAGCGAGAAAAGGCACCGGGCAGAACTAATCAGGACTGAGTTAATTAATTGAATACGCAGAGACTTTTTTTTTATTTCATTTTATTTATTTAATTTATATTTATATATATGCCTTAAGGGATGAGCACATTGTGGTGTATGTTCGGGTTGTGTCCGACGAGTTAAAATACATACTCGTAGGGTGGAACTTTGGGGTACCCATCTGTGTGAATTTGCTTTCTGATGGTACTGTGTTGGGAGCGAGAAAAGGCGCCGGACAGGACTAATTAGGGCCATTTCCTTAATGTTTATATTTTGTTCATGAATGGTAAATCGTGTAAAATTTTGGTTATTTATAATCCAGTACAATTCATCATGTGTAATAATATTTTATTTTATTTTATTTAAAGATGTTGATTGTTTACATGTATCTATGGCAAATATAAATCATAATAATCACGTTCACATTTTTAAAACATAAGTTTTTCACGACATTATGCTTTCATTTACTTTATTTCTTATAATGTTTTTTTTTTGTTGATTATGATGTATAGATTTGGATGATGTTTGAGATATTGATTCTTTGTTTGGTAAATATATATATATATATATATATATATCTGTATAAATTAAAATTTTGAATTCGTTAATATTTATTTTAATAAATTAGATGATAAGATATATTTTGCATTTTATTTTCTGCCCCTGAGAGAATTATTTATTTTTTTTAAACTGAGCTGGTTGTATGTAAAAAATTTGCTTAACCTACTATTCAGCAGAAATTTATTGTATCTTAGTCTAGCATAAGGCCTAGCACTAGGATGCGTGCTTGATTCTTACGCACATATTAATTAAATAATTTAAATTTATTTTATATACACCTCAATTTATAAGAGTCACAGCAATATGTTCTTGATGTAAAAAATTCATTTTAAAGCAAAAATTTCTAAAGGGAACAATAACCTATTAAGGTATGTAAATACCATAATAATTTCCACAAAACGATATAACTGACAACAATGTAAATGCAACACGTAACAACTACTAACAAACAAACATATACTGGAGACGCGTTAAGTTCAGTTGCACGTCATCGATGACGTTAAATGTTGTCATAACTGTATTAGAGAAACTAAAAAAGTTACTTTGTTAAATTATACTTGAGGACATTTATTTCATTAGCTTAAATAGAAGATTTATAAATTGATCGTAATATACGCATTCATGGCAAATAAACACATAATTTCCTTTTCAATATTACATTTCTTTATTACATATTTTTAATAGACTAATAGTTCAATTCGGTGTTGACAGATAAATCATATCTGTCAAAAAGACGTGCGTTGTGTATATTCTTCCTGTCAAATTTTTCATGTTTATTTTTGCTTTGATATAAATTGTTTAAAAACATTGCTTCTTAGAAGTGTATTTATTATTTATTTGCGTCCATTGAATATAATGCCGAAAGGTTTCTGTAATCATGTGTTAAATTTAATGTGACTAGCGTAAGTATTGCTTATTTTAAATTACCTATATTATGGATACGTAATGAAACATTTAAAGTTTTTCGACAATCTAAATCAATATAATAAATAAGTTGAGAAAGACTGAAGTCTTAGAACATTTCAATTACTAAATATATTACGTTATAGTTATTGCATTGTGAATAACTTTTTTCTTTGGTTATATCAAATGTCACTGACAGAAATAAAAATAGATCCGGCAACATATACAAGGCGAGTCGTCATGGATCTAGTATGACGTGCAACTGAATGTAACGCGTTTCCACCAATTGATAATTAACTAGCCGAACTTAAATTATAACAATAAAATATGGAATTTTGAGGTAGAGATTTGACGTTTGGTTGCACAGTCATTTTTTTAAAACCAAGACCAACAAACTATTAGATGCCCCGCATTTTGCATATTATAAGCATGGATATATCGAATTAAAGGGTTATAACTTTGAAATTTCCAGAAATAAGAACTATATTATTGATACCATTTTAAAGGCAATTTTACAAGGAATATGCTGATTTAAAAAATATTATAGGTTAGATTTAAAAAAAAACGAAAAAATAGCCAATATAGAACGATAACTTAGACACGACATATTTAACACCCTGTATATTCTTTAACTTTGTTGAACCTCAAAACATATAGCATGTTAGTCAATAAATTAGTAACACAAGAGTTACGTGAGGCATTCTGCCCATTTTCAGACTAAGGCATAAAATGTTAGATGCTGCAACTGTCAAGATTTTAACAAAATTATCAATAAAACCAAAAGTAACAGTCGTAAGTGCATAATCCATATATTATTGCAAAGATAATTTGGGTGGCTATCATTATAATAGCTAGAAAGTATAGCTATTTAAAATAAAAAAGTTGAAGGTGGTTGCGAAAATTTGGAACACCCAGTATATTTGTAAATAAAAATAAAAAAATGCACAGTAGTCTACTACATACTTATGTAAAGTCTCATTGCTACAACGTTATTAGTTTTCATGCTAAGCGCCGCCGACACACTATTGCCGCACCCGGTATATAATAATAAATTATTTTCTCACCTGTGAGGACAATTGGGAGGACTTATCATCAATAAAGACCTGGGCAATGTTAACGCAGGATTCTTAGACACCTCCATCCAAGTGACGACGAAATTTCCCGGCTCGTGCTGTAGGAATTCGATAATAAAGCTCCTCGAATTCTTAATTTGCACGTTTCTGTACGAGAAAATGCCCCAACCCTCGCTGAACAATTCCACCACGTCATCAGCATTTCTAGCGCTGGGACATATTACGTGCAAGTTTTCCGTCTTCCCCACCGAATACACCAATATTCGATTTCTGGTCGGACATTCCGAGCCGTTTTTCATCTCGCCACCGCGAATTTTCAAGTACAAGAAGTTATTGAACGAATTCTCGGGCTCGATTAACCACGGCTGCTGGGTGCAATAAATAGTGGTGTGATTGAGAGTGTGCTCGCCGTGTTTTTGACTATTTCTCAAAGTTATTTCGCCGCTGGAACCTTTCAGGCGACGCGTTTTCCATGGATTCAAGCAGCTGTTATCGGTTTGCGGTAGAAACTCGAACGTTCCATCAAAGTAATAGACGTTGTAATCTTCCGTGACGTTCATGTTCGTCACCAGGAATTTTACAACCACTTTTCTGGCAGTTTTCGTGATTACAGTAAGGGGCTGCGATATGTCACTGCATATACAATCCCTGAGAATCTCGACACCTTGCCAAGGGTACTCGAAAATTCTAATCTGAGCTATTCCTCTGTTGTTACTTTTATAATAACATCTCCATCGATGGCTTTCCTTATCAAATCTCGTCTTGCAATTCTTATTACCCAATCCCACCTTTAAGAAGTTCAATTCTAATTTTTGCTTGTCTTCTGATTCAAACTGATATGCACAATTGAGATTTCTCTGTCCACCTCTGCCGTACAAAAAGGTGATTCTTGGCGAGTAGAATTTTCCTGAATTAGACTTGAAAATTCTATCGCATGGATTTATAGTTGTTTGGAGACCTTCTTGAGAAAAATCGACGAATTCGTATCTTAACACGAACTGCACTGGATACATAACATTTCCGTACTTAATCGTCTGCGCGATAGTCAAGTCGGGACCTGTAGAAACGTAGCTTTCGGATAAGTCACATGGTCTAGTCTTCCTGGACGAGTTGCTTAGTAATGAGTGGTCGCATAATTTTGGTTTATCCTCTCTGCAAAACTGGCCCATTAGGGGTACGTTGTTCTTCGATTTGATGTCGCCGTCCCATAACTGAAGTTGCACGTCACATTCAGCGCTGTCAAATTCCACCATCCTATCGTTAGTGACGTGGTATTTTATGAAAGATATCCAGACTACTTCTTGAGGATGGCCGCGAAAATGGTAGTGGCAGGTTGTGTTCGGTGGAAGTGAATGTAGTGGACTTTCCAAAAAGCCAGTGGTGTTGTCGAAAGTTGTTAGGACGAATTCGCATTTCTTGCCGTGTTCTATGTACGTTGGAGATTCCTTGTTGACAAGGAATACCTGCAATCAAGTAATCTATGTTAAAAGTACATATCAGAATTAAGAGGTGCGTTTACCTATCGAAAATTAAGGCATCGCCGTTTCGCGTTTTTTAAACTCATTTTGTAATTTTAGAATCTCAAATTTGGGTTAGTGATGCAAAAGGCATAACTTTATAACGTCAAAGTCAGTTTTTGTACTAATTTATTTTCTCAAGAAAGTTATGTGAAATAACCACAAAAATGCATGAATTTGATTAATGTCTACTAACTAAGGCTGGCACACAAAAGAAAAAGCACGACCTCTACGCGCCAGCTGCACATTCGATGTACGATATAAAGAAAAAATCAAATTTATGTAATTATTTTTAAAGATAAAAAACATTAAACAGTAAACGTTGTCACACACATTTCACACGAGGTTTTTCGCGTCGTCTATCCCCACTTTACGGTATCTCTACCGGTCCTAGCAAAGACGAAAATCTATCGGAATTGGTCGGCTATTGCAGACTTAAATGCGAGTGACAGTTTAATTACAAACTGTCACTGGCATTTAAATGTCATACATACCTATAATATTCGAGTGTATAATAATATAACAGTTATGGGCAAGCAAAAATTGGTTTATTATAAAACTATATAGTATTCATCTATAGTATTCCTTTATCTATGACAGAATCTGCTAATAAAATCGAAGCGCTGTGATCGAAACCGAATATCGTCTAGTTCCACCTACTTACACCCCCTTGTGTCTACCCGTCCCGCAAGTAATTTAAGTTGCATAAGTTTCTATTTGTTGGTAAACGCCGCTCTTAAAAAAATATATATGGTCTTCGTCCAACATCATTTATGCCAACTACATGACAACAAATTACAGTAGTAGTTGACAGTGTACCTCATAACTATAAATAATATAAATACGAACTCGTATGCCCAATTCAAATTACCAATAATGTTGAATAAACACACGTAATCGCGCTATAGTTTATTTCAGTTTTGAAAGCTAGATGGCTTCATCATAAGTCAAGTTATATAATTTACCCACGCTGTGAACTTTTGTTCCTTTGATTACTCGAAAAGTTACAATTTCGTTAACTTAATGCGATATATTATTAAGAAAAAGTTTTTGTAATACTGACAATATTTTCATAGCTTTAAAGGCCTTCTTTTACTCCGGTGTTTAAAATGTCATTTATCACATATGTTTCCATGACACTATGTGACTTTATAAACACACCTTGTCAAGCTGTAGTTTCATGTAATTTAGTCACTGGGTGAACTTAGTAACGGGCGCATTAGTCACGGGTTGACTTAGTTCTAGTTTTTTTTAAATACGAAAATCAATTGAAATTCATACAAGCTTGTTGATGCTTATCATAGATCTATCAAACTACCCCGACGTGGCGCAACAACAGACAAATGGTTTTGTATTATTTTGATTATTTGCTTGGTAACATTATTTACTAAATGTGGATAACTTCCCTCAAGTCTATTGACTACAACATTCTTTTCAAAATGATCTGACTGCTCAATATTGTCTGACTGATTCGTTGTAATAATCTGATGCCATGTACTACTGGTAGCTGTAGACAAAGTATCATTGTAAAGAATCTTGCCAGTAACTTCATTTTTGTTACATAAACTGTCAACAACATAACTTTCTGCAATCGTTGCGGATTTCCTCCCACCGTGCCTCTTGGTCGCTAAAACAGCCACTCCAGTATTTGCCAGTAACGTTGTCGATGTTCTCATGAATGAATGCCCTGTATATGTTTTGTGATTTTCTAGATTCAAAAAAGCGCTATATTGCTAGCAATCGTGGAAATGGTGTTCTTGGAGACTGGTTGATTACAGCATCTGTCTGTTTGATATCTTATAAAAAAAAGCGCTGTTTTAACCTCTAATTTAATCGTTATATATTTTTTTGAGAGTTTTATTTTTATTTGATTCGGCATTAAAAAATACATACAACTCTAAATTTTCACCCTTCCACCACCAACCCCTATTTTTTCATAGCGATATTAGTACTTTAATAATGTTCTACTTTCGGCGGTCGATAATTGATCAGTTACCACTCGATCAGTTATTCTCGCAAGGCGTCTACCGGTGTCACTTCTCACCCCGTAAACAGCACAGAGTAGGGATGACAACGAAGCCGGTCTCCTGTCTTTCTCACACAATAAGCTTTCTCTCATTCACTAAAGTTTAGGCAATAAACCGTTTTCGGCCATCATTATTGATTGTGCGTCGATCGTAGCAGTGACGCTTATATTTATCATTCTATTTTCTCAGTGCAATTCTCATATTAAGTATATTCTCATCATGGCCATACGATGTACTGTTTATGGTTTAGATTTGGGTACACCGTGTTTTTCACACGGACAATTATACGTGGCATGTTCTCGCGTGGGTAAACCATGCAGTTTGTTTGTATTGGCTAAAGATGGACTCACTAAAAATATCGTACATTCCATTGCACTAAGAGTCTGATAGAGTTTTTTTTTAATTGTCATTATTTGTGATAGGGATGTAATTAGAAATTTATTAGTTAAGATAATAAAAGTACAATGAATTCAAAAAATGAATGTTTGGTGTTTTGTTATTTTTATAGGCCGTCATCGTTCACAGCGCTCCATTCCTCTTTCAGTCATATACCACATCCCCACACACTTACAATCAGTTACTTATTTTTTATTAGACTACTAAAATATTCACTAGAATTAATTTATATGGCAAAACAACGTTTGCCGGGTAAGCTAGTAAACTATAATAAAGTATAATGAACATAGATTTTTATCAATAATAAAATCTAAAAATTCGAATTTTTAAACGTGCAAGTTGAGGGTGTGTGCGACTTGTCAAGTAGTTTTGTGTATTTTTCTATTACATTAATAAAGTATTAAATACGCATATTCTAAAAACAAGCTAATTTCAAATTCCGCGCCAATATGCTGTTAGCACCATCTTCGTACATGTTCATTCATGTGTGACAAGGATAGAAGATCTTCGATAAATTTCTATCAAGTAGTTGCCGGTCTGGGTTTGTTTAGTCTGCGTTTGTAAACAATGCCTTAATAACAACAACAATGTCAAAATCATGGCAGACAATTGAATCTATCGATGTTGGGTTGATCAGATTATTTAGATGACATTCATGTTGACAGTTGAGAATTGTGGCATGTCAAAACGTCTTCGTTGGTTTATGCAAATGGTCACAATCGATTTCAATCGCATCGGTCGTACTGAACGGGCTGACATGAGAATGACAGCAAATTATTGCAATTGATGCATAAGTTGAACGCGCATTCTATCGATTAACGCGAATCATGAACTACTATTCCTGTAGTACATTGGTGTAAACATCATTCAACATTTTATACCTTGGTAATCATAGAGAACGCAGTTTTTATGGGCAAATGCTATCTGCATTTGTCATAATATTAAGACAGTCTTTGTGTATTATACTATTTCGTATGTTTTGGTATTCTTTTGCATTAATACAGTTGAGATTTAATATCTGGCAATGCACGTCCTAATTATGTCACACATGGCCAGAAAATTCAAAATGCGGTGTGCATTATACAGAACTACAAAACATTGTTAATTATTCCATCACAACACTACATTACATATTCTTCCTATCTTTACAATAACATACACGTAACTTCCATTTATTTTATATGTCATAATTAACTCAGGCAAGAACGTTAGTAAGATAGTAACTCGGATAGATATTGTTGCGTTTTCGGGGTCGAAATAAACAACTCGTGCAAATGTTTTGAAACAGTCTGTATATTTACACACTTAAAAGTAATCACAATATAAAAATGTAAAATAAATGTATCGCACTTAAAACTACTACAAATAAATAAACACACGTATTTATTTCTATCACTACTATTTATGTCAGTAATATTTATGTATTTTGTGAACTATAATAAAACTGCACTACTCACATTATTTACGTTTATTTGAACTGTACGAATACTATTCAACGAATTCCAATGAATGAATGAATTCTTTCTGGGCACCGACCGCTTTTATATCGGCATATAGACGCTAGAAATATACGCGAAACCTCTCGCTTCATTCTCGATAGCCCGAAAGAAAAACCAGACTTTCTGTCGCTTACGGAATACATATGTGTGCATGATTTATAACTTATTTACGGTGCGTCGCGCCGATGTTTACTTTTCTTTTGTGGACTTATTTCATTACAATATGAAACACAAACGCGGTGCGGTAGCTCTTGTAATTACGGAAATATCATCGAGAAGTTTTACAAAATTCGGACGATTATTTTCGGAAGTTAGCAAGCAAAGGAGAAACTGTGAATGGACACATAACTTCTTACTTCGAATTTCACAATACGTGATGATGTTCTACTTACTTCCAGCTTTTACAGATTTAAAAACGATACATTTTACGAATTTGGCATCCACTTATGTAGGACGTTGCAGATTCGGCTACGGGCGTTTGATCATTGGTTTCTTTAGAACTGGTACACAGTAGCAGGTATATGAGATCATCCTGGATCCATACCGGATTTCGAAATTAGAGACTCTCTGACTCATTAACCAGCTACATCGAAACCCCGAAATAAAATTTTAATTTTTCGAATTTTGACCAGTTTTTCGGGATTTGACCCCACTATGTTGTATAGCGCATTTTTCATTTATCTTAATTAATAAAATCTAACACAGAGCCGTTAGAAAGTTTCTTATAAAATACTCAATAACAAAATTATTGTTGGAGAAATGTGATTTTTAATCACTTCCATCGTACAATTAACAAGGTAAACAATTGGGATACCTTTCTATAAGTTTTCATTTTATATATGGAACGAAGAGATGATTAAATTAGTGTGCCGCAGAACGTTTTGAAATAATTTCTATTAAGAAAAGGAGACATCGCGTAGCTTTTCAAACGAGACCGCGAAAATACGATTATATTAAGAGCACTGGAGCTGGTATTGTCCGGTGACACAGAGGTAGTAATTAAAATCGTAAATATTTAAAAATTAAGTTTCGACGTCGACGTAAAGCAAACTACATTCATTATTTCTCTTTTCACTTCCTATCTCTCTCCTTTTGCGTTTTAGCGGCTTTCCAGAGAAGAAATTAAATTTGGGCTCTGCATACAAACGTCAGAGAGAAAGAGAGGTTTGGTCGAATTTTCCTTCGACATTTAAACGTAAACAACCACGGAGTAATCTTCGGCGAACTTCTATCGGCAATGTATTGCCAGCAATTTTGTTCGTATAATGCTTGGGCGTATAACTTTTCCCTGTTACAAACTGCACACTCGAGACTCATATACTGGCATTCGACTCATGATTTTCTCTAGGTCGAGAGAACCACGAATCCGTAATTATTCAGAACTAAATGTTGGCTTTCAGATGTCGTTTAGTTCAGTATTTTAAATGGAGAAAATATTATGCAGTTTGCTTTCTTTTCAACGCCGAAATATTGTTTTATATTCATAAACACGTGAACACACGCTTATATTTTTGTTAATTTTACTGAAAGAAAATACAATAACTTTATTAAGCAAGATATAAACTATAATTAAAATAAGTAAAGTAAGAAAACATCAACCTGGCTCATGAAGATCTTCTTAATTTTAATAAATAATCAATATGTTTGTGTAGATGTTTTAATCAGGAGTAAACACACAAAAGGGTAATTTTTACTTTTTATAGGTAGTACGTATAGTATCGCGAGCCAGACGAATTGACCTTGCCTTGAAAACTACGAGTTATGGAGATATTTCCACGCATAATTTGGAGGTTAGTTCTTAAAGCTGAAGATGTTGTTTGTTTCACTGTTATTAATTTGTTTTCGTATAGCCAGCGACTTCAAATAAACAAGCTTTTGCTCAAGATGATAGTGTGAATCGAGCCTAAGGCTCAATTTACACTGTGATACCGTTCACGGTTCAATCTCGCTCCGTTCCCGGTCCGGTCAAATATTCTTAAACAAGAAAGAATCAGAGAATTCTCACTATCATATCGCTCTAGTTCCGATCCGATATCGCGCCGGTACCGGTTTGTCGAAAAGAATATTTGACTGAAGCGAGATCGGGCCTGTCATGACTTGTACCGACAGTGTGAATACGCTTTTGCTTCAACTCCTTCACAGGTCATCGATCGAAAGGACTACGAGCTCAATATCGAAAATACCTCGCTAGGTTGAAGACAAAAAGTGGCCAAGCAGCTACAAAAATTTGCAAATGGCGATATCACGACCAAATGCAATTTATGAATGAATTTATAAATTATGATAGACCATGAATATCTACTATTATCCATGAGGAAGGAGGCAATGAAAATACTCATGATATGGATATCGAAGAGACACATGGACGAATAGCTGTGTCAAAAGAAATTGATGCCAATGAAAAAGTTGAACTAGACATTGATCCTGTCAATACGTTCACAAGTAATGTACGGCCGGCTCGCAAAAAACAAAATAAACAGAAAAATACAGGAGTGCAACAGGAAAATGCATCATCGACCCTAATGAAGTATATTTTAGATAAAAAAAAAGTACAAGAACGTACAGCATACCCCATCGACGAACATTTTCTGTTATTGATCAACATTTTATAAAAACGAAAGTATTCACTGTTGTGAGGGAAATTGAAGAAAATATATCACAGCCGCTTCTTTGCCCTTCTTATCATCGGCATCTTTTCATCATTGTCAAGTATCACCTGCCCCATCTACATATTCAACATCGTCATTATCATCATTTAATTTCGGTGAAGTTAATCAAGAAAGTTATGTGTTTTAGAAATAACCACAAAAATGCATACATTTGATTAATATCTACTAACTAAGGCTGGTACACAAAAGAAAAAAACAACCTCTACGCGCCGCAGCACATTTGATGAACGATATCAAAAAAAAAATCAAATTTATGTCATTATATTTGAAGATAAAAAATTGAAAATAGTAAACATTGTTAATTCGATTTAGTTTAGCTAAGTACATAATACCAATATGGGAGTAGATTTTAGAATTTAAATATTTCACGATTCATTTTATGTATCTATATATTAAAATTTTCAACCCACGGTAGCTGTTTCGCGTAATTTTTAATAATTGTTTTGAATACGTTTAAAAATAAAAATTGTATGTTAGCCTATTTGAAGGTAGCCGTTAGTTAGTTTAGCTAAGTACATAATACCAATATGCGAGTAGATTTCAGCATTTAAATATTTCACGATTCATTTTATGTATCTATCTATATATTAAGATTTTCAACGCACGGTAGCTGTTTCGCGTAATTTTTAATAATTGTTTTGAATACGTTTATAAATAAAAATTGTATGTTAGCCTACTTGAAGGAAGCCGTATTTAATTATTATTACTATTAAATTACCGGTTTAGAACCCCCAATAATTTCTCTTCAGAACGGAGTGTCTTTTCCCGATCTACATAGCGACAGAATCTGTGAATAAAACCGAAGCGCTCTGATCGAAACCCGAATATCGTCTATCTCCACCTACTCACACCATCTTGTGTCTACCGTCCCGCTAGTAATACAAGTTGCCAAAGTTTCTATTTGCCCAGATGCAGTTGGTAAATGCCCCTCTTCAGGCTGTTATGGATGAAATATCGTTTTGTGTAACATAATGTAACGTTTTCGGGTTCCAATAAACAACTCGTGCAATTATTTATTTAAAACAGTCTGTATATTTATGTGACTTAAAATTATATAAAAATATAAAAATATAAAACTAACGTATCACAATAAACTGCTATTAATAAATTAAAATTAACACTTGTATTTATTTAGTTCTATTACTAATATCTCTGTCCGTATTTATGTAACACTTCTATTTATATAAGACGGCACTACTATATTTATTTCTTTGGCTACCTCTATCGCACTCGAGACTGAGCCCCGCAATGAATCCCGTAATGAATGAATCATCCATCGGTGACCCAGTCGCCTTGTATACACCTGCATGAAATGTTCTCGAAATGTACCAGTAAGTTCGGCAATATACTGGAGGAAATCTGGACTCTTCCTTGTTTACGCCAACAATACTGTGAGATGACATATTTACGACTTGTTTACATATCGTTTTTATATGCCGCGCCGAGATGATTTATGGGCTCTGCTTTTTGTCGTCGTACACTCATTTCGTTACAATAATTATATCTAGCGTAAATCGTTTTAGCGATTTCTCAACATCTTTGGTTTTTGCATTTACGGCATTATTGAATTAGATGTGCGATAGGTGCAATTGAAAATTTCCGCAATTTTGATTTTATTTTTAAGTATCTTCAAAAATTGATAATAAATGCCTAATATGAAAATACTATCAAATACTCCTCAAATTTCTTAACAACTTTGCTAATTTAACCGATCCTATATATCCAAAATCATGAAAGTTACCCATACATGGAGATAGATAATTGGCAGCCCGTATATCCATTTGAGACTCACAATCTACTATACTCCTGTATCCCTTTCAAAATCAATAAAAAAAATAGACCGTTTTTAATAACGTTCACGAGGAATTTTGCCCCGTATGAAAAAAGACATAATCAATCAACAGTGTATATAATGTGTGTTTTCCTTTTATATTGACTCGACAGCGAAACTATAGGGAAGTTAGTAAATTGACGAACTGATTCGCGTTCCACTGATCGGTCAGAGGCTTTTACATAACATACCTGCACTTCCAGTTCGAAGCCGGGCAAATAGGAAAGCGGTAATGGATGGAAAGGATTTCCGTACGGCGATGTGTGGAATTTCACCAGCAGCTCCGGACCGCTGGAAACTATTTCAGGAACGGTCTCCCCGCTGCACAGGTGCGCCAACATAGGGGCTTTATCGTCTAGACCGTCCATTATTTCCAAGTAATCCTGCATCACGTTGCACTGATCCCATATTCTGTAAGAACAAAAAAAAAATAATAGAAGAAGAAGACGAAGATCAGATAAATGACATCATCTCGTACATAATAGAACGAGATGTATTAGATGTCGTGGAAGTTACTCGTATATCGGCCTACCAATTTCCTATCTCCTGATTTTATCAGTTCTTCCCCCCGGATAGAAAGGGAACATGTTCGTATATAGAATTCATGAAATACTATCTCATTTTCCGACAGCCTCGACGGAATCATTTTCTAAGGCCTTTTTTTTTTATTAGATGGGTGTACCGAAGTGAATCTTTTGATGGCATTAACTAATATTTTTCGGATGAATACAACTTACTGAATTCAATAAGAATAATGGATTTTTTTTTAAATTTTCCTTCTGCATTAGGTATAAATATAGTGTGTCCCAGATATTATGTTCAGCATTGGTCTGCCCTAAATGACGGCCAACCCTAAATCCTGAGTAACAATTGAAGACATAAGTGGATAAAGGTGTCATGTCACAATTTTAAAGTTCTGAGTAAATTAGCATAGCGCATCTGAATCTGGAACGTTTTTATTTAGTTTTTGATTGAAATGATTTTAACTTCAAAACATAGACTTTCTTTGATGTATTTTTATATTAAACAAAGACATCCATTTGTGAAAAAATTAAATTATACTATACATAACATCTTCATCCACCAATTGTCAGCACGAAGTATTATCTGTTTTATACCATGAATGAAGGTGTCTTGTAACTTCTAATTGTAAGTATTTTTTGAGGATAGAGACAAAAAGCAATAGGATAAAATGCAACAGGTTTCACTTTCCAGTTCTAACTATTTTATTTATTGAAAAATCATAAATTGATTACAAACTTGAAAGAAATATGAGCAAAATGAGGAATGTCAAAGTAAATAGGTAACTTTAACAGAATCAACATGTTCTTCTTTTCTGTTTGGGATTAAGACTAGTTCCATCCAAAACTCCTTTATAGTGCCATCTGTAATCCTCTTCAACGAATTTTGGTTGCTTTCTCAAATTGGAATTTTTTTCTACTGTTAAACCCCCACATTTAGGAAACACGCATGGAATAACTTCCCCAGTGCTAACTTCTCTTGTACCTTTCTTATGTAAATCAACTTGCAGAAATGGGGAATGAGCGTCTAATATTGGTCTTATATAAATATAATCCAAAACTGTCTACTCTAATCCATCTGACACTATCTCGTAGATTAACCTTCTCATTAATAGTATTATTCATTTTTTTTATATAAATGAAGTTTGGTTGGTAGGTCTTCAAAATTATAAAAAAAATCCATATTCAAGCATAAACTATGGCTAGTACTCGAAGATCTGATGATTTCCCGATATTGGTCTGAAGTGAAAATGTTCTGGTGCTTCCTCGATAGTATTTCGATACGACCAAAATCTCGATCGAAATCGAGGTAGGTGTGACGACCCTCTGGAAATGTATGATTTATAACTCGAAAATACTTGTTTAGTATTACTGGGAAAGACAGAGGATGAAGAAGTCCTTATTTTGGCCTCCGCATGAATCAGACCAAATTATTAAGTGATCGACATCAGGGTGCTCTTTTTTCAGTAACTTGCAGAACCGTAATAAACAACTTCCGATTTCATTACTGAATACTTATTGGCAATGTCTTCTGCCATATTAAAAAAAATACGACTTGTGGCCAGAATGAGTTATGCAGTGAATACCAAAGTTGTAAAATCACATTTGCCTTAACTAGAAAGCCTTGGATGTCGATAATTTTGGTAGTGGCATGATTTGTTGTAAATACATTGTAATGTAACATTTTTTTCTATCACCTGACGGTATTTTCCTATCAGCCTTTTGGAAATAAAATGCATATTCCCAGTTTTCTTTGTGTTCAGCTCCAGTATCACATATGCTAGTAGTGTCGTTTTTTGGGTTGCCAACAGACAAATTAAATTTCGTTTCAAAAATATCCCCGCATAATGAAAGTTTGACCATGTATTTATCGTCCAAATTGTTTTACTTGCAATGTTCTAAATGAAGCTGTTGAAGTCGATTTACATTAAGTAACGCAGACAGATAGTTTTTGTTTTGGTTTTTATTGCGCGAATAATGTGGTTGTTCAGCAGGAAACATGTTAATGTCATTAGTGATGCAGTTGATAACTTCCTCACCTATCTTGTGAGGGCGATTTACGTGACGTCCTCGTTTATCTGGAGACGGCGCAGATTGGCCCATTTTTAACAGCTTTTGCGTTATTTCAATGTCTTTTCTTCCTACTTCCGCTGCTTGTCATAAGTAACCATGTATTTAAATGTGTTTTGTTTTGATGTCTTTCTGCCTGATCGATGACGAAATACTGGCTGGATTTGGACACTCTTAAAAATCGGGGATTTCTTACTATTTACATCTAGCTTGTAAAATTTCTTTAAAATGACTTCTCTGTCTCCGATGTTGAACTTACTAGAACACTTCATGTGACAGTTCTCTTTGCAAAGTACTCCTTCTTTTATTACCTTCTTCTCCATAACTCATCCATTTTGTTATTCTTGACCCTTTTGCCTTAATAGCGCAACATTTTTCCGTTTTCATTTTTCTGGATTGCGAGTTCTCTTTTTGGAAACCTTAGGCTGTAGGTCAAATATCTTCCTTTTTTTACAATTTTCACTTCTGGGTCTTCAACAGTAACGCAAGCAATAGTACTTGTTGGTTGTCTGTTGGGAGTTTCTACATCTCCCTTTTCTGTTTTACTCATCTCGATTTTTGAGTTAATAAAGGTGTCATGTAACAAAAATGTGACATAACTCTCTTATCCACTGAATAATGTCTACAGTATGTGCGACATGACACCTTTATCACCTGAAAACTATCAGATAATAAAGAAAATATGGAATTCGTGTTTAATGAAGGATAAATTTACACCAGAGATGCCCAAAAAATGCATTAATTCAATTTGTGAGAAAATGTGACATGACACCTTTATCCACTTATGTCTTCAATTAGTACATTTTTCTCAGTTAGGAAATTATTTATTTTATAATTTGATTATAAATTACCGAAACAAAAATTATTTAGTTTTTATCACTACGAATGTTTTGTTTCTATGGGTATATTGATATTATGAAATATCAAGTTTTTATTATTTTACAATATACCGGGTGTTCCAGCGGAGCGGTAAAGTCCATTACTAGTATCTAATAATGTAGATAGAGAATAATTTTTAATACAAAAATTGTAGATACTCATAAGTTCTATAATTTAAAAATATATTCAACTTATTTTTGTCAAATCTCTGGCGACCGTATTACTTGGATTCCAAGGAGGAGGGCTTCCCAAATATTGTTGTTTTTTGTGTCTGTGGAATAGCCAAGCATTTCAGCATCATTACCAAATAAAAGAATGGCAGCCACGGATCAGTACTGATCCTGGAGAATTTAATATAAAATTTGAGCCGTTAGTGGATTCTAATTTGATGATTCTACCCCTTCTACACATTAAATTAGGATTGATTAAGCAGTTTATCAAAGCACTAGAAAAAGAAGGCAACTGTTTTAAATACTTAAGGCATAAGTGTCCAAAGTTGCCTGATGCGAAAGTTCGCGAAGGAGTATTTGTTGGTCCCCAGGTTAAGAAGTTGTTCAAAGATATTTTGAACGTACCATGAATATTTAGAGCTGGCAGTATAGACTTCTGTTAAAAGTGTTTGAAAATATTTTCTGGAAAATCAAACCAGTGAAAATTACCAAGATATCGTGGCTAATTTGCTAGAAAACTATATATATATATTCGTATGAAACTACATGACAGGTACAACAAAAAAAACATATGTAAGTTATATTACAAGAGTAGAAATATATTTAGAAGATACATAACTGCAGGGGCCCTTTGAAACACTGCACCATTTCATCTAGGATGTAGGAAAAAACCTGCAGCATAAAAAGCCTACATCGCAGCGCCACAAAACTAAAGGTCTTTTGATGTTAAGATCCAAGCAACAGCCTCTGGAGTTAAATTATGTAAATTTGTACATCCAAATCCAAATTTATCTAGAGGGCATTCTTCAAAAATATGATTAGCTGTTTCAATCTCAGCTCCGCAATCACAAGCTGGACTCGCAATCACATTCCACTTGAATAAATTCCATTTCCTTCGCCAAACCTCTCTAAGTAGTTCCATTTGTCTTTGGATATAACTTCTATATTAAGTAGAAAAATATTAACAACTGGACCTATATTCTTAAAAGAATCACAATATGAATTCAAACTTGGAAAAGTATACCTGTCATATTACATATTGCCGTGATATCTCGCAAGTTTATAAGATAAGAATAGCTTTAAGAATTAGTTTAAGTTTTGAAATAAAATAAAAATGACAAAAATCGTATTTAAATATGAAAGAGTAAAAATATGCAACAAAATTACATGGATGTATATAAAGTTGCATACACATGGTCAATATACAAGCAAGTAATTCAAAAGTCATTATTATTCAAGTGAATAGTGAGAAAATACAAAATAAAAATTTATTAAATAAATATGAAACAAAAGACAAAATAAAAATGTATTAAATAAATATGAAATAAAAGACAAAATAAATATAAGCAATATATTTCTTTTGTAGAAAGGATACACAAAATGTATGGTTTACATATCATCAAAAATAACCTAATTTTATACAATGCGTAAAGATTGCTTTAAATATAAAAATAAATAATGGACCGCTGTTTAAGTCAAAAAGGGTAATGAAGGCAAATAATCGAGAAAGGGTGATGTTAATGGACGGATCAGTCAAGAGAATTAGTCATGTAAAAGCAATAGAATTGTATGAAAAAGATCAAATACGATATGCAAAAAACATAAATATGACTGAATAAATCATTATGATTTACATGCATAAAGCAATAAAACTTTATGAAAGAGTTTAAGAACTAAATTATATTAAAAGATAAAAATTACCTTAGCTTATAACTAGAGACTAAGAAAAGGATATAAAAATATGTAAAACGTAAACCCGATCAGCAATAACATTTGGTATAAAAAGGTAGCTGATAACATAAATAAAAGTGTATGTGTTTATGATTTGTTTGTAACACAATGCTTCAGAGACTGGAAACAGACGTGTACAGTTTCATGACCTACAAAAGACAACAAAATATAAAACTTGTGTAAAGTTTATTGCAGATAGACATATTACCGATGGAAGGATCATGGGTAGAAAACAGAAATGCAGTTGACAAACAAGCGTGTCTTCCAGGTGCAGGCAGTGCGGGAAGAAAAATAATCGTTATCTCCAACGTGTTTCCCATCTTACCAAATCGCAATCTAGCTGCAAGAAAAGTGAAATTGACATTAATAAATGGAAAGAAGAAATATGTATTGAACAATGAACAAGGCAATAGGTTCATTGATGAATACAAGGAAGGATGGTATTAACAACAAGAATAAACCTACCGTCGGAAATGCTGTGCGAGGCAGTGAAAAGACTTTTGGATGGAAAACAATTTGTATTGACGTTTGGTAAATAAAGAACTGTCAGAACAATATGTGCGTGTGTGTGTATCAAGACGGCAACATGTGGGCAGCGATTTTACTGGAACGTATATTCCAATGCCAACCTAAAATATGGACTAGAGGGCGCAATAGTCAACGTAGAGTTTTTTTGCCGCTATAAATAAGAAACAAGATTCGACAAGAAGGGACTTCTGATTTCGACTCCGAAAGAATAAGACGCTCTAAAAAAAAAATAATTGTTACATTGTAGAATAGTAGTTTTCATTATTTATTTATCACGTTCATTCATAATAATTTTTCTTTTATTAATATATATTTAAATTCACTTGAAACGTTCAATATGGATATTCAAAATGAACATTTTGATGAAATATTTAAAGATAGCAAGTAAGTTTTTTTTTTTGAAAAGAAGTTATCCAAATTGTTAGACAGCCATTGGTTTTTACGTGCAAATGATTAATCAATGTAATGTTGGACAATATAGATAAGCAAATATTATCCTGTAAGGTTTTCTTTTAATTCATAAAGTTGAAATTACAACAAAATAGGACTAATGGTGTTGGGCAGTTGGAGAGATGCTACGTGCGAATGAGCAATTTCTTCATGGTATTGTCTAGGCATCATTAATCTTTCTCAAGTTAGGCTAATAATTAATTAAAAGTTTCATAAGGCAAAGATTAAAAGCTAGATACAACACGTGCAAATGGTTGTCTAAGGCAATTAATTGAAGCCAATAAAAAAATAATTACATCGATAAATATCACTATCAATGTACAATAAAAGTTTACATTTATTTATTTACAGGATAAATATTTATTTTTTTGTATAGCATCATAAATAAATAAATAAAAGATTTACATACATTACAACCGACATTAGGTATAAATGATATGAGCATTTTCAATTATGTATTTGTTTAGAGCATAAAGGTGTATATAAAAATTATTTGAATCTACAAATTACAAAAATAAAAGGTGTATGATCATGTTAAATAGACATTCTGTTTTCTTCTTTAAACAAAAATATTACCTCGTCCCTATTATAAGTAAGTGAAAGGCCACCAGTGAAGGAGAAGGAACCACATACACTGCCAGAATCCACAATAGTTATTGGGTACATGCTTTAACAATATGAATTAAATACAAAACCAATTATAAGTTTTTGGTGTAAAAAGAAAATTCTAGAGCACAGAATATACAAATGACTATACCCACAAATAGATGCTGTCACAGCAATATGTCAATTACAGGAAAGAGTGGAGGAACTAGAGCAGGCGGTGGACAACATGGAGCGGGATAAAATAAAAAATAATATTATAATAAATGGTATAGAAAATCAGGACAAACAAGAAAAAGTAGAGGACATTGTAAATAAAATCTTGAAGAAATTAAGCATCAGCCCAGACAACAAGATAACCAAATGCTATCGAAAAAATGCACAACAGGACAATAGTCCCATAATCGTTGAACTAAAAAGCGAAGAAGTGAAGAAAGACATTTTGAAAACCAGGAAAACAATTGGACCGATTACAGTCTATGACTGCCAACTAAAAGGGAGAGATAGCCCCATTTACGTTAACGAACAATTAACTACCACGAAAAATACTATATTTCACAATGCTCGACTACTAAAAAAAGCAAATAAAATAGCATTTGAATGGATACGTGACGGAAATGTATATGCAAGAAAAACAGAAACTAGCCAGAAAATCAAAGTAAGAACTAAAGCGGATCTACTGCGGTTGAACTGAGAAGAAAAACAAAGAAAAAAATAAAAACCGAAAAAGAAAACAAAAAAATGGAGATGTAAATTTCCAGAAATAGAAACTATACCAACATTACATCACAATCCAGAAATTATCGCTCTAACCGAAACCTGGCTTAATCCAGCTGAGGAACATCTGTATAAACTACAAAACTACAATGCAGTATTCAACTCCAGAACTACAAGAGGAGGAGGTACTGCATTATACATTAAAGAATCAATAAAATATGATACATTATTAATTAAAACATGGAATAAAATAGAAATAATAACCATATTGCTAAACAACGAAAGGATTGTTCTAACCCTAGTATTTAAACCGCCAGATGTGCAATTACGAACGTTAGAATAAATACTGAAAAAAAATATCCTGACAAAGGGAAAGAAACACATAATAATGGGAGATTTTAATATAAATATAGTGAAAAGAGACAGTAAGACTAAGGAATATATACAAATTTATAAAGAATATAATTACAAAATTTTGAATAAGAGATCACCACAAAACTACACAAGAAGAAATCCAAACAATAACCATAGTATATTAGACCACGTAATAACGAATATAAAAACCAAAATTAAAGTGAAAGTAATACCCAGTGATATCTCAGACCACTCTGTAGTTAAAACTACAATATATGAAATAGAACGTGTGACACATTATCAATATTTCAATCTCGTAAGAACAAACTATAAACAAATCAGAAGTGATATCGAAGGAATTAGCGAGGAAAACATAAACCACTTTCACGAATTATCACATGCACTGGAAAATATTCTAGCAAAAAACCAAAAAAATGAAACCATTAAAAGAAGAGAAGAATGCCCGTGGATAAGCACAGATATAATACAACAAATAAAATTAAGAAATAAACTGTACAAAAAAACACACCAAATACCCAAACAATAAAGAAATTCTGAAGAGATATAATCAACAAAAGCAGTACACTACTTACAGAGTCAAAAAAGCAAAAAAAGATTTCTACAAGAGACAATTTGAAAAATATAAAAAAGAACCATCAAAAACATGGAACTTAATTTCGAAGCAGTTAAACACAAGCAACAAAAAAACCAATACCATAGAACAAATTCTGAAAAAAGACGGAATCAAAACAAGCGAAAGCACGGAAATAGCAGAAGAAATAAACAAGTACTTTGCTAACATAGGAAAAGAACTAGCAGAAGAACAAATTAACAGCACCACAAAAAAACCGGTAACCACAACCTACGATAAACAAGTACCAACATTTATATTAAAATATATAAATATACAACAGATGAACGCAATAATAGATGACATGAAGAACACAGCTCCTGGATATGATAAAATACCATGTAAAATACTGAAACTAAACAAACCAACACTAGTACCAATTCTAACTAAATTAGTTAATGTTACATTTGCAAAAGGAAAATACCCCCAATGTCTTAAAGAAGCTATCATAATACCAGTATATAAGAAAGATGACAGAGCAGAAAAATGTATACAAATACAAATTTCTGAACACCTTCGAACACACAATATAATACACTCAAAACAGTATGCATTTCAAAAGAACTCTGGGACTACATCAGCGACTAATGACATATTAAATAGTATAAAAGATAAATTGAAAGGAGGAAACACAGTTATAGCAATCTTTATAGACATGAAAAAAGCGTTTGATACAATTTCCAAACAGAAACTATCAGAGAAAATTGAAAAGATGGGAATAAAAGGTAAAGAGAAAGACCTAATAGACTCTTATATCACGGGAAGAAAACACAAAACAGTAGTAAATAACACTCACAGTAATTACCTTGAGCCAGAATATGGAATACCACAAGGGGGAAATCTCCCACCCATTTTGTATATAATGTACACAAACGACATTTGTCAATTAAACATAGATGGAGAAATATACTCATACGCCGACGACACCTGTTTGGTTTACTGGGGCAAAAGTGTGCAGGAGCTGCAAGAGCGCGTCAACAAAGACCTCGGTACAGTCGAGGATTGGTGCTACAACAACCTTCTGACCATTAACGAGCATAAAACAGAATTCATGACATTCTCGAACAAATTAAATACTCCAACATTTGACATAAAAATAAAAGCCCAGTCCATCAAGCAAATAGACCAAATAAAATACTTAGAATTAAACATACAGAGAAATTTAAAATGGGATCTGCACGTAAGCAGCCTAGTGAAAAAAATGCAACAGCAATAGCTGGCATCAAAAAGATAAGAGCCATTATACCTGAAAACCTGCGAAAACCAATTTACAATGCTGTTTTTATGTCTCACATGAATTACTTAATAAATATATGGGGAAATACAACTAACAGAAATATTAACAAGTTTCAAAGACAGCAAAATAAGATCTTAAAATTAATTTATAAGCTAGATAGAAGAACATCCACCGAGGAATTATACGATAAAACAAAGGAACTGAATCTTGAACAAACAATAAAAGTAAAAAATATAATACTGCTATACAAAATAAAACATAATCTCATAAAAACTGAAGTCAAGTTAATCACTAACACACATATACATATGCACGCAACTAGAAGAAAATCAAATATAAGAACAGAAATATGTAAGTAATTAAAATATGAAAAAGTACCTACACCAGACGATATAACACATTATAACAAATTACCTAAAGAAATCATAAACTTAAAATATCTTCACTTTAGAAAAGCAATAAAGAGCATGCTTTTAAATAAAAAGATATAGACTACCGCCGAAGGTAACCAGAGTAAGAACGGATAGGAGTCCTCAATACCATTAGTCCGGGATAGATGTACCGACCAGGAAACAACCCGTGACGAAGATGTAGGACCGTATACAAGCATATATATATGCATCATTTGTAAGCTTAGCTTTACTATGATATGTATTATATATGTTTTTTTCAATAAAGTATATATATGACCGTGAGGATCTTGGGGATCTTGTACGGTCTTCCAAGTGATGGTTATTATGAACAACACTATATTCTCCATTTTGGTCCATCGTAAAGATGATTACCATCATTTTTTACATTCACATTTAGGTTACTTTCCTGCTAATTTATGAAAGACGAGTGATGAACAGGAGAAAGGTTCTATCAAGAGATTGCAAAAATAGAGACACGATATCAAGGTACGTGGGATCCCGTCATGATGGGAGATTTTTACTGGTTCCTCAGAGAAGTAATAGACAACATAAAAGGAAGAAATAACTATTTATTCAAAACTTTGATATATCAGCAATTTTTCTTTATGTGCAGTTAAGTGTTTTTGTATTTTTGATACTAATTAAACATTCAAGTACTTGTTTTGTCAAGATTTTCGTACTTCTCTATTTCTTTTTATAATTTCTTTATAAAAAAATTTCTAAATACAATATTGTTGTTTATCTACCAGCGGAGTATGATTATAATTCTAAAACTAGACGAGGTGGAAAGATTTGGTTTCTGATTTTGCCTTTAATTAAAGACTGTAAAAACCGTACACCTATTTTTACAACAGTTATTAAACAAAATATTGTCTGCTAGTATTATTATTGTAAAAAATCTCACGTTAGAAACAACAAGAGAACAGAAGATAAAATGTTTTAAATGACAAAAGAGAAACAGATATTTAATCACGTATTATAAGGAAACTGTTTATACAGAAACAATGTCGGAATAAATTTCAAAACAACCAGACAACGACGTTCAAAACTAAGTAAAGCAGTGATCGCTAGCTGCTTGCTATTCGAGCGTTAAAAGATAAAACATTTACAAAGAGTATAAAATGGTGTAGTTACTCGGTACTGTTATCGTTTTGTTTTTCCTTCCTGGTAGATGTGTTACAAAACTTTTATAGTTAATTACGTGTCTCGGTTCTAACTGAGGTATAAGGAATTGCCCTTTAAGGACTAAATCTTGGCGAAGTTGAAAAAAGGACGTCCAAGCAAGCGCACAATGCCACTCGGTGTAGACAATCCATTTTTCTTTGTGCTTCGGTACTCCCAGCGAGATGTTTAAAAATTGATAGCATTATTACAGATACACTTGTCTTTCTGGAATTTTACGGGACTCGTTTTTTGAATTTTAATGAAAGAGAACTGAATAAATTTGTAGTTTTAATTACAATATTTTCGTCTTATAATTGTATTGAAATTAAAATAAGAAAAATGCGACATAAATTGGTGTCGTATGGTAATTTCTAATAGTCTTTCAATGGTGGTAAATTCTAGCCAACTGGAACTAAACTTTAAGCGGATTGAGGTGGTCTTGTATGCTAACAGCATACAAAAGTAGCTGACGATGCGCTTATTTTCAAGAAATTAGGAAACTTTTGTGATAGTAGTTGTATAATATATATGCATATTGATTGAAAACTGCTTCTACTTAGCGCAGTATAAATTTTCAATAAATAATTAAAATTACTGTGACTTACATATATACCTTTATACGTAAAACGTATATGCATATATGCATGTGTTTGAGATACACACATACATTAAGTGCTATTGTCGACAATCGAACGCACATACACCGGTGTTTCGACCTATGAGGTCTCATCAGTGTGCGTGGAGATTCTCGACAATAGCTTCAAGACTTAAATCGCAGCTTATGTCATTTTAGCGTGTTAAATGCAGTGAGAGTATCACAGCGACATCTAACACCCAAAAGATGACACAGAACAAAAAATAGTTAAAAAACAATTAAAATATAAAATATTAATTTTGGTCGTACCTATGATGGTGTAATATTATAAAGAAAAATTGTAGCGAATTAAAAGATAAGTTAAAGGTGAAATAAATACCCTTAAGCCCAGGGGAAAAGGGATTGTTGTGATTTGTTGTATCTTTGAAATGAAATTTATCGAATATGTACGAGGTAGGCGCCATAAATTCTCAGCCTGACAGGCTTATACAGGTTCAAACGTGTTCAAATTTCGTCACGTCATGTATGCGTATACGCGAGGTGTACACTATAAATATCACGGTTCGAAGCCTAGTAGTTTTTAGTAACCAGCCAACCAACGCGACTTAGCGCACGAAAATGTCTGAAGTAACGAAAATTGACTACCGCGCGGTCATTAAATTTTTAACAAAAGAAGGGCATACACCTTATCACATTAAACAACGTTTTGACGGCGTTTACGGTGATTCATCTCCTTCGTATTCAACTGTAAAAAAGTGGGCAAAATAATTCTGTTTGGGACAAGAATACCTGGAAGATGCTGATCGCTAGAGTCGATCAATTGAAGTGATAACGCCTCAACAAATTTCAATTATTGAACATTTAGTGCCAGAAGTCGCCGTTTGAAACTGAAGGAATTAGCAGTGATAACAAACATTTTCGAAACAAGTGTTCGCTCAATTCTCCCTGATCATTTGGGTATGAATGAAATTAGTGCTAGATGGGTACCGCGACTTCTTTCTGCTCCCCAACGTGAATTTCGAGTCGAATGTGCGCCGTCGTTTTTAAACATGTGTGGAGACGACCCAAAACCGATTTTGGAGTTCATTGTCATAGGGAATGAAAGAATGGTTCTGTTTTACGATCCTCTATCGAAATGGGAGTCCATGGAATGGCGGCGACCTGATGAACCTCGTCCCAGAAAGGCGAAAGTCGTTCAATCAACGAAAGATGAGATAGCCACAATATTCTGGGATTGTGAGGGCATTTTGCTAATTGACTTTAAAGAGCGCAATACAAGTGTGAACGGCGCTTCACAGTATTCGTGAAAAACGTCGTGGAAAATTGACAAAAGGTGTGCGATTATTGCACGACAATGCTCCCGTACTGCCGCCATTTCACAAGCTGCCATCCGCGAATACGGCCTTCAAGAATTGGAAGATCCACGGTATAGTTCGGATATGGCTCCTTCTGATTTTTTTGTTTTCTAATTTAAAAAAAGACTTTAGGAACGTCGTTTTAGGGACGACAGTGAGTTGCAAGCAGCTGTTATACGATAGACCATTTTGACGGAACAACTTCAGATTATTTTTACAAGGGTATCGAATTATTAATTAATCGTTGTAATAAATGTATAGAAGTTAGGGGAGATTACATTGAAAAATAAAAATTTAATCTAATATACATGATACCCTCGTTTAACATTACAGCGGTTGTGTACCCATATTTTTCTCAGAAACTACTAGCCTGATTTACTTGAACCTCTTTTTTAAATGACCATTGGGGCGAGACAAGGATGTGCGTCAAATTAGGGTTCCCGAAACCAAAGCGGGGTTTGAGAAAATGACAAAAAGTGCAATATTTGCATAAAGTGAAGGTGACTCTCTTGAGCAAATCGTTAATTTTTACGGCAGAAGGCTGGAATTTTGCATAGTTATATTACAATTTGTCCTATAAATTACAGTTTTTTTCGTTTTGAAAAATCTTCATTAGAAACGATTATATTCCAATTTTTCGGAAAGTCAGTAGTGTAAAATGGCATATAAGACATCGTCAAATTTTGAAATAGAAGGTTGAAGTCATGATACTAATTATTCAACGACTCAAGCTCTATCAGGAAAATTTTTTCGTTTTTCAAAATATTGTCTAGATCAGATTTTATTTAAACATTAGGCTGCAGGCAGTTTTCAAAAATTCTAGTTTTTTCAAACCCCATGCACTTTATGGCAGGTGGCTCAAATCCCACTGGCGTAATTTATTTTATTTTTAATTCCACAGTCAGTTTCTGTGTTGTAAATAAGAGGTGTCCGTGAAGGTATCTTCCCAAATCAACTAAAAATAGGAAGAGTTGTTGCAATTCATAAAAATGAAGATCCGAATGACAGCAATTACATGCCCATCTCTATTCTGCCTACAATTTCCAAAATTTTTGATCAATTGATAGTAGATCGTCTACTACAGTACTTTGAAAGAAACAACTATATATCTAGTAAACAGCATGGATATAGGCAAAACAAATCCACAGTTACTGGAATTCTGGAGGTGATAGAGACATTAATAGAAGCGTATGATAATCGATGCGAACTGACATGTTGTGACTTCAGTAAGGCGCTTGATATGGAAAAACACCAAATTTTACTACAGAAACTGTACCATTATGGAATTAGAAAGGTAGCAAATGACCTACTTGCATCTTATTTGAAATAAAGATGCCAGAGAATGGATTTAAATGGAAAAATATCCATTATAAAACCAATTCATATTGGGGTACCACAAGAATCAATATTGGGACCAATTGTATTTGTAATGTATATCAATGATCTTCCAAAAAATATAACACCTAAACAGAGTAGCCTGTATGGTGATGATACATCTTATATGGTAACCGGAAAGTCGATTGACGAAATTGAAAAAGAGAGCGGACGGGTAAAAACAGGAGGGAACAACATAATCATTCCAAAACAATAAACTAAAATTAAATGAAGGGAAAGTTCAGCGTATCTGTTTTTCTGCAAGAAATCAATAGTCGTTCTATGCCATTCAATATCTGGGGCCCACGATCAACAATGACCTTACCTGAGATTTGTATATCAGAATTAGCTAACTTATTAATGACAGCTATATATACCATAAGGAGACTGAGGACCATTGCTACCCATGCCGCTTCAAAATCTGCCTATTTTGCGAACCTCCAAAGTAGAATTAGCCAAATAATTTTATTTAAGTGGCACATCATCAGCATCAGCAAGAATCTTCCACTTACAAAGAAAACGATTAAAGCTCTATGTAATTTGAAATACACGAATAGTTCTAGGGAACATTTTAAGCAAGAGAGAGAGTACTGCCTTTGCCTAGCTTATTTATACTTACTTGTATAAAATATGTTAGGAAAAAACCAAGAACATATATATCCAATGGAGGGCATCATAATTACGAAACGCGCCACACAGAAAACGTCCAGATTCCATATCACCGCTTGCAATGAACCCAACTGTGTGGACTACTGGGGGCCCAAACTATATAATAAAATCAGGTACCATCTTGAAGAGAATGTCAAGTTTTTTATAAAGAAAGCGGAGGATATTTTGAGTTATCACAGTTTTTATTCAGTAGACGATTTCCTTAAGTGTGACTTAAAACTTTTGTCATATACTGCTAACTGTGCATTTTTAATTAATTTATTGACTTTCTTGTAATAGTAATTAGAACGAATAAACTATTATTATTAATATATTAATAATATCAAATTCTTAGCCGTATTTGTTAATACACATGAATCGCACACACGTATATCTATATACATGCGCACAGATTTCTTGAAATTAGCGGCTTATATCATAGAGAGAATTAAGTAATTAATCTCTCACGCTTGCACAGATCACTTCGGTTTGTATAAGTAGACAAATCGAAAAATTAGAGGGAAGGTCTGGTTTCATTATCGGACTGATGAGCGTTGGCAAAACTAACATGTTAGTCTTCGATAATGAAATTACTCTTTTCCCTAAGTTCATCAATTAACATAAAAAGCCAGTAATTTTTCAATTTCATATAAGCCGCTAATTTCAAGAAACCTGTGCGCATGTATATAGATATACGTGTGTGCGATTCATGTGTATTATTAATATATGTATATGAAAACTAAGCATTACATGCAAAATAATCTCTCTCTCTCTTTCTCTTCGATATATGTCTAACAAGTTTGTTGGGCTTTATCAAATTAAAATACATCTGCATCAAATAATAATCTCTTAGTAGGATTACTGTCGAGCGTTTGTTATGTGAATCCAATTACGTTTCGTCGAAATACTAATTCGAAAGTGGAATTCGGATGTTTCCTGTATCGACAGTGTGTTTAGCGCAGCGGCACGTAATGATGACAAGCTACTCTCAGGAATACGTTATAATTATATTGATTTAATTGGCGTGCTGAAAACGCAATATGTCAGTACTGTACAATAACTCAATTAATCTTGTTTTCTACGTGAAGCTTAGCTTTTAAATTAAGGTTTGGTTTTGAAATAACTAAAAATAAATATGGAAAACCAACGGCAACCACTTCCATGTTCGATTATATTATTAATTTCAGTTAAGTTTTAATACGCCTATAATAATTTATCAAATACATTTAATAATTTATCTGTAAAAGAAACAGATGAAAATCATAGGCTTGTGGTAAAATTCAGAAACCCCTCCATAATCCGGCAATGGCAAACACAAGTTTTAAGTACCTGGAAACTATCTGTGCCGACTTACGGGTATTAAGAAAATAAAGGAATTAATATTAATTTATAATTTTATACTCAATTCAATAAACAATGAAATGGCCAGCAAAATGTATTCTTGTATTTCACATACCGTAGGTGACATTTCATATAAATAAATGAAGGGCTCAATGCAAGAAGTACCTAAGTCACAATTTAGTTGAAATCGTGTTTGTACCGCCACCTAGTGGCGTTTTTCATAAGGTTCCAGATGGTATGTTCAATTGGGCAGAAATTTGTGCCTAAGCGCTTGAGTTTACATTCCCTCCGATGGAAGTTTACCTTGGTTTCAATGCAAGAAGTGCCTAAGTCACCAATTTGACAGATGCAGTGCAACATGTGCCTTAGTCCAAGTTAATTTAACAAATAACAAAGTTACGTGTGAAATAGTTATTCTACGATCTACATACGCTCATTGTTACTAAAAACATTACACTGGCAGGTAAGGAAAGTAGAAATAATAGCTTGTGTGTTACTATAGATGTATGAATTTATTTTGTACTTCTACGCCATTGACTGCACATTAACCTCAATTTTTTTTAATTCTGATCTGTTTATTTTAGATGATACTGAATGGTCGGTTTATTCGGCCTCATGCAGTGAGTATGAACCGAATAGTGAAAGAGAAGATAGTTCTGATGCCGATAACCCTGCCCCCATAGTAAGCAGCAAGAAAACCAATGAAACTTTAAAGGGAGGTAAAACTGGGAGTTCTTGTGCCACAATGGGACATGGTGTGGAAAATATAGACGTCCCTGGATCCTCAACACAAAGCAATATACATACCGATTATCAGAACGTTGTGTATCAAGTCAACAGAAATGAACCTCAGCAACCAGAACTAAAGAAGGGCAAGAAGAGAAAGATTCACAAGGATACATGGAAAAGAACAATACAAAGTAAGGAGTCGTTTTCTCGAAAGCATCAAAGAAGGCCAATAACAAACTGTCGCTGTAAATGCTCATTAAAATTAAGCGTGGAAGAACAAAACAACATTTTTACAGCCTATCACTGTTTGTCATTTTCTTCCACACAACAAAATTTATACCTTGAAGGCTGTGTACGTCCTATGAAAGTTAAACGTCACAGATCTAGAGAAACGATCAATCCACGAGGTAGATGTCAAACTTTTGTATATCACGTACAGATTGACGGAAAACTGGTAACACTGTGCCAGTCGGCGTTTTTAGCAGTGCATGGAATAAAACGCTCTAGGCTGCGTCGAAAGATTCAAAAAAACAATGCAGAACCTAAGGATTCTAGAGGTCTTCATCATTCCAGGCCAAATAGAACAAAAACAGATACTTTGGTCGCGGTTATAAGATTTTTAGAAGAACTGCCCGCTCAAGAGTCTCATTATAGTAGATCTGCTAATAAGCTTCGCAAGTACCTGGATTTCCATTTATCAGTCGCAAAGCTTCATCACCATTTTTTAGAAAAGAATCCAGATGAACAAGTGTCATATGAGATGTTTAGAAAAAATTTTACGAAGAATACAACATATCGTTTGGATTCCCAAGAAAAGACATCTGTAAAGAATGTACTTTATTTCTGACGCGTCTACAACAATCTGAAGTGACACATGATGAAGCATCTACACAAACCGTCAAGGCAGCAAGGGAGCTACACCTAAGAAAAGCTGAATGGTTTCAAAGGAAAATTTCGAAGGAAACAAAAGCTAAGGATGCCACCATCTTATCAATTTGCTTCGATTATCAAAAAAATTTGCCTGTTCTTGTGACAAATATTGCGGACGAATATTATTTGCGTCAGTTATGGATTCACAATTTGGGAATACATTGCTTAACAACAGGAAAAACCAGTATGTACATGTATGCAGAACACTTTGCTCAAAAGGGACCCAACGAAGTAATAACTTGCCTGCAAAATTATATCGCATAAAACCAATAGCCAAAGCAACGTATTTTACATCTTTTTTGTGACAACTGCTTCAGTTAAAACAAAAATAGATTTTTGTTTGTTTTTTTGGTTCAGCTATGTGCCAATAATATTTTTGAAACCATAGAAGTATTTTACCACTACCAGGTCACAGCATGATGCTAGTCGATCGAGATTTTGCTATGATTGAAAAACCAAAGACTGAAGTACGACAAGGTTGACAACCCGGAATTTTATGTTAATCTCATAAAAAACAGTAAGAAAAACAACTCATTTGATGTGATATTTGTACAACATTCGCTGAAGTCAAATAGCGGTCTGATCGAAGGCGATCGTATAATAAAAGTGAAACATTATAAATTATGGCTAGACTCCCACATAAAAGGAACTGTGCCGGGAATTTCAAAAGCTAGACGCATCAAATTTTCACGTAATGAGCAAGCCCAGCTCAGGGCATCCTACTTTGACTGTATAGAAATAATAAACCTTTACAAAGTTGGTCAGAGCCATAAACTTTGCGGCGAACCCACGCCGGCCTATGAGAATGAATACCTAAAAGTAGCCAAAATTTGACAACGTAATGCTTCTGATAAAGCACGTTGTATCCTTGGACACTGAATTCTTTGCTCGAACCTTGTCTGAAGAGGAAGTTGTGTAATACAACAAAATAATGATAGTGAAGAGATTCTTCACTTGCAGGAGGCGGACACCGTTTATGAATAGTCAAGAAATGTTCTTAAGTTTTGTTCAATCATTGTGTATTTCTTTACGGGTTTACATAATAGCATTAATTTCAATATAAACATTTGTTCTTTCAAATATGTTTTTATTTTTCGACAAAATAATAAATTTCAACACAAAAATTGCCTAAGTCTAAAATTATTATACACACATCAACATAATCTAAGGATATCAATTTTTATTTTATTTGCTTGATTTTACTTCCGTTAATATTGTCTTTTGTTGTTTAGTTTGGTTGCTAGGTAACCTATAAACAACTATCTGTCAAAAGTATCCATTAAACAAGTACAGTTAATGCTAAATCTTAAAATGTTTTGAATTTTAACTTTAGTGTGTTGCTTCTGCCACCATTTCTGCGTTGTTACACAAAAATTAGTACCCATTGATAAGTGTAAGCATAAATTGCGTTAAAAGCAAACATAAATGAACAAAATAGACGTCGTCATTTGCATCCTGACGAAATGAATAGGACAGTTGGAATGCTGGAAGTTGGAGTAAGACAAGTTGACGTAGCGGAGCGGCTAGATACAACACAGAGCGTAATTAGCCGACTATGGCAACGTTACAGAGATACAGGTAATCCCAGGGAACAACATCTTGGAAGAAGACGTGCCACCACTGCTATTCAGGACCGGTACATTACTCTTCAGGTTCGCCGACAGAGTTCACTAACTGCTACTGAGTTAAAATCGCGTCTCCAGGCAGTGCATAACGTGACAGTCCACAGCCAAACCATCAGGCGTCGTTTAAGAGAAGTCAATCTTCACTCCCGACGCCCCCTTAGGGTTCAACCATTAACCAGGGGAAATCGAGGACATCGAGTAAAAGGGGCTCGAGAACACTTAAACTGGACTCGAGAACAATGGTCGACTATACTTTTTTCTGACGAGTCGCGATTCGGATTAAGACCAGATACTCGCAGATTAAGAATCTGTCGTCAGCCTGGTAATGCAGCAAGGCTACAGCATGCCCAAGAAGTGCACAGCTACAAAGGTGGTACTGTAATGATATGGGCGGGAATTATGCTGGGTAGGGAAACTGATCTCGTTTTTCTAGATCAATTCTTAAATGCTGAGCAATTTATCCAGAATATTCTTGAACCTGTTGTTCAGCCATTTGCAGAAGCGTTGGGCCGAAATTTAACCCTTATGCATGATAATGCACGACCGCATGTGGCAAGAGTTGTTACCGATTGGCTCAATGAAGCAAGAATTGAAGTTTTGCCATGGCCAGCTCAATCCCCAGACCTCAATCCCATTGAGCATGCATGGGATATGCTTCAGAGAAGATGCCTGCCACATATGGACGCTATACAAAATCGACGGCAACTGCAAGAACTTCTTTCAGAACAGTGGAATCTTCTTCCACAAGAAGACTTGGGCAATCTTATTCTGTCTATGCCAAGAAGATGTAGGGCGGTTTTAAACTCCAGAGGAGGCCCCACTCTTTATTAATTCCTTAATCTTCAAATTTTTTAATTCAATATAAGATTAATTTTGAATTGTCGTTTAGTTCCATTTTGTGGAATTTCTAATGTCTAATTAATAAATTATTATTAAAATTATGTTAAATATTAATTTAAGTTAATTTCATTCATAGCTTATTTTACATTTAACTTTCGATACAAAAATGGGTAAAAAGATGCACTAAATTCTTTTTTTTAAGCAAATAAGAAATGTCTTTAGATTATGTTGATGTGTGTATATTTTTTAGGTAATAACAAAACTTTATTTTATGTTTAATCGTGAAACTAGAAGCCACTTTTTACATAGAATATAACACCACAAACATTTTGAGTAAAACAGTTTGAGTAATGTTTCATACTCAAATATAAACTTTCATGCAAAATATCTCGCATTTGTTAATTTGTGACTAAGGCACTTCTTCCATTGACCCCTTAAAATAAATGTACGTTCAAATTATAATACACGTACACTTTTATTATTTTTAATCAAATATTAACAATACGGGCCCGTAGCGTGTTTCTCATATCGATTACTTTCATTGCATACCACCTACCCTGTTCAAGTAACCTGTGGGAGCTTACATTCTCACTATACCTTGAAACGGAATATAAAGAAATTTAAGTAAAATTGTTTTTATATCCAGAAAGAAATGTTTTGCCTCGATCGGAATCAATTACCTATTCATTTACATGTCATGTTTATTATATGATTTTTAACTCTGTTGTATTTTAAAACCCCTATTTCCTTTCGTCATCTCTGAAGACAGCAGTCACCAGTTTGGCGCCATTTACTATATAAGAAAACGCGTCGTTAGTATTGTCATTTATAATTCCACTACTGTACATTACCTGAGTATATTGTATTCACTCTTCAAAAGAATTTATGTATATTTCATTTTTAATGCATATGTTACCGAAATACGTTTTTACGCGTACTTACTAGTAATAATGCGATGTAACTACGAGCATTTGTAAGTTCGCATTCTTACTAGTAAAGACACGAATTAATATTTTAATTCGGCTATTTACTGCAGCTTTCAGTAAGAACCCGTCTTAATTACACGCATAACAGTAAGTATATAACATATAAGGCTTTGTTTGGCATAGAGCCTAGGGTTGGGTTAAGTACGTCGTGTTTGCCTATTGACGTTATTTTTTCTCTAGAGTGGGAAGAAGATTTGACAAATATTATTGGTGACGTCAAAATTAACATGACGGAAATTCATGGAGAAGATGTAAACATAGAATGTAAAAATGAAGAAAAAGAACCAGAGGTAACAGTATCTACATTATGCTTTAAATGTGGGAGTAGATAGTAACTTTGATGGAGACTATTGGTTGAATTTCAGTGCAGGTCTGAAGCACACCTAATTCAACAAGCTAAGATGAAATCTTTCAGTGCGAAAACGTGGTGTTATAAATCATCTGTACACCAGGTCAGAATTTGATATTTGTAAGCAAACATTTATTGACATTGATTTAGTTAGGATAAGCAAAGATCTTTACGTCATGCGGCTTTGTCTGTATCAGGAGCCATCCAAGGATTTTCCACGTGCAAGTGCACAGAAAAGTGTGTCACTAATTTGTATAAGTGTAAAAAAAAGTGTTACGTAATTCAAAATGTCACAATAGTAGTTATTAGGAACTTAACATCTTTTATTTTATTTTTTATTTTGTTTCTTGCTTTTATAAATGGATGTTTTTCTTTATTTTTATGTATTATTATATTTTTGTAATGTATGTTTTATATTTTCACTTTTATTTATATTATCATATTTAATGTAATTCTTACTAACAAATTTAAAGATATTGTGAGAATACTGATGCGGAGCTTGCGTCGGAGCATATACTGTCTCAGCGGCCAAGTTTATTGTCCGCCGGCCCTGCTACACAACTGGACATTGAAGGCGATGCGAGACCTCCTATGTATGCGTACGGACTGCAGTGTTGGGCATCTGCGTATACATAGGTGGTCGATAGCTCCTAGAAAGGTTCATACGTATATATGCTATATGTTATCGTATGTTTGATGCAGAGCGACCACCGACATATCGGCGCAAATTTTCATTCGTTTTTCTAAAATTATTTATAACAATTGGCACAATTTCCCCCCATAGGATGGGGTGGCTTTGTGCCAGCTACTTGTTTACCGTTTTAGCACAATGCCGCCTATTTACAGGCTGAAAATGTGCCAGGCCCAGCTTCATATTATAGTGAAACTGTATGGTATGAGTGACATGGCCCAATTTCACCCCAATTAGTTTTATCTCTGTTATTTTTGTGGCACAATCTCGCCCCAAATAGAAGGTTTAATGAAAAATTTTTTTTATTTATAAAATATAATAAAAACTAGATATTCTTACAAACCAAAATAAAACAAAAGAACAGCCAATTCTCACATAGAATAGTAACTAATAAAGATAATTAAGCGTATAAACTGAATTTCAAAATAGGTAGTGGCACAAATTCCCTCCTTATATTGTCGGAATCTTATTCAAGGTGACACACCCAGGTTATTTTTCACTACTCGACCACTGCGTATTCTTTAAAAGATAACCTATATAACACCTAATTACGTGTGAACTTTGAAACGGTCATTATTAAAACACTTTAGGCAAGCCAGGAGAAAGTATGCGATAAAACGAAAATTTTGCAAAATCTCACCAACAACAGAAATGGAGAGTATTGCATACACAAACCATACATTTCATTCTATTCGCCTCTAATATCGGTATTCTTGAACAAGAGTTCGGGGCGGTAGGTGAATCGATGTGCCGATATGGTGCGAATATACACGATCAACGGCTGGCACAAAGTCACCCCAGTTTACGGTAAGTCAATTTATTTTTCAACGCTTTAAATAATTTTGAAACAAATCGTGTTTTGTTATAAGAAAGACAACTAACTCAAAGATAGTATCTGGCAGGGGAAAGTCGGATAGAGCCGGGCAGTAGGTAAACGCGGACAGTGTAGGAAATTGCACAAAAATGATCACAGAAATCTATTATATTCACGTACTAAGACAGTTTCTGGCCTAAGAAGTATATCGTCAGTGGCTCCGAGAAATTCTTTACATAATAGCTATTTATAAACGGGGGTTCGTACGTCATCTTAAATTCAAACCGAAATTTTTTGTACTAAAGGAGAGTTTATTTGAATTATATCTATGTCTGCCTTTTGCATTACTTTTGTAGAAAGCAATTTAAGTTTAACATTTGACATAACTTCTGAGTACTGATTTTTTTAAAATAACTTGACGGTCGGGTAACACCGGACACAATATTGGCGGGTAATATCGGACAGATTTCTTACCTCATTTTGTGTCTTTTTAGATGCCAAAACACAAAAATAAATCGAATAATAGAAAATCATGGGCAGAAGAATTACTGAAAAATGTCGTTAAAGCCGAAGAATTTGGAACGTCCGTTATGGATGCTGCTGTGCGCTATGGCTTTTCTTAGATTACTCTACAAGATAAAATATCACTTGCAAAACGAGGCCAGGAAGTAAAATTTAAACCAAAAATTAGGAAGATTCGAACGCACATTTTCTGACACATACAAAACCGAGCTGGTTAAACATGTGCAGAATCTAGATGGAAGATTGATGCCGTTAACAGTGAAGGAATTCCGAAAACTTGCATTTTCTCTAGCAGAATCTTTAAACATTAAGCACAGATTTAATAAGGAAAAAACGAATGGCAGGTTTAGAATTTTGTTATCAGTTTATGAATAGACATTCACTGAACTCAGCCTAAGAACAGCAGAGTCTATAAGCCTCATGAGAGCTGTGGAGTTTAGTAGGCCGTTAGTGCGAGTGCTTTTTGACAAATTAGAAACTTTGATGAAGAAGTTTTCTTTTCCCCCATCCAAGATTTTTAATGCCGAAAACTGGAGAGTCTATAAGCCTCATGAGAGCTGTGGAGTTTAGTAGGCCGTTAGTGCGAGTGCTTTTTGTCAAATTAGAAACTTTGATGAAAAAGTTTTCTTTTCCCCCATCCAAGATTTTTAATGCAGAAAACTGGAGTGTCGTGCGTTCATGTTAATAGTAAGGTCTTGTCAACTAAAAGAAAACGACAATTGGGTAAATTAACTTCTGGTGAGGGAAGGCAACATATTCATGTCACGTATGAGTGCAATAAGACAATATATTCCTGCGTTATTTGTATTTCCACGCCAAAGAATGAATGAACGTCTTATGATGGACGCACCCGACGAAAGTGTAGGTGTTTGCCAACCAAACGGATGGATGAATGGGGAATTATTTCTAAGGTGGATGAAACATCTCACAAAATGCACAAAACCTTCTGCGGAAAATCTAGTATTCTTAATTTTAGACGGGCATTGCAGCCGTAAAGAACTCGAAGTTATTTTGTATGCTCGAAATAATCACATTCATATGCTGAGCATATCACCTTACACGAGTCATAAACTACAACCTTTAGACAGAACCTTTATGAAACCGTTCAAAAATGACTAAATCGAAGCTTGCTCCTTCTGGATGAGAAAGAATCCAGGCATGAGAATAACGGATCACGATATTGCTTCATTAATTTCTGAAACATACACCAGAGTATGCAGATTGGAAATACCAAAAAATAGATTTTCTAGTACCTTTTAATCAGGATGTCTTCACAGACCTGGACTTTCTTCCATCAAAATTGACTGATTTGGAAAACCGCACATCATCAAATCAGCTACCTGAAACTGTGTCAAACTTGCAGCAAATTGATAAACAAGCAGAAGAACATTGCGTTAAATATTGTCAACCATCAACAAGTTTGTCCTCAAAGTCTCAGCTTCCTTAAACTGTTTCAAAGTTACTACAGTTTAATCAGCAAGGAGAAGAATGTTGCGTTGTTGATACTTGTCAACCATCAAGAAGTTCATCCTCAATGTCTCAGAAAAATTAAAATTCTTCATTCAGTCACAATATCATCACCGAAAGCACCAACTCAGTTGGTCGATCAAACTTGTAGAAATCTAATCGACCACCATTGTGGCAGCATCAGCAAAGTTCTTGAAAAATTATCACCAGTACCAAGATGCTAGCAAACATCGTTTTACTTCACGAAAAAAAAAAAGCTGAATGTAGTCAAATTCTAACTTTAACTTCCTACAAAGACTGTATCGAAGACCGAAAGACTGTATCGAAAGTTGAAAATACAAGCAGCTAAAAAAGAAAAAGTTAAAACAGTTTTAAAAAATCAAGCAAAACAGATTTGCAGACGTGTGTAAAAGCAAAAAAAGAGGATCCATAATAAGCAAGAAACAAATGCATGCATTCTTTGCAACGAAGATTGTTAAGCACCGGGCGCAAATTCTGCTGTAAAAATCATCGGTAGTTAATTTGTACAGCAGAATTTGCGTCTCTGGTGCTACCCGCCAATCACAGAATTGACGGCAAATGAAGCCCTCAAAAAAATATTTTTTTTATTGGCATTTGTAAATTTTCTTCTTCTTCTTCTTCTTTATTGTGGCTTTGAGTTAGACTATTTAGTCTTTTACTCTTCATCTGAGTGCGGTGAATCTTGGAATGTTGGAGTTGAATTTGATTAGCTATTGTTTATCTTTATTTTGATTAAGAATTAAAGCAGAACCATTTTAGGTCTTTTGTGTTTGAAGTTTTCATTTCCATCATATGCAAGTGCTCTTTTAAGATTTTGAGTGGTTTTTCATCTGATTATAGAAGCTGAGCGCTCTTTCCTTGATGTAGTCAATGATGGTTGGGGTATTTGTTTCATTCATTATTTGATTATTTCTCATATACCATGGAGCATTTAGTATCATTCTAGGACTGGTGTTTTGTATTATTTGCAGTTTTTTGATGTTGGTCTTGCACATATTGCCGTGATCCCTACATTGGTCAGGCATTGTAAAATAAATAAATAATTATGTAATAGAATAAGTAAATAATTTATTAGTAGTAAGTGTAGGTATAGAAAAATGTATCATAAGTTGCATAACCGCAACGGCGTAACATTATAATGTAAGATGTATGAAAAATAAAATTGAAATAAAATTTATTTGAAAGGTACAAAAATAAAATTGAAATAAAATTTATTTGAAAGGTACAAAAATAAAACTGAAATAAAATTTATTTGAAAGATACGAATAGTGTTAAAAAATAGTAAAAGAATATATTTAAATAATGATGACAGAAGCAACGAATTCATTTAAAACATAATGAAGGATGGCATTAATGAAAAGGAATGTACCTACCAAGATAAGAATATCGCAAATGTGCATTGACATTAACAATAACAAACAATTTAAGTGCGTGCATAATTTTGTGTAATTTCGAGATGTCAAACAATAATTGGTGCAGGTCAGTTTAGGGAGAACGTCAAGAAAATAAATCTGAGCAGGACAATGCCAACATAAACGTTAGTGTGGAGGGTGTGGCGCTGCGAACGATGTATGGTTTTTTCGGGCGACCGAAAATGATAAGAAGGCAAGTACGAGAGAGGTACGAGAGAGTCATCGTCGATCCATGGGCGAAGCAGTCTAATTTTAAAAGACGCGGTGAATCTTCGATCTTCATATTTTGATGATTGCAGATGTATTATACACTGCACAGAAATCATCCTTAGCAAATGTATTAAGTTATTTTATTTTAAATAAGTATTTTTCATTTCACAATTAATTTTTATCATTTAGTTTAATTTCATTTTTTTATTAACTATCAATATGACCAAACAATATAAAGAGGAATTTGATGAAATATATGAGCATCATAAGTAAGTTATACTTTAATAATAAATTATGCTAAAGATGCTACGTGGAAATGTTCATCTTTAGAAAAGCGTTTAATGAATTTATTTAATATTTTAGATGGGATTAGTATCTTCTTTGTTATAAGTAAAAATAAATAAATAAATAAAGGGAGTCTTGTTCACAATGGAGAGAGGCATCAATAACACAACGTGTGAATGTTTGTTAGCGATGTTATCTATACTTTGTTAATAAGTTTTTTTTTATGCAAAATTTTTATAGGGAATTCAAATATTATACGTAAAGATGGGTGCATTTTTGATAAACAATAGCCAATTTGTGATATGTACAACGTGCAAATATTTGCATATGATAATTGGTGACAGTATTATCAAGGTGTTTTCCTGTTCTGCGGAATTTTGTATTTTTCAAAGACACTTCGTGTGAATGAATGCCTTTGTGGAAGCAAAATCTAGCATAGTATAAGAAAACTATTATTTCTTTGAAATTACACAATGTTAAGATATTAATATAACAAAGAGCGATATTTATTCTAAATCTACATGTTATATTCGTAATGTAATGTGTTTACGTATTTATAAAATACACGTTTTTTTTTTCTTACTTGTTATTGGAATGAAAAAGGACAATTTCTTTTGCGGCCACATGTGGCAAGAAATTATTTTCATCGACACTATTATTATACGATGTTAAAAATAGAATATAAATATTTTATGAGATTTAGTTTTTTATTAGTAACCTTATCCTATAAATTTTAAATAAGAAATGTTGTTAGAAAAACAAAAGGAACATCACTGCTAGAACCTACAAGAAATACACGAATGTTAATAGAGATTGAATTAACAAATTTAATAAAGAAATTTTTCACATGACAACGTTATCTCTACATTCGTTTAAATTATGCAGTTTTGTATTATTGTAATTTGATTGAGTTATGCTGGTACAAGATTATCAATTTTTTTTCCGATACAGAGTTATAGCATATAGAATTTGATGGCGATGCCTAACGTATAGTAACATCACATTTATTATAAATAAAGAATAATAAAATTTGTCATCAAATATAATGTATGCTATTATAGCAATATGTACCCATATTGGGCATGCATATGTGAATATTGTAATGGTAATACTTGTTTGTAAAGTAGAATTTTGTTGTTCGTGTTCAGCTGGCTGTTTCTGCCTATAAGAGGCCATAGTTGACATCTTGTTTGTTTGGTTTTGGTTATCGTTTTTGCTATGTGTGTGTTATAATTGAGCTTTATATCCAAGTATATTCCCAGGTATTTAATTTCTCTACTCTATGGTATAGTGTTGTTGTTGATGGTTATTACGTTGTCTGTTGTTTTCCGATTCCTTTGAGAGATTATTGCTTAGGATTTGTCTTCGTTTATTGTTGTCCTCCATTGTTTGAACCATTTTATCGTGTTGTCTAGGTGGGTTTGGAGTTCCTGTACCGCGTTCGTCGGACATCTTGATGTTGAGAGCAGTGCCGTATCATCTGCAAAGGTGACCGTATTTAAATATCTTGTAGGATTTGATACTGGTATGTCGGCTGTAAATATTGTATATAGGTGAGGTGACAGGCATGAGCCCTGGGGGACTCCCGCTGTTGGATGTTTTATTGAGGAAAGTTTGTTCTGGATGCCAACTTGAAAGCAGCGTCCTTGGAGAAAACTGTTCGTGATTTTTATGATGTGTGTTGGGTAATTGTGTATTATCATTTTATATATGAGTCCCTGCCTCCAGACTTTATCAAATGCCTTTGCTATGTCGAGAAATACAGCTGCTGTCACTTGATTTCTGTTGAATCCTTCTTGGATAATCTCAGTGACTCTTGAAAGTTGTGTTATCGTTGAATGTTCTTCTCTAAACCCGTGTTGATCTTCTGGTATTATGTCTTGATTGTCAGAGTGGTACTTTATCTTCTGTAGGATTATTTTTTCTATCACTTTGCTAATGGATGGTAACAGGCTTATGGGCCTGTAGCTGCTTGGTATTGTTTTTGGTTTTCCTGGTTTAGGTATAACTCTTACTTTGGCATGTTTCCATATCTTTGGGAATGTTTGAAGTCTGATAACGGAGTTTGCTATTGCTAGAATTGACATTATTGCTTTTGGGGGGAGGTTTTGTAGTGATCTGTTGGTGATGTTGTCTATACCAGGAGCTTATTTGGGATTTAATGCTTTAAGGATTGCTTTTAGGTTCTCGGCTGTGACTGGGTCGTTACTAGGGGAGTGGGATTCACGTACCTTTCTGCTTACTACTTTGTGAATCTGCAATACGTGTTGCATGTCTACTTCATCCCAGTTAGGAGTGAATTGCTCTTCTAGTGATTCCGCTAGAGCTTCTGCTTTTTCTCCTGCTGCAAATTTTATGTTTATTGCCTTCTTATTATTAGTTCATACATGTTTAATAAATGTGTTGATAAAGAAATAGATTTAAAATTTCAATTTTTTTGACTTGACAAAATGTTTAAGTCTTCGGCGTTATCCGAACTTCCCCTATAACTTCATAAGTCGTATGTCCGCTTGTTAAGAGGTATTTTCATATCATGTCGAAAAATTGTCCATTAAATATAGGTGTGAGGGAGCTATGAAGTAAGATCTCTGTAAAAGACATGCATTTCGGTTACTTCCTGTTATACGTGTAGTTAGAACAAATTCTAACTGAAAGCTGCAGTTAAGGAGGCTTACGCAGATGTGCCTAACTGCCGTGAGGTAGGACGTAAGGGGGTGGCGCCATATACGCTAATGTAAATTCTGGATTTTACAAGGTTTCGTTAAAACAATAGTATCGCTTCTAAACAAAGGCTCAATGCATGCTCGACTGGAATTAGTTTTTAAAATAATGTTTCTGATACTGTGTTATGATGTTGTAAATTTTGCAAACTTTGAGAGTGAAATGTAGGAATAAATAGTTTAAATTATAAGAAAGTACTCCCAACGAAGCCTTAATTAATCCTTTGTATTCAATTTAATGCAAAAACATAATAAGAAAAACAAAAATTTCTGCTGTTTGTTTTCTTTTAACGAATACCCTACATCGGCGGAATTTACATTAGCGCATATGGCGCCACCCCCTTACGTCCTACCTCACGGCGGTTAGTCGGCATCTCTGCGTAAGTCGCCTTTTTTCTAGTAAGAACGCGAAATTACAAATGCTCGTAGTTACTTCGCATTCTTACTATAATAGTAAGTACGCGTAAAAACGAATTTCGACTATTTACGGTAACACATATAAAAAGTCGTCTATCATATAAAAAATGAATTCACGAATATTTTATGAATACTAATGACCATTTAAAATGAAATATTTTCGGTGATGCGCAATAATACATTAGCTTTTTTTAGCCTAGTAAATATATTTCAGGATACTCCCACTGTGACAGTTTTTCCCTAATTAGCAACACGAACGACACATTTAATATACCTAGGTATTTAATATAAAGGTCAAGGGCTCCTGTTTATTCCTATGTATTACACCCGATGCAGATAATATATTAATTTTGTCGTGTTTATAATTACGTACGTCGAGCCCTGCTTTTCCACCCAGATATATTCATTCACATTCCCTCGAAAACTAAATCTAATCTTACCTGAACACTCTGTCGCTATTATCGAACTTAGTAACGTGCTCTTTGTAGTGGTAATTAGCTTGTCGCACGGCGATCAAAGCGTGTTTCCCATTCGGTACGTTCTTCTCCCTAATTCTGTAATGGCATGAGACGTTTCTCGGATAAATTCCCGGATAGTTCGGTGACTGGATGCGGCAGGGCTTACGCGTGCAGGTTTCTAGCAGCCGATCGCAGTAGGTCCCGCTGTGCAGCTTACCTCTGTAGGAGCGTTGGGTGGCGTTCCCGTAGCGTATGCGAGCGTCGCTGAGACGCAGGAACTTGTAGGAGATTTTAAATTCGAAACTGTAGCCTGTGCCCTAGTAAAATAAATTTGTTGCATGCAAATTATTATAATAGTCTATATTTATAAAGAGTAGGCATTGTATTTTGATAGCATTTATCTAGAACAATCAATAGATAATAACAATAATCAATTTTTATTTATTCTGATTCATATATTGTTAATCAATTGTTTAGTTACAGAAAAAGCGCCTAGACACTAATCATGCAAACAAATATTTAGTTTATAAATATTTTTGAAGTGTAAACTTCTTTGGGTGCGTTGCGTTGATTGTGGGCACTGAACAAGACTGAGCCGTCACGCTCGGCTATGTAACGCTCGTTCGGGTAAAGTCGGCTCAAGTCGACTAAGGGATCATATAAATGTATTTAATTTCAATTAAATTGAAATTTAAATGAATAAATAAGTTCATGTCCCCGAGCAGATTCGATCCCGAGCCGCACGGGTGAGAAGCTGATACGTTAGCATCAGACCAGCGCGGGACTCGTAAGCGAGTATTTATATTGTCTATTAAAGCCACAACAATACCAGCTAATCAAACGCTATAATGGTCAATATACAGGGTTATGATAAAGTAACGCACAAAATTCATAAAACGTACAATGTTCATTTTTGAAAAAAATGCAAAAACACGTCAAACAGTTTATTTTATTCCGCGTCTTTTAACATAAGTCAAAAAAATAAAACGTTAAATTTGTCAAAGTTATGACGTCATCAATATTTTTTTTAAATATGAAGCTTGGTTTTTTTTACTTTATTTGATAAAGCTTGTTTTTCTGCATTATAAAGAAATAATTGAAGTAGGGGTCACATAGGAAAAAACAGAGAATTAATAAAAAACAAAATAAACTTTATTATAGTAATAGCATTTAAATTAACTAAACAGTCCATTAAACCAAAACGATTTCTTATAGGAATTGTTCAAACTGTGTCCCGTTCACTATCTGACATAGGCCAAGACGATGGTAGACCTGATTTACAGAGTCTTCGATCATCTGCGGAGTTATACGAGTCATTTCATGTCTATTTCGTTCCATTAAGTCTTCTAAATTGTCTGGTCGGTTAACGTAGACCCGACTTTTTAAATGTCCCCATAGAAAGAAATCAAGGGGGGTGAGATCAGGTGACCTAGGTGGCCACTCCATTGGTCCACATCTTCCAATCCCCCTTCCTTCAAACTGGTTATCCAGAAACCTTCGAACATTAAGACCATAATGTGGTGGTGCACCATCTTGTTGGAACCAAATACTGGGATCCAAGTTTTCCCTATTATTTGGATCCGGAAATGCCGCAATTTGATCCGGAAGTACTGCCATACGAAGATGTTCCAAATATCGCTCAGCTGTTAAATTCCCACGAAAGAAATAAGGACCAATAAATTTTCCCCTGACCATTCCTACGCATAAAATAATTTTTTGGGGGCGCTAGGTATGTTTTGTTTGAATCCAGTTGGGATTTTCCCAAGCCCAGTAGCGACAATTGTGTCGATTTACTGTACCACTTAAATAAAACGTTGCCTCGTCTGAAAATACTACACTATTAAGCAAATTTGGATTTTCGTCGCAATGCCTCCTGAAGATTTCACAAAATTCCAAACGTCTGTCCGGATCATCTTCTGAGAGTTCGTGAACAAGTTGAACTTTGTATGGGTGCAGTTTTTCTTTTTTTAAAAACTTTACTATAAACGACTGACTAACATCTTGTTGTAAGGCAATTTCTGCTGTAGTTGCGTGAGGGTTGTCTTCTAATGACAGCAAAATATCTAACTTTGCATCGTCGCTTATTCCCGGTCTTCCAGATTTTGGAGCATCACTTACGCTTCCTGTTTCATTAAATTTTGCAACAATTCTGCTTACTGTGCTTCTAGCAATTGGAGGTCTTTCAAAATGTGTTTCGTTAAATAAAACACATGCTTCCTCATGACTTCGAAGTCTATCGCCGTAACCTACCATCATTAGAATTTCTATCCTTTCTCTTTCCGTTAAAGGAGCCATCATAATAAAATTGGTATGACACTAATTGTAAGACTGACACTGACAAACAGTTGTTTTATTACTAGGTAACTTTAAGTTTTAATTCTTTTAATATTTAGTTTCTTTTCATAAATTCAAAAACTTATAGCTTATTTTGTTTTTTATTAATTCTCTCAGTTTTTTCTTATGTGACCCCTACTTCAATTATTTCTTTATAATGCAGAAAAACAAGCTTTATCAAATAAAGTAAAAAAAAACCAAGCTTCATATTTAAAAAAAAAATTGATGATGTCATAACTTTGACAAATTTGACGTTTTATCTTTTTGACTTATGTTAAACGACGCGGAATAAAATAAACTGTTTGATGTGTTTTTGCATTTTTTTCAAAAATTAACGTTGTACGTTTTATGAATTTTGTGCGTTACTTTATCATAACCCTGTATAACGTATAAATTCGACGAAATTCCGCGCAACGCAATGGACAAACAGTTTTAAGACTTCCACCGTATCATCCCGATCTAAGTACAATTGAGTTGATCTGGGCCACCTTCAAAAACAATGTCGCTGCAAGAAATGTAAATTTTAAGATAGAAGATGTTTGTAAAATAGCGGAAGAAGAATTTTCGAGAATTTCTCAGGCAGATTAACGACAACGTTGTAAACATGTTGTTAATATTGAAGACAAATACCTAGAATCAGAAATATTACATGATGAAACGATAGAAAGTTTAATTATTAATGTAAATAATGAGAGGTAGAGTGATTACGAAGATTTATTTGGTTACTTAAAACTGTAATTTACTATTACAAATATTTCTAAGAAATGTGGTCTATTGTACTGTTTGTAATAAAGAAGTAAGTCATTTATAAATTAAATACTCTTTATTACGTATGTAAGCAAATGGAATTCGATTCATTTCATATGTAAATTGTTTTATTAATTGTAACATCAAATTCCTCTGTAAAGTCATAATGTTTTAAAAATATTATTAAATACCTATTTACACATTAAAATCTCATTATTTATATAATTTCGTTTGGTAATAATGTATGTATATGCATATATGTATCTCTGTGAGTAAATGTGACCAAATTTTGAAAATTCTTTTAGGTATACAAAAATTATTTCAAATCCAGCTCTAAATACTTTTATACTCTTGATAAATATATATAGAATGCATAATTTACAACATATTTGCAAGAAATCGCTATGCAATAAAAGTGTTACTTTCGGAATTTTGAAAAAATTTTTATACAAAAAGTATTGGAGATTAAAAGTTCTAAATACTTTTACACTCGTAACGTACCTGCCTAAAAAGCATGGTTTGCGAAATATTTGCAAAAAAAACTGATTTTCGATAAGAGTAAAAAACCTACTTCAGGTAGAAATTTCAAAAAACCTTTATAATAAAATTTTTCGCAAAATTACTTTGAGTACGTATGAATTCTTTATAAATTTGTTTAACTTAGTAGTTGACGAAATATTGGCAAAATTCAATTTTTGCACTGAAGTAAACTACTACTTCTGGTCTACCGATTTTACTGAAACACTAAATTTTATACACGTAAATACAAAATTTGGAATTGATATCTACAGTCGTTTGACCGCTATCGCGGTCACACACACACACACACGCACACACACACACAGAGAGAGAGAGAGAGAGAGAGAGAGAGAGAGAGAGAGAGAGAGAGAGAGAGAGAGAGAGAGAGAGAGAGAGACATTTTTTAAAACCCACTTTTTTGGAATCAGGGGACCACAAAACGTGGACATTGCAAAAATCTGGAAGTCGAAAATTTTCGTGTTCACAATACTTCCTTATATACTACTTATAAGAAAGTAAAAGAAATTGATTTATATAATACTTATAAAAATGATTTTGTATTTTCAATTATTGTCCAGATACATTGATTTTTCAATATTATATCTCGAGGAAATCTGTAACACAATTTTATCAAGTGAATGCTTATTTCGAACAAGTCAATGTTCAAATTTTGCCGCTACTAGTGTTGTAAATTAATAAGTTAATTATTAAGTAACAATTATCATGATAATTAACACATTTTTCATCACTTATATTAACAGTTAATTAACAATAATTGATGATAATTATCACACTCACAACACTAGGCGCTACAAGTTTTTTCTTTATTTAATAGCAGCATTATCATACTTACTGATGAAATGATATATCTGTCCCACGGTTTTGTCGTTCGTTGCAGTTATATGCGCTACAGGATTGCACCATAATTAAAATTAGAACGATCTAATCAATATTAATACTGTGTTTATAACGTTAAAACGCACGTTGACATACAACAACAGCAGAAACTAGCCCACCCGTGACGTCACATGCCTGCGTTACGTTTGCTTCACTTCGTATTCAAGGCGGGACGGAAAACGGCGTGTCTATATGTATAAATGGTCTAAGATGATTCCTATATATGTATCTCTTTTCAGTATATTACAATTTCTTATCTGCATTTACTCTTTCGTTTGGCTAATGTATGCGATGATGAACAAATGTTATCATTTCTTACTTCCGAATACTTTCTCTGTCACACAGTGACCTCTAAATCTGCGAGACTTATAGGTCGAGGCTCCTCCCATCGGCCAAGACTCAGTCTGTGTTCTGTAGCAAGGTATTAATATCAGTATTGCCACAACACATTTTACGCATTTAACGCACAGCAATATGTGTAATTGATTCTGTGACGTCTAATAGATTTTACAATAAATCTATACTGTTAAAAAAATAAATTTGTGTATATTTTACTGTAATAAATTATTAATTTATTAAGTGATACATGTGTAGTTTGCGCCGCCTATGGTTTCGTCATAACCAAAACTTTCTTGACAGAAGAGAATAAGAAAAAAAGAACCCTTTTCATCTTGGAATATATGTAGCTAAGAAGGTTTAACAAATGTATTCCCGTCGAGTATTCGTCATAAAGAAAACCACAATACATTTCAATTTGCATTAAATAAACTTTTGCATCGAGTCCCGTAACGTCTACTTTTTCCAATATTCCATCAATAAGTAATAAGTTGAATTAAGTAACGGTTCCCATATACGCAGATGGTGCATGTTTCGACGTCGGACAAAAAAAGAGAGTTTCCTGAAACTTTTCGACATCAATAAGTTATTTGGCGTAGCAACGAAATTTAAAATTACAAACCACCTACCATTTCAAAACTATAACAGAATATAATGAAAGTTTTTGCCCGCACGAGGAATAAAATTAAAAGTTCAAGCTACGTCCCATCAGTTAGAATATTGATTTGTCAGAGAATGATTACTACAAAAATAACCAGAATAAAAACGAATTCGGAATGTATTGACATGGGATTGTTATGATAATAAAAATTCCATGTTTACAGGTCGAACATGAAAATAAATACTTCCAGAAATTGATATTGACGAAATTAATAATTCGATTTGAAATTTGAGTAAGCTAATAATATCATATTTGGAATGGAATGTATTCTTTATATCAATACAGTGACGCTAAATATATTGAAAATATAAAGGTATATTTTAGTATGAATGAAGAGGATTAATATCATGACTATGCCATGTGTAATGTTATATTTGTCATTATTTTTCTTAAACATGGGTAACAATTCTTAGTGGTGACGAGTCTTGAAAATGTTTCAAAAGTTTTATTTTGTATAATCAATTAGGCTACGCAAGTTGATGTAAATAAATAAAAGCAAAACAAGTCATTGTTAAATAAAGTCCTAAAACATTTAAATGAAAATTAGGCAATATCAATCAAGAAATAGTAGTCTTAATAATAGTTTCTAATAATCTTAAATTAAGTTTATAAACACATCACCACCTCTATCTAAAAACTTGTTATTGTTTTTAAAATTTGTGTAGGTCGATTTGATTATAAAAGTTCTTTTGAACTTATTGTATTGATGCAATGTAAAATAAATTTTGTGCCATGTACTCCATTCTATATATTTTTGTGTGATACTTTGAACGAATTTTATTTATTTAACGTAATATACAGGTTGAGTTTTTTCCATTATTTGTATGGGGATCTCGAAAACCATAGGAGATACGCATTAGGTTAAATGAAGAAAGATTTGCATCTTTATAAGCCTCATCCGCATACGTTTTTGTCAATTTAAGAAAATGCATGATTTACTAGATATTTGAAAAAAATAGAAATTCTATTCATAAAGGTAGAAAAAAAAAATTTGAATATTTTTTTAAAAAATTCAATTTTAAACAACGACATCTTCTTAAATTTTTAATTTTGCAAAGTCTATTTAAATGGAAACCATAGTTGGCTATGACTTATTCTAATAGTGCATTTTTTCTGCTTGCAATGATGTAAGGGTTGTAGCACTTATTTTAATAAATAACAGCACAATACATTATTATTATGTTTAAGAAAAATCATGTCTTGCCATGGAAAACGCGATATTAATAATTGAAGCATTATGTTTACTTCATCATTGACAGTTTGTTCATTAGGGTGACTATAGTTGGTTTTGTTAGTGATTTAGTTGCTTTACAAAGTTAGTTATGGTATACACAATTCTTGAGAAACTTGATATGATTGAATGTTACATTATTTGTAACAAAAATAGTAAAGAAGCCGCCGAACGCTATTTTTTATTGTATTTTGATCGCCCTCAACCATCGTTAGACACCTTCAAGAATTTATACAATAATTTAAAAGAGTATGGAAGTTTTGTTAAACTTAGAAATAAGGGTAATATTGGTGAAAACACGCAGATAAATGTTTTAGCTGCTGTTAATCAGAATCCATCAACATCAACGGGGCAAATTCACAAGACGCTGCTACCTCACAACGCACAGTAGTGAGAATTTTATCAAAACATAAGTACCATTCTTATAAAATATTAGTTGGTCAAACTCTACACCCTGGAGACGATGAAAGACGATTAAATTTTTGTGCTTGGTTCGTAAATATGTGCTATGAAAATAATAACTTTCCGATGCAGTTCTTATGGACCGACGAAAAACGTTTTACAAACTGCGGCATGTTCAATCGCCATAATGAACACCTGTGGGCGCAAATAAATCCTCACCGTTTAGAAGAAAGGAGACCCAGATTACATTTGGCTTCAATTTTTGGTGTGGTGTTATTGGTTCGCAACTTGTTGGGCCATTTATTTTTAATGAAACTTTAACCGGAAATCGATATTTGCAATTTCTTAGGGAAGATTTCGACAATATCCTAGATGAACTAAATTTACAGACCCGTACAAATTTACGGTGGTTTCAGCAGAACGGTGCCCCGCCTCACTATCAGACACAGATCAAAAGATATTTAAATGAATTATTTCCAAACTCGTGGATCGGCAGAAATGGTCCTGTTTTATGGCCTGCACGTTTACCAGATCTTTCACCGTTAGATTTCTTCGTCTTTGGAGCAATAAAAGATCTCGTATATGTGCGATCATATGCAACCCAAGAGGAGCTATTGGAAGCTGTTATTAATGTATTTGATAGCTTAGATGGGCGCAAAATTAGGAGAGCTATTAACTCAGTGTTGAAAAGGTGCCGTATGTGCGTCGATAATAATGGTGGGCATTTCGAACACTTAATGTAAATTTAGCGTGTTACGTGTTGTTAATAATTAATTCGTTTAGGGTTTTTATTGTTTCTTGTATTACATTGTATATTATAAATTTCTTTTCTTTTCCATGGCAAGACATGATTTTTGTTAAACATAATAATAGTGTATTGTGCAGTTATTTATTAAAATAAGTGCTGCAACCCTTAGATCATTGCAAGCAGAAAAAATGCACTTCTAGAATATGTCATAGCCAACTATGGTTTCTATTTAAAAAAATGAGACTTTGCTTGCTAACTCAAAAATGCTAAGCAAAATAAAAAATTTAAGAAGTTGTTGTTTGAAATTGAATTTCTTGAAAACAATATTGAAAAAGTTTTTTTCTAACTTTAAGAATAGAAGTGTTATAGCACTGAAAAGGTCTTGGAGAAATTGTATTTTTTGCAAATATCTAATAAACCATACATTTTCTTGAATGGACAAAACCGTATCTGCATGAGGCTTATAGAGATGCAAATCTTTCTCCATTTAACCTAATGCGGATATCTTATGGTTTTCGAGATCCCCATACAAATAATGAAAAAAAAACTGTATATTAAAATTAGTATATAAGAGAACATTTTTGTTTTTACCAAGTTATTGCCGCTGGAGAGATTTAAACACGAGCTTAAGTTTATTTTGAAGTCGCAATAGCTTCACTTGATACATGTTCCTTTCGTTTTCTAACATTGATCATGTATACATAATCATTCGTAACATTCAGTTGTATATTGAAATTCATCACCTGTTTTTCATCTGTATGGTGCCGAGTTTTTTTTAGTTTTTTAGTTTTCTATTTAGTTTTTTAGTCTTCAGCTTTAGTTTTAGTTTAATTTGAGTTAGTTTTTAGTTAAGTTTAGTTAGGTTAGGACTACTTTTTTAAAATAAAACTACTTTTTGAGTTTAGCATGATCGAGACTCAAGGAAAATAGAACAGCTTTTGCTGGATTTGCCTTGAGATGGCGCTTCCTTGTTTTGTACTTGGTATTTAGTTATTTACTTTATGCTTTTATCTGATGTGATATGATTAGATTTTATCTGTATTTTTAATGTGCATATCTGCTTAAGGTTAGCAATAAACATTATTATTATATATTAACTATACATATTCCTGCACCGCACATCTGAACGAGTTCTCGGTAACGAATAAAAAGTAACGGATATTGAATTCGAAAGTAACGGATAGTTACAAGTACTGAAAAATAACCAAATCCAACATCACTAGTGTAGATTATTGAACGCGCCTCGCACTCTGGCCATCATATCTTCTTTGGTGGTAGCAGGTATACTGTATACTTTATCTTTAACATTGCTCCAAATAAAGTAATCTAGGGGCGTTAAATCGGGTGATCGCAGTGAAAACCTAGAAGGTCATTTATTTCTGATCGACCGATCATAAAATATTTTGTCTCATACCTTTCCAACGGCTATAGTACTATGTGCTGGTGCACCATCATCTGAAACCATACACTACGAATTTCTTCTACCGACAGTGTATTTAAATTTAAATTTATGACGTTTCTTAAGGTGTATGTAAATCTCACTGTTGAAATTTTCTTCATAAAAATACAAGCAAATCTTTTATCATGTTTAATAGCACAAAATACATTGAAGCTCCAAGACTCTTGGAAACATCGTCACCTAAGAACTGGAGGGTTATCTTTCGACCAAAAATGGCTATTGTGTCGATTAAATATTCCATTTTTACAAAACTTTGCTTCGTTTGTCCATATTTTTTTTGTGAAATCGTCGTCTTCTTGTGATTTCATTAAAACTCACTCACAGTACTGCGCTCTTGTTACAAAATCGGCTTCTTTAATATGTTGAACAAGTTGAAATTTGTAAACTTGCCACTTGTTCTTTTTCAAAATTCGATGTATGCTCATTCTGGATACACCTACTTCAGTTTCTGCATCGTTTAGAGAATTACTAGGATGCGTTGTAAAGTAAGCAAGTCCTGTTACTCCCACATTTTCACTATCAACAACAGTTTTCTTCTGGTTGTTTTCGGCAAGAATGATCCGAAGGAAATGCAATTTTTTAAAAGATTGCATATGATACTCTTGGTAAGTCTTTACCGATTTGGATATTTCTCTGCATAAACAGGACATGTCCTGTCGATTTCTATTGCATTCACCATATGTAAATATTAGATTTAAAAAATCTTCGCTATTAAATCCAGACCCCGACATTTTCAAGTATTCAGAAACAGACGAAAAAGAAAACTCTGCATAACACCAGTAAATACCCTACTAATGACAGATAATATGATTGCAATTTGTTTTTATTTAATTACATGAATTTCCATATTCCTAATTGATTATACAAAATAAAACTTTAAACGAATTGATACATTTTCCAAAATAACTGTGAAATTAACACGTTTAGTTATAGGGAAGTAAAAATTGTGTCCCTAATTTTGAACGTGGATTCCAATGAAGTTGAAAAAATGTAGGTTGCTATTTAAAAATAACAAAATATTGATATCTTCTAGATGAAATGTTTAACATTATTTTCTGAGCAGCCTGTATTATTTTGAAAAGTTTATAAAACCGCATTTGAAGCAGTATACTTTCCAATTATTGGGAATGTTATGTGTAATAGCCTGCAGTTATCAACTTTTTTTACAAAAATTGAAATACTTCGAAAGTGGCTAACTTCAGAGGCAAAGTCTATTAGACAACTAGCCTTAAAATTAAGTCGGAAAATTATAAAAAATGAGGTGTGGCCACCACACGACTTTCTTATACGTACGCGCGTTTCAAATCATACAATTTTAAAAATTATTTTAAACAAAAATTATTCAAAATCCTATTCTAAGTACTTCCAGTCTCTTAATAAATCTCTACAGGATACATACTTTGTGAGATATTTGCAAAAAAATGCTACTCGCTAAGAGTAAAAGTATTACTTCCGGTCCGAATTTTGAATTTTCATTTATACAAAAAATATTTCAAATCCAACTATAAATATTTTTGTACTCTTGACAAATATATATAGAATGCACAATTTTTCGAAATATTTGCAAAAATCGCTAACCGATAAGAGTAAAAGTATTACTTGCGGTCCGAATTTTGAATTTTCATTTATACAAAAAATATTCCAAATCCAACTCTAAATACTTTTATACTCTTATCAAATATATATAGAATGCATAATTTACGAAATATTTGCAAAAAACGCTAATCGATAAGAGTAAAAGTGTTACTTCCGGTCCGAATTTTGAAAAAGATTTTATACAAAAGATATTTAAAATTAAGTTCTAAATTCTTTTATACTCGAAACGTACCTGTCTAAAAAGCATGACTTGCGAAATATTCGCAAAAAACTGATTTTCGATAAGAGTAAAAAACCTACTTTCGGTAGGAATTTCGAAAAACTTTTTTAATAAAATTCTTCTGAAATTTAATTTTGAGTATATATGAATTCTTTACAAATTTGTTTAAACTTAGTAGTTGACGAATAATTGGCAAAATTCGATTTTTTCACTGAAGTAAACTACTACTTCCGGTCTGCCGATTTAACTGAAAATCTAATCAGGTCTCAAGAGGGAGATTATATTCGTAAATATAAAATTTGGAATTGATACCTATAGCGGTTTGACCACTATCGTGGTCACACACACACACACACAGAGAGAGAGAGAGAGAGAGAGAGAGAGAGAGAGAGAGAGAGAGAGAGAGAGAGAGAGAGAGAGAGAGAGAGAGAGAGAGAGAGAGAGAGAGAGAGACATTTTTTAAAAACCACTTTTTCGGTATCAGGGGACATCAAAACGTGGACATCTGCAAAAATCTCGAGGTCGAAAATTTTTATCATCACAATACACACAAGAAAGTAAAAGTAGATATCCAGAAGAAGCAAAAATTCGAAACTATTTTAAATCGAAAGAGCGTAAGGCGTAACTAATAGTTGCGGAATTTCAAAATTCATCTCTTATTAGTTTTCTATATTGTTCTAACGAAATATCGTCGTGATATACCCTGTATACACATTGCTACACCACCGAAATGTATTTTCGTCCGAAAAAATAATGTTTTTCCAAAAGTTATTGTCATTGTTTGCATATTCTTGAGCAAAACATAGTCTTTGCACTTTGTTTGTATCGGTTAAATAAAGTCATATTAGCAGCAGCTTTATTTCTTAGTTCTCTTTCAATATACTTTTGCATGCGGTTCTTGTATAACCTGGAAAATTTGTGTCAATTTCTGCTTTTTGTACATTTATTTCTTCTAATTTGGTCCTTATGCTCAATCTAGTTTTGATAATAGATGTTTGTAATTATGATAATAATGGTATTTTAAAAAAATAAAGTGACTACGGATTTGTCAACGTGACGTCATCAAAATGATTTTCACATTGCAAAATTTTAAATTTTTGACATTCACGGCAAACGTTTGGCAGTAGAAGAAGTAGTTGTACGATTTCATAACATGAACATTTCTAAATCGCATTGCATAAGTTAATTAAGGATATTCATTCGTTGCTGGAATAAGTTATTATTTATTGCTACAGAGGTATATATGATAAAACGCTTGTTTATTAATTTAATTTATTGCAGAAGTAATCAATTGGTCCTTTAGCAAACATGTTTTCTATTTTAATCAGATTATTTTAGCAGGGTTTTAAAAACACATTTTCTGGCATCGCATTTCCATTTCAAAGAGAAACATACTGTCACAGAAAAAAAAGGTCATCGTAACCAGAATTGCAATTAAAACCTCCATAACAAAAACCTCTCCTCTTTCAATTGGCAAAGAGAACTCTAATTTAAGCGAAACACAAGAATGAAAAAACACTCGGTCCTAATTAGAGGCAACCGGTTTCTGCTTTCTTTCTTTCTTTCTTTCTTTCTTTCATGGGAATATGAATAAGGAAAACATTGACGGGAAAGAGAATGCCAGAAATGCAAGATCATAAAGAAAAAAAGAAACTTTTTAGACCTCTTTGGCGACAACATTCCAACTCTGAAAGCAATCTGTTAGTTAAAAAAGACAACATCGACGTCCTATCTTCCAATAACATTCGACATTTAGTTCCTGCGCTGGTGAGGATGGGGTGAAAAAAACTTCGTGAAAAATTACATTTTATTAACGCCAGAGGGCGCGAACGAAGGCGAGTAATACACTCTAGAGGACTTTATATTGAAATTTCGAGGGGTCCGACACACAATCTTCGAGATCTTTTATGTGTTTCACGGTGCATTAAATATGTCATTATAGGTTTTCGGTATTCGGTGTGCGGTATTTATGGTAATCTTTTCTTTCCTTTCCTTTTTTTTTCTCTCCTCCAACCGAGAGGTTTGTATTATATATACAGATATATACCTCTTTCTCTCTATCTCTCTGTGTGTACAGATGAAAGAAGAACTTCTTTTAACGATATCAGTTTATGCCACAATCGTTACGTTAATGGTGAAGTTATGCACTTATCCACTTGGCACTGGTGAATATATCAATTTATTACGATAAATACAGAAAGTTGGAGGAAGCGATATTTAAATTGAGTTTTTAAAATGGCTCGTTCTGAAACTGCAGAGAATATAAAAGTAAAAATACATCGAAACCTAGTCTCGATACGGAAAATGCAAGGCTACAGTGGAATTGAATTTAGATTGCATATTTCCCCAGCGTAATATTCCAACTTTGTACAACATTTTTAACATTTTGTTTTATTTCATTTGCACTCGTCTAAATAATCATAATCAAATCATAATCCTTATATCCAAAATAATAATATAAATTTTTAATTTAGCAATTTCTATTAAAATATACAAATATATTATTCTAATTGTTACATAAAAGGAGAGTTCTTTATGTTATCTACTTAGCAATGAAAACAATATAATAATAATAATAATAATAATAATAATAATAATAATAATATGTGTAATAACAACAGCATAAAAGGAAACGATAAAAGGAATAATGAAGACAGACTTGTCAGCTGGCAATAAAGCCAACGCCATTATCACGTTTGCAATCTCATTAATGACATACTGCTTCGGTATACTTAAATGGACAAAAACTGAACTTTCATCTTTAGACAGCACAATCCGAACAATGGCCACTAAGTATCGAATACACCATCCACAGATTGAAAAATTCCATCTGACAAGGAAGCATGGTGGGAGGAGGATTCAGAACATCCGCAATCTCCACTGGGCACAAATAAAGAAATGACATACTGCTGTGGTATTTTTCTGCACAAATAAATAAATAAATAAATAAAGAAATCAAACAAATAAAATGTCAACAAAAATAAAAGACCAGCACATTTATTTAAATAAATATAGATTTACATATTTTACATAAATTAAAATTTAATATTTCATCAGATATAAATACAGAATAATCCACTAATTTATAAAAATATATATAATTTAAATTATTGCATGACAGTAAATATTCAAACTGATGAATATGCAATAGAATACACATCAATGCAATGTGGGTTGCATACCCGTAAAAGTGAGAGCATTGAAAATTAAAAAGTGTTGACCCCAATTTTAAATAAATTAGAGCACAAAAATTGTGTTAAATATCATACAAAACATGATGCTCAAATACTGACCTCAGTCTAAAAAAAAGGATATGTAACGATTTAAACATTATCATTAGTAATTAATAGAAAGTAGGTCATTCGGTAATGCATTCTTTAGCAGTAATAATAATCAATGAATAGAAGCCTGCGTTCAACATATTGCAATAATAATAAACACTACGGCAAGAACAAAGGTCTCTGTACATAAATAAATATATTCCACTCATTTCTGGTTCACTATTAAAAATAAAACATCATGTTGGGTATGCAGTTTTCACTGATATCTCCGGGATAAAAGACATTATTGAATGTACATTTAAATATGCGATTGGTACACAATTTCCTTTATACAAAAATGCTTCAAGAGATTCCAAGCTAAAAGCAAGTAGAGCGTTAGTCAGTGTATAATATGGTACAGCTTAAGAATGCCTACAGATCGATGAAATCAATCGATGTCCATTAGATATGCAGGTATAGAATATGTAAACAACAACAACAGTAACATGGCGGAAGAAAGGTCACGTGACCACGTGACATCGATAGTTACCATAACAAACACGGAGGGCGCAGTAGAAGAAAATTTAAACTGAACAAAAATAATTTGAAACAAAATAAAGCGTTTGGCAATTATTGAAGGGTATATAAACGCGTGCATCTGCAGAAAGAAGAAGTCCATCCGAAGATCTCCAATATTCAAGAAGAAAAGAAAAGTTGATCAGCAGTCCCTTAAACTTAAACCAGTGCTTCAAGTGTTGTAAAAAAATAAATAAAAATAAAATCTAAAAAGGCATAAACGCCTTTAAGATCTAGACGTTGCGAAACAAAACGTGTGATACGCTTCACAGACGATTAGTGCGCGCTAAACACAGTAAAAGCGCGGGATATTATTATTCGACTTTACAAAGCCCGCCATAATAGAATTTCCAAAAGGATGGAAGGCCCGGATTATCAAGAAGAATTCGAAATGATATACAGTCAAGAAAAGTAAGTACAAGCACTATTAAATAAAACTCCATCTTGCAATCCTATAAATAAATAAATAAAGGAATCTTCATGTGTGTGATATAAAATTACCGGATAGCAACAATTTTAAGAATATATTTAAATATTTAATAAATCCTTCTTTGAGTAAGCCTTAGGTTGACGTGAGAATCTCAAGTTAAGGCGATTCAACGGAGTATCAGTAATTTTACCTGGATAGCAACAATTTTAAGAATATTATCTAAATATTTAATAAATCCTTCTTTGAGTAAGCCTTAGGTTGACGTGAGAATCTCAAGTTAAGGCGATTCAACGGAGTATCAGTAATTTTACCTGGATAGCAACAATTTTAAGAATATTAACTAAATATTTAATAAATCCTTCTTTGAGTAAGCCTTAGGTTGACGTGAGAATCTCAAGTTAGGGCGACTCAACGAAGCATTAACGCTTTCATTTGAATAACAACAGTTTTGAAATATTATGGGAAACATCTAATAAGTTCCTCATTGTTTAAATCTCGATTTTGACGTGAAAATCTCAGGTCGAGATGATCCAATGGGGATACGTCGGTAAAAGGTAAAAAAAGTGAATTTAGTAATTTCCTTGATTTGTAAGCATACATGAAGAAGTAATTCAGTAGTTTTTTACAATTTTCTTAAGGAACAAAGGATTTGCAAGGTGCTTGTACTATTGATGAAAAGAGAACACATCTAAATAAAAATAAAGTATTGTATTGTATAATAATAAAATATTATTTTCCATGTTTTGTAAATCTATACTGTAAATAAAAATAAGTTGTGCTGACATTCACTATTTACTTATTTATACCCATCCCAAAGGAGAACATAAGGAAAGTAAACATCACTATCACAGATGGAACTCACAATAAGGAAAAACTGCGACACATTCCTCGTTATAGAAAAACAAAGAAATTTACCTTTTAGACCCTGAGATTATTAAAGAATATCAATTTATTAATTTGACTATTGGTTATCAACCATAGTAGAGCAGGTCACAGCAATACGTAAAAGACAGAGAGAGAATAAAGACCGAACACATATTGCCGTTATAGTTTAAGCATTTTAAAATAGTTAGACAATTAAGTATTAGAATAAGAAAATAAATTTTTAGTTGTAAACATAATTGCTAAAAACGAATTATGAGTTGCATAACCTCTAAGGCGCAACATTATGATGAAAGGTATATGACAATTTGAGATTGAAATAAATTTATATGAAAGGTATAGAAATAAACACAAAAATAAATTCATGTATTCTATATTTATAGAAACGAGGAGCACAAGATGTGTTTTCAGTATATAAAGGCCGAACCAAACTTTTCGCATTGTGTAAAAGTGGCATTAAATATATTGAGAAGTGAACCACTTTTCAAGCTTAACAATGTACTAAAAATAAATAACAGAGAGAGAGTGATGATGAAAGATGGAACAGTGAAAAGAGTTAGTCATTTAAATGCTGTAAAATTGTATGAAAAAGGTGAAATTAGACATGCACGACATGAAAACATCTTTCAAAGTGAATAGACGTAGTAAATAAATTTGTAAAAAGATTGTTATCTGTTAGACATTTTATGGTCACATTTAACAATACAATAAATACCTGATACTTATATTTAATAGTATTTTTAAAAAGGATATACATAAAAGTGTTCTTTATTCCACACGAATTACATAAAGTAAAGGCTTCTGAAATAACAGGATAAATCTGGTTTAATCCGGAAAAGCTTCAGAAATAATAGGATAAATCTGGTTTAATCTGAATAAATCTACAAAAAAAAAATAATGTTAACGTTGTTGACAGCTACGTGCAAATCAACCTACACGAAGATGAGAGAAGGTGACTGGAAGACAGGGATAAAGCTGTCGAGGTCCGTGTTCCTGATAATGTGATCATAAAAGGAAGAATCTCATCTGTATTCAATGTATTTCCGATTATTTCCAACGAAGATATCTACAAAAAGAAAATACGGATAGTGTTAAATAATGGGAAAAGGAAGTATTTAAACAATGATGAAAGAGGCAACAAATTCATTTACAAATACAATGAGAGATGGCGTTAATAGAAGAAGAATATACCTACTCAAGACAAAGAATCGCGAATGTGCACGGACTTTAATAATAAACAATTTGTGTGTGTACATTCTGTGCATTTTTTAACTGTCAAAAACTGTATAGGTATAGTTCAACCTGGGGCAAAACTTGAAGAAAACAAATATGAACAAGGCAACACCAACATAAACATTAGTGTGTGAGTTGTGGCGCTGCAGACGGATAGTCGTGTTTTGTTTCGAGGACCGAGGTGATAAAAAGGCGCTAACGACGGTAGAAGCGAAGAAGCTGCCGATCTTTTGAATTGACCGAACGTATAAATTTTGTTTCCGTACGCAAATGATTGCAGGCGTACTAATACACTGCATAAAATCATTTTAGTTGAATGTATTAAGTTATTTTGATTTCAATAAGTAGTTTAGTTTTTCACATTATAATTAATTCATTGTTACATTGTTTAATTTCATATTTTTTTTTATTATCAAAATGGTAGATATAAACCAACAAGAATTTGATAATGTATATCAATATTATAAGTTTTTCTTGAAATAAATTCATGATAGAAATTGATGGTGTATGGCATGTGCTAAAAATGCCACGTGCAAATGTTTATTTTTGGTAAGTGTTTAACATCGTCAATATTTTGAATAAAATATTATTTTTTTTGCGAAAGTAGATTAATTTTGTAAATCATGGGAGAATTGTTAATGATGTAAAAGGGCATTGAAAGTACTACGTGAAAATGTTTACTAGCGATGTTTATTGTGCATTATTAACAATTTATTAGATTAAATTTAATAAAGATTTCAAGCATTTTGATTACGTAAAGGTATAAACATTTTTGATGGATAAATAGCCAATTTGTGGTATGTACAACGTGCGAATATTTGCATATGGCAATTGGTGGGAGTCTTATCAAGATGTTTTCTACTTTGCGAGATTTTAGATCTCCAGAGGCATTACGTGCAAATGAATGTCTTTGTTGAAATAAAATTCAGCGTCGTAAGGGAAAATTTACTTCTTTGAAATTATACGATATTAAAAGTTTGAAGATAGCAAAAATAATATTTTTACTTAAACCCATGTAATGGATTAAAAGCAATGTGTTTTTCGCATATATATTTTTTGTTTGTGGTTGGAATAATAAAAGGGCATTTTTTTAACAGCCACATGTTACAAAAAATTTCTTTACTGTTGTTGTTGTTATTGAATATTGAGATCAATACAAATGTTTTATGAGATTTAAAATATTTTTTTTATTATTAACCTTATCCTATTTAATTTTAAATAAGAAATGTTATTGACGAATAAAGGAAGGATCACTGCTAGAACCTACAAGAATAGTATGAATGTCAACAGGGATTAAGATTGAAATATTTATTGGAGAAGTTATAATTTAAATGATTATAATCTCTGCATTCATAAATAAATATATATGGTTTTTGTATCATTAGTGTAGGATCATAGCATAATTATCGTCATTATTCAATTAATACAAAACCACTGCATATATTTTATGGCAGTGCCCAATGTGTGGCAATAATACATTATAATATTCATCACCTGATGAAGCCCTAGTAGGGTGAAACAATTGTAGTGAATTGAATAAAACTGTTTTGAACTCAATTTGAATTTATTTCAATTTTTACTTGTAAATAATACATTTATTTTATTCATATAATTATGCTACCAGTGCTACTGCAATACGCTAGATAAAAATAAGTTTGCCGAGAAATTGAGATATCAATTCCATGAACGAAATATGACAAATCCAGATAGCTTTCTTCATACAATCAGAAAATTAAACAGGAAATGCACCATCGCGGTACCTAGGGTGGGGGAGGGGGCGTCTTATGCCACACTGGTAGAGTGCAGACCTCGAGTCCAGGAGGACAGAATGCTAGAGACTGCGCCGCAAATGGACTAGAAAAAACAGGAACCGAGGAAGCGATGAAGCAGCCTTACTCGATAAACGAAATTATAAAAACGCAAAAAAACAACTGAAATACTTGATAATAACGGCGAAGAAACAATATTGGAGTAAGATTCTAGATGACCTGGAAGACAACATATGGGGTGGTGGCTTCAAGATAGCAATGCGACACATCGGTAAACTGTCGCCCCAATATCATCCGACAATGGAACAGAGAGCAAAGATAGTAAGGACTCTCTTTCCACTGAAAACCGACATCCTTGCAAGGCAAGGAAGAAGGGAGGAAGACGTCGTCGCCTTCACAGAAGATGAACTCCAAAGTGCCGTGGCTAAAATGAAGAGGGGTAAGGCCCCAGGTCTCGACCACCTAAGCACGGAGGCAGTGGAGACCATGATTACAGTGATCCCTGAGGTGCTGTTGGGGGTTTTCAACCACCTGCTATCACACCAGAGCTTCCCAGTGGAATGGAAAAACGCCGTGGTAGTACTGCTACCGAAGAAGACAACGGCGCAGGATGCCACTTACAGGCCAATCTGCTTGCTCAACGTCCTAGGAAAGGTGTACGAATGCTTGTTAAAATACAGATTCGAAGAGGACCTAGAGAGATCTGGCGGACTTTTACAGAGGCAATTTGGCTTTGTGCGTGGAAAATCAGCTGTACACGCGGTAGAAGAACTGACCAGGACGGTGGTAGCCTCAGGGAGTAAGTGGGTGACAATGGAGACACTGGATATTCGAAATGCCTTTAATTCCGCATCATGGATACAAATAATCAACGAGCTAAGAAGAAGGAAAGTAGAACGATACCTCATAAACGTCATAGGGGACAACTTCCATCAGAGGATAGTGTACTTGTCTTCTAAAAGCAGTCTGGAGGTCAAATCTGGTGTGCCACAGGGCTCCGTTTTGAGACCAACACTATGGACTATTTTGTACGACAAGATCCTAATCGTGCAACTTATGGATGGAGCTAAGACGATAGCATATGTCGACGACCTCGCACTCATAGTAGAAGCCGAAGATGAGAGGGAAATCATGTTCAAAGTAAACGAGTCGATAGAGCAAATAGTGGAAAATATGATGGGAATTGACCTGCAGATTGCCCCGGAAAAGACAGAGGCTGTTATTCTCAAGGGGCCTTACAGACAGGGTGACATGCATTTTGAGGTGATATGGGAACAGATCGCTCCCAGAAAGGAGTTGAAATACCTCGGAGTCACTCTGGACCATGGACTGACGTTCCGGTAGCACGTGAAGCGAGTGGTGGAAAGGGCAGACTCTACACTGACAGCACTGCTTAGGAGCATGCCTAATGTTGGGGGACCCACACGCAGACGTAGGGAGATCCTGTATGGTGTAGTATAGTCTCAGGTGCTGTACGCAGCCCCGGTTTGGGCACGTGCAGGCCAGACTGGTAAATCCCACACTATCATACAATTGAAGATGTATGATGTCCATAAAGGATTTTCACCTCACAAAAAAAACAGCATACAAGGAAAGGATAAAAGCAATAATGAAGACAGACTTGTCAGCTGCCAATAAAGCCAACGCCATTCTCATTAATGACACACTGCTTCGGCAAACTTAAATCGACAGAAACTGAACTTTTGGCTTTAGACAGAACAACCCGAACAATGGCCACTAAGTATCGAATACACCATCCACGGATTGAAAAATTCCATCTGGCATGGAACCATGGTGGGAGAAGAACATCCGCAATCTCCACTGGGCACAAATAAAGAAATTTCATACGTACGTGAAGTACGTATGTAATTACGTAATTAAGTACGACACTTCACCACACTATACCGTGCAGAACAATTATAAAGTAGAAGACCTGGAAAACAAAATTGAAACTGAACAGCAGATAATAGAAAGACTGAGGGGTAAACCACTAGGGATGAGCTTATCAGTGATTTTTTAATACTTGTGATCACAGTAACAGTGATTTTAAAATATCAGTGAAAGTGAAAGGTGATTGCGATCACGACTTACATCCATATCTAGATATAGGAAATATGCATGCATATTAAAAATATAGTAATAATTCCTATACGCATATGAAATTAAAAACCACCCTTCAACCATACTTATTGTTCTCTCTTAGGCTGCACGCACACCAATTATACAAAATATATCTAAAACTATACATTCATTTTGCCTTTATAATTAATATTAATTAAATTCATTAACACCATATTAATTAAGAAATTGCTAGAAATGTGTTTAAAATGTTTGTCAAATATTTTGATTGGTGTGCATCTCCTTCAAACATTCCCATACAAATACTTTAATTGACGCCGCCATACTTCAAGCATTTTGTTTGACAATAAATTGTTTTGTATAATTGGTGTGCACCCGCCTTGTGAATTTTAAATGACAATGTCTTACCCGAGAAATTATTTGGATGGGTTTCAGATATAATAAATATGTGTACATGTTAAATAAATACTAAAAACTCCTATACGAATATCAAAATAAAAAAATGAGGTGTGGCCACCACACGAATTTCTTATACGTATAAGCGTTTCAAACTATACAATTTTAAGAATTTTTCTAAACAAAAATTATTCAAAATTCTATTCTAAGTACTTTCATTCTATTAATAAATCGCTATAGAATGCATACTTTGCAAGATATTCGAAAAAAAGTGCTACTCGCTAAGAGTAAAAGTGCTACTTTCGGTCCGAATTTTGAAATTTCATGTATACAAAAAATATTGCAAATCCAACTCTAAATACTTTTGTACTCTGAATAAATATATATAGAATGCATAATTTACGACATATTTGCAAAAAATCGCTATTCGGTAAGAGTAAAAGTGGTACTTCAGGTCCTAATTTTGACATTTTTTTATACAAAAGATATTTAAAATTATAATTTAAATACTTTTATACTCGTAATGTACCTGTCTAGAAAGCATGACTTGCGAGATATTCACAAAAACTGATTTTCGATAAGAGTAAAAGACCTACTTGCGGTTGGAATTTCGAAAAACTTTTTTACGACGATGTATCTCAAAGTTAATTTTGAGTACATTTGAATTCTTTATAAATTTGTTTAAACTTAGTAATTGACGAAATATTTGCAAAATTCGATTTTTTCACTGAAGTAAACTACTACTTCCGGTATATCGATTTTACTGAAAAACTAATCAGATCTCAAGAGGGAGATTATACACGTTAATACAAAATTTGGAATTGATATCTCCAGCGGTTTGACCGCTATCGTGGTCACACACACACAGAGAGAGCGAGAGAGTGAGAGAGAGAGAGAGAGAGAGAGAGAGAGAGAGAGAGAGAGAGAGAGAGAGAGAGAGAGAGAGAGAGAGAGTGAGTGAATTTTTTTTAAAACCACTTTTTGGGTATCAGGGGACTTCAAAACGTGGACATTTGCAAAAATCTCGAGGTCGAAAATTTTCATCATCACAATACTTCCTTATACTACGTATAAGAAAGTAAAAACTGTCGTAAGTCAAAATAAAAAATTATAAAATTTAGATTTAAGTTATTGCTAAATTCAATACACGAAATATGAAAGTATAAGCAAAGTATAAATAATATACTTATGTACATTGTTGTATAAGGTGATTTATACCAACAGTAGTACTTGCATATTTCTGAAATGCTTTATTCAATAGATAGTCTTAATGTTTTGCCATTGATATTGTAAAAATGGATTATGTTCCGGATGCTTGTGCTTCCGGGTAAAAAAAATTCAAGTAAAAGTGCACAAGAGAAAATGCTGGAAATTATTTTGGAGTTTGTAAAATGTCCGCAAGGGGGCGTAACAGTCAGGATCAATGTTAAAATTTAGAATTTCTTCATATTTTTACAAATTGAGAGGTATTGATAATTTTTAAATTTAATTATTTACACATTCTTTAATACCTTTAGTCTTGCAAATTTTCTACTATCTAGTGAAATAAAGTGGTGGGGGCAGTTCAATGTTTCTTTAAATAAACTAGTATTGCTCGCGTTTGGCCTAACGGATTTGAAAAAGTTCTGTTTCGTTTAAAAGAGCGTTATTTGCCTTACAAACTGAACTTGTGTTTTTGTATCTCGGACTTTTACCGTCACCGGTAGATGGCGTTAACTGAAATGTAAGCAAATATTCGGATTCTTTTCAAAAAAGTTATATTCAATGATATGTTTCTTTTTACATAAGCTAATAAAGAATTAAAGCCTGAACATTTCGGTAAAAAAACAAATTTGTATGTTTTTTTAGAACAGGAGATATTGACAAAAATAGATAAAAATGCAGGAATATATATCTATATTGTAAATTATATTTTTTGTTTGTTTTATTCAGATAAATTCTAACACGCAGACTAAATAATAAAATTTCACAAAGGCGGAAGAAATGTAAAAGACGTTTCTGTAATACCGATGCAAAATATATAAATATATTAAAAAAATGTATACCATTTCGTTAGTTCCTGTTTAAGAAACCAAAATTACATGACTGTAATTTTATGCAACACGTTTGAAAAACAAGTATTTAAAATTTTCATATACTATGATTTACTATACTACCACTACCAGAATAAAACTAATATTAAACACTAAAATAACTACAATTACATAACTATAAAAATTGGTTTGTAAAATTTTTAATGAGGACCTAATTGTTCAGAATGCCGCCCATCATTGTTAATGCAAGACTGTAACCCTTGCCCCGTGGATAAAAGAGAAGTTTCGATTTCCTCCTCCGATCACACGTTTACCAACCAGCGGCCTTGATGCTGAACTTCCTGCATCCAATGCGGATTTGTCCTGGACCAATAGTGCATATTGTGCAAGTTCACACCACCATTGGTATTAAATGTCGTCTCATCCGTCCATAGGATACGAGAAAGTATTTCGGGGGTTTCCGCTACCATATTTAATAGCCATTGACAATAGTCAATCCGGCGATCGAAATCTTCAACCGTTAATGCTGGATGAAGAACGATGTGATAAGGATACATCTGGAAAATAATACGGCAAGCGTGAACGAAACTGTGAGATCAAATTTATCCAAACTTGTCAGGCACTGTTTTAGGTAACTTACTATTATAAAGTATTACTGTGGTCTATGTAAAACGGTATCGGATAAAAATGGCTGTGACCGGTAAGCAGATGAATGTATGAGTTAAAATTAAGGGAAGAGAGTACGGGACGTTAAAAACAACCGTTATGCTTAATGCTTAAAAGTATTAAAACAAGCTGTAGGAGATAAAGCAAATCTAACAAAGACGTTACAAAAAAATCTCGAAATAAAATGTATTTTATTTTTAACTTAAAACTATCAATGTTTACTTGTGATCTTTTAATATATTTTGGACCGTAGTTCTACAAATGCCCAACCCACTTATGGTTCTGGTCCACACATGTGGATTAAATTCAATATATGTTAATATTTTTATAGCATTTTCTTCGGTTCGGCCAGTAGGTTGTGTTCTATACACCTGAGATAAATACTTCCGGTGGTCCTAAGCCTTTCCGATAACCTAGGAAAAACACTGCTCGCATAATGTCGTCTTTCAGGGAACTGTATGCACTGTGGAAGCAACTGTTTGAAATAGACGCCAATCATATCGAATGCCTTTTCATTCGCTATCCGCATCTCAGTAAAAAAAAATTCCCAAACACAAAAACGTAAACAAAATCAATGAAAAACTCACAATAATACTTATTATTTTAACAACTCGTCGTTTTAGCACAATGAGAGTTATTGCTTTATTTTTTCATAGCTTACTTTTTTTATTTTTAATGGTATATTTTTTGGATTAAAATAAGTATTAACAATAATCTTGCTTTATTAAACAGGGTCTTTCAAAATGGTATAACATTTTTCTTGATAATAATAATATATTTGTACACATATTATAACAGTGTAGCTCAAAATTGTTGAGATTCATAAAAAAAAGGCCAGTAAAACAGGAGAATTCATGAATTTTCATCTATTTTTGTCAATATCTCCTGTTCTAAAAAACATACCAATTTGGTTTTTTACCAAAATGTTGAGGTTTTAATTCATTATTAGTTTGTGTAAAAAGAAATATATCATTGTATTTAACTTTTTTGGAAAAAAGCCTAATATTTGCCTACATTTCAGTTAACGCCATCTACCGGTGACGGCAAAAGTCCGAGATACAAAAACACAAATTCAGTTTCTAGAGCAAATAACGCTCTTTTAAACGAGACCAAACTTGTTCAAGTCGGTTAGGCCAAACGGGAGTAATACTAGTTTATTTAAAGAAATATTTGAACTGCCCCCCACCACTTTATTTCATTAGATAGGAAAAAATGTGCAAGACTAAAAGTATTAAAGAATGTGTAAGGAATGAAATTTAAAAATTTTCAGTACCGCTCAATTTGTAAAAATCTGAAGAAATTCTGGCTGTCAATCCAATATTCTGTCATTTATACATATTTGTCAGTCATATAAGCTTTTTGTCGTTTCTTTTTCCCTTGGTTTTTATTGCGTTTAATTGAATATTAGAAGCTGTCTTTCTCATGGCAATAAAAGGCAAATTTCGTTGTTACTCTAAGTTATTTTTTTTGTATTTATACGAATATCATTATCATTTTTGCTTAATTTAAAAGTTGCGTTGAAATCAACAATGTCATTTACGGAAGAACAAAATATTGTGGAGGCTTATTTTCGTAGCGGGGAACTGTTACCGAATGCAGAGTGGAAATATTCTACTGATTCATGTAGATAACAGTTTCACACTCGATTCCCAGAAATAGAATTCCAAACAGGGGAAGTCAGAGAAGTTAATAGACCATTAATGAAAAGAATAAACAGAAGTAGACGCAAATTAGATCCCTGTGGTACACCCGAGCCAGATATGTCCTAGATGCATAATCAGAATAAAAAACAATTGATTGTATTGTGCAAGTAGGACTACATCAAATGTATGAACGAAGAACCCATTCCGAAGGAAGGCAATTTTTTAAGCAGAATTCCATGATCAACCATGTCAAAAACGCTAGAAAAGTATATATTTATATATTGTAGTTTAAGCAATAAAGAGCACGAGACAAGTGGCGGAGGCGCCGGGCAAAATGTAATTTTAGTGGTGACTGATAGTCAGATTTATATGTTGAATTTTTAGAACAATTTAATATTTCTTTGTATCACTTAACTGACATTCTGCGTCAGAAGTTAATTTCCTACATAGATAAGGAAAAGATATTAACACTGATGATACTGAAAAATTAGATAATTTACTCGGCAATATTGTAGCTCTGTGTAAATTTGAGGTAGAAAGAATTCAGGGATATATAGAGTCGGTATTGATTTATACAATAATTGTCATGATAATTTGTGCCATAATAATAGCAGTACGTTATAATAAAAATAACGTGGATTTACAGATGTATGACGAAGGATCGTTTGTCTTTCCTCTCGTATATATTTATATATTCAAATCAATTCAAATCAAATCATCGTTTATTGCCGATAGTTATTGCAACAACATAGGACATTGTCATATTTAAATTAATATATATATACATGTACACAAATACAAATATATTAAAGTATAACACAATACACTGCAACATTTATATTTATATTGCTCCATGGTTCCTAAGGAACAATGCATTGTCAAATTTATAATTTTGCAACGAGTTATTATCACAAACAGTACAAATACAAAACACGTAACACTCAGGTTACCAAGTACTATGACATACAATTCGGTCATGATCTATCCCCACAAAACTTGAAATACTTGTAATATTTATCCTCATCAAAAAATCGTGTTCAACAAAATCTTTCTTTAAGGCATTTTTAAAATTATTAAAATCTAAATCTCTGAAATTTTGAGGAAGAGAATTGTATAATTTTACACCCCTCTGACGATAAGCCTTTTGTGTACAACGCAATCGAGTATATTCAGCACTAAGATTATATTCTTTTTTTCTAGTATCGTATTCATGAAAAGTGGCACAAGTATTAAAAGATGAAATGTTACCTTTCACGTAAAATAAGCATTCAAGAATATACAAACTAGGAAATATCAGGATTTTTGAATTCACAAATGCCTGGCGATAGTCAGCACTCTATGGCAACTCATTTAATATCCCCACCGCCCTTCGCTGCAGATTAAAGTTTCTATGCCGCGACTAAATAATAATTATAATAATAATATAAGTAAAAGCAAAAGTAAAGCGTAACACCATTGCAAGTGTTAACAGTCGCACCTACTAATTAATTAATTGCGATAATGGTGAAAAATTAATATCGAGATCGTCCCCACAAGTGACATTACAATGACTACAACCTCTATAGAGCGGGGAACCAAGTAAAATATTAGTTCTGGCCGTTGAAAAATAAAATACATTTCTTGTGCGACATGGGTACTGAGGTACAACAAACATGATCTTTGGCAAAAAAGATGGAACGTCTATATTATTGTGAGGCACATCTTAAATGAACTGTTTTATGCCTTCGTATCTCCAAAGATTCAAATTTAAATTCTTTAAGGACTTCATAGCATATCCCCTGAACGGGGTACAACCATGCCTCCTGAAGTACAGATATTTTAAAAAACGTCTCTGAACCCTCTCGAGCCTAAATCCCTAACCACTGTGCAACGATGAATAGGAACTCCGTCAAAGGCGTAATTGAAACAGAGAGATTCTTGGTTCCGACTGATCGTCAATACATTGCATTTAGAAATATTCAGAGGCAAATTATTCACAGTACATCACGCTCCCAAAACATCCACTTGCCTTTGCAGAAACAAGCAATCCGTAATGGTGCGTATTTTCAGAAAGAGCTCGACATCATCAGCAAATAAAAGTCTATGGCAGCCCAATTCAGAGCAGATGTGATTAACAAATATTGCAAATAATAGGGGACCTAGATTGCTATCCTGTAGAACTTCTGAGGTGGCAGTAAAGTGAGATGATTTGTGATTAGAATAACTAACATACTGAACTCTATTCATCAGGTACGTGTTAAACTTCCATTGAGGTGTAAACCAATACCATCTATTTTACGTAGCAATATGGCGTTATCGATACGATCAAAAGCCTTGGAGAAGTCGGTATAGATGATGTCAACTTGCTCGTTATCATCCAGGCATTCCGAGAAAAACTGGGTTATCAGAAAATGAAACAATGAGTAGTACGCTACCCTAACAATATCCCGAGATACTGATGAAGATAGATTTCTTAAAACAAATATCGCTTTCATCAGTTTATTTGCTATATGTTCGCAGTGTTGTCCCCATTTAAGTTTAGGATCCAGTAAAAAACTCAAATACCTGCTCCATCCACAATATCTATTTCGACGCCACTTCGCACGAAAAACATCAAAGTAACTGTCTTACTACTATTAAGCAATAACATATTTTGTGTAAACGAAATCTTCACATTTTTACGAGCCACCGAGATCCTAGATACAACATCCGCACTATCCGCGGACTTAACCAGTAGGGCAGCATCATCCGCGAAAAGTATAGTCTTATCAGTGTTAATATTCCTTGCAAAGTCATTAATATAAATTAGAAATAAAACTGGCCCCACTATGGAACCCTGTGGAATACCTGAGTTTATTTTCAACTGCAGACGCTCTATCCCCACATCCTAACTATCTGACGTCTGCCACTTAGGTACGACCTGAGATACCACAAAGATAATTTATCTAAACTAAGTAGTTCAAGCTTATTCATTGTGATAGACACAATCGAACGCTTTACTAATATCACAAAAGGTAGCTGCATAGTATTCTCCATTTTCAAAACATGATACAGTAAAATCCACAAAACCCAATTCTCGTTTTTATAAGAAAGCTTGTCCCATATAAATATGGGCGGAAGTGTTTACAGGCCCATACTATGGCTAACATTTGTTTTTCGATTGTCGAATAATTTATTTCTGCCGGGTTTAATGTCCTAGAAGCATACGCTACAGGGTGATCGTCTTGTGATAGTATAGCGCCTATAGCAAAGTTTGAAGCGTCAGTTGTTAATTCAAATTGTTTTTCGAAATCAGGATATTTTAACACTGGATAATAATACCTTACATTTGTCAAAAGCGTCAATAAATTCCGCCGTATGTTTGACACTTTCTCCTTTTCGTAAGCATTTAGTTAATGGCTTTGTAATTTTTGCGAAATTATTATTAAACTTTCAGTAATAACCTATTAAGCCTAGAAATGATTTTATGTCACGTTGTGTCTTTGGCAGTTGTGGATTTCCCATGCCTGAAACCGAACTGGTTCGCGCAGAACAATGAATTAAAAAAAAACGTTTTCTTCTTAATTATTTTTTCAAATAATTTTGACATTACCGAGATAATAGAAATTGGTCTATAATTCATAACCTCATTCATGTCTCCTCCCTTATGCAACGGAATAACAGACGCAAGCTTTAAATCATCCGGAAAATTACCTGACCGGGAGTTCAAATTAATCAAATTGGTAATAGAGGCATAATAATCTCGTTTTTTACTAATTTTAATATATCTCTATTTAGAGCGTACACATCTCTTATATCGGATGGCTTCAGAAAATTAATCACAATGCGCACTTCATTGTACGAAATGTTATCCAATCTAAAGGGATCATCAGACACTGAATTTATTAAAATAGATTCATTGGTACTAGACGCAGGCAACTGCTCAGCAATATACAACGGTACATCGTGAAAGAACTTGTTAAAGGTGTCTGGAGTCAATGAGCATTCATTTCGTCTATCTATATGTTTACGATTTATTGTAGTTTAAGTAGTGAAGAAAGAGCACGTGACATTATAGTACAAAAACTAAGATGAATGTCGTATCTAATACTTAATTGGAAAATTAAACTTCGATTGACGAAGGTGCTGTGTCGCATTAGCATATAATATGGTTGAGGATAATTTATTACAATTTAATAAAAGCGTTTGTGACATAACACCTTTATCCACTTAGTCTTCAATTGTATTGTAATTTTAGAATTACACGCAGATATGTATTTACTAATTGCAACTATTATACTATCTACAATCTACCTCGCAATTTAATGCACAATTTATATCTACTCAAACATATTCATTTTCCACCAACCTGCTGCGATAACCTATCCAAATGCAGGGTCAGGTTAATGCTAGGTGTTTCACTGTAATAGACTGTGTATCCCCAGGCGCTGCCACACCACTTTCCTCCGGGTGGGGGTCTGTTGGCCTCCCTGATTGATATGTACCCGTCGGGACATCCTTCCGAAGTAAAGGACTCGAAGGTCCCCACAGAAAAGGACTCAAAGGACAGCTGAAACACGCACGAAAACAAAATGACTTTTAGTTCTCTATACCGTTCTGAAACAGTTCTTTTTTTGTTTTTAAATTGAAGATCGTCGATGCGAAACGGAATAGAGAAAAAAATCGAAAAATTTACATTTCTAACCGAGCCACTGCCATCTGTTCTTCATCGAGGATGAGGGAAAAAAAACAAACGTTTTGTATGACAAAATCAACAGTCGTTTGTTTGATCGAATGCGAATCGTGTTTTGTTGTTATCGGCATTATTCTTTTCTTTTTCTTTTTTGGTTCCGACCGTTTGTGTTTTGTTTGCGGAACGGTTCAACTGCTTTCGAGATTATTTACATGGGCGCGGGAATTGTGTGTAGATAAGGGTCGCATCAATTAACGATCATGTTAAGTCAGCTAATTAATAAGATAATACATCTTCATGAGAACACACGAATAGACTACACGTTGTACATCGAGTTTATAATGGAGTGTTTAATGCTAAATTGAGTGATTTAGGATCTCGTTGCTTTCTACTTGAATGACATTGATCAGAGAAGACTTGTTACATTCTATTATATACGGTATACTTATACCGCGAGATCAAAAATTATATTGATAAAGGTTTGCCATGCAATGTAAAACGTCTGTCTTAAGTTATATCATTAAGTAAGTCATACTCTCATTAATATTTGTCATTATATTTTCTCTCTAACACCTTGTAGTTTTTCAATTATGGTTTACACCACAGCACACAAAACTTATATAATTGAAGCGTATTTTAGAATAGGTGTGCTAGTTAATGGTATATAGGAATACAGTAAGCGTTTATGTTTGGATAATTTTCGTGAACACTTCCCAAATTTCGCAGTAGTAGAGCAAGATTTTTATATGTGCCTCGCACATAGTGTTGGTGTATTTCGCGAAAGTGGATCTGTTACTCATAAAAAATGTGCTGGTAGGCCAACTATTCGTACAGAAGAAGTGATTATTGACGTTCGTAATCGTATGGAACAGGACCCCACAAAATCTTTGAGACGCCTGTCCCAAGAAATTGGAGTTTCTTATGGAACATGCCGAACCATTGCAAAGGAGAACTTGAACATGCATCCATATAAGATGCAATCATATCAAGCTCTTTTGTCAACAGATCACCCCCGACGTCTTGCGTACTGCCAGTGGTTCGTCAACAATTTAATGAATAACGAGCTGTTAAGCTTAACATTTTTTTTCCAATGAGGCATGGTTTCATCTTTCGTGGTACGTAAATTCTCAAAATATGCGATTTTTTTTGTTGAATTTTCTACATTCTCAAAAAATTGGGATTTGGATGACAGTTTCCCGTAGAAAGATAAATGCGCCGTTTTTTTTCTAATTTCACTATCAATGCAGAAAGGTACAGAAATACCATTTTGAATGAATTTGTTCAACAACTGCACGATGGTTAACTTCATAATGGCTATTTCGAACATGACGGCCAAACAGCACATACGACACGAGAAACTATAGTCTTTTTCCGTGAGTTTTTTGATGATCGACTTATAAGTTTGCATACGCAAGTTAAGTTTCCTCCGAGATCACATGGTTTGACTGTTTTGGACTATTTTGTGTTCCCTTACTGCAAAAATAGAATTTTCAGAACTCCTGTACATAATTTGCAAGAACTGCAACAAAAGATTATTGAAGTATATGCAACCATAACGCCACAAATGTTGCAAAATGCTTTAATGAGAGTTTTGTGTCTGTCAAAAATGCTTATCACAAGAATGGTCCAACTGCGGTTCTGTGGCATGAAGCAACATCGGGTAGATCCCAACAAGATCTTGTTAGTACCTTTTATGCTTTTCTATTATCCATTAGAGATTATGAATACGTTATTCTATGGTTAGACAACTGCAGTTCTCAAAACAAGAACTGGTGCCGTTTTTCCTTTTTTGTTTACATTATTAATAGTAATGAAACAGCTTTAGAAACTTTAGAGATAAAGTATTTCCAATCGGGCCATACATTCATGGCTGCTGATTCTTTCCACCATCAGGTGGAAAATTCACTGAAAAAATGGGAAAAGTCTATGACTTTCAAGATTTTATAATGGTAGTCAAAAATGCTTCTAAAACAGTTAACGTTACTGAAATGGATATTGGTAGTTTTTTTTGTCTGGGGTGACCATACATCACAATATAAACTAACAAGAACAACACCCAGACCATATTTAAATAAAATGGTTTATGTTCGTTTTAAAAGGAACCATAGCACCCATTTTTATAGACAACATTTTGACCAGGCAGATGTAAGTCTCAATTTCTTAACTGCTAAATCGTTTAAACAAGGCCTTACAAAACCCAACAATAAAACTAAACCACGAGGTATAACTCTTAAAAGGAAAAACAATATATTGAAACCCTTACGAAATAGAAAAGCATTTTGGGAAAACTTGCTGATTTCTAATGATGACTGAAAATATTGTTTTAGTAGTTTTATGTTTTATGATACTATGTTCATCTTTCACCTGAATAAATTAGTTTGCTCTAACTTGGTTATGTTCGATGACTATTGGTTGTCACTTCCATCAATTTTATTTACTGTATGTAGTATTTTTTAGAACCCTTCCTAGCCATGTTCATTAACAATTGAAGTTTATAATAACAGTATATTAAAAGATAGATTGATCAAAGTTCTACAACAACCATTGGATTTATTAGAAAAGTATAAAAAGAATTATTTTTAAATTGTAGCTGTCTACAATGCCACGCAACAGTAAACGACTACCGGATTTTTGGCAAACACCAACAGAGAGCCGAAACGTAATTAGAAACGGTAGATCCATTAAAAGCATAGAAAAAGACTATGCTATCAGCTATAGAATCCTACATTTTGAAGTGTAAACTTCTTTGGGCGCGTTGCGTTGATTGTGGGCACTGAACAAGACTGAGCCGTCACGTTCGGCTATGTAACGCTCGTTCGGGTAAAGTCGGCTCCAGTAGACTAAGGGAACGAGAGAAATATATCATGTAGAGGTATTTAATTTCAATTAAATTGAGATCTAAATGAATAAATAAATTCATGTCCCCGACCAGATTCGATCCTGAGCCGCACTGGTGAGAAGCTGGCACGTTAGCATCAGACCAGCGCGGGACTCGTAAGCGAGTATTCATATTGTCTATTTATATATATATATATAATATAATTATATATTATATAATATATATATATATATGTACGCGATTATAAATCGCGGCCGCTGCCATAGCAACGGTCGCGAAATTGTATTTCGCGGACTGTGTTGCGTTCGCTAATTGGTAACTTCGCGGACGGTTAACCAAAAAGTTTGTTGTGTGTGTATGAGACATTATCTCTATAATAATATAATATAATATTTCGCGCTCATGTAAGTTTTAGCATGTTTATTAAAATGATATGGATGACTCGGAAACTGAACAGTATAATCCGGGTGTTAAATAACGTCCACACGCATTTACTACAATTTGTATACCAATGCAACACAGAAACGTTGAGAATAGAGCATTGCTTTAATTGATCATTATATACGAATTTATAAGCATTTAATTCTTTTCTGTTACACAGGATGGATGAAGAAAATCAAATCGATGACAAATTAAAACGAGAAAGGGAATTGTCTAATGCGCGCGTGAAGAAATATCGGCAAAAGAAGCACACTAAATCACAGCGCAACTGAATTCGTCGATGCAGGATGACCCTAATGTAATATAGAAAGAAAAAAAAAAGTTGGATTTCGTATTATTAACCTCGCCTTGATGAAGTTTTCACATCTGCCGTGTGGTTTTAAGCACACCCATTTTCTTGTTTAATATCTTGGGATTTCAGCGTTGAAAATTTTTTGGCCTCGTATGTTTCCGATTTTCTTTTTAAAAACGAGGTTAATTTACCATATTGACTTAAATTTATATTGTGTCTTATTTTCAATACAGATTTTAACATTGAGTAGTAAGACCATAAAGAAGATGATTTATATTTTTCGCTTAGTTCTGCAAAATATATCAATAATACATTTTCTGATAATTCGTATTTTGCCGACGGCGCCAGTCCATAAAATTATCGTAAGCCTTTTTTATAAAAATGTTTAGATTTTTCGGGCAATAAACCAATTGCATCGGGCTTAAGTTTCATTTCTGGGGGTGTATATAACTTAGATTCATCGGCGTCACTATCCATGATAAAACTAACACTAACACGGCAAATTCAAAAAACGCCGATAAAGTTTTGATGTTTGACAATTAATTAAATACTTGGACTTGTTTATCATTATTATGACATCGTTGGTATCATTATGTTTTTATTGGCGGAATGCAGGGAATAATAGTAACATTATGGCCCATTATTCCCTGGTCGCATTTCATTATTCCCTCCGGGTATTATGAGTGTTATTATTAGCCAATAGTATTAATATAATACCTACTTTATTGTTTAGTCGTCGATAAATATATTTATTTATGTAAACAAATCCTTTCGAAAAAGGTTACATTTTCAAATTTATTTGCTGTATTTTTTCGTGTTATTTTACGTGAAGTATTCATTTAAAGTGTTATGCGGAATTTCCATATATAAAAAAAGGAACTAATTTGTAACTGCACACGGTATGTATTTATCATAATAAATTATTCTGTAACCTCACGAAGATTTACGTCAACGTCAATTTGTGAAGCCGGTTAGGGGAAGAACACGAGATCGGAAAATTAATCGATACAGCATGTAACAACCCGTAATTTTCAAACATACCATTAATTTCAATTTGGCACATAAATCTTGCCTAAATTACTTTTTCCAGTCGACATACATATATATATGTCCATCGAATTACGGACAAATTCGATAATTGGCAAGTTACTGCGCTCAGCTTACATAACCGCGATTTGAAAATTAAAGTTAATCCGTCTCTTTTTTCAGACTAGAATCGCATTCTCTGTTCTGTCCGTTTTGAACGCAATAAAACTTCTGAACAAACAATTTCAGTCAATTATAAATACACACAGCATTTTCATTTCCAATCGGTTCAACTAGCGACGCATCCCTCTCTAACCAACACGCAAATATCGATTTCTTCGTCGGGAAAAATCTTTCCTGTCCTTTCAAATTACAGTTTGCTAATCTTTCGGAGAGGGCATACAAAAAGAAGTAGTAAGAACACCGACACCTATCCGATTGGGAGATTGGTGAAGTTTTTTCCGTAGAAGCGGTAGGTAGAATTTCATCCGTACTGGTGGGATTTTGGGAAGATTAGAAAAAAAATCTCATCTGAGTATCGGTAAAGCAAGCTCGGTTTCCATTAAAGTGGTAAGATTTTATTTATTTAACTTTGAATCTTGCATACATGGGGTGTTATAGTAATCATGGAGCTCTTATTCAAAATTATAGCTTTATGATAATGTGAGAAATATAGATGTACAGGGTGAGTGATTAGTAGCCGCTTCTTCGATTGCTCTTTTGTGTTTTAAATAAAAGAAAAAACAATTAGATTCATTGCTGTTTGGGACGCATATTCTAAACCTACTTTAAGCACTGAAGCCCTTCCGGTTTCACCGGAAATGCATGGAACTTAATTTTTTTTAAATGACTCACTCTATATATTTTTGGATTTCCTAGTACTGTTTTAAATTGTCTAGTTAACTGTGTTCTCATTTTCAAAATTGGACCTATAGTTTTTGAGCTATTAATTTTTTTTTGTAAATATTTGCCGAAAACACGTGTTCAGAAAAAAAATTCTGTATCATTTGGTATAAATTGCACTCGACAATACCTCAAAAAACTTCGTTTTTTCAAGACCTACTTCCTGAAATTTTCACATACCAAAAAATTATATTTTTTAAATGGAACACCCGGTAATTTATTGTGATATTTTGTTCCCTTTTTTTATTCTCAAATAAAGAACTACGAGCTCTGTTCTATGCACCCAAATATTCGTCCAATAAAAGCTGGAATGCGGCCGACTGCCTGAGTCAACTGGTAAAGAAAGTCAGTGAACATTTATGTCAAATTTATAAAAGCATCGCTATTAGTTATCATCCAAATAAATTATTCTTATGAAAAGTTAATAGATATGATTGCCTTTTAAGGTGAATCTAAAAGAAACTCTTTGATAGCATCCAGACTTTATGCACGTCGATCCCTGAAAAGAAGTCAACCGAAGCCAGAAACCTTCGAAAGTATAAAGGAACGATTCTAGTGAATAGAAAGTATTGAATATGAAAAAAGAGCGAACAAAATCAATAACTGGTGAGGATAAGACGTTTATCGTTCTTGCGAGTGTAGTCGAACACCCCCATACTAGTACTACATAGATGTAAGTCAAATTTGAGAATCCAGAATAATGAGGAAATATGTAATTCATCCGTAGTATATTCATACTCAGGGTTAGATGAAAGCCACCTTCTATTAAAGTGGATACGTTCATCGTCACAATTTTCTTTATTATAACACATAAAAACCCTCACTTTATCACACCTGCAAACTTTCAAAATCGTAGGTCATTAAATGTGTGGGGAGGAATAGTGGGTAGTTATATAGTGGGGCCTTATTTCTTTTCAGAACTTTTTGAAGACATGAAGGTTAAATCAGAAAAGCGTTTACAAGAATATGTCGAAACGTTTTACGCAATGTTAGTACTTCTTTGGAGAACAGAATACTCACGTGCATTGCACCAAGTTGTGGTTAGGTTGAACATATTCTTTCATGAAATTTGTTTTTCTTACTTTTGATTGTTGTTACGTTGCTCAATAGTTTTAAGTTATTTACATTGTGTTATTTTGTTGTTATTTTTTTTCTATCAAAGTTTTAGGACATCAATTTGTAATTTTGAAAAACTACAGCCATGAAGAGCTTTAACAATGAAAGAATAAGAACGATTAGGCAAATTAAATTGAAAATAGCAGCATTGTTTCATGCACCTCTTAGTGGGGTGGCATCTTCAAATATGTCACTAAACACAACCTTTATTTTATTTCGTTGTTAACCAACAGTGTACAAAATGAAATACTGCAACAGGAGGTTGCCCCAATTAAAAAATTGAAATGCGATGCCCTTCATTCTGTAAAATTATTACTTTTGGGATAGTTGGATCCTTTACTTTGTTTGACGGTTGACTAAAGAAGTCGAGCCCCGTTCCTGCCTTCCATTGTTTGAACGAATATTTGGGTGCAAGAACAACAGCGCACTGTTATTATTATTATTATACACGTACGTAGTTTTTTAATTGACCGCTAATTGCTCCTATTGCGATTATCTCAGAAATTCCAAAAGATAGGTATAGGACATTGTTAACAAAAATGAAAGAATTCCTCGATAAAATACCGGGTGTTCCGTTTAAAAGAAATACGCTTTTGGTATGTGAAAATTTCGGGAAGTAGGCTTTGAAAAAACAAAGTCTTTTGAGGCATTGTCGAGTGCACCACCAAAGTTAATGTTTTACTTTTAAACACAATGTGAAAATGATTTTTTTATGAACACGTGTTTTGGTCAAATATTTTCAAAAAAAAATTAACAACTCAAAAATTATTGGCTCAATTTTGAAAAAGAAAAAGGAGTTGAATAGGCAATTTAAAGCAGTACTAAAAAAATCTAAAAGTATATAGGGTGAGTCATTTAAAGAAATTAAGTTTTGTGAATTTCCGGTGAAACTAGAAGTGCGTCAGGGCTTAAAGTATTTTTACAATATGCCCCTCATGCGACCATAACTCTTCCAATAATTGTTTTTTCTTTTATTTAAAACACAAAAGAGCAATCGAAGAAGCGGCTACTTGCAGTCTTAATTGCAACGGGAAAGCGGCGGTATACTCCTTCATTTAACCTCATCGGCAAAAAATATGTACCTATCAAGTGATCTCCAACAATTCCGGCCACACATTAATAGAGAATTGATGTTGAAGACGGGTTTCCAATGTTTCGTGTGGGTTTTCTTATGCCCATGTGTGATTATTATGAAAATTAATAATACCATGTCTGGAATAATTCATAAAAATTTCCTGACAATTTTGGCGCCTTACGAGTGTGACAATATACAAAACACTCTTATTATTGTGAAAGTAATCCGCGTCACAACAGCAAACTTTTTAATGATAAATCACATATAACCGTCCGGGGTTGCCACAGTACCGCGACAATATCACTAATAAAAGTGCATTTTAGAAGGCGTTTGATTGGGAAAAGAAAAAGGCGTACAGAAAAGTCTTTTCACTTACATTTCCATAAATTATTAACAGACGTATTACTTCAATGTTAAAATGTCGATTTACTTAAAGATTAGTTTGAGTATGAAGCAAAAGACAGTTTTTTCAGTTCATTTACAAGTTCCTAAATTTTACGTTTACTGAAAATATCTAACATAAGTTGCGTGTATTTGCCTAAGTATTTAATTGATTCGTTATTTGAACTGTACGTCTGGTAATCTGTTAAGGGGAGCGAGATAGGTACAGATATTTGAACGAACAGTTTTGTATTTGCAGGCGGAGTTCGAAGCACGTTTAAACATCCATTACAATAATCAATCTATCTTCTTCTTCTTCTTTTTTATTGATTTCTTTCAGTCAGGCCTTTGGCCTTTTACTTTATAATCTTAATGCTGTAGATCTTACTTATTTAGGATTGTGCGTATGTACTCTTCCAGAGGAATCGTTAATCACGCTATTTTAAACTTAAAAATCCGTGTACTAATAATAATAATAATACAATTCTTACACTAACATTATCAATAAATAAATCAGACAAGTTAAATTAAAAGAGAACTCAAACAAAACTCCAATACGTATAATTACTTTACTTAATAACACCTGATAACAACTACATATTATGTGATAGCCATTTATTATCTATATGAACAGTATCCTCAGTAACAGTGACGATTTCAAATATTGTAAAGTTATGTAATATATTTCATTATTTCTAAACGGAGACTTACTTTTTGGTCTTTCTTAAATCCTTTGCTTTTATAAATGCATTTACATAATCTTCTTCTTCATTTAGGATAAATTTTACAGTTACACAGAAAGGACGTAACGGACCCGCAATGACTTATAAACAAGCATAAACCTTACATTCAAAACGCCTTAAAGTCTTACCTGTACTAATTCCCCGAACATCCTGCCGCCTGCCGTGAAGTTCAGGAAACATAAAAATGGCAACTGTTTCTCATTGGGTCGTTTGACTTCCAGTTCGTATGTTCTTCCCACCTCGCCGTAGTAAGTCCTATTGCAAGCTGTAATAATAAAGGAGAGAGTCGTTAAAGAACAGTGAAGTGTAATTATACAACACTCTGTTTTGTAGCACGCACAACAGAAACTTTAGATGTCTGTAGACAATTTGAAGGATCTACTTAATTACAAAGTTAAAATATGAAGTGGTTGTTCAGACACATTTCGTTATTTTTTACGATGAATTTGAGTTCTTAATGTACTTGGAATGTAACGCAAGTAAGTAACAAAATTAAGCGATATTAATATGTGAGACAAAACTGTGCCTCCAAATACTTTCCTCGTTAGAGACGACCTGGCGTGTTAAGAACTTAACATCTTTTATTTTACTTTATTTTTTGTTTGTTGCTTTTATATATTAATGTTTTCCTTTATTTTTATGTAGTATTATATTTTTGTAATGTATGTTTTATTTTCTCACTTTTATTTATATTATCATATTTAATGTATTCTTACTTGGGAATTTAAAGATATTGTGAGAATACTTATGCGGAGCTCTCTTCGAAGCAAATGCTGTCTCAGCGGCCGAGTTTATTGTCTGCCGGCCCTGCTATACAAATGTACATCGAAATTGATGCTAGACCTCCTATGTATGCGTTCGGACTGCAGTGTTGGGCATCTGCGTATATATAGCTCCTCGAATGGTTCATATGTATATATGTTATATGTAATCGAGTGTTGAATGCAAAGCGACTACCGACATATCGGCGCACACCGAACTTAAATAAACGTGTATTTGAACTGAAATTTGTATTTCATTTCACGATGCTTTAAAAAGAGAAAGTGTCCTTAACAAATGGTCCTTCGTGCCGGATCGTATACATTGATATACAAAATAATTCTGTTCGTTTCAGCAGAGGATACATACGCTTATCGGATCGTATTCTAATACTGCGGCTGGTCTGATATTGAAATATTCATAAACGTCACGCAACGAACAAAAAGACACGAAGCGTCTAGTGCTCTGGTCCGTTTAAAACAATACGCATAAGACGTATACAAACTAAGTGGTTCTCTCACAATAGTACATACTGTTCGCCTACGTAAAGGATACATGCGCATATCACATCGTATTCCTAATACTGCGGCGGATCCAATTGAAATATTTAAGTTACAAATATTTACAAACAATTGTTCGCAAAGACAGAAGGTGTACGTGCAAGCTATCGTACTCCTAATATTGCAGCGGCACAGAAAGATTATTAAAGAAAGTGATCCGTCCTTTCCCCGAAATATACACTCTCGTACAGTAACAAACATACTTATGCAGAGAAAAAGAAGGATTATTAAAATCTAAGGAAAGTGGTCTAGCCAACCACGAAACATACACTTTCGTACAGTAACAAACATACTTACGCAGAGAAAAAGAAATACTATTAAAATCTAAGAAAAGTCGCCTAGCTAACCACAAAATATACATTCTCGTACAGTAACGCAGAGCAAAAAATAGACTACAAACATCTAAGTAATGTGGTCCGTCGTTGCTACGAGATAAAAAATAAACGCCCGCATGCAAATAGAAAAATCTAAAACTGAAAACAGATTTTTAATATATTTTTTTTTTTAGCTGAAATACATATGCGGCACTGAAATACTAATACGGAGCTGAAATACTGATACGAAGCTGAAATACTGATACAGAGCTAAATTTACTGCTGCGGAGCTAAACATGTAGTGAATAAAATAAGTAGTTTGTGGATACTGCATTAAATAGAAAAATGTAAAACTGAAGACAGACTTTTTATATATTTTTTGGCTGAAATACATATCAATGGTAAAAATAATGTCTCTTAACTTACGCTTGTATCTTCGGTTTGCAATCTACACTACTTAAATAGATACGAGGTAGGCGCCATAAATTCTCGGCCTGATATACAAAAAAAAACTTGAAACAATATAAGAATTTTTATTTTTCAATGTAATCTCCCCTAACTTCTATGCATACATTACAACGATTAATTAATAATTCGATACCCTTGTAAAAATATTCTGAAGTTTTTCCGTCAAAATGTTCTACAACAGCTGCTTGCAACTCACTGTCATCCTTAAAACTACGTTCCCTAAGGTCTCTTTTTAAATTAGAAAACAAAACAAAATCACAAGGAGCCATATGCGGACTATATAATACGATGGATGTTCCAATGATTGAACGCCGCATTCGCGAATGGCAGCTTGTGAAATGGCGACAGTATGGACGGCAGCATTGTCGTGCAATAATCGCACATCTTTTGTCAATATTCCACGACGTTTTGCACGAATACTGTCCCTTAATTTATGCAGTAAAGATGCATAATATGTTCCGTTCACACTTGTATTGTGCTCTTTAAAGTAAATTAGCAAAATGCCGTCACAATCCCAAAATATTGTGGCCATCACCTTTTTCGTTGTTTCGCCTTTCTGGGACGAGGTTCATTAGGTCGCCGCCATTCCATGGACTCCCTTTTCGATAGAGGATCGTAAAACAGTGCCGTTGTTTTGTCCCCTGTGACAATGGACTCCAAAATCGCTTTTGGGTCGTCTCCACACATGTTTAAAAACGACTGCGCACATTCGACTGGACGTTCATGTTGGAGAGCAGAAAGAAGTCGCGGTACCCATATAGCACTAATTTTATTCATACCCAAATGATCATGAAGAATTCGGCACTTGTTTCGGACATGTTTGTTCTCACTGCTAATTCCTTCACTTTTAAATGGCGATCTTCTAGCACTAAATGTTCAATAAGTGAAATTTGTTGAGGCGTTATCACTTCAATTGGTCGACCCGACCGATCAGCATCGTCCAGGCATTCTTGTCCCAGTCAGAAACATTTTGTCCACTTTCTTATAGTTGAATACAAAGGAGATGAATCACTGTAAACGTCGTCTAAACGTTGTTTAATGTGATAAGGTGTATGACTTTCTTTTGTTAAAAATTTAATGACCGCGAGGTACTCAATTTTCGTTACTTCAGACATTTTCGTGCGCTAGTCACGTTGCTTCGCTGGTTACTAAAAACCACTAGGCTTCGAAGCGTCATATTTATAGTGTACACCTCGCGTATGTGCATGCATGACGTGGCGGAGTTTGAACGCGTTTGAACCTGTATAAGCCTGTCAGGCCGAGAATTTATGGCGCCTACCTCGTATGCTTATGCATTACGTTCACAAACTACTGTTTTTCGGGATAAATGATATAAATTCGGGACCAATAAACGAGTTGTAAAACATTGAGACAGGCACTGAAATTTAGGAACTGTGCCGGGAAATTTGGGACGTATGGTCACTTTAGTTTTATGGTGATATGCAAAATATTCCAGAGAATATAAAATTAAAAAGAAGTTACAAGATTATACAAAACTTTATCTCTCTGTAGAATTTTTAAAACTCGTCAGTTCTGCTACACTTTTCCCTATTGTAAATATTTTACATTTTATTGGCATTATTTTCCAACAAAATATCTGAAATCTTTTGGGGATAAACCTAGTACATTATGTGAAATGCTTTAATTTACCTATTCTGACTTTCCTCACTCAATCGACATCTTGCCTGACGTAATTGAGTTGGCGTTTTTATAATGAAGTAGCTACATTAAGTTAGGAGTTCGGTCTGCCGTCGCCGCCGCCGTACCACTTTCCTTTGCGATAGCGCATGCAGATATTTCATTTATGGTGGATGATCAGATTAAACCAGATCCACAGTATATACGCGGCGACTATCTATAATATTAATTTTCTTCGGGCAAAATTTGCGATAACGAGTTACTGGTTCCGCTTAATAACGTTTCATTATTCAAACACGGCGGTGCCTAGACACTCTATGATTAATTCAATATCCACTACCGTCCGTTCAATATAGTTATTAATTTTATCGTACTACATAATTCGGTGTTACTAGTGGGAAGCAATTTAAAACCCAGTTTTGGAGGTACATACCTACCTACATAAATACTTGTGGAAGCGTATTAAATTGCTAGAACACTCCTTTAATACATAAATTGATAGAATACCTAATTATCACAGGTGTGTACATGTTGATATAATCTGGGTGAAATAAAACTGAATTATAAATTATATGTTTATTGAAAGTGGAGTAGTAATTGATAATGATTAAACTAAAATTACACTGGTCTGCAAAAAAAAAAATTAATCAAGCCCCGGCACTATTCTTGGTGATTCTTATGTAAAACGACGTCCTGAATCCAAATATAACTGCCGTTTTCTTCCATCACTCACCATTTTCGGGAGAGCCCCGCACTTCTATATTTAGCACTTTTCGATAATAATAATAAATTTATGGTCATTGATTTAATTTAGAAGGGGTAAAAAGAACTATTTTAGCTGGAAACAATTATAAATAATAAAGATATGTACCATTATTTGGTGCTTGCTTTCCTTTTATACCCTGAGGTACAGCTGTCTCGTCCCAAAAACCAGCAGTACTCCGCCAACATGCTTGCATTCCACTTCCCTGAAAATCTCTTCTCCATCTTAGCGATGTCTTGATGGAACCCTTCCCCGTGTTCATCGGAGACTGCTCCTAAATTTTCAGGGAAGAAGTCCAGGTGCGAGTGAAGGAAGTGTAGTTTAAGAGACATGTTACATCCCATGGCCTTGTACGCTAAGAGCAATTCCTCTACGTGAGCGACATAATCATCACTTTTGTGATTACCCAAAAAGTTCTTACAGACGTTTTGGAATGCAATCCTAGCACGTTTTTCTTTTTGATTTAGGTGTTCAATAAACGTCGAATCTTGGAAAAGTTGTCTAATTTGGGGACCCACAAAAACTCCTTCCTTGATTTTAGCTTCGCTAAGACGACGAAATTAGTTTTCAAAAATTGAAATACGTCACCTGTCTTGTCCATTGCTTTCACAAACTGCTTGATCAATCCAAGTTTGATGTGCAAACGTGGCAAGTAAATATTTTCCTTCGGGACCAAAGGATCGTGGGCGACATTTTTCTGACCAGGGGTAAATTTTTCTCGCAGAGGCCAGTTCCGTACGGTGTAATGTTTGTCTCGGGCTCGGCTGCCCCATTCACAAAGGAAGCAGCAATATTTTGTGAATCCTGATTGCAGGCCCGTGACTAGAGCAACAACTTTTAAGTCAGCGCAAAGTTTCCATTTATAATCATGATAACTAATTTTATCAAGGATTCAGTTGATGTTTTCGTACGTCTCCTTCATGTCAACAGAGTATGCAACTGGAACTGATGGTAAGTCATTCCCATTTGCCAACAGGACAACTTTTAAGCTTGTTTTTGACGAATCTATAAACAGTCTCCATTTGTCTGAGTCACATGGCATCTTTAGCTCTGTCATCAATGAATTGGCATTAGGGCAGAACACTAGGCTTTTATATTCCGAGAAAAGTAATTTTAGGCTCGACTGTCTGGTTCTGTAAGAAGATATTTTTACGACCTTTTCTAAGAGATTCCACTGTTGAAGTCGCGATCCAAGAAGTTGAGATTTAGTCTTAGGTAACTCCAAATCCCTGACAAGATTATCTAATTCCGATTGAGTAAGCAGGTGAGGTTGCCGAGAAACTGAATCAGCCGAATACTCTTCATCATCGGTGAACGTATCATTCGATGCCCCAGGTTGTAACTCAGAGTCTTTCAAATTCATTTCTGTCTCTAGAGTATAAGTTTGAGGGGGCACTGGGATTGGCAAAGAGTCGTTGTGAGGAACAGGTCTTAGAGCTGAAGGAACATTGGGATACTGAATTGTATGCTTACTTTTGCTCGAAAACCCAACGGTGGAAGTTATACAAAAGTAACAGTCTGTAAGATGACAGCGAGGTTCACGCCAAACCATGGGCACAGCAAATGGCATTGATTTACGGGTACCTTTGAGCCATTTGGTCAAACTACTGTAACAAGTCGTACAGCAAACTGATGGAGCCCAAGTCTTGTCCTGGTCGCCAACTTGGCAATCAAAGTACAATTTATAAGCAGCTTTAAGAAGCGGAGAAAAGGGTTTTCGTTGCGCTTTTAAAGTAAATTCCCCGCAAACATAGCAGAACCTATTGGGATGATTTTTACATTCGCGTGGCATAATTAAATAGTAAATCAATACCCGATATTAACCACAATGTGTAAATTTGAATTTTAATTATTTTTAAAATTCTGTTTTTCTCAGCGGAGAAATACCTAAATTGATTTTTCTGCTTCGCGCTGAGTAAATTAATTAAGAAATTTTATCACAAAAATTTGCCCACGATGAGATTTGAACTCATGACCTTCTTAATGCCGTCAAGATGCGCTACCAACTGCGCCACGAGGGCTTGAGTTCATATCTACTTAAACGTCTTGATATCATCAAGTGACAGATTGAAATAATACATTTTTATCCGGCAGTTCGGAAATTTAGGTATTTCTCCGCTGAGAAAAACAGAATTTTAAAAATAATTAAAATTAAAATTTACACATTCATTTCCGAACTGCCGGATAAAAATGTATTATTTCAATCTGTCACTTGATGATATCAAGACGTTTAAGTAGATATGAACTCAAGCCCTCGTGGCGCAGTTGGTAGCGCATCTTGACGGCATTAAGAAGGTCATGAGTTCAAATCTCATCGTGGGCAAATTTTTGTGATAAAATTTCCTAATTAATTTACTCAGCGCGAAGCAGAAAAATCAATTTAGGTATTTCTCCGCTGAGAAAAACAGAATTTTAAAAATAATTCCTCCGCGAACCTGTGCGCGTGTGGTATTGAGAGCGCCAGCGTCGTGCAGTCAATATGCCTAACTGTTTCTTTATATTTTTATTAATGTTCTTCTATATTTGTATTTTATTGTAGTTTCTACATACTTTTATATATTAACAATGTTGCCATATACTTAGCTATAAATTTTATTACCTGCTTTCGGATGGTTAGGGGATGTCCCTCACAAACGGAGGGTGGTGGGGGCAAACTGAGGTCATAATTGGATTCAGGAGGTCATTTTACATAGGAATCGTCAAGAATGGTGTCAGGGCCGATTTTCATGCAGACCAGTGTTATTTCTAGCAGTACCCCTTTTGAATGCTAGCTCAGTCCGTGTTTTTAAATTTCCCTCCAAAACTTATGAATGTATGTTGGTATATTCATCATCGCATCGGGTCAAAGGTAGGCCACATGCATTGACTGACGAAATGTTTAACAGTCGATTCTGTAAACACAAAATTTCATCCGAACCACTAACAGTCAGGAAATTGAAGTCTTCTCTTCCACAAGAATTATACCTTGCATTACAAGATCATTTGTCCGAAAGCACCCCAAGAATAAGATGTGCATTAAGTAGTACAAATGCTTCTTCTCTTTCTTCTATTCTTTCCAATTCACTTAAAATACCGTTCAAATGATGAAATTCGACTTTTTTAACAAATGTAGGAAATTTAAATAAAACATAAACAGTTAGCGAGTGACGTCTACTTGTCAAATTTACTCTATAATTGAGTGTTGACCAATTAGTAATATGTGCCTTTATTATTATTAATATTATTATTCCTGCCTAATAATTATCTTATGATAACTGAAAAGTTTAATACTAATTTTTTAGAAACATCAAAGCCTAAAATTATAAGTTTCACGTTGAAAATAGAAAAATTTGCAGAAGCCCAATATGCGTTTGAACACTTAATATACCTCAATACTCCAGAGTAATTAACGCCCATTTGAGACGGTCAATTTTAATGTACATTGTAACGGTTCAAAAATCGCAGGCTTAATTTCTTTTATTTTTAATTAACAAATATTATTATTTATATTTTCGGATATTGTAGCGTCATATGTTATCTATTCGGCTAACTGTTGTTGTAGGTATCTGTAATTTAAATGACATCATTTCGGCATTTTATTTTTAATTTGATTGTTATTTTCCTCTTAATAATTTAGTGGCATTTTAAATTGAAATTATAATTTACTTAATTCCGCTTTATTGGTAATTTTCTTTAAATTGATTTGTTCTTCTTTATCGGCGCGCAATTGTCACTTTGTAGCGCAAGTCAGGTCATTCTGTTCCGAATCATTGTGTTGATAACAATCGTCGAGCATCGTGTGATAAGCTTTGCATTTTCATGTCTTTTATTTAGTATAGTTGTTAATCTATCATAATCGTCATAGCGACGGATGTTATAAAGTGAAATGCTGTATCTGGAAATTTTATATTTATTATTTGATTGGTTGGAAGTGTAATTTTCCTATTAGCGGACATAGCCGGAATTTCTGGTTAATCTACACGTGTTCGTTAATTATCAAATGCTTGGTATTGTCGATTGCACGTTGGAAGAATATATCAACATACAGTCAGGGTAACTTTGGACGTTAAAATTGTATGATGTGAAATTGGGAAGTATAATCACGAAACATAGGTCCACGATTATATGTTGGATTTAACTATAAAACCCCTGGAGAAGAATTCTGCCTTTTTTCGTTCCGTTGATAACGTAACCCAATTATTCTTGGCAGTCAGCAGAGTATTCCTGTTGCTTCGCTGTTGATGTTATCTAATGAAGACCTCATAGACCCAGCTAAGTTCATAATTAATTAAATTAAGTTCATTTGGTAATATAAATTAGTGATTGTAGGAATAAGTCTATCGATTCCTTCAGGTCGGACACTTTTGTAAAGTTTTTGTTTAACTTAGTAAATTTATTGCCTATACGTCCACCATACAGGGTGTTTTAAATTGATTTCTGTTATTTTGATTTTCATTCTGAGAATTTATTACAAAATACCCATTATACAGGGCGAGCCTAAATAATCTTTGCACTTGTTATATGTTTAATAATTTTGCATAAGTGTTAAGGATGAATAGCTTACTCTAATTCTGATCTTATGAAACTGGTTAATATTTTAAGTTATTTAAGTGATCGCTTGACCTACATTATAACCTTAATTGAAAGCGAATAATTTGCAAATTTTTCGAGACCTATAGAAATATTGCACCGATTGTGTTTCCTTTTAGTATAGGAGTGCTCAGATTATTGCATCTGGTAACTTAATAATTTCTGCTTCTCGTTTAGTAATATTCTGTTTTTTTTAATTTTATCATTTCAAATTTAGTATATTGAATATCTTTTAGTTAATATACAGGGTGAGTTGATATGTGCACCTTTGTAGTTTTTTTTTAAATCCTTATGGATTGTTGCTTATATTTTGATATATAGGGTGTACCATCACGAGCAGCTGTATGCTTAGAGGCATAATTTAAATTTTGTTTTATTTTTCTCTTACATTTCGCCTTATTAATATTTAATCATTTCATATTTGACTTGTTTTATTATATATAAATATTCTATATCCTATAGTGGGAATTAAATTTAAATCTTTAGGTTTGAATTTGTTTCGTTTTATTGCTGAGTTACTTTTTCCTATTTCCACCTGATTTTTCTTACCATCTACGATCCGCGTTCGTTATCTTCGATAGACTTTAATTACGCGGTGGCGCCCTATTAAAATTAGCTTCACGACGTTTCGACCCATGCCCTCTTCACTGAGTAAAGCGGCAGTCTAAATGACAAGAATACCAGGTAGGTGGGCATAGTGGTTGTGACTCATTTGGAAGTATTAATAAATATTTTGTCTTTGTAATTTTAATTTACCCAGTGCCATATTTTTATTGCCACAATTGACGTTTCATACGTGGAAACATTAAAATGTACATTTTCATGTCAATGATTTTCTTGTACGATGAAATGTTCTGTTTGCAATGTATGCAAGATTTTGTTAAATTTAAATTGACAATGCTTGCGTTGTAATCTTCTTTCATTCCCGCGTTTTTTGCTTTGGACGTTATAAAGGTTATAAACTATTTCAGAGACTGTTGTATTTAAATTCAACCAAAAAAAGACACTTGTTATTGTTATATTATCGTTCCTAAGACGAATAGAAATCATTTAGCAGCAGCTGCTATTCTTACAACAAGTATGTTAATTCGTAAGCGTAGGCGTATATAAAAAATGAGGTGTGGCCACCACACGACTTTCTTATACGTATGAGCGTCTGAAACTATACAATTTTAAGATTTTTTTATACAAAACTTATTCAAAATCCTATTCTAAGTACTTTCATTCTCTTAATAAATCGCTATAGAATGCATACTTTGCAAGATATTATCAAGAAAGTGCTACTCGCTAAGAGTAAAAGTGCTACTTCCGGTCCGAATTTTGAAATTTCACATATACAAAAAATATTGAAAATCCAGTTCTAAATACTTTTGCACTCTTGATAAATATATATAGAATGCATAATTTACGACATATTTGTAAAAAATCGCTATTCGATAAGAGTAAAAGTGGTACTTCCGGTCTGAATTTTGAAATTTTTTTTATACAAAAGATATTGAAAATTATGTTCTAAATACTTTTATACTCAGAACATACTTCTCTAAAAAGCATGACTTGCGAGATATTCGCAAAAAACTGATTTTCGATAAGAGTAAAAGACCTACTTCCGGTTGGAATTTCGAAAAACTTTTTTAAGACAATTTGTCTCAAACTTAATTTTAAGTACATATGAATTCTTTATAAATTTGTTTAAACTTAGTAGTTGACGAATAATTGGCGAAATTCGAGTTTTTCACTGAAGTAAACTACTACTTCCGGTCTGCCGATTTTACTGAAAATCTAATCAGATCTCAAGAGGGAGATTATATTTGTAAATATAAAATTTGGAATTGATACCTATAGCGGTTTGAGCGCTATCGTGGTCACACACACACACACAGAGAGAGAGAGAGACACACACACAGAGAGACATACACACACACAGACATTTTTTAAAAACCACTTTTTCGGTATCAGGGGACATCAAAACGTGGACATCTGCAAAAATCTCGAGGTCGAAAATTTTCATCATCACAATACTTCCTTATACTACGTATAAGAAAGTAAAAAATGAGGTGTGGCCACCACACGACTTTCTTATACGTATGAAAGTGTTACTTCCGGTCCGAATTTTGAAATTTCATTTATACAAAAAATATTCCAAATCCAACTCTAAATACTTTTGTACTCTTCATAAATATATATAGAATGCATAATTTACGACATATTTGCAAAAAATCGCTATTCGATAAGAGTAAAAGTGGTACTTCCGGTCTGAATTTTGAAATTTTTTTTATACAAAAGATATTTAAAAGTATGTTCTAAATACTTTTATACTCTTAATGTACTTGCCTAGAAAGCATGACTTGCGAGATATTCGCAAAAAACTGATTTTCGATAAGAGTAAAAGACCTACTTCCGGTAGGAATTTCGAAAAACTTTATTAAAACAATTTTTCTCAAATTTAATTTTGAGTACATTTGAATTCTTTATAAATTTGTTTAAACTTAGTAATTGACGAAACATTTGCAAAATTCGATTTTTTCACTGAAGTAAACTACTACTTCCGGTCTGCCGATTTTGCTCAAAATCTAATCAGTTCTCAAGAGGGAGATTATATTCATAAATAAAAAATTTGGAATTGATATCTGCAGCGGTTTGACCGCTATCGTGGTCACACACAGACACACACACAGACACACAGACACACAGACATTTTTTAAAAACCACTTTTTTGGTATCAGGGGACCTCAAAACGTGGACATCTGCAAAAATCTCGAGGTCGAAAATTTTCATCATCACAATACTTCCTTATACTACGTATAAGAAAGTAAAAATGAGGTGTGGCCACCACACGACTTTCTTATACGTATGAGCGTTTCAGATTATATAATCTTATGAATTTTGTACACAAAAATTATTCAAAATTCTATTCTAAGTATTTTTATTCTCTCAATAAATCGCTATAGAATACATACTTTGCAAGATATTCAAAAAAAGTGCTACTCCCTAAGAGTAAAAGAATTACTTCCGGAAGTTTCAAATTTCATTTATACAAAAAATATTGCAAATCTAGCACTAAATACTTTTGTACACTTGATAAATATATATTGAATGCATAATTTATGACATATTTGCAAAAAATCGCTATTCGATAAGGGTAGAAGTGGTACTTCCGGTCTGAATTTTGAATTTTTTTTTATGCAACAGATATTGAAAATTATGTTTAAAATACTTTTATACCCGTAACGTACCAGTCTAAAAGGCATGACTTGTGAAATATTCGCAAAAAACTGATTTTCGATAGTAGTTAAAGACCTACTTCCGGTAGGAATTTCGAAAAACTTTTTAAATAAATTGTTCTCAATTTTAATTTTAAGTACATATTAATTCTTTATAAATTTGTTTAAACTTAGTAGTTGACGGAATATTGGAAAAATTCAAGTTTTTCAATGAAGTAAACTGCTACTTCCGGTCTACCGATTTGATTGAAAAACTAATCAGATCTCAAGAGAGAGATTATACACGTAAATACAAAATTTGGAATTTCTGTCTCCAGGAGTTTGACCGCTATCGTGGTCACACACAAACACACAGACATTTTTTTAAAACCACTGAGTGAAACCTTGGATTATGAGGATTACTTTGAGCAGAGATTGTATTATTGCAGCTGGTTTAATAAAATATTACATGAAGAAGACTTGAATCGCATTCTTTGGATGAAGTTTGGATCCATTTGTAGGGGTATATCAACTCTCAAAATTACCGTACTTGGTGAACAGAGAATCCACATGTTTTTGTTGAAAATAGTCTCTATCCTATCACAGTTGTTGTTTGGGTTGCAATGTCGAAAAGACGGACTATTGGACCATTTTTTTTCATGATACAATTAATGCAATGCGATACCGAGAGCAAATATTGGAACCCTTAGCAGCCTTCACAAAGATAAATTAAACCTGGTGTACTTCCATACATACTGCGCAACAAACTATTAATTATTTGCAAAAATTCTGTGGTGACCGATTGATTAGTCGAAATCGATGGCCAGCCAATTCTCCTGATTTAAACCCATTGGACCTTTTCACTTTGACCATCCAAAAAATAATGTGTTTCAGAACAGACTGCATAATATCGATGAACTTGAAGAGGCAATTACAATAAAATTGCAAAATATTACACCGGAAACACTCCACAATATGTTCAATAACATGAGAAGACTTGTCAATCTATGCATTGAGAATAACGGACATTTCGAACAACTTTTATGAAATGTATTCATTTGGTGACATAATTATGGAATTATGTTTTACAGTGATATAGTTGTAACGTATTTATTATTGTTTATGATAAAAAATAAAGTGCAATTACTATATTTCTACACAAATTCTTTCATTTAATTCAAGTTAAAACAAACCCTATTTCATTGACATTTATCACAGGAAAATTTTAAATAGTAAACCTAACCACCAAAATAAATAAAAAAGGCTTGCCAATTACACTGTGTTCCCAAATTAAAATCAGTATGGCCAACTCAGGACAGTTCAAAATGATCACGTAGAATAAGATAACCATAAAAAGAAAATAAAACTGAAAAGAAATATCAACAAACATAACACTGTCACCCTGGGCGCATATATTGCGCGCATAAAATGCATCAAAACATCTGTGTGTATGACGTGATACATTTTAATGTAGATTAAAATTGACCGTGTCAAATGGGCGTTGTTATAACTCCTTCACCATTTTTCGTAAGACTTATTATTGTATTAAATAATCGCATGCGTTTCAATGACAGATTAAACGGTTTCTAATAATTTTAAACGTCCTAAGTTAAGAGTGTTAATTGCTTTATATCTCGGAGAGTGTGAATTTTCCAGTTCGGTCTCCTTAAAGTAAATCAACCGTAATTTCAGCTTTCTGATTAAACTTTGCTCGCATAAGCAATTAAATTTAATGTATACGGGCGCGCTGAAATTTTAACGGGAGTTAATTTTCGAAACTTGGACTGTTTTCTCCTACTTACGTTTCTAATTCACTGAACAGGGCGAGTAGGCGAAATGCCAGAACGAAAATACAACAGCGCCAAACAATCTTAAAGAGAAAATAAGCATAAATAATAATTATATTTTTTTTTATATCACTATTTTCGTGTTCTATTAAAAAATGAACGGGTAATAAAAATTTGCTTGTGTTGTAAGGAATTATAAAGGGGGTGTAATTAAAATTTCCAATCTCTATTGGTACGAGAAAAGCAAACTATGAGAATAAAAAATAAGATTTCATTTTAGAATGACGGATGAAAACAGAATTGTAGATTGTATTGTTTTTAAGGTGTTAAATTTATTAAGAAATGTATAGAAATACGCACAAACAATTACCTAGTCGAAAGACAACGCATAAAAGCTGTAGTTTTGTCCACTGTTACAAGGGATTTTTTAATAAGCCTGGTGAAAATGTCCGGGAAAGTCTTCACCTTATTGTTTTACCTACGGTACCTATGTTATATAAAAACTACAATATTTACCTTCTTCATATACCAAGTGATTCAACGATCTGACAAAGTAATACTTAATTTTACATACATTTATATTTGGCAAAAAAGTTTGATATATTTTATTAACTGCCTGGTTGAAATTAGGCATTATACAATGTTAAGTAAGTGCACTGCTAACCACTGTTGTTTTGCACTTGGACATTTTGGATTTACATTTTAAGATTATACTATATATTTTTTAATCAACAAGTATTATTGCTTTAACATACACCTTCCTAGTTATGTTGCACTGACGAAACTGAACAAGGTAGGAACATACATGCCCGTAACTACAAACACATCTTAACACATACATAGTTGCATCGTTATTATTTATCTATTTGCATTGAATGTACACGTTTATGGGTAAACTTAAACCTTTTGATGGAACTGCATAAGTAATACCGGCTGTCCTATGCTTATTTGCTTACGTTTTCATTAATACATGACTGATTTTACATTCTATGTTAGTCAATGTTTTTAAATGACAGCCAATTGTCACACTGTTTTTACTTTTGCTCATCATATTTTTATTGCCACTACTACCAAGAAAATATTTTATTTTTCAATACATTTGTATATTTGGCAAAGAATTTTGATATATATTATATATAAGAAGTAGGGATGATTTGTGAATAGTAAACTTATTAACTTAAAGATAAAGTTTTCAAAATTCAATTATGAACATGTCAAACCGTGTGATGTGAATCTCTCATAGGTTTTCACCAACTATTTTTATATACCTTCGAAATTGATTTGAAAAAGATGTGAATTAAATATCGAAACGTTCCGTTAACGGAGCAGTTATTATTTTATTTTAATATATTTTAATTTTGCCACAATACCTAAAAATATTGTATTTAGTTAAATTTGAAATTTATGTTAAAATAGGAATATTTTATATTTTAATTTATTAATTGTTTTCGATTTGCAGATGTCTTTTCAATATATTATTGTTCCAGTTTAAGTAAATATGATTTTCTAGAACATACCAAAAACGACAGGAGCAATAAGTAATGATATTAACAAAATCAATGACACAAAGACTGTTTGTATTACTTTAAGCAAAGGTCAACACATTTTCAGCAGGTTTCCATCGTTTTTAAAGTGACTATGTTCCGTCGAGGCTATGGCGATTTTTATTACGTCATGAATAAGATTTCCAAATTAAAAAGAAATGTACCTATATGTCGAAAAGCTTAATGTGATTCTATAAAAAAAACATTGCAAGTTTAATTAACAGGTTTGATTTTTTGTTTAAAGTTACTTCACTTGACCAAACCTTAGCAAATACCCAGTATACATTAGAACAAATTGTACGTATTATAATTATCATACGTCACATTTTGTTTGTACGCCATACTAAAGTATTTCGTTTTCTGTAATGGCACCATGAATGACATACAATTAAAAGATATTTCTAAATGTCACTAAACTCGATTAATTTTAGCCATTAATTATTCTTAATAAAAAATATTTCTACTTTAATGATAAATCCAATTTTGAACTTATACATACAGCATGTGTCAAATATCATTAGGCATAGGGATTCAATTGCAATGGTACAGCCCATTTCTAATTATTAATTTTATACCTTTATTATATTAAAGAATTTAAGTAATCATATTTTATTAATATATTAAAAAGTATTTAAAAGCAATTAATGTATTATTGTAATATTAAGTCGTAATTAGTCATAAGTTTAGTATGCATTATTTAAAGCTTAAAATGGCATTTTTCTTTTTATTAAAACCAATTAATGTTTAGGCACCTTTTAATTAATCATTTCTAGTAATCCGAATCGCCCTGAGAGAATTCGAACTGAGCTGAACTGACAAAACAATTTTACATTTCATTTTCAAATTTAACGTTACATTTTTATATGTAACTATAGTAATTTGGATCTAAGTGATTCCTTTACATTATGTCGCCCAACTTTGGGGCATTTTAATTGCATTTAAAAGGGGTTGCATTATACAATGTTTACGTGCGATATATACGTATGTACTCGTATGTAATACGTGGCAATGTGGTACCCCTACTCTCCGTCACCAATGTCGGCGACAACCGACACCACAACGATTTTCTTCGATCCCGATTACTTCCACCCAGATTTCACGTTCAGTGTTTAGCTGCGGACACGTTGCGGTGTGCAATAAAAGCATTTAGTAAAATCAATTTATATTGAATCTGTATACACCCGCTGAAAAGCTTCAGATAGTAAAATGGTTATACACGGTGGCCAGAAAAATGCGGACAAACGCCAGGTAGAACGATTCTTTGTTCAATTCTGAGGCGATAATCTTAATCCAAAAAAGTTATACGGTCCTTCCTTACGGCATACGAGACCATCAAACATTAAGTTGTACGGCTAAAATTTAGCAAAATTCGTCAAATTTATCTATGTAAAATCATTGTGGTGAAATTTAGAAATGGAATTATCTCAAATGCATTGATGTAACTAATCGATTAATACCAATGGTTTACAAAAAAAAAAAAAAAAAAAAAAAGCACTGTACTACTTTTTTCAATTAAGATTGTCAACTCAGAATTAAACAAAGATTTGGCCTGCGTGGCGTTTGTCCGCATTTTTCTGGCCACCGTGTATAGTAAGTATATATTGTAATAAAGTGCATAAATATGTTTGCGCTGACTTTTGCAGTCCGTCCTGTACCTTGCAGAAAAAAAAATTATAATATTATTAATACATTTGAAAAATGTTTCCGTCTCAATAACTGCACGAAATGCAAACCAAGAGAGATATCCCCACAAAAAATTGAGGAAAGTGACGGCGGGATGTATTAGTTTGTAGTATTGTGGAAATTGACAACACGATATCAACTAGAAGTGCTGCCGAGGATTTGGATATAAGTTACAAAAATGTTTTGTTACTTATACTTATGTTTTTATGGATAAGATACATCGAGACGACAATTTCGTTAGAATATTTGCTTCACCGACGAGTCAACTTTTCGATTGCACGGAAGCACAATCCCTTTATTCTTCGAAATTGGGCTACGGAAAATCAACAGCGGCATTTTGCAAACCGCACCCAATATTCTCAAAAAGTAAATGTTTGGGCAAGTGTTTTAGGTGACCATTTGATAAAACCGTTTTCTTATTGATGGTATAAACGACAAATACCTCGAATTATTACAAAATCAAATACTTCCCGCCATTTAAAGCACTGAAATAAATCAGGAAATCGTTTGGCTTCAACATGATGTCTGTCCAGCACATAATGCAGTCAGGCTAAAGAAATTCCTAGGGAATACTTTCCCTGTCCGTGTCTTATCACTGGAACGGGAAACATCAAATGGCCTCCGCGATCTCCTGATCTTTCTCCAAATGAATTTTTTTTTGTGAGGATATCTAGAAAATATAGTTTATACCCATGAAACTGGTAGAGCAGAAAAAATAATTGCCTTGAGAGAAAAAATAATTGAAGCTACTAATTCAGTAATTGCACACATGTTAGCAAACGTAAGAGTAAATTTCTACGACCGCCTAGAGCAATGTCTTGCTGTGTAGGGAGGACATTTTGAGCTCCTTGGATAGTTTATTATTATTTTCAGAATACTTTTTTATTTATTTTATTAGGGTTATTTCTTATGGTTGTTTTTTTAATTTTATTAGAATTATTTCTGAACGCATTACAAACATCCAAGTCGGTCGTCCAATGGTTACTGCTAACTTGTATTTGCGAAATAATCGTTGCCACGTATTACATGCATTGATCCCCTATGCCTAATGATATTTGACACATGCGGGATATAGAGTCAAAAGCAGACAGTAAAGAATGAAGAAAACAAAAGAGGAAGAGAATACTAGGTCTTTGAAAAACGGAAGAAATCGATAAGATCTCCATATCAACTAACTTTAATTCAACAAAATTGAAGAGACACCATGAATTACAGAACATTATGATGTTTCAAAGAATATAAAAAAAGGTCAAGGTGAGTAAGTCACTGAAGTTAAATTTTAAAAAAACAAAATAAAGGACAAGGCCTACGCATCGCATACAGGTAGATGCGATAAATCACCCTGTATATTAAGTCACGTTACCCGACAATCCTTAAGGATTTTATAAAAAAAAAAAAACAACAAGGAGGCATCTACAAAATCACCCAAGTATGACACAAAAATATTCAAAATTTAAAGCTCAAAGTAAAATTAAATCTATAGTAATAACAACAATTCAACAAAGTTTGATGGTTATGAGAACTGAAAAACTCTTAAATTTAAAATACCCACAATATGTAAAATTTAACCGAAAGTTCGAAGTATTGCAAATCTTTCGTTACATCAAAAGTATATAGTTTATCCTAGATCAATCAAAATTACGATAAGCCAAATATGCTTATCTCTGTTACAAGAAAAAAAGAAAGAAAACTTACGAAATATATGTCAAAGTTCTAAGATTTATTCAATTACACCCTGTATGACGGGCTTCTACGTAAGGAAATTTAGGTAATACAAAAAAAAACTATTCAAAAATTCTACTGTTTGAAGAGCCATGTTACAACGGCAGATAATAACCTGCGTATTCCAACTAATAACACGTAATTTTCAAAATTAAACTAATAAGGGGTCACTTATCTGGAACCAAGGGACCCCCACTGGTTGAGTTCTACAGCTCCACGGTAAACAAAGGAAAAGACAGCTGGTCACAAGAAATAATCCGGGTAACTCAGCAAAATAAGATATTAGACTGTAATTTGCTCTTCCAGTAGGATTTCTAAACATCTCCAAAATTACCATTCCAATTATTACCCTGTCTGATTTCTCCAAGGTAATAAATCTCTGTGTATTTTCTCCAAGGTATTACACCCCTACTATTTCCCTGACTAAAAAGAAAACGTCCTAATAGGCATTAGAATGATCGTATATACTGTCTCATATACTAAGATCTAACACTATGTGGATTTAACCCAACTTAATCCGATATAAGCCGATAATTAGGAAATTACACTATCAATAAATCCAAAACCAATGGTAAATTTTCTTGATACAGAATCCCTTTCAAAAATACTCAGTAAAATCAACTATGCTTATGGATTTTAATCCATCCAACTAATTGATTAGAGATTCAACGGCTTAATCACACAATTGGCTTGATACAAGACTACGATCAAAACCAGAATGACATCTCGTACTCCACGAAGGAGTCAATTCAACCACGTCGAGTGTAAAGAAGAACAATATAGACAAAAAACTCTAACAAAGCCGAATTAATTAAACATGAATTACAACTTAAATGTTAAAAATTATTAAGAAAGAAATTACACGAAATTTAAACAATGCGAAGTCTAATAAGGTTGGGCTGACGAATAAATTATAGATAACTGCACCAACACTACGCTAGCTTATCGACTTAAGCCAGAAGCGTTCTTAAAGTGATTCATAGATGGCAGTACCATACCGAAATATGCAAAAGAGAATCTCACGTCATTTGACAAAGACAAAAATTGTACTAATTTTACTATAATACATTAAAAAAAATAAAAGTAATTAACATGATGATTTTTAAATTGTAACAAGCTAATGGGAAAAGTAGAATAAATTGGAAAATTTCTTGTAGAAAGAAGTTACAAATAAAAACTACCCGTAAAAACGCACGGAAACTAATATGGAAAGGAAATATGGAAAGGACACCGACAGTAGTAGTAGTAGTAGTAGCAGAAACAGAGGACTAGCAAAAGAAAAATATTATGTCTTCGGAAAGTAAATTAAAGGACTCTAGCGCATGTATTGAAAGTGACTTGACACCAGAAAACAAAGAATATAAAAAGAACTATAGTTAGAGAATAGAGTGCAAAGACTATTATAAAGATCGGTTACCAAAAAATAATAATAGGTGGCCAAGAATACGTTTAGGAGTAAAAAAGAACAAAGATAACAAACTGGAAATAAGTCGAGATAGAGCAAAAAACTAGTAAATCAACAGAACGATATTTTCAAAGTAAGCAAACTCGCAAAGAAACAGAAAGTAAATTAGAGGCTATAAAGCCAATAAATACACAGAAATTAATAAGGGAGAAGCTATAATGATATAAGTAGAAAGAGGAAGGGTATGTTCCAAAGAACAATTGATAAAGACATAAGAAGAGGAATGTGAAATATGTGAAAGATGTACGTGGAAGCGGTTTTAAAAATTACCAGACATAATGACAAAACGCGAACTGGATGTCCTTGCACATGCAAGAGACAAAATTTGGGAAGTGACATTGTTGAAATTGGAAAAATCACACTCTTCAAAAGTGATGGCAAGAATAGATATTTTGGAAACGGATTCATGATGAATTGAAAAACCAAAACTGCGTTGATAGATTTCGAGGTTATGTTATTTAAAAACAAGTTTGTAAATGGCCATGCCCCGACCGAGGAATAATATACAAAAGCAAAAAATTTCATTTACAATAAGTTAAACGAAGTATGGGAGCGCTTACCCAGGTATGACATAAAACTTCTAATAGTAGATGTTAAGGCAAAGGCAGGCAGAGAACATAAGAGGAGGAAAAATTTACATGCTGATATCAATAAGAACGGAAGAAAACTAATTGGGCTATAATTAATTATTAAATGTTAAACGTAATTATAACATACATCTGCGAATCTATTTGACGTTTTAAGAAAGTTAGACATTGCCACGTTATTTATCGCGAGCAGTGGCGGCTGCTGCAGGAAGGGCAACGGGGCACTGCCCCCCGTGACAAATTTCTTTTAACAGATAAATTAATTATAAATATCTAATTTGTAAGTAATTTTTCTGATTTGTTTGATAATAATAATAACCCGTAGCAACAAACTCAATATATGCATACTTGTTCTACATTAGCAAATATATATTTTTATCCTTCTCTAAAATTGTGATTTTGCTGCTTGGGATTTTTTCGGAAGTAACAGTCCGTCTCTTCAGCGCGTTTAAAAATCACAGTCTGACGTAGGCTCCGGGGCATCTCGCGCGACTGCACCGTTTGTATTAGAAATCGTGCGTATAAAAAGTGGCGCGGGGCGAGAGCGGTATATGTCACGACAGGGCACTAGACTGTGATGCCGGCTGGCAATCCAGTATGTAATATCACAGAATAACAGAAGTGACAAAAGCCACACTTAATTCCGATATTTGTACGCAAAATCAAACGCCATTTTAAAATGTGGGCCTGATTTTAAAATGGCGTGTTTTGTTTTTGTTGTGTACTTGTATAAATATAACCTGTCTTAGTTTTATAACTTATAATTTACGAAAGAATAATAAGTAAAGGTGCTAGTTAAATTGTTATTGATATAAATAATGGAAACTGTACGAAAGAAGAAAGCTGGCGTATGTAGATGTTGTATTTTTACTTGTAAAAATGTTCAGCAATAAAGTATATTCTACAGTTTCTGTTCGTTTCCTAAAGAAGAAAATCGGTAAGTTATAGCTATTGAATAACAGATAATTTGTAATAATTCATCTTTTTTGTAGTGTCTTACAGTGGATCACCAGATGTAACCGGAATGACCTTCTAAGTAAAGATTTGTCAAAATTATGGCAAACAACATTTGTGTGTGGTAAACACTTTAAATGAAACTTTTTATATAGTGAAGGAACCTCCTTCGAAAATAAGAATTTTAGAGAACACCGTTATCTCTCACAGCCATGACCATAATGAAAAGAAACCAATTCAAACCTCACTGGTTAAGGAACTATCTAAAGGTAAATGTTTATTATAAAATATTATTTTATGAGAACTTAGTATTATTTGAAATTTTAAAAGCATACTAATTTCAAAATATATTTTAGAATGTGTGAAAACTATGAATGTTCCTAGCACAAGTGATATTGGATCCCAAAATTTAGCAAAAAGTGACCCACCTATAGGTATGACAATTAATATTTACAATACAAAATTATATTATGAGCAAAACATAAAATACCTTTAGTTGTTTAACAGAAGAATTCGAAATCATTTTTGACCAAAAATTCAACACATTATGCCGTGGTCTCTTGCATATTAAAAATAATAGTAATAGCATTAAGAATAAATTTAAGTATAAAATAATATAAAAGAGACAATAAGAATAAGTTTTATTGTATTCAAAGATTTTAACATAAGAGTATACTAAGTTGCATACATTTAAGTATAGAAAACATAGACATAAAAATGAATTTACATTTACAATTTAGATATTAAACAGGTACAAAATAAAAGACGAGATAAATTTAAGCTATATATATTTCTTTTATAGAAAAGAGAAACAAGATGTATGGTTTGCGTATAATGAAAAACAACCTGACTTTAGAAAATGCGTGAAAATTGCACTGAACATTTTGAATAATGGACCGTTGTTTAAAAATAAAAGAAGAAAACAAAATCCGATATGCACGGGAGAAAAATGTAATTGAATAAATTATTTAAACTTGAGAACGTGCATAAGGTAATAAAACTTTATAAAAGAAATTAAAATAAGTCATGCTAAAAGAATAAAATTTACCTTAACTTATGACTATATATGTAAATAAATAAAAAGGATATAAATCAAAATATTTCGAGACCATACAATCAACAGTAGTGTTTTTATATACGATAACTGGCAAATAATAAAGTACATTGATGAATTCGGGTGTGTAGCACTATGTTTCATTGACTGTAGAGAGAGATTTGTACGGTTTGATGACCTACAAAAAGAAAATATAATGTAAACTTCGTTTGTAGTTTTTTACAGTAAAAAAATATAACCATTAGAAAATCTTGGGTGAAAGCAAGTGATGGAATGATAGGTCCGATGGGTCGTCATATACGGGCAGCGAACGTCGGAAGAATTTTTGTTATTTGTAAAATATATTTCCAGTAATACACAATTTTCATTTACCTAAAAGAAGATGATTAGCGTGTGAGAAGGAAGTATGTGGAGAACAATGAATAACCAAGTTCATAAACAAATATAAGGAAGAATTATATTAATACAAGTATACCTACATTGAAAGATACTGGACAATTTGAGTGAAAGACTTTTAAAATAAGCAAACAATTCTCAATGTGTTGACATTTCAAGTGAAGAAACTGTCAAAAACAATAAGTGCGTGTGTGTGTGTGCTCGTATCACGATGGCAACTTGAAAGGCAGAGATCCCTGAAGACGCAGGCTGAAAACTTGAATGGTAGTTCCAAGGATGGCGTTGAGAGCGGTCACGTGTCTTCCCGGGTATATAAATTGAAAACAGGAATGAACAAGATAGTTAGTTAATTATTTGGAGAGAGATTAAAAGCGACTTAAAAAGACATTAAAATCGTAGGATCAGATACACCACGATTATAATTTGTTCTTGTATTAGCATATTAATTTTATTTGTATTTAAGTTTCATTCATTATAAGGATTTTTCTTTGGTTAATAATTTTTATTGTATTTTAAAAAAAACTATGGAGATGCAAATGGCAGAATTTGAAAAGTTTTTCAATGATTCAAAGTAAGTTTTAGAAACAAAGATTTATTAATGTTGCTATGCGTGTATTGGAATATAACGTGCAAATGTATATTCAATATAACGTCGTGCAACAGGGATAATAGATATTGTCCTGTAATAATATACATTCTTTAGTTTTAACAACACAAATAGAATTATTAATGGTGTTGGATGTTAAGAAAATATAACGTGCAAATGTATATTTTCTAGCACTTTATTAGGCATCATTAATTCTTACAATAAATTTTTGATTATAAATTAATAATTTAAATCAGATTTCAAGAAGGAAAGTGTTTCTGGGTAGCGGACTTTGAGATGCTGGACACAATACGTGTGAATGGTTGTAGACAGTAATCAAATTCAAGCTTTTTCTATGAACACTGACCATTGCGAAGTTCTAAGTTTATCAGAGCATTACGTGCGAATATAATGTCTCTGATGAAATAGAATTAGCCCAAAATATCAATAGAATACTAACATTAATTGAATTTTCTTTATTTTTAAACAGGACAATATTTTATTTTATTTAAGCATTAAAAATGTATTCGTCATATAAAACATTACAACCTAGAACACGGTACAAATGTTTTCTTTCAATTATGTTCTTCTTTTATCATTAAATGGTGAATATAGCATAGTGATGCTATCTATTATGAAAATAATGTTGAATAAATTATACAATTATGTTTTATATGGTTTCTGATTTTTTTATTCAAAATAAGCTATAACCTTATCCCTATAATAAGAAAAACAAGAGATTTGATGAGAGAGGAGAAATTTAGATACACTGGTAGAATTCACGTATACTTATAAAGTACGTGCTGATAATAAAATAAATAAATATATTAAGGATAATAAAAAAATTATCATCATCTTTATTAGTTATGTTGCTGAAACAGCACACAGCATAATCTATTTGGCAATGCCTAACGTATGGCAATACTACAATTATTTCATTCCAAATAATTATGTTGCACAGCAAAATGTTTTTAACCTAGTATAACGTAGAATAATTTAGAACTTTTCAGTTACAAACATACAATTAATTTGTTTTAACAAAATCTATAATTTTTTAATTGTATAATTTTGGCAGTTATGGAAATTCTTACTACAAGTGATGTTGGGGTTCAACCAGAAAAAAATCTCTCATACACACAGAAAGGAAAGACTGAGAAAATCTCTAAAACAGCATCGAGTTATAGCTACTAAATCTAAAATGAAATCCTATAAAGAGGAGAATTTACAATATTTTCTAGGGCTTTGTGACAGATATTTATCAAATGAACTGGCAACTGCTGTTAAATTTAATGCAGTTAATAAAAATAAGAATATTGCAAGAAACAGCATACAGTACAAACAATTTGCTTTAAATATCTATTTTTTGGGATCAAGAGGTTACAAATACTTAAGTAAAATACTTCAACTGCCAAGCGTAAGAACATTACAAAGATTAACACAGAATTGGAATATAACTCCAAGAGTGTTGATTTTGTGTATTTTGCAATTGAAGTGAAAACTGCTCATTTTACACCAGAAGTACGTGAATGCATTCTATGCATTGATGAAATGTCACTAAAAGCTAATTTATTTTATAATATAACTACAGACGAAATTGTAGGATTTCATAAAATAAATGGTCAAACAACATATAAACCAGCAAAATTTGCTATGGTTCTCTTTGCTAAGGGCATTCATATGAATTGGAAACAGCCAGTTAGTTATGGATTAGTCAGCAGCACATGTAGTGGTAAAGCTTTAGAGGAGACTGCAGATAATACAATACTAAAGTTATTTGCAGTTGGACATTCTGTCCGAGCACTAGTATCTGATGTCGGATCAAATTTTTGTAAATATTCAAAAGAGAAAGGAGTTACTCCAGAATCACCATACTTTTACTTAGAACATAAAATATTTTATTTTTTTGATGTACCACATCTTGTTAAAGCAACTAGGAACACACTTTTTAAATATACAATACAATTTGACAATTTTACAGCAAACAAAACATTTCTAGATGAATTTTATAATAAGATAAACTCATGAACACCAAACTTCTTTGAATTAGTTATTAATCATTTTGCTAATCGTAAGGAACGGCGAATGGATTTTATTTTCAAACAAATTAATTAAATAACATATTGAGTTTATTTTCTTGTCTGTACTTAATTTTTGATATTAAACACTCAGCCCCCTACTCCAGTGCCCTCCCGTCCCAAAAAATCACGGGCCGCCACTGATCGCGAGTTATATTTATTATACATATTACTTCTATCTCATTCTTGTTTACTATAATGATTGAGGCTTTACATTCCATCAATTTTCAGTATGACAGGCAAATAAATTAAGACACCCATTAAATGCTATAATAACTACATAGAGTACCTATCAAGTAGCTTTTAACGTCAAAATTGCACAAAGAAACATGCAACGATGTAATGATAAATTTCAATTGGTATGGATTTCACTCTGTAAATGAGTACGTAAGTGAAAAGCTATAAAAAAATTACCTATACATACTCCATTTTAAGCATGATATAACAGTTTGTGAAGAACCACCCGTTCACATGTAAAACCTATATATTTTTATTATGTTTGCTAAGAACAAAGTTTGGAACAGATTCGTTCATTGTCAATATATCGTCAAGTAATATTTGGAAGTCGAAAAAGTAATATAATCGATCATTGTTTTACAATTTCCCAAAACCGTCCAAACACATCTCCCCCGATGTTATTTATTCAAGTGCAAATTCCTGAGCTTTTTTCTGAGTGTTCTCTCTCTCTCTGTGTGTATACACATATATACATTCATATATTATATTTATTTACTCACGAGAGCAATTCGTCGGCTCATCCGATTGGTCGGGGCAATCGAAGAAACCATTGCAATATCTGTCCAGGCCGACACATTCGCCATTCTCACAGCGGTATTCGGACTTTTTGCAGGGCGAAGCGTAGCTTACACCAGAGATACACGTCAAGAAATACACGGCCAACATCCTGTAACAAATTGAAACTGAATAAATGTATTGTAATGGTTGAATTGGGTATTTTATTTCGACTGCATTGTGATTTTTTGGAAAAGTGAAAAATTACATTTAAATATTTTATGAACTAGCATAAAATAGTACAACATCACAAATGCTTTAATTATAAAATAACACACATAATATTCAGTAATACTATATAATCACATTGATTTACAAATTAGAGTTAAGTATATCCCGAGTTATTTTTTAACAATTCTCAAATAAAATAGGAATTTAAGATACAAAACAGACATTGATATTGCATATGTAGAACACAAAAGTAAATATTATTTTGAAAAAAGCTCAACATTAGGAATAGGAAGACAAGTTTACACAACGTCAATTCTAGGGACACATCGATGACGTTTTTTTTTTACACGCGAATCAAGTAAAACAGTAAATACATTCTTCCCAGAAGCAATATTGCAGAGTTTCTAAAACAAATCACATGTCCTGACTGTAGACTGTTGACGTTGAGAATTCAAATGAAAGTTAATCACCATTAATTGTTCCATATGCTGAAGTATTAATAATTGTTTGACACCGTAAATACATTTATACATTGAAACCGGCCGTACAGTGCTTGGCAGAATTAATGTGTCCCCCATAAAACACGTAAATATCAAAACTACCTACCTTCTTTCTGCCGGGCAAACGTCCTTTTCAGTTATAGGAAAGACGAGTATAATACAGGCATTGTAATATTTGAATGTAAATAAAATAAAAAGAAACAAGTTCCAATATCTGCAAGATAAATATTTGAGGACTATATTATTCTTATTTTAACGTTTTATATATGATGGACATAATTTTAAATCTTGTTTAAAAAACCTTTTATTCAAGTAAAATCACATTTCTATCAGACACCATAAAGATTCATAGATGTTAAAGATGTTTTAATGTATGCAACGAATACATACACTATCTACTAGTCTATAATAATTGATATAATGCCTAGTAACTAAAAAGATAAAACGTATTACTTGTAATGGGACAATATTTGAAGTATTTATTATAGGTATAAAAACCATGGTTATTTTCTGTTTCTGTGATTCACCGTTTTATGTAAATAAAATACCTAGATTTATAATTTCTAATAAGGGAATGAATGGAAAGTATAAAATAGGAAACACAGGCTTTGGAAAATTATCAAATAAACAGACGGAGAGGTGTTATTGCTCTACACTTCAGTTGTAGTCCTGATTTTGTTAATATATAAGTCCTTATAGAAACTTGACTACAATGCCTCGAGGACAGCACCAAAAAGACTCTACCTTGCAAATAAGAGGAAAGATAATAGCAATGAGAGTCCTCGGAGAAACAAAATGGTTTTCAAAGTCTATTTACAATAGCGAGCAAATATAATTTTATTTCGATTCGTATAACTACAGACCGTACACGAAAGGTTGATTACTCATCGGCGTATTTAGCACTTACATTTTATGTCACTGCCGCAACGTTATTAAATCTGGATTTCTATTAAAAACTGCGTCTAGTTTTTGCCGAAGGTCACATCCGAAGTCACTTGGAATACTTTTAAAATTATTAATAGCCACATCTAACGTGGTTAATCCATATTTTAATTTGAGATTTCGATTTTCATAGTATGTGATTAGATTAGGGAATTTTCCAAAATATTTCTGAAACAATAACAACCGATTTTTTAAATTTGGGATTTCTGTTGGTTCCTTGCAGTCAGAAATACTTCGAGCATCGTCATTTAAACATATAACAAAATTTTGTAAACTATCGAAATTCTCTGCATAAAAACTATTTCTGTTAGTGTTTTAGCAAAGCTAAGTGACGAATGTGCGATATTTTGGCATTCTGTAACGATATTTTACAGACTTTGTAATAAATTTCGGAATCACTGACAATTCATTTTCATATCAGAAAAAATAACATAAACAACGTTCTAGAACTAAATAAATGATAACTAAAAATGTACGCGTATGTTATTGAAACTAAACGAAATCCAGTGCATACTTACGTCTAGATAATTGGGAGAAGTCGATTCAATAAATCGGTATTAAACGACTATTACAAAAATTACGAAGTACGTAATTAACAGTCAAAACAATGAAAAAAACGAAACTAACGTAAGTATGAATGAAAATTTTATTTCTCTTGCGAAATATAAGGTAAATATAATAAATTTTAAAAACCCCTCACGCTCCTATCTACGCCGATGAAAAAAGGATTTTACTCATAAATTCCTTATTTTATGGGCATTTTTTGCTCTCATGCTCGGGCACTTATCGGGCGTAAACAGATGTTGCAGTTCACCATATGAATTAGTGCTATTCAGTAAGCGTGTGTTATTTACATTATTTCTTTGCTCCGTTGTAACTTCGTCGTAGTTTAAACCGGTCATGTTCGCGCCCTAATAATAACTATACACTGGACGTACCAAGTTTAAATTACGACGGAGCAAAAAAATAATGTAAACAACACGCAGTTACTGAAGAGCACTACTATTCATATGAACTGCAACATCTATTGACGGCGAAAACGACTGCAAAAAAAAGCGGATTAAGAAAGAAATTGATCAGTAAAATCCTTTCTTCATCGGCGTAGGTAGAAGTGTAAAGGGTTTTTAAAATTTATTATATTTACCTTATATTTCGTAAGATAAATAAAGTTTGATTAGAACCACAAAATGAACAAATAATAAGGTATTTTGTATTTTATTGATCACCACCCACTTGTTATCCAATTATATAAATAAAATTAAAATGTCTTTAATAATACAATATTTCAATAGTGCGCCCATGGGCGATGAGTCATCAACCTTTCGTGTCCGGTTTGTAAATAATAACCATTGTTATATTCTGTTTCTGTGATTCACCGTTTTATGTCAATAAAACACTTAGATTTATAATTTCTAATAAGGGAATGAATGGAAAGTATAAAATAGGAAAGATAGGCGATGGAAAATTATCAAATAAACAGACAGGTGTTTGTTATTGCTTCTATATTTCAGCTGTGGTTCTGATTTTGTTACTATTGCAAGTGCTTAAGAAAAATTGCAAATAATGCCTCGTTCGTTCAGTTTTCTGCATATGCAGTTAGTAATTAAAAAAATATATACTTCTATTAGGACCTCTTGTTGTGAACAATACTGCTAAAAATTGTGTCCATCTAATACGTCGTCTTCGAGAAATATAATTTTATACAAACATTGAATTTTTTATAAAAACGGAAATAACTCGAAAAATTTAGACTTTAGGGCTATACTATCTTATAACTTTTTGCCTAAGAATTATACGCGGAATACAAAAATGTAATAATATATAGGCTGTTTCGTTTAAAAAACTATAACTATAGTCAGCCACCAAGTTATGGAACACGCTGTATAATACAAAATATATTTAAAATGTGCTCCTAATGAGCAGCTATCAAAAGAAAAAAAACCGCTTCAAAATATCTTTACTCATAAAGGCATAATCGGCCTTACCCGCGGAGATGACTCACGCGTAATTAAAATGTTTTAAAATCATTTTTTTTTAATTAGGTCATTATTTGATAAGGTAGTGATATTTCCTATTGAAAAGTATGGATGTTATATCTATATCATTGCTAGTATTATTATTATTATTATTAATGTTTTATTTGCTGTAGGCTATATAAGGTTGATATTCACTCAACATCAGTAATTTATTACATCTTGCGTAATAGACATAGGCGTACACCCAATATTTTGCGAATTTTGTATTCAAATTAGTTGAAGGGATAAACGGAAATCACCCGAAAAATTCAATACGGCATTTTGTTTCATCGCTAAGCTCCCAAGATCACAAGAATTGCTAGTTGAAGCTGCGATCCGGTAGACTTCTTCAAAATAGTTTCTCTACTCTATAAATATGGTTAACTTATATATACTACGTTTAAGTAAAACTTGAAAATCAGTATTCTTCCGACGAAAATATAATTACTGATGTGAATGAATTACTGACAGGACAAAAAAGACTTATCACAGCCATCAAAACCTTTCATCCTTGCAGTAACATTTTGGGAAATTATATTGAAAAACAAAATTGTTTTAACTCATGTATGCGGCGATAAGAATACATTATTTTTTACGTGGAAATCATGAAGCATATATATTGCATTACTTATATACAAAAAAAATAACAGTCGAAAAACATACAGAAAACAATAAGAGATTGCAGAAGCAAAACAAAAACAGGCTAATTAGCATTCACTGTCTGTACACAAAAATTCGTCCGCAGAATGAATGTGAAGCTCGAGCAGCAAGCATCGATTTTATATTATGTTTGAATTTAGAGAGACTGTTTACTGATTTCACACACGCCGGAAGCAATTTGCAGACTCGAAAGCTAGTCGAATAAAGTATGTATGTACCTTGCCACCATTCACCACAAGGAGTGACAAAATTACCTTTACCTACTAATATTAATATGAATTTAAACAAAAATTATTTCTAATTATACATAGAGATGATTGGATAATTGAGGTGTTTTACATCTTGAAACCGAATTTTGCTGTTTTTATACAACTTAAATTCAAATTCAAATTCACGTTTATTAATTATTTTAAAAAAAGCATTTACAACAAAAATGTCAAAAACATTAATTAAATAATATTCATACTAACGTCAAAACTAAACGGTAATAATAAAAACAAAAAAAAATAATTGGAGAGAGTGTGCAAAAGTAGTTTTTCGACTCCCATACTCCCTGTGCTTTAATGATGTCCATTACGATACAATTTTATATCCAATAGAAATGCGACATTCCAATATTCAAACAATATTCAATATGGCGACTGCATATCTGACAGATATACAAATTAAATAAATGTGACAGTTCTCTGCAATTTACATACAAGTAAGTACTTCAAATTTGTGCTTTTTTGAAAATATAAACGGTAAAAATGAGGGATGATGACAGTGAAATGTAAAATTTGAGTCCACCAGAATGTATGGAACAAGCCTTAGTAACCACGAACAATTTATTACCAGCTAAATTCGCAAAGGTGCATGGAAAATTTTAACCTCAATTTATGAAATGGAATGTTCACAAAATAATGTTTTATTATGGGGTCGTAGAAAAAATAGTGTATGCAACTCGCATTTAATGGCTATTAAGACACTCGTATTCATTACAATGCTCGGCTTCGCCTAGTATTGTAATTTTCTTACTCGTGTCTTAATAGCTATCATTAAATGCTCATTGCATAATATACTATTAACCAATTCAATCCATAATCTTCGTGTTATAATAAATTGTCTTGGAACATAAGTTTTAGTTTTTAGCACTGCAGGCATTATGACATCATTTTTAAACTGTATATCATCTAAAGTCATGTTACGTTATTTCTTCACGACGACAAGCTCTATTATAGCCCATTATAAGGATAATCTAACAGAATATTAATATGACTATAATAACAAAATAATGTAGAAAATTAGTAAAATATAACTACAATGATGTTCTTATTACTTACTTTCATCTCTAAATATGTTTTATTATCAGCTTCTATTATAAACTGGTTAATATGATCTATTTCTAAAATCTTGGATTTCTTAGGCTCGTAGCCTTCAGATATTCTTTTTAAAAATGCAAGAAGCCTAGAAAAAACAACAACGTAACATTGAATATGTAGATCACAAGGACGATGCCTTTTTTATCTTTCTTTCTTTGTCAAAATATGCAATTACTACATTTTCCGTAATATTCACAATATTATTTTCTTTACACCAACTTAAAAAGAGCTGGTATTGCTTTTCATAAGTATGTCGAGACTTTATTGGCAAAAGATTTTCTAAATTGTCTTCTGCTATTTTGCGAATCTCTGGAGGCATGCAGTTATTTATTTCTTCCATTTTGTTGATAATTTGAAATAATTTATTGCATAAATGAGACTAAATTTTAAATAAAATGACAAGTCCGCCGATATTCAAATATTTAAATTGTTTTACTTAAAAATCAGAGTAACCAACTTCAAAAAAACAAAATTTCTAAAATGTTCGAACAAAACATGTCTCTCATATTAATATTTTTTCACTTTCCATAACCGAAATAGAAAAAATAGTATAAAATACACGTTTCATAAGACATTTTTGCGCACTTGTTCTTTAGAAAACTCGCCTAGCGGCTCGTTTTCTAAACTTGAACGCGTGCGCAAAAATCGCACAGTGTCTTTATAAATTATGTAGTACAATGTAGTTTTTCGATGATGGCTACTTGTAATTTGTAATTCTAATGTCAAAAAATTAAAACGGAATCTATATTTTCAATGTATGATGTGTAAAATATGTATAAAAATGAAACAAAGTAAAATATTTTACAACTATTATAATTTGTGCGGCGGTGTTCATCGAAAAATTTTCTAGTTTTAGAAATATATATCACTATGAGCAAAATAAATAAAATGAAATTAGAACGATCCATTCTTCAATTATAATCTATTTAAATATTTTATTTTGAATTATGTTCTTAAATTGTATAGTTACTGTATACATTGATAGATACATCAGATATATCTTGGCCATTTATAGTAGCACTAGGCAAGCTACCTATACTTGTTGATAGATCCGAGCATATGAGATGCTTTAGTATTTTTGTTACAGGACGATTCAATATCACTCTCAGCTACAGCTCAAGACTTTCAATCCGCATAATTTTCTAAGGTCAACAAATCACCACCATGATTTGCCAGATGCACTAGGTCTTCTAAAACAGTGCCCTGTAAATAATTCTAAATTTAGCAATTTCAACTAGCAATCTCCTTTGGAATTATAGTATTAATACTCATTGGACTATTAATACACTAATCATTGCGATAAGTCAAGAAAAATTGATTGACTTGTTTACTGCCGAGCAAACTTTTGATTCACTTTTTTGTTGTTGTACACTCTGCTTGTACCACATCTGCTATTTGTTAGATTGCAAATTGTTCCCAATATGCACTCAACTTTTCCTTTATGGTACCTTATTGTAATACTTTATGTTACTCACCGAAACGAAGGGTCACTTGAACTAGCCTTGTAATAAATCTTTTTAAGCATTTAGAAATGTTTAAAGATAGTTCAACTCTAATTTTATGTATTTTACTTTACTCATCCCTTTGTGGTAATAAATCAATATTTGTTTTCTATAGTGTATATGACATGGGTTAGCAAGCAATTGTATTTTTGTTTTACTTCTTAGAAGATATACCTGGGATATCATGCGAACTCTGCTTACAAGAAAAATTCATATTGGAAATTAGTTCCTTAAGATACCTCTAAGCACACGCTAACAAGGGCTCTGCATCTTCTGTAAAACCAATTCAACAATACAGTTTGTAATTCGTAACTTTATTCTATAATATTATTAGTGTGATACGTGTTTATTTTTATAATTAAAAATGTATGTTAAACATTTATCATTTTGATTTGCTGAATATCTTCGACAAATATATGAAGTTTTATGAGTTTGTGTCTTTTAATCCAACTAACTGTCGCCGATCAATTAACAAATATAGTCTATACTGCCTTACAACCCGTGGGTGGCGAGCTCATGAATATACCGCATTTGACATAACAATTTATCAGCGTCATATAGTGCTACTGTTAGCAACAACATGACTAGTATTAATACGCTGTAAGTTATAATATTTCTTAATTAAATCGATCCATATTGTATCTGTAATTACGAATAATCTCGGAATATTATTTTTTGTCAAACTTGTAGTCAATGTCGCCTACAGACATATTGGTCAGCTTTTCTCGTCTACATGCTCCTGTGTAACCTATTAGCAAGACTACCTACAAATTAATATCATTATATGCAAAGCTGCGATAAATGTGAAAAATGTACTTAGGTATACTTTTATTGCTAAATATATTTGGTTATCTGCTTCTTGTATAAATTCCATAACATCTATTTCTTCTAAGATTTTAGAGTTTTTTGCTAGGCAACCTTGAGATAAACGATTCAAGAAACCTGTAATTTCTTATACTGCGAAATATCTACATCCTTATATATAGTTAAACAAGACCTCAGCATAGATAAATTGTCCATAAAGTAGATTTTATATTTAGTATGTTGTAATTGAAAATATGCAATTGAAGCGTTTTCTGATATAACAAAAAGTTCTTTTTCTTTACACCATTCTTCAAATTTCACATACTGCTTCTCATAATTGCTACGAGATTTGGTGGGATGTAAATTATTCACGGCATTTTCATCAACTTCTCTAATTTCAGGTGGTGTACATGAAATATTTTTTTATTAAAAATATTTAGAAAGAGGTAGATTAGAAAAAATAATATAAAGAACTCGTGTCATAAAATACTTATTGCATTCGCCCATTAAGACAACTTGGGTTCGTGCAATAAGACGCGTCTTACGACACTCTTTCTTTAATATACTATTATCACTCACATTACGGCAAAACTGCCCCTAACATTTTAGATGTTAAAAACTTGCAATACCTAGTGTAATTATGTCACATTTTTAAGTAAAGCGCCTGTAATTTTGTAACTAGCTTAACACATGATAACATGATAAGTAATGCATATCTACCACAAGATATAGTATTCACATTTATAATTTGCCGTAATGGAATTTTTTTTTTAATCAGAGATTGAGAAAACATTTTTTCCAAATTGGTTTACACGATTTCAAAAAAATATTCTCGTCTGAAACTGAACTGCTCATCAATTTTACAAGAATGTGCATTATTTATCCAAACCAAGTTCAGCCAAAAGTACTTAAAGTGTCAGCATAAGCTCTCAACGCGAACCTGCAAGCTTATGCAGAATTTCTTCCATGTTTTCAATTTTATTTGTAATTTTCTTTTTACAGTTTTTAGTGCATAAGAGGATTGACTGTCCCTATCTGTTTAGTTTGATTCAGTTCAACGTGCCATTACTTTCTGTCAGAAGTAAAGTTATGTTTTTTACTTCCACGTGCAGGACAAATTTCATGCTGAGGAGTCCACTACATCAAATATGCCGTAATGAAAACAAGTATTTCAATGATATTTTTTTGGAGCTCAAACTTAAATGAATTATTTTTGTGTAATGTATTGGATTATATTGTTTGTAATCCGCTCATCTATTGTAAATTACTGTGTTCCCCTTACTGGTTTTTTTTTACTGTTGAGTACATTATTATTATTATTATTATTATTATCATACAGAAGACAAAGATGAATGCGTTGTTTGTGGTAAATTTGGGCGAAATAATGAAATCTCATATCTCTGCACAATATGTAGCAAGTGGACCCACCAGCAATGCAGTGCTGGATGGACGGGCACACACGAATTGCGGTTACAGTACCTGAATAATCCAAGTAATTAAAAAGCGATTGTAATCCCTTGGTTAAATTGCGGTTAATAGATATTTATCCTAATAACCCTTAGGTAATGCCGAGAATATGAGTTAGTTCAAAATGCCATTTGTATTGTTAATATTTGTTGAAGTAATAGAAAGTTTTCAAATTTATTTAGATTTATTTTATCTGTGGTGTAGTGTAGACGTTCATATAAATATGGAATTTATATCAAGTGAAAAAGGGAAGCACTTAATTCTTAATTATCTACGAGAACTTTAAATTTCGCAGTTTTCGGGAACTTAAAACGACCGGTGAATTAGTGTGGTGTTGTACAAATAAAAATTGTTTAGCAAAAGTGTACACTTTAGGAGAAAACTTCATATTTTCCAAAAAAAAAAAATGGATTTCATAATCATAATCAAAATGACGACCTTGTTAATAGGCAAAGAATAAGCGATGCGGTTAAGCGAAAAGCTGAAGAAGACTTATGTGAGAAACCTTCAAAATTAATTTACAAAGAACTCAAGAATTATGCAGAAGCTTTAAACAATCTTAGTGCAAAAGATATTCGTTACATTTGTAACAACATTAGTCATACTAGGGCAAAATTAATTCCAAATTTACCAAAAAATATTATTTACTTATTTAGAAACTGTTCCCGTTAAAACGACTAAAGAAGAAAATTTCTTGATTATTAATAACAGTGAATGAAATATTATCGTTTTTTCGTGTTATAGCAATATTGGGTTTATGTGCGAACAAGAACTATTATATGTTGATGGGACATTTGATTATTGCACTAAGTTTTTCCTGCAGCTGTTTACTATACACGCTTTCAAAAATGAAATATATGTTCCTGTTGCATTTTGCTTATTGAAAGATAAAAATAAAGCTACATACACAAAGCTGTTCCGAATGTTCACCGAAAAAAGCATGGAAATGGGATTTAACTTTAATCCAAAAAATGTAGTGATGGACTTCGAGCATGCTATTCATAGAAGTTCGTTAGAATGCTTTCCAAATGTGAGAATAATTGATTGCAGATTTCATCTGAGTCAATGTTGGTGAGTAACAAAAATTAATTTATAATTAAAAAATAAGTGCAACTATTTAAAAAGTCGGAAAAGTTTAAAATAATTATACTTATCAAACATGTAATTGTTACAGGTGGCGAAAAATTCAGCAGTTGGGGCTTACTAACGAGTATAAAGACACTACTTCAAGTATCGGAGATTGGTTACACAATCTATTTGGTTTAATATTTTTGCCCCCAGTGGAAGTGGAAAATTCCTTTGTTGAAGACTTTATGGCGGACAAACCTAAAGACAGAAGAATACATGAACCTTGTGACTATCTTGTAGAGAATTATATAGACAATTTATCGATTTTCCCTCCCAAACTGTGGGCAGACAATTCAAGTTCACTGTTAAGAACAGCAAACTCATGCGAATCCTTCCATTCGAAATTTAGTGCTTACTGTCCGTCTCCGCACCCAAACATAGCAACATTTTTAGAAACATTACAAAAAATGCAGGACGACACATATTAAAATAAATTCAATAATGAAAAATGAAAAACGATACATACGACGTGATATTATAAATAAACAAAAGTTTCTCGAATCAAAAATCATGCAATATCGTACAAAAGAAATTAGCAGGTACAATTTTATAAAATGTGTAGCATATAAATTCAGCAACATTGTATAAGGTATTTTTATAAAATAAAATTGTAGGAATATATATTTATATAATTTTATTTTGTATAATTTCATTTGTAGTGACATTAATTTTTAAACTCAAATTTGAATAAATATTCTTTAAAAATATTTTCCCACTTTCATGTTACCTAATGTATCATAATAAGAAGTCATTTTCGTAAGTAAGTATTTATATTTTCTTTGACCGCAATTCGTGCGATAAATTAATAAGTTTTATTTATTAAATATTCTTGGACCGCAATTCATGCATCGGATTAGAGGTAGGGATTATCTTGAGCGTAATTCAGGTTGCCCCGGATGGACAAGCCTGCGGGATACATTTGCGACTTTTGCAAATAACAAAATTGGTATATAATTACCTTCTATCAATAAATAAGCGTTTTCAACAATTCGCTTGTTTAGTTTGTTTAATTAATATCTGTTAAACCGATGAGCGCTATTACCCAATAGCAGATGGGTAATACCGCTCAGACACGTGTTTTTAATTTCTTTTATTTTTTTCATTCTTTGAGATTTGATCAAACTTGACTTAACCCAAAGACTGGCTAATATTTCATGAACCACAGCATCTAATTACAGCGCATTGTATCCAGGGTTTAGAACATACAAAAATTGTTGCTTAGGTGGGCGTAATTACCCCGCTCTCACCTAATCCTTATCACTGTTTAATATTTCATCAGGTAATCGAAACGCCGGTTAAACTTTCGACGTTCTTAATCAATGATTAGCCCTAACCGATGTTGGAAAAACGAAAATTTGTACTAACCGGTATTTTAATCAATGACTACGGTAACCGGACTTTTAGTCGGAGTTGGAAAAACCGGCCGTAACTGTATATAACCATAGAATTTTGGAATTAAATGACTTCATAAATATCTAAGGAAACAGTTTTCTGAAGCACAACTTTATTACATTAGATAAAGATGGAAGTAAGTAGATTAGACTTTAGACGATACATTTTTATATTTCGCACTCAGTAGAAACAAGATAAGAACATGAAAATAAAAGACCTGAAACAAACAAAAAAAAAACGGCTATAATAACAAAAAGGAAAAGAGATGAAATCCTAATCCGATGACTTTTAATGCTCCCTCTTTATATACAAGTCTGTTTCCAGGTGTGTGTATGTTTTCGGTACATGGGCGAGGGCCGCTTTAACGAGACCATAAATCAGTGCTAATGCGCATCTTTTAATAGTTTAATCCGAAAATGACTGAGCCCTACATGGACAATGAAAAGCTTAATTACTCTATCGCGCTGGCAACACGGAAGTGAAGATTATTATTTTCCCCCTTGCCAGTGAGAACAATGGATGCACGAGATGTACAGCGATCTCCATACCAATTTGAACATCGTAAATAATTCTGTATCGTACTTTGCAGGTAATTAGTTTCATATTTCAAGCACCATTTCCTCTTGTTCGATTAATATTAGTTGAGAGCGGGACAAAATTTATTACTATTAATAAAATATATCAAAAAAAAATATATTTTTAAAGGATTAATTAATCACTTATTTACACGCTAGTATTTTGAATATCAATTACTAAGTAATTTCCCTTAGTTTCATACAAATTCTGAATATCGATTAATTAAATTGAATAACTATAGGCCGGTACCCTTACTACCTGCCTTCAGTAAGATCTATGAGACTGTTCTTAATGTTCGTTTAGTGGATTTTATGACTAAATATAATATTCTGAATCATGCGCAATTTGGCTTCGTGTCCAATAAATCTACAAACGATGCTATATACAACTTGGTAAACGCGATTTACACTAATATGGACGAAGGCCGTTGCACGACGGGTGATTTCGTGGAAAAGGCGTTTGACCTGTTGGATCACGATATTTTGTTGAGTAAGATGGAGCGATATGGAATTAGGGGTGTGGCACTGAGGCCCTTCAGATCGTATTTAACAGACAGATATCGGATTGTTTCCGTGGTCGGTCAGGAGGGCCAGATTACCAAACAGCGCTTTTCGATACCAAGAAGAATTGTCTGTGGGGTTCCACAAGGGTCAGTTTTGGGCCCTACCTTGTTTTTGATTTATATAAATGACCTAGGAGCAGGTATGGGGAATTGTGTCCTGTCACAATACGCGGATGCACGTCATGTGTTGTGACGTCGAATTCTGTGCCATCTACAATTGCTGCAGTGAAGGGTATTATTTCAAACATGAATAACTGGTGTCAACTGAACAAACTAATAGTTAACACGCAAAAGACATTTTTTTTTGCATTTCCGTAAGCAACCAAATCTAGACTACAGTCTGTATATACCACATCAAGGGTTGTCTATGCCTGAGATATAGTCAACTAGTTTTCTAGGAGTAACATTGGACAATAGATTGTGCTGGAACGATCACTGTAAAAATTTGTGCAAGAAAGTTAGCTCGTCTATATTTGGTTTAAGTGTATTGCGAAAGTGTGTAGCAATGTTTTCACTGAAATCATTTTATTATGCGAACATTGAGTCTCGTCTCAGATATGCATTATTCCTTTGGGGTGCATCCGCACATCTTCGTGATGTCTTTATATTACAAAAGCGCGCTATTCGAACAATGTGTGGGGTTCCTTACAGCACACATTGTAGACCTCTTTTTCGAGACCTTAAAATCTTAACTTTGCCTTCCTTATATATATATACTCATTGTATTCCTTGTGGATAACAGATCGATGTTTGTTCGGAACAGGGACATTTACAACTCAATGTGTACTCGGCGCTGCGACGACTATTCGGTCCCGCTTCATACTTCCGCACATTTTGAAAAGAGTCCTCAGTGTCGAGCAATTAAAGCATATAATTCTTTGCCGACTGATTTGAAGAATGGCTCGTCTGCGAATGGTTATCGATTTAGAGGTCAGTTAATGGGCTTTTTGCTGGAGAGAGGTTACTACTCGTTTGAGGAGCATATAAAGTAATTGTTGGATAGATGTATAAAGTGTGTATTGTACCCGATATATATTAACATATATGAAATTTTGTTTATTTACTTGTTTTACAAAGGACAGGATAACTACTATATATGTATTTATTGACAATGTCAATGTCTATGACTTACGACAATAAAGTTATATTATTAATAACTGTAAAAAAGAACACAATTCACAGTTATATTTTAGTTTTAAGTTCTTTTTGTAAGATGCACTTATCCATTCTTCTTTGACCTGCTTACTTTTAACCACTGTATATCCTCTCATTGTCTACTTCATCGATAATTAATCCGGTTTTACTTTGAAAAAAAAAACAATAACAACTTTGTTTTCATCTGTTGTCTGTTTCCACAATTTTCTCATGTAGAAGTATGTGCAATATTGTTTTCCTCGAGCAGGTTTGGTGTAACCAAATCTATAGTAGGGGAGACTGTTGTACCTTAGATCACTTTTTCTAATATACGACTAAAAATTAACAACTTTCGTTTTTATTTTAGTTATAGGTGTCTATTTTATGTAACATCTATTCGACTTCAGTTTTCTTTTATCTATAAACGGTATTATAAGCAAAGTTAATGAAAAACTAAAACATTTATAATAGCAAGTAAACTGATTAAATGATAAACATGATGGTCTTGTACCTTGGAGCGCATCCTCCTGTACCTTGGATCATACAGAAAGGCATACCAATGCATATTGAATAAAAAAAACTCCAATGTGCAGCTGCAAAATTTATTTGTTTAAAACATCTGAAGAAATTTACACAGAAACAGTAATTTTGTAATATAAACAACTGCTCCCTATTTTACATTATAGTTTGAAAAATCTACCTTAAACCACACTTGTTCTGCAATTCGAGTTGAACCACTGCACTTTGATGGTTTAGGCAGTTTGAGTAAAATGTCTGACTCATTTACATCAAATGATTGCGATGATTCTATGACAAATTTGTTACTCAAGCTAATACGTTTGAAAAACTGTATTTGGAATTCACACCCATCACAGTCTTTAGAAATAATTTTCCCAACATAGTGCTCAGTTGGCCCTCGTTTCTTCTCAAACTTGACAAGAACGTAATCGCCATTATTGAAACTGGATCTTTCAAATTCAAGCTCCTCCTGAGCGTCGGCTAATTCAGCGTTAGTTGATGCAAAAAAGTTATCATCGTTATCAGAGTCATCAACATCAGACATATCAATTTGATCGTCATTTTCTGAATCACTTTCACAAACTAATCTTTTCCTAGCTTTATCTTGAGATTTACTTTTACTTGCAGGTGGCTTAGTAGTCTTTGATTTTGGCAGGCCTTCTCTTTTCTTAGACTTTTCTATCCTTATAGCTTCTTTTTCAGGTGTATCTGTTACTATCTTGCTTCTTCCAGGTTTTCTACCTCGTCTGTTGGTTTTCCTAGGTGCTGCCTTCGGGTATGGTTGAACTTCTTCAGGAGATCTAAGATCATTAGATCTATTTTCATTCTGATTTAGCGTTGCAGCTGAAGTAGACGGCTCATCTTCGCTTCGATGAGCATTAGTCATAATAGGCGTAGTAGGTGGCGTTGGAGACTGGATAACAGCTAGATTTAAACTTGTACTGACTGAATTTTTAACTGGGAAAGTGTCGTTAGGGTTTGGACGATCGGAGACGTAAGCTCCAAGAAAGTCCTGCTCTGAAAATACTTGTCTGTTAAATGGATAAATTCCTGTTTTCGTAAAACCACTTAAAATATTACTAGTACTAAATGCTTTAGGGTAAATTTGGCCAACTATTTCTGCAATATTATAAATGCTGAAAGTTTTGCCCGGGTTGTTCAATAGCCAAGAGTCAACAGCTTGGTTGTAAAAGTTCTTCAGAGGTGAGTACACCGATACGTCAAGTGGCTGCAGCCTATGGGATGTATGGGGCGGAAATGTGAGCATAACAACACCTGCTGCTGATGCTTTTTCAATAACTTGCAGAGATAAATGTGTTTCATGGTTATCTACTATTAATAAAACACGTTCTTCCTTTGACGGTTTTACATGAGCTATGAAGTGATCCATAAACTTCACATATAATAATTCGTTAGACCATCCTGAGGGATTCGCCCCACCAATTGTTCCAGGGGGTGCACCATAAAGCATGTACTCCTTGAAGTTTACCCTCGGAAACACTAACAATGGAGGGATGTGGTTACCGATGGCATTTACGCAAGCAGACAATGTGACGAGCTGACCCCGTTCACCGGATGTCACACTTCCTACCTGCTTTATACCCTTTGGGGCAACAATTTTGTTGGGATTCTGTACTGTTGTTAGCCCGGTTTCGTCTTGATTCCAGATGCGATGAGGAGGGAAAGGTCCTAATCTCAACTGTGCATCTTTGAAATGTTTGAAGAATGTTTCAACATTGGTTGGATTGAAAGCAGTTGCCCGTGACAAACTTGTCTTTTCTGGCTTTCTAATGGTTAACTTCGCAGTATGCCTTGTCATAAATAGTCTCAACCATTCTTCTCCAGCTGTTTTTTCTTCATCCCACTTGACAGGTCGATTCTTATTATTGGCCATTGCGAATTTATAAGCTAGACTCCGAACTCCTTTCTTTGTCAATCCATAGTTCATCTTAGCTACTTTGTTGATATACTCTACCAAACAGAGCTCTTCTGCTTCTGAAAATACTTTTCTAGTGTCGTACCGAACATCATATTTGAACTCCTCTTTCCCAGAATTTCTAAACGCCTTCAAATCCCGAACTAATGTTGTAAATTTAATGTTAAACACTTTACATGATTCTCTAATAGAAATTTTATTGTCTCCTTCAGCGCACACAGCTTCAATTGCTTTTTGTATTGCTTCTGGATCAATATGTTCACGTTTTCTTCCCGTCTTGCTCCGTGGCATTGTATTATAATCTGAAAATGTGATCAATGGTACAAGATGTATTGATGATCCATGGTACAAGATGTATTGATGATCCATGGTACAAGAGGTGACAGTTTACAATTTAAAGACGCGGCTAGGTTGTTAGGTTATGTTCAGACTTACAAACAGCATGTAGTTTTACTCACCAAATTATACTGCACAAACTGGAATATTGAGAAAATTCTGAAGCAATACATGAAGTGTGTATATACGGAAATATTATTGTTCAGAAACTTTACTTTTTAAACTGCAAAAACAATTTTGCGGCTATACTCATAACACAACACGCACGATATGCAATAAGAAGTTTACGCTGCCCACTAATGAATATTGCACGAGATAGTTCAACAGTTTGCCACAAGCTGGCAGCATATGTCGGATTATGGGTTAGTGATCCAAGGTACACTATGTCCAAGGTACAACACTCTCCCCTACCTATGCTAGCATTTAGAGATATGTAGTTATATCCCGCAAGTTGAAAACACACATTTGTTTCGGTGTACACGAACTGCGGTCAGCGCTGCGATGTTCTTTTATCCGACACCCTAATTGCGGACAAGAAATTTTAACTTCCCTGGCTCATCCTAATCTTATCTCGAATGAAGGTATTGAGTGTAATTAGTACAGATAAGAAAACAAATAAAAAGAAAATACAAACATTTATTTATAATACTACTCGTACAATACAAAACTTCTGAGAAACACATTTAATATAATTATACCAATTACAACTGTTGAATCTTAGCAATAATGAAATTTTGTTTTTCAATTACATCTCTCCTAACTTTTCTAACTACGTTTAAGATTACTCAGTTAATTCTAATATATGTATCTGTCTGCATAGACTTCAGTGAATTTAAAAAAGCATATACAGGGTTGCTCATTAGTGCGAAAAAGTCCAATATAGGCGTTATTAAATAGTACTGAAGAAATTTATTTTATAAAAGTAGCACAGTAACAAAAAACACACATTTTGAAAATAATTTGAATTATACAGGGTGATGCGTTAAAATGGCACACATTCGATATATAATTTTTTAAATGAAATACCCTGTATATCTTCTGTTTTTCCTTATCTGCTTTAATTTGTGTTTTCATCGATATCTGGGGTTTTGGTTTGGATGAAGCATTGTTGAGTTATTAACAAAAATTATAAAAAAATGGTCGCGGCAATGTTTACCCTTATAATGCCCTACGTTGTTGAGCCATAATGAAGAAGAAAAACTAAATTTATTAATAACGGCTCCAAAATTATGCCCTTTTATATTTTAATAGTTTTTTTAAATACAATAAAATCATTGAATCGTTTTACCTGACTAGCTCATTTATTTTGCCAGGTCGATCCAGCCTAGGTTAAGAGATATCAACAATAAATAGTCTGAGGGCATTATTTGGCACAATTCAATAAAACAAAATTGTATCAATTTAAATAAAATTTGTATTAGAAACGAAGAGGTCATTCATATATTAATACAAACACAAGAAAAAGCATTCACAAAATAACATCTATAGTAATTAGAACAAATACCTTAATAAAATAACATCACAGCGCCTTCAATACTGAAATATTCAATGTCATTTATCAATATTATCACTTCTACGAAATAATATATGTCTACTACGCAAATGATAGTTTTATTACAGTATGGACAAACAGTTTAAAGATGCTGTGACATTATTATATCTAAAACAATTTATTAAATATGTTTTTATTCTTAGATTAATATATTAATTTATCACGATCAAACATTAAGACAAATTTTAATATTTAAATTTATCTAGCACTCACGTAACGTAATAACTGTTTCTAAATACCTTCATAGATTCTTCTTCTTTCTTAAAATGAAGAGGATCTTCTGATTGTCGATGTACCTTTTGGGAGTCCTCCCTCGACGATAGATACGCTTGTAGCTTCCATAAGCTGCTATTCGCATAACAATGACTTTTTATTGGAAGATATTGTTAAACTGAACAACTTTAACACGTCGTTGGCGGTCGATCTTTTGTAAACAAATAACCTTTTCATTCACTTTCAAGGTTCTAACAATAATTTTATACTTTATTGACCGCTATGTGTCGGTCGACTGAGTTTTTAATTAGAGGACCTTATTACTTTGCGCTAAACCGGAATATCTACATCGGTGACCGATCTCTTTCATGGCCCTCCGTCGACTCCCTAATTAATTGGAGTCTTGTTGTTCACTTTTTCTCGTTCAAGTCTCAGGGTTCCCCTTTTTTCTATAACGCCGATGTATCCTAGTTCTAAATTTCACACGTTAATGTCACGTTTTACTCGTGATAATGTAAACACGACGCTACTAATCTTATAATTAATACAAACTTTCGGTGCTATGATTCTTACAAATACCTGCTTATCAATCTAGTGCTTAAATCATACATTACAATAAACAGTTCTAAGAATTATATTATCGTTTGGCTTCTAATACATAACTTTCAAATATAATTGAATATAAATATTTGAATTTTAAAATTATAAAATTAGTAAATTATGCCGTACCGTTACATTTGTTTTGTAAAAATTGTTTCTTCTGTTTTTTTTGGCGCTTTTAGTCCGGTCTTTATTTATAATTAAGACATATAAACCAAACTATTTGACAATAAACTTATATTTGCGTAAGTAAGTAAGTATTCTAAAAATTTTCTGATACGACGAAGATTTGCCCAATCATGTCATGTTCTTTGAGAAAACTAAACAGTATGAAACCAGCCACTTGCACACGATTCTTCAAAGTACTATTTTGAATAGAACTGAATTGATCTTAAGTAACTAAATTTAGTTGGTTTTTGAGGTTAGTTACTGTCATAATCCCGCCGTCTTTCCAGAAATAAGAATTTACGTTGAATATTATATTTAAGATATTTAAATATTATTTAGTCAAATGAAACAATTGATAGAACCAGAACTAACTTGGTACTAACTAAAAATAAAATTAAATTCTTGCTCGAAACGAAATTATTTCCTCTGTTTTCTTAATTGAAGGCACGGATAATGGTGGCGTAGGCAATTACGAAACTGAAATATAAATTTAAATTTGCATATTACATGATTTTACTGGACGCATTCGAACTGTGTTACAGTAGTAGTAGTTGTTGCTGTTGTACATCTCCATGTAAGAACTCAAAGCGACAACTCGAGATCTCATCAAATTAAATCTTTCAATTTTCACTCGATAGTTATCGGAGGCAGACGCTTCCGTTCATTTCGTTCGCGAGAAAGTTCAGCAAAACGAGACGTTCACCATGAAATATGGAAAATTAAATTTACCCACTTTATATTTAGTTGCATATATTTTGCTTTGCGCTTTTTTGTCTAAATCGCACTGAAACTGCTGGAACGGTAGAAGTGGTAAAGGCAAAGGGAGGACGTCAAATTTAAGTGTATTTTAAAAACATCAAACGTCAAACATCTCAAAAATATCTGCTTTAAATTCACGGAATATAAGTCGCTACAAATATGAACAAGGAAAAAGAAAAATACAAAAAATATGCGGTACGACGTTTGAATATTAAATAAATGCCAATAATGATGCACGTAAGTAAGTTTATAAAATCTTCATGTCATTATTAAAGGATATTTATATTAATTAATAATTAATAATAATTCTTTATTTGTTTAAATAAATCACAAATATGTATGTAATTAGTTGTTATATGCTATATCGTCAGAAATACACTAAAATATGTATTCTCTTCAAAATGTCTCTTTCTTTTGGGTATTTGGGCTCTGTTCTGTTATTCCTACCTTTTATTTATCTGATCTTAGTTCGTGATTTCCTGCTATATGTCTTTATTTACGGTATTTTACTTGTATTTGTCGGTAAAACGAAAAGTCAAATATAATATTTCGCAGGCGCCTTTTTTGCAATACTGCTGTACTATGTTGTCATAGCTCTAAAAAACAACTCGCCAAGATTTTTTTAACCTCTCTTTTATATTCAATGTGTTATAAACAAACAAACATAATAGTATATTATGCAATGAGCATTTAATGATGGCTATTAAGACACGAGAATGAAAATTACGATTCCAGCCGAAGGCGAGTAATGAATACGATACATTTAATGGCTAGTAAGAAATAGCCATTAAATGCGAGTTGCATACACTATTTTTTCTACGACCCCACAATAAAACATACTTTTTTGAACATTGCATTTCATAAATTGCAATTATGCAATGAGCATTTAATGATGGCTATTAAGACACGAGAATGAAAATTACGATTCGAGCCGAAGGCGAGTAATGAATACGATACATTTAATGGCTAGTAAGAAATAGCCATTAAATGCGAGTTGCATACACTATTTTTTCTACGACCCCATAATAAAACATACTTTTTTGAACATTCCATTTCATAAATTGAGCGTAAAATTTTCCGTTCGTTTTAATTTTACATTTCACTCATTTTTACCGTTTATATTTTCAAAAAAGCACAAATTTTAACTACTTACTAGTAAATTGCAGAGAACTGTCAATTTTAATTAATTTTTATATCTGTCAGATATGAAGTGGCCATATTGAATATTGATGAATATTGGAATGTCGCATTCCTATTGAATGTAAACTTGTATCTTAATGAAAAATTTGTATTCCTATTGGGTATAAACTTGTACCTAAATGAAAATCTGTATCTTAATGGACCGATAGTACCCTATTTTTACTTTCTTATACGTAGTATAACGAAATATTATGATGACGAACATTTTTTGATGCCCCTGATACTGAAATTTTTTAAAATTCTCGCTCTCTCTCTCTCTCTCGCTCTCTCTCTCTCTCTCTCTCTCTCTCTCTCTCTCTCTCTCTCTCTCTCTCTCTCTCTCTCTCTCTCTCTCTCTCTCTCTGTGTGTGTGTGCGTGTGTGTGTGTATGTGTCCACGATAACGTCCAAACGTCTGAAGCTATCAATACCAAACTTTATATTTACAAGTATAATCTCCATCTTGATATCTGATTAGATTTTCAGTGAAAAATGCAAACCGAAATTAGTAGTTTACTTCACTGAAAAATTGAAATTTTACCAATATTTGTCAACTATTGAGTTTAAACAAATTTATAAAGAATTCAATTGTACTCAAAAGTCAATTTGACAAAAATGTTGTTAAAAAGTTTTTGAAATGAAGTAGGTCTTTCACTCTTATCAAAAATCAGTTTTTTGCGAATATCTCGCAAGTTATGCTTTTTAGTCAGATACATTAAAAGTACAAAAGTATTTAGAGCTTGATTTTCAGTACTTCTTGTATTGTAACAGTTTGAAATACCTGTTATGATTCAGTAACAATCACTGTTTCCGGTGTGACAAGTAGCATGTGTGGTAACGAGGTTATTTAGAACAGTTATGTTCATGATGTTTTGCGGACATCCTTCGGTTATTAAAGTATGTGCTATGCAACCAATATTGCGATTGCCGTTTCAGTATCGAGGAGCCTTAATACGAACATTTTTGGTAATGACTTAGTATGATATTAGTGACTACTAACTTTGTCTATTAATAAGGCAGTTTGATATTAAGTACACTGACTTATTCATGCCTTATATGATTTACTACGCATGTCTTTCGCTTGTCCCGTCCTTGACTTCGCATTAAACAAATCGAACATTAGAATGTGACCAAACGAGTTCTTGCGGATGGATTTTCAATGTAGACCCGGCCATTTCGAAAGAAGGGAATTGTACATTGAACACTAATGTCAGTGCAGCCCTAGAGCCCTATTTTGTAAAACTAAACGCCAATTAATGTTTTAGTGGTGTGAAAAGATTGGAGCATCATCGAAAAATGTGTATAGGCCTAAGAAATAAAATGGAATATTGTCAATAAATATATGTTAGTCTCAAATTATTTCAAGTTACCCTCCTAATGTAACTTAATAATTTACTACAAATTACCATAATCTTTATCTCCGGTTCCTTTTAAATAGAGCTTAAATATATGCAATAAAAGTATTTCCCATTTATTACGAATATGTAGTAGAAGATAAGACGCTAACGATTTTCAATTAACCTCATCTAATTATTCGTAATTCTTGTTAGATGAATCCTCAACATTGTACTTTCAATATAATAATTTTCCGAAACTCTTAAATATAAATCAAGACGCGTCTCTGTTTAACGGTGAAAAGTTTGAAATATACATATCCCGTATAAACCGCACACATATATACTCTACCGGAGGTAACGAGAGCAGAACAGGCAGCACCCGTGAAAGTTCAAATTAATGAGCGCCAGATCAGCGCGATACCATTCATCCTGAAGCTTAAAATCAGCTCGTTCACGGAGGATGATGTCTGACGCACGACGCTGCGACCGCTGCGCCGCGACTTAAATCATAGCCCGCTATCCGTAATTCTGCCCACGCAAACGTTATCCAGACGGTTTATTTCGAGTGTATTAAATATTGGGAGCACGAGGGAAATTTTGCCTACTACTTTTTACGCTCGTCTCTCTTCAGAAATGGGAATCGTCTAGCGTCCCACAGGAACTATGCGATATTGTTCTTGTATGATGCATGGTTGTTTCTGGTACTCCACCTAAATATTAATAAACATCCTCTCGCTGCTGAAATTAAATGAGAAGTTCGCGTTTTGGTTAGTGCCTTGGCCTTGTTATTGAGATTTGGGAACGAAATCTTGAAATTCAATTAATTAAACTGATGTAATAATAATAATAATAATAATAATAATAATAATAATAATAATAATAATAATAATAATAATAATAATAATGATAATAATGATAAATGGCGGTCATTTGGCCAGTTAACACTGTTTAACTCAATACTAAGATATCATATAGTGTATATTATTAACATTTATTTATTTACATCACATAAATAAATGCAAATAATAAACACTAGGAAACAATTTTATAACTTTTTACAACCAAATGATGTTTTTTTCTCGTTTGGTAAATCGATGCTAGCATAAAAAAAAAACTAAAAAATTCTATGAGGTCCAACAATTTTGAGCAAAATATTTTATTAAAAATTGCATTGGCCTTTCTTCGTTTTTCCTTTTGCCCGTGTCCCGGATTATCGCCTAAACATGTCCAACAACAGTCTGCTAGTATCTCCCTATGTTAACACTAGAAGCGCCGGGCTTACCTTCATACCGATTAGCGCTGCAGGGGGTCATTTTGACCCCATAATTTTGCTTCGTATAAACATTGCTGGCTAGGTAAAAATTTAAATACTGCGTACTTTTTTGTCAATTTATTGGAAAAAAAAACAGTTTAGTACTTAGTAACTTAAGGTCTATTTGTGGCAATTGGCACAAGTTATAGTTTTAACTATTTTCCCAGAATATTTTCCGCACGTAAACTTGAGACATTGTTTCCATTGACTTGTTTCCTTTGCAGTGTTTTCCAACCTGACATTTATGTATGATATTTGATGGAACTTCTTCATTTTCATGAGCAGCATCAGGGATATATTTCTTATTAAGATACGCTGCTCGAAGTTCTTCAGCAAATTTCCTCAAAAATTAGTGCCTGCTTATGTTTTCTCCTGCACTTTCTTTATATAAGACCAAGAATTTATTAGAGCTAAGTCAAGTATATTGTAAAAAATCTGAACGGGCCAACGACGCGAATCAGCTCTGGTGGTGTACTGCCTAGCCATTTGGTCAATAATGTCGACTCCATATTTGGTTTTATTATAAAAGCTAACATTTTCCGGTAGCTTTTTCTCAGTTGAGCCAATTTCTATGTTAGAGTGCATGGTGCTCAGGACCAGAACGTTTTTCTGTTTCTTTCCCTGGTATATAGTCAATGTCAAGTTTTCATGCTGCAGAAGTTTTGTATCGTAAAGAAGTGCTTTGCGCAATTTTACCTCAACTGGAATCTTCTATCGAATCCTATTTACTGTGCCTACGATGGTAGTTTTAGCTTCTTTTTTTACAGATGTGAAAAAATTGTCTGCAGTCACGTTTCTGTCTTTGTCTAGAAATGGTTCCATAAGACGCCATACCGCATATTCAGGAAGGCTTTCATCCGCAGGGCGATTTTCATTTTTCCCCAGGTAGGGAAATGCATTACACATATATTTGGATTTGGGATCGCCGAGGCATTCCGACTGCCGTTATTCGCCCCTCTGGACAAGTCTGAGTTCTGACTACGGAAAATCTCTCGATGTTTGTTCAGATATATTTATTTGCCAATTTAGACAAATAAATAATCAATTTATCATGAGCGTTCGCTTTACTTTTTATATGTTACTAAATGTCAAAAATACCCACCCCTATAAGGCCCTTGGACCAAAAGATCCAGACAAATTAATTTTGAAAAGTGTCAAAATGACACCTTCGGCGCTTCTAGTCTTAATCGTTAACTACACCTAAATTGGGAGAGAAGAAATGCGAATATTAGTGCAGAAAAATAATTTTCAACGATATGTTACAGCCCAAAACTTTAAAATCTGTCAGAAGACGACACAAATTGTTCATAGTCGATTGAACTGGTATTACCCAAAAAAAAATCCTAACATTATGGAATGAAAGCACTGCACTTTTTTCTAACGAACTCAAATAGTTGACAAAATTTGGATAATCTTTTATACGTTAAAAAAACCTTCCTGAAACAAAATGCAAAAAGGAAAATCCCTTACCATAACAATTTGTTTAATTAAAAAGATCGCAAAGTACAATGGTTTCGATTCAGAAGTAGTAACTAAGCTTATTAGAAAACATAAACTTAAGAAACATATTCAGGATACTATATGTATGCTACCTGAAAAAATTCGTGGGAATAACTTTCTTTTTTTTTGCCCTATTTATCTTTAAATCGGACAGTTCATTAAAATCACTCTACGCAAAAGATAAGATTGAAGTAGTTCAAAAATCTGGACTTTATGAAATAACGTGTAAAGATTGTAATCAAAAATATGTTGCGCAAACTAGGCATTCTATGTCAACTCGTTACAAAGAACACATTGCACATTTCAGATACAACAGACGGGAAAAATCAAGAGTTGTTCGACATATTTTCGACATAGGCCACGGTACGCCTACAGATAGTCTAAGATTAGTTAAAACTGTAAATAATTTTAGAGAATTAGATAGTAACGAAAGTATTTACATACACAAAAATAGATGTAAGCTAATGAATAATAATAGCCAACTCCGGTTTGTACGAATTATTGTAAGTTTAGATGAAAGCCTTTCACGCTTCACAGTTCCGTTATTGACCCGCTAGATTTAGATAGTATACAGGGTGTCCCAGAAATAAAAAGACGAAGTAGCAGGTATGTAAAGTCCGAACAGAAACAGGCCCAAATATACGGCAATAACGAAGAAATTAAAAATTTAATTTTCTATGTTGTTTTTTAGATTAAAAAGTTATATTACGGACCTGGCACAGAGTGTATGTTTATAAATACACGTAAGAAGGCTCATTTGTAAATAGAAAGGAACACGCATTCATAGAAAAATACGCTTTTATTTGTATAAAACGGGAAAAACGTTAAATCGTACTCATTCACATAAAACATATTTTTTGCCAGATGAGCGACCCACTTTATTGCAGAAAATAAAAGATTGTTTTTATTTTTAAAATAGGAAGTGTTTGTAGTCGGAAACAGCTGATTATTATTATTTTAGAATATTTAATAAATCGTAGTGTTTCTAGATTACAGTAAATATCAGGAATGTAATTATTTTTTTCTAGCAGGTGTAAAATTAAAGTAATTAATGGTTTAATATTTATTATGAACTATCTATTTTTCCTCCTTTTTTTTAACACAAGTAATATGGTGGTCCTGAAAAGGACCGATTGTAAAAGTGAAGCAGGTGGATATTTAGTCCAGGGTCGGCGTAAGGCCAATTGAATTCTTTATTATTTTTTTTCTGCCGTCTGCGCACGAACAAAGGCTTGAAATTTTGAGGGTACGTTTCTGCACAATCTAGCTTCCGATTTCTGCTACTCTGTCTTTTTATTTCTGGGACAGCCTGTATAAAGTGACGTTGTTTGTTAAGAAATCAGTGTTATCCCACTGGTGATTTGTGAAGAGCATATTTTCTAAGGTTACACCTTAGCTAAAAACACTACGTTTAACATTCTTTTCTGTTTTTCTACAGGTTTCAACTGAAGATGATAACTTCATCGCCGAAATACGTATATAGATTTTTTTATATCTTTTTAATTTTTGTGATAAGGGATTTTTTTTCAGATTTTGACCCACAGTCTCCACCCATTATTGGAAAACTTTCCTGATTTTTGTCCATGGTTTTCACGAAATTTCTTATCAAATCCAATTTTATGTGGAGAAGTGGGAATAAAATACTTTCTGATCCAACAACAAGAAGATTGTACACATTTTTCTAACTATGAACGTAATTTGTTCTATTCGGCCAATATTTTTAAACGCAATATTTACGTCGAGTTCTGCTGTCCCACTCAAAACGACAAAAGTTCATGTAATACAAGAAGGTTACATAAAATTTTGTTGTGTTATTTGTGGATGGGACGGCAGATTTCGGCATAAATATTACGTTTAAATAGATTGGCCGAAAAGAACTACAATTCAGCACATATTTTCTCAAGAATGTTCCGTGTACAGTATTTTCGGTAACAGAGATTAAACAATAAATAATAATTGATTCAATTTTCATAGGTTTCTTTTACATTAACTCCATGAACAATAGCCATAAGGAAGTGTGTTTTTGTAGAGTACTGGTTAGGTGAGTACTTTGTAAATGTGTTTGTCATTAGCCCAAGCATATTTTTACAACAGACTAGATTACTATTTTTTTTAAAGTAATCTACCACACTACTGTGTTGTTTTCGATAAAAGGCAACTCTTGTGTCTTAATTTATTTGATACACTAATCAACAGGCAGATGTCTAATTACAGATTACGGACACAAAAATTATACATACATGGTATTAAAATAAGGAAAAATACATGATATAAAAAGCAAAGTTATAGTAACAATAATAATAATAACAACAAATATAAATGTTGTTCTAAACAGTAATGGATCGTACCGGATGCCAAATTTTGATGAAGAAAGATTATAATTCCTATAATATAAGCACGAGCAGTCTGGAAAAATTGTCAAGCGTTACACATCGAAGTGCAATATATATCCCGGGTATTACATTGAAAATGTTAAGAAACGGATATTCATGTGTAAATTTGAATTTTAATTATTTTTAAAATTCTGTTTTTCTCAGCGGAGAAATACCTAAATTGATTTTTCTGCTTCGCGCTGAGTAAATTAATTAGGAAATTTTATCACAAAAATTTGCCCACGATGAGATTTGAACTCATGACCTTTTTAATGCCGTCAAGATGCGCTAACCAACTGCGCCACGAGGGCTTGAGTTCATATCTACTTAAACGTCTTGATATCATCAAGTGACAGATTGAAATAATACAACTTTTATCCGGCAGTTCGGAAATGAATGTGTAAATTTGAATTTTAATTATTTTTAAAATTCTGTTTTTCTCAGCGGAGAAATACCTAAATTGATTTTTCTGCTTCGCGCTGAGAAAATTAATTAGGAAATTTTATCACAAAAATTTGCCCACGATAAGATTTGAACTCATGACCTTAATGCCGTCAAGATGCGCTAACCAACTGCGCCACGAGGGCTTGAGTTCATATCTACTTAAACGTCTTGATATCATCAAGTGACAGATTGAAATAATACAACTTTTATTATTTATTTACTCTTATTATTTATTTACTCAGCGCGAAGCAGAAAAATCAATTTAGGTAAACGGATATTCGTTACAAATGTTACACTCTGTGGTATACCAATGACAGAATATTGGCAAACAAGTTTAAAATATAAGTATTTCAAAAAACGACGCTGAACGTTTTCCAGGGTATTAGAGTATACGCCATAGAATGGATTCCACACTACAGAAGCATATTCTGTTCCAACACTTTTCGCTTCTTCAAAAATCAGTAATAATCATAACAAAATTATTGATTTGTTTTCGTGTTTGATGATACGATAAATATTTGGATATAACTTGAATATCAACGATTTAAATCATCTCGGAACCTGCACAGGTGACTCGGCTTTGCCTAGCAGCGTCCTCGATTATTACAAATCGCATAATATTCTCGTAATATTAATAGCTATAAATATTTTCTAATTTCTTTATGTAAAACCTGTGTTCAAGGTATACCTACAACAATATATAGAATGTCAACCATTTTTTTAAAAGTGTAAGAACTGTACATAGTTTCCGTAGATTTATAGAAAATTGCGGGACCGGCAATCTCTAGATGTTCGCTGAATCGTACCGGAGGCGAAATTTTAATGAAGAAAGATTATATTTTTCAATAATTCTTTCGCATTGAAAAAATATTGTTTATTTTCATGGTATATAATTTTCTTATAATTGTGATCAGGAACATTTCCGACATAGAAACTTTTGGAGAAAATCAAGTTTTCGCGTCACATGATTACGTGCAATTTTTCGAACCTTCTTTGTCTATATTTCAGAATTCCTAGCATAGTAGTTTTGCTAGCGCGAGTGAATCCCGTTTAGGTAGCAAAATCTTTCATAGACATATGCTATACATTACGATATATACTGGCGGTCCAAGTTTAAAAGACATCATGATAATACGTCGCATGTGTACAGCTCACAGGCTGAGAGCTGACCGGTGTGATGCCCTTCCCATAAGATACGTAGTGAATTCTTATAATATTAGGATAAGCTCGAGCAGTCTGGAAAAATTGGCAAGCGTTACACATCGAAGTGCAATGTATATATGTATCTCTTTTCAGTATATATATCGTCGTCATATAGTCAAAACCTCGTATCTAAATTTTTGGCGTTTTTGAGTTAAGAGCATCATAATTTTTTATTTATGATCTCGCGTCGAATGCAAAACCTCGCATGAAAATTGGACGTTAGGCGAAGGAGCTGGAAACAATTGTCAAAAACTCGTAACTAAATTTGCTCCTAAACGAAATATGAAAACCTCGTATCTCGTTTGGCTCGCTGGTGACAACAACTTGTAGCAGCTGTTTCGACCACGTTTCCGACCGACAGTTATTTAAAAAGTTAAGTTTGTAGTGATAAATAATACACAGAACCATGGTACGTATAATATTTACTGTAATTACGCGTATATTACATTTTTTTATTAATTACTTCATGCGGTTTTTAATTTTAACTCTTTATTTGAGGTTAAGGTGATTTTATTTCGTTAGGATACTTTATAAATTAAACTTTTCCATTCAAGATTGTTGCATTTTAGTTGTTTTAGTAGAAAATTAAATGTTAATGTTAAAACAAGTCTATAATCAGTGGTTTTTGAAAGAAAATTTTTGAGATACGAGGTTTTAAAATTTACATATTCTTAGACAATTCGTGTCGGTTCTATGAGTTATGAGGTTTTGTCGTTACTAAATATATATTTTTTTTACTTGTAGATGTCACGAAGTGCGCTTATTTTGAAAATGGCGTTAAAAGAAAATGCAAATAATATGCTAATGGTTTCTAACTCAGATCGTAACATTGAAGTTGAAGTAAATAGTCCGGAAAACTACTTACCAAGAAGCAGCATGATAAACTTGGAAAATGACCAACAAGTACTGTTTGAGGACGTGTACTTGTCTAATGTTCTACAAGAAGTGCCTATGAAGTCAGACTCGAGCGAAAAAAATATTTTTGAGGGAAGTATAAATCAAAATACTGACATAAAACCCGATTTACAAGATGTTAGCACTACACTATAAACTTGTAGAAAAAAATTACGGAAAAGACTAGCATTAGATGTAACAAGAGCAGCAGCTTCTATGTCACCCACGACCGAAGAGTGTAGCCGCTATTCTGTATCGGAATTAGAGGAAGAGCCGTTTGAAGACTCTGGGTCAAGCTATTGTCCTAGTGATGAGGATGAGCCGAGTAACAATACTACTAACAGAAAGCGTAGACTATGGTCAAAAATGACTTTAAAAACATCTGCCAATCCTTCTGGCCGTGATGCGAAGAGCAATATTTTAGAAAAAATAACAGAAAATTCAACAGACGATACTAAAAAAAGAGCAAAAAAAGGAAAGGCAGAATCAAGTAATTGGAGAAGGAACAAAGCGAAAGCTTTTAGAGAAGTAGGGAAGGAATATGAAGGAAGAAAACGAGGAAAAAATTGATCTAAATATGAGAAAGTCAAAAAGATCCCCAGAAAAATGGGAGAAAGGTGCAATTCAAAAAAAATGTACAATTTCCAAAAATAGACAGTGCAGTGAGATAACTGATGACCAGAGACAAGTATTGTTTACTAAATTCTGGTCGGACATGAATTGGAGTCAACGGAAAACCTTTGTTGCTGCTTTAGTGAACAAAGCCCCAACAGCTCAAAAAACCAGTAAAAAGAAGTCACGTCGACAGTGTTCTTTGTTTTACCACCTACAGGTTAATGATGTCATGCTACCAGTATGTAAAAAAATGTTCATTTCTTCATTGTCTTTGGGAGAATGGTCCGTAATAAATTGGGCGAAAAATAGTCATAGCTCTGGCATTGTTACACAAACTTCTTCTTTCCCAAACAAACAAAAGGCCATTAATGTACAAAAAAGATCTGCAATTAATGGTGGAATTCTGTAACTTCTCGGAAGCTCCGGCTATCGTAGGCCCTGGCAACGAAGTGACGTTGCGATGACGATTTCAGAATTTTTAGAGTTAGTGACGTAGAAGTGTCAATTTACGATTTTTTGCACATAACCTTTATGTTTAACATGTAAACAAACATCATCTCGTAAACATATACCAAATAGACGGAGAGCTAGCTACAAAAAACAGCATCGATTTGGTACACGGCGTTTGAGTTCGTGAACTGTAAGAAAATACTTACTACAACCCCGAATGGCATTTCTGGCTGTTCGTTCAGGCCGCAAAAGAAAATTACAGCCAGTTTTCCACGACGAAAAATGTGCCGGAAAAACTGATGAGGTACACGCGTGAAAATTGATGCATGCTAATGTGAGAACCTCAACTAAGAGCGGTACACTAATGCCAGAAATGAAAAAGGTTGGGAAACCCTCGCCAGACGCGACTCAGAGATTCGGAAAATCCCTACGAAAAAACCGACAAGGTACACGCGTAAAATTTTTTTCACATGAATTTGGGGACCTTCACTAAGAGCGGTGCATTAATGCCAGAAACGGGATCGGTCGGAAAACCCTCGCCAGAAGCGATCCAAAGTTCGGGAAAATCAGTCAAAAAAAACGACATGGTACACGCGTGAAAAATTTTTTTTGCGCTTCTAGGGACCTCAACTAAGAACGGCAAAACAGTGCCAGAAATGTATCTGGTCGGAAAACCTTTTAAAAAAATTAAATAAGGTCGACGTAAATGTAAAATCGATAGCATTCGAAGTCGTTATCATCCAGAGCTTTTTCATTGACACCACTAGAAATATTGTTTTTTTCTACCCCAAATCAAAAAAAAAATCATCGCGATACGCTGAAAATTCGCTGAGTTATTTCATTTTTCGTAGCGCGTCCGATTTCAAGCCGCTTTCCCAGTTTCTGGCGTACCGCGCGGCCGGCCGCAACTCGTCTTTACAGCGCGATAACGCGCGTGTTTTTAATTTCAACTGTGGCTGGGGCAAGTATGTAAGCTAATAATTAAAATGAAGCCATATGAAAAAGCGAGATTATTAGCAGCCGTTATAGGAACATTTTTAACCTTATTTTTTTTTTTTTTTTTTGACAACGCTGCAATTTGAATAAAAAAGTACGTTGTTGATTTCAACATAAGACGATACTTTGAAGTAAAATTCTCACGGATTTTTCGTGCTCTCTCGCAGGTATATAATTGTATACTACCCTCCCGAAAAATGTGGGTCCGAGCAGGTAACATTTTTCGGCACGGGCCTTACACTATGACCTTGGAGGGAGAGCAGATGCTGCTTAACTCCGGCGCTGTTAGTCGGTGACTAACGGTCGGAGTAGAGTGTTGTATCTTTCGTTCGTTTTATTTCTTCCATCATGATTTCGAGTAATTCTCCAAAGAAATTAAAGTGTTTTTTAATTAATGATTGTGAAGTGAAAAGTATGAGGGATAAAAATAACTCTCCAATTATAAAATTCACGGTTGAATCTTTAGAAAAATGCCGTAAAGCATTACACGTTAGAAACGTGTTACAGTTAAAGTATAAAAGTATAGATTTGACGTCGGCTCACGTAGACACTTACGGTTATCACAGTATTTGCTACAAAAATGTTACTGCTCTATCGAGTAGTCAGTATGAAAAAAGTGAAAAAGTGAGGCCGTATCGCCGGAGAAGTTCTCAATTAGCTTCCCGCTCAAACTCCCCTATGGTGGATTATGATCAAGCTGAAGCAGGAACTAGTAAATCCTCAACGTCTACGACTGACAGGTAATTGAAGATTTTTTTATTTGCCTAATAGTACAAATTTCCCAAAAAAAAGTATTCAATCCGAGTTATATGCTGACATTTTTTGTAAAATGCACAATTTTAATCGTATGAAATTTATTTGATACTTCGATTAATAATTTGTAATCGAAATATCAATTATGTGGGAAATCCGATGATTTACAGTAGCAGAACATTTGATACGTTTGCCAAAATATTGTACCAACGATGGAAATTTTCTGAGAGCGATTGGGGACGCAGGTAGCAAAACTGTCTAGAAAGACACAGCTTGTTTACATTACCAAGTGGGTACTTGAACAGTTCATTTGCTGTCATGCTTTTTGTTTTATGCTATTTAATGAATTTATCAAATGAGCTTTTATTGTGAAAAAAGTGTACGCTAAATCTTTTTTGTATTTTAGCAATGACAAAGATGATAATGAGCCGCAAGGTGATGTTCTCATTGGCGAGGATGGAAAAGTCGTAGAACATGAGTGCGTATTTTGCGGTAAATTGCGAAAGCAAGTGCACGGTAAACGCGTTAAGATTAGTGTGTCACAGACCCAAGCATTCAAAGATAAAATCAAAGCAAATGCCAAGGAAATTAACGATAAAAAAATGATAGAATACGTAAATGGTCTAAATGATGATGATCCCATATTTTTTCACGTAACGTGCAGAACTGCATATTATAAATCGCATTCTCTTGCGCCAACAAAAGCTTCGTATGGCGAATGGCACGTTTCTCGAGAAATTTATGCGCGAGTTTATGATGAAATTTTTTTGTTGGTTTCGGAAAAAGTTATTAAGAATAGAGGACTCATTTTATTACCATATTTAGTCAATTGCGCTCGGACATTGCTTGAGACAGAATACAAGTCTGCTTTCGGAACATTTCATCAAATTTTCACCGCTTACAAATTGGAAAGTAAATTAGTTGCACAGTTTGGATCTGAAATCAAAATATTTACCGTTGCTAAAGAAAAACTGAAAATAATTACGAGTGCAGATAGAATTGAAATAACTAATGAACAAGTAACACAGTTAGTTAAATCTGAACGTATTTTAGAGTTGAGTTTACAAATCAGAAAAGAAATTTATTCCATAGAAAAAAAAACACTCCCAAAAGATATCTCAGCTACTGATGTTATCAACGGTGAGTGCCTAACTATTCCGCCTGGATTGTATCAATTAGTACAAGGCATGATTTGTGGTAGCGATCCCAGATCCGTCAAAAGCGAAAATTTGAAAAGGAAAGTCAAGTCGGTGTGCTATGATTTAATTTATAATGCAACCCATGGAGGGATTAAACCCTGGAAACATTTATGTTTAGGAATAGCCTTAAAAAGTATGACAAGTAGTCGTAATGTTGTAGATCTGTTAAATAAATTTGGACATTGCAGTAGCTATCACATTGTGGAGCAACTAGAAACCGAAGCAACGTATGCTTCAACTAATCGATCTGTCATTTGCCCGGATGATATCGAATTGCTAATAGAATGTTTCACTGGGGTGTCATTTGATAATTTCGATCGCTTTACAGAAACTAGTAGTGGAAAAGATACTTTGCACGATACAGTAGGAATAATATATCAAAATATTTTCGATAATAACAACTCCGAAATAAGGGAATTGTTGAGCAACGACATTAACCAATTAATGCTAGAATTTTATCCAGATTTTGATAGCTATTGCGATAATTCGGCCGTTAATTTGAATAATAGTGACACTAACACCATTGACCTTGAACCAGTGACATCGCCTCTTATGAAAAGACGTCGGTTTGAGGGTGTAGATACCCTAATCGATGATTATATAGGAAAACCAAAAATACGAGCTAATTTGTTACCGGTTGACGATGAGTTGAGAACGGTCAATGATACATCTTACAAATTTGCACGTATGCTAGATAAATGCTGGGTTATTTCAAAATTTTATGAAGTACCTAGAACGCCCATGTGGGTTGGATTTAATAGTCTAGTTGTTATTGATGACACCATCAAACAGAGAGTATCCTATTTAACGCCAATCAACGAGTCACCAACACAACGAAGGGTCGTTGCAGCAACGCTCAAAATGAGTGAACAAATAGCTAGAGAATGTAAACAACCGGAAATTCAAGTTTCGTACGATTTGGCAATAGCTAAAGTGGCTTTTCAAATTCAAGCTGATGAAAAATTTAAATCAATTTTACTAACTCAAAGAACCCCAAAGTACCAAAAGTTATTTATTCATCTTGGTGCATTTCACATACAGTGTGCTTATTTCAAGGCTACCGGAAAATTTATCGATGACTGTGGCTTAACGCATGTCATGGTAGAAAGCGAATTGTTAGCTTCTGGGTCTGTGAGTGGATTTTTGAGCGGGAAACACTTCAATCGTTGCAAAAAGCTGCATCCGATTGCTGCTTTGGCAATTCAAATTTTACATTTTGAGAGTTTCATTAAACTACATGACATGCAAATTAGCGATCAGCTTATGATATTAATCGTCAGCTTGAAATCTAAAAAAATAGACAAAAACTTCTTTGTTAATACAGCACACGCTGAATTAATTGACTTGATAAATCAGTATGAACAGTACGTACAAGAAACTCTCGACGGTAAATACGGTTTAACTCCAAAATTTTATTTAATGTACGTGGAATATATAAATAACTACCAAACATTTTCGCGAAGTATTCGTATGGGTGATTTTGATATGTACAAAATTATGATTAACAAACTCGCTGATTTATTTTTTGTGTTCAACCAAGTTAATTATTGTCGATGGATTCTTTGGTACATCGATCAACTTTTGAAAGTTTCACAAACTCATCCTTATATAGCCTACCAACTGCGAAAAGGCTTTTTTGGTATTAAACGTACCGATAAGTCATTTTCACGAATGCCTATTGATTTAACTCTCGAGCAAACTTACAATGCTGATGCAGGTAGACGGCTAACAGGAATCAATTGCTTTACAAATTCGATAAGCGCTCGACAAAAATGGTCTAAATCTCATTGTTTTCGATCAACATTGACTACGCATGTTCATACTGAAGCTGGTCTTAAAAAAAATCAAGATACGACAGCCGATTTAGAACCTCATAACATTATCAAAAGCACTGCCAGGGTAAAAAAGTTAGTTGATACTATAAAAAAGAATTATATGAATCCTTTCGATCCTGAAATCGACAAAACTTTACTTTATAACATCAGTACAGGGAGACCAGCTTCGGCCGAGATAGCTAATTTTCTGTCAAATGTAAATGTTTTGGGTACTAATTTAAAAAATGAATTCATTAAGGAATGTTCTGAGTCACCGGATCGTTTTGAAAAAGCAATCAAATTGAATAAAATTTTAAATTTCGTATCTGGAAATAAGAAACAGACTGTGAAAGTTACTGATAAAGAAAAGTCTATAAAAATGCAGAGAGATTTATTCGGTAGAATATTAGTGATTTCCTTGAAACATGAACCGGACGTTCCTAAAATTATGACATTTCCATTGACTCCACTGCCAACTTGTTTTTGTCATTTGGACGGATCGATTTACTCAACAGCAAAAAGCGCGCTTTTACATCGTATTGTAGGACCAGACGATTCAAGTACTATAACTAATTATAGATGTGATGTTATGATTATTGACGGATTTTTTTATCTGTATACTCTACGAGAGACTGACATTACATATGCTAAAATATCAACAAGTATTTTGAAAAAGCTCGTCGCCATAAAAGCTCATAAAATTCATCTGGTATTTGATCAATATTTATCGCCATCAATTAAAGACTATGAAAGAAACAAAAGAGGTATTTCATCAGACCGACAATACTTAATAACAGGGGACATGAGATTAAAATCCGCTCTGTCGACAGAACTGCGCGAAACTAACTTCAAGAAAGCTTTTGTACAATTTTTAATACGACATTGGCAACAGGCCAAAATGGCAGTCTTTTTCGAAAATAAAACAGTTTTCATAAATTACGATGAATGTCACGAGTTTAAGCAAGAAACTGGAAATGATGGTCTACAGTCGGTTAAACATTCTATTAACGCTTTGTTCACGGCACCTAGACATGAAGAAGCTGATACTAGAATAGTTCACACGGTTTGCAATCTCGATGAAAGTGGAAAAGTAATAGTTAAATGCGATGACACCGATATCTTTATTATTTTGCTTGGAAATATGCACAAATTGAAATTTGAATTAGAAATTAGTTTGTTATTTGGCGTTTCCGATAATATGAGATTTATTGACGTGACTCGTATGTACGCTGAATTAGGAGAAAAATTATGTAAAGCACTTCCGGCTTTCCATGCTTTCACGGGTTGCGACTATAATCCGTCGTTTTACAAAAAAGCAAAGATACGGCCTTATTCTCTTTTGTACAAATCAGAATCATTTCAAGTTGCTTTTGGTAATATGACTGACGAATCTATGGACCGTAAAAACGTGTTTTCTGAAATTGAGAAATTTATATGTTGCATGTACTCTCAGCCAAAGAGCTCAATTACAGTTGATTCAGCTCGACATGCAATATTTATGAAAAAATTCGATTTTAAAAATACTGATGAATGTTTTGCAAAATTAAATGCTAAAAACATTGATTCAACGATGATGCCACCTTGCCAAAGAGAACTATACCAGCAATTCCTACGGTCACATTATATTGCTGCTGTATGGGGAAATGTCGAAAAAAAAATTCCGACAGAGCTGAAACCTGATGAATGTGGCTGGAAGAAAGAAAACTTCACCTACGATTTTTGTTGGTTTGAAGGTGACCAATGGCCAGCACGTATCAAAGATATTATTATAGAAAAAGTTGCAGAAAGTAATGGTACATAACTTTTTCTATCACTTCATTCTACTTTTTTTTTTAACGCGTTATTCAAGGTATTTTTCATTTATAGATGAGACATCTGAGGGTGCAGATGAAGAGACAAATAAAAGTAACGTACAAGATGAAGAAACCGACAACGAATTTGATGCGGAGAGTGATACTGATGACAGCGAATGTGACGTGGAGAGTGAGGCAGATGAATGAATTAAAGTGATGTCATACCGATTGCGTAATTTTTACTATCAATGCGCAAAAACCAGCGATTCTGTAAAGAAAATGAAGCAGGAATATTCATTCTGTATTATAGTTGTATATTTAGGATTTTTATAATTAAGTATATATTTTTGGTATTGAAAAGCATTATTTATTTGATTTATGATTCTCCTGTATCTATAGCTATAATTTATTATCAACCGAGAAAAGTCATAAATCTTTTCTTTCCATGCTGAGTGTTTAGTATATAATCTTCTATTTTATTTTTAATATACATACGCAGTTTAAAATTTGATTTTATACAAACATACATTCATTTAAGACATGTAAGAAATTGAAAATTAAATACGCGCGTTATCGCGCTGTAAAGACGAGTTGCGGCCGGCCGCGCGGTACGCCAGAAACTGGGAAAGCGGCTTGAAATCGGACGCGCTACGAAAAATGAAATAACTCAGCGAATTTTCAGCGTATCGCGATGATTTTTTTTTTGATTTGGGGTAGAAAAAAACAATATTTCTAGTGGTGTCAATGAAAAAGCTCTGGATGATAACGACTTCGAATGCTATCGATTTTACATTTACGTCGACCTTATTTAATTTTTTTAAAAGGTTTTCCGACCAGATACATTTCTGGCACTGTTTTGCCGTTCTTAGTTGAGGTCCCTAGAAGCGCAAAAAAAATTTTTCACGCGTGTACCATGTCGTTTTTTTTGACTGATTTTCCCGAACTTTGGATCGCTTCTGGCGAGGGTTTTCCGACCGATCCCGTTTCTGGCATTAATGCACCGCTCTTAGTGAAGGTCCCCAAATTCATGTGAAAAAAATTTTACGCGTGTACCTTGTCGGTTTTTTCGTAGGGATTTTCCGAATCTCTGAGTCGCGTCTGGCGAGGGTTTCCCAACCTTTTTCATTTCTGGCATTAGTGTACCGCTCTTAGTTGAGGTTCTCACATTAGCATGCATCAATTTTCACGCGTGTACCTCATCAGTTTTTCCGGCACATTTTTCGTCGTGGAAAACTGGCTGTAATTTTCTTTTGCGGCCTGAACGAACAGCCAGAAATGCCATTCGGGGTTGTAGTAAGTATTTTCTTACAGTTCACGAACTCAAACGCCGTGTACCAAATCGATGCTGTTTTTTGTAGCTAGCTCTTGGACTAAAAATCTTTCAATTTAAAATTTTAACTAATAAGAAAATTGTTTGAAATATAATATAGCGGTTGCTTTTTTGCATTGCATTTTTTTTTAAAGAAAATGCACGGAACATTTTGTAATGCCAAGACATAGTATAACCATATGTTTATACTGCTAGCAAGATAGCACGAAACACTTTGGAAAATTTCAACAAGAACTGCTATCATTAGGAGAGTTTCAAAGGACGTAGTATCGCACTAGTGTATAGTGAATTTGCAGATAAATGTCTTTTCAGGCACATTTATGGATGATGAAATGTGATTTTTTTATAAAGCCAACAAGAACAGATATCCCTATCAAGTGGACATTGTTTTTCTTACAAGAGTACCTAAACACAAAAAAATACATAAACCTAGCAGACAATATCCACAGAACATAAAGCATGTGAAATGTGCACAAACTAATTGTTTGAAAAAGTCTATTATGGTATCGTGTTCACAATAACTTCACAATTTAAAGTTGACTTTTTCATAAGATTTTCTAATAATAAAACTACATCAAATTGAGAGGATGTTTAACTTTATATTATGTTGAAGAAGATAAGAGGAAATTTACCTGTTTAGTCAATGAATTTCTTTATTTGTAAGTCAAACCGCAAAGATTTTATCAATATGTAACTATATTGAACGATTAATGTTTTAGGCTCCAAAAAGGTAACATTAAGTTTTAATAGCATAGGCCAAAGTACATAAATGGTTGAAGGATATAGATGATTTTGTATTTAGAAAATCGACCAATCCTGTGCTGTATTGTTGTACTTGGTACACCAAATCATTCGATATTATTGCAGGATTTTGTTGTCGAGCCTCTGAAATTATAGTAATTGAAAGTTCTCTTTATTTGCAGTTTTTACAGAAGAGTAATATTCATTAGGCTGAAATTTGCACTTTGTCAACTCAAAAGAATGTAAAAAATTATTGTTTAATAAATTTACCAGCAAGTATTATAAAACAATAGAAGACATTTGACTCATATAATTATACTAATATTGGATATGAATTATATGTTTACTATAAAATCTTAACAATAAAGATCAAAAAGAAAAATAATAATACTGAACTAGAAATGTGAACTTTGAATAATAGGTACTCAAATAGAAATTGTTTGTATAAATATTGAAAAATAAAACACATTTTATTGTCAAATATATTTTTTTTTATTAACCTTACCATAATAGTGCTGAAATTTAAAAAAATTACAGTATGTGAATATAAAAAATATATATACAAAAGGAGGGTGTTCTTCATCGGCTAAAGGAGGAGCAAGTATATCAACATGTGTGCCATCAATTACACCTACATCTCGTGCATCCCATTTTTCATAAAAACTAAACAACAATAATTTTTAGAACGTTTAGAAAAGATATGATTGCCCTTGGTAAATATATGAACTGGGTGCTATCAATTAAACAAAATACATCTCCGGTCTCCCATTTTTTATCATAAAAACAAAATAAGGAATTATTTTTAGAATATTTTGATACAACATAATTACCCTTACTTAACACGATTCTTCGATTCACAATCACTGGGAAATTTTATCCATTCAGGGAATAAATTGTTTGATATTACAAGACAGGCCTGATGAACTATTCGACTTACTGAATTCTGACTGAGAGAAACAAGGCTATTAATACCAACACTATTCTGATAGCTGCCTGATGCTATGAAATTTAATGTTGTTAAGACCTGTAACAAATATATAATGTGCACTATAAAGTTAATATGCATTTCAAGTGATGTTTATGATAATAACCTTCAAATGTAATGGTATATTTGTTTGTTATATGTCCATCCAATAACTGGATCAGGTTTTGAACAGTGCCCTTATTCAGTCTAAACATTTGTTTAAAATGCCTGTTTGGTATTTCAAAAGGATATCCGTGATTTCTTAAACGTTTTCGGAATATACGCATATAATTTCTAAAATAAAGAAAATAGAGAATATTATATATACTCTATATATTTTATATTATCGATTACCTACCTGTTGTGATCTTCATCTAATAATAATGCTATAAAGCCATTCATATTTGCAAATATAAAACAATAATAAATATAACGAATAAACAAACAGGAACAATAATAGATATAACAAATAAACAAACAGGAACAATAATAATTATAACAAATAAAGTAACAGAAACTATAAATATAACAACAGGAATAGTATATTAACAATAATTATATAATAATAATATAACCACAATATAACCAACAAAATCTTTACTCACGAACGTTTTGACATTTCTACGTCACTAACTGTAAAAATTCTGAAATCGTCATCGCAACGTCACTTCGTTGCCAGGGCCTACGATAATCGGAGCTTCCGAGAAAGTTGCAGAATTCCACCATAAATCGTTTCTTGAAAGGTTACCTAAGTTACCCTCTCATTATTGTCGTGCCTCCACGAGTAAAAGGTATTTAGAAACTGTATTTAATTCATACAGTGAAGTCTATGAATTGTATAAAAAAGAAGTTGACAAGGAGCTAATCTGTAGCAAGCCAGTTTTTATGTCTGAGATGAGAGAACAAAATGTAGATGTTTTCCAACCACGCAAAGACCAATGTGATTTATGTTTCAGCGTCAAGCAAGAAAACGTATCTAATGAAGACAAGAAAAATCACTGGACAAAGATAAAGCGTTGACTGGCAAAGTGTGTGCATATACGATGGATGTCCAAGCAGTTCAATTGGTTCCTTGTCTACCCGCTGGCATGATTTATTTTAAACAAAAACTTGCTTGTCGCAATTTTACTATTTATAGTTTAGCGGATAATAAAGTCGTGTGTTATGTATGGCATGAAGGCGAGGGTGGATTGGATGCAAATTGCTTTGCATCCTGTTTGATTGATTTTTTAGACACAGAAGTACAAGAAGAAGATAAAAACAAAACTAAAATATTTTACACTGATGGATGCTGCGCACAAAACCGAAATAACATATTATCAAATGCCTTATTTCACTATGCTGCCTCAAAAAAAAGTTACCATACTTCAAAAATATTTAGTAAAAGGACATTCCCAAATGGAATGCGACAGCGTCCATTCCACTATAGAGGCAGCAAAAAAGAAAAAAGAAATTCAAGCACCTTCAAATTACGTACAAATAATTGAGCAGGCAAGGAAAGCTGAAAAAGGACCTTATAAAGTAAAATACATAGATTTTAATTTTTTCAACAGCTATGACGAAATTAAATATTTTTCATCAATAAGGTCTGGACTCAAAAAGGGTGAACCTTGTGTCACAGATTTGCGAGCTCTAAGATATTCTTCACAAGGAATTGAATATAAATTAAATTTTGATCATAAATGGTCTTCTTTGCCAAAAAGAATAAATTCCATTGGTTCCATTAAAAAATTGTATGATGCACCCCTTCCAATTAAGGGTGATAAGTACGATCAGTTACAATCGCTTAAGGCAGTTATTCACAAAGATTATCATGGATTTTACGACTCATTGAGAAAGTTCTAAATATTTTGGTTGTACATATTTCATATTTGTATTTAGTTTTTAAGTTTAAACACTTATATATTACAAAAAGGGATACTATTTTTTTAAATTGTTAAATCTCGTAACTCACGAGAATTTACGTTTTTTAAAAAACGAAACCTTGTAACTCGTTTTATATATTTATTGCTTAGTTAAAATATAACTTACATTTTTTTAACTTACTTAACTTAGTGTTTATACTCTTTTTTAAGGATGTTGCCAAATACATATTTTTTTTGACAATTTATTACAGTTTTAGAAGTTTTTTTTTATTTTGTGAAAATTGCCTATTTTTCAGATACGAGTTTTTGACTTTATGACGATGATATGTATCTCTTTTCAGTATATTACAATTTCTTATCTGCATTTACTCCTTCGTCCGGCTAATGTATGCGATGATGAACAAATGTTATCATATCTATTTAGCGAATACTTTCTCTGTCTCACACTGACCTATCAGTCGCGCAGCGAGACTCCTCCCAGCGGTCTGTGTACTGTACGTGCCTTTGTATTTAGATTGTCTATGTATGCATTAGTATAATAATAAATAAAATATCTTTCATTTTTTCCTTTAGTTTTACTATTTCCTTAATTAGCTTATTAATTTTGTCTTCAAAGATAACGAGCTTCCGGCACGATTCTATTCCATTCGTTATTATTATAATTATGTGGGTATTTCTGCGACTGTGAATTAGGTAAACTAACAATACATGAGCGAGATTTCCTGTGCTTTCAGGTTTTCCTTTGTAAATTTGCTCTCGCCTGACATAAACGGCCCGATTTTACGTTACGGTTTGTTATGAGTTCGTTAGCATAGATATTAAAATTTATACGAAAATTACGTTTTTTTTTTTTTTGTTAGCATGCAAGCAAATAAAAATATGTAAATGTATGCATGTGCTTCTCATATTTTGTTTCGCTATATGTTCACTGTTTTATTATAGCTTTTTGTTTATTAAACTTTAGATTAAAATACGAATAGTTTAAATTGTTTTCAAACTTTACGTAAAATTCGATAAACATATTATATGATGAAAGTTATTATGTGACTAGAGTATACAGGTCAATAAGCTGAACGTCGGAAAAGTCGTATTCAGAATAAATTTTGGTTTTATTTTATCATGGCGCAGGTTTTAAATCCCTGGAGTGACAATGTGCATATTTTCTCTATGCAAATTAGAAAAACTTATATAACATACGGGGGTGATTTCGAAACTACGTGGCCTAACACAGAAAACGCATTTTTTTTTGACAATTACATTTTATTTTTCAATATAGTCTTATGTTGGCTGAACACACTTTTTCCAACGATATTACAAATTACTAATGCCTTCATTTTTGGTTGATGAATCCAAGTCTTCGAAGTAGCTATTTACAGCAGCAATTATCTCGAAATTATACAAAAATCTCTATCGCCCAGCCATTTTTTCAGCTTTGGAAAGAGTCCCAATGAATTTGAAATGAGATTTGTTACGAGCATTGAATTCTGCAAAACATTCTCCATTTAACCGTTGCTCTATTTCTTCAAATATACAAATGTATTGAAAAAATTAATATCTTCTTGGTAGCAGTGGCAAATGATGAGCAAAAGTAATAACAGTATGACAACTGGTTGTCATTTAGAATACATTGACAATTGTAGAATGTAAATCAAATATGTATGAATGAAAATGTGAACAATAAGCATAGGACAATCGGTATTACTTATGCAGTTCCATTAAAAGGTTTAGGTCTACCTTAAACTGTTCAATTAATGTAATTATATAAATAATAACGATGCAACTATGTAATTAAAAGACTTACGAGTAGAGCTATTGGTATTATGAAAATATAGAATGTAAAATCAGTCATGTATAAATGAAAATGTAAGTAAATAACGATAGGACAACCGGTATTACTTATGCAGTCCCATCAAATGGTTTAGGTTTACCTAGACATGTACATTTGATAGAAAATACACAAACAATAAACGTGGGCGTGGGTTAACTTTTTTATATATCCGACAAAATTTGAAAAAAATATGAACATAAGGAACACACACAAAATTTTATCAAATTCGATTATAGAGTGAGTCTCATTTCAAATTTATTGGGACTTTTTACAATTTTGAGATATTTTGAAAAAAACAATATTTGCCGATTTGAAATTTCCTCAATAACTCTGACATTGTTTAGACACTTTTTTAAGGCAATTTGTTTGGTGTTAACAGTAACCCCCGATTTTCAATTGTTTCCAAGTTATTAGCGTTATCTTTTGTTTTTCTTATGGCGGCCATATTGGATACTTAATTAGTTCGATAGTCTTTAAAAATAGATTTTTAATAATGTAAAACATGCCTAACAAATCTTTATTTATAGATAGATAGATAGATAGATAGATAGATTTTATTCGTGCGAGACAAAACAAATGTATGCACATGTCAATAAATATGTCTATATAATAAATGTACAATGCAAACACTAAACATATCTAAAAAATAAAAGTACAATGTAAACATTAAATATTACAAACTCTAATGTATATTCAAACAATGTACGCCATTTCACAGAGCAAAAAAAGATAACAAAAAAGAAATTAAAGCTTCTTGAGCATTTCCACAAACTCCTGGACATCATAAATTGGATTGTCTTTTAGGAAGTGTTTAAGGGTTAAGTTAAACTTTTTTTCATTCAGTTCTTTCCAGGTTTTCGGGAGTAAATTATATAATTTTATTGATTGATATCTAAATGAGTTGATATTCCGGGACAACTTAAAATGTGGTTGTTCGAAACATCCATGTCTGGTTTCGTAGATGGTTTGCTTTGCAAAGAAAGTCAAATTATTCCTGGCGTATGTAATACAATCAAAAACATATTGACCAACACAGGTGATAATTCTCAACCGCTTGAACGACGGTCTGCATGAATCCATGTTACTTATACCCAGCATAGTTCTTATTGCTCTCTTCTGTGATATCAGAACCCGATGTATATGCGCCGAACCGCCCCACAATATAATACGATAACTCATGACACTATGAAAGAGAGCATAATATGCCATCAATAAAGCACTCTGATCCACCATCACCCGCAGTTGTTTTAAAACAAAAGTACTAGTAGACAGGCGCTTGGTCAAACTATCAATGTGGGGCCCCCATGTAAGCTTAGAGTCTAGGAGCAAACCCAGACATTTAATAGGCGCGGCATTCATCAGCTTCATGTTGGGATTCAACGAAAGATCCAACACCTGCGTTTTCCCGGAATTCAAGCAAAGTCTATTCCCATTAAAGTAATCCCCAACCCGCCCCAGTGAACCCATCAGGGAGTTATGTAATTCGTCGTAATTTTTATTCGCAACTAGTATTGTAGTGTCATCAGCATACTGAACAGTCTTACACATAATATGCTCGTTTATATCGTTGACGTAGATAATAAATAGCAATGGTCCCAATATTGAGCCCTGAGGCACCCCGAAAGTGATTGCTTTCAATGGGGACGTATCTTCTTTAATTTGAACACACTGCTGTCTGTCCATGACAAAACTTGTAATCAGTGAGAGAGCAGGTCCCCTAAAGCCATAGTATTCCAATTTAATAGACAATATATCATGAGACACACAATCGAAGTCTAGGAAAGCCGCCGTAACGGCATTCCCCTTCTCCAGTTCGTCGCTAATGAAGTTGTATAATTCAACCAAGGCTTTTACCGTACCCTTATTACTTCTAAATCCAAACTGATTAATGTTTAAGATCTTTTTGCAGTCCAAATACTTTTCTATTCTGCTCTTCAATGCCAGTTCCATTAATTTTGATAACACCGGCACTATAGATATTGGGCGATAATTCGATAATGAATTACCGTTCCCAGTTTTAGGAATAGGTGTTACTCTGGCAATTTTGAGACATACAGGAAATATCCCCGCCGTAAAACAAGAGTTTATAAAATACGTTATGTGTTCTACTAGTTCATATTTACCTAATTTTAACGCGGAACTGTTTAGCCCGTAGTAATCTAAAGATTTTGAGTTACTTAATCTGTCTATTAAGCAGCATACCTCTGCACAGTCCACCGGATACAGGAAAAACGACGAACCATCACCCCGCTCACTAAGGCCCCTAAGGCAATCTGTGTTGCAATCAGAAACACTGCAGACCAATTCCTTACCGATATTGCTAAAGTAGTCGTTCAGTACTTCAACGGTAAAGTCTGATTCCGCTTTGTGTGTTTCCGGTTTGATAATACACCAAGCTGTTTTTTGCTTGTTATGTGATCCCATGATGCGGTTAGTATTATAGTTTATGGTTTCCGCTTTGAGAGCTAATTTATATTTATTTTTAAAGACAGTGTACACCCTTGTAAAATCAGGATTACTCTTACTGAAACGATGTAACATTAGTAGCTGTTCCCTCATTTCCCTAATCCGGCTAGAATAATGAATGCCCCGCCTACCACGTCTGGCGTATTTGATAGGAAACGAGGTGTTGTAACAATCGACGATATTATTCAATAAATTTTCGGCCATCTGGTCTATATCACCACTAGAATAAAGATTAGACCAGTCTAAATTCAGAAGCGACACCCTATAATTAAAAACATTAACATCATCTATTACCCGGAAACCATTAACATTCCCATCGATGACATCCCCACCCTGCAAACTGTAACTCACCAATATGCCCCTATGGTCCGACAGTGCTGGTTCAATGACCTTCACATTAAGCCCATTTCTGTTCGCATTTGAGAAAACATTATCAATCCTAGTATTGGATATGTTTGTTATTCTTGTGTAATCGTTCACATCATACCGACGCTACGAAAAAGATTTTTAATATATTTGGCCTGGCTCGAATCCCGCGCAAAGTCAATATTGAAATCCCCCACACAGACCAAACCCCTGTTCACCGGTATAGTATCAAGAAAGTTAGTTAGATTATTGCAAAAGGCATGGTAGTCTCCATTTGAGGATCTGTAAAAGTTACAAATAATTAGGCCCACACCTGTCAGTTCAATGGCACAATTCTCAAAGTCAAATTCATGAGTAAGATGTTGGCAAATATTAATTTTCTTAAATTTAATTTGTTTTTTCACAAAGATTGCAACACCTCCGTGTTGATGAGCTGTTCTACAAAATTGGGCAGCCAGAATGTAATTGTGTAAATTAATATTCGTAATTTGATCATCATGTGTCCATGTTTCAGCAAAGCACAAAACATCATATTCATTCTCTGACAAAAACATGTTTAAATCTAGTATCTTATTGGTGATACACCGTATATTAATATAAAAAATCGACATGATAGGCATGCTATGCGATCGATATGAACATTTAAATAAATTTTTACTCTAATACGAAAGAATATAGGTTAAATAATAATACATAAGTATTACTGTTATATGTATTGTACGATGTATTTCTGTAAATACATTCATTATCGATTCATTATCAATATCATTATAATTACGATTAAAATAAAGAGATATCCATCAGTATGGTATTCTTTATTTAAACGATCTGATTACCAACAAAGTATTACACTGGAATTCCAAAATCTAGTGTTTATAGAACGTTGAGCAAAAACAAATACCACCCATACAAACCAACAATTGTACAGGATTTAAGCGATAATGACTATTAGCAAAGATTACAATTTAGCAGGCGTATCTACAAAAATGTGATGATGATACTGATTTTCCTAGGAAAATACTTTGGACAGATGAAACACGGTTTACCAATTGTGGAGTGTTCAACAGCCATAACTAGCACTTGTAATGGTACAGCCCATTTTCATCTATTAATTTTATAATTGTTATTATTTTTAAAAATTTAATTAACTTTTTTTTATTAATATTTAAAAAGAAATATTTAAAATCAATGAATGCATTATTGTATTATTAAGTCGCAATTAATCATAGGTTTAGTATGTATTTATGAGTAAGAAATGTGACGCCAAAAGTTTATATTAACGTGATAAACACTCCGATAATAATATACATTCCCACAGCTAAAAGAAAGTGTACGTGCGTGTGAATGGGAATGGAAACACCCGAACTTTGTAGAAAGCGGGGAACCCCAAACATTCTGATATAAAAGGAAAATACGCGTTCAAGAACGAGAGAGTCGAAGGCGAGATACGTTAAATGTTGTATCAAAAGGCTAACTCCCAACAATAGACTACTCACAAGAGTCATTGTTAATATAACTTAAATAAATAATCGACAACTTAGATAATCGGCCACGGTCAGAAGAATCGTGACTATTTGTAAACAAAAAGTAATAAAATAGTGTTCAAAGTTCCACATAAGCAGTAAATGTGCAAAGTGTGATATTGATAAAATAAATATTGTGCTTCGCTTGGCAGAACAAGCAGATGATTCCGTTGAAGACAACGTAGAAATAAAGAAGACTTCACTGATAATAAACAGCCCGAAGTTCCCGCTGAAAACAGTATAAAAAAGAAGCTGAATAAGAAGAGTTAAAATAAGGTATTATTTAAATAATTATTGTTTGATGAATGCATTTTTTTATAATAAAGAATGAGAGATTGTGAAAATAAATTTCAAACAGAAAGGTGTTAAATAAATATCGTCTACAAAATATAAGTATAAAGTAAGTTGATATGTCTCGCAAGTGTTAATATGTATAGAAACACATATAATATAGTATGTACATTATATGTAATAAATTCTTGCTTTTATTGTTTACGTTTTAATATTGCAAAGAATCTACATAAATATTTGTGTCAGTTTAATATTTGTAAAAAAAAAATGTATTGAATTTGTCTTTTAAATATATTTCGTTTCCTTTGTTGTTTGTAAAAATATATATACAAGATTCATTGATTTCAATACAAGAATTATTAAAATTTTAAATGGTATTTTTTTTTATTAATGTTCAGGAACCTTTTTAATTAATCACATTTCTATTAACTCGAATCGCCCTGAGATAATCTGAGTTTAGCTGGTAAAACATTTTATATTTTCATTTCAAATTTAGCGTTATTTTTTTTATATTTAAATTTATTAATTTAGATATAGGGGTTTCTTTACATTATGTCGCCCAACTTTGGGGTTGCACCTTTACAGTATATCGCCCAACTTTGGGGTTGTACCTTTACACACTAGTCTATTGAAAATCCGCATTTGGTAAATCAAAGAAGATTTCTAGTTCGATTTGGTTTTAATCTCTGGTGTGGTTTGATTGGTACTAACTTTTATTGACATCTTTTTTGTTTTTTGAGCTTTTGTTTTTTCATTTTAGATAAACACTTAATACGTCCTTTTATCTATGATTACAATTTAACTGGTAATAGATATTTGGCTCTTAACGAACGAGATAATGCCTGCCCTAAGACAAATTATTAACCCTGAAAGCATGCAAAACATCTGGTTCCAGAAGGACGGTTGCGGTGCCCATAATGCTCGTGGTGTGCAACATTTTTTGAGAGAACATTTCAATGAGAGAGTTATTTCAAATAATGGACCGGTACAATGGCCTGCGAGATCGCACGACCTTACCCCCCCCACCTTTATTTGTGGGATGTCACTAAAAACAAGGTGCCTTATTCATAACCAAATTTAGTGGCTACTAAGGTCCAACTAAGACTCTACTAAAAAAAGTTGTATTCCTAATGGTGTTTAATAGCGTATTAAGCTTAGCAGTCAACTAAATTGTTAGTAGCGTGTAGGGGTATGTTTTAAGTTACAGCTCACCGTTAAAGCTAACCTAAAAGAACAAATTGGTACGAATACAAATAAACACATATTTGTCAGACTTCTTTTAGATCCAGGATTATAACTTTCTAATTAAATACCTTGAAATGAAAACATTTGCAGTTGAAAAAGATCCGCGATATGAACATACAAAATGAAATTCAATATCAAAAATGAAATTGTTAAAAGAGAAAAAGGAAGGAATGAGTGTATGAAGAGATATTTTTATATTTAGACTTTATTTTAAATAAAACATACTTATGATAATATGCGCATTTAATTAAAATGTCTCATTATATGCTAATCTAATGCTTAAAAATATTGCCAACATTATCATTAATAATCATTTTCATCGTTATCCTCATTATCAGTCTAATTCCACACAAAGTTAATGACAATGAGGAGATATTCTTTTAATGTGCAGGTTCCTCTGTTTGCAATTTTTCATTATAATATTCATAATGGATATTGTTACTATCGATGCCCTTGTTGTGTCCAGCTTAATGAAAAAAGCATCCGAATTTATTCCTCATGATTCCAAATGCTTTTTAAAAGACATTTCTTGTTGACATATAGAGTCTTATATTTTAACACAGGATTTGTCGTTAGTGTTCGTGATGGAGTTAACAGATATCTTGAACATGCATAACCATTATGCATGAAAACTGTTTCTGCTATACATACAATTTATATATAATCGTACCTTCTTTGCAGATTTTAGTTAATCTGAAATTGTAAATTCTAACCTTTTAATATTTGCGATATGTCTATCGTACGGATTTCCGCAAATTTAAATTTGTACATCCGTGCGCATGATCGTTCTTCATATTACCCTTTTGCCATATGCATTTTGATTTACATCCTACTACTTCGTAGCCACTAAATAAGCGTTTATGAATAAGGTAAATTAATAGCGTCTTAGTAGGTTGTTAGTAGCTACTTACTAGTAGCATACTAACACCCTATTAGGGTGATGATTATGAATAAGGCTGGAAGTATTTAATTTTGAACCACAAGGGAATCGAAAAATTTTAAGAACAACGAGTGCTGGATGTGCGAAGATCATTAAAGGAAAACACACTACGTAGGGTTTGTAACTCTGTTAAAACAAGGTACCAAAAGTGTGTGGAGCAGAAATTTATTTTACACGTTCATATATCTCGTATAAATAAAGATTTATTAGGTATGTTGTACATTATTGAAAAGCTATTTTAGGAACTATCTAACTAATTGAGAATCGAATATGGCCGTCATAAGAAAAACAAACGATAGCTCAAAGAACTTGGTAACAAATGAATTACTTATAAATAAAGATTTATTAGGCATGTTGTACATTATTGAAAAACTATTTTTAAGGACTATCTAACTAATTATGAATCCAATATGGCCACCATAAGAAAAACAAAAGATAGCGGTAACAACTTGCAAACAATTGAATCTCGGGCCTTACTGCTAACACCAAAAAATTTTTCTTAAAAGAGTGTCTGAACAAAGTTAGAGTTTATAAGCTATCGCATTAGGCGTTATCGAGTTATTGAGGAAAATTCAAATCGGCAAATATTGGTTTTTTTCAAAATATCCCAAAATTGTAAAGTAAAAGTTTGAAATTAGATTTGTTGCGAGCATTGAATTCTGCAAAACATTCCCTATTTAACCGTTGCTCTATCTCTTCAAACATACAAGTGTATTGAAAAAATTAATATCTTCTTGGTAGTAGTGGCAAATGATGAGCAAAAGTAATAACAATATGATAACTGGTTGTCATTTAGAATACATTGACAATTGTAGAATGTAAATCAAATATGTATGAATGAAAATGTAAACAATAAGCATAGGACAATCGGTATTACTTATGCAGTTCCATTAAAAGGTTTAGGTCTACCTTAGACTGTTCAATTAATGTCATTATATAAATAATAACGATGCAACTATGTAATTAAAAGAATTACGAGTAGAGCTGTTGGTATTATGACAATATAGAATGTAAAATCAGTCGTGTATAAATGAAAATGTAAGCAAGTAAGCATAGGACAATCGGTATTACTTATGCAGTCCCATCAAATGGTTTATGTTTACCTAGACATGTACATTTGATAGAAAATACACAAACAATAAACGACGCAACTATGTATGTGTTAAGATGTGTTTGTAGCTACAGACATATATGTTTCTACCTTGTTTGGTTTCGTCAGTGCAGCATAACGAGGAAGGTGTATGTTAAAGCACTAAATATGTATTGATTAAAAAATATAGTATTACTATATTTTTTAATCAAAAAATTTTATTTAATATTTTTTATTTTAAAATTCATTCGGACTTTTTACAATTTTGAGATATTTTGAAAAAATCAATATTTGCCGATTTGAATTTTCCTAAACTGTAACTTTGTTCAAACACTTTTTAAGACAAATTTTTTGGTGTTAGCAGTAAGGCCCGAGATACATATTATTATTATAGTGTTTTTATTATATTATTATTATTACTATTATATTATTATTCATTCATGCGTAATCTTGAAATGTTTTTTCTCGTTTTTATTAAAATTTGTAGGTCTCTTATTATGAGCAGGATATTAAATAATTTTAATTAGCATTTTTACAATGCCTTATTTATATGTATTATTTAATTTACCTTCCATTTGAAATAAATCGTGATCTTATTTTCATTTAGTTCTGTTGGTGCCATCTATTGAAAGTTTGTATAGTTATTCTCACGCTCTGTTTGCGTTGAGATTAATTAAAATCTCTTATTTGGACAATTTTAATTCAATGTTTCGTTGTTGAAAAGGAAAATGTGTAATTTTTAAATGACACTGACTATGTTGCAAAAACAGTAGCAACAAAGTTGTCGGATAGAAAATAATAATAATAATGACTATTCAATTCACCTGTCATTGTTCAAATATGAACCAATAAAATAGCAAATATTTACTTTCGTATCATAGCAACAGGAAATTTCAGCGATTATATCTTCCTAGAAGGTATTCAAGTGGATATTTTAAACAAGTGAAAGTTTTTATTAATGTAACTCATTTACTAACAATATTGAAGGTACAATTAGAAAAACTAACATTACTGCAGTGCTGCAGCAGACATTCTGGAACAGAGCTATCACTGGGAGTACCCGAGGGAGTACCTTTCTCTTGTAGCTTAATACCGTCACTATTACTGACAGATGTCGAAGTTGTACATGACACATTTGTTGTTGTAAAATTTCTTCGCATTTTGGTGATAATCGACTCGTGGTGCTCATCATCAAGCTGCAAGTACGATTTTATGGAATTCAGATTTTGGTGTCCCGTTATTTTCATCAGTTGTTGCTCTCCGACTCCAGCTTTCGCCAGAGATGATACAGTTGAAGAGCGTACCGAATGATTTGATATCTTCCTTCTTTTAACATCTAATCCAGTTTTTTCAGCTAATAACTTCACCCATTTACTGATCTCACATATACCAACTGGACTGTTCTTATACCACACCGCATTCTCAACTTTATCCCAAAACGGATTCGGTGTCAAAAACATCCTTTCTGTTTTCACATTTTTTCCTCTGTTCGATTTCAGTAGATAATACAATCTAAATAACAGAAGAATATTAATTATACCGTCTTGAAATTAAATATAAATAGGTTACCTAACTGGACACATATCGGTATTGCTTTTATTCTCTATCAACCACTTGCTGCCTGTCAATGATTTAGTTCCCCCCTGCGCAGTTTTCGAAAATACTGGATTATACTCAATTCTACCAGTTCTTCTTCCCTTGTTATCGAGTTCCTCCTTGAAGTAATAGGTGAAACAGTTGCTCCCTTCTCCTCCCCGCCAAGCTAGTTCGTAAGATGCTATTAAGAAAAACTTTTTCTGTAAACCGTCTGGGGTACTCTCATCTAATATGCGTATCATATTTAAGTATTCTGGTTCTGTAAGTGCCGCCGCGTTGCTGGTTCTTTTTTCAGGACACGCTTGCAGTTTTCTTCTTGTAGCATCCCTGGCGTCACGTGCTGACTTAAATATTGCATCAGAAAACGGGTTTACGTTTATTTTCCACTTATTGAAGAACATTTCTTGAACCATTTTCGCCGTCACGTTCCACATGTGCTTGATGACGCCTTCTTTATAATCGGACCCATCTTTTTTCTTCATATTACATGCCCACGACTTTAAGATGACATTTAAGTCCACAGGAGAAGTAGATTGATCCAGTTTATAGCCTTTTGCTGTTAAAAATGTACTAAATTGTCTCCATACTGAATCTTTGGATTTCTTCGTGTTCCAAGGGATATTTTCGCAAATTTCAGCATCGATTTCGTCTTCAGATTTCGTGCCAAATCTTTTCTCAGTTCCCATTATTTAGAAACACCAGTTTTTATTCAACGAAACGAACTAAATAGGAACACGATTCCAAAAATTTTAATGACAAACATAAATGTTTTTTTGTTGACATGGAAACGTAATCATGTGTAACTAAATTTTGAGTCATTTTAATATGAAAAATTGATTTGGTTCATTGAATAGTCTCTCGAATACGATTCGTAGTCAAAGTTGAGTCTACTATTTTTGTGGTGCTTTACACTCATGTCTTTCATAATTGCGAATACTACTCGTGCTCCGCACTCGTAGTATTTAAATGCAATCATGAAAGACATTCGTGTAACCACCACAAAAATAATCGACATAACTTTGACTACTCATGGTATTATAAGTGATTATTATTATTATATTATTATTATTCATTCATACATATTTGATTTACAGTCTACAATTGTACAATTGTCAATGTATTCTAAATGACAACCAGTTGTCATATTGTTATTACTTTTGCTCATCATTTTCCACTACTACCAAGAAGATATTTATTTTTTCAATATATTATTTATATATATATATATATATATTATGTAGAAGTGAAAATAATATCTTCCCTTCTTTCGTTTTTTTCTTAGCCGTTATTTTGTGTATTTTCTCTTTTTGTTCTTGGAATGCGGCTGTCGAGTTGACTTTGACTATCATGTATTTTCAATTTAATAATAAGTATTATAAACAAATTTACGGTTGTGCTATGGGCTCCCCAATATCGAGCGTGATCGCGCAACTGGTCCTTGAAGACCTTGAAGAAAATGTAATCTCAAAAATTTCTGTTGATATTCCATTCTATAAAAGATACGTAGATGACTGCATCCTTGCAGCGCCCCTACACAAATTAGATGACGTTATAAACCTGTTTAATAATTACCACAAAAAACTACAGTTCACAAGCGAAATCGAAAAAAACAACCAACTGAATTTCTTAGATATGACTTTAATTAGAGATGGTAATAACATAACTACTAAGTGGTATACCAAACCGACAGCTTCGGGGAGGTACATGAACTTCCTTTCTGCGCATCCAGTAACAATCAAAAAAAGTGTAGTTATAGGTCTTGTTGATAGAGCAATAAAATTAACTAGCCCAAAATATAGAGGGGAGGTCCTGAACATAGTCACAAATTTACTAAAAAGTAATAATTTTCCGGAACATTTCATTAAAAAAATTACTAAACAAAGAATGCATAAATTCTATAATAGTACACAATACCAAGGACACGAACCCACAGTAACATCAACCGGAAATAAAACAAAGTACTTAGCATTGCCATATGTACCCAACCTATCAGAAAAATCAACAAAAATGTTTTCTAAACATAATATTAAAGTAGCGCCTAAAAGCTACAACAACTTAAAATTCATAAATACCAAATTAAAAGACAAAATCAATAAAAATAAAATGACCCATGTAGTTTACTATATCCCATGCGGGACATGTGACAAAGTTTACATCGGCCAAACTATGCAACATCTCGACGAGCGTATAAAAGGCCACAAATATGCTAACAACATCACGGCATTAAAGAAACATAGTAATAAATTGACACATTCATTTGCCTTTGATAAAACCAAAATCCTCCATGTTGAAACAAATACTAAATTACGAGCAGTACTAGAATTAATTGAAATCAAAAGACACGAACATAATGCTGTTAATGACAGGAACGAAATTAATAATTTGTCAAAAATATATTTTCCATTAATAAAATAATACAAATACTATTCCCAAAACCTATCTGTATATGTTAACGTTGTAAATATACACAAATAAACTTGTTATCGAGAATTTTTTTCCTTTTAAAAAGAAAAAGCACCTGTTTCTTTAGAAGATCAGACGCACTCAATATATACGTTTTAGAAACGATGGAGTCCTGCTTTATAAGTAGAATTAATGAAAAGATGGTTGTAGAAAATATTAAAGAGTTAGTAAATAATAATTACAACCGTCATGTTTAGGTAAATTATAGATTAAATAATTTTAATATGTTAATAAATAACAAGCTGTGAATGTTTTTTTGTTTTTAAAAAAAGTACAATAGATATAATGTGTAATTGTTTCCAGACATGCTGCAATTTCTTTATATACACTGTTCTGATGAAGACAATAAAGTGTCGAAACGTTAACTCTTCAATTATTACTTACCACCAATAATAATATATAAAAAAAAAGCCGCATTCCAAGAACAAAAAGAGAAAATATATATATATATATACATATAAATGAATTGCCTAAACAGCTCTATTTCATTTAATTTACCTTAAAGTCCTCAGTATATAAAAATAATTTTAAAATTTATAATTCCTTATTTCGGAAAACTTTTCCATTAAATTTTCTTTTCGTATTTGAAGAAAGTTGTCGCAAAAAACGTTTTGGTGTCAGTTTATAAACAAGTAACTTCCATTTTTAGCATTCAATTACCAAAAAATCCCAACTATAAATTTATCTTAGGCACTCTCTGAACCCAGCAAAAAAAAACTTAAATTTTTATCGCGGGTTTCGTTTTTTCCCCACAACCAAAGCCTGCCATTTTCCGCATCACACTTGATCCCTAAATTAATCATTGCTTTCCGGGCGTTCGAACGCTCCACTGGAGTTTTTAAGAGAGGAAGAGAGCCCCCTTACCGCAGCTCACGGTTGCGAAGGAGCAGGGAAACTTTTTATCGAGTGTAGTTTGTCATCGCCTCAGTCCCCTCGGATTCCGGCAATTTGTACAGAGATTCCATTTCCATCGGCGGGCGCCGGAACGATTTGAAATTTAAATGGGTCCGATGGTTAAGTTCTTCTACTTCGATAATGCCTGCCTACCTACTCACCGAAACAGCCCCCCGAGTCTTCGCTCTCTCGCGATACAAAAATATGTTAAACGGTTCGGGGCTTCCGCATAAACTCACAGTTGTTCGAATCGCGTCGGGCCAATTTACTTTGATAATTCGGTGGCAGGGTCTCGTATAATTCGACAATAAATAAAGGAAGTTGAACGTCTGATCCGGACTCCTTTTTTTATATGAAGTATATCCTTTCCGCAAGAAAGGTTAAAATATGCGCGAAAGTAATACTATCGACACGTTTTCCATAATGGATTTTGGGGTTTCCCGACTTCCACTCAAATGCTTTTTATTCAATAGTAAATGGTGTGCTCATTGTATTATGAAATGATTCTTTTTTTTAAATTAATTGTATGTTTAGTGGTACAATGTTTATTGTCTCTAGAATAAATGTTACGTTATTTTGACCGGCTTTGTATTTTAGTTTCATTTTGAATAATAATTAATTAATTGTGATTTTGTGGTAGTTGTGCTTTCGTTTGGCCGACCCTGTAGTACGACGAAATACTGTTAGTTACTTTTAAGCCTTGGTGTTACACCCTTCCAAGAATTGAAATTGACAAATTCAAACAAGGGCGCAGACAAATGGCGTCGTCGAGAAACTAAAATTATTCATCCGTTCTGTACTGATAGTATAAAACGTTTGACCAAGCTAAAATAAGTAACACCGCAAAGTAATTCACTAAAGTTTCAGAAATTTTTGTGCTTACACCTTCAGGAATGCCTTACCTATCACTACCATTGCGTACCGATAATAAAGATGGAGAAAGGAACTGCCTCTAGCTCAGTGGCCTTGGTGGGCGTTGATTTACATAGAATCTCAGATGGATGAATTTACGGACGCCATTTCCTTAATGTAATATTCCTCACCCCAAAAAGATCCTTGATCCAGGAGAAAAATCAGTTAAAATCCCCAAAATAGCAAAAGTTAAGACAGAACCACGAATTCAACTAACAAACAATTTTATTGAGAAACAGTTGTTCCAATTCCGATTTAGGAAAGTAAAACAAAATATATTATAAACTAATTAAAATATATACTAGGTTACGAGTGGTTGCTGAATTTTTTTAAAAAAAAGTTAAATCATGTACAAGGTATAGTTAAAAACACAGTTGCTCGGACACCCTGTAGAACATTCAAATATCGTAAACAGTTTAATTGTTTAACATAAACTTAAGCTATGATAGCTGAGATCTTCGCTTTAGATCGGTTTCACATTTATATAAGTACAGGTTCACCCTGTATATATAGCGTAAGAATATAAACCACTAAAAGAACTATTTAAACTTAAGCTACTGCCTAATCCGCTAATAACCGGCAAGATTCTAAAATTATTTAAATGTCAACTTAAATTAAGAATTTAAAACAACGTTCTTTAGCTCTGAAGATACAAAACATGACAAATAGGCCTAAATATAACCCAGGCCTCCGAATACAAGAATGTCCTGGGAACAAAACTATCAAATTGAGCAAAGGTACTTAATGAAATTACGAAAAATTTTAAAAATATGCAAAAATCAAGCTATTGTAAATTAAAAATTAACACACATATAATAACAGAAATAACGTAATACAAATGGACTTATCTTGTCGAACAGGTGGGCGTGGTCAACACAAAAGGAAAAATTCTGGAATTTTCGCTACTAAACGATCCCCAGGAACAAAAGTTACCTCGTATACTGTGAGATGGAAGCTTGGCCCTCTGGCTCGATGGAGAAAATATTCTCTTCAGAAATTTCAAGGAATTTTCGCACAGAAAAAGTAAAATTACAAATGGCGGGTCACGTGCATCAGCGTTTTAAATCCCTCGTGTCGATATATATACGGGGAAATCGGCATGGAACTAAAAGCTACAGGCCAAAGGAAGAACGATATACATTAGAAATAATCCTATTAAACGGAAATCCCAAAGAAATGAATCAAGCGACCGCGTTCATTTATAATCAATAGGTACGTCAAAAATATTTTAAACGGAATAAATACTATTCCTCACTACAACTTCATCCACTTAAATAGTGTAAATTCTTGGGAATAGAATGGCAATATGCTCACAATTTGCAGTGCTTGATAACGGGTCGGAATCAAATCTGCCTCCGAACGAAAGATCGACAAAATGCAAAGAGAACGGTGACACTTCGATTTCTCACGATCAGATAACTCTCAACGACAAAAGAGGGAACTAATTTTGCTATAGCAGTGCCACCCACTCACAATTTAATTACTCCGTCGGTACTTATAAACTACAAAAGGAAGGAGAAGGTCTACTATTTACTTGAACGAGATAAGATAAATAAAAGGAAAATTCTTTAACACAAATCAACAATAAGAAGTGCATAATTAAGGGTATAATTAAGAAAACAAAACAGACGTAACTAAGGTTGCATAACATTCGGTCGTCTACACCACGCTAAAGGAGTTGCGAAGATAGATAGCTACTAAACGAACTACCCGCTCTTCACCAACAGATGGCGGGACAGTTCAATAAATAATAAAATTAATTCGTATTTATTTTAAAATACAGAAATGCATACTACTAAGATAATAACGCGATGGATAAAAATAAATCAACCGCAAATTGCTAACGTCAAGCGGCAGAGAACATAAGAAAATCTTATGAATATAAATAAAGGAAACAAAATTCCGGAGTATACAGTGCTGCTCAAAAATTAACGTAACATTAGGGGAAAACATGTCCGTATACTTTATTTTTAATTGTCATTTTTAAGGTGCAACAAACGAGGCAATTCTATTATTGTTTTTTTCTCAATTAATTAATTCTAAATTCATGTTTTGGTATTAGTACTGCCCTCTATCTCATTATTTGTGTATTGTTTCTGTACTCGGTCATGCGGGGTTTGGGAGTTGACGGTTTAACGCATCTTTATCGATTAATGTAGTAAGTACCGTAATAGCGGTTGAGTTGTTAAATTCCGCTCTGGTGTGGGATATCGCAAATGCCGATATTTTGTATTTTTGTCCATAATTAGTCATGAGACGTTTAATAGTTGAGGACGAGATATTGACTGCTTCTAGTTTCTATTATAAATATCTGGAAATTTAATTTCCGATGCTAAATTCAAACGCGCGGGATTGACAGTGCTCAACTGTAAAAGGCAATTGAACAATTCCAACAGCAAATTATTCACATTAGAAATTTAAGAATTTCTACTGACAATAACACTCAAGAACGCAATAATGAAGAATCTGCGAGGAAAAGACAAAAAACGACAGTTGGAGATAACAGAGCTGTTATTGCAAAGGAAGTATGTGACACTATTTTAAGCCAAATTAGCGACCGATTTGATTTTAGGGATCACTTAAGTGCAGCTAAATTTTAAAACTTATAGTAATTCATTTCCACAAAAACATTTTGATGAAACTGTGAAATCTTATCCTATGTTGGACAATGCAAAATTGAAAAGTGGATTATCAGCAATTTTTGGACCCGATGACACGTGTAACGTAGGTGGTGTTTTGCCACTTTTAGTGTTCATAACAAACAACAACCTAAAAAGGGTTTTGACGGAAACATAGAAACTGTTGGATATTATTTGCACAACGCCCATGTCGACAATAGAATGTAAACAATGTTTTTCACCCTCAAACGCATTGAAACTTTTGTGAGAAGCACAATGTCAGAAGATCGACTGAACGCATAGCGGTCCTATCATAGAAAAAAAATCATAGAAAAGAGTTTGACAACAAAGTCATAGACGCCTTTTCCAGTATCAAAATTAGGAGAATGGATTTTATGTACAAAAAAATAGGTAAGTTTTTTTGTGTGCCCACCTCTTTCATAACTCACGAGCCGCTACTGTAGAAATCTGATGATGACTGTAGAAATCTGAATGATGATTTTTACCTTCGTGAATTACAAACAGGGAATAGAATGGTGATATAAATAATTTAAATATGATTGATCAGCCACATGAGATCTTCGAACAACCTGATCGTCCACCACCATTTGGGAGTCACACCATCTCCACAACGATCGACTTCTACTGTTGGATGTTCCACAGATGTGTCTACTCGTACTGATAGGCAAGCAAATTGGTGTTAATACAACATTATCTAACAAACCAGTGAGGCGTACAACAAAACAATTTAAGATAAAGGAAAGTAAAATAATTAAAAATTAACCAAATCAATATAGAAGCAAAGGCCGAGCAATAACACAGTTAAATAAAGAAGTACATATAAACACATAAATCTACTAATATATCAACTATATGTGAGAGGGAAAATAAAAAAATAATTCAATTATATAATGCGAAATAGTAATCTCAAAATCAAGATTTTAATATCAAATTAACATACACAGGCCTCCAAAAATAAAGAACCAGAAATCTAAAAATAACAAATTAAAACTTAATTTTTTTTAATTTATAAGTTCGATAGATTTCTTTGTTCAGTATTTATTTCTTCTAAACTTTAATACGTGAAATACATCATTCCCTACGTCCAACAGCTTTTGAAGCAACATTAGGAGAATTAATTTTATGTACAAAAAAATAGATAAGTTTTTTTTGTGTCTTCCCTCTTTCATAACTTACGAGCCGCCACTGTAAAAATCTCTTGTCCTTTTAAGAAATATATAAGTAGAAGATTAGGATGAAGAATTAAAGGTTATAGCCATGAATAAATTATCTAGTTGAGACTCAAATTCATTAGATACGTAAAGAAATATACATATTGTAGAATCGCTCTCGCAACCGACATGCGCCACCAAAATTAAAATGGCGTCAAATTTGAGACATTGCAAAATTTGATGTGTCAAGTAATATTAATTTTGATACCATAACCCTAAATAATCAATTAGACTTGTGATTTTAGCACTACCGACAATAATTCTAATATGTAACTATTAATTTGTTAATAATTTGGTTTAAGTACTATTAGAAACCGAATATAATGATTATTTTATATTTGTATGAATTTGTCTGCTGTTAATAATTAAATATAAGTACAATAAAGGTAAGATTTTCAGACAGAATTGAACTTTTGGGGTTCATTTAAATTCAGAAATGTATTAGGTAAATATGTTCCAGTTAGTTTTACTATAGACAATAAAGATATATCCATTAAATGCATTAACATTAAAGTAATTTTACATGCAACAACAAGAAGGTCAGAAAAGTATTACACCAATTATAAAAACTTTTTTTTTGCCAAATTCTTACTGTTCACTATTATTATTCATACTCACTAACATACTAAAAGCAACTTGTTTGAAACATTTCTCGCAGGTATATCATTGATTACAACATAGTTTTTGCATGCTAATCAAACATTTTTGATTAAGCTAAACTCATCATTATTATTTATTTAAGCTTTAAACTAGTATAAATTCTATCCATTCTTCTATTACAGTCAACGTGTTTAACCCTTCTCAAATTTGAAAATTTCCTAAATATCACATGTGATCTTCAAACATTTATTATTATGTGACAATCACCTGCTTCTTCGATTAGATAGCTTTCTGTCTTATTACGGTACCATTGTTCTGTGAACATGCTTTAAACTAGCATATATTTCTTGTAGTTAAAGATTATATTTAATGCTGAATTAAACAATTCAACATCTTAAAGTATTTCAAATGTTGAGTATTCATAAGCTGAATCTTTGCTACTGATCAGAATTCAACTTACCAAGCAACTTTAAATTATAATACAATAATGAACAAGTATTTTTACTATCCCAATTTATAATGTACTACATTAATATTATTACAATACCATCACATATTTTTTAAATTATATAATCTTAATTCCATTCATAACAATAAATAATTACAAAATTAAAAGCGTACAGAAAATATACAGAAGTTATTTTCGAAAAACTATAAAAATAATATAACAGAAATATGTTTTAACTGCATTCCCCTATGCAAATGCTTATATTGTTGTCACATTAATAAACTCTATCATTATTTTATTCTGGATCAATTTCTTTGAGAAACACTAAATTTAGTTATTTAATTTTAGAATCGGCACACTTTATTCCACAACAGTTAAATTTCCTAACAAGTTATAGTTCCTAATAGGAACACATGTCTCGTACAATGTGTCATGCCTAACTTTTCCTAGTGTTTCTCTATGCTTTCCGTCTATGTTTGAAAGACAGGTGCTGACATCAATCATCCACAATTCTTCTATTAGGCAACATAATTATACCTTCTTAAAGTTGAAAATTTTCTAAACAGTATGTAATCTTCAAACATTTAGAATCTTAGTGAGAGTCACCTACTTCTTCGATTAGATAGAATTTTTCTTCAACAGATCAATGTAAGTACAAATTATTTTAACTATCGTAATCTTCTGCTGAAGCATTATAAACAAATATGTTAACAGATTCCGAAATCTGTCTTTGATCTTTGATATAGATACTGAATTTAATCCATCTCCAATTCTTTATATGCAACATTTGTTTTATCAGTTGATTATACTAGATAACAAAGTAATTACAAATAAAACCAAACATTCCTGTTGAATAAAACTTACCTTCTCATATAATTTGGTTTAGATCAATATATTCGATTTATTTCTGAACAGGAAAGTGTGCTGATTAGTTTTTAATGAGGTTGTTTAAGAAAGATTTGCTTCACAATAATAATAATCAGCGCTTCTTATGCCTTTTATAAGTAAATTGGAAAACACGTTCAGACAATATTTAGCTTGTATTCTTTTGTCAGATATTAGGTTATAAAATCCAAACTGCAAAACATGTACTAATATGCAATGTACCAGTAAAATCTCAAACAGGTCATGTAATTATGTGTAATAAAAGTTCTTTGTTCAGTTTCATGTACATAATCTTGCTCTTTGCAGATCGTTTGCAAACATAGGTTGCAAATAATCTTGCGATAGTTGGGATCACTTGACTGCTTCAACTTAACGACACACTCGCATCGCCATCTGGTTACCATCACAAATTACTCGTTCTTCCGCGCTCCCAGTGTTATGCTCTTTTTTGTACGGTGTAGGATTTAATACTTGAAATTTTCTAGGGGGACTTAAAATTGTGATAATAAAGATGACCACAATGTCATTCACATTAATATTCGCTACACTTGTCAAGTGTCATCCGCTCCGTGAAATAAAAATCTGACAACAATGCTCAGAATAGCCATGTATTTAATAAAATATTGATATAGAAAAGTAATATTTAATAATTTTATCTATAATATTTAATTTCTAACTGACTTTCATGTAATAGTATTTTACTAGCCGTAGCTATTTATCCTAAAATATTAATTAATTATTTGAATTTTATTGTTCTAAAATTGTTCCGGTTGACTGGAATTTGTAGTGGTATTGAATCAGCGTCTTTAGTTCGTAGTTTTGCCATGTCGGTTGCGAAAACGATCCGACTATATTAACTATATACAGCGGAATATTATACCACCCTTCCATTCAAATACGAAAATAGAAACGTGATTATGGCATTATAGTATTTTACCCTGCAAATGACGACAATAATGTAATCGTTAAATCGCTCGAGTTTTATATCGTGACCATTAAACAAGTAGGAACTGATAATACGATCATCATATACTTAAAATTTGTGTACGTAATCCGATCTGCTTCAGCCGAAAATGCAGAGGGATATAACGGGAGTAAATATTCATGTTTAAAGTAGAAGTAATAAAAGGATTTTTTTAATTTTCCTTTATCTCCTTTCTTTATAGGAGATTTGGTTTTATTTTGATGTGGTTTCCTTTGTTTTTAGTTTCCCCTTTGCAATGAACATTATACAATATCTATTCCAACGGTTACGATGTCGTATAATGAAGCCATTAATTAATACAATTACCGCTAAAATAGTTTTATTGAGAGATTATCATCATCTCGTCTAGTGTTATATTGACTATATAAATTCAATATAAGCGAACTTGTAATTATCAGAGTCTTCTTTCTTTGAAAATTATTTTTTATTATAATGCTGGAAATTTTACGATTTATATTCACAAGTAATTCACTATCGTCGACACTAATTTCTAACGTTACTATTGCTGACGAATCTTCTATATATATATATATGGAGTACGTTCAAGAATACATATCGGTTTATGTTGCTTCGAAAACTGTTGGACGTAGGGAATCATGTATCTCTCGTATTAAAGTATAGAACAAATAAATACTGAACAAAGAAATCTATCGAACTTTTTAATTAAAAAAATTAAGTTTTGATTTGTTATTTCTGGATTTCTGGTTCTTTATTTTTGGAGGCCTGTGTACGTTAATTTGATATTAAAATCTTAATTTTGAGATTATTATTTCGCATTATACAATTGAATTATTTTTTATTTTCCCTCTTACATATAGTTGACATATTAGTAGATTTCTGTGTTTATTTGTACTTCCTTATTTAACTGTGTTATTGCTCGGCCTTTGTTTCCAAATTGATTTGGCTAGTTTTTAAGTATTTTACTTTCCTTTATCTTAAATTGTTTTGTTTTAAGCATCACTTGTTTGTTAGATAATGTCGTATTAACACCAGTTTGCTTGCCTATCCCTCTTTACTTCCTGCATAGTTGATTCTAGGAGGTATACCTATGCCATAGTAAGTGGGATTAGAAAGAAAGTAAATACTTACCATATTGGATTTGAATTTGTTTGTTAGTGGTATATGGATAATTAAGGATTAAAGCTATGTCGTATTGAGAGATTATCATCATCTCGTCTAGTGTTATATTGACTATATAAATTCAATATATATATATGGCCCTTGATCGCCATCTTGTCTCTATTTTGTGGGGTAAGTTGTTCATTGGACCCAAATTTGTCTCATCAGACGCTTCAGAATCTGTTTTGTTCTTTTTTAAACATACTCTTTTTGCCCTTGCTCTTATTTTGCTTTAGATTTCTTACACCAGGGCCGTTACCCTTTATTTTGCTCCTTCTATTTTTCCATTCGCGAGCTACTTCTTCCAATGCATGCTTCGTTAAAATTGCAGATTACGTTTCCGGCGATTAATTGCTTGTTTCCGAAAAAGATCCGTTAGGAAAGGTTTTAACTGTTGTAACCCAGTACGAGTCGACACATCTGTGGAACATCCAACAGTAGAAGGCGATCATTGTGGAGATGGTGTGACTCCCAAATGGTTGATGGATGATCAGGTTGTTCAAAGACCTCACGTGGCTGATCAATCATATTTGAATTATTTATATCACCATTGTATTCCCTTTTTGTAATTCACGAAGGTAAATAATCATCATCTGTAAAAATCTTTCTCTTCCGGTATCCAAAAGTCTATTCTGAATGTTGGAGGGTGTAGCAGCAAGTGGCCCTCTTACTTTTGAATGTCATAAATACCCATAGCACCTGGGTGCAACTTTAGCCATTTGTCAGCCTGACGATTGAAAGATTTCTTGAGTACATTTTCTATATAAGGGTTGAAGACAATGGAAGGTGTGAAGAGAAAAACTCAAAAGCACCACACCATTACCTTTATAATAATTTAGCAGTGCAATCGACAGTTGTGAATTATGGTTGTCTAGGATAAGTAAAATAGGTATTTATTGCATCGTGTAAATTTGGTAAAATGTTGAATAAAAAACAAAAATTCTGTCATCCATCCATAAGGATAGGCTGCTCCAATACAATCAAGACTTGCATTGGCTGTCATAAATTTCTTGATTTTTTTTGAGGAAATCTTAACATTGGTGGCACACCGTTACCAGCATTGACTGCTAAACCAATGGTTACCAATATACTCTTTTCTCCTGAAGTAATAGCACCAACTTGCATTACTACCTTTTTACATTTCTTTTAGATAGTTTTTGGACCGTTATAAGTCTACTCTCTATCACATTATATACATCATTCCCTTGAAATTTGTACTTATCATAAACGGCACCAAGGTTGTCGAATAATAAATTAACATTTGCGCGCTTGAATGAAGTAGTGCTTGTAAGACTTGTAGACTTTCAGGTACAAATAGATACATTTTCCTATTGTTTCATGAAAGTCTATAACCATTGCAAATCAATTTTATCTTTTTTTCAAATTTTGGGTATTTTATTCTAGTTGGCAACTGCTAAATTGTACGCCAACTTACGTAAGTCTTTTGTAGTTAGTCCATAATATATCTGTGACCAATCTTCTATAAAATTGACTAACCCCTTCTCTTGTTGTAGTGAAGAAATTTTAGACAATTTCACACATCCAGTAGATGGAAGATTATCTGGATCCAAAACTGTAATTTGCTTACACAGATGCAACTCTTAAAGACGCTTTTCTTGGAGCTTGTTCAAATGCTGTAATTATTGTCTCCCATGGACTAGTTTTTCTCTTATATGTTATAAGAATAATTAAACAAATTTAATCACTAGACATTGTAGATTTTAAAGTATCGGACTTGTTGTTACCAGTAACAATATGCCTCGCAGAAAATGTAGCAATTGATAGGTTAGGTTTTATTTTTAGGAAAGCCGTTAGTGTCACGTCAAAAATATTTCACATCATCGTTAGTGACTAACATGCTTTTAAGAGTAAATAATCAGTTTAATCACATGACTTATTGTTTTGTTAATAAAACAAAATTTGTTACTTATAAATTAAACATCTTTTGATGCACAGAAACACATTATGTTAATATCTTTGTTTATATAGTAATAGTAATAATAATAGTTTATTAAAACCTTTTACAATATATGGATAGGTCACATCACTAGTTAACACAATATATAACTAAAAAGAAGTATGCAAATACAATTTGCTACATTGCAACAAACAATACATAATACAAACAAAATACATTACAACTATTACAATTACGAAAAAATTCCTCCATGGAGTAACAGTTTAAATCATACAACAATGCTATTAATGCTGTTCTCAAATGAATAAAATTGGTTAATTGCTTTATATGCTGTGGAAGTTCATTATATACTTTTGGACCAATACAATTTGGAGACTGTAGGCCCATATCTAATCTCTGAAACTACAGACGATAGTTATTATTATAATAACAGGAGGAATATATCAACCGTAATCAATTTAAAGTAATGTAAATTAGTCAGGTGTTCGGTCTATTCTTTAATTAAACAATTTGTTCAAAAGCTCAATATTTCGTCATTTATTTATAACTTCATCGGGAACTATTAAACTATAAATTACAAATAACAGAAAGTGCTGTCAAACTTACAACTATAAATTAAAATTGACAACATAAGTCAAAAACATAAAACAATTTTTGGCAACTACTATTAAAGACATCATACAGGTAATAAATAAATAAAAAATATAAAGTAAATAAAAAGTAGATTCAAAAGTAAAGAACTCAAAACAAATACTAATTTGAAATATGCAAGATATTACAATAAATATTACTTAATTGATTAACATCAGATTTAAAATTAATTGCATCAATATCTCTATTAATGTGCACAATTTCTAAAAATATTCTTTTTTTTATAGTGTGATTCAAAATCCAAAATCATTGAATTATCAAAATGAAAATTATAATTTAAATTTTGAGAATGTATTGCCAGGGCACATGACTTTTTACCTAAACGAACATCACTTTTGTGTTGCGTAATCCTTGACTTTAATGTTTGTGAAGTGTGGCCAATATAACAAACACTACAATCATTACAAGGGATCCTATAAATTACATCACTATTTAACAAAAGTGGTGTTTTATCTTTTAATTTAGAAAAAATGCTACCATTAGTTACCATGTTATAATTACCGATTTTTATATTACTGAAAGGTTTGAAATATGTGTTAAATTTATGGTTTAACACAGTAATTGCTTTGAAAAATAGAGTTTCACTTAGTGATAATGTTTTTTTAAAAGAAAACCTAAAAAAGTTATTTGATTTGTTTCTTAATAATGGTTATCCTAAAGATATTTTAAACAAGTTAATTTATAGTTCTAATATCTTTGATGGTAAGGTGGATCATAATGTTGACACTGACAATAGAGATTTGAAATTACCATACATACGGGGGGCTTAACGGAAAAAACAATTTCTTATTTCAAACCTTTCAGTAATATAAAAATGCTAATTATAACATGGTAACTAATCGAAGCATTTTTTCTAAATTAAAAGATAAAACACCACTTTTGTTAAATTGTGATGTAATTTATAGGATCCCTTGTAATGATTGTAGTGATTGTTATATTGGCCACACTTCACAAACATTAAAGTCGAGGATTACACAACACAAAAGTGATGTTCGTTTAGGTAAAAAGTCATGTGCCCTGGCAATACATTCCCAAAATTTAAATCATAATTTTCATTTTGACAATTCAATGATTTTGGATATTGAATCACACTATAAAAAAAGAATATTTTTAGAAATGGTTCACATTAATAGAGATATTGATGCAATTAATTTTAAATCTGATGTTAATCAATTAAGTAATATTTATTGCATATTTCAAATTAGTATTTGTTTTGAGTTCTTTACTTTTGAATCTACTTTTTATTTACTTTATATTCTTTATTTATTTATTACCTGTATGAAGTTTTTAATAGTAGTTGCCAGAAATTGTTTTATGTTTTTGACTTATGTTGTCAATTTTAATTTATAGTTGTAAGTTTGACAGCACTTTCAGTTATTTGTAATTTATAGTTTAATAGTTCCCGATGAAATTATAAATAAATGACGAAATATTGAGCTTTTGAACAAATTGTTTAATTAAAGAATAGACCGAACACCCAACTAATTTACATTACGTTATTATTATATTGTAGCATTTTCGGGTTCGAAATAAAGAACTCGTGCAAACATTTTAAAACTGTCTGTATATTTTCACACTTAAAACTAATCACAATATAAAAACACACGTATTTATTTCTATGACTACTATTTATATCTGTAATATTTATGGATTTATTGCACTGTGATAAAAACTGCACCGCTCACTTATTTATGTTTATTTGAACTACACGACTACTATTGAATGAATGAATTCGTTTACCCACCGGCGGCATTTATATGTGTAGACAAAAGGTCTAGTAAATTCTGGCTCTCTTCTACCATATTCCAGAGTCGCTGACGTAGTATATGAGTGCAGTTGATTTACGACTTATTTACCGGTACGTTTTTTGTCGTCGCCCGGATGTCTGCTTCTTTTTTTTGTGGGCTTGTTTCATTACAATATCTAGTGTATTGTGTACTATGTATTGCCTTATTTGTACGAAACTCGCCTGGATTTTAAAAATGTATAGCAGTACAAAATTTCAGCGATACATGGCTCATGACTTATGCAACGTAACAACTAGTTCATATAACAACCTGCCCCACCCTCACTTCTACAGCATTCTATTGCTAGCCACGACAGAAGACAAAGACAATCGTTCAGGATCGAAAATTTTTTTGAGACGTTAAACCTTTATATAATATCCATTTGTCGGGGTATATATTTTCAATATTTTTATATGAAACTTCAGAAAGACTAAAATTTTTAGCTTGTGTTAAACCAGTTGGCCACTGAAAGAATCTTTCTTACGTTTGCGCATTGGAATAAAAATCTTCAATATTACCAGCAATACTCAACAAGTTCACTATAAACTTGAAACAAATGTAATCAAGAGTCTACCACAAATCTCAGACTCGACGAACATAAACTTCGATTATTCCTTCCATAAAACTTCAGGGAAATTGATATTATTAACTAATAGTTTTGAACTTTCGGATTTTCTTTTATCGGGAATCACTAATAAACCTAATTCTTATAACTCTAAGAAATAACTTTCCGCAAACTTCGGCATCAGTAACTGCTTGGAGCATTTCATAAGTTTCCTTTGTAAATTTTCATATACTTCCGTATTAAGTGAAGATTTCACAAAGTTATGGTAACATTTAACTGGTAGTAGACGCTTCTGTAGTCAAAAACGTTTTAAAATAATCCCGATATTCCAGGAATATAAAATTACATACAATATTCATGGATGGTTAATACACATATTGCGATAGAATTCGATGAGTTTACAAATTTTAACATATAACTTTTCCTATATTGAAAAACTATTTATGACCAAGGAAACAATAATAAATAACATTTTACATGTAGTTCATCTCGTTCGCGAAATTTAAAACAACATCTAAAGTTTAGTATATTATCCATTAGTCGTTACTACAGAAATATAAATAAATAAAATACTTACTAAATTTGGGGACGTATTTATTAAATTATATTAGATTAACTTTTGTATTAGTGTATAGAATGCCAAATATAAAATATTACAACATATACAAGGCAAGCTCATACATATATCACCTATAACAGGTGTCTGTAATTGATTTACTGATCTGCCATTTCTAGTTTAGGGAATTTTATATTTTACAATTTCATACCCTGCTTGAATGCAACTAATTATCAGATTTGATATTAAAATCCCATAAACATAGTTTGAAGGCTTTTACGCTACTTGAATTTAAAATTACAGATTTATTAATGTTATTTCAACGTCAATATGTTGAAATAACATTAATAAATCTGTAATTTTAAATTCAAGTAGCGTAGTAAGGTTATGGTTAGGTATGCATGATCATATAATTATAAAATTTTGTTTATTTTGTAAATTAAGTATTTAGGTATGACTATGGCGGTAAAACAAATGAAATAAGACGTTTACAAGTTGCCCATTTAATAACATGCACATTTCTAAATCGCATGCAATACGTAAATCAATTGCAAGCACTTGGCAAAATTAATCGAAATAATTCATAATAGTTATTTACGAACCAAGTGCGTGAAATCAAATTTCGCGAATGAGTGACCAGTTTAAAGCGCGAGCCGAAAGGCGAGCGTTTTATGGACACGAATTCGCGAAATGTTTCACGCACGAAGTTTGTACAATATTTTTTGTACGAGAACTATAATAATAATACATATTGTTAAATACGTTATCGTTTATGACACACTACTAATCTCTTGATATTAATTAAAAAAAATTGAGTTGGCAGTATTGATTATTTGAAGTGACATTTAATTTAAAATTATCAAATTCAAAAAATTCCATACAAAATAAAAACCTCACCAACAACATGAATTCTGATAATGAAATGCAATGTACACCGCCTGAAATTCGCGAAGCTGCCAATATTGCAGTGGATAATTTATTACCCATAAAATCAAAAAACGTATACAAAAACACTTATACTAAATTCGTAACTTGGGCTAGATCTAAAAATATACAAAAATACTCCGAAAATTGTTTGTTAGTTTATTTTCAAAATTTACAATCAAATAAATCATTATGGTCCACTTATTCTATGTTAAAATCATGCTTAATAATATATGATAATACGGATATATCTAAATATGCAAAACTCATAGCGTATTTAAAACAGACAACCAAGCAACATCAGCCTAAAAAATCAGCAGTATTAACCGAAGAACAAATTACTAAATTTATTGTTGAAGCACCAAATTCTTTGTTCCTACTAATGAAGGTAAAGTCATTTCCGTATATTTAAATTCCATACAACACTATATATATGTATTTATAGGCTGTATTAATATTGGGTATTTCTGGAGCGTGTCGACGTGAAGAACTTTGCAAAATGTCATTGCGAGACATAGAATTTAAATCGAATTTAATTATCGTAACAATTCCAGAAACTAAAACAGGTAACAGCCGTACATTTGCTATCATTAAGCCCGAATGGATTACATTAATTCGGCAATATGCAAATTTAAGACCGTACAACCAGCATCGATTCTTTTTAACATATCGCAATGGCAAGTGTGTTTGTTCACCTGTTGGTCTTAATACAATTGGCAAAATTCCAATGCGAATAGCTGAGTACCTTCAGCTTGATAGCGCAAGTAACTTCACAGGTCACTGTTTCCGAAGGAGTTCAGCGACATTGTTGGCAAATCAAGGAGGTGACTTGCTTACAATTAAAAGGCATGGTGGATGGAAATCATCTACGGTTGCAGAAGGATATATCGAAAATTCTCTGCATAGTAGAATTCAATTAGCTAAAACAATGACCCCGTTAGAGATATCGACTCCGCCTGCAACTTGTTCGACATCTGAAATACAAGATATATGTAATAATACAATCAACGTTACTCTACCTTCGCAATCAAGATCAATTCAAACAAACCAGTTAATCCCTGGGGTATCAATCTCTGGTTGTCAAAATTGCCCAATCAAAATTTTTAATAATTGTTCCGTTTCAATTTCTGAAAAGAATGAATAATGGTAATTTATATAATATTTGTTACTGTTCTGACATTGAATTACATACCTTCCAAATATAACAATTTCTATTTCATTTCCTTTTATTTTCATAGAAAAACAACGAACTGGGTAGCATATTATTAAGGTTAGGGATTTATGATTTTAAAATGTGACTAAATTAATTAAGTTCTGGGTAGTACCAACTTTACTTTTACGCACTCGTGTTTAAAGTGACTTTTTACGCACGCAAATCGAATCGTGAAATGACAGGTTTTGATAAGCGAGTACAAAAAATATATTTTCAGTGTACAGAGGCCCTATTCAAATATTTGTCTATGGTGATTTCTGCAACTTTATTTCAAATGGACGTCAAGTATAATCTTTTAATTCCTTTGGGAGAGCATAGCAAATTCTGATACTCACTGGTATATATTAAAATATATTAAAGTTCTTTGCCGAATATACAAGAAATGTATTCAAAGGAAATATTTATCTTGGTGTAGACACTAAGCTGCCATATAAAAAATTTAATGCCTAACAAGATGTAATGAAAAAAAATGAGGTGTGGCCACCACACGACTTTCTTATACGTATGAAAGTGTTACTTCCGGTCCGAATGTTGTAATTTCATTTATACAAAAAATATTCCAAATCCAACTCTAAATACTTTTGTACTCTTCATAAATATATATAGAATGCATAATTTACGACATATTCGCAAAAAATAGTTATTCGGTAAGAGTAAAAGTATTACTTCCGGTCCGAATTTTGAAATTTTTTTGTACAAAAAGTATTGAAAATTAATAATACTTTTATACTCGTAACGTACCTGTCTAAAATGCATGAATTGCAAAATATTTGCAAAAAACTGATTTTCGATAAGAGTAAAAGACCTACTTCCGGTAGGAATTTCGAAAAACTTCTTTAATAAAATTCTTCACAATTTCAATTCTAAGTATATATGAATTCTTTATAAATTTGTCTAAACTTAGTAGTTGACGAAATATTGGCAAAATTCGATTTTTTAACTGAAGTAAACTGCTACTTCCGGTCTACCGATTTTACTGAAAAACTAATCATATCTCAAGAGGGAGATTATAAACGTAAATACAAAATTTGGAATTTGATATCTCCAGCGGTATGACCGGTATCGTGGTCACACACAGACAGATAGACAGACACACACACAGAAATTTTTTTAAAACCACTTTTTTGGTATCAGGGAACCTCAAAACGTGGACATCTGCAAAAATCTTGAGGTCGAAAATTTTCATCATCACAATACTTCCTTATACTACTACTCGTGTTCAATCATGTGAGTCAATTAGACCAGGCATGGCCAACATACGGCCCGCGGGCCGGATCCGGCCCGCGTAATGAATTTATCCGGCCCGCGATTAATTTTTCAATATTAGCTATTTATCTTCCAATAATTGGCTGATTTCTTTTTTATTACATGTAATGTTTTTATTGTATCTCTGGCTTTCAAATAATATTTTAAAACTGTAAATTTGTTTACGAAATAAAGCTCATTTCAATAATTGGTCGAATGGATTCGCGATACTTCTTTATCTCTATACTCGATATGAACTGTTTGACGGCGATGTTAGCCGATGTGTCGACATTCAGCGGCGACGGCCTCTATAGCGGCCTGAGCACAAATCGCTGGCTCATTGACTACGAGTGGCGGCTGTGGCCGCTGCATAGAAATTCCACCTTGAAACCCCCACTCGTTTAGGCGGAAGTCGCCAGTCATTGTAGCATAGACAATAGTTGCGGTTGATGACTGAAAACGTGTACATCCTGCTTGTAAAACGAAATAATAGTTTTATTTGCTATATAACTCCTTCAAGTTCGTTCTATAAATTAAATATTATTTCGATTGATTGCGATACAGTTTGGATATTTATACGGTATGTAATTATAATTTCATTAAAGTAATATTGTAAATTAAAAAAACTTTTTCACCCTAGGGATGGCTTCCAGAAAACGAAAAATTGATCTTGAATGCCGTATATTTAATGATGAATGGAAGTGGAAATATTTTTTTACTATGTACAATAATAAGGTGGTTTGTCTTATTTACAATTTGGGTGTAGCCGTTTTAAAAGAATATAACTTGAGAAGACATTTTGAAACGAAACATGAAAGTTACGCACAACATTTAAATGAAGAAAGCCGAAAAAAACAAGCTGTAGATCTGGTAGAAAAATTGACCCGGCGGCAAAATATATTTACACAGCAAAATCGATTACAAGAATCTGCTACTGAAGCAAGTTTACTAGTAGCAAAACGGATTGCTCAATGCGGAAAACCTTTTGCTGAAGGAGAATTTGTAAAAAAGTGCATGTTGGATGTTTGTGATGTAATGTGTCCAGAAGTTAAACATAAATTTGAAAATATAAGCCTGTCTCGGCAAACTATTGCCAGAAGAATAGAATATATGAATGTTCATTTAAATGATCAGTTACTGAATAATTTAGAATCGGCCCATTTTTATGCAATAGCTCTTGATGAAAGTTGCGATGTAAAGGATACTGCTCAGTTATTAATTTTTATCAGAGCTATCACTGCAGATTTTCAAGTTTCGGAAGAACTTTTGTCAATTGTTCCTATGAAAGACACAACAAAAGGAGAAGATCTTTTCCGAGAGGTCGAGAAATGTTTTTTGAAATACAATATTGACTGGAAAAAATTAGTGAATGTAACAACAGATGGAGCACCAAATATGGTTGGAAAAAATATTGGTCTCATAAAAACGAATTGAAGATAAAATTTCTGAAATTGATCCAAATCATAAAATTATTCCCATACACTGCATCATTCATCAACACGCATTATGCAAAAACATTTTAAAAATCGATCATGTTACAAACGTAGTTATGAAATTAGTGAATTTCCTTCGATCAAAAGGGTTAAAACACAGGCAATTTATTGGAGTCTTTGAAGAACTAAATACCAGTTATTTAGATGTACCATATCACAATAAAATCCGTTGGTTAAGCTTGGCAAAAGTGTTAAGACGTGTGTGGGATCTTCAAGAAGAAATAAAAATATTTTTAACGCTTAAAGAAAATGATGATTTTCCTGAATTATCAGAACCAAATTCGATTTGTGATTTAGCATTTTCTTTGGATATTCTCACACATTTTAACGAATTTAACGTATGTTTACAGGGAAAAAAATTGTATGCTCATGATTTAATACAAAAGTTAAAATCTTTTGAAATGAACCTTAGTCTTTTTTCTAGAAATCTGGCTGAATGCAAATTTGATCATTTTCCAACGTTAAAGGCCGTATCCTTAAATATTTCAAGAGAAAAGGTTCAAGAATTTAATAACAATATCCTGGCACTAATGACAGATTTCGAGCAGCGATTCGATTGCTTCAAGAAAATTGATAAAAATTTATCTATTATCCGAAATCCATTTTCTGTACATGTAGATGACGTTCCTGTTGATATACAATTAGAAATAATTAATTTACAATGTGATGAATTATTACATGAGAAATATCGAGAAGAGCAAGAAAATTTGTGCAATTTTTATAAGCAATTGAATGATGGAACTTACGGAAATTTAAAACAACTTGCAAAGATACATTTAGTAATCTTCAGTTCAACTTATATTTGTGAACAAACTTTTTCATTAATGAATCTAAATGAAAATACAACAAGATCAAGATTGAATGATTCACATTTGGAAGCTGTGTTAAGAATAGCTACTACAAGTATAGAGCCAGATATTGAGCAAATAGTAGCCGATGCAAAGCGCCTCAACAAGTCACATTAATTATTATGTTAATTTGTTATACTAAATTACTTACATTTATTCATAAACAAATTCAATAATAAAATTTTGTTTGCTTAAACGAATCGTTTCTGTTTTTTTTAAATTTTTTACATTTTACATTATTTAATTTTAATATTTCGTCCGGCCCGTGAAAAAAGTTTTCTTTCCAATCCGGCCCGGGGGCAGAAACTGTTGGCCACCCCTGAATTAGACGATCATGTCAAAGATATAATTGTGTATTTCAAACATGATAGTGTAAAATATGTCTTAGTAGTCACTTAGATGATAGCTTGCTGTCAAATTGTCAATGTATTGCGCCTCTACAACACTCTACACTTTTAATACATTTCTTATAAGAAAAATTGTTTCTTTGTAGTGCTGCTTTAATTTTTAATATTTAATACATTTATAACAAAGTGAATGTATGTAGTCCATTGTCAACAGGACTTTATACTTATTTATCAATTCAACAATACCAATTTGAAATAGTTCACGCAATTAACTTAATTCTATAATGTAACAATGGCTTCTCTTAAGATTCCAGAATGATTTCGCATTTTACGTACATACAAATAAGAATACAGGTTGAAATTCTATTAAGAAAACTAACAAATAAAACCGTAATTTATAAATTTTAATTATATAATTAAGGTTAGTTATATATTCAAGTATATAGTACAGCTTCAAAAACAATAGTACGATTGAATTCAGTGTTTATTTTAAAAGAATTTAACTATACCTTTCTGTCAAATATCCTTCATTAAAGTACATCAGATCTGATAAAGAAAACAGTGGGACATGTTTTTACACTGAAATTTGTAAAACTTTCGTATGCAATATGCCAAAATAAAGTTGTTTTACATCTATCAATTTTAAGTTAAATTTCAGGATTAAAATTGATGCCAAATCGGGAATTACATCTGTTAATTTCTAGTACTATACACTGCCAAATGTAAAACAATCTTAACAAGAATATATGCAAGTATAAAAATTAAGAGACTGATATATTGTACACTGGATAGACAAAGGTTTCTTAATAAAAAAAAACGATCGCATTGCAGGATTTATTATGTCGTCCATATAACGTCTCAGTTGTTTCCCGTTCGTCTGTTTCTGATTCACTGCTCTTTGTAATGCTCCATGAAGGTTTACTATCAGTAGAGCTTATATTATAGTGCGCATAATATAATAAAGCAGCCTTAATATGACGACAAACATCTAATTCTCTTGGACAAGAGCAATGTTTTGTTGCCACATCATCCTTTTTAAGATCTACATATATCTATAAAAAATAATATTTTACTATAATAGTTATTAAATTAAGTATTTTTTATATTTTGAAGTCGTAGAATTTGTTTTTCATGCTTGCATGAACATGAGCTTTAATCAAAGTTGGCTCGAAATTGACAAAGATTATAGTATTTTAAGCTTCAGTCTATTTTCTTTTCTTCATTCTTAAATAATTTGAATATAGTAAAAAAAAATATTGCTTTACTTGGTTTCCATTATTATTCAAATAAACAAACTTTAACAGGAACAAAAATAGGTTATTTAACAATCATAACCGCATTAAATTTGTAAATCTTTGCTTTTTAATAAATGTATATTAACCATAGCTAATTTTATTACAATATTTTATATCCTATTCGCTGCACTACATTTTCTCGTTCATAATAGTAATTAAATAAAATGTTCAACCTTAATAATATTAGTATATGGCAATATTACCATATACTAATATTTGTATGCATCCAATCATTAACCTATACCGTAGTCGACATATTTTAATTTCTGATACGAAAGTCGAAAGAGGAACGACGAAATAAACTAAAGATAAACATAAGCGAGGCTGCCAAGACAGTACACTCGACAAATGTTTCCTATGAAATGTAAGGCGTGAGGGTCCCCCGACATGCGTTGCTCTCCCACCACTGTTAGCAAGCAGGCATCGCTGCATATTATAAGGTCATCTTCTGCATGGGATAGAAGTACAAACCGAAATTAAAATATGACGACTACGGTATAAACAAGAAAATGGGCGTGCTTAAAACCACACAACAGAAGTGTAAACTTCATCAAGGCGAGGTTAATAATACGAAATACGCGCGTATAATATTCAGTAACGTATTAAATAAAACGTATTCGCACATTTATTACATTTACACATGTACACACGCGTATAATATTCAGTAACGTATTATACGACTGATGCGTCATGCTCTCCCATGTAACGGTCGCCGAACGAGTATAGCAGTGACGTATGTATATGTATAAATACACGATATGAATAATCGATTACGTGTCCCGCGTTGGTCTGATGCAACGTGTCGGCGTCATACATTGGTCATACCCGTTCGGCTCGGGTTCGAATCTGCTCGGGGACATGAATTTATTTATTAATTTAAATTTCAATTTAATTGAAATTAAATACCACTATATGATATATTTATCTTATTCCCTTAGCCGACTTTACCCGAACGAGCGTTACACATATCCGAGCGTTACACATATCCATGAGTTACACATATCCGAGCGTTACATATCCGAGCGTTGCAGGTCAGTCTTGTTCACTGCCTACAATCAGCGCAACGCGCCTAATGAAGTTTACACTTCAAAAAATGACTGCAATGACACGCACTAAATCAGTGTAGGAAAAAGCAAAAGAAAACAAATTTTAAACTATATTACTCAGTCATTATTCTCCTGATACTTTGTATATTTATTAGCAACAGTTATTCTAATAGATGAAATATGTGTCCATCATCTACTTAATATAAAATAAAATATAATCTAAATATAATATATATTTAAACATATGTCGTTTCTATTACTTTGTCTTTCAATATTATTAAAGCGTTTTTAATAATATTATTTCTTTGTAAGCAACTACATTTGTACTAACACAACTAGGTATCATATTTTTAATTAAATTTTTTCGATAAATACACTTTACGTATAGTGACAATGTGATTAACATTCACATGTCATCTCGGAAATTTGTAGGAAAGAGAAAAAAAACATTCATTTATTCATAATATGTACGAAATTTTAAACAATACAGTACCTATCAATAATAAAGAGAGACAAATCTTAAAAAGTAACATTTAAAATTGCATGTAATGTTCAGGAAGCAGTGAGTACCAACATTAAAATTCATTAGATTCCTTCTTGGTAACATAAAATCGCCAATTCGGATTGTCAATTGTTTTTAAATGGCCGAATAAAAGTAAACTTTTATTTACTCCGCTAAATGTATACTTTATTTCGAGTATTTTCGTGTGTGTCAATGTTTAAATTGTGTCAAGAAGAAATATATACTTAGTGCTTGGATGAAAAACCATTTCTTGGGAAGTTACAATAGGATATTTCTCAGAATTTGAAAAAACACGATACATGAGTGGACGTGTGTACGAACGTGGTAAATGTGTTAAAGAAGGTATGCTTTTTCGTTTTATCTATTTGATTACATAAATTGCGTTTAAGGTAATACCGATATTGTAGTTTTAATATTACTTTAAATTATTAAATGGATTTAGACCTACCGGTGCTCCACGGTTGATAGCATATTAGGAATATATAAATAGAAATATGTATATAGAGAACTATCAGAATTAATTCAAATTTTGGATGTGTTAGAAAGTATATATTTAAAAATCTTTTTATGGACGCAATACTCGCGCATTTTTTTTATTTTAAATGAAAAGTGTGCTATAAATTCTCCAATTACTGTACTACTATGTCAAAGAGTTTTCGAGATATGAATTATTGCAATTTTTTTTTGAGAACATTCGGCTACAACAGAAGTGCAGATATCTTTACCATTTAAAACAACTTAAAGTAAAATATTTGAACATAATTTAAGTAAAGCTTTAGTCGATCGTTTGTCAACACATACAAGAGATAGATATGAAAGAGATCTAAGTGTTGTAGAATACAGTAGTTTCCAGTCATATTTAGTTGACATTTTTTTAACAAAGATATCACGTAAGAATATAGTTTTAAATTCGGCATAATTTTGCATAGTTATATTACAAATAACACTTTTGCTGTTTTGTAAAACTTCATTGGACTCGAGTTTATTCATTTTTTTCGGTAGTGTAGAATCGCCTATGATGCAATAACGCATCGTCAATGTTTGAAGAAGGAGATTGAAGTCATGATACTAAATTATTCTACGACTCAAGCTCTATCAGGATTTTTTTTCTGTCTTTAAAAATGTTGTCTGGATAAGATTTTATTTAAACTTTATGATTCCGAAAGTTTTCAAAAATTTGTGTTTTTTCAAACCTCATGCACTTTAGGGCAGGTGGTTGAAATACGACTAGCGTAATTTATTTTGGTATTTGTATTGTAATTTAAAAAATAATGGGTGTCCACAGATTATGGACATTTCGGCATTTGTTATATTAATTACTGCATTTAAATTATTAATTTCATTGAGATAAGGATTTAATTGCCACTGAGAAGGTATGTACTAGCTAATGAAGAAAATGCCTCGAAGGGGGCAGAAAAGCAAAAAGGCCTCAAATATGAAAAAGAAATGTACAAGCACGAAAAGGTGTGTACAAGTGTTATTTTCATCAGCACATTAAGAAGAGGACTTAACTGCTGAATTGTGCTTTACTCTCATAACTTGGAAAAAATATTTTTGACAGACAAGGCATATTCCGCAGCCAAGCAACTTAAGGGAAAAATGTTGAAGCTGGATTTACTTTAATAATGCTTTAGTTGTTTCTATAAATTATGCATGTACATAATTGCATAACCTACAGTGACTGATTTGTTGCTTCCTTATGGGTTACAAAGTCACATAAAGCAGTAAATGGGCAGAAGCAAAAGTGTAGCTGTGAAATATACACATTGTTTGAAAAAAAAATTCCAAGTTATGAGACGATAGCACAATTCAGCAGTTACATCCTATTCTTAATATGGTGATAAAAATAACACTTGTACACACCTTTTCGTGCTTGTACATACATTCCTTTCTCATACTCGGTGCCCTTTTGCTTAAGTATATTCACCTTTTTTTGTACCCATCGGGGCATTTTCTCCATTAGCTAATTAGAGTATGAATGTACATTCGATTAGCCACATAATATCTACACATATTTTCAACTAAAAACGCAAAATTAGTCTTTATAGGATAATAAAATACAGATTCTACTCTCGATTTATATTTATATCTATATAGCAATTCCTGTATATGAAGGTTATTTTCATATATTTGTTAAATATAACCCTTAATTAGTACTGTTTTATGTCTGTGCGGACATACATTACAAAAAAAAATATTAGGGCGCGGACATGACCGGTTTAAACTACGACGAATTACAACGGAGCAAAGAAATAATGTAAACAACACACGCTTACTTGAATAGCACTAATTCATATGGTGAACTGCAACATCTGTTTACGCCCGAGAAGTGCCCGAGAATGAGAGTAAAAAATGCCCATAAAATAAGGAATTTATGAGTAAAATCCTTTTTTCATCAGCGTAGATAGGAGCGTGAGGGGTTTTTAAAATTTATTATATTTACCTTATATTTCGCAAGAGAAATAAAATTTTCATTCATACTTACGTTAGTTTCGTTTTTTCATTGTTTTGACTGTTAATTACGTACTTCGTAATTTTTTTAATAGTCTGTTTATTGATAGCCGGTTTATTGAATCAACTTCTCCCAATTATCTAGACGTAAATGTGCACTGGATTTCGTTTAGTTTCAATAACATACGCGTACATTTTTAGTTATCATTTATTTTGATCTAGAACGTTGTTTATGTTACTTTTCTGATATGAAAATGAATTGTCAGTGATTCCGAAATTTATTACAAAGTCTGTAATAGTATATTAAAGGACAAGTTTCATTTTGACGTTTCAAAGTACGAATTCAGAGTTTAAGAAACGAGTGGCGTAGCCACGAATTTCTTAACTGAATGAGTGCTTTAATGTCAAATGAAACGTGTCTTTTATGCTATTTTTTGCAATTAGTTTTAAAATTTCTCTTTTTGTAAAAGCAAAACAAGAAAAATTTGATAATCAAGGGAAATTTTGTGGCGGTTGTCACCTTGGTTTGGCACAAGATTTAAATTGACAAGTTAATTTAAAATTGACACATTTTTGATAATTTTCAACAGAATGTTTCTACTGCACACGGTATCACTATCACTTCGAAAGATAATTCAAACGTTAATATACATGTTTATAATAGTTGTACTATTTCAAAGATTAATTAAAAATATCAAATCTTACAATGAATTTCAATATAAAAACCTCAAACTTGCTTACAAAATGTCATATTGACTCTCCATTTCTGTTGCAATGTGACCAACTTAAAATAAATCTGTTTAAATGTTCCATTTCTATTACGCAACTAGTGCTGTAATAGACCCTATTACAGCACTAGTGAAATAAACTAGCTGTCCATCAATCTCTTCGAGCTTGAATCGCCTTTCGCGTCCGCTTACAGTTTTATTACAGTTCGCTGTAAAACGCCAAAAAGAATCATTTTTGATTCTCTAAACTTTTGGCACACCTTGTATAGACGTATATCTTTGTCCACGAAGTACTGTCACGGTCACAGGTGGAACGACAATTTAAAGCATCTTAACGTCAGTCTGACTTTTCGTTGTTGGAGTTTGAAATTTAGATGCTATTTAGCGTAATACTAAGACTTGACACTAAAAGATTCATAGTTTTATTAGTTTTACACAATGAAAGGACTAAATCATTATTGAAAATGTAATATCAGATTTATTTTAATTTTGCATAATTTAACCTGCCAATTATCATGGCCCGCAAACATACTTTTGACATACCCTTTGAGCTTTGTTATAATGCAAATTTGTGAACAATGCATGCCCATTACACAGAAGAATCAAGTTTTAAATAAAATGTTGATATAGAATAAGTATGACTTATTACTTTTATTTATAATAGTGAATTTATAACTGGCTTCCATATTAATAATTAGTTTCATTTGTCTGCTCTGAAATTGTTCCTGTCAAAGTGAGTTTGCAGTGACATTGAGTCGTCGCCTGTAGATCGTGCTCTGGCTATGTCGGTTGCTGAGACGATCCTATTATAATTTCAATATTTAGTAGTGACGCTGGTAGTTGAACTAAAAACAATAACCAAAAATAATACTGACCGACGTTGGAATATCTGTGTAAACATTTTGCTTACACACACTGTAAAAAGAATATAATTTGTAATTGTTGGATCATTTTGTGATTTTTATTAAGTATTTAAGGAAAAATAACACAAAAAGGTAGTTCATGATTACAACCAATCCATCGAAATAAGAGCCACCAGCCTGGGACACGATCATCATCAACCATCATCAGAATGTTTGATTAACAATTTGATTTAGTGGTGTATTTTCAAACATATCGCATTAAATGATTGAACGCTGCCCATTCTTCAAACTTTCTACTGACAATCAAACTATTTAGTAGAAGTAATTGTTGAATTAGACTGGAATATTTACTTTAGTAAATTGAATAGTTACAAAACCATTGTCATTACATTGGAATTTGATTCGTCTGTCACCTAGTAATAATAATATAAATCATATTTTAAGGTAATTGTCTAATACCGTGCCGTCAAATACTTTCCGCATTAGAGTAGGCTGTTTTTGAAGTTTTTAAGTAATCAATGTTGGTGTACATGCTAATTTTTTGAAAACTTCAAATTCTGACAGTTGTCATACTTAAATTCAAATTATAGACGCCTATTATTATTTATATGACATAACCAAACTATTAAAATTATGCATTGTCACCAACCATTAAAAAAAAAGCATGGCCGTCTCTAATGCGGAAAGTAGGTATTTGAAGGCACGGTATATAGGCAAAACTAAAATGGATCTGATAGCACTTTTCTCATTAATATTTTAGTCATTTCGCTGTATAAAATTTGTAATTTCATATCTTTTTGTGTCAAGGTCTACAATAAATATCGATGAAGCTTAAAAACATGAACCATGAAATATCAGACAGATGTCAGGGTGTTTAACCTTTTTTTTTGAAATAATTGTCATCATGAAAGCAGTTCAGATTTCATCACGAACTGAAATCGATTGATCGTTTTGACGTTTTATAACCTGCAATTAAATTTTTGTGAAATTGCCAACATTAATCAAAAGTCAGATGGACTTTTTCTGACAATTCTGACGTTTCCTGTAACATTTAAGCCACCTAACGTGAATGTTGAGTTGACCAACATTTCGCGTATGCTCTAGTTAAATATATCGGTGTTAAAATAATAATAGATGAGTAAAGATGGCTACACCCTTTAACTGTTACTTAATTTTAGTTTAATAATATACTATGTTCACCAATTTTGATCAGCATGATATATTCGTTTCTTTGAATTACAATTAACGTAGGGCTTACGGGACAATAGTCAATAGAAATAAATTTATATGACGTTCGTTGCAAATAATCAAGCTCATCAGTGCTCCATAATGTTTGTCATAAAATGTCGATATAAGTCATCAAGTGCTGATTATTCAATTTACTCTTTCCACCTTTTTTTTTTTTTTTTTTTAGGACACATTAATTTAATAGAATACTTGCTCTTTTTGTTATTCCATGAAACTCTTCGAGTTTGAATTGCTTCTTTGGAACGTGACTACTGCCAGTCGCAGAGGCACTTGAATTTTAACGGTTATAAATTTTCTTTTAATTAGTTTATGAATGAAGATGCAAATTAAATGAAATATCTCTAGAAATTAATTATACATTATTGTGGCATCTATAATTATAGACAAATGGATTTATTAACTAAAAAATTTCCCATAAAATGTTTAACATTTCTATAGAATTTACTGAAAGCTGATTACTTGGAACATTTCGTTGACATTCAAGTTTGATATAATGCGTGTGCACCTAGTCTAAGTTGAATGTAAGTAGGCCGAACAGGTAAACCTAAGATGGTTGTATGATCAAGATTTGTTGTATCATATATAAATTTCTTTGTTTTTTAAATTTGGTAGTACTCTAACTTTATTTGTCTCAAGTTTTATGATAAACGTTGCCCATACGTTAAATTTTCTTGCAAACTGTCATGTTGGTGACAGTTCGATCTATTGCGAGAATGAATTGTCAAATTGAATGTCACTGTAGACATACCGTGCCTTCAATTAATTTTTTTTGGAATAACCTACGATTTCAATATTAATTTGAAAACACTGTGGAACTTTTCAATAAATTGACTTAACTATGACAGTAGTCAAAATGAAAAACATTACTATAGCACAGTATTCCCAAATTAATATTGATATCATAAGCTACTCTAAATTTAAATTAAAGACGCAGTATGTATATTTGTATGTAGAAAGATGACAGAGATGTGTCCAAGACATTAAAGATACGATAAATGACCGATACAATAGTAATAATAATAATAATTGATGATAATTGATGAGCAAGTGCTCTTTTAAGATTTTGATTTGAGTGGTTTTCCATCTGGTTATAGAAACTGAGCGCTCTTTCCTTGATGTAGTCAATAATGGTTGGGGTATTTGTTTCATTCATTATTTGATTATTTCTCATATACCATGGAGCATTTAGTATCATTCTAAGACTGGTGTTTTTTGATGTTGGTCTTGCACATATGCACCCATGCATATGTGAATATTGGACCTAATACTTGTTTGTAAAGTAGAATTTTGTTGTTCGTGTTCGCTGGCTTTTTCTGCCTATAAGAGGCCATAGTTGACATCTTGTTTGTTTGGTTTTGGTTATCCTTTTTGCTATGTGTGTGTTATAATTGAGCTTTATATCCAGGTATATTCCCAGGTATTTAATATCTCTACTCCATGGTATAGTGTTGTTGTTGATGGTTATTTCGTTGTCTGTTGTTTTCAGATTCCTTTGAAAGATTATTGCTTGGGATTTGTCTTCGTTTATTGTTGTCCTCCATTGTTTGAACCATTTCATCGTGTTGTCTAGGTGCGTTTGGAGTTCCTGTACCGCGTTCGTCGGACATCTTGATGTTGAGAGCAGTACCGAATCATCTGCAAAGGTGGCCGTATTTAAATATCTTGTAGGATTTGATACTGGTATGTCGGCTGTAAATATTGTATATAGGTGAGGTGACAGGCATGAGCCCTGGGGGACTCCCGCTGTTGGATGTTTTATTGAGGAAAGTGTGTTCTGGATGCTAACTTGAAAGCAGCGTCCTTAGAGAAAACTGTTCGTGATTTTTATGATGTGTGTTGGGTAATTGTGTATTATTATCATTTTATATATGAGTCCCTGCCTCCAGACTTTATCAAATGCCTTTGCTATGTCGAGAAATACAGCTGCTGTCACTTGATTTTTGTTGAATCCTTCTTGGATAATCTCAGTGACTCTTGAAAGTTGTGTTATCGTTGAATGTTCTTCTCTAAACCCATGTTGATCTTCTGGTATTATGTCTTGATTGTCAGAGTGGTACTTTATCTTCTGTAGGATTATTTTTTCTATCACTTTGCTAATGGATGGTAACAGGCTTATGGGCCTGTAGCTGCTTGGTATTGTTTTTGGTTTTCCTGGTTTAGGTATAACTATTACTTTGGCATGTTTCCATATCTTTGGGAATGTTTGGAGTCTGATAACGGAGTTTGCTATTGCCAGAATTGACATTATTGCTTTTGGGGGGAGGTTTTGTAGTGATCTGTTGGTGATGTTGTCTATACCAGGAGCTTTTTTGGGATTTAATGCTTTAAGGATTGCTTTTAGGTTCTCGGCTGTGACTGGGTCGTTGCTAGGGGAGTGGGGTTCACGTATTTCTCTGCTTACTACTTTGTGAATCTGCACTACGTGTTGCATGTCTACTTCATCCAAGTTCGGAGTGAATTGCTCTTCTAGTGATTCCGCTAGAGCTTCTGCTTTTTCTTCTGCTGTGACTTGTGTGGAGTTATTGAATTGAAGTGGTGGGATTTGTATTTGTTCTCTTTTGATTGCCTTGATTATTTTCCATGTCTTAGAGGGCTCTGCACCTATTTCTTCGAGTGTTCTTTGCCATTCTACATTTTTCGGTTCCAGTAATTTCTTATTATGTACTTGATGTTGAAGGTTGTTTAGTATAGTTTTGTCTTCTCCTAGCTCTGTTCTTTTGTGGTAGACTACCTGATTTATATATCCTTTCTATTTTGATGGTGTTATTTTCAACAGCGTTTGTTATTTTATCTTGTAGTGATTTTATGGTCTGTTCTAATTCTGCAGTGTTTTGTATTTTAGGAACTGCAGTGATGGTTTGTTCTAGTTCTGTTTTGTAGCCGGCCCAGTCTGTCTTGAAGGTGTGATATGTTCTTTCGGTTATGTCTTCGTTCCAAGTTATTATAATTGGAATGTGATCAGAGCTCATGACACTTTCAGTTTCTATCTTTATGGTTTTGTTAATGTTTTTACTGATTGCTAAGTCTAATTGTCTAATTGTGTGCATCTAGCCCAAGGTGAACGTCGACAGACCAAAACAAAAAAAAACCAAGACGGTTCGGCAATGAAATGTTGTTTCATGTTATTCGTTCTATAAAATTGGTAGTACCATGCCTTGTGTCAAGTTTACGATAAAAATAGTGTATACTTCAAATTTTTTGACAGACTGTCATCGTGACACTTATACGACAATAAAAAGTTGATGTTTAACCAAATTGTCGTTCCACCTGTCATCGTGACAATACTTCGTTGTTGTGTATTCGTTCACACATAAACTTGTGAGAACGAAATGTCAGACTGAGAGTGCTTAACAACATTGTCTTTCCAATTGTCAAATGAAATTAACAACATAACATGATGAACTTTAACAAAACATGCTTTAAACTTACAGGTCATTGAGAGAATTAATTAATTTTCATATTACGCTTTAATAGTTGTATATATATGTACTTTGTAAAACCCAATCAAAAATCTTGCTGGCTCCTAATACCATTTAACCGAAAATGTACTTCTGATTAGTTTGTGCCAACCCGCATAGTCGCGTACTTTAAATGCTTACTTTTATAACTGAATTGATAAACGAAATTACATAAATGCTTATGGGAATTTTACATATTTGATGTATTTATGTTATTTTGAAGTGTTTCGGACACATCTGACAAATAAAGAAAACTCAGATGATTCTTTATTTAGGCTTGCTTCGGTACTTCTTTCGCGAGAAGTGACGACATTTCGATTTGTGTTTAATATATCTTAATAAAATATAGAAAGATCGTTATATTTGTCACTGTACTTACGTGCGATAATACACTTTAAGTTTATTTTATCATATCCGTCGGCATTGTTCATATATTCATAAATAGAAAAGAAATAGTAACAATTGATAATAATAACACTAATACGTATCTGAAAGGTACCACTTTCCCTTCATAATCCCTTTATTTGTCGGCCTTCTGACATTTAAACTTGACAACCGATCGATAAACGTGAATAGATAGTCATTATGTGTTGTGTATTACACGACTGGTGCTTTCCGCCAATTTTGACGTTTCCCGGCAAATGCCATATCGCGAACTCAAACTGATTTGACGGTTTTGATAATTTATAACCTGAAATTGAATTTTTCGTGCGTTTAACTTAACCTTATCCGAAGTTTGATGTGTCACGGTCATCTGTATCGATCCACCGCCATTTTAAAATCGAACCTAGTCCATATTTTTTATTTTACACGTAGGCCTTATGGCAAAATACTATGATTCATACTCTTTTTCTGCACGTTCTAAAATTTTCAAAAACTCCTTTCGGGCCCTCGTTCTCTCTTCGGAGACGTGAAAAATGGCCTAAGGCACGTGGGACCGTGGTCCCCGTCGCGTGACACTTTCGTTCCCAGCGTAGATGCGCCAGGTTCTCAGAAAACTGTCTCCCCAATTCGTCAATTTTGGGGTATAGCTTTGCCGTTTTAATCGTTCGTGTTAAAAAGAGCGAGACAATTGGCTTTTAGTATATATAATGATGATGTATGATTACGGTACTAATTGCAAAAAATATCGTTACAGACTGCCAAAATATTTGCTTTGCTAAAACATACACAGAAATAGTTTTTATGCAGAGAATTTTGATAATTTACAAAATTTCGTTACATGTTTAAAAGACGATGCTCGAAGTATTTCTGAGTGCAATCCCAAATTTAAAAAATCTGTTGTTATCGCTTTAGGAACACTTTGGAAATTTGCCTAAACTAATCACATATATTGAAAATCGAAAGCTCAAATTAAAAGATGGATTTGCCACATTAAACGTGCGCTATTAATAATTTTAAAAGTATTCCATGTGACTTCGGTTAAAGTTAGAAGCAGTTTTTAATAGAAATCCAGATTTAATAACATTGCGGCAATTGTGTATGCTAAATACGCTGAAATAAAAGAATGTTTCCAGTACGCACCTATAATCAGTTGCGATGTAGAAAGGACGTTTTCTATCTACAAGGATGTACTTAATTCAAAGAGAACAAGTCTTACACAGAGAAAATGAACAAATAATAAAGTATTTTGTATTTTATAGATCACAAGCCACTTCTTCTCCAATTATGTAAATAAAATTAAAACCTTTTTAAAAATACAACGTTTCAATAGTGCGCCCATGGGCGATAAGACATCAACCGTAGGTACGTGTCCGCGTCCTAGTTATAACTCTTAGTAAAATCAGTTTTTCCGAAAATTTTCGACCTGGAGATTTTTGCAGATGTCCACGTTTTGAAGTCCCCTGATACCAAAAAAGTGGTTTTTAAAAAATGTCTGTGTGTGTGTTTATGTCTGTCTGTGTGTGACCACGATAGTGGTCAAACCGCTGTAGATATCTATTCCAAATTTTGTATTTACGTATATAATCTCTCTCTTGAGATCTGATTAGTTTTTCAGTAAAATCGGTAGACCGGAAGTAGTTTACTTCAGTGAAAAAATCGAATTTTGCAAATATTTCGCCAATTACTAAGTTTAAACAAATTTCTAAAGAATTCAAATGTACTCGAAATTAAATTTGAGACAAAGTGTCTTAAAAAAGTTTTTTGATGTTCCTACCGGAAGTAGATCTTTTACTCTTATCGAAAATCAGTTTTTTGCGAATATCTCACAAGTCATGCTTTTTAGAAAAGTACGTTACGAGTATAAAAGTATTTAAAACATAATTTTCAATATCTTTTGTATAAAAAAAATTTCAAAATTCAGACCGGAAGTACCACTTTTACTCTTATAGAATAGCGATTTTTTGCAAATATGTCGTAAGTTATGCATTCTATATATATTTAACAAGAGTACAAAAGTATTTAGTGCTAGATTTGCAATATTTTTTGTATATATAAAATTTACTCTTAGCGAATAGCACTTTTTTTCGAATATCTTGCAAAGTATGCATTCTGAAGCGATTTATTAAAAGAATGAAAGTACTTAGAATAGGATTTTGAATAAGTTTTGTATAAAAAAATTCTTAAAATTGTATAGTTTGACACGCTCATACTTATAAGAAAGTCGTGTGGTGGCCACACCTCATTTTTTTCAAATGGAATATCCTCTATAATGCTTGATTTTTGAATTGCTTACTAAATTCCTCACCAAAAACATGTGGCGTTATTACTTTAAAAGTTACCTCTTATCATTGTTTGATATAATTTTGCCAACTTTATGTTTTTTATCTGAAGACAGCGTAGTGAGGAATCATATTTGCTGCAAAATTGACAAATGTATGGATGACATTCAATACTTTGCTTCCTAATTGACAAGCATGACTTTATAATGAATGAATTTAGAGATATGATGTTTGTATGTAAGAGCGGAATGTTTACTAAATAAAGAGTTTGAATTCTTTATAAAATGGCATTCCAAAAATATATTAATATACCATTACTCTTCTGTTAGTCTAATTTCTAAACCTATACCTATAATTATACAAAAATTGGATAAATTTAATTTACATTACATGCTATCCCAGCAATGTATTTTATAAAATATATAGAATATGATAAAATAAACAAATTTTAAAACTAAACAAATTAATAACTTAATTCTAATAGGTGCAGTTACAGGAACTGTCGTATGAATGAATGAGTAATTAGTAGAACATGATCTGTAAAACAGCAACAAATATGATCATTAAAATAAGTAAACAAGAGTTCATCAAATGAATTTTCATTCACTTCTAAACATTTTTGAACTCGCTTTCGAAATGATAAATCGACATTAAAACGCAAATAAGTATTATCAATTCTAAATATGTGGCAAATATATTACACATAGCTTCTTTTGTGATTACAGGTGTATTGTATATTTCCTCTTTTATGTATCCCTATAAAACATATCTAATTTTGTGATATCCGAAGACCTAGCAATCTAGTGAATAACGTTTCTACGGACTAACCACTTCCCTGGATATATTTCATTTCAAATATTTCCTGTCTGTAGTATATAATCTGGCGGTTCGCCCTTTTGTTGCGTCCACATGTCTCTTCTTAAATTTAGTGGAACATCTTCCAATATTTTCACTAAGATGCTTAATAGAAATTGCGCATAAGCTTGTCCGTTAATACTATCTTTAAAGAAATGCGGGATTATCATCCAATCACAAAGAATGCCTCACCACAGATTTATGCTTCACCTATGCTGATAGTATAGTTTATGTATTGGTGAAGTACGGGTTTTCATTTGAATAATAATGAACATTTTTTCTATTTCATTACTATGAAAAACAGCTTCTTTCGTAAAAACACAACACATTATCAAAAACAATTGCCTGGGCAATAATTTTAGTTATTGCTCATTGGCAGAACACTCTTCTAGCTCTAAAATGAGGGGTGCGTATCTCGTTATTTAAATATATTCATTACAAATGACATTTATTATTTTAAGGTCTTTTCATAATTTATTAGACTTATGTTTCCATGACTTTGAATAAGCAATACTACCAGTATCCAGGAACGTCATGCTTTTCTTGTATAACGTTGCTGGCAAGTTTTCCGGGCTAATAGATACTTTCTTTGGCATTCCTCCAATACAGAAATACCAAATTCAAGTAAAATACCTAAAGTTGGTAGAATTATATCAAAAATGGCAATGACCACTTGATACTAACGTCTTATATGTTTTCGTGTAAAATTTAGTAAGTATTTCAAAAATGAAGCGATATACAATCTGTTCTAGTTATAAAAATGTTCTTTTAGACAAATATGTCATATAAGTTAAATCTAGTTTTATGCATATGCAGTTAATAATTGAAAAAATTAATATGTCTGCGTTAGTTCCTTTTATTACGAACAAGACTGCTAAAAATTGTGAAGTTTTATGAAATAAACGTGCCTTTTCATAATTTCAAGTTTTATCTATTAGTTTATGTACCTACAATCTATATGCATAACATAGTCATATAACTTCATAGTACATGTAAAATGCAAAATTATTATCGTTGTCTGTCTCTAATGAATATGTAATTTTTTTAGCTCATAAAAGCATGATATTTTATACGGACTATTTATTACCTACTTGATAGGTAGCATTTGCGACATCTGTTGTAAAACTGTAAGACGTACAGGCGGTGCCGGCCAAAAGTTAGGTAAAAACATAAACCTTTTTTATATGGACCTGTGTTAAGGCAGATATGTTGAAAATGTAGTCATACTGTGGGTTTCTATATAAGTGGAGATATTTCATTTCTTTTTTAGAAAAAACAAATTGTCAATACTAGATGTGATATTTTCTTAGAACTGAAAGAGAAGTACGAACAATACAAAAATAAAACTGGACGAACGATTTCAGAGTAAAAAATACAAATACACGTACTGTTATAATTTTTAATACTAGAAAACAAGTACATATAAAATAATATACACATTTTTTTATACATGTAGGATAAAACAGAAATAGTTTTGTAAATTTCATTACTATTGCGGTGCCCTGAATTTTTGGGGGCCCCTCGCATTGCGGGTTCTGCGGGCGCCTTGTCTACGCCACTGTGTATATTATATAAACAAGAAATAGAAGAATATCAGGTATATTCCGCTGTAGACCAACCGTAAACACGTGTTTCTGACTCACTGGTCATCATCAGTACGGTGTAGCCAAGGAATAAAGTGTAACAACCTCGAAGATGTAAGCATACACTGAAGACCATCAAGTGACAGACGGCCATTTGTAGTTTCAGTTAGAAGATCGTCGGTTTTGAAGACAACAACCAACATCGCCACGATGAAGACATTGTCAACCTGTGTGTGTACTGTTGATGACCATTGAGTCAGAAACACGTGCCTACATTTGTTCTACAGCAGAATATACCCGATATTTTTCTATTTCTTGCTTTTTATATATCCACGAAAATTATATATATATATATATATATATATATATATATATATATATATATATATATAGACACATATTGTACAAAATATAAATAAATAGAAACATGAAACCTTCTTTTTCTAAAAATTTTATAAAATGCTCAGCTTGTTGCTCGTTTTCATTTTAACTTTTATTTTAATTTATTAAAGCTGAAAATGCATACTGTCTCTTGAATAGCGGTTTGTCTAACGGGTATTTTGTGGTCACATTTGTGTCTTCTAAAATCGTTTTGCAGTTCTGCTAGTAATCTGTCAAGAAGATACTGTTCAAAAATTATTATAAAAAAGCCCTATTTAACTTAATTTTTCTATCACATATTTTAAATAACCGCACCTGATCTTTAAATCAATCAGTTCAAACGTATTCTTAAACAATAGTTTCCAAAATATAACAAAAATCAAAAGAATAAAAGCAGTTTTGTTTTCTCAACGTTCCAGTATACAATAAATACGATGCCTGTTAAGAAAATGATTAATTTTTATTAATCTTTCATCGTGTCTATCCATTGTGTTCCTCAACTTTCTTCCACAAAACGCTCTGGAACAATTAAACAACAAAAGACTCCGTTTTGATTTATTTCCATCGACACCGTGCGGTCAAAAAGCCGACAGGCATAACGCTTTTCGAACTGTACACACACTCAAACATACATACATGTAACTCTATCGTGATGTGCGTTTATTGTTTTCAGGGGCTTCGATTTATCGACGAAATCATTTACCGAAAACGGACAAGCCGTCGGCACACACAACAACAGTACACAAAACGAAAAACGATAACAATGGAGAACAATGGCAATGACAACAGTAAACGGAACGAACAGATCAAAACAAACACAGATAGGTGGTAAAAAAAGGACAAACAAATAGATACATGCATTTCAATTTTACTTACATTGTTCCTAACCAATTACTATGATCGTGACCAGGCATTGTATCTTTACGAAAAATATTGTTGAAGATACGCATTTTAAAAAGCCGAAAATACACGTTTCATAACCTCTACTTGCCGATTTTTTATTTCCTTAAAACATTGATATTTTTTTAAAATTTAAATGGGTAATTTCAATAGTTAACAACACACGTGTTTAGTAATATTATTGAAACAAATGCTGGATATATATATGTATGTATATATATTTATATTAACGGTTCTTCTGCTTACAGATGAGGTGAAAAAAATGTGCAATCACATTTCGCGTGTGTGTAGACACGAAAGCTTCGCGAACTCGTTTAACAATAAAAGCCCCTTGCGTACACAACATCGAAGGTACGTGTGAACGACACCAGAGCGCAGCACCGGTCGCGCATCCCACGAACAACTGGATTCGGATCGAAGCTCCGGGAGCTTTATGAAAGTTTCAAAGGCCCCGGGGACTCAGCGATTACGATAAGCACGGTCCACGTTTTAGAAAGGACTCTTGTGTACCCCCCTCTAAACAAGCTTCTACGTACATACATACATACATACATATATAGAACATATGTATATATTTATCGTGCATACTGAAGTTGTATATGAATATACAACATATTCGTATGGTTTGTGATATGTAGAAATGAAATCACAAAGGGCAAGAGTTGTCGTGGCTCTTTTCAAGTACGATTGTGTAGTAGTATTGTACGCGTTCTGTTCTTATTTGACCAGGCATGAAGTGCTATTTTAATGAAGAACGTACGTTCCTTTGTAGTGGTGGTATTCACTTAAATAAAATTACGCACGCCTTAAGTTATACGACAATATGAGAGCGAGATATTTCAATTTTAGTGAGATTTATTTTTGTATTAGGATAGAATATGTCAGTGTTTAATTGTAGTAAATTAATTTCATTTAATGTTGACGTTGTAACTTCCATATATAGGATGATATGTCCCGGGTGCTAAAGAATGAAATGCTGTAATCAGAAGCTCATGTTATCTTGAAGCGGAAGTATAAAACATTCTCCACGTATTTTCTGCAAAGAAGATAAAAGTGAGTAACTTGATTTATGATGATTTATAAAACAAATATATTGTTCATAATAGTTATTACTTATATTGAAATATAACAAAATCATTTTTTAATAAAACACCTGTTGGCTTGTTGGTGTTTCCGTTTTTAAAACTAGTCTAATCACTTACTAGGTTCGTCAGTGAAGCGGAAACATTTAAAACTACTGTATTTACAGAAGTATATATTTATTTTATAGTTTTCTCTTAACCCTCTAATACATGAATTATCGAAATTTGTAATTATGTTTCTAAAAAAATTGAACAAACAGATAGTGACCTTTGAAATAACTTACATTGGGTTTGGAATAATTTTGGTCGGCAATATTGAAGTTTTTCAAAATTATGTTTTTGGTTACCAAATGGTAACATTATGAACTCATACAACAAAACGAAAGATTAAAAAAAATACTAAAGTTCAGAAAATGTAGTAATTTTATTGATGAATTTGTAAGAAACAATTGTTTTTGGAATTGGAACAATAGTGAACTTGGCATTTTTGACATTTCACGCGAAAAAGCCCCTTGCAGCTTGCATCTTTCGCGTTCAATTCTGGCCAACGGCTAATATGGTCACTTTGAATAAAATGGTTGGTCTCGGTTCCACGCATCTTCGCGACTTTTTGGGTGGTTCTGATGTTCCATAGTTTGACCCGCTTGGCCTTCCTCTTTTGTTAGATGCTTGAATTCCTGTAGAGCAAAGCTGTTCTGCCAAAAGAGTTTTGAATTAGAGAAACGGCATTATTTTGTCCGTGGATTCTAGTTGCCTATTCGTCTATACAATAGCAAAGAATTTACCACCACAACATCTATCATGTCATAAAACATTCGGTGATACCATTTCCGACTTTTTAGCTTTATCGGGTAAAGTCCTATTAGCGAATCCTGCAAATCAACACCCTCCATATGGCGGTTGTATTCTGTGATTACTACTTTTTTGCAATTTTCATATTTGAACAATCTTTTTACTTTGGTGATAGGTCAGCTTCTATAATACTCAGAAATTATAGTGACAATTTTGTTGTCGTACCATTGCACAGCATGTATATCGATCTCATCAAACTTTGTTCTGCTTTCATTTATGGTACCTCTTCCTTTTTGCTTCATTTGTTTTTCTGTCTGTCCTTGATAATCAGGCAATCGATTTTGGCGGACTGTGGCCACAGAATGAATTTTCCGTTTCGCTAAGTACGATATTAGCGGCAACGAAGAAAAATAATTATCGTAGAAAATTTTGTGGTGTTTGTCATGTGGTCCCCAAATCAGGCTCATTATCATCAATTGTATAGCCTCGCTTTCTCGCAAACAATTCAAAATTGTAGGAGAAACCGAATACCCCACTAAGAACCCACATCTTGTAACCCCATTTAAGGGGTTTCTTAGGGTTGTTCGTTTTTATACTAATCATTCCTTTAAACGGGATGATCTGTTCATCGCAAGACAGATGCTGTTCAAGAGGGATGGTCAAACAGGCTTTTCTGATTGTTTCCAGAACAGGTATAATTAATAAAAATTCAATAAACTTTTGATTACCTCAAATCTATTTACTGGCATAACATTGGCAACTTGCGAAATTCTAGTTTGAGGAGACCAATAGCTTCTGGTATTAGGTAGTTTGATAATCGACATCCAAATCATCATACCCACAAACCGTTGAATTTCCTCAACACTAGTGCACAACGGTCTGTTAGGTCGTATTTGGACGCTATATGAACAAGATTGGCGAACAACTTCCGTGAAAAAGTCTTCTGATAAAAAGTGTCCAAAAAGTTTCAGAGGAGTATCTAATTTCAAAATTTCATCAGGAAGTAACTCACTGCCACAAAACAGTATACCCGCTTCATCTTTATTCGTCACTGAATTTTTCCAGTTCAATTTTGGTTTTTTAGTTACTTTCCCTCTGGATTTTTGGTTTGCTGGATTCGGGGCTTGATTGTGGAGTTGTATTAGAGGAATGTCATCTTCATCTGAGGACTCGTCATCACTCTCTTCAATGTAGTTTCAAGAAACTCTTGCTTGCACCAATAACTCTTCATTAGGGGTGTCATCGTCATCAGACAACTCACTGTCTTCAGTATCAGAGGGGATATCACGAATGGCACAGTTTTGCGTAACATTTTTTCGCCCGTAAAATGTTTCAGGATCCATTATCTGGAAGAATTTCATGTATCAATATAATTATTTATTTAGTTTCCGAACGGTAACATTCGTTGAGCACGTAATTGTTTCGATTTCCTCATGCAAGAGTCATATTTGAGAAATACAACAGGACATAGTGATGATTTATGTGACCATTTTTTATTTTTATTATAGCAGTTCTTACCTTTATTTCACTATAAAAACTTCAAACTTCTAGTTGAACACACCAAGGTTACAACTATAGCCTTGCTTTTGTGCTGTCAACAAATAAAAATCACATTTACAACACCTAGCACCATCTATCAATTTACGCGCGTACTAATGCATTCAGTTTTGTTACCAGGAGGTAACGACATGCATACAAAGAATAGTTTATAGTAATGCGAAATAGATAGGAAATTTTAAAGTTTGAGTTACCAATTGGCAATAATATGCAATAGAGGGTTAAGTTAGACTTGCTGGCCGTAACATTTTAGGTGTAAAACGTGCAACTTCTTGAATTTTTAATTTTGGTTCCTCTAACGTTTGCGGTCGCTCAACGTACACCTTGCTCTTGAACCAACCCCAAAGAAAAAAGTTGCATGTGGACAAGTCCGGCGATGTAGCCGGCCAAACAATGTCTCCACTTTTGGATATGATATGATTCGGAAAGCGTTCCCTAAAAGCTACTATAGATATACGAGCAGAATGACTAGTAGCAGCGTCTTGCTGAAAAAACGTAATCTCTGGAAATCGAACCAGTTCTTGCCTGAAAAATGTTGTTACCACGTTTGTGTGGAATTGCAGTAACGGTTGTAACATGTCCTCGATCATCTTCAAAAAAGAATTGTCCAATAATGCCAGATGATGAACCATACTGTCATCTTAGGACTATGCAAGGGTTTCTCCTATAACTTGTAAAGGTACATCCCTAAATTGAATAAAATGCCCCAAAGTTGGGCACCATGTTGAACAGGGACCTTTCAAAATAAAATTAATAAATTTAATGTTATGTTAAATTCTAAAATAGAATGTAAATAAAGTTGCCTGCTAAACTCAGATCGGTTTCTCGAGGGCGATTCAGATTAAAAGAGATGATTAATGAAAAGGTTCCTAAATCATTTATTAGATGTTAATATAAAAAAAATACCGTTTATTCAAAAAGAAAGAGATACATACTATTACAGACACCGAGTTAGCAGACAATGATGAAAGTCAAGCTAGGAAAGGAAGGAAGACAAACGAGAGAAATTCTTATATTTCCACGACTGTGCAAGCTCAGAAGGTATGTGATACCATAATTGCAGAAATAAGGGAAGGTTTTCGTTCATAGGCCATTTAGAAATAGCACACTTATTTTCAGTGAAAATTTTTGAAACATATTCATCAAATTTTCATATGCTACATTTAGATTCAGCAATTCCAAACTTTGCACTTTTAACAAAAATAAATTAAAGACATAATTGGAAATAATATACAGAATTGATTATAGAAATTCTTAATTTTGAAGAATTTATCTCAAAAAAGGAGAAAGGAATTGATTTTCAATATAAAACGTGTTCGTAAAATATAAAAACAATTATACGAGTACATTTATCTTTAAAAACAGGTGTTTGGCGAAGCGGAGGTACTCAGCGAGGTAAGTTACGTGACCCCCAAAAAATTTTTCTTCTCCGGCGATTTTCCCACATCACTTTCTTTTATTCTAAGTTTGTGCAGTATTGAATCACGCGCTGCCACTGACTGTAACGCTATATTATACGTGTCTGTAGTTAATGCTTTAGTTTTCAATTTCAATGGTTAAATAAATGCAAAAAATAGCTGCTAACTAAAAATAAAAACCATAAATATGGATTTTATTTTAGCTAATGCGGTAATAATGCAGAAAGCATTCAGGCAAATGAAAAGGAAATGCAGATGAGAAGAAAAAGGGAAAAGCAGAAGAAGAAGAAGAAGAAGATAAAATCAACATATACAATAAGAATATTTACATTTTCTGGTTGAACATGCCATGCTCATTTAAACAAAATCCTCGTTGAAATGTTCATTGTCTTGTATGGTGTGTATTCTGCATGGTGATTATTGCTTGTATTATTTACAAGATCGTTCGCTTTATTCCACCATCCAATCATACCTACAAGATTGGAAATTCTCTCTGTCAAAAAAATTAGAAGAAAAAAAAGAAACAATTTTGTAAGGAGGATCCCTGTTGTGTGGAAATCCTTGATACCATTTTAAACAAGCAATGCAAGTAACGATATTAGCAGAATATATGTAACCGGCAAATGAACCGATAGAAGTGAAATACTTAGGAACGTGTTCTCAAGACAGTGTGGCAAGTTGTTAGACCAAAGATGCAGTCATATGATGTATTATGAATAGGCGACAACATCTCAATACGTGCGACAGTGTGCAGTATGTACAGTGAGAGGCCAGGCATAGCTGAAACATGTAATAACCCTACATTTACATATGCTAGTGAACAGAAAAACCAGGCGTAGCTGGGACATATTATAACCGTACATTTACATATGTTAGCGAACAGAAAAGCAAGGCGAAGCTAAGGATATTGTACCCTAACACCTGTACAAGGCCAATGTTTACTCGTGCAAGATCAACAACGGTTTGCACTTCAACCTACAAGATTCAACGAGACCTTCACGTGTGCAGACTGTATAAGCTAAGTAGTTTTAATCGTAGTTTATTTATTAGATGCAAAGACTCCAAGATACTGTAACTAATTAAGAACGTTTAGCCTTGTTGTTCAGAGATTCTTTGTATGAACTCTGACATAACCTATCTTTAGCATCGTTGTCAGATAGGGCTTGGTTGTATTTTGGAAGCTTTGTAGTTAATTGTAATAGTCGTAAGTATTAAGAGCATTATATCACCTAATGTGAGTTTCTTATAAGTCGCAAGAGAGATCTCGAAGAGCTGTTACGATTCAGATCGTGTTTAATTAAGATTATTCAGACCCGTATGCATTAATTGGCTACCTGTTGACAGTTGTGTGTGTGTTATACAGTTGATGTTTTTTCATTCATATACATATTTTTATTATTAATTATACACTTAAATTAGATCTTGTGTGTTTGATTGCTATTGCTATAAGTCCTAATCCTAGTTTTCATGTTTTTGTGTATTTAAAAAGCATGTGGCACTTATAGACGACCCATGACCTTTCGCACCGACTAAAGAGTTACAGGGGCATCGTTTTTGTTTTTGGCTCTAATTATTGAGCAAGTTCATTGACATATTAAAGTGACATCCTTTTTATTGGACCAAAACATCTAGTCAATAACAGGGAAGGTTACAATGTAGCAAAAAAATAAAGTATATTACACTTTTTATATCCATAATAAATTTTAACATTTTAAATGCAGAACAATATCAGGCCTCGAATAAACTTTCGATTTTGAATAATTCATGTTTAATGTATTACAAAAAAAAATAATTTTAGAAGAAAGTTTAAGCGTATCGCTTGAACTTTGTATACTTCAGAAGTTTTAGGACTTAACATTTACGCCCAATTCTCCAACTCAATATTTGATGAGTAGATATGAACACGTGCTTTGGATGCTTACTAATTGATAAATACTACCTACAGAATTCCGAATGTTCTTATTTGATGGCTATAAAAAGAAAATCTATAAACATAAAAAACGTATTATCTCATAAACCATTCTAAAGGATATAAAAACGTCCATAAACATGAAGGTAAAACTAGATAGCGTGTAATATGAACCATCTCATGAGAATCTCCGTACAACAGCGAATAGTCACGTAGCAGATAAGAAAAGCACAGAGAAGCCTTCGGACAATACATTCATTCTATTTGTAATACTTTCATAGTACACATCGTTTAAAATTGTATTTTTGAATAATAAATGTTTTTAAAAATATAAAGTCTTTTCTAAATAACAAAATTGGCGCAGTCAGTAGGATGAGTTCTACAAGTGGTTACAAAGTTTGTGATTAGTTCTACAAGTGATTACAAAATTTGTGATAGAATTTGGTGTGTTTCAACACTTCGAGAACTTAACCGAAAGTAGGAAGGACGCAAGAGGACCGTAGTGTTAGGGAAAATATAGGCAGGTCACGGCACCTTATCGAGCAAGGTGGACTACTATATTCGCTGTACCTAACATTCCAACGTTCTGAAAAACGAAGACAACTTGCCAACCTAGAAGGCAAAGTAAGTACTGTCAAATATTACAAATACGTCTCGCTTCCTGACTATTGAAGTCCCATTTCATTATTTGAAATACATATCCTAGTAGATATATCCCTTGAAAGAAATCCCGTGAAAAGTGACAATCCTGTCAATACTATTGTAGTAAAACCCGAACAAACAAAGCAAGCAAAATAGACGAATTAACCGAAAGACTTCAAAACTTAAACATGGCAATTAACTATTCATTATTTAAGATAGAATTAGACGCAATACCAACGTTTAATGGCGAAGTTAGTTGTATAAATTTATTTGTAAATACATGCGATCAAATTTGTAATAAATACGCAAACTCTCCCGAAGTGAAAGATTTAATATTCAACACAATATTAGGTAAACTCAGAGATAGAGCGAAAACACTTATCTGTTCGCGAAATGAATTAAATACATGGAATAAGGTAAAGAGTGCAATTTATAGCTATTTTTCGGATAAACGTGACTTCGGTCAATTAATTCAGGAATTTAACAATACCAGAATGTTTATTAAGGAGGACCCAGTTTCATTTGGCTATCGCGTACAAGACCTTTTATCGAGAATTATGACTAAACTCGCGCAAACACCAGAAATTACACATAAAGCGGCTAGAGCGGAAATATACGCGGACGCTGCACTGGAAATATATTTATTAAACATGCCCGAAGACATACAGGTACATGTGAAACCATTACAACCAGACGATTTAGAAGAAGCAATAGGCCACGTTCAAGATGTAATAAATTTCAAATCCAGAGCAAATTCAATAAGAGGGAATAGAATTCCACAAAAACCATTCATACACACAAAGAATATATCACAAACACCTTCACAACAATACCCCTTACCCAATTATCGACATCCGCAACAAACATTAAATATACCTGTCATGAAAACTCCATCTCAACAAGCACATTCATTCCCAAAAGGTCCCATACCAAATTTCCCTAAACCGCAGTTTAACCAACAACAAACGAAGTTTCCAACAAATCGTCAAGTTTTTGGACCACCACGAAATGTATGGGCACCTAATCAAAGCAAATCATCAGCCGTATTACTAAAACCGACACCGATGTCAGGAATATCAACTACTGTTACCAAACCTATGAATTACGGATACCAAGATAATTCCTTTAGACAAACAAGACCACCACAAGCAATACCTGAAGAACTCTATAACAATGAGATGCAACACAATGAAGAACATTACGAAGATCCACAACCATTGTTTAACGAAGATGATGGATTATGGTATGTCCCCATGAGAACACCAGAACACGCTTTGGAGAGCCCTAATGAAGAAAATCTAGATAACCAGGAAGAAGATGAGGAAGAAGAAAATTTTATTATACATGCCTCGCAGGAGAACTCGGAAACGTAGCATCCAACGAACTACCATATATTCACATTAAGAATCCCCCATTAAAGTTACTAGTAGACACCGGTAGCACAATTTCCATGATAGATCCCGCGATTGTAAAGAAATATTATCCTAACAATATATTTACGGAACAGTTAGAAATAAAAACAGCAAAAGGTATCATACAAATTAATAAAATTGCCAAAATACCATGCTTTAAGGAATTAAAATCAAATGGTCACTTGAATATGGTAATGTTTAAATTTCACAAATTTTATGATGGCATTATTGGATTAGACGATTTAAGATCAATGAAATTTAACATAGACTTATCAAAAAGTATGCTTTTTAGAGAAAATTACGAATTACCAATTCATTTTAAAAAGTTAGAAACTATTAAAATTCCAGCAAAAGAAAAAATTCTAAAAAGGGTATTTGTAAATTATATACAGGGTGATGTGATGATTAACGAAATAACACAAAACGAAATTCACATACCTAGTTGTGCGACAACAGTAAAAAGGGGTCAAGCATTGTTAGAAATCCAAAATTTATCAGATAAAGAACAAACTATTCAAATTAAACCTTTGAAGGCCATTCCATTAGAAAATTACCATATTTATCAATATCGTATTCACGACGTAGAATCATTAAAGAAATTAAATAATAGGCTTAGAATAGATCATTTAAATGAGGAAGAAAAATCCAAAATATTACAGTTATGTAAAAATTATGTAGATGTATTTAAACAACCAGAAGATAAATTAACTTTCAACAGTAGTATAAAACATGAAATTAAAACGAAAGATGAACAACCTAGTTTCATTAAAGCAAGACGTTTTCCACACGCATTAAAACAAGAAATAGCGGATCACATAAATAACCTATTAAATGACGATATTATTAGGCCAAGCCACAGTCCCTGGGGCTCACCCGTAAATTTAGTAGAAAAAAAATTAGATGCAAGTAAAAAGAGAAAAACCAGATTAGTAATCGATTATAGAGCGGTCAACGAAAAAACAATTGATGACAGATATCCTATTCCTAATATTGAGGATATTTTAGATAAATTAGGTCGATGTCAGTATTTTAGCACCTTAGATTTGGCATCCGGTTATCATCAGATACAAATGCATCCGGACTCAATAGCTAAAACAGCCTTTAATACAGAGCATGGGCATTTCGAATTTTTACGTATGCCCTTTGGGCTCAAAGGAAGTCCTGCTACATTTCAGCGTGTCATGGACAACTTATTTAGAGACATATTAAATAAATTCTGTCTTGTGTATCTAGACGATATTATTATATTCTCACCATCACTCGATGAACATATAAAACACCTAAAGGCAGTGTTCGATAAATTACGGACAGCAAACTTAAAGTTACAATTAGATAAATGCGAGTTCCTTCGCAAGGAAACAGAATTTTTAGGTCATGTAATAACACCTAATGGTATTAAACCTAATCCAAAAAAGATAGAATCAATTAAAAACTTTCCAATTCCTACAAATCAAAGAGAAGTAAAATCATTTTTAGGCTTACTAGGCTATTACAGACGTTTTATAAACAATCTGGCAAAAATTACTAAACCACTAACGAAATGTTTAAAGAAGGGTGAAACTGTAAAACACACTCCTGAATTTATTGAAGCTTTTGAGAAATGTAAAATTCTGTTATGTAACGATCCTGTCTTAAAATACCCAGATTTTACGAAACAATTTGAATTAACCGTAGATGCATCCAATTTTGCAATAGGCGCAATTTTAGCACAAAACGATCATCCAATTGCGTACGCATCAAGAACATTAAACCCGGCAGAAATTAATTATGCAGTTATAGAAAAAGAAATGCTTGCAGTTATGTGGGCGTGTAAACATTTCAGGCCTTATTTATATGCAAGAAAATTCATAATAAAGACAGATCACAGACCCTTACAGTGGCTATTTTCAGTAAAAGATCCAAACTCAAGATTAACTAGATGGCGCTTAAAACTAAGTGAGTATGATTATGAAATTTTATACAAAAAAGGAAAACATAATCAAGCAGATGCATTATCGAGAATAAAATTAACAGAAAATTACGTAAATACTCTAGATAACGATTTAGAATCTTTGATAGCTAATAACAATGACCCACCTGGCCAAATAAACATGGATGAACTAGATGAAATATTAAATAGCTTACCCCAAGAAAGTAATTTAGAACAGGTAAATGATCAAAGTAGTACTCATAATACAATACATTCGGATAATGGTCAAATACAAATATCAATACCATATTCAGAAAAACTATTAAATGTAGCTGAACACCAAATCATATTAGACGCGACACGTAATTTAACAACACCTATAATTAAGACTATTAAAATATTTGGAAAAAATAGAATAATAATCACTTTACCACTAACAGCCCCTAGGGAACATATTGTTAAAGTACTAAGAGAATGTCTAATTTCAGAAAAGAAAAATGTACTATATTTTAAACACAAAAACATAGAAAGAGAAATTATTAATATTATTCAAGAATCCTTTACAAAATTAAAAGTAGAAATATGTAACAAAGTAGTAGAAGATATTGAGGATGAGAATGAACAACAACAAAAAATCAAATACTATCACGAAGGAAAAACTGCACATAGAGGTATTAATGAGGTTCACCAATCACTAAAACGAAATTACTATTGGCCAAATTTAGAGAAGTCAGTAAGTAAATATATAAATAACTGTGAAACTTGTCAACTCGCGAAGTATGATAGAATGCCCCAAAAACAACCTATATCACATACATATACCCCTAGAAGACCATTCGAACAACTACATATTGATCTGTTATATATGAATAACAGAATAATGTTAACGTTAATCGACCATTTTTCTAAATATGCACAAGCGTATTTAATACCCGACAAAAATGCCACTACCATAATAAACGGTATCACAAAATTTACCAGTCATCATGGATTACCAAGTACAATCATAGCTGATCCAGGTAAAGAATTCGATAATATATTATTGAAAGAATTCTGTCAATTACATAAAATCAAACTACATATTACATCAATAGGAAATTCAAAATCAAATGGTATCGTAGAAAGATTTCACAACACATTAGTAGAGTCAATACGGTGTAAAATATTAGAAAGACAAAGTACATTCGAGACTAACTTATTGACAGCAATTTTAGGATACAATAATAGTTTACATTCCAGTACGAAATTTACCCCTTTTGAAATTATTAATGGACATAGCGAAAGTAATTTACCTTTTGATATCAGTGAAGAACAAATTACACAAGAGTTTATTAATAATAGAGCCGACCAAATAAAAGCAATAAACAATCAGGTTCACGATAGACTAGAGAAAACAAAAGAGCAAATATGCGAAAAAATAAATAAAAACAGAAATGATATTGAAAATGTGGAAATAGGTCAGGAAATTTATGTGAAAAAGAAACATAGAAATAAACTAAAACCAAAGTTTGACAAAGAAAAAGTGGTTAAGGTAAATGACAAAACTATAGAAACACAAAGAAAAGCGAAATATTCCAAAGAAGTAATAAAGAAGAAAAGAAAATTCACAGATCAATCTTTGTTGCAGAATGAAGAGGAGATTACTCACGATGATACTAACAACGATAGGTTTAGCAGTCAGCCAACTACAAGTTCAACAAATTGAAAATTACATTCTACCTTATAAATTAGGACAAGCCCGAATTATTCAAGGAAATCACAATTTTATCTACAAAATTAAAGCATATGATTTGTTCCAAAATATATTAATATTAAAAGAAGAGATTAACCAGGTCAACACAACACATGCTAAAAAGATGTCACCGCATGGGACAACAACCTATACTTATCTAGATAACATCCATACAGAGGATCAATCAATTTATGATTCCATTCAACAAACAGCCTACAGTATTTCCCGAACAGAATTAAAATTCCACAATGTATTCCCTGAATACTTAAGAAATAAAAGGTCACCATTGGATATAGTAGGAAGTGCATCAAATTGGTTATTTGGAATAATGGACAACGAAGAAAAGAAACGAATAGATAACGCACTCGATATATTAGCCGAAAACCAACACAGCATACACAAACAACAAGAATGGAGTGTTTCCGTGATAAAATCAATGTCAGAAGAATTAAATAATACATTAACCAAGTTAAGTAAAAACCAAGAAATCATTGATACAAGGATTAACAACTTAAAAGGAATTTTGGAAGCCGCAGAGCATTATCACATGTTAGTAAACACAATCGAACAGATAAATCAAAACGATCGCATAATATCGGAGACGTTCACCGACATTGAACAAGCAATAATGTTTGCTAGTATGGGAAAACTGCACCCCTCTGTAATACCTACAAGAATTATTAAGGAAATAAATAATCAACTAAAAACTCTTTACCTACCAAATCAGATATTGACATTAAGAAATACTTTTAATTATTATATGTATTTTAGCATACAGAATTTTGTAGATGATAAAGAAATAACATTCAAAATATCCGTTCCTATATTATTTAATCATAATTATAACTATTACCGCATTTATTCTATTCCTTACAATAATAATTTAATCCCATTTCCCCAACCGTATTTGCTAATAGATGATAGTACCTATGCTTCAACGACGAATACCTGCCCGAAGATAGAAGATGTGTTTATATGCAAAGAAGAACCGTTACCGTTAATAGAGAATTGCCTTTTAAATCTCATGATAAATAAAGATATTTGTAATAAAATTCAAGTACGAATGCACGAAACATTAGTACAACAGATAGGACCCGGAGAAATGTTAATGCATGCACCTAATCTTGTTGAAATATTTTATAATTGTAATGAAACCGGCATTGTACAAATTAAAAATAATGCGTTAATTAGATTAACTCCAAATTGTTCGATCACTGTAAATAATGAAAAATTTAGTTATCAGGAAAATATGATCAAAGGAGAAATATTTCATTTGCCGAAAATAAAAATTAACAAACTCAATGTTCAAGACAACAATCCTATACATCTAAATAAAGTCAACTTGGGAAATTTCAATCGTATGCAAGAAGATATGGAAAACGCAAGAATTCCTGAGCTGCAAAGAATCAATAGACATCATTCGAATTGGAACTCAATCATTATTGTTTCTATTATAACAATTATGTTATGCATTACTATTTACAGACTTTTAAGAAAACTTTATCTAGTTGAAACAAGGAAGCCAGTTGCAGTTCGAGGAAACGAGACGTCGGTTCTTTCCGAGAATCGCCAAGAGCCGTTCTAACAAGGGAGGTGTAATATGAACCATCTCATGAGAATCTCCGTACAACAGCGAATAGTCACGTAGCAGATAAGAAAAGCACAGAGAAGCCTTCGGACAATACATTCATTCTATTTGTAATACTTTCATAGTACACATCGTTTAAAATTGTATTTTTGAATAATAAATGTTTTTAAAAATATAAAGTCTTTTCTAAATAACAAAATTAGCGGGATAGTGCTCTAATCCTTATTGAACGATTTCAATGTAACTTGGCAGTTATATAGCGCTTATGGGACGAGTTGAAAAACGTTTTTTTCTTCTCGACCATTAATGTCTGTAACAGTTGAAAAATGTCTTTTAAAAACTTGCTGTTTTCTATTTTCTTGTAAATTGCATTGTAAATAAAGAAAATGTCTATAGTAATATGTTGATGGTGTTTTTTGTTAATCCCCTAATATCAAGTATGAAAATGAAGAGTAAAAGTGCTTGGGAATAAAGTTTTAAATATTATGATTTTATATCAGTTAATTAGTCTTTAAAACATATTCTCTAACACACTTGTTGCACAGTAAAAAGAAATAAAATTTCATACATATTTGTAAAGTAAAGCTAGTATAAAGCATATACCGGGTGTCCACACTTAAGTGCGCACTATTGATAACTCTGTTATCTTTGGAGGTGCAGAATCGGTCAAATGGGCAAAGTAGTACCATTTTTTATGGCGGTTACAATTGTGAAAATAGAAAAACAATTGAACGTCGGGTTCTCTAGATATTCGACCAAACAAATTTTTTTTAAATGGAACACCCTGTATATTTTTTGGCGATTGGAAAGAGAATCGCAAACTGAACAAAAGAGTCTTAGTACACTAGTATAAAAAAATGTCAAATAAAGTAGTTACTGATAAATCTGTATCTTTGCTTTGTTTGCATGAAATCGATATACCTATGGAAAATTAAAGCGTCACATTGTCTAGTAGCTGTCAAATTATTTGTATTTGCTGTTGTTAAAGTTACTGTGTGGAAAAAGTACTGGTTTTACAATTTTTTCAACCGTAACAATGGCATTTACTCATTTGGAAAAGTGTAATATGTTGGAGTTGTACTTGAAGTTTAACAAAAACTCAGATAAAGCGCTCGAATGTTACATTCAGCAATTTCCTGATCGTGATGTACCAGATCGTCGCTATTTTTTAAAACTTTATCGAAGATTAAGAAGCAACGAAACAGTTTTTATAAAGAAGAGGATCAAAAATGATTTTATATTATCACAAGAGACAGAAATAAATGTATTGGCATATTTTCAGGTACATCCAAATAATTCTGTAAGGGATTTGTCCAGAGAATCAGGTGTTTCTCGTAGTACGATCCATAAAATTTTGAAAAAAAATAAATATGTTCCCTTTAAATATCAGCCTGTTCAAACTCTACTTTTGGGTGACTATCAAAGACGATTAACTTTTGCTCAATGGTTTATCAATGCTTTTGAAGAAAATCACAATTTCTTCAGACACATTTTATGGAGTGATGAATCCAACTTTTCTAATCGCGGGATGATCAATAAAAGAAATAATCATTACTGGAGTCGTGAAAACCCATTTGTTGTTTATCCTTGTAATCCACAACACCGATTCAGTTTAAATTTTTGGTGTGGTATAATCGGATCCCGAATTGTTGGGCCATTTTTCTATCGGGGTTCTTTAACAGGAGAAAGATATGTGGCATTATTGACAGAAATTTTAGAAAATTTTCTGGATGAATTAAATTTGGTAGACAGACAGATTATTTACTTTCAACAAGATGGAGCGCCTGCCCATAATCACCGCGAGACAAGGGAGTTATTAGAAAGATTATTTGGCAATAGATGGATTGGCACAAATGGTCCTATTCAGTGGCCCGCACGTTCGCCTGACATGACGCCATTAGATTTTTTCTTGTGGGGAGCAGTAAAAAATCAAGTGTACAAACATAGATATGCAATAGTGGATGAGCTTCAGGAAAGAATTTCCAACATCATTAACGCCATCGATGGTAGGACCATTTTAGGAGCTACTCGTAATGTTCACACAAGATTGAGAAAATGTATTGAAATGGAAGGAGATGTCTTTGAACATTTAATTTGAATAATTTTCTTTACTATTTTTGTATTTATTTTTATTTGTTTATTAAATTAAAGGCTTTAATGAATGTTTAATTGTCCGTAGATATATCGATTTCATGCAAACAAAGCAAAGATACCGATTTCTCAGTAACTACTTTATTTGACATTTTTTTATACTAGTGTACTAAAACTCTTTTGTTCAGTTTGCGATTCTCTTTCCAATCGCCAAAAAATATACAGGGTGTTCCATTTAAAAAAAAATTGTTTGGTCGAATATCTAGAGAACCCGACGTTCAATTGTTTTTCTATTTCCACAATTGTAACCGCCATAAAAAATGGTACTACTTTGCCCATTTGACCGATTCTGCACCTCCAAAGATAACAGAGTTATCAATAGTGCGCACTTAAGTGTGGACACCCGGTATATCTTGTCGATCTTACAAACTTCGCCGTTGCATATAAAACTAGATTTAAATGAAAATATCGTGAAAATATTAAAGGTGCCATCCCTAGCACTTTAATAACTGTACGTCTAGCATAAAGGCTGAATGCAATAAATTGCAGCTGGTGTGACGTCATTGCCGACACTGCTCTTTCACAGTAAAACATACCTCTACCATCCTACGAGCAAGAACGATCTTACTCCGGCCGCAGCACTTTCCGTATATATAATAGAAAGGACTTTCCTAAACATAATTAGGAACAACAAAACAGTCGGCAGAAGTCAAAAGCAAGAAATATGATTTAAATTAGGATTGTAGATGACTTTTCGTTATCTCTGATATTGCATAATCAAATTATTAGAAACGAAAACAATAAAATCGTAATAGAAAGGAGACCAATACTTATTGATTCAAAATAACGTCATTTTTTTAAGCATAGACTTAATTTACTTTCCGTTAAAACTTGATTTGGTAAAGAACTAAATGAAATTAAAAAAAAGTGTTCTATTTTGATCTACCCGGCAAACAAAGTAGATATAAAACAAAAGTATCAAATCTGTAAAATTCCTTATAATATATATCATAATGTGTATGTTGGATAAACTAAACGTGATATAAAGACACGTTTTAAGGAGAATTTGGTGTTACTCATCTGAATGCTGGTTACGCAATCAAATAGAAAAATTTGAAACTTCGATCAAACACGGTGGATCTAAGAAAATAATTCGGTGTGCTACAATTTTTTAATTCAACTAGATTTTGTTTTCTCCAATTACACTGGTCAACAGTGAAATTGCTTCTTAGGTGAAAGTACCCAATCCTGAATGAATTCAACGTGCTGAACACGAATATCACATTGAAAAAAGTTGATTGGCTCACGTTCAAGAGATATTGACGTTTTGTCCATTGTATAGATGCTATTGCATAATGTAATGCAATTTAGTGAGAAATTACGAAATTTTGCGTCATATTGCATCACCCCTTCATGCAAAGAAGTTAATGCAGCATTTACTGTAAGTTTCCATTGAGAGTGTTGCGAAATTGATTGCGCAATATCAAGCAATAGCTAATTATAGTTTATTTATAAATGGCCGACGTGACAGTTAACTCGTGCAATGTCCGTTCATTCGCGCATATTTTTCGAAGCTCTAGCATACATAAGTGATTGCTATAGTGTAAAGTAACTAAACAGTAGCAATGCCTCGTAACTGTGTTAATAGTGCAAATAACTTCTGTTATATTTGCGGAGAAGTGACATTTGCTGCACAGAAAAAGAACATCAGTGCAACAGTTAAGAAAGCGTATCATTTGTATTTTGGTTGCAAGATAGGCGACCAGGACAAAGACTGGGCCCCACACGTATGCTGCCGCACTTGTGCCGTAAATCTTTCACAGTGGCTTAATGGCAAAAGAAAGACAATGCCATTTGCTGTGCCCATGATTTGGAGGGAGCCCACCAATCACGTTGACGACTGTTATTTCTGTATGGTACGACCAGCTTCTGGAGGCATCACCAAGAAGAAGAAGTGGACAGTTGAATACCCTAACATACCATCTGCTCTGCGACCTGTCTCTCATGGCGAAGGACTCCCAATTCCAGAACCTCCTACAGATTTTTCTATCAGTTCAGACGATGAGGATGGCCATGCGTCGGCGAGTTCTCCTCAACGTGGCAGTAAGGATGATGACTTTTCGTGCTTTGACGAAACATCTGCACCACATAAAATTACCCAGGATGAAATGAACGATCTTGTTCGCGATTTGGATCTGTCCAAAAGCAAAGCGGAGATACTGGCCTCAAGACTTCGACAGTGGAATCTTCTGGAACAGAATGTCCGAGTGACTTCATTTCGCACTCGCCATCAGCTCTTCGAATCTTTCTTTAAGAAAGAAGAAAGCCTTGTGTTCTGCTGCGATATTGATGGTCTACTACAAGCTCTCGGTATTGCACATGATCCCCACGAATGGCGGATGTTTATAGACGCTTCAAAACTGAGCCTAAAGGCGGTTTTGTTGAATAATGGGAACCAACTTCCATCCATACCTATTGCACATGCGGTCTACATGAAGGAGACTTACGGCAATCTAAAGCAGCTACTGGAGACGATTAACTACAGCAAGTATGGCTGGCAGATATGTTCTGACCTGAAGGTAGTATCTCTGTTGATGGGTTTGCAGCAGGGATATACAAAGTACTGCTGTTTTCTTTGTCTGTGGGACAGCAGAGCAATCGATTTGCACTACATCAAGAAAGACTGGCCTCCGAGAGCATTTTTTAAGCCTGGAGAAACGAATGTACAGTACCCACCATTGGCACAGCCACACAAAATCATCATTCCTCCTTTACACATCAAACTCGGTCTTGTCAAAAACTTGGTAAAAGCCATGGATAAGAATGGACCAGCATTCAAGTACCTGCATGACAAATTCCCTCGACTCAGTGAAGCCAAAATTAAAGAGAGCATCTTTGTGGGGCCTCAAATTAGACAGCTCTTCCGAGACCCCAAGTTTGAGGAACTTCTTCAAGGTAAAGAAAAACAGGTTTGGGATGCATTCTATCAAGTGGCAGCAAACTTCCTGGGGAATGACAAGGCAGAAAATTACAAGTGTCTGGTTGAGGATATGTTGGCTTTGTTTCATGAATTCGGCTGCAATATGTCCTTAAAGATCCACTTTCTTGATTCCCACTTAGATTTTTTTCCTGATAACTGCGGGCAGGTCAGCGATGAGCACGGCGAACGCTTTCATCAGGACATTGCCACCATGGAGCAACGGTACCAAGGCAAATGGTCTACGTCAATGCTAGCTGACTATTGTTGGACAATCAGTAGAGATGCTCCACAAGTCCACTACAAACCGCAGGCCAAAAGAAGTCGAAAGCCGGAAGCAGACTAATGTTTTCTTACCATGTATTATAATATTGACATAAGTACACTTTTTCTGAAATATGCGTAAATGTTTTCTTACCATGTATTATAATATTGACATAAGTACACTTTTTCTGAAATATGCGTAAATGTTTTCTTACCATGTATTATAATATTGACATAAGTACACTTTTTCTGAAATATGCGTACATATTACAGAAAACCCGTAGCCAATTCAGCTTTTTCTTAGTCATTTTCGAGTTCAGCACATTGAATTCATTAAGAAATGACAATTTTCAGCTTGGAAGCATGAACTTTTCGAAAATTTGTTGCCCAGTGTTATTATTATTATATGAAACTCTTGATTCTCATTTTCTGTCAATCGTGCTCTATATTTCAATTTTTCCCAGGCGTATGAATCAATTGACCATATCAGTTGATAGTTACACTAGCCGATAGTTTTAATTTTTTTAATAACTGTTGTAAAAATGGGTGTACAGTTCTTACAGTCTTTAACTGAAAGCATAACCAAAAACCTAATCTTTCTACCACCACTAGTTTTAGGGTTATAATCAAACTCCGTTAGTAGATAAACAATAATATTGTATTTAGAAAATCTCTTATACAGAGGAATCCCACCTACCTTGATGTCGTTTCTCTGTTTCTGCAATCTCATGATGGAACCTTGGCCCCTGTTCATCACTCGTCTTTCCTAAATTAGCAAGAAATAAATCCAAATGTGAATGCACAAAATGAACTTTGAGCGACATTCGGCACCCTAAATTTGTATAGTTTTCTAGCAAATTAGCCACGACATCTCGGTAATTTTCACTATTTTAATTTTCCAGATAAAGCATTTTTAAAAGAAATCTATGCTTGCAGCTCTAAATTTTTCATGGTACTTTCAAAATTTTCATCTTTGAACAGCGTCCTAACTTGTGGATCAGCAAATATTCTTTCGCGAATTTCCACATCAGACAGCTTTGGAAACGTATCCCTTAAATATTTAAAACAGTTATCTTCTTTTTCTAGCGCGTTGACAAAATGTCAATCAATCCTAAATCAATCTTAATTTAATGTGTAGAGGGGGTAGAATCACCAAATTAGAATCTACTAAGGGCTCAAATTTTATACTAAATTCTCCAGGAACAATGTTGCAAGTATTAAGGAAAAAATCTTAAGGTCATCACAGATTTGCCAAAGATGATTTGAATATTGAATGAGATTTAATATAGTCGACATATTGTCATACGTATCTTTTATTTTTGTAGAATGAGCCATTGGAATTGATGATTTCGAGTTACCATTATAAAGTAAAACGACTTTTAGACTTGTTTTCGACGAGTCGATAAACAATCGCGATTCTGCAGGGTTATATTCAATACTCATTTCATACAAAAGTTGTTTTCACAGAAATTTTTTTCAACTTTGTAAAATTAACTGAATTTTTCGTGACGATTCTTGAATACAGAGATTCTTGTAGTGGAATGTAAAAGATACCATTCTTTTAATCGAGATCCCAAAATTTGTGATTTTTCTTTGTCGCTGAGTCTCTCTCATGTTGCAATGTTGTACGGGGATTTTGCAGACCCCATATGCCAACATGTTGTCTATTAATTTTTCCACTATGTGGAACGTAGCTTCATAGCTAAAAATTAAGCGCGGTAGAAACGCGTTCTCCACCATCGTTTCTAGTATATCACCACAAAATTTAATACGTTTTTCTTTGTTACCCTCAAGGAGAGCCTGCACAAGCGGTATGACTTGTATAGCAAACTTCGTCTCAAAACTCGCCATACAGTTGGTTGGGGTATAGTTGCAGTTCATAAAAAGGGAGATCCGAATGATTGCAGCAATTACAGGCACATCACTATTCTGCCTGCAATTTCCAAAATTTTAGAACGGTTGATAGTAGATCGTCTACTAGAATACTTTGAAGAAAAAAACTATAGGTATATCTAATGAACAGCATGGATACAGGAAAAACAAATCCACAGTGACTGGAATACTGGAGGTGATGGAGACTGTAATTGACGCCTACGATAATAAAGAACGATGTGAACTGACATGTTGTGACCTAAGTAAGGCTTTCGATATGGTAAATCACCAAATTCTACTACAGAAACTATACTATTATGGTATTAGAGGTACAGCACATGATTTACTTGCCCCTTATTTGGGGGGAAGATGCCAGAGAGTGGACTTAAATGGAGAAATATCAAATACCAGACCAATTCATAATGGGGTACCACAAAGATCGATATTGGGACCAATTTTATTTGTGATGTATGTTAATGATCTCCCAAAAAATATAACACCTAAACAAAGTTGTCTCTATGCTGATGATACATCTTACGTAGTAACTGGAAAGTCGATTGACGAAATTGGAAAAGAGATCAATCGGGTAATGGAAGAAATAACAAAATGGTTCCAAGATAATGAACTAAAATTAAATTAAGAGAAAACTCAGCATCTCTGTTTCTCAGCAAGAAATGAACAGTCATCCCACGCCATTCGATATTTGGGGCTCACGATTGACAATAAACTCACATGGGACATGCACATATGAGAATTAGCTAACTCGCTAACGATAGCTATATATACCATAAGAAGACTGAAGACTATTGCCACTCATGCCGCTTCAAAATCTGCCTATTTTGCGAACTTGTACAGTAGGATAAGCTACGGAATTTTGTTTTGGGGCACATCAGCTGCAGTAACAAGAATCTTCTGCTTGCAAAAAAAGTGATTAGAGCTCTTTGTAATTTGAATTATACGGATGGTTGTAAGGAACATTTTAAACAAGAAATAATACTGACCTTGCCTTGCCTATTTATACTTACATATATAAAATACGTTAGAAAAAACTAAGAAAAGTATATATTGAATGGAAGGCATCATAATTACGAAATCCGCCAGAGAAAAGAGTTCCAAATTCCATATCACCTCCTGCAAATGACATAACGCTACGTAGACTATTGGGGGCCGAAACTGTATAACAAAATCAAGAACCATATTGAAGAGAGGAACAAATTATTCATAACAAAAGTGGAGGATATTTAAGTTATGACAGTTTTTATTCAATAGAAGACTTCTTAAAGTGTGACTTAGAACATTAATGGCTTTTAAATACTTAGAAAGGTGCATTATATACACACTATTATTTTGTTGTTGTTGTTTATTTTAACTTTCTTGTAATGGTAATTACAACGAATAAACTATTATTATTATTATTATTATTATTATTCCTAGTTCTCTACTAGCTCTATTGATTGACTTTTCTGGACTACGAACTAAACTGTCTTCTATTCGTCTGACGTCATCCACTAACACACGTTGTTGGCCCGGGCTTTTTCCTTTGCAGAGACATTCACTTTGATAAAATTGCACAAACTAGCGGTTTATGCTTTTCCTAATTAGTGGTTCAATGCCAAATTGGAGACGAAATATCAACTGCATGGTAACTACCGACTAACTTCTTGCAAACGCAAGAAGGCAGAAATCCTTATGCTACTTAGTAGCTATTTTACTCACAACTTTGGAATTTCCTCGTTCCTTCGGTATGTAGAGTGTTCATATCCAATTTAAAATTCGTGAGATACAAATTAGTTAAACTGGGTCCATCTTTTTGAATAACCCGGTATTATTATGGCGCGTCATTGATGTGATTAAGGAATTAAAAGAATCAATGGTATTACAATACAACCCTAGATATATGACACAAAAATTTGTCTTGGAAATGTGTTAATAGAAGTTCAATTGAATTAAAAAAGGACTTACTAACTAAACTGTCGTACCATAAATGTGATGTTAGCACCCACTTAAATTTTATTAATAATTTTAACAGTCACAGGATCCCACCTTTACGTTCATTATCAATCAAAAGTTCAGAATTGTAAAGTAATAGCCCATAATTCCCGGAAAGTTTTCAAAGGTAACAAGAATTAATGATTAAGGGGCTCATTATTATTGAATCGCTAAAAGGTCTCGCGCTTAAAAATTTAAAGCCAAGGTAAACTCTCGTGAAAACGTTTTCGGTTTCTTTTTCCATTCCGAATCGACGTTCCTGTCGGCCGTAGGGAGATACTTTAATTAATAAAATACCGCCGTTACGGCATTGCCGAATTCTATTTTTAAAACGGAACTGAAGTTTTAACTAAGTATGTCAATATTTTCATAATGTAGATTACGTACGTACAGGTCAATTTGTATAGCAATTGACTCACGTCATTCGTTGTTTCAATTCAGTGTCAAAAAGAAATTACATTGATACCATTAATGTTGACATCAATATCAAAGTTATTGAAATTTACATCCTTACATGTTTTTTTAATGGTAATTTTGACATTAGTAGTTACTTGGCATTTCTATTGCTGTCATTATGATATTTTCTTAGTTTCTTATTATATTTGCCTGTCATACTCAACAGCAAGCAAAGAATTTCCAGGAATCCCATGGTTTCTTATATTCTAAGAATGGTTTGGTAATTAATTATATTATAAATATCAATATTAAAGTTATTGAAATTTATAATTTTGACATTAGAAGTTATTTGGCATTTCTATTGCTCTCATTATGGTATTTTCTTAGTTTCTTATTATATTTGGCTGTCATACTAAACAGCAAGCGAAAGAATTTCCATTACACAAATGGAGGAATCCCATGATTTCACATTTTCTAAGAATGGTCTGTTTGTTGTGAATTATTCCTTAGACCATTGAGAGTAACTGAGTTCAATTTACATTGCAGAGATAACTTCTAAAACGAAACACGTTACTTAATCAATAAAAGAAAATATTGATATAATTGAGATTTAAAAAATATGTTCTACAGTAACCGGTTCATAGTAAAAAAGTACAACCTGGGGAAATAAACGATTTGCGACATCACAAAGACCAAGACAAAAATTTGATCCCAGGGCACCACCGCCTGTTCTCTACTATATTATTCAATAACAGATCAAATGTTGTACAAGTTAAAGAAAGTTAAAATTTACAACCACGAAACAAAGTTTAGCTAAAATTTAATAAACGAAAAAAGTTGCAAGTAAGTCCCGAAATTAACAAAACGGTTATAGGTGGGTTTTAAAGAAAAGATCTAAAGGCAACAAGATGATTAGCTATGTTTATAGTTATGTATAATTTATTATCATAACATAGAATGATTGTCGGTGTGCCAGTATCGAAAAACATAATTTTTGTATGACCAGATTACATCAAGGCCTGTTTTGAAATTCGGCTGCTGTCAATTAGAGGAGGAAAATTTTCAAGTGATGAGGCAGCTGTTAAACCACCAAAGTATTTTGAAGTAAAATCGCGAAAATGCAATTGTATACAAGACCAACAAAAACATTTCGATAAATAAATTCCTACAGTAACACAAAAATAATAGTGTTTTATTGTCACCGCGGATGTGAAATTGGAGTTAGAGTGTATAGAGAAAAAAAATAAAGGAGGTTATTAGACTGCTAGAATAAATCTCTGGAGATGTAACGAGAGGAGATGCTCTTGAATATGCAATCGGACAAGAACATTCATGCAATGCTTTGGAACATATTCAGAATGTTCTGACAAAGAAGTAAAAATGATATTACGACGACTAAAACAAATACGAGGTGGTCTGACGTTTCAAAACGTGTTTGATGTGGGCTGAGAAAAATGCTGAGTTGGCAATAAAAAGACTAAGTAGTTGGCCAGATATTGGTCAAATTTAATTTTTTTCAATAGAGTAAACTACTACATCCAAAAACCAATTTTTCGGTGTCTGGGATCAAAACGTGGACATCTTCAAAAATTTCGAAGTCGCAAATTTTCATTATCCCATACTTCCCTTTACTAGCTACGTATAAGAAAGTAAAAGCTGGTCCAAACACATTAAACAGAGCAAAATCACTGAATCTTTTACAGCTTCTTTGATTTACGTTTTACTTTTTTAGATTTTTCTATGTATTTTATTTTATTATACCTCGTCTCAGAAAAGGATTCAAATACTACTTCAAAATTGTACATATTCTTAAGGGAAATCATTGGTTCATGCGCAGGTAAATTTAATATGGAAAAATAAATACGCAATATCGACCATATATTATAATTATTATCTGCTTTTAAGTACGTCACGATTATTTGTGAATAGCCAAAACGACCAAACATGCAGTACTTTATATGTACCAAATGTTAACTAGGAACAACAGTAATTGTAATGATCACCTTCAAAACACTAAGCAAGATAAAGGTAGTATTACAATGATGACACTTTTAAAGATAGTATATTATACGAACTAATGAAAACACACTATTGTTAAGTTTCAAAATTATATTGTACACACAACATATTGCTGTGACTCTTGCATATTGATGATTGCATAAAATTAAATCAATTAATTCAAATAATAAGCAAAAGCGAATCAAGCATATATTTTAGTACTGGGCCTTATGCTATACTAAAATCTCATAATTTTCTGCAAAACCTTATAATATAATTTATTAAAAATACTAATTCACAAATAAAACAAGTATATTTATAATTAACAATATCTTAAACATTAAATTAAATCTTCGCATGTTATGATAACATAATCAAATTAATACGACAATTATAATCAATAAGATGAAAAAATATCAGAAAATATTCTACTAAACATTTATCATACTTCATTTCTATTTAAATGTAAAACAATCAACATACCAAAAATTTCATTATATGGTATGAATTATACTGGATTATAAGTAAATAACAAAATTATATCGCTTATCGATTGCAAATATATATACACTAACGTAATGGTTCTGTCTTGATTAATTCTGCTCAGCGCCTTTGCTCGCTTCCGAACAGTATCACCAAATGACAAATTCACATAGGTAGGTGCCCCAGGGTTCCATCCCACGAGTATGCCTTTCAACTCGTTGAACACACTCCTAACGTACGCAACAACGTGCTCATCTCTTAATGCATATATGTCTTTAAATTCAATTCAAATGCCTCTGTATATTTAAAAATATTGACTCGGTCCTGATTAGTTCTGCTCAGTGCCTTTGCTCGCTCCCGAAACAGTACCACCAAATTGCACACATCCCTGACTTATGGCCCAACACATCAAAATTTCAATACACAAGCACAATAAAGTATAAAATAAATAAAGAATATATTCACATATATAAAGAAAAATTACTAACCTCGCTCTACAACTCCAGTATAAAACACCACACACAAATTTTATGTAACACAAGATATACAATAGGTCAAAAATAAACACCACACCACTAAATCACCTTAATTCCTCATACAAAATTTCAAATTCATCCATATTCAAATTGTATTGATAAATGTTTTTTTCTACACAGTAAAATATTCTACAAAATAAAATTAAAAAAAAACTTTCAATTAACTAAATACTTTTATCTGATAAATGTTTTAAACACAAAGTGTCTATACTTTTATTCCAATTTGATAACAAATACTTTCTCATTAAATCTTAAACTAAATCATTACAATTACTAAAAATGTTCTACCATAACGCACGGTGTAATGACCCCGCGTATAAAAATAAAACATCCTAGTTCAAAAAAAAAAAAACTAATCTCGCTAAAAATATTAAAGTCTTATTTAAACGAAATGGTACTAAGTACAAATAAATATCTCAATGAAATATTGCAAGTTCCAATTTATAAAAATTGTTCTAAGTTAAAATAAAAATTTTATCCGTAAAATATTGCAAGTCCCACTTTTATTGAAAATTTTTCTAAATCAACTAAATATTTCGGAAAAATATTACAAGTCCAAAATGATAAGAAATTTTCTAAGTTAAAATAAAATTTAATTGTGTATAATTGATAAGTATAAGCACCAGTGTTGAAAGGACCTTTTATTTTAAGAGCGGCTTGCACCAGCAATCTCTCTAAATTCTCACGTTTCTGCTTTATATGCATATTTTTCTTAATAAAAAGCTTAGACATGCTCCGTGCCTCTATCCTTTTCACCTCCAAAAATGCATAACGATAGTAATGCACCTATCGGTAAAGTGATGTATTACTTATTTAAAAATGTAAACAAATATCCATCTCGATGTCGACTTGTTTACGTTTGTGATTATTAGTAGCATCTCGCGGGGAATATTGTTTCGCTGGGCCTATCCATTGAACGTTTTCCGTCATAATATTTTCTTGCGCTAAAGCTTGCGGGAAACACTTTATTGTGAATATTTACTTGCTATTACAAGTATTATTTTAATTATTAATTTTATGAATAAAATTTATAATAACATTCCTACATGATTTTAATTAAATTTAAATTTGCTAAAATCCTAACTTAATATATTGTAACGTTTTCGGGTCCCAATAAACAACTCGTGCAATTATTTATTTAAAACAGTCTGTATATTTATATACTTAAAATTATATAACAATATAAAAATATAAAAACTAACGTAACACACTTAAACTACTACAATTTAATTATCACAGGTATTTATTTATTTCCATTACTAATATCTCTGTCCGTATTTATGTAACAGTTCTATTTATATAAGACGGCACTACTATATTTATTTATTTGGCTACCACTATTTATTTCCACTGTTCCCACGAGACTACTCGAGACTACCGAATTACTCCGCGATTACTTCCCCGCAATGAATGAATCCCGTAATGAATGTCCCTTTCTCTGTATCGGCTGCTTTTTATACCGGCACACAAGACTCTCGTAATACTCGGGAACATTCCATCTTCCTCTCGATATTTGCCAGAACATACGTCGGACATACCGTCGCCCACATATTATACACATATGATGATTCACCAGACTTGTTTACCCGTTGCGCCGAATATGATTTATGGTCTTTTTTTGTGCGTGTGACAATTTCGTTTTTATCGCGCCGAGAGATCTGATTCTTTTATTTAATGTAAACACATTTCGTTACATTGCCCCCTTCTTAAAAACTGCGTTTCGTCCCGAAACACACTATTCCATGTTCTTCTCGCTGGCGGATGACGAAATCCACACCGGGACCCACGGGTGCACCCAGCCGTCTTGTGGCAATGGCAATCCACCGTCCCAGGCTGCATAACGGGCTGATTGGGCCGACAGCCGCACACGACCATTTTCATACCAGCACGCCGAAACATCACCTCCAGCATGTTTCCTGCGATTTTCCACTCCAAACGGTCTAATCCGCAGCCCAGCCTCGGAATTGCCAGCCTCCCCACATTCTGCTCGTGCGCACGTCCTCGTAGATCGACAAGGGATTCCCATAAGCTGGCTCTCGAGGTTTTCCGGCAATTTGTCACACATCCGCCACTTCACCGCTGTCACGTCCATGGTATGGGGCAATTGGTTAAAACACACCATCTCTGACTCACTATGGGGTGTTAGTCTCATGCGATAAACGACGTCATCTATTTGCTCTAGTATTTCGTATGGTCCCTCCCAGTATTCTTGGAGCTTTGGGGACAGGCATCGGCGACGTTGAGGATCATATAATCAAACAAGGTCCTCTTCTCGGTAACCATCTCTCTCGGCTTGCACGTGGTAACGATTCTTCGTCCTGTCGCTGACATCCTGAGTATGATGGCGTACTCGCTAGTGGGCATCCTCTAACCTTCGTCTGGATTCACTGACGCAGTCTTCTCCATTTGGGTTCTCCACAACACACTTGAGTAGATCATCCTCTACCTTCAGAGAGTCCCATTGAGCCCAGTAGGATTCCAGTCTCTGTGAGCGAAGAGCCACTTCTTGACAAGCCGGTCCGCGACCAATAGCTTTTCAAACCATCAATGAACTGTGTCTTCATCAGCTTCTTGACCGATCCGTAAATTGTCAGGATGCCACTGATCGTCAACCACGGCAGTTCAGAATGTGTTGGCCGATTTTTCTTCTAGTCAGTTACCATGCCTGCAGTCTTCTGGACGTTGTCTTCTTGCAACAGCATCAGCGTTTTGGTGTTGCACAGATGCACTTCGCGCTATTTATTTTGAGGCTCTACGATACTGAGTCGACGATTGCCTCTTCTCATCGACCCGTTTCATTTTTCGCTGCTCCGCTATGGTTTTCTTGGGCTTCTTCGCGCATTTAATAATAATAATAATAATATATTTATTCAGTGTAATAAAATCATTACATGAAAGGTCAAAATATACATATTGCTATAGGGGGGGGGTGTGGTGCTTATATTTCCCTTAGCAGTTAAAGTTCTTAAAGAGCAATGAGACTAAGTAAATTAAAAAAATAAAAGAGATTAAAAATTAAGAAAGCAAAGTTCACCAAATTAAGTTTTTGAACGCTAATAGTACGCTAGTGAAAGTTTAATCTAAAATTATTACAACTGTATATGTGGGTTTACTTAAATACTTCAATGAAAAGGTGACTAACTCTGCGATAAAAAATTTGAACTGTACTAGATTTCGCGCTTGAAACTGACTTCCTATTGCTTATATTTTGACCAATGTTCTATTTCTAATAGGGGAAGGGGTTGTTTCCGGCATTCTACAATGAATTATGTGAATATGTAATGACGCCAGTGCGCGCTATGTTAAATTTTATCTCCGGGCCGTTGCGGGGGTTCTGCGGGAATACCTACTACTCAGAGTGACTTACGCAATACCTGTTATTCTTACGGGATCCCAGGACTCCTGTGTGTGCACGTTGTGGCTGCTACTGGTACCTATATAAAATGAATGATGTGTCTCCCCAAATTTGCGATGGATGCCATTTCAAAATACAAATAATAAACACAAAGGTAGGTATAACTTCTAATTCTTTATATAATTACTTCCAATTGTTACATATAAATTTAACTTAATAAGTATGTTCATCAAAAGACAACAATATAACTTATAAAATACAATTTATGACCTGGAGAGATATAATACACAGATCCACTCAATCGTACAAAATTTCCCAAAGCGGGTGAACGTATATGTTGAGTATGCAAATATACATGATCTGTATGTGAGCTTAATTATGGTGAAAAGAAACTATGAAAACAATCTGTTCAATACTAGGAAAATTAGTTCAGATTGGCGACAACAAATCTATTTTAAAGGTTAGCTATTTATATTGTTTAATCTAAATCTTAGCAAAGTATAGAGCTACTTGTTTACCAATATAGGTTAGGTTTTATTTCCTTGGATGTGACTGACTGTATGTTGATTATTGACTTAAATGTTTAGTTAATTTTAACGAAAGACAAATTATTGATATGTGAGTTCTAACTTTTTGATTACTAATGACTATTATACCACTTTTAACATACTGACATTGATTTTAATCGTCGTAAAAACACGAATTACAAAATGATTTGACGCAAATATTGTTATTTGACAACTGAACCTTTCTTTTGGTTTATTAGTACTTGTAAACATATCACGATACCTTCATCTAATTATGTTAAATGTCCTTTAGCTATATGGTGGGTTCCTTGAGCGACAGGCATGGGAATCTCGGCTGGTTACTCCCTGGAATCTTTCCGTATTCGGGATGGATGGATCTCTGGATCGATGGACAGGTAACGCCGGTGGGCAGCTCGTTCGTAGGCGGAGTACAGGGTAGCAGAATCCGCTTCGGTAGGTTGCAGTATCTTATACTTCAAGTCTCGGCAGCCGCAGGTCTCGGTGTTGCAGATTTGCGTACAGGTGAGTTAATTTTCTAGCGTTTAATCTATTGACATTTATTCTCGGGTCCGGCTCGGGGTTTTTTCTTTATTCTTGGTTAGGTTCGCAGTTGATTTTTTTTTCTTTCTCTTTTCTAGGCCATGGACTTTATGCTCGTGGTATTTTATTGATAAAGCACGGCAGTTGCTTCACCTATGGTGATACAGGTTCGATGATCGACGGAACGCCTATCTGGCCGGCGTGGAGGTTCGCCGCACTGGGATTTATCTCGACTTCTTGGTTTGATTCAAGTTCGTCTAATCACGGATGTTGTTTGTTTTTATGAACTCTGATGTTTCATCCTTAGTGGATGCTTATCTAATTTAAACTCCCCTTTATTTACGTAACTCAAAAGAACTACAACATTTCAATATGTACAAGGGTTCGTCCCTAATAACAAACTTAAATAATTATTGAGTGGTATTGAGGAGGCTCAAGACCACCTCAATATATACAGTAACAAACAAAACAGATTAAAATTGTATATTATTAAAATTATCATTTAAATATTCATTAATTGAATAAAAACATTTCGTCAGTAAAAGTTTTAATATTTTACTTAAGAAAGTACTAGCATTCATTGTATGCAGGTGCTTCACTTTGTTGTAAATCTTTGGCCCCCAGTAGTCCACATATCTTTGGGCAGTCTGCACACGGTGATAAGGGGTTCGCAGTTTATCCCTGTTTCTTGTATTGTACTGGTGGGAGTCCCCATTTGCGGCAAACTCACCCTCATTGAAAATGACATACTTAATGCAGTTGTATATATATATGGATGGTAATGTGAGTATAGCCCCTTTTACAAAATATTTTCTGCAACTATCCCGATGTCCCAAACTGTACAACGCTCGAACAGCCCTCTTCTGCATTTTAAATATTCTCTCTGCCGATGGTAAGCTGCCCCATACCAAGACTCCGTAGCTCATCCTAGAGTGGAAGTTGCAGTAGTAAGCCGTTGTTGCAGCTTCGTGAGATGCAACACTTTTCATACGTCTTATTGTGTATGTTGCCTTTGCAAGTTTATCAGCCAGACTGGAAACATGATCCTCCCAAGTAAGCCTACTATCCAGCGTCAGACCCAGATAGCATACGTTGCCGTTCGGTGGTTGGTTTTTTGCACAGAAAGTAAGTTGTTGTGTTTTCCCTTCATTTAGTTGTAGACCATTGCAAAGGAACCATTCCCTGGCTTTCTCCATAATGTCCTTCGCCTGTTCATTCAACTTTTCTTCATCTCTTGCAGTCACCAAAAAGGCAGTGTCATCCGCATATAAACAACATTCCATCGGTGCTAAGCATTGCGGCAGGTCATTGATATATAGTATAAACAGAAGGGGACCCAAGATTGAGCCCTGTGGAACCCCATTCTTTGTTGATTTTAAAGATGATGTTTGTCCATTGAGTTCAACAACTTGCTCTCTATCCCTCAGATAGGACACTAAAAGATCATGTGGAGTGCCTCTAATACCATATTGTTGTAGTTTGTGTAACAGAACCTCGTGATTGACTAAGTCGAAAGCTTTACTCAAATCACAGCAAGTCAACTGGATTTGCTTTTGCTCATCATATGCATTTACGATTGATTGTATAATGTTCATAATCCCTGTTGTTGTTGATCTCTTTCTTCTATATCCATGTTGACTAGCCGTGACGTAGCCGTTTTTATCTAGATATTTAGTTATTCTTCTTGCAATCACCTGTTCAAATATTTTCGATATTGTGGATAATATCGCTATTGGACGATAGTTATTTGGATCATCTATATCCGCCTTTTTGTACACTGGAACTACTCGAGATTTTTTTAGTTGTCTCGGAAAGACTCCTTCATTTACGCACTTATTTAGTAGTTTGGTCAGAGGCGTTATGATTTCATTTGTAATTTGTTTTAAGAGATATGTTGAGGTGTCGTATATATCTCGCGTGTGTTTACTTTTAATAAACTGAATAACATTTTTGACTTCATTTTCGTCAATGGGTGAAAAATAAAACGAGTTGGTATTGTTTAAATTAAGATTTTTTTACGTGTTTCATTGACTCGATGGTAGATGTAGAGCTGATAATTTGATTTCCAATTTGCACAAAGTGGTCATTCATATCATTTGCTGTTAGTTTGGTTTGAATGTGTGTTGTTCCATTTGTCTGACGAGTTTCATTTTTAATTACTGTCCATATTGCTTTCTGTTTATTTTCTGCGTTTTGTATATGCCTTTGATTAATTTTTTGCTTTTCTGTTCGCACCACATCCAAGTAATCTCTTTTATAGCTTCTGTATATCTGATAAAGATCATGATCCTTATTGACGCTCACCACAGTATTTAGGACATCTAAGATATTCCTCATTCCTTGTATTCGCTGATTACAAAATATTTCATTGTTTTGAAATTTCAATGTGTTAAATCTTTTTGTTTTCTGGGGAAAACTTAAGTTAAAATAATACAGGAAGGTATTATGAAATTTTTCAAAAGCCTCATCTGCCGCAAATCGATCCCAATCACACCAAGAGTGCGAGGCTAGCTTTTCTCTGAATAAACATATTGTGTCGTTATTTATCTGGTTCTCATCCCATGAATCTTTGTTTCATGTGTAATAGGAAGAATTTTTGTTCTAGCAATCTGTGTTAGATGATCTGAGAGATGCAAGTTCATTGTTTGTGTCGTCATTATAATCTGTTGCTCATGATTTGTAAAAATATTATCTATACATGATGAGGTAGAATTTGTTACTCTCGACGGTTCATTAAACAGATATTTTAGATTATATGTTCTCAATAAATCTGTGAGTTGTTCCTTTTCTTTCGTGGTTTTTATATTTACTATGCGCATGGCCCATTTCCATCTCCATTTCCATTTCCATTTCCAATTCCAGCATCGGAGCGTTCTTCTCTTAGGTTGCACCTGATTCACCAGTCGTCCGACTACCTGTTCCAGGTGTGCATGCCCATACTTCATCTTAAGACGCTTGATTGATTTAAGGTAGTCTTCACACTCTTCTGGAAGTAAGGTCTGTAGAACATCACTGACCTGTCCTCTTAATGACACAATCAGGGCAGTAGCTTTCTTCGGGGACATCCACCCATTTGCTCTTGCAGCACCTTCGAATTGTTTCCGGTACGTCATCCATGACGTGTTTCCATCGAAGGTGGGAGGTTTTACTTTTGCCTTCGCTGTTCGGGCAATCTCCAGGCTTCCGCTTGAGATATCATGGGGACCGCAGTCGTTCATCGCTGGCAACTGAAGCTGAACCCCAAACTCGTCCCCCATTCCGAACACGCGCTCCTCAACTTTCTGTTCCACGACTTCGATGGCCCCAGAAAATTCCTGTCTCCCATTCGATGAATTCTTTTGAATGTCTTCCTTAAAAGTAGTCTCGCGTTGTTTTGCAATTTCATCTTTCAAAGCTTTTGAATTATTTGCAATTTCATCTCTTAGAGTCTTGAAATGTTCTTTTATAGTCTTCATATCAGTCTCGAATTGTTTTGCAACTGCATCTCTTAGAGTCTCGATTATTAAGCTTAAATCAGGCTGTACTTGAAACAAATATTTCTCGGGATCCTCACCTTCATTTATTAAAAGGTCCCGAAGCCGGTCCTGGAGAATTGTTTTTTTCCAGACGCATCTGCGTCCCTTTCCTCCAATTCTGCCCTCAACTCGGAGACCTTTAATTCTTCCAAACGTTTTGTAGCCATTTATTTATTTATTTGCACTTTTATATTGTTTACCCCACACCTGACACCAATTGTAACGTTTTCGGGTTCCAATAAACAACTTGTGCAATTATTTATTTAAAACAGTCTGTATATTTATATACTTAAAATTATATAACAATATAAAAATATAAAAACTAACGTAACACACTCAAACTACTACAATTTAATTATCACAGGTATTTATTTATTTCCATTACTAATATCTCTGTCCGTATTTATGTAACAGTTCTATTTATATAAGACGGCACTACTATATTTATTTATTTGGCTACCACTATTTATTTCCACTGTTCCCACGAGACTACTCGAGACTACCGAATTACCCGCGATTACTTCCCCGCAATGAATGAATCCCGTAATGAATGTCCCTTTCTCTGTATCGGCTGCTTTTTATACCGGCACACAAGACTCTCGTAATACTCGGGAACATTCCATCTTCCTCTCGATATTTGCCAGAACATACGTCGGACATACCGTCGCCCACATATTATACACATATGATGATTCACCAGACTTGTTTACCCGTTGCGCCGAATATGATTTATGGTCTTTTTTGTGCGTGTGACAATTTCGTTTTTATCGCGCCGAGAGATCTGATTCTTTTATTTAATGTAAACACATTTCGTTACAATATTTATATACAATGATCATTATAAAATAAATAAAATAGTGATTAACTAAATTAAATCTAGAAGTGATCTTGATTATGCCTATTTGCAATTCAATCCCAAACCCAAGATCACTGCAATATGTTTCACCACACTGTGGCTTCATCAGGTGCATGAAAGATAGAATTAGAATTTATAAAAACCATTTATCTTGATCACCATCACTGGGTAATTTTAAATTAATAATCGACGAAGCTATACGTAAAGATTATTCTTTACTTGTATGTTTTATACCACTACTAGTTCCACAATTCATTGATTTGGTAAAGATTGTCAGATATTACAAAGAAAAGTAATAAACGAAATCAGAAAATATTTGGAGTTTTTATTCTATGCGCGTTTCCTTGTTAAGGAAGACCAAAACCGTATGACAAGGTTATCACACGAAACTATAGTTTCACACGTACAAGTTCATCCTAACGCTAAAATCGAATTGACACGTGTCAAGTTTTCGCTTACGCTCTGGTGCTCCCCGATTTTCCGGATTGCACTTCGAGTTAGCTACCCGTCATCAGCAACTATGACCGGGGTCTCATCATGTGTGCATCTACAAAGTTTTCCTCGGGCGATTGGATACGACGTGCATGATAGACGCGCGGAAGACAAACCAAAAACGGATGTAGCAAAACAAAGAGAAACAAGGGGGAGAGTGAAAACGCATCTGTAAAAGTGAAATATCGGGGGAGCAGCGCGTCGTGTACATCTGTGCCTGCTGCACGGTGGCTTTTTCCGTCTATTTACGCGTCTCATTTTTGAGATCGGATAAATTAAATTCTCCCCTCCCGCTCCTGTCCTCTCTTGGTTTTCGGAGACTCCCCGGAATTTACGAACCCCGGACTTAATTAATACGTAGTCTTGGGACGGAATTCAAGATCCTGCCGTCTTTGTCACATGAGAACGCGTTTGACAAGACCAGGACAAGGTGTATTAGAAGCAGTAGCGGATTGAGTTGCTATCTTGGAAGAGCTATAGGAGTAAATAATTATATCACTATTAATAAACAATATCATAAAGATTTATTTTAACAATCTAACGTAACATCAGCTAATTGATTAATTAATAATCTATTGAATAGATCAATTGCAGGGTATTTGATGCTTCTTACACCGATGACTTGAAAATATTGTCGAAAATTAACGACGTGTCCGATTGCCATCAATTACAAAGAAACCTTACAATTATTAATAACTGGTATCAGGGCAACAAAATTAAGCTGAGTATTAATACATGTGCAGTTGTGACATTCTCAAGATTTAACAAACCGGTTTTATTCAACTACTCGCTGGACTTAGTAATTATAGATAGACAGACCAACATGAAAGTGTGCTATTTGATTCCCGCTTGGACTTTACTAGCCTACATTCAATTTACTCTTCTGGTTCACACACACTTGGCTTTTTAAGAAGGTCATAGCTTTTCAAATCTAACACATTTACCACCACATATTATACATACACTGGTTAGTCCAAAATTGGAGTACGCATCAATAATATATTATGTAATATATTTGGTGCCCCTGCTACGTATGCCAGCAACTAGCTTTAGAGAGAGTGTAGAAGAGATTTTTAAAATATGTATCATTCAGAATAAGCGGCGTTTACCCCCCCCCCCCCCCCCCGCGCGCGGTACTTATTATTATGCAGTCTTAAATACACATAACTTCATGAGCTTGACGTCAAGAAAGAAGATAGCCAGTGCGGGGTATTTAAGAAAATTAATTAATAATAAAATTGACTTGCCTTCTGTCGGCCTTGGACTTTTTGGTGCCAACGTATGCAACGCGTTCGACTGATACATTTTTAGTTGTCAGAGCACGAACGAATGTTATGGTTAGAGCACCATTAACTCATATGACCAGAAATGCAAATATCTTGTATTTTGACCCCTTTAATTCTTTGCCTGCTGCCATGGCTTTCCGTTATGCCTAGTATAGTACTGACAAAATTATATCAAAAAACGACAATAGCTCAGTAATAGTCACTTTTAAAGTATTAACGTCTTACATGTTTTTGATGTGAAATTTAATAATAAATTCAAAATGAACTGATATATTTGAAAAAATCGACTTTTATGCAAAAACTAACAAAATTATAGCAAGAAACGACAGTAGCTCAGTAATAGTGACTGTTAAAGCATTAACGTCTTACCTGTTTATGACACGAAATTTAATAAACAATTCAAAAATGAACGATATACAGGATGTTCCGTTTAAAAAAAAAATACTTTTATACAAAAACATGTCATGTAATTTTAATCCAGTTTTCTGCACATGCAGTTAATAACTGTAAAAAAACAAAACATGCTTATATTAGGACCTCTTATTGTAAACAATACTGCAAAAAATTTTGTCCATCTAATACGTCGTTTTCGAGAAATATAATTTTATACAAACATTGAATTTTTCAGAAAAATGGGATAAGTCAAAAACTTTACATTTTAGGCCTATACGGGGAATACAAAAATGCAATAATATATAGGGTGTTTCATTTAAGAAACTATTACTATGGTTAGCCACCAAGTTATGGAACACTCTGTATAATACAAAATATTTTTAAAATGTGTTCCTAATGAGCAGCTATCACCAGAAAAAAACCGCTTCGAAATATTTTTACTCATAAAGGCATAATCGGCCTTACCCGTGGAGATGACTCACCCTGTATATTTATAAATTGTTAAATTTTATATCAGTAAACAATCAATTTTGCAATTTTTAATTATTCTTACACGTATATTAAATATTACATAAAATATATAAGTTACTCTCGCTCTTAACGTAATGTCACAAACCCCCCCCCTCTTCATTTAGGAAAAGACATAAATATGAACACTTACATATATTTTGTATTATAATATTCATCACCTGATGAAGCTCTACTAGAGCGAAACAATTGTAGTGGATAAATAAACTGTTTTAAACTCAATTTGAATTTATTTCAATTTTTACTATCTTATACGTAGTATAAGGAAGTATTGTGATGACGAAAATTTTCCACCTCGTGATTTTTGCATATATCCACGTTTTGAAGTCCCCTGATACCAAAAAAGTGGTTTTTAAAAAATGTCTGTTTGTGTGTCTGTGTGTCTGTTTGTGTGTCTGTCTGTGTGTGACCACGATAGCGGTCAAACCGCTGTAGATATCTGTTCCAAATTTTGTATTTACGTATATAATCTCCCTCTTGAGATCTGATTAGTTTTTCAGTAAAATCGCTAGACCGGAAGTAATAGTTTACTTCAGTGAAAAAATCGAATTTTGCAAATATTTCGTCAATTAAGTTTAAACAAATTTATAAAAAATTTAAATTTACTCAAAATTAAATTTGAGACAAATTGTCTTAACAAAGTTTATTGAAATTCCTACCGGAAGTAAGTCTTTCAATCTTATCCAAAATCAGTTTTTTGCGAATATCTCGCAGGTCATGCTTTCTAGGAAGGTACATTACGAGTATAAAAGTATTAAATGATAATTTTAAATATCTTTTGTATAAAAAAAAGTTCAAAATTCGGACCGGAAGTAACACTTTTACTCTTACCTAATAGCGATTTTTTGCAATTATGTCGTAAATTATGCATTATATATATATATATATATATATATTTATTAAGAGTACAAAAGTATTTAGAGTTGGATTTGCAATAGTTTTTGTATACATGAAATTTCAAAATTCGGACTGGAAGTAGCACTTTTGCTCTTTGTGAGTAGCACTTTTTTTCGAATATCTTGCAAAGTATGCGTTCTATAGCGATTTATTAAGAGAGTGAAAGTACTTAGAATAGGATTTTGAATAATTTTTGTATCAAAAAAATCTTAAAATTGTATAGTTTGAAACGCTCATACGTATAAGAAAGTCGTGTGGTGGCCACACATCATTTTTTACTTGTAATTTTTGGAATTTCAACAAGTATATCCGTCGTCAATCAATTATTAATAAATATGGTCTATGTTTTGGAGGAAAGTGCTCGAAATTGTTTGCTGGCACAACGAATATACAGGCAAAAATATCCAAATATGCGAATGCCATCGACAAAAGCTTTTCAGAAATTCTTAACTAGATTTGAAGAAACTGGCAGTATTCTGTATGAAAAAAAGAATAGTTCCATAAAAAACGCAGTTGCGCAAATGGATGTTTTGTTATGCGTTCAAGAAAACCCACAAACAAGCGTGCGTGAGCTTTCTAGAGTCCCCGACGTAAGCAAAAAATTTATTAACAGAACCTTAAAGAAGTTTAAATACTATCCGTATCATATAAGCTTACATCAAGATCTTCAGGGGAATGATTTTATTAATAGAGTTGACTTCTGTAACTCGATGTTGCAAAAAATAAATCAAAACCACAATGTTGTAACTCAGATTTTGTTTTGTGAAGAAGCTACTTTTAAACGTAATAGTCTAGTAAATAGACACAATATGCATTACTACGCCACTGAGAATCCGCACTGGTTGAGAAACGTTGATCATCAACATAAATGGTCGTTAAATGTATGGGGCGGCATCCTTAACCATCAAGTTATCGGACCTTTTTTTTGATGGTACACTAACAAGAGAGAACAATCTGCCTGTCTTATTAGAAAATATAGATTTGTATACGCGCCGCGTAATGTACTTTCAACACGATGGAGCTACAGCACATTACGCAAGAAGCGTTCAAAACTTTTTAAATAATACATTCATGGAAAATTGGATTGGCCGTGGTGGTGCTCCATTATCGTGGCCACCTAGGTGTCCAGATTTAACTCTAATGGATTATTTCGTTTGGGGTTATGTTAAGGAGCGAGTATATAGAATTGTTCCAACCACAAGAGAGAAAATTCAAGAAAGAATTCGAGAAGTATTTTCTTCTATTAATCGGGAACTGATGGCAAATGTCTATAGGTCATATGAAACACGACTTCAAAAGTGTTTAGAAGTAGAAGGGCAGAAATTCGAACATTTATTATAAATTTTTGTAAACGTATTTGTTTCCATATTTTATAACTAAATAATAAGAACATACTATAAAACCAAACATACGCATTTTCTAATTTGTTAATTGATAGCTTATAATTGCTGTGATGCTTGAAAATAGTAGCTTACGCCATGTTCTTCAAGGTAGATGTTTTTAATAAAGTAAATTTAAATGCTCTTATTATATCTAAGTTTGAAGTTTCACATTTTTTGAGACATACATTTTAGGCCTATACGGGGAATACAAAAATGCAATAATATATAAAGTGTTTTATTTTAGAAACTATGACTATGGTTAGCCACCAAGTTATGGAACACTTTGTATAATACAAAATATTTTTAAAATGTGCTCCTAATGAGCAGCTATCACAAAAAAAAAACCGCTTCGAAATATCTTTACTCATAAAGGCATAATCGGCCTTACCCGCGGAGATGACTCACCCTGTATATTTATAAATTGTTTAATTTTATATCAGTAAACAATCAATTTTCAATTTTTAAATATTCTTACTCGTATTGTTATGTATTAAATATTACATTAAATATATAAGTTACTCCCGCTCTTAACGTAATGTCACAAACTCCCCCCTCTTCATTTAGGAAAGGACATAAACATGAACACTTACATATATTTTATATTATAACATTCATCACCTGATGAAGCTCTAGTAGAGCAAAACAATTGTAGTGGATAAATAAACTGCTTTGAACTCAATTTGAATGTATTTCAATTTTTTACTTGTAAATTACGGAATTTTGAAATTTCATATATACCAAAAATATTGCAAATACAGTTCTAAATACTTTTGTACTCTTCATAAATTTATATAGAATGCATAACTTACGACATATTTGCAAAAAATCGCTATTCGATAAGAGTAAAAGTGGTACTTCCGGTCTGAATTTTGAAATTTCTTTTATACAAAAGATATTGAAAATTATGTTTTAAGTACTTTTATACCCGTAACGTACTTGTCTATAAAGCATGACTTTCGAAATATTCGCAAAAAACTGATTTTCGATAAGAGTAAAAGACCTACTTCGAACATTTATTATAAATTTTTGTAAACGTATTTGTTTTCATATTTTATAACTAAATAATAAGAACATACTATAAAACCAAACATACGCATTTTCTAATTTGTTAGTTGATAGCTTATAATTCCTGTGATGCTTGAAAATAGTAGCTTACGCCATGTTCTTCAAGGTAGATGTTTTTAATAAAGTAAATTTAAATGCTCTTATTATATCTAAGTTTGAAGTTTTACATTTCATGAGTTTTAAAATTTTAATAAAAAAAAATATTTTTGCTCGTTTACTTTTAGTTATGCTATGTGTAATGTAAGTCATGGCAACTCCTATTACTTTCTTGTATTGTGATGAAAATTTTCGACCTCGAGATTTTTGCAGATGTCCACGTTTTGAAGTCCCCTGATACCAAAAAAGTGGTTTTTAAAAAATGTCTGTGTGTCTGTCTGTGTTTGACCACGATAGCGGTCAAACCGCTATAGCTATCTAATCCAAATTTTGCATTTAGTAGTATAATCTCCCTTTTGAGAACTGATTAGATTTTCAGCAAAATCGGCAGACCGGAAGTAGTAGTTTACTTCAGTAATAAAATCGAATTTTGCCAATATTTCGTCAACTACTACGTTTAAACAAATTCATATGTACTTAATATTAAATTTGAGAAGAATTCTATTAAAAAAATTTTTCGAAATTCCTACCGGAAGTAGGTTTTTTACTCTTCTCGAAAATCGTGTTTTTGCAAATATTTTGCTAGTCATGCTTTTTAGGCAGGCAAGTATAAAAGTATTTAGAACTTAATTTTCAATACCTTTTGTATAAAAAAAAATCAAATTTACTCTTACCGAATAACGATTTTTTGCAAATATGTCGTAAATTATGCATTCTATATATATATTTATGAAGAGTACAAAAGTATTTAAAGTTTGATTTGAAATATTTTTTGTATAAATGAAATTTCAAAATTCTGACCGGAAATAACACTTTCATACGTATAAGAAGGGTTATTCGATACAACACCTTATAACTTTTGCAATATCGCCCACAGGTGGAAGAAAGTAGATATTTTTGAATAGTAAATTTTAAGAACTTTTCAATGGCACATTAATATACAGGGTTCCATTTAACTTTTTTTAAAACTTTTGCGAATGGCATGTAATTCTAAATAACATGCGTAAATATGTCAAAATAAACATTACTTTCACGTACTGAAAAGCTATCTCTGCTAATTATCATCAGTCGTTATTTCATAGCAACTTTTCAAGTGTTGTACAATTTTTAACGAAAAATCGCATTGATGTAGTTTAATCAATCCTTTAAGGACTTTAAATTATAGAGCTTATGATTATCTATAATTTTTGTATTAAAAATTATTTGCTATCTACATTATTAGAAACCAATAATGAACTGGGACACCCGGTATAAGAATTGTATGTACTGTAGGTAGCATGGAGTACCAATTGTACAAAGATACATACATATAATTCTGCAGTGGCCTTACAATATCTGTCAAACTTGTCAATATTAATAGAATATCCACTATTTAAAACACACAAAATAACACAACTTTGTATTGCGTGGAAAAAGATTATCTCGTAAAATTCTCGAGCGCAAGTTTCGGGTACTAAAATATTCCCTATAGAAATATTGTTAATTTTGTAGTTTTTGATAATTAATATCTCTGGTTCTGACAGAAATAAAACAGCAATTTTTGGTGAAAAGTTGTATGATGCTGTGCCATGTGATTAACCTCGTCCGCTTACGAATCGTATTCTAAATTTTTATTATCGTCTGACGTGTAGTTTGACAGATACAATCGCTTAAAGATGACCAGTTTAGTGATAGTTGTAAAATGGATAAAATCGCAGTTTGTGGTGCAATTTTGTACTCCTTCGAAGGCGACGATTTGCCTCTGGTTTACTTTTTTTAAACATAGCGACGTGAGTCTCTCGACAATGAAGAACGACCATTAAAACGTGATGGAGATTTCCATGGCTATTGTCATGTCTACCAAATGTGTACATCACATGTTCCATGTTGAATTAGACATGTATATGTACAATACACATAAAAAACGTGAAATAGCTCGAATTATCAATGACAATTTCAAGCTCTTGTAAATTTCTGCGTTGCTTTGTTGCAATCGATAAAATTTGGTTCTATTATTATGTGCCAGAATCGAAGCGACAATCTCAGCAATGGAGAAATAGTGGCAGTCCTCCGCTGAAGAAGACCAAGATGTGTCCTTCCGCTGCAAAGGTACTGCCAACGATATTTTTGGATTCAAAGAGGATGCTTCCTAACCACTATCTCGCAAATGACCATCAACAAAAGATATGCTATCTATATAGCAAAAAAAAGATCTGCAATGGTTCGAAAGGAAGTGTTATTGCGTCATGACAATGTGCAACATTGAATTACGAGTTCCGGTTGTATCCCACCAAAACTCAACCTGTTTCTTGCCGAAGAAGTTATTGATTGACGACATTGATGCCGATACTTATAAAACTGTAATAGAAGTACTCCAGCTCCGCTAGTCCAAGTGTACTAAAGCTAAAGTAAAAAATGCTGAAAAACAAAAAAAAATTGTTCTTGTAATTTAAATATTTCATTATAAGGCTTCTGTTAAGTCATCCTCATTTAATCAAAAAATTATTATTAGGTTCCAGCTTTCTACTTTGTGTATTTTATACTTGAATCATCTCTTTTTTCTCACTTTATAATGTTCGTCATAGAAAAAAGAATAGAATTTATTCACTATAATAACAACATTACTTTGTAATTAGTACTGCTGCTGTTGAATAAGTAAGTAATAATAATGATTAGTATTATTATTATTATTATATTAAATATATATTTTTTAAATATCTGTAACTGTATTCGAAATATGAACGATTATTTTATTTTAACAAGAAGAATAATTGACTATATTTAGAAGGAAAATAGTCCAACCTAGCTGTTCAGGTGGATAATGAACAAATCTGGTGAACAATATAGTAAACGAGTGTTATTTATGTTTTGGTAATCCACGAAAAAAAAAGGTCTATAAATGTTACATCGCTTCATGCCTGTTATCTAACCCGTCTTAACTTTTATTGTAATTCTTATTGCCGGGCTAATATATACCCAGAGTTTGCTAAAGACGTTTATGAGCTAGTTTTACTTCAGCGTTTGTGTCATTAAGATAATTAGGCTATAACCGTAGAGGAAGGAGAAAGGTTTGAAGTTTGTGTTGAAGTGTGCTGTAGCACAAGTTTAGAAAGCCACAGAAAATTTATTTCCTTGTAAAAGTATAAATTTAATTTGTCTTCCTTCCAAATAATGTATGTATATATGGCGCGTGCGCGGGAAAAGGAGTATAAGTCAAAAATTATACTTTTGAGAAAATTGATGTTAAAGTTTATAGTTCTTTTGTAACTCAGGTTTTAAATTGATGTTTCCCGTTTTGGGATAACATTAAAACAAAAATGCACCAAAATAAATGTTATTTTCAAAACTTGAATACATTTTAAATTACAGAAAAAAAAGGGTAGTTATACCGTTAAACACTATATTTTTTTGTGAAAATAGCTACCTGTATTTCTCTGCACTATTCTTTTTTTAGGTGTAAATAAAAAATAATATTATATTTTGATTTTTATTATAAATTGGTTAGAAAACAACTTTGACGAAACAAAAAAAACTGTTACTCATCAACATCCTCTTCTGACGAGTCGGATAAAACGTTTGGAATATCTTCTTTCGTTGGCAGTGATGAATAAAAGTTATGAAAATTTACATCAATATATGGAAGCAAATCTAATAAATTGCGCTTTTTGTCGGAATTTATTGGCAGTGGCCCTTTGTAGGATAAAGATGGCATTAATGTTAGACTGATCTTAGCATTTCTACGACGTAAGTTAAGTTTTCGGAATGCTGCTGCAGTATCTAATGTTGTTTTCATCAAAACAATTCCAATGTCTTGGGTATATCGCAACCATTGAATATCTCTCCATACTATTTTTGATCCGTTCTCGTCAAGTTTTCTATGTTGAAAATGAGTTTTCAACAAAGCGGAGAACTCGAAAAAGTCTTCTCGAATCATTTCTTTTACTGCAAAAGGACGTTTTTGACCGCACGTGCGGATCAGCTGCACCCAATCACGAGGATGATCAATAGAAGCGTGATACTTTTTTTTCTTCTTTTCGATGATAGAGTGATCGCTGTCGCACTCCATATGGGTGTGACCAGGGACAAGAAACTTGTGATTTATACATTCCAAAGTTGGCTTTTGTTTTAAAACTAATGTAAACATTACTGGGAGGAAGATGTTTTTATTTTGTCCTCCACAGGTATCTGAGTATAACGTTATTTCTTTTATTTCAGGGGGGATAGTCATAAGATGCTTATATAAACAAGAGGCAATTTGGTTAGCACCTCTCCCTGCAATTCCCTCATGCCAGATGAAACAAAATGCTTGTCTGTCATCGCACCTCTGCATGGTAAAGTCGTAAGTCCATAGTTGCCTTTTGTAAAATGCAACAGACGTTTGGATATCCGGCGTTGGTAGACATTGTTGTAAGTCAAATGTATAAACCAGCTTAGAAGAATCATTTGACGAAACTTCTTTATCTTTACGTTTAGCTTCGTAAGCATTTTCAGCATTAGACTGATGAGTTTCGAGTTCATGCTTGAGATTTTGCTGTTCTTCGGCATTCAACGAATTTTTTATTCGCATATTTAGTTTATCACATGTTGCGCATGTATCTTTGCTTGGGGCTTTTATTTTCATGTTCATTTGATGAAAAATAGATTCGTATTTTTTCCTACAAACAGCTTTCTTATCAGCTGGTAGAAACTTTTTGTACTCTTCATATATTTTGCTTAATGTATAGTGTGCAGGTAGGTATTTTTTACTAGTTTGTTGACGACAATAGTGGCTTTCGTATGATGGTAACGCCAGTATGTGTTCTCTAACCAATTCCAGATCAGCTTCTGACGTTTTATTTGCTGGTTGAGATTTACCTCTGTTGTCGTCATGTGTAATGCCAGCCACAGAAGAAGTCTTGTTTTTTAAAACATTTGTCACAAAAGTATTGGTTTCACCGTATGTTTTCAAAAAACATCCTTTGCATACCCGACGCATTTCACCATTAATGCGTACATGGTACAAGTAGTTACCAGTAAGCCTTTCTTTCTGTTTAGCTTCGCCTTGAACTTTCACTTTTTGGGTTTTCTTCTGTGCAGGAGTAACTAGAGCTGCAATGTATGCTACTCTCTTATTAAAATTTCCTAGGGACCAGTACTGTTTAAACACGGAGTTTCTAGTAGCTTCGTCTATGCGGTCTTTGCATTTTAATCTGCAACTTGTAAATTCTTTGCAGATTCTAGCGTGCACCACTTTTCCTTTTCGTGTTTGATATTCTCTTCCTAAGTTTCTGTTTTCCCGACGGAGTGACCTAATATGTCTTGTTTCGCCTTTTATTGGTTTCCTACCTCTTTTTTTAACAACTGTTTCTTGGAATTGTTGCTCTCTTCCTCGTTTATGTAATATTTCTGAATCTCTCTTATTCTTGCTTACACGTTTTGTTGTTTTCTTTTTTCCTGAATCTGAAACCCTATTGTAATACCCAGAAGAAGACGAACTCTCTTCTTCCACATAATGTGGATCTGCGTCGCTGTCATCAAAATCATCTTCACAAATAAAATTATGCATATTACCAGGGCCGGAAGTGCAAGGTATGGAAATTTCTATGCCACCAGTACTTGAAGTGCATGAAGTGGAAACCGTGGAGATATTGTTGTCTATGTTTTGGTTTGGTTGACCAATGTCAACATTGTTGCTGTCACTTATTGCTTCTACGTCATTAGCCAAAGCTTCATGTATTATCCTGGACAAGGTCAATGATACATCAGGTTTAAGAATAGGTGCAGGATTGACACTGGCATTTTTTTCTATTTCCGCAACTGTGCTGCGAGGTTCTTCATTTAGACCTGCAAACAAATCGAAACTATACCAAAAATCATATAACATTGTGTTATAATAATGATCGTATTATGTATTGTAATCTTACCTGCACTTGAAAAGGTTTGTGGTGGTACTGATGGTTTGTTACTGAATTCTTTAAGCAGTCCCAAAATTTTATGCGTCCTGGACGACATAACCTCAATTTAGAAGTTTCAAATAAACTGTCTTATAAAGGTTTTAAAACACAGGGAAATCCACAAAACGTATCAAAAAATTAAACACAACAGTGGAGTGTTTGCGTGGACACAAATTGGTTCAGTTCGAACGTGAAAGACCACTCACCGTCTCATTAAGATGTAAGATTATGTGGTACGACATAAAACTGACAATAGGGTAAACAATAATAAGTAAAAACTATTCCAAATGAAGTGATTTGAGAAATAGGTTATAAGTAGACTTATACCTTAAAACACAATATTGAGGTAACAAATGTTGTATAAAGTACGATATATGTAAACTTATACTCCCTGACACTATAAAAATTTATTGTACATAATACGATAAAAGGACTTAGATCACAACACTAAAATTTTAAATATAAATTCTAATATAAATATACTTATTTTGTCAAACTCAATAATTTGTGACAATAAAAATACGGAAAGGAAAATAATTCGACATATCCTTCTACTCCCAAAAACATAATATGAAATTTTACTTATATTCTTTTACGCATTGGCCTTGTTGGTTTAATCTTAACAAATTGGAATTATACTCTTATTCCCTAATAACAAAACAATTATTTCACATGGGATACGTACTTAACTCATTTTACACAATTTTCGACTTATACTCCTTTTCCCGCGCACGCGCCATATGTTTCCTTGCATTGTTTATTTTTCGAATTCGATACTTTCTGTAATACATTCATTGCAAGGTATAAAGGAAAACGTATTTCTTATGTCTAAAATATATCAGTTTTTGAACAGTTTACAGACATTACTAGCGGAACGAAAAAAGAATGTCATATTAAGAACGCAATAAAAGAGGAATGTTCAACGATACATTTTTTTTTTAATTCCTGAAACGAAGAGGCAGCAACAACTCAGGAAATTTACGATAAATTGGAAAAAAAAATTATTATTATTATTATTATTATATTATTATATTATATTAAAATTGTTTCGCATTTATTAAATTTTCCAAATTTTTCAAAAACCTTCACTTTTAAATGATATTACTCATAACAATTGATGTCATCTGTTAAAATATAAATTGTCAGTTTTTCAAAACATAATGCATAGATTAAAAAGTTTGTCACTAAATCAAGAAAACTTCCAAACGGAACTATATATTATAAATATAAACCGGACGTATGAAGCCGAAATTACGACGGACAAAAGAAATAATGTATAACATCACGCACTGAATTGCACTATTCATATGGTGAACTGCAACATCTGTTTTCGTCCAGGAAACGGACTGCAAAAAAGTCAAATTTACTGTTAAATTCCTTTCTTCATGGGCGTAAGTAGAAGCGTGGGGTTTTTTAAAATTTAATTTATTTACCTTATATTTTGTAAGATAAATAAAATGCGGAGATATAGTTGCGTTTTTTCATTGTTTTGAATGTTAATTGCATACTTCGTAATGTTTGTAATAGTTCCTGTTTAATACCGTTTCATTGTATCTACTTCTCCAAATTATCTTGACGTAAGTGTGCATTGCATTTCGTTAAGTTCAATAACATACGCATACATTTTTAGTTATCGTTTGTTTAGATCAAGAACATTGTTTATGTTATTTTTTCAGATATGATATGGAAGAATGTCAAGAATGTCATCCTGAAACTATGGCGAGTTGGATTAAGGGTCATACTGATTTTATGTCTATTGTCAGTTATTCCGACATTTATTGCAAAGGCTCTAAAATATCGTTACAGAAACTTTAATGGCGGCTAATATTCCATTAAATAAACTTGACAATCCCGCTTTGAAAACATTTCTCCAAAACTATACTGGTCGAAAATTCCCTGAATAATCGACCTTACGCAAATATTATGTTCCTAAGTCCTTCACGAAAACAGTAGAAAGCATTAGAAGACATCTTTCAAATCAGTACCTATGGATAAGTGCTTACAAAACTGTCCATATATTAGGCCGCTGTGTAGTAAATGTTGTAGCTGGTGTACTACTAACTATTCCATATAACGCACATGTAATAGCAGTTATAGTTATAAATACCGTTGATGAGCAAACAGTTGCTAAAACCATTGACTAGAATTTGCTCAAAATGCTTCATTCGGATGACAGATACAAGGAAAAAATACTTTTTTTTTAGTGACAGTGCCGCATATATGTTAAAAACAGGAAGACTATTAAAGGAAGCATATGCTGCATATTACTTGAAAGTATTGCTAGTGAATATTAATACTCCTTTACTGAACTTGAACTACAAAATAAACAAATAATAACATGTTTTGCATTTTATAGATAACCACCCAGTTGTTATCCAGTTATATTAATAAAATTAAAAACTCGCTCGTGTCAGGTCTCTAATTATAAAACAAATAGCAAAAAATAATTGATACAATCCGCAGATAATAAAAGAAATGCTAAGAAAAAAAGAGGTAGGTATAGAAAAACAAACCCAAACTAAAAGAAAGAAAACAAACAATTTTAGAGTACTAACATAATTTGAATCAACCACTGAAAAAAACATAAATTACTCATATTTTGTATTTAATTTATTCAGTTTCATTTTGATTATTTGATATTTTATACTGTGTGTTGAGGTACATTGCAGAGAACAACTGCTAACAGTTATTTTTTTTTTGCTGTGTAGTAATTATCCACTAAATGGAGTATATCTGTTAGGTAACAAAAGCATGTTATTACTATTGTTATTATTGAAGTGTAAACTTCTTTGGGCGCGTTGCGTTGATTGTGGGCTATGTAACGCTCGTTCGGGTAAAGACGGCTCGAGTCGACAAAGGGAACGAGAGAAATATATCATATTGAGGTATTTAATTTCGATTAAATTGAAATTTAAATTAATAAATAAATTCATGTCCCCGAGCAGATTCGATCCCGAGCCGCACGGGTGAGAAGCCGGCACGATAGCATCAGACCAGCGCGGGACTCGTAAGCGAGTATTCATATTGTCTATTTATATATATATAGTTAGTTTAAAGATATAATTACTGATAATTAGCTAATATAATATAGTATGAAATAATTACTACTATAATAAAAGTAGAATTTTGGGCTGGACAGTTGATTCAAACACAATTGTTGGCTAAATAACGTTTCAGAAATATATTTATTCCTTCATCAGATCTACAAAATAATTAAATTAGGGACAACTGTTAAGTAAACTATTAATTATCTTACAATTGCCACACTAGGACATAAAATATATGGGTTTGACAAACATTAAAAATATAACATGATATGACAGTGACTTATAAGTATAAATGTCAAGATGACATATACAAAATTGTAAAAAAAAAAAAAATTAAAAAATATACTAAGAATTAAAAATTAACTCTATTTAATTATAAGTATTAAATACGTGTACCTGAATGTGTTAGTTTTATTTTTGAAGTGTAAACTTCTTTGGGCGCGTTGCGTTGATTGTGGACTATAATTTGTATACCAATGCAAAACAGAAACGTTGAGAATAGAGCATTGCTTTAATTGCTCATTATATACGAATTTATAAGCATTTAATTCTTTTCTGTTACACAGGATGGATGAAGAAAATCAAATCGATGACAAATTAAAACGAAAAAGGGAATTGTCTAATGCGCGCGTGAAGAAATATCGTCAAAAGAAGCACACTAAATCTCAGCAACTGAATTCGTCGATGCAGGATGACCCTAATGTAATATAGAACGAAAAAAAAAAGTTGGATTTCGTATTATTAACCTCGCCTTGATCAAGTTTTCACTTCTGCCGTGTGGTTTTAAGCACACCCATTTTCTTGTTATTATTATAGTTACTTCTGAGGAAAACCTCGTATTTATTATATCTTGTTAAATATTACATATATTAAACATTAATGTTCTAATACGTATCCTTCAGTTCAATCTGCCTTTTCTATGAAATATCACTGTATGTACCATTTGTTATGATTGAATTTTAACAAATTTAATATAACAAAACATAACATATAACGAGTCTTTTATTTTTATTGAAGAAGCTCTTCTACAAGTTAAAATAAGCTAACGCTCTTTTTTCAGACCTATAATCAATATGAAACTTGACCGGTCAAATTTTCGTTCAAAATTTATGTCACTATGAATGATTCATTAGAAGAAAAAGAGTAAATGTTCTTGTCTGCTACAGAGATGGTATAAAACGACAGCTGCCTCTTCATTATATTAATTGCTGTGTCAATTCTGGACTGACACGGTAAAGCCACGTTTAGTCTACGATTATTAAGCGATGTGTATTATTCTTCAGGATTACTACGTTCGAGACCCTTCAGTCAGTCGATGTTTACATTCATCGTTTTCAGTTCTATTGTTAGTTAATACAGCACTCATCGCTCTGATAACTATTTCATAGGTAAAAAGGATGTTGTCTGTTAAGATGAATATGTGCGACATTGATATCCGAACCGTGAATGTTGTCGCTTTCAACGTTCGACATCAATCAGCATTACCCCATTATATACTAGCGTGTCATATATGGCACGTAAAAGTTTTAATTTTTGAACCGCTTATTTAAATAGTTATAAACAAATCTGTGACTATTAATCGATATGGTTATGTTGTATACCAGTAAATATCAGCAGGGGGTTTCACGTTGACGTTGGTAATGCTGTATACCACATCTAAATTTCTTAGGTTATGTGAATATACGCAAGATTAGTTGTTCTAAAGGGTAAGTAAATTTATCTTCAATTATTTTTAAAAATAATTATTATTACAAGTAATTTTTAATAGAGGGTACGTAATAGATTGTTCCTACATACTAATTCATTGATATTAAAAATTAATTTTTATCTAAATAAGGTGTTTATGTTGACATTTCATATATGGCACTCTATAGTCTCCTACAATACTTGCATTATAAATTGGTGATAGAATATAGCTGTTGATTATTTTTAGATTACTGTGCAAGAAATTGCTGATTTATTGGAATCTGAAGATTTTTGGGAAGATTTTGAAAATGATACTGTACATTACTGTACAATCTGTGTATATTGAACCTCCTGAAAATAGAAATGAGTCCGAAGGTTCAGCTGACGAATCCGATGGGCTTTTAGATAATTTAACAGGAAGGCAATCACAGGCTCCTGCAGAAATTGTTATGGTCAGTGATAAACGGATTGGGTGTAGCGATGATGACGAAGATGACATACCCCTCATCCACTTCTTAAATAAAAAGCCAAGGTCATATAAATAGCTCAAAAGACAGGATTTGGCCACTGAAAACAGAATATTTCCTGAAAATAATTACACACAGTACAGAAAAATGTCGCCACAACAACTATTTCAATTATTTGTGAACGAAGAAGTTATACAACTGTTAGTCATAGAAAGCAGTAGGCATGCTTTGTTCATAAATTGTCCTGATCCGAAAACATAGCCGGAAGAAATGAAGTGCTTGTTAGCTATCCTAATTGGCTCTAGTTATGATAAAAAGCCTTCCAAGAAAAGCTAATGGGATTCGGTGAGGATATGAGAAATACTGCAGTTGACAATTCCATACGACGGGATCGATTCATTCAGATTTTGAGATTTTTTCATTGCGCGGATAACACACACCTTGATCCTTCAGACAAGATGACGAAATTGAGACATCAGATAAAAAAAATAAAAGAGAACTTTTTGACATATTACATACCCGACCAGGAAATTGCGTATGATAAGAGCATGATTGAGTATTATGGGAGTCACGGATGCAAACAGTAGATCCGTGGCAAACCAATTCGATTTGGATATAAGGAATGGTGCCTAAATTCTAAAAGTGGATACCTTATAAAAATTGAAGTTTATCAGGGCTCCATACCAGATTCTAACGCAGAGCACCAAAAAGAATTTGGAAAAGCCACTGCACCAATAATTAAACTCTATCAGGATATGTCCAACAAAGTAAGATCTTTGCCCTTTAGATTTAATTTTGACAATTTATTCACTTCCACGAATATTCTGAAGACCTGCCCTATATATACGCACAGTGAATGAAATGAAAAAAACAAATCGTGGAACTTATGACTATACTGTGACAGATGACAAAACTGTCGTTGTCGCACGCTGGATGGATAATTCTGTAGTTACTGTTGCTTCTACAATACATGGAGTTTTTCCTATATCAACCTCAAACAGATATTCTGCGGCAGAAAAGAAGAGAATTGGCATACCAAGACCAAATTGTATTGCCAAATATAATTATTTCATGGGCGGTACAGACGAAATGGACTCCAATATAAACGTTTCCCATATAAGTATAAAAGGAAAAAAGTGGCGGTGGCAAATTTTCACATGGATCATTGATGCATCCATACAGAAAGCTTGGATTTTACACAAATATCAGAACCCCGACACAGCAGCTTGATTTCAAGAGAAATAGCACAAACTTATTTCAAAAGTATCAAACCCTACCAAAATCAGCTGGTCGACATTTAAGATATTCACAAGAAAGTAGAGTTTCTCTGGACATAAGGTTATGATAAAATCGATCATTTTGTTCAATATGTTCCGAATAATAAGAGAAGAAGCTGCGCAGGAAAGCACACTACTGCAAGTGCTGTAAGAACTCAATGTACAAAACGTAATGTAGGTTTATGTATTACTTGTTTCATTGAATATCATTCCAAAAATTAATTTGAAATAAAGTAGTATTCAAATATGATTCTTCTTATTTTGATAACCTAAAATACTAGTGTGCCATATATGTCACAGCCTATTCTTTTTTTTCTGTGAATCATGGATTTAAAAAAATTACTTTAAATAATAACTGGCCTTATATTGCGCAAATAAATTTCAAAATATTATTAACTTTCAAAAAATTTAAAATTCAGTCCCTAATGGGTTAACCCAGGGTGGCCAACAGTTTCTGCCCCCGGGCCGGATTGGAAAGAAAACTTTTTTCACGGGCCGGACGAAATATTAAAATTAAATAATGTAAAATGTAAAAAATTTAAAAAAAACAGAAACGATTCGTTTAAGCAAACAAAATTTTATTATTGAATTTGTTTATGAATAAATGTAAGTAATTTAGTATAACAAATTAACATAATAATTAATGTGACTTGTTGAGGCGCTTTGCATCGGCTACTATTTGCTCAATATCTGGCTCTATACTTGTAGTAGCTATTCTTAACACAGCTTCCAAATGTGAATCATTCAATCTTGATCTTGTTGTATTTTTATTTAGATTCATTAATGAAAAAGTTTGTTCACAAATATAAGTTGAACTGAAGATTACTAAATGTATCTTTGCAAGTTGTTTTATATTTCCGTAAGTTCCATCATTCAATTGCTTATAAAAATTGCACAAATTTTCTTGCTCTTCTCGATATTTCTCATGTAATAATTCATCACATTGTAAATTAATTATTTCTAATTGTATATCAACAGGAACGTCATCTACATGTACAGAAAATGGATTTCGGATAATAGATAAATTTTTATCAATTTTCTTGAAGCAATCGAATCGCTGCTTGAAATCTGTCATTAGTACAAGGATATTGTTATTAAATTCTTGAACCTTTTCTCTTGAAATATTTAAGGATACGGCCTTTAACGTTGGAAAATGATCAAATTTGCACTCAGCCAGATTTCTAGAAAAAAGACTAAGCTTCATTTCAAAAGATTTTAACTTTTGTATTAAATCATGAGCACACAAATTTTTTCCCTGTAAACATACGTTAAATTCGTTAAAATGTGTGAGAATATCCAAAGAAAATGCTAAATCACAAATCGAATTTGGTTCTGATAATTCAGGAAAATCCTCATTTTCTTTAACCTTTAAAAATATTTTTATTTCTTCTTGAAGATCCCACACACGTCTTAACACTTTTCCCAAGCTTAACCAACGGATTTTATTGTGATATAGTACATCTAAATAACTGGTATTTAGTTCTTCAAGGAGTCCAATAAATTGCCTGTGTTTTAACCCTTTTGATCGAAGGAAATTCACTAATTTCATAACTACGTTTGTAACATGATCGATTTTTAAAATGTTTTTGCATAATGCGTGTTGATGAATGATGCAGTGTATGGGAATAATTTTATGATTTGGATCAATTTCAGAAATTTTATCTTCAATTCGTTTTATGAGACCAATATTTTTTCCAACCACATTTGGTGCTCCATCTGTTGTTACATTCACTAATTTTCTCCAGTCAATATTGTATTTCAAAAAACATTTCTCGACCTCTCGGAAAAGATCTTCTCCTTTTGTTGTGTCTTTCATAGGAACAATTGACAAAAGTTCTTCCGAAACTTGAAAATCTGCAGTGATAGCTCTGATAAAAATTAATAACTGAGCAGTATCCTTTACATCGCAACTTTCATCAAGAGCTATTGCATAAAAATGGGCCGATTCTAAATTATTCTGTAACTGATCATTTAAATGAACATTCATATATTCTATTCTTCTGGCAATAGTTTGCCGAGACAGGCTTATATTTTCAAATTTATGTTTAACTTCTGGACACATTACATCACAAACATCCAACATGCACTTTTTTACAAATTCTCCTTCAGCAAAAGGTTTTCCGCATTGAGCAATCCGTTTTGCTACTAGTAAACTTGCTTCTGTAGCAGATTCTTGTAATCGATTTTGCTATGTAAATATATTTTGCCGCCGGGTCAATTTTTCTACCAGATCTACAGCTTGTTTTTTTCGGCTTTCTTCATTTAAATGCTGTGCGTAACTTTCATGTTTCGTTTCAAAATGTCTTCTCAAGTTATATTCTTTTAAAACGGCTACACCCAAATTGCAAATAAGACAAACCACCTTATTATTGTACATAGTAAAAAAATATTTCCACTTCCATTCATCATTAAATATACGGCATTCAAGATCAATTTTTCGTTTTCTGGAAGCCATCCCTAGGGTGAAAAAGTTTTTTTAATTTACAATATTACTTTAATGAAATTATAATTACATACCGTATAAATATCCAAACTGTATCGCAATCAATCGAAATAATATTTAATTTATAGAATGAACTTGAAGGAGTTATATAGCAAATAAAACTATTATTTCGTTTTACAAACAGGATGTACACGTTTTCAGTCATCAACCGCAACTATTGTCTATGCTACAATGACTGGCGACTTCCGCCTAAACGAGTGGGGGTTTCAAGGTGGAATTTCTATGCAGCGGCCACAGCCGCCACTCGTAGTCAATGAGCCAGCGATTTGTGCTCAGGCCGCTATAGAGGCCGTCGCCGCTGAATGTCGACACATCGGCTAACATCGCCGTCAAACAGTTCATATCGAGTATAGAGATAAAGAAGTATCGCGAATCCATTCGACCAATTATTGAAATGAGCTTTATTTCGTAAACAAATTTACAGTTTTAAAATATTATTTGAAAGCCAGAGATACAATAAAAACATTACATGTAATAAAAAAGAAATCAGCCAATTATTGGAAGATAAATAGCTAATATTGAAAAATTAATCGCGGGCCGGATAAATTCATTACGCGGGCCGGATCCGGCCCGCGGGCCGTATGTTGGCCATGCCTGGGTTAACCTAAAACAATAATGTTCAGAGTTTTTAAATATTATTTTTTTTAGTTATTTATGTACTACTTAAATAGAAGCAGAAAATTATCATATCTTGCCTTATAATAATATCGTCAATATTTAATAAAAAATACCCTTCGTCAATCTATATACATAAAAATTAAATGCTGTTCGGCTGGACCGGCTTGACCAATTTCCTTGATAAAAATGTTCGTAATAGTCTGAATAGAGTTTTTAGGGAAAGAAAAATTGGAAACGTTGCCCGGAAAATTCGGGAAAAACTGTATTTTAAATAACTTATTAATTTATCAATATGTTGAAAAATTGTCACATAGTATTGTCTCTGGACTCTTATTAAATAATATACGACCTTTAGTAATAATATGTTTCAGTAATCCTTATATACGAGGGATATTCGGAAAGTAAGGTCCAAATCGCCGTAGCTAATCGAATGTTACGCGAAAATGGAAACGCGCATGCGCACCGACTCCCGACATGCCTTGCTCGTCAAACGACGCCATTCGCATTGGTATTGTATCAGTGTGTTGTTTACAGTGTCCGTTCAAAATGTTTAAAACAATTGATCAGCCCGCCGACTGTGAAATACGGTCAGTGATTCGGTTTTTGACAGCAAGGAACGTTTTAGCAGCGGATATTCATAGACAAATTAGTGAAGCTTATGGCCTCAATGTAATGAGTGACAGCAAAGTGCGTAAGTGGGTGAGAGCTTTTAAGGACGGACGGGAAAATGTCCATGATGAACAGCGATCAGGCCGACCATCAGTGATCACAGAAGATTTGGTCAATGCCGTGGACGAAAAGATTCGGGAAGACCGGCGATTCACAATTTCAACTTTAGCATTGGAATTTCCGAATGTGGGTAGAACAACTCTGCACAAAATTGTCTCTGAAAATTTGAAATTTCACAAATTGTGCGCACGTTATCCTCACAGGCGGCGGACGTCTATGACTTAGGCATACAAAAGCTCGTAGAACGTTATGACAAATGTTTAGACAAACATGGAAACTATGTGGAAAAATAGAGAAATATGTAAATAATTAAATATAAACAGTTTTTTGAAACAATCTGCGATGGTTTATGTTTTATCAGAAATCGGACCTTACTTTCCGAATATTCATCGTACTTCAAATCATTATTTCCATACAACTTGTAGATCCAAAAACAGGAAATATGTAAACTGCTACCTGGATCCGATGTACGAGGTAGGCGCCATAAATTCACGGCCTGACAGGCTTATACAGGTTCAAACGTGTTCAAACTCCGTCACGTCATGCATGCACATACGCGAGGTGTACACTATAAATATGAAGGTGTACACTATAAATATGACAGTTCAAAGCCTAGTAGTTTTTAGTAACCAGCCAACCAACGTGACTAGCGCAGGAAAATGTCTGAAGTAACGAAAATTGGGAACCGCGTGGTCATTAAATTTTTATCAAAAGAAGGGCATACACCCTATCACATTAAACAACGTTTAGACGGCGTTTACGGTGATTCATCTCATTCGTATTCAACTGTAAAAAAGTGGCCAAAATGTTTCCGTTTGGGACAAGAATCCCTGGAAGATTCTGCTCGGTCGAGTCGACCAATTGAAGTGATAACGCCTCAACAAATTTCAATTATTGAACATTTAGTGCTAGAAGATCGCCGTTTGAAAGTGAAGGAATTAGCAGTGATAACAAACATTTCCGAAACAAGTGTTCGCCGAATTCTCCATGACCATTTTGGTATGAATAAAATTAGTGCTAGATGGGTACCGCGACTTCGTTCTGCTCTCCAACGTGAACGTTGAGTCGAATGTGCGCAGTCGTTTTTAAACATGTGTGGAGACGACCCAAAACCGATTTTGGAGTCCATTGTCACAGGAGATGAAACAATGGTTCCGTTTTACGATCCTCTATCGAAAAGGGAATCCATGGAATTGCGGCGACCTGATGAACCTCGTCCCAGAAAGGCAAAAGTCGTTCAATCAACGAAACACGTGATGGGCACAATATTCTGGGATTGTGAGGGCATTTTGCTAATTGACTTTAAAGACCGCAATACAATATATTATGCGGCTTTATTGCATAAATTAAGAGACAGTATTCGTGCAAAACGTCGTGGAAAATTGACAAAAGGTGTGCGATTTTTGCTCGACAATGCTCCCGTCCATAATGCCGCCATTTCACGAGCTGCCATCCGCGAATGCGGCTTTCAAGAATTGGAACATCCACCGTATAGTCCTGATATGGCTCCTTGTGATTTTTGTTTTGTTTTCTAATTTAAAGACCTTAGGTGACGTAGTTTCAAAGACGACAGTGAGTTGCAAGCAGCTGTTATAGACCATTTTGACCGAAAAACTTATTTTATATTAGACTATTTTTACAAGGGTATCGAATTATTAATTAATTTATCTCTCGAAGAATGTTTTCTTCCACGGACTAACCTCTATATGGATAATCTTGATATTAATCTTCTGGATAATAACCACCAAGAATTTAATTTATATAAGTGTAATACTTTGTTGGTTCGTTTATATAATTAATAACACCATATTGTTCGATATGTCTTTATTTACTTGATACTGCGTAAATCTAATTATAATCGTAATTGTAATTGTTCGTTCGTATATGTACAAGGTATATATATAGACTAAAATAAAGGAATGTGCGATATTGGTAACCTAGATTCATATCTACGTATTACTATATACATTTTACCATATTAGGATAGCAAGCATGCATGTCGTAAGCTTCCGCATTCAGTCAAACTGCTGACTTGTATTATTAAATGTTTTACAATACTTATAACACTATACTGAGTGTTACACCACCCATTTTTAGGAGAATGACCCTTGCTATGGCCACTTGCAAGAGGCATTAACAGGAACCTGGGTGTTCTATTTTCAAAAGTAATTAAATATGATTTTCAGGTAAGACATGCATACCTGTTATTCTTTACTGCTTATTTTAAACTTATTTAACTAACAATAAAATCTTAGATCTAAGTAATACTAAAACATTGCATTTATTTTATCTTATATTTAGTTATTATTTACAATCTTGATTATTATATTTGCGTACACGATTTTTGTGTACTGTGGAAAGTCTACCCTTATTATCCTTAATTGTACAATTTGCCTCGTGAGTATTGACAATTTCAAAAGGACCATTGTACCAAGAATCGAATTTGTGTCGAGCCTCGTTAGTTATTGTAACTAGATCACCTGGTTTCAAATCAATTTTACTAGCTTTACTATCTAAATAGTTTTTACGATCAAATTTTGATTTTTCGAGTTGCTCTCTCGCCCTTCGCTGTGCGAGTTGCATTCTATATCTGAATTCTTGCTCATATGCATCAATATTATACAGGGGATCAATTTGTGTGCCTAGTAACGACTCAGGAATGTTTGATTTTCTACCGTACACTAATTCGAATGGTGTGTAATTATGATAAGTATTTGGCGTAGTATTATAACAAAATGCGTAATATTGACTCCATGTTGGCCAATCAGATTTTGTATCATTTATGTACATACGTAGATATTCGTTTAAGACTCGGTGGTTTCTTTCACATCCACCTATCGACTGGCTGTGATATGCGGCTGAAGTTTTATGTTCGATTCTTAACAATTTTGCTATATTTTTGAATACTTCGTTCTTATATTCGGTGCCCATATCTGTTCGTACTTCCTTCATGGGTCCGTATATAAGAATGAAATTTTTGACTATGCAATCTGCAACAGTATTTGCTTCCTTATTTTGTATAGGAATTATTACTATATATTTAGTTAGTTCGCATTGTATTGTTACAGCGTATTCGTAACCTTCAACCGATCTGGGTAGTTTGCCAATTGTATCGATAGAAACGATATCAAAGGGTTTTTGGGGAGTGGGAGTAATTATTAATGGTTCGGGGGGTTTAATCTTAGTCTTATTTATCTGACATTTATGACAGTTTTTAGTGAAATTAGCAATATCACGTGACATATTTTTCCATCTGAAAGAAACTCTAAGTTTTTTAAGAGTCCGTTTTTGACCGCAATGACCTCCTAGGAAAGGGTTATTGTGGATTTTTTGTATTAATTGCAGTTTTTCATTTTTATTAGTGATCACTTTTTTTTCACTGCAAAGTAGAATGGTAAGTTTATTAAGATATTTGTGCCCTAATTCTTTAAATTCATTTACAGTATACTGTTTAAAAATATCGTCGGCTAAGCTTAGTCTTAATTCATTAAACTTACAATCATCAGCTATAGATTCTAGCTTAGGTAGTATTTGCTCTAATGCAATAGTACCGTTAATGATTGGATATGTTTTTTGAACGTTCAATTTTCTTTTATACCTAATCATCAGTCTAAGTGATGTAGATAATATTTTGAATTGTAATATGGGCAATTTTAAAGTTTCATAATTGTCTAATGCTTCATAGACCTTTGGTTTTGTTTGCGACTGTATCATTGGTAATTCGCGTTGTTTACATGATATTTTTGACATTGATCGGGTAGTTGCAAGCACGTGATTTACATTCTTCGTAATGTCTTTAAGTGTATCAATTGTTATTCTAGAAAGAGCATCTGCACATACATTGTCTTGACCTCTAACGTATTGAATTTCGAAATTGTATTCTTCTAAATCTAAACGCATTCTAGTGAGTTTTGAAGTTGGGTCTTTCATGGAGAATAAATGTACTAATGGTCGGTGATCTGTTTTTACCAAAAATTTGGTACCGTAAACGTAACAATGGAAATATTTTATAGCCCAATGTACTGCTAATAGTTCTTTTAAAATGGTGGGTTTGTTTTTTTCGCTTTTAGTGAAAGAACGTGAAGCGTAAGCAATTGGCAATTCAACGCCATTGAATTTTTGTGCGAGTATAGCACCGCATGCATCACCAGATGCGTCACTTGTTATAATGAATGGTTTTGAAAAGTCTGGGTATTGCAATATCTGAGGGGAAATTAAACTACTTTTTTACTTCTCGAACGAATGTTGACATTCGCTTGTCCAAACAAAAGTTGCATGTTTTCTAGTTAACTTATTTAAAGGGGCAGTAGTTTCAGCAAAATTCTAGAAATGCTTTTTCGGGCGTGACTCCTGCAAATGCTAATGACATCATTCGCGAAAAGCTATTAGGACTCACTGACAAACCAAATGGAACCCTGGTATACCTGAAAGAACCAGTTTCAGTACTAAACGACGTTATATTGCGTGAATGCTCTTGTAACGGTATTTGGTGAAAACCTGATGCTAAGTCAATCACTGAAAACCATTTAGCTCTACCTAGTTGATCTAAAATGTCATCAATCCGTGGCAATGGGAATTTGTCCGCAATAAGTTTTTTATTTATTTGATGGAAATCTATTACTAGACGCCATTGTTTTTCTTCATTTTTAGATTTTTTTGGGAACTAAAAGAACGGGGCTATTATAATCAGATGTGGATGGCTCAATAATTCCATATTCTAGCATTTTTTGAACTTGACGATTTATTTCGTCTTTGTGTACTCTAGGTGTTCTATAATTTTTTATATAAACTGGGGTATTATCTGCGAGTTTTAATTCTTGATTGTAGAAATTATTTACTGTCAATTTATCTGTTTTCAAAGCAAAAATATCTGAAAATTCTTCACACAACTGAACTACATCATCTCTAACAAATTCAGGTATTTCATGAGTATTTAACTGCTTCATTAACGTTAAATGTCTATCGTTACTTTCCGATTCGATGTTGTACACATTAAACTCATTCAGATTTATGGTGTCAAGTGAAATATCCTTTAATATAACATTTTCACAATTAGTGTTAATAATTTTAACTAATGGATAATTTTTAGAAATAATTGTACTAGCTACGAAAACACCAGGATATACTTCTTTGTTAAGTACTACCGAATCATGCGTAAGATGTTTTAAATGTTTCATATGTCTTATTACTTCGCATCTAGGAGGAAGAACTAGTGAATGTTCTTCTGGACTACTGTGAATTGGAATGGTTACATTTTCGTTATTAATTTTAATGTTTATTGTCCAATTTGAATAATTAAGAATACATTTGTATTTCGACAGAAAGTCTCTACCTAAAATTGCGTCTGCGGGAATTGGAAAATTTGAATTTACAATGTGAAATTTATGCGTGATTGCATGATTATTTACGAATATTTTAGTTTCTGTAGTTCCTAGAGATTTTATTACACCGTCTGTCACACCTCTGATGTCACTGGGAATGGGTAGGTACATTTGCTGAGGAAAAATTTTAGTTCTTTTAAAGATGGATATATCAGCACCCGTATCGACTAAGTACGTATTTTCTGTTCCTGTCATTTCAGTTGGCAAAATTACGAAATTAGAAAAAGATAAATTGCAAGTAAATACATTTACATTTTGTCCCCCAACTGTACTTGTTGGGGACCCTGCTCGTTTCCCGACGGAGTGTTTGCACCCGTGGCTCTGACTGCGTACGAACGGTTTCTATAAGAGTTCGATCTATTCCCATTATTTGAGTTGAATCTATAATTACCTCTATAATTATCTCTACCACGCATATTATTATTTGATCGGAAATTATTGTTGATATTATAATTTTGTGCCCTGCCTCTATTGTTATTATAATATTTATAATTGCGGTTCTGTTTGAAATACAGAACACTCGATGTATCGACAGAATTACTGGGATTGACACTGGCAAATTTTGTAATGGCATTTTGAATAGTATCAAAGGAACCTGCTTCCATAACCAAGCGTGTTTTTTCTGAACTAGCATTATTACTTAAAGATCGAACGACATGTTCCGCGGTATATTTGCTTGCAACGTCATGAGGTACACCCTCACTAATAAACGCATTTTCTAAATTTTGTGCTAATTTTTCAACTTCTGTGCAATAAACTGAAGCATCTTTGTAATTTTGCTTGCAATTAAGTAGTTTATTTACTAATACTTGCGAGCTTTCGCCTTTAATTTTGGATTTTAAAGTAGTAATAATTTCTTTCAGCGAATTTTCTGTTGTAATAATATTTCGAGCTTTACCGGATAAGCGCGTTTTAATGTAGGCAACTGCATTGCTTGCATGATTCTGGGAATTTGCGTCTAACAAATGTAACGCGTCTATAAAGGACTGCAATTTATCGAGTGAACCGTCAAATTCGTGGGGCACGATTTTGCTTGCTAAATTAAAAAATTCCGTTGGTGTCGTCATATTTGCGGGTTTTTTCTCTGTAATGAAGCTTTCGTCTACCAACAAACAATCTATTTTCCCTAAACAAGTAGTCGGAACTAGGTACTCAACGTTTAAGCAAATAAAGGATTTAACAACTTTTTCTCTAATTGAATTAAATATATTTTTAGCAGAAATTTTTTTTGTTCGTTATCTAAATTATGCCAACAAGTATTTATATAACTAGTAGTATCATTAAATAATATGATAAGAGCATCTCGAATTTCTTGTCTAGTAGTTTCTCCTTTGGGAACTTCCTTTTTTATCGCGCGTTTGGATTGACCTACTATTTCCTCTTTGTATTTTAAAAGATTTAAATTAATTTGTTCCCACGTAGTCATGAATAGTAAAGATAGACTTAGCAATTACTTAAAATTAAGTTACAAATTTAAAATTCACATTAATTTACAATTAACACTAGATTAGTACAAAGTTGCATGTTTGCTATTACAATTGAACTAAATTTAACATAAAACGACTTACATTTTTATCTCTATTTTAAATTATCACGATTTATGGTTCTATGTTGATTCCTGACGCTGCTGACTGTGACGCTGTGACTCTGAGCAGCACTCATTTCGACGAATGGCTTTCTTTCCATTTTTTTTTCTGTGTATATTATTACATTGTCAAATTATATTCTTCTCGTTCCATAAACTTCGAACATGATTTCGATAAAAATTTTAAATTTAAGCTTATTCCATTTTAAATATTTAAATTCCATCAACCTAAGCTTTTCTTCTCAAGCCTTAGTGCTAAAATTGTAATGCACTAACTGGCATGGATCGCCATGTAATACTTTGTTGGTTCGTTTATATAATTAATAACACCATATTGTTCGATATGTCTTTATTTACTTGATACTGCGTAAATCTAATTATAATCGTAATTGTAATTGTTCGTTCGTATATGTACAAGGTATATATATAGACTAAAATAAAGGAATGTGCGATATTGGTAACCTAGATTCATATCTACGTATTACTATATACATTTTACCATATTAGGATAGCAAGCATGCATGTCGTAAGCTTCCGCATTCAGTCAAACTGCTGACTTGTATTATTAAATGTTTTACAATACTTATAACACTATACTGAGTGTTACATAAGTAGTTTTATAAATTATGTTAATATTTCTTCCCAAAAACGGTTAATTGAAATATAAATCTTTTAATCAATTGTTCATATGTCTTCGGTTTTATAATATCTAATTTCTTCAACCAAACGTAACCTTTTAGGTGAAATCTTGTAAAATTATTCTTGTTAATAATTAATTCATTTTTATTATGGAACATTATCCAAATGATGTTTGATTTGTTTGTGATTTATGATGACAATAACAGAATAGTTAATCGAATATGTTATATACCGACCAGAAACTCTTTGCAACTAGTAATAAGAAACGTCCAAATCAGCAGAAGCAGTTCTGATAGATGCACATGGATATGCTTCAAATATCCCAGAATGTTAATTTCCAAGTCTTTATTTCCCCTAACTACCTTACCATAATGAATTTCCCTTGAGTCCAATATATTAAACTTGAACACAGTAACACGTTTTTGTCTTTTAGATATTTATGCGACACCTTTCGGCATTTGTAATTACTTTGATCCTTTCTGGACTTGAACACCCCTCTCATGTATAATAAATAGGGGGCGGACATGACCGGTTTAAACTACGACGAAGTTACAACGGAGCAAAGAAATAATGTAAACAACACCCACTTACTGAATAGCACTAATTCATATGGTGAACTGCAACATCTGTTTACGCCCGAGAATGAGAGCAAAAAATTTCCATAAACTAAGGAATTTATGAGTAAAATCCTTTCTACATCGGCGTAGATAAGAGCGTGAGGGGTTTTTAAAATGTATTATATTTACCTTATATTTCGCAAGAGAAATAATGTAAATGTGTATATACATACTGTTATTTAGTTTCAATAACATACGCGTACATTTTTCGTTAACATTTATTTAGATCTAGAACGTTGTTTATGATATGAAAATGAATTGTCAGTGATTCCGAAACTTATTACAAAATCTGTAAAATATCGTTACAGAATGCCAAAATATCGCACGTTCGTCACTTAGCTTTGCTAAAACAAACACAGAAATAGTTTTTTTGCAGAGAATTTCGATACAAAATTTCGTTACATGTTTAAATGACGATGCTCGAAGTATTTCTGAGTGCAAGGAACTAACACAAATCCCAAATTTAAAAAATCAGTTGTTATTCCTTCTGGAACACTTTGGAAATTTGCCTAAACTAATCAGATATTTCGAAAATCTAAATCTCAAATTAAAAGATGGATTAACCACATTAGATGTGGGCTATTAATAATTTCAAAAGTATTCCAAGTGACTTCGAATGTGGCCTTCGGCAAAAGTTAGACGCAGTTTTTAATAGAAATCCAGATTTAATAACATTGCGGCAATTGTGTATGCTAAATATGCTGAAATAAAAGAATATTTCCAGTACGCATCTATAACGAGTTGCGATGTAGAAAGGACGTTTTATATCTACAAGGATATACTTAATTCAAAGAGAACAAGTCTTACAGAAGAGAAAATGAACAAATAATAAGGTGTTTTGTATTTTATAGATCACCAGCCACTTGTTATCCAATTATATAAATTAAATTAAAACCTCTTTAAGAATACAATATTTCAGTAGTGCGCCCATGAGCGATGAGTCATCAACCGCTCGTGTCCGCCCCTAATAATAAATGCTGATGTCATGATGCTTGCTCCCGTCCTTAACTCTATTTTTCGGTTTTTTCAAATGATGTTTTCAGATCTTCTATGGTGTATCCTTCAGTTTATCTTACGTCAAGTGTTCTTTTGCGTTTCCTAGTTTGCTATGTCCTTTTTGTCTGGCTTTTTTACTATGTTCTTTTACCACGTTTATACAAAAGTGATAAAAGATATAGTCGAAACCTGTTTTATTTGTACCATTAGTTCATTTTTTTTATTTCTGTTAAATTAATTACATTTTAGAAATTTATGCACATTAATATCCGTGTCTTAATAGTATATTAAAATACAAGTTTCATAAGACACGATTTTTGCGCACGCGTTCAAGTTTAGAAAACGAGCCGTTAGGCGAGTTTTCTAAAGAACAAGTGCGCAAAATGTCTTATGAAACGTGTATTTTATACTATTTTTTCTATTTCGGTTATTAAAAGTTCAAAAAAGCTTAAAATAAGGGACATGTTTTGTTCGAATATTTTAGAAATTTTGCTTTTTTGAAGTTGGTTACTCTGATTTTTAAGTAGAACGTTTTAAATATTTGAATATCGGTGGTGCTATATGTAATTGTGTTTAAAATTCAGACTGATTTATACAATAAATTATTTCAAATTATCGACAAAAAGGACGAAATAAATAACTGTACGCCCCCAGAGATTCGCAAAATAGCAGAAGACAATTTACAAAATCTTTCGTCCACAAACTCTCTACATATTTATCAAAACAAACTTTTATAACAGTTGTACTATTCAACATGGTAAGTAAATGTCAATAGTAGCATCCGAAAACTTATCATCCAACTCTGCTTAACAATTTATATTGCTAATTAGTAAGTGAAATGTTAGCATGTGTGCTTTTTATTCTTTGTACAATTTTATTGCACATTTTTGTTACTCTAAAGGCTTATATTTTGACATTTAAATACGATTTGTTTCCATTTTTTTTTGTTACCACCTTCAAGAAAATAAAATTAGCGTGCGATAAAGTAATACTTTATGCAACCAAAACGGGTGTCGTAAAGTGAACTTTATAGCACCGGAATAGAAAAAATAATTTTTATTTTTAATTCGTAGAATTTGTACGTTTCTCTTGGCCCTTTATCAAATATATAATTAAAAACTGTTTATTTGTATTAAAAAACATTTACTGACCAAGTGCCATTGAATACAAATAATAGTTGCTAAGGAAGTTTAAAAAGCTAATTTTACCTACTTTTTATTACTAGCATTATAACATGCTAACTTTAACACAAAAGCTTCTGTTTTGATGTAAAAAAAATACCACAAATACCAAAGTTTGAGAGTTTACGTAATGAACTTATGCTAGTAGGTGTCCGGCTTGGTTATTTATTATTATAGTTGTGACGTTCATAAAGAGCGTATATTGCATCTCTGATACCTCGCAAAACGAAAAATTCCCGAATTTATCCGCTTCCCGTGACCCCTCCCTTATTTCATATCTGAAAATTATTCCGTATGTTTCAAAACAAGGAACAGAAGTAAATGAATATCTATGTTTTATTTAAAGCATTTTAAATTGATATCTATGTGAGTTCTGTTAATATTCAACTGTTTCGTTTTTTTTATATTTGTCAGACAGAAAATATTTCAAGCCGCTTTTGTACTTAGCTTTTTCGTGTTTCGTCTTTTTTTCTCTTTTCGTTTCATTTAATATTTACTTCCATCAACATATACAGCCTTGCATTTTTAAAAAATAATTTACTTCACTCTCAATGCATTGTGTAGCTTACCCGGAAAAGCACTTTAGTCACAGCAATGTCGGTACTTACCATTTATTTGATTTTTTTGTAATTTTGGGTAAAAGCAAATACATTTATGTTTGTACATTAGTGTCCATAGTAGGGTAATATAAATTTGATGTGTAGTGTTATTTTTAGGATATACCAAGTATCCCAGTCCATAAAGTCCATTATTGGTATCAAATAATGTATGTACATGACAAATACGAAACCTGTAGGTAACCATAAGCTCTTCAATTTCAAAATATTTTCATTTAATAATAATAGTTTATTATCCAACAGTATTAGCTACTTATTACAGGATAATACAGTGATATAGAAAAGAGTGCACAATAACATAATTGTTAAACAAGTCAATATCTGAACATAAATCATTAGCATTTCTACACATTGATAGAACCGGCGAACATAGAATGTTGGTCGGCTCCTAGTACCAGCTAAATGCTTTTCAAAATTAAATTGAACAATAAATCCATAGATCTATACACATGGAGGCAGCTTGTTATAATTGACACATAACCTTAAAGAAAAATCGCTGCCTTGCAAAACATAAACAAACGGTATATTTAGTGAACTTACGATTTAAACATTTGTAATTGTTTATAATAATAATTTATATAATGTACAAGTTGCTTGGAAGACTATACTGGCTATTACTTTCTGTACATTTATCTAAAGTCGTAGAAAACTATACAGTACGAAATAATTGAATAAATGCCTTTGAGGTTAATATACAGTGCGCGTTCATGATGAAAGGAACAAATTCGTTTAAAATTCAAGTAATTATTTTGTAGAAAAACGTTCGGACAGATCGATTAGTATTTTTAGTTGTGAATTTTTTGACATAAGAAAATTATATACAGGGTGTCTAAAGAAGAACATATGCAGCAATCATTGTTTTTTTAAATGGAACATACTGTATATTATGCCATATTTGAATTATATGGTAAATTCTCAACACTTTTTGTGTAACATACCATATCCCCAAAATCAGCGGTTTTCGGAATAATGACGTTGAAAATGTGATAAATTAAAAAAATACATGAAAATCGATTAATTTGAAGTAGAGTTTTTTCTTGAAGATAAAATTTGCAATACCAGGTTGTTTTTGTTGGCTTTTAAAAAAATGTTCAAGGTGTCCTTGTTCAATTTAAACATTTTATTTCATTACCTATGTGTATTTTAATTTATCACAAAACTCATTATTCCGGAAACCGCTGATTTTAGTGATATGGTATGTTACACGAAAATGTGTTTAATGTGTTTATAATTTACCCTACAATTCAAAAATGGCATAATATACAGGGTGTTCCATTTAAAAAAAACAATGATTGCTGCATATGTTCTTCTTTAGACAGCCTGTATATAATTTTCTTATGTCAAAAAATTCTAAACTAAAAATACTAATTGAACTGTCCGAGCGTTTTGCTGCAAAATAATTACCTGAATTTTAAACGAATTTGTTCCTTTCATCATGAACGGAGTGTATACAATACGGAAATTTACATTTGCTGTCTAAATCAATAAAAGTCAAAATGATTTAAATTCGCGGTTTGTGCTTTGTACGGTGATTTAAATATTATTGTACGGAGATTGTCGTTTACTACGCGGTCCTAGAATAAAACGAATATATATATATTAATTACTTATTTTGAAGGGAGCGGATCACGGCATCTATAACCTGATCGAGGTACGGAGTTACGGTTTTACTGGACTATGACATGGTCACGGCATCTAAAAGCGTACCCGAGGAAAATATTACAACACCTTGGTTTAATATTTTAGGGTAGGATATCGGAAAGGAGTGTTTCCACGGCATCAGAGCCTGAAAACGAATGTCTTATCTTAACGTGTAAAATGCTGCTTTATATATCTTTTAGTCGAGCTACGTAGGTACACAAAAACTAGTTCAATACATTGAAATTTGCACACGAGACATAAAGCTAAAGATCGCGCGAAAAATAAGCATGACGTAGACAGCTGGTATTTTTCCACATACAAATAATAAATTACTATGAAATTATTAAATGGACTATTAATAGTAATATACGCACAGGAAAGTTCATTTAGCATAATGAAATACTAAAGATTTGTATAAAATATTCATATATAATTAATATTTATAGTTAAATTACAGTAGGATTACCCAACAGATGCAGTAGCAACAGCGCACGAGAAATGCGTCACTTAAACGTCATACATAAAATAACGCTTACTACTGGTTCGTTTGCAAGGACGCCCACAATAGAATAAATTTAGTATTGTGTGAGTTTCAATTTTGCATTATTATTTTTTTTCTCAGTTTCTTTGCTTAATATCTAACAAAAAGTATTTCTGAATACTACTGTACATTGTTTTTGTGGCAAACGTAAGTAAGCGCATGAAATATAACATCAGAAGATGATTTTGAAATATCTACTTTATAGGCTATAAACTCAATCCTCCGTTTAATCACCTGTGGTATCAGTCTGCCCCTTCGCGTAACATTATGGAGAATTCACCTCCTAAGAAGAGGCTCTCCAAACATTTTACAGTAGAGGACAAGGAGAGGTTTTTGAATATATACAAAACCTTACAAGAACAGCCAGGTACTTCGAAAATAGATAACATTGCAACTACAGCAACAGCAGCAGGTAAATATTAATGTTATTTTTTGAATAAGAAAGTCTCATTTTGGTGATTTATATTCAGGAATATCAGAACGTAGTGTTTACAAGGTTTTGCAAGAATATAGTGCTGAGCATAAATTTCAATCACCAAAGAAATACCATAGGAAAAAGGCCATACTGGACAACGTTGATGATGTAATGCGGAATAGCATTCGAGGAATTATTCATTCCTTTTTTTTTTTAAAACGAACCTCCAACTATACAGAACATTCTTGTGGTGATAAATGAAAGAGATGATTTACCAAACTTTAAAATTTCAACTCTCAGAAAATTAATAAGAGAACTGAACGTTCGGTAAAGTATAATGAAAATGTTTGTTTCTTTTTATAAACAGTTTTGCATTTGCAGTTATCAGAAGAGGAATCGTAATAGTATTCTAAAAGAAAAAAATGATATTATTACTTGGAAGGGACAATACTTACGTAAAATAAGAAAATATTGTGAAGATGGAACACCGATATATTACTTAGACGAAACATGGGTGAACGCTGGGCACACAGTAAAGAAAGTGTGGGCAGACACATCAGTGCTTACTGCGAGACAAGCATTTATAGATGGTTTGTCCCCAGGCCTTAAAAATCCTTCCGGAAAAGGGAAAAGGTTAATTATATTACATATAGGTTCTGACGAGGGATTTGAAGAAGATGGCTTGCTACTTTTTGAATCTAAAAAGACAGGTGATTACCACGAAGACATGAATGCGGAGAGATTTGAAGAGTGGCTTCAACATATTCTGCCCAATTTGAAAGAAAATGCAGTGATTGTTTTGGATAACGCACCATATCACAGTCGCAAAATAAATAAACCACCTACAGCAAACAACCGCAAAGCTGAAATTCAACAATGGCTTGTCAATCAAAACATATCATAAGAAGATGACATGGTGAAGGCAGAATTATTAGCATTAATTAAGGAAAATGTGACCGGCCTTGCGAAATATGCTGTAGATGAGATAATTGAAGAATCAAATAGAAGCGTATTGCGGCTACCTCCATACCATTGTGAATTAAATCCGATAAAGTTGATATGGGCACAAGTAAAGGGGTATGTTGCTAGACACAATGTATCGTTCAAACTAGAAGATGTAAAGGAATTATTTCAACAAGGTGTGTTCAATATTTCATGTGAAAATTGGAACAACGCAATTAAACATGTGGTTAATGTGGAAAACAAAATATGGGAACTTGATAATTTAATGGATTGTCAAGAAGACTCATTAATCATAACAGGTGATGATTCCACTACATCATCTTCAAGTGACGACTAATTAAGTGAGACTAATTTGATGCTGTTTTATTTAATATGCTCTTTTTGTAAATCACTGCTCTCTTATACTTTATTTTTCATATGTAAATTCATCTATTGATGAATGAATAAACACATTTTCTTTGTATCATGTAAGTAATTATAGAAACTTAAAATATATTTTCTCCTAATAGTGTATATATTGCATTAAAAATTTCCGAACCTGTCGTTTTCTTTATTTCTTCCCCTTTCTCCCATTTACAAGCGAATTGGAAAAAAATTAAAATTAAATTACTATATATTCATTAAATGTGCATTTATTTAGAATAAAATTATTCTTTGATTTCACCACTTTAGCTACCTTAAGCTTTATTATTAGTAACTAGTTGCTTAAACAGGGCTTATATTATGTACCTATACTGCATTAATTTTCGTCTATTATAATTACATTTATATAGGAGAATGTAAAATACTTGCATCGAAATGTGGGGTTAGAACTACATATTTGTTTATAATGTCTAATGTCAAAATATTTATGGTTAAGGCTATGCGTTAAGCGTTGTGAATTTTAAGCTATTACGTCAATGCAATGTTGCTACTGCATCTGTTCGGTAATCCTACTATAGATATGAATTTAAAATGAGATTTTACTACATTAATTAAGGGACTTCGTTACAATACTAATTAATTCGTGTATGCATAGTTTGAGTTAATAAATACCATTATATGCAAAGCTGCGATAGATGTGAAAAATATACGTATACTTCAATCGCCAAATATATTTTATTATCTGCTTGTTGTATAAGTTTAAGAATATCTATTCCATCTAAAATTTTAGGTTTTTTTGGTTGGTAACCTTGCGATAAGCGATTCAGAAAAGCTTGTAATTTCTTATACTGCGATATATCTACATCCTTATATATACTTAAACAAGACCTCAGCATAGAATAAATTGTCCAAAAAGTAGATGGTTTATATTTAGTATGTTGTAATTGAAAACAGGTAATTAACTCGTTTTCTGATATAACTTGAAGTTAAGTTTCTTTACACCATTTCTCAAATTTCACATTCTGCTTCACATAATTGTTACGAGATTTAGTGGAAAGTAAATTATTCACGACATTCTCAGCAATTTTTCTAATTTCAGGTGGTGTACATGAAATATTTGCACTCTTTTTATATTAAATTTAAGAAGTATTAAATATTAAATATAAAAATCGCGATAAATTCAAGTTTTGAATTTTCGTCAAATGTCATAACATATTGTAGGACACTCCTCGTTGTGATTGTCGTGTCCTAAACTTGGGCTCGTGCAATAAGACGTGTCTTATAGCGTTTCTTCTTGAATATACAGGGTATTCTACGAGAGCCGTTCGTTAGAAGTTTTCGTGGTTAGAAAAAACTTAGAATTCTGAAATTTTGGGTTCCAGGGTTATTCAAGATTCTCTTTCATTTTAAAATATTTTCAAGATCATACTACTTCCGGTTATACCGGAAGTCGCCATTCACTTCCTTATTTTAAATGGAACACCCGGTATATTATTTAATTTTTGGATTTCTGAGAAAATTTCATAGTGGGTGTTCAACAGGTTTCTCTATACCTATTTTCAATTTTTTCTTAGATATCTTGATTTTTTTGAAAATTTTGACATATGTAGCCCTGTTTTGAGCATTGCGCCCTTTAACCAATTTCGATTGGTGGAGAGCGCTTCTGGGGTAGAGGGAAGGACAGGAATGATACTTTCTAATGCCATATTGACAACTGATTTATCGCATACAGGGTATTCAAAATTTAATGACCAATTACATCATTTTTAAAGTTGAAAAAGTTCGGTTTTTCAAATAGAACACCCTGTATTTTATTGATTCTGCATCGATTTGCTATAATATTCCCTATACCTATTTCCAGTGGTTTTCTTCTTGATCCAATTTTTTTATTTTAATGTGGTTTTTTGGCAGAAACCGAAACATCGCTTGCCTTTCGAAGCCAAATAAACATCAATGAAACGGTAAAAAAGCTACTTTAATTAGAACATGACATTAGTAGATAACATTTTGAACGAAATATAAAATAAAAACAAAAAATTGGAACATAATGACAAAAAATAATAAGAAAATGTAAAATTACAATAATTGTTCTATATGACCTCCATTTTGGTTCAAACACTGAATAACTCTGTCATATACTCCTCGCGAAACAGATCTCCGATGTTCGTCTGGACTTATATCAGTAAACGCATGATGAACACGGTTCAATAATTCCTCTCTTGTTTGTACCGGCCTAAAGTACACTAGTTTTTTTATACGACCCCAGAGGTAAAAATCCAAGGGGGTCAAATCGGGTGATCTGGGTGGTCAGTTCCAAGGTCCCCGAGGGCCAAAACACCGATCCTCGAACATCATTGACAATTCCCGGTGTACAGCTATAGTTGAATGTGCTGGAGCACCATCAAGCTGAAACCAACTGTTTGCTCTATCACGTGGAGGTAGGGCATTTAGAAAATCACTAACAAACCCTCTCAGTATCTCCAGATATCTAGCCGCATTTAAATTTTCATCGTACACTTGATAAGCCACTCTGTTGTCCATAATTAAACAAAAAACATTGAAACTAAAGCGGTCTTGGTGATTATGTTCCCTAATAACATGTGGATTATCTTGTGCCCAGTAGTGAGTATTTCGGCGATTTGTAATTCCTTGCCTGCTGAATTTCGATTCATCAGTCCACATAATCTGATGAAGAAATCTCGGATCTTCGGTCATTTTCAAAATCATAAATTCGCAAAAGTTGACACGTCTTGCCTCATCACCAAGACGTAATCCGTGAACAGTTATCTCTCAAAAAGGATGCATTCCATGTTTTTTAATATTCTGTGGATTGATGTTTTTGAAATACCCAAATCCAGCGCTGCTGTCGAAATTGAACTCCGCGGATAAGCTTGAAAAAACGCCAACACATTCACCACGTTATCTTCATTATCAGTTACGGGCTTTAGGTTATTTTGAGTTGCCCTTACGTTTCCAGTTGCTATAAAGCGAGTTTCGATTCTTGCGAATTTTCCGGGAGTCATTGTTGGTAGGTCCGGATATCGTTCATTAAATAGTCTGCATGTTCGTCGAACAATTCGTCCACATTCACCGTGCGTGTAAAACAAATTTAATAAATCATTATTGGAATATTCTTCAACATTCTCCATTATAAACTGTACTTAAGCAAGTTAACAAAATTCCTAGAACTGTAAGTAGATACCTCACGAATCTGTACGATGATCTGCTTTGACATTAAATCAACATTGTTTCAATTCCTGTCAAAATCAAGGTTTACTAGGTAGAACTTTTGGAGTTTGATCACCTTTTGATAAAAATATGGATTAACAAGAAAACCACTGGAAATAGGTATAGGGAATGTTATAGCAAATCGATGCAGAATCAAATTCTGCATCCGACCATCCAATAAAATACAAGGTGTCCCATTTGAAAAAACGAACTTTTTCAACTTTTAAAATGATGTAATTGGTCATTAAATTTTGGATACCCTGTATGGGATAAATCAGTTGTCAATATGGCATTCGAAAGTATCATTCCTGTGCTTCCGTCTACCCCAGAAGCGCTTTCCACCAATCGAAATTGGTTAAAGGGCGCAATGCTCAAGACAGGGCTACATCTGTCAAAGTTTTCAAAAAAATCAAGATATCTAAGAAAAAAATTGAAAATAGGTATAGGGAAACCTGATGAAAACCCACTATGAAATTTCTCAGAAATCCAAAAATGAAATAATATACCGGGTGTTCCATTTAAAATAAGGAAGTTAATGGCGACTTCCGGTATAACCGGAAGTAGTATGATCTTGAAAATATTTTAAAATGAAAGAGAATCTTGAGTAACCCTGGAACCCAAAATTTCAGAATTCTACGTTTTTTCTAACCACGAAAACTTCTAACGAACGGCTCTCGTGGAATACCCTGTATTATCAGAAGCCAGCATCAATAGATATTTTAAAAATTATTATTTTTAAGGCAATTTTGAATTTGTTTATTTAATAAAAAAACAATTACAATAATATGAAGATATAATTCGACTTTAGAAGTATATAATATTACTAGACATAACGAGATTCAAATAACATCATCAAAAACCCGATATATGTAGTCGGCCACACTTTTTCGATTCGTCAGCAGCAGAGTCTTACTATATTTCGGTTATAGACTTGCTCACAATAAAAGAAAAATTCCGAATCAATTTCCAAGTCGTCCGTGATAACGTGAGAGGAGATAATTTAAAATAAATCCGGTTCTGGCTTCTCACCCCGAAGCAATCACAAATTTCCCCCACCTCGCTACTCTACTCTCACTCGTTCCCGTTTATCCACCGTCGTCTTGGGTCTTTGCGGGCTGGCTGTTCGCGACGAATTTCGTCGTCATCGCGAGTGGGAACAGGTGATGATTTCCGAAGGGCTAGAACGGTGGCAAGACGCCCGAAGAGGACGGTGAAACGAGAAGGTCCTTTGCGGTTGACGTCGGGGTCCTGTGCTTTAAGGAAATAATGAAAACGGGGGCGGCCAGGGAGGAAACCGCGATGAAGGGTGCGAGCAAGCAGAATTACATTGAAAAAGAAAGATAGAAGGAAGGATATGCGACGTTGCAAAACGAGACAGAAACAGTACAAGATACGCAAGCTGTCCCTTAATGTGCAATAATATGGGAAAATGTAGACGTATGAATGGAACGCAATATATAAACGCTCCTTTTTATGAAAAAGCCACAAGTTTCGCCTTTAAATGAGGACAAAAAAAAAGAAAATAGAGGAGAATGAAAAGGAAGTTTTTGTTAGGCGATGAGCGCAATTGACTGCTTTCTTAACTTTATATTGAACTTAATTGATTAAATCTTGCTAATGCTTTCTACTCAACAGTTCAACTTTTTCTATATTGGTATCCAAAATTCTCCTAAGGTTTTCTTTATGTGCTATTTGCACATTTATTTGCTATCAGTCTTGTAATATAGATACAATATTCTGTTGCACAGATTACGTTCCTACTGTTTAAGGGAGCACATTTTGAAACTCCAAGTGGAACCAAGCTGCCATTTATGTGTGTGAAAAGAAAACTGTACATTGTTACACTACCGGGTGTCCCGTAAAAAACGCCAACAATAATAACTCTGTTATTTATTGTCCGATTTTATTCAAACAAAAAGAAAGTTAATTTGCATCAAAAATGCTACAAAAAAGCAGTGTTTTGTTTGTTTTCAGTTGTTTTTATTAATGTCAAACGATAGTCAACATTTTTATTTTAAATGGAAACAGATATTTTTGGCTATATTCGGATTGGATTTTTTTTTCTGAATTCAACAATGTATAAAATGTCTATTTTTGATAAACAATTTGTTACGCCGGGCACACGTCGCACTAAGATAACAGACTAAATTAAGTTAAAGATAACGGAGAATCACAATAGGAGATGATTAAATCTGGAAAACGCAGGGCCGAGCTAACTCTGTCGCAGACGGCGTGACGGTTCAGATAAACTTAAACACCTAATAGTAGAGCGTCGGTCGGCAACGACGCGAGCGACATTGTCCGGGCACCAGAACACTATGTTACCTAAACGATAACCTACCTGCGCCTCCTATGAGCAACCACTGGCTGTGTTCCTCCAGCGGGTTTCCTATTGATCAGCCTGTATAATCAGTTGCACCAAACCTTACGCACGTGCTTGTCACAAAATTAAATGAGATATGTAGAGGTAAAATAAAAGAAAAGATATTACGAAATGTAGCAAGATTTAATTAAATTCGTATGTTGTTTATGTTTTTTTTTTTTTTAAAAAAAGGAGTAGTTAAAGTATAACCAGACAATACAATGCGCAACAAATCTGACTAAACAGTTAGAAAAATTAGCAAACGTTGAGCAAAACTAAATTATGAAATGTACAAAAAAACATTTTGAAAACTTGAAAAACCTTGAGCAAAATTAAATTACGTTAGAATGAAAACTAGACAGTTTGATAATTTGAAAACAAAGCGTTAGGTAATAATAAAAAAAACATATAAGTCTTAACACTAGATCATAATCTCTGCGCTTCAGCAGAAAATGATTGGTAGCAGAAACGTTTCATTACCTCACAAATTATATTTACAATGGAAAATCATAAAAAAATGCCACTCCGGCAATGTTAACACAAAATGTGATTTAATATGTACGCAAAGAAAACTAATATAAAGTTAGTACTTAAGACTTAGGCTAATTAAGAGAAAATTGGTTAAATTGCCAAACACAGGGTTTGATTACATGATCATAATTCAAACAAAAAAATGAAGGTTAATGTTATCAAATGTCAAGTAATTAAAGGTAAAAAAAAAGGAATTTTAGAATTTACTCTTGCAGGGATGAATTTAACTAGCTCAGATATTAAGACAAAAGTCTGCAAGAAAAGTTAGTGTTATAGCGACAAAAATTTACTAGTATTTAAGTAAAATAAAATTTAGTTACATCGGCGAGTGCCCTCTATAAAACTGCTACTAGGGTCACTCGGTATACGGCAAAGCAAATTTTACAATTTAGCAGAAATTAATTATGAAATTATTGTTACCACACATGTAATAAGTGGTACGACAGGTACCTTATAAACACCCTAAAAGTCTCAATTCAAGGACAAAAGAAAATAAATACTCTAAGATGTCCAGTTCCCTGGCTCTAAATTTTCATCATAATAGTCGAAATACACATCGGAAAATTAGGTACATAGTTGTACTTAACTGACATCTCAAGATGGCGGAGGCATGCTAACTGGAGTTAAGATGGCGAGGTCTCCTAGTTGAACGATGTAATTCCACCCAAAAACCAAGATGGATAGGTAGGCACAACTCTTACAACAATCAAAGACGGGTATCTACAGCGGCCATACCAGCGTATTACGACTGAAGGCTTAGCCCCGTACTAACATCCTATTAAATTCAAGACAAAAAAAACAGAGTTAGAACCCCGTAAATTAACAGAAATTTACTCACTTACCCCTAGTTAATGGGGATGACGAAATCGACTCCACAAGTCGTACAGAAGCACAAAATTAAGATAATTATAGCCCTCCAAGAGGGTGTATCGTAGATCCAAAAAAAAAGATAAATCGATAAATCTCACGAAATTCACCTACGTTTAGGTATCGACAAATACTGCTTATTTATTTATAGCCGCAATAATGCGAAATATCCACTTGGACAAAGTAATTAAATTTACTCAACAGAAAATAAGCAGTCCTGCACTATGTTCTCACCAGAGATTGTCTTGCAAAAGTGAAGACGAAAACGTGAACTTCCTTCTATATCTAATGCGCGTCAGCTACACGCATCCTTCCAAAAGTATCAAAACACGGAAATACCTCAGAATGGAAGGCGGGAGAATTCAAATAAAAATAGCAGGCACAAGACTAAATTTGGCAATAAAGGGAGTCAACACCGTGACTTATATAATTAAACACAAACCTGCACATAACTTAGATGAAGAGAAAATAACTGAAACACCCCTTCAGCGTACGTAGAATTTATAAGTCAGGCAATGTGAAAGGAAAATACTCGCTAGACAGTTGGCAATGCGTGAAGCATTCGTCACACCGCGACGATGCATCTAACACTTGACAGATAGCAAACAAAACAAACCTAAGATGTAGACACAAATCATTACAGAAGAAACCGGATTCTGCAGGTAACTATTGAAATTTCCAAGCTCTTAAATCGCGCTCCGAACAGGCGCTTAGAAAGAACCAACCGCACAATATTTTACAGGGTAAAACAGCGGAGACATAACCTCCTAAGGAAGGATATCAACAGGTGCTCAACAAGGCAACCAAGAAAGGTGGATGATTGCTGTGAACAAATCAGTTCACGATAACAATTTAAAGTATGCCCGTTAATACACAAGATTTCTCTATTTAATACTCCTTACATTTTTAGTGACATAACTACGAAGGAAGAATATTAATCGGACATGCTTGAGAGTCCGTGTTTGGAAATACGCATAAACACGTGAGACAGTAAATACAACGAGCCTGACTGTTGTCTCGAAGAATTTAAAGCCACGATAAATGCACTTCGTAGAGTTCGGAAGTAATAAATAAGCAGATATTGATGAAGCTTAAACAAGGCGTAAAAAGTAACTGCAAATGCAGATAATTCGAGTCTACAGGTAGGTTAAAATAAACTAGAGATAAGATAGTTAGAAGTAGTTACATAAGATACAGAATTCTTACAGATAAAGAGTGTATTTGCCCGATATCACACATCACATATCTGTTAGTGGCACGGTTCATGACTCAGGGCTCCGAGAGCACAATATTAGGTTTAGCACACGCTCAGATATCAGCAAACGATCTTTTTCACACGGTGAACCAAAAGATATACAAGGTGCGCTCAGTCTCGCGCTCAGACAAATCCTACGCACTTAAACAAAAACACATAATCTTACGAGAACTATATACAAAAGTGAATTTTACAGCATAACAAATTACTGAAAAAAAATATAAAACACTTAATCAACTTCATCTTTGTATTCCATTATTTATAAATTTTGGAATGTGCCATGAAAAAACAAAAATGCCATAAACGTCAATAAACGTCAGTGTGAGTGTCTATTAAGTCTTATTTATTGTTCTGCTTGAACGTTTTGCCACAAAAAAAGTATATTCGTAAAAATGAATAACAATGAGTTAACAGACATGTTGCAAGTGTTTTTACTTTCTTATACGTAGTATAAGAAAGTATTGTGATGATGAAAATTTTCGACCTCGAGATTTTTGCAGATGTCCACGTTTTGAGGTCCCCTGATACCAAAAAAGTGGTTTTTAAAAAAATGTCTGTGTGTGTGTGTGTCTGTCTGTCTGTCTGTCTGTGTGTCTGTCTGTGTGTCTGTCTGTGACCACGATAGCGGTCAAACCGCTGGAGATATCAATTCCAAATTTTGTATTTACGTGTATAATCTCCCTCTTGAGATCTGATTAGTTTTTCAGTAAAATCGGTAGACCGGAAGTAGCAGTTTACTTCAGTGAAAAAATCGAATTTTGCCAATATTTCGTCAAATACTAAGTTTATACAAATTTATAAAGAATTCATATGTACTTAAAATTAAAATTGAGAACAATTTTATTTAAAAAGTTTTTCGAAATTCCTACCGGAAGTAGGTCTTTTACTCTTATCGAAAATCGGTTTTTTGCGAATATTTCGCAAGTCAAGCTTTTTAGACAGATACGTTACGTGTATAAAAGTATTTAAAACATAGTTTTCAATATCTTTTGTATAAAAAAGATTTCAAAATTCGGACCGGAAGTAACACTTTTACTCTTACCGAATAGCGATTTTTGGCAAATATGTCGTAAATTATGCATTCTATATATATTTATTAAGAGTACAAAAGTATTTAGAGTTATATTTGCAATATTTTTTGTATACATGAAATTTCAAAATTCGGACCGGAAGTAGCACTTTTACTCTTACCGAGTAGCACTTTTTTTCGAATATCTTGCAAAGTATGCATTCTATAGCGATTTATTAAGAGAATAAAAGTACTTAGAATAGGATTTTGAATAAGTTTTGTATAAAAAAATTCTTAAGATTGTATAGTTTGAAACGCTCATACGTATAAGAAAGTCGTGTGGTGGCCACACCTCATTTTTTGAATGTAATAAAAGTCGTCTTCAAGCAGTTCGGCGTTACAGCGTTCGTCTTCCGGACAGAGAAGTTCTAGATTCGAAAATATTTCAGAGAATTGAAACGAATTTGAGGAATTATGGATCATTTAAAAAACCTAAAACACAGCGACGTAGATTCGCCGAAGATACGGAATATGATGTTCTTCTTGCACTACAAGAAAATTCACGAACTTCGACTCGCGAAATTGCACATAATATTGGGGTATCAAAAACTACAGTCCATAGTATTTTAAGAAAACACAAATTTAAACCGTACATAGCTCGAAAAGTTAATGCATTAGAACAAAATGATCAACGCCGAAGAATACAGTTTTGTCGACTTTTTTTAAATACATTAGAACCAGACCGGAGTTTTTACAGAATGATAATTTGGTCTGATGAATGCACTTTTAGCAACAATGGTATTTTTAATAGAAACATACATCGACAATGGAGCCAAGACAATCCGAGATTTGTCATTGAAAATAATTTTCAAAGACGTTTCAGCGTAAATGTTTGGTGTGGTATTTTAGGCGATCAATTAATTAGGCCGTGTTTCATAGATGGTTGCTTAAATCAAGAAAAGTATTACACTTTATTAAACGAAAATCTCCAAAACTTTTTAGATGAATCACCTTTGGCAAATTTAAATAGAATATTTTATCAACAAGATGGGGCCCCCGCTCACAACGCCAGAGTAAATACTGATTGGTTGAACACCCAATTTGGAAATAGGTGGATAGGAACATCCGGTCCTATCGAGTGGCCTGCGCGTTCACCCGATCTTTCGCCCCTAGATTTTTGGTTGTGGGCTTATCTACAAGATCGAGTTTATTTGACACCTCCAGAAAATGTTGACATTTTAAGACAAAGAATCATTAACACTTGTCAAGAAATACCTGCCGTTTGTCTTTTAAATGCGACTCGTGGAGTAATAAGGAGATGTGCGTTATGTATTGAACAAGGTGGCGGGCAATTGGAACAATTATTGTGAAGTGTTGTGTTTTGTTTTTTAGAATAATACTTATAAAACTTACGTTTTCAATGTTCCATAGCACATTCGAAATGTTATACATAATTTATTAAAAACATGGTCAATTTTAATAAATGGTTTTCTTTCAATAATCGTTTATAAAAAAATAGACATGTTATACATCGATGAATTCAGAAAAGAAAATCCAATCCGAATATTGCCAAAAATATATCTGTTTCCATTTAAAATAAAAAAGTTGACTATCGTTTGACATTAATGAAAACAACTGAAAACAACTAAAACACTACCTTCTTGTAGTATTTTTGATGCTAATTAACTAACTTTTTGTTTCAATAAAATCGGACAATAAATAACGGAGTTATTATTGTTGGCGTTTTTTACGGGACACCCGGTATATCGACCACAAAACACAGAAAGAGGCCTAACTACGATAATTACTCTTTCATGTAGATTTATTTATAATAAATTTTCTTTTGCAATTGGCACTGAATGCATAATGTGTTAGTAGACAATGAAAATAATAATTTATGCCTATTACAGGACCATTTGTTAGCGACATATCAATACTATACATTCGTTATGCGGCTTAGGTTGACGCCTCTCTGCATTTGCCAAGGAGTGAAGTAAATCACAATAAAACGAACAACCATCAGAAAAAAGATGTCAAACTCCACATCAAAAGGGTTACACACGATCTAATTTGCGTCCTTCTTATTTATATGTTGTATTGTCGGTAAATTACTGAATCTGAAAAGAGAAATTAGAGCTATTAAAACTGCAATTCTTTTTCAAAAGATATAGGGAATTTTATATTAGGGAGTTGTCAAGAGAGAAAATAATGAGATATGTGTTTTGTGGGCACTTATTATCGTCCAATCGCTATATTTAATCTTTATCGCAATATGTAGGTGAACTTTCCAAAAAAGAACACCTATATGAAGCTGTCCTGAAATTGCTCAAAGAACCTCGATGATGACGAAGATTAAGAAAAAGATGAAAAACAGGGAGACTTGATAGCGACTAATAGGGTTTGCGTTCGGTTGGAATAATATTTCCTTTTTCTTTATAATACGATTAAAAATAAATATTCTCTTTCTGTTAAAAAATATTAATAAATATAAGTTAAATAAACCTCATATGTGTTTTGAATGCAAATCTCCTGAATATAATGAAACTGAAAACTAAGATGAGCTTATGAGTGACAACTAAAACATGTCAAAAATATATATACGTATAGGTGTCTTTTTTATATTTTAATAATTTAAAATGCAAATTAAATGGGCTCTAAAATGAACTGATAACGTACATAACAAAAATAATTTATCTTATTGTTATTAATAAATTATGCGTTATAGTGTATAGATGTATAAAAAAACTTGATATATTTTGGCGTATGATAATTCTTTATTATTGTATCCATATTAGTTACCGTCTTGATCATAAAAGAAAACAAACTACGAAATCATCGGAGTATTTCACATATACTTACAATGCGAGTGAAAAGCCCACATAAACTCGAAAAATGTAATAACATCCCAAATAAAAACCCGGTTGATGTAAACAGTGCACACTATCCTTGTTGTTATTTATTATGTTTACATTAAGTGTATCTTCCTGAATGTATATACCTATTCATCCATATATTTTACGTCGAAACTCTGTCGCTGGAAAGATCGACTATTTCATTTCTAATTAAGTTATAGCTCGACCTACAAATAATAGACAGAATTTATACTTTAGATTGGCAACCTTGTTGTTAAGAGAACTGTACACGATTGCACTATCGTACTATGCCAGACAGACTTATTTGTTTATTTATATTGAAATAACAGGATAATTAGTCGCCGGACATACATACATTCCCCCGTACGTCACACAAAGACCGTAAAAAAAGTGATCCAGTGGTGCTAATAGTCGTAAAAATTCCTTTCCCAAGTGCCTATGCATTCAACTACTCAATCCTGTCAGGCCTGGCAAATTGGTTTGCATTGAAATGAAATCCAATCGGTGTCGCCAAATGGCGACGGTGCCTCACGCGGACAACCGAGTGCGTCACGAATTAGCGACAGTGGCAGCGAACGTGAAACACAATTGTGTAAAAAAAATAATAAACTCAGGATGATTAACCGTAATCAATGGAATGCTGCACGCTACTATTACTTTAACTAGATCCCAATTAAATTCTGCTGTTGCTGAACCAACAATACGTGCTTTATGTGTATCAGATGACATATGTTTTATTACGAAGCTTTTCACTTGCCACAACTGTAATATATTGCATATCGAAGTTGAATACCGTCAAAGTCAAGCGCAGGAAACCCTCATATCCATCTTTCAACGCGACTTATTTACGCAAGAGAACATTTGCAACTAATAAAAGTAAACAATATCTTGCCTACACAAACTTCAGTAAAGCAATCTACCATGTGATCGTCTCGATTTGACAATAATAAACTTAATTACGAGGTAGGCGACATAAATTCTCGGCCTGATATACAAAAAAGAAACTTGGAACAATATAAGAATTTTTATTTTTCAATATAATCTCCTCTAACTTCTATACATTTATTACAACGGTTAATTAATAATTCGATACCCTTGTAAAAATAATCTGAAGTTTTTCCGTCAAAATGTTCTATAACAGATGCTTGCAACTCACTGTCGCTCTTGAAACTACGTCCCTTAAGGCCTTTTTTTAATTTTTTTAATTAGAAACCAAAAAAAAACGCAAGGAGCCATATCCGGACTATATGGTGGATGTTCCAATTCTTGAAAGCCGCATTTGCGGATGGCAGCTTGTGAAATGGCGGCAGTATGGACGGGAGCATTGTCGTGCAATAATCGCACACCTTTTGTCAATTTTCCACGACCTTTTGCACGAATACTGTCTCTTAATTTATGAATAAAGACGCAAAATATGTGCCGTTCACACTTGTATTACGCTCTTTAAAGTCAATTAGCAATATACCCTCACAATCCCAGAATATTGTGGCCTTTCTGGGATGAGGTTTATCAGGTCGCCGCCGTTCCATCGACTCCCTTTTCGAAAGAAGATCGTAAAACAGAACCATTGTTTCATCTCCTGTGACAATGGACTCCAAAATCGGTTTTGGGTCGTCTCCACACATGTTTAAAAACGACTGCGCACATTCGACTCAACGTTCACGTTGGAGAGCAGAAAGAAGTCGCGGTACCCATCTAGCACTAATTTTATTCATACCCAAATGGTCATGGAGAATTCGGCGAACACTTGTTTCAGAAATGTTTGTTATCACTGCTAATTCCTTCACTTTCAAACGGCGATCTTCTAGCACTAAATGTTCAATAATTAGAATTTGTTGAGGCGTTATCACTTCAATTGGTCGACCCGACCGATCAGCATCTTCCACGGATTCTTGTCCCAAACGGAAACATTTTGCCCACTTTTTTTACAGTTGAATACGAAGGAGATGAATCACCGTAAATGCCGTCCAACCGTTGTTTAATGTGATAATGTGATAATTAATGTGCCCTTCGTTTGTTAAAAATCTAATGATCGCGCGGTACTCAATTTTCGTTATTTGAGACATTTTCGTGCGCTAGTCACGTCTGTTGGCTGGTTACTAAAAACTACTAGGCTTCGAACCGTCATATTTATACGTGACGGAGTTTGAACACGTTTGAACCTGTATAAGCCTGTCAGGCCGAGAATTTATGGCGCTTACCTCGTATTCTGGGCTTCATCCTGACGTTTTTCTGCTGCAAAGTTATGTACAGCACCTTTAACAACATGTGGAATACACCGGTTTCAAGCTTATTGTTGCGAGCGATTGTATTTCTCAGGGTTCGAATTTGGATCCATAGATGTTTGTCGTGTTCAATAATGTTATACAGTGTGTTTTAAATAAAAGAAAAAACAATTAGTGGTAGATCAATGGTTGCTTGTGGCGCATATTGTAAAAATACTTTTAGCTCTGACGCACTTCCGGTTCCATCGGAAATGCATGGAACTTAATTTTTTTAAATGACTGATCCTATATATTTTTGGATTTTCTAGTTCTGCTTTAAATTGTCTGTTCAACTGTTTTTTCTTTTTCAAAATTGAGCCAATAGTTTTTGAGTTATTATTTTTTTTAAAAAAATATTTGACCAAAACACGTGTTTAGAAAAAAGACATTTTCAAATTGTTTTTAAAAGTAAAAGCATTAACTTTAGTTGATGCTTATAGCCAAGAAAATTCTGCATCATTTAGTATAAGTTGCACTCGACAATACCTCAAAATACTTGGTTCTTTCAAAGCCAACTTCCTGAAATTTTCACATACCAAAAACTTATTTTTTTTAAATGGAACACCCAGTATTTTAATGAGGCATTTTCTTCCTTTTTTTATTCTCTTTCATTTTTGTTAACTATGTGCTATACCCATCTTTTGCAATTTCTGAGATAATCACTATAGAAGCAATTAGCGGTCAAATAAAGAACTACGAGCCCTGTTCTTTACACCCACATATTCGTCCAATAAAGGCTGGAATGCGGCTGATCGTCTGAGTCAACTGTTATAGAAAGTCCCTGCTAGCATCCAGACTTTATGCACAGCGATCCCTGGTAACGGGTAAAGAACTACGAGCGTTGTTGTTCTATGCACCAAAATATTCGTTCAACCAATGGAAGGCAGGAATGGGGCCCGACTTCCTTAGTCACTTGCCAAACAAAGTAAATGTTAAATCTAACTATCTCAAAAGTAATAATTTTACAGAATGAAGAGCATCGCATATCAATTTTTTAATACCGGCAATGTTCAGTTGCAGTATTTCATTTTTTACACTGTTGGTTAACAACGAAATAAAATAAAGGTTATGTTTACTGACATATTTGAAGATGTCTTCAAAAACTTTTGAAAATCCGTCCCTAGAAACCGAAGATACTCTCTTCCATTAACATTTTCATCAAAGCAATAAGGTCCAATTATGTAACTACCCACTATTCCTCCCCACACATTTAATGACCAACGATTTTGAAAGTTTGCTGGTGTGATAAAGTGAGGGTTTTTATGTGTTATAATAACGAAAATTGTGACGATAAACGTAATCACTTTAATAGAAGGTGGCTTCGTCGGTAAACAACAAAAAATTGAGAAAGCCAGGATAATTTATTTGCTGCCCATTGACAAAAATGTAAGCGATTCTGAAAATTTCTTTCATCTAACCCTGTGTATGAATATGCTACGGATGAATTACATATTTCCTAATTATTCTGGATTCTAAAATTTGACTTAATCTAACTGACGACTAATTTTCGTAGTACTACGTCTTATCCTCACTGGATGCTAGCAAAGAGTTTCTTTCAGATTCGCCTAAAACGTTAATCTTACCTATTAACTCTTCATAAGATTTATTCATTTGGATGATAACTAATAGCGATGCTTTTATAAATTTGACATAAATGTTTACCGACTTTCTTTAACAGTTTACTGAGACAGTCAGCCGCATTCCAGCCTTTATTGGACGAATATTTGGGTGCATAGAACAAGGCTCGTAGTTTTTTATTTGACCGCTAATTGCTCCTGTAGTGATTATCTCAGAAATTACAAAAGATAGGTATAGGACATTATTAACAAAAATGAAAGAGAATAAAAAAGGGAACAAAATGCCGCAATAAAATACTGGGTGTTCCATTTTAAAAAAAATAAGTTTTTGGTATGTGAAAATTTCAGGAAGTAGGCTTTGAAAAAACAAAGTTTTTTGAGATATTGTCGAGTGCAACTTATACCAAATGATGCAGAATTTTCTTAGCTACAAGCACCACCAAAGTCAATATTTTTACTTTTAAAACCAATGAAGAAATGTTTTTTTTTCTGAAGACGTGTTTTTGTCACAAATTTCCGAAAAAAATTAATAACTCAAAAACTATTGGCGCAATTTTGAAAAAGGAAAAATAGTTAAATAGACAATTTAAAGCAGAACTAGAAAATCCGAAAATATATAGAGTGAGTCATTTAAAAAAATTAAATTTCATGAACTTCCGTTGAAACCGGAAGTGCGTCAGAGCTTAAAGTGTTTTTAGAATATGCGCCCCAAGCAACTATGAATCTTCCATTATTGTTTTTTTTTAATTTAAAACACAAAAGAGGAATCAAAGAAGCGGCTACTAATGACTCACCCTGTATGTAAAGTGCTTTCGTCAAAGTTATTGTTGTAGAAAGGTTTTTCATGTAGTTAATGGTCGTAATGATTGCCAAGTATTTAATAAAGACATATTTCTAAATAACATTAATATGTTTTTCTAAATAAATACAAGTCTAATGAAAATTTTTATCAATACAGAAAGCCACTAGTTTAAAATAGCGTTTTCTTTGTAATTTTTGCAAACAACAGCAAGTTATATTACTTCATACATCATCAGTAACATACTGAATTTCATCAAGCATTTCTGCCGCATTTACATGTGCTGCTCACACGATTTTTATGATTTATCACATGTGCTAATGATGTGCATCCATTCAATTCAACAAATACATTATAAGGTTACTATTTCAACATTTGATATCTATAATTTTATGGAAATTTTTGCTATTGCTTAATATACACACAGCCAAGTTGTATAATTTTGAAAGAAATTGAACCTTATTTTAAACATGTCTATTGCCGAGCACGCGATAAACATATAGAGGAGTGAGGGCATTGTTCTCGGACGAATAAATTTGTTTACAACTTCAATTCAAAATTCATATATAATAATTCCCTCTTGGCATGACATGACAAGAAGTTCATTCACGAACGATATCAGCCCAAACGCTCTCATTGTTCACCGGCACATATAAACGAGATAATAATCTGCTAGTGAATAAAGGAACGTCAACGTGTTCCCGGGCCATTCTCAAACCAACCTATTCAATTTCCTTCTATTCGTACGGAGTTTTGCTGTTACAACAGGGCTGAGTTACCTTTTTTCATTTTCGTTCTATTTCGTATCATCGTTTTTTTTTATTTCTTTTTTCCACGCTTACTGGTAGCTGACATCGAGTATCTCTATCATTCTTTGTTTCCGTTAATTTCCGCAGATCTACTGGACGAGACATTTGAAAAAGAATGAAGATTACTATTCGAGAGAAAATCGAAATTACTTACAAAGTCTTTCCTACTTTCGAACTGAAGTAACGTCTAAAATACGAGGGCGCGTTTTTAAGTTTACGGAATGGGGAAATGGGTGAAAAAGAATATAATCTCATTTTTCTTCTTCTATTTGACAATATATTCAACTGCAAACCTAATACATTTTCAGATCTTTCAATTAGCTTGTATATTCATTAAAAACTGTTTATCATTGTCTACAAAATATGCCGGAACTGCGTCTTTTACTGATTTGGACAATAGAGTAAGTCATTCAAAATATTGAAGCTCAATTTATGCAAGGGCAGCCAGCGCAACTCTTATGGGCGGGAGGATTGTCGTCCAGGAGCAGGAAATATTTTCTTTAATGACTTCTTTTAACAGTTCCAAGATTGAAGCGTAGTATTCTCCAGTTCTGGAAAGACCTTTTTCGTAATCAATTATCAGGATTCCTTATGAGTCCCACAAAACAGCAACCATGAGTTCTTGGGTGGTGGCGTCTTTCTTTTATGATAGTGTTTGGAGCCTTCCTTGGAATCAAGTTCATAATAACGAACCTGAATTTCATCCCCAGTAAAAATTTGACCCAATGCACCATCTCTGCCTTCAGCAGCCATGAGTTCTTGGGTGGTGGCGTGTTTCTTTTATGATAATGTTTGGAGTCTTCCTTGGACTCAGGTTCATAATAATGAACCAAAATTTCATCCCCAGTAAAAATTTGACCCAATGCATCATCTCTGCCTTCATTATAGAGGTCCAAAAACGCACGGGAACATTCCACACTCTGTGTTTTTGCTGCGGCGTGACCATTCTCAGCACCCATCTTGCACTGACCTTAATCATGCCAAGATAATCATGAACAATTTTAAAAGGGCAAGAATCTCCGTAAGCCTATGACATCTCTTCCAGTATGGTATGAACAGACATTGCTTGTTTTGTAAGAAACGTGATAACGGCGAGATACTAGATTTTGTCAATTTTTGACCCTTTTTTGACGATTAAGTTGCTTGATCGACAGGCGATTGTGTTAAAACTCTATATTTATACTAATAATGAGTCATTGAACACGTTGCGACACGAAAGAGCTCTCCCAGTACCAACCCCTTCATTCCGCAAATAACTTTGTAACTTGATCACAAAATTTTAGATGTGGTCTGATGCAAGTGGTCATCATTGCCAACACACTGATTTCACTATTTCTAGTGATTTTTCCTATGATGATGAGGTTATTTTGATATGTTTGCAAAGCATAAATAACAGAATGCTTGGTATAAGAATGATGACAATAATGAAGTCAATTTCTGTTGATTAAAGGTAATAGCATTTACCTATCACGAGGGTGCCAAGTTTGTGCTAACTTTGTTTTTAGAATATATGAGGTTATTCACATTCTTAACAATATTTTGTGTTCTGGTATGGACATTACTGTTTATTATAATATGTTATACAGTGTTTTGATACATTTTTAAGTTTATACACACTATATGTAGGGGAAAGTCGGGTAGTACCGGACAGCGGGTAGTATCGGACATGTAGCGAATTAAAGAAGAAACAGTAGATGGCACTGTTTCTTTACTACCAAAACAAACAACGTGACCACAGCAGACACCTTCTTGGAACTTGCACCATTCGCACAGTCGAGACGCTTATTATTGCCGAAAGAATATTTTTTGTGCATTTAATCGACGTATGAAATAGTTTTTGTGGGCTTATAACAGTGTTACAGTAAGTAATTTAAGCCGCATGTTTGTACATTATTGTCGAAAATGTATATAGAGTACCATGTTAAAACGTCATAATGAAAGAACTAAGATTTTGCTAAAGGTTATAATAAATTTGTTATGGAGTCAAACAGGGAGTATCGGACAAAATATTTTCGGGTAGTATCGGACAAAAGTTTAGTCGTTCATTTTTTAATTACAGATATCAACCCGTATATTATTGCTGAAAAATGCCTAAATTCAAGAAATTAAACCTTCGCGGTAATTGGGATGAACAGAATATGAAAACAGCCGTGGAGCATGTGCTTACTACCCGGATGACGATAAGACAAGCGGCATTGTCTTTCGAGGTTCCAAAGAGCTCTCTGGCAGACAGACTAAAGAAAATAAAAAATGGTATTGAAACAACATTAAAACCTTATATGGGAATATTCAGGCCAACATTTCCGGTTCAGTACGAAGAACAACTTGTAGCTCATATCAAAGATCTGGATAATCGTTTAATGCCTTTGAGTCGACAAGAATTTGGAAAACTGTCTTACAAGTTAGCTGAAGCTTTGAAACTTCCTCATCGTTTCAATAAGACAAAACAATGCGCTGGACGTGATTTCTATTATAATTTTATTAAGAGGCATCCAGAATTATCATTGCGAACTGCTGAATTAACAAGTTTGCAACGAGCTGTTGGGTTTAACAAGCCACAAGTTGATCGTTTTTTTGAAAAACTACGACAACTGATGGAAAAATATAATTTCCACCCATCAAAAATTTTTAACGCTGATGAAACTGGAGTCACTAATGTTCATGAAAATAGATTAAAAGTTTTGTCTTTAAAAGGTAAGAAACAAGTTGGAAAGTTGACGTCTGGGGAAAGAGGTCGCTCTGTTACAATCATGCTTTGCATGAATGCTTCTGGAGATCAGTTTATTCCACCATTTTTCATCTTTCCAAGAAAAAGAATGAACGATCGTCTGACGATTGCAGCACCAGAAGGATCACAATTTGCAGCTCAAGATAATGGTTGGATGACTGGACCTATTTTCATCAAATGGTTCGAAACATTTATTGCACGTGTTCATCCTACCAAAGAGGAACCTGTTTTATTGATAGTAGATGGGCATTGTAGTCATAAAGACTTAGATGTCATTTTGATGGCGCGTAACAACAATGTTCACATGCTAAGTCTGCCTCCCCATTGTACACACAGACTTCAACCACTCGATAGAACCATAATGAAGCCATTTAAAGATGCTTACAATGAAGCATGTTCTCTCTGGATGAGAACGAATCCTTTTAGTAGAATTACGGACTATGAAATATCTGGATTGGTACGGCACGCGTTTACTAAAATCTGTCGAATGGATATAGCCAAAAAGGGATTTGAATGTACTGGGATATATCCATACAACCCTAATATTTTCACTGATTTGGATTACTTACCCTCTCAAGGTTTAGACATTCCCGAAAACTTATATGAAGAAACCAGGACAAGACTATCAGCACCTACCACTCCTTCTCCTTCTCCTCCTAACTCTTCGACACGATCAGTAGAGCTACCTCCTGGCTGTGATTCACAGATGATTTTAAATTTACCTGGAACCTCTAAAGAACCTATAGTTTCTGATACACCCTTGTTGGCAGAAAGACCGTCTACTCCAGACTTGTATCCTCAACCATCAACATCTGTTCAACAACTGTTAGAAAAAATCTCACCACTTCCAAGTGCAGCTGAACGACGACTAACTGTTAGAAAACGGCGAAGCGCAAAAAGTGAGATACTAACTTCAACACCGTTCAAAAACGAACTGGAAATAAAAAATATGGAGAAAGAACAGAAATCGAAGAAAAAAGCGGAAGTACAAAAAAAGGTTGATTTTGGCAGTAGTTCGAAGAATACACAGAGCAGAAGAAAAGTCATTAAGGGGAAAGGGAAAAGAACTGCAGAAGAAACGGAGTGCATAATATGCGGAGAAAGCTTCGAAGAAAATTGGATTCGATGCGATTTTTGCTTAGGTTGGGCACATGAAGATTGTGCTAACGTAAATAATCCAAATTATTACAAATGTGACACTTGTATGAGCAATTAATAATGTTTCTGGATGAAATGCTACAATGTCCGATACTACCCACCATATTTGTGAAACACCAAAAATGCAAGGAATTTTTATTTTTTATTTTCATTTATAATCCAACTAGAATTTATTTTTTTGTTATTCACACATTGTTACTGATAGTAAGAAGTTATGTTTGCTTTTGTTTAATTTTAATAAATGTTACGTTTTGGGAAAAATACCTTAAGTGTCCGATACTACCCGACCTTCCCCTATATGTGGGTGTATTGTAGTAGTACAGTTTCTTACTGATATCCTTCTAAAAATATTAAACTGATAAAGACAAACAATAGTGAGATTTGACACAAATGCTTGGCAAATTTATTAGGTACTATAATTGTTTTACATAACAAGGGTAAACAAGGAGAGTCAACACGTTTTAATAAAGAAATACTGAACCTGTTTTCAAAGAAATCTTTGGCATTAGTGGTAAAACAAGAGTTATTCCCCTTGATTATTATTATTTTCAATTATTTCACACTTTCACATCTAGAAAATATATTAGCTATTCAGAAATACTTTACATAGCAAATATATAAAGTTTTATTTTAAATATTCATCCTGTTATCTGCGTTTGTTCTTCTATCGTTTTGTTTGTATAGACAAGTAAGTAACAGCAAATATACATAATCTTGGCGGAACTTATAACAAACTCGCATTATTATACCCAAGAGGACTCTATGTCTTAATACCAATCAGTATTTTACATGAAGCCTTTGAAATGTGACGTTTATTTCCTCTTGTGTATAATTTAAAAGCGACCCTTTCCAAATTATATTAATGTATCTTAATTTAAAACATTTAATGTACTGGCACAGTGCTTTGCTTGGATAAATGATCTGTATAAATAGTAATAACACGGAAACTAATAGATTTAAATAGACCGTTGTATGCATGACAATCTAAATTTAAGAAATATGTATTTGTGTGCAAATCGTTTATTTATTTGATTATTTGCGACGAAAATATCCACTTATACAATAAAAATAACGAAGTAAGATGTAACCAACAAATTAACTAAATACATACATATATAAATTAAAATTCATATATGCATGCATAAAATTGATGCACACTCTGCTCTGGAGTCCAGCATTCCAGCTACCAACCATAGATCTCTTCAGCGTGCGAACGTGGTCTGCTGGAATGCCAAGTGATCTCCAAATCTCCCGCAATATCATCCCCTTGCATGACCTATTCCTGTGAGAAAATCTCGGCGACATCTGCCATGCAAAAGCAACGCGTCAGGGAGACGTGATCTATCGATAACTAAGTTCTCATATTTTAGATCACTGCAGATATAAGTGGGCATCAAAGTATCTCGCCAACAGGTGGCGTACCGATATCCAATGATAAAAGAGTACGTGCAGATAAGAAAATAAATACATACATATATAAATTAATTTCCACGTACTCTTTTATCATTGGATATCGGTACACCACCTGTTGGCGAGATACTTTGATGCACACATATATCTGCAGTGATCTAAAATATAATAACTTAGTTATCGGTAGATCACATCTGCCTGACGCGTTGCTTTTGCATGGCAGATGTCGCCCGAGATTTTCTCACAGGCATAGGTCATACAAGGGGACGATATTGCGCGAGATTGGAGATCATTTGGCATTCCAGCAGACCACGTTCGCACGCTGAAAAGATCTATGAAGATCGAAACACGTGGTCGTGCGGTGGTAGCTGGAATGCCGGACTCCAGGGCTGAGTGTGCATCAATTTTATGCATGCATATATGAATTTTAATTTATATATGTATGTATTCATTTTCTTATCTGTTGGAGATTTTTCCACGTACTCTTTTATCATTACAAAGTAACAGCAACATCCACCTACGGATATATCTCTAACTCGATCTTACTACTAAAGCCTTTTGGGATTCCCGAGGTAAAATTTTTATCGACTACTTGCAACACGGGAAAACAATAACAGTCGTCTATTATGCGTTGTTATTAGACAGATTGAACGAAGAAATCAAAGTCGAAAGGCCTCTTTTGGCAAAGAAAAAAGTCGTGTTCCACCAAGACAATGCACCATCCTACAAGTCGGCAATTGCGATGGCGAAACTGCACGAATTACGAATCCAATTAATTGAACATGCACCGTGCTCGCCAGATTTGGCCCCTTCGGAGGTTTTTCTATTTCCAGACCTCAAGAAATGGCTGGCTTGCTGGCAAGAAATTTTCATCGAATAATGAAATTATCGAAGCCGTAAATGATCATTTGGAAGGTTTTGATAGCTCCTACTTTTCTGAAGGAATGAAAGCTGTTGAAAAACGTTGAACTAAACGTATTGAGTTAAAAGGAGGCTATGTTGAAAAATAAATATGATTTTACCCAAAAAACTGGTGTTGTGTGTCTCATTCTAGAAACTTTCCGATCTTTCCTCGTATTTACTTTCTTACCTTGTTAATACTACTTATGTTACTTCCCATACACTGTCGTTCTGTTTCAAACTTTTCGTGGAACTCTTGACAGCGCGCAGTGGTTGTAATACGAACTATGACTCTTACGTCACAAACAGCGCGAAAATACAAATCTAAAATTAAGTATATAGTGGTTTAATATATCTTTGAGTATAATATACAGACTCATTGAACTTTATAAAAGTTATACAATGATTAACATGAACAATTCATATTCAAACTGCAACATGTTAATCATTGAATAAACTTCGTAAATACCAATAAATCCATATATAAAATGATATGATATATACATAGGGAATGAAAAAATGAAAATCCAAAAAATTAGTAATTATTGTATATTACACAATACATAACATACATTAAAGTAAATAAATATGTACAAAATATTATACAGACGTACCTTTTGTTAATAGTATTAGTAGCGTCATATTCTTATTTTTATAATTAAATAATGTTTATCTGTTACTGTTAGAATTTTAAATATATAATCATTATTTTACTTAAATATGCATATAAATTGTTTTTACTTAGTAATTTTATTGAGGACACAATTATGTAAATGTCCAGCAATGTGACACTTATAAATTTCATACATACAATATTGAGTTAATGTAATGTAGGTACCTATTTCACAAATCCGATGGTTTTTATACACTGTATCAGGATTGGTCCTTTTGAGGGGTGGATCAGCAGTTCTTTCGATTAACATATGCATAATGTTGATTTTGTAAATACATACAGAACAATAATTCTTTATATTTGTGCACTATTTACACTTACGCATTCATCTAAATAAGAAAAGAAACCTGTCTTTCAGTGAAGTGCTATGAGAATGTACACGTGATCACAAAATACTTGACTACGACCATAGTTCCTCACAACTTACAACTAGTCTAAATAACTAATGAAACTCAATGCGAAAAATACAACGCAACAATTTGATTATGAATTATCAACAACGCATATAATTTTAGGTTAGGATGTTCACAAATAACGCGCTTTTATGTTTCGTTATGACTTAGTGTTTGTAATACGAACTAAAATAAAATTCAAAATTAGTAAAACCCGTCACCAGGCCCTGAGCGGTAGTCTGAGATTTGGACTGGCTGGATATTGATGTCATAATTTTATAATAAAATGATTTTCACGAAAGATGAAAGGGTCCAGATAATTAAATGGTATTACTCAGGTAATACCGCATACGAAGTGGTCGCCCGTTTTATCTTTTTGTTTCAGAACAGACCGTTCCTACAATTCAAACGGTGTTAAATATTGTTCATAAGTTTGAAAGAACTGCATGTGTTGCAGATTGTAAAGAATGTATTAACATGAGCAGGGAACCCCGAATACGAGTAATAAATGAGGTAAAAGAACAAAGATAATGTGATCAGTGCAGTTGAACACAACCAACCATGTTCGTCAGTTGAAATATCAGAGCAAGTTGGTATTCCAGACCGAACGGTGAGAAAAATTTTAAAAAGGCATAATTCCCGAAGTTATAGAATTCAACGATATCAAGAAATCTTGCTCGATGATGAAATAAGAAGAGTTTATTTTTGTGAATACATAATGGAGAGAATTGAAATTTTATAGAAAATATTTTATTCACAGACGAAACGTTAATCTTTTTACATGGATGTCATAATTCGATGTCGACAAGATATTGGTCAAGAGAAAATCTTCATCTTTTTCAATCGCACCGAACTAAATACCGTCAAAAGTTGAACGTATGAGCTGGAATTTTAGGAGTCACGTGATAGGTCCTATTTTTATTGTTGGCATGCTAACGTCAGTAAAATATCTGCAGCTGTGAGAAACAGAAGTCGTACCAGCTATTCGTGCTCGTAAAGTGAACTTTAATGACGTCTGGTATCAACAAGATAACTGTCCTGCTCATGCTGCAAGAATCATGGTGCAACAGTATCTCCACCAAACGTTTCCGAACCGCATAATTAGTTCTGGTGGTACAATTACGTGGCCACCAAGATCACCAGATCTCTCGCCTTTACATTTCTTCTTCTGGGGTTATACTCACCAACAAATATACGCTTACGATCACCAACGTGCGCCAATAATCTGGATGAACTGCGCCAAAAAGTTATTGATTGTGCTAATAGTGTAAGGCCCGAATAGTTCTAGAAATTAAATTAGTGTAAGTATTTAAACTTTCTTGGATATTGTTCTGTGTTCTTTTATTTATTTCAAATTATATTTATTTACTTACTTGAAAAATGTTTTAGTTTATTTATTCAGAAGTCCGTTTTTATTTTTCAGCAGTTTGTTATTATGTTTAAAAGAATATGTTAGTTCGAAGTTTGAATACTTTTTATTTTAGTGTTTCATTCACTCCAATTTCGAATGTGTTCTGAGTATCCTATTTACAAGAATATTTGGGTTTCTACTGAAATACCTTATCTCTTTTTTGGTTTGTTTCCTGCTGTTACTAAAATTTTTACTTTAATTTTGAATATTAAAAGTGTATCGTAGTAAAATGCTGTCTCTGAATATTAGTATTGTCCTTTTTTCTAACATGCTTTATAATTCTCTCATTTACTTGCGAATATCAATCAAACGCCAGAGCGACACTAGCAAACACTGGCTGCTAGCCTCGTACGTCGTACTAGCCGTTCATACAATACCTACATACAATATACAGACCGAGTGCTGAACAATGGGCGGAGTCCTCGCTGCGTGACTTATAGGTCAGTGTGAGACAGAGAAAGAATTCGGAAAAAGAAATTGTAATATACAGAAAAGAGATACATATGTATACAGGAAACATATTGCACTTCGATGTGTAAGGTTTGACAGTTTCTTCAGACTGCTCGTGCTTATCCTAATATTATATGGTTCCCCTTTCTTCTTGAACGTCCATGCTTATCTCTTCTTTCACATACATAAAGTCAGCAATAATAGAACATCGGCAATGACATAAACACTTTGGTGCCACAAGTCGTATAATTAATATAAACATTAGCTTATCCAACCAGTGCTTAAGTAATACATTTAGAATAAACAGTTCTAAGAATTATATCATTTGGTTTCTAATACATAACTTTAAAAATACAATTCATATGCGTATTTAAAATTTATAAAATCATTATATTATGCCGTACCGTTACAATCATATTATATTGCTGGAGAGATATTTCAGTAAAATCATGAAATGTCGACTATTTTTATATTCCATTAGGTAATTAAATTAATAATATGCTAATATTATTTTTATATTAAAAATATCTTTTTCGAAATTAAAATGTAATATTTAATGCAATGAACACAAAAAAGCACTCTAATTTATTCTTTCCAATATTGCCGCCGTTATCAAAAATTCACCTGTCACCTAATGAAAGGTCGTTATTTCATCCTTGACACGTTTATTCTTTCCGCAAACAATAAAAAAATTTTCAACACCACCTCTAATATCACCGCCCGTATGTCAACAAAAGTAGACCGTGCTGTAGTGGTACGGAGATTTGCAAATTTACATGCAAGCCAAGCAGAAGCTTACACAGTTGCTATGTTGTGGGGGTAAAAATACATATAAGCACTGTTGAAATACCTATTGAATGTACCAAAGTGACCCTTTGCCCTATTCCCACACGTCATTTATAAATTTTTCATGCGGGAAAAAAGCTGAACGCAATTATGGTGATTTTGCGGCAACATACACATCTAGAGCCAACGGATTGGCAGAAAAAAGCGAGCCGCCGGCATTTTGATGTATATGTACTACAATTCTGGACGTAGAGGCATGTGAATCACGCTATAATTACATTGGAAATTTCAATTTTAATTATTTCACTGGATAGTTTATATCTAAACGGAATGACCATTAAACATACATTATGCTTTCATTTCCACGTTGATTCGAATAATAATTTCGGGTTCTTGTTGTAGATGAGGTTTCATATTTTATATGTCAGTTATATCTTTTTGACAATATAGTTCTATATGTAGAATATTCTAAATGAAGATGCTTAATTCGGATGTTATAACTATAAGCTTATTGCTTATGAGCTTATTACCCAACAGATACAACTACTTACAGGGTAAAATATAAAAATTAACAATGATTTATATTAGTTGACAATACGATTCAATAATAAAATACAGATAATCATAAAAATACTTAAACATATCATTCAAAAATAAAATGAATAAATGTGCTTATGTAATAAGCAGTGGCGTAGATAAGGCGCCCGCAGAACCCGCAATGCGGGGGGGGGGGGGCAAAAATTCAGGGCCCCGCACTAGTAATGAAATTTACAAAACTATTTCTGTTTTATCCTTCATGTATAAAAAATGTGTATGTTATTTTATATGTACTTGTTTTCTAGTACTAAAAATTATAACAGTACGTGTATTTGTATTTTTTACTCTGATAACGTTCGTCCAGTTTTATTTTTTTATTGTTCGTATTTCTCTTTCAGTTCCAAGAAAATATCACATCTGGTATTGACAATTTGCTCTTTTTTAAAAAGAAATGAAATATCTCTACTTATATAGAAACCCACAGTATGACTACATTTTCTGCCTTAACACAGGTCCATATAAAAAGAGGTTCATGTTTTTACCTAACTTTTAGCCTGCACAGTTTTACAGTTTTACAACAGATGTCACACACAATTGCTTTCTAACAAGTAGGTAATATATAGTCCGTATAAAATACCATGCTTTTATGAGCTAAAAAAAAATTGCAAATTCATTAGAGACAGACAACGATCATAATTTTGCATTTTACATGTACTATGAAGTTATATGACTATGTTATGCATATAGATTGTAGGTACATAAACTAATACATAAAACTTGAAATTACGAAATTATGAAAAGGCACGTTTATTTCATAAAACTGCATTTGCACATTTGGTTTAATGACCTAGTTGTAAAAAAATATTTTACTGAATAAATACGAAAAATTATTTCCATTCCTTCAGTTTTATTTTAACAGCGAGTTTGTTCGAATTGTGAAAATAAATTCTATATGTATTAGTGCATTAACTTTAGTGACGAATTAGTGATTAGCATATACGTACCTATACTAATTTAATTTTATCAAAATTTAACTAAGTAAATTAATGTGTACCAAAGTGTATAGTTCGAGGTATTCAAAATAAGATGAGCGAAAGAAAATATATGAGTGGTGCACAAAAACGAAAATTGAAACAAGAAAATGTTGTAAAATTGCGTAAATTACCGAAGATTAGCAGTTTTTTTGAAAGTGCTTCAACAGCTAGTACATCTGCATCAGATGAAAATGTTGAACCATACGAAAATGTTATAATCGAACAAAAATTAGATATAGTTCTGGAAAAAAATGAAATCGATTGCAATCAGGAGGATTCAACATATTTTAACACCGACAGAGCCTTATTTTCGGAATCACTTTCCGACGAATTAAAAAGAAAAATTATTACTGCAGGGCCAAATAAGCCTATGGGACCGTTTCCAAGGAATAAAGACGATAATAGAGCGTTCAGTAGTGATTATTATACCATTAAAAATAAAACTGGTCAAAAAATCGATCGCTTTTGGTTATGTTAATCCCAAAGGTTGAATAGTGTTTACTGTCAACCGTATTGGATGTTCTCTAGTAATGAAGCATCAGTAAATTGGTGTAAGGGCACAATTAATGACTGGAAGGGTTTAAGTAAAAAAATTAAAATCCACGAGGGAAGTGATGCTCATTTGCAAGCATGCATAGTTTATAGTACTTGGGAAAAAAACAAAACCATTGATAGTCAAATAAGTGGTCATGAAAAAATTAAAGAAGTTTTAATAAGAATATGTGATGTGATAAGAACATTATCAATTTGCAATATGCCATTACGAGGACATCGAGAAAATGTTAAAGAAATTGGAGCAACTAGTGGTAACTTTTTAAATATTATTGACTTGATAGCACGTTATGACCCTGTTCTAAAAGCTCATTTGTCAAGCACTAATATTCGAAACAAATACTTAAGCCCCGATATTCAAAATGAAATAATTGTACATTTGGCTAAAACCGTTTTAAAAAAATTAACGAAAAATATTAATAAAGCTCCTTTTTTCCCTTATAATTGATACAACTCAAAACATATCCAAGAAGGACCAACTAAGTCTCGTTATAAGGTATACAAGTATGAAGAAAAATTCAAATAAACAAAACACTCTAGAAATAAAGGTATCATTTATTGGATTTATAGAGCTAACCAAACAAGATTCACAGAGTTTAGAAGCTGTTGTTCCAACTACTTTAGAAAATTTTCAAATTAAAATAGAAAATTGTCGAGAGCAAGGATACGACGGGGCTGCTAATATGTCTGGAAAATATAATGGTTTACAAGCCAGAATTAAGAAACGAGTTCCTACAGCTGATTATATTCATTGTTCAGCTCATAATTTGAACCTAGTCTTAAATGATTCTGTCAAAAACATCATTATACTACAGAGCTTTTATGATCTTTTGCAAAGCATTTATGGGTTTTTTAGTGAAAGCTTGCCACGCTGGCAAGTCCTTCATCAAGCTGCACCACATGGAAGTAAAATTAAGTACACACTGAAAAAGCTGTGCGTAACAAGATGGTCTTCTAGATTTGAATGCTTACTTTCAATAAAATATAATTATCAGTCTGTAATGCAATGTTAGTCAAATTTTATCCTGGTGTGCAAAAAGCAAAATGACAGAAATGAAGCAAAGTCTCTGCAGAATAAAATGGATAATTATGAGTTTATTCTATTGCTGGTTTTCCAGAGTAAAATCCTCGAAACTGTTAATTTAATTTCAAAGAAACTTCAGAGCCCTTCATGTGATTTAGAAGAGACATGCAAATTGCTCAATAATGGTCAAGAAAACTTGACAGAACTGCGACAAAGTTTTGATAAATTAGAAGAAGAAGCTAAAAATCTAGCAGAATCTTGGAATATTCAGCCTATGATAAAATATAAACGCCAGAAGAGAATTAAAAAGTTTTTTGATGAATGTGAAAACGACTGTGTAATGCCTAACCCGATAAAAAAATTTCAAGTAGAAGTTTTTAATGCGCCACTTGATATTATTATCAACCAATTATCTAGAAGATTTTACTCCATAAATGAAGTTGTAAACCTTTTCTCGTTTCTTAATCCCTCAAAATTTGTTAAGTTAACGAATGAAGAAATAGTGGAATACGGAAGACATATTCTGAGCAAATATGGAATTGATTTTTCAGAAGATTTGCCGATTCAATTAAGCAATCTTAAGACTGTTTTGTTTAATGAAATTAAACAAAAATCTTCTATTAAGGACTTAGCCAATTTATTAATAGTGGAAAATGCATGTTTAGCAACTAGTCTTCCAGATCTATGTACACTATTTCAGTTATATTTAACACTACCGGTAACATCAGCAACAGCAGAAAGATCGTTTTCGAAATTAAAATTAATTAAAACCTATTTACGCAGCACCATTAAACAAGTTCGGTTAAGTGCCTTGGCTGTTATAAGTATTGAACATGAACAAAGTATCCGTTGATTTGGAAGAGTTAGTTGAAAATTTCCTACTATTGAAAAAAAGACGTTTCGGCATTTTGTCTTCTAATTAGCTTGTTTTGTGTTTTCAAATGTATTATTATAAAATAAATAATTAAATATAATTTAGATTTTTTTTTATTATAAAATAAATTTATTATAATTACTCCGATATTCACATTCTATGCTACTATCTCTAAACAAGTATTTTGGAAGGCCTCCTAAAAATTTTGCGGGGGGGGCTAAATTTTTTATCTACGCCACTGGTAATAAGGAAACTAACGTTATTATTTCCCCAAGAATGGGTCAGAGCATAATCGGTTGGCATTTACACACATGTGATGGAGCGGGTTTTTCAGAAAAACATTTGTTCGAGCTGTAGGAACGTCGAATGTACCCGCTGACCTAGCAATATGCCTGGTTACTAAGAAGTTCACCTGAGAAAGAAGTGCAGGTGAGTCAATGCCATTGTTCAGTAGTTTTACAATGACGCTGTAGCTTGCTTCGTCCCGTCTTTTACTCAAAGAACTGAAACTGTGTCTGTTAGATTAGATAGTCATAATCAATGCCGCGTTGTGGGTAAGCACCATTGATTTTAAACGACATATATTTCAGAAAACGTTTCTGTATACGTATACTTCAACTGCCAGTCTTGTAATGTTACATTTCTTTTTCAAATTATGAAGCATTTTGTCCCTTCCCCCGTGTCCTGTCGCTTTGTGTTGTTCGTCAATTTTATCAAAAAATTCTGCAATTGGTGTAACATAAATAAGGTCGTCGTTAAAACATTTTGCTTTCCGAATAACTTTTGATACGCCGGATATCTCCAGGAGGTCATATGTTTTGCCATAATATTTTTCTTTTGCTGAGAGCGCCTGAGTATCATTCTGAACTTGTTTTGAACGAAAACTTTTTAAAATCGCACTAATTTCATTGGTTCGTTGCAGGGTCCACGGCTTTTTAATTGTTGTTTGTTCGTACTTTGCATTCAGCCTTAAATAAAATTCATCTTTATCTACCATGGTGTTAATATTAACCTACATGTTATATGTAGAAAACTGCTAAATGAAGAACCAAAGCACATAAACATTAGGTAAACACGGATAAACATAACCTCAAATAAAAATGAAAACCCCTAAAAAATGTTGTTGGCAAATACTATTCGCCCACGACATTTGTCTTGTTGTGAATCTATTTGCCTAAAAACCCAGCTGGCAGATACCATTTGCCTAGGAAAATAGCTTTTGAGCAGAAATAAATGATATGGAGCTATTTGCCATGGCAGATATCATTTGATTGGGCAAAAGCTATTTGCCGAAAATGACTATTAGTCTGCGACATATACAATGCGGAAACCAAACCAAGGACGCATACTCTACTTTGGAACGTACAAAGGAGTAAAATAAAATGGACAACGTTTCCAAACTGTTAAACGCACTGCAGGAACGAATAAGGAACCCCAGGGACCTGGAGGCGAAAGCACATAAGTCGCTGATATGCGGACCAAAGGACACCAAGATCACTGAACTGCAAAACTCGAGAAGTACAGCTCCGAGAGACTGCATATGAGAACGTCAGAACGTTTGAACATTTAGAATAGGTGAGTATTGCACATATTGCTGTGGTATTTTTCTGTATTTTTAAAATATAATAAAAAAAAAATAATGAAAAACTGGATATAAGTAGATATAACCAGATACAAGTAAATATGGATAACATTTTCTAATATAAAAAAAATTAAATAAATAAATAAAAACAAAAGTAAATTTCAGCACAATTTATTTTAAATAAATAAATATATATATATATATATATATATATATGATAAATATTGTTTTCTCGTCCGTACTATTAAATATTGGGTAGTGGATTCTCAGGATAATCGGACCGTTTTTGTTTAGAAATTAAAAACTCATTTATTCAAACTCTATATATTTCGCCACTGCTTTGTGGCTTCCTCAGGAGTGAATTTGAGTAATTTGAAAAAGAAATACACTTTTTACATAGCAGTAAAAGTTGTAAAAACATTAGATAGTGAAACAACACGTTAAAAAAGACATCAACTAATACTAACTAAAAACACTTTACACAGTTTTTTAAAAACTAAAATATCAAAGTATTACAACACAAAATACATTACTAATTGTTTAAAGTTGTGTGTTACGAAGTGTGTGTCAGTCGTGAAAGCAATGTGTGAACTATATATATATATATATATATATATATATCAAGTTGTTCTTTCGGGTGTTGCGCCGTGTAGGTATTCTTGAAGCCTGAGAAGGCCTGTTTCTTGGTTGAGCTTTCGGCAATCTCTCTGTTGCCATTTTCAAAACGATGTTGCTGCTGCTGCTGTTCTTCGAGTTGTACTGCGTGTTATTCGTCTGCCTGCCGATATTTGTATGTTTCTGTCGGGTGGGGGATCGGTGGGGGTATCGGTGGGGGTCGCTGTGTTCGGTGGAGGTGTGGTGTTGTGTTCGCGGTTCGTGCTTTCTTGTTTGACCTGTGATAGCACATTTCTCCACGTGTTGGGTAATCTTTGCCCGTCATCCCTTTTATTGAAAGCTGTTGGGTCTTTTTTCTATTTCTATTGCTTCTCTGATGATTCTTGAATGGAAATGTTCTATGCTCGCTATTGTTTTTGTTTGTTCAAAGTTGATCTGGTGGCCTGTATGTAGCGTGTGTTCGAATAGTGAAGATGATATATCTTTACGAGTTATGGCATTCTTGTGTTCCTCCTTGCGGGCACTTATCCTGCGGTTCGATTGTCCGACGTATGTCCGGTCGCAAGAGCTGCACGGTATTTCGTAGACCCCTTGTTCTTCAAGGTCGATTCTATCTTTCGGATTGTTTAAAAACTGTGAAATTTTCCTTTCCGTGGTGTATACAGTATCTATGTCGTACTTTCGTAGCATGCGACCTATCCTGTCTGTTGTTCCCTTGACATAGGGCAGTCGAACTTTATTTAGGTTGCTTATTTCTGCTTTTTCTCTGTGTCTGTTGTTTGTCGCCCTTTGGATTTGTTTTTCTGTGAATCCGTTCTGCATTAGCCCGTCGCGTAATTTGTTGAGTTCTTCTGTTAGGTGTTCCTTGTCGGATAATTTAATCGATCTGTCAGTTAGTGTTCTAATCACTCCCTTAAGTTGTGTTGGGTGATGGTGAGAATGTGCGTTTAGGTATCTATTGGTGTGTGTTTGTTTTCTATATGTTGTGTGGCTCAGGGTTCCATCCGGTTTCTTAGAAACGAGGACATCCAGGAAAGGAAGCTCTCCGTTTACTTCAATCTCCATGGTAAACTGTATTTTTTCGTGTATATTGTTTAAATGGTTCAGGAAATTGTGTAATTTTCTTTCACCGTGCGGCCAGATGACGAATGTGTCGTCCACGTAACGTATCCATAGACAGGGTTTGTCTGCGGCAGTTAGAAGGGCCTTTGTTTCGAAATCTTCCATGAATAGGTTGGCTAGGACCGGTGATAGCGGCGAGCCCATCGGGGCTCCTTCTGTTTGTTTGTAGCGCTGTCCGTCGTAAATGAAGTAGGTGTTCGCTAGACAGTGTTTTGCCAAGTCTATGATGTGTTTCTCTGGTTTGTACTTTTGTTGAATCGTTGTTATGGCTTCGTCAACTGGTATATTGCTGAAGAGGGACGTGACGTCGAAGCTAACCAACATATCGCCTGGTTGCAATGTTTTTGTTCGAATGATTTGTATGAAGTGTTCGGAGTTTTTTACGTATGATTCTATTGTTTCCGTGTGTGGCTGTAGTGTATTAGCAATGTATTTCGCAAGTTTTTGTACGGGAGAACCTATCGAGCTCACTATTGGTCGTAGAGGTGTGTCTGTTTTGTGTATCTTCGGTAAGCCATATAGTTTAGGGCACTTTGATGATTTTTCTCGGGGTATAATTTTCTTTTGAGTTTCTGTGTCTATCGGAGTGTCTTTAATTTTCGCTCTCGTTGTTTTTTCCAGGTATGTTGTTGGATCTCTGTTTATCTTTTTGTATGTGTCCTCCGACAGAAGCTCAGACATTTTTGTCTTGTAATCTGACACGTTCATTACTACCGTGGCATTGCCCTTATCGGCGGGTAGAATCAAGATATTTTTGTTTTGTTTTAGTTCCTTGAGTGCCTTGAACTCTGCAGATGTTAGATTTCGTTTCGGAGGCCTTGCTTTTCTTAAAATGTGTGCAGTTTCTTGGCGGATGGTTTCTGCCGTGTCGACGTTGATGTTCTTTATAGTTGATTCTATGTTGCAGATAATGGTTTCTGTGGGAATGCGCGTGGGTGTTATTGCAAAGTTGAAACCTTTCTTCAGCACTTCGGTGGCATTTTCATTCAACAGTACGTCAGATAGATTGTACACTAATCTGGGGGTTGCAGGTGTAACCATTGTGTTTGTGGTTAACGGCTGCTGCTGAGTGCGAAGTCGGTCATATTTGGTGTTCTGTTTGTTTTTTTTTTTGTTTGTATGAAGTGAATCGGCACTGAACTCAGCTAATACATCGACCTTCTGCCATAAATTTGTGTGTATGGTGTTACTTAGGCTCAGATGCAAGTTGAAAAGTTCGCGACCTATGCTGTCAAGTTCCCTTCTGGTTATGTGGATGTTGTGTCGGAGTATAGCTTGTTCGCTGCGATGTAAAATGTTCTGTACTTTCTGTGACTTTCGGTGGTATGTTAGTCTGCAGAAATTCGGGATCACGTTCGTGTCTCGGCATCTTAACATGAATGTTAAATCACACAAATAGGCGGTTTTCTTTAATCGCAGTTTCTCGTAGCGCTTGGTTCTTCGAAATATCTCTTCCCCGTGGAGATGTATGATGTTAATACGTAGACTTTCACGGCCGAAATCTGTCTGGCCCTATGTCAAGGGAACAACAGACAGGATAGGTCGCATGCTACGAAAGTACGACATAGATACTGTATACACCACGGAAAGGAAAATTTCACAGTTTTTAAACAATCCGAAAGATAGAATCGACCTTGAAGAACAAGGGGTCTACGAAATACCGTGCAGCTCTTGCGACCGGACATACGTCGGACAATCGAACCGCAGGATAAGTGCCCGCAAGGAGGAACACAAGAATGCCATAACTCGTAAAGATATATCATCTTCACTATTCGAACACACGCTACATACAGGCCACCAGATCAACTTTGAACAAACAAAAACAATAGCGAGCATAGAACATTTCCATTCAAGAATCATCAGAGAAGCAATAGAAATAGAAAAAAGACCCAACAGCTTAAATAAAAGGGATGACGGGCAAAGATTACCCAACACGTGGAGAAATGTGCTATCACAGGTCAAACAAGAAAGCACGAACCGCGAACACAACACCACACCTCCACCGAACACAGCGACCCCCACCGATACCCCCACCGATCCCCCACCCGACAGAAACATACAAATATCGGCAGGCAGACGAATAACACGCAGTACAACTCGAAGAACAGCAGCAGCAGCAACATCGTTTTGAAAATGGCAACAGAGAGATTGCCGAAAGCTCAACCAAGAAACAGGCCTTCTCAGGCTTCAAGAATACCTACACGGCGCAACACCCGAAAGAACAACTTGACAGATTTCGGCCGTGAAAGTCTACGTATTAACATATATATATATATATAGTACACTAGTTACAATTTAACATCTTACCAAATATAGACGCATAAATAATACATTGATTAATGTATATCTTGTTTAAAGAACAAGATAAAGGCAATAAATATTTTAACTGATGGATATGCAACACTATATACACTCATGAGACATCGATGGAATGTACCCGTCAAAAACAAAAATAAAAGCATTTGAAATTCAAATAGGAATTACATATTGTACAAAACAACGTTAAATAAAGAAAACACTAACCTTAATTAGAAAACATAAAAGGATACAATTTTAAATGACAATTCAATTTTTCATTACAGGCAGAAAAATCCTGATATACTTTTCAATAACAAATAGGAAGCCTACGTTCAAGGAAACATTGATGTAATGATTAATATATTGTAAAAATAAAAGCTTTTATATGTAAATAAGCATATTCCATTTGTATTAATAACTATACAAAAATTCAATTGTATTTTCTTCTATATGAGACATCATAAAAATGTATATAAAGATGTATGATTTATTTGTTTTCTTCTATACACCAACATACCAAGAAATTCCAAGCTATAAAAACAAATAAGATATTAGTCAATATATAACGTAGTACAGATTAAAAATACTTACCAAAATAAATAAAAATCAATCGATATTAATTAGATATGTAAATGCATAGAATGTAAGCAATAACAAGATCAAATGTAAGATGGCTGACGTAATGTCATGTGATCACATGACATCGAATAATTATCAAAACTAACACGGAGGGCGCAGTAGAGGAAAATTCAAATGGAGAAAGAAACACTTTGAATTTAAAACAAAATAAGGCGTTTTTCAATTGTTGAGTATTATAGGAGATGCATTCGCTATGAGAGGACAGTCCGTCGGCAACCTCCAGTATTTAAGAAAAATTGACAGTCCGTAGGCAGCTCTCCAGTACCAAAGGAAAATAAAAAGTGAAGTCCTTCAGTACCTTAAAAAGTTCCTAATCAGTGCTCCAAGTGTTCTTCAACTAAACGAAACTCTAAAAAGGCATAAAACTCTTTTAAGATTTTGACACGTGTAGTGATAATTAAAACAGATATATATTGGACAGCGTAGTGAGACAAAACGTATAATACATTTCAAACAATAAGCGCGCGTTAAAAGATAGTAGAGCGCGGGAAATTATTACTACCTTATTTTATAAAAGCCGCTACTATAATTTTCAAGGAAAATGGAATACGAGAATTATCAAGAGGAATTCGAAAGGAGATATAGTCAAGAAAAGTAAGTACAAGCACAGTCAATAAAGCTTCATTTTGCAACCTTATAATCAATAAATAAAAAAATCTTCATGTGTGTTATATAAAAGCTCACTGAATAACAATAATTACAAAATATTATTTAAACATTTGATAAATTCTTCATTGAGTAAGTCTCAACTTGACGTGCGAATCTCAAGTTGAGGCGATTCAACGAAGGATTAACGATCTTACCTGAATAACAATGATCTTAAAATATTATTTAAACAGTTGACAAATTCTTCATTGGGTAATTCTCGACTTGACGTGCGAATCTCAAGTTGAGGCGATTCAACGAAGGATTAACGATTTTACCTGAATAACAATAATTTCAATATATTACTTAAAATATTTAATAAGTTCTTCATTGTTTAAATCTCGATTTTGACGTGCAAATCTCAGGTCGAGATGATCCAATGGGGATACGTCAATAAAGAATAAAGAAAATAAATTTTTTAGTAATTTTTTTTTGAATAATAAACACACATGAAGAAGTAATTTAGTAAACTATTACAATTTAAAACAATAAAAAGATTTGCAAGGTGCTTGTATTACAACGGAGAAGATAATATACATTAATGAATACAAAAGTATTATATTATATAGTCATCAATAATCTTATGTTTTGTAAAATCTCCATATTATAAATAAATATAAGTTGTGCTGACATTCATCATTTACTCATTTACACCCATCCCAAAGGAGAACATGAGGAAAGTAAACATCACAATCACAGCTAGAACTCACAATAAAGAAAGGCTGTGACATATTTTCTTTTAAAACAAAGAAATCTATCTTTAGGACCCTGAGAACATTAAATAATATTAATTTTATTAATTTGACTATTGGTTGTCAACCATAGAACAGATATCACAGCAATATGTCTACATTTAAGCAAACTCTATTTTTGTTGCACCATTCATTAATTAATGTAAGATTTCTCTGCAGCACTAAACAATCCGAAAGAGAAAATATGATCATATTAAACAACGTTTAGATGGACTTTAAGGTGATTCATCTCCTTCGTATTCAACCGTAAAAAAGTGGGCAAAATCTTTCCATTTGGGACAAGAATCCCTGGAAGATGCTGATCGGTCGGGTCTACCAATTGAAGTGATAACGCCTCAACAAATTTCAATTATTGAACATTTAGTGCTAGAAGATCGCCGTTTGAAAGTTAAGGAATTAGCAGTGATAACAAACATTTCCGAAACAAGTGTTCGCCAAATTCTCCATGACCATTTGGGTATGAATAAAATTAGTGCTAGATGGGTATCGCGACTTCTTTCTGCTCTCCAACGTGAACATTGAGTCGAATGTGCGCACCGATTTTGTAGTCCTTTGTCGCAGGGGATGAAACAATGGTTCTGTTTTACGATCCTCTATCGAAAAGGAAGTCCATGGAATGGCGGCGACCTGATGAACCTCGTCCCAGAAAGGCGAAAGTCGTTCAATCAACGAAAAAGGTGATGGCCACAATTTTCTGGGATTGTGAGGGCATTTTGCTAATTGACTTTAAAGTGCGCAATACAAGTGTGAACGGAACATATTATGCGTCTTTATTGCATAAATTAAGCGACAGTATTAGTATAAACAGGAAAATCAATGAAGTTTTCAGAAGCGGGTGAACTTTGAAATAAAATAGACAGAATAGCAAGCATATACATTAACATAAGGTGACCAGACGTCCCGATTTTGGCGGGACAGTCCCGATTTTTAACAATTTGTCCCGCGTTCCGCTGCGTTTTAGAAAAGTCCCGATTTTTGGAAAGAATGCACAAGCTAGGGAACGACGGGAGTACAGGAAAAATATATACGGCTTCGGCGGCCATGTGGCTTTTCGCCAGGTTTTATATTGTTTTTGTTATTTTTACAATGTTAAATTTTAATAATAACAAATAATTGTTGAGAATTGATTATCGAGAACTGCTTATCAAAGTTCGCATTATTAATCAGTTATTAGAATACGACCACCATTGTTTGGACTTAATGAACAATGGCGTTTTTTGGCATTGGCAACGACATAAACATTTTGTAACTGTCACTGTTTAAATTTCAGTGTTAAGAGCGGTTAGAAAATAATTTTCTTCCGTTAACTATCCGTAATAGTATAAACCAGCTAGAAGAACAAGGCGCAATAAATGATGCAAATATCATGAATAACGTTAAAAAGTTCTATAGTACCTGCATAAATTATTTAGAAGAGTGGACGGTATGTACATTGCAATGGTATTGAACATTTGCATTGGGTTACATTAAACAAAGAATTTAATTGGATTGATGTGCAAAAATTATTATTAAAAATATATATAGATAAGGAAATGGTTAAATCTTGGGCATCAGCAAAAATCACAATAGAGAACAAATGGCTAGAAATACTTCACCATTTTGAAACAACCCATGTTCCAGACAATAATGCACTAAAAAATGTGGATTGCGCGCTGTCCTTACCGGGAACTAATGCTGTGCCTGAACGCGTCTTTTCTACAGTAAATAAAGGGTGGACATCAGAAAAATCACAATTAAGTGTTGAGACTTTAAAAGCCATATTATTGGAGAAATATAATTTAACATATTCTTGTGAAAAATTTCATGGATCTTTTAAACGACAGCAATCTACTAAAAAAATCACTCATATGAGAAATGTGCCAAAGAATAAAATAATACTAAATTTATGTAATGTATTATATTTGTAAATTTTACTTGTGTTGAAATTTAAAAAAATCTATTACGTTACTATTTTTCGTTCTATGAAAATTTTTGTTGCTCCATATAGACCAAATTTTTAACCGAGAACACCCCCCCCCCCCCGTCAATGGTGTCTCGCTCAACCAATGTTAAAATCTAGTCACCTTACATTAACAGCGAAGAAGAATATATTACCCTTGTTTTATGTAAAGAACTTACATAAACAAGATAATCACATTAATAGGTACATATTTCGTCGGAAGCAACGGTAAGTGTATTTTAACACTATAACAAAAGACAACGCTATGTTGCTAATCCAACTTCGGTTGACAGGTATATTAATGAGTTGCAGCAATTACTGTCTTTATGTAGTTAATCATAGATTGTAAATATCACACTTGACGGAGTACGCAAGATTTACTGAAACTGCATGGATGGGGGAAGCACTTTCTCTATATCCAAAACATAGTATCCAAGGTTTATCCGCTCGGGTTTCGTTAAAAAGGACACACAACTTCCCGTCTAGATGCAAACATTCAGAACTAAATTACCTTACACTTTACACTGGTTGTTTCCTAAGAAAATAATGTTCAAACAATTATTATAACGACGGCGTCTACACCTGCACTTAGACTGTTTCAGATTACTTCGTTATCCTGGGAATTTCTTTGTGGCAACTTTTTGCTTTCTGCGTCCTCTTCATATTTTTGGCGCAATCTACACGCAACGGAATCTATACGACACCCTTAAAAAGAGGATTTCAAATGTATCAGAAAAATCCTGCCCGTAAATAAATAAATAAGTATTACTACATATAATAATTTAAATAATTATATATTTGGTCAAAACCGTGTTATCAGCTTTTTGAAACATTGTCGTTCCGTTCCATGATCTAGAATAATAAGTTCTATTTTACTGTACAGCAGTCGCCGTATCGCGTCTTTTCCTCACATTCATATGTCACGTGCTGGTATTCGATTTACGACTTTGCTCGGTCCATAACCCCTTTCATCAACTTGAAAAAGTGCATCCGTTCCTTACGAACACCATCGAGGCTGCCAGCGAGCAATTGGTGTAAGATCAAGTGCACGTGGATATATTTGTCACCGCAGTCACTGCGATCACATTTCTACCTCGAAAATTGATCGTCCGCCGCCAACTTCTCCAGGATAAAGGTTCAAAATCGGTTTGACTCGACAACGACTCAAGTCGGTTGACGTGAAATCGATATTTATATATTTCCCAAGAAAATAAATGTCCACGGGGAATAACCCGCACTCGGAGAAGAGAGGAGAACACACACAAACTCGCAAAAACGTGCATATAGATTGAGATTTAAAAAGATACTAAATCAGATTCTACTTACGAGAAGATAATAAAAACATGTCTATATGACGGCATAAGTCAAAAAAGAAAATCATAAAATAACATGTTATAAGAAGCGCCTGAAAGAACATTGTTCACTCGGCCGATATACGTGAACAAAAAAGAAATCGAATAAGAGAAGCTGGAACACATTTAAAATTCGATTATATAAATATAAAAAATACGTTTGTGTTTGTAAATGTCACGTACAATATAAAACACTTGTATTTTTCAACGATATTTGTTAATAACTAGGGCGCGGACATGACCGGTTTAAACTACGACAAAGTTACAACGGAGCAAAGAAATAATGTAAACAACACACGCTTACTGAATAGCACTAATTCATATGGTGAACTGCAACATCTGTTTACGCCCGAGAAGTGCCCGAGAATGAGAGCAAAAAATGCCCATAAAATAAGGAATTTATGAGTAAAATCCTTTTTTCATCGGCGTAGATAGGAGCGTGAGGGGTTTTTAAAATTTATTATATTTACATTATATTTCGCAAGAGAAATAAAATTTTCAATCATACTTTCCTTAGTTTCGTTTTTTCATTGTTTTGACTGTTAATTACGTACTTTGTAATAGTCTGTTTAATACCGGTTTATTGAATCGACTTCTCCCAATTATCTAGACGTAAGTGTGCACTGGATTTTGTTTAGTTTCAACAACATACGCGTACATTTTTAGTTATCATTTACTTAGATCTAGAACGTTGTTTATGTTACTTTTTCTGATATGAAAATGAATTGTCAGTGATTCCGAAATTTATTTCAAAGTCTGTAAAATATCGTTACAGAATGCCAAAATATCGCACGTTCGTCACTTAGCTTTGCTAAAACATACACAGAAATAGTTTTTATGCAGAGAATTTCGATAGTTTACAAAATTTCCTTACATGTTTAAATGACGATGCTCGAAGTATTTCTGAGTGCAAGGAACTAACACAAATCCCAAATTTAAAAAATCAGTTGTTATTCCTTCAGGAACACTTTGGAAATTTGCCTAAACTAGGCACATATTTTGAAAATCGAAATCTCAAATTAAAGCTGGATTAACCACATTAGACGTGGGCCATTAATAATTTCAAAAGTATTCCAAGTGATTTCGGATGTGGCCTTCGGCAAAAGTTAGACGCAGTTTTTAATAAAAATCCAGATTTAATAACATTGCGGCAATTGTGTATACTAAATACGCTAAAATAAAAGAATATTTCCAGTACGCACCTATAACCAGTTGCGATGTAGAAAGGACGTTTTCTATCTACAAGGATGTACTTAATTCAAAGAGAACAAGTCGTACAGAAGAGAAAATGAACAAATAATAAGGTATTTTGTATTTTATAGATCACCAGCCACTTGTTATCCTATTATATAAATAGAATTTAAACCTCTTGAAAAGATGTCCTGAATTAAGGTGGAGAGTGTTGAGGATAAATAGTGTCAAAAATTGAAAAATAAAATCAAAAAACGTGAACATCACATATAAAATAATAAATAGGAATATGAATATAAATAAGTTCTAAAAATATTTTTAATGCGTTTAAACGTATTTTAACTAATTAGTGTTAGTGTCTTCATTTTTTTGTTACAGTTATATTTAATATCGCCTGGTGCTATTTATATATCCCAACTAACAAAGCTAAAAACGTTAAAGTAATATTGAGTACTCCGAAAAAAGTGTGCGCGATAAATTTGTTCGACAATGGATTGTCCGCAAGAGCTGTTGCTCGAGAATTAAACGTTAGCCATACATCTATAAATAAATTGCTGTGTAAATGGACCGTTGAGAATACAATTCGAAGGATCAGGTAGACGAAGAGCTATCACAGATGAAGAGGACATAACTTTCTCACAATATGTCCGGGAGCATCCACTTGTCAGCTTCCGCTCGGCATCCATCGAAAGTGTTTTTCCTGCTAGGACGAGTACTGCACGAAGAAGACTGATCTCTACCGGCTTCATAATAATAATAAACTTTATTATCCAACAGACAGAATCCATTTACAAGACAAAACAATAATTTAAATATAGTGCAGTGCAAACAAAAATACCAGCATATTTCCAACAACAAAACAAAGTATTATATTAGCACATAAACGACTAAAATCTAAATAATTAGGCAACATATACAGGGTGAGTCATCTCCCCAGGTAAGGCCGATTGTGCCTTTACGAGTAAAAATATTTCGAAGTGGTTCTTTTCTTGTGATAGCTGCTTATTAGCAGCATATAGAGCACCCTTTATATCAGTTCATTTTTGAATGTCCTATTAAATTTCACATCAAAAACATGTCAGACATCAATACTATTACCGAGCTATTGTCGTTTTTTGATATAATTTGATTATAATGTTTTTAGTTGAATACGGTATAGTGAGCCAACTTTGATAATTGAATGGATGCCCTTTAATAAGTTGTTACTCAGTTGATAGCATGACTTTATAATGCATTTTTCTAAAAATTAGCTAAGAGATATGATTTTTTTTTTACATATTGGGGGAATGACAAGAAAAATGTTTACTAACTTAAGAATTTGAGTTGTTATAAAACCGCATTCCAAAAATATATAACACACAGGGTGTCACAGAAATAAGAGGACGGAGTAGCAGGTATGTAAAGTCCGAACAGAAACAGGCCCAAATATACCGCAATAACGAAGAAATTAAAAATTTAATTTTCTATGTTGTTTTTTAGATAAAAAAAATTACATTACGGACCTGGCACAGAATGTATGTTTATAAATACACGTAAGAATGCTCATTTGTAAATAGAAACGAACACGCATTCATAGAAAAATACGCTTTTATTTGTATAAAACGGGAAAAAAACGTTAAATGGTACTCATTCATATAAAACATATTTTTTTGCCAGATGGGCGACCCACTTTATTGCAGACAATAAAAGATTGTTTTTATTTTTAAAATAGGAAGGTTGTTGCTCTTTAATGTGTTTCTAGTCGGAAACAGCTGATTATTATTATTTTAGAATATCCAATAAATCGTATTTTTTCTAGATTACAGTAAATATCAAGAATGTAATTATATTTTTCTAGCAGGTGTAATATTAAAGTAATTAATGGTTTAATATTTATTATGAAGTATCTATTCCTCCTCATTTTTTTTAACACAAGCAATATGGTAGTCCTGGAAAGAACCGATTGTGAAAGCGAAGCAGGTGGATATTTAGTCCAGGGTCGGCGTAAGGCCAATTGAATTCTTTATTATTTTTTTTCTGCCGTCTACGCACGAATAAAGACTTGATATTTTGAGAGTACGTTTTTACACAATCTAGCTTCCGATTTCTGCTACTCCGTTTTTTTATTTCTGGGACAGCCTGTATCATTACTCTCCTTTTTTCTTTTACTTTCTATAATCTTGGTCTCATTTCTATATCTACATATTTACACAAAAATTGGATATATTGTACTTACAACACACTCTATGCCAGCAATATACTTCATAAAGCATATAGAATATGGTACAATAAACAATTTTTAAAACAAAACAAATTAATACCTTGATTAATAGCAAGTGCAGAAATACGAATTAGGACATATCAACGGATCTGTAATTAGTGAAAAAAAAACTACAAAATAACATAAGCAACATTGTCAGTAGTAATGAAAGTGTCCATTACTCTTCTAAAAGCATATGTTCTGGGGCATCTTCTTCCAGGATAACGCTGCCGGTAGACCCTCTGAGCTAATAAGTAATTTCTTTGATTTTACCCAAGTACAAAAATCATATCTGTAAGCTCTTCTTTAAAAAACCTCATTATAAAATCACTTCGATTAATTTAAGAATAATAGCATCAACAAATTACACCGGTGAACTAAAAAGTAACTTATTAAACGTCATCCATCTCCATCACAGCTAATTTCACGGCATGCTATGCTATATTAATATAAAACCATGAAACTGAAAAAATTATATCAAAAAGCGACAAGAGCTCAATAATAGTCATTATTAAAGTATTGACGTCTTACATGTTTTTGATGCGAAATTTAATAAGAAATTCAAAAATGAAATGATATACAAGGTGTACCTACTATTTGAAAAAATTGACTTTTATTCAAAAACTAACAAAATTATATCAAAAAACGACAATAGTTCAATAATAGTCAATTTTAAAGTATTAACGTTTTACATGTTTTTGATGTGAAATTCAATAAGCTATTCAAAAATGGGTGTTCCATTTGAAAAAAATAATTTTTATACAAAAACGTGTCATGTAATTTTAATCCAGTTTTCTCTCTCTCTCTCTCTCTCTCTCTCTCTCTCTCTCTCTCTCTCTCTCTCTCTCTCTCTCTCTCTCTCTCTCTCTCTCTCTCTCTCTCTCTCTCTCTTTCTCTCTCTCTCTCTCTCTGCGATGCGATGAAAAACCCTGCGAAGTACGCAACCACTTTTACACAAGATGACGATTCTACTGTTATTTTTACATATTATACATATACATATTTTTACATATTCAATTTGTTAATATCAAATTATGCATTCTTAGATAGCTATTTATTTCATAAGAAATAATAGACATAACAAAAACATATACTTTAAATTTGTTGTTAAAATATGAGTGCCTATAAACTATATTCTTTGTACACATCTTCCGTATCACGTTTGTAAATCGCACGGATTGAATTATTAATGTTTTAATTCCAGAATAACGTCTCCTTCATAAGAAGAAGCCTTATGCTATGATGAGGTAAGAGTTAAACATGGTACATTTACTTTTAAGTCCGGTTTCAAGTTTGAAATCATATTGAAATTGTTCGAAAACACTCGATATTGTTTTATAGTACAATGTAAAACGTTTTACAATAACTTGAATTAGCACAAGCGCAATCAATCTAGCTATTCTTTGTTTACAGCGTCATGTCAAAAAATAAATTTTAGTAAGCTTCATCAATAAACATTTTCAAAATATAAAAGGATTTATTTATTTATTTTAGGCCTGTTGCCTTGAACAATCCTATAACAGGCCGGTTTTGAAACATTATAGTAAATTTGTTATTAGTAAAAATCACAATGAGTATAAGAAAATAAGTAATATATAAAAGTTCCTAATTACCTTAACTTAAATAAAGTCAATGCGGGTAAATGGGACTTAGTTTTACAACTTTTGGTTTGTTATAGTGCACCCAAATTTTGCTATCTGCGGAATAACTTTGATACTCTACGATGTTTTTGTGCCACTAATGTACTATTAGTGACCCAAATCTCAATCTCCTGTAATATCGCTGAATAATTCTTTTTACTTTTTTTTGTTTTACCTGCTGGTGGTCCCATTTATCCTTAAAATTGGGGTAAATGCAACCACCTCGTGTAATTTCATATCTCTTTAATATAATCCAAATACGGGACAACTCGCACCTACCTGGCATACTGCACTACTATGGCTAAAAATTTCGCTTCAAAATACGCACTTATTTTCAAGATACAGGGATTGTAAAAGCATCATGTCAGCAGTAAGTTTTTATTATGAAATGATTACAAAAGGCAACAGTTCTATTTGTAATAAAAATTAAATTTCTTCATTTCTGGCACTTCAAAATAGCCCCTATTGTTGATTTTCAAAGGAGGATTGATTATTTTGAAGACAGCACTTTCTTTGTACCACAATTCATCCTTTGGGATAGGCGATTTCCAAATATCTCCCAATTTACCACTTCGTTGCATACAACTTATTTTAACATTTTCTGTATTTTCGTCATTTCTATCAATAATCTGGCCAGGATAATAACCCTTCTCATAGCTGACAATGACATAATCACCTTCCATAACACTGACTGTAGTGTCTTCTGTTTCTTCATCAGTATTTGAAGAATCAGATTGAAAGGATACAGGTGAGATATTATCCTCTGAAGTACTACTTGAAGGACTGGGAGATCGTCGTTTTGTCTTCTTTGTTTTCTGATTTGTACTGGATGCACTTAACGAAGATGTTGTGGACATTTCAGCAGCTGTTTTAGAGGATGCTTTCTTTTTAGGCGTTTTTGCTAACCTCTTTTCCAACTTTTGTCTCTTTTCCGCTTCTTCAGCTTCTAATTTCTTTAAAAACTCAGGTGTTGTAATAATATCTGCACTAGTGCAAACTCTTTTACGTGATTTATTTGCAACTAGAGGTGCTTTACTCTGACCAATAAATTTCAACAAAATACCTTCGAAGGAATTGTTATTTAAGGGATTCTCTGCTTCTGTAATTTTTACATTTGCATTATCTGGAATAAAATTTTCAACTGCTTTATTTTCTGTTGCAGTATTCTCTTCTGCTGTTTCTGCAATAGGGTTTTCTATTTCTATATTCTCTGTTGCAGTAATGTCTACATCTACTACAATGTTGGCTTCATCCGCTCCAATCTCGACTGGAAGCTTAGTCTGCTCTTCTTTATATTTCTTGTATCTTTTCAAATCTTCTGAATTAAAAATCTTTTCATTTATCACATGTTGATTGACGAGAACTCCTTTTTCTTGAAGAACATCCTTATCAAAGATTCCAGTTTTCTTGAAACCGTTAATAACGACGCTCTTTTGTGTTTCATCCAATACTTCTTTTAAGATCCCAACAAACAGTTGCTTAGGGATACGTTTTCGTGGGTTAGCCCTTTGCCATTTCACCAGCTTATCATCCCACCTATCTTTTAGTGATTTATTTACAGCAACATCCAGAGGTTGTAAGATGTCAGTAGTGTGTGGGGGTAGTTTCAAAATAGTAACAGAATTTACAAGAGCTTCTTTTATAATCTCTGGATTAACATGACTTGAGTGGCCATCGTAAATTAACAAAGCAGGCAGTTTATCACCGACAAAGGGCAGAAAACATTTTCGGAACCGGTTTGTAAAAATGATTGTGTTCATCCAACCCTTTTTACTAGCAGCATATGCAGTTTGGTCTGAAGGTTCTGTACTTACCCATGACTCTAAAATATTCTGGCCTTTAAATATACATAATGGTGGCAATAAATCTCCAGAAGCTGAACCACAGATTAAAATTGATGTATTTTCCCTCCCGGTTCCTGCAGTCATTCTAATTGTTCTATTTCCCACAGACCCTACCACTTTGTTTTTTTAGGGTCGTTACAAAACGATGTTTCATCACAATTAAATATGTGGTCTGGTTTACCTGTTAAGTTCAAATCTTGGATGGTAGTGGATAATACTCGTAGAATTCATAAAAAGTAAATGGGTTTCTTGATTTCATACGGGCACATTCAACATGCTGTGGTTTTTTTATAGAGAAGTTGTTTCTTTTTTTAAACCCTGGGAACCACTCCTCTTCAGGCTTATCATTTTTAAAGTTAGTCACTATATTGTTCTTCTGAACAAACAATTGAACAATTTCTAAAATTTCTTTTCTTGTTAGAGCAAATCCCCATTTCTCCATTGTTTTCAATGACTCGACGAGTTCTGCTTCATGCTCAGAAGCCAATTGACGTTTCCCTCCCCCACCAGAGCCGTTTTTTGAGCAGCAACCTTTTCCTCTGGTGCCTTGTACTCGATGCAGAAGAGTTGAACGAGGTATATTATAAGCTTTCGCAGCTCTTCGAAAAGTTTTTCGCCCATTTTTAACATAGTCAATGGCAAGGTTCATTTCGTCGTCAGTGTAGGATTTGCCTCGTTCTGTTTTTCTGGTATAAACTCTACCCATTGTGATTATTCTGAAAAAAAAGAATGAATGATAGAGGAAGGGGTAAATGGGACCTGGTCAGTTCCATTTACCCTAGACGGTTGTCCCCAATTACCCCAAATCCAATAATTCCCTGAGGTAAATGGAACCCCCAACACAAACATAAGCTAAACAATATTTTGCTTGTTGGGCCTATGGTAACATAATAAAATACTTTTAAACTTACCCCAGAAACACAATTGGGTTCGCTAAATATATAATAAACACTTAGACTGAGTGGAAAAACAAAGTATTGCACAATGTTGTAATCTGGCATATTCTGCGCGCGAAGTTATGCGGCCATGCTGAATTTAGAGAATCGCACAGATGAATGGCGCTGATTTTAGATTAATACGTTAGTTTTCAAAATTTGGCATGGTGTTTCATTTACCCCGTGGTTCCATTTACCCACATTGACCTTACTTATCTTAGAAGTAATGGTCGCAATCAATTAACACACAACAGCTGCGCAACTTGTTCAGTGATCGGGTTCAGATGATGCTTCTGTGAGATGATGAAAGCTCACTCTGAACATGTTGTGGGCGGTCACCATTTTTGCGCGCAGAAAAATTCTACGCTCACAGTGAGCGTATTCTGTACGAAATCGCCATTAACGCAATCCAACACCAACGTAATACACAGTTTTGAAGAAAGTTACTAGGAAAGTAAGATTAAAGGTATTGTGCAGAAATAAATGCATTATAATATTGGAGTTAACAGAGTATTGTACTCGAGGTTGGAAGAACCGGTCCTTACACTAAAAACTACGCCGAAACTTAATGCAGAAAAACAATGCTATAAATGGTCCTAGTGGCGAACAAGCGATTTTCTGATTTGAGTTGTAGTTATTTTTGATGCAAGTCTGTCGAGGATTCAGATTTTGTCTTGATTTCTTAAGGCATCCATATTCTTCAACGCATGCCTGTCTTCGTCCGCCACTCCCCGAGGTTCCGGGCTTTCAAAAATTATATGTTCTGCCGTTCTCGCCACACCGCATTCACATTACTCGGCTGATGCCAGTCAGACCCATACGATAAAGATACTGATTGATTCTCGTAAGTATTGCTATACAAGACGTAATACATTTTACCCAGGTAGCACACAACGTCTCAATGACGACATTTATAAGTCATTTCTCGTCAAAGACGTCTGATGACCTATCCAGGACGTAAAGTTGACGTCTCAGTTTTGACGTTGATATGACCTCTTGTGTTAGACGTACAACTGACGACATTTTACAACCAAGTTTGGACTTTTAGAGGCAATTTTAGTAACTTAATTTAATTGGAAAAAATGTTTGTCTTACGATAATTATGTTTTGGTTTTCTGTTCGAAAGAATTTTTGAAATTAAATATTCCCGCTACTAAATTATTTGGTTGGGTCCCACGCAAGTGGCGCACCTGCGCCCTGAATGCCTTCTATTCCAATCCAATTCATCGTATTTTAAGATTGATTGTAGTCAGGGCTACCGTTTCGGTACAATTGTACTGAATTCAGTACAAAACGTTAAAATTCAGTACGTCAGTACTACTTTCTGCAAAAATGTTAGTTTCAGTACGAAATTACGAAGATAAAAATTAATAGAAAATAGTTTTTTTTAAAAGAAATTAACAAAACGTTTTAATGACGTTAGATAATATTTGAATCATATCCATAGATATGTAATTACGTATATCTATATATATGATTATATCATACACTCATATTAAAATGAAAACTAATTCTATTTTATATATGTATTTGCTTTCGTTACCATAATTTGTTAATGTGCATACGTATACAATTAACAAAATCACTATTAGTAGACATAACAAACAAAATATGTGCCTAAATCATTCGGCAGCATGTTTGCAAGTAAACACAATACTTGGTCACCTCCTTCGACGTTTAATATTCAGCGAACTTATAAACCCCTTAGCAAACAAAATTAAAGTCGTATGTTTTAATTAAGAGAAGAAGAAAAAACAAAACTTATCAATGACAGGCGCTTTGAATCATATAATTCTAATATTGAAATTCAATATTATAATAATACATACGTATTTGTTTTGCCAACTCTATATATTATTATTGCGTCTGTATGTCTGTTCTTTTCATAGAACATGCATACCGAGATACCCATACAAAATGATACAAATACACATAATATGCGTTCGTATAAACAAAATCATCATTACTAAAGACAAAATGAATATGAAATATGTCTCTGTAGATCATTTGGCGTCTGTGCGTTTTAATTTCCATTCTGTAAACATCACTACTATGATTAAGATATTAATTTCTCTTTTATATGACAATAATTTGTATTTCTGCTGCCTCTTTTACAATTACGTTATAAAACTTTTTCAATTTCCCGCCATTCAGTACATTTTTACCAAATTCAGTACGTTTTCAACTAAAATATCGGTACATTTTCGAACGGACTTGCGGCAGCCCTGATTGTAGTAGCACAGTATAGAGTTGTATAGACACAGTAGTTTCTCTCGCCGTCGGCACCTTTGATGTTTGTGTCCCAACATGGTACTGCGCATTCACGCACGCGAAACCAGAGGCATAGTTAACTTTTCTATTCAGGAATAAACCAGTGGCCCAGAACCAAATCGTTTATGAGATAATTATGTTAATCTATTTTTAAAATAATGAAAAAGCTATATCAGTAATACAAAAAACGAGGATAAAACACTGCTTTTTATTAAGTACATATTACACACGCATTTTAAATGTAATACATTATACGTACAACACAAAAAAAGGCTACTTTAACCTAAAGATTATTTAAATTTCTTGACACAATTCATCAGTGGTGTTGTAAAATTGTTATTTTATTTGAATTGCCACAACTTTGAAATTTCTATTGCAAAATTTCAAAGTATAAAAAATTCTTACACGAATAAATAGCTTTATCAAAAATTCAGTAGGAAAATTTTCCCAGGGATGTTTATATGATATTTCCTCCAACTTCTGTTTTAATTTAAAGCTAACATTTGGTTCGAAGAAAAATTAAGAAAAAAATCACAGAAGGCTTTTTCCTAATGCGGTATTTATATATACCGAGGTCGTCATATTTTAATATCTGATAGGAAAGTAGTAAGTGGAAAAGAGCGCGACGAATTAAACTAAAGATAGACATAAGCGAGGCTGCCACACTGGACATTTGTAAGGCGTGGGGGTCCCCCGCCACTCCGTTGCTCTCCCTCCACTGTTAGCAAGCAGGCATCGCTGCATAGGATAAGATCATCTTTTGCATATGATAGAAGTGCAAACCGAAATTAAAATTTGACGCTTACGGTATACTGCAATTATGGTCGGGCGTTGCCAAATTAGTAAAGCTGTTTCACAAAATTAGGACATGCCTTAAAATAAGTGTAAAATTTGAATTCATTCATTTTTGTGTTTTAAACGTATAATTGTTGGAAAACACAAATTCTAAATTATAATGTGTTAATAAATTTATTTGATGTTAATTATAAATGCCAAAAGAATGTATAATTTAGTTTTACATATGCCTTGTTTAATTTGTGTACAACTACCCATTAATTTGTAAAATTAGTGTTCATAATAAATTGTTTGTCAAACATTTTGTATAATTGGTGTATGTACACCCAGCATAAGTTACATTAACGGCCATTCACAAACCGTATGCCGAGCAGTCGCCTCAAATAATCCCGCCAACTCAACAGCTGATGGCTGACTACTGCGCAGTCACGCACGCGTCGGTTTGCCGGTGGACAATTATTTCCCTCCAGCCGTACTCGAGAGAAACTAACTTGCGCCTAGAGTAGGGACGGTCACAAAAAGTCCTGACGTCATTATTCGATCAAATGTCATGTTTAACGTGTGATGCAATTATGTAAGTACATAACCTACATATAATTAAATAAATATACGAAATAGTACCTAATAGTAATGGATAAAAAACTTGAATTCTTGTGTAAAGAGTGTGATAAATATTTTCACAACAAATCTAATTTGAGAAAACATGTGCGCAACTTAATATTATTTGACATACCTCATAATGACAATTATTTTTATGAAGGAGATTGCCCAATTTATTATCTAAGCTACATGAGGAAAATTGCTACAGCTACAGTACTTACAAAAAATATGGTACGTCTTTTTTTACCTTTGGAAACTTGAATACAAACAAAGCTGTATGTTATGTGACCACTTATTTTCTTAATATCTCAAAAATAATGATCAGGAACAATAATGTGTTTCAAAAAAAGTGCACATACTTTAAGGACCTTAGTTTATTTAAATCGTCCCGGTCTAACCGAATAATGACGTGCAATGACGTCAGGACTTTTTGTGACCGTCCCTACCCTAAACGCAAGTGAGAAACTACTGTTTCTATTAGGGATGTGCTTAGCAGTGATTTTTCAATAGCTGTGATCACAGTAACAGTGATTTTAAAATATCAGTGAAAATTAAAAGTGATTGTGATCACGACTTATATCCATATCTACATATAAGCAATATGCATGCATGTTAAAAATATAGTAATAATTCCTATATGCATATGAAATTAAAAACCACCTTCAACCCTATTTATAAGGACTGTTCTCTCTTAGGCTGCACGCACACCAATTATACAAAATATATCTATAACTATACATTCATTTTGCCTTTATAATCAATGTTAATTAAATGTATTAACACATTATTAATTAAGAATTTGCTTGAAATGTGTTTAAAATGCTTGTCAAACATTTTGATTGGTGTGCATCTCCTTAAGACATATATTTTAATGGACGCTGTCGTACTTCAAACATTTTTTTTGACAATTAAATTGTTTTGTATAATTGGTGTGCATCCAGCCTTATAAATTTTAAATGGCACTGTCTTACCCGAGAAATTATTTGGATGGGTTTCAGATATAAGCAACATTTGTAACCACGGGAAAGATTTTTACTAGAATAACAATTCATTGTAATGTGGGTTGCCTAATTTTAATTTATTTTATATTCATTTAAAATTTAAAACAAAGTAAAGAATAGTTGAACGAAAAATAAGTGCAGAGCGGGGTAGCTTTTTAATCAATTTATAACGTGAACCCTAGCAAACAAATCTCCTCTAAAGGATTTTTGAGAAAACTTGTTTTTAATATTTTGACATATTAATTAATTTTCTTTAATACGATATTTTTTTTTCTAAATTTGATTATTCAGCGGGGTAGATTACTAAATTCTTCATAAGTTTACGTTGAAAGGTTTCCTATAAATTTAAAATCAACAAAAATATCTTGCATCAAAAATCTGCTATTTTTCCATTATTCACAGATCCACTATATAGGACCCTTAATGTTTTGCCATTGACATATTAAATTAAATACATGTAGTAATAATAATAATCAATGTCTTAACATTTTACGAAAACTGAATGTCAATAATAATATATAACTCAGGTAGGTTAATTCAGATTGCATCAAATTAATCGCTAACTGACACAGCGATGTTTTAAACTTGCTAGCAATCAACTGCCGAATTATTATTCATGGTGCTAAGTAAGCCCAATCATATTCCAGATAGTCAATATTCGAAACATTTCTTAGTTAGCAGCCGAATAGAAACACTGATAGGAAATGCACTTTATTTTGTCTTAAAACCAATATATTGAGTTTGGCTTAGATTATTTCAATAAAACCAACTACAATAAGATATTAAACTTATTTAATTCTGAAAATAGTAAAATAGTTTTAAAGTAAAAATGTTTTTAAAATATTTTTTTATTGGAAGATATTTAAATTATGCTTATACAATTAAGAACTGGTTGAGTAATAAATTTTTACAAAGACTAAAATATTAGAAAATATGTTGAAAGCATGAGCAAATAATATAGTACTTATTGCATTTATTTTGACATGTTTCACTCAATATTTAATATTTAACTATTTCTTAGTTTATTTCATAATATCAATCTTCCTATAAATGCCGGACAATATTTTAAGAACAGCCGATATATTAAAATATTAATAGCATATAGATACCACGCGATCATTTAAATTCTAAATTATAGCAGGCGGGATTTTTTTTATTAGGTTGTCCAGAATGTCAATTATTGATTAATTAACATTTTGAAACGTCACTTTGACAATTCAAATTGTAAATTAGTACTTATATACCAACTTAATTTAAATTTCACAGCCTGCTCTAATTTAGAATTTAAATGATCGCGCGGTATTTTAAGCGCGACTAATATCTTAACTGCGATCACCGTTAATATCAATCACGCTTTAAAATATCTACTTGATATCATGACTTGATAGACTAACAGCGATCACCGTCAATAACAGTAACGCTTAAAAATATCTACGTGATTTATATCAAGTAGATATTTTTCACCGCTACTGATATTAACGCTTAAAAATATCTACGTGATTTATATCAAGTAGATATTTTTCACCGCTACTGATATTAACGGTGATCACGGTTAAGATATATTAGATATTCTTAAACGTGATTGTTATTGACGGTGATCGCAGTTATAATTCACTGCTACCGAAGTGTGCCGAATAGTTACGATCAGAGCCGAATATCAGTCTGCACGTACACGCTCTCGCCGTTCAATTGTAGGGTCGATATCCAAACGTTATTTCAGTCACTGATATTTCTAAAGCGATATTAGTTGTGATCACTGCTACTGTAGAATAACAGTGATTAATAACTGCTACTGGATATATCGCTCATCTCTAGTTTCTATTTCTATTACATATTACATTTACATAGCTATATCACAGACTACTCCAGACAGGCAATAAATAATGACAAGGATAGATATATCTCTTATCTTTACATATTTTGATAAGGCAGCGTAGATGGCAGCACAAGTAAGTTTAGGCGGTAAAATTATATATTCGAATATTAAGAAGTATTTAGGATATTATATACTACAAGAAAAATAAATGGTGAAATATTATATCTCACCATTTATTTTTCTGTATATAACCATAGAATTTTGTATGGACATAAATGTTATCATCAATGTAAGTTGCTCGACAAAATTTAATATCAAATTTATAATTATTATAAGTATATTTTTCATTAATGTTTTGTGTAGTTATTGCAATTTTATTCTAATAAGCTGTATTACAAAAAAGTGCTAATTTAAGTGAATTCTTAAAAATATGAATAATTTCTAGCATCTATTTGAAAAAACTGGTTTTTATTAATTTAAAGAATATCTCATGTGTTCAAACATACTTGAGTAATAATAATATACATTTTGAAGTTATGATTATTTTCACAAATAAAGAAGTTTGCAAAAGAGGGAAGTAAAGCAAAATTGTTTGGGAATAAACAAGTAGACATTTATTTATAACAAAATAATACATTTTAGATTTAGCAAATATGCAATTGGTGTATCTTAAAAGGTGTGTTATAAATAATATTTACCTTTATTTAACTGGTCATCCTTCAAATTGGTAGCGAAACAAGGCAAACTTACCTATGTCATTTACATAATAATAAGATAATAATTTTACAACACAATAAGTGGTAGTTTAGTATATTAAAGTAATAATAATACTATTTTATTCATCCGTTCGACCATATACATGCATAGTACAGATTGGGTAACATTTCAATATAACATATATACTAATAATATAAAGTATGGGCAATAAAGCAGTTCATAAATATTTAAAATATGTAATAAAATATCAATTTTTATATCTTAAAAACCCCAACTATAACAATGTTATTATAGAAATCCACCAATACAAATACAAAAGTTGTTCTACATTAAGTTTTAAATACAATTACCCTCTTAATAATATGATATTTGCACAAAAAAAAACTGCTTTCAAATAAGAGTTACTTCGAGTCGGAATTTTGAAAATGATGCTATACAAAACTTGTAAATTATGTTCTAAATGCTTTTATACTGCTATTATTAAAATACGTTATATACCTCCCCTTTGAATTATATTATTTTATCCTTTATTCATGCCTTAGTATTTTAAGTTTGCGCTGGATACTACGTCAATTTATTTGAAATTGTTTCTGTTGTTCATTTTCTCGTTTGCAATACCATGGGAATCAAATCTGGCATATCGCTTTAACTATTGTGATCTTTAATACTACGTTTGGCACAACGAAGTTGAGATATTAAAAAATGTTTGGCACGAGATGAAATATCATCAAAGAGTTTTTTAACAATCCATATTACATAGATCTTTGATACTTTTAGCTCTTCGCTTGCATTCTCTTTTTATTTTTCTAATTTGGTCCTCTCTTTTCCTTATAACATTTATCAAGGTCCTTTCTCTAAGCATTAACTCACAGGACCTAAATCCCTCCACACCCTTAAAAAGGGGACGCCGCCTCCTTGAATGTGCTGGAGTACTAAAAAAGAAAATAGCATTTTTTTAAAATACAATATAAATAAGACTATGAACTTTAACCATCCCCATATCTATTGCAGTATTATTTGCCAATCTGCATAACTACAGATAATATTCACTTAATATTTTTCAATAATTTAAAAGAACTTGTAAGTGTTGTTGATAAGATGCAATCAAAATAGATTGATATGATTAAAAGTCAATAATTAATATTTTCACTATTTTGATTTTCACAATATTTGAAGAATATTGATGTTTATTGATATTTAAATAATCACTATACTTTACCTTATTAGTGGTGACTTTTCTATTATTGTGCTTCCCAATGCAGAAGGTACTTGCTCTGATATAAAGACTTCCTCATCATATTTCACAACATCTCCAGACTGTTGGTATCCAGTACTTGAACAATCTGATATCAAGGATGCTTTTTGTTCGATAGCAGCACTAGTACTTGCTACAAGTGATGTGATGGTTGGACAAAATGATGTTGCTGGGTGTAACGTTGGCACTGCATCAAGTTTTAAAATAAACGTATGCTCTTTATATGAAACTGCACTGAAATGCCGACTGTAAATTCTATGATTTTGAAGAGTTTCTCCAGAAAAAAACATTCGCATTGCTTCTTGCCAAATTTTAGACCTAATAGTGACAGGAAAGATCCAGTTCAATCAAGTAAATTGTACATTCTTTTTTAATTATTATACAACTCATTATATTCCGGTTTACTTATTGATACTAACGAAAATATCGATAGACATATTTTAATAATCGCGTAAAAAACCTACTTTACTAAATTTCTGGGGAAGCAATGCAGCTTAACAACTTCATCTTCTCCATAACCGCAAACAATGCATTTATGCACTTTACAATTTTAGAAAAACAGAAATTCGTTATCAACAGGTGTAACCACAACAATAACCAAAATGGAAACACAACAAAAATGGCGAAAAATTTAAGTTAACGCATGCGTGTAGGTACTTGTCTACAGCAGCGCCTTTATCTCGCTGCCTTATCAAAATGTGACGAGGATGAGAAGAGTATCTTTTATTGTGTATTAGACAAGACCAGAATATTACCGGATAAATTTGTAAACCTAGTTACCGGTCTGGAGCTGGAGTAGTCTGTGGCTATATACTGTAGTAGTAGGTAGCAGTCCAATTTCTTTTTATTATTATGGCGTATGTTATTGTTGAATTCGATACTAATCAAGATTGCGACGAAGGCGGTTTGGCTGTTGTTAACTCTTACTGGCTTACGCCTATGAAAAGAGAAGTTTTCTGGCCTCCATATAAGGAGCAACATCTATTTGATAAAGTTTTGAGGTTAGGTGAACCGGCAGATGAGAACACGTGGAAGTTGTATAGGATAATGTCTTTTTGTACATGTAAATTAGTTCCACGAATTCATGGCCGAACATTAGTGGAAAGACATGGCATTTATTCGGATGAAATTTTAAAAAATTCACAATGTACTATTTGCCATGATTCTATTCAACATACATTTTTATCAGTTTTTGTGGATATTGTGCTGAATACTATCCACAAGTAAATTTGATTTTACGAAATGCTTTAAATAATAGTGAAATTTTAGTGAATCGAAATTTTGCGGCCGCTGGTGGTGTTTAAACTTAGCTCCGGACATATTTTGAATTAGTAGGTGATGACTGATAAACTGCTGTATAATCTGCATAGATATAAACAGGTTTGTGTAATGTGTTTGTAAATATATGTGTGTTAGAATGTACAATTAATTTCATAATTGCGTTTTCTCTGTTCAATATAAATTATTTAACTTTTTTTGGTTAATGAAAAATGAACTCATGTATTAATTTTAAGTACCTACTGCTCAGCTAGACATGTATAGATATGTTGAAATCACGTACAAATTTTATGTAAATGTGATGCTTGATAAGTTTAATTGTAAAAATTAATTCTGTCTAAGAAGATATTTCATTTCCTTGCATCCTTGTTCAAACACTTTTTAGTATGTTCATTAGTAAGTGATGACTGATAAACTGTTGGATAATGTGCATAGATATAAACAGGTTTTTGCACGACCCTTGCATAATAGGCACGTTCACTCCCTTAAATGAGGGAGTGAAGTGACTCTTTTGCTCCCTTGGTATAAAAAACATAGCCAACTCAATTTATGAATTTAATCGTTTATTTAATATTAATATTGACATTAATGTTAGTACCACCATTAATAGTGAACAAAGATGTTAATGGACTAATCACACGTTGCTTAAAGCCGCTAGAATTGGACAGTCGATTTTCTTTTACATTAATATCCACTTGATTTGACCCACTGGAAGTTGACGGTCGATTTTCCTTTTCCGAGTCTTTTCCGATTAGAATTTTTTCGGAAATCAAATTCTTATTAACTAATGAATTTTCAATATATCCCTCTGCGACAGTATCAGATTTCCATCCGCCATGACGTTTTATAACTCCAATTTCAACACCTGAATCGGCCAGAAAAGATGTTGATGAGCGCCGAAAGCAGTGGCCGGTGTAGGAAGATGGATTGGGTAAATTGAGGTATGAAGCTATTTGCTTAGGCAATCCTCCAAAAGTATTCTTACCTACGGGTTGTGTGGAACATTTGTTATTTCTGTAACATACAAAAAACCGTCTATGATCTGTGTTTTCTTTCCGCAGAACCATATATTTTTTACAAATAACAACAAAATCAATTGCACAGTTTTCTTTGGAGACTATCGTAAATGCTCTATTTACATGATTTTTGGTATTGTTTACAGATACCAAAATAGTTGATCCCAAGTCTTGGACATCATCTACTGTCAATTTTACCAGTTCATCCGATCTTAAAGCCCCAGCAATTCCCATAATCATTGCTACCTGAAATCATAGTGTATAATTATCTTAAATTAGAAACATTAACTTTTTTAGTTTACCTTAACCATCAAGTACTTTTCTTCTGGAGCGTCTATTAGAAATTGATGAACTTGCTCCTTAGTAAGAATTTTTGATTTTTTTGCCTGGTATCCAGTATTTTGTCTTTTAAGGAATGCTACTAATCGTGAGTACTTGCTGATGTCGACATTATTTTTCACGCTAAGAGTAGCTTTTATCATTGAATAATGTGACCACAGTGTTGAAGCCTTAAAATGCTTCGCCTTTTCGGCAAAATATACCAGGAGCACACTCTCGCTATGAATTTCATCTACTTCTTTTACCAGACACCAATCACAAAATTCCTTGAAGCACTTTTCGTAGATCTTCCTAGATTTTTCTGGCAATAAATTCACAACTATTTTTGAAGCCGTTTCTTCAATAGTTTCGTCACACATTTTTCCAATGCTTATTTAACGAAGCGAAGAAAATACGGGCAGTTTCTCGATATTCACAAAAAACCAATATGGCTACCCTTATTTATCGGTCGTCAAGGGTTTCCATCAGAACCAGCATGATTTTTGCGTTCGACAACTGGAAACGTCATGTTGACAATTTTTAAAAAAAGTTAGATTTCTTCAATTAAAATCGTTTGGGTCGTGCAAAAAATAGTATATACACCTCGGGAGTGAATGAATTTCTCCTCGGTGCTTTGTAGAGCCCTCGGGCTTCGCCCTCGGGCTACAAACTGCACCTCGGAAAAAAACATCATTTCACTCCCTAGGTGTATAATATACTATTGATGTATTTATTGACACGTATAGATATGTTGAAGTCACGTATAAATTTTATGTAAATGTGATGCTTGATAAGTTTAATTGTAAAAATTAATTCTGTCTAAAGAAGATAATGCTTTCATTCAGCAGACACAACAGTTGCGCAACTGTTCAGTGATCATGTCCAGTAGACGAGCGCTCACTCTGAACATGTTCAGGAGCGGCCGCCATTTTTGTGAGCGGAAAAATTCTACGCTCACATACTGAGCGTATACTGTACGCATGCTCCATTGATGCATGCCAAGACCAACCTAATACATAATTTTGATAAAAGTTACTAGAAAAGTAAGATACAGCAAATTAAAAGTATTGTGCAGAAATAAATGTACTATAATATTGGAGTTCACCCAGTATTTTATTCGGGGTTGGAAAAACCAGCCCTTACACTAAAAACTACGCCAAAACTTAATGCAGAAGAACAATTTATTATTATTGTTTATTCGATTTAATTTATATAATTTTAACATATGGCAGCAATGAAAAGTACCAGATGACAGACGATCACATAAAGGTGAGCGGTCATCTTCAGCGAACACTCAACTATTGTGAAGTGAACGGTTGGAGCGGGATCGGTTACCGATCCGTCTGCTGAATGAAAGCAATGTTTCATTTCCTTACATCCTTGTTCAACACTTTTTAGTATGTTCATTAGTAGGTGATGTGACTGATAAACTGTTGGATAATCTGCATAGATATAAACAGGTTTGTGTAATGTGTTTGTAAATATATGTGTGTTAGAATGTAGAGTTAATCTCATAATTGCGTTTTCTCTGTTCAATATAAATTATTTATTTTAAAACATATGTTTGTGCTATACATTTATTAACTTTGTGTTATTTTTAATATATTCAATTGCCCAGCATAGAAATGTTAATAATAAATAAAGCACGTTTGTCGTATTTATTGACACGTATAGATATGTTGAAATCACGTATAAATTTTATGTAAATGTGATGCTTGATAATAAGTTTAATTGTAAAAATAAATTCTGTCTAAAGAAGCTAATCTTTTATTTCCTTACATCCTTGTTCAACACTTTAATTGATATGTTCATAGTCACGTCATCAGAAACCATGCTGTATCTAAAATTAAAAAATGTATTTAATTCAAAAGCTAACCACGCGTGCCGACCACAGCGCCATCTCAAAAGCCTCGGTGGCCGCGTTTAAAATAATTTTAGTATTGCATTGTGTGTGGTTCCGTGCGATTGTTTATTGCGGTATGTAGACTAATTAAAATTCATATTTATATATTGTGTAATTAATGTAAACCCTCACTTTGGTCTTTGAAACTGCATCCAACCCGTGTCTCTCTACAATGACGTAAGAAGGTCATTCGCGCGAAAACAAGATAAGTTGCACATATCACACAGTTGTCATGATTACAATTGACGTCATACGATTTCAAACATGTATTCATTAAATTTAGCACACCCCAGCCACGTCTAGCTTCGACTATATTCGTTATGTTTTTCTGGTGGTGGCCATCTTGGATTCGCCATCTTACTTTTGAAACGCCCTGTATATTCAGATTTGCCTGCTACGTCACCGAGTACCATGCTGTATATATATTTATTTTTATAATTTTGACGGCCATCTTGGATTCGCCATCTTACTTTTCTAAATCCATACTTTTGAAACACCCTGTATATTAATATTTGACTGCTACGTCACAAAGTATCATACTGTATATGTATTTATTTTTTAAAATATTCGAGACACCCTGTATATTAATTTTGCGCGCCGACATCAGCGCCATCTGCAAATCCACTGTGGCCGCGTTCGGAACTAAAATTAGTGGTGGGGGATTGAGTGGTGGGAGGTGGTGGGTCCAGAACTGTCTAATCTCCACTACTCACGAATATTTTACTCCAGTGGTATTATTATTGTTAGTTTATTATTATCGAAGTTTAAAATTACCGTCATTTATATTTTTTGTAAATTACTGTTACTGCGTAATTTACCATTTTTTGAGTAAATTACCATTCAATGATGTAAAATTACCGTAATTTATATTTTTGGTAAATTGCTGCTTTTTTACCAAGATTTATTCTTGCGTAATTTACCGTTTTTTGAGTAAATTACCATGGTAATTTGCTCAAAAATGGTAAATTGCGCAAGAATAAATCTTGACAAAAAGCAGTAATTTACCGTAATTTATATTTTTGGTAAATTACTGCTTTTTTACCAAGATTTATTCTTGCGTAATTTACCATTTTTTGAAAAGCAGTAATTTACCAAAAATATAAATTACGGTAATTTTACATAATTGAATGTCATACAAACGGCTGATTCACGGGCTTTTACATCTGTTAGAATAAGGGACGTCCCCAATTACCGAGTGTGCAATGTCATACGTGTACATAGATGATGTTTTACTTTGTAATTTACGGAAATGTTATGTGGTAATTTACCGTAAATGACGGTAATTAATACGGTAATATACGGGGTAATTTACCGACTTACATCACTGAAAATTACAGACGATCTACTGTTCTTATGTTAGTCAAGTACCAAATACCTAATACTAGTATGTATATAGATGTAGTACCATATTTTGCTTAGGCATTTTTCTAATAAAATATATTACCCCAAATGTTAGTTTTATTAATACAAATAAAGAGCAATTACAAAGTGTTTTTAATGAAAAATTAAATTGACGCCGATGGGAAGGTATTTTGAGGTTATATTGACGTTAGTTTGTGACGTCTTTTAACGTCGGGCATGACGTCCTTTTGAAGTCAGCGAATGACGTCATTTTGGATGTGACAAACTCTCGTCAATTTAGGGTCAGTCGTACGTCAATTTGACCGTCAAAATGACGTGAATGATGACAAAAATGTACGCCTAAATGTCGTGAAATGGACGACACTGTGCTACCTGGGTATGTTCTTCTTTACTACATTACTTGTCGAGCCGATATGGTTGAGGGGCTTTGCCAACTATGTATATGCGCCAATAAATTAATATAGCGCGAAATCTAAGATGTTGCCAAAACATACCTGTGAAGTAATATACTTAACCCACAAAAACTATTTCAGGACCGTCTTATACAATAATATTCATACACCTTTTGACGTTTGTTACATTGTTCATCCAAGTAATACACATTTGTCAACAATGCTTGCCTACTAAACAAAGTAGTCAAGTGTTAAATAAAATATAGGTATAGAAAAATAGTATTTAATTAATAACTTTATATATAATATTCAATTTGTAACTGGTTTTCCTTTAATAATACTTTACAAGCGGAAACTATATATCCTCAAATTTTAATTACTTAGTTTAATTTTATTGTTCTGAAATAGTTCTGATCGATGAAAATGTATAGTGGTATTGTATCGACTTTATACCAAAATTATTCCCAACTCTAATTACTTATTATTATAATTTTCTTAATATTTGCAAAAAAAAAGTAAGTACCTATTACTACATTCAGTTAGAATATTGACATTTGCTCTAAATACTCTTATATTCCTCAAATATAATGCATAACTTACCGGATATTCGCCAAACACGATACAAGAAAGTGTTTCTACCGGTAGGAATTTTCAAAATTTTCTTCTACAAAATTAAATTTTATTCTAAATATTTTCATACCATGTATTATGCATAGGTTGAGATACATATTTCATTTTGAAAAGTTTCTTGCTCTCAAATTCATTTCTCATTACTTTTGTTTCTTTAGAAACTTGCCTGAATTAGTGCCTAGTTATTTGACTAGAAATCTGACCTAATCATGAGAAAGATTAAACTCGCGGACAACCAATTTGGTATTGATAGCTGTAACCGTTTGACCACTACCGTGGCCACACAACAGACAGGTAGACTACGATATGAGAGATATGTTGCAAAAATTATCTTCTCGCTATTAGAAGCCTTACAGATCGCGGAAATCGCAAAAACCTCGAAGTGGAAAATCTTCATCATAATAATAAAAGATTATGGATAAAACAAAAATTCCAGAAGACTAAAACGATTTAAGGCGTCAGACTTACCTGATATAACTGATTAATCTTAGTAGTGCAATAATAATAATAATGATAATAATACTTTATTCGTTGTAATTACCATTACAAGTCAGTAAATTAATTAATTAAAAATGTACAGTTAGCTGTAAATGACAATAAAACAAACAACAACAACAAAACAATAATGTGTATATAATGCACCTTTCTAAGTATTTAAAAGTCACACTTTAAGAACTCTTCTATTGAATAAAAACTGTGATAACTTAAAATATCCTCCACTTTTTTATGAATAATTTGTCCCTCTCTTCAATATGGTTCTTGATTTTGTTATACAGTTTGGGCCCCCAATAGTCTACGTAGCGTTGTGTCGTTTGCAGGCGGTGATATGGAATTTGGACTCTTTTTTGTGGCGGGTTTCGTAATTAAATAACACTTGAATTATAAAGGGAACACTAAAGGGAGTGTCAGATAACTCATTTTGTGTATATTTGTGTGTATCATAAGTACTTATATTCTCCTACGTCGGATCGGATATGGGCACCACACGAGTTTCTTATCCACATACACGTTCTGAACTTTCTATACAAAAGTTCTAATTCAGTTTTAAATCCTTTTATCTTCTTAATGAACTTGTAAGTGTTATTTCTGGTTGAATTTTGAAATTGTTTTATGGAAGAACTATTCTAAATCCAGCACTAAATAATTTTATACTAATAAATCTGTATAGTATACATAATTTACGATATTTGCACCATACTGCTATTAGATAAGTGTAAACCACTACTGCTGGTCTACCGACTTCATTGAAAATCTATCAGATACCAGGAGAATGATTATATTTATAATTAAAAGGTTCGGTATTGATAGCTTTAGTCGTTTGGCCGCAATCGTGGTCATACACACACAAAGAAAGAGACGTGTTCACAAACACCACTATTTTCATATTAGGGGACTCGAAACCGCGGACATCTGGAAAAATTTTGAGGTCGATTATACTACCTACAAGAAAGTAAAATTATTTATATCAGAAATCACTTCGATTGAAAGTTAATCTGTTTCTACCAATGTAATAGTTTTACGCATCTTATATTTTTGTATCACATTAGGGGAAAGATTAAGTATTTATTTTCACGTATCTATTTGATCCTATTTCGACAAATTTAGTAAATGGATTATAACGAGCATAGAAAGTAATAAGAGGGGGAGAAAACAAATTTTATTTAAAAAATTATTTATTCACTACTATCATTTTATTACAAAATATGAGTGAAGTTCATATATACAAATTAAAATTTCGTCTATATGTAATTACATGATTTAGTAGAGTTGATAAAATAAAAATAAAAGTATTAAAGCTATTACTATTAAAAAGATACTTTAATAACAGGAAAATACACAACAATGTTGGAGAAAATTCATCAACATTTTTAATTAACATAAAACCTACATAGTTATTTTAACATAAACCTAAATCAGAATTCTATTTAATTTAATATTTACATCAAAGCTTGTTATTGCAAAATTGAAAATGAATATGAAAAATGTATTGAACAATAATTATATTTATTATATTAAATATAATTCTTGAATTATAAAAACATGTCACAATGTTTAGTTTACAAGATATCAATTAATTAGATTTTACATCAACTTTACATTCTGTTAATTACAGGCCATTCTAAAAAGCATGCAAACTGTTACAAATAAAAAATACAGTTTTACCATTTACAATTGAACACACAATTACAAAGTATATAAAAAGATTAGTTATGGTTTTTTTTTCTAATGACTTTGTATACAATAATAGAAATTACATGATTTATTTTTTATAACATATAACATCAAGATACCCATTACATTAGAATAATAAAATTCGAAAAAGTGGAATTTTGTCAAAATTAAATTCCTTCTTTTCTTTAGATAGTCTAATGTATTTTTTAATAATCTCTTTTGCATGCCTTTTAGGTTACCTGTATTCATATAGAAACTATTACATATATTTTTTTATTTATACATTGTATATACATTTTTAACAGCTGTGCCTCTTACATTATAACTAAAAAGAAAAACAGAGGAAACAAACTCATGATTTGATGTTGAAATCTATACCTAAACATTCTTAGTATTAAATCACATATAATGCTTTCTTTTGCCCAGCAAAGTAAAAGAACAGAACATTTACAACGAAAATTCGAGGACACACTATTGAATTCAACCAAAAGAATATATTTAAAACTATCTTTCAAGACTAACAACTAAATGAAATGTACAAACTAAAGATTCTAATAGTACATGTTATGTTATTTAATGAATGCTTCTGGTGGTATTACACCCTTCTCTCGAAGTTGGGAAAACACAAAGAGGGCCCTCTGGAAGTCCCATTCTGATTCTGATAAACACCTTTAAAAATTGGGAAAAAATTAAAGTCGTTTTTCTTTTGAGTAAATTATAAATACTGGTATAATTGTGAAAATAATCAATATAAAAATATACATACATTTATTCATCAAATATGACAAATTAAAAATATGAAGAATAAAAGAATAAAAATTAGAAGAATACTTATGTAGTACAGCTCACGCAATATAAGTTGGCGAGCGGTGGGGATGCGCTGTAAACGTATTTAGGAAACGTACCACCCACCTGTCTGATTCAGTTACTGCATAGCAGTTGCCAGTGTCGTACTGAAAACGTAGGTTAGCTTTTTAGATATAAATTTAAATAAGAACTTTCAGGTACGTCACTGAGCACGTTATATGTATTAAAGAACGACTGAAACGCAATCTATCCTTCCCCTATCTGCGCGAACTCACTCCCACCGTTCGCCAAGAGAGTATCCTTCGAATAAAAATTACTGTTAAATTTTCATTCCTTTTGTTCTATGTCCTCAACATTTTCAATATCGTAATATAAAACACTTACTTTTCTGACCACGTCACATTCATACCAGACTGTAGCGCCAAGGCTTGTACCATTTGTGCTTTAAGGTCGTCGTTTGGAACAACTGGCGCATTTATTATAACAGGTGATGTAGGTATCTCTGGAGCAACTGGAATTCTAAATGCTACCTAAAAACACCAAACAATTGAGGTTTTACAAGTATCACTTGATGTAATACATTTTTGTACAACACATTCAGGTAGCTATTACTATATAGCTGACAAAACTCGAACGTATCAAATGCTTCTCGGAAATATATTATATTCTGTTGTATTTGTGCGACTGTGTGCTTGTTCTACAGTACAGTCTCATCTGAAACTAGTCATTCCATTTTGGTCGGTATAATGGAATCTTCATTAAGGAATTATAACGATCTATTGTCAATAAAAATTTAATATAGTCGAGATGAACATGTATTTTTAGAAACTATATTTTGTCTTGTAAGATTTTTATCAGTTAAACAGCGTTAAATCCATAAAAATATGTGATCATAGCCCGACTTTTTTTGGTTTAATCCATTACTATATTGATATTTTAACTAAAAATATAATTTGGTTTACTGAATCCTCAATAAAGAGGCAAGTCGGATGACGTTCTTACATGTCTTACTTAAAATTACAATAGCTTTCACTTACAAAAGTCTATCATATAGGTAGTAAATCACTCTATATACAGAACGTACCATAACTACAGACATGATCAACAAATTACCCAATGTTTGGACTGCCATCTATATAGTAATCAAATAAAAATTAGCCATAATTATTTTTATTACCTTAGCTTGTTCTTCTGTAGCATTTGAGATGTGAAGTTCTTCATTAACTATGCAGAAACCAGTTCCGGCAGGTACAATAACAAAGGTTCTGAAGAAAAAACGGAGGGGCGGTGTTTTGTGACCTGAGTTTAGCTCTTTAAACATTCCTGACACTGATAATAAGAGCATTTGGGGCTAAAATATATATAAAAAAAAGAGAATGATTATAAAGTTCAGTTAAAAAAATGCTGTTTATTAAAAAATAAGTATTCTAGAAATTAAGGTTATTTAGTTAGGATGTATTATTCCTTAATTTACGCAATTCACTTGAGCATAGACTATACTATATTTGATTTAAAAATACGCCAAAAGGGGTCATTCATTAACGTAACTTCCAAAATATATTACACCAAATATGTAGCACAAATTAAATTAAATGGCTGAATGTTTGTAATATCATGAGAATTTAAGTAGAAAAACAAGTCACTAAATATATAAAGTATATGTCAAATGACAATAACTGAGTAATAAATTAAGTATTACCTGGACTCGATATAATCCAATCATATTGCATATTTTTAACACGTAAGTTTGAAAGTGCTCCGTGATAAGGAATTAGTTTATATTGCTTTGGACAGATGGCGCAAGGAAGAGGACTTAGATTAGCAGAATCAGCAAAATCTCATTATGTTACGGCCTTGATATCGCGCAGCGATTGCTAAATCCAGTTAGCCATGGACATGGAATATAAAATTAATTCTAATTCTGATACCACCAAATTTGGTATATATCGTGTGTATAAATTGTCGCAAAAGCTACACGCAGCGACATTCTTCGTTCGGTTCTGAATAAATGTTAAAGTTAAAATGTCGTCTCATGCTTTGTTTGTTACCACGGGGTTCTTGAACTTCACTTCTAGTGCATAACTAAGCCTTTCTCTTCGATAACTGTTAATAGAGATAGCTGCAATTAAGTTTAAAAAATAATTTTTACTATAGAGCATCTCAACTTTAGTATTCAGTATGTGACTTATGCAGACAGTCAACATGGTTGTCAGTTCGACAATAACAGGTTAGGTTGGTAACTCATTTTAATGACACGACATTTTAAATACTTGTCGGTTAGGATATTATTATATTATATTATCAATTTGACACATCGACAATACTAGCCAGAAACACAATAAATCGAACTGACAACATTGCCTTGAAATAAAAAAAGACAGTTTATTACAAATTGCTTACGGTAGTTAAAGATGTATATACACGTTGGACTGTCCAGGTTCTCGGCACGATCTAAATATGGTATAGGAAATAGTCGTGCGGTGTTGCCATCGTAGTTTTTATATTCACCCGTCCCGTGTTTAATTATTTCAGTACGGATCGAGACGCTGTGGAGTATGTTGCTGCCGATTAAGTAAATATTACCTAAATGCTAATCAATAATAATGCATGAAGCGATATTTCTCATATTTCCTATACCATTTCATATACGATATTTTGATCATGCCGAGAACCTGGGTTGTCCAATGTGTATACCATAAGAGACTGAACTGAATACTAAGGTTGAGACGCTCTATAGCATTACTTTTTAATCAAAACGAAAACGTTTTCGTTTGGATTAAAAAGTTTGTTTTTAACATTCCTTCATTAACGTACTTTCACAAAAAACACATTTGACATCACTGTAGAGCAATGAGTTCGTATTTCAATGTGATTTCAATTACTATCAAATTTTGACATTTACCTGTACATTTAATTCGACTATTCTGTTTCATTTTGTGTAAACCTGCTTCTTCGTGGTTATTTGTATTGTTCTGATTAGTTGTGCTAGTGTGGTTTATCGTTTCTTTGTTGTAATTTTATTCCTTCATAATGGATTTTACATTTAATGAATATGCCGATATGTACATGGTGTATGGTTTCTATAATGGAAATGCTAATATGGCAGAACGCAAATATAACGCGTTTACCCAAATCGGAGACATCCTAGTGGAAATGTATTTCGAAGGTTGGATCAACATCTACGTGAAACTGGTTCGGTTACTAAAAGAAATGCTAATGCTGACCAAGAGAGGCGTAGAATAAAACTAGAATAGCAAATTGTAGCGTACAAGAAGATTCCTCCGTTAGTACCCGACAGTTACCTACATCCCTAGTAATAAAACCGTTTAGTTGGTTCTACGAGAAAACCTTCGTCCATATCATGTTTGTTCAGCCACCACTGTTTGTAAAGTTCAGCCACAATAAAAACGACAACATTTTGCGAATAAATTTTTGCAACACAATTTTAAATGGGATTCAAGAAGATGAGTACTTTTTAAGACGTATTCTTTGAAGCGATGAGAGTATGTTTACCAGAGACAGTGTATTTAATACCCATAATTTTCACCATTAGACGGTTGAAAATCCGCATGCATTTCGAGAATATGGTCACCAAAGATGATTTTCCATTAACATTTGGCTGGGCATAATAAATCTCTGGGGTCAATTTATCTACCAAATCAACTTAATGCCAGTGCGTATCTTAATGTACTGGAACAAGTTATTGACGAGATGCCATTGCAAATACGCCTTAACATGATTTACATTCATGATAGAGCTCCTGTACACTATGCTCGTAATTTATGGGAACGGTCAGATGAGCCCTGCCCAAGCAGATGGATTGGTCGCGGCGGTTCTATCTTGGCCTGCGAGTTTTCCGGATATCAATCCTTTAGACTGTTTGGGGTTTCATTAAGAAGACAGTTTAAGTAACGCCTTCTCAAGACGCTGACGAAGTCAGAAGCAAAATTAATGCGAAAGTATTGGGAATTACACCAGAAAGACTCGAACAGTAGTACAGACGATACCTCGTGGATTGCAGCTATGCCAAGAGACTGTAATGGTACAGCCCATTTCACTTAATTAATTTTATAATTTTTATTTTTTTTAAGGGTTTAATTAAGTATATTTTTTATTAATATTTTGAAGGGAAATAATATTTAAAATCAATGAATGTGTTATTGTATTATTAAGTAAATATTAGTCATAGGTTTAGTATATATTTGTGAGTAAGAAAGGTGACGCCGAAAATTTATATTAACGTAATAAACACTCCAATAGCAATATACAATCCCACGGCTAAATTAACGTGGATGTGTGTGTAAATGTGAATGGGAAACCCTGAACTTTGTGGAAAGCGGAGAACCCCAGACATTCAGATATAAAAGGAAAATACGCATTAGGAACGATATAGTCGGCAGTTAAGACTTCGAATCAAAAGGTAAACTAAAAAGAAAGACTCCAAGTAGAGAGTCGAACGGCCATTAGAGTCGGTTAACATTAGACTACGCATAAGAGTCATTGTTAATATACCTTAAATAAATAATTTACTACCGAGAAAACGTAGTAAAGTAGTGGTCAAAGTTGCTCCTAAGAAGTAATTGTGCAACGTGTTATATTGTTAGAATAAAGATTGTGTTTCGAGTGGCAGAACAAGCAGATGATGCCATTGAAAACATCATAGAAATAAAGAAGATTTCGTCGATAATAAGCAGCAAGAAGTTCCCGCAGGAAACAATACAAAAAGAAGAGGAATAAGAATTTAGATAAGGTATTATTTAAATGATCATTGGTTAATGACTATAATGTTTTATGTAATAAAGGACGAGAAACTGTAAAAATAGAAGTTCAAACAGAAAGTAATTAAATAAATATTGCGTGACAAGTATATGTTTAAAGTCACTTGATATGTTCACAAGTATAGACATAAACACGTATAATATAGAATGTGCATTGTATGTAATAAATTTTGGCGTTGATAGCTTACGCTTGAATCGAACAAAGGACCTACAGAAATGTTTGTGTTAGTTTAAGGTTTGAAATAAAATGTATCAGAATTGCTTTTTTAAATATATGTTACTTCTTGTGTTGTTTGTAAAATTATAGATACAGGATTCATTGATTTTAATATACGAATTATTAAAATTTTTAAATGGTATTCTTTTTGATTAATGTACAGGAACCCCTTTTACTTACTCATTTCAATTAAACTCGAATCGCCCTGAGATAATTTGAGTTGAGCCAGCAAAACAAATAATTTTACATTTTATTTCTAAAGTTTAACTTTAAATTAATCTTAATTTAGATATAGGGGTTTCTTTACAGTGTGTCACCCAAAATTGGGGAGGTACCATTACAAGACATACGGTTTTCAATTCCAACAATTACGTAGGTAATAGTGTCACTGATTTACTGTCAGATAAATACCCAAACAAAGAACTAATTTATTAGCAAATTATATCTCCCGTAAAATGTAGAATTTAAAACATCAGGTTTACCATCTGATAATACTAATAACTAAAGTCACTATATCTAACAAAGTACCGCAATTGGTAAGGACCATGAGTAAGAGAGAGAAAGATATATTTTGGAATCAAAATGGCCGTTTGACTGCTGTCATATTATTACTGTAAAAACACGAAATCGCTCGTTGGTCGCTTATTTATATGTAATGTGTTATAATTGGTGTTATACATAGTAAGAAACGTTTGTATTTGTTGTGACAATAACTGGCTGCTGTCTTGCACGATGCAAAAGCAGAAGCGAAAATGGATATCGTCTGTTCCGATTGCCAAGTGGTATGTAATTATAAATGCAATGTATTTAATATATATGTACATACTTTGTCTAATTGTTATTATATTATCTTATTTGTTTTGACAATAAGGCAAACGTAACACACAACGGAAAGAAGTATGGATGAAATGTATTGGACAAAGTGACTTAAGCCCAATGTCTATGATCTGTGAGGTAAGTGCTCAGTGCTCAGTAACCTAATATATCGTTTAATTTGATTAGAAAACATTTAGATTCATTTTTCGGAAAAACAATTCGAACAAAAACGGATGGATAATCGAAAACTGTTACGTCCAGATGCAGTTCCAGATTTATTAACAGAAAATGAACGTTCATCTAATGCCATACATTACAACACCGATGAGACAATAATAACGGAAGCAAGTTCATTTGGTGAAACTTCAGGCCGGAAAAGGAAACGTATAAATGAAGAACTTGCAGAAGATGTCCCTAGCAATATAGCAATATTACATTAGATGATTTATGTCATGGTATGAATTTGAAATACTTTATTTACCTGTTGTAGTTATATTGCATATTGTAAAACTAATGTTTATCGGTCTGTTTATTAAGTTATTACATTATACATTGTGGATTGTTAGATGAGAAAGATCGGGCAGATGAAGATGAGGCGATGGTATTAGTTGATCCAGATCCAGAAATGATCGTACTGCTTTCTGATGGTGACATGCAAGAAACTCAAACACTGTTGATCGAAATGTTGAGGAAGGCACCAAGGAAGAGTATAAAACAATGTAGTGTGTATAAGAGACAGTGCATCAACAACTTGTGATAAAGATAGTAGAAGCATTACTATGAGATCCGTTGTCAAAAAATAAATATAAGCTTGCCATAATACATATTTCGTTTTATTTACAAAAAATGCATGTATAGTTACTAAAACAAATTTAAACAATAAATAATATTGAAAATCGTCATAATATCTGTCAATTCCATAAAGTCACTAAAACTGGACATTTAAAAATCGCGCTACTCACTACATTTCAGTTGGTATTGGAATCAATATGGCGTCCTAATTGCGGTACTTTGTTAGATATAGTGACTTTACTAATAACGAGTAAAATGTGTTCGATGATCGAAATACGGAAATTATGGCGGTATCGACAATTACAATAGTATGCGGCTACAGTGTTGCCAAATGTATGTTTCTTTCAAATGGTTTCTGAACGCATACGCAGCATGATACGACATTTTAACATAAACATTTTTCATTCAGAACCGAACGAAGAATGTCGCTGCGTGTAGCTTTTGCGACACTTTTTACACACGCTGTATTTCTATACTAAACTATTTCGCACAAAAAATGATTTTGTTAGCTATAAACAAACAGAAATATGTAGAGGAAACTCTGTACTATGCAATACATATTATCCCTGTGATGAAACAAATTTCTTAAGTATTAGATAACTTTTTATATATTTTAACCAAACAGTGTATGTAAGATTAATGTAAGAAGTTAAATTCGTTGATGAAATTCTATCAGAAGTGGATTCTGGATATTAAATTTGTAATATTACTAGTTCTAATAAAGTTACCATGTAAATGTAAACAAATCTCTTAGATTGCCATAAATTATGTAGTTGCTCTTTAATCCCAGTAATGTGTAACTTTATAAATTATGTACAAGTATTAATAAAATTGTTTATTTCCAAGTATGAGTTCTATTCATCATGTTATAGAACTGTTCATCATTAACTAAACCAATATAAAACATAACTACTTATAAACAAGTATACACAAGAAAATGCATAAAAAACTTACCGTAAACAAATTCAGATCTACCGTAAAACTATGTATATCATGCTTAGTGGAAGGCATTTCTTGCAGAAACGACACGATTGGTAATTGTCCTTGTTTAAGTAATTTATGTCGTCTATCATTATCGGACACACGCAATAAATTTCTGTTGTCTGTACTGTACCAATTCAACCAAGCACTGTTTTTCTGATGCTGTCCGTACGGATAACACATCGTCATAGAAAATACGGCGCTTTCGTGGTACGCATTTAACAGAGGTTGTCTGTTGTCGCTGTCCATAATCTGTACGTACTGTTCCAGAAATTGGCGGACAATTCCTTGTCCTTCTGCACTACAGAGGTAGGTTTGTTGTGTCTGCGGTAATGTCACTTCTTGCGAGATGTCGAAAGATATTGGTGGAGGCAGATCGGTTCCATCCTGAAAGATTCGCGTCTCAGAGTAAGACTAGTGTGAAAATTATTATACATTATTTTTCTTTTATTAAAAACATATTATTAGATGCTGCAAGAACGAGAAATGAATAATAACAGAAAGCGATAAGCCAGTAATTAAAAAAAAAGGAAATGGAAACACTATATCAGGAACAGAATAGAGAAAAATTTTTATTCATATACACCGCGTCCAGAAATTCGGGGATAAACTTCAGGTTCAACGATTCTAAGATTAATTCTAAGTCGACATCCTAATACAAAAAAGTTGTAGGGTCCGTCGGTAAGTCACAAGGATAACTTTAAAGCAGTGTAGATTTGGCAACACCATATTATAGCAGTTATTAATCATACAATTACACAAATCAACAGAAAGTAAGAGTTTTATTCATATTTGAAAATATTTATCATTTCAACTGCAAGTGATAGTAATACATATACCGATAGGTCCAGCTCGGAACGGGCCATACTCAGCAATGAGTGGCAACACCGAAACCCCTCTACCCGCAGCAGCAGCACATTGCAGTTAAGAATTTAGTAAGACTTAAACCGCGCAAGGATATAGTCGTTTGCATATTCGTTCTGTATACGTCATTTGCCCATTTGTTTCAGACATAATAAGGTCCAATTTATTATTATTATTGTATTCTTAGCTGCTACGGAAAAGTAATTTTAAGTAATAAAAAAACAATAACGTTTTCTAAAAGATAAAAGTAAAAAAATCAATAATTCTACAAAATAAATTCAAATTTTAAGAAAGTCACTCAAAATAGGAGCACGCGGAGTGGTATCGTACACACGTTGCCACATAGCACGTTCCATACGTATATTGTTGCCTATGTATGGCCCGTCGCGGGCTGGACCTATCGGTATGTAGTAACAGCGTATAATAAATTAAGCATGTCCATAATTTGAAGTTTTCCTATAATTAAACATGTATCTATATAATACTTTTAAGTTTTCTTAGTTAAAATACTGATTAGGGAATGTAATACAGTGCTATCGAGAAAGATTGTAGACCACGTGATCAGTAATTTTCTAAAATCTGGTGATTTTCGTGTTCATACGTTTATGAGATTCGCGTATCGCTAGTATTTGACAGTAGCGTACATTTTATTCACAAATACTGCTGTCATTGTTGACACTTTTAACCATATTTTACATAAAACATTCAATACTACCAACTGCTGTTAATTGGGTTGCCTAATTTGGTAGTCACGTGGTCTACAGGAATTGTTGATATCTCTGTAAATATGTTTGAAGTTGTTATACTTTAGCAAATATACTTTACTTTTTGTGTTATTATTTAGCAATATATTCTTCAGTTCTCTCTGTAAACATGAAAAACTATTAAAATATTAAGTAAATCTCACGTATAATTTTTAGATGTCATGTACATAACTAACTAACTTTAATATAAATATTCCAAAGAAACTGCAGAAATTTACTAAAAATATTTGAATACATAAATCTTGATGTAAAAATATTGAACAGGTGTATGCATATCAGTGCGTATACATTTAAATAATGTACATAACCTATATCCTAAATTTGTCATAAATAAATGTCATAGTATATTAGTTTGTTGCCTGTCCTGAGCAAAGTTCTGGAAAAGATATTAGGTTTTCAAATTCATGAACATTTGGAAGCATTTGATTTGCTCCCTCAATGTCAGTCGGGTTTTCGACGTAACCACAGTTGCACTACTACACTCCTGAAAGTTACGGATGATATTCTTAGATCTAGAGATAATAACTCCATGTCTCTATTGGTCTTGCTGGATTACAGTAAGGCTTTCGACACTGTTAACTATGATATCTTGTTGGCTGTCCTACACCATCTGGGTTTCAGTGGCAGCGCTGTGGGTCTCGTGCATTCATATTTTTCCGAAAGGTACCAGTGCGTGAAGCTGCACGGTGATGTCTCATCAGCTTTGGCCTTGACTAGAGGTGTTCCCCAGGGATCCATCCTTGGCCCTCTTTTTTTCTCCCTTTACACTAGTCAGTTAAACAAATGTGTACAACACTGTCAATTGCAGATGTATGCCGATGATACACAACTTTACATGGATTTTTCAAAACACGAGGTACAAATGGCCGTAGATTGCATTAATCGAGACTTGCAGCGCATACAGTCGTTTTCGCGGCATCATGCCCTGAAAATTAATCCTGAGAAAACCACTGCTGTCCTGTTTGGCAATCCCTCTTTAATTCAGAACACTAAAGAACGGATTAAAATAAATGTCAATGATACGGAGATACCGTTGGTTCAGTCCGCGAGAAATCTTGGTCTGATGATTGACAACAGCTTCAGATTTAAGGAACACATTTCAAAAATTATACAGTTAGCCTACGCCAATCTGAAGACACTATATCCTTACCGATTAATTTTTGACGTTCGTACTAAGACTATGCTGTGCGAAAGTCTTGTTTTATCACACTTTAATTATGCTTCCCCAGTTTACGGTCCCTGCTTAGATAACGCGGATCGATCTCGTATCCAAAAGGTACAGAATGCTTGTATGCGCTATATTTTTGGCATACGTAAATTTGATCATATTACGCATAAACTTATTGAGTTGCGTTGGTTGAACATGGCTAATAGGAGAAGATTACATGCTCTATGCCTCTATCATAAAATTCTTATTTCTCAAACTCCGTCATATCTAACATCAAAAATACGTTTTCGATCAGATGTTCATAATATAAATCTTCGCAACACGAACTTGATTAGATCCCCAAAACATAGACTGGCAATTTTCGAAAGATCCTTCACATACAACATTTATCAACTATACAATATTATTCCTGTTCATTACAAATCCTTGGAGCCAGGGGCGTTTAAACGTCAAATTGTGCAGTATCTCTTTGAATGTCAGTAGTGGTTCTCAGTCGTTACTTGTAAATTATTTTCTTTTCTATATGTATATACATTTTCTTTTTTTTTGCATACAGTTACTTGCGTGCCACCTTAATTCACATACGACTACGTAATCATAGCAGAATATTAGTATTAAGTTAGTATAGGCAAACTTTGTTATATGTCTTGTCTTAATGTTAAGGTTTTGGTGTAAGAACAGGGGATGGAAAATTTCTCCATCCATCTGAACCACGCCTTAGGGTTTCAGTTACATATTTCGTTTGTTTTTGATATATACATATATGTATTAATATATATGTGTGTGTGTTATATGTGAATATATTGTATGTATCTTGAAATAAAGCATATTATTATTATTATATAGTGTACATATGGCTCTACTGGGTGGTTCGCGGAATTAAAAAACCAGAGTATAGGATTGGAAAATTAAGAATATCCACCCATTTTAAAAATGGAAACAACAGAGTATGTCACAATTACAGACTATTAAGAACATGCTCAAGTTAAGCGATGAATGAAATGTTATTTTTCACTTTTTTGTACATTTACCAATATACTGTTAAAAGTACAGCATAAAACTTTCATGCTATTGTGTAATGTAGGTGTCGAGGTGACAAATATATTATTTTAAAGCATGTGGAATACATTAGTTAAATCCTGCCTTACACATAAATATGTAAGATATTTATTATAAATTTCAAGGAGACTTCATTTTTTATATCATATTTACACTAATCAATGATTAGTGTTTACCGTTAGAGAGTTAAGATAGTTAGGCAAAATAAAGTCTCGAAAAAGGCAGGCAAAAAAAGGTTTAAAAAAGGCACTAAAAAGGCGAGAATAATGTATAAAAATGGTAATTTTAAAAATCGAAATCACTTGAAATACAGTCAGATGCACTTCACAAATCACAACGTTAACATGTTTGAACATTGTGACAAACTGATCATGTTTCATTCATTGTGAATGAATTAAAAGCTTTAGTGACTCTTTATCACGCTTTATTTCGGTGGTATTTCATCTGTTTTTTTATCTCCAATAATATTAAAAAGTTGTTTGGAAACCATACACCAAGAGCAACACTATCTATTTCAGTGACATTGGTGGACCAAACAGATTTGCCCCTTGTATTGAACATTTCTTTGAATAGAATTCAACAAACGCTTCACTTTAGAGGTAGAATTACAACTAAACTTCAGTATACATAATTTGTGTAATACTAGTGCCCAATATTTTTTTATATAAATAATACACAATTGAAAAACTAGAAATTTGGAAAAAATAGATATTACTTTAATGTATATTAATAGACATGGCATTTCAAAATAACCGATGTCTATTTCAAAAGTGGGTTTTTGAATGCCCATATAAACGTTCACAAAATACAAGTGTACATTATTAAATAAAAGAAGATTTATTTTAGCTTTATCAAATAATACCTAGATATAACAATATGAAACGTCAGAGATTCTAATGATATCAGATACCTGCGATGCCAAACGCTGTGTTTAACTAATCCATGTTAAATTTTCATCGGTGTAACTAGAAAGAAATTAAATACGGATTAACTCTTAACATGGAGTTAACTACTCAGTTTAACAAACTAATAACAGAAGTTGGTGCAACTGGGCATTAGTGGGAAAGAACTGTTGATTAGAATGGAAAAACACAGTAATATTACTATCCTCTTTTATTCTTTACAAAGGGTATCAGTTTACTCCGAGTCTTCGAGGATATCGGGTTTTGGTTTGATATTCTTTAAAATGGTGTATAGTTGACTGTTAGTTTTAAATGAAAGCTGAATGTTATATTTATTAAATTGATTAGCTCATCAACAGTTACAGGATTAAAGGAGCACGCGGAATGCCTATCATTGAACAAGCAGATTTGTATTCAATCTGCCGGCACGCCCGGTGATTCGAACCTACTACACCGGTGAACGGTTGAACGTTCAACGTTGCAATGTCTGGCTATCTTACTGTCAGGCCACCTTACTAAAAATGCGAACGCTCTATAAGATTAGCAATTTAATTTATATTAGTACAAGGACATGTGAAGGGAATAGTATAAATACAACAATATTACAGTAAATAAAACCTCAGACTTACCAACTTTATGACCTTGGGAAATCTCTTACGCACTTCGCTGTAGACAAAGAAGGGGAGCCCAGGGCTCCAATTAATGGCCTGCAAATACTCTCGACAACAAACAGATCAAGTGATATAAAAAAAAATCATCCACCATGCAGCTGATTATTATATTATCTTCATTATGAACCTTCATATTATGGTATTATAAACATCAAACTAACATTTATTCACAGAAGATTTTAATCATTAAACTTTGTCAAATTTCCTTTTATGAACAAATTTTATGAAATTGCTTATTCTGTAAGGTTTATATTATTAAGCAAATGAGATTTTTTTAACTCTTGATAAATCTGGATTAACTAAAAGTTATGATTTTAATATATTTATTTTTCTTTAGTTCTTTTTTTTTTAATTTCAAAACATTCTTAATATAATCAATTATTATGTTCGCACTCTTCTTTGCAATAGAAAACAACTAAAATAATCACATCTATTTATTTTGTTCCGTTTTTTCTTTCTTTTTAATGAAAATAACAGTTATTTTAGGTTTGAATATTTTTTTTTTATTTCTTCGCTTGTATATGAAGACTTCATTTTTTTCACCAAAAATAGTAGCTACACATTCTTTTACGGATAGGAATCAAGTCAGGTGGTATTTTCCAGTTTTATTTATTTTTTAGAATAGCCATTTCAGCTTTTCATGTTATCTGTATGATCTTGTCAACTTATAAACCCACAACATATTGCATGTAGTGTTTTATACTTAACACTAAACAATTTTAGTTAGTGGGTGTTGTCAACAATTTGCATAAAATCGAAGATCATAATATCTGAGTATCACATATAGATACTCTACAATCTAAGATGTTGTTGATTGTTCATTTTTAAACGTACTGTAATAATCTTGCATTACATGTTTTTTTTTATGGTTAAATAATAAGGATTAGGATTTTTTGGTGTAATATGAAAAAGATGTATAGCTAGTTCTTGGATCATCATAATTATGTCTTCCTTTTTTTTTTCTTTTTTAGTCTGCTTTAATACTTATTAACTGCCATTCGCATTTTTTAATTATTTTTTTTTAAATTAATAATTCAAATACAAAATAAAGAGTGCAAACATTATAAAAGACATTTCTTGCCCATCATTATTTCTATTACTCAAAAAAATATATTAAAATCATAAGTTTTAATTATCAGCTCTCGATTTCAACATGTTTTATCTACTCATTCTCATTTGCTTCTTTCTTTACCTTTCCTCATCACATCACTTGAAGTATTTGGATTTGGTATTATCTTTTCTCTAATATCTGTATAAATTCTATTTAATTTAATACATCATAATTTCAATCAAGTCATTTTAAAAAGAAATGTACATTACCTGATATAACTGGACTGGTCCTTAAACCTATCACACAATGGATTTCCATCTAATAGCAGGTCCACAATCGGTAATCCAATGAGGGAATCTAGTTGAGCAATTTCTTTGATCTATAAAATGAAATATAGATGAGCTTATTAAATTTGGATGCCGTAGTTTATATTATGTGGTGATGTGTACAATGTATATTATACAAATTATATTACACTGGCATACCTTATTATTTCCTAAATGTAATACTTTCAAGTTAGGCAACTTCTGTGATAATTTTTTCATGTGTCCCAACATATGTATCCTATTATCCCCAAGATTAAGAGCCTCAATTTCAGGTATATTTTCAGCAATTATATCTATTACAGCTAGTAATATGATTGGTTTAAACAGTGCACAGAAAAGAAGTTGTAAATCAGGATCAGCATGAAACTTTGTCAGATCTAGTGCTTTGGTAGCAGCAGAATATCTTTTCACCATCGCTAATTTCATCTTTTCTTTCATTGTAGCATTAACATCTACATTGGGACACCCACTTGAAACTCGTATTAATAATTTAAATCCATCTGGCAACTGAATATCCTTATCGGAATTATTTAATTTTTCAGCCACTTTAAAATCATCTACATAAAATGTGCATGCTGCACCATTGACCTGCCACTGAAAATAAATGAATTACTAATAAAGCCTATAAAGCAAGGATTTTTACTTACTGTTATAGGCTGGAATGGCAAAGGATTTAACTTATCCAAAAGTGTTTTCAACATATATTGTTTATCATATTTGTTTCCATAAGGTAACTAAAATTACAATATAAATTAATAATACCACCCATAAATATTTTTTTTACTTACTGTTATTCTATACCAACTGAGAGGTCCTTCTAATAGTTTCCTTTTGAAATGTCCTTTTGTTTGAGGCATTGGTGACCCAGATCTATGTTTTCTCATAAATTTTTTACCAGGTATTGCCCGAATAGATGTTGTACTTCCCATGTCAATATCTTCAACCGCTAAATGAGCACGTATTGTCTCTGACCAATCTTTTTGATTTCTCTCAAATTTTGGATTCCTATTTTGTTTGAAAGTAACACGACGTGTATTCTCTGGTCTAAAGTCATGCTCTGAAGATGAGAATAAACTATAACTTAAACAAATTAAAAGGAGAGACTCACCAAAATATTGATTTTTCCACTGCTTCTTCCCCTGGGGCTTCGGCATTTTGTTAATAATTAGTGGTTGAAATATATACAACACAAAGGCAAAATTAAAAATGGCGTGCCCGAATTAATTTTACAAAACACCAATTCACGCTAGTAAACGTATTATTTCTAAATTGCTTTGTCACACATTTGTATCTGTATCACAAGTATTAACACGAGTAATTTAAAGCACAAATTAATTGTTGAAAGTAGTGTTTTACTTGTCTTTATCTATAAATTCACTAAACAGCAAGATATCTTTACGGAAATTACTTACGTTGCTTACGTCACGTCAATTGTCATTCATCAATAATTTATGTCAAACATTACCAACATAAATTTATAAATGGTTATTTTCTACAGTAGGAATAACATAATATGTAATAAAAAAAACAATTTTTAGTAGAAAGTCACATGTTGAAGCATTGAATTAAAAGGTATATTTTTTCTGTTCGATTATTGTTTTATTCCAAACTATATCCTAAGACATTGAATTGAAGTACAGAAAATATAAAAATAGTTGGTAACCCCAAAGACCCTGTACAGTGCAAAAGCAGGCAGAAACCGCTGGTGCGGCTCGTACTGTTAGACATTTACAAATGTCATACCTGTTCTAAGTATTATAGTTTTATACCAATTTGTCTGTAAATTATTGTTATATAAATATAGGTGGGTTAATTTTATGTAATTGTTTGATATTCACCCTCTTTTATGATATTTTTGAAAACTATCTCAAGATAAACATCAAAGAATAATTGTTTTGTTTCAGAATATGTCGGGTATAGCAGCAGCCAGATTAGCTGAAGAACGGAAAGCCTGGAGAAAAGAACATCCTTTCGTGAGTTTCATTTTAACATATTTGCGCGTATGAATAACCCCTTTTTCTTTCAAGTTGCACATGTATTTAGTTATAGATTCCAATCAAAATTATCCGCCATTTTGATTTAACTGATTCTGAATTTTTTAAATTATTTTTTGTACTTTTTTTTTATTAATTATTACCCTACTTTATACTTGAATAATGTAGGATAAACATGCTACTTTTAGGGTAAATACATAAATTTTTATTAATGACTACAATTTGTATTACAACCCGCTTTTTTATTTTTATGTTTGTTTTATTTAAGAAAATTCAAATTAATTGAAAATTATAATTTTCTGATGATAAGTATATAAAAACTATCATAATGTATATAAATTGTTTGGCTAACAAAACAGACATTTAGGCGGGATTTGTTAAGAAATCTATTTTATCAACCTATCAGAACTTTTAGCAAAATCACTATATGCACACTTGTCCTACATTAGCAAATAAATATGTTCATCCTTCTCTAAAATTGTGATTTAAGAGCATTTAATTGCAAATACAACAAATTAGTAGCTTAAACTTTTACATGAACATGATTTAAGATATAAATGTAAGCTTTCTCAAAGATTATGCATGAGACAAAATTGGAATATAATAAGATTTTTCAATCATAGGGATTTGTGGCGCGACCTTCAAAAAATCCTGATGGCTCATTGAATCTTATGAACTGGGAATGTTGCATTCCTGGCAAAAAGGGTACTCCATGGGAAGGTGGACATTACAAGCTGCGTATGATTTTCAAAGACGATTACCCTAGTAGCCCACCTAAATGTAAATTTGAGCCACCACTATTCCATCCAAATGTTTACCCTTCAGGAACAGTATGTCTCTCGTTATTAGATGAAGAAAAGGACTGGAGACCTGCTATTACAATTAAGCAAATACTACTTGGTATTCAAGATTTATTAAATGAGCCAAATGTAAAGGATCCTGCTCAAGCTGAAGCATATACAATTTATTGGTACGTACTAACTAAAAGAAAACATACATATGTAGACAATATTTTTTACTCGATACCAGTGTAAACCTAGTCAGCTGATGAAACACATTTCAGTGTAATCATGTTTTTATACTTTTTATATTCTAAATTAATTTGATTTTAATATTTTATATAAATTTGCTGATTTTTGACCCTATTTTCCAGTCAAAATCGACTAGAATATGAAAAACGTGTTCGTGCTCAGGCCAGAGCTATGAGGCAGCAGGAATTATAAGAACTTAAGAACTGATTATACCCATCTCTGTGTAATCGTCAAAGAATATACGTGAAAATATATAAGTACATACAATCCGATTGGTATCTGTTGTTTACTGTCTGAACTCTTTTTAGCATATAAGATATTAAATGTTAGTTCTAATTTTTTTAAATAAAATTGCTAAGTACAATTGCTATTTTACTTGTATAAACTTGTAACATTCCTTCTTGATTCATGTAGTTAATATTAATAAAAACAAACATCAGGTAAGAGGGAAATTCAAAAAGATGGTACATTCCACCTCAAAAGTACATGACATAATAGTTACCACCACATACTGGTTTTAAAAAGTGATGGTAAATCTCATTGACCTATTAATAATAACGGGCCGAGCTTTGCCCTCTAAATTAACGCGAAGTGGTGATGACTACATCAGAGCAGTGTTGCCAACCCACTACAGACGATTCCCCCTGAATGCTCTGAATAATGCTTGAAAACCCCCTAAATTTCATCAAAAACCCCCTAAAAACGAGTAAATAAATTGTTATAAAAAAAATAACTCCTTTATATTATTGTGACAGTTATTTGTATAGACAAACGCATGTTTCCAGGAAATAAAAAAAATTGTATAAGTTTTTAACATATATTTAATCAATCTTTATTTAAACTTTCCAAAATAGTTCTCTTATAAAAATAATATACCTACATAGGGTAGCGGAGGGTATTGTTGGCAGGCCTCGATGATTGGCACCTCCATTTGTTTTTGGCTGTAAAAAGCACAATCCGCTTGTTTTCTACATGAAGTATTTTTTTTGCACAATGTATCATCCTTGTATGACGTGTTAGCGTGTTACACATACGACGCGGGCGTTAATTTGACAGGTCTGTTTGACAAGTCAGTGTTGCCAATAATGCTGGTGATTTATCACCAGTTCTGGTTGTTTTTCTTAATTTTAAATTACCTCGTGATTATTTTTTAAATTACTATATCTGGTGATTTTGGATACTATTAATTTTTTTCTTGGTTACCAAGAATATAAAACATTAAGCTCCTAAAAAAGTTAGTCGGAGTTAATTAGATACCGTTGGGTCCACAGTTGCGATGTGCGCATGCAGTGCAGCCATTTACAAACACTTAAAGGTAGGTTCCTATGCACTCAGGTATGTTTTTAAGTTTTGTTCTATTTTAAGCAAGTCAAGAGAAATTTGATAATGTTTAGGTGTAATTAATTTCCTTTTTTCTTCAGTGTTTCTAAGTTGTGTTCCATGTTTTCATAGTATGATATTTCCATATTTGTAAAATTAGAAAAAGAAGGTAGACGGCTTTTATGATACCGTGATACGATTGCGGAAAAAGGCATGGATGAGTTCACAATTCTTCTGTTGAACTTAAAACTGACGAAATCTATTATTTTTGTAGGAAAATCGAATAAATTACAATTTATACACCTATCCTTAATTTTGTTTGCAATAATGCAATACTCAAGTATAACAGTTTTCAATGTCCTCTACAAATACCCCTAAAAAATAAAACCCCCCAGATTTCCCCCATGGCTCAAAAAAACCCCTAAATCTAGGGGGAAAACCCCCAAGTTGGCAACACTGCATCAGAGGGAAAGTCAGACTACATCTTGACAGCGGCAAATTTAAATTTATCATTTTTTGAACTTATCTGTGAAAATTAATAAAAAAATTGTCTTAAAACAGTATTTTGACGATAATTAATATTTAAAAAAATAAAATCTGAAATTACTGTTAGAGACGCCATCTATGAAAGTGTCTTGATTTTATTTTAAATATTGATTAAAAAATTATAAAATAAAGGAAAAATCAAACAAAAGCTTTGCATCATATTCACTGTATTGTAGTAGGTTTTTGTGGTAGGTTCAATTACTGTTCATAAGAAGAACCTACAGGAACTTATGAGAGTAGTGAGTAGATAATATTTTTCAACCTTATTTTATTACACAATACACAAACAAAAATAACTTATTACATGTGGTATTTACAAAATAAGTATCTAAAAGGAACAATTTGTATTCAGTCTATAATAAACTATGCAAGACTATAATATTTTTTAAAAAAATAACTAAATACACCTATCATTTAATCTATTTTCCATCATTCTGTTCCGTGTTTTCTTCTATTTACCCATTTGTGTCTCATATTAACCCTGTATTTTCCCATTTAGAAAATTTCTTTCTGTCTTCACTCCTAAATATATATTAATACATAACTGAACAAAAATAACTTGCTAAATAAATATTTACTTTGTTTTTTTGAAGGAAAATATTCCTGCTTTTCCATTTTCCTCTTGGTTGTTGTTACCTTGTTTCTTCTTTGATCCTCATCTGTCATAGCCCCTTGAATGATTTTCCTGACTCTGTCAAAAGCTTCATCATCCAAGCCATGTATCCACAGATCACTATACTAGAAGATAGTATAACTTAATAGTAAAAAGTTTAGACAATGTTTAGCGCCGCCTGCCAACTGCAGGCAGTACTAAAATGGATCGAACCGATGAACCGGGAAATTTAAATATTATATATCTATTCCATTTTGTATTTACCTTAATAGTTTTTATTCTTCACTTTAAATGTTCGGAAGTAAAATAGTGGATGTATTTTAAAGTAAAATATACTACACATATTGCTATAATAACTTAGTAATAAATTAGAAACATATCTTTTTAGTAACGCTTTATTTTTATATGCAAAATTTATTTCTATTTCAAAATATTAAGGAGAAAGCATTCTAAATTATTCTTACATTTGAACTTATTTATTCCTTAAATGGAAATCGTCGATCTTCTCTTATAACATTGAATAAATTAGGATCTCCTGTAGCGTCCTACCACTCATGAAAACGAATTGATTTTGGATGTGGAAAACTTTTACATTTTGGTCACAATTTGACACATAACATTTTCTTGTCGGCATAATTACTAGGAAGTCTAGAAAAAAATGCTAATAAATAAATAAATTACTCGAATTATGCAGAATAAATACTTACGTACATGCAATTTTAAGAAATAAGTTAATACTTGTAATTTTGAAAACGTCAACAAAAATATTTAAAAAGCTATATAGTTACCATAGTTACTAAACAAATACAGGCAATTCTGTGCAGCTAAGCCCTGAAGTATCATGACTGATCCTAAAATTACATCAACAGATTTTAACATGCGCCCCCTACCAACTGCAGGCAGAAGTAAAACGATGTCTACGCAATCTTAATTTAACATTTCCCCCCCCATGTATCCAATTCATCAAATGTTCTTCCTGAATAGTTCGCCTATTTGGCTCATCCACTTGGTCCGCTACATGTTCCTTCATTTTCTCTTCCACAAACTGCTCAGTGTTATACACACTTTTGAAATTATGAAAATCGTAAAAAATTATGTTTATTTCACTTTACCACGCTACAATTAAATTTAATTTGTATGTTTTTTAATAACTTGCGATTTTAAAATTCTAACATAACCTAAACAAAAAGGCCCTTCCCCCCAACCCCGCGCGCAGAACTACTTCTGAACTAATAAATCAACAAAGAAAACTTATATAAACTAACACAAGATAATAAGTCTTTAAATAATACACTATTTAAAACAAATTAGAAAACAAACTAAAAAAAAACTTCAAAGAACCACTTCTGAATAAATAAATCAAATAATTCCTACACAAAGTCATCTACAGTGTTAGCTTACTGCTTCTGCTTAATTAATCACGAATATTTCCCTGCTTCCTCGTCTGATGGCGCTCGAAATCAAAACCCAATTGCCCCATAAATCTACGAGGAAAGAATAGAACAGGAGAGATAATAAAGTGGTGCGGGAATAGGTATAATTTAGACGAAAGTTACCACTTTAAGGCAGGTCAGTTATTGTTCAAATTGACTTCTTTAGTACTTTCATAATGGTGAATTTTGTGGCTTGTAGCCATTCTAAAACAACAAAAAAGAATAATCTCACTTTTTCTCTTCAACAGTAAAGTTAATTTCAAATTGGCATTCAACATAGGCAATAATAATTTAAAAAGAATGTATTTTGAATAACTTATCATATATCTGACAAGTCTGATTTGTGTTCAGTGACGTAACATAGATATATGCCTATATATAGATATACCTATAGGCATGTTCTTTTTAAATGTTTTCTTTAATACAGTTAGAATAAATGTTACTATATTAAAAAGAATAGAAGGAGTAAAAAATAATGCACTCATGATATTTCTTTAATTATTATTGGACTAAGAACCTATTTTGAATGATCATCATAGCTATGAACTATAGTCTCGACAAAACAAATATATTGCGTAAATGACCTAAATCGGTCAAGTTGTTCAGAAGCAGCGTTTTTCCGTCTACGCCATCATATCTATCGAATTTTTAGGAATCAGGAAAAAAACTAAATAAGATCACAAACTGGAATCGCTTAAACTGTTTATATTCATGTAAATAATACGATTTAATAAAAATATTTATATTTCTGTAAAATGTTTAACAATGCATAAAAATACAATATAATAAATTAAGTACTAATGTAATGGCATTCGTCTTCAATCTATGACTATAATAAATAAAAAATTGAAACAGGCAAGTAAAATCCACTGTGGATTGTGTCGATATAATGCCTGCATTCAAAGCCAGAAATACGCTCTCTTTATTCTGAATAAAGGAACTATTCTGGTTAAAAAAAAACTGAAACAAAAGTAGTTTTCCAAATAAAAATATATAGTTATTTGCCTAGAAATAATTATTTAAAAATATTATATCAATAAAAATAATCCTTTTCATTCGAATGAATGAAATTCAATAATTGAATAATGAATCTATTTCTTTATTTGTTTATTTCTATGATTTTAAAATAGTGGGGCATCTTGATTGAAAGGGTTGCGTCTGTATTTTCATTTAAAATTTTGAATCAGTCTCGTATATCGTTTGTAGAGGAATATATACATACGTGTTATTCTCGATATTTTAAAAAATTAATATACCTCGTGAAGTAGTGAAGTCGAGGCGCGCACCGAAATGGTTCGTACGTGGCATGGAAGTGGCGTCGTGACTACGTGGCATGTGGCAATTTTTAAACAAGTGAAATCAGTTGCGACAGCGCCATATCGATGCGCGCTGTCGCATTTCATTTCACTCGTTTAAAAATTGCCACATGCGACGTAATCACCACGCTACTTCCATGCCACGTACGAACCATTTCGGTGCGCGCCTCGACTTAGGCTGGACGCACACATGCAATTTTCAGTTGTGCAACAGTTTGGTCCTCTGAGTGACTGCAAAGCATTTGTATGAAAGTGCGCACACATGCAATTAACGTGCAACTATAAATTCTAGCAACCAAATAGTTTATTTTATCACAAACTAAACGATTGCGCAACTGCATGCAACTCATTTTTGTCATATAGGTTTAAACTGCAACTAAACAATTGCGTCAAAATAGTCAGTAACGTTCGGCAGCCGGCTAGAAAACATGTCTTCTCCCGAAGCACAAGGTGGCAAAGGCATTTTAAATTTTGATTTTTGTGAATTTAAAAGTTTATTTAACCAACCAGTAGGAGGCAATGTAGCATATGGAAGAAGTGATGGCTACCAGTTTCAAGGATTTGCAGTAAATTCAAATCGTTTATGCTCTATGGGCATTTATATCCCAAACAATTTGCCTCACACGAACAACCCATCGACATCGTCGACGCTCATGCCAAGCGATTCTTCACAATGTAGTGATTCTATGGATCCAGTTTCTCCGATAGACTGTTTTATTTAAATAATATTATATGCGCATATAAGATGTTTAGCATTATAGTTATTGATAGTTTTTCGACCGGAGGAACGGCATTTCTCCATTTAGTATCTTGGTATGTGATATAAGGCCCTATCTGATCCAGAAAAACATCAAAGCTCTTGACACTCATTCGGTAATAATTAAAGAGCTTTTCTGGATAACCTCGTAGCTCACCATGCAACATTTAAAATTCCCCATTTCTCAAACGTTGGCTTGTAAGGGGATGCACCCAATATCGCTTCTCTCTTTTAAGTTCCTTTCTCCTCCTTAGCTCAAGAGCACACACAGCAGTCAACTCAACGAAGCCCATAGTAACAGTGAAATTTATTAGTTGCTTGTGTGCGCACATCAGCAGACTAAACTATTTAGTTGCACAAATGTGCGCGGTTTAGTAGAAGGCAAATCAAACTGTTGCGAAACAGTAGCGCAACTGAAAATTGCATATCTGCGTCTAGCCTTTTAATATACAAGGAGTAGTGACAGTGAATGTGAACTATACGTTTACAATAATTTTAATTATTTGGTGTTTAGCTGAGATCCGCTTGTCTACATTTATTGCAGAACATAATTTGCCGTTTTTGGTAATGGATCATTTGCCAAAATTAATAACTAAAATTTGTCCCGATTCGAAGATTGCTAATGGCATATCGTCCGCCAGAAAGAAAACCACAGCTATTATTCGAAATAACACACACACAACATTTCTATACCGAATTTATATGTCATGAAATGCATCTGCCACTCATATCACTTAGTTGCTTCATACACATGCGAAAAATTGCCAACGTTCGTTGAAAACTTAACAAGAGATATTTTTTGAAGTGTAAAGTTCTTTAGGCGCGTTGCGGCTGATTGTAGGCAGTGAACAAGACTGACCCGTCACGCTCGGATATGTAATGCTCGGATATGTAACGCTCGTTCGAGTAATGTCGGCTCGAGTCGACTAAGGGAACAATTTTATTATTATTTAATTTCAATTAAATTGAAATTTAAATGAATAAATAAATTCATGTCCCAGAACTTGTTCGATCCCGAGACCGCACGGTTATGAAGCCGATATGTTACCATTAGACCAAGAGCGGGACAGTAAGCAAGTATTTATATCGTCTATTTATATATATATACAAGCGTCCTAAAATCTCCTTAATAATGCTTGCGCCCGAGGCAAGACAATCTCGAGTACGTTAAAATTTCTTTGTACTCACCGTCTGTAAAGTGACATTTGGCGCATGTGTAGCTCGACTGGGAAATACGTTTTCCCGGTTGAGGCGACTGTAAAAATTGAAAAAAACACTGGCACTTTGAAACATTTAAAAAAATCTAACTTGGTAGTAATAAAATTTAGTCTATAAAATACTACTTCCCTCCACTATTCTTCACTAAAAGTTGGGGAAATAGGAGTAATAATTAATAATTCTTCCAAAAAAATTGTGGCACCATCTATTTGACGACATTTTAAGCGACACCTTAAGCAAGATTCAAGAGCCATCTATTTGAACCACATCGACATTCATATTGGCAGTTCGGAATTGTTTGTATTTAAACCAAGAAACGCAATAAATGTGCGATAAATTTATAAATATAAGAATAAATACCTCATGTTTGCCATGTGTAAGAATATAATAACTTAATTTTACGGAAAGGTGAGTAATAGTTACGTACATGAAATGCTAAAATTAATTAGGTAATTTATCTTAGGTTAGGTATGATACCAATGACATTAATCAATAATTTTTTTTTTTTGAAGTGTAAACTTCTTTAGGCGCGTTGCGCTGATTGTAGGCAGTGAACAAGACTGACCTGCAACGCTCGGATATGTAACGCTCTTCGGGTAAAGTCGGCTAAGGGAACAAGATAAATAAATATATCATATAGAGGTATTTAATTTCAATTAAATTGAAATTTAAATGAATAAATAAATTCATTTCCCAGAACAGATTCGATTCGACCGCACGGTTATGAAGCCGATACGTTACCATCAGACCAAGCGAGGGACCGTAGGCAAGTATTTATATCGTCTATTTATATATACACATACGTCCGAACCCACCAAGCGTAAATGTAATAAATGTGCGAATATGTTTTATTTAATACGTTACTAAATATTATATGCGTGTATTTCGTATTATCTACGGTATTATTAACCTCGCCTTGATGAAGTTTACACTTCCGCCGTGTGGTTTTAAGCACACTCATTCTTCTTGTTAATTACTTCAACTCTAGTCCAAAAAGAATTAGCGAATTCCAAGAGGATCAATTATTTTGCAATGTTAAGATACATAAAATATTACACCCGTCCCAAACTAGATGGTTATCGGTCCATTCAGTTATTAAACGAATTCTAGAACAATACAATCCGCTCAGATTATATTTTACAACTGCTGTTGCAGATGGCGATGTTTCAATAGCTGAAAATATACTCGAGCATTTAAATAATCCGGTATTCAAAGTCATTCTGTTATTTCTGGATTATGTTTTGCCACTCTTTGATAATCTAAATCGTGAAACGCAGTCAGGATTGCCAAAACTTCACACTTTATTATAACGTATCCAATATTTTTCGAACAATTTGTGACTGTTTCCTAAAACGTAAGTATTTATTATCTATAGCATTAGAGAACATTGAATTTAAAAATCCACATAATTATCAAGCATTAGAAGATCTGTATTTAGGAGCAAATGTTGTAATTTATTTACAAGAAGGTGAGTTGAGTTCCGAACAAATAAAATATTTGCGACTTCGTTGTTTGGATTTTTATGTGGACAAATCACGACTAGATTTCCACTAAAAAACAACCCACTTAAAAAATGTAATTTTATTGACCCCGAGACAGTAAAAAGCGAAACTATAAGGACAATAGCAGACATCTTATTATCACAAAACGAACTTGAAAAATTTAGACAGCGAATGGAGACAATTAAGAAATTACACGAAACGCCAAAATTTCAGCAGAGATGTGTTGAAATTCTGGGCTAGTGTCAGGGCAATAAAACGTGGTGATGGATCGCATGTCTTTCCATTATTATGTAACTTTATTCTACATTTGTTATGTTTATCACATTCTTCCGCAAATGTGGAAAGAATTTTTCCCTCCATCAATTTAATGAATACTAAACAACGTAATAAATTAAGCAGGGAAACAATCACAGTACTTCTTCATAGTAAAACATATATTAATAAAGACAGCTGTTTCGATTTCAAAATAAACAACAAATAAAACACTAAAAGATATACCTGGTGACGAGTAGAGTTCATCACCTCTAAATACGCCAGTAGTTTTTGAAGTGTAAACTTCTTTGGGCGCGTTGCGTTGATTGTGGGCATTGAACAAGACTGAGCCGTCACGCTCGGCTATGTAACGCTCGTTCGGGTAAAATCGGCTCCAGTCGACTAAGGGAACGAGAGAAATATATCATATCGAGGTATTTAATTTCAATTAAATTGAAATTTAAATGATTAAATAAATTCATGTCCCCGAGCAGATTCGATCTCGAGCCGCACGGGTGAGAAGCCGGCACGTTAGCATCAGACCAGCTCGGGACTCGTAAGCGAGTATTCATATTGTCTATTTATATATATATTAATAAAATGCTAATCATGTATTCATTATTCATATTATAAATGCCTCATATTTGGCCAGCCAATAATTAATAAAATACAACCCTTATTGATTGTATTAAATTTTCCTATTACTCCTATTATAAATATGCACCGACTAGCCCAGATATCTATTCATAAGAAATACATTAGATTTCTAAAACTTGTATAACTGGTAGTATACCCATCAGTAATCTAAACTCTTTCAGTTCATAGTATTTTAATACTAGTAGTTTTTATATTTTACAGTTGGTTTAACTACGCTTGTGATAAAACTTCAATCCATTCTTTAAGAACTCATCTCATATCGTGTCAGTGGTCCGCTTTGAATTAAATTACTGTATAAAATAAGTAATTAACCTTTCTTTATTATATTGTAGAACTGGTAAGTAACATTTATTTGCATATATCAAATAAAATTAAATATGTTTTTCTATTTACTGTTACAGATTAGGTATAAATCTCTTGTCAAGCCAATGTTTATATTTGATGAATACTTTAGAGCAATAAAACTACAAGCGATATAAATATTCACAAGTTTAATAAATGTCGTGAATAAAAAATTATAGAGGTTGAATTTAAAGGAACATCAACAAATATCTTATTTACAAACAAGACTGTAAACCTATCCAAATGACGTTTTTAATGCACTTTGAAGTTGTGGAATAATAATAACAATCCTTTTATTTTAATGTACTTTATAAGATAAATATTTCTTTATATATTAAAGATTTAGAACCACTTTTTTTAATGAATATTTTAAGACACCAATAATTGTTCTTTTCAAATAAATTACAAGAGAAACGTACGAATAAATAATTAATTGAGGTTATACGAGTTTCAATTTATCTAACTAGAAAAGATTTAAATTCCAATTGATAATACTTTTAGATTTGCATACTTAATAACATTCTAATTTTATTTTAAACAACAGTATGACTCTATTACTGAATTATATAAATATTTTCCAAAATATACGTAATCTTTATACGACCTGAATACACTATGTCGATAATATATGCTTCTAGTTTCAACTGGTTAACAGTATCTTCGTAAGATGTTATCCTTATGTTCTAGATGATCATTGTAGTCTGAATAACCTTCTTCAATGTTGTTTTGGGCCTATTGTCACTGAAAACTGGTTCTGCAATGTGAATATACCTCGATACTTCAGGATCTTGACAATATCTCTCTTCGACGATGAAAAAATTGTGCAACTCCAACCATGGACTTCAAAATCTCTTCGTTCAATGCTGCCTTTGCACTTCTGAACCTCTACGATTGACTGCTTGAAGTAATTAGTTCTCAGAACTGCTATTATTATTTATCTTCAAAGAAATGGTTCTCGGGACTGCTTCAAAAAATTGTTTCTCGGAACTGCTACCATTAATTAACTCCAAAGAAATGGCTCTCGGGACTGCTTTTAAGGTGAGTAATCTTAAATTATATACTTTAAATTAACTTCTCCTTTCCTAAAATTTTTATATCACTTGGAATTATTTTTCTCGATGAACTTTGTATCAAGAAATTAAATTTGAACACTTTTACTTTATTTTAATTTATTCTATTAATAGATTTTTGAGTTTTAATATTATACTTCGCTAAAACGCGACCGTTTTTCTTCAAAATTATTTCGCATCTCTTGTTTTTATTATTCATCCCCTAGACAACCCTCTACTTTTTCAAATCCACCAATCAATTTCTTCTGCAAATACCTTCTAAACAACATAGAATTTAAATCTTTTTATATGTTTTGAATATCTTCTAATATTAATAACTTTACTAATTTAATTCTTTTCAGCTTTTAAATAGCATCTTATGTACTTTAAACATTTTTTAAGCTGGTTCCTATCAATTTACTAACCGGTTGTCAAAATGACATTTTAAATGTCACATCCGGTGATATGAATTTTGAAATGTGATTTTATTCCAATTTAGCTATTCATTATTCAATATTAATTTTTTTAATTACCTTTAACATCATTAACGTCAATTGAATATGTTCTTACACAAATAATAACTTATCCTACAATATACTAATAACATTTTAAATCTCTTCTCTCTCTAGATTTTGGTAACTACAATGAAAAATGAAACTACTCAATCCCTCAACATACAGGATGACTACAACCTCAAGAAATACTACTCATATAAAGAACATTGTTATCTTTATCACGTAATTATAAACAAGATTCAAATAAAATTATTCCAAAACATCATTATCATTAATTTCAATAATTAAGTTAATTTTGATGACCAAGTTCATAAATTTAATATTGTTACAGTCTATATTTGTATTGTAACATTTGCCCCTTTTTAATAAATGTAAATTTTTAACTTCTAAAATAAAATTTATATTTATTAAACAATCATTAAATATAATACAACATAAATTATTACTCCATCATCATCATATATAATTAATTGTTTGCCATTACTATATGCAATTATTCTATTTTAAAAACTCTAAGTTTTATTCAAGTTCATCATTTTTTTTTTTTAAATAATAACAATAACAACCAATAACTTAACAACCTTATTTTTTTTTAATGTACTTTCAAAATTTATATACATTTAATTAATCAACCCAATATTTCTGTAAATTTAATATTCTAATCCATATTCCTATTTATAATACTTTATGTGTGTGCTTTGTACCAGTTACACTCATTCATCTCTATTGCTTATATCTTGATAATAATCCTGTAACATAGACACATGATATCTACCTCTAATATAATTTGTATTTGGTTCTATTAACTCATAAGTATTTTCTCCTAACTTTAGATTAACTTTATATGGTCCAATGTATGGCCTTAACAACTTCCCCATAATATTTTTCTTTCGATCAGTAACCCTCAAATTCTTCACAATAACTAAATCTCCTATTTCGTAACTTTTAAACTTCTTTTGTTTCTCCATTTGTTTTTGTTCCCATATCATTTTTTTACGTTTTGATCTTTCTCTCACCAATTCATACCTTTCACTTAAATCGATTGTTTCTTGATTATCCCATGGTCTTTCTGGCATTTCTCCCAAAAATACCGTTATTGGACATAAATCATGTACTGAACTATGCGTATGATTCATTACCTTCTCAATTTGACCAAGATGTCTCGCCCATCTATTATGTTTATCTGTTAACAATATTCTTAAATATTTTAAAGTTTCCCTAACATATCTTTCTGTTGGATTTCCTTGAGGATGTCTATACGAGGAAAAATAAGCTTTAATATCTTGATTATACAAATATTCCTTATATCTGTCATTATTAAAATAAGTAGCATGATCTGATAATATAGCTAATGGCTTCCCATACATAAAAAAATACTCCTGTAACGATTGTAATACAGTTTCAGTATCGCATTTGCTTGTTGGTATCAATTTTACAAACTTAGAAAAAATGTCACAAATAATTAGTACATGTCGATATCCTTTTGTACTTGGCAACATATTAGATAAAAAATCGATAGATATCAATTCTAACTTGTCATTTACCATTATGCTTTTACTTATATTTTGATGTGTAATGTTTTTATCTTTCGCCAATTCACATAATCGACACTTCTTAATTTCACTTTTTATTATCCTTTCATCATTTTTACAATAAAAAGCTTCCCTAAATATCAACCAGCATTTTCGTGCCCCAATATGCAAATACTTTTCATGTATATAATTAGTTATTTCTCTAGTATGTTCTTCATTTGTTACAAAAACTTCAGTTTTACCAATTTTCTTTATAATTATCTCCTCTTTTATAGTCATTTCCTTAAAATCTCCTAATTCTTCCAATATTTTTCTTATATCATCAAACATAGGTAACTTCTGTATGTTTTTAAGATATTCCAAAGATAAAATCCCCGATTGATTCAAAATTACCAAATTCACTTCCAAACTAGTTCTTTTATTAGTTCCATCTTTTCTACTTAGTACATCTGCTGTTATCATTTCTTTACCAGGCCTATATCTTACTTCCATATCATATTGCTGTATAATCAAAGTCCATCTATAAATTCTATTATTATTTAATCGTGTATTCATAATGTTCACTAATGCCTTATGATCTGTCTCTAAGATAAACCTCTTAGCAATTAAATAATATCTTAATTTAGTAATTGAAAAAATAATTGCCAGCATTTCGAGTTCTGAGGTGGAATATCGACTTTCGCAAGGTTTAAGTGTTCTAGAAATAAAATATATAGGTACTTCTTGATTATCTTTGATTTGTATCAATTCTGCGGCAATAGTATGATTTGAAGCATCTGTACGTACAATAAATGGTAAAGTGAAATCTGGATGTTCTAAATGTAGGTTTTCCACAAAATTCTCTTTCAACTTCACAAAACATTCTTCACATTCCTTATTCCAATTCCATTTGTTTCCTTTCTTAAGTAACTGTAATAAAGGTAACGTTTTTTCACTGAAATTGTGCACAAATTTCCTGTAATAATTCAGCATACCCAGAAAACCTCGTAATGATTTTAATTTTGTAGGACGTGGAAAATTTTTAATTTCATCCAGTCTTTGTGGATCCAATTGTATACATTTTTCAGTCACAACATATCCTAAATAATTTACCTGATTCTTAAAAAATTGACATTTCTTTAAGTTCAATTTCATTCCTTCTTCTCTTAACGTAGTAATTATAATATCTAAATGTTTGATATGATCCTCATAACTATTGGAAAAAATTATTATATCATCGAGATAATGTAATGCAAACTCTTCATACTTATCAAGTATTTTATGTAAAAATCTGATTAAAGCTGCAGGGGAAGTCTTCACTCCGAACGGAGCCACGCGGAACGAAAATACACAACCATTCACACTGAATCCACAATATTTCCTAGATTCTTCATCTAAATTAATTAGCCAAAATGCATTTTTAAGATCCAACTTACTATAAACACTTTTATTACCACATTTTGTCAATAATACATCTATGTTTTGAGGTGTTTCGTGCTCAGAACGTAATCTTAGGTTTAATGAGCGAGCGTCAAGGCAGATTCGTAAAGATGCGTCTTTCTTCTTCACTATAACTATAGGATTAATAAAATAACTATTAGACCTTTCTATAATACAAGAATCTTCTAAACGTTTCAACTCCTTATTTACTTGTTCTTGATAGTAGTACGGTATAGGATAATTTTTACAAGTCAATGGTGAATCATCAGTAACCACTAGTTTATGTTCATAATTTCTTGCGAAAACAATTTCTTCATTAATTAACGATATATTCCTATATAAAATCTCTATTAACTTATGCTCCAAAACTTTATCCTTTATGTCCTGTAATTTAATTTTCCTTTCAATATCTTCATAATTATTTATCGTATCATTTCTGTATTCCTCTTCCATCTCTTCATCATAATTCTCATTCCATTCTTCATTATTAATATTATCATGTACATTATCATTTTCAATTATTAAATTATTCATTTCTATACTTAATATATTCTTCTTATAATCATTATAAACATTTTTCTCTTCTTCACTTAATTCTTTTACTATTTTGCATATATTCTCTTTTATATAAATATTACCTTCTTCAAAATTCATAACCATTCCTAACTTTCTAATATTATCTATACCAATTATACAATCATAAAATAAATTTTCCAGGACATAAAATTGCATAAAATAACTTTCTTTACTTATAATCACTTCTGTATTAAAGCATTGTTTTATTGTTCCCATCTTCTTTCTATTCGCTGTAATAATATCAGTTCCTTTTATCTTAATCACACTATTTAAATACCCTTTGACTTGTTTAACTTTACTCTCTTGTATTAATGTAATCTCTGAACCACTATCTATTAAACATGTTAAAACAATATTCTCAATTTCTATCTTAATAAATGGCAAACCAAAATCTTGTACTATAGATACTTCTTCATTATTTTTAAATATACTCTCAGGTCTTTGATAAAATTTAATTGTCTGTACAGTAATACAATTGGGTTGATTATTTACCTCCTCTTCTAACAATGAGATGTGCTCGGTTTTGAATTCTGATATGAATCTTCCTTCAAAATCGACGTTTTTTTTAATTCAACATCATCATTTTTCGCATTATTCTCTTCATTTTCTACCCACCTGATATTATGTATCGATCTCTGTCTACTTTCGCCTTGATTATCCTTAGATTTATTTCCATAATATTGTCTATTTTGGGAATTATAATTTGTACCAGAAAATGGTGTATACCCTTTATCATTATTATAATTTCTAGGATCTGACTGATAAATATTACCACTCCTATTACCATAATTATTAAACCCTCCTCGTACTGGAGTATTCTGATTATATATGTTTGGCGAAGACCTATTATAATTTGAACTCCTATAATTTCCATTATAGTCATTTTGATCTCGTTGATTTCCACTTTTCAAATCCGTATTATGAAAATAATTTGACCTACCATTGTTATTTATTCGTTGATTACCATTATTGACATTGTTTCTAGGTAAAGATGAATAATTATTTGCATTAACGTCATTAAAATCATCTAATCTTCGTAAGATTTCAATTAAAGAATCCATATCATTTACCTTTTGGCAAATTATGGCTTGTGTATCTGTATAAATAAAGTGATTTAACAGTTGACTAGCAATCATGTATTCATTAAGATCACTAACATACTTGCACTGATTATACATCCTTGAAGCATAAGCCTCTCTTGTTAAATTACCATGTCTATATTTTGCGGTTAATAATCTAATTTTAGCTTTATTTTGATGCGATTCATTCCAGAAATTTTTCTTGAACATATCTTCAAATTGATTTATATCTTGACAGTTATCCTCTATTCTCTGAAACCATTCCAATGCACTATTATTCAACGTAGATCTTATTACCTCCATTTGATGCTTTAAAGATGGAATATCTTCTAAATACTTCATAATATTCCTTAAATACGTCATCGGATGTATCCCTGTTTTATCTGCCCCAAATTGAGCTATGTTCTCCACTTTAGTATAATTGGAACATTGATGTGCTACTGTAGAACTGGATCCTATGTTTTTCATGTTAACTGATATCTTTTTGATTTCTTCTTCTAATAATTTTCTTTTAACTTCCTGTTGCTGTAAATTCTCTTGTAACATTTTAACCTCTTCTGTCTTATGTTGATTTAAATTTGCAACTTCATTAATAAAGGTATTTTCATAAGTTCCCAATTTCTTTTCTAATTCCTTTTCACAATTAACAAGTAACTTTTCCTTCCTTTTCTTACAAACCTCTTCATTCCTGGTTATCGCCTCTAGTAACATTTTTCTTGCATTTTCACATTTGTTCTTATCTGTTTTCAACACCTCATATACAATATCTACTTTTGTGTTTACTATCTTAGTAACTTCTTTATTTATGTCGGCTTTAACTAGTACCATTTGTTCTTCTGTTCGTTTAAATATATCTGAAACTAATCTACTTTCCATTTCTTTAAACTCATGTTTTAACTGATTCATTTTCTCTACATTCCTTTCCTCTAAATCCTCCATATTTTTCTTAATAACTTTCTCTAAATTTTTTATATTAGCATCCTGTTTTTCTTGTGAAGTCTTACTATTTTCTTCCAAATCTTTCTTCATATCCTCTCTTAAATTTTTCATATTCAAATCCTGTTTTTCTTGTAAATTCTTCATATTCGTATCTTGTGTCTCTTGTAAATTCTTCATATCTTTCATATCTTCTCTCATTTTTAACAACAAATCCATCACCGGATTTTGTTCACTCTGATAAGTTTCATCTCCACTCTCTGAACCTTCCTCATCCCCTTTATCCCCTTTCTTGCTACGTGTCTGCATCATTATAAAAGTCTCTTAATAATACCCCTAATAACACTCTGTATTTAAATAAAAACTTACACACTTTCTATACTATGTTGTATTATATCACTTATTTACTATTAACCATTCTTTAATAATGTAAGCCACATAAATGTATCAACCTGTACCAAAATAAAGAAATCACACTGTATAGTTATTATTATTTGTATGATTACCCTCTACTATCCCAACAATTATGTTAAATGTTGTCAATCACCTAAAGAAAATAATACCTTTATACTTTTTTAAAAAAAAAACAAATACCTTTTACAATTTTTTAAATAATTACCCTTCGTTTTTAAGTATTACTAAATATAATATTGGTGATAAATGTGCTATCTCCAATATCGCCCCAAGTTGCTATGCGCCAATAATTAATAAAATGCTAATCATGTATTCATTATTCATATTATAAATGCCTCATATTTGGCCAGCCAATAATTAATAAAATACAACCCTTATTGATTGTATTAAATTTTCCTATTACTCCTATTATAAATATGCACCGACTAGCCCAGATATCTATTCATAAGAAATACATTAGATTTCTAAAACTTGTATAACTGGTAGTATACCCATCAGTAATCTAAACTCTTTCAGTTCATAGTATTTTAATACTAGTAGTTTTTATATTTTACAGTTGGTTTAACTACGCTTGTGATAAAACTTCAATCCATTCTTTAAGAACTCATCTCATATCGTGTCAGTGGTCCGCTTTGAATTAAATTACTGTATAAAATAAGTAATTAACCTTTCTTTATTATATTGTAGAACTGGTAAGTAACATTTATTTGCATATATCAAATAAAATTAAATATGTTTTTCTATTTACTGTTACAGATTAGGTATAAATCTCTTGTCAAGCCAATGTTTATATTTGATGAATACTTTAGAGCAATAAAACTACAAGCGATATAAATATTCACAAGTTTAATAAATGTCGTGAATAAAAAATTATAGAGGTTGAATTTAAAGGAACATCAACAAATATCTTATTTACAAACAAGACTGTAAACCTATCCAAATGACGTTTTTAATGCACTTTGAAGTTGTGGAATAATAATAACAATCCTTTTATTTTAATGTACTTTATAAGATAAATATTTCTTTATATATTAAAGATTTAGAACCACTTTTTTTAATGAATATTTTAAGACACCAATAATTGTTCTTTTCAAATAAATTACAAGAGAAACGTACGAATAAATAATTAATTGAGGTTATACGAGTTTCAATTTATCTAACTAGAAAAGATTTAAATTCCAATTGATAATACTTTTAGATTTGCATACTTAATAACATTCTAATTTTATTTTAAACAACAGTATGACTCTATTACTGAATTATATAAATATTTTCCAAAATATACGTAATCTTTATACGACCTGAATACACTATGTCGATAATATATGCTTCTAGTTTCAACTGGTTAACAGTATCTTCGTAAGATGTTATCCTTATGTTCTAGATGATCATTGTAGTCTGAATAACCTTCTTCAATGTTGTTTTGGGCCTATTGTCACTGAAAACTGGTTCTGCAATGTGAATATACCTCGATACTTCAGGATCTTGACAATATCTCTCTTCGACGATGAAAAAATTGTGCAACTCCAACCATGGACTTCAAAATCTCTTCGTTCAATGCTGCCTTTGCACTTCTGAACCTCTACGATTGACTGCTTGAAGTAATTAGTTCTCAGAACTGCTATTATTATTTATCTTCAAAGAAATGGTTCTCGGGACTGCTTCAAAAAATTGTTTCTCGGAACTGCTACCATTAATTAACTCCAAAGAAATGGCTCTCGGGACTGCTTTTAAGGTGAGTAATCTTAAATTATATACTTTAAATTAACTTCTCCTTTCCTAAAATTTTTATATCACTTGGAATTATTTTTCTCGATGAACTTTGTATCAAGAAATTAAATTTGAACACTTTTACTTTATTTTAATTTATTCTATTAATAGATTTTTGAGTTTTAATATTATACTTCGCTAAAACGCGACCGTTTTTCTTCAAAATTATTTCGCATCTCTTGTTTTTATTATTCATCCCCTAGACAACCCTCTACTTTTTCAAATCCACCAATCAATTTCTTCTGCAAATACCTTCTAAACAACATAGAATTTAAATCTTTTTATATGTTTTGAATATCTTCTAATATTAATAACTTTACTAATTTAATTCTTTTCAGCTTTTAAATAGCATCTTATGTACTTTAAACATTTTTTAAGCTGGTTCCTATCAATTTACTAACCGGTTGTCAAAATGACATTTTAAATGTCACATCCGGTGATATGAATTTTGAAATGTGATTTTATTCCAATTTAGCTATTCATTATTCAATATTAATTTTTTTAATTACCTTTAACATCATTAACGTCAATTGAATATGTTCTTACACAAATAATAACTTATCCTACAATATACTAATAACATTTTAAATCTCTTCTCTCTCTAGATTTTGGTAACTACAATGAAAAATGAAACTACTCAATCCCTCAACATACAGGATGACTACAACCTCAAGAAATACTACTCATATAAAGAACATTGTTATCTTTATCACGTAATTATAAACAAGATTCAAATAAAATTATTCCAAAACATCATTATCATTAATTTCAATAATTAAGTTAATTTTGATGACCAAGTTCATAAATTTAATATTGTTACAGTCTATATTTGTATTGTAACATTTTATATATATATGTTGTCACTGGATTCCGGGTTTTCTTCCGCGTTTCCACTGCTTGGTCTTTGGAAAGACCGATGCTGGTTTCTTGACGACGTTTCGGCAAAATCACACTTGCCATCTTCAGGTCTGCGATAACTGTCTGCTTCTGCTTCTTGTTATTCGTAAACTGACGTTTTCGGGATTCGGATGGTGGTTATATACTCCGTTAGCGTTTCGGTTGGTTGCCCTTGGACGAGTGTGTGCATGGTTCCGTGTCGATGGGCTCGTGTTTGGTGTGTGACGGCTGGTTTGCGATGTAGAAGTATTAGTTTGGTGTTCTTTGTTGGTATCTTTTCTTGTTAGTGCTGGTTTCCATGCTGTTGGTAACCTCTGGGTATCATCTCGTGAATTCAGAATGTTCGGATGTTTTTCAATTTCGATGGCTTCCCTGATGATTCTGGTTTTAGTATGTTCGATGTTCGCTAATAGTTTGGTGTTACTGAAGTCTATCGTGGAGGATGTTTCTTTTACATGTTGAGCCAGAGATGAAGTTTTCTCGTCTTTTCTTACGGAATTTTTGTGTTCGTTTCTTCATGCGTTTACCCCTCTGTTCGTTTGTCCAATGTAAGTTTTTTCACAGTTGACACACGGAATTTCATAAACTCCTTGGTTTTCTAAAGGTATTTTTGTTTTAGGGTTTCGAAGGACTGTACTGATTTTTCTGTCTGCTTTAAATGTTGTTTCAATGTTGTGTCTTCGTAGGATTTTGGATATTCTATCGGTGGTGCCTTTAACATAGGGTAAGTAGGTTTTGGCAGTTGGTGTTTCTTTTTCCTCTTGTGGTGTTGTTGGTTTCGGCTTGGATGCTCTTTTGATAGCAGATTCACTGAAACCATTCTGCTGGAGTGCCTTGTGGAGTTTGTCCATTTCTTGGGTGATGTTATCTTCGTCTGCTAATCTCTGCGATCTTGTCACTAGGGTTTTCACTACTGATTGTAACTGAGCTGGGTGGTGGTGAGACTGAGCGTTCAGATATCTGTCTGTATGGGTGGATTTTCGGTATACCGTGTGACTTAAGTTCCCATTTTCTTTCTTCTTGACCAAAACGTCGAGGAATGGTAATTCGTTGTTCGATTCTATTTATCGTAAATTTTATTTTTGGATGGATTTTGTTTAAATGTTCCAGGAAGATGTCGAGGTGGTCCATTCCATTTGTCCAGATCACGAAAGTGTCATCGACGTAGCGTAGCCAGAGTTTGGGTTTGTGGGTGGCCGTCCTTAGTGCTGTTTTTTCTAAGTTATCCATAAAAAGGTTTGCTATTACTGGTGATAGCGGAGAACCCATTGGGGCGCCTTCTATTTGTCTATAGCGCGAAGATCAACGCTATAGACAAATAGAAGGCCAAACTCCATAAGGCACTCCAGCAGAATGGTTTCAGTGAATCTGCTATCAAAAGAGCATCCAAGCCGAAACCAACAACACCACAAGAGGAAAAAGAAACACCAACTGCCAAAACCTACTTACCCTATGTTAAAGGCACCACCGATAGAATATCCAAAATCCTACGAAGACACAACATTGAAACAACATTCAAAGCAGACAGAAAAATCAGTACAGTCCTTCGAAACCCTAAAACAAAAATACCTTTAGAAAATCAAGGAGTTTATAAAATTCCGTGTCTCAACTGTGAAAAAACTTACATTGGACAAACGAACAGAAGGGTAAACGCAAGAAGAGACGAACACAAAAATTCCGTAAGAAAAGACGAGAAAACTTCATCTCTGGCTCAACATGTAAAAGAAACATCCCACACGATAGACTTCAGTAACACCAAGCTATTAGCGAACATCGAACATACTAAAACCAGAATCATCAGGGAAGCCATCGAAATTGAAAAACATCCGAACAATCTGAATTCACGAGATGATACCCAGAGGTTACCAACAGCATGGAAACCAGCACTAACAAGAAAAGATACCAACAAAGAACACCAAACTAATACTTCTACATCGCAAACCAGCCGTCACACTCCAAACACGAGCCCATCGACACGGAACCATGCACACACTCGTCCAAGGGCAACCAACCGAAACGCTAACGGAGTATATAACCACCATCCGAATCTCGAAAACGTCAGTTTACGAATAACAAGAAGCAGAAGCAGACAGTTATCGCAGACCTGAAGATGGCAAGTGTGATTTTGCCGAAACGTCATCAAGAAACCAGCATCGGTCTTTCCAAAGACCAAGCAGTGGAAACGCGGAAGAAAACCCGGAATCCAGTGACAACACATACTACTACCCGCGGAAACCTGAAAGAGAATATATATATATATATATATAATTAAATTTCTTGGACGATTTAGAGGTCATACTAATTTCAAATTAATTTAAAATTAGTTTAATTGTTAATTAGGTAATTTTAATTAACAATTAAACTAATTTGAAATTGGTATGACCTCTAAATCGTCCAAGAAATTTAATTATACACGGTGGCCAGAAAAATGCGGACAAACGCCAGGTAGAACGATTCTTTGTTCAATTCTGAGGCGATAATCTTAATCCAAAAAAGTTATACGGTCCTTCCTTACCAATGGTTTACAAAAAAAAAAAAAAAAAAAAAAAAGCACTGTACTATTTTTTTCAATTAAGATTGTCAACTCAGAATTAAACAAAGATTTGGCCTGCGTGGCGTTTGTCCGCATTTTTCTGGCCACCGTGTATATATTGTACTAGGGAGGGTAGATATTATAATTGTAAATACTTATAATCGAATATAAGCCAAAATAATTCAAATCTTGTTATATTATTTTTTATAATATCTCCTCTCTCACCTAGTCATTCAAGTTTACTAAATATAACCACTGTTAATTATATGCCAATATTTATGTAACACTCAGTATATAGAATTTACTATATCTATACACTATTATATGAGATTTCAATTTTTCAAAGCTCAGTATTTTATTTTAATATGCCCAAACACTCTCTCAGTTTTCTATTTATCCAATTAATTTACTATAATTCTTTCCTTCTTAATATATTTTAGATATGATAATTTATCTCCAACAAATTCAAATAATTACTTATTATGCACTTCTTTACTGTAAATAAAATTTCGTCAAATGAAACCAGTATTGATTTTGACTACACAGTACTTGCAGTACATTAATTTTTATAACGATGTAAGCATGGCATTTGCCGCTATGAACTGATCGTAACAATAACCTCTTAATCTCATCAAATGAAACTGTTAAAAATATTCCTTGTGAATACGTGATGAGTTTTTCTAAAGTATTATTCCTTTACTTGGATACGATTGTAAGGTATGTTCACTTTTCCCATCAAAATTAAACTTATAAATGTTATATTGTTTTGTTTCTCTTTTAGGTTATCGACACAACAAATCTCTATTTATAATATGAAAGTGTCTTGTACCATAGTTCTATTTAACCAAATGAAAGAAGAATATCACTATAATAATCGTTTAATGGCAAAAACTGTGTAAAATATGATTCAAATAATTATTCAACACATTTCCAAAACATTAACAAAACCAATTAAACCTGTCTAATATAACCTGTGCGACTATTGACAACATGAAGGATTATTAAGAGCTTATCTACTCGATAAGGTATGTATGAGAATTAATTTAATATAAATCTTTCACTTTAGCATTCATATGCATACACAAATTCAATAATTTATAGAAAATATCTTTACGATCAAATATTCAAATACTTAAGTAGGTATATTTTAGTTCTAAAATTACGAAAATTTACTAAATGTACACATACTGATATTTATGATTTAAAAAGAGATTTAAAACCTTTACATAGAATCTTTATACAATCCTCTTTATAGTATTCAGTATATCTTGATCACTTTAATGTATTTTTCTCGAAGACAATCATATAAATTTAAACTGTTTCTTTAAAATAAAGAAAATATACAACCTCCCAATAATATTGCTATTCTTTCTTGGTGTTTTTCAAATAATACAATCCACTTTCCTTGCAGGTTCTCGTTATATGATGTTGGAAATTTTGTGTATCTTCTTCGTACAGATGAACAGCCTTCCAGGACTCGTTATATACCTGGGATGATCCTCTGGTTCTCTACTCTACGTGTTCGACAAAAACAGGATGTATCTTGTGGTGACCTTGTACATACAGGATATCTTCAGGAACTGGAACTTTGTACTGCACGTGTGATTCTGTCTGGTAGAAATCCCTCGTGATTATAAAATAATATGGACCTTTTCTACGGGTTCGACAAACTGGATGTATCTTGTGGTGACCTCGTAAATACAGGATATCTTCTGGAATTGGAACTTTATACTGCACGTGTGATTCTATCTGGTAGGAATCCCTCGTTTTTATAAAATACTTTGGACCTTTTGAGAACTGGAAATCCGCTTAGACCTCTCGTACAACTGATAAGATAAATACTCCGCTAGGACTTTATACTTGATTGGTAAGTTTTTATTTTATTTTGCTATTTCCTTTTCTTCTAAAATTTAAATTGATTTATTATTTTATGCTTCTTTACAAATATTTTTTTCTTCAAACGTCAAATTATTATTTCCAAAGCTGAAATAAACACTTTTCGCACCAACTTTCGCGGTTTTCGTGATTCTAATGTACAATTTTCGGAATAAAACTTTAATTTTCCGAAAATTACACGCACCTCTTTTGAAAAATTATTTTTCAATTCTCGTTTTGTTATATCTCCCAGACAACCTTTTCATTTTTATAATTACCTCCAATAAAATTCCTTTTCTAATACTTCTTGTTCAAAATAGTTTTTTAAACATTTAAATGATTAGTTTCAGAGCTTCCAACTTTCAGTAAACCTTCTGTATTAAATCTCTATTATTTTATAATAATGAATTACTAATATTTAGCACTTCTAAATGCTTTACTAACAAAATTTTATGTAAATGTCAATTTTGACAGATCCGCTTATTCAAACTTTGCCCGCGTAATTATATACCAATTTCTATCCTTCATATTTTAATATTCAGCATTAATTTACTTTGCTTAGCAATATTTTAAATTAGACAAGTTTTACAAAGTTATAAACCACATTTTAACAAAAATAATAAATTTTAAATCTCCATTTTCAGAATTTAAAGAAAATTGAGGCAACAAAGAACTTGATCCACTACTATTCCTTCAAGAATTGTCTACCATATGAATGTACTCAACTTTACAATAATGAACAACTATTATAAGTATACACAACTGTTCTTTTTAGTTTAGATATTTTTATTTTAACCGTCAATAAATAAAATAGTAAAATAAAATAATCCTTCAAATTTTGTCAATAATATACAATGCCAGTCACTAATATTTGTTCCCCATTTCATATGCCCCTTTTAATAAATGTAAATTTAAACTCGAATCAAAATTTATATTTATTAAACAATTACTGATAAATTACCTGTATAACAATGTGTTCAAAACAATATTTTAATCAATCTACATCCTATAACTACCCAAAAATGAATCTTCTGTTATTTGGTAATATTATTTAAACTTTTATTTATAACTATCTGTACATTACAAAGTTTTCAATTATAACTATTATTGACACTCATATTTATACATCTAACTTCTTTTTAAGTCAATAGTAATATAAGTATTTCTAGTTCTTTTTTTAATAAAAAAAATGAGACCTTATTTATTTAAATGGATGTCTAAGCTTTGTATAAATATTTTCCTTCCTAATATTTCTCATATTTCATAAGATTTTCCTACTGATGTTCTAATACCTAATAAAAAAACTATCTTCTATTTGCCATAAAAAAAAAAAATTTAATATTCCTTGAATTTTATGTTTATCTTTTCAGCTTCATAAACATTTTTTTAACATTTCACTCTGTAACTAACTTTCACACTAATAGGTGATTAACATACCATTTTTTTCTGTTTATACTCTATTTAATTCCTAGCCTTTTTATATTATAATTCAACCATGCTTACATATTATATATTATTTTCTTTATATATTGTTCTCATACGAACACATTCCCTCAATACCTATAATTGACATTTTCGTCATCCCCTATACTTTCATTTATGGAAAGTCCATATTTTTATTTTAACTTATCGTTTTTAAAGGCTTACGTTACCTATATAATTCTTTTTAAGACACTTTTGGTCCTATATTTTATATCATTTTGGGTATTATTCACCCTTTAACACATATTCTCTATATAATAATCCCATATTCTCATGGTACTCTTAATATTTTCTATTTATAGTAAGCATTTACTTTCATCTGACATAATACATTAAAAAGGCTCTTCCTTACTTCTTCCTTTATCACCTAAATTGTTTGTTAAATCTTGATAATTATTTTATAACTTTATTAAGTGCTTTAATTATTCTGAAACATTCTTTTTGTTTTCAAATATGGCTCATGTTTAATTTTTTTCTATACTATCCCATTATTCATTTCTTTTCATATTTATACTTGACAATTCTATTTACTGGTGTACATACTTATATTACCTTCTCTTATGGTTTTTTTTTTTTTTTTTACAAATTTATTTACAATATGGGAATGAGAAAATAACTTATATTCAACTTTTTCTTTTTAAATTAATACTAACTAATACTTATAACAGTTCTATAACTAAATTAAACTAATATAAATCCGTAGTTCCATATCTAAATTCCCTAACTGGTAATCTCTCTCTAAATTCATATTCTTTTTTCGAAAAACAAGAACTTGTCTGTATCCATGTATATTTATTTCATCATTATCTCTTTTATTCACTAATAAAAAGAGAAATTTAATATGCCCCTTTCTTATCACTTTATTAACCGTATCTGGTCATGCCCCTGTCTTATTATAAGGTATTTATGTCCTCCTAACACTTCAGTACTATATGATTATTTATTTTCTAATAAACAACAGGTCTCTATTTGTCAATAACTTTTAAAATTTTGAGATCTACATGTTACTTGGATAAGCAGGTATCGTAAGTACCTTCAGAAGACGATCTCCTTTCTTATCTTCTGTCCTGACTAAAACTTCCTAGGTATGAATTAGTATGATTCAAAGAAATAATGTCATTTCTCCTTTTACAGTTTAATCTCCTAATATTTTTCTTACTTTGGAAAGTAAGGTGAATTATTTGTCATGTTTTATCATTGTGGATGATTTGTCGTATTAAATCATTGTGGATGATTTGTCGTAATAAATCATTGTGGATGATTTGTCGTATTTTATCGTTGTGGATGATTTGTCGTATTTTATCGTTGTGGATGATTTGTCGTAACTCAGAATTAGGAAGTGTCGTTACTCACTTACACAATACAATCTCCCAATATTGTGTCTTACCTATAGTCGGAAGATTTAATATAACTCAGATTTAGGAAGTGGCGTTAATCACTTTCACAGTACAGTCTTCCTAATACTGTGTCTTACCTATAGTCGGAAGATTTAATATAACTCAGATTTAGGAAGTGGCGTTAATCACTTTCACAGTACAGTCTTCCTAATACTGTGTCTTACCTATCGTCGGATTTTAATTTTCTTCTATATAATCATGTAACATAGATATGTGATATGTTCCTTTAAAATAACCAGTATCCTCATCAATTAGTTCGTAATTATTCAAACCTATTCTTCGATATACAGTAAATGGTCCAGAGAATGGTCTTATAAGCTTTGCCATAATATTATTCTTTCTATCCGTTACTCGTAATGCTCGAACTATTACTTTATCGTTCACATTATAAATCTTGTATTTACGTTGTCTTTCTTTTTTCTTCTGTTCCCACTTTATTTTGCGTTTCAAAAGTTTTTGCTTTATTTGTTCATACCTGTTTCCTATTTCAGCAGTTTCATCATCTTGCCATGGCCTTTGTGCAGGTTGTCCTGTAAAAATAGTTATTTGACATGCTTCATGTACCGTACTTGGAGTATTATTCATGACGAATTCAATTTGTTTTAAGTATCTTGCCCATTTATGATGATTATCTTTAAGTAATATACGTAAATATTTTAATACTTCCTTTATATACCTTTCAGAAGGATTAGCCTGAGGATGTCGTATAGAAATATGATGTGACTTAATATTTCTTTCATCTAAAAATTCATGATATCTTTGATTCATGAAATATGTTGCATGGTCCGATAAAATTGTTTTAGGAGTACCATATTCAGTTATATACTCTTGTATAGCTTGTAAAACCGTATCTGTATTGCATTTCTGTGTAGGTATTAATCGCACATGTTTAGAAAAAATATCACATAGTACCAAAATATTCCGATATCTTCTTGTACTCGGGATCAGATTAGAAATAAAATCAATCGCCACTAATTGTAGTCTATCATCCGCAATAATACTCAAACTAATGTTTTGATTAGTATAATTCTTTTCTTTTGCCAACACACATGTTTCACACCTTTTTATTTCTCTTTTAATTATTTTCTCGTCATTTTTGCAATAATAAGCTTCTCTGTACATAAGCCAGCATTTTCTAGCTCCTATATGTGTGTACATCATATGAAGATGTCGTATAATTTCAATTGTATGTTCTTCATCTGTAACATATACTTCAAAATCGCCTATCTTCTTCACAATTATCCCTTCTCTAATGCTCATACCTTTATGTGGGCCAATTGTTTGTAAATTATATTTAATTAATTCCAATTCAGGTGAATCTTGAGCTTCCCTAATTCTTTGTAATGAGAAAATACCTTCTACTCCCAATTTTACCAAGTTTATTAGTACATTTGCTGTTTTATTCTCACCATGTTTCCTACTCAGGATGTCAGCAGCAATCATTTCTTTCCCCGGTCTATATACAATTTCCATGTCATATTGCTGTATTAACAACGTCCAACGATAAATTCGGTTATTATTTAATTTAGTGGTCATAATATTCAATAAAGCCTTGTGATCCGTCTCCAATCTGAACTTCTTTCCTATGAGGTAATAGCGTAACTTAGTTAAAGCATAAATAACGGCAAGCATCTCGAGTTCTGATACCCCATATTTCCTTTCGCAAGGCTTTAAAGTTCTTGACGCGAAATATATTGGAACCTCGATACCATCTTTAATTTGTATTAATTCTGCAGCAACTGCTACACTTGATGCATCTGTTCTTACGATAAAATTTAAATTAAAATCCGGATGATATAATTTAAGATTTTCTACAAAATTAGATTTTAGTTGTACAAAACATTCCTCACACTCATCAGTCCATTTCCATTTCGTTCCTTTCTTCAGTAAATTCAACAAAGTACTTGTCTTTTGGCTATAATTAGATACAAATTTCCTATAATAATTTAACAATCCTAAAAATCCTCTCAGCATCTTGAGTTTATTTGGTCTTGGATAATTTTGTATCTCTTCTAATCTCTGTGGATCTAATAAAATATTCTCTTGATTTACTACGTATCCTAAATAGTTAACTTCCTTTTGGCAAAATTGACATTTAGACAAGTTTAATTTCATGCCATTGACTTGTAATGTATTTATAATGATCTCTATATGATTAATATGAGATTCTATGTCATCCGAAAATATTATGATATCATCTAAATAATGAAGGGCGAATTTCTCATATTTGTCTAGTATTTTATGTAGAAATCTAATCAATCCAGCAGGACTGCTTTTTATGCCGAAGGGGCATACTTTAAAATGGTAAGTAATTCCATTCACGTTAAATCCACAGTACTTCCTAGAATTCTCGTCCAACCTTATTAACCAAAAAGCATTCTTAAGGTCTAATTTGCTATACCATTTTTTATTACCGCATTTTGTAAGTAAAACATCAATGTTTTGTGGTATTTCATGCTCAGGCATGATCCTTAGGTTAATTAAGCGAGCGTCAATGCAAATACGAATAGAGTTGTCCTTCTTCTTAACTAACACCACAGGACTAATAAAGTATGTGTTCGATCTCTCAATGATATCAGCTTCTTCCAGTTTCCTTAGTTCCTCGTTTACACGATCTTGAAAAAAATATGGAATAGGATAATTTTTACATGATAAAGGTGAATCATCATTAATCAATAACCGATGTTCATAATCTTTGGCAAATACGACTTCATCATTTATTAATTTTATGTTTTTATCTAGAATTTCTACTAAACTATCTTCAATCCATGGTTCAGGTAACTTTTGTTGCAATATAAAAGTTTGAATGTCAGCTTTATTTTTTATAACTTTAACTTCTTGCTTATCTTCGATTATAACAGCATCTCCATATATATCATTTGTATCTGATGCTCTTGGTAATTCGAACATTGCCCCTTCCAAATGTTCTTGTGTATCATCATTCTCTGCACGATCAGCTATAATAATATTATTCATCTCATTCTGTATATCTTCCTTATACTCAATGTATGCGTTTATTTCTTTTACATCCACTATTTTTTCTAATAAAATATCCTTCCCTCCTATCTTAATTTTGTTCTCCTCAAAATCTAAATTCATACCAAGTGTTCTCATATTATCTATCCCTAGTATACAATCATAAAACAAATTCCCTAATAAGTAAAATTGCATAATAAATTTATACCCATTCAAAATAACATCTATGCATAACCTCTTATTAATACATCCCATCTTTCCCCTATTTGCAGACATAACATTAGTATTTTTGACTTTTATTATATGTTTAGAATATTCAGGAATATTCATTATCATTTCTTCCTTGATAAGAGAGATTTCTGCACCAGAATCCAATAAAGTTTTAAAATTAACATTTCTAATACTAATTGTGCAAAAAGGTAAACTTTCATAATTATTAATTATTTTTCCCATATCTAAATTATTTTGAACATTCCCCATTCCCATTATTGTACTACTTCTAATTATATTACAACTAACTTTATTATGAACAAAATCATTTACTAATGAGATGTTCCCGGTATAACATTTTGATACGGATCCAATTTCATTTCCAAAATTGGCGTTTTTTTTTTCTCTATTAAACCAACTTCTATTTCATCTGAATCCTGACTTCCAGTAATCCTCCTATCTGTTTTTCTCCAATCTTGAGTCTGTATATTATTTACCTGTCTCGAGTTATTATTACCATAATACCTATTATTCTGATCTTGGTAATTATTATGTTGAGGTACTTGTCTTGTAGATTGATTTATAAATGGATTATTCCTATTTGCGTTTGGTCTTCCATTTCCTCCATTTATGATACCACGATTATTATTCCAATTGTTATTGCCATTCCCTTGCGTATTATAATTCCTATTATAATTATTGTTCTGTTGATTATTAAACTGGTACGGTTGTCTTGCCCCAAAATTGTTATTTTGACTGTTACCAGGTTGATTATTCCTCGGATATGCATTTTGTTGGAAAGAGGTATTGTTATGAGTATACTGATTCTTCGCACCATTGACATTTAACAAGCGTTGCTGATTATTCTGAGATTCGTTTCTTCCATTAAATTGGCGATATTCCCTATATTTCACACCGTCTGAATAGTCATCTAAACGTCTAAGAATATTGATCAACCCATTCATATCCGTTACATTTTGACAGATAATGGCATGAGTATCTACAGGAATAAAATGCTGTAAAAGATGTTGCGAAATCGTACGTTCATCTAAATGAGAAATATATCTGCAATAGTTAAACATCCTTTGAGCGTATGCCTCCCTTGATGATTTACCCGGTTGATATCGTCCAGTTAATAACCTTTGATGTGCTCTACTTTGTTGCGTCTCACTCCAAAAATTGCTTCTAAACATATTTACAAATTGAGTTAAATCCTGACAATCATTCTCGACTCTTTGCAACCAATCTGCAGCTCCATTGTTCAATGTTGCTCTAATTATATTCATCTGACCCTTAAAATCTGGTATATCCTCTATATATCTCAATATATTGGTCAAATAGGCCATTGGATGAGTGGACATTTTATCCCCACTAAAATGTGTGATATTCTCAATTCTAATACCAGTATTTAAAATATTATATGCCGGAGGACATGTTACAGGAGAACTTTTAATATTCTGAGTCTTCAATAAAAGGTCTTGTATTTTCGTCTTCTGTTCTTCACATTCTTTTAGGATATCTTCCATACTTAATTTTTGTGCAATCGTAGTATCAGTTGATAATTTAATTTCTTTCAGGCATCTGTCTTCTGTATTTTCTATCCTCTTACAAAAATTCTCTTCTAATTTTTCTGTTTTTTCAGAAACTTCTTTATTTACCTGATCAACTTCCTCCCTTATGCGTTTGGCTAATTCCTTATGTTTTTCACTACTATTCTTTTCTATTTGTTTAACATTCTCTTGTATTACCTTTACTTTCCCTTCAACCTCTTGTACTTTATTTCTAATAATAGATTTAACTTCCGTATCCTTAATTTGTAATTTTTCGTCTACTTCTTTCCGCATTTTCACTTCCCTGCTATCCATTTCAATAGTAATTTCTTTAACCTTTTCTTCTGTATCTCTCAGTAAAGTTTCCTTTAATTCTTCCAGATTTCTTCTATTTTCTTCTCTAGTATCAATGCTCGCCTTTTCCAACTTCTCCAATTTTTCTCTTAATTCTTTTTTATCCTCATCCCTATTTTTCTTATTCTCTTCACTAGCTTTGTCCAATTTATTACTTAATTCTTCCTTCAACTCCACTAAATTCTTCTTACTTTCTATTCTATCCTCATCCCTATTTTTCTCGCTTCTCTTAATATCTTCCTCTCTATTTTTCTTGTTTTCTTCGTTAACCTTTTTATTATCTTCATACATCTGTTTTAACATTTGTAACATTGATCCAAAATCTACTACTGGGATCGACATTTCTATTTTCGAAGTCTCTCCTTGAATTTCCACCTTATCACCTCTATCCTGTGTTTCCCCTGTCTGTTCAATACCTTCCTGAACTTGTAATACAAATTCTTCTCCCTCTGGTACATTCACATCCTGACCTACCTCCTCTTCACTATCGCTAGACGATTCAGATCTATTTAATCCAAAATTACTCTTAGATCTGGTATTCATTTTGAATACTTATAATACACAATTCCTTATACCTTAATATACTTTAAACTGATTTTATTACCTTTGTAAAATGTATACTAATGTTACTGCTATTACTATAATTAATAAAATATTTGAAATATGTTGTTGCGAGTCTTATTTTAATCGCTCCACGTTGGGCACGCCATAAAATGTACTAGGGAGGGTAGATATTATAATTGTAAATACTTATAATCGAATATAAGCCAAAATAATTCAAATCTTGTTATATTATTTTTTATAATATCTCCTCTCTCACCTAGTCATTCAAGTTTACTAAATATAACCACTGTTAATTATATGCCAATATTTATGTAACACTCAGTATATAGAATTTACTATATCTATACACTATTATATGAGATTTCAATTTTTCAAAGCTCAGTATTTTATTTTAATATGCCCAAACACTCTCTCAGTTTTCTATTTATCCAATTAATTTACTATAATTCTTTCCTTCTTAATATATTTTAGATATGATAATTTATCTCCAACAAATTCAAATAATTACTTATTATGCACTTCTTTACTGTAAATAAAATTTCGTCAAATGAAACCAGTATTGATTTTGACTACACAGTACTTGCAGTACATTAATTTTTATAACGATGTAAGCATGGCATTTGCCGCTATGAACTGATCGTAACAATAACCTCTTAATCTCATCAAATGAAACTGTTAAAAATATTCCTTGTGAATACGTGATGAGTTTTTCTAAAGTATTATTCCTTTACTTGGATACGATTGTAAGGTATGTTCACTTTTCCCATCAAAATTAAACTTATAAATGTTATATTGTTTTGTTTCTCTTTTAGGTTATCGACACAACAAATCTCTATTTATAATATGAAAGTGTCTTGTACCATAGTTCTATTTAACCAAATGAAAGAAGAATATCACTATAATAATCGTTTAATGGCAAAAACTGTGTAAAATATGATTCAAATAATTATACAACACATTTCCAAAACATTAACAAAACCAATTAAACCTGTCTAATATAACCTGTGCGACTATTGACAACATGAAGGATTATTAAGAGCTTATCTACTCGATAAGGTATGTATGAGAATTAATTTAATATAAATCTTTCACTTTAGCATTCATATGCATACACAAATTCAATAATTTATAGAAAATATCTTTACGATCAAATATTCAAATACTTAAGTAGGTATATTTTAGTTCTAAAATTACGAAAATTTACTAAATGTACACATACTGATATTTATGATTTAAAAAGAGATTTAAAACCTTTACATAGAATCTTTATACAATCCTCTTTATAGTATTCAGTATATCTTGATCACTTTAATGTATTTTTCTCGAAGACAATCATATAAATTTAAACTGTTTCTTTAAAATAAAGAAAATATACAACCTCCCAATAATATTGCTATTCTTTCTTGGTGTTTTTCAAATAATACAATCCACTTTCCTTGCAGGTTCTGGTTATATGATGTTGGAAATTTTGTGTATCTTCTTCGTACAGATGAACAGCCTTCCTGGACTCGTTATATACCTGGGATGATCCTCTGGTTCTCTACTCTACGTGTTCGACAAAAACAGGATGTATCTTGTGGTGACCTTGTACATACAGGATATCTTCAGGAACTGGAACTTTGTACTGCACGTGTGATTCTGTCTGGTAGAAATCCCTCGTGATTATAAAATAATATGGACCTTTTCTACGGGTTCGACAAACTGGATGTATCTTGTGGTGACCTCGTAAATACAGGATATCTTCTGGAATTGGAACTTTATACTGCACGTGTGATTCTATCTGGTAGGAATCCCTCGTTTTTATAAAATACTTTGGACCTTTTGAGAACTGGAAATCCGCTTAGACCTCTCGTACAACTGATAAGATAAATACTCCGCTAGGACTTTATACTTGATTGGTAAGTTTTTATTTTATTTTGCTATTTCCTTTTCTTCTAAAATTTAAATTGATTTATTATTTTATGCTTCTTTACAAATATTTTTTTCTTCAAACGTCAAATTATTATTTCCAAAGCTGAAATAAACACTTTTCGCACCAACTTTCGCGGTTTTCGTGATTCTAATGTACAATTTTCGGAATAAAACTTTAATTTTCCGAAAATTACACGCACCTCTTTTGAAAAATTATTTTTCAATTCTCGTTTTGTTATATCTCCCAGACAACCTTTTCATTTTTATAATTACCTCCAATAAAATTCCTTTTCTAATACTTCTTGTTCAAAATAGTTTTTTAAACATTTAAATGATTAGTTTCAGAGCTTCCAACTTTCAGTAAACCTTCTGTATTAAATCTCTATTATTTTATAATAATGAATTACTAATATTTAGCACTTCTAAATGCTTTACTAACAAAATTTTATGTAAATGTCAATTTTGACAGATCCGCTTATTCAAACTTTGCCCGCGTAATTATATACCAATTTCTATCCTTCATATTTTAATATTCAGCATTAATTTACTTTGCTTAGCAATATTTTAAATTAGACAAGTTTTACAAAGTTATAAACCACATTTTAACAAAAATAATAAATTTTAAATCTCCATTTTCAGAATTTAAAGAAAATTGAGGCAACAAAGAACTTGATCCACTACTATTCCTTCAAGAATTGTCTACCATATGAATGTACTCAACTTTACAATAATGAACAACTATTATAAGTATACACAACTGTTCTTTTTAGTTTAGATATTTTTATTTTAACCGTCAATAAATAAAATAGTAAAATAAAATAATCCTTCAAATTTTGTCAATAATATACAATGCCAGTCACTAATATTTGTTCCCCATTTCAATATATACACATGAATATGTGAATTAAGGTCAAGAAAAATTTAGAATTATTTATCATATACAGCACATGGACGTCTCGGTGCTTATATACGCTGGTATACCAGCAATACTTTCCATCTGTTACTTGCTATATGTATATGTATATGTATATCAGTACAATTTAAAGGAATCAAGACCGAAGCCCGCGGTAGCGTAGTGGTTAACGCACCTGACTGGTAATCGGGAGATTTCGGGTTCGATTCCTGGACCGCTGGGTAATTTTTAAAGATATTAAAAATTACCTTATTAACAATTAAACTAATTTTAAATTAATTTGAAATTAGTATGACCTCTAAATCGTCCAAGAAATTTAATTATATATATACCGATAGGTCCAGCTCGGAACGGGCCATACATAGGCAACAATATACGTATGGAACGTGCTATGTGGCAACGTGTGTACGATACCACTCCGCGTGCTCCTATTTTGAGTGACTTTCTTAAAATTTGAATTTATTTTGTAGAATTATTGATTTTTTTACTCTTATCTTTTAGAAAACGTTATTGTTTTTTTATTACTTAAAATTACTTTTCCGTACCCCCACGCGATTATATACCGCGGCCGCTGCCATAGCAACGGCCGCGAAATTGTATTTCGCGGACTGTGTTGCGTTCGGTAATTGGTAACTTCGCGGACGGTAAACCAAAATATTTGTTGTGTGTGTATGAGACATTATCTCTATAATAATATAATATAATATTTCGCGCTCAGGTAAGTTTTAGCATGTTTATTAAAATGATATGAATGACTCGGAAACTGATCAGTATATTCCGGGTGTTAAATAACGTCCACACGCATTTACTATAATTTGTATACCAACGCAAAACAGAAACGTTGAGAATAGAGCATTGCTTTAATTGCTCATTATATACGAATTTATAAGCATTTAATTCTTTTCTGTTACACAGGATGGATGAAGAAAATCAAATCGATGACAAATTAAAACGAAAAAGGGAATTGTCTAATGCGCGCGTGAAGAAATATCGTCAAAAGAAGCACACTAAATCTCAGCAACTGAATTCGTCGATGCAGGATGACCCAAATGTAATATAGAACGAAAAAAAAAGTTGGATTTCGTATTATTAACCTCGCCTTGATGAAGTTTTCACTTCTGCCGTGTGGTTTTAAGCACACCCATTTCCTTGTTTTTAAATATAATGTACGTAATACCTACATTTTTATTATATTTACTTTATTTCGTTAGATGCATTTATGAATTTTATAAATAAAAATTGTTTTCAAATAATTGTTTGATTTAAAACTAAGGATAAAAAATTTTACCGAATTCTACCGATTTTTCAAGAAGAATTCTACCGATTATATTCACAGGAAACTATATATATAATAATATATAAGGGCACAAAGTATGTATATTACTTAAACTACCCTAAAATGCCAATGCTTTCGGTAAATACCTCAAACCTTCACACAAGTCCACCTTGAGGTGGGTCGTTCGCGAACGAACCAGTTCAGTGAACCGAATCCCAGCAGGGAACCGAGGGAGCCGGTTCACTAAATTTCAATGAACCAGATCTCGGCTCACTTGGGAAGTAACTTTATTCGGTTCGGTAGCGAACCGAGAGAGCCGGTTGATAATGAATCGGATCTCGGCTCACTTGGGCAGTAACTTTATCTGGTTCGGTCGCGACCCACTGTACGACTGGCGGCCGAGTACCAACTGAATAATTTGGAAATCATAGTTGGAATACGGTCACAGGATGGATTGAAAAATAAAAATTGATATGATATAACAGGTAGGGTACGCATTACGCACTAAAATATTTAATTTTGTACAACATAACAGCATATTTTATAAATATATAAAATGAATATACTGAACTGAATATCAAAATGTAAAAATAACTAAACAGCTTACGTATAAATCTAAATTCTACATTGATAATTTACAAATTATAATTTAAAAAGAAAATGGGTGTGCTTAAGACCACACGGCAGAAGTGAAAACTTCATCAAGGGGAGAGACCAGCAGAGACGCGTTAACTATATCTCTCTCGCTCCCTTAGTCGACTCGAGCCGACTTTACCCGAACGAGCGTTACATAGCCGAGCGTGACGGCTCAGTCTCGTTGAGTGCCCACAATCAACGCACCCATAGAAGTTTTCACTTCAAAAATGATTTGTGATGTTTTCGCGGTTGTTAATAATGTCAGTAATAATGTTCCCAGATTTACTAAAAATGCGCTCGCTCGGAACAGATGTAGCCAAGACACATAAACGTTTTTTTACTAATTCGTAAATTCTGGGATAGACATCTTTTCTTTGATGCCACCATGTTAGTGGATCTTGATGTCTATTGATGATCGGTTCATTTAGGTATTTATCGAATTCAATTCTTTTGCCTGTTCTGTGTCGGTCAGAGACTCATAACATTACTTATTTGTTATTTATATAGTTCTCAAAAATATTCCTTTGGATAATGAAATAAAATATTTAATTTATTAGCTGTCTGTGAGTTACAAAATTCTTACAAATATTTTTATTACACCTGCATCATAATCATAATTGCCATTTAATAATGCTATGAAAATTATAAAATGCTCTAGTTCTCATTACTTTATGTTCGAATGGCATTCTCTTCAATAATTATAAATACAAAATGAATGTATAATTTAGTTTTACATATATTTTGCTTAATTTGTGTACAACAATCTGATAATTTGTCAAATTTGTGTGCATTATAGCTTCAAATAAATTGTTTGTCAAACATTTTGTATAATTGGTGTGCGCGCAGCCTAAATTTAGTGGTGTTGCAAATGTAACTATCCGTTACTAAAAAAGTATTCGTTACTCGATAAGATCCGAAGTAACGAATACTGGTTTCAAATAATCGTTACTTTTCCAAACAGTTACTCTCGTCAATATATAACTTTTAGAATGCATTATTGTCTGAAATATTTTATTAAGAAATATAATTTAGAGTAAATAACTTTGTGCAATATATTTGAATTTAACCAATTATTAATATTACTTGTATTTGCGTAGGTCGATTTCATTATAAAAGTTTTGTTTGAACTTATTGTATTGATGCAATGTAAAATAAATTTTGTGCCATGTACTACATTCTTCATTTATTTCTCAGTTAAACTGCTTAATTAACTACTACACCTACGTCAAACAGGTAGTGTTAGTTAGTTAATTAGTGGTAAAAAGTGGAGTGTTTGTTAAGCGCATCGTGTATTAGAGTTATATAATAAGTTAGATATTAAAAGACATTATGGTTTCTTGTGCTCTACGTAGCTGCAACAGCAGAAACGGCGTTGATAAGAAGAATTCATCTGGAATAACATTTCATAGGTTAGTGTAGGCCTGACAGGTGTAGAATGACAGATTATAATTTTGAGTAGTCCGGACTAAGTGAGGCAGCCATATTGGTCCCACACTTAGTCCCACCCAATGCTCCCGTTTTGAGAGTACAGCAAAGATGCTTTACAGCGTCTCCATAGTATTTTTCATCGATGCTTAAGACAGACGTTTTACATTCCTTGGCAAACCTTTATTATTGTAATGTTTGATCTCGGGGTATTAAAATTAATATATAAGGGAACATTTTGTTTGTACCATATATTAACAATACTATACATATTCCCGCACCGCACATTTGAACGAGTACTCGGTAACGACTAAAAAGTAACGGATATTGAATTCGAAAGTAACGGATAGTTACAAGTATTGAAAAGTAACTGAATTCAACATCACTATAAATTATCATCCCAGTTCGTTTGAACCGACGACGGCGCCGAGTATTACATGTCCTACACGTTCCTGGAACGGTAGGCTATTACGGATCCACACGGTTCAAATGAGCCGGTTCCGGGACCCGTAATAGCCTATGTACTGAAAAAAAACATCTAATTTTAAAACAAAAAAATAAAATCACCAGTCTCAAAATATTTATTAATTCAATCTTTCTTTTTTACATAAGTAATAATAATACTATACAGGGTGAACGTTAAATAATAAAACAACGGTGGCAGTAAGTTATTAAAAAAAAAACATTAACGAAAACATACTCACAGAAATGTTACTTATTTTTTCTTGCTGTTAAGCATACATGCGTAGGTATATATAGAGTGATCGAAACATGAGCGTATTAGCGAAAATATAAAATAAAAATACTTCTCGTAAAACCTTGATGAAAAGGAAAAAAAACATTAAATAAGTATAAATATATAAAAATGATATCGTTAAAGCTATTAAATTGAACGTTAAAACTGTAACTAAACTATTTTCTGTAGTTATTTCGCACTTCTATGACAACCGGACTTGCTGCCCTATATCTTCTGTCGGATTCATAATATCTATTAGGTTCTCCTCCAACATATCTACTCTTAGTAATCGATTTTTTCTCGGTAGATTCAATAGTTTCAAAACCCCGACCATCTCTAGCGGGTACCGTCTTCTTAGTGAAACTCTGAACTGTATTAGTTATACTGGGTCTTAGAGGATCGTCACTTCTTGAAGTAGTGTGATAAGTTTCTGAATAATCATTGCTGGAGCTGGAACCTCTTCTTAATACATTTTTAGTGGTGGTTGTTGGACTAACACTGTCTCGCAATCTTGTCGGAGGTTCGTACACATCAGGATTATAAGTTTTCTTATAATTCGTTGTGGATTTCCATTGTTCGTCTTCGTTCTCGCGAACTGTCTTGAAATATTCGGGCGTTTTATCTCTGATATTTTTCAGGAGAACTCTTTTGTTTTCGTTAGCGTCACTATAACCGTTTCTGACAAAACGGGTAGTGTAGTTCTCTTCGTGACTCTCTGACAGATTTTGCGTGCTCCTGTTGATGCTCGAGATCAAAGCGGGACTCTTAAGACCAGTGGGAACCTCGTCGAGTCTATTCAATTGAGGATTGCTTTTGTGCATTGTTCTCCTGTTGGCTAAATCTCCTGCGTGAACGTTGAAACTTTGACTTCTCGCCAGGTTGGATTTGTAAGTTCTGGCTGGTTTAGCGGGACCACCGTTGACTATCGGTCTCGGTGAAGAAACCGTGTTTATTATGGAGACGTTAATCGTACTGTTTGACTTGTTTTCTAACCTAGATGGCACTTCGTTTTTTGTCGTGGCGTGTCTCGGTAACGTTTGCGAAAATCTATGATTGCCCGTCGAAGATGTTGGAGCTAACCGGCCCGTGGACTTACTGAATCGACCAAGCGTACTCTGAGACCTGTAACAGTCAAGGTAGGTGTTAGATTTAGAGCGCGCATGTTGAAGTACGAACTAAACAAAAAAAAAAATAAAACAACACACATCAAGTAGGTGGAAAAATTCTCTTCTAAAACAATCGCGTGACATTCTTTGTCGTCTACGTAATTTACCACGCAAAAAATCCTTATTCGAAATCTCGTCAATGTTACGTTTAACCGAATAAAGTATATCAGAATACATATAAGTACGTTCTGACATAATTTCAATAACGTCCACTTCGGAGCGATCTTGAAAGTTACTGCTGTTCACGACTTAATGCCATATTTGGTGTATTAAGGCTGCTTGGTATGTCTTTATATTTATGTATGTAGTTTGTCGTTGGAGTTTTCCCGTTGTTACTGTTAAGGAAATGTCAATATACAAAATTCTTGTTCTGACTAATACTGTACATGCTTATTAGCAAATTGTAGAATTAGCAATAATTTGTTATGGAATTAAAATAATACATTAATATAGGTATGGAAGAGACTTTATTTTTAGGAAGATAATTTTGTTACATTATACAAAAAATAATATACAATGTGGTTCGTATTTATAGAGCATAACTTGAATTTGCCTTTCATATTTTAAATGTTAGCATTAAATTTATAAGTGATCATTTTAAAATCAATGTCATTTCTGGTAATGTTTGTCATTTGTCTGTTTTTACTATTGGTTTAATTTTGTATAAACATGTTATATATAATAAAAGCCATTTGAGTGACCCAATCTAATCGCTTTGGTTGAAATAGCTTAACCGAACTCTCAAAAAAGGCAAAACGACACGTGTAACTCCTCCCAGGAAATCGCGTCGGGAGCGTTCCCTCTTTGGGTACGTATAGGCTGGACATTTCTCCTTTGCGTGTGCTATATTTGGTGGCTGCTGGCGGCACCACACTCGAAATCGAAGGCTCCGAAAAGGGACCGCGGGCTTACGTAAAGACAAATAGGCGCGTATGTGAGGGAAAATAAAATTAAAACACTTGTAAAAAATTGTCAGATATGACAGATACATCAAAAAATTCACGGTTCTCACTTTCACGAAAGAATTCAACGCTATCGAGGTTTCGCGTGCAGATGAAGGCTGAAAAACCGATAAAATGGACTTTTACGCAACGTTTGGCAGCAATCTCCACTTTCCAAGTACTTCTATAACGAAGGTACAGGTCATTTAAAGCCTATCTGCAGGCGGATGCGGTAAAAAATCTCGCTAGAAAAAGTAGGCGACAGCTCGCGTCAATTCAAACACACATCACAATTTGAAAGGTGCATAGAAAAGTTTTATTTCTGCGATGACATTTTCATGTCTCGAAGTTTTCTAATAGCAAAAGGATTTTAATCTAAGAAACAGAGCGTGAAATAGTCATACGTACCCGATTATTAATTATTAGGACGTCCACAAGGTAGAAGACTCGACATTTAGAGAAGAGTCCGGCAAAAATCGCAAATTAAGGTGGAAAGAATTAACACCACAGGGTCAGTAACTGCATATGAATATATGCCGTATAGCATTTTGAAATTACAGTCTTAAACGTTTGCAGGTTTTATTCGTTAATTACTGGAAAAATTCATGGCAAATAAATATATACATCGAGGGAATCAAATACGTAAGCACTAAGGAATATACGAAATGGCATTAATTTCATCAAACACGAATTTAGTAAAGTCTCTCTCTCTCTCTCTCTCTCTCTCTCTGTGTGTGTGTGTGTGTGTGTGACCACGATAGCGGTCAAACCGCTGTAGACATCAATTCCAAATTTTGTATTTACGTGTATAATCTGTCTCTTGAGATCTGATTAGTTTTTCAGTAAAATCGGTAGACCGGAAGTAGTACTTTACTTCAGTGACAGAACCGAATTTTGCAAATATTTCGTCAACTACTAAGTTTAAACAAATTTATAAAGAATTCATATGCACTTAAAATTAATATTGAGAACCATTTTATTTAAAAAGTTTTTCGAAATTACTACCGGAAGTAGGTCTTTTACTCTTATCGAAAATCAGTTTTTTGCCAATATTTTGCAAGCCATGCTTTTTAGACAGGTACGCTACGAATATAAAAGTATTTAGAACTTAATTTCCAATATCTTTTGTATAAAAAAAATTTCAAAATTCGGACCGGAAGTATCAGTTTTACTCTTACCGAATAACGATTTTTTGCAAATATGTCGTAAATTATGCATTTTATATATATTTATTAAGAGTACAAAAGTATTTAGAATTGGATTTGCAATATTTTTGTATAAATGAAATTTCAAAATTCGGACCGGAAGTAGCACTTTTATACTTAGCGAGTAGCACTTATATTTATAAAGAGTACAAAAATATTTAGAGTTGGATTTGGAATAGTTTTTGTATAAATGAAATTTCAAAATTCGGACCGGAAGTAACACTTTCATACGTATAAGAAAGTCGTGTTTTTTAATTTTTCTATATGAAAACTTTAACTGGACGTAGCCGAATAACATACATCAAAGAAAAAATTTAAAGAAGTGCTAATGTTAGGTAGGTAATTAATTTTAAGTTTAGAATATTCTTTAAAGTAACAAAACAATTCAAACATCCAACTAAAGTTTGATTTTCGACGACAGTTCTACAAAAATTGATTTCCGGATTATGAACCATGTCAAATATTTATATGGGCGCGAATGAGCGAGTAGCCATTGAATGAATCATAATGGCAAAGACATGAAAAAATGCAGGTTCAAGTGTGATACATTACTGAAATGAGATACCTCTTAGATATGTATTTTTGTTACTACCAATTATAAATTGTTAATAAAACTAATATGTAATATCCCATGCACAGTTAAAATTGAATGTCAATAATGACATTCAATTTGACAATTAGCTCTCTCAATAGATTTATGAAGTGTATAGGAACGAATAAATGCATTAATAAATATCAACTAACTTTTGCTCAAAGTAGACGTATATACAGGGCGCGGCAAAATTTTTAGAAAACCGGACATTATAAAAAGCATCATGGCAATGCTCGCGCTTTCAAGCTCGAAGAGATTGAAAATCCTACTAGTATTTTCAATGTACGCGAATAAGTTATCGTTAACGCAAAAATATCACTGCCAAGTTGCCCAATTTTATCCTGTGATATTCTCTATTGTATTAGTATCCATCTGCTGGTCGGTTTATGGTTTTTTGAGAGCTATTTTTTTTGGTTCTTTATTATCCACTTGAATTTATTATGTCTTCAATTTAAAGCAATTTCAAGCACGCTTCAGTTTTCCCTCAATAAGAGGCATACAACATTTGATTTTTAAACAGAATAATAATATAATACGAGAGTGGTCTGAAAATGTGGCAATTAATACAGAGATGGCACCACAATGAACACATTCGTGTCGTTATGAAATTTATAACCTTAATTTGACAGTGGTGAAAGTTTGAGCCAAATACGCTGCGTACATTTGAATTGTACAGTTATAAACGATAAACGAGTTCGGTAGTTTAGTGAATATTGATAAAAAAGAATTTCGTTCTATGAACACTTTCATATTGACGGAAAAATACCAAACGACATCAAAAAAGAATTACATTCTGTTCATGGCAAATCTGCACCATCACTTAAGACGGTTTGTTTTTGGGTGAATGGATCTAAACGTGGTCGTAGGAGCACCGAAGATGAATCAAGAGCAGGACGTCCGAAAGTGGCTACCACTGACGAAATCATCACCGAAGTTCACGATCTCGTTTGAAATGATCGTCGATTGAAGGTCCTTGTGAAAGCCGACACTCTTGGCATATTAAATGAACGTGTCGGTCATATCTTACATGAACAGTTGCATATGAGAAAACTGTCAGCTAGATGGGTGCCGCGTTTACTGACTGAGGACCAGAACCGAATTCATGTAACCACTTCAGAGTACTGTTTAAGCCTTTTTAAGCGTAATCGCACTAAATTTTTGTATCGATTTATTACGGTAGATGAAATTGGATACATCACTGCACTCCAGAAACAAAAATTCAATCAAAATAATGCGTAACAAAAGAGGAAGGCCAAGCGGGTCAAACAATGGAACACCATAACCACCCAAAAAGTCGCGAAGATGCCTGAAACGAGACCAAACAATTTTGTTCAGAGTGACCATATTAGCCAATGGCCAGAATGGACAATTGAACGCGAAAGATGCAAGCTGCAAGGCTGCAAGGCTGCAAGGGACTTTCTCGCGTAAAATGTCAAAAGTGCCAAGTTCACTATTGTTGCAATTCCAAAAACAATTGCTTCTTACAAATTCATCAATAAAATTACTACATTTTCTGAACTTTAGTACTTTTTTTTATCTTTTGTTTTGTTGTATGGGTTCATAATGTTGCCATTTGGTAACCAAAAACAAAATTTTGAAAAACTTCAATTTTGCCGACCAAAATTATTCCAAACCCAATGTAAGTTATTTCAAAGGTCCATTATCTGTTTGTTCAAGTTTTTTTAGAAACATAATTATAAATTTCGATAATTCATGTATTAGAGGGTTAATAACGAGTGACAAGAAGTTTCCTCCATTGGCACTTCTGTAAGGATTTTTGTACCAGAGGTCGATACAGGACGTGATGATGCACAAAATATTATAGGCGTCTTAAATAAGATTGATGACGAGCTTTATCAAATTGGTACAAAGAATGGAATCATAAAACAATTATATTCTAGATCTCAGTTCAATGTTTGTCTAAGAGGTATTCTAAAATGTTTGTGCTTCAAAAATAAAATGTTGTGTAATTATAATCCAGCTTACCTTGCTAAAATAAACCTTTTTTTTTATAAAGTGGCCTGATTATTTTGATTAATGACATTCACTAATTTTACGGTATTATGTTAATTTTTATACATTTCCTAGTACCATTTAGGAATTGCATACAATGCCTGTACATACATTTTCCAGGAAATGTATGTATTAAAGAACCTTTGACAAATTATTTTACACATTTCCTAAATTAGCTCGACATTGTATACAATTCCTAGGTATCATACATTTTCGGTAACATATACATATAAATATTGGTATATATATATAAGAAAATACTTTTATGGAAGATGCTTTAAAAATGATGGGATTTTGGATTGTTTAAACGTCTTGTACACGTTTATTTGTATCAATTTTTCTCTAAAATTTTCTGCAGTACAAGCAAACTGTTATATTCCACTACATCGCCGTTTTCCTCAGCCCATTGGAACAATATATACAGCATGTGTGAAATATCATTAGGCATAGGGATTCAATGTTTACGTGCGATATACAGTAAACCACAACATACTACGAATATATACTGAAAGGGGAATGTAGTGGGGATTGATACATTACATCTGACGGGCAGGCAACTATATCTTATTTGAACTTACTGACATACAATTGATGAAAAGGTTCAGATTGTAAAATGGTATTTTCAAGGCCACTCACTGATGTCTATTATAGCTCTCTTTCGGGATACTTTTGAAAATCGACCTATTCCTTGTTTGAATACCATTCATCGCATCAAAACTAATTTTGAAAAATTCGGTTGTGTTTCGCCATCGTTTCATGTGAAACCTCAAAATAATGATAACCAGGATCTCAATGTAATGATATGTGCTAGGGTGAAAACAATTATACTCTGACAACATCACAAATAGGACAAGAATTGAATGTATCACGTGAAACTGTGAGAAGAGCCTTAAGGAAAAACAAATATCACTCTTATCATGTTCAGAAGGTAAATGAAATTTTTCCACAGGACAATTATGATCGCATTCAGTTTTGTTTAGACATAATTGAAAAATGTGCACTGGATGAAGGTTTTATATCGAACATCCTCTTTACGGATGAATCTACGTTTTTCTTACATGGCCGGCATAATCCAGCGATACTACGATATTGGTCCAGAACAAATAAACACATTGCCTATACTGCTCACACACAATACCCACAAAAGGTAAGTGTATGGGTTGGGATATTAGCCAATAACATCATTGGCCCATTTTGTATTGATGGCATGTTGAACGGACAGAAATACTTAGATCTACTGAAACACAGTATTATTCCTTTTATACGCGGAATACCTTACATTGTAATGGAAGACATTTGGTATCAACAAGACGAATGTCCTGCCCATACAAGCTGGATTGTGCTGCAATATCTAAGAAATACGTTTGAAGACCGAAGTATTTCAAAACGGGGCACAATCCATTGGCTTGTCACGTCTCCTGATTTGTCACCAAATGACTTTTTTCTGTGGGGTCACATAAAGTCACAAATATACGGCTACGAAGAACAACGTGCAAATAATTTAGAAGAATTGCGTATAAAAATTAGAAACTGTTTATTAACAATCACCCCCGAAGTCTTGTCCAATGTACGGCGTAACTTTTATAATCGAATTGCGTATTATTTAGAAATAGAAGGAGGACGATTTGAACATTTAATGTAGTATAATCAACCGAGAATTTTTGTTTATAAATTATTATTTTTAAGTTCTATTTATTTACTTAATAAGTATTTAATACCTTTATATTTTAACGCCCACCACTGCGTTATCAGCGTGACCTTTCTATCAGATGCGTGCGCTGCCGACCGCGCAAATTTAACAACAAGAATAAACCACAAACACGCTATCAACACAAAAATCAGGTAGCAGTAAATATGCAGTAAATGTTGGTATTATTGGTCACTGTGGTAAGGACAGCCGTGAAGTTTAAATTTTTTTTACCAAAACTGTCTATTGTCCTACATTCTCTTATACCGAAATACCGTTGCTGTTTCTCTCCCGCGTAAAATATAAAGGTCCATTGAGTTCGCCCCACCTTTCCCCTATTATTGCTAAGCGCCAATGACATCACTGTGCATTTTCGTAGTTAACTGTGTAATACTGTATACGTATGTAATACGTGAAAACGTGGTACCCCTACTGTTCGTCACCAATGCCGGCGACAATCGACACCACAACGATTTTCTCCGATCCCGATTGTCCCCACCCAGATTTTACATTCAATGTTTAGCTGCGGACACGTTGCGGTGTGCAATAAAAGCATTCAGTACAATTAATTTATAATGAGCCTGTATACACTTCAAATAGTAAAATGGTTTTATGGTAATGACTTTACAATAAAGTGCATAAATATGTTTGCGCTGACTGTTGCAGACCGTCCTGTACCTTGCAGACAAACAATTTATAATATTATTAATACACTTGAAAAATGTTTGTGTCTCAATAACTGCACGAAATGCAAACCAAGAGAGATATCCCCACGAGTAATTGAGGAAAGTGAACGGCGGGATGAATTAGTTTGTAGTATTGTGGAAATTGACAACACGATATCAACTAGAAGTGCTGCCGAGGATTTGGGTATAAGTAACAAAAATGTTTCACGTATTTGGAAACGTAATGGTTTGAAATGTTTTAAGTATTCGAAAACCCAAGAAGTATTTCCGGAGGACCATTTTTGAACAATGGAGTTTTGTCAATCCGTTATGGATAAGATACATCGAGACGACAATTTCGTTAGAAGTATTTGCTTCACCGATGAGCCAACTTTTCCCATGCACAGAAAGCACAATTCTTCGATATTGGGCTACGGAAAATGAACGCCGGCAATTTGCAAACCGGACCCAATATCCTGAAAAAGTAAACATTTGGGCAGGTATTTTAGGTAACTATTTGATAGAACCGTTTTTTATTGATGGTATATTAAATGCCGACAAGTACCTCGAACAATTGCAAAATAAAATACTTCCCCCATTCAAAACACAGGAATAAATCAGGAAATCGTTTGGTTTCAACATGACGGCTGCCCAGCACATAATGCAATCAGGGTAAAGGAATTTCTAGGGAATACTTTCCCTGGCCGTCTTATTACTGGAACGGGAAACATCAAATGGTCTCCGCGATCTCCTGATCTATCTCCTAATATATATATTTTTTTGTGGGGATATCTAAAAAATATTGTTTATACCCATGAAGCTGGTAGAGCAGAAAACATATTTGCCTTGAGAGAAAAAATAATTGAGGCCGCTAATTCAGTAACTGCTCCCTGCTCCCTGTGCAGGGAGAAATATTTGAGCCGCTTGTATAATTTATTATTATTTTCAGAATCCTTTGTTATTTTTTTAGGGTTATTTTTTTATTTCTTTATGGTTATTTTTTAATTTTATTAAAATTACGCTTTAGTTTGTGTCATGCAGCGTGAACGCAGCATAAGAATTCTCTGCATCCACTGCAAGGAAAAGGAAAAACAAATCCTTGCAACTCGTAAATATTATTTCTGAACGCATTACAAACACCCAAGTCGGTCCAATGGTTATTGCTAACTTTATTTGCGAGATAATTGTTGTGGTATCGGTTGTCGCCGGCATTGGGACGGATAGTAGGGGTACCACGTTGCCACGTTTTGCATGCATTGATCCTCTATGCCTAATGATATTTGACACATGCGGTACATATGTGTTCACTCTATGGGGTAGTTCACTCGAAGCGCTATTCACTAAATCGCGACTCCACTGTAGTATAATAATTATATTATGTTGTGTTATGTTTTCTTTATCACAAATGGAAAAAAAATAAAGACCTTATTATTACTTATCCAAAATCGTTCAAATTTAATATACTACTAATAACTACCTAATAACCTACCGTTTTGACATACAAAAAATAAATTTATTATATGAGCAAATTCAAGTTATCCTCCATTTTTAGCATCTTAAACAATTATTACATTAAACAAAATAATAATAATGTATTCAAATAATAGTTAATTTATTTAAAATTAAATATTGTTTTTAATTTCGGAATGCTTTAATTTCCTTCCCAGATATTTTTCGAATTTATTATATTTGAAAGTAATCGTATTGAAAATAAAAAAGTAGTACGTGATAGCACTTAAGCTAATGCTAAATTACACCATCAACTGTGGGTTAAGTTAGTTTTTAAGTATATATAACAAATGTGCTATTAAAACTATTTCAAGGTTAATTTGTTTTTTGTTTCTTTTTACCTTGCGAAATAATTATTTAAACCAGAAGCAATATCAATGTCAACTAATTCAATATGTAACACATTCTTGACTGTCCGATTTTAAGACGCCTAATATGTAGATTAGAAAGTTCAGACCTCACCTGTTCTCATCTTCTCTGCTCGGTTGTTTTCTCGAGTTTCGTACCGGTCTTACACCGTCGTATTTGTTCTCTCTTCCGTATATACTTCCGCCGAAGGGATCTTCTCCCAAATAATACCGATGAACGGGACTCGATGTCCTTCGTCTGTCCATGGTTTCGTGATTGTTGTGGTGATGGTGGTGGTTATTGTTGATGTTGTTGTCTATGACATGTCCTTTTTGGTAAGAGGGCGAAGGAGATCGTTTCGCACGCTGTCTGGCTTTCCTTTCAGCACTGACGGATCTTATTTTGCCGACGAGTTTTCGAATGGACTGGCCTGCAGGAAGACAAATAACAGAATGTGTGTTTGTTGTCGTTCACTATGTATCGCTAATGATGTAAAACGCGCGAATTATGCAAATTTTATGACTGTTTTTTTTTAACGTGAAACGTTTGTTTATGTACATTCCATGACACAATTATCGGACATATACATTTAGATTTCTAAATACCGTGAAAAAGAGATATATTGAATGATTTTTCGAAGTTTCGTTAGATATATTTTTAGTCCATGAAGATATGGCGATTTTTCAATAAAAATTGTACAAGATTTGAAAAATTGCTATGAAATAACGATTAATGATGCTTTATTATGGGATAAATTAGTAGATATAGCTTTTCAGTACTTGAAATTAATTATTGTTTCGACATATCTAGGCATGTTCTTTAGAATCACATACCATTTGCTAAAGTTAAAGATTCTAAAAAAAAATTATATGAACCACCCTGCATATTTATGTCATTGAAAAGTACTTAAAATTTACTAAGTAAAAATATCTACTTTCTAGTGTCTGTGGACGATATTACAAAAGTTATAGGATATTATTAGGGCACGGACACGAACGGTTGATGACTCATCGCCCATGGGCGCACTATTGAAATGTTGTATTTTTAAAGAGGTTTTAATTTTATTTACATAATTGGATAACAAATGTCTGGTGATCTATAAAATACAAAATACCTTCTTATTTGTTAATTTTCTCTTCTGTAAGGCTTGTTTTCTTTGAATTAAGTACATCATTGTAGATAGAAAACGTCCTTTCTACATCGCAACTGGTTATAGGTGCGTACTGGAAATATTCTTTTATTTCAGCGTATTTAGCGTACACAATTGCCGCAATATTATTAAATCCGAAGTCACTTGGAATACTTTTGCAATTATTAATAGCCCACATCTAATGTGGTTAATCCATCTTTTAATTTGAGATTTCGATTTTCAAAATATGTGATTAGTTTAGGCAAATTTCCAAAGTGTTCCTGAAGGAATAACAACTGATTTTTTAAATTTGGGATTTGTGTCAGTTCCTTGCACTCAGAAATACTTCGAGCATCGTCATTTAAACATGTAACGAAATTTTGTAAATTATCGAAATTCTCTGCATAAAAACTATTTCTGTGTATGTTTTAGCAAAGCTAAGTGACGAACGTGCGATATTTTGGCATTCTGTAATGATATTTTATAGACTTTGTAATAAATTTCGGAATCACTGACAATTCATTTTCATATCAGAAAAAGTAACATAAACAACGTTCAAGATCTAAATAAATGATAACTAAAAATATACGCGTATATTATTGAAACTAAACGAAATCCAGTGCACACTTACGTCTAGATAATTGGGAGAAGTCGATTCAATAAACCGGTATTAAACAGACTATTACAAAAATTACGAAGTACGTAATTAACAGTCAAAACAATGAAAAAGCGAAACTAACGTAAGTATGAATGAAAATTTTATTTCTCTTGCGAAATATAAGGTAAATATAATAAATTTTAAAAGTCCCTCGCGCTCCTATCTACGCCGATGAAAAAAAGATTTTACTCATAAATTCCTTATTTTATGGGCATTTTTTGCTCTCATTCTCGGGCACTTCTCGGGCGTAAACAGATGTTGCAGTTCACCATATGAATTAGTGCTATTCAGTAAGCGTGTGTTGTTTACATTATTTCTTTGCTCCGTTGTAACTTCGTCGTAGTTTAAACAGGTCATGTTCGCGCCCTAGATATTATATATGAACCCCGATTACGACTTAAAAATATGAATTACCATGACTTGCACTACGAGTATAATTAAAATTAATAGAAAGAAAGAGTTACTTCTAATATTTTCGTTTTACAAGTAAGTAATTTTTACTAAAATTATAAAACTCATGAAACGTTTGGAAGTTCATGAATTTGCAATAGTATAAAAAATATCGCAGGCGCTGTGTGTCAAAAATTGTCTAAACGTCAAACTTAGATTGCTATGGTTGAAAGGAAAGTAAGTACATGAATTTACTTTAAGTGCAAAATGAAATATTTAAAATTGGAATTAATAGATATAGTCTATGTTCCTGGGGAAATTGATTGTTTGCTGGCACAAAGATATACAACCAAAAATATCCAAATAATGCGACTGCCATCGATAAGTGCTTTTCAAAAATTGTTAACAAGATTTGAAAAAACTGCCAGTATTCCGTTTGAAAAAATGAGGTGTGGCCACCACACGACTTTCTTATACGTATGAAAGTGTTACTTCCGATCCTAATTTTGAAATTTCATTTATACAAAAAATATTCCAAATCCAACTCTAAATACTTTTGTACTCTTCATAAATATATATATAGAATGCATAATTTACGACATATTTGCAAAAAATCGCTATTCGATAAGAGTAAAAGTGGTACTTCCGGTCTGAATTTTGAAATTTTTTTTATACAAAAGATATTTAAAAGTATGTTCTAAATACTTTTATACTCGTAATGTACCTGCCTAGAAAGCATGACTTGCGAGATATTCGCAAAAAACTGATTTTCGATAAGAGTAAAAGACCTACTTCCGGTAGGAATTTCGAAAAACTTTATCAAAACAATTTTTCTCAAATATAATTTTGAGTACATTTGAATTCTTTATAAATTTGTTTAAACTTAGTAATTGACAAAATATTTGCAAAATTCGATTTTTTCACTGAAGTAAACTACTACTTCCGGTCTGCCGATTTTGCTCAAAATCTAATCAGTTCTCAAGAGGGAGATTATATTCGTAAATACAAAATTTGGAATTGATATCTACAGCGGTTTGACCGCTATCGTGGTCACACACACACAGACAGACACACAGACACACAGACATTTTTTAAAAACCACTTTTTTGGTATCAGGGGACCTCAAAACGTGGACATCTGCAAAAATCTCGAGGTCGAAAATTTTCATCATCACAATACTTCCTTATACTACGTATAAGAAAGTAAAAAATGAGGTGTGGCCACCACACGACTTTCTTATACGTATGAAAGTGTTACTTCCGGTCCGAATTTTGAAATTTCATTTATACAAAAAATATTCCAAATCCAACTATAAATACTTTTGTACTCTTCATAAATATACATAGAATGCATAATTTACGACATATTTGCAAAAAATCGTTATTCGGTAAGAGTAAAAGTGCTACTTCCGGTCCGAATTTTGAAATTTCATATATACAAAAAATATTGTAAATTCAGTTCTAAATACTTTTGTACTCTTGATAAATATATATAGAATGCATAACTTACGACATATTTGCAAAAAACTGATTTTCGATAAGAGTAAAAGACCTACTTCCGGTAGGAATTTCGAAAAACTTTTTAAATAAAATTATTTTCAATTTCAATTTTAAGTACATTTGAATTCTTTATAAATTTGTTTAAACTTAGTAATTGACAAAATATTTGCAAAATTCGATTTTTTCACTGAAGTAAACTACTACTTCCGGTCTGCCGATTTTGCTCAAAATCTAATCAGTTCTCAAGAGGGAGATTATATTCGTAAATACAAAATTTGGAATTGATATCTACAGCGGTTTGACCGCTATCGTGGTCACACACACACAGACAGACACACAGACACACAGACATTTTTTAAAAACCACTTTTTTGGTATCAGGGGACTTCAAAACGTGGACATCTGCAAAAATCTCGAGGTCGAAAATTTTCATCATCACAATACTTCCTTATACTACGTATAAGAAAGTAAAAGGAGCCGTGTTACTGCTGCCGTAGAAAACGCAGATACACAAAAGGTTCTTTTTGTTATGCTTCAAAAATTCTTCATACAAGCGTGCGTAAACTTTCTAGAGGCATTGATGTCAGCAAAAACTGTATTAAGAGAATCTTAAAGAAGTTTAAATTTTATCTATACTACATCAAGATCTTCAGAGGAACGTTTTTATAAATAGAGTTGCCATCTGTAATACGAAGTTACACAAAATAAATAACAACCACAATGTTGTTTCTTAGATTTTATTTTGTGACGAGGCTACTTTTAAGAGTAATGATTTTGTATTTGTTTCCATATTTTATGTATTTCAAATACTAAAAAATATGAACATACTATAAAACCAAACATTTTCTAATTTGTTAGGTGATAACTTATAATAACTGTGATACTTGAAAATAGTAGCTCACTTGTTCTTCAAGATATTACGAAAGTTATAGAAGTTTTCAATAACGTAAATTTAAATAGTTTTATTGACGGTTAGCTTTTCAACTTAAGTTATAAATTTAAGTATGACTGTAATTTAGCGACTGCGATACTTTAACTGTTGTTAATTCATGAACTTCCAAACTTTTCATTTCATGAGTTTTAAAATTTTACTAAAAATTACTTATTTGTAAAAAGAAAATATTAGAAGTAACTCTTTTCGATTAATTTTAGTTAAGTTTAGTGTAATGTGCGGCAAGGCATCTCATATTTTTAAGTCGTAATCGGGTTTATACAGATATAATATACCGTGGTCAACATATTTTAATTTCTGATACGAAAGTAAAAAGAGGAAAAGAGCGCGACGAAATAAACTAAAGATAAACATATAGCGAGGCTGCCAAGACAGTACACTCGACAAATGTTTCCTATGAAATGTAAGGAGTAAGGGTCCCCCGATACTGCGTTGCTCTCCCACCACTGTTAGCAAGCAGGCATCGCTGCATATTATAAGGTCATCTTCTGCATGGGATAGTAGTATAAATCGAAATTAAAATTTGACGACTACGGTATAACTTTTGCAATATCGCCCACAGGCAGAAGAAAGTACACATTTATAAATAGTAAATTTTAAGTGCTTTTCTTTTTATTTTATTTATTAATATACCTGGGTGTCCCATTTAATTTTTTTTAGAATTTTTAACTTTTACGAATGGTATGTAATTCTAAAAAAACATGTGTAGATATGTCGAAATAAACATTAATTTCACGCACTGAAAGATATCTCTACTAATTGAGCCCATAATAGGTATTTCATCATTAATAGTTATTTCATAGCAACTCTTCAAATGTTGTACAAATTTTAACGAAAAATCGCCATATCTCAGAAACAGTTGAAAATTAACAAATACAAGTACACATCATTTTAGTGAGCTTTCATGGGCTATCATAAAATGTAAAAGAACGCATAGCATTCGATTTAAAACAAAACATAAGTTTATGTAGGGTCGTCGTTTTTGAACACTCTGTATAACTGAACATATTTTTAAATTGTTTATATTAAACATTATTCGATATCTACGTTATTAGATATTAATAATGGACTTCGCCGCTTCGCTGGGACACCCGGTATAAGAAGATACTTTGAGGAAATATGTTCACACAATAAATAAATTACAAAGCTCATTTTACATATAGATATATATTTAAATTAACGTTCAATATGTCCGTTCAATAATACCCCGTTATTATTGAAAAATGCATTATAGGATTATTCTGTTCAATCTTTCTTTCACTTACATCATTTATAGAACGATTTACATCAAAAATATAAATGTATTTATTCAATATTCATCAAAAAATATATAGAAAATAAATTACAAGGTCTGGCAATTAAGTAATGAGACTGGCAACATTGCGTTCGATCTGGCAACGCTTTGAACGCAGGACCTTGGTGAGGCGGCAGTTAAACATGACATATGAGTTTGAACTCGTTAGAGTTATTGGTTGTCCGTAACGATTTTTTTCACGAATGAGTTTTTTCCATTGCGTTCTAAAAATGAGTTACATCAATTTCTACCAACGATGTGCTATCATCTTTTGCTTAAGGCAGTGCAATGGAAACTTTTCCAAAACTTCAGCAGGCCTACGGAGACAGTGTATTGTCAAGAGAGTCGATTGGAGATGAAACACTCCGCGTAAAACTTTTATCTTCAAGAATTGGTCAAAATATCGACAGAATTCGGAATCTTGTTCTTTTATATCGTCGGTTGACATTTTAGTGATTGGTTGAATTTGATTCACACCACCGTTAATCAGATTTTGATCAGTGAATTGGGGATAAGAAAAATCTGCGCAAAAATGGTTCCAAAATGCCTTTCGCAGGACCAAAAGGACATCAGGAGAGAAAGGTATCTTGAGTTTTTGGTATTGAAAAAAAATGCAAGAACGAGCAAGTCACAGACTAAATACATGCTGATTCGCTTTTTCGATAGCCAGGCAATCGTCCACAAAGAGTTTGTGCCTTAAGGTCAAACGATCAAACGGTCAATCAACACTTTACCGATAGGTTCTTGAAAAACTTCTAAAAAGAGTCATGCATGTGAGATTAACATCACATTTCTGTGGCTTATAGCACTCCTTACTTGCCTAACTTGAGTTATTGTGACTTTTCCTCTTTCCGAAAAACGGCGTTTTAGGACACTCAAAAACATTCAAGCGGCTGTAACCACCAAGCTGAAGGCTATGCCAGATGGAGAAAATATTGATTATTAATTATCATACGGTTTTCGCAAGGGTAGGTCCACTATTCAGGCTCTGGAAACAGTAGGAAAGACACTAGATGCATGTGATAAGCGGTGGTGCATTTTAGTGACCTTAGATGTAAAGAAAGCATTCAACACAGCATGCCACAGTCTCATACTGGAAAAACTTCGTGAGAGGGAGGTATCTGGGTATCTGAGAAACTTGATATCAAATTATCTGGAAAACCGAAGGATACTGTTGAGTGAGGATGAGATGATGGAAGTAACTGCGGGGATACCACAGGGATCACTCTTGGGTCCAACATTGTGGAATATTCTATATGATGGTGTACTTGGTGTAGAACTTACGGAAATGGCGACGTTCATTGCGTTTGCTGATGATTTGGCGATCGTAGTATCAGCACATGATGAAATAGATCTAATGAGACACACAAATGAGTGCCTCAGGAGAATCAACGTCTGGATGGACAGACATAAATTAGAACTGGAACCAACAAAAACTGAAATAGTTATTCTAAAAGGAAAAAGGAAAAGAGGCAACATTGTGTTTAGGATAGGGAATGTGGAAGCAGTGCCTTCAAAAGAAGTAAAATACCTAGGTGTAAATTTTGATGGAAATGGTTCATTCGGTAAGCATGTCGAGAAGGTTGCTGCAAAGGCAGAGGAACGGGCATCAATCCTCGCGAGACTTATGCCCAACATCAACGGACTAAGCAGTCTGAACAGAAATGTCCTGTGTTCGGTTGTCCATAGCATCCTCTTATATGGGGCTCCAATATGGTACAGAGCGATGAATATTCAAAAAAAACGTGAATACAATAACCAAATATCAAAGAAAAATGATGCTGCGTGTAGCATCGGCATATAGGACTGTTTCAACTGTTGCGCTGCAGGTCCTCACTGGTACGGTACCCATACAAATGTTGGTTCGTGAGAGATGGTATATATACAATCGCAGAGATGAAGGAAGAGACATAGTGAAGAAATTGGCAAGGCGAATAAGCATGAGCAAGTGGCAACAAGAATGGAATGATAATGTTGATACGGCCCAGTGGACCAAGAGACTCATCCCACATATAGAGGAATGGGTCAGTTGCAAACATCGTGGTATTGATTATTATCTTACGCAGGCTTTCACGGGACATGGGTCGTACCTATATTAAATGTCTGTCACAAATGTGGATACACAGAAGCATACACTGTTCGAGTGTGGAGTGACGTGCGGGAAGCAACATGGGATGAACTCGGGACCATATTAACACCGGGCACAATAGCTATAGAAATGATGAAGAACATGAAAAGGTGGAAAATAATACAAGAAATGATTAGGAAAATAATGCATCAAAAAGAGATGGACGAAAGAGAGCGAGCAGACAACAGAGGAAACTAGATAGACTATAGCTGGATACACCTGATGCATGTCACTAAATGATGATCCCGGGTGTATTAAAAGGGCTGGGGGGGGATTAGTGGGTTAAAGTCCCACACTACCACCATCAGAAATACAACACGTGGTGTGTATGATGCATTTCCCCCCGACAAAGAAAAAGAGGGACAAAATGTTAAATTGTAATTCTCATTACTTAATTGTCACACCTCGAATAATCTTCTACTTTAATAAAAAAAAAATAAGTAATTTATTTTTTCACAGTATTTCTGTATCACAAAACATTATATTACTAACAACAGATTACATCAAAAATACTTGGAAATACAAAAATATTGTTTCTTATTTTATAATTTCTCATGCAGTTAACTTTTATTGATTGGCGATTTGCCTGTTTTTATAATTTTTGTAACAGTCTTTTTCAATATCCTCTTTAAAATTTTCTTTTCAGCCTTTTTTGACTTCAAACTCGCTGAATGTATCTTAAAAGTTTTATTTTGTATAATCAATTACGCTGTGGAAATTCATGTAAATAAATAAAAACAAATTGCAATCATATTACCTGTCATTAGTAAGGTATTTACTGGTGTTATTCAGCGTTTTGCTTATCTTTTGTTTCTGAATACTTGAGAATTTTGAAAAAGAACAAGTTGCATGCTTACAAATTTTATCCTGTTCAACATATTAAAGAAGCCGATTTTGTAACAACAGCGCATTTTACAAAAAATGTTTATGGACAGACGAAGCAAAGTTTTTTAAAATTGGAATATTTACTCGACACAATAGCAATTTTTGGTAGGAAAATAGCCCTCGAGTTGTTAGGCAACGACGTTTCCAAGATCTTGGAGTTTCAATGTATTTTGTGTTATTAAACATGACAAAATATTTGCTTTGTATTCTTATGAAGAAAATTTAAATAATGATCGATTTATTTACATCTTAAGAAACGTCATAAATTTAATTTTAAATTACTTTAAAATTAGTTTTTCTCAGTGTTGAAAATTCTATTTATTTACATGATTTTCAATAGCCTAATAAGAAACTAAACTTGGAGTCTGTGGCTTGAAACTACACAAAAACACTAAAACACCTTCACCACACTAAAGCACAAAAATGGCTAAATACGTATTTCAACAACTAAGTTGTCATCATCAGTAGCACTGATTAAAAATCGCGCTGTCTACACATCGTAGCGTACAGAACAACACTGATGATGACAACTTAGTTGTTGAAATACATATTTAGCCATTTTTGTGCTTTAGTGTGATGAAGGTGTTTTAGTGTTTTTGTGTAATAGCCTAATAGGTTATACAAAATAAAACTTTAGAGGAATTGATGCGTTTCCCAAAATAATATGAAACTAAGACGTTTAGTTTAGTTTAGGGAAGTAAATAAATACTGCCCCTAAATTTGAACGTGAAATCTAATGAAAGCGAAAAATGTAGGTTGCTATTTAAATATAACAAAATATTGATATTTTCTGGATGAAATGTTTAACATTGTCTGATCACCCTGTATTATCTTGAAAAATTTATAACACCGTATACTTTCCAAAATAATTACTTGGGATTTTAAATCTGTGCGTGCATTCAATTATTGAAAATGTTATGAGTAATATTATTAATTTTTTTACAAAAATTGAAATGCCTCGGGAGTGGCTAAGTTTATTAGACAAACTACCCTAAAAATTAAGTCGGAAATAGGAATCAATCATAAAAATGGGGTACTCCTTTAAAATAAGAAAGTCGATATCCATATCCGGTGTAAGGGGAAGAAGCGAAAATTCGAAACTATGTATTTTAAATTGAAAGAGCGTAACGCAAAACTAATATTTGCGGAATTTCAAAACTCTACTCTTATTACTTTTCTATATTGTTCTAACAAAATCTCGTCGTGATATACGCTATTGTATACATGTAAAAATGTATATACAATTTGATATATTATCCGCACCGGTCGTGCTACGTTGTAGATCAAGAGGTGTGCTATACTTTTGTTGCGGAGTATAACAAACGGTGTGGCTCGACCTTGAGGTGTTAATCTTACAATACAACACATCTTTAGATTGGATTTTTCCTTCGGTCCAGAGTTATTTTTACATATTAACATGTGAATAAATTTAAAGTAAAATCGTCTAACACATGTTAAGTCAACAATATACGTACCTATACGTATCTATACAGGTAAAATATGTACATATACTTATTCATATTCTATATAAAGATATTTTGAATTTCGATTTATATTTATTTTGGAAGGATTACGAAGTTTTACTGAAAAATAAACTTGAAATTTTTCAGTAAATTATTATGTTTGGTGTATATATATTATCATATTTTCTATTTATTATTTCGACATGTTTCTAACATATTAGGAAATTGACTACCGTTTACATGTTACATATCTTGCAAATGCGCTGACTTCCGTCAATCATTGCTAAATCGGAGATTAAAAGAACGTCAAATCAGATAGTCTTTACGGTCGAGCAGTTCAATGACTGCGAATTATTAAAAAAATTATGTTTCGAAATAATGATATGGATTTCAAACTATTCCAAGTTTTTTTGTTTTGTTTATGAATTGCTCTTCAATATTGCGCTTATTTGGATGAGTGCTCATTTGCTCGGTACTGTTCGAAAATAACTTAGACGAAGATATATATTTTATCTTTTGGGGGCATGGACCTCTTACTTGACCTGTGCTGATGTGTTACTTTCTGGTCAGGTGGTGTCATTTTTCCAATAAATGCACGGTTATCGATATCAGATACCGGGTGACCCAAGGAAAAGACAAAGTCAATTTATTGGTACCTAATAATGTAGACGAACTATAACAAACCCATATTTTTTTAATGGAATGCTACGCATTTTATTGCATGTTATAACTGACCTTTTAAAAGATGATTAACGTGAATTTGTGATAGCCAATTTTTAATTGTTTTTGAGATATGGTGATGTTTCGTCGAAAATTGTTCAACTTTCATATTAAATAATGAACTTTTAATTACACTACTTGAATTTAACGTTTGTAGCAGCTTTTCGTTATCGTCATTATACATATTTACATGCCAGTGAAAAGTACTAAAAATGTACTATTTAAAAATACCCGTGTGCAATTGTGTAAAGATGTAGAATATCCTATCTGGATAAACCGGATTAGGACTTTAATTTAATAAATTTAAAAATATTAGTTGCTTACATATAGTATACCCAAAATTAGTCAAAACAGTTATTTTTAATTTTTTTCGATTTTGAAATCCATTTAAAATAATATAACTTTGTTTGGTTCTTCACTCTAAACAGCCTTTCAAAAATTGGAATTTGTCGCTTCGCTGGAATACCCGATATATTCTTATTGTTATCCCGAGAAGCGTCAAACTGACAGGCGATCGCATATGTATCCCATATTTCACTTTTAAGCCTGAAATTCCAAATTTTGAAGGTTGCGAAGGCCCAACAAGACTCAGAGTCTTAAGAAACCGGCTTTTCGGGACCTTTTACATGCTTATTCCGAGTTGACAGTCGAAGGTCAGAAAAATGGCCGATTAAATATGCACTGATATCAATGTATTCTAGACAGGCGAAAAATATATATCAAATTCATGTGCACTGCCGATCATTGCATTACGGTCCGGCGAATGTTCGGCATCTCCACACAATACATAACGGTCCCGCTTGATTTAATTTTTTATATATACAGGGGTTGATTAATATTTTAATAATGATTATAAGTTAGAATTAAAATACGAACATTCCTTAAAGGGGAAAAGGATTGCTTTCGACATTTATGTGCCCCTACGAAATAATTTTATTTAAACGATTACGCAAACATGCACAGTGGGCGGAGCTGGTTGAAATCAATTTCTCTTTCGTCTAATAAAAAGTAAAACTAAGCACCTGGGAGTTTTTGCGGTTGCCGATCACGAATCCAAAGTCAAAATGTCAAAAAAACAAAATGGCGAAAGAGTTTTTTGAAAATTGATGTATGAATGTGAAATTTTAGATACGGGGGTTTTTGAGGTCGCCGATCACGAATCCAAAGTCGAAATGTCAAAAAAAATGGCGGAAGGGTTTTTTGAAAATTGACGTATGAATGTTAAATTTTGGATACGGGGGTTTTTGAGGTCGCCGATCACGAATCCAAAAGTCGAAATGTCAAAAAACATAATGGTGGATTCAATATGGCGGAAAGGTTCTTCAAAATGTCTTTGATCTTGGTGAAATTTAGTATATGAGAGTCCTTGAGGTTGCTGATCACGAATCCGAAGTGAAAATTTTAAAAGACAATGTGGCAGAAAGGTTCTTCGAAAAGTGCTTGAATCTGAGCATATCGTTCCTCCGTAAACTTTAACGTGATTTATGTTTAACATTTAATTATCCTTCAGTGTTCAGTGTAGCGGTTTGTGTAAAAAGGATAGAAAAGTTCTAAATAATATATATGATTGGCATAACAAAATTTATGTGTACAGAGGTGCGTCAAAAGTTAATAAAATCGGACATTCTAAATGGCGTCATGACAGTGATTGCTTTTTACAGGAAACTGTGAAAAAACTCTAAGCGGACGCGAAAAAAGCGATTCAAGCTCGGAGAGATTGACGGACAGCTGTAAGCGGTCGCGAAAAAGGCGATTCCAGCTCGAAAGATATTGATTGGACAACTAGTTTTGATAATAATAACAAGTGTATGTAGACCTCTAACAAGGTTTTATGTCGGGTGTTCAGAAAAATTCAAAGTCAATGCAATGTTTGAAAATGTGGAATCATGTCCAAGGCGGGTTCTCATTAGTCGACTTCATTGATCAATATCGCTGAATCTATGCCACTGAATATAGAATTGAACTTAGAAATCATTCACATTGAATGTTCAATCTAGAATGTGTCAGGTATAAAAATGGCTGCAAATAACAAAAATTGTGCTTGCTGGTGTTCGCATTTTGTGTAAATGTTTACAAAACGTAATTAGAAACAGGAAACAAAGAAAACGTCGTTGGTGGGTCAGACGATGGGATCTTAAAACGGAGACAAGGAGCTGCTTCAGTAAAGCTGTTAGCAGAATTGCGTAAAGATGACTTGGATAGGTATAAAAAGCATTTAAGAATAAATTTAAGAGAAATTTGAAGAACTTCTATAGAAAGTGTCACCACCCTTTACACAGAAAAAAAAGATACAGATATTCTTTTGTAATATATATACACCTCTTAAAAATATATCGGCTTGAGGGAACTAAAATAGTTTCGGTATATACAGATCTTCCGTAATTCTATGTTCGTAGAAAAAATATTGTACAAACTACTTGCGTGAAGACATCTTCCACGCAATCGCGCAATTAAAAGCACTCGTTTCCTGCGGTGCTCGTGCTTATAATGTGCGCTCATGCGGGAAAACAGTCTTCGCGCATTTGGTTCGTAAATAACTAATTCCCTCTTATATAGTTTTATGCAATTATTTTGCGAATTATGCATTTTGTGCAGGTTTAGAGTATAAACATATTTAGAACTGGATTTGAAATGATTTTTGTATAAAAAATTAAACATTTTGAACCGAAAATAACACTTTTTCCAAAGGTTTATTAAAATGTCTATAGTCCGTCTCAACCTTATTATGCAGTACAGGTTTAATAGGGATATTGCATCTCTTATTATCTTTAGTAGTCTCTTAATAACGCCATCTTTATATCCGGTTGCCTTGTTGCAAGTTCTACCATTATGCAAAGTATTTGGGTATATGTGTAATTGTTGCTGTCAATTGTCAGTTTTTGCCGTAATGTGTAAACTTTTATATTGTCTTTAATTTATCTATATATAATTTCTGTTAAATCGTTCTTTTTAGCAAGCATATTATCTTTTTCAAGCATTTAAAAGTAAGTATGCATACCTATATCTATAATTCTGATAAACGTGATAACCTATATACCTACATATACATATACTTTTTACAGATTGCTACATGATATGGGTTTTGAATTTTAAAAAGTGGGACGAAAGAGTATTCTTATTGAAAGAGATGACATCATTAGGTGAAGTCATAAATACTTACGATACATCAGAAAATTCCGAGACGAAGGTATAGTTTATCATTTAATTTCTTATACTTTTATGTTCATTACGCAATTTTTTATTTGCTAGTGTTTGATTGTGATTGTTTTATTTTTAGGTAGAACTATAATAAATACTGATGAATCATGAGTGAATGCAGGACACTTGGTAAATAAAAAGTGGACTGACGCTATTGTTCAAAGCAGTCGACAAGCTTTTACACAACGACTCAGCACTGGTTTACAGCAAGGAGGCTGGAGGCGAGCAAGGTTTTGTTGTTGGTGCTGAATGTACATTTCTTTGTAAGAAAAATACTGCTGATGTTCATAGCGAAATGCGATTGGTTCAAGAATAAATTGCTTCCAAATATACCAGAGAACTCGGTTGTTGGTCTCGATAATGCCTCATATCACACGAGAAAATTATAAAAGTTTCCAGCAGTAGCACGGAGAAGACCAAATTATTGAATGGCTTGCTGAGAAGAATATACCACTTGATAATGACATGTTAAAAAGAGATTACTGACTTGTGTGTCAGAGGTTAGGTCTCACTATGACAGGAACAAAATTGATGAATTTGCAAACAATAAAGGGCATCATGTTCTTCGGCTTCCACCTTATCATTGTGAATTAAACCCAATTGAAATGGTGTGGGCACAAGTTAAGCACTACGTTGAAATACACAATACGACATTCAAACAAAGAGATATTGAACAATTAATTGTGGAGGGTTATCAGAATGTAACAGTGAACAACTGGCAGAATTACATTGGCCACCTTGCCAACTTGCAAGACTATGTTGAAGAGTTTATAATTAACGTCACACATTCATCATCAGATCAGGATTGTTTAAGTGATTGAAGAAAAATAAAACAATATGTGTACCTACTCCTTTGTATGGTCATGGTTAGTTTTTTCATAAATGTTCTCATGTATTATTAACTTGTTCTTATAAAAGGGAAAGTATGTTTTTGCAAAATGAATTTGTGAGGAATTTGTGTCTTTAAATGTGTATAACGAAATGTAGATTAACATATTAATATTCAATAAGACTATATAAGTCATGTACCATATTAAAAAAAAAGTACGTGTGTATGTGTGGTTATTGTTATTCTTTTCATAAATATGTATTATTTAAGTTGCTTTTATAAATAGAAAAGTCTTTTTATGAAAAATAAATTTGTCATTAACTTTGTCTTGGTCTGAATTTATACTATCCACTATAAATTCAGACCATTAAGATGTCAATATTCAGTAACGAAGAAAATTGTATACCTTAAGTGTTTCTTTGAAATATTAATTTATTTACTCTGGCTTACTATATTCAGTTAGATTTTAAATACTTTTCTACAGAACAATCCAAAAGGATTATATTATTACAAATATTTTAACTAATCCATCTTCCCATATATTCTCCCCTTTTAGTGTTTCAAATTAATATTAATTTTTTGTATGCATCAATTGAATGACAAACAGTCGTATAGGTTCTGTTTTGATTACAAAAAATGTCAGATATTGAACCGGAACTCTAACGACATTATACAATGAGACGATTTGGCAACCATGAAGTCAATTGCCATAAGACCTGTACTGCATAATAGGGTTGAGACGGACTATAGTAACAGGGTTCAGAAAAGAAACATGTGTTTGCAAATGGTCCGATGGTTTTTATTTTTGCAGCCAGGATATTGAAAGAAAGGTACAACATTTCAGTTTTTTCGAAATAATTCGTCACAGGTAGTTTCTATGGTAAAAATACCTATCCAGTATAGCTATAAAGTGGGAAAAAATATTAAACATTCAGAAAACGTTTCTTTCAGTGCATTTGTTTTAATTAATTTGTTTGAATTAGATTGTGTATTAGTCCACTATAATTATAAAAGGTAAAAGTAATACTACCATGACAGCTGCACTATTTTGTTCTAAAAAAAATAATGTTTCAGACAAAAGTAGTAGATAATTTTGTTAAATTCAAAAAAGATTAGAGGCATTTTTATCCTAGATTCCCCCTGTGACAAGATATTTTAAAACACCTGAAATTTTGTACAGTTGGTCCAATATGGCGGTTGCCAAAAGGTCATCCGAATTTACAAAATTCGATCCTTCATTAGGACCCTGCTACTGGATTATAAAAAGATAAAAGTATTTAGAACGAATTTTGTTTAAAAAGGGTTGAACGAACAAACGTATAAGAAAGTCGTGTGGTGTCAGCACCTCATTTTTAATTTATTCAGCAGAACAATAAATATTTATAGCTGCATATAATAATTGGAATGTGTTGCATTAAAGTCTTTTATACATTTCAGCAGGATACTTAAAATTCTAATCTTTTCTGTTTTGGCTGGCAGTTTTTTAACAATACAATTTAGTATTCAAAGAAGAAGAGAGATTCAACGTTAACCGATGTATTTCTATGTATATACTATACATAAATTTGTTTCTTCACAGCCTAATAACATAAAATTGTGTTGGGATTGTATTGTTATTTTATTTACAGAAGTGCTTATTTTCTCTTTAAATATATACACATACCGGGTGTCTTGAATTATTTCTAGTGTTTTTGAAAACAAAAACTTACGATTTTGAGTGGTTCTTTAGCATATAGGGGGACAATGAATAGTGTATTTTATATCGCCCTATCGGGTCACCCACAGCCGCCGGCCACCCCCACTCTAAGATTGTAAATGACACTGTTTTTTTTTGTTGATTCTGATAAAACGTAATTTTCTAGATATTCCTATTAAAAAAAACTAGTTACTTACATCATGAAATTTATGATATATTTAAAGTTGAAGGTCTCAGATGTCAGGAATTGCCAAGTCCGAAAAATCATAAATTAGTCATGGAAATACTTAAAAAAAGATTTATTCACAACATTTTAGTTAAATTAAATGCTCAAATTGTTTACCATTTACATTTAAACATATATAATGTCTATTTTCAAAAGCATTTCTAACATTTTCGAACACTTGTGGGATTAAATTCGACATGCCTCTGTTATTCTATTACATAAAGCAGCTATTGATTGTGGCGGTGTCTTATAAACAACATACTTCAAATGTCCCCACAAAAAGAAAACTAAAAGAGATAAATCGGGGAAGCGAACTGGCCATTCAATAGAGCCCCTACGTCCTATCCAATTTCATGGAGAAATATTATCCAAATAATTCCTAATTTCCAAACAGGAATGTGACCCAGCCAGTGGCGGTTCCTCAATAAGCGCACATTTGCACGTGCACTCTCAAATTTAATGTGTATTTTTATTTAAAAAACATATTTCAATTTTATCATTCTTTAAATAATTTTATAATAACAGTATAACATGCCTTTTAGTTCCAAAAACAATTCTTTAAAGACGCAAAGATCAGATATTAAAACGCGAGATGTAATTTGCTCCAAATAATATCCAAGCGAGCCCTAGTCCACGCGTCGCTTAATAGCTTCGTTCACTGCACATGTGAATATTAAATCTAATAGGTGGAGCCTTTGCCGCCCGCACTTTTTGTTCCGCGACGTTCGATGTTTTGAGCTGTTCCGCGTGCACATAAAATCTTTGCACTGGAACGTTGTTTTTCCACATTAAGAGTCTTCTATACCTCCCCGTTGCATTAATCGAGAGTGACTCTTATCTGAATACATTCAGATTTGATAATATGACGTTTAGGAAAAAAGACGCGTAAAAAATTTATTCGGACGGCATGAAGTAAACAGTCCGGTACGCAGACATTATTTTTATGGTTTTTTGAAAACTACTCTGTTCTCGAGAACGGCGAGGATTTATCTAAAAGAAGCAACGTCTAATACAGACAAAAAAAATATACCTACAGAACAAGTAAAGTATTTTAAACTGCTAAATAAGTAGTAAGATGTATAATATGCTTTATGTTTCCTCTTTTTCATAAGTTTTAACATGAGATAATTTTAAAAATAATTAGATTTCCAATAAAAGTGCTCCTGTATAGTTGAAATATTGAAAAGAAAAACAATTAATTATTATTATTATTGATAATAATAATAAATATTTGCCCCCCCCCTGATTTCATATTAATCTTTGATTTAAGTATACTTATAGAAATTCTTAATTTTAATGAATTGGTCATTGAAGAATTTATCTCAAAAACGGAGAGACGAATTGATTTTCAATACAAAACGAGCTTGTGAAATACATATAAAAAGTCTTATATATGTATACATATATAAAAATAAAAAAAACAAAATGGGGGATGGGTTTTTTGAAAATTGATGAATGTTTGTGAAATTTTGCATACGGGTGTTTTTGGGGTCGCTGATCACGAATCCAAAGTCGAAGTTTCAAAAAAATAAAATAGCGGATCCAATATGGCGGAAAATTGTCGAAAATTGATGTATGTTTGTGAAATTTTGTGTTTGGGGGTTTTTGGGGTCGCTGATCATTTATCTATAAAAACAATTGTTTGGCGAGGCCAAGGTACTCAACGAGGTAAGTTACTAAATTTCTAATTTCATAATAAGTTACTTTAATTTGATAGCCCAAAAAAAGTACTTTTGGGCCTGGCCCCCAAAAAATATTTGGCCTTCGCCGATTTGCCAACAACAAACACTCTCTTTTATTCTAAGGTTGTGCATCCCCAAAGTATTGAACCACGCGCCGCCACTGGGCCCAGCTCCATCTTGTTGGAGTATAATTGCCCCGCCTCTATTTCATTCAAGTTTTCTTCTAGACACTGTATGATAGGAGGATGTATTAGCACTTCAAACTGTATGAATTGTCAAAATTGTGACTTATGTTTTTACTAATATTAATACTTGTTTTTTTTTTTTGATGAAATGGTTTACACGCTGGAAGAGAGAACTGAAATTGTTATTTTATATAGGATTGCAAACAAAAACTATTCCCAAACGGCGAAGTTATTTAATGAAGGCTATCCAAACAGAAACGTATCTCTTCAAACTGTAGGTTCATTTATATTTTTCTATATGCTAAATAATCACACCAAATTTCAAGTTTTTGTCTTCAAAAGCACAAGAATTAATTAAATATCAAGTTTTTCTGTGTCTACAGGGTATACTGTCTTTCCATGACGCCAATAAGTATTGTTCAAAAAATGTAGAAGTCATTAGTTTGCTTCAGTGAATTTGCACTCAACTATTTCTTTGTATCAAAACCAAAAAGTATTTTATACAAGTATTATCTAGTTCTCGATTAGTTGAGTTAGAAGAAAATTATATAAAAAATGAAGGAGTGAAATTTTACTCTTCGCATAAAATGTTGAGTATATATTTTCACTTTTTTGATGATATTGCTAATTAGATTATCTGAATCAGATACTTTTTACTTAGGAAAAGAAATTTTTTTCTCAATGTAAGACAGAATACTTAATTATTAGATATCAACAAACATTTATTCCCAATTGACAAAAATTAATGACAATTATTTCCGGATTGTTAATCTCCTTTTGTCATATGTTAATGTGGGTACATACTATATAAATTAACGAAATATTTCATGTATACCTAATTAATTAATTATAAGTGGTATTTATAATATCATACTTACCAATGATATTGCCGCTCTTGTGTTTAACAGGTTCAGCTGCAAACCTAGTCTTTTGATGTTTCTTTTCGACGGGCATTGCTGGTGGACTTGGTGGTGAATAATCCGGAGGTGGTTCTTCCAGTGGCTCATCTCTGCTATCTCTAGTTTCATTTCTGGATGGAGTTCGATATCCGCTATCGTATCTACTTTCCTGTGAAATCCTCTGTCGTCTTTCAATAGCTTTCTTTCTTTGTGGTGGCGTTGGACTGGTCTCCCTCATAGGAGACTCGCGATGTTCATGTATGGGAGAAGTTCTGTAATCAGGCACTGGAGATCTTTGATATTCTCGTGCTCCTAACGGCAAATTATGTTCTCTAACCGGTGAGAACCTTTTGTCTGCAGTGTAGACTTTCCTTCTTTCTGACCAATCACTGATACCTGGAAGCAAATAGCAAATTGATTAAAATTGGGAAATATAAAAGTAGTAGAAGAATTAATATTAAAAGATTAACAATGATAATTACCTTGGAAATAATTTCTGTCTCGTTCTGGTTCTTGTCTACTAGGCGACCTTTCAATGCTGCCAACATGCATTTGTATAGGTGGTGGTTGTGGTGGTGCTTCCGGCCCGGTTGGTTGCGATTTGATGGTGACATTAAAATAACTTGTTTTGGGTGGTTGTTGCTCATCTTCTTCAACGAGGGAATCTCTGGAGGACCGAGATTCGCTGCCGAAATGGTTCTCCAGCCACTTGGATGTCTCCATTTTCCTTGTTTCTTCTTCTTGATCGAAGTCCAATGGTTTCTTCGTTAAAGCATCTTTTCTATCCAATGGTGATGTTGCAGGCAGCAAATCTGAAACAAAGAAATATAATTTATGATAATGATAATTTGCTGATATTATAAATATTAAGGAAAAATGCTCACGTTTAATAAATAATTGGGTACATCTTCTATAAGGTAAGGGTGCGATAGGATCAAATTCAATGTTGGTAATTTAAAGAAAAGTCGATTTAAGAGGAGCGTTTACCTATCGAAAACGATGGCTCCGTAAGGCATCGCCGTTTGGCGTTTTTTAAATGTATTTTGTAATTTTAGAATCTCAAATTTGGGTTAGCGATGCAAAAGGCATAAATTTATAATGTCAAGGCCATTTTTTGTATTAATTTATTTTCTTAAAAAAGTTATGTGTGTTAGAAATAACCACAAAAATGCATACATTTGATTAATGTCTACTAACTAAGGCTGGTACACAAAAGAAAAAAAAAACAACCTCTACGCGCCAGCTGCACATTTGATGAACGACATAAAAAAAATCAAATTTATGTAATTATATTTGAAGATAAAAAATTGAAAATAGTAAATATTGTCACACACATTTCACGCAAGTGTTTTTCGAAGCGATCTCGTCATCTATCCCCACGTTACTGAATCACTACCAGGCCTAGCGGAAAGGCAAATCTATCGGAATCGGTCTGGTATTGCAGACTTGAATCCGAACGACAGACAGTTTTTGCAATTAGAAAGAAGTGCGGTACCTATAGTATTGGAGTGTATATAACAAATGGGCAAGCCGAAATTGAATTATTATAAAAAATCAACAAAACAAAGAAAGGAAATATGCAAGTCGAATGAAAAATCAAAATACGACATAGGTAATTTTTAGTGTACAATTTTATTTACATTATTTTGATATTTGTTAATTCGATTTAGTTTAACTAAGTACATAATACCACACAATGCCTCATTTATATGTATTAGTTAATTTACTTCCATTTGAAATAAATCGTGATTTTATTTTCATTTAGTTCTGTTGGTGCCATCTATTGAAAGTTTGTATAGTTATTCTCACTCTCTGTTTGCGTTTTGCGCACTGATCTCTATAATATAAATGGATGAGCAATGCAATAGGATGCGCGTGGAATTTTATGCCAAGTTGAATTCTTAACGCGGGGCTTACGAGTATGCGCAGTCCCTAGTCTTTTGACATTCAAATGTCAAATCACTAAAGTTCCGAACGACGATTTCAATAGACGTCCCATGTAGCAAAATCACAATTTTAGAGAAGGATGAAAATATATATTTCCTAATGTATAACAAGTGTGCATATAGTGATTTTGCTACTAGGGGTACTAGCTTTTTGTTTATATTTTTGGAGTATTTTTATTAAGGAAAATGCGGAAGACATTGAAAAGGATTATAATTATATAATTCCCGACATACCATCACAGACATTGTTATCCCAAAATGTTGTTATTTCTGGTTTTGTTGTCAAACAATTGAAGGGCATTGTTAAGTGTGCTAAATGTGTGTCCGTACTAGAAGAAATCTCACAAACATCTGTCGATAATACTAGTTTTCATCTTTTAAATAGAAAAAATCGTGGTGCTTTAATACGTCCTTCACAAGATGTCCAAGTACACCATATTCTTGTACAAAACTTCCTGTAGAGGCAGTGTTTTTTGGGCTATTTGTACGTTCAATTTCTATTACCATGTTAGTAGAAAATAAGTACTTTGTATCCTTAGATACACATATGTTTGATTCATCTATTTTACATGAAAGTTACGTTTCTCTTTTAATTAAGCATGTTGTGCGATGCACAGAGATGCAAAGAAACAAACAGAAGTAGAACTTTTAAGAAAAAAGCTCTCCAAATTAATACTTTTTTATAACCAGTAAATATTTCAAAAGGAATGTATTGTTTTTTTGAGTGTTTTTTTAAATTTCCCTTAATAAATAAGTATTTCATTATCTTCAGATGCAGATACTAATTTTAAAGTTCATGTTCTGTTAAATACTTTTCAAAGATTTTAGGCATTTCAAATTGGCGCCTTTATTTTATGTTATTGCGCATGTGCGTCAGTCCCGTGCGCAGTTCGTATTTGATCACAATTTTTAACATGCTATTGCTTATCGATTTATATTATACAGGTCAGTGGTTTTGCGTTGAGATTAATTAAAATCTCTTATTTGGACAATTTTAATTCAATGTTCCGTTGTTGAAAAGGAAGATGTGTAATTTTTAAATGACACCGACTATGTTGCAGAAACAGTAGCAACAAAGTTGTCGGATGGGAAATAATAAATAAATAAAACTAATACTTCGTGTATACAGTGTCCAGATTTCGATGCTTACCATTGGTATATCGGTTATTAGAAGACATAGAGGAACGTTTAAATGGGGAGTGTTTTGCAGAATTCAATGCTCGCAACAAATCTCATTTCATATTCATTCGGACTTTTTACAATTTTGAGATATTTTGAAAAAAACAATATTTGCCGATTTGAATTTTCCTCAATAACTCGATAAAGCCTAATGTGATCGCTTTTAAACTCTAACATTGTTCAGACACTTTTATTTTCTTATACGTAGTATAAGGAAGTATTGTGATGATGAAAATTTTCGACCTCAACACAATACTTCCTTGTGATGATGAAAATTTTCGACCTCGAGATTTTTGCAGATGTCCACGTTTTGAAGTCCCCTGATACCGAAAAAGTGGTTTTTAAAAAATGTCTGTGTGTGTGTGTGACCACGATAGCGGTCAAACCGCTGTACACATCAATTCCAAATTTTGTATTTACGTGTATAATCTCCCTCTTGAGATCTGATTAGTTTTTCAGTAAAATCGGTAGACCGGAAGTAGCAGTTTACTTCAGCGAAAAAATCAAATTTTGCCAATATTTCGTGAACTACTAAGTTTAAACAAATTTATAAAGAATTCATATATACTTAAAATTAAATTGAGAATAATTTTATCTAAAAAGTTTTCCGAAATTCCTACCGGAAGTAGGTCTTTTACTCTTATCGAAAATCAGTTTTTTGCGAATATTTCGCAAGTCATGCTTTTTAGACAAGTACGTTACGGGTATAAAAGTATTTAAAACATAATTTTCAATATCTTTTGTATAAAAGAAATGTCAAGATTCAGACCGGAAGTACCACTTTTACTCTTATCGAATAGCGATTTTTTGCAAATATGTCGTAAGTTATGCATTCTAGTAGGGTACTTATGCCGATTCTGGACCACTCCTCCCCCTCTCACCCAGCTCCCCCTCACCCCCCTCGCCCTAGTGGCGCCCTCTGCCAACCCAACTGATGTGGCGCCCCCTCGCGGTCGCCAACCCAACTAAAAATTGCAGATTTCATCATTACCAACCCAACTAAAATTGCAGATTTCATCATTACCAACCCAACTAAAATTGCAGATTTCATCATTACCAACCCAAGTGATGTGGCGCCCCCTCGCGGCCTCCAACCCAACTAAAAATTGCAGATTTCATCATTACCAACCCAATGTGGCGCCCTCTGACGGCCACTAACCAAACTAAAAATTGCAGATTTCATCATTACCAACCCAAATACCATGACGCCCTCTCACAGCCACTAACCAAGAAATGGCATCTCTCATGATTGCCATAATGCAGCATCCTCTCACGGTCACTAGCCAAACTAAGGTGACGTCAGACAAAATGGCGGACCATCAAGGTGGTCTTTGTTTCTAGAGAATTCCTGAATAAATTACCAGGCTTGCTATCGCGCTTCTCAATGTACTTCAAACAGGTCTAAACATGTTTCCAGCGGAAACCGCAACGGCTGTCTGCTTCTGTGATAGCCGCATGCTTGAAATGTATATCTTACTTATAAAATAAAATAAAACAAACAATATATTTTTTAAGAAAAACAATTTATTTATTTATTATTATTCATAAATTAACAATATTATTTTAAATTAACAATATCTCCAAGACCAGCTGCTGTTTATATACATTGTAAAGTTGCACTATTTACTCGTCATGTTTTCTGCCTGTAAATAGAAAACGCATCCAATTAGTTTTTTTGCGCTTCTCCAGAGGCTTTTCATAGACACATAATTCCCCAGTTTCTACCCAATAATATTTGTGTATTCGCATAGTCATGCAATTCATACAAAAACTAGGACTGTGTATAGTATTTCGTCTGAGAGTAAAATCCCAAAGAGTTGTTTTATTAATTTCTCGGTAACGTAAACATACAGTACATTGTTTTCGTCTAGATAAATAATATTCTCCGGTTGAATGGGTACATCCATGCCGCCAGGAATGTCGTAATTGCTCACTAGTTACGCTGGGAGACATCCGAAAATATAAACCTTGTGACGTCACTGGAATACGAGACACATGTACCAACTGGAATACTGGAACGTGTTCCATTATTTCAAAACCTATATACTCATGTTCCGTTCCATCCCCTCCACTGTTCATACTTTATTCACTTCAATGAAGTGGAACAGAACACCACATAATAGTGTTGATTTCTAGGTTCGTGTGCCACCCCCTCCACTTTTTCTCTCACTCTCCTCTTCCCTATCCCCGGAGGGGACCTACACACAGTACCTAGTTGGGTCGCGTCCGTGACACATGACGTCATGTGCCACCGACCCAACCAGGCAAGGATACAGATATGTAATTCACCTTAAATAAAAATGCGTGCATGTATAGAATTAATACTTTTTTTATTTTTATATAATCATAATATACAGTTTTAATAAAATTACAAAACATTATCCTCGTCAATCCAGCTATTATGCGAATCATCGAACCCTAACCATTTTACATAAGCTTTTCCGTCCTTTACACGTAATACTTTTTCAATCAGATATACATCTTTATGTTTAGTTTTCTGCAATTCATGTTCGTAGAAACAACCCAAAATCGGATCTCCATTCATATCCTCCAGCATATATGTTGGCGGATTTGTAGCATTAGCTTTAATAATCTTGAACAATTCACTACCCCAGTTCCTGAGATAGCCTTTCGAGAAAACACTTTTGAATTTACTTATCCGCACGATGTCACCAACTTTATATTTCCGCTTCACAGCTATTTGCACATCATTGTAGATAGTAGAAAGCAGGAGCTTCTCATTCTTTTTAGTCACATCGCAAGGTCGCATTTTAATTGTTCGATGCTTTGTTTTATTATACATATCAGTCACGAAGGGTAAAATATCTATCCACTTATAGCTACCTCTCATTGTAAATTCCTTATATAATCTACCCTTTAGCGTACGAATAACACGTTCGGCAATAGACGCTTTCATTGTACTATATGTTGAATAATGGTTTATACCATATTTCTTCATGAGATTTTGAAATCGAGTATTATAAAACTCTTTACCATTGTCGGACTGTATATTTTTCGGCTGTCGAGTGTCTTGTAGAATGCCTTCCATAGCATTACATACATCCAGACCGGTTTTCGATTTAAGGGGTTGAGTCCATAAAAATTTCGAGAAACAGTCTATAACCACAAGTATATATCTATACCCGCCATTCTCTCGTGCATGAGGTATAAATTCGGCCAAGTCAATCTGCCAAACATCGTCAAACCCTCTAATAATGACGCGACGTCTGGGAAAGAATCTACGAGCCGGCCTATGCAGCTCATCAACTAAATGACGCTTAATACTATTCATAATTAACAATTATTGTTCAGCGTGTTAATACATCATGTAGGTAGAACAATGCGATGGTAAATGAATTAAAATTATGTTTCGTCTCTATGGTCTTGCGAGCGGTCGGGGTGGTGGTGGTGGTTGTGGGGGTGGGGAATTCCCTGATTTCTTTTCAAGTTTTTTTCTTATAGCTTCCAGTTTAGCATTGAGTTTAACCTCAATTCTACTCTCAACACTTTTTTCCATTCGATACAGCTTTTGATCAGTTTCAGCTTGTAGAGTATTTGCACTAACTTCGACAATCCCTTTGATTGTATCCAAGTTAACGCCCTTATTTAAATTATTTTTCAGTGCAAGTATTTCACCATCCAATTCCTTCTTAATTTTTTCAATCTTCTTACTAACTTCAGAATTTGTGGCATGGTTTTTTCTTAAAACATCAAATTTAGCATCAATCTTCTTCTCAACACTAGCTTGCATCTGGTTTAATTTTCCATTAATCGACTGTTGCACATTATTTACACTAACATTAACAATACCCTTAAATATATCCAAATTAACAGTTTTATTTAAATTAGTTTTAAATGCATTCAAGTTCTCATCCAATTCCCTCTTAATTTTATCGATCTTGTCACTAACCCAGGTGTTTGTTGCGAGATTGTTCCTTAAATTGTCTAGTTCATTTTCGATTCTATTCTCAACAGCAGTCTGCATATGATGTATGATATCACTAATATCCTCAGCCACTTTGGAATTTGAGGCGTCTATTTTTATTTGAATATCACTCACCACATTATCAATCCGTAGATCTATTACGCCAAGTATTCTAGATAGGTGACGCTTATTAACAGAATCCTGATCGTGTATAGGATCTGCTACACGACAAATACGTTTACCGCCAATATCAACATCACCTTCCTCTGTTAATGGCAGAGATGGCTTTTGACGTTTAACGCTAGCTTTACCGTTGCTAAGATATCGGCCAAATTTGTCTACACTCATGACGATACTGATGAAAAGAATGAGAGTATTAAATATTTATTCAATTACGCCGCATTCTTTAAGCTCCTCGATGATGGACTGCATTTCATTATGGGTACTTTCATTGCCAGAATCCCGAGAGGCCTTCAAAAGTTTAAGACGATCCACGAGCTCGTTTATGTCTTCCCAATAGACATATTGATATCTATCATGGGTGTTGGAAACAAGCATGCTGCCTATATCTCCGCCAGACCATGTTTCTGGAGTCGAACTGGAATATTTAGCAAGAAGAGGTTTTATTATTTCACGCCATTTGTGGCCTCTAGTCCCCCTCAAGTTATTTTTGGGTTGGAACAGTTTGCGATGCACATTAGTTTCGTGTAAAATATCATAGTAATGTGATAATTCCTCCTCATTATATCTACTTGGGCTAGTTTTAAATATTAATTCATAAAGACCACGAGAACCCGTAAACAGCTTATTATTGATTATTATGTCTTTACCATCTAGATATAATGTATGCCCACCCAATTTCAATCTATTTGTTTCGGGTTCGAATGTAACACCATACGTTGTATCATATACATTGCTTGTATCTTGAAAAAGACCTCGCACAAACTCTCTCGGTAAAGGATTAAGATCTCCATAAAACGTGTTATGTGAATGCGGATCCTCTTCCACCAATGGATTAGACTGCTCATCGAATGGATTAATCGAAGAGCTCTTTTCTATCTCTTGTTTTTTTATCAGCTTTCCTCTATTTTTCAAAGTGTTTGTAATATTCATTATGGGCTCCTTAATTGTTTGTGTTTCCTGTTTTATTGTCGTGTTCAAACCTTCTAGGTTCTCAGTAATGGGCTTAAACATTTTTCGTATTAAATAATCTTCATCGGAACGATTAAGCTTCAATTGCATATACTTATTCCTAATAACTTTACTTGCCTTAATAATATCACGCTTCAATTTCTCATAATCCATTTTTCTACTATTAACTGCCTGCCTGCGCATGATTATTTGCAGACAGATATATATTAACTGAATAAAATGAATAATTCACCAGCATATATAGCGATCAAAACCCTTCCTATAACGACCATTATGCAAATCACTATCCTTGTCTATCACCAGGAATCCGTATTTATCTTTCCAACACTCACCACAAACCGATTTAAACCGCTCAAATGACATGTCAACTCCAACATGATCGTTGTAAATATGTTGTAGATTTGTATTATCCTGCTTAAATAATACCAAAAAATTAGCATTATCCCTAACTAGCTGTTTCGGAATACTAGTATAAGTTTGACATAAATAAAAGCTATCAACACACTTATGTCTACCCATACAAAAATATTTTCTAATATTGTTTTGCTTGTCGCACGCCACATCGTCAAAAATGAATATCGAATTTCTCTCAGCCTCCATGGGGTCTATTATATCATCATTCTCCTTACAAGGAAAATATTTCACATCTTTAACATTATTTAAAACATTCTCCAACAGCTTATATTTAGCTTGATATAAAGACTTGGAATAAATGTATACGTTTTCGAACTTGAGACCATTTTCATTGAATAATAACGATAGCATGAGATTTGTTTTCCCAGAGTTTGATGCACCACAAAGTAGCGCTCTAATGGAGTTCGGTAGTAGGCTGCTATGTTTCCGAAATTTACCCTTTTCATCAACGTCCAAATCCAAGTTGATTATTTCAAGTGCATCCTTCTGCTTCACAAGTCTCATGGTGAATGAATTATATATAAATTGTTGGATGTTTATAAAGCTAATTCATTTCGATGCTAACTTTTAAAGAGGGCGGAGGTGTCGTGAACTCGATAATCAACAAGTTGCCTATAGAGCTTCACCTGCCAGGTGGGTACATGTATTGTGGTCCTGGTACAAAGCTCCAGAAACGTTTAGCACGAGGTGATCCCGGCATTAATCCATTGGATGCGGCTTGTCGGGAACACGATATCGCATATTCACAACATAAAGATTTAAAAGATAGACACGAGGCAGATTTGATATTGCAAGAAAAAGCTTGGAATCGTGTAAAGTCAGCAGACGCAAGTGTTGGTGAAAAGACAGCAGCCTGGTTGGTGACTAACGCAATGAAGGCCAAAAGAAAATTTGGTATGGGCTTAAAGAAAAAAACTTTTAAAAAAATAGTGTGCACCAATGTTAAGAAGACTCTTAAGCGATTCGGGGGTGATATTAAACAGGGTGCTAAATCATCATTGGCAGCAGCTAAGGTTGCAATCAAAGAGGCTGGAGGTCGAAAACATATTAAAACCCCCAGAATAATCCCCATACCGAAAGTTGGAGGCGTATTGCCACTCATACCAATATTCGCCGGGCTAAGCGCTCTCGGCTCACTGGCAGGCGGTGTAAGTGGTATAACACAAGCAGTACTCAAAGCGAAAGCGGCTCGAAGTCAATTACGGGAAGCTGAAAGGCATAATAAAACTATGGAAGCTATCGCATTAAAAGGTAAAGGATTATATCTGAAGCCATATAAGCGAGGCTTAGGTTTATATCTAAAACCATCAAAAAACTAATAAGTCGACTGCCTCAAAGAGCATTAACCGATCATGATATTTTGAAATATGCGAAATATATTCACCATTTTAGAGGTGTATTTATGAGGGATACTCTACCAAAATCACCCAACAAAAATGAAAGCGCAGTCGTTAATTTGGATAGCATTAAAGGATCGGGAACACATTGGGTCTGTTATAAGAAGAGAGGTTCTAATATATACTATTATGATTCGTTTGGCAATTTAAAGCCTCCACCGGAATTGATAGAATATTTTAATAGAAAGGGACCTAATAAAATAATGTATAATCATAAACGATACCAAAATTTCAATACATTCAATTGTGGTCACTTATGCTTAGAATTCCTACTAAATAATATATAATCGTATGTTCATATATCAATATATTAGTCATGTCGTACACTTTCACCCTGAAGGGCACAAAATCAGTGCTTTCTGTTGATTATTATCCGCCTATTGAATTGAATCCCCACTATGAATATGTTCTGGGTCTAATAGGATTTAATAGCTACAATTCGATTCCCAACATTGTAGAGGGCTGTAACAAATTTTATTATGATAATGACAAAGTTATTACAATTCCCACAGGATCTTATGAGATAAGTGATATCGCCGATTTCTTGATGAATGCGATGCCTAGAGGTGCAATATCCCTCAAACCAAACAACAATACAATAAAGTGTGAAATTAAAAGCAAATATGAAATAAATTTTGGACCTAGAGACTCTATAGGAAGCATATTAGGTTTTAGTGGGAAGCTATTACCAGCCGATCAAAAACATGAATCGGATTTACCTGTCAATATTATAAAAGTGTCGACAATAAGAATTGAGTGCAATATCACAACATCAGCCTACAACGATAGTCGTTTATCCCACACGCTCTACGAATTTTCTCCACAAGTTGAAGCTGGGTTTTCGATTAATATAGCGCCCGAGCATATAATATATCTACCAATTAATTCTAAGCGTATCGATAATATCACATTAACACTGCTCGATCAAGATGGTGATGCCGTAAACTTTAGAGGCGAGCAAATCATTGTTAGATTAGAATTAAAAAGAGTTTCATAATGGGCCTTTCATTTCGCAAACGTTATATAACTTCCTCACCCCCACAACGGAAGATCACTTCAACATCTAAACTCAAGCAGTTAACATCGGCCAATATAATATTTTTACAATCGTTAGGCTTTCGAGTAAAAAATGGAGGAAAAGCTATCAATATTTGAAGGTGTACATTTTGACGAAGTTATAACGAAAGAAGAGTATCACACATATTATCCGAGAACACACAATTTCAACTTAAATGATGAAGTTCGCATAAGTATTCAAAATCAAGATATATACACACTACCTTCCGAGAGTTATATATACATAGAGGGGAAATTTAAACCTGATGATAATGGTACGGGTCTACCTGAATTAACAAACAATGCATACGCTTTTTTGTTTGATCAGATTCGATATGAGCTTAATGGTGTAGAAATCGATCGCGCAATGAAGCCAGGAATCAGTTCTACGATGAAAGCATTAGTTTCATATAATGAAGATGAAAGTCGAATGTTGTCGATTGCTGGGTGGGGACCATTCGCACAGCGGCAAGCAACACTCTCCAATAACAAGTTCAACGCATGCCTTCCATTGAGCATGCTTTTAGGCTTCTGTTCCGATTACAGGAGGGTTATTATTAACGTCAGTCAAGAATTAGTCCTAATTAGAAGTAAAACGGATGAAAACTGCTATCAAAACAAGACCGCTGATGGTACAAAAAAGGCCTCAATCGAGATTGAAAAGATTGAATGGCGGGTGCCACATGTAAGCGTAAATGATCAGACACGCTTAAAGTTCTTAAACACCCTTAAAACCAATAAACCGATATATTTAACATTTCGTAAATGGGAATTATATGAACTTCCAGCTTTGCGTGCAACGAAAACTGACATTTGGCCTGTTAAAACTAGCACTAATCTAGAGAAACCCAGATATGCTATTATAGCGTTTCAACGCAACAGAAAAGATAACTTTCAGAAAGATGCATCAGGCTTTGATCACGCTTCAATCACAAATATTAAATTGCATTTAAATTCAGAATATTACCCATATAGCGATATGAATATAGATATGAGTAAAAAACTATATGCCCAAGCATATCTAATGTACACAAAATTTCAATCGAGCTATTATGGAAACACTCGCGGCCCCCTCATGAGCTATGAGAAGTTCCACGATTCAGCACTTTACGTAATAGACTGTTCGAAGCAGAATGAGAGCTTAAAATCATCCACCGTCGATGTTAAGCTTGAGATGCAGTGCCAGGAGACGTTTAGCGAGGACACCTCTTGTTTATTATTAATTTTACAAGATTGTGTCGTTGAATATAGTGCACTGACAGGCACTGTTAAGAAAATTATATAACATTCAGTCAATCGCGAGACATCATGGCTAAAAGAGGTGCAATTGACACTCGAGATCAACTTCAATCATTCCTTATTATAGACATACAAGGTTATGCGATTCAACATTTCGATCCAAAAGAGATGAGCATAAGTGACGGAGAAAGGAGCATCCATTTTTTATTTAAACCTAGCATTGAATTCCATCTATTATCGAAGAAAGATCAGAGGACCGTTCGATGGCTTGAAAATAATTATTTAAATATAGAATACTCTACTGGTTATGTATATTTTAAGGACATTATTAACTTGTTAAAAAATATCTGTAACTCATATAATAGAGTGTATGTTAAAGGACATCAAAAAAAGGAGCTACTTAAGCAATATGTTGATATTGACATAATTAACTTGGAATATTTTAATGATGTACCAAAGCTTATTAAAAATATCAATCATTGTTTTTATCATAATAATAAAACTAATGAAGAATGTATATGCACGCAAAATAATATTATAACTCTATGCAATTATCTAAAAAATAAAGAATTATTTTAACCTTATTATTTTTATTTCAATCCACCTATACATATTAATAATAATATTATAGCAAAATAGTATACGTATGAACATGTCTATACATGTATAAAAGGCCCGCCGAGACGGCACCAATCCGAGGTAGGTATGTAAGCGAGAGATTTTTTATACATTTACATTAATTAACCATCGCCTGCCCTAAAAAAGGATCACCCGGACGACCTCCATTCGATGCAGGTATGAGACCGAAAAATTTAAGTGCATTCCTTAGAACACGGCTCGAGCGTGAGATCGGAATGTGCCCGCCGCTAATTGCATCTGGCCGCATACGTATATATGTATATATATGTATGCGCGGGAAAAAAAAAAGGTCTTTCTCTTTATGCATCACTCCATTTGTGTGGGAACCTGACGCAGATGGATGTATACGTCACGAATGAGTATCTATATATGCGTAGATCGTCATCTTTAATTTCATTATAACCAGTATCGTCGAACAGTCAACATCGTTTTTAGTGCTTGTTTGTGTTTTACTACAAGGTATTTAGAAAGCCTAATTTATATAATATTAACTTGCAATATTTTACATTAGTTTTAAAATTTTATAGGACTTTTTAAAAATTGTTTTTCTCAATTATAAGGTTATTTTTTAAATAATTTAATGGTATATATTTTATTAATATTTTATTAATATTTTATTTTTTTATTAATATTTTATTTTTATATACAATTAATCCAGGGTGCTTCAAAGTATTTTATACGAATTTAGTAGCTTCTTTATATTGTTTTTCTTTCTTTTTTTTAATTTTTATAAGGTTTTAAAGGGTTTTATCAATAAATTTTCAATAATACAAGTATTTTTTAGTTAAATATACGCTGATCATAGTTTTTCTACTACTCTAAAATTTTATGCGACTTTTAAAAATTGTTTTTTCTCAATTATAAGGTTATTTTTTAAATAATTTAATGGTATATATTTTATTAATATTTTATTTTTATATACAATTATCCAGGGTGCTTCAAAGTATTTTATTTGTATTTAGTAGCTTCTTTATATTGTTTTTCTTTCTTTTTTTAATTTTTATAAGGTTTTAAAGGGTTTTATCAATAAATTTTCAATAATACAAGTATTTTTTAGTTAAATATACGCTGATCATAGTTTTTCTACTACTCTAAAATTTTATGCGACTTTTAAAAATTGTTTTTTCTCAATTATAAGGTTATTTTTTAAATAATTTAATGGTATATATTTTATTAATATTTTATTTTTATATACAATTATCCAGGGTGCTTCAAAGTATTTTATTTGTATTTAGTAGCTTCTTTATATTGTTTTTCTTTCTTTTTTAATTTTTATAAGGTTTTAAAGGGTTTTATCAATAAATTTTCAATAATACAAGTATTTTTTAGTTAAATATACGCTGATCATAGTTTTTCTACTACTCTAAAATTTTATAGGACTTTTTAAAAATTGTTTTTATCAATTATAAGGCTGTTTTTAATAATTTAATGGTGTATATTTTATTAATATTTTATTGAATATTATTTTTATATACAATTATCCAGGGTGCATCAAAGTATTTTATTTGTATTTAGTAGCTTCTTTATATTGTTTTTTTTTAATTTTTAGGTGTGTAAATTTATATTATTAAATTGATTATTTTATAAGGTTTTATCAATAAATTCTCAATAATACAGGTATTTTTTAGTTAAATATATGCGGATCATAGTTTTTCTACCACTCTAAAATTTTATAGAACTTTTAAAAATTGTTTTTCTCAATTATAAGGCTAGCGAATCAGTCAAATAAATTAGCAATTTAGATATATTAAAAATTAGGCTTCAATACCTTTTTATTCTTTTAAATTTATTATATTAATTATTTTTAATTTGTTTTTCATAGAATGAATTGCATCATTTGCGGAAAATCCTTCACCCGGCGCGACAACATGAAGCGGCATGTGAATACCCTCCACCGCAATTTTGTTTGCGGTATTTGTGGAGAGGGTGTGGATACATGTGAGCATGTTGCGGGACCACCTAAGAAGGTGGCCAAAGTAGATGTTACACCATCCACAAGTTCTAATAGACCTGTGGATGTTGCACCATCTACCAGTCGAGATGCGCCTCAGAGAAGCTGTTGTGGGTTGATGTTCCCTAATAATTCTCTGTATAGGGGGCATCTTCGCACACAGCAGCATTTGAAAAATAATACATTTATGCTGCCGGATGGAGTGTTCAAAATTAATTCATCATTTAAAAGCCGGGTCGCGAGTTATAAAATTTTAGGTGATGAAAGTGCTGACATCACAAATTTTTTATCGAAATTGAGAACTAAAGTGTGCAGCCTGATTAACAATGTTCTGGCCAAGGTCGTATCGGGTATTAAGGTACAGTTAGAGCTATTTGCTCATTATGCTAAAACCGTAGCTGATGAGGAAATAGTCGACTTAAAGTCCTTCAATACTCGGTACGTCATTGTCACCGAGTCTTCAGACTTAGAGGATGTTTTTGATCAGGCTGCTGCCATCATAAAATCGAAAGCTGAAGAGTTTTCGGATAGGGGGAGCAATTGGACACTTAAGATGGTCTCGCATTTAGAGGTTAACATCAACAGTTACCAACCTCTTGGGGGATCATCTTATTTGGAACTACCTCCCTCTATCCGAAACAAGAAAGCATGCATCAACGTTAGGAACCGGGATGATGCATGCCTGGGTTGGTCGCTTGTAGCAGCACTCCACCCGGCAGACATGCATGTAGATAGAGTTAGTAGTTATCCTCATTACTCCAGCGTCCTAAATTTAGAGGGTATTCAATTCCCGGTTAAAATTAAAGATATTTCAAAAATTGAGAATATGAACAATTTAAGTATTAACGTTTACGGTTTGGCTATTAATGATGAAACAAAAAATCATGAGGTGGTGGGGCCAATTCATTTCACTAAAAGCAGAAAAGATATCCACATCAATTTACTCCTAATTGATGATGGAAACAGATCACATTATGTTTTGATTAAAAATCTGTCCAGGCTAGTCTCATCTCAAATCGATAAACATGGTCATGAAGCTCACATCTGTGATGGGTGTTTAATTAATTTCAGCACCATCGAAAAATTAAACGCCCATCAACAACACGATTGCAACCATGTGTATACGGTACTACCCTCAACCGACGCGCGTAAAACAAAATTTGGAGATATGCTACCCGAAAATATTTTACGTTTCGATAGTCACTATAAGAAAATGTCCGTTCCGTTCGTCGTTTATGCGGATTTTGAAAGTATTCTCCAACCGATTCACACATGCAGCCGTGATCCAGCTAGTTCGTATACGAATAAAACATTCAAACACGTTCCCTATAGTTTCGCATATCAAATTGTATGTTCGTTTGATGCAAAGTTGAATAAATTTGTCACGTATGCCGGTTTAGATTGCTCAACGGTGTTTGTCCAAAAATTGATAGAAGATGTTAAGCTAATCTATGAAAATTATTTAAAGACTATCGTGCCGATGAAAACTTTAAATAATAGCGAGCGAAAATTATATAATGAGGCCGTGATTTGCCACATTTGTGAGCTGTCTCTCAACGGAGATAGAGTGAGAGATCACTGCCACATTACGGGAGCGTTTCGAGGGGCCGCTCATTCTAATTGTAATCTAAACTTCAAAATTCCGAAATTTGTCCCTATCTATTTTCACAATTTGAGCGGGTATGATAGCCATCTATTTTTAAGAGATTTGGCACAACAAAATTTAGATATTGACGTAATTCCTATTAATAAAGAAAGATATATCAGTTTCAGCGCGAAAGTTTTGGTTGGTGACTACACAGATAAAAAATCGGGCGAGAAAAAAAATGTTTATATAAAACTACGGTTTTTAGATAGTTTTCGATTCATGGCGTCTTCTATCGATAAGCTTGCACAAAATTTGAGCCCGCAAGACTTTGTCAATGTTAGGCGGGCGTTTCCACTAGATTCACATTTCCATTTAATTAGAAAGAAGGGTGTATTCCCCTATCAATACATAGATACCTTTGGGCGATTGAACGAATCGACCTTACCAGCAAAACGCGATTTTTTTAATTCATTAACGAATGTTGATATTTCGGATGTTGAATATCAACATGCGCAAACTGTATGGAATACGTTTGGATGTCAAAATTTATTAGAGTACTCAAACTTATATTTAAAATCAGACGTTTTACTTTTGGCAGATATTTTTGAAAATTTCAGGAAAATTTGTCGGGATACATACAGTCTGGATCCGGCTCAATATTACACCAGCCCGGGCTTGTCTTGGGATGCTATGTTGAAGCACACCAAAATTGAGCTGGAGCTACTCATAGACATCGACATGCATCATTTTGTTAAGCGGAGTATCAGGGGTGGGTTGTGTCAAGTATCATTGCGGCACGCTACGGCAAATAATAAGTATATGCCTAATTATGATGCGAGTGCTCCTAGCTCGTATTTAGCTTATTGGGACGCGAACAATTTGTACGGGTGGGCAATGTCGCAGTATCTACCATTCGGTGGGTTCAGTTGGGCTAGTCAGGATGAAATTGACAATCTAAATATATCTGGGGTCGCTGATGATTCGCCGATTGGCTATTTTTTGGAGGTAGATGTCATGTACCCTGTAACTTTGCACGATGAGCATAACGACCTTCCTTTTCTGCCCGAAAACATGGTGCCTCCCACGTCTAAATTTCAGTATAAAAAGTTGATCGCGAATTTACAGAACAAAGAGAAATATGTCATACACTATCAAACGTTAAAGCAAGCATTACATTTCGGCCTTAAAATCACCAAAATTCACCGCGTTTTAAAATTCAACCAGTCAAACTGGCTTCAAACTTATATCGACCTAAACACCAGCCTACGTCAGCATGCTAGGAACGATTTTGAAAAGGACTTCTACAAGCTTATGAACAACTCCGTATATGGTAAAACCATGGAGAATGTTGATAAGCGAGTAGAAGTCAAATTGGTCACACGTTGGGAGGACCATGGCAAAAGTCGCGGGGCTGGTAGTTTAATCGCGAAACCGAATTTTAAAAGTGTTAGTATTTTTTCCGAAAACTTTGTGGCTGTCCAGATGGGGAAGCTGAGAGTCGTATATAATAAACCTATTTATATCGGCTTCTCCGTCTTGGAGCTATCAAAGCACCTGATGTATGACTTTTTCCACAATTTTTTGAGACGCGTGTATGCAGAAAAGGTCCGTCTGTGTTATATGGATACGGATAGTTTTATCTTAAAAGTAGAAACAGACGATATATACAGCGACATGAAAAAAAATATATCAAAATTCGATACATCGAACTTTTCGGCAAATAATGTCTACAGCATAGCACCTCAAAACAAGGCTGTTTTAGGTTTATTTAAAGACGAAAATGCGGGTAATATAATGTGTGAATTTGTCGGATTGCGCGCAAAAATGTATGCCTTAGAGGTTGAGGGTAGGGAGATTAAAAAGGTTAAGGGTGTTAAAAAGAACGTTGTGCGGGATGAGATTAGTCTGGCAGATTACAAGCACTGCTTATTGAATAATGATATTTTATTAAGGGAGCAAAATCTTTTTCAAATCAAACTACATGAGATTTATACCGTCAAGCAAAATAAATTGAGCTTATCACCTCACGATGATAAACGTCGGATTGATGAGGATGGCATTCATACTCTCGCCTGGGGGCATTATAAAATCGACTCACCAGCTCCTTAGATGGTCGCTGCACATGCCTCGGGTGCAGCTGCTCTACCGCCTCAAATTGGGTAAGTACCCCCACCCTTTTTTGTTTGCTTCTCACTGTAATTTTCTCCCACTAAATCAGTATTAGTTTGTTTGCATTCGAGTTCACACATATTCTTTAACCTCTAACATTAAAATGGAAGCTAGTAAGAATACAAAATTATTATGTACATAAACTTATATCTATATATTTTTTAATTCTTTTCAGAAACTTATAATGAATTTATTGACGATTCACTTAAAATGATTGACGATAATATCGTTAAGGAAAAACAACTGATTGGGCAGTCATCATACTTCCTCAACAAATGCGGTTCGAAATGGGTGAATATCGGCCTTAGTCCGGCTGCTGGATTCGTGCCCATCATCCAGATTCGATCGCCTGCAAGCTGCGTATTCTTCACATTGGACGAGTGGGAAGAATTTTGTAAGACGGAGGGTTGCAGTCCGAATCATCAAATTCGAACGTCAACATTTAGAGATACTAGCGTAATTGTATTAAGCAGTCGCAATCAGCAACTGGTATTGTCCTCCGATACCTATAGCAATTTGTTTAATTTGCGACTGCTCATTAAGAGTAAATTAGAATTTTTAGTAAATAGTAATTTCATAACATTTTATAAAATGATCTTAACCGCCTGCATGGCATTAACTGGAGATTTATATACGAATGTATCAAAATTACTTGTTGATCATTGTAATTCATTTAACGCTTTCCTTATGATGGAAGTGCTACATATTAGTTATAATTCGCTTTACTATGACTTTGAGGTCATGAAACTTGGAGATATTGTTAATTTAAAATAATATTGTTAATTTATGAATAATAATAAATAAATAAATTGTTTTTCTTAAAAAATATATTGTTTGTTTTATTTTATTTTATAAGTAAGATATACATTTCAAGCATGCGGCTATCACAGAAGCAGACAGCCGTTGCGGTTTCCGCTGGAAACATGTTTAGACCTGTTTGAAGTACATTGAGAAGCGCGATAGCAAGCCTGGTAATTTATTCAGGAATTCTCTAGAAACAAAGACCATCTTGATGGTCCGCCATTTTGTCTGACGTCACCTTAGTTTGGCTAGTGACCGTGAGAGGATGCTGCATTATGGCAATCATGAGAGATGCCATTTCTTGGTTAGTGGCTGTGAGAGGGCGTCATGGTATTTGGGTTGGTAATGATGAAATCTGCAATTTTTAGTTTGGTTAGTGGCCGTCAGAGGGCGCCACATTGGGTTGGTAATGATGAAATCTGCAATTTTTAGTTGGGTTGGAGGCCGCGAGGGGGCGCCACATCACTTGGGTTGGTAATGATGAAATCTGCAATTTTAGTTGGGTTGGTAATGATGAAATCTGCAATTTTAGTTGGGTTGGTAATGATGAAATCTGCAATTTTAGTTGGGTTGGTAATGATGAAATCTGCAATTTTTAGTTGGGTTGGCGACCGCGAGGGGGCGCCACATCAGTTGGGTTGGCAGAGGGCGCCACTAGGGCGAGGGGGGTGAGGGGGAGCTGGGTGAGAGGGGGAGGAGTGGTCCAGAATCGGCATAAGTACCCTACTCATTCTATATAAATTTATCAAGAGTACAAAAGTATTTAAAACTCGATTTCCAATATTTTTGGTATATTTGAAATTTCAAAATTCGGACCGGAAGTAGCACTTTTACTCTTAGCGAGGAGCACGTTTTTGATAATATCTTGCAAAGTATGTATTCTATAGAGATTTATTAAGAGAATAGAAGTACTTAGAATAGGATTTTGAATAATTTTTGTAAAAAAAATTCTTAAAATTCTATAATTTGAAACGCTCATACGTATAAGAAAGTCGTGTGGTGGCCACACCTCATTTTTTTACTTTCTTATACGTAGTATAAGGAAGTATTGTGATGACGAAAATTTTCGACCTCGAGATTTTTGCAGATGTCCACGTTTTGAAGTCCCCTGATACCAAAAAAGTGGTTTTTAAAAAATGTCTGTGTGTCTGTCTGTCTGTCTGTGTGTCTGTCTGTGTGTGTGTGACCACGATAGCGGTCAAACCGCTGTAGATATCAATTCCAAATTTTGTATTTACGTGTATAATCTGCCACTTCAGATCTGATTAGTTTTTCAGTAAAATCGGTAGACCGGAAGTAGTACTTTACTTCAGAGAAAAAATCGAATTTTGCAAATATTTCGTCAACTACTAAGTTTAAACAAATTTATAACGAATTCATATGTACTTAAAATTAAAATTGAGAACCATTTTATTTAAAAAGTTTTTCGAAATTACTACCGGAAGTAGGTCTTTTACTCTTATCGAAAATCAGTTTTTTGCCAATATTTTGCAAGTCATGCTTTTTAGACAGGTACGCTACGAATATAAAAGTATTTAGAACTTAATTTCCAATATCTTTTGTATTAAAAAAATTTCAAAATTCGGACCGGAAGTATCACTTTTACTCTTACCGAATAACGATTTTTGCAAATATGTCGTATATTATGCATTATACAGGGTTAGTTAAAAGTATGGAGACGGCGATTTATTGTCGTTAATATTCATTTTAGAGAATTATGTTCAATATAAAAGTTTGTTAGGATATTTTGATCTACATTTGAGAATATTTGATTTTTTTTTCTTCAATTGTTGTTTAGTTACGCCTGTCCGCGCAGTTTTCTTAAATGGGAACTAGTAAATTTTACTCTATCATTCGATAGAGAATTTTTTTCTTTTTACAATAATATTTTTGTTTTTTTAAAATTCATTTTAATAACTTTTTTATAAGAAAAGGCCGGTTCAAGTGTTTCACAGATGTTCGGTACATCGCAGATAGACAGAAGCGATGCGATAAACAAACTTGAGCGACATAATTTTATCAGTGGTTATTGTGTACGTCAAATCTTTGACAGAAATAATTCATTTGTGCAATTTGTTGCTGTTAATATTAACAATGGCGAGTTTAAGTGAACATAAACGAATTGAAATACTTATGATGTTGGGTTATGGAGATAGACGCAGAAGTTTACAAGACGTTTGTAATTTATTTAATGATACGCATCCAAATAGAAATCCAATTTCTAAATCCGTTGTTGGTAAAACTTTAAGACGCTTTGAACAAACTGGTAGCGTTAAAGATTTGCCAAGGAGTGGTAGACCTAGAACAGCAAAAAGCGATGATAACAAACTGGATATTTTATTGGCTGTATCTGAAGATCCTCATTTATCAACCAATCAATTAGCGGCCAATTTCAATATTTCGCAGTCATCGATCGTGTCATTTTTAAAAAGTGAAAAGTATAAACCTTATAAGGTACACCTTGTACACGAGTTAACGGAAGATGATTTTGATAGGAGATTACAATTTTCTGAAGAAATGTTAAATATTTGCAATAATAATGAAAATTTTGTCAACAATATTCTTTTCTCTGACGAAGCTACTTTTTGCCTTACCGGTGAAGTAAACAGACATAACTGCAGATACTGGTCATCGGAAAATCCCTTTTGGTTTTTGGAGCACCATACGCAGTACCCCCAAAAGGTTAATGTTTGGGTTGGCATTCTTGGCGGTCATATTATCGGTCCCTTTTTCATCAATGGCAATTTAACTTCGGGTCTGTATTTGCAGTTATTGCAAAATGAAATAATACCTGCTTGTGCTACGCTCTATCCACATGAAAACAATGAACACCTGCCCAATGACAGTATCTGGTTCCAGCAAATTTTACATTTACGAATATAATCTCCCTCTTGAGAACTGATTAGATTTTGAGCAAAATCGGCATACCGGAAGTAGTAGTTTACTTCAGTGAAAAAATCGCATTTTGCAAATATTTCGTCAATTACTAAGTTTAAACAAATTTATAAAGAATTCAAATGTACTTAAAATTAAACTCGAGAAAAATTGTTTTAATAAAGTTTTTCGAAATTCCTACCGGAAGTAGGTCTTCTACTCTTATCGAAAATCAGTTTTTTGCGAATATCTCGCAAGTCATGCTTTCTAGGCAGGTACATTACCAGTATAAAAGTATTTAGAACGTACTTTTAAATATCTCTTGTATAAAAAGAATTTCAAAATTCGGTCCGGAAGTAACACTTTTACTCTTACCGAATAACGATTTTTTGCAAATATGTCGTAAATTATGCATTTTATATATATTTATGATAAGTATAAAAGTATTTAGAGTTGGATTTGGAATATTTTTTGAATAAATGAAATTTCAAAATTCGGACCGGAAGTAACACTTTCATACGTATAAGAAAGTCGTGTGGTGGCCACACCTCATTTTTTTTTTGGTGTTAACAGTAACCCCCGATTTTCATTTGTTTCCAAGTTCTTATCGCTATCTTTTGTTTTTCTTATGGTGGGCATATTGGATTTTTAATTAGTTAGATAGTCCTTAAAAATAGATTTTCAATAACGTACAACATGCCTAATAAATCTTTATTTATACGAGAGATATGATCATTTGAATAAAATTTCACTCTAATACGAAATTAGTTGGCAATGAAATTAAATGGTAGTGTAAAACAGACGATAAATAAGGTCTGTCATTATTGACATGTAAAAGTGCAGTGAAATTGGTCGGAGATTTAGAACTCTGTGTAAGTAATTACCCTTAAGCATGGAGATTAATAAGAATTGATATTGGCACACACATTTTCAAATGAAGTATAGGTTGATATGTTGGAAGTTTGTTTCAAAGTAAATAGAATCTATGAAAATGGTTGCACAAGTTACGTTCAGCGTTTTCCGGAAAGACCACAACCACACCGGACAATTTTTAGCACAATAATCAGAAATTTAGTGAACCATGGAAGCTTCGAACAAAAAAGATCTATCAAGTTAACAATGCTGATATACTTCAAAATAATATTTTACAATATGTTATGAACAATCCAAGTACCTACATCAGTACGTCGAGTGGCTCGAGAAACTGGAATTCCGAAATCTAGTGTTTACAGAACGTAGAGAAAAAACAAATACCGATATACCAATGGTGAGCATCGAAATCTGGACACACTGTATAATTACGAAAGCTTTAACAATACCGGATTTATATGCAAAATATTATAAAACACATAGTACCCATGTTTTGAAGAGGCTGCACCTAGCTATAATTATTTAAAATAGAGTTTATCTTCACGGAAGATGTATAATCCTCAAATGACATTGACTGGTTGACTGATGACAAAGTTGACGGATAGACAATAATAAATAAATAATAATATTTATTTATTCATACATACATAACAATTAGAGTAAATCTTACAATTCATAGTTATGTTCATGCAGATGTATAAGCTACGATCCTACATCTTTGTCCCAGGTTGTTTACTGGATGATTCATCCATATTGGACTAATGGTATCGGGGACTACTATCCTTCTTGCTGTGGTCACCTTCGACGTTTGCTTATATCTCTTTATTTAAAAGCATTTCTTTATTGTTGTTCTAAACTGACGATATCTTAAGTCTTACATTTCTTTAGGTATTTTGTTATATGACTTGCACATTTCTGTTCGTATGTTCGATTTTCTTCTTGTTGAGTGTGAATGTATATTCGTGTTTGTGGTTATTTTGACTTCTGTTTTTATGAGATTGTTTTTCACTTTGTATATATTGGTTTTAGTGTTTAATTTTCAATTTTTTTTCGTCTTATTGTATACTTCTTCAGCAGATGTTCTTCACTTTACTTTATGAATTCATTTTAAGAGGGATCTCTACTCCCAGCCGCTGAGGCCACTGTAGACAGTTTGATTTCCCCATAAAATTAACCGTAAATATTAATCGATTTTTAATTTTTTTATACCAAATGAAAGAGAATTCGAATATCTATGTACGCCTAGTAATATTTTTTCTAAAAATATTTTAGAAATTGTCATAACTAGCAGCAGAAGTAGGTCAATATTAGACATTTTGTCGAATTTATTTTGAAATAAATAAAAAGAAATTCAAAATTTTACTACTAAGTAAATTTGAGTTTTTTCTACAAATTGGTGTAATTATTTATAGAATTAGTTAAAATTTGATCTTAATTTTAATGGAAAATCGTAACCTCTGCAGTGTTAATGTTCATGATTTTTGTACATTGTCAAATGGGAGAGAAAACTCAAATTTACGTACGCTTAGTAATAAAATTTTGAATTTCCTTTTATTTATTTCAAAATAAATTCGACAAAATGTCTAGTATTGACCTACTTCTGCTGCTAATTATGACAATTTCTAATATATTTTTAGAAAAAGTATTACTAGGCGTACATAGATATTCAAATTCTCTTTCATTTGGTATAAAAAAATTAAAAATTGATTAACATTTACGTTTAATTTTATGGGGAAATCAAACTGTCTACAGTGGCCTCAGCGGCTGGGAGTAGAGATCCCTCTTAAGATATTGTTTTGTTGTCTTTGTAACTTGTTAATGTTTATATTGGTTGTGTTTTCCCGTATATTTATTAAGTAGTTCATTTAATATTTACGTTGAAAATATAACAAAACACACAGTACAGATATTATGGGGAAGCTGCACATAGCTGTATTGATTTAAAATAGGGTTTATCTTCACGGAAGATGTACAATCTACAGATGATATCGACTAGTTTACAGACACAGTAGACAGTAATAAATAAATAACATTGTTACTTCGTCTTCATGTTCCAAATATTACAAAATACATAGTACACATCTATAAAGTTGCATTTATTCATGTAATATTTGATAATATCCTTTCTAAAACTTTCAATTTCAGCATCATATCTGTATGCATAACGTATTTCTAATAACCTCATTTTCTGAACGTAAAATAATAATAAGAAGAAGACAAACTTCTTGTGAGCTTTCTACTCATACATATGATTTTTTTTAAAGTTTTCCAATTTACTGTTTTCATACATTCGTATATACACATACAAATACCGACAACATTATCGGCATTAATATATTACCGGAATTCAACTGTGCAAAACTTTCGAAACCTGAAAATGATGCGTTTGACCCCGCGCCAAGGTCAATGTTCACGAGAATATTTTTGTGGCGATTACACAATAGAATTCAATTGTTGAATTATGCATGTTTGAAGAGTAATACGTTTATTATGATGCGAAGATTTATGTCGGACAAATAACAAAAGAAAGAGACAGAAAAAGCTTAAAATAAGAACGGCGGCATTTATTAAATTGTTAAAGCTCTTTTTATTATTGTTATAGGCATAATAGGCGACTTGAAACTTACTTAAAGAGGTTTTTGAACGAGGATTCCTTAGTTCTAAACGTACTCATAAAACAATGTAAGTGTTACATCAGATATTTTTGTTAGTACAATTAATCCCTTTTTCAAAAACAAAGCGGCAACTGACTGTTTCGGGTAAACAGAATGTTTTCTGGGTTTTGTGGGCTCGTGAGTGTATAAATCAGTTTTCTTAACTCGAGGATTTGTCATTCATTCCAGTGTCATATTGAAATTAAAGGTGTAATTCGTTATTCTATTTTCAGGGGGTAGGTGATACAATTATCTATAACACTTATTAGAAGCTTTTGAAGATGTCATTAATAATAAACAAAGTTGTTACTGGAAAAACGGGTTATCCCCTTATTTGTAATTCTTCTGCTCGTTTTTTTATTGTCAATTTATTCTTTTAATCAAAGTTCTAGATAATTGTATCAACTACAAAAATCCCATACAACTTAACATCAATTTTGAGAATATTGTTTGATTGCATGTTGTATCATTCGTTATTTTCTACATTCATTCTAAACACAAAATGCTAAGTAAACAACACTCATACCTTTCTTCGACTGAAGGGTCAGAGAAACTTCAACGCGTGTGAAAATAATTGTTTGCGATCATATTCGTTTTTACTCATACATATAAAGAAAATTAAACGCGTACTAGGGATACGAAAACCCATGTCGCTACTACCACTAATATCGAAACAGTTTCAGAAACTATTTCTGAATACACCAAATCGGTTTTCGAAATCAACACTCCACAGTAGATCAAGTTCATATGAACCACAAACCTAATAGAAAAAGTATATGAAGAAAAATAGCATTTGACAAAGTTTGGCATGTATTCTGAAACAAATACTACCAAAGCAGTATGTACAACTATTAAGACGAATACTTAGAGCTCAAACAAATCATAGTAGGGGTACCTCAGTGTAGTGTACTTGGTCCTATCCAGTAGCTCTTGTTAGCTATGACATACCAGAAATTGACGATGTCAAATTAGCCACCTTTGCTGAGGACTTTGTAGAAGACGCTACAAACAAGCTGCAATATACCGCTAATAAGTTCACCCCATAAGCCAAAAGATGGGGGATTAACAAAATGAAGTCAGTGAACATTAATAATTCTACAAACAGAAATAACCAGAATATTGTACCTATTACAGTTAATGGAACTCAGATACCATACTAAAACAAGCATGCGAAACTGACAAGAAAAGGACACATCAAAAAGTAAAGAAGAAGAGTTCGACGCTAAATATAAAAAGCAGCATTGGCTGTATGGAAAAAATTGCAACTCTTAGTACACAACCAGTCTAGCCTTACGGTATACTGTAGTGGGACTGTGCCAAACCAACCAACATAGACACCATTAAATAATTTCAAAATATTGTACCATGATGCATGGTATGTTTGCAATACAGGCTTGCATAAAGACCTCAAGATTGAGTCAGTTAGAGAAGAAATCCTTCGGTCAAGATGCTCCAGGTTCTCAATCAGCTTGATATTGATAGAAGAGTGAAGGGGACAAAACGTTCGGCATGAACCTTTTGTCCCCGATTTGATTGATTTTTACTCTCTGATTTTTACTCCCTGCTCTACTTTTGAACACTCACTTAACACTATTACACTAGGCATTAGTGTAATAGTGTTAAGTTGCGGAAGAGTTTTTTGAAAATTGACGTATGAATGTGAAATTTTAGATACGGGGGTGTCTTAGGTCGCCGATCACAAATCCAAAGTCAAAATGTCAAAAAAAAAACAAAATGGCGGACGAGTTTTTTGAAAATTGACGTATGGATGTGAAATTTTAAGTACGGGGGTTTTGGGGGTCGCCGATCATGATTCCAAAGTCAAAATGTCAAAGAAAACAAAATGGCGGAAGATTTTTTGAGAATTGACGTATGAATGTGAAATTTTAGATACGGGGGTGTCTTAGGTCGCCGATCACGATTCCAAAGTCAAAATGTCAAAAAAAAACAAAATGGCGGACGAGTTTTTTGAAAATTGACGTATGGATGTGAAATTTTAGATACGGGGGTTTTGGGGGTCGCCGATCACAATTCCAAAGTCAAAATGTCAAAAAAACAAAATGGCGGAAGAATTTTTTGAAAATTGACGTATGAATATGAAATTCTAGATACGGGGGTGTCTTAGGTCGCCGATCACAAATCTAAAGTCAAAATTTCAAAAAAACAAAATGGCGGATGAGTTTTTTGAAAATTGACGTATGAATGTGAAATTTTAGATACGGGGGTGTCTTAGATCGCCGATCAGGAATCCAAAGTCAAAATGTCCAAAAAAAAAATGACGGAAGAATTTTTTGAAAATTGACGTATGAATGTGAAATTCTAGATACGGGGATGGTTGAGGTTTACGTTTTATTTAATACTTTACTGAATATTATACGCGTGTATTTTGTATTATTAACCTCGCCTTGATGAAGTTTTCACTTCTGCCGTGTGGTTTTAAGCACACTCATTCTTCTTGTTTAATTTATTTTTTCATTCTATGCCTAATTATAATGTTCAGAAAATTACTGTTATACATATAAGTCAACTGAATTTAGAGAAACTCAAGGAAAGAATAAACAAAATATTGTATGCATAATGTGTAAATATGGCGTAACTAGAAAGTTATTTGCTTCACTTTCTTTTCGATTTGTGTTTAGGAACTTTTTAGATTTGTCTCCATCGGATATTGACAACGTTAGTGATGAATGTGGAGAATGATTCCCTTGAGGTCTTTGATAAACCTTAATCAAGAAAGATGTAGCGAAATTCTTACTGATTTTTGTTGCACACTGATATCAGAAATATCCGAAATAGGATACAAAAGAAAAAGTAAGTTAGCCTGTATGAGGACGAATTGTAAATGTCCTAGTTTCTAGACGCGTAAAAATTACATAATTGACGATTGTCAAATCGTCGATTGTGAAGATCATGACGGGTTTTGAGTTTTGAGCGATTGTAAAAGATTTCATACAATAATTCCATTGTTTACCTTGCCTTAGGGGCTATCGAATTATTCAGTTGGATATATCTCTTACAAAGGTAATCGTTATGTAATTTACTAATTAACATAGAAATGGTTGTAATAAATTCTTTCAATATCTTTCCGCGTTCACTGTATCATTAAGAATTATTGGACCAATAATCTGTTACCGATAAACAGCAAATCAAACACCTATTCTTTTCTTTGTTGGGATTTCAGAGGTGCTTCAGTAAATTCATCTCAATTTTAACTAGATCAGAAAGTACATTTCTTTTCATTAATATGTTCTAAAAATGTTGCGCAAAGTTTCATCCGACAAGATATGAAAATGTTTGAAGATCTGTTTTAAGAATGTGATGTCTCGTATAAAGTTTGCGCTTTCTATGATGCCCTTCAAGGAACACCAGCTTGATCATCTAATTCAACACATTCACAACACACCTTCAAAAGCAACAAGATATTACTCATCTGCATATTACACTTTTAATAGAGTTTGTGATCAGAGGTTACACAGTAAATTCAAAATGCATAACAGAAGAAAGAAGTAACTATATACAGCCTACACTATCTGAAGCGTTTCGGACCAGTTTTGTGTCAGAACTTCCCGAAACACCACATATAGATACTTCTCTCTTCGCTGACGATACAGTAGTCTTAGCATCCAGTCGGGTCTTAGATTTGCTCCAGAGAAGCATCAAGTCCTCTTAATAAAAGTCAAGCCTGGCTACGGAAATTAGGAATAAAGGATAAGAAGCTAAGTTGCTTCCAAAAACAGACTTGCCCAAGTATTAATGGCACACAAATCTCACAAAGCAATACAGCTAAGTGCCTTGGTATAGATTTTGATAAAAGACTAGAGTTAATATGTGTCGAAAAAAGAAAGGAACTTAACCAGGAATTATCCAAGTTACACTGGCACAAATCCAAACAAATGAATAATGTGTAAAACCATTCTAAAATTGCTGTGGACCTATGGTGAATCGTGAGTGCTCCCAACATTTTAAAAATGTAAAAATAAATTTGAATAATGTAATAGTAATAGAGAAATGAAAGATTTAAAAAAAAACCTAATCTTTCGTTTCCAATCATAACCTGGAAACGACTGTCAATATGAACTATTTCACTTTAGAATTGAATTAAATCTAAATAGTTGCCATATTGTCATATACACGTCCTTTACACACTTCTTTATTTATCATCCGATTTCAATAAATAAAGAAAGTATAAAAATTGTTTGACAAACTTTATAAATTGGCCCTATTTCTAATTTTTTTCAACGCCTATACTGAATACGCAACGATAGTCAACTTTTTTTAAATGGACACCTGTAGTTCTTTTCCTTTAGTCTGGTAGATAATTTTTTTCTGAATCTAGTAATGTTCCTTTGGTTATCATTTGGTTAAAACTAAATTAAAGAAAATTGAATTATCTGCAAGCTTTTACCGCTTACTATGATATTTTCAATCGTGGCGTGAAAAAAAACCAATACAAATGCGACAAATATGTCATTCGAAAATTATTGTACCTGACAATTTTTTTTTGATGGCACACTTGCAAATTTCAAAGTAAGCGGATAAAGGCTGCAGACAATTCATTTTTTAAAATGAAATATCAACCAAATGATAACTAATGAACATTACTAGATTCAGAAAAAAAATATCTACCAGACTAATGGCAAGTTTATAGAGTTGTCAAACCATTCTTATACTTTTTTTATTTATTGAAATCGGATGACTTTTTTTTTTATCAAACAGCCTGTATAAAACCTATTGAGGTAGGACAAAACCTAGTACAAGTGATCAGGTGAAAGAAGAGGTAATGAACTGTGTTCTTAAAAATCGAATACAAAACATGCCTTTTAATAACTTTGTGTTACACAATTGTAAGAATATTTTATCACGATGAGTTTACGCAATACTTTTGTACTCTCACTCGAATACGCTTTGTGTAAGTACCAACCCATTTGGGATAAGTAGTGATCATTTTTATCAACATGACGGAAAATCTCGAAAGAGCAATTCATCGAAACGTGAACTTTCTCATCTGCCTAACCCGCAATGCAAAATTCCGCGTCCTCCATAACATACACACTATGCTCACCTGAGAGGTCTTCGTTGTTAAGGTGTCGTGTCGCTTTCTAGTAAGCGTTTATTAGAAAAAAGTATCCGCGTATATGATTGTTTCGTTTGTCACACTGACATTCTTAATCCACCGACCAGACTGTTCCTGGTTATTGAAATAATTTTGGTATATGTTCAACGTTTCTCGAATAAATACGTGTTTATTGTTTAAATAACTTTAGCTGTTGAGAAAGTAGGAAATACAAAAGTTTACATAGTGCATTATTCAGCTGTACAAGACTCGATAAAATTATCTGGTGTTTTAATATATGTATAGGATTGTATCAAGAAATAAATGATATGACTTAAGTTATTATATTTATCTATTAATCACTTAAATAGTAGAATTTTGTATGTCTGGAATGAGTTTTTGTAAATTTCCAATGTGACCTCTATTTTCTTGATGTATACGATTATTATGTAATATTACCCATTATTTCCTAAAAGTATCTCTAGATTATTGTAGTAACGATGAATTTTGAACATATTTTTGTCGTGGCCTATACTAAGACAATGCACAATCTAAAATTAAGTATACAAAGTGTTCCAGAAGGGGACGGGGGAACCTATTACTCTGTATTTACTGATATATTTCAATTTCAGGTGTTCCTCGCACCTAAAATCTACCATTCTTAAGATATCTGTAATTTTCCAAAATTACCGAGTGTTGAAACTTCTTAAACTTAAACATTCAAACTTGATAATGTTCTCAGATGGTTAACTTATTTATTTTAAATAGAAACCTCTGTGCATGCGATTTTCATGGGATATAGTAATTAGCATTTATTTTTTGATATAATTCTATTTAAAATTTTTGTTTAAAAGCAAGTAGCTTCGAACGCAGAACTAATAATATTTTATATTTGTCTAATTTTCATTTATCCATTTACAGCACTTAGAGAAAGTCCTGCAATAAAAAAATTAAAAATGACGTACATATTAATTCGAATATTTACTTTTCTAATTAATATTTTAAATTTAACATTTACCGACAAATATTTAAAATTCCTGACATCAATTTTATAGTTATTTACTGTGATGCCACATATGCTATAAATTTAGTATTAGTCCTCTGATGTTTGCTTCTTTCTCCATAGAGTGAACACGTATTGTTCCAATGGGCCGAGGAAAACGGCGATGTAGTGGAATATAACAGTTTGTTTGTACTCAGAGAAAAATTGGTACAAAACAAGGTGAACAAGAAGTTTAAACAATTCAAAATCCTATACCGCGTGTCAACGAGATCATGTGTCAGCACGCCATTTATTTATTAGTTAAAATAAAACTTTGAAATTCGGACCGTATATATGAGTGATTGGTGGGCTTCTTCAGGTACACTCAGTTTTTCTATAGCACTTCCGGTCAAACCAGAAGTGACGTTAATTTTGAATTTTTAAATACAACATTTATTATTTCTGTTCATATTCTGTTTCCTCTGAAAATTTGCCATCTAGTGCAGGTTATCTTTTGACATTTCTGTCAAAGATAGCGATATCTGTTAAAATTATCCATTAAAGTGAAACTGCTTCGCAACAATTGTCGAAATGCAAAAACCATCAAAGTTAGCTTTGAAAACAATTAAGAAACGTATTTTTCACATTTACACGCATTGGCGATGGAAACATGTATTTCACGTTGAAATTACTAAAGAAAATATTTTTTTTTTATTTTCAAATGACAGGTACTCGTTTTTTTAGAATAGTAACACCTATTTTTTATTGCAGTGCCATATTGGCATAATTTTTAGCTTTAAAGTGATATAAAATATGCTGTGGTTTGGTGGTAGACAGGTAATACAAAATATAAAATGTTTTAAAAGTAGTCTAATTCCAAAGCAATAAATAAACGACTTCCATAAATTTAATCAACTACTAGATATTAAACAATGATACACACATTTTCAATGTTTGCATTAAAACTATTAGTAACACAACAATAGCGAAAACAGTAATTTACAAAATCTATGTTATGAGTATTATTGAAAGGAGCTAGATGTAAGTTATTATTATTTAGGTATTTATTATAAATGTTCAAAATGTCGCCCTTCCTGATCTCTACATAAATTAACACTTCGTATAAATTCAACGTCGTGTTTTGTCGGTTAAATAATCCAAGATTTGTGAATCTTGATTCATCGGAAAAAAAAAATGTTACCAGCAAAATTACCGTCTCTTCGGATATTATCTACAGCCCAGTTGCAAAACTCTAATCTTTTCACAAAATCGGTTTCGAACAGGTGTTGGTTGATCTGATACTTGAAAGATTTGTAGTTATGTTTCTTTAGAATTTTTCGCGCAGATTCATAACTAATAGTTAACTCGCGACCGATTTGTCGGAGGAAAACCGTTTTATCAACTTCAACTAAGGGGAGTACATTAATTTCTGTTGCTTCGTCAACAATAAGCTTTACATTATTATTTTGTGGATCGTCTTCTTCGCTCCTGAATTGAGATTCTACTCTTATAAAATAATTTGGGGGTGGGTGCTGTCGGTATGGAAAGCGCTGTGCATAGAGCGCTGCAGCGGTTCTTGAATTTTTACGGCATTCTCCATAAATTAAAAGAATATCAACTTTTTCATTTCGAGTATACATTACCAAATATGTATTGTTTACTGTACAACTATAAAATAACTTTTAAACAATACACAAAAATAACGTGAACTATCAATCAACTTGTATTGACAGTTCACAGCCTGTTAGTTGTTTACATGTGACGTTTATTTCCTATGATAACTGTGTTTTTTTCATTTGACGTGTAATTGCTCTGTTGCTTTGGAATTAGACTACTTTTAAAACATTTTATATTTTGTACTACCTGTCTACCACTAAACCACAGCATATTTTATATCACTTGAAAGCTAAAAATTATGCCAATATGGCACCGTAATAAAAAATAGGTATTACTATTTAAAAAAAACGAGTACCTGTCATTTGAAAATGAAAAAAAAATCTTATTTTCTTTAGTTATTTCAATGTGAAATACATGTTTCCTTCGCCAATGCGTGTAATGTGAAAATACGTTTCTTAATTGTTTTCAAAGCTAACTTTGATGGTTGTTACATTTCGACAATTGTTGCGAAGCAGTTTCACTTTAATGGATAAATTTAACAGATACCGCCATCTTTGACAGAAATGTCAAAAGTTAACCTGCACTATACTCCATTCAGTCTAAGAATGGAGTAGATGGCGCTACAATATGAGCACAGTTTACACACGATGAATTTTGTATTTTGAAAACAAATAAAACATATGTTTACTGTCAGATGCATAGCAGGGATATACATTGTATATATCATTATATTTTGACTTTTACGTGTTTATTGACATTTATTTAAGTAAGGCTTACATTGCTTTTAAAATGATAACCATACTAACAAACATGAAAAGGCAAACAGCTAATCAGTATTTGATAAGTTTTCCAAAACAGAATATCGCTCACACAAAAAATATTAAAATATAAGGAAAACATTGAATAACACGTTGTGTCTACATGTAAATAGAACGCATACATTTTACAACATTCAAGAATGTAGGTATCATTATCAATATGTGAGTAAAAGGTGTAAAGGGCAATATTTCATGTTAAAATCCAATAAATTTTAGATACTATTTCCATTAGCAGATATTTCAATTATTATCTTATTTACAATATCTAGAAATTGATAAAATACCTTAACAAATGAATATTTCACCTGCGAGTTCTAAGAAGAACCATTTTTTAAGAATATTAACAACAAATAACTATGTAAAATACGGAAATCGACAAACTCTTTGAACAAAACTGTCAGTGAACAAATTTTTGACAGAACGAGCTAAATGCGATTATTTTGTCGGTGTAAATGCACACTCGATTTCAACCAATCACAAACGTTTATTTTAAGCCCTATCTTTCCCAATGCTCCATTCTTAGACTGAATGGAGTATAGATGGCAATTTTTTAGAAGAAACAGAATATGACAGAAATAATAAATGTTGTATGTAAAAATTCAAAATTAACGTCACTTCCGGTTTGACCGGAAATGCTATAGAAAAACTGAGTGTACCTGAAGAAGCCCACCAATCACTCATATATACGGTCCGAATTTAAAAGTTTTATTTTAACTAATAAATAAATGGCGTGCTGATACATGATCTCGTTGACACCCGGTATATATACAGTGTGTCCGTAAAGTATGGAATAAATTCGATATTTCATAAAGCAAAAGCCATTTTAAAAAAACCTAAAATACGTCGATTTTTAATTTTAATGTTCTACATTCGCCAACAAAAATTCATTACACAAGGTGATCCACATTAATGTAATGACGTCATCGGCATATTTTTTAAATACAACACCCTGTAATTGGTGACACTTTTAGATTATTATTAGTGAGCTGATTCCAAAAAGGTAGATACTTGGGGTATTGCGGACAGAATTTGAAAGATACGTGCTAACAACTATGTCTTATTGCAAAAAAGTAGGCCACTAATCTTATTTATCAATTTTATTGATAGCTAATGATAACAGATACATGACTTTATGTTAAATGTTCGACCTGTAACCCTTGCTGTATTTGACAGTAACCTAAACGATGAATAAATTCTTGTTGAACTTTGTTTATGGTTTCCTGAGAAACATTGTTTGTCTGATTTCAATAGCGCTATTATAAACCTAAACGACATGTATGATACCTTTTTGGATTCAGGGGTTCCGCGTATTCTAAAACTCGAACAATATACAGGGTGTTCCAATTAAAAAAATTGTCGATGATGTCATTTCTCACATATGATTCACTCTATATATTTAATTATATCGCTAAATGAAAGCAAATTAAAAGCAAACATCGACCTGTTTCGGGAAATTTTGTTAAAATTGTTTGTTTTGCAAAAAATTAATTTATTCCATACTTTACGGATACACTGTATATGTACAATATACTTTTTTTTCAAACCTTTATTTAGTATACACTTGCATATATAGGCTGTCCCAGCTAAGACTTTCGGGTCATATATCTCCATTATTATTGAACGAACTTTTATAAAATTTGGAATATAGACAATTTATTAAGTGAAGAACCGTTGCGTGATACTGAAACAATCATAGTCTTTAAAACGTAAATTCAACTAGCTTTTATTTCCTGTTATTGTATATTCAGGCGAGTTAAAGGCAGCATACTTTATTAAATGTAAGATACTGGTTTCAAACTTTCCAGTTTTCAGTGAATCTTATTGTTATTGTCTTTCCAGTGTGCAAACAATTAAACTCACAGAACACCCATAGATACTCCACTAAACTGACATTAAAGGTTAAGTAGGGTTTTCGGGGCAACAATAGCGTTAAAACTTTGAATTTCAGGTCTGAAAGTAGTCAATTTAATAACAAAGAACAACAAAAACCGATAACACTAAAACAAAAATTAGAGGAAAACGTCATAGTAGATGTTTTACTTCATTTTTTCGGTAGAGACTTGATTTTTGGTGCATAACCATCTAAAGATATTTTCGTGGAATTTGAAAAAAAAGACGATGAGTGAAAATTACAATTTTTACTTTCACTAATTTCAAAAGTAATAGAACATTTCTCATTCAATAAAGTATCTACATTTTAAATTTCAAAAAATTCGTTCAATAATAATGGAGATATATGACCCGAAAGTCTAAGCTGGGACACCCAGTATAGTACTTCTCACATTGTTTTTTACAGAATAAATATTAATATTAAATAAGTGCACTTTATTTCAAACCTCGCAAAAGTAACCACCCCCGAAATATTTATTTTTTTATTATTTCTTCACATTTTTCAAATGTTGGATCTTGTTCTTTGTTGACTTCTTCATTCTCTAAAACTGCTGAAGTAATCTTCCCATTTTTAAATCGATATTTTCGGCAGCACTAGTTCTTTTTATATTCGCAAATGAGAAACGAAGTTGCAGGATGTGACCTAGACTGTTTTTTATGGGTAATACATCAAACACATTGTGTATACTATGCAGCCGACCACACTAGATTACTTGAAGCAAAACGTAGAGTCGCTTATTAAACAATAACTGCAGAAATTCAAAACTAGATTTTGATTATGCATTGAAAAACATAGAACAGATATGTAAATTGTTTATTCCTGGTTTTCTTGTTTGCTGGCTTAAATTTAGATTCTATGTTTTCTTTACGAAACCCATTATTTATCATTTTGAAATTTTATATTAGGTATAGTAATAGATATACAGGGTCGTCCAAAAGTCTGGATTCACGTGGATTTTGAGTAAACTATTCACTTTTTTGGAAAACTGAATTCTGTATCTTGAATGGGAATAAAATTACAACTCAATAGTATTTTTTATTTCAAAAAAATTGTTTATAATTTTGAGATAAAGTTAATAACAATGTTTTTTTAAATGGAAACCTACCGTGATTTTTATTTCAGAGAGAGTACTTTCGATAAGAATTGCATTGGCATAGAAATTTTGGCTATAAACCTTACGATTATTGTTTAAATTAATATTAAATTTTCGATCCGAACACTCGTTCGCGCTTGTTCGGAAAATAAACGAACGTGTCTTCTCTTACCACGTTTCCAACTGTAGGCATGGGTCCACCCCCTAATAAAGCATTCTATTGAAGGCGTTACGTTTATCTTGAATGAAAGCATTTTTTTTTTATAAAATGGGGATCTACCGCGATTACGATATTTAAACGTTATGAGAAAGTACAACGTAGTTTAATAAAAAATAATTTTATGGTCTTTTTCCGTTTTTAGACACTTGGAAGGTCCAAATCTTATCTCATTCTGTTTTTGGTATTACTAGTGTACGTTTACGGAGCGAATTTGAATTTTAATTTTCTGTTTTCTTGAACGTTTTGTTTGTTGTTAATTGTGTTGTTTTGGTATTGACTTTATCTATTATTTTTGTGATCTGTGATTTTGAACAATTTGCGTAAATATGGAACTGGTAGAGAGAGAACGGATAGAAATTCTAATTATGGTGGGATACGGCGACAAAAAGCGATCACATCAAGAAGCTTGTGATCTCTTCAATCAACTTCACCCCGAGCGAAACCCAATTTCAAAATCGACTGTTGCAAAAACATACAGAAGATTTTTTGAAAACGGAACCGTCAAGAGTCTCCCAAGATCTGGCAGAACCAAGACAGCAACGAACGACCATGTCGCACAGCTTGTAATGGAAAGGATTATTGAGGAGCCAATCATTTCAACCGAGCAGTTGGCACTAGATTATGATGTAAGTGCCACTTCTGTCAAGAGGATATTGAAAAACCAAAGTGCCAAACCATATAAACTGCAACTTCAGCAAGAGCTGACCGCAGAAGATTACGATCGTCGCCTCCAATTCTGTGAATGGTTATTCTTCCAGCAAGAACAAAATTTGAATTTTACAAATAACATCATATTTTCGGACGAAGCAACATTCTGCCTAAATGGAATAGTCAATCGTCACAATTGTCGATATTGGGCGCTGGAGAACCCCCACTGGATGCAGGAGCACCATACCCAACATCCCGAGAAACTTAATGTATGGGCAGGTATTGTTAATGGGACAATTATTGGTCCTTTCTTCATCCAGGGCAACTTAACTGCTGTATTGTATTTGGATTTGCTAAGGAACCAGATAATTCCAGCGATTCGAAGAATATTTCGAAATGCAATTCCGAATCAAGTTTGGTTCCAGCAAGATGGTGCACCGCCTCATTTTGGTATTGTTGTAAGAAATTACCTAAATGAAATCTTTCCCGAAAGGTGGATTGGAAGAAGGGGAGCCGTGGAATGGCCACCACGATCTCCAGATCTCACCCCATTAGATTTCTTTTTATGGGGATACGTAAAAGGTTTGGTCTATAAAAGTAGACCAAGAAATCTAGAGGATCTGAGAGAGAGAATTGAAGAGACCATGGCGAATATACCTCAGGAAATGTTGAATAATGCTGTCCAAGGTGTAGTTCATCGAGTTGGATTCTGCCAGGAAGTTAATGGCGAACATTTTGAACATTTAATATGATTTTGGTAATATCTAGTTTAATTTCATTGTTTTGTTTGTTTTAATTTTATATTAGGAGTATTTTTTTTTACACGAAATTTTAATTACAATTTTTATTTATATTTTGTGTTTGTTATTTTCCTGTATTACCCCATTTTTTAATAAATAAAAATATCTGTAAAATATTTTTAAAATCAAATTCGCATTCAGTAAGAAAAATTTTTGCTTATTACTAAAGTAAGAAAAATTAGTATAAAAAAAGTTTAAAAAACGAGTGGTCACAAATCATTTTTAAAAATGTGTGCCTTAAGGTCTTATAAAATGGTTTTTTTATATTATTATAAAAAATCATTTTATAGAACTTGAGGCACTCATTGTTTAAAATAACTCGCTTTGCAATTTGCCATTCTTATGGCGTTTTTTAATTAAAAGAAAAACTGATTTCATCGATTGAGGGATTTTTGTGGTAATTGGTATTTTTATTTTTCGTCTTCTTGACACTGCTGTTATTTAAATTGACATAATGAAAGAGAAACTGCACATCCGCAGTTCCGTGGATTGATGTCTAATTAGGACGCCGAAAACTATGACGTTGCGTTTTTAATCATTAATCTAATATTTTATTCTGAGATATTTACTAATTTTTACGCTTCTTTCCTTACGTTTGCCAATTACGTTTCGGATCTAATTTTTATTAAACTACGTTGTACTTTCTCATAACGTTTAAATATCGTAATCGCGGTAGATCTCCATTTTATAAAAAAAAAATGCTTTCATTCAAGATAAACGTAACGCCTTCAATAGAATGCTTTATTAGGGGGTGGACCCATGCCTACAGTTGGAAACGTGGTAAGAGAAGACACGTTCGTGTATTTTCCGAACAAGCGCGAACGAGTGTTCGGATCGAAAATTTAATATTAATTTAAACAATAATCGTAAGGTTTATAGCCAAAATTTCTATGCCAATGCAATTCTTATCGAAAGTACTCTCTCTGAAATAAAAATCACGGTAGGTTTCCATTTAAAAAAACATTGTTATTAACTTTATCTCAAAATTATAAACAATTTTTTTGAAATAAAAAATACTATTGAGTTGCAATTTTATTCCCATTCAAGATACAGAATTCAGTTTTCCAAAAAAGTGAATAGTTTACTCAAAATCCACGTGAATCCAGACTTTTGGACGACCCGGTATAATAATTTTAAATTTGTGTATTTTTTGTATTGAAAATCTTGTGTAAGTTTCTCATTTCAAATATGTAATATAAATAATTTTTTATATTTTAATTGTTCAAAATTAAACAGCACTGTTCTTTAAACCCCTTTAAAGGAAATAAAATCAGAAACCACTGTTCCACTCACGGTATAGACTTGACACTTGATAGTACTCGACTTGATCTCAATAACATGTAATAGAATAATAATTATAAATCGAATTAACTTATAGGTCTTACCAACCGATTATTAATTAATATTAAATATTTCCTTCTAATCGGACATGTTTTATTGTTCAATAAAGAATATTCCGAATGGCATCAGATGTACAGCTGCAATAACAGGTGTTTCGTAAACACAAATGCAGCCGGCGCAACGTGTGGAGATTACTTTCAAGAATGATAATACATAGTTTATTGTGAATAATAACACAAACGAAAAGCGAATCTTTTGAAATATTAGTGGTTTTACTTTAACGACTATTTATTTCCATAATAATTAGTTTTCTATTTCTTGCACATCAGAAATACGTCTAATAATAATATGTAATACAGTTTCTTCGATATATTTGCTTCTTTTAGTAATTAGTATAGCACAATTTCTCGGTTGGTTTCATATTTGTATAAGATGAGAATGTAAATTAATATAGTATGGAGAATATTTATTTACTAAAAGAAAATCGCTAGAAGAAACTCTAAAACTTTCATATTTAATAATAACACTTCACGATTTGAACTTAAAGTAGAAGGAATATATATAATAATAATAAACTTTATTCATCTTTAGATGTTTACAATGTTACACTATAATTTTAAACTATACAATCATTCCTATCATACCTCGTACAATAGTGTCTAAACCTGGACTCTGTTTAGTCGCTTCAGGCATACCATTATATAATTTTAAACCCTTGCGAAGCCGATTTTTTGTGAAAAGGTAACCTAAAGTTATCTGTGTATCTAGCATTGTAGTCATGAATCTCATTACTACACGAAACATATTTGTTTAAATACTTTGGTAACCTATTATGTATTATTTTATAAATCAATATTAGAGTGTTGAACTGAATCCTTTGCTTAACACTAAGCCATTGTAATGTATCTAACATTAATGTAATTCTAGTATACCTATTGCAACTCAGTATAATCCTCATAGTCCTGTTTTGCAGCTTCTGTAATCTATATATATATCCCCATCTTTGGCTACAAATAGAATTGTGGAATAATAATCAAAGTGTGTGGCAATGATTGTCTTATAAACATAGATTCTAGCCCATAAACTTAATCTAGCACTTATCCTACCCAAAAAACCTATTTGTTTGCAACTTTCTTTTCTATATAGTCAATATTTCTAGAGAATGTTAATTTATTGTCAATTGTCACACCGAGATATTTAATCTCATTTACCCATTCAATTATTTCATTATCAATTACCACTGATTTACTACTGTCATTTATCACACTGCTGTAGATAAGCATAGCTTGTGTTTTCGATGTATTCAACTTTAGTTTATTAATTTTTAACCATTTGCTAACACCTTCTAGTTCACAGTTTATCTTTTTTATTGCTGAATCAACATCCCTATCTGCAACACTTATTAGCGTATCATCCGGAAACAGGTCAATCTTGCAGTCCTTAGTCGCACTTATCACGTCGTTTATGTAAAGGATGAAAAGAAGTGGTCCTAGAATTGATCCTTGAGGGACTCCTAGGGAGACCTCCTCAGCTGTTGACTCTTCATCGTCGTACCAAGTTTTTTGTTTCCTATCTGTTAAATAATCCTTTATCCATTCCAAAGCCATACCTCTTATTCCATATTTACTTAGCTTTTGTATTAAATTCTTTCGGTCAAGTGTCTCAAAAGCCCTTTTCAGATCCAAGAAAACTGCCACAACTTTGTTATCGCGATCTATCTCTTCCTTCCAGTTACCTATTACTAAATTTAATGCTGTTTCACATGAGTGATTCCTCCTGAAGCCGGACTGCACATCCACCAACACGCAATTTTTTTCCAGAAAGTATTCTAATTGTTCTTTTGCTGCATATTCTATGATTTTTTCTAATGTTGGCAACATATTGATCGGTCTAAAATCAGATCAGTTCTTGGTGCCGTTGATCTTTGGAATCGATATTATCGCAGTGGTTTTCCAAACATCCGGAAACACGCCTGTCTTGAACGACTCATTAATTATTCCCAACAGCGTATGTCCAATAATCGGAAATGCGTCGCTAATAACTTTTGTATCAATACCATCAGTTGTTGACTTGCTCTTAAGTGATTCCACAATTTTTCGTATCTGCCCCATTTCAAGCGGTTCAAAAGTGTACAATATGTTTGTGTCTCCACCGCGACAGTCATCCATATTTACGTTCTCTACAATTACTTCGATATTGTCATGTATTTCTCTGATACTTTCGATGAAATACGCATTAAACTTCTCTGCAATTTTCTTTGCTTCACATTCCCTGCTCGATGGAAAATCTCTCGCTAGTAACCGTGATTAATGCTTTAAGTTTTTTCCACATTCTTTTTGCATCGCCCCTTGTTTCATCAATTTGCCTCCCATAATAAATATTCTTACTTAATTTTATATGTCCATTGTAGTAGCTCCTCATGATTGTGTAATTACTCCAGTCGTCCTTACTATTGCTATTCTTTGCTACTCTGTATAATGTGTTCCTTTGTTTCTGCAATAGGTGGACTCAAAATTTTAGGTGTCACAATTCAGCTACATTTTAATTTTCAAAGTACATATATAATATTTACTGGTAACTCAATATATTCATTTGGTGATTTGACAGCATAGTAGCTATAAGAGTAAATTTAACCCTACATGCATTTTATTTTCGTGTTTTCTTCAAGCAAGTAGTTCTTAGTAAGTTTTCAGAGAGTGTATTTGAAATTCTTTGAATTTTTTAGTAGGTTAGAAATTGTGAACATGCATCCAAAATGAAAAATTTCGGGAAGTATTACGATAATGTGAAAATTTAAAATAAGAACTTGAGGAAATTAAACTTTTAGAATCAGTTATGAAAATTTAGTATTAGTCTTTTTTCAAAAGAATATCAACGTAACACGCGTACAAGTTATTTTAAAAGACTTCTTCATTTCAATAGCTATCTATAAAAAACAAATGTTTAAGGTAGCTGCTATAGTTACAAAATAAAATTACTAAATATCATGGCCGCATTGATTTTCACATGATTTTCTTTTATTCCAAAGGGATGACAACGTATGAGACAAGTAAACTCGCCAAAAAAAACACGAAATATTTTTTGAAAATTAACCTTGGGCATTAGATTCTACTTCAAGAAAACACGAAAATATCAGGAAAACCACTGATTTCTGTAAAATGCATGTAAGTATTAAAATCAGTCTTACTCCTATTCTGTCGAATCGCCAGAAACATGTATCAAATCACCAAAAATCCTGCATATATTGCTGTTATCTAATTACTAACGATTGCAGCTATATCGTAAAATATCAGTAAGGAAGTCTAAAATGGTTTGAGAACATAATAAATAATTAAAATGTTAAATGAACATTTACTATACAAAGAACTTACCTCTATATCTGTGAGGTTGTTTCATGTTCGATTTGCGTTTGGCTCTAGCTGAAAGGGAATCCCAGTCGGGTTCATCTATTCCATCGCCGCGTCTTTCCACTTCCATCGTTTCACCCTTGTACCTCATTTCTTTGCCAATTTTAACGCCGTCAGCTAAATATTCAATTTCTTCTTGGTCCTTCGACTTGTAATATCTGAAACGAAAATATATTCCATATAGTTGAGCAAGGTGGAATTCACAATTACTAGTAAGCAGAAAATTGTGAATGACGTCAGAGCAAATACAGGCTGTCCCAGAAATAAAAAGACGGAGTAGCGGAAATCGGAAGCTAGATTGTGTAAAAACGTACCCTCAAAATATCAAGTCTTTACTCGTGCGCAGACGGCAGAAAAAAAAATAATAAAGAATTCAATTGGCCTTACGCCGACCCTGGACGACTTATTACTTGTGTTAAAAAAAAGGAGGAGGAATAGATACTTCATAATAAATATCTAACCATTAATTACTTTAATTTTACACCTGCTAGAAAAAAATAATTACATTCTTGATATTTACTGTAATAAAGGCTAGAAAAACTACGATTTACTAAATATTCTAAAATAATAATAATCAGCTGTTTCCGACTACAAACACATTAAAGAGCAACAACCTTCCTATTTTAAAAATAAAAACAATCTTTTATTGTCTGCAATAAAGTAGGTCGCCCATCAACAACCGACTACATAGCTGCGTTATCTAGACGCATCGGGCAAAAAATATGTTTTATATGAATGAGTACGATTTAACGTTTTTTTCCCGTTTTATACAAAGAAAAGCGTATTTTTCTATAAATGCGTGTTCGTTTCTATTTACAAATGAGCATTCTTACGTGTATTTATAAACATACATTCTGTGCCAGGTCCGTAATGTAATTTTTTTATCTAAAAAATAACATAGAAAATTAAATTTTTAATTTCTTGTTATTGCGGTATATTTGGGCCTGTTTCTGTTCGGAGTTTACATACCTGCTACTCCGTCTTTTTATTTCTGGGACAGCCTGTATACATTTAATCTTTTATTTGACATATAAACGAAATAAGAATTACGTTACTCTATAATGTTCAAACATACCTTTGGGAATTTTCCAAATGAATATCCTGTTCTGGAGCGTCCTCTGGTATTTCGTCGTCTTTGATCTCTTCGTGTTCGGTGGTTCTTTCTGTTTCGGTAACGATGCGCCCGTCTTCACGTACTGCACTGGACTGTCTAGTTTCTTCTGTGTCTATGACTTTGTTGGAACGGGTCGTTTCTTTTATGACTTTAGGTCCGGTAGAGACTATGGCTTTACTCTGGTCTGTCGTTTTTAAAACACCTCGTAAGTCTTTATGGCCGCTTTTTACTGCTTCTAGATAATCCTGTAAAAGAACAACAATTCCCGCTTAGTTAAGTTTAAGTTAATTGAATTACATATTCAAGCTACATGAAACTATAATATGCTTTTATTTATATGTTGTCATTTAATATTTAAGTGTTATCTGTTGCTTAGAGAAACTAGATTCTATATAAATGCTGTTCGTTGGTACTTGAGAATGGCTGGACCGATTTCGCATTTTTTTTAATGTTCGTAATAGTCCAAGTTTTTTAGGAAAAGACTAGCTGAATTTTTCAATCTCTTCGAGCTTGGATACGCCCCTTTTGCAACCGCTTACATCTTTATTACAATTTCCTATAAAACGCGAGCACTGCCATGATGCTTTTTATAATGTCCGGTTTTCTAAACTTTTGACGCAGCCTGTATATACGTCCAATTTAAACTTTTTCACAAACTGATATTGCGTCAAAAGTTAATTGACTTTTATTCTTTGCTATAAATTTCAAAAAAATCTGTTGCGAGACGTAATTGTCAAATTGAATGTCATTGTTGGTATAGGTAAATATCGTAATTGTGTGTAATTTTGTTTTGCATTAGGCACCATTTTAAAAACATAGAAAGCTCATTATTGTTATTATTATACTTATATGTGATAAACATTTTTTATTTTATTGACAATTTATAGTAATGTAGAGAGAAGGGTGGGCGACGTTTTATTATGTGCCTGCGGAGTAGGACATATAGAAAAGAACGATACAATAGTAATAATTGGTGTTAATAATAATATATATATCTAATACGTGTCACATTTCATCAAAAACCACAGTTAAACTCGGCATTTTTTCATTTCTTTACCATACATATTCACATCGAGTCTTCTCATTAGCGCCTATTTTACTGTTTGACAGAAGCTAATGAACTTTATAAATTTAGAGTCTTCATTCGTCAAAAGAAGAAAAAAACGAAAATATCGTTCCTGTTTTATCGCTTCGCTTACATTATCAGACCATCAGCCAAATAAATGCACGTTTTATTCCCAAACTGTCCAACATTTGTCGGCTTTCTGACGCTAAAACTTGACAGTTGGTCGATGATAGTGACTATCCATCCTCGATATTTTTCCTTATTCCACAGCACACGGCACACCTCTCGATCGTTACATCTTTGGTGTTTTTAGTATTTAGTCCTGTTAGTTCACAACATTTATGAGATGATATAACACGCCGTATTGTACGACCGACACTGTTATATCACTAAATTATGACGTTTGCCAGCAAGTGTCATCGCCTATTTAGTATTGATCGTCTTGACGATGTATAAGTGGAATTGAATTTTCATCGCAAATCAAACGTCAGATAGATTTTCTGGACGTTCACAGTTATGCTAGGATTTGACCGGTGTCGTTGCAATCAAGTTATTAACAAATTCTATATTTATGGACTAAAATGGCTCATATTAATAATATATGTTGGTTTAGTGCTAAAAAAGAAAATTTCAAAATGTGGGCGCGATAGGTGGCGCTGTGGTCGACTCATAGCGACACCTACCGGAAAGGGCAGAACAACGTCTACAGGACCATCTAGATTAGAACAAAGAACAATTTTTATTTTTTTTCTGTGAACCTTGCCCATTAACCATGCAAGTTTCTTTTTAAAATCTTTTTCGCTAAGTTATTTATAGAAAAATTATATTTGTCAGTGTTGTAAGGCAATCTCACTACTCGTATAGATAGATACCTAAAATTTTGTTATCCTCATAATTCAGAATGGAAACAGAAGTTTAATGATGATATTTTTGGAGAGGCCATAATAAGAATCTTTAAATTTTGAGCCTCAAAGGATATAAGTAAACATTGCGTAAAACACTGTTAAATATTTATAGGTTTGGAAAAAGAAGGGAAATATACAAGAATTCAAGGTAGGTAAAAATATCGGTTGTCATTCAGAAAGTACTACGAGAAAATAGCTTACCATAGAAGAAGATACAAACTATCATCAATATAAAACGAAAGAATACTAATAGAAACATATTATACAATTATACAAATGAACCTGGAAGCTTTAATTGAAAAACATATACCTATGTATCATTTCAATTAATATAAATTAATTAAGAGGCTTAATGATTTGAAAGAATTTATGTAGAATCTTTGTAAGATGTAAATAATTTATGTATTTTTGTACTTATTAAAACAGCGTGAAATACATATTTGGAAATCATTAATTATTATCATATCTACTATTTATGTTGGTGTATTTAGATAATTTACTGGTTAATTACACATAGAAGCTTAATAATACAAATTTTAACAATAATAATTTAAATACTATTATTTTATAAAAGTCTACAACTTAATTTTACGCAAAATTACAATAAAACCGAATAATCAACCATAAATACACAATTTATACAATGCGCATAATGATTATAAAAATGGCGCATGAGTACGTTTCACGTTTAAAAGTGCTCTGACCCAAATCGCAAGTGACAGAGTTACATCAAGGTCGTCTCATTGCACTGCAATTACCGGTTGTTCTTCTCATTTACATTGCATTACTCTAACTAGTGCTAGACGTTAAGGTTACCTATCGTGTTAATTAATCGCTTGTGCTGAAGAAATTAATGCGTCTTACTTCTTAATACGTATGCACAATTGATTAATTTAGTCTTGTTTGTGTTATCTGAGATTATTGATAAAACATATTTGTATTTTGTATTATGTTATTTTTCGCGAGCTTTTTTCCTTTTCCGCCTTTTTTGCTCTTTGTCCCGATCCTTAGTTCTTATTTCTGATCGAATTCTAATTGTTTACTTTTTTTAAATTTTCAATCTCACCATCCAAGTTTTCTTGAGCCTCTTTCCTCCTTAGCGTTATGTTATATTTCCGATACTAGTGAAGTTCATTCGTTACTTTGTCTCTTTTAGCTTTATTCTTTATTTTTCTAAGAAATTACATTTCTAAACCATTTGTATGACTATTGTTACAACAGTAATATGAAGTGCGTTGATCAGTATACAATTAAAGATTCTAGTTCTTCATTTCTAATGACTGATATCTTATTAATATATATATATATATACATTTATTTGGTTCTTTACCACAATATTCTATTTAGATTTGTTTTCTTTCTTGGGTATGTGGTTTTTATTTGAATTAAATGTAACACATTTTTCTTAACGTTTCGTTATATTTAATAACTTTTTCAAAAGACACATAACATATAACTGTAAAAAACAATTACAAAAATATCAGATTCTTCGTTACAAACATGACTTACAAAAACAATAATATATTATATAATAATGTGTGGCAACGGGCAACTTACCTTAAAATTTCATTTCGTCAATTCTTATTAATTCTGAAAACATTTTGTTTTCAATTACGTTTTACACGTATCTCTATTGGTTTTCTTTTTTTTTTTTCCCTCTTTTTTTTTGTGTTTGTGTCATTTGCTTGTCTATTAATTATTAGTTCGAAAAATGAGGAATTATAAATGTATATACTCAAAGAATTGTTTTATTTTATATACGTATAGTGTAAAAATTCAATTATACTTTTGCCTACAAGCTTCACCTCGATATGTCTTTGCCAGATGTACCTGTTATTGCTTTTTATTTGTAAAATATATGTTTCTTTTATTTTTAAAAGTTTATAATATACATGGTTCGAAATATAAGATTTAATCCGTATAGAATTTACTTTGTCAACATATTTTTGTTAATTTTATATTATTGAGTGGTACAAATTTGATAAGTTCGTTATGTCTGCTCGGTCGTTTATTGAGAGCTTTTCCACATTAAAAAAGAAAAGCTCTCAATAAACGACCGAGCAGACATAACGAACTTATCAAATTTGTACCACTCAATAATATAAAATTAACAAAAATATGTTGACAAAGTAAATTCTATACGGATTAAATCTTATATTTCGAACCATGTATATTATAAACTTTTAAAAATAAAAGAAACATATATTTTACAAATAAAAAGCAATAACAGGTACATCTGGCAAAGACATATCGAGGTGAAGCTTGTAGGCAAAAGTATAATTGAATTTTTACACTATACGTATATAAAATAAAACAATTCTTTGAGTATATACATTTATAATTCCTCATTTTTCGAACTAATAATTAATAGACAAGCAAATGACACAAACACAAAAAAAAAGAGGGAAAAAAAAAAAGAAAACCAATAGAGATACGTGTAAAACGTAATTGAAAACAAAATGTTTTCAGAATTAATAAGAATTGACGAAATGAAATTTTAAGGTAAGTTGCCCGTTGCCACACATTATTATATAATATATTATTGTTTTTGTAAGTCATGTTTGTAACGAAGAATCTGATATTTTTGTAATTGTTTTTTACAGTTATATGTTATGTGTCTTTTGAAAAAGTTATTAAATATAACGAAACGTTAAGAAAAATGTGTTACATTTAATTCAAATAAAAACCACATACCCAAGAAAGAAAACAAATATATATATATATATATACAGCTGACGTACACATTAGCCTCCGTATAGTAATATACCAGAATGGCATCCTCGAATATACGAGTATATAGGGTGTCATCGATGCTACGGTGCTTATGGGATCCGTATAAAAATTTAGCATATCTTAATACAGTTTTGCATCCGTATATAGCAGAGTGGGCTCCTTCCAGTGTTGCCCAAGTTATTTCTTTTTTACATCGCGACGCAGTATTATGCCGTTATAAAAACTAATTACCAACGCAAACGTAATGTGATGGATTGACGAGCCTTATCTACTGCTTACGAAGTAGTGTTGTTTTGGCTAGACGAAATTCCACGCAGTTATTAAAATAATAAATAAAATTGAGATTGTTAAGTATGTACGAATATTTCATTATAATTTGTCATTATGCCTTCTCGTGGCCCAAAAGTTACATAAAGTGCATATAAAATGTATTAAACATTTTTGTGCAATTTTGTTGCAAAGAGTTGCAATGTCAATGTTTGTCTTATTCGTGTTTATCATATTTTTTGCAAATTACGTCATTGGAATAAATTTTCTACCATGTACGGATCAAGTAACTCAAGCAGATATGCTAATGGCACGTGACATTATTAGAGATTCAACTCCGCCAGGATACATCTTAGATGATGCAGAGCCTCAAGTAACAAATGGAAGAAATCCACATCGATGGATAGGAATATTTAGTAGAAATGATAATAATTATTAGGGAGCGGAATCGAACGTGTCATCGCCCATGGGCGCGCTATTGAAATGTTGTATTTTTAAAGAGGTTTTAATTTTATTTATATAATTGAATAACAAGTGGCTGGTGATTATAAAATACAAAATACCCTACTATTTGTTCATTTTCTCTTGTGTAAGACTTGTTCTCTTTGAATTAAGTACATCCTTGTAGATAGACAACGTCTTTTCTACATCGCAACTGGTTATATTTACGTAATGGAAATATTCTTTTATTTCAGCATATTTAGCATACACAATTGCCGCAATGTTATTAAACCTGGATTTCTATTAAAAACTACGTCTAAGTCACTTGGAATTATTAATAGCCGCATCTAATGTGGTTAATCCATTTTGACTTTCTTATACGTAGTATAAGGAAATAATGTGAAATTTTCGACTTCGAGATTTTTGCAGATGTCCACGTTTTGAAGTCCCCTGATACCGAAAAAGATGTTTTTAAAAAATGTCTGTGTGTCTCTATGTGACCACGATAACCGCTGTTGATATCAATTCCAAATTTTGTATTTACGTGTCTAATCTCCCTCTTGAGATCTGAGTAGTTTTTCAGTAAAATCGGTAGACTGGAAGTAGCAGTTTACTTCAGTGAAAAACTCGAATTTTGCCAATATTTTGTCAACTACTAAGTTTAAACAAATTTATAAAGGATTCATATGTACTTGAAATTAAAATTGAGAACAATTTTATTTAAAAAGTTTTTCGAAGCTGCTACCGGAAGTAGGTCTTTTATTCCTATCGAAAATCAGTTTTTTGCGAATATTTCGCATGTCATGCTTTTTAGACAGGTACGTTACGGGTATAAAAGTATTTAAAACGTAATTTTCAATATCTTTTGCATAAAAACAATTTCAAAATTCAGACCGGAATTACCACTTTTACTCTTATCGAATAGCGATTTTTTGCGAATATGTCGTAAATTATGCATTCTATATGTATTAATTAATTTTTTGAATATATGAAATTTCAAAATTCGGACCGGAAGTAACACTTTTACTCTTAGGGAGTAGTCCTTTTTTCGAATATCTTGCTAAGTATGCATTCTATAGCGATTTATTAAGAGAACAGAAGTACTTAGAATAGGATTTTGAATAATTTTTGTGTAAAAAAATTCTTAAAATTGTATAGTTTGAAACGCTCATACGTATAAGAAAGTCGTGTGGTGGCCACACCTAATTTTTTAATTTGAGATTCGATTAGTTTAGCAAATTTCTAAAATGTTCCTGACGGAATAACAACTGATTTTTTAAATTTGGGATTTGTGTTAGTTCCTTGCACTCAGAAATACTTCGAGCATCGTCATTTAAACATGTAACGAAATTTTGTAAACTATCGAAATTCTCTGCATGAAAACTATTTCTGTGTATGTTTTAGCAAAGCTAAGTGACGATATTTTACAGACTTTGCAATATATTTCGGAATCACTGACAATTAATTTTTATCTCAGAAAAAGTAACATAAACAACGTTCTAGATCTAAATAAATGATAACTAAAAATGTACGCGTATGTTATTGAAACATACATATTATATTGCGAAATATAAGGTAAATATAATAAATTTTAAAAACTCGTCACCCTTGTACCTACGCCGATGAAGAAAGGATTTTATTCATAAAATTCCTTATTTTATGGCAGTTTTTTCTCTGACTCTCGGCCGGAAACAGATGTTGCAGTTCGCCCTATGAATTAGTGCTATTCAGATATAATGTAAACAACACGCAGTTGTTTACATTATTTCTTTTCAGGGTTGTGGCTCCGTGGTAGTTTAGCTCGCTCGATTCCGCTCCCTAATAATTATAATCGTGGATGTCAGTTCATAGCGGCTGTGAAGAGAGAATTTAAACAGCGCTGTCCTTCAGGAAGTGAAATTCGCGTCGTCAGTGTCAGAGACCGTCCAGGAGAACAGCAATTTCTAGTGGAGTTTTTGGTTAATTGTTTTTGTAAAAATATTGTAAATCGTCGAAAACGAGTATAAAACACATAGTCAAATTAAATGAACTATGGAATTAGAATATTTGTTATAGGTAGTTTTTTATTTTACTGTCTATCTACTTTTTATTATTCTAAAGAACCAATAAATGAAGTTATTCTAAGAATAAATATGCTAATTTTTAAATGCTTAAAATACTTATTAATTTGTCTCTTTTTAAAAAAAGTATAAGAAGTGTCCCGAAGAATAAATGTTCCATTATCTTCAATTACATAATATTATTCTAGCTAGGATGTTTTAAAATTGTTAACACAATTTAACTCATACGCTGTTTCTGTACACCATGTGCTTTAATATGATAAATAAACGTTTTTAATAAAGTGTAATCTGTCCACGAAAACCGCCGGAAAAAATCTTTATCTGTAATTTTCAGAGTAAATCTCTATCCTTACCTTTTAACTTACACTTTTACTGTATTTTTATTTTGTTATTTAAAAGTATAGTAAAATACAAAATGTTTACCTCGTTTTAATTATTTTTTTGTACTCGCTTATCAAAACCTGTCATTTCACAATTCGATTTGCGTGCGTAAAAAGTCACTTTAAACACGAGTGCGTAAAAGTAAAGTTGGTACTTCCTAGAACTTGATTAATTTAGTGACATTTTAAAATCATAAATTCCTAACCTTAATAATATGCTACCCAGTTCGTTGTTTTTCTATGAAAATAAAAGGAAATGAAATAGAATTTTTTGAATTTGATAATTTTAAATTAAATGTCACTTCAAATAATCAATACTGCCAATTCAATTTTTTTTAATTAATATCAAGAGATTAGTAGTGTGTCATAAACGATAACGTATTTAACAATATGTATTATTATTATAGTTCTCGTACAAAAAATATTGTACAAACTTCGTGCGTGAAACATTTTGCGAATTCGTGTCCATAAAGCGCTCGCCTTTCGGCTCGCGCTTTAAACTGGTCACTCATTCGCGAAATATGATTTCACGCACTTGGTTCGTAAATAACTATTATGTTGCTGTAAAAAGGTAATTGAAATAATTGAATGTATTGCAGGCGTCATAAGTTAAGTTACCTATTTATTGTACTCATATGACGTAATATGCTGCTTTCCGATTTTTCAGCTTTTATAGGTTCACATTTTTTCATTTATGACACAAGCATGAAAAATGTTAAATTAGAACCGTTATTTTCTATCTCAAAATTGGGTAATAGATTTCATCCTCTTTTCGACCATGTAAAAATACGATAAAATTGCGAAATACAGAAATATAGCAAATAAATTGTAATTAATATTTTGTTAAGAATTTTACCCATTAAAAAGAAATAATAAAGGCTTTGATCATCAATGCTACTTATTTTGAATCATCCCAAATGTATTCGCAAAGCCTTATCTTGTTATTTACCTTGTATTCACATTTTATTAAACATACGCATTATTTATTTTGTAGTTTTTAGACAAGCATTTAATCAATAAAATTTATTTTCGGCAACACATGTATGCTTCGCTAACGATATTATTCTCTAACAGTAAACAATGAAATTGATTCGTAATAATAATAGGGATATATGTTCTTCTCCGTTATTTCTAAGGTATTTCTTTCTCTATCAATTTTAAGCGCTAATTCTTCCGAAAGGGATTTTACCATTCTTTAATAACAGTTTACAATAAAGCATTCGAGGCAAATAAGATAAGGTAGCTATTTATAGAATCCAACGTTGTAGTATCTCCGGATGCCATACGAACCGTCTTCTGTATTTGTTGGGAATATACGCACAGTCGATAGCAGCACTTCTCTTCGGTAGTTTGCTAAACTAAGACGTATAGAAAAATCCACAGTAGCTTCAAATCGGCCTCCCGCTGATTTTGTATTTTTCTTGACAAGGGACCTCTAGTGTCGTTGAAATAATTAACAAACGCTTTTTGCAAAGTGGCCTCCGTGTATCGGAGTTCACTTTGTCGCGGAGCTCACTTAAACCGCAATTTTAACATGGGAGGATCCCAATTTGTACCACAGATATATATACATATATATATATATATATATATATATATATTTTTAATAAGATGGTATTGTACAAATTGTAATCAACTTGACAATAAATGTGGGACTAAATTTACATATTGCCATGATCTTTAATAGTTTAAGAATTAGAAAAATTGTTAAATAGTTAAGCTTTAGAATAAGAACATAAATTTTTAATTTTAAATATATAGCTTAAGGTGTGCCAAGTACAAAGTTAAAGATTGAAAAGGTGTATAATGAGTTGCATAACCTTTAAGGGGCAATGTCATCATGAAAAATGCATATAGTAATTTAAGTTTAAAAAAATATTAAGAAGGAATAAAAATTAAACACAAGATAAATCTATGCATTCTATATTTTATAGAAAAGACGAGCACAAGGTATGGTTTGCATATACGAAAACAGAACCAAACTTCTCGCAATGTGTAAGAATAACATTAAATATTCTAAGAAATGGACCACTGTTACAAAATCAAAATGTACTAAAAATAAATAACAGAGAGAGAGTGATGTTGAAAGACGGAACAGTGAAGAGGGTGAATCATTTAAATGCCGTAAAATTGTACAAGCAAGGCTATAATCGCCATGCTTGTTATGAAAACGTCGATTCAAATGAATAGAAATAGTTTGTAAATTTGCACAATGATTTTAATCTATAAGAGAATTTTATGATCACATTTAATTTAGGAATATAATAAATACCTGATACTTATATCTAAAAAACATTTTAAAAGATATATACAAAAAAGTGTTATTTATCTGAGACAATACATTTGCACATCTTTGAAATGTTATTTGCATAAATGTAAGGGCATCAAAGTTAGCAGGATAAATCTTGTGTGGTTCTAATAATCTGCAAGAAATAACATCAACATTGTTGACAGCTGTTTGCAAATCAATTTACAAGAAGCCGAAAGGATGTGGGTAGAACATAGATGAGATGCTGTAGAAGTCGGTATTCCTTGTAATGCAGTCCTAACGAAGAGGATTCCAGTGGTGTACAATGTATTTCCGATCATAACCAACAAAGATATCTACAAGAAGAAAGTACGAATAACTTTAATTAACGGGAAAAGGAAGTATATAATTAATAATGAGAGAGGTAATAGGTTAATTTACAAGAATAATGAGGGATGGCATTAAGAAAGAAAAATATACCTACCGAAGATGAAGAATCTCAAGTATGCATACACTTTTAATAAACAATTTGTAAGTGGTGACTTTTTGTGTATTCATTAACTGTCAAAAATAGAATAGGTATATCTGACTGAGGAAAAACTTATAGAAAACAAATATGAACTGGACAATGCCAACATAAATGTTAGTGTAACAGTCGTGGCGCAGTAAGTGGATAGTCGTCTTTTGTTTCAAGGGGAAAAGTTACAAAAGAGCGCGAAGAACGAGATGAGAGGAGATGAAGCCGAACTTTCGAATTTACTAGATGTAAAAAAATTTGATATCGTTTGAAAGTAATAGTAGGGGTTTTAATACACTACGTTATATTATATTAGTTTGAATGTATTAAGTTTATTTCTGAATTCCAGTATAGTTTTAGTTTAGTTATTATTAATTATTTGCTGCATTTGATAATTTCATTTTCAAATATATATATATCAAAATGGTAGACATCAATAAAAAAGAATTTGATGATTTGTATGAGGAATATAAGTAAGTTTTTTTTAAAAAAAATAAATATACAGTATTGATAGTATAAGGCGTACTCTAGAGGTATTATGTGGAAATGTTTACTTTTAGCAAGGTGTTAGACATCATCAATAATTAAATAAAATATTATTTTGCTAAATTACATTGATTTTTTTTATCGTAATTGAGGGAAGATCGTTAATGGTGTTGAGGGTACTTCAGGTACTATGTGCAAATATTTGCTTCCTGTGTATCACTGGGCATTATTAACGATAGTTGTTGTCAGAATTTAATTAAAATTTTAAGTAGAAAATACGAATAGATAGGAATATTCTTGATGGACAAGCGCCAATCCATTGGGTGTACTAGGTGCGAATATTTACATTCAACGATTGGTGTAGGTCATTTTCAAGATATTTTCTTCTTTGTAAAGTTTTAGATCATCAAGGGCACTATGTGCGAATGTATGTCTTTGTTGAAATAAAAATTAGCTTCGTATGGGAAAAAGTTATTTTCTTTGAATCTATAAAATATTATATTAAAGGTTAAAATAGCAAAATAATATTTTTTCCGAATCGCAATAGCATATTTATAAAAAAAAGGAATTATGTTTTTCTATGTTTTATAATTGTGAAGAGACATTCTTTAAACAGCCACATGTTGTCAATATTTTTTTTTGATATTGTTTATTAAATTAAAAGATGAATATAAATGTTTTATGAAATTTAAGAATTTCTTTTTTATTATTAACCTTATCCAAAATAAAACTTAAATAAGAAACACACCAGATGAAAAATCACTGGTAGATCTCACAAAATAAATTGAATATTAATAGGGATTAGATTTATAAATTTATAGGTGAATATTTTAACAATATTAATGCAATCCCAGCATTCATTGAATATTGTTGTAACCACAGCAATATGTCATGTCTCCTGAGCTCCAGAGCAAATTTCTTTTTATCAACTTCAGCGGAATTTTTAAATTTCAGAATCCGGTATATAAGATATGCAATAAATTCTTCATATTAAAAATGTATAAAAAGCATTAGGAATATTAAAAAAAAAATTTGAAAAACTCTACAAAACCACGGTTAACAAGATGAGAATTATAATTTAACATAAAGTAGGTTCTTTAACTGCATTTTAGTATGAAACTTAATTAAAAACAAAAGATGAACTACAAGGATGATTTTAGACCGTATTGAACACGTTTAACCCTTAACCGGAAACAATTAATTTCACACATTTTAAATAAGATTAAGATTAATGGTTACAAAACAAAATGATTAATTTTTTGTCTTTTAATAAGAAAAAAACAATCCGTATACTAGAAGATATAATGCAGTTTAATGGTCCTCCATATGGTAAATGGTAAAACAATTTTGGGGTTACTTTTCCGTCACTATACACTATGGAAATGTTCATATCTGATATCGTCAGTTCTCTGGCATTTACATAAAATTTGATATGCATGGTTGGCTATCTTTACAAGGGATAGCCAGCCATCCCTTGTAAAAATCAGGTTTTCTAGGTTTTTTTTTGCTGACATTTTAAGATTTCATGATTGACAAAGATAAATGTATACGAAATGTTTTCAAGGTTTGGTATTTTCGATGTCCAAAAGCTTCCATGTCTCTACTGTATAGCAACCAAGCGTTACTAACACAATTACCAATGATGTGACTCAATATCTCCAAATATCATCTTTTTGATTTGGAATGCGTTATATATAAGGCAACCAGCATGTAGGAAAAATCGACTCCACCTATTTGAAGGATGTTGTACTGCTGTATGATTTGAGGACATTCGACTTCCACATTTTCCTTCTTCTCTTTACTGTATTGTTTTATCAGAACCACACAGCTACGAGATACAAAAGACCAGGGCCGCACATTTTGGGTCAGACCATTTTACTACAGCAATGCTCATATTATTATTAACTATGCAGTAAAATATCCTCGACCCTTTTACATAAGAGTCTGTCTTATTCTAAAGCTATTTACCCCAAGTTTATTTTTTAACATTGAGATGACTTCCAAAGAGGTAAACCAGCTATCAAAGTATATTAGGATATTTTGAGGTTATGGTAGTGTTTTACAAAGATGGACGACAGTTTTATCACCTGAACCAAGTTCAAATTGATTTGAGAAAGGCGTGTTATCAAAAGTCGAAGAATAAGTATAAATTAGAAAGTCACCAGAGACCCCACCTCTTACATATATCTTGAAGGTTTGTTTTTTCGTGTTTTTTGGCATGTACTGTCAAAGATTGCTAGCCTCAATGCTTTTCCACAAAATCGTCATTTCATCTATAGAGAATACATTTTCATATTCAATCTAAGTGCAATTTACTCGAGTTTTTTCAAGCACAGGCTTTATTTTAAGTAAACGATTTCCATTTGCTTTTCCATTGTTCTCTTGAAAATGTACTAACCTACGTAGTTTCTTTAGTCTTCTCACAAACATAACATCTGCTAAAAGATTGAAGCGGTCATACAGTGTCCAGTAGTTTTCAAACGATGGTATCTCTATGATTCCCATTTGTTCAATACACATCCTTATTTTAGATGAAGAGATATAGATTAAAGAGCCAGTTCTCAGGGTGGAGTAATGATAGGTTTGTTCTGTTATATATTGAATAACGGCGCCTTCCCAGATCTTTTGGGAATACTGGAGAGCTGTGAAAACAGCACTGATATTCTTTGACAATGGGAACTTGATTGTGGGCATTTGTAGTGTGGTAGTTATCTCTTTTTGTTTTTCTTATCTTTTGTTTTCGAAGTCATACTGGATAATATCACATTATCTTCGGCATCTCAGTCAGAATTACAAGCATATTTTTACCTTGGTCAAGTATATCTATGGGTATATTTGGCTCATGCTTAAAACTAGGATCTAAATTCCGCTATATACTGCTAGCCCTTTTACTTTCTTATACGTAGTATAAGGAAGTATTCAAGTATTGTGATGGCGAAAATTTTCGACCTCGAGATTTTTGCAAATGTCCACGTTTTGAAGTCCCCTGATACCAAGAAAAGTGGTTTTTAAAAAATGTCTGTGTGTCTGTCTGTGTGTCTGTGACCACGACAGCGGTCAAACCGCTGTAGATATCTATTCCAAATTTTGTATTTACGTGTTTAATCTGTATAATCTCCCTCTTGAGATCTGATTAGTTTTTCAGTAAAATCGGTATACTGGAAGTAGTAGTTTACTTCAGTGAAAAAATCGAATTTTGCAAATATTTCGTCAATTACTAAGTTTAAACAAATGTATAAAGAATTCAAATGTTCTCAAAATTAAATTTGAGACAAATCGTGTTAAAAAAGCTTTTCGAAATTCCAACCGGAAGTAGGTCTTTTACTCTTATCGAAATTCAGTTTTTTGCGAATATCTCGCAAGTCATGCTTTCTAGGCAGGTACATTACGAGTATAACACTATTTAGATTATAATTTTAAATATATTTTGTATAAAAAAATGAGGTGTGGCCACCACACGACTTTCTTATACGTATGAGCGTTTCAAACTATACAATCTTAAGAATTTTTTTATACAAAACTTATTCAAACTCCTATTCTAAGTACTTTCATTCTCTTAATAAATCGCTATAGAATGCATACTTTGCAAGATATTCGGAAAAAAGTGCTACTCGCTAAGAGTAAAGGTGCTACTTCCGGTCCGAATTTTGAAATTTCATGTATACAAAAAATATTGCAAATATAACTCTAAATACTTTTGTACTCTTAATAAATATATATAGAATGCATAATTTACGACATATTTGCCAAAAATCGCTATTCGGTAAGAGTAAAAGTGTTACTTCCGGTCCGAATTTTGAAATCTTTTTTATACAAAAGATATTGAAAACTATGTTTTAAATACTTTTATACACGTAACGTACCTGTCTAAAAAGCTTGACTTGCGAAATATTCGCAAAAACCCGATTTTCGATAAGAGTAAAAGACCTACTTCCGGTAGGAATTTAGAAAATTTTTTTAAATAAAGTTGTTCTCAATTTTAATTCTAAGTACATATGAATTCTTTATAAATTTGTATAAACTTAGTATTTGACGAAATATTGGCAAAATTCGATTTTGTCACTGAAGTAAACTGCTACTTCCGGTCTACCGATTTTACTCAAAAACTAATCAGATCTCAAGAGGGAGATTATACACGTAAATACAAAATTTGGAGTTGATATATACAGCGGTTTGACCGCTATCGTGGTCACACACACACACAGACAGACAGACAGACAGACACACACACAAATAGACATTTTTTAAAAACCACTTTTTTGGTATCAGGGGACCTCAAAACGTGGACATCTGCAAAAATCTCGAGGTCGAAAATTTTCATCATCACAATACTTCCTTATACTACGTATAAGAAAGTAAAAAAATGAGGTGTGGCCACCACACGACTTTCTTATACGTATGAAAGTGTTACTTCCGGTCCGAATTTTGAAATTTCATTTATACAAAAAATATTCCAAATCCAACTCTAAATACTTTTGTACTCTTCATAAATATATATAGAATGCATAATTTACGACATATTTACAAAAAATCGTTATTCGGTAAGAGTAAAAGTGTTACTTCCGGTCCGAATTTTGAAATTTTTTTATACAACAGATATTTATAAGTACGTTTTAAATACTTTTGTACTGGTAATGTACCTGCCTAGAAAGCATGACTTGCGAGATATTCGCAAAAAACTGATTTTCGATAAGAGTAAAAGACCTACTTCCGGTCGGAATTTCGAAAAACTTTATCAATACAATTTTTCTCAAATTTAATTTTAAGTACATTTGAATTCTTTACAAATTTCTTTAAACTTAGTAATTGACGAAATATTTGCAAAATTCGATTTTTTCACTGAAGTAAACTACTACTTTCGGTATGCCGATTTTGCTCAAAATCTAGTCAGTTCTCAAGAAGGAGATTATATTCATAAATATAAAATTTGGAATTGATATCTATAGCGGTTTGAGCGCTATCGTGGTCACACACACACACAGAGACAGACAGACAGACAGACACACACACAGACATTTTTTATAAACCACTTTTTTGGTATCAGGGGACCTCAAAACGTGGACATCTGCAAAAATCTCGAGGTCGAAAATTTTCATCATCACAATACTTCCTTATACTATGTATAAGAAAGTAAAATTCAAACTTCGGACCGGAAGTACCACTTTTACTCTTACCGAATAGCGATTTTTTGCAAATATATCGTAAATTATGCATTCTATATATATTTATTGAGCGTACAAAAGTATTTAGAGTTGGATTTGCAATATTTTTTATATACATGAAATTTCAAAATTAGGACCGGAAGTAGCACTTTTACTCTTAGCGAGTAGCACTTCTTTTCGAATATCTTGCAAAGTATGCATTCTATAGCGATCTATTAACGAAAGTACTTAGAATAGGATTTTGAATAAGTTTTGTATAAAAAAATTCTTAAAATTGTATAGTTTGAAACGCTCATACGTATAAGAAAGTCGTGTGGTGGCCACACCTCATTTTTTATTTTTTTGGTGGCCGTAGAAACTCTTAACGCCAACTTCGAAAAATTGGAAGAATCAAGATAAAAAAATTTCCAGTTCAAGAATTATCACACAATTATTTTGATCTACTTGTGGGCGATATGTTTATACACACAAGTCAAAACGTGTTTCTCGTAGGTTAGAAGAGAGTCGACTTTGAACCTGTCAGTCTTATATGATTACAAAACATGACATAGAAGAAAAATAAAAACCTGCTTTATTTTAGCATATGTTACCTTACCTTTTCTGCACTTTTTAATCCCGACATTGCATACAAAATTAATATTGGAAATCTAGCGGTAGCGTTTCTGCCGCCCTAACCACCATAACACGCTTCTGCATGTGTATATTAAGATATAATATCCTATTCCTATCTCGTAAGATACACTGGCCGATTAAGGGTTAAAGAATTGAATAAACAAATTAAATTACCCTCTATACCAGCAACGATAAATCATAAATGTAAAGCTTTCTTTCAACGTTGTGCAAGAATTTCTCGAAAATTGATTCTAAAAGAACTAATTCAGTACATTGTTAGGCAGTGTAGGTATTGGTTTATCTCACCGACTTGATTGTTATCTATTTAGTAGATTATGTTAACTTTCATAACTTGCATTCCAATTTGCGACAGATAAATCAAACTGCTGGTTATCGTATTTTACTTCCACAAGCATTCTTCAAATAACGCAGACTATACCGAACACAAATAACTACTGCTGTTACAAACCTATACCTATACATATTACATGTAATTAGTGGAGCATATCCCGTGGCATATCAGTAAACTGTGATCTAGGCGTTTAAATCTATAGACAAGTTGGATATTGACAATTAATAATTCGTAATAATTAGGGTTATGTAAGCGTAGCAATAACGGCACAACACGCTACTATTTATTTTCAAATATGGTCAATTTAGATAAGAAATAGTGTCACCGTAAGAAATATGATAAAATTTTTATCTATATCTTGTAAGAACTTTCGCTGTTAAAGAGAATAACTGTTGCCTCACAGCGTGATATACAATTAATGTGACAGGCATTATACAATTTACTGTCACCCTTTCTCTAACAAAAAATTAGAAAAGAAATAAGTATGCTTTATTTCTAGTTGAGTTACGTTTAATATAATTTATGTAAGCCATTTATATTAGGTAGAAATAATGATTCAAGGCAGAAGTTAATGAAAATAGTTTTGCCCTAAAACGTCTTGTTGGAAAGTTGAAAACAAGGCATTTCAAAACTTTCTACCCAAAATGTCTGGAAATCTGTAAATCCACCAAAAATTCTCTGAAACACGTAAAATGTATTATCATGGGGGCCATTTCTTGATTCAAAAATTGACTCACTCACTTTAACCCCCAACCGGATGCTATCTCATTAAAAAACTTAAATGGAAAGGGGTATCGAGTAATACGTCATTTTTGAGGTCTTTTGAAACAGTATATTTTGGCGTTAACTTTTTTTAAATTAATCGATCGTTTTGAAGATTTAAAAAACAATCTTTCGGTTTGTTTAATTTTTTGATTTTAGGCTTAAATATCTATTATTCAAACAATTATTGTTTTCAAAGTTACTTAAGAATACGAATATTTTTTTGGAGAAAATTTCAATCCAATAATTGTTCAAAATGTTGTCCGCTAAACAATGGTATAGCCGTTGTTCAAAACTGTGGTGTACATTTTCAAAAACATCTCTTTGAATTTCACCGCAGGTTGAATTAATCCTCTGACGAAGTTCTAAATTTTGAGCTGGAGGGATTCTGGCCATTCTATAGGCCCTCTTCGTCCTATCCATTTATTTGAAAATACATTGTCTAACCACCGCCGTAATAGAAGAGAATAGTGAGGAAGGGCTCCGTCTTGTTGAAAATGTAATTCGTCCTCATCAAGTAGGACGTTTTCATCTCTATCCAGTTGCTTTTCGACAGCATCAATGATTAGCGGATTGATGGTATTTTCCCACATATCCAAATATGCTTCGCCATTTAGATTTCAATTGAAAAACAACAGGCTAATCACTTGATCCCCCAAGAACCCTGCCCAAACATTAATTTTTTCAAGATACTGGGTGTGCCTTCTACAGACAGATGAGGATTTTCTTTGCTCCAATATCTACAGTTATGTTTATTTACAAATCCATGTAAATAAAAAATACATTCATCACTAAAGCAGATATTTTTCACAAATGCGTTGTTATTATTAATCATAGTGGTCATTTATTCACAAACTCTGCTCTTCTGTCATAATCGTCTTCAGTTGACTCTTGACATATTTGCAAGTTATAAGGATGGAATTTATAAAGTTTTTTAATTTTATGAACCGAACCCAAGGAAATTCCAGTTGCCGTAGAAATCTGACATAATGGGGTATTAGGATTTATGCCGAAATGGCCCACAACTTTCACTCGGCTGCTTATCTTTTACATTTGCAACAGATCCAGTTTGGAGAATAACACACCACCTTCTCGAAAGAAAAAGAGAACTCTTTGATAGTCCGTGTAATCAAAAAAAAGTACAACATACACATTCTATATTCTTATCAATCTCACACAAAATGGTGCATCTAAGTTTTAACCACCTTCAAACACATTTTCGAAAGCTCTTCTGGATCCTTCTTTAGAGGTTTTGTGATAAAGAAAAACTGGTTTTCGTAATCATATCTGTGCGTTGTATCTGTGGGTGCATCTAATTGTGACCACTATAGTGGCCAAGTGAATAATGTTATCAATACCAGCGTTTATATTAGGAGTACAAACTTCTCAAGATCCGATTAGATGTTTACCCAAATCGGTAGACCGTATATATGTAGTAGTTTAATTCGGTGAAAATGTAGTGTTACTAATATCTCGCCATATAATAAATTTAGACACATTTTTAGAATAAAAGAGCACCCTGAAATCAATATGAAAACGGTTTTATAAAAAGAAGGCTATCGGAAATCATACTAGAAGTACCCTTTTTAGTCTTATTGAGAAACAGTTTTCTCAGAATATTTCGCAAGTTATTTATTATATTTAGACAAATATTATATTAGTATAAAACAGTTTAATTTGGAACAATTGTTTGTATGACCCGAAGTAACACTTTTTAACAACTTTCAATAAGTAGTCCTTTTTCTGCGACCAATGACAAGTTGTCCTCACTTGAAGGCACGTTTCTGGTTTTTTATTTCATTACGCAAACCTTTACGAAAGACTTTGTACTCATCTCTACTGATAATACTGTGAATCATATCCTCGTATATCTGACGCCTTATGTGACACCCCCGCCTAAACTCAGCCGTTATTCTGCCCCTATTATTATTATTATTTGATTCACGTCTGATAGTCCTTATCGGGCAATTATTCTCAAGTTTTTGTCTTTGCATTTTTGAGAAAAGATTATTAATATCTCTCCTCTCCGTAATCTGTGACCAATCAACCAGGTCCAGACATCTATTTAGGTCAATAAGATTTCTTTCATTTACAGTATGTGACTCACTCGTAGGAATGGAGATCATCTGAACCGTATGATCTGAAAGGGCAGACAGGATAACAGGGCTCACAAAATCCGTGCAATTGGTTAATATGTTGTCTGTAGGAGTGCGTTCAGAAATGTTGGATAAGATACTGGCATGGTCAGGTCATATTTTATGACGTCATCCACTTGGTAAACTTGGAGCACTTTACAATTCTGAACGCCGTAGAGTGAGTCGAGTTAGTTTGTGCCAGAAGTCAAAGGTCAAAGGTAAGCATTGCAGAGTTAGAGGTTATGTATGAAAAAATAAAGTCATCAAAGAAATAAGTACACTAGTTAGAACAATGGATCATATTAAAAAAAAAATTTGATCAAATTAAAATTGTCCAAAGACAAGCTGTTCAAACTCCAAGAAACACACATATGACCATATGATGTGAAATAACATGAAATTATAATAATAACCTTAAAAAACACTCAGAACCGCGCTTTAAATACCCGAATGCCCGCTATTAACCATCACAAATAGATGGGTAATGGAAGGAACACTCCGAGCGTCGCACCAATCATTTCTGAACGGCAATGATGTCATAATTTTGGGACATCTTTTTGTTTCTGAACGGCAAGTGTGAAATTGGAATGACACTTGGATAACATTCTTTCCTTTTCTGAACGCACCCTAGTAGTAGATGAATTCGCTGACACTCTTGTGGAGTAATGAATGGTTATGTCCAGTGACCTAATAATGTCACAAAATTTCTTGACAATGGTTTGTTCTTTGTTTTGTATATTGATATTGAAATCTTCGGCTATGACCACAGTGTACTGCGGTTTTCAAATATTAATGTATTCCAGAATGTTACTAAAAACCTGAAAGAAATATATATTTACAATAATCAATTTCTGGCTGCACATCTCGACGGCCGCTCATTCTAATATTGATTGTATGCTTTTATTTATAAAAAGTTTAATTTGGAAAAATTGTTTGTATGACTCCCAATTAATACATTTTAACTGCTTTTCAATAAGCAATCCTCTTTTTGCGACCGTTAAGAAGTTTCTGACAATATCTCACAAATTATACATTTGACACAGATCTGGTAAAGGTAACTAATTGAACGGGATGTTACTTGTTGAAACTCCATATTAGAATAAATAATAATCGTAAAAATAGTTTCCAATAATTTTTATTGCTCACTACAATATCGTTTCGCCAAACTTTGGCATCATCAGGTGATGACATAGTAATGCTTACAAAATGATTGCAGTGTCATATATATTACATAAGTGTCGGGGTTCAAAGAGGGGGTGTTTTTACAAATTTAGAAAGACAGTAGAGGGGATGTGATCTAAATCTGTTTGTTCGTTTAGTGTCTACATAAAACAGACATGCCCATAGGACCGGTAGTCTCTTATACAAAAGAGTTTGCAAAGAATTAATTAATCTCATATTAGAACACACGAAATTTAACTCTACTCTAACTAATGGCCAATAAAAAATTCACAAGAACTAATTAAAAATAATTCAAATGTAAAGTTCCTAATAACAGCAAACTTTTGTCCTTTGATGTTACAAATTTATTCACAAACATACCAGCCGAGGAGGTAATAAACTTAATCACTCTTAAACTCGAACAAAATAAAGTTAACCCAACCATAAAAACAGAAATATTAGACTTATTGAATATTTGCATAAAACAGAAGTATTTTCCATTTAGTTAGGAATGGTACTTATAAACAAACTTCGGGTCTAGCAATGGAAAATCCCTTAAGTCTTCTAATGGCAGAAATGTTTATGAACCATATAGAAAAGGAGATAAGTAAACACCCCTTATTTAATAACTGCATTTATTGGTATAGATACGTAGACTATATTTTAGTTTGTTTCAAAGGTACAGATAGACAATTAAAAACATATGAAAATCATATTAACAACATTCATCCAAAAATAAAATTCACTACAGTAACATAAAAAGATAAGTCAATCAATTTTTTAGATTTAACAATATCCAACAAAAGAGATACACATGAATTTGCTATCTACCATAAACCAACACACACAGACACAACTATACACATAAATTATTTTCATCCGATTTCTCACAAACTAGCAGCATACTAATCTATGATATATAGACTAGTAAATGTACCTTTGAACAATCATAATTTTAACATAGAACTAAATAGATTATACAATATAGCAGTCAATAATGGATATACAATAAATTTAATAAACAAAATTCTAACACAAAAAAAAGATCGCAACCTCTACCTCTAATTTATCCTAAAGTTACCAACAAGAATAAATACCAATATAATTCAATCAACGTATTTAGGACCAATATCAGTCATTATCGGAAATCTAATTAATTTGTATTAAGAAAAGTATTTGGATGTGTTTTTAGAGTGCTTTAAAATTTGTGTAAGAAGTCGATAGCACACTTTTAAAATGACATATTCTTCAATATATTTTCACTATATAGAACACTCTTAACTTAAAATAAAGTAAACGAATAAACTTTTCTTAAGTATATTTTCACCATCCAATAATTGTGTTGAAAGTAAACTTAAATTCCTAAATTGATTTTTCTGCTTCGCGCTGAGTAAATTAATTAGGAAATTTTATCACAAAAATTTGCCCACGATGAGATTTGAACTCATGACCTTCTTAATGCCGTCAAGATGCGCTAACCAACTGCGCCACGAGGGCTTGAGTTCATATCTACTTAAACGTCTTGATATCATCAAGTGACAGATTGAAATAATACAACTTTATCCGGCAGTTCGGAAATGAATGTGTAAATTTGAATTTTAATTATTTTTAAAATTCTGTTTTTCTCAGCGCAGTTGGTTAGCGCATCTTGACGGCATTAAGAAGGTCATGAGTTCAAATCTCATCGTGGGCAAATTTTTGTGATAACATTTCCTAATTAATTTACTCAGCGCGAAGCAGAAAAATCAATTTAGGTATTTCTCCGCTGAGAAAAACAGAATTTTAAAAATATTTAAAATTCAAATTTACACATTCATTTCCGAACTGCCGGATAAAGTTGTATTATTTCAATCTGTCACTTGATGATATCAAGACGTTTAAGTAGATATGAACTCAAGGCCTCGTGGCGCAGTTGGTTAGCGCATCTTGACAGCATTAAGAAGGTCTGAGTTCAAATCTCATCGTGGGCAAATTTTTGTGATAAAATTTCCTAATTAATTTACTCAGCGCGAAGCAGAAAAATCAATTTAGGTATTTCTCCGCTGAGAAAAACAGAATTTTAAAAATAATTAAAATTCAAATTTACACAGCTTGCTATAACAAAAACTAAATCCATATTTTCACATATTAATGAAGAAATTCCAGTGAAATATGCACTTACTTGATATACGCTTATTTAGAAAGAAAAGAAAATATGAAAGTCTTTGAACGATAAATAACACCTAATTATTGCTACTCTAATCTTCATCAATCTTCATAAGCAATATCCATTTTTATGTCTTCCATGTTCCTTTCGAAAATATAATAGGATGTCGTGACTAACCGTCGTCTATAATTCCTTGAGGTGGCGGTGAAAGTGATTTCTTAATTGTTATATCAAAAGCAGCATCGATTACTGTCTACTGATATGAGTCCCTCAGAAATGGCAGTGATTAATGACAAACTGCTGAATTCGGTGTTCAAGCATTTGATGTAAACGATTCGCGTCGACTTTATAAATGCACCATTTAAATAGAGAACGTTCTTTGTTGGTTATTAACTAGCGTGATTTGTCTTGGCCGTTTATGGTTTAGATAAACGATCTCTTGATGTTAATAATTATTTAATGAATTTATGTAACTAAATAAAATAATACGTTTTCTTTTTGTATATAAAAATCTAATGAGTTTTTTGTATTCCATTTTTGAAAGTTAGACTTTACGACTTTACAGAGCTCAATTTTGGGACCTATACTTTACTTGGTTTTTATTAGAGAGCTATCTGGAAACATGGATTACGTCAAGATATTGATCCTTTGTCGATCCTTTGAGAAAAGTTGGAGAAGTTCAGTGCCACCAGTTTTGAAATAAACTACAAGAAAATTAAATTAACATAATAATAGTATTAAATGTCTTTATTTAGAATCTGCAAGGGGAAACTCTGATGTACTAGCAAATAGTACATATTACTTTGTTTTTAAAGCTTACCCTTGAAAAAAAAACGAAAGGTAAGGGAAACAAACAATATGTTTGCCACTTGAAATAAATGCTTTACTTATAGGGTAAAATACGGATAGTTGCCGCGGTGGGATAGTTGCCTCTTTTCTCACAACTTCATGACGAAATCATCTGCCGCGGTAACAACAACTGGCAACCTGTAGTGCCCCGAACACCTTCACGTCTCAGTATCAAAACCACCTTGGTAAAACGTGCATGCCCGTTTTATCAGGATTTATAAAACTACGTTGTGTAAAAATCAGTGGAATTTTTTTTTACAGTTCGAGTAGTCTGCTAGATTACGAAGAATCTTTGAGGTGAGATGATGTTTTTCGATTTTTTTTTTTGTAAAATACCTTTCAAATTTGTGCAATACAATCATTATCTAAACCTAATTCTCTAAGAGGTTATAAAATCGAAGCGAGGCATCTATCTGTACTAAAAAGTATAGTTGCCCCAGTTCAGCGCCCGGATAGATGCCCATAGAGGATAGATGCCCAAATGGTGGTTTTGTATGGGTACGGATAGATGACTTTGCTCGTATTTTGTAAGCGCAGTCATGTTCTTTAGTACTTAATAATTGATTTTTTTATTACAGGATGCCGAGAAGTTATATACGAAAACGGGGAGCTCCCGAAAGAGCAACCTGGACAGAACAGGCGTTAAAAAATGCTACAGACGCTGTTGGTGCAGGGACAATGGGTTTGAATGAAGCGGCTCGGACTTATGGTATTCCACCCCGTACACTTCGAAGACGCATCCAAAAAAAATGAGTTTACGAAACGTGGTCTTGGAAAGACTCCTCTCTTGGGTTATGAAAATGAAGAAAACTGGTTCGCCACATACAAAAATTAGAAAAATTTGGATTTCCTTGCACACGTGTGGATATCAGAAGTATGGCTTATCAAGTCGCTGAAAAATTCAATGCCAAGCATAAACAGAGCTTCTTAGAACGACATACGAATCTCAGCGTCAGGCAAGCGGAGGGAATGTCACGTGCACGAGCGTTAGGATTTAATAGAGAAGAAATAGACGGTTTTTTTAAACTTCTACAAACAACTCTTGAAGAAAATAACCTTTTTGGAAAACCGGGCTATATCTTTAGTATGGATGAGAGTGGGGTACAAATCAGTAATAAGCCAGGGAAAGTTATTGCCAGCAAAGGTAGTAAGTTAGTACAACAAGTAACATCTGGCGAGAAATGGGAAACCATTTCCATAATTGCCTGTAACAATACTGAGGGCATTTTTTTGCCTCAAGTTCTTGTAATGAAAGGTGTCAATAAAAAGGCCGAATTTGTGGATGGGTTACCTCCAGGCTCAAATGTTTACATGAACAAGAAATCTGCATACATAAATTCAGAATGGCTAACTGAACATTTCATTCCGCGAAAGCCCCAAGGAAAGGTTTTATTACTCTTGGATGGACATGGGTCTCACACTAACGACATGGACATGTTACAAACGGCAGCTGATAATGACGTGATTCTCCTCGGTCTACCGAGTCATTCAACACATGGACTTCAGCCACTGGATAAGTATTTCTTTAAACCCATGAAGACTTATTTTTCTAGTGAACTTCGTCATTGGATATTAACCATCATAGAAACAAAGGTTACCAGGTACCAAGCTGGTAAGTTAATTAGAGCTGTTTGGGGTCGTGCAGCAACCGCTTCGAATGCTACATCCGATTTTGAAGCCTGTGGAATATACCCTTTTAACCCCAACATTATTTCCGAACACTATTTTCGTATTTCTGACACGGCGGCTGATGCACCTACAACTTCCAATACACCATCCACTCTCTCTACTAGTCTACACCTAGAGATAAATTCTTCTATTCGTGAGCAACGTGTGGTAACTCCTTCTACTGATGAACAACAAGAGACAACACCCTCAGCTAGCCGACAACGTGACCCAACACTCTCAAGCAGTCGGCGACGTAGCCCACCATCCACAACCGTTGAGCAACTTGCCCCGACACCAGCAACCAGTGACCTTCATGATTCACCTACTTGCACTGAAGAAAATATAACTCCCTCAAAATTCTTATCAGACATATCACCTGTACCAGTTGTGTCCAAGTGTTTAAAACAATCTGCTAAGCTTTTGAATTCGTCAATAGAAATACAAAAAAAGCGAAACAAAACACTGGAAGCTCTGAAATTGAAACAAGAAAAAGAAAATAGGAAGAGGAAAATGGCAGACAATAAAAAAGAGAAACAACAAGGAAAAATTAGTGTAAAACGGAAGATAAGAAACGATAAGGATTGTGCGTGTTGTGAGTGCAAAGAGACATACTCTACGACCAGAAGAGCTGTTGATTGGATTCAGTGCATCTCTTGCAAGGCATGGCTTCATGAAGACTGCGCAGCGATAGCTCGGATGATGATTAGCTTGTTCATAAAATATTTTTTGTATGACCAAAAAGGTCCAATGAAATGTTTTTTGTTGTTCGGAAGAATATGTTCATTTTTTTCAATAAATCATGTTTAGTAAAAGAATGTAAGTTTTCTCTTCATCCTAGTTGGCTGTTGTCCTGCTTTGCTTATTTGTTGTTAATGGTTACTCCAAATGATTGCCACGACGAGGTGATAGCCAGCACGACAACAATGTGCTATTAGTCAGGTTTTGTAGTATTGGCATCTATCCGTACTTCGTAAGACATCTATCCCACCCCAATAGGATAGATGCCCAATTGTAACATCAGAAAATCTTGGTTCTAGTATGAACGTAAATTGTTGGTAGAATGAACATAAAAGGCATCTTAAGCGTATGCATTCGAAAGAACCTCACTATTTTAAGCAACAACAATTTGAATAGATTTTTTTCAAAAGTAGGGCATCTATCCGTACTTTACCCTAATGTTACTAAACAATAGTGATATAGTCATACCTACATCAAGGGTTGTTAGTAAAAAGAAAAACAAAGTCAGCGAATGTTACATTTTTAATTTTGATTTGTTAATTTTCAAACGAGATGTCTTGTACTTTATTTTTGGGGGCGTGTAAAAAATTATAATCTCAATTTTGAGTTTAGAATTTCTTCTTTACTTATCGAATTTACTATTTACTCATTTTCTGAGGATACCATTAGTAGTGTTTATTAATTATTATTAGATTTTTGTGTTATTTAATTGATTTATTGTTTGGTTTTTGCTTCTAAATTTATCACATTAATTTTTAATTAATTTTCTTCTCTCATTTCTCTTCTTTTCTCCATAATTTTAATCATGTGTCTTTCTTTCCGTGATTATGGACATGCGCCATTTTTTTCTTTTTAAAATCACTTGTGAGTTAATTAGTTTAAGAACCCTTGTTGAAAGATTCGTTTGAAGTTTTCAGCCGAAAGGCAATTCTGTGTATTAAAACTCGTACACGAAAACTTTCGTACCTTTTTTATGGTGCTATTATTTACGAGCACTGCTTGTGTTTACTGTGTTTTTTTAAAACAATGATTGTTAATTACACTTAAATACTTAAATTAACTTTTGCTATTAAATTATCTATATAATATACAGGAGATTTAGGGGCTTCTAGTAAATTATAAAATTCCAATTTTCCAACTCTAAATCAATAAATACAAGGAGAAATAAAATTTAATTTGCATTCGGTCAAGAGCTGTGTAGTTTCACAGGTAAAGTATATAAAGACCATGGCACAAAAGATTTACATAGATGATATCACTATTTCTGTGCCCAGTTTCGAATTACATTATTCATTTAAGGTCTGTTGACCCCTAAATTAATGATAATAAACATCACGGAAAGATTTAATAATTCTTTATAATAAAAGGAAAATGAATCCAAAAAAAAAACACTCTTTTAACAAGAGCCTGTAATTGATTTAGGCATTTCCATTTAGAAATTTTCACTTTAACACATTGGCAACATGGAGTCTTCCTCTATATATTCTTTGGTCATAGGCTCGCCTAAATACAGATTTGATGTTACCGAATGTAATGTCAGTAATTAGTATCATAGTTCAAGAGTTTATGTAAAAACAAATTAAATAAAGTTACTTGATACATAAAACAATCCTAGCTTTAACTTAAAAGTGACGGTTCAACATAAATTTAAATAAATCCATAGACATCATTGTATAATCATATGATCATATATACATCTAACCATAATCATGAAATAGAGTTTTAAATACATATTCTCAAAAAATTTATTAGTTTATGTAGATGATTTTCAAAATCAGGGAATATATACAATAAGGTACTCTCATATAATTACTTTTTGATTATTGAAATATTCTCATATGAAAAATGAAAATAAAGAACTTCTATTTCTTTCTTATTTTAAGTGTTTTTATATAAAAATCTAAAGTAGCATTTTCTTTAGTCTATGATCACGTGGTTATAGACAAAAGCGTAGATATATCGTTTTTTAAATACTGTGACTTACATATATACATTTATACATTAAACGTATATGCATATATGAATGTGTCTGGGATACACACATACAATAAGTGCTGACATTCGGACGCACAGATACCGGTGTTTCGGCCTTTAAGGCCTCATCAGTGTACGTGGAAACTGTCGACAATGGCTTTAAAACTTAAAACGCTACTTATGTTATGTTTTGCGTGTTAAATGCAGTGAGAGTATCACAGCGACATCTAACACCCAAAAGACGACACAGAAAAGCGGTGTGACAGTCTCCACGTACACTGATGAGGCTTCAAAGGCCGAAACACCTGTGTCTGTACGTCCGATTGTCGGTAATGGCACTTATTGTATGTGTGTATCCCAAACACATGTATATATGCATATACGTTTTACGTATAAATGTATATATGTAAGTCACAGTATTTATTTACTACTTGATATTAGTTTTTAACATTCATGTGTTTACACTTTTCATTATCGTTTTTTATTTTGTTAAAAATGTATTCTCCCTTTAATGTTGTCATCACTACCTTGCAATTATTTAGAACACAAAGCTCCGTCCATTAGTATTATTAGGTCATTATTACATTACAATTACTAAAATTATTTAATTATGGCTTACAGAAAAAGATACATCAATTTTACTTATTAACGTATCCATGAAGAGGATAATTAGCTACATCGCTTAACACAAACAAAAAGAGGGGCGTAGAAAGGTAAGGGGGAAAGATATCATTAGAAAAAAATACTTTTTCTCAATCAGAGATCTCAAAATATAGGGATATGCTAAAACTTCATGAAAGAAAATGTTCATTATCACACACACACTATAATTTTACTGCATAAGTAAAAGAAATCACGTTGTGAACAGACTGTATATGGATATGAAAGTATAAACATTAAACAAAACATGTTTCTTGATTTATTGATAGACCATTACCGTTCCTGTTGTAAAAGCTTGAACTTTTGTTCAGCGATTTATGTAAAATAATAGTCCTATCTAACTAATCACATAACAAAGTGTAAGTACTTTACACTTACGAAACAGTAATTGTTAATATCTTTGAGCATTACGTACCTTCTACAAGATAATATCGCCTATCTAGTCGGTCGAGAGGCAAAAATCAACTGCCATTATTCAGTCCCACGAATCGAGGTCACGAATACACTTGTCGAGATAAATTTCGCGAGGAGATTTCAACGATAGATGAGAAAAGAAACGGCCGGCAAAACCGATAAATATACACATACTGTGTAACATATGGGCATGTAACATTGTTTCTTAGGAACAAATTTACGTATGTAAGAATCTAATTGTATGAATTTAGTGTTACTTGTCTCGTTTATTTTATTAACTGATTATTGAAAGGAGATAAGTGGTACGGAAGATTCATGTGTTAAATCAATATAACTACATGTGTATACCGGGTGTCTGTTCATAAGCTCGGCCACCGGCCATATCTCGGCAACCGTTTATCGTACAACATGGAGGAGAAAATCTTGATAGTAAAATGGACCATAGGAGTTTTAACCAAAATATTTTGAAGTTTTCAAAATGATCGCAAGGGGGCGCAATTTTCAAGATGAATTAAAAATTCGTTAATTTTTCATTAAATTCTAGATTAAGATAGATTAAAATTTTTACTAGCAACATTTTTAGACGTTTTTATACAATTTTCATTTGAAACTTTTTGATCTAAGTCCCACACGAAGGGGAGGGTGGAGGAGGGTATGTCTGCGTACAAAAGTAAGTATAATTTCGGTTTGCCCCAACGGATTTTAATGTTTCTGGGCTCATTAGATAGAGAATTTGACAGGGAATTGAAAGATATGTAGTACGAAATTACGTGGTTGTCAAAAAAGTAACAGGTGGCGCTGTTCTCAATTTATGTATATTAATAGTTTTTTCTTTAAAATTTTAAATGGAAAGGTATATTTTTATTATCGTAGTATTGAAGCGCATAAAAAACTGAAGAGTGTGATGAAAACCGGAAGTTGCTACCTCTTTTCTTGACGAAGATATAGTCATACGAAAACAGTCCAGAAAAATAAAAATTTTTAAATATAAATTTATTTATTTATTGGCAGTAATAATTTTATTTTAATTTTAAGAGAGTCTCTAGACAGTGTATATAGTTCGTTTTCACTTGAATTTTCATCATACTCTTCTATGAATGTATTTATTTCAATCTTCTCACCGATTTTTTTAATTTATTGCATATATTACGTTAGATTCTCCTTTCAAATGTTTTCAAATTCTCTAGCTATTTTTAAATTTCTTGTCTTATCTTCTAAGACATTGAAATAAAATAATAACAATAATAATAATAATATATATTTATTACCCAACAGATATATATCTAATTATAGGTAAACAGCAAAAGTAATTTCCATAACTCATGAACTAAGTAGACAATAACGAGAAAAAAAACAATATAATATAATACATTAGTTATAAACAAATCATTTACTTATTAGTAACGAAAGGGTACAAAAATTGATATCTAATTCATCCCTGCCTATAACATGAAAGTAAGTAAAAGAACTTATTATTACACCTAAACATTAATAAGAAAATAGGTATATTGACCAAGTAATATAAACAAAAAAAAAATTAAATCAGAAAGTATAAAAAATAAAACAAAGAAACTTCAACTTAACAAATTTTCAAAGTGTTACCATTATTTTTAATACACATGTTTACTAGTCGATTAGTAGAGAGCACAGTTACTTCAATTTCGGAGGCAGCAATTGTTGTAATCGGCTTTTTGTGATAAACTATGCCTTTTATTCTGCACTATAAATAAAAATCAAAACTATCTCGCAATGAATAAAAACTGAATAATGTATTCTTTCCGGATAATTTATGGAATAGCAAGAATACATTTTCAAAGCATTGAAAATACATTCATGTCATATGCTTCAACGTTAGAATATGATATTTTACAAACTTAATAATTATGTGTAGGTGTCCAAAAAGGCTTAATTTGCTAAATACGTACAAAAAGTTTAACTACAAGTGGCAAATCTCATAATAATGTAATTTAGTATCACTGTGCATGCCATGTTGTATGATGGAAATTAAAAAATCGATAAAAATATTGAAATAAATACACTTAGCGAAGAGTATGATGAAAATCCAAACAATGTATGTATACCGGGTGTCTGTTTAAGCTCGGCCACCGACCATATCTCGGCAACCGTTTATCGTACAACCTGGCGGAAAAATCTTGATAGTAAAACGGACCACAGGAATTGCAACAAAAATATTTTTAAGTTTCCAAAATGATCGCAAGGGGGCGTAATTCTCAAGATGAATTAAAAATTCATATTTATTTATTGGGAGTAATAATTTTATTTTAATTTTACTTTCATTTAATTTCTAGACAGTGTTATAGTTCGTTTCCACTTGAATTTTCATCATACTCTTCCATAAATATATTAATTTCAATATTTTTATCGATTTTTTAATTCATTGCATATGTTACGTTAGATTCTCCTTTTAATTGTTTTCAAATTCTCTAGCCATTATTTTTTAAATATCATTTCTTGGCCTTTCCAACATTGAAATAAAATAATAATAATACTGAACAGTGTAGTTATCTTTTTTTTTTAATTTTCATCATACCACATCGCATGCACCATTATACTAAATTACATTATTATGAGATTTCCAAGGCCCACCTTGAAAATCTCATAATAATGTGATTTAGTATCACGGTACCGAAAAAATCCCTAAGGAAAGTAAGTGAGTTGATCAAATCCCTTAAATGTTTTAGTGAAAAGATGAAATAATATTGTTTAGATATTAAAAGTATTTATTTAGTTAACCGTGCATTGTTAAATGTAGAGTAGGTAATACAACAATAGTCATTGAAACACCAATTATTTATTCGAAACTAACAACAAACAAAATAACAAAAAATAGGTACTTAAGCTGATATTTTTTAAAATAAAAATGATATTTTTAGTGAAATTTTAAACATTTTTAGTAAATATAATTAATAAATAATATATGATCATTCATTTTTATTAAGACAAGTTGTTGATTTGTGGCATCTGGAGTTACAAAGTACGTTACTTTTTTTACAGACACATCTTTTTGTTCTACATTGTATTTTGAATTGTTCACAGGACCACTTCTTAAATCCTTGAGCTCCAAATAATGATAATTTTCCTGCAACCTCACGCAGACTTAGGTTAGTCCATGGAACTGTTTCTGTAAATGTTGTAGTAGCTATTTGAAGAGCGTTTCTAGGTGGCCAATCTTTTATAATTCCAAGGTACCAATTTGATATAAATTATTTATTATATCTAATACGATTCCCACAATGTTATTTCCGTCTAATGGACCTCTATCTACCTTAGCTACATACACCAAAACTGTGGAATCCACTAACACGTCTTTAAATTTCTTCAAAGAAGCTTCTTTCATTTTTTCAGCTGATCTTTTCAGGTGTTTTGCAACATTTTCCCTTTGATCTTTAATGCTCTCTTCCTTTTGGCATAAATAACATAAAATTTTCGATCCATATCCTTCTTCTCCTACTCTATTTCCACATATTGCGTGCACTGGATTTTTACAAATGTCACATGAATGGGCTTCAGTAGTTTCCTTTCCACAAACAACCCAACATGCTTTACTGTCGCTCACAGCTGTTTCCCCTTCTGATGTAAGTAACTCTACAGATGTTTTAACTGATGAAGCAGGAGTTGAAGTAGAGTTATTAACTGGTTCGAGCTGTCTTGTTGTCGATAAAGAAATTGATTCAATTTCTGGTAGATCCTCTAAACTTATAGCCTTTTTGGTGAGTAAATCAGCGGCCGGTAGATCGTGTGACTTTGAAGTGTTATTGTTGGTTGATTTAACTATTGATGGATCATTTGAAGTTGAAGCATTGTAATTAATTAATTCAGATGCTGGTAGATCTTTTGAAGTTGAAGAGTTGTTGTTGTTCTCTAAGGATACTGCTGGTAAGTCTTCTGGTGCCAAAATAATGTCATGGTCCTGCTGAGTAAGAAGTAGGTCCAAGTTTTCTTCAGTAACAAGTTTTTCAAGCAACTCTTTCGAAATATGACTAGATTGGAGTCTTGTTTTTGGTTCTGTTCCAAATAAAGTTTTGTAAGGTGATCGTTTAATGGTTCGATGAAAAGAGGAATTCTTTTGGAATTGAACAAAGTAACAACCTATACCCCAATTTTTGTGTCATTGTCAATCAGCCAAGCACGTAACATAGTCTCAACATCTTCACTCAACGGACCCTTGACTAGCTGGATGTCTAGGTCTACCATTCACAATTTTGCACATTGGCCATAGGCTTGTTACTTGTTGTATGACAGCAGCCGTAAACTCACGGCCGTTGTAGCTTTCTAGTATACGAGGATAACCTATTTCCAAAAATATTTTTAATAGCTCCATTGCTACTTCAGCAGCTGTTTTTGAAGTCAACGGTCGAAGAAAACTGAATTTCGTCGCGTGGTCTTGGTATTGTAAAAACGATAGCATTTGGCCAGAAAAAGGTTTTGTTCCATCACGATAATGCACCCGCTCACTCATCGACAATTACAACGGCCAAATTAGTTGAATTAAGATTCGAAATTTTTCTTCATGCACCTTACAGTCCAGATTTAGCTCCGTCCGACTTTTCTTGTTTCCGAATATGAAAAATTGGTTTGGTGGAAAAAGATTTTCTTCATATGAAGAAGTGACCGCAGAAATAAACGATTATTTTGATGCATTTGATTTGTCGTATTATAATGAAGAGATTAAGCGGCTTGAATGTCGTTGGAACAAGTGTATCGTGCTAGACTATGTTGATAAGTAAAGTGAAAAAACTCGTCTTCCTCTATATTAGTTACCACACTTTTCAGACCACACTCGTATATATACAAATATTTTGTAAATATTAACAACATGGAAATTGATAAACAATGAATTTTTATTAAAAAAAAAAACGTTTGATGATTGATTCTAACAGGAGATACATTACTTTAGTAGTGTAGAGACTGAAACTGCAAATAGTATTGTTAGCACCACCACTAACACTGCAAAAAATCTCTACACCTAAGTAATTAATATTCGTGCATTTTCAAGACAGAAGAAGAAGTTCGTCAAATAATCGTATAACTTAAAACAAAACAAAAATTAGGACATAATGGTATGGCTGATGAAATAATTAGATATCCCAAAGATCATCTGTGTCATCTCAGACTTTATCTATAATCATAAACCACTGCATCGAAGATGGATACTTTCCAGAACAATTGAAGATCGGAAGGATGACACCTATCTACAAGAATGACGACGTAAATGATTACAAGAATTACAGACCAACAACCCTGAAATAATTACACGAAACCCAAAGATACGTATCGCATGGAGTTGGTGCACAACGGTACTTAACAAAGTCTCAACAACAAGTGTCAATAAAGCGCTCTCTAATTCACCTGCAAAGACATGTGTACGAATCCACTCCTAGCGCAGGATCAAAAAATACGAAAAAAGAAGCACGCTAATATGGAATAAGACAAAAGATGTTAAAGGAGGTATGATAACCAATAAATTAATAAAATGAATTTTGAGACAAAAACCGAACAATAATTCAACCAAATAAGGTCATATCACAGAAATCTACAATATACCGATAAGCACAAATGAAGGATGACAACGACAGATGGCGCAAAATGTTCTAAAAAGAAAATAAATAAATACTACTTAGACAAGTAAAGTGAAATTAAAACTAAATATTAAGATTCTAACTCAAATTAACATACACGGGCCTCCAAAAATAAAGAGCTATAAAGATATTTCGCGCTAGAAATAATAAACTAAAAATAAAAATTGGAACAACCTGCCAACGCAGTCGTGGAGGTCATTTGCCAGATATTCTCATTCACGAATAAGCAGAGATAGTACCTTAAAAATCAACAAAAACTAAAAAACTAATTTACTAAATGAAATTGTTATATGAATAGTCTTTATAATTGTGTATAGTGGCAATTGATCAGAAAACGCCGATAAAAAAACCTTATACTTTTTAAATTCCCTTTTGGATGATAAATTAAATAAACTAATAATAATTTATAATATTTACTTCCATAGTAAATTAAAGATTTCTTAATTTAAAATACTAATATGTCTTCGAGGCTAATGTACAGGAGAAATTATTATGTTTCTTTCTAACTGATATCTTCTTCGCAATCAAAAAAATAAGATATGTGTGACATATTTTACTTCGAAAAAATTCACGTGCATATAAACACGCGGTAAAAATATTCAAATGATCGCAGCATTACAATTAAACAATTCACCTTTCGGCAAAAAACTTTCTACGCTTGGGGGATCCTAAATATTTTACGAGATGAATTCTTTGGACAATCCATCTCTCTCTCTCTCTCTCTCTCTCTCTTCCCCGTCGATTACGTCCGCTAGAACTAGCATCAGTAGGCATTTCCGTTTTTAACATAATTAATTAATAATTATGTAAAATATTCTGTCATTGTTATTATTAATGTGAATGTATTTTCACATATACATGTCGGATATGCTATAACAGGCAATAAGAGACAGATTGTAAGCGAAGAAACTGAATGATATTATAGGAAGTTTTTAAGGTCAACGTCGTTGTCGGAAAATCTGCATGTGTGCTTATTTTAATAGAATGCGTATTTTTTGTCTTTTCAGCGGTGATGTTGTGTTCAGATTGCTCAGAGGTTTTAACCTTTCGTCGCATTTCTTACCGGACACTTGTAAATTATGCGAAAGAAACAATCGCTATGGAGATGTTTTTTTTTTGTTAAGTTCTTATACAAGAGGTTATTCTGCTGAAACATGATTTACAGCAATTCTAACATTTAATTTTTGCATATATTGTTTTCTAAATGTATGGATGATGATGATAAAAATAGAAATTACTCAAAATAAAGGTTATATGAATCATATACAATACCACTTCAAACTGTGTTCTTTTGCAAACTTATATTATTACATAATGTACTTAAGGAAAGAGGGCGTGTTGTAATAGTAATAATAATAACTTTATTCATTCCCGAAATGTATAAGTCATGTCAATTAGGGAAGATAAAAGAGTTCGCTTTTTAAATTCTTCTAATATAAACACAAGTATTGTGTTTACATAATGTGTTTTACATTTTACAGTATCTACAATCAGCGCAAAGGTAATAAGCACTCCAAGAGGTCAAATCTAGCGCAAACATTTTCCTTTAAAAGTTTTCGTTTTTTCTGTGTTAGTACCATTTTTGTTAATGATTTAATAATAAACACAAACGTAAGAAGATCCGGCAATGTTAGTCAAACCAATAAATTGTAATTAAAATTCTGTATTTATTAAAATGTTAATAAAGATTGATATTGAATATTCTTTCCTTTCTTAACATTTGTTATTATACCGTGTTCGTAATGTGTGCCTAAAAAACAGAAATATATGATTTTCTCCATATTAGAACAATCTCAATTCACATAATCCCAAAACAAATCCCCAAAATAAACGACTTATAAAATAAGCGACCAGTAAAGTGCTCCAAAGCGTTAATTATTATTATGACAATACAGCCGCTAGAGGCGCTATTACATACAATCAAACAAATTTTTTAACATAAAAAAATGGTCACTAATAAAAATATAAATAAATAAAAATTACAAAAACCATTTAATAAAACACATATAATAAAATGCGTCTATAAGATATTCCTTTAAATTTCGTTACCTGATGGTTTTCAAATTATATGCTAAATTACTCAAACACCTGTATAATTCATTCTTTTGTATTTTAGACATGAACGGGTAATGAAAATAACAAAAAGCTCTGGTATTATGATATTGTTCGAATTCGTATTTTTCAAAAAGTCTTTGGAACTTATTTTTACAAAAAAAGCATATGTAGACAAGAAAGTGCAAGGTAAAATAAGTATACCTTGCGGTCAAAAATGTCCATGCATGATTTCCAAGATCCTAGATTAAAAATTGCTCGAAAACACGATTTTTGAATGCAAAATATTCTTTCTGTTTTCTGTTGATTGCTTCCCAAAAAATCACAGCATACCGCAGTGGAATGAACACAGCCGTGGTAGTTTACACTTATTGCCACAGTCACACTCATATTTCCCGAAAATGTGTGCAAACACAAACAATTTTTCTCAAGGTTGCAGCTAGATTCTGAACATGTAGTCCCTAGGAATGTTTTATCAATTTAACTATTATGAAAAATGGTTTGCAGTTCCGTGTATTAAAATATTAATTTATTAACCAACCAGCATCAATAAAAATAATGTAAGTTACACAAGAAATGAGTTAAGATATAACTTCGCAAAACTAAGTGTTGCTTACTTTGTAATTATTTATTCAATATTTGAAAGTGCTCGTGCCCTACATTGCGTGCGTTTGTCGACTCGAAATAAGCATGTAAGAGACCCCGAGTAGGCCGTTCTTTAAGACCTCGGGTCTTGTTGGGCGCTCGCAACCTTCAAAATTTCGTATTTCAGTCTTAAAAGTGAATCTGTAGCTACAACTGAGTTTGACGTTTCCCGAGATTTATTTTGATTGTCACGTGCATCGTCATGATGACGTAAGCCATTTTTCTGTTAAAACACCGAGTGCACGCTCCTCTTCAACGGGCGATATCTCTGCACACGCTCCACTTGGGAAGAAAATCTCTTCGACGTCCGGAAATTCAATGTCGCCCCTACCAACATGCCAAAAGACAGCCCTTAATTTCGCGTATCCAGAGAGGAGTTGCCCGCCCCGTGCACCCAATTTTCGTCCATTTTTCGGGCGTTTGGTTGCCATTGACTACTCAGCTTTTAGTATATATAATAATTTTAACAAATAATTAAACTAAGTGATGGATTTCTCTTGGTAAAACATTTTAACAATAAATTGCAAATAGCGTAAATAAAACACTTCGTATTATTTGACAAATTCTTTATCAAAACTCCATGTACATTTTGCCTTACGGCATCATCAGGAGTTCAAGTGAAAGTAAAAGTAAAGTCCTAAAGATTAATATGTTAAGACACGTTCTTCAAAATGAACATCTTAATGGTACAATTAAAGAAATAATGAACGCCTCATTGAAAAATCGCCTGGATGCAAAAGTAAACCCTCTCTAATATAGGTCTCATACACTCATTTTACTTTCTTATACGTAGTATAAGGAAGTATTGTGATGATGAACATTTTCGACCTCGAGATTTTTGCAGATGTCCACGTTTTGAAGTCCCCTGATACCGAAAAAGTGGTTTTAAAAAAATTTCTCTCCCCTGATACCGAAAAAGTGGTTTTAAAAAAATTTCTCTCTCTCTCTCTCTGTGTGTGTGTGTGTCTGTCTGTCTGTGTGTGTGTGACCACGATAGCGGTCAAACCGCTGTAGATATCAATTCCAAATTCGACTTTTACTTCAGTGAAAAATTCGAATTTTGTCAATATTTCGTCAATTACTAAGTTTAAACAAATTTATAAAGAATTGAAATGTACTCAAAATTAAATTTGATACAAATTATTTTAAAAAGGTTTTTCGAAATTCCAACCGGAAGTAGGTCTTTTACTCTTATCGAAAATCAGTTTTTTGCGAATATCTCGCAAGTCATGCTTTTTAGACAAGTACGTTACGAGTATAAAAGTATTTATAACATAATTTTCAATATCTTTTATATAAAAAAAATTTCAAAATTCAGACCGGAAGTACTACTTTTACTCTTATCGAGTAGCGACTTCTTGCAAATATGTCGTAAGTTATGCATTCTATATATATTTATCACAAGGAAAAAAGTATTTAGAACTGGATTTGCAATATTTTTTGTATATATGAAATTTCAAAATTCGGACCGGAAGTAGCACTTTTACTCTTAGCGAGTAGCACTTTTTTTCGAATATCGTGCCAAGTATGCATTTTATAGCGATTTATTAAGAGAATGAAAGTACTTAGAATAGGATTTTGAATAAGTTTTGTATAAAAAAATTCTTAAAATTGCATAGTTTGAAACGCTCATAGGTATAAGAAAGTCGTATGGTGGCCACACCTCATTTTTTACTTTCTTAGTAGCTTACTTCAGTGAAAAAATTGAATTTGGCCAATATTTCGTCAATTACTAAGTTTAAACAAATTTATAAAGAATTTAAATGTACTCAAAATTAAATTTGAAAAGAATTTTATTAAAAAAGTTTTTCGAAATTCCTACCGGAAATAGGTCTTTTACTCTTATCGAAAATCAGTTTTTTGCAAATATTTCGCAAGTTATGCTTTTTAGACAGGTACGTTACGAGTATAAAAGTATTTATAATTTAATTTTCAATACCTTTTGTATAAAAAAAGTGTCAAAATTCGGACCGTAAGTAACACTTTTATTCTTATCGAATAACGGTTTTTTGAATATATGTCGTAAATTATGAATTTTATTAATATTTGTCAAGAGTACAAAAGTATTTAGAGCTGCAAACAAATTTATAAAGAATTTAAATCTACTCAAAATTTAATTTGAAAAGAATTTTATTAAAAAAGTTTTTCGAAATTCCTACCGGAAATAGGTCTTTTAATCTTATCGAAAATCAGTTTTTTGCAAATATTTCGCAAGTTATGCTTTTTAAACAGGTACGTTACGAGTATAAAAGTATTTAGAACTTAATTTTCAATTCCTTTTGTATAAAAAAAGTGTCAAAATTCGGACCGTAAGTAACACTTTTATTCTTATCGAATAACGGTTTTTTGCATATATGTCGTAAATTATGCATTTTATTAATATTTGTCAAGAGTACAAAAGTATTTAGAGCTGCATTTGCAATTCTTTTTGTGTATATGAAATTTCAAAATTCGGACCGGAAGTATCACTTTTACTTTTAGCGAGTAGTAGTTTTCTTTGAATATATTTTGTATAAAAAAAATCTGAAAATTCTATAATTTGAAACGCTGATACGTATAAGAAAGTAGTGTGGTGGCCACACCTCATTTTTTATTTTTATTTAAATTAAACAGGATCACCATTAGACAGAATATGATGTTCAGTTTCTAAAATATGATTTGCATATGTTCGAGAACCTTACTTTAAAGTTACGCCCTCCTTGCCTCACATAAAATTTTTCACATTGACTACAATTACATTTATAAATTCGCGATTTACTAAAACTTGGACTTCGATGTTTTGTTATTAATCGAGTGATTTTTTAATGGATTATTGTTGTAGAAAGCTACATTTAAGTTAGATTTTTTAAAAGTATTACTAATTTTCTGACTGATTCTTCCTAAATATGGATCTTAATCCGTTGGTTACATTCCAGTTTTGGATCGAAATGTTCATTAGACAATTTGGAGTTGCTCTTTAATAAAAGTAAAAAAAAAGTGTTTTAGAAGGTTACCATATTAAAGAGGGTTTACTTTTGCATCCAGGCAATATGACCAGACAGATATAATATACAGGATGAATATACTAGACAAGCTGGTCGATTACAAGTGAGAGAATAAGGGGGCAGCCTATGTTACTAACATTAGAGCTAGTTTAAAGTCGACACCGCAGAAAGCGTTACTGCGTTAGGTGAAAATTGCTACTGCTACTGTTAATAACAAATTCTTTAACCAAGAATAAAGTCATTTACTGTACTGCTTTAGAGGATATGGAAATAATATTAAACAATAAAAAGCACTAACTAGATAATTTATAAGTAGAGACTTGTTTAGGCATCAGATAATCACACTAAATAATTTTAGTAACGGATTTCATCACAGCTTCCCAAATTGTATGAGTAAATAAAAGAAATGACCGTCAATTCTAAAAAATTAAAAATAATAATTTTTTCTTAAAATATCAAAGATAAGAACTATAGCTGATATAAAAAAACGAAAACGTAACAATAGCAAAACTCTTATTAAGACAAAAAGTAAATAATTCCGTAATATTATAAAATAGAAAAGGATACAAACTAAAACTCTGAAAGTAAACAATAAATTTGTATGAAACTAAACAAAATGTTTCAGTAAGTATAAACGCAAAAACAAGGAATTTCATTGGAAGTTAAGAATGGAATTATTAAAGAAAAATGAGTTTCTACAAGTACTTAATTATTTATTAAATGCTCAAATAAGTCTCTCTCTTGATCTGAGCAGTAACCCAGCTGATTATAAAAATTTCGACGGACATTTGTTAACATTCCCGGGGTAACATGATTCGAAAATTCAATAATTTCGGCGCGTAATTGTTTTAAATTAGATGGACGAAACGCGATTTAAAAATGTGCTAGTCGACTAGACATCGAGCGTTAACAAAATTCAAATGAAATGCGCAAATACAGCTGCTATCCTTGTTGTACTGATTAAACAAGAGTCAGTCTAGCCTCAGCAAAAATGTACTCGAATTCCCCTCTTTTCCAATACTACACTCGACCAAAAAGCAGTTTGTATATTGCTTTCTCGTATTAACTCATACAAACTCTCGGTGTCGTCGTTTTATCACACAGTCTGTCAAATCAGTTTTCCCCATTTCTAAATGATGTGTTCATTATTTCTTTAATTATACCATTAAGATGTAGCGGTTCATTTTTGAAAATTTTAGGATAACACCTTTAGATCTTTACTTTTAGTTTCAGTTGAATTCCTGATGATGACCCAATGAGATAGAGTTGTGATAAAGAATTTTTGCGAAATAATACCCAGTCTTTTATTTATACTATTTTCAATTTATAATTTTATCAATGACATGATTTCATCGTGATATTTCTCATGAAAAAATCAAATATGGTCATTATAAATTCCAGCGATATCCTATTAAAATGAATCTGTGAATAAAGCCAGCTCACAGAAGAAGTTGAGTGCGAAACTAAACCATGTTGGAATTGTTTATTAAGTACTTGACACACAAATCAGAGCGTATATCAAGAGGTCGTTAAGGACAATAAAATCTAGAATAAAAATGAATTATTCGTGTTACTCTGACAAACCTCTAGTAGGTATATTCAAGTAATTGCTTTTATAAATGTGTATCTACATGCATCAGTAATACATACATAAACTGACGTCTGATTAAGTTGCTCACACTATCTGGAAAGGTAATCGTTTCCGTTGAGATATTTTACACAAGTTTTGGAAGTAAAACTAATTTTTATTTCGATTATAAATTGGAAATTAACAATAACTTAGTGTTCTTGTAAAAAATTACGTATTTAAGAAACCTAAGTCGTAGACTTCCACGATTGTCGTTGATAGAGTTTTGGTTTCTGGCTTCAAACCTTGTTCGTTGTCTCTACTTCTACCACCGACGTTTCATCTATTATTCAACGGCCATTTTCAGGTCTTCAACTACTGCGCTAACCTGAAACACGTTAGTGGACGAAACGTCGGCAATAGAAGCGTAAACCACGACGCGGTTACAACTGAAAAACTATAAAAATACGTATTTAATAATTTTACGCTACTAAAAAAATGAAACGCATTTCATTTTACAAAACGTATATAATTTGTTGTTCTAAATAGTATATTATGCAATGAGCATTTAATGATAGTTATTAAGACACGAGTAAGAAAATTACAATACGAGGCGAAGCCGAGTATTGTAATGAATACGAGTGTCTTAATAGCCATTATCTACGACTCCATAATAAAACATTATTTTTTTGAACAATCTATTTCATAAATTGAGGTTAAAATTGTCCATGCACTTTTGCGAATTTAGCTGGTAATAAATTGTTCGTGGTTACTAAGGCTTGTTCCATAATTTATGGTGGACTCAAATTTTACGTTTCACTGTCATTATCCCTCATTTTTACCGTTTATATTTTCAAAAAAGCACAAATTTTAAGTACTTACTTGTAAATGGCAGAGAACTGTCACATTTATTTAATTTGTATGTCTGTCAGATATGCAGTCGCGATATTGAATATTGTTTGAATATTGGAATGTCGCATTCCTATTGGATATAAACTTGTATCGTAATGAAAAATCTGTATTCCTATTGGATATAAACTTGTATCATAATGAAAATCTGTATCGTAATGGACATCATTAAAGTACAGGTTCGGTATATCTAATAATACAATTAAAGTATGGGAGTAGAAAAACATAATAAGAGGTCAGTTTAGTTTAAAAACCATTAAAAAAATTAATATATGCATTGATATAATTTAATAAATTTTATTATCATATGAACAGAGCACAATTAACAGTATGCAACCCGTCAAGTATGAAATATTTTACCATCCCTGAACCCCATCTGGCTTTTATTTATTTGCCTATAAACTGATATTATTCTCTCTCTCTCTACACAGAAATGGAAATATGTAGGTAGCTATGAATCTTTTCAAATAATCATAAGCATCTTCGCCCAAGCTCGGGGAATTAGTCATCGACTAAAACTCACCCTGTATATGATGAAAGTAAGAAACATTCAATTACAACACAAATTACTTTTAAAGCTGTTACGAATTGCAATATTATATCTTAATATAGTTATTATCACCTGGTAACTGTGTAAAAATCTCCCAACCATATTAAGAATGTCGAATTAATTCTTTTTTTAAATTTCAACAATTTGGATCACAAAAAAAACACAATTCTTGCACGTTCAATCATCCCACGCGTACCTCCAGAAATTACCTTCTATTACCGAACATTATCAGACCGACACGAATCGACAAATTAAGAAACCTCACCTCGAAACCGAAGAGCAATTTTACCTTCACTTTTTATGCTATGAACAAATGTCACACAATTTATATTATTTAATTTAACAATCGTAAAATAATATAACTTCAATTAATTTAAAAAAAAAAACGAACAAACCGGTTTATTGTTTTGCTTTTTGTTTTTCCGGTTAAACAATCCATTTTATGAAAAAAGACTAGTAAGTTTCTCGTTGAATACAACAAATCCATCGAGTTCGTTTCTTAACGTGACCGCACTATATATGGCAGACGTAAACAAACTTGTCGTTACCTCAAGACGCCTTCATCTAACTTGGAGAATTTTTCCACTCGAACACTTGCTGAATTTTCAATGCGATACTTCTTCGTCTTGTTCTTTCCGATACGTACGAAAACGTATGTCTGAACATCTAGGAAAATTTACAACTATCGCACGCGACAGCCGCATTTAGACTGGCACTTTGCTTTCGAGTCTTCTTAACAACGACTTCCATAGGAGAGGCATTCTGACATGTCTCGAAACAGTATCCATCACGAAGAAACGGGCCCCGGCGTGAATAGCAATTTCGTAAGACCACGAATGAATAGGTGAAGACGAAAAGAAGAGAATTACGAACAGAAATGCCAAAGCACGTAATCAATATTCCGTTTTAGTAGGTTTGTATGAGCGGGTGGTACCTCTTAACGGCTTAAGTACGTATGTAGCTACAAGTGTGTGTCGCTGAAAAAATGTCTAAATGTATTCTGAAGCAAAGCCTACAATAATAATTACAAATACGAAAACTATTTCAAATTTATACTTATTATAGTATGGTACAACTAATATTTGCTTATGATTGTTTGCAAAAAAACAATAGCATGGTTCAAAATATAAATCAGGATGAAACAAAATAGAATATTTAAGATCTATATCATTTAACAACAACAACGTACAGGCAGCTGTTTCGATCTTACGTAGATCTCATCAGTGTATGAGCGTGCTGTTCACAATGCCTTAAAAACATGGACTACCTGCATATATAGTCGACTTACGTACAAATACCTATGAGAGACTCCCAGCGGCATCTATGACACAAGCGCGACAACGCAAGGTAATATTGAACCCTCCGTAGTACAACTACTAATAACTGTGGATATACGCATTCAATAAACACGCCTAAAGGCGGCGGTACCTATTACAATAAAATGCAACAAAGTACTTCTTCGAGAATAAGCCCTCACACTATTAAATGACTCAAGTACGTTCGTTGTTGTTCGCAATTCCAGCTTGGTGTAGATGTGCATTCATATCATTTATTGATATGCGAATTAATTCGTGTATGTATGCTTGAGTGATTTAATAGTGTGAGAGCTTATTCTCCAAGAATTACTTTGTTGCATTTTATTAACAAGGTTCTGTCTAACGTTTTTGCAAAAATTACGTTTTTTGTGGAACAGGATTCTAACTACAACTATACAAAGTGGTTCACCGGGAACTGAATCGATCGATTGCGGAAAAACTGTAGCTAGGAATGATCTGAAATTTTGACACTATACTAAAGTTGATGGGGGCCATTCGCCTAAAATATTTTCAAGATGGCGGCACTCCGGGCTATACCGGAAGTAGGCACCAACTTCCTATTTTTAAATAGAATATACTGTATATTGTCAGGTTTTTAGATTCTACGTGAAATTCTAAATATATTTCATGTATAATGTCATATATCTAAGTGTAACCCTTTTTGACTTATTGAAATTCTTATGTTAAATTTGACGTTTGCAGACAGAAAATCAATAGCCCTTTTTCCATATGAAGATGAATTTATTATTGAATTTGAAATAAATTCTCTCAAATAGATGGTCTAATTAAATACTATTTGTATAAAATTGTTACAATTATTAATACAGAGTGTGCGAATTATACGCCTGAAAACGAACTTGGAAAAATTGCCAAAAGACAAGTTTTTTAAATGGGTAGCGGCAACTTTTATAATTTTATCTTATTCTGCATTAAAAATAGGGATCACTTTGTATAAATACGTCTATTATAAAAATAGGTAGTTTTCGAAATATTGGCAAGTTAGTGTTTTTATCTTCTACAATACATACTGTTTGCATTAGTTAGCCATGACAGTGTTTACAAAATTATAAATTGTCATTCGTTGAATAAAAGTCATTTACCTTATCATACTTTCAATAAGTCATGCCGGGGCGCCTAAATTGTACAAACGATGATTATTTAAATTTATTTATTATTTATGGGGAATGTAATAAAGAAGTAGGTCTTTTACTCTTATCGAAAATCAGTTTTTTGCGAATATTTCGCAAGTCATGCTTTTTAGACAAGTACGTTACCGGTATAAAAATATTTAAAACATAATTTTCAATATCTTTTGTATAAAAAAAAATTCAAAATTCAGACCAGAAGTACCACTTTTACGCTTATCGAATAGCGATTTTTTGCAAATATGTCGTAAGTTATGCATTCTATATATATTTATCAAGAGTACAAAAGTATTTAAAACTGGATTTGCAATATTTTTTGTATATTTGAAATTTCAAAATTCGGACCGGAAGTAGCACTTTTACTCTTAGCGAGTAGCACTCTTTTGATAATATGTTACAAAGTATGCATTCTATAGAGATTTATTAAGAGAATAGAAGCACTTAGAATAAGATTTTGAATAATTTTTGTAACAAAAAATTCTTAAAATTCTATAATTTGAAACGCTCATACGTATAAGAGAGTCGTGTGGTGGCCACACCTCATTTTTTCATTAGTTAGCCATGACAGTGTTTACAAAATTATAAATTGTCATTTGTTGAAGAAAAGTCATTTACCTTATCATAATTTCAATAAGTCATGCCGGGGCCCTTAAATTATACAAACGATGATTATTTAAATTTATTTATGGGGAATGTAATAAAGTTATGTCAAGAACATGTGATACATTTACATTACATTATTATCGTTATTAATAACTGGTTTATTTTCCTGAATCTTTGCCCTCACGGATCCAAAGTTTCTGAAGTTTCCTATAATACGTTTAACAGTATTGGTAGATGGTTTCCGTTTTTCCGGATATCGCGTTGCAAATGTATCACATGTTCTTGATATAACTTTATTACATTCCCAATAAATAATAAATAAATGTAAATAATCAACGTTTGTATAATTTAAGCGCCCCGGCATAACTTTTCTTCAACGAATGACAATTTATAATTTTGTAAACACTGTCATGACTAACTATTGAAAAAAAACTAATGCAAACAGTATGTGTTGTAGAAGATAAAAACACTAACTTGCCAATATTTCGAAAACTACCAATTTTTATAATAGACATATTTATACAAAGTGATCCTTATTTTTAAAGCAGAATAAGATAAAATTATAAAAGTTGCCGCTTCCTATTTAAAAATTTTGTCTTGCGGCAATTTTTCCAAATTCGTTTTCAGGCGTATAATTCGCACACTCTGTATAAATAATTGTAACAATTTTAAACAAATAGTATTTAATTAGACTATCTATTTGAGAGAATTTACTTCAAATTCAATAATAAATTCATCTTTATATGGAAAAAGTGCTATTGATTTTCTGCCTACAAACGTCAAATTTAACATAAGAATTTCAATAAGTCAAAAAGGGTTACACTTAGATATATGACATTATACATGAAATATATTTAGAATTTCACGTAGAATCTAAAAACCTGACAATATACAAGGTACACTATTTAAAATTAGTAAGTTGGTGCCTACTTCCGGCATAGCCCGACGAGCCGCCATCTTGAATATATTTTAGGCGAATAGCCCCCATCGATTTTAGTATAGTGTCAAAATTTCAGATCATTCCTAGCTATAGTTTTTCCACAATCGATCGATTCAGTTCCCGGTGAACCACCCTGTATACATTCTAAAAAATTTAGTGCAATCTGCTGATAAAGAACAAATTTAACTAAGGTACAGAGTTCTATTTGAGTAGCCCATAACAACAAGTTTCCAAATCAAAGTTCTATCTGGAAATTTGGCCTTGCAGCTTAGAAAAACCTTGCTGTATTTACCCTAAACTAGATGTATCTATGCGTTGTATTGTGGAATATGAATTCTGTGTTCTTTTATTTTTGTTTACTAAGAGTATTAAAGATGGAGAATGCCGATACTAACGGACGTGATGTGAATAAAAAAGTGTTTTCCAGTAAGTACTTTGGGAGTTGGTACAAAGTCCATAAGACCCATTAGTCTTACGTCTTTTACACTTGATACCCTTGAAAACTCATGAACAGGCAAATTTGGGACGTTGTATTGGTGAATAACCCAATACACCCTGACCAGTATAACTATCGGACAGGTGTATCGACAGAAACAGCGGTTTACCAGCTGGTCCGTGATATGGAAGCCACTGAACAGTAGGAAGGTGATGCTGGGTGCTTTTCTGATCGTAGAGGAGGCATTCGACAACATCTCCGTTGATTCAATAACCAGCTATGAGTTATAGAGGAGTTGAGGATACCAGTTGTGTATGGATCGACTCTATGCTGAGAGGAAAGTTAGCAGAAGCAATCTTCGCGCGGGAGACTCTGGCTGCACGGGTGTGTCAGGGTGTCCGCAGGGTAAAATGTTGTCCCCGCTGCTGAGGAAACTGGAAGTTAACAGCCTGCTGAGGAAGTTCACCGACGGAGAACATTAAGTCGTTGGGTATGTTGACGACATAGTGTAATATCCTGCCTGTTCCATTTGCGGGCTAATCCGCATTAATGACTAAATATTAATTAAATGATTAGCTGTAAAAACAAGCGGTTACAGAATTTAATTCTCTTGAGGCATCAGTTTCCGGGCGCACCTTCAGTTGCCTATGCAGCAAGGCGGCTCGTCGCTGTAGTACCTCCTTGACGTTAGCTTCTGCAGAATATGTGCTTCAATGTTTTGCCGCCGAATTCGATTACACTGACAAATAACCTCTGATTTTTATTGATAATGAACTGAGGTTTTTAATTAGTGTTGAAGGTGATGTGTTTGTTATATGCGTCAAGAGAAAACCTTAATTACGGGTAGCTTCATATAAGGAGATTGGAAAACATTGCTCATTAGGTAAGTATCTACTTTCAATATCTTATTGATTCTTAACCTTACTTATCACTTTTGAAAATAGAAACGCACATGAATTTTAATTAGTTTTATTTAACAAAATTTCACGAAGGACAAAAGGTACACATACGATCTATACAGTTACATGTAATGAACACACATTTATTTCCGAATAAAATATATTTACACATAAAATTATCTTATAATGAAAAGAAAATATCATTCGGAAGGTGACATGTATTACCAGAACATAACCTTATATGACAGGTCGAAGAATAACAAATTTTATTTTATTAAAATAAATTTTAATACAATCAAGTTTAATTTAACAAGACTTAGTTCTTATTTTATCGCAACTTAGACTTCTTTTTCCCAAAATTAATTTAATCGAGTCTGGTTTTATTTTATCAGAGATTAATTATAGTTTAACTGCGTCTGCCTTTATTCTAACACAAATTAATCTTCTGGCGACAGAGTGTGACTTTAAATTCTATCACAATTTAAATTTTACTTTGACAATATTTAGTTCTACGGTACCTTGCACGAACATTACTTTTAAAACAACATCTTTAAATAATCAGAAATTTAGTGCTATGATTTGAAGAATTACTTAACAATTCATGTATACGGATATCAGATTTTATTCGATTTGTTAATTGATCTGTTCCTGAAAAATTCTATTAATGACGGTTTAACTCTAGCCTTGCAATCTTAAATACGGATAAGATATCTAACATACTCCAATGCCAAGATTGGTGGTTTGTTAAATATACGGAAATCCTCCACTTGCACCTAGACAAGCGGACGAAGGTTCGGATAGAGCTCCAAGTGTCTGAATTTGATGCTCTATTACGGGAAAAGAACTTTTCACATGGTAAAGGCTCTCTCAAGATAGGAAGGATGCCAATCTCCTATCAAGAGAAGATTAGAGGACTTGAAGAAAGCAAGTGATTTTAAAGCCTTATTCGTCGGCTTATATAGAGGTCTGGTGCCTCCCACTAGAACACTAGTAAGCGCGAGCATCTCTGACGTATGCAGAAACGACGTGGCGTGTACCATTCCACTCTGCACACGGAAAGTTTTAGATAATTTGAATATCAATTTAAATCAATTATCAAATCGTTACTGGACAATTAAAATAAACATTTGATTGCATATATGATATCAAAGAAAATTAATGAAGAAGTTATACATATTACGAATGAAAGTCTATAACATGAAAAATATGTACAATACTGACTTGTTTATTAATTTAACGATGCAGGATCGTTACAATAGTCAACATATCACGGGGCAAATTCAACTCAATGGTTAGACAGGATGCAAGACGCCTGACCCCAAGATAAGTAGATCGTGAGGGAACTAAATATTAGCCCAAATAAAACTACCATCACCCACCATTTAGCCGAGGTGGAGAAAACATACAAATCCCAATTTGGGTAAAGTACGTAGGAGTAACACTATACTCGAAGCTTACGTGAAACCGACAACTGGAAAAAAAAACAAGAACACATTAACAATAACTAAACGCCTGTATGGGAAGCACTGGGATTTAAGGCCAGACATGCCTTTGTAGTGCGGTGGTGGAAAACACAACAAAGAAAGGCTATTCTACAACTAGGCAAGGTGCAAAGACTTGCCTGTTTGGGTATAATAGGTTTACTGCGAACCACTCCAAAGGCCAAGGAGGCTCTCTTGGACCTTCCGCCTCTTCACTTTGTAATGCAGGGGAGACCAGGATGGGTGCTTTCAGACTGCAACTAACTACGGCCAATACCACAAGAAGGGCGAGAGACATGGCAATTGCCAATCTTGTGCGTGGAGATGTCTTAGACAGAAGGCAAGCCACATGGTAAAGCGATATACTTTCAATATACCAGTCGCAGTCAGCTTTCCAGAATGAATTGAATAGGAAAATAGTATGCTGGATATTAGAAGGTGGAACCAAACCTGGTACACAGACAAGTCAAAAACCGCAGCTGGTAGTGGGGCAGGAACTTACTGTGCCCTAGCACAGGAAAGTATGCCTCTGTGTTTGAGACAGAGGCAGAGGTATATCGTTGTTAGCCGGCGGATGCAAATAATGTTGGAAAGTCGAGCCACACCAAGGCAATATCTAGCTTAGAAGTGTCGCTAAGATTGGTTTGGTAATGCCTAGAAGAGCTAAAATCGCTGGCAGACTAGAATATGGTAAAACTAATATGGGTGCCAGGATATCGAGGAATCGAGGGTGACGACAGCTGATGAACCCGCTAGGACAGGAACAGAAATAAAACACATGGGCCCAGAACCGGCCCTAGGGAAAACAAACAATATGACCCGAACCAAAAAAACCTAGAAGGTTGCAAGTTTATTTGTAAGGCGACAAAATTTTGATTTCAGGAGCTATTGAGTCAGAAAAATAATAAAGCACGCAAAACCAAAGAACCGCCCATCTCGTAGTCAGTTCGCATACACTTTCAACTATCATCATTCATATAAACTTTAAGCAAGTAAGAGTGTGTAAAGGTTTCTTTATAGGCTCTAAAGTAAAAATGGCAACAGAGGTGTGTGTCCACAAAGAAATAAAAGGTTAGCGAGTACTTTAAAAAGAATCTGTTACTGAATCGCATTACTGCAGTTAGAAAACCATCAGAGAATTTTTGGAAACGTTTTTAAGTGTAAGAAAAATATTCGATTTGCCGGTTTTGAGTATTAATTTTAAAAAGGTTTTCACGTGCCCCAGATCAGAAGTAGGTTTTTTTTTTACTCATAATATACAGGGTGAGTCAACTACGCGGGGAAGGCCGATTGTGCCTTTACGAGTAAAGATATTTTGAAGCGGTTTTTTTCTTGTGGTAGCTGTTCATTAGGGGCCCATTTTAAAAATATTTTGTATTATACAAAGTGTTCCATAACTTGGTGGCTAACCATAGTTATAGTTATTTTAAATGGAACAGCCTATATATTATTGCGTTTTTGAATTCCCCGTATAATTTTTAGTCAAAAAGTAATAAGATAGTATAGGCATAAAGTGTAAAGTTTTTGACTTATTCCCATTTTTCTGAAAAATTCAATGTTTGTATAAAATTATATTTCTCGAAAACGACGTATTAGATGGACAAAATTTTTTGCAGTATTGTTTACAATAAGAGGTCCTAATAGAAGCATGTTTTATTTTTTTACAGTTACTAACTGCATGTGCAGGAAACTGGATTAAAATTAGATGACACGTTTTTGTATAAAAGTCAAATTTTTTAAATGGAACACCCTGTATATCAGTTCATTTTTGATTTGTTTATTAAATTTCATTCAGAAACATGTAAGACGTTAATACTTTAAAAGTGACTATTAGTGAACTATTGTCGCTTTTTGATATAATTTTGTCAGTTTTATGGTTTTAATTAATATAGTAAGTATAGTACTGACAAAATTATATCAAAACACGACATTAGCTCAGTAATAGTCACTTTTAAAGTATTAACGTCTTACATTTTTCTGACATGAAGTTTAATAAACAATTCAAAAATGAACTGATATATAGGGTGTTCCATTTAAAAAAAAAGACTTTTATACAAAAACGTGTCATGTAATTTTAATCCAGCTTTCTGCACATGCAGTTAGTAACTGAGGGTGTTCCATTAAAAAAAATACTTTTATACAAAAACGTGTCATGCAATTTTAATCCAGTTTCCTGCACGTGCAGTTAGTAACTGTAAAAAAATAAAACATGCTCCTATTAGGACCTCTTATTGTAAACAATATTGCAAAAAATTTTGTCCATCTAATACGTCGTTTTCGAAAATATAATTTTATACAAACATTGAATTTTTCAGAAAAATGGGAATAAGTCAAAAACTTTACACTTTAGGCCTATACTATCTTATAACTTTTTGACTAAAAATTATACGGAGAATTCAAAAATGCAATAATATATAGGGTGTTCCATTTAAAAAACTATAACTATGGTTAGCCACCAAGTTATGGAACACTCTGTATAATACAAAATATTTTTAAAATGTGCCCCTAATGAACAGCTACCACAAGAAAAAAACCGCTTCGAAATATCTTTACTCGTAAAGGCACAATCGGCCTTACCCGCGTAGTTGACTCACCCTGTATATACCTTAACAAGTTACTTTAAAATTAGTTTTCTCAGTGTTGAAAGTTCTCATTATAATTTTCTGTTTTTAGTACTGATAATTATTTAATTAGGTAAATTTTTAATTCCTTTATAAATTAAAAATTATTTAATTAGATATATTTTTATTTTTTTTAATTAAAAATTTGGCTAATAATTATCTGTGCTAAAAGAGAATTGTAATTAGAATTTTCAACGCTGAAAAAAAATAATTTTAAAGTAATTTAAAATTAGAATAGAAATGCCGTATTTCTTACGCCGTAATAGACTGTTCAAAGAAGTATCTCGGGTTAGAAAGTTTGATAATGAAATATTCTATCTCCGGTCATGGTGCACTTCAAGAAAAATTCCCTGTTATTAAATCGCATGGTGTATGCCGTTCATAGCAATATCGAGACATAGATGAATAATATCTGATTCTATTCTCCTGTATCATTTATTCGACTAGCTTAAAACAGTAAATTCAAAAAAGATTATATTATTTTACAAACATAAGATAACGATTTCAGGTATTTTGAAAGCTGCGCAAAGAAGTTTACCTATAAAAGAAATTTCCATGTTTTAAGTGTATGTTTTGCGACTTTCTCAAAGCACTTATGAAGTTAAATGTAAAGCTAACTGCTCTTATGAAAATTGAAGGAAGTTTTATTTTAGAAACGACATATCAGTAAGAACCAGAGCTCGTAGAAGTGAAGTATGGGTTCGGGAAAAAACCAGCCACGGAAGAAGAGTAAACACCATAAGAGAGATGCAGAGAAGACTAAATAAAGATAATATATCTTTGTTCATCAGACTCTAACCAACAAATATGCCAAAGAAAATTGTCAGTCAGTAATTAAATGCTAGAGTATGAAAAGTACACGGACGGCATGCTATGTCATGCATAGATATCCATAGATGAATGTGTGTTAGTGACAAAGATGTATATATAATTATCACTATTGTTATGCATAAATTGAATGTACAAGGGAAACATATTTTTAGTTGAACTATATTTTTTTTCTACCTAGCAGTAATTTCAAAGCTTGATTCGTCTATAACCAAAGACCATATATAGGTAGTAACAGCGACATGCCTACTATTCATTCAGAACTCATCTGTGGTTCCGAAGGATTTGCAATTGCAACACTTTTTGATCATCACATACGACATATTTTAAGAAAAGAAACACTGAATAGATATGCAGGGTGAGTCATCCCCACGAGTAAGGCCGATTATGCCTTTATGAGTAAAGATATTTCGAAGCGGCTTTTTCTTGTAATAGCTGGTCAGTAGGAGCACATTTTAAAAATATGTTGTATTATACAGAGTGTTCCATAACTTGGTGGCTAACTATAGTTATAGTTTTCTAAATAGAACACCCCATATATTATTGCATTTTTGTATTCCCCTAATTCTTAGTTAAAAAGTAATAAGATAGTATGGACTTAAATCTAAAGTTCTTGACTTATTCCCATTTTTCTGAAAAATTCAATGTTTGTATAAAATTATATTTCTCGAAAACGACGTATTAGATGGAATTTTTTTTTGCAGTGTTGTTTACAATAAGAGGTCCTAATAGAAGCATGTTTTACTTTTTTACAGTTACTAACTGCATGTGCAGAAAACTGGATTAAAATTACATGACACGTTTTTGTATAAAAGTCTTTTTTTTTAAATGGAACACCCTATACATCAGTTCATTTTTGAATTGTTTATTAAACTTCATGTCAGAAAAATGTAAGACGTTAATACTTTAAAAGTGACTATTACTGAGCTAATGTCGTGTTTTGATATAATTTTGTTAGTTTTTGTATAAAAGTCAATTTTTTCAAATGGAACATCCTATATATCAATTCATTTTAGAATTTCTTCTTAAATTTCACATCAAAAACATGTAAGATGTTAGTACTTTAAAAGTGAGTATTACTGAGCTATTGTCGCTTTTTGATATAATTTTGTCAGTACTATACTTACTATATTAATTAAAACCATAAAACTGACAAAATTATATCAAAAAGCGACAATAGCTCACTAATAGTCACTTTTAAAGTATTAACGTCTTACATGTTTTTGATGTAAAATTTAATAAGAAATTCAAAAATGAACTGATATACAGGCTGTTCCATTGAAAAAAATGACTTTTATACAAAAACTAACAAATTATATCAAAAAACAATAGTAGCTCAGTAATAGTCACTTTTAAAGTATTAACGTCTTACATGTTTTTGATGTTAAATTTAATAAGAAATTCAAAAATGAACTGCTATACAGGGTGTTCCATTAAAAAAAGACTTTTATACGAGAACGTGTCATGTGATTTAAATCCAGTTTTCTGCACATGCAGTTAGTAAATGTAAAAAAATAAAACATGCTTTTATTAGGACCTCTCATTGTAAACAATGCTGCAAAAAATTGTGTCCATCTAATACGTCGTTTTCGAAAAATATAATTTTATACAAACATTGAATTTTTCAGAAAAATGGGAATAAGTCACAAACTTTAGATTTTAGGCCTATACTATCTTATTACTTTTTGACTAAAAATTATACGGGGAATACAAAAATGCAATAATAGATGGGGTGTTCCATTTAAAAAACTATAACTATGGTTAGCCACCAAATTATGGAACACTTTGTATAATACAAAATATTTTTAAAATGTGCTCCTAATGAGCAGCTATCACAAGAAAAAACCGCTTCGAAATATCTTTACTCATATTTTTAGAGTCAGATATTCTTTCGGAAAGCATTTGATTTATTTAATTGATTTTATACAAGCCATTTTAGTTGCATTCGATAATGATTAGAAATAGAAATTTATTATTTCTTCAATTAAATAGAGCAAATACTAAATTCATCTTCATTAGACCTCTTGATTAACTTTCTAACATGTGTACATGTGTCTCACGTGGTTATTTACTATATTTTGTACTGAATTTTACATGTTTAATATATTTAATGATTATGATGTGTGTTGAACTGTGGTGATGAATTTAAAACTTACGCGTTACACTATATGATTTGCATTACTTTCTTGTATCATGAATAAATTTCATGAAAACTTGTTAAAAATGATTTTACAATGATAAAATACAAACAAGAATCTTAGTTAAGCACCTTTTTTTTTAATTTGCAACAACTTAATTTGTTCACATACAAAAATTAGTTGAGACATTATTATATGTATCTTGTAGCATAAGAAATAAAATAGAATTTCAATATTTATCTGTTATCTAACAATTTTTTGTTTGCATTTCAATGAAAGAGTGAGTTGACTTTTCTGTTGTTTCTTAACAATCTATTGTTTGGCTTAGGTAGCTAAAAGTAACTGTCTATTTATTTTAATAGAATTTATTATTTTATTTTAAAATACATGTAGTCTACATAGCTACTTAAGATTTATAACAAAAGAATACCAGAAGGATAAAATAAAGCATTCTAAAAACCTCACAGAATTAGAATTGCAATTTGAGAGTACTTAGAAGTAATATGTATTATTTCCTAGTTAAATAGATATGAAAAATTAGTAATCATATGACTAAAAGAATAGTATTAAGTATTATTTTTTTACGGTATTGTTGGTTTTGTTGTGCGATTTTTTTACTGGTTATTATAACAATCAGGATTTCTTTAAATATAGTAGAATACAACATTAATGTAGTTTAATTTTAAAAAATAGTGATCTTCTTAATCACTTTATTTTGGTTGAGTGTGTAGGTATGACAAGAAAACTGACAATTCATTTGAATCCCTGTCACGATGCTTCAACGAGAGCGTACATAACCCCAGACAGTATGAAACTATTATACATAGAAAAGAAAAAATTGTTGTTTTATTTCTCTTAAACGTGCTACACTTTTTTGTCACTTTTATTTGTAGACGCTCATGTACGTTAATTTAGAATTAGAATCTTTATTTTTAATTTAGAATTTCGAAACAACCCTTCTTCTCAACTAGCATAGCGGCGACAAGCTACCCTATATTTTATATCTACAAGAGTGTTTCAACCAGGGAGAAATATGAGTAATTACGCAGGTAAGATGTATACACAGCGCCATGGCCCTTGCTTACGGTGAGAGAGTTGCAAACTATTATCATTAGGTAACAAATTATGTTAACAAATAAGTATCAAAATATAATAATCTCCACGAAATGATACAGTCTCTCAGTATAAATTAATACAATTGGTATGGTAATAGTTATTTATTTACATCCATACACGTAGTATTGCCACTTCTGACTTTTGAAAAGCGGAAGTGTAACTTTTTTGACTTTTTCTTCCCGCCCTTATTATTATCATTATATTAATTTTTACATTAGAATTATTGGAAGTTTGAATCCATATAGTTAGGCCGCCTGTAATGGTACAGCCTATTTTATAAATTAATATTACAAGTTTAATTCTCATGAATTCATATGTATGTAGATAAGTTTGTTATGTTAAGCATTGTGGCGTCGAAAGTTTATGCTAGTGAAATAAAGCGTCGCGATATCTATAACTTCTCACGGTTACGTTACGGTTGTGAGCGGGAACACCCAGACTATTTAGAAAGCGGGGAATCACAGGCGTCCACCTATAAGAAGGAAAATGCGTGTTACAAGGTATGAGTCGGCAGCTAGACTTCATGTAAGAGTCGGAAAGCGAACTCTAAGAATAGACACTAGTGGTGGGTCGACAACGTCCAGTAGAGTCGTTGATAAGTGAAATTTAAGTAAAATATCGACAAATAAATTTAGTTTATCGACTACAAGAGTTATATAAATAGCGGTTAAATATAAGTATATTTGTAAGTAGAAATTTGTAAAATTGATCGCATATTAAGTAATCATGTTTGTAATCAAGTTATTATACCTTTTGTGACAAAGATATTGTGCTACAAGTGGCAGTGTATGCTGATTCTCCACGTCTTGCTCGTGAATAAAGAAGATTCAGCTAGACAGCATCAAAGAAAGAATAAAGAAGAAAAAAGCCTTAAAATAAGGTATTTTAAATAATTATTGTATGTAAATGTTTTAAGAAAATAAAGAATTAAACATAAGAATTCGTTTTCAAACAGAGACGAAATAAGTAAATATATTTATCTGGATGAGATAAATATATTTGATAAATGAACAGCGTCTCCAATGTATAAACTAAAATGTAACATGACACATTTTAACGTTGTATTTTATGTATATGAATATATATGAATCGTGTAGCCTGAGTTATTATTTTTTTCTTTAATGCAATTTTTATTTCCCGACCCTGTGTGGGAAAGTCAATTTCCCACATGCAAATGCAACCGCGAAGTGACATGTTTTGATAAGCGAGTACAAAAACACCTTTTTTTTAAAAAAAAAACAAGATGTTTCACAGAAACTTCACAATTACTGTTTGATATCATAGTAATTATTCACAATTATTATGTTATCCTTCTGTGGTTTCCGATTTAATACAAGTTGAAGTGCGATGAAATAACAAACATAGTATATAACGGTTATAAACAAATTTGAAACAAAATTATCAGGTATTTCCGTCCGTCATTTAATTATTTATATTATACCACTTACCTTTCACGTTAAATTAGTTTTCAATGTCGAATGATAATTCGCAATTACATTTTAATTTTATAAGCGATAACATCCTTAAACCCGATACGATTTGCAATAAATATTTTAATTGTAGTACCTATTTTGCAGTGCATAACTATTGTATTAAGCAATTATAGTAGACAAAACAGTGGTAATTATCATTATTTAAAATTTTGAATTGTAAATAAACTAATTAAATTCAGCAATTCAGTATCGGAAAAAAAAATATAGGTACCTAAGAAAGAGGAAATAAAGAGTCACAATGACTTGCGGTTTTTACTGCATTTTAATGCATAATAGATTGCAGAAATGCATTTCAAATAAAAAATTATTTTACTTAACGGTTAAATAAATTGCAATAGAACCTCGACAACCCGAATTTCAATAAGGCGGAATATGATTGGTTTAATTCAATTATACCAAGTGTTTAGAATAATTAGTAGGAAAAACTTGTTGCTAAATTTTTTATAATATTTCAGACAGTTATGTTTCTAGACAAATAGATGAAGAGTATACATGGAAGAATTTAAGGCCTGCTTTAAATAATTTTTGTATAAAGAAAAATCAAAATTTGGACCGGGAGTAACACTTTTATAAAAAAGCAATTTTTGACGAATATCTCGCAAACTATTCGTTCCATGCAGATTTATTAACCGTGCCTATACAGGTATTATAATCAAGACAAAGTTCTTTTGGAATTCAAAAAAATATTGCATTAATTTTATTAAGCTTATCAAAAATGTGTGCCATCAAATTAGCCAAATTATTTAAGTAAAGTGAACATCATACAGAACGTATAAAATATTTCTAAAAATGTTATACAGTGTGGTGATAAAGTTTGGAACAAAATTCTTAAAAACGTTCTATATTTTTTTAGGAAAATCGCTCGGGCAAATAAATTTTTCTTTTTAAAATGCCGTGTTTTGAAAAAAGTTTTTTTTGAATGACAGCACTGGTTTTTGCAAAATGACGTCATCGTCATTTATTTTAAAAATCAACTTTCAGTGTTTTTTTCTATTTTTAATAGACCTTCTTAACGCATAAACCGTAATATAAAAAAATGGTACCTTATATAACATTTTTTAAAATAAATGACACATTTACTTCACAACTGCAGTATATAGTTATAATTTAGTAAAAATAATAATCAAAAAACAGACATACAAAAGTAATTAAACAAATTAATCAACAAAACTTATCGCAAATGTTCAAAGTGCCCCTCTCCAACAATTTATGCCAAATTTTTGGAGGGGAGGGGGTGACCAGCACGATAGTAAATACTTTCTATACTGCGCTCAATAATATCTGGCCTAATTTGTTGCACTGCAACACGAATTCTCTGTTGTAAATTTTCCAAGTTGTTGGGTTTATTGAAATAAACTTTTGATTTTCAGTAACCCCACAGATAAAAATCTAAGGGTGTTAAATCGGGGAAACGCGCTGGCCACTCAAATGGTCACCTTCGCCCTATCCACCTTTCTGTAAATGTAGCATATCAAAGTATTGACGGACCTCTATGCCAAAATCAGGAGGCCCCCATTTTGTTGATGAGGTACCTCATCAGAGGTACGTCACCATTTTCATTATTAGGGAAAATGTTGCCACTGATGGCACCAAATCAAACTGCAAAAAATTTAGTTATCGGGCAGCAGCCATTTTTCCTTCAAAAAAGTAAGGTCCTATAAGACGCCGTCCTTTCATTCCCACCCCATACATTTAATTTGTCTTGATATTGACTGTGTGAGTCCTAAATCCAGTGACGATTGTCCGGGAACCAATACCTACAGTTATGGCGATGTACTGATCCGTTGAGGAAAAAGTGGCTTCATCAGAAAAAATTATTTTATTTAAACAATGGGGATTTCGATTATATAATAACATTAATTCTTCACAACATTGCAATCGGCAGTCTGGATCATCATCGTTTAACTCGTAAATTGGGGGCACTTTGTACGGGTGATACTTTTCTCTTTTAAATTATTTTACAACAAAGCAGTGTCCACGTTGTTATCTAGGAGAAGTTGCCTTGTAGCAATATGATGATGTTTCTCTGCTTTAAGAAACACTTTTAATTGTGTTTCATTACTTATTCGTGGTCGATCTTCTCAAGACAAGTTTTGTACACTCCCAATATCCTAAAAGTTGGCGACCAATTTACTAATTGTAATTATCGCAACTGTACCCAAACATTTGTTACATTTCTTTCTGTATCTTATATCTTATTAGTGTTCTATAATTTTTGTTGCATTTCTTGCGAGTGATGCTGTACATTTGTCTTGAATTCTTTCGCGTATTAGGTCACGCCTAGAATTAATCTTTTGTTTTACTGTTGGAATCACGTATAATTATTTTCTGCGGGATGTGAAATTTTCATCTAATTTATTTATACTTAATTTCCGCGAGTAATTAAGTGGGTTCCTTCATTTTTAATTAAGTTTAAATTATTTTTCCTTCAATTCGCAGCGGTAGCGCCATCTCGTGTGTGTGCGACTGATTATGCTACAGATAGCATTTACAATGTCCTTCTGTTTAATGTTGTTATATTCCTTACGTCGCTGCATAATTATCTGCGATTATTTCTATTTAATTATTTCTTTGTTTGGTTCTTATTAACTTTTAAATATTTTGTGTAACAATTCACTTCCATCTTGCTAGATGTCGCCTTGTCACCTTCTACCGCAACCTCGTGTTCTTGTCATTTCATGCGTTCAATATCGATCGAACTGTTTAGTTGATTTAAAAAAGCGATCCATTTACTTCAATCAGTGTCACTGTAATTAATGGACTGTTTTGTCTATTTACCGTATAATTCACACGATAAATCGTGGATGATTAAACAGTGATAAATAAGTTTTTTTGGTAGTTTATTAGCTTTCTGCTCCATGCTGCAGGATTTTTCTTATTGTTTGAAGTAGACCCCTGGATCGGTAAGCTAATAAGTTTATTAATTTCTCTTTCTCCTGACTAATGCCTTGTTTCGTATGTTTCCCATTTCAGTTTTTATTTTATACCGTAATGTCGATTGCATTTATGTGCGAACACGTGTTCGAATTCCGGAAGTAACGCCGCCATCACGTTAGCCTATCTTCCGTAAACACGTGGACGTTTATCTATTGGAATATTTAAACCATCCGCCGCCTTTGTGGGCAAATCTACCTCATTTGGACCCGGAATTAATATTTTTCCATGGTGGATGCCTTATTGAAAACCGATGCCACGTGTGAATCAAATGCACTGTCAAGATATGTATATATAATTATTCTTATTTGTAAACCTATTTATCTGTTTTGCTTAAGTTAATTTCATTAGAATACGCTGCGCTTTTACCTGTAAATTCATTTTCATTAACGTTTTGAGTAGCTATACAATTTAATTACTAGTTAATTTCCGCCAGGACAGTAGCATATTTTGTAGTTTTTAATTAATTTTTGGTACTCAGAAGTGTTATAGTTAATTAATTATTTGTTTTATTTTTAAAAATACACATCTACAGCATGTAATGATTGTAGGGGCTTAAATGTAAAGCGAGATCTCGTTCCGCCTTAATTTCTTTTGTAAGTTAATTAATTACTCGTTAATCATCATAATTTCATAGATTAATTGAATTTTAGTCAGTTGATTAGTTTCAAATTTAAATTAATTTTCAATTATTAAGTGCATTTATGCATCTCTTGACGTGTTATAGCTTCTCTAAATTTTATATAGTTGAATATTTTCAAATTTAATTAAATTTAATTGTTAAGCGCATTTATGCTCTATTGGCGTGGCATAGATGTTTTAAATTTAGAGAGTTCTTTTTTTATATATTTAATTTGTATTATATTAAGGGTGATCCACTCATTTATGGAATTATTATAATTTTCTTAGTGTATCTTGGCATTCTATAATTCCAATCTTATATAATAAACTTGTTATCGTTGTTTATATCGTGTATGAATGTCTTACTATACCTAGTGTACTTGAGTTATTTTCGCTGTCGGAATAAGTGACTTATTGGAGTGGGCCTGAAATAGAATGACAGCTGGCGCCTAAGAGTGATCCACCTTCAGTAATCTGAGTGACCCATGCCCTAAAACCGAGAGTTAGAGGCACAGGCTCCACCCCATCTTTTCCAACGCACACTAGGGAAGTAAGGTAAGGCAGGTTGAAGGTAACACACAATAAATTTCGGAACCTTCATAAATTTAGTTGGACGAAAGTACAGGTGTAAAACTCCGACAAACGGGCACATCTCTAATTTTCGACGGATAACATTATTCTAGTTGGCGTTAGCGCCATTTGTGCCTCCCTTTCTGCTAGGACAATCCTGAGGAGAAGCGAGGGTAACACTTTATTAACATCTCTATACTTTCCACTTCAGCTAAATGTGCCATTTTTGTTCTTAACTTCAATATTTAGATTGACTTTTTACAATTTAATTGAATTGAGTCCTTCATTTAAAAAAAAAAAAATTTAAGGGACCAATTTTTCTACATCGCCGTTTAAGCAGAAAGAAGGACTATTAAAAACTGAAAAAAAAGCAGTGAAGGTTGTCATTAAAAAAATTATGTTCCCGTCATTGTCTAAAAACCAATGAAATCATTCAAACAAAAATTTCGTCAAAAGACGGCATTTTAAAAACAAAAAATGTCCTGTACGAGGAATTTTCTTAAAAGGCTTTAATGAATTTTGTTCCAAATTTTATATTTTCAGTTTCTAAATTCTGAACACATTTCTCAACCGCTTTTTGTTGTTAAAGTAATTTGCCCCTACATGAGACGTCGCTTAACTTGAAATGAACACAAATTGTAAATTCTGGTTCCTTAAATATGTTTGTCTAAGTACAAAATATATCTAAATCCCAAGTGAAAGTTATTGTTAAACTTCTTATCCGAGAAGTTCGTCGATTACTGATTAACTAATTTCCTCCTGATTTGTCTAAGTTACATGTGGCAAGTTATACTGAATAGTCTTTAGTTTTCTCATGCATTTCTTATTTTCGATCAATATATTGTTATTGAGATTACAGTACCAAGCAAATAAATAATGTTATTAATGTATTTCTTTGACTCATTATTGCTTCTTTAAATTCACAAGTATCTTGCTTTAAACATTTATCTGCATTTCTAGTTTGACTAAATGAAGCTTTTACTCAGAAATTATAGCAGTTATTAATCATTCCTAAAATGTAGTAAAAACATCTATATAGATTTATCCACTGCTTGACCTAACATAATTCTCGATGTGTTAAAAAAACCTGTTTTAATATCAAAGCCAACAGCTTAATTAATTCACCTTTCGTAAACACAATTCTGTTGTGAATTAAAAAAAAACGTGTATTTTGCATTTTTCTTCACTTATCTTTCTTATTAATGTAAATAGATAGGTGTCCTTGCTACATGATTCAGAGTACCTTAACGGATTCATGCTTCAGCTAGGCGGATATAAATCAAACGTTCTTGATATCTAAAAAAGGAAGAAATAGGAAGTTGTTTGCGTGATATTTATTGAATATGGGTTAGCGGTAATTTTATGGTGCAAGAAAAAACAAAATACATTTTATTGATATGAAATAACTTGTGCCAAAGGTGATCTAAATGTAAAATGCATAAATTCAAAACCGCTATGTATAAATAAATATTTATTCTCTTTAATATCATAAGCAAAGTGTGTCTAAATTCTAACTTTGTCAAGCAATTCTTAAACAGGTTATTAATCTTAAGATTATCAAAAGGTCTTCTGTAATAGTTAATATATTAAAGGGATAAAGTGGCTGTTTGTTCTTAGAGTCATAACTAATCTCAAGCAGATCACTAATAGATCTTCAAGATTAAGCAGTGTTAAATTTAATAGGAAAGTATTTACAAAGAGGGGAATAGTATTCAAAATTATAAAAGGTTTTTAATATTGAGATTATCAAAAGGTCTTCTATAATAGTTAATATATTAAAGGGATAAAGCGGCTGTTATGGTCTTAGAGTTATAACTAATCTCAAGCAGAAGATCACTATTAGATCATCAAGATTAGGTAGTGTAGAATTTAATAGGTGAGTGTTTACAAAGAAAGAATAGTATACAAAATTCACCGCTCACGAGGAAAGAGTGACCGGATTATAGTAAATTCACAGATATTGACCATGCTTTCAATTCCTTCTATGGCATATTTTTATACCCCATTGAGATTAACGTTCCGGAAAACTTAATATCGGATAAGGTCAGCAATCGCACTGCCTGGGTTACTCAGAATGCCAAGATATCAAGTAACAGATTGAGAGGTTTGTACTACCTGCAGTTGCGTTAGCTAAATTTAACGGAGTTTTATTCTGCTACTCTTGTACAGAATACTAAACGATATTTTTATGGAAACAAATTTGTAAATTCTAAGGCTATGAACAGCGAAAGCTGAGAGATATATTTCCATAATCATCCATCATAACGTAATTGTTTGATAGATCTTATTAGAATTGCTGATAAATTTAGAAACTTTTGAAGTGTAAACTTCTATGGGCGCGTTGATTGTGGGCACTGAACGAGATTGAGCCGCCACGCTCAGCTATGTAACGCTCGAGTCGCCATGGTTACCAAACGAACCGTAAATTCGACAAAAATCGGCAAAACTGTGCAAAGAACTCCTCTCTGGATACGCGAATATGAAAGCACCTTAGTGGCATTGGTGTACGGGCAACATTGAATTTCCGGTCGACGGAGAGATTTTCTTCCTAAGTGGAGCGGTTGTAAAGATATGGGCTTTTAAAGAAGAGCGTGCACTCGATGTTTTAACAGCAAAATGGCTTACGTCATGACGATTTACGTGACAATCAAAAAATTCCGAGAAACGTCAAACTGACAGGCGAACTGAGTTACACCACAGATTCACTTTTAAGCGTGAAATACAAACTTTTGAAGGTTGCGAGGGCTCATCAAGACTCGGGGTCTTAAGGAACCAGCTTTTTGGGACCTTTTGTATGCTTATTTCGAGTCGGCAGTCGCACGCAATCGAAGGTACCGGCAATTTAAAGGTCGTTTGCAGAAGAATTTGGTAAGAAAAATGGCCGTTTAAATGTGCACTGATATCAATGTATTCCGGACGGGCGAAAAATAAATATCAGATTCTCCTGTGCACTGGCGATCAATTATTACGGTCCGGCGAATTGCATCTCCACACAATACATAACGGTCTCCCACATGACTTGATATTTTTATCTATACAGGGGTCGATTAATATTTTAATAATGATTTGAATTAAAATACGATAATTCCAGAACGCGTGTATTTCCTTAAAGGGGAAAAGGAGGATTGCTTTCGACATTTATGTGCCCCTACTACGAAATAATTTTATTTAAACGATTACGCAAACGTGCATAGTGGGCGGAGCCGGCTGAAATCAATTTCTCTCTCTTCTGATTAAAATTATGCACTTGGGAGTGTTTACTATTGCCCATCACTAATTAAATGTCGAAATAGAACAAAATGGCCGAAGGATTTTTTGAAAATTGACGTATGAAAGTGAAATTTTAGATACGGGGCTTTTGGGGGTCGCCGATCATGATTCCAAAGTCAAAATGTCAAAAAAAAACAAAAGGCGGAAATTTTTTTTGAAGCTTGACTTATGAATGTGAAATTTTAGATACGGGGATGTCTTTGGTCGCCGATCACGAATCTAAAGTCAAAATGTCAAAAAAAAAACAAAATGGCGGACGAGTTTTTTGAAAATTGACGTATGAATGTGAAATTTTAGATACGGGAGTGCCTTAGATCGTCGATCACGAATCCAAAGTCAAAATGTCAAAAAAACAAAATGGCGGAAGAATTTTTTGAAAATTGACGTATGAATGTGAAATTTTAGAACCGGGGGTGGGTGAGGTCGCCGATCACGAATTCAAAGTTACAATGCCAAAAAAAACAAAATGGCGAAAGAGATTTTTGAAAATTGATGAATGTTTGTGAAATTTTGGATAGAGGGGTGTTTGTGGTCGCTTATTACGTCTTCAATTTGGCGATTCTTTCGGCGACCGTTACATAGGAGATAAGTTTTCACTTTTGCCGTGTGGTTTTAAGCACACTCATTTTTCTTTTTATTCAGGCGACAATCAACATTGCTTCTCATGTTGGTACAGAATACCAGTACTAGTACTGGTAGGTGTAATGCCATGTGTGCCCTCCTTTATCTGAGAATGGGATGGCTAATACATTAAACAAATTAAAAAAAAACAGGTAATTCAGGCCCAGATCATGTACCTCGCAACTTGTTACGTTGTGTTGCTGTTGCGTTCGGCCTTTAAGTCACTAATCTATCTTTTGAGAGAGACAATTTCCTTAAAGTGCTTAAAACGTCGGTTATTAATACAATTCATAAGAGAAATTCTACTCGTGATATAAATCTGTTTCGTTATATTTTGTGTGCCTTTTTTATTTCGTCTTCTAATTTGATATCTCTTCTGAACAAGTTTTCAAATTGTTCTTTTATCACTCCCTCGTCCTGCCAATTAATTTGCATACCTGTAATAACCATATCATTACGTATTCTATTCCTTTTGGTTTTCTCTGCCCTTTGTTCCGGTTTTTCCAATTTTTCCATTATTTTATCCCACTCTTTTGCCCATTCCTGTTCCATAAGTTCAATTTCATCCTTCATACACTTCATTTCTCCAAGGTTCATCTTTATTTCTCCTTTCATGTATTGTATGTCTTTTTTCATATGTATGATTTCATCTTTTAGTTCTTCTTTCATGGCTCTCATATCTTCCTTAATGTCATTTCGTAGGTTGCACATTGCCTTGATTTCTTTCATTTTTTTCAAGAGTATCTTAAGCAATCTTTTAAAAAATTGCATTTCCTTCGGATCATTCTTACTGAAAACAACCAGAAGAAAACCTGTTGTTTATAGTGAAAATGTGGAAGTAAGCTTATTTTACACATCCTAGTAATTCTCTAAAGAATGCAGAAGCTGAAGTAGGTGTATCCAGAATGAGCATACATCGAATTTTGTCTTGGAGTTTCAATGTATTTTGTGCTATTAAACATGACAAAATATTTGCTTTGTATTTTTATGAAAAGAAAATTAAATTTAAATACACTATCGGCAGAAGAAGCTCGTAGTGTATGGTTTCGGATGGATGGTGCACCAGCACATAGTACTAGAGATGTTGGGTTAGTACTGGACGAAATATTTTGTGATCGGTCGATCGGAAATTAAGGAACTTATAGGTTTCCACCGCGATCACCCGATTTAAGGTCCCTAGATTACTTTATTTGGAGCTATGTTAAACATAAAGTATACGGTATACCTGCTACCACTAAAGAAGATATGATGGTCAGAGTAAGAGGCGCGTTCAACAGTCTTAACGGTACAATGATACAGCGTGCCACGTTCGACCACAAAATATTTGCATTTTTATCAAGAAAATTTAAATAGTGAGCAGTTCAATAATCTAGACGGTATCATGATTCAGCGTGCCACGCGTACAAATATTTTAAAAAGAGTAAGAAAGTGTTTAGAAAGAGGTGGTGATGTGTTTGAAAACTTAATTTAAGATTATTAGAAACCATTATTGAGTCTACTTCCTCTTGATATTTTCTAGTTTTCATTTAAATGTTTTAGGACATTATTAAACAATGAGTTGTTTTGTTTTTATTTATTTCCATGAATTTCCATAGCCTACTTGATTATACAAAATAAAACTTTAAAGGAATTGATACATTTTCCAAAATAACTCTGAAACTTAAGACGTTCAGTTATAGGGAAGTAAATACTACTGCTCCTAATTTTGAACGTAACATCCAATGAAGTTGAAAAAATGTAGGTTGTTATTTAAAAATTATAAGATATTGATATTATCTGGATGAACTGTTTAACATTGTTTTCTGATCACCCTGTTTTATTTTGAAAATTTTTTAATACTACATTTAAAGCATACTTAAAGTATACTTTCCAAAATATTTACCCAGAATTTTAAATCTGTCCATGCATTCAATTATTGGGAATGTTGTTATGAGTAATAGCTTGCAGCTATCAATTTTTTAACAAAAATTGAAATACTTCGAAAGTGTTCAATTTCAGAACCAAATTTTATTAGAGAAACTAGCCTTAAAATTAAGTCGGAAATACGAATCAATCATAAAAAGTGGAGTATTTTATTTAAAATAAGGAAGTTGATAACCATTTCCGTAACCAGAAGAAGCGAAAATTTGAAACTATTTTGGGGTCACGTCTGTGCGAAATTTTCGAAAAAATCGGTTTTTGTTTTTTGATGGATCCTCAAAGTTTAACATTTCGAGAATATTCTCTGAAAATTTCAAGTTGATTCCTTAAAAATTGAGAAAGTTATACAGTTTGTAAATTGAATGTTGACAAGAATGACTGTCTGATCGAGAGAAGAAATCCGCAGATCGTTAGAGTATTGCACGGGCTAAGCATGGAAATGTCCTTGAGTGATGCTTTGCAGACGATAGTTACGCAAGTTAGGACCTGCAGAGCGCGCGTGTTTTGTTAACAAACATTTAATCCATCTGTAAATCCGACCTAAAACTTTAAACGCGTTTTCCGCGAAACGAATTTTTCCAAATCGGTGACCACTATATCTCGAGAACTACTGAACCGTTCAACTTCAAATTTTACAAGCTTCATCCACACATCAAAATCTAGTGTGAACGAAGGAATTTCTTTTCCAATGCCTGGTTCCTTTTTAAATAAAAAAAAGAGCACTTTTGTTTGCCGAAAATGTCGTTTCAACTTCAAATTGCCGCCATTCTCCCAAAAGTCAATATTTCATTAAATCCTTCGTTCAAGCACTAGATAATTTATTACTCAAACTGAAGCGTTTGGTTTTTAATTCCAGGTGATCTATTTTCAAAGCAGCAGTGGTCACCGCAAAAGATGTTTCCCAAACAGCGATCTACACAAACCATTGTGTACATTATATTTATGAATATTTTTCGAATAAAAAAAATTGTTATGAATATTTAAAACCATGCTTTTTGAAGTGGAGATAGAAAAAATCAAAAATCATCAAGCGTTTCCCCAGGAAAATTTCATGAAAATACGGTTCTTTTACGGTCGCGTCACAGGCGTGACCCCTTTTAAATCGAAAGAAGGTACCCGAAACAAATATATGCGAAATTTCAAAACTCAGTTTTCTATATTATTCTAACGAAATCTCGTCGTGATATACCCTGTATATGAATAGTTTTTAATATGTTCACGTGAAATAAATAACAGGAAATATCATTTTGGATCAAACTGAAATGTGTAAAGAGAAAGCGCAATATGTGACATTAACTGATATTTGGTGATAATACCTGATATTTGCTGTAAACGAAAGATGGCTTAAGATGTATGCTTTTTAAATATGCCGTTTCAGTAAACTAACAAACTGCATTATAAATGACATAATGAGGTAAACACCAACGCAATTGCCAAAAATAGATTTACTTACATTGTATGTAAATTGTTTTTTAATTATGACTATTCTTATAGTGCATTATTTGACGTAAACCTGTCTAGGGCATATTAAGCTTTGAATTTATATTATTATTATTATACCTAGCTTCACAACGCAGTGGTGTTGGACATGAATTTTACCCCAACTCATTTTACATTTGAATATCAGTTATGTTGTTATTTGGCCAAGCACTCCTTCGTAACCGACGAATGTCTAAGATTCCCTGTTGTGGAGCAGCACGGCAAGCAGCCGAGGTTCGTTGCGTTATCGGATAGAGTCTCGCCCATTTATCTATCACCTTTTGCAATTGACTTTTACTTTCATGCTCCGGCATTTTCAGTACGAATCGTCCTGACCTATTGCGAACTACCCACGCGAAGCTGCAAACACATCGCAATAAATAAAAGCAAAACGATTACATGTGTACAGTGTATACCAATAACAGTTTTTGTTTGGAAAAATATTATTATTTGATAAAACAATAACTGGTGTACGATTGACTATAGCGTCTTGTTGATATTTAACTTTTACATTAATGGTATCACCACCGAATAACGTTTTAATTGTATCGAATTGTGTAACCTCGCACATACGTTCATTCCATAACAAAATACGTTAAACACACTCTTGCATTGGAAGGTTAGAATTTTTTATTTTTATAATGGCATTTCGGACATTGTTCATGCAGCCAGGCCCTAATTCACAAAAGGAAATCACTTCGAAGATGTCACAAGGGTTGGACAGAGAGACTTTTCACGCCTAGAGGCTCTTCAAGGCGACTTTTAAACACAAACAAAACTGAGTCGTAGATAGATAGGATTTTTTGACAAAGGAATTACACATATGGACTCGAAGCTAAATTTAACCTGAATTAAATTTTTCGTCAGAATTTCTAAAAATTTTTATTATACAGTCTAATATCTTTTTCCTCTTCAAAGTTAGCACATGAAGTAGATTAAAGGGCCTTTCTACCTTTAGTGCAGCTACATCATCATAAACTTCCCGACAAGTCTGGTAATGGTTTTTACAATCAAACATTATGTGGTCCAGGTCGCCTTCGGTGTTGCAAGTATCACATTTATTGTCTTCAATAATCTGTAGCTTTGCTAAATGTGCTGAATAGCATCCATGCCCAAACTTAAGTCTACTAATTGTTGATATATATTTTCGTGGGATACTAAAGTTAGAAAACCACACGCTACTACGTAGTTCTGAGTGAATTGTTGTTTATCTGGATGAAGTGGTTTTTGTGTATTCTTTCCATTGGTGTTTCCACCTTGTTCTTTCCCTTTCTTTGGCAACACCTATGGCATCTTCCAATTTTATTTTTTTCTCGGCTAAATGACTCAATTTACAGCTATCTTTGGCTAATCTGTCTGCGGCTTCATTATACTCGATGCCCACATGAGCCTTGACCGACACAAAGTTTATCGCTATCTTCTTCTCCGAGAGCATAACTAATTTGGTTTTTATCTGTTGAATAATACTATTCAATCTTTGTCCTGGTTGACATGATGATCCCAATCCCTACGGTACAGAACGCGAGTCTGACAAAATCGTAACAGCTTTTAGTTTATGAGTACAAATGTATTCCAGGGGAAAGTTAGAATATTTTCAAAAATTTCCAATTTGACCAAAATTAATAAAATAATGCAATATCATGTCCAAGAAGAAATTTTTCCCGCTACTTGCTGGAGATACAATTTCTAAACAGTTAACTTTTGGTAATGCTTTTTCTACAATATTATATAAATCTAACAAAAATTTGTTTAACATTCTCTTCTGAATGTAATGGGTGCAATAATAGTTTCTTACAAATGCTAATTGATTCTTCAATAGAATAATAATAATCATAAATATTCCCTGTTGTACAAGCAAAATATATATATATATATAATCGATAAACCAAATTACCCGAAGGTGTAGGTTATTACTTTGTCTATTTACTATTTTCATATATAAACTTTGCCCACTGTTTTTTATCACTTGTCAACTTCAGCGCTTCTTTCCACGTTTTGCCCCTTTTCTCTAGTATTACTGCTACCTCCCCGTTCCACGTTTTCTTAGGTCTGCCCCTGCTCCTCCTGCCGGTTATCCTCGCATCCCATACATTTTTCGCTTGTCTGCTGTTGCTCATCCTGTTTAGATGTCCAAACCATCTTAGTTGCTGGTTTTCAATATTGCCCAATATTGGTTCTACTTCCAGTTCTTTTCTTATAATTTCATTTCTTATCCGATCTTTGCGTGTGACCCCTTTTACTTTCCTTAGGTATTTCATGTCGATTGCCTGTATTCTGCTCTTCATTCTGACTGTCGTCACCCAGCTCTCGCTGCCGTATGTTAATACTGGTCTGAACACTGCTCTATATATTGCCATCTTTGTTTTGCGACTGATCTCCTTGTTGCTCAGAAACCACCCAGAAAGTGAGAAGTACACTCCTGCCGCGCTGGATATTCTTTCATTTACTTCCTGTTCCATGTTACCATGCCTTTCTATTTGGACTCCCAAGTATTTGAATCTATTCACTTGTTCTATTTTTTGTTCTTGAATTTGTATATTAATTTCTTCGTTATCCTTGCCGATGACTAGTATTTTTGTTTTATTTGTGTTTATTTTCATGTTCCTTTTGGATAACTCCTCATGCCATACTGTGATGTTCTTCTTGAGGTCTTTTCCGCTTGGTGCACATAGCGTTATATCGTCGGCAAAAGCGCAGTTCGAAATTGTAACTGGACTCAGTCGTTTGTATCCTACGGTTACTTTCTTAGTTTTGTCATTTGTGGCTTTAATTACGTCGTCCATCACTGTTATGAATAGCAGAGGGCTAAGGACACCACCCTGTCTTAAGCCATCTTGGATCTCGAACTCCTCGGACTCCATGTTATTCTTCCTGACGTAGCTGGTGTTTTTATCATACAGGCTTTTTATTGCTGTTCTTAAATGCTCCTGGATGCCTCTTTCTTTTAAACTGTTCCAGACTATGCTTTTCGGTATTCGGTCGAAGGCCTTCTCAATATCTATGAATGCCATGTATATTGGTTCGTTTTTTTCCCTAGCTTTCTCTATTAATTGTTTAATTGTAAAGATGTGATCTTGTACACTTCTGCCCTTCCTGAACCCACTCTGGGTTTCTTCCAACTGCCTTTCTATTTCTGGTCTTAGTTTTTTCTCCAGGGCACTTTCGTATATTTTAGATACTATACTTAGCAAGGTTATTCCCCGGTAGTTCGCGCAGACTTTCGTATCTCCTTTCTTATGTATAGGGACGATTGCACCAGTTTTCCAGTCCTGTGGTACTTGTGTTGTTTTCCATACTTGATTAAGAAATTTAACTAGCATTTCTTTGCCTTGTGGGCCCAGGTGTTTTAACATTTCCGGGGTTATCTTATCATGCCCAGCTGACTTTCCTCTTTTGATATTACTAATTATTTCCTGTATGTCGTCTACATTTCTCCATCTCCTGTTTCTCTCCTTTCTTTTGCTTCTCCTTCCTTCCCTTTGTTTTCTTGTCCATTTCCCGTATTTAATAGTTCGTCGAAGTATTCCTTCCATCTTTTCATTATTTCTTTTCCATCGGTTACTACTTCACCGTTTTTCTTTTTTACATGGTTTAAATTATATTTCTTTTCTTTTCGGGCATTCTTCATTACTTTGTAGAACAATTTTTGGTTTCCTTTACTGTCTTTATCCAGTTTTTTCCCGAATTCTTCCCACGATTTATGTTTAGATTGCTTTACCAGTTGCTTCACTATCAGTCTCTGTTTTTTATATAAACAGTAACTTTCGTCTGTTTTCTCATGTAGGTATTTCTTCCAAATGGACTTCTTGTGCTTTACTTGGTCTTTAATCTCTTGTGTCCACCATCTCGTCTGTTTTTTATTTTTTATTATTGCTATTGTTCCACAGGTTTCTGTTGCTGCCGTGAGAAGGCTGCTTTTGATTTTTTGCCACAACTGCTCTATATCGTCGTTTCCCCAATTTGCCATCACTTGCATGGCCTCTGTTTCTACTATTTGTGTATATTTTTCAGCTACCGCTTGTTCGGATAGCTTGTACGATTTAATTACTCGGTTTATTTTTACTTTTTCGGTCTGAATTTCCCTGTTTTGTGTAGGGTCTGTAACTATTTTTATTCTAGCTTCTAATAGGAAGTGATCACTATAAATTTCCGGTCCTCTCTTAACTCTCACATCCATTATTTCTTTCCTTGTTGCTTTGTTTGTTAGTATATAATCTATTACTGACCTTTCATTTCTGCTTTTGACCTCTCTCGTGTACATGTGTATGTCCTTGTGTGCGAAGAATGAATTCATGATTGCTAAATTGTTTTCTTCGCAAAATTGTATTAGTCTAGTGCCATTTCTGTTTCTGTGAAATTCGCCGAATGGTCCTATAACATCACTGTCTCCTTCTATTCTTTTGCCTACTCTACTATTGAGGTCGCCCATCACTATTAATCTTTCTTCTGTGTTTTCTATAGTATCTGTTAAGTTTTCCCAGAATTCATCCTTTATGCATGTCTTTTCGTCTTCCCCTGGTCCATACACTATTACTATTGTTATTTTTTCCTGGTTCTTCCACTTCATTTCCAATTTCAAAATTTTCTCTGATACATATTCCCATTTCCCGAGTAGCTCTTTTTTCCGGTCTGACTCCGCTGTACAGCAGTATATGTCCACCCTCCATTTCTGTAATGCCTTGCCCTTTTTTCTTTGTTTCGCATATTGCTAGTATATCTAGGTTCGCTTTTTCAAATTCCTGAATGAGTTCAATTTCCTTACCATTTATACTTCTTATATTCCAGGTACCTATCTTCATTATTTTCTCCGTCATAGTCCTATGCATAGTATGTTTATTCCTTTCATTAATTGTAACTTCGCTTATTTTTTACGCATTCCAGTCCTTGTCCACTGCCCTTATCATCCTCTTTTTGTTCGTTGCCTTGACGCGCCTTAGTTTTTTGATGTAGATACCACTTTCTTTCTTTCCTTATCTTTACTCCCTTTGTATTTGTCGCTGTTTCCTTCGTTGTATGTGCTATCTTTCTTCAATTCATCCCAGCCGTAAGTTTCGTTATTAATTGTGATTTTTTGGTAGCTTACTTTTGCTTCCTTTCCTTTATCCCTTTGTTCCTTCGCTATTTGTCTTAACTTTCTCTGTATTTCCCTTTCATGTGTTGTCATATCGTTTTCTATGTATATGTTTGTTCCTCGCAGTTTCTGCTTACTCTTCATTATCATTCTCTTTTGCTCCCAGTTTTTAATCTTAGCTAATATAATTCCTTTGTTTATTTCATACGCTTCTAAAATTGTGGTTTCTGTATTAAGTTCATCTCTTAAGAAGCTTTCCAATTCCTTAACTTCTCCCTGTTACATCGGCATTTCTTATTATTATGTTATTTCTTTTCTTTTCCTTTTCTTGTTTTTCCATTCTTTCCTCTAAGACCTGTACTTTGACAATCAATTCTTGCTTTTCTTTGTACCATTCCTCCTCTTTATTTTTCATTTCGTTTTTAATTTGTCTCAGTTCTTTATTTGTTTCCTCTAGCTCTTTTTTCAATGCCTCGTTCTGATTGTTACTTTTTTCAAACGCCATATTCATATCGCTTCTCAACTCTTGAATTGCCCTCAGCACTTCCTCCATTTCGTTATTCGTCTTGTCTACGTTCGGGGGCGATCTGCCAATAATTACACTTTTCTTAAAAATTTTATTTGCTTCCTCCTCTTGGTTTTCTAAACTTGTATCCAGTATTTTCCGTTTCGGCTCTCTTCCAGTCATGAGTTTGTGGTATCAAGCAAAATAACGTGCACTATTATTTAAAAAACTGTACATAGAAATAATGTCATATGAAATAATTTGTAAGTATAAAATGTCAATTGCATTTTGAACGATTAAATCATTACGACGTTTAAATTAAAATTTAGAATTTAACCATGCCGGTGGATTAAGGACATTTAATAGGGGGCTTGTCGGGAATTGACAAATGAATTCCAATAATTCCTCTTCTTCACTTCTTTCTTGATATCTTTTAAATATCTTACTGTTCGAATTGCTGTCTTGATGACATCTTGAATTGGTTGGTAGAGCGGATCTACTGGTGTCTCAAGTAGAAAATTCAAGAAGTTGGAGCGAAGCGAACTTTAAAGTGTTTACATTTTGAAAATCTACTCTTTTATACCTACCACAACTGTAACATTCTAATATATAATGCATGCGGCTGATACCGTGTTTGTTTAACCTCTCTACGTTGTAAAATTCTCAAAATCGAAAGGTTTTATACCCTCGACAGCCGCGGCGGCAGAGAGGAGGGGCCAAGGGGCAAGGGGCAATCGAATCAAATCGACGGCGTTATAATTTATGATTCGAAAGAAAGGTTTTTCATACTCGACAGCCGCGGCGGCAGTAAGGAGGGGGCAAGGGGCAATCATGAATCATAAATCAATACGCCGTCGATTTGATTCAATTGCCCATTGACCCTTGCCCCCTCCTCTCTGCCGCCGCGGCTGTCGAGGGTGTAAAACCTTTCGAATCATAAATAATGACGCTGTCGATTTGATCCGATTGCCCCTTGCCCCTCCTGTCTGCCGTCGCGGTTGTCGAGGGTATAAAACCTTTCGGTTTTGAGAACGTTTATATTTTTCTGTTTAGCGGTTACATACCAACATGCGATCATAAGCTGAATGTTTGTTGTATTTTCCTTTAGTTTTCAATATTATGCTTATATCTTTAAAGGATGGCGATGCATCGCTCGACCAGCAAGGAATATTTCCCGGTCAACGCGACTGTAAAAATTGGAAAAGACACTGGCTCTTTGGGGCATTTGAAAAGAAATCGAACTTTGCAGTAATAAAATATTCTCTATAAAATACTACTTCCCTCGCCTATTCTTTACTAAAAGTTGGGGAAAATAAGAGTAATTAAAAATTCTTCCTATAAATGTATAAGCGCCATCTATTTGACGACCTCTTAAGCGACATTCATATTGGCAGTTAATTGTAATTAAACCAAAAAACGCAATAAATGTACTATAAATTTATAAATATAAGAATGTTTAGTCATGTTTGCCATGTGTAAGAATATAATAACTTAATTTTATGGAAAGGTGAGTAATAGTTATGAACATGAAATGCTTAAATTAATTAGGTAATCTATTTTAGGTTAGGTATGATACTAATGGCGTTAATCAATAATATTTTTTAATTTTTACATTACTCGCAAAGAAAAGTTACGGTCCTGAAAAGTTTTACTCAGTGTCATTTAATGAGTTTTAATAAACTCTACATATGTGTAAACTATATGTACAAAATTTTAGAAAAATGTCATTTTTTGATATAATGTTATTATTCAAAGAAACTCTATCAAAAACTAAATTTCCTTTTAAAAACAAGTCAAATAATTTTTCAATACTTATTTCTCAATTCACTCTTAATACAATCATTAATTGTACCTCCATCTGAATAAATCATGAATATAAGCATATATTTACATAAATTGTATTACATAACCTTTGTTTAAGAATATTGTAGGATATACATAACAATCCAATCGGTTTGAATGCATAATGTTTGCTTTACCGTTACATGTACAAAGGTTTAAAAGTATTTGTTATATGATTAGAAAGTTGCACTTGCAGATTTTGTCACCTTGATCTGAAAAATTCCAGCACAAATATTTCTGCTGGTATTATCTGAGGCTGTTTTAGTATACACAGATGATATACAGGTGTCCAATGTAATAAATGTTCTTTAAGCATTATCTATCCTCGGAAATACTATAATTTCGTCAAAAGTTCTTTTAATTTTGGAGACTGGAGATATTATATGAAAAATAAAATAAAAGTTTCTATAATCTAGTAATACCACACTTTTAACAAAATACGATTATCTGATCACGTTTTTTTCTTTTATAACAATAGGCACAGTATTTTTCTTTAGAGACATCATATTGTGTTTAAAACTTACAAGTTCCAATTTAAAATCCAACTAATATAGTAACTTGGACCATAAATTAATTATTTATTAAAGCGCTCAAGTTGAAAATACCTAAATTCAATGTAAAAATAGTATTACAAATCAAATTTTGAGAAGATGCCGATCAAAATTGTTTAATTTATTTTATAAATAATTAAGATATGCCATATTTTCAACGAAATACATATTTGTTGGAAGTCTAATGATATTGAATGAGAAAATTCTATAAATTATAATCCATTCATTTCTTGTTACTAAGTAAACCTTCAGTATTTAAATCTGTTTAACAGTATAAAACATCAGGGAGATTTTTATGTAGTCTATCTAGATGTGAACAAAAAGTGAGTAAGTGATGTAATTTTACAGTTATTCCTACGTTTCTGCAATAATAGGTGTCCTTAAAAAAACTTTTTAAGGCATTCAGAAGAAAATCTCTGTCCCTGAAATATTTTTTTCATCTTAGGGAGAAGACTTTACCACTCAGTGGCAGAGTCGGATTACAGGGTGGACGTATCAGTTCCGGGAAATCAAATACCTCGCATTATGCATACTGTAATTGTCTTGCAACAGTATGGCTACTTCAGAAAAGGTTTGTGATTTTTTAGCTTGGATGTCAATTGGAAGATTTTCAATAATCGCTTTATAAATATTAATCTTAATGTATTCAATCCCTCACAGTACCACGAAACCGTTGCTTCTAATTGTCTTGCTAAACACAGTGTTTTCGTCTTTTTTGGTAGCCGTGACCATTTGTGCATCCAGTGGATTGAATTTGGCTTCTTTGAAAAATGTCAGAAATATATAAAAAAATATTCATCAGCAGCAATAATTTATAATAATAATATAATATATATAATATAATAATAATATGGAGAAAACTCAGTATACGGTCATAGGAGGGAAAGGACGAGATATAGAGTTAGACAGCGGAACAATATAAAATGTAAGCCAGTATGAATACCTGGAGGTCACAATAGACGAGGGCGGAAGAGACGACAAGGACATAATGAAGAAAATAGGCAGAGCAATGAATATGACGAAAGCATTACATACTACTCTGTGGAGCAAGAACCTGACAAAAAAGACAAAAACAAACATATTTAAAGCAATCATTCAACCAGTTATGACATATGGGTCAGATATATGGGTGATAGACAAAAGAATGAAGCAAAGGTTGCTTTCGGCGGAAATGACATATTGGAGAAGATGCTGCGAAATAACATTATACGACCATGTCAGAAATGATAACATCAGAGATAGAATGGGGGTGAAGGAGACTATTATAGATGCTATAAATAGGAGGCAGCTGAGGTGGTGTGGACATCTGCGTCAAATGGAGGAAGAAAGATTACCAAGAAGAGTATGGAATTGGAATCCACCTCAAAGGAATAAACGAGGCAGACCAAGAAGGAGATGGATGGAAAATATAAAAGAGGAAATGAGGAAGAGAGGTTTACGGGAGGAAGAGTGGAACGATAGAGATAAATGGCGCCTAGGATGCGAGAAGCGGAAATAACTGCAAAAGCTCGCTATAAAAAAAAGCAATAATTTTCGAAAACAATTCGGAGTATTGTTTTGACGTATCCAAATTTTCCACAGTTCTGAGCTGACAAGTTTCTGTTATGGTATGATAAGTTTGGATATCCTTCTCGCTTACACTTCATTTCATCATTTGCAGTAACGAAAACTTAATTCTACCAAACCCTCAAGTGCCTTTATGGTTTCCTACGTGTTTGTCTCCGGAGGTATACCAGATTTTGGAACATTATAAACGAATTCCCGGCCCCCAACAAAATTGTGAGATCAGAATTTTATTTATAATGTCATGAAACATTCTCGCTGTATACAGCAATCATTAAAGCAATGATACTTCTTGGCGATTTTCCTCTTTTGGTCAAAAATTTTATAACATATTAAACACCTCAGAACTCAAGTCTTAATATTTCTGTTTTTTTTTTTTACTATTCAGACTTCTGCCAGAACCATAAAAACATGTGAGTTTTAGCAACACGTACCACAATAACACCACAATACTTATAAAGGTTAACACTACTTTCCTTTATAATTATTTTCATAGGTAGGTGGATTATTTAGAAAAAAAACTATATATTTTGCCTTTTATACTTAATCTGAATTTTTGATTAGATTTTACTGTTGAACACAAATAATTGGATAAAGTGAAACAAAATATACAAGGAAGGTTTAGTATTTCAGGTTTGTGTTATATTATGGTATTTAAGTCCCATATATCTAATCATTTTATATGGTGGAAACGCGTTACATTCAGTTGCACGTCATACTAGATCCATGACGACTCGCCTTGTATATGTTGCCGGATCTATTTTTATTTCTGTCAGTGACATTTAAAATAACCAAAGAAAAAGATTATTCTCTATACAATAACTATAACGTAATATATTTAGTCTTTCTCAACTTATTTATTATATTGATTTAGATTGTCGAAAAACCTTAAATGTTCCATTACGTATCCATAACATAATTTAAAATAAGCAATACTTACGCTATTCACATTAAATTTAACACATTATAGAAAAGTTTGTAAAAAGCCTCGACTGTTTACAGAAACCTTTCGGCCTTATATTCAATGGACGCAAATAAATAATAAATACACTTCTAAGAAGCACTGTTTTTAAACAATTTATGTCAAAGCAAAAATAAATATGAAAAATTTGACAGGAAGAATATACACAACGCACGTCTTTTTGACAAATATGATTTATCTGTCAACACCGAATTGAACTATGAGTCTATTAAAAATATGTAATAAAGAAATTTAATATTGAAACGGAAATTATGTGTTTATTTGCCATGAATGCGTATATTACGATCAATTTATAAATATTCTATTTAAGCTAATGAAATAAATGCCCTCAAGTATAATTTAACAAAGTAACTTTTTTAGTTTCTCTAATACAGTTATGACAATATGTAAACGTCATCGATGACGTGCAACTGAACTTAACGCGTCTCCAGTATACATGAGTTTAATGTGATTTAACCTACGAGTAAAGAATAGAACAGGAGAGAGTCTCCTTAATAATAATATTTGTCCAAATTTGGTAACTAAATATGGCCGCCGCAAGCCTAGGCGTGCATACATATTTTGTAGAGGGTATATGTACACTTCCTGTGTTCTCGATAATCATTTAGAATAGGTTGTTAGTCCAAAAATAATTAAAGAAATATCGTGAGTGTATTATGTTTTCAATTCTTTTCTTCTTTTTAATATATTATAAACGGGTTTAAATGAAATCTGCGTCAAAAATATGACAAATATTAAATGACTTGGATATATATGTTACGACACTGAACACATAATCAGACATGTCAGATATATGACAATTTATTTAAAATACCTCTTTTTAAATTATTATTGCCTATGTTGAATGCCCATGAAATAACTTACCGATGAAGAGAAAAATTAATATTCTTTGTTCTTGCCGTTTTAGAACGACCACAAGCCACACAATTGACCATTATAGAAACACTAAAATGTCATTTTTGACATAACCGGACATAACTGACCTACCGAAAAGGGTAACTCCGTCTAAAAAATACCTATTTCACTAAAACAAAGATCAGATGAAAATGTCATAGTAGATGTTCGAATATACCACCATCCGCTTCAATACATCTCTCTAAACGAATCCTAAAATCATCAATTACGTTTCGCATCATGTTAGCATTTATTGATGCAAATGCTTCTCGGATTCTGTTCTGCAATTCTTGAGGAGTTGTAGGCGGTGTTGAATAAACTTTTGTTTTGACGTATCCCCACAGGAAGTAGTCACAGGGGGCCGGTCAAGGTATTGGGCCTCCTCTTCCTACCCATCGAGGTCTAAAAGTTGTATCTAATTGAGCACGGACTGGTCTAGCAAAATGTGGCGGCGCTCCATCTTGCATAAAGACCATTTCATTTCGAAGTATACGTGGTAGATGTCCAATTAAATTGTGAAATTCATTTTGTAAAAATAATAGGTACATGGCGTCATTCAAATTTCCATCAAAAAAGTGAGGCCCTATTACATGCTCTCCGATCACAGCACCCCACACATTAAGTGACCACACACGCTGGTTAGCAACATGCCGGACCCAGTGCGGATTTTCAATTGCTCAGTAACGCATATTGTGGCGATTTACAACACTATTGCTTTTAAACGTTGATCCATAAGAGAAAAGCATTCTCCTGATAAAATCTGGTTCATCTTCAATGGTTTGCAGCATGAAGTAACAAAAATGTAACCTATGTCATCTTCAGATAACTCTTGGTGCAAAGAAATTTTAAAAGGATGATGTTTTTTTGATTTTAATATTCTATGGATGGAACTTCCTGAATCCTGCACGTCCAAAACTTGAGAAATATTTCGTACACTTCTTGTTGTATTCTGTTCGAATGCCTCCACTACAGCACCCACTATTTCTTGATTCCCGGTGACTGGCGTTCCTTTACACGCTTTAATTCGCGGACACTTCCTGTGTCTTCAAATAAATTTATTCTTCTTTTGACTTTACATTTTGAAATGCCTTCGTTCGGGTGACGTTCGACAAAAACCCTTACGGTTTCGTTTAAGTCCTTCTGACTTTCACCATAAGCGAAAATGATCTCTTTTTTGAGATACATAGACAATTCAGCCATTTTTATTCGAAAAGGAAAACAAAAAATCTGTTACTGAAATGTCAACAATGACATTTGACTTTTTCAAAAATTATGAGGGATGTACAAATTAAATCCCGGCAACGTTATTCAATTGTTCTCAAAGGTCTCCATGCAGTAATTGTCTTAATAATTAATTTAAATTTTTAGCAAAATAATTTGATTTTTCTCTGAAACCAAAATTTTGTTTTACTTAATTTTTTCTCTAGTGGCTTGATTTTTGGTGCTTAACCATCTAAAGATATTTTCGTGGAATTTGGAAAAAAGAACGATGAGTAAAAATTACATTTTTTAACTTTCACTAATTTTAAAAGTAACACAACAATCCTCATTCAAAAAATTCGTTCAATAATAATGGAGATATATGACTCGAAAGTCTTAGCTGGGACATCCTATATAATGGAAATCATTTGGTATCCGTTTTTATTTTGTCACATTTAAAGAATTGCTGTAATGAAACCTACTATGATGCTCTTATTTTAGTCCCATTCATCGTGAAACCGCAAATAAAAATTAGGTAATCTCATAAGCGGAAAGTGTCTTAATTTTATTTTATTTGACATTTTGTAGTTTGAAATTGCTGTTAACTGTATTTGCAAGAAACATGGGTTTTTGTATACCAGCTGAATGTATTTGAAATATTATCCGTAGTAGGGTAAGGTACTATGCTAGTTTTAAATAAACTGGAAACACCACACAATATTCATAAACGAAATGCATCTGGTACTATAACCTGGCTAGCCTACTTTTTTTTAATACGACATGGTGCTATTTGCTTATATAACACCAGAGCAAGCTAGCCGGTATAAAATTTGTCTTCTGAATGTCACCAAGATACACAGCACTCCTGGCTGCCTATATGTTCAGGCATCCATATTACGAGTTGATAAACGTCTTGCCGGTGACATCAATGTCAACACGTTCGGGCGGTTTTAGGTTAAAACAGAAATATGACGGTTACAGTGTGGTGCCTTGGGGACAAAAGACTCAATGCTCAACAACTAGCACAGCGAAGAAAAAAAACGTGAGTACTTCTTATTGTTTTAATATCACTTGTTGCTCTTTGAATATACTGCTTTCCCTACCTTATTGTCAAACGGTAAAAGTAAAGAAAAACACGTGTAGAAATTCATTTGAAAAGAACAGAATAGTTAACTTTTATTTCTACTAAAACAATGTTACATAATGTCGAACAACTAAACAATTCAGCAATTAAACTATTGATACAACCGATACAATTGATACAACTGATACAATTGATACAATTGATACAATTGATACAATTGATACAATTGATACACAATTTCGTTTATTATTAATTTACAATTTACAAATTCTATGTACATAAGTAAATACAAAACAAATACACGTCAATGACCTCTATAAGTCATGATTGAAACTAAGTCAGAACGTATATACACAGTTAGTCCCTGAACCATCATTTACGGGTCCCAGAGTGTTCCATTTATTAATATAAATAAAATGATACTTGGAATATAATACACGTCGGTCAATTTGAAGTAAAATGTATGCTCGGGTTTATTTAAATTATTCTACAACTAATCTCCGTGTATTGTCATGCTCGCAGAAGAATCTTTACAAGTTTATTGCGACTAAAAATTATTCAACCGGCGTAGATTTGAACATCCGACCGATAGCTATACGGTGAAGCGCTATTATCTCTATGTTTATTGCGGTACAGAGTGCGAACAACATATTTGAATTTTTCCGGCGCGTTACATATAATATTTGAAATTTAACATCTCTGAAAAATAAAGAATAAATATTAAATGCGGAAATATATATAGTCACGGCATTTATAGCCTGACTTTGACGGGAATTTAGGTTGTAGCGGTAAAATGGCTCTTCCTCCACGACCCTGGGTCTGAATGGAAAAGACACTTTCGGATGTGTTTAGCGGATTTTAAAACGATTATTTCACGGCACAAAAGACCTGAATATAATACGTTCCTAGGATTTGAACCAGACTCTCTCACGCCATCAAGGCTGAGTAGAGAAAGGTAAAGGTAGCGGTCGGATAGGAGAATAAAATGAACGAGACCCACTTGCTGGGGCCTTTATATATCCGTAAACCCCCTATGTCTGTAGGAAAAACTTGTTCAAAACATACAATTTGCGCGCGACTCGGAGCATGACGTACACATTCGGTATTTTTCCATTGAAAATAAACAAATAACATGAATTATCATTACAAATAAATATATATACAGGTCCGTCCAAATCACTTTATACAACATTTGAACAAAATAACACACATACATTTAATTTAATATTGATAAATAAATTAATTATGGACCTAAAAAATGTTAATTTGTACAATTAACGAGGACTTCGTTGCCTCCACTACAGCACCCACTATTTCTTGATTCCCGGTGACTGGCGTTCCTTTACACGCTTTAATTCGCGGACACTTCCTGTGTCTTCAAATAAATTTATTCTTCTTTTGACTTTACATTTTGAAATGCCTTCGTTCGGGTGACGTTCGACAAAAACCCTTACGGTTTCGTTTAAGTCCTTCTGACTTTCACCATAAGCGAAAATGATCTCTTTTTTGAGATACATAGACAATTCAGCCATTTTTATTCGAAAAGGAAAACAAAAAATCTGTTACTGAAATGTCAACAATGACATTTGACTTTTTCAAAAATTATGAGGGATGTACAAATTAAATCCCGGCAACGTTATTCAATTGTTCTCAAAGGTCTCCATGCAGTAATTGTCTTAATAATTAATTTAAATTTTTAGCAAAATAATTTGATTTTTCTCTGAAACCAAAATTTTGTTTTACTTAATTTTTTCTCTAGTGGCTTGATTTTTGGTGCTTAACCATCTAAAGATATTTTCGTGGAATTTGGAAAAAAGAACGATGAGTAAAAATTACATTTTTTAACTTTCACTAATTTTAAAAGTAACACAACAATCCTCATTCAAAAAATTCGTTCAATAATAATGGAGATATATGACTCGAAAGTCTTAGCTGGGACATCCTATATAATGGAAATCATTTGGTATCCGTTTTTATTTTGTCACATTTAAAGAATTGCTGTAATGAAACCTACTATGATGCTCTTATTTTAGTCCCATTCATCGTGAAACCGCAAATAAAAATTAGGTAATCTCATAAGCGGAAAGTGTCTTAATTTTATTTTATTTGACATTTTGTAGTTTGAAATTGCTGTTAACTGTATTTGCAAGAAACATGGGTTTTTGTATACCAGCTGAATGTATTTGAAATATTATCCGTAGTAGGGTAAGGTACTATGCTAGTTTTAAATAAACTGGAAACACCACACAATATTCATAAACGAAATGCATCTGGTACGAATATTGTTTAACAGGTAGTTTGAAAATCATCGCTTCTGGAAATTGTTTCGAATCCGATTTTCAACATATTTGTATATTTTGCAAATGTACCTGGGTCTTTTAATTACACAGAAATTAGCAAATGATTGATTCTCGAGTAGAAGACCTACTTTAGTTAGAAATTTTGAAAAACCTAATTTTAAAGTTCTCAACTTAACTTTTGAATCCTTTAAGTTGTATTATTTAGGAATTTGTGTAGTTAACAAGATATACGTAAAACATGGTTTCTTCCTTCAAGTAAACTATTACATTTTGTTGACTGAAAAGTTATCCAGAATTTGAGAGAGAGGATATTTATACGTTTTGGTACTGATAGCTTTAATCGTTTGGCCGCTATTGGAACCAGACCCTGACAAATATACTGGCACATACACTCGGGGAGAGAAAGAGGGGAGGGAAAGGGTTGAAGAGAGAGATGTGATTGTAAAAACCAGCTTTTCGTTATCTGGGAATTTCGAAACGTGGATACCTTCAAAAATCAAGAGGTCAAAAATTTTCATCATTAAGACAATACATACTTATGGTAGTAAAAATAATATTTATGTCATATTAGGAAAGACTAAGTTTGGGTAATTACTTACACTACACGTTTACGTTATATTACGAAGGCGTATTTTTATGTTAGCTACCAAGCCATGAAACAAAAGAGTGACGATGTCGAACAAATTATTGAAAAATTATGTCACTGTTAGAAGTGCATGTGCTAAGTTGTGTTTAGTTTACGCTGTGTGTAGAGATTTGAGACTGTCCATTTCTCGATAAAATGAGTGAAACTAAAGTTGAGCATCGCAGCGTAATAAAGTTCCTGACAACGGAAGGCAATGGTTCAAAACCAATTCATGAAAGAATGGTTGCTGTATATGGGGAAGATACACCATCTTATTTCCAAGTAAAATATTGGTATAAACTCTTTCGATGATGATGACCCAAAGTCCGGACGACCCGTTGAAGCTCGAACTGAAAACATTGTGCGAAAAGTCGAAAATTTGGTACTGAAAGATCGGCGTGTAAAGATCTCTGTCATTGCCAATGACGTCTGTATATCCGAAACAAGTGTTCTCAAAATTTTGCATGACGATTTGGGTATGAAGAAGGTGTCTGCACGGTGGATACCCAGATTGCTTACACCTGAACAAAAACTGTGCAGAAAAGAAGTTTCTCAAGAAAATTTGGTCAAGTTGGAGAGGGACAAAACATTTTTATCTCGAATTATTACCGGGGATGAGACTTGGGTATATTACTGGGACCCTCCTACTAAACAAGAATCCATGTAGTGGGTTCATAAGGGCTCTCCAAAAAAGGCCAAGACACAATTTTCTGGAAAAAAACTGATGGCAACTGTTTTCTGGGATGCTGAAGGTGTTTTGCTTATTGAATATATGCCAAGAGGGTCTACCATAAATGGAGTGGCCTACGAAAACACAATTAAAAATTTAAAAACTGCTCTGGAGGAAAAACGCCCGCAATCTTATCCACAAGAAACTTGTTGCTGCACGACAATTGTCGGGTTCATAAGGCAAACAAAGTTCAGCAGATAATCAATGACTGTGGGTTTATAGAGTTAAGGCATCCACATTATAGCCCCGACCTAGCGCCGTCATATTTCTTCTTATTCAAAAATTTAAAAAAGCATCTCAGAGGAAAGCGTTTTGCTTCTGATGAAGAACTCAAAGAAGCTGTTGAAGAATATTTTGCGGGGTTACCGAAGCAATTTTTTTCTGGGGGTATGGGGCAACTGGAAAAAAGATGGAATAAGTGTACTAGTGTTGAAGGGAGTTGTGTAGAAAAATTAATTTTTTTGTTCTCTTATGTGCTTTTTTTCATGGCTAGGTAGATAACATAAAAGTACGCCCTCGTACATAAATCACTTATTTTTTAAAACTATGATAACATTGATTCGAATCTAGAACAAGCCTAGAAATTTGATAGTATCAAGCTGTCTACTTTAAGATAGTGACAATTAAAAGAAGACTAGCACCGCCACAAAACAACTTGCGAAAATAAAGAAACCTTCTAGATCATGTGTTCATTAGCAAACAAAATAATGAGGGAACACTACATGCTTCTACAGATTTACAGGGAGCACTTTCTGGCGCATCACGGGAGAGAGTTGAGATTAAGCGGAAAAAGGCTGAATAACAAGCGGTCCTTATGTGATCATTAACAGCATGAAACCAAGACATTTAGAATGTCATTAATAAAGAAATATTATCGAAATACATATTGGTTAGGCAGAAAAACCTAAAATGAGTAGAAAGAGCTTAACGTGTTTTTGCATAAAACGTCTTGGGGAGATGTGAAAAAGACTTACAGATAAATATAGAAAAATTGATGATAGTACATGAAAAAAATGCGATGACAATAAATCCAATGTAAGTAAAGTCGTAATTGTTACAGAAGAATAACAAAAACTAGACATACGTATAAGTAGGTAATACAAAAATAATACTTTGACTATTTAGATGCTGCAATAGAAAGAGACAGAAGCAAATCAAAATTAATGGATGAATGCAAGAGCAATCAGTTTGTAGTTTAAAAAAGATATTTACAAGTTGTTGTTTCTTAATATAAAATAAAAACTGTCTATTGACAGACAATTACTAACCTTTTGCTGTGAAAAAAGTATATTGACGATACGGCAGCCTAATATTAAAATACAAGCTGCAGTATTAAAGTACCTGAGAAGAACAAAATAAATTAGGAAACGAGATCGAATTATGAACGATCTTGTAGGAATCGATTTAAGAGCCTACACCAGCAGGTCGGTCACCATCTACGGTTTTTACGGTGTCAAGGGGAAGTAAAAAGTGTGTTATTAGTTTCTGCCAGACATCTAAACGTTTGTGTCGTGGGGCGATCGTAACGTAAAAAAATGAGGTGTGGCCACCACACGACTTTCTTATACAACGTTTCAAATTATAGAATTTTAAGAATTTTTTTTACAAAAATTATTCAAAATCCTATTCTAAGTACTTCTATTATCTTAATAAATCTCTATAGGAGCACTTTTTTGATAATATCTTGCAAACAAGGTATTAGCAAAAAAGTGCTCCTCGCTAAGAGTAAAAGTGCTACTTCCGGTCCGAATTTTGAAATTTCAAATGTACAAAAAATATTGCAAATCCAGTTTTAAATACTTTTGTACTCTTGATAAATTTATATAGAATGCATAACTTACGACAAATTTGCAAAAAATCGCTATTCGATAAGAGTAAAAGTGGTACTTCCGGTCTGAATTTTGAAATTTTTCTTATACAAAAGATATTGAAAATTATGTTCTAAATACTTTTATACCCGTAACGTACTTGTCTAAAAAGCATGACTTGCGAAATATTCGCAAAAAACTGATTTTTGATAAGAGTAGAAGACCTACTTCCGGTAGGAATTTCGGAAAACTTTTTTGAATAAAATTATTCTTAATTTTAATTTTAAGTATATATGAATTCTTTATAAATTTGTTTAAACTTAGTATTTGACGAAATATTGGCAAAATTCGATTTTTTTGCTGAAGTAAACTGCTACTTTCGGTCTACCGATTTTACTGAAAAACTAATCAGATCTCAAGAGGGAGATTATACACGTAAATACAAAATTTGGAATTGATATCTACAGCGGTTTGGCCGCTATCGTGGTCACACACACACACACAGACAGACAGACACACAGACAGACACACAGACATTTTTTTAAAAACCACTTTTTCGGTATCAGGGGACTTCAAAACGTGGACATCTGCAAAAATCTCGAGGTCGAAAATTTTCATCATCACAATACCTCCTTATACTACGTATAAGAAAGTAAAAATTTGTAGTGGACTAAAATCGCTACCCTATTTCCCTTGTTTCTGGTATTGTCAGTTGTGTGATGTCTAAGACCAGTGATATGGAAGGTATACCTGGTGAACAGTAATAAGCTGAACACAAAATAAACAGAGATTGTATTCAACCTTACATTAGTATAAAAGAATATATTAAACTAGTTTATAAAAGAAACATTCAAGCAAATATATTTAAAATTTGCCACTTATTTATGATTTATAGCATTGACTTATTAGAAAGAAGTCTTTTTGCGGTTTTTATACTTTTGTCTTTTATTTGTCAGGTGAACCAATGTTTCATTCAGGTATCGGCTTCGTTATGTAATTATTTTAAAGATATTTGCGAGAATGAATTAGATATTAATTCTTCGTCTGGAGTAAATATGTGTTATTATTATTATTATTATTATTATTATTATTATTAAATTTTAGTTGTTACTTATTATTTATCGCCGTCATTTGTATTTACCTTACATGTTGAAACTGAGGAATATTTAGAAAGAGCAAAAAAAATCACGGAATAAATTTAAATGCAGGAGACAAATATCCGAAATTTATTTGCTTTCCAGTTGACCAGTCATTGCTTCATATCGCTAGTCTTAGTACGTGAAGGCTATAAGAGGCACATGTATTTTAAATTCCGCATATATATTCAATATATTTCAGGCAACCCGACACAGGGCGTTCGATAACTTTTCTCAAGTATAACCTCAAATTAAACATTGTTTTTTTTGCAACTGAGAAGTTCCCCTTAAATCATTCTAGTGCATCGACTCACCGCATGGGCGCCAGCGGACGGTACATTTTTTCATAAAAACTTAAGAAGCATTTTATGAAAAAATATCACAATAAAAAAAAATTTGAATTTGGAAGAAATCCTAGAAAAAAGTGCACTTTTTGGGAAAGTAAGTTACATTGCCATAAATATTTTCATTTAAAGTAAAAAATGTTTTTTTTAATTAAAATTTTGGAAAATAACTTTCCCCTGTTCTTTATTTCTTTTCCATTCTTTTTTATAAAAGAGCATTTTTAATTTAAATTAATAATAACTGACAGAAATTGTTCAGCAAGAACGGACCACGTAGTGGGACAGATGTAGCTTCTTAAGGGTAAAACCTATATTACACTTCGTTGAAGAAAGATGATCAGTAGAAGGGGACAAGAGGTGAGACCATACGCAAATTATGAGTGAGAGAAGATCAGTTACATAATTTTGGAAAGCTAAAATCTAAATAATAGAAATAAAGACCATCCAAGTGCAATATGAGACAAATTCTGAAGAAAACCAGAAAGGCACTAATTTTGCGCATGGTTAAGAACACACTATTATGATAGAAGGCAATTAGATTACAAAATGTTTGGAAAAATCAGATTTTTGGTTACCCGGGAAATCTAAACGATGTAAAGTTGAATTGACTAAGTGTTTCATATAATAAATTGAATTTGCGACATTCTACGCATGAGTTTTTTTTTTGGTTTATAACGTTTTAATAATAAACTAAAGATTTAGATACTTGAACGGTGTAAAACAAAAGCAAATTACTTATCTATTTCCTATAGAATTATTATTATTATTATAAGTCTGCGCTGTTCACATATAATTTTTATTGCTCTGAATGCAAATGAAAAAGATATATGATTGCCATCCTTTGTATAGTGGTCTATACCCAACGTGTGTATGTGTTAATTAAAAGTAAACATCAAAGCAACTTGCACAAGAAAACCTGATCGAAAGCAATGCGGTTTGAGTATAAAAAATATGGCACATTTACCTTCAACTTATTGTTAGACAATTCTCCATATTATTATAATATTTTCAGTATCACTTATTTAGTCCTTTAACAGTTCTGTAGTTAGTTATAATAAACGAAAACACACGACATACAAGCGCACTTACATATGTTCTTCGCTTTCATATGTACTTAAAGTAAATATCATGTCTTTGAATTGAGGTTATTAAAAGCATCGTCCTTGGTCTGTATGTCTTTTATTAATCGATTGGTATTCTATTAATACACCTTCATTTATCTCGTCCCGTTCAAGTATTTCTGTTGTTCACGCACTATTACTCGCAGCCGTTGTTATTACCGCTGTTGATCTTAACAATTCATGCGGTGTTCTTGGACTCCCTTGCCTTTACATTCTCCGGTTCGATGGTCCTACTCTTCTCCGGCACGTGAAAACACCAAGAGCAAGAACGTCTGGTCGTGTAGTCTGGTTTGACGAGTCACCTATGTGCGGCCAGTCGGCAGGTTTCGTTCTCTAACCTCCCCCTTCCATCGTTTCTGCACACTTCTGGTGCTCCCACTTCATGCACAAGGGTCAAATTTATACCTTGTCCACGGACATCAAGTACTACTCTAGATGATAATTGGCGAGCGTCGGTTGGGCTTGTGGGATTCGTAGGTGATTACTTTTTTGTTGTTGTTATTGTTGGTTTCGCGGAGCAGGCTGAATTCATGCGGACCTGTGCGATTCTTTGTGAAAATACGCCCTTAATTAGGACAAGAGCACTCAAGAACTCCGAATATACATTTTTAAGTTAACGCTCTACGAATTCATGAAATATTGATTCACTTTAATTGGTGGTTAAATTTTATTTCGCTTCGTTGATCTATAACGTTATAAGTTTCAAAGTATACCATTTTGGGGGGAAAAAACATTGAAAAATCAATCAGGATCGCTGATCAGTGCTGAGAGTATTTGTCAATCAAAAAATTGCTAAATATTTGCATTTTCTAAACGGATTCTTGGATTATACAGGTTGTTTTATATAAGTAAACTATTACATTTTTACTATAGACCATCTCAACTTTAGTACCTATTCAGTACAGTCTACTATGGGATATATACCTCTTTTACTACTGTAAGCAATTTGTAAACTATCTTTTTTTATTTCAAGGCAATGATGTCAGTTCGATTTATTATGTTTACGGTTGGTGTTGTAGGTTGGTGTAAGTATCACAACATAACCTTCCTGTCAAATGTCAAATTCGTTGCGTGCTTTGTTTGGTTTACGTTTGTGCATTTAAAGATTTCTGATATTGTTCATTAATCGTTGTTCTTATAACGCACTTATTTTTCAAGTTTAGTAGTGCCAAGTGACCCTTTAAATATGTATAATTATAAATCATAAATAAAAACATTTCTTACAAAGTACCTACATAGCGCCGCTAGCGCGATGGTGTCGGCAGCAAAACGACATAAACGTGAAAATTTTAGTCGGAAAGAAAAGCAGATGATAAATAAAGTCTTTAATTGCTTTTTTGAAAAAGGTATGACTGTCAATACTGCAGTTTCATCATTGTGATTTAAACCCTATTGAAATGGTATGGGCACAAGTTAAAAATTATGTTAAGATGAACAATTCAACTTTTAAAGCTAAAGATCTGTTAATTACAAGAGGTTACAACATTGTCACAGTTCATTATTGGCAGAATTATGTCGAACATGTCAAAAAAATCAAGAATGATATGTGGATAGTAGATGGACTGCAAGATAACGTTGAAGAATTTATTATCCATCTGGGATCTTCATCTTTATCTGACGACGCCTTAACCCATTTGTTCCCACAACTATTTTTTTTTACAAAATTTCAATAAGATCGTTTTTTTCTTATTAAAGGTATGCCCAAAGAACAAAATATGACAGTTTTTCGATAAATTTTTGAATAGAATATGAAAAAAAAGGTATGTACTCAAATGAGTACAACGGGAATATAGGGACGTTAATGAAAATATAAATTATATAATATTTAGCTAATTTATTTTAGTGATTTACAATAGAAAATGTTATTCACTATGGAACTTTATAAAACATTCCCTTTCTAAACAAATTGTAACATTACACTTCATACAAATCCACCTAGCTCGTTGATGGCACTTGCGACAGCGCAATTGCTTTTCAATTTTTTTGGGAAAATGCCCTCTTTGATCTTCTACAATACTTCTTGGGACAGTGCTTGGGTGCCTGGAGTGTTGAGTTTTCTCATAAACTCTCAAGTAATGCCTTGATATACTTCTTATAAAGTTGAGCAAACCCATATTACCGCCTGCCAATGAATGTAACCTCCAGGCGTTGATTGCTGCAACATTCAGCATGTGGGTCCAAAAGGGCCACCACCACTTCTTACCTTGGATGGACACTCGGTAATTATTTACAGATTGGTCTAGCAAGTCTACGCCGCCCATAGCTGAATTATAATTGGCAAAGAGACGAGGTTGAGGTACATCAATTTTTTCTTTCTGTTCCTTGGACCAACGTTTTACATTTGAAAGGGGATGAATACTGTCGTAATTGGTCATCATAGACACGATACTGTTGTCCTTCCATTTTACTAGAAGTAATGAATGTTCATTATCGTATTTGTATTGAAAAAAACCGCGAGTTTCTTTTTTCAATTGCTGCTGATCAGGCAAAGGACATTTTTTGTGCGATTGTCCCTCACTGTCCCCGTCACTCTATAGCCCAAGTCCCTAAGAGTTTTCAACAAACCGTGACTTGTGAAGTAGTTGTCGAAAAATATTATATAATCTTGCGGTTCTGTCACTACTTTTAATAAGTCCAACACAACTTTAGACCCTAAAGGTAAATTTTGATCCGTCCCTTTTCTATTTTGTTTTGCCCCACAGTAGGTATCGAACTGATAGCAATAACCAGAAGAACTGCAAATCATCCAGTCTTTATAGCCGAAACGCACAGGCTTTCCACGGATAAATTGTTTTGACGAGTGATGTCCGAAGTATTTTACCATAGCCTCGTCAATGGAGAGCTTGCCATGGAATATACCCCACTGCAAGAATCGCTTATTCAGTTTTTCCATGAGAGGACGAATTTTATACATCTTGTCGTTTTTATCAACTGTTTCGTTATTTGCTAAATGAAAGTATTTTTTTATTTCATAATATTTATTGCGGGACATACTACCTCTAACTAGTGGTATGTTTAGATCTTCATCTGTACACCAATATAATTTCTCTCTTGGTAATCGATGATATCCAGTGAATAATAAGAAACCTATAAATATTTTTATCTCGTTGTTTGTTACAGTAAATGAATGATTGTTTTGCTGAGCAGCATATCTCTGGGTTTCTTTGATAATATAAGTTATTATTTCATCGTCAAATAATTTTTCAAAAATCTGGACAGGATTTAGTCCTGCTAATTCTTGTTTGACAATATCTTCGCGAGCTAAATATCCATTTCCTTGGTTCATTGTGATATCAATTATTTCGTCAGTCCAATTTGGTTCTTTTTCTGCAATTTTTCCCTTTTTCGTAGATGATTCACCAGTATTACTAATACTGCGTAACATACTCAACGGAATATTATCTTCTGGGTCACTCTCTGTACTGTCCTGAGAAAAAATTTCAACAGCACCAGGAACATCGAATGGGAGGGTATCTGCTTGAATATCATCTTCATCGATATCGTCCTCATCTGTTTGATAAATCGGCATCCGGTGGTATTATAACGATATCAATATCTTTTTCATTTTTAGTAATATCGTCTATGGCAGCTTGCAAATTCTGGTAGGATCTGCCATAAACATATTAGTGCTGATGGGCTTGGGATCCATAGTAATTTATCTACCAAAAATAAATACAGCTCTAACAACGTATTGTTCCCGCTGTGAGTACACCTATATGTAAGTATGAAAAAATACCAGTGCATGTATTTTATGTAAAATTCACAAAAATAATAGTAAAACATACATACCTCAGTAACTAATTTTAGTAGAATAAAATGTTTTTTTTTTATAGATAGGTAAAAAATAACAAAAAGTTACACAGTCACACTGGCACAATTTGTAGCAAAAAGTAAGGTTACGTTTTCCATACATAAAAGCGACATCTAGTGGCCAATTTCTAAAAGAATATTCCTTCTTTAGTGTACTTTGCATCGCCACTAAGCATAGAACTCCGAATGTACCATATGGAGCTTAAAAAATATTTCATTAACCGTACTCAAATGGGTACACTGGGAACAAATGGGTTAAGTGGCTCTTTAAGCGATTAATTTTTGTGGAGTGTGTTTCATATCAGCTTCATACAATTTCTTGCCCATTCTTTGTTACTCTGCTGTTGTTTTTAATATTAGTATCGGCTTAAATTAAAATTAAATTGAAATATAGGACATTTACACTATGTATCCCTTAATCCAGATAATCCATTGCGCAGTTTTCCATGTACGTCGCAGTAAGTTCAACGCAAGCTTAAGTTGACTAAATAAATTTAGTAAGAGATATGGTATTCGTTTAAAGTTAGTGGAGATAAATTATCTAGCGATTCAGATGTCAAACCGTTTCTTTAAAAATTAGCGAACAAAATTAGGGAGATGCATTTGAAGCCGAATCAGATTTACAACGCAGAAGAAATCCGCATTGCTCTGGATATTTTTGCCAGATCGTACAATAGTGGCTCAAGCAAAGAAAAGAACGGCACCGGGACGTAGAAGTGTCTACGGAAAGGATAACCTTCCTTCCCTGTATAAATGGTGATGGCAATTCATTGTTTCTGTACATGCATACAGTGGGCTGAGGAAAATGGTGCTGAATTAAATACCTTCTTGTCCATACAATGAATGCTGCGCGAACCGCATATCTCATCACCCTAATCTAATAAAGAAATTACCAACATATTAAACAAATATCATTCAGGACCTTTTAACTTTCGTGCCAACTATATTTTTATCTTTTTGGGTTCTTCTCTTTTGAGTATTAATCTTTAAGCATTTTATATCCAAACTTCTCAGTACTTCGCGAATTTCTTGATCGATTCTTCTATTATGGTGTCAGCGTTGCTATAGCTTTGACTTGCTCCTGCGATAATTATTGTGTTACTTTTGCAGCGTTTAACTAGTGTAATAACCCACTAATTGGCTAGACCCCGTATATTAAGTACATTTATTATAATTACATTATAATAAACGCAATACTCAAGACAAAGGTTATTGCCGAGTATACAAATATGCACGCGTAGCATGCCTTCCAATGCCCATGCATGAGAATCCACGATGCCGATGAACCGGCGACGTAGATAATTAGTTTAAGTAGGTTAATATAGAAATATGTTATAAATAGTAGTGTAAGTTAGTTTTAGGGGCATTCACATTAGAGATTCGATTAGATTCATTGATACGTTTATTAATGTAGAAACAATGTATACATACATCGCACATACACATATTTAATCAATACAGTTTAGTTAGTAGATAGGGTGATGTGCTTTAATTAAATATCCCAAATCATCCCCTATCCTAAACCGACGCTTCATAAATACATTTGCAGAACAAATAGAGATGGTGCCCAAAAAGAGATTAGCCGACAGGACCAGGCTTATCACACTAGCATGTTTATTTTTTTAGAGCATTTTGAAATATTTTTAGACATTGCAGAAGTTTTTTTCTAAATTTGCTACCAGCACCATATCGGCAGTAAACGGTGACTCCTCAATAGCCACCATTTTCAATTTATATAGATTTATATAAATAAATTTTCTGCATTTTCTGATTTTGTAAGAGCGGCTGTAAATGACAGTGTGGTTGTCTATTTTCTGTTATGCCTCTACGTCAAGATTACATATTAGAAATGTTGTACTTGCACGATTCTTTAAGATAATAGCTACGAAGAATTTATTGTTTTTATCAATTATGGCTGAAAATAGGGCATTTTCACGGCACAAAATACAATCATAACTATTGCTGGTGGACATTGTGGGCATGAATAGTATGTTTGAAGTAATATGATTCAATAAGGAAAAGAGTTCACACTATGCATATACGTGTCCACATAAAAAATTGCCTATAATTCATTTTGAATTATCATCTTCCTCTCTTTTATGATTTATCACTCCTGGGTCGGTTGGCACATTAGTCTACCTCGTTAGTCTTTGTTCTTAAAACGAAGGATTTTCTAAGACAAGATGCAAGTAGCGGTCTATCCCATGATAGTCTTCCGAGTTTGCTTATATCTCCAAGGTTATACCATCTTATTTCTCAGCAGCACCATACCGATAATGACCCATGTGTTTGAAACACGTGTCTACGGTTGCAGAATTGATGAAATTTCCATTAATTACTTTTTTCTCTTAATTCCTATGAGCGATACCTCTTTTTTACATATAAATATATATAATTCTTGCTTTGACAATGTTTCTTTTCTTATTTTCAGATGACTAACAACCTGTTGATCTTTCAATTCTTCAAAATAATTTTATTTCGAAATAGTTCACTAATACTTGTGTCCCTTTCCGACAAACCGTTGTCATACGGCATGATTCTGGTACGATTCATTTTTATGTAATTCTAATATTTTTCTATATTCTCTATTTCGTCATTTTATGCTCGTATTTTGTTATGGTTTTCTTGGAACTGTAGCAGGATATATTTTTTCAACTGAACCCACCAAATATAATAATAATAATTGCTTGATAAAATTATTTTCTGAAGCAAATTCAGAACAAATGTATGTAAGATGATTATAATGTATAAACCAAAAGAAACATAATATATTATATAACTTATTTTTATGTGCCAATTTCGAAACTAAATTACATAAATTATTGTACATGAAATTTACATATATAATTAAACAGAAATAAACTATGTGCTTGGATTTACGAAAAGTATCAGTACTTATGTTACATCTAGCCTGACGAAATTCTTAATGACACAGATATTTTGACGACTGTCCTCCTTAGACCAGCTTCATTTGTAGTGATTTTTCAATAAGTCATGCGCGCAATTCCATATAGCGTATCTACTTCATATGTGTGTATATGTTAAGTGTAGTAATTACTCAATTCGAACACCATTCCACCCGACTAATGCCTCATCTACAACAACATAACGACATTACATCATCGTCGGCATCATTTTGTTTTCTAAATCGTGCTGAAGAAGTCTTATAAACTGTGACCTATGATCGCTGTGGGAGGTTTGCATCAAGCGGCATGAAGAGCAGCAATAATCAACAATCTTTTATGGTGTAGCATTTTGTAGGATAAGGTGTATGTACGAGGAGTCGATTATATATTCTTAGAATTGGCAGTTTTTAATGTAGATGCAATTTTTCATTACATATTTTTTTATTAACTAACAGTTTGTGGTGTCGCGTAATGCGTAGTGTAATTTCTTTAGAAAAGACATAAATTTACTAGAAAATTTAAAAAACTACTTAATAATAATTTTTTTTATAATTTTTCGACCACTGAGAAGCGCTTTTCCAAAACTTTTAACACAATAGAACAAAGTGTATTTGAGATATAATTTCTATATAATTTCTAAACTATCTAAAAAACTCTTGCATAGAAGTTTAATAAAAAAATTTATTGCCTCCATGAAAATATAAGCAATAAGTTTTGATGTTAAGTGTAAGCGTGTGATGTTTTTGTTGACCCGAAAAAAAGACAATGCAGTTGCTCACACTTTAAATTCTTTTCTTTGGATACTTAAGGGGATATTAAAGCGGTCGAGAAAGCAAGATATCGAATTTATCAGTTTTTTTTACTATTGTTCAAGATGGAAATGTGAAATTTTCTGTTGTTACACCCTCAACAACGTCGCAACTAAAAATAAATCTTAGGTAAGTTACGGTATAGGGAGATCACTGTAGTGAGGTGGAAATATTTGAAAATCGCAGGGCCGAGCTAACTCAAGTCGCAGATGGCGTGACGGTTCAAGAAATTAAACTTTATGAAAAGAGCGTCGGTTGGCGACGACGCTAGCGACGTTGTCTCTGGGCACCAGGACACTACGCTACCTAGGAGGTAACCTACCTGCGTTCTCTATGAACTGCCACTGGATGTGTTCCTCCAGTGAGATACACCTACGGATCACCCTGTATGGGTCAGATACACAAACCTTATCCAAGTGCTAGTCACGTAGTAAGATATTAAGGTTAAAAAGAAAAGAAAGAGAAAGATGGATTGTATGCTATATATTAATTAAAAAAAAAAAAGATTATCAACTCACAATGATTCAACAAAATTACGCAAAAAATTATATCATATGTTACAAAACTGACATGAACCAAATCTTTATTTTAAGGTATTTACGAAATTTATTTTGACTTAAAAGTTGTCAAAAAAAATTAATTAACACAATGAAACATTAGTGAAATTTTCAAATAAATGAAATATATTGAAATTGAAAGTTTAAATGTGCGGCAAATTTATTCTTAAATTACTTGTTTTCAAATCTTATCAAAATAAAGTAGAACAGTTAGAAAATTGACAAATCCTCCGCTCTTGTTATCAGAGGTAGGTCGGCAGCTGAAACGTTTCGTAAGCCTTACAAGCTTAATTACATGTGATCTTAAATAGGTCGCCAACCAACGGCGATACTACTACAATAAAAGTTAATTAAACTACTAAATCTTAATAGAAAATCTAAATTTTGAGGAAGGTATTAACGTGATACACAAATGCTTAAGTTTACAATTGGTACTTAATTAGCACATTTAGCACAGGAAAATAGTATAAAGTGAAATTATTGAATTTTACTGTAAAGAATTTTGTATACAAATGATATTTAATTTAGTTCATTTTAGTTGTAGGTAAAACAATAATATGTATATAAAAGGAAATTACTGAATTTACTGTACAGAATTTATGTTTACGAATGATATTGAAATAGCACAATTTAGTCAAAGGTAATATAATATAAAAAAAAGAATTTATTGAATTTTACTGAAAAGAATTGAGTCCAGGAAAATTAATCTGAGTCGTACCTCAGGAAGTTACAAGAGTAGGCAAACAACGAGAGCCCTAACAATAATTCTACCTTGGGGTCACTCGGTATACAACGAAATCAAATTTAAATTTAAGCTAAACTTAAGTAGCGGTAATTGTGACCTAACACATGAGAAGGTGGTTGCAATAGAATCTTGCAAAACACTCGGTAGTACTTAAAACATGTAAAATGACCAGCTTACTGGCTCAAAATCCTGACATATTAGTCGAGATACAAAACGTAGTTTAAAATTGGTGATGTACTTATCTTGTGATACAGGTGAGAAGAGTGGCTCACTGGCTGGTGATGTAGTAACGAAGCCCTTCAGGAGGCACTCCTCGCAGAAGTCACTGCGTCGGTAGCTTCACACTTCTGATTAAATACAAGCCACTACGGAAGGTATAACGAACAATTCGACTAAGCAGGATCTGTGTTCCACACAATACTTTTATTCGATAATGAGTACGTCAGCAAATACCGCAAAATCGGTAGCGTACTACGAGTTCCTAGGTACCCCCCAAAAAAATAAAGAAAAACAGAGATTAAAACTCTGGAAATTAACTTTCAAGAAATTCTCTCAGACTTACCCCGACTTATTTCGGAGAACACGGTAGCTTTACTTCAAAAGGCACAATAGTACAAATAACTTAGAGCCCACACACGTGGTCAGCAAAACTTGGGTGACGAATTTCACATAAACCCCCCATTAATAGATACGATACGGTAACGGTAATATCTACCTAACTCCTTAAAGCCGCAGACGCGATATTGTCAACTTAGACATACAATAAAATTTTGAAAAGATAGGTAGCTTTGCACCTGTGCACTTCCTATGAAGTATGACTTGAAAGTGTCTCTACAACGGCGTGCTTCCCTCAACTATGCGTCCTAGTCTTTACGCAGGCTTCTAAAATGCGGAAACAATTCTGCCTGTACGCGGGAAGAATTTAAATAATTTAACTAACACAAAACTATATTGCAAAAGAGTCCGTCAGTAACGTGACCTTTATAATTAAACACAATCATCCTCGGAGCTCAAAATGATGACAAAATTCATTCGAAATTACACTTACAACGTACGTAAGATCACATAGATAAATATAACGAAGAAACCAACTTCACGTCTACAAGGTTGGCATTAGGCGAACTGATAGCGCGGTGTTCGTGTTGACAGATAACCAAACATGTAAACAGAATGCAGGATCCCGCCGAACATTATGAGAGAAAATATGTATGATTAACGGACCAGTTATCAGGTAATTAGTTAGATAACGAGAGTACAATGCTTCAAAACAGCGGCGGGATATCTCCGACCACTATATGAACTTGCAGGCAATGGTACCAGACGCACAAACGAGTGATTTGTCTAGGAGGTTATGTTCAACGAATCGCCCGGAAGATCATACAAATTCGAAGCCCTCCCCCTATTACAATCAAGAGCATGTCCGTGAAAGAAGAAAATAAGTATGCACAATGCCTAAGCTGTTCTTAAGTCACACACAAACCTTTTTTTAAGCAAACATAAAGATCCATAAAGCCAAAGGAAGTTTTCGATTGCCACAATACATGATTCATTTGGAGCATATGTAAATAAGGCGCTGAAAGAGTATCCCGACACAATACTTCCCTTCACAAACAAGGCAACATGAAAGCAATAAAACTAAGATGGAAACAAACAAGAATACGCAGATATCGCAGCCTGTAAGCATAGAATGTCGATGGAAATAACAATGTGTACATCCAAAAATTAGAGCAAACGGATAGATGCAGGTAGGATAGCCCCAGCATAAATTTAACGGGCTCGGAAATTATTCATTATAAAACGTAGACTTAAGTAAACCTAAACGTGTAATAAATTCAACGTCTGAATGCATGTAGGGACCAAAAATTAAATTTCAGTAAATTTAGCTTAAGGAACAGAAATGTGTCCACACAATAGATATAAGGCATGTCAAACTAAATCACAAAACATACCAGGCACGGTCGATAAGTAAAGTTTAAGGTACCATACATTGCGAAATGCACAAGTAATGCGGAACAGTGGCAAAAGTAAAAATAAGGCATAACACTGTACAACTCCAATATAGATATGAGTACACGGAAAGGTTGTCAGATTATGTAATTTTTTGTCACAACCATCTCTTTTTTTTATTCCAAATTAGAGTAAAATGTACGTGTGCTTCTCGGTCAAAATCTGAAATAATTAAATGAAATTGATCAAAACGGATGTAATTCCCGTGTAGATCAATGTTTTCTTGTGATATATAGCTTTTTGAATTGCGGAAAAAAGTTTAATTTGAGTAATTAAATTAAGAAATTCCGGAATGGTGTGGTACTGAATTATTTGTATTTTAGCAGCGCCTTCAGCTGTATTTTTTCTCTGTATTCGGGTGACGGAAAACAACACATTCATTTCAAATATATGAGAATGAGATGGCTTGCATTTGGTTCCTCCTACGGGCCAACACCTCCAAAAGCAATTATAGTTAATTCCCAAATACAAATCGACTTTAATATCCCCTTAAGTTGCGTTTGACAAAAGAAAAGTATACAGCTTGTGTAATGAAACACTTGATATTACCAAGTAAACATTGCAACGTCGTATTCTGTGTTCGTACTGGGCACTCGACGAAAGACAGGGGAGGGTAGAGACAACTCTGATATTGCCAGTCGATACTTCACCGTTAAATGTAGCGAGAGCAGGGATACAATACGCGACGTTGCAATTCTGATGTATTTTGGACTTGCTATATCAAGTGTTGCATTACACAACATGTATACGATTGGAGATACAACGAAATTGTTTAAGTTCATTTGAAATTAAATTACTCGCATCTGAAATGAACGATATGTCTTTTACAACACAAAAGCGATGATTCCAATAAGATGAAGTACGCTCGAAAGTTAAACAGACACTCCTCCTGGTTACGTAACGGTACTAATTAGTTCTATTCTCTGACATTAATAATAATAATAATAATAAACTTTATTGTCCAACAGACAAAATCCATTTACAGGACAAAATAATAATTAAAGTGTAGTACAATGCAAACAAAAATATCAGCATATTTCCATTAAAAAAATAAAAACAAAGTATTATATTACCATATATATCAAAATACATTACACAGTATTGTATCTTATCGGGCTCTTTAACAATAACCGGATGAAATAACTAGCAATTTTCATGGCAGCAGGCAGAGGATTAAATATGGATCAGAATATAAAGTATTCGCATTTCTGGTCATGTGAGTTAGCGGTGCTGTAACCATCACATTCGTTCGAACTCTGGCAACTAAAAACGTATCAGTCGAACGCTTTGCATACGTTGGCACCAAAAAGTCCACAGCCGACAGAAGAAGTCAATTTCATTATTGATTAATTTTATTAAGTACCCCGCACTGGCCATCTGCCACCTTGAAGTTAAGCTTATAAAATTATGGGTATTTAAGAGTGCTAGGAACAACCAAAATGCTCTAATGACGAAACTAGTGTAGACCAAGAAGTTAATCCAGTGAGAAAAAGATGATAGTGAATAATTAGGGACAATTAAGACTGTAGGAATTAAGGTAGAATTATAATCTAGTATAAGTTTAGTTGTATGACAAAGTATTGATTTGCGATCCCCAAAGTTTTATTGATTATGTATATGCCGGTGGCATATAAACTGGAGGAGGGGGAGATGTCGCGAATCAACACTCTGTATAATACTAGAATTATTACAGCGGTAACCTGAATCCTGATTTACCTATCACTGAGGCTATAGTGCCTAAAGGACATCCTGTCTGTCCGTTCGATGAGTTCAACGGCAGTTGATCGAACGGACAGAATGTGCAAATTTTGCAAGGTATTGACGGACTCGGCGTTACCGAAGTAATAAAAAAAGCACATTCCGAAGGGAATGAGACAATTCATAAGTGATCTTCCGATAGGAGGATCACTTGTGATCCTTCGCAGTACGTCTTATTTTTGTCATCTAGTTGTTATTAGTATTTAATAAATAAGTGTGTTACAAGTAGTGTTTTATTGAGACAGTTCAATCTCCTCGCCTCCTTAAGAGAAAGCCGGCCTGCGGAGAATTAAAGGTAAGGTACCTTTTGCTTTTGATATTTTATAATTATAAAGCGAGGGCTCCCCCTGAGCAAAACCCCCGTCACGGGTTTAGACCTGCGACATTAACGTTAAAGCCCACCGTGACATTGTGGTGGAGGCACGTTAATATCTTCATCGTGACATTAAAAACGCTCTAGTGTTTTTTCAACTCGAGCTGCGGAATCAACTGCCCGAATTAAGCAGAGTCCACCCTGAGTTCACGGCTTCCTCTCGGGATGGCCGTACTTGTTAGATGTAAGGCGTTTTGCTTTATCTACCGAGCACTACGATGTAAAGAGTTTGAAATTCCATAATTAGGTGGGTGGCTTCATTACCACAAAAAAAATGACTGCCTTTATCACCAAGGCAACGGAAAGAATGGCTTTAGATATCTTGCTGAATACCTGGACTCAGGGGTCAGAAAATGATCTTCTCTCTTTGAACTATAACCATACGATCCCCATGTGGTCGAGAGAACATTTTTCGCGGGACCGTCAGATCCCCCCCCCCCCCCCGCGCTCAACCGCTCACGACTTCTTGGATAAATCATTCTTACAATATAACTTGAAAAGTTGCTGGCAGATAGGCACAGAAATCGTCTCAAATCAATTAAAAAATATATACAAATACCTCAATACAGACGCGCGTGCAGAATGCACGTATCTACCGTGCCTTCAAATACTTTCCTCATTAAAGACGGCCATGCTTTTTTTTAATGGTTGGTGACAGTTCATAATTTTCATAGTTTGGTTATGCCATGTAGATAATAATAGGCGTACTATAATTTGAATTTAAGTATGACAACTGCCAGAATTTGAAGTTTAGCATGTACGCCACCATTGATTACTTAAAAAACTTAAAAAACAGCCTACTCTAATGAGGAAAGTATTTGAAGGCACGGTATTTTATTTACTAAAGCGAAATTTCTTATTAAATCTGACACAATGTAAAAAAAAAACTAAGAGGAAAAAGCACACAGAAGAAACTCAAACGAAAAAAATGAGGTGTGGCCATCACATGACTTTCTTATACGTATGAGCGTTTCAAACTATACAATTTTAAGAATTTTTTTATACAAAACTTATTCAAAATCCTATTCTAAGTACTCTCATTCTCTTAATAAATCGCTATAGAACGCATACTTTGCAAGATATTCGAAGAAAAGTGCTAATCGCTAAGAGTAAAAGTGCTACTTCCAGTCCGAATTTTGAAATTTCATATATACAAAAAATATTGCAAATGCAGTTCTAAATACTTTTGTACTCTTAATAAATATATATAGAATGCATAATTTACGACATATTTGCAAAAAATCCCTACTTAATAAGAGTAAAAGTGGTACTTCCGGTCTGAATTATGAATTTTTTTTATACAGAAGATAATGAAAATTATGTTTTAAATACTTTTATACCCGTAACGTATGTACCTGCCAAAAAGGCATGACTTGCGAAATATTCGCAAAAAAGTGATTTTTGATAGGAGTAAAAGACCTACTTCCAGTAGTAATTTCGAAAAACTTTTTAAATAAAATGGTTCTCAATTTTAATTTTAAGTACATATGAATTCTTTATAAATTTGTTTAAACTTAGTAGTTGACGAAATATTTGCAAAATTCGATTTTTTCACTGAAGTAAAGTACTACTTCCGGTCAACCGATTTTACTGAAAAGCTAATCAGATCTCAAGAGGCAGATTATACACGTAAATATAAAATTTGGAATTGATATCTACAGCGGTTTGACCGCTATCGAGGTCACACACAGACACACACACAGAGAGAGAGAGAGAGGGAGAGAGAGAGAGAGCGAGAGAGAGAGAGAGAGAGAGAGAGAGAGAGAGAGAGACATTTTTTAAAAACCACTTTTACTTTCTTATACGTAGTATAAGGAAGTATTGTGATGATGAAAATTTTCGACCTCGATATTTTTGCAGATGTCCACGTTTTGAAGTCCCCTGATACCGAAAAAGTGGTTTTTAAAAAATGTCTGTGTGTCTGTCTTGTGTGTCTGTCTGTGTGTGTGTGTGTGACCACGATAGCGGTCAAACCGCTGTAGGTATCAATTCCAAATTTTTTATTTACGTGTGTAATCTCCCTCTTGAGATCTGATTAGTTTTTCAGTAAAATCGGTAGACCGGAAGTAGCAGTTTACTTCATCGAAAAAATCGAATTTTGCCAATATTTTGTCAACTACTAAATTTAAACAAATTTATAAAGAATTCATATATACTTAAAATTAAAATTGAGAATAATTTTATTTAAAAAGTTTTTCGAAATTCCTACCGGAAGTAGGTCTTTTACTCTTATCGAAAATCAGTATTTTGCGAATATTTCGCAAATCATGCTTTTTAGACAAGTACGTTACGGATATAAAAGTATTTAGAACATAATTTTCAATATCTTTTGTATAAAAAAAATTTCAAAATTCAGACCGGAAGTGCCACTTTTACTCTTATCGAATAGCGATTTTTTGCAAATATGTCGTAAGTTATGCATTCTATATATATTTATCAAGAGTACAAAAGTATTTAGAACTGGATTTTCAATATTTTTTGTATATATGAAATTTTAAAATTCGGACCGGAAGTAGCAGTTTTACTCTTAGCGAGGAGCATTTTTTTGATATCTTGCAAAGTATGCATTCTATAGAGATTTATTAAGAGAATAGAAGTACTTAGAATAGGATTTTGTATAATTTTTGTAAAGAAAAATTCTTAAAATTCTATAATTTGAAACGCTTATATGTATAAGAAAGTCGTGTGGTGGCCACACCTCATTTTTTACTTTCTTATACGTAATATAAGGAAGTATTGTGATGATGAAAATTTTCGACTTCGAGATTTTTGCAGATGTCCACGTCTTGAAGTCCCCTGATACCGAAAAAGTGGTTTTTAAAAAATGTCTGTGTGTGTGTGTGTGTGTGACCACGATAGTGGTCAAGCCGCTGTAGATATCAATTTCAAATTCTGTATTTACGTGTATAATCTCCCTCTTGAGATGTGATTAGTTTTTCAGTAAAATCGGTAGACCGGAAGTAGCAGTTTACTTCAGCGAAAAAATCGAATTTTGCCAATATTTCGTCAACTACTAAGTTTTAACAAATTTATAAAGAATTCATATATACTTAAAATTAAAATTGCGTATAATTTTATCTAAAAAGTTTTCCGAAATTCCTACCGGAAGTAGGTCTTTTACTCTGATCGAAAATCAGTTTTTTGGGAATATTTCGCAAGTCATGCCTTTTTGGCTAGTACGTTACGCATATAAAAGTATTTAAAATATAATTTTCAATATCTTTTGTATAAAAAAAATTTCAAAATTCAGACCGGAAGTACCACTTTTACTCTTATCGAATAGCGATTTTTTGCAAATATGTCGTAAGTTATGCATTCTATATAAATTTATCAAGAGTACAAAAGTATTTAGAACTAGATTTGCAATATTTTTTGTATATATGAAATTTCAAAATTCGGACCGGAAGTAGCACTTTTACTCTTAGCGAGGAGCACTTTTTTGATAATATCGTGCAAAGTATGCATTCTATAGAAATTTATTAAGAGGATAGAAGTACTTAGAATAGGATTTTGAATAATTTCTGTTAAAGAAAATTCTTAAAATTCTGTAATTTGAAACGTTCATACGTATAAGAAAGTCGTGTGGTGGCCACATCTCATTTTTTGGTATCAGGGGACTTCAAAACGTGGACATCTGCAAAAATCTCGAGGTCGAAAATTTTCATCATCACAATACTTCCTTATACTAGATAAGTATAAGAAAGTAAAAGTGACACTAACATTATTAGAAAAAAATACAGCTGCAGTATACAATTTAGATCAAATATACTAACATATACATTGCCAAGTTTGTACCATAAATAGTTAAGCGCTGTTTAGTTAACCGTCGTATTTATTCGTAATGAAAACCAGCGGTTAAAGTTAATCAATGATTATTCTTGATCAGTAAGTAGTGTGCGTATACCCTACCACTGACTGTACACCAACCATTTGAAAAACCTCTTTTATGTTACGAACACCTCGGGCAATATAAAATTAATTAAAATTACTGTATGGATTCCAAAAGCAACGGCAATTTTAAGAGGCTACGCGATAAATTACTGAATAGGGAATAATCGTTTCTCGTGGATCTTTAAGTTGGCAGGTTCTTTTATCTGACATTTTCAAATTACTCTCTGTGTGTGTATATGGTACTCAACTTGTAACCGGTAATGATCACCTAGGGATACGTGTATTCGTACAGATTGCTATCTTTTCGTGTTTTTTCCATGTTAATTTATCAAAGGGGACGAACGTGAATGAAAGAAAATTAAGCGTACAGTCTCAAGATGACGAACAGCATGAAGTGCATTGAATTCAGGGGGAGAAAAAACACAAATTTGAATGCTATTCATTATAGTGTCTGTATTCTGTAATTTATTCAGAATTTGTATAATTATTACGAGAGGGGAACAACAAAAATATTCTTCTACATTCAATACAGACATTACATTTATACGTAATTCTGGATAAAGCTGTTCCTGAGATTAATCATGATCTAGAAGCACTTTTTGCAGAATTCCACATGGCATTCATTATTAACCCTCATAACTCATCTGTCGTAGGTAGTACTGAATTTAGAACTAAATAATTAATAGTATTAATATAATGTTTGACAATAATTATGACAGCCTTTATTATCTAAAAGAAGACGTTTTTTAATTTACGAGAAAATATAATATGAGTTAGAAAGAATATTTGTGGAAAATTAGGTTTGCGTATCCTAATGAACAATATTTCACAAATTCCCACCCTAAATTTTAAGAAATCTGAAAATCTATGAAAAAGTCCCTGAAACACGTAAGAAGTATTTTCCTAGGGGCTCTTTCTTGATGTAATAATTGACTCACCTACTTTAACCCCCTGCCCCCGGGAGCTACCCCCTTAAAAATCTTAAATAGAAAGGGGTAACGAGTAAAATACGTCATTTTAAAGGTCTATTGAAACAGTATGGGAGAACCACGTACCTTGGGATAGTTCATACCTTGGGACAGCAATAGTTACAGATTTCCACAATGTATTGAAATGAGTTAGACATAGTAGTTAACAACTTTTAATACCAGATGGCACGTTATTGTGTGTAGAAGCATGTGTTTAAGGCTGAACGCCCGCTTCAAGCTGAGTTCGATTTGAAATAGGCGTACCACTGCTTTTCGTGCAAATGTAATAAAAGACAAATGTTTAAGGGTCCGCGTGCTCTGTCTTATGCTGAGGAAAAAGATAGAGAAAAGAACTTGTCACCTAATCTAATCTGCCTGTAATTTATGGCTGCGTTATGGTCTCAGATAATCGCCGGTTGGCCCACATGTTAGGCAGTCGGGAAGCAACCCCCCCCCTAAATTAGACAATCTATATTTTCTCAAACACACAAAAAAAGTGAAGCTGAATATGTAAAATCACCTGCCGGATTCAAATTTTGAGTTGGAAAATAAAATCGAAATCGCAAAAAGGTCGAAAAATCGTTTATTTTGTGTAAATTTTAAAATTTTCATTTTCTTCAATTTTTAATACTTATCTCGTGATATCTCAGCAATGCAGAGAGCTAGGGATCTGTTTTTTTAAGGTTATACCCTAAAGTATTTGGATGACACTAGTGTTTTCGATTTTTCTTTATGGTATGTAAATTTTATAAAAAAAAAGTTTTAGTAGACCACCAATTTGTGTAAGGTATTTTTCAGCTATCGAGTAACTAATCTTATTTTTCAGAATTTACCCATATATAATATGTGAAACAAAATAAAGCCAACATTCCAAAATTATTTTTTGTGCAAGAAATAAATTTCTAGATCGTTTCAGAAGGAAATTATTGCGAGTCAAATATAATAATTATACTCCCTGCGCGCAACCCGTGTGAGTCCTAGCATGCGCTTCTAGCAGGTATAGCGTTAGGAACGGGAAGAGATATTGCTTTTACTTTCTGATACGTAGTATAAGGAAGTATTGTGACGCTGACACTGTATATGTACACTATATTGTAAAGAAAATATCAACGGTTTCGATAAAATAATGTCCGAGTAACGATTACTTTCTTAACATACACCGATCTCAGAAGTATTTTACAAAATGCGTAGAAACTGCCCGAAATGGTAGGCGGAGCTACCTCTCGACACCATGTGCGAGCGTACCACATACTCTATTTGATTTCACTGAATTTCGCCCAAATTTCAAAATTTTGTTTTCCGTTTCGTGACCTTATTTTTAAAAATTAAGAAAAAATAAAATTTATGTATTGCTGTTGAGTGTTACATAAGTTTTAATAAAGCCTTGTTTTTTGAAATTTCTTACATTTTTATTTTTATTTAGGGCCCTTTGGACAATTTCGAAAAAATTACGATTTATCCATTGAAAGGCATTTTTTTCTTAAATTAGCGTGTAAATTTGGTAAGGTTTTCATGAAAAATACGATTAGGAAATGGGAAAAACGATTTCGAGGCCGGGCGTATAGCCTTAAGAGCATAACGGTATTTACATGAAAGTTGTAGTTTTCGAATTAAAAAGTAATCTTTGTAAGGTGATATCGGATTGCGCTATCTTGAAAGTAAGGTATGTATTTTCTACATTTATGTATTATTTGTTAATATGCAATATATGTTGCTTATTTATCATATTCTAAAATATTCTAACCTTAAAGTGTTCAACGTATTTTGTCTCCAAACAAAGTGTGTTATTTACGTACCTTGGGACATAGACCTGTAGGTACCACAAGACATGTCCCAAGGTATGGTCTTATTTTTTGGTGTGAAATGTTTCTTTGTTTTTCCTGACATTAACTTTACGAGAGAAATTTCTTTCCATGCAGTTGCCTCGAAGTAAGAATAATGTTACAAGGTGTAAACCATCTACAGAAGCAGTTGTAAATGCTGCAAATATTGTATTATCAGGACGATTGACGAGGTCTACCCTAAGCAGGCATATTAGAAAGTATAAAAGTAGTGGTAACGAAGAATTTTCATACGAAGCTAGAAACGGCACAAAAATTTTTTTTAGTGAAGCGAATGAAGAAGAAATAGTAAACTATTTAAAAACAGCGGCAAATATGCATTACGGCCTTAGTTTAAAAGAAGTTCGCAAGTTGGCTTATTCTTACAACTTCTAATGGAATTAGATGTCCTCAAGCCTGGATTGAAAACGGAATAGCTGGAAAACGCTGGGTAACTTTCTTTATGAAGAGACATGGAGATTTATCTTTGGGTAAGCCGCAAGCAACAAGTCTTCCCAAGTCAACGGCATTTAATAAAACAAATAGATACAAATTCCAGCTTAATCAAGTTTACAACCTTGATGAAACTGGACTATCTACAGTTCATTCTCCAGTAAGAATAATATCAACAACAGGAACGAAACAAGTAGGTAGTATATATGACCTCCGGTGAGCGAGAATGCAATGTGACTTTGATAGCTGCAGTTAATGGAATAGAGAACTCCATACCGCCCATGTTTGTGTTCCCTCGGGTACATTTCAAGAATCCAGTGTTGAGAGATGCTCCACCGGGAAGTATAGGTTGCGCCAGAATTAATGGTTGGTCAAATACAAGTTCCTTTTTGGAATATTTTGAACATTTTATTGCACAATCTACACCAAGTGTAGAAAACAAAATACTATTAATACTTGACAACCATGAAAGTCACGTATCGATAGAAGCTATAGATACAGCTAAAGAAAATGGAATAACATTGCTTACTTTTCCCCCTCACACCAGCCACAAGCTGCAACCTTTAGATAGGTCAGTTTTTGGCCCGTTAAAGAAATATTACAACACTGCGTGCCATGAATGGTTACTCAATTATCCTGGAGTGCCTAAGATAATATATGACGTTGCTGAATGTGCAGGAAAAGCATATGCCTTAGCATTTACACCATATAATATTCAATCTGGATTCAGAGTTTCTGGAATTTTTCCTGTCAACAGATATATTTTCACAGATGATGAATTTCTAACATTATATGTTAGAGATAGGCCACATCATGATTCAAATAATATTCCTAAGGAATGTGCAACTCCGTCAAGGGACTTACCAAGCTGTTCAAGTACTCACATTCTGAACTCGGAAGAAGAACCTGAAACCCACGTAACACCCGAAAGTATTCACCCTTACCCCAAATCAAAGCCCAGGAAAACCAATCAACGCGGTAGAAGACCAGGGCGATGTCACATATTAACAGACACACCCGAAAAAAATGAAATAATGATGAATTCTGCTAATAAAAATAAATATCGTAGCACTAATCTTAAAAAGCAGAAGGTGAAGAAAGTAATAATGAGAAAAGATTCTACAAGTTCAGAGGAAAGTTTGCAGCTAGAGTCATCAGATTCATTGGAAGATATGAGCATCGGTTCTGACATAAATGAGGAAATTACTGCTTCTGAATCTTTTAATGTAAATGATTTTATTTTGGTGCAGCTTAAAGGAAAAAAGTCTGTTCGTTATTACGTATCTCAAATTATTTCTGTCGGTAAGGATGTTATAGAAATAAGGTACCTGAAAAGAGTTGCAGAATCTACTAACAAATTCACTTACGAAAACGATGAAGTCTATGAAATATCTATGAACGATGTCATCATGAATGTACCTCACCCCAAATTAGCTGGTAGTACTGCCGGTAAAAGTAATCAGTTTGAATTTGGCATTGATTTTTCTGCATATAATGTTAGTTAAGGTTCACTATTTCATGCTTTAGAGTAATATTTCTTATGTCCCAAGGTATGTGCCACTTACTGTACCTTGGGACATTAGACACGATAAAAAAAATGTATTAATATCACATTGCTATACAAAATTTAAACCACCTGAATATTGTATTTTGTTCATTAAAGTTTCCTTGTATATCCTCTATGGTTGGATATATATATTTTTAGCATGAGAAAAGTAAAAGTTGTTCCAAGGTACGTGGTTCTCCCCTACATTTTGGTGTTAAATCTTTAAAGTTGATCGATTTGTTTTGAAGATTTTTTAAAAAATCTTTTGGTATGTTTAGTTTTTTGTTTTTTGTTTTAGGCTTAAAATAACGTATTACTCGATATCCCTTTCCATTTAAGATTTTTAAGGGGGTAGCTCCCGGAGCAGTGAGTTAAAGTAGATGAGTCAATTTTTGCATCAAGAAATTGCCTCTACGATAATACTTCTTATGTGTGTTCAGGGAATTTTTCATAGATTTCCAGATTTCCAGAAATTTATGGTGGAATTCTGTAACTTCTCGGAAGCTCCGGCTATCGTAGGCCCTGGCAACGAAGTGACGTTGCGATGACGATTTCAGAATTTTTAGAGTTAGTGACGTAGAAGTGTCAATTTACGATTTTTTGCACATAACCTTTATGTTTAACATGTAAACAAACATCATCTCGTAAACATATACCAAAATCTTTCAATTTAAAATTTTAACTAATAAGAAAATTGTTTGAAATATAATATAGCGATTGCTTTTTTGCATTGCATTTTTTTTTAAAGAAAATGCACGGAACATTTTGTAATGCCAAGACATAGTATAACCATATGTTTATACTGCTAGCAAGATAGCACGAAACACTTTGGAAAATTTCAACAAGAACTGCTATCATTAGGAGAGTTTCAAAGGACGTAGTATCGCACTAGTGTATAGTGAATTTGCAGATAAATGTCTTTTCAGGCACATTTATGGATGATGAAATGTGATTTTTTTATAAAGCCAACAAGAACAGATATCCCTATCAAGTGGACATTGTTTTTCTTACAAGAGTACCTAAACACAAAAAAATACATAAACCTAGCAGACAATATCCACAGAACATAAAGCATGTGAAATGTGCACAAACTAATTGTTTGAAAAAGTCTATTATGGTATCGTGTTCACAATAACTTCACAATTTAAAGTTGACTTTTTCATAAGATTTTCTAATAATAAAAAACATTAAATTGAGAGGATGTTTAACTTTATATTATGTTGAAGAAGATAAGAGGAAATTTACCTGTTTAGTCAATGAATTTCTTTATTTGTAAGTCAAACCGCAAAGATTTTATCAATATGTAACTATATTGAACGATTAATGTTTTAGGCTCCAAAAAGGTAGCATTAAGTTTTAATAGCATAGGCCAAAGTACATAAATGGTTGAAGGATATAGATGATTTTGTATTTAGAAAATCGACCAATCCTGTGCTGTATTGTTGTACTTGGTACACCAAATCATTCGATATTATTGCAGGATTTTGTTGTCGAGCCTCTGAAATTATAGTAATTGAAAGTTCTCTTTATTTGCAGTTTTTACAGAAGAGTAATATTCATTAGGCTGAAATTTGCACTTTGTCAACTCAAAAGAATGTAAAAAATTATTGTTTAATAAATTTACCAGCAAGTATTATAAAACAATAGAAGACATTTGACTCGTATAATTATACTAATATTGGATATGAATTATATGTTTACTATAAAATCTTAACAATAAAGATCAAAAAGAAAAATAATAATACTGAACTAGAAATGTGAACTTTGAATAATAGGTACTCAAATAGAAATTGTTTGAAAAATAAAACACATTTTATTGTCAAATATATTTTTTTTTATTAACCTTACCATAAAAGTAGTGCTGAAATTTAAAAAAATTACAGTATGTGAATATAAAAAATATATATACAAAAGGAGGGTGTTCTTCATCGGCTAAAGGTGGAGCAAGTATATCAACATGTGTGCCATCAATTACACCTACATCTCGTGCACCCCATTTTTCATAAAAACTAAACAGAACAATAATTTTTAGAACGTTTAGAAAAGATATGATTGCCCTTGGTAAATATATGAACTGGGTGCTATCAATTAAACAAAATACATCTCCGGTCTCCCATTTTTTATCATAAAAACAAAATAAGGAATTATTTTTAGAATATTTTGATACAACATAATTACCCTTACTTAACACGATTCTTCGATTCACAATCACTGGGAAATTTTATCCATTCAGGGAATAAATTGTTTGATATTACAAGACAGGCCTGATAAACTATTCGACTTACTGAATTCTGACTGAGAGAAACAAGGCTATTAATACCAACACTATTCTGATAGCTGCCTGATGCTATGAAATTTAATGTTGTTAAGACCTGTAACAAATATATAATGTGCACTATAAAGTTAATATGCATTTCAAGTGATGTTTATGATAATAACCTTCAAATGTAATGGTATATTTGTTTGTTATATGTCCATCCAATAACTGGATCAGGTTTTGAACAGTGCCCTTATTCAGTCTAAACATTTGTTTAAAATGCCTGTTTGGTATTTCAAAAGGATATCCGTGATTTCTTAAACGTTTTCGGAATATACGCATATAATTTCTAAAATAAAGAAAATAGAGAATATTATGTATACTCTATATATTTTATATTATCGATTACCTACCTGTTGTGATCTTCATCTAATAATAATGCTATAAAGCCATTCATATTTGCAAATATAAAACAATAATAAATATAACGAATAAACAAACAGGAACAATAATAGATATAACAAATAAACAAACAGGAACAATAATAATTATAACAAATAAAGTAACAGAAACTATAAATATAACAACAGGAATAGTATATTAACAATAATTATATAATAATAATATAACCACAATATAACCAACAAAATATTTACTCACGAACGTTTTGACATTTCTACGTCACTAACTGTAAAAATTCTGAAATCGTCATCGCAACGTCACTTCGTTGCCAGGGCCTACGATAATCGGAGCTTCCGAGAAAGTTACAGAATTCCACCATTAGTGTGGGAAGTTTTGTAATGAACAGTGTGTATGCACTTACACCCATCATTTCAAAGTTTATATTTTGTATGTTACTAAAACCAAATTAAATTGACTAGGGCAGAAAATTAACAAGCAGTACAGTGCAAGAAATGGAGTTATATCGATAATTATAAAACTTTAACCAATATGCGATATTTTTTCATCATAATCGACCAGTCAGAAACAAGCAGAGTATTGGAATTAGCAAAACCAACAATAGAATTTTAAATGACAATAAATACCACGTATACAAAGTTTTTAGTATTTTAACACAATGATCATAATAATATGCTATATTTTGTTGTACAAATTCTAGAGGAATTTGACAATGAAATTCTTCATAAAACAATGTCGACTGACGAGTCACGCTTTCATAATAATGGATGGGCAGTAGTTACAGCAGTTGGTCTGTTGAGAAACCTCACTAAATACTGCAGACACATTTTCAGACCAGATGAGGCGTCAGTGTGTGCTGCGACTGATTCAATGGTCGTTTAATTGGACTTCGTTTTTATGAAGGTACTTTTACAAGAGAAAAGTATATAGGTTTTTAAAAAACACACTATCGCTCTTATTCAAGACATTCCTTTGGCTTAAAAGTATACAATGTGGTTGCAACATAACGGTGTTACTCCTCATAATTCGTGCATAGTTACTCAATATTTAGACACCCGATTTCATCAAAACTGGATTGTAAATAGAGGGCTAATTAAGTGGCCCGCATGATCACCAACTTAGTCACCACTAGTTTTTTTCTGCGGTGATATTTAAAACAGGGTTGATGCTGAGAGACTGGTCAATGTTTTGGACTTATAAATAAAAGTAAATAAAATACATATTAGCTTCTTTATGGCATTAAGAGGGGCGTTTACCTATCAAAAATTAAGGCATCGCCGTTGCGCGTTTTTTAAACTCATTTTGTAATTTTAGAATCTCAAATTTGGGTTAGTGATGCAAAAGGCATAAATTTATAATGTCAAGGTCAGTTTTTGTACTAATTTATTTTCTTAAGAAAGTTATGTGTTTTAGAAATAACCACAAAAATGCATGAATTTGATTAATGCCTACTAACTAAGGGTGGTACACAAAAGAAAAAAATGAGGTGTGGCCACCCCACGACTTTCTTATACGTATGAGCGTTTCAAATTATAGGATTTTAAGAATTTTTTATACAAAAATTATTCACAATCCTATTCCAAGTACTTCTATTCTCTTAATAAATCTCTATAGAATGCATACTTTGCAAGATATTATCAAAAAAGTGCTACTCGCTAAGAGTAAAAGTGCTACTTCCGGTCCGAATTTTGAAATTTCATATATACAAAAAATATTGCAAATCCAATTCTAAATACTTTTGTACTCTTTATAAATACATAAATACATATAGAATGCATAACTTACGATATATTTGCAAAAAATCGCTATTCGATAAGAGTAAAAGTGGTACTTCCGGTCTGAATTTCGAAATTTTTTTTATACAAAAGATATTGAAAATTATGTTTTAAATACTTTTATACTCGTCACGTACTTGTCTAAAAAGCATGACTTGCGAAATATTCGCAAAAAACTGATTTTCGATAAGAGTAAAAGACCGGAAGTAGGAATTTCGAAAAACTTTCTAAATAAAATTATTCTCAATTTTAATTTTAAGTACATATGAATTCTTTATAAATTTGTTTAAACTTAGTAGTTGACGAAATATTGGCAAAATTCGATTTTTTCACTGAAGTAAACTACTACTTCCGGTCTGCCAATTTTGCTGAAAATCTAATCAGTTCTCAAGAGTGAGATTATACTACTAAATACAAAATTTGGAATAGATAGCTATAGCAGTTTGACCGCTATCGTGGTCACAAACAGCCACACAGACAGACAGACAGACATTTTTTAAAAAACACTTTTTTGGTATCAGAGGGCTTCAAAACGTGGACATCTGCAAAAATCTCGAGGTCGAAAATTTTCATCATCACAATACTTCCTTATACTACATATAAGAAAGTAAAATACGACCTCTACGCGCCAGCTGCACATTTGAAGTACGATATAAAGAAAAAAAATCAAATTTATGTAATTATTTTTAAAGATAAAAACATTAAACAGTAAACATTATCGCACACATTTTACACGAGGTTTTTCCAAGCTAATCGCGTCGTCTATCCGCACTTTACGGGATCTCTTCCGGTCCTAGCGAAGACAAAAATCTATCGGAATCGGTCGGTTATTGCAGACTTAAATACGAGTGACAGTTTATTTACAAATTGTCACTCGCATTTAAATGTCATACAGCATGTGTCAATTTTCATTAGCCATAGGCGATTAATCCATACAGTACGTGGCAACATAGTACAGTACCCCTTCCTTCCTTTCCAATGCAAGCACGACCGATGCATGCACGTAAACGTAAATAGAAGTTAGCGTGGTTAGCGGCAGTACCTATTCGACCACCGGGTTGGGTGTTTGTAATGCGTTTAGAAATAATATTTATGCCTTGGAAGGATTTGTTTTTCTTTTTCTTTTCAGTAAATGCAGAGAATTATTAAGCTGCTTTCACGCTGCATGATACAAACAAAAGCGTAATTCTAATAAAATTAAATATAAGGTAAATAAAAAAGGATTCTGAAAATAATAATAAACTACTACATTTGATGTTTCCCGTTCCAGTAATAAGACGGCTTTTGCAACGTGTTCGCAGCTAAACACTGAATGTAAAATCTGGTCGGGAGAAGTGGAAAGATCGGAGTAAATCGTTGTGATGTCGGTTGTTGTCGGCACTGGTGACGGACAGTAGGGGCACCATGTTGCAACGTATTATATGTATACGTATAGATCGCATGAAACCATTGAATCCCTATAGCTAATGAAATTTGACACATGCGGTATATACTTATAATATTCGAGTGTATAATAATATAACAGTTATGGGCAAGCGAAAATTGGCTTATTATAAAACATCAACAGTTCCGTAAGTACTCATTATTTATACATTATATTTCCCATCTATAGTATTCCTGTATCTATGACAGAATCTGTGAATAAAACCGAAGCGCTGTGACAGAACCGAATATCGTCTACCTCCACCTACTCACACCCCCTTGCATTTACCCGTCCAGCGAGTAATATAAGTTGCATAAGTTTCTATTTGTTGTTAAACGCCCGTCTTAAGTAAAAAATTAAATTATCGAATGCAAAATTATTTTTCTATTCCTTGAAATGGAATAGATACTGTTAAAAATCATTTTACTATTTTTTTGTTTCATTTTCAATAATAATTGGAACATACATAATTATTATTCACAAAATAAATATGGGGTATTTGTAAGAATAAAGTGGGGGAAAGAGGGTAAGAATTATCCATCCGAGGGGAGTTATAATTTTAAGCTAATATCGACTCAGTGACACTCGAATTTAAAACAACTTTTATCTGTATTAGTTTCCGAAAAACGACGTCAAGATAGAAGTGGGACAGCTGTACTTCAGAATGTGAAAATCTAGAAATAATGACAAAGTATTTACTTTATTTCTAAGTTGATACTTATTATTGATAAATTGTAGCAAAACGTGTTGTTTACTTTTTACATAATTAGTAAATATATAGTAAATATTTTAAAGATTATAGGGAAATGTATATTTATTGTTTGTGAATTTGTAAATTTAAGCGACTACAACTTTCATCAAAATAAATCTGTTCATTACAGTTGCCCGTGATTATAGGCAGGTTGCATTCGAAAATAAATAATACATATTTGATGCAGTAGGCAACCAAACTAACTTCTATGAATAAATTCCGTCTTGGCGAAAGATTAAAGCATTTCTTAGAAACTAGTTTAACGTAAACACATATTTTAAAATGAAACCTAGAAATACATTACAAAAATATATTGAAGATATTTACTTACAGAAAGATTATATTAAATATTACGATTTTCGGAGAAGTAGGGTTTCTGTTTAAATCAGGGATTTGCCCGTCTGGAATTTTGTTTATCAATTTTGTCTCAAAAAATATGTTTTTAGAACTACAGTGTTGACTTAATACCCGTTTTAGACAATCAATGAATTTGAACAGGGTTATTTATTATGGCTAATTACGCACTCGCCATTTGCATTTTAGCAATTTTTGCGTTTTACAACAGAGAGCTGCTTAAAGGCCTTTTAGCTGTGATTTTAAAAATTACAGACATAAACTAATCAACTTTAACCTAATATGAATCTGAAATTACAGTTTATTAATGCTATTTGAATATATTGGTATAGTTATAGTATAGTACATAAGTATGATTATACATATGGTGATATATTGATGTTTATATTGAAAATTAAATATTTGGGCACGGCATAAAAACCGTTTCGCCTCGTTAAATAAGAATTTTAAAAAAATAACTATATCAAATCTCATATTAGTAGAATTATATATAAAAAAAACGTAACATTTTAATGAGACCATAGGAAACTATCTATGATCATTTAGAAAATATGTTACGTATGATTTGTGATCAGTACGTATCGGAATATGAAATTATATCAGTTCTCGTGTACAACTATGACTCTAAATCTGAAAAATGTGTTTTTTGTTTAAACTATTCATTACAGAATAATGTGACTTACCTCGTCAGTGATATCACCGTGATGTTGTACGTCTTCCGTTTCCTTAACTTCTTCCGTCTCCTCGCGAGATATAATCCGTTTTTCTTTAACTTCCCGGACTAGTCCGTCCGGATTTGGCACTACAACCCACTTGGACACTTCCTCTCTATCCCCGGAACCTTCCTCTACAGCTAACTGATCACCGTCTACGTCATCTTCGCCTAATTTTCGAAGCTGCAAAAAATTAAAATAAATATGAAAAACAAACACTGGTTAAGTTTATTATTTATTTTGTTTATAATTAGTCATGTTTTTATAGATGTATTTATACTGTTGTCATTGGTATGGAATATATTTATATACAATTGAATAAGAATTAATAATAATTTGTATGCGTTCAGCCAGGAGTCACGGACTAGATAGAAAAGTTAGAGATATGTATATCAAATCTTGAGAAAAAAGAAATATAAAAAGGCAATAGAAATGGTTTACCCAATAACAAAAGAGAAATTAAGTAATTATAAAGTATTAACTTACATAGGATCAACAAGCGAAAAGCTTTTATATAGTAGATATAAATGTAGCATATAAAACAAATAATTCTTTGGGGAAATACATAAAAAACAATAAATCAAAGATGAGCAAGGGTAAAAAATCAGGAGTCTATAAATTAACATGTATGGATTGTCCTAAAACATATATAGGCCAAACAGGGAGGTGCTTTGACAAAAGAATAAACGAACATTTTAAGAGTTTTAGTAATAAAAAGACATATTCAAATTATGCAATTCACTTTCTAGAAAATAATCATAATTTCAACAACGAATTTGAGATACTACATTCAAAAAAAAAGGTTTAAAATTAAAATTATTTGGACCCTTAGAAATAAATAAGCTTAAATACAGATCGATCTAAATAATTCCCCGCATTTAAACTGGCACCGTTAAGGACGTAGGTAGTTGTTAGGGATATATTTAGAGTACATTATATAGTCGTTACGAGATTTATTGTAATTAGGTAATGAACAAGTGTATAGAAAATGTGTTGGAAAAATCATAAATTTGTGGAATGTATTTAGTAGTAACGCAATATCTGAAGAAGCTACATCCTAGCGAAACATGTCGAATTTTTTAAATAAAGTGTGATTATACTGGAAATTAGTTGTAGATTGTATTTTACTTTAACCCTAATTATTATGGAATTCCAGCAAGTAACGGCCGATTCAATCAAGATACTTACTTCTGTCTGGTGATGTTCTTGGGTTTCTGTGTCTTCCGTTGTGTTTGTGGTAACCATAGGACCCGTATCCTCCACCACTTTTCCATCTTCTAAAACGACTTGTCTTTTCACTCGTGTTTCTATTTGTTTGGTATTGGTAACTTCCGTTTTCTTCTTGCTTACCCATTCTTCTGTAAAAGAAATAATATTAATAATAATAATTGGTTTCGAGAAGCGTTAAGATCCTTATAAATTATAAATTCTATTAGAATTCTACAATGAAATCCATTGTACCTATTGGAAGAGAAGAAAAGAGGGAGAGGGAGAGAGAGCTATTTATATATAATAAATTTATTACAAAACTATTGACAATCTGAATATAGTTGAGATTTCGTATGCACAATGTTTCGTTTGGCACTATGAAACATTGTTAAATATTCCCTTAGTTGGTTCTTATTAACTCTCTTAATTATCAATTAATAAAATATGTCTGTAGAATAATATACAGTGTGTACAGAGATTCCTATAGGGAAAAATATTTTAAAATGAGTTTTAGGAGAAAAACTAATTCTTTATAAAAGTTCAAATCAAGGAAAACGTGGATATATCACAATATAAAAAGCTAAGCGCCTTTTTAAAACATCAAAATGACAAATATAAACCTAAAAATCGAAAGTGTTGAGTATGAAAAATGTCACAACCTTCTTAAAAGATACTCAACTTTTTATTAATAAAAGTAGTATTAAGTTTTGGGTTAAATGGTGCTTGTAGGCGCGCAGAATTTTGTAGTTAAACAATATAAGATATAGAAGACATTGGGAATACTTTGATTATATCCTTACATGATACCAAAACTAAAAAGAAGCTTGTATTTACCCTAGGAGCAGAATGTATCGGAGTGGGTATGAATTGTACCATAGATATTCACGGCTAAGCCCCAAAGCAATAAAACACAATAGATTTTTCCTCAACTACCATCACGGAATGTGTACGATACAACCAGCTGGCATGAACAATTTCGTATATAAAAATGCCGCAAAAAATTGCAGAATACTTAAAGCATCTAGTTGTTTCCAGTTACACTGGTCATTGTTTGAGACGGCCTTCTGGCACCTTAATCGCTAACAGCGGGGCTGACATTCCAACACTTAAAAGAAATGAGGGATGACAATCGACCAGTGTGGCTGAGGTATATGACGAGGAAAGCATTAAAAATAAGATAAAAATTTCAAAAATGGTATTACAACAAAAACTAGTTTTTCAAATTTGAATAATTGAACCGTAAATGTGTATAACAATGCTTACATAAATAATGTTCTGTCAAATTGTATTTTAATGACAGTGACAGTACTATACAGTAAAGTGGCGTATCTATGCAGTAAAACGGTACCTTACAATACGATTTTAAGTATAGTAAAGTAGCCTTTACTGTGTAAAATGCGAAAATAGTAACATACCGAGGTAGAAAGTGTTTCATTCTACGAGGAAAGAATTGAACAGGAGAGATAATAAACTGGTGGAGGAATAGGTATTATTTAGACAGAAGTTGCCACTTTAAGGCAGGTCAGTTATGGCAATATTGACCAATCATAATTTATAAAATGAGTATTTTGAATAACTTGACATATATCCGGTATGTTTGATTATGTGTTCAGTGGCGTAACATACATATTCAGGCATGTTTTTTTAATGTTTTCTTCAATACAGTTAGAATAAATGTTACTCTATTAAAAAGAATAAAGGGATTGAAAAAAAATGCACTCACGATATTTCTTCAATTATTATTGGACTAAGAACCTATTTTAAATGATTTTTGAGAACATACGAAGTGTACAATGTACCCTTTACAAAATATTTATGCACGCCTATGCATTGCAGCGGCCATATTGAGTTATCACTTTGGACAAATATTATTTTTAAGGCGACTCTCTCCTGTTCTATTCTTACCTCGTAGGTAATACCACGCCTGTGCAATGCATAGGCGTGCATTAATATTTTGTAAGGGGTATATTGTACACTTCGTATGTTCTCGAAAATCATTCAAAATAGGTTCTTAGTCCAATAATAATTAAAGAAATATCGTGAATGCATTATTTTTTCAATCCTTTTATTCTTTTTAATGTAGTAACATTTATTCTAACTATATTGAAGAAAACATTAAAAAAACATGCCTAGAATATGTTGTTACGCCACTGAACACATAATCAAACATGTCAGATATATAACAAGTTATTCAAAATACTCATTTTATAAACTATGATTGGTCAATATTGCCATAACTGACCTGTCTTAAAGTGGTAACTTCCGTCTAAATAATACCTATTCCCCACCAGTTTATTATCTCTCCTGTTCTATGACATATCGAGCTGCCAGATTTGTGATGTTCTAGCGTAAATGTCAAATAAATATACGTCAGTTTTTTCGGTGAAAAGATTATAAAAGAAATGCTGAGTAGTAAAGCTTTCAAGGACTGCACCCGAAGGAAACAGTCCTCCCGTAGCAATCCAGATATCTTAGCTCGAATGGAGAAGGAGAAGAATCACTACTTCATCCATTGATTTCATCAGATCAGAAATAACAGATAGGCCTATCTATATGGATTCATGCTTCCAATAATTCTAATGTAACAATTTATTATAACAAATACGTTTCTGTTTGTTTTGTTAATTAAAATGTAGTTGGAAGCCTTTTTAATGTATTATCAAAAATAAAGATAACTTAACATTTGATTGAAATTGAGGATGGGAAATGAGAACGCGAATTGAGGGCGGGAAGTAAATGTGAACAACGTGACGCTTCCAAGCTTTTGAAATCTCAGAAATTAGGTGTATGGTTGTAAATAAATATAATTACGAGTGTCGTTTAGCAAAAAGAGGAAACTTGGCAACGCTATAGAACTGACGAATGATAATGCGCATTGCCAGATAAAATCCCATCTGCATCTGAATAAATATTTCAGAGTTAATGTCTTTAGAAGTTCCGAAATTAAAATCTACAGAATCTGATTTTTATAAAGTTTAGTATATGTTGTAGCAATGTGATAATACTTCTATAATTGCGTTTATCATTATATGATTAATATTAGTGAACGTTACCATAAGTTTCTACGAGATAAAGATAGACATTGTAGACATAATATTGTGATCTATTACAGATTAGTATTTCTCAATAAGAAGTGCTGCTAAGTGCATAAAAGATTAAAAGATTGGTTTTTAAAAGTTTACTTTTATAATTAGTAACAAATGTATAAATATTTGTTTTGGAATAATAATCAGAAGTGCTTCGTTATTAGGTTGTCTTAAGCACATTAACAATGGCCCAAGAATATGTTCAGACGATGTTGAGCACCAATGTTCGTATATTCTAAAATAACATGCGGTTTAAAATAATATCTAAATGATAATTATTGTTAGTATTAGATCATCGTGACACAAATTAGATTGTAGTGCTAAATAGATGTTTACACGTCTAACGTTAATACGAAATTGCGATAGATTAAATCTTTTATAGTCCATAATAGCTCATTGTGATGTCGTTTCGTTCAACTTATCTTGCATTACAATGCCAAACTTTAGTGCAATCAATATCCTTTAGTATTTTCTAGGATAGGTGTTGTAGATAATGATCTTAAAAGGCAGGTGTGTACATTACAAAATTGATTTAATTACATTATACTCGAAAGAATTTGAATGTGGATTTTTCGGAGCACATTGAAGAAATATTGCCCAATCTTTATTGAACTGATTATTGAATAGTTTTAAAAACGGTGTTTAAGTAGGCTATTTATTTCTGATACGTTTTGTAAAATTTAATGCGATACAGTCTATCGTTTTATGTAAATTTATTTTAAATCGATTAAGACGGAATATATATAAAAACTACGAGAAAATAGACAGGCTGACCCAAGAAAATATAAATTACAGACTCTTTGTTGGTATAATTGCTTGGAATTTACTAGATGAGTCTTATAGTCTTCTTTAGTGCTGATTTTTGATAAACTTATGAGAAAAGTAAATTAAACGACACATAATAACAATTAATATGTAAGGATTGATACACAATATTTTAAAATTCTGAACGCGTGTAAAGACATTTGTCTGTCAAATATGATTAAACTTCTCCGGGTAACATGTTGAAATAATTAGGGTCAGCATATAACGGCGATTTTTTACAAGCTTCAGACCGCGGAAATTCAGTACGAATATGCATGTTATCCCTAATATCATAGGTATGTATAAAAATATATTAACAACCTTTGCCAAGAAATGTATTTAAATTAATATCTTGTTATCTCGACGAAATGGCATACATTATTTTACAGTAATCAATAACAAAATATGATTATTAGGAAAGCAATCAATTAAATAGAATCATTGGAAAATTCTTGATTAATCAGAAACGACATACAATAACATTAAAAAGCAACAATGGCGATCTGTGTGTTTAATGACTAACATAGAAATATACAAATGCGAAATGTGTAATTAAAAGTTTAAGTATACAACAGCCGCTTCTACTTATGTAGTTTCATTGAAAGATCTAGATTAATTTTAGACAACATTCAATCCCACTACACAAATAATATCGACGCGAATTATGTAATTAAAAGCGTAATTGTAAAAATTAAGAGTAGAACTGTCGGAACTACATAGTCATGTAGGTTGAGAAGTCGATTCAGATTTATCTTACATGAACATCTTTTCTCATCACAACCTACACGAATTATATTATATAATTATATTAATTAAATTATTAACATTCTAATTGTGTAATTTATATACCTATATACATTAACGCCACAGTTAGAATCTGCTTCTCTTTAAAAGTATCCCGGCAAGAAATGGAAGGATGCTGCAGGTTAAAATTATACGTATAGTATGTTTCTGTATAATAAAAATCCCCTGGAAACCATTATGTACACAAGCTTGACCCCACATTCCAATAATATAATTTAATACTGGGTACACTAAGCTGTAATAAACACTTAACAGAGATTCCAAGCCCACCACAAACTTCAAATTGCTTATTAGGTAATAGCACCTATTTAATTTCGATGCTATTATAGAATGGCCAAATAATTCTGCCAAGCGTGGTTGCTTTACTACAGAAATAAATTGTCATACAGTACTAACGATTTAAAAATTGCTAATAGCCATTTAGGAAAGTATTTAATTAATAAAAACATATTTATGTAGTACCAATAAAACTTCAATACGATTTCCTGTAAAATTGCCAAGAGTAAGATATCAGCTTCTGGCATACAGCCACAGATATATTCACTGAGAAATTCGAACAAGCATGCATCATTATATATTTTAAAGATGGTTTACTCTGCATGATGGAGCTGTGCGAATTGAAGCTGTCCTTGGATTCAGAGATGATTTTCGCGACGCCTTCCTTGAAAATGAAAATTTGACAATGTTCTCCATATTTATTCTGGAGTGTCTCCTTTAAGTCAAAGGTACAATTGACAAATTTTCTACAAATGGGCAGAATCACGAGCACGAAACAAGAGCGGGTTTATTGCTGAGACCAAACTACCTTAGACAATCTATAAGTCAAACAGAACCTAATTATTGAGCAGTCGTACTAAACAACTTTCTTCCGCAACTTATCTAATCTTCAAAATATACTTCTCAATAATGACTGACATAATTTTAAAGACTTTCTATGTTTGAAGTTTAGTAATTTCAACTATGATGTGCTGTTATTGTTAAGGCAAAAGGTGAAATGCATTTAATGTGTTTCGGAAACGAGAGATGGCGCTGATTTTAGTTCCTATAAAATATATTATGAATTTCATTGACTGTATATATAGTTAAGTGTATTTAGAAATGATATAACGTTTTACTTTTTTTATATTTTATTATACAAAAGAAAAATATTTAATAACTTCGAAAATTCGAGAAAGGGCGACGTTGTAGAGTTAATTTTTGTGTACTTCAGTGCTTTTATTGTTTTTCTACGATGAATATTAACGTCTGAAACGCATATTTTCATAATTTTTCTGTCCCTTTACATCCCTCCCCACTTCTCATCCCGAACGGGCGAAATCACGATGATCGGTCGTGACCACATGTCTTGATTCAAAACTGTCACGCACCTGATGCAGTACAAGTTATCAATTTAAAGTTTTCGCATTTCTGTTACTTCCGGTCCGAGTTTTGAAATTTCACTTATACAAAAAATATTCCAACGTCAGCTCTAAATGCTTTTGTACTCTTGCTAAATATAATAGAATGCCTAATTTACCACATATTTGCAAAAAATCGCTATTCGATAAGAGGAACAGTGTTACTTCCGGTCCGAATTTTGAAACTTTTTGAAGTGTAAACTTCTTTGGGCGCGTTGCGTTGATTGTGGGCACTGAACAAGACTGAGCCGTCAGGCTCGGCTATGTAACGCTCGTTCGGGTAAAGTCGACTCGAGTCGACTAAGGGAACGAGAGAAATATATTATATAGAGGTATTTAATTTCAATTAAATTGAAATTTAAATGAATAAATAAATTCATGTCCCGAGCAGATGCGATCCCGAGCCGCACGGGTGAGAAACTGGCGTTAGCATCAGACCAGCGCGGGACTCGTAAGCGAGTATTCATATCGTCTATTTATATATATATACATGCGTCCGAACCGACCCAGAAGCGTATCGGAAAATCTCTCCGTCGAGGAACCCTTTAAAGTTGTCCGTACACCCACGCGATTATATTTCGCGGCCACTGCCATAGCAACCTCCGCGAAATTGTATTTCGCGGACTGTGTCGCGTTCGCTAATTGGTAACTTCGCGGACGGTTAACCAAAAAATTTGTTGTGTGTGTATGAGACATTATCTCTATAATAATATAATATAATATTTCGCGCTCAGGTAAGTTTTAGCATTTTTATTAAAATGATATGGATGACTGGGAAACTGATCAGTATATTCCGGGTGTTAAATAACGTCCACACGCATTTACTATAATTTGCATACCAATGCAAAACAGAAACGTTGAGAATAGAGCATTGCTTTAATTGCTCATTATATACGAATTTATAAGCATTTAATTCTTTTCTGTTACACAGGATGGATGAAGAAAATCAAATCGATGACAAATTAAAACTAAAAAGAGAATTGTCTAATGCGTGCGTGAAGAAATATCGTCAAAAGAAGCACACTAAATCTCAGCAACTGAATTCGTCGATGCAGGATGACCTTAATGTAATATAGAACGAAAAAAAAAGTTGGATTTCGTATTATTAACCTCGCCTTGATGAAGTTTTCACTTCTGCCGTGTGGTTTTAAGCACACCCATTTTCTTGTTTTTATACAAAAGGTATTTAAAATTAAGTTCTCAATACTTTTATACTCGTAACGTACCTGTTTAAAAAACACGATTATTATAACCAGATACAGGGGCAACATCATGTAACAAAAAGAGAAATCTGTGAATTTGTTGTGTGGATCCCGAAAGACACACATGTTGAAAGAACTTTTCCAGGCCATGAACTATGGGAAAACAAGATGCATCCAAAATATTTTTTTTTGAGAAAGCTCTCTTGCCCGAAATTTTAAACCCCAGAAAATGCAGGAGCATGAATATAAGGGAACCACACAATTGATTGCCTCCAATTTTCTACCAATACCCTTGTCATCAAAGTTTAACAGGTTCTGTGGAGCCCTAATTTCTGTTGATATCTTTTGTCAGTGTTGTTTATTCGAAATGTAGTTTTCGTCACAGTCTTTACCGATGAGGATAGTAAACAAAGTGTCAACTGGCATTGTTTTTTACTTTGCGCATATTTTCTGGTTCATAATTCAATAGATGCTGCTAATGGTGTATAGGACAAAGGCATGCTAAAATAAAAAAAGAATTAAAATTACAGGCACTGTAAGAATGTGAAAGGAACCTTTATGTCGAATTGTAATACAACAAATTTGGATTAAAATTATTTGACAACACTGAACACTCCTATATTTTAAATTGAACTTATCTTTTGACTGACAGGCTCTTATCCATTTATTTGCCAAGTCCACATCTTTCAGGAAACCAAAATATTGTTTACTATAGTCCGTCTCAACCCTATTATGCAGTACAGGTTTAATAGGGATATTGCATCTCTTATTATCTTTAGTAGTCTCTTAATAACGACATCTTTATATCCGGTTGCCTTGTTGCAAGTTCTATTATGCAAAGTATATATATGATGGGTATATGAGTAATCGTTGCTGTCAATTGTCAGTTTTTGCCCTAGTGTGTAAACTTTTATATTGTCTTTAATTTATCTATATATAATTTCTGTTAAATCGTTCTTTTTAGCAAGCATATTATCTTTTTCAAGCATTTAAAAGTAAGTATGCATACCTAGATCTATAATTCTGATTAACGCGTTAACCTATATACATACCGTGTGGCCGCCGTTCATAGCGCGATGCATGTATTAGTAACTACTGGTCGACTATAAATGGGCGTGCCAACTTGAATTGCCACACCGACAGCGGGCGTATAAGTTATACGTATAAATGTATTCGTAGGCAAATCAAGTGAAGAGCAGTGTAATAGGTATTGCGTTCCCGTTGTAAGTAATTATTTGTAGTTGTTTGAAGCATCAGATAATCACTGATAATATGTCAGTGAAGTAACTCATCACAGCTTCATAAACAACATAAAAGAGCAAAAATAAATAATAAATAACTCCTAGACTTTAAAATAAAAAAAACTTCTTAACTAAAATAATATTTTTCAACAAATATTATAATCTAAAAACTCAACTATAATAAAATACTGAAACATAAAATATTTACTTCTTAAAACAGAATTGTAATTCAACATTGCAATTAACCTGTAATTAGCTAAAAAAATGTTATTCTTAAGCAATAATAAAACTCGAACTGACGCCCATATGTGGAAGCGACGGGGAATACGACTGCCCGACTACACCGTATAATCTGGATTTTTTGGACAAATACGAGTGCATCATAGGCATATGCGAAATACTACCTCTGTTGTAATCCAGTATAACACTGCGTCTACTTGTTTACCGTTCTAATACACAGACATCTCTATCTGTTTCGCTTACTCTACAGGTATCGCGATAATGCAGACGCACGCGGTCTTATGGTATACATATACTTTTTACAGATTGCTACATGATATGAGTTCTGAATTTTAAAAAGTGGGACAAAAGAGTAATCTTATTGAAAGAGATGACATCATTAGGTGGAGACATAAATACTTACGAGACATCAGAAAATTCAGAGACGAAGGTATAGTTTATCATTTAATTTGTTATACTTTTATGTTCATTACGCAATTTATTATTTGCTTGTGTTTGATTGTGATTGTTTTATTTTTAGGTAGAACTAACTGATGAATCATGAGTGAATGCAGGACACTCGGTAAATAAAAAGTGGACTGACGTTACTGTTCAAAGCAGTCGACAAGCTTTTACGTAAGGACTCAGCACTGGTTTAAAATCACCAAGTGGTCTTGGGCCTCGATTTCCATTAATTCATGCTGGAGGCGAGCAAGGTTTTGTTATTGGTGCTGAATGTACATTTCTTTGTAAGAAAAATACTGCTGATGGTCATAGGGAAATGGATGCAGATACATATGGAGATTGGTTCAAGAATAAATTGCTTCCAAATATACTAGAGAACTCGGTTGTTGGTCTCGATAATGCCTCATATCACACGAGAAAATTAGAAAAGTTTCCAGCAGTAGCACGGAGAAGACCAAATTATTGAATGGCTCACTGAGAAGAATATTCCACTTGATAATGACATGTCAAAAAGAGAGATTTACTGGCTTGTGTGTCAGAGGTTAGGTCTCAGTATGAGAGAAACAAAATTGATGAATTTGCAAAGAATAAAGGGCATTATGTTCTTCGGCTTTCACCTTATCGTTGTGAATTAAACCCAATTGAAATGGTGTGGGCACAAGTTAAGCACTACGTTGAAATGCATAATACGACATTCAAACAAAGAGATATTGAACAATTAATTGTGAAGGGTTATCAGAATGTAACAGTGAACAACTGGCGGAATTGCATTGGCCACCTTGCCAACTTGCAAGACGATGTTGAAGAGTTTATAATTAACATCACACATTCATCATCAGATCAAGATTCTGTAAGTGATGAAGAAAAATAAAACAATATGTGTGTACCTACTCCTTTGTATGGTCATGGTTAGTTTTTTCATAAATGTTATCATGTATTATGAACTTGTTCTTATAAATGGGAAAATATGTTTTTGCGAAATGAATTTGTGAGGAATTTGTGTCTTTAAATGTGCATAACGCAATGTAGGTTAACATATTAATATTCAGTAAGACTATATAAGTCATGTAACATATTAAAAAATAAAAGTACATGTTGTGTGTGGTTATTGTTATTCTTTTCATAAATATGTATTATTTAAGTTGTTTTTATAAATAGAAAAGTTTTTTATGAAAAATAAACTTGTGATTAACTTTGTCTTGGTCTGAATTTATAGTGGATAGTTGATTAAGATGTCAATATTCAGTAACGAAGAAAATTGTATACCTTAAGTGTTTCTTTGAAATATTAATTCATAATTCATTTACTCTGGCTTACTATATTCAGTTAGATTTTAAATAATTTTTCGCAGAACAATCCCAAAGGATTATATTATTACAAATATTTTAACTAATCCATCTTCCCATATATTTTCCCCTTTTAGTGTTTCAAATTACTATTAATTTTTTGTATGCAGTATGCATCAATTGAATGACAAACAGTCGTATAGGTTATGTTTTGATTACAAAAAATGTCAGATATTGAACCGGAACTCTAACGACATTATACAATGAGACGATTTGGCAACCATGAAATCAATTCCCATAAGACCTGTACTGCATAATAAGGTTGAGACGGACTATAGTCACTTAATTTTCCGGTAGTAATTTAAGCACCCATAAACTGCACAACATGGCATTCTTAGATGATAATAACCAATAAGAGTCGATCGCAATAACTGATAAATTACCACTACAAACACACCTACAAGTAACACACGTACATAAATACCCAAACATGAAAACAAACCATACTTGCTGCTTCGAAGATGATGTCATGACAATAAGTCGGATTTCTGACACGCCCTTATACTTATATCACGGTGTTTTTGCCATTTAATTTAAAAATTACCCACCTATCTAAAAAATGTAGAATACAACACGCTTTGAAAATAAACTCTTATAAAACATACCATAATTACTAGTTTTGAACACCCAAGTGCGAAACGAACGAAGGATTTTCAAAGCCGGTAATTGGTCTGACTATAGCCTTTTTGGACTTCTATCATAAAACCTATTTTTCTTCACTATTTATTTAATTAATTAATTTAAATTAATTCCATTAGTATCAAGTCATACTGTTCTATTTTAGTAACTGAAAACAGTTGTCCCATATTTGCTTCTTTTACTATAGTATAATTTTAAACATTATGAAACGATCCATCCACTAAACATTTACGTTGACTTTTCCACACCTCCCTGTCTAATAATCACGCATAATGGAACAGAACCACAACCGACCGTTCGCTGTAGAAAAACTATATGAAAGAAAAACATGAGAGAAAATTACTATTTGCGTTTCGGGCGGTAACTTTCATCAATGTTTTTTCTTTTTAGGATAATATTTAAAAATATTTTCTTCACATGCGCCCTTTCTCAGAATCTGAAAAAAACATTAAATACCGAAATTAAGCAAAATATCTTAACTAGTATAAAAAAAAATAAAAAAGGAAGATGTTGCATCTCTTTAGAAGAGCATTTTAAGACATACACTACTTTAAAAAAGGAAATAGGTTTTGTAATTTGTTTATGAAAACGGGAATAATGTCCCGATACTTTTATCTCTCGTGCACCTTTCGCCTTAATGTTTGTTTCGTTATATTTTTATCACTTCTAAATTATTATAATTTCCTTATAATTTTATTGCCACAAGAAAATTAACTCTACTGTGTTGCTGGGATAAATATAAAAACTCTTAAGATCTATCAGTGAGAGAGAGAGAGACATTTTTTAAAAACCACTTTTTTGGTATCAGGGGACCTCAAAACGTGGACATCTGCAAAAATCTCGAGGTCGAAAATTTTCTTCATCACAATACTTCCTTATACTACGTATAAGAAAGTTAAAGTATAATGCAAGAACGCTTACCCAATCTTTATAAGTTTCACCGACATACTGTTCCAGACTGGTACTGTTCATTGTACAGTTTGTTTTGAGGGAATAATAAATATAACACTACAGTTTGATTACATCTGACGATAAACGAAGTCCATTTTCCGTGTCTTTGACTTGCAGAACAGTTCTATCACTTTTTCATTAAAATTTGGGAAATCATTTATAAATTCAATTAAAAACCGGTGCTGCTTCGATGTGATCTCTGAGCAATTTATCTAATTCTGCCGTAAAATTTATCAATTCCCGAAAAATGCCCTTGGTATTCGACGTTTGCGATTCATCATGACCCCGAAGTGCCAGTTCAAACGCGCCACAAAATCTAATGCAATTTATTATTAAATTTAACACATGCCTATTTTTTGTTACCTGTTCATTGTGTTGTTGAACTGCTTTTCTATATGATGATCTAAAACATTCTGAATGTTATTTTTTCCTAACATTCTTAGACTAAATATATTTTTCAAATGCCCTTCGGAATTTTCATGTTTCGTAATTTTAGCACTAAAATGAATTAAGTCTTTTATTCCGTTCTTTGACCAAGACGGTTCACCACCAAACAAAAGACACGGAAAACAAAACAAAGTATTTTTAATTTCACACCCACAAATCCAGTCATTTTTCTGATAAATATTCATTTTGAATTTTCTTATAACGTCTTTACCTTTAACAGATTGTTTATTTCCTAAACATAATTGAGGCATCGGCCGTTTAAGATTTTTATTGCGATTTTTTCATCATACGTTAACCGCGAAAACGTGTTATTGTGCATCGCAGACACGAAATTCATCTTACAACAGCGTTGAGCAGACGGGAATCTTGCTCACATGCTATGTATTATACGATATGGAACTAGAACAAAATACTGTTCTCCCCACCTTCAATGTAATGTTTAATGGCTTAACGCAGCAACAGTAGCGCTTTGCACATGGGTATGTTTCTCTCGGTGGAAGGGGTCTTTACATCCGTGCGCTGTTGGTCTTAGTCGTCATATGGTCGTCATTATATCTATGACTACGATCGCTGCATGTAGGTTGTTTCGCGTGCCGTACACGCCACGTTCCGGTTCAATAACAATGAATACGTAATAAATAAATACTTTCACAGTTAGTCGCCGCTTGGTTTGTTTTGTTTCAAAATTCCAGGGGGTGCAATTGCTCACTTGCTCTCATTAAAGAGCCGCCACTGAGATCTATTATTAATTACGGAAGAACAATAGTTTTTGTGTATGGACATAATCTGTGCAAAGTGTCCAAGTGCAGCATGCTGAAAGTTTAAGAATTTATTCACTTCGGAAGAGAATTTATTCACTTCAAAGATTAGTAGTTTCGAAAACAATATGATTTGAGTATTAATTTTGTACATTTGAATAATGTTCTAATGGACTATTTGAGTTCATAATTAAATCATGTGTACCACTTTGTTTATTTATTTTATACTATTAAGTTTAGATAAGTGTTAGGACTTCTTTTTGAATCTTCTATGCTTTAAAACATGGAGAGCGATATTCACATATTAAATTACTTGCAAGTTAGGTTAATATTAATTTGCGTTAATATTAACTTAATGTTTGCTTAATTGAAAGTTAATTGTCCAATTATTTAAAATGATTCAAATATTTCAGTTTACATCATGTTTTATGTCATTATTTAACCACAATATATGATTTATATTAAATTTAATTATAGACTTTGTTTGAGTTCAATTTAATTTTTCTGGAGTATAATTTTTTTGTTGAATGTTATTTGTAGGTGTAATTTATTTAACACTTGACCTGATAATGGACAACAAACAATTCTTACATTTATAAAAAACACATCAACACATTATTATGGTTATCACATGATTGTTAGGATTTTATTTAAGTTTGTTTGTATACAGGTCGTCCAATCGAAGCCACATTACTGGTATCTAATAATGTGGATAGCGAAAAATTCTAAATACAAAAATTGTAAATAATCATGACCTCTATAATTTAAAAATTATTTATATAACAGAGTGTTTCATTAAGCTACAACGCATGAAAAAATACATACAAGCTTAAAATATCAAGAGAAATATGTAATATTTTATTGAAATAAACTGAAATTAGGTACTATGCAAGCGGAATGAAACATCCTGTATAAAAATAATCTAAAGTGTGAAAAATTTGACTTTTGCCAATTTTACCTCAAAGATTTTTTGATAGCTACAGTAATGTGAGTAGTATGGATGACTACATTTTAGGTGGGACACTGTATATTTATTTTGTGTTACGTATGGAAATAAAGAGGCCATAGGTTACAGAAACTCCACTTTAATCTGCAATAATTACCGATATAATTCAATGATGAATGCATATCCTACAGATAAATTACAGTAATTATCTCTGTGCAGATCCAGAGAGTAGATTATGATCACTCCTCTCTCTCTTCGATTCTCATTTAACCTTGACGTAATCTTCATTGTATAACGGACATTCTCGCATAAATGGCTGCATACGCGCGTGTGCTACGTTCAAGCTCATGAAACACGAGAATATAAGACAACGTAACACTTTCAAATTGTACGATGGGATTGCATTCGTTCGAAGAAATATGCAAGGATGCGTAATTACAGCTTATAAATGATTGAATGAATGAATAGGTAGACAAGTGTAAATTATTATCATTATCTTATTAATGAAATACATACATTTTTACTGTGACTTACATATATACCTTTATACGTAAAACGCATATGTATATATACATGTGTTTGAGATACACACATACATTAAGTGCCATTGTCGATAATCGAACGCACAGACACCGGTGTTTCGACCTATGATGTCTCATCAGTGTACGTGGAGATTCTCGACAATAGCTTCAAGACTTAAATCGCTGCCTATGTCATTTTCGCATGTTAAATGCAGTGAGAGTATCACAGCGACATCTAACACCCAAAAGATGACACGGAAAAAAGCGATGGCTTCTGACAGCATGTTCTGCTATACAGAGGCCTGTATGTTAATAGTGTATCTCATGTAATAGAGCCTTAGGTGGCGTCACCAATCAAAACGAAAATGAAAAGTGTGAACACATGGATGTTAAAACTAACATCAAGCAGTAAATAATTACTGTGACTTACATATATACCTTTATACGTAAAATGCATATGTATATATGCATGTGTTTGAGATACACACATACATTAAGTGCCATTGTCGATAATCGAACGCACAGACACCGGTGTTTCGACCTATGAGGTCTCATCAGTGTACGTGGAGAATGACATAGGCAGCGATTTAAGTCTTGAAGCTATTGTCGAGAATCTCCACGTACACTGATGAGACCTCATAGGTCGAAACACCGGTGTCTGTGCGTTCGATTATCGACAATGGCACTTAATGTATGTGTGTATCTCAAACACATGCATATATACATATACGTTTTACGTATAAAGGTATATATGTAAGTCACAGTAATTATTTACTGCTTGATGTTAGTTTTAACATCCATGTGTTCACACTTTTCATTTTCGTACATACATTTTTCTTTGAATGTTGCTAATTCTCAAGAGATAGTAGCTTAACTCGTAACATAGATTTTGGCGATTGTCGGGGTACAAGCGCCCGCCGTGCTCATATTTTCAGGACAAAAGTCCAAGTGAGAATGTACAACGAGCAGTTTAAACGACACGTATTCAACACCATGAAATGCTGGTATCATGTCAATTACTAAAGCTGTTTTCTGCTTTTCCTTCCCAAAAAAGCTAGTAGAAGCACCAACAGTTCTTTGCCGCTCTTAATTGTGCGCTTACCATTTCTCGTATCTAAAGTACAGGGTATCCGCCGCCGCGCTGGAAATTTATACTACTTTGTTTGATCATAACTTTTAGTTAAATGAAAGAGAATGGTTCTAATGTTGATACGAGGTAGGCGCCATAAATTCTCGGCCTGAAAGACTTATACAGATTCAAAGTGTTCAAACTCCGTCACGTCATGCATGCACATACTCGAGGTGTACACTATAAATATAACGGTTCGAAGCCTAGTAGTTTTTAATAACCAGCCAACCAGCGTGACTAGCGCACGAAAATGTCTAAAGTAACGAAAATTGACCACCGCGCGGTCATTAAATTTTTAACAAAAGAAGGGCATATACCCTATCATATTAGTTTAGACGGCGTTTACGGTGATTAATCTCCTTTGTATTTAATTGTAAAAAAGTGGGCAAAATGTTTCCGTTTGGGACAAGAATCCCTGGAAGATGCTGATCAGTCGGATCGACCAATTGAAGTGATAACACCTAAACAAATTTCAATTATTGAACATATAGTGCTAGAAGATCGCCGTTTGAAAGTGAAGAAATTAGCAGTGATAACAAACATTTCCGAAACAAGTGTTCACTGAATTCTCCATCACCATTTGGGTATGAATAAAATTAGTGCTAGATGGGTATCGCGACTTCTTTCTGCTCTCCAACGTGAACGTCGAGTCTAATGTGCGCAATCGTTTTTAAACATGTGTGGAGACGACCCAAAACCGATTATGTCGACCATTGTCGTAGGGGATGAAACAATGGTTCTGTTTTACGATCCTCTATCGAAAAGGGAGGCCATGGAATGGCGGCGATCTGATGAACCTCGACCCAGAAAGGCGAAAGTCGTTCAATCAACGAAACAGGTGATGGCCAAAATATTCTGGGATTGTGAGGGCATTTTGCTAATTGGGCTTTAAAGAGCACAATACAAGTGTGAATATTATTGCCTAAATTAAGGGACAGTATTCGTGCAAAACGTCGTGGAAAATTGCGAATGCGGCTTCCAAGAATTGGAAAATAAAAATTCTTATATTGTTCCAAGTTCCTTTTTTGTATATAAGGCTGAGAATTTATAATAATAATAATAATAATAATAATAATATATTTATTTGCCCAACAGAATATTTCCAATTACAGGACAAAATGTAAATAAACACATACGTTAATGCAGAAAAAAAAAAGACACAAAAAGAAAAATGTAACAGACGTCACTATTGGTTCCAGTATCCAGCGTAAATGTCTGAAAAGAAAAGTTCGGCATTCCGTGCCATGTGGTGCAAGGGCGACTTCTTGAGCACATTGGTCCTGGCCGTTGGCAGATTGAAGAATGCTGCATGCCGAGCCGAGCATCGCGGAACGTAGAAAGGCACAGCACTAAGCAGCTGCGAACCGTCAATCCTACTGTTAATCATCTTGAATAAAGATCTGGCACTATGCATGGAGCGTCGTACGGCCAAGGATTGGAGCTGATGCACCTCCAACAGATGTGTGTAAGAAATGTTCCATTCCGGGTAGGCTCCAGTCAGTTTAAAAGACAAAAATCTTAGAAATCTTCGCTGAATTCTATCAATAGAAAGTTGTTGTGAAGTGTAGAGGGGGTACCATATGACCGAGGCAAACTCCAACCTATTGACTACCAACGCAAAGTAGAGGAACTTGAGGAGGCAGGGATCCGTGAAGTACCTCGAGATTCTCATCAGAAATCCCAACATCCTTGACGCTGCGGCACACATAGATGTTATATGTGGCGTGAACGTCAAGGACGTGTCAAATACAACGCCCAGGTCCCTGATCAACTGAACCCCACTGATCAATTGCCCACAAATGGTGTAATTGTAGTCCAGAGAAACGGATTTGCGAGTAAATAACATCGAATTAAATTTTTCGATATTTAGGACCAGGCCATTCGAGTGCGACCACGCAGTGACGACATCAAAGTTATGCTGCAATTTGATGGAATCATCTTCACAATGGACTGTTGTAAAAAATTTTAAGTCATCAGCATAAGCTAATGCCTGACAAGTCAGAAGAGGAAATATATCGTTGACGAAAATGTTAAACAGCACTGGTCCAAGATTGGAACCCTGGGGAACGCCACAGGTGGCACGGAAAGTAAAGGATCTGTAACCATTATAGAATACGTAATTTGAACGATTTGTAATATATGATTTTAGCAGGTTAATAAGGCGTGGAGCAAATCCATAATAATACAATTTCTCTAGAAGAAGACTGTGATCAACCGTGTCGAACGCACGAGAAAAATCTACATAAATAACGTCAACCTGCTCTCTGTCATCCATCGCCTCACTTACATATTGAGTGAAAGTGGCAAGGTTGGTTACCACCGATCTACCAGGCATGAAGCCATGTTGAAGGGAAGATATGAGGGAGAAAGTATTCAAGGATATGGATCTGTACAGGACCTGCTCAAGAATTTTTGAAAAGTTGGACAAGATGGCTATCGGTCGATAATTAGAGGTATGAGATTTGTCGTTCTTCTTATACACGGGAACAATCCTGGTACGTTTCCACCGATCCGGGAAAACTGATGTTTTCAAGGCAAGATTAATTATAGAACACAACGGTTTCACCAGGTAATATCGCAAGTTTTTAACCAAGAAACTTGGGACAAGATCATCACCAGCAGTAAGGCTCGAATCAAATTTGGCCATAATCTCAGTTAGGGACGCCCCGGAAATATAAGGGACCGCAAAAATAGGAAACTGAGAAAAAATTTGAGGAGGAACCGCAGAGGTGGGAGTAGTATATGAAGTGGCAAAAGTAGAAGCAAAGGCATCGACAATATCCTTAGGGTTGTCCAACCAAGTATCATTGTGGCACATTCGTCCAGGAATTCGTGTTGAACGCTGCTTGTTATGGACAAAGGACCAGATCTTGTTTGGATGCTTCTTAAGAACGGCTTCAGAGTGGGTTACATAATTTTTGTACGCCTCTGATATTTGATGTTTAATTAAAGTTCTAAGTCTTCTAAAATCATCATGAAAAGCCCCACCATCAGGAGTACTCGATTTACGTCGATAGTAATCCTTCATCTTTATATTTTCCCTAATAGTCTTTGAAAACCACGGCGGGTATCGTGAAGTAGCTGGAACATATTTTGGAATTGATGAATCAAAGGCCAAATAGAGCTTCTCATAAAACCAGTCAAGCGCCTGATCCACATCACTGTAAGCATCCAATGACGACCAGTCAATCTCTGACAACATGCCATTTATTAATTTATTTTATTGAAATTGTACCGAAGATCTCCAGTAGGAGAAAATTGAGTAATTGAGTATGGTGCCTACCCCGTAAATGATTTATTTAATGTTAGCAATTATGTAAGGAATACAATGTTAGATAAATGTGTGCTTCTGTTAGCATCACAAATGCGGGTTTACAAAAAAAAATTCGGGGCAGTTAAATCTAGCGACCGTGGATGCCACTCACGATCACTATTTTTTGAGGTAACTAGTTGTGGAAAGAGGTTTCAGTAATTCCATTATAATTTTGGGTGTATGCGATGAGGCACCGTCTTGCTGGTACTACATGTTAATTAAACCCATATCCAGTCCTGGCGTCAAGAAGTTTTCAATCATGTCACGATATCATTCGCAAGTGATAGTTTCCGTTAAGCCATTTTCATTTTCAAAGAAGTAAGCTCTCCTTTTGCACACCAGACTGTCGCTTTTAATAGATATACAGGTCACTCATAAATAATAACCGACTATATTGTTTATTCACATATCCATTCATGTGAAAATGCGCCTCGTCACTCATTATGAGTTTTTCATGAAAATCAGGGTCGTCATGGGCGAGCTTTAACATCCTATTGGCATATGTACAGCGGCGATAATGGTCTTGTCAATTAACACAACATAATTGAACCTTAAATTGAAACAGTTTCAAATCGTTGAGCATAATTCTGGTCAAAATTGTTCTTCGTCAATTTTTTTACAAAAATTGAAATAGGTACTTCAAAAATGGCTAACTTTAGAGGCAAAGTTTATCAGACAAACTATCCTTATGATTAAGTTGGAAATACGAAGCAATCATAAAAAATGGGGTATTCCATTTAAAATAAGGAAGTTGATATCCATTTCCGGTGTAACCGGAAGAAACAAAAATTCAAAACTATTTTAAATCGAAAGATCTTAAGGCGAAACTAATACTTGCGAAATTTCAAAACTCAACTCTTATTAGTTTTCTATATTATTCTAACGAAATCTTGTCGTGATATACCCTGTATAAATCTTGAATATTTTGAAAACAGTTTCTTTCATATTTTGTCTTTCCTAGTCTTTGTAAAAACTAAAACGGCGGTCCTCGTGCCCCTTATTTCTCTTATTCTTTTTACTGTAACCTCATCTTCCTGTCACAATAAACCATCAGTTTCGTAATTTATAAGTGTTCTTATATAAATCATTAATATTTTGTATACACATTAATTTATTTTATTATTGATCTTTAATTAATATGTACTTTTACTGAAGTCAACTCAACACACAATAATAATAAAAAAGAAACAGGAGAAACACATATAAAATAAAATATTGTAGTAGTAATAGTAAAATGTACGCAAATGCACTTGAAAGTTTTAGTTAATTATCTATTGCCTTCGTAAATTAAGAAATTAATTAATTTTAAGTATTACCTAACTATATTTTACTGTATCCAGAACTTGTAAGCCTTTCCCCTTTTTGTGGTCAACTACAGAAACAAATAAATTAGTGTATTTACTATATACCTGCTTTAGAATAGTGAAAAAAGAAGCAAACATTCTTTATATTCTAGAAACTATTACTTATTTTATGATTACCAAATTGCATTCTTTCAATTTTGCAATTATAATTTATGAATATAATAAAACACAACTGTTATTGCTATTAAATATTTACAATTTCTAATTAATTTAATTTTTCTTACCTATACATAATTACTTATAGGAACTCAAGAGTATATAGATATAACAATATGTATAATAGATATATAAATAATATAAATGCGAAAGCTATTAGAGTAAAAGAGAAATAGTGTGATAAATAATGAAAAATGACACACATTGATAACCAACAATAAACAACACGCTACTGAATCATATTAAAAATAATAAAGATAAAACTTATAAGAATCTAAAATCTGGGGTTTATAAGTTAAATTGCGATTGTGGAAGAGCTTATATTGAACAAACTGGTAGATCCTTTTTCACACGCATAAAAGAACAGGAAAGAAGTTATAAATTACAAAAAACAGATACACATACGCAAACCACTGTATTGAACAGAAACACAAATTGAATAATAAGTTCTTATAACTATTGTAACGGTCAAAAATCACAGGCTTAATTATGTTTGTCTTTCTAATCGTTTGTATAATGATAATAATCTGTGAATAGATATGAAGAATATCTCTTGTATATTTTGGTATAGTATCGTCATGTATATATGCCTGTGAATCACTTAACTTAAGTACGTTCGCTGTTAAGTCGATAAGCTTTTGTTACGGTTATCTGTAAATGTAGATTCTTTAATAAAATAATTTTGATATTATCTTAGGTCGTTCGAGCTATTTTCTTTCTTAATAATTCAGTAACAATTTAAATTGAAACGAATTTAATTAATTAGGCTTTGTTAGAATACTTTCTTTAAGTTGATATTGTTCTTCCTCACCGGCTTTTCATCTCGCTGGCTTGCATTTGACACCTTGGGTACATGTCATATGATCATTTTTCTGTTTTTGACCTTAATCAAGTAACATCGTGTGTTTTAAATCGTGAACCATCATTCAATAATTTTGGGTAGATTAATATATCTATCAGCATCGCTGATTGCGGACTATTTGTTTGATTGGTTTCTTTATGGAAAAGAATTGTTATAAGATTAGTATTATTTGGTGAAGCATTTTTTCTAATTGACGACATTTTGGTCGGATTTAAAGGTGATATAAGTCACATGGTGTTAGCCTATGGTATATGACAGAATATTGATGATGTTTATTCGTATGTACTTTGGAAGAATATAAGGTTATAAATCAGGTAATTATCTATGAATTAATCTAAATTTGTTATAGTTCATTTCTAACCTATATGCCTCGTGTGTAGTTCTTTTTTCCTCTTGACATTTTTCTTTAGAACTAATTACTCTCTATATTCGGGGAAAACTTGAGACGTTAAATTGTGAGACGTAATTGAGAGGCGTAATCGTGAGACATAGATCCACAATTGTATGTGGAATTGTCTATTAAGCTCTCTGGATTTTGGATGCCTAATATTGTTGTTCCGTTGGAAATATGAATCATCCCTTCTCGGCCATCAGCTGTCTTTACCTTTTGCATCGCTGTTGACACCAGCTAATGACGAACCCATTAGATTCAGATATGTGCCACAATTATTATTATTATTTGCAAATATCCTGTATTTGTAATTATAATTTACCCAGCGCCATATTATTATTGCCACAGGTCTTTTGACGTTTTATTCGTAGCACTATCATATTGTTATATATGAAATTTATAAGTTATTCCATTTCCCCCCCTTTAACTTAAAGTCGTTAACTCCCTCCCTCTTTATTTAGTTAAGATGTGATTGTTAATACTTGTATATATTTGTATATTGTAATATTCATCACCTGGCGAGGCTCTAGTAGAGCGCAATGATTCATATAATCTGTTTTGAACTCATTGTGAATTCATATTTAATTCTTTATTTGTATATAACCATTGAGTTTGAATTTATTAAGACTACCAATAAACGATATATTCATGTAATCCGGAGCAAAAATAGCAAAGCAAATATTAAAATTATCAGCATAAACAGGCGTAGAATAACTCAAGTTTGCTACAAGGTCATAGAATAATGATCAAGGAGAAGAGGCAAAGACTTTAAAAGCGTATATCTCTGATTCCTCGGTGTATGGGGGCGAGCTTGGTTGTCATTGCTAGGCGGTTGTCTGAACAAATTTGAATAAAACTATAATATATCGATCGCTTATTTATAAAACATACTAATTAGCATTCTATAACTTTTACAAAAGAAGCGGAAAACTGTTTCGGTTACTTGTTTTTGCTAGTATAGCAAATTTATATACGGTATGTCCCCGGATTGAGTTTACAAGAGGAAAAGAATTTTTATTTTTGATTTTAGAATAAAATGCTATAGGAATTAAATGTTATGCTTCATTTCAAATGACCAAATCTGTAATTCGAATTACGAACCTGTCCAGCCCCTATTTAGAATTACAAGTTTTTATTTTATTTTTTTTTCAATCACAACATTAAAAAAAGAAGTAGGCTAGAAACAATAATGTTTAAAACTATTCTATTAAGTCGCCACCCCTTTCAGTACACAATTCGACTCTAAGCCGCAGTTCCTTATAACTGCTGCGAATTTCTTCAAGTGTCAAGGACGCAACAGCATCTCTTATACGATTTTTTTAATACTTCCCCATTGTTAGGCAAGTTTTCCATGTAGACTAGTGGTTTTAACCGTTCCCGCAAATAAAAATCTAAAATAGTTAAGTCAGGGCTCCTTGGAGGCCACAAAATAGGACCATTCAAGCCAATCCAACAATTTTCGAATTTTTGATAGGGCAAGGCAGCAACAATGCGCGAACGGTAGGCCGGATAACCATTATGTTGAAAATACATCCTCTGCCGATAAGCAAGTGGGAGTTCACTTAAACAATTCCAGGAAACATTGCTTAGCATATCCAAAGAATTGTACTGATTTACATTAGCATCAAAAAAATTTGGGGCTATTATTCCATGATGAGAAACAGCACATCACACACCTTAACAAAATATTGACGTTTTGATGCAATTCTAAAGTGAGGATTAGTATTACTCCAATAACGAACATGTTGTGTCGAAACGGTACCATTGCTAGCAAAAGATGCTTCATCGGAAAATACAAAGCTTTTGTGAAAATTTTGGTTCTCCATTATTTTATCTTCCATCCACATGCAAAAATAATCATCTCCCGGTTCTAACGTATGATTAGGGATGATAAGGGTATAGTTTACGTTCCTTCAAGACTCTTTGAATATGGGATTTGCTCATATTTAGTTGAAGCGCCCGTCTCCGTAATGAAAGTTTAGGATTATCTTCCACCGAATCCAAAATTAAAATTGTAGAAGCATCATCTTCATCATGTACTATTCTTTTTCTTTAAATTCAGAACAGAACCAGTTTCCAAAATTTTTTTCACCATCTTCCTTATACCTATTCGGAAAACAGTTACTCCGGGAAATTTTTCATTAAATTCTTCCGCAACGCGATGGTAGATCTTTGCCCCAATACCATAAAATTGCATTATATATATATATATATATTTGGTGATAACATTAACATTTTCACCAAAAATTACTTAATTACAGTTTGAAGTCAAAGCCCTTCCACCACAAAAAATAATAGATGTAATGCGATGAAAAAAATGAAAACAAAATTTTTGGAACATACATAAGTTGAATTAAAATTCTAATTACCATTTCATTATTTGAAATGAAGCATAAAATTTAATTTCCTTAGCATATTATTGTAAAATCAAAAATAAGAATTTGAAACAAAAATCATACAAGCGTTATATAATGTTTTTAAGAAAATCGCTTGAACAGGTCGATTTTTGTTTTTAAAATTCCGTATTTTGACAATTTTTTTGTAAAATAACGTCATTGGTTTTGACACTCTGACGTCATCAACATTTTTTTAAATGACAACCTCCATTATTTTTTTAGTTTTTAATAGATCTTCTTACTCTTTAAATGGTGATGTAGAAAATTTGGTACCTTACATAAAGAATTTTTTTGAAAAAATGACACTTTTACAAAGTAAAAATTATTTTAACAAAAATCTTAACTGGGAAATTTTGACAGTTATCTAAATTGCAAAGTCAATCTAAATTTTGAAGTTAGGAACAAAAAGTTACGCTTTTAACAGCAGGCATGAAGGCATGAAGCTTTTGAGTTATTTAATCAAACATATCCTGATAGGCCTCCACTTGCAAGATCTACAGTGAGTAAATTGGTCGACAAGTTTACGGAAACTGGAAGTGTAAAAGATTTGTCTCGAGAAGGTCGACCACGAATAAGTGATGAAAGAAAATTAAAAGTATTACTTGAAAAAGAAGAACATCATATTTCAACTTGCTTCTTCATAAATATACAGGGTGAGTTTTTTTTTGAATGTTTAGCATTGGGATCTCAGAAACTACTGGAGATAGAAAAACTCTTAAATGGGGAAAGATGCGCAGTTTTACAAATTTGATTTAGAACTGCTTTTGTTTCTCCGATAAATTTCATGGCTTATTAGATATTCAAAGAAAACTACATTTTACGATTTTCGTTAAACATGGTTAGTATCGTTAATAGTAATTTTAGAGAAAAAGTGTTCAAACAAAAGTTTTAGATAATTTTACGCCAAATAAAACTATGTAGCTAATATTTTTTTTTCGTTCACCATTATCGCGTTATAACACAAACGTGTGCTTTTTTAAATGGAAACTGTAGTTGGTTTTGACATGATTAAAAAGGTTATTTTTTGCTGACTACAATGATATAAGATTTGATATGGTTATTTTAAAAAATAAAGAGGATATAGACATTTCACTTTATAAGATATAAACTTTTTAAAAAAAAATTGTTGGTGTTTTGTAATCCAAAAAACGAAAAATCTGAGTTACAATAGTATTCGTTGGAGCAGTCGAGAAAAATATACTAACATTGCTTTCACGTTGAGTCACAAAAGTGAGAGCTGTTAATTTTTACTTTTAAGTCAAGTTAATTGTCAAACATTAACAATTAACTATTAATTAATTTAATTGTAACTTAACTATAAGCGGCGCAAACGGCCGTTAATCATAAGTTTGCATTGTCTATGGAATTTTCTAACGTAGAAAAGCGTGATATGGTTGAATGTTACATTCAGTGCCAGAAAAATTCTGCTAGAGCTGCTGAAGTTTATTTTGAAAGTTATTTTGATCGACGTCAGCCGTCGCTACCTACTTTTAAGAGATTATGGGATAATTTAGCAGATTATGATCCGTTCGTTAAACCAAAATCAAAAAAAAGGGATGGATGAAGATAGAGAAATGAACATATTAGCATGCGTCGCTCAGAATCCATCTACATCGACCCGACAAATTTCAACAGAAATGGGCTCCTCTCAACGCACTATTGTCAGAGTGTTGAAGAAGCATAAATTTCGTCCCTACAAATTATCAGTATCACAAACATTACATGAAGGTGATAACATCAGACGAATAGCTTTTTGTAGATGGTTTGAAGATCAGTGTCAAAACGATCCATACTTTTCAATGAAAATATTATGGACTGATGAATCTCGTTTCACAAATTGTGGAATGTTTAATAGGCACAATGAGCACATATGGTCTCAAACAAATCCACTTCACGTTGAACATAGGAGACCACAAATTAAATTTGGGTTTAATGTTTGGTGTGGTGTTATAGGATCAACTGTTCTTCCTCCTTTTATTTATGATGGATCACTAACTGGCAATCGTTATCTTAATTTTTTACAAGATTTCGAGGAAATGTTAGATAATTTAAATTTAAGAACCCGAGCAATGCTGCAATGGTTTCAACATGACGGACCGCCTCCGCACAATCAACTGAATGTTAGAAATTATTTAAATTTGAACTTCCCTAATCAATGGATAGGACGAAATGCACCCATTGAATGGCCGGCTAGATCCCCTGATTTATCAGTTTTGGATTTTTTCTTGTGGGGTGTACTAAAGGACACAGTATACAAAAGAACATATGAAACAATCGGCGATTTAAGAGAAGCTGTCTTAGTTTCTTTTAATAACATCGATAGGCGTAAAGTACGCAATGCTACAAATTCTATTGTGAAGAGATGCAATTTGTGTATTAATAATAATGGAGGTATCTTTGAACATTAATAATGTTGTGTGCCCTTAATAAAAGTTCTTATAGTTTTCATTTTATTACTACATAAAATTTCAAAATAAGTTTTCGTTTGGTTTGTATTTTATCAGTACGAAATTCAATTATTTCCATAAAAACCATAAAAATGTCTATATCCTCTTTAGTTTTTAAAATAACCATATCAACCCATGTCATTGTAATCAGCAAAAAATAAGCTTTTTAATGATGTCAAAACCAACTATAGTTTCCATTTAAAAAAACAAAAGTTTGTGTCATAACTCGATAATGGTGAACGAAAAAAAAAATTAGCTACATAGTTTTATTTGGCGTAAAATTATCTAAAACTTTTGTCTGAACACTTTTTCTCTAAAATTACTATTAACGATGCTAAGCATGTTTAAAGAAAATCGTAAAGTTTAGTTTTCTTTGAATATCTAATAAGCCATGAAAGTTATCGGAGAAACAAAAGCAGTTTTAAATCAAACTCGTAAAACTGCGTATCTTTCCCCATTTAAGCGTTTTTCTATCTCCAGTAGTTTCCGAGATCCCAATGCTAAACATTCAAAAAAACTCACCCTGTATATAGAATGCATAATTTACGACATATTTGCAAAAAATCGTTATTCGGTAAGAGTAAAAGTGATACTTCCGGTCCGAATTTTGAAATTTTTTTTACACAAACGATATTAAGTTCTAAATACTTATGAATTCTTTATAAATTAGTCTAAACTTAGTAGCTGACGAAATATTGGCAAAATTCGATTTTTTCACTGAAGTAAACTACTATTTCCGGTTTGCCGATTTTACTGAAAATCTAATCAGTTCTCAAGAGGGAGATTATACTACTGAATAGAAAATTTGGAATTGATATCTACAGCGGTTTGACCGCTATCGTGGTCACAGACACAAGACAGACAGACAGACGGACACACAGACATTTTTTAAAAACCACTTTTTCGGTATCATGGGACCTCAAAACGTGGACATCTGCAAAAATCTCGAGGTCGAAAATTTTCATCATCACAATACTTCCTTATACTACGTATAAGAAAGTTAAAAGAAAAGTATCATCCGTATAAAGTGCACCTAATTCACGAGTTAAACGTGTTACTGTGTGATTAAATGTATGGGTGGGAATGATAGGACGGCGTTCTATAAGACCTTCTGCCCGATATTTAAGTTTTTTGCAATATGTTTGGTGGCAGCAGTGGCAGATCTTTTTCCTAATGAAGAAGATGGCGACGTACCTCATCAGAATATTTAGTTTCAACAAGATGGGGCGCATCCTCATTTCAGCATAGTCCTCAATTCCTTGATGCTACATTTACAGAAAAATGGATAGGCTTAGCCTTGTTGCAATAATAAGTAATTTAAATTTCGGAACACAGTTTTTCTACCAAAAAATAATAATAAAAGAAAGTAAAAAACACACAAGATCACTCTAAATAATTGAAATACTGAACACATGTGGAAAGATCAAATGCATAACGCACCCAATAACAATCAAATAACACATTACCAAAATGACAGACAAAATGATTCTCAAGTGTTTTAAACGTTACTACGTTCTTATCAAATGTTATAGATAAATTTAATCATTTTTGAGAGAAAATTTAAAAAACATTAAAGTAGCCCGAATTCTTTGCTCGCCAGTGTAGTTTATTAACGTTTTTCTTTCCCGATTAATCATTAAAAATGTAAAAAATATTTACTCACCTTCTTTGGTAGTAGCAACTGTTTCGCCGGGTTCGACCTGTGCATACAAAAAAATCGGTTTAATCTTCACATATGACACAAACGATACTCGTTTTTGAGATCTCTGTGATGGACCTGTGGGGTCCTTTATTATCACTATAACCACCATCCAACATGGCAAACTGTCACTAATAGCGCACCAACAACATCTTTAATCTAATCATCCCTAATCGCGTCGAACACATTTAATCATCAACTTTCGTCTTCCATTCCTATCGCAAAGTCACTACTACATCCAGATTACGTCCAGTTCATGTAACACTCAACGTTAGCGAAAACGTGCGGTAGAGGGTGTGGCGTTCGTTAATTGTTTGACACGTTAATTGACGGCAATTGTTCACTATGTTCGACAACTTGATTTGTGGCGTTTTAGTAAAAGCCCTGCCTGACGATATCTACTTGAAGGTTGAACTCCTGCGAGGGAAGCGAATGTTGATGTTAGTCGCGGTAATTATCACGTTATCAGACAGGAAATGTAACGAAAATGAAGCGAGGGTGAAAGTTTCCTAATGAAAATTAGCGCGTCTTAAACTAAAATCGTGTTAAGACGTCTTCTACAAACACTTCACAGGAAAGTGTTTTTTTCTTTTGTGTTACGTAAGAATATGTGTAATTGTAATTGTTGTTGGAAATTAGATGTTAAGTGTATTGTAAAATATACACTTTCTTTTGCATTATGAAATATGTAGGCATTTTGATTAAAATTAAAGTTCTAAAATTCTAAAATTCTTTAAATGCTTTAAATGCTTTAGTCTGTATAAAAGGTGTGTAAAAATAGAGCGGCAACATTTATTTGACGAATAATCGGCTTATTTATAGTTAAAAATGTACTATATACTGATGGCAACTAAACGAGATCGGACGTCTTTCCACAAAACCAAAAGCACGTTTTGAAGATATGTTGCTTTATAGAGTGCTTCAGGAGGAAGTGCTATCAAGAGATATAGATTTTTTAATGAAATACATGGTTTCTATGTTAAATTTAAATAATAGTAATTTAGTAACAACACAAATTAACAATAATATTTCAACAAAAATAAAACAAGAAACGCAGAAACAGATTGGCACTCAATGAAAAGCCTCTAAAAACACATTTTTTTGCAAACAAAGTCGCGTGAGGACCACATCTTGGGTGAATTTTACATTAACTAGACAACTAATATGTAATGTTATACTTATCATTAAATATCAATAATAATTCAAGTTAAGTTACATATGTGTGATACGAGGGCGGGTCAATATGTCCGTGACTTTTTGAATGAAACACAGGTTTTTGGATAAAAAATCATTTTACTTTTCAACATAGTCTCCTTTGAGCTCTATACACTTTGTCCAACGTTTCTGCAATTTTTTTATCCCTTCCAAAAAATGAGATTTGTCGAGGTCATCAAAATAGGTATTTGTCTGTGAGATGATTTCATCGTTGGAGTCAAATGTCTTTCCGCCGAGCCATTTCTTCAGGTTTGAAAACAAGAAATAGTTAACAGTTAAGAGGCGGGAAATTCAAAAAGTCACGGACATATTGATCCACCCTCGTATCAATGTATAACAGTATTTGTATGTTATCGGTTACATTTGTTGTGGCTAACTTCGTATATATTCATATTTTATTTTATATTATTTTATACAGGGTGAGGCATTTATCTTGAAAAGATTAAATATCTCGCTCGAAAAAAATGTTTCAAGCAAAAGTTAGTTGATTCAGAGAGAGAAATGCAACGACAATGCTTATTTTTCATTAGGTGGACGGGTTCAAGGTTATTCCAAGGTCAACTTTGTTCTTTCAAATGGAAACCTATATTTTTCTCATTAATTCCGCAATCTACGGAAAAAAAAGCAAACAAATTTTGTTCGAAAAATTATTTTTTATTTTTCGAGATATTCAACTTCGAAATTTGTTTACACTACATAGGAATCTCAAGATAAATGCCTCACCTGTAGGCATTCAAATTAATTGACCTGCGAGATCACCAGATCTCACTTCTGTGGACTTTTTCCTATGGTTACCTTAAAGAAAAGGTATACCAAATGGTACCAACAACTCGAGAGGACATGAAGGAGCACATTCCAAATGTCTGTAGCTGTAACAGTTATAAATATCTGTTATGGTCCAGTAACAATCATTGTTGCCGGTGTGACAAGTAGCATGTGGAATCACAGAGGTTTTGAAACAGCTATATTCATGTGCTTCTTTTTGTGAAGATGACAGGCCCATATAAACTATCCCTCGAGAACTTTAGCTTCTTTTTAATTGCGAAGCCTCATAACACTCTAAGGTAAGCTCAATTATTAATAATACCATTTAATTTAAATCTCAAGTCATCATGCTTAGTAATGATAATAAGTAATGCACCTGTTGATAATTGTTTCTAATTTTACAAGCGCTATTTGTAAGGCATGTATTTTTAACCTCAAATGAAACACATGCTAATTGTTATTTCGACTTTTAGACTTTTAAGGAAAATCCTTGGTTTAAGAAAATCCTTTGAAAGGGAGTCCTTCGTTACCTTTAAAGGAAAGGAATATTGCAAGTGACAACCTGAGCATCCTATATGTGTAACCAGCAAATGAACCTCTAAATAAGGAATAAATTAAGAAACGTGTTCTTAAAAACAACGTGGCAAGCTGTTAGGCAGAGAATGCAGACATATAGATTTAGTATGAAATAGGCGACAACATCTCGATATGTGCGACCGTATGCAATATGTACAGGTGTAATATTGCAAGAAATTAAACAAGCATCGGGATAACCCTACAATTACATATGTTAGTTAATAGAGAAGCAAGGCGTAGGTGAGAAGTATTGTACCTTATCACCTATATGAAGCCATTATTTACTGGTGCAAGTGCAACGACTTTTCCAGTGTTAGATGCAGATGTGATACAGGGTGAAGCAGAATAACAGACTTTAACCTACATATTTCAACGAGACCTTCACTTGTGCATATTGTATAAGATAAGTAGTTTTAACTGTAGTTCATTTATTGAATGCAAAGGCTCCAAGATACTTTAACTAATTAACACCTTTTAGCATTGTTGTTCGGTTGTTCTTTGTATTGTGTTCAAGAACTCCGGAATAAGTTGACATAAACATCTCTTTAGCATTGTCGTCAAGAAGAGCATTGTTGTATTTTGAAGGCATTGTAGTTCATCATATTTGTATTAAGTGTATTAAGTGTAATAACACATATTATTATTATTGTTATAATTATTATTGACCCACGGCCTTTTGCACCGACTAACGAGTTACATGGGCAACATTTTTGATTTTTGCTTTAATTATTGAGCAAGTTCAATGACATATTAATGTGATATCCTTTTATTGGACCAAAACTTCTAGTCAATAATAAATGTGGTTACTTAGCAATATTAAGCAAAAGAGACTCTTTTGAGTGCGCATCAATCTTTTATAAAGCGAATTAATAAGTGTATCGAAGTCGAAGTTCATCATTTTGAGCATCTGTTATAAAGCCTTGCAGCCTTGTGTGAAGCTCTGAATTAGGTTTGACATTGATATTGACTTACGAATCCTATGTACTGTAAATAAATTTCCAAGTTGAATATCTCAAGAAATAAAGGTTTAACAGAATAATTTTTCGAACAAAAGTTGTTTGTTTTCTTCCGTAGGTTGCAAAACTGGTGAGAAGAATATAGGTTTCCATTTGAGAAAACGAAGTTGGCCTTGAAATAACCTTGAACCCATCCTTCTAATAAAAAATAAGCATTGCCGTTGCATTTCCTCCTCTGAATAAAATAACTTTTGTCTGAAATTTTTTTTTCCAAAAACGTCATGTCAGTCGTCTCAAGATAAATGCCTCACCCTGTATATACATATATATCAAAAAAAGGAATGACTGCGGATACATAATGCACAAGAAAGAGAAAAATATCGTACTGATGACGACCAGTGAGTCAGAAGCACGTGTCTACGGTTGCTCTACAACGGAATTTACCCGATATTTGCTCTAGTTCAGATAATATGTTAATTTGGTACGTAATTAATAAAACCAACTAAAGTGCAATGCAGTAAAGTTCCGAAGTTGTGAAAAAGTATAGGTTTGAAATATCGACCATAGTTACTCCATCAATGATGTTCTAAATTGTTGGGAAAAAAAACCTTTAGACTATGTTAAAGGAATTAAGTATAAAGTCAAATTTGACAGTTATGTTGAATTCAAGCAGAGGCAGAATTTGTAAAACGTAAAATTCGTTGAACTGCAAATGGTCTTTCAGCTAATCTATTAAATACATCCATAATACAAACCAAGTGTTTTGGACTCCATTACGGACATACAAACAAGAACTTATTGATATAGGTGGTCAAACTGGTCAACCGTAAATAAGTGAGTAGACATTAAACTTCACTTCATCACAGCAAAAAAGTAAGTATAAGAAAGATAAATTGAAATTCGTGTTGTATAGATGATTATTTATAACATAACATAACTCTGCTAACATCCATATTATGTATCAAGTTTTGTAAATCATGAGCGATGCTGCGGAGCGGAGAGGATGTTTTGTAAAACGAGTTTTATACTATACTTTTTCAACGACAGCAATTAATTAAAATAATACATTACAAATATCTGTAGTCGCGCCACATCGGCTTATTTTGACAGACTGATGATAAGTATCAACAAATTAGATTGAGTTTCAATTAAGTTTTGAAATTAAAAACATATAGTTATCTTCAGCCCGTGACTAAAGCGCCCGTTGCTAAGTTCATCCCGTGACTAAAGAGCACAAAGTCTCAGCTTGTCAAGGTGTATTTAAAAGATCACTTAGCTACGGAAACATATACGATAAATCAATCGCATTCTAGAGATGCAAGCAGAAAAAAATGATTGCCTATATTCAGAACTTTCTGACCAGTCTGTATATCATTAACTCCAAGTTTAAATACAAATTGTTTTCGAAAATCCTACTATAAAATCTGTCTAATGCTTCTTTTCGTTTTTCGTAACTGTTTATGTTATTTTTCTTTAAACATAATTAATTTAGTAATTTCCTCAACAATTAAATCCAAATATAATTTCATTATATAATTGCATACATAATCAGTCGAGCAACGTTTATGTGTTTATTTTATTCTTCCTATGTAATGTATGTATATTTGTAACCGTGAAATACAATAATGACTAAAGTATATTGCGTAAAAATCCATAAAACGATTCGCAGCGGCAATCCTTTTTAATCAATGAATGAACACGAACGATTGGATGTTCATATATAAATATTTATGCATGGAGCCATTAATTACACGGTGGAAATTGGATAAGGTTAAAACAATTAAAGGCTGTATTAATTAACTGCATTTACGGTGCCAAATAAGCACACACAATTACTACACAACATTGGAGGATTTGTTTTATTGCATTTAGATAACTATAGAGAAATAGGGAATTAAATAAAAAATATAATTTTTTATGTGTATATACAAGGTGATTTCAATATTTTTTTGCATAAAAATATGTAATATAGAGGATGTGCACATAAAACCTCCCTGATTTCAAATGTTATTGATTTGTGGTTTGCGGTATCATGAATAACAACACAACAAGTTTTTGTTGCTGCATTTCTTTTTTCACCAAAAAAGTTCATTTTTATTGTATGCATTATTGATATGTCATGTAATTGTCATTATTTTATTGCAGGTGTTGACTAATGAGCAGAGATGATTACAAGACAAGAGACAGGCCAGTGCGTGATACGAGTACGATACCCTGAAAGGAAATCACCACCAGAACCACCAGATGTAAAAAGAGTTAGAGCATGACAAATTTATAGGTACGGGTAGTGTTAACAGACAGCCTGGCTCAGGGAAGAAACTCACGTCTGAGGAAACTGTTGATGAAATTAGGGAGGCATTCAATAGAAGCCCAACAACGTCAATTCGTAGAGCATCACGAGAACTGAACGTTTTGGTAGGTCTTCGGGCTATGGCGCCTGAAGGATTTGGAATTTATAGGCATACATACACAGTCTTTTATGCAGTACCTTATGGACTGTTGATCGCGGAATGTTGAGTTCTCGTGACGCTCTACGAATTGACGTTGTTGGGCTTCTATTGAAAGTCGCCCTATTTTTGTCAACAGTTTCCTCAGAGGTGGGTTTCTTCCCCAAGCCAGACTGTGGGTTAACACTGTCCGTGGTTAGAAATTTGTCGTGCCTACGTAGATTAACAAACAAAGGAGTCCAATTTAAATGAGGGAAAGAGCAGGAAGAAGCATTTAGAACATTGAAAGAAAGGCTCACTGATTGTGAAGTATTAGCATTTTATGATAAGAGTGCCAGGACGCAAATAATAGCAGATGCCAGTCCAGTGGGATTGGGTGATATACTTACACAAGTACAAAATGGTAATTCAAGGATAATAGCATATGATAGTAGAAGTTTGATAGATGTGGAGAAAAGATATTCACAAACGGAAAAAGAGGCCCTTGCCATAATATGGAGCTTTGAAAGATTTAAAATGTATTTATTAGGGAGTACATTTGATCTTATCAGTGACCATAAACCCCTAGAATTCATATTTTCAGAAAGATCCAAACCGTCAGCACGCATTGAGCGATGGGTTCTCCGGATGCAGTCATTCAACTTCAAGGTAATTTACAAAAAAAGCGCAGACAATATAGCCGATCCATTGTCAATACTATTGAAATTAGAAAATAAGGTAGGAAGAGACTATGTAAAATGGATAGCAGATGCAGCCACACCAAGGGCTATAACTACTAGAAGAATCGAGGAAGAATCAGCTAAAGATATAAGGTTAACAGAAATATTCTTAAAGATGGTGAGGAATTTCCTGACTATTTGAGACAGTTCAAGTTAATAAAAGATGAGTTGTGTACAGTTGGTAAAATAGTTATAAGAGAAACAACAATAGTTATACCAGAAGCTTTGGTTAAACAAACACTGAAACTGGGACATGAGGGTCATTTGGGAATGACTGCAATGACAGGAATTTAAGAACAAAAGTCTGGTTTCCCAAAATGGACACATACATTGAAATATTTGTTAAAACATCTAATGAATGTCAGCTGGTTGCAGGTCTAGGACCACCAGAGCCTATGAAACGAATGGAATTACTTGTATGGTCCATTAGTAGAAATTTCTGTAATTCCTCTTTTGGATCTGCCACAGCCTATCCTATCATTACAATGAAGTAACCCGCAAGTTTATTTTTTGGGAGAAGCATCCGAAGCAAAGTACCCCAAATTATGACAAGAATGTTGGATGATGAAGAGATCAGGGATAGGGATACATTATTGAAAGAAAAAGGAAAAATATATGGAAATGGAAAGCGCCATGCGCAGGAAAATGATATCATAGACGGGGATTCAGTGAATTGTCAACAAATTTTGGAATAGAAAAATTCAAAGTACTGGAAAAGAAAGGTAGTGAATTAATATTGAAGTCACTCACAGGCAAAGTTATTAGAAGAAATGCAGAACTAGTGAAGAAATACAGAATCAGAGAAGAGGAAGAAGAGATCAAAGATGAAAATACTTTGGAAATACCAAAGAAGAATAACAGTGAGGAAGACTATTGTGAGGGCGCGTGAATATAATACCCACGAGAAAGACAATTTTGAAGAAAAATCGGTAGTGCAACATACAGAGTGTCAACCAAGAGCAAGGAAACCACCTGGATATTTAAAGGACTATATAATGGAAATATGAAGAACAGTCTTAAAAGAAGGAGGGATGTAGTGATATATGTATGTAAGGGTTGGCAGTACAAGGGTATTCGTGTATGTCAATGATGTATATGTAATATGTATCAGTAATAAATGAAGAGATTAAGATCAGATCGTATTTATTAACAAACAATAGTACAACACCAACACGTTCTATAATATGAATCTGTGACTGAAGAAATTGGCAATCTTCCACGGAGTATATTCTTAAGAAAACTTCGTCGTCTGCAAAGAGCAACTTTTTTCACTGCAACTGATCACATAAATCGTTAATAAAAATTAAGAAAAGTAAGGGTCACATCTCTGAGGGACACCCGACGATGGCACAAATATGTCCGAGACATGGTATAAAAAAGAAACAAAACTCCTGCGATCCGTGAGGTATAACAGTCATTTCAACAAACAGAATCACATTTCTAGAATTATAAAGAGCGAAACTTTATCAAAACGCGACAGAAAGTCTTGATACTACCCGAACCGGATTGATACTTATAATCACAATACTTTTTTTATGCCTGCAGAAAGAAAGTATAACAACCACGTTTCACAAAATGATAGCAAACAAAATTGAAAATATTGATTCGAAACGCGTATACAAGTCGTAAACAGTACCGCGAAGGTTATTTTATATATATATAACAAATATCGAATTTTAAATAGCGGATATATTTTATGCTCACATCTATGAGAATATAATAATAAATCAGCCGTCAAGAAGATATCCATTACAAGTTTCTCTATAAATAGATTTTAAGGGCACTGTCACTACGTACAACTTAATTATCCAAGGCTGACTTTGATGTGACATAATTCTATCATAATAATACTATGGTACACCCGTCCCGCTCTTCGAACTGTATCTAACTTTTGTATAGCTATCTATACCCACCGCTAAACAATTGCACTCATTGCAATCGGCGCACACAGAAAAACGAGTGATAAACAAAACAAAGCGTGTTACGTAACGAGAGTTTATTCCACGGCCAACTTTTTCGAAACGACAATATCGCGAAACTAGTGATTTTTCAATTGTCAGCGCCAATGTCGACTGTGATTTTTCACAGGCAGTTTCCACACGTACCGATTCGCACTAACTTTCGCAAACAGACTGAATTTAGTAGTAATAATTGCTATATATTACGGTATATATGACGACATATATACTGGTTAGTTAATTTTTGTAATTGCTCTAGCTGTTTAACTTATGTGCTCGTACGTTTTCTGCAACGTTTATCTTCATAATGCATAATGACATAATAGGAGATTTAATTCAACAATTATCTCACTCCCATTAAAATAATACGTTCTGTAGACGGTATTTTCCGATAGACAGAAAATGAAAGTCAATAATAATATCTACTACCTGTTACATGCATACATATATTAGTGTGTAAGGAATTTGTTTCGCTTGGTATTAGCAATTTAGATCTTTAAAATTATGAATCACGTGTAGTTTCCGTTCTACATATTAAATCCAGGTCCTTTTCTAATGTTTGTAATCCCGTTCGAGCTTGTGCAATGTCGTAAAAATTATAAAGTAGATATTCGTGCTAGACGAAAGATAATCTAGATTAGATTAGACCAGTTCAACAGGTAAGTGTGTAAGTATTTTTAGTGACTTTGTTATAAATTAATTACTGAATATTCTAAATTTGTGTTATACATATACAGAGTGAAAATCGGTATTTCCAAAAAGATTATTTTTATTGCTGACACGTAATTTTTAGGCCAATTAATAAAGACATGGAATTTACCAAAAGTCAGCAATATAAATAATAAAATGATTAGCACGAGATGTATGTTATTCGGATTCGAAGGTTATTGTTTATTCTGTATAATTTTCGAGGTGAATATAGAAAACGTCGCACATAGGGGTATTTATTAGAAAAATGAGGACAAAAGTCCTTTTTGAAAATTCTCCCACAGTACGCCACTGATAACTTCATAGAATACTTAAATGTAGGGGTAATAAAAACTGCTTTCGTGAAGCACTTAGCGGTAGTTCAAGTTTAGTTCAATTTTGGGTTCTGTTGAACGCCAGTTCAAGTGAACCTTGCTTTAATTTCTCTCCGTGTTGTACAAGTGTAGTTTAGTATAAGTTTAAAAAAGCCGTGAACTTTCATAATATCCTACGGTTGGTAATGGTCACGCATGCGCCTGTTACATATATTTCGAAATTTTAATCTTAACCTATAACCACAATACAAACATATACAAAAATATTTGTGCTACACTACAGTCCTCAAGACTTACATATCGTAATAGAATAATAACAATGACTGACGAACAGAAGAGATCAGCTAATTTTGCCCACAGCGAAAAAAATTTATTAATATTATTGGTTAAAAAATATTCGCATATATTGGAATGCAAATTGAGTAACACCGACCCTAATAAGAAAACGAAATTGTGCTGGCTGGGCATTGAAAAATAATTGAACAGTGAAAGCGGAGGAGTGTTTAGATGCCATACTCTTTTAAAAAAAAAGTATGAAAACATTAAAAAAAGGACAAAAAATAAATTTGCTGTTGAAAAAATATATGTGCTAGGTACAAGAGGTGGACCGGAAATGGGGTCATCTCTTACAGAAATAGACTTTGAAGTAAAAGATATGCTTGGATCCCGAATTCAAGGAATGTCTTCAGAGTTTGATGGGGATACACAGCAGAGTATTGTTTCAAATGTTATTGAAATTGATAAGTTCAAAGACACCGGTATAGTGCTCTAAAATTTGTTATGACAATTGTTCTAATTAATAGAATACACATGTGAAGCTGAAGATGTACATACCTTGTGCCTTATTTAATGATAACGAAGGGAGTGAAGTAAATGGTAATTTGTATATTATACAAACAATTTTATTGAATTTGAAACACAATATTTTTAGTCGCAGGTACAAGTACGCAAGGTGCAAAAGCATCTCATCATTCGTATCGTATGTCATCTACAATTATCTGCTAAAAATTAGTTAAATGAAATTCAATTTTTTGATGTTCTAGATTGGTCTTCATACACCCGGCATTATTAAAACGTCCAAAGTCTAAAAATCTGACTCCAGCAAAAAAGGTGAGGAATAACAGTGATTCTATTGTAAAGGCACGTTATTATAACTTTTCTCTTTTTATATCTGTTGATTTAATAATAATTTTTTTTTAACTTTCCGAGCAGATAAAGCCACTGGAAATTCTATAAAGAAAAAGATATGCCAGTGGGCAGAAGCAAACGTAAAATAACGGAAGAAGAATTACAACTTTAATTGACATGTATAAAAGAGAAACATGAAGCAGAAATTAAAATTTTAAAGGATGAGGCAATCATAGAAGAAAACAATTTAATTGAAGAACATAGTTTAAAACTAAAACACATGACCGAGAAGCACGAGAAAGAGTTAGAAATTTTAGAAATAAAAAAGAGAACCTACTCTTCTTCATAAAAAAATCTGTCCTTTTCATAAAAAGTTTTGTTTATTGTCATTTAGAATGTTTTTTTTTATTGTACATTGTACATACATCAGAAGAAATACATATCTTTATTTTAACTGAATAAATAAAATACTTAAACTTGGTTTCAAAAATTATTTAATAATATCACTACAATATCGTTTCGCCAAACTTTGGCTTCATCAGGTGATGAGTAACATCACCTGATGAAGCCATAGTTATTGTAGTGATATTATTAAATAATTTTTGAAACCAAGTTTTACGTATTTTATTTATTCTGTTAAATATGGAGTTTCAATATATATCAGCCTCATCAATTAACTATTTTTATTTTACATATTTAATTATTCTATAGAAGTCCATTAAAATATTCATGAATCAATGGTTGTCTTACTACATTATTGCCAATATTTCATGCCATTTTATATCAATATTAAAATAATAGTTGTTAGTAATTGAGGTTATAATTCTCATAACATAAACAAAATATTGCTGAACCTGTATTGAACTAACCTTAAACCAACAAAATCGGTTGCTTACTTGAGCTACGTATTGAACTTGGTATTGCACTTGAGCTGGAATTGTACAACGCATGACTTGTTATTAAGCCAAGTTCAACAATAAACGTACCCTAAACTAACATTGAACAACCGGGCCTTAGAAACATGATATTTGCGTAAGGTGGATTCATCAGGAATACTTCGATCAGTACATTTTTGAAGAAATGTTTTGAAAGTGGGATTGTCAAGTTTACTTAATCGGATATTAGCCGGCATTAAAGCTTCACAGAGTTCTTCGTTAAAATTGTCAGCTTTCAACCGGTCGAATGTCTGTCTATATTTTAGCGATGCTAAGTGACGTTGTACGTGCGTTTTTTGGGCATTCTGTAACGATAGATTTCAGAATCACTGACAATGGACATACAATACGTAGGTATGACCCACAAACCAATTCGCCATTGTTTCACTATGCCATTCCCGATGTTCTTCCATATCATATATGAAAAAGTAACATAAACAATGTTCTAGATCTAAATAAATGATAACTAAACATGTATGCGTATGTTATTGAAACTTAACGGAATCCAATGGACACTTACGTCTAGATATTTGGGAGAAGTAGATTCAATGAAACTGGATTCAACAGGAACTATTACATAAATTACGAAGTACGTAATTAACAGTCAAAACAATGAAAAACCGAAACTAACGTAAGTATGAATAAGTATACAGTATATAGTTTTGGAATTACACCAATTGTTTTTGATCCATCAAACTTTGTGTGAGAAGGTTAAAAAAGAAAATAAATAGCAAAACTTAGAATGGCTTTAATATCATATAAGATAACAAAAATAACCATAACAATCTAAAATGTGAATAAAAGCAACATATTAAAGACAAATATATGCGTTCAGAATGATATTCACAAATGTTCAAAATGATCTCCGTCCCGTTCTAAACAAATCATAATTCTTCTTCTTAACTCTGTTGTAGTTGCTTTTCTTACATGCTCAGCGTCCAAGTTTCGAAAACCGTCTCTTACTCTAGCTTTAAACTGTTATTTGTTTTGCACTGGAGACGCATAAACTTCATTTTTTATTTGACCCCATATATAAAAATCAAGGGGAGTCAGATCGGGGGATCTAGGTGGCCATAACGAGGGTCCATTGCGGCCAATCCACCTATCCTCAAAGATATTTGTTAATTCCCGATATACCTCATGTGAAGAGTGAGCGGGTGTTCCATCCATTTGAAACCAACATTGCCGTATGAGATTGTGTGGTAGGTTATTCAAAAATTGCAGTACCTACTACTTCTCTGTAGATACCGGACGCTCGTTAAATTATCATTATAAATTTTGTATTCAATGCGGTTACAATCATTGCAAAAACGTTGAAGCTAAAGGTGCCTTGAAAATTTGCTTCTCTAATGGCATGTGGATTTTGTTGTGCCCAATGATGACAATTTCTTCTATTAACTATTCCTTCACGATTAAATTTCTATTAATCTGTCCAGATCATTTTTGATAAAAAATCAGGATCTTCTTGTGTTTTAGTTATAATAAACTCGCAAAACTGAATTCTTCTATCTTGGTCTCCCGGACGAAAAGCCTGAACAGTTTAAAATGAATAAGGGTGCATCTTATTTTTCTTTAAAATCCTATGTATAGATGTACATGAAATTCCTACATCTGCAGATGCCGCCGGTATAGAACTGGTTGGATGTGCATGAAAATATCCCAAAACAAGGATTTCATTACTATCGTCGCCCGCAATCGGTTTTGGAAATGTCTTCTTGATTTAAATACCAAAACGAATGAAACTTGACTCTATTCGTTTAAATTTAGTTTTATTCATTGCTGGTAAATGTGGGTATCTTTCATTAAAAAGTCGACATGTTCTATCAATTATTTGAAGAGATTCACCATGAATGCAGAATAAATTTAAAATATCTCTATTAGAATAATTATTGAATTCGTCTTGCATATTTGTGAACAACTTAAAACCAGTAAGAAACGAAATGAACTACCTTTCAATTTTAACAGATCAAATTTACTTTTCAAGGCTTACTGCTACGATTTTTCTTGAAAATGCTCAATTTAGAAAATAATCAAATATGCAACCGATCAACTGTGAGAGATAGGCATAGGGAAACCTATATCTGTATGATGCAAGATATTCATCTACTTACAAGGGCGTGCTCATCTACAGGCTATTCCATTTAAAAAAAACGATTTTTCTTAAATTTAAGATTACATAAATAATCGATAAATTTCGAATACCCTGTATGAGATTTATTAAATATTTACACATTACTCATAATCTTATACCTTTCCCTGTTTGCAGTAGAAATATGACGTAATTCTATTCAAATAAGCCTTAGATATGTGGTTTTAAAAAGTGCATTGAAGAAACAAAAAATTTGACAAAAATCAAAATAATTCAAAAACGGTTAATTATTCACAAAATAAAACCTATTTAATTAGGTTTTATTTTGTGAATAATTAACCGTTTTTGAATTATTTTGTTACAGCACTCTACAAGAAATCTAAAAAAATCAATAAAAAATATAACATTCCATTTAAAAAATCAAAGTTGGCTATGATTTCCTGTATAACCAAAAGTGGTTAATGAGTGTAAATATTTTATATTAACAGACCAAGTATCAACATTACGTGCTACACATTTTCAAAACTGTCCTAAGGCGTTAACATAGAAAAGTTCTAACGAACGGATTAGGTGAAAACCCCTGTATATAAATCTTAAAAACCCCTCAGGCTCCTATCTACGTCGATGAATATAGGAAATTTACGAGTTAAATGGCCTTTTTTGCTCTCATTCTTGGACGTAAACAGATTTTGCAGTTCACCATATGAATACTGCTATTCAGTAACTGCGTGCTGTTTACATTATTTCTTTGCTCCGTCGTAATTTAAACCTGGGACGTCCGGTGTATATTGATGAGCGATGACATTTTGTATACCTATGAGATAAGTGTTTAAATTGAAGAAAAGCATACACTGAATTGATTATATAATTGTAACTTATTAGTATTAATCAACGTTACCACGTAATAGCTTGAATACTGTCAAATACAGAATTCTCAGTTTCAAAATACCAGCAAATAGGTTAAATAAAAGGTATGGCAAGATAAACATCAAACGGATATACTCTTTTAAATTCAAGTCATTCATAACGTAGATTCATACTTTCACTTAAACGTATCACAAAATAATTATAATTCATGCGACATTGCGTTCAAATATTAGTATTGTCTGAGTCGCATGTCAACTTATTTTATAGACACAATTTAGCACCTGCCTATTTCAAGAGTCCTTCACAAAGTTGATTGACCAGAATTATGATTGGTGTAATCCACCAAATAACAATGCAATGTACGATACTTGCGTCTGCATCATAAACGTTTATTAAATGCAACACGTTTAATATCAACGACAACGGAAACGTTAATTAACTTACAATTGAACATACCATAATATATACATTTTTGGTTTGCGTCAGTGTTGTTAGTGATAGACGGACGTATCCACAACGTTAATTTTTTTGTTTAAAACTTTTTTAATTATGGACGGTTAAAAGAAATACATCTAATTGTTAAGTTGACTGGTAGTATTCGATAATGTCACAATTGATCCCGGATTATAGCGGCAAAATTAAAATTTAAAATATAAAAATGCAAATTGTTGTAGGATATATAAAACTCCGATTAAAATGCTGGTTAGCGTAATCAATGATAAAACTAACCGGCATTTTAATCGGAGTTGGAAAAATCGTCCCTAGAACAATTGATTAATTGGTGAAACACTAAAGACAATCAGATAAGAGTAAAATCTCCTAGTAATAAGAACTTATCAGTGCAGCTCTGGTGAGGGAAAATTAGTCAGTATCTGTTTTCGCAAACTGGACTCACATATCAAAATTAACGGTTTTCGGTGTTAGCTGTCATGTGTTCTTATTGACACATTCAGTTTTTGTAAAGTTACTTTATTCATTTTATACACTATTAATATATTTCACAATGTAACATTACTGAGTATTCTTCGTGTTCTCCACGTGTACTAACATTTATATCCGAATAGGTGGTGCCATCTATCGAGCGTAACCTCTGACATCTCCCTTTTTTTATGTTTATACATAATCAGTAAGATCACAGTATATAGCTATGTAATAGAAACAGTAGTTTGTCTCGAGGGAAATAATTGTCCACCGGCAAACCGAGGCGTGCGTGACTGCGCAGTAGTCAGCCATCAGCTGTAGAGTTGGCGGGATTAATTGATGCGACTGCTCGGCATGCGGTTTGTGAATTACCCATAATGTAAGTTATGCTGGGTGTACACCAATTATACAAAATGTTTGACAAACAATTTATTATGAACACTAATTTTACAAATTAATGGGTAGTTGTACACAAATTAAAAAGGCATATGTAAAACTAAATTATACATTCTTTTGGCATTTATAATTAATGTCAAATAAATTTATTAACACATTATTAATTTAGAATTTGTGTTTAAAATGTGTCAAAAATTTTTGTTTGATTATTGTGCATTTCCTTGAAACATTTCCATATAATTTAGTGGATGCTGACGTACTTCTAACATTTTTGACAAACAAATTGTTTTTTTTATAATTAGTGTGCACGCAGCATAACGTTTTATCAATAATTGTAGTGTTTCGTTTCGCGAATACTTGGAACAAAAATGCCCCATTATTGTTGTGCACCTCGGTGCTAGAATAGTTCGAACAATTCTAAATTAAGCTTTTCCAGGTTTTCGAAAGAACCAATGCGGTAAGATCCCCACGTTCATTAAAATGTCCTCAACTGTTAAAATGTGCATATTGTTTATTGTAGTTGTGAATAATTACTCAAACTTCATGACAAATCCACCACCACCAACGCAAAATTTAATTTTCGAAGATTGATTACCGACAATGGAAAAATATAACTGAACAAAATGCCTTCACTTATTTTGTAGGTTATTTGGGACACAAATGTTTTGAATACCGTAGTTTGCCAACAATTATACGTTTAAAACACAAAAATGAATGAATGCAAATTTTACACTTATTTTAAGGCATGTCCTAACTTTGTGAAACAGCTTTACTAATTCGGCAACGCCCAACCATAATTTCAGTATATATATAAATACCGCATTAGGAAAAAGTCTTCTGTGAATTTTTTTCTTCATTTTCCTTCGAACCAAATGTTAGCTTTAAATTAAAACAGAAGTTGGAGGAAATATCATATAAACATCCCTGAGAAAATTTTCCTTCTGAATTTTTGATAAAGCTATTTATTCGTGTAAGAATTTTTTGTACTTTGAAATTTTGCAATAGAAATTTCAAAGTTAATGGCAAATTGTGTCAAGAAATTTAAGTAATCTTTAGGTTAAAGTATCCTTTTTTCGTGTTGTACGTATAATGTATTACACTTTAAATGCGTGTGTAATATGTACTTAATATAAATGAGGTGTGGCCACCACACGAGTTTCTTATACGCATGAGCATTTCAAACTATACAATTTTAAGAAATTTTTAAACAAAAATTATTCAAAATACTATTGTAAGTACTTCTATTCTCTTAATAAATCGCTATAGAATACATATTTTACAAGAAATTCGAAAAAAAGTGCTACTCCCTAAGAGTAAAAGTGTTACTTCCGATCCGAATTTTAAAATTTCATATATACAAAAAATATTGCAAATCTAGAATTAAATATTTTTGTACTCTTGATAAATGCATAACTTACGACATATTTGCAAAAAATCGCTATTCGATAAGAGTAAAAGTGGTACTTCCGGTTTGAATTTTGAAATTTTTTTTATACAAAAGGTATCGAAAATTATATTTTAAATACTTTTATACTCGTAACGTACCTCTCGGTCTACCGATTTCACTGAAAAACTAATCAGATCTCAAGAGGGAGATTATACACGTAAATACAAAGTTTGGAATTGATATCTACAGCGGTTTGACCGCTATCGTGGTCACACACACAGAGATACACACACACACAGACACACAGACATTTTTTAAAAACCACTTTTTCGGTATCAGGGGACTTCAAAACGTGGACATCTGCAAAAATCTCGAGGTCGAAAATTTTCATCATCACAATACTTCCTTATACTACGTATAAGAAGGTAAAATTGACTACGCCTCTGGTTGCGCGTGCGTGAATGCGCAGTACCATTTTGGGACACAAACATCAAAGGTGCCGACGGCGAGAGAAACTACTGTGTCTATACAGCTCTATACTGTGGTAAGATATTCTACTAATTTTTGCACCAGTAGTACCTACATTGCAGTACAGAATCATCCGAAGTCAATGACTTATCTTCGACTTGCTGATTCTGCTCGTAAAGTGGCTCTACTTCTACATTATAATCAATTGCATTAGAAGGTGCTTTATACAAGGTAAATATGTCTCTTTCTATTTGCTTACCATTAGATAACAATACTTTGTAACCTATAGGTCTATCTGTCTTATCTACTACTTTTGGAGGTGTCACATCATAATAATATGATAAAATTTATAAACTGTCGTCTTTCTAAATGTTATTCGACATCTGCAAATATATTATTTTTAAAGGTTTCACGAGTTGGCATAAAATCATTAATATTTCGATCTCCCATCAGCTCTGATGGAGATTTGTTTATTGTAGAATCAATGAGTGTATTCCTATACTCCCACAAGGCAATATAAGGGACACGACCACTATGATCAGCTTTTTAAAGCAATCCATTGAACTGTGGATAATACGGGGCTTGATGTAATATGCTTGAAATCCCACATTCTTTCAAATTCCTTAAATTTATAATTTTTGAATTGGGGAACATTGTCACTATATACTTTTTCTGGAAAGCATATCTAGCAAAGTTTGATTTCATGGCTACAATGACATTGTCGGTACTTTCATTAGAAAGTTCTTTCAATTCTATAAACTTACTAGAATAGTCTATCAATAATATAAAAGCTTTAACTTTAAAATAGAAAATATCAGTACCAATCTTTAACTGAATGTACTACATTCACCAGTGATTCGTTAGCATCTTCTATTGTACCTACAAATACAGTTTCTGTTTCTTTCTGTAAATCTTCACAATCTTCTTTATTCACAATATTCTTTTTCCTAACTTTACACTATATCTCAAAATGATTATATTTTTTACAATTATTGCATTGTTAGTTGTAAGCTGAACACCTTCTTGAGCAATGTGTCATGTCATAATATTGATCTTTTGGTTTATCTTTCATTTCCTTCTCTTTTTCAACATCTCGTTTCATCTTTCTATGTTCTTGGACTCTTTTGTATTCTTTTTTTTAATGACTTGTACATAATTTGTTTTGTTTGTTTTTCAGCAATATCTGTAGCTTTACATATTTTAATACACTTATCCAAATCTAAATTTGTTTGAATCAAAAGTCTATCTTTGATTTTCTATTCAGCAATTCCACGTATTAAGCTGTCTTTCAATTCTCGGAAATTACAGTCTTTACTTAGCTTTTTCAAGTCTGTCACAAATGAATCAATTGGTTCACCTTTTTTCTGTAAACGTGTATTGAACAGATGTCTGTTAACATTGATTTTGGAATAAAATACATTTGTAACTTCTCTAACAGTTTAACATAATCTTTCTTTTCTTCTTCCTTTAGATATAAAGTGTTATAAATTTCTAGTATATCAGCACCCATTGTGTGCAACAAAATAGCAACTTTTCTTTCTTTTGTTATCTCTGTGCTAGTTCCTATTCCAGATGCTTCTACGTAAATTTCAAATCTTTGACGCCTTCTTTTAAAATTCTCCGCTGGATCACCAGTTAAACATAATTCTCCTAATTGATTTATACTTCTCCATTTTGTTTTATATGTACTTTTTATAGAAACAATATTGTTTTTAGGAACTACACACATTTTAACACTTTGTCGCAACGCCATGTCATGTGTTGTTATTTTAATTAAAACACATTCAGTTTTTGTAAAGTTAGTTTATTCATTTTATACACTTTTAGTATATTTCACATTGCGAGTAGGTGGTGCAATCCCTCGACTCTAAACTCCGACATTAGCCTAGTCATTAATATAATCGTCTAGTAACAGGGAAGTGATGAAAACTATATAGTTTGATAAAGAAATCTATTAGTGTAATTACAAAATACGTAATATTTATATTAATAATTTACTACAGAAAAACAAATTATTGGAGAATTCAGTAAAAGTGTAACCGCAGGCACGTGCTACAGATACTTTTATCTTCAGTATGGTGTAAAGAAGGAGTACTGTGTTTACCTCTAAACTTATACCAACTTATTCCTTAGATACACCGTACTGAAGATAACCAGCGAGTTTGAAACACTTATCTGCGATTGCATTTTAGTGGAATTTCTCAACATTTCTTCTTCTTCTTACATGGGTAATGCTGAAGGGAGAAAATATATTGAAAATGCCCAAATACGATTGTGGAGACACATGAAAGTATTAAACGGCGAAAGACAAGTTAGAAAAGTGTGGGAAGCAAGCAAAACAAAGCTGAATGAAAAAAAGCCTTGCATGACTGAAAAATAGATTTTTAACGTAAACATGGGCAGATGACTTGGAGATAAAAATAACTGGAGAAGAATTGTGAGAAAAATCCAACAGGAAAAATGTAGCAGTGACTGTATCCTCTAAACTTAGTATATACTTTATATACCGTACTAATTTAATGTTGTATTTCTGCCTTGATCTTTTTTCCACTGAATTTTGGAGCGGTACATGTTTTCATATGTTTATAGCGTTCCTTTTAACGTTAATCTGTCGTATATATTACCGGTCACGTAAAATGCTATGCATTGCCACATGTTACTCTATTCAGTATTCTATGGATACCGCAGACAAGTAGGTCACATGCATTAGCATATATCATATTGATAATTATACTGAGAATGGGAATTTTCACACTTGTTAGTGTAATTGTATAGCAGTATGGACTGTACTGGAATATTTCAAAATTCTTTGTATTGTCGAGATAAACTATAGACAGCAGATGATAACGTTCAATTGTGGGATTTTTCTAACAGCCGAAAGTGAAACACATGTATGAATGTATTGTTTATATATTACGTAAAGATATAAGACATTTTAATTATTATTTAATTTTAGATAGAGATTTCTCTGTAAAGGTGCCTGAGGGGAAACTAATATATTTTAGAGATATTCGCGAATAAAAGAATAATAAATACTTTCATATTTAACTACGTTTATATCAAAAATGACATCCTTTAAGATTGGTTTGAACGCTCGAATCCATAACAAAGTAGAAAAACAGCGTTTTATCGATTATATTTCAATATATCCGGCAATTTTTCAATGAGTGGTACGGAAAGACAAGGTATCCAAGCATGTAAACGCGTACATATTATGCCGCTAACCGATAAATTAGGAATTAGCTATGCATAATTATAGTAAAGCGTTTTTTGTTTTAACTAAATAATCGCTTAAAAATATAACGTTTTTAAAATTTTACGAATTAATATAATATTTTCTTATATGTATAATACCATATAAACACATTTTTAATTAAAGTTTATTTTATTTTATCAAAATGTCGTATCTTTTATTGACATTGCGTACATTGTTAAGGCAGCCAGATTCTAACTAACAAAGAATAACATTGAAGATGACACATACCTACAGGTTGAACAAATAAGCTTTTCACACCTAGGCGACTTTATACTACAGACAAATCTGATTCATGGAAACACAGGATTTTGCAACAGAGATATTAGATACATAGGTATATAGAAACTGGAAACACAAGCCACCCAACGCTGGATTCTACAAACTCTATTCTTATGATTGATTTGACCGAATGCTATGACTTATTTATATATTGAATATGTATTTGGGCTAGGATATATTTTAATATCACCTAAGTCCCAAGTTGGGCCAGCCAAATGAACTAATAATTGCTAAGCGTTATTTTCAACACTTAGTTTTCTAATATGTAACGATGCCCCATGTTCAGGTGCTAAATGAATAAGTAATTGTATGTGAATAAATATAATATTCACTAATATAAATAAAGTCCCACGTTTGGGAGTTAAATGGACTTGTATTAGTAATTGTGACTCTATAACAAATATAAAGCTTTATTTTCTATCTCTTAAAACCTCGGCTAAGCTCAATTAATCTAAATATTAATAACTTCACTATTTCCTTATAATTTATTAAACTGGTTGTACTATATTTGACTATACCGTTTATTACAGTGGTGGGGTTCTTTAAAATCAATGTCAAAGATTTATAACCTCATTCATAAAATCGATTATGACTCTTATTTATTCAACAAAATTCTTTCTGTAACACTTCTTAATAACTCTAGGGGTGTCGATAGTCCGTTGTTTCTGATTTTTGTAGAAAATATTATTATCTCAACTAAATACGTAAGTATTTCTATTCTCTTGTAATTTATTTCTAAAAGAATAAAATTTATATCAGTTTTCTTTTCAGGATGAATATTTTACCCCTAAATATATATGTTCTATTTACGTATATAAATGTATAATACCATCAATGGAGGAAAAAAAATCTCAAATTTAAGAGTATATATTGATTTGGTTAGATATATCAGATGTACAGACTAATTGATAAAAGAACACGCTCAATAAAAATTGTTTAATAACGACAATGATGTTGTCTATGAAGAAATGATTTTAACCAAACTGATATTCGGTAAGTAATGCTTATGTCTTGATAAATAATTTAATAGATGATAAATAATGTGTTTCCCAGTATTCATATAAGTAGGTATTCAGTTCACTTCGATAACTTTAATGGATAGTATATTCAATATTTTCTTTCAATAAGGCATCTTTCATTATATATTACAATACAACCTGACTTTTATAATTATGAGATCCCTAATTTATTTTATATTTAAAACAGCAAAACAGATTTTACGTTGAATATGACCAATATATGTTAATGATAAATTATCATTATTAATATGTAAATATTTTATACAACCTTACATTAAATTTGTACGGTTGTTTGACCAATTTGTCAGATAATATTATTTTCTTTCTCGTAGATTCTTACTGCTATGATGAAACCAATATCCTTGAATTATAATCTGGTCTTGATTGTCTCGGCTTCCTGTATACTTGAAGAATATAGATGTTTCCTAATGCTACCAGATATCGTCTCTTGTAGTTCTCGAATAAGATTATTGTATGTACCTTAAAATAAATGCACTAATTCTGGGCTGGAAAAGAAAACACTACTCCAAATCTCCTGGACGGAATAATAATTTACTGGATCAATCCTTCTCCAAATAATTCGTCAATTAGTTAGACTTGCAATGTCTTAGTGATCTCTGGATTGGACAACGGCTTACAGGAACATATATTCTCCAAACAGTTCATCAAATGGTTAAACTTGTGATATCTTCGTGATCTCTGGATTGGACAACGGCTTACAGAAACATACCTTCTCCAAACAATTCGTCAAATGGTTAAACTTGCAATATCCTCGTGATCTCTGGATTGGACAACGGCTTACAGGAACATACCTACTCCAAACAATTCGTCAAATGAAACACTCTTGAAACATCTTCTTCTTCCAATAGAGTCCAAAATGATGTATTTCCACTGGCTCGGATCCGTATTTAATAAATTTGAGGCAAGTTTTTTTTTATATATTATCAAAATCTTCTTATTATGTATAGTCGTTCAATATTCATCACTTAATAGCTCTCTCAGTAATAGATAATTAGCCTTTCCTTCCACTCAACGTTGGAAATTATAAATAATTTTATTTATGCTTTGAATTATGCTATATTAACATAATTATAAACTTTAATAACTCAAAATTATTATATTAAGTATGTATAAATTCCGAAGTTATTTCAGTAACACCAAAATTATACACCCGCACTCAATTAAGAAGAAAAATTATCTGCTTGTTTATTTTTAAAATTACCTTGACGATCTCCCTATATTTTTAAACTCTCCAATGAGAAATCAACACATACCTTTAATAATCAACATAATTCTTTTATATACTCTTTTAAATATTTATATCCATTTGAATTTATATAACACACTTTATTTAATTCTTTTTCCATTTTAAAAACCTCATTTCAATGCATTACATACCATTTTCTATCATATATTAAATACCCACAACATGATCTGTCAAAATTAAACTGTCACTTCCACTTATTCAAATAGCAGCGCGAATCTTAATTCAAATTTGCTTATACTCAAATTCAATTAGATTATTATATTTTACTTGACATATCACCGTTGATTAAACAATTTTGTACAAATTCACAATACATAATATTTTATAACAATACTAATATCTTTTCATTTCTTTCTTTCAGATTCTACAATTATTATATGGAAGAAATAAGCCTTATCATTCCACTGTTATACACAGTGAACCAAAACTCTACATAGAAAACCATTTATCACTGTAACAACCATTTTAATTAATCTTGCAAACCTTTTTAATAAATATTCTACCAATATAAAAAAAAACATTATTTTAAGAATTGGAATATCAGTATAATATAATATATGGCATGGTTAGACAAACCATGTATGCTTCTCACTTTGTCCACTATTTTTTCTCCATTTCTTTCTATCTAATAATTGAATTCTCCAGTCTTCTATCTCTAGTGTTCTTACATCTTTTATTACTTGGTATTCCCTTAGTAATTTGGGGTTTTTTCCGTGTCCTTTTCCTTTCGGTTTCCATTTTGTAATTCTATTCAATATTGATATATTCTTCTTTCTGTTTATGTGTCCGTACCATCTGTATCTTCGTATTATTAAATCTTCTCCGTATAGTATACTATCCATTTCAAAATTCATCAAATTTACATGTTCTTCTCCTATCTTTATGAGTCCGTTTACTTTTCTAATGATTTATCTTTCAAATATCTCTAACTTTTCTTTGTCTTTCTTTGTTAGACTCATTGTCTCGAATGCATATGTTACATATCCATACGGCAAGCATTTGGAAGAGATACCATTGAAAATATCGTTAAAAAATTAACCAAATAGGAGAGACCCTAGTATCGAGCCCTGAGGTACTTCACTAATAGAAATATTATCGAAGGACCTGACACCCCGATATTCGACATAGTTGCGTCTATCGGTTAAATATGATTGAATTAATTCAATAATGTTGTCCGCCATACCAAAGTTGTTCATCTTGTTAAGTATTAAAGGATGCTGTACCTGGTCAAAAGCATTAGAAAAATCAGTATACATCGAGTCCACCTGATCGCGCACGTCTAAACATCCGCACACATAATATACAAATGAGTATAAATTAATCGTAGTAGATTTTCTTTAATAAATATAATTCATGCTGATCCGTTGTGAAATAATTCGATGCATATATTTGTTTGAACAGCATTAATTCAAAGACTTTAGACACGTTCGATATAATAGAAATAGAGAATACACAGAACTATGTGCTAGTCTTAGTGTGTCCACGATGTTGTCCAAACGGCTTAAGCTATCAACAACAAACTTTACTTCAGTAAAAAATCAAACTTCACTAATATCTCCACAACTACTAACTTTAGACAAATTTATAGAGAAAACAAAAGTACTCCAAAATGAGTTTTAGAAATTTTTTTTAAAAAGTTTTTTGAAATTCCTACCGAAAGTAGGTCTTTTGTCTTATCAAAACCAATTTTATGCAAATATCTCGTAAATTATGCGTTCTCTACAGATTTATCTCAAATACAAAAGTATTTGGAGCACGAGTTGAAACAATTTTTGTATATAAAATATTTCAAAATTCGGATCGGAAGTAATAGATTTACTCGTATCGAATAGCAGATTCTTGCGAATATCTGGCAAATTATGCATTCTGCACAGATTTATTGTGCAAAAGTATTTAGAGCTAGATTTGGAACAAATTTTGTATGGAAGAAACTTTAAAATTTGGACCGCAAGTAATACTTCTACTCTTATCAAATAGCCGCTTTTTGCAAGTACCTCGCAAATGTTGTATTCTATATAGATTTAGATTTTGTTATGAAACAATTTTTAAAATTCAGACCGGAAGTAACCTTTTACTCTTATCGAAAAATAGTGTTTTGCAAATATTTCTCAAATTATCCATTCTATATAAAAAAAGGTCTACACACTTTGAACACGATTTGCGATAATTTCTGTATAAAATATTTTTCAAAATTCGGACAGGAAGTAACACTTCTACCCAGAGCTTTATTTTGTGCCGTGTGGTGGCCACACCTTATGCTTTTCTCCTGGACTTCTAAAGAATATTATATATATAGGCAGTCTTACATCTTTCCTCTTCTTAGTACGTGTTGATGATTAAATGGCCGTTCTAATTTAGTGCAGCTGTATTATCATAGATTGCATGACAAGCTTCAAGATAATGACTAGGGCGCGGACACGAACGGTTGATGACTCATTGCCCATGGGCGCACTATTGAAATGTTGTATTTTTAAAGACATTTTAATTTTATTTACTTATATAATTGGATAACAAGTGGCTGGTGATCTATAAAATACAAAATACCTTATTATTTGTTCATTTTCTCTTCTGTAAGACTTTGAATTAAGTAAATCCTTGTAGATAGAAAACGTCCTTTCTACATCGCAACTGGTTATAGGTGCGTACTATAAATATTCTTCTATTTAAGTGTATTTAGCATACACAATTGCCGCAATGTTATTAAATCTGGATTTCTATTAAAAACTGCGTCTAACTTTTGCCGAAGGCCACATCCGAAGTCACTTGGAATACTTTTGAAATTATTAATAGCCCACATGTAATGTGGTTAATCCCTCTTTCAATTTGAGATTTCGATTTTCAAAGTATGTGATTAGTTTAGGTAAATTTCCAAAGTGTTCCTGAAGGAATAATAACTGATTCTTTTAATTTGGGATTTGTGTTAGTTCCTTACACTCAGAAATACTTCGAGCATCGTCATTGAAACATGTAACAAAATTCTCTGCATAAAAACTAGTAGCTTCCAACCATGTTCCCCATCTAGTTATTACTGGCGAGGGAGGCAGTGAAAAAGATGGACGTTTTTCCTTGTAAAGAGCTGCTTTTCTGAAAACTTCTTTTAAAGCGGATACAAGTCTATCAACTTCCGGATAGGTGTGTCTGATATATTCACAGATTCTGTGCAGAGTATGTGCTACACAAGTAATATGCAGCATACAAGGATATGTTTCCATTAAAAGTCTGCCTGTTTTTAACATATATACGACACTGTCACTAACAAAAGTATTTTTTCCTTGTACCTATCGTCTGAATGAAGCATTTTGTGCAAATTCTCGTCAATGGTTTTAGCAACTGTTTCCGCATCAACTGTTATATGGAATAGTTGAATGTAGTACACCAGCTACAACATCTACCACACAGCTTCCTAATATATCGACAGTTTCGTCGGCACTTATCCATAGGTACTGATTTGAAAGATGTCTTCTAATGCATTCTATTATACTGTTTCCGTGAAGCACTTAGAAACATAATATTTGCGTAAGGTGGATTCATCAGGAATATTTCCACCAGTATATTTTTGAAGAAATGTTTTGAAAGTGGGATTGTCAGGTTTCTTTAATGGGATACTAGCCGCCATTAAAGCTTCACCGAGTTCTTCGTTAAAATTGTCAGCTTTCATCGGGTCCAATGTCTGTCTATGTTTTAGCGATGCTAAGTGACGTTGTACGTGCACTTTTTGGGCATTTTGTAACAATATTTTACAGACTATGCAATAAATATCGGAATCACTGACAATGGACATACAATCAGTATGACCCTCAATCCAACTCGCCATTGTTTGACGATGTATTTCTCAACGTTCTACCATATCATAATAACATAAAAAATGTTCTAGATCTAAATAAATGATAACTAAAAATGTACGCGTATGTTATTGAAACTAAACGAAATCCAGTGCACACTTACGTCTAGATAATTGGGAGAAGTCGATTCAATGAAACTGGATTAAACATGAACTATTACATAAATTACGATGTATGTAATTAACAGTCAAAGCGATGAAAAAAATGAGGTGTGGCCACCACACGACTTTCTTATACGTATGAAAGTGTTACTTCCGGTCCGAATTTTGAAATTTCATTTATACAAAAAATATTTCAAATCTAACTCTAAATACTTTTGTACTCTTCATAAATATATATAGAATGCATAATTTACGACATATTTGCAAAAAATCGTTATTCGGTAAGAGTAAAAGTGATACTTCCGGTCCGAATTTTGAAATTTTTTTTATACAAAAGATATTGGAAATTAAGTTCTAAATACTTATGAATTCTTTATAAATTAGTCTAGACTTAGTAATTGACGAAATATTTGCAAATTTCGATTTTTTCACTGAAGTAAACTACTACTTCCGGTCGGCCGATTTTGCTCAAAATCTAATCAGTTCTCAAGAGGGAGATTATATTCGTAAATGCAAAATTTGGAATTGATATCTGTAGCGGGTTGACCGCTATCGTGGTCAAACACAGACAGACAGACAGACAGACAGACAGACAGACAGACACACAGACATTTTTTAAAAACCACTTTTTTGGTATCAGGGGACCTCGAAACGTGGACATCTGCAAAAATCTCGAGGTCGAAAATTTTCATCATCACAATACTTCCTTATACTACGTATAAGAAAGTAAAACGAAACTAACGTAAGTATGAATAGGTATATACATATATGAAACATTATTTCTCTTGGGATAGATAAGGTAAATATAATAAATATTAAAAACCCCTCGCGCTTCTACCTGCGCCGATGAAGAAAGGATTTTACTCATAAATTCCTTTTTGATGCTCATTTTTTGTTGTCATTTTCAATAACTTTTCAAGTAAACAACAGATGTTGCAGTTCACCATATGAATAATGCTATTCAGCTGTGTATTCAGTAACTGTGTGTTGTTTACATTATTTCTTTGCTCCGTTGTAACTCCGTCGTAGTTTAAACCTGGGACGTCCGCGCTCTAATAATGGCTCTTACAATCAAAAATGATGTGGTCAAGATCACGTTGGCTTTAGCATGCATCATACTTATTATCAGTAATAATTTTTAGTTCTGCTAAATGACTCAATTTACAGCTATTTTTAGCTAAAATGGCTATTACTTCATTATGTTCCATACCAACATGAGCAAAATTTATAAAAATCTTTTTCATAGTTAACTAGTAATGTCTACAGTGATTGTAGTAATCGAAGGTCTGATAGAATCGTAACAGTTTCAAGTTAATGAACATAAATATGTTTCAGGACAACAATAATCGTAACGTATATTGTTGATGAGTGACGGTTTTCTAAATATAGGATATAAAATGTCGTATAGAAATCCCACTTTCACATATGTTGAACATCTCTATATACAACTAATAATTTCGTTATTCCAAGAAAATTCGAGTAAATTTTCATCTGTTACAAAATCAAGAGACGTCAATTACTAAAAGCAAACATCGTTATCTCTTTAAGGGGATATTAAGGTGGATTTGGTAAAATTGGAGTGAGAAGAAAATAAGTGAAATAAAATAATCCAGACTACGGCAAAAAGTTCGGACAGTCGCATGGGCGGAGCCAAGAAGTAGGTAAGAGCTGAAGGCGCGGCTAAAATACAAATAATTCAGTACCGCACCATTCCGGAATTTCTTAATTTAATTACTCAAATTAAAGTTTTTTCCGCAATTCAAAAAGCTATATCTCACAAAAAAACATTGGTCTACACGGGAATTACATCCGTTTTGATCAATTTCATTTAATTATTCCAGATTTTGACCGAGAAACACACGTACATTTTACTCTAATTTGGAAGAAAAAAAATTGATGGTTGTGACAAAAAATCACATAATCTGACAACCTTTCCGTGTACTCATATCTATATTGGAGTTGTACAAAAAATTTCACATTTCTATCTTGAACAATAGTAAAAAGAACTGATAAATTCGATATCTTGCTTTCTCGATAGCTTTAATATCCCCTTAATAGTTAGTTTTTTGGTTAATTTATTACACAAAAAATATAATAAAATAGATTATATAAGTCTTTTAAAATAATTAATGCTTTTAAAACAACATAAAATAATAATAGTATTTATTTCAAACAGCTAGTGCAAAAAAATAACAATAAAATGCTTGAAACATGTCATAATAAAATATTAATTGCATGTAAAATCATTTAATCTACTAAACTACAAAACATTTCTGTAATTCTCGTTCAAATTTAAAAAAAAAAGTGATATTCCTTATAAATGAGTCAATCTATTATAAAATGTACAACCAATAAAATATAGACTCTTCTGAAAGACAGTTTCTTTTTGCGGAGTGGGTATATAAGAAATGATCATTAGTACATATATCATATGTATAACTAGTATTATAATGTGTCTGTAATTGATTTACGCCATTTGAATTTCAGCGATTTTTACGTTTTACAATTTCCACCACTTTGCGAATTTAAATTAATTTTCAAATTTGACATTAAAATTCCAGCGCCGTTTGAAGGGTTTTTAATCAATGATTTTAAAATTATCAGTTTATGTCGATAATTTTCAAAATCACTGATAAAAAAGATATCTTAGATATAAATAAACTCAATATTTAACGGTGTTTCTCATTAATTGCGATTTAGAAATTTGCTTATTATTAATCGACAACTTTGCCAACTGGATCTCGCTTTCACTGCGCGATATAAGGCCGTCACATAACGAGCTTTTGCTGCTTCTGCTAACCTCAAAATATCGACCCTTAAGTAACGCCATCTATCCGAAGCATTATAAACTGCTTGGTAATCGCTGAGCATTTTTAAAATCACGTGGTAAAAATATGCAATAAGATTAGATTATATCGCGCCTACCTACTGTTATTGACATTTGGCTGATTGGACATTAATTTTGTCTATTCTTTTCTACTTAAATTCTTCTAATACTACACACATTCACACGTTTTATTTGTCGTGTGCTCATTTACTATAATATACTTTGGAAGTACCTTGAGAATTGATTATAAGGAAAATTCTTGGTAAAAAGCCATAATTTTTTGCATTTTTAGGATAAATTTATATGTTAATATTTGTAGATGAATATTTGTAGATGTGTAAAGCGATTCCTTTTTAATTTCCAATGGAAAAAGCTGTCGGGCTGAAGTGAAGCAGCTTTGATAGACGTTATTTGGTCACTAATATCAACAATAAGTCTGAATATGTGAACTTTAAGGTATTTAAGGGCTGATTTAGTACAGTTTTAGTAAGAAGTGGGTGTATTAGAAATATTTCAACATTGTTAATTTTTCTTCTATAATGTATACTTGTATCGACTGGATAAATGAAGATGTTATAGTAATTAATAACATGCTGTAATTGTTACCAGTAATGCTCCTTGTTATCATCGTAAAGTTTAAAAGTGCCAACAGTAAAGTGATTAGTTTTAAAGGAAATTTTGGTCTGTCTTGAAATATGTGCATAGAAATACAATAGATTTGGTATAGGCAGTACCAAAGACTGTCTCACTATAACTAACTAAATTAGCGAATTGTATTAGCGACAAAGTAGAAAAAAGTACAACAGATGTGTACCGAAATACAAAGAAAAAATGAGTTTAGTGAATTTTACATTTTATCAGTGTTGTTTGGAAATATTCTATATTTCTTTTAATAAGTGTACATGCATGTATATCAGTATATTGTAATACTCGTGTATACTGTACAACAAAAATTATTATGTTTTAATAAGATCATTTAGTTCCGATTCTGTAGAAGAAATATTTCCACATATTAGGTGCAAATGATGCTACCGATTCCAGATTGGCTCATATATTTTATGAGACAAATATTGCGATGTGGAATAGTAAAAGCCTCAAAATCTTCCAATACAGTTGAAAGCGTTGATTGCGTTAGTACCCCAACATTTCCAAGAAGTCTTATACAAAATCCAAACAAACACTTAACAACATAATTGATCTCCAATTAGTTTTACCTTTTGAATTGTTAGAAAAAATCTGAAATGTAACTAAAATTGTTACTCTTAAAACTACCCAAGAACGTAATTTTCAGCAACACTTTCATTCTACTTCATTATTTGAAATTGTTGACATTAATTAATGTAAAGTTAACGTTTAAAGTGGTATTTTAATAAGAATTGAGAAAACATTCTTTTTGGGTTTATTATTCTATTACTAGATGGCGCTACTTAAGGATCGATATCTCGAGGTTAGCAGAATTTAAATCGAAGTTATTATCGCGTAGAGATAGTAAGATCCAGTTGGCTATGCTTAAATATTTAATTTACAAAATAAACAACATTTTATAATAATATAACGATGCTTACATGCAAGTATAGTATTGCCAATATGATGAAATAGCATAAGCAACCAGTAATTTTAAATTTATATCATGCTGATGAAAGTTAATTAGTTCATGTCGAAGATTTTCAGAAACTTTGCTAAAACGGTTTGAGCTACAAATTTTAAGTCGACACAGGACTCAATTAAAACTATTTATTAATTTTTCTTTTGATGCATAAGTTTTTGAAATACAAAGCCTACTTATTTTTTTTAATTGAAACATGGGTTAAATGGAACATCGTTAAAAAGGTTATTTTTCCCCGAATTAAATGATATAATAGGTTTGGTGATTCGTTTGACAAAATTTTAGAAAAAAATTAAAATATTATTAAAGTAAAATAAAACACGCAAATCATGCAGCCTTTGCTTATAATTAAGAATCTTTTAACTGAAAGTGAAAGAATTGATATTCACATGATAATTGGGTATGGAGATGTGTTAAACGACACCCATCCTGATAGGAATCCAATAAGCAAGTCAACAGTGACAAAAACATTAAAAAGATTTAATCAAACCGGTAGTGTCAAAAACCAACCTAAATTTCAAATTTTTTTAATATTTTATTCGATATCGCGGAGAACCCTGAAGCGTCTATACTACAAGTGGATTTAAATCATGATATGTCTCGAAGATCTGTTCCAAATATTTTAAAACGAGCAAAGTACCACCCATACAAAATTGATCTAGTACACGAATTCAACGAGGATGATTTTGTCAGAAGATTAGAATGCTACGATGATCGGCGGCGATGAAAATTTTGTTCAAGGATTGTTTTCACAGACAAAGCAACGTTCCAGTTAAATGGTATTGTAAATAGGCACAATTGTAGATATTGGTTTAATAGTATTCCTCATTGGATGCCGACGGTACATACCCAATATCCACAAAAAGTCAATGTATGGGCCGAAATTATCGGCCATAATATCATAGGCCCGTTTTTCATAGACGAAAATCTAACTGCTGAAAAGAATTTACAATTACTGCACGAAAATATTGTTCCTCAAATTATACATCTTTTTCCAAATCATAACAATCAAATTTGGTTTCAACAGGACGGCGCTCCACCACACTATGGACGCGAAGTACATTATTACTTAAACAATACATTTTCTCAAAGGTGAATAGGTAGGCGAGGAACTATTGAATGGCCGGCTCGATCCCCTGATCTGAGGCCCCTAGACTTTTTACTTTCTTATAAAAAAGTAAAATCGGTAGACCGGAAGTAGCAGTTTACTTCAGCGAAAAAAATCGAATTTTGCCAATATTTCGTCAACTACTAAGTTTAAACAAATTTATAAAGAATTCATATGTATTTAGAATTAAAATTGAGAATAATTTTATTTAAAAAGATTTTCGAAATTCCTACCGGAAGTAGGTCTTTTACTCTTATCGAAAATCATTCTTTTGCGAATATTTCGCAAGTCATGCTTTTTAGACAAGTACGTTACGGGTATAAAAATATTTAAAACATAATTTTCAATATCTTTTGTATAAAAGAAATTTCATAATTCAGACCGGAAGTACCACTTTTACTCTTATCGAATAGGGATTTTTTTGCAAATATTTCGTAAGTTATGCATTCTATATATATTTATCAAGAGTACAAAAGTATTTATAACTCGATTTGCAATATTTTTTGTATATATGAAATTTCAAAATTCGTACCGGAAGTAGCACTTTTACTCTTAGCGAGGAGCACTTTTTTGATAATATCTTGCAAAGTATGCATTCTATAGAAATTTATTAAGAGAATAGAAGTACTTAGAATAGGATTTTGAATATTTTTTGTATAAAAAAATTCTTAAAATTCTATAATTTGAAACGCTCATACGTATAAGAAAGTCCTGCGGTGGTCACACCTAATTTTTTCTTATGGGGATATTTAAAGTACCGTGTGTACAACGACAAACCAGAATCCTTGGACGAATTAAAATTACATATGCAAACAGAAATAAGAAATATTTCTCAAAATTGGTTAAAAAATACAATAGATGGATTTATCCATAGACTTCAGTATTGTCAGGAAGTAAATGGAGAACACTTTGAACATCTTTTATAATCTAAATTTTGAAGTGAAGTTTTATTTATAAATTATAAACATCCTGTCTAAATATTAATTGAAACATTTAATTAAATTTTTGTTGCTTTGTTTAGTTTTGTTTATTTTAGTTCAATTGCAAGCATTTGTTGGTGTTTCAATGGGAGAAGATAGGGGCATTAATAACAATGGGATATTCTCTAGCACCATTGTTAAGTTCTTGCAATTTTTGACGGATGGGCAAAGGCTGCTTGATTTGCGTGTTTTATGTTATTTTAGTTAAATTTAATTTTTTTTCTAAAATTCTGTCAAACGAATCACCAAATCTATTATATCATTTAATTCCGGAAAAAATAACCTTTTTAACGATATTGAATTTAACCCATGTTCCCATTGAAAAAAACAAGTAGGCTTAGTATTTCAAAAACTTATGGATCAAAACAAAAATAAAAAAATAAGTAGTGTTAATTGAGTCCTGTGTCTATTTAAAATTTCAGGATTTTAGCTCAAACTATCTTAGTTAGCATAACGAAACCGATTTCATACATAATCGCAACCCTCTATAATCATACAATTTGTCCTATATTATTCATTAATTTGAGTTCTAGAAATAAAGATGAAAAATAGATGTAAAACAGTCACAATTAATTACATAGTTACAAAATATCGACCATAGCTAAAACTTTATAATTTTGGACTTTTGTTGGATTGGGAAACAAACTCCTCGTATATCTTTATTAACCGTGGTTAGAATATTTTTCTAAATGACCTACTTTTTAATTTGTGTTATTGCAACCACACAAACATCAAGACTAACCCCGTATATCCTATATATCGGCCATACAAAAATTATGACAATTTGTCGAACGACACTGACACAGGAAAATCAAACTGACGAACACTCAAAAATAAACTCAATTTCCGCACACAAAATGTAAAGGTCGCATTATATCACAAACACGTAATAACGGATCAAATTGCTTATTCGATTAACGTCGCGCGCTTATTTCGCGGACGTCCACTAAATCAGACGCGGGTGACTGGACGCCGAACCACAACACACTATCTAAGCACCGGACTCGAACACTGTTCGTCTACCATTACATCAGTGTTATTATTCCACCTGTTTAATGTCCGGCGTCCCAGTTAAGAAATCGCACTCCTCCCAAGCCTACTGTGATATTGTATTTAAAACGCGAAAATGGCGAAAAAAAAAAGAACGCGCTCCCAAACAATGAGGAAAAAAGAGAAAGATAGAGAGACAACACGCAACAATTGTTATGATAAAATTACAGCTAACAATGAGTAGTAAAAGTTGTATTTTTCTGAATAGATTGAATGGTTTAATTTTTAATTCAAATTTTATTTTTTAGAAAAGTAAAAAAAATATATTAAGAAAGATAAGAAAAGATGAATACGTAGGCGTTCATCATAGCAGTATGCCATGGTATTTAAGGAATGCAAGTGTATCTAAGCACTGGCGTTGTTATTCCTGTTGTCGTTATTGGTTAGTATACTTTCAGTTTCTGTTTCTAAACCGTGAGAACAATGTCGGTTACTATTACTACATATTAGCGAAACATTCCTACATACGGGGTCATTCACAAGAATTAAGAATGAATAAAGGATAATATATTCAAAGAAAAAGGGAAACAATAACAAATACATTTGTTTGTATATATATCAGTATACTGTTATTCACATACAAATAGTGATTGTTGTTATTATAGAAAAAATCTAGACAAATAAAGCAATGGCAGTAACATTATTTCATCATTGTTTATAATGACGTTTATGTAATAAATAAGATAATCGTAGTCGCGCAGTATAAAAATTGCTATGAATGTTGATACACGGGTACAGACAGACATAAGAAGCTTCTTCATTCATTTTAACATTTTTTCGTCTCTGAACCTTACATTTACTTAATGTGTTACTTATTTGATACTACTGCAATATTTATAGAGTTGGAATAAATATGTATTATTGAGTATTAATTCAGAGTTAAATATATCTCTAGTTGTTATATAGCCGTAAATGTTACTCTACACAAATATCTAAATTACTCTTGATGCTTAGAGACGTGTTATTTTATAATACGCATTAAATGAAGTTGCAAATTAGTGAAGGCGCCATTTTAGCAATTCAGGAATGCTTAATTTTTTGGCAGAAAGCTCGACTTCCCAATAGAGCTGTTCCGTATTGCGTAAAGAAATTAACTGACTTGCATACAGAATGGAGAGAACTTCAAAGAAATTCGACAAAGGACGGACAAACGTATAGGAAACAGGAGAGGGATTGTGAAATGAAATTGTTAAATCTTTTTGACATTGCGAATGCAGACGCAATTAAAATGAACAAGATCGATGAATATAAGACGTTTTAATTAGTCAAAAAAAAAACCAGGTCGTGTTGGGTGCTTAGCTGGAACAGATATGATGTTGACCAATTTTCTCTTGCATTCATTTGGTTGCAATTAGTAAAAATTTCTTTCTTATTTACCCTTCTTGTAGATAGAACAATGCACGATTTTGTGTATCCAGAAGGTATCAATTTACGAGGGCGTATTTTTATGTTCTCTACCTAGCCATGAAAAAAGCACATAAGAGAATAAAAACATATTTTTCTACATAACTCCCTTCAACACTAATACACTTATTCCATCTTTTTTCCAGTTGCCCCATACCCTCAGAAAAAAATTGCTTCGGTAACCCCGCAAAATATTCTTCAACAGCTTCTTTGAGTTCTTCATCAGAAGCAAAACGCTTTCCTCTGAGATGCTTTTTTAAATTTTTGAATTAGAAGTCTGGCGGAGCTAGGTCGGGCTATAAGGTGGATGCCTTAACTCTATAAACCCACAGTCATTGATTATCTACTGAACTTTGTTTGCCTTATGAACCCGATAATTGTCGTGTAGCAACAAGTTTTTGTGTGGATAAGAATGTGGGCGTTTTTCCTCCAGAGCAGTTTTTAAATTTTTAATTGTGTTTCCGTAGGCCTCCCCATTTATGGTAGACCCTCTCGGCATATATTCAATAAGCAAAACTCCTTCAGCATCCCAGAAAACAGTTGCCATCAGTCTTTTTCCAGAAACTGCATGGATTCTTGTTTAGTAGGAGGGTCCCAGTAATATACCCAAGTTTCATCCCCGGTAATAATTCGAGATAAAAATGTTTTGTCCCTCTCCAACTTGACCAAATTTTCTTGAGAAACTTCTTTTCTGCACAGTTTTTGTTCAGGTGTAAGCAATCTGGGTATCCACCGTGCAGACACCTTCTTCACTCCCAAATCGTCTTGCAAAATTTTGAGAACACTTGTTTCGGATATACAGACTTCATTGGCAATGACAGAGATTTTTACACGCCGATCTTTCAGTACCAAATTTTCGACTTTTCGCACAGTGTTTTCAGTCCAAGCTTCAACGGGTCGTCCGGACTTTGGGTCATCATTGATTGACTCTTGGCCCCATCGAAAGAGTTTAGACCAATATTTTACTTGGAAATAAGATGGTGTATCTTCCCCATATACAACAACCATTCTTTCATGAATTGCTTTTGGACCATTGCCTTCCTTTGTCATGAACTTTATTACGCTGCGATGTTCAACTTTAGTTTCACTCATTTTATCGAGAAATGGACCGACTCAAATCTCTATACACAGCATAAACTAAACACTACTTAGCACATGTACTTCTAACAGTGACAGCAATTTTTCAATAATTTGTTTGACATCGTCACTCTTTTGTTTCATGGCTAGGTAGATAACATAAAAATACACCCTCGTATTGAAGCTTTTGAGAATTGACACAGGGTTTCTTCTAATAGATCCCTCAAAAGGCATATATATCAAGAGTTCATCAAGGCCAAAAAGATCGTGGGAACGTTGGTTTGTGTTAACGACACTGCTGAGAGAGCAGTGAAATTGCCGAAAGGGTATAATGGACTACTTACTAAAAATGAAGAATGGAGCACGGGAAGCTGTTTCCCGATTGCAATAAAAAGACGTTAAGAAGAAAAATACCGAAAAATGTATTCAATAGTACATGTGAAAGAGTTCGTACAAAAAATTTATTGTCTTAAATATGTTGACCACTTACTTTTTATAACCTAAAGGGAAATACAATAAATATAATAAAATTAGGTGCATTTACTTCACCCAACATGTAAGTGAAAAGTCCACCCTAACTAAATTTATTTATTAATGTAATATATAAATGGTCCCACGTTGTGAAGCCGTAATGTAAAGGTTCAACTATAAATGCCCCAAAGTTGGACTGTATATTGAAAAGAAACTGCTAAAATTAAAATTTAAATTAATAAAAATATGAAATTCTAAAATAAAATGAAATAAATTGTTTTGCCTGCTCAATTCTTAATCTCGAGGGCGATTGGGTAAAAGAGATAATTAAATTAACAGTTTCCTAAAGCATTATTTTGTGTTAATATAATAAAAATACCATTGTATATTCGAAATCAATGGTTTTATGGTTTTAACACAATAAAATGCTTTTAATAAAAAGAAACAGAAAACATCAACAAGCAGGTTAATTGTACTTTTACAAAGGCAACCTTTAACAAGATTTATATTATAATGTAAACAACATAGCAAGAAACAACAACGCATACTGAACGTGTTTAACATACAACGCTAAAAAATAGATCAAATTACTATACATGGGCGAGACAGGGGAAGTGGATCCGATTTCAGTTAGACTAGACCGGCTCGTGTTTTGTCGGCTCTCGGGTACTGTATTACCTACCGGTTTCCCCGAGAGCCGATAAAACACGAGTCGGTGTAGTCTGAATGAAATCGTGTCCACTTCCCCTATCTCGCCCATGTATACAAATTACATTATGCGATTACACGTTGAGACGCTGTTTATTGAATATATTTATTATCTAGATAAATATATTTTTCTTATTTCGTTTCTATTTGAAACTGATTTATAATGTTTAATTCTTTATTTTCAAAATACATTTACATACAATAATCTTTTAAAATACCTTATTTTAAGGCTTCTTTTTTCTTTCTTCTTTCTTCTACGTTTTTCAGCGGAATCTTCTTTATGCCCGAACAAGACGTGGAGAATCGGCCGACACTGCCACTTGTAGCACAATATCTTTATCACAAAAGTTATAATAACTTGCACATTTAAATTTGTATACGCAAGATGCGGTCAATTGTACAAGCTTTTACTTGCAAATATACTTTTATTTAACCGCTGTTTATATAATTACTGGAGTCGGTACACTTTTTAAACTTATTTGTCGACTCTTTACTTAAAGTTTTCACTTATCAACGACTCTACTGGCCGTTGTCGACCCACTAGCTGGAATCTATGCCTGGAGTTCGCTTTCCGAGTATTTAGAGATGAGAGCAGATATTGGTCACAGTTATTTTTCACAGCGATTTCGTAATCAATGTTTTCACCGTTTGCAAATTCGTGAAATCACAGTGATTAATTTCATATTTATTATGATGAAAAGGGTTCTTTTCAATAGAGGCAAATAAATATCTTTTTCATGTAACGAAATATTTCTGCCTGCGATTTTAAGATTTACTTCACTTTAAATAATATATTCAATTTGATATAAATATGTTTCATACTAGCTGTAACGAAGCAATTATGATAATTATTTTCAATGTTCTTTATCGGATAGGCGAAGTCGCTTACGTTCTAACAAAGTTAGTAAACTTATATTTTCATGATAATTAATAATCATTAATAATGTAGTTTAATATATTAATAATTAAAATGTGCCTAAGTAAACTTCATATTTAATAAATATAATATTAGAAGAGAAACTGAAATGTATTTAATTATTGCATATAGGTACAGGGTTATTGACTATATTTGGACCAATAGATAACTTTGTTATTTGAAGGATTAGAAAAACGTTTAAATTAGGAAAGTTGTAGGATTTCACTCAAGGCGCTAGAATTTGATATCAGAAAAAACAAACGAACGTCGTAAAGCCGTCAAAAACGGCTAACTTAGTTTTTTTTAAATGGAATACCCTATATAATGTTACATAATCTGATTCTAAATAAAATTTCGAGTATATTCCATTTATATAACATATACCTACATTCAACTGTTTTCGCGCTATCGCTGATTGAAAATCGTACTACTAATATGCTTTCTACACCCTTCGTATATGAATTTACGTAAGTCATTACGGGGTTTCTATGGAAACATCGGTAAATGTCAGTTGCCCTTAATAATTAAGCCTCCAGAAAAAGGGAAAAAGTGGTTTATTTTCACTCATTATGGGATATACTCAACAAGAACAACTTAATATATTTATGGCATACGTTAAATGTAATAAAAATAAAAGGGAAGCCAGGACTTTATATGCAAGATTGTATCTTTTAGGGGAAGGATGAAAATAAACTACTTAGACAGAGTAAACTGCTTTAAATGAAACTTATATTCATTTATAGTATTGAATATACACTTATAAACATACAAACAACTTGACATAAAGCACACCTGTTTTGGCGTCTGTAAGAACTAGAACTTGCTTGACATATATATCGATACTGCCAACCCGTATGTGTTACTGTCCCCTGTAGTGTAGCGCGTAATTCAAACCGAACACTCCCACGGAATATGCGCTACACTTGCAAATGTAACAAGCGTTACAATTTTTTTTAAAAAAAGTTGGACCCTCTTTTAAAGCAATTTTTCGAGTCCTATGGATTCGCATAATTTAGAGAAACGTGGCTTAGGAAGCGGCTTAGTAAACATATCGGCTGGCTGATCGTTTGTTGAGATATATTCCAAATCGATTTCTTTATTATAAAATTTTTCTCTAACAAAATGATGTTGCACTTCAATATGTTTTGTGCGCTTATGAAATTCTGGGTTCTTGATTAACTTTATAGTGCTCTGGTTATCGATGAATACTTTAGTTGGAAGTTCCATATTTTCTCCCACGTCGGAAAGTAGTTTACGCAACCACACAGCTTCTTTAGTTGCTTGACAAGCTGCAATATATTCCGATTCGGTTGTTGACAAACTCACCGACTTCTGACGTTGACTGCACCAGGTTATTGCCCCACCATTCAGTGTGAAGACGTAGCCAGACGTTGATTTTCTGGTTTCCAAGTCGCTGGCGTAGTCTGAGTCTGAAAAACCTTTTAAATTATCATTATTATTCACATATTTTATACCTGTATTTATGGTTCCTTTCAGATATTTAAAAATCCTTTTGACAGCGTTCCAATGAGTGGTTGAATATTCATTTACATGCCTGCTCACCGCTCCCACGGCTTGAGCAATGTCCGGACGGCTGACCATGGCTGCAAACATCAGAGAGCCAACCGCCTCTCGGAAGGGTACGGAACCCTCAAGTGTTGTTCCTGAGTTGTCAGTTAAATTTGCGTGTACGTCGGATGGCGTACTGATTGGGTTGACATTTTCGAAACCAAAGCGTTTCAATATTTGCTTGATGTAACTCGTTTGATGTATGGCAATTGAACCATCAATATTTCTGGTAATCTCCATTCCAATGAAATAACGTGGTTCGACAAACGTCACTTGAAATGCCTTTGCTAGTTCCTCTTGAACAAAATATAAAGCTTCCTTACTGTTTGCAAGTATTAAGCCATCATCAACGTACAATGTCAATAATATCACTGTATGATTGTTTTTGTAACAAAAAACACAGTTATCTGCTGAACTTATTCCAAATCCAAGGTGTCTTAAAAATTCATTAAATTTACTATTCCAACACCGTGAAGCTTGTTTTAGGCCGTATAATGCTTTATTCAATTTACATACATAACCCTCTTCAATCCTCACACCTGCGGGCGGTGTTAAATATATTTCTTCACTGAGGTCACCATTTAAGAATGCTGTCTTTACATCAAACTGAATCATTTTATAGTTATATTTTACAGCTAGTGATAGCAAAGCCCTAATCGAATCATATCTGACAGTTGGTGAGAAGGTATCTGTATAGTCTATGCCTTCCATCTCGGAAAAACCTCTTGCACAAAGTCTAGCCTTATACTTCTTGTTTGGTGTTTGCTTAATCTTAAATACCCATCTTGAGCTGATTATATTCTTTTCAGGTGGCATTCTTACGACAGTCCAGGTATTATTTTCTTTTAGAGCAAGTAATTCATCTTCTATCGCTTTCTTCCAAAATTCTCTGTCTTCGCTGTCCATCGCTTCATCGTATGTTTTCGGAGCCTCTACTTCTACAAGGTTTACTTCATACCTCTTTGGCGGTTTTATGTTCCTACGAGGACGCAAGTTATGTTCTAATTCCTCGTTGCTGTTGTTAGCCGTAACATCTTCTCGGATTGCATCATCTTCATTGGTAGGATTTTCTTCAATCGTTTCATTGCCAATTGCGATGGGAACGTAGTTTTTACGTATCATTGATTCACTTGGTTCTTCTTCAACAAAAAACACATTTCTTGAAATAGTAATCTTTTTATTTGTAGGATTGAACAATCTATAGTTTGTACTGTTTCCTTCATATCCAACCATTATTAATTTCTCACTTTTTGGATCTAACTTCTTCCGCTTTTCTTCTGGAACGTGACAATAACAAGTAGTTCCAAAAGTTCTAACATGGGATAGCAACGGTTTCTGTCCTGTCCAGGCCTCATATGGTGTTTTGTTAAATACCTGACTATTAGGTGTCCTATTAAGTATGTATATTGCACAGTTAATAGCTTCCGCCCATAGGTAAGTAGGGGTATCTCGGCAGTACATCATAGAACGTGCGCTTTCAACTATGGTTCTCATTTCCCTTTCTGATCGCCCATTTTGTTGTGGGGTGTATGGTGCCGTTCTTTCAAATGTAATGCCTTTCTGACATAAAAAGTTTTGTAGGTGCTGATTTACATACTCTTTCCCATTGTCTGTTTTAAAACATTCATAGACATCACTTTTATGTTTCATAAAGTATACTACTCTGTAACTAGTGCAATCATCCTTGAAAAGAACGAAATATTTGTAACCACTTACTGATTCTGTTTGAAAAGGGCCACATACATCACTGTATATTAATTCTCCAGGCTTCTGTTTTACATGTTTATTTGAATTTGTAAACGGCAATTTGTGTTGCTTACCATAAATGCACGCTTCACAACAAAAATCTTCTGTATTGTCAACACTCACTCCTGATACAAGTTCCTTTGTTAACATTTCACGTAGTGATTTTAGATTCACATGAGCAAGTCTTTCATGTAATGTCTTGAAATTAGTTGTCACAATATTTGTTTCAAGCATCACTGTTTTGAACAACATTCGATACAAGTTATTTTCTTCTTTCACTGCACATGCTGTTAGTTGATTTTTATTGTCATAAATTCTAGCATAATTATGTTCTTTCACTATTTTCATTTCTTTATTTGTTAGTACACCTTCGGAGAATAAGTTTCTTTTTAGTTTTGGTATAAATAACACATTTGTTATGATTGCATCATGCCACTGTTTATTTATTAACTTTCTTATTTTTACAGTACCTTTTCCTTTTATATCTAAACACTCGTTATTTCCTAGGGTCACATGATTCTTTTCACTTGTCAGTTCTAATTCCGAAAAATATTCTTCTAGATAACACATATGTGCAGAAGCACCACTATCTAATGTCCAATTGTCATGATCATGGTAATTCCTCGTACCTGAGTCCAATATATCTTGTTCTACTTGAAATGCAGACATACCTGTATCTGCACTCTTCTCACGAGGTTTGACATGTGAATTCTTATTTTTATTTCTGCAATTTCGGGCCATGTGCCCTTTCTTGCCACAAGAATAACAAACAAAGTCCTCTTTTCTATTGGGGTTATCATGTTTCTTTGTCCCTTTCCAGTTATTCTTTTTGTCTTTTGAACTTTTTGTCGATGTTGCTAGAGCAATTTCAGATTCTTCATGTGCGGTTAAACTGCTTTCTTCATCTAACAGTCTGGCTGTCAAATTTATAATGGTTTGCTTATTTTCGTCCAAGGATAACCAGGCCTGTCTGAAGCTACGATATTTGCTTGGCAAACTGCTTAAAATTTTATTCATTATTGCTGCATCACTGATTGTATCACCTGTTTCTCGAATCTGTCGGGCAAGATTTTCTACCTTAGCAATGTGTTGAGCAATAGTATCACTTGTTTCCATTTTATGTTGATGGAATCTTTCATGAACTAACATTTTGTTAGTTTCTGTTTTTTGTTCATAGATCGAACTAAGTTTGTCTATTATTTCTTTTGATGTCTTACAATTTTCAATTAGAGTAATCTGGGTTAATTCCATAGCTGCTGTTAATGTAAACATTGCCACAGCATCATTCTTCTCCCATTGTTCCACCTCTCTTATTGTCTCCGGTTTGTCCAGATCAATTTCTGGCTTCTTTGTTGAGCCAGATGTAATGCTGTGCACCCTTAGCTTTAAGTGCACAGGTTAACTGAAATTTCCATTGCTGGAAGTTTCTTCCATCAAACTTGTTGACTACAGCCACATCTATTTTGTCTGTCATGTTAAAAATGTGTATCTTTCTGTCTGAAACTACTATCAGTAAATTAGTAAATTTTCTTTACGTCCTGGGCCACATAACCTTTTAGGGGAAGGATGAAAATAAACTACTTAGACAGAGTAAACTGCTTTAAATGAAACTTATATTCATTTATAGTATTGAATATACACTTATAAACATACAAACAACTTGACATAAAGCACACCTGTTTTGGCGTCTGTAAGAACTAGAACTTGCTTGACATATATATCGATACTGCCAACCCGTATGTGTTACTGTCCCCTGTAGTGTAGCGCGTAATTCAAACCGAACAGTATCAAAACCTGCAAGTTCCAAGTTTGAACACCTTTGCGAGAGTCTACACGAAAATAATAAATTCTCAAGATTTTAAAAGAAAAAAAAGGACAGCGCGACAACCTGACGATCATGTTCAGTTAAATGTTCTTCTTTATTTTAATGGTATATACAAAACTTGATTTTACTAACTTATTTGTAAACATTTTAAATAACTTTTAGAAAACCCGACTCACTCTATACCTACAGCATGTGAAGCATTAAATACCACATTCTACAGAGCCCAAAGCACACTCAAGAAGTTCAGATACAAATCTTATAAGTTTTGGAAAGTTCAACAACTTTCCGAAGCAAATAAACGCCAACGACTTGAATTTTGTAATGCTATGTTGGAACAACTACGTATGGACGACACTTCTTTTGACAGAATAATATGGACAGACGAAGCATGCATCGCAACAAATAGTGCCTATAATAAACATAATACCCATTATTGGTGTCAAGAAAACCCTCGCCTTGTTAAAGCCGTTAAAACATCAGGATGGAAAGCTTTCAGTGTTTGGTGTGGCGTTGTTGGCGATAGAATATTAGGACCTATCTTTTACGAAGGCGGTCTAACTGGTGATAGATATTACCAATTTCTCACTGAAGAAATAGAGAACTTTTTAGATGAATTACCGCTTAACATCCTCAACCGATCTATTTGGCAACAAGATGGTGCCCCTCCTCACAACACGGCGAACGTAACTCACTTCTTAAATGAAAGATATGAGACTTGGGTTCGAAAAAATGGTTCAATTCGATGGTGTCCCAATAGACCTGATCTTACTTTGATGGACAGGTCTTTCTGGGGATGGCTTAAAGAGCGAGTGCATCATGAACACACATTCGACAATTTAGCAGATTTAAGACGGAAAATTTTGTAAGAAATAGAGTTTATTCGAATCCATCAGAAGCAGTCGTTGAGGGATGCCGTCCACAACTTAAAAATGTGTTATCGTCTTTGTGTCGAACAAAACGGAAGTCACTTTGAGCACTTGTTAAAGTGAATATTCAATATTAATTCCACATTTTTTGTAATAAATTCATTAGTTTTAGTTCAGTATAAACAATGCCGTAAATTAAGTTGTTCTTGTTGAGTATATCCCATAATGAGTGAAAATAAACCACTTTTTCCCTTTTTCTGGAGGCTTAATTATTAATGGCGTACGATTTTCAATCAGCGATAGCGCGAAAACAGTTGAATGTAGGTATATGTTATATAAATGGAATATACTCGAAATTTTATTTAGAATCAGATTATATAGGGTATTCCATTTAAAAAAAAACTAAGTTAGCCGTTTTTGACGGCTTTACTACGTTCGTTTGTTTTTTGTGATATCAAATTCTAGCGCCTTGAGTGAAATCCTACAACTTTCCTAATTTAAACGTTTTTCTAATCCTTCAAATAACAAAGTTATCTATTGGTCCAAATATAGTCAATAACCCTGTACATTAAACTGAACAAACAATAAATAAAATAAACTTCATTGCATGGAGTTTCTTTTTACTTATTTTCTATTTTATAAGTTATATTTATTATCCATACACATTTGTACATATATTTATGTACATACATGATCATCTATATAATTAAAAACATTTCATTTCACTTAGTATATATTAATTTATATCTTTTTCAAGTCTTTTTGCAAGTTCCCGTGTTTTATATAAAACCTAAATTAAATGCAAAATACCTACCGATATACCTAAAATGTGTATATTAATATTTTATAACCTGGGTAGTTTATCATCAATTCAATAATTTCCATTATATATTATACGTAAAACGGGAATTTATTGTGTTAAGATATTCATTTTCACCGCGAATATATTTTCACTACGCATAGTTAAACAGTTCTTTAAAGAGCTGTTTCAAATAAAGCGAACGGCGAAAATAAACGGTGAAAATAAACGGTGAAAACAAACGGTGAAAATAAAAGGGTCCTGCTTTCGCTGTGATTAAAAGAGCTTGCTTTGAACGGTGAATGAAAAATCACCGTTAAGACCATCTCTACGACTCGTACATGATGTCTATTATAGCTGCCGATTTTTGGAGTTCACTTGTCGACTTCTTACTCGAAGTCTAGCCGCCGACCCTTACGATTGCAACACTCATTTTCCTTCTTATAGTTGGACGCCTGTGATTCCCCGCTTTCTAAATAGTCTGGGTAATCCCGCTCACAATTCACACACATACATTCTTTTATGACGTGAGAAGTTATAGATATCGCAGCGCTTATCTCACTAACATAAACTTTCGGTGTCATAATGCTTACCCATAATAAAACTTATTCATATACCTACGACTACATGAGAATTAAAATTACAGTAATATATTCATTGATTTCAAATATAGGTATTTAAATTATTCATAAAATATTATTTATTGGAATATTTAATATCGTAAAGTTATAATATTAATTTATAAAATAGGCTGTACCATTACATAAGATTACTAAAAAAATAATTCGATAAAAATCGATGCGTAAATTTGTACGCAGAAACACGTTAAATTGGTTGTTATTTGCAAGGAATGGTAAATGTTTAAGTCCACATCGTCATAGGTTAATGTCCACGAATTTAGCTGAAATTTGTTGTGGGATGTTTTTAAGTCCTAATGAAAAAAATTAGGGGTATGCGTTTGAAATTCTAAACTTTTCAACATTTTGGGCCACCCTAATAATGTATAATAATGTTATTGTGGACTCTTTTATATTTCATTGTATTATCCTGTAATAAGTAGCTAATACTGTTGGATAATAAACTATTATTATTATTATCTCTATAAATTCATAATTTATTGTATGACTTGTAATTGAGGTTAGACGCTGAGTAAATTAAATATTTATTATTAATATACATCCATTATATACTTATTTGCAAAAGTAGAATGTATTAACAGGCGATGAAAAATATAGGCGTATGCGATAGAAAAATCACGGAATTGTACTACAGAAATAATTCTACTTAAACAACACGAAAATAATTAAACGGAACTCATGGGAGTGGATCTTTTCTGGGCGAAGCAGCTCAAAGCTCGCAACACAATCACGCTTCCAACGATCGTTGCAAAACGACCGACTTTTTCCAGAATCGCGAACATACCATAAAACTGAACGAATGCAATTCGTACATGTTAGATTGATGTAATCAAAAAAAAAAATAGAAATCAAATTTCGCCTAATGTTGCATCAACTTTTAAGCCACCAAACAACAAAAACTTCTACTGCACGTAAAGAAAAAAAAATAACTTTTAAAAAACCTTGGATCAGTTTGTTTATATCAAATACTTTCATATCGCTTTATAAAAAAATCAAACCCGCTTAATGGAGGATTAAATGAAGAATTAGCTCGCACTGAGCCGATTACAATTTCAAATCGAACATGATATTCGATTGTTTGAGCTGATCAAGTTAACACGGATAGATAATTATCGTTCTTTTTATTTATGAAAACGTTACGAAACGAGGGAGTGAGTCGACAAAAACTCGTAATTGAAATGTATGATAAACTCCATTATACATCACGATTAATTATGCGAATAATAAGATGTAATAATAAAAATAATAAATGCTTTTCCTGTGCCTTAGTCAAGGTGATGAATTAACTAACCAGCGCGCATACACATTTTAAATTCAATATTTACTTAAAAATTGGAATTCTTAATCATTCACGGTATTTTATATCGTGTGTTTTTGTGCTAAAACCGACGGAAATGTCTTTTAAATCAATTAAAATAAATTATATTCTAGGAATTGTATTGTTTTAAGAGATATCCGTTGTTGTAATCGTCAGTACAAAATTAATGCAAAGGACACGATATTTATTCAGTACATCCTAATGAAATTTATTTAATTTTATAGTATAGTAAATGTTTATATTCCTTATAATACTTTCCGTTTTTACCTTGTGTATGATGTAAACACACCCACTAAAAGATCAGGTGCGCCACTGTAATCAACCAATTATAGAATACTCGCCGTCTGGGTGTAGTACAGGGGTTCCCAACCTTTTTCAGACACTGTACCCCTTTGTAGCAACAAAAAAATTTGCGTACCCCTTTCCGTCAGTAAATTAAAAATATATAACAAAATTTAAAGCCTTTTATTATGTATAGTTTTAACCTTTGAAACTCAATTACATGTCATGTCCAAATAAAAACAAAGACATATTGGTTACATGAATTTTTATTACATAAAAAAAAACAAAGTTGCAAAAATACTCATAAAAAGCTTATTTTCAAAGAAACTAGTGAGATGGATGAGCTTGTTTCTCTTTACAAAGTTGATCAATATTGGGTTCCAACTTAGTTAAATATAATCTTAAATCATCTTCAACATTTAATTTGTTTCTGTATTTATTTTTAAGATATGTCAAACTAGAAAAACCTCTTTCACATAAATAAGTGGTGGAAAACCCAAGAAGAAATTTAAGAGCATTGCCGGACAGTTCTTTATATTCCTGCCGAACACCGATCCAGAATTCTAACAATGAAGCCCCAGAATTCAAATGTTTGTTTTCCAAGGTGGGATCGCAGGAGACTTCAATCAGCTGCTCCTTTTCAAATGCAGATAGGTTGGTGTCCGTAACATCAGCACCAAAGGGGTCACGAATCCAGTCGTACTGTTTCTCTAAAGGTGGAAAATACTCCATAATTCGAACATTCAGTGCGTTCAAGTGCTGGGCTATTTGATTCTTCAGTTCATTAAAATCAGATATGTTCTGTTCATTTTCTTGCAAAAAGGTGTTCAACTTTTCAAAAGGCTCGCAGTTGTTTCTTTGTATTTCTTGTTCCCAGAGTGTGATGTTTTTCACCATTGCATTAGTTTTCTTTTCCACAAAAAAAAAACATCAGAAACACTGCCCTGCATGGACAAATTCCATGTGTTGAGTTTTTCAAAAATATCACTTAAATAAGCTAACTTTAAAATCCAATCAAATTCAGTAAGTACTGCAGACAAATTCGATTTGTGTTCGGTAAAAAAGCTATGCAGTTCTTTGAGGAGTTCAAACACACGCGACAAAACACTTCCTCTTGAAAGCCACCGAACCTCAGTATGAAGCAACAAGTTCTCATGAAGACTTCCTATATCCTGGCATAGAATTTTAAAGTAGCGAGATTTTTGAGGTCTACTTTTGATGAAATTCACAATTTTCACGCTTTGATCATGAACTTCTTTTAGTTCATCAGGAAGGTGTTTGGCCGCCAAAGCCTCGCGGTGTAGGACGCAATGAGTAAACTTACACGCAAGTGAAACTGTTTTGATATGGCCTACCAGTCCTGTGATGTGACCACTCATAGCTTTGGCGCCATCCATACACACTGAAACACAGTTTTCCCACTTCAGGTGGTTATCAGAAAAAAAAGAGTCCAACAACTTGAAAATATCTTCACCTTTTGTAGATGTTTTGAGTGGCTTACAAAACAACAGATCTTCAAATATGACACGATCAAAAACGATCAGCTGGGCTAGGCCAGCGACATCCGTGGTTTCATCGAGTTGGATAGCAAAGCAAGGGCTACCTTGAACTTCTCGAACAAGTTGTTCTTTTGTGTCACTGGCCATATCGTTGATTCTCCTTGCAACTGTGTTGTTTGATAGTGGTATTGATTTCACTCTTTGAGCCTCTTTTTCTCCAAACATGCAAGAAACAATTTCTACTGCAGCCGGGAGTATAAGGTTTTCACCAAGAGAATAGTTTTTTCCAGATTTTGCGATCAAATGACTAACTTTATAAGAAGCTTTACGAGCATTTTCGTTTTGTTCTGCACCAGAAAATTGTTTTATTATGCTTTTCTTGTTTTTAAGGTCTTCTAAAAGACGTTCAAAGTACTGTTGCTCCTTTTTTACTAAATTTTCATGTTTGCTCTCAAAATGGCGTTTTAAAAGAGATGGTTTCATGGAATTGTTTGATAAGGTTTCCGAACAAACAACGCATTGAGGATTGGGGTCGTCTGGGCTTCCAGTCCATGTAAAACCTAATTTTAAGTACGATTCGTTGTACTTTCTTCTTTTATTTTTAGATTCATTTCCCTGATTTTCAGGTTTTTTATTTTGTCCCTTGGTTTGCTCATTAGTAGGTCTACTTACACTTTGTGCAGTTGATGGCCCAGGATTTTGATTCAGATCCTCCTGAGGCCTTTTCTTGATTAACCATTTATTCATTGTTAATTTTTATTGTAACTTTCCCTTTAGTACCGCACAAACAAATGTGCGTAAACGAAGTTCACACTATCAGGTCTGAACAATAATTACTGTTTGAACAGAATTGAATGTTTCCAGAACAGCACAACACTGTGAGCGAGCTTGTTATGGCAAACTACTGCTGCGGTGACAGTGCTAGCAGAGAGGCACGCGCAAGTCAACTAAACATGGTGGGGGAGGGGTACATCACTTCAACTAGTCATGGGCATAACCGGATATTTTCAATAACCGAATACTTCGAGTGATGACAAAAACCGAATGATTATCTGGATACTTTTTCACTCGAATGTTAATTATTCGTTACTCGTTATAGTTACAATAACCAAGTTATGAAGGTTATTTTTCACTCGAGTGATCCCATCACTAAAATCAACTGATGCACTCTGTCCGCCCGGCCTGATGCGTCGCGTCGTCGCGCCGCTACTAGCGCTGTTGGCCGGTCGCGTACCCCCTAAAAATTTACCGCGTACCACAGTTTGGGAACCACTGGTCTAGTACATCCAATCAGATAGTCCAATTGAGGGATAACTCAGTTTTCACAAGGAATATTTTAGATTACAGTGGTATACACATTTAACTTTGGGGTTTTCGACTCATTAGAATTTTTCTGAAAAATTCAATGTTTTGATGAAATTATATATCTCGAAAACGATGTACTTATTAGTTGGACACAATTTTTGGTGAAATTGTTCACAATAAAAAGTCCAAACAGAAACACATTTTTTTTTGCAATTACTTAGCACAGCATACGTTTTTACTTTCTTATACGTAGTATAAGGAAGTATTGATACCGAAAAAGTGGTTTTTAAAAAATGTCTCTGTGTGTGTCAGTGTGTGAGTGTGTGTGCGTGTGTGTGTGTGTGTGTGTGTGTGACCACGATAGCGGTCAAGCCGGTATAGATATCAATTCCAAATTTTGTATTTAAGAGTACAATCTCCCTCTTGAGAACTGATTAGATTTTCAGTAAAATCGGCAGACCGGAAGTAGTAGTTTTCGTCAGTGAAAAAATCGAATTTTGCAAATATTTCGTCAACTACTAAATTTAAACAAATTTATAAAGAATTCATATGTACTTAAAATTAAAATTGAGAACAATTTTACTAAAAAGTTTTTCGAAATTCCTACCGGAAGTAGGTCTTTTACTCTTATCGAAAATCAGTTTATTGCGATTATTTTCCAAGTCATGCTTTTTAGACAGGTACGTTACGAGTATAAAAGTATTTAGAACTAAATTTTCAACACCTTTTGGATAAAAAAGAATTCAAAATTCGTATAAATGAAATTTCAGAATTCGACCGGAAGTAACACTTTTACTCTTAGCTAGTAGCACTTTCTTTCGAATATCTCGCAAACTATGCATTCCTTAGTGATTTATTAAGAGAATAGAAGTATTTATAATAAGATTTTGAATAATTTTTATATAAAATAATTCTTAAAATTTTATAATTTGAAACTCTCATACGTAAAGAAAGTCGTGTGGTGGCCCCATCTCATTATTTATTTGAATGCGATATAGTGAGCCATGATATTTGCCGCGAAATTGGCAATTGAATGGATGGCATTTAATAAGTTGGTTTTCAGTTGTCAAGCCTGATTTTTTAACGAATTTTGAAATTTCATATATACAAAAAATATTGCAAAACCAGTTCTAAATACTTTTGTACTCTTGATAAATATATATAGAATGCATAACTTACGACATATTTGCAAAAAATCGCTATTCGATAAGAGTAAAAGTGGTACTTCGGGTCTGAATTTTGAAATTTTTTTTATACAAAAGATATTGAAAATTTAGTTCTAAATACTTTTATACTCGTAACGTACCTGTCTAAAAAGCATGACTTGGAAAATAATCGCAATAAACTGATTTTCGATAAGAGTAAAAGACCTACTGCTGGGAACAAGAAATACAAAGAAACAACTGCGAGCCTTTTGAAAAGTTGAACACCTTTTTGCAAGAAAATGAACAGAACATATCTGATTTTAATGAACTGAAGAATCAAATAGCCCAGCACTTGAACGCACTGAATGTTCGAATTATGGAGTATTTTCCACCTTTAGAGAAACAGTACGACTGGATTCGTGACCCCTTTGGTGCTGATGTTACGGACACCAACCTATCTGCATTTGAAAAGGAGCAGCTGATTGAAGTCTCCTGCGATCCCACCTTGGAAAACAAACATTTGAATTCTGGGGCTTCATTGTTAGAATTCTGGATCGGTGTTCGGCAGGAATATAAAGAACTGTCCGGCAATGCTCTTAAATTTCTTCTTGGGTTTTCCACCAGTTATTTATGTGAAAGAGGTTTTTCTAGTTTGACATATCTTAAAAATAAATACAGAAACAAATTAAATGTTGAAGATGATTTAAGATTATATTTAACTAAGTTGGAACCCAATATTGATCAACTTTGTAAAGAGAAACAAGCTCATCCATCTCACTAGTTTCTTTGAAAATAAGCTTTTTATGAGTATTTTTGCAACTTTGTTTTTTTTTATGTAATAAAAATTCATGTAACCAATATGTCTTTGTTTTTATTTGGACATGACATGTAATTGAGTTTCAAAGGTTAAAACTATACATAATAAAAGGCTTTAAATTTTGTTATATATTTTTAATTTACTGACGGAAAGGGGTACGCAAATTTTTTTGTTGCTACAAAGGGGTACAGTGTCGGTAGTACTTAAAATTAAAATCCGGTAGTACTTAAAATTAAAATTGAGAACAATTTTACTAAAAAAGTTTTTCGAAATTCCTACCGGAAGTAGGTCTTTTACTCTTATCGAAAATCAGTTTATTGCGATTATTTTCCAAGTCATGCTTTTTAGACAGGTACGTTACGAGTATAAAAGTATTTAGAACTAAATTTTCAATATCTTTTGTATAAAAAAAATTTCAAAATTCAGACCGGAAGTACCACTTTTACTATTATCGAATAGCGATTTTTTGCAAATATGTCGTAAGTTGTGCATTCTATATATATTTATCAAGAGTACAAAAGTATTTAGAACTGGTTTTGCAATATTTTTTGTATATATGAAATTTCAAAATTCGGACCGGAAGTAGCACTTTTACTCTTAGCGAGGAGCACTTTTTTGATAATATCTTGCAAAGTATGCATTCTATAGCGATTTATTAAGCGAATGAAAGTACCTAGAATAGGATTTTGAATAAGTTTTGTATAAAAAAATTCTTAAAATTGTATAGTTTGAAACGCTCATACGTATAAGAAAGTCGTGTGGTGGCCACACCTCATTTTTAAAATGAACTTGTGATATTATTTTTGTATGTATTGGAGTAATGACAAAAATATTGGATACAGAAATATAATTCAAAGAATATGTAGAATATGCCACATTAACAAATTTTAAAACCAAACAAACCAAAAATTAATAACTTGATTTTAGTAGGTGTGGACACATGAACTATTACGTGGATGGATGAGTACGGAAATTATAAAATTACAATAAATATGAACATTAAAATAGGTAAAAATTTAAAGTGTTCAAATTCAGTTTTAAAGGTTTCAACATGCTTCTAACTATGGTCAGCCTACAACACAAAATAATTTTATAAGGTGCTCCTAATAAATGGCTCTTATAGGAAAGAAACCGCTTCAAAATATCTTTTCAGGTCACAATTTGCCCTTCCCGCGGAAATGACTCACCCTGTATAAAGCAGAAGGTCGATACCATGTACTAATTCAAACCAAATATGTTCACATTACTGAAATGTTTACATTAGTGACTGATTTTATTAATAAGCAAATTATTAGAAGAAGATTCTAGCGACTCTGACATCTGGTGATTCTAGGTGATAAATGTGATAATTAATAGCATGTTAGGCCAGGGTATTGGAGCCAGTACCCTAACAAAATAATAGAAAGTAACGTTCCACTGAGAGAAGTGATATGCTCATCCTTTGTTCTCCTATTTTCAAGAATAGCTGTTTTTAAGCAGAGGTATTTTTGTATATGTAGGAAGAGCACTGCAGTGTTGCCAGTTTGAAAATGAAGGCAGATCATGACAATTGTTACATAGAAAAATGTATATTAGGTAACAATGTAAACGAAAACAAGTACGTATATATGAAACTATGGATAGTATCAGTATAGTATATCAGTTTCGTAAATTTGTTCCATATTTAAATATGGCTCTTTGATTTTCTTCATTAATTGTGATTGAACTAATAATTTTTGTCAGTAGTCGAAATACCTTGTTTTAAATCGTTATAGTTAGTTACAGTATAGGAAATGTTCAGTCTAATTCTGTATTTTATTTAAAGTTGAGCCTCTTTAATTATTTCTGCTCTACTTAGAACATAGTATTTACATTGCGTTAAAAACCATTAATACAGGCACTTTTCCAATCTAGACGCCTTGGTATTTTTGAAAGTTTTTTGAATTTCCCTGACCTCCAAATTATCGGACGTTCTTCGTAGAATGTATACCGCATCTCTAAAAGTTTAATTGTCCAGATTGTTACGAGTCATTTGTGCAATCTCGTCTATGATTCACATTTTGTCACTCATTATCTAACACCTTCTTTTATTAGATGTGGATGTCAGAGTCGTAATGCATAAACGTATGCAACATGCGGGTTAAAAATTACTAAGCTAAAACCATAATCACATACATCTGACGATACAATTATGTCACAAAAAATGCCCTGTATAAAACCACACCAAGGACAGTTGATTTTATGTAGGTTGGCTGGTTGTTTCCATTATTGGGCTCTTGGTCTTCTTTGTAACTTTTTTCGTCCGTGAATAGAAATGCCGAAATTTTAGCTATTAAAATTTTACAAATACAAATATCAAAATGCCTTAATAAATTCAACAATTCTATACTATTACATTTCTGTAATTATGTATTTTTTAAAAATGCGTACGTATATATTTTTCCGTTTTAAAAAGGCGGTGCCGTATTGATCACGTGACCAAGTCGTTACTTTTCCACGTGATAAATATGTGTCCAGGGGTCCGGTAAGACTATTTATTATACTTAACTATGAGTGCTGCCTTCTGGCCTGCTTTACACCTCGGTCTTCGCTATCGCTAATTGACCTGTTGATTAAAAATCCACCCGTACAAATTCTGTCCTAATAGAACTGCATTTTCCCGTCTAATCAGCTGTCAATAATTAACCAAATTATTGACAGCTAGGAATGAGGAACCTCTGCCGTGTAAATACTATCATAATATACACCTCCATCTTCCTGTCTAATCAGCTGTCGCTAATTGATTTGATTATTATAATTCATTTAATATGATTTAATTTCGGATGGATATAATTTTGATTTATGACTTTGTAATATATGTTTGTTGAAACGATTTGTAAATAAAACTCCTTATCATTAACCTTTGTTGTTGTACTTCTTTGACATTTAAGCAAGACAAGGAAAGACGAATCAGAAACGTATGCCTTACCAGTAAGAGAGTATTTCCTATTTTGAGTCACCCGCAAAGAGCATTAAATCGATCCACACACTCACATACACAATTAATTAAAACCATATAATTAATTACTAGATCAATAAACACGCGATCCAAAGTGTCAAAATAGAATTATAAGTCGTCTGCATCGAAGTGTAAAGTGAGGAAGATCGGAAGGTGTAACAATCGAAGACAGTGTACGCCGCGTGATTAGGGACCCACACCAGCATCCGTATTAAACGGTCGAGAAAAAAGCATGTTTGTTAATTAATTATTATATTTAAGGGGACGTTGGCGTACTATCTGTATCACCGCAACAAAAGCATCTTTATATTCTCATGCTGCTAATATTTATTACACGAGCACATCAGTATCACAGTATGTATATATTTATTGATCAAGAGTATTATATCGACTAACTAACATATTAGATGTTTTTATAGTCATAGCTGTGCTTTATCTTATAGAAAGCGTTGTTTATTCTAAATAGAGATGAGACCACATGTGTTTAGTTGGCGTATATATGAAAGAACACTTCAGGAAAAGGTCTAAGAAATTATAAAATATACACTGCTCCAGGATAAGAAATAGTATAAAAATGTGTTGAGATTAATAGTTTTGTACACTAATGCTGATTTTTTCAAAATATAAAGTAGATACTCTTTAGTATTAGACGTTTTGTTTTCTGTTTTTAAAATTTACAAAATTCTGCGTATATAGTGATAGTATAGTTTAATATGCATATTATACTGTATCCATAATAGTATTTTAGTTTTGAAGTGAATTTATATATACTTCAGATATGCTCCTGGAGAAGCACACATATTGTGAAAGCTTAAGCAATGTAAAAGAAATTTATATTTTTCCACTTTGGTTGCGTCTATTATTACCACTTAATTTCGTATATATTTTCTACTGGAACTGTAATTTTCTAATATAAATAAATTCCTTCAATTTAAATTCATTCTCCATAAAGAGATAAATTGGACGCTTATATTTTAAGCAGGTATTACCTAACATTTGAAAAGGATACGTAGATTATAAGAACAGTAAAATAAGAAGTAATTATATACATATTTAACCATAAATTAGGGGCTCTCTCATTTTGTAATGAAACCTATGCAGTTACTCGAATTCGTTCTTCAAAGAAACATAATTAATGATTACGTTTTCTGCTGAATATTCTAAACCGGAAACTCGGTGACATTCACGCTCTCTGGTTTCCGTCAACAAAACGAGGAGATTATTTTTCCTATTGCATCGTGTATAATTGGATAACGTAACGTTGTATTTTAAATGTAATTTTGCATTAACAAGGATGGTTTGTAAGTATATGTTTCCCTCGTGATTTTACGAATATTAAAATGTACCTAGTTTTGAGCAAGAGAAAGGAAAACTTGGTGATATCAGTCACGTTCGTCGCATGATAAAGTGCAGTTACGAATATTATACCAGGAATGACGGGCAAATTACATATCATTATTAAAGTGCATCGTATTCATTTTTTTAACATTTTGTAATAATTACAATATTAATTGTATAATAATGTATCAACTGTAAGTGTTAGTTCTTGTATTATTTATAAAGTTATTTGCATAAAATAGTTAAACTTTTGAATCTAATATATACCGCATGTGTAAAATCATATTGGGGAGAGGATATACAGTGAGGACGCGCGGGTTGGAATAAATTCATTTAATATTTTTGGTTTTGTTTTATGGAGAAACGCTCGGATAGGTCGATTTTTATTTTTAGCTGCGGTTTTTTTTGATGGTAAAGTGATGTACAAAGGCTGGTCCAAAAATAAGTTACGACCATCAATTTCTTTTTTCAAATGGAAACATATATTTTTTATTTAATTTGTTAATTCTGTATCGAATTCTAAGTATGTTTTATGTACCATATCCTATACCCAAACTCAACAGTTATCGGGAAATTTACAATTGAACATATCAATAACTGCAACTATCAAGAATCGTCCTGATGCTATACGATGTGCTAAAGAAGCATGAATTTGTCGTGCTGAATGCTGAATTCAACAAAACGCTGGCCACTTTAAACAGTTCTTTTGGATGTTGTATTGGTAAATAAATATTTTTATGCCCCAATATCTTAGTAATAAATTAATTTGAGACATATGTTTATATGGACTTTTTTGTTTATTTTATGCTGGAGAATAAGTACCTGCAATAGTGCCGTGCAATTCCGAAACACCCGGTATATGGTTTTATATATGTGATTCTTACTTGACAACCTTACAGTTGATATTCAGCTTAGATGCCTTCCATAAATAAAGATATTAAGGTCAATGTTATTGCATATTTGAGTAACGATTTCAAAAGAAATAATATAAATAAAAGCACAGCTTTCAGAATTATTAAAAAATGGCGAGATCACCATAGAATTTGTAGAATTTCTGCATGGTTTTGACCGCAAAAGAATATCAACAGCCGAGCAAGACCGCCATATCACAAATGTGCTTATTGAAAATCCATTTACTACAGTAGTGAATGCAGCTGATGTAAGTAACTTTCCGGGTTTTGTTTTTACTGTTCGACGAAGAATTAGAAAAACTAATTTGCGGTGCTATAAAACTGCTATAAAACTTTAATTTGAATGCCACCCACAAAGAAACTCGTGTAAGATATGCACTTGAACATCTGTCCCATCCATACATCGAATAGAGTGAAAACATGGTTCAGAGAAAATAATATCAATGTGTTGGATTTTCTGTCCTGATTTAAATATTATCGAAAATATGTGGGGGGTTGATGATCGAAGAAATTAAATCGAAGACCTCATAATAGACAAGCACTGGTAGAAATAGTTCACACAGCATGGGAGAATGAAAATCAAAATAATTGTACCAACATTTATAAATCTATTCCAAATAGATTGCAAGAAGTTTTAAACAAAAACGGATCTACCACCAGATATGTCATGATGTCTTTTAATTAGTATTTTGATTCGTATTAATCAGGTTGAAGATGTTTTGATAATTATCTGATATTCCATAGAATAATGACTTGACACTAATGACAAGTAAATAAAGGACACTTATGCCTAATTTACACCGTGCCAGTAACTCGGCCGAGTTACTAAAACCGAGTACTGGAAGAGAGTATTTTGCAAGATAGTAGCGCCTACACACATTCTAGTAAAAATTAAGGCAGTAGAGTAGATGTTTATATTTTAAGAAAGTTTGAGATTATAAAGCGCAAACTTGTTGTCAAGTAAACTGACATTTAATCGAATTAGTGCTTTAAAACTAAAGAAAGCAATAAGTACATGTGTGGAAATGTTATGTGAAGAGATGATTGACATATTGGAACAAGAACAAAATCACCCAAAAAAGTAGTGGGTAAGAAAATGACTAGCTAGGAGAAACACACACAGGGCTTCGAGCATGCTTTTAAAAGAACTTGCTGTTGAAGATGTTGCAGAATATAAAAACTGCATGAGAATGTCTCCAGTATCTCTCAACACACTTCTACAGAAACTATCTTCTACCATACAAAGATCAGGCACAAGAATGAGGGAGGCTATACCTGGCAGGTTAAAACTAGAAGTAACATTAAGGTATCTGGCACCAGAAAACAGCTTTAGAAATCCCCAACAGCAATTCTGTGTTTCAAGACCGGCTATTTCCAGAATGCTCCGATCTTTTAATTTTTGTCAGTACTTCGTTGTACGTCGATCTTAAATTTTTAATTTTATTTTTTACTTCTGTAGCTCAAAAATCTGCGATATTCATTGCTTCCACAATTTTTTCTATGGTAGATTCTCTCGCCTGTTTATGTTTATATAATTGCAACTTCGCATCCCAGAGGCATTCCTGTTCTATATACAACTCTACAAACTTAATTGTAGTGTCTTCATTCCACTTAGTCATTGTCTCGTTATAACCTGTTATAACTTAATTTATAATTAATTACATGACACCGGCCGGTACTGCACTTGACTGGAATCATCACTAAAAACCTTGTCTACATGAATGTAGTGATCTAGACCAGGGGTCTCCAAACTTTCCAGCCTTAGGGCCATACTGATTACTCCAGTAAGTTCCGAGGGCCAAAACCATATTATCATTGTTGCCGGTGGTAAAAAGTGAAATAGTCCACTGATGAAAAAAAGTCCGAAAAAGTACACAACGTTTAAAAAAGGCTGCAAAACGGCAACACTGCATATTATTAATTTTCCTGTCATTATCTGTAATTTCTAGATTAGTCGTAAAGTACGAGCCATGAGGAGTAACGTGACACGACATCTGGTGGACACAAGCGGAAATAGGTAGTACTTCTATCGCTAACAGATGGCGCTAATAGCACGTACAGAATAATCTCGTTGGTTCGAGAAAGTTCTGGTGTCTTCCACTCACTTCTAGATGGCAGTAATTGGAATATATAAGAAGGCTAGTGGCGCAACCACAAGTCAGTTCCTATGACACTGTTGTGAAATAAAATAGTGCGTACCTCCTTAAAACGTGTTTGTGCGTGTTTAAGTTTAAGACATCTTTGTAACAGTATTTTGATTTGAATTGTTGCTTTTGTGTGTGATTTAGTAGTATGGAAAAGAAGCGAAAAATTGATAGTGAATGCAGAAAATTCAAAGATCAGTGGAACATTCAGTATTTCGTAATTGAGTCCAGTAAGAAGGCGCTATGTTTGATTTGCAATGAAAGCATAGCCGTTCTCAAAGAATATAACATTAAACGTCATTATGAAACAAAACATTTTCAAAATTACTCAAAATATACAGGAAGTTTGCGGACAGAAAAATTCGAAGCTATGAAGCGCGGATTGAAATCGCAGCAATCTTCATTTACAAAACTCAAAACTGAACAAGAGGCTGCAACGCGTGCCAGCTTTCGTGTGGCTCTTGAAATTGCAAAACGTGGAAAACCATTCACCGATGGAGAAATGATCAAAGAATGCATAATTGCAGTAGCCGAAGAAATGTGCCCTGAAAAGGTAAATTTATTAAAAAGTGTCAGTATGTCAGCAAACACTGTGGCTCGAAGGGTAGAAAACATCGCTGAAAATATATCCTCTCAACTGTTCGACAAGAATGGACATGTTGAGTGGTTTTCTTTGGCCTTGGATGAGTCAACGGATGTGTCAGATACTGCTCAGGTGTTGATTTATATTCGAGGAGTAGATAAAAGCTATGAAGTGCATGAAGAACTTCTTGATATGAATAGTATTCATGGCACAACTACTGGTACAGATATTTTTAAAGGAGTTGAAATGGCCATTAATCAAAAGAACCTTCGATGGAAAAACTTGAAATGTATTACAACTGATGGAGGCAAAAACATGAGTGGGAAAGATAAAGGAGTGGTCGCTCTTGTGTCAAAGGCTGTAGAAAATGACGGTGGTTTAAAACCATTAGTCTTACATTGTATCATTCATCAACAGTCTTTGTGCGGAAAATGGTTGGATATGTCTGAAGTTCTGAAACCAGTCATATCAACTGTTAATTTTATCAGATCTTTTGGGCTGAATCACCGACAATTCCGACAATTTATTGAAGAGATTGGAGAAAATGACTTACCTTATCATACTGCCGTACGTTGGCTTAGTTGTGGGAAAGTCCTTCAGCGCTTTTTTGAACTTCGAGCAGTGTTCGAAATTTTTTTGAATGAAAAGCATCGCCCTCTTACTGAATTACAAAACAACGCATGGCTGTGGAAGTTAGCATTCTATGTTGATTTGACAAAACATGTGAACGAACTGAATTTGAGATTGCAAGGAGAAAACCAGCATCTTCCTGATTTATACACTAATATCAAATCATTCCGGAAGAAATTGATACTATTTCAATCACAACTACGAAGTAAATGTTTTTCACATTTTAAAACATGTGAAATATTCAGCCACACTACTGAGACTGAGTTTCCTATCGATTTTGCAATCGAAACTTTGGGTGCTTTGAAAATAAATTTTGATACTCGTTTCTCGGACTTTGATGCCATTGCGAATCAAATTAAGATTTTTCAGAATCCTTTTGATACTGACATTGAAACCCTAGCCCCGGAACTTCAAATGGAAATAATTGATCTACAGTGCAGTGATATAATTAAGAACAAATATCAAAACTCATCTTTGTTGGAATTTTATAAGAGTCTTCCACTGACACAATTTGATAATTTGCATAAATTTGCTCGTGGGCTGTTTTCTGTTTTTGGTGCTACTTATTTGTGTGAGAAGACCTTCTCCAAAATGAAGTACACAAAAAATGTTTACAGATCTAAATTAACTGATGAGCATCTTAAATCTCTTTTAATAATTGGTACAAGTAAAATTAGTCCACAACTACAAACTATTGTCAGTGGAAAATCTCAATTACACAAATCTCATTAGTATTTCATATGTCATTATGCTTGTTATAAGTTATGTTTTTATTTAAAATGTATAAAATGTTAGTTGGATTCATTTCAATAATTTGTTAGTTATTATATACTGAAGTAAAATTTTCTGCATATTATACATGTCTTTACTCATTACAATTCTGTGTTTCTTTATCCAACTTATCACAAAAACAATAACAATAAGCCTACAACAATGTTATGAGTAGTTAGCCCATGACCATATCAATGTAGATGTCATATTAATAATTATTCAACATAAAATTAGAATACTTCAGTAAACTAAATTTAATTTGCTATAAAAAATATGTTCTCTAAAAGGAGTTTTCAAGTATGCTAGCTCTCCGCGGGCCGGACAAAATCTGTCCGCGGGCCGGATGTGGCCCTCGGGCCGTAGTTTGGAGACCCCTGATCTAGACAGTCGAGTAAGGGCATAGTGGGGGTAGCCACTCGCTCCAGTAAATAGGATTGCTTTCTATTCACTCGACTGGAATGAACACTGGAACGAGTACTGGAATGAATCACTGAAACGCCTGTTTACACGAGGAAAGTACTAAAATCCAGTACTCGGTTTTAGTAATTTGGCCGAGTTACTAAAACCGTGTAAATTAGCCTTAATGGCAAGTAAATAAAACCAGGTTTACAAAGTACGATATCTCTTGTCTACTTTTTTCTGCTTTCGACTGTAGACATTAATTATATGTCTTATTATAATTCAACATATTTTCTAAACTATACAATTTTTGGGCACTTGGAAACTTTCGTAAATATCTAATTATATAAAATCCGTAATTAAGTTATATAAACCTAATAATTATTTAAATGGATAACAATTGTTTCAACAAAATTAATGATAATTACGACCGAGATGACAGCAAAGAATGGAGAACAAAATGCTTCTATTGCGCAACCCGACATTGCTATTGTGAAGAGGAGATTTCAAAAGAAAACGAAACTACTCCTGTACATCTCAGAACAACTTTTGCACTGCTTCCAGCGTCATAATAATAAACAAAATTAATTGTAAACGATTTATCTACCCCATGTTGCATGTCGTGCATGGTCATTCGATAAATGGAACGACGTGAATTATTAAATCGCCATCGTCCGACAGTGGCTCTCGTGAATATATGACCCTGATATCTCTGTCTCTTTCTTCTTCTTCTTCTTCTTCTTCTTCTTCTATACATATTTATGTACGCGTGTGAGTCTGTATTGTTTTGTATGCAAGTAGCTTCGAGATAGGTTGGCAATACTGTTCGATAATAAATAAATGAAGGGATCGGTGCCGTGGGAGCGGGAATCCAGAGAGGAGAGCCCCGTTTCATACTAAAAAATCATGCACGTGTAGAAAGAATGAGGGAACGAACAAAACATTGTAGCTCGGTAATGGATTTCGCAATAAAGCCTTTATGGTTACCATTATTTATTTTAATAATATACCTTGCCAGCCTATGGTAAAGTAGTAAATTAGTAGTTTACGTTGCATAGTAGTGGAATTAGCATCGAATTGACGGATTATTTAATGCATCTGAAATCATATTTATTATTGCCGATTACTTGCAAATTGCATGGTACATTAGCAAATCACTAAGAAATATATTGCTGTCGTTATGTCGGTAGTTTATGGGTGTATGTTACAATGTCATAAGAAAAATTGTTTTACTCTACAATGCGAATCAGTAATAACCCGTATTTCGTTCACAAGTTCACATCAGCAGGACTTAAATGAATTGATATAGGCACCACACGATTTTCTTATACGTATCTGCGGTTCGAAGTTTTAATATTAAACGTGTTCCAAATTAACTTCTAAGTACTTATTTAAAGCTGTATCAAAATGTAGAACAATAACTTAAAGTTAAATTCAAATAATACATATGAAAAGGCTTGAGAAGTCATAAAAGGTAATGTGTATGAACAATTAACATTCAAGGAACATCTGTCAGCATATAACATTATCAAATTGCAATAAACTCGCCTAATAAGGTTGGGAGTGTTCCTTGACCCTTAAGTTCTCGTCTATGAACATATCCTCTTACCCAGATTTCTAACACATTTCTTCTGGTGTTGGTAGAAGTGTACAGTGAATTATGGCGACAAATGATTTTATAAAATGTATCTAAATCAGTATTGACAGTTTGCGTTGCAGCAACGACATCGCTGGTGTTGAGAGAAGTGTACAGTGTATTATGGCGACAAGTTATTTTATAAAATGTATCTAAATCAGTATTAACAGTTTGCGTTGCAGCAAAGACATCGCTGGTGTTGAGAGAAGTGTACAGTGTATTACGGCAACATGTGATTTTATAAAATTTATCTAAATCAGTATTGACAGTTTGCGTTGCAGCAACGACATCGCTGATGTTGAGAAAAGTGTACAGTGTATTATGGCGACAAGTGATTTTATAAAATGTATCTAAATCAGTATTGACAGTTTGCGTTGCAGCAACGACGTCGCTGGTGTTGAGAGAAGTGTACAGTGTATTATGGCAACAAGTGATTTTGTAAAATGTTTCTAAATCAGTATTGACAGTTTGCGTTGCAGCAACGACATTGCTGGTGTTGACAGAAGTGTACAGTGTATTATCGAGACAAGTGATTTTATAAAATATATCTAAAAAAGTAATGACAATTTGCGTTGCAGCAACGGCATCGCCTGTGTTGGGAGAAGTGTACAGTGTATTATGGCGACAAGTGATTTTATAAAATCTATCTATAAATCAGTATTGACAGTTTGCGTTGCAGCAACGACATCGCTGGTGTTGAGAGAAGTGCACAGTGTATTATGGGGGCAAGTTATTTTATAAAATGTATCTAAATCAGTAGTGACAGTTTGCGTTGCAGCAAAGACATCGCTGGTGTTGAGAGAAGTGTACAGTGTATTATGGCAACAAGTGATTTTATAAAATTTATCTAAATCAGTATTGACAGTTTGCGTTGCAGCAACGACATCGCTGATGTTGAGAGAAGTGTACAGTGTATTATGGCGACAAGGGATTTTATAAAATGTATCTAAATCAGTATTGACAGTTTGCGTTGCAGCAACGACATCGCTGGTGTTGAGAGAAGTGTACAGTGTATTATGGCGACAAGTTATTTTATAAAATGTATCTAAATCAGTATTGACAGTTTGTGTTGCAGCAACGACGTCGCTGGTGTTGAGAGAAGTGTACAGTGTATTATGGCAACAAGTGATTTTGTGAAATGTATCTAAATCAGTATTGACAGTTTGCGTTGCAGCAACGACATCGCTAATGTTGAGAGAAGTGTACAGTGTATTATGGCGACAAGTGATTTTATAAAATGTATCTAAATCAGTATTGACAGTTTTCGTTGCAGCAACGACATCGCTGGTGTTGAGAGAAGTGTACAGTGTATTATGGCAACAAGTGATTTTATAAAATTTATCTAAATCAGTATTGACAGTTTGCGTTGCAGCAACAACATCGCTGGTGTTGAGAGAAGTGTACAGTGTATTATGGCGACAAGGGATTTTATAAAATATATCTAAAAAAGTAATGACAATTTGCGTTGCAGCAACGACATCGCCTGTGTTGGGAGAAGTGTACAGTGTATTATGGCGACAAGTGATTTTATAAAATTTATCTATAAATCAGTATTGACAGTTTGCGTTGCAGCAACGACATCGCTGGTGTTGAGAGAAGTGCACAGTGTATTATGGGGGCAAGTGATTTTATAAAATGTATCTAAATCAGTAGTGACAGTTTGCGTTGCAGCAAAGACATCGCTGGTGTTGAGAGAAGTGTACAGTGTATTATGGCGACAAGGGATTTTATAAAATGTATCTAAATCAGTATTGACAGTTTGCGTTGCAGCAACGACATCGCTGGTATTGAGAGAAGTGTACAGTGTATTATGGCAACAAGTGATTTTATAAAATGTATCTAAATCAGTATTAACAGTTTGCGTTGCAGCAAAGACATCGCTGGTGTCGAGAGAAGTGTACAGTGTATTATGGCAACATGTGATTTTATAAAATTTATCTAAATCAGTATTGACAGTTTGCGTTGCAGCAAGGACATCGCTCCTGTTGAGAGAAGTGTACAGTGTATTATGGCGACAAGTGATTTTATAAAATTTATCTAAATCAGTATTGACAGTTTGCGTTGCAGCAACGACATCGCTGGTGTTGAGAGAAGTGTACAGTGTATTATGGCGACAAGTGATTTTATAAAATGTATCTAAATCAGTATTGACAGTTTGCGTTGCAGCAACGACATCGCTGATGTTGAGAGAAGTGTACAGTGTATTATGGCGACAAGTGATTTTATAAAATGTATCTAAATCAGTATTGACAGTTTGTGTTGCAGCAACGACGTCGCTGGTGTTGAGAGAAGTGTACAGTGTATTATGGCAACAAGTGATTTTGTGAAATGTATCTAAATCAGTATTGACACTTTGCGTTGCAGCAACGACATCGCTAATGTTGAGAGAAGTGTACAGTGTATTATGGCGACAAGTGATTTTATAAAATGTATCTAAATCAGTATTGACAGTTTGCGTTGCAGCAACGACGTCGCTGGTGTTGAGAGAAGTGTACAGTGTATTATCGAGACAAGTGATTTTATAAAATATATCTAAAAAAGTAATGACAATTTGCGTTGCAGCAACGACATCGCCTGTGTTGGGAGAAGTGTACAGTGTATTATGGCGACAACTGATTTTATAAAATTTATCTATAAATCAGTATTGACAGTTTGCGTTGCAGCAACGACATCGCTGGTGTTGAGAGAAGTGCACAGTGTATTATGGGGGCAAGTGATTTTATAAAATGTATCTAAATCAGTAGTGACAGTTTGCGTTGCAGCAAAGACATCGCTGGTGTTGAGAGAAGTGTACAGTGTATTATGGCGACAAGGGATTTTATAAAATGTATCTAAATCAGTATTGACAGTTTGCGTTGCAGCAACGACATCGCTGGTGTTGAGAGAAGTGTACAGTGTATTATGGCAACAAGTGATTTTATAAAATTTATCTAAATCAGTATTGACAGTTTTCGTTGCAGCAACGACATCGCTGGTGTTGAGAGAAGTGTACAGTGTATTATGGCAACAAGTGATTTTATAAAATTTATCTAAATCAGTATTGACAGTTTGCGTTGCAGCAACAACATCGCTGGTGTTGAGAGAAGTGTACAGTGTATTATGGCGACAAGGGATTTTATAAAATGTATCTAAATCAGTATTGACAGTTTGCGTTGCAGCAACGACATCGCTGGTGTTGAGAGAAGTGTACAGTGTATTATGGCGACAAGTTATTTTATAAAATGTATCTAAATCAGTATTAACAGTTTGCGTTGCAGCAAAGACATCGCTGGTGTTGAGAGAAGTGTACAGTGTATTATGGCAACATGTGATTTTATAAAATTTATCTAAATCAGTATTGACAGTTTGCGTTGCAGCAAGGACATCGCTGGTGTTGAGAGAAGTGTACAGTGTATTATGGCGACAAGGGATTTTATAAAATGTATCTAAATCAGTATTGACAGTTTGCGTTGCAGCAACGACATCGCTGGTGTTGAGAGAAGTGTACAGTGTATTATGGCGACAAGTTATTTTATAAAATGTATCTAAATCAGTATTGACAGTTTGCGTTGCAGCAACGACATCGCTGGTGTTGGGAGAAGTATGCAGTTGCGTGTCGTCAGCGTAAAGGTGGTTAAACGGAAAAAGCTGCGAGGTATAAACTGCAAATAGCAATGGACCTAAAATAGATCCCTGAGGAATTCCAGATTGTAAATAGGTAGTCGAAAAAGTAATTGTTTAATACAGTTCTTTGTACTCTGTCGGAGAATTAGCTGTAAAAGAAGGAAACAACACTATCATGAAACCCGATATAATGTAAAACCATGAGAAATATCTGATAACTGAGTCTATCGAAAGCGCTGGAGAAATGAAGCAGAACCAAAACAGTATATGTAGCTGAAATAATATCATCAGTAATTTTAGCTAGCGCGGTGGCACAACTAAACCCTTTTGGAGAAAGAATATTTCTGCCCCTAAGATGAGATATTATTAGTGATACTATTATCTGAGCTAGTGAAGTGCGACATTGCCCTACCCACACTTTTTGCAGAAGTGATAACATCTCAAATTGGCATAAGGCTAATTTCCTGAGATATGTACGTGAACCTTCATATTTTAAAAAAAATGAGGTGTGGCCACCACACGACTTTCTTATACGTATGAAAGTGTTACTTCCGGTCCGAATTTTGAAATTTCATTTATATAAAAAATATTCCAAATCCAACTCTAAATACTTTTGTACTCTTCATAAATATATATAGGATGCATAATTTACGACATATTTGCAAAAAACCGATTTTCGATAAGAGTAAAAAACCTACTTCCGGTAGGAATTTCGAAAAAAATTTTTAATAAAATTCTTCTCGAATTTAATTCTAAGTACATATGAATTCTTTATAAATTCGTCTAAACTTAGTAGTTGAAGAAATATTGGCAAAATTCGAGTTTTTCACTGAAGTAAACTACTACTTCCGGTAACCCAAATTTGCTGAAAATCTAATCAGTTCTCAAGAGGTAGATTATACACGTAAATACAAAATTTAGAATTGATATCTCCAGCGGTTTGACCACTATCGTGGTCACAGATAGACACACAGTCACACAGACATTTTTTAAAAACCACTTTTTCGGTATCATGGGACCTCAAAACCTGGATATCTGCAGAAATCTCGAGGTCGAAAATTTTCATCATCACAATACTTCCTTATACTACGTATAAGAAAGTAATATAGACCTTTAATAATTTTCTTGTTTTATTAATTTGGAAGGCTCACAGCAATATATTAGAAAATTCTAATCAACATAGTCAAGGTGTTATTATCGACAGTAAAATTAAGTTAATAAATGTTTCACTAAGAAGTGTCTGCAATATGATTTTCCGTTTTGTGTAGTAATATCCGTTGAAATATATTTAGTGCGGGCCTGTTGCAACCCAGTGGATTTTAGGGAGTACAAACGGGTGACCGTCTTTGGTAGTGATCATTGGTGTTGTTTATTGTACCCTCGTCTCCCGCTCTGCAAAGAAGTATACCCCTCGAGTCCAGGGCGAATCCCCTCTTAATATCGTATTTTTTGATTTATGAAAAGTTTAAACAATAAGGATACGTGCTAATCGTAAAAAGATATAATAAAGTATTAACATTATCTCAAAGAATTACGTTATCTATTGTATTTCTATTCAATATATTTCATAATAATCGAACAGATGGGATGTTTGAACACTGTTGTTAGGCAACCAGAATAACAGCGTACGTATTGTAAGTTGCATAAACGAGCTGTCCGGTTTATTGTTAAATTAAGAAATAGCATTATTGACATGAACAAATAATTCTTTTATCAATTTCTCCACTTTATATTTATAAATAATTATGTTTACTTCTATTTATCGCCATGTTGGATGTGTACATTTTTCTAAGAATTAATGCTCACCAATTCTAAACCGACAGGTGGTCCAGCTTCGTAATGTCTTTCTACTAATACTTTATGTCCTGCTGGCACTAAATCAGTCACTTCTGTCATGATGGTCTCATACTACCTGAAAATAAATATACAAATAAAATTAAAAGAAAGTTCATAAAAAGCATAATATAAAAAATGTATAATTATTTTCAAATATCCTGAATTGTTTTAAAATTATTTTCCCGAGTTGTATATTTGTGACAGACTTTAAATTAGTCAAATTTAACTTTAATCAATGTTAAGTCTTATAAGTTGCCTGTATAAGTTTAAAATACAACTAGTTTTTTTATTAATTTAAGTGCTAATTTTGAAAATGAAATATCCATTATCTTCTGTTACGTAAGGTTTTTTCACTGAAATATAAATGGCCGATCAGTAAATCAATTAAATACACATATTGAAACTCTATTCATGATTATAATAACAAAATATTTAATGAAAAAGATTACAAATTCGTATATTAATTTCTTTCTTTTTCAGCCTTTCTTCTTGTAGAGTTGCCATGTTGACATTCGATTTTTCGTAATGAAATCTTTCACATTGCTGCTCGCTGACTGCACATAATGAAATGTGAATGGAGAAACTGTAATTACTCATATTACAGCCCGAACTATTAAAGTTTGTCAACTTCTATCAGGAATTTATGGGTTGAGCCTCTTTAGTTTCAAAGAAAGGTTTTTATCACTAGTTTCAAATATTTCCAGGCTTTTATCCTGTTTGCTTCAATATTCACCGAGTCTGGATCTAAAATAAGTGGTTGATAGAAAGATAAGTAGCCTGTGTCCAAGAAAGCTAGTTATCACTAGTTTGAAAGATTTCCAGGTTTTTCTCATGTTTGCTGCAACATTTACTAAGTATTGATCCGAAATAAATTGTTGACAGAAGCAGTAAGCAGTTAGTATGAGAATCCCCAATCTTTAAGGCAGAATTTTTAATATAAATTTCAAATAATTTAATTGTCAATTTGTAAACTTTTCAAGAATATTCAACACCAGATAGCTTTGATTCTTCAACACCAAGTAAGTATTTATGATCATCTTCTTGAATTAAAGTCCAAGTTTGACGAATGTTTAATTCTATTTAAAATGAGCCGTGAGTACAACACGACATTCTGATAAATGCATATAGGCAAAGAGGTCCAAGTTTTGTTTACAAAAGGTGTTCCAAATTAATGTTTAAATACTTTTACACTCTGATTGTATAGAACGGATAATTTAAGAGAAGTTTGTACAAAAAATGCCTTTCGATAAGGGTATAATTGTTACTTACAGTCAGAATTAAAAAAAAAATTATTCAAAAATTGTACCAATTCAGGTACTTTTATATTTTTAATATATCAGAATAGAAGACTTCCTTTTTTAAGAATACCGTCTTGTAAAAATAAAAAACAAATTGCGTTCAAAATTTTTTTATTCAAAAATCCGGTGTGCTCTGGCATATGGTAGGTAGTAGTTTTACAATGTTACGTATAGTACATATATTTAAACATATATACAAATTATTGACTTCTTTAGATTCGGAACTGGCGGACATCGACAACCGTAGATAGGTAGGTCGGACCAGGTTGATATGGTCGGTCTCTGATCGGGCTGGCGGACATGACTTTGCCGCTGAGATCGCATTAAAACGGTCCTCATATGTACCTACGTACCAAAAATTAAGGTTCAGTGCATAAATATATAATATATATATATATATATATATATACAAAAAATATAAATAATAATTAATAAATGGTAAAAGTGTTCGTTCAAGCTTTTCAGTTCTTGCACAATTTCCAAGATATTTGCATGAAGCTGCTTTCGATAAAAGTAAGTGTTACTTGTTAAGTCCGACTTTTGACATTTTTTTTTCTATAAAATTTGTTTCAAATTACGCTCGCAGTATGTTCATGCTCTTAGTATATCTGCTTTTAATGTACAGGGTGAGTTATTAGTAGCCACTTCTTTCGATTGCTCGCTTGTGTTTTAAATAATATAAAAAAACAATTAGTGGAAAATTCATAGTTGATTGTGGCGCATATTCTAAAAATACTCTAAGCTCTGACACACTTCCGGTTTCACTGGAAATTCACGGAAGTTAATTTTTCTAAATGACAATATATTTTTAGATTTTCTAGTACTACTTTAAATTGCCTATTCAACGGTTTTTTTGTTTTTAGAAATTGAGCCAATAGTTTTTGGGTTATTAATTTTTTTTGAAAATATTTGATCAAAACACGTGTTCAGAAAAAAATAATTTTCTCACTTTTTTTTTAAAGTAAAAGTATTAACTTTGGCGGTGCTTGTAGCCAAGAAAATTCTGCGTCATTTGGTATAAGTTGCACTAGACAATACCTCAAACCACTTCTTTCATTGTTGAAGCTCTTCTTAAGAGACGGCTGTAGTTTTTCAAAATTATAAATTGACGTCCTAAAACCTCGATAGAAAAAAAATTAGCAACAAAGTAACGCAAATTAAGTAACCTAAAACACGCTAAAACTATTAAGCAACGTAACAAGAATCAAAAGTAAGAAAAAACAATTTCGTTAAAGAATATATTCAGCATAACCACAACTTTGTGCAATTCTTGTGAGGTATTCTGTTTTCCAAAGAAGTACTAACCTTGCGTAAAAGGTTTCGACATATTCTTGTAAACGCTTTTCTCTGTTTCGGTATTAGAACAACGTTATTCTAACACCCATTTCAGTGTTAGAATGGACTCCATTCTTAAACGTTTTTTGGTAACTGTCTGTTTTAGTAGAAATAGGTTGGTGCCATAAGTTTTTCATAATCCTTTTCATAATTGCTTTTCGATTTATCTGGTAGTAAATTATTTATGGCGTTGGAGGCCAAGTCCCGCAATCTGGTGGCTCTGATGCTCTTCGTTTGACATTCGGCCCACAGAGTATTTTTTTCTAATTTAAGCAAACTTTTCAAATCAAATAATTCTTACAAAAGTCAACTGTCAAATATAAATCAGTGCTACCAAGCGACTACGTCACGTTATCAAAATTTCCCTTAATGTATATTTGTAACAATTTTTCTATAAATAAATAATGTAAATACAATCCGAAACAGAAAATAGTATAAAACACTCGTAACAGAAGGACATTCCAGCATTCATTCCTTCGGCCACTAGCGATACGCGCTCGTGTCCGAATTTGGAAATCATGCTGGAATGAAAGGCCTTCTGTTACTTGTATTTTAATATACTATTCTGATTTTAATGTTCATGTCTTCAAAAAGTGTTGAAATCCATCCGTAGAAAACGAAGATACTCTTCTCCATTAACATTTTCATCAAAGAAGTAAGGTCCAATTATGTAACTACCCACTATTCCTTCCCACATATTTAGTGACCAACGATTCTTTTATACTTTCGAAGGTTTTTGGCTTCGGGTGACTTCCACCAGGGATCGTTGTGCATAAGGTCTGGATGCTAGCAAAGAGTTTCTTTCAGATTCACCCAAAACGTCAATCAGATCTATTAACTCTTCATAAGAATAATTCATTTTGTTGATAACTATTAGCGATGCTTTTATAAATTTGACATAAATGTTTACCGACTTTCTTTAACAGTTGATTCAGGCAGTCGGCCGCATTCCAGCATTTATTGGACGAATATTTGGGTGCATATCACAACGCTCGTAGTTCTTTATTGGACCGCTGATTGCTTCTATAGTGATTATCTCAGAAATTACAAAAGATGGGTATAGGACATTGTTAACAAGCATGAAAGAGAATAAAAAAGGAAACACAATGCCACAATAAAATACCGAGTGTTCCAGTTAAAAAAATAGGCTTTTGGTATGTGAACATTTCCGAAAGTAGGCTTTGAAAAACAAAGTTGTTTGAGGTATTGTCTAATGCAACTTATACCAAATGATGCAGAATTTTCTGGGCTACAAGCATCACCAAAGTTAATGTTTTTACTTTTAAAAACAATGAGAAAATGATTTTTTTCTAAACACGTGTTTTGGTCAAATATTTTTACAAAAAATTAATAACCCAAAAACTATTGACTCAAATTTGAAATAGAAAAAACAGTTGAATAGGCAATTTATAGCAGTATCAGAAAATCCAAAAATATATAGGGTGAGTTATTTAAGGGGAGGGGAGGGTTTTTAAAAGAAATTTTTTTTATTTTTTTTTTATTTGATTTACTGAATGGAGAACCTTTCAAGAATATTGTGTGAAAATTTGAGATGAATCTGAGCAAAACTAAGGAAGATACAGCGGTTTAAGCGACCGCGTGTCACTTCCGCGCGCCGCTGAAACCGCTACGGTATAGCGGTGGCCGTCATACAAACGCCTAATGCCCTTCAAGGATTTCACGTCTACTGTTTATTTAGTCAGTGTCAATGACTAGCATCGATGATTCAGTGTGAGGTGAGCCGATAAAACTGGCTTATGGACGTTTTATTCCAATTTGTTCAAACTTTCAAGCGTTTTCCCCACAATTCACGTTTTCAAAGTCGGTGCCCCTCATAACTTCAAAACTACTGCACCGATCCTTTTGTAGTTTTGAAGACTATTTCTGTACATAATTTACGAGGTAACGCTGGAGAGTTTCTTTCAAATTTGTTGATATTTTTTATTTTACAATAACAAATTTGCCGATTTTTTCCGCAAAAATCGTGTTTTTCATTTCAAAGTGTTCCCGAAAAGTGAAAAATAGAAATTTCGAAAAACCCTCCCAGCGTTACCTGAAGAAAACGATTATCTAACGAAAAAACTTTGATTTTTTCAGTTCAGATGATCCAGCACCGAGCTATGAGGGGCACCGCAATTCAATTTTTTTTCGAGACACTTCAAAATAATTGCTGCCATTGCCGAATTTTTTAATATTTCTTCATGAAAATTTCACATAATGTTCTTCAAATGTTATACTTTAATGTACCATTGTCTTTAATGCATAGATTTCAACTGTGTCGTCAAAAAAAATTCACAAAAATATGCCTTTTTTTCCACGAATTAACCCTACCCTCCCCTTAAAAAAAATTAAGTTCCGCGCATTTCCAGTGAAACCGGAAGTGCATCAGGGCTTAAATTATTTTTAGAATATGCGCCCCAAGCAACCATGAATCTTCCACTAATTGTTTTTTCTTCTATTAAAAACACAAAAGAGCAATCGAAGAAGCGTCTACTAATGACTCACCCTGTATAACGTGTGAGATATTCACAAAGAACTGTTTTTCAAAAAAAGTAAAAGACCGACTATAGGTAGAAATTTAAAAAAACTTTTTTTTATAGAGTTCTCAAATTTGCTTTTTGAATTATTATAGTGTTTAGATGTTTGTGAATTTTTAGTCTGCTGATTTAATAAAAGATCTAATCAGATCTTAACATGATGATTATAGTCTGAAGTACAAGGTTTGATAACGCTAACCACTTGTAGACACACGCAGAAAAACCAGACACTCGCAGACAGACAAACAAACAGAGACATGTTTGCAAAAACTACTTTTTTGTCATCACATTACTTGTTTATATTACGAACAAGAACCTAACAAGAGCAGACCTACATCTCTATAAAATTTCAATTTCTTGTTGCATACTCGAGTAGTAAATCGAAGCAATGAAAACAGTACCGCTCGCCGATTTTACAGCAACTTCGGCACAAATTACCAAAGTAAATGAAGAAATAATTAAACGTTGCTTTGATACTGCCAACAAATTTGTGGAGTTGTACCAATGGTATAATATGCCAACCACAGTGCATAAAATATTAATTCATAGTGCAGAAATATTGCATTACGCACATGTGTTCAAGGCAAGAGGATATGGAAGACATTTTTCATAATCTATTGGTTTCTTGAAATCCCTTCATCAGCTGTATGAAAAAAGTGGGATGTAAAAAGTTCTTCAATTTTATTAGAAGTGCCTGAGGTAGATGAAGGTGTTTTCAAATCATCTGACGAAGAATTTGGTGATTTCGATTAAAAAAAAGTTTTCCTTTGGAATTATTTGTACTTTTACAATTTGCTGCAAATAAATATTTCTATTTCTTGTTTTCTATGATTTTTTTTTATATCACATGAAGGTTCTATTTGAACCAGTACGAAATGTTGAGAAATATTTTATTAAATTTATTTTGAATTCTCATTCTCATGTGAAAATAGTAGTATAAATAGTTATTTATTATATCAGGTAACCAAATAAGTTCATGCGGTTTTTGTATACAGCAGAGTGCCATGAATATTCTTTAAGTTGTTGATCGATAGCACTTGTCTGTTATCTGTCATCCACTTTAGTATCAATCCTTCTGTCATTTAATACATACACATTTCGTGACAATTATTTAATTATTAATTTGAATAGTTGAAAATGGAAACGAATAAAACTTTAATTCGAGGTTGTTTACTCTATGAGTACAAACTTGGTACTAAAGCTGCAGTGGCGGCGCGAAAAATATGTACCGCATTCGGAGATGATATCGTAAGAGATCGAACAGCACAGAAGTGGTTCAAGAAATTTTCTTCGGGAGATTTCAACTTAACCGATGAAGCACGCTCTGGAAGACCGAAGATCATTAACAACGAGGATCTTCAACAGGTTGTGGAGGCAAATTCCAGTACAACGTGCCTAGAGCTTGCAGAAAGGTTCAATGTGAGTGACGAAACCATTCGTTTGCATCTTCATCAGCTAGGAAAGACGTGGAAGTTGAGCAAATGGGTTCCACATGAATTGTCAAATGATAACAAATTAAGTCGTCTTACCATTTGTTCGGCAAACATTTCACGCAACGATAATGAACCATTTCTTGATCGGTTGTTAACCTGCGACGAAAAATGGATATTATACTCAAATTCTAAGCGTTCGTATCATTGGTTGTCGCCTACTGATGCAATACCTCACACTCCCAAGGCTTCCTTGCACCCAAACAAGATTTTATTGTGTGTTTGGTGGACAGCAAATGGAATAGTCCATTATGAGTTTTTGGAAAAGGGCCAAACCATCACTGCGAACTTGTATTGTGAACAACTTCAGCGAGTACAAGCAGCACTCATCCAAAAACAGCCTTCTTTAATCAATCGAAAGAAAGTGATATTCTTACAAGATAACGCCAAACCGCATACTGCAAAAGTGACTCGGGAAAAAATTTGTGAACTTGGCTGGGAAATATTGCCACACCCTCCATATTCCCCTGACATTTCGCCATGTGATTACCATCTTTTTTTGTCTCTTGACAACTGTATGAGACATAGGCAGTTTAAAACTCGAGTTAATGTTATAGACGCAGTCCGTCAATTTTTTGATTCAAAATCCGTAGAGTTCTACAATACCGGCATAACTTTTACATAAAAAAATTGATGTCACGTTGGTAATTACTTTGATGAATAATATTGTACTATTGTTTCTTAATAAATATTTATATTTTACCATAAAAAACCGCATGAACTTATTTGGTTACCTGATACAAGGGAAAAAAGTTAGCTCGAGCTAAGCTTTACCGAGAGGTAAAATCTATTTTTTTTCCGTGTATAATACACTATTTTTTTCTGTGATGGGAAAAACGAAGATTTAATATTGAAAAAAACACGTAAATACTATATATTGAAGTCAGAAAATCAATCGATGTGACATTTAAAGTGACATTACACCTGCGTTGCTAATGGAAACCTGTAAAATAATCAAATATCTGTCAATTTAAGCGGGCAAAAAGTGAGCACTTTTCCCCGGGAAAAAAGTACTCACTTTTTTCCAGGGTTGATAAAGTGACATTTTATTACCTGTCAAGAAGGATAAAATGTCAACTTTTTTTCCCGTCACAGAAAAAATAGTATATTAAAATGCAAGTTTCATAAGACACGATTTTTGCGCACGCGTTCAAGTTTAGAAAACGAGCCGCTAGGCGAGTTTTCTAAAGAACAAGTGCGCAAAATGTCTTATGAAACGTGTATTTTATACTATTTTTTCTATTTCGGTTATTAAAAGTTCAAAAAAGCTTAAAATAAGAGACATGTTTTGTTCGAATATTTTAGAAATTTTGCTTTTTTGAAGTTGGTTACTCTGATTTTTAATTAGAACGTTTTAAATATTTGAATATCGTTGGTGCTATATGTAATTGTGTTTAAAATTCAGACTGATTTATACAATAAATTATTTCAAATTATCAACAAAAAGGACGAAATAAATAACTGTACGCCCCCAGAGATTCGCAAAATAGCAGAAGACAATTAACAAAATCTTTCGTCCACAAACTCTCTACATATTTATCAAAACAAATTTTTATAACAGTTGTACTATTCAACATGGTAAGTAAATGTCAATAGTAGCATCCGAAAACTTATCATCCAACTCTGCTTAACAATTTATATTGCTAATTAGTAAGTGAAATGTTAGCATGTCTGCTTTTTATTCTTTGTACAATTTTATTGCACATTTTTGTTACTTTAATGGCTTATATTTTGACATTTAAATACGATTTGGTTCCATTTTTTTTGTTACCAACTTCAAAAAAATAAAATTAGCGTGCGATAAAGTAATACTTTATGCAACCAAAACGGGTGTCGTAAAGTGAACTTTATAGCACCGGAATAGAAAAATACATTTTTTTATTCCGGTGCTATAAAGTTCACTTTACGACACCCGTTTTGGTTGCATAAAGTATTACTTTATCGCACGCTAATTTTATTTTTTTGAAACTTTACGACACCCGTTTTGGTTGCATAAAGTATTACTTTATCGCACGCTAATTTTATTTTTTTGAAGTTGGTAACAAAAGAAAATGGAACCAAATCGTATTTAAATGTCAAAATATAAGCCTTTAAAGTAACAAAAATGTGCAATAAAATTGTACAAAGAATAAAAAGCACACATGCTAACATTTCACTTACTAATTAGCAATATAAATTGTTAAGCAGAGTTGGATGATAAGTTTTCGGATGCTACTATTGACATTTACTTACCATGTTGAATAGTACAACTGTTATAAAAGTTTGTTTTGATAAATATGTAGAGAGTTTGTGGACGAAAGATTTTGTAAATTGTCTTCTGCTATTTTGCGAATCTCTGGGGGCGTACAGTTATTTATTTCGTCCTTTTTGTTGATAATTTGAAATAATTTATTGTATAAATCAGTCTGAATTTTAAACACAATTACATATAGCACCACCTATATTCAAATATTTAAAACGTTCTACTTAAAAATCAGAGTAATCAACTTCAAAAAAGCAAAATTTCTAAAATATTCGAACAAAACATGTCTCTTATTTTAAGCTTTTTTGAACTTTTAATAACCGAAATAGAAAAAATAGTATAAAATACACGTTTCATAAGACATTTTGCGCACTTGTTCTTTAGAAAACTCGCCTAGCGGCTCGTTTTCTAAACTTGAACGCGTGCGCAAAAATCGTGTCTTATGAAACTTGTATTTTAATATACTATTTTAGATATTTATATACAAGCACTAGCTTGTACAATCTTTTCACTTTTCACAATGTAAAAATTTCATTTACAATAGAATCAAGTAAGTATATTTTGTCCTTAACTTCCACGAAATTCACCTTTACAAAAATGCTTAAAAATGATCGGCGATGAAGTGGAAAAGTGAAGCACGTTTGTAAAAAACTAAAACTGCCAATAAAAGCTTTTGAAGTGTAAACTTCTTTAGGCGCGTTGCGCTGATTGTAGGCACTGAACAAGACTGACTGCAACGCTCGGATATGTAACGCTCGGATATGTGTAACGCTCGGATATGTGTAACGCTCGGATATGTGTAACGCTCTGTCGGGTAAAGTCGGCTAAGGGAACAAGATAAATAAATATATTATATATTAAATTGAAATTTAAATGAATAAAATTTATTCATGTTCCAGAACAGATTCGATCCCGAGCCGCACGGGTATGAAGACGACACGTTACCATCAGACCAAGCACGGGACCGTAAGCGAGTATTTATATCGTCTATTTATACATACACACACGTCCGAACCGACCAAACGAAATGGCCGCTCGCGTAAATGTAATACATAAATGTGCGAATATGTTTTATTTAATACGTTACTGAATATTATAGGCGTGTATTTCGTATTACTGAAAATTGACGTATGAAAGTGAAATTTTAGATACGGGGGTTTTGGGGGTCGCCGATCACAAATCAAAAGTCAAAATGTCAAAAAGAACAAAATGGCGGACGAGTTTTTTTCAAAATTGACGTATGGATGTGAAATTTTAGATACGGGGGTTTTGGGGGTCGCCGATCACGATTCCAAAGTCAAAATGTCAAAAAAAACAAAATGGCGGAAGATTCTTTTGAAAATTGACGTATGAATGTGAAATTTTAGATACGGGGATGTCTTAGGTCGCCGATCACGATCCAAAATCAAAATGTCAAAAAAATAAAATGGCGGACGAGTTTTTTGAAAATTGACGTATGGATGTGAAATTGTAGATACGGGGGTTTTGGGGGTCGCCGATCACAATTCCAAAGACAAAATGTCAAAAAACAAAATGGCGGAAGAATTTTTTGAAAATTGACGTATGAATGTGAAATTTTAGATACGGGGGTGTCTTAGGTCGCCGATCATGAATCTAAAGTCAAAATGTCAAAAAAAACAAAATAGCGGACGAGTTTTTGAAAATTGACGTATGAATGTGAAATTTTAGATACGGGGGTGTCTTAGGTCGCCGATCACGAATCCAAAGTCATAATGTCAAAAAAAAATGGCGGCAGAATTTTTTGAAAATTGACGTATGAATGTGAAATGGTTGAGGTTTACGTTTATTTAATACGTTACTGAATATTATACGCGTGTATACATGTGTAAATGTAATAAATGTGCGAATACGTTTTATTTAATACGTTACTGAATATTATACGCGTGTATATCGTATTATTAACCTCGCCTTGATGAAGTTTTCACTTCTGCCGTGTGGTTTTAAGCACATTTATTCTTCTTGTTTCTAACGAGTATCTTTATAATAACTGAATGACCCTTACTTTTCGAATACGCCTCGTATAATATAACATCTATAATTTTAAATAATTAATATGTAAATATTTCTATTTACAATTAATAAAGATCTCATAATACACAAATAACAATCCTGTAGCATTGAAAGGGATGGAGACATTAAAGCCGATGAGTGTCACAGCAACAGACTCGTTAATATGTATTGCCAACAAGTAATTAAAATATTTATTACAAAACTCGTCTCATATACCATCGAAGGCATAGAATCACGCATATCTTACATACAAAATAATGTAATTAATATGTATGCGTAGATGCACAGCCAGCAAGATATCCAAATATGAGACAATTTCGAAAACGTTATTCATTAAATAATTGAAAGTCCTTACTGTTCCATGATTACTAATGAAATTGTTATTCAGAGGTCGACGAAAACAAAATTGTCCTCAGTATCATGCCGTGAGAAAATCATGCAAGTAATTTACAATCAGATTAGATATGAACCTACCAATTTATCAACGTTAATTCACTAGAAACAGAAACGCCAAAACATACACTTTTCATTTGACCTTAGGCTAGATTGTTTTAGGATATTCCCAGATATTTTTTTCTTCTTTGGCGTGCGAAATTTAAAAAGTGAAAGAATTTTTTTTCCTCGATAGAGCTGTATAACTATATCAAAATTGCCTTTCATTTTTCATTCTCGTAAATAGCATATGAGCAGTTTCCACATGCATAGGTTTTACTTTTTTTATTGCTATACATATTGATGTAATAAAACCATACTGATGATGTTAATTAATGTACGGTATGGACCCTATAATTAATTTAGAAAGTACTTTGAAATTTCTGTGTGCCGACAATATACACAGATATTAAATGTAAATCCTTCTATGTTCGGCATTTAGTGAAAAAAACAACAAGTAGTATATAATATGGCTAACATTAATAATCAATCATCAAGAAGTACATAACAATTAAAAATGTAAACATATTACATTATTCTTATCGAATGACAGGTTTATGCAAATATGTATTTGACAAATTATTCATTCTATAGAGATTTATTAAGAGTACTTAGAACAGGATTTTGAATAATCTTGGTATAAAAAAACTTTATAATTCAGACCTGACATTTACTTGCGAGTTTATTCTTTTAAGATAATAGTATTTAAAACATAATTTGGAACTACTTGTGTATAGTTTGAAACGAACATACTGCTGTGGTGGCTGCTACACTGTTAAAAATGTTAAATTTCTTATTAGCAAACAAACAAATTAAAAATGTATTAATTTCTTTACTAAATTCACCTATTCAAATTGTTACGACTCTCGAACAAAATACATGCACCGGACATGAATCTATCCTGACCATGACGTCAGGTGCTTAGTTCAAAACTTTTATGCTAGGGTCGCATGCTTAGCTTGATTTACGAATAGGGCGAAATAAATATTATTTGTTACGCACCTTTCTAACATCTGACAATGAGGAGAACCTACAGAAACTACTTAACTTAATACTATAGTGCCATTAATAGAGAGTGAAGATTTACGAAACGATCCGCCATGTTCGTTCTAACCTTTATATACAGTACTTTTTTTTAACGCGGAACATACGGATTTGTGTTCTAAAAATTGTATCTCATGTTAACTTTTGTTGCGGTATAAATAATAAATTCATTAGGAATAAATGTAATTTTACAAATGTGGTATAATTTATTGAATTAATGAACATAATCCAGCTGAACAATAACCGATCATAGAAATGTCTGCGACAATGTAGTACACTTTATTTGGCACATGACTACACAAAAAAATCGAGTGCGAGAAAGGTCTGGGCTTCTAGTGGGCCATCCAAATAGTCCATATCACCCATTCCAACTGTTTTGGAAAGTTTGATTCAAAAATTCGGTGATTAAGGCAGCACTATTGGTGCTCCGTCTTGCTGGCATATAATTTCCCCATTAGCTCCCAACTCATCCAGAGGGGTGTACTTCCATCTGAAGCAGATCCAAATATTTCTAATGATTTGAATTTTCGTCGGTTAAAAAAAAATGGTCCCAACATTTTATTGCCCACTATTTCCACCCAAACATTAACTTTCTGAGGTCACTGCGTGTTAGCCTCTTGAGATGTTGTCGTGCAAAATTCCAGAGAACAGGTACAGTCGTCAGAAAACAGGATTTTTGTTAACACATTTGATTCGTTTCCTTTTTCCATCCAAAATTTGCAAAATCCCATTCTCGGGAAGAAATCGGTTGGTAATAATTTGTGAGTGAACATTTTTAATCTTGTAAGATTTCTACTGTTCGATCTTCAACGCTTTATGGCAACTGCTTCTTGAAATTTGCAACAGGTCGGCAAGCATATTTAAGCTGAAGCCCCCTATTTCAACCATCAAACAATTGTTCATTTTGCTTTCTTCTGTAACGGTCGATGGATTTCTAATACTTTTCCTGTGGTAACAATTTATGCAACCCGTGCTCGAGAATTTATTGTAAATTCGAGATACTGTCAAAATACTTAAAACTTGCTAATCAAGATATGCTACACCAAAGTTGTTAACAATCTCTCTGTAGGACATTCCTTGGATACATTCCGTAACAGTTTCTATAAATTGACTTGTCACTTTGCTTGTCATCAAGCATAAAATGTTTAAGCTACCTACCTTGATTTCGTCAATCAGTTTGTGCGAATTAATTTCAACTGAAGACGAAAAATTAATTGAAAAGAACATCTTAATGTCATTAAAGCAATGTTCAATTGGTAAAAAATGTTTTATTCTTAAATGAAATACAAATTTCTTTCAAATTTAGAAGAAAATTTAAAGTACCCATGTAATTTGTAAGATGGTCGACATCTAACTTTTTCCACGTGTGTAAGCTATTGTAATACATATATATGTTTATCTTAGTTTAACAAAATTAATTCTGTTGTCGACAGACAATTAATGACCATAATAAATTAAATATAATCAATTCATCAAACTTTTGTTACTTAAGCATAATATATTCCCACAAGATAAATTATGAATCATTCGGGCAGACATAATCGCGTTATCTCGTCTCAATCTTTTCTCCATTCAACATTTGTTCATCATTCACCTGAAAAGTATGCATGTGCACATTTCTCGTCACGTCAACACGTTAAGGTTACCACAACCGTCCACAGCTATGTTGTATACATCCATACATAATATGCACATGTTTGAAAGACGGAGCACTTATTGGTCTCCGTACACCGATAACCTTGTCACTATTTTCAGGCAGACCCATAAAAGGATTCCAAGGCAAGGCATGATCTGTTTATTCAGAAGAATATGTTTGTACAATATTCAATGCATGCATATTATATTTATCCTGCGACCTACTGGTGAAGAAAATATTTCTGACACGCACGGATCGTACGACAAAAATATTTTTTAATTAGACGTATTTCGAAAATTCCACATTACATATTATGGTAATAACGTGTGACAGAGCAAAAAATGGAGGAGTTACGTGTGTTTTCTAATCGAGTTAGTTGTGATCAAGGTCGGCGCCGCGAATCAGCCATATGTTCGTGACGTCACCTTTGTAAATATTAATTGTTTACTCAGAAAGGCAATTGTTTCGAGTCAGACTGGTAAAGTTGTGATACAAATCGATCTATCAATTGTTGATGTTCTAATTTTAGTGATATTATTTAGTCTATGTACTACAAATAGGTATTTTAATTAATATATTCAATAACCACATATAAAGAGATTAAATAACTTGCCGCTCGGCTTCATTGAATTAGTTTATTAGTGTATATCCCGCACATGTCATACATATATGGTTTTGTATAAAAACTAGAGTATAGTGTCTATTTTTATGGGATGAGAATTATTAAAATCTTTAATTTCTTGATAATAGTAATAATTAGGGGGCGGAGGTCCCAGGTTTAAACTACGACAGAGTTACAACGGAGCAAAGAAATAATGTAAACAACACAGAGTTACTGAATCGCATTATTCATATGGTGAACTGCAACATCTGTTGTTTACTTGAAAAGTTATTGAAAACGACAACAAAAAATGCCCATCGAAAAAGAAATTTATGAGTAAAATCCTTTCTTCATTGGCGTAGGTGGAAGGGCGAGGGGTTTTTAAAATTTATCATATTTTCCTTATATTACCTAAGATAAATAAAGTTATATATGTATATACCTATTCATACTTACGTTAGTTTCGTTTTTTCACTGTTTGACTGTTAATTACGTACTTCGTAATTTTTGTAATAGTACCGGTTCATTGAATCTACTTTTCCCATTTATATCGACGTAAGTGCATTGTGTTTTGTTAAGTTTCAATAACATACGCATACATTTTTAGTTATCATTTTTTAGATCTAGAACATTGTTTATGTATTACTATGATATGGAAGAGCGTCGAGAATGGCATCGTAAAACAATGGCAAGTTGGATTAAGGGTCATACTGATTGTATGTCCTCCATTGTCAGTGATTCCGAAATTTATTGCATAGTCTGTAAAATAGATGCTATTGGTTTTTCACCTCAATTGAAATCATTATTTAACACTTACCTGATGAATAGAGTTCAGTACGTCAGTTATGCTGGTCACAAATCATCTTACTTCATTGCCACCTCCAGAGTTTCACAGGGTAGCAATCTAGGTCCCCTATTATTTGCAATATTTATTAACGACATCTGCTCTGAATTGGGCTGCCATAGACTTTTATTTGCAGATGATGTCAAGCTCTTCCAGAAAATACGCACCACTACAGATTGCTTGTTTCTGCAGAGGCAAGTGGATGTTTTGGGGGCACGGTGTACGGTGAATAATTTGCCCCTGAATATTTCTAAATGTAATGTATTGACGATTAGTCGGAAGCAAGAACCTCTCTGCTATAATTACGCCGTTGACGGGATTCCTATCGTTGTATAGTTGTGAGGGATTTAGGCGTTCTTTTTGACGCTAAATTAACGTTTTCTGACCACATCAGTAGCACTATTTCATCGGCATTGAAAACATTAGGGTTTGTTATTAGAAATACCAGGCAGTTTGCATCCATGGAGGCCATTACTACCCTTTACTTTTCCTTTGTTCGCTCTCGCATCGAATATGCTTCATTCGCTTGGTCGCCAACATATAAAACTTATTCTGAAGCACTCGAGAGGGTTCAAAGGCGCTTTTTGAAATACCTGTACTTCAAGAGGCATGGTTTGTACCCCGTTCAGGGGACATGCTATGATGTCCTTCTTGAAGAATTTAAATTTGAATCTTTGGAGATACGAAGGCATAAAACAGACATTAAGTTCATTTATGATGTATTGCACTATAATATAGATGTTCCATCTTTTTTGGCAAAGATCATGTTTGCTGTACCTCAGTACCCATGTCGCACAAGGAATGTATTTTATTTTTCAACGGCCAGAACAAATATTTTACTTGCATCGCCGCTCTATAGAGGTTGTAGTCGTTGCAATGCCACTTGTGGGGATGATCTCGATATTATTTTTTCACCATTATCGCAATTAATTAATTAATTAATTAATTAATTAGTAGGGTTACTTATGTAGGTTGCAATGGCTTTTTTTTCATTTGCTTTTTTTCTTTCTTAATTCTTGTGCATATTATTGCGTTATGTGAGTGTATATATGTATATGTATATGTGTGTATGTGTGTAAATGTGTACATTTTTTTTAAATTATTTTATTTGATTTTATATTGTGTAGTTATCGATTCATTGCATTTTTTTTCTTGTCCTGTAATTAGATGTAAAAAATCTGTTGGGCAATAAAGACATATTATTATTATTATATTATTATTATTATTAAAATATCGTTACAGAATGCCCAAAAAGATCACGTACAACGTTATCGGTGGTATACTCCCAGATGCCGAGCATATCACCGATAATAAACGAGTCTGTTTTGCCTATATAATTGCTTCACCAAAACGTACCCACCAACCGCCAATGCAGCAACAACTTCTGTTTATAAGTGATGAAATTCAGTTACCTTGGAGTGCAAATATCAAGCAGCAGGAGTTTAATAGAGGAAGTATAAGCAAATTCCAGACTGAAAAATACTTGGCTGTCTGAGAAATGTGATGTGGAAAACAAATATATAATATATAAGATTGATAAAACTTTTATAAGGCCGTGAAAATCGCGCAGAAACATCCAAACACCAAGAGCTTAATGAGAAGCACGGAAATAAAAACTGATAGCACAATAAAAAGAGTAACATTACCTGATTAATAAAATTAATAGAATCTACGGTTGGTTCTTGGTGAAACATTAGGAATATTAAACGAATAAAACACTTGGTTATATTGTTTCACTTAAGGACAGATTTATTGTTCTCTGACACGTGTTTCGACCTCTCGGTCATTAACGAAGAGTTTACAGACTTAAACTGAACTGAATAGTTTAAGTCTGTAAACTCTTCGTTAATGACCGAGAGGTCGAAACACGTGTCAGAGAACAATAAATCTGTCCTTAAGTGAAACAATATAACCAAGTGTTTTATTCGTTTAATATTACCTGATTATATCAGAAGCAGCGCCAACAGAGAAAAATCGCAAACTAAAGACGTATTTAAATAGGCCAGCTCTCGGATGCGATAGTGGAAAAACCACATTGATAGAATGCATCATAACAGATTTGCTAAATGAGCAAAGGACAAAAACCACAAAGATGGAGACGCCAGGCAAACCACCGACAAAATGGTTGAGGAGCTGGACGTCAGCATTCGGAGAGAGCTAGAAAATAGTAATGACAGGCCACAGTTCTAAACCACGAAAAAGAAGAAGAAGAAGAAGAAAAGGAACAAGAAGAAGACGAACAAGGGGAATAACAACAAGAAGAATAAGACCAATTAAACCATCTTCTATAAAGAAAAAACTGTTGAGTTTTTAATTTTCCGTGTAACGTAGCTTTCATAAGTATATCATTTTCAGTCAAGTCATATAATCCGCAATGTAGGCTACTACAAATTAACTACCATCAAATTTTGAAACAAAATTAAAATGAGAGTTTGTTACCACGAACAAGGGAATTAATAATTTAATTCTCTAAAGAGACCTTACGGACTTTCCGTGTACAATTTCCACATAAAACACTACATAACAAACAGCGTATGTAGTAATTCTTGATCAAAACGCGATAAGTATTCATCGCTCTGAAACCAATTTCATTATCTACTTAATGCAAATACGATGTAAATAATAAAATCGAGGCATTTACGTGTCAGATGTGGGAGCCTCGAACGTACAGCCATTAAATTGTAACATCGCCATTCAATAATCCACACGGTCGAACGTAAATCTTTTCTACACGATTTCTTCGCGTTAATCCACATCTGACCCGATAAATTACATAAGCAGCCATTTCCGTTACCTCGAGAAGTTTTAATTTCGTTTTTTCCACATTAATATCTCAATAATGTCAATAGTTATTCTTCTTGATTGATTGCCTTGAGTGTTATTAACCATTTTTCTAATAACTGAATACCTGTCCATGTTCATATTATGATCTGTAATTACCTAATCCGTTTATTATTAGCAAGTAATTATAGATTTGTAAATAAAGCGATAAATAATCAATCAGGGCAGGTACTTCTTAGATATTTTACTGAGGCCAGTAAATTTTTAAATAGACAATGAGCAATTTTGTAATGTGCAATGGATGTTATTTTAAATTAATATTTACAAATTGAAACAAATCCTATTACTTTTTCTCAATCAAGCAACAATTCTTGGTCTCACCATTTACTGATTTCACTCTTATGTATCGAATATTATTCGCCAAAATTTCAGGTGGGTATGATCACTTCTAGGGCCTTATTCCACATCTCAATTGATTTTTCACCATAACCCCTTTCTCCAATGTACTTATTATATTACTGTAATGAAACAAGCCCACAGAGAAACAGACATCTGGGCGACAACAAAAGAAAGGCAAATATTCGGCGCGACTGGTAAACAGTCGTAAAGTAATAAATCATCCATTTTATATGTACTGCGAAGAGACAGAATGTCTGTCGAATGTTCTACAAACATCGAGAGGAAGATGGAGTTTACGCGAATGCTTCCAGATGTTTCGTATGTGTATATAAATGAAGTTGAACGGATGGATGAGTAATTCCGTAATAAGAAGTTCCTTAAGTAGTCGACGCGCGGAACAGACCAAAGTAGAAATAAATATAAGAAATAAATAAATAGTTCTTTGAGTGGTAGTCGAAGAATAAACATAAATATAGTGTAATAAAGACATAAATATTACCGTGTCATATAAATAGTAGTAGTACCTAAATAAATACCTGTGTTAATTTAAATCGTAGTCGTTTAAGTGTGATACATTAGTTTTGTATTTTTATATTGTAATTAATTTTACGTGTGTAAATATACAGACTGTTTTAAATAAATAAATTGCACGACTTGTTTATTGCGCACCCGAAAAAGTTACATTACTTTATTTTAGGTTGTTCCAAGAATTATTGGGCAATTTATCACATAAAACGCTATTATAACTAGCAATATTCATGATAATCATTGGTGGCCCTTATAGTTTCCAGATTAGTTCATTTTCAAACAATTTTAAGAAATTGTTTTTATCCATTTTAATAAGACAATCAGGATTACTTGTATTTGAAGAAAATACTAAAGAGATATCGTCAATCAAACCATTACATGTCCCTGCATAAACGACAATGAATCTTTAAACAAAGCAAAATTTTTATTTTTTGAAACATGTTTCAAGTTTAGTGCAGAGCCATTATTACCTCTCTCTTCATCAAGTTTCAACTTTTGAATTCGTTTATGATTATTATCTTGCAAAGATCTTGTTACATTGTCATTTTCAAAAATCTAAGATTCTTTCATTTACCTACACATATTCCATTTGACTTTCAGCTTGTAAATTGTTTACAACGCGTGTTCTTTTTAGAGGTATAGAATTTTAAAATCAAATAAAACACATTGAAATCATGTTAATATCCAAAAAATTTGCTTTATTGAAAATATGATTGTATTCCATTATTGTTTGAATATGATTTCGAGCTGGCTCTAATGAAACGCAATTCGGAAGTCTAATTTTGAACCCCCTTTTCAAGCAGCTTAGACCGTATATATCGACAATAACTACTAATGTTGGCTTCCAAGTGTTCCAATATCTCTCATTTATCGGCCTAGACCAACGGCTTCACATATCCAAAGAGAAAATAATCCATAGGGGTGAGATCACACGACCGTGGGAGCCAATTCACAGCATCATTACGCTGTGTGACATGCTGCGCCGTCTTGTTACAACCAAAGCTGATCCAGTGGGGAACAAAAAAGTCAGTAATCATGAACCTATAGCGCCCTCCATTGACTGTAATGTTCTGACCAGCATCATCTCTGAAAAAATATGGGCCAATGGTTCCACTAGCCCATAAAGCACACCAAACCGTGACCTTTTGTGGATGTAACTGCGTTTCAATAATGGCTTCTAGTTGTTCTGTACTCCAAATACGGCGATATTGTTTGTTGACGTAGCGGTTTAACCAAAAATGAGCTTCATTGCTGATTTTGCGGTAAAAGTGATGGTCAAAAGCAATCTTATGCGGCCCATATGCAAAACGTACAACGAGCATGATGATTACGCCTTTGTAACTCTTGCACGAACTGGACCTTGTAAGCAAGATTTTTCTTAAAATCCACCATAAAGTAGATGGACAAAGCTCTAACTGTTGTGCACGACAGCGACTCAGTTGGGTCTTCCTCAACACTGCGCTCTACAGCAACAACTTCTTCGGTGCGCACTGTATGACGTCTCTACGGATGCTTATTATTGTTTACAGTATGCGTGGTGAGAAAATGTTTCATGGTTACTCAAATAACTTGCTCTATTGGTCGACTATAGTTGAGTCGCTCTCGCAACCGACATGTGCCACTAAATTAACATGGTGTCAAATTTGAGATGTTGCAAAATTTCACCTATCAAGTAATACAACCTACAAAAGCCATTTCAGGACTGTCATCAATAATAATATTCATACACCTTTTGACATTTGTCATTATCTTTTGACGTTTGTTATAATTGTCATACTTATAGTATAGCCAAATGTTAAAATATAGGTAAAATTATAGGTGTAGAAAATAGTTATTTATGTAACAAGTCAGTAAAGTGATACTTTACCGAACGAGTCTGGTTTACGAGCCAAGCGAGTGAAGCGAGCGCGGCGAGTAACAGACGAGTTCGGTAAAGGTACTTTACTGACGTGGTGCATACAAAATTTTATCGCCAACCGTTAAAATTGTTAATTTAAGAAATAAAGATATAATAACTTTTGACAGTTTATGACAGTGACAAACGATTTATTTTTAAAAGTCATCAGTCATGCTACGCTGACAGATATTAGCGGCAGGTAAAGTACTTTATTGTACAGTACGATAAAGTGTTTCTTTACCTCCGCAAAACGCTATGGTAACGCATCACTTTACTGACGGTTGGCGATAAAATAAAATTTAATAGCAGTATTTATAATATTTTTCATGCCGCCAGCCATTTTCGACGGTTTTCCAGGATTCAAAATCCGCCGGGAACATTAAATTCCTGGCCTATAGAAAGTGACATTTGTTAAAAATTCACTAGAAGTGGGGTGGTAGCATTGACATTGAGTCTTAATTTTCTAAAATAATGTCAACAAAGTTTTGATAGTTTTGACCGTGGTTTTGACCTAAAAGAGAAATTAAAACCAAGCAATTTATAAATATTTTTTAAATACTTTTAAATTTAATAAATAGATAATTCATGTAGATGTAATCGTAATATCAACGTAAGTTCCAGTTAACGCTTTTATACAAATGTGAACTGTGATTGCGTTTTAGGTTAGGTGTGGACTATGAAAATGTTTGTCGAATACATGGACAGCAGTGTTTACAAAAACTTCAGATCTCTTCATTAAACGAAACAATAACGCCATTTTAATATTCAGTCCAAGTCCATTAACAAATAAAGTAATATTGTGAAGTAATATTATTGAGTAATAAATATTCTTGAGCATGTGCACGATTCTTATCCAACACTAATTTTTTTAAAAGGAATATTATTTAAAGTTAAAATTTAAAGTGCAATTTTGCAAATTAGAGACGCTAATGCTTGGCAAGGTGGCTGAATGATTAGAATTCACTTCCAAGTTTTGAATGCTCGTTGAAGTAGATGGGGTGTTGTCGTTGGTACCCATAGAATCTATAGTAGATGTAGTTGGGATGTTGGTAATGGTAGGGTTTGAATTAGATGTAGATGGGATATTAAGGGCTGGTTGTAATTGTTGGTACCCTGTTAACTGTTTCGAAATAGCAATTTTTCCTTTCAAGGATTTCTATATATGATTCAGCGATAGCAGTGCTTCGCCACCCGCCGTGCCTTTTAATTGTTGTTATATCTGCTCCATGGCCATCCAAAACGGTGGCACTACTCCTTCGAAAGCAGTGCCCTGTATACTCTTTCGGGTTCTCCAGTTTTAAAAATGTAGCTATTTTAGCAGGCATGTCTCCAAAAGAATGAATGCCAACAGGCTGTCTTGTGCATTTGTTTTTTTGTAGTAAAGAAAACATATATCCAAGGGCGTGCCAGATGGTCTTACAGACATGTATTTCCTAATTTTGTTCAACCACAGTGGTTCAGTAACACATGAACTTCTGGGACGTTTTGTTTTGGTGTTAGGAACTGATATAATAATTATATCGTCTCTATCTTTAACATCATGCACTGTCATTTTACTTAGTTCCTCTCTACGGCAAGCTACACTGGTACCAATTATTAATGCTGTCTAAAATCACAAGCCATGAGTAGTCGAATGATATAGAAATATAGTTATTTACCTTCATTAACAGATAGACCTCATCAGGAGCAGTTATAATAAATTTTTCAATGTCTTCAATCTCTAAACATTTAGATTTTTTCGGTAAGTAACCATCTTTTTTTCTTTTTAGGAAAGCCATTAGTCTGGAATAAGTTTCAATATTGATATTGTCTTTAATATTCAGCGTTGACTTCAACATGGAAAATTTGGACCATAAAGTTGCAGAATTGTTTTTTTTCGATTTCTCATCAAAATATGCAAGGAGAACATACTCATTGTACACATTTTTCATATTATTGTCAGCACACCATTTTACAAAACCGTCATAAGCCTTCCAATATCGAGGTGCAGATTTTGCAGGTAATAAATGCTTCCATTATATGAGCTGGCGTTTCCATAATTCGTTTAGTTATTACTTTAGTATTTTCAAAAGAAAACTAGGTAAATGTCAATTTAATTTTAAATTTGAAAATCAAATGTGCATCAGTGGCAGGTACCAACCACAAAAATTAAATCCCCAGTTACTTTGGTTAATTTTTTACTTAGGTAATTTTTTACTTTTTAAAAATGATTTAAATTTGTTGGCATGAAAAATTTTGTGAATTACACGTCCAGAAAATGTTTTGCGACTACTCGTGTTGCTTCGCCTCGGCTAAACGCCTCGACTACGCAATATCATCCACACTCGCAAAATATCATTTTCTGGACTAGTGATACAAATAACTATAGTTTGTAACTGGCTTTCATGTAATAGTATTTTACTATGTGTGGTATATCAAATAATTAGTTTAATTATACTGTATTGAAATTGTTCCGGCCGATCGAAATTCGTAGTTATATACAATCATCGTCTTTAGTTCGTACTTTGGCCAACTCTCTCAAGTTGACTCCCCCCCCCCCTCCCAGATACAATTTATATCGTATTAATTGAGTGTCGGTTGTGCTTCATTTGTGCTCAGTTGTGTCGTTATTAGTTTCATTTGTGCTCTTCTGTTTTCAGAGATTTTTAAAAAATTCGAAGGGGGCAAACACGACGATTGGCCCGTCCCCCAAAAATTTGAAATTCTTTTTAAAATTCGGTGCCTTCGCTAAGCACTCCAATTGTGCTCAATTGTGCCGTATAGCATTTTTCCGCCAACCACTCACTTTCGAAGTGGTGTTTTACCTAAAAAAAAACAGTGCGTCACATCTAGAATTGCAGGCGGCATTAGCAAAGTACTTTGATAGAAGTGAGAGACGCAACATCTACGTAAAAACTGAATGTGTAGATGCGACAACAATAAAAATTGAATACAACAAGCAGTACATGTTGATAGATGAACTATCCGAAATAACATTATGCTGTCGATAATACCCAAATTGCATTTATATAATGTACCAAAGACCATTACTATTGATGACATTAAATATGACTTAGGTGGCCTCATCTCTTACTCCGGGCCCCTTGGAGTCGTAGAGCAGAACGTCATTGGCCATTTTAAGGTAGACTGTTTCAGAATTAACGAAAAAGGGAAGTCTAGAATGATTTACTGCAACACAAAGTAGACTGCAATGGTAGCGAGTTGATGAATCCTCATACAATATTATATGGAACATAAACAAAAATAAATAAATCTTAACAAAACAATATTTTATTAAAGTTGTAATAATTCAAGAATTTGTTTGATAAGTAATTATTCTCAAGGAGTATGTGCCACATAAAATTACCCACTTTCGATCCTTTTTCTAATTTCCTTAAAAAGTAGAGTCCAAATGAAACTAACAACAATTGACTACAAATGGAGAACGTTTGATAAACATTTTATAGTATATAAATTATAACAAATGTGGGGCAGGACAGTAGATTTTTGTCAATTTCGGATTTTTTTTTAGGTATAACTTCGAAAGTGAGTGATCGGGGGGGAAATGCCATACGGAACAATTGAGTACAATTGGTGTGCTTTGTGAAGGCACCGAGCTTTTGGAAAGAAATTCAACTTTTTTTGGGGGGAGGGGCAGTAGAGCTTCGTCAATTCAGGATTTTTTTTTAGATATAACTTCGAAAGTGAGTGGTTGGGGCAAAATGCTATACGGCACAATTGGGTACAATTGGAGTGTTTCGTGAAGGCACCGAGCTTTTGGAAAGAAATTCAACTTTTTGGGGGGTGCAGTAGACCTTCGTCGACTTCGGATTTTTTTTTTAGGTATAACTTCGAAAGTGGGAAAAAATGCTATACGGCACAATTGAGTACAATTAGAGTGCTTTGTGAAGGCACCGAGCTTTTGGAAAGAAATTTAACTTTTTGGGGGGTGCAGTAGACCTTCGTCAATTTCTGAATTTTTTTTTAGGTATAACTTCGAAAGTGAGTGGTTGGGCAATAATGCTATACTGCACAATTGAGCACAATTGGAGTGCTTTGTGATGGCACCGAGCTTTTGGGAAAGAAATTCAACTTGTTGGGGGGGGGGGGGGGGGCAGACTTTCGTCAATTTCGGAATTTTTTTAGGTATAACTTCGAAAGTGAGTGGTTGGCGGAAAAACACTACGGCAAAATTGAGCACAATTGGAGTGCTTAGCGAGGGCATCAAGTTTTAAAAAGAATTTCAAATTTGGGGGGGGGGGCAATCGTCAAGTTATCCCCTTTCAATTTTTTTAAAAATCTCTGAAAACAGAAGAGCACAAATGAAACTAATACCGGCAAATTGAGCACAAACGGAGCATAATTGTCACCCATTTTATACTATATAAATTGTAACTCGGGGCGGCCAACTTGACAGAGCAACTTTGGTCGTGTCGGTTGCCAAAACGACTCGACTATATGTTGACCGTAAATTGGCCATAGCGCCCGGTAAGTTTTGCGAACTGAACAACAATTTTCAAAAAAATTTACACAATTTGCAAACATTGATTTGATATAAGTGTGTTCATGTTGGAATGGCAAAATGTACTGAATAGAAATCAATTATCAAAATGATTGTCACTAGAAACAGTTTTGCCAACTCAAAAATCAAACACCCATTATATGTTCTTAGAAAACTGATTCGAGCAAGAGCAACATGTCTTTGATCCATTAATTCTCTTCGTGAACAGTCTTTCTTATATTGTAAATCAATACCTGCTAGTACTCTACTAAAAGAATCAACAGAGCCCTCAAAGTTATAAAGCTCCCCTAGCAGCGATAATAACGAAGCTCTTGTAAAGTGCTGTCTTAAAATTACATAATAACATGATATTCCGCTTTGTATTTTCTTTGATTTATGTGAGTTTAATGTTTTTTTATACAATTACGTATTGATTTCTACTACCGGAGTAACATCACGTACATGTGTTATTCTGGGACTCTTTTTATTAAGACTTCGGTGAGGACCATTTTGTTTACGTGTTTTAGACATATAAGTGACAGATACAATTATTTTATTTGATGTCATTACAACAAAATAAACTTACCTTACGCACATTTGTCAACGGTGACAGTGGACTACCATTACCCTTTTTACATTCGATGTATGTAAACAAAAAGCTAATGAGCTCCTGACTTCTAAAATGAACTTTACCCGAAAATATAACAACAATAAAATAACAAATACGATGCCCGAAAACACGAAAATAAGCAAACACTGTCAATCTATAGTCAAATGATTCACTAGCGAAGTGAAAACGATGTTTCATCTACGCCAACAACCGATGCTTATATTCATAGTCAAACTAGTTCAAATAACGTCAAAATTATTATTTTTAATTAATATTAATCATTAAAATAATTCCAAAATTATTATTATTATTATTGTAACAAGTTACAAATAACTATTGTAAACATATAAACATTCTAGTTTCCTAATACAACAGTATTAAATTAAACTCAATTACTGCTCCCAGTCAGCTTATTGCTGGTAATGAAGGAACATTGTAAGTTATATTTGAATTATTTAACTTATATTCTTCATATTTCGATTCCTTGTCCCTAAGTTTCTGACTCCTCTGGCCTACACTGCGTCCCTGTCGAGAGTCTCGGAGTATACTAACATTTATTTTATTATATACATATAATATATTCCAATTATTATTTTCATTATTTTTTGTTTATGAAAGTAAATAAATAATCTCATAAACAAATAAAAAATTACTTCTGTAATACATATATCCTCTCAAGCCTCTCTTACTCATTTTAGAAAATAATTACTTAAATAAATAAACAATTGGAAGTCCATCATTTCTGTTTACTAAATTTAAATATTAAAATTCCATTTGTTAATTTCCTTATTTAACTTGCCTGCCACAGTAGCTGCTTAACTTCTGCTCCCTTCTAAGGGTGCCAACAGATAGTATTCGATCAGAAGATCATTTTGATATATCGACATCAGGGGAGAACTTTTTTGAAAAAATTGTTTCACTAGGTAGTTTTACCTTATATCGTTCGAAAAAGGGTAAACACTGTTAGATTGCATCATGACCTTTGTAAAGGTACCACCCCAAAGTTGGGTGACACAATGTAAGAAACCCCTATCTCTAAACAAAGATATTTAATTTAAAGTTAAACTTTATAAATAAAATGTAAAATTATTTGTTTTGCCAGCTCAACTCAAATTATCTCAGGGCAATTCAAGTTAATTGAAATGATTAAGTAAAAGGGGTTCTTGTACATTAACAACAAAAAATATCATTTAAAATGTTAATAATTCTTATATTAAAATCAGTGAATCCTGTATCTATAATTTTACAAACAACACAAGAAGTAACATAAATTTAAAAAGCAATTCTAATAATTTTTTTTTTACAAACATTAAACTAACACAAACATTTCTGTAGGTCCTTTGTTCGATTCAATCGTAAGCTATAAACGCCAGAATTTATTACATACAATGCACATTCTATATTATACGTGTTTATATCGATACTTGTGAACATATCAAGTTACTTTACACATATATTTGTTAGAAGATCTTTATTTAATTACTTTCTGTTTGAACTTTTATTTTTACAGTCTCTCCTCCTTTATTACATAAAACATTACAGTCATTAAACAATAATCATTTAAATAATATCTTATCTAAATTCTTCTTATTTATCTTCTTTTTTGTTCGGTTTCCAGCAGGAACTTCGGGCTGCTTATTATCGATGAAATCTTCTTTATTTCTATGATGTTTTCAACGGCATCATCTGCTTGTTCTGCCACTCGAAATACAATCTTTATTTTAACAATATAACACGTTGCACAATTACTTCTTAGGTGCAACTTTGACCACTATTTTACTACGTTTTCTCGGTAGTAAATTATTTATTGATGTTATAGTAACAATGACTCTTATGCATAGTCCAATGTTAGGAGTTAGCCTTTTGATACGATATTTAACGTATCTTGCTGCCGACTCTCTCGTTTCTCACGCGTATTTCCCTTTTATATCAGAATGTCTGGGGTTCCTCGCTTTCCACAAAGTTCAGGGGTTCCCATTCACATTTACACGCACATACACGTTCATTTAGCCGCGGGATTGTATATTGCTATTGGAGTGTTTATCACGTTAATATAAACTTTCAGCGTCACCCTTTTTTACTCATAAATATATACAAAACCTATGACTAATATGTACTTAATAATACAATAACACATTCATTGATTTTAAATATTATTTCCCTTCATAATATTAATAAAAAAATATACTTAATTAAATCTTTAAAAAAAATAATAAAAACTATAAAATTAATAAAGTGAAATGGGCTGTACCATTACACCTTGTACAAAACTTAGCAAATATAGACTTATATGTTGATAGAAAAGAGGACAACGTGCAAGATGTTAATCAAGGTAGAACAAGGTGTTAGATAGGCACTGTACCAAATATATGTAATTGCAAAAATGCATGGATCCAGTTTGCTTGATGTACAGGGTTGTTATAAAGTAAGGGATATACTTTAACTTATTATAACTTTTTAACAAATTAAGTTAATATCAAAAACTAAACGAAATTTAATTGTTTAAATAATGGGATTTTGTATGCCCAAACCCAGTTACCGCAAATGTTCAATATGTCCTCCATTTTGATCTTGTAAAATCAGCAACCGTTCCTCTAAATTGTACACTGCATTTCTTTACATTTCTGGTTGAATTGCACCAATTTGCTCCGTAATATTGTCTTTTAATTCTTGTAGCGTTGTTGGTCTTCTTCTAAACACTAAATTTTTTAAATGACCCCACAGCCAGTAGTCCGCTGGGTTAAGATCAGGTGATCTTGGTGGCCATGAATTTGCAAAATGTCTGCTTAAAACGCGATCTTGAAAAACGTTAGTTAAAAATTCTTTAGCTGGTCGGAAAATGTGCGAACGTGCTCCATCCTGCATAAAAATCATGTTTTCAATTCTGTGGTGCTCGTCTTGCAGCTGTGGAATAACATAATCTCTTAACATTTGCACGTATCGTTCACCGTTAACAGTTACAGATACGGCTTCTCCATTCTGTAGCTCTTCGAAGAAATGCGGACCAATGATAAAATCAGCTGTAAAACCGCACCAAACGGTGACTTTCTTGTCATGAAGACCTTCTTGAACAATTACTTGTGGATCTTCTGCAGACCAGATTCTACAGTTTTGAGTATTGACTCCACCATTCAGAAAAAAATGTGTCTCATCTGTCCATAAAATACGGGATAACCATTTGGGTTCAATTTCCATCTGAGCCAATAATCGCAAAGAAAAATCGTACCTACTAGCCAAATCTGCCTCCTTTAATTCAAACAGCATTTTGAGTTTATATGGATACATTTTTAGAATTTTGCGTAAAATTTTCCAGACCGTGGTGTACGGCATTTGCAATCGCTTGGATATCGCATTTGCACTGCTGATTGCTAGTGGATTACCTCTGACTATGCCCTGGTTTTCGTGAAGAACCTCTGCAACTTGGACATCACTAATGCTTGGTCTTCCTGATCTCGGAAGGTCAATTACCGAACCTGTTCTTTCAAATTTTTGTATCAAATTGCGGTACGCTTTCATAAGACAGGGCCCCGCTCTCAAACCCATTCTCGTGCGAAACCTTCGTAATCCAGCTGTGTAATTTCTGCTGCATTCATAATAACACTGAACTAAACCAATTCTTGTTCGTAGGTCCATGCTATTACAGTTTAAGTCGTTAAAACTTTACGTTTACTTGAGTTTTAATTTGAAAATAAACTCCAAATTGAATGATTTACTTTTAACACTTGTGTCAACAACTGTCATGACAACGCTTTTGTTTTCCATAGATACAACAAATCCCATTCCTTAGGCAACTAGATTTCGTTTACTTTTTGTTGTTAGCTTGATTTGTTAAAAAGTTATAATAAGTTAAAGTATATCCCTTACTTTATGATAACCCCATATATTGAACCTTTCTGTTCAGCAGCGAATTTTTGAGGAATTTACAGTGGCAGAATGAAGCTGCTACAATAATTAACTGCTATCTATTTTTATAAATAGAATTAATTTTTATTTATTCCATTTAACGCTTTTATAATTAATTTGTTTATTTTTCAGTTATTTTATCGTAAAAAATTATTAAGAGAGTTCATGTTTTATAATTTTATTTTAATATATCTAGTTTTTTCAGGTTCTAATGCATTTTCCTACATTTTTTTCGTGATAGAATTAGCTTTCCAATTTAAATAGATAGTCTACTTAGAAAATCGTTCCAGGTCATTTTGGTACACCGCGCAAGTTCTCGTTGCTCCAGACACCGCGCCCCACGAAAAGTTTATCTTACTTTCGTAATCCTTCTTTCCCAATATAGTTAACAGATATGGAAATTTTATTCCATCTAAATTTTCTATTACAATTTTCATCGCCTGATGAAGCTCTCCTAGTACGAAACAACACAGAATTAAATTACACGCCTAGTTTCTAATTAAAATCAGCAAAATTATTACGTATTACAGGAACATGCAGAAAAACAACATAATTACACGTTTCACGCGCATTCATTTCTATAAAGATAAATGAATAGGTTCTTTGATCTTGAATTATTCATTAAAAACACCTCTTATATATTATTTATTAATAGCATGTACTTTTGTACGTAATTCGATTTGCAATAACAAACAACTGAATCACTTCCGCACTAAAAATCATTCTATTGACGCTTCTGTTGATTCTAGATAGCGTAGATGTCGTTCGAACGCTTCGTTTGTTCTATTTCGTCGAAAAGCATCCCCGGGTTTTGTGTGACTCGCATATCAATCACGGTTGAAACAAGTACGAATCATTCATTAATAGGTACACGACGAGCCGTTAATGGCATCGTTTAAGACATGTGTTTGCCGTCAATTATCGACGAAGGATCAGCTCAAAATAATTTCTAGCCTTGCAACGCAAGACTAGACTAATGATAAGAGTCCAAGTTGGCTAAAATGAACTCTGTGAAAGTAATTACGTAACAATTTACAATCTCAGTAAATTACTACGAAAAATTACATGCAATTTAATCATGTCTTGGGTCTAAGTTACTTATGCAGCAATCTACATGATGAAGAAGGAAGACTAGTGAAAAACAAGAGCTAAAAGCAGGTACAAATCGAGATAGATGGACCAGCTAAACAAATATTTAAAACACATAAAATTGCACTTCCGGTCTGAATTTTGAAAAAAATTTTATGAAAAAAGTATTGACAATCAAGTTCTAAATGCTTTTATACTCATAATGTATTTGCGTAGAAAGCACAACTTGCGAAATATTCGCAAAACACTGATTTTTGATAAAAGAAATTTCATGATCACTAGGGCGCGGACACGTATGGTTGATGAATCATCGCCCATGGGCGCACTATTGAAATGTTGTATTTTCAAAGAGGTTTTAATTTCATTTATATAATTGGATAACAAGTGGCCGGTGATCTATAAAATACAAAATACCTTATTATTGGTTCATTTTCTCTTCTGTAAGACTTGTTCTCTTTGAATTAAGTACATCCTTGTAGATAGAAAACGTCCTTTCTACATCGCAACTGGTTATATGTGCGTACTGGAAATATTCTTTTATTACAGAGTATTTAGCATGCACAATTGCCGCAATGTTATTAAATCTGGATTTCTATTAAAAACTGTGTCTAACTTTTGCCGAAGGCCACATCCGAAGTCACTTGGAGTTGTTAATAGCCACATCTAATGTGGTTAATCCATTTTTTAATTTGAGATTCGATTTTCAAAATATGTGATTAGTTTAGGCAAATTTCCAAAGTGTTCCTGAAGGAATAACAACTGATTTTTCCTTGCACTCAGAACTACTTCGAGCATCGTCATTTAAACATTTAACGAAATTTTGTAAACTATCGAAATTCTCTGCATAAAAACTATTTCTGTGTATGTTTTAGCAAAGCTAAGTGCCGAACGTGCGATATTTGGCATTCTGTCACGATATTTTACAGACTTTGTAATAAATTTCGGAATCACTGACAATTCATTTTCATATCAGAAAAAGTAACATAAACAACGTTCTAGATCTAAATAAATGATAACTAAAAATGTAGGCGTATGTTATTGAGAAATGATGTTATTGAAATCCAGTGCACACTTACGTCTAGATAATTGGGAGAAGTCGATCAATAAACCGGTATTTAACAGACTATTACAAAAATTACGAAGTACGTAATTAACAGTCAGAACAATAAAAAAACGAAACTAACGTAAGTATAAATAAAAATGTTATTTCTCTTGGGAAATATAAGGTAGATATAATAAATTTTAAAAACCTCTTACGCTCCTATCTACGCCGATGTAGAAAGAATTTTACTCATAAATTCCTTATTTTATGGGCATTTTTTGCTGTCATTCTCGGGCACTTTTCGGGCGTAAACAGATATTGCAGTTTACCATATGAATTAGTGCTATTCAGTAAGTATGTGCTGTTTGCATTATTTCTTTGCTCCGTTGTAACTTCGTCGTAGTTTAAACCGGTCATGGTCCGTGCCTTAATCATCACAATACTTCTTTTACACTGCGTGAGGCTTATTTTTATCTTTTGCGTCGTAAATAAACACTGACACAGTAATACGCAAATATGGAGCTTTGCACTTCAAATAAACGTAAAATACGTGTGGGCACCACATGTATGTGCTAATAAACCTGTGAGTAAATGTTTTACTTCAGGTCAGAATTTCGATAATTTTTACAGAAAAATTGTTCCAAATCTAACTCTAAATACTTCTGTGCCCTTGATAAGTTTATTTAAAATGCATAATTTATGAAATATTTGCAATATATTGCAAAAATTCATTATTGGACAAGAGTAAAAGTGCTACTTCCAGTAGGAATTTCGAAAACTTTTTTAATAAAAATTTTTTCAAATGTACTTTTGAGTATATTTGAATTCTTTATAAATTGGTTTAAATTCAGTAGATTGGTTTAAATTCAGAGAAATATTCGTAAAATTATATTATTTTTCTAAAGGTTGTATTACACTTATCAAGTTCTTGACCAAGTTATTGACCAAGAAATTGTCGGCATGTTCTTGATCAAGTTATTGTTGACCTTGGCTGTTTTACACTTATCAATTTCTTGACCAACTTTTTAGGTGAATTAGCAGTACCAATAGTGCAAAAGTACGAAATAAAAAAATTAATAAAGTTACCGAAGATTTGTGTTTGATATTGAATGTAAAAATAACTGCACAAGAGATACAAAAGAAAATAAATAATTTACGCATACAATTCTTTCAAGAAGTATAAAATTAACATGTCATTGTTAACAGTATTCTAAAATGGAATTTGTGTTTACATTTTACACAGTTGGCAAAAAACTTTATAACATGAATATTACTAGAAATCACTAAAAACTTGATCAAGTTGAGAAGAAAAATAGAACATGTTCTTAGCCACCAAGTTCTTGGCCAAGAAATTGATCAAGTCGACTTGACAAGTGTAATACAGGACTTTTCGTCAATTTTAACTTGATGAAGTTCTTGGTCAAGAACTTGGTAAGTGTAATACAGCCTTAACAATATTAAAAGAATATTTGCCTTTAATCACGTGATCATACATTAAATTTAAAAGAGTCAGTTATTAGAACCATAACTACTTTATATTTTTATAAAATCCCTAATATTTACTGCAGTTTATTGAAATGTATTATTTTTGTTTTTTTATCATTTGTTCTAAATCAGGGTTGAATCAATTCTACCTGCCAATTTTAGTTTTAGTTGTTTGTAATTTACAAGTCGTACCTCGGTAAATTTTGCTTTTAATTATATTCTGATGATGATAAAACGTTTACAGCACATTGGTGTTTAATCATAGATAAATATTATTTAGTTAAATAAGATCAGGCCGTAACAAATGGTGTACACGAAAATTTTTGTACTACTGCTTTTGGGTGCCATATAACCTCAGCATAGGTTGGATTCTCTGAGTTTCTATTAGTTAATTAACTTTAAATTATTTTTAAGATCTAATTTTGAAATTGTGTATATACAGGTGTAACCCTTAACATTTTGCAACTTTCAAATTAATTATTACAAGTTTGTATTCTCGAAATTTTCAGTTAATACGAGTGTACAGGGGAATCCAAAGTTTGCTTACATTTTTAACAATCAATTGGTTCATTTAGTCGAAAGTAACTACTGAATAAGATTGTTATATTCTCTAATAGATCTTGTTGTTGCTGTTATTCCTGACCGCTGTTGAAAGTTTACTTACATTTCTCTAGTGAATGTATATCATCTGGGAGATTGTCAATTAACTGAATGAGAGGTGGCGTCATTTACAATCGTCTTTCTAGGGAATAACTCCGACCCACCCCTTCTCCGCATCGTGCATGGCGGCGGCGAGTTATCTTATATTATAGACCGACAAGAGTGTTTCGACCAGGGTGAGAAATCAGTAGGCTGCCACAGGTAAAGTATATAGAGATTATTGCATAATAGATTTTGAAATACTTTCTTGCGAAGTGCCATGCGTACCAATTTTTGCATATCAATTTTTATTACTACACAAAATTCAGTACGGGCTTCAACAATTATGACGGTCATCACCACTGATATTTATATATCAAATGGTATAATATATATAAATAGATACCTATGTATTTAAAAATATAACATCAGCCATGTTGACTAGAACTCTCTAAAAATTCCTTTTTGTAATAAATATATTCTAAACCTACGTAATGTACAACAAACACATAAATTCGAATTTATTTAAAAAGAACCTGTTCATATAATCATATATTTCAGACGAAATTCTCATTGCGAAAATATGAATAATTATCGAGGTTATGCGCTTTGGCGGTCTTCTCTTAAGAAATCATATTTGTCCTTTCCACTTCTGAAATAGCGAAATATCCCATTATCAATCCAATTAGCATACTTAATTGGCTATATGCGCGCCGACCAAAATAAAACGTTATCGATCCTGGGCCCACTCGTGCATCTACTGGACTTCACGTGCACCTATCGCATTTCCCTTTCTGAAACTTTACATCGGTGGTCGACTAATTAAAATGATTAATGACTCGTACTCTTGTCCAATTTAATCAACTGTGCACATATACGTTTAATGTGCTCTTACAACAGGATATTACTAAGAGATAACTGAATTAAGAATGACAGTAAATACAGCAAGTTGAACACGGTTACTTAAGTGTACAAGTATTTTACTAAGAAAAGAATACAGCAGATAAATATGAGCATAAACCTGCTGTCAAGTATAAGTACCGATATAATGTATGTAAGGAAATAATGAAGTGGATTTATGAGGAAAATAAATTATGACAAATGTAAATGTTTTAATTCTTGCAAATAAAATTGGGTAGCCAATAGTATAAATAATAAAACACAAATAAACATACAGGTGCAGTTTAAAATTTCTAATCTAGACTCGGTTTTATTCACTGGCTGCAAATCGCGAATTTCTCTTTCCATCTTATATACTATTGTAGATGGATATAAAGCACAGGTATGCAGTGAAAGCACAAAATAGGAAACAATTGTTTCTTATTCTGTGGTAAAGGTGTAATATATGTGTGTAAACTGTATTTATTCGGCAAGGTAAGGTCAGAAGAGAGATTTAAAATATATAGAAAATGCGATTCAATACTGAAATTTTTTTTAAGACTGTATTATATATTTAAAAAATTGTTTTTTATTAGAGGTATGTCCAAAAAGTAAGAACACCGATTTTTTTTACATTTATTATACATACTAAAAGCCGTTCCACAAGCTCTTTTTAATACGAGCGATTAACACGGCACAGCTATACCCCAAAATTGACGAATTGGGGAGCGAATGATCTGAGAAGTGCCACGCTACGGGAACTCAGGTCCCATATCCCGTAGGCTATTTTTCATGTTTCCGATAAGAGAGCGAACCCCCGAAAAGAATTGTTGAAAATTTTCGGACATGTAGAAAATCACGCTGCCAATTTCTTCCCCGTAAGGAGGAGCCTATACGAAATTTCGAAATTCAATATGGAGGTCGGCGAGCATAGCTGACCATGACACCTTGAAGTCCACGTTAGGTTGAGTCAAATGTTACAGTATAAGTCAAAATTGATGGGTGTAAGACCAACTGACGTTTTATTAACGTTGGCATGCCCACGAAAATGACACAATGTCAGAACCAGACAGAATAGTGTCAGTCATGCGGAGCGCTTCAAGTAAAGGTCGAATTTTGACAGGCGATAAGTTTGGAGTAATCATATTTAGAAGAAAGGCCGATTACACGAGCCCTCTCGTAAATTAAGGTAGAAAGACTTGAAACCACAAGGTCAATGACTTCATACGAATATGTATCGAGTAGCATTTACAGTCTCAAATGTTTGCAGGTTTTGTTCGTTAAATACTGGTGTATACTAAATGGCATTAATAGAATATGGACCTAAATACATATTGCTGTGTGCTGTACCAGCATCATTTATTAGATATAAATGTAATTTTTTTTTTTATATTCGATGTATGAACTTATTTCTCAACAGCACGTACTTTGTAAGTACTTGTGAGTTCTAGCAGTGTATTCAGTCCCTTCTGTCTCCTGGTAAATCTCTTGCTTAGTATTATTCTGGGATAAAGTTATAATTTTTTTTTTAAAGAAAAGTCTAAGTTTATATAAAAATCATATTTGTATATTTTTATTAGAATATCAATTATAGATAGCATCGCTATATTATATCCACATTAAAATTTATAATACACGTAATAGAAAGAAAACATTCTACCATCTTTCGGTTATAGTGTTTTATAGAATATATATATTTATAATTGAGATATTTATCCTGTTTTAGACAACGCAAAACTCGATTCCCAATAGGTAATCTGTTAGTATTGAGCTAATTCTATTTTACCAGAAACATTATATTTACACGTAATGCCCTGATAATCTAGAAGTTCGCAATGGTTAATGTTCAAAGATTGGCCCGAATTGACCACTAGCCCCAACCATTCGCACGTATTATAGCTAGCGCTTCAATATCTCCACAGAGAAACATTCCCTTTTTATATATTATTATATTTTTGAAATTTTAAATTAATGATAAAATGCGAAAAATTAATGATGCCTGATAATGTATACGAGAATAAACATTCGCACGTAGTATTCTCCGATACACCCAACACCATTAATGATGCTTTCTGTATTATAAAAAAAACTAATGAACAGGATAATATCTATTTAACTCATACTGCTCACCGTTACACTAGAATAAACATTTTCACGTTGTATTCTCAGAAACACATTGCAGCATTAATAATCCTTTATAATTTAACAACTTACCTTGTTTCATCAAATATCGATTCAAACTCTGCCTTAGGCATCTCCATATTTAAATATAAAATTATCAAAAAGAAAATTATTCTAAATAAAAATGAAAATGAAAAATTTAAAGTATGTTCTAATACAAACTAAATACTTATACGTCTAATCGTAGTGTATTCAACCCTATGTTTTGATTTTTTGTTAGCTTTCAAAAATTGTCTTTTTCCTTCGATGTCAAAATAAGAATTAATTCATGTTCATTCCTGCTTTTCAAATTTATAACCGAAACAAAAGTCACAAAAGAAACTGTCGATCGCGCCCTCCTTCTAACTAAATTTTAGGTTGGTATTAAAGCATCCTTGATGGACTCTCTGCTGTTCATTTTCTGCAAGTTGTCGTTGTCACACTAACACACACGCACATATTGTCTTTAGCAGTTCATCCATCAAACGTCAACACTTCAAACCGTTTTCTTATTTAAAAGTCTTTCACTCAATTGTTCTGTATCTCCAACGGTAGGTGTATTTTTCTTAATACAGTCCCTCCTTGTATTTGTTTATAAACTTATCGCTTTTCTCATTATTTGTTAGATACTTTCTTCTCCCATTCGCTAACATAATCCTTAATTTTCTTTTAAAAATGTCTGAACCTGGTAAAATCGGAAACACATTGCAGATGACAGGAATTCTTCTTCCCATATCACTTACATTACAACGATTAGTCGGTTCCACCACGTCGTCTTTCATTTCTACCCAGGATTTCACGATAATACATTTATCTGCAAGAAACTATAAACAAATTTTATACTATATTTCTCTTTGTAGGTCTCAAAACCATACAAGATTTCCACAGTCTATGAAACTTCTGTGTTACAGATACAAGTTCAAGAATGTATATTTTTATTCATTCAGCTGTTGTTTGTATAAAACATTATTGCTGACCATTTCGTGTTAGAATATTTAACTTATATCCTTTTTTATTTATAGGTAGTCATAAGTTTGAGGTAACTTTTATATCCTTTAAGCATGATTTATTAAAATCCCTCTTATAAAATTTGTCACATTGTGCACGTTTTAAAGTTACATTATTTATTCTGCAATATTCTCGTCTCGTGCAAAACGAATGTGAACCTATTCATATAGTTTTATAGTGTTTGAATGACTCACTCTCTTTTATTAGGTTTAAGTACCTTTTTATCTTTATTTTGTTCCTATTTAATATTTAATTTAAACACTTATCTAACCTATAATGTAACAAAAAAATCATTTGGTATTTGAATTCTTCATATTTAAATACATATATGCAACCCATCATACCCTTGTGTTATTTGTATTGTATGATGTTGAAATTTTCAGTAAACATTCTTTAGACTTAAATTTAATGTTTTCTTCAACACTTAAACTAGTTCTATTATTCTTATTTTTAAATATGCAAGGATCACGGCAATATGTCTTAATGATACTTCCTGTATTTTTCTTTTGTGGGTGGCCACCTCACGACTTTCTTATACGTATGAGCGTTTCAAATTATGCGAAAGTTGCTCTAAATTGTTCTAATACCTTTATCTTCTTATAAAAATAAACGTGTGAGTAAGTGTGTTACTTCATATCCAAATTTTAAGAATTTTTCATACAAAAATTATCCATAATCCTATTCTAAGTACTTATATTCTCTTAATATACCTCTATAGAATGCATACATTGAAAGATATTCGAGAAAAAGTCCTACTCGCTAAGAGTAAAAGTGTTACTTCCGGTCCGAATTTTGAAATTTCATTTATACAAAAAATATTCCACAGCCAGCTCGAAATCTTAGCTGTGATGATTGAATATGCATAATAGGAGGGAGCTTCGGTGTTTGACTTTGTATAACAAAGTTATTACATTGAAAGCACCGCCATATTTATATTCAGAATGGATGTTCATAACGTTGGCACGAGATCTAGAGGTAGAATTTCTCAACCACCGCATAAAATCGCCTTATATCAAAGATAATTTTCACATCAAATTTATTGTAAATATAACGGAGTACCTGCTGATGTCTTTCTGGCTCATCTTTCCGAACTTCTATGAGGAAAAAGTTATTACATGGACAAGGTGTTGATGCTTGTTAGTAAATATGTTCAGTAATTTTGACGAATTGATAGATTTGGTAAATTTAGTGAGTTTAAAGTTTAATCATCCTGATTTTTTTTGTGTGTTTTTGAAAACCGTTAGAATTTCAGATTGAAATATTCGTTTTCTTGCCATTTTTTCAGTGGTGCGTTATCGAATTTTTTCCCTTAGGCACTCGCTATAAAATCACAATCTTTTCTGGTTCAGGATCGAAGGTTAAGTTGTAAAGCAGCATTCAACTGCTAACTTCGCCTTGCGATTGCAACTGTTAATTATTAACTTTAACTTTTAATATTGAAATTGAATATCAGTGTATTTATGTTGATTATACGGGATGTCCCAGAAATAAAAAGTAGTTAGTAGCAGAAATCGGAAGCTAGATTGTGTAAAAACGTACCTTCAATATATCAACCATTAATTACTTTAATTTTACACTTGCTAGAAAAAAATAATTACATTCTTGATATTTACTGTAATAAAGGCTAGAAAAACTACGATTTATTGAATATTCTAAAATAATAATAATCAGCTGTTTCCGACTACAAACATATTAAAGAGCAATAACCTTCCTATTTTAAAAATAAAAACAATCTTTTATTGTCTGCAATAAAGTAGGTTGCCCATCTGGGTTAACAACCGACTACATAGCTGCGTTATCTAGACGCATCGGGCAAAAAATATGTTTTATATGAATGAGTACGATTTAACGTATTTTTTCCCGTTTTATACAAATAAAAGCGTATTTTTCTATGAATGCGTGTTCGTTTCTATTTACAAATGAGCATTCTTACGTGTATTTACAAACATACATTCTGTTCCAGGTCCGTAATGTATTTTTTTTTATCTAAAAAACATAGAAAATTAAATTTTTAATTTCTTCGTTATTGCGGTATATTTGGGCCTGTTTCTGTTCGGACTTTACATACCTGCTACTCCATCTTTTTATTTCTGGGACAACCTGTATACAATATATATGAAATCTACTTTTTCTGGTCTACCGATTTCACTGAAAATTTAATCAGATCTCGAGAGGGAGATTATACTCGTAAATACAAAATTTCGAATTGATAGCTAGAGCCGTACAACGTATAAGAAAGTAAAAACATCCCTCGTAGTCAATCGCAACCTTAAACGAATGAACGAAATGAATTGGACTATCTAATAAATAACAAAGGGGGTGATAACAAATACAATTCTAATTATATATGTACATATATTTATGTGACATGTGAGTTATGCTATGCGGTAACATAGAATTATAGTTGGAAAACTTGTCAATTTAAATTCTTTAATACCTGTACGTGTAGTTATACATATAATTATCTCAACATATCGTTGTTTTTAATTTTTTTTTTTTGAGACGTTGGAATTTCTATTAATGATATGACAGCATTTCATGATCTGTGTTGGATATATACACACCAAAGGTATGTAACAATTAACTTAGAAACACAGAACAACTCATAGAACGATTATTATTCAAAAATGACATAATACTTTTCGTGGAAAATTGTCATTGACAATAGACTTTTTAATTCTAATTGTTTATGATAAATGTATGAGTAGTCTGCTTCTAGGTTACACTATTAAATTAAAAGTAAAATATTTATGTAAATGATATTATTTTTTCCATTTCCAACCTGTTTAACGACAAAATAGTGTCACATTATCCATATTCACAGTTACACGTAAATATATATGCTCATTGCGTCATAATGACGACTAAGCGAGATTATATTTCAGGCACGTCGTCAACAATGTAAATATACAAAAATATAACTATTTATTATTTTTAATAAAACAGTAGTAAATGTTGATTACGAGCTTTTTCTCTTTCTATGTACGTGATAAAATACATGGTGATATGGTATTTAGAAATTACTGTTGGTATTTTCCCGAGTGAAAGTGTCATCAACTTTCAACAGAAAAATATCTTAATAGGGTTTTGGATTCAGAGATATCACAAAATTGTTCGATAAGTTAAGCTTAAGACGAGCGTTTACCAACAAATAGATATATATATATGCAACTTATATTACTCGCGGGACGGCTAGACGCAAGGGGGTGTGAGTAGGTGGAGGTAGACGATATTAGGTTCTGTCATAGCGCTTCGGTTTTATACACAGATTCCGTCATAGATAAAGGAATACTATAGATGGGAAACATAATGTATAAAGAATGAGTACTTACGGAACTGTTGATGATAATAAGCCAATTTTCGCTTGCCCATAACTGTTATATTATTATACACTCGAATATTATAGGTATATATGACATTTAAATGCGAGTGACAGTTTGTAATTAAACTGTCACTCGCATGTAAGTCTGCAATAGCCGACCAATTCCGATAGATTTTCGTCTTCGCTAGGACCGGTAGAGTAGAGATACCGTAAAGTGGGGATAGACGACGCGATTAGCTTGGTAAAACCTCGTGTAAAATGTGTGTGACAATGTTTACTGTTTAATGTTTTTTATCTTTAAAAATAATTACATAAATTTGATTTTTTCTTTATATCGTACATCAAATGTGCAGCTGGCGCGTAGAGGTCGTTTTTTTTTCTTTTGTGTACCAGCCTTAGTTAGTAGACATTAATCAAATTCATGCATTTTTATGGTTATTTCTAAAACACATAACTTTCTTAAGAAAATGAATTAGTAGAAAAGCTGACCTTGACATTATAAATTTATGTCTTTTGCACCACTAACCCAAATTTAAGATTCTAAAATTACAAAATGAGTTTAAAAAACGCGAAACGGCGGTGCCTTAATTTTCGATAGGTAAACGCCCCTCTTAATACATTGTTATTCGTTTTTTTTCTCAGCGTAGAAATTTCTAATATGATTTTTCTACTTTGCACTGAGTAATTAATTAGGTAAATATTAATTAGAAAAATTTACCCAGGGTGAGGCTCGAACTCACTCCTCCCAATTGCAAGTCAGGCGCGCTAACCAAGTACGCTACCTGAGCTGTGTGAGTTCGGGCCTTCTTATTCGTCTTTGAATCTCCTCAAGAAACAAATGTAATTATATATTTGCCTGCAGTGCGGACAATGTGTAAAATTTTAAATAATTTTAAAACTCGTTATTATTTCTCCATTCAATGCATTTAATCCTTTCAATCAATTCAATCTAATCAATTCTTTCTATTCATTAATTATTTATTTCACTAGACTAAAACCTCATGTAAAATGTGTGTGGCAATGTTTACTGTTTAATGTTTTTTATCTTTAAAAATAATTACATAAATTTGATTTTTTCTTTATATCGTACATCAAATGTGCAGCTGGCGCGTAGAGGTCGTTTTTTTTTCTTTTGTGTACCAGCCTTAGTTAGTAGACATTAATCAAATTCATGCATTTTTGTGGTTATTTCTAAAACACATAACTTTCTTAAGAAAATGAATTAGTACAAAAGCTGACCTTGACATTATAAATTTATGCCTTTTGCACCACTAACCCAAATTTAAGATTCTAAAATTACAAAATGAGTTTAAAAAACGCGAAACGGCGATGCCTTAATTTTCGATAGGTAAACGCCCCTCTTAATACATTGTTATTCGTTTTTTTTTCTCAGCGTAGAAATTTCTAATTTGATTCTTCTACTTTGCACTGAGTAATTAATTAGGTAAATATTAATTAGAAAAATTTACCCAGGGTGAGGCTCGAACTCACTCCTCCCAATTGCAAGTCAGGCGCGCTAACCAAGTACGCTACCTGAGCTGTGTGAGTTCGGGCCTTCTTATTCGTCTTTGAATCTCCTCAAGTAACAAATGTAATTATATATTTGCCTGCAGTACGGACAATATGTAAAATTTTAAATAATTTTAAAACTCGTTATTATTTCTCCATTCAATGCATTTAATCCTTTCAATCAATTCAATCTAATCAATTCTTTCTATTCATTAATTATTTATTTCACTGAAGTCATTCAGTTCATTTCTGCTCGAATTTTTCCGACGATACAAAAAGCACATATGAAAATTACAAAGAATAGCTCAAATAGAAAGAAAATTCTACTTGAGCTATTCTCTTTAAATTTTCATATGTATTATATGCTTTTTGAATATTCTTTGTAAATCAAAGTATTTTGGTCGATGCATAGTCATTGTGTTACATAAATTAGATGCCCTTGAAAACTATTAGTGACTCACCAGAACATATACTTTGGAATATCTTCCCATTCACCGTTCTAGAAATATCCTATACAAAAAATCATTAATTCACACTGAACTACGACAAAAAACGCCATCTGGCTCATATAAAATGCGTAAGTTTCTTACTAGTAGCAGCTGTTAATATAAATTCATATAACTCGCTGCTTGAAAATTTCAAAAATACATCACCGTTATTGTTTACATGAAATAAATATGGTTTAAATCTTTAGTTGACGATTTCGCATTAAACATTCGCTTTAAAAAAATATCGATAGCGATATGCTATCCAAACATTGGGATTTTCATCACTACACCAGGAATAGTTTTGTGATGATAACACACAGTTAATGGTTGCTTTGTCAAATAATCTTCAGCATATCATTGAAACCAGACACAAAATAAGGATAACATATCAAAACTTATTATTAAATCTTTTTATCGAAGCATTTTAAAATAATGAGATTAAACTTGGTTACTTTTAACAGGAAGGAGTTATAGCACATGTTGCACGCACAAAATTAAATTTTCTCAAGCAGTTCTTTGGAATAGATTAATAAATAGGATCCGGTAGCCTATTCAATCTCCAGATCTCACACCGTTTGGTTTATTCATATTTGGATTTTTAAAAACTAAGTGTACTCTGAATACAGAACGTAATTACGGAAGCTGTCAACAATATTACCCCTGGAATGCTACATAATGTTTTCAATCTATATATATAAATCAAAAACATTTAATTTGTTAGTTATAAACTCGCTGTTACATTTTTTTCTGTATCTTATACCTTATCAGCGTTCTATAATTTTTGTTGCATTTCCTGCGAGTAACGCTGTACATTTATCTTGAATTCGTTCGCGCCAAGTCAGGTCACGCCTAGAATTAATCTTTTGTTTACTGTTGGAATTACGTATAATTATTTACTGCGGGTTGTGGAATTTTCATCTGATTTATTTCTATTTAATTACCTCGTGTAATTAAGTGGTTTCCTTCATTTTTAATTAACTTAGGTTATTTTTCCTTCAAATTGCAGCAGTAGCGCCATCTTGTGTGTGTACCATTGGTTATGCTATTAGGTGGCATTAAGAATGTCTTTCCGTTGAATGTTGTTATATTCCTTACGTCGATGCCTAATTATCTGCGACTATTTCTAATTAATTATTTCTTTGTTTTGTTCTTATGAATCTGTCCCTTATCCGTTAAATATTTTATGTAACAATTCTCTTTCAACTGGTCAGATGTCGCTCCACATTGAGCGGGTGCCTACTTCAACCGCTACCTCGTTTTCTGTCATTTTCATTCTTCCGTTATCGATCGAACTATTTAGTTGGATTACAAAAGCGATCTAATTACTTCATTCAGTGCTCACTGTATAATTAATGGACTGTATTTGTCTAATTACCGTACAAGTCACACGTTTAAAATCGTGGATGTTTAACAGTGGCAATATATTTTTGGTAGTTACTTAGTTTTTTTTGCTGCATTACGCAGGATTTAATTACTTTGAAGTACATATATATAATATATACCGATAGGTCCAGCTCGGAACGGGCCATAGTCAGCAATGAGTGGCAACACCGAAACCCCCACCGAAACCCCTCTACCCGCAGCAGCAGCACATTGCAGTTAAGAATTTAGTAAGACTTAAACCGCGCAAGGATATAGTCGTTTGCATATTCGTTCTGTAAACGTAATTTGCCCATTTGTTTCAGACATAATAAGGTCCAATTTATTATTATTATTGTATTCTTAGCTGCTACGGAAAAGTAATTTTAAGTAATAAAAAAAACAATAACGTTTTCTAAAAGATAAAAGTAAAAAAATCAATAATTCTACAAAATAAATTCAAATTTTAAGAAAGTCACTGAAAATAGGAGCACGCGGAGTGGTATCGTACACACGTTGCCACATAGCACGTTCCATACGTATATTGTTGCCTATGTATGGCCCGTTCCGAGCTGAACCTATCGGTATATGGATCGGTAAGATTTCTAACTTTTCGTAATTTCTTTCCAGTGATTAATGCTTGTTTCGTGTTTTCCTTTTTTAGCTTTTTATTCTATGTCGTACTGTAGTACACATTTTTGTACGAATATGTTTGTGGGTTCCGGAAGTACCGCCGCTATCACGTTAACCTTTCATCTGCTAAGCGCGTGGGGGTTTATATATATATGGGAATATTTGGACCATCTTCCGCCCCTGTTGGCATATTTCCATCATTTTGGACCCGGAATTAAACTATTTCTTGTGAGGGTGCCTGTGGATCTGATGTCTGGAGTGGCTCAATTACACGGTCAAGATATGTATATAGATAATTGTTTTGATTGGAAATTTATTTATCTGTTTTGTTTTAAATTAATTTCATTGGCATAAGTTGCACTGTTACCTGTAATCTTAAATTCTTTAACGTTATAAGTGGATCTTTAAGATTCGACAAGTTTTTGTGTCCGAAGCCAAACCGATCGGCTTGATTAAAGATTTATAATTTAATTCACTTCTATAATTTTTGTTTTCATAAGTTTCATAGTTTTATAGTTAGCTAATTTGTTTTTTTTAATACACATATACATTGTGTTATGTTTGTAGAGGCATTAATGTAAAGCGAGATCTCGTTCCGCCCTAATTTCTTTTGTAAGTTAATTAATTAATCAGGATTTGAATGTATACAAGTTTTTTTTTTGTTTAAAAAGATTCAATTTTTCTCAAGTGCTCTCTTGCGGTTGCCAGACCTGAATTTTCAATTTTTAAGCGCATTTATGCTCCTTTGGCGATGTATACATACTTTAAATTTAGATAGTTGTTTATTTTTAAAATTTAATTTGTATTATATATAGGGTGACCCACCCAGTTGTGGGATTATTATAATTTTCTCTGTGCATCTTAGCATTATATGATTCCATACTACTAACAATAAAATTGTTATTGTTATTTATATCGTGTATGAATGTCTTACTATACCTAGTGTTTCTAAGTTATTTTCGCTGTCGGAATAAGTAACTTATTGGAGTAGGGCTGAAATAGAATGACAGCTGGCGCCTGAGAGTCATCCACCTTCAGTATTCTGAGTGACCCATCCCCTAAAACCGAGAGTTAGAGGGACAGGCTTCACCCCATCTTTTCCAACGCACACTAGGGAAGTAAGGTAAGGCAGGTTGAAGGTGACGCACAATAAATTTCCGAAGCTTTCATAAATTTAGTTGGACGAAGCCACAGGTGTGAAACTCCGACAAACGGGCACATCTCTAATTTTCGACCAGATGACATTTTTTCTAGTTACTGTTAGCGCCATATGTGCCTCCCTTCCTGCCAGGACAATCCTAAGGCGAAGCGAGCGTAACATCGCAAACTACGTAATCGATTTTGATAAAAATGTGTGTGTGTGTTCCTTGTGTTATGTGGAAGGTTGTGATCGTTTTTTTCAACTTCTGACGGAAAATATTAAATAATTAATAATATGTTTCTATAGGAAACGAAAGACACACAGTCGGCGCGTCATATACACACACACTATCGGCATGCTATATAGATCACCGGCTATGTGCCTTTCGTCCAAAGACGCTGGAGTGATAGATTGACTGCAATAAAATATCATTGATTCGTTGTTTAGCTGTAGAATAAACATAAATTGTATATCGGTTAATGGCAGTAAACATAAAGCAAGTTTTAATTATTCTATAGAATGTGGGCGAACAATGCCGGGCTACGGGCAGCTAGTACTGTACAAAAGGAAGAGCAAACTTCTGGTCGACTTTAAATGGTCAACACTTGAACACTTGTTATAATTTTACAATTTAAATAACTATTCTAAATGTTAGTGTAATGCAAAATACAGATTGTTAATAAAAATAATAGAGTTTTGAATAAATTACAAAATGATTTAAAAATAATGTAGTTTAATTAAATTGCTTTGACAAGCATTCTTATTTTTTTGAATGCACTTTGCACCGCCCATGGTAAACAGTAGACGGGCGGCAGATATTCAGTGTCTAGTACCAACTTTTTAAAATAAGGTACTAAGCCGCAATTCAAAACATCTTTCAATCAATTTGAATGAATATACGATAGTTTATTCTTTAAACTTGCTGTTAAGCGGACACCAACGGTTCACAAAATTTTGTTCGCTTAAGAGAGGTGCCCGATTAAGAGAAAAATATATTACATAAATGCTTTTAAAAAGGTTATTTATTAATAAAAACTACAAATTTGTGTGACAATTTTTACTGCTTAACATGGAATCATTAAAAAAAGTTTCTGCATATTTTTAATGAAATATTCTAACATAGAACTTTGTCGTAAGACAGTGTTTTGAGTTAAACAATTCTGAAAATGCATTTCGAAATCTATCGTTTTTAAATCATTGTTCATTCTAGAAAATAACTTTAAGTCATTCATATTTTTAAGAGCCTCTTTGTAATAGTTTATAGCTAACATTTCTTGATACAAATTTTCTTCTTCATCATTAGACTCATCCATTGGATCGTCTTCAATAATTGTTGTCGAAGTTTCGATAATTTCATCTTCTGAAACTAAATTCTCGTCAATATTCATGTATTCCAGAGGGTCATCAAACTGATCAACAACTCTTTTCATACTTATTAAATATTATTTGACCACGGAGAGCGATAAATTATCACAACCTATCTAAACAAATCTGTTTTTGTTACCAGTTCATTTGCAGACGAAACACTCTCAATTTCGGCTAAAATACTATATTAAATTTTAAAATTTTGCATTGATTCCTTGATCAAGAGGCAAGAGGTTGGCAGCATGCTATGGTATTTGTACTGGAAAACGTGCCAAATTATTTTTTTTTAATGCACAGGGACGTTCCGCTTTTCCGATAACAAGCAATTGCTCCTTTTCACAGACCATGCTTATACAAGGTGATAACATTCTTTTGACATCTTTCCGCTTACACCTTTAAGCGCAAAAGTCTTATTCGTTGATAAATGCAAAAAGTCCGGTTTCGTCCGCGTTGAAAACTTCGTTTAATGATGGAAGTTTTTCGAAGAATTGTATCACGTCTTTAAGGTTGACAGCGGCTTCTCCGGAAATCAATCTAAAACTGATGTTATGACTAGGGAGCGGAATCGAGCGAGCTACACTACCACGGAGCCACAGCCGTGAAAAGAAATAATGTAAACAACTGCGTGTTGTTTACATTATATCTGAATAGCACTAATTCATAGGGCGAACTGTAACATCTGTTTACTCCAGCGAATCAGAGAAAAAACTGCCATAAAATAAGGAATTTTATGAATAAAATCCTTTCTTCATCGGCGTAGGTACAAGGGTGACGAGTTCTTAAAATTTATTATATTTACCTTATATTTCGCAATATAATATGTATGTTTCAATAACATACGCGTACATTTTTAGTTATCATTTATTTAGATCTAGAACGTTGTTTATGTTACTTTTTCTGAGATAAAAATTAATTGTCGGTGATTCCGAAATTTATTGCAAAGTCTGTAAAATATCGTCACTTAGCTTTGCTAAAACATACACAGAAATAGTTTTCATACAGAGAATTTCGATAGTTTACAAAATTTCGTTACATGTTTAAATGACGATGCTCGAAGTATTTCTGAGTGCAAGGAACTAACACAAATCCAAAATTTAAAAAATCAGTTGTTATTCCTTCAGGAACACTTTGGAAATTTGCCTAAACTAATGACATATTTTGAAAATTGAATCTCAAATTAAAAAATGAGGTGTGGCCACCACACGACTTTCTTATACGTATGAGCGTTTCAAACTATACTATATTTTTTTTACACAAAAATTATTCAAAATCCTATTCTAAGTACTTATGTTCTCTTAATAAATCGCTATAGAATGCATACCTAGCAAGATATTCGAAAAATGAGGTGTGGCCACCACACGACTTTCTTATACGTATGAACGTTTCAAATTATAGAATTTTAAGAATTTTTTTATACAAAAATTATTCAAAATCCTATTCTAAGTACTTGTATTCTCTTAATAAATCTCTATAGAATGCATACTTTGCAAGATATTATCAAAAAAGTGCTACTCAATAAGAGTAAAAGTGCTACTTCCGGTCCGAATTTTGAAATTTCATATATACAAAAAATATTGCAAATGCAGTTCTAAATACTTTTGTACTCTTGATAAATATATATAGAATGCATAACGTACGACATATTTGCAAAAAATCGATATTCGATAAGAGTAAAAGTGGTAATTCCGGTTTGAATTTTGAAATTGTTTTTATGCAAAATATATTGAAAATTACGTTTTAAATACTTTTATACCCGTAACGTACCTGTCTAAAAAGCATGACATCCGAAATATTCGCAAAAAACTGATTTTCGATAGGAGTAAAAGACCTACTTCCGGTAGCAGCTTCGAAAAACTTGTTCTCAATTTTAATTTCAAGTACATATGAATTCTTTATAAATTTGTTTAAATTTAGTAGTTGACGAAATATTGGCAAAATTTAATTTTTTCACTGAAGTAAACTGCTACTTCCGGTCTACCGATTTTACTGAAAAACTACTCAGATCTCAAGAGGGATATTAGACACGTAATTACAAAATTTGGAATTGATATCTACAGCGGTTATCGTGGTCACATAGAGACACACAGAAATTTTTTAAAAACATCTTTTTCGGTATCAGGGGACTTCAAAACGTGGACATCTGCAAAAATCTCGAAGTCGAAAATTTCACATTACTTCCTTATACTACGTATAAGAAAGTAAAAATGGATTAACCACATTAGATGTGGCTATTAATAATTCCAAGTGACTTAGACGCAGTTTTTAATAGAAATCCAGGTTTAATAACATTGCGGCAATTGTGTATGCTAATGTAGAAGGGACGTTTTCTATCTACAAGGATGTACTTAATTCAAAGAGAACAAGTCTTACAGAAGAGAAAATGAACAAATAGTAGGGTATTTTGTATTTTATAATCACCAGCCACTTGTTATTCAATTATATAAATAAAATTAAAACCTCTTTAAAAATACAACATTTCAATAGCGCGCCCATGGGCGATGAGTCATGACTCGCTCGATTCCGCTCCCTAGTTATGACGTAACAGGAATTTTTCGAACATCCGGATGATGCACTGAAATTTGAATAACCCAAAGAATTGGCGCTGATAATGGAATGTTTTTGTTTCGAGCTTTCTTTGTAGCGTATGTTATCAATTTGCAGTCCTTATTTTGTCAAGAAACTTCGTTTTTGATTAACATCGATATTTGACACCCACTTTGTAGTTAATCTATGCTTTTGTCGAATGAGTTTTTCCTACTTTAAAACGTTTGGCCAGATTGCGTACGCTAAGTTTTTCTTTTTCGTAAACATTTATTACGTCCATTTTTTCTTTTAACGATATAAAACGTTTTTTTTTTTGAAAGGCTTACCTTGAAATGTGCAAGAATGCGATTTATAAATGCGTGAATGCTATCGAGTTGTCAGGGAATTCCCCGAACTAAATGCGTGTTGATAAACAAAACAAAGTCAGTAGATGTCCGCTTAAAGGAGATGGATTACACTAAAGTAACCCTAATGACGTGTCCGTGTCCGGTTAATGAAGTGTTCGCCAAAGGATATTTTACATGTATCAGCAATTGGTGAGAATTGGTGCCCAAACATACGTCCGGCTAATAGAGGGGTCCTCGTATTCGATTTCTTAATAATAATAATAATATTACAAGGCTGAACATCTCATAACAACTAGTTGATCCAGTGTCTGCAACTAATATTAGCATGAGACAAATTTTACATACATTAGACCAGATTTGAAGGACTAATATTGATTTGTGATAATTCCAAACCGTATTTTATAGTTTAATTCGTTTCACTTCTTTATGAAAAAATTCAAAAGTAAGGTAACTTTACCGAAAACCTTCTTAAATATTAAAATAGACAGTCGATCTCTCCCACGTTCGTTAAGTTTATGTCCAACAAAACTTGTTATAAGAATTTATCATATTTAACAAATAAATATTAAAATTTGAAGAAAGCAGTATTTTTCTGTTGCAGGTCAAAATATATTAACTCTATATTTTAATTCAAGGAAAAATGCCTCTTGCGACACTATCTTATGCTTTACGGACGCATACCTTATGCACATAATATGTAGTTAATAAATTGTTACATTTGTGGTTGACACATACTTGTCGCTAGAGATTATTAGAAGAATTCTTAATAACTTATTGCATTATATAATTAATTAAATAAGTTTATGACCTCCCATTAATTCTTATTATTAGGTATTTAAATGAATAAGAAGAAAGCTAATTATATATAAAATATGCTTGGATGTCCCCTTGATGACTTAACCTCATCAGCCTCAATACTAGCACGTGCCTTGGCAATATTAAGTGCATGATAAATTAAATAATAAAAAGTGTCAACTTTCTAAGGCTATTTAACGAGGAAGTAGAGCATTGTGTAAGAATGAAAATAATAATATTTTTATTTACCTAATAGTAACATATTAAATCTAATTACAGAACAACATAGAACAGCAGAATATACATGATTGTTACATATTATTTAACAAACAAACAAAATCGCAGTATTTAACATAAAACATAAGGAAAACTTACACGTAACTAACACAATTGGACAGCAATGTTGAAAGCGTCAGTAGTGACATAGGTAGAGTACATCGATGAGTTATTAGCATATGTTATAAAAAGACCACATACGGTGTATACAGGGTGAGTCATTAGTAGCCGCTTCTTTGATTACTCTTTTGTGTTTTAAATAAAGGAAAAAACAATTAGTGGAAGATTCATGGTTGTCATACAAAGTAAAGGTTAAATCCAACTATCCCAAAAGTAATAAGTTTACCAAAAGAAGAGCATCGCATTTCAATTTTTTAATTCCGGCAATGTCCAGTTGCAGTATTTCATTTTTTACACTGTTGGTTAACAACGAAATAAAATAAAGGTTATGTTTACAGATGCCGCCGCATTAAAAGGTGCATAAAACAATGCTGCTATCTTCAATTTAATTTACCTAATTGTTCTTATTCTTTCATTGTTGAAGCTCTTTATAAGAGTTGGCTGTAGTTTTTCAAAATCATAAATTAATGTCCTAAACTTTGTTAGAAAAAAATTAGCAGCAAAATAACGCAATTTAAATAACCTATAACTATTGAGCAACGTACCGACAATCAAAAGTAAGAAAAACAAATTTCATTAAAGATTATGTTCAACATAACAACAACTTTGTGCAACTCACGTGAGTATTCTGTTTTTTAAAGAAGTACTATCGTTGCGTAAAACGTTTCAACATATTTTTGTAAACGCTTTTCTGATATTAATTTTTAGGTCATCAAAAAGTTTTGAAAATCCGTCTGTAGCAAACGAAGATACTCTTCTCCATTAACATTTCTATCAAAGAAATAAGATCCAATTATATAACTACCCACTATTCCTGCCCACATATTTAATGCCCAACGATTTAGAAAGTTTGCAGGTGGGCTAAAGTGAGGGTTCTTATGTGTTATAATAATGAAAATTGTGACGATGAACGTATCCACTTTAATTGAAGTTGGCTTCGTCGGTAAACAACAAAAGATTGTGAAAGTCAGGATAATTTATCTGTTGCCTATTGGCAAAAATGTAAGCGATTCTGAAAATTTCTTTCATCTATCCCTGTGTATGAATATGCTACGGATGAATTACATATTTCCTAATTAATCTAGATTCTCAAATTTGACTTACATTTAACTGACTACTAATTTTCGCAAGTACCATAAACGTGTTATCCTCACTAGTTATTGATTTTGTCCGCTCTTTTCTTCATATTCAATACTTTCTGTTGACTCGAGCCGTTCCTTTATACTTTCGAAGGTTTATGGCTTCGTTTGACTTCTACCTGGGATCGCTATGCATAAAGTCTGGATGCTAGCAATGAGTTTCTTTCAGATTCACCCAAAACGTCAATCATATCTATTAACTTTACATTAGAATAATTCATTTGGATGATAACTAATAGCGATGTTTTTATAAATTTGACATAAATGTTTACCGACTTTCTTTAACAGTTGACTCAGGCAGTCGGCCGCATTCCAGCCTGTATTGGACGAATATTTGGGTGCATAGAAACGTAGTTCTTTATTTGACCGTTGATTTGTCCTATAGTGATTATCTGAGAAATTACAAAAGATGGTATAGAACATTGTTAACAAAAACGAAAGAGAATAAAAAAGGGAGCAAATTGCCACAATAAAATACCGAGTGTTCCATTTAAAAAAGTTCTTTGAGATATTGTCGGTTGCAACTTATACCAAATGATGCAGAATTTTCTTGGCTACATGCACCACCAAAGTTAATATTTTTACTTTTAAACACAATGAAAAAATGTTATTTTTCTGAACACGTGTTTTCGTCAAAAATTTCCAAAAAAAATTAATAACTCAAAAACTATTGGTTCAATTTTGAAAAAGCAAAAACAGTTAAATAGACAATTTAAAACATTAATAGAAAATCCAAAAGTATATAGAGTGAGTCATCAAAATTACGTTTCATGCATTTTCGGTGAAACCGGAAGTGCGTCAGTACTTAAAATATTTTTAGAATATGCGCCCCAAGCAACAATGAATCTTCCACTAATTGTTTTTCTTCTATTTAAAACACAAAAGAGCAATCGAAGAAGCGGCTACTAAAGACACACCTGTAGACGAGTTCCGCATTACATTTATTTTGGAACAAATTACCTGATCTTGTCAATCTCGGTGATATAAAATTAATTAATTAATATAAATTATAAAAGGATCTTATGAAACACCGATTTCTGCGAGGAAGATATGAACCAGGCTGTTTGAAATGCATGTAAAATGGTAGGAGCATTGCGGAGGCATGTTATATTAAGATGCTAACTAAATTACATAACAAAATTGTTGAAAAGCGCTGCGGAAAGCTTACCAAAGATGTGTTTTTTGCAAGACAACGCTCTTGCTCACAAGCAGCTAAATCCGCTGCAAGAAATTGATGAAATTGGTTGACCACTTGCCATTTAGCACAGTCAGATTATTATCTGATACTTATCAAAACTTAAAATGTAAAAGATTTACAGAATCAAAATAAAGAATTACTTAGAGTTACTCTATGAAGGTTCTGCTAAACGTGTAAGTCTTAGAACAGATCATGTCCAATAACTAACATTTTGAATTTAAATATTGTGGTGTTTTATATGGTAGGGCTAAATAGTTATCAATACCCCCCCCCCCCCTCGCGTGCACATACCCTAACAAAATGTTCAGATATATGTAATGCGTAATACATATACATTTATTAAAATGCTAGTTATTCCATTACTAATACGCATTCAGTTCATAATTATACTCAATAATTATGAATTTTACTGTTAACTTTTATATTCAGAATTGGCATCCGACAACGTTATTATTGGTTGAAATGTCAACCACGTTATATTTTAATAAATTTTTCCGGTTAATAGAATGACAGAATGCCAATGACACATTCGTAGTTTACAAATTCCGATCAGCTTTTAGACCTGAGCAGCAGTGAAAGATTTGCAAAGTTATTTGAGGCGCTGAATTCGAGCCTTCAATAAGTTTGTCAGTATTGATTCTACTTTTCGAGTTCTCGTATGTTGGCAGCATTGCCATAACGAATGTCAGATGACGGGGTCCCTAGATAAATCATTTTAATTGTATTCGAAACGTGTGAAAATGCACAGATGACGTTGCAAAGTCAATTCAAAACGTTTCATTACGTTTGCGGATAACGTATGTTCGGAAAAGTGCCAAAATAAAGACAAATACGCTGAGAGATGCGTATTTGCGTTAGTTTGGCTTCTCGTAACAAACACTCCCAAGCCAAGGGTGCCGAAATTGTTTCGTAACGGGTACAAAACAAATCTGTACACGGAAAGAAAGACTTTGTTGGGTCAATTGCATATTTGTCGAATGAAACATATATGTGCAAACAAGTATTTGCTAACCATAACCAAGAAAACTGTCGGAGTTTGGTGTTTATTTTCTCGCTTCAAACATGTAAAATGTTAAAATGATATAAAATTTTGCTTCATTCAAAGACAAACCTCTTAACTAAACATGTTTTTGTGTGTCAACAAACCCTTTCTTTACGCAAAGAAATAGTTAAGTTAGTGAGTGCACTAATTTTTTTTTGTGTGTATTTGAGAGAGCCCTTCTGAAATGACCATCATTATATGAGAAAAGATTGGCCAAGTCGTACTAGTTATCAGCAAGGAAAAGAAAATATCTCCTCTGCATCACTTGCGAACCCATTGAACATTTTCCTACCACCTGTTCACATCAAAGAAGAACTTTGTCAAACCGCTCAATCGTGAAGTACCGTCTTTTCAGTACTTAATCAAGTTGTCTCCCAAATTTATCATACGCAAAAATCATAGAATGACTATTTGTCGATATTCGAAAATTAATGACTGACGAAAACTTTATAAAATGTTTAACGACCGACAAGCGACAGCATGGGCATCATTTCAAAGTGTTGTTCACAGCTTTCCCGGTAACCGCAATTCCTCGGATTTGCGATTAGCTGCTCTTCATTTCTCATTTTTTACTTTCATTATTTGAACAAAATAGCCATTAACTATCGAAAGTCGTAAAAAAATATGTATTGAATGTCTCAAATGTCGAAAATTAGAACCCATTCAGCACCCAACTTACAGCTCACAGATTGAGAGCTGACCGGTGAGATGGCCCTCCCACAATATGCGCAGTGGATTCTTATAATATTAGGATAATCACGAGTAGTCTGGAAAAATTGTCAAGCGTTACACATCGAAGTGCAATATGTTTCCTATATATGTACCTCTTTTCAGTATATTACAATTTCTTATCTGCATTTACTCCTTCGTCCGGCGAATGTATGCGATGATGAACAAATGTTATCATTTCTTTTTTCCCGAATACTTTCTCTGTCTCACACTGACTTATAAGTCGGCAGCGAGGAGTTCTCCCAGCGGTCAGCACTCGGTCTGTGTACTGTACTTTGAAACAATTTTTGGTTACTCATATCCAAAACTATGTATACATACATACTTGTGTTATATACAAAATGATCTTTAATTTTAATTTTTGAGGTTTAGACAGTAATGGCGGATCTCATGTCCACTCATTGAATCTCGCTTTGTTGTTGTAGTAAACGCGTATTTTTTTTATAATCAAGTTTAGTTACTTATTTATAGTTTATATTAATCTATCAGTAAATTTAGTCCATACTTTAATTTACTTTCGGTATTATTATTTTACTATCCAAACCGCGATATCTAATGAAGACTGGAATCCTGTATTTAATGGTCATTATAGATTCAAAATATCTACTAAATCAATTTAACAGTTTTTTCCCTCTGGTAAAGCCAGACACATACTACACTGAGAGAAATAAAATGTTCAGTCAACCAATTTCTAGTTGACTCAAAAGTTTTTGCTGGTTCCCGGTGAGCAATCACTTCAGAAGTTTGAATCAAAACGTATGGTTTATCAAGTCCAAGTTGTTGAATCAATTTGCGTGTTTGATATAATACTGTATAGAATATTATTTGAACTTGAACTTTGAAAGAATGTCTCGCGTTGCTAATGCGACACAGTCAATTTATTTGAACAACAATTTACAGACTTCGATCAAAAGTTGCGAATGATTGAATCGCAGTCAATGAGCAAAAATGTTCAATCAACAATACTGGCAATAAAAAAATTAAAGTAATTGGTTCATTAGTTTGCTTCTGGTTATCTGAATAGATTATTTGTTCTTCCAATATTTTATTGGTTCAGTTAATGTGTGAATAGTCTAAAAACTATTGACTCAATAATACCAATTTTCTCAGTGTATAGCGATGCAGTTGTCGCGTACAACACAAATTCATTTTATCTGTACCTTACGTCGATTGATGAACTCTTGTCAATTTCTAAGTTATTAAGCAATTCTAACTCATCGAGAATAGAGTGTTATCCAATAAAATTTTCCCAAAAGCTGCGCCGATAATAATAATAGTAATATTAGTAAGAAAGAAAGAAATACATATAGTAATATTAGTGTTGTAGTTGTTTTTCTGATATACACAACCATTCTTTGATGAATATTTAGAATTTGCATTTATAAAAAGAGCCAGTCCTTAGAATATAAATAACTGCAGATCGGTAACAGGTGAGTTTTGTTATTTGAAAAAGCATGAACGCTTATTTAATTCATATGTCAAACATAGTTTAATAAGTAAATATCAGAGGTTATAAATCGCACCCTGTTGGTTTTCAGAGATCATATCAAGGCTCCTGCGTGTAGTTTACTTCTCCATCTATCAAACCTTTTTAACAGTAATCAATATTAATGTTTTCTTTGAAAGCAAGAACTCAACGGAAATAATAGTAATGCTCTCTTAGTACTTCTCACCTCTTTCATTTCTGAGGCTACTTCTTAAAGTAAATAGGCGGAAACTTTAGAAGATAATTCAATGCATGATCACAACTTTTTAGGTTTCCATAGCTACGCGCTCAAGATGGAGTATTCAGTTTCATTTTCTAAGGTCGTTTCTCTTGAATATTCTAAAGCCTTTTATGAAATATCCTACAAAATAACATATACGGCGACTACTTATAAGTGTGTTAGTTTGAATAAAAGAAGGTTTAGAAGAACAGCAAATTTAGAAGATCAAATTCCTAAGGTCATTAAAATAAATAATTTGGCAGTTTCGTTGGCCCAAAATAAGATAAACGCCATCAAATCTATGTTTAAATGGATGCCCTCAGTAAATCGTTTGTATTACGAGAATACATTTGCTAAAAAATAAAGTTGTATGTAACATTGAATTTCTTATTTTTGTACCTAACAGGATAACAAAGGTTTATGTTTTTTTATTTTTCTAAAATATATTACTATTTATGATATTTGCTAGTCCTTTTTAAGAACCAGTAAGCTTACAGATATAACTCTTATATGTACAATGTTTATCTATGCGAAATATGTTGCCGTTAGATTCTCATAAGATGCAAAATTTTCAATCCCGTTTTTCTCAATATGCATTTTTGGTTTCTGAGAACCATGTCATATTAGAAAAGCGTATTTTCGTCTTTATTTTTTATTGAGGTTATTTGAATAGTTTTACGTTTTCTAAGATATTTAAGTGTAAAACTATTTATTATTTATTCTCTAATTTTTCCATTACTTCTCTATTGCTGCTTTTACTGATAAGTATAAGGTATTTTTTGCTTATATTCTTCACAACTTTCTTTAGTTTTCATATTTAAATATAGTATTTATTATTAGTGTCAATTTTAAGTTTCTATTTTACTAGTTATTTTTATGTTTTAATCTATATTTCTTTATTTAATTTTGATTTTGGTCGATGGTAACCATCTTTACGATGGTCCAAAATGGAGAATATATTGTTGTCCATAATAACCATCACTTGGAAGACCGTACAAGATCCTAAGATCCTCACGGTCATATGACAGGTATCATTTTTCAAGTTTAAATTCATATTGTGTTTGTTTTAGGAATATTGTTTAATATTCAGTTGTTAAATTTGTCAACTTAATATGGAAGATATATCCAAAGACAAATGAAATTCATGTAGCATCAGTGGATTGACTGGTTTCATATATTATACCAGTGTGAACATCAAAACAAAGCTCTGTCTAGATTTTTTCACCTATATGTCAGGCAGGGGCGGGTCCAGGGGGGTGGCACAGGGGCACGTGCTCCCTTCATATTTTTCCGAACAGGCGAAATAACGCAATAATAGAAAACAACCATAGAATAATTGAAAGCAGCGGATTTGGATATTGCCTTCTTATGAAGGCAGGAATACGATGGCGGTGCAAACATGAGTGATGCGATTAAAGGTATTTAAGCAAGAATATTAAATATGCAGCAATTTGCTATTTATACCCATTATGTTATTCATAGGCTGAACTTAGCGCTGAAGAAAGCAAGTACAGTGCCTATTATAAGAAATACTGTCGGTATAATTACAAGTATAAATATTTTTTTTAAGCGAATACACCTTAAGAACACAACTTCTAAGGACGGAAAATTTTTACCAACACAAAAATTATCAAAGGCAAAAAAATTGGGAAGCTAGATGGGTTGAGAAACACGATGGGATTTAACATTTTTTAGAAATATCACCTACAGTCATCTGCACTCTGGACGAGATAAGTAGTGGTAGTTTGTATTGCTCAAGCAAAGCCCAGTGTCCATCAGCTACAATTTGAAAATTTGAGATTTTGGTAAGTCTTATAATTTAGCCTTTTTGCCAATTACGCTTCCAGAGCTGGAATCTAGACTACAGCAAAGGAATGTCAATGGTTGAGGCAGTGAAATCTGATTTAAACAGAATTCGAAACAACTCTGAAAATCATTTTAACAATATATTAGAAGAAAGAAATAGTATCGCTTAGGAAAAAGACTTTGAAATAAAGATTCCTAGATCAGTACTGTTCAACAAATTCGTGCTAATGCTCTCATGACTAGGGGCTTTCTCGAGTCTATCTGGATTTTCATAGTTCCGAACTAAATGTCCGCTTTGATAAGCAAAATCATAATTTAATAGAGAAGCTTCAGCAAGTAGTTCCAAAATTTTATTTTGAATCTAATTTCCCTGATGGAGACATCATTGCAGCCGCTCAAAATTATTTATCTGACTTAACCTCTTCAAGTAGATCCCTTTCTAATTTATGGAAGGAACTATGGATGAAATAAGTTCGCATAAGTTTGATAACCCAATGGAAGCCTTCAAATTGGCTTCAATGTTTCCTAATATAAAATGCATTTTGAAAATTCTTTGTGTCTTGCCAGTAACAACAGCCACCGCGGAAAGATATTTCAGTATTTTGAAAAGAATTAAGTCGTTCTTGAGATCGAGTATGGGTCAGGAGCGATTGAATGTGCTAAGTATGATGAATATAAACAAAGACATGGAAGCAGATCCTGAAGTGGTTCTAGATTTATTTGCAAAGGAGCACGCATGTAAATTACAATTACGTTTTATTTAAAACAGTAATGATACATGTTCAATGCCTATCCGATCCGATAAAATCCCAGGTAGTGAGTTCGGTAAAGAATATTATTATTTTAGTAAAATGTGTTTAAATGAAAAGGAACAAAACTTTCTACTTTGATCTTACTTTTTCTTCTTTACCTTTACAGTAAAATCAAAATCTAAAATTGAATCAATTGTTTTAGAACTATTGTCTGCTGTTAAGTTACAAGTCAGCAATTTAAATTTCAATATTTACCAAATAATTGTAATCAACAAATGAAAAGATTCGATATAAAGTCAGATAATTAACTACACGACTTTCTGCCCTCTCTGTCAATTTTTTGGATCCGCACCTGTTGTCAGATATACTATGGTAATACTATTTGACAAAAAATACCCTTTTAAATTTCTTGAAATATATGATTAAGTCAGTCTACCTGATTGAAGTTCAATATTCCTTATGGGGATAAAATATACACCTGTAATTTTTATGTGTTGAATATAATTTCTTTAACAATACTCTCAAAGACGTCCGAAAGTGATAAAAACAAATAATGAAGTTAATTGCTTCGCAAAGGACATTCATTCGATTCTATTCTAGACTGAAGACATCGCTTGGTAAATATCCAGTCGTTAAATAAAAAGAAAATCTATACTAATGGCAATAACACACATACATACATACAAATATAGGAATGACTTCACTTGAGTAAACATCAAATAAGTCAAACACCGCGTCGTCGATGTTGGTATCGCTAACAGGTACGTCGATGTTTGAATTATTCAATTATGTATCTCAAAAGCGAATATGTTGTACATACATATATAACTATGTGTATATATAATATACTAAAGTTATTTACTTGTATCTAAAGTAAAACTTACCCCCTAGCGAAGATGTGTTAAAGACAACTATGCGATAATCCAGATACCGGAGATTGAAAACAAACACCGAAAGTATAGAATGCAATAGAAAGAAAACACAATCGCCGATTTGCCGGTTGTTTTGTTATTATTGTTTAGAGCGCGATACGACGCGGTCAATCGTGGACTAAGGTCTAGTGTGCCTCGCCTGGCCACGGCCTGTCTAGATCACCTTGCTCGAACACGAGCCCGTAGGTGTTTCTCGTATTCAAAAGGTGGGATAAAACACATTTTATTCTTATGATGTGACGACGATACGGATTGAGTATGTTTTTCTGTCGTTTTGTGGACGAAACTTTTCCGAAGGAAATCGAGCGACTTTTTGTAGTTTGGAGACGACGAGATATTAAAAATACTTCCTCTCGCTCCAGTTTCGATCATCCGGTATACATAATGCGTACGTATTTTCGAGAGAGTATTGTGTAAAACAGAGGGAAGTTGCAAAATTGTTTTGGTCATTCGTGGAAATAGATAATTATTATAATAATATTTGCATATACGCCATTTATCTAATTCAGGCATGACATAAAAGATTCGCGTTTATATAGAATACCTAATATGTATATTCAGAATTTCGATTCATAAGGTGATATTGCGGTGCTCGTCCTTCGGAAAACTTCCCTAGCCGACCAAATGTCTTATGAACCGAGATATTTATACCGCGAGATCAAAAATTACATTGATAAAGGTTTGCCATGTGTCATACAGTTATTAATATTTCTCATTATATTTTCTCTTTGACATCTTGTAGTTTTTCAATTATGGTTTACACCACAGCACACAAAACTTACAATACCATTAACAAGCACACCTGTTCTAAAATGCGTTTCAATCATGTAAGTTTTGTGTGCTGTGGTGTAAACCATAATTGAAAAACTACAAGATGTCAGAGACAAAATATAATGACAAGAAATAACTTTGTGCCCCTTTTTAACCCCTTCGCTACCAGCCTCATAAATTAATTTAGCAATAGTATACCAGATTTCTTGAAAAATTTAATATTTTTGTAAATCGGTCTTTTTGCCGCCTAGCTTTGTGTTCAGTGCAACGATGTGTTTTGCTTATATGAAAATGTTTTTAAGCACCACACACAGTGCAGCAAGCGACAATATTGTTTTAAAGTATACCTATTCTTTTATACCATATATCCAACGATGGATACGTGGAATAACGACATACCAATGTATCCCGTATGGAAATATACATAAATGAAATAAGATAGTAACTAAGTTATTTTTTTTATTTATTCTGTGTAATTGTGAAACTGATTGAAATGCTGCACAGTACATAAAGATGGTAAATCAGGACAAATAACGCAAATATTTAAAGTTAATTTTCGTTTCTTCTCATTCTCCTCCATAAGCTTGATGTTATTGGATTTTCAACGCCTTTACTTTACTTTTTTGAAACATATCTCACTAGCAGAAAGCATTATATTTCCTACAGAGGCCATACTTCCAGTAATTTTTCACCATCTTCAGGGGTACCCCAGGGAACTAACTTGGGTCCTCTATTGTTTCTACTAGTCATGAATGATCTTCCGTCGGTGATTCAATGTCCTAGATTGCTTTTCGCGGATGATATGAAATTCTACTCCTCCATTGGATGTATCGAGGATTGCGAATTGTTGCAGGAGCAATTGTGTTCCGTTCGAAACTGGTGTGAGCATAATAGGCTGAACCTGAACGTGTTTAAATGCAGGGTGATGAGTTTTTCTCGAAAAATGAATATTATTACGTATGATTACCATCTTGATAGCTCATTTCTTGATTGTGCTCAATCAATTCTGGATCTGGGGGTGACATTCGATTCTCGTCTCACGTTTTCTGATCACATCAACAATATATGTACGTCGGCTTTACGAATGCTAGGCTTTATTATTAGAATTACACGCCAATTTACAGTGACTGATCCTATTATTACCCTATACTTTTCCTTTGTGCGCTCAAAGTTAGAATATACATCTGTAATTTGGACTCCTAATTTCAAATATCACATTAAGACCCTCGAACATGTTCCGATTCCTAAAATATCTTTACTTCAAAAAACAAGGTGAATACCCCATACAAGGTTTCAGCCATAGAGCACTTTTGGATATGTTCGACTTCGATCCACTAGATGTTAGACGCAATTGCTCTGACCTGAAGTTTCTTTACAATCTATTACATAATAAACTTGATGCACCGGAATTACTTAGCGATATCAATTTCGTCGTCCCTCGAGCATCGTCTAGATCGTCGTGTGCGATCTATTGTGAAGGATTTAATACCAACATAAAATTTTCATCACCTACAATAAACCACAACATACTACGAATATATACTGAAAGGGGAATGTAGTGGGGATTGATACAATAGGCAACTACTATCCGTCCATCTTACTTGATCTTACTAACATATGTCATTCGTTTATGTGAGTTGTTCGTGATCTGTCAAGTGTCTGTTATAGTAAAATTATGGATATGGTGTATACAATAGATGAAAAGGTTCAGATTGTAAAATGGTATTTTCAAGGCCACTCACTGATGTCTATTATAGCTCTCTTTCGGGATACTTTTGAAAATCGACCTATTCCTTGTTTGAATACCATTCATCGTATCAAAACTAATTTTGAAAAATTCGGTTGTGTTTCGCCATCGTTTCATGTGAAACCTCAAAATAATGATAACCAGGATCTCAATGTAATGATATGTGCTAGCGTGGAAAACAATTATACTCTGACAACATCACAAATAGGACAAGAACTGGATGTATCACGTGAAACTGTGAGAAGAGCCTTAAGGAAAAACAAATATCACTCTTATCATGTTCAGAAGATAAATGAAATTTTTCCACAGGAAATTATGATCGCATTCAGTTTTGTTTAGGCATAATTGAAAAATGTGCACTGAATGAAGGTTTTATTTCGAACATCCTCTTTACGGATGAATCTACGTTTTTCTTACATGGCCGGCATAATCCAGCGATACTACGATATTGGTCCAGAACAAATAAACACATTGCGTATACTGCTCACACACAATACCCACAAAAGGTAAATGTATGGGTTGGGATATTAGACAATAATATCATTGGCCCATTTTATATTGATGGCATGTTGAACGTACATAAATACTTAGATCTACTGCAACACAGTATTATTCCTTTTATACGCGGAATACCTAACATTCTAATGGAAGATATTTGGTATCAACAAGACGGATGTCCTGCCCATATAAGCAGGATTGTGCTGCAATATCTATGAAATACGTTTGAAGACCGAATTATTTCAAAACGGGGCACAATCCATTGACCTGCCAGGTCTCCTGATTTGTCACCAAATGACTTTTTTCTGTGGGGTCACATAAAGCCACATTAGAAAAATTAGAAACTGTTTGTTAACAATCACCCCCGAAAACTTGTCCAATGTACGGCGTAACTTTTATAATCGAATTGCGTATTGTTTAGAAATAGAAGGAGGACGATTTGAACATTTAATGTAGTATAATCAACCGTGAATTTTTGTTTATAAATTATTATTTTTAAGTTCTATTTATTTACTTAATAAGTATTTAATACCTTTATATTTTAACGCCCACCACTACGTCATCAGCGTGACCTTTCTACCAGATGCGTGCGCTGCCGACCGCGGAAAATTAACAACAAGAATAAACCACAAACACGCTATCAACACAAAAATCAGGTAGCAGTAAATATGCAGTAAATGTTGGTATTATTGGTCACTGTTGGTGGTAAGGACAGCCGGGAAGTTTAAAAATTTTATACCAAAGCCGTCTAATGTCCTACTTTCTCGTATACCGAAATACCGTTGCTGTTCTCTCCCGCGTAAAATATAAAGGTCCATTGACTTCGCCCCACCTTTCCCCTATTATTGCTAAGCGCCAATGACATCACTGTGCATTTTCGTAATTAACTGTGTAATACTGTATATACCGTTTATGCAATAGTTACAATGCGTTATCGGATTCATCCACCGACTTGAATTATTCGCCAATCAGCACACGCATTCACAGATGCACTGCCAACATTATTTATAGATTATAACTGCGTAGTTTTATTTACTTTAATTTTAGTCTGCAAATATACAGGGTGTTCCTAAATATCATGTACATAAGGAAGGGGGTAACTATTTGGTTTATTTTGTGCCTAAAATTTCATATAAACATAGGTCTGCAAACGCTTCGTTACCAATATGCAGGGTGTTGAAATTTCAAGAATTTTTCACTTTTTACTGTATAGCTCCTGTAGTTTTTGAGATATTTTCTAATGATTTCTAATGTCAATTGTCAAATTAATAAACTCAAGTGATTATCTGAATAAAGCCAGAGCCTGCTAGACCATTTTAAAAAATTTAATTTTCTCTGGCGAATTACAGAAAATTGTTTTCTATTTTTTTTCTCGATAACGGTCAGAGATAAGAAAAAAATATAAGAGATCAAAAAGTTTCTAAACAAGACAGAAAATTTATTGCGTATTTTAGAATCTAGCAGTGGCGCATCGCAAAAAAGTTCAGGGTGAGAAAAGAGGGCATGACCCCGAAAAAATTATTACCCTGTAGATTTACATAATCATTTGGCATGGCTAATGATGCAGGCCTTATAGCGTAACCTACCTTCCAAATTTGAACAAAATATCTCAAAAACTGCAGGAGCTATACAGTAAAAAGTGAAAAATTCTTGAAATTTCAACACCCTGCCTATTGGTAACGAAGCGTTTGCAGACCTATGTTTATATGAAATTTTAGGCACAAAATAAACCAAATAGTTACCCCATTCCTTATGTACATGATATTTAGGAACACTCTGTATATACGTTGAAATTGATGTTTTTGTCCTGTAATTAGATTGTAAATCTGTTGGGCAAATATATATTATTATTATTATTATTATTATTATTATTATTATTATTATTATTTGCATAACACACTTTCAGTACTTTCTCTTTTTCCTCTGTTTCCCTTCATCTTTTAGTTGGCAAGTGAAAATATGCTTAGGAAATTTTTGTTTAGCTGGAATAGTACAGGATTCCTTCAGCTTTCGATATGACCGGGAATATTTCTCCAGAATACCATCCAATAACATTTTTTCAAACTCTAGAATACTCACTGGCTTGTCATGAGCAATTGAATAAATCGTTCTTGCATTTGAGACCATGCTCTGAATCATATGAAAACCTATTTTTTTGAACCACGTGTAATTTTTTCTGGTACAGTCGTATGGCTCAATGTCTTGATCTATTGCGTCCACTGCACAAACTTTTGGTTGTAATGGTCAATTGGCGAAGATTTTCTAATAGATAACTTCCTCTTGGCTTTTGGTTCAAAACGTTCTTTTTCAACAAATCCGGTTTGGTGGTAAGCACATAAGCATCCCTCTTGTCCTAATAACGAATAATAAGTGTGTCACCTTTTCTAACGAAACATGTTTGCAAAGCATTTAGTTGAGTTTCTGTGAGGTCTTTTGGCACTCCTCTGGTAGCACGTATCGTCCCTGTCACATAAATGTTTCTTTGAAGGAGGAATTCTGCTAATCGTAATGACGTACGTATACCAGTTATCAATAATAATTTCTCGTCCTTCGTCTAGTAAGGATTGACATAAGTATACGACAACCCTTTCCGACATACTTAGATGTTCAGTATTGGGGATATGGTCTATTGAGTATACATATATCGGATGGTTGATATTCTAACCCCGAGTCCTGAAACGGCTCTTCTTCGCTAGAATCACTCATTTTCGACTATTTTTTGCGTCCTTGAGGGAAGTCCAAAAGAGATATGCACTCCTTAAGACAACTGAACGACAACTAAACCAAACGGACGACGCCCTAACAGTCTGCGCGCGCGTCCGCTCTCCGTACACACAAATTGATAGTGGAGGTAATTTGTTGCATATACCAGGTCCTCACATTAATATCACAATCCCAGCTCAGTGAAATAGAAATATTAAAAATAGCCTTTGTATCCTTATGGGTTACACTGGGATGTCAGAGCATCTTACCGTGCATCCACCTTTGGATACATGGTAGCGAAGGGGTTAAGCATATTGTGCGCACAAAGGAGTGTGAAATTTGGCAGTTTATATGGAGAAGGAGTACAGAAAGATAAAATTTATGTATAATATGTGTTACAAATACATTAAATTAAATAAAATAAAACATTCATTGTTTACGTAACGTTTAAATTTAAAAATTTAACGAATAAAGGTCGAATTTCGACCACTGGGCGACAACTAGTATTACGTTTAAATTTCCTTTTAAAAATCTCATCTAATAAAAATATCTAAATGTATTTGTAATTTGTTTTGTAGTTTCGAAAGTTTGAAAATTAAAATAAATTACTGGGTCTAATTAGTTCCCATTTGCCACCTTAACAATATGTTATTGCACAAATTGGCAATTTACAATTTTTTTTAATAGGTTAGGTACACCGTATTTACTTTAAACAATAGAGAAGACGCTGTCAAATGGAAATCAATATGGATGCTTGTAGCCATACTTATGCTTTAAACGTTATGTCTTATTGGTCCACTTTTCAGTAATATTTCAATTCAGCAATATTAATTCAATTGATAGTAGTTTACTTTACAACCCGAAATACTTGTTTTATTGTTATATACATACTGCTATGATATTAGTACAATTATTATAGGGTTGCCACGATCTAGCTCATAAAACAAAATTCTCTCTCTCTCAGGTTCCCTCGGCGAGACTGTACAATGTTCACGTCAGGAATCGTGATCTTAGGAAACAGTATAAAAAAACAACAAATTACTTGAAGACAAAAAAATGAAATAAATAATTAATTATCTTTTCTAAAATCTTTAATAAAAGTGAAAACAGATCAGATATAATTTATTTATTATAAAAAAACAAAAAAAAAAAAAAACTTTCATTAATAAATTCTCAAAAAAAAATCCTACCCACTAAATGACCAGATAGGATAAAAAAAACTTGTACTGACAAACGCGACAAAATTTACCTAATTAATTACTTAAAATAAATAAATTAAATACCTATAATTAAAATACATCAAATTGTAGCAAACTGATACAATAAAGAAAATTATCTACTTTAATAGCTTCTCAAATAAATATAAAATATTCTCAAACACGTGCAGGAAACAAAATGACGGCTACGAGTCTACTTTTTACAATATTAAAATTTTCTCTTATTATTATTATAAAGAATGCATTCTCTTTTCTTAAAAGTAAATACTTAACTTATATGACAGCAATAACTAATTCACTAACATGATTAAATCTTGGCTCCGTAAAATAATGAAATTATAATAAATTTTATTCAAACATCAAATATCTAATAAAAGAACTGCATTTAACGGGAGACCAAAATTTAATAATCAATATTCACACGGCAGGACAAATCAAAGTCCATACATCCCTACCACGTCTCAATAACATTCCGCACATGTATACAATATAAAGATATCAAGTTGAAAAGCGTAAATAATCTTTAGGCATCTTTTCTTTTAAATACAAATAACAAAATAAATATAAATATACACAGATTACCAAAAGACTACTACATATACCTCCCAAATTCTTAAACAGAAACCAAAATACAGTGTGTACCAAAACATTTGCTCCACAGAAAAATAAATTTGAAACAAATCAATTTATTTAATTTTACTTATCCATGATATAAAAAAACCATAGCATATCTCCAAAATAACAATTTATTAAATCTGTGCAAAGCAAAGATTTCAGAAATTTTTATTTTTCGCACACAACATCTTACTATCTCTAATGTTTTCTCCAAATACAATATAATGTCAAATTTAAAACCCTTCTCCGCACACAGAATATAATTGTATAGTACCTCACAATCTTCTTAAGGATTGTTCAAATATGGATGAAGCATACTAATGTGATATCGTCCCTTCTTAATGCCTCCATCCATTGAATAGAGCTCATATGTGACGTTATTAAATCTTCTTGTTACAATATACGGACCACAATAAGGAAGATCCAATTTAGCACACTTCTGTTGATTTCTTCTGGCAACCCTATATCTTCTAACAATAACTGTGTCTCCAATATTAAACCTAGTTCTTTCTTTGATTTTTTCATTTTCTCGGCGCACATACATCTCCCCTTGCCTTTGTAGTCTTCCTCGAACCAAATTATTTCTCTCTTCTAGATTATGAACAACTTCTCCATGCAAATCCCAGGGCCGACTAGGAGTCATTCCATTCATCAAAGTCGCTGGACACTCTTCAGTAAGGGTATTGGGCGAATTGTTCATGGAATCTTCTATCTGTTGGACATACTGGACCCAGCCTACATGGTGTTCATGGGTTTTCATCCTCAAAAATTTGATTACCTCTTGAATATACCGCTCACATGGATTGGCACATGGATGGCGTATCGAAGAAAAACATACATTAATATTTTGTTCATTCAAAGCATTTATAAATCTATCATTAGTAAAATAACTAGCATTATCTGCTAAAATGCGTCTCATTTTTCCTTGATTTTGTACGAAGTTATTAATACATAAAAGTGCAATCTCAGAATTGTATTTTGTAGTGGGAAACAGCCTAACAAATTTAGTAAAAATATCCACCATAACAAATATATTTCTATACCCATAATCTCCTGGTATTAAATTTCCTAAGAAGTCAATCGCTACTAAATCCAATTTATTATTCACTATTATACTTTTTATATCATGTTGCAATGTGCGATTTTTATGCTTTCCAAAATAACATTCATTACAATTCCTTACCACCCTTTTCGCAATACTTCTATCCTTAACAGCATAAAAAGCTTCTCTAAAAGTTAACCAAACTTTCCTAGTCCCAATATGTCCCAGTTCATTATGAATAATAGACATTGCTTGACGAGCATACATTTCATTTACAACCACATTATACTGATCACGAATCTGTTTTTTAATAAGCCCATCATGAAAAATATAATCTTTATAATTCCCCACATTTCTCAATTCCTCTTTAATATGATCAAAACATTCATCCTGCTGGACCTGATGGATCTCAACATAGTCAAACATTCCCTCAGCTGCATATCTGTTATAAGCATTTAACTCTACATGATTGAAGTTACTTTTTATATTGTACATTCTTGTTAAAGCATCAGCGGTAACATTTAGAACACCTCTGATATGTCTAATTTCAAATGAATATTCTGATAACAACAATGACCATCTATATATTCGATTATTTGAAAATCTAGTTGACAAAAGTGACGTCAACGCCGCATGATCTGATTCTACAATAAATTTTTTAGCCAACAAATAAAAACGTAATTTATTTACTGTATGCACAACAGCAAGTAACTCTTTTTCTCCCACTGTATATCTTAATTCATATTTTTTTAATAGCCTTGAAATGAAACAAATAGGCTCTTCATTTCCCTCATCATCTAACTGAATTAAAACTCCACTTATAGCAGAATCACTAGCATCAACTCTTAATAAAAATTCTTTAGAAAAATCAGGCAGTACTAATAACAAACTATTATAAAATTCATTCTTAACCTTTTCAAAAGCATCTATTCTTTCTTTAGACCAAATAAATTTTTCATTCTTTCTTAATAATTCATACAATGGTGCACATAATTTTGCCAAATACGGAACAAATCTTTTATAATAACCCACAATACCAAGAAAACCTCTCAACATTTTCACATTCTTAGGTCTAGGATAATTTTTTATAACCTCCAGCCTAGAATCATCCACACTGACATATTTTAAACTTAAATTATATCCAAGGAATTTAATTTCCTTTTTAAAAAACTCACATTTCTTAATATTAATTTTTAAACCATTATTTGCCAATACCTCTATAACCTTCCTTAAATGTTCCATGTGTTCTTCAATTGTCTTGCTAAATATTAAAATATCATCTATATAATGGGATACAAACGATTCATAAGGTTCCAAAATTTGTTGCATTGCTCTAATTAAAGCAGCAGACGAGCTACTTAGTCCATATGGTACCACCTTAAATTGGTATACAGCTCCATCTACCATAAAACCACAATATTTTCTACTCTTTCTTTCTAAAGGCACCAACCAAAAAGAACTTTTTAGATCCAACTTAGTATAAATCATAGCGTCGTTGCACTTAGATAATAACGTTTCCACAGTTACAGGAGTCTCAAATTGCATCTTGGTACGATCATTCAACCTTCTCACATCCAAAGATAAGCGAATATCTCCACACTTCTTTTGAACCACCACCAGCGGATTGACATACCTGGTGACACCTCTCTCAATAACACCATCTCGCAACATCTTTCTTACTTCTTCTCTCACCTTCTCTTGCATATTTTTGGGAATTGGATAATTTTTAATTTTAAATGGTCTCGACTCATCTACTTCTAATGAATGTACATAATTTTTAGCAATACAGGGAAATTTATCTACCAAGGAAATATTCTTCTTTATCATATCTTTGACATTTTCTTTATATTTTTCTTCAACATTAATTTCAAGTAAATCTACATCTTCAGGCACCTCGATACACATATTATTGGACTCTATTTCTTTAACCTCTTCAACCTCTTCATAATTTTCACCATTTATACTATTTATAACTTCTTTTACTTCATATACCATTTCCATATTATTTATAATCTTTTCATTTTCTTCATCTACTTCATCCTGCTGAAACCAAGAAACTACTTGATTCTCCACCACCATACATTTTCTCTCAATGTCTATTACTGCCTTTATTTTCTCTAACAGGTCCATTCCAATAATACCATCTCTTTGTAAACCTTTTACTGACATAAATTCTCCCAAAAACTTATTTTCTTTTACCATAAATTCAACTACATAAATTTTATTTACCATTGCTATTATCTTTTTCGTCGCAGACACAATTGTAATTTTTCTTGTAGGTATATATTTACCTGCATTCATACTTTCTAATTTTTTTATTATTTGATCATCCAAGATTGAAATTTCACTCCCCGTATCAACTAAACAATTTACTTTCACTCCTCCCATAGTAACTTTTATATGTGGCAACATCTTATTATCTAAACTATCTGAATCATTATCTATCATTGCATTTATACTAATTATCTCTTTGGTTGGCCTATCTAAAAATCCTGACACTTTGCCTTTTCCTCTCTCTCTACATTTTCTCTACTATTTTTTTTGTTTAGTACCATTATATGAAAAATTTTTATTTACTCTTTCATTCTGTATATAATTACAATTTCTATTTTCCTCTCTTAATTGACATGCTCTATCATTCTCTCTATTCCAATTTACATTTTCACAACTTCTATTTTCTACCTGTGGTCTCACAAATCTATTTGTCATGTTATAATTGTGTGAATTTCTTTCTCTATCATTAAAATTTCTTTGCTCTCTATATCTTATACCATTTCTATCATATTTTAACATATTAAAACTTTGAAATCTATTTCCATACTCAGCATCATCTAATCTCCTCAATAATTCTATAAATTGACTAATGGTCTTTATATTTTGTATGGCGACTGCCTGACTTACTTCAACATCAAAATGACATGCTAATTGTGTAACCAAATCAATTTCTAGCATAGCAGGAGTTAAATATTTTAAAATTGAATATTTTTTTATTATATATGTCTCACGATTATCTGAACCTCCTTTCTTAAAATTACCAAATAATAAATCTTTTCTCACCCTCATTTGTGCCATCTGTCCCCAATACTGCTGTGTGAATCTCCTTTCAAAATCCTCGAACGTCATCACCTCGTCAGAAATCATGTCCCACCAGATAAGAGCATCGTCCTTCAAACAATTTCTCACCATCTGCAGCTTTCTACCATCTCCTGGAACATTCTCCAAACACGCCTTCAAATTCTTCAGAAAACCCATCGGATTTATTGATGTTGATCCATAAAACTTAGGCAAAGCATCATCTGCTACTGGCATCGGAATATATTTTGTTATTTCACCATTTCCAAGAATTTGTTCATTTTTTATTGCTGTTATCTTCTCTTCCACCTTTTCCATTTCTTTTCCATTTAATACATCTCTCTGTAGCACTTTTATGCATTTATCTTCAATAATATTTATTCTTTCTAACATTTCTTCTTTCATTTCATCAACTTTAATTTTTAATTCTTCAATATCTTGTTTATTTTCTTCTATTTTCTTTATTTGTCCATCCACCTGTCCAAACTTTGCCATAAATACCTCAAAACTTCTTTGCATCCTTTCTTCCATCTTGTCCATTCTTTCTCCCATTTCCAATATCATTTCCATCAACATTTTATTTTCTCCTTCTTCTTTTTTCTTTAAGATAGACTCCATACCCTGACTCTGCTCCTGCGACTCATCACTCTCATACCCTGCTGGTTGTCTCCATTCCATTTTCTTTTCTCCCTCCATTTTGTTTAACACATCCAAATTTTGTTGAGCGCCTTGTAAATTTCTGCTTCCTTCCATTTTCAAACCACGTTGTTTCAGCCAAAATAATTGCTTTTCTGCCACACTTTGGTTGCCGCCAAAATAATTGCTTTTCTGCCCCACGTTGGTTCAGCCAATTTAATTGTGCTATGATATTAGTACAATTATTATAGGGTTGCCACGATCTAGCTCATAAAACAAAATTCTCTCTCTCTCAGGTTCCCTCGGCGAGACTGTACAATGTTCACGTCAGGAATCGTGATCTTAGGAAACAGTATAAAAAAACAACAAATTACTTGAAGACAAAAAAATGAAATAAATAATTAATTATCTTTTCTAAAATCTTTAATAAAAGTGAAAACAGATCAGATATAATTTATTTATTATAAAAAAACAAAAAAAAAAAAAAACTTTCATTAATAAATTCTCAAAAAAAAATCCTACCCACTAAATGACCAGATAGGATAAAAAAAACTTGTACTGACAAACGCGACAAAATTTACCTAATTAATTACTTAAAATAAATAAATTAAATACCTATAATTAAAATACATCAAATTGTAGCAAACTGATACAATAAAGAAAATTATCTACTTTAATAGCTTCTCAAATAAATATAAAATATTCTCAAACACGTGCAGGAAACAAAATGACGGCTACGAGTCTACTTTTTACAATATTAAAATTTTCTCTTATTATTATTATAAAGAATGCATTCTCTTTTCTTAAAAGTAAATACTTAACTTATATGACAGCAATAACTAATTCACTAACATGATTAAATCTTGGCTCCGTAAAATAATGAAATTATAATAAATTTTATTCAAACATCAAATATCTAATAAAAGAACTGCATTTAACGGGAGACCAAAATTTAATAATCAATATTCACACGGCAGGACAAATCAAAGTCCATACATCCCTACCACGTCTCAATAACATTCCGCACATGTATACAATATAAAGATATCAAGTTGAAAAGCGTAAATAATCTTTAGGCATCTTTTCTTTTAAATACAAATAACAAAATAAATATAAATATACACAGATTACCAAAAGACTACTACATATACCTCCCAAATTCTTAAACAGAAACCAAAATACAGTGTGTACCAAAACATTTGCTCCACAGAAAAATAAATTTGAAACAAATCAATTTATTTAATTTTACTTATCCATGATATAAAAAAACCATAGCAATACGTAGTATAGTATTGTGCTGATACAAATTTTCGAACTCGAGATTTATGCAGATGTCCTCGTTTTGAAGTCCTCTGATACCGAAAAAGTAGTTTTTAAAAAATGTCTCTCTCTGTGCATGTGACCTCGACAGCGGTCAAACGGTTATAGTTATCAATTCCAAATCTTATATTTACATAGTAGATTTTAAGTACAGTCGGTTGATCCGAAGTAGTAGTTTACTTCAGCGAAAAAATCAAATTTTGCCAATATTTCGTCAACTACTGAATCTAAATAAATTTATAAAAAAAATCAAATGTAGGTACTAAAATTATTAAAAAAGTTTCTCGAAATTCCTACCGGAAGTATGTCTTCTACTCTGATCAAAAATCAATTTTTTGTGAATATCTCGCAAGTCATGCTATCTAGGCAGGTACATTACGAGTAAAAAAGTATTTAAAACATAATTTTAAATACCTTTTGTATAAAAAAGATTTAAAATTTCGGACCGGAAGTACCACTTTTACTCTTATCGAATAGAAATTTTTGCAAATATGTCGTAAATTATTCATTCTATTATTCTGTATATATTTATCAAGAGTTAAAAAAGTATTTAGAGCTGGATTTGCAATATTTTTGTATAGATGAAATTTCAAAATTTTACTCTTAGCGAGTAGTACTTTTTTTCGAATACCTTGTATGCATTCTGTAGAAATTTACTAAGAGAATAGAAGTACTTGGAATAGGATTTTAAATAATTTTTGTAAAAAAATACTTAAGATTGTACAATTTGAAACGCTCATACATAGAAGAAAGTCGTGTGGTGGCCACACCTCATTATTTTACTTTCTTAAACGTAGTTTAAGGAAGTGTGACATGTCCGATTTTGAGATTTTTGCAGATATTCACGTTTTGAAGTCCCCTGATACCGAAAAGGTGGTTTTAAAGAAATGTCTGTGTGTATGTGCGTGTGACCACGATAGCGGTCAAATTGCTAAAGCTATCGGTTCCAAATTTTATATTTAAGAGCATAATGTCCCTCTTGAGATCTGATTAGATTTTGAGTAAAATCGGCAGACGGGAAGTAGTAGTTTACTTCAGTGCAAAAATAGAATTTCACCAATATTTCGTAAACTAGTGAATTTAAAGAAATTTGTAAAAAATTCAAATGTACTCAAAAGTAGATTTAATAAAACAATTACTAAAAAGGTTTTTCGAAATCCCTACCGGAAGTAGATCTTTTACTCTGATCGAAGATCAGTTTTTTGCGAATATCTCGCAAGTCATGCTTTCTAGGCAGATACATTATGAATATAAAAGTATTAGAGCTTGATTTGCAATACCTTTTGTATAAAAAAAATTTCAAAATTCGGACCGGAAGTAAAACTTTTACTTTTACCGCATAGCAACTTTTTTGCAAATATCTCGTAAATTATGTATTTTAGACAGATGTATCAAGAGTACAAAAGTATTTCAAGTTCGATATTTTTTGTACAAAAGAAATTTCAAAATTCGGACCGGAAGTAAGACTTTTACTCTTATCGTATAGCGACTTTCTTGCAAATATCTCGTAAATTATGCATTTTAGATAGATTTATCACGAGTACAAAAGTATTTCGAGTTCGATTTGGAATAATTTTGTCTAAAAAAAAATTTCAAAATTTGGACCGGAAGTAACATTTTTATTCTTATCGAGTAGCACTTTTTTGCAAATATCTGCAAAGTATGAACTCTATAAACATTTATTAAGAGAAGTACATGAAAAAAAACATTAAAAATTTTTGTAAAAGAAAAATTCCAAAAAATTTGCACCTGACTTAGAGGTTTGTTTTTTCAAGAAGATGAAACAATTTAAAACTTAATTTAGAACATCTTTTGTCTAATATGAAACGCACGTACGTAAAGAAAATCATGTGGTGACCACAGCTCATTTTTTTAAAAGTTGCTAATCCATGAAAAATTGCAATTTTGGTCAGGTCATCAATTGCCAGGAAAAAGTGTATACAACGTCTTGGGGGGTGCTAAAAACGAATATGACATTCAAATATGTATATGGACAGAAATTGTAAAACCTGAATTTGCTAAAATGCAAATGGCCGATAAGAAAATCAATTGAGGAACTTGTGTGCAAAAGCAGATATATCAATTTTGTAATTTTTTTAAGGAAACACAGAAAACATGTAAAACATTGGCCCTTCAACGTATAAAAAAAAGTTAATGCAGGATAATTTGGTATATTGACATTCTTTCTATGAGAGCATTTTTTTGTATTTTTTGGGGGGCTTGAAAATATTGCAAAACATAGATTGGATGGTTTTGCTTCAAAATTGTTGGAATAAATAAGAGATGTTAGGAATGAAACAGTATATTTTGTCTAAAATTAACACTAACCAAACCTAAACAACATTTTAAGAACACAAACAGAATTTAGACGTGAAAAGCTATTTCGTCAGTTAAGCACCTCATCGTCAGCACCGTTATCGGTAACCTCTTCGTTTTTATTGGCCGTAGGTAAACCAAGCAGGTCTCTGTACCATTGCAGATCATCTCGTTCTTGCCATTCCGCTCCAAATTTCTTTTCCATCAAATGGCTTAAACTCATTTTCTTCTTTTCAGGTATTTGGTTTCTCGGCGGTAAAGTTCTCAAACTTATTATATCAGATTTGCCGTTTCGTGTAAGTCTTTGGGTAGTTCCCATTATAGATTCAAACTTATAAAATTCTGAGCAAGTCATTGTAATATCTATAACATTATTCTTTTAGTCTCTGCTATTTTTTTAACTTTTTGATACACCTCCACCAAAATCTTAATGTCGAATACTGTAGTAGATAATTTCAGAAACCAATCATGTTTTACCACCCTGCTCACCGAACAGAATACTGCAAAACATAAAATAAGCATTTTAAACTAACGCCGGCAGATTTGGTGTGCAATAGAACTTCAAACCGAGGATTTAACCGGGTTTGCTCCAAAACGTGGATTTGCCCGCTTTCGCTCGCTTACCTCAACTTTAAATGCTATTTAGACACGTTTTTATTAAATTGGCTCACAAAAACCTACAGAAATGAATAGAGCAGATCAAAATTATACGGTTAACATGTGTAACTCAGTTTCCTCAAAATATGGATTTATCAGGTTTTGCAGGTAAGCTCCTCAATTACAGGCACCCGTTATTATTTAAGCACGGACTATTATTCTTCTTCATAAAATGTATGCTTCCTTCCATGAATTACAAACGGCTCCGTATCATTGTAAATTAGATTTCTGACGAGTTTTTCTAAAAATCTAAAGATTTATTAACTAATGTAATTAATAGGGCGCGGACACGAACGGTTGATGACTCATCGCCAATGGACGCACTATTGAAATATTGTATTTTTAAAGAGGTTTTAATTTTATTTATATAATTGGATAACACAAGTGGCTGGTGATCTATAAAATACAAAATACATTATTATTTGTTCATTTTCTCTTCTGTAAGACTTGTTCTCTATGAATGAGGGTCATCCTTGTAGATAGAAAACGTCCTTTCCACATCGCAACTGGTTATAGGTGCGTACTGGAAAATATTCTTTTATTTTAGCATATTTAGCAGTTAGATTTTGTGTCATTGTCCCCATACACAATTGCCGCAATGTTATGAGATTTCGATTTTCAAAATATGTGATTAGTTTAGGCAAATTTCCAAAGTGTTCCTGAAGGAATAACAACTGATTTTTTAGATTTGGGATTTGTGTTAGTTCCTTGCACTCAGAAATACTACAAGCATCGTCATTTAAACATGTAACAAAATTTTGTAAACTATCGAAATTCTCTGCATAAAAACTATTTCTGTGTAGGTTTTAGCAAAATTAAGTGACGAACGTGCGATATTTTGGAATTCTGTAACGATATTTTACAGACTTTGTAATAAATTTCGGAATCACTGACAATTCATTTTCATACAAGAAAAAGAAACATAAACAACGTTCTAGATCTAAATAAATGATAACTAAAAATGTACGCGTATGTTATTGAAACTAAACGAAATCCAGTGCACACTTACGTCTAGATAATTGGTCTGGTTCTCGTACTTTATTGTATAGGTTACGGTCACATGAGATTTTTGCCCATAGGTAATTAAATTACATAACCTGTTCGATCATGACGTTGTCAATCTCTAATTTACATCTTCTGGGCTCTTTGGCAATGACCATTGATTTTGTTTTGTCTGTAGTTATAGACATATAGATTTCTTCGATGTCATATGGAATCTATATAAAAGCCTTTGTAAGTCGTTTTACGAGTTTGCGACTAATACAGCATCGTCTGCATTGCATATTGCTCTTATTTGTTCGTTGCCCATTTGGTATCCATCCAGATTGTTTAGACTTTCTATTATTTTTTGCATAATCGTGTTGAACAAAGCAGGACTTACGTAGTCTTCTTGTCTGATTTCTGATGAGCATTGTATCTCTTTTGTACACTGGCTTCTGGTGTGTCTTATAGTTTTGGTGTTTGTATTAAGGCTATGTATTACATTGATTAATGATGTTGGCTCATTATTTTCCACCAGTATCGATTCAACGTCGGCAGGTCCACAAAGCAAAAGAAAGCCGGCGAGTTGAATTCTGTCGGTTTTTCAGTTATTTGTCTGATTATGAATATTGCGTCTGTCGACGAGCGGTTTTTCCGGAAGCCTTGATGTTCCTCATTTATTCGTATATGTGGTTCCAGCTTTGTCGCTATTATTTTTGTGAGAAGTTTCTGGGAGATATTTAGGAGAGTGAAACCTCTATAATTCTCGGAGTTGCTTGTATCACCCTCTTTTCATACTACCTTTCCATTCATCGGGAATCACTAACAATTCATTTTCATATAAGAAAAGGAAACATAAGCAACGTTCTAGATCTTAATAAATGATAACTAAAAATGTACGCGTATGTTATTGAAACTAAACGAAATCCAGTGCACACTTACGTCTAGATAATTGGGAGAAGTCGATTTAATAAACCGGTATTAAACAGACTATTACAAAAATTACGAAGTACGTAATTAACAGTCAAAACAATGAAAAAACGAAACTAAGTATGAATGAAAATTTTATTTCTCTTGGGAAATATAAGGTAAATATAATAAATTTTAAAAACCCCTCACGCTCCTATCTACGCCGATGAAAAAAGGATTTTACTCATAAATTCATTATTTTATGGGCACTTTTTGCTCTCATTCTCGGGCACTTCTCGGGCGTAAACAGATGTTGCAGTTCACCATATGAATTAGTGCTATTCAGTTTGCGTGTGTTATTTACATTATTTCTTTGTTCCGCTGTAACTTCGTCGTAGTTTAAACCGGTCATGTCCGCGCCCTAAGTAATTAAATACTAATCACTTTTATTAAATCCTAATTATTTTCTTTTTTAGTAAGAAATCAGTCTATATAAGACACCACTAAGAAAATAAATAGAATGATGCAGTAAATGTGAGGAACCCTTGAAAAATCTTTGGTGTTTGTAAATTCAAACATATTTCAAAAATCTGACTGTATGATTCTAGAATATATTAACGAAAGAATGGTAAACATCAGTTGGAAAACCTATATAACATAATTAAAAGATCCTCCACTGGCTTTTTGTATTTTTTTTTCAATATTCCACCACTAACATAAAAGCCGAGTTTATAGCTGCAAACAATGAGACGCAGCATCCAACTCAGATCTGGCGCGAAAATGGGAACGAACACCTGGTTATATAAATGGGAACGAGCGACGCGCATAATTTAATGTTTCGTTAATGCGGAATAAATTACAATGTTGGTAGCCATGAATAAGTAAGCTCCAACTTGCAACTTTTCTCATAAATAATAATGCCGCCGGTACGATTTTCGAACTGCTTTACTGTATGAGCTCATATCGGCCGCCGCTAATTTTCTGCCCGTAGAGAGAGGTGAATTTCGTTTTGGCTTGCCAGCGCCGGCAGGTTTTAATAATTGAATTTCATTTGCATTACGATTTCGAAAGGACTGCCAGCGCCAACTTCGTCCTCCGAGCCGGCCAGATGTTTACCGGGATATGAAAAAGGTTGACATAATGAAGAAGTTATAATTTAATTATTGGTTAAAATTAAATTTCAGTCGGGTAATTAAAAGTTGGATTGCGAATTTTAGCCGAGGGCTGTAACTCAATTATATGACATGTGATTTGAAAGGTATTCAACTGGAATAAAACGTATTTCACCGTAAAATTTTCGATACAAAACAATAATACACAGGCAAGAGAACGTTTCATGTAATTTAGATAGTCATGAAAGTGATAAGTCGAAATACAATTATTTTGTTTTCAAGTTAATGTGATATTTTACCCATTTTGTAAAATATAAAATTTATGTGTTTAGCATCCAAACCAAACTGTATTAGACATGAGTGCAATTAAGTTTCTTTACGTAATTTCACCACATGTTCAAATTGAGTAAAATATTCTAATAGAGTGCCTTTAACATTCTTATACGTAGTATAAGGAAGTATTGTGATGATGAACATTTTCGATCTTGAAATTTTTGCAGATGTCCAAGTTTTGAAGTTTCCAGATACCGAAAAAGTGGTTTTTGAAAAATCTCTTTCTCCACCCTGCCTCCCTCCCTCTCTCGCTCTCTCTCTCTCTCTCGCTCTCTCTCTCTCTCTCTCTCTCTCTCTCTCGCTCTCTCTCTCTCTCTCGCTCTCTCTCTCTCTCTCACTCTCTCTCTCTCTCTCTCTCTCTCTCTGTGTGTGTGTGTGTGATAGTGACCACCAAACGGCTAAACTGATCAATACCAAACTTGATTTGGAAATATAATCTTCTTGAGAACTGATTAGATTTTCAGCGAAATAGGTTGACTGAAAGGAGTTACTTTAGTGATAAACTAAAATTTCATTTTTAAACAAATCTCTAAAGAATACAAAAGTACTCAAAATTAAAATTTAAACATTATTTAAAAAAAAAAATTGAAATTCTTGTAAGTAGGTCTTTTACTCTTATCGGAAAATAGCTTTCGCGAAAATCTCGCAAATTATACGTTTAAATTTATCAAGAGTACCAAAGCATTTATATATCGATTTGGAACAATTTTTGTATAAAAAACAATAATTATCACATCTTCTCCCCATCTTAAAGAATTAAAGCTAGCAACACGGAATTCACAAAAGCCAGTAACGCTACAATAATAAAAAAGAAAAACTCTAAGATTGGACAACATGTAAAAATATTTTAAAAATCTGCATAGAATTATCACATTCAGAAGCCAGTGATATTCAAGAGGAAAATATCTGTCGAGTCCGATGATTCAGATTTTTGCAATGAACCTTATGACGAGAATGTGATAAGCCCAGAAAATAAGTTTTTTGTACTCACACCTGTAAAGTGACATTTCGCGCTTTCATCGCTCGACCAGCAAGGGGAACTTCCCGATCGACACGACTGTAAAAATTGCAAAAAACACTGGCACCATGGGACATTTAAAAAAAAATCCAACTTTATAGTAATAAAATTTGGTCTAAAAAATACTACTTCTCTCGACTTTTATTTACTAAATGTTAGGGAGTTGAGAGCTATTGCTATTCCTCCAACAAATTATTATTATTTAACGATCTCGCAAACAACATTTACATTGACAGTTAATTGTAATCAAACTCAAAACGCGGTAAATCCACTGTAAATAAAAAAACGTCATATGCAAGAGTATAATAACTTAAACTGGAAATGTAATTGGTAGGTACTAACATGAAATGCTTAAATTAGTTAGGTAATCTATTTTAGTTTAGATGTGATACTAATCACTTTAATCAATAATATTTTTTAATTTAATGTTCGTACAAAGAATATTGTACAAACCACTTGCGTGAAGACATCTTATACGCATTCGCGCAATTAAAAGCACTCGCTTCCTTCGGTCGCTCGTGCTTTCAATATGCGCTCATGCGGGAACATAGTCTTTCAGCACTTAATGTGGTTGACAAAGAACCGAAAGTCCCTTTATACTAGTTGGATTAAAAGAGGAAGTCTGTTAAAGAATATATTACCCAAATCATTGAAATTTACCCCGAGACAGAAAAGAACTATTATAATGACAAATCTATGCCAAGCTATAGCGGCCATTTGAATACTTTTGTATTTCCTGAAATTGAAGATCGGAGCATTGTTCTTAAATCGGAGATCACATGTCTTTTAAATAAATTTAAATTTCCTCTTAATGGAAAAAATCAATTTAATTAAAAGAACTATTTTTTAAATATACTTATTATTGTATTTGGTGTTTAAATATAAAGCTTAAATATGTTTTACCTTTTATTTCATTTTGCCCCATATCAGATTCTACATTACCCCGTGCATTGGTGCAAAGTGGAATATTGTGAAAGTATCGATTTTTTAAGTTTTATTCATTTCTTGAAAGTTAAATTCAAGTAAATGGGGAAAAAGAGGTAATTATATATACTTTATTGTTATGTAAGCGTATTTACTAGAGTTTATTATAACACTTTTACTCTTATCGAATAAGCAATTACTTGCAAATATCTGAAAAAATGGAAGTTTTGTACATATTTATTATGGGCAGAAAAGTATTTAGAGTTGGATTTGAAGTCAATTTTGTGTAAAAATAATTTTAAAATGCTGACCGGATGTAACAGTTTTCAGTTTTATTGACAGGTTTATTAAGAAGATAAAAGTGTTTGAAATTTATTTCGGAACAACTTTTATATAAAAAATTCAGAGCGCACATACGTATAAGAAAATCATGTGGTGGCCACACCACATTTTTATAACATGTATAAGGAAGTAGGGTGATGACCATCATTTTTGACTTCGAGATGTTTGCAAATGTACACGTTTTGTAGTCCCCTAATACGAAAAAGTGGTTTTTCAAAAATGTCTTTATCTCTGTCTCTCTCACCACGATAGTGACCAAACGGATAAAGCTACCAAGTCCAAGCATTATATTTATGAGTATAATCTCTCTCCTGAGATTTGTTTAGATTTTCTGTGAAATCGGCGGAGCGAAGTTTATTTAGTGCAAAAATCAAATTTTTTCAACATATAAGTTTAAAATGTACTCAAAAATGAATTTAGAAAAATGTTATAAAAAAAGTCTTCGAAATTCTAGATCTTTTACTCTTAACGCAAAATAGTTTTTTGCAAAAATATTTCGCAAGTTATACTTTCTAAACAGGTATATTAAGAGTAAGAATGTATTAAAACTTGATTTTGAATAATTTTTGTATAAAAAAAGATCAAAATCTAAACCAGAAGTATCATGTTTACTCTTATACTATGACATCAAAAATTAAATTGGTCAATGTTGGTCATGGAATGTAAAACGCTTGTCTTAGTTTAAATCATCCTTTTCAAATAATTCAATCATTGTCAAGTTACACTGACATTATCAATCACCTACAAATGTGTTACCTACTTAGTTCAGCTCTAAAATAATAATGAACTACAAGTTATGAAATAAATAACGTTTTTATTAACCAGAAAAACTAAATTACAATAATTGTTGGAAATGTCCCCCGTTTTGTTCAATGCACAAGTTTACGCGCCTGCTCATGCTGTGAAAAGCGTTTTGCAGCATTTCTGGCGTTATGGTTGCACATTGCTGAACAATTCTTTGTTGCAGTTCTAGCAAATTATGCATCGGATTTGCGAAAATCTAATTTTTGAACAAGGAAAGATAAAATAGTCCATAATTGTCAAACAAGGTGATCTCGGAGGAAACTCAACTTCCGTATGCAAACTTATCAGCCGGTCATCAAAAAACTCGCGGAGAAAAGCAAGATTTTCACGTGTAGTATGTGCTGTTGCACCGTCGTGCTGGAAATAACCGTATTGAAGTTCATCATCGTCTAACTGTTGCACAAATTCAGTCAAAAAATATTTCTGCACCTTTCTGCGTTGACGGTGAAATTGAAAAAAATTGGCACAATTATTCTTCTGCGAGAAACTGCCATCCAAACACCAATTTTCTGAGCATGTAGTGGCGTTTCAATAAAAATATGCGGGTTGTCAGTGCTCCACATTCGCATATTCTGAGAATTGATGTCAGCAGATCGTCATTCATTCAATTATTAACGAATCAATGGCAATACGCAAGGCGTCTGGGGTGGTCTGCAGGCAGAAGAGCTTGATATGATTGCATCTTATATGGATGCATGTTCAGGTCTTTCTTTGCAATCGTTTGACATGTTCTATAAGAAAGCCGATTTTCTTGAGAGAGATGTTTTAAAGGTTTTGTAGGCTCTTCTTCCATACGTTGACGAACGTCATTAATAACTTCTTCTGTACGAACTCTTGGTCTACCAGCATCTTTTTTATGCGTCACAGAACTAGTTTCGCGAAACACTTCAACACAATTTGTAAGGCATGCATAAAAATTGTCCGGTAATACTGCTACGGCTGGGAAGTGCTCTCGAAAATTGTCCAATCACAAACGTTGACTGTATTCCCAAGTTCCATTAACTAGCACACCCATTCGAAAATTATTTTAAAGTCCATGACCACCATTGTCCAATTTAATTGTTGATATCCCGCTATAATAGCAGTTATTTGCAAATATCTAGCAAACTATGCATTCTATATAAATTAATTACTTGTGCAAAAGCATTTAGAGCTGGATTTGGCACAATTTTTGTACACAAGAAATTTAAAAAGAATTAACCTTTTTTTGCAAATATCTGCTAAATTATGCATTCTATACAGATTTTTTATTGCGAGTAAAGTTAAATTCATTTAGCGTTATTTTTATGTGAGTTCCAGGTTTTGTCTATTATTAGTTTGAACACCTGTAGGCTTGGACTGTCCCTTTATTGGATTACTGATTGATGGTAATTTTTTCAGATAATTTGTTATCGACTCTTATTGCTGCTTTATTGGCCTTGTTTATGTCTGGTAGAATGTATATAATCTTATCAGGTACTTTTTTTGTTTTAAGTCTTTTTAGGACGTCCTACAGCCTCGTGTCCTCTATTGTTTTAGCCAAATCTATGAAGGAAAAGTAGGTATACTGTGAATAGTTCAGAAACAATTACGCAGTTTCAAGATTTTGTCTGTTTAAACAGGTCCCTTCAATGGCTACCGCAAGGAATGATCACTATAAGTGCATGTGTCTGCATAAAGACAATGATTGTAATTCGAACAAGCAGGTGGTGTATATTGTTAAAAAAAAAGAGGGTTGTATATAGAACACTGACGCACCCCTGGGTTGGTGAATATAAATATATTATTATTATTACTATGAAATTTTTCTTATTGCTAAATATCCAGTTTCTTTAAGTTATTTTGGGCGTGCGAAGAATTCCTTAAGCTACTGTATGTGTTTCACATGTCATGCTTACGTTACGAAATTGCGTACACGAGAAAAAATGTTAAGAAGCTGCAACCATCCGTCGGAAAGTTTATAGGTTTAAACACATATTTACATTAAAAGTTTTTTGGAAAAAAATTGATTCTGGAAAGATAAAAAATCAGGTGAAAATGATCGATTTACGCATTAAACTTTTGATAGCAATAGCCGAAGAGGAAAGACACACAACCTACTTGTTTCAGTTGACGGTGACGCAAGAAAAGAGGAATCTGATTTGTGTAAATAATGTAGTAGTAGGTAGGTAGGTTGGCACAGCCCAAAGAATATAACTACAGTCGCTACATATCGGGCGACAGAAATTGTTTTTCAACAAAAACGTTCACCTTACCAATTTGCAATAGGATTTTGGTCGATCGCTGTTTTTGGCGCTGGCGAAATGTTTCTGTTTATTATCCTATTACTATGGGCGGCCCACGTGAGATGTATGAACTTGGTGTATGGGTTTATACACTTTTATACAATGCTGCACTACATTTTACCAGAAATGCAAGTGTAGGTAGCTATACAATATAGGACGAAATACTTAAATTTGCATATTTTAATTAGGTAAATAAGTATGTTTTTGTTTTAGTAGGTTGATTTCATATTAACATAATCGATTATAGTACATTTCTTTCTAATATCGAATATCTAAAATTGTGTTTTGTATTATAGGTACTCATATGAAACAGTCGATTCAGTAGCGCGTTGAAGTTTGTGAGATCTATGCATAATTTAGGTATGTGCTGAATACTTTGAGTTGAATTTATTAGTAAAATATCTTTCGTATACTCTGTCGTTATGAGCTTAAATTTGCCCAATCAAGAAACGCGATCGGGGTCCGTCAATTCGACCACGCTAATGACCTGCGGCGTTAATCCGACCCTACAGTTCGACCACGACCTTGCGAGGAAAGGATTAACTGAACCTTCTAGCCTTTTAAAATATAAACTAAATACTGCAACAACAAACTTTTTATAAATTTTAGAGTTTCAAGTTCAAATAATACATCGCCAACGTTTACGTCACAAGACACATGTGCTTTAGAAAATTTATAACTTTCCATAACTTCTTGTCTTTTTCACCGAACATACTTTGTACTTCCATTTTTACAGACACTTTTGAGATATGTACACCGTAATGCAAACAAAATGTAAATAATAAATATAATTATGATTGCGGATATATGTATATATCCCTTCATTGACCATCCCTTGCGTGGTCGAACTGAAGGGTGGGATTAACGCAACCATTTTTGACTGAAAGATTATCTAGGTACCCGTGGTCGAATTGACCGGCGTCCAACACGATACGTGTATGAAGCATAATATCTTCTAGTAACTTAGAAAATATTCCTTCAAGTAAAAATAAAGTGCATTGAAATAAAATTCGTGTGGTGTAAGCAAAAAGTATTTTTCAGCTTTGTTATGAAGTACTGGTTGCCTGAACTAAACAATCTCAAACCGATAATGCGTATTATATGCTCCATCAATTTCTTTTCTTGAACCAAACATTAGTAGTATGAATATTAATTTCAGAAAGCAAAGCATTTGCGTGAAGTAAATAATGTACTTATTTCCGAGCAGTCATTATTTCTTATTTACAAGAATAAGTATATTGCGTTTTCTTTGGCTTATAATAGTCCTTCTTCTTCTTTTAAAGTAGGTAAATGGCTGTTTTTCTTCTCAACGTTCCTCTATGGTGTCTCGGTGGACAAAGACTGCCAGCTCTTTATATATTTCTTCCTTGGGCGATCCAGGTCTCATCTGCGTTTTTGGAAATTTATTCCTTGCGATTTTTACTAACCTTGTGTCGTCCGCTCTGGTAATGTGATCATTCCATTCTTTGCTCCGATGTTTTGTGAAGCGTACGATATATGTCATCCGACATTGTTTGGTTGCGCTCTTTATCCATTCTTGATTTGTTGGTGATGAGTCGCAATGTATTCATATCTGTAGCAAGCATCATCTGTTTCGTTCTTGATGTGTCGGCTCTGGTCTCCGCGGCATATGTTATACATTGGTTCTGGTACTTTTTTGTGTAGGTTACGGTTACATGAGATTTTTGCCCACAGGTAGTTAAATTCCAAGACCTGTTCGATCATGACGTTGTCAATCTCTAATTTACATCTTCTGGGCTCTTTGGCAATGACCATCGATTTTGTTTTCTCTTTAGATATAGACATATTGTATTTCCTCGATGTCATATGGAATCTATATAAAAGTCTTTGTAAGTCTTTTTACGAGTTTGCGGCTAATACAGCATCGTCCGCATAGCATATTGCTCTTATTTGTTCGTTGCCCATTTGGTATCCATCCAGATCGTTTATCCTTTCTATTATTCTTTGCATGATCAGGTTGAACAAAGCTGGACTTACCTAGTCTTCTTGTCTGATTTATGATGAGCATTGTATCGCTTCTGTACACTGGCTACTGGTGTGTCTTATAGTTTTGGTGTTTGTATTAAGGCTATGTATTACATTGATTAATGATGTTGGCTCATTATTTTCCACCAGTATCGATTCAACGTCGTGTAACTGTGCTTGATCCAACGCCTTCTGTAGGTCTACAAAGCAAAAGAAGGCCGGCGAGTTAAGTTCTGTCGGTTTTTCAGTTATTTGCCTGATTATTAATATTGCGTCTGTCGACGAGGGGTTTTTCCGGAAGCCTTGCTTTTCCTCATTTATTCGTATGTGTGGTTCCAGCTTTGTCGCTATTATTTTTGTGAGAAGTTCCTGGGAGATGTTTAGGAGAGTGAAACCTCTATAATTCTCGGGGTTGCTTTTATCAGCCTCTTTACATATCGGGATGGTCATACTACCTTTCCATTCATCGGAAATATTCCTTTTTTTTAGTAGCTTATCGAAAAGTTTGACGAGATCTTCTTGTAAACATGTTCCCCCGTATTTAAGTAGTTCATTACAGATGTCATCACGTCCTGGTGATTTACCACTTTTAATCTGTTTTAGTGCGTCTGTGATTTCTTTGTGTGTTACTAAAACGTCGCCTTCAAGAATAGCTCCCTACCTAGTCGCATTGAAATAGTGTTCGTATTCCTCTCTCTGGCTCATAACTATTTTTTCTACCACATAAATATTTCATAAACGACACCAATCAAATGCGTCGCATTATTGCTAAAATGATAGACTTAATAAAAAGCATTTCCACAGTCGAAGTGTAAGTTTGACAAGTGACTATTGTAACAGCCTGCACCTGTGGTATCGGAGAATATTGTTTTCGCTGCCACCAAATGTAAACTATAGTTACCTTAATTAGATATAATAATTATATTAATTTTTTTCCACTCAGGTGTCACGTGCTCTTGAGTAACGCGTCGAGCTGGTCAAGTAACTATGATCTCTTCGAGCGTGGGGTGTTACGGGATTGAGATAAAGAAAACATGTATTTTTTAATAAAACTAAATATTTAATAGTGCTAAGGTACTTTTCTTATAATACAATAACATTACAGAATGCGATAAAACATTAAACAAATAACAAAACAAAGAGAATGTACTTGGCGCTATCTCGGCCTCTGAAATCTTATTTACGCAAAGCTATATTCATCCCGCTGATGATTTTCCCTAAATTTAACATTAACCACAACAAAACAAAACAAAATACATTAAAGACTTACCGACTTTATTGTCATCCAGCCTATCGTCCACACCACCACCAATTAATCAAACTCACAAACCAATCACTGGTGAATTTAATTATTTATTACAATAGCTTGAATATAATTTATATAACGCAGAAAAAGGAAACAACAACAAAAAATTACATATAACACAATTTTACAAAAGAAATTCAACTGGTTATACAATTATAGGCAATTCACACTCTCTTAGACCGAATTCTTAACACACAACTTAAAACTGCGATTGTTTATAGGATGGCTCAAGTCGAGGTTGAAATCCTTCGATGTTTCAACAACTTTGCGGAATTGTCGAACTGTTGGAACTTCTGCTGGAACTGTCGGGACTTCGGAACTATCGGAACGGTCGGAGCCCCGCCGGGACCCCGGCCGGAACTCCGCCGAAACTCTGCCTTATTTTTCTTCTGCAACTAGTTTTATTGGTTCTTGGTCTAATTATGTCACGCTCTGTATACAGTTAACTAATCCATTTTTATTTCTTATTGGTGGAAATTATTTTGCATATGTTACTTGAAGGTACGCCTTTCACATGTAGCTTCTTATTTTGTTTTTATCATTAATATAATTTAGACAACACGGTGGGTGATCTAATATTTTTCGGCAACGTAAGAACGTGTAAAACACACTTGACTAAATAGATCCAGTCCTAACACATGTTGTTCTATACGGGTGGTCTATGCTCTGTTAGAACTCAGAATTCTGCGTACTTTCCGCATTACCAATTACTATTGACATATTTATGCAACTTTAACAATAGAATTTCCAAACCACCCCATAATAAACTATTTGAAACTCATGTAAAGGATATCTACTGACCGTCTGCATTAAATTAGCTAGTGCCAACAGTTGCGTATATCACTCATACCTAATAGTTTTATTTCACACACTACTACTTTCCCTTAACGAATATTTATGCATCCCTTTAAAGATACTTGTATATTTCATTTCCCTTGACAGTCTTAGAACTAATATATTTCTTTTTAGCAATATGTATACATTTCTCATTGGTCCATGTATATAGACGATAGGTGTGGTTTTAGTTTAAGATTTCTTGTGCCGCCCTTTTTATTAAAGGAGAGGGGTTTTACGAAATATTGAAAAAAAATAGAAAATAATTAAATAAATGCATGAAACAAAAATATAAAATTTTAACTAATAAATCGCCTAAGCCGATTTATTACACTACGCCATATATATTCTTGAAGATGTTACACTTAGTCCAACTTTACTATGTGTATTTCTCATTGATAGCAATGTTTATATGCTTGCCGTGTTTTATGAACGTGATACATATTTGCCGTGTAGTAAATATCAAAGAAAAACTCATGAATTGCCATCTTGTATTAATATTGATATTTTCAAATTGATAAAACTGATTTAGCGAGGTACGTGAAAATAGAGCCCTAACCAGCCAAAGACAGGCAGATTTAGTGTTCTACTCTGATAACTGCTGTAGCCAGCAAAAAAAAATAGATTTAAACTTTTAAGGCGAAATAGTCAGCAAAATTGAACTGAGACAATGCCGGAACAAGGGTGAATATAATATTGTACTAAGAAGCCTTTATGCAAACAAAATTGAGCTGGCTGAGAAAAAGAAAAAGATATATTGTCATTGTGCAATAAAAATGTAATACCTAAGTAGTATGCAAATTATTACAAAAATCTGGACAAAATAAATGATTTGCAACAGTTATGACATCGTCTTTATTTTTTTAATATTACCTCAATTTCTAGAAAAGTGACACATCTTAATATAACTTCCCGCCAATTTTTTTTTTATAAAAATTACATAATGATCTATTAATCATACCCTAATAAGGTTATCATAACAATTTCAGATAAGCTTTGTTGTGTCTTACGAATTAACAAGCTAAAATAACAGCCAATCTTCATTCGTCCTTCCTGCAAAAGTATGAATTTTGAGTTGTGACACTTTCCCTGTGCACAACCGAGGTGTTCTTTACCTACGTTTAAGTAAATTTAAATGTACCAAAATTATTTCAAAATTGGTGCTTGAGATTTTTGCAGATGTCCACGTTTTGAAGTCCTCTGATAATAATAGGTGCATTTTTGAAAAAATCTGTTTGTGTTAAGTAGGTCTTTTACGCCTAATTTGCGAATATCTTTAAGTAATGGTTTTGTAGACAGATATATCGAGATCATACAAGTATTTGAAGCGTCATTTTAAATAATTTTTGTATTAAACAAAAATCCAAAATTTGGACCGTAACTAGGACTTACAGTTTTTTTTTTTTTTTTTTTGGAAATATCTTGTAAATTTGCATTCTAATCAGATTTATTGAGAGGATAATTGTATTTAAAATTTAATGTAGAATAAAGTTTCGTATAAAAAATTGAAACCGCACATACGTATAAGAAAGTTCTGTGATGCCCACGCCTGATTTTCTATTCTTTGTATACATGTATGTCAATATATACAGTGTGGAAATAAAGGAACGGATAAACTTTCTTAATATTAATTTTTCGACAAAAATCTTGAAGAGGTTATGTCCATTTTAAGGGGAATATTTTCAGTTTCTTACGTCATTTGTTTTTCATGCTATGACGTCATCGACTTTTTTAAATGACAACCTGTAATCTTTTTAATTGATTTCGATAGCATTTTCTAGTCCGTATTCAACGGTACAAAATGTTTTAAATATGTATTATTACATTTGAAAAAAAGGCGAATAAAGTTAAATATTAAAAATTCATTATATCAGCAAACTGAATTTAGTTACCGGTGTATCAAAACGAAAAACATTGGTTACGGCTGTCAGAATAAAATTTGTGTCACAGTATTTTTACCGTTACTTCGCCTTTTCTATATTGAAATAATATACCATTTGGAAATTATTTTATTAATAAAAATTGTCAATCAACAATTAATTAGTAGGATTAATATGAAATGTCGGGAAAACATGGCATGGCGTTGTAAAAATCTTCCTAAAACTGGACGTCCATTGGATGCAGAAAACTCATATGCAATTTTCTCACAAGCAAAGAATGTGATTAATGAATTTTATAACCGTTTTGGGTATTATCCGATGATAGAGAGTATTTATTTTGAAAATTTAGTGTAAAGGTAATTTAAACGTTGTTATTTCTATGCTTTTTTTGTGTTTGATGTTATAAAGTTTTTTCTGGTTAATAAATTTAGTTTTAATGTAAACATTAACTGTAAATGGGGTAGACAATAAATTCATAGTTCCATTTTCAACATTTTTATAATTTCACAATAAAAACAAATAAACCGTCAATCTTTCCGTCAAACTTATGTGACTAGGTTCATTTAATGAATTTCTAGTATTTGAAATTGAAGACTCTTTCCTCATTTTTTTCAAATGTAACATATTAAACATTTTATTCCGTTGGATACACAATAGAAAGTACTATCGAAATTAATTAAAAACATTACAGGTAGTCATTTCAGAAAAAAGTCGATGACGTCATAACATAAGAAACTGAAAATGGGCTGGAAATATCCCCCTTGCTATACCCCTCCAAATTTTTTTTCAAAAAATAAATATTAGCGAAGTTAATGAATTTAACCATTACTTTATTTTCACATTGTATATGATTACTGAACATGATTTAGCTTGATATCAATTTCTCTTATACAATAAATTCCAGCTACAAATTAATTATAATTTGTACATTTGTATAATGTTAATTGTTTTCCCTACATATAATAATCCTGTTAATGATAAAGAACTGTCAAGAACTAAAAGATGATACATAACATAATCAGGATAAAACGACAAGATGATCTAGGTAGAGGACGGTATTTGATGTTATACAATGAGGTCAATCTCAAGTGAAGTGTGGTGGTATCCTGAAAATCCCTAGATTAGGGTATTTTCGTTTTAGACAAATACTTATTCTGATTCTACTTTTGTTTCAATTTGTTGTTGTTTTATTATCCCATCTTACTTGCCTTTTATTTCCGTGTCCCTATGTTTTGCGAAATTTGTTTTTATAAAGGCAATATTATCAATTACATATTCAGCTGTTTGGTATGATTTTTACGGCTATTCGGAGTTCAAGCTAAGAATGCGACACTAGCGTAAAAAAAAATTAACTAAGCGCTTGAGGACACCGTTAGTATAGATTTATGTCCCTTGCATGTATTATTGTTCGAGTGTCGTAACATTTTGATTAGTTTTGGATGATTTTAATGAAGAAATTAACACATTTTTAATTTTTGTTTGACATCAAATGGAAAGTTAGTTTTAAGAGGGGCGTTTACTAACAAATAGAAACTTATGCAACTTATATTGCTCGCGGGACGGGTAGACGCAAGGGGGTGTGAGTAGGTGGAGCTAGACGATATTCGGTTTCGATCACCGCCCTTCGGTTTTATTCATAGATTCTGTCATATATGGGAAACATAATGTATTAATATTGAGTACTTACGTTGATGTTGTTGATGTTTTATAATAAGCCAATTTTCGCTTGCCCATAACTATTATATTATTATACACTCGAATATTGAATTACCCAACATAACAATAGGTATATATGGCATTTCTTTTTAATTACAAACTGTCACTTGGATTTAAGTCTGGAATAGCCGACCGATTCCGATAGATTTGCGTCTTGGCTAGGATCGGTAGAGATACCGTAAAGTGGGGATAAACGACGCAATAGCTTCAAAAACACTCGTGTGAAATATGTGACAATGTTTACTATTTAATGTTTTTTATCTTCAAAAATAACATAAACATTTTTTTTATATCGTTCATCAAATGTGCAGCTGGCGCGTAGAGGTTGTTTTTGTCTTTTGTGTTCCAGCCTTAGTTAGTAGACATTAATCAAATTCATGCATTTTTGTGGTTATTTCTAAAGCACATAACTTTTTTAAGAAAATAAATTAGTACAAAAACTGGCCTTCACATTATAAATTTATGCCTTTTGCATCACTAACCCAAATTTGAGATTCTAAAATTACAAAATAAATTTAAAAAACGCAAAACGGCGATGTTTTAGTGTCAGTGGGAAAGATGAACTTAATGTATCACACGTATACATGGGCGAGATAGGGGAAGTGGATTCGATTTCACTCTGACTAGACCGACTCGTGTTTTGTCGGCTCTCGGGTACCGTATTACCTACCGGTTTCCCCGAGAGCCGACAAAACACGAGTCGGTCTAGTCAGACTGAAATCGGATCCACTTCCCTATCTCGCCCATGTATAATCACACGTTTCCACATCAGAGGGAAAAATATTGAAATGAAAAATGGATTTGCACAGGTAGAACTTCAAAAAAAGAGAAAAATGCGGGAAATAAATTTGCCTATAGAGAAAAATATACAAACTCAATGAAAGTTTGCTCGTTGAACTTCAGCGAGGAGCGATATACATGTTCAGATATGATCCTATAGTATTATTGTTAAGCAATCTAATCTTAGAGTTATTTGCAACAAATTCTTTCTACTAAAAAGATTATAGTTGAGGGTGGTCGTCAATAGAGCGCTTAAACCTCACAGTTGTACCCAGTCAAAACCTCCCAAAAGAAAACAGAAGCCCCTAGTGTTACAAATGAAAAATATAATTGAATTTTGGAGAAAATTTTTTTTTAATTGTGAAACGAATCCATAGATTATTTTTGTGTATAAAAGAGCATTTTTTTTAGATTTGTAAAAATTAAATTAGATCTTTCATAATAATATGAAATTTGATCTATTTTATTTTATTGCATTTTCTCAAACATGTAAAACGATATCTTTTGAAACTGGGTGGTTTTTAAAACCAGTATTAAAATATGCTTTACATCTAGAGAGGAAATATGCACTACTTAAAATGTCAAAATTCTAATAGCACTTAACAGTATAATAAAGTTGCAATTCAAGTGTGAATCTTATTACAGGGGAACAACAACATTAAATTTTGCGCCAGCGGTATTCTGAAACATTGCATAAAATGCCACCTTTCTAGTGTTAAAACAATAAAAGACAAGGAGGAACACTTTAATTTTCAATATGAACACAATGGTAAGCACACATGTAAACAAATGTGTCCTGTCCGTGACGTCACAACTACATCGAGACCTGCTTTACCGACGCCCGCAAAAATTAATTTGAATTCGCAATAGACAGTGCCTATACAAGTGGTTCTCAATATTGCCAACTAGTCAATGTTGGCAACTTAAAAATTTAGCAAGCACTTGAGATTGATCACACTGTATGTACAAATAATTTCGGGTACTATAGAGGCCTTTTATGGGATTTTCGTGGCTAGGCAGAGGCTTTTGAGAAATACACACCACCAAGTCGCGATTGATTCTAAGCGCTTGGAGTACATATACTAATTATTGTTTTCTTTACTTTCAAAAATTTCTAGTATTACTTAGGTACATATTCTATTCATAATATTCAATAACATTTTGTAATTTATTAATACATATTTATTCGATTTTCTGCGTGATCTAACTACACATTCTGGTTTTATTGAATGACCACTGTTGTGAACGTGTTCAGTAACTGCTGCAGAAATGCCCATTCGTTTTTAACCAACTGCTTTTACTTTCTTATACGTAGTATAAGGAAGTATTGTGATGATGAAAATTTTCGACCTCAAGATTTTTGCAGATGTCCACGTTTTGAAGTCCCCTGATACCGAAAAAGTGGCTTTTTAAAAAAAAAGTGTGTGACCACGATAGCGGTCAAACCGCTGGAGATATCAATTCCAAATTTTGTATTTACGTGCACCTATATTCTCCCTTTTGAGATCTGGCTAGTTTTTCAGTAAAATCGCTAGACCGGAAGTAGCAGTTTACTTCAGTGAAAAAATCGAGTCTAAGTTTAAACAAATTTATAAAGAATTCATATGTACTTAAAATTAAAATTGAGAATAATTTTATTTAAAAAGATTTTCGAAATTCCTACCGGATGTAGGTTTTTCTCTTATCGAACATCAGTTTTTTGCGAATATCTCGCAAGTCATGCTTTTTAGACAAGTACGTTACGAGTATAAAAGTATTTAAAACATAATTTTCCATATCTTTTGTATAAAAGAAATTTCAAAATTCAGATCGGAAGTACCACTCTTACTCTTATCGAATAGCGATTTTTTGTAAATATGTCATTCTCATTCTATATATATTTATCAAGAGTACAAAAGTGTTTGGAACTGGATTTGCAATATTTTTTGTATATATGAAATTTTAAAATTCGGACCGAAAGTAGCACTTTTACTCTTAGCGAGTAGCATTTCTTTTCGAATATCTTGCAAAGTATGCATTCTATAGCGATTTATTAAGAGAATAAAAGTACTTAGAATAGAATTTTAAATAAGTTTTGTATAAAAAAATTCTTAAAATTGTATAGTTTGAAACGCTCATACGTATATGGTCGTGTGATGGCCACACCTCATTTTTAATAACTAGATTAATTCTTCAGATTATTTTTGTGGTGATACGGTGCCAAAACAATTTGTGTTTCTTGAAATGCAAATTTTAATTTCTTTTCATATAATCAACATTTTCTTTTTGCTTATAAAGTACCACCGACCACCACCACTAACACTATAATGAATTATTCCTCTGATATCAGAAAACCATGTATATTAAATTTTTATTTTGTTTAAAGAAAAAGCATCTATGCACACATTAAAACAGCTAGTGGCAATAACATTAAAAAAACTGGAAATTAAAGTACTGCTTTCTTAATAAAAAGGCATTGAATAAAAACCATAAAAACATTACCTTTTATATCTAAAATTCATCTAGTTATACGGGTTACAATATTTTAGTTTATTTGCTAAGACAGAATACAAAGTAACTATTTTTTTTATATAAAAAATTGCAAAACCAAAATTTGAAAACTATCAATTTTTCCACCATCTGCAGAAAAACTTTTTTACTTGTAATGTAGTGCCCTAGATACCGACTATCTAGCAAATATAATTTAAATTTAGCCGAAAATAATTTCCATTTTAAAAATAATAATCGTTTTCGACAGACTTCCTTTTCTTTAACCAATAAGCGTTTGCAAGATTCAAATTATCCATTTTGAGTTTTTAAGCGCGCACAAATTTACAGTGGAAAGAATTTTTTTAAAAATCTTTTATCATTTGGTTCAAGTATGTTGGGCATGATATACTAAAAATATATATGTTTAAAAAACTAATATACTTAAATACTTATATATAAAAAACCAAAAGTATCGAAAACATGTCTTTATACAAAAGAATTCTAACAATATTTCTACGTATATAAAAGTGAATCAATGTAACAATAATCAGTTATGTAATCAGTCTAATAACTATACTCTCTTCTTCTTCATCTGTGGCTTAGGTTTAGCGGTCTCCCAATTCTTGTACAGTTGGTAACTGCAAATCAAGTTAATCAAATTAACTAAATAGATTCCCAGGCAGACGAGACATAAGCTGTGTAGTACATAGGCGAGTATATAGGCAAGGTACATCGACATCAAGACAGACAGAATACTGCCCAGGAATGTTAGTACAACGAAGGGTTTCCACTTTATTTGTCCTGAAATGTCAATAGGAAAATAATATTAAGTATTTAACTATCAATTATTTGATATCTTTAACTTACCCAATACTATAAGAATGCTGTAGAAAATCATTCCAACTAAGCTGTTGGGTATATATAGAGATGATCCCGGCTTGAAAATTCCGAGCCCTTTAGCATATCTGAAATAATAATAAAATTAGGTTATTTTTTTCATTCAAAAACTACAAAATCAAGTGTGAAACTAGTTCTAACATCATAACAGTTGGTAACATATTTCGATAACGAGATGTCTATCTATAAAATTAGTTCTTGTGCTATTAAGGCCACCATTTGGTTTTCAGCCTGGTGATGAGACGAAATTAGAATGTGGGCCTAATACATAGAAATAGAGTGGGGAGAACGCGCTTCGACGACTGCGCATCCTCTTTTAGCGGGGTTCAGTAGTGGCAGCCATTTTGATGGTTGTATTGTCAAACGCGGTAACCTGGTAGAAGTGTCATTTTATTTCGACGAGTGTTTCGTGTTTTGTTATCAATTTGTATTGTTTTTAAAGACTTTAAAGCATGTCTTGTTCGGTCCCAGGCTGCTCTAATGCCCGAAGGTTTAAACCTGAAGGTGTTTCATTTCATACGTAAGTAACATGATAAGACAATGCATTATTCGTTTTAGCAAGTTTACAATATTATTCAACGAAAATACGCTTGCAGTTTTCCCCGGAGTGAACTACTGCAAAAATGGTTAGATGCATTAGGTAAACCTTCCAGTGATTTTACTTGGTCGAAGAGCATGGTGGTTTGTTCTAAACATTTCAAGGAAGAGGATTTTATTATTAGAGGTGACAAAAGAACATTAAAGATAAATGCAGTCCCTTTCATTGGACAACCACTTGAAATTGCCACAAGCATGTCACAACCAAGCACGAACAAAGATGTTACGCAGCATACAGTTTCGTCAGGGAGTTCATTGGTCGAATCATCATTAGATGAACGTGAAAGGAGACCCCTAAAAGAAAACTGAGGTATTTATTACTTGAATGAGTAACTGCTGTTTGATGAAATTTGTGTAGTTATAATTGTCCACACATTAATTTTTTGTTTACTAATTTTTTTTTAAGGAAACATGAAAACAACTTCCTAAAAAACAAAGGATTTAGCCGTCTTATCTTTAATTTAGTACTTAGTATTTAATATGGGTTGATGCGCCGCTTTTCATTGCACGAATTGGATTACCAAGAAGAGTGCAAGGCAATTAGAGGCATAGAAAAGGAAAATTATCTTTCCACGATTGTAGGTAGGTACATAAAGTTATTAATTTCATCCAAAATTTGGAGAATATAAATCTTTTAACATTGAAAATTATTGATTATAGGATACAAAAAGAGCCCATTAGAAGGAATCTGCGGTTAAAGAAAACGGATAGGCCAAATTGTGTTCCAAAGGAAAATAGTATAGTATACTTTGGTCTCATTTTGGGAAGAATTGCCATTATAAACATACTCTAACTACTCTATACCTAAGTGAAGTGCTATACAAACATAAATTGTGAAGCAAGTGCATCATTTTCTATGGTTACGGTGGATTTGTTTATTAAATATTTGTAGCAGCGAGTGAGAGTGAATCAAATCTTCCATCAAGAGAGCCATAAGAACTTGACGAAAAGCTTTTATATATTATTATATTGTAAATAAAATCATAAAATAAAACCTCATATATTGAAAGTTTACTAGTAACTCGTGGGCACTAGCAAATATTTATTTTCAAAAAAATCTATAATTTGTTTTTTCAATGTATAATTATTAGAGAAGTAAATTTAATTAAAAACAGTTTAAAAAATAATAATATTCGAATTTAAATAATTTAATAAATTTTATTACATGTGAACACTTAACGGGTACTTAACGGTATGCATATATTTGTCTATAAACTGACATTAAAACCATCAAAATGGCGGCTTTCAATTCTACCACCAACGCGCATACTGGAAACGCGTTCTCCCTACTCTATTTCTATGGCCTAATATTAGGTGTCGTAAATTGTCGGTTGGTATTGACAAAAAGTCATGATCTGACAAAATAAACAAAGTGTGGATTCCATTTGCAACAATAAATGTATTTTATCGTCATGATCGGGAATTAAGCTTTTAAAGAGACGCTTCTAAAATGATGACTCAAAATTGGTATACAGATTGAAAACACAAACAAAAAATATTTAAAAATAACTTAAAAATCGCATGATTTTTTTAATAGCATTTTTTACTAATTTTTATGGCAATCCAAAGCTTAATCTTTTTAAGTCGATAAAGGCTTAATATAAAGTAGTTAATATATAAGCAACAAAGTTTAAAAAAAAAAGTTTGTTATATTTATTCTGAAAATTATATTTAATCCTTTCTACCAATTATCCAGCAGAATAAGCAAATCATTGGTAAAAGGATTATTATTACAAATAATATAGTTTGTAATGCTCTGTAATATTAAATTCTTTTTCTTTGTTGTTGTAAGTGCATAACTTAAAAATTAGGGTTTGTAAATTATTGAACTTTCACGTATTTCCAAGAGAAACATATTATTATTGAATACATAAGAATATATATTTTTAATAATTTTTGTCTCATTATTACTTGATATCTATATGCCTTCGCAATTCCTTCGCAGAATTCTGTACTTATATGGATCAAGACTTATATAATTTCTTGAAATATACATCTATAGTATTAGCTAGTTTATTCATTTTTATGTTTGCAAGTGAAGTTTGTTTGGACACCGTATTCTAGAAATGTAACGTCATTTCTGATAATTATGAGAACAGAAGCATTCTCTAAGACTTGGACATTATCAAGATATAATTACCAGCACAAGCTACTTTTAAAGTTTTTACTTATTTCAGTACATTTATCGCTGTAGTAAGTAGACATATTACTAAAATAATTGTTTTTAAATAATTCAGTACCACAACAAATATTTAACGTAATTATAATTATATAGTTAACACTATATAAATGCTAGTTAATTATATTTTTGCGTATATTAAATATAGAATGGTTTTCTTTTTCGACACAATGCAGTTATAACGACATTAAAAAAATAAATTGCCCTATATGTCATTTGGCTTATGTCTATTGTGTTCATTTTCTGATAAACTTTATATTTTGATTTTTTATTCGTTGTTCCCGTTTCTTCGTAATATTGCGTTATTTTGATTTTTTATTTGTTGTTCCCGTTTCGTCTTGTTATATTGCGTAATTTGAGAATCTGTAGAGCTATAATTTTAGGAATTCTTGGAGAATATGGGTGCAACCGATTTTAGACAAAAAAAAACTAGTGTATCTTATAGAGGATCTCTAATTGAACAACTTTTACTTATAAATTAATCGGCGCCAACGTAGAGGAACGGATATAATTAATAATTAAGGTGCTCACCGAGTGAATTTGCCCATGTCAAGCGTGGTTTCACTCAGTGGCGGCTGCTGCAGGGAGGGCAACGGGGCACTGCCCCCCCGTAACAAATTTCTTTTAACAGATAAATTAATTATACCTAATTTGTATGTAATTTTTCTGATTTGTTTGATAACAAATAATATGTTTTCGGAAGTAACAGTCCGTCTTTTCAGCGCGTTTAAAAATCGCAGTCTAACGTAGGCTCCGGGGCATCTCGCGCGACTGCCCCGTCTGTATTAGAAATTGAGCGATGAAACTGGTGCGAGTAGCGCGCGTATATATGTAGGCGGCGGGGCACTACTCTATGGTGCCGGGTCCGGGTGGCGGTCCAGTATGTAATATACAGCGGTGAGTGTATGTTGTAATTTTTATCAGTACAAATGCAACTATGAATTGCGTTAGTAACATTAAGACAGAATCAAAAAATCTAGGTCTCCCTAGACCAGATTTATTGATTAAACTAGAAGGTCACAATTTGAAAACTAATAAAACCGTAACGAGAAAATTCAACATTTAGTTACAGTTTATCAGATTGGTTGTGTTGGTGTAATGTGCACAATGCTTGTTTCTATTTCGGTGCTATAAAGTTCACTTTACGACATCCGTTTTGGTTGCAAAAGTATTTCTTTATCGCACGTTAATTTTGTTGTTTTGACGTTGGTAACAAAAAAAAATGGGACCAAATTATATTTAAATGTCAAAATGTAAGCCTTTAATGTAACAAACATGTGCAATAGAAGTTGTACAAAGAATAAAAAGCACACATACTAACATTTTATTTACTAATTAACAATATAAATTGTTAAGCAGAGTTGGATGATAAGTTTTCTGATGCTACTATTGTAATTTACTTCCAAGGTTGAATAGTACAACTGTTATAAAAGTTTGTTTTTGATAATATGTCGAGACCATGTTGGCGAAAGATTTTGTAAATTGTCTTCTGCTATTTTGCGAATCTCTGGGGGCGTGCAATTATTTATTTCGTCCTTTTTGTTGATAACTTGAAATAATTTATTGCATAAATCAGTCTTAATTTTAATGATAATTACATATAACACCGCCTATATTCAAATATTTAAAATGTTCACGAAGTTGGCCGAAGACAAGGCAGAGCCTTCATCGACATTCCGAAGACGTCCGAACACAAACGAAGTTGGCCGAAAACAAGGCAAGGCCTTCACCGATATTCCGAAGACGTCCGAACACAAACGAAGTTTGCCGAAGTCAAAGCAAGGCCACTACTGACATTCCGAAGACGTCCGAACACAAACGAAGTTGGCCGAAGACAAGGCAAGGCCTTCATCGACATTCCGTACACGTCCGAATACAAACGAAGTTTGCCGAAGCCAGGGCAAAGCCTTCATTGACATTCCGAAGACGTCCGAACCCATACGAAGTTGGCCGAAGACAAGGCAAAGCCTTCACCGATATTCCGAAGACGTCCGAACACAAACGAAGTTGGCCGAAAACAAGGCAAGGTCTTCACCGATATTCCGAAGACGTCCGAATACAAACGAAGTTTGCCGAAGTCAAGGCAAGGCCTTCACCGATACTCCGAAGACGTCCGAATCCATATGAAGTTGGCCGAAGTCAAAGCAAGACCACCACTGACTATGTGCCTTAGCAATGTGTTCCATTGAAAAACAATTACTGACATCAACACCAAACTTCAATGAATGAGTTATTAATCATTTTGCTGATCGTAAGGAACGGCGGATGGATTTTATTTTCAAACAAGTTAATTAAATAGCATATTGAGTTTATTTTTTGTCTATACTTTATTTTTGATATTAAACACTCAGACCCCAGGTGCCCCCCCGTCCCAAAAAATCACGGGCCGCCACTGGTTTTACTTATCAGGTTACATCAATTCACAGAACATTGCTTATTTATTGATAATTACCAGTACCCACACTGCGTTGCCCATGGCATTTTTATTATGTCTGTTCTCGGACTACCCAAAATAACACAATATTAAATAAAAAAAAATTATAGGTTAAATTTTAAAATTCGCGTTTCGTGGTGCATTGAGTCACCATTACGACTACCTGTGTGCCAAATTTCACGGCTATCAGTGCGACAATAAAAACTGAACTGCATTGGATGTTACCCTTCAAATTATTTCATATTTCCAAAAAAAAAAGGTGAAGAGGATATGTTCTGTAAATGATATTTTTAAATGTCCAACTACATAATAGCAACTGGAAATACTAGAGCATAAGGTATTAATGTGCTCATATATGTAATTTTAAAGTTGCGTCAAATATGATTCCAAAAACACTTATGGATCTGGTAAGATTGGCAATATTGTGTTGTAAGTTAATATTAGTATTACTATAATTCACTCTATTGCAAAAGAGAATACACGTAGTTTTTCTATTATTTACGACCATCCTTTTAGCAAATCGTACACATACTGTTATAACTAGGGAGCGGAATTAAGCGAGCTAAACTGCGTATTGTTTACATTATATCTGAATAGCACTAATTCATAGGTCGAACTGCAACATCTGTTTACGCCCGATAATCAGAGAAAAAACTGCCATAAAATAAGGAATTTTATGAATAAAATCCTTTCTTCATCGGCGTAGGTACAAGGGTGACGAGTTTTTAAAATTTATTATATTTACCTTATATTTCGCAATATAATATGTATGTTTCAATAACATACGAGTACATTTTTAGTTATCATTTATTTAGATCTAGAACGTTGTTTATGTTACTTTTTCTGAGATAAAAATTAATTGTCAGTGATTACGAAATTTATTGCAAAGTCTGTAAAATATCGTCACTTAGCTTTGCTAAAACATACACAGAAATAGTTTTCATGCAGAGAATTTGGATAGGTTACAAAATTTCGTTACATGTTTAAATGACGATGCTCAAAGTATTTCTGAGTGCAAGGAACTAACACAAATCCCAAATTTAAAAAATCAGTTGTTATTCCTTCAGGAACACTTTGGAAATTTGCCTAAACTAATGACATATTTTGAAAATCGAATCTCAAATTAAAAAATGAGGTGTGGCCACCACACGACTTTCTTATACATATGAGCGTTTCAAACTATACTATATTTTTTTTACACAAAAATTATTCAAAATCCTATTCTAAGTACTTCTGTTCTCTTAATAAATCGCTATAGAATGCATACTTAGCAAGATATTCGAAAAAAGGACTACTCCCTAAGAGTAAAAGTGTTACTTCCGGTCCGAATTTTGAAATTTCATATATTCAAAAAATATTGCAAATCTACCACTAAATACTTTTGTATTCTTGATAAATACATATAGAATGCATAATTTACGACATATTCGCAAAAAATCGCTATTCGATAAGAGTAAAAGTGGTAATTCCGGTCTGAATTTTGAAATTTTTTTTATACAAAAGATATTGAAAATTATGTTTTAAATACTTTTATACTCGTAAAGTACTTGTCTCAAAAGCATGACATGCGAAATATTCGCAAAAAACTGATTTTCGATAGGAGTAAAAGACCTACTTCCGGTAGCAGCTTCGAAAAACGTGTTCTCAATTTTAATTTCAAGTACATATGAATTCTTTATAAATTTGTTTAAATTTAGTAGTTGACGAAATATTGGCAAAATTTAATTTTTTCACTGAAGTAAACTGCTACTACAGGTCTACCGATTTTACTGAAAAACTACTCAAATCTCAAGAGGGAGATTAGACACGTAAATACAAAATTTGGAATTGATATCTACAGCGGTTATCGTGGTCACATAGAGACACACAGACATTTTTTAAAAACATCTTTTTCGGTATCAGGGGACTTCAAAACGTGGACATCTGCAAAAATCTCGAAGTCGAAAATTTCAAATTACTTCCTTATACTACGTATAAGAAAGTAAAAATGGATTAACCACATTAGATGTGGCTATTAATAATTCCAAGTGACTTAGCCGCAGTTTTTAATAGAAATCCAGGTTTAATAACATTGCGGCAATTGTGTATGCTAAATACGCTGAAATAAAAGAATATTTCCATTACGTAAATATAACCAGTTGCGATGTAGAAAAGACGTTTTCTATCTACAACGATGTACTTAATTCAAAGAGAACAAGTCTTACAGAAGAGAAAATGAACAAATAGTAGGGTATTTTGTATTTTATAATCACCAGCCACTTGTTATTCAATTATATAAATAAAATTAAAACCTCTTTAAAAATACATTTCAATAGCCCGCCCATGGGCGATGAGTCATGACTCGCTCGATTCCGCTCCCCAGTTATAACAGACGCACACTTGTAGAACAAGATTTTCCAAGTGTAATTCAAAATTTAATGATGGCATTGTGTAATATATTTTCCTGGTGATTACACAATATTAAGGTTTTGTTATATTTTAACGGTTATCTGTATAAGCTAAATTATCAGTTGTAAATTTTTTAAAAATACATATATATATATATATATAAAGAAAAGAAATATAGCGGATTATAGAATAATAAAGTGTAGAATTTCATGGGGTAACTCCGCTCAAAATGCAACTGCGGACACGTGTTTCGAACTACTTGGTTCTCGTCAGCGCAGTGTAGCCAAGGAATAGGATGGGATAACCTTGGAGCTGAAAAACATCAATCAGAGACATACACAAGGGACAGCCTACCAATTGAGGCTTCAGCTAGAGTGTCCTCGATACTGAGAATGAATCTAACGTCGCCGCGAGGTAGACATTGTCCACCTGCAAGCCATCTGACACTGCGCTGACGAGAACCAAGTAGTTCGAAACACGTGTCCGCAGTTGCATTTTGAGCGGAGTTACCCCATGAAATTCTACACTTTATTATTCTATAATCCGCTATATTTCTTTTCTTTATTGTTATCCTGTGGGTTCAGATGGCTTGCAGGTGGACAATGTCTACCTCGCGGCGACGTTAGATTCATTCTCAGTATCGAGGACACTCTAGCTGAAGCCTCAATTGGTAGGCTGTCCCTTGTGTATGTCTCTGATTGATGTTTTTCAGCTCCAAGGTTATCCCATCCTATTCCTTGGCTACACTGCGCTGACGAGAACCAAGTAGTTCGAAACACGTGTCCGCAGTTGCATTTTGAGGTGAGTTACCCCATGAAATTCTACACTTTATATATATATATATATATATATATATATATATATATATATATATATATATATATATATCGAAAATAAACAATAATGGAATGGATATGCATAAGATGCCTGTTTCTTTCCTTATCACTTATCACCATTTAATACAGATAATTTTTTATGAAGTTTATCTCATTTTACATAAGAATCGATGACTTTTGACTAAATTAATAAAACACAAAAAAAATTCAACTCAAGTCAAATTAATATACACAGACATCAATTGATAATTGGAAATAGGAAATTATTGCCAACTTAATACGAGACCTAACTAAAATAGGTACTTAATTATTAACATTAATTTATTCGATAATACATAAATAATTTAATCATATAATTAAAATTATCACTAAACAAATTTCCTGTTATTTCATATTTCCTCATACGTCTAGTGAAGCAGTCTGTATATTAGTACATTAAGTATATAAATTGTAACTTCCAACCTTCCTCCGAAAACGCAGCATTAAGATTATTATTTGATGCAATTGCGTTATTACATAAACTTTTGATATACTTAGACCACCAATAATAATTGCTCAACCTGTTCAATTTACACAAAATATTTACTAAAACTAAATATATGTATTTTAATTTTTTTAAGTTACACAAAATGAAAATAATTTACAATGTAGATTGTGGTACTGTTGAATATTGGACTAGATACAAGTCAATAGAGGTGATGTTAGTCCACCTAAATCATCATCAGCTACTGACTTATTTACATTTTATGCCGCATACTAAATGTGCAATGAAGTGTCTTGGATTAATATTAGAAGCATTAATAGGCGTGCAAAAATTACAAAATTCCTTTTATATATCAGGAGTTATAGCCACAAAATGCAATATTTTATGATGTTTAATATCGTTTCAGGTTTCTTTTATTAATTTTCCATATGGGCTTTAATTTTGAATTTTTTTTTTTGTGGAACCAAATAGACTTTGGAATGGTTCAATGCGTGTTTTTCTCTCCAGTTTTTCGTAATATGACCTTAAAAATAGAAAAAAGATTCATTTTTATAAAGCTGATTCTGCACAATTATTATACCGTGAATTTTTTTTAACGCGGAACATAGGGATTTGCGTGCTAAAAATTCTACCCCATGTTAACTTTTGTTGCGGATCAAATTTGAAAGAAATTTGTGTATTATTTCATAAATCAAACATTTTTCTACCAATTGTACATTGTTTTAATGACATGAAGTTGTTCTTTTTAATTATATTTTCGTTTTCAGTTGTAATTAATTCGCACAAAATTGAGTGACAAAATCAAAGTATCGTAAACATTTAAACATTTTATGCTAGATAACATCGCTTGTCACTTCGCTAGTGACAAGTAAATTTACGAAAAAAATGTCTGTGTACACAGTTGCAGAACGAGTGGAAGTTGATGACAACTTTGCTGCAGTATATCCTAACCGCCCAGCTTTAAGTATTTCGACAGTGTCTCGAAATTACAATGAATTCCAGAGCACAGGCTGCGTAAATTGTGACCACAGGAAACGTATTAAAAATCCAACTGCAGTTACAGAAGAGACCAAAATAAAAATTTGTTTGATGGTTGAGAACGAGGGCTTCACAAGCTTAAATATGCTTGCCGATCAGTTCCAAATTTCAAGAAGCAGTTGGCATTTTTTTTTTGGAAATCTTTGACAAAAATACGTCTTCAGAAAAAAAACATTTTTTCATTGTTTCTAAAAGTAAAAACATTTACATTGGTGGTGCTTGTAGCCAAGCACATTCTGCATCATTTGGTATAAGTTGCACTGGACAATATCTCAAAAAACTGTATTTCTTCAAAGCCTACTTCCTTAAATTTTCACATACCAAATACTTATTTTTTTAAAATGGAACACCCGGTATTTTATTGTGGCATTTTGTTCCTTTTTTTATTCTCTTTCATTTTTGTTATCAATGTCCTTTGGAATTTCTGAGATAATCACTATAGGAGCAATTAGAGGTCCAATAAAGACTACGAACCCTGTTCTATGCAAGGCTGGAATGCGGCCGACTGTCTGAGTCAACTGTTAAAGAAAGTCGGTAAACATTTATATCAAATTTATAAAAGCATCGCTATCAGTTATCATCCAAATGAATTATTCTTATGAAGAGTTAATAGATAATAGATATGATTGGGGTTTTAGGTGAATCTGAAAGAAACTCTTTGGTAGCATCCAGACTTTATGCTGGTGGAAGTCAACCGAAGCAGAGATCTTCGAAAGACGTGTATGGTACTTGCGAGTGTAGTCGAACACCCGCATACTAATACTGCGAAAATTAGTCGTCAGTTACATGTAAATCAAATTTGAGAATCGAGAATAAATAGGAAATATGTAATTCGTCCGTAGCATATTCATATACAGGGTTAGATGAAAGAAATTTTCAGAATCGCTTACATTTTTGTCAATGGGCAGCAAATAAATAATCATGTCTTTTTCAATTTTTTGTTGTGTACCGACGAAGCCACCTTCTATTAAAGTGAATACGTTTATCGTCACAATTTTCGTTATTAGAACACATAAAAACCCTGACTTTATTACACCTGCAAACTTTCAAAATCGTTGGTCATTAAATGTGTGGGGAGGAATAGTGGGTAGTTACATAATTGGACCTTATTTCTTTCTTCTGAAAATGTTAATGGAGGAGAGTATCTTCGCTTTCTACGGACGGATTTTTAAAACTTGTTGAAAACATCTTCAAATATGTGAGAAAACATAACCTTTATTTTATTTCGTTGTTAACCAACAGTTTAAAAAATGAAATACTGCAGCTGGACATTTCCGGAATTAAAAAAATGAAATGCGATGCTCTTCATTCTATAAAATTAATACTTTTCGGATATTTAACGTTTACTTTGTTTGGCAGTTGACTAAGAAAGTTGGGCCACATTCCTGTCTTCCATCGGTTGAACGAATATTTTGGTGCATAGAACAACAGCGCTCGTAGTTCTTTAATTGACCGCTAATTGCTCCTATAATGATTATCTCAGAAATTACAAAAGATAGATATAGGACATTGTTAATAAGAATGAAAGAGAATAAAAAAGAAACAAAAGGCCTGAATAAAATACTGGGTGTTCCATTAAAAAAAAAAAATGTTTTTGGTATGTGAAAATTTCAAGAAGTAGGCTTTGAAAAAACAAAGTTTTTTGAGACATTGTCGAGTGCAACTTATACTTAATGATGCCAAATTTTCTTGACTACAAGCACCACTAAAGTTAATGGTTTTACTTTTAAAAACAATGTGAAAATGATTTTTTTCTGAACACGTGTTTTGGTCAATTATTTAAAAAAAAATTAATAATTGAAAAACTATTGGCTCAATTTTGAAAAAGAAAAAAACAGTTGAACAGGCAATTTAAAGCAGTACTAGAAAATCCAAATATATATAGGGTGTCATTTAAAAAAATTAAGTTTCGTGCATTTCCGGTGGAACCGGAAATGCGTCAGAGCTTAAAGTATTTTTACAATATGAACCACAAGCAACCATGGATCTTCCAGTAACTGTTTTTTCTTTTATTTAAAACACAAAAGAGCAATCGAAAAATCGGCTACTAATGACTCACCCTGTATATGTTGGGCATCAAAAAAGTAAAGAATTGAACACCAAAGAAAAATTATTAAACAGATATGCACATAAAGAAAATTGTTAACGATAACAATATAATTAGAAACCAATTCCGAAAGCCTAACAAGAATTAGCAAAATATATCATTTGAGAAATGTTCAATGATTGTCAATTTTGATTGACATGACATGTGCCTGCAGATTGAAATCTAAATGTCAGATTATAACATAGTGAATAAGTAAACGGATATTAATACATGCATGCAAAGTTTTAACTGATAATTAAAATAATCATACAAATACTATAATACTTAACAATATTTGAAAATATTGGTAACATAAGCGTGACGTAACGATTAAGTGCATTTTCCAGTTAGCAATTGCAATTGAGGATGATTATATGTGATAAAGTTGCAAAATTTATTAACCATATTTTGACTAGAATATTTAGTACTAAATAAATACATTAAATAACTAAAAAAACACCCTGACAATTAGCCCCCCAACAATTATGTAGTATGACTTTATGCTATATCGTTATAATCTGAAAATTTGACTTACTCGGTCCTGAAAACTTTGGTGCAACTTATGCGCTCATTAATATCGCACATGGCCTCGTAATCTGCATTATTTTCCACCGCATGCTCAAGTACAAAATAATAAATGGATAACACTAAACCCACGAAGCAGGATAAAGTAAAACAGACCCTCAGTATGGCCATAATTTCTAAATTACTGATACTAACACACCTCGTTTACTCTTCTGATGATTAGTAGTGAATAGGAAGATAGGCATAGTCACAATACAAGCTGATCATCGTTTTGTCATCGCCACGTCATTCGCGTTTTTTCTTAATTTTATCCTACACAAAATGTAATGTAGGCACTTTTTTTTTTATTTTTTATTATAAAATTGACAGCAGGTGGCTGCAATAAATACAAAATAAATAAAGAAATAATATCTAATTAGTAATATTTATTGCGGCATCTGGCGTAATATATTTTAAACTATTTATTATAGATTTTTATTTTAATAGTGATGATAGTTAATAATTATATCCTGCATAATGGGTTGCCTAACTTACGTATTGATATATAATTTCTGTATATTTTCATGTCTGATTTGAACTTAAACTGGGAACACCTTATTTATTATTTTCTGTTTAATATGCTTTAAATGTATATTAAAAGTACCTATTTTGTCTCCATAAATAATAACACATAAGTATGTAAACTAACCCTTAACTACTAGTAACTGTTCAACAGAAAATATTTTAAGAGATAAAACGGGATATTTAGAAAGTCATTTGATAGCAATGTTAATTTAGACTTACTCAGTTTTAAAAACATTAATACAACTTATTTGTTTATTTCCATTGGAGATGGTTTTGTAATATTGTAATTTCTCACGTCCTCGTCCGTCAAGACACCGTAAAAAGTCAAAGCTAAACCCATGACACACGATAAAGTCGAACATGCTCTAGGCATATTATTAAAAAAGTTGCAACAAAACAAGATAATTTCCATGATATGATCTATAAATCACTCGTGAAGAACAACGCACCTCCTCCGCTTTTAATGTAAAATGACGCTATGACGTGCAAGCAAGAAATACATAATTTATGCGCAAGTCAATAGACATTTAGAAACGTGAAGCACAATACAGCTGATCGCAGTCGGCGTTGCCATACTTCGTTTGTGCCGGTTTAAATGTATATTTCTGTGAATCCATTTAATACAAAATGACGACGTTTGGCTTTAAACCTTTAAAATATCCGTGTTTTAATTTAATATATTTTATTTCTTAAAACTATTCTTTAATTTATTGGTATTCAATCGATTTTATAATAAATTGGGAACATATGGCAACCATATCAAGTTGGCACATGCGCTAGAATAAGTAAACAATTGAATAATCATTTGTTGCGGCATCTAGTGCAATACATCGTCAGTTATTTATTACAGATATTTGTATTAATTATGCCGAATAGTGTTTTTTAATATCAACTATTCACAACACTGGATAATAATATTTAAATTATCGTTTTTATAAAGTAGATTAATATAGAAATATGTACAGTTTTAAAGGTATTTTTCATGTGATAAAATTTATTGGACAGTAAATACTGTATTTTATAAACAAATTAAATTAAAGTGGCGTTCAGTGTGAGAATATTCGTGATTTTTGCAATAGGTTGAGTGTGAAAGAAATGTATGTTAAGAAATGTTTTTGTGAGACGGTCAAAGTGAATGGATATGGGTCTAGGGGTGTTCGCAATAGAACAGTAGGGGTTGATTTACCCTCGCAGAACACAAAGGAAACGCATTGGGGGAACACAAGGTTTACAGTTGGCAGCTAAACCGTCTAGTTTGTACGGACTCCGTTAGAGGCGCGCGTGGTTCGCGACATCTTACATTGTATTGACTTGGTGTGTGCTGTGTATACTGTAAATATTGAACATTTTGTGTGTAAAACGCGTGTCCGCGTGTGTTTCACTGTGTTTTGTGTGTACAGGAGTAGTCTTTAGTGATGTGATAGGGGCCCCGAGAGTGCCTCGACCATGATTATCACCAGGTGAAGTGACCCCATGTGTGAACCATGGACGCCGAAATAAAACAGCGAAATCGGCGAAGAAAAAGGGCCCAGCGTATGGCTCAGGCCCAGAGGAAAATGGCGAAGGAGGGCGACAGCGGCGAAGACGAGTCTCCGGTACGTGAGAAGCCCCAGAGACCACCGAATCGCCGCAAGAAGTCCAAAGAAGCGCTCGTTGAGGAGGACATCATTGACGGTTTCGCCGTTCTCGGTTTTAGAAGTTACGAGGACCTAGAGGTTAGTGAAAATGTTAATTTGCAAAATATATACAACAAGAATAATATTAACACACCAATACGCTTATTATAACATGCACGTATCGTATAGTATCCGCTGACAGAAAGTTGTTGCTAAACTTGTTCGCTACGGTCCTATTTCTGTCTTATTGTTTATTTATTCATTAAAAAAGCATTAATTTCTTGTAAGATATTCGGGGCAATCACGGGCTCGTGTAAATAAACAATTCGCTAACACATCGTTTACAGAGAGATGTGCTTGTACGATTTTGACAGCTGTTCTTTGTGATACACAAACGAACATGTTCTTCCTCTCCAAGAAAGAATTCTTTTAAAACACACAAGAGGCTACCAAAATAAAGATTTTACATTTATAAATACATACATACGCTTACTCTAGAAATGCCCACTTAATTTTTAATGTTGGCTTTGAATATCTTCTTCGATAATTACATTACAAAATTATCCACCTCAATAGTAAATGACATACTTTAAATTGATTGCTACGTCTCTACATTGTTGTTACGCAATTTGTTAGCACAATTTTCATTTCATTAATAGCAATATATGTATCACGTGTTAGTAGTTTTGTACAAACAAAAAGTTACAAATAAAAATGCCCTCATAAAAAGTTAATGCTTTCCCAAGAGTTAATTTTCTTTGCAATTTCTACTACTATATTTTACTTTTAATATAAAGACAAGTTCTCTGAAGAGCTTAATTTAAGTGTAATATTCAAATTTGTATGTATTAATAATAATAACCATTATGAAAAAGCAATTCATCAATTATTAAGCTACTTGTGTTTCATTACTTAAAAGAGAGAACCTGATTCTTAGAGCCGTATGTATTGTATTATATTGTCAATAACGTTAACGAGAGAACCCATTCAATTATTTATTTGAGTGACCTCATACAGTTTGTCCACGAAATCATTTTAGATATTCATGTTAACTCAAATATGTGTGCGTTAATTATGTATTCTTGGCGTGTAGAACATGTACTCACATTCTACTATCCTTGTCTGTACTAATACAGGCAATTGAATTAAATTGATTATATATTATCTGTAAATGGTGTGTTTGATGAGATTAATGATGATAAATAGTCTAGGACGGATCGGTATTAATTGCGTTATGATAATAAAAGCGTATTATGTCAGGCCGAAATGAAAACATTTCGATGATGAAGATCTTGGTGATTGTATCAACAACGACAAAAGTGCAATTATTGCCTTGATTGTTCACGATAATCCATGGTTAATTTAATGTGTTATTAAGTAATAAATGTAACTCAAACATAAAAGTATTATTGATAAAGTTTCTACTCCTACTTCTTTATTATTGTATTAAAATAAATATTTTATGTTGGGCCGTTTTTTAAAAATGACTATATGTAGTTCTATATTTTGTAATTCTGGACAAACTTACTTGTTTTGGCAGATATATAAATTCGTTACAAATATTTGTTAAGGTTATGCTTAATTTTTACCACCCTCATGATTTATGTATTTAAAAATTGAAATTTCTTGAATTTGGTATACATACCTATACCTTCAAATACCACAAAATTGAAATCAAACCATGAATTTATTTCTTCATAAACATTAAATAGACTGTGACAAATATAAAACAACTGTTATTAACTGTCAGTGGTAAATACACGGAATTCGAGGAATGCTTTTATTTAGATGAAACGAAGAGTGATATTACGTATCCAAAGCAAAAAAATTCACCTTAAACATTTATTGTAGTGTTTTTTTTTATTTATTACTTACCGGGTATTTTGTCTATCGAATCATTATTATTAGTCACTTATGAAAATGAAGAAATTAGATCTGTTAAAATCTCGATTAACTGATTTATAATGGCCACTTGCATTTGAATAATAAAAATCTCATGGCCTTCCTAAGTGTAAGATATTACGATTTGGCATATGATGGTAATACTAATATCACTCGGATATTGAAATAGGGAAATATTTGGTACCTAATAAAAATATAACCAACCCTTTTTGTAGCTTAATTTCTTACCAGTTGACTTTATGACGTGAACTTCCGGTCACACTACAAGTTTACTAAGTAGAATTATAGTGAAATCATTGAAATTTACATCCTTACATGTTTTTTTCTCTATTTTTTGAATTAGAAGTTGACATTAAAGTAATACACTTCATTGCTTATATTTGGTTTAATTTCATATTGTTGTTCTGTGGTCTAGGCACTCTTGACAAACATAAATTTGGCTTCATTATAATAAATATCATACTTGCACCCCTTTCTTATTTTCTACCTTGAAAACTAATTTAGTATTATTCAGTACGAATTATCTATTCTCTTCTGATATTACTAATGAACACAAGAGGATTAATTCGTTGAGATTAATTGAGATTATTTACGTAATATGTTGCCAAATCAAAGTTGTATCTTTCATCTATTATACCTGATGAAGCTGTAGTATGGCGAAACATATCTATTGTAGCACCTAAAAATGTCCATCGTAATATTCGATATTATTTTCTACGTAATTGAATAAACAAACTTACATTAATGATTTAATGTTTTTTCTTCTCCTTCTTTTTAGGATTAAATGGTCCCTCTTCTTTACTTTCAGTTTTCTTTACTACCTACTCAGCTATCTTCTTTTTTTTTTTGATTATTTCTTTTACATTTATAAGTTGTACAACTCAATCAAATATTTAGGTGATGGGACTGCTCACTGAGTAAGTGATAATCGAAAAAGTAGCCAAAGAGGAAAAAAAGTTAACTCCTGTTTATGTTGCTTAAGATTTTGCAACAATTTATTGCTTCTTCAGAAGAACATCTGATCTTTATAAAGATTATATTCAAGATTAAAAGAAGCAATAAAACATTGCTAAAGTTTGAGCAACATAATTAAGAGGAAACTTTTTTTTTTTGGCTGTTTCTCAGATTATCGATTATTCAATCAATTAATCGACAATAATATATTTAATTAGTTTTTCTAAAAAAAATATCTCTTCTCGACACTCGTATATGCCCATAATTTTTCTGTTACTCCCATTAATCTAAATCTTCACAATCTTTTTTATTTATTTTTAGTCTACAGTAACTTTTTTTTTAATATTTCATATATGTATTTATTATTTAAGAAACACAATAGTTTCTTATTTTAATACCAGTAAGTTTATTGAAAATATCACAATTTCTGTCATGAAGTGACAATTTAATTCCAATACACTGATTAAGTGAATAATGAATATTTGTTCTTCATATAACATGCTGTTTTATTTTCTACTAAAACCATAAAACTAAAATCTGTAAATGTGTCTAATACCTGAGTACCTTATGCGGATTCAAACAACAAAATTTATGGTCCGTATTTACCGTGCAATTGTCCCTAAACTCTTTACCTTAAAGTGACTACTTAATTTTTTCCAACCAATATAGATGCATAGGAAGTGTTTCTTTATTTATTGCCTATTCATAAATATATAAGGAATTACAACTTAACAGCACTAGCAATAAATGTACCATGAATATAATATGTATAAATGTTCTAAAATTTAAGGAAAACTACATGTTAATATTATTATTTTTACTTTCTTATACGTAGTATAAGGAAGTATTGTGATGATGAAAATTTTCGACCTCGAGATTTTTGCAGATGTCCACGTTTTGAAGTTCCCTGATACCGAAAAAGTGGTTTTTAAAAAATGTCTGTGTGTCTGTGTGTGTGTGTGCATGTGTCTGTGTGTGTGTGACCACGATAGCGGTCAAACCGCTACAGATATCAATTCCAAATTTTGAATTTACGAATATAATCTCCCTCTTGGGAGCTGATTAGATTTTTAGCAAAATAGGCCGACCGGAAGTAGTAGTTTACTTCAGTGAAAAAATCGAAATTTGCAAATATTTCGTCAATTACTAAGTTTAAACAAATTTATAAAGAATTCATATGTACTTAGAATTAAGTTTGAAACAAATTGTCTTAAAAAAGTTTTTCGAAATTCCAACCGGAAGTAGGTCTTTTACTCTTATGGAAAACCAGTTTTTTGCGAATATCTCGCAAGTCATGCTTTTTAGACAAGTACGTTAGGAGTATAAAAGTATTTAAAACATAATTTTCAATATCTTTTATGTAAAAAAAATTTCAAAATTCAGACCAGAAGTACCACTTTTACTCTTATCGAATAGCGATTTTTTGCAAATATGTCGTAAATTATGCATTCTATATATACATATTTATGAAGAGTACAAAAGTATTTAGAGTTGGATATGGAATATTTTTTGTATACTGAAATTTCAAAATTCGGACCGGAAGTAACACTTTCATACGTATAAGAAAGTCGTGTGGTGGCCACACCTCATTTTTTATTATAAGAGGCCGCCTAGTTTAGTTGATGATCCCAAACTATTTACAGCAGTCCCATTTGTACACCGAACAGCAATGACTTGGAAATGTATTGAAACTTTAAAAAATATTTTGCCAGGGTATATAGAACCAATAACCGGTTTCGCATTTTTTGGTACTCGTCAGATTGACACACGAAACACAGCAGTAATTTTCCGTGTTTATGGGAAGTGTTTTGAATGTTGTATGCAAGAGGTATTCTCTAATTGAAAACCCTTTATTAGTACAAATGACGTGTGTGAATGTGCGGATACAGCATTTCAAATAATTGATATATATTTTATTTCGTCAATGAAAGGTGCAAATTTGACGAAACACTCATGGATAAATGTAGATGTTTATTATTGACACTGCGACATTAGTTTAATTGTAACTTACGATCCAGAAATGAACAAAAAGTGTCTGAATATAATTATTATATTAGCATAGCTATTAGAATGCATGGGATTTTTTATGATTATATTTACGTCATAGATAGAAAAGAGCGAAAATATTATACCAGAGAAGTTCTGAGATTTTAATGTGGATACTATTATTGGAAAGTACAAATCTAGATAATTGAACATTTTTCGTAACAATCAATAAAATCTAAAATTGTTGAGAAAATACCACACTCAGCTATTTAATAATAATTTTATAAAGACCCAAAGAATAAGATGGTATGGACACATCAACAGAGTAGGCACAGGAGCAACAGTGCGCAGCATTGCCCAGTGGACACCAGCGGGCAAGAGAGAGAGAGGAAGACCAAGAATCAGATGGGAACAACAAGTGAAAGAGGACTTGAACAAAATTGGAACAAACTGGAGAATGAAAACAAAGAACATAAAAGAATGAAGGCTAATAGTAGAAAAGGCAACATCACACAAAAACTTATAGAGGGAATAGGTGGAAATGTGGAGTGATCCCCCACAAAAAAGAATCGGAGAGCCCAGAAGGGCGGCTACTACTCCACAGGAGTGTACAGCCTATTATATACGGCGATTACAGTTTCGTCTGATTAGCAGATTTGCATAAATTATAATATACAGTTTCGTCTGACCATTATCTGAGGGTCAAATTTAGCATATACACTTTCGTCCGGCAGGTAAAGTGGGGGATTAAGCTTAGGATTATGGAAAGTTTGATTTTAATCCTTAAATTTTAATCCTTAAATACAAGATTATGCATTACGGACCCATTTAAAGTATATTCCATTTTAAACTTACTCTATCATTATTTCCTATCGCTATCCCACCCCTAATTAAGGGAATAATACATATATTACACCGGCTGTCCCATTACACTTCAGTTAAATATTACAAGTTACAAGTCCAACATGGAAAATTTAAATGTGATCAAAAGCGTTAGTAAGCGCGGCAAAGAATTATTGTTTGTGAACAACTTCAGATACTGTTTTGCGGAACAACTGTCAAGTGGCGAAAAAAAGTGGAGATGTCGCGCACCAAAATGCACTGCTACTGTTTACACTATGGGTGAGGAGAATTTGATATCCCGTTGTAATTTGAACCATCCGCATCCTGAATTAAACGCTGCAGCAATACAAAAGCCATTTCTTGTTGTGGCAGCGAAACGTAAAGCAACAGAGGAACTTAATGTGCAACCTAAAAGAATTGTGCAGTCGCTGTTGACAAAATGCGACAATAGTGAATTAACAATTTGTGACTTGAAATCAATTAAACGAAATATTTACGGTGAAAGAAGAAAGACATTTCCGAACTTGCCCAAAAATATAGAAGAAGTGTTTGAAACTTTGGAAAACATGATACCTAAAATTCGTACGAACAGAGAAGAATATTTGATTGTCAACGACAGCAATCATGGCATAGTGATATTCTCCTGTAACACAAACTTCGAACATTTGTGTAAGTGCGAAAAAATATTTATGGATGGAACATTTAAATATTGTTCAAAACATTTCGTACAGTTATTTACCATCCATGGACAATATAACGGGCACTATATACCTCTAGTGTTTTGCTTACTCAAAGATAAAAGTTCAGAAACTTATAAACAGTGTTTAAAATTTGTAAGTCAAAAATGTGAAGAACTTTCCTTGCAATTTTGTCCTGCAGAAGTTGTTATCGATTTTGAAATGTCGATACATAAAGCTGTCAGTTCCATGTGGGACAATATTAAAATTGTTGGCTGCCGATTTCATATATCCCAAGCTTGGTGGCGAAAAATACAACAGCTAGGGCTCACAAAACATTATAAAGAGAAAACAGATATTGGCAAATGGATTGGATATTGTTTTGGCCTGCTTTTCTTAGAACCAGAGGACGTTGGCGACTGTTTAGTATTTGATCTACTTCCTATAGCACCAGAACATGACAACCTACAAGCATTTATAGAGTACCTAATCGAAACTTATATAGAAGAGGATTCAATATTTCCTCCCGAAATTTGGGCGGCTAAATGTGCTAGTAGCTCCAGAACAACCAACGCATGCGAATCCTTTCATTCACACCTAAATAAGAGTTTTAATTTCTATCATCCAAATATCTTCATTTTTCTTGAGGTTTTGCGCCAGTATCAAGCTGAAATTTACGTACAAATACAAAGTGTAAATAAACATAGAAAAGTTAACACCTACACAAACAAACGTGTTAATTTTCTCAAAGAGAAAATCGAACAATATGATAATAAAGAACTGACAACACTGGAATATATTAATAATTGTTGCATTTTGATTTATTTTTTTTTTAACATATAATTCATTCTACTTGTTTGTGTTCAACATATTTTTATTATAAAATTCAAGACTTTTTTTGTTTTCTCTTTTGTAATTTTGTACATTTTTGTAATTCAATAAATTGTTGCATTTTGATTTTTTTTTTTTAACATTAATTCATTCTACTTGTTTGTGTTCAACATATTTTTATTATAAAATTCAAGACTTGTATGGACCATAAAAGCATTAATGGCTTGGAGATTATCGGACGAAACTGTACCTACCCCTAATTACCGATAAATTCGGTCCGGACGAAACTGTAACATAGTAAAGTAGTTAGCGTTATTAGAAAAGGATTAAGTGAAGATTATCGGACGAAACTGTATCTGCCCGGTAGGAAATGATCAAATTTCTCCTTGTTTTTAAAATTAAAAATCAAACAACATTCAATAATATACAAAACTGCGACAGTAAGAAGATCGGCAGACTTGAATTTTCCACGACATGATTCTCTAAAGGGAAACCCAAAAATAACTCGAAAGATTTGCTTTTGAATTACAAAAACCCGGCCCGAATCTGGGGAATCTCCCCAAAAAAGTATACCATATTTGAGTTTAGAAATAAATACCCCATAGTAAATAGTCATGAGAACTGTTTTTTCGCAATAACGTTTCAGAACTTTTATGCAGCAACAACTGACTTTATTTAATTTCTTTACTAATATGTATATCAAGATATGGGCTCCAGGTCATATTTTTATCAAGAATTAAGCCCAAACTTCTCTAACATTATTATTTAAAGTGAAAAGTTATCAATAGTTATATTATTCAATACTAAGATCGATTTTACTTATACGTAGTAGGTATAAGGAAGTATTGTGATGATGAAAATATTCGACCTCGAGATTTTTGCAGATGTCAACGTTTTGAAGTCCCCTGGTTCCGAAAAAGTGGTTTTTAAAAAAAATTCTGTGTGTATGTCAGTGTGTGTGTGTGTGACCACGATATCGGTCAAACCGCTATAGATATCAATTTCAAATTTTGTATTTACGAATATAATCTCCTTCTTGAGATCTGATTAGTTTTTCAGTAAAATCGGTAGACCCGAAGTAGCAGTTTACTTCAGTCAAAAAATTGAATTTTGCCAATATTTCGTCAATTACTAAGTTTAAACCAATTTATAAAGAATTCATATGTACTTAAAATTAAAATTGAGAACAATTTTATTTAAAAAGTTTTTGGAAATTTCTACCGGAAGTAGGTCTTTTATTCCTATCGAAAATTAGTTTTGCTCTTTGGGCAGGTACGTTACGAATATAAAAGTATTTAAAACATAAGTTTTAATATCTTTTGTATAAAAAAAAATTCAAAATTCAGACCGGAAGTACCACTTTTACTCTTATCGAATAGCGACTTTTTGTAAATATGTCGTAAATTATGCATTCTATATATATTTATCAAGAGTACAAAAGTATTTATTGCTAGATTTGCAATATTTTTTGTATAAATGAAATTTCAAAATTCGGACCGGAAGTAACACGTTTAATCTTAGGGAGTAGAAAAATATGATAAACTTAACACATTAAAAATAAGTAGATCAAAAGTATTTAAGATAAACAGTACATGAAAACCCGCTGCTGTTTTTGATGATAGATTCTAAATTTACCTGTTTAAGCCGATGCATTTCTAGTATGATTTTATGACACGACTTATGATTTATTCCTTCATTTTGGCACAGAAAAACTTAGATTAAACAGATCATTCCTCAATATGTATAAGTGCTGATTTAGGGAAACACTAAATAAATTTCTTATTCTATTGTTTACCTGGAATTTTCCAACACTTCATATTAATTTTGTTTTTTAGATTTAATATTTTTACACATCTAAGTAGTTGTACTTTTATCTTCCTTTCCTATTAAAAAAGTATTTAATTGCTTAAGTTTTTGCTAATTCCATTCTGTATATGGAATGTTATGTGGATATGTTGATCAAGCATTTTAGGACTAAGTCTGCTATAAAGCGTAGTTTAATATGTAAATATTGACCATGATTTTATTATTGTTTATTTTGCGTTTGCTTCAAACACGGCTTATAAGTGGGTTAGGTATAGATTTCAAAAGGTATTGGAAATATGTGCCATGCTTTATTTAGCAAGTAATGCAAGGTATGCATAATATCTTCTAATATACAAATTAAGAATTCCCGCTGTTTTGTAATGTAGCTATATTAATGCCTACTTGCTATTACACAATATTTCATAATCACATGCTTATTACGAACTGTTGCCTATTTTTTTACTGTTCTACGTTTACAATGTTATTTATCAGATTGGATACTTTACGTTTAATCTAAATGAATGTAATTGGTTATTATAATAATAGTATGTAGTTGAATCACGGGCAGGTAGAATGTGTTGAAATCCAAGTACAGAAAATATAAAGATTAACCATAATTACATAGCAAGGTATTAACAAATTACAAAGCTAAATTAAAAGATAGTTGTAATTTATTCAGGTGTTCCACATGATATTTTTTCATGGTAATCTCCCATGTTATAAAATAAATATAAAATTAATTTGTAATAAGTTCCATTGTGTTCATGCCATTGGATACAGTTTATAAAGGGAGCAATGCAGATATTATTAGAGCAAGCTTTTTACACGATTGAAAAATTTTAATACATTTAACATGATTCCTAATTTATTCCATTTTTAATCTGTTTTACTTTTTTATACGTATTATAAGGAAGTATTGTGATAATGAAAATTTTCGACCTCGAGATTTTTGCAGATGTCCACGTTTTGAGGTCCCCTGATACCAAAAAAGTGGTTTTTAAAAAATGTCTATGTGTCTGTCTGTGACCACGATAGCGGTCAAACCGCTACAGATATCAATTCCAAATTTTGTATTTACAAATATAATCTCCCTCTTGAGAAGTGATTAGATTTTGAGCAAAATCGGTAGACCGGAAGTAGTAGTTTACTTCAGTGAAAATTGAATTTTGCAAATATTTCGTCAATTACTAAGTTTAAACAAATTTATAAAGAATTCAAATGTACTCAAAATTAAATTTGAGAAAAATTGTATTCGTCAAGTTTTTCGAAATTCCTACCGGAAGTAGGTCTTTTACTCTTATCGAAAATCAGTTTTTTGTCATGCTTTCTAGGCAGGTACATTACGAGTATAAACGTATTTAAAACGTACTTTTAAATATCTTTTGTATAAAAAAAATTTCAAAATTCGGACCGGAAGTAACACTTTTACTCTTACCGAATAACGATCTTTTAATAATAATAATAATAATAATAATATTCTTTATTTGTCCAACAGCACATGCCAATTACAGGACAACAATCAATTCTTGATAGCATTTCCTAAACTAAAACTAAAAAAAAAAACAAAAAAAAACAAAAACACAAGTAACATTACAATAGATGACAAGTTATGGAACACTTCAAGCTTATATAAATGAAAACACACGCATAACCTGAATTGAAAAACTAATATTAAAATCTGGTACAGTGGTTCATATTGTATTAATAACAATAACAACAATGAGTAGAAACCTTAGCACATTAGACTAAGAAGCAAATATTTAATAATTAGTACATCATAGCCAATGCGTTCAGATTAAATTAAAATAAATAGTGTTACAGACATATGCATTGAGTCAAATCGAAAGACATATTCATTTATCGATAGAGTGAGGCTTTTGAATAAAAGGAAAGTGAAAAGGATCAGGGCATAGTTCGTTAGCGTTCCTTGCCATATGCGTAAGAGGTGCCTTAGCAAAAACATTTGACCTAGCTCGAGCCACCACAAAAGTATCGCTTGAACGCGTACCGTATCTGGGAACCAAAAAATCCACAGCGGAGAGTATATTGGGGGCATCAATTCTGTTACTAACCAGCCCAACCATAAAATTGGCACTTGCGATCTGTCTACGCTCCAAGAGGGAAGGAACGTCATGTTCTAATAGCAGACTCTCATAGTCAACGCCTCTAGGAGGATACGTGCCTCGAGCCCTGTACGAAAAGTACTTCAAAAATCTCTTCTGTACTCTCTCAATCAAAAGGTTTTGGTAAACGTAACAAGGATACCAGATTATAGAGGCATACTCCAGTCTGGGTCGCACCAGTGAGAAAAAGAGTATCTTCAATGTATCAGGATTCATGAACTCCCGGCACGACCTGACAACAAAGCTGAGTGCACGTGAGGCGGAGTTGCATATCGAATATATGTGATTAGAAAAATTCAAACGTTGGTCAAATAACACTCCAAGATCCTTCATTTGTGTTTGCCTGGGAATAGGAGTTTGATCCAATACGTAGGGGAAAACTAGTGGCTCGATTCGTGTGGTATATGTAACTACCGCACATTTATTAATGCTGATTTTTATTTTGTTCCGCTGGCACCAGTTGTTAATAACACGTAGATCATTCTGTAGGGCTTCACAATCGCAGACTGACGAGATCCTTGAATAAATCTTCAAGTCATCAGCATAAGCTAGGACGCGACAGCTGAGAATAGACAGTAGATCGTTAATGTAAACGTTGAAGAAGAGTGGGCCCAGGTTTGATCCTTGGGGTACACCTGAAGAAGCTGTAAAAGTGTTAGAATGAAATCCATTGTAGTAAACATAATTAGAACGATTGTCCAGGTAAGAGGCAATCAGATTAATGACAGGTGACGTAAGACCCAGGGAACTCAGCTTTGAAAGAAGTATTGTGTGATCAATAGTATCGAACGCCTTGGCGAAGTCTGTGTACAATACATCCACCTGCTTTCGAGAGTTAATTCCAGAACTGATAAATTGTGTAATTTCAACCAAGTTGGAGACTGTTGATCTGCTCGAAGTTTGTTGCAAATATGTCGTAAATAATGATTCTATATATATTTATGAAGAGTACAAAAGTATTTAGTTGGTTTTAGAATATTTTTTGTATAAATGAAATTTCAAAATTCGGACCGGAAGTAACACTTTCATACGTATAAGAAAGTCGTGTGGTGGCCACACCTTATTTTTTTTATTGATACGTGTTTTTATGTTTCTTTGTCGTGTTTTCATCATTTGTTTCGTTGTTGTATACAGCCAGCATTGTCTCTATTATAATCGACTTTTCTTGTAATGTTTTAATTAGATTGAATATAATCTCTACTTCTGTCTCTGTTTTATTCTTCCATCAATTCACATAACAGTAAATGAGGACTATACACAAAGTTCCGATTACTTATAAAAACTACAGATTAAGGGTCTTTTTCTTGAGTTTGTGGGCATCTTTTTATACAGAATTTGTATATATTATCGGATTTCCTACTTTTAATGTTTTAGTTTTAATTCCCTCAGTTCTCGATGACGATGATTGTCATAAAGGGAACGAAAGAATAAACCGAAGTTTATCAATTTATGTCTCCCTTTCGAATTTGTAGTTCCTCGTATTTGTATGCAAGCGCTTAGTATAACATCATATCTCAATATACTAACGCACAGTAGTTGGGGACTGGCAAAAGAAGTCAATTTTGAGAAAAAGTGACTTTTACGTAAATACTCAATTGATTAATCAAATTTTATAAAAATGTAGTATTTTTTACGAAAACAATTATAATAGGCGTTGAAGAATGTTGCATTGTATCACTACTTTTTGATTATTGTGATCAAATGCATATAAAATTCGCATAGGCTTTTAGTATCCATCAGCAAGTAGCTCTAAGTTCATATTTTGCATATATCATCCTTATAATATTTGTTATTAACCGTCCAAATTTCAGGTGCTCCTTTTTGTTCGTTTCTGGGAAAATGACATCTGGTTAAGTTCGTAATATACGTCTTTTGCACGGGTATATGAACAATGCAATTTATTTTAAGCGACGCGCAGAGCATTCTTGCCGCAAATATGTGCGTTTGAACCACTGAGCGTCGTGTATATTATACACACACGAATAAGGAATAATAGTGGTCGCAAATTAGACCCCTGAGGAAGATTTAGTTCTGAAGAAATACTGTGGGTACTGTTTCTAGTTTAGCAAACGAAATTAGAAAAAAGAAATTCCATCCATCACAGTTGATTCAATAAAAATTAGTGATTTATTTCATGGAAAGCTCTCTGAAAGTTTGTTTCTCCTTGTTTATCCAAAACTTATTGAATAAAACAGTTCAAATAGGTAACGTTTGCTCCTAAATAATAGAACCGTTCTGCGCTGAAGACTTTTTTTTATAAATTCAAACTTAAAGGGTGGTATTCTAAATGAGTGCAGTTTGTCTGTGGCCTTCTTTTCTGGTAATAAATACTTTAAAATTGAACAAATGTACAAGAATTATACTAATACAGGGTGCCCACTTTCTATCTTCTAATATTGGCAACTTTCTGAATATTGAAAAATCAGGATCGGTTAAATTAGCATAATTTGAGGACAATTTATTTCATAAAATTTCCAGATTTATTGTCAACTATTCAAGATATTTAAAAAAAATTGAAAATTGCTGAAATTATCTTATTTTAATATGGAACAGGCATTAAAATAGTTTTCAGGGCTTAATTGTTCATTATATTTTCAAACATTAACAGCAATTGAATTACGCTCTCTATAATAAAATTTTTAAAAAGATTACCATACCAAACCTTATATCTATGAAAGCGGGAAAAAAAAGCATTTTTATGAAGTCATGGCCAACTATGATTGCCACTTAAAAAAACATAAGTTTTTGTTATATCATAATAATTAAGTGTGCCATGAATTTTTAACGAAGATTATTAAATTCTACGTAAAAATTAGTACCAGATACAATTTCTAAATTAGTTCTATCTTCCATAAGTTAACCATAAATGCTGTATCTGAAAATACTACCAAATACTCCTCAAATTTGCAAATTTAGCCGATTCTGTATCTTCAATATTAAGAAAGTTATATATTCTTTTAAGAACACTGTAAAATAGAGCCCAATTAGTATCGTCATTTATATTAAGGTATTTCAATAAAGTAAACCATAAGAAATGTCAAAGTATGGATATATTATATTTTTCATTGAAAACGACCGTTCAACATCTACCGTTGCCGATGCTGGGTATATTTAAACCTACATAAAGTCTTTAGTTCTGGTACATTTATCCCCGGTTTGAAAAAATCTGCTACTTCTATACATACATATCGTAACTTGTAAACATCCTTATTGAAAGCAAGGAAGGGGGAGCCAGCTGCGTCGCGTTGCTGAACCCGAGTTGGAAAAATTTGTATAATATGTGATTTAGAACATTTCCTACGTACTGTAAGGCTTGTTATGCATTCCTGGTACCTACATATTATTGTGCCCAATTTTGAATTACATTATACATAAGTTCAGTACTCGAATCTAAACCTGATTTCCAATCTTTAGTCATTATTTTTATTAAAAGCACTCTACATGGATCGCCTATTGCATATGGTATTTGTAGTTTGTTTAACACTGCCAAAATAATATTTTAGAAGAAATAAAGACATGATAATTAATATGTTATATATTTTTATAATAAATATAAAATATCAAATATAATATGTATATAGGTATATGTTTCTTGCTCACCACATTGTATATCTTAAGTTAAATTTGTTGTGCGATTGTACACCTACATTATTTTGGTTTATAGTTTGGGTTATCCTGAGAAATGGACGTCAGAATGTTTCACTTCCATTTGCATATTTATTATAATGTTATATCTATGTGCATATAAAGTACCTATATATATTGATATGTATACACTTGTTTATCTCTTAAGATCACTTATTAATTATAGAAAACATAATTTCTACGACTTCTTTCTCATAGCTATGAAATTATGGATGATGAATACCCAATTTCCTAAAGACTTGCCTTAATAGGCCCATTACTTTAGTGATTTCCCTTAATTGTCCGAAAGTGTCTTGCTCTTCGATAATGACTTTGGTGTATTTGTTTTTGAGCATGTGTTGGTACAAATTCCAGCAAGTTTTCGTAACCGTTACGAACTCCAGCTTTTTCGATATGCTTTCATCATAAATTGTGTATATAATATTCTCGGCGGTCAACGAATTACTTTTGGCCGTCTTATATCGATCCGAAAGTGTACTTAAATCAGTCCTAAGTTGCATGTGCGTCAGGAACTTGTCTTGTAGAAGTTTCTTCATTTCATTACGCGAAGTCTCCAAGCATTGTTCGCGTTGATGTTGCTCGCGCATAATTTGACCTCTGGTAGATCTCATGTCATTGAATCTGTAGTCAAAATATGATACAGAACTTAAGGGGTATCGTATAGGTACATTTTCAAATTTTAACAACTACCGGCTACATTTAAATGTTATGCAAAAACTATATATATGAAATATAATAAATAATAATAATAATAATAATCTTTATTGTCTAACAGTACAAACCATTTATAGGACATAAAACTAAGAAGTATTAGAAAGTTAGTTAAATATTAAACATTTAAAACATATTTCTGTATAATTTATTATAATTAGCCGACATGTGAGAAATAGGAGATTTAATTTGTATGTTGGTACTCGCTCTTGGAGTATCAATGAAAGTGAAATGGCGAGCATCAAGCCGGCACGTTACAGTTTATTTGAGGAAATAACTATAGATAAATTAGAAGGCTCACAGTCGGTTGTGGACATTTTATTTGGTAAATGTCTTTTCTGTGTGATAAAATATTGAATCTTTTATTTTAACCTTAAATTAATTTAGAAAACAAAATTATAAAAATCGCATTTTTTGACAAATATTATTCATTTTAAACGTCATTTCGCATTTTCACGATGCTAAGACGTCATTTAAATAAAGAAACTTTTGATTTAATTGCGTTATTGCATCAGCGAGGGCAATCTGGAGCAGAAATTGCCGCAATTTTTAATGTGTCTCCAAGTGTTGTTAGTAGGGCTCTAACAAGATTCCAACAGACAGGATCTGCAAGGAGAAGACCTGGTAGTAGATCTGAGAGGAAAACAAATCAGAGACAAAACCGCTACATACAAATTTAGGCAAGGATGAATCCGTTTAGAAGTGCTGTATGGTTGCAAACACAGTTACGTGCCGCCACTGGAGTTAGAGTTTCGGATCTAATTATCAGAAACCGTCTGCGGGAAATGGATCTTCATAGCTGCAGGCCTGTGAGACGCCCAAAATTAACTAATGTCAACAGAATGGCTAGAAGAGCTTGGGTTAACCAACGACTAGCAGAAGATTTTCAATGGGAGCATGGTTTATACACCGATGAATCCAAATTCTGCTTATTTAGTGATAATCGTAGAGTAAGGGTCTGGAGAACTCGAGGAGACCGTTATAAACGCGAGTTTACAAAAGCTGTGGTGCCTTTTGGCGGCGGTGGTATCATGGTGTGGGCGGGCATTAGTATGAATGGACGTACAAACCTCCATCTCTTTGAAAACAATGTCAATGGACACATATACAGAGATGACATTATTCAGCAATATGTGGTCGACTTTCGTGAAGCTGTGGATGAAAACATGGTTTCTATTGATGATAATGCACGACCTCATCGTGCACAAATTGTAATGCAAGCAATAAATGACCTCCATATTAACCATCTACCTTTACCACCAACGTCTCCCGACTTGAATCCAATTGAGCACATTTGGGACAGACTTCAAGAACAGCTCAACGAACATAATCCACCCTCAGTTAACGTGCAACACTTGCGTGAAATTTTACCGCTGTGTTGGAGAAGAGTGTCACACAATCTTTAATAAAATTGCATTATGAATATGCCCCGAAGATGTACAGCTGTGAGAGATGTCCGTGGCCATTATACACGATATTAGAATTAATTGTTACCGAAAAATGTTTATTTTTGCTATTGATAAAAAAGTTGCTTATTTCATAATTGCTCATTTCTTAGTAATCTAACGATTTTTCTGAATAAAAATGCTTGAAAACTTTAAATTGTTGTGTACAATTATGTATCTAATATAATACACTACAAATATTTACCCATATTTTCTAAAAAATACAAAAAAGTAAAAATTCCTTATTCATTTTTGAGTAGTTTAGTTCTATTTGTTTACAAGTTCAAAAGAAATTTCGCACTGTAACAGTCACGGTGCCACGACAAAGATTGAAAATCATGGTATAATAATAAACTTTTATAATCAACGTAATGACCAGGGTAGGTACCATTTAATTTATATGACAAATATTTTAAGAACCTCCTTTGAACACATTCTATCGAAATCTGCTGGTGTAAATAATGTGGACTATGGAAGCATATTCCAACTTGCTACGCCCTAGGGTGTAATATAACACCTTAAATCTGTTTAAGTTGCTAGATGTACGACATGATCTCAAAAGAAATCTCACAGGTTTGGAGGCTGAAGATAGTGGATAGATAGAAAGTGGATATTTGTTGCGTGAAAGTTAGCTTATCATTGAAGAAAATTTCTAAATCCTTGATTACAGACTTTCTAACAATTGGTGTGAAATTAGACATTCATACAGTAATGGATTGGAGCTCCTTGTGTAAGAAACACAAGCACATTTTTTCACATATAATGAAATTAAATTTAGATTACACCATTCTTTGATTATATTAAAGTTAGTCAGCAGTTTGACAGTCAGCACGATTGTTAACAACACTATAAAGTTTTAAGTCCACAGCATAATCCAAAAATCCGCTATTTAGTTTTCCTAGTAAATCGTTAACATATATATTGAAGAGTAAATGTCCAGGATTCGAGCCTTGGCGGACACTAGAAGAAATGGAAATTATATTGGATGAATGACCACTATAAAAAAACATAACTCTTCCTGTGTGATGTATATGACGCCATTAGGTATACAATGGTTGGAGAGAAGCCAACCTGATCCAATTTGGCGAGAAGCAAGTTGTGATCTATGGAGTCAAAGGCCTCAACAAAATACTAATACAAATTTCTTCTCTGTTGTTATTGTTACGAGGGAGCGTTTTTAAGTTTGCGGAGTAGAGGGGTTGTATGGTAGTGAAATAGCTCTTTTGTGTCGTAACGTGCTCAGTGACTCATTATTAATATAAATATAAAGTTTTAACTGAATCGCTCTAGTAGTCTTTGAACTATCGTCGACCAAGCAACTTGATCATGAAGAAAGTATGAAATATGACGAAAATCGAGTATGGCACCGTTATCAAGTTCCAGTGAGAGGAAATTTACGAGCGATGAGAAGTTAAGGACGCGTTTTCTTCAGACGAAGGTAAAACATTTTTTTATGAAGCTAAATGAAAGATCTGAAAAATGTATTAGAATTGCAGATGGAAAAAATAATTTTTATTTTCTCTCCATTCCCCCCATTCTTCGAACTTTAAAACGCTCCCTCGTATGTTATGTTTTGTAGGTATTTGCTTAAATATCTGGCACAGTAAAGTTAACATCGGATTTTTTTGGCGACACCTAATTACACAGAACACATGGTGTCCTCAGAGTATTATAAGGGTTAAATCAAAATTACTAGTGTTTCAAAAATATAAGAAGTATGCCAGTTAGTGTAATAGCTCGGGTTACATTTGAATTTTTGTTTTAATATTACACGAGTGGTCTTCTGACAAAAATTGTCTATTCAAACAACAAAGATATAAGCGTGCAAGCTGATATTTACACAATAATAGAAGAATAATTTAATTCGTAATACGAGCTTATCTGGAAACTCATACCATTAATATTAAATTATCGAAAGTTATATTAAGCTTAGCAAATTTGAACTGACGATGAAGAAATTATTTAATAAATAATGCGACAGCTGGAGTAAATCATTAAAATTCAGTTAGCGAATATATAGCCGTTTAATAGAAGCTTCTGTGAAGTTAATCCTGGCAGTTTTAGGTTTGTTCTGTATTGTTCCAAAGTACTTAGTTATAAGTAATTGCAAAAAAACAAACATTACTCAACCTCCCATTTTCGAAAACTGAATTTCTGACATTTGCTGTGTGATGTTCTAGTTGTTTTAAACAATGTTCCAAAAAGTCTCGACAAAAAATCAGATTGAACAATAACTAGGATTTTCTAAAACAGGAAGATGATATTGTATAAAAGTCGAAATTCTGAAAATGTTTTCCAGCCTGTTATTATAGCTGTTATAAACTTGGATCGTTTTTCAACATTTTCGATGAGTAGCTTATAAGTCAAGAGATGCGCCAAAAAACAAAATCCAAAAGTTTGAAGTTTTCTAAAATTGAAACACCTATGATTGTTGCAGGTTGATCTAGGCTTGTTCTACCATGTTTTCAAAAATCTTCTAGAAACAATCAAAATCAGTTGACATAACTGGAAAAAAAAACACTTACCTCCAGTATCCTTTTTCTTCAAAAATTAAATTTGACGGTTAGCTATTATTCTGCTTCTATTAAACATTGTTCCAAAAAATCCTGAATGGAAGGTTCCTATAGGTAGAACGATACATTGAATTTTTGAAAATACTGAGAGGATAATAGATATAAGTCGTCTTTTACTTTGAACAATGTAGAACAAACCTAGAAGAAACTAGATCAATTGTCAGAATTTAAATTTCGGATTTTCAGGTGGAAAATTATGCTATACGACACCCTTAAAGCTAACTAAAATGTAACATGGTAACTTACTTAAGTATAACACTATCTATATTTTTGAATCTTAGGCTATCCTGCTTTGCGACAACAGATAGATAATCTTCATAAATACAATGTTCGTTAATTTTTTGCTCCATTGTTTGTTTAATATATTTCAACCACTGCATATCTTCTTTTATTATTTCCGTTTGTTCTTCTCGTTCTCTCACAAGTTCTGCACTGTGTTGTATTTTCTGTCGACATCTGTTTCGTTTCTCTTGATTGTTTGTTATGAATTCATCGGTTTGAATTATACGGTTCTTCAGAGTTTCTATCAACTCCTCCAAATTCTGCCATTTCTTGTGCAAACGGTTCTTGTTCTTCATCATTTGCTTGCGCATTAGACTTAAAGTGTTGATCATGCTTTGCAGTTTGTATTTTGTATTGAAGTACGTCACTTTGCTACTTTCTCCTGCTGTTTCCCATGTGAAGGGATGCGGTGATTTTTCTATCATCTTTGATGCCAGATACATCCCGGCAGCTTTTTCGGCAGGTATTCTGGGAAAGGTTAGAAGTACATCTGCATTTACAGTCATATTTTCGGTTTCTTTGTTAAAAGTAAACGACGCTAGTAGTGATTAATTATGCATTTGTAGCAGAAATCAGCGGATTAATTTTTGACGTGTTGACAGTTCTTGTCAACTATAGGTACAGATCACAGATAACTATAATAAGATAGAATGCCAACTTCCATTATATGCGTGGAAATCACGAGCGGCATCATCTGTTGGTTACGTATAAGTCAAAATGGTTCAAAATATAAAAAGCCATTTCAACACTTTGGTTTATTAATATTTCGTCTGAATTTTGCAATCCCAACTTTATTATCAAATTTGTATTTCATTTGGCAGCGAAATGTCATTTTCATTTCATACTTATAAATTTACACTTATTACTAGGGAGCAGCAGTCAGGGGTGCATTGCAGGACTGGACTATTAATAACTAATGTAATAATTACTAGTCCAGTCCTGCGATGTACCCCTGACTACATATACCTATTTATTGCAAAAAATATTAACAGCAACTGGAACAGTAAAGGTTTTACTTGTCTCAGGCAATATGACACTTGAATTCGCCCAGTTTTCAAATATTGTCTTCTAAGTTTCTATAATAGTATTACGAAATTAGCTGTGACTATTTGCGCATTTGTACTGTAATTTAGCCGCTACCTAAAAAGATAACTAATGCCATACTAAAACGAAACTAAAAGTGAGATTCTGTGCGGCTTTCGGAAGGCATAGATAAGGTCGGAAGGCATAAAGTTATCGTGAGCTACGTGAAATAAGTCAGCAGTGAAACCTAGCAACTAAAATGACAATTTGCGATTTTTGTACATAACCTTTATGTTTAACATGTAAACAGACATCACAGACTAAAAAAACCAGACCGGCAACTACTTGACAGAAAAATATCCAAGATCTTCTATCCTTGTCACACAAGAATGAACGGACACAAAGATGGCGCTAGCAGTATTGGCGCGAAATTTGAAATGAGCTTGTTTTTAGAATATGTGTATTTAATACGTTATTAATGTAATAGAAAAATACACAAAACTATTGGACAAATCACATACCTAACTTTTACGTTTAAAAAATAGGAATGCTTATATTTTATTATAGATAAAAATCTCTGTTTATTATACATTATTATTATTATTGTACTTACACAATATAATACATGACATCACTCTAACGCAATATATTTCTGTGAGTTTATATTACACCACAGTTCACTAATTTTCACTCTGTACTTTTTTAATCATAAACTCGCGGTCAATTTCAACTTATACTTAATATGATTACAACAAGAAATTATTCCAGTAATACGTCAACTTTGAAATATTGTTTGGAATGACATATAACCGTTGATTGACGGAATAATATGTATTCCTTCAATCAACGGTATAACCACAACATAAAAAAAAATTCAAATGACGCTAGCGCCATGTCATTTCCGTTCATTTAATAGGACTAAGTTGGTAGAAGATTGATATTTTCATTTGCTAAACAAGGAGGCGTAATCTGGATAAAATTTGGGATTTAGTTACCAGTCTGGTTTGTTTAGTCTGTGCAGACATACAGGCCGTTCTTTTTAACTGTTGCCATAGGGAATTGCATGGTAAATATTCAACCCCGTGTTCACTTTTGTTCTGATGAAAATATTTAATGTGAAATAAAACAAACAAATGTTTAAGATTTACACTGTATTTAATAACAACGACAGCTGTTTCGCTACACTGTAGCTTCGTCAGGTTGACATATACAATAATTGTATATGTCAACCTGACGAAGCTACAGTGTAGCGAAACAGCTGTCGTTGTTATTAAATACAGTGTAAATCTTAAACATTTGTTTGTTTTATTTCACATTGAAAATGGATTTACATCAAGTAAAGACCAACTCAATCCAAGATTTGAAAATATTTAAACCATTTTTGGAACAAAGCTGGAAGATTCTTTAAACTATCGGGTAGATTACAATTCAATATTCTAAACTGTCGAAAAAGTTTTGAAAAAAATATTTTTGTGAAAGCTTTTTCTTGCCACTATCATTTCTAGCAAAATTCTGGCTGATTTCTCTACTGGACATACCTTAAATGAATGCTGTTACAAGTTCAACACGTTCTTTAGTTGTGAAAACAAACATTTTTAAACAATTGTTCACAATAACAGGGTATTTGGCAGCACTTGTGAATAAAATGACATTTGTAAATTTTTGTTCTGATCTTGCCTACTAAGTTTTTTGTCTAATTATGTATGTTCATTACCTTCAAGTTTGAAGAGCAAAATTAGTCAAATAAAACTGCTTGTGGTTGTTCAAATAGTATGCATTCTGTAGTCCTATTGTTGATTTATTACTAAAAGAAAGATCTAGATTAGGTCATCCCTTACCTGCCAGATGAGCCTAATTATGTTCGAAAAGTAATGCTAGTAAGTTCTTTTATACTTGTATTTATTTTACCTATAACTATTGTTAACTAAAAACAGGATGTAAATCATGTAAATACATATATAGTACCAACAATATCGCTATTATTTTGTTTTTCTGTCCGCCATGTTCCTGTTTAGTAGATATGATTATATGATTGTAATACCACACCATCGAAATTGATTACTATGATTTTATATTATTTTCCGCTGATCACAGATCCAGAATGTAATATTTGTTTTTATATTTACTTATTACGTTTAACAGTTGTATATAATTACTTTAATAGTAGACTATTTATACATAAAATGCTACCCTATATCTAAACTGGTCAATTATTAATGGAATTTTGTAGTATAGATACGATTGCGTACGAGTAAACAGTGATTGAAAGTACTAATTTATGGTATTTCTGATATGCTACATTTAGTTGTGGCTAAATAATAATAATCACATATATTTGCCCAACAGCAATTATTCAAATTGCATGACAATAAATTAAAGTGCGGTTAATAGTATAGCTTATAACCACACAAAATATAAACAAAAATAAATATAAGATTAGTTAACAATTATACTGGCCATCACAAAAAAAAAATCAATATAAGCTTATGGGAAAATTATTGCCAAATTAAATCTGAATCATGGAAACATTATATATTCTTGAATGAATGGATCATTACATTTACTGGAGGTTTAATGGTATAAAAAGATAGCATTTAAAAATATTCATATCATTGTTTTAAGGCCCCATGGAGCAATGCAAAAAAAATAACTGTTTTTATTATTTTTTTGAAATCTCGATTTGGTCATTTTATTTTTGTTATTCTAATTTTTTAAAAATAAATTGACTCCCAGAACTTCGCCCTTTTTCCGCGTAAAAAATACTACATACTTGATTATTAATAAAAATTATGAAGAATTTTAATTGGTTTGATTCTAATTTAAATTATGATTGTGGTATTATTTTGCTAATCTAAGAGGTGTGGTCTCTTCTGCTGTTTTAATAGGAACGATAAGTAATAAAACCATGGTTTGTACCGCGCGATCATTTAAATTCTAAATTAGAGCAGTTTGTGAAATTTAAATTAAGTTGGTATATAAGTACTAATTTACAATTTGAATTGTCAAAGTGACGTTTCAAAATGTTTGATTTAGAACATAAGATTTTTCTTACTGAAAGTTATTTTAAAAACGCCGAACGACAAGAGAATGGTGAATGGACATATTCAGTACCGCACTGCATCAATGATTTTCAAAATGCCTTCCCTAATTTTCTTGCGGATTATCAAAAATTAGTCCAAGAAATTTACACATGTGTGGCGAAATTTCGTAATGTTGGAACTGCAGGTAGGAAAGCTGGTAGTGGCGCGCCCAAAAAAAGGACTCCTGAGATTGTGGCAGATGTTGCAGAAAGAATGGAACAGTCTCCCAAAAAATCTCTTCGCAGATTAGCCCAAGAAATAAACCTTTCATATGGAACTTGTCAAAAAATTTTAAAAGAAAATTTAAATCTTTATCCCTATAAGATTAACGTCGTTCAAGAGCTATTCCCTCGAGATTTTCCTGTACGAATAGAATACTGTCAGTGGCTTTTGAATAATTTAAATAACAACAACACTTTGGATTTAACATTTTTTTCTGGCGCCTATCCGGCTATATAAACAAACAAAATATGCGTATTTGGTCTTCGGAGAATCCTCATGAGTTTATTCAATTGCCTCTCCATCCGCAGAAAATTGGTGTTTGGCTAGCGGTTTCTAGAAGGCGTATATTTGGACCTGTGTTTTTTGAAGGAACGATAAATGCTGAGAGATATCGAAATAATTTACTTCAACCGTTTTTACAAAATCTTCATGATGACGAACTTTTACATGGGTATTTCCAACAGGACAATGCAACAGCTCACAAAACATGGGAAAGTATGGCTCGAATTCGCGAGTTTTATGATAATCGAGTCATTGAATTTCCGCCTCGCAGTCCGGACTTAACGATTCTTGATTATTTCATTTATCCGTATCTGAAAAACACAGTTTACAAAAATAACCCACAAAATCTTGAAGAACTACAAGAGGCAATTTCTAATGCATGTAACGCTATAACCGTTCAGATGTTGGCAAATGCTTTTGAAAATATGAAACGGAGGGTTAACAGTTGCATTGCAACAGGGGGAGAACACTTTGAACACCTTTTGTAATTCACAATAAAACTAATTTATCTTGTAATGCTTTCATTTCCATTAAATTTAAATCGATTACACATAAGATTCACAAATGTCACAAAGTATAACATAACCGCAAATGTCAATTAATCAATAATTGACATTCTGGACAACCTAATAAAAAAAATCCCGCCTGCTATAATTTAGAATTTAAATGATCGCGTGGTACTAATGCTATAGGAACAAACACAATCAATCTTAAAACTTGGAAATGTTTTTCTATTTTAAAATACATTAATTTTATTTGAACATCAGAGCATATGAATTTATATATTATGTAAAGTTTATTCCTTTTTGTTTTAACTCTACCTACTAAATTAATGGAAGAAGAAATATCAATCGGTCTGTTAGATAGCGAATACATTTTTTACCCAACTCCTAAAATAATTGTTTTTACTCACGAATCTTCGTCGCTGGTGTGTGTTCTACCGAACAGCGTCAGCTAGCAACGCCTACGTACTGCATCCAGGTTTCTATATTTCGCGCTCATACAATGTCGGAATGGACAATTGAGTTGAGCATAAGCGAATATAGGTTGTTGAACAAGAAGAAAATTTCAGTTGTGTCTGAATGTATATATAGCCAAAAATACAGATCGTTAGACAATATTTTTCGTACTAATAAATCAAACTTTCCTTACAGCTTTTGCAAAAAATTTTTTTTGTCTTAATCATTTTTCTGCCTGTTATTGTTGTATAGTTTTAACTTGGAATTGACTGCAAAATTTGTGGATATTCTCTTCGTTGTCTTGTATTTTCTATCCCTCTGTTATTATTTTTGTGTAATTTAGCAAAATAGTATTTTGCGAACAGGTTTTCTAAATTTTGTCTTATATGTATTACTTTTTTAATTTTTTTTTTGTTTCTTGGTTAAAACACTTGCGGACCAATGCTCATGTTGCATATAAAATAACTAACAAACAATAAAAAAACGAATATAAAGGTAATATTTACATAACTGCATTGTAACATTATTACCCAGTAGCAAATCTGCACACCAGCAGATGACCATTTTATTATTAATTTGAAATATAAAATGATATGTGGGATGTTTTACTACAAGATGTACACACCACACCTATTACGTTGTATTACTGTTAAAATAAAAAATATATGCTTAATGATTTACGGTATTTAATTTGATTTAAATTTGTTTATCCAAAAAGTGTGTTGAAAATGAATTAGTCTTAGCACTTAAACTGGAAAATTTGCATAACTAACTACTTTAATATAGTAGTAATACAATTGATATTCCTAACAATATAAATAAATTGTGAACAGTGTGATTATCATCTAATACAATACATTTTTCTATCTAGGTTCAGCCGAAGATATTTAACGTCTTATTTGCTCCCGGTAACTTCCAGCTCTCAAGAGAAACTGGTAGACACTTGTCTCCCTGGTAAAGTTCATCAGTGTTGATTTCTTTTTGTTGTTTTTGATTTCTATTGGCACAAGCTGCCCTGAATTTTTGTAGTTGCTTTGTACCTGTTGGTAGTTAAAGTGAGATTTCAGCTTGTAATATTAACCTTGTCAAAAGCCTGCCTTGATGTCTAGGAACACTGCAAATAAATAACGCTTCTTCTCCAGTTCGTTGTTGATTTTGTTCACTATTACGTTCACCTATTTATTCTATACTTTTGTGTTCTTATATGAATCAAATTGATGACATGGTATTAGATTTTTGGCGGCCAATTCTAGCTCCAATTTTTTGAAAAGATTTTTTTTTAAATAGTATTGGAAGCAGATGTACAATGTTTATTGGTATATATCACTACCATGATTACTATTACCTATGGTGTTAAACATTTTCTTAAGGTATTTATTTATTTCATGGAATATATTATTTAATAAATGACCATTGTCAGAATATAAGAAAATAATTATTTGTGATCAAAGAAAAAGTTTTCTATGTAAAATCACGCATTACTCAACCAACCTGTTTCTAAGCATAAGTCATACGAGTAGTAGATATTTTTTGTAGTTTCAAGTTCCTATTTAAATATGAAAGGTAACTCTTTGCATGAGGGTTCCTATAGATTTATGGTACCTAAATCCTATGATAAATATAATTTATAATGTTATTATATATGTATTTGTAATTCATCTGCGATCAATATATGTATTCGTTTTATAGAGATGATGGTTCATAGCTATGCTAGGATCCGATAGGTGGCGCTGTAGTCAATTTATTAACAAATTCTGTATTTATGGACCAAAATGACACATTTTCACAATATCTGTTGGTTTAGTTCCAGAAAAGAATATCACAAAATCTGGACCCGATAGGTGGCGCTATGGTCGAGTTATTAGTAAACTTTCGGTTCCCTTGCCTATCCTCCTATCGCGTCAACGACCTCTTCAATCCAGGCTTTCTTATACAGGGACTTTAACCAAATCAAACTCATCGTGGCACCCCTTAGGAAAGGCAGAACAACGTCTACAGGACCAGCTAGTTATGTAATATAATTGTTGTGCTGTACATTCTCTTGTTTTACACTCTTCTTGTTTTTATGGCTTGTTTGTTCTGTGTAATTTCAAGAAGTGCAAAGTCTAAGAAATTTAATAAAATAATATTTTTTTTTATTTCACTTGATCGTACAATTATTTTTTAAGCTACATATTTGTATAATAAGACAGTATAAAAATATATAATATATATATCACAATTGGTACATAGTTGTATAAAACTCAATATAGTAGGGGGATAGGGTTTAATATTGCTTCCTAATGTTTTCTTAATCTTGTAAAATTACTATTAATATTCCTTATACATAAAATAGTGACAATGCAAGAACTAAGCTACAGGTTCTTTTCCCTTAGATTGACTTTTGTATGAATATCTCTTAATAATCCTAACGTATTGTTAATAACCCTAAGTTGTCCCTTAAAGTTATCTTTCTTGAAGTCAGTGTCGGTGAAGTTCTTCCACTGCATGTGCTGATACATCTTCCAACAAGCATCCCTAACAAATCCGGATTCAATTCTCTTTTCCTTGGCCTCCTGCTTCACGGACTCTATTAATGCTTCTGATCTCAATGAACTGTATTTGGCATTTTCATAACGATCTAGTAAATGGTCGATGACATTTCGATGACCTATCAGTTGCATATGCCTTTGGTGAATCATTTTTTTAAACTCGTCCTGTGTTGTTAGTAAATTTTTTACCATTCCTTCTTGGTCGGCGGCAATTTCGTCTTTATTTTTCCTTAGATCATTGTACCTGTTAATAGTATGTTAATTTGTAATTATATTTTCTGCTTTTGTACTGATAATTATGTAACTTTGTAAATTTAATTTTAAAAATACACCCATATGTGAGATTTGAATCTAGGATCTCCCAATCTCTAGTAAGTTGCGCTTTCCTCCGCGCCACCGCGGGTGTGCGAGTTCGAGTCATTTAAATCGTACTGTATCATACCAAGTAGCAGATGGATTTATATGTATTGTCGGCAGTTCAACGTATATACTAAATTATAAATAATTATAAAAATAGTTTTTCTCTATCTATTGAAACAACTAATAATTATAATTTTCAGCACAGAAAAACTAATTTTCAAATTATTTAAAATTGATTAAAGCTTAGTATATGTAAATTTGATGTCTTAAAATATTTTTTTTTTATTTAGTGGGTAGTTGAAAGTGTGAAACACAAAGAACTGCCAAACGTTAATAGTTCGAATCTCGTAATGGAGAGTTTGAATGAGTGAAAAGTCTGTTAGTTCGGAGATTGCTGGTCTCCTGCTTCCCATAGCTGTTGAGAATAAAACTCTAGTTTGTCTAAAGATTGCCTCATTGCTTATTTTTAAAAAATATTTTACTGCATGGGTGACGTTTATGACCATTTGTGGCGTAGTTGTGTACCATTCCGTACTGGAAAATTCAGATACATTTTTATATCGCCAACCGTGAATAAAGTGATGCATTACCATAGCGTTTTACGGATGTAAACAGACACTTTATCCTACTGTAAAATAATAGTTATTTATGTAACAAGTCAGTAAAGTGATACTTTATCGAACGAGTCTGATTTACGAGCCAAGCGAGTGAAGCGAGCGCGGCGAGTAACAGACGAGTTCGGTAAAGGTACTTTACTGACGTGGTGCATACAAAATTTTATCGCCAACCGTGAAAATTGTTAATTTAAGAAATAAAGATATAATAACTTATGACAGTTTATGACAGTGACAAATAATTTATTTTTAAAGTCATCAGTCATGGCTACGCTGACAGATATTAGCGGCAGGTAAAGTACTTTATTGTACAGTACGATAAAGTGTTTCTTTACCTCCGTAAAACGCTATGGTAACGCATCGCTTTACTGACGGTTGGCGATAAAATACTTTACCTGCCGCTAATATCTGTCAACGTAGTGATGATTGTATGACATTAAACACAAATCGTTTGTCGCTGTCATAAATTGTCATAAGTCATTATATCTTTATTTTTTTATTTACAAATTTTTGCAGTTGGCGATCAAATTTTGTATGCACCATGTCAGTAAAGTGCCTTTATCGAACTCGTCTGTTACTCGCCTCGCTTGGCTCATAAATAGACTCGTTCGATAAAGGATCACGTTACTGACTTTATACATGAGTAACTATTATTGTATTTGGATTATAGGTGAGAAGTACCTTGTTTTCATTTTATATCACTTATATTTTCTTGACTTTCGGTTAATTAGAGTTATTTATTTGTGCATTTAGTTACACTTTACAGAAACGGCTACCGAATATCGAACAGAAAGGTACTTAAATTAAGGAAGGAATGTGTATTCGTTTATTATTTAAAATTTCTTATATTCTGATAAATATACTATTTATTGCAACTATCAACCATAAATAAGACATTTTTGGGCTCTGGAGAATGGAAACCTTCTGCTGAGTATAACCGATGCACAACTATTGGTAGATGTGAGACAAAACTCATGTTGACCACTGAATACACTGAATATATGACCAATAACCCATTAAGCAGTAGCATAATAATAATAATAAGTGTTATATAAATAAGTATTTGTAGAATTGTTGTATGACATCACAATGACGTTGTTTATGACGCAACTAAAAGTCAATACTGATCTGACAAACAATAAGCATATGTGTATTTCTCCATACGTTTCACTGGCTATAACAGTACTTTAATCTGTTTTATATTTACCTTTTATTTGAACATGGTTTGTATCACAAGCAAATAAAATGATATTTTTGTATTTATCGTTTATTGGCGCCTCTTTTCACGAAAATGTTTAAATGAGGAAACCTTTAGACTTTTAGACCTTTAGCTTACATCCTACAATGTTTGTAGAGCCGGTAACACCGGAAGAAATTTACTTGATTATAATTAATTCGAAGTCCTCAAATAGTTGCGGCGTTGACGGTGTTTGGAGTGGTACACTAAAGGCTTGTGCTGATAATATTGTCATGCCTTTGGCCTTTTTAATTAACAAGTCATTGTCAACAGGAACCTTCCCTACAATTTTTAAAACTGGTAAGGTACTTCCTTTATACAAGAATGGAGATAGGGAGTATATGCATAACTATCGACCCATTACATTGTTGTCTTCCATTTCTAAAATACTCGAACGTGTAGTCTTCAACAGGGTTTACAACTTTTTCATTAAATATAATATTCTTTCTCCGAAACAACATGGCTTTCAGAAAGAACGTTCGACTAACACAGCAATGTTAGACTTTTTAAACCAACTGTATTGTGAAATGGATTTGTCCAAGAAAGCAATTGGAGTTTTTATGGATTTAAGCAAGGCCTTCGATTTGGTTAATCACGAACTATTATTAAATAAAATGCATCACTATGGCCTTCGAGGAGTAATTTACAGTTGGTTTTCTTCATACCTTTGTGACCGTCGTCAAGTGGTTGAGGTGGAAGGCAAAAAATCGGGCTATCTTTACAGCGAGCGTGGAGTTCCGCAAGGCTCTGTCTTGGGACCTCTACTTTTCTTAATATTTATTAATGACCTACCTGCCATTTGTACGGAGGGTAGTTTGGTCCTTTTTGCTGATGATGTGTCATATGTGTGTGCCGGTGATAGTATTGACGAAACCCTCGTAACTGTGAAGAAAATGTTGCGTAATTTTTCCAGTTGGTTCAGTTCAAATGAACTTTGTTTAAATGAAGATAAGACTGTCTTCATGAACTTCACGTCCAGATCTAATACGGTAAATTACAGTTACCTAATAAAATTAAATAAGAAATCCTTGAAACAGGAAAAATCAGTCAAGTTTTTGGGCTTGTACATTGATTGCGATATTGGCTGGGATACGCATATTGATGTCCTCTGCGGTGGACTGTCATCCGTTTGTTATGCTTTATTCAGGCTCGCTGGATTGGTGACCGGGGATGTGCTGTTGACTTATTACTTCGCTTGTTTTCAATCTAAATTGACCTATGCAATAGCTTATTGGGGAAAATCTGCGAAATCGCGACGAGTTTTTCAAATTCAGAAACGCGCTTTACGAAATATGGTTGGTGTGCCAATGCGTTCTTCTTGCCGACGGCTATTTAGAGAATACAACATTCTACCGCTGCCGTGTTTATACATTTTTCATGTTTTGTGCCTTGTTAAAAGTAATATTGGAAACCTTGCAAAAAATAATTTCAACCATAATTATCATACAAGGTATGGTAGTGATTTTTTAACGCCTAGGCACAAAACAACGACCTTTGAGAGTAATCCCATGTATGCTGGAATTAGACTGTATAACAAATTAGGACCTGAAATTAAAGACAGCATAAATATAACTATATTCAAGCGGAAGGTTAAATCGTACCTTCATCAGCACTGTTTTTATAGTGTGGATGAATATTTGGAGGCCTAATTTTTATTATATTGTGAATTAGATGTAGAGGTGTGTGTGTTGAATGTTTGTATGTAACTGCTAGTTAGGTTTCTGAATTGTAATGTACACATTTTGACATATCCCATGTCGCTGTATATGTGATCTAAGGGACAAATATATTATTATTATTATTATTATTATTATTATTAGACAGGCTATCATTCTTTTAATTTTGATACAATTTACCTCTTCTTCATATCTAGTGGCGTTATAATTTAAACTAGATGGCTTCATTAGCCTTAAGGGGGTTTACGCAGAGGTGCCGACTAACTGCCGTAAATTCCACACTTCTAAGGTATTGGTTCAAATAAAACAAACAGCAGAAATTTTTGTTTTTCTTATTATGTTTTTGCATTAATATTGAATACATATGATTAATTAAGGCTTGGTTTGGAGTACTCTCTTATAATTCAAATTATTTACTCCTACAATTCACTCTCAAAGTTGGCAAAATTTACAACATCATAACACAGTTTCAGAAACTTTATTTTAAAAACTAATTCCAGTCGGACATGCATTGAGCCTTCGTTTATTTGTGTTTTAAATTTCGTTTTGATATTTCGTAACTGAAAGCGGTACTATTGCTTAAACGAAACCTTCTAAAGTCCAGAATTTACATTAGCGCATATGACTCCACCCCCTTACGTCCTGCCTCACGGCAGTTAGTCGACACCTCTGCGTAAGCCCCCTTAACAAGAATAAGCTTAAGGTATATTAGCGGGCTGCACCACTAAAAAAGCTTTAGTTACTTACCTACGAATAATGTCTTTTGGACATTTATATTTCCAGGGTTCTGCTATCACCACAAATGAAAGGTATTCTTCGTAAAATCCGTACTCTTCTATTTTTGCTTTGAATCGGCATTTGATGTCCATCATCTTCACAATATCTTCAGTTAATTCTTCCACGGCTTCCGTCCTTTCCTGAAGTAATTTCTTCATATTTATTATTTTTTGTTGAATTTCGTCGACGTGCCGGTCAATTTTGTCCAGTCTTTCCATATGTGTGGCCATTCGTTTGTGAACCTTTGCGAATTCCTGACGCTTCTGACACAGCTTATTCGTTATCATTTCCAGCTCTAATTTGCCCTTGAGGGATCTTAACTTCATGGGACTCGAAATATATTCCCATTGTAATTTGCCAATTGGTATTTTCTCGACTTGTTTGGAGGTAAAATACATTTCATTAGCATGTAGTGCAGGTATTTTTGGGAATGCGTGTTTTCTTGTAACATCCGGAGCTATTATGGGTAGTGTTACAGTATTGAATGACATTATACGTGACTGAACTGTTGTCAGTATATTGTCAAACTGTGATTAGAATGTCAGAATAACTACAGCGTTCTTTATAAATTAAATTTGCATACGTTTTTATCGAGAGGACGAGTTTATTATATGAATTTGTGGTAAATTTAAAGTTTAAAGTAGTCTCTGATATGCTTTTAACAAGGTTTTTTTATTACGCAATTAATTAATAATATAATTTCTCATATATTTTGATGAACACCATAAATCTGCATCAACATCATTTCGTCAATATTTTCGGACATGATCGTTAATACTGTTTATATTGTCTGTTTTCAAAAGCTCTTTACTAATGTCCTGTGTTCACCACTTTATTGATTGACCTAATTTGTGGAGAATACTTGACAATCAATAGAAATTTAAATTTTGCATGTATGTTGTAAAAGCAGGAATAAGGGTGCAGCTACCATTTTTCAAACACAATACGTTAGATTTAGATAACATGTCCCCTACGTAGTCTGTTTAGTATTAAAGTATTTTTAATGTCTAAAATGTGCCTGTGACTATTTATGAAATTTGTTAATAATATTACCATTAGAGTAGCTCTGAGAAAAGGTGTTATATGAAAAGTCAATACCAACAGTTGTTCTGCGAACCTCACATTGATTACGTGCTCTGCTTTTCTTCTTGACCGAATCACACTCTCTTCTAATGATGAGTAATTCATTTAGTTTTGAATTCCACCACACGGATAAGGTTTGCTGGACGAACTACATAACAAAAATAGAACAGGCCACATAACAACAAGATAAAAAATTAGGTTTGGGCACCACGCGACTTTCTTACACGTATGTGCGTTTCGAATTATATAGAGGTTGTTCAAATTAAATTTTATATACTTTTATTTTCTTAAAAAAATAAACCTGTGTGTAAACGTGATACTTCAGCTCCGAATTTTGAAAATTCTTTTCTAGGTACCTATGTTTTCTTAATAAATCTCTGTAGACTGTTTACTTTGCGAGATATTTACAAAAAAGTGCTATTCGATAAGAGTAAAAGTGTTACTTCCGGTCCGAATTTTGAAAATTCTTTTACACAAAAGGTATTGAAAATCAAGCTTTAAATAATTTTATACTCATAATGTATCTGCCTGGAAAGCATGATTTGCGAGATATTTGCAAAAACTGATTTTCGATAAGAGTAAAATACCTATTTCCGCTAGGAATTCCAAACAAAATTTTACGAATTTTTTTCTTAGATTCACTTCTGAGTAAAACCCTTTAAAAACCACTTTTTCGCTATCAGTGAACTTCAAAATGTGGACATCTGCAAAAATCTCGAAGAAATTTTCATCATCACAGTACTTCCTTATAGTACGTATGAAAGTAAAAGTGATTTTGGGAACAAATAAATAAAGAGGAGGGAACAAATAGATAAAGAGGAATATATAGGTCGTCTTTTTGCATCGCATTTCTCAAAATTACATTCTATTACTGAAACGTCGGTTACAGATTTTACGATATTGATAGATATCTAATACTTAAAAAAAATCTAAATAAACTCAACTCGAATTATGCAATAATATTATAGAATGATACTTAATTAATTTCACCGATGTTATCTTCAGCTGTATATTAACGCCATCGATGTCATGACAGCTATACATAATTCACTTTCACTCATGAAGAAACTTGAACTAATAAAGCGAAATATTGATGAAATATAAATCCGAGTTAATAACAACCCCAGTTATTTCACTGATATTTCGAAAATCATACTAAAATATTTTTGACATGCTCGTCAGTCAAGACGTGTCTGTCTTTGTTCTTTATAAATTTCTAGTCCAAAAGACGAGTAAACGACCGGAAATGTTAAAAGTTTATCTCTGCCAACTGCCCCTTCCATAGATCGATTTTCTCCACGACTGCTGAGATTGCGCTCATCATTTCTGATGTGTTTTCCTTTTCTTGCAAAATTGTGTTAAGATCATTGAGTTTTGCAGTCACATCAGTTAAAAATGCTAACTCGTAGAGCCATACATTATCATCGAGATTTTCTTCATAACTGTCTTTGGATCTCGGGAATATCTTTATTTTTGTCATCAAAACTTGTCAACAGTTTAAATCGACTTAGACACCTTACTTCCGTAGTAGATTATGTCACCAGATTCACTTTCCAATTCATCAAGCAAAGCTTTGAAAAGTCGATGGTTCAACGATCGTCCTCGAATGAAATTCACAATTCGAACGATCACGCTCATTACATGGGCGGGGTTAAGTGTTTTCGCGATCACATTTTCGCGACACAATAATAAGAATTAAATTTTGGAAAATCCGCATCCTTCTCTCAGAGTCCAACAAATCCCTTATTTCTTCCGATCACAGCAGGCGCTCTGTCGGTGGTGATAGCGAGAAGTTTTTATATTCTCTTCAGTAATCGTCTTTTTTACTCTGTCGTGTATGTCTTGTGCTCGATTTCGAGTTTCCAGCGTCCGATTGGTAAGCAGTGCCTCTTTAGCAAAAAAAAGGAAAAAACAGACAAGACCATTCTGGTGAACACTAATAGCTGCGGAGAGTCTGTAACATCTGTCGACTCATCCATCTGTAAGGAAAAGTACTCGCATATTTTCATGTCGCTTTTACTTTCGTATACGTAGTATAAAGAAGTATTGTGATGATGAAAATTCTGGACCTCGAGATTTTTGCAGATATCCACGTTTTGAAGCCCCCTGATACAAAAAAAGTGGTTTTAAAAAAATTTCTCTCTCTCTCTCTCTCTCCCTCTCTCTCTCTCTCTCCCTCTCTCTCTCTGTGTGTGACCACGATAGCGGTCAAACCGCTACAGCTATCAATTCCAAATTTTGTATTTATTGGTATATCTCCCTCTTGAGATCTGATTAGATTTGCAGTAAAATCGGCAGACCGGAAGTAGTAATTTACTTCAGTAAAAAAATCGAATTTAGGCAATATTTCGTCAACTATTAAGTTTAAACAATTTTAAAAATGTACTCAAAATTAAATTTGAGAAGAATTTTATTAAAAAAGTTTTTCGAAATTTCTACCGGAAGTAGGCCTTTTACTCTTATCGAAAATTAGATTACGAATATAAAAGTATTTAAAACATAATTTTCAATACCTTTTGTATAAAAGAAATTCAAAATTTTGATCGGAAGTAACACTTTTACTCTTACCGAATAGCGACTTTTTGCAAATATGTCGTAACTTATGCATTTTATATATATGTATCAAGAGTACAAAAGTATTTAGAGTTAGATTAGCAATGTTTTTTGTATAAATGAAATTTCAAAATTCGGACCGGAAGTAGCACTTTTACTCTTAACGAGTAGCACTTTTTTTTATAGTATCTTGCAAAGTATGCATTCTATAGAGAATAGAAATTCTTAAAATATGACTTTGAATAATTTTTGTATAAAAAAATTCTTAAAATTCTATAATTTGAAACGCTCATACGTATAAGAAAGTCGTGTGGTGGCCACACTTCATTTTTGTTTGGTCATGAATGTCGTTTTTTATGCTATCAAGTCTTCATGCTATCGTATTTTTAGACAACCGGTGTAGTAACAGAATGTGAATTATATTGTTAAGTGTACACTGTAAACTTTGCAATTTGATACTAAGTATTCTTCTATCCATCTCTTTGTTTGTGGACGCCTAAAGTATAGGTCGCGTGCTACCGGTTGGACACTACTGCTTTAGTGTATCAGTATGGCAGCTACTGATTAGGATTAACAAGTGTGAAACACGTGTATGCGGTTGCGCTACACCAATACTTTCCAATAATTCATTCTTAATTTACACATTTTCTCATTACTATGTTTCGTCATTGAACGTATAGACTGGCATTGTCTATAGTCTATCGTATGGTAAAGTTGGTTGTTTTCCCCAATAATTTGAGGATTTTCAAACACCATGAGAATAGAAAAGTGGGTGTTTAAATACAAGCTTCATGACTTCAATATAGTTTCACTTATTTTTCAAAATTACTTTCGAATATTAATTATTACACACTATTAAAGCTGCTTTATAATTTTGGAATATAAACCATTAATTTTTATCACTATTCTTATGGAATGTATTACTTTTTTTATTTAATTTAAATATTTAATCGCTTTTATTGTTGAGTATAATTTTACACTCAATATATTTGTTATTCTTATCACATTTTCAAACATTCAAGCTAACTATATTTCATGTCGTTTGTAAACGAACCCACACGGCTGTTCCTAGTTGAATGTTATTACATAACAGCGAATTACGGTTATTTGTGTTTGAAGTAAAGCATTATACATACGACAAACATTTCATATGTAGCGACAATCATAAATTATTTAAAGTTGTAATAATTTATTGCATTTCATAATGGTGCTATGCTAATTCATTTACACGCCATGTATTCTGCTGCGAGCCTGTCTATATATGTGTACACACTACTACACACATATCGATATATCTGTATGTGTGTTCGTAAAATATTCACGCCGCGTTTCTGTTTCAAATGAATATTGATTGACTAATATCTAATGATATATTCATCTATTTTAATCGAAATAATAATTCGTTTTATTACGTTTTACCATGTAAATATGTATGTAGTTGCTTGTCATGTGGAATATACATTTATTAATTTGTAACCACGTAGCTTCATTAATAATTAATTTGTTTGACATTACTGTCGTTTCTCTATATATTTAACATCAACTCGTTCGTACGTAAGTAAAATTATGGAATATTAAAAAAAAAAATTAATGTAAATAGTTTACTAGGTATCGAAGATTCGGTATTTACGTGATGTACTGATGTCCCAGTGAAGCGGTTAGGCCAATTATTCGTATCTAATATGTAATGTAGATAGCGTAAAATTCTTAATAAAAAAATTGTAAAAGATAATCATCACCTCTATTATTTAAAAATAATTTTATAAATGCCGAGTCTTTGACAACGACTATCCCTCACCAACTTGTATTTTTTATATTGAAAGCCGTACATTTGTTTACATTGCATGATAGTTCCTTAGGAGCTGATACAGTCATATCAGTTTGTATCAGTCGATATTCAATTGTTTGAGATAAGACGATTTTTTGTCAAAAATTATGCAGATTTTGAAAAATTGCTCTCAAATAACGATTAATGATCGAAAACCAATTATGAGCTCAATTAGTAGGGATATCGTTTCAGTACGTTAGTAAATATTAAATGTTTTTTTAATATATTAAACTTTGAATAAAACATGTTTTTTTATGAATTTGAAAATTAAATTTTTATCTTTGATTTACATTTAGTAATGAGTATGGACAAATATTTGTTGGGTCAGACAAAAACTGGAAAAGTCAGGGAATTTCACTTAAAGATTTATGTGACAACCCTGGGGAGTACTTGGTGATCGGGCAGGGTTAGGCTTTGTTCCATTTTAATTTAGTGAATGATTTATTTCTTGTGATGCCTTCCATTTTTATTATTTGTAAAATATCTACGGAAGATCAGACCTCACTTTGTTGTGTTCTAATTAGAGTCTTTTGTTTTTGGCCGTGTCGGTTGCCAAAACGACTCGACTATATACGAAAAATCTATTGAGAAACAATTGTCAAATTGAATGTCATTCTTGACATAAGTAAATATAGCAATTGTGTGTATTATTTTTTTGCATTAAGGATTTTTATAATTTAAAAAACTCGTTATTGTTATTATTTCATTTTATTGACAATTTATAGTAATATAGAGACAAGGATGGGAGATATTTTATTAGATATTAGTGCCTTCGGCATAGAACAAATACATATAGAAAAGAACTATACAACAGTAATAATTAATTGGTAGTAACGAAATTACATATCTAATAGGTATCTCACTTCAGTAAAGTATCACACTTGAACCTGCATTTTTTCCTTTCTTTGCCAATATGATCCCTACTATGACTGCTCATTCGCGCCCATATAAATCTTTGACAGAAGTTACTGAACTTCACAAATTTATAGTTTTTATTCACAAAAAAACGAAAAACTTTCAAATCGATTTTTCTAGAAAACGGTGTATCCTACCGACTTAAAGTAAGAGTAGGGGAGGGTGGTGTATACTGGGACGATTTTTTTTAAATGTAATTTAGAAGCATACTTTTAGTATTAGGGAATCAATTTTTTTTCTGTGGGAAGAATGTGATATATATTATTGACACGAAAAATCAGTGTCCCAAATGTTAAAAAACAAAGTAAAAAAAAAAATATGTCCCTTTATAGACCACCGTCCCTGCATGGACCACTCCCTGGTTTGTACTGGGACACAGGAAAATATGAGTGTGGTATATAAAGGGAAATTTTTTTAATAAAAAAGTGTTTACACATTGATGAAAATTTTTATTTCAAACAAAAGGAAAATTCATTCTAAATATAAAAAAATGCATTTAAGTATTTAAAGCAACAAAAGGGAATATTACTGCACATTGTAATGTGTAAAATCAAATTTAAATCTGAGCTGCTTAACTGCTCTCTTTGTACCTCCAATTAGGGCAGGTTTAGGAAGTTTACAGACGATGTCATTATAGTCTATGATATCATTATCTGTCCTATCTGGAAAGATAAATGTCGCGTTTAATGTTTTTTTCATAAAATTAACAAAATATCTATCATCGGTTATTTTATCGATTTGCCCTACATAATGTCTTACGCTCCTTTTAAAAGGATATGTCACCAAAATAAAATCGTTTATTTCCAACACTGAACTGTTGTCATTGTCCTCTAAGTCATCATCAGAAAGTTCAGCCAGGGAGTCGTTATCTTCTAACTCCTCCTCAACATCACTGTCACTTGAAAAGTCGCTAGAAATTACTTTTCTTTTAACACTACGAGTTCTATTTGTCCTTTCCTCCTTAGCTTTCAACATTTCTTCCTGTTCTTGCATTTTTTTCTTAAGTTCAAGTAGATATGGAGATTCAGTCAAGACCATAGATTTTTTCTTTGCTTTTCCTTTTCTTGTACTAATCCTTGCTTTAGCTTTCACATGTGGCCTTACATCTTCTGGTGTACAAAATTTCTTTGTATTAGGTTCTGCTATTGAAGTACTTGGAGTAGACTCAATATCTAGTGTTGTGCTTTTTAAATTTAACGAAGGATCACTGTTCAAAAAATGTCCTTCATTATTATCTTTGTCTGAACTTGGTACTTCAGAAGAATCTTCTTTATCTGTACATGGCCTATCCGTAACAGATGAGCTCAAAAAATCAACATCTGTGAAGACTTCAGAATTATAGGGAGAAATACCAGTATTTTTAAAACTGTTGATAATTGTAGTTGGTACAAGAGCTTGAGGTACTGCTTTCCCTACTAGTGTAGCAATATTGTATATTGTAAGTGGCACACCTGGGTTATTTAATAGCCAATCATCCATTGCTCTGTTATAAAAAGATTTGAAAGGAGCATAGCACCCCACATCAAGAGGCTGTAGCTTGTGGCTACAGTGAGGGGGTAGCGTCAATAAAACCACTCCATTTTCTTTAAAGTAATTAATAACATTAAAATCACAATGACTCTCGTGGTTGTCCAGAATTAAAAGAATTTTATTGTCCACAGTACTTCTTGTGATCTGTACCAGGTGCTTTGCAAATTTTAAAAAATTATTGGTTGTCATCCAACCACTAGAAAAAGCAGACCCTTGAGATCCAGGTGGTGCACCATGTATCATGTGTGGCTTGAAGTTTTTTCGTGGGAACACAAAGAACGGAGAAATATATTGGCCGTTTGCACATATAGCAATGCACATGGTCACTAAGATACCTCGTTCAGAGCTTGCAATTTTTCCCACTTGTTTTTGTCCTACAGGAGCCACGATTTTGGGAGGTTTATGGACTGTCGTCACTGCAGTTTCGTCGCAATTATAAATTTGATTTGTAGTGAATCCATGTTTTGCTATCACATTCTGAAGATTCTCAAAAAACAGATTGACATTATGTCTATTGAAGCTTGTAGCTCTGCTTAAGCTCGTAGCTTCAGGCGTACGAAGACAAAGCTGTGACTGCCTCTGACGAAACAATATCATCCATTCGATACCGGCTTCTTTACGATCATGCCAACTCTGAGGAATTACTTTATTATTAGCGACAGCAAATTTGTATGCAAATTGGCAGGTAACTTTCACCGTCAACCCGTAGCACATATTGCATGCAGTAATAAGGTAGTCAGCCAGCATCTTTTCCTCTTCGTCAGTGAATATTTGACGAAAGCCATGTTTTCTTTCAAAAGACAACTGTTGCCGATCTTCTTCGTCAGTAGCTCGATATTTTGCAACTGAATGTTGAAGAGCTGACTTGCTTACATTAAAAGTATTTCCCGCATTTCTTACCGTCATTTCCCCAGCAACAACATTTTCCACTGCTGTTTTCATATTATTTTCATAGTTTTGATGCAATTTTTTACTTATTTCCATTTTTTTTCTCAGATCTCTTCTATTAACCTTCGGCATCTGCAACGAATAAACCTCTTACTAAAGTAAATCTGTACGTGGTTCATACTGGGACTGTCCCACTATATACCATCAAAACAAGTCCCAATATGCACCACTAGTATATTACTAACTTCTTTTATTTCTAAACCAGAAATATTTATTAAAACACTTTGTTAATGTATACATACCTTAAATAATGTCTACAAAGCGGCTTATAATTATTAAACAAACTAACATCCAATGTTATACACAAATTCACTCAAATATTATCAACATTCAGTTGTAACTTTACTCTTTGCCGATGGTCGCCATTACTTTTACCCGAGAAACGCTGTCGGTAATAAAGAGAATGTTGGTTTAGAAAGTCGAAAATAGGTTACTCTTTACTACTGATGTTGATTAGCGTATCTATTTTTCAATAGATGGAGCATAGAGTCCATGTCCCACTATGCACCATGTACCAGTATGTACCACTCTCCCCTACCTTTTAGTACTAGAATACCTGAAAATTTAATAATCTAGTGTCACAAATGCTTAAAAGTTAAAGACAAAAAAGTTATGCGTTAAAATAATCGTTTACCTACCCAAAACGGACGCCTATGACCGGTACTAGAAATTCGCAATTGATGGAATCGATTCATCTCTGGAGGATAAATAAGCATACCAGTTTTTGTTTTTCTAAATAGAAGCGTTCGGGAGATATCAAAAAAAAACTAATTACAAGGCGCCATCTTCAAAGAGCTCTAGCTCCCTTAGGAAGCATTTTCGGACTAGGGTGAATTGGGTGAAATTGTCTTAAAATTATCTGAGGAATCTCCGGTCTTCGTTTGTCAGGAGAGTTTCTGGACACCCTGTATAATACTTATAGATAAAAATACATTTGTTTTAATCTGTTCCATCAGTAGCATTTAGATATAGAAAAGATTTTACGAAACTTCACTATCATTGCGTATACTAATTTGTTTTTCATGTAAAATTACCATCAAATATTTTGACGTTTAATGTTGCAGACACATGTTAATGTTCCAGCAAATATAACACCAAAAAATATTAATGCAAATTTTCATATGAATTTCATACTTTAATGATTTGCAATCAAGAAATTTCAAAGTTCCCGCTCATTAGAGAGTTATCATTCTCTACAGATTTCTACGATGAATTCTACAAAAAGTACCCAGGAAGGAATTACAGATGGTGCTGATGTTTGGTTCACTTTTTAGTGAGAGAGTTGGCCATCTATACCCTCTCTTTTATCTATGAAAGTGACTATTTAGATTATCTCTCCCGATATTTTTTCTTATTCGATTGCACATCTTTGGATCATTATAGATATCCATCTTTAACATTATCAATAATTAATACTGTTAATTTTGGGCGTTTATGAGTTGACAATAAAACACGTTGTATTGCACGACTGTGATCAATAGTTCTGTTATTTTTGGGCAAGTGTTATCACGAATTCACATTGATTGCTCGTTTTGATAGTTCATAAGCTGGAATCCAATTTTCGTAGACTGTTGTCGATAATATAATCAAACTTCAGGTGGATGTTTGAAGTTTCTTGTTACACTAAAGGATATTGTACACTTAAAATTAATTACAAACATAACATTAGCACTTCATTAACTGTTTTTCTTTAATGTATGTTAATCGGCTACGTGCAATTAAAGTTTGCATACAGAAAAATTGAAAATGTGCATATCTTCTCTATAATTATTTTATGTTTAGTTTACGTTTTGTCGTATAAATACGAAATTTGTGTTTGATGAAATTAATGCACTATAGTATAATCTTTACTGTTTTCGTATTTGCTTTTCTCGATCTACATATTTGCTTGTCTCTGATGTTTCCAGGTTTTTGAACGCAACCTGAAAACGTTAAAGACTGTAATTTTTAAATGCTATACCAAATATATATTCACCTTGTGGCGTCAATTCTTTCCACCTTAGTTTACGACAGGGGGGGCTCGTGTTGCCCATCTGTCTTGTAAATGTCAGTTCTTTGCGCTCATCGCCATCACCCTGGTAATTATGAATAGGAGGGATACGTGTGACGATTTCACACATTTTTTTGTAAATTAACACCGTTCATCGTTATCATAAAATTTCGAAACATCAAACTCCATCACAAAAATGAAACTTCTCCATGCACCTATCAAAGTCTTACATTCATTTGAATTAATGACACATTCTCGCCAACTCGTCATAGAGAATTTTTTTATCGCATCCCCCTGCAGGAAGGCGTTAAATGAGCTTCGACAGCGAAAGCCGTGAACCGTTCACTTAAACGTCGCGGAGAGTGCGTTCTTTCGGATTCCGAGCCTCTTTGGGCACGCTAAACCTCGATGGCGTGAAATTTATTCGTTAAAGTGAAACTTTTGCTAGTTTTTCGTGCGCCTGTAATACCTGACATTTGTTGCGATTTTTACTGTGTTTCGCCTAAATTTTTCATCACGAACACTATCCGTGATAATTTTTTCATCACGCCCGAGTGTCGATACTTGCACGCTCCTCTTCAGCGCCCAATGTCTTTGCACACACTCCACTAAAAAGGTAAATCTCTCCGTCGACCGGAAATTTAAAGTCGCCCGTACGCCCACGTTAAGCGACAGCATTTAATTCCTCTTATCCAGAGAGGAGTTCTTCCCCCAGTATCACTAATTTTTGTCGATTTTGACGGTTCAGTTAAGCTATTTCGAGATCTAACACGAAATATTTTCACTTACATATTATTCATATTTAGACTAGCCTGTTAAATGTTTACTTCTTGTATTTTCTCTTAAATTAAAATCAAGACAAAGAATTGCGTTAGTGATTAATAAAATAGGAAATTACCTAAATCGAATTCCCAACAGTTAGGCTGTTAATAAACAACTTTTTTTGGTTCTGTTATGTTGTAGATAGGTAAAATCACATAAACATGACAGGGCACGACTTATTACAAGAATACTAATTAGTACAAAAATGAATTATGGTATCGATAGGCTATTAACCGACAGTACTGATATAAACTACAATTTATAGTAATGAACCGAACACATTACAGACCGTCGTAAAACTTAATAAAGCAACTTGCGCAAAATTAACTATCCAAGACCTGTTATTGTTGTTGTTCCTTTATCTTCCTATTTCCATTTAATTAGTCGCTTTCAATTTATGCGCCCGCCTTATTACGTGACACGATGTCATCATCATCATCCGTAATCAGCTCTCGGTATTAGCAAAAACTCATTTGGACTTTAACGGACCTTAATTGCATTCATCGAACTGAGGTGCGCGTATATATTCTACCTACCGACTCTGCGAAATAAGACGCGTGCGTGGGGCTCCGTGCCCGCAGGGGGTGGCATTAATTAAGGGATTAAATGTAATGTACGAACTCGGGGGTGAGCTTATATGGTAATTCGCTACGAGGGGTCACATGCTATCATGGAAATAGTAAACGTGTGCTTAATGGTTATACGCTTTGAATTTTATTGTCCCTTTGTTTTTCACGTGTGCTCCCCGCCGTGTGGAATATCTGCGGTGATGGGTGAAAGTTTAATTAAAGGGAAAAAAAAGCGGAGGTAATTGTAACGTAATTATTTTTTTAAGCTGTGGAAGTGAATGTTAGAGATACGCAGTCGACATCTGTTGAGAATTTACAATTCCATTTGCTTAAAATCTAGAGTGTGTTACTTCCGTTCCGAATTTTGAATTTTCATTTATACAAAAAATATTTCAAACCCAACTCTAAATACTTTTATACTCTTGACAAATATATATAGAATGCATAATTTACGAAATATTTGCAAAAATCGCTATTCTATAAGAGTAAAAGTGTTACTTCCGGTCCGAATTTTGAAATTTCATTTATACAAAAAATATTTCAAACCCAACTCTAAATGCTTTTGTACTCTTAACAAATATATATAGAATGCATAATTTACGAAATATTTGCAAAAATTGCTATTCGATAAGAGTAAAAGTGTTACTTCCGGTCCGAATTTTGAAATTTTTTTGATACAAAAGGTATTGAAAATTAAGTTCTAAATACTTGTATACTCGTAATGTACCTGTCTAAAAAGCATGAAATATTCGCAAAAAATTGATTTTCGAGTAAGACCTACTTCCGGTAGGAATTTCGAAAAACTTTTTTAATAAAATTCTTCTCAAATTTAATTTTGAGTATACAGGATGAGTCATCTAAGCGGGTAAGGCCGATTATGCCTTTATGAGTAAATATATTTCGAAGCGGGGTTTTCCTTGTGATAGCTGTTCATTAGGAGCACATTTTAAAAATATTTAGTATTATACAGAGTGTTCCATAACTTGGTGGCTAACCATAGCTATAGTTTTTTAAATGGAACAGCCTATATATTATTGCATTTTTGTATTCCCCGTATAAGTTTTAGTCAATAAGTAATAAGATGGTATAGGCCTAAAGTGTAAAGATTTTGACTTATTCCCATTTTTCTGAAAAATTCAATGTTTGTATAAAGTTATATTTCTCGAAAACGACGTATTAGATGGACAAAATTTTTTGCAGTATTGTATACAATAAGACGTCCTAATAGAAGCATGTTTTATTTTTTTACAGTTACTAACTGCATATGCAGGAAACTGGATTAATTGATAATCAATGTGGACGAGGACCTTATTTATCGGCTTATTTACGTGTTTCGCGAAGAAATGTTCAAAATTTTTTTGAATAAAATTGCACATTCTGATATAAATAAATATTATGTTCTCGTTTTTATATTAATTGCCATGACACTCACGATTTTTCTTTTACTGCTTCTTCTTCTTCCACCACTTGCAAAACAGTGATGAGGAACCGATCTTCCACTACTGGCTGCTCGCCAGTTTCGCCTTGTCGTGTATTGACATTTCTTTACAACGCTTTGCTTCTTGTTTTCCATTCGCACAGCATCTTATTGAGCCGCTTTTTCTCTAACGGCCATTCTTGGTAATTGACATTCATTGATCTGTCTTTGTCATGCCATCCAGTTCTTCAATTCTTCAATTTCTGACAAGTCTTAAATTCGTATTCCAAATCTTTTGTGGCTGAACGTTTGAGAGGTTTAATTGTGTAATGCTGTTAGGCAACCCAAATACTGAGCCAATTGGATTAATGAGTATCTCATTATTGCACCGATGACGCCCCCGTAGTTTCAATTTTGAGATACTCATTAACTTTATCAGTCTAGTGTAAAAGACATTTGTTAATATCAAATGAGTCTTTCGACCGGTGGAAGCATATGAATTTCTATAACAGTTGGGAGTCCTTTTTACGTTATTCAAAGTAGTGACAAGAGATTCAATTTTGGAGTTTTGCATGCTCATAATAATAACTTACTCGTATTAACTTATATTATTGAACCATTTGGTTAAATCACGTAAAACTGACCAACAATTACTTTCCAATTTTGCATATGAAGTGCCATTTTCTGGTATATTAACTGATAAATCATTAATATACATCAAATATGATAGAGTCCCTTAAACAGGTCACTACGGTATACCTTATTTTTTCCATCAATCGTAATGTTTTGGCCTATGCGGATGATTTAAAAAAATTTCATCGAATTGATGGAGCTAAAGATGCTGTCTATCTTCAAGTGAACCTAGACCGAGTCAGAAGTTGGTGCTCTATAAATAAATTGAAGTTAAACGTCGACAAATGCTGTTTTATATCGTTTACTAGAAAACCCAGTAGATTTTGTTACAATTATAATATTGACAACATCGCAATCAACCGCTAAACGCATGTCAGTGATCTCGGAGATACATTTTCTGAAAAGCTTACCTTCGCTGATCATGTTTCTCTAGTCATTGCGTCAGCATTTCGAGCATTGGGTTTCATTTTCGCACTTGCAGAGATTTTGACAACATAGCTACACTCAAGTCACTTTATTATGCGCTGGTTGTCAGCAAGTTGAAATATGCCGTTGAATCAATACAATAAGTTCCTAAAGTATTTATTATAAACTAGATGGATCGTACCCTCCTCGTGGATTAGACTATAAGTTGCTCCTGGATCGACAGGAGGTTAAATCGCTTGTAGCAAGGCGACACCTAATTATTGATAATTTTGTAAAAAAGTCATTCTGGTTAAGATAGACTCTCCTGATTTGCTAGCAGAAGTTAATTTTCGAGTGGCTCCTTAAAGCTCAGGGGTGAAAGAAGTGCTTCTGCTTCCCACTGCTAGAACGAATATTTTGCTGAGAGCTTCTGTGGTGCATTCTGCCAGGAATTTTAATAACCTTGCTGGAGATGTTTTTCATTAGTTGTATATATTCTAATGTTTTTCATATTCTTTTTCACTTATTTTTCTGAATTGTTTGTTGTTATTAGTTTTTCATATATGAATTATCTTTATTATTTGTTTATAATGCCTGTTTTGGGGTAACCTGTTGGAGAATTTAATAATAATCATAATTATTATTATTTTACCAGTCTCATTATTAACTATTTTACACATATGTATTATCTAGTAACATTGAACTCAATATTGGTGTCTTGTGATTGTTGCCCTCAAAATTTAATCTTTGACAAATTTGTTGATTTGTGGTGGAATAAGAATCAGTTTCATCCGCCTTGCATTGGCTCTTGACATGTCAGTGTTATTTTTGAGAGATCCTCTAATCTGTTATTATACATAGCTCACTCAATCAATCTTTAAATATTGATTTTATCTCAAATATCTCTCGGTCGCGTAGCACTGCTTGATGGGGATGTTAGTGGTACTAGCGACATTACAGTTAAACGAGAACAACTTTGTCGGTCAAAATCAGATGCACTATATACAACACAGTACTGGAAGGGAGAATATCCTGCGATTAACCAACCGTACGGACTCTCTCTCGCACATTGAATTTTCTCTTTTCTGGTTTGAACAACGATACATAGAAATTTGTCGTTTGAAGTCGACATTTTCGAAATTTAAATTTATTACTATCTCCTTTATTTAAAATATACATGAAAGACATATGGTGTTATTTCAGACGTGAAATCGTTTTGAAATTGTACATATATAGATATATGTATATATATTCACGTATTTATATCACCTATTATTAATTTTCTTGTTTATCAACACTTATTTTAACAATCAAAGCTTGTAGGCCATTAATAAAATTAATTAGCGTTCACTTTTTTTTAAACACCGTATCGATTAGCTGCGTTAAAATTAGACACGTTTTTTACATAATTTTTTCATTAGCCCGAACGAATTACCATAACCTCTTTATCATCGTGACATTTCAAGGCTCTAGCGATAGCGAAACTCATTATTACCGTAGCGGTAATTTCGCAAATATTATTTCTTTTTTCACCAGCCGTAGAGTTTTCAATAAATGTCTTAACGTTTGTAATGCCGGACACACTGCTGAAAAAAAAAACAAGAGCACATTATCACGAAAACACAACAATTTCTTCAATATTACGAAGCTCGTTTAAATTCCATTGTTTACACTCGACAAACCTGACGATAGCATTCGTATATATATAGGTCAAACATGCAAAACGACTGTTACTAGACTTTTTCGTGATAATCAGATAAAAATTTATATCAAGCTTTATATTATGTCTGTGTGAAAATCTGAATGAAATTGCTATTATTGAGTAGTCTAGATAGTAATGTATTTCGTGTGTTTTTTATGCATTTATTATAGGTCAGATGTAATTGATACGTTTTATGAAATATTTAAAAATTCTAATCGCAATTAATCCTTGGCATTACTGACCTTGTTTATACTTATAAACAATTAAAAAAATCGTCTTCCAAGATCAGATGTACACATAAAAACTGTGTGCCTATCTGTGTGATTAATTAGTAATGTATTTTTTTTAATTCAAAGAAAGTGTTACCAAGAGGAATGCTTATAACTTTTATAATGTTGTAACGAAATGAGTGTACGACGACAAAAAGCAGAGCCCATAAATCATCTCGGCGCGGCATATAAAAACGATATGTAAACAAGTCGTAAATATGTCATCTCACATTATTGTTGGCGTAAACAAGGAAGAGTCCAGATTTCCTCCAGTATATTCCCGAACTTACTGGTACATTTCGAGAACATTTCATGCAGGTGTATATAAGGCGACTGGGTCACCGATGGATGATTCATTACGGGATTAATTGCGGAGTAATTCGGGATAAAGAAGTGGTCTTGTGGGAACAGTGGAAATAAATAAGTAGCCAAACAAATAAATAGTTCTTTAAGTGCCGTGTTATATAAATAGAACTGTTATATAAATATACAGGACGGACATATTAGTAATGGAAATAAATAAATACCTGTGATTATTAAATTGTAGTAGTTTAAGTGTGTTACGTTAGTTTTTATATTTTTATATTGTTAAATAATTTTAAGTATATAAATATACAGACTGTTTTAAATAAATAATTGCACGAGTTGTTTATTGGAACCCGAAAACGTTACAATATTTCCTAGTTCATCAACTTGTTTACTAAAACGTTTGTACTGAAATCTACTCTTTTCTGAGATTGAAGTTTAATTCCTGGCTGTTAAAGCAGTGATAGTAAACCCATGGTTAGATGTATTTTCTTTTGCCGCTCGTGATTTGGTCTAGCAGGTAGTTAGCTAATATTGATTGATCGATTGAACATCTGCTTGACCAGTGAAGTCGTTTTTAACGTTCATAATTCATATATGTATATACATACTTTCTTCTTCGCGTGAACTGTTATTAATTATATTTAATTTTTTGTAATATATGAAGTACGGTTAAGTGGAAGCAGATAGAGGTGAGAATGTACATATATAGAGAGAGACTCGGATGTAGATAGGGAGAGAGTTAAGTTGTTCCAAATAAAGTGATATATAAAAATCGTGTTTTATTGTAATGCAATGTAGGAAATAGCGGGTAACAAGCAAGAATATAACATTATTAATAATTTTATTAAATATGTCTTGAAAGTGGAATAAGTTTGCAACACTTCACTTTAGACGTTGAAATACTTAAACTGTCTTATCTTTAACTGTTGACGAGGTCCTAATCCAAACTAAACATGGAGTAAGCAGAGGGCAGTGGTACCAGCAATTCATTTTTTGGTTTATTTTTTTTTTCATTTTTGCCCACCAAGGTACAAGACAAATTGTGTTCTGCTGGCCTGACCTGCCAAATTGGTTAAAACTATTTGATTCAAGGTTTTTCTTTATCTTTTTGTCTTAATTAGTATTAAACACTTCATTGGGATTTTATAGTTAATTAATTGTATAATAACAAGGCCACTAAAGAACAAATTTAATAAATAATAAGTCAAAAAAGCAATTTATGTATAGACATGCCTTGTCAAAATGTTTTTTTTAATGCGGTTATGTTGGATATTGTAACTATTATTAATTTGTATTTTATGTATTATTATGATTTTATTTTAAACCTAAATTTGAATCAAAGAAATTTGCATTGAGTTAATGAAATGCTTGTATTAATTAGTGACAAAGAAAAGTTTTCGGTTTAAAATTATTAGAAATGTTCTTGCGTTGTGACACGTAGCTAATTTATTTTGATCCTAGAAAGCTTTTGTTCAGACAAGAAAATAATTTCTTAGAAATATGATAAGGAGACTTGTTCTTTCCAATAAAGTCAAAGATTACTGGGGGTTGTATTTAGAATAAGATACCTCATATAAAGTGCTTCAAGAAATACGTAAAAGTTACAGTATTCACATCTTATTTATTAATTTTCAGTGAAATAGTGACCTCTCGAATAAACTCTTCAGATTCCTTTCTTACTGCGAAACACTGTGTTTATCTCTTAGTTTTTGTTCTAAGTTATAATTTATAGTTTATATATATTTAAGTAATAATATGTGTAATAAAATTTATTAAGTGATATAAATTGAATATACAGGCTGTCCCAGAAATAAAAAGACGGAGTAGCAGGTATGTAAAGTCCGAACAGAAACAAGCTAAAATATACCGCAATAACGAAGAAATTAAAAATTTAATTTTCTATGTTTTTTAGATAAAAAAAATACATTACGGACCTGGAACAGAATGTATGTTTGTAAATACACGTAAGAATGCTCATTTGTAAATAGAAACGAACACGCATTCATAGAAAAATACGCTTTTATTTGTATAAAACGGGAAAAAACCGTTAAATCGTACTCATTCATATAAAATATTTTTTGCGTGATGTGTCTAGATAACGTAGCTATGTAGTCGATTGTTGACCCAGATGGGCGACGCACTTTATTGCAGACAATAAAAGATTGTTTTTATTTTTAAAATAAGAAGGTTGTTGCTCTTTAATGTGTTTGTAGTCGGAAGCAGCTGATTATTATTATTTTAGAATATTCAATAAATCGTAGTAAATATCAAGAATATAATTATTTTTCTCTAGCAGGTGTAAAATTAAAGTAATTAATGGTTTGATATTTATTATGAAGTGTCTATTCCTTCTGCTTCTTTTTAACACAAGTAATATGGTGGTCCTGAAAAGGACCAATTGTGAAAGTGAAGCAGGTGGATATTTAGTCCAGGGTCGGCGTAAGGCCAATTGAATTCTTTATTACTTTTTTCTGCCGTCTGCGCACGAATAAAGACTTGATATTTTGAGGGTACGTTTTTACACAATCTAGCTTCCGATTTCTGCTACTCCGTCTTTTTATTTCTGGGACACCATGTATTATTTTAATTGTTTTTAAGTTACTTTATAACAATTACCGATTTTTCTGAAAATAAATGTTTCTAAATTTTACGCTATTATTGTTCAATTATTATTATTATTTTGGTTTTTATGTCGCTCATATTTTATCTCATTTATCTATCCTTCCTGTCTCTACTGTTCAAACATCCCAGTGATCAATTATCTGGAACATTTCATGTATTAGTTTAAAAATAGAAACAACTCAACATATCTAGAAGAAGTTCTTTCAGTGCAAAACCAACTATTTGGAAAGAGAATATATTGAGTATAGCATTCTTTAAAACGACAACGAAAACTCTTAAGAAGTACGAGCAATCTCTTCTAAAAGTTTCTTGTTTGGGAGTTTATAGTAACTGCTGGAATAACTGCAATAAATCAATTCTAACTTTAAAACTGGATTTTGCCATTTCTACTTAGAACTATTACCCATCGCAGTTTCTCTTGTTACATTACATTACACCAATCATAATACAGATAGCAGAACTGTATCGTCGAGTTTATACGATGAAATTGAACAGATCTAAACAGCGGTTCAATAAAACGAGTATGCGCAAGAGATACTGAAAGAAACTTTGTCCGCCTCCAGACGCGGTATGTTAACATTTGCCTGACTCTGTCATTGCGACGTCGCCGTCGTTATTACAAGATAAGAGGTTGCAAACAGAGAAAAAAGATTCTAGACAAGACTATTTCTTGAGATATTTATACGTGAATGTCGGAGCAATGTACCACTTCATTTCCAATGAAGATATAACGAATAATAGATTTAACTTTACAGGGCAAATTAATATGTGCAGTCAACATGTTTAATATATATTAGAAAGTATCTGTATTAACAGAATATTTCCTTATCACAAAAACTAAAACACAAAACATTGAATTTTTGCAATATTTTATATAATGTATGTATATCATCAATTAATGTTTTTAAAATATAAAAATTATAATATTTGTGCATTAGATTATTTTTTGGGCTTAGACTGAGACTACTTAGTTTACATAAATTGTGTATTATTAATAAATAATTAAATAAAATTACATATCAAAAGTCAAAAGATGTATTATAAGAGCTTTACTAGAGATTCGTCAGATTATTAAGTGAGATAATTTTAATATTTACATTTAATAAACCTACAAAGATTGTCTAAACTTACTAGTTGACCAGATATTGGTAAACTTTAATTTTTTACTGAAGTAAATTGCTACATTCGGTCGGTTCGTATTTATGTGAACGGTACTTTCGTATATTACTAAATATGGAATGACAAATGGGCAATACATACTCCTTGTAACCTGCGTTTTACCAGACAAATGAACCATAACGTACCATTTGACATAATTACTTCAAAATGCTTGGCAGAAATATTAAGTTTCAGTCCTCAGTATGTTGTCGATTTTGAACAAAGCATTCACAACGCTATTAGATCAGTTTGGCTGCAAGTAAATCTAGAAGGATGCCGCTTTCATTTAGCACAAATTTCGTTCCGGAAAATCCAGGAAATCAGTTTGGCTAAATATAGGGACAACAGCAGTGGAATTCGAAAACGGTTGTATTGTATATTGGACTATAATTTTTACATCATGACGGTGTTTCCGATTGCTTTATTTTTGATCTTGTGTCTGTTCAACTCGACAATCATAAAATTGTGAGTTTTTCCTATTATATGATATTTACGTGCATTGGAGAAGACGCCAGTTTTACACCCACCATGGAAAAAACAATAAACTGCTGTGAATCCTTGCATTCTAAATCATATGCATGCTCTTATAAGTGATACCCGTTTTTGAACAATTTCTTAAGGGTTCTGTATAACTTTCAAACGGAAACTTAAAGCACAAAGCCTTAATGAAAATCACAGAATTAAGGCTCCTAAAATAAGGCATAATTTTTACAAAAATGAAATTTTTCAGTATATTTTGGGTGAAATTAACTGATGGACATGCAGTATGTACAATGTCTAGGATATTTTTATGTTTAAATAAAATATATTTTATGAGTAAACAGGAATATATTTAATTAACACGGAAAATCTACTGCGAGATTATTACAGATTAAGGAATATGCAAAATAAACAGTAATTATAAGTTTAGTGCCTAGCTGATGTGTAAACATTATATATTAAGTAATTGGTGCCCAATTTATGCCTGCTCAATACTTTCTTATACTACGTATACGAAAGTCAAAATACCTATGATATAGAGTTGAGCGATATACTCTCTATACACAAGAGTGGAGGTATCAGAAACTGTAATAATTACGGCTAAAAGTATATGAAAGTATTACAGGCAATAGGCTCTGAAGAATCATGGAAACGAAGATAATCTGATGATCAGAATGAATTTACACCAGTCCAACTTCAGTGTACATAACTATATCCTGATGTTGCACCAAATAATTGAGAAAACAAAAGCAATGGGGATGAAGTATTTTTGGGGTTTGTACCACGAAGAAAACATTTGATATGGTCAATAGATAAGCTATATGGATAAGTTTGAAAACTGAAGGTGAATATGAAGGTATGATTAAAACAATCAAAAGTCTTAAAAAATGGAATAATAAAATCATAGTATGTAATGTAAGGCAGCTTCTCGAATGCTGAAGAAGTGGCGTGTGGAGCCCATTACTATTAGTCTCGTGATATCATAAAAGAAAAATTACGCCAAAAGCAGTAATATTTCTATAGGCTATAGGAAGCTCCAACCTATGAAAATAGGAGCTTGTCTCTGTGCTAATGATATCGTACTGGTCGCAACAAGTACTAGAGAAAAACATCAACACATGGACAAATATACTAAGAAAATGCAACCAATCAATCCATAAATAAGGACAAAATCAAAGTATCAGCCTAATGCTATCGAAAGTAAAATATTAAAATAGATCTAAAGCGAGTTAGCAATTGTAAATACTTTGGAATCACTTTGAATAATATAAAAACGCAAGACGAAGAAAATGGAAGTAGAATAAAAATGCAGCAAACACGTAATGCAACACGAAAGAAATTTATAAACAAAAAAGAAAAAGGCCACAAAACTAAGGCTACATTTTGGAACGTAAGAGCTAAAGCAGTCGTGAAAGACCCATACAAAGGACAAACAGCGAACTCGAGCAGACAATATTCTCTATAACTACCGGGTCCATAAAAGAATGTCCCAGTTTCAGTGCTATATTATAACAGTTTAATTTGGTCTATGTATTTCCAACCGCCATACATCAAATTGAAGCTTAAGCTTTAGTTTTTCTTACAAAAGTCCAATTCTTCCTATACTTTGGTTAACAAGTTCGGAGTAATGGAAGCAATAGCCTTTTCAATTCCTTGTCGCAACTCTGGCAAATCATTGGGTAGCGACGGAACGAAGACACGATCTTTTATATTGTAACCTCCCCTGTTATTGACTAGATGTTTTGGTCCAATAAAAAGGATGTCACTTTAATATGTCAATGAACTTGCTCAATAATTAGAGCAAAAATCAAAAACGATGCCCCTGTAACTCTTTAGTCGGTGCGAAAGGTCATGGGTCGCCTATAAGCGCCACATGCTTTTTAAATACACAAAAACATGAAAACTAGGATTAGGACTTATAGCAATAGCAATCAAACACACAAGATCTAATTTAAGTGTATAATTAATAATAAAAATATGTATATGAATGAAAAAACATCAACTATATAACACACACACAAAGACTGTCAACAGGTAGTCACTTAATGAACTCGGTTCTTAATATTCTTAAATAAACATGATCTGATTCGTACAGCTGTTCGATATCTCTCTTTAGGCTTATAAGAAATTCACATTAGGTGTTATAATATGCCTAATACTTAAGACTAATACAATTAACTACAAAGCTTCCAAAATACAACCAAGCTCTATCTGACACCGATGCTAAAGATAGGTTAATTCAGAGTTCTTTCAAAGAATCTCCGAACAACAAAGCTAAACGTTCTTAGTTAGTTACAGTATCTTGGAGTCTTTGCAATAAATAAATAGATTACAGTTAAAACTACTTAGCTTATACAATCTGCACACGTGAAGGTCTCGTTGAATCTTGTAGGTTGTAGTCTGTTGTTCTGCTTCACACTGTTACACATCTGCAAACCGTTGTTGATCTTGCACGAGTAAACATTGGCCTTGTACAGGTGTTAGGGTACAATATTCTTAGCTTCGCCTTGCTTTTCTGCTCGCTAACATATGTAAATGTAGGGTTATAACATGTCCCAGCTATGCCTGGCCTCTCACTGTACAAACTGCACACTGTCACACGTATTGAGATGTTGTCGCCTATTCATAATACATCATATGACTGCATCTTTGGTCTAACAACTTGCCACACTGTCTTGAGAACACGTTCCTAAGTATTTCACTTCTATCGGTTCATTTGCCGGTTACATATATTCTGCTAATATCGTTACTTGCACTGCTTGTTTAAAATGGTATCAAGGATTTCCACACAACAGGGATCCTCCTTACAAAATTATCTCTATACCATTTCTTTCTTTTCAGCCTATAACAAATCGTAGTAACAATGAACATGTGCTTTTGAGGTTATAAATACATGCGTTAGAAATAGCGTTTGTGAAATTACAAAACAATAATCAACAGGTGCATCACTTGCTATCATCATGAAGCATGATGATTTGAGATTTTAATTATATGATATTATTAAAAATTGAGCTCGCCTTAGTATCTTATTAGGCTTTACCATATAAACAAGGACTAGAATTTGTCCGTTTTCGTTTATATGTGCCTGCCAAATGACAAAAAAGAAGCGCATGAATGTAGACGCGTCAAAACCTCCGTGATTGCACATGTTACTTGTCACGTCCCGAAAATGATTGTTACTGAATCATAATAACAGGTATTTATAACTGTTACAATATATCCCCAAAGGAGAAGATCGCATGGCGTTATGTCAGGTCACCAATCCAACGGTCAGGGACTTCTACGTTCAACAACTCCCGAACAAGGAGATTCCAATGGGAAGGTACTCCGTCTTGTTGCCAGATAAGGTTTAAAGGTTCACCCTCTACTAATTGGGGAAAGAGCCATTCTTTCAACATATTCAGATGAGTCGTCCCTGTTACGGCAGATTCAGCGAAAAAAGGTCCGTACACTTTAATTTTGGGGAATCTCTTTCGTTTTCTACGACTTCATGAATATGTTCTGACCATCAGATACGAACATTATGGGTATTTATCGTCCAACGCCATTTTGCGAATGTGGCACTGCACTATTTGAATTAGTCTTTAATTGTGACCTATATAGAACCAACAATCTACATGGCTTACAGTTGGTATTATTAAAATTATAACTGGGACATTCCTTTATGAACACCGGTACATACTAGATATAAATGTGAATAAATATATCACATTTATATATATGTTTTTGTTGTTCATATTAATATTGGGCTGTTTGCATGTATTTATCTAGTATACCTATAGTTATAGAGAATATAGTCTGCTAGTGTTCGCTGTTTGAAGTTTGTGTCTTGTAATCTTTTTATGCTTTGCTAAGAGATATCAAATCGACTTATCTTACGTGTTTGTGACAAGAAACATTGCAGATCATTATCGATAAAATTATCTACATATTTTCCGCTCTTATCAAGAGATCTGATTAATACATTTATGTAGGTGTACAATAAATTTTACACACAATACGATATCTTACCCGCAATTTGGAGTGGAAATTACGTTTTTCACTTAATGTTTTAATTATCATGATTATCGAACGAAATCATTTTGCAAATTAAATGATTTGGAGTAATAATGAAGCTGTTAAAACGGTTATCAGCTTTTTGAATGAAATACATTTATGGGATTCTAAGTTTTGATCATACCTATATAAAAAAATACAGTTAATTGCTAACTTATCAATATTTGTTCTCTAATCACAATTTAGAAGTACTCTTGTCTGTAAATATGAAATAAAACGATAAATGTGACAAGTTACACTGATTTTAAAATTTTGTTTTTACAAAATGTTTGATGAACCTAGAAATTGACAAAGAATTTTTTTGATTAGTGTTTTGCTATTTGTGAATAAAAAGAGAAAAGGTGATTGGATTGTGTAAATAAAAATTATACTTGAAAATAAAACTGTTGTTAATTACAAAGCAGAACTATTTTAATGAATTATTTTTAAGTGGGTGCGGTCATCGAAAGGTTAAATTATATATTCATAACTCGAGGCCTTTGGTATTTTAATTTTAATATTTTGTAATATTAATGTTTATCAGGTACACATATTTAGTGCTTGAATAATTCAACAGTGCAATAGATATTAATCTAGAGGTAATGGGAATGGACAGAATTTTAGTTGCCAATTAAATCTCGCGCAAGTTCTTTATACAATCGCTTTGTAAAACTGAGTAGGTACCTGGTGGAATAATAAGCATTTCTTTGAAGGATAATGTTGTACAGTATTGGATTACGTTACCTAAGTGTATATCCAATTACTCCGAGTTCAAAAAGAGGGGTTCTATTACATTTTATTTAAAATTTTCAATTGGTGTGCTGCAAATTCTCAAGTTACAAGTTTCCCTTCTTACTGACTAGATTTAACGCTAGAGTATTGGCAAACTATAGGTAATTAAGTTAACCGTTAATTTGAAATGTTGGGGAAATATAATGTAAATTAATTCTTAAATTACGAATTTCTGGCTAATTAATTAATATATTGTTAGGGCGGTAAGCTTCTTTAGTTGAGAGCGAGTTATAAATCACTTTCAGCTGATTAAGCAAAGTATCCGTTGAGCCCATGTCAAGCGACTGAATGCGATAACAATAATGTTAAATCTCTCCTCTTGGAACTCCGGAGTAATTCTACCTGTAAATACTGGTTAATCGTTCTACAGCATACTGTTCAACATGTATTGTGTGAAGGGATTATTATATTATGCAAGAATATACGAGTATTTTGTAAGCACATACACAAATTCATACATAAATTTTCCTACCAAAATTGCAATAACTCTAATTTACTTAAACTTTTCTCCTGTAATTCGCATGCTTATACAGATATTAAATATATGTAGGTACTACTTTGTTTTTCCGTGTTCTCTCTTGTCCCAGTGAGAGAACTAGGTATATTTGATACCGGCTTAGCCAGTCGAGCTATAATGTCCCTTGGACATTGACCTTCTTCTGTTCAATTACCTCTACCTACTGTGTTAATACTTCTACATTAAAACTGGCTGTAATTATGTTGTCGTCAAGAGGTTGTATAGTGTTATATGTTCACATGCTGATTTTTAGAAGTTTTGATTTTTTTTTTACCTTTGATGTATTTATGAATTGTGAAGAGCATTTTTGTATAAAAGTAAAAATAAATATTCATATATATAGTGTTTAAGTGAACAAATCAGCTTAAACAATGTACTGTGTTAGTACTATTAGGTAGCAGTACCCTTGTGGTTTGTGTTAAACTTTGTCACTGGATAAAACAAAAAGTAATTTTAAAATGTCCAGTTTCGTACCGTAAATGTAAACTTCTCAAAAATCTTAATATGTTATGTTTATTTTACTTTTTTAGAGACAAGGATATTTTTCATAAGTGATAAACACTTTTTTGGTGGGATATTTTATTATTCTATATTTCCTGATGAATTTTGCATCTTTGTCTTTTTGGTGGTGGAGATTACTTGTGGACACATTGCATGGATTGTTCTGTCCGTGGATTCCAGTGATTCATTTAACTGTTATAATTTTAGAAAAAAACATGTCGTCAACCAAAGGCATAATAACAACAAAACTTATTGGGCGTGGATCAGATTTGGTCAGCAAATATCAAAATGACACCATCAACTTGACAGAAAAAAAACGATCGTCTCTTGTTTTCGTCGTGGCTATATTGATAATACACACATTTTCTTCCGTAACTTGTGTCGTTGAAATTGGATATACGTATATTGTAAAAATATACATCAAAAGTTCTAAAATGTATACGCTAGTCAAAGGCAAAATGTTGTATTGCCTGAAATATGGCCTGCAAGATGTAGTTGAATGAATACCGGCAACAGAACGAATTACGTAATACCTCCCCTTAATCCTGGGAATTTGTAAAACAAACAAACAAACAAAGGGGCCGCGGCAAAAGACTCCTCCAGGAGGTATTAATTGAATTTAGGGTAAAGTAGGGTTATGTTATTAGTTAAAACAATAATTTTCCACAACGTTATAATATTTTAATAATTCAAAGCTTAATGATACGTAATTATACCCGATGTTAATAACGACCTGTGTTAATAAACGACACTATAACCAAAAACAAGTCGTGTCGCGAATAAATGTTAACAGTCGAGGTTTAAATACAAACGGGCACACTGAGTAATAGTTGTTGTACACTTTGAAACAACTAAATATTATGAAATAGCAACAATACACACACTGCTTAATAATGATGGAGGAGTTGGCATTAACCAATAATAAAATAAAAGTTATCCGTTAAAAAGTCAAACACACACTGAATATAGATACTAATAACGATACGTTTGAATATTAATAATGTTATAAACAAATAATGTACATAGGGATAAATATAGGTTAGGTATTTGGAGGTTAGGGTTTCACTCGCGCGTGAATTTAAGGTTAAGTCTCCGAATACAACAATATAGTTAATGATCCACCGTGAATTTATTAATATTATACATTAATAACGGCGCGCACTGAGTTTAAATAATTTGGTGGAGGTGCTGGAATTCAACCAACAATGTTAAATAAAATGATTGTTACTGGAATAAAAGTTAAACAAACGCTGCATATGGGTACCAGTAATAACGAACTTGGATAATAATATTGTTATAAACAAATATAATGTATACGGGTAGATATCGGTTGGATATTTGAAGGTTATGTTTCACTAACGCGTGGAATTTAATATTAACACTTTAGCAATAACAATGTTGTTAATGAATCCACGTGAAGTTAATATGATAATTCATTAACAAAGGCGCACACTGAATTTAAATGTTTTGGTGGAGGTGCTGGCATTCAACCAACAATGTTAAATAAAAACGCGGGCTTAATAGGTTTTTTCACTGCACTTACGGTTAATTGCTACAGCGTAAGCAGCTGTAGCTTGTCCTGGTGCACTGAAGTTAATACTATGGGCGAACACTAAAGAGGGACCGTAAGTTTGGTATCTTTACGCGAAATAAGCGCGCTATAAATAACTAAACGGCCGCTACTACGTACACAGTAGTAGGATCCTCCTATAACTTCTTCGGTCGATACTAGACGATACGTTGGATGTATTCCACCACGTGGAGATACTCTCAGACGTCGGCGAACGTGGATTTCGACGAAGAAGGCGTCCGAAATAAAGAATTCCTCAAGAATTCTTCGTGGATTCTTGGTCCGTGTGGTCACCTGTACACGTTTCGCCGTGTACTTCCAAATGACCTGGAAGTGCCTTTTTGGTCCCTTGTATTACGTAAGCAGTAAATACAATTCCGCTGGATGACTTTCTGGAAAGTCCGCTCGGTATCGGTGGCCTGTTATCTGCTGGTCCAGGAGGTTGGTGCTGGCAGGCTGGTGACCGAGATGGGACTCGATATCATGTAGGCATTTGCCTCAGCTTATATAGGTTTCCAAATGTGTTTACGTTTTAATTTGGGAACCCCAGTGGCGCAGGTGGCGAACAAAGAAGTATTCATTTCACGGTAATTTCCCTTGGGGCCTAAACAGGGTTACGTCTTCTACGTGTATTAGAAATTTAAGCGTTTTTAATTGGCCGTAGGCGGAGCCTGTGATTCGTATCAAAATTGTCTCAAAAAGTTATTACGCGAAATTTCTCTAACTTCACGAATATTCTGATTGGGTTGTGGGCGGAGCCTATGATTCGTATCAAAATTGTCTCAAAAAGTTATTACGCGAAATTTCTCTAACTTCACGAATATTCTGATTGGGTTGTGGGCGGAGCCTATGATTCGTATCAAAATTGTCTTAAAAGGTTATTACGCGAAATTTGTACTTTTACGAATGTTTTGGGATTTTAATTTATTCTGGAAGAACGGGATAAGATAGGAATAAAACATGTACACTTATATTGGGCCTGGACTTGTTCTGTGGGAAAACGTCTTATTTGTTTCCATCGGAAGAGGCTGTTGGTAACAATTGACCCCCCCCGAAAAAGACGTTGTTCCACACGACATTCCAGGCCCCAAAAAAAAATGTCATAATTAGCAAAATACATTTTAATTTCGATTCCCAATGTGTCCCGTTGCTCCTGGTGGGCCGCTCTAAAGTCCCGTTGCTCCTGGAATTTTACGTTGGCTGGGTCCTGGTGCTCCTGGTGGTGGATGATCATCAAGTTCAGCCGGCTGGAGTGGTTGACCCTGGTTTGGGCGTCTTGCTATACGGACTTGGTCAATATGATATTTTGTCCATTGTGCGCCAGGTCGTTCCACCCAGACGGCTGTTGGTCCGGCTGCTTCCCGGACTGGGTATGGTCCTGCCCATTTTGCGCCGAATGGCTGTCCTGGTGGGAGGTGGGTGCGTACCATGACCAATTGACCAATGCGTGGTTGAATTGGCATGGGTGCATTTTGCTCTATGTACCTGTCACGGTACCTTCGTTCATTAGTATGTATATTTTGGATTCGCTGCGGCCCAGTTTCTGGCGGGACATTGTGTGGGTCTCGCCATTCACCAGGTCTCCGTAGTTCGAATCCAAACAATGCCTTTGCCGGGGAATAGCCCGTCGCAGCGTTCTTTCGGCATCTTAAATTAAAGAGTACCGTGTTGAGTTTCTCATCCCATCTTTCTGGCGTTTGCCCTTCTAACTGGAGACGTAGGCCCTTCTTTAATTCCTGGTTTCGCCTTTCTACTGGATTCGCCCGTGGGTGGTAGATTGGGGTAGTCCAATGGATGCATTGCCATTTACGTAAGGCAGCATCCCAGGCGACGGACGTGAATTGTGGGCCATTATCCGTTAGGATAGCCATTGGGTAGCCGAATCTCAGGAACACTTCCTCCAAAGCGTCGATTACGGCATGATTACTGGTAGTTGGTACCGCTCGTACCTCGGTCCATCTGGTGTGGAGATCCATTATGACCACACCAAACCTATTGCCTTTTCTTGATGTGGTCAGTGGTCCCACGATGTCGACGGACAGGACTTCGAAGGGACGTCTCGGGGCATGAGGTCGGAGAGGAGCCTTGGCTTGTAGGGGTCCCCTTTTGAACGCATTACATAGCCTACATCCCCGGACATAATCCATCACTTCTGCTCGGATTCCTGGCCAATGGAAGCGATTGGTGATTGCTCCATAGGTCTCTTCGGTTCCTGGGTGTCCTGCCGTCGGATCGTCATGGTACTGATGCAGTACCTGGGCTCTGGCTGTCTCTGGGACCAAGATTGGCTGGTGGGTTCCCTCTCGATATCTTATGAAGCCATCGAGATATATAAAATCGGGATGGTTTTCTCCGGGTTGGTTTGGACGGAGTTGTTCGAGTAACTCCCTCATGGCTGGGTCATCTTGCTGCGCATCTTGTATCACATGGTATAAGGGGTCCCTCTCCTGTAACAAACATACAAACTCTCCACTAGCCCGGGTTACTGGTTGCTGCGTGTCTGGCACTAATCTTTCCACTTCGTCTAGTTCCAGTGGAGTGGTTTCGTCACTGGGATGGCGGGAGAGTACATCAGGTAGTTCATTTGCTCGTCCTGGGATGTGTTGGACTTCATATGAAAATTCCTGGAGGAGGAGTGACCATCTCATTAGCTTTGATCTGGTTTCTTTAAAGCTATGTAACCATGTGAGTGCCTTACTATCGGTCCGGAGTCGGAATGGTCGGTCTTCTAGGTATGGCCGATATTTTCTGATGGCCCATATAACGGCCAGACACTCTTGCTCGTTAATATGGTACCTTACTTCTGTCTTGTTGAATCGTAGGCTGGCATAGCTTACGATTCTTCTTTGGTCCTCCTCCTCTTGATATAGTACAGCAGATGCGCCTATGCTGCTGGCATCTGTCTGCAAAATGAACGGCAGCCTAAAGTCCGGGCGGTGCAGGAAGAGGGGCCTTGTTACCGCTTCTTTAATTGCCAAGAAAGCTTCCTCGGCAGGCTTAGTCCATCGGTAAGTGGTGTTGGTGGTCAAGAGATCTGTAAGGGGTGCCATCGTTCTTGATGCATCTGGTATGTAATCTCTCAACCAGTTCACTACGCCTAGGAAACGGCGAAGGGCCTTCCTCGTCTTGGGTATTTCATGGGACTTGATTGCTTCAATATGGATCGTTTGGGGCTCATTCCCTTCTTTGGTGACCATATGGCCCAGATACTCTAAGGAGGGACTGGCAAACCGGCATTTCTTCATATTTAGTCTTAGGCCGTGTTGCTGAATTCTTTCCAACACCAAACTCAGGTGTCGTAGATGTTCCTCCATATTGTCAGAGTATATGATGATGTCGTCCAGGTAGGCCAGTGCAAAGTTCTGCAGATAGCCTACCAGGACATCCTGGGCCATTAGCTTTTGGAAGGTGGTCGGGGCCCCCTTTAGGCCGAAGGGCATCACTTGAAATTCATAGGCAGCGCCCTCTGGTGTCGTGAAGGCGGTCAGTCGCTTGGATGCCTCTTCTAATTCGATCTGCCAATATCCATTGCGCAGATCTAGTGTGGTGAAAATCTTCGCCGTCCCTAGGTCCTTTAATGATTCCTGAATGGGTGGTAGTGGACTGGCTTCATTTTCCGTCTTGTCGTTAAGGCGGCGGTAATCGACGCAGAACCGGGGCTCCCCATTCTTTTTCGTCACTATAACTATCGGAGAGTTATACTCACTGTGGCTAGGTCTGATAACTCCGGCCGCAAGCATCTCCTCAACCTGGGTGGCGATGACCTTCTTCTTCTGCGGGGTGTACTTGTACGTGGGCACCCTCACTGGCACATTATCCTTCAGACGTATTGTGTGTTTGGTGGTGGTGGTGGTTTGTATTCGTCCACCTTCCATGAACAGGTCCTGGAAATTGTTGATGATGTTCTTGAATTTCTCCCTTTGTGGGTTCGTCCAATCCTGGACGTCAACGGGAATATCTTCAAGATTCATCGTTGCTGAAGTAGTTCGTGGTGGCGTTTTATCGAAGTAGATCGTATGCCGTCGTTTAACTCCAACATGGACACATCCTCTCAGGTAGTCCAGGACCGCATGGTTCTCTGTTAGCCACGGGTGCCCAAGTATGATTCCTGCCTGGAGACATTCCACCTCCAGGGCTTCGCATTGGAAGTCGTACTCTTGCCCCGCAGTTGCCTTTAACAGTCCAAGTTTATTAGTGACGAAAGTTTTACCTTTAATTGCCATTGTAAATTCCACGGCGGCTGTCGTGGTGGTTGACCCAAACATCCATTCGGGTCTGGCCAGGTTCTTACTTGCGGCACTGTCAATTCGGGCTGTCACTGGGCGACCATCAATCCGTAACTGGATGGATGCCGTTTGGTTTGTGGGTGTCGTGGTAATTAGGGCCGTTCCGCTGCTGGCTTTGGAGCGGCCCTCTGCTCTTCCCCCGACTGCTTAGTGGGTGCTGGGTGCTTAGCCGCAAAACTTGCTGGCTGGTTGGGGCAGTCCCGGTTGAAATGTCTGCCAGTGCAGAACCAACATCTGGGCAACGATCTCTCGGCAACTGGTTCCCTCTTTGGTACCGCTGGAGGAGCTGCAACTTCTTTCTTTAAAGGTACTGTTGTTGGCTTACCTTTAAACTGCTCGAAGACTGTTGACCACTTTTCGCAGGTATCATGTAGGTCCTTTAATGTCTTTGGTCCCCTTTGCGTTATTTGAACGCAATACTGCTGCGTCATCTGCATAATGATGTGGTTCACTAAGTCCTGTTCCGGCCAATTTGGGTTTAGTCTCAGGCACAAACGTTTCATTCTTGTGATGAATGTTGCTGGATCTTCATCCCAGCGTTGCCTTGTTTCACATGCCTGTTGAAGAGCCTTCCTTCTTTGTGGACTCATAAACTCCCGTCGGAACCGGTGGTCAAACTCCCCCAGAGTATCAAAGCCTCCTTCGTTCTTCTTGAACCAGTTGGCTGCTTCTCCTGTCAGGAACGGGCGGACTGCGTCATCTATATCCTCCGGCACCTCAAGACGGGCTGTCTGCAAGTGGGAGGTTAGTCTAGCTAGGAACGTGGTTGGATCCTCAACTAGGTGTCCACTGTACACCCTTGGTGGTGTAGGTATATTGGTGACGACACTGCACGGACTGCAGCAGTGCCTTTGGTGGTGAACACCCTCCGTCTTGGATACCGTTCCGTCCCCTTGGTTGCTGACTCTGATGACTTCATCCTGGGTTTGGACAGCTGCGGTGGATGCCTCCTCCTCTTGGACGGCGGTGATGACCTCCTGGTCCTGGAAGTCGATGGCAGCCTTCGGGCCCTGGCCATCCTCATCACCTAATAAATAACTAATTGAGGTACTATCCTCTTGATCCTCGGTACGTGATGCGACCCTGGACGTTGAGGCGGTGTTGGATGTGATGGTGGCCTTAGCCGCTCCCTCCAGAGCCGTCATCCTTCTACCTATATTTTTGAGTTCATGCAACATGATCTCAAGCTGCAGGGCTGGAATAGCGGCACCGGGGGTGGTTGTCCGTAGCGAAGGCGATTGTCTTGGGCTAGGACCATCCAATTCCACGCTGTCACTTGATTGTCTGGTTTTTCGTGCTGTCCTCTTAGGCATCTTGAAACCTGGTGTCTCTGTTGCTTAGGTGGATGGGTCGGTGGTGGATCCGCGGACACAATCCTGTGTTCGTAGTCCCACGTTGCTGGGCGCCACAATAATACCTCCCCTTAATCCTGGGAATTTGTAAAACAAACAAACAAACAAAGGGGCCGCGGCAAAAGACTCCTCCAGGAGGTATTAATTGAATTTAGGGTAAAGTAGGGTTATGTTATTAGTTAAAACAATAATTTTCCACAACGTTATAATATTTTAATAATTCAAAGCTTAATGATACGTAATTATACCCGATGTTAATAACGACCTGTGTTAATAAACGACACTATAACCAAAAACAAGTCGTGTCGCGAATAAATGTTAACAGTCGAGGTTTAAATACAAACGGGCACACTGAGTAATAGTTGTTGTACACTTTGAAACAACTAAATATTATGAAATAGCAACAATACACACACTGCTTAATAATGATGGAGGAGTTGGCATTAACCAATAATAAAATAAAAGTTATCCGTTAAAAAGTCAAACACACACTGAATATAGATACTAATAACGATACGTTTGAATATTAATAATGTTATAAACAAATAATGTACATAGGGATAAATATAGGTTAGGTATTTGGAGGTTAGGGTTTCACTCGCGCGTGAATTTAAGGTTAAGTCTCCGAATACAACAATATAGTTAATGATCCACCGTGAATTTATTAATATTATACATTAATAACGGCGCGCACTGAGTTTAAATAATTTGGTGGAGGTGCTGGAATTCAACCAACAATGTTAAATAAAATGATTGTTACTGGAATAAAAGTTAAACAAACGCTGCATATGGGTACCAGTAATAACGAACTTGGATAATAATATTGTTATAAACAAATATAATGTATACGGGTAGATATCGGTTGGATATTTGAAGGTTATGTTTCATTAACGCGTGGAATTTAATATTAACACTTTAGCAATAACAATGTTGTTAATGAATCCACGTGAAGTTAATATGATAATTCATTAACAAAGGCGCACACTGAATTTAAATGTTTTGGTGGAGGTGCTGGCATTCAACCAACAATGTTAAATAAAAACGCGGGCTTAATAGGTTTTTTCACTGCACTTACGGTTAATTGCTACAGCGTAAGCAGCTGTAGCTTGTCCTGGTGCACTGAAGTTAATACTATGGGCGAACACTAAAGAGGGACCGTAAGTTTGGTATCTTTACGCGAAATAAGCGCGCTATAAATAACTAAACGGCCGCTACTACGTACACAGTAGTAGGATCCTCCTATAACTTCTTCGGTCGATACTAGACGATACGTTGGATGTATTCCACCACGTGGAGATACTCTCAGACGTCGGCGAACGTGGATTTCGACGAAGAAGGCGTCCGAAATAAAGAATTCCTCAAGAATTCTTCGTGGATTCTTGGTCCGTGTGGTCACCTGTACACGTTTCGCCGTGTACTTCCAAATGACCTGGAAGTGCCTTTTTGGTCCCTTGTATTACGTAAGCAGTAAATACAATTCCGCTGGATGACTTTCTGGAAAGTCCGCTCGGTATCGGTGGCCTGTTATCTGCTGGTCCAGGAGGTTGGTGCTGGCAGGCTGGTGACCGAGATGGGACTCGATATCATGTAGGCATTTGCCTCAGCTTATATAGGTTTCCAAATGTGTTTACGTTTTAATTTGGGAACCCCAGTGGCGCAGGTGGCGAACAAAGAAGTATTCATTTCACGGTAATTTCCCTTGGGGCCTAAACAGGGTTACGTCTTCTACGTGTATTAGAAATTTAAGCGTTTTTAATTGGCCGTAGGCGGAGCCTGTGATTCGTATCAAAATTGTCTCAAAAAGTTATTACGCGAAATTTCTCTAACTTCACGAATATTCTGATTGGGTTGTGGGCGGAGCCTATGATTCGTATCAAAATTGTCTCAAAAAGTTATTACGCGAAATTTCTCTAACTTCACGAATATTCTGATTGGGTTGTGGGCGGAGCCTATGATTCGTATCAAAATTGTCTTAAAAGGTTATTACGCGAAATTTGTACTTTTACGAATGTTTTGGGATTTTAATTTATTCTGGAAGAACGGGATAAGATAGGAATAAAACATGTACACTTATATTGGGCCTGGACTTGTTCTGTGGGAAAACGTCTTATTTGTTTCCATCGGAAGAGGCTGTTGGTAACATACGCGCTTTTGCGCAAGAAATACTTGATTGTCATACGGATATGATCCACAAAGGATGATTCCATATGGCACGCGCGAGAAAACCCGCGCGTAGTAGAACCCTAGGTCTTCAGTATACTGTGTGTCCAAAAAGTCTGGAAACACCCAAATAAAATCGAAACGGATGATTTTTGAGAAAAATGCAAAAGCAGGTCCATTAGTATTTTCAAAAAACTACTGGCTGATGGTATCTGTTTGGAATTTTTGATGACCTTGAAAAAGTTATGATGTCATAAAAAAAAATTAAATGGCAACGTCGCATTTTTAATTTTATTTTTGATCTTTTAATTGTCTAAACGACAGTCAAAAAATTTTTCATTCTACTTAAGAAAAATTTTGAAAAAAAAAATCATTATAGAAAACAAAGAAAATTTTAATCGTAGAAATCAGCAAAAACTCTTACAATAAATGTTCAAAATGTTGTCCTTGAGCATCTTGGCAATACCCTAAACGATAATAAAATTCATTTTAAACGTTTTCTATCATTTCAGGAGTGATCCTTCGTACTTCAATCTCAATCCGTTGACGCAAGTCTTCCAAATTTTCAGGTTTAGTTGCGTATACCTTATTTTTTAGGTAACCCCACAAAAAATAATCAATAGGCGTTAGATCTGGCGACCTAGCCGGCCGCTCGATAGCCCCCCTCCTGCCAATCCATCTGTTTGGGAAGGTATTCTCGAGATAATGCCGAATATTTCCCGCATAGTGGGGTGGAGCCCCATCTTGTTGAAACCAAATTCTTTGGCTGGGCAAATTAGGGTCTTCATGGTTCGGAAATATTTCTGCTAATGACGGAATTAAATAATTTTGTAAAAAATCCAAATACATTTCCGCCGTCAGGTTACCGTTGAAGAAAAAAGGCCCTATAATTCTGTTACCAATTAAACCAGCCCATACATTTAATTTCTGAGGATACTGAGTTCGTACCTCTCTCATCCAGCGTGGATTTTGGCGTGCCCAGTACCTACAGTTTTGTCTATTAACAGTCCCATGTAATATGAACGTAGCTTCATCTGAGAATAAGATATTTCTGATAAAAAACGGATCATTATCACACATAGGCATCAGTTGTTCGCAAAACTGTACACGCCTGTCGAAGTCGTCTTCAGACAGCTCATGAACCAAACAGATTTTGTAGGGATGATACTTAGTTTTCCGGAAAATATTACCAATTGTACTCTTCGACACGTTAAACTCCCGAGCAAGCTGCCGTGTACTAGAATTTGGAGTTTTCTCTACTGACAATAATACGTCGAGTTGCGTATCTTCTGCGATCTTTGGACGACCACTTCTAGGGCGATCTCGAACATGGCCTTCTTCTTGAAATTTTTTGTGAATCTTACTCATTTCAGAAATATTAATTGGGACACGCTCCGGATGTTCTGTATTAAATAAGTCGCAAACTTCTCTAACTGAACGAGCCCAATCCCCAAAACCAATCATCATCAATATTTGAATACGTTCCCTCTCACTTAAAACCATTTTTAAACAGATTTTTTTAACTTACGCACAATTCGTATTTGACAGAATGTCACAAATAAAACAAAATGTGTTTGAAAAATAATCGACTTTTAAGCCAACTATGTTCTTTTTTTAAGGGGATATTAAAGCGGTCGAGAAAGCAAGATATCGAATTTATCAGTTTTTTTTACTATTGTTCAAGATAGAAATGTGAAATTTTTTGTACAACTCCAATATAGATATGAGTACACGGAAAGGTTGTCAGATTATGTAATTTTTTGTCACAACCACCTATTTTTTTTATTCCAAATTAGAGTAAAATGTACGTGTGTTTCTTCGTCAAAATCTGAAAGAATTAAATGAAATTGATCAAAACGGATGTAATTCCCGTGTAGACCAATGTTTTCTTGTGAGATATAGCTTTTTGAATTGCGGAAAAAAGTTTAATTTGAGTAATTAAATTAAGAAATTCCGGAATGCTGCGATACTGAATTATTTGTATTTTAGCAGCGCCTTCAGCTGCTACGGATATGCACCCAACTTCTTGGCCCCGCCTAATAGGACTGTCCGAACTTTTTGCGGTTGTCTGGAGTATTTTATTTCACTTTTTCTCACTCCAATTTTACGCATTCATATTATTACCAGTTTCGAAGCTATATGATTTTACCATGCAAGTATACATATACGAAAAAATTTTTTCGTATATGGATAAATGTATGAATGCATTGTATTGTATATGATTTTAATGACAATACAGAAGTAGGTATAGATACAATTTATTTTTATTTTGGTGATTGACTTATTGCGATTTTGGTTAGTTCTTTAATTTGTATGCAGAAATAGCGTTGCAGTAGCATTGGAACATGTTGCTGCATGTATTATGCTTGTATTGCCTATTTAGCATCCGCTATAGTAAATTAATGAACTTAGAAAATTTTTTGAATTTTCTTTATAATTTCGTGGCGCGTAAAAGGACTCAATTAAATTGACTTTTGGTGATTGACTTATTGCGATTTTGTTTAGTTCTCTAGTTTGCATGCAGAAATAGCGTTGCAGTTGCATTGGAACATGTTGCTGCCTATTATATTTTTCGCATCTGTTAAAATAATTTGTGGACTTTGAAAATTTTTTAAAATTTTTAAAATATTTGTTTGAGTTGTGTAATAGACATTTTATATATGTGATTTAATGATAAAATAATTGTCATATACATATATTTATTTTTCAATGTGTGATATCGCCTGGCTTTTCTACGAACTGGATATTTATGCCGCAGAAATTTCCCAGTTGACAATATTAGTGCCCGATGAATGAAGCTCCGCATCAGTATTCGTCTTTTTTTTAATTTGGGGCGCGTATTCCAAATTTTGTATTTAGTAGTATAATCTCCCTCTTGAGAAATGATTAGATTTTAAGCAAAATTGGCAGACCGGAAGTAGTAGTTTACTTCAGTGAAAAAATCGAATTTTGCCAGTATTTCGTCAACTACTAAGTTTAAACAAATTTATAAAGAATTCATATGTACTTAAAATTAAAATTGAGAATAATTTTATTTAAAGTTTTTCGAAATTCCTACCTGAAGTAGGTCTTTTACTCTTATCGAAAATCAGTCATGCTTTTTAGACAAGTACGTGACGAGTATAAAAGTATTTAAAACATAATTTTCAATGTCTTTTGTATAAAAAAAATTTCGAAATTCAGACCGGAAGTACCACTTTTACCCTTATCGATTAGCGATTTTTTGCAAATATGTCGTAAGTTATGCATTCTATATGTATTTATCAAGAATACAAAAGTATTTATAATTGGATTTGCAATATTTTTTGTATATATGAAATTTCAAAATTCGGACCGGAAGTCGCACTTTTATTCTTAGCGAGTAGCACTTTTTTGATAATATCTTGCAAAGTATGCATTCTATCGAGATTTATTAAGAGAATAGAAGTACTTAGAATAGGATTGTGAATAATTTTTGTATAAAAAATTCTTAAAATCCTATAATTTGAAACGCTCATACGTATAAGAAAGTCGTGTGGTGGCCACACCTAAGTTTTTCATTAAAATTTGGGAAATCATTTATAAATTCTTTTTCACAAGATAACATAGTAAGGGCATTTAATCTGTCTTCTTTCATTGTATTTCTCAGGAAAGTTTTTATTCTCTTCAGTCGTGAAAACTGGCGTTCCGCTTCAGACGTTGTCATTGGGATTGTAATGACAATTTTTAAAAGCTTAACAACTTCATTAAAGGTGTCGCTTAATCCATCCAGCAGAAGGCCTAGGAGACCTACAGCACTGACTTCTATATTTTGCCTAAATTCTTCTCTAGAATATTGAACACTTAATTCAGTTCGTAGTCTGCTTGCATTGAGACATGGATAAAATTTTACTGCTTCTTTAAGGCAATCTTCCGGAAATTTTTTTTGAAAAGAGTAGAACTGTTTAAAAGAAATTAAGTTTGCTAATATTAAGTGCCCTGTATACCGAAATCTAGTTTTTATTTCAAGCAAAATAATATCGCACACTTCAATAGTCTCCCTCCGTCTGTGGCTACCATCAGTTACTCTTCGTCGCGTTGATGGTCGAGGAGTCAGTTCTGAGTCATTTTGTTTAACCAACTGATTATCTGTGTCAACGATTTCGGTTCGAATTTTTCCAATAGCGCGTTCAAAATTATCTAAATTATTCTTGATTTTTAATGCATCTGTATTGACATTTTGTAATTGATTAAACAATATGTCCACATGTGGCATAATTTTATGAAAGGAAGTTAACCAATAGATAAAATTTTCCTCCTCTAAAATTCGCAAATTGGCACCAGCTTGATGAATGGTAGTTTGTAAACTAGCTTCTCCCTCGATTTGTTCTAGAGCTCGGTGCTCATATATTGTATTCACTGTCCTAGAATTGAAGTTCCATCTTATTTTTGAAGAACGAGGTAAGCTTTTTCTCTGAAGGAATTCTTCCAATCTTGCAGCTCGTTGTGGTGAAGTGGAGAAAAAAAGTACATAATCCCGTCAGATTGGCAAAAAAATCTGCATTTACTACTGCTCGATGTAGCATGTGACATAATAAGATTTGTCTGATGTGCGTAACAATGTACAAAATTGGCCCTTGGATATTGGTCTTGGACATGTCTTTGCACGCCGTTAATAGCACCACTCATGACTGCTGCCCCATCATAGCTCTGTGCAATCAGTTTTTCTGGGTCATCAACAAGCAAACTAATTTCGTTAAGGATGGAAGCAGATAAAGAATTAGCATCATGTCCACTAGGCAGAAGAAATTTCCAAAATCTTTCGACCGGTCTCGCGTTCACAATATATCTTAAAACAACCACCAACTGAAACTGATTGGACACATCTGTGGTTTCATCAGCTATCACAGATGTGAAGTCGGTTGCTTTAATTTCACTGGAAACTTGTCCATGATACACGTTCAACATTGCATCAAGCAGCTCATTCTGTATCGTTTTTGATAATCCCTTAAAAACCGGTGCTGCTTCGATGTGATCTCTGAGCAATTTATCCAATTCTGCCGTAAAATTTATCAATTCCCGAAAAATGCCCTTGGTATTCCACGTTTGCCGTTCATCATGACCCCGAAGTGCCAGTTCAAACGCGCCACAAAATCTAATGCAATTTATTATTAAATTTAACACATGCCTACTTTTTGTTACCTGTTCATTGTGTTATTGAACTGCTTTTCTATATGACGAATCTAAAACATTCCGAATGTTATTTTTTCCCAACATTCTTAGACTAAATATATTTTTCAAATGCCCTTCGGAATTTTCATGTTTCGTAATTTTAGCACTACGATGAGTTAAGTCTTTTATTCCGTTCTTTGACCAAGACGGTTCACCACTAAACAAAAGACACGGAAAATAAAACAAAGTATTTTTAATTTCACACCCACAAATCCAGTCATTTTTCTGATAAATATTCATTTTGAATTTTCTTATTACGTCTTTACCTTTAACAGATTGTTTATTTTCTAAACATAATTGAGGCATCGGGCGTTTAAGATTTTTTATTACGATTTTTTCATCATACGTTAACCGCGAAAACGTGTTATTCTGTAACGCAGAGACGAAATTTATCTTACAACAGCGGTGAGCAGACTGGAGATCTTGTTCACACGCTATGTATTATACGATATGGAAGTAGAACAAAATACAGTTCTCCCCACCTTCAATGTAATGTTAATGGCTTAACGGAGCAACGGTTGGGCTTTGCTCATGGGTATGTTTCTCTCGGTGGAAGGGGTAAACATTCGAATAGTTGCTCGTGCGCTGTTAGTCGTCATTATATCTGTGACGACGATCGGTGCATGTAGGTTGTTACGCGTGCCGCACACGCCACGTTCCTGTTCAATAACTATGAATACGTAATAAATAAATACTTTCACAGTTAGTCGCCGCTTGGTTTGTTTTGTTTCAAAATTCCAGGGGGTGCAATTGCTCACTTGCTTTCATTAAAGAGCCGCCACTGACCGGAAGTATCACTTTTACCTTTATCGAGTAGCACTTTTTTGCAAATATCTCGTAAAGTATGCATTCTATAGTAATTTATTAAGAGAATAGAAGTACTTAGAATAGGATTCTGAATAATTTTCCTATAACAAATTTTTTTTGTGTAACACACTTACAGGTTTAATTTTTTAAGAAGATAAAACTATTTAAAACTTAATTTAGACCAACTATTGTATAATTTGAAACGCACATATTGCTGTGACCTTAATAATTTGAATAATATTTAGAAAATGATTTTAACTCTTGGAAATAAACAATCACAGTTATATTGCTAAAAAAAACGGTGGGTTAGCAACTTAACAGTGGTTTATGCTCTTATTTGCTCCTCTTATCTTTAACAAAATCTCTTCCCGGCATTTACTCTATATCTCAGGGTGTAGGTAGCTTTAACACTTCAAAGTGGTATGGCAATTTATAAAGCAAAACACAAATTTTTCAAAGAACAAATATAATAACTTTATTTAACATATAGTTTTATAATATAAATTAAAACCTTTATTTCAACTTTTATTAAACATTTACAAAATATTAACAAATAAATAATATTACCAAAAATGTATGATGTATAATATTTCAAAATAGAAAATATTGAAAAACAGATATTCCTAAGACAATTAAATAACACTCAAAAATTATGAATCTATCCACATGTATGCCTTTTAGCATGTATAATTATAACCAAAATATATAATAAAAATTTTCAAAAAACAAAATAATTCCAGTCTAAGTTTTATTATACTTAATTATGATGTTCGCATAATCACAATTAAATACCTCATTCCTAGGTCGAACATATAAATCAATCCGACACACATCCTCGGAAATTTCTCATGATTTTCGCAAGAATGGATCGCATTCACGTTACTTTTCGCTGAAATTATTGACTAAACTCCGTAACTACTTTCACAATCGAAAATTAATTTTTTTGGATTGTGTTATGAAATAACAAAAGAGAAACACGCAAAATGTGTACTAAAAATGGAACAAATGAAATAAGAATATTCAACACACACAAAACGATGATATAGATTATTTTTTTAATTTTTCTACACTTTTTCGGATTCTACAAATTTGTTCTTCTGCCTCAAATCTCGGAAGGGTAGATTTTGTGGATGTTGTGGATCTATGAGTTCTGGTAGAACGCAATTTTCATAGAAATCTCGTAGTTGTAACTCCATATGATTCGTCCAGAAGATGTCATCTCTGTAAATCTAAACAGGTCGAATAAGCAGTTAACATATTTTTATTCCTAATAGTGTGTTTTCAAACATGCTCTACTTCCATTCCCAGTGGACTCCACAAGACAAAATAGCACACATTCCTTTGAGAAATGTGTAGTTGTCCTTGGGCCTGGTAGTAAAAATGGGCTGTTTTCTTCAAATGAAAGATTCCATCATCATCAATTATTGCAAATTTGATTTTCTTCTGGTCGACGGCATCACGAGGTGACAAATTACAAATGAACTTTGGACACTTAATTTCTATGATCGCATCGGTACCGATTAGTCCGTGTGGCGAGGCACCAAGAAAACCAAGCACGGAATCTACGAAAAGTCCACATGAGGACACTTGAAGTCCAAAATGTTTTTCAAATTCCTTTCTAGCAATTGGCTCGTGGCTAATACCCCACTCGGTAGCCTCGTTTCCTGTGAAAGTACTATACACCAATTCTTTAACAGTTGCATTACAAGACGTGGTTGACCTCATTCTGCATATTCTGCCAAAACTGGAAGCAGTCAGTATATTGTGACGTTCGGTTCTCCAGTCGTCATTGCTACTTTGCCCATCAGTTTTTTCTCTAAGTCACGAATTTGAGAAGGCGTTTTTTGTAGATTTTCCAAACATTTTTTTTTCAGGATTTCATAATTCTCGGGCAGTTCAGCAGAAAGAAGAGCCGCGATAGGCCCGTAATCTTTGTCTGCGGGTGCCTTAGCTTTCAACTTCTTGCGATATTTTTCAGGGAATAAGGTCTTTGGGGATTTATGGTAGAGGTGTTGCTTTTCTCTTCTGCGCATTAATTTTTTGGTAAATTGTCCAGGGCTTTTCTGCGATATTGCCTTATATATTATGCCAGGATAATTATGTGATCCTGCTGAAAAACTCACACTTGCTGCTTCGCATCGAGTTTGGTATGAACCTCTGCTGGATAAATTCAATCTTTTCCCACTCACAAATTTTGCGACAACTGAATTGTAGCACTCTGCAGCATTATTATCCATGTTTAGGAGAAGACTATCAGCATTATGCACTAAGCGGTACAACAGAATTTCGACATCTTGCAAAAGACCACTTTCCGTCATTTCATTCACCCACTTGCGTTCATCCTTACCTACATAATATATATATTAAATGATACACTATGAAAAATCCACTTCCAGAATACTTACCTTGACAAAAATATTGTTTACAATTCGAATGCTCTCCAAATATATGTTTGGATGAATTGAGAATATCAGAACGCAGTTTCCTCACTTTTTGCTCATGTGAAATATCTTCTTTAATCCAGTGTTTAACAGCACATTGCCTCAGCTAATTTTCTTGTTACGCTGCTATCCCCGTCTCCTATAAGATATTTATATTTCAACCCGTGCATTTCAATGCTGCTTTTGAAACCCTGTACAATTATTTCTGCTGCCATTGCATGTTTGCACCAATTTTTGAAACAGGTATGAGGTTTGACATCTTCTTGTTTTTTTTCTGCACGGGAACACATACAACAATATTTGTTCTTGATACCAAGATATAATATTTTTTTGGATTTTTGCCCAATAATAACTCCCTAAAAATGAAATATTATGTTCTCAATGTCTTCATGGAAATACATGTCAAACAAAATTGAGGAAAGTACTAACAACACCTGATGACGCACTGTAATTCGTCCGATATGAACGCTTACACCAGGCTCCATCTGCTATTACAGCGATATGTGTAATGCCGTCTTGATCCACGTCTCCTACTTCCTTTGCGAGTTGAGCCTCTTCCTTTCCTGCTGCCTCCATTAAATCAAATGCACTTCCACTAATGAGAGGAGAAATTTCATCCTGAGTTGCAGCAAACTTTGGAAAACTCATACAAGGAATGTTACAAAATGCAAGAATTTTCTCCAGCTGCGAAAAACCACCTCCTGAGGATATCATTCCCAAGACTGCTGCTTTGTTTATATCAAGCGAATTTTTTGATGCACTATCTGTGCTTACGGATGATGTTTCCTTGCACATTGCACATTGTAAATAAAAAATACTATTGAGACCAAGTTTCTTTTCATTTATTATTTTCAAATTCTCAGTATTGCAGGAAAACAATGGATTATGTTTGAACTCCACAATTGATTTAAAGAATTGTTCAACATTAATTATTCTTCTACCAGAAACAGAGTATTCAGAATGTGCACTCTCTTTTATTATTTCAATTCTAAAATAAACTCAAAACGCAATTAATTTATAACGAACAGCTCTGTATGTGCTTATGTTTACAGGATGTTTCCAAAGACAAGCCTAAGAGCTTTTGTTTACATGAAAGACCCCCTTTAATTTTTGACAAGGAATCACCCTCTAAAAACTTTCCAAACTTATTTGGAAACATCCTGTATATAACTTGCTTTATAATACAAATAATAATTTAAATAGTTGCTGGAACTGCCTACTTTGAAATATTTTCATTTGATAAGTCAACTTCAGGTTCACGTTCAATCGCATGTAATACATCCATGTAATCTTTATCAACATCCTCATGACTAACCGAACTTGAAAGAAAAAAATAAATATAATATAAATGATTGAGAAAGGTATTGAATTTACGTTTGGCAAACTTGAACGGTTGATGATGGATCACTCTCATTGCTCTTATAGAGTCTTTTTAACACTTGCCTGCTTCTATTTTTCCGCTTTGAGGATAATCTTGGATATTTCTTTAAGTTTCTGTTGCCTCTTGCCATTGTGAATACCTTTACGTCACACTCTACTTCGGCACTCAACACCAAAAAGTGTCAAAAAATTAATTCTCCAAATAATAAGAACAGCGAACAGCCCTAACTAGTATTTACTGTGTGTGCGAAAAGCCAGCAAGGATCGCGATATAACTATACTTATCACGAAAAGAAAAACTTTTATTGAGTTGATTGCGTAATTGTGGAAAGTGTCTCGTTCACATATGCACATACAAATATTTTATTGCAGCAAAAAAAAATTGTGAGTTTCATATACATTCTTCGTACATTTCGTAGAGATGTCTTTGAATACATTTATTGCACTTGTTTCAATGGAACACTTTAATTTTTGTTTATATATAGTATTTGCCAAATATTTGCTTTTCTAAAAGAAATAACTATAGCGAAATAACCTTCCTTCATGCAAAAAACGCTAAAATCAAATAAACTGAGGAAAAATACAAATCTGCTTGTAGGAACAGACTTTTTTGCTAGTATAATCGACCATCGTATTTGTCACGATATTCTGCTGCCGTTGATTTGAATAGTTCAGTTGTTTCTCTGTATTCGGGTGACGGAAAACAACACATTCATTTCAAATATGTGAGAATGAGATGGCTTGCATTTGGCTCCTCCTACGGGCCAACACCTCCAAAAGCAATTATAGTGAATTCCCAAATACAAATCGACTTTAATATCCCCTTAAAGACAAACTTTTCCATTTTCCAAGAAGTAATTAAATTTTTCTCGGTCATTTTCTTAAGTAAAATGAAAAATTTTTTTACAGTCATTTAGACAATTAAAAGATCTATCAAAAATAAAATTCAAAATGCAACGTTGCCATTTAAATTTTTTTTGATGACAACTTTTTCAAGGTCATCGAAAATTCCAAACAGATACCATCAGCCAGTAGTTTTTTGAAAATACTAATTGACCTGTTTTTGCATTTTTCTCAAAAATCATCCGTTTCGATTTTATTTGGGTGTTTCCAGACTTTTGGGACACACAGTATATTGAATGTCTCAGTACTCTAATCTGATAACATGATGAATTAATACTGGAGATCAACTTATCACAATGAATCCTCCAATCTAAGCACTCATCAAGTGTCACGCCAAGAAAACTAACACTAGACTAATGCCAGTATCAAGGAAAGCGAGATCCAAGTCAAAACCCTGGACTGCGCCGTATGCAAAATCACAAAATGTGTCTTATTGATAGATTTGGAAATAATTTATTACTCTGTAACCAATAACACAGTCGCCTAAGAACTTCACCACGCTTCCAGGGTCAGAACCGAAACCGACGCGGTAATATCGTCACAATGTGTACAATGCAGCATCAACATATGATACAAGATCATTATTAAAAAGTAAAAACAATACTGGGCCGAGAACAGATCCCTGTGGCACACCGAGGCACACATGCAAAACCGAGGAATAGAAATTTCTAGTCATGTTATCCTTCCTGTGGCATATCCTAACGCACTGTGTTCGCTCAGACAAATACAAAGCAAGCCACTCGGACACTGCACCTCTAATACCGTTGTTGCACAGCTTGTCAAGCATAAGTATACTAGAAAATTCATACTGATTTTTGTAAAATTTCAAATGAATTGGTCGGTAATACATCATACGTTTTAAAGCAGTAGCTCCTTCCTGTTAGAGTAAATACTAAATACATTTTAATGCAGTGGTTTGACCGAGCAAAATATTTATTTTTAATTTAATCTCAACACAAATACACACGCGTTGCAAATTTTCATGACTCATTTTTTAAAAATAATACATTCAATTGCTACGTCTCCAACGAAAGTAAGTCAAGAGTATATCTTATATCTATTGATAAAAAGATTAGGGATGTGGATAGATATGTACAACGTATGTGTGCATACATCGTACAAGAATAATTGTTCGTTACGAAAGAGTTGAATGAACTGCGATGTAGAGCTTCCATAACATGTTATTGATGATTATATACAGAAATATTTACTTTCAGTTGCAAGATTATAGTTCCTCTCGCGGTGAGTTTAACATGCAATCTAAATATAACAGACTGTGTTTAATTATCGAACCAAAGGATATTTGTATATCGTGGGTAGCGATAAATTCTGAAATTATGTGTATTTACGAGTACAAAACGATAAGGAGAAGGAAGGAAAGACATACACTGCAGGCCATAAGTGTTTGATGAAATCGCTACAATCTGAATTTTATGCCGTTTTTTTGAAGTGAAAACTTCTATGGGCGCGTTGATGCATTGATTGTTGGGCGACTGAGCCGTCACGCTCGGAATGTAACGCTCGTTCGGGTAAAGTCGGCTCGAGTCGCGCTCGGTTTTGTATTATAACACTAACTAGTGGTATTTAATTTCATTCAAATTGAAATTTAGAATAAATACACAAAATATTGTATTTTTATTTTCTGAAAAATTCTTGTCCGCGTGCAGATGCGATCCCGAGCTGCCCGGGTGTAAGGCCGGCACGTTACCATTAGACCAGCGCGGGTACTCGTAAGAGAATTATCAAATCTGTATATATACATGCGTACGTATGAATTTTTGAAGTGAAAACTTGATCAGACCGAGCGAAATGTACTAGAATAATGTATACACAATAATAATAAATATATATTTTTTAAATGTAATATAGAACGAAAATGGAAAATGGAAAATGTAAATGTAAATGAATATAGAACGAAAAAAAGTTGTATTTCGTATTATTAACCTCGCCTTGATGAAGTTTCCACTTCTGCCGTGTGGTCTTAAGCACACCAATTTTTTTTTTGTTATCATGACGCTGTGGTAGACCTTGTCTCGCAGGGGGAACCGCGTTATATTAAGCGCGGATGCTGACCAATATCAACGAGAACCCTGAAGATGTTCGTTGTGACAGTGAAGGAAACGTCGGCTTCTACACCTAACTTGGCATGGGTCCAACCCGGAAAACTGCATTCTGACAACGATTACGAAAGTCTACTTCTTCGAAGCATAGTTTGTGTATTTTATAATTACCTCTGTAATTTTATTTTTTTTCTACTCCCATACTTTAATTGTATTATTAGATATGCTGAACCTATACTTTAATGATGTCCATTACGATACAGATTTTCATTATGAAACAAGTTTATATCCAATAGGAATATAGATTTTTCATTACGATACAAGTTTATATCCAATAGGAATGCGACATTCCAATATTCAAACATTATTCAATATGGCGACTATATATCTGACAGATATAAAAATTAATTACAGTTCTCTGCAATTTACAAGTAAGTAATTAACATTTGTGCTTTTTTGAAAATATAGACGGTAAATATGAGGGTAATGACAGTCAAATGTAATATTTGACTCCACCAGAAATTATGGAACAAGCCTTAGTAGTCACGAACAATTTATTACTAGCTAAAATCGCAAATATGTACGCAAAATTTTACGCTCAATTTATGAAATGGAATGGTCAAAAAATAATGTTTTAATATGTGGTCGTAGAAAAAATAGTGTATGCAACTCGCATTTAATGGCTATTAAGACACTCGTATTCATTACAATACGAAGCGAAGCCCCCTACCCCCCCCCTTACTCGTGTCTTAATAGCTATCATTAAATGCTCATTGCATATATACTATTTGGCGTTGGTGACAAGTGTAATTTAAGAAACCAATACGGTTTAAATATCAGATATATATGTGAAGTGAGTAAAAATTATAGAACGAATAAAAGCCCCTTTTAACCCTCTATGGCCCCATGCAACTTCAAAGGAACATACCAGAAAAAAAATTTCTACTGAAATAGTAGTTTTCCATCCTGGATTCAGAAATGTGCACATATAGCGCCATCTAACAAACATTTAAAAAAGTAAATTGAAGTGGAGCATTCACGTTCCAGTAATGGCGCCTAGGTTGCATGTACTTGCAAACTGAATGAAAATTGATCGTAAAATAAAGTGAGAAATAATAAGCTAAAAATATTTGGTGATTTCTACATTGTGTCATTATTGAGTGTGAATACTTATGAAACCAAGAAATTGCTTATTTTCGTTCTGACAGAGAAAAATAGGTATGTTACTTCAAAGTTACAATGAGCAACAACGGACCAACAAAAAGTTTATTCGTTATAGCATAAATATGGATCCCTCGGTAAATTACCACCACGTAACGCAGAAGATTCTGATGATCCAGATTTGAGTGAAAGCGATGAAGACTCGAATGAAGAGGGTGTTATACTGGCGGAAGAATCAGATTCTTTTCTCGAAGAAGACGATGAAGAACTAAAAATGCTTCCTCTCCAATACCTGAATCGGACTTAGAGGAAAACAGCCAATCTGATTGGAATACAGAGGATAAACTTCCATTGGCGAATTTATCAGACAAACCGAAGAAAAAAACGAAAAAACAAAAAAGAAGAGTAAAGTGGACGTCCACGTAGGAGAGACAAATTCGACCAATGTATCCCTGGAAAGGTCAAATACCACTCAGTGCGGAAACAATTGGCGCACCCTTGTGATACTTTAGACAGTTTCATGATAAGAACATATTACAATACATTGTAGAACAGAGTAACCTATATTCTCTTCAAACAGATATTACTCGGCCTCTTTCGCTTTGCATTAAGGAACTGGAAAGAATTATAGGAATAACATTCTATGATATATGTCCATTTATGGTTTGCCTCGAACCAGAATGTGTTGGCAAAAAGAAACTCGCGTCGCAAAAATAGCAGAAACAATGACTAGGAATAGATGGGAACAGATCAAATCAAAAATTCACTTCAACGATAATAATCTTTTGGCTGGAGGCAAAGATAAACTGTACAAAATTCGCCCATTTATTGATTCGATAGTCAAAATTTTCAATAAAATCCCTATGGGGGAAAATATATGTAGCTGAATAAATAATACCATATAAAGGTCATCATTTCATAAAACAATACATGAAAACGAAACCGAAAAAATGGGGATACAAAGAATTTGTTCTATGTGGCTCTGATGGCATAGTTTACAACTGGGAGCTCTACACTGGAGCTATTGATCGCGATCCTGATCTTCCAGATGTAGGTGTTAGTGGTAATGTAGTTGTACGTTTGTCAAAAATAGTACCTAGAAACCTGTATCATAAAATACATTTATTTACACAATACATATTTATCAGAACTACTACATATTTACCAGTTGGTTCAAGGTTATTGCTTGTCCATGGGTATTTTCGAACTTTACTCAGAGAGTAAACATAAACAAGCATTTTAATGTATTCATTTAGTGTGTATAATTAAATATAAGTGTGTATCTTACTTTATTAATGTAATTTGATGAGGCGATAAATAGAAAATCTGAATATTCATTTATTCAAATTAATAGTGATAATATTTTTTTTTATTAGCATCGATTTGATGTACAATTAATCGTAAACTTTGAATAACAGGAGGTTATTTATGGAGTATAAAATTTATCCCAGAAATTTTAATTTGCTATTTTATGTTGTCAGAATATGTAAATGACATTCAGAAGAAATATTAACCTACCTGAGAGCTATTAGTACGTTTCTGACAATGCAAATCTAGGAACGATGGATACCTTTTTGTTTCAAACAATTCCGGTGTAACAAATCATCAATGTTTATAGATGAGATAAAGCCACCCTACTTAATTAAGGATAAGGGAGAAATTTTAAGGTCGCAATTTACGTCATCTTCAGTTAATCTAATCGATGTTAATACTTGTAACATATCCTAATATGTTAATGATTAGATGAAATACTGCATATTATAGCAGCGAAGAGTAGGGGAAGATCTAAATTATCGCACAATAAGGAATTGATTTTGAGGTTTCAATCCGTAAAATCATTCATGTCTCAATAATTGATTTATTTGCTCCAAAAATACTATAAATTGTGATGAATAAAAACATACGAGGGGTCGTTTTTATATTCCCGGACTAGACATTTTTCAATATTAATATAATTTTTTATTATAGTGTTTTATTATCATACATGCGTTGGTAACGACTTTGACAATTTACAAAACAATTGCAGCTGTATTAGTTTTCCTATGTCAGTTTGTGTTGTCACGTATCAAAATGTACAAACTTGAATATCCAGCAGTTATAAAATTCTTGACAAAACAAGGAGAATTTCCAAAAATTATTCTTGACGAAATGTTGGCTGTATACGGGGATGATTGTCCTTCAAAGTCGACTATTTGCGAATGGTCAAAATTGTTTAAACATGGCCGAGAATCACTGGATGATGATCCCCGTCCAGGTCAGCATGTTGATGTGATCACCGCCGATGTTATTGGAAAAATCAAGTGTTTGATACTGGCGGATGAAGCGACAATTGGCAGCCTTCATTAGGAGTTTCAGAAAACACGGTTTTCAGAATTCTACGCGAATATCTTGGAATGACAAAAGTTAGTGCCAGATGGGTTCCGCGAATGATTTCGCCATTCCAAATGCGTGTACGGATAGAGACGTGTGAACAATTTTTGGCGCCTTGTGGAGACGAACAGGTTGAATTATCAATCGACTTGTCACCGCAGATGTGACCTGGGTCTGTCATTTTTACCCTGTGTCAAAACAAGAATCAATGCATTGCATGTTAAAGGATTCCAGCCTTCCCAATAAGTTTAAAGTCACCATTTCTGCAGGAAAAAGAATGGCAACGATTTTTTGGGAATGTCAAAGAATACTAACGATTAATACTAGTAAGGGTAGTACGGGAGAGTATTACGCAAGATTAATACATTGTTTAAGAGATTCTATTAAAGCCAAGAGGCGCGGAAAACTGAGGCGAGCCTGTTGCTTCACGATAATGCACCTGTCCACAAATCAAGACTTGCAAAAGCTGCCGTTGCGGAATATGGTTTCACAGAAATAGATCATCCACGTTATAGTCCAGATCTCGCTCCGTGCGATTATTTTTTGTTTGCTTATCTCGAACGAGCTCTAAGGGGAACAAAATTTATGGACGATGACGAACTTATAGCGGCTGTTGGAAGGTATTTTGCAGACAAACCAAAGGAATTTTTTATAATGGATTAGAGATGTTATTAAAACGATGTAATACTTGCATCCCAAAAGCAATGGGGCTATATTAAAAATAAATTTTTATTGCTGCTTGAAACTGTTTTTTATGCTTAGTCCGAGAATATAAATACGACCCCTCGTACATGTATCTACATAAAAATAAAAAAATCGAGGCTTTAAAAATGTTAAACAGATAAATAAACTAATTGACAAACAGGTATGATACTTGCACCACGATAATGTACCTGATTATACTTCACTGCTTCCTCGTAAAGTGTCGGACATTAATTATTATAATGTTGAGCCTTCACGGTAAAAAAATTTGAGTTAAATTGAACTCAAATTGGGTGTCCAGAGGAGTCCACACAATATTGAGTGAAAAATTAACACAATAATTTTGATTAAACCTTAATATATTCTTGAGTAAAAAATGACACACTGAATGAGTACAAACACTCATTACAAAAATCCACTATTAACACCAACAATAACTCAGATGTGAGTTTCTCTTAACGAAATATTGAGTTGAATAATAATAATAATAATAATATTAATAATAATATGCCGGTTCAGATGTGGATCCTTATATAATAATAAAACATCACTAAACATGTTTAACATTTTATATTAGATATAAAGGTTATAGAAAAATATTTTGTTTTTCTAAATAAATATAATGCATTTAACAAATAAATAAAAATAAATTCTCTTATTTTATTCTAACACATACTTTGGTGTAATATAAAGCTGTGAATCATTATAATTTTGATGTGTTTCGTAGGGTTCTTTATAAAACATTGTACGTAGGTCTAAAACATCCAAATTCCCTTCAGATTTGTTAACAGGATAACTGTTTAACTTTTTATTAAAACATGAAGATTTCCACTCTTGAGTTATAAAGAAAAGAACAGAATGTATTATAACAATGTCCAAGATTTCATGAAAGTAAAACATTTTTTTGTTAGGATGGTAATATTTATATAAAAAATAAGATGGCTGATACTTATATCCTTTTTTTACCCACTCTACATGTGTTACCATTTGGTCTAAACAAAATTCTTCAATGCAATTTAAAATGACATTTTTATATTTATAATTTTGTAAAATAATTTCATTTGCTGGCCCAAACTCAATATTAATGTCTAACAAAAAATCCTTAGAAAATGCCTGCTGATGCCTCCAAGCCAATGTTTTTGCTTAATTTTTAAAATTTTTTAATTTAATTGTTAAATTCTTAAAAAACGAATGTTTGCCCTCAAAACGCATTGACCACAAATTGATAATAGGTCCCATCAGTTTTAATGCTCTCGGATAGTGCACCATAAAATGATGTTTAGGAATTAAATTTACCTGAAACTGCTCTTTAAAGAGTATATGATGACGTTCTATTAATACTGTCAGTTGGTTAATCATTGAAGGCGTTATTTTGGGGGCAAAAATTATGTTCATTATAGAGAGAAGTAGAAGTATTACTTTAAAAGACATATAGTTTCCTTCATCAATTAAATCACTAATGAGAAGAGGAAAAAATCTTATTAAAACCCATGTCTGCGCAGCTCTTTGTCCTATCAAGTGTCCGGACTTTTCTATATTGATATTACTAGGTTTGTCTGCTGAGTGAATAAGACCAAAATTAAAAGCGCGGATTCTATTATTAAGGTTTTCGATGGAAATTTTTCTTGAGTCTATCAGTTTTTGAACAAATAATTTTATTTCTAGCTGTGCGACACCTTCCAAAACATCATGCATTATGTCTACCGAAACACTATTGCATAATTTAAAATAAGTTAAATCGTTTAAAATACTTCTTCTTTTAATTCCAAAAACTATATTGTTACTGTCTTTAGCTTGATTACAGTGATTTTCATAAGTATCATTATTACGTAAAACACATTCGTTTTCATTGTAGATGTTTTGGATGTTTGACTTTTCCACTAAACAGATTCTGCAAAAATGTTTAGCACTGAACGATTCGACCATTCCGAACATTATATTTGCCCCTAAATTGTCATGACATAAGGCTACTAGAGTACCATAAACTTTTTCTGTTAGTAATGCTGTTTCAATGCCGACTGATTCTAAAATTTTAAGATCCTGAACCAAAGGTGCAAAAATTGTATTGAAGTTTATAGTTTTTAGATCCGCAGAATAAAAGAGCGCAGCAAGATGTATATTATGCAATAACGAATTCAGATAAGGGGGAAGATTTTGTAATGTAAAATATATTCCTCCAAGTTTGTGGATTCCTGTTTTGGAACCCAAAGGATTGACTGTTTCAAACTCGTCAAAGTAAAGTTGAATTTTAAAAGTGTATTTATGATCAATAAAAAAGAAATGATTTTTTATGTACTCTCCATCATTTATATTTGTTAGGTTTGTAGAATATTCATGTTTTTTATCTAAAAAGCTTATGAATTTAGGACACGAAAGTAGTTTTTTTAATGTGTCAATAATCGGGACATACATCATTGTACTAGGTACTTTACGTTCCACATAGATTCTTTGTTTAGAGTCAAATACCTGTTCGATTCTGTCACCTATTATTATTTCTTTGGGTTGAATAATGTTATCTGACATTGCTTTATTTAATTTATATATTGTATTATATCGTTGTAAAGAATTGTTAACATAATCACTGACTTTGTTTAGACCGTACTGAACATCTACTGAATTTGGATATGTATTTGTGACAAATTGCTTTATATTTGTAAGTATTGCTTCGGTAAATTCGCAAGAGAATTCAAAGATTTGTTGCATATGTGTTTTAGGAATTGATAATGATGTTATCTGATTTACCAAAGTGGATACACTGTAATCCGTTTCTTCGTTAAATTCAAAAATTTCATTAGACTCTTGGTTAGGCAATGAATATGATGTTATATTTCCATCATCATCAGTGTCCGAAATTATTTCATTTGAACAATTGTAGTTATCTAAGCCTGATAGGAAACTTTCTTCTTTTGGTAGTATACAATTTGAATTTTCATGTTTTAATAAATGTTTTCGTAAACCACTGAATGTTCTAAAAGTTAAACTACAAGTCTGCACAGGACATGTAATACTCAAACAAGGATTATCAACTAATCCATGGAATTTTCGTAAATGTTTTATAATATCCCTACATTCAATAAATGCCTTACATGTGTCACAAATAGAACACATTACAAAAAAAGCAGTATAATAAACGGTATATGGTAAAAAACTCATTCAAAAAATAACAACTTCTTAAAACTTTTAAATAACAAATAGGGAATGTTCAGTAAAGGTAACTATGTACGTAAATAATACAAATTATTTAAATTAATTTAGATCTGAGTTCTCTCATTTTTGGGGTGTAAGTCACGTCATCTTCGATTTTATAAAAAAATGATTGAACAAACTGCCAAAAGGAGGTCAGTGAGACAGCATATTTTACGTTAAAAACAAAATGGGTCATGAACAGTAAGTCAAATGCTTCCAGTGCTGTACATTCAGAAGACGTAGGAAGTAGTTTTTCATCTATACATACGTGGAAAGCACTTAATTCACTTTTATATTGTCCTTCCGCTATTAAGTAGGGTTGACGTGAACATCCGTCACTTTTTAATATATCGTGCATCGGTACATTGTTCTGAAAAATAAATTAAAAAATAAGTAGACGCTTCTTATTGCTATGGATATCTTACCTTTTTAAATACTATAAGATCCTTAATAGCGCTTGAACTGTTTTGCCGTCCTCCTTTACGACCCTGTGCCGTAGGAGGCAGCATTTGTTGGATGGCTAGTAAGGCACGAACGTCGTTTTGATAAACTAAAACATTTTCACTGTAAACTACAAAGCGACACATACATATCTGCAGAATTACCATCAACATCATTTTCATCGTGAGGGAGTATGAAGTCAAGTTTTTTTTGCACAGTTTGTTCATAAATAATTAGAATTTTGTCAACTTCAGCAGGAAAGCATTCAGCCAAGGTTGCTTTGTTAGGGAACATTAACGAGAACTCCTGTTCAATCTGCAAAGAAAACAATTCGTACTGTAGACAATTAACTTTAAAAACTAGATATAAATTCATGATAAGTATTATACACAATTGTCCTATTTCACAAATTTTCAAAATCAACATTATAGTATAGTCCCCCTAATAATCAATCAATAAATAATTAATATTTTCAGCAGTTTTTAAATATATACGACCATTATTTTTTTTTTTAATAAAATATTATTATAAAAACCTTACTAGTCCTGGGGTATCCAACAGTCGCGGAAATTCTTCAAATATTTTATCTACATTCTCCCTACGATACATAAAAGTCTGATGCATATTGCTGAGAATTATATCAATCCCAGTTTTGGGATCAGCCATTTTCATCGCAGCAATTGCTCTATCAATGTTTTCTGTACGTGGATGCTTAGAACATGATGGTTTTTCCTCGTTCAATTCTCGTTTACGTTTTTGGCCTTTCTGTTTTTTTTCAGGACTGTTTCTGACTACAGTTTTCAAACGCCAAGCCAGGAAACCATCATGTTTTTCTGGGTTGAAATAAGCTTCCTATATAACATAATAGCCATCAGCTGATATACCAACCGGATTTTATTCAGAAATTTACTTACGTAACCTTTAGGACTACAGGGATCTCTCAGTTTAGGAAACACTGAAATAATGGCCAGTGCAAATTCTTCTTTAACATGTGTCGGTATGCTGAACCCATATCTTTCTACCATTAAGTCGACCGTTAAATTTACCAAAATTTTCCTTTTCTGCGTTGTTAGGCACCCCAGTTTTTCATATTCTTCAAAAAGTCCGGTCTGTCGAACTTGCAATATGTTACGAAATTCCTACGTAGGTATAGGTATAATAATTTACATTTATTGTGAAAATTTATACATCATTCTATTGCTTTTACCTCTGGGGTTATATTTTCTCCTCGTTTGTAAATCTTTTTAGGTGTTGTTTCATCACTCTGTATGTATTCTTCTGGTAAAGGGTCACTCCAGCACAATGTTATATTATTGTTATTACTATTGTTTGTTACAGTGGATGCCGTGTCCGTATTTGCTGATGGAGTGTCGATGGGAGAAGTCATCACGCAAATAACACTGTCATTTATATCTTGATTTGGAAACTCAATATTGAGATATTTATTTGTTTTCAAATATTCTTCCATATAATCATTTTCGATTGTTATTTTGTTAACGTCCGTAAAATAAATGCTTCTGTCTAGCAACTCTGGATATTTCATCCGGGCTAAAATCAAACATCAAATGTTTCTTTTTTCTTCTTAATAATTGCTGATAGCGTGCGAATTAAAATATAAATATCAGTGTTTAAAATTTTGTTTAAATCCCATAAAATTAACTCACGATGGTGTTACTTAACTCATGTGTGTGTGTTTATCTACTCACATTTGAGTAGATTTCTACTCACATTTGAGTAGATTTCTACTCACATTTGAGTAGAATTCTACTCACATTCGAGTAAATTTTTTCTTGCCGTCGCCATTTTTTCTCAACAGTTTATCTTATAAGTTTAAAAATAAGAATTACAAAAGTTTAAATATCAAAAGAGCGTAGGCAAGAAGAAACTCATATTATAAAATTTGTGCTTAAAAATTGCATAGTTTTTGCTACACCTTGACACACTACTTCAGACAAGTTATAACATTAGGCAATTAAATAGCTACCGATAAATGAAAAATTACATTTAATAAAATGATCAATTATTGAGTAGGTAAATAACAATAATGTAGATCTCAATAGAGAACAAAATCTGATTAAACAGGAAAACAAGTAAGAAGGTGCATGCTATACAGACTGGAAACCGGTATTGGTTTGTTTAAAATGATGTAATTAATTTTGGTTACTTACCGAGTGCAGTTAACTCCTCTACTGTGGCATTTTGTACTGCTACCCACTTCTTCTGCCCTTTTAATTCAATTATGATGTAATTATTCATTTTTTTAACTGCTCATACATGTACACGCACTGGAAGATGTGATCAGTGATACATACACCTAACAGGAACTAATCGGCAAGCGTGCAGAATGATCACTGCGCACGCGCTTCAATCTCAGAGCACAAATAAGTGTTCTTTTTGAGCGAATTTCGAGGATATACTAATTAATGAGTTTTTTAACGCAGAACTGTGGTTTAAAGTCTCAAAGATGAGTGAAAATTACTCATTATTTTACACCGTAGATAATAAAACCATGAAAAAAGCAATAGTGAGTAAAATCTAACACAAAAAGTTTACTCAGTTGATATACTCACAATCTTTTATCAAGTTACACATGAATATTTTTTACTGTGTTCTTTGCGAATATGAGGAAGGCCAAACGTCGTAATAATTTAACCCAACGCAGAACGCAGTGGATTTTGAGCAGCAGGTGCCTTCTTCGTATTCCCGAAGTTGCAAGAACCCAAGAATGGTCGAGGTTTGTACATCATTGAGGTGACAAAGACAGATTTGCTGAAGAATTTAAATGCCTTGCCGAAAATTGGAAGGAGGACTGGAATAGGTGTATTATAACTGGTTAAATAAATAAACACAAAACGTATCCTGTATTTTTTTCAATAGGGTTTTTTATAAGATCTTGGTTTATCAAGTGCAAGTGATACGATTTTTTTTGCAATTGCTCAGTTTGATAAGATTAACTTGAATAGTAGGCTTATTACAAATCGGATCGCTTCTTATTTTATCTACGACAGACTTTCAAGTACAACCCGTGCAACCCGTTGGACTAACATCTTTTCATTCCCCAGACGAATGTCTTAGCTACAGCACTTACAACACTGAAATCGTAACGCTCCGTTTATTTACTGATTCCTCTTCGATTATATTTCCTTTCCTACAGTCAAGTTTTCAAATATTTCCTATTTCATCATAATAATATGGAAACAATGTTATTATTTTGCATATTGGGCAATAAAGATTATTATTATTTAGTTTACATGACATAATTATATGAAGGTTGTAAAAATACCTGAACAACTGAACAGCAGTAGTGAGTTATCTCTTTCTATTTCTGCATTAGGTACCTAGAGTTTCTGTTAAAGAGTTACTGAATGAGTAGCGGTCAGATAGCAGAATGGTACGATAGGTGCTTTTTAATTTTGCCAAGTAATATGAAGATTTTGGTGTATGCAAAACAATTTAAATAGAATGTAGTTATAGATAAAAGCGTTTTGACCAAACAACGTATGAAACTAAGGTAAAGATTTCCTAATCCGGATCAATTAAAACCGAGGCAATCAGACGTAGTGAAACATCCGGATTATCGACTCTTTCTTTAAAAGTTAATAAATAATACCCAAAATATATATTGTAGGGATTTATATACAAACTAACATATTGAAAATGTTACGAAAAACGAATACCCATAAATACATAAAAACTTGTTTCTCTAATACTGCACTGCTTGGCTTGCATTGCAAGTTCTAGAATCATTCATAGTATGGACAAGGTATTTAATTCATCAGTATTCATCACCATTCTCCACAATGGAATAAGATCTTCAGAATCCCAATCAGAGTCTGGCGCATCATTGTCTGACTAAAAAAATAGTTTGTGCCAACATTTCTGAATTGCATCAGGGATTACTCTGTCCCAAGAACTAGCTAGCAGAAACACGGCATCCTTTAAATTCATATTTTTTAGTTAGTGTTAGAAATGTCGCTTTCTTCTCTTGTGGTACCTAATACATTTTAGTCAGGCGAATGGCATTTTGATCCATCGGTTGGATGAGGGAGTACAACTGGGCGACAGGAACATAGTTACGATTCTTCATTGATCAATTGCGTCTCTGTTGCATGTCTCGGGACATTATCAATTAATAAAAGTGCTTTGCCACTCATATTATTGTCTTTCTGAAATGTTCTCACTTGTTGGACAAAAGACTTGCGAAACCATTTGACGAATAAAGCTGACGTCATCCTCGCATTCTTAGTAGCGTGAAAAAAAGGTATCCGGATTACGGAATCATAGGTAATTCGGATGAAGGGATACGTAGTGTAAATGTGCTATATTTCAATTTCGTCCGGATTACTGGGAAACTGGGATTATTGGAGTGCGGATTAGCGAAGCTTTACTGTATTTAAAATGGACAAGATTGTTGTTGGGAAAAGGAGATGAAATATGTAAAATTGTTGTACAGATAATAATGAATAAATAATCTGTAATTGTTGGAAATTTTTTATTGAAATATTTCTTTCTGAAGAAGACCAAAAAAATATCTGTCGAAACAAGCAGAAAACAGAAAATTATATATATTTTAAAACTTAAAATACTCGATGTGCCAAGAGGTTGATGGTAACCTTTTTCAACATGAGTTTATATTATTATCTTTTATTAATCTTAGGAGCTTCTGTTTACAGATTTAAAGAATTCTCTCATTAATAATTTGAGTTTTACTTAGTTACATCATAAAAGTAAAATATGTAATATTTGATCTTCCTGTAACTGATTATGTTTAATTTTTGGGTAGTTGGGCAAAATAAAGAAATCTCTGATTTATATAAGAAATGCAATTCAGAAATAAAAATCAAGGTCGCCAAACAGTATTTTATTCTTATATCTCTACCAATAGACTTTTTTATGAACAATAAATCTACAAATATTTACTGATAAGGTTATCATTGTGTATAACCTATTCGCATATTATAATGTGCATTATTGTACGCAAGTTATTTTGGTATTAGATAAGTTTCATAGAGTATAATACTAATTAATTATTGAATGTGATATAAACGATGCAGTTTCACGTGCTTGCGTACGTATGTTGTATATTTTGCTGTTATGCCTGTTTTGTGTAGTAATAACTTACAAGTTTACATTGGAATCTTGATAAGTATATGCATAACTCTGAACCGTGTGAAAATGCTATAAGGGACATGGCGATCGTAAAATTATATGGTATTATGATTTTTAGTAGGTTTATTACTAGTGCAGAATGGATATGAATTTTAATATGAACATCAAAAATTATTATACCATTCAAAAACGACAATATATGCATACATTCGTGAAATATGGTTGTTTGAATAAAAAAAAGATTTAAATCGTTACTCGTTGTTTCTTTACATATTCTTGAAATTTCCTTACATGTCTAAAATAAAAAGAAAAACCACTTACTGACTGAAACATAATTACAACACAAGAAATTCAAAAATACATTTGTCAAGTCACAGACCCACGTTAGCGTGGAAAATCTTTGTAAATATTAAATTGTATAATATCTTAATAATAATCTACCTCTAACATTAAAAAAGCAAACATGTAAGACTTCTTTGAGCTATTGTTATATTATAAACAAAGACAAAATTAACCTGAAATACATATTCCAACCGTCTCGCGTCTAAATGTATGAATGTCAACATGTGATGTAGTTATATTCAGTTCTGATTTATTTCAAAAGCGATTATATAGATCAGCTAATTATCCACACGAAATGAACAAAGTTAAAAAAGAAAATGTTAAAGTTTAACATTCAGATTTTAACTTGATTAATGTTTACCAAACTTGTTTAATATTAAAAGAGCAATTGAACCATTTATTCCAAAATTCCCAAATAGTCGTTTGAATTGAAAAGTTTGAGAATGTATAAGGCATCTAGAGAAGATCCTTAGAAGCTTGGTGAGAAATGTAATGGAACAAGCATTACAATACAATTAAAATGAATAAAACTTCCCCAAAGTTGGGCACCATAATGTAAAGGAACCGCCTTATATGTTATTTAAAATGAATAAAATTGCCCCAAAGTTGGGCGACATAATGTACAGGAACCCCCTTATATTTAATTTAATAAAATTGTAGAGTTTAAATCTAAATAAAATTTAAATAACTTGCTTGGCGTTGTCATCAACGGAATGTCCTTAGTAGTCACGATCCTGACTTGACGAATCTCCTTGCTCTGCTTACTGGAGCACAATATATTTTTTTTATAAACTTTTAACACTGTGCACATTTACTCTTTAAAGTGCTACTTTAATCACTATTTTTCAAATAACAATTCTTATGATTGTTATCGAATTTATTATAGGAGTTTTAGGTTCTCCTTTTTATAGAACATTTAATGTATATTACTTGAATTTCTGCTAGTCGGGGTTTGACGACTTCTTTACGAAGCCAGCCAGTCAAATCCCTCTGACTTTGGAGTTAACTTTCCGACTCGAATCAAGTCTAGCGGTTGACTCTCTCGTTTTTAGCGCGTGTTTCTATTTTATATAAAAGTGTCTGTGGTTCCCCTTTCTCTATATAGTTCGGTTATTTCCACTTAAGTTTCCCATATACACTCTTTTACGTAGGCGAATGTTTATCACAACTGTAGCGTTTATTTCACTGTTGTAAACATTCGGCGCCACGGTTCTTAGAACTAAATACACACTAAGCTTATGACTAATATTTACTTAATAATACTATAACATATTCATTGATTTTAAATATTATTTCTCTTCAAAATATTAATAAAAAAATATACTTAATTAAATCCTAAAAAAGTAAAATTATAAAATTAATAACTGAAATGGTCTGTACCATTACAGAAATAAATACCGTCCGAAAGAATTTTCTCTAACTCTCTTATTCTTAGCTCCTATTCACGTTAATCCCTCCAAAATAAAAAGGCTTTTGGATTGATGTCCGACTCACAAGGCCGAAACTGTACCGTGTCATCATGCGTGCTTTAAAAATCCTGAAATTCGCATTTATGTAATCATGTGGACTGTGACTGAAGATAAGAGTTTAAATGTATAAATTTAATTTGTCTTCAGAATGTTGTATTATAGCTCTTGCAAAAACAATCCTCAAAAAAAAAATCACAACATTTGTAACGTTTATATAAATCTTCAATATATAGATTACAACTCAGATATGATCATATTCTCCTTGTTCTTTGAATCTGACAAATAAGCAAAATCCAAAGAGGCTTCTTACGTAATATATAGAACATTCGATTTACCGAAACGAAGTTATTTTGACTTGGGCTGTTTTTGAAAGAAAAACGTTTCACTTTTGAAGGAGAAGCTAATGAGTAATGACTGTGAACTTTGTGTATGGTTGAATCGTTTTGGCACTGCGCTAATAAATTAAAATGGTGTCAAATTTGAGATGTTGCAAAATTTTATTTGGTAAGTAATATAACCTAGGAAAGCCTGCAATATTAATTAATTAGTTTCATTTTATCATTCTCAAATTGTTCCGGTCGAGGAGAATTTATAGTGACATAAAATCGTCATCTTTAAGTCGTACTTTGGCCGTGTATGTTGCCCATACGATTAAACTATTTTTAAAATTTCAGAAACGTTTACTGGATAACGTCTTAGCATGTCACAATGTACCGTGCCTTCAAATACTTTCCTCATTAGGCTGTTTTTAAGTAATCAACGTTGGTGCACATGCGAAGCTTTTGAAAACTTCAAATTCTGACAGTTGTCATACTTAAATTTTGAAATTATAGACGCTTACATGACATAACCAAACTATCAAAATTATGCGTTTGTGTCTGATTACGTGCACTGCCACCAACCATTAAATAAATCATGACCGTCTCTAATGAGGAACGTATTTGAAGGCACGGTATATTTTCTAAAACGATGACCATGCAACCAAGCAAGGATTGTATCAAAGCAAATGCAATAATTTATTATTAATTTGATCATTGATAGTAATTAAGTGGCGGTTAGGAATCGTTTGGTAAGATTTTTTGCACGTCAAAGTACTTGAAAATGTTTGTTCAAAAGAAACTGATGTCGTTCTAAATGCAAGATGTCCTTGCTGTGAAAGCTTTCGCATAGACCTGAATCAGTTATTCCTGCTTCAACATTTGCGATATTTTGCGCTGTTCCTTTTATCAGTTGTCTACATGTTCCACGTATCATTTCTTGATTGTGTGAACAGTCTTTTTTCTACGTATGTCAACGTTTCCACCACTATCCTAATACCTTCGGAATTGTAAATTCTTCTGTTATTATCTGAAACAGACTGAAACTGCGTAGTTGATGAAACGTCGGCAGTAGAAGAAAATTTGGCATCACGTATACAACCTATAAGTATAGACCGGACACGAGCGGTCGATGACTCATCGCCCATGGGCGCTCTATTGAAATTTTCTATTTTTAAAGAGTTTTAATTTTATTTATATAATTGGATAACAAGTGGGTGGTGATCTATATATAAAATACAAAATACGTTATTTGTTCATTTTTTAAGTCGAGTAAAGGAGTATTAAAATTTCAAGGTTCTCTTCTGTGGGAGTTGTTCTCTTTGAATGACATACATCCTTGTAGATATAAAACGTCCTTTCTACATCGCAACTGGTTATAGGTGCATACTGGAAATATTCTTTTATTTCGGTGTATTTAGCAGTTAGATTTTGTGTCATTCTCCCCATACACAATTGCCGGAATATTATTAAATCAGGATTTCTATTAAACACTGCGTCTAACTTTTGTCGAAGGCCACATCCGAAGTCAATTGGAATACTTTTGAAATTATTAATAGCCACATCTAATGTGGTTAAACCATCTTTTAATTTGGATTTCGATTTTCAAAGTATGTGATTAGTTTAGGCAAATTTCCAAAGTGTTTCTGAAGGAATAACAACTGATTTTTTAAATTTAGGATTTGTGTTAGTTCCTTGCACTCAGAAATACTTCGAGCATCGTCATTTAAACATGTAACAAAATTTTGTAAACTATCGAAATTCTCTGCATAAAAACTAGTAGCTTCCAACCATGTTCCCCATCTCGTTATTACTGGCGAGGGAGGCAGTGACAAAGATGGACGTTTTTCCCTGCAAAGAGCTACTCTCAATGGTGCTTTTCTGAAAACTTTTTTAAAAGCGGATACAAGTCTATCAACTGCCGTAAGGTGTCTCTGATTCAAAGATTCTGTGGAAAGCATGTGCTACATAAGTAATATCCAGCATATAAGGATATGCTTCCTTTAATAGTCTGTCTGTTTTTAACATATATGCGGCACTGTCAGTAACAAATAAAATTATTTTTTCTTTGTACCTGTCGTCGGAATGACAAATTTTGTGCAAATTCTCGTCAATGGTTTTAGCAACTGTTTCCGCATCAACTGTATTTATAACTTTAGATGCTATTACATATGCGTTATATGGAACAGTTGGATGTAGTACACCAGCTAGAACATTTACCACACAGCGTCCTAATATATCGACAGTTTCATCAGCACTTATCCATAGGTACTGATTTGAAAGATGTCTTCTAATGCATTCGTGAAGCACTAAGAAATATGATATTTGCGTAAGGTGGATTCATCAGCAATACTTCGACCAGTATATTGTTGGAGACATGTTTTGAAAATGGGATTGTCAAGTTTATTTACTGGGATATAAGCCGCCATTAAAGTTTCACAGAGTTCTTCGTTAAAATTGTCAGTTTCCAACGGGTCCAATTTCTGTGTATGTTCTAGCGATGCAAAATGACGTTATACGATTTTTGGGCATTCTGGAACGATATTTTACAGACTTTGCAATAAATTTCGTAATCACTGACAATGGACCTACAATCAGTATGACCTTTAATCCAACTCGCCATTGTTTCACGATGTCATTTTCGTTCTTTCATATCATATCTGAAAAAGTAATATAAACAATGTTTTAGATCTAAATAAATGATAACTAAAAATGTACGAGTATGTTATAAACTTAACGAAGTCCAGTGCACACTTACGTCAAGATAAGTGTGAGAAGTAGACTCAATGAAACGGTATTAAACAGGAACTATTACAAAAATTACGAAGTATGTAATTAACAGTTTTCTGTTATTCAGTAATTGCCTGATGTTATACATTATTTCTTTTGTCCGTCGTAATTTCGGCCTCGAACGTCCGGTCTATACCCATAAGAAAAGATGTTATTCTCAAAGAGTCAATTCATATTAATACTTTTTAATTTACCTCTCGTAATATAACATGTTAGATGAAGGAATAATTTCATGATTTTCTAGAGCATAAAAGACTGATCATCTGAAAGGGAATGGAAATTGTTGGTGGTTCAGTCGTCTAAATCATGCCCACGTGGAGAATAATTAAATGTCCCCTTCCCTAAAACTACCAAAAAAAAAAAAATAGTAATGAATAACGACCGTGATATCTATTTTTAGAATATCCCGCTTCGAAATTGGGAATATAATTTTGTAATATAATAAATTTATGTATCAAAAATGATAATCCGATTATATATGCCGTATAGACTACTATGATAACGCATTAATAATATTGAATTAATCTAGTAATCCAGTTTCATGTGACGATATTTCGCAATAAATCATGAAATAGCTTTTATCTAAATTGGCTAATAGCCAGTTTATAATCCTAATACTGCATAATTTATTATAGTTAACGCACGTTTCGGCATCTGTTTTCATAAATGAGTTTGTACACAACACGACTAACAGCAACATACTGCCTATCATATGCATACATTGTGTACATACATATACTTACGGTGTGTGTTTGTGTGTGTTCATAAATAGGTAGTGTTTTGTTTGTGTGGGGATAGCTTTTGTTTGAAGCTTTAAACCGAAAATACCTTGAGGACTCTATTTGCTTAAGAGCCTGTGTATAAAGTTATCTTACTACGACTTTTTTTTATGATTTTATCGTACATACATACATAATATGTATATGGCTTTCTACACGTAGACCAACAACATATGATACGTGTTTAAATATTTGTATAATTTTTTTCCAGCTTTTCTTTTTCTGGTAATACTTGAACGTGAGTATCAACTCCTTTCTTTACGTGAGAATTACGTTTGCTTGGAATGATTTTTATTTACTTATGGTTCAAGTATTACTTTACTTAAAGATTCCGTCAACAAGTACACATCATTTGAATTGTTTAACGATAATAAAATTATGTCGCAAAAGTTACTGAACGTTTTGTGAATAAATATACGTGGGATGTTGCCAAAGTTTTGGGAATTGTGCTCTAATTAAATTACGCAGAACTTATAGGCAATGTTATTGGTGATAGATAAGTCTTGACGTGCTTATGCAGCTATCCAGTCACCAGTGCAGGTTTTCGAGCGATATGGACACATTTCCGTAGCACCATTTGTGTAACAATGGAAGACGCGGTTAAATCTCAAGGAGAAATAATTTTCTTTTTGTGGAAAGAGGGTGTGAAAACTTCAGAAATTATTAAACTGCTGAAAGGAGTCTTTGCTGAGTGTGCAGAATCTAAAAGTACTGTATGTCGGTGGATTGACGTTTTAAAAGTGGGAGTACATCATTAGAAGACGATCGACGCTTGGTCGTGAGTGCAAGTTAGTAACTGTAAGAAACACTACTGCCGTGGAGAACCTACTGAAAGAGGACAGCCGAATGACTTTAAAGCAAAAATCAAAAACGATGCCCCTGTAACTCGTTAGTCGGTGCAAAAGGTCATGGGTCTTCTATAAGCGCCACATGCTTTTTAAATACATAAAAACATGAAAACTAGGATTAGGACTTATAGCAATAGCAATCAAACACACAAGATCTAATTTAACTGTATAATTAATAATAAAAATATGTATATGAATGAAAAAACATCGACTGTATAATACACACACAAAGACTGTCAACAGGTAGTCAATTACTGCACACGGTTCTCAATAATCTTAAATAAACACGATCTGATTCGTAACAGCTGCTCGATATCTCTCTTTCGACTTATAAGAAACTCACATTAGGTGATATAATGCGCTTAATACTTAAGACTAATACAATTAACTACAAAGCTTCCAAAATACAACCATGCGCTATCTGACAACGATGCTAATAATAGGTTATTTCGGAGTTCTTACAAAGAATCTCCGAACAACAAGGCTAAACGTTCTTAATTAGTTACAGTATCTTGGAGTCTTTGCATTCAATAAATAAACTACAGTTAAAACTACTTAGCTTATACAATCTGCACAAGTGAAGGTCTCGTTGAATCATGTAGGTTGAAGTCTGTTATTCTGCTTCGCACTGTTTCACAACTGCAACCAGTCGATGGTCTTGCACGAGTAAACATTGGCCTCATACATGTGTTAAGGTACAATATTTCTAAGCTGCGCCTTGCTTTTCTGTTCGCTAACATATGTAATTGTAGGGTTATAATATGTCTCAGCTACGCCTGGCCTCTCTATTCACTGTACAAACTGCACACTGTCGCACATATCGAGATGTTGTCGCCTATTTCATAATACATCATATGACTGCATCTCCTGTCTAACAGCTTGCCACATTGTTTTTGAGAACACGTTCCATATAGTATTTCACTTCTAGAGGTTCATTTGCCGGTTACATATATTCTGCTGATATTGTTACTTGCACTGCATTGTTTTAAATGGTATCAAGGATTTCCATACAATCCATACAATAAAGATCTTCCTTACAAGAATAATCTCCTTACAAAAATGCCTATAACAAGTCGAAGTAACAATTAACATGTGCTTTTGAGGTTACAAATACATGCGTTACAGATAGCGCTTGTGAAATTAGAAAACATTAATCAACAGGTGCATTACTTACTATCATCACGAAGCATGATGCATTGAGATTTTAATTAAATGATATTATTAACAATTGAGCTTACCTTAGTGTCTTATTAGGCTTTACCATTTAAAAGGACTAAAATTTGCACGGCATCGTTTATATGTGCCTGTCACATGACAAAAAAATAAGCGCATGAATCTAGCCGCGTCAAAACCTCCGTGATTGCACATGCTATCTGTCACATCGCAACAATGATTGGTACTGAATCATAATAGCAGGTCTTATAACTGTTACAATGTTTTCTCTGTTCTGCATGAACTGGCGTGCACTATATTTTAGATTTGCATTTATTGAATTATATAGCCTATTTTTAATATTTTCCATCTTTGTTTCAAAGACACCTAATATATTGAGCAAAATACAAAATATAGATGATATTTTTTTAGTATTGAACGATTACAAAATTTATTTCAAATCTCGTCTTCTATTTTTCATTCAAATAAAATCCTTAATAAATAAGAAACGGCTGAAAACTGAAAGTAAGAATCAGATAAGCTAAACCTCGGCAATAAAAAAAAGTAATTTTGTATCTATATATGCTTATATTAAATAGATATAACTAAGCTGTATTTAGAAAGGCGCAACTTATTAAACGAACCGATAAATCTAAACTTATTAATGAATTACAAAATTCAAATATTTACGTCCTGCATATACACATTATACGTTCACAACGATTAACTCCACGAAAGCTTGATTTCAAATGTGAAAAATAATATAAAAAATCTGTTTTAACATCAGAGCAGGAACTTTTTCCAAGGGATTTACCTTATTTTATTATACTGTAGTTATTTGATCGATTTGGAAAAAGCGATCGGAATGTATACAGATGTTGGTAACCCTTAAATTTTCTACTTGCCATAGATGGCATACTACTGTTAAAAAAATCAAGTAATCAGTGGTTTAAGTTTAAAACATTTTAAAATGAATTGTGACAATATAGGTAGTCTAAATACAGACGATTGTAATAAATTTTCCGGTGATTAATAATTTTAAAACGGAAACGATTTCTATTAAAATTCCCTTTTCCCTAAATGAACCTAAAATTCCCTAGATCTAGGGAAATTTCCCTAGATATCGCAACACTGTGACTATATATCAAATTAGTGTACACCTAGAAATAGGTACACGACAAGTTCGTGAGATCTTACACGATTGTTTGGGCATAAGCAAGGCTGTTGGGATCGGAACACAGAAACTCAGTAGGTCTGACACATGTTGTCAACTTCAAGAGCTGTTGGACCGTTACGGTAATGAATTTTGACAACAGACAATAACCACTGACGAAACGTGTATTCCCTATTTCAATCCTGACACCAAGAAGTCAATCCAAAGAATGGCGTAAGCCCGAAGAAGGGCATCCACTTAAGGCGCATGCAGTTCCGTCTGTTGGCAAGGATTGCTTACTGTATTCTGGAATTGCGAAGATTATTTTTATGGATTATCTGACGAAAAGATATACAGCAATTAACGCAGAATATGATTCGAAGTTATTATCCGGGCCACTGCGACAGGCAGTTATCAGAAAACGCCCTGGGAAGTTACATTAACGTCCGTTATTACAACACGATAATGCAAGACCGCTCATCGCAAGAGAAACGAAGGATGTTTTGAACGATTTACGATGGGAATTGCTTTCGCATCCACCTTATTTACCGGATCTCGCACCGACTGATTTTTGTCTGTTCCTAAATATGAAAAAAGCCTTTACGGGTTCGTTTTGAGGGTTTAACTGACGTAAAACGTACCATAAATAGGTGGATTGAGGAGACACCGAAAAAGTTCCTTGAGGACAGCCTAAAAAAATAATTTCTTGTTGCTATAAATATATTCAATTAAATGGCTATTATGTTGAAAAACTGGATTGTAGTATTGATGAAAGTTGACGCAATAAAAAATAGTAACAGAATTCCCAGAACTTTGGAAACATCCCTCGTACATGAAATTATGACACTTTCAATTTATGTATTAGCATCATTCTTACTAGACTTGTATATTGATTGCAATCAAAAATAATTCTCTTTGCATCTAACAGCGTAGAAACGAAATAATAACAAAGCCTATAACCACACATTGAATTGAAAAGAAAACAGAAACCCCATCGACAGAATATCTTTAAAGTTTCATGCTCGAATGTGAGTGAGTACCTACTCCCAATATAAACTTCAAATGACCTTGGAAATGCAAAACGAATCTCTATATGAAAATGCATGGGATTTTACACTAGTATACGCATGACCTCTCCACTGTTACATGATAATATCGACGGTGTTTTGTTGTTATTGATGTAATTCTATTATCTACGCCATACAATTTGTTACAATATCCTTGCTAACTTAAGTAGTTGTATTTTTAGACAAGTAGTTGTCTATTAAATAAATCCGATCTCTATTAATAGTAGCCTCACGTCAGAAGGTATTACTCGATTAACATAAATGTACAGGTAAACATGTAATTTGTGTTCTAAAATATTCAGGAATCAATACAGTCCAAGTAAAATCATAGTAATCAATTCTAATTACATTAATTCCTACTCATCATTGTAACACAGCGCATACCGTATAACAGTATAATCGAATGTTGAATGGCTGACACACGCTGGGTGCGCTAATTATTTAATAACAAGTGACCCTCGCAAACTGTAAAGGTCGCTTTGTGCGGTATCATTAACATCATTGTTTTGAACTTTGCATTTTAAAGGGCGCTTTTGTTTAGAAACCCTTGTTATCATCCTATATTTTGTAACGTGGCGTCAACACATTATTATTTACTACATCATCCCGTTTTGTATTTTTGAAATGCTGTTCTTGTTTGAAAATATGGTTTTTCCTACGATAAAATTGCAAAAAATAATATTTGGAATATGATATTACATATTATTCATTGTATGTATTTTTTGAATAATGGAAAAAATCTACAACATATTTTCAAATCCAAATAATAAAAAAAACAAGAAAGATATTCTGTTACCAGTTTTAAACAATTTTTGCGTAATTTCCTTTCTGAAAAATTGGGGTTGTACATTTTCCAAGATCCTATCAAAACGTGAATTTTGCAAGACGTATTGCTATCCATTTATAGTTGAAGTGGTCAAGTATGGCTTTTTCTCAAAATTGCCTAAATCGCTTTAGCACCCGACATACTCCAATAAATTAAATTTGATGTTTCAAAATTTTATCTATCAAGTAATATAATCTAATCTAATATGTCATTTCAGAATAGTAATACCCATCTTAGACCATTTAAACATATAGACACGCCTTAACTATCAAGCAGTGAAGCAAACATAATTCTACGTGGGTGACGTCGCGGGTGGGCACGATGCAACTACATACCTAGACTTTGTACTAGAAAAGTAAAGAAAACCATTCATTTTAATTCATTAAAAACTCCAATCTTCTTATTTGAAGAATATCAATCAATCAAAATCTGAATATATAACCCAGAAATTTCGTTTATCATACCCTATCGTACTTACCTCAAATAACTATAATTTTTTGTAAAGACCATTCAATTCCATTTACTTTTGGTTATTCAAAAATAAAACGCAAAGCAATTTGTGGTATACAAGAAAGTAAAAGAAATTAATTTATTTAATACTTATAAAAATGATTTTGTATTTTCAATTATTGTCCAGAAAACAAAATTGTTTTATTTAATTTATTTCTTAATTTATTAGTATATCTGTTCATGCATTCACCATGATGATATAGCCTAATTTTAAAATAATTAAGTCTAATAATTTTAATTAAATTTACAATATGATTATTGTCGACATCGTGGTAATACATGTGTTCTTTGTAATTGTTGAAAATTGTGCCATGAACACTGCTCAGAACTTTTATACATAATTTAACTATTGATTTTTTTTCTTTTAATTTGTTGGCATTATCCAAAATTCGAATTTCACTTTCAGCAATTTTACAAATATGGTTAACGTTGCAGTTATACGCACTACAGGATTGTACCATAATTAAAATTAGAACGATTTAATCATACACTGTATCTATAACGTTTACACGGACGTTAGAAATACAACAGCAGAAACAAGCCCACCCGTGACGTCACATGCCTGCGTTATGTTTGCTTCAGTTCGTAATCAAGACGGGACGGAAAACCGCGTGCCCATATGTATAAATGGTTTAAGATACTCATGCACCTTTTGACGTTTGTTATAATTGTCATCCAAATAATAATTGAAATTTATCAACAGTGCTTGTCGGTTAAACAGAATAGCAAGGTATTAAGTAAAATAGAGGTATAGAAAAGTAATATTTAACTTTAATTATAATATTGAATCTGTAACTGGCTTTCTTCTAATAGTATTTTACTAATGACAGATTGGCTTTAGATATTAGTTAATTAGTTTAATTTTATTGGTCTGCAATTGTTCCGGCAGAGGGAAATTTGTAGTAGCATCGAATCATACTCTTTAGTTCGTACTTCGGCCGTGTCGATTCCACAACGATTCAACTATGACTAATACTTGTTGCATTCATTATATGTATGTAACTCGCAGTATGCTTCGCAGTTACTTCCGACGCACAAGAAAGCACTGAAATTCACAAGGCACGATAAGAAATTAGAGCAAAATAAGCAATCAGCAGAATATATAGAAATATTCTACTATATCAGTTACCACGAGACTTTAAAGTAAGTAAACGTCCTTGGAGGTTTAGTTACCAGACTCGCAAGTTAACTAAATTGAGAAAGATTGTTTCAAATTTACTACTGCTTTTTTCAAAAGCCCGGAAAGAAATAATACATGTTTTTAAAATAAATTATACAGAATTAAGTCATGTAAAAATAGTGCGAACCAATTCAGAAATCGCTTAACCCTAAACGACTAAGGATGCAGATCATTATAAATAGCAACAACGCTGAACCAAAGATGTCGCCGCCACGGGGCTGAAACATATTTAGACGATATAAAATGAAATTAACAATAAAAATAAGATAGAAATTTATTTGTAACGAGCCACAATTTTGAAAAATTTTTCATAATCTTAGGTTTTTTTGATAAACTTCTCGATTTTATTACTTCAAACGTTCTCTCTATTTTCTAGTTTATTATGCTATAAACTTTAGTGTTGCGCTAGCTTCGGCTTGAAATTTGGTTTTCCACTGCTTAATGTAGCTAGAAATATATTTGTCTTACTTGTTGGTTTTGCACACTTACAGCTGTGCATACAAGTTCTGAAAATGGAAGGTTGTGTTTTATTAGAAAGCTGTAGGATTTATATATTTACAATAAAATTGTTCACGTAGACCATCCATTAATATTCATATTCTTGGAATGATATTTCTATGCTACGCCTTCGCTATACATATTTATTAAACTTAAATTCTATTTGTGCCACAGCACAAGAATATTTATTTATTTATTGTTTATTTATATTAAATAAATATTATATAACTTATTTTTTCTTGTTTCATTGTTTTAACTTTGCTTCATATTTCATATTGTACTCGAAAATAAAGCGTTCGCTACTATCCGCGGTTTTCAGTATCCGCGGAAGACCACAGAACCAAACCCCCGCGGATATGGGGGTACTACTGTACTCTTTCCATCTCTCCATAATGTGTTCAAAATTAATATAAATTGTAAATGCTAAATTAATGATGCCTTGCAATACATTTGTTTGAAATAAGTATGAGAATAATAATTTACTTGTTCTTGTTCAATCACTTGTTAGCTCAATATTTAATAACAACTTTTTCTGATACAAATTGCTACTACATGAACTAAATTGTAGCAAATTGAAAACGAGACAAACTAATAAATCAGATGCATAACATTCATAAATTTCATCGCATTTCTCGTCTACGAGGAAAACACTTTTATATCTGTCAACGTAATTTTTCAAAAGCGGAAAGAAGGAAACGAATACTGTAACAGAAGTAGTTCAAATTCGCATGGTAGATTTACGTTCATGCAAATAAAAATTTAAAATATCAGTGTCGCCTCAACTTCGTGTTTCTTACTTCGCATATTCACAGAAGGGGAAAATATGTCACGGGTGTAGGCTGGGCTGACGACGAAAGATGGTAGCAAAGTAGAATTATGAGAAAATTGAATTTGCCCGAAGGCCGACGTCTCCCAGAAGTTAAATCTCTCTTACGCGATGGAAAAGTTGATTTTCTTTTGTGACCGTCGTCGACACTATGTTTCTGTTTCCATCTCCGTTTTTCTTTTTTTATATTTTGTATGCTTTTCGCATGTTATTTTTCGATTTATGTAACTATTTTGGACAGCGAAGGAGGAAGACGAGAGACAGACGCTTAGAATATTCCTTCCAACATTTGTCAGAGTTTAAGTTATTCGTGAAACATCTTTTAAAGTTATTTTATCTTGTGTGTATTTGTGACGGAATTCGTATTTATTTTGCTGTAGAGCGTGTTAATAACAAATTAATTATTCGTTATATATTAGTATAGTCGCTGGCAAAGTATTTTGACTATTAAAAATTACTAAATTCATTTTGTGAAATTTATAATAGAATATTTTTTCTACTTGATTAAAAAAAGTACATTTAAATAAATACTAGGAAGGTGATTAAATCTTATTTATCAATGTAAATAAATTAATCTACAGTTGAAGAGTAGGCAGAGAAAAATAGAAATGTTTGTTAAACTAATTACGACATGTTAAATTCGTACCGTTCAAGCCTATTTTCTTTATTTTTTTAACTCAGTCTTTATTAGATCCCTAATTGTTTTTCACTCGTTCTAAAGTGTACCGTAATTGTCTTTTGGTTGGCAACATCCACTGTGGAACATATTTACTCCAAAATTGATGAACTCGCCTCACTTTCTACATACATAATAATAAAATCTCGGATATAGTATTTTACGTTCTGCGTTTAACATATGACATTTGCAATTAACATGTTTTTTGCAAATTAAAATCTAACACGGTAAAATGCTGACGTTGCAAATAACACATTTAATTATATTAAAATTCTGTATATTCCAATGTCGGAAAACGATTTATAAGTTTATTTACTACCAGGGCAGTTAGCAAATGAACAGAGGATTGAGGCTTTGGACGATGTATGCACTCGTTCGGGAAAAATAGCATTGCAAACGAAGCGCTTTGTCCAGGCTTAGGTACTTACATGATTTGACTATAGCATACGAGGTAGGCGCCATAAATTCTCGGCCTGATATACAAAAAAGAAACTTGGAACAATATAAGAATTTTTATTTTTCAATGTAATCTCCCCTAACTTTTACCTCATTACATTTATTACAACGATTAATTAATAATTCGATACCCTTGTAAAAATAATCTGAAGTTTTTCCGTCAAAATGTTTTATAACAGCTGCTTGCAACTCACCGTCGTCCTTAAAACTAGATCCCCTAAGGTCTCTTTTTAAATTAGAAAACAAAAAAAAAATAACAAGGAGCCATATCCGGACTATACGGTGGATGTTCCAATTCTTGAAAGCCGCATTCGCAGATGGCAGCTTGTGAAATGGCGGTAGTATGTAGTAGTATAATTTTCCACGACGTTTTGCACGAATACTGTCCCCATAATTTATGCAATAAAGACGCATAATATGTGCCGTTCACACTTGTATTATGCTCTTTAAAGTCAGCAAAATGCCCTCACAATCCCAGAATATTGTGGCCATCACCTTTTTCGTGAATTGAACGACTTTCGCCTTTCTGGAACGAGGTTCATCAGGTCGCCGTCATTTCATGGACTCCATTTTCGATAGAGGATCATAAAACAGAACCATTGTTTCATCCCCTGTGACAATGGACTCCAAAATCGGTTTTGGGTCGTCTCCACACATGTTAAAAACGACTACACACATTCGACTCGGCGTTCATGTTGGAGAGCAGAAAGAAGTCGCGGTACCCATCTAGCACTAATTTTATTCATTCCCAAATGGTCATGGAGAATTCGGCGAACGCTTGTTTCGGAAATGTTTGTTATCACTGCTAATTTCTTCACTTTCAAACGGCGATCTTCTAGCACTAAATGTTCAATAATTGAAATTTGTTGAGGCGTTATCACTTCAATTGGTCGACCCGACCGATCAGCATCTTCCAGGGATTCTTGTCCAAAATGGAAACATTTTGCCCACTTTTTTACAGTTGAATACGAAGGTGATGAATCACCGTAAACCCCGTCTAAACGTTGTTTAATGTGATAAGGTGTACACCCTTCTTTTGTTAACAATTTAATGACCGCGCGGTACTCAATCTTCGTTACTTCCGACATTTTCGTGCGCTAGTCATGTTGGTTGGCTGGTTACTAAAAACTACTAAGCTTCGAACCGTCATATTTATAGTGTACACCTCGCGTATGTGCATGCATGACGTGACGGAGTCTGAACATGTTTGAACCTGTATAAGCCTGTTAGGCCGAGAATTTATGGCGCCTACCTCGTAATTATAACATGTAACCTACTCCAAATACTGACAGAAATAAAATTGGAATGAGAAACATTATGTGATATGAAGTGATTCAATATATTTTCAATACCTACCAAATCTCTAGCGGAAGGAAGCCAAATTTCTTAGCATTTGCATTGTTTTCTTCGCATTGATCCACAGTAAAGAAAGAAACGAAAACACCAGTGAAAGTCGTTTGCGCAGAATAAATGTCATTGCCCAACCCTGAGAAGGGTGGACTGCTGAACCATTATATACGACATGCATATATTTCCACCAAGTTTCTTGCGAACCAAAGCCCCTGCGAAGCCAACATCAAATGGGTGACCGGGCCGAAGTGCAGGGGCATTACTTTTTGCAGTACTTATACTTGGAAGATTCCTATTCACAGTTTGATGATCAGCGTGACTCTGGAGTTCATCATATCTGACCGCGTACATGTCTAAAGATGACCAGCTGCCGGACCGATGCCCTACCTGATTTATCCACCTCCCGGATCGATTCACTCAGATTTTGGCGCATTCGAACCTCTACTGTAGAGGACCTTAAGGTGCTTCGGCTTCGTGACCCCACTCCACATTGACAGCGGCTGGTCGATTTTTCAGACCTTATACTTACTGTCTATAGTGCTGAATGTCGCTCTTTTGCCCGATATGTGCGGGATCTGTATCGGGTAGACCCCACAAACTTCTTACGAGTGTACGCCAAGTCCGCACGCATCCGGCTATCCGGTTTGCAGGTATCCATGCTAGGAGAATTCTTCTTTCCCCGTCTAATGGGTCATCGTTGTGGAGATTTAATATACTGCCACTACCCTTCCTTGAGTGAACTCCATACTTGCTTGTTGCCCAGGGATCTGGGAATGGGGAGACGCTTATCGAGATCCATTCAGTCAGATAAATGGTATAGGGTACCGCTAGGCGCCACTTCTTTATAACCTTAGGGTCCAGGCAAAATAGGACATTTATAGGATGAACTTCAGTTACCCAACCAGAAAAAGCCTCACCTACTTACTGTTCCTCCCGACGTCACCTAATACTATATATATAAATAGTTTATTTCAAATTATTAGAATATAACTTTGAACGGCTCCTAATGCTTTTATTGCACCACCTTCTGCGATGGCAATTATTATACCTGGTCTAATAATGGATTGCATAACCTTAAGGTGCAATATCATGATAAAGGTATATAATAATTTAAGTTGAATTAAATATTTAAAAAAAGAATAAATGTAAACACAAAAATAAATTCATGTATTCTATATTTGTTATAGAAAAGATGAACACAAGGTATGTTTAAAATATACAAGAACAGAACCGAACTTCGTACAAAATGTCAGAATAGCATTAAATATTCGAAGAAATAAACCAATGTTCAAGAATAATAATGTATTAAAAGTAAACAACATAGAAAGAGGGATGTTAAAAGATGGAACTGTGAAGAGGGTGAATCACTTAAAAGCCATAAAACTATATGACAAGGCGACATTAGACATGCCTTTTGTAAAAACGTCTATTCTAATGAATAGACGTAGAATTTAATATTATGCAATTATTTTTCTGTATAGAAGAATTTATGATTATGATAAAATACAATAAATACCTGATAACTTATATTTAAAAGCATTTTAAAAAGGATATAAAAAAAAGTGTTCTTTATCCGAGTCGATATACTAAATGTATAGATAAAAACACATCCTTGAAATGTAATAATAAAGTAAGGGCATCAAAATTAGTAGGATAAATCTTGTATGGTTTGAATAATCTACAAAGTAGAAATAACGTTAACATTATTGACAGTTATATGCAGATCAACCTACATGAAGATGAAAGGAAATGGTTGGAAGGCAAAGGTGATGATGTCGAGGTCTGTGTTTCAGATGGTGCGGTCATAGAAAGAAAAATCCCATCTGTGTTCAATATCTTTCCAATTATATCCAACAAAAATACCTACAAGAAGAGAATAAGGATCGTTTTAAATAATGGAAGAAAAAAATACATAAACAATAATGAAAAAGGTAATAAGTTCATTTACAAATATAATGAAGGATGGCGTTAATGAAAGAAAGATATACCTACTGAAGACGAAGAATTGCAAATGTGCTTGGACTTTATAAATAAATAATTTATCTGTGTAAACATTCAGTGCATTCTTGAACTGTCAAAAGTAAGATAGGTATATCTGTAACTATGGAAAGTTTGTAGAAAACTTATACGAATTAGATGGTGCCAACATAAACATTAGTCTGCGAGTTGTGGCGCTGCAGACGGATAGTCGTGTTTTGTTTGAAAACCGAGGTTATAAAAAGGCGCGAAGAGCGAGAGAAAAGGAGAAGCTACCGATCTTTTGAATTTACTAAACGTAAAAATTTTGTTAGCATATGCGAATGATCGTAGGGGTTTCGATGCACTACGCTGAATCATGTTAGTTAAAATGTATTAAGTTTATTTTGGATTTCAATAGAGTTTTAGTTTTCTTATTATCATTAATTATTTGTTCTATTTGATTATTTCATATTTAAATATTTATCTAAAATGGTAGACATCAATAAACAGGAATTTGATGATCTATATGAAGAATATAAGTAAGTTTTATTTAAAATAAATTTACATTTTGAATTATTGATGGTGCACGATGTACGCTAGGGATGCTATGTGTGAATATTCATTTCTGGCAAAACGTTTAAGCATAATCAATATTTGAATAAAATATTATTTTGCTAAAATAAATTAATTTCTGCATAAATTATATATTTGTTAATGGTGTTAGGGGCATTGGAAGTACTATGTGTGAATATTTGCTTCCGGTGTATCACTGGGCAATATTAACAATTTATAGTAGAGAATAATAAAATTTCAAGCATTTTTGAATACGTAAAGATACGAATATTATTGATGGACAAAAGTCAATCTGTGGAATGTACTATGTGTGAATATTTGCATTCAGCGATTGATAAAGGTCATTTTCAAGGTATTTTCTACTTTGCGAAATTTTAGATCTTCGAAGGCATTACGTGCGAATGTATGTCTTTGTAGAAGTAAAATTTAGCTTCGTAAAAGAATAAAATAAATTATATTTTGAATTTATAAATACGATATAAAAGAATTAAATATAGCACAAATAATATTTTCTTTGAATAGATGTAAAGGATAAAAAACTATGTTTTCTTATATATATATATTTTCTGTAGTAATAAAATAAAAGACATTCTTAACAGCCACATGTTGTGAATAAATTTTTTTGTGATGTTGTTCTTGAATGATTATATGAATATAAATGCTTTATGAAATTTAAATACTTATTTTTATTATTAACCTTATCCAACTTTAATTTAAATAAGAAACACACACCAGATGAATGAAGACAAGATCACTGCTAGAACTCACTAAAATAATTTTGAATGTTAACAGGGATTGAATTTAGAAATTTATAGTAGTTTTTTTTATATATTAATACAATCTTAACATTCATACAAGTTTATTCAGTTTTGTATCATATTGCAATATTACAGTATAATTATAATGGCTGTACCCAACGTGTTACTATGCTGCAATTAATTTATAATACCACTGCAATATGTTAGTAGTTATGCCGCAGGTGGTGCAATAAAAGCACTAGAGCCGTTCAAAGTTATATTCTTATAATTTGAAATAAACTATACATATATCTGATTAAATATAGCTAGTAAATCAAATATCTTAAACATATAAACTGCTAACGTATGTCCCAAAAGCTTTCGGAAATAATTCCAGTAAAATTAATTTATAGTAAACATGATCCGAGTTGATTGATGCTTAATATGACATATCATTTTTGTAAATAAAGTCAACAACAGTGTCGTATAAGCTTTATATTCATAGATGTATATAACATTATTTTTTCCGAAAACTTTTGATACATACGTTTTTTCTGAGTTTAACATACGTGTAATTTGTTAACTGTCACATGCTAGTTAATGTTTTCTAATTTTTCTTAATTAAAATTCCTTTTTTACTATATGAAACGAAACCTAAACAAATTTCAAACTTTCGAATTTGCAATAAAGGACACCTATTTCAAATACTTCTTGTAAATCTTCACTACGGCAATATATAGAGCATATCGGAAGTTTCATTTTAACGAAAAGATACACAATCGACTTTTCGTAATAAATGTTTCCAAGTCGGCTCCTTAAATCGGAGATAAATCTAAATAATTAATTGTCTGGAGCCTGGGCATATAATGTAGATGTAATTAAGGAAGTCGAGTTGTGTATTTTGTGTAAGTTGGCACAAGTCGTTGAAAGTTGTTACAATTATCTGATAAGAAGCGTTCGTATTACATTTGCCGGAAGTTTTCTTGAAACACTGTCGTATAAAATGTTTTGTGATTGCAGTTGGAAATTAAAAGGAAACTTCCAAACGGAGTTAGCTGCAAAGTTTGTTCTTCTCCTCTTTCTTTGTCGTTTTTTTCCTTTCTTTTTTGCTTTGGTGAACTTGTCTCGGTGATTTCTCGGATATTCTTCTTTATTAAATCAAAATATAAAGTGCAACTCAAATATATTTACAACTCGCGGCAACACATTCTTAAACAGCATAAAGCAAATGGGATACGAGTAGACACTTAATGAAATATGTATTTCCTAAAATGTGCTCATATCTAATGCAATCAATACTAATATCTGCTGCATATAAGGTCATGTTGATAGGATAATTTGTTAATGTTCTCTAGCTTTGTTGAGTAAATATATTGAGGTAGTACTAGGTACTATCCATCAATATTTATATTTGGTTGTGGTTTTAAAAGTATTTTGATGTTAAAAATTTAAGAAATTTATAAATAGAAATAGTATTATGAAGATTAGTATTTATTATCATAGTATTAATATTTACAATTGTTGAAATGATATGGTAGTAAAGTCCATTGGTTAAGGTCCATAGTTCAGCAAATTTATACCAAAACCTGTAAAAGAGAGATTTTTATATTAATTGAGTGTTTGTTATGTTCTATAAAATTGTAAAAACTTGTTCAATTGTCTTAAATGATGAGAATTGATTTAAAAAGGGAAATTTTGTTTGAAAGTAACGTTAAAATAGATAAAAAAACTCCCGCCATAATTTAATTAGAGGAAAAGTCAATGGTTGACAGTTTTTGACATTTACAGAATTTCTGAGATAGTATGTTTTAAAATGGTTTTGAATACTGAAATACATGTATAAATTCATGGTTAAAATTGTTAAAATATGAGTATCGAAATATAGAAAGGCATACAAGAGAATATTAAAGTAATAGAATGCACTTTGAACGTAAATAAGAGGTGTTTAATTGAGATTGGCCAATTCAAAAATATAAAATGATCACTAAGGTAATCAGAGTAAATAAAAAAAAACTTCTCTAAAATTTATGAGAAGATGTGCATGTTAATTTCGGGAAGAACAGATTTTTAGCCGAAATTAAGTGAACAGAAGCAAAAGAAATACCTATTGTGTATATTAAATTACAAATTTAATATATAGATAAATAATTTATGACCAAAAAGAAGCAGTAGTGAAAGATTGTATTTACATAGGCAGTATCTAGTGATTAAAGAAGAGAAGGAGTTTAGAGTGATTAAAAGCATTAAAATATAAATTTAATTTACTTACCACAAAAGGATTGAATATCTCGAAGAATTTTTTAAGTGAAGGAATTCCAATTTCAAGTTTAACCATAGAGGGGATTTATTTATCAAGAGATTCCTGGGACGAAACATAATATAATAGGCTCATCTGACGTGCATTTTCTGTGAGATATCTGTACCGAAGTGGATACCTGGCAGGTTTGTCTAGCAGGGCGGTGAGGAGCTTCATGGACGCATAAGAAATCAACCTTACGAGGCACCAACAGCTGTTATCTTGAAGGAGGAAAACATATCAGAGGTTTCCAGTTCTATCAAGACTTAAAAAAGAAAAGAGAACAGTTAGAATTTCCTTGTCGAGAAGTTACACATATGTAAAAAAAAAAGGTTGTATTGTTTAATTGTTACTTTTAATATGAAAATCTCTTTTATGCAATGAATTGGCAAATAATAGTTTAAAAATTTAATGAATATAAGTATCAGAAATTATATATTGAAGGATAGATTATAGCTACATAGTACTATTTGTATTAAAAATCAATGGTGTACATTGTAAAAGTTTTATTACGCACATTAAATTTAACCTACCTTGAAAAATAAAAATAAGGTTATATTTTCAATTCTGATCATAACCAAATATAAGTATCCAGACATTGGACAAGTTTACATGATTAATTGTTATAATACTGGCATTTTCTTCAGATAAATGTTTGTTGTATGTTGTTTCTCAATAATACATTATATTTATTGTTTTTCAACCATTTCTGATTTTCATTTACGTAGTTGTAATTTATAGGTTATCATCCAGCAATTCTCATAGTTGTTTTGACCTCCTAAAAATAAAGTAAACATACAGATTAATGTATTGGGAAGGTATAGTAATAGTTTAAAATTAACTTACCATTCAATGAGATAGTAAATGGTGTAGATTTGAATTTAAACTAAATATAAAGATTTTTGTGTCAATTAAAGAAAATATTTAGTAAATTTATCAAAGTTAGTACACATGAGTAGCGGTAAAAATCGTTTAGTTGCGGATTACCAACATTTAGAGTGAAAAGAACTTGGACAATAATCTTTCTTAGATATTTTAAAAGAGACAGGTCCGGACTAAGATTTTTTATGATTAATAAAAATATGCAAGTATTAGAATTTTTTTTAAACGACTGAGTTAGTTAGGGCATATAAATATTTGATTTATAAACAAGTAAGGAATTATATTGAAAACATTCTATTCTAATTTATTGGCTTACCCAACGTGTGACGTTAGAAGAAGTGGAATGTCTAACTCAGGGTGTAATTAAGGCATATTTTGGGTGATTGATAATATTTATAGCTTGATATAACTTAGATATTTAAATACACTCTGGGTTACGACAATATGTTTAACACAAAAATGAAAAAAGTACTATAATTACTAAATTCCTGCAAGGAATTTTACCTTAACAGGTCTAGGTACTCATCTTATATACATTATCGTTACTTTAAATACTGTTTCAGTCATCAGAATCACTAATTTCATCGTCATCTACATGTATTATGAATTTCGGTATGGAGTTTGCTTACTCTAAATATGTACTCGTCTTCTATACCGATTACATGTTCTACACCATTTTTCCAGGTATCTGGTCTTATTAATAATATAGCTTCTCCGATCGTATTGGTTGTTGTTTCACTAAATGTGGGAGCTGTATTTTTGCGACGAATGTGTTGCTTTAATGAACTCCAAAATCGACTCTAGGATGCAGTACTATGGAGATGAATGTAGTACTGTGTAACCAGCAGTAGCTGCAGCATTATCAATAAAATATTGCTTTTGAAATATTTTGTATGTACGACTTCCAAGACTTGTTTCTTCGAATAATCTCTTTCAAAATAAAGGTCACAGTTTGCGTACTGTAAATATGTACTCGTCTTCTATACCGATTACATGTTCTATACAATTTTTCCAGGTATCTGGTCCTATTCATAATATAGCTTCTCGGATCGTGTTTGTGGTTGTTTCGCTAAATGTGGGAGCAGTATTTTTGCGACGAATGTGTTGCTTTAAGGAACTCCAAAATCGACTCTAGGATACAGTACTACGGAGGTGAATGTAGTACTGTGTGACCTGCAGTAGCTGCAGCAATATCAAAAAACTATTGCTTTTGAAATATTTTGTATGCAAGACTTCCAAGAGTTGTTTCTTCGAATAATCTGCTTCAAAATAAAGGTCATGCCTCTAAAACTTTTGGTATTTCAAATTTTGTGCTTGACGCATTAGGTATTTTAATAACTTGTAAGTGGTAACTGGCATTATCCATAACAGTGTCACTTTTTGTACGTAAACACGGCAGTAGCTTATTCACGAACCACTCTTCAAACAAGTAACTTGCCATATCTTCATGATAATCCAAAGATCAGTTTATGTTCTTTGCAGACAGTAATACATCACCAACCCAGCCATTCACAGGTCCCACATTAATTATTCTTTCCCCCCTTCAAAACAAGAACATTAACGGAAAAATTCCCGTACCATCATCTCAACCTTTCTTCATATTATCATGGCTCTCATACCACGTTTCGTCCAAGCAGCAAATAAAACGTTTCTTTTCTCTTAATGCCTTCACTTTCTTCAGGTATTCATCGCGCAGTAGCTGCAGTCTTTGCGACTCCATAAGTGTTCGCCGCTCATTAGCTATACTAAATTTAAAGCCGTTTTCCTTCATAACCCGCGACAACGTAGTGATACAACACTGCAATTTATTGTTTTCTTTCAAAGTTACACAAACTCCAATTGGAACATCGAATTCCCATCTTCCAACATTTGTCTCTGTTTTAGTCCTATAATTCTGACTCTTCAAATAATTCTATACATTTAGGATTATCTGCTGTGTTTCAGTACTTCACTGATTTCTTGCATTATCAACATCGTCTTTTATCACATCACTACTTTCACTTAGCGAAGTATTGCTACCTGCATCATTTCTTGAATCTTCATTGGTACTCCACGGCCTCCACATGTTTTTGTTTCAGTAATTTAAATGTCTTCCGTTTGCAACAACTGTCTTTCAACAACACTTCCTATTTATTATATTCTCATTTATTATATTCTCATATACCGCATGTGTCGATTTTCATTAGCCATAGGCGATCAATCCATGCAATACGTGGCAACGTGGTACTTACTTTCCTTTCCAATGCCAGCGACGCGACAACCGATACATGCTCGCAAATACAAGTTAGCAATAACCATTGGACCACCGACTCGGGTGTTTCTAATGCGTTCAGAAATAATATTTACTAGTTGCAAGGATTTGTTTTTCTTTTTCCTTTCAGTAAATGCAGAGAATTATTAAGGTGCGTTCACGCTGAATGACAAAAACAAAAGCGTAATTCTAATAAAATTAAAAAACAACCATAATAAAATAACCTTAATAAAATAAATAAAAAAGAATTCCTCACTGCACAGCAAGACATTGCCCTAGGCGGTCGTAGAAATTTACTCTTACGTTTTCTAACATGTGAGCAGTTACTGAATTAGCAGCCTCAATTATTTTTTCTCTCAAGGCAACTATGTTTTCTGCTCTACCAGCTTCATGGATATAAACAATATTTTTTAAATATCCCCACAAAAACAAGAAGAATGAGTGTGCTTAAAACCACACGGCAGAAGTGAAAACTTCATCAAGGCGAGGTTAATAATACGAAATACACGCGAATAATATTCAGTAACGTATTAAATAAAACGTATTCGCACATTTATTACATTTACACATGTACGCACGCGTAGAACATTCAGTAACGTATAAAATAAAACGTAAACCTCAACCATCCTCGTATCTAAAATTTCACATTCATACGTCAATTTTCAAAAAATTCTTCCGGCATTTTTTTTTTTGACATTTTAACTTTGGATTCGTGATCGGCGACCTAAGACACCCCCGTATCTAAAATTCACATTCATACGTCAATTTTCAAAAAATTCTTCCGCCATTTTGTTTTTTTTGACATTTTGACTTTGGAATTGTGGATCGGCGACCCCCAAAACCCCCGTATCTAAAATTTCACATCCATACGTCAATTTTCAAAAAAATCTTCCGCCATTTTTTTTTTTTTGACATTTTGACTTTGGAATCGTGATCGGCGACCTAAGACACCCCTGTTAAATTAGAACTGTTTCCTTCACAAATTCTCTCTACGAACAAACATTATATCTGAAATTTCCAGTTAACATTGTCCGTCAAATATACAATTTTGGGATGAAAGTATTCCACAGAAAATACGTAAATGTGTTCTCATGAGATAAATTAAATATATAAATTAAATCGACATATACATAATATAGAATAAACACATTTTTATACAATAGAATTAAGACAATGGAAAGACGAAGCATACAATGATAATTTCATAGCGATGAAAACCTTTATGATCTATTATTTAATTAAACAATGAGGTAGGTGTCGGCACCACACAATGTTCTATGTGCGTTACTTCTGGTCTGAATTTTGAATTTAGTAAATCTGTATAGAATACATAATTTGCAAAAAGAATTCTATTAAGTAAGAAAAATTTTAAATGTTTTTAATACAAAAATTATTCAACATTAAACACTAACTACTATGTATTATTACTACATCTATTTAGAAAGCATAACTTGCCAGATATTCGCAAATAACTATTTTTTTAGTAAAACTAAAAGATATACTTTTGATAAGAATTGTGAAAAACTTCTTTATATACGATTTTTTTAAAATTTACTGTTGACAGAGTAGTTTGTCAACCCAACAGGATGGTCACGACAGAAAAGGTTTTTTTGCACGACTTGGGATTCACCACTGGAAAATCTTTTGCGCACCCTAAAATATCCTTTCACAACTAAAATTACCATTCCACGACCGAAAAGGTTTTTTAGGCGATATTAAAAGCCCTTCCACGACATAATGAGCCAGTTTCCTATTCTACAAGGGTACAACAGGATGAGGAATAGTGCGGTGACCCGAATAGTGATGACTTTAAAACAAAATATTCCGGTATTTGGATGATAACAAACAAATTCAAAGATTTGAACATGTTGTACCGAAACCATCAAATTATTGCCCGTTGTTTTTGATATTTTAAATGAAATGAAAAGTAAATCAATTTACCTGGCTAGCTCATGTTTTTATCCCAGGTTGATTCAGGTAGAGAGATATCAAAAAATAATCTTAGGCCATTTAATAGTACAAATAAAGAAAACAAAGGTATTTAAATAACATCTGTAATAGAAACCAACAATTTGCATATATCAATACGAACACAAAAAACATATACAAAATAATATCAAATTCAGTTAAAATAAACACACTATTAAAATAATGTCAGAAGTCATTCATTATTGAAAGATTAGCTGCAACTATTTAAAATGTTATTGTCTCTACAAAATAATACATTATACTTTGTTTTCCAGTGTCTTTCCGTATCTATATCAACACAAGCAACATAGGCATAGATGGAAACCAAATTATGCTCAGATTTAAACACGCTTATTATATTTTTAGATTATCATCGACAAGTAATTTACAAATATCGAGATATAGTCGTCATTAAATATGTTTTTTAATCTTAGATTATCATATGATTTGATTAAGTCTCTAAATTAAGACAAATTTTAACATTTTAGTTTATTTAGCACTTGCACAATAATTACTTTTAAATACTTTTTTATTCTCGTCTTCTTTTCTTCTTTTTTCACTGAACAGAAGATCTGGGCGTTATCGATTTCCTTCGTGAGAGTCTTCCTCCGACGGTAGAGATACCAGGAACTTGTTTGACTGCTGTAAGCCCCTTATAAGTCACGTCTTCCTTTTTCTCTAGGTGAATTTGCACTTTTTCAACTTCTTATACAGTAAACTTAAGGTTTTCTGCCGACTTTTTTAGATCTAATCGGGCTTTGCTTTCCTGAACGCACATGCAATCCCTCTTCTTCTCTTCGCCTTTTAGTTCACGTACATATTATCACGTACCAGACGGTGATATACACAAAAACTCTGCTTCACAAGTCTTAAATATAAAAATAAAACATTTTTGTGTCTAAATAAAGCTAAACTAATACATGGATTGATATATATTTCAAATAAACAACTTTAAAAAAATTATCGACTTCTAACACATACGTTCTGAAACGTAATTTTTTATTGATATTTAAAATATAAAATATTTAAATTAAGCCGTACTGTTACAAAGTCATCGTGTACATGTCCATATTTCTTAAAACATCTAAACTGCAAACGTATTGGGAATTAAAATTCGACTAAAACTGATTGTGCTTGTTTTATATTTTGCATGCTAGAATTCGGACTGGACATTGTTTTTAGTTTTTGTTCCTGTTTTAAACCTTTGTTAATTTTATTATACATTTGTAAAATATATAATATTATAATTATTATATATTTGTCTATATTTCTTATTGACCCATTGTGTTTCGTGCTAATAACTCTTTTTCTGACACCCCATGACTTACTTTTCTGTTTGTCGCACACATGTTATTGGAGGTAATACCGCATGATATTTGATTTAACCGATGGTGGTTGATAATTCGCCGAGAAAAGATTTGTACGAAAAGACCACTACAGTGCAGCTGGAGGGGTTTTGTCAGTACAATTCTTCGAGTCAAATTATTTACCACCAAGTTTTCAGTCAATAAATAACAAAATATCCTGCTAAAAATCGAATCTCTAGAGGTATTTGTTTAATACAATTTTTCGAGTGAGTTTACATAAATAAATAAAGCGAATTATTCAAAACGTTAGTGAAAGAGAGAGGGTAAATTAACAATACCCACCATCTGAAACAAGACCGAATATCCGAAAAAGCCACTTGCATTCTCTCTGCTTTCGTTTTTAATTTTTATCCGCTAGCAAACTGTCATTTTGACAGTTTTCATTTAACTTACTTAGGCACAAGTGGAATTGTTGAAATAATATTTTCTATTGTTGTTAATCCTATTTGGCGTGAATGCGTTATCGTATGTTGCATTGTACAGACGTTCATTGATTTTTTTTTGTCGTTAAATACATTTTTGTGCCGTTGAATGCATTTTTCTATCGTACAACGCTTTTTCCTATCGTTAAATAATTCTTTTTGCCGCTCCACAGATTTTTCAGTCGTTCAGTATTAGCACCTTTTTCGGTCGTTATTACAACCTTTTCGGTCGTGCCGATAAATGCGACTATTATCTTTGCTATTTACATATTGCGTCAAATCCTTCCCCAATTTTTCAGTAGATAATAATGAAAATGCTAGAATTGACGAAAAAAAATATTTTAAAAGTATAATTAAATCGATAAATCATTAAGAGGTAGATTATATACAGTGCCCGCGGAAAAGTCTGCACCATATGGAAAAAAAATTTACTCTTTTAATTTTTAAAATTATTTTTTTGTAGTTTGTTTTTGCATAATTAGAAACCAAAAACTAACCTAAAATATTTAACATATCGCATTTGCTTCAATGCGTAAATGTCATTTAAAAATTACCAACGTCCAAACGTGCCATTATTTGTCAAAATATAAGAAGATGCCATAAGAAAAAGTTGTTTGTACTTTCGCGGACATCCTAAATCCAAAGTTTCGTACAAAAATTTTAATTTTAATTTTTTTTTCATAATTTTGTAAAAAAACGCCTGTACATTTTTTAAGTGTATTTTTCTCTCGAATTCTGATAAAAACCTATGTTACCATGTAATGAACAAAAAAAAAACAATTTGTATTTTAGAATAAGGTATATTTTTTTTTAATAAAAGATTTCGTTAAGAAAAGTGGAGGGCATTCTTGGACTATTTTCATATTTTCGTATATTAAAAATGTTTACTTTTCAAACATAATGGTCAAAAAACCTAGAAAATAACACTAGTTGTAAGATTAGAACATGTTATGTACCTAGCCTTGTCTGTTTTAAGCAAAATTTCCTTTAGTATCTCTAAAGCAGGAAATAACAAGCTTATTCTTAAACTTCGATAAATTCACAAGTAGGCCTAGAAAATAATTGCAAATTCTAGACATAAACAACTAAATAAATGTCAGTTTTGTGTATTTCTCTAATAGATTTGTTTTAAAATGTTATCCATGGAAGAAAAAATAGAAATTATTTTAATTCACGGAGAAAATAGAACCAACAGGGATACGGCAAATATTTTTAATCAAAGACACCCTAACAAATTCGTTTCGCACTCTACTGTTGGTCGTATTGTAGATAAGTTCAAGTCATCCGGTTCAGTTCAAAATGATTTTAAGAAGCCACATGTAAACTGGCAAGTTCAGCAGCATGAAGAACATGTATTATTAGATGTAGTAGAGCATAAAACTACATCAATTGCTGCTATTTCCAACAGAACTAGGGCAAAAGAGACTACAGTGAGAAAATTTTTAAAGAAACATAAGTACCGTCCATTTAAGCCAAAATATGTCCATATACTAAAAGAACGAGATTTTAACGCAAGATTTGATTTTTGTATGTGGTTTCAAGGAGAGCTCGAAGAAAACCGTCGTTTCCCCAAAGAAATCATGTTCTCGGACGAAGCAACGTTCTCTTCCAATGGAACGGTGAGTTCGCAGAACTGCAGATGGTGGGCTGATGAAAACCCTAACTTTATCATCGAATGCAGGGACCAATATTCTTTTAAAACAAATGTTTGGTGTGGTATTTTTTATGGTAGATTGATTGGACCCTATTTTTTCCACGAAAATTTAAATTCGCAAGGTACTTGAACTTTCTCATGACCGAAATAACCGATTTAATTGATGATATGGTATTGGAAGAAGATCTGTCCTATGGTTTCAGCAAGACGGCGCCGCATCTATACATAGTACACTGGCGGTGAGGAGTTATTTAAATCATTTATTTGGGGACAAATGGATTGGCAGATATTCAGCGTATCCATGGCCAGCGAGATCCCCTGACCTAACTCCGTTAGATTTTTCCTTGTGGGGGTATCTAAAAGAGAAAGTGTACCGCAAACGACCATTTCGAAACATTGAACATCTAGAAAACACAATACGTGACGTTTGCCTAGAAATTCCGGCCACATATTTTGTAAACATTACAAGAGAGTTCTCTAGAAGGATCATCAAATGTATTGCAAGAAAAGGGAGACATACAGAAATGTAGTATTGTTAACATTTTTTTATTCATTTAGTTTAACTGTATAGTAACGGTATTTTTGTAAAATTGGAATTGTTGACTACGCTTACTTGTGAATTTATTTAATTTTAAGAATTAGAATTGGTTTTTTTTGAAATTAACTTTGTTAGTTGAAATAAAATTACTTTTTTTTCTCATTTTTAAAAGGTTATTTTCTAGCTTTTTTGACCATTATGTTTTTTAATTTATTTTTAATGGTACATACGAAAATATGAAAATAGTCCAAGAATGTCCTCCACTTTTCTTAACGAAATCATTTATTTAAAAAAAATATACCTTATTCTGAAATACAAATTGTTTTTTTTTGTTTATTACATGGTAACATAGGTTTTTATCAGAATTCGAGAGAAAAATACACTTAAAAAATATACAGGCGTTTTTTTACAAAATTATGAAAAAAAAATTAAAATTAAAATTTTTGTACGAAACTTTGGATTTAGGATGTCCGCGAAAGTACAAACAACTTTTTCTTATGGCATCTTCTTATATTTTGACAAATACTGGCACGTTTGGACGTTGGCAATTTTTAAATGACATTTACGCATTGAAGCAAATGCGATATGTTAAATATTTTAGGTTAGTTTTTGGTTTCTAATTATGCAAAAACAAACTACAAAAAAATAATTTAAAAAATTAAAAGAGTAAATTTTTTTTCCATATGGTGCAGACTTTTCCGCGGGCACTGTATAATAAATATAATATATAATAAAGAAATATTCAAATAATAAACGAGCAACATTCATTTTTATTTATTAAAAATATTTTGTAACACCTTTAACTGATTTAAAACTTCTTGTTGTTCACACAGGTAAGATTTATATCATTTTAGTTTTTACCGGTTCTTCACGCTTGCAAAGAACTCGACACCCGTAATAGCTATCCGTCCAAAATTCTGATCTTTTATATCCAACTGAGCCGTCTAGAACGTATGTATTACTTCTAGAAGAAAAAGCAAACACGCGACATGTTATGTAATGAAGGCATTGCTACACATGTTTATCACGCCAAGTCCACTTCTTTATCGCGTGTCTTAATGTTGCAGTTTTCTATTTACATAAATATACAGGGACCAATGTTTAAAAATTTAAATAATATTTAATTCTGATTAATTTTGAATTAAAATTTAATTTCGTTAAAAATGCTTCGGTGTTTATAGTATATGAATCACCACATATTTTAATCGTTTAATTGGAATTTTGTTGGATTTTTGTGTTGAAATTTTTATTTTAACTGCACTTGTACACCTCTATTTTCATTACGGGATCGTTTATTTTCATTAAAGATAAGCCTGATAATGTCTGTGTTTAAATGACCGAGATACTATTGTTCTTGTAATTTAACGATCACTTAAGCATACCGTAAACCTGTTAAATCGATTTGTCATTTATTGCTTGCTCATTTAAATTCTTTTAAAAGCCTACGCCCACCATTCGGATGTCATTTTATTACACGAACAAATTAACATTTAAAAATAAACAATTCCGCTTGCGGTGTGGCGTGTGTATACATAATACTTTGTAGGGAAAGAAGATTGTAAATAAAATCCACTTCTCACAATATTATCACCGTATCACTTAAGGTATAATCATAATTTGTAATGTCACAGTTGTTAATGTGTTATCTTGCCGGTGTTTGAGTAGAGTAAACACTCGAAACTACACAAACGTCGAAAGTATTTATACATTATATGTACACTCCACGGCACTTGTTCGTAGGTAGTTTCGAATATTTGGTTGTTTTCAGTAAAAGTACGTATTCTTGGAAAAGATATACTGGTCTTTTGTAGAAATTTAGACTTCGAAATCTTCCCCATGTTTGGGATCTATAATATTTAATATATTTGTCTTCATAGTTGCCGTAAAAATGTATCACAGCCACAATACACTGTCATACGTTTTTACGGCATCATCAGTTACTATATAGTAATTTTATAAAGATAAACTATTTGGTTTAAAATACGGTTTTACCGAGATTTGTAGTCTATTGAAAGAGAGTCAATAGTCAGGACAAAAAAGAAATAATAAAATTAATAGAATCTACGGTTGGTTCTTGGTGAAACATTATGAATATTAAACGAATAAAACACTTGGTTATATTGTTTCACTTAAAGACAGATTTATTGTTCTCTGACACGTGTTTCGACCTCTCGCTCATTAACGAAGAGTTTACAGACTTAAACTAAACTAAGAAAGTTACCAATACCTATTTATATGTATGGGCTAGTGTCTTAAGTACAGTGTCAATAATGGGGGTGTCTATGAAGTCCAGTTGTGTGTTTGTGACATGTTTATTTGCTGTTGTAGCTTTTTTAATTTCTAGAATTTCTAATAAATCTAATTTCCTTCCTTTATAACTATTATGTAATAATGTATAATTATTGGTATCAAATACATGTACAAGGTCTATGCAATGTTCAGCAAAGCCTGTATTTTTATTATTGTTTAAAATTGATTTTTTATGTTCATTAAAGTATGCATTCTATAGAGATTTATTAAGAGAATGAAAGTACTTAGAATATGATTTTGAATAAGTTTTGTATAAAAAAATTCTGAAAATTGTATAGTTTGAAACGCTCATACGTATAAGAAAGTCGTGTGGTGGCCACACCTCATTTTTTTTGTATCAGGGGACTTCAAAACGTGGATATCTGCAAAAATCTCGAGGTCGAAAATTTTCGTCATCACAATACTTCCTTATACTACGTATAAAAAGTGAAACATCACGATATAATAAATACGACGATTTGAAACTTTTCACGGAGTCAGGTAAAAGGAATAAAAGTAAGCAAATCTCGTCGCAGTCCAAAATTTTTCTTAGAAGGGGATGTATGAAATTTCGCACAAATAAATGTTTCGTTTTAAATTGCAATAAAAGTCATTTATTTATACACAAATTGGTGTTTACATTAACATACACTAATTATTACCTTATTAAATTTTGTGACAATAATAATGACAAGCTAGTTTAACAAATTGAAGAGCACTAATACTACCACTCTGCTAATGTAAAGTATTGTCTTAAGAATGCACTTCACGTTTTTGAGAAGAAACAGTTTGATACTTGTAGGGAGAGCATCGACACTTCATTCTAGTATAAATCTGTGTCTTCATTTTTAATAACCTGCCAACAAATACAAATGGTGAAGGTTGGTTATAGTCTAAGGTTATTTATAGTCTAGGACAAAAAATTCTTGAATTGTGAATGAAACGACCCGTAGGCATTGAAAGAAAACGTAACGCCGGGAAAGATTATATTAAATTGTGTAAGTATTTATGATGAATATCAGGCAGTTATGTAAGTCGGTAAATTACCCCGTATGTTACCGAATTAATTACCGTCATAATTACCACATACAATTTCCGTAAATTACAAACAAAGTAAAACATCATCTATGTACACGTATGACATTGCACACTCGGTGATTGGGGAAGTCCCTTTCTAGCAGACGTAAAAGCCCGTGAATCAACCGTTTGTATGACATTCAGTGATGTAAAATTACCGTAATTTATATTTTTGTTAAATTACCGCTGTAAATTACTGCCCCTTTATCAAGATTTATTCTTGCGTAATTTGCCATTTTTTGAGTAAATTACTATGGTAATTCTCAAAAGAGCAGTGATTTACCGCGGTAATTTACCAAAAATATAAAAATTACGGTAATTTTACATCACTGAATCAGGTTTATAAAAAGGAGTCATCACTGCAAAAATGTGTGTATTCTTATATGCATAACCATAAGTCAGACACTTCACTTTCACACACACTCGGCAGTCATTGACTATGAGATGGGATAGAACTTTCAAAACAAAACCGAATATTCTAAAAATAAGAGACGCGTACCACAAGGAAAAAGGGTAACCCACGCTCAGCTTGTATTCATTTGGTAAGTTTAAAATAATTTTGAGTTGTGATAACTATTTTTTATTAAAATTATCAACGAAAGTATTAGTCATGGGTCGAATTAACCAGCCTCCTACCGTAAATCAATATAAGGGCAATATCTATCTACTGTAAAATGTAGTGTTAAATATTTAGGCTTACTATATATAGTAAATAATTTACCATCACCTCGGTCTCAATTATAAAATAATGATTTTATATTTGGTGTCATACATGGTACAAACTAATTACACACCAACTACTTAGATTTTATTTTTAGTTTGGATTTTAAAACTGCGTATTTCACGTCTTCATACAACAACAATAATAATAATAAAATTAAATAAATAAAAACTTCAGAATGCCATATTTATTGCTGCTGTCACAGAATTGTGATTCTTCAAAAGTAGTAAAAGTACGCATGCGCAAGCAACAATTTTAAAATTTACTACTGTGACGCGTTCAATGACTTCCGGCGCTAGCCAGGAGCTCTAGCGGTATTCGCTTCTAGCGCCAGTTACTCACTGAATACACGAATTGCTAATTGTGTAAGATGCAAATTACTAACACGACAGCGCGCTAAATTCAATCTTTTATGAACATTCCGTAATTTATGCAAGTTTCTTTTAATTTTCTCTCTTCTCTGTTACTACATATATTTATCTGCATTTTATTGTAATATATGTACATTTTGTTATAAATGATTTTCAATTAGGCCTGTATGAGACGATGCTAAATTTTACAGAAAATTTTCTCATACAGGCCTTACTTTTCCTATTGTAGTTTATTGAAGGAATTAGTATGTGGTGTAATGCTGTTAGATAAATGAACTATCATTATTTTTATGAATTTACCAATAATTTCAATAACATGTAAAAAAATTAGGTGTGGCCACCACACGACTTTTTTATACGTATAAGCGTTTCAAATTATACACAAGTTGTTCTAAATAGTTTTAAATACATTTCTCTTAAAAAAATAAACCGAAAAATAAAACTATATGTAAGTGTGCTACTTCAAGTCCAAATTTTAAGAATTTTTTACACAAAAAATATTCAAAATCCTATTCTAAACACTTCTATTCTCTTAATAAATCTCTATCGAATGCATACTTTGCAAGGTATGTATTTGGAAAAAAGTGCTACTCGCTAAGAGTAAAAGTGTTTCTTCCGGTCCGAATGTTGAAATTTCATGTACCTATATAAAAGCATTCCAAATCCAGCTTTAAATGCTTTTGTACTCTTGATAAATATATATAGAATGCACAATTTACGACATATTTGTAAAAAGTCGTTATTCTATAAAAGTAAAAGTGTTACTTCCGGTCCGAATTTTGAAAATTTGTTTGTACAAAAGATATTGAAAATTATGTTTTAAATGCTTTTATACTCGTAATGTACCTGCCTAGAAAGCATGACTTGCGAGATATTTGCAAAAAACTAATTTTCGATAAGAGTGAAAGACCTACTTCCGGTAGGAATTTCGAAAAACTTTTTAAGTACAATTTTTCTCAAATTCAATTTCGTGTACATTTGAATTTTTTATTAATTTGTTTTAACTTAGTAATTGACGAAATATTGGCGATTTTTCACTGAAGTATATATATAGAATGCATAATTTACGACATATTTGTAAAAAGTCGTTATTCTATAAAAGTAAAAGTGTTACTTCCGGTCCGAATTTTGAAAATTTGTTTGTACAAAAGATATTGAAAATTATGTTTTAAATGCTTTTATACTCGTAATGTACCTGCCTAGAAAGCATGACTTGCGAGATATTTGCAAAAAACTAATTTTCGATAAGAGTGAAAGACAGACCTACTTCCGGTAGGGATTTCGAAAAACTTTTTAAGTACAATTTTTCTCAAATTCAATTTCGTGTACATTTGAATTCTTTATTAGTTTGTTTAAACTTAGTAATTGATGAAATATTGGCGATTTTTCACTGAAGTAAACTACTACATCCGGTCTACCAATTTTACTGAAAAACTAATCAGATCTCAAGAGGGAGATTATAGTCGTAAATACAAACTTTGGGATTGATATCGATAGCCGTTTGACTGCTATCGTGGTCACACACAGAGGGAGAGAGACATTTTTTACTTTCTTATACGTAGTATAAGGAAGTATTGTGATGATGAAAATTTTCGACCTCGAGATTTTTGCAGATGTCCACGTTTTGAGGTCCCCTGATACTAAAAAAGTGGTTTTTAAAAAATGTCTGTGTGTGTGTGTGTGTGTCTGTCTGTCTGTGTGTGTGTGTGTGACCACGATAGCGCTCAAACCGCTATAGATATCAATTCCAAATTTTATATTTATGAATATAATCTCCCTCTTGAGAACTGATTAGATTTTCAGCAAAATCGGCATACCGGAAGTAGTAGTTTACTTCAGTGAAAAAATCGAATTTTGCAAATATTTCGTCAATTACTAAGTTTAAACAAATTTATAAAGAATTCAAATGTACTACTTAAAATTAAATTTGAGAAAAATTGTATTGATAAAGTTTTTCGAAATTCCGACCGGAAGTAGGTCTTTTACTCTTATCGAAAATCAGTTTTTTGCGAATATCTCGCAAGTCATGCTTTATAGGCAGGTACATTACCAGTACAAAAGTATTTAGAACGTACTTATAAATATCTCTTGTATAAAAAAAATTTCAAAATTCGGACCGGAAGTAACACTTTTACTCTTACCGAATAACGATTTTTTGTAAATATGTCGTAAATTATGCATTCTATATATATTTATGAAGAGTACAAAAGTATTTAGAGTTGGATTTGGAATATTTTTTGTATAAATGAAATTTCAAAATTCGGACCGGAAGTAACACTTTCATACGTATAAGAAAGTCGTGTGGTGGCCACACCTCATTTTTTAAAACCACTTTTACGTTATCAGGGGACTTCAAAACGTGGACATCAGCAAAAATCTCGAGGTCGAACATTTTCGTCATAACAATACTTGCTTATACCACGTATAAGAAAGTAAAACGTGTCGTGCTGGTGCTGTAGAGTGTATATTGTATACGATACGATTTTGTTTCTGTTCTCGCATATTCCAAGCGTCTATATAAGGAAAAGATACAATACACGCTGACGACGACATGTTTACTACCGCTGTAGGACCGATAGCGCAACCATTCATAAGCTTTCTTATCGTTCCCGAACAACTTTACTGAATGATCATGTATGTATGTGAGCCGTTTATGTATTGTCTCTCTCTCTCTATCTGCCCTATTCGCATAAGAATAGCACATATATTTGAAATGTGTACATTGTAGAGGGGGCCGTTTGTTAGCCATGTTTGTCCAATGTAATCAAAATTTATTACCCTCAACTTTCACGATTCCCCATAGTTTTCTCGCATAGTTTCTCCTAATAAGAGATCATTGGAATTTCTTAAAAGATATAATTTTATATATGTATGTAGCCGTGTTCTCGGATGCTCGAAATGTTCGAATTATGTAGATTGTGACAAGTCCTCGGATTAAAACTAAAATGATAATCATTCTGTATATAAACTGTATTATCTTTGTATATAAAGATATTGATAAACATGGACTTGTGTATATATTGATTATATTATTAAGGATTTGACAGTGGCCTTGCATGCGATTAGATAATTGCTCAATATTTACACTAATATTACAATATTGGACTGAAGTTACATTACACACGTTAGTGCAAAAAGTGATCTACAATACTTGATAGTCTTTTTTTTTTTTGGTTTTCAAGTTTACACAATTTTTAACGTCGCAACGTTTGCCAAAGGATTAGCTATTTCTTCGAATATATGTACGGCGAAAGTATGGTATATTTAATTATTTCTGATGATGGTCCCTGTAAATGGCATGTATATAAATTAAGATTTATTAATAAGATAAGAAACTCGGATATTACATATAGTGCTTAGATAACATTTCTACAAAAAAAATACGAAAACTTTCGTACACAACAATCGTTACAAGATGCCAAACGGTAGAGTTGTTCATTGGAACACCTTAACAATCTGTTCTTAATTCACTAAGTAATATTCAAGCACCAATGTGCAAAACTTTTATCTGTATATATTTAAAACAGGAAATTAGGGACAGCAAAAAAATAAAGTGTAAATGTTTGTGAATATAACATATGCAAAATTTTAAATTAAATTTTGTCTTTTAGAGAATTACAGATTAAAATGACTGGTAAGAATTTTCCAGGAATCCCAACAGATGATCAGAAAACACTAAAGTTTAATGCTATTCAAACTTCATTGAAGGCAAATACACCTTTTATAGGAATTTACTAAATGTAGAGCATCCCATCGTATATACTCAATAATTAAATTATCAAGAAAGTCTAATCCCAAAATGTATCTTAATTACGGTTAGGTAGTTCACAACAAAAGATTATCCAACATTCAAATTTGCAAATTAACGGAACAGCGATTTATGTAGTCATTAAATAAATTATGATTCGCTAGTTTTATATAGCCTTTGACAGCAACAAGACTCTAAAACGAAAGTGTTCTTCTATACCTCAAGAGGAAATCTATTCGTTAAATATTGATGGACACAAAAAATGGCCGTGACAAATATTCTGCAGTTATACGCTTTAAGAAAGAAACGAAATTTAGAAATTAAGTCAGATGTGATGTATTCATTTTTGGTCGGTTGCTGCGTTTTAGGAAGGACATAAACAGATCGTGCTATATAAAAGGTACTACTTTCACTGCGATAGGAGGACTGGTCATAAAAGTAGAACTTTATACCAGAAAAAGATAACGTAAGAGGCATATCAGCCTTCAGTGAAAAAAGAAAATATCGTAGCACCAGCTATGCTCGTAGAACTAATAAGGTTCATGAAAAACTTTTTTAAGGTTTAAAACAATAAGGCAGAAAATTACAAAACTTTAGTAAACCACATGATCACGGTGCTGAATGCAATATTCCGTTTAAAGTCCAGATTTTACATTCTTACTGAGATTTTTGTTCAGAAAATATGGACGACATCAGTAATGAGTGCAGCGCGCGCTGCCACCAAAATATTTTGGGAATGGTAAAAGAGTACCAGAGCAAATGAGATTTTGTAATATCAGCAGATGACTGTTGCACGTTAAAAACAGAGCCTGTGGATATTATTTATAAGAGTCAATATAATATTTTGTCATATTTCTAATTGTAAGAAATAGAAATAGACATTAAAATATGTTTTAAATAGAAACATCTCTTTATTAAAGTTTAAACGAAATAAGAGCTAACTCATCTACCTTTTATTAAAATAAATATTTATGTGTTTTCTATAAAAAATAATATACGTCATTTTATAACAAAACCAAGAAAAGTATTGTACTTTTGAAAAAGACGAATATTTATTAGAGCCCAAAGACATTTGCAAAATACAGTTTTAATTAAAATTTAAACGAAATAAAAGCTAACTCATCTACCTTTTATTAAAATAAATATTTCTGTGTTTTCTATAAAAATTAATATACGTCATTTTATGACAAAACCAAGAAAAGTATTGTACTTTTAAAAAACGACGAATATTTATTAGAGCCAAACACATATGAAAAATACTGCTTTTTTCCTCTGGATGATATCCGAAAATATGTCCAACTCCCGCACTTCTGGATCAATGTTGTATTTTAAAGATGTATTGAAAGTGTGTACTCTCTTTTTGAACCGTTTGCAGCTAGTCTTGTGTAATGTATAACATATCCCTATTTTAGGATTGGTTATACAGAACATCTTTACATTAAGTTGTTCAAGGTAAAATAAATCTTACACAGGTATTTCAAATAGTAGTGCATATAACCAAAAGCTACTGCTGTTAAGGATTTGCTTCTTTTACATGTTGAACGCTTTATTTTTACATTCAATTGTAAGAACAAATTTTGCAAACAACGAGCTGCAATCTGCCGAAATGAATTTGGTAGTTTTTAGGAAAATATTTTCTGTGGTAACTATACTTTACGTTACCTTCTGGATATTTTGACTTCAACAGTTCATACGTCAGTTTTACATTCAATAGGGCATCCAGATATTTATAATGTTTGCTGGACGAGAAAGACTCTCTTGGTGGAATGGGTTGAATTATTAACAGTTATTGTAGTTTCTAATTCATTAACATTTCGTTTACAATTTAATGCAAAAATAACCGATACAGTGTGCCCATTTTCTATCTCCCTATATCGGCAACTTTCTTAATATCGAAGATACAGGGTCGGTTAAATTATCAAAGTTGTTAAGAAATTTGAGAAGTATTTCGTCGTATTATCAGATTTGACATTGATTGTCACTTTTGAAGATAGAACTACATATAAAAATGGTATACGGTAGTAATTTTACGTAAAATTTAATAATCTTAGTTAAATATTCATGTCACACTTCATCAAGATATAACATAAACTTATGTTTTTCTATATGGTAATCATAATTGACCATGACTTCACAAAAATGCATATTTCTTTCTGATTCATAGATATGTATAAGGTTTTGTATGGTAATTTTTTAAAAATTTTCATTATAGCGTAGTAAGTCAATTATTGTTAATTTTTGGAGAAAAAAATCAGCAAGCATACCTTGAAATAGTTATTTACATTAGAGTGCGGAAAAGTTGATTTTACAACGCGACAGCTCGTTTGGGAAACGGGCCCGAAGGGCGAGTTCCCCATTAGCTGGAGCGTTGTAAAATAACTATTACGCACGAAATTAGTATACAATTTTTTGGCCGACAATTATTATTAAAGAAACAAATAGATTTAGAATAATGGAAATTATTTATTTTTTAATGTTGGTACTACTCACAAACTTTGACATTTCTAATTAAAATTTATTACATATGTCATTTTGCAACATGTCAGACGCAGACAGTGAAGTTTTTGAAGCAACACCGCCAGAATTAAAACAAGTTGCCCAAAATGCTGCTTCAGAACTATTACCCCAAAAATCAAAGGTCCGATATGAAGGGCAATATTCCAAATACAAAGAATGGTGTTCCCAAAAAAATGCAAAAATATCCAGTGAAAATGTAATTTTGGCATACTTCAATGAATTAGTAGCGAGAGAGGTAAAATCTCTATGGAGTATTTACTCTATGTTAAAATCATGTATAATTTTACATGAAAACATAGATATATCGAAGTACGCTAAATTAATTTCGTATTTAAAAAGAAAAACAGCTAATCATGTGCCAAAGAAAAGTAAAATACTGGAAGAAGTACACATTAATACATTTATCGAACAAGCTCCAGATGAGGAATTTTTGCTCATGAAAGTGAGTATATAGTTATATTAAATTTTCTTGTAAACTACACGTTACAAAAAATTATTTTTATCAATGATTACCTACCTACTACACAATATTTACATTATTTACAAAACAGAAATACAAAAATTTCATTTTTTAGGTTATTTTAATTATTGGTGTGTCTGGAGCTTGTCGAAGAGAAGAGATGTATAACATGGTACTTCAAGACATCGAGTGTAGAGACGACATAATTTTAATTGCAATTCCTACTTCCAAGACTAATGTCAGTCGTTCCTTTGTTATTGCAAAAAAGGCATGGGTGGAAATAGTAACTAAATACATACAAATTAGAGGCAAGATAACCAAAATTAAAGATCGACTATTTTTGAAATACGAGAGGGGAAAATGTCTTAATTTACCACTTGGTATCAACACAATTGGCTCAATACCTTCAAGAATAGCGACATTTTTGAATTTAGATAAACCAAAAGAATTTACGGGTCATTGTTTTCGTCGTTCTTCTGCTACTTTGTTGGTCAACAGAGGTGGTGAACTTCTGTCATTAAAAAGACACGGAGCATGGAAGTCATCCACTGTCGCCGAAGGTTACATCAGCGAGTCTCTCAAAAGAAAAATCGACGTTGCAAATATGATGACAGAGGAAATGGCGCCCTCTTTGAAGAGACTATCAGTTCCAAATAATGAATTTCCTTCAGATGTAGAAGCTGCGAACAAAAATACACATTTAACGTCACATCATGTGGAAGTTGGGGTAGAAAATCCTAATTTACCCTCAACCTCAAATGTTCAGGCCAACCAATTAATTCCCGGTTTATTTTCGCATGTTGAAAATAGTACAATCAACATTAATATTTATAACAGTTGCGTTTTTAAAAGAGATACTTAAGTGAATAGGGTTTAGTACGTATTAGTTTTTGTGTTTATTAAGTTAAAAATTACATGTCATTAAAATAATTTATTCCAAATATGGGGAGAGTTTCTTTTCAACCAATTCATGCTGGAGTTTCGGGAACAAGAAGGGTTTGCAGGAGTTTGAAGCTTGAAATCGTTAATAACACGAAGACACCGAAGGCCTACTAGAGAAGCATGCAGACAGGTCGAGGTTAAGTAATAACAATACATACCCACTTTGAAGTACTTTTTCGCTATATATCTTGCGCCCCTTGCGAATGTTTATCTAAAATACGCTGCAATTTGCAAAATTGATTAACCATAACGATCGTCTGTCAATTTCAGATGACATTGCTAGTGTCATAATTCTGTAGTGATACCAACCTAAGGTTGATTTGCTTGAATTCCCTGTTGGCGCTATAATTTATAATAAACATTCACGCTTTTATTTTCTACATTATCGTGTCAAATATGGTGTAAAGTAGCGTTTTCTAAATTAGACTTTATCGTCTTATACTTAATTTATTTTTTAAGCATCCCTGAAAGGTTAAAATTTAGTGGTCACTTTACCGCATAGTAGCCGTACTTTGCAACATTGTGGGTAAAAATCTAGTTTCGCTTGACGTATACATGATGTTACAATTCAGGAGGCCAAAAAATTATTTTAATGTCAACTGCATATTAAAATAGTTTTTCAAAGCTTACTTGCTCATTGTTTCCTCAAAAAATAACAGTAATTGAAATACTCTCCCTATAATAAAAAAATTAAAATGATTACCATACCAAATCTTATATTTATGATATAAAAAAATAAGCATTTTTCTCGAAGTCAACTATGGTTGCCGTTTAAAAAAACATAAGTTTGTATCTTGATAAGTAAGTGTTCCATGAATTTTTAATTATTAAATTCTACGTAAAAATTACTACCAAATAATATTTTTACATTAGTTCTATCTTCAGTAGTTACAAAGATATAATTGAAAATTTCGGCAATTTTAATTTTTTTTAAATATCTTCAAAAGTTGCCAATAAATGTCAAATCTGAAAATACTATCAAATATTCCTCAAACTGCTTAACAACTCTGCTAATTTAACAGATCCTGTATCTTCAATATTAAGAAAGTTACCGATATAATGAGATAGAAAGTGGGCAGCTTGTATATGTACATATGTGCAGCAAACCTAAACTTGGATTACAACAATTCTGGAAGCTGTACAGTAATTATGTAATTCAGCGCCAAATGATGATTTTAATATAATTTAAAATCGTTAAAAGGAGACCTAGAAAAATCACGTGTTATAATATTTACTATTCTTAGAATAAAAGAACAACTATCGATGATATTCTTAATACACTATAATATAGGGTATAATTGTTTTACTACAATACATAGTGAATTAAAAGAAGATATTTCGCCCAAGATTAAGACCTTAAGTTTATTTGGTGTGAAGTAAGTAGGAATCGGAAGTCAGGGGTGCATTGCAAAAATGAATAATGTACAGTGGAACCTCGCATAACGAGCACTTCTCATAACGTGCACAGAAAATTTTAAAAAAAAATGCCATGCTTAGCGAGCGATGTTTCGCTTAGCGTGTAATCAGAACAGGGGAAGTCCAGAATTGTGTGCATGTTACATCAGCCTGTGTTTAGTAGCGTGTTACTTTCGCATTAATAACAGATTTGTCTAAATTCTTGTTCAAACATATGTACTATTTGTGATTCTTTTTTTATAAACGTTAATAACCCTTGCAAAAATGTCTCCGAAAAGAAAGGCACAAAAAAAACCATAGAAATGAAACATAAGTATATTATGCAATGAGCATTTAATGATGGCTATTAAGACACGAGAATGAAAATTACGTAATGAATACGAGTGTCTTAATAGCCATTAAATGCGAGTTGCACACACTATTTTTTGTACGACCCCATAATAAAACATTAATTTTTGAACATTCCATTTCATAAATTGAGCGTAAAATTTTTCGTATGTTTTTTGCGAATTTAGCTGGTAATAAATTATTCGTGGCTACTAAGGTTTCTTCCATAATTCTGGTGAAGTCAAATTTTGCATTTCTCTGTCATTTTCCTCATTTTTACCGTTTATATTTTCAAAAAAGCACAGATTATAACTACTTACTAGTAAATTGCGGAGAACTGTCAAGTGTAATTAATTTTTATATGTGTCAGATATGAAGTGGCCATATTGAATATTAATGAATATTGGAATGTCGCATTCCTATTGGATATATATAAACTTGTATCTTAATGAAAATCTGTATCTTAATGGACATCATTAAAGTACAGGTTCAGCATATCTAATAATACAATTAAAGTATTTGAAAAATATTAAAAAACATTAAAAATAGAAAAAATCATTAAAAATCGAGAAAGTGGTATGAGCGTGGCTAATCTAGCACGCATATACAATCGATCTACATCAACAATTTACACTATTCGGAAGGACCAAAATAGGATTAAGGAACTAGATGCGTCAAAGGCAGTGACAAGAATATCTACGCAAAGGTTCACGTATGCTCAACGACGTTGAAATATTGTTGCTTATATGGATTAATGAAAAGCAACTGCAAGGCGACAGTATTAACGAGAACGTCATTTGTGAGAAGGCGAAAATGATTCTTGCTGATCTCGTTAAAAATACGCCAAGAACATCAACGGCCGAAGAGGAAGTATTTAAGGCTAGCCGCGGTTTTTTGAGAAGTTTAAGAGAAGAACCGGCATCCACAGCGTTGTGAGACATGGTGAAGCAGCAAGCTCCAATACAAAGGCAGTCGAGAATTTCATTTGCGACATTAAGAAACTCGTTGATTCTGAAGGTTATCTGCCGCAACAAATTTTTAATTGTGATGAGACACGTCTTTTCTGGAAAAAGATGCCAAAGCGAACTTATATAACAGCAGAGGAGAACGTATTGCCTGGCCCCAAGCCAATGAAAAACCGCTGCTTGTTTCCCATTCAGAAACTCCACGAGCCTTCAGAAAGTGTAAAGTCGAAAAAAATAGGCTAAATGTGATATGGAGATCCAACAACAAAGCTTGGGTGACACGTGATCTTTTTACGGATTGGATTAATGGAGTGTTTGGTCCTTCTGTGAAAAAATATTAAGTTGAAAATGGGCCTGCCACTCCATTTCTTGCTTGTTATGGACAACGCTCCTGTCCGTTTCCCAGGTCTACAAGATGACCTTGAAGAATTGAAATTGATCAAGATACAGTTTCTGCCACCCAACAGCACTCCCTTATTGCAGCCTATGGACCAGCAGGTGATTTCTAATTTTAAGAAGCTCTATACTAAGGTACTCTTCGAGCATTATTATGAGGTGACTGAAGGGACCAATTTCACTCTCAGAGAAATTTGGAAATATCACTTTCACATTGTTACGTGTAAGGAGTAACCAAGAAAACCATCACTTCAGCTTCGAAAAAGCTTTGGACGGAGTACGTTGTCGAATGTGACTTTGAGGGGTTTGAGACGGTACCTGAGGAACCTATAGTAAACGACATTGTGTCTTTAGCCGAGACCATGGGACTGGAGGTGGATAACAATGTTATCGATGAGCTTGTTGAAGAGCATACCCAAGAGCTAACCACCGAAGAACTTATAGAATTTCAGTCTGCGTCCCAGCAAGAAGTGGCGAAAAGCAGGATCTATCAGAGAAAGAGGAGGAAACAGTAAAGCAACAATCTTGTGACTCAATAAGAGAAATGCTGAAAGCATGGGAAAATATTGTATCGTACGTTCATAAACATCACCCTACTAAAGCAGTGGCTATGCGCGCTGCAAATTTATTTTACGATAATGCTGTCTCGCATTTTCAGCAAATTTTGAAGCGTCGACAAAAGCAAATGTCTCTAGACAGCTTTCTACTAAAAAAGAATTAGGTATGTAACATACATATTTTTTTTGTTTTCTACAAATCCACTTCGTATTCCAGATTATATATTTCGTTCCGCCATAGAAGAAAATATGAAGAATATTCACGCTATTTAATAATTTGTATATATTTTTATGAATAAACGTTATATACTAAAAAAATCAGTATTTTTTTCTGCATGGAACGCATTATTGTATTTTGTATGAATTTATACGGAAAATATTGTTTCGCTTAACGAGTGTTTCGGATTACGAGTAAGATATTTGAACGCATTATGCTCGTTAAGCGATGTACCACTGTATTCGTAATTGGACGTGGTAATAGTGATACCATTAACTGCAATGTACCCTTGACTGCCGATCTCTAGGTAATCACTGAACTATATTCAAATTACACGGTCATACTTAATTGTTTTAGCTTAGTATATCCACTAAATATAATAGTTATTTGAGCAATTCAGAAAATATGATTTCGTTGTGAACTGCATAATACGCATTCAACATCTGCCATACCCACAATCGAAATTCTCACCATTCAAAGAGGGCAAAGCGCTCCTCAGCCAGATATATAATACTAACCTGACGGCGATAGAACTGCATGCATGCATGCGTTTTCCAACGGCGGTGGTCAGCTGAGAGAGTGTAGAGGTGAGTGCCCTTCGTGTCATGTCCTCAAGGTAAACGGCTCGGCATTCCTCCGCTACCGACAACCTTACAGCGCAAAATGTTCGACAGCGGCGATGCCGGAGATGTGAAAGACCCCTTTGTATTGGAACGGTGCAGTCCAGGCAGACCGAAATACGATACGGAGACGGGCGTCGATCGGACACAGAACGGGAAGGAAAAAAATTTCGCCGTTAAAAAGTTGGGAGGCTCGACCGGTAATGTGCCGTTAGCTTGTAGAAACGGAAATACGTGCGATGATTGCGATGGAATATTGATGTTAGTTAATTACCTAGAATGTGCCAAAAATGTATTAGGTACAACAGAATTTAATGCCAGGCATTCAAGAAATTGATAAAAATTATTCCGATACAAAGGCATTTTTTAGCAGTAATTGATACCGGAATTTTATCGGTCGTTTCAATTGGTAAATTTACGGTGCAGAACAGTGAAAATTACTCAGTATTTAAAAGTAAAATTAAATTTTATTTTTTCCTCATAATTTTCATTATGTTTTTAAAAATATAGGCAAGCTGAGTAAACGTATTTCTAAGAGAAATTACCTTTTCTTTGGGAACCTCATTAAGTGCAACTGTGTGGGCAGGAAATAAGTATGTATGCTAAATTCTGAACGACTATAATATTTTTAAATGACTCGTGTTTTGTATCTAAGTAGTCAAATGTATCTTCTGTAGACTATAGCTCTAAACCTCGTCGAGAATCTCTGCTACCACGAACAACATCTCTGATGGGAAATCTCACAGTTGATGAGTGTTGTGACATTACTTTCATTTGCTTAACCTGTACCTCTAATCCCTCATAGACAGGTTTCTTGGTGCTTGAAATGTTTTTATTTCTACTACCTAATTTATTCATGATATTATCTTTCATGACTGTATTATACCATTAAAGTGCATAAGAATATATTGTACTGATTCCAAAAATTGACACCTATACATCAAGTACATTGGAATAACTAAAACAATAGAACTAAATATTAGCATTAAAAGTTTAAACACATAATATAACTGACTTCCTTTATACATATGAGCTTACAGTACAGAGATTCAAGTTTAAAATACACAGTATGTTCCATGAACTACTTCAGGCATAGAGATAATTTCTAATTATCTAATTTGACTAAGGGCATAACCTTCATCTCTTGTTTGTTATTGGTATAATATCTTAATTAGCATTATTAAAATATTCCTGGCATCAAACGTCTGGTCATTGTACTTACTTAACCTAGAACAAAAGACGCATTAGACATTTGTAGATGACACAGTAGCTAAGATACTCATCTTTTAGAATGTAAAAGGCTGTCATATCGACTCATAGTCTACCCGCATAAGTTGGAAGTGTTTCAATTCTTAGTTGAAGTGTTGTACACAAACCTAGGTATCTGTAATGAGTAATTGTCGTCAGTATTTATGAAGAAGACTGTAATTGAGGAATTGACGTAGTTTGTTATAGGAAGACACTCTTCGTAAGAAGATATACCTACCGTGGAGCTAATGATCACAGAGTCGTATGAAAAAAGGAAATAAGAAGCCTATGGCTTTATTTATAGAGAAATACGTATCAGTTCAGCCAATGACTTGTACAGTTCGGAAAACAAAGTAACCAGGAACCATTTGAACAAATTTGAGAAAAAATAAAATTATTTAGTTGGGTTATAAACCAATCATATACAGTTGTAATACGTTAAGAGTAAAATATAATTCTATTTAAATTAATTAAAGAAAATGTGTTCTATATTTAAGATGTTTGACATATCCCATCATTAAAATAAAAAATGATATTGAAGTCGTTTGTGCTTGAGGTACTTATATTAGTTGCATAAAGTTTATTTAAAGGAATTTGAAATTACAAAAATTATAAACGTTTGGACATGAAAAATCCATGTAAGCCAAAATTATTTAATATATGTACATGTAAGTGTGAGGAAGAATGAGTTATTCAAATTTAGAATTAACATTATTTTTTCATGTATAAATGCAATCCAAAGAAGTCTATATTTTAGTATGTCATGAGTATTGCCATGAGATAAAAGGAAATAAAAATAATGGACCAAAGACGATGCTTTCTAAAAGCCAATGAGAAGCTTGTTATTAATATCGAAAATTCGTTATTTCGTCAATAAAGTAAGTGAAATGTATTTCGAATAGTGTAAAATTGATTCATACATAAATAAAAACCTTCACATCTGTGGAATTCACAATATTTCGGAGTATCTTCGGACAACACTCGGGGCTTGGACCAGAAGGGCTGTAGTGTAATTGTAAGAAGGTGAATCACAACCATTAACATCAATTCAGGATTATTCAATGGAATAGATCAAATATACCCTACAACATGACGAAGAGTTAAATAATATACATGTATGTTCTTCGAGAGAATATACTAAAGAACTCTAAAAATATTCAAATTCTACATATCGATATTTAACATTTTAAAGGCATACTCACTTAAAATATGTACCTACGTACAAGGTAATAAACACTTCTTAGGAGCCATTGTAAAATAATTTAAAGTGTAATTAAAGCGTTAAGTATTTAGGACTCATCGCCATGTTGTTTTATAACAGGTTCATACATTTTTTAACTATGTAAATTTTATAGAATTAAGATAATCCAAAATACATTAAGAATTTTGTATTACAAAGTTTAAAATTAATTAATTTAAATGTAACAACAGCTATAGGTATAATTTAAAATGAATATATTTTTATAATATTAAAATTATATGCTATTATTTTTAACGTAATTCAGGGTTTAGAAGATATTTTTTTTAATATGATTCAAGCGTTAAAAATTAAAATTACCCAATGCATTAGGAAGTTAGTAATTTATTGTTAGAAATATAAGTCTTTAGGAGAGTTTCATGTTTAAACGTTTAATGAATGACATTTTAATTTAATAAATATATGTAACCTAATTAGGACTTTCATGGTTGGAAGTAGTGATAGATATATGATTTAAATCGAACAAACGAATATCAATTCTATAAGACATATATATTTGTTAAACTGAACTCACAGATTCTCATAATGAGATAATTATGAAATGTGCTTATGGTCTTCAGAGGACTAAGATTCAGTACAAGGTATACCTATAGAATATAGTTAGAGATACATTTGCAATAGGAAAGAAGTAAAAATAAAAGAATTATAATTATAATTCTTTACATCTAACAGCAGTGCTTGTTCCATCTGATCTACAGTATACGAAGTAAATCTCGATAAAAGTAATATAATGCCTAAGACTAAAAGACCAAAGAAAAAATTATCCAAATTCAAAATAATTATGACCATTCTAACCGATCACAATAAATGTACAGAACAAATTTAACCCTCATCAACTGATTAACTAATGAAATTAATCCATAATACTGATTCTCAAACAAAGGATTCCGAAGTTTTGAGCTAACTACGTGTAGAGGAACGTATATCCACTCAAGGAGGTTTTAAATTGTGGTGCAGTTATCAATCATCGAAATCGATTCGTTATTTATGAATATTCGAACTGAAGCGAATCGACCCATGCCTTCAGACTTGTACTTAAGCGTTCTTCTCGCTTACAACGCTGTTTCTTTCAATAGTAATAGCTCATTGATAAATTGAATACATTATTCAATAAATTAATTTTATTTAACATTTAACCTATGTCCAACAATATGACATTGAAATACTTCTGTAATACAAATTAGCTTATTTATTATTAATAAATGTATTTATGTGATCTTTTACAATGTGCAAGCGCCTGAGGTTTTCTCCAAATAGTGCATCACTAATTATATATACTAATGGTCGCCCAGTGATCGAAATTCGGCCTTTTTATTTTCTTAATTTAATGTATTTGTAACAACTTATACATAAATTTTACCTTTCTGCACTCCTTCTCCATAGGAACTTTAACTACGCCAAATCTCCTCCGTGCGCGTAATATGCCTAAAAAGGGGTACAATGTTTTTACTTCACGTATTAATATATAGAAGATAATTAACAATAAATGTTTTATTTTATTTTATGTATTAGTAATACATAGATACTATATGCCCGTATAAATTCCTTAGAGACGATCTCTACACTGTACGACTGTTAGACCACAGACTAATATGTGTTTCATATTGACGCATTTTGTATATCACCCGAAGAGTTTTTTTCCCTTCACGTATTAATATAAGGATGTTTTATTTTATTTAATTTAATATATTTGTAACACATATTATACATAAATTTTATCATTCTGCACTTCTTCTCAACATGAACTTTAAGTATGCCAAGTCTCATACTCCTCCATGAGCGCAATTTGCTTAAAAAGGGGTACAAAGTTTTTTCTTCACGTATTAATATATATAGATACCAATCGGTCACACAGTATATAGCGTGATCAGCGTATCACACATCAATAATACAATACTGAAGCAACTGTAAAATTAAGATATTATGCATAATTACTCGCAGTTTCTTTTGATTCGAAAATCATAAATAACTATTTTATATTAATTTTTGAAGCACTAGAGTGACTATTTTAAATAATTATTTGAAATAGCCATTCTAATAATTTAATGTTTAAGGTCCAGATTTGTAAAATACAACTGTCTATGAGTTTAGAATTACGAGCCCAATAAAATAAGATAGCGCCGGCGACAGGTGTCTTTTGAGACATATGATTATTATGTATACAGCATCTGTAAAATCATATGGGGGATAGGACATATGTATACTATGCATACCGGCAGCAACGCGCCAGTAAAGTACGATTAGCATTTCAGTTGCATACGGTCAGTCGACGGATGAACATGTATTTATCTAAACATGCATCACGCGTTTTCGTAAATACATATTTACCAAATAAGAATTCAAAATCCTTCTGGGAGTTCTATTATATTGCGTATACAACGCAGTAGCAAAATAAAAGCACAATTCTAATTAAACATTAATTCTTAGTAAATTATTCTGTAAATTTACTAAGAACGGAATTTTAATGAAAATATAAAATATACTCTAAACAATACTAAAAAATAAAATGTAATCGCATAGGCTCAAAAATGCCTCCTTCAGCAGCAAGGCATTGTCCGAGTCTATCATAAAAAAAAAAAAATCTCGCTCATTACGAATCATATCAACAGTCAATATGATTCGTAATGTGCCAAAAAATTTGCCTTTTTTCATTCCTTCTTTCTCCTCTTTCTCTTTTTCTCTGTCAATATAATAAGCTCTTTATGCTTTGGCAGATATGGCGCTCGTGGTTGGTCCCGACTTAGGTTTTTTTTAGTTTTTTCTAGTACTTAGGGATACTTCAAATGCTTCATGAATATATCTGCGGACGCTTGACCTGAGCTAAATTTTCCCTCATCTAATGTTTTCTTGTCCACATTTTCTTTATCCAGTTTCTCTTCATCTAATTGCTTGTTTTCCTTAAATTTTTCAATTTTAAAATTTCCATGCTCCAATTTTTCTTTATCTAAATTTTCTTCTCCCAAATTTTCTTTCGCCAATTTTTTTAAAATTTTCAAAATTTCTTTGGTCCAGTTTTTCGTTATCTAAATTTTCTTTCTCATAATTTTCTTCATCAAAATTATCTTCAGTAATACTTATTTCGTTATTCCAAGGCAAAACATCAACTCGCAAGATGTTGATCTTCGGCTTATTTGGTCGCATCAGGGGTTCATTTTCGTGTATTTGAACGAGAATTCCATCGTTCCTAATCTCGTACTGCTCAATGACAACATTTTGATCCTCTTTGATACTATTTCGCGATTCTTCGATAAGAGCGGTGTTATCCTGAAAAACTTTTTGTTCAAATATTTTGAACTCCTCAAATAGCCAATCTATGTTACCGACTCGATCAAGAAGACTTGTTTTCAGGCTGGTCAAAACTTTGTGCGTACTACATGCTGTATTTGCGGAATATTAGGTTGAATACTTTCAAGACTATTTTGTAAACATTTTGTGTAATCTACAGCTTCTGGATTATAAGAAAATAACCCACATCGTTTAAATCCCTTTTTAATATGGTCGGGAATATTTACATTGTCAAGAACCCTCTGGAAAACAGGAGCAAAATCGAATTTTGTGAGAGTTTTCTTTATATTTTCATTTTGCCAATTTGTCACAGCCAGTCTCCAATACTCTTTCAGGGGTTTAAAAACTGATACATCTGCAGGCTGCATGAGATGATGTGTTAAGTTAGGTGGTAGTGCGTATAAAATAATGGCGTTGTCATCACAAAATTTACTAAGTTCTATTGTCATATGGGAACGATGTCCATCTACGAAAAATAAAACCGGCTTTTCAATGTTATGTTTCAACATCCATTCAAGTAAGCCGTTTGCAACGTTCTCAAAGAAAACGTCAGATTTCATCCATCCGGAATCTGATTTTCCTAGTATCCACTCTGGCGGCATACTTTCTGCAATGGCTCTCGGTGGTTTGACGTATGGATACACGACACATGGAGGACACAATCTCCCATCGGCGGAAAATGTTACAAGAACTGTTAAATTATCTCTTTCATTTTCCCTCTTAATTTCAAATAGATTTTTATACCCTCTAGGTCCTAGCACCTTTCCTGTTTTTGAACAAAGACTGAAACCACTTGCGTCCGCATTCAAAATTCTTGAGGGATCTGTCAAGACATCACTAGCATTGGCAGTTTCTAGAAACAAATCTAGCTCTCTAAACCATGACATGATATATTCCTTTGTTAATTTAGCTCGACATTTAGTTAATGACTCGTTTCGAGAGGAAATTTCTGGGTGTCTGCAAAATATAGATGAGTACCATTTTTGCCCAGGTTTTCCGTCTTTAAATGGCGTTTCCATTTTTCCATCTAACACCATCTTTTGCACGGCCGAAATTAATTCACACTTTTTAATGGGAAAACCACATTTGGCCAAAGTGATTATCCATTCAACTACTTTTTTTTTCTTTTCTACACTCAAATATTGATCTGGATCCATTTTCGGGGCTTGATAGCAGATCGTCCCTTAATTCGTTCCCTGTAGTGTTGCTCGGGTATATCGAAAGTTCTACAATATTCTCGGATTTTTGCACCATTTTGTACTGCAAAAAAATTTCGATTTTGGTGGTTTTCCATCTTCTGAAAATGAATAATTTCAAATTTTTGGTCCGAAAATAGCACTAAAAACGACTTCAAATCATATGTCCGACAAATGGCAAAATTAGCATTTGACACTCAGCAGACAACACTTATATTTTGCGCGGGAATTACAGGAATAAAATATTGATATACGGGAATGAGAAATTGATATTCGCACTGTATTAAGACGTACTATTTTAGATGTGTAGAGAAGTGGCTTCATGTTCGCGGGAATTTTAAATTATTCTTGAAAAAAGTCATAAGTGGCCGACTATTGGATGGTGGCCGGTTACAGGCGAACTTATCCTATATACACGAAATACAGTTTTTTGATTTTATCTTAGTTGCTCTTATTGATTCCAAGAAAAATGCTTTATCTTCTATATATAAAAAAAAATCAGTCACTAGAAAAGTCTGTTTGAATTACTGTACAAAAAGTAATAATCGAGTGAAATGGAACATGCACAAATGTGATTTTGAAAATAGTGGAAATATGCAGCTCGATTTTGAATGGTTATGTAATGAGAATAAGTGTCGAACACGAGTAATTGTTGCTTTGATGTGCATAAAGCTCTGAAATGCAATATGCGGATATTGCTCGCTAAATAAATAGAAAGCACATTTTGTAAATGAATGCTTAAAAAGCGGTACAGGAGAGACTCCCGACAGGCAAATTACAACGAATAATGTAAATGTAATTTGTATTATGTATATACAAATGCGAGTATTCTATAGAAGCAAGTGAATTATCTACATACACCTTTTGTTTGATTTAATTTTATGAATATCAACTGATGCGGTGATTGTATTGAGTGGGTGCTATTAATGAGAGCTCGTTTATTAATCTGAAAAACAAATTGCTGCTCTATGCGACGTATAGATTACATGTTTGTAAAATAACGATACATTCCGTATTTAGAAAGTAAAACACTATTTCTATGCCATAGACCGCATAGACGACAGACAATAAACTTTCATTGTTCATATCTCATTTCAAAATTGACAAAATTATTAGATAATACATCTTACACACAATATGGTAATTACTGCATTATACAGTATGTCCCCGGATCGACTTTAAAAGAGAAAAAAAATTTTTTTTTGATATCAGAGAATTTCACTCTTGATGATTTACTCTGCTTGTTTTCAAACCCCCAAAACACAAATAACTTTTTATTTAACTCGAACGGTTCTCGAGATAATATCATTTTTCTTCAAAATTTCGACTTTAAAGTTTTTATTCGTAATTTTTAGAAGTAACTCTAGTAGGCGAATGATTTCATTGAAAAATACAATTGACAGCAGTTGATAAATCTTATAAGTTAGTATAACTGCAAATTAAATGTTCGCTAATTAAAACAGTATTTATGCTATAATGTTGACTTTACAACAAAGAATTTATCTAGTTCAATGTTACGGAACTGGGGAAGAGTGCTACCGAGTTGTTATTAGAAAATTCAACCAAAAATACCCCGAAGTTACCATTTCAAATTCAGGAGCAAAAAACATGGTGACCAAATTCTTTAAAACAGGCTCGGTTTTAAACATCAAATAGTCAAAGAAATTGTTCGATGAAGACGATGCTGCTTCAGTTCTTGCCGTTCATTCCGCAAGAGAAGCTCCAAGGTTGTCTTTAAGAACGAGGGCAATAATAACAGGGATAAGTAAATCTCATTTACAAAGAATATTTAAGGAGAACAAAATTTTACTATTTAAACCGCAATTTAGGCAAACTTTACAAAATGGTGATGAAGCCAAACGCATGGATTTTTGTTTAGAAATGGGCAACAGAGTTTTGGAAGATTCAAATTTTCATAAAAGAATTATGTTCTCCGATGAATCAACCTTTTCAACTAAGGGATCGTTTCGTCTCACCATCACCGGTACTAGAGTGAGACGAATCCAAACTTTAGAATTACTTGTTGCAGACAATATTTTAAAAAAGTTAATGTGTGGTGTGCGGTTTCGTACCATGGCATTATTGGCGTATATTTTTTGTGATCAAAATTTAAACCGTAATTCATATTTGGAAATGTTGCAAAAACTTTTAACTAATGAACTGGTTGAATTGCCGGCATTGTTCGCCAGTGGCTCAATACAGAGTTCCATGATAACTGAATAGGAAGAGATTGTTCCATTTTATGGCCTCCGAGAAGTCCTGATCTTACAATAATGAACTTTTATCTGTGGGGTTGTATAAAACAAATTGTGTACAGTGAGCCACTAGACCGACTAATTAAAAAATAGGATACAAAATGCAGTCCTGTCCTTATCAATCTTAGAAATAAGACGAAGTTTCAATGAATTTAGAGCTCGCATTGAAATCTGTGCAGAAAAAGGAGGAGCATTGTTTGAATAGAAAATTAATAGTTTAGTTTTTTGAGAATTTATTTTATTTTACCATTATTTGTTAAATTAATAAATAAAATGTGAATTCAATTTGTATATTTTCTAGCAAGAAAATGGTATTATCTCGAGAACCATTCCAGTTAAATAAAAAGTAATTTGTGTTTTGGGGGCAGAGTAAATCATCAAGACTGATATTTTCTGAGAAATCAAAAATAATTTTTTTCCCTTTTTTAAAGTCGATTCGTGGACATACTGTATACGAAAAACGAACTTGATGTTACTCTTGTCATAAAAAATAAAAAAAAAGCAAAACTTTCAACATTAACCCTCTATGGCCCAAATTTTCAAACATTTCAAAAAAAAAAATTTAACTGCTATTTTTAATTAATCTAGTATACTACTATTGTTAAAAACCTAAAACTATTAATATCCATCCATCCCTATAAATTTTAGGGGTATGTTACTTGCAAGTTACACCGGGCATTAAAATTTAAAAATTTCAACGAAATTTATTCCTTATGAAATTTATAAAAACAATTTTGCGAAGAAGTTAAGCACAAATGTACTTCTCTCTTCTTGCTTGGAACGTAGCCCAATGTCCTATACTCTCCCTTCGTGTATCTAATGTTGACATTTCGGCAATCTTACCTCTTTTAGATTTTTTTTCAATTTCGTGTTGTAAACTTGAAGAGCTAGGACGCCCTTTTTTCTTTGGTCTTTTTGCATGTCACCACTAGCGCATAATGAACTGGCAAGATCTGCTTTGAAGAACACATAGGTCCAGAAGATGAAAATATATTTTATGATACAGGTTTCTAGGTACCATTTTTGACAAACGTAAAACCACATTACCACTAACACCTACATCTGGAAGATCAGGATCGTGATCAATAGCTTCAGTGTAGAGCTCCCAGTTGTAAACTATGCCATCAGAGCCACATAAAACAAATTCTTTGTATCCCCATTTTTTCGGTTTTGCTTTCATGTATTGTTTTATGGAATGGTGACCTTTATATGGTATCATTTGTTCATCTACACATATTTTTTCCCCCATAGGAATTTTATTGAAATTTTTGACTATCAAATCAATAAATGGGCGAATTTTGTACAGTTTCTCTTTGCCTTCAGCCAAAAGATTATTATCGTTGAAGTGAATTTTTGATGTGTTCCCATCTATTCCTAGATATTGTTTCTGCTATTTTTGCGACCCGAGTTTCTTTTTGCCAACACATGCTGGTTCGAGGCAAACCATAAATGGACATATAGAATGTTATTTCTATAAATCTTTCCAGTTCCTCAATGCAAAGCGAAAGAGGCCGAGTAATATCTGTTTGAAGAGAATATAAGTTACTCTGTTCTACAATGTATTGTAATATGTCTTTATCAACAAGCTGTCTAAAGTACCATAAGGGTGTGCTAATTGTTTCCGTACTTAGTGGTAATTGACCTTTCCAGGGATATATTGGTCGAATTTGTCTCGCCTTCGTGGACGTCAATGGAAGTTTATCCTCTGTATTCCAATCAGATTGGTTATTGTTTTCCTCTAAGTCCGATTCAGGTATTGGAGAGGAGGCATTTTTTAGTTCTTCATCGTCTTCTTCAATAAAAGAATCCGATTCTTCCGCCAGTATAACACTCTTTTCATTCGAGATCATCAGAATCTTCTGGGTTATCTGGTGGTAATTTAGTAAACATGTGAACAGTTTTTGTATTTGAAGATTTCTCCATAGAAGACTGATGGATCCATATTTATGCTATAAAGAATAATTTTTTTGTTGGTCCGTTGTGGCTCGTTGTAACTTTGAAGTAACATACCTATTTTTCTCTGTCAGAACGAAAATAAGCAAGTTTATGGTTTCACAAGTATTCACACACAATAATGACACAATGTAGAAATCACCAAATATTTTTAGTTTATTATTTCTCACTTTATTTTACGATCAATTTTCATTTAGTTTGCAAGTACATGCAACTTAGGTGCCATTACTGCGTGGGTGAATGCTACATTTCAATTTCCTTTTTGAAATGTTTGTTAGATGGCGCTATATGTGTACATTTCTGAATCCATGATGTTTCCTTAAAGTTACGATAGTCCGTAAGGGATGGAAAACTACTATTTCAGTAGATTCTTTTTTTCTGGTATGTTCCTTTGAAGCCACATGGGGCCCCATAGAGGGTTAAAATAGTTCTAGATACATTAAAAATAGACTTCCCACTGTAAGCATGAAAAAAGCCATTAATTTTATTTACTATAACAAAGTAATTAGGCTAATTACCTCAGTGATTGCTTATATTATAATTAAAATAACTACTGAAATTATTTCGTAATTCCCTTTACGTGCGAGGTTTCAACATATATGATATACGACTAGCACCAGTAACTTGTATGGATATTAATAGTATTCATTTACTTGATTCATGGTATGATATTTAATCTTGTTAATTTTATCAGGATTTCGCCTTTCTTGCTAAATTAGCATACTATAGTTGGGTTGTCAACAACCAACATATATAAACATAGGTGTGTTGATAAACTTACTTTAGCTGCATAAAATATATCATATCGTTCTGTGGCTTTTTACGTCGCATTCTAAGTTGAAAATTAATTGTTGTAATTAATCACGTGGGCTTATTCTTTGTGTTTGTTCCGACTTTAACGTGCATTATGTACAGTAATATTTGTGATTTCTTTTTTGTTTGTTTCGATTTCGAAATTCAAACTCTTCTTTTTCTCTTCCGTCATTTATTTATAAATGTGATTATTTATTTTTAGTTGGGTCTCGATACTTCCTGTGATGAAAAATGAGTTATTATAAAGTATAATTTTAGATAAATGTAAGACATGTCGAGAATTTAAATTTGTACAGTATTTGACTTTTGTTCTACGATTGCATATTTATTGGATAATCGTCACTAAAAAGAAATCACAATTTAACAAAAGCAAAATATTCCACAAAAGCAGTTTATTGTTGTAGAAAATGAGTGTAATTTAATTAATAAAAGTCTAGGTCTTTTTGGTATATATTTATACATTAAGAGTATTTTTTCCACTGATTAACATTAGATTAGGTTTTCTTATAGTCATAGCTTTATCTTATACATATACATAATTGTTTTTTTGTAAATTAAGATGAAAGACCACATCTGTTTATGGCCACCTGTATATGAAACACTTCAGAAATGGTCAAAAAAAAGTAATGCTAATACAGGTCCAGGCATAAAAAATAGTATAGGAATGTCTTGAGATTAATATTTTTGTAAACCAATACTGATTATTCCATCAAGGTTATTTATTGCCAATTAGTAAAATGCGAATAAACGGTTGGCGATGACTTTTGACTATACTAAAGGCGAAATAAGGTAAAGAATATGGAATAGCTTTGAAATTAGTTGTCTTGCAAAATAATTGATATAATACTAAAAATGAGGTGTGGCCACCACTGGACTTTTTTTATACGTATGAGCGTTTCTAATTATAAAATTTTAAGAATTTTTTTATACAAAAATTATTCAAAATCTTATTCTAAGTACTTCTATTCTCTTAATAAATCTTTATAGAATGCATACTTTGCACGATATTATCAAGAAAGTGCTACTAGTTAAGAGTAAAAGAGCTACTTCCGGTCCAAATTTTGAAATTTCATATATACAAAAAATATTGCAAAACCAGTTCTAAATATACTTTTGTACTCTTGATAAATATATATATAGAATGCATAACTAACGACATATTTTCAAAAAATCGCTATTCGATAAGAGTAAAAGTGGTACTTCCGGTCTGAATTTTGAAAGTTTTTTTATACAAAAGATATTGGAAATTATGTTTTAAATACTTTTATACTCGTAACGTACTTGTCTAAAACGCATGACTTGCGAAATATTCGCAAAAAACTGATTTTCGATAAAAGACCTACTTCCGGTAGGAATTTCGAAAAACTTTATAAATAAAATTATTCTCAATTTTAATTTTAAGTACATATGAATTCTTTATAAATTTGTTTAAACTTAGTAGTTGACGAATTAGTGGTAAATTTTTAACACTCAAAAAACATTAATCACTTAAAAGGTACAAAACGCTTAAAAATAGGCAGAGCTACCTAATTATTATTAAAAAAATAAAAAGTACATACAGGTCATTGATAATATTTGGAATGGCTTTGTCGGAATAATCAGTATTAGTTTACAAAAATATTAATCTAAACACTTGTCTTTTGTCTTTTTTGTATTCTCAGTCCATTGTTTGTTAGTTCTCGTAAACTACAACATATTTTAAAATATATTATATCAAGGGAGCATACAAGGATTGGCATGCCTATTTATCAGAGGACTTCTACAGCTTCATTGGAGATGATATTCGTACTATCCGGAAATATCTAAATACAAAGAAATACAGGGTCATATTAGGACTGATGCAAAATTATTCTTGTATATGTCAAGTCTACTACTGATCTTCATAAATAAACTCAAGGCAGACTCGAAGTGTATCACTGTAATGAAAAAGCTGAGAAATTCTCCAGAGGCACTTCGTCAATGGTTTTCTAGTTTGGTTCATTGTAAAACTGAATAGTAGATAGAAAAGAACATGAACTCATAGTCGTGGAAATAAATACGTGTTTTATTTCGTAAATTTTTCTGAATCCCTTTAAATACAGTTGAAGGTGGGTATTCTGACTGACCAGTTACATAATTTAGGGCGTCTTCATATGTATGGTTGCGGTTTCAGAGGACGAGATTTATCGTTTATAAAAATTATTTAACAAATATGAGTCAAGCGATAATAAAAATGTCAGCCGCAAAACGTAATTATGGGGTCCCCCAAGGGTCAATGCTGGGACCATTATTATTTATCAGTTATATTAACGACATTAACGAGTAGATTACCGGATTAGGTTGAAAAAATAACTTGTCTTTGAACCCAAATATAATTGTTATCATGAAGATCCAATAAAAAGTTTAAAACTGACTTTTGAGGCTGAAGTAGATAGTAGACATTGTAAAGAATATTAAATAAAAAAATCTCATTTGCCTATATATAAGGAAATAACGCGGATACATAAAATAACAAGAAAGAGAATTATAACGGGTAAATTCCGCTGTAGAGCAACCGTAGACACGTGTTTCTGACTATTGGCGTCATCAGTACGGTGTAGCCAAGGAATAAGGTGGGACATATACATATATATAATCAAAATAAACCTTGTTGTACCCTTAGGTGTAAGGTTCTATATGTATGTCCTTAGTTTAGTATAGTTTTTCTGGTGCACAAACTTCCGCCACTGTGTTTTGTCTCTTGCCAGTTCTTTCGCTCTTCGTTGTGTTAGGCCACGTTCCTCGAATATTTTCTCCACATTCTTGTCCCATGTCTTAGCTGGTCTCCCCCTTGCCCTCTTTTCTGGTATTCTAGATTCCCATACTCTCTTGACTGGTCTGTCGCTGCTCATTCGCATTAAGTGCCCATACCATCTCAGCTGGTTCTTTTCAATTTTTGTAGCAACCGGTTCTACTTCTAGCTGCTCTCTTATTATCGTGTTCCTTATCCGGTCTCTCTTCGTTACTCCTAGGACTCCTCTGAGGTATTTCATTTCCATACTTTGCAGTCGGGTCTTCATTTTTTTGGTAAGTACCCAGGTTTTGCATCCGTAAGTCAGGACTGGGCTGAACACTGTTGCATATACACTCATCTTAGTTCTTCTCGATATTTCTTTTTTTCATATAAAAGCGGTTCTCATTAGGTGGTATAATTTAGCTGCAGTCTCTATTCGATGTGATATTTCTGTTTCGTGTGTTCCCGTACGGGAAATATATATGTATTAGTATATAAAATATGGAATTTTTTTATTAAAAAAATCAAACACATTTGAAGCAAGGAACATTAATGTTAAACAAATATAGTGTATGGAATTTTTCATGTGATCTTTAATGAATTCTAAAAAGAAATATTAAAATATCTGAACAGTATTTTCCATTATATAATCTAAATGTGTCAGTTTTTGATATTTTCAATTTGTTACAGTATGTGATAAAATTGGCTGCGAAGGAGAATGTGAAGAGATTAGTGGAGATAGAAAGGCCGAAACACGAACCAAGACCACACATAACGCACCTTATTTCGGCCCATCACACGCATGTTGTAAGTTTTATTTTTGTTTATTTTATACAGTAAATGCATGTCTTGTGTCAAAAGTCTTACCGATAATGCCAATATTTTCAGAGGAGATATTGATTGTTTGTTACCATAAGAATGATAATTGATATCTTATTCCATTTAAACATAAATACACTTATGGACAAATTTTGGAGACCACCAATAAAATTCAAAATAGAAATAAAACAAGACAGTGAAATTTATTGAAACTAATAAATATATAAATGCATGTGTTTCCTTAGAGTTTAGTTAATTTTAGGGCTATTAAAATTAACAAACTTTACTTTTATGGACTTGCAGGAAAAAAGCCAAAAATACCCAAATACCCTCTTATCATGAACTTAAATCCTAATTTGTTATGAGTTAACAAAAGTAGCATGATTAATAGCGTGTATGCCCTCTTTTTGCAGCAGTACAAGCTGCTAATCTTCTTAGCATGCTTGAGATTAAGTTTCGGATCCTTTCTTGGGGTATCGGTTCCCATTGTTGAACAAGCATGTTACAGAGCTTATCAAGTGTTACTGGCGGTCTCGGTGCGTTTTTAATTTTGTTTCCCAATTGATCTCAGATAAGCTCAGTAGGATTGAGATCAGGGCTTTTGGCAGGCCACTCAAACATTGGACATTTGCATCTCCCAACAGAGCTGTGACAATGTTAGCTGTATGAGCATTGGCATTGTCTTACATAAAAATGAATCCATTTCCGAAATTTTTGGCAAATGCTTGAACATGGGGTACAATAATTCTGTCACAGCAAGGAGATATACATACAAAATTCTATATATTTCTTTGCTCTTAGCGACCCATTTCGTATCAAAACCAATTGTGTACGACCATTAAATTGTATGCTACCCCAAACCATTACAGATCCCTCACCAAATTTGTGTTTGTTTTTGCATTGTTTTGCAAATTCTTAATAAGTACTCAATCACTAAAAGGTTTTTTCGCTTTGACAATTTCCAGCGGTACTTCGTAAGAGGCTGCAATACTTTCGTTATCAGAGTCAGACTTTTTCACAAAATGTGTTTGTTATTTTAGTTTTTTGTTATAATCCGCAATGATATAATTTCCAGACTTCTCTGAATACTGCAGAAACATTTCCTTGTGTAACCTAGTGTAATGTTGTTTCATATAATATTCTTTATGAACTGATAGCACTTGCTTACAAACAATGCACTGAAGTTTATTATTGTTGTTTGTGACTAAATAGTCTGTTGATTCCCAACGGTTATTATAAACTGGATGTTCGTTCGTTATTCTTTTCTGCGAAGACATACTTTACATAAAAAAGCTTAAATTGAGCACACCAAAAAAAATTACAATTATGAACAAATAAACACTTGAAGGTATCAATAAACTTCGCCAACCGAGATTTCCAGTGTTCCAATATCTTCGGCCTTCTGTCCATTGCCAGTGGCATCACATAGCTATCTCTCCATATGATATTATATACGTATTATTTCATCGTTGGTGTACCATTGACTGGCTTCTGTATACTTTCGTTTTTTAGGGATATTTCGATATTTTTGGAGGGGGGCACATGCGGGCCATGGGCCTCATGTTGGACAGCCCTGCAATAAATCACAACTGAACACATATTTCCCAGTATTTGCCAGATGTATATATTTTCTTTTAGAAACCACTTAGAAATAATTAAGCCTATGAATTTTGAACCGTTACAGTTCGCAAACGAGAGTGTTTAGCTAACTAAAGACACATAATATATTAACTGCTGTTACTTAATAGCAAAAACTTGACCGTCCAACCGAATTATTATTTTAATGAACTTTTGTTCAGTTCAAATATTAATTATATTCAAATGTGAATTTTGCTTTAGTAATTTCGCATTTCGATATACATTTGTTTCCGTAAGTACTTATATCAAAAATTTTGTTATAATTTCCCTAGGCTAAAATGCAAAAAAAGTGTTAGATCATATGTTTAAAAAAAAACATGATTAAGAGGAATATCATGATCATCTTGAGACATATCACTTAAAGCAAATAGTTCATCATTTGACGAGATCCAGTCCAAGAGTTTGGCTTTTATATCAGTATTTTCCAAACGATTATTTCTTAATTTAGGTTGAATTATCCCAAAGCTCAAAAATACTTTTTAAAACAGCCATTGGCTCTGCTGCACTGAATAACTTGCTCACATAATTGCAAGAATACTTTTCTTTTGGCTATTCTGAGTCAGAAGTTGAAGTTATTTCCACCAAATCATTGGATTTGTTGTTTGGAATTATGCGGAATATAAATACTTTGCAAATAATAATAATAATAATAATCTTTATTGCTGAATATCTATCTATAAATAAATGGAGAAGACTTTGTTGTAAGAGACATAACAAGCAGAACCAATTCTGGACTTCTTGAATTTTGAAGATAGCCTGTTGTTTTTGAAACTGAGATGAATTTTGTTCTAAAAATCTGTGATCGAACATATTCGCCAAGTAGTGATGTGATTCCAATATATCACTTTTTTTGACAAACGCTTTTTTTTTACCGTACTTTGTGGATCTTATAAAAAAAAAAGTAAATACATACGTGTATTGAAGAACGAGAAACACTCAATAACACACTCGACACTTGAGAGCGAGCGAGCAAATAATTTGATTTCAGGAGTTATTTGAGATTTCAGATGTACCTAACAAGCGGTAAACAAAAACCGGGGAATTACAGAATTGTATCCACGAAACGCACTGTTGTCATATGATGCAATAATGAAAGGTGAAGTAAGTAGCTATTTTGCAAATTTGGCACTAGCACCCTAAGGGTTGTATTTAAGATCAAATATGACTATTTAAATATTTTCTTGCAAAATCTAAAGAAATGTTGCAGAGGGGCAGTACTGATTTATTTTGGGGGCAATGTGGGAGCGCAGCTGATAAATTAGAGCGAAATAGAGTCCTACTTACAGCACCTTTTATAAATGCATCATGCTGTCACGTTTTGAATTTTACCCAAAATTTAATATATTTATTTTGTTAAAAATAAATAAATGATATATATCATGATATATACAGGCTTATCGCTAATTAGGTACCAGGCTATGCGAATACGTATAAATGTCAAACTGGAAATCAAAAAAGAAATTTATTTGTAACTCATCAAAAATTTCTACATTTTTAGGGCCAAAATGTAGTTAAAGTCGGTCCGTAACTTTGTTTATTTTATACGCATTTCCTAAATACCACTAGTAAGTAATTCCAGCTTAAGGTTCTTCCAAAAAAACGATAAAAAGCAAATAGTTACAACCTTTGTTCGAGAATGAATGCATTGAATGCACGGTGCATTACCATGTTTTTCTTCCGTTAAATAGAAGTATGTATATTATTCTGAAACTTAAATTCCCCTATATGAAAATTATTATGTTTGTATGTTAACTGCGACAGGCTCGGACTGGAGGAAAGAAAAATCAATTTCTCGTCACTGCGTGCACATTGGACCGCGACTTTTTTTTTGTACGGGCATTAGCTACTCATATTTTTTTCACCCCCTTTTTTTAATGACTCTATTTAAAACTAACCATGTATATCAATCAATAAATATCAGTAAATATGTCGTGATATATATTTTGATATACAGGCTGTCCCAGAAATAAAAAGACGGAGTAGCAGAAATCGGAAGCTAAATTGTGTAAAAACGTACCCTCAAAATATCAAGTCTTTATTCGTGCGCAGACGGCAGAAAAAAAATAATAAAAAATTCAATTGGCCTTACACCGACCCTGGACTGGAAGTAACTTAAAAACAATTAAAATAATACATGGTGTCCCAGAAATAAAAAGACGGAGTAGCAGAAATCGGAAGCTAGATTGTGTAAAAACGTACCCTCAAAATATCAAGTTTTTATTCGTGAGCAGACGACAGAAAAAAGTAATAAAGAATTCAATTGGCCTTACGCCGACCCTGGACTAAATATCCACCTGCTTCACTTTCACAATTGGTCCTTTTCAGAACCACCATATTACTTGTGTTAAAAAAAGGAGTAGGAATAGATACTTCATAATAAATATCAAACCATTAATTACTATAATTTTACACCTTCTTGGAAAAAATTATTACATTCTTGATATTTACTACGATTTATGGAATATTCTAAAATAATAATAATCAGCTGTTTCCGACTACAAACACATTAAAGAACAACAACCTTCCTATTTTAAAAATAAAAACAATCTTTTATTGTCTACAATAAAGTGCGTCGCCCATCTGGGTCAACAACCTACTACATAGCTGCGTTATTTATACGCATCGGGCAAAAAAAATGTTTTATATGAATGAGTACGTTTTTCCCCCGTTTTATACAAATAAAAGCGTATTTTTCTAGGAATGCGTGTTCGTTTCTATTTACAAATGAGCATTCTTACGTGTATTTATAAACATACATTCTGTGCCAGGTCCGTAATGTAATTTTTTTATCTAAAAAACAACATAGAAAATTAAATTTTTAATTTCTTCGTTAGTGCGGTATATTTGGGCCTGTTTCTGTTCGGATTTTACATACCTGCTACTCCGTCTTTTTATTTCTGGGACAACCTGTATATCACTTGATATACGAGGTATGTCTCAGAAGTAATGAGAATGATTAGTTTTAAAGTGTTTTATTGAATGTATCTATAAATTAATATTGTCCCCTTCAAAGTATGCTCTTTGGGAATGCACACGGCGTCTCCAGCGAGTTTTCCATTCCTGGTAACAATTCTGAAAGTCTTGTTCCGTTAGGCTGTGTCTTTGTATGTTCTTTATTGTTCCGCAATTGGAGCCTTTCAGTTGCCGTTTAAGCGCCGGAAAAAGAAAAAAATCACATGGAGCATGTCTGGACTGTAGGGCGGGTGTGGGAGTACTAGAATGTTTTTCTCTGCCAATAATTCTCCAACCGACAATGAACTGTGACTGGGGGCATTATCGTGATGCAAGATCCACGAGCTGGCAATGTCAGGACGCACACGCAAAACTATTTTCCGCAAACGTTCAAGGACCTCGCGATCAATAGTTTGATTCACTGTCTGGCCTGGCGGTACGAATTCTTTGTGAACAATTCCACGCGAATCAAAAAACACGATAAGCATGGACTTTATTCCGGATTTGCACATGCGAGCTTTTTTTGGCCGCGGTGTTGCAGGTGTATGACACTCCGTGCTTTGTCGCTTTGTTTCTGGATGATATTCGAATACCCATGATTCGTCACCTGTTATCACTCTGTGCATGAAGTTGGGTTCGTTTGTTAAGCGATCCAGCAGTTGTTGGCTAATGGAGAAGCGATTTTCCTTTTATTCATCCGACAAGTTTTTGGGCACCAGCTTTGCACAAATTTTCCGCATGCCTAGTTTCTTTGTCACAATTCGATGAACAGTATCCTTACTCATGCCGACCTCATATGCCATCAACCTGAGTGTCAACCGTGTGTCTCGTGCTAACACAGAACCCACCTTTGCCACACTTTGATCGGTTTTTAACGTGGACGGCCGTCCAGTGCGATGGTTATCTTTAATGGTATCGCGGCCATTTTTGAAAACCTTGTACCATCTGAAAACCTGTGCTGACGACAAAACAGCATCTCTATATGCTGTTCTTAACATTTGTAGTGTATGTGAAGCAGTTCTTCCCAGTTTCACGCAAAATTTAATTGCATATCGCTGCTCGATGTTTGCCTGCATTTTACGTGTAACGTGATATTAAAACTTAACGGTAAACAACTCGCGCTCACCCCACTAACACTAGGTTAAATGGTTTGCACCTGTTGTGATTGCGTTGTTAGCCCCTTCACGGACATGTAGTCGAGTCCAATCGGCTGCAGTGTATGTCACATTTACGCAAATAATTCATTCTCATTAATTCTGAGACATACCTCGTATATCTGCCAACCCTGTCTTAAGACCTGAAACTTTTTGCCGTAACAATACAACAACGAGTAATTAAATGTTAGAACAGGAACACATCCAGTGTATGTTTATGGGAATTTGTATGGTTACATTTTAGAAACTAATAAAGATTTATGGTATGTAATAAGAAACTAGCCCAACATAATAAACGATTTTTCGAAGATGGAGATATTCTTAAATTAACGTAAGTATTTCAGCTTTTATTACAGTACTGGTTGTATGGATTGAAGTAGACCTAATAATACATAGTACATATATCTTGTATGATATATCACCGTCAATAACAATATCTCCTCATCCACTTTAAGCCTTGAGCATCATAATACATCATAGCATAAAAGAGAACGAACTCATAACTACCATATGCAAATTTAATTTTTCGAAAACAAATTTATGACCGATTAAAAGAAAATTAATCAAAGTCTCAACAGATTGCTCAGTTAATAATTGTCTACTAACAATTGATTTATTTCATAATAATTATTAGATCCGTATTCAAATTAAAAAAGAAAAAACCCTTTTATAAACAGCACAACTTATTTAAAAGAAAACTTGGGCTGTAATGTTTTCTCATTAATATTTCTACATATGATTTATTACTTGACAAGAGAAACATTAATGTAAAGTTTACAAAGTTTGTCTTGTATTCTAGAAGTTCCGAGAACAATCTTCACGGAGTTACGCCGTATTATATATCCTATGGTGTAGCATGAAATTTTGATTTTCAATTAAGATCTCTCAGGACGCACAAAGGCGTCTATTAAATATATCTTGATAATTTATGAGTAACTCCAGTAACCGCAGACCACAGAGGCTCGAATCTCACAGGCCGGGCGAGCCAAGTAAGCAAACTCGGTTGGGGAAAGATATCGTGTTAGTTTCGACCGTGGCCTGTAAATCTCCGAAGTAAACAAGTTGTAAAATTTAATAGTGATAATTTTATTACACCTTCTACTATAATTACAACTACAAATAACCCTACAATGTTGCTGCCTTTGTGCGTAAAATTGAAGGTGGGCGATTCGACATTGGTGATGTTTGTATTTAAGTTTTTATTATGCGGACAACTTACCAGTTCTCAAGTACAGTACCGGCATAAATTCACGATTAGTACTTGGAAAACATTATGATTTCTCGGAGTAAATTAAATACAAAGTGCATCAAAAGTACCGGTCATTTTAATTTTACAAAATGAAAGTAGGTGTAATAACAATATAAATTTGTTGTTTCAGCTTTCAATGAATTGTGTTGAGAGAAATATTATTAAACTCTCAAATTACTACGATGCGTATAATTTTAAGATTTTTTTTTTCTTTCTGTGTTCTGTATAATCATTACATGCTTGAGAACAACGCTGACACATACTTAACCCGAGACTCGAGACATACGTGCAATATGTACGACTACTGTTTTTGCAAGAACGATAGCCGTATGCATATATTGAAAATTTAATATACGAGTTTCGTCTTTAAATTAACCATATCCCATTTTCATCAAAATGCATGAAAAAGGAAACTACCAAGTAAACCATTATTAGTAATAATGAGTCTAAAATAATTATGACTCGAAAATTTCTTCCGACAGAAAGTATGAATATTTGTTCGTTAATTTTTCAATTTAATATTTTATATACACAATCAAATACATTGAGGTATGTTTTATATATGTCAGCTTGTAATATATTTCAACATATATTGCTATGTCTTTTTAAGCTTAAGAATGCAAATTTAATTACTGTATTTTATATTTTGGCTATATGTAAGAATAAAACAGCAGCATCTATTTTATATTTGTCTACGTACATTATTCAATATAATGTTGTATAATTAACAGTGTAAAAAATAATTAAATGCCTATTATGTTCTTGTATTTAATTCAAATAAAAATATGTTAAAGCATTATTTATGCCCATATTGTTGCGTTTTCGGGGTCGAAATAAACAACTCGTGCAAATATTTTGAAACAATCTGTATATTTACACACTTAAAACATCACAATATAAAAATATCAAATAAATGTATCGCACTTAAAACTACTACAATTTAAAATAACACACGTATTTATTTCTATCACTACTATTTATGTCTGTAATATTTATGTATTTCTATAACTGTAATAACACTGCACCATTCACTTTATTTATGTTTATTTGCACTGTACGAATACTACTGAATGAATTAATTCTTTCTGGGGCACCGGCCGCTTTTATATCGACATATAAAGACTAAAAATATACGTGAAACCTCTCGCTTCATTCTCGATAGCCCGAGAGAAAAACTAGACTTTCTATCGCTTACGCAGTACATATGTGTGGATGATTTATGACTTATTTACGGTGCGTTTTTTATCAACGTTGCGCCGATGTTTACTTTTCTTTTGTGGACTTATTTCATTACAATATGTTAGGAAAGAATATAAACAAAAAATTACTCTCATACACTATGTACTACGTATGTAATAGCACATTCGTAATCAATCCATTTTTCTTGATGTTTATGTCTCATAAACTAAGATGAGTAGAAATGAGGTTTTGAAAATAATATAAATTATTTCTTGTAAAAAAGGTATGTTGATGTATTTGATTCAATAATTAGATCAATGAGAGCAAAGTGTAAAATTTTATTTTATTTGTGTTCAGAAATCTATGTTGTATATACTTTCTTGAAATAAATAATTGTATAAAACATACAAATTTATAAAATGATAAAAAAGATTTATATATAGAATGTAACAATATCATACAAACCTTGCCATTCCAAACACTGCACTATTTACTTCCACAATGTTAGGAACAGTCCAAAAGAAACCTATATTCCACATTGTCTTTCCAAATCCCACATGAATATTATCCATATACTGTACCATTTACAAGTTATTTTAAATCAAAATATATTTTATTGTAAATTTTAATATAAAATACATAGGTACTATATGTGCTTGATTACAATACAGTTTAGTGACAAAAATTATGATTTTAAAACTACAGTTTTATTCATCCTTCCAAGTTATTTTCACAATCACTCATGGCATAAATTCCAATAATCGGTCAACCTTAAATTAAGTTCAATTATTTTTCCACATATAGCAAGGTACTATTATTAATTATCAAGACGCTTGTCCATTTTTAAACTATTTATACTTGTTTGACGATTTATAAACTGTAATTTAATATTTATAGTGATAAATCTATGTGATAAACAAACAGACCTAAAATTGAAAAATTATTTGCAACGCATGCGCAGTTTTGTCAACGTGCCTCTAAAACGGCATAGCACTATGTTTTCTATTTCGCAATGTTGGAGCGAAGTTTTCCTTGTCTACACCCCATATAGTAGTATTTTATACATATATGGATTTTCCGCAATAATTTTTCAAAGTGATTCATTATTATCACGCGTTCAGAAGATGGGATCTTGGAAATTTTCGGAGTAGTATTATAAAGAAAATATTATATATATAAAATAACAAGGAAAGATGTTACAAAGACTTTATTGCTAGAAATGTGTCTTTAGTTAAATGTGACCAGTAAAGCTTTCAAACATTATATATTAAATCTGTTAGAAAAGACCAAGACTTGCAAAGACAATATTAACATAGACTAATACTGAAAAAATACGTTGAACAAAATTCTTCACTTTAGCTATTGTTTGTGGAATATAACAAACTTTTGACTCAGGAAATAAACAATGCATTTGTTGCTTTGTTTCTGCAAAATATTTCCACATATACTTTTGCAAAAACGACTTACTTAGTAAATACTAGATTTACATTATGTATTTTCTTGGCGGAGTAATGTTTAGGATGTGGAAACGATTCAAACAATTTAAAATTCAAATTTGATAAGTTTACACTTTATTGTATTCTTAGTAAATAAGAAGTAATTTCGAAATATTTTATTATTATTTGAATAAACGAATGTCAAGCGATGAAGACTTTCTGGTTTATACGGCTCCTGGAATAAAGGATGTTGCAAACAGAGTGAAAGGTAATTTACTACCAGCTAAGTCGAAAGAAGGGTACAAAGTTACATATACGAAATTTATGGAATGGTGCAAAATTAAAGAAATTCCAAATCTTGTTTATTAATTTATAATAACATTGACATATCAAAATACAATAAACTTGTAGCATTTATTAATAGACAAAGAGAACATTTACAACAAAACAAATCAAAGGTTTTCTCCAATGAGGAAGTAAATGAATTTATCGAACAAGCTCCTGATTCTGTATTTATCTTAATGAAGGTATATTCACTGATTTCTTATTTATTAAGTTCAACAAATTTTAGGTAGTGCTCATAATAGGAGTATCTGGAGCATGTCGTAGAGAAGAACTTTTGTAATATTTCTATTAATCATATTGACTTTAATAAAAATAACATCGTATTTGTAAAACTATACCTGCAACAATTAACATTAATGTTTACCGAATGGGCCTAAAACTAATTAAGATAGATATGAAGTAATAAATTTGGGGTTGTATTTACCTACTTCATTTATTAATTTACCCTGGTTATTACATTATAGTGTAAGGTAGAAATTGACACGATAGTGACGATTTTTCTTAGTTTTTAATTAATTTTATGAAAATTTTCATATATATTCTTCATTACCGTAATAATGTTTTATTTCTTTAATGCAATTTTTATTTCCTACACTTATATGGGAAAGTCAATTTCCCACATGCAAATGCAACCGTGAAATGACATGTTTTGTTAAGCAAGTACAAAAATACATTTATTAATCAGTATATATTTATATTGCTTGCATACATATAAAGGTCTGTTATAATTATAAAAATCAAATTATTTCTACAGTCTACTATTTATATAATCTTAATAACACGAACATTTGACTTTGGTTACTCATATATAAATTTCAAATCAGTTACTGTCTTATAAAATAAATTCAAATTTAATCTTTCCTCCGGATATTCTCACAAAATGAATTAAATTTCCTTTCACTACTTCTTGCACTATAATTGATCACTCCCTCTAATCAGGAATCTACACAACTTGAATAAGATGTGAACTTATTTAAGTTGTGTAGTTCGCTAAATTCGTAGTCAAAAATCTTAATACTAAAATGGTATACCATGCTTCCTGTGTTTCCAGAAAAAAATTGAAAGAAAGATACATGGTGGCAACTTTAAACACTGATTTTCAGTAATATCCTAGTTTCAATTTTTGAAATCATTTTACTCAGCGTTAGTAATTTCAGACGGGCGAACCTTGCGTTTTAAATCGTGCACATTGCCCAAAAGAAATAAAAGGGAAATTTATTTATTATATAAATATTACATTTTATGAAGGAATTGATTTATTCTTGTACAGTTTCTTAAATAGGAAATCAATGTCATTACGAGAGTGGGTCAATATGTCCGTGACTTTTTGAATTTGCCGCATCTTAACTGAAAGAGCAACACTGCTCCTATCAACAGACATCTGTCAGTTGACTCCTGTCAAAATTTGAACAAGCTTCGTCATTTAGTGCGTGTTTGGCAGCCATTGATAGCAGACTACCGCGTGATTTGATGAGAATATGGAAAAATGTGAATTTCGTGTTCTCGTTAAGCATTATTTTGTACGGAAAAAACCATCACTCAAACCAAGGCTAAGCTTGATAAATACTATGGGAACTCTGCACCATCAATTTCAATGGTATAAAAGTGGTTTACTGAATTTCGTTGTGGCCGTACAAGCACGGAAGATGCCGAACGTTCTGGACGCGCAGTTGAGGTCTCTACACCCGAAACAATTAAAAAAATTCACGATATGGTGTTGGTCGATCGGAGATTGAAAGTGCGAGAGATTGTGGAAGCCAGAGGCATATCACATGGCTCAGTGGTTTCAAGTTTGAATGATCACTTGGGTATGAGAAAGCTTTCCGCAAGATGGTTGCCACATTTGCTCACAATCGACCACAAACGCAATCGTGTGACAACTTCGCAGGAGTGTTTGGCGTTGTTTAACCGCAATATGGGCGAGTTTTTGCGCCGTTTCGTAACCGTGGACGAAACGTGGATCCACCACAATACACCAGAGACAAAACACCAGTCAAAACAGTGGGTTTCTCGGGGTGAATCGGCCCCAAAGAAGGCCAAGGTCGGTTGTCAGCCAATAAAGTCATGGCGACAGTTTTTTGGGATGCACGCGGTATAATCCACATTGACTACCTTCAAAAGGGTAAAACAATCGACGGCGAATATTATGCCAACTTATTGAGTCGATTTAATGAGAATTTGAAAAAAAAACGACCACATTTCGCTAAGAAAAAAGTTCTTCCAGGACAATGCAAGGGTGTACACATGTGCAGTTTCCATGCCAAAAATCCATGAATTAGGCTTCGAATTACTCCCTCATCCGCCCTATTCTCCGGATTTAGCCCCGAGTGACTATTTCTTGTTCCCAAACCTGAAGAAATGGCTCGGCGGAAAGAGATTTGATGAAATCATCTCACAAACAAATACCTATTTTGTTGACCTCGACAAATCTTATTTTTTTGAAGGGATAAAAAAATGGAGAAACGTTGGACAAAGTGTATAGAGCTCAAAGGTGACTATGTTGTAAAATAAAATGATTTTTTATGCAAAAACCTGTGTTTCATTCAAAAAGTCAGGAATATATTGACCCGTCCTCGTATTACCGACATAATTGTTTAAATTGAACACCATCACTAGGCATAGTTGCAGTCTTTGTAGTTGTCGTTCATACTATTCGCTCCAGTCTTTCCACTCCGAAGATTGGGAATCTTGTTCAGAGGTATGAAGCAAGAATAAGAATAATCTCATTCAGAAGAAAGACATTACAATTCGAATAAATAATACTGATTTTCTAAACATTTCCATAAAAAAGAGAAAGATAAAAGTAATTCAAAACTAGAAGTAAGATATAATATTTCCCTTTTAAAAGTTAAAAAGCCTGCTTAAATTGAAAAAATCTTTGTCGAAAGGGGTGGCTGATGAGGTAGTCCATTCATCAGAAACTGTTTGTTTGAATAACATCTTTGTATTAAGATTTTGAACTCAAAATTTAAACAAGAACATCGCCACGAATAGCTTGTGTTCATTTATACAGATCTTGTATATTACCATAATTGAGGATTTTTAATACACATTTAAAAATACATAGGTTTTGAACATACCCTTTATTCTTATTTATTTAGTCGCCAATATTTGTCCACTGTTTATGTGAATATTTACTAGTGGTTTTTGTACACACGTCATGTCTTCTCTTCATTCAGTTTCCATTCCGCGCCCAGGTACCTACGATTGGAATTTTATTTTTTGATCGAGCACTGTGCATTTCCCTTCTTTTCGGTGCACGTTTTTATTCATATGGCGTAGAATCGGAGGGTGCTCCGTGTGCGCGTCACGTAATGTAACGTCTATAAAACGTCCATAACGGCCCCTGTAAGACACGATTCTTCGATCGGTGGCGTCAGATGTCTCTTCTCGTTCGATTTGTCCCGGAAACCGAAATATATAGGTATACATATTTTATGTACAAGTTATCGTTGGTACTATGAATTACGACGACAGTAATTTTACTACGTCGTGATGAGATGTTATTACATTTTTGGAAATTGAGTTATAAATTAAAATTTAATTATATTAGTACATGATAGGATAAGACTTTACGCATCATGAAATAATATCTCAATTATTACTTTTTTTTTGACTAAATTCCATACCCAAGATTTTCTTTTGTATTTCTAATATAAAAAAAGGCCTCAGGGGACGTAGTTTTAAGGACGACAGTGAGTTGCAAGCAGCTGTTATAGAACATTTTGACGGAAAAACTTCAGATTATTTTTACAAGGTATCGAATTATTAATTAATCGTTGTAATAAATGTATAGAAGTTAGGGGAGATTACATTGATAAATAAAAATTCTTATATTATTCCAAGTTTCTTATTTGTATATCAGGTCGAGAATTTATGGCGCCTACCTCCTACTGTATGAATAATTGTTTGAATTAATGATGGGCAAAACCGAATTATTTCAATAACCGGTTATTCACTACTCGGTTGATCTTAAAAATCGGATTTTACTTCAGCAGTTGTCACTCTCATCATCACCTTATATAAATTGCGAATGACAAGCCCACAGATTTAGGACTATCCTTTGTATAACACCACCAATTATTATTAAAAAATGGTGTACAAAAGCTAAGTGTAGTTTTAAAATTATAAATATTTACTTTCATATAGTTCTCCATTTAACGAAGCGGTAATTCGTGCTAACACTCTCAGTTTTATTTTGTATATTTCAAGTTCTTATGATAAACTGATTGCGGCCAATCCTCGATTTAAGTTACCAGCTAGTTCATTAGTTGTATTTCATCACCCGACATCTGGTACTCGTTACTTGCATTAAAACACCGATTCCGAGTTCCAGGTAGTAATGCGACAACTCGAGTGAAAAATAGTCGGGTAGTCGTATTTCAATGCAAGTGACGAGTACCAAGGTGACGGGTGATAAGTACGACTAATAAACTATACAGTTTGCAACGTGAATCTTCGATTTGCGCCAGTTAGTTCGATAAACTCATCACGCGTCACTCGTAAAAATCGAATTACACCAATTTTTTGAATAATCGAGTACCCGGTTATTTTTCACTTGAATGGTCCCATCACTAGCTTGAATTACGGATTCTGCTCACTATCATCTAATTTGATATTTCTTTTGCAAAATACATAGAAAAACAGAAAAACTATGGTAATATAATGTTTAATTTTTGTATGTGTATGTATAAATGTACCTACAGGTATAGTTGTATACAGATTGTCGTAGTTAAAAGTTAATATGCATCTTCAAATACACACACATAAATATGTACCTATGTATAAGACCGGTGGTGTGGGGAGATAGTGGGGAGATCGAGAGCGGGGACAACACATTCGTTCCGTAACTTTAGAGCGTGAACGTACATACATTGTATCTGAGCAAACTCGCAAATATTAATACCGCTGAAGGAAATAGAGCGATTGATTTGGATGGCTTAAGAGAACAAATTCTTAACGCCATACAAATGATTACTCCTGAAATGCTATCGATTGTACGAAATGGGTTTTATAATCGTTTAGGGCAGGGGTCTCCAAACTTTCTAGCCTTAGGGCCATACTGATTACTCCAGTAAGTTCCGAGGGCCAAAACCATATTATCATTGTTGCCGGTGGTAAAAAGTGAAATAGTCCACTGATGAAAAAAAGTCCGAAAAAGTACGCAACGTTTAAAAAAGGCTGCAAAACGGCAACACTGCATATTATTAATTTTCCTGTCATTATCTGTAATTTCTAGATTAGTCGTAGAGTACGAGCCATGAGGAGTAACGTGACACGACATCTGGTGGACACAAGCGGAAATAGGTAGTACCTTCTATCGCTAACAGATGGCGCTAATAGCACGTACAGAATAATCTCGTTGGTTCGAGAAAGTTCTGGTGTCTTCCACTCACTTCTAGATGGCAGTAATTGGAATATATAAGAAGGCTAGTGGCGCAACCACAAGTCAGTTCCTATGACACTGTTGTGAAATAAAATAGTGCGTACCTCCTTAAAACGTGTTTGTGCGTGTTTAAGTTTAAGACATCTTTGTAACAGTATTTTGATTTGAATTGTTGCTTTTGTGTGTGATTTAGTAGTATGGAAAAGAAGCGAAAAATTGATAGTGAATGCAGAAAATTCAAAGATCAGTGGAACATTCAGTATTTCGTAATTGAGTCCAGTAAGAAGGCGCTATGTTTGATTTGCAATGAAAGCATAGCCGTTCTCAAAGAATATAACATTAAACGTCATTATGAAACAAAACATTTTCAAAATTACTCAAAATATACAGGAAGTTTGCGGACAGAAAAGTTCGAAGCTATGAAGCGCGGATTGAAATCGCAGCAATCTTCATTTACAAAACTCAAAACTGAACAAGAGGCTGCAACGCGTGCCAGCTTTCGTGTGGCTCTTGAAATTGCAAAACGTGGAAAACCATTCACCGATGGAGAAATGATCAAAGAATGCATAATTGCAGTAGCCGAAGAAATGTGCCCTGAAAAGGTAAATTTATTAAAAAGTGTCAGTATGTTAGCAAACACTGTGGCTCGAAGGGTAGAAAACATCGCTGAAAATATATCCTCAACTGTTCGATAAAAATGGACATGTTGAGTGGTTTTCTTTGACCTTGTATGAGTCAACGGATGTGTCAGATACTGCTCAGGTGTTGATTTATATTCGAGGAGTAGATAAAAGCTATGAAGTGCATGAAGAACTTCTTGATATGAATAGTATTCATGGCACAACTACTGGTACAGATATTTTTAAAGGAGTTGAAATGGCCATTAATCAAAAGAACCTTCGATGGAAAAACTTGAAATGTATTACAACTGATGGAGGCAAAAACATGAGTGGGAAAGATAAAGGAGTGGTCGCTCTTGTGTCAAAGGCTGTAGAAAATGACGGTGATTTAAAACCATTAGTTTTACATTGTATCATTCATCAAGAGTCTTTGTGCGGAAAATGTTTGGATATGTCTGAAGTTCTGAAACCAGTCATATCAACTGTTAATTTTATCAGATCTTTTGGGCTGAATCACCGACAATTCCGACAATTTATTGAAGAGATTGGAGAAAATGACTTACCTTATCATACTGCCATACGTTGGCTTAGTTGTGGGAAAGTCCTTCAGCGCTTTTTTGAACTTCGAGCAGTGATCGAAATTTTTTTGAATGAAAAGCATCGCCCTCTTACTGAATTACAAAACAACGCATGGCTGTGGAAGTTAGCATTCTATGTTGATTTGACAAAACATGTGAACGAACTGAATTTGAGATTGCAAGGAGAAAACCAGCATCTTCCTGATTTATACACTAATATCAAATCATTCCGGAAGAAATTGATACTGTTTCAATCACAACTACGAAGTAAATGTTTTTCACATTTTAAAACATGTGAAATATTCAGCCACACTACTGAGACTGAGTTTCCTATCGATTTTGCAATCGAAACTTTGAGTGCTTTGAAAATAAATTTTGATACTCGTTTCTCGGACTTTGATGCCATTGCGAATCAAATTAAGATTTTTCAGAATCCTTTTGATACTGACATTGAAATCCTAGCCCCGGAACTTCAAATGGAAATAATTGATCTACAGTGCAATGATATAATTAAGAACAAATATCAAAACTCATCTTTGTTGGAATTTTATAAGAGTCTTCCACTGACACAATTTGATAATTTGCATAAATTTGCTCGTGGGCTGTTTTCTGTTTTTGGTGCTACTTATTTGTGTGAGAAGACCTTCTCCAAAATGAAGTACACAAAAAATGTTTACAGATCTAAATTAACTGATGAGCATCTTAAATCTCTTTTAATAATTGGTACAAGTAAAATTAGTCCACAACTACAAACTATTGTCAGTGGAAAATCTCAATTACACAAATCTCATTAGTATTTCATATGTCATTATGCTTGTTATAAGTTATGTTTTTATTTAAAATGTATAAAATGTTAGTTGGATTCATTTCAATAATTTGTTAGTTATTATATACTGAAGCAAAATTTTCTGCATATTATACATGTCTTTACTCATTACAATTCTGTGTTTCTTTATCCAACTTATCACAAAAACAATAACAATAAGCCTACAACAATGTTATGAGTAGTTAGCCCATGACCATATCAATGTAGATGTCATATTAATAATTATTCAACATAAAATTAGAATACTTCAGTAAACTAAATTTAATTTGCTATAAAAAATATGTTCTCTAAAAGGAGTTTTCAAGTATGCTAGCTCTCCGCGGGCCGGACAAAATCTGTCCGCGGGCCGGATGTGGCCCTCGGGCCGTAGTTTGGAGACCCCTGGTTTAGGGTACTGCTTGATGCAAGAGGGACAGACATTTGAACATCTTCAACATTAAATTTTGTATAGTTCATTAAGTATAATATTTGGTTTCGTTTTAAATGTGAGAATTTTCTTTAATTTTTTATAAGAATTTTATTTAATTTTTTATAAGAATTTTATTTTAGTTACAAATTTTATAGAGTTTTGTTTCAGTTCAATGTTAATACATTATACATCAGTTACCAAAATATTATACAAAAGCCGTAAAGAGCGTAGCAATTCCTTAAAGCAAACGTCTACATACTAGCTTTCAACGTTTTGCACTAAAACCTGGGTCAGGGTTGCGATCGGATTTTTTTTTATTTCCCTAGATTTCTAGTCAAAATGTCCCTAGATTTCCCCGAAGTGTATAATATTGTTTTTTTGTTTCTACAAACACTATTAAAAACTCAATTTTTAACACATCATACTTCAATTAAAAATGAAATATCTTAACAAGTGTTAAAAGTAATTAACTTTTAACACTAGCGTTAAAAGTAAAGTGACAAGTCGTTTATCACAATGACGTTTTGATAAAGATATGACAGAGAACTCGAAATATTATTCAAACGATGTTGATTCAAGTGAATAGTGCCTACCTAATCGATGAAAGTTATCAGTTATATGAAACAAATACATCTTATTTGCTAAAAACCGAACACTTTAAGTAAGAATCAGATAAACTAAACCTCGTTAATAAAACAAAAGTAATTTTGTATCTACATATACTTACATTAAATAGATATAACTAAGCTGTACAGATAAAACTAAACTTATTAGTGAATTAAAAAATTCATTCACATTTACTTCTCGAAAGCTTGAATTAAAATGTGAAAAATAAAAAACAGCACAAGCTGTTATAGTTATACTTCAGAGCAGGGACTTTTTCCAAGGGATTTACCTTATTTTATTATATTGTAGTAATTTGATCGATTTGCAAACGTGCTTAAAATTTAAAATCGGTAGAGCACCGGTTCGGAATGTGTATAGATGTTATCGCGTTATTAACCTTTGAATTTCCTACTAGCCATAAGATGGCGGACTACTATTTAAAAAAATATGTAATCAGTGGTTTAAGCACAGATAAGGGAGATTACAGATAGCCGATGTAATGGCTATTATTGGCAACACATTTTAGAGACGACCGCTAGGTTCTAGCGGTCGTCTCCAAAATGTGTTGCCAATAATAGCCATTACACCGGCTATCTGTAATCTCCCTTATCTGTGGTTTAAGTTTAAAACTTTTTAAAATGAATTGTGATACAATATAGGTAGCTTAAATACAGACGGTTGTATTAAATTTTCCCTAGATTTTGACCTATTTATATTAAAATTCCCTTTTTCCCTAAACGAACATAAAATTCCGTAGATCTAGGGAAATTTCCCTAAATATCGCAACCCTGACCTGGGTACCCCGGTGTCCCGATATGAACTCATCTGTACTCCCCTACTATCGTACCCCTCCATTTCATGTTTGCATGCACATGTGTGCGTGTCTGTATTTCCCTATATCTACTTTTATTTCAGTCAAACGGTATATGTATAATATATAACAGGTATGATTTTCTGAAAAATTAACCTTTGAATTTTAGTTTACCATTAATAAATTATATATATCTATATTTCTTGTGATTTTCTTTTTTGTAATTAAACCAGCATATATTGTGAATATGAGTCATGCTGGTCCATAAATAATAGAATTTGTTAATACCATGACTTTAGCGCCACCTATCGAATGTTGGTGGGTAATTTATAATGAATAACTCTTTAAAATAAAAATATTTTGGTTGTAATTTTAAATTTACTTGCAAAGCATTAGTTAATACATGTATTATCTATATGAAAGATCTTCGGCAAAATGTCCTTATTTGTGTCATTTCTTTTAATATTCTTTAATTATATTCTCTTCACTTTCTTTGAAATAAACACGCATTCTTAACATAAATACGAAGCACCAATTTGTAATTCTCAAACCCTACTCCTGTTCGATTAGACCAGTCCGAAAACTTTCCGTAAATGCGATAAGTGTAGCACATACATAAAATCTTGCGATTCTTCCTGTTTGTTGTTCGCCTCATCTAGAAAGTTTGGCTAGTCAATGGCAGCTCATTTATACACTACTACGAATACAATGTGGTTCACCAGAAAACATCTACGAATTACGAACTTACATTAATTAGTTAAAGAGGTAGTAGGCATCAGGAAATAGAAAAGCGTAACGAGACAAAAGCGGATGGACTTTCATCGTTATCTGGAAGAATCTATTGAAATAACTCGTCTGAGCAGAAGGTGAATTTCACGGAACTGTGGACGAGTTTAAGCTACTGAGAATGTGCCTACAGTAACATCATGAAAGATGTGTCACGGTAAACATCATACTCAGCAAATCTCAACACGAAGATTGGGTAAATTTCAACAATACACAACCGCTGTATATATAGAGAGATAACTCTGAACTTTTGCGGTTTCAAGTTACGTAAATACTATGTACGTATAGTAGCAGATAAGACATGATCTATTTCCGTCTCTGCACTTGTTAACCACAATGTTATCTTTTTAGATTCATAAATAAATTATCATCAAATTAGTATGTGCGCTTCTGGTTAATTTACATTAGTGTCGCTTTTTTTTAAAAATTATTATTGTATAGTTTGATATTGGTTTTAATAATTACTTGTTTACAGTAACATTATATGCCAGTTTTTGTTATAATTAAATACAATTAATACTTCACAGCAAGTTGCTTAGTGATAAATATAATATAATTAACAAAGGCAAAATTGCTTGAAAATAAGCATTTTATTTTGCTATAAAGGAAGTCCTTTAAAACAAACCACACTACGTTAGAAGAATATAAGATCCCATCAGAAACATGCATGTAAAGAGGAAGCCGCCTTCTCGTAAGAATGTGTGCTGTATTTTTTAAAAAAATAATTGAAGTATAGAAACTATAGTTACTTGATATATTTCAATTATTTCTCAAAGATAGTATGCCTGTGAGAAATTAGGCTACTTTTTTTTACATGTACGGTTACGATGGGATTTCATACTTTTTTGTTTAGTTAATATCTTTACGTAGTTATAAAGTGCAGCATGAATAAAGAGAAGTAGTTGTTACCTATAACGTATAAATATTATTATATACGTGTCTTTGATTGAGTGAGAAAATAATCCACTTGCTAAGCATACATTCCCACTCCGGGACGGATGGACCATGGTACTTTATAGCTTCATAGATGGCGATCTCACCATCCACTAGGATCCTGGAATCTTGGAAAGTATTGTACCTAGATAAATGACGTTTGGAATACTGCTTTTTATTGGTAAACTGAAATGATATGACAGGTCGAAAATTGCACAAATACGTTCGTGTAAATATTGCACAGTGCGCGCCGGCTTTTTTGTTGCGAGAACTTGGCCTGACCCAATGCGCGTGTTTAGATTATGAATACAGCAATAAATACTAAAACGGTTATAATAATATATAGGGTAACTATGATGGACTAAAAGCAAAGACTGACGAAACGCCAAACACATTCTTTCTAATTTAAGTTTAATATATCAGATGTCAATAGTGTCATATTATTTCTTATTATAAGAAATTTTATAATTATTTATTTTTACTAATATATAAAGTTATTCTAATGTAAGTTGCCAGTTTGAAATGCAACAGCGTTGTAAGAAATGAGGAAGTTGGTAAAAATTCAGCATATAATGTTTGTAGTGCTGATAAAGTTTCAAAGTGTTTGCAAGTGAGTTACTGTACAGCGTGGCGAATTATGAGAATATAGCTTCGGCTCTATCTTTATAAAATAAAAATGTTATTTGAACTCAAAGAACGAGTTAAGTTGATTCGCGTAACTTTCGTTCTGCAAATGTTAGAAGAAATTCAAAATAACGGCTGGACAAAATCTTGAAAACGACTAATACTCTTTGACAACACGGTGTGGTAGTCGTATTTAACATCTTCCTATATCTTCTTATTATAATAAAATTCCGTTTCTTAATGAACAAATTAGTGCTTTTGCTTTTTTATATATTTAAGATTTGTCAATCTTATGGTCATTTGAAACTAGGAGCTTACTTTAGAATAACACCGTATATAGCTCTACCTAAATTTATACAAGCCGTCGATATCAGCACTTATACATTACATTATTTATGATTTAAATACTTTACTTCGGAGAATGTGTCGCTTATGAAAGTTTCTCAAGACTACTTGACCTATTTAATGAATTATTATGCATGTGAAGTGTTCCTTGTTACTTCACTTCGACGCATTTACATGGGAAGTTCGGACTAATTCATTTTAATTCTATCTGGCAATCAAGCGATTCAGACCTGTCAACTACACCTGAAAACAGTCAAGGATTAATTTCATTATATGTTCACCGTATCACAAGGGCACTCTTATGCAGAATTTATTGACAATTATTTTAAGCTGTCACTAGGAATATTTCCATCGCTTATTAAAACGATTGACATCGACGTTTTGACAAAGGTCACCTTACTAAAAATTAAATATCGTAAGGTGTAATACTTAACATTACAAATTATTCTGTTTATGTACTTTGTTCTACAGTTAATTTTTGGATTTAATATTGTTGTTGTTGTTGAAGAGGCCAGTTTATATTTACAGTAATAATCTCCGTATTATTTCTCTCCTTGTTATTCTTTATTGGATCTCTTTTACACCTGTTGTGATGTCAATACTAATAATTGGTAGTATTGTGACATACCGCAAGATCAAAAATTATATTGGTAAAGGTTTGCCATGGAATGTAAAACGCCCGTATTATCATTCTTTTGAGATAATTCTAATTAAATTATCAGGTTAATTGTCGTACTGACATTTGATTGACATAAAATTTGTAAATATGTATTTATTTAAAATGATTTACATGTTTGAATAACATTTTATTAAAAATTAATAAACAACTTACAAGATATGTTCAAAATGACCCCCGCCTTGTTCGATGCACACGTTTACGCGCCTTTTCATGCTATCAAAAGCATTTTGCAACATTTGTGGCGTTATGGTTGCGCATACTTCAATAATCTTCTGTTGCAGTTCTTGCAAATTATGTACAGGAGTTCTGAAAATTCTATTTTTGCAGAAAGGGAACACAGAATAGTCAGTCCATAATAGTCAAACAGGTGACCTCAGAGGAAACTCAACTTGCGTATGCAAACTTATAAGTCGGTCATAAAGAAAACTCACGGAGAAAGGCTATAGTTTCTCGTGTCGTATGTGCTGTTGCGCCGTCATGTTGGAAATAATCATTATGAAGTTCATCGTCGTGTAGTTGTTGAACAAATTCATTCAAAATGTTATTTCTGTACCTCTCTGCATTGATGGTGAAATTGAAAAAAAAGAAACCGCCCAATTATTCTTCTACGGGAGACTGCCATCCAAACCCCAATTTTTTGAGAATGTAGTGGAAATTCAACAAAAAAATGCGGTTTATTAGTGCTCCACATTCGCATATTTTGAGAATTTACGTACACTGAAAGATGAAACTATGCCTCATCGGAAAAATGTCAAGTTTAACAGGTAGTTATTTATTAAATTGTTGACGAATCACTGGCAGTACGCATGACGTCTGGGATGATCTGTTGGCAAAAGAGCTTTGCATCTTATATGGATGCATGTTCAAGTCTCCTTTACAATGGTTCGGCATGTTGCATAAGAAACTCCAATTTCTTGGGACACGCGTTTCAAAGATTTTGTGAGGTCCTGTTCCATACGATTACGAACGTCAATAATCACTTCTTCTGTACAAATAGTTGACTTCCCAGCACCTTTTTTATGAGTAACAGATCCAGTTTCGCAAAATACACCAACACTGAAAACTAAGGCATCGCCGTTTCGCGTTTTTTGAATTTATTTTGTAATTTTAGAATCTCAAATTTGGGTTAGTGATGCAAAAGGCATCAATTTATAATGTCAAGGTCAGTTTTTGTACTAATTTATTTTCTTAAAAAAGTTATCTGTCTTAGAAATAACGACAAAAATGCATGATTTTAATTAATGTCTACTAACTAAGGCTGATACACAATAGAAAAAAACAACCTCTACCCGCCAGCTGCACATTTGATGTACAATATAAAAAAAATCAAATTTATGTAATTATTTTTGAAGATAAAAAACATTAAATAGTAAACATTGTCACACACATTTCACACGAGTTTTTTTCCAAGCTATTGCGTCGTCTATCCCCACTTTACGGTATGTATCTCTACCGGTCCTAGCGAAGACGAAAATCTATCGGAATCGGTCGGCTATTCCAGACTTAAGTCAGAGTGACAGTTTGTAATTAAAAAGAAATGTCATATACCGTTTGACTGAAATAAAAGTAGATATAAGGAAACACAGACACGCACACATGTGTATGCAAACATGAAATGGAGGGGTACGATAATAGGGGAATACAGATGAGTTCATATCGGGGGGACACCGGGTACCGAGACCGAGGCTTCAGTGCAAAACGTTGAAAGCTAGTATGCAGACGTTTGCTTTAAGGAATTGCTCCGCTATTTTGGTAATTGATGTATAATGTATTAACATTGAACTGAAACAAAACTATAAAAATTGTAACTAAAATAAAATTCTCACATTTAAAACGAAACAAAATATTATAATGAACTATACAAATAAATTTGCGCGTCTTTGTACGAATTATCCTTCGCATACCATAACACAATCTGTATTTTTTTCTCGACAGCTAAGGGCATTTTATTTTAATATTTGCGAGTTTGCTCAGACACAATCTAAGTTCACGCTCTAAAGATACGGAACGAATGCCATGTGCGCATGGTGTTCGCGCTCTCGGTTTACCCACACCACCATAAGACCGGTGGTGTGGGGGGCCACATTCTTGAACTGTTGTATACATACATACATAGGTACATGTTTATGTGTGTGTATTTGAAGATGCATATTAACTTTTAAATACGACAATCTGTATACCTATAATATTCTAGTGTTTAATAATATAAGTTACGAGCAAGCGAAAATTGGCTTATTATAAAACATCAACAACATCAACTGTTCCGTAAGTACTCATTCTTTATACATTATGTTTCCCATCTATAGTATTCCTTTATCTATGACAGAATCTGTGAATAAAACCGAAGCGCTGTGACAGAACCGAATATCGTCTACCTCCACCTACTCACACCCCCTTGTGTCTACCCGTCCCGCGAGTAATATAAATTGCGTGAGGTTCTATTTGTTAGTAAACGCCCCTCTTAAGGACCCTATATAGTGGATCGGAAATGTAATATTGGTTGCATAGCGCATAATTGAATAAGTCAAGGAAGTTGAATAAGTCAAGGATGTCCGAGTACTTATTACACATAGGGTATGTATAATAAATATTTAAAATAATAACTCAATATCTAAGCGAATAAAAATTCATTTATGACCAAATATTTACACATTTGTAACCGCGGGAAATTTTTTTACCAGAACAACAATTCATTGTAATGTGGGTTGCCTAATTTTAATTAATTTTATATTCATTTAAAACAAAGAAAAGAATAGTTGAACGAAAAATAAGTGCAGAGCGGGGTAGCTTTTTATTCAATTTATAACGTGAACTAAAGCAAACAAATCTGCTACAAAGGATTTTTGAGAAAACTTGTTTTTAATATTTGGCATATTAATTTGGTAGTTTTCTTTAATCAGATCAATTTTTTTCTTCTAAATTTGATTATTCAATAGGGTAGATTACTAAATTCTTCGTAAGTTGACGTTGAAAGGTTTTCTCCAAATTTAAAATCAACTAAAATATCTTGCATCAAAAATCTCCTTTTTCTCAACTATTCACATATCCACTGTATAGGACCCTTAAGACAGACGTTTTACTTCCATTCCATGGCAAACCTTTATCAATATAATTTTTGATCTCGCGGTATAATAAAACAGTAACCAATATTAAAATACCGTATTGGTAGACAAATGTATTGCTATATAGTCTTTCGTTTTATTACGGACGTGTTATCTTTTAAAACAGAAAGTGTTCCCTCGCGGAAAAGTTCTAGTTCTACTGAATTCTTTTTATGTTTCTTTTTAATGACAGAAGTTTCCATTATATCCTTTGTTATTAAGCAACTATTGTAACATAACCACAGCGATATAGAAAAAGCCATCAACGTGAAAGAAAGAAGGCACTCGATTCATCCCTCGTCTAATCTAATCCCCTGTCCTCTGCGTCGATTGCCGAGCCGCAGACTCATCGTGAAAGCCTGTCACGTTCTCGATGAACGAAAAAAAGTAGTCAAAAGGAAAAAAACGGAAAATGGGGAGGAAAAGTAGAGAAAACAAACGTAAAATAATAAATAATTTCACGTACAATTTCCCGAAGTAATCTCGAATAATGCGAGGATTTGCTTCGCCGACTGAGTGGAGAAGAGTAGTTTAGCGGATGACGTGACGGGCAGATACGAGCTGAAGTAAGAGGGAAAAAAGGAAAAAGGGAAATTCATATGAGAAAAACGATTATGTCTTTTTAGCTATTTCATCACTGCACACATACTCTTGAACAGAATAATAAATGTTTCAATTATAGTTACACAATTATTTACACATTTAAACAAGGAGACTAGGGATACTCATTTCATTGATAGTATATGAAAATACAGAAGATTTGTCAACCTTGTTTGATATTCTTATAAGAATGTAAAAACAAATAAAATAGTGAGAGATGCAGACAAAACTGACGATTAGAAAGACAAGGATTACTCATCAGTAGGCTTCGGATAAATATGCATTAAAAAAGTACAAAATATGCATGCAAATATGCATCTAAAATATTAAAAATATGCATTTAAATATGCATTAAAAAATCGTTTATTAGATTTAAATAAAACGTTTTTTAAAGGTTATATTTGTCTATTTACAATAAATTTACAGATTTTTACTATTACACTTCACTATGACATGATGTAATAAATTGTCAAATATAAATTTACGCCTATTATCACCTAAAATACTTTTAAATTTTGAAAAACATCGCTCCACGTCACATGATACAATAGGAGCGAATGATAAATCCACTATGTCAGTGAGCTTCAAATTACTGGGAAGCAACAGCAGTTTCCTCATTTTGTAAACCCTAAGAAATATTTTTCAAAATTTGATATCCAGTATTTTTATCTAAAACTGACGAAATTTTTTTTGGAAAACTACCATTTTTTAATTTACTTCACCTATCAAAAACATTTTCAACAATTTGTATGCTGTTTTCTAAAGGTCTTCTAAGTCCCTTGGTTTCCAATTTCAAAATAGCCTCGGAAATACAAGTAAAATTTAATATAATGAAAATCAAATCTTCGCGCAATTCTCTTTGTGTTAAAGCGTTTTGAGCCTCCTATATGCTTTTCGCTTCTTCAGGATAGAAATCCTTCACAACACGGGCAATAAGCTCAAAATGTTGAGCGTAATAGTTTGCAGCTTCAATCCAGGTGCCCCATCTTGTAAGAATAGGGGACGGCGGAAGTGGAATCCCACCACCAGCAATTTCTTTGAACTTGGCAACGCGAGAAGGTGCATTTAAAAACACTTTCTTGGTCGATGATATTAACAAATTTATATTTGTATAAACGGAACGCACTAATTCGGCCACTCGATGTAAGCCATGCGCCGCCACACATGTAACGTGAGCCATTTTTGAATAAAGTATTTTCAAACCACTCATTGCTTTACACATATATGGAACAGCATCCTCATCAGCATCTGTTGGCCACAAAAAATTTAGCGCATCATTGAAAAATGTGGCCATTGTTGTATGGTTCACTTTTTCCAACACTTTTATTGTTAACAGATACGATTTATTTCTTTCTTCTTCAACTCCCGAAATACCAAAAACAAAATTTGCTATGCTTCTTTATTCTACATTCGTTGTTTCATCTAAAGATACCCAAATATTTTTATCTTTAGCTTTTTCTCGCAGCTTTTGTATTGTGGCGTTATATAATGGCAGAACATAGTTTTTTCGCATTGTAGATTCGTCTGGAATATTTTGCTGGGTATGTTTTTCCAAAAAGGTTTTTAATGCTTCATTTTTTACTTTCGCGAACGGTATGTCCGCTGAAATTAGAGCTTCACACAATTCCTCGTTAAATGGTGAACGACTGGGACCAAGTTTTAATATAGCTGGTACTAACATCTGCTGTTTACTTCCTAAACTTCGGTTCTTCTTTTTTTTTGGCGCTTAATGGTTTGTAAATGTTGCGTCACTTGGCACTTTTTTGTTGCTGCTACACTCACTTCACAGTATTTTCAAAACAGCACACTTCCATAAGTTGTAAAATCGCTGAAGTCTTTAACAAATTGGTTTAAAATTGCTCTAACTGATCTTCTTTCTTTCGGAATTTTTAACACTGGGATGTTCGCTTCTCAATATCAAACAACAAAGTTATGGAATATTCCAGTGCTTGCGTGTTGGGTACCTGATAATCGGTCATAAAAGCTGTTTGGAATTTACCCGTTGATTGAAGGAATATATAAAGATAGGCAACGCTATAGTAAAATTGCGTGTCTTTCCGTTAAGTCGTCCCGCAAACCCCTTGCCGAGAAACATCATCGCTGTCTTGGGCTGTTTCGAATCTCGGACCCAAACGACTGATGCAGTCGCTATAGATCTCGGATCCAGTTTTGGCTACGCTCAGTGCTATGTAGTGGCGCATCTTTATGTATTCCGTCAATCAACGATTTACCAAATATATTTTCGAAGGACGGTGACAGTTCTATTAGATTTGTTTATGTAATGCAATTCGAGAATAATAGGACTTCTATAAAAAGGCAACAGGACAGAAAAAGCATTCATTCATTCTTTCAGAATCGGTTATGTAAATACGTTTGTACCAAGTAACTACTCTTACATAAATCTGTCACATAAATATTCTTAGATAAATTTGTACATGCATAGTATTTTGTGTTACTGTGATTCAATAATTATAGTTTTATTGAATTTAGTTTATATATAGTTCCTTTGTTTGAAGAGTGTTCTTTAATTTCATTTCCAATTATATTTTTATTTGGTGTTTTAATTATAGACTGTTAAAAATAAATAGGGAGTGAATTATTTATTATATTTTGGACCCATAAAAACCATTACATTATGTAAAAAAAAAATTAACTGGGAAATATGCAGATAAAACTGAAAATGACAAATATGCACTTCAACTCAAAGATGACTTAATTACGCATTAGAATATGCAGTTATGCAAATGCATATTTATCCGAAGCTTACTCATCAGTATTTTTTTTTTGATCTGGGAATATTACGGGATTTCTATGTTATCTAAGTGAATTTAAGAAATGTAATATTTTATTCTTCCATATTTGATCCATTAACGATCACGTATTTATTAAGTTCTCAAAAAATTCCTCCAACTCTTCCTTTAATGTAGTTATCCGAAGAAAAACGCCACCCCCTTATGTACTTTTTTTTTAATTAAGGAAAGAGATAATAGTCACTTAGTGCCAAATCTTGTCTGTATGGTGGATGTTGTTCCATGTCAACATGTCAACTTCACAATTGTAATGAAGCATCATAATCTTGTAATCACAGTTGAAGGCTTTTAGTTTGGTTTGAACTTTCTGAATACCTCCTTATAGTCTTATCCTTTTTTATGTATTCACTCAGTAAGATTCCTTCCATATCCCAAAACACCGTTACTATCAGCTTTCCTGATTAATTCTGCGTTTTTGCCTTTTTTACGATGGATATTTCTTGTGGACTCTCTGCATATTTTGTCTGTGGATTGCAGTGACACACCCACTTTCCATTACCTGTTATAATTTTTGGAAAAAGGTTCTCGTCGTCAAGCAACCCAACTCAGTTTTCTTCACAAATGTGTTGTCGAAACAATTGTTATTCCGGAATAAACAATTTGTTTGCTTTTGTATATGGTTAGAACGCAAGACCCAGTTTTGTAAAGTTTGGAGAAAAAACCGTTTCATGTTTTTTTGTTTCTTTTGACAATTCCTGTTTGTTAGCACGCATAGTTCCGCCCAAAGACGTTCTTTTTACAAGTAATTTTTTTGTAAGTGTCATACTCGTGAAAATATTATCGGTGGTTATATTTCTTCCACGCCCTAAATACGAGTCAGCAAGTTTGAGTACTACGAACTTGTTCAAAGGTATTGATGCTAGGGTCTCGTCTTTACATTTTATGCCAAATTTATATCGCTTGTTTAAAAAGTATTGCGTAAATAGACAGCTAGTCTTTGTTGGGAATAATTGTTCGTCAATGGTAATGTTTGCGTCAGCCGTATAACAGGCATGACTATTTTCAAGAAATTTATTCCTTGAATGAGAAATTAACGCAAACTTATCAGTTGTAGACGTTGACTATGTTTAGATTTTTGTCAAACCGTATAAATTGGCGGGAAAAAAACTGGGTCCTCATTTCTTGGACCATAAGTATGAAGCCTTCAAAGATTTTGCTTTATAGTCTCCACGTGCATACATAATTGCCGGAAAGCGCATAATTTTGACTTTGTTGTTATCCACTCTTTTGACAAAATTCGAAATGTCTCGTTTCATTGCAAAAATATTTTATCAGACTTTCATCACCAGGTGAAATGAGCAACTTCCTTACCTAGCATAATATTTCTCTTGGCGTAGGTATTGGTCCTGGCACATCTTTGAATATAATAGAAACTGGCGATTCACCACTACTTCCACCTTATTACAGTGCTTCCCATATGGTATACGCAAGAAATATTTCCACTTCCATCGTCTGAAAGTTCGATGTCGATGCGTTCATCAAAATCCGAAACTGCATTCTTTCTTTCACATAATTCATCCTTATTTCTATCAGAATTGGTGTCAAAAGAGTCCTCATTTATGTTGTTTTTAGTATGTTCAGAAAACTTCCTCTTTTGAAAGTACCGTCTTGTGAAATAAAACACAAATTATGTTTTCAAATACACATTTATTTTAAAACTCGGTGTGCGTTGATATAATGGTGTCGCTCTACATCAATACATACGATTACATGTAGATATTTGACATACCACGGGAAATACAAACACAGGTATACCAGAAAGTGGTCAAGCCATCAATAATATATCCTGAATCCTGAACCTTAACAAAACCGAGCAAATGTAAAGTAAAAGCTACTGTGATGAGATTCCTGAGTAGAATAAAAGGAATCACAAGAAGAGATCGAGTAAGGAATGAGTCACTATTGGCCGAATTAAAGACAAAACTCATAGATTTGGTGATCGGAGAAAGGCAGTTGGGTTGGCTGGGTCACATACATAGGATGAAAGAAAATAGGTTAGCAAAAAGTTTATGAAACCAAAGTACAAGGAACGAACAAGCCAGGACGACCACGACTAGAATGGGAGGAACAAGTACTCAGTGGAGTGACACTAGGCGATTGGCGCAAGATATAAATGATTGGAAATACAGAAAGAACATGAGTATTAAATATGCAGGTTTGGTCTGTTTTTACCTTGTATTCGAGCTAAAGTCCGTGTATTGAAACGAACGTTGTTGCCAGTATTTATACACATGTGGGCAGTGGGTCGTACTGGGGTGCGTTCAGAAATGTTGGATATGATACTGTCATGGTCAGTATCATATTTTATGACGTCATCCACTTGGTAAACATGGAGCGCTTTACAATTCTGAACGCCGTAGAGTGAGTCGAGTTAGTTTATGACAAAAGTCAAAGGTCAAAGCTAAGCATTGCACAGTTAGAGGTTATGTATGAAAAAATAGTCATCGAAGAAATAAGTCGAAAATTAAAACTAATTAGAACAATGGATCATAATCGTAAAAATTTTTTGGATCTAATTAAAATTGTCCAAAAACAAACTGTTCAAACTCCCAGAAATACACATTCATATGATATGAAATGCCATGAAATTATAATTATAACCTTAAAAACACTCAGAACCGCGCTTTAAATACCCCGACCCGAATGCGCATAAATCGCCCGCTATTAACCATCGCAAATAGATGGGTGAAGGAAGGAACACTCCGAGCGTCGCACCAATCATTTCTGAACGGCAATGACGTCATAATTTTGGGACATCTTTATGTTTCTGAACGGCAAGTGTGAAATTGGAATGACACTTGGATAACATTCTTTCCTTTCCTGAACGCACCCCTGTTCGATGCTCGACGACAGGCCGATACGATCATTACGATCATAAGATTCCAATATAATGCATGTGTACATGTTGCAGGGGTTGTTATCTTCATTTTTAGGTACTATTTCCATTCGTAATAATCTTAAAAAAAGTATCTTAAGTTAATATTATAAGAATTCCTTCAGATTTATTATTTTTATGATTGAATTTAATATGGTTTCGCTGAAGGTCTATTTGTCGGCTCGCGTATGTGTATCTGTTTGGTAGGTACGGTTTGGCAACTCCTTTCGTGTTATGTACGGAAAGCCGCATGCAAGATAATCGTAGGCCAAACCTGTATGTGCTATACAACATTTGTATGTATTTGTATTAGTCCTACACCTAAAGGTAATTGGATATAATAGATTAAATAAATAAATAAAAGAGATACATATGAAGACATGAGGAGCCATTGACCACCATGATGCGCAGATATCAGACACCGCGGTTCATACGCATAGAAGGGAGATCTCAGATTGCCCCGATACATAGCTCTCTAGCAGGGCCGGCAAGCAGTGAACTCGGCCACTGAGATTGTATTCGTATTGAAGGCGTTCTGCATATACAGCACGTGTCAATTTTCATTAGCCATAGGCGATTAATCCATACAGTACGTGGCAACATAGTACAGTACCCCTTCCTTCCTTTCCAAGGCTAGCAAGACCGATGCATGCACGTAAATAGAAGTTAGCGTGGTTAGCGGCAGTACCTATTCGACCACCGACTTGGATGTTTGCAATGCGTTCGGAAATAATATTTACGAGTTGAAACGATTTGTTTTTCTTTCTCTTTTCAGTAAATGCAGCGTAATTCTAATAAAATTAAAAAATAACCATAATAAAATAAAAAATAACCCTATTAAAATAAATAAAAAATGATTCTGAAAATAATAATATACTACACAAGGGGCTCAAAAATTCCTCCTTGCACAGCAAGACATTGCCCTAGGCGGTCGTAGAAATTTACTCTTACGTTTTCTAACATATGAGCAGTTACTGAATTAGCAGCGTCAATTATTTTTTTCTCTCAAGGCAACTATGTTTTCTGCTCTACCAGCTTCATGGGTATAAACAATATTTTTTAAATATCCCCACAAAAAAAAATCATTTGGAGCGAGATCAGGCGATCGCGGAGGCCATTTGATGTTTCCCGTTCCAGTAATAAGACGGCCAGGGAAAGTATTCCCTAGAAATTCCTTTACCCTGACTGCATTATGTGCTGGACAGCCATCATGTTGAAACCAAACGATTTCCTGATTTATTCCAGTGTTTTGAATGGCGGGAAGTATTTGATTTTGCAATAATTCGAGGTACTTGTCAGCATTTAATATACCATCAATAAAAAACGGTCCTATCAAATGATCACCTAAAATACCTGCCCAAACGTTTACTTTTTGAGGGTATTGGGTGCGGTTTGCAAAATGCCGGTGTTCATTTTCCGTAGCCCAATATCGAAGAACAGAGGGATTGTGTTTTCCGTGCAATGGAAAAGTTGACTCATCGGTGAAGCAAATACTTCTAACGAAATTGTCGTCTGGATGTATTTTATCAATAACGGATTCACAAAACTCCATTCTTCGAAAATGGTCCTCCGGAAATATTTCTTGGGTTTTAGAATACTTAAAACATTTCAAACCATTACGTTTCCAAATACGTGAAACATTTTTGTTACTTATACCCAAATTCTCGGCAGCACTTCTAGTTGATATCGTGTTGTCTATTTCGACAATACTACAAACTAATACATCCCGCCGTTCACTTTCCTCAATTTTTTGTGGGGATATCTCTCTAGGTTTGCATTTCGTGCAGTTATTCAGACAGAAACATTTTTCAAATGTATTAATAATATTATAAATTGTTTGTTTGCGAGGTACAGGACGGTCTGCAAAAGTCAGCGCAAACATATTAATGCACGTTGTTGCAGAGTTATTACCATAGAACCATGTTACTATCTGAAGCTTTTCAGCGGGTGTATAGAGACTCATTATAAATTAATTTTACTGAATGCTTTTATTGCAGACCGCAACGTATTCGCAGCTAAACAGTGAATGTAAAACCTCGGTGGTGAGTACTGGGAGATGGGGATCGTAGAAACTCGATGTCGCGTCGGTTGTTGCCGGCACTGGTGACGGATAGTAGGGGCACCATGTTGCAACGTATTATATGTATACGTATAGATCGCACGCAAACGTTGAATCCCTATAGCTAATGAAATTTGACACATGCGGTATATGCCGAAAACAGTTTTGAATACACAAGTATAAAATGTCTACAAGTAAATGTGATAAAATGGAAGAAACATTACAAAAACTATATATTGCATAGAAACAAAAGAAAACATTCAGATATAAAAACAGGAAACATAACTAAAGTGAGACAAAAATGTTTATGCCTTAAGTCATTAACAGTATTTCAATTTAGTTAGTTTAGTTAGTTAATGTAAGAGGAGAAGTCCCAGTACTTCATGTAAGCAAAATTCCGGGAACTCATTTACTCAGAAATTAATTAATTCCTCAATTTAACGGTAGATATACTACATATTGATATTTGAAATTACGGTATTCAACGGGGAATGTTAATATAAGATCCATTTAAAAATGCTTATAGTTTGAGTAAATAATTAATTTTGTCGCATTTAAATCAAATTCAGTCAATTCAATATATCTGTTTGCTTCTCAATTAAGCTTTTAGAGAACTATAGCAGCTCTTTAGTTTTGCTTTAGCTTCGAATGTTTTTCTACCTGCTCAGAACACTTTCATCCTTATAATCGCTTTTCCTTTCCAAGACATTTTCCTGGTTTTAATTATGTAGAAATGGAAAGAGTAGCAATAGAAATCGATTATATTTACAAATATAGATGGAATTCAAAGAATCGAAGCCACCAAGTCTACCGGAACCCGTTCGTGCAAGGTTATTAACCTTGCATATTTAAATACTAATTGTAAATAATACTTAATAGAAAAAAGTTTGTAAATATTTGAATAATAAAATATGATTGGAGTGATGTAATTGGATTATTTTATCATATTTTGAAAGTTTCTGACATTGCAAAATACGCCCGAACACAGGCGATTATCATACATTGATGCACATATATTTTACCTACATTTCACGTCCGGATCTTTTCAAATGCAGGCGTTCCAAACGTTTTCAAATTGAACAATTGTTCTTTGTAACTTCTCATTCCATTTTATTCACGTTTTCTCTGTCTTTTTTACCATAAAAATCTCGGTCGTAAAATGTGTTCCATAAACTTTATTGTCATCCGGATTGTATCGACTTTTACGGGGGATGATGACACAGGATACCAGATTTAGCATATACACCGCGAATCCGGGGCTATAGAGGATTTCCAAAAAAAAAAAAAAAGAAAGAAAAAAGCGTAAGCGAAAAAAGAAAACAGAAAGAGTTACGAGATGGAATCGCTCCACGTTGCGGTGGCATTACGAGAGAAGGAAAAAAGGCTGAGTAAAAAAGTTTGCAAAAACTAATGGAGTCGTGTATGTGGGACACGCGCGCACCAGGCGATAAATTCCGTAAAAATCTTTACATGAATTGATGGGCTCCCGAAAGAAAAACGTAATCTGTTTGAATCCATCTGCGTCGCGAATATTCGATGTTGCTTTATATTTAGTTATGGCGGTAAATCAAACGGACAAAAAAATCGTCCCTTTTTCGGTCGGTTTTATGACTCCACCGACATGTTATTTAAGGATATTATTTATAAATGTAATTTTTGGGGAAATCTCAATGAACTAGAGCCACTTTAACCATGTAATACACTATATTATACGACAGGATGATGATATAGTACCTACATACGTGAACCTACCGTGCGCAGGGTATGCAATTAAATTCTTATTTGCAAATAAGACTAGTGGATGGACTAACCGGTGATTTTAAATGATATCTCTGAGATGAAATGTTGACAATTGTCATCTGTCGTGTTGCACTTTGACTGCTTGACTGTATTAATCGTGAAATAGTTATTTACGAACCAAGTGCGGGAAGACTATCATTCCGCATGAGCGCTTCCTTCGGCCGCTTTTAATTGCGCGAATGCGTAAAAGATGTCTGAACCCAAGTGGTTTCTACAATCTTTTTTGGGCGAGCATTAAATTAAAAAAAATTTTATTCTTTAAAGTGATTAGCATCATACCTAACCTTAAATAGGTTACCTAATTAACTTAAGCATTTCATGTACGTATAGAGGAAACGCGTTATATTCAATTGTACGTCATACTAGATCCATGACGTCTCGTCTTGTTTATGTTGCCGGATCTATTTTTATTTCTGTCAGTGACATTTGATATAACCAAAGATAGTTATTTATTATACAAGGGAAAAAAGTATGAGATTTTAGCTCGAGGTAAGGTTTATCTCCCGACGCGAAGCCGAGGGAGTTACATTACCGAGAGCTAAAATCTAATTTTTTTCCCGTGTATAATACACTATTTTTTTTTTGTGATGGGAAAAACGACGATTTAATATTAAAAAAAACACGTAAATACTATATATTAGTCACAAAATCAATCGATGTGACATTTCAAGTGACATTACACATGCGTTGCTATGGAAACCTGTAAAATAATCAAATATCTGTCAATTTAAGCGGGCAAAAAGTGAGCACTTTTTTCCCATGGGCAAAAGTGATTACTTTATGCCCGGGTTGATAAAGTGACATTTTATTACCGTCAAGAAGGATAAAATGTCAACTTTTTTTCCCGTCACAGAAAGAAAAAAAATGAGGTGTGGCCACCACACGACTTTCTTATACGTATGAGCGTTTCAAACTGTACAATTTTAAGAATTTTTTTAATACAAAACTTATTCAAAATCCTACTGTAGTACTTTCATTGTCTTAATAAATCGCTATAGAATGCATACTTTGCAAGATATTATCAAAAAAGTGCTCCTCGCTAAGAGTAAAAGTGCTACTTCCGGTCCGAATTTTGAAATTTCATATATACAAAAAATATTGCAAATCCAGTTTTAAATACTTTTGTACTCTTGATAAATATATAAAGAATGCATAACTTACGACATATTTGCAAAAAATCGCTATTCGATAAGTGTAGAAGTGGTACTTCCGGTCTGAATTTTGAAATTTTTTTTATACAAAAGATATTGAAAATTATGTTTTAAATACTTTTATACCCGTAACGTACTTGTCTAAAAAGCATGACTTGCAAAATATTCGCAAAAAACTGATTTTCGATAAGAGTAAAAGACCTACTTCCGGTAGGAATTTCGAAAAAATTTTTAAATAAAATTATTCTCAATTTTAATTTTAAGTATATATGAATTCTTTATAAATTTGTTTAAACTTAGTAGTTGACGAAATATTGGCAAAATTCGATTTTTTCGCTGAAGTAAACTGCTACTTCCGGTCTACCGATTTTATTGAAAAACTAATCAGATCTCAAGAGGGAGATTATACACGTAAATACAACATTTGGAATTGATATCTACAGCGGTTTGGCTGCTATCGTGGTCACACACACACACACACACACAGAGAGAGAGAGAGAGAGAGAGAGAGAGAGAGAGAGAGAGAGAGAGAGAGACATTTTTTAAAAACCACTTTTTTGGTATCAGGGGACTGCGAAACGTGGACATCTGCAAAAATCTCGAGGTCGAAAATTTTCATCATCACAATACTTCCTTATACTACTACGTATAAGAAAGTAAAATTATTCACAATATAATAACTATAACGTAATATATTTTTTCTACTCCCATACTTTAATTGTATTATTAGATATGCCGAACTTGTACTTTAATGATGTCCATTACGATACAGATTTTCATTATAATACAAGTTTATATCCAATAGAAATACAGATTTTTCATTACGATACAAGTTTATATCCAATAGGAATGCGACATTCCAATATTCAAACAATATTCAATATGGCGACTACATATCTGACAGATATACAAATTAAATAAATGTGATAGTTCTCTGCAATTTACAAGTAAGTACTTAAAATTTGTGGTTTTTTGAAAATATAAACGGTAAAAATGAGGGATAATGGTAGTGAAATGTAAAATTTGAGTCCACCAGAAATTATGGAACATGCCTTAGTTACCACGAACAATTTATTACCAGCTAAAATCGGAAAGGTGCATAGAAAATTTTAACCTCAATTTATGAAATGGAATGTTCAAAAAATAATGTTTTATTATGGGGTCGTAGAAAAAATAGTGTATGCAACTCGCATTTAATGGCTATTAAGACACTCGTATTCATTATAATACTCGGCTTCGCCTCGTATTGTAATTTTCTTACTCGTGTCTTAATAGCTATCATTAAATGCTCATTGCATAATATACTATTGTAATTGAAATGCTCTAAGTGTGCAATTTTCACAGTCGTCTCGACCGGGGAGTACTCCTTGCTGGTCGTGTGATGCATGCGCGAAATATGTCACTTTATAGGCGGTGAGTTCAAAAAACTAATTAATTGCATAGCTACATAATTGATGTATTACAGGCCTCGCTTCTGACTGGATATGAAGTTTTTTGCGTGATCGGTAACAATTGTCTATGGCTTTATATATATATATAATATAAATGGTATGCGAAAGTCTTTCAGATCGGAATTAATGTAAGTGACTATGGGTGTCTCACATAGGCTTCGTTTTAGGTCCTGTTCTTTTTCTTTTATTTAATACACCAACGACTTGACTTGACCTACATATAGACACGACAAAATATATATCTTAAAAAAGTGTTTTTGCATGGTGTTTTGTGAGTTCTTGCACTTTAAATTTAAATTTATATAGCATTACCTTTTTGTGTTACTGCCACATACTTATAAGCCTTTGTTTTTTATACTGTTTTGCAACAAAAGAACTGGATGGTTGTAAAGCATCCGCCCTATAGCCCAGATTTATCGCATTGCGATTTCTATACCTTTGGGGCACTACAAAAAGGCGCCAATTGCAAGCATTTTATACTCCTGCGCCTGACTGAAAACAGGTCAGGCGCAGGAGTATAAAATGCGTTGCCACAATTCTTAGTCACTCGATTGGTGAAAGAATGGGATATGTGCCTTTATTGTGTAATTTTTTATGGACCAAAGATGTGTTTCAGCTGAACATTTCTTTATTAATATATTATAATAATAATTATTAGGAATAATAGCCAATGTCTCAGCATATCTTAATAACTTGAATTGAAGCGTTATCAAACTTCAAAATCTTTTAAGGACAATGCAATTTCACGGCACTTATTTTATGTATATAATAACTGTGTAATTATAATTTTCCAAAATCGATACTCTTCTATTTAGTTTATGCACTCGGGCAGTCAAATGTAATAAGTAATAAATTAAACAGTTGGCGAAATAAATATTATTTCAGGAAATATTCTAGGAACTATTTATGTCGCCCTTGTATTGAAGACATTCATCCTGCAAAAATTCATCCATTTCCCTTTTATGTCCACATAATTTGTACAACATAAAACTCCCTCTAGCTATATTCTTTTTATTACCGAGCCGTCCTCAAAGCACAATATGTTATTACAGCTCGTGCTTACTTACTTACTTCCCCACTAGATGTCGACGAGGTCGATAACCCCTCCGTATCGCACTAGGTGGCGCCAGCGTGCGCGCACGGTTTGTCTTTGTTACGTCAAGGTCAAAACCACACACGATAATACCATCGATGCAATCTTCTAAGCGAAGAGAGGAGACTTCAGCGATTCTATGACAACTCAAACAACTGTATCGGAACGAGGGAAATTCAAACTCCCTCGGTTGATTTTTTCTCGTGTTTTTTTTTGCCCAAACTGGTTTTAATTATACCGCCATTCGTAAATAAGAGGTATCATAATTTCGGTCATTGTGAACGAGAATGTAACATGAAAGACTTGTAATTACATGAAATTATATACATTAATCGTAATGTTTAAATTGCCGGGGAATTAGACCCAATTACTGTCGGTTATTATTTAAATTGCGTAATACTTCCCTCGGTATTTCGAAGGCTGTGTGTTAATTTAATAATTTAATTATCGAATATTATTCTTCTTTATTTGTAATATCATTTTCTTTTGTTCGTGTTTTTTTCTCCTCACTAATGAATGCATTAGGTGTTTTGTAATAGTGAACGTTCCTGTTGTTGTATCATTCAACGTGTCTCGCCTCCTTTGAAAGTCGATATTATAATTTATAATTAAGCGCTACAGTAACTTCGTACACAATAATTGCTTCTTTTTTTTTCAGTGTTTTTCTTTAGCTCTTTAGCTTTTTTATGTTAATTATATGGGTGTTATTATGCAAATGCATGTATGTATTTACATACTTAAGTATTAACTGTTTTTCTTTTATTTTTTTAAATACTGGACAATAATAATAAATGATAGCAGCGTATCTATATATTGCTAATTTAAACATAAATTGCTCATCAAAAATGTTTTTTATTTTCAAAGATTTTGTTTTCTGTCTTTATAATACCATGTAAAATTATTGAACGTCATTTAATATGGATAAGAGGAAATGAAAATTAAAGAAGGAGCAGGGTGTACCTCAGGGTTCTGTACTTGGTCCTCTCCAGTTTTTAGTATTCGTAAATATTCTAAATAAATCACTTGTAATATGTGGATGATGTAACTGTTATTTTGAATTATCTGTGATGGGTACGAAAGATGATATATGATATGATAACATGCTGTCATGAGAAAACAAATACAAATTTTCTCGTATATAATCAATGTAAAATCAAAATTTGAAGTGCAAAATAATAGGTGTAACTTTTCATAGTCATCTGGGTTATACATACCATACTGATTATCTCAGAAAGATGCTTTGTAGTACTTTCCCTGCAATATAGCATACTATACTGTTTTACTTTCTTATACGTAGTATAAGGAAGTATTGTGATGAAAATGTTCGACCTCGAGATTTTTGCAGATGTCCACGTTTTGAAGTCCCCTGATACCGAAAAAGTGGTTTTTAAAAAAATGTCTGTGTGTCTGTCTGTGTCTGTGTCTGTGTGTGTGTGTGACCACGATAGCGGCCAAACCGCTGTAGATATCAATTCCAAATTTTGTATTTACGTGTATAATCTCCCTCTTGAGATCTGATTAGTTTTTCAGTAAAATCGGTAGACCGGAAGTAGCAGTTTACTTCAGCAAAAAAATCGAATTTTGCCAATATTTCGTCAAATACTAAGTTTAAACAAATTTATAAAGAATTCATATATACTTAAAATTAAAATTAAGAATAATTTTATTTAAAAAGTTTTCCGAAATTCCTACCGGAAGTAGGTCTTTTACTCTTATCAAAAATCAGTTTTTTGCGAATATTTCGCATGTCATGCTTTTTAGACAAGTACGTTACGGGTATAAAAGTATTTAGAACATAATTTTCAATATCTTTTGTATAATAAAAATTTCAAAATTCGGACCGGAAGTACCACTTTTACTCTTATCGAATAGCGATTTTTTGCAAATTTGTCGTAAGTTATGCATTCTATATAAATTTATCAAGAGTACAAAAGTATTTAAAACTGGATTTGCAATATTTTTTGTACATTTGAAATTTCAAAATTCGGACCGGAAGTAGCACTTTTACTCTTAGCGAGGAGCACTTTTTTGATAATACCTTGTTTACAAGATATTATCAAAAAAGTGCTCCTATAGAGATTTATTAAGATAATAGAAGTAGTTAGAATAGGATTTTGAATAATTTTTGTAAAAAAAATTCTTAAAATTCTATAATTTGAAGCGCTGTATAAGAAAGTCGTGTGGTGGCCACACCTCATTTTTTTAATTCCGCGGGCCGCCAAGTAGGGCCATATGTACACTATGCAATATATGATGACATTTATTTTTGTCAAATTTATAATATAGGTTATGTACATAATGTTATGTGTATACGCACTGATATGCATGCACCTGTTCAATATTTTTACATCAAGATTTATGTCTTCAAATATTTTTAGTAAATTTCCGCAGTTACTTTGGAATATTTATATTAAAATATGACAATAATATTTACATATTGGCCAAGGAAGTTAGTTACGTGCATGATACCTAAAACTTATACAAGAGATTTACTTAATATTTTAATAGTTTTTCATGTTTACATTGAGAACTGAAGAATATATTGCCAAATAACACAAACAGTATAGTATGTTTTCTAATGTACAACAACTTTAAAAATATTTATACATTCCTTATTAAGTATTTTAACTAAGCAAACTTCAAATTATGCACATGTTTCATTTATTATTCGCTGTTACTATCTTTATCACAATCACTTGCAGTTGAAATTATAAATAGCTCCACGATATTGTCAATTAAACCATCTAATAGACTCATTTTTTCTTCCTCCTTAATTACATATTCAATATACACTTTCTCCATTTAGCACTATTATAATTAGCTAATGCAGTCAATAGTAATTATTTAACTTTAGCCATTTTAAAGTTTCTATTATTCGCAACAACATACCATGGGATTTAGTTCACAGTGGTAACCTCAACACGTATTTGTTCTTTGCTGTTGCAATTTCATCAACAACATGACGATTGAAATTGTGGCGATGTTGTTTAATCAAATCCAGTAAAACTGGTCTACTCATTTCAAGATGTAATGGTATTTATTTTGATTGTAGCCAATTCTTAATGCCCTTATTTTTAGATGATGCACTTGGAATCTTCTCAACTTTGCGAGAATGGTAGGGCGTGTTATCCATAATAATAATGGCATAGTCTGGTAATTTTTCTAAAACAGCACTGAACAAATTTTCAAATACAACCAGAATTCGCCAGTAGTAACCAGTTCTTTTGCTTTGGAAAACTAACAATTCACCTTCAACAAGCCCATCTTCAGATCCTTTGTGCTTTTCCCTTTTCATGTTGGATTTTTCAAACCTCTCTATACACCATCTATAAATGCTTGCCTGCGGTTATGTACAACATCAACCCAAACGTTTGATTGTGTGTGCCCGTCATTTAACCACGGTTCATCCAATAAAATATCTTTTTGTTGGACTGTATGATTTAATAGCAGTTAAATATCTATATCTCCAAGTACTTATCTCACTACGCTCTATCAATAATAATAATAATAATAATGTATTTTATATACCTATTCATCGTAAACATAAATATATTTTACTTGAAATTAGTCTTTTTCATTAGTAGGTATAATCATGAGCAGCTCATTTGAGGTATATTAGAATGGTTTTGAATTTTGCTAAAAATTTTATTAAGTGCCAGATTGTTAAAAAGCTGTGTATTACTTTTTTACACCATTTTTACATTTTCGTCAAAGTTATTGACTAGTGAACGTCTACCTGAGCTTTGCTTGGGCTGAGTAAGCGCTCCATTGGACTTATATTCCTTTATAACTTTAAAAACTACTACTGAAAAAAGGATGTAAAAAAAGCGTGGAAAATATACAAAATGCAACTGTCAAATGACTAGAAATGAAGGTCAATTTAATTGAGTGTCATTTGGACTCGAAAAGAACCAGTCGAATTGCCCACCTTTAGCGCTAAAATTTGAAGGTGGTCCGCGGAATTAAATGCCAGAATATAGTAACCCTAAAAAGTGTTTATTAGGTACCGTATATGCCTTTGTACATTCTGGTATAAAGTGTGGTGTATTATCCGACAAAAGAAAATTATAAGACCACGTTGCACTTCATGTCGCGAGTATTTTGGGTAATTGAACAGTATGCCGCTTCCGTTTCTATATATCTCTGAATTAATATTTTTTTCAATGAGAACTCCCAGAATTTTGCCCACCGTGCTTACAATTCCCAAAAATGGAAGTTTGTTCTTCTGATGTTAAAAGATTTTTGCAGTTACACTTGCAGTTCGGAATCTCACGTCTGATTATTATCGACTTTAAACGTTCCTGTTGCCGAACAGATCTCTTCCACATCACATGGGATCTAGCTGTTTTTTCGTCTTCGACGTGTAGAAATTTGATTTGTTTACAAAGTTTCTTGTGTGTTCTTATGATCAGCCTTAGGAGTACTAATCACTGCAACGGGTGGTGTTTTTAAATTTATTAAACCTGAAAGCCCAGCCTCAGTCTAAATCGGAAGTTGGGTTTTTTCGTTTTTATTTTTTGAAAAATTAGTCTTCTCAAGTTGTTGAACGATGAATGTTTTTCGCTTCGTTTATTTTTTTTTGAATTCTTTTCATCGCTGGTGAAGCTTTCACATGAACTTTCGCTTACAACAGGAGAAGAATCAGACCAATTCTCCGTATCTGTATTTGCACAATAATAAAGTTTACCTTTCGGTTATTCATGTCATACTAACCTAGACAATTTGGAAAGGTATTTTCCAGCTGAACATTTTTGAATAGAATGAGATCGATATTTTGCTTTTGTTGCAGAATATTAAACTTACCACCCATAAATAATTAACACTACACACGGGCACTAGTTGTGAGGTTAGAAATTAACCTGTAATAATCGACCGTCGTATTCTTATAGTTTCGTATGGATACTTTTCTTGCGTTGAAGCGGGCTTACTAACATGAAGGTCGTCTATCTAGATGAGGCGCTTGGAATTTTTTTCAGCATATCTGATTGAATCAGAATATAGAGCTTAACGTGCTGGATAGATGGCGCAAAATATCTCAAAAGTGTCTGATGGTACTTAGTAACTTCTTGTATTGGACCGTCATTTCTTAGCGCAGTGTGCGAATGTTTTCGTTACATGTATTTATAACATCAATACTGTTTCTAATAGTTGATTTGGTTTAAGAATTAAGAATAATACCATTGAAAATTTTAAGTGAATTTAAATTTACATGAATTAAAGCACTTAAGTAATTATAAAAATTATTATTGGATTATTAAAAAAAAATATTTGAATATACAGACTATAACTTTTTTTTTTAATTTTGCTTACATTTAATAAAGAAAAGAAAACCGAAGAAGACAAATAAACATTATATTTAATCATCATTTTCTCAAGCGAAACGCTATTCACTGACACACTGTGACAAAATAAAAACACACACACACACGTTTCAAATGAGGCGCTAAACGTTTTATAGAACAACTGTAACATCATAGATCTATCTTCAGCACTAATGGTGAGACATTTATTAAGTTATGTCCGACGTCGCCGCAAAACCAGAAACTGTGACAAGACGCCAGATCCCCTTGTTCATGACGGCGGCTTAACATTTGAATTAATGATCAAAAGACTTAATTCCGACAAGCGCTTGACACTTCTGTACGGCATCAAATAATTAATAAAGGCAGAACGGAGTCGTTTAAAGACCCCCTGATAGAAGGGTCGGGCTTTATGTAGACGATGCCAACAGCAACAAACAAGACAGTATATTGAGAGTAGTCGGTCTGCGGGATAAGAAAATTATTACATTATTAGTAAATTGTGCATTAGGAAAATTAAATCCGTTTCCGTTGTGATAAGACTTTCTTTTTCGATACAGATACATGTATGTAAGTACATGTACATTATTATGATAATATTTATAAAAGATCTAAATATGAAAAGTGATACTGAAATGTACAATTTTTAGAAACGCAGTGCTGAGTATTAAGTGCAAGTGTTGTACTTAATGCGGTCAAATGTTGTGTTTGATATTTGTTTCGAAACTTATGTTTTGCTTAATGTGATAATTGATTTTAAATTTTGATTGTGGTTGCAATGAACGTAAACGCGTTTCATAACGTTTACCGGGAAAAACAATTTGCATAAGAATTTTAATATGAGCCGAAGCGAAAGTAAACATAAGCTAAATAATATATTGACGATATTAAAAGATAGAGTTAGAATAAAGTACAATATGCAGTTTTTTGAAAGTAATGACGTTTGAAGTGCCTCAATCATCGTGATTTTACCGAAGCTGACGCTAACCTGGAAATAACAAGAAAGCATACTGTAACGTTTTCGGGTTCCAATAAACAACTCGTGCAATTATTTATTTAAAAACAGTCTGTATATTTATATCACTTCTAATTATTTACAATATAAAAATATATAACTAAAGTATCACACTTAAACTACTACAATTTAAATTAACACTTGTATCTATTTATTTCTATTACTAATATGTCCGTCCTGTATATTTATATAACACGGCACTACTTATTTATTTCTACCGTACGACTTATATTTATTTCTTATATTTATTTCTAGGCGCGTCGGCTACCACTATTTATTTCTTCGCACTCGAGACTACTTAAGGACTTTCTTTCCCGAAACTATTCCGCAATTACTCCGCGATTATTCATCCATCGGTGCAACTACCTTTTTATATATGCGTTCGAAACATCTGGAACACACCAGATAAACGCCAGTGTTCTTCTCGATTTATGCAGAACATTCCACAGACATTCTGTCTCCTTGCAGTACGACGCAAACGGATGATTTATTGCTTTTTATTGCTTTATGATGTTTACCAGTCGTGTCGAGATGATTTACAACCTCTTTTTATTGTCGCTCGGATGTCTGCCTGGATGTCTACTGGTTTCGTTACAATACATTAGTATAAAATCTTATTAAACCTTACTCGAAGAGTTTTCCGTTTCTGTCTCCCGTTTGACCAATATAACATCGAATCCAAGCTAACCATTCCTAAAGAGGAGTTAATATTTTGATAAGTACTGTTTGCGTTCGTACTATTAGAAATTGCATCATTCTAAAATAAATAACAATTTAATGGTTATATATGTATATGTTTTTAAAGACAATCTTTACATTTCAGAAATATTTTGTCAGTTAATTACAGTATAAATACATTTTAATAAGTGAACACAACTTCAACAAATATTAGATTAGAAAATAGATTTACTATATTGACAAACGATTAACAATGCTTTTAATAACTTTAAATTAAAACATGACAAATATAACGTTTAATTGTTTTTTCTTTGATATGTGTGAATGTTAACTTAAAAATTAAAAGAAATACATTACACACTATATAATTACTATACACAAATATATAATTATATAAAGTTCTTAAAAACATAATTATTGAGTGATATAAGTTCACAGTATTTTCCATTATATGTATCATTTATTATCTTCCTATTTATTTCTTTAATATAACACAGCAACCTTTTTTTAAGAAAATAATGGGCGACTATTGAAAATAAATACAGTCCATTTACGCAGTGAAAATTATTTAAATTCAAGTTCAATTTTATTATTTGAATAAATAGAAGAAACAAATCGTATTTTCGACATAGTTAAGAACTCAAGCCCTGTGAACCTCATGATTTTAGACAGTATACTCGTTTTAATCTATACCTATAAATAAAACTGAAATGCTGTTTGTTGGTAAACGTAGTACTTGAGAACAGCTGCACGATTTCGCTATTTTTTAAAAAAATATGTTTATAATAGTCCGATTAAGGTTTTTAGGGAAAGAAAGATTGGAAAAGTTGCCCGAAAAATTCGGGAAAAACTGAAACTGCTTTTTTACTATAGGATTTTTGTATGAACTAAAGAACATAAGTCATGATTCGAATGATGGATATTCCTAATTCTTTTTTTTTTGTGTTCGTTATGGTCCTGGAAAAGTTTTCAGGAAAAAAATGCGGAACAATTACAAAAGAAAGTCGGAAAATTTGGACAAAATACAAAAATCATATTTTTTATGCACTCTCGATCGTAACTGACGACATGAATGACGTATTTGATTTATTCTTTTTTGTTTTCTTCAATATGTTCACGGGATGGAAAAAGGAGAAAAATCTTTGCATGTATATTGCATAATTGTTGGTGCGTCTGTTAGTGATTGTGTAACTTCTGAACGATTTGACCGATTTAAGTCATATTCACACAATATATTTTTTTTTACCGAGACGATGATTCGTTGCTTTGTTACGATACGATAGGTGGCGCTGTAATCAAGTTATTAACAAATTCAAGATTTATGGATCAAAATGACTCATATTTACAATATATGTTGGATTAGTGCCACCTAACGGAAAGGGCAGAACAACGTCTGCAGGGACAGCTAGTAAATAAATATTTGTATTTTGTAGAAAATAGACAAGCCGGTATCACACAGAAACATTTTAAAGTATCACATCATACGAAATTTATAACTTCCTGTTTAAATAAAATAACATTCTACAAAAGTGTTATATGAAATTAAAGAATTCAATATTTGGTTTTCTCTAAATTTAGTAGTTTCACTTTCGAAGCTTCTATTTTGCCTCTTATTCTTGCATTTTCTTATTGACTGTTTATCCCACATTTTGATTTTCTTGTGAGGTCGTTGTACAGGAATCTTTACACCTCCATATTATCTGGTGCTTCAAGCATGAGGAGGACAGTGAAAGGTATTTAACTGCTAGAAGTGATTAAAGTGACCACAGAATCGGTGATTTGCAGTTAACGATCAAAAGATCAGCAAGTATTGAATCTGACTCACAGAGTCGTACGTCAGATTTTGTCCAATGAATTGGGGATGAAGAACATCTGCACGAAAATAGTGCCGCGAAACCTATCGCAAGATCCTGTCTTATTTTTTTGAGACAGATTGAAAATGACGCTCATTTTCTGGAACGTGTCATAACTGGCAACGAGTCTTAAGATTTCTGAATATGAGTCGGAAACCCAAGGCTAGAAAAGCTATAATGAACAAATTCAAGGTAAAAGTATGCCGATTTGCTGTTTTGATCCAGTAAGACTTTGTGCCTCAAAACCAAACGATAAACTAGCATTCCGAATAAGAAGTTCTTGGAATACTCAAAAAAAATTAATTCGCGTGAGAATGAACGTGAAGAACTCCTGGTCGCTACATTCAGTACCACTTACCCAGGCATACAGCGATTTCAATTAATGATTTTAAGCAAGTAAAAACATGAATGTGGTCCTCTAGCTTTCTAATTTACCTATCTTTAGTCCTTGTGGCTTTTTCCTTTTCTTATTATATTGTCATTCTACAGTTGCGATATTGGAGAACATTGACAATGCTCTAACCGACTAGGTGAAGGCGATTACCAATTTTAATTTTTGTGGCAACCCAATGTAACTATTTTTAAGAGGACAATAATTAATTGTAATTTCAATTGAATGAAAAAATATATAAAAAGATCAGTTTATTGTATTGTTGACACAGCTGGTCTGTGAATTGGCTGATAACAACTTTTATAGTTGTGAACGTTAATTTTTAGGAGTGAAGCTAGCTGCCTAAACGGCTGTTGTAAATCCGGCATTAATCGAGATTCCCTACTGTATAACTTCTTAAAGGAGTATAGATGTAAGCTTGAGTACAGCACACCTAATATTAAAGGTAATCCTGTATAAGTGTGACATGGAATGTACACAACATATATCTAGTTGTTTATTGCAAAATTGTTTATGTTGAAGTGAATTAACCATTATTAATAATAATATATAGGTAGCTAATATAACGGAAATAGTATATTACATACATTCATAATAAAAGATTTATTAAGAAAAAATAATCTCTAACATATAATTTTTATGTTGCTGCTAACTTATAATTAAGGTCTGTTGTATATATTGCATTAGCTATTAATGAACATAATTGGTTTCTTTATAAACATGTTATTTTATGCCTCAGTGTTAATACACAATCAGAAACAAACATGTAATTATCGTTCCTATACAGCTTGAAATAATATTCTCAAAAGTATGTGTAAATACAATTTCTATCCGTTTACAATATACAGCCTATTGTCGTTTTCAAGGCTACATGCTTAATGTAATCGAGTATTAAATAAAAAAAAATATTAAATACTAAATACTAAATTAACTCTAAAAAGAGATTATTTTATAGGCATATAATGAAAAGCTTAATTTTTACAAAATATTTCTAACATGCGATAAAACAATGTGCTACAAGGTTTATAATAACCTTAAGAAAATTTAATTATATATATATTTTAATAGATTATTATGGATGCAAGGTTTTTTGTTTTTAATAAAAATAAGCACCTCAAATACTTAGTTTAGTATTAGTTAGTAAATTTTAAGTACTTTTCAAAGACATAAATTTCATTTAATTTTTTTTAGAATTTTTAACTTTAGCGAATGGTATGTAATTCTAAAGAACATGCGTAGAGATATGCCGAAATAAACATCAATTCCATGTATTGAAAAGAGATCGCTACTAATTGAGCCCATAATCAGTCGTTATTTCATAGCAACTTTTCAAATGTTGTACAATTTTTAACGAAAAATCGCCATATCTCAGAAGCATTTGAAAATCGACAAATACAAGTTGATGTCAGTTTAATCAACCCTTCAAGGGCTATCATAAAATTTAAATAAATTCATAGCATTCGATTTAAAAAAAACATAAATTTGTGTTGGTTCATCGTTGTCGAACACTCTGTATAAATAAAAATTATTTTAAATTGTAGAGCTTATGATTATCTACAATTTTTGTATTAAAATTAATCGCTATCTACATTATTAGATACCAATAATGACTTTGCCGCTCCGCAGGGACACCCGGAATATTTACCAACCCCGGTAAATTAGTTTAATAGTGCATAAACAATTTAAAGACTCAGTTCGATTTTTATTTGAATTTTTCATAATTCTTTATTTTCTATGACATGCACTGTAACTAGGGTTGCCAGATGGAAACTTATAAAATCCGGGACAATTCTAGGACAACGGTATGGGGTCGTGGTAGTTCTTTGCTGCCCATTACCGCTATGCGTTTTTTGCACTCATACAAAAATGTAGGAAGGATATGTACTTTAAATAACACATTTATTTTCAAAAACATACATTTATTAATTATGTTTTGGTAGCGTATACAATAAGTCTTAACAAAAATAAAAAAACTCTTATAAAAATAAAATTGCGAATAGATCATTTTTTTAAAATATTTATCACTGGATTTTGCGAGTTTTATTAGTTTTTCTCCGTCAGAGCTTTGCAAAAGTGATAAAATTTTTGAACACGACTCGTCAAAATTGATACGAGTCTGCAGTTCAGATTTGATTAAATCCATGGACATTCGTTTTCGCTCTTTAGTCCATAAACTATTCAGTTGGCTAAATACTCTTTCGCAAAAGGCATTGCTTGTTGGAATTGAAAGAACAAAACAAACTACTTTCTTTAAATTTGTAAAGTTTGTGGATGTGTTATTTCTGAAGAAATAGGCCCATATTTCGTCACTTAGTAAGTCCTTCGGAAGCGCCCTTATACATAGTTTTCAGGCATGCAAACTCTGTATAAAAGGAGTCAATATTAACAGAGTCCTCTATATTCAATATCTGGGGAAATTCGGAAAGCACTTCCCAAGTCAACTCTAATTCCTCCGATTTGAGCGATAAAAGCTCAAACTTTTTATAGATTCCATTGGGACCGAAATCATATCTCTCTTCTAAATATTTAATGGCTCTTTGAAGAAAAATCTGTGCCTGTGATGTGAATTGATTTCTTTCTTCTCCATCAATTTTTCTAAAGATGGTCCTGACCTTACTCCCAAAAAAATTATCAGCCATCCTACTTTTTAATTGATCGTGAAGACTTCGCACGGCATGATCCATTTCCAAAATAGTGAAGCTCTCACTTTCTAGTAGCAAAATCACTTTTGTAAATTCAGGCAACATATTACTTAAGAAGAAGAGGTAACATTCATTCTTGTCTTCATTTTTACATTCTTCCCCATTATTTATGTCACTGATATAGCAACCTTCTGAAATAAAGTCCCATAACACTTTGTGGCAGTTGTCTGAACCTTTTTTTAAGAAATAATGTTTCACAGCAGGCCAACTCTGAATAAGGCGATCTATAGCTGGCAAAAGTGACAACCATCTTGTAGATACATGTCCTTATACTGTATTTGAGCAAACTCACAACATTCTATCAATTTCAGTGTTTTTAATGCTGATGAACTCAACTCATTATAAATTTTTATGACTATGCTTTCTATATCAACATCGATGCCTTTTAATGCATATTTCACACAATTATTTATTACATGGCAATAACAATTGGCTTTAAATATATGTTTATTTTCTTCTTTTAATTTCTGATATTCAGAATTATGGGCACCATAATTGACAGAAGCATTGTCTGCACTATATGCACTTATTTGATCCATGCTGAGATTGGCATCAATAGTAATTTTTTAAAGGCATTTATATATATTTATATTTATTTGTCTATCTAGCGATGTTTCTTCAGCTTCCTCGTAAAAGTATAATAATTTCCTGCATATACCTTTATTACAATTAAAATATTGAACAACACATGGAAATGTTTTCAAATTGCCAAAATTTGATGCATCTGAGGCTGTTGAGAAATAAAAACAAGATTTTAAATCAGAGATCACTTTTTCTGGAGAATAGGATCCTAAAACATTTCGAGTGATTGCCGATGCTTTTGTACGTCCACATGTCATTTTTGCTGTTATTTGACTATCTGGAATTAACTTGCTGATATTTTTTGCCAAGCAGTCCAAGCTATTGTAACTTAATCCATGTTTCACATTATGATAAACAAATGCTAATTCGGAAATTATTATAGATCTTTCTTCTGATGTGTGTTTTTTAATTAAAGAATTATTCATGCTTTGAGAAGTTTTTTTAGCCAAATCCATTTTTTATGCTTTATACTATTGGCGTAAACCTGTAACAAGCATATAACAAAATTAAAAGGAACTAGAATGTATAAAAATAAATTACTGTCAGCGCGCGACGGCCTTCATATTGAATGGCAATTTTCGAGTTACATGCTTTACACATTGCAGTAAAGTCATTCTTTTTCTCTATCCAGTCTTTAAAGCCAGGATCGTTCGTCCATTTATCATTAAATCCAGTGAACTTTTTCTTACTTGTTGATGGAGTCGACAATGAATCCATGATAATTGCAATTAACTACTTATTGCACCTCACAGTTCGCACGTGTTTATTAGCGCAGTTGACAAGCGATGTTTATAGGTCGAGCAATGGGAATAGAATTATTTTACAATAATGCGCCCAGTGCAGAGATGTCAGGTCGGGGACCAAACATACACACTTCACTGCGCTCGGCCCATAGTGCTCTATGGCTCGGTCACATGCACTCAAGGTAAAGCTAGCGTGCGAATTTAGGAACTAACAAAGGAGAAATAAAAATAATAGGTTTTCAGAATCCGGGACAATAAGGTCTAATTACTGGACACGGGACAAGACGCAAAATTCCTGGACAATCCCGGATATCCCGGCCATCTGGCAAGCCTAACTGTAAAATTGTCTCATATTATTGAGAATTTTATAGTGAAGAAGCATGGGGATAATAGAAAATCACCTGACGCTTACTTGGAAAGCAGTTTACTTACTTTTTCAACGTGCCTCGGCGATTTCTTGTGAAACTAATATTTGCTACGGTATTTAATATATTAGAAGGGTATTTTATTATTGTTTTGATTAAATACATATTTAAACGTTTTATATATTTTTTTTAGAAAAATGTATGCCTTGTCAGTTTGTATTTATGTTATTTAGCAATTCCCATTTGTATTAAGCTTTTACTAATTTTACATCTCTAAACGAAAATCTGGCATTGTTGAACGTTTTATTAGCTATTCTCCTGAGGACATTTCATAGTTCAATTAATAACGCTATATATTGAATTATAAGTTAAATGTGAAACAAAATAAGTAGAAAATAATTGGACATGTATCTAACAAATTTATATTCGTTATTTTCAGGGCCTCACTTTATCTCAAGATCCTGCCACGAGCGATGACAGTGGCAGAGCTTCCGAAAGACTTACCGGGTCTTCCGTAGCACCACGGGACGCCGACAGCTCCAGAGATCGACTGAGCGACGTAAGTGGCTTTACCTCATGTCATTTTATTGAATTACTTTGGGATCTCAACGTCAAACTCGTTTAAACATTTCGCAATGTGCTTCTCCATAAAATGTCAGGATCAATAAACGCAGGGGATTCTTGTATTTTTTACCGAGTTTGATTTTCGCCCTACCAATAAATCAGTTTCAGCTATGTTACAAAAGCTAAAGGGATTTATTTGTCACTAGTGAGATTTGTTCTTACATTTGCAGTTGTTTCTAAAGCACAAAAAAAATATTAATTACAATCTGTTTTCTTTCTTATTCCAGGCAAGCAGTCGATGCAGCTCTGGAAAAGGATATATCGTAAGTATACTTAATGATTTGTTTAATTGCATTGTTACCTAATCGGGTTCAGTTATCTTTACTGTTTATTTACTTAAAAACATATATTATATTAATAAACACACACTCAAACAATAATATAATGTAATAACAATAATAAAAAAGTATATACGATAACTAAACAGGCAGTTTATTTTTCGGTAGGTAATTTATATCGCTACGCATACTACATTATCTCTTGCTTTGATAAATATACAGCGGACTTGCCAGGTTTAAATTACGACGGAGTTACAACGGAGCAAAGAAATAATGTAAACAACACGTAGTTACTGTATAGCACTAATTCATATGGTGAACTGCAACATCTGTTTTGACGCGAAAACAACAACAAAAAAAGTCCATTAAATCCTCATAAATTTTTTCCTTCATCGGCGTAGGTACAAGAGTGACCAGTTTTTAAAATTTATTATATTTACTTTTTATTTCCTAAAATATTATATATGTTGAGGTAGTACTAGGTACATACCGTCAATATAAATATATGTTTATAATTAGAAATAGTATTATAAAGAGAATAATGGTTTATTAATGTGTTTATAGTTACTGATGGTCCTTATTTGATTCTATATAGTTTGTTGTGTAAGGTCCATGGTTCGTCAAATGACACAGAAATCTGTAAAATAGAGAATTTGTATTTATTTGTTAATTCGATATGTTATATAAATTTGTAAAAACTTGTTCAATTGAATTTAATGAAGAGAAATGGTATTAAGAGGTAAATTTTATTATAAGGCATTGTCAAAATTGATTATAATTTCCCGCGTTAAAATATTTGAAGGAACTGTCAGTGGTTGTCAATGTTGACATTTTGTACAGAAAAGTTATTGGAGAATGTGTTAAATGGTTCTGAATACATAAATTTTATACTAAATTCATAGAGAAAATTATCATAATAAAAGTATTGTTATATGGAGAGGTATTTATAAAAAGATTAGCATAATGGAATTTATATTGAGTATAATAAAGAGGTGGATAATGGAGATTGGTCAATTTGAAAAATAGGCAGTATCACTAAGGGAATGGGATAAATAAATAAAAGGAATTCGAAAAATAATTTTTCACAGAGTGAGTTTATGAAATTGGCGATCAATTTATAGTAGCCATAATTTCATAAATTAAAGAGAAATAAAAGTGTTATTGTATTGGAAATTAATATTCAAACATTTGGGAATATTATTAGTATAGAATACGAAGTATTAGTGTGCTAAAAAAATAAATGTCAATAGTTTTCATTAAACTGTAATAAAGGAAGAAGATAGGAGTGCAATTAAACTGGAATATAATTTAAAAGTACTTACCAGCAAAGAAGTATCCATGTTTATCGAGGTCACAGTGGAATTGGAGCATCATACCTTATTTTCTTGAAGGAGTATCCATATTTAACTAGGTTACAAAGGAATTGGAGCAGTAAACGTAATTTTCCTGAAGGAGTATCCATAACCACGGTGTTACAGTGGAATTGGAGCATCACACGCTGTATAATTAGACGAAGAGCTTCCTGGACGGAGTTATTGATTCATTGGAGTATTAGTTATATAATCAAGAAAGAAATTCCAATCTTAATAGGACCATTTTTCATTGTTCCTGTATCGATAGTCACTTTTAGGAGGCACAGATAGCTGTTACATAGTCCGAAGAAGTTATAGCTGTAGGAATTGCGTTCATCTGAGGCTAAAAAGTTACAAGGAGATATTAAAAGGAGCTACGAAATAAGAAAAGACTGTGAAATAAACCAAGGTTGTATTGAACTATTTTCATTTTCCATTTGGTTTTTGCAATAATAATTTAAATATTTGTGAAAGAGTACAATTAAATAAACCACATGACAAACTATATTCATAAATTAGTAAGAGATCATAAAAAATTGCATAAAAATATAAATCAGATAAGTTTGTTATAATTTTCATAAATTTAAAGCTAAATTTATTAAATAACGTACCTTATAAAAAAGAGAGGTTAACATCTGTTCTTTTCATAACCATATTCTTTTAGTTGAACAAGTTTAGATAGGATGTTGTATTAAAAGTGGCATTTTCATCATAGCACCAGAATTATTGTAAATAATTTATCAAATGAATATATTGTTTGTTAGTTTTTATATCCTTGTTTTAATGGTAATATAGAATATCTGTTAAAAAATCACTACCATATAAAAAGTGGGAATACCTAGAAATAAAATCAGCAATTTAATTTATGGACTATAAATCATATCCGATAAAAAAATACTTACTTCTGAGATTAAAAGAGTGTTATGCAGTAATAAGATAAATCTTATTATATAGATTTTGTATCAAAAGAAATTAGTTATTTGAAATCTAGTTATAATAATTTTCAACTTGAAGCGATACTATTGTCAAGTTCCGAGTTACCAATACCAGAAGATATATCACTAATAGTATATAATTTGCTAAGTGAACCAAAAGATACAGGTTCGGACTGAGGAATATTATAGTAAAAGAATATGTAAATGTTTTGGAAAAATGAAAGATGAATTTAATTGAGAATGTAATGTTAGATTTATGAAATTAAGTATTGTTGAATGTGATAGGAAGAGTTATAAAAATACATATAAATTATACGACTGAGTTAGTACGGGCAAATTAATAATTCATTGAAATTGAAAATACATATTGGCAACCCAAGTTTATATATAGGATATTGTATTATATTGTTAAATGTAATAGATACACCTTTAAAAGGGGGTATTTCTACAATGTATATACCTATTCATACTTACGTTAGTTAGTTTCGTTTTTTCATTGTTTTGACTGTTAATTACGTACTTCGTAATTTTTGTAATAGTTCCTGTTTAATACCGGTTCATTGAATCTACTTCTCTCATTTATATCGACGTAAGTGTGCATTGGATTTCGTCAAGTTTCAATAACATACGCATACATTTTTAGTTCTAGAACGTTGTTTATGTTACTTTTTCATGTATGATATGGAAGAACGTCGAGAATGGCATTGTGAAACAATGGTGAGTTGGATTGAGGGTAATACTGATTGTATGTCCATTGCCAGTGATTCCGATATTTATTGCAAAGTCTGTAAAATATCGTTACAGAATGCCCAAAAAGTGCACGTACAACGTCACATAGCATCACTAAAACATAGACAGACACTGGACCCGTTGAAAGCTGACAATTTTAACGAAGAACTCTATGAAGCTTTAATGGCGGCCAGTATCCCATTAAATAAACTTGACAAACCCACTTTCAAAACATTTCTTCAAAAATATACTGGTCGAAATATTCCTGATGAATCCACCTTACGCAAATATCATGTTTCTAAAGTGCTTCATGAAAGCAGTAGAATGCATTAGAACGCATCTTTCAAATGGATAGGTGCCGACGAAACTGTCGATATATTAGGAAGGTGTGTGGTAAATGTTGTAGCTGGTGTACTTACTACATTCAACTATTCCATATAACAGTTGATGCGGAAACAGTTGCTAAAACCATTGACGAGAATTTGCACAAAATGCTTCAAAATGGCAGACTTTTAAAGGCAACATATCCTTGTATGCTGCATACTCTGCACAGAATCTGAATATATCAGCGACACATATCCGGAAGTTGATAGACTTTTATCCGCTTTAAAAGAAGTTTTCAGAAAAGCACCACTGAGAGTAGCTCTTTACAAGGAAAAACGTCCATTTTTTTCACTGCCTCCCTTGCCAGTAATAACTAAATGGGAAACTTGGTTGGAAGCTACTAGCTTTTATGCAGAGAATTTCCATAGCTTACAAAATTTCGTTACATGTTTAAATGACGATGCTCGAAGTATTTCTGAGTGCAAGGAACTAACACAAATCCCAAATTTAACAAATCAGTTGTTATTCCTTCAGGAACACTTTGGAAATTTGCCTAAACTAATCACATACTTTGAAAATCGAAATCTCAAATTGAAAGACGGATTATAACCACATTAGATGTGGCTATTAATAATTTCAAAAGTATTCCCAGTGACTTCGGATGTGACCTTCGGCAAAAGTTAGACCCAGTTTTTAATAGAAATCCAGATTTAATAACATTGCGGCAATTGTGTATGCTAAATACGCTGAAATAAAAGAATATTTCCAGTACGCACCTTTAACCAGTTGCGATGTAGAAAGGACGTTTTCTATCTACAAGGATGTACTTCATTCAAAAAGAACAAATCTAACAGAAAAGAAAATGAACAAATAATAAGGTATTTTGTATTTTATAGATCACCAGCCACTTGTTATCCAATTATATAAATAAAATTAAAACCTCTTTAAAATTACAACATTTCAATAGTGCGCCCATGGGCGATGAGTCATCAACCTTTTGTGTCCGCTCCCTATTGATAAATAATGACTGGTCTTTAAAAAAATTTAAGGTGTTCGATAGGGTTGTGCGTTGAGTCAACTGCTGTTTATTTTTACAATAAACGAGACAATAGGAATCTGCCAAAGAAGATTGAGTCAGGTAGTAATAGGGTAGTAACACGTCTACAGTATATCTTGAAACATGATGCGTTTCAGAAGACAGATTATATTTGAACATTGTGTATCAGAAGGGTGCTTGAATTAAGAAGACCAAAAGAGAAATACAGAAATTAAGTTATGAGTGAAACTGACAAACTGAGAAAATCTAGGTCGATAGCGATAATATCGAGAGATAAATTAGAAAATCTGCAATCAGTGACAGAAATGACAAATAATAGGAAAGTAGAGAAGATTTTCTGAACATAGAAGCAGATTAAAAATGAGAAAAAACTCGACACTTGGAAGCAGGAGAGGATTGGATTATAATAATGATCATATATAGCAGAGATAGATATATGTCTTTTAGTTTTCTCTGTACTTTATAGGCGTTGAATAAACTGAAAAACCTCGATACCTTGAAATAGGAGATAATAATTATGTTAAACAGCACAGGTAGACATATTTCACGTCGTTTTCTCTGCACTTTATTGGACTTGAAAAAATGTTTCCCTCCGTTGTAATGCTGACGTAGTTGTGCCATGTTATAATACGTGGAACGTTGAAGATTTGAAAAGGCCACAAAATCCATATTTCAGCCGTAGCTTTTCTGTACCTCATAAAATTTGAACAAATTATTCACACAGAATAGAAAATTATCCAATTATTCCCTTAATACATGATTTATTTACTAATTATTATTTGTCCTGTTCTACGTAGTGCCTAAATATATTTCTTTCTATTTCGCTTCATTTATTATTTATCTTTCGTACTTGGTGAAATAAATCTGTTGACAATGAATTTCCTTGCCTTAATCCTTTCTTAATCTTAAAAGGTTTTGTTAGATCTCCGTTTATCGCTACTCAACTTCGTGAGTTTTCCAGAGACATTCAGCTTAATTTTATAATTTTCCGGCCTCTCCTAACTTTATGAAAGCTTCGGTTGCCTTAATAGAATTACTAACTAACTGGAAATACCCACATTTTCACATTAACTGTATTATGAATACTTAAATATAAAAATAGAATTGCGGTTATGAATATCCAAACTAATTATTTTTGTTTAAAACATACAAAATTTTCCTTTTTCATAGGCTAATTTGATTGTTATAAACTATTCCATTATACCGCGAGATCAAACAATATATTGATAAAGGTTTGCCATGGAATGTAAAACGTCTGTCTTAAGTTATATCATTAAGTTGTCATACTGTCATTAATTAATATTTGTCATTATATTTTCTCTCTGACAGTAAGCTTTTATGTTTGGATAATTTTCGTGTACACTTCTCAAATTTCGCAGTAGTAGAGCAAGATTTTTTTATGTGCCTGGCACATAGTACTGGTGTATTTCGCGAAACTGGATCTGTTACTCATAAAAAAAAGTGCTGGTAGGCCAACTATTTGTACAGAAGAAGTGATTATTGACGTTCGTAATCGTATGAAACAGGACCCCACAAAATCTTTGAGACGCCTGTCCCAAGAAATTGGAGTTTCTTATTGAACATGCCCAACCATTGTAAAGAAGAATTTGAACATGCATCCATATAAGATGCAATCATATCAAGCTCTTTTGCCAACAAACCACCCCAGACGTCTTGCGTACTGCCAGTGGTTCGTTAACAATTTAACGAACAACGTTAAACTTAACATTTTTTCCTATGAGGCATGGTTTCATCTTTCGTGGTACGTAAATTCTCAAAATATTCGAATGTGGAGCATTAATAAACCGCAATTTTTTGTTGAATCTCCACTACATTCTCAAAAAATTGGGGTTTGGATGGCAGTCTCCCTTAGTAGGAAAATTGGGCCGTTTTTTTTCAATTTCACCATCAATGCAGAGAGGTACAGAAATAACATTTTGAATGAATTTGTTCAACAACTACACGATGATGAACTTTTTGATGGTCGACTTATAAGTTTGCATACGCAAGTTGAGTTTCCTCCGAGGTCACCTGGTTTGACTGTTATAGGCTATTTTGTGTTCCCTTAGTGCAAAAGTAGAATTTTCAGAACTCTTATACATAATTTGCAAGAACTGCAACAAAAGATTATTGAAGTACCGTTGCGGCCAATATAATCTGGGCAGTGATTTGACATTTCATGACTTTTTCATGAAATTTGATAAATCAGGCTTTGCTACAATCTACGTTACTCTGGATACGCACTTAGGGCATGAGCCATCATGTGATGGTTATCTCAATAATCAATAGTCATTACCTTAAAAAGTGTTGTCTTTTAACTGAAATTAGTTTGATTTTGACCAACCATATTATTGTTCTTAAATTAAATTGAAAATTTTGATGTTTATTTGAGAAACGAAAAACATAAACAAATGATATAAAAAATTCATATTTCTAAGGAGTATTCCAAAGCAAAACCTGCTCTCTGTTCCTTATTTTGCGGAGTTAGAAAAGGTTTTTTCGCTGCAGAACGACTACGTAGATCAGATCCATTTTTGATACGACTCCTTGCCGTTCGACCAGACCCTGGAAAGTTTGTTTCAGCCTGTGCGTCTACCGCACAATGGAAGGGATTTTCGCGAATAAAATCAACCAAATTACCATCATCAACCTCCGTTGTAACTCTGGGCCTACCACTACCCAATCTTCTATCAAACGTTTGTCTCTCATCCCATATTCGCTTAATGTTATGCACAGTACTCTTTGGTATTTGGAATCTTAATGTTACTCGACGTTCCGACCACCCCTCTCCCAGTAACGTCACAACCCTAAATTTCTCGGCTAAAGATAAATGTGGCATTTTTATAATTGACGTTTTTCATCAATCAATATGGCAGTATAGTTTTCCAGGCGACTTTTTTTATGTAACAATTAAAATCCGTTTACAGTGGGAAAAACTGCTGCCCAGATAATATTGGCCGCAACCGTATGTGCAACCATAACGCCACAAATGTTGCAAAATGCTTTTGATAGCATGAAAAGGCACGTTAACGTATGCATCGAACAAGGCGAGGGTCATTTTGAACATTTTTTGTAAGTTGCACAGACTAAACCACAGATCACTATACTAGAAGATAGTATAACTTAATAGTAAAAAGTTTAGACAATGTTTAGCGCCGCCTGCCAACTGCAGGCAGTACTAAAATGGATCAAACCGATGAACCGGGAAACTTAAATATTATATATTTCTATTCCATTTTGTATTTACCTTAATAGTTTTTATTCTCCACTTTAAATGTTCGGAAGTAAAATAGTAGGTGTATTTTAAAGAAAAATAAACTACACTTATTGCTATAATAACGTAGTAATAAATTAGAAACATATCTTTTTAGTAACGCTTTATTTTTATATGAAAATTTATTTCTATTTCAAAATATTAAGGAGAAAGCATTCTAAATTATTCTTACATTTGAACTTATTTATTCCTTAAATGGAAATCGTCGATCTTCTCTTATGTCATTAAATAAATTAGGATCTCATGTAGCTTCCTACCACTCATGAAAACGAATTGATGTTGGATGTGGAAAATTTTTACATTATGGTCACAATTTGACACATAACATTTTCTTGTCGGCATAATTACTAGGAAGTCTAGAAAAAAGTGCTAATAAATAAATAAATTACTCGAATTGTGCAGAATAAATACTTACGTACATGCAATTTTAAGAAATAAGTTAATATTTTATAACTCTGATTAATAATTAGCATATATATATAAATATTAATTAAAAACTGTCAACAGAAATATTTGAAAACTATACCACATGTAGTTGCCATAGTTACCAAACACAGTCAACAGCCTACAAGCAGCTAAGCCCTGAAGTATCACATGTGATCCTAAAATTTCGTCAACACATGCGCCACCTACCAACTGCAGGCAGAAGTAAAACGATGTCTACGCAATCTCAATTTAACATTTCCCCCCCTGGACTAAACAACCCAGACCGGCAACTATTTGAAAAAAAAATATCCAAGATCTTCTATCCTTGTCACACATCAGTGAACTTGGTACGAAGATGGCGCTAGCAGCATATTGGCGCAAAATTTGAAATGAGCTTGTTTTTAGAATACGCTTATTCAATAAGATATTTATGTAACAGAAACACACACAAAAGTTACTAAAACTATGGTAATAAATATTACTTACTGTAACAATTATAGCCATAGTTTGAGCATCTTATGTGTAATTTTGTGGTGTTACATATTAAATATGTTATATATAAATATTAATCTTTTACTTACATGAATTATAACATCCCTCTTACTGTTACCTATTAGACACAATAAACTACTACTCTATATAAGATTAAGAGAAATATAATAATCTAATAAGTGAAAACTATCAAGGAAAACATAGGTATATAATAATAGTTTTTATTGAAACATATACTTACACAATAAAACATAATAAAATTAAATTACACAACCAGTAATGAGTAATTTATACTCACTTGTCGAGATTTGCAGGAAACCTGTGCATTTTGTCAACTTCGCCCTGACCAAACCCGCACACTAAACACTTGGACATCATATTTGTATCAACATATAATTAATACTATGTACAACAAACGATTGCAAAAATGTCACACGTGTCAAATTTGAAATGTAGTTTTGAACATAAATAACAAACTCAAACATGTAAAACATTTCAAAAAAACATATGTTTACAAATTTTGTCAGTCAAATGTCACTATGACAGTTAACCTGATAATTCTGATTAAATTATCAGGTTAACTGTCATACTGACATTTGACTGACAGAATTTGTAAATATATGTTTTTTTGAAATGTTTTACATGTTTGAATAATATTTTATTAAAAATTAATAAACAACTTACAAAAAATGTTCAAAATGACATCGATGCACACGTTTACGGATATTTAACATTCCACGGCAAACTTTTATCAATATAATTTAAAATCTCACGGTAGATAATCTTCAGTTTCTTAAATGTAATATACGAATTAATAGTAAATAAAGTTACTAACGTCTTTCTTCAATTTAAAAAGCTTTCGTGTAAATGAAATGTTCTTTCGCCAACCACACTAAAAGAAAAAAGCTTGCAACACGTCTTCGTATTTCCGTTTAATCTTCAACTTACTCCTTTTAAAAACCATAATCACTCTCAAGATGATCACTTTTCAACCCTTCTTGCCATTTTATCCTTGCGCAATCCACTTCACAATCCTATCCTCTAAATACACGGTTCGCGTAACTCCGGTGATGACACTTCCCTCCGCTTCCGCGCCCTCTGTCGCCGTACGACGGAAGACAATCGTCCTTAGTCTTAAACCGGAGGAAGCCGAGAAACTTTTCTTATATAGCAAACCCGTTATTTGTCTTTAAGAAAGTTACGGTAATTGAATTTCTTATTGACTCTAATCCGTGTTTACAGCTGGACCAATATTAACTTCGGAAAATTGTCGGTGGCGGGTTATTTTTTCCCTTTTCGATTCTTTTTTTTTCGTTTCTTTCGCTTCTGCCAAGGAATTTTTGCTTTCGCTCGACGAAGCAACATACTGAAGCATGAAATATTGCTTTGCCATCCTGTAGTATTTATCGCTCTCGTAAATGTTAGTTTCTCTCTGATATAGATTAGAATGAAGTGGAAAAGTTTTCACATCAGATTTTTCGAGATAGATTGTTGATTCTTTTATCAGTGTATGTTTGAGATAAGATTTCAAATACTGCTTGTTCTGTTTCTTTGACAATAAATTATACTGTGTTGTTTTTAGAATCTTTTATTAGAATTTGATATACAGGATGAGTCGAAAGGAATGCACCAACATTTAGTAATGTAGTATATAACATACAGGGACGACTCGTGGATAGGAACAAATTCATTTAAAATTTGTATTTTTGTTTTATGGAAAAACGGTCGGATAGTTGTTAAATGTTCAAACTGTTGACCACTAACTATTATCGATTTGTTTTTTAATTTAAGACGGAAAATATTAATGAATTGAAAAATAGAATTATAACCAAAATACAACAAATTAAGCCGCAAACGTTAACTGCAGTGTTACGAGAAATTGATCTTCGGCTTGTCTATTGTCAGGAAGTTAGTGGTCAACAGTTCGAACATTTAATTTGATTTGTTTTTCTGTTTTTTTTTTTAATAAATCGGTCCTTTTCAGACAACAGAGTGAAATAAATTTTGTAGGATACGGTCTCAGTTATTGATATGTTCAATTGTAAATTTCTCGATAACTGTTGAGTTTGAGGACATGGTACATGAAACATACTTTGAATTCGAAGCAGAATTAACAAATTAAACAAAAAACATCTTTCCATTTGAAAAAAAAATTTGATGTTCGTAACTTATTTTTGGACCAACCTTTGTACATCAATTTACCATCAGAAAAACCGCAGTTAAAAATAATAATCGACCTATCGGAGCGTTTTTCCATAAAACAAAACCAAATATTTTAAATGAATTTGTTCCAACCCGCGCGTCCTCCCTGTATATAAATATATATAATGTGAAGAAATGGATATGAACATGGATAAAGTATACTCCCGGAAAAAAGTTTTGTCGGGTCGTAAGACCAGCTTTATGGAAGATATATCTGGTCTACTCTAATAAATTCTAACACGAAATAAAGAGGGATTATATTCAATTTTTTTACCAAGTTCGGGGAAACCGATAGGTAATACGGTACCCGAGAGCCGACAAAACACGAGTCGGTCTAGTCTGAGTGAAATGGGTTCCACTTCCCCTATCTCGCCCACGTATAGTAAATATATTTAACTGCATCCTAAAAGAAAATACATGTTGCATATGGAAGTAAATATATTTCAAATATTCTTCATTTATGATTTATCGCACGATAACATTAATAATAATAATAATAATATATATATTTGCCCAACAGATTTACAATCTAATTATAGGACAAAAACATCAATTACAACGTATATATATATTTGCAGACTAAAATTAAGGTAAATAAAACTACGCAGTTATAATTTATAAATAATGTAAGTTGGCATAATTCAAGTCGGTGGATGAATCCGATAACGCATTGTAACTATTGCATAAACGGTATATGTATAGGTGATGAAAATTTAATGTTGGTATTGAATCTTTCACAATAGAACGCACACGACGATCTAGACGATGCTCGAGGGACGATGAAATTGATATCGCTATGTAATTCAGGTGCATCAAGTTTATTATGTAATAGATTGTAAAGAAACTTAAGGTCAGCGCATTTGCGTCTAACATCTAGTGGATCGAAGTCGAACATATCCAAAAGTGCTCTATGGCTGAAACCTTGTATGGGGTATTCACCTTGTTTTTTGAAGTAAAGATATTTTAGGAATCGTCTCTGAACATGTTCGAGGGCCTCAATGTGATATTTGAAATTAGGAGTCCAAATTACAGATGCATATTCTAACTTTGAGCGCACAAAGGAAAAGTATAGGGTAATAATAGGATCAGTCGCTGTAAATTGGGGTGTAATTCTAATAATTATAATAAAGCCTAGCATTCATAAAGCCGAAGTACATATATTGTTGATGTGATCAGAAAACGTGAGACGAGAATCGAATGTCACCCCCAGATCCAGAATTGATTGAGCACGATCAAGAAATGAGCTATCAAGATGGTAATCATACGTAATAATGTTCATTTTTCGAGAAAAGCTCATCACCCTGTATTTAGACACGTTCAGGTTCAGCCTATTATGCTCACACCAGTTTCGAACGGCACCCAATTGCTCCTGCAACAATTCGCAATCCTCGATACATCCAATGGAGGAGTGTCAATGTGTCAACATTACAAAGAAATCTTTTTGCTGTTCCAGAATGTTTGGGATTTTCGGAATTTATTTTATTTTTCAAGGGCGAGAATGAGCTATCATTAATTTTTTTCTCTAATATACATTCTATTTATTTTAAAATAGATACAAAAAAAAATATGGATTTTTCATTATAATTTAATTCAAAATTCTTGATTATATTACTATATCTGCATTCTAAGACTTTTTTACCTGAGTCATATTTGCCTAATATGTTTATTGGTATTTACAGCGCAATTGCTAGGGGTGTTTAAATTTTGGAATATTATTTAAATCAATATTTTTCGTACCCCATATATCAAATACTTTTTTTTAACAGTTCAGCCACCTCTCTAAAGATCAAATATTTCACCATTCCTTGTTTTATTTTATGAATTATTTATGGTAATTTCTATGCATTTTTAAAACTACATACGTTAAAACGTCCGGGGTAAGTGTGATATTGCTCTTATTTTACATTTTAAAGCATTTTCAACAAAAATATTACAATCTCCTTTTATGGTTTATTAAAATTTACTGGGAAATATTATCAGATTACTAGAGTTGACCAGTGATACCTTCCATAGCTCGTCTTAGACCCGACAAAACTTTTTGCCGCGAGTATACTTATATACAAGGTACGATAATAGTAAATTTCTTCGACTCTTGTAGCGCCACTTGCAGGTGGGGAAAAGAAGTAAACGTTTTTTTAAATTTGCGCGGCTTTATTTTCAAAATTTATTTAGATTTCACATATTTTAACTTATGTGTCGTAAATGTAAATATATGACATGAATGACACATAAATTAAAATGTCGAAGTTATTAGACAAGAAAGCTTAATTTGGTAAATAAAACTTCAATAATAATTATAATAATCTTTATTTTCCAAAAAAAGAAAACATTTTTCCACTTACAGGAGAAGTAAGACTTAAATAAATTCATTTGCGTTGGAGTCATGTCCCTTGGAATAGATAAGTAACCATAAGCAGGACTGGACTGCTTTGGTTTTTTAATGATGTACTTTATTCAAAACTAAAATTGTAACTTACTCTGATTACAAATTATTTACTTCTCTTATATTTTTTAATAAATTTATTGCATGCCATAAGCCTAATGGTTCATAAGAATTTCTTGTTTTATGTTGGTCTAGTCATTATACTACCTTCAGAAGTGCTGGCTGCACCAACATTATCTGTCGCTTGCTTAGATACTACTTTCTCGAACAGCTTTGCTGCAGAGGCAGAGTAGATTGAAGATGACCATGGTAATAATGATTTCTCATGAGTTTTAGATCTTTGAAAACCTAACACAAAATACAATAACATTTATAACAATTTCACTAATTACAAAAAACAAGTATTCTATGATTCTTAAAATGCAATCTTGATAATAAGTTATTAATAGTTTGTTTCTGCAATGTGCAATATCTTCATGCTTGCCTATCTGTTACGCTACACTTTCGATACTTTAAATAATTATTGACAGAGGACTGAGCTTAAATATAAAATGTGAATACATATTACACACCTGGTAAATTTACTTTGAAAGTCTTAGATTAGTTGCATGTTCAGGTGGGAGTTTGCAATAATCACTAAAGTGATAATTCCCATTCACCTGAATGGGATTTAACTTTTTTAAACTCTCATTGTTTATTCTTTGGATCCGTATATTGTAGACCTGGTCAAACAACTGAACAGAAATATCACACGCACAAATAAAAATTATATGCATACACCTTAAACCAAAAATTAAATTACGTGAATCCACTAAATTATTCAGTATTATATTTTCATCTTCAACATTATATTCTAATGAATCTAAAAATGGAAATTTGTTTTGATCTATTGTTATATCCACACTCAAATTCCAAAACAATATTATTTTTAGATAAAAATCAATTTCTAATACAATTCCATATGTTAAAGCACTTATTATCACAAATACATTCATCTACTTTTGCCAATAATTTATTCATTCCTGAACGTATCTCTCTCTGTCTTTCTATGCTCAATTAATTTATTCTCAAACATAACTAAATTCTCATCAATTATCCTTTTAGAAACCAATGTTGTTTCTGAACCAGAAACAACATTAGCAAAAAATACTTTAACTGTAATTTTGTCATTACCTAACTTATTTATTACTATTCAATAATAATATACATGCAAATTCTTGACATTTGAGTCATAGCTCATATTTAAAAAGAAAAAGATATTTTTAAACAGATTTCTAGGTCTACCAAAAGTTATTATTAAAAGTTAGGGCAAGGAGATAGGCAAAAATGCATGTGAATTATGACAAATTTCAAGCAGCCCGAGTATGCATGTTGCTTCTTTTATAAATTGTTAATAATTCACATTTGTTAACAAGATTCCATTTTATGGTGAGAAGAAATAAAGAATTTATTTTGAAAAATTAGCAATTTGTTTTACATACTTTGTATAAAAGGGAAAATAAACACCTGCAAAAAACCTTTATATTTTAGTGCTCCATTGTTTCTCCAGACATTATTATTCATTACAAATTTGGCATTTTCGCGAAGCTTTCATCCACTTAAAACAATCCGTAATTGAAATTCTACCGCAAGCTAAACAAGAAAAAAATACACTCAAATGAAAAATAAACGACGATCGAGGGCTTCTCTTTTTTTCCATTCGACCCATCGTTTCTCCGTTTTCCCGCCTCACCTCCTTCCAGTTTTTCTTTTGTTTTTCGCCCTTGCATCGTCGTCGACTCGACGATAGACAGAAAGAGAGAAAAAAATGAAAAAAAAAATACGCGAAACAAATGAAAGCCGTTCTCACAAATAACACCGTCGTTTCGAATAACAAATGGCTTCTCCGCATATACCACCCACGGTAGCTTCGCCGCCCCACGTATGGACTTCCCCCGTCGGTCGTCCAACGGTCGACCGGTTCCGAGACAAATTGAATTTTCCCGACCGTAAGATATTTTTCCCGTGTAATTTGATGCGATCCAGTCGGTCGGGGTTTCCTACCCTTACGGTCAATTAAGGGCTGTCCGGAAAAGTGGAGCAATCGAGATTGACGACAAACGTGGATTTTCTAAAAGGTTTACACAAGTGCCACGACCCGTTCGGGTGATGGAAAGCACTACATAATCAATTGACAGATTAGCAGTGGGGAATTCGTGTCGGGCCTTCCACGGCGCCATAGGGGACTGTGTATTTTATTCTGCTGGAAGGTGTACTTTAGAATAATCAACGTCCACAAATCAAGTGGAAAAATTATAGAAGAGAGACAAATACAGTCACTACCGATTATAATAGTTATTTACGAACCAAGCGTGTGAAGACTATGTTCTCGCATGAGCACATTTTGAAAGCACGAGCAACCGAAGGAAGCGAGTGCTTTTAATTGCGCGAATGCGTAGAAGATGTCTTCACGCAAATGGTTTGTACAATATTTTTGTACGAGTATTAAATTAAAAAGGAATTATTGACTAAGTGATTGTTATTATACCTAACCTTTAATAGATTACCTATATAACTAATTTTAGCATTTCATGGTACGTATCTATTACTCACATTTCCATTAAGTTTAAGTTATTATATTCTTACACATGACGTATTTATTTTTTCGCAATTACTCCTATTTCCTTAACTTTTAATAAAGAAAAGTAGGGGGAAGTGGTATTTTATAATTAAATTTTATTACTATAAAGTTCGATTTTTTTAATTGTCCCCAATACTCCTTGCTAGTCAAGCGACGCATGCGCCAAATATCACTTTATTGGCGGTGAGTACAAAAAATAGATTTAAAGCGTTCTCAGACCACCAGAGTAATATTATTATTTTACATTTATATTGGTCTTATGGTCCAACCATAAGATCGTCAAAATTTGAAATAATAAAAATAATAAGAACGTTTTTCTCTTCACGATCCGTTTGTATTAGATTTTCGAAATCTCTAATAGCAGCGTCCAGCAATAATCAGCAAACATTTGAACAATTTCTTTCTTCGTAATCCCAATAATTCCTCCACTTGAATTTTTTATAAATTTAAATCTCAAATCAGGTCATTTAGTTGGTACTGCGATATTAGTATAGATGTGTATTCTTGCTTCTGGAGTTGGTAAAAGTTCTTCATCAGAACATAGGAGTACTGCTGTTGCTTCTTGTAGACTCAGCGAAAGTGGCAATGTGTCACTAAATCATAGAAACTCCAACGGGAGAGCTGTCTTTTTTCATTCAAGTATCTTATACAATATACTCTAGATATTATGTACCTATAATAATAATAACTATCTTAAATAAAAATAAAAATAAAACTCTTGAAAACTTTCCACAATTTTTATTTAGTCTTTGCGACATATGTTTCGGTATTTTTCATACCATTATCGAGCCGAAACTAACAGGTCAGTTTGTGTGTAGGGTTGTTATATATGTCGTTGTATTTATTGCCTCTTTGTACATAAGTGTCTATTATGGGTGTGTGTGTGTTTGTAAAATCTCTGTGTGTGTTCGTTACTTTCTCTTTTCTTTGAATTGATTTTTTAATTTCTAATATTTCTAACAGATTTAATTTCGGTCCTTTGTTTACATTATATATAAGTTTACAACTACCGATATCGGGAAAATGGAGATTATCTATACAATGTTTGGCAAGGCCTGTATTTCTAATATTATGCAATATTGATCTTTTATGTTCTTTTAATCTAGTTTCGATCTTTCTGCCACTTTGTCCGATATAGATAGCTTTACAGTCTGTGCAACTAATTTTGTATACACCTGATTTGTCGGTAAGTTTAGTTCTTTCCTTGTTATTGACTAACATAGCATGTTAGTCAATAACAATTGTTTTTATTTTTGTTGACTGTTTGGATACCTATTTTCTTAAATAAAAATTGTGGAAAGTTTTCAAGAGTTTTATTTTTATTTTTATTTAAAATAGTTATTAATAAAATGTTCCACCAAGAACCGTCTACTAACTCAATTAATAGAATATAATAATATTTTATATACCTAATCATCTTAAAAGTAAAAGTATTTTACTTGAAGTCAATCTTTTTCATTAGTAGATATAATAATGATGAACGGATCGTTTGTGGTATACGGGAATAGTTTTTAATTTCGTTAAAAGTTTTAGTAAGTGTAGGAGCTTCATTGTTATAAAGAAAAAGATGTGTATTACTAGTCTTACAGCATTTTTTTCATTTTTATCAAAGTTGTTGACTAGTGAGCGTCTACCAGAGCTTTTCTTGGGCTGAGTAAGTGCTCCCTTGGACTTATATTCCTTTATAACTTTGAAAACTATACTTATTGCAACACCTGCAATAATAAAATATAGGTAACTTTAGAAACATAATATACATAACCTAAGGAAATACAATATTACCTGTTGTGGGCACTATATGCGATGGTATTTCTTTTGTATTTTTTTTGTATTTTCGCTTTTCAGCTACATATAAGTATTGAGAATATTTGGTTTTCAATAAGGGTCAAATGACCAAAACGGCCGCGTTTGCTCGGTGAAGAAATAGGTAGGTATGTTTCTATTTGTACTCGGCATTGGGTTCATGATATATTATGGTAGACACTAATAATAAACGGTATAAGAGTTCTAAAAAGAACTATTTTTGTTTTAGAAATACAAGAAGAGGGAAAATGAAGCGTGGAAAATATACAAACTGCAACTCTTGTCAAATGACTAGAAATGACTGTCAATTAAATTAAGCGAGTGTCTAGGGCACGAAAAGAACCAAGCAAATTGCCTATATCTAGCGCTAAAATTTAAAGGTGGTTCGCGGAATTAAAAAGAAGAATAAATATTTTTCTAATTTTTGTATTACTTCCTTTGTTGCGCTCTTTATTATTATTATTACTGCTATATCCCGTATTGTGGATGTGACATTTATTGAATATTTTCAGTAGTTCTTTGAGAGTAATTTTTACACATGTTCTCCATTGGGCTTACCAAAGTTCCAAGTAAGCACGTTAAAATTAAAAAATGCTTCATTTTCTTCCAACCATATGATCCAGTGTCAGAGGTTTTTATATTGCGCGTAGAATGTAATTTCATCCTAAAAGACTGGGTGACGTAATATCCTCAATTTGTGTTTCTCCCTTTCACACAGCAAAAAGCTTGGTATTCATTAACATGGGAATTCTCTTCACCTCTGTTTATTTCATTAGAATCCAGAAAGTCACTGCTCATTGCAACAGGTTTATAATTTAATTTTTTTTCCTTTTGTAGGTATTTCTCTAGATCGTGGCGTAATTTGTTGTTACAACGTATCAACATTTCTTTCTTTCATAACTGAGTAAATTAAAACACAAAATTACTTTACTTCATTTATAATGGTATCTGTATGTCAACACTTACTTATGTTTTTCTGTCATTATTCCAAATTAATATCAACTGGCGATAAGTTAAAATATAATAAGTATAGACAAAATTTTGTTTGTGCCCATTCATATTAGAGTAAAATTTCCAAATTTAAAACTGCATATTAATAACATTTCCTACCGATCAACTAAGAAATAATTCTGAAAAATATACTGGGTAAATACATATAAATTAATATGTGTGGTACTGCATTTCTGTTGAGTCATCAGCTTAGAAAATATCTGAATCATCTAATGCATATACTTGAAACTATAAATACATGCAATAAATAAGACACCTATTTATTTATGTGTTCCATATGATGTGAAAATTATCCACTGATGAAATATACAATAATAAACAACGTGATTTAATGTCTAAGTTGTAAATTGGCCGTAAAACTGCAAAATAATATTTTTAAAATAAACTGTGGCAGCAGTAAATTTTATATTCATATGTTGCAACTAATGTAATAATTAATGTCTAACCAGAATTATAACAGAATGTCCAAATATCCTTCATAAATATATTCTTTCACTAAACAAATGAACTAACAAAATATATTAATGCAGCAAATGTTTACTCATAGTCTGTGTTCCAGTATCTTATACAGATAGTTAAAGCAAAGTAGTAAGTGCAATATGCCTTTGAATCATTTGCGTTTTATTAATTATATCTCATTAAAATTACTAATATTAAATTTATTTTACTATTACATTACTATTGAGTTTTCGATTGTATAGATAAGGTTATAATGATGTGCCTATCACTCCTGTATTTAATAATAAATGTTCAACAAACTCATGAACCTAAGACATATCAAAAGAAATGAGGTGTGGGCACCACACGACTTTCTTATACGTATGAGCGTTTCAAACTATACAATTTTAAGATTTTTGTATACATAACTTATTCAAAATCCTATTCTAAGTACTTTCATTCTCTTAATAGATCGCTATAGAATGCATACTTTGCAAGATATTCGAAAAAAAGTGCTACTCGCTAAGAATAAAAGTGCTACTTCCGGTCCGAAGTTTGAAATTTCATGTTTATAAAAAATATTGCAAATCCAATTCTAAATACTTTTGTACTCTTAATAAATATATATAGAATGCATAATTTACGACATATTTGCAAAAAAACGTTATTCGGTAAGAGTAAAAGTGGTACTTCCGGTCCGAATTTTGAATTTTTTTTATACAAAAGATATTGCAAATTAAGTTCTAAATACTTTTTTTATATTCGTAGCGTACCTGTCTAAAAAGCATGACTTGCAAAATATTGGCAAAAAACTGATTTTCGATAAGAGTAAAAGACCTACTTCCGGTAGTAATATCAAAAAACTTCTTAAATAAAATGGTTCTCAATTTTAATTTTAAGTACATATGAATTCTTTATAAATTTGTTTAAACTTAGTAGTTGACGAAATATTGGCAAAATTCGATTTTTTCACTGAAGTAAAGTACTACTTCCGGTCTACCGATTTTACTGAAAAGCTAATCAGATCTCAAGAGGCAGGTTATACACGTAAATACAAAATTTGTAATTAATTGATATCTGATATCAATCTGACAACACTTGAGACTCGAACTTGAAGAGGCGGCAAGTGAACATGTCATATTCCTTCAGTACACGTTTGAACTCGCTAGAGTCTTTGGCTGTTCAAAGAAGTAAAACAGTTTTTTTCTAGTGCGTTCTAAAAATGAATGACACCAATTTCGAACATCGGTGTACTATCAGGTTTTGATTCACACTTGAGCACAGTGCAAACGAGACTTGCAGAACTTCAGCAAGCTTCTGGAGACAGTGTTTTGTAAAGCACCGATGTTTTTCGGTAGTTTATTACATTTTTAGAAGGAAGAGAGTCGATTGAAGATAAACCACGCAGCGGAAGGCCTTTATCTTCAAGAACCGATGAAAATGGCGATAGAATTCGGTATCTTGTGCGTTCAGATCATCGACTGACAAACAGAATGATCTGGAAAGAATTGAATTTGTCTGAACACCATTCATCAGATTTTGATCATTGAATAGAGGATGAGAAAAATTTGCGCGAATGGTTCCTTCGCGCTTTGTGGAATCGATTGAAAATAATCCCCATTGTCTGGCACTGATGACGAATCTTGGGAGGTTGTAAACCTGAAACTGAGCACTTGAACATGGAATGGCACACTTCAATTTCTCCAACGCCCATAAAATCAAGAATCAGCAATTTGAAGGTGACAAGTTTTTTCAACACCCAGGGAATTATCTACAAAAACGTTTGGTCTCAAGGTCACACGGTCAGTGAACACTTTCACCGGGAGGTTGTTGAGAAACTTCGAAAAAGTGTCATGCATGTAAGACCAAACATAAGAACAACTGGATGTTGCATCACGACAATATGCCTTGTCACACAGCAATTTCAATAAACGAGCTTTTGGCGAGTAAAATATTTCTGTGTCTCCTCAGCTTCGTAGTACGCCCGAGTCCTTGTGAGTTTTTCCTCTTCCCGTGATTGAAAAATCACCTCAAGGGATGTCATTTCGGGAGATTCGAAAACATTCAAACGGCTGTAATCGACCAGCTCAAGACTGTTTCAATATCCGAGTTCCAGAAGAACCATCTCTGTCGTTATAAGTTATTTTGAAAAAAGCAATAATTAATTGCAATTCTATTCGAATAAAAGAATTGAAGTCTCATTGCTTAATTTACACAATTCACAGATTTAAGACGTTGTAGTAATTGCACCACTAATTCATAATAAAACGTTAATAATGCCATAAAATTTCTAAACTTTTAAAACTGAAAGTGTTCAGTGTAGGCACGGGCAAGGTCGGCTAACATCAACAAGAGACGATCGATATAATTGTCAATAATAACTCGTTTGCATAAGTCTAACTTATACGCCCGAAGATCGTTTGTTTTAATTTGTCGTATCGAAGAGCGTATCATTTGGGGCCATAATGAATAAAGACGAGTGGAAACGGGTGTCGAATCCAGATTTATGTAGCAGCCAGATAGTAGGCATTTTCGATCCACTACTGGAAGACACACTGGCCTTTATTTCAAAGAAATTGGAGATCTCACTGTTAAAGAACTGTATGACTCTCATGCTGCATTTCATTCTTCCGTGTTCAGCAGCAGTGGGAAAGGAATTCATTTTTATAAAAAGTAACTGGATCACATGGATTCATCGTTAATAAATGAATTTTTGATATTAATTAGAGAAAGAAGTGATTAGGCAAATCTTCCAGATGACCGTCAAATCGGACATGCTTGGAACATTGTGAGAAGACGTGTTGTGCCAGGAAAAAATGTTTAATCAGCTAATCAATATGCCAATTTTGTTTAGAAGCTTGTTGGTAGAATATACAATATCAAAACTTGTACACATAAGATAAAATATAATAATAGCTTTGAAAATTCGTATGCTGTAAAATTTTGGAACATACAAAGTTTAACGTCACTATAGTAGCGCTAGAAGAAGTGGTTTTAAGTAACAAGTAAACAACTTATCGTAGCATGCAAATGTGATAAGTCTGTGTAAACAATGAATTCAACAGCGCAACAAATATTACTCAACAACATTGGATGACGATGATGAATTAATTAATTAATATTGTTTAAAACAATAATGGAAGTAGTAACAAATACGAATCTACAGACTACGTAGATAATAGAATACGACATCAAGAAATGTATCTATGTATTTGTTTATTATTGATAAGTACCTATAGTAAAAGATTTTACCAAATATACGAGTATATACTTTTACTTTCTTATACGTAGTATAAGGAAGTATTGTGATGATGAAAATTTTCGACCTCGAGATTTTGCAGATGTTCACGTTTTGAAGTCCCCTGATACCGAAAAAATGGTTTTAAAAAAATTTCTGTGTCTGTGTGTGACCACGATAGCGATCAAACCGCTGTAGATATCAATTCCAAATTTTGTATTTACGTGTATAATCTCCCTCTTGAGATCTGATTAGTTTTCCAGTAAAATCCGTAGACCAGAAGTAGCAGTTTACTTCAGTGAAAAAATCGAATTTTGCCAATATTTTGTTTAACAAATTTATAAAGAATTCATATGTACTTAAAATTAAAATTGAGAATACTTTTATTTAAACAGTTTTTCGAAATTCATACCGGAAGTAGGTCAATAGGTCTATCGAAAATCAGTTTTTTGGGAATATTTCGCAAGTCATGCTTTTTATAGGCAGGTACATACGTTACGGGTATAAAAGTATTTAAAACATAATTTTCAATGTCTTTTGTATAAAAAAAAATTCAAAATTCAAACCGGAAGAACCTCTTTTACTCTTATCGAATAGTGATTTTTTACAAATATGTCGTAAGCTATGCATTCTATATACAGCGTGACCCAGGATTGATGTTACAAGAGGTGTGTGGAACTAAAAATCTTTGAATCTGAATTTGATCTTTTGCAAATAAGCCCTGCTTGGTTTGAAACTTATTTTTAGTATAGTTTCGAGTTTGTAAAATCACGTGCGCCTTGACAGTTGAGCAAGATCTATTTCCGTTTCAGGTAAAGTACTTTTCTCGTTCATAGTATGCTAAAATATTGCCGAGAAAAGTTGTGCAGAATGACAAACTATGGCCCTATACAAAATTTCAGCAAGATCTACCTACTTTGATTAAATCGTTATTTTTTAGATTCAACAAAATAAAATTATATACATTATCATCGGGAAGAAATGTATTGAACCACGAAATTTTTATAAAAACATAGTATTTTAAGACGAAGCAACTTTTAGCACAAATGGCGTTATTTTCTTTCAAAATTGTCGCTACTGGTCTACAAAAAATCCAAACTTTCGGATCAATTGTAGAAGACAGTATTAGCAAAACGTGAATCTGTGGTGTGCCATTTCATATCGTTCTGGCATTATTATTACTTGTTCAGAAAAAGGTGGCAGTTATGTTGAATAAATGATTGATTGTAGAGTAATACTATTATTACATTTTGTACACTTAATTTATGAATAAATATAATTTTATTTTGTTGAATCTAAAAAATAACGATTTAATCAAAGTAAGTAGATCTTCCGCAAATTTTGTATAGAGCCATAGTTTTCTTAGTAATATTTTAACATACTGTGAACGAGAAAGGTACTTTAACTGAAACGGAAATAGATTTTGCGCAACTGTCAAGGCCTGCGTGATTTCACAAACTCGAAACTATACTAAAAATAAGTTTCAGGCCAAGCAGGGCTTATTTACAAAAGCTCAGAGTGAGATTCAAAGATTTTTAGTTCCGCATACCTCTTGTAACATCAATCCTGGGACACACTGTATATTTATCAAGAGTACAAAAGTATTTAGTGCTAGATTTGCAATATTTTTTGTATATATGAAATTTCAAAATTCGGACGAGAAGTAACACTTTTACTCTTTAGTAGAACTTTTTTTCGAATATCTTGCAAATATGTATTCTATAGCGATTTATTAAGAGAATAGAAGTACTTAGAATAGGATTTTGAATAATTTTTGTGTATAAAAATTCTTAAAATTGTATAGTTTGAAACGCTCATACGTGAAAGTCGTGTGGTGGCCACACCTCATTTTTAGTATAGTGTGTTGCTGGCTTGTATAATCTCATGAATTTACTCTACTGTTACCGCACATACGTCTGCTTTCTACTATGAGTAAGTTGAACTTATTCAAATTTACTTTCAGAACATTACTCTAAAACAAATAAAGTAAGAGTCTAAATTTAGTTAACGAAAGGTATCACTCCTGGCTCTTTTCACCTCCTCCAAGTAGATTAAGACAAATAAGCTAAACACAAATATTCTAAAATTGAGCAGTGTTCGTGTTGCGTAGTGTTTACTTATGTCATGCCTTTTTTTGCTGCTACCGGTATATTACTGAAATCGATAAAATTGATCAGCAATTGTATGATTCCATAGAGATGATGTATATATTTTTAAAATTCGAACAGTAAGTATATAATTTTGTGTTCTTCTGTCCGTACCGTATACTTCGTCGGAGTGCGGGGAGAACGGGTTACACTAGTGTGTCGAGATAAATGTGAACCGGAGTTATTTTCCGGCTCTCATCCATTTTCCCCGTTCCGGTAATGGATTATAAACGCCGGCCCGGGCATTGTCTGCGTTACCCTCTGCATGCGTCAATTTTTCCTCTTCTCCTTGCCGACGCGACCATCCGTCCGTTCCCCGCGTGATTTACCGTTGTTCGTTCGGACTCCGATGCGGTTTTTGCACATGGTTGATTTTTATACCCCACATTCGCTCCATCTATCGGTCTCTGACGAAAGTTCGTAGCGATAATAGCGGCAAAACAGATTGACTTTTTGTGCTCGTCCAACCTTTCTTTTCCAAACCTATGCGTTTTCCGTTTCCCGCTTTTTTGTCCCCTCCTGACTTGCTGCTTTTTTGCATTTACTTCACTGATGACGCTGTTCTTCGTATATTGTTTTCTAATGGATATTTTTTTTCTTTTTTACAGTGTGATAGCGAGGGAGAAGATGACAAGGTAAGAATTTTCTCTTTAACTTTTACTTTTTTTATGTATTTTTTATTAATTTTTGTAAATATTTTAAAAAAGCAGTGTATAGAAATGATAGGTTTCAGCCTATTAAATTTAAACATAACAAAATAAAAACATAACAAATTTTCAGGAAAGCAGAATAATATATTAATTACTAAATAAACAACAAATGTTGGATTTTCACTATTTAATATTTGAAGTAATATTTGACAATTGTTTCGCCAACACAGTGGCTTCTTCAGAAATGAATAAAAATATTACACACACACTTATATATCTAACAATATAGCACAATTTATGTAGAGGGGGTGATCTATTGAACAGTGTACATTATGAAAATAAATTTAATAAAGGGGAGTTATTTGTTTCTAACTGATCGTTAAGTAAATTATTAGAGGGTCTATTTTTAATAATTTCAAGGGATTCTAGTAGGTTTAATTTAACACCTTTATTTTCTATATGTAGGATATCGAAATTATGACTAAAACTATGGCTTTCTTCTATGAGGTGGTTTGCGTATGAAGAATCAGTCTTCTTCATTTTGAAGGATCTAAAATGTTCTGACATCCTTTTCTCAAACGTTCTTCCTGTTTGGCCTATGTAAAACTTAGGGCAATCACTACATTTTAACTTATAGACTCCTGACTGTTGGTTTTTAGGTGCTTTATCTTTATTGTTCTTAATATATTTAGATAATTTGTTGTTTGTTCTAAAAGCTACTTTTATATTATTGTTACTTAAAAACTTACCAACTTTTTCACTAGATGGACCGACATATGTAATGGTTTTATATCTATTATTTGTATCTTTTATTATCGGATAGACTTGTGAAATAGCTTTCTTAAATAATTTATTATGGAGAATTGTATCTATTATTTCCGGTTTATAGTTATTGTTAATTGCAATTTGTTTAATTATATTTAGCTCCTTTTCAAAATTAACTTTGGAAAGTGGTAGACTTATGAGTCTATGTATCATACTATTATATGCCGCTAATTTGTGTTGTCTAGGGTGAGTTGAACTGTTGTGTATGGTTATGTCTGTGTGTGAGGGTTTTCTGTATATAGAAAAATCAAGTTTATTGTTAATTTTACTAATGCAAACGTCTAAAAAATTAATACAATTGTTTGTTTCAATTTCTTGTGTAAATTTGATATTTGTATGTAATGAATTAATATAATTAAATAAGAATAATATACATTGCTTCACTATATATATATTTTTTGTAGCATGAATTGCTACAATTGTAGTAAAGAGGTTGTAGGAATAATTATATTGGGGAGCAATTTTGTATTTACTTCTAGCAAAATCAATTTAACACTATAAAAAAAATCTATAAGATATAACATTTCTAACTTCTAATACTAATTGATCAAAAAAAGAGCCATGAATCTTTTTATTTGGCATTACGTGACAGCTCATTCATAACTTCTTTATTATCAATCCTTCCTCGCATAATTTCCAATCTACTACAGAAACATTATGGCCCACCCAAATTGCAGGATTGTCTTTTATTGAATTACGAATTGACTGGACTACAAGCATTTTAATCGTTTAGTTTTATCTAAAAACAGGTAACTACTTCTCAACGAACTTAAGGGAACGGTAATTCATTATACAAAAAAGTAATACACAATTATTTCGGAAATAGATACAGATTTAAATTTCTAGGTTATCAGGTAGTTTTTCGATGTTAAGTTCTTATGACATAAGTGCAGGGGTAAAACTAAGGTATTTGGTCACTAATATTGACGATATGCCTGCAGATATGAACTGGTAAAGCGTTGGTTTAGTACAGTTTTAGTAAGGTTACCAGAAAAATTTCAACACAGCAAAGCTACATTAACAATTATTTCTTTTCATTGAGTCTGGCTCAGCAGCAGCAGCAGCAAAAATTAAATAATGTGGTAAACCTTGCTCTGAATCATCTTAATGGACCGATAAGACCCATAGCGTCTTTACCTTTAGTAATAGCTCCGAAGAGGTCGTTCGTTTCAATCAAATTCTCCTAATGTCTCACCAATCCATAGATTATCACCTCTACCAAAAGGTGACAAAACGTAAGAATCAATCAAACGGATCAAAATAGTTTTCACGAGTACACAGGTCGCAGCTATTAGAAATAGAAAGGTAATTTTCCTCTAGCATAGATTGAGAAGAATCAAGATTGCGACCTTTTTGAGGTTATCTGAGAAGCAAGTGAAAATTTGGTACCATGGCGGGCGTTAAGTACAAGAGAGAGAATTTTCCTACGGCCAGTGTTGGGAAGTGTTCTTGTTTAGGATTTTGCATAACCTCTAGTAGGAGACTGAAAAGTTTGCCCATTCTTTCGTATGAAGCAGACATTGATGTAACACACGTTGAAGATTGTGGACACGTTTTTAGTCACATTGACGAACAATTTCTTTGATTTGGACCAGATAATGTAGGATATCCATCGGACAGTTGTATTTTGTAGTGTCAGTACAACATATCTTGATAGCTTGTTTAATTAATTAAATCTTATTAAATTCTTCATTACATGAAAATTGCAGGGTATTTATAACTTATATTAAAAAACTGTATCAGGAATATTGGGAAGGCTCGGTTTAAAAGTATTGTTACATCATATCAATCTGTTAAAATCAAAATTTGTCGTAGGGAGTTCTGCATGAGCGTACCTTGGGCCCATTGCTCTCCCTGTTTTGTTTTTACGAAATCTATATCGAAATTAAATAAACTTTGTCATAATATTGATAATTTAGTGATTTTGACATGTATAATTCTCATACGCAAGTGATTACCAATATGATTTTAAAAGCTGTAAAAATAGTTTTATTTATGTCACTTCTAAATTGACGAATTAAATAAATATTTTTATAGAATTTTTACGATATTGTAAATAACTTTTGTACATGTTTTTATGGAATATTCTCTCTGTTGGACAAATAAAGATATATTATTATTAATAAACAGCTATAATTATTATAAATAATAAATTGAAAGGTGAAGTCAACAAGATTGCAGAACTGATTAGAAATGATTTTAATCTGCTTTGAATTGTGTACATAGATCAGTATCACTTCAGCACAAACAAATAGAATAGCTATCTAAATGAGAAAATAGCAAAAAGACACAATAAATACTACTTATTGCTTTCCCTTATGCCTTAAATTCAATAAATTCAGTACAGGAAGCGACAAAAATTACTCACTATAAATAATAAAACAAAATGAAACAATTAGACATTATTAAATGGGTTAGTTAATTATTTTATTATAGTGCTAAAGACGGAAAAGTGCATTAAATATGTAGAAAAATATAAAGTGAAAATACGAGTAAGTAGGATGTGGTTTAATTTGCAATATTGTGAAGTGATCTATACTGTGATTTCAAAAGTAAGTGGCCAAGACGGTGACTTTTATGCTAGAGATATTATCAATATGCGTTCAATGACCATCCGACCAAAGCCTCTGGAACATATAAGACGTGCTAGATGTCCTCGTATGAAAAAAACATTATTATTACTGGTGTAATTATTTCAAGACGCTAGCTTGGGCAAGCAAATACTACAATGGCACACTGATAACTGGGGAAAGATAATGTTTTGAGACGAATATCAGTTAGAAATGTATGATCAGCGATGCATATTTGTACGTAGGAGTGGAGTGATGGCAATAGTCAAAACAGCCCACGTAGTGCAAAATGTTAAAAACCCTGTTAAAACAATGTTTTGGTTCTGTTTCTTAGCTAATTCTCCAAGTGCTCTTACTGGTATGATGATGCAAAATATAAAGAGCTCACCAAATGGTAATTCAGTCTTTCAGCACAACTTTACCTTGCCACGCAGCGAAGAAGATCAAAGATTTTTTTCCCGGAAAGAGCGCTTTAATTATCTGGATAGGCCAGATATATCTCCGGATATTATTAACTCATGAAAAGTTTATGGACTGTTGTCAAACGTCGCATAAAACAAAAGGACTGTACAACCAAACAGAAGATGATGAGGTAGTATATAAAATATATGATAATTAAACAATGATCTGGAAAAAATAAGTCCCTATATTATGAAGACGTAGAAATAGTAAATACATATATAACCTCTGATATAAATTTATCAAATATTTTATATCAACCATGTTGACTAAAACGATGTAGTGTCAATTTGGCTTGCACTAGTGCCTCGCTATATTAATAAATCTTTTTTTTGAAGTACGTACGTTTAAAATATGTCTGTGGTAATTTTGTTAATATTTCACAAATTTCAATTCTTTCTAAATACTGTGCAGGGTAAATTTTGAATATAATGGTTTTTTTCTCTGCATCCTCTAGTCATAGAGGTATTAGATTTTGGGAAATTTAGTACGCCACATTTTCTAAAGATTGACTACCGTATGTCCTAAACGAAAATGGAAAGGGAAAAATCTCTTACCACAAAAATTAAAAAGATATAAAAAACCATATATACGTATTTCGGCAACTAAGTTTTCATCTTCAGTAGAAACCTGTAGAAAAACAGAAAAGAGTGTTAAACGTAGGGTTTTTGGCTAAGGTGTAACCTTGGAAGATATGCTCTTCACCAAATCATCAATGAGATAACATAACAGTGTTATCCCACTGGTGATTGGTGAGAGTGATATCGCACTTGTGACCTAATGAAGAGCATATCTTCTAAGGTTACACCTTAGCCAAAAACACTACATTTAACACTCTGTTTTTCTACAGGTTTATACTGAATATGGCAACTTAGTTGCCGAAATGTGTATATAGATTTTTTATATCTTTTTAATTTTTGTGGTAAGAGATTTTTCCTGTTGCGTTTTTGTTTCAGATTTTGGGCTACAGTCACTATTGGATTGTCATGTCATCACAAGTTCAAGAATTCGTAGAACTCTGTATTTTTATTTATTTATTTCATTGGAGATATCAGGTTATTAAAAATTCGTCAAATAGTTGTAGATTAAATACAGATAGGAAATCAAAAAAAAAAAAGAAATTTACTTTAAAACTCATAAACTAATCTCGTCCATTTCTAAAAGTGGTCTTCCAAATTAAATTAAACTTTGGAAGAAATTTGCTTCTCTATCTTATTAGAAATTTACCTAAAATTTATTGCGTAACCTGTTTTCAAACGGTATTTAACAAAACAGGATCCCTTGATACCTCCATTCTAATTTAATTTCCATTTATAATTTAGAACTTCGGCCTTAACGGATTTGCCATTGTAAAATTTTCGTTACCTTTCCCGGAAGTTAATGTAAAACTTTATCTCTTTATACCTTGTCCTTTGTATACGGTATCCGTAATGTCATTTAAAGAGAGAAAAGGGAAGGAAGGAAAAAAACACGAACGAAACTCTTAACGGAAACGCGACGGTTCCGTCCAGAAAAATATTTCGTTTCTCCCTTATATTCCGCCATCTTTTACGATGCACTTGTTTTATCGGGAAACGTAAATCAAGTGTGCCATGGAGAATAAAAAGAAGCTTACGAAACGACTGTTGCATATTAAATAAACATCGAATGGAATAAATTCGATTTATGGCGGGATGTAGCGCAGCAATAGTGGGATTTAGAAGGCAGAAAATGTGACAATTTCGATAGACGCCATTTGAAAATATTTCTTTTGCTTTTATATGATGGTAAGTATTTATTATGCAGTACTGTGAATTCTTCTTTGGAAGTTTCAAAGCAGTACCCATGTATTTTAAAATAAATATGTAGTTTTAATTGATTAAGTTCTTGGATCCGATCCAATCCTAAATTTTAATATTAGTGTAGAAGAGGTTCAGTAAATGTGGAATAATAAATAATGATAATATGCGATATCATGTATGTTTCTATGTGAGTACAGTATGTCTTGTAGACAATGGATCTATGGTGTCTATTATGGCAATGAAACAGAAGTGTTTAGTCCATATTACATCTATAACTACCTATATTCTGTATACGATACTTTTAATTATTTAAAATTTAAAGAATCCTTTTTTGAAAGCATAGAGTTATTAAAGAAACGTTGGAATATGTTTGTGAGTGTTAATGGTTCTTACGTTGAAAAATAAAGTTTCGTTCGTTTTCGAACTCGTTTCATTCACAGCTGTAACATATAAAAATTCAACTCGCATATCATTTTATGCTAGAACCTTAAGTTGAAATTGGTTGGTCATTGATATCGTTCAATGAATACACTTTAATAAACAGGAAAAAATGCAATGAAGAAACATTTTCAGTATTTGCAAAATTTTAAATAATTAATTATTATTAATTTAATTTTGCAAATACTGAAAATGTTTCTTCATTGCATTTTTTCCTGTTTATTAAAGTGTATTCATTGAACGATATCAATGACCAACCAATTTCAACTTAAGGTTCTAGCATAAAATGATATGCGAGTTGAATTTTTATATGTTACAGCTGTGAATGAAACGAGTTCGAAAACGAACAAAACTTTATTTTTCAACGTAAGAACCATTAACACTCACAAACTTATTCCAACGTTTCTTTAATAACTGTATGCTTTCAAAAAAGGATTCTTTTGGTAATTCCGCAAAATACGAACCAACAGCATTTTCCACGTCTTCATTCGATAAAATTCGACGCCCTCTCAAGTGTTTGTTGAGTTTTGGAAAAAGATAATAGTCACAAGGGGCGAGGTCGAGACTGTAGATTGGGTGTTGTAATTCCTTAAAGAGACATTAATTGATTACTGCTTGAACAATTCGTATCTTATGCACACCCTGCAGTTGTCGTGCAGAAGCAGCATTTTCTGATGAAAATTGTGATTTTTTTCGTGTATAGTCGTGTTCAATTTCTTAATTGTGTCTTGGTAGACACTTTCCGTTATTGTAATTCCACTTTTCTGGCAGAAAATTGCTTTTTTGACTTCTTGGGCGGTGGAGAGCCCTTATGAACATTGTATGGGCTGCTGTTTCGTGAGACGGTCACCCCAAGTTTCATCCCCAATGACAATTCTATTTAAGTTGTCTTCATCTTGAGACAAAAAAGTCGAATTCTCTTCACAAATTTATCGTCTACACAATTTTTGTTCGGGTCTGAGCAGCCAGGGAATTCATCGTGCCGACACTTTGCTTATTCCCAAATATTCGTGTAGAATTTCAATAACACTCGTTTGTGGTGTTCCTTTTCTCTACCAATGAAACTTACTCGGCGGTCAGTCAACCTAAATTTTCAACTTTGTGATTTCTTCAGTTCAAGATTCTAATTAGATGTCTTTCACACTTTGGGTCATCAGGAATGGATTCTCTTTCCCATTTGAACTGCTCACACTAAAATTTATATTGGAAATAGGACGAGCTGTTCTCTCCATACACTCTTACCATTACCGCATGGATATTCTTCGGGTTAATGTCTTCTTTGTATAAAAAATTCATGAGACTCAAGTTTCAATTCACTCATTTTCTCTTCTTTCAACGAATATAAAAATAACAAATGTTAAGCGATTCCAACCGAACCTTGAAATGATACTATAAAATGTCACAAAAAGGCCATGTAAGAAAATTTGTACTTTAACGGAGAGAGTTATCTATTTATAACATACTTTAATATATATTGCAAATTCTTACAATTCGAAATGTGATGAAATACTGCATTGTTTCTTATAAACAACATACGCAGCCTTCATGTCACACAGTAAAATGCTAACATTACAGGATTTCATTTATTCTGGTACTGTTTTTCCGTCTCCAAAATGGCTTGGTGGCAGCACTAGTTCGTAACGTCACTCATATTTTTCAGGCAAAAGTACGAGGTAGGCGCCAGAAATTATCGGCCTGACAGGTTTATACAGGTTCAAACGTGTTCAAACTCCGTTACATCATGCATGCACATACTCGAGGTGTACAGTATAAATATGATGGTTCGAAGCCTAGTAGTTTTCAGTAACCAGCCAACCAACGTGACTAGCGCACGAAAATGTCTGAAGTAACGAAAATTGAGTACCGCGCGGTCATTACATTTTTAACGAAAGAAGGGCATGTGATTTTGTTTTGTTTTCTAATTTAAAAAAGACCTTAGGGGATGTAGTTTTAAGGACGAGAGTGAGTTGCAAGCAGCTGTTATAGAACATTTTGACGGAAAAACTTATATTATTATTATTATTATTATTATTATAATCGTTGTAATAAATGTATAGAAGTTAGGAGAGATTACATTGAAAAATGAAAATTCTTATATTGTTCCAAGTTTCTTTTTTGTATATCAGGCCGAGAATTTATGGCGCCTACCTCGTATATGCACTTTATGCCACAAATTATTGCATTTAGAACCGTGGAATGCTTGTGTCATCCCATTACTAAAGTTTTGTGTTTTTCTGCCTTTTTGTCCCCCCCCCCCCCAAAAGAATGAAAAGTTTGTTGGTCAGTCTTATAAGTCGCAACAGTTCAAAAGAGATCTTATGAAAATTCCGAACTTATTAAACAATATTAAAGCGATATTCATTCCATATTCTTACACAATATTTAATCCCGTCCCAATTTAAACAGAATCACTTTAAATCCCCATCGAATTACATCATGTATGTTATATAACCTAAAATATATTGCCTTGTAGAAGTTCTTTTATCGAAAAAATGTCACATTTCATTTCCATTTACACGATCAACAAACTTAATAGTCTACTGGTTAAAGCATCCCGTACTCAAAGTATGCTAAAGCACTCCTTTCTTTAAAGTGTGCAGTCTAATTTTTACACCAATATACATATTATACGCAAGTTTATATGAATGGCACTATATGAAATTTAATATAGTAAGAGGTTAAATCCAAGTATATATGCGCGTGCCTCAGTTCTAAAGTTTTCACATTTACCCTTTTCTCTCGCACCCCGCACATTCCCTCCTCCCCCTACATTATCATCCTTGCAGCCCACTTTGTCATAGCATGTAAATCGTGTAATTTGTTCCGACAGCGCCCAATTTACATACAATATCATGTTCGGAGTCGTTTTACATGACAATGGAATCTGCCAGCAGTACGCGCACGTATCAGTACAAGAATAGACCATCAGTTGGTTGGTTGGTTAGTTGGTTGACTGGCTGGCTTGCTCGCTACAGGATCGGCGTAAGGAGTTGCGATCTCCCAGACAAATTCAGACACGACATCTTTCTGTCCGTACAAAAGACTTGTTATAAATTCTAACTTTATACTCGGATTAAGTTAGTCAATTTGGTCATGATTATGTTCAGTTTATCTCTTGTAGATTATTAAATAATATAGTTACTGCGACTTTCTTAAAATTTGAACGAATGTAATTTTATTTATTTCGTACTGCAAAAGAGGATATATATATATATATACAGGGTTGCTCATTAGTGCGTCAAAGTCCAATATAGGCGTTATTAAATAGCAGTGAAGAAATTTATTTTATAAAAAGTGGCACAGTAACAAAAAACACACATTTTGAAAATAATTTGAATTATACAGGGTGGCGCGTTAAAATGGCACACATTCGAATTTTTTTTTATGAAACACCCTGTATATCGTTTGTTTTTCCTTATCCATTTTAATTTGTGTTTTTATCGATATCTGGGGTATTGGTTTTCGATGACGCATTGTTGAGTTATTAACGAAAATTATAAAAAAAATGGTCGCGACAATGTTTACCATAATAATTCTATGCGGTAGTATTACGATTATCTAAGACAAAATTATTTAGTAAGTATGCAGCCAAGGGATGTGTTGAACCTACAAAATAATCAAACATTAATTTTATTATACAGGGTGTTTGTTACGATGTAATCAATTTGGCTATCGTCAAAGAGCGTTTACTGATTTTTTTCAAATGGGACACCCCGTATATTATTAAATTTTTGGAATGATGCATTAATTGCGCTTAATTTTTGTTAATAATGTCCTATACGCAAACCCGATAATTTCGGAGTTATTATTAATTATTTTTCATTACAAACCGCTAAATTATTTGTTTTCTGTTCGATTTTTTTCTGTACTGGGTAAACGATTTGACAAACAAAAACAAATAAACGTCAACAAACGTCAAAAATTAAAATCTTAATTATTGCTATTAATTAGGCTACATATACTCTCTTATTTAAATAGCCACTTATGAAGAAAGTCTGAGGAACGTACAAAAGGGGTGGGCGTAGATTTTGGACTGTTTTGAAATAATTCAGTGCCTTCATTAAGAGTTGCCACACAGCCGAGATTGTACGAGATGACATTTCTTTCGCGTTTAACTATCGCCTTTCTTTAAGCTACACATTAACTTCTTGTCTTACACAGGAATCTTATGCCATACATTCAGTAATTCTGCTTATTAACGAAGACATTCATATAATGAATAATCTTTTCGTTGTTCACTTCATTAATCACGAACTGCTTACTTAAGTTGCTTTAGGTAATACACTGATGGGTTTTGTACTGGCCTGTCTTAAATTACGATGAACAATTCAAGAGATTCTCATCGCACCAGAATGCCATCTAATCGTGTTCATGAATCTTTTTCTATACATACTTGCACTTGCTAAATATTCTGAGCTGTGAAGACAGAACTTGGCCTACCTGGAGGAAACAAGTCAACACTGGAAACTTTATGCAGAAAACCTTTAATTAAATTCGAAAATAAGTATTTTCACTTGTTTGTTTTGTACATAAAAATGTCAACGATAGGCAGTTGATATTTCATTGCCATACTAAATAAAGTATATATTCGTATGAAACTACATGACAGGTATAACAAATGAAACAAATGTAAATTATATTACAAGAGTAGAAATATATTTGGAAGGACCATAACTGCAGGGGCCCTTTGAAACACTGCACCATTTGGTCTAGGATATAGGAAAAACCTGCAGCATAAAAAACCTAGATCACAGCGTCACAAAACTGAAGGTCTTTAGTTGTTAAGATCCAAGCAACAGCCTCTGGAGTTAAATTATGTAAATCTGTATATCCAAATTCAAATTTAGCTAGAGGACATTCTTCAGCAATATGTTTAACTGTTTCAATCTCAGCTCCACAATCACAAGCTGGACTCGCAATCACATTCCACTTGAATAAATATCATTTCCTTCGCCAATCTCTCTAAGTAGTTACATTTGCCTTTGGATATACCTTTGATATTAAGTTGAAAAATCTTAACTGGACCAATATTCCTAAAAGAAACACAATATGAATTCAAACTTGAAAAATTATACCTGTCATATGACCGTGAGGATCTTGGGGATCTTGTACGGTCTTCCAATTGATGGTTATTATGGACAACATTATATTATCCATCGTAAAGATGGTTACCATCAACAAAAATCAAATAAAATTGAAGAAATATAGATTAGAACATAAAAATAACTAGGAATATAGAAACTTAAAAGTGACACTGACAAAATGTCAAACCGTTATTGTATTAATACTAAATAATATACTAAATAAAGTTGCATAAGTATAATTCTTTTGTCAATATTATCGTTAAAACTCCTAAATGTAACTTTTTAAATTAGCTAGGAAGTTTTATACCATTCAGTATTAATAATTTGAAGTTGTATTAATGATGTACTTTACTTTGGGTCAATATTATGTGAAATAATATTGACACAAGTAGTGCCTCTGGTAATACCTAGAAACATTTATATATTTTATTAAAATCTATCTCTTTTCAATGTCCATCTATTTATATGATTTTTTTGTAATTATTAACATTGCTATTAACTGATACAATCCCCACATAATTATAAATATTAATCTCTCAACATTCTATATTGCTCTCGGACAAAGCCGGCACTGTATGTCTCTCGCGTAATCTACTTTGACTGCAGAGCTACCTGACGACATCTGTAGGCCTCGTTCGACGTTTCCGTACGGACTTGCGGTTTGAGGTAGCGGCAGGCTAACGTGTTGTCGTATTCGGTTGTTGAGAATCCTGTTATGGTAAATTTGGGGTCGAGGGCGTTAATTGAAATATAATAACGGTCGAATAATGTCGAACCCTAATATTTAAATAATTAAATGAATTAATTTTCTTGACGGACATTTTATTTATTAAATAAAATTCCATTTTAGAAATCAATTTTGTCTTTTAGATCGGACATTGATTGTAAAATTTCACTACTAAGTGTAATAAATAATATTTACACATTTTATGAGTAATTAGGATAAGTATAGGAATCGTGAACAAGGGGAAGTATACATTTACACCTCAGGTGTAAATTATAAGTCTTTACGCTTCCTATACCATGGATATCTTTTTTAATTAATTCTCTAAAAGGATCCTGTCTTTTAAATGTATTCCAATGTTGCAACATCATCATCATTATAATGACGTAATGATGTTACTTACATAACATTTTTTTCGAAGTAGTACCAAAGGTTTTAGAAAATATGTTGTTTAATTTCAATCAATAAAGGTAATGCTCCTTAATTAATAGAACATTTGAAAGTAAATAAACAAATATTAAATATATGTGTATGTTAAATTTAATTTGTAAAGTTTGCATAAAACAATTGATATACATTATTTTGGATCATACTATATTAGAGAATAATAATTAGGGAGCGGAATCGAGCGAGTCATGACTCATCGCCCATGGGCGCGCTATTGAAATGTTGTATTTTTAAAGAGGTTTTAATTTTATTTATATAATTGAATAACAAGTGGCTGGTGATTATAAAATATAAAATACCCTACTATTTGTTCATTTTCTCTTCTGTAAGACTTGTTCTCTTTGAATTAAGTACATCCTTGTAGATAGAAAACGTCTTTTCTACATCGCAACTGGTTATATTTACGTAATGGAAATATTCTTTTATTTCAGCGTATTTAGCATACACAATTGCCGCAATGTTATTAAACCTGGATTTCTATTAAAAACTGCGTCTAAGTCACTTGGAATTATTAATAGCCACATCTAATGTGGTTAATCCATTTTTACTTTCTTATACGTAGTATAAGGAAGTAATGTGAAATTTTCGACTTCGAGATTTTTGCAGATGTCCGCGTTTTGAAGTCCCCTGATACCGAAAAAGATGTTTTTAAAAAATGTCTGTGTGTCTCTATGTGACCACGATAACCGCTGTAGATATCAATTCCAAATTTTGTATTTACGTGTCTAATCTCCCTCTTGAGATCTGAGTAGTTTTTCAGTAAAATCGGTAGACCGGAAGTAGCAGTTTACTTCAGTGAAAAAATTAAATTTTGCCAATATTTCGTCAACTACTAAATTTAAACAAATTTATAAAGAATTCATATGTACTTGAAATTAAAATTGAGAACAATTTTATTTAAAAAGTTTTTCGAAGCTGCTACCGGAAGTAGGTCTTTTACTCCTATCGAAAATCAGTTTTTTGCGAATATTTCGCATGTCATGCTTTTTAGACAGGTACGTTACGGGTATAAAAGTATTTAAAACGTAATTTTCAATATCTTCAATTTCAAAATTCAGACCGGAATTACCACTTTTACTCTTATCGAATAGCGATTTTTTGCGAATATGTCGGTTAATTATGCATTCTATATGTATTTATCAAGAATACAAAAATATTTAGTGCTAGATTTGCAATATTTTTTGAATATATGAAATTTCAAAATTCGGACCGGAAGTAACACTTTTACTCTTATGGAGTAGTCCTTTTTTCGAATACATATCTTGATAAGTATGCATTCTATAGCGATTTATTAAGAGAACAAAAGTACTTAGAATAGGATTTTGAATCATTTTTGTGTAAAAAAAATACAGTATAGTTTGAAACGCTCATACGGTCGTGTGGTGGCCACACCTCATTTTTTAATTTGAGATTCGATTTTCAAAATATGTCATTAGTTTAGGCAAATTTCCAAAGTGTTCCTGAAGGAATAACAACTGATTTTTTAAATTTGGGATTTGTGTTAGTTCCTTGCACTCAGAAATACTTCGAGCATCGTCATTTAAACATGTAACGAAATTTTGTAAACTATTGAAATTCTCTGCATGAAAACTATTTCTGTGTATGTTTTAGCAAAGCTAAGTGACGATATTTTACAGACTTTGCAATAAATTTCGGAATCACTGACAATTAATTTTTATCTCAGAAAAAGTAACATAAACAACGTTCTAGATATAAATAAATTATAACTAAAAATGTACGCGTATGTTATTGAAACATACATATTATATTGCGAAATATAAGGTAAATATAATAAATTTTAAAAACTCGTCACCCTTGTACCTACGCCGATGAAGAAATGATTTTATTCATAAAATTCCTTATTTTATGGCAGTTTTTTCTCTGATTCTCTGGAGTAAACAGATGTTACAGTTCGCCCTATGAATTAGTGCTATTCAGATATAATGTAAACAACACGCAGTTGTTTACATTATTTCTTTTCACGGTTGTGGCTCCGTGGTAGTTTAGCTCGCTCGATTCCGCTCCCTAATAATAATTGATGAAATTCCTATTAGTGTATTGTGAATATAGAGTAGGCTTGATTAGATACGCTGGCAACAGATGGCATGGAAACCAAGCAGTTTTAGGTGATGAAATTTAATAATTTTGACTTCGACAAGTTATAGCTAGTATTACAAAACGCAATTTTAATTGAAAGCAATGTAATTTAACAGACACTTAAATACGTTTTAATAATAATATTGAATTCTTCTAGACCCCAACTTTAGTATGACAAACGTCATACTAACTATACTAACTATACATAACTTTATACTTTCTTATACTACGTATAAGAAAGTAGAAAGCAAACTACACTGTTCAGTATTATTATGATTTTATTTCAATGTAGGAAAGGAAAAGGAATTATATTTAAAAAATAATATCTAGAGAATTTGAAAACATTTAAAAGGGGAATCAAACGTAACATATGCAATGAATTAAAAAATTGATAAAAGATTGAAATGAAAATATTTATGGAAGAGTATGATGAAAATTCAAGTGAAAACGAACTATAGACTGTCTAGAGACTTCGTATGACTATATCTTTGTCAAGAAAAGAGGTATTAACTACCGGTTTTCATCACTCTCTTCAGTTTTGTATGTGCTTCTATATTACGATATTAAAAATATACCGTTCCATTTAAAATTTTAAAGAAAAAACAAGTAATATACATACATTGAGAACAGCGCCCCCTGTTACTTTTTTTGACAACCACGTAATATTGTACTACATATCCTTCAATTCCTTGGGGGTATGTACGCAGACATACCCCCCTCCACCCTCCCCTTCGTATGGGACTTGGATCAAAAAGTTTCTAATGAAAATGATATAAAAACGTCTAAAAATGTTGCCAGTAAAAATTTTAATATATGTCTAGAATTTAATGGAAAATTATCGGGTTTAGTTCATCTTGAGAATTTCGCCCCCTTGCGATCATTTTGGAAACGTCAACATATTTTTGTTGAAATTCCTGTGGTCCATTTTACTATCAAATTTTTTTCCGCCAGGTTGTACGATAAACGGTTGTCGAGATATGGCCGGTGGCCGAGTTTAAACAGACACCCGATATATATACAGGCTGCCCCACCGAAAACGAAACAGATTGAATATCTCGAAGGAGAAAACTTCTTTGAAAAAACGCAAAAACAGGTCGATTTTTGATCCAAGGGGAATAGGGAAAGTAGTATATATACGTTACATCATTGAAAAGGTAATTGTACGGAGAATTCAACAAAGTGATTGTTGGTTGCGCTATTTTTGATTTTAGCGCCCTCTATCGGAAAAAAAAACTGTTACGTATTCCACAACGTGACACATCATTTCAAAGCTAATTTTATTAGCAACTAAATACGTAATATTTTTTACATTTATTTGTCATCATTTTCAAGTACAGACTATCAGCGTCTTTTGTAAACTAATAAGTTCGTAGTTTCTAATATTAGAGCTCTGCAAGGTTTTTCGGTTATTTAAATCTTTTTCAATTGTGCATTAAATTGCTAATAAAATTAGCTTTGAAATGATGTGTCACATTGTGAAATATGTAACCGTTTTTTTCCGCTAGTGGGCGCTAAGATCAAAAATAGCGCAACCAACAATCACATTGCTGAATTCTCCATACAATTACCTTTTCAATGATGTATCGTATTTAGTAGTTTCCCTATTTAAATTGTAATGGTTAGAGTGATGGAGGGGAGGGGAATGACGTATCACAGTTGAAGATATGATGGAAGGGTGCCCCCCTTGGACCAAAAATCGACCTGTTTTTGCGTTTTTTCAAAAAAGTTTTCTCCTTCGAGATATTCAATCTGTTTCGTTTTCGATGGGGCAGCCTGTATATAAATGTTGCTGAAGGTATAAAATATATTTGAAGAAACTAGTAATCACATTTTTGGATATTCTTTGATCAAATTTCATTCTTTATAACACATTTCTAAATAAAAATTCAAATATCTAAACTGCAGTTATTGAATATTTTTTTAAATAAATATATCTTACTGGCTCTGATAAAGTTTGGTTTTGATTATTCCTCTTGTATTACTAATATGCTTACGTGTTCGTTTATTTGCTTGCACTTTTATTGAATACAACTTTTTTAAATTTTAAATACAATAGATGCAATTTCTATAGTTCACATCTATAATTCTTATTTATTTTCCCATATAATATTACATATTTATATCAGACCTTCGTGCTTTATGTAAATCCATGTTAATACGAAGTAATTGGCGGGCCCATTAAAACATACTATTTGCATTATTAATTACGTTTGAAGATATAATAAAACGAAAGTAATTGGTCTCTAAATTTACGAATCACCTAGTACTCACGTCCACATATAATATACAATTCTTTTGATCAAATAAAAAAGGGTCAGCACTTATTTTATCCCATTTAAATTTTACACATGTGCTGTCCGATGGTCCATCTCCTTTTGAACATTTCGGTTCGATAAAGTGAGAAATCTCTTACAATGGCCTCTAGGTGGAAAACTCTTCTGCGTCCCTTCAAGCGCACATAATTCCCGTACAGATCTCGAGAGTCTTAACGAGTTCCAATCGGAAAATCAGTCCCTGATGTACGCTTAACCGAGGGTGTTTCAATTTAAAATTGGTGACGTGATACCCTTTTGCTTTTTCTTCGATATCGATACTGGGTCCCGTGTGTGCAGTTTCCCTTTTGCCGTGCTTTCAATTCCCGCAGTGCTTTGGAGCTGTTCTCATTCGTAATTTTGTCTGTTTCATGACATTTAGAGAGGAAAATGTTTTCTTTATCATGTCCAAAGTATTTTCTTGTTAAGTTTCGAACAATGTTATTGCTACACTTTTAGAGTTAAATTTTCTCTGAAGTTGTATTAATTCACTCACGTAATTTATACGAGGATAATTTGAAAAATGTCCGGCCTTTTTAGGAAGAACACCTTATTTCGAAGCAAAACAAAATTTAGTTCTGGTCTTGGTCACCCTGCAACTGAATACATTTGGTCCAACATTTCTAGCAAACTTTTAAACCGCTATCAGAAAATAGATCGTATACACTCGAAAAATACTGGTTTATAGCGTCCTCCATCTCGGCATTTAGCCCATATTTCTTCCCCGAACAATTTTTTTTTTTAATTGGGAAGTTGTAAAGAGTCTATTTATACTTCGATTCGTTCAGTTTTAACATTGCGACCATGATCATGGTAACTTGAGAGTTATTCTAGTAAAACAAAACTTTTCTCTTGACCAAATGCGGACGTTCGTTTTTTAAATTGTGGCCATGTTTTACCCTTTGCAAATTTATCGATGAGAATGTCTCCACGGCTAATCCCACAAAATAATCTAGTTTTAAACAAAAAAAAGGCTTTTTTCATAGTTTTAAAAACGAATGGTTATATTTTACATCTGAAATGTGTCCAGGTAGAGAAAACATTTTCTTGAATCCTAAAATTCAATTTAAAAATGTAGTGTTGTGTTTTTCGGATTATTGATGTCATAGAAAAATCATTAGAAGACAAACTTATATGCTCAACTATCTTTTTAGATGTGGTTCAAGCCTTTGATAGGGTCTGGCACGAAGGACTTAACTGGAAATTGAACAAATTCTTACCCAAGGAATATGCTGAACTTCTGCATTTATATATTTCTAATACATTCTTTGGAATAAAAATATAAGAAGAGTATTCACGGTTGAAGGGGATTGAGGCAGGAGTTTCACAGGGAAGTGTCCTGGGACCGGTCTTCTATTTGCTTTATACGTCCGACTTGCCAGAACTTGAGAGCGCAACTGTAGCTACATTTGCTGATAACACGGCAATCTTAGCAGTAGATAATGATATGCAAACGCAAGAAATAAATTACAAAGAGCATGTGATAGGATTTCGAAGTGGACTAAGGCTGGAAAATAAAACTTAATAAGCTAAAATCAACACCACCAACAGGAACATAATTGATATAAGACCTATCATTATAAATGGTAACACTGTCCCTTATGAGAATTCAGCCAAATATCTAGGTATGACGCTTGACGCTAAACTGAGAGGGAAGGAGCATGTCAAAAAGAAACGAACTGAGCTGGATCTTACGTATAGAAAAGTTGTTGGGATGTAACTCACAACAAGATCTTGATTTATAACCAAGTCCTGAAACCAGTCTTGGTGTATGGCATACAACTTTGGGGTTGTGCCAGACCGTGTCATCTTAAAAATATACAAAGATTCCAGAACAAGGTCCTGCGCAATATGGTTGATGCATCTTGTTATGCTAGAAACAGTGACATACTTCGAGACTAGGAATCGGGGTTGTAGCCAGCGAAATTAGATCTGCCACTAAACACGAGGCAAGATTGCATTATCACTCTAATATCGCAGCAATCAGTATGCTCGATGTCCAAAACCTAAACAGAAAGCTGAATAGGGTTAAGCCACACGAACTAGTTAGTTAGAGTTAGTTTAGTGTGCAATGTTGCAGTGCTCAGTGAATAGCAGAGTACGGTGTTTTGTTCCTACAAAATAGAATTACCTAAAAGACGCCTTTGGATGAATTTTAGATTATAAATTTGTTTAGGTTAAAATATATCAGAGTCAAATTGATGATTGGTCTTAGACCAGTTTTAATATTGTATATTAACTTGGAAAAAATAGTTTTCGTATTGTCAATGAAAAATGTATTTCTAAATATTGAAGATTTGTAATTATCACAAAATGCCTGATACGGCAGAGAATTTTTGGAAGCAAAAATGGGCTTCAAAAGATAATCAGTACCAGCAGAGCACTTTTGCCAGTCAATAACAATCATAAAGCCTTAAAGAGACAATTTACTCTTTAAGTTATTTATTGATTTTTTAATTACTAGCATTTTATAAAACAACAGAAGTCGCAACCTCAAAGTAAATAAATTGACTTTTTTATTCGTCTGTGTGGTCCAAACGTCTTATACACTAGTTGTTCCAAATTATGTTTTAAATCCTTTTATGTTCTCAAAATATATTTCTAGAATTCATAACTTGCAGTATATTTGCGATAAAAGTAATAGTGTTATTTCTGCTTTGAAATTTGATAATGTCCTGTATTACTTGTTCCAAATTAAGTTCTAAATGCGAAGAGATATCTTTATATTATCTACCTAGCAAGTGGCGATGGTAAATTTTTGGTATCACGTTGCTGGGACCTTTTTAATGTTTACTGATCAAATTTGGTTCACAGTTAAAGAATTTTTCTGGTTCTGAGTAACCTTAACCAACAGGAAAGGAGTAAAATTCAACTAGAACATAGAAACGTAATCAAATTCTTGATGTGGTAAAAAAGCGGAACCAAAATTGTCCAACAGAGGATTGTGATTAATGTGTATAGGGAAAAAGTGTCGTCATGTTTTACTATGAAATATTGTTCCAAACAATATCATTAGTCTAAGGAATCAGTTGAAGATGTCCGAACATGCGGAAGCCCTGTTGAAGCAAGAACCAGCAAAAATTCTAGAAAGTTGGGGTTTTGGTCTCAACAATCCATGTGGTCTACAAAGTATCTTTACCTCAAAAAAATCCAAAAACGCAAAATTCATCGGGAAATCTGTTGGCGACAGTGTTGTAGGACATCGAAGGAATCTTACATGAAAGAAGGCTCTACAATAACAGGAGAAGTCTATAAGGAAACAATAGTTCAAAACTGCCATACAGAAAAAAGGCGCTACAACTGTGATCATTAATGCTGCATCATGAGAAGTTCACAAAACTCGCCAAGTCTGTGAAGTAATCGACGAGTACGCCGTCGTAGAAATGAAACATCCTCCCTACAGTCTAGATTGGGCGCCGAATTACTCTTACCTTTTTCTTAAATTAAAAAATGAGGTGTGACCACCACACGACTCTCTTATACGTGTATGCGTTTCAAATTATCCAAAAGTTGTTCTAAACTAAGATTTAAATACTTTTCTCTTCTGAAAAAATAAAGAAAAGCTTACTGTACTACTTCTATTCTCTTAATAAATCTCTATAGGAATCATACTTGGCGAGATATTCGAAAGAAAGTGCTACTCGCTAAGAGTAAAAGTGTTACTTCCTGTCCGAATTTTGAAATTTTTTTTATACAAAAGATATTGAAAATTAAGTTTTAAATACTTTTATACTCTTGATAAATATATATAGAATGCACAATTTACGACATATTTGCAAAAAATGGCTATGCGGTAAGAGTAAAAGTGTTACTTCGGGCCGGAATTTTGAAAATTTTTTTATACAAAAGATATTGGAAATTAAGTCCTAAATACTTTTATACTCATAACGTACCTGTCTAAAAAGCATGGCTTGCAAAATATTCGCAAAAAAACTGTTTTCGATAAGAGTAAAACACCTACTTCCGGTAGGAATTTCAAAAAACTTTTTTAATTAAATTCTTCTCAAATTTAATTTCGAGTATATATGAATTCTTCATAAATTTGTTTAAACTTAGTAGTTGACGAAATATTGACAAAATTCAATTTTTTCCCTGAAGTAAACTAGTATTTCCGGTTTACCAATTTTACTGAAAATCTAATCAGATCTCAAGAGGGAGATTATATTCGTAAATACAAAATTTGGAATTGATATCTATAGCGGTTCGACCGCTATCGTGGTCACACACATACAGACACTGAGAGAGAGACACCGGTATTTTTTATAAACCACTTTTTTGGTATCAGGGGACTTCAAAACGTGGACATCTGCAAAAATCTCGAGGTCGAAAATTTTCGTCATCACAATACTTAGTTATACTACGTATAAGAAACTAAAAAATGAGGTGTGGCCACCACACGACTTTCTTATACGGTCCGAATTTTGAAATTTCATTTATACAAAAAATATTCCAAATCCAACTCTAAATACTTTTGTACTCTTCATAAATATATATAGAATGCATAATTTACGACATATTTACAAAAAATCGTTATTCGGTAAGAGTAAAAGTGATACTTCCGCTCCGAATTTTGAAATTTTTTTTATACAAAAGATATTGGAAATTAAGTTCTAAATACTTTTATATTCGTAGTGTACCTGTCTAAAAAGCATGACTTGCAAAATATTTGCAAGAAACTGATTTTCGATAAGATTAAAAGACCTACTTCCGCTAGGAATTTCGAAAAACCTTTTTAGTAAAATTGTTCACAATTTCAATTTTAAGTACATATGAATTCTTTATAAATTTGTTTAAACTTAGTAATTCACGAAATATTTGCAAAATTCGATTTTTTCGTAAACTACTACTTCCGGTCTGCTGATTTTGCTCAAAATCTAATCAGTTCTCAAGAGGGAGATTATATTCGTAAATACAAAATTTGGAATTGATATCTGTACCGGTTTGACCGCTATCGTGGTCACACACACAGAGACACACACAGAGACAGACAGACACACAGACATTTTTTAAAAACCACTTTTTTGGTATCAGGGGACTTCAAAACGTGGACATCTGCAAAAATCTCGAGATCGAAAATTTTCATCATCACAATACTTCCTTATACTACGTATAAGAAAGTAAAAACGCTATTTTCAGATTGATGTAGATGTCAGGTATACGCTAAGTTGAAGAATTTTAAATTACACAAATATTTGTCGACCAAAGTTAATTTGAAGTTATTTTTGTGTGAAAAAATGTTGATAATTTGAAACACCAATTTAGACAAAAAAGAACATACCACTACACTATTTTGTAGTTAAATTATATCGTGACTTTTAAAACACTTAAGTTTGCATTAATGCTGATTGTAGATATTGATATTAAGTTAGCGGAATGTATAATATAATTATGACAATCAATTTCGTTTATGTACTATTTAAAAGTTTACTAATTAAAATATAAATTACACATAAACAAGCATCGTATGTACATTGTATGATGTTCTACTAAAATTTATAATTTCACATGCATTTCTGCAGTAGATGTATAAAAGTTAAATTAAATCTGAAAACTCACGATTTCTCAAAAAAAAAAAAATAGAAATAATCAACAACCCGGGAGCAATTTCTAGTAGATATATTTGATGATGCAGTCCATTCTAGTCCGAGCTCATCTCCCGACAGAATAAATATTCATTTCGTACTAAATTTATATCCACCGTCCATTCAGTGTTTTATACCCGAACAAGAAAGGCCGTGTAAATCTGCTCATCCATCTACATTCTGCAGCGTTCGTATCTCCTCTCCGACAAAAGCTCTCCTCGTCCGCGCATCGGGCTCGACCCCGCTATCTCGTCCGGCCATCGGCTTTCAATTTAGGAAGCTTTGTGCCTGCTAAAAGCGAACCCAGCCCGATACACACACCCTGGACCGCCGCCGTGTTTGCAGAACGGAACTGCGTTTTATCGGGGATTTTGTCGTGTGTATCGTGGTTCTTTTGTTTTCAAACAACGAGAAGATAGCTTTCGACGGCGGAGTACAAAGCCTTCTCTCAGCCTTTCGACTAGATATCGACCTGAAATGCAAAATATGCTGTCGCGTTTTTTAAGCTCCCTGTGTTTTCCCCTCCAGATAGCTGAATTTTATATCCAGTTAGTTTATTTTAAAACATCGTATTTTTATAGGGAATTAATTTACTAATGGAATCCCAATTATTTGTACACTATAGGTGTTAATCCCTGTGCAATTTCCTCACTTAGGTTTGTAAAAATTTCACCCTTGAGGTGGACGTGGAAGGTTATCTTTCAATTCATCATGGTAAACCGCCAAGTAGATAGACTTGTTAATGACCGCTACTCTCATTAATCTATGCAGAAGGAAACATTGTATCATAAACTCTTTGGTTTAATGACCTTTCTCCATTAGTGAATCTATTTATTTTTCAAAGGAAATAAAATACATCCCCAAACCTTTGATCAAAAACAATTACTCTAAACAAATATCCAACGAACCATTAACAGCCACCAGAATAGTAATAATAACAATAATAATTCAGTTTATTTGGCAACAGGTTACAAAAATTTAAAGGAAGGAAAACACTAACCTAGCAGACAATCCTTCCTACAATTAATGAATACAGTAGAGTGCCGATAAAGTGAACTTACAAAATACCTAAAAACTGGTTCAGTATATCTGAGGTTCATTATAAAAAGAAAAGGAAAGTTTCTTATGTCTGCTAGATCTGTCATCTACTACCATGATTAATTACTTAGATTTTGTCTTATAAACTATATTTAATTTTGACGTTTAAAGCAAATGAATGAGGTAAAGCAAACTTTACTGTGATGAGACATGTGGAACTAGAAACCTAAACATAAAATCAAATCAGCACCTACAAAAGAACTTTAAGTTTGCGCTGCACTCATTCAAGAATTATGATATGACCTTGATCACGTTGTCACCAAACTAAACCAGCTCGATTTGCAACAAGACCGAACTTTTTGCAAATCCCACGTATAAAGTATTCCAAGATTACATTTGTAAAATACTTCAGATGAATAGCATATAAACTATTTTCAAGCCCCATTTCAAACTTTCGAATAATTTCTTTGCCAAAGGCCTTCGTACTTGTATATAAACGGCTGTGTGTGATAGTGTATATATTGCGAAATAGCTTCACCACCTGAACTACTGTCGATATGATGATCATGATCCTGTCCATGTCGACCCACATGAAGCCCAAAGTGGTCTTCCCTGATGCGATTTCAACGGTTCCGAAGTATTTATTACATATGCAAGTGGTAAGACTTGGCACGCGGTAAATGCATGGTATGGCGTTACAACATACATACCACGTTTCACAACCTTTCTTGGGCAGGTATCTTTTTAGGTGATAGTGACCCGATAGTGTCCCCATTAGATTCCTCAGTTGGAGTCCTAACTGCAGTAGTAGTTCCTCCACTTTGGGGACAAGTCTCCACTAGTGCTGTTAGTCTTTTCAGTTTTTGTCCCATCCGATTTACGTCCCCATTTTACACCGCAGCCAGTAAGGCTTATTGTGGCGAGCCTCTATGTAGCATATGATATCTAGTCCAGTACTTTTGTGTCCTGATCAAGGCTGGACAGGTCCTTTAGAGGGGAGCATCTCAAAAATCCGTTGCCTCCTGTGATCCATTGCCTCACATTTTGCTAAGATATACCTGACTGTTTCTGCTTCCTTATTGCAGAGTCTGCAGGTAAGGTCACTATCGTATAGGGCCGTTTTAGTCTTACCAGTACATTACGGGCGTTTTTCTGATTGCTATTTTATCACTTCCTTTCCATTTTTATATTCCATCGCAATGGTTGGCTCAGGATCAATTAGTACTCTTGCTACTTATTCATATTTCTTATTGCCATTATCATATTGGTGATCTAATACCCATTGAATGTAATTTTCTTATGCTTCGCTAGGGTTTTCAAAATCTCTGTATTGTCATCTACGACTCTCGATTGAAACTTTGATAGAGAGAATTTCGATGATATATAATAGTGTATGCATAACTCATAACTGGCTGAGACAGCCATATATGTTGTAAGAGCAAAAAGAAATGAGCATTATATTATTTTAACTTTTGCAATAATTTATTGCTTCTTCAGAAAGGAAATATTTTGCGATAAAAGAATCGGTGATTGTGTTCCTCTAGTAATATACAATACCTTTAATAACAGGTATTTCGTCATGGGGTATTTATAGCAATACTTTTGCAAAAACGAATATCAATTTGGGATAAAATACCATCAAGTTCCTTTTGATGTAGGTACAAAAAAATGTATTATGTATTTGTAAGCACACTATGTATTTGATATACTACGCTATCCAATTGAATCGCCAATTTCCACTACCATACTTCTCGAACAAACAATACGAACATCACATCACAAAGTGCAAATAAATTTTATTATACCGAACAAACTTTTTTTTTATTCTCCGTGCCAGATAGGAAAAGATTTACTTGACATTTTTTTCCGAGCAACAATTTATGCTCCAACCACCGTCTCTACAGCCCCATTCCGGCGATGCTTCCCCTACCGGATCATAAAAGCCACAGGCGTGAGTGGATCGTTGCGCTGCGCCATCTAGCGGACGTTTCTTGAGAGGTACACGAAGGAATCCGGGCGAGGGAAAAAAAGCATGGCGACGCCTCCTTTTTCTAACTATAAAAGAAACAGGATACGATTTTATGGGCGTCCGGTCAGAAAGTCGGCCGTGTAGTAAATATTTTCGTTCTGATTTCGGAAGGGAAATTGTTGGGCGCCAGGCGGTAGCAGCGATCGGAATTCGATGTCTTTGAACGTTTACGACGACTACGAGATCATCAATTCAAAGAAGGGATAGGCTTTGGAAACCTTTAGCGGGTTGTAAAGAATTCTTCTTTCATTGAACGTGGCTTCGTGTGCGCCAGAAACATGTAATTTACGGTGAACACGTGGCAAATTATATTAGATAGTAGGTTATAAGCGACTTTTGAATGTTGGGAAATTAAATACGTTTGTATCTGCGTATCTAATAAGAGTCACTTGTAAAACTAACGTTGATATCTCGTAATCATTAGAATTTAATGTTAGTGTGATGAGACAGAATTTAGCAAAATGGAGAAAAAAGAGAATTAACCAGGATGAAAGTACAAATATACAAGTAAAACGGCGCGCAGTGATATTTACAACACATTTCTTCCGATTGTGGGTGTACCGCGAGGCTGCATACTGAGCCGTTTGATGTTTGTTATTTTCGCTAGAAGAATTTTATCAGATTTATTGGCATTGTTGATGTTTCTAATCTAAAAGGGAGAAAAGATTAACCTAACTCATAAACAATATTTCAAATAGGAGACCAGTATGTAAATCGAACATTCAGAAAAGCAATGAATTTCAAGAGTGCTGAACAAAAAGTCGTCTAATATAAATTCAGCTTTTGCATATATATTACATTTTTTGGGACACTACTTACACTGTATCTTCTTGTTAGTAATGTATTGAATGAAATTAGCATTAATACGTGTTCATATTTGTTTGATGTACAAGACACACAAAAAACACTCAGATTTATTATTTTGGCTTTAACATTTATAATAAATCTGAGTGCTTTTTGTGTTTTCTACTTCAATTAAATATGATCACTTATTAATGCTATTGCAGTAATATTCACAACACATATCTTCCGATTGTGGTAGAGTTTCCTGGGTATACCGCAAGACTGCGTACTTGCCCCTTTGATATTTGTTATTTTCGCTATAAGAATTGTATCATATTTAGTGGCATTGTTGATATTTTTAATTTAAAAGGAAGAAAAGATTTAACACCTCTCTCAAAAATCATATTCCAAATAAGAGACCAGTATGTAAAAATCGATCATTCAGAAAAGCAATGAATTTCAAGAGCACTGAACAAAAAGTCACCTAATATGAATTCAGCTTTTGTATTGTATTGTCATGTTAGTAATGTATAGAACGAAATTAGCACTAAGACATACAAAAGCACTCATATTTATTATTTTATCTTTAACATTTATAAATATTGATACAATTGTGATCATTTTTAGCTTGTTACATTTTCAGCTTTTAACTTTTCTTCCAGATGTTGGTTCTTATCAATACAATACAGCTTTTTTCCGAAGAATCATCAATTCATTGGCTGCAGATTTTACACTCTGCTTCATGTATATATGATATTGCTTATGTTACTTTTTTAATATATTTACATACAAAATAAATGTGATATTATTATTATTATTATTATGTTCTCCCAGCCTTTGTATTAATTTAATGCAACTTCAGGAGAACACGTTAACCGACTCTTTTTCTTGTAAATGTAGTGTAAACTATTCTGTTACTTCGTTTTTTAGCGCAACTATCATACCATATCAGTAAAACAAAAAAACTCTAAACTTGTTAATGCGATATTTAGGAGAGATTGGAGAACAAGGCGGCTTATCTGGAAAACAAAAGTGTTGTAGCAGTGAATGAAGAAGGTACCAGAATTAAGTCTGAGTGACTCACTGTTAACAGAGGTGTACCACAAGGATCCATACTGGGGCCCTGCTATTCTTAATTTACATAAATGGTTTACCACTGGTACTCAGACATCCCATGGCCTTATTTGCGGATGACGTCTCATTAGCAATAAGATCAACTGAAATAAATGACTTAAGGGAAGACATTGTACGTGCATTTTCCTCTATCAGCTCGTGGTTCAGAGCGAGTGATCTTGAGTTGAATGTGAACAAGACCCAAATCATCCACTTCGCTGTTTCACAACAGGAGAGTCTTACTATAAACTATGGGGACAGTGTGCTTACCTCGTTCTCCGATGCAATGTTTCTCGGCATAAAGGTCGATTCACATCTAAATTGGAAGTCCCATATACACTATCTATTTCAGAAGATTTCTCCATTTAACTATGCCCTCAGGGTTATTTGCGGGTCAGTGAACAGTGAAGCCAGTCTGTGTGCGTACCGAGCTTACGTCGAATCGCGGTTGCGGTATGGTTTGGTCTTCTGGGGGAACAGTGTGGATGTGAGAAGACTCTTCATTTTACAAAAGAAATGTCTTCGTGCGGTTTTCAAATTGAGACTCACTGACTCGTGTCGGGAAATATTTAGAACACGAAAAATACATACGCTCACCGGTCTCTACATTCTGTAGTGTGCTTTGTGTGTGAGGAGGGGTATGAACAGTACGTTTAACAAGTATGTTTTGAACCACAACTACAGTACTCGTGGGACAGAAGGTGTCTATTTTGCAGTCCCACAAACAACTCTGGCAAGGGTACAAAAGAACGCAACTAGTCAGGTTTTAAATATATAATAATATCCCGAAGCAAATAAATGATTTGAGCGGTGTAAGTGGCTTCAAAAGAGCATTGGAAGTTTTTTTATACCAACAGTCCTTTTACTCGATAGAGGAATTTTATTTTTACACAAAATTTTAACCTGTTGTCGGTGTAACACTGTTAATTTTGTCTTTTATTCTTTTTTATATACCTATATGTTTGTGATGAGAATTTTTTATGAATATTCTATGTATGTGTAATTTTGAACGACCTGTGCTTTTTGTATTATTGCTATTGATCATATATTTCAGTGGTTCTCAACGTGGGCGGTAGCGCCCACCAGTGGGCGCTGGAGGATTTTGGGTGGGCACTGTACGGTGTAAAGGTAAAGCTACACTACACAGTAAAAAATTAGTAAAATTATACAAAAATGCAAAATGTTTAATATCCGGGCTCACCAATGTTCCTATTATGCATTGTTAACCCCATCGTTGCTATGGTTACGTACATGCTGTTTCTATTTCTGTGCTTAACTATGTTATTGTATGTATGACGCAACGCGCGGACTCTGTGAGTCAACGTGAGTATAGTGGACCGCATCTCGAATGTTCCAAGGTCGAGAGAGTTCGACTTCCAGAGAATTCCATGCAGTGCGCTATATATAGCGAAGTCATTATTCGCATGATTCATTCTATTTACGATAGTCATCGATAACGTTCGAACAGAGACAAATATTCAGTGTGCGATAGTTGTGTGATTAATTAACAGAGTGTTAATCAAAAATATTGTACATTTAGCACACACGGTTCTGTTATAAAATAAACAATATATATTTGAGCTGAATTAAAACTAGGTAGAGCAATTTTTATAATCGAAAACCGTTTATTACAGGTAATAATCATTTATTGATGTTGGTAATGTTTTTAATAACTCAAATTATTTTAGAAATCTAACTTATACAAAATACTTTAATTATATTGCTCCAACCAAAATTGTTTAACATTGTTTAACATCGGTCTTTTTTACACGACAGCAATGGCCCCTCCAGGCAAAAAGCAGAAGGTGGTACGCCAGTATTCGGTCGGCTATATAGCCTTCGGTTTCGTACCAAGCCCAGCGGATCGCACAAGACCGATGTGCCTCATTTGTTCCAATGTCTTCTCAAATGAAGGTATGAAACCCTCTCGTATGCGTGACCATCTAGAAAAGATGCATTCGGACAAAAAGGACAAGCCCGCAGAATACTTCAAGAAACTGCGTGATGACAGGGAGAAAACTACCCCGTCCATTTCGTCTGCTTTTGCCAAGGTGACAGAGATTCAGCGTGATGGCCTGCCGGCATCGTATAACATTGCATATATGATTGCAAAGGCTGGCAAGCCGCACACTGTGGGGAAAACACTGATTCTGCCTGCCTTGAAAGAGGTGATTTCGACTGTCTTACATAGGAATGCGACAGAAATAGTGAAGGCTATCCCCCTTAGCAACGACACGGTCTCCAGAAGAATAGATGAGATGGCAAGTGATGTCGAAATCCAGTTGGTGGACATTCTCAAGAAGACCAACTTTTCCATCCAGCTTGATGTCTTACGTGAGGTACTTCGACGAAACTGGGGAAACAAAAGAGGACATGTTGTTTGCAGAGTCCTTACCCCTTGACACAACTGGTACATCCATCTTTGCTGCTGTCAAGAAGTACTTTGAAGAAAAGGAAATCCCGCTAATCAACATTCACTCCTGCGCAACAGATGGAGCACCAGCAATGGTTGGGCGATACAAGGGGTTCCTTGCTCTTCTCAAGAAGGAGCATCCAGATATCATCTACATACATTGCACAGAGAGCATCTTGCAGCGAAACGGCTGACCCCCAGCCTTCATGACTCTCTCAATCTCGTGATCACGGCCGTGAACGTAATAAAAACAAATGCAAAAAGCGATCGACTATTCCGCAACCTCTGCCAGGAAAATGACGAGATCTACAATTAGCTGCTGCTTCACACCGAGGTGAGATGGCTCTCTAAGGGCAACTGCTTGGCTCGATTCTGTGAAATGTTCGATTCAGTTGTCACTTTCCTGCAAGTCAAACATGAGAAATTGGCCGGTGAGCTGAAGAAACACAAATTCGACATTTTCTACTTGGCTACGATCTTCAGGAAACTCAACGAGTTGTCTCTCCAGATTCAAGGTAAACTGGTGACACTCATCGACTGCAAGAGCGCAGTGACCACCTTTATCGACAAACTGGCCCTTCTCCGCAGTAATATCGTTAGGAAAGAACTTTACCAATTTAGTGAAATTAATCAAATAACAGAGACACCCATAGATGAAGATCTTCTTCGATATGGGGCTCATCTTCAGCAACTAAAAGAGGACCTTACATCGCGCTTCCAAGACCTCATCGAACTGGATGTACCTGCCTGGATCACTGACCCGTTTGGAGTCGTGCTGGAAGACGTCGACGTTAAATTGCAGGAGGAGTTGGTGGAACTTCGCAACAACGAGGATTGCAAAGTCCGAATCAAAACAGGCTTCAAAAAACTCTGGCAGAACCACAGCATGGCAGGACTATTCCCTACAATGTGGGGAATTGTTCACAAGCTTCTTCTCACGTTTCCGACTCCATATTTACTGGAAACCGGATTTAGTGCGGCTACATTTCTGCACTCAGACAAGAGGAAAAGGCTGGACATGGTCAACAGAGGACACTTGCGGCTTTATTTGTCTCTGCTGACTCCTGGCGTGAAAGAGCTGGTGAGCAAGCACCAACCTCAAGGATCGCATTAGTGAAGACTGCATGGGTTGGGCTCACAAATTTATTAATTTAATTTTGTTAAATAAAATTCAATATTTCAATAATAATTTTTGTTTGTATTAATTAATATTTTTAAATAAATTTAGAGGTAGAATTTATTACTTCTTGTTTTAATTACTGTGCCCAGGTTAACTAGTCCATAATCCATAGTCGTAGTCCATGACGTGTCCCTTCGCGATTTTCTGCAGTGGGCGCTGGGATCTATACTAAATCCAGTAAGTGGGCGCTAGGCGAAAAAAGGTTGAGAACCACTGATATATTTAATACTTTTAATTTCATATATTTTATTATTTCATGACGTAACCTATATGACAGAAAATTATATAGAATTACTTCATTTAACCTATAATAAAATATGAAATGTTCCCTAATCTAATCAACAGATACAGTGTGTGTAAGCTAAACATTTTTTCTTGTTTTATCTATTTAATGTGAACAGAATTGCCAAGTTACCAACTCGTAATTTTCAATATTTAATGACAATTCTAACTTTACCAGTAGTCATTGATGCGGATGCGATGTATCTCCAACGACCATATATTTACTTATTTATTTCAAAACATTACCCTCTTCGCTGGCGCAGACGTTATTATTTTAACTTCAGGTCGACTTTTATCGCACGGCGACGCTTCGGCATGGAGGATCTTCACTCCATAAAGCTGGAAATTCATCGTTGGACATTTCGGTCACGTTCCCGAATCCCACTCACAGACCTTTTACGCCCTTAACGCATTTGTCCTTTTTACTGCTCACGTCACCTTTTGAATACAGTGTGTTCTACTGGATTTGATAAATTTCATGTAATTATGTGGCGTGGATTTAACGTTATCTCACGAGGCAGCAACAGATATATTTTATTTTTATACAAGCTATATATTTAATATCGTTTAGACCAAAGCTAATGAGAATATACATCATGTACAATTGCCTTCTTTTGAAATGGCCGGTGTAAATTGAAAATAGATCACCAAGTTCTAGGATAGTCACATTCTAATGTTCGCTTTGTTTAATGCCAAGTCAAGAACATGCGTCGTAAATCTTATATAGCATGAATAAACTCACTGTACTTAATATGAAAGTGGTTTATGTTTATATATTTAGCAAGTTTTTAAATACTCTATTCTACAATCTACACGAAATATACATGTCATATATAGTAATGAATGCCTTGCTTTTAAAATTATATATAATTAAATGTTAAATACAATTACAAAAAGAAGATTGTATTACATTATGTATTAAATTGCTTTGTAAAAGAAACTACATCGGCCATATACTATTATAAGCCAATATATTTGAAATATTTGTGTTTATTCATAATAGTTTATTGTCTGATAACGTTTATGCTACTTTATTAGAAAAAATCATTTTTATGCTCCTCAATATCTTTCCCGCTTTTATTTTATTCTTTAGCCTTTTATTTTAATTTCAACAGGGAGATCCACTGTTATATTCAAATCTTGGTTCTATGGAATTTTGGACTTGTTACTATTCTTTTTGGGAGTGGTTTGTATTTATTTTAGATGTTGTAGCTTTTTATTTGTAATAACAACGTTTAATTGAAAACTAAAATAATACTAAAACAATTTGGTATTATAACAATCCCTGTTTTTCTTATAAAATGTAAAAATTGTTATGTTCTCTAATAAGGGAATGTTTAGAATTATTAAAAATTATATTTTTCCCGATCAACACTGATATTTTGAATTAGTTTACTTCACTAAAAAATCAAAATTTACTAATACGTCGTCAACTACTAAGTTTAGACAAATTTCTAAAAAATACAAAACTACTAAATGTGAGTTTTAGAAAGACTTTTTTCGAAATTTCTACCGGAAGTAGGTCTTCCTATCTTAGCGAAAACTGGTTTTACTTTCTTATACGTAGTATAAGGAAGTATTGTGATGATGAAAATTTTCGACCTCGAGATTTTTGCAGATGTCCACGTTTTGAAGTCCCCTGATACCGAAAAAGTGGTTTTTAAAAAATGTCTGTGTGTCTGTGTGTCTGTGTGTCTGTCTGTCTGTCTGTGTGTGTGTGTGTGACCACGATAGCGGCCAAACCGCTGTAGATATCAATTCCAAATTTTGTATTTACGTGTATAATCTCCCTCTTGAGATCTGATTAGTTTTTCAGTAAAATCGGTAGACCGGAAGTAGCAGTTTACTTCAGCGAAAAAATCGAATTTTGCGAATATTTCGTCAACTACTAAGCTTAAACACATTTATAAAGAATTCATATATACTTAAAATTAAAATTGAGAATAAATTTATTTAAAAAGTTTTTCGAAATTCCTACCGGAAGTAGGTCTTTTACTCTTATCAAAAATCAGTTTTTTGCGAATATTTCGCAAGTCATGCTTTTTAGACAAGTACGTTACGGGTATAAAAGTATTTAAAACATAATTTTCAATATCTTTTGTATAAAAAAAATTTCAAAATTCAGACCGGAAGTACCACTTTTACTCTTATCGAATAGCGATTTTTTGCAAATATGTCGTAAGTTATGCATTCTATAGATATTTATCAAGAGTACGAAAGTATTTAGAACTGGATTTGCAATATTTTTTGTATATATGAAATTTCAAAATTCGGACCGGAAGTAGCACTTTTACTCTTAGCGAGGAGCACTTTTACTTTCTTATACGTAGTATAAGGAAGTATTGTGATGATGAAAATTTTCGACCTCGAGATTTTTGCAGGTGTCCACGTTTTGAAGTCCCCTGATACCGAAAAAGTGTTTTTTAAAAAATGTCTGTGTGTGTGTCTGTCTGTCTGTCTGTGTGTGTGTGTGTCTGTGTGTCTGTGTGTGACCACGACAGCGGTCAAACCGCTGTAGATATCAATTCCAAATTTTGTACTTACGTGTACAATCTCCCTCTTGAGAACTGATTAGATTTTGAGCAAAATCGGCCGACCGGAAGTAGTAGTTTACTTCAGTTAAAAAATCGAATTTTGCAAATATTTCGTCAATTACTAAGTTTAAACAAATTTATAAAGAATTCAAATGTACTCAGAATTAAATTTGAGAAAAATTGTCTTAAAAAAGTTTTTTGAAATTCCTACCGGAAGTAGGTCTTTTAGTCTTATCAAAAATCAGTTTTTTGCGAATATCTCGCAAGTCATGCTTTCTAGGCAGGTACATTACGAGTATAAAAGTATTTAAATGATAATTCTAAATATCTTTTGTATAAAAAAAATTTCAAAATTCGGACCGGAAGTACCACTTTTACTCTTACCGAATAGCGATTTTTTGCAAATATGTCGTAAATTATGCATTCTATATATATTTATTAAGAGTACAAAAGTATTTAGAGTTGGATTTGCAATATTTTTTGTATACATGAAATTTCAAAATTCGGACGGGAAGTAGCACTTTTACTCTTAGCGAGTAGCACTTTTTTTTGAATATCTTGCAAAGTATGCATTCTATAGCGATTTATTAAGAGAATGAAAGTACTTAGAATAGGAGTTTGAATAATTTTTGAGTAAAAAAATTCTTAAAATTGTATAGTTTGAAACGCTCATACGTATAAGAAAGTCGTGTGGTGGCCACACCTCATTTTTTTGATAATATCTTGCAAAGTATGCATTCTATAGCGATTTATTAAGCGAATGAAAGTACCTAGAATAGGATTTTGAATAAGTTTTGTATAAAAAAATTCTTAAAATTGTATAGTTTGAAACTCTCATAAGTATAAGAAAGTCGTGTGGTGGCCACACCTCATTTTTTACTTTCTTATACGTAGTATAAGGAAGTATTGTGATGGTGAAAATTTTCGACCTCGAGATTTTTGCAGATGTCCACGTTTTGAAGTCCCCTGATACCGAAAAAGTGGTTTTTAAAAAATGTCTGCGTGTGTGTCTCTGTGTGTGTGACCACGATAGCGGTCAAACCGCTGTATATATCAATTCCAAATTTTGTATTTACGTGTATAATCTCTCTCTTGAGATCTGATTAGTTTTTCAGTAAAATCGGTAGACCGGAAGTAGCAGTTTACTTCAGCGAAAAAATAGAATTTTGCCAATATTTCGACAACTACTAAGTTTAAACAAATTTATAAAGAATTCATATGTACTTAAAATTAAAATTGAGAACAATTTTATTTAAAAAGTTTTTCGAAATTCCTACCGGAAGTAGGTCTTTTACTCCTATCGAAAATCAGTTTTTTTGCGAATTTTTCGGAAATCATGCTTTTTAGACAGGTACGTTACGAGTATAAAAGTATTTAAAATATAATTTTCAATACCTTTTGTATAAAAAAAATTTCAAAATTCAAACCGGAAGTACCACTTTTACTCTTATCGAATAGCGATTTTTTGCAAATATGTTGTAAGTTATGCATTCTATATATATTTATCAAGAGTACAAAAGTATTTAATTCTAGATTTGCAATATTTTTTGTATATATGAAATTTTAAAATTCGGACCGGAAGTAATACTTTTTTTACTCTTAGGGAGTAGCACTTTTTTTTCGAATATCTTGCAAAGTATGTATTCTATAGCGATTTATTAAGAGAATAGAAATACATACTTAGAATAGTATTTTGAATAATTTTTGTATAAAAAAATTCTTAAAATTGTTTAGTTTGAAACGCTCATACGTATAAGAAAGTCGTGTGGTGGCCACACCTCATTTTTTACTTTCTTATACGTAGTATAAGGAAGTATTGTGATGATGAAAATTTTCGACCTCGAGATTTTTGCAGATGTCCACGTTTTGAGGTCCCCTGATACCAAAAAAGTGGTTTTTAAAAAATGTCTGTGTGTCTGTCTGTCTGTCTGTCTGTCTGTCTGTCTGTCTGTGTGTGACCACGATAGCGGTCAAACCGCTGGAGATATCAATTCCAAATTTTGTATTTACGTGTATAATCTCCCTCTTGAGATCTGATTAGTTTTTCAGTAAAATCGGTAGACCGGAAGTAGCAGTTTACTTCAGTGAAAAAATCGAATTTTGCCAATATTTCGTCAAATACTAAGTTTATACAAATTTATAAAGAATTCATATGTACTTAAAATTAAAATTGAAAACAATTTTATTTAAAAAGTTTTTCGAAATTCCTACCGGAAGTAGGTCTTTTACTCTTATCGAAAATCGGTTTTTTGCGAATATTTCGCAAGTCAAGCTTTTTAGACAGGTACGTTACGTGTATAAAAGTATTTAAAACATAGTTTTCAATATCTTTTGTATAAAAAAAATTTCAAAATTCGGACCGGAAGTAACACTTTTACTCTTACCGAATAGCGATTTTTGGCAAATATGTCGTAAATTATGCATTCTATATATACTTATTAAGAGTACAAAAGTATTTAGAGTTATATTTGCAATATTTTTTGTATACATGAAATTTCAAAATTCGGACCGGAAGTAGCACTTTTACTCTGAGCGAGTAGCACTTTTTTTCGAATATCTTGCAAAGTATGCATTCTATAGCGATTTATTAAGAGAATAAAAGTACTTAGAATAGGATTTTGAATAAGTTTTGTATAAAAAAGTTCTTAAGATTGTATAGTTTGAAACGCTCATACGTATAAGAAAGTCGTGTGGTGGCCACACCTCATTTTTAATATTGTATTTTACTTTCTTATACGTAGTATAAGGAAGTATCGTGATGATGAAAATTTTCGACCTCGAGATTTTTGGAGGTGTCCACGTTTTGAAGCCCCCTGATACCGAAAATGTGGTTTTTAAAAAATGGCTGTGTCTGTGTCTCTGTGTGTGTGTCTGTGTGTGTGACCACGATAGCGGTCAAACCGCTGTAGATATAAATTCCAAATTTTGCATTTACGTGTATAATCTCCCTCTTGAGATCTGATTAGTTTTTCAGTAAAATCGGTAGACCGGAAGTAGCAGTTTACTTCAGCGAAAAAAATAGAATTTTGCCAATATTTCGTCAACTACTAAGTTTAAACAAATTTATAAAGAATGCATATGTACTTAAAATTAAAATTGAGAACAATTTTATTTAAAAAGTTTTTCGAAATTTCTTCCGGAAGTAGGTCTTTTACTCCTATCGAAAATCAGTTTTATCATGCTTTTTAGACAGGTACGTTACGAGTATAAAAGTATTTAAATTATAATTTTAAATACCTTTTGTATAAAAAAATTTTCAAAATTCAGACCCGAAGTACCACTTTTACTCTTATCGAATAGCGATTTTTTGCAAATATGTCGTACGTTATGCATTCTATATATATTTATCAAGAGTACAAAAGTATTTAATTCTAGATTTGCAATATTTTTTGTATATATGAAATTTTAAAATTCGGACCGGAAGTAACACTTTTACTCTTATCGAATAGCGATTTTTTGCAAATATGTCGTAAGTTATGCATTCTATATATATTTATCAAGAGTACAAAAGTATTTAATTCTAGATTTTCAATATTTTTTGTATATATGAAATTTTAAAATTCGGACCGGAAGTAACACTTTTACTCTTAGGGAGGAGCACCTTTTTTCAAATATCTTGCAAAGTATGTATTCTATAGCGATTTATTAAGAGAATAGAAGTACTTAGAATAGTATTTTGAATAATTTTTGTGTAAAAAAATTCTTAAAATTGTATAGCTTAAAATGCTCATACGTATAAGAAAGTCGTGTGGTGGCCACACCTCATTTTTAGCAAATATCTTACAAATTATTGATTCTTTACAGATTTATCTAGAATACAAAAATATTTAGAGCCCGAAGTGGAACAATTTTTGAATAAAAAAATTTGAAAATTCGGACCGGTCGTAAGACCTCTTTCGAATAGCAGTTTTTTTTATACATTCTATATAAATGTATTATAAGTGCAAAAATAATTAGAGCTACATTTGGAACAATTTTTCTATAAAAGAAATTTTAAAAGTTGGACCGAAGAAATGCTCATCAAATAGCGGTTTTTTGGAAAATCTCACAAATTTTGCATTCTAGTCGGATTGATTAAGAGCTGCATTTGGAATAATTTTTATATAAAAAAAATTGAAAATTCGGACCTTTTACTTTCTTTATTTTTTTTATTTATTTAACGAAAATAACGTAGAAGTATTTGATTCTCCGGCAAAATCTCCAGATTGACGACGTCTTAGTAAATTTTGATTTTTTTAGTGAAGTATACTACATCCGGTCTACCGATTTTACTCAAAATCTAACCATATCTGAAGAGGAAGATTATACTCGTAAATATAAGGCTTGATAATTGTACATAAGCTATATATATGTGTATGGAGAGAAAGAGAGAGAGTGATTGGGGGGGGGGGGTACCCCCAAAAACCACTTTTTCGGTACCAGGCGATTTTAAAACGTAGACATCTGCAAAAGTCTCGAGGTCAAAAATATTCATCATCAACAGACTTCGTTATACTATGTACGAGAAAGTAAAAAGGCAAATATCGTTTTAATTAATAAACCACAGGACAAGGTGCTCATTATTCTTTTTTATTTGAATTAATTTTAAAATAAGGTATGTGTTATAATAATAAAACTAGTGATATTTTTCAAAAGCATTTGGGTATATATCTGTTGTACTAAGCAAATAAAAATGAATTTGGTAAATCATGGTCACCTTGTTATTTAAATTATTTTAGGAAGCAAAACTAGTTCGTTTTACAATCCATAATATCTTTTAAGAAATAATATGTAATATGGAAGTAGAGGAAAGGAATATAAATAAGAAATTATACAATGAACAGCATTCAAACAAATATAAATATTCTCTGCAGATATTTATTTAGTGTGTTTTCAGGACCAGACATCCATACAATTAGATGTGACTATCGACAGATACGGGCAGCGTTTTTTATACGCACACGGTCATTTCAAAAGAAGGCAATTGTACATTCAAGACTTGGTACTGAGTTCTTCCTTACTTGAATTTAATTTTTCAATCTTGACTGATCTCCACTATTTAACAAATTACCAAATCGGAGGGAGAAACAATTGAAGAAATAGGCTCTAAATCTTTTAATTCCCCAAATAAAATAATGAAAATGTACTCATCTACGAATTATCTAAGCCTTTCGTAAATAAAACAAATATTGTTTATACAAACTGTTATTAGTAATCGTCACGTATATCAAATATAAACACATTAATAAATGTTATATAACTATAAAAATCATAGAGACAATAGCTCAGTAATAGTCACTTTTAAAGTATTAACGTCTTACATGTTTTTGATGTGAAATTTAATAAGAAATTCAAAAATGAAATAATATACATGGTGTTCCATTTGAAAAAATTGACTTTTTTGCAAAAACTAACAAAAGCATATCAAAAGACGACAGTAGCTCAGTAATAGTCACATTTAAAGTATTAACGTCTTACATGTTTTTGATATGAAATTTAATAAACAATTCAAAAATGAACTGACATACAGGATGTTCCATTTAATAAAATTGACTTTTATACAAAAACGTGCCATCTAATTTTAATCCAGTTTCCTGCACATGCAGTTAGTAACTGTAAAAAAATAAAACATGCTTCTATTAGGACCTCTTATTGTAAACAATACTCCAAAAAAATGTGTCCATCTAATACGTCGTTTTCGAGAAATATAATTTTATACAAACATTGAATTTTTACAAATTTTACACTTTAGGCCTATACTATCTTATTACTTTTTGACTAAAAATTATACGGGGAATACAAAAATGCAATAATATATAGGGTGTTCCATTTAAAAAAACTATAACTATCGTTAGCCACCAAGTTATGGAACTCTCTGCATAATACAAAATATTTTTTAAATATGCTCCTAATGAACAGCTATCACAAGGAAAAAACCGCTTCGAAATATCTTTACTCATAAAGGCATAATCGGCCTTACCCGCTTAGATGACTCACCCTGTATATATAATTTTGTGTAGGTACATATTGTTCAAATCTAGCAATAACTCATTTTTCACTATGTCCACATATACAGATACCTTATTTTTTCCCACACAATGAAAAAGTACGAATATACGACGGTAATATCCCTCCCATGAGAGCGACATCATAACCAGTTTCTGCGTTCGAACGTTTCTCTCTAAGGAGCCGAACAAATTGCGGGTCATTATTTCACCACATCTCCTCACCAACGTTATTTGGTCTTCTGTTGATTTTTCACCCCATAAAAGATTCGGCGATGAATAAAACTGATAGTAATAAGTTTCAGAAAGGAAAAAAAAAGGATCCCATTTCCGACGTTTAAACTGGAACGAACTCCTCGTATCTCATACATTTCCAATTGAATCGCCCATTGTTCTACTGGTTGGTGAACGCTGAAAGCTTTACACGCCTAACACCGTCTGCATTTAAAGAAAGATGGCTTTCGGATTTGATTTTACGGCAAGCGCAAGTAGTAAAAGAACTCTCACGAACTGACAGCAGAATGAGGTCGTAAACTGAAGCCATCTGGTCATAAAACTTCTGTCTAGAGAGAAGATGGAACAGAAGAATTCTAGTAGTTGTCAGATCGTATTTTGTGCTGCGGTAGTGGCGATACGTTTTGCGATTTGTAATTGTATTTAGGTCTTTACGACTACTCTTTCTCTTCTGTGCGGTTTTCCGGATGACGCGGCCCTCTGCGCGCAAAACTTGGGGGGATAACTTCGCCGGATTGTTTACCCTCAGGTTACGTCTTTACGATTCCGGCTTCATTTAGAATAATTGGCCAAGTTGTCTGGTCGTAAAAAGTAGCATAAAATAATTGGTTCTCTTGTTAGAATACAAATAAAGTAATATTATTTTGTTTTTCGGTTTGAGCGAACGATGGTATTTTATTGCCTGCGTAATTTATTCCTTTCTTTATACGACACAAGACGTTTAGTTTTTTTTGTTCTCGTTTTTACTTTCTTATACGTAGTTTAAGGAAGAAGTTTAAAATTGTATAGTTTGAAACGCTCATACGTATAAGAAAGTCGTGTGATGGCCACACCTCATTTTTTTTTGTAGCAAAGAAACTCCTTTATTTTTTGCAAGTCGATCTACATTGTTCAAGATTAGTTTTTAAGAGTACTATGAAGAAGTATCTACTTGACTTCAATTAATCGCAAATTTTGTATCTTTTTCTTATGCGAGTTATTTTCTAGCATAGTTATGTATAAAATATACAAATCTCTGAGTTTCCAATTTATTTTTTAGAAAACCATAAATTAAATGACATCCATAGAATCTTACATGTGGATAATCAGAGAAATAGTGTTACTCACATATTCTAAATGCATCTAGGACAGATATATTTAAGGATAAGATTATACAATATTTTCACTGCAGATCCGATGCAATAAAAATTAACAAGATGATTAGTTTCAAGAACCACTTACTCTGGAAAAAGTAGCATGTCATTCTTAAATAGCGTATTGATAAAACAACTAATGTCAGCAGTATGTACACGTGTCCCATAGTAAGACCGGCCAAATAGTATTACTTGGCCAATATTACTATGGGGCTATCCTGCCTTGCGAATATTTCTAAAAAGTATTTGACAACTACTGTCACCAATATTTACCTATGCTATTGAAAAAGGCACGCTGCTTTTACAAGAGTTGTAAGTGATATTTACATTATCAAATCACACATATAACACACGAATATAACAATATATAAGAAAGTATGAACAACATAGAAATAACATTAGTAAACAAGGTTCAAATTATGACTGTAAAGTGATCAAAAACAATATAATATTATCAAATTAAACAAAATTTATTTTAAATTAAAAAAAAACTTGGATTGCATAGAACGTACGCTCAATTAAGAATACCTTGACTTTTCTTTTAAAAGCCGCGATAGACCTGACTTTCCTGATCTCGCACGGCTACTTATTAAACAGCTTAGCACCATCATTTGTATTAAATGAACTGTTCTTTTATCTATTGGCATCGAGGTGAAGTAACAAAGCCGATTGAGTTTAAGTCTCTCGATGAAGCTGCACTCCATTGAAGAATAGGAGAAACAAGGTATTATATGATTTTTACAAAACTACGCAATGTTCTTTAATATAGGTGATTGAGTACTAAACGAACTTTCAGTAAAAATAAAAAATCGAAGTTTTGCAAAATTGGTTTTAGATTTAAGTGCGGTGTTCTATTTGTAAATAATAATTCGTTTGCTCATGAAATCACTTCTCCGTTCTGAATTACTCCAATAGTCTATTGGTCTTACTCCATGTAATTTTTTTCAACTAATCCATTTGTTCCTGTTTCATTTTCTATTGTGACGGTGAAAATTTTCGATTGGCTGATACTGTAAAAGTGGTTTCTCTCTGTATATATGTGTGCGTGTGTGACCACGTTAACGGCCAGACAGTGAAATCTATCAATACCAAACTTATGTATGTACTTAAAAATATACTCTTCCTCAAGAGATGTGATCAGCTTTTCAATGACATCGCTAGATGAGAAGGAATTAGAGAAAAAATCAAATTTTACCAATATCTTGTCAATTAGTAAGTTTCTACGGCACACAAAAGTACTTATAAGTGAATTTGAAAATAAATATTATAAAAAGCGCTTTTGGAAATTCCGGAAGTAGATCTTTTACTCCCATGTTTATCAAGAAGTTGAAAACAGTTAAACTTTATTCAAAACAACTTTTATATAACAGATTCGGAATGCACATTCTTATAAGAAAGTCGTGTTGTGCCTGCACCTTATTTTTGTCCAAGAAGAACCTAAAAAATAGTTGTAAAATAAGTATCTTTTACTTTTAGTCATTTACAACCATCTAATTCTTATTTTCTCACATTTGTATTTAAAAAACTCAAGGATACCTTACCGCCTTATTAAGAATAACTTGGTTATTAATGTTGTTGTTTGTGTAAGCGTTTTTATTGCTGTGTTACTTCAGCTATGCGCTATTAGATGGATGAATTATTTATCTTCGAATGCACAGTTTTTGTAAAATCCTCAGGATCACCTTACCGTTGCATTGCGAGAAATTTTGCAGATTATTAAATTCGTAATAAATATAGTATCATTTAGAATATATATCACGTTTATTATATATTAGAAATGCTTACAATTCTAGTTTGGTGTTATTTTTGACTATAAACAAGTATTTAAAATACAGGAATTAAAACTTGATGAATAGTTGACAACCATATTATGATCAATTTAAGACGCACATAGTACCGAGCCTTGAAAATCTTACCTCATTAAAGTAGGCTGTTTTTTAAGTAATTAAGTAATCAATGTTGGTGTATGTGCGAAGCTTTTGAAAACTTCAAATTCTGACAGCTGCAATACTTAAATTCAAATTATAGATGCTTATATTTTTTACATTATTTTATTATAATGTTAGAGTTACAATATAAAATATTTATTACTGAAAGTTACTACAGAACTGGCCAAAAATTAGAAAATAGATATTGGGTTTATTCCATTAATGAGCCAGTTACTTACGCACGACTCCCAAAACATATTAATGCTTGTGTTATTAAATTTGGTGAAACAGGGGCGTAACTTGTAAATCTGGCGGTGGAGTACCAGAAAACTAACAGCAGATTGTATAGAGGATATTCAACGTCAAACAGGTAGGTTTTGGTACGAGAACACAGTACTGTCCATAGATAAAAGAGAGGGTATAGATGGCCTACTCTCTCACTGAAAAGTGTACCAAACATCAGCACCATCTGTAATTCCCTCCCGGGTACTTTTGGTAGAATTCATCGTAGGAATCTGTAGACAATGGCAACTCTCTAATGAGCGGGAACTTTGAAATTTCTTGGTTGCAAATTATTAAAGTATGAAATTCATGTGAAAATTGGCATCAATATTTTTTGGCGTTATATTTGCTGGAACATTAAACGTCAAAATATTTGATGCTAATTTTACATGAAAAACAATTTAGTGAAGTACCGTACAATATTTTCTGTATCTAAATGCTACTGATGAAACAGATTAAAACAAATGTATTTTTATCTATAAGTATTATATATTTAGTAATTCATATACAAAAAATAACATTATACTTTATAAGTCTTATAACTACAATATATTTAATATGATTAAGAAACTGTTACATTTTTTAATACTATAATTGACACTTACAAATCCATAACACATACTGAATTTCTGATGGTCTTTCGGTAACGCCTGTACACCCATATTTTCTGAAGTAGTATCATCGGCTTGATGTTTCGAAATGCACTTGTGGAGAAGTACTAACGTATTTAACAATGACAGTTACTCACAATATTGCAAATGGCGTAGAAAAATCACATGACAACAACAACTCTAACAAAATTCACCTACGCAGCCAACTATATTGAGAGTTATGTTTTCGATCCTGTATAAAGTGCTGCCCTCTAAGAAACCCTCTCTTAACCAAAACACTGATAAGGTGTAGTAAATGAAGTGCACTACCCCTGGTACTGTCAAACGTTTTTGAATAACATAAATAATAATGACATTCTCGGTAATGACATTCTCGGCACATGCTTCTTTTCGGATGAGGCTTGGTTCCATAACAGACGTTACACAATCGAAGAGCTTCGTAATGCTATTGTGAATTCTTGTGCTGGCATAACGCAAGAAATCCTAATAAATGGCTTTGAATTCATGAAGCGTAGAGTTCAACATTGTCTTCAAAATAATGGTCAACATTTCCAACATCTGCTTTGGTATTATTTTCTTTTAATTTTGAATATTGTAATAAAAATTTTGTTCAAAAACTAAATAACTATCAAACTATCAAAATTATGAGGTGCACTGTCACCAACCATTAAAAAAAAAAGCAGACCGTCTCTAACGAGGAAAGTATTTAAAGGTATGATATATATAAAGTTACTTATACATAAGATTATATTATTTTATGAAATAACTAACTAAATAGCACTGAAAGCCTTGCAGTTAGTTATTATTGTTAAGAAAATATACGTCAGTTAATTATCCTAATTAAATTATACCTTGGTAAATAACAAACAGAACAGATTACGCTATAATATAAGTAATAATTGAGTGTATTTGTAGATTTTTAATGAAGTTAAACATAAATTTCTCTCATGAAATATACCGTAATTTTCCTTTTCCTTTTTCTTCTAATTCCATACAGATTACAAATTATGACCAAGTTATTATGGGCAAATAATCCTTAAAGCTCACGGAAATAAATCAAAGGCACTTTTTCTTCTGCTTTCATCTCATCACCTTTCTAACCGTGAAATGAGAAAATTAATGGCTGTAGAAAAAAACGAACGATCAAAAGAATTCGTGCTCCATTAACCGAATGTGTCCAAAGCGAATTTGGTCGTTTCAGAACCAGGCGAACTAACTTTGAAATCTCTTAATTAACCGTAAGGAACGATATTAGAATGTGTATATCGGCTTGTTCCATTTAATATTGGCAACAGTATACATACATATATGTATATGTATATAAGGGTCGTTAACATCGATCATACACAGCTTAATGGCATTGTTGTGACTGTAAAATGTGTTTCTGTTAGACACAATTAATATTGTAATAAACAAAGGATTCACAAACGCCGTACTGCAATAATAAAGGTAGTGGCAACGAAAATGAAACATAAATCGAGCTGAATTCAAAAATTACCTAATCATTTTGTAAATCGTTTTATAATAATAAATTACATGAAATTTAACACTTATAACGTCTTTGTAAATTTGAATAAAATTGATTCTATGTAGGGAAAGGCAAAGAACGCCAATAATACCACAAATTGCCTTCATAAATTTCCTATTTAAGATATGTACAGTTGACGTCGTTTATAATAGACTTCATAGAACTGAGTGAATCCGTGCATTATAGAAGAGTCTTTTTTAGAAGAATCAGACTATAAAGCCATAAAAAATACACATATGTATTGTACATCAAACTTTGTACGATGAAAACATTGATAATAGATTTAGTAAAACTAAGAACTCAGAATAACATGATGATTAATCATACAAGGGTAAAAAGAAGTTATGGATTGGGTAGTGATTATTGATCGCATTCAGCATACACAACATTTGCGCAACTGTTCAGTGATCGGATTCAGATGATGTACGCTCACTCTGAACATGTTGTGGAGCGGTCGCCACTTTTGCGAGCGGAAAAATTCTACGCTCACTTAGTGTGCGTATTCTGTCCGCATGCGCCGTTAACGCATTCCAACACCAACGTAAGACATAATTTTGAAGAAAGTTACTAGAAAAGTAAGTATTGTGCAGAAATAAATGTATTATAATATTGGAGTTAACTGATTATTTTAATCGGGGTTGCAAAAGCAGGCCCTTACACTAGAAACTACGCCGAAACTTAATGCAGAAAAACAATTTATTATTATTGCTTATTGAGAGTTGTGTTTTCTTTAGCTGAACATCCTCCATTACTAATTTTTCGACTTTTTAACAAGTTCTGCAATGTTAATTTTGATATGCCGCCCTGACCGAAGATTGTCTTCAAGTGATTTCCTACCTTGCTTAAAACGACAATGGCACACCCAGGAGAGAATCCTCCCCGTAAACTAATGACATCTCTTCGAGTATGGTATGAAAAGCCTTTTCTTGTTTTGTAACGAACACTTTCTCCTCGATTAAGTTGCTTGCATGACAATCACGCGATTGTGTTAAAACTTTATATTTATACTAATAGTCACTAAATACGTAACGACACGAAAGAGCTCCCCCACTGCTATCCAACCCTTCCATTCTACGAACATAAAAACGCTGCCTCGTAATTACGAAACATGTAATAATAGGTGTACTAAAGAATTTGTCATAAGCTGCGGCGTAAGACACAGATGAGTGTGGAACCTCCTGCTATTTACATTGCAGGAAACGAAATTTCAAAAAACTGCGTTGAAAGGCGCTATAACAAGACTGTGACAACTTCAAGAGTTGTATAGCACATATTTGATATACGCTGATAATCTGGTAATACATACTTGTCTTATTAATGAGATGAACTTGCAGAACAATCCACATACTGGGTGGTGCAAAAGTCATTACCCTATCGGAAGTTGCTATAATTTTTGCAAGGGCGGCAAAAGTCAGTTCTGCTTTGACATTTTTGAAGCCAACAGATATAAAATACACGTCAACAAGACATGGATCACTATACTCCTCAAGAACGCGGAATAATTGATTCGATTTTTTACGGAATAATTCGTCGGTGATGTTGGGGCAGCGTGAATTTCGATGCAGATTTCCCGGGCGTCCTACACCACCTGGGCAAACACTACGGCGTTTAGCCGCTCACTTTGAAAATTATGGGACAACACGAGATGCTGCCAGGTTTGCCCGGCCCGGAGCAGCCGTTCGGCTGAGAATATCGCGGATGTGGCTGAAGATCTCGCAGAGGACTCCGGAGTATCGGCCAGATGACATGCCACGCAATTGTGCATCAATCGGCGGTCTTTACAGAGAATTTTGGTGAAAGATTTGAAGTTGTTTCCATACAAAGTACAGACATCAGCATCAGTTGTTAGCTGTTGACCGCCAAATGCGTGTAACCTACCTGGATCTCGACTACGAGGAAGACAACTCTTCATTGAAAATCATCATGAGCGACTAGGCCCATTTTCATCTATGTGGATATGTGAATACGCCAAAGTATCACTTCTTGGGCACCGAAAATCCGCGTATAACCCACGAAGAGCCATTACACCCGCACAAAGTCTTTCGAAAACGCCGTGGGCAAAACGACTACTGAGGACGGCGAGCGCTACAGAGCCATGCTCAACGACTTTATTCTTCCTCAATTGGAGGAATGGGGACTGGAGAACATGTGGTTCCAACAGGATGGAGCAACGGCCACAACCGATATTCTGATGGCTGCACTACCGGGGTCGTCTTATCTCTCGTTTTGGCAATTTGCACTGGCCGGCAAGATCGCCCGATTTATGCGTTCCAGACTTCTTTTTGTGGGGTTTTTTGAAGTCACGAGTCTATGTCAACAAACCTCAGACTCTTGAAGCCCTCAAAAACAATATCCGTCAAGAATGCGAGAACCTATCGCCGGAAGTTCTGGCAAGAGTGATGGAAAATAAATCAGCATCAATCGGTCATCAATTCTGGCGGCGGCCACTTGGCAGATATCATTTTCTCAACCTAATGAAAAAAAATTTAAGACATCAAATAAACATGATCCAAAAGCAGAACCAACATTTTTCATTCATAAAAAAATTACAGCCAAAAAACATCGGGTGACAACTTTTGCGCCACCTTGTATTTTGAAGGGAGTATTTGAAAAATATGAAAATCAACACACACTTTATATAAACTTCGAATTTAGTCACTGTCATGGTGGAACTTTATACCTTAACAATATGTATATTTAACAATTTCAATTTTCATGCCGCCATTTGTGACTTGCATTCCCAGCTTGGAAATACTAACCACAATTATATGGAAATGCACTTAGATGAAACAGCCCGTATAAAATAATTACTAATTAGTTAGATTGTGTAAGTATGATAATGTTATGTATGATAAAAATCTTTCTAATCTTAAATTACTGTGATTCCTCATAGTTTTGCTGCTGATAATAAATATACTAAGTGTAATATATCAACGAAACACATGTTCAATCTTTGTTAATAATACCAACCGTTTAATTGGAATGCCACAATTTATTACGCCATCAATGAAGATATTACCTATTCATTAAATCATTAAATTGAACAGAAAAAAAAGTAATCAACACAGTTTTTCACCGTACATATCAACAGGATAAAATATAAGTAATTACATTTTATTAAAACATTTACACACATGTTCAAGTGCATGTACACTTTCAAGTGTATTGACGTTATCTGAAATCGTAAAATTGATATAACCCATTCAATAGGTGATTATTTTTACATCTTCTGGTCATAAAAACTAATAGTTTCGGTTATGAGAATGGATTGCGATAAACGACACAGGAAATGAGTATTTTATTTATAAATCGACCCTCATACATCTTCATACGAAAATTATAAAGCTGTCTCGGTGGTTTTAAAAAGCAAGAATTTATCTAATGTGAAATAAGTAGGCTACATGTCGTGAAACGCTCGCTGTATATGTGGTTTCATAATGCAGCTGCTACAGAAGTGAAAGCGACCACTTTTACGTGTGTCAGCATTCAGTATGTGTACTTACTTACGGTCCGAAAGGAGTATTGTGTTGCGTAATTTGTACAAACCTACACGCAAATTGTACGTTGTTTTATGATCTGTCTAAACATAGATATTTGCTAAGTTGTTAATTGTACTAACAAGCGAAGTGCTGATATATCTCAATTTTACAATTTACTTTTAAAAGACATTATAATGTGTCAGTTTGATAGTGTATAAAGAAATCTTATTTTCGATTGATACCTTTAATTAAATTAATAAAAAAATATGAGCATATGAAAGTTATATTTAAGGATTTGAATGTTTTGACTAAACTACCTTGTACCACTTCTCCTAAAACACTTTTTCACCGCCGCACAGTGGTCCAGACTAGCAAATTCGCGGCAAAAATTCTTTACGCATACGTAAAATGCAGAAACTTTATACATACAAGCATGGCAAAGATATATGTAGATTAAAAACTTCTGGAGGTATCCTTTTCTCAGAAAGTAGCAAAAAGGAGCAGTTGAAATGTGTAGGTTTAATAATAGAGAGATTATGCTAGTCATATATAAATCACTGAATGCTCCACAGGAGAAGGCATCGCGATGGACAAGATTATTTTTTGGGAAAACTGCTACTAAAAACCGAAAAATAAACATAAAATTAATTCTGTTAAGGATAATTAAATTCTTCCTCTTCTATTTCTTATTCTTCCTCATTTTCATTTTTATCTGTATTTTCATCGATATCAATTTTAGATTTCACTATTTCAAATGAATTTTATGACAGTTCCCTTTCATTCATTTCCTAGTTAGTTTTCAAATGGGAAATTACAGGAAACGAAGCATGTGTGTTTTTCTTTTTGTAATGTTCATGAAATCTTTTGCTTGTTTCTTGAAAATCTTAACATAACAATAGATAAAAGAGAAGGATTTGTGAGCCATGAATATTTTTTTTTATTAATAGTAGAGTGTTGTTTATACCAAACATGCATACTTACACATAATTTCAAAAATTTATATAGCAATTTGTCATGATCTAATTTATAAGTTGCAGTAATAATAACCGCCAAAATTGAATGAAATCTGTTGATTCAATTTTGACGTATCCCTGTAATTTGAACATTTTCAGAATTTTAAAAGAATCGCCGCACTACATCTCCTGTATTTGAAGAATTACTTCCATGGACAACATTATCTATCCATAGAAGCAATTCATGTCAAATTCTTAATTGTATTTATTGCTATCTTTAATTCGTTTTTTGCGACTGTCAATGGTATTCGTGTTATACTACCTTGTAAATTTATTATATTAGATATGATGTATATTCTTGGAACGTTATTCGTGCAGTTGAATTGTCTTGGAAGAATTGTTTTGGATTCAGTACAATTCTAATAGCTCTTTTTGTTTGTTCAATGCACAAGTTTACGCGCCTCCTCATGCTGTGAAAAGCGTTTTGCAGCATTTCTGGCGTTATGGTTGCACATTGCTGAACAATTCTTTGTTGCAGTTCTTGCAAATTATGTATCGGATTTGCGAAAATCTTGTTTTTTAAATAAGGAAAGATGAAATAGTCCATAATTGTCACACAAGGTGATCTCGGAGGAAACTCAACTTCCGTATGCAAACTTATCAGCCGGTCATCAAAAAACTCGCGGAGAAAAGCAAGATTTCTCGTGTAATATGTGCTGTTGCACCGTCTTGCTGGAAATAACCGTATTGAAGTTCATCATCGTCTAACTGTTGCACAAATTCAGTCAAAATAATATTTCTGTACCTTTCTGCGTTGACGGTGAAATTGAAAAAAATTGTCCCAATTATTCTTCTGCGAGAAACTGCCATCCAAACACCAATTTTCTGAGCATGTAGTGGCGTTTCAATAAAAATATGCGGATTATCAGTGCTCCACATTCGCATATTCTGAGAATTGATATATCCCGAAAGGTGGAACCAAGCTTCGTCAGAAAAAAAAAGTTAAGTTCAGCAGATCGTCATTCATTAAATTATTAACGAACCAATGGCAGTACGCAAGGCGTCTGGGGTGGTCTGCAGGCAGAGGAGCTTGATATGATTGCACTTTATATGGATGCATGTTCAGGTCCTTCTTTACAATCGTTTGGCATGTTCCATAAGAAAGCCGGATTTCTTGAGAGAGACGTTTTAAAGGTTTTGTAGGCTCTTCTTCCATACGTTGACGAACGTCATTAATAACTTCTTCTGTACGAACTCTTGGTCTACCAGCACCTTTTTTATGCGTCACAGAACCAGTTTCGCGAAATACTTCAACACAATTTGTAAGGCATGGATAAAAACTGTCCGGTAATACTGCTACGCCTGGGAAGTGCTCTCGAAAATTGTCCAAACACAAACGTTGACTGTATTCCCAAGTTCCATTAACTAGCACACCCGTTCGAAAATAGGCTTCAATCATGTAAATTTTGTGCTCTGTGGTGAGAACCATGATTCAAAAACCGTGCAGGATTAGAAAACTTCAACACAATAACTTGACAGATTTTGACATTCAAAAAATTATGACATACCTAAATGTACGATGCACGCTACGACAATAATTTTAAAATCCATGACCACCATTGACCAATTTAATTGTTGATATCCCGGTATTAATGAACAGTGCTTTTTCAAATTGAATATATAAATATTATCATAGCACAAATCTTCTTTCTTTGGACACTAAACGAAAAACAGTAAAGTGCCATAGCTGATAGCCACATAATATTTGTAAATAAAGCCATAGAAATTAAAGATTAATATAAAGAACCAACGAGCAATCAAATAACTCCGGAGTTGAAGTAGGTTGTGCATGATAAAACGTATTTCTTAACTTACGCATTTGTAATATCAACATACAAACATAATAGGCGCTTTCCTTTTGACATAAATCTCAGATAATATCACCTCACTTTAGCTGAGATTATATTTTGACGCGTTCCTTTTTTTAATCAGCTGAGTGAGACGAAATGAGGTTGGTCAGAACCTTCCTCACTTCAAGTGAGCAGAGACACTCACATCACTTTAGCTTAGCTCAGATCTCTAGTAAAAGGAAAGCGCCTAATTATTGTCATCGCTAACATTTGATATGTGGTTGTCAACGTTGACATTTCACTTTACTTTAAACGTATTTTAGCGATTATACGTTAATCTTTTGATATAGCTATTTGAATTTTAAAACGGTATTCACAATAAATCGTACAATTTTTATGGTTGAAGCATATTGGCAAAATGGACGGAAAATTGACGACCAGTGGCAGTACTCCGTTAACGATTGTTTGAAGGAATTTCAATTACAACAAATTTCAACATACTCTTCGGCACTGCACTAATCTCTTTGAAGAGACAGGTAGTGTAGATCGTAAACAAGGAAGCGGTCGACATAAAAAACATACACAAGAGGTAATTGAAAACGTAAAAAAGTGAATGGAACCCCAGGAACTTCAATTCGGCTACTGTCACAACAAACTAACCTTTCAAATGCCACTTGCCAGAAAATATTGAAGAAAGATCTACACTTATTTCCTTACCCTCTCACTTGCTATCAAGAAATCTATCCAGTTGACTATCACCGAAGAGTAGTAGTGTTGTCAATGGTTTATAAATAATTTCGACGACGACTTCCGGATAAACCTTTCTCTTCAGATGAAGCATGGCATATTAATGCGTATGTTCATTCGTAGAAAATGAGAATGTGGAGTGCTGAAACACCCAACAATTTTTATGCTTGAGTTTACGTTAGGATATTTTCACCAAAACGAAGCAAAATCCAAACATATTACGTCAGTTTTTGGACAATCGCTTGATTAGACTGAACGGCCATCACGAATTTCCTCCATGATCTTGCGATATCACTCCATGCGATTTTCTTATGGCCATTTTAAAAATTCTATTTTCAACATAAAAATTCCAGATCCGGCACACCTTCAAGTCTAAATTACTCAAAAATTAATAATATCAATGAACATCATAATATGTTAACTAGTGTTTTTGTAAGCGTAAAAAGATGTGCAAAATGTATTGAGCAAGGTGGTGGACAATTTCAGCATGAATGATAGTTTTATTTCGTTAAATGACATTTGACTTTTAAATGAACAAAATTTATAAAATTGAATCACAGACTAAAAAAACAGACTGGTAATTGAATCCCAAATTTTATCCAGATTGCGCCTCCTTGTTTAGCAAATGAAAATATCAATCGTCTACCATTTTTGTCATATTAACTGAACTGGAGATAAGATGGCGCAAGCGTAATTTGAAATTTTTTGTTATGTTGTGGTTATACCTTTGATTGACGGAATACATATTATTCCTTCAATCAATGTCATATGTCATTCCAAACAGTATTTCAAATTTGACGTATTATTGCAATCCTTTCTTGTTGTACATCATATAAAGCATAAATAAGTTGATAGTGATCGCGAGTTTATTATTAAATAAGTACAAGGTGAAAATTAGTGAACTGTGGTGTAAAATAAACTCACAGGAATATATTGCGTTAGAGTGATTTCATGTATATTGTGTAAGTTTAATAAACAGAGATTTATATCAATAATAAAATCTAAGTATTCGTATTTTTTAAATGTAAAAGTTGAAGGTATGTCCAATATGCCGCTAGCGCCGTCTCGTACCCGTTCATTCACGTATCAAGTAGTTGCCCGTCTGGTTTGTTTAGTCTGTGATTGAACGTGATTGAACTAAAATATAGGAGCACAGGTGAAATTGTGTGAATATGTTTTGGATCACTTCCTTACAGTCATTTGCTTTTGCTTTCCGCTTTTATCATTTGCGTTTCACTATTTGTCAAATGACTTTCCAATTATTTTATACAGTAGGGCTTCCTTTATCACATAAATTCCGTTTTTGTCAAATGGTTTTCTTTATTTGTCAATTTAATCTCACGTGCATAAATATTTGCATTATTAATAGTAAGACAAACAATGAAGTACGTGGAATTAATCATTAATTCTTTGAATAACGATGAAGAATCTCGGTTGGACAATAGTTTGGAGTTTTGCCGGATACAGTTAAAAAAATGTAATGCAACATATAGAAGAACTAATAATACTGCAAAAGTAAGTGCAGGACATCGGCTGCAAAAATTATTAAATGCTCAAAAAGAACAGATATGTGACTGACTGGGTTGACCGGCGTCGTTCTTTAACCCTCTGAGAGCTGCAAGAAAAGTGTTTAAACCAATGGCCACTTCAACAAATATCACTATCTGCGATTAATAGGGAACTTAAGAACTTTCATTATTCTGTTAAAAAGTGTCATTTGTTCCTGAAAGAAGAAATACACCGGACAACAGAATGATGTTGGAAAGAGGAAAAATGGTCTTCATTGACGAATACCGAATACAAATATATTCTCGCGTTTCATACGAAAGATCTGTGACAAATACCAGAGCATCAAAAATAAAAGCGCAATTAAGAGCGCGCAATTAGTCTATTGCCGCTGCAATGAACGTAAATTCCTTGTGTTTGTTTCAAATTCAAAATGTGCACTTTTCAGAATTTCTCACAACGTTAATTCAACATTTACATAATAACAGTGTAGAAGGGGCTCATATTGTTATGGACAATGTAAGATTCCATAGAAATGAGAAAGTTTTGGCCCTCATTAGAGGTCATGGTCATTTTTCAGTGTTTCTTCCTGCTTATAGCCCTTTTCTAAATCCAATAGAAGAGTTATTCGACCAGTGGAAGCAGATAATAAAAAGAACACAGTCAACGAGTGAAAATGAATTATGTGAGGCAGTAAACAATGCATCTGAGCGTATAAGTCCACAAAATTGTTTCAATTATGTTCAACACATGGAAACATCCACACAACTGTTAACAAAGAAATGAAATTTTGAATTAAATTATGTTTATTTTACATAGATGTTACGCTGTGTTTGTATCTAAATTCAAAATAAATTTCTCACTTTAATGTGTAACTTCCTATATTTATTATAAAACGGTAGAGGTATACATACTTACATATAAACAAGAAAAGCAATTGATATAAAGGGAAAGTGATTTGACAAAAAGGAAATTCCATTTGACAAACTCCACTGACATTTAAAAAACATAGAAAGTCATTTGACAAATAATGAAACGCAATCCACAAATTTATGCGGAAAAGCAAAAGAAAATGACTGTATTTGCAAAATTTGCAGAATAAACTAAATAAAAGTAAATCGTTGTTATTACTTCACTAAACGAATTGGAGGAGTATTAAGGACGACTTTCATTTAAAAGTTCTGTCGAATTGTGCATTACCGTGTTTGTTGAATGTATCGTTGTTCTGATATTACTAAACACCTGACAAACGTGAATTAATTTAAATTAAGAAAATATAAACCAATTCATACAGAGTATAACAGTATATATAATCACAAGAGCATTATCATCAGATGCTGAAAATTATAACGCCAATTCTTCTGTTCACCAGCACTGGCTGCTAAACTCCATAATTGTTGGAAATGAAATTAAATGAAAGATCGAAGCAATTGTAGTGTTAATTAATATATCTTTTGAAGTCTGTGCTTTTTAATTAATTTAATTTTCTACTTTTATAGGGCTTCATCATGTATCTTTTTTGGCGATTACAGAAATTTTAATAATGAATTGCCTAATTAACAATTAATATCCTAGACTATAAATATGTTAATTACCTACTAATGGGATTACTATGCACAAAAAGATTTGACATCTATTCCCATTAACGGTATTTTATATACTTCATCCAAACTGAATTTTAAAAAAAATGAACGAATAAAATACCGTGATAAATTATAGAATCGTTCGAAAGGACGAATAATTCGAATACCCGGAAAACAGATCTATGAGAAAGTAATTTTTGCGAATCATCCTTAAGTGGAATAATAAACAAACAACAATCCTTCCACAGAAGTCTTCTGACCGTGAAATGGTGATTGTTTCGCCCGATGGTGATCAATTCGTTCTCAATCGCTTTTTATGTGCGTCGAAGGCGCTGGATAATTCGAAATTACGGCCTGCGAACGCACCCGTCGAAAAGAAACTCTTACGTTTTAACACGTAGAAAGCGATTAGCGACGCTCGTGCGCCACTGTGTCCGTTCGTAAGAGGAAAAAGAAGTAGATGAAGAAACGAGACATTCGAAAATAAACAAACGCCCATAACACAAAAAAAAAACTCATCAACCACGTAAGAAAGAATAGAGAAAGGAGAAAAGACAGGGAGAAAAAACTGAAGAAACCGCACAACCGTTTGTCTATTGTCGAAACTCGATGGTCTTTTGTTAACGTCTAAATTGATTTTCTCGCATCCGTTTCCAGGAAAGTTTCGCACTACCAAGGAAAAAGTTGATTAAGTGCTTGGTATAGGTTGAACAGTGACAGATCTTTTCGATATTTTCGTTTCCGTCAGAGCTTTTTCTGAAACAGAAGTACATAGTGAACAAAAACGAAATGTCCTTTAACCTGGAAATAATATAACGTTTACTACGGATAAGCACGCATAATTAAAATTAATATGTATATGTACTATCCTTCCTAAACGCTGCTAAAAAGTCTCGGAACTATCGAATAACTTAAATTAACTTTAACATGATACACCGCCGTCATATTTTGCGCGTAGTATTTTTTCTAGTGGAGTAACTTAAAATGTCAAGTGTATCAAAATCGATTAAATAGTATTCAACAATTAGAAAAAATGTTTGTTGAGGAAATCAATCGTATTGCGCCATAAAAATGCTGCAGAATTCATCAAGTCATTTTCATCATTGCCGAGTTGTACGAGGGTCGTTCGGAAACTACGTTGCCTGACACAGAGATGGTGCAAATTCGCAAGAATCTTCTTTACCATTCTGTAGAATCATCCTTTAATAGGTTAAATATGACAGTAAAGAGCGATCTGTCAATTAGTCTGTTTTTGACAGTACGCCAAAGTGAACGTCTCGTGTGATTTTGTAATGGAAAAAACTGGAAATATACGTTGGGTGCCTCAGCTACTCACACGGGAGTAAAAACTGAATCGTTTGAGTGTTTCTCGCGAACTTTCGGCACGCTTTCGCCGCAATTAGGACTTTGTACGCCGCTTTGTTACCGTCAATGAAACCTGGTTCCTCCATTACACTCCGGAAACCAAAGAACAATCAAACAATTGACAAGAAAAGGTTCTTTGCCACTAAATAAGGGGAAAACAGTTTTGTCAACAGAAAAGTTCATGACAACTGTTTTTTTTTGGGATTCTCATGGTATTATCTTGGTAGGCTACTTAGAAAAGGTGAAACAATAAATGGGCAATATTATGCCAATTTAATTGAAAAATTAAGCGTCAAAATTAAAGAGAAAAGTGCTTTTTCATCAGGATAACGCACTTGCTCACAAGTCTGGAATTGCAATAGCAAAAATTCATGATTTTGAATCTATTCCCCACTTTTGGCTCCCAACGAGGATAACGCACTTGCTCATAAGTCTGCAATTGCAATAGCAAAAATCCATGATTTGGGATCAATTCCCCACTTTCGGCTCCCAACGATTATCATCTCTTTCCAAACTAGAAAAAATGGCTCGGTGACCTACAGTGAAGGCTGCTAATTTGGAATATCGTTGGAATAAGTGTGTTCAACGAACAGGAGGACTGTAGTAAAAAATAAAATGTATTTGTCAAAAAATATGCGTTTACTTTGTTTCCGAACCACCCTCGTGCATGGAGGGAGCACTGTTTGACTATTTATGCTAAAACAACAAACTTCAAGTTTGGTTTCCATAGATCTTGATTTTGAGTTATATATATTTTTTTTTAATTGTTATAATATTGCTTTTGAGTACTAAAATTGATTTAATATTATTATTCTTCATCCGATAATGGAAGCCCACTAAAAAAATAATTTGGTTCCTATTAAACAGTAAGTAAAAATAAGCCGATTTTAAATGTACATTATTTATTTTTTTATAGGCAAATTAAATTACAAAAATAACAACTGTTAAATAACAAAAGTTACGTGACCATCCCACAACTTTATACTAACCCTGTAAAGTACAGGCTGCACCAGTGAAGTGCAAAAATTAAATTGAAATCGGTTTTTAAATTAACATGAATGTTTTTTACAATTTTTTTTTAGTTTTACTTAACAGAAAACTGTAAAACATCTCATTGTATTCCAAGATAGGAAACAATTTTCTCGGTGCTAAAAAATGATCGCAAAGAAATCCAACAATTCTTCTCACTGGGAAAAATATTTCATTTTATGAAGTAGCGGTGAAACGTAGGCATTTAACATCTGCTGCTTAACACAATTTAAGACGTTTAAAATGTATCGATCTCACGTCGAAATACGTAATTTCGAACCTTACAGGCCGCGAGATTTTTAGAATTTAGTTTCGCTAATTACTCAAGTTTACAAATTCCGATCAACTTTTGGACAGGAGCAGATGAGAACAATTTTTAAGTTATTTCATGCGCTGAATCCGAATCTTCAACCCGTTTGTAAACATTGGTTCCTACTTTTCAGGTTCTCGCATTTGGCAGCATTGCGCCGCCATAAATCATTTCAGTTGTATGCGAAACGTTTTATTTTTGTTTAGGAACGTGTAAAAATGCAAATACAGTGTTGCAAAGTCCATTTAAAATGTTTTTGTTACGTTTGCAGATGTTATATGCCTGGAAAAAAGTGACAAAATAATGACAAGAACTCATGAACTATGAAGCGTATAACATAGCGTATTGCTGAAACTGAAAATTGAAGCAATACTTTCCATAACAGTGTTGTAAACTGTAAATTCTTACTTTATGCCGCACCTGACTAACAGATGTCGCAGTAGATATTCTCATTCACATTTGTTACCAAGGCTGATATATGAGTAATCTTGGTTGTCTACATTGTTAATTTGCACACGATGATGAAACCTTATTGGATTGAAATATGTGCCCGTGTATTGTGAATTCGATGTAGCCTATGTGTGTGTTACATATATATGTACGTCAGTTTTATTCCAAGTAACTACCTGGTTTATTTATTATAATAACTAATTTTATGCATTATTTGTGATAATATTATTTATATCAGATTTGAATGTAGTCTTGAAATATAATTACGGTTGGCACTCATGATATTTCTTCAAAGGCATTCTAACAATTACCTACCAATAACGACGACTACTACCAGCATTTCTGCCGAAACTACCAATAATAATCTTTTAGAATCCATTATCACCTAAAAGTCTTTCTCTATGTTTCTACATATCCAATGGATATTATTAAATGAAATTAAATTACGGAAACATTTTCGCAGTATTTACAGAACATAAATGCCAGCATCCCTCAAGGGTCCTACTTGAGACCGATTCTTTTCATTATCACGACCGATAGTCGCCGTGCGCGGAATTACGTTAAAACGCGATTTCGCACGGCCGAACCGGAACAAAAGCGATTGCGAGAAATGATAATGACCGTGTGCGAGTGTGTGTATTGTGTATGTGTAGTACGACCGGCGAATCACTTTAATAATACTCGGGGCTTTAGTGGCCAATAAACGGCGGACCGAAAACGAGCCGTTATCGCGGGACGTGCGCACCCCATCGAGTATGGGGTTTATTAAAAACATTTCAGCCTTGGCGATAGTATGTGAATGTGTGCGTATGGGTGTGTGTTTGTGTATTTGCAAGAGAGAGCGTTGCAAAAAGCCCTGGCGCACGGGACGATTGGGGTTTGCTGCGGTCGAGTTCGACCGTAAAGCACTAACGAACCCGTTCATTGTCGGCAGTAAAACGCTTTACGGACGTACGTTTACGGCCAAATTATACGTCGGACGCCGTTTCGAAGACGAGCGAAGAAACGACGTCGTGGTTTTACTGTCGTTAACTTTATGATCGTGTCATATAGAAGACTGACATAGGTAGAGAGTGCGTTATGTATCGCGGTTAAAAGATTTTCGTAAATGAAATCTAATAAGAAAGCTGTTTTCATATTCGTGTTCATTGTGGTATTTTCAGAATTTATAGCTTTAATGATGTGTACTGTAAAAACGACAGGAATTTTTATGGCTTTTAAATCTTCAAAGAATCCTTTCTCAATTCAATAAAAAAAATGGGGTGTGGCCTCCACACGACTTTCTTATACGTATGAGCGTTTCAAACTATACAATTTTAAGAAACTTTTTATACAAAACTTATTCTAAACCCTATTCTTAGTACTTTCATTCTCTTAATAAATCGCTATAGAATGCATACTTTGCAAGATATTCGAAAAAAAGTGCTGTTCGCTAAGAGTAAAAGTGCCACTTCCGGCGAATTTTGAAATTTCATGTATACAAAAAATATTGCAAATTCAACTCTAAAATACTTTTGTACTCTCAATAAATATATATAGAATGCATAATTTACGACATATTTGCAAAAAATACCTTCGGTAAGAGTAAAAGTGGTTCTTCCGGTCCGAATTTTGAAATTTTTTTTATACAAAAGATATTTAAAATTATAATTTAAATACTTTTATACTCGTAATGTACCTGCCTAGAAAGCATGACTTGCGAGATATTCGCAAAAAACTGTTTTTCGATAAGAGTAAAAGACCTACTTCCGGTTGAAATTTCGAAAAACTTTTTTAAGATAATTTGTCTCAAATATAATTTTGAGTTCATTTCAATTCTTTATAAATTTGTTTAAACTTAGTAATTAACGAAATATTGGCAAAATTCGAATTTTTCACTTAAGTAAACTTCCGTTCTACCGATTTTACTGAAAAACTAATCAGATCAAGAGGGAGATTATACACGTAAATACAAAATTTGAAATTGATATCTACAGCGGTTTGACCGCTATCGTGGTTACACACAGACATTTGTTAAAAACCACTTTTTTGTCTATGACCAAATTTCATTTGTTTCTTAGTACTTTAACGCTAATACATCTCATTGTTTTTTTTTAGAGTTTTCTATGAGCTTAGTAGATACTTCATTAGTTGCATGAAAAAAAAATTCAGTGCGTATTCGTTTTTAATTGGTATCTATGCAAAACAGTCAGGAACTTAAAAGAAAATCAATATAGTAAAAATAACAGAGAGTTATTCTGTTCAAATAATATTAAATAGATAAATGCAACATTTGATAAATTATGTTGTTAATTATGCTGTGAAAGGGGTATTTTCGCATTTGTCTTGATGCGAGAGGGAGGATCAAATGCTGTAGAAATAAAATGTGTCTATTTCACACTCACATAGGTACATACCAAAAAATAAATAAATGACATTCACTTTGATAACTTGCAAAAGTTTCCAATATCCTTTTACCGACACATAGGACTTCCTCAAAACATATCTAGCGCATCTTTTTCACTAAAGTGCCTGGTCTTGCTAGATCTCCATCTTTCCTCTTCATCCAAACGTACTCTTTTTAACTCCTTGGTTCGTAATATCAATGCGGCTTTTCCTCAACGCTTTGTTGATCGAGTTCCACTTGCTCTTCTGTTTTCTTATTTATTCTTGTCTTTTTCTTTTACGTCTAAGTATGTGTGGCTCTTCATTCATATCATGCTTCTTAATTCTCCTCGCTTAGTTTTTAAAATAGAATTCTTGTATCCCTATTATTGCATTTTTAATCCTACTTATGAATTCTGGTTTATTTGTATTTCATTTCTGTATATTAAGTCTTACCTCATATGTAAGATGTCTTGCTAATTTTTGATAATAGAAAATTCCCATTTTTCATAATTGGAAAATAAACAATATTGTTTTCATAATAAATCTTCGAACTCTTCACAATTATTATGAAACATAAAGAGTATTTCTAATCACATTGGAAGTCATTATTTACTTTGTTTCTTATTGTATTGATACAACAAAAGGTTTTCCACTTTGCTCGTAAATACCTGCAAAGGAAAAAGTAGCAAATCATAAGATCTGAAAATCCTGCCAGCCTTCCCGTAGATTCTATTATGCTTGTCCATCGTTGTGGAAAACGTTATGTAGATACCTTTATACGTATTGCCGATAGATGGTGCCTCATCCTGCTGGCACCAAGTATTGACAAGACTAAAATAATCTGTTCTCGCAACAATTACGGGTACCGTTCGCCATTTAAGATAATTAGCCAGTTAGGGTCGCCGGCCAATTTGGGTTAGGGGATCGACGTTTTAATAAGCTTGCGCTACTGTCCCCTAGTACAAATAAATTGCTTTTGTCGTACGAGAAAATGTATTAAAAACGACGGCAAGTATTTTAAAAAATCATAAAAGCAATTTTAGTGCTTTGCATTATAAGAACGGATTAAAATCATCTGCTTTTGATAATAGAGTTTCTGTATTACATATAAAGGAAATGCAAGCATTACCTATCGTATATATTAATAATAATAATAATACATGCGGTAACATCCTTCAACAGCTTTACACCAATTAAATGGAGTTTCCACGGCAATGAGTTATTATTTTACACCAGCGCCTGTGGCGCGTCGTAGGATGGAGTACTTCTCTGCATTTAGCGAGGAGTGTGAAAACCCACAGAGAAACCAACACTCGGATAGGAAGTAGCGGTGTTCTTACTCAAGATCCCTGCACTGTGTGTTATCAAACTAACTGGTGTCTATAATTGTTTCACATATTCGATTTAGAAATTTGAATGTTATTGAATCGTATCTAAATATCTAATTTACAAAATGAACTTAATTTTATAATCATACAATTATTCTTACATGCAACTATGATTTGCCAGTATGATGTAGTAGCGTTAATAACTTAAATTTTAGTCATTAATTAATAATTATGTTAAAGATTAGTTTATGTCGGTAATTTTTAAAAACATAGCTAAAAAGCCGTTCAAACTACGTTTATGGCAATGTAATGTCAAATTTGACAGTTAAGTGGAGTTCAGCAGAAGCAAAAATTGTAAAATGTAAAATTCCCTAAAATGCAAATGGCCACCCAGTAAATCATTTAAATACACCCATTACATGCCTGTGTATCACACTAATGGATATTGTAGAAAAATGGAAACTCCCTTATTTATAATGTTCTTGTTTAGTTTTGAAAATTGTAAATTTTAGGACCCTTATTCTTTTATTTCCTTGAAAATATCTCAAAAAATGTCCATTTTTATAGTTAATGGCAAGGAATTATGTTGTTCAAATAACTCAATGAATTAAAATGTAATGCAATTTCTTTTTAATATTTTACAACATAAAAGACCTAATCTTTTACATTATGTATTTGCAATATAAAATTAAAATGTGTTTTGCCATCACCAAATAAACTATTTCTGGGTAATAATAAATCATAGTACATAGCTCAACTAAATTCAATGAATGAAAACATGGTTAATGATAAAGATAAAAATATTATTGCAAACTACAATAATATGTTGCTTATGTGAAAGTGGCGAGTGTATTTATCAGGTAACCAAATAAGTTCATGCGGTTTTTGTATACAGCAGAGTGCCATGAATATTCTTTAAGTTGTTGATCGATAGCACTTGTCTGTTATCTGTCATATAAACATATACGAACATACAGGATGGATGATTGGAACTGATTCTGCGTATTTTCTCTTAATGCTGTGCCGCGCCATGACAGAAATGTTATGTCTGCTATCTAAACATATCTAAAGCCTGTTTTACATTTGTCAATTAATTCATGAATTTATGTACAAATAAATTGATGATCTTGAATTATTTTACACTTAAAAATAAATTCATGAATTTCATGATGACCCAACCGTAACCACCCGTCACAGTAAATTTAAAGTCACATCGGACGTAAATAAATAGTGAGTGCTGGTTGGTATCTAGCATGAAGATGTAAAAATTACTGAAACTTACTAGAAAATTGACGATATTTTAGAACATGTACTAATTCATGAATTTGTTCACCAACTAATTCATGAACTCGAATTGATGTCGATTCTTGAATTGCATTCATCAATTTTTACTTTCTTATACGTAGTATAAGGAAGTATTGTGATGATGAAAATTTTCGACCTCGAGATTTTTGCAGATGTCCACGTTTTGAAGTCTCCTGATACCAAAAAAGTGGTTTTTAAAAAAATTCTGTGTGTCTATATGTCTGTCTATCTGTGACCACGATAGTGGTCAAACCGCTATAGCTATCTATTCCAAATTTTGCATTTAGTAGTATAATCTCCCTCTTGAGAACTGATTAGATTTCCAGCAAAATCGGCAGACCAGAAGTAGTAGTTTACTTCAGTGAAAAAATCGATTTTTGCCAATATTTCGTCAACTACTAAGTTTAAACAAATTTATAAAGAATTCATATGTACTTAAAATTAAAATTGAAAATAATTTTATTTATAAAGTTTTTCGAAATTCCTACCGGAAGTAGGTCTTTTACTCTTATCGAAAATCAGTTCTTTGCGAATATTTCGCAAGTCATGCCTTTTAGAGAAGTACGTTACGAGTATAAAAGTATTTAAAACATAATTTTCATTATATTTTGTATAAAAAAAAAATTCAAAATTCAGACCGGAAGTACCACTTTTACTCTTATCGAATAGCGATTTTTTGCAAATATGTCGTAAGTTATGCATTCTATATATATTTATCAAGAGTACAAAAGTATTTAGAACTGGATTTGCAATATTTTTTGTATATATGAAATTTCAAAATTCGGACCGGAAGTAGCACTTTTACTCTTAGCGAGTAGCACTTTTTTGATAATATCTTGCAAAGTATGAATTCTATAGAGATTTATTAAGAGAATAGAAGAACTTAGATTAAGCTTTGGAATAATTTTTGTATAAAAAAATTCTTAAAATTCTATAATTTGAAACTCTCATACGTATAAGAAAGTCGTGTGGTGGCCACACCTCATTTTTTAATTATAGTACTTGTCCTTCATGAGTTATTTGTATATGTATTTATTTATTTACACTAATCTAAAGACAAGTGTCTAATTAGAGATTAGGAACTTAAGGAACATCTAAAGCTTATTATAGGCATAGATAATCCTTTAACACATTGATAAACTTAAACAACACCTAAATCTGCCAAAATTATACAAAAGAAAAAAAAAATATATTATTTTCGAGAAAGCCGTGGGTTGTTTACAAAAGTATAGTTAAATTTTGAATATTGTCTGACATTTAGTTCGACAGATGCAGTTGCTTAAAGAAGACGTGTTAGTGAATATTGTAAAATGGATAAAATTGTTATCGCCGTGCAAGACCCAGCAACCAAAATTTTGACGGGCAGTAACAAATATTGGGCAACGGTGCTCCATCGAAGCCATGACTTGTCGCCGCGTTGCTAGCTTCAAAAACATGAAAGAGCGCGAATTTCCAACGACAGTTTCAAGCTCTTTAACCCAGTAGATTGTTTGCGTAGCTTTGTTACGGTCAATGAACCTTGGCCGCTTAACTATATGCCAGAATCGAAACGGCAATCTCAGTAGTGGAGGCATCGTGACGGTCCTCCGCCAAAGAAGCACACAATGTTTATTCGTTTTGAAAGGTAATGGCAACGATATTTTAGAATGCGAAGGGGATATACTTCTTTCAGGCTACCTCGCGAAGGGCTTGGGCTAACTATCAACGGGGCCTATCTCGACAAAGTCAAAGTGGTCACTTACTGAAAAAAGTCTCGCAAAGCTCCAAAGAAAGTGCTGTTCCATCATGGCACTCCAGCACTGCTGGTCAAAGTCTGTTAATATTAAAGAGGAATTCCCTTGCAAATAAAAAAAATCTCTGCCGTAATTCAATTGTTTCATTTTAAGTCTCACCTTCCGTCAAATCATACGAGGGAGCGTTTTAAGCTTACGGAATAGAGGGGTTGGGTGCTAGCAGGAGAGCTCTTTCGTGTCGTAACGTGTTCAGTGACTCGTTCTTAGTACAAATATAAAGTTTTTCCATAATTGCCTCAATAGTCTCTAACTATCATCGGCCAAACAACTTAATCGGAAAGAAAGTGTGACAAATGGAGAAAATTGAGTATCAAGTTCCTTACAAAACAAGGAAAGTCTGTTCATACCATACTGGAAGAGGTGTCATCGATTTACTATGATTCTTGCCCGGAAAAACGATGATTGTTAAGTGGCACAGTCGCTTTAGATAAGGTAGGTACGGCCTATCGTAGTAACCATTCCAAAATTGTCGACAAAGCGATAATAGATTATGCTGGGCTAAAGATGACAACTCGCAGGAATGACTGCAGTATTTGATACAACCATTTTTAAAATCCTTTATGATCATGACCAAGGTCAGCTCAAGATAAGTGCCAAGAATGCTTATTCGTGTTGAATGTTCCTGTACGTTTTTGGACGTCTGTAATTGTTACTAGGGATGAAACTTTAGTTCATCATTATGAACCTGAGTATAAGCAAAACTCCATCCAGTGGCATAAAAAAAGGCACACTACTACTCATGTTATTCAAGATGTCACATTCGCCTGGAATACTCATGGCTTCTGTTTTTTTTTAGGACTCTGCACGACAACGCTCACGTTCACAGCTGTCGTGTTGCGCGCCTATATTTTGAATCGCCCACTCTATAGTCCAGACCTCGTTGCTAGCGATTTTGACCACTTTCCCAAAACTGAAAAAAAGAGCTGCTTGGGAAGAAATTTACGAGTGATGAAGAAGTACGCAGTTTCGGGGTATTTTTCAGACAAAGATAACACATTCTTTATGAAGGCATACACTAGCTAATTGAAAAATCTGGAAAAAAATATAGGGTTGCAGGTGAACATATTGAAAAAGAATAAGAGTTTTGTATTTTTATTTATTTTCTCTCTTGCCCGCGAGCTTTAAAACACTCCCTCATATGTATTTGTGCATAATTCCTGTTAATTATCTATTTCCTATTTATCTTACTTTTAATATTTTGCATAACTTTTCTCTTGGCACATTATCAAAAACTGTCTGTATATTTTTCTCCATGACTTGTTACAAGCTAAAAATATGATGTATCATTTTCTTTATTGGTCCTATACCTCCGTTTTCATATACACTTTCTGCTATTTTACTTACTAAGATAAAATGTTGAAACCATACACGTTTTTGTATTAAAGTAAGTTTTCTCAATTGGAACAGCCTTTATATCATCAGATCATTTTTAAATTGCTTATTAAATTTCACATCAAAAACATGTCAAAGTCAAACGTTAATACTTTAAAAGTGCCTTTAACTGAGCTACTGTCGTTTTTTGATATAATTTTGCCAACGTTATGTTTTTTATTTGAATACGGTATAGTGAGCCCATGATATTTGTTGCAGTATTGATAATTGGATAGATGCCATTTAAGAAGTTGTTACTCAGTTGACAAACATGTAGTTAGCTGATGGTTCTTGGTGGACCATTTTGTTAATAACTAATTTTTCGAGTATATACAGTGAAATCTCCCTTGGCCGGACACCTTCGGGACCAACAAATTGGTCCGTTCAAGGGAGTTGTCCGCTCAAGAGAAAACGAAGGCAATCAATTCAAGTTTTAGTTATAATGATCAAAATAACGTGTGCTCATAGAAAATAACATTTTTTCTGTGACGGGAAAAAAAGTTGACATTTTATCTTTCTTGACAGGTAATAAAATGTCACTTTTTCAACCCGGGAAGAAAGTACTCACTTTTTGCCCGCTTAAATTGACAGATATTTGATTATTTTACAGGTTTCCATTAGCAACGCAGGTGTAATGTCACATGAAATGTCACATCGATTGATTTTCTGACTATAATATACAGTATTTACCTGTTTTTTTCAATATTAAATCGTCGTTTTTCCCATCACAGAAAAAAATAGTGTATTATACACGGGAAAAAAATTAGATTTTAGCTCTCGGTAATTTATCTCCCTCCGCTTCGCGTCTGGAGATAAACCTTACCTCGAGCTAAAATCTAATACTTTTTTCCCTTGTATAATAAATAACTATTACTTAACTTCAAATACAATAATTCATAAACTATAAGTAATAATACATGTATTATATCGCTGCTTACACATAAATGACATAAATATATGAAATAAATAATAATGCTAATATGTAATAACAAATAAAACTAAATATGTATGTATGTATGTACATATGTAGGTACATATCTTATAGAGATTTGCAAATTTATAACCAAGAGCTAATTATTTTAAGAAGTCTAATATAACTGCTTTCTTTTACTTTTCTCTTTACTAATGCATTTTCTAAATAAATTTCCAAATTTGCTATTAGCTGTAATGCTCCAGCCTCATCATTCCTTTTTGCAAATGTTTTTAAGGATTGTGTCTTCTTAAGCGCTTTTTGATATGATTTTATCGGTTCATAGTCAATTTCTGTTTCTGAATCTCCCTCAGATTGGTCCGTCCACTGTTTCGACATGTTCTGATATAGGCGTTGGTGCATTAATTAAAATTTCCGTTGTATCATCCTCAACTGCTACATTGTCATAAATATTAATGAAATCGTTAGCATCAGTGTTAAAACCACATTCCATTATTGCTTTCAGCATTTCTGCTAGCATTGATAGCGGCAACTCATCTTCCACATCATATATAGCTTTCATGATCGACGTCATTGTGTTCTAGTGAAATTCCGGACTTACGACAACAATTCTGTATCGTAGATGAAGAAACTTTATTCCACGCATCGTGAATAAAATAGATAGCATCTAAAATGTCTATGGTTTTTGTTAATTGATAAGCGGAATCCACAGTGTCAATTTTTGACAGCTTTAAAATTGCTGTCATGTAGTAACTTTTAAAACATTTTATCCACAACTATTAAGTAATATATGTATTAAATACGCGATTTGTATCAAGTAATGCCATGCATTACTAAATACTGTTGAATAATAATGACACTTCGATGGAATAATATTTATTACTCCACCGTTGTGTCAAATTTGACATTTCATAAATATACTTATATTATATATGAATTTAAGCAACTGTAATGTAACGATTAATAATTATTATAAAAATTAATTTTTTGTGTATTAGAAACGTCACTATTAATAAATAATGTTGTTCCTTTATCTCTTTATCTTTTGTATTTTTGAACAAACATATATAGTTGTGAATATGCGGTATACATAAATCGCATTTTTTGTTTGCCGTGTCAAAATGTCAACTTCTGACAGTGTTTGTAGAAAGAAATATTGTTCTTTATCTTTCGTATTTTTTGAACAACATTTAAGTTGTGGATAAAGTATAGTATTTAACTCGCGTATAATGGCTATTACCCACTCAGATGTTACAACACTCGCCTGACGGCTCGTGTTGCAATTTCATCTTCGTGGGTAATAGCCATCATTACACGCTTGTTGAATAATATACTATTATCCACAACTATTAAGTAATATATGTATTAAATACGCGATTTCTATCAAGTAATGCCATGCATTACTAAATACTGTTGAATAATAATGACACTTCGATGGAATAATATTACTCCACCGTTGTGTCAAATTTGACATTTCATAAATATACTTATATATATATATGAATTTTAGCAACTGTAATGTAACGATTAATAATTATTATAAAAATTATTTTTTTGTGTATTAAAAACGTCACTATTAATAAATAATGTTGTTCCTTTATCTCTTTATCTTTTGTATTTTTGAACAAACATATATAGTTGTGAATATGCGGTATACATAAAATCGCATTTTTTTTTGAAGTTTGCCGTGTCAAAATGTCAACTTTTGACAGCGTTTGTAGAAAGAAATATTGTTCTTTATCTTTCGTATTTTTTGAACAACATTTAAGTTGTGGATAAAGTATAGTATTTAACTCGCGTATAATGGCTATTACCCACTCAGACTTCGTGGGTAATAGCCGCATCATTACACGCTTGTTGAATAATATAGGTACTATTATTATTCCCTGGTCCAGGGGTTGAGAGACATATGTCGTGTTTGGCGGAAGAAATATTATTTCAATATTTTCAAACTTGACATCCCGTGGATGAGATGCCGCGTTATCCAGAAATAGTATAATTTTTCTTTTTTGTACACCCATTCTATGCTCAAATTCCTTCAACCATTCCTTCATGATGTCACAGGTCATCCACGCTTTCCTATTTGCTTTATATGTGACAGGAAAAGATTTCACATTCAGGTCCTTGAACGCCCTTGGCTTATTTGTTTTCCCAATCACAAGCAGTTTCTCTTTTTCACCGAGCATGTTCGAACATTGTAAGATGGTAACCCGCTCTTTTGCTAATTTCCCACCGATACACTTTTCGCGATAATGTTTTGTCTGGCAGCATTCGAAAAAAAGTCCTGTTTCCTCAGCGTTATAAATGTTTTTAGGTTGATAGTCTTTTATAAGAAGTGGGACTCTTCCAATAACATTTTTAACATCACTTAAATTAACATTTGCAGCTTCACCTGAAATTGCCTTGAAACTAATATTGTGACGCAATCGAAACTTTTGCAGCCAACCAATAGAAGCCTTGAAACTAATGTGGCCTAATTTCTCAGCAATTCCTTTCGTTTTTGATCTTACTAATGTGCCCGATATAGGAATTCCTTTATTTCTTGCTTTCAAAAACCACTCATAACATAATTTATCTATATTGAAGCCTCCCGTTTTCAAAAATGTTCGTTTTTGGTTCACATTTCGCATTTGAACTCCACTGTAACATTAACACGTTCTTTTTTTTAATAATATCAGATGCTTGAGTTTTCCCTATATTAAATCGTTTTGCCAAATCACGCACACTAAGCTTTTCCTTACTAAAAACACTAATAACATTCACTTTTTATTTAAGTGTTAAAATATTTCTTCGTTTATTTGACATTAATGAATTACATTAATATCTCTTGTCACTGCACTGTACTGATTAATACTACATGCGCATACACACTTATACTGTGCGCACAACTGTAAGGAAATAATAACTACGACGCAAATGTAAGCGATGATGTCACCCTGTCCGTACAGGAGAGAGTTTTGTTGAAAAATGTTCTATAAAGTACTGTCCGCGTCTGTTCAGGGGAGTGTCCGGCAAATAGAGTTTAATTTGTTAATAAATATTATTGGAAGTTCAAGGGACCAAGAAAATTGTCCGTCCAAAGGAAGCGTCCGTTCAGCGGAGGTGTCCGTTAACAGAGATTTCACTGTATAATGTAGTGATACGTTATATAAATAAAAATAAAAACACTTGCAAACTTTCTACGATTTTTATTAAGTCTTTGCGACATATGTTTCGGTATCTTCATACCATTTTTCGAGCTTAATTAACAGGTCAATTTTTATTTAGATAATATATAACGTATCACTACATTATACAGGGTGAGTTTTTTATCTTGAGACAACGGAATATCTCTAAACCACTGCATCAGATTAAAAAAAGATCTTAATAAAATTTGTTATAATGTAGGGGGCTCACTGAATGGTGCCGAACACGATCCCCCACCTCACCCCTCCAGAGTGGGAGGGGGGACAACTTTGAAATCTTAAATGGGAACCCCCATTTTGTATTGCAGATTCCGATTCTACACCATCAAGTATGTACGTTTTGTTTGAAACTTTTTTTTCTATTCGTTACGGATTGCGGCGTAATCGCAAAAAACATGGTTGTGGTTGTGGAAATGAAATACACAAAAAAGAGAAGCAAGCAAACATGATTTTGTGTTTTTTTTTTTATTTTAACACAAACTAACATTTCAAAAAGCCATGTGCTCGAAACTGTGCCCCTCCACTTCGAAACATTTATTTATTCGCAATTGGAATGCTATTCAACGATACAAAACCGTACTTTATTCAGTACATGACAAGTTACGAATCGAAAAAAAAGTTTCAAACAAAAAGTACATACTTGATGGCGTAGAATCCGAATCTGCAATAAAAAATAGGGATTCCCATTTAAGATTTCAAAGTTGTCCCCCCTCTCAATCTGAGGGGGGTGAGGTGGGGGATCGAGTTCAGCACCATTCAGTGAGCCCCCTACATTATAACAAATCTTATTAAGATCTTTTTTTGATTTGATGCAGTGGTGTAGAGATATTCCGTTTTCTCAAGATAAAAAACTCACCCTGTATATACTCGATAAATTAGTTATTAACAAAATGTTCCACCGTCTGCTAACTCAATTAATAGAATGACAAAAAAATGTTTAATGGCTTAAGACTATGAGTTTTTTTTTATAAAACTACATTCCAAAAATATATAATATAACACTACACTTCTTTTTTCTTTTACTTCTATAATCTTGGTAAGTGTCTCATTTCTAGATCTATATATTTATATAAAAATTGTATATATTGTACTTGCAATACACTCTTTACCAGCAATATATTTCATAAAATATATATGGAGATGACTCACCCTGTATATATATATATATGGTATTGAATTTAAACATATAGATAATTAAGACATGTATTCTTCACTAGCAGAATTAGAATGTGGCAAGCAACTCTACTTACTAATACCTAATTTTGAGCAATTTGCTCTGTTTTTACGAATTGTAATTATACTCAACAGAAAAAGATAATAGATCCTAATAAAAACTTAGACATTGGAGATGGCAATTGGTTTCATCTGCACGAAAAAAACGCAATAGCAATTTGAGGAGATACAAATTTAATTTAATTCTAATAACATTCCGGCAAATGACTTCATTAAAGGACGACTAGAAAAAGAGCAAAGTTCTCGGACTAACACGCTTCCACAACAGCGACTTAATTGGTTAAAAAAAAGTTACCGTGAAGCCCGGCACCTGCGATAAGAGCTTTAATTTGCGATTTCAAACTGAAAATAAAAACCACTCTCACGCGATCTATACATTTCCCGCTGACTTCTCTCTTAAAACCCTATATATACACACACGCACCCATGTATGTACTTTTGCCTTTTTCATTTGTTCTTTTGTTTCGCCGAGTATATATATATAGGTGGTTTTTACGTTACCTCGAGTCGTCGTTTGTTTTAACAAAACAATAATGGCACCCTTGTTTTCTGTGACTTTATTAAGGTAATCATGGAAACTTTGCGTAAAGTTGAAGAAAAGGAGTAAGATTGCCTAGTCGACAAGTGTGATTAAGGTAAAATTGTTGGTTCCTTTATTACTCGAGTCTTACGTGGTCTTTAACTTAATGGAAGTAATAAAAATTTTACCGATCTCGACGAGCAGTTTACATTTTCCAAAGAAAGAGAGGGAAGTTTATAAAATACCTCTTAATTATTCTTTTAGTATTTTAGAGAAAAATGTTTATAGACATTAATTACAGTACTTCGTGTATATAGACAGCGGTGCATTTTAATATTATTATATCTTTTAGTATTAATAAAATAATAAAAAAGTTTTTTGAACGTTTAATTGACTAGATTAAGTACGTAATTATACTAATTATTGAACGGAAGGATATTCTTTTTAAATTTAATTTTTCGAAATTGAATACACCATAAAATTTAATCTTTCTAACACCAGTACTAATATAGGACCTACGGATTTTAAATGTCTTCTGCATTACTGATCTGGTAATTGAGTTACCTCATCTTCCACTTTTTTCATCGCTTAACTTAGTTGGATTATAATTAGTTAGCCTAACGAAAAAACTTGAAAACTGGTTGTGTGTAAAATTATTTTTATATTTAAGGACTTATTCTATTGGGATATGTTCTGTGACTTTGATTCGATCACGAAGGATGCTTTCTGCCACTTGTCCTGTATTGTAGACACTGCCACCTGTCCTGTAATGTAGACACCAATCCCCTCGTCCCATGAAAATAAGTGAATCATAGATGTAGACAGTTCAAGTGCAAAAGGTAGGTGCAGAAGCAAATTATACTTGTGCTAAAAATTATTTTTTATAATAAAAAGCAACCCTACCCTAATATACGATGCGAGAGTTTTATGTCCAATGAAACCACGAACCAATTATTTCAGTATCCAACTATATACGACTGAGGATCGATAATTAACGCACAAAATTTTTTTTGGAAGAAAGTATAATGGATAACACACTAAGAATACATACAAAATATGTAGAGGCATATCTTTACACTATGTTTTCACATAGTCGCTAAGTCTTGCAACACATTTCTCCCATTGTGGCACAAGGTTGCAAATAACATTTGCATAGAAGTCCGTCTTTCGTGGGTAGAGCCATCTGCGGACAGTCGATTTGACTTTGTCATCGGAAGTAAAGTGTTTGTCGGCCAAAAATGTTTTCATGGGGCCGAAGAGATAATCTGACTGTGCCAGACTGTACAGTGGATGCTGGAGCACCACCAACCCAAACCGCTCTAATTGAGCACGAACAGAAGCAGCCACATGGGGGCGTGCAATGTCATGAAGGTGTTTAACATTTCCAGCATTAGAGCGTTAGTCACGAAGAGCGCAGCATTCGCAGTGGCCCCGCGTTTAAGAAATGTAATCAGTACCACCCCTTGCATGTCTCAGAAGACAGACGCGGATTGTGACCTTGAATTTTTTCGTTGTTGGGGGAATGTGGATGTTTCCATTCCATAGATGACGTCTTGCCTTCAAGCGTATAGTTGTACGCCGTGACATTCTGTTCGATGGATGCTGTTACAGGACACCCGGCATATGTCAAATCCACTAGATTCACACGGCCCTCTACTATTTGCACCACCTGCTATATCAGCAGGTGGTGCAAATACTGATTTCCGCATACACGCACTTCATCTTCCTGTGTATTCTACTAGGGTTTTGGCCTTGTTTCCACAAAAAACGAACAACACATCTCTGCTCTTCACACCTAGACGACTGTAACACGTGCGTCATATTTGCTCCCTAGTTCGCTCTTCTACCGTTAGAGGTACCCCTGCTCACAAAATTGTCAACTACAGCAGGAACTTCAAAGTACGTTCCGTGCAAGTTTCGTGTCCTAGGTCACTATAATGTAACAGAAAACAATTGTTGTGCGTTATTTATCGATCCTTCCTCGTAACTTGTTATGCTCAAACTTCGAAGATTTAATTTGACTGTATTTTATGGATAAATACCACAAAATTAAAAGTTCAATTTTTGTTAGTTACATAGTAACAGTGACAAATATTGTAGGTATATTATACTGAGAGCATATCAGTGTCTAGAACTTCATTTAGGCCAATGTTTGTATAAAAGAAGGAATTTCAAAATTGGAACCGAGACACTTACTTTTTTAATAAACATCATTTTTCTGGCAAATATCTCGCAAATTATACATTCTATACGAATTTTATAGGAGTATAAAAGTATATAGACCTTAATTTGTAACATTTGCACCGGAAGTAACGCTTTTACTTTTATCAAGCGTTTTTTTTTTGCAAATATAATCTCATAAATGATGCATTCTACACAGATATATTAACAGATAATAATATATTATGCAATGATCATTTAATGATGGCTATTAAGTCACGAGTATGAAAATTACGATACGAACCGCAGGCGAGTGTCGTAATGAATATGAATGTCTTAATAGCTTTTAAATGCGAGTTGCTTACACTATTTTTTCTACGACCCCATAATAAAACATTATTTTTTGAACAGTCCAATTCATAAGTTGAGAGTAAAATTTTTCGTTCGTTTTTGCAGATTTCGCTGGTAATAAATTGTTCGTCACCACTAAGCCTTGTTCTATAATTTCTGGTAGAGTCAAATTTTCCATTTCACTGTCACTATCATCCATTTTTACTGATTATATTTTCATAAAACACAAATTTTACCTACCTACAAGTATACTACAGAGAACTGTCAGGTTTAATTAATTTTTAGATCTGCCAGATAGGTAGTCATGGCCATATTGTATATTGATTGAATATTGGGATATCGCATTCCTATTGGATGTAAACTTGTATTTTAATGGACATAATTAAAGTACAAGTCCAGTATATCTAATAATACAATTAAAGTATGAGAGTAAAAAAATACATTTTTCTAGTCCCATACTTTAATTGTATTATTAGATATACTGGACCTGTACTTTAATGATGTCCATTAAAATGAAAAATTTTTATCTTAATATACATTATTAAAGTACAGGTCCAGTATATCTAATAATACAATTAAAGTATGGGAGTAGAAAAATACTTTTTTCTAGTACCTATCTGACAGATCTAAAAATTAATTAAATCTGACAATTTACTTATAAGTAGTTAAAATTTGTGCTTTTTTGAAAATATAACAGCAAAAGTGAGCAATAGTGACAGTGAAATGGAAAATATGACTCCATCAGAAGTTATGGAACAAGCCTTAGTAGCCATGAACAATTTATTACCAGCTAAAGTCGCAAAAACGTACGGAAAATTTTACGCTCAATTTATGAAATGGTATGTTCACAAAATAATGTTTTATTATAGAGTTGTAGAAAAAATAGTGTATGCAACTCGCATTTAATGACTATTAAGACAGTCGTATTCATTACGACGATCGCCGGCGGCTCGTATCGTCATTTTCATACTCGTGACTTAATGGCCAACATTAAATACTCATTGCATTATATAATAATTAAAGCTAAAATTAGAACAATTTTTGCCTAAAAAATTAGGTCCGCACATACGTGTAAGAAAGTCATGTGGTACCCATACCTCATTTTTTACTTTCTTATTGCGTAGTATAAGGAACTAGAGTGATAATGAAAATATCTGACTGGTAACTAGGGTCGGCTAAGTTTGCCATACTAGCAAAAACAAATGACCGAAAAATGTTGGAAGTTTGACCCAGTGAGCGCGTGGTAATGACGAATAAACAACCAGCTTACTCCGCACACTTAAGAAACAGGCAGGGACACTTTAACGTGTTTGTCTCTTCTTTGCCACAGTCTTGTAAGCACGAATACTTTCTTAATGATAATCTTAAACTCATTGGCATATTGGGTTTACGGTGGTTTTCTTCACTCATTGGCGAATGCGGAAAAGCGCGAACATAACTCGCATTATAGGTACATAATAATTATATTCCTGGAATTGTATTCAGTTATAAGAAAATATTGAGATATGAATTATTATTATATTTTATTATATGTATTTACTTTTATACTTTCTTATATGTATTCCATGTCAATGGCAAAAGAAATAAGTAGGTCTAGATGATGAGTAAGATCAGTTTTCCGGCTATCTTCCATACTTGACTCTATTTACCACACACATCGTTCTTATTTTATAAAATGCACTAAATACTTCATAAACCGAAACTTACATCAGGAGCAACAGCAAATACCCGTCAAATTTAGTGTTATAGAAAAGCCACGATTTTATACAGGACAAAATTTAATATTATATATAAAGTATAAGAATTTTTAGTTTCCTTTCAGCTTGTTTTCACCTGTTTTTAATTATAAGTCTCTCTGTTTATGTATTTGCGAGAATAAAAATTTTCATTTTTACAAACAACATTGCGTCTGTCTAGGAGAGGTGTTATACATAGACAACCACGTTCGCCCGACCCACCGAAGAAACAGAAACACCCAACTTCTCGTTGATCGTTGTTTTCTGACTATTCTGGGCCTATAAGTGGAAATATCATGGCGTCTTAATTAAATATAAATAATTTTTTTATAAAGAACAGTGATGAAACGACAGGTGGCAAAATATTTCATTCCCTCTCTGTTTGTGTGGAAGTGAGAAGTTCACATTAACACTACTTGGAATTGGACACTCTAAGGAATAAATATTATTATTTTTTATATTTTCTAATTACCATAGTATCATTTTTAAGCGTTCTGAATGGCAAATCAGCAGCTGATGTACTAGATACCAATAAAACCAGCTGTCGCATTTACCTAAGATTGTCAAATAATGTTAGATAAAAGATTTGTTGTTGTTTTATAATAATTTTGTATTTCAAATTACTGTTATATTATATGTATAATATGACCAATATAATAATAAAAAAGTATAATGTTTAAAAATGGTCAATTCTCCGAACCATTAATTAACCTTAATAATAATTATGAAAACTACAACCAATACCGACATTTTCTCGTTTCCAAAATGAATCGTGAATAGAGTGAAAGTATTGAACTATGATCATGGCTTTCTGACAGATAAGGGCATTTCTTTAGCGATTCAACCACGGACATTTAAATGTATTATGCACAGAAAAATCCCGTCCACCGGGGGAGATCACGAAACGCGCATGTCTGTGATCCGTGGCAGCCCAGCGAAAGACACCGCGATTGAACTCAGTATGAGGTCGGCCGTTCGTTAAAATTGTCGTTGTGTGTTCGCTTCGAAAAGCCAACGATTGCTGTGTTGTGGTTCAATGCGAAATTTCCCAGTGTTTATACTGTGATTTGAGCTATTCGATCCGGGAGGCATTTTATGATTAGAACCAGTGTTGCTCGTAATTCTCTGTGGATTGCAGTGTGCCCAGGTGAAAAAAAAACCTTCCGATTCTTCGATTGTAAAATAGAATTTAGTCAAAACAAAAAATAACGAATGTTTTGGTGACCTGGAATATGTATATATAGATATAGGGTATATTTCCATATAACCTGTGTTATTTTATGTGTTTTATTACCACTTTGTTGCGGTAAAATTGATCTTTTTTAAAAGCGCCACGGGTCTAGTGTTTTTTATTTATTTTTTTAGTTACGTAAGCGCAGTTGTGTCGATTGATTTTCCTGGATTTTATGCACGGAGTTGTGATGATTTTAAAAATAAACTCTATACAACAGAACGCAACAAAACTTACAGGTGCCAAATTTACGCTAAACGGCTTCTTGCTCTCTTTCCTTTATCATGTTGTCACTCTTTTTGCCATTCCATTCTTTTGGCACGGATTCTTTATACTTCTTAAACATATAGTGGGTAGCTGATTTACTACAATTTATTAGGGCCATTTGTTTTGCAATGTCAAAGTGAGATTTTATTATGTTTTATTTTGGATTGTTAAGAATCAAGACGTTTTAAATAGTGTCATAATTATACGCGCAAAAATTATTACGATTCATTTTAATTTACAATATTAATTTTTATTATATTGTTTTCGTTATTACAAGTGCCGGTGTCTTCAAAGCAAAAATATCAGACGTCTAACATATGTTACGCGTCTGCTATTTGCTTATCCTTCGTTCTATATATCTATTGTAACTTATTGAAAAAGTTTCACCACAAAACCTTCAAGAATAAATTCAAATAGTAATTCCAAATATTATCAATCATCATATGTGATATACATACAAATAATACTAATAGTTATAATGGTTATAGTTTAAATTTGTTTATTATTTCAATGTTTTGTTTTGCTTTATAGTTAATAATTACATCCAGTCTCACTATTTTCAACATCATTCTTTTATTTTCTAAGTTTTTTGTGTAACAGAGATTTTTATGTCTTGTTTTCTTATCATTATTTGACGTCTAGTAAAATGTAATAAATACTAGGTTCCTAAATGTCTGTTAGTTTCATCTTTGTTAAGTTGTCCAATAAATTTGCAATTTGATAATCTTTAAAATCAAAGAAGGTGTTGTTCTTTAGCGTCCACACCAAAATATTAATTAAAATGTAGATTCAGACATCAATTAAGGAGAAGCAAATTTTATGTATGAATTATCGTGCGTCCTTGTTTACTAATGTTTCACTTACGCCACTGTCAGTTAATTAATTAATTAATTGGTGAATTGGTGGGTGTCTCTGCTAGAATTCATTGTAATCCAATGCACTACTTTGGCAGTGACTCAACTATAGTACATGTTAATAAACTAGGCTTGTGCATTTCACATGTGCGCTAACATTTATTTACTGCCTTTTGCCAATGGTCAATTTACTTGATCCGCTGTTAAGAGTAGACAAACACTGACAGTGGACGTAGTATAGGGTTGAAATTTCGGAATGGGTTTATTTGAAATCTATTTTTCCTGTGATCTGTGTTTTCCTTTGTTGTTTTCAACTGCTGAGTTTGTAGTAAATTAATTAACACACTACTTACACATACTACAAACGTAATAGCTTGGGCAACCCAATTGGACTCCATAGGGCAAAGATATTTTTGGATATATTGTTTTACATACTAGTTAATAGACATTTGAACTACTTAGAGTTTCTTATAAGTACAACCGATGCCAATATAAAAAGAGTCAAGTCTTTCAAATTTACTATACCAATTTAATGAAACATTATAATCCTAATTAGATTCGCCGAATTTGGCTTCCTGCGAAGATATTGTCAACTGTTACTTCAGAGTATTAATCATCTGGAGAATAAAGTTACTTGGTGTTAATGCCGTGGATGGATGTAACAACAGCACTAGGAAAGAAATAAAAATGTTTTATTGCTTTTCGAAATATTCACCTCCAGGATTTGTACACGTTTGAATGCGTTCAAATCAATTCTTGAAAAAATTTTCACTTTGAGGCTCTTCAAGTCTCCAAAAACATGTTTCTTGAAGAATTAAACAGCTTCTTGAGCAATGGAAATCGCTGTCAACGCATTTTTTTGACATTTGGGGAAACAAAGAAGTTAGGTGATAAATCAGTTGAATATGGGCAGTCTCCTTCAAATAAATAATAACGACGATTTATTATTATTATTATAAACAATTGATTGAAGTGCTGTGTGACAGCTGACATTGTCATGATGAGGAATTATGCATCGTTTCTGGTTGTTTTTCCTGATTCCGTCGATGACTTCGGGTTGTATGCGCTTCAGCCTTAACTTTTCTTTAATTCTTTTAAAAAAGATATTGGGATATATTCAATAAATCAAAAAAACACATGGTCATTTTCTTTTAAGTGTTTCATGATCGACCAACTATTATAGACTTGAAACACCCAAATTCCAAGTCATCTATTACGATATTGTATACGGATTTTGCAATTTTTCGGTCAAATTTCTTGATAATTTCCTTGTATGAAATAACACGAGCCTTTTTGGATCTTCGGTAAAATTATATGAAATCCATCGGGAACAGAGCTTTTTCAGCGTTCATGCAAAATCGAGTACATATACTGCAAGTCTTCAAATGTGCCTAAGTATACATCTATAACATTGTAAGTCACATGACAGTCCGATTCACAGCATGGATGTTTTTGGGTAGACCTTCACGAAATTCATCACTCTCGGACTCACAGTCTTTTCTGATGGCACTTCATTACGAAACTTGAATGAAGCGATTCTATGCGCTGTTGTTGAATGGTGGGAGGGGGGGGGCTTACTAAAATCCTAAAAAGCCTTTAAAGGAATACGTTTACGTAAAATTCCCATAATTTCGCAAAATTGCTTTTTTGAACCATTCATTTTAAAAAAACTCGGCTAATTTCTAATCTACCTATGTAAATCACATTTTATGAAAGTAGTAATGGCACATTTCAATAGCGCCGCCTAAGTGGTCTTTTGTTAAACCTATAGAGGAGGCGTTCTTAAATGTCTAAAGTCTGTTGATATATTTGATCATATTAGATTCAATTTTCTAAATTAGAGCAATCATTTATCATAATTTTACATATACAAGTTGCCAACATGAAAGATGTTAAACAATTTGGCAGAGTCGATATTGTCATTAATACATTAAATATGCCTAAATTATATCTAGAAAATATAGTCATTTGTAAACCTAATTGTAACATGGTTAACATTACTTAGTGTCAATCGGATATACATATGTAGAAATCATGCCAGGAAATGCATACTTATGAATAGGACTTCCATAGTAGTTAATAGAGATATCCAGTTTATTTGTTTTTCTTGTATTTTCTACTTTCACACAAATATTATCGTTTTGTTTCTAAATCATTTGTATTACTTATTAATGCTCCCACTTATGTAAAATCTAGTTAGACTTGTACGAAGAAATCTTCGTCATTTTAGCCATTTCTTTAAAGCCATGAATAGTCATAAGAAAGCTATAATTATTTATAATTAATTAATTAACATAAATATATGCTATTTTTATTTTTATAGTTTTTCTAATTGATTGTTTAGCAATTCAAATTTAATCGAACATAAACACGAAAAGCCATTTGTGGTTTCCGGTTTTAAAATACTATTCTGTATCATAAAACAATATACGCTATCAAAAGCAAAGCTTTTTCAATATACATCTTATGAACAGATTATCCACTGCTATTCTCGTCATATAACTTTTTATAACTTCTCTACTACTGGTTTGTGGTAAACCTTGAAACTTTATTTGAAAAATTATGTTTTTCTAATACGTTAAATATCCATAAATTGGCAAAAATAGACTTAAATATTTTACTTGAATTGTTCTCATTTCAAGTATTTATGACAGTTATGGAAATATATAATTAAAAGAATTTTATGAATAACCAAGGAATGTATGTAAATAATAATTTTACACGCTTCCATTTTTCTTTCATTAATGTACACATATTTACTTTCCCTATAGATTTTTATTTATATATGAATAGTAGTGCAGATATTAATTGATTACTATGTACAAGAAATAATTGTTTTTAACATTAACATTGCATTGAGTATATAGAGAATTAATTATACAATATTAATGGAAATAGAATTAAAATATGTATGTTTTGTGTGGTTGTGCCTAGCCTTCCGTAGCAAAACAAACAATCCACATTCCGCGGATAGAATCAAAGCAAAACCAGTAATTTTTTTATTTGATTTAATGATTGCCTTTATAAAATGAATAATTTTTTTCACTTCCATACAGATAATATCGTATTGTTTACCGTTTTTGTACTTTATTTCGCGCGTCCTATGTCGGAATAAATTAAGTCCGATTATCTGAAAAGGTAAAATATACAAAATAGTGTGATGGTTAATTTAGCAAAAATTCTTCCATTAAAAATTTGCCGCAAGCACATGAACATGATCATTCATCATTATGGTATTTTCAGTTTTTTTGGTGTTATATCATTAACTATAGGAGCTTTAGGAAATTCAAGACTTTTTTAGTAATAATATTTAATTTTGCTTTTGATATTCTGAATAGATGATACGAGGGCGTATTTTTATGTTAACTACCTAGCCATGAAACAAAAGAGTGACGATGTCAAACAAATTATTGAAAAATTGCTGTCACTGTTAGAAGTACATGTGCTAAGTTGTGTTTAGTTTATGCTGTGTATAGAGATTTGAGACGGTCCGTTTCTCGATAAAATGAGTGAAACTAAAGTTGAACATCGCAGCGTAATAAAGTTCCTGACAAAGGAAGGCAATGCTCCAAAAGCAATTCATGAAAGAATGGTTGCTGTATATGGGGAAGATACACCATCTTATTTCCAAATAAAATATTGGTCTAAACTCTTTCGATGGGGCCGAGAGTCAATCAATGATGACCCAAAGTCCGGACGATCCGTTCAAGCTCGAACTGAAAACACTGTGCGAAAAGTCGAAAATTTGGTACTGAAAGATCGGCGTGTAAAGATCTCTGTCATTGCCAATGAAGTCTGTATATCCGAAACAAGTGTTCTCAAAATTTTGCATGACGATTTGGGTATGAAGAAGGTGCCTGCACTGTGGATACCCAGATTGCTTACACCTGAACAAAAACTGTGCATAAAAGAAGTTTCTCAAGAAAATTTGGTCAAGTTGGAGAGGGACAAAACATTTTTATCTCGAATTATTACCGGGGATGAGACTTGGGTATATTACTGGGACCCTTCTACTAAACAAGAATCCATGCAGTGGGTTCATAAGGGCTCTCCACCACCAGAAAAGGCCTAAACACAATTTTCTGGAAAAAAACTGATGGCAACTGTTTTCTGGGACGCCGAAGGAGTTTTGCTTATTGAATATATGCCGAGAGGGTCTACCATAAATGGAGAGGCCTACGGAAACACAATTAAAAATTTAAAAACTGCTCTGGAGGAAAAACGCCCGCTTTCTTATCCACAAAAAACTTGTTGCTCCACGACAATTGTCGAGTTCATAAGGCAAACAAAGTTCAGCAGATAATCAATGACTGTGGGTTTATAGAGCTAAGGCGTCCACCTTATAACCCGGACCTAGCTCCGTCAGACTTCTTCTTATTCAAAAATTTAAAAAAGCATCTCAGAGGAAACAGTTTTGCTTCTGATGAAGAACTCAAAGAAGCTGTTGAAGAATATTTTGCGGGGTTACAGAAGAAATATTTTTCTGAGGGTATGGGGCGACTGGAAAAAAGATGTAATAAGTGTATTAGTGTTGAAGGGAGTTATGTAGAAAAAAAAAATTTTTTGTTCTCTTACGTGCTTTTTTTCATGGCTAGGTAGATAACATAAAAATACGCCCTCGTATGTTGCAGGTAAAACCTTTAAATATTTTCTGGACATCTTGTAGATATCACGTATTGCAACGTACTTAGTATTACTGTGAATAGCACTTCTCAAAATTTAAATAGTGTTTTATCTTTCTAACATTAGATATTTTACTAGTGAATATTTAGACTACATACAGATCAATTGAAGTACCCAATTTCGAATTACATTAATCATTTAAGCTCAGTTCTGGAATCCCTGATTATCGATCCATAGTTCCCTTATGTCGAAAAAGTGATTTTTAAAAAATGTCACTCTCTCTGTGTGTGTGTGACTACGATAGTGGTTAAACGGTAAACGATATCAATACCAAACCTTATATTTGGAAATATAATCTCCCTCGGAAATTCTGATTAGATATTCTGTGAAATTGTTAGACCAGAAGTAGGAGTTTATTTCACTAAGTAAATCACATTATGCCAATATCTAGTTAACTAACTTTAGAAAAATTCCTAGGGTATATAAAAGTAGCCTAAACCGAATTTGATTTTTTTAATAATATCAAATAACTCCCAAGTTAAGCTTTCTCTATTTCTGGACGTTTTCTTCCAAATTCTACTTATTAAATTATTTTGTAGATTTCGTTGGTTCCATCTCATCATACGTTTTGTATCTCACTTGTTGCATACTTCTTCTATTCATTATCATTTCAGATAACTTTTCTCCTTCCATTCTGGCCACGTAGTATGCCTTCGGTATTCCCTAAATTACTATGTAATCTTATAGCCACAGATCTTTGGGATATTGGTTCAATTCGTTATTGAGAGATTTTTTATATTATTTTTTTGTTTGTGTGGCTTCCATAACTAATGGGTCTTATTATTGTTTTATATATTATTAATTTAGTGTTACAACAAATGCGTAACCATCGTTTTAAATATATTGACAAAAGTAAGATATGATGCCCGATAAGCTAACAGAATTCTCCTCTGTTTCGGTATCTAAAAGACATTAATTATTATGGCTGGCTCGACATACCTAGATGGGTCTAGGCGTGTTGTTAGAGATTTTCATGGTTCATATGTCTCACCGTTGATCTACCAACTTGCTTCTGGAATTTGTCCCATTTCGTCTTACACACACAAATGCAAATTTACAGTTAATTTAATCATGAATCTTGATAATTATATAATGATTGAAGTAAGACGAAAAATAATTTTCACATCATCTGACTGAACAAATATTTACCCGAAAAAAGACACCCCCCAAAGAGGAGAAAAAGACACTTAAAATTTTAAAAAATCAAATTAAAATGGCGCGACTCTTTCAAAAATAAAAAACTTTTTGTCGCTTAGTTGAACACGATAAAAGAAAGCAGTCAACGTCCGCAATTACTTTTAAAGAGAAAACGGGAAATGCTCGAATTAACGAACACCGGCCTGGCCTCTCAGTCTCCCGGATAAAAAAAAATTCGTTTTTCCATCACATTCGGGACTTTCGCAAAATGAGGCCAACGAAAAGAAAAGAAAACTCCCAATGAAATGAATCGATCCTACCGTTTTCTGATTAAGGCAGGAAAAAAGGAAAAAACTTCGAGAGAAAAAAGTAATTTCAAGTTTTCTCGTCCTTACGCCGCTGTTACCCTGCCAAATTGCGGTGTATTAATTAAATCATCCCTTCTTCCTTGATCTGTAACTCGACCCATCTCGGATTGGGAATTTTGGATGAATTCAACCGAGTACGGGATTCCGGGAGAATCTCAAAAATGAGAATATAAATGGAAAGTCAAATCATCGTAGATTATGACGAATTAAGTTGTTATAAATTCGGTAGAAATTTGTTGACAGTTCTTTTCATCTGACAAATATGAAGTTCGGGGTTAATATAGCTATATTAACCCTGTAACACTATACAGAAAGATCCAAATTAAGTGCCCACCATTAGTAAGTAGCTTTATACTTACTAAGTCACACAATTGTTTAGACTAATAGTACTTCTAATGTTCAGTAAGATCGGAAAAAACAATTGATGAAGCTCTTTTTTCAAATTTTATACAAGGGAATGTATTAGATTTATATTGCTTTTTTTTTTGTTATGAAACAAAAGCTGAATCAATTAAGATTTCAAACTCTATAATACCACATCGTTATCGAATGCATTCTTATATTAGTTTTTAAGCTTCTTCGAAGTTTCTTTAGTACCTATGTATCTATCAGGTTTATCGTTTTCCTAGTTATTATTATCGTATCTTTGCTGATACATTCAGTTCTTTAGATAATCATTACGAACTAATTATTCCATAAATATAATAAAACACAAGAATGTCAACTCAGCAAAAAATCTTGGAGTACATTTTGATGCAAACTTACTGTTTAGGGATCACATTGATGGACTATGTGTGTTATTTTGAGAACTTGTAAATATTTCACCAACATCTTTTTTTAAAAGCCTTGTTTTTTATGCATTTGTAAGATCTTAATCAGAATACGCACCCCTAAAATAATAGCCATACCATTCGACACATATTTTACCTCTAGAGCGTATTCAGTATCGTTTTTGAAAGAATTTATCGTTCAAAATAACGGGTTTTTGCCCGGATTGTTACACTTCACATAATACTCTGTTAGGGAAACATAATACTAATACTACATTCCTACAAAAGCTTATGAATAAAATCGATTGTTCTTATTTACATTCGAAATTTCGATTTAATATTCCCAACATAACGTCCAAGACTAATCTCTTAATAAAATTTCCACTCTACCACATGACCAGGAATTCTGAAAATGTTTCCAAGATATTCACTTGTGAAAGATGTAGTTAGTTGCAGTGCGAATAATTAAATTCATGTGATTCTTAAGAAATGTTTTATTAACTTTTAATAGTTTAATTTACAGTTGTATACTTTTTTTTTATTATAGTTATTATTGTTCAGTTACTGTTCTGTATATATTGACATGGTTTAAATAACTATGCCATATTTATAAATGGTTAAATTATTTGAAACAGATAATGTTTAGATTCTTAAAATAATGATTTTAGTAATAAATGTCCATTTGTAAAGTTGTAATTGAAGAAAAACACAAATATAATGATGGATCCTCTTTATTCTTTACAATAGATCCTTAGAGTATATTAGATACTATTGTAAAGAATAAAGAGGATCCATCATTATATTTGTGTTTTTCTTCAATGATTTTAGTGTTTGTGAAGAATTTATTGTTTAAATAATAATTTTATTACGTTCATAAATATTTGTTGAGATTCCTTGGTTCATCCGGTATAGTTGCGGAACAATAAGCTTTTCTTTCTTCTATGTCATATTTGTAAAATCTGTTAGAAAAGAAATGAAATAATATAAGTATAGTTACAAAATATTATGTATTATGTTTTTGTACAAGATTGTTTAATTTACGATGATATGTCAAGTACAATAGACAAAACCAATTGATTTTGAGTACAAACAAATTTAAATTAAGATTCCTGCAATTATTTGAACAGGTGGAAGTGACAGTTAATTTTGACAGTTCCTGTGATAGGTATTATTAAATAGTATGTAAATGTTAAAAAACGCATTAAAAGAAGGTTTTAAAAATAGTAAAAGAATAAATAATGTATGTAATATAAAATTAAATGGATAAATATTCAAAAAGCAAATAGTAAAGAGACATATTGATTTTTAAAAGGTAGGTGTAGATATCTCATTGGAGAATTAAAAATAAGCAATAAGGTCGTCAAGGCAATTTGTTTAAAAAATAACAAGGAGAATTTTGCGAATTCTAAAAAGCGAGAGTCGTGTTTTTTTTTGAAAAGGGAATATCTTTTCGGATATTAACGCGATAATAATCTTAAAATAGTGATTAAAGTGTTTAAAAGCTTATTGAATATCATTAGAAAATAGAGAAGGAGAATTTTGCTAATTCTACAAAGCGGTAGTCGTGTTTTTTTTAAAAGGGAATATCTTTTCTGATATTAACGCGATAATAATCTTAAAATAGTGTTTAAAGTGTTTAAAAGCTTATTGAGCAGTATTAGAAACAAATAAGAAGATTCTGATAAATTTCTATTATTCAGAGGATTTTCAAAAATAACTTACCACATAGTAATAAAATCCGGATCCAAACCCGTCTAAGAGTCGGAGGATATCTCAAGATTAACCAATTGATGTGAAGAAATTAATAATCCAGGTCGAGTGTTTAAGGATATTGCAAGTTTAACCAATTGATGTACAGGAATTTATAAGCCAGGACGTGATTCCGAGAATATTCCAAATTTAACCATACGATGTGCGGATATTCATAATCCAGGACGAGGCTCTTAGAACATTACAAATTTATCCATTCGATGTGTAGATATTCATAATCCAGGACGTGTAATCGAGAATGGTTCAAGATTAACCAGTAGATGTGTAGCAGATTATAATCCAGATCCAGAAATTCATAACATCTCGAGGAAGTGTTTTAATTTTTAGGCACAGACATATTTTCATTATCTAAGATACACAAGAATTAGTAGTTGGCAGTTTTGGTAGTATTCATCAATCTTAAGCACGTAGGAAGGTGTAACACTGCGGAACAAGAACCCTTGTCAAGGATATAGGCTCTATTGAGGTTCGAACAATCTAAAAACACATAAAGGATGGTCAATTGGACAAATCGTGTGAAACTTCATATTGTATCTAACTTAAGGTTGTATAAGATATTTATTTATTAACAAAATAACAGATTTGTCTTTCGAGCTTAATCATATTAACTTAAAATTCATATTTAAAACTATATTCAAAATCATTTAAGATTCACCGAATTAAAAACGCATTATAAAATTTTATATAAAGAAAATACCTTATTGAGAATAATATTTCACATTGTATCCATGGGAATATCGTCACAAATTGAATATTTATTTTAAGAATTACGAAACATTATTTATTTATTGCTAAAAATACACAAACTGTCATAATAAAACATACTTACCATAAATGCATCACTTCACATAATGGTTTATTTCCATAATTTCGAGTATACATATTTTCATCGTCATTAAACAATTTTATAATAATTGTTTTATTATTGTTGCACTATTGAACATAATTAATATACATTATTTATCTTGAGATTGTTGTTTTTCCTTCATTGGAAATACTATTTAGTTTTAATCTTTAATGGATCATCTGGTAATGAAAGCTACATAACCCTAGGAAGAAAATAAATATCAAATTAAATGTCATCTGAAAAAGATTACATAAAATTAGAAATACTTACATGTTTAGTTGTAAACACATTTAACAGCAAATAACCAGATACAACGGACTCACAGAGATTTTTTCCCCTGAGATTAAAAGACGTATTATTTAAAGATTTTTGTAAAACGAATTAGTTGTGCACGATTTACAAATAAGGTTAGAAATCGATAACATTATACATTAAGAACCCCTCCCACATTTATATTATATAGGTATAGTTTATTTAAAGTATAGTCCCACCAGTTTATGAAATATAAGGAAAGAGAAAGATATTATAATTTGTATTATTTGAGCTTAGCCAGAGGATTATTTAAAATAGTAGGGCATTTATAATAGAGTATTTAAAAAAATATTTCAACACTCCAACATTAATTCATTTAACTAGCTTAACGTGTTATTACGGGGATATTAAATTATATCTCTCTCACAAATACATATTCATTTGGTTGGTTCAATTTGGGGTTCAATAATATTAATTCAATATTTACTATTATATTTTGTCCTGATGGGATTTTACTATTGGTCAGTAAAATATATTATTAATTTTATTAGAGCTCCACAAAAAAGCGAGATTAGGTCTAGTGACCAAGAGGACCACTGAATATATGACTAAAATACGTACGAAGTTAAGTTCTTCTGTAGTTGAGGGCAGGTACGTAATCCAGATATAATCATAAGATCGAATTCGTCGAATAAATTATTCAGAAGTTGCATGTACCTTTCATCAAACAGGGTGCGCCCTTATAAAAAACCGCAACAACATTTTTTGAACTAATTAATCCGCATCAAACGTTAATACTGAAACAGACTTGTGGACTTTTTGGATGTACTAGGAAAAAATGTTCCTTTGAGCAGTAATTATAGTTTTTCTATTATTTAGTCCAGAATTTTAGAAATTTGATTTAACGGTTCATAAAATATAACGAATACATATATAATTACATATTGGCCACAATAGTCAAGATGTCAGTGGCAAAAAATATGTATCCTCTCTTGTTCCATTTTCAGACAGTTGAACTGGTCGGTTCTTATAAGGAATAAATGTGTATTTGTTCAGAATCCTTTGAACACTACCATAAGTCAAATTAGAATACTTGACAGTATCTCGAATGCATTTCTCTCGGTGGGTTTCGAATAATACAGCTGCAATTTCCAAATGATTTTTTTACCCTTGTTTAGACAAACACATTTTAATTGCATCTACATTTTCGGTAAGACGTAAAAAATTCAAATGGATATAGTTTTTCTCTCAAAAGGAATTTTCTGCACATTAAATGAGATTCCAACATATCTCGGTAGCTAGGTTTGGCTTAGAATCTAATTTTTTTTATATTAAAAATTTGCTTTAATTAACAGTGTTTAAGTAGTAAATTTGTATTTTACAATGATATCGTCTGTGGTATTTAAACTCGCGGTGCTAATGAGTATAGCAAATTGTATAAATATTATTATAGAACGTATTATGTATTGTTGCTATACAATAAAAAAAAATAGTAGCCTTAATAGAGTATTTAATTACAAGGAATTATTGATATCTAATCTTTGTTGTATAGACTACCTTATTAATGTCCTAAAAAAACATATTCCTTTGTTCAACAAAGTAATTTATCCGTCGAAAAATACGTTTATAATTACAGTCTGAAACAGAGATTATAAATAATCATTATTTCCGTTTGGAACTCCAAAATAATGGCTTAACTACATACTATTAAAGATACATAACCGATTTCGAGGAATTTAAAAAACTCTTTTCATTCTAATTTCTAAAATAATCTCAGTACCCACTGCATGCCGTTAAGCTTTCGTGAATAAAGACATTTTATGTTTGGATACGTCATACATATGAAAATGTATTTTAAAAGCAGGAGCGGTGCCAAGAGAACGCTAATTTATGGGGACATAATTTCGTGTGGTATTAGCAATCGCGGAACATGTGTAACTATTTGAAGATCTTTTAATGCCAAGTAAAATATTGTTTTTGTAAATACGATTTCTTTTCGCACCATATCTCTCAAGTAAATTTAAAGTTTTTTGAACTGATTTCTCATGAATATTCAAGCAGGAGATTATGACTTTCTCATATATCAGAATATACTTTATATTAATGACATTAAAATAGTTTCTATTAAATTGCTGGGATTTCTATTTGAGAACTATCACCAATTAACAATAATATTACGACAGAAAATTAGAACAAAGTAAAATATGGAAGCTAAACGGATTAGAATAAAACTGTTTCGATAAAAATCAAAACAGTTTACTCTTCCTCTCAACTCGAACGCATCACAAAATATAATAGAAATTGTAAGCCAAATCAGCCAAAATGAACAACTTAATTACTAAAAAATTATTAATTAAATATCTTCAAGGATAGGCACAATGCATATCCTGCTTCCGAACAATATAAGATTTCATTTGTGTCTTCAAACGTGTGGCAGACAATCTATAAACGATGTAAGTGTGAAATAATATGTCGTTGAACACGAATCCTAAGTCGAAATTTCAAAAAGAAAATGGCGAATCCAATACGGCGGAAAGGCTCTTCGATAATTTATTGGATCTGTGTGGAATTTAGCACTTGGGAGTTTTGGGGTCGTTGATCACGAATCCTAAGACGAAATTTAAAAAAAATAAGATGGCGGAAAGGGTTTTTCGAAAATTCATTGAATCTGAGTGAAATTTAGTGCTAGATGGTTTTTGGGTCGTCAATCACGAATCCGAAGTCGAAATTTCCAAAACCAAATGGCGGATCAAATATGGCAGAAGCTTTTGCGAAATAACACATAATTGCCGCGTTGTATAAAAATGACTACTAAATAATGCACTTGTGTATAGTGGACGCGTAAGAAGAAGACCTTTGAACCTAATGTTCAAATTGTGAATATCCTTCCTAAACGTAAGCTTTCGAAGGAGATAAATAGATACCTTATATACAATCAATATAGGATCACAGTAGCAGAAATGGAACAAAACTAAACTCTCACAAAGTTGTTTAGGCATCTCTAGGATGAGACATTCTTTCCTTTCATGTAAAACTTTCATCCTGCCAAAAGGTAATCTGACCATACCTAAAATGTGACAACGAAATCTCAAATTTGTGTCAACAAATGTATTCGCTGATCCCTATTAGTGTCATTAACAACAGAAGAGTACTGCAACTGTATATCAACTGCACGAACACATGCGGTATTTTCATGACTTTATTATATTTAACAAAAAGGAAGTATAGATGATGTAACGCTGAGGACCAAAATACTACGCTGAGGTACTCCAGAAGTTAGTGTTCTGGAACTGGAATAATAGTTACTGATCTTTGTTGCCTGCTCCCTACTATTAAAATAACTATTCAAAAATTAGATTACCTTAGGACTAAAATTAGTGTTCACGACATCTGGAAATTACCGTCAAAAGCCTCATTGTAATCAGTACAAATATGTGCTGTGATTTTATTAACACCAGTAGCAGCTTAATGACATCATTTGTATGTGTCAACGCCGTCCAGTGGTTCAGGACAGGCAAAAATTCGATTTCGAGATAAAGTGAATTTTACAATGTACCTATTTGCATCAAATACATAGTAAATAATCAGATGTTATAAAAATATAGTCTTTTATATCAAAACAGTTGTAATACGCTTTGAAGAATGTTGCATTTTATTACAACTTTGAGAGTACTGCAATAAAACCTTATAAAATTCGGATAGCCTTCTAGTATCCATCAGCAAGTAACTGTAAGTTTATATTTTGCATATATGCCATTTGTCCGAGGTAGGCGCCATAAATTCTCGGCCTGATATACAAAAAAGAAAGTTGGAACAATATAAGAATTTTTATTTTTCAGTGTAATTTCCCCTAACTTCTGTACATTTACTACAACGATTAATTAATAATTCGATACCCTTTTAAAAATAATCCGAAGTTTTTCCGTCAAAATGCTCTATAACAGCTGCCTGTCGTGTTTAAAACTACGTCCCCTAATGTCTTTTTTAAATTAGAAAACAAAAAAGAATAGCAAGGGGCCCTATCCGGACTATAAGGTGGATGTTCCAATTCTTGAAAGCCGCATTTGCGGATGGCAGCTTGTGAAATAGCGGCAGTATGGACGAGGCATTGTCGTGTAATAATCGCCACCTTTTGAGAATTCGGCGAACAGTTGTTTCGGAAATGTTTGTTATCACTGCTAATTCCTTCACTTTCAAACGGCGATGTTCTAGCACTAAATGTTCAATAATTGAAATTTGTTTAGGTGTTATCACTTCAATTGGTCGACCCGACCGATCAGCATCTTCCAGGAATTCTTGTCCCAAATGGAAACATTTTGGCCACTTCTTTATAGTTGAATACGAAGGAGATGAATCACCGTAAACGCCGTCTAAACGTTGTTTAATTTGATAAGGTGTATGCCCTTCTTTTGTTGTTTGTTCATTACTTCAGACATTTTCGTGCGCTAGTCACGTTGGTTGGCTGGTTACTAAAAATTACTAGGCTTCGAACCGTCATATATATAGTGTACACCTCGCGTATGTGCATGCATGGCGTGACGGAGTTTGAACACGTTTGAACCTGTATAAGCCTCTCAGGCCGAGAACTTATGGCGCCTACCTCGTATGTGCATACAAACTTACTGCACTTCTTTGTCGTGATGCGCAGATAATTTTTGCCGCAAATATGCGAGTTTGAACAACTGCGCCGTGACCAAATTATATAGCCAGGTCGACAGCCAGATTGAATAGCATGCAGAATTTGATGTAGTTGTAAATCCTGTCTTCTTTGAATTCCAGTAGTTTTTCTAGAATATTAGAAAACGCAGGTAAAATATTTATGGCACAAAAATCCATATAATCTTTAGGAATATTAGTTGTCGACCCAGGAACAACAAGATTACTTCCAACATTGAGAAACGCACCGTTTACCAAATAAAATTTTATTACGTAAGTTTATGGGACAGAAAATGAAGACAGCGAAGCAATAACATTATAGTCTTTATGACATCAGTATATAAAGTGATTCAGTTTAAATGGATTTCAAATTATGAAAAATATGCTCTTCAGATACAGTTTGAAATATGAATAAACTTGAAAAGTCTACAATAAATTATTGTTGTACAAAGCCGATCAGTCATGTTGAATCCAAACCATTCATCAACAAAATATGAATTGATTATATTAGTATTACAAAGTTGAGTTGTCTTTTCAGCGGATATACCTATTCATATTTCTCAAGTTCTTCGAAATATTAGTCTTGTTTGTATGACTGATACTGAATCCAAGCTAAGCTTTCTTGTGTTCTTTTATATTAACAAGATGTTTATATTGATTCTTTGATTGAGAAACAGCAAACTTATTATTCATAAATAGTTATTTAATGAAAATATAGGTAACGCCATTTTCTTTCTGGTACAAGTTCAAAAGAAATGTCAGTTCAATGATATTACATAACGATTTCGTCTTAAGTTTGTGATTTTTTTTTTTTTAGTTTGAAGGTTAATCACGTTGTGAATCACCTAATTCGTGTTTGTACTTACTCTTTTAAATATTACTCTATGGAGTTGACGTGTCGTCAATTAGTGATCGACGTAGTAAGGTCGACATATTTTACATTACTCCACCAGGTACTTTTAGGATTTAAACATAATACCAACAGAAGTAAGTAATATGATTTTTTTAAAACCTTGTTCATTTTAATAAAGAGGAGACAAGTATCGGCTTATTATAGAATGACCCTATCATTTTTATGAGTCTTAGGGCTGTTTGCACTGCAATATTTAACAGTCACGCAACTTTAACTGTCAGTCGGAATATTGCGTTGCTATGCATCGACCATAGGAAAATGCCATTTTAAGTGATAGTTAAACTAATGTTAAATCTAGCTTTTTTAACAAGCATTCAACTAGAACATAATATTTTTAAAAATGTCAAATATTTGTCATACATAACCAGTTTGCCAGAGTACATAAGGCATGCTAGAAATTTTAGATACTCATTCCTTCTATTATCCAAAAGCTGAAATAGAAGTCATTTCGAATATCGCATATTTTTGCTGTTTTTTTTTACCGTTGGAAAACTTCATCTGGAATGTTCATGCCATGCTAAACGAAACACTTTTGGGTACGGACGTAGTGCAAAAACAAATTGTGTTTAGATATTAATATTTTGATTACCCGGTATGATTTAAAACATAGATTTGATACATATTTTAAATAAATATAAATTTCAACCTACCTGATTAAGATCATTGTGTGTTGATGATTTCCGCCATTCCCAAGTGAATACATTTATAGAACATCATGTCTTATATAATAATCATTTCGAAAGCTATTTCATATAAACATGTTTGGTTGTGGCCCCTTAGCTAAATTATGGTAGATTCCTCGTTTAATACAATCGCATGATGTATACATTATTAAACACAGTTCTAATAATACCAACCTAATAATTTTATTAAAGTCGTCATTCGTAGCGTGTTCTTTCGTCGTCTTTTATTAGGGCTTATTTAATTTCCCATATAACATTAAATAATTGATAACATCAAACTAAATGAAAGTTTAACTTCAATAGCGTGAGTAATTATTTCCAACAATTAAAAGCGACGAACATAATTACATTCTGCCACGGAAAAAGAATGGCTTTTGTGTTCTATGCACGTCGGGATTATAAAGAATGACTTATTTATTATATTAATAGGGACGGAGCATTTCAAAAAAAGCTTAATTCATAAAAGTGGTAATTTATTAAAATAAAGCTGGCGTGTCGTTATTATTTGCCGCTACTGCTACGCTTCCATAAAAAAAAAGAAGCCGACCGAACGCTGCTACCAACATAAACATGCTGTCGGACAAAAAAACGCTCAGCGATTCGTGACGCGACCACTGCACGGTACGTAATGGTCACCACTGCTGCCACAACTACAAATTAAACGTAATAATGAAAGAAGACAATGCACGGTTTTTCGTTTTTATAGCGACCATTACTGATGTACCATAAAGGCCTGTTAATTTTTACTGTCTAATAAATTAGTACGTAGCTGTCGTAATTTTTATTTCATTTGCTTATTTTTGTCATCTTTTTTACAGTTTTATTATCATCATTCACGCGGTAAAGCAGATGCTATGCAACTGGACGGGTCTCTCATAATAAAAAAAAAGCTAGCAGCTACATACTTCAGAATTGGCAGGATCATAATTTGTATTTACCTCTTTCGTGGGATGAATTTTATGTATTGTTGCCTTAATATGGCCAATGATTTCGTTCTCGTATGCTTAACATTTGATAAACAGAATGAATTTTTGTTACAGTGGTGTTTTCTTAACGATCCGCCCAGTACTTTAAAGGCAATATTTTGTTTTTCAAATTTTATTATTTTTACTGAAAATACATCCTCTTACCATCAATGCAACTTTGCATTCAGAGAAACAACTATGTAAGACTTACTTTACTAGTAATAGTCACAGATTTATTTAAAAGGACAGTTTCATTTTTTGCCCTTGCCATTAAATATTTACATTTTAAATATGTTTGTTGCTTTGTGTGGTACAACCTGCTACTTGATCCTAAGCTTAAATAATAATCCTGTGAAGAGTATTGAAGCCGTCTAATATAATTATTGAGTATTCACCGTGGCTTTGTTATTTCGTCTCGGTGCTGTTACGAGTAAAAAAAAAGTTGAATTATCTCCCCAACAGATAAAGGTAACAGAAGAGGTACTACACCAACTTTCACTAAATCATCTTATTCACAAGATTGTGATGATTTTAATCAAACTTTACAACCGAGCCATTAAACGCAAACACGAAACCTGTATAGGAAAGCCAGAAAAACTTACAAGCAGCATTCAGGTAACTAAAACATGAATTTCATGAAGGTAAGCTGAGGATTTAGGCCATGTGAATTATTAAAATTTGTGGTTATACGTGCTCTACTAATATGAACTTCTTGAAGAAATAATTATGAAGCCACATTTTCTTAAAAACGTTTTTGATCCTTTTTCGCCCTTTACTATGTTGAGAGAACATAACTGAGTTACTATCGAAGACGTAACATTAGTTACGGAATCAAACACATTACATCCCCGTGCTGAACGATAGATACATACAAAATTTCATTACGTAGAGAAAGAAAAACAGTAATAACCGCTGTGATGTATAATGTGTTGCATATTCAACACGTTACGAAAACTTTCATCACTGCTGCTTACGTCCAATTTGACAGTTGACAAAACATCAATGACAGTCAAAAAATTAAAATATCAGTACCTTTGTATTTTTTTTAAATAAAAATGATGACTCGAGTGAAAAAATGTTGTACGCAACACGGGAGCAAAGTAATACCTATGTCTCGACTGTAAAATATTACTTTACTCGCTTGATACGTAAATAACAATTACAGATCACTTTTTCCCAATCTTTTACAATTTCCTATGGACTGGGAATATGACGAGTAATTTACTGTTCTCCATCTATTCTTTCAGTCGCTAAATATATTGCGACTTCTGTGGATCTAGGTAATGAGGAAACTAGCGAACATTAGAATTCTTTACACATTTCGAAAATCCCTCAATTTATTGCTGCTTTTTTCGGAGACGTGAGTAAATTCCAAATTCTGTTGACTTTTTAACAAAACGATCCTAATACTATTTCTAATCATGCTAGAAAATCCTGCATTTCTTCAGAAACAAATATCATTTTTGGAAAAAAAATCAGATAACTGGGCAATGGCGTTCATTGTTTTATACTTTCTTACACGTAGTATAAGAAAGTATTGTGATGATGAAAATTTTCAACCTCGGGATTTTTGCAGATGTCCACGTTTTGAAGTCCCCTGATACCGAAAAAGTGGTTTTAAAAAAGGTCTGTGTATCTCTTTCTCTGTCTCTCTCTCTGTGTGACCACGATAGCGGTCAAACCGCTGCAGGTATCAATTCCAAATTTTATATTTATAAATATAATCTCCCTCTTAAGATCTGATTAGATTTTCAGTAAAATCGGCAGATCCCAAGTAGTAGTTTACTTCAGTGAAAAAATTGAATTTTTCCAATATTTCGTCAACTAGTATGTTTGAACAAATTTATAAAGAATTCATATGTACTCAAAATTAAATTTCAGAAAAATTTGATTAAAAAAGTTTTTCGAAATTCGTACCAGAAGTAGGTCTTTTTCTCTTATCGAAAATAAGTTTCTTGCGAATATTTTGCAAGCCATGCTTTTTAGACAGATACGTTAAGAGTATAAAAGTATTTAGATCTTAATTTTCAATACCTTTTGTATAAAAGAAATTCAAAATTCGGACCGGAAGAAACACTTTTACTTGTATAGAATAGCCATTTTTTAAATATGTCGTAAATTATGCATTCTATATATGTATATTTGTCAAGAGTACAAAAGTATTTAGAACTTAATTTTAAGTACTTTTTGTATAAAATGAAATTTCAAAATTCGGACCGGAAGTAACACTTGTACGCTTAGCGAGTAGCCTTTACAATAGAAATCTCTAGCAGAAAAGCAAAGTATTATCTATAAACAAATTTCCCATTAAATCTATTCAAATCCAAAACATTCTTTTAAAGAAGAAATATAGCTCGTGCATTAAGTAAGAACCACGGGATATAAATACATACTTTATTCCTTTATGCGTTGTATGGTTATTATCAAGATATCTTCGTAAAAACACTGAATATAGATGTTGCCTTAACCAGCAGGTGTTTAACATTCAACCTTTCTTTAATATATCATTTTTCAACTCGCCCATCTCTCTTGCGCTCTCCTCAGGTAGGTTCGTTTAGTTAAGAGCGTTTGTTTGTAGGTGCTGTCGCCTCCCTTTTTTTAAACTTTTTTCGTGTTCCCATCAAGATGTAGTGTTGAAATCGAATGTAAAGAAAAAAGGACGAGCCTTCTCTCTTTCTGGGCCTTTACTGCGTGTAATTGTGATTGATTACCACCTGTGTTAATTATGTTATCTGGCTTCGAATTTGGGGGCATTTTTATGACCTTTAAAGCGTTCTAAAAATTTTATTGCCGAACACGGCAGCTCTTGTATTTCGGGTTAATCAGCGCATAAAATCGTAGTAGGGTGCGTCTGTTTATTGGGGAAAAAACACATTTTATGGTAATTTCTTTTGGCTCGCACGATCGCTTAATATATACAAAATATTTAACACTAAAATAAGGCTGCACTGTTCAAGACTAGATTTAGTATTTTTAGAGTTAGTAATGACATCTTATGAAATAAATAGTAAACAAATACATTACTTCTTTAATGCAGTGCTATTTAGGTATAGTATCACTACTAACAATTGCGTTAGAGTAGTGAATTTTATTTTTCATGAACTACGGTTTAATAACTAAGATCTCGTGCAAAGATTTATTTAATATAAAATGACAATTATTGTATCCTTCGAAAGCGCGTTGCAGCATCTGTGAAGAAAAAAGTCGAATCAGTTAATATGTATGGCCTATGATTGGAAAATATTTTCGGAGAACAGTCCTTACTGCCTTATATGTAACTTTTTGTTCATCTACAATATTATAGTGATTTTTTTTTTGAAAATGTGTCTGCAAAAAGTGGATGTGAAAAAGGAACATTTTGTACTCATCACCTTTAAAGTGACATTTCGCGCATGCATCGCTCGACCAGCAAGGAGTACTTCCCGGTCGGCACGACTGTTTGAGACATTAAAAAAAAATTAAACTTTATAATAATAAAATTTAGTCTTTAAAATACTACTTCCCTCGACTTTTCTTTACTAAAAGTTAGGGAAATAGGAGCAATTGCTAAAAATTCTTCCAATAAATTTGTAGGCGACATCTATTTAACTACTTCTCAAGTAACATTCACACTCACACTTAATTGTAGTCAACCTAAAAGCGATGATTTCACTATAAATATAAGAATAAAAACGTCACATGCAAGAATATAATAACTTAAACCAAATAGATTTTTTAATTTAATGCTCGTACAAAAAATATTGTACAACCACTTGCATGAAGACATCTTCTACGCATTCGCGCAATTAAAAGCACTCGCTTCCTTCGGTCGCTCGTGCTTTCTAAATGCGATCATGCGGGAATATAGTCTTCCCGCACTTGGTTCGTAAATAACTATTGTACACCCCACTCTTTATTGTAGTTTTCAATTAGTTCTCAAAATTTCTTGACGTTTTTTGCTTTCTGTTGTTAACGAACTGTGTTGTTACTTTTCCACAATACTTCACCGTTATTCAGTTTTTGTGCAAGCGATGTATTTCTCCGATACTTGAAATCATAAACCTGCGCAATTTTACAGAAGATGTCTTTTGCATGAGGTCTGCTGGAAAGATTTGACCATTTGTCCGCCCTATTCTCCCAACGATTACGCATTTTTGTTGCACCTTAATTCGTGGTCTGTCAGCATGTTACCGAAGCAGTGCAGACGGCTGTCACATACTGCAACTTATCCTGTTCAACGATTGCTGTATCTTTTGCATTAAGTGTTTCCATAAATATGCTAACTCTTTTTTTTTATCGATGGTAAAGACCATTTTTATTATTACGTTGATTGCACCAGCAACTATCAAGCCTAAAAGAAGGACTTCTTGTTTTCGTTAGTTTTTGCTTTTGTCCCAAATTGGTTGAAGAAAAACTTGTGGGAGATAGTAAACCGAGAAATACCCGAGTACTCCAACTGCTGTTGTGTCAATATGACCAAAAGCTCAAGAGTTGTATTTGTTGACACTACAGTAGCGTGATATCCATTTCTTACGCCTCAATTCTGTAGCGGAGTTTAATTTGAATACATCATTCTAAGTTAGGTTTGGTTATTTTCACTGTTACTGAAATAATGATTGAATCAGACATTGAAGCAACATTAGACGACAATAAATTATTCCAATCATGTCATATACAGGGTGCGGCAGTGAATCGGGCGATTTTCCAACACTGCAAACAGTGTGTTGTGGTCGAGGTAGGGGAACCGGACTACCGCCATCTTGTAACGTATGCCCTACCATTTAGTCACGATGGAGCCGTGGGACGGTGCACAACGAGCGTACTCTGTCAAAGCTTATTATAAAAATAATGACACTTACGTGTCCGCGAAGCGAGCATTTCGCAATCATTTTAACATACCGCGTAATGTTGCAGTACCTTCTGCCCATGCAATAAAAACATGGGTTGCGAACTTTGAAGAAACAGGCTCAATACTTAAGAAACGAACTGGCCACGTAAAAAATATCCGTACACCTGAAAACGTTGACAGTGTGCGAACGGCTATGCAAGGAAGTCCCACCCGTTCAGCTCGGCGGCACTCAATATCTCTCGGTATTTCCGATCGCAGTGTGAGGAGGATTTTACACAACGATCTCCACTACCATCCGTATAAAATTCAAGTAGTGCACGCTCTGAATATTGGTGATCACGCATCCCGTCTTGCTTTTTGTAATAGGATATTGGACATGATGAATGACAATGCAGAACTTGTAAACAATATTTGGATGAGTGATGAAGCGCATTTCCACCTTTCGGGGTTCGTCAATAAGCAGAATTTTCGGTATTGGTCACGAGAAAATCCACAGAGAATACACAAAAAGCCGCTTCACAGTGATAAGGTGACAGTATGGTGTGCAATTTCATCAAGGACTGTTTTAGGACCATATTTTTTTGAGGACCAAAATGAACGAGCAGTTACAGTGAATACTCTGCGCTATATTAACATGTTGGATAACTTTCTTCAACCTCAATTAGCTCGTAATCCTGCTTACCAAGACATGTTTTTCCAACAGGACGGGGCAACCTGCCATACATCCAATGCTTCACTGGCTGTTCTGCGACGCTTATTTCCTAATCGCGTAATTTCCAAGAACGGAGACATTCCGTGGCCAGCAAGATGACCAGATCTCTCTCTGTGTGATTACTTTCTCTGGGGATACTTGAAATCACGTGTTTTTAAATCACCGCCGCCTCGAAATCTCCGGGAACTTAAAGAACGGATTCGCGAAGAAATAACACGAATTCCTAGAGCCACACTTGAAAATGTGATGAATAACCTTCGCCCAAGATTGCTGGAATGTGTCGAACAAAATGGAGGACATCTTCGGAATGTTATTTTTAAATAATTGTTATTGTGTAAGTTTCAATTGGTATTGTTTAAATTAATAAATCTCCTTTTTTAAAGTTACTTACAGTGCTTTCATAATCGCCCGATTCACTGCCGCACCCGTTATTTAATGTTGTATGTAATTGGCTAACAAACAAATTAAAGTACCAATTAAAATTGATGCCCACCATAACCTAACCTTACTTCAAATTTTAAAAATAATAACATCAATATTTAATTTAAATGAAAAGCCAAAAAATTAATGATTTTAATATGATATGTAGGTATCTCCTCCAAACTTTTGTTTTGATTTAGGGCACATTAGCGACCATAACAATATGTTATACAAGTTAATATGTTGGTTATTAAGGGCCATGTTATTCCGGGGTTGAAATTTATTCTTCCATGTCACTAGCACATATTATCAATAGTTTTGGATTCTGACCATAACACAGGATTGAAGCAAGTTTATTGATATGGTTTTGTAGCTGTTATAATTGATTATTGAGTTTTCTTCCCTTGTTGCTACACGTAGTGTGTTGTTCAAAACATACCATGGCGAATTTGCTATAATTACATATCAGTGCTATATAATTATGTGTGTATTTGGACACCTTTCATCGCTTTTCTTTTCTTCTTTATATGAATTTTTCAAGTAGTCAAGAAAATGTATCTATAATAAACGATATAAAGATGACAGGTTCTATCAAAAGCAAAATGACAAATAACAACTTTGGTGATGGAACAAATTGACTCATCATATTGCATAAATATATGTGCAGGTACGTTATGAGTTGATGTTATTAAATTCCATTCGAGTAAGGAGAAAGAAAATTAAAGTCCATTTGGTTTTCTATATCAAAACAGAACAACGTATATTAACAACGCATGACCTCAGATATACTTGTAGTAAATGCAAAATTGAAAAATGTGAAATAACGCGCTACATTAAAGTACTCATGATATTGTCACAATATTAATATATGTATAATAAAATATTTAGAAAGTATTGTGATGACGAACATTTTCGTGCTCGCGATTTTTCCAAATGTCCACCTATTTAAGTATGAAGTTTTAAAAAAACTCCTTTCTATGTGAGACCACGATAGCGACCAAACGGTAAAATATATAAATCCCAATGTTTATATTTAGGAATAAAATTTTCCTCTGGAGATCTGATTGGATGAAATCGGTAGACCATTTGTATTCGTTTAGTTCAATCAAATTTTACCAATATCTCATCATCATTTAGATATTTTGTAGGCGCGCAAAAGTACTTAAAAGTGAGTTTGAAAAAGATATGATTTTTTTACCGGAAGGAAGTAGGTTTTTTACTAGGACAATGCACGTTTATTCCTATATAACAGCAATTGCATTATACATTTCTATATAGATTTATTACAAATGCAAAATGATTTGGAACAGTTTTTGTACGAACTGGATGTTATACTTTTACTCTTATCGAATAGCAGCTTTTACATATATCTTGCAAATTATGTATTCGTACTAATTTATAGTATAAAGGTACTTGAAGTTGGGTTTGGAATAATTGTTTTATACAAAAAATTCCGCTGTCAATAGCAAACCTAGATTTCATTTTTATATAATTATTCTCTTAAGATCTGATTAGATTTTTAGATAAATGGGTAGATCGGAACTAGTAGTTTACTTTAGTCTACTTTAGCTACTAAGCCTAAAGAAGTTTCTAGAGAAGACAATAGTACTAAAGAGATAATTTGAAAAATATTTTCGAAATTCCTGGCGGAAGTAGGTTTTTTTATCGAAAAATAGTTTTTTGCGAATATCTCTCGTCATGCTAGTATTTAAAATAGCACATTTACCCTTATCTGATAATGGTCGTATTAAAAAAAATTGCCGAAAATAACTCTTTTACTCCCAAGTTTATTAAAAGGATAAAATTAGAACTTAATAGTTAATAGATATTTAGAATAACTTTTGTACAACAAACTCGGAATGCACATGAGTATAAGAAACTCGTATGGTGCCCACACCTAATTATTTTTGTATTTATTTATTATTTTCACATGACACTCCATAAAAATACAATCCTAGTTTATCCATTATTTACCCCATTTGTTATTGCGGTCAGCTTTGATACGCACAATGTGACAACAAATGAAGGGATCACACTATGGAACGTCGGTCCCATTATGAACGGGGTTAACGGAACATAATCGTGCTCGGCCAACCCTAATTCCGAACTGACGGCGGCGAAAAGGGGTTGGTTGACCGGACGAGCATGTTTTGCGGACTAGGAAATTGACACCGATTCCAAACATCGTTTCATCACGCTCTGTTGCTTGCTTACTTGCTTGCTGGGCTCTTTACCGTTAACGCCAGCGTTTATGCGGGAGATGACCAGATTATATGTATGTACACACAGTGAGAGAGATAGTTACAACAGCCTCTCTGATACAATAGCCTCGATTCAGAATCGTGATGTATTCATGATTCTCCGTGAAGATGATCATATCGTGGCCTGGTGGTTTGCTCCGTCAAATCTAACCGCAGCAACGCCAAGGCCGCCGTTTTCTGTTACGTCTGATACCTGATCTTTGCGGCAGGTCACGGATACCGGGTAGGAAATGGGTTTTTGTTTGTTTGGCTAGCCTCGAACCGTGAGCATTTACTAGAACGAGAGAAAATATAAGTGCATTTTCAGTATTTCAATACATGTCATTTCGGACGAATTTGTGTGGTGCATTACTTGTTTTAGGCATGTAAAACGCAGGTGTTCGAAGCGTGGGAGCATGTATTTATTACAGTTAATAAAAAAGAGAATTGATGGTCTCCTGCAGTAAATATTTGTTTTGTTTTCACCGTTAATAACCCAGTTAATGATCTAGTTACAGAATTCTAAACAACTATTTTTACGAGGTTATAATAAAAAAATGCTCGTTGATTTATGTGTGTTTGTTTATTCGGTCCCTACATATGTATTTTATATTTATCTCTGATATGCAACCCACGTAAAATCGAAAAATGCACTGACGGTATTGGTATTTAACAAGTTTTATATTAAGCCCGCGCCATGTAATATCTATTTTTTGTGTGTGTTTTGGGAACTTTGATTGTGCCATAAGTAACTCAGTCTCGCTTTCTACAATTTCTATTTTGATTCATTTCAGTTAATTACTAAATTGTGTGAGGCACTTTTACAACTAAACTTGAAAATTTTCGAGAAAGATTTGTTCGGGAATTTTATATGACTGGATCATAAATAACTTAATTGCGCTTTCTAGAAACAACTGCCGTTTTGATCCGGTATAGTCAATCAAAATAATGAAAGCAAAAAATAAGAAAGAACGGAGAAGAAACAAAAAATACGTTAACTTTATTTCCTCCACACAATCGTAAGGTTTTGTTGTGAGAACATTTTTGGAGAGAGATAGGCAATATTTTGTATTGCAAATTTCACAATAAACAAAATGATTCAGAAATATTATTATTAATTATTTATTGATTTCTTCATGGCATAATAAGATTTACTCAGAAGGTCAGCAGTAATGCAATTATTACATTAGCTATTCAAATATAAATTTTACTAACGTTGGTAAAAAAATATCTATCCAGAGAAATTATGGAATCGGCCCGTTATAAAATGGTCTAAGAGGCGTATTGGTAATTCGTGGCCAGAGTGTATTTATTATTGTTATCGGACTATACATTAATTAGAGTTTAGACCTAACAATTGGGATGTAATGTATACTGGTTGTGTCAAATATAATTAGGCATAGGGAATCAAGCTATACGTATGTACGAGATGCATACATTAAGGAAAAATACTATGGAGACGCTGTAAAGCATCTTTGCTGTACGCTCAAAACGGGAGCATTGGGCGGAGCTAAGTGTGGGACCAATATGGCTGCCTCACCTTGTCCGGACAACTCAAAATTATAATCTGTCATCCCGCACCTGTCAGGCCTACACTAACCTATGAAATGTTATTCCAGACGAATTCGTCTTATCAACGCCGTCTTTGCTGTTGCAGCTACGTAGAGCACAAGAAACCATAATGTCTTTTAATATATAACTCTAATACACGATGCACTTAACAAGCACTCCACTTTTTACCAGCACTACCTGTTTGACGTAAGTGTAGTATCATCAATATGGCGGACCTGCCCCCGGATTCCAAACTACTCGTTACGATAGATATCCGCCATTTTTATTCGTGAATAGCGATTCAGAACAATTTTGAAAGCACTTGACTTCGTCAAATACGATAGTATTTGTCCGAGACCTACAGAGGTCTCGAACTTATCGAAAAGATAGTTTTACGCTATACCATATTTATGCTGTATTGTAGTTACCTATTGTAAACATGCAAATAAAAATACATTATAACTGTGATTAGTCGTTAAAAACATTGACACTTTTATTAAAAGTACTGGATGGCTACTACATACAATTAATATACCCGCTTATACTCGCCTTTTTCAAATGTTTAACACAATTTGAATAACGCACATGAATGTTAAAAATTGCATTTTTAATTAACTTTAAACTACCTAATGTTTACCTATGGATATACAGGTGTCTCAGCTTTTGCATTACAGGCATTATCTACTTTCCCTGTATAGTTATCAAAAAACTTTTCAAATAAAAGTTACTTGATATTATGATATGTCGAAAATGACAAATAGAGGATTTTATTTGCTCGTGACCTTGAAGGAGATTTTAAGGTGAACTTTGTCTTTTTTAATGGATATATGTATTTTTTAATATTGCATCTTATTTTTCAAAAGCTAATAAATAACTTTTATTTGATGCATTTTTTATTTTACCGTGTCAGTTTTGACACAATTCAGATAAACTTGTCAAAAGTAAAAAGTTGTGTTCTGTCAGTCAACTGTCAGTCTTGCTTAAATCACAAAGATTTGACTTGCGTTATCCGCAGCTTTTTAATATGCCACTTACATACAACTCCAACGAATATGTAGATATGTTAATAGTCTACGGAGAATGCAGAAGGAATTCCCGAGAAGCTGCAAATTTGTATCGAGAAAGATTTCCGGAACGTCATCATCCATCACATACAACATTTAATAGAGTAGAAGCGAAGTTACGAACTGGTTCATTTCCCTCTACCGTAAAACATGCTAACCATAATGCTCCTGCTAGAAATGAAGAAAATGTAATCAACATTTTGGCCTATGTAGCTGTAAACCCCCATGTTTCACTTCGACGTTTGGCAGAAGAAATTGGCGTTAGTAAAGCTACAGTACATAGAATTTTAAAAGGGCATCGGTACCATCCATTTAAAGTTCATTTATCACAAGAATTAAGACTAAACGATTTACAAAGACGCCTGGATTTCATTGCACGATTGCAAGTTCTAGAAGATGAAAATCCAAATTATCTTAATTGTATTTTGTGGAGTGACGAAAGTCGCTTTCACAATAATGGTGTTGTGAACAAACATAATGCGCATTATTGGTCCAACCAAAATCCGCGGTGGATGGAGGAAGCACGCTTTCAAACAGTGTGGGGAACCAATGTATGGTGTGGAATGTTTAATGGGCATTTAATTGGACCCCACTTTTACGAAGGAACCCTGACAGGACAACGTTATTTACATTTTTTACAAAATGTGCTTCCCGATTTAATGGAAGATATTCCTCTTAATGAAAGACGAGACATAATTTGGCAACAAGATGGTGCTCCGCCCCATAATGCGCAAATTGTGACGAATTATTTAAATGCGCTGTACCCCAATGGATGGATTGGAAATAGAGGTTCTATCCCTTGGCCTGCTCGTTCCCCGGATTTATCGCCTGTTGATTTTTTCATGTGGGGTTATTTAAAGGAATTTGTATATCAAGTTCGGTCGGCAGATCTTGATGATCTGAAAAATCGAATTCGCATGGGATGCCGGATTATGACTCACGGAATGATACTTTCATCTTGCAACAGAGAATTAAGACGTCGTTTGGAAGCTTGTGTCCACGCTGATGGAGCCCAATTTGAACATTTATTAAATTAATGCCTCTTGTTTTGTTTTCTTATCCAACTACATACACTAATTTGAGATATTTATTATTGAAATACTTACTCTTTATTTTTTTAATTTTTTTTGCACTGAATTACTTACTTATAATTATCGTATTCCTTTAAGTTAATAAAAATTGCTTTTGACAAGTTTATCTGAATTGTGTCAAAACTGACAAGGCAAAATAAAAAATGGATCAAATAAAAGTTATTTATTAGTTTTTGATAAATAAGATGCAACATTAAAAAATGCATATATCCATTAAAAAAAACAAAGTTGACCTTGAAATCTCCTTCAAGGTCACGAGCAAATAAAATTCTCTGTTTGTCATTTTCGACACATCATAATATCAAGTAACTTTTATTTGAAAAGTTTTCTGATATCTATACAGGGAAAGTAGATAATACCTGTAACGCAAAAGCTGAGACACCCTGTATAATATTCATTGATTTTAAAGAAGAAATAATGTGTAGTTTTAGAAGTCCAATAGAATAAAAATGATTTAACTCATGTTCGGCAGTATAACTTTTATTATACAGTAATACAATAAGAAACAGGACATGATTAACTATTTGAACCCTATTTTTAAATTATCAGAATGCATTTTTCCTCCATTCTATCCACTTGTATGTTTTAAATTTGTTCGAATATACAGGGTGTTCCTAAATATCATGTACATAAGGAAGGGGGTAACTATTTGGTTTATTTTGTGCCTAAAATTTCATATAAACATAGGTCTGCAAACGCTTCGTTACCAATATGCAGGGTGTTGAAATTTCAAGAATTTTTCACTTTTTACTGTATAGCTCCTGCAGTTTTTTACGATTTCTAATGTCAATTGTCAAATTAATAAACTCAAGTGATTATCTGAATAAAGCCAGCGCCTGCTAGACCATTTAAAAAAATTTAATTTTCTCTGGCGAATTACAGAAAATTGTTTTCAATTTTTTTTCTCGATAACGGTCAGAGATAAGAAAAAAATATAAGAGATCAAAAAGTTTCTAAACAAGACAGAAAATTTATTGCGTATTTTAGAATCTAGCAGTGGCGCATCGCAAAAAAGTTCAGGGTGAGAAAAGAGGACATGACCCCGAAAAAATTATTACCCTGTAGATTTACATAATCATTTGGCATGACTAATGATGCAGGCCTTATAGCGTAACCTACCTTCCAAATTTGAACAAAATATCTCAAAAACTGCAGGAGCTATACAGTAAAAAGTGAAAAATTCTTGAAATTTCAACACCCTGCATATTGGTAACGAAGCGTTTGCAGACCTATGTTTATATGAAATTTTAGGCACAAAATAAACCAAATAGTTACCCCCTTCCTTATGTACATGATATTTAGGAACACTCTGTATATGTATATATTATATATCGAAAATACGTAATAGACTTTTACACCCAAAAGTTTGCCACCCTTTACTTGTATATAAAAGTAATATAGATGAGTTGCTCAACTTATACTGCATAAAGTTATCTATAGCAAATTAAAATCAAAAAATGGGTGACGTTTTAGACTAGTCTTTGTTCCAGTGCTATCCACATACTGGAAAATAAAAATGCACTCGACTCGATTTTATCGTAACAGTGTCGCGAGCTCCTCTAGGAAGCCGTGTTTATAAGTTGCATGCTGAGGTAGCGTCCTCCTTGTGGTGTATACACTCGATTATATTCCACAATGAAAATAGCTAAATACTTCATTAATATAGCAATTACTTTGATTTGCCTTGAAGTTCTCTATTCAATTAACGATGATAACCGAACAACTTTCGACCACGATACGAAAGTAATTCAGAATCTCAAAACGTAAATGATATCAACTTTGCTTTCATTTCGAATTCGAATTTCGTAACGTATTTTCGGAATCCGGGGGCTGTACCCGGTTTGATAACGTGACGTCGTCTCCCTATCTATTCTTTCTCAGTGGATGTATACGTATATATGTGTATGGCAACCCGGTAACTACTGTCCATCCCAATGCTGGCGACGGATACATCGTACATACATACGTATACGTATACGTTGATTTCCTATGCCTAATGATATTTGACACATGCGGTATATATGTTTTCTTTATAGGTTTTATCGAGCTTATTTTCAATTTGCAGGGTAAAAATAAATTAAAATTGGAAGCAAAAACTAATTCATGAAGTATATGTCTGTTATTTGTGTTAGCGAACAAAGTTAGACTGGTCACCAGCTACACAAAATGTTTGGATAGATTTTTGTTTGAAGGTATAATCTACTTACACAAATCACTTACGGGTCGTCTTCTTCTTTTGGTTGATGTCAAGTTAGGCTATTGCGTTTTACTTATACTCTGAGTGAGATGAGTCATGATTTTTGGCATTTTCTGCTTGTTAAAACTTCTATACATCTTGCAAGATCGCCTGCCGGGGGCGTTTGTGTCTCCATAGCACATGGGGGTCGTAATTCATTGTTTTTTCCAGGTCTGAGTTTGGCACGCAAGGGTGGAAATTGTAAAACGTAAAAATTGCTAAAATGTAAATGGCGGTAGCGTAAATCAATTACAGACACATTAGGCGCTTTCCTTTTGACATAAATCTCAGATAATATCACCTCAGTTTAGCTGAGATTATATTTTGACGCGTTCCTTTTGTAATCAGCTGACTGAGACGAAGTGAGGTTGGTCAGAACCTTCCTCACTTCAAATGAGCAGAGACACTCACGCATCACTTTAGCTCAGCTCAGATCTCTAGTAAAAGGAAAGCGCCTATTATACTTCCATTTTTGAGAAGTTATCACGACTGTCAAATTTGAAGTATATTTGCCATTATTCACAATTTTCTTTTAACTATTTCGAAATTCGGACCAGAAGTAATACTTTTACTCTTATCGAATAGCAGTTCTGTACTGATTTAGAGTGTAAAGGTATTTGGAGTTGGATTTGGAATAATTGTTTTGTACAAAAACTTCCGAGGTCAATATCAAACCTAGATTTTATTTTTATATAAGTATAATTATCCTCTTAAGATCTGATTAGATCGGAAGTAGTAGTTTACTGTAGTGAAAAAAGCAAATTACTAAGCCTAAAGAAATTTCTACAGAAGACAATAGACCTAAAAAGGTAATTTGAATTTTCTTTTCAAAATTCCTGTCTGAAGTATTTACTATTATTCACAAGTTTCTTTTCACGTATTGTGACATTTAAAAAATATATTGTCTCAAAGGCAATAGCTGTCATAGATTCAGATGAGTATATTTTTAATAGGCTCAATTGTATGTTCGCATTATAAATGAGATAAGTGACACCGTTGACAGATCAGATACTTTGTTTTGACACATATTATTTTAATTAGCTAAATAAAAATGTTACTAATCAGAAAATAACTACAATAAATATTCAGTGTCATCGAGTACTTCATTTTCGAAACATAATGTCGCTTTACTTTTAGTTTTGTGGTGTGTTTGACAGTTGGATTTTACTTGTTACTGCTGTTATAAATCATTTTTTAGTCTTCAAGAGTCTAACAGATGTCGATTCAATTAACAGAAATAACTATCAATGAATATTGAATTGGATATACTTAATAGCAAGTTAACCTTGGCTTTAGACATGAGTTTTATACATCCCATTTTTGTTCATTTGTAATGTTATAACTGCACAGAACTATTTCTAAAGTGACTGTAAGTTTTGCATTTTCTTTCGTGGAGGTAGAAGTTGGGACAGTAAATTTTAGTTCAAAAATTCACGAGCCTTGCCTTTAAACACCTGACCTTAAGTTGGTATTCATCAGTTTATAAAAGAAAATTTGTTTCAAGTGATCTATTGTCAATATTAGAATCTAAAATAAATTGCTGACTGCAAACTGTTTAAAACGACGGTATGGAATTGTAATGATCTAAACTGATCAAACGATCACATGATGTAAATCCAAGAACACTTTAGGACAATATTTCAGAAGATAACAAACGTCGCTATAGTAAATACAGCAAGTTATTTGTTTGGCAGTTCAGTGTTAATGCAAAATTGAAAGTATTTAGCAATTATCCTTTAGATAAACGTAAGCTAAAATGAAATCTAAAGTGACTTTAGACATAAATGAATTAATGTATCTGGCAGTGTGGCTCCAAGCAGTTTAAAGGTGAGCATTTCGGATATTCTTTTCGAAACAGGAGTGCACTCTATCCTATTTATGTTCGTCTATAATTTTGTCACTGCAGCTAAGTATTTATAAGAGCAGTTTTTCCACTTGTTTTAGAGAAGGTGTAAGTTTGCACAGTACATTAAAGTTCAAATATATCTGATTAAGCTCTCAACAGCTGGCCTTACAATTACTATTCATAAGTTTATGCACATTTGCTTCATTGACCTAACAATGGCGTTTGACAGGGTTCGTTTGAGAGACATTCTGCATATATTGATGGAAAATAAGGCACCGGCGAACATAACAAAGATAATCCATAACCTGAATAACAATAACGTAACAAAGGTTAAAGAAAGTAGGAGATCAATTCACTGACAACATTCCAACACTGGGAGGAATTAGACAGGGTGACAGCCTAAGTCCCTTTTTTTTAAATCTTCTCATGGATAAAATTATAAACAAAGTAACAGATCTTAACCTTGGATACAAGCTGGGCAACAAAAGAATTGGTATGGTGTGTTACGCCGATGATGCGGCAATTATTGCCGAATCAGAAAGCGACCTACAGAGACAACTCTACAGGTTCTTCCAAGTGAGCCGCCAACTCAATATGAACATTCTATCAACAAAACCAAATGCATGACAATCACGAAAGATCCGCTCAGATGCAAGCTAGTGGTGGAGGATGATCCCATAGAACAGGTGATGCAATTCAGATATCTGGGCATAGACATATCAAGTACCCCCCACCCCGTTAAAGACCTGAGGAGCCAAATTAACAAAGCATCCGCACTATCAGGATGACTACGAGATATAGTCTGGTCAAACCCGTACATGCGAAAAGATAGCAAAATTAGAATCTACACGACTTGCATCAGACCGATTATGACGTACGGTATAGAAGTCCGCGAAGACACAAACAAGACGAAACACATGCTAAGGGTCGCCGAAATGAAAACACTGAGAACAATAGTGGGGAAGACTAGAAGAGACAGGGTGAGAAACTCGGATATCAGGGAACAGTGCGAGGTACAGGATGTGGTGAGATGGGGAAGACAACGTAAGAGGCAGTGGTACAGCCATGTAAGACGGATGGACGAGAACAGACTTTCGAAGATAGTCCTAGAGAACAACCCGCCCGGCTACAGGCCTATCGGAAGGCCACCTAAGAGATGGAGAGATAGCTGGCTATCTACCTCTCAGGAATAGACGCAGGGGCACCTTCAGAATTAACAGATCGACAGATCTCTAAGTAGTAGTAGAACAAGAAGTTTATGAAACAGAACTGTTTTTAAGTAATTTGCACTGCAATTTCTAATACATTATCGTAATTTTCAGGAATATACAGATTGTCGTAGTTAAAAGTTAATATGCATCTTCAAATACACACACATAAACATGTACTTATGTATGTATGTATACAACACCGGTGGTGTGGGGAGATAGTGGGGGGATCAAGAGCGCAGACCGGCAAACATGGCATTCGTTCCGTACCTTTAGAGCGTGAACGTACATACATTGTATCTGAGCAAACTCGCAAATATTAATACCGCTGAAGGAAATAGAGCGATTGATTTGGATGGCTTAAGAGAACAAATTCTTAACACCATACAAATGCTCCTGAAATGCTATCGAATGTACGAAATGGGTTTTATAATCGTTTAGGGTACTGCTTGATGCAAGAGGGACAGACATTTGAACATCTTCAACATTAAATTTTGTATAGTTCGTTAAGTATAATATTTTGTTTCGTTTTAAATATGAGAATTTTATTTAATTTTTTATAAGAATTTTATTTTAGTTACAAATTTTATAGAGTTTTGTTTCAGTTCAATGTTAATACATTATATGTACATCAGTTACCAAAATATTATACAAAAGCCGTACATAGCGTAGCAATTCCTTAAAGCAAACGTCTACATACTACCTTTCAACGTTTTGCACTAAAGCCTCGGTACCCCGGTGTCCCGATATATGAACTCATCTGTACTCCCCTACTATCGTACCCCTCCATTTCATGTTTGCATGCACATGTGTGCGTGTTTGTGTTTCCATATATCTACTTTTATTTCAGTCAAACGGTATATTCAGTATGTATTATTAACAAAGCTCTTCTTAGACAGTATTGTAAAGCTCTGAACTGCTTGGGCTTATTGAAATGATCACGTGATGAAAATCTATGTGCACTTTAGAACAATGTTTGACAAAACAAAGCAAGCAAAGCGCCAGCAACTATACCATCATGTTTCTTTGACAGTTCAGTATTAATGCGAAATTTAGTAATTATCATTTAGAAAAGCTCAATCGAAAATTTAATCTAAACTTAAAGTCAAGTTTTAACTTATGCCGCAACTAAACTTCAAAGATAAAGAACAATTTTGACATGTCGCAGGTGTGCTGTTACACACGAACTTCAACTACTTCTCTGTAGACAGCGTTCATACAAATAAATTTAAAATAATTAAACTGAATCGAAATTCCCCACACGACATCTGAATTAATTGAGTAATAATTTAGCAGCACTCTTGATAATTTACAATATATGTTGTAAGTCTTCTCTGTCTCTCGGGGAGGTGTGTTTTATAATTAGGCAGACATAGGCGGCTGACTTTTTCTATCTCCGTTTCGCGAATAAACATGCAACGATCCGTGAAACATCGTCCGATGGCAAAGATAGAAAGAACAGCACCGCGAATGCGGTAGAAATAACTTGCACAACCCGAACGCAAATGACTTTTAATTAACAATAGTAATGGCTCGAAATAATAACAGTAATTTATATTTAATTGGCCGCCGGGTAAAATTTATCTTATCGATCTGTTTGTTGCTGGACTGGTTCAGGACCTGTTCCGACTATGCTCGTTCGTACATTATGTTGCAGTTGTGCTGCCATATCTGACGGGAGCAGTGAGCAGAGGGTTATCGGGGCGTGTGTGTTTTGTGCGATGTGGAATGGGTTAGAGGCACGCAGTGCATGCAAGCATGTGTTGCTCCACCGGTTCTCTGTTTGCTTTTCGAAATGATTGAGTAAGTCGTAAAAAATTATTAGCTCTTTGGGAATCGGACACGAAGGCAACATACATCTTGTAATTGGATTTTGCATGTGCGTGCGGGAAAAAATCCATTAAGTTTAAAATTTGTATTTCTCTTTTGATTATTTGTTCGTAAAAAATGCTTCGATTCTTCCGGTTAAAACTAAAGCCGTCCATTCAAAATTATATTACTAAAAAAAACTGATTATTTAATGACTTGAAATAATAAAACATGCAAATAGTAAATCGAACCATGGATCATGTAAAGGGACAAAATGCTGAAATATACATGAAGATCCATTATTACTGTTTGTGAACATTGGCACTGTTTGGACGTTGTTGACTTTTATGCCAAACGCGCAATGTTGTGGACTCCCCCCCCCCCCCCCACCGGTTGTAAGGCCGTATAGGCTTTATTGGTTATTTAATCGGCGACAGTTAATTAGAATAAAAACCACAAACTCCACACGGACTTGGTATATTTATGCAAGATAGCATAACATAACTTAAATCGCACTAAAGAAAATAAACAGAAAATTTACGCATAAAAAACTGCTGTTAACATGTTTTTAGAGAATATGCAGCCCTTGTTAACTCTTGAATGACGACTATTCAGGAACTGATTTTAAATTTTAATCCTTTAATCCCCTTCAAAGGAGAGCTCCTCGCGTAGTAATTATTTTGAAGTTTCTAAGTAAAATACTGCAAACTGTACAATTTCTTACTATCCCATGTCATATACAGGCTATAATTAACAAATAACCATTTATCACCATAAAACAGGTAAACTGAAAAAAAGCAGAACTTTCAGTACTTAGATATAATATACAGCGTTCGCTGCAGCTTTCTTTTTTCCGGATAAATTTTCAGATTTTAACGAAAATTTTAGTTGCTTGGTCACTGTACGAAACAAATTGCCTCCTCAATAAAAAGAAGCCCGAAGGACAAGTCGTTTTATCATGGAAGCAATTTGTCGAGTTAGTTACCATTTAGCAACTAAATTTGAGTTTGAAAATGGAAAATTTATTCGGAAATAAAAAGACAGCTCGAATGTTTATTGCGCAGAGTAATTATATTATTGAAAATTACTGTTATTAAAAACACAGTTTATAGTTCACTGTTGCGTCAACTTTGACTTCATTTTGTTTTTATGACAAACAAACAACAAATTGATGTCAGGTCAACCAAGGATAAACAACTTTTTTGCCTATTTAAAAGTTAAAGTAAACTTTTTTGGCTGTCAAAGTGACAAAACAATCCCGACTTATGGTTTGTTTTTATACATGCATTAAATTAATTATCAAGGAAATAATTAAGTCTTGTATTTTCAAAAAAGATTGAAGTTTGTTGGTTCTTCTGGTTACCTAATACTGTACATACACTGCCGCTCACTCACAATTCAATAAAAAAAAATGGGGTGTGGCCACCACACGACTTTCTTATACGTATGAGCGTTTCAAACTATACAATTTTAAGAAATTTTTTATACAAAACTTATTCTAAACCCTATTCTAAGCACTTTCATTCTCTTAATAAATCGCTATAGAATGCATACTTTGCAAGATATTCGAAAAAAAGTGCTACTCGCTAAGCGTAAAAGTGCCACTTCCGGTCCGAATTTTGAAATTTCATACATACAAAAAATAACGCAAATCCAGTTCTAAATACTTTTGTACTCTTGATAAATATATATAGAATGCATAATTTACGACATACATATTTGCAAAAAATCGCTATTCGATAAGAGTAAAAGTGGTACTTCCGATCTGAATTTTGATTTTTTTTTTATACAAAAGATATTGAAAATTATGTTTTAAATACTTTTATACTCGTAACGTACTTGTCTAAAAAGCATGACTTGCAAGATATTCGCAAAAAACTGATTTTCGATCAAAGTAAAAGACCTACTTCCGGTTGGAATTTCGAAAAACTTTTTTAAGACAATTTGTCTCAAACTTAATTTTAAGTACATATGAATTCTTTATACATTTGTTTAAACTTAGTAGTTGACGAAATATTGTCAAAATTCGATTTTTTCACTGAAGTAAACTGCTACTTCCGGTCTACCGATTTTACTGAAAAACTAATCAGATCTCAAGAGGGAGATTGTACACGTAAATACAAAATTTGGAATTGATAGCTATAGCGGTTTGACTGCCATCGTGGTCATAGACACACACACACACACACACTGACACACAGACATTTTTTAAAAACCACTTTTTCGGTGCTGCAAAAATCTCGAGGTCGAAAATGTTCATCATCACAATACTTCCTTATACTACGTATAAGAAAGTAAAACACTCAAAGTAATATTTATTATTCCAATTTATATTAGGCATTATATAAAAAGAAAATAATTCTAAATTATTAATGAAGTAATTTATAAATTATACACGTTTTTTGTCAAGTTTTTGAAGTTTTACATAAGGTATATTGCTCCACTCGTTTTGAAGAGTTTTACAAAGTTTTGGCTTTGAGTTTCATTTCTTATATACTGTCCTTCATTTTTTATGCATCTCTAGTTAGTCCGTGAGCGGCCATGTATATTTTTATAAGTTGCAGTTAATCAGGTGAAACTCTGGGTGAATAATTGGCGACCGGTGCGTAGCGGTCATCACGTCACTATCCTAGTGTATCGAAAAGTTCAAAACAACTTTTCTAGAAATATATCCTATGGATGTTCAAGACCTGTTGGAGGAGCCTATTATTATTATTATTATTATTATTATTATTATTATTATTAATAAGCAAATTATATAGTTTTGCCGGCCAATTAGGTGTCACAAAAAGAAAGACATTTTTATTATTGATTTATTCGTTACAAAAGTTACACAATATTTGTTAAAATGCTCTCAATTGTACAACACTAACAATGGACATATATTAGAGGACCTTATGAAGTTGTACCAATATATTTATCCAAATAGAAAAAACTTTTAACAAATTAACAAAACACACGTATTCTTACTTATTCTGTATTTTCACCGTCTTTCACCACGCATAACTCCGCTCGTTTTCGAAATTCTTTATTATAGTTTCCTGATATGTGATATATTGTTTGACGGCTTAGATTGGCCATAGATGTGGTACACCGAGAGAAATAAGTAACCGTTCACTTCGTTATATCTCTGCGAAGTGTACGGCTACTTATTTCTCTTGGTGTATATACAGGCTGTCGCAGAAATAAAAAGACGGAGTAGCAGGTATGTAAAATCCGAACAGAAACAGGCCCAAATATACCGCAATAACGAAGAAATTAAAAATTTAATTTTCTATGTTGTTTTTTAGATAAAAAAAATTACATTACTGACCTGGCACAGAATGTATGTTAATAAATACACGTAAGAATGCTCATTTGTAAACAGAAACGAACACGCATTCATAGAAAAATACGCTTTTATTTGTATAAAACGGGAAAAAAACGTTAAATCGTACTCATTCATATAAAACATATTCGTCTAGATAACGCAGCTATGTAATCGGTTGTTGACCCAGATGGGCGACACACTTTATTGCAGACAATAAAAGATTGTTTTTATTTTTAAAATAGGAAGGTTGTTGCTCTTTAATGTGTTTGTAGTCGGAAACATTATTATTTTAGAATATTCAATAAATCATAGTTTTTCTAGCCTTTATTACAGTAAATATCAAGAATGTAATTCTTTTTTCTAGCAGGTGTAAAATTAAAGTAATTAATGGTTTGATATTTATTATGAAGTATCTATTCCTCCTCCTTTGATTGTGAAAGTGAAGCAGGTGGATATTTAGTCCAGGGTCGGCGTAAGGCCAATTGAATTCTTTATTATTTTTTTCTGCCGTCTGCGCACGAATAAAGACTTGATATTTTGAGGGTACGTTTTTACACAATCTAGCTTCCGATTTCTGCTACGCCGTCTTTTTATTTCTGGGACAGCCTGTATATTCCAATGCATCTGAATTAAAACTGCGGTGTGAACTTTTCGTTTAGTGGAATAAGGACGTTTATGTTATTGTAAAAACATTTATTTTACATAAGAAGTTAATCACACCCATCGCTGTATAATATGTTTTGTCTGGCAACAAGTAAAATTAAATATAATCCATGCATGCCGAAAATTTCTAGTAACTGATGTAATTATAAACACATTTAGCTTTTAAACATTTCTGCGAAAAATTCAAGTAATATACACATATTAAACGAGAATCTACTGCCAAAAACACATGATAATGTATGTTAGTATAAACATGTATACTGTTCGGCCTTTTTGATGTCATGTTGCGCATAACAATGTTGACATTTTAACGTAAATCAAATCGGAAACCTACCTCTCTTTCACGTCATAACATGTGTATATACTTCACGTCAAAACAATATATTCTACCTTTACCTTCGCTACTAGAAATTCGCCAGGGAATTTTCAATTTGCATGCCAAAAACAATATAAACAAACTCGGATATAGTCAGGTTAAATTTAGATCTTGAAATGGATATTGTTTGCGGTAAAAGATAGGAATGAGTTATTTATGACTCAATCAAATAAAATTTCGAAATAAAAAAATTATTTGAACGTTATGTTGTGAATCAAATAACAGGTTTTAAAAATAAGTCTTCCTTTTTAAATTTAGATATGTTTCCAGTTCTTCGGCGATTTGAATATAAAGTTATTCGATTACAAAATAATGTTTGGGATATATCTTTTTAAAAGCAGGTTTAATATACTAACATGTTTATTTTCTCCATCTGACATTGATAATATGAAGTATTAACTCTTAGCTCCCACCAATTTACACATAGATATTCAAAACATTAACATGTGGAAGTCTTGAATGAATCTAGCAGAAAATTGAAAAGATTAGATTAATTAAGGAGCTCAAATACCATTGTAGTAAAAATTATTAACTGTTTGCGTGTACTATATAAACGTTAATATGTCCTTATTAAATCGAAACTAGGGCACTTTGGTCACAAAATAGGGTAGTGGAGTCTTATGGATAGCTTATTAAGGAAAGGAGGAAGCAGTTAAAATGATTTCTGTTGTCAGCGCGAAATAAACATGTGCAGTCCATTTAATGTGAAGCACATATGTCTATTTCTGCAAATATTCCACATTTCTCATTTGAAAGTCCTCATTCACATACTGAGCATTGGTAGCTTTAACGGTTAAGGGGTTTTAAAGAGGATCTGCTGCTAAACTATCGCTCCAAACCTACTGTTGTGGAGAACCAAGCTCTTCTGTTAAGTTCTGTCCTTTCGCCATTACTTGATCATGTCAATATTGTCGAACAAGTATTGTATATCTCCATATTTAATACCATTGTAAAATATAATTATCCATTAATCCACATTTCTTTTTGCTAGATACACAGCCACCAACCTTACTAAAAATCTCTGGCTAAATAACCTTAGTTAAGACCTTATCGTATTTTTGATTTACAGTGACTTTTCTAGGGCCTTTGATATTATTGACTACAAAATACTCTTGCGTCTCGGTCTAGTCCATCTTTCGTTAAATTGATCCAATTGAATTCGTATCTGCCATTTCTATTTTGCCTAAGGTGAATATACTTACAACTCACTATTGAGTGTGTCGTTGATTTTAGATACTTAAATATGCTTAAACTCAGCATTACGGAGTATTACTCTGTTGCCTATACTCGCAGAAAGAAAGTATCTCTTCAACATTCAGCATGAACAGTACAGCATTAAATAATATTATGGTATTGTTCCGGACTTTTCTTTAATCCACGCCTTATTTTGATGATGTTGTTCACCGTCATCTAGAAGCCATAGTTATATTTCATTAGAAATGAAAATGAAAAGTGTTGAATACTTAGCTGTTAGAACTAATATCAAGAGGTAAATACTATTTACATATGTACATTTATACGCAAAACGTATATGCATATACGCACTTACACTGACGAGGCCTTAAATGCCGAAACACGGTGTCTGTGCGTTGACTGTCGGTAATGACACTAGATGTATGTGCATATATGCATATACGTTTTGCGTTTAAATGTATATATGTAAATAGTATATTTCATTAGAATTCATTTGATTGAATAATCTATTTAACGCGTTTGCCATGAGTAAACTGTCTTCACGTTCAGGTTGGCGTATTTTTTTTAATTTTCTGTTTTTCAAAGTCGATGAAGTTTTCGCAACGTGGACCATCAGTATTTACTTTCAAATTTTAAAATTTTTGTTTCCATGGTAATCCTCTTGATATGCTTCGATATTCATACTACCGTTTCCCCGAACAAATTTACTTCCTCCAACTCCTCACGGTATGAATATCTATTAAATTGTTATATATCATACCAAGTTATATGAATTGCAGAAATAAACAACGGAAGAACACCGTAAATTAAGAAATAAACCGTATTTACTCCTTAAAGTTTCCCCATTGCATGCTTTATCGACTTTCTCCGACAGATATAAATTATCCAGTGCGATTGATTTGATGGTCGCGGCGTAAACCGTTACGCGAACGTAATTACGGAACACTTAAATATCCCCTTATTAAAATTTAACAAAACCGATTAGCGTTCGTTTATTCATTTATCACTTATTATTTGAATTTGTGTGATGAGATTTTAAAGCTCCAGTGCTAATTCGACTCCTGCCAATCTCGTTAATAGTTTGGACAAGCCATTAATAATAATGTAGTGCGGTGTATTTACATTAGCATATTTATAACTTCCAAGCTCTTTTGTTTACAACACCACACCATAGTAATGCAAATTTGCACAGCCGGTCCTGTTTAGTTAGCATATTTATGTATTTTATGTATGCGTACATATGTATTATTCATTGTGTGCTCTTTCAGTGGTGCTGTTGCGAAAAAACCACCGAGACTAACACGATTAATTACCGCCGGGCAATTTGTATCCACGGTTAATTACTTCTTTAATAAACAACGTTTTGTCGACAAGTTTTTTTTATATTGTTTCGTCGGGTTTTTGTTCGGATCTTTTTACTTGCTTTTCAACATAATAAAGGTAGCTTCTTTGTTTGCGAACAGGTCCACTTACTATTTTTTAATGGAATATTAATTGACGCCTAGATTGTACGTACTTATTCTTTCTCGCTTTCACATACTTTTTTTATAGCTTCTTGACTACTGCATTCACAGACTTTTTATATAGTAGTATATAGCGCGAAGCATAAAATAAAAACCAAATTAAAGCTAGGCGAGAAAATAAATCTTGGCTTAATCGAAGCTAAAAATAAAGAAAAAGTCCTAACTACAATAATATTAGAATAGAGTATTTCGGCAACTAAGTTGCCATCTTCAGCAAAAAAGTTGAAAATGGGAACATACTTGCCGAAACACGTATTTAACTAATTTTGGTGGTATTAAGGTTAGGGATTTTTGTGTCTTCGTTCAGACATCAGACCTCCCCTTCTTTAGGGGATCTTCCATTATTTAATTCATTGATTTTAATTTTAACTGTTGGAATGAAGTTCATACAAATACTGTGCTTACGCTATTGAATGATTATATTGACGCAAAATATGAGCATAATATGGAATATTAATTGATTGTTTGTACTTTTGTAAAGTAATTACATATAGCAAGTGCCTTTTGCTTAGAATTCCTACTCATCATACTTACTTTCCTAGAAAAGAAATACTCTTTTAACACCTCATTCGTTGTTGCTTAATTTCTGGGATACCAGTACTGAAACCAAAGCGTCAGGTGGGGGGGGGGGTAATATTAAACCAATGTATAAAATCCATTCATTTTTAAGTGTTTTACTTTCTTATACGTAGTATAAGGAAGTATTGTGATGATGAAAATTTTCGACCTCGAGATTTTTGCAGATGTCCACGTTTTGAGGTCCCCTGATACCAAAAAAGTGGTTTTTAAAAAATGTCTGTGTGTCTGTCTGTCTGTGTGTGACCACGATAGCGGTCAAACCGCTGTAGATATCAAATCCAAATTTTGTATTTACGAATATAATCTCCCTCTTGAGAACTGATTAGATTTTGAGCAAAATCGGCAGACCGGAAGTAGTAGTTTACTTCAGTGAAAAAATCGAATTTTGCAAATATTTCGTTAATTACTAAGTTTAAACAAATTTATAAAGAACTCAAATGTACTCAAAATTAAATTTGAGAAAAATTGTTTTAATAAAGTTTTTCGAAATTCCTACCGGAAGTAGGTCTTTTACTCTTATCGAAAATCAGTTTTTTGCGAATATCTCGCAAGTCATGCTTTCTAGGCAGGTACATTACGAGTATAAAAGTACTTAGAATATACTTTTAAATATCTTTTGTATAAAAAAAATTTCAAAATTCTGACCGGAAGTACCACTTTTACTCTTATCGAATAGCGATTTTTTGCAAATATATCGTAAATTATGCATTCTATATATATTTATGAAGAGTACAAAAGTATTTAGAGTTGTATTTGGAATATTTTTTGTATAAATGAAATTTCAAAATTCGGACCGGAAGTAACACTTTCATACGTATAAGAAAGTCGTGCGGTGGCCACACCTCATTTTTTGATCAAGTGCAAATAGTTGTAGCATCCAGCTTTTCCTTGCTAAATGTTCGCAGTGTCGGGAATTCTTTCTTCCAAAATCTTTAGATGTACCGGATCATTCATAAACAAAATTTAATTAATATAAATATAATTATTTTAGAAGAAAGGATAATTGTTAATTTCTTAAATTTTTAATTCGTATGGCGACAATTTTGAGTTATTTTTATTTTCTATTTCTACTTTCTTATATGTACATACATAGTATAAGGAAGTATTATGACGAGGACAATTTTCGACCTCGAGATTTTTGCAATTGTTCGAATTTCGAAGTCCCCGAATAAGGAAAAAGTAATTTTTGCAAACATCTCTCTCACTCCCCCCCTCTCGCTCCCCCTCTCCCCCTACCCCCCTCTCCAATTTTTCGCAAAAGATGTATTCCGCACAGATGTATTAAGAGCATGGTTAGAAATTCATTTGAAAGAATTTTTGTATAAACAATTCGAACCCAGCTCTGTTGGTACCTTTGTGTAGTGGCGGCTGGTGAGTACGTTTTGGTGAAGCAATTACATAGACCAGACTAATTCGTTTATTATAGATGATATGCTCGGCACCTGGGAGTATATCACCGATAATAAACGAATCACTCTTCTCTATGTAATTGCTCCACCTAAACGTACTCACCAGCCGCGACTGCTTTTGTGTGAATTGAATATAGATTATATGTTATCAAAGGCAGTTCTAATAAAAGAGAAGAGCTCGAAAAAAAAGCCAACTAGTGTAGAGTCTGTGCAAAGTATGTAAAATCGTTTTTGCTCTGCGGTTAGAGTAATAACGATTACGTAATTTGTTTTATTTTCCTGCTGAGATTTGAACCAACTATCCATTGGGCCACATTTGAACGTCCGTTAAATTAAAATTAACACTGACTGTGCTTCCTAATATTCCTATAATAATTCTTTAATCATTTAGATTCTTTTTATGTATCCAAAGTTAAAATTGAATAAATGTACGATAGCTACTAAAATACGTAAAGGACTGCTAACCAAAACACTAATTGTAAATATTTAGTTAGACGTGTGAAGATCATACGTGTTGCGAATAAATACATCACATTAAACAATGTTTTGCATACATTTTATCAAAAATAACAAAGGAATGCTTATAACTTTGTTTAGACATTCTTTCGACGTATAAAGTTTATTTTTATTAACATCTCGATATACTATACTACGCTACTATAACGTGTTTAATGCAGACTAACCAAAGAGCACGAGGCTATCTGGCCAAAGCTAGAATTATAAATATTTAGGTCTGCAACCAAAACGTGCAAGTTTAAGATATTTAGGGATACATAAGTGACTTTGGAATGTTTTTAAGGCTGCAATTTCATGGCTTAGCTTCAAAATTCGTTTTATTTTAGAGCTTTGTTTCTATTATTACCAAACAATTCAAATGCATGGTTTATTGCCATAATTTCCTTTTGTATTTCCAATTCTTATATTCTTTCCTTTAATTAATTGCCAATCATGTCGTTTGCTTTTTAAAATGCTTCATTCAGGTTTCTTTCTCTTCTCTGGTTGATAATTAAATTATAAGTTTTCACATTTTTTTCATTTATCACGTTTTTAGTTGAGTGCATAATTCCAAACTCTTATTCCCAGATGCCGAGCGTATCACCGATAATAAACGAATCACTCTTGTCTTTGTACGTGCTCCACCAAAACGTACTCACCAGCCGCCACTGGTTTTGATACGTGTGTTTTGCTGTCAATTTCAAGACCTTTCCGGCCAAATTAAAATCAGTATTATGGAAAAGCAAGCAACAAACCTAAAAGTGACTATTTAAACATAACGCTCCACTTGCTGCTTAAAAATTTGAAAATGTAATTTTCTCTTCACGATTCCTAAGCAGAATCAGCTTAATCAATGGAGAAAACATGAAATTGAGTACCAGTAGCATTGAATATTACAATAATTGACAATAAAAACCTATTCCTCAACAGCTTTTCCCCATTTACTTGATTTGTTACCTGCCGTGAGTTGTCATTACGTGTATATGATGCGTGTTTGGACATTCTTTATAATATGTACCTGTATTTTAAATACTATTTTGATTTTTAAAAGTTTTATTTTAACATTTTTTTACTAAAATGTTTCAAATGCATGGTTTATTGCCATAATTTCCTTTTGTATTTCCAATTCTTATATTCTTTCCTTTACCAACAAATAGAAACTTATGCAACTTATATTACTAGCGGGACGGGTAGACGCAAGGGGGTGTGAGTAGGTGGAGCTAGACGATATTCGGTTTCGATCACAGTCCTTCGGTTTTATTCACAGATTATGTCGTGGATTGAAAATTTTAATACATACATAAAATGAATCGTCAAATATTTAAATTCTGAAATCTACTTGCATATTGGTATTATGTACTTGGGTAAACTAAATGGAATTAACAAATATCAAAATAATGTATATAAAATTGTAGACTAAAAATTACTTACCTTGTATTTTGATTCATACGATTTTGCATGGTTACTTCTTTGTTTTGTTGATGTTTTATAATATGCCAATTTTCACTTGCCCATAACTTTTATATTATTATACACTCGAATATTATAGGTATATATGACATTTATTTTTAATTACAAACTGTCACTCGAATTTAAGTCTGCAATAGCCAAACAATTCCGATAGATTTTCGTCTTCGCTAGGACCGCTAGAGATACCGCAAAGTGGGGGGGGGGGGATAGACGACACGATAGCTTGGAAAAACCTCGTGTGAAATGTGTATGACAATGTTTACTACTTAAAATTTTTTATTTTCAAAAATAATTATATAAATTTGATTTTTTTTTATATATATTACATCAAATGTGCAGTTGGCGCGTAGAGTTTTTTTTTGTTTGTGTACCAGCCTTAGTTAGTAGACATTAATCAAATGTATGCATTTTTGTGGTTACTTCTAAGATACATAACTTTTTTACGAAAAATAAATATATGCAAAAACTGACCTTGACTTTATAAATGTATGCCTTTTGCATCGCTAACCCAAATTTGAGATCCTAAAATTACAAAATAAATTTAAAAAACGCAAAACGGCGATGCCTTGCAGGGCCATAGTTTTCGATAGGTAAACGCTCCTCTTAATGGTAGATGCTTATTAACTTTATTTTATCTCGCAGAATTTGTTTTATAGACTTACTATTACGAGGAAAACAATAAAGAAAAAAAGGGGACACAATCATTAGATAACGACAATTGATTAATGCACTTTTACAAAGAAGTTACGATTAACTGTTTGCTTTTCTGATTAGGGGATCTTTTATGATTACATTAACAATGCCTCCATTCAGACTATACACATATCTTTAAATAGAAGTTTGTTTACAAATTCAATTAGCACGAAATCCACTGTAAATTTCACTAGTTAAGTACTTCATTAGCACTACAGCTATCTGTTGATATTCGTAATGTATTCACTGTTGGTAGACGTGTAAGTGCTATTTAAACAAAGAAATATGTTACTATCTAATTTCACAACTTCTAATTTAATTAGCACAGTTACAAAGAAAATATACTTTAGAAGGAAAAAAATAGTAAAATAAACAGCAAAGGTTATTCGTGAGGCAACATGTCAACAGCATTACATACTAATTAGTTTAATTTAAAATTTGTTTTAAGATAAATATATATGTATATATTTTTTTAAATAACCAATACATAGTATATTTGAAAAGAGTAACGACTGGCCATTGATAATTCCTACTAAAAAGACTAATAGTTTTATTACTGCTTGAAAATTTTAAATGTAATAATTTCGAAGATAATTGCCCATTTATATTCAGTTGTTGGATGGTAAGACTCGTAATAAAACTTCAATTTTTCGATTATGATTCTGAAAAGAAAACTCGAGGAACTTTAAATTACAAAGTTTGTTGGCGTACGACGACGAAAACCTATTCAAAGAAGATAACGTACTTTAAAATAGTTTCTTGTGGGGATATCTTGTCTTGTTTTCTTTTCTTTGTAAGCTTTTCTTTTAAAATTTTACGTGCTTGTGTAGAATATTTCTTTTATTCTTGAGATTCACTAGAATTAATTTTTCAAATTTAGTTCTTTAATTAAGATAATTAAGAAAATGTATTTTATTGAGAACATACTTGTTTGTGTTTTTATTAAATTAAACATTTTTTTTTTACAAAAACACACGATAAAAAACAATATGAAATCCTCGATTAGATGATCAAAAACTAGTGTTTAACGATATACCTAGTCAATTTACCTATGATGCGTCGTTAGAAAGCAAGAACTGTTGAATATTATCTCCGTCTGCAGAAAAGAGCGGGGAAGTACCTATCCCAGAATGAACAGAATTTTACTTTCAAACTTCTCACCGTGTGATTAGAATCTACTAACATTTGGGAACAAGGAGTTTACATACAGGTTGACAATAAGGCTGTTCATTTTCTATCTCCCTGTATCGGTAACCTTCTTAATATTCAAGATCGGTTAAATTAGCACATTTGTTAAGAAATAGAAAGAGTATTTGATAGTATTTTCAGATTTATCATTTATTGTCAACTTTTGAAGATATTTTTAAAAAATTGAAAATTGGTGAAATTTTCAATTATACATATCTATCGATTGAAGACCTAATATAAAAAATGGTGTCTGGAAGCAATTTTTACGCAGAATTTAATAATCTTAGTTAAAAATTCCTTGCAAAATTAATTATCAAGATATAACATAAACTTTGTTTTTTTAAATGGCAATTGGCCATGACTTCATAAAAATGTTTATTTTTTTCTGATTTCATAGATATAAGGTTTGGCATAGTAATCTTTTTAAAATATTTATTATAGCCAGAATAATTCAATTACTCTTAATTTTTGAGGAGATAATGATCAAGTAAGCTTTGATAAATTGTAAGCTTTGAAAAATTATTTTTTTATATGCGAGTTGGCAATAAAATAGTTTTTCAAAGCTTACTTGATCATTATCTCCTCAAAAATTAACAGTAACTGAATTACTCTCACTCATTGAAATATATATACAGGGTGAGTCATCTAAGCGGGTAAGGCCGATTATGCCTTTATGAGTGAAAATATTTTGAAGCGGGTTTTTCCTTGTGATAGCTGTTCATTAGGAGCACATTTTAAAAATATTTTGTATTATACAGAGTGTTCCATAACTTGGTGGCTAACAATAGTTATTTTTTTAAATGGAATTATATTATTGCATTTTTTAATTCCCCGTATAATTTTTAGTAAAAAAGTAATAAGATAGTATAGGCCTAAAGTGAAAGTTTTTGACTTATTCCCATTTTTCTGAAAAATTCAATGTTTGTATAAAATTATATTTCTCGAAAACGACGTATTAATTAGATGGACAAAATTGTCAGTACTATACTATATTAATTAAAACCACAAAACCGACAAAATTATATCAAAAAGAGACAATAGCTCAGTAATAGTCACTTTTAAAGTATTAACGTCTTACATGTTTCTGACATGAAATTTAATAAGAAATTCAAAAATTAACTGATATACAGGGTGTTCCATTTTAAAAAATTGACTTTTATACAAAAACGTGTCATGCAATTTTAATCCAGTTTCCTGCACATGCAGTTAGTAACTGTAAAAAATAAAACATGCTTCTATTAGGATATTTTATTGTAAACAACACTGCAAAAAAATTTGTCCATCTAATACGTCATTTTCGAGAAATATAATTTTATACAAACATTGAATTTTTCAGTAAAATGGGAATAAGTCAAAAACTTTACACTTTAGGCCTATACTATCTTATAACTTTTTGACGAAAAATTCCATGTTCCATTTAAGAAACTATAACTATGGTTAGCCATCAAGTTATGGATCACTCTGTATAATACAAAATATTTTTAAAATATTCTCCTAATGAACAGCTATCACAAGGAAAAAAACGCTTCGAAATATCTTTACTAAGGCATAATCGGCCTTTACCCGCTTAGATGACTCGCCCTGTATATACATATAACTTGAAAGGCGGGTAAGTTAACGATGACTGAGGCAAAATTATGGAATATGCAACCCGCTGCGTTATGGTATTCTCATCTCTGTCTGACTAACGGCTACATAAATAGCCCAAGCCGTTTTAAATATTTTTTTTTAAATAAATCTACTTTAGCGCATTTATTATACATTATTATCTGTTGTAGGTCTTATAAAAGGAGAAAAATTATCCAAAGATGATTTTTATATAATTATCGTGTTTTAAAGTAAATAGCAAATAAACTCCGTAAACTGAACATGCAACAATTAAGGATGGATATACCACAACGTAGCACTATCTCTTTCTGTTGCGCCTGACACATTCTCTCTTAAATGGAAATACCATGCCTCCCTTCCAGTATATACAGTTCATTGCTCTCACTATAATCAAAAAATTTAAAAGATTACCATACCAAGCCTTACACGTATCTATGAAATCAGAAAAAATAGCATTTTTTTGAAGTTGTAGCCAACTATGATATATAAGTTTATGTCATACTTTGATAACTAACTGTGCCATGAATTTTTAACTAAGATTATTCTACATAAAAATTACTACCAGATAACATTTTTATATTAGTTCTATCTTCAATAGTTACGAAGGAAGAAGATATGTAGAATTGTAAATTTAGTCAATTTTCATTTTTTTTTAAATTGCTTCTTCAAAAGTTGACAATAAATGTTGAATCTCAAAATACTATCAAATACTCCTCAAATTTCTTAAGAACTCTGCTAATTTAACCGATCCTGTATCTTCAATATTAAGAAACCCATATAGGGAGAGAGAAAATGGGCGGGGTGATGTGGTCTTATAATTAAGAGACAAGACCACATACCCGTTTGGTATATTTTAAATTTGATGAACCTTAAAACCTTTTAGAATACCTACGGGTGGCAATTTAGAGATTGCTTTAACTGGGAAACATGCAAATCTATGATTTGTTTGTAGCCACTGTTGCAATACCCTATTAGCAGAAGAGAGCGGTTATTTATAAATATACATATTTTACTAGATTCGTTTGAAATCTATTTCAAATATCCCTTATTCTGAAAGTTCAGAATTTACGAGAAGTTTTAAATTATCTATACCACTCGTATTCGTTGCTACAAGGCATCCTTACTATAAAATACTACCATGTCGTATGTCGCGTTCACATGCAATCATGCGAAGGCTTACGCCATTTCATTACCATTGAAAATATTACAATACTTCCATATGATTGCTAGTAATACATTTCGAATCTAATTAATTATTAGCCTGATTCTGATCCATAGATATTTTTACATGTCATTTATTAGTAGATAATATGTTTAGATGCCTCGTTGTATTTAGACGAAAAACTGGATTCTGATAAAGACAATATGCAGTCGTAGTGACATTATATGCGTCTCATTCATATAACCTGGCACGTAGTACAACAGAGTAATAATTTCGTATTATTATGTTATTCTAAGAAATAATTGTGTTTACGATAGCAGCGACAGTATATAATTTCGAAATAATTTACGTTATGTTTGCCTTTACTTATCTGATTACTTATAGTTATCGCAATATTCGAATAACAGAAAAACAGTTTCTGAACAAAAGTCAGTTAATTAAATAATCATTAAATTAACTGATGATATATAAAAATATATGTGTCCATAACAGCATTCCTTTTAAACAGATTTAAACGGTATTAATAATATTGGGCTTTTACTGAATATAGTTTTATACTAGATTTAACATCTTCCTAAATTACTAATTGTTAAAGTCTTCGGAAACCATACATCAGTTTCAATAGTACACTTTCATTAAATTATTTATTTCAAAATTTCGAATGTTTAGTAAATTTTCTTTGATGTCCAACATTATTTTTTGCATAAAAAACGTAATAAACTTGAAATCATTGTGATAAACACGAACTCCCAGTCACTTCAAATACATTCAAAAATAACTCGATCATCTTTCACTGGAAAATATTTCTTTTAATGTTTATTATTATTATTAATAATAACTGCATTCTGTCCGTATAATAAATTTTCATTGGAATCGTAACATTTCAACCAAAATATCTTCGAGAAACACGAACGCCTCCATTATTTACTTAAAATCCTCCCAAAGCGAAGTTGATTTTACAACAGAGCAGAGTGCTTTGAAATTAGAACATGACAGTTATATGTATGATCGCAGCACGTCTTCGTCTAAATTTCCATACAAATACCGCGTTTGTGTAAGAATTTTACGCCGCACTCGACAAATAAATAGTCGTTGAAGACCCCATTACCGAGAGCTCATGTTGTTTGGCCAATGTAAATAGTAGGTGTACTATCAGGACTTTGACTGTGAGATTCTTTTATCGTATGCAGGTATCTTGTTGTGCTTGATTTTCCTGTGTAAGAATGTTAGGAATGATTCATTCAGTACATATTTAAACAATACAGGTCTAGCTGTTTAGAGTATCTACATATGTGCATCGTACTTCGAGACAGTGGCGCCATTTTGGATAGTCCTGCTCTTTACAGTTTTACAATTTTGTCTTGAGTACTTACATATTACTATCGGAGAGTGTAACTTAGATATCCCTGAACTATAGGCATGAAAACGAAAGATTCGGGCGGAAATAAAAATTATATTTGAATACAGCTCCTATCTTTTCAAATGCTAATATTTTTACAATAGAATCATTCCAATAATATTATTAACCTCATGCCTCTACAACATGATCCTTAAACAAGGTCCTTAAATTTTCCTCCAAATCTTTTTTAGATGATTATAGAACAAACAGTAACCGTAGGAACTGAAATCTGGGTTAATGAGATAGGTATTCAATTGCTCAAAATCAAAATAAGCAGCAGTTGCATTTTCAAGTCGCTTCACTAAAGTGCAAGCACTAGAGCAATCGATTACGCTTTGATAATACTCTATACTACATTAATTTTCTAATTATAATGACGAAGAATGATTTTGTTATAGACTAAAAAAGAATTGCCTATATTTAAGAAACTAAGCTCTTATATTACAACAACCAAGCAAAAATAATCCTTTAGAACATGAACCATGGAACCATAGTACTATAAAACAAGAAGAATGAGTGTACTTAAAACCACACGGCAGAAGTGAAAACTTCATCAAGGCGAGGTTAATAATACGAAATACACGCGTATAATATTCAGTAACGTATTAAATAAAACGTAAACCTCAACCATCCCCGTATCTAAAATTTCACATTCATATGTCAATTTTCAAAAAATTCTTCCGCCATTTTTTTTTTGACATTTTGACTTTGGATTCGTGATCGGCGATCTAAGACACCCCCGTATCTAAAATTTCACATTCATACGTCAATTTTCAAAAAAACTCGTCTGCCATTTTTTTTTTTTGACATTATGACTTTAGATTCGTGATCGGCGACCTAAGACACCCCGTATCTAAAATTTCACATTCATACATCAATTTTCAAAAAATTCTTCCGCCATTTTGTTTTTTTGACATTTTGACTTTGGAATTGTGAACGGCGACCCCCAAAACCCCCGTATCTAAAATTTCACATCTATACGTCAATTTTCAAAAAACTCGTCCGCCATTTTTTTTTTGCATTTTGACTTTGGAATCGTGATCGGCGACCTAAGACGCCCCCGTATCTAAAATTTCACATTCACACGTCAATTTTCAAAAAAATCTTCCGCCATTTTTTTTTTTGACATTTTGACTTTGGAATCGTGATCGGCGACCCCCAAAACCCCCGTATCTAAAATTTGACATCCATACGTCAATTTTCAAAAAACTCGTCCGCCATTTTTTTTTTTTTTACATTTTGACTTTGGATTTGTGATCGGCGACCTAAGACACCCCCGTATCTAAAATTTCACATTCATACGTCAATTTTCAAAAATCTCTTCCGCCATTTCGTTTTTTTTGTGGCAGCGGCCACTCGACGGAGAGATTTTGCGATACGCTTCTGGGTCGGTTCGGACGCATGTATTTATATATATAAATAGACAATATGAATACTCGCTTACGACTCCCGCGCTGGTCTGATGCTAAAGTGCCGGCTTCTCACCCATGGGATCTCGGGATCGAATTTGCTCGGGGACATGAATTTATTTATTCGTTTAAATTTCAATTTAATTGAAATTAAATAGCTCTATATGATATATTTCTCTCGTTCCCTTAGTCGACCCGAGCCGACTTTACCCGAACAAGCGTTACATAGCGAAGCGTGACGGCTCATTCTTGTTCAGTGCCCACAATCAACGAAGTTTACACTTCAAAAACTCACCAAATATTCCGTAAAAAATCAAGGTTATAATACCGCATGCAAACCCTCAGTGTGCTTTAGCAGAATTAACAAGTAAGGCTTTTATATCTATTTACGTAAAATTTCCCCTACACAGTTTTTAATTTATAAGATAGCTTATACTAAAATAATTGCCATGTGCTTTATATAATTAAAGCAATAAAAGCTTGGTAAAACGCCCTTTTATCAGATATTTAAACGCTGGAAATTATTCTCATGGTTTGAAAGTCAAATATAAAAAAAAATTATACCAAAGTTAAATTCCTAATTGAAAAATAATTCTAAGCAATAAATTCCAATAATATTAACAAAGCCAAAAGACTTATTTGAAAATTATAAATCGTTCCAATTGACAGTGATTATATTAATTGTTAAATTAAATTATAACATTCGCCCCCATATGATTCGAACATATGTCTCGAATTTTTCCTGACATGCGTGCTACCAACTATACCACAATGGAGATGAATGTTCCGAATTTATATTGTCAGTGTCAGTTGTGAAAATATTAATTTTTAACTAACATTATTTTTAATAATTTAATTAAAATAGTGGTCCTGTAAGCGGAATATTAGTCAAAATTTGAAAGAAAATATCAATAATCTCTAAAATTATTGTCTTTCATTGTAATTTATCCTCAGAAATCATCCTCTCTTGTTAGTATTCATCCATTTAATTTAAACTATCATTATAATTATATAGTATATATGGTTCTTTAACTTAAATGCTTGATAGTCGTATTTTTTATTTTTTTCTATTAAAATCTGTATAGTCCAGGAATATAAACACGACTCCTCACACTATGAAGAGTTTATTATGTTTGCAAATTATAACCAGAAATGGCGTTTCCGTGTAAAAAATGTACATGGGGTTACACATCAACTCATTCATCACATATGTAATTTCTTTGACAATTCGCAAACTATTTCCGGCTGCTTGGCATGGGAATAAAAGTCGTTGCAAAATTCCTGGTCACCAAAGCAATTTCTTAAACTGAAATCTTAACCCTAATACTAATTTTTTTCTCGCAATGCAGTATATACTTGCTAGTGCTTGGATGTAATTAAAACTCTTATTAAATCCAAAAAGACTATGATACTTTCATATGAAGACCGTATTCAAACTTACAGTTGGTATAGAGAGAAATATAGTGCTGTTATAACAAGTGCTTAAATTGTGAATAATCCAGTTCGTAATAGTGTTGGCCGGTGGATTGAAAATTTACCACAATTGCTATCATAGTGCGACCGCAGGAGTCGGCCACTGGCCAGGATGACGTGGGCCAGGAAAATGCCGAACCGAAGGAAAAGGAGGGGCACCAAGAAACGGTGGACACTCCATTCCCTTCCCCAACAGATGAAGTTCAGGTATGAACGTTAACCAAACTCTTAATCCTACATTGTTTGATGTATAACAATATAATTTACTTTAAAAGAAACGTAAATTTTATATTTGTTTGAATTTGATGCTAAACATTCCAGACAAAGATTCATATTCTAAAGACGTTTAAAATATCATTAACACAAAAACTAATACTGAAATAGTCTCTGCGAATGTTGTTATACCCAGTAATTTTATCGCCGATGTCCATAATACATTGTTATTATGCAATATATAATAGTAAAACCTGCCCGTGCTCAAACTCTAAAGTGTTTGTTTATTGTTGGTAATGGTTTATCTGCTTTGAAAGAATACTTTTTTTTCTATTGGATTTTTCAAGTGTTCTTGCAACTTTTCCATTACAATATGTAATTAACTATCCCATAAATTATCTCTTTGACTAACAGCATTTCAGCTTTAATGACACATTTATAGAATTCACTTCAGTTTTTTTTATATTATTTATTATACATATAGTTTCCAGCATATAGCGAATGTAACTTTAATTGCAAAGGAAGCTATTAATTTCGAAAGACATCTGTACAATAAGTCATAGGCGTTGTTAGATTAGAGAAATGGAAAGAATCACATCCTCACTATAAAATTCCTAGAAATGTAGGAGCATACGCTTCGTACTGTTATCACATTCGAAATCTCTGTGTTTGGGTTAACATTTTTGACATAAATTTCTATAGAATTGTGCTAGTTCATAAAGAATTTCAAGTTCCCTTTTTTGTTTTAACTTGCTGACAGTGATGAAACAAATGAATAGCACCAGTTGCATAACTTCCACGATTATAACGCCATCATTATTGTCTGATCGAACTACAAAAGTACACCTATAATCTATACAGCACGTGTCAATTTTCATTAGCCATAGGCGATTAATTCATGCAATACGTGACAACATGGCACCCCCTACTTTTCTCTTCAATGCGAGCGCGACCGATGCAAGCTCAAGTTAGCAGTAGCTGTTGGACTATTGACTTGGATGTTTGTACTGCGCTTAGAAATAATATTTACGCCTTGCAAGGATTTTTATTTTTCCTTTCAGTAAATGCAGAGAATTATTAAGCATAACACAAACAAAAGCGTAATTCTAATAAAATTAAAAATAAGGTAAATAAAAAAGGATTCTGAAAATAATAATAAACAACTAGATCGCGCCGGCCATTTGATGATGACGGATTTTATTGCAGACTATATCTCGGAACGTGTTAGCAGCTAAACATTTAATGTAGAAGTGGCAAGATCGGAGAAAGTCGCTGTGATGTCGATTGTTGCCGGGAGACACACGTTGCCACGTATTATTTGTATACGTATAAATCGCATGTAAACATTGAATCCGTATAGCTAATGAAAATAGACACATACGGTATACGCATATGTTAGTTGTAGTAGGTATATCTATAAATATTATACGATGTATACATACCTACGAGGAAAGAATAGAACAGGAGAGATAATAAACTGGTGGGGGAATAGGTATTATTTAGACGGAAGTTACCACTTTAAGGCAGGTCAGTTATGGCAATATTGACCAATCATAATTTATAAAATTACTATTTTGAATAACTTGTCATATATCCGGTATGTTTGATTATGTGTTCAGTGACGTAACATATATATTCCAGGCATGTTTTTTTTATGTGTTCTTTAATACAGTTAGAATAAATGTTACTATATTAAAAGGAATAAAAGGATTGAAAAAAGAATGCTCTTACGATATTACTTAAATTATTATTGGACTAAGAACCTATTTTAAATGATTTTCGAGAACATACGAAGTGTACATATACCCTATACAAAATATGTATGCACGCCTATGCATTGCGGCGGCCATATTGAGTTATCACTTTGGACAAATATTATTATTAAGGAGATTCCCTCCAGTTCTATTCTTTCCTCGTAGATACATACAGTAATGGAACACTTGATATAGCAAGTGCAAAATACATCAGAATTGCAACGTCGCGTACTGTAGCTCTTGCTACGTTTAGCGGTGAAGCATCGACTGGAAGTATCACAGTTACCTCTAACCTCTCCTGTCTTTCGTCGCGTGCTCACTGCGGCCACAGAATACAACGTTGCAATGTTTACTTGGTAATATCAAGTGTTTGATTACAGAAGCTATATATTAGTTAATGCTATGACCTTCGAAAAAGCCCTAATTTGACGTCTATGAAATTGAATCACCAAGAAACTACTAATGTCGGGAAAATGTTACCTGTTGTACGCCACTTCTGCGCGTGCTCTAATGAATATTTTGTTTAATTAGTGCCATATATATAACGGTCTCAAATACAGTGCGATCAGGCGGTGCAACTCCATTTGTTTCCAATCTGGCGACAAGACGTAAATATCGCTTTTGGGCTAATTGAAATATAGCTCCAAAATTATTTTTTTAGTTTAATATTTTAGCTGTTTTTTCATTCATTTAATATTTCAGCTGTTTGTAGTTTGTAACGATTGGCCTGCTTTTTGACCAATGATTTATTTATAACGATATTAGTATTATTTTTGAAAGGTGATATGATATTCCAGGTGTATCTGTGGAGTAATTGGAAATGTTACTATCAGAAAATCGAGTTTTGCGACAAAAAGAAAAATATTACGGTCATGCGCATTTTACACAGCTTTAAACCTTACATATATCGATCAAATAGAACGTTCGACATCGCAGTCGAATTTAAAAGAAAATCTCATTTTAATCAATTTGAGTCCTATATTGTGAGTATACATGTTGCTATTATATTCTGCCATCCACTGGCATATTACAAAACTAATCTTGATACCATTTCGTACGATAAATTGTTAAACAGCTTGCCATTTTGTATTCAAATTCTTCAAAGTTCCTGAAGACTGCGATGGGAAAATTAAGCATTCCATAAAGATTGCCATAACTCTTCTTTTTTCTTTTTACATTACCATTGGACCATAAAGCAGCGTGACTATAACAAATAAAAACGTATAAGTATATACTACACGAGGTGTCATAATTTTACAGTTTAGGAGTATTTAAATATTAGAACAGGCAGGAAGAACACATAAGGAAATAATAGAAAGAACAGCAGCAGCAGGGAGATTATTTAACAGTACAAAGACAGGTTTCCCAGGAAATAACGAAATCCAAAAGATATAAGAACACAGGAATTTAAAAAATGATCGTCCCTAGCAACACAAAACGTAGTAATAGAGAAAAACCAGAAGAGATTGTATGATGAACATATGGAAAGGATAGATGAAAATAAGATAATTGCTTAAAACTTATGAAGTCCAGATCAAATAAAAGGACAGGTAGATCAAAGCCTTAAAAAAGGCAAACGCAGAAATTAGAAATGCGACTCTAATACGAGGGAAAAAACTTATATATATGTTCCAAATAAATCAATATAGAGGAAAATGGAACGATATGTGGATGAGAGGCTATCGAAACTAGTCGCCTACCTCATGCTTTACATTCTAGGTAGATAGGCAAAAATATTAGATAGATATAGATAGTAATATCCGTTCTTTGATATGTTTGGCGTGGTTTAACTTGGTTGGATAAAACAACAATATTGCGAATTTAAAATTCGAATCTTATTTCAAACTAAAATTTTTATAATAAAATTTTACCTTAATTAGTAGTAACACAGTAATAAATTTCTATTTATCAAAAGCATTTAAGTATTATTATAATTTTAAATAATCCCCTATATGGAACTAATTCAATTAACATCTTTTAAACGTATTAATCAAATAGTGTATATCTGTTGACACGTTAACCGTAAAACATGTATGAAAAATAACATGAAAACTATATTATATGTTACAACTAACACTATAGGGAAAATGATGAAGGGGCGACAGTATTTAAGGCACTATTCACCACTTCCACCCTCTGTCCTCAATATTAGCTGAGATAAGCTTGGCGAAGTCATTCCCATTTTGGCGTGTAAGAAACCAGGAGATATTTCTTTTTACGACTATGAGGAACATTAGCCGAGAATCCGTTGTCGTTAATGGTACTTCAACTGGGGTTGATACAATGTAACGACTGCGAGAAGAACAAAGGGAAAGGTGGTTGGATGAGAATGTCTTTTCTCAGGAGAATGGAGCGACTATGTTACAAGACCGAGCTTTGACAACGTCTATTGTTCAATAATGACTAAGAGAATAGAAGTAATTCCTATAAAGAAGAGCAGTGTAAGATTACGTGTTCGTTAGCTTGAAATTATATTATAGATCCTATATGAAAAATATTGGTTAGTTACTTTATTTAATACCATTTTAAAACACCTTCTTAAACAACATTTAATATTATGTCTTAATATTTCCTAACTATTTTTTTTAATAATATAATTTAGTTTATATATAATTACCTAGCTAATTGTAGTTTTTAAGTATATTACCGGCAATGTTATATTGCTGCTAACTGAATAATAAAAAAGATCAGATATTAACACACCATACTAATTGATTTTAATTCACAGTTTATTCTTCTCTAATTCAATCATACATATTTGTTATTGGTAATTGTGTTAATTTAATTTTGTAATTTGATATCATTAATATACTTTATTTTTATGTAATATTACAATTAAATATCTATAAATAGGATTATATTAGCATACACTCTGGGTGTCAGAATTAAGGAACAAAATTTGTTTCTTCTCCCTTAGTTGTCAATAAAAACGCAAAACGCATTAACAGATTTGTAAACAATTTCATCACATTTGACATTGAAGTTATGACTAATTTTCCATGAAGTTAACATCGTTCACTTTTCAGTTCATCTTGTTATTTAGGAGCCGTATTGAATCGAGTTGCATAACGGTAAAAATATAGTCAGAATTTTAGTATTTTACTTTCTTATACATAGTATAAGAAAGTATTGTGATGAAAATTTTCGACCTCGAGATTTTTGCAGATGTCCACGTTTTGATGTCCCCTGATACCGAAAAAGCGGTTTTTAAAAAATGTCTCTCTGTCTCTCTCTGTGTGTGTAACCACGATAACGGTCAAACCGCTATATGTATCAATTCCAAATGTTATATTTACGAATATAATCTCCCTCTTGAGATCTGATTAGATTTTCAGTAAAATCGGCAGACCGGAAATAGTAGTTTATTTCAGTGAAAAAATCGAATTTTGCCAATTATTCGTCAACTACTAAGTTTAAACAAATTTGTAAATAATTCATATATACTCAAAACTAAATTTGAGAAGAATTTTATTAAAAAAGTTTTTCGAAATTCTTACCGGAAGTAGGTCTTTTCTCTTATCGAAAATCAGTTTTTTGCGAATATTTCGCAAGTCATGCTTTTTTAGACAGGTTTACGAGGTTACGAGTATAAAAGAATTTAGAACTTAACCTTTTGTATAAAAAAAAATTCAAAATTAGGACCGGAAGTAACACTTTTACTCTTATCGAATAGCGATTTTTGCAAATATTTAGTAAATTATGCATTCTATATATATTTGTCAAGAGTACAAAAGCATTTAGAGTTGGATTTGAAATATTTTTGATATAAATAAAATTTCAAAATTCGGACCAGAAGTAACACTTTTACTCTTATGGAATAGCGATTTTTACAAATATTTCGTAAAATATGCATTCCATATGTATTTGTCAAGAGTACAAAAGTATTAATAAAAAGTTGGAGTTGAAATATTTTCTGTATAAATGAAATTTCAAAATTCGGACCGGAAGTAACACTTTTACTCATCGATTAGCAATTTTTGCAAATATTTCGAAAAATTATGTATTCTATATATATTTGTCAAGAGTACAAAAGTATTTAAAGTTGGATTTGAAATATTTTCTGTATAAATGAAATTTGAAAATTCGGACCGGAAGTAACACTTTTACTCTTTTCGATTAGCGATTTTTGCAAATATTTCGAAAAATTATGTATTCTATATATATTTGGCAAGAGTACAAAAGTATTTAGAGTTGGATTTAGAATATTTTTTGTATAAATGAAAATTCAAAATTCGGACCGGAAGTAATACTTTTACTCTTAGCGAGTAGCATTTTTTTGCAAATATCTCACAAAGTATGTATCCTGTAGAGATTTATTAAGGGACTGGAAGTACTTAGAATAGGATTTTGTATAAAATAATTTTTAAAATTGTATGATTTGAAACGCTCATACGTATAAGAAAGTCGTGTGGTGGCCACGCCTCATTTTTTTCATTGTGATGCGATATTTTTTGCACTTTTTCCCTACATTCTGAAACCAAATGATGCAGCGCTGTAAAAGACAAGATAACACTAGGTATACCAATTTTCAAATTCTATTATAACTTTTTTATGTAACGTATTTGTTATGTGCCTCATCCATCATACGAATTTTTGTATTATTCTGTTATTTCTTGGCTTTAAACATAAATGAATCGAATTATATATGTATAAGGCAAACGTTGCAGTGTTGGAATATATCATTATTGGGATATAAATAGAGCTTTTGATAACGGTGACTTATTTAATTACATTTATATTGTTGTAAGGCAGTGGTTCTAACCAGCCCTGCATATTTGAATTCAAAACTAATAATACTCTAAATAGCTTTCATTCTAATTGCTTTATGATATTTGTTCAAAATAACATTAAATATTAGAAAAGCTGTCAATTATTTCGTAACAACCATCCCATTATTTGATGTTTCCGATATTCATTTCTATATTATTGGACAAAATGTTAAGTTCTAGAACATAATTGTTGTCATGTTGCACTAATTCCCATTCATCTTGGAGTTAACTCTAATAATTATCTATTAATACTTATATGTAATAAATTTGATATGAAGAAATTGTCTTGATAGCGTATGCCTAGCATCTAATCCATTAGCCATTATTATTTATATTTATAGATTTTTCAGTAGCTTGTAACAAGTCTGAGCAAATAAAATAAAACCTTTACATAGTTGGAACTCTTAAAAAAATATAAACATGGACTTATCTACATTTCATGTTGAATTAGTTAAATATTTGCAACAATTTTAATGTGGCAAACAAAAAGCATTCACTACATTTCCCATGTTTATTTTACATTCCGCATTTGAGATAAGTAAATAAATAATATTTCCATATTTATTTAGTTTTCTGTGTAAGCTGCACTTGCTTCTGATAAGAAAGATGCTATTTTATGTTTTGTAAATAGAACAACCTAAGAAAATACTATCTAACTTTTCTAAAATAATGTATAATAATAAAAATAATATATTTTTTTAGTTTTATGAACTTCGCCAGTTATTATCACATACTTGCATAGATTTTCAGCCACCTTCCGACAGCATAAACTAAGAAATGCATCCAAAATGAAGAAGACTGTAAGTGTTTAACCTCAGAAAGCTGAGACCGAAGAATTTGAAATTGATAGAGGAGTAAGGTAGGGGAAAAGGTTATCAATAACACTGTCAAGAATAGAATAAGAGATGGGCAATTTCTTGTGATAATATGTTGATCACAAAAATTAGAATATCAATGATTGAAACATTTTGTAAGGGAAAAAGTAAGTCTACAGCGACTATTTCGGATGATGAAAAAAGAAATTATTTGTACAATTTTACAATATTCCTACGAAAGCTCAACAATTTGCTGATGGAAAAGTTGACAGAATTTATATAGTGCACAAATATGTTGAGACAATAGTGTTAGCTTGCAAAATGTGCGGAAGTTTTTCATACACTAAACTTAGTGGTAAAAATATATAGATTTCAAAATTTGGTGGACATTTTACTACAAAAAATAGTTAATGTCGAAATTCTGTTATCCGTACCAAGAAGTTCAAGTAAATCTTTGAACGTTTGAAAGTACCACTACTTTCTGTTTGAAAGATTCTTGGAAAATGATTAATATCTACAAGAACTTACATAGTCGGTCAGCACGGAATAGAAAATGTGGTGATTCCATCTAAATCAGATTTTCCTGAAAAATGTATACCTGATGAAGCAAAACTACAAAACATTGGAACATTATATTACCATGGCATGACTTACTCTTGCAACATTGATAATTAACAACATCAGAGATATACACTCTTTATTATTTTTCCAAAAAGCTGTAATCAGGGATTCAATTGTAAAAATAAGTACACATTAAAATTCCAAAACCCGACCGGACGTCAAGAATCTGGCATAGCCAACATTTGCAGACTGTGGATTTTAGAAAAATTAGAACACAAGAGACGAGAAACAACGAAAAGCAGTGTGAGGTGATTCAGGTAATACCACATACATAGATAACCTGTCCTGTGAAATATTGGTAAAGAAGCAACCAGTAACTGTAATATAGTATTTCTTTGTATTCAGGTAATACCACATGTTAATTCAACTTAAATGTTTATTATTTTATAGCTAACAGGCCTTTTATATACAATAAAGCAAGTCTATATAAATAAAAGAAATTTTTGAACGTCTTTTATACCCGTTCTCCGCTTATCTCTTTCAATAAATAAAGACTTCACGGTACAATTTCTGCTGCCCGTAATAAGATCATGATGGTAATCTGAACAAAGGAAAATCACATTCAGACATATTACGATTTCATCCCTGTTGCACACACACACGCACGAAGACAATGGATCCCATAGGGACGCTCGATACGAATCGACGGAGGCCCTAACAGTTTCTGCAGGACCCCCACAACGACCATTGTGTCTTATATTTCAAAGATAGGGATCGGGTAAGAATACGAGTGAAGTTTTTCTCTTTTCTTTTGTGTAGTGTTTTTGCGATAAAGGAGAGCGCTTGAATAGAATACTAAAGGACACGACAGAAAAAAGAAAATAGCAGAAATGAAAACATCCGCGTGTTCGAATATTGTTCACAATGTTTCAGGATAAAATGCCAAATGTGACTAGAAAACCAATATTTCCGTCTATAAATTTACATCTAAAAATAAGAAATAAATTTCCCGCAACCGCAATTTTATAAAATAGTACTTATGTTTAAATACTGAAATTGATAACGCTAGGCATTGAGACATTTTTATACATACCAACAGTAAGTTGTATATTATTATATGAAGCAAAAAAAAGTAAAAAGAAATCAGGTATGATGCAATTACCGATTACCTACTGGTTTAACTTGTGAGAGGGATCGGAAAAGAAAGTGTTCATAAATGGCGGGGCAAGGCGAATTTGTTGCTTATTGCTAGTCATAGTAGAATCATACTTTTTTAATATTACACTGAACGCAATATAAAATTTATTTGGTGCGTGTAAATCAACAATGAATATATGCCTTTTATATTGGTGGCGGAAGGCAGCTAAGAATACTAAAAGTGAATTAACTACAAAATAAAAAGTAATGCTTGAAAGCTACGAGGAAAGAATTGAACAGGAGAGAGTCTCCTTAATAATAATATATGTCCAAAGTGGTAATTCAATATGGCCGACGCAATGCATAGGCGTGCATAAATATTTTGTATAGGGTATATGTACACTTCATATGCTCTCGAAAATCATTTAAAATAGGTAGTCTAATAATAATTAAAGTAATATCGTGGGTGCATTATTTTTTCAATCCTCTTATTCTTTTTAATATAGTAACATTTATTCTAACTGTATTAAAGAAAACATTAAAAAAAACATGCCTAGAATATGTATGTTACGCCACTGAACACATAATCAAACGTACCGGATATATGACAAGTTAATCAAAATAGTCATTTTATAAATTATGATTGGTCAATATTGCTATAACTGACCTTCCTTAAAGTGGTAACTTCCGTCTAAATAATACCTATTCCCCCACCACTTTATTATCTCTCCTGTTCTATTCTTTCCTCGTAGCTTGAAAGCAATAGAAATAAAATTATTTTATGAAAATAACTTTGGATGTTGTTTATGTAATCATTACATTGTAATTTTTAAAATAAAAACACAACAGAAGAGTTTGTAGATGGTTATTACGTAATATCTTTAATCGATAATTAATTATTCCCTATATAGTCCAGAAAAGTGTTAACACGGAAACTTTTAAATATGTCGTGTGGTGATATATATACATATATATATTCAGTTTCCTTTCGTGGTTTAGCGGCTGTAAAATGAACTCAAAAAAACACAATAAGAATTAAAACGTTTCGATAATATAAATATTATCTTTGTCAATTATTTAACACAAACTAACTAAATCAAACATTAAAACACCAATAACTATTAATAAAACTGTAACATATATTTGACAAATATTTTTGTGACAAATATATTGGCGGCAAATATATGGTACAGAATAAACAATATTGGTGTATCCTAGACGACCCAGAATACTTAAAATGAAGCAGACACAATACAATATATTAAATTATTGAATGGTATGCTATTGCCAAATTATTAATTTCTGTTCGGTCATTTACTGCATTATCATGTTATTTAATTTGTATGAGTTCTAGAAAGTTTCTAATTTTGTTGTTATGTTCTTCACATAAAATTGTTGTTTCATCAAATTTAAACTTATGTTTTGTAATGTTCATATGTTTTTTTAAAGCCGTAATGTTTTTTGCGTATTTGTGTCCATTTAGTCTTTCCGATAAATATTGTAGGGTTTGACCTATATATACACCATTACATATATCTATACATAATAATCTTTATTAACATTTAAGGAAGTTAAGGAAATATGTGGATGTGACACATTTCGAACCTTTAAGAAACTTATACGACAACATCAAAACCTAGCAAGTATGAGGAATCGTCAAATCTTCCTACTCAAATGTAAGAGTTTGAATCTAATACCTAAATTTCTAAATTTTAAGTTCTCGCATATAGTTTTCAATAATTCTAAATATCAAAATAAATTTCAGAACAAAGTTAATGATTTTAAACATGTTTGTATAAATTACCTAATATCTGATATTGTAATAGAAATACAGAAAACTAAACAACATGTTATTAACTTAGAAACGATATTAAAACAGAAACTAAATGATATACATTTCAAAAAAGTTCAGCATAAAATTGTAACGACCTATGAAAATTATTTTAGTAAAATTAAACAAAAACAACGCAAAAAACTTGAGAATTTAAAAAATAAATCAACTATTTCCAATAATACCAATAACAATATTACACATACTGAAAATTGGATTTGTAATTTAACAGATACAAAAATTCCTGATAATGTAGCTAAGGTTTTAAGCTTAGGTCCCAATTTTGCAATTAATTATCAATCAAACAACAAAATTCCTGTTGAAAATATAATTTCTAATATAGAAACAAAAATAAATAGTTTACCTGAAACTGACAAAATCACAATTAGAAGTAAAATAAACAATACCATTACAAATTTTAAAAATAATTCTAAGCATAGAGATACAGCCGAACAAATAAATCTAACTAAAAACATTAAAGAAAGTAAAGCATTTCTCCAAAACAACAAACATCTCATTGTCATTAAACCAGATAAAAGTAATAAGACAGTAATAATGAATAAAAAAGAATATAATGATAAAATGAACGATATGCTTAATGACAAAGACATTTACACATCATTAACAAGCAATCCAACGAAAAAGTTACAGAAAGAAAACAATGATCTCATTAAATCTTGGGAATCTAATTCATACATTTCACCAAATATGGCAAAATCATTGAAAATTAATAATTCTTTACCACCAAAAATATATGGATTACCTAAGTTACATAAAATGAATAATCCTTTACGGCCTATTGTATCATGTATTCAAAGTCCATTATATAATTTAGCTAAATTTCTATCAAATTCAATTACAAATATAATATGTGAAAATGAATATTACATAAAAAATTCTTTTGATTTCAAAAACTTTTTAAACAAGATCACAATAAATGAAAAAGACATATTAGTATCTCTTGATGTTGTGTCATTGTATACTAACTAATATACCAATTGAACTTGCAATAAGTACTACTAAGAAACATTGGAATGAACTTTCAAGAATTTACTAGTTTGCCGCAAGGAGAATTTATTAAAGCCTTAGAACTTACTTTAAACACTACTTATTTTCAATACAATAATGTCTTCTATAAACAAATTTTTGGTTGTGCTATGGGATCTCCAATTTCAAGTTCCATTGCACAGTTAGTATTAGAATATTTAGAAAAAGATATTCTTTCCAAAATTGATTTCATACCAGTCTTTTATAAGCGTTATGTTGATGACTGTATTTTATGTTTACCAGCAAACAAAGCTGAATATATTTTAGAACAATTTAACACATATCATCCAAAACTTCAATTTACATTAGAAAAAGAAACAAACAATGAACTACACTTTTTAGATTTAACATTAATTCGTGAAAATAATCAAATTTTAACAAAATTATATCAAAAACCAACTTCTTCAGGTAGATATTTAAATTATGAGTCTTACCAATCCATGTCAATCAAAAAAAGCGTTGTTATTTCACAAATAGGCAGAACACTCAAGCTAACAAGTTCTAAATATAGACCAAAAATCTTACAACAAATGAAAGACATATTAATGAATAACAATTATCCTTTGAACTTTATAAATTCCAATATTAAAGATAGAATAAATAAATTCTATAATAATAATAGAAATAATAGTCATTCAAAATCAACAGATATACAAAAATATGTAGTAATTCCTTATGTAAAAAATTTATCAGAAAAAATTAGTAAAGTATTACGCCCATTTAATATCAAAATTGCACATAAAAATCATAATAATTTAAGATTTCTGTTTAGTAATATTAAAGATAAAGATCCTTTCTTTAAACAAACACATGTAGTATACAAAATTCCATGTGGAGATTGTAATGGTGTATATATAGGTCAAACCCTACAATATTTATCGGAAAGACTAAATGGACACAAATACGCAAAAAACATTACGGCTTTAAAAAAACATATGAACATTACAAAACATAAGTCTAAATTTGATGAAACAACAATTTTATGTAAAGAACATAACAACAAAATTAGAAACTTTCTAGAACTCATACAAATTAAAAAACATGATAATGCAGTAAATGACCGAACAGAAATTAATAATTTGGCAATAGCATACCATTCAATAATTTAATATATTGTATTGTGTCTGCTTCATTTTACGTATTCTGGGTCGTCTAGGATACACCAATATTGTTTATTCTGTACCATATATTTGCCGCCAATATATTTGTCACAAAAATATTTATCAAATATATGTTACAGTTTTATTAATAGTTATTGGTGTTTTAATGTTTGATTTAGTTAGTTTGTGTTAAATAATTGACAAAGATAATATTTATATTATCGAAACGTTTTAATTCTTATTGTGTTTTTTTGAGTTAATTTTACAGCCGCTAAACCACGAAAGGAAACTGTTTTATCAAACGGCTACGAAAAGAACGCATTTTTAACATATATATATATATATATGTATTTAGTTTAATTTTATTGTTCTATAATTATTCCATTCGATGGCAGTTTATAGTGGTATGAAAACGTCGTCTTTAGTTCGTATTTTGGCCGTGTCGGTTGCCAGAATGATTCAACTATAGTCAATTCATGGCATCACTATATTTTAGATTACTCCGCTAGGTTAGGTTTAAGAATTAAATCTGGTGTGTCTAATTAGTAATGTTATCCTTTCTAATACACCAGTACTTTTTATCAGTAGGAGACACTGTCTTTAAGTATTTTTCCACCCATCGAATGTTATGCATCGAATGTTAGTTTTGAGTGTTTCCCAGTTTATTATTTAGTTTTCGATTAGTTAGTGTTCAGAATCTGACTGGTAATATTGTTAGAAAATAACTATTTCATATATATAAGTTTTCAGAATTAATGCTTTTTTCTATTGTGTATTATTAGTTTGTATTTTGTCGTTGCGTTTCACTACTTCTTATTCAATATTGGATAGTGTTTTGGTTCTCTTTCATGACAATAATTTGCAAGAAAAAACCTTAATGCCATAAGTTGCTTTAAGTCTATATTCATATACTTATATGTATAGATATATATATGATTTGGGTTTTGATTAGTCACTTATTATTATAGTTTTCTTTCAGTATTTTAAATATTAAATATTAATATTTAACTTTCCTCTTAAATACTCTCTCTATTTGGATGCTATAATGTTTACTTTGCAACGCCCGTTTTCGTTTTATAAAGTCTTCCTTTATGGCGCGCTGATTTTAAATTTGTTTAAATTGGTAACGAAAAATATGGAAGTAAACCATATTTAAATGTCAAGTACATACGTTTTAGTGCGTAACAACCATGTACAAAGAATATACACACACGCTAAGTTTTTATTTAGTCTAATTAACAATATAAATCATTAAACTGAAATAGATGAAAACTAAACATTACTTATGATCTTACTTTAACAATATACTAGAAATTAATGAAAGTTAAATTAGAAGGTTAAGTTATTTTCTGATATTTGTTTAAGTTATATTTATATTAAGTTTTCATCACCGTAAACCGATTCTGCACGTTACCTATTTACGATTAGCATGGAAATACCTATCGTTACAAAGCACAGGAAGTCAAATAAAAAAAGCAAAGTATTTCAACATCACTTCAATTAGTTTATGACAGATCTTCCGTCAAAAAAAAAAAATTAAGAAATATAAACACTCATTAAACCATGTCTATTTTTAATCTGTCTAATAATATTTTGTCCAAACATTTTCTCTCGACCTTTTTTTGTTTTACTTTACGAGCCGTCGCCTACTCGGATTAAAAAAAATGAAGTAAACGAACCGTTTTTTTTTTACTGTGGACACATCATAATCGATCGCCTTTTTTGCCGTCGTTATTCTGTCATTAGGATTTGACAGCAGATGGTAAGGGAATTCGGAGATGCCTTAAAAAAAAGAGGAGAAAAAGAAAAAGAAAGATACGAAAGTCGTAATCACATCAGTGTTGGACGACTTTTTGTATATCTGGGTTGTCATCAGTTAGATGGTTATGGAGAAACTCATCGAGTTCTCCTTTTTTTTTTTGTTGTTGTTGTTTGGAGAGCGGAAGAAGTGCCTGGAACTTGTAGTACATGGCAGGACGAGTTCGGCTTTTTTAAACTACCGCGCTATTATTGAAACTGCTTCCTGTATCACGTACCGGTTACAGAAGTGGTTTGTGTATTCATTATAATGATCCAGTTCAACAGCGAACCTTCTGTAATTGTAGAAATAGGAACACCAAGAAAGTATATACGTTGCGTTGATGTGAATTAGTCTTTTCGAACTAATTTTCTATATTTACTAAAAGATAAATGAATTATACTTTTAATTTAATTGCAAGAATAATTCATTTGGAATTAATTTCCAATTTATTCGGTTTGCAAATGAGGTGAATTAGAACATTATTATTTAATATACACTTCAGTGTACGAGGATGATTTAACGGAAAGAGAGACTCGTCTTTGAATATCTGTGAAAGAAATTGGTATTGTTTTCGAGCAGTATTTAACTTTTCAATATACTTTGACTTTTTTTGCTTAAAGAACGCGTGTTTGGTGAAAATTGTTAAGTGGATAAAACCGCTATTTGTGGTGCAATTCAGTGGATAAAACCGCTATTCGTGGTGCAATTTAGTACTTGTCTTTTAAGAAGATGAACACAACGTTTGACGTATAACGCAGTAAACATTGGGCAACGATGCTCTTTCGAAGGCTAAGTCGCTTTTAGACGTGGCGACGAGCAACACACGTCGACAATGAAGAAGGCCCAAGGCGTTTCATTCGGCTGGAATGGAAATGACAATAATATTTTGGGATTTGATGGAGAATAATTCTTATAGACTCTGGCAAAGAACCTAACTATTAACGGGATATATTATGTGCTGCAATCCTGGACAAAGTGAAAGTTGCCATTACGGAAAAAAGACTCGCCAATGAAGGAATGTGCATTCCATAATGACAATGTATCGTCACATATCAGTCGCATTGTTCACGAAAATTAGATGAGTTCAACCACCCTATTCAAGAGATTTAGCCCCTTCAGATTTCCACTTATTCCCGCTGCTTCTGGCCGGAAGGAAATTCAGTTGAAGGAAGTTATTGCTGACGTAGAGACCAGTATTTTAACACATTGTTTTGACGACCTTAATAGTCTGATCCAGCTATATTAATGTTAAACGGGCATAATATAACAAACAAGGTCGTTGCCGTAATTGAAGTGTTTAATTTTAAGTCTCACCTTCCTTAATATTCCTAATTGAATTGATACAAGGCTATGAATTTTAGATAAACAAATTCCCTCCCTAGGTAAGTTACAACACAACATGTCTCTTTGGAATAGGATCACAGTAATTTTTTAATAATAATCAATACAGGTATTGCATTCATACCATTGAAGGGAATATAATTTTCTGTAAATCACTTTTAAGTTTTGAGTATTTTTCATTGAACTAATTTCCATTCAAATGACGCTTTACCTGAACAGCAAATCACCTTGATTAAAGTTATTACGAACGCTTCCACGCGATCATGCCTTTCATTAATTCCGTAATTATTAACTGTAATAATATAAAGTGACAGATTGTGTGTAGTAATATACTATAATTTTGTTAATAGTGCATTGCTAAATAAATAATAATTTTCTTATTTCAGAAACAATTGCTCCTAGAATAAATAAATTTTGAAATTACAGAATCTAGTATGTAATTCTTGAAACATATATACTAGTCCAAGTACAACAAGAAGTACATCTAGCCCTGGTGCCTAATAATATGTCCAAAAATTACGTAATAGAAAAAGCTTTTGATTCGGAATCATTCAGTTGCTCATTATTTTTAATGAAATTGAAGTTCTGTTTTCGCCAATCGCTGTTCGAATAAGTATTCTACAACCCCTCCAAATCGAAAATTATTATTTGAGTTAAAGTTAAAAAAACTCCTCTTCGTTTATTATCCACTATTAAAGTACAATTAATATCAACCAATTTCATCAGTTTTGAGATGGAAGACTTGTAGAGTATGCTGTAAAGATTCAATATATGCAGTTCCTTTTTTCGGTAACTCTATTGGCATGCAAGATATTGTGGGGGGCATTTGTATGGAATTCCCCATAAGAAAATTAGGTAGGGACTACCCTTAATGTTAAAAGCTTACTAGTTTTTGGGCAAAATCTGGAAGGTAGCACTCCACTTCAGCATGAAGATTATGTCTCTAAACTATCTAATCAACTATTATTTTTTTTAAATGTAAGAAAGTATTATAATTTAGACAAATTGTGTTTTTTTTTGCAAATTAGAACTAAAACAACTATGTACGTATATAATGAGTAATCAGCACACCAGCTTTTTTTCTGGCCAACTTATTGTTTATTCCGTTTCAAGTGTTCAAGTTTACTCTTATATTTCAATTGATTTTTTATATCATTTTCTTAATTTTGTATTCTTCTTATATTTTGATCATATCTATTTTTAGTTAACAATTCTTTACCAACTTATTCATTCTATATTTACTATTACGTTTGGCCAAACCAGGATCTCCAAATCTATAAACTTTTGAGTTGCAACCATGTCGTCGTATTTTACGTTTCAAGTAACAACAGAAGAGGCAACACACCTGAAGATGCCTCCTAGAATAACAGATGAAACGTCTGCAGTAGAAAAGACGAGGACTCGATTTCAACCTAAAAGCAAGCAATGCTTAACAAAAACAGTAGAAAGATATGATGTAGATGTTTCCTACCCTACCATATTATTAGTTTTTCTGATTTTCTCCTATCTCATTTGGATTTCCCGATTTCTTGACTAAAATGTTTTCTACAGCACGCATTGTTTTCCGATTTGTGAACAATTCATTATTGCTTCACGTTGAAGATTCATATGCATACATTCCTTGTTTCAAACTCTTCAACTGTGTCACAGTTTTTCCATAAATAATCTCTTCGCGATAAGTGCTAACCAAAGGACATTTTTTCTTGGGTGATGCTCACATTCTTTAGAGAGCTATCTGAACAAACTATATTAAAACAAAAGTTCTTCTGGCTATTTATAGCATATACATACATACTTTCAGTAATACTTGTTTTATGATCATGAAAAATAGGGCTTGCTTTTGAATTGTAAACCCTAAAATCTCTATAATCCATTTCTATTCCACTAATAAAATCCTTATATGAGATATCTCATAAAATTTATGATAAAATATAAACATTCTACGTCAAAATAAGTACTTTATGAAAAGCTGGTATCAAAACTGTAAATATTTATGACTGCTAATTTCCTAAATTAATTAAATTTAATACTTTTCATGTATTTTAATATATTTCTACAGACATATTTAATTGACATTAATTGGCCAGTTAAAAACTAATACAATTCGTCCTACGACTTTATGTCCTCCATAGCCAACTTGACGGCAAATTTATTCAAACACACTTTGTTAATTATCAAACGCACGATGACAATTAAATTATTAGAAACAATAAAACAGTCTTGCGCAACGTACAATACAAATTAATGTCATTCTTCGAACATAACACTCAAAAATTGCAACTGAATAACATAATTAAAGTGGTATTAAATAATGTACGACTACTTAAGATAATTAGTAGCGATAAAGCAGTTGTTATTTTGAACATAACGATTAAAATCTGGCAATCTCAATTGCTACTGATACTTAATTCGACTAATTCAATTAATTAAAATTGAGATTCGATTTGAGATTAGTTTGTTTGAGTAGTGTAAATTGTAGTTACACATAATTAATACTCGCGTTCTTATCGCAATCAGCAGATAAAGTACAAACGTTTTAAATTACAATACATACAAAAATAATTACTAGTAGATATAATTTCATAAGTATATTTGACTAAACAATTTGTAAGCTCATAAGCCGCCTGTCATTGCTTTTTCATAAGTGGAAAATTTGTCGCAATTTTCCAGCGTCAAAAGTCATATGACAATAAAACTCCTACTTTTACAAGGTTTCCGCTATAGCACTCTTTTTATTTTATTATTTTAAAAATAAAACCTGTCATATATGACTTGCCTAACATATCCAACTAGCCAACTAATAATGTTCACACGCAGGTAGTTTTAACTCGGCAAGTCCCTCTCTATTAAGAAATATTTTCTCAACATAAAATTTTGTTCAGAAGCCTAGGTTGTAGCTGCAGATACATAAGTGAGAGTGAACAGGAGAGAGATAGCAGGTATCTGTTTGATTCTAATTTTCACGTATTTATGATGATGTATGGTATGGTTTTGCTGGTTTATTAGTTTGCTCTATGGTAAATATGGTGTTTCACAACAAAAAAAACGATCAAGTACATTTAACCAATGATAAAAGAGTACGTGGAAAAATCTCGTACATATAAGAAAATAAATACATACATATATAAATTAAAATTCATATACGCATGCATAAAATTGATGCACACTCTGTCCTGGAGTCCGATATCTCCCTGACGCGATGCTTTTGCATGGCAGATGTCGCCGAGATTTTCTCACAGGCATTGGTCATGCAAGGGGACGATATTTCGGGAGATTTGGAGCTCATTTGGCATTCCATCCAACCACGTTCGCACGTTGACGAGATCTAAGAAGATCGAAACACGTGTCCGTGTGATGGTAGCTGGAATGATAGACTCCAGAACAGATGTGCGTCCATTTTGAGCATGCATATATGAATTTTAATTTATATATGTATGTATTTAAGTCAATCAAATTATAATACAAAATCCAATTTCAGCGTCCTGCATATTAATTAAGGTTTTATTTTAGTATGTCCAGTTTTTGCTCTTTGCCTTGAATATTGAAAAACAACAAAATTTATTAAAAGTATAAAGCCTATTAAAAAGGGAAGAAATGGTTTACCCATTGAGGAAAAATACTATGGAGACGCTGTAAAGCATCTTTCCTCTACTCTCAAAACGAGAGCATTGGGTGGGGCTAAGTGTGGGACCAATATGGCTGTCTCATCTAGTCTGGACTACTCAAAATTATAACCTGTCATCCCACACCTGTCAGGCCCACACTAACCTATGAAATGTTATTCCAGACGAATTCTTCTTATCAACGCCGTCTCTGCTGTTGCAGCTACGTAGAGAACAAGAAACCATTATGTTTTTTAATATTTAACTTATTATATAACTATAATACACGATGCACTTAACAAACACTCCACTTTTTACCAACACTACCTGTTTGACGTAAGTGTAGTATCAATATGGCGAACCTGTACCCGGTTTGATCACGTGACGTCGTCTCCCTACCTATTCTTTCTTAATGGGTTTTCCCGACTTGATAAAATAACGGTGGTATTGTTTGTTATTTATCTACAACAACGTTAGCTGGCAACGCCTGCGTGTTGCATATCTGTTTCATACTTCTCACCTATACTACAAACTACGATTTGAACAATCAACGTAAATGCAGAACATTGATATTGGTTCAGAGGTACAGAATACACATGTCGCTTTTTTCTCTAACAAGCAGAAATTTCATTGATGCTTTCTTGCCTTCTCCTTATGCCCTTATACATAGTACACAATAAATTAATATATACGAATCTAAACTTCATCTTGACTTAGGAACTTCGTTGACAAATATTAACAAACTATTTGAAAACAAGGTCCCTGCGTCAAGATGAAGTTTAGATTCATTTTATACATTTCTTTAAAATATTGACTACGATTATTTAAAAAAAAACGTATGAAATTGAAATATTCATATTTTATAATCGCATGAAATGTTTATACTGTGTAAATTGTAAAAAATATTAATTGCACTTTATTAACGTTTCTTTATGGATTATATTTCACATTAGTGAAGGCTCTTCAAAGACTGCCCCCCCCCCCCCCGCGTCACTTTTCTGTATTCGGCATGAAATACTATTGCCCAAAAGAGCGCATTTTAGAGTTTCTGTAGTTTCTTTATGAATCGTACACGGAGGAATAGCTAGTTTGATATTTGTAGGAAGGTATACCGGTTGTGTAATGCAACACTTGATATCGTAAGTCCAAAATACATCAGAATTGCAACGTCGCGGACTGTATCCTCGCTCTCGCTACATTTAACGTTGAAGCATCGACTGGCAATATAGCAGTTATCTCTACTCCCTCCTGTCTTTCGTCGCGCTCCCAGTACGGCCAAAGAATACGACGTTGCAATATTTACCCGGTAATATCAAGTGTTTCATTACACAAGCTGTATAAAATTATATAGTCAATTGTACTGTGGCGATATCCTCACCATAGTTCTTCCAGTATCGAAGACACTGTCAGATTATTGTTTCATGTAAGACGGAGGAACACTAATCATACTGAACGATAGAAGCAGTTTCATTCCACTAGCTTTGTATATCCCCTATTTTACTTTTTCTTTAGTCCCTATATATCTTTCGAATTATTTTTCTATCGTATATTCTTAATTTTCCTTTATTAGTGTGCGTTGGACTTAACAATACTCTCTATTTCATAAAAACTATTTACTTTTTTCTTATATGTTGTGTACTAAAACAATTCTCCGTAATTCAAATGAAATTGCTTATAATTGGAAATAGACTAGTATAGATATATATACACATCTGTAACAATCTCTAACACATTCCTTTTCTATAACGCAACCATTTATCTTCATACCAAATTCTTAATCATGTAACGATAAAATCTAGATCGACGTGTTTCAAACATGTTACATCAGGAGTTGTCTGTCTACCTCTACAAGACGCGATGTTTCTGACAAGGTGCGTAAACAACTTTTCCGACTATAACGGATTGTCATTTGATAGACACGACATGACTACATGAGGTAGCAACAATGATACAAGTTGACTGGGCAACGGACGCAAGTTTTAGGTGTCTGGAGGGGCCAGATGTCGTCGGCGGCGGTGGTTATTTTGATCGTGACAGGTTGTCTCTGTCAACACTCGAGAAATGGTACTACTGCGCGCTAATTATTCGAGCACATAAAGGATAAACCCGTTAAACACAAGTGGACCGATCACTTCGGAGGTCTTTAAGCCGACGAGTCTGAAGTTCGAACAATGTCGAGTGCGAATGTGAGAACAGCAATTGACCCAAATCGATGATGATTTAAGGTGAAAACTGAAAGAACTTAACACATTTACTAGACTTAAACTTATTTTTGGAAACCTATTTTTTAATTATTAAGCAAAAGATATACAGTGCAACAGCAGAAAGAAAGGAATATTTATGCTGGAGCCTTTATAATTTGTTCAGTAGTACGGCAAAAGCTTTTGGTAAATTATAATTAATACACCTTACCCAAATTGTGGCAAGAATTCGGTAATATTTACTATTTTACGAAGCTGTCAATGTGATATGGGATGTCATCAATTTGTGGTAACCGATCTCTTTTATTTAAAACTAAGACAGAATTTTCTCCTTTTATGGTAATGTAAACATATAATATAATAGAAACATGTCAGAACAAATACATTAAATGCAGAAAGTATGGGGAATCGGTATCTTTATAATTAATATTACAAACAGGTGTCCCACCGAAAACGAAACAGACTGAATATCTCGAAGGAGAAACCTTTTTTGAAAAAACGCAAAAACAGGTCGATTTTTGATGCAAGGAGGGCACTCTTCCATCATATCTTCAACTGTGATACGTCATTATCCTCCCCTCCATCACTCTAACCATTACAGTTTAAATAGGGAAAGTACTAAATACGATACATCATTGAAAAGGTAATTGTACGGAGAATTCAGCAAAGTGATTGTTGGTTGCGCTATTTTTGATTCTTGCGCCCTCTAGCGGGATAAAAAACGGTTACGTATTCCAAACCTAATTTTATTAGCAACTAAATACGTAATATTTTTGACATCATTGTCAAGTACAGACTGTCAGCGTCTATTGTAAACTAATTAAGTTCGTAGTTTCTAATATTAGAGCTCTGTAAGGTTTTTCAATTATTTAAATTAATATTTTTTCATTTGTGCATTAAATTGCTACTAAAATTAGCTTTGAAATGATGTGTCACATTTTGGAATACGTAACCGTTCTTTATCCCGCTAAAGGGCGCTAAAATCAAAAATAGCGCAACCAACAATCACTTTGCTGAATTCTCCGTACAAATTACCTTTTCAATGAATGATGTATCGTTTTTAGTACTTTCCCTATTTAAATTGTAATGGTTAGAGTGATGGAGGGGAGGGGAATGACGTATCACAGTTGAAGATATGATGGAAGGGTGTCCCCCCTGGGATCAAAAATCGACCTCCTTTTGCGTTGTTTTCAAAAAAGTTTTCTCCTTCGAGATATTCAGTCTGTTTCGTTTACGGTGGGGCAGCCTGTTATAGCTTCTTGGTTAATGGTGAAAGTCTAATTAGTAACAATCGATTTTTTTCTGTGACGGGAAAAAAAGTTGACATTTTATCCTTCTTGACAGGTAATAAAATGTCACTTTATCAACCCGGGCGTAAAGTGTTACTTTTTGCCCATGGGAAAAAAGTTCTACTTTTTGCCCGCTTAAATTGGCAGGTTTCCATAGCAACGCAGGTGTAATGTCACTTGAAATGTCACAGCGATTGATTTTCTGACTTTAATATAAAGTATTTACTTGTTTTTTCAATATTAAATCGTCGTTTTTCCCATCACAGAAAAAATAGTGTATTATACACGGGAAAAAAATTAGATTTTAGCTCTCGGTAATTTATCTCCCTCCGCTTCGCGTCGGGAGATAAACCTTACCTCGAGCTAAAATCTAATACTTTTTTCCCTTGTATAATAAATAACTATTTTTAACGGCACTTTATGTTTTTTTAATTGGTTAGTATTTTCGCTTTTTCTACATGTGAAAATTTCTTAGCAAACACGTATTACATAGCTGCGAAAATGATAATTTAAATAAATACTTATTTCTTCACTTTAATGATAGGTTCTTGAGTCATTTTTACAGTACAACATACATCTATATATTTTACTTTATTCTTTAATAGTTTAGTTATTTTTAAAATTCAATAATAATATACGTACTAATTGTACAATTTAATTTACAAAAGTTACAAGCCTAATAATTAATTGGTTATAATTTTTAAATTTTCTTAATAATAATTTCTGTAAATTTGTAAAAATCTTCTGTCAAATGACCTTCATCCCTTTTTTTCTCTACATTCATTCTTTGCTTATAAATTTTCCATATTCTTCCTTAAATTAATCACTTTTAAAATGACAATTTATATTGTTGAATTTATAGCATAAATGTATTAAACCATTTCACTATATACTTTTCATTTTAGTTTACTTTTGTCATAGCATATCCATCGAATGATTTAAGTTTTTCAATTGACACTTCGCAAGACGACTGTATTCATGTTACAATCCTGATCCATTGCAACTTCACTATAACAAATTGTCCCAGGATTAACTCTTATTTCCCTAGTTTAATTTTATAATCCGATGTTTTATTCGAAATGTAATGTATATTTGTATTGTGTATAATATTACATAATTTTGATTTCCAATAAATATATATGTAATTCTGAAAACAAAGTTACTTACATTTAATATTTCCCATCTTAAATTACTACACAAATCCTATATAATTCTTGATAAATCATGTACAAATATATTTTGATATACTGGCTTTAACTCTGAAATAAATACACTTAAATAGTTCTCATATTACTAAAATATGTAACATACTTAGAAAAACTACCTTTCATTGTAACTAATAAGAACTGTATGTTAGGCTTAAAGTTTTAGCAAACTGTAGTATATTTTTGGGTTGTATAACCACCTTCTTGGCTGAGTGATAACTACACGGTATTTGCATTATCTTTGATTGATTTGAGATTTCGAATAAATGTTACTTAAAAAATGCACTTATTCTAGCGAGTTCTCTGCCGTAGTAAATGGATATGGCCTACTTAGAAAACACCATGAACTTATGTATTAACGTCTATGTATATGTACAACTTTTAATAGATTTTAGAGATATAAGATGAATAATATACATAAAATTTCCCACTGTAAAACTTCTTAAACTTGAGTGTTGCCGTGTCTCAAGAAAATTGGAAAGAAACATTACTAGAAGTCAACAAAGCTATAAAAGTATCTTTCGTTCACCCCCTTCCTTTCCAACCATACACAGATTACGGATAGTGAAATGACATCCATCCAGGAAGATATTCCGGCATAATAACACAGCCCGTCACAATTTTGATACGATAAATCCGATCTAAGAAGACAACATCGTCAACCACTTAGGTAAATTGCTTCGTATATTACCGTTTTAGGGGATTGGTGGTTCAGGAAGGGATGAGTGTGACATCTCCCGTCACCCGTCCCATCTTCCATGTGATAGCCACCCGTGCATGATGTACCTACATACGTCGACCCAAACTTCCCCGATCAAAACCGAACCGTATTTTAGGGACTCTTCTTCCGAATCACGCAACATTGCTCGCACAAAGGAAAAGTCTCTCTTCGGACGGGAATTACTATATCCTCGTCCTTTTTTATACTAAGACGTACACTTTGATATGCGCTCCCGGGCCTTCTGCGATCTCCTTTAGATTATTCATGAGGTCGTCGCTTTTGCTGTTCTCGAGTGGAATAGTAGGGACGATATAGGAAATAGCTTTTCTTACATTTTACGAGCAAAGCCATCCATGTCAGAGGGGGAAACTGGAAATGAACATTTTTGACGTAGATATAACTAAGCAATATAGGTAGACAGTTTTATTTATATGGAAATGATAAGTAGAACGTACAATAACAACATTATTATCGACCATGAAGTATTCACAGTAATATCTTATTTGCTTTTATAGCTAGTCATGCAACTAGTACATGTATATGTAACTGACACTTTATGGACGAGTCGAGTGAGACGAGCGCGGCCTAAATAGGAGAAAACTTCGTAAATAACATTATACAAGAGTGTCAAAGCTTGTATCTTTTTTTATCATTTTGTTTTTATAGTAAGACCTGCGTATTTATAACATTCTGTAGCGATTTCTTTACATTTTCATCTTTTGTATATATGCTTTTATTGTGTATAATACAAGCGGAGTAGGCTATCGTGATGTATGACGGCGAAATTTTCGCTGTAGGTATTTACACTCTTTTGACCTAAAGCTCCAGGTCCGTAATTATTAGTTAAAGTCGCTTTTTACTTTCTTATACGTAGTATAAGGAAGTATTGTGATGACGAAAATGTTCGACCTCAAGGTTTTTGCAGTTGTCCACGTTTTGAAGTCCCCTGACACCAAAAAAGTGGTTTTAAAAAAATGTCTCTGTGTGACTGTGTCTGTGTCCGTGTGTGTATGGCCACGATAGCGCTCAAACCGCTCTAGATATCTATTCCAAATTTTGTATTTACGTGTATAATCTCCCTCTTGAGAGCTGATTAGTTTTTCAGTAAAATCGATAGACCGAATTTTGCAAATATTTCGTCAATTACTAAGTTTAAACAAATTTATAAATAATTCAAATGTACTCACAATTAAACTTGAGAAAAATCGTATTAAAAATTTTTTTCTGAATTCCTACCGGAAGTAGGTCTTTTACTCTTATCGAAAATCAGTTTTTTGCGACTATTCCGCAAATCATGCTTTCTAGACAGGTACATTACGAGTATAAAAGTATTTAATACATAATTTTAAATATCTTATAAAAAAAATTTCAAAATTCGGACCGGAAGTAACACCTTTACTCTTACCGAATAGCGAATTTTTGCAAATATGTCGTAAATTATGCATTTTGTATATATTTATCAAGAGTGCAAAAGTATTTAGAGTTAGCAATTTTTTTTGTATAAATTAAATTTCAAAATACTAATAGTACTTTTACTCTTAGCGAGTAGCACTTTTTTATAATATCTTGCAAAGTATGCATTCTATAGGGGTTTATTAAGAGAATAGAAGTACTTAAAATAGGAATAGGATCGTGTGGTGGCCACACCTCATTTTTCTTATAAGATTTGACGTAAAATGTAGAATTGTGGCTTCTTCTACCGCTTATATTTAATACATTTAAATATCCGAATTATTTTCTTTAATAAAAGAATGACTTTTTAAACTTTTCTTTCGGCTATATCATTTTCAGAAAATTTGCTGAAAATTTAGTCAATGATCATTAAATTTATGCTACATGATCAGTAGATTATGTTGAATACGTTATTGTTATTGTATATAATGTTAGATTGGTGTGCGGTAACACAATGACAATTCATTTACTCTATATACAGTAATTATGAATGCAGATACTAATTCTCTGTATTATAGATAATCTCGTGAACGTTACTAATAATAATAATACTTTTTACCCAACAGTAAAAAATTTGTAAGGCGAACACTGGAATATACAATAGATGTACAGATTACGAACAAAATAATACTAGTTATTTATGTATCAAGTCAGTAAAGTGATCCTTTATCGAACGAGTCTGGTTTATGAGCCAAGTGAGCGAGGCGAATAAAAGACGAGTTCGATAAAGGCACTTTATTGACGTGGTGCATACAAAATTATTGCCAACCGCAAAAATTCGTAATTTAAAAAATAAAGGTATAATGACTTATGACATTTCATGACAGCGACAAACGATTTATGTTTAATGTCATACAATCGTGTCTGTGTTGACAGATATTAGCGGCAGTAAAGTACTTTATTATACAGTACTATAAAGTGTTTGCTTACCTCCTTAAAACGCTATGGTAACGCGTCGCTTTATTGACGGTTGGCGATAAAATAAATTACATATAAATCATACGTTTCAGTGAGAGCTACAAAAAATATCATTAAAATGCTTGTTTCCATTACGGCACATTTGATGTCGTGAACTCTTCAGCATGACAGTTTTCCTGCACGTGGAAGTAAAAAAATGGAACTTCACTTCCGGCAGAAAGCCGTGGCACGTTGAAATGAACCCAACAGATAGGGACAATCAATCCTGTTATGCACTAAACCATGTAAAAAGTTGACACGAGCAATCTCGCAACGTGTGTCCAATAGAACGAAATTATGCTCATCCAACAAAACTGCATGGTCAGTATTTCTACAGGGATAAACATCACTGGCCTTAAAGCTCAAGAACTTTACAAATCGTCTCTGGATGCTCTTCAATTTCAATTTATAGCAGACATAAATTGGATGCCAAACAATAGGAGCGTATTCTAGCTTAGTACGCACGAGCGAAAAAGTTAAATAGTGACTGCATTAGCAAGATGCCTATTATATCTAAGAATAAAACCAAGTGTACCAGAGGCAGAAGTGCATACATTAGTAATATGTTTGGCGAAGAATAAATGTCGATCATATAGCAACCCCCAGATCCAGTCAATGAGTTACATCCTTCTAGAATACTCCACAATGACATTGATTGATATTAAGTCCCAGATCATTGTGCTGACTTCATTCATAGAGCAGTAACTGAATTACAGAGCATCTGAAATAGTATCAGTACAACGGATAGATTTTCAAGTCGTCAGCCCATCACAAGAAAGCGATTCCAAGAGGTCATTAATAAATATTATAAAAAGTAGAGGACCCAAATTAGACACCTGTGGAACGCCGCAGCAAATTCAGCAGATTTGACTCCATTATAGAACACATAATTGATCCGTTTCCGTTACTAACATATTATATGAAACAAACAAACAAAAATACATTTATATTAACGTGTTAAGAGTTTGAAAATATATAAAGTGATATTAAAAAGAATTTGTACATATTTGGAAAAAGTATTGGGCATTGAATTTAAAATATCTTTTTCACTTGGTGAATTTTATATTATACAAAATTGTTAAATTCGTTTATTCGTGAGTTTTAATGTTTGATATTTTTATTAAAAAAATAAACCAAGCTACATACTGTGTCGGTATATCATAATAGCAAAGCAACTCTAGCCATGGAATTTAAAGTTGCAGATTCGCCAGGATCAAACTTTTTGGAGCTAAAGATATTGAAGGCTCAAACTATTGTTTGAGCCCTCAAATGATGACACATACTCGTAGATTTTTTTTTATGATTTATACATTTTAATGGCAAAAGTAGTGTTTTATATCTATATAACTTTTATTATAGTTGAGTGTTATATTCACATATTTAGACAACGAAAAATTCAATGGTTATTAATGCAAACCGCAAAATAATTTACATAAATATAATAATGAATCCATAATAGGTTTGATTTGGTTTGCTTTATAGACCAATAAGCTTAAAGATAGTGCATACGTATATGACATCGTATTTTCTGCGCAGATAAACGCATTTATTTTGCTGATACCAGCTGAAATTAAATGGAAGTATTTATTATTCATCAAACTTTAATCATTATGTGGTGCAGTCCATTCTGATAGTATTTTTCATCTTGAACCAATGAAATCGATAAACATCAACAACACTTCAACTATCTACGTTTATCAAATCATTAATTTTAATGGACTCTGTCTGAATTGCCTGCCCTGCCACGGAGTAACAACGTCGATCCTGTTATTTCTGTGCAGTTAGAATTAAGGAGATAACCAATTACACTTCTGCGGATTTACAAGGCGAAGGCAGTTCTGCGATTTATTTGTAAATTATTACGGCGTAAAATAATTGCATAAGGAGGTATTTTAATTCGATAAATGATACAGTCATTACGGATTGCTACCAAGAAGAAGCTGATTCCGACAAGATAGATTGCGTTCGGTGCACAGTTTGACCTTCGAGGAAAAATTAATTCACTATATATGCTGCAATTAACTCTGATTTATACCCGTTCTCATAGCTATTAGTTGAAATTGCTTTTTTTTGCTGTTCCCGTCATTAAAGAAACATTTTCTTAAGTATTATTTGCAACGTATGATTTTTATTACCTTTTCTGCTGGGTACCTTCTATTTATCTATAATCACTGAGTATACTCTACTACAAAACGTTAAGAGATTATCGTTATTAAGCAAAGGAAACAAGTTAGTTTATTTGGAATCATAATTATTTGGCCAATTAACTACTTGGATGCAAACGTGTATAATGGTTCAATAAAACAGTTCTTTTTCTACACCCATACTTTAATTGTTTTATTAGATATGCTGAACCTGTACTTTAATGATGTCCATTAAGATACAGATTTTTCATTAAGATACAAGTTTACATTCAATAGGAATGCGACATTCCAATATTCAATCAATATTCAATATGGCCATGAACTACATATCTGACAGATTTAAAATTAATTAAATTTGACAGTTCTCTGCAACTTACTAGTAAGTAGTTCAAATTTGTGCTTTTTTGAATATATAAAAAGTAAAAATTAGAGATAGTGACACTGAAATGTAAAATTTGACTCCACCAGACATTATGGAACAAGCCTTAATAGACACGAACAATTTATTACCAACTAAATTGGCAAAAACGGACGGAAAATTTTACTCTCACTTTATGAAATGGAACGTTCAAAAAGTAATGTTTTATTATGGGGTCGTAGAAAAAATAGTGTATGCAAGTCGCATTTAATTGCTATTAAGGCACTCGCCCTCGGCTCGTATCGTAATTTTCATACTCGTGTCTTAATAGCCATCATTAAATGCTCATTGCATAATATACTATTATAATATGGAATTTTTATTAAGAAATAAGTATACTATAAGTATAGTAAAATGGTCATTTATAGCCGTAATGTCCATCTTGCTTGGACAACATTCATGAACTAATTGGGGGGGGGATAGGACGGCATTATGTTCACGTTGATGTTCCGCGACGATGTGCAGTTGCCCCTCAGAAGCTTCATCACACAGTAACTTCTAACTTCGTCGTGTAAGAGTAAATATTGCGTAGATGAGTACATTACGATGTCCTATTGCATGTGTGTAGCCTTAATGCGTCAACTTCTAACGCCAATATCATTGAAAATGAAGAAGAGCACATAGCAATGTTATACCTCCCTATTTCTATTACGTGCCAACATGTTTGTTTTAGTATATTTCCAGAGACACGAATATGAATGGCATACGTCCATAAATATAAGAATTAAAATGTATATGTAGGTATATGTCATACTGCAAAAATGAACGTGGGTTGGCTTAAATTACACAAAAGTGAAGACGTCGTAAAACACATACTTTCTCAATCTTCAATTATACATTGGTTGTGCTTGATCTTCCTACTTAGTCTTATTTATTATACCGTACACGAATTGCGTGATATAACATATTATTTAAAGTCTCAACCCTTCAGAATTTAATTAACTTCTCTTCGCTTTCAAGAAGTATCTAGTTAGTCGTGTTTGACCCTTGATTTTTTAATGCGTACATACATATCTGCACACAGCAATCTTACAGAATATAAAAGCAACACAAAACACATTTTCTCGAATCTCATACACACACTAATGCAAACATATAATTATTACTGTTATTACATTCAGAAATAGACGTACACTAACAGCCAATAAAGCTGCACGTTTAACGACCGTTTTATTACAGAGAACTATTGAATTTCACATCGTATCCGCGGAGATTTTACGATCAATCGTAATGATCCGTCGTCGTTTTAGCTTTCATGGTGTTTCTATCCGTAATCTGGTCGTAAATTCGTCGATCACAGCAGCGCCGCCGGCGTGTTTCTAGTGTAAACCAAAATGTCTCACTTTTCAATCATTACTAAGTAAACCCATGTAAAGTTAAATAAAAGCTCGTGGAAACAAGCACTAATTCATAATCTGTAGGTAATGTATAATTCATCTTTTCCTGTGCTGAGTATTTTCAATTTCAGATTTTGAAATTATAGACCGCAAAAGGATATTACATTTATATTTCGGAGGGAATTGTATATTTGAAATTTGTCACTTTCATTCCTGTTGGTAGAATTATTGTTTTATTTTGTTTTGGTTTTGTCATTTTTACGTATGCATATTTTCGCAAGAATTTGTCTTATTCTTTATTTATACGCGCTTTGCAAATTATTTTTAATTTAATTCTAATTTCTCACCGTGGCGACATCTGTCGTCGGCGAGCACTTGTTATCGGCTAGCAGGTGCCTACTTTCCGGCTACTCAGAATTCATTTTTAGTCAAATGCTACTATTACGTGTTGTGGCTTTAAGATTTCTCTAATAATATTCCTCCTCTTGCCTCTGTGTTTAGTAGTAGTAATTTTTCTGAAACAATTATCGTCTGTTTCATTTTTAAATTACCGTAGAGCGGTCTGTCATTTATAAGTCGCGACGGCGTACTATAGTTAAGAGTGATGTCTCTGCCTGTCGAATTAGTTTCATTACAGAGTTTCGTAAATTTACACGTTATATACGTGGATGAAGTTGCAATAGAGGTTTAGATTTATGCCGTTTGTAATTTTGACGTATCGATCGATTTATTGAACACAGTCGCTGAAATTTTTCTGGTAAGGTTTTTGTAACTTTCTATTAATGAGTTCATTCTTAACGTGTGTCGTACCTCCTTTTGTCTTATAGCTTTCGGTTCCATGTCGAAATTTTCGTAAATTTATCAACACGAAGAGTGGACCACGTGCTGTGGCCCGTCGCCGTTTTGTCATATGTAATCTACTTTGATGTGTGTGTAACCCTTACCGAAGAATCAATTATTTTCTCCGAATCAGAGGCCTAGAATACCTTTCAACACACCTGGAGTTTTTATTTTGGGTTTTCGAGTTCTTCCCGAGTGCAATTTCCGAAAGATTTGGTCACTTAAATTATACTTGTTTTCAACTTAGAATCCTCAACTTAAGTTTTTTTTTAATCATAACTTGTCTTTAATCCAGGGGGGTACAATTTTAAATTTCCATTTGACCTTTTTATATTTCACCATTTCAACTTTTCTTTAATTTCTATATTCATGTTTTCTTAATAACAAATAGCACAACTTCTAGTAAATAAAATTGTTGTGTTTGGAAATATTTTGAGTTCTGTCCTGTCTTTTGCCTCCTGGATATATTTAACTGATTTTCACCTAGATTAAAGATCTTCTGGGGTGGGGCATATTACATCATAATAGGGGTGGCGTCCGAAATTCATACAGCTGCGGTTTTATTTAAGCCCACAGCCATCGCGACTGAGCAAGAGACAGTGCCCCTCTCCATCTTTGACATATGTACCTAAGGGAAGTGAAAGGTAAGGCATTCCTGAAGGAGTAAGCACAAAACTTTCGAAGCTTTAGTGTAATATTTTTCGGGTTTTGCCATTGTTTTAGCTTAGTCAAACATTTTATATTGCTAATAGTGCCGAACAGATGAATATTTTAGTTTTGCGACGGCGCCATTTTTCTGCACTCTTGTTGAACTTACTAGCTTAAATTCGTGAGGCGTGTAGCAAGGATATGAATCCGAAATCGTTCCATAATTCTTTTTTTTTGGAGATAACTATCAAATCGAATAATAATGGGTGGAGACTGTGGCTCAAAATCTGAAACAAAATACAAAAGGAAAAAAAATTAAAAAATCCCCAACCACAAAAATTAAAAAGATATAAAAAAAATCTATATACGTATTTCGGCAACTAAGTTTTCATCTTCAGTAGAAACCTGTAGAAAAGCAGAAAAGATTCGTAGTGTTTTTAGTTACAAAGAACATATTGCACTTTTCAGATACAACAAACGGGAAAAATTAAGCGTTGCTCGACATGTTTTCGACACAGGCTACGGTATGCCTGCAGATAATTTTAGATCAGTTAAAACTGTAATAATTTTATAGAATTAGACAGTTGTGAAAGTATTTATATACATAGAAACACTCTTTTCTGTTTTTCTATATGCTATTAATTTTTGTGTTCAAATGTTCTTTGGTACATAATGCATCCGATGCTCTTCTTTGGAGAAACGTAATAACCTCGCTTCTGGCAATTAATATCATCTTGTATCTACACCATTTGAAAATATACCACTCATAATTATGATAGAGTTGTGTTTCTTTTTATATAAAATTGGATTCTTTCAAGATTGCGTTACCTATCAATAATACCATAACTTTAAACTATATAAGTAACAAAACATTCATACGTAAAAAGACAGAGACATTCTATATTCAACACGTAATACAAAATCGAAATGAAAAATGACCATTGAATTATATCAAAAAATCATGAGGTAACCCAGACACGGAAAATCTATTGGTTCTATGTAAATGATGCTGTCCAAACATTTCAATTGTAATGCTGACAATTTAGGGATATCGTTTAGTGTTAACTAAAGTTAAAGTATAATACAGTAGAACACGGTTATAGCTGCTTCATCATTGGGGTCGACACTTTTTGACGTTATAACCGAGCGACGCTATTCAAGTGATGGACAAATTTCGAAAAACTGTAATTTAACAAATTGTTGTCATGACTAATCGGATACGTACCATACTTTATTACCTATTTTACATTACAACAAACACAAAACTGCACAAAAATCACATTAAGAATTTCTTCGGTAGCTGTTTATGAATCGCGTATTCATTCAAACTGTAAGTTATATGGTACTGTATTGCTAAATGTTTTATGAATTCTAATAAATGTGGTCATTGTTATTTCCTACAAAGTACCTCTGTAAATACGGAAATTCCCAGTAGTTATTGCCTAAATATGTACACACAAGAATTTGATGCCGTTATATGCAGTGTTTTTTAGATTGTCTACTATAGGTAATTCGAGGGACCAAGACGATTATGACGCTATACCCGAGTAGCCGCTATAATCGATGACATTATAAACAAGCTGTGCTGTATATATTAACATCAAATTAGTATTCATTTACAAGCCCAATAAATTCATGTTACAGAAACTTTCCTAAATCCATTCACAGGCAAGTGACAGAAATGTTGTTAAATCAGTTCAGAGTAAAGTTATAACTGGTTTATAACTGGTCAGGTAGACAAAATGTCAGTAGAAATACTAAACAATTGTTCGGAATCGTGTATTCTCAACAACACAATGCTTTCTGGACTATTTCAATAGTGTCCCCTCGAGACAAATACAGGTGGGCCAAATACTAAACACCTGGTCACACGCAGGTACGAACAAAAAGGGATGATAGCCGGTAGCACCTGAGAGTGAACGGCACGTGCTTCGAAATCGACCCTGTCGCTATACATGAATGAGATCGTACGAGAGTAGTCGAGGGGTGTGTTGTGAGTCATTCGCCTGCTTCTCTCTATATGTATATAATCGATGTTTACTAAGATGAATGGATTGCAGAGAGCATGTCTTCGATAAATGGATTTGACGTTAGGGGGATATCTGTTTCCTGGATACGAATTAATAGCCATTGTGTGTTGTCGTCGTGTGTTTGGGTTATAATGGAAAGTGTTTAAAGAGAGGTTCGAAGGATTAATATAGGGGTGATTATTACCTCTTGTTGCATATGCATCCTAACAATGGCAATTTACCTAGTACAGCTTAATGGCTATATTAGCGATAGTACTCACCTTAATAACGCAATTATTATTGTTTTAATATGTGGATTAGGATTCCTATTAGTTTGTATTTGAATACCTATTGTGAAAACAAATTTCATAGATTACGAAGAGTTTTATTGATAGTACCAGCAGAGTTAACTCTTAGTTTTAAAGCGGAATTCCCCGAAAAAAGTCATGGTTAGTTTATACAAACTGTCTTGTGTGTATATGTACAGACAGGGTTTCTGATAAAAACTGTTAGTAAGAGAAATTTGTTTAACCCTTCTGCATTGCTTGGGTCAAAAAAGTGACCCAATTTGGAAAATCTTTCGAAAAGAGTTCTAAAATTATGCGAAAAGCATTCTAAAATGATTCGAAAAGTATTCTGAAAGAATTCGAAAAAAAAAAAGATTCTAAAATGATTCGAAAAGTATTCTAAAATGATTCGAAAAGTATTCTGAAAGAATTCTAAAATGAATCGAAAAGTATTCTAAAAGAATTAGAAAATCATTCTAAAATGATTCCAAAAGTATTTTTAAGTAATTCGAAAAGCATTCTAATATGGTTCGAAAAGTATTCTAAAATAATTCGAGAAGCATTCAAAGCCCTAATAAAGAAATTCTAAAACGTCGCCCTAGTTTTTGTTAGTCGTAATTCCTATTTAAACTTAAAAACAAGGAAATTCCCAACTAAAGCTAACACATACCTACAAATTCCAACAAGACCTGATCTCCAAGTATAGCACACATAAAGAACCTTTCTCAATGCTTTTTCGTAATAACCCTCCAATTTAAAATTCAAAACGAGGAAATTTCTGATCAACATAACAAATCTTTTGTAGTAGACCTTGAATTTTCACAATATTTCAAAATAATGGCCACAGTATTCTTTGAACTTGATATTTCTTCTGAAAGCTAAGCACACTGGGCGTTTTATACCCTAAGCAGATCTTCATCACTGGAAACTTTCTTGCTGTCAGCTTGTTCTCCACGGTTTTCTTTCAAAATCCAAATAGAAATACCACAAGAAACATCAAATTCACTAGTAGGAAAACAACGCAAAGTGGCGTGCAGACTTAGGCCGTAGTGTAAATCTTCCAGAATATTTATCCTGGTTCGTGTCATATACTCGTTACATGCGTTGGTGTTGTCATCGTGTAAAAACCAGTGTCTAGTCTCGAGCGAAGACCTAAATGTTTTTGTTTCCATAAGCACTTTGCGGTGAATCTCTTTTGTGTTGCCAGCTCCATAACTGAGATAAAGAAGGCTGGTAATTTGTTTATCATTTAGTATGTATATCAGGGTATTAAAGCGAGGTTTCATAGTGCAAGTTCAAGTTCATTGCTCCTGACTGCGCATCCTGGCCTCGGAGCTACTGCGCAACCGAAATTTCATTTTTTGAGCTCCCTATGCGACCTGAATGCAGTAGACATGGGTAACGCACTAAAAATCTGTGCGCTGATACAATAACTCAAGCGCACATTAAGGTATCAACGCAATGCGTTAACGCAATTGCGCTATAGCGCCATGTGATACATTTAATATTTGCATCCCGTGACTCCGTCCGATTACTGGCTTATCGCAGCGCTTGAGTTATGGGATAGAAAGGTCGCGGAATTTACAAAGGCATCGTTTCCAAATAAAATAATAAATATAACTTATATACTTTTAAGAAACTGTAGATACCAGAATTTATTGTAATTGTTTTTGTAACCAAATTTGTAGTTTATCTATCATATAGAAATAGCAACACTACACACAAAAAGTATTCTAAGTTTAAGAATTCAGATTTATTTGAAAATTAGTCTACATTGAAAAATACATTTGTAATTTTGAAAGTAATCATCCAAACTAAGATAAACTTATTTACTTCAGTTGAATATAGTATATGTTTTAAAAATAAAGTTAAAATAGACAAGGCTAATATGCATTACTTTACATTCATTTTAAATATCGCTTATATTCTTGTATCCTGTATATTTATTTGTGTTAAAAATGTTATAAATTTTATTTTAGTTCCTATGTATACCAATATTTTTAAAATAAATATCTTTTTGTTTGAAAATATAATTAATGTTGTTAATTATGTATACATATCGATATTTATATGTTTATTATTATATGCATTATTGTTATTATTGTTATATGCATTATTCGTACATATTTCGTTATTTAATTTTAAAACCTTGCTCCTGATATATTTGTTTTCATATCTTGAAGTACTTTTGAATATATTTTTAAATAAAAATGAATGAGAATTGGAATTGTTTTAAGTTTCGAATTCGAAACCCATTGTCAATTGAAACAACATACCTATTATAAACTAATCGAAAATTTTTCCCGACGCACGACATTTCTATAGCTGCAGTGTGTGTATTGTATTAAGTATATTACGAATTGCGCTGATGCGTTATTGTATTAAGTGTATTACGAATTGCGCTGATGCGTTATTGCGTTGAAACTGCTGTATTAATACTTGTAACGCATTCCAGTGTATCAACGCACTAACTCAACGCAGCGCTGCGTTACTCATGTCTAGAATGCAGTCGTTCGATCATCTTCTAGTACAGGACATTCCGGTAGATATTCAGTCCACAAGCAAAGTTACGCTACGTAAAGTTGCCCAGTACTCGATTTTTGATCAAGATGAGATAGAGTGGTCCACATCAGTACACAAACTCGTTGACAAACAATTTGTTTGAATGCAACAAATGAGGTAAATCATTAAGTTGTACAGAAATTAAAGTATGTGTAAAACTTTATTATACATTAATCTGATATTTATAATTAATGGCAAATAGAACTCATTATTATTAATGAAGAAATTCCCAACAGTGTTTAAAATGTGTGTTAAACATTAACTGATAGGTATGCATAACCCTCAAACATGTCCATATAATGTAATGGATTTTTATGTACTTCGAATATTTTGTTTGACATACAAATTGTTTTGTACAATTGGTGTGCATCTAGGCTAATAGACTTCGGACCACCGATTACAATCTAGTCTTCAACTGAAACAGTATTAGCGTGCTCCATATTGCAAAATGTATGTAGTAGTTCTTCCTACATTTTAGTGTTTACACTTAATTTGTAGTTATAGGAAAATAGATATTTAAATAATATTATACAGAAGAAAGACAATATTTCAAGTTGTATATTATCATTTTTAACATTCATTCATTGGGAGAACCAAATTTTTTAACACCAAGACTACTGTATATTGAGCATGGCGGAACACTATCGAGCTTTATTTACGTATGCATCCTGGAATTATAGATTTGCGGGTAGCTTATCAAAACAGATTTTGCCACTTCCTAGTTACAATCATTAGATATCAATTAACACTGAAAATTAATATGTTTCTATCGACAATCTCTGTGTGAGTCATATATAAACTGGAGTTTAATAAATTAAATATTATTCAATAGTTATTTTTCAGGTGGTGAGTTTTTTAATATTCAATGTTCCCAGATATTTTATACTAGAAAAATCATTATTACAAATCTTTGTAAAAAAAAGTATGTATGTATGATAGAAAGTGAAGTTTAATTAAATTTATGAACTCCTATTGCATTTTTTGCTGATTCGTCTAATTTGTGGAGAGAAAGAATATTTCCCACTTGGTTGTCATTCACTGACCAGGATACTCAATTATATTTGGTTGGAGCAACCACAAATTAGTTTTGTTTGATTCAGTAAATCTATAAATAATTAAAAAAAATCCTATTTTTTTTAATTACTACTTGAACGTAAACTAAACCACAAAACAGAACGCTTGTTTGGAAATTGGAACAGGTGCAGTACGGGATGCCACTTACGTAAATTAATTCTATTAAATACTTTGCAAAATGAGCTTTAATTATTAAACACTGTATACGAGGTAGGCGCCATAAATTCTCGGCCTGATATACAAAAAAGAAACTTGGAACAATATAAGAATTTTTATTTTTCAATGTAATCTCCCCTAACTTCTATATATTTATTACAACGATTAATTAATATAATTCGATACTCTTGTAAAAATAATCTGAAGTTTTTCCGTCAAAATGTTCTATAACAGCTGCTTGCAACTCACTGTCGTCCTTAAAACTACGTCCCCTATGGTCTTTTTTAAATTAGAAAACAAACAAAAATCACAAGGAGCCATATCCGGACTATACGGTGGATGTTTCAATTCTTGAAAGTCGCATTTGCGGATGGCAGGCAGCTTGTGAATTGGCGGTAGTGTATGAACGGGAGCATTGTCATGCAATGCACACCTTTTGTCAATTTTCCACGACGTTTTGCACGAATACTGTCCCTTAATTTATGCAATAAAGACGTATAATATGTGCCGTTCACACTTGTATTTGCGTTCTTTAAAGGAAATTAGCAAAATGCCCTCACAATCCCAGAATATTGTGGCCATCACCTTTTTCGTTGATTGAACGACTTTCGCCTTTTCTGGGACATTTTGCCCTCTTTTTTACAGTTGAATACGAAGGAGATGGATCACTGTAAACGCCGTCTAAACGTTGTTTAATGTGATATCGTGCATGCCCTTCTTTTGTGCGATAGTCACGTTGGTTGGCTGGTTATAGTGTACCCCTCGCGTATGTGCATGCATGACGTCACGGAGTTTGAACACGTTTGAACCTGTATAAGCCTGTCAGGCCGAGAATTTATGGCGCCTACCTCGTAGATATTATGAACTGCCACTACACTATGTGAGGTGGTACAAGCGGTCTACCAATTCGCAAGAGAACAGATTTTGCTAAAGGATGTCACCCTGGAAGGAGATTTGTGACTGAAGAATGAAAAAGTAGAATACATGTATAATAGAATATTCCAACGTAATATTAAAATATATATGTATATACAGAAGAAAAAAACAAAATAGAAATTGGAGGGAAATTATTTGTTTTTCTCATTCTATTAGCTATTTAGCTATTCCTTTTGATGATGCCATATATTTTCTAAATAAAAAAATCCCCTCCCTCTGCAAACTATAAAGAAATGTCCATGCTATATCTTCCTATACACAAGAGGAATCTTTGCAAGCGTACAGAAAGAAAAAAGCTCAACTTTACACACACAAACATGCATATAAACAAAACAGATAAATGGTGTACGTGCTAAACAAAGTCCCATACTTTTCTCAGCAAATTTACGACATAGTGTTAATGCTTGCGATTCTGTTTTACCGCTTTTGCACCAATAAAACGTTGTTTATTGCGTTATTAGCGCGGTCTGTGTTTATTTTATGGCGACGTGCCCTCTTCGTTCGAGCTGTTCTGCTGTGCGCAACGCGTCGTAGTTCCTCTCCCTGCACGGTGAAATATGCCGCCCGTGTTACACCGAATTATCTTGGATCGTTTAGTTTGGCGATGTAATGCCCTCTCGCGAATAAATTTATTCCAGTTTAACGTGAATTTATTCGTGAAAGAATGTGAAAACGGAAAATTAAATTCTTAACACTATTCGTGATGTTGAACATGACAGGTTGATGTAGAGACTCGATGCAGCAGTTAAGCAAGATAATGGAATTAATTCACTGGTTTTATTTTTCGTATAATGGTGATGATTGATCTATTTATTATATTTCGACCAGAATCCATTTACAATTGTCTGAGCACTATGAAGGTTATGCTTCCAAGTTACAGATTCTGCATTTCGATCACATATCTTTCTGCTTTTAGGGAGGCTTGTTATAACTGTTACTCTTTCTCTGATGTCGATCGACATCAGTTTTTTTTACCGTCATCGTTTGAATGATCTTTCTGAGATCTTATACTCTGTGATTTTCCGTTCCAAGCTGTCTTGCCCAATTTGGTTTCAGTCGTTCCAATTATATGTGCGCTCTCAAACCCATCGTACTACGTCTTTCACCTATCTTTTCTACACAATCCAATACATTTATCTGGGCCCTCAGTACCTTAATTTACGTTGTTATCATTTCTTTTTTACTAAATACGTGATCGGCTCAGGCCTCTCTTCCGTAAGCAAGTCTTGGTCGATAGTCTCATGTTTTGTATATTATCGTCTTGGTTTCTGTGTTGAAATGTGTATTCTTCCATATAAATTGCCTCAACTATTCAGCAGTAGTATCTGTTTGTTGTTGGTGCTTGGCTTCATTCTTTAGAATCCCCATAACTAAATATTCTTGTTCGTAGGTTCATCAGGGATATCTGGGGTGCCTTACTAGCTTGCACCCCAGGGCTTCTCTGGATATTGTCCTGTCTTTGGATTTTGATGTCAACATGGTCATGTGGTATTGTGCTGCATTAACTTTGAAAATGTGGAGTAGCGTTGATAAGGCATCCCCCCCCTTCTACTATAGTTATATTTCCGCAAATTGTAATCTTACTAGTTTTTGTGATTACTTCATTCGTAAGGTTGTTTCTAACGTTTGTGCTATCGGGGGGCGGGCAGTACTGTATATTCTTTTAATATGCCAAGAACGTCCTTTAGTTATACTTGGTAGTACGCCATCTAAGGTCTGAACAGGTGCAGCTGTTTCGTGCTTTATTTTCTCTATCTGCACAGTAAACTGATTGAAGTTTATCAAGATGATTTAATTCTACTCACAAAAAGCCTATAACCTATTCGCTATTTCGAAATAATTAATGTATGCGTAATTTTATAGTATGCCGATCGTTAATTGATTCCGGCTTATTATAAACACCTTCATAGATACTTCTCCCTGGCAGTTTTGAATATATTTATAGTTAACAGATAACAACTATAGGGAAATTACGTTATTCTTTAATCGTAATGGTATAGTTATAACATTTATTATGTCATTTAGTGCATACAAAAAATATATAGAATTAGTGCTCCCCAATTCTTTTAAAAATGTGGAAATATTGGAATACCTTAACTAGAAGCAGCGTGTGGCACTTTATTTCAAATGGACATCTAAAAATTCTCTCGTAAATACGATGTCGTGAAGGAAAGTAGACATCTTCCCCCACTGTTCGGTTTAGTACAATACATATTGCATCATGTAGTGTAACAACAAAGTTTCTGAACTCTTTTACTCAATTACCAATTTTCACGGCTTCATCCAATGGAGCTTGTTACATTCGTGATGACTTTTCAAGCCTTTAAATACAACATATCCATAACATATAGTATTATAATAATAAATATATTATCTCTTCTTGATTATTATCTTATTAGTGAATTGGTATTATGATTTAGGAATTTCATCATTATAAAATGCAACTACATATTTCTCACTCATTGAAATATTGGGCATTAAACTTAGTTTTGAATCGATTTCATGTTTCGTGTTATAAAATCGGCACATTTAAATAATACCTGGACGAAATCTTTGATGAAGCATAAATTGACTTTTGATTATTTCTTTGGATTCTATCATCTGTATAATATTAGAAAAACGGAGAAATAGAGGGTGTGCGTTTTGAAATGACAAAATTTGAAAATAAGGGGCGCCTAATCTACACATATATAAAATGTGTAGTATGCATTTCCCGGGCCATAAAAGATTATGACATATTTCTTGGAAGTCTTTCCCCATTTCATTTCACAAAACCCCATTTTCCAACAATCTTGCTTCTTTCCTTTGCCACACCATATTCTTAAATATTGCTGGCGCTCAGTTGGTGTTTTTTTCTGCTATGGCCGAGAAGCCCGAAAGAAAATGCTTATCGCCGCGTGTCTGCGGGAGATCGATATACTGCCACCCTCGTTCGTTCGCCATTACACATTTATTACCGTGTCGTATTAAGGAGAACGAGCCGGATGAGCAGATTTGCGGGCCCGCGCGTCGATATTATCATAACACCGAGGGGGTCTCTCGCGCTCGCTCGTTATGAATGCAAATCAGAGCCGTTTTTATTCAATAAAGAGAAAATGGTCGTCCTCTGATCTCTCTCCGGACGTCGTAGTCGACGTTTTTAATCGGGAAGAACAATACCGTACTAAATTGTTTATGAACTTACCAGAGATATGAGGATTATTATCACGTGCTTCGTGTTTATTTTTTGTTCTAATTGTATAAATCAGTATTATTATATACTTATACATAGTACAGTACATTACAAAAAAGCTAAGTCTGCGGAGACAAAATTCGTATCAGGTCCAAAGCGCGCGAAATTGGCAAGCATTGAAATGTATTGGTACAAACTGAAAATCAATCGTTTCTGAGAATCATTAAAAGAACCATGGACACAATCTAGTGAAAAAGGTGCTTAAGAACTTGGCTATTTCAACTCTAAACTATTAAACTAAACAGCTAAGGGGAGCGAGAAAGGTAGCAATCTCAGTAAATTTTTTATTGCCTCTCCTTTCCCAGAATCGAAGCTACTAACTCATAAGAACGTTTCGAACCTTCTATCAGTAATTACTTTTCTTCTTAACTACATGGCCCGCATGGATATTTCCACGAATACGCATTTTTGTTCATCTTTGAAATTCCTTTAAATATTTGCATATATGGTGTCCAAAATTTAAGTGTTCACCATTGCTAACTTTATTATTATTGTAGAGCTATGAAGTTGGTTAAATTGTGAAGTTGGTGACATGTTTTGCTTTTTGATTGAGATGGTGTAAACAGAAAACAAATTGATTTATTAAATGTCCAAAAGTATTGCCTCTACATATATTATTTTGACAATCATCAGCCAATACATGTTCATATTTGTTTATTCATAATTTTGCTGTAGTAATGTCTTAATAATTTTTTGTTCAGAATATTGTTTTCTTTCAGAATATATAAAAATATACAGTGTTTTCCATTTCGAAAAATGTATTTTTGTTAATATCTTGGAATTTAAACTCTAGTAAACATTTAATTTTAGACACTGTGTATATTTTAAAAGTATATATTTAATTTTTTTTATGAGTGTTACACAAACTAACAATTAAACAACTAGTGTAAGGCAAAAATCTCAAATAACACAATATATAAATATCGTTAAATATCTGAAATATTTAACTATGGAATTAACACGAATTTATCTCTAATTTGCACTAAAATAATTCGCCAACAAGCCGTAATATATTAATTAAACTGCAATTGTAAACGTCGATGTTGTTAACGTAGACAGTTGCCTCCAGAAGTTAATGTTAAGAGCCATTATCCTCGAGATTATTATTTCCCCAATTTCACCCCATCTTGCGTACGTGTTTCTACTTCATAAAACTGATTTATTACAAAATTTTACATTTAGTTAATAGTATCAGAGTAATTTATCACATCTTCCATTCAATATCCTGTTCCCCCCGAGTGCACTTCCTGTACTGTTCAGTAAACTCAATATCCAACGTATCCGCTCCCATCATCGTATCGTTGTTATTCCGATTGTCTCGAAATTAGCTCTTGAATCTATCGACTATATTGGTCTCGCTTCGAATACCTAACAGAGACCACGTCGAACTAAGTTCGATTGGGCAAGAGGTTTCAAATTAGTTATTGCTAAAGAGGTAGATGAGTTAATTAGGGATATTAAGTTTCTAGGATAAGCTAATTTATATTAGTTCTATAACAAGAATGTCTAAAATATTATTGCAAATTTAAAATGTTAAGATCTAAAGTAATAATAGTATATATAGATTTAATATTAAGTAAATAGAAAATTATTCGGAGTTTGGCAACTTTTAAATACGAGAAATTGGGCAAGTTTATTCTACATAAAAATGTATTAAGTCGTTAAAAAATTCTACTACCTCGCCTGGTAATAAGCCGTTCCAGCAAAGCAAACATTGAAACTACAAAAACCAAGAACAACAGAAAAACGAACACTTTCTGTGAAACGGATATCACTTAAGACGATGTTTCTAAGTAATTCAACGATGAAAAGGAGAGAGTTCGGAGGAATAGATCAAACAAATGGAAGGTAATAGAAGCCCAAAAATAATCTGGAGTCAAGATTGAAACACATAAAGACCACCGAATGGATAGCTTGAAAGCTTGGACATGAAGCCCAGAGGTTGGAAGTGTCTAAAAACAAGGAGGAAAGTCAGGGGGATTTTTCTTTTATAGTACTTAGAAGCAATTTCTGCAATCCATTCGTATTTCCTGAAAGACATTATTTTCTCCTCACATTTTATTCTATATTTTGTATAACTATAATAAGAGATAAAATGAGCATCACACCATCCTCTTCATAAATCTATGCGAAATACATCACTCGGGAGATATTTGCGACAAACGACTGTAGTAGGACTGAAAGTGTTAGTTCCGATTTAAGAAATTCGAAAATGTATTTATGGAAAACGTTTTCCAAATTAAGGTGTCAGTACTTTTATCCTCTTAATATTATATTACTTCCAGTTCAGGTTTTAAAAATTTTCTTCTACAAATATTGTTGCAATTTCGTATCTAAATATTTTTATAGTCTTAGTAAATATGTGTTAAATATGTATATAATTTGTGAGATAAGTATTTGCAAAAAAACAGTTTAACGCTAAAGTTGTTACAAGCTTCTGTTTCGAGTAGTTAGGTATCCTTTATAGGTTTGTTTGAAGTTACTAGTGATGAAATAAATATTTGACTGAATATTTAATTAATCTTAAGAGGAAGATTATATACTGTAACATATGGTTTGGTATTTGTAGCTAAAACTATTTGTACGCTATCTTGGTGAGAGAAGGAGAGGGGGGGGGGGACAGATATCGCAAAAATCTTTTTTTTTATCAGAGAACTTCAAAACGTGGACGTCTTCAAAAATCTCGAAGTCGAACATTTTCAACATCACAAAACTTCATTATACTGCGTACAAGATAGTAGAAGAGTCCTCTGGTATAAGTAATGCCATATATTCCACGTCTCTAAATAGTCATAAATTATTTATTTCAAAATGTTACATTTGCAGTAAGAATACAACCATGATGGTGGGTGTATTTTGTGTTGGTTTATTGACATTTAAAAAATATTAACAATAAATAATAGCTCGTACTCTGACTTAAGAGTTTGATGTAATTGTAAACGAAATAAGGATTTTTCAAAACCTCTTTAACGCCAACATAAAAACTCTTGCCTCAGAATTTCAAACGGGAATGATGTGATTTGCAACGTAGTGATTCTTTTAATGAAAAATATTGAAATCATCATCGCTAAAATTTTATAAGGGTTTTCTACTCAAACAATTTTATCACTTGCATAAATTTGCTCCTGACATTTTTCCGGCTTTCGTAATTACTTATCTGCGTAAAATCACAGTCTCCAAAATGAAATATACAAAATGTATAGATCCAAGCTAACTGATGTATATTTGAAGGCGCCATTGATAAATTCTGCTAGTACGCTTGATCTCCACAACTGTAGACAATGTTCAATGGATAGTTACATCTACATAAATCTGATTAATCATAATTATGGTGTTTAATTTCACTATGTGAATTGCCCATGTACACTTGGGTCTAAAAAAAGCGCATACACCTATTTTTCGATATATTAAGTTTGTTTAGACTGATTTTGACTTATTATTTGACAGTGATAAACAACTAAAATGCCAAAATTAATGGATAATAAAAAAGTTTTAATACTTTATAAAGTAGAGGAAAGATGGTCTATAAGAAGGGTGGCAAATCATTATGGTATGAGTGAGCAAATTTTTCAAGGGTATCTTAATACAGCGACACACATATCCAATGAATGAATAGTTTTGATCTGTACTTAAATCATTTTTGTCCTCCAAAAGAGAAAGTTTATCTTCAATTGGCAAGAAAGTAACAACAGAAAGATTAGCACAGTTTTCTAGCTGCTGGCATTTTGCCTTTAAACTCATTGGGTCCCTTCGTTTCACTATCTAAATTACAAAAAATATGTCTCAATTGTAGCTCATTACCATGGAACAATCAAATTAACCTTTGTAAAGGTCTTCCTGTTTCCTTTTCAATCAAAGAAATCACACCTTTATTATGTCCAGTGTTTACAACGGTTCCATCACACCCAATAGCAGTAAAGTTCAAAAGCTGTTTCTTGTGTTCTCTATTTTCGAGGAATTCCAGTATACTATCTGCTATTTGAAACTTCTTATTTCATAATCGATACACGCAAAAATCTTTGAGAAACTTCCAAAATGTGTGTTTTTATGAAACTTTTAACGTCCTTGCTTCGTACTCCAATATTTTTCATATTTGTTATTGAACGCTTCGAAATGGAGTAATACTAGAAATACACACAGAAATTACGAAATTTTCCAGTATAATTCAACAATCTGCTAAATATAACTTAAGAAAGAAGATGTGTAACTTGAAAATCATGTGGTGGTAGACCAAGAAAATAAATTGCTGAAAATATCGCAGATGTTGCGGAAGGAATAACTCAATCACCTTCGAAAACATTCACCGCAAGCACAACTGCCATATATATCACTTAATTCTTAAGAACTATACAGTGTGTCAATAAAGTAAGGAACACCCTAAATATCAGCTTTAAAACATATCTCTAGCAAAAACGCTCAGACACGTATTTTTTTATTTTTGAAGGCGCATTTTCTTAGATTAAATTGAAGTATACAGGGTTATCAAAAAAAGAAGATATAATGTTATCATGTGTTTTTTTAAATGGAATACTCTGTATATTTTTAAGAAAATAAAAAGAGCTTCTCATGAAGATTTCACCGATATATGAGTTGTTGGGGATATCTTTAACATTTACTTGTAGAAATTGAAAAAACACTTTTGGTGGAACTACATGATAATTTTTGGTAATTTTAATCTTTGAACGTTGTGATGACAGAATTGTCAGTATGGAAGGTGACGTCTTATCTAATTAGACAGTGACTAACCACCGTTAGTTTGTTTGGCCTTGCTTGTTTTATAATTGCCATTTCTTTTGATAAAAATGGGTCTAAGTGAACTAAGTGAGCGGGTTGAGATTCTTATGATAATTGGTTATGGTGACCGAAGCAGGAGTACAGTGGAAGTTTGCGAACTATTTAATGCAGCGCATCCTAATCGGCAACCAATAATTCGCTCAACTGAAAGTAAAATACTTCTAAAATTTGAGGAGTACGGAAATGTTAGGGATCTACCTAAAACTGGGCGACCAAAAGTGGATGATGAAACTAAGTTAAATGTTCTTTTGACAATGCAAGATAATCCGAATTGTGCTACTCGTCAAGCAGCTTTAAACTTTAATTGCAGCCATGAGACTGTTAGAAAAATTTGGCATAAGCAGAAATATCATCCTTATAAAGTGCATCTTGTCCATGAATTGTCGGAGGATGATTTTGATCGCCGTTTGGAGTTTTCAGAAAACTTGCAAATACTTTGTGAACGTGATGAAATGTTTGCTAGAAACATTTTATTTTCAGATGAGGCAACTTTTTCTTTAAACGGAACAGTTAACCGACAAAATTGTAGATACTGGACAGAACAAAATCCTCACTGGATGCAGGAAGCTCGAAGTCAACACCCTCAGAAGGTGAACGTCTGGGCTGGAATACTAAAAAAATAGGATTTTAGGACCTTTCTTTTTTGATGGAAATTTAAATGGGGATATCTATTTGGATTTTTACAGTTAGAGCTTCTTCCTGCGCTTGTGGAACTTTATCCTGATCCAAATACCCCTGACAGTCCTAGTAATGAAATCTGGTTGCAACAAGATGGGGCACCTCCTCATTATTCTCGACCTGTGCGTGACTACCTAAATTTGATTTTTAATAACCGATGGATTGGCAGACGTGGGGTTGTTGAGTGGCCAGCTCGCTCCCCTGACTTAACACCACTAGATTTCTTCCTGTGGGGTTACCTAAAAAGCAAAGTTTATGTAAATAGACCTCAAAATATTAATGATTTAAAAGAACGCATACGCCAAGAGATCCGAAGATCACGCCAGATGTAATCAGCAATGTTCAGAATGAATATTTCTCGCCTAGGCTACTGTCAGATTGTGAACGGGCAGCAATTTGAACATTTACTTAAGTAAATTTTTGTTTTAGATTTAAAAATAAACAAGTTAAACTCTATTGTAATTATTTTATGACGTTGTTCCACCAAAAGTGTTTTTTCAATTTCTACAAGTAAATATTAAAGATATCCCCAACAACTCATATAACGTTGAAATCTTCATGAGAAGTTCTTCTGATTTTCTTAAAAATATACAGGGTATTCCATTTAAAAAAACCCATGATAACGTCATATCTTCTTTTTTGATAACCCTGTATACTTCAATTTAATCTAAGAAAATGCGCCTTCAAAAATAAAAAAATACGTGTCTGAGCGTTTTTGCTAGAGATATGTTTTAAAGCTGATATTTAGGGTGTTCCTTACTTTATTGACACACTGTATATATGTTTCCCTGCGTACTTTTAACCCAATGATCTCCAAACTGGACTCAATTACTGTCAATAGTTTCTACATCAACATGAATACGTGTCTAACAAATCCTTCTTCTTTGAGGAAGCATCATGTCATTTATCAGGATATAATACTAAACAAAGTGAACATGAATGAAAATACTTCTGCATTCCCAAAAAATAGATGAATGACTTGTTGTTCTCGCAAACGCATTATTGCTCCAAATCAAAAATGAAGGTTACTTTAAACAAATATTCTGATTTTTAAAATTAAACTCATTAATAATGCCAGCTTTCAAAAAATCGTGCCGTAATATTATTGCCAGCAGTAAATCTCCGCATGCATAGCATATTTAACTCCAGTAATTTCGATTAACTCCAAATTACTTTCTCAATTTATTGACCGCGTTTCTCCTCAGAAATTAGCCTGCGTTTATAATACCGTACAGAACGCCTCTGGTAAATTCAAAGTACGGTAGGACGGCGGGGGCGCTCGGCGTCGCTGAAGAGATGGCTGCGGTTATTAAATTAAACGGTGCACAGGAGGAGCGCGCGAGGAACGGGAGAGGCGGTCGGTGGCGGCGAACACGGGGCGGATGCCTGCATCTTGCAACGCCAGGATTATCGATTGCAACCAGTTTTTAATTGCGCCGGCTCGATCACCCCCCTGACTCCTCCCCAGGCGACTGCAGCAGCTACGGATCACCTGGATAAAAGAGATTCCTCCTTGGATTTTCACGTCCTATATATGTATGTACTTTTACCATGGAAACCGGGGAGGAGAGGAGATACATGTGAGTTGATTTAAATTCCGCTCTCTGTCAGTTCCAAATTTCCGTAGGAACGGATGCATTCAAAGTCGTCTGTCATCAGTTATTCAGTATTGTGGAATCGGTGCGGCGCTTTGTCGATAAGTGGGGGGTGGCGGATACAGCACGTAAATCATAAGGTCGAGTGGCGTCATTGCAGCTTGTTTAACGTTACTCCGGGGGGTTTAGTGTTGCAATTAAGTGCTTTGTTAGTCGAGTTTCAATTAGTTTACAGAACCGCACTGGCGGTAATGTCCGATGATTCATTGCACACCTGCTGGCACGACTTCGGGCGCGAATTAAGAAATTACCTCACGTAATGTTAGAAACACGATGTTACTTTTAATCGAAACATGCTCTTTGCAAAAAAAAAGGAAGAGATTAATATAATTTAAGTATTTAACTACCGAGTTTGTTACACTATATATACGTATAGGTATTGCTCCAAATACGGTACTTCAGGTATGATAGTGAGACTATTTTACATAGTGTTTATTTTCTGGTCTTTACCATTGTCAGTATAAATATTGTATGTACAAACAAAAATCTTAGTGGTAGCATACATATAAATTACAGGTACGCAAATGTATGTGAGTTGAATAATAAATTAAATAATTATATATGTTATAATAATTTAATTCATTATTTATCTCGCATTCATCTTAGAATGTGGGAATTATCAAAACGACAACCTAGGAATATTGTTGTAATAATTATGTAACAGGCGTGTGAATATGCACAGAATCCAGCGTTTAATTAAAATCATATTATTTACTTATTTAATAATATTTTACACACGTACAATAAATGGTAGTCATTATAATTCTTTTTGTAACCTCTTCATTAAAAACAGTATAGTTATATCGGGTGTTCAGAAAAATTCGAAATCAAAGTAATCCTTGAGAATTTGAAGTCATGTCTGAGATAGAGTAGGTTCTGAAAATTACAAACAGACAACAATTGACATTTAATATTTAATACAAATCATAGATTTAAGTTAAGATTTTTTGTTCAACACCTGCTTGACTCTGAACACTCGATTGATTGTTCCCTGTGATGCATTAAAGTAAAGGTATTGTTCAGACATCTTTAGCCCTTCTGTTATATGGAGTATGATAGTGTTTGTGATTATCTTTAGATTGATTTATTTATGCCTTGATGAAACCTCGACAATATCGACCGAAGTTTTTATCATTGTATGCAAACTAACCAATTTGACATGACTATTTTCGAATGTCGATGTCAATAATTCTTTCAGCGAAGAACTTCTCTAGTTCGAAGCTATAACTAATTTTTATACAAGGAAAGTGTTTTTTATTGGGTTGATGAAACAAATTCTATTATTCACGCACCCCAAATAAAAAAGACGCATGGAACAGTTACTACACAGTCAGTAATGTGTAGATCTATAGTAGAATTACCGAACAGATGCAGTAGCAACAGCGCATTTGCCCGTTTAAGCTATTACAAAAATGCAATGTTGCTACTGCATCTGTTCGGTAATTCTACTATAGTAGTTACTTTTTACGAATGTGAATCTATTTTAACTGAAGTCATCATCTATCTAGTAATTTATTCCTTCAAATATGTTATGAATAACATTCTGCTTTCCAAGAAAATTTATACTACGATAATAAAAAAAACTTAAATGAAAACAATAAATAATAAAACTAATTAATTTTTGTTGTGTTTGTTTCAGGGTTCCGACGCCAGTTCGGTGATATTCGGATCCGCGCCGGCATCTAGGAAGCACGAGTTTCCAGGCGCTCTACCTCCAAGCCTGCCACTAGGCGCCAGTAACTCGCCAGTACCAGCTCCAACGCCACCGGATTTACCGGCACCCCTTCCAGCGCCTGCGCAACTGCCTCCTCCGCCGCCGCCGCATCCCGCCCCCGTCCGCATAGAAGAAAAACCGCCTCGACCGACTGCCATCGTCGACGTAGTAGGCAGCATGACGGTAACGGCGAATACACCGGCCTCACCGCCACCAGCCAGCAGTGTTCCTCTACCACCGGTGGTAAGCAGCGTGCCGCAGCCATCACCGGCGACCGCTCCGGTTGCTCATCCGGCACCGCACGACTCCGCTCCGGCCGCGAACCACGCGCGCACCGAAAGTCCCGCCGTGGCTACGTCAGCGCCTGCCTATCATCCTCCGTATCAGCCGCTTTATACGCCCTACTCGGTGCACTCGAACTACTCACCAAGTCCGACCGTTGCATCAGCCGCCGCCGTTGTGCCAGTGGCCACGACGGCGGCGGCAGCACCCACCGTCACCGCCTCTACTCATACTACGACGGTGGTTACCAGGCCACCCTCTCCAAGAGGACATTCTCCCACCAGAGAAAGAGAAAGTTATAGGTAATTTATTTCAAATTATTTACTTAAATCATATAGAATACAGATCCTAGACCAATCAGTATCATTCAGTTTTCACAATAAATTTGATATCGACGTGAACCATAATGAACAAAAGATAAATAAATAAAACAATATACAATTTAATTCAATATAGGCATAAACGATTTAACGTCCTATAAATTAAATTGCATAGGCTCTACCAAATTGTTCGCAGCTTGAAGGAAACATTTTACCTCACCATGACTGAACTCTTTCAATTAAAGTACTTACGGGAAAAAAGAGAAAAACAAAAATATCACAATTTCTTTTTAATGTTCACTGCTATCGATTTCGAAATATGACAAGATTGCCATACAGTAGCTATATATCAAAATACTTTTAAATAGGATTTTGTTGATATACAGAGCTCTTAAATGAATTCAAAATATTGGCTTAAATGACCATAGAATACGGGTCAGAATCTAGCAGTTAGTACGATTAAGAATTCACAATAAATTTGATGCTATACTATTTAACCCTTAACTACTATGCAAGGGTCCTGGGGACCCAAAGCCCATTAAATTCTCAAATAACTTATCGGACATGCGGGTGAGGGCGCCACGAGCTTATGTATTTTCCTATACAGTCATAACAAGCTCATTCATGCACAGGTTGCCGCACGGTGCTGTTTATTTTCAAGTCTAGCATAAGTCTGGGTCCCAGGGACCCATGCATAGTACAAGTAAAACAAAACTTGCAGTTGGTAAGTAATCTTTGGTTCGTCCAATTTCATTTGTAATACTACTAATATCGGCAGATCGGCAGATAATCTAAAATGGAGTCTAAACGATATTTGAACGAAGATGACATACATGCTCTATTCAACGATGAAGATTTTTGGAATGATAACGTTGATACTCAAAATACACAATCTCCATTACCAGCGTTTGACAACATTACGACCGAAGCAGATAAAAGTGATCAGGATGAATCAGATCATGAATATGCAAGCAGCCATGACAGCCAAAGTGACGTTTCATGCGATTCAGATGATCTGTGGGAACCTGATAATAATGAACAAATTAAAAACCAAATTCCAGACGAAAGTGTTGAATCTGAAGAGTGTGAAATGGATCTAATTCAAGAAGATGAAGATAAAGATTCCTCTGAGCGAAATACAGAAAATCAACCACGACAAACAGGAGTTTGGCATGGAAAAGTTCGAACAATATGGGGAAAAGAATTTCCTGTAAGAAGGAAGACCACTGCTGATAATATTATACGTTTTTTACCTGGTCTAGCTGGTGTTGCTAGGCAAAATCCTCCAAGCAGTGCTCTAGAAGCCTGGAGTCTTCTAATCAGCGATGAAATGTTACAGTCAATTGTGGAATGGACTAATCATAAAATATCGACGATGATTGTTACTTATACGACATCAAAAAAACTTCGCCCTTCATTTATATGTGAAACAAATTTATCAGAAATTAAAGCATTTATCGGCTCGTTATATTTACAAGGAATATTCAAATCAAATCATGAAGATTTACGTTCAATGTGGAGCACAGACGGAATGGGTAGAGATATTTTCAACTGTACTATGACTTTGGCACGATTCTATTTTTTGTTGAGTTGTTTGCGTTTTGACAATCCTGCAACAAGAACTGAAAGAAGAGAAATATCAAAATTAGCTCCAATTCAAGAACTTTTTGAGGAGTTTGTCTCTCGTTCAACTAATAGTTACACTCCTGGCGCATATTTGACGATTGATGAAATGTTGGTACCATTTCGGGGTAGGTGCGGTTTCCGAATGTACATACCCAATAAGCCAGCGAAGTACGGCATAAAAATACAAATTTTGGCAGATGCAAAAACATATTATATGTGCAAAGCTGAGGTTTATTTGGGCAAAAGCAACGGAAACCAACCCAAAAACTCTTTGCCACATCCCACGCAGGTTGTCAACCGTTTAGTCAGTCACTTTCCTTTGAAAACGAATCGCAACATAACAGCTGACAACTGGTATACTTCAATGGAGACAGTAAGAGAGTTAGAAAAGCGTAATATGACATATGTTGGTACGGTGAAGAAAAATAAACGACAGATTCCACCTGAATTTCAACCAAACAGGAGACGTCCAGAACTATCATCTCTCTCTTTGGATTTCAAGGAAAGGTTACTTTGGTCAGTCACGTTCCAAAAAAAGGTAAAGCCGTTGTTTTGTTATCGAGCATGCATCATGACTCTAATGTAAATCCAGTTTCAAAAAAGCCAGAAATCATAGAATTTTATAACAAAACTAAATCTGGCGTAGATGCTTTGGACCAGAAATGCGCAGCATATTCCACCTCGCGACGGACCCGTCGATGGCCAATGGCGATATTTCATTGCATTTTAAATGTGGCTGGAGTTAATAGTAGAGTTCTATATCAATTTTCACCAAATGGCGAACAGATTTCACGTTATACTTTCCTCAAGCAGCTCGGAATTGCTCTTTGTAAGCAACACATGAAAACGCGCATGAACAACAAACACATCCCACGTCATCTTCGACAACTTATCGCCAAAAAGCTTGGTACTTCACTACCTGTTGAAACAGTCCCTGAAGATGAAGTATCTAGGTCCAAGAGAAAAAGATGCGCCTTTTGCCCTCCCAAAAAGGACCGAAAATGCAGCATGTCATGTGGACAGTGCAAAAAACCACTTTGCATGACATGTGCCAAAAAGATATGTCCGGAATGTTTTGAAAACTGAACACAACCATTTCATGTTTGTTTTTTATATTACCAAATACCTCTTGTAAGAATTAAAGTTTTATTTGATTTTGCTTCTGGAATTTGCTTCATTTTCGTATTGGGTCCCTCGGACCCAAGCATAGTACGTGCGGCCTAAATATGGTGCATAGTAGTTAAGGGTTAAATATATACATTTATACGCAAAGCATGTATGCATGTGTTAGGATACACACATGCATATAGTGTCATTACCGACAATCAACTAACAAACAACGTGTTTCGGCTTTTAAGGCCTCTTCAGTGTACGTGCGACTGCCGGTAATGACATTTAAACTAGGATCGCTAGTTATGTCGGTTTACGTGGCAAATGCCCGGGAGAATATCACAGCGACATCGAAAGCGATGGTTTCTAGTTGCATTCTCATGCCATAAAGAAGTCTGCATGTTAATAGTGTATCCCGCATAATAGAGTCTTTAGGTGGCACCACCAATCAATATGAAAATGAAAAGTGTTAAATACATAGATGCTACAACTAATAGCAAGATATAATACTGTTTACATATATACATTTATACGCAAAGCATATATGCATATATGCATGTGTTAGGATACACACATACATCTAGTGTCATTACAGGCAGTCGCACGTACATTGACGAGACCTTAAAGGCCGAAACACGGTGTCTGTGAGTTGATTGTCGGTAATGACTAGATGTATGTTTGTATCCCAACGCATACATATATGCGTATATGCTTTGCGTATAAATCTTTATATGTAAACAGTATTAAATCTTGATGTTAGTTGTAGCATCTATGATAAGTATTCGTCCACTAACATGAAGACGAAATTAAATAATTAAGTAAGACAATTTACATTTTAATTTTTTTTTTAAAGGAGTTAGGTTAAGTTTGTGATTGAAGATGTAAATGGGCATGTATTAAATTATTTCAGAATATGATTCACTTATTCTAAGATACAATTTGTAAAATAGTTTCTTAAGCAATACTAATGTTAATTTTTTTTTTAAAGTAACAAATATTGAATATAGTATATAAAGAAACATAAGTGGGATTCTAATCCAGAATCTCCCATTAGTTGCACGTGTGTGTCTTGACCACTAAGCTGTTAGATGTTGCATACGTAGGCCATAATTATATAAATATAATTCGAAACGTCATCCTTTACTTTTGTTGCAGTAGTAATGTTAGCAGTTTAAGTAGAGGTAGCGTTACACCACAGAGCTGCCCGCCTCCCACCACCGTGTCTTCTAGTCTCAGCCTGGCCAAAAGTTGGAGTGGTCCAGCACCTCAGTTAAGTCCAGCACCCCCTCGTCCCACACCGCCCTTACACCCCTCCTTCCCAGCTCCTATGTTCACGGCGCCGTTGCCTCCTGTGTCCAGAGCATCTCCCTTAACGCCCACAGTACCGCCGCCGCCCAATCCGAATCCTTTCTCAGCGGAAAGTCTCTTCCAAACCAATCAAGCGGACATGCTTCGACGCGAATTGGACAATAGATTCCTGGCAACGCAAGACAGGAGTTTAAATGTTGCACCGCCGCCGTATCTGCGTACGGAAATGCACCAACATCAACATCATCATACGCATGTGCACCAACACACCACCTCCTTGTTGCCACCACCACCTTCGTCGACGCTCTTTCCATCACCACTGGTAAATTCACGGTAATTTTTACATATCCATCAAGTAACAATGTTTTTTCTTTTGCAGTTCAAAGATATTCCGAAATTGGGAGCGGTGGAATCGCCTTTCTACAGACAGAACTTATCCATGCCCAATTATCCTGGATACACGCCGAGTCTCCTGCATCCGGGTCTGACGGCTGGACCTACACCTTTCGTGCCTCCGAATCACCTGGCTCCGTTCCAGCCGAAGGTGAGAGCAATAAAATAGATACAACTACATTCTTTTTATTACTGCCCCGTCATCCATTCATTGTACTTCATCATTTTAACAATTGAACATCCGGCGAACACGATTAAAATTAAATCGTGTTTGGCATGAGGTCGGAACGTGTTTGAAACCAATAGAAAAAGAAAAAACTTATCTATATCTTCCTATCTCACATCGCACACTAACTGGCTGCAGTCCTTTAACGCTTTGTCTCTCTTTTTTGTCCACAGACCATTGCGCAAGATCCGAGCAAACCTAAGACGATGGTAGGTAGTTATCGCACTGCTTAGCCCCAATGAGCTTTGCTTGATGCGATCATTCTTTTTATTCTATTTCATTCATATCACTTTTCTATACTTACGCCTGTCAAATGTAGTTTGAGGTGTCATTTGCACAAAGCAATAATCTGGAATAATAAGGAGTTTCCATTATGATTTTGATTTTTACCAAATGAACTTTTCTGAAACTAAAATCTCATCTGGCATAATGTTTATATATTTTGATATAAACAATATAGTCTACTTAACGGTAAAGGTCAATAAATGGTAAATATCGCGACTTTATGGTAAAAAATGAAAAAGTCAGTCTCCTTCCTACATTTACCTTCGGGTCAATGATATATTAAAAAATACATACAAGTGTTTCTTTCCATGCGAAAAATGTTAAAATTATAAACTAAATACTTTGTGACGTATGCATGAGAGTTCCTCATCTAAAAAATCTTTAATTCACACATACATTTGTCGACCGAATTCAACTTTGTAATTATAAATTTCCTAAATTAGGGAATATCGCATGCACACAACGTTACTAACACTTGGGATTTCAGTCATTATTACTAATGAAGCAATACTCTCAAATATTCTTGCTCCAACTATTATTAACTTACAAAATATCGAAATATTCTTCTCAATACTTTGGTATTTCAAGTAAAGTTGATACTGACAGAAAACAGAATATTGACAGATGCAAATTAAATAAGTCGACAAATAACGTTTTATCTCGCTATAGATTTTTATTATGATGAAATGTTATGTACCGCGAACCGTGACTGTTATAACCGCTGGTAAAAACCAAAATCATAATCGAAAAGCCTTAATATTATTATTAGTTCCATCTGAAATGACAGCGCACGTGCCTTTAAGCTAGATTTGACAAGCAAAACGTATAAATACATTTTATTAGCCAATAATCTATATATTATATAGTCCATATAAAATTTAAATAACATAAACAACTAGAATATTACTAAAATACAAAAACAAAGTCTAACACGCAATAAGATAGTCATTTGCGTTTGAAGCTAGCGGATTCATGACGGGTAAAATATGATCAATCAAAAAAGACAACTCTGTTGGAATTGACACTGCCATCTATATTTATAATTATATAGAGCTATTTCGAGACATTGGTGGAAACATCTACACAGAAAGGTGTTTGTTTACGATATTACCTATCACCTTTATTACACCAGTTTTGTTTCCTGTTATTTGATGTATACATACATACAGGGTGTGACATTAGTGTGGCATTCTTCTATTGTTATGTAAAATACAAAAAATATATTAATTATATTAATTAAGTTTTTTGCATGTATAAGCTAAAAATATTTTCAATTATACAAAGTGTTTCGTTCGCGCACAATCACTTTTTTTTTATGGAACACCTTGTATATTATTTCCTTTTCGAATTGTTTGGGTAATTTTAATATAAGTTTGTATAAGATAATATTAGTCTATTCGTCTTTAATATAATTGCATTTTTTTGTAAGTGTTGACAGCTGATGATATTCAGGAAAACGCCAATATCCCAATAACAAAGTACGACAAGATCATAAAATTATGTGTAACGCGTATTTTCAATTTTAGTTTTTATTTTTTCGTTTCTTACACTTTTTTTTTTGTTAACTAATAATAATACTGCTTTCCGAACTTATAATTTTATTATTATCATTATTGTTTTGAAAAGAATTGCAGAAATTGGGCTACAATCAAAATGCAGTGAAACTTACAGATTTGAAATCAATGAACGGAAGAAAGCAGTATACTCGTATAACATTAATAATATGAAGTAATGCAGTCTCTCTATTTAATATGCGGATATTATAAAAATGTTAAAAATCAAAGTTTATGCATCTTCTTAATTATAGCACATTCTATTTATTCTTATTTAATTCATTGTCAGTTGTCAAAAACTGGACATTTTTATTAGAATTACCAAAGGAATATCAAAAAGTAAAAGTATGCGCGATGTTCTATTCAGCATTTTAAAGTTGTTGGTGGTTGCGCACAAACGAGACACTATGTATAACTGAAAATAATTTTACATGGTAAAACTTTTGTCTTTTTTATCACCGTGTATATTTCCTTTCTTTTTTACTGCATATTAATTAAAATAAATATGCAAAATTTACAATGTTACTTCAAAACTGTTAAAAATGTTGATGTTGACACTTACACAATTACGAAAATATGAACAATATACTTAAAAAAGAAAGAATGTCAATTTAAAATTTTACAGATTAATACACATTTAAATGTAATTAATTTACTTTTTACTCAATATTTCTATTCACGTTTTGTAGAAAACTGGAAAATGGAATGCGATGCATGTAAGGATAGCATGGGAAATCTACCATCACCAGCAAAAGAGCGGCGAAGCGAAGGCAGGTGTCGCCAAAGATCTTCTGCGACCACCAACTCACCTGTTCTCACCAAGTGTTCATCCATCGAGGCCTCACGAGATGCCTTTCCCGCCTAGTTTAGGGGCGCACAGACCCCCCACGTACGACCAACCACCACATCATGGATCCCTGTTCACAACTCCTACGTCACATATAGGCAGTAAGTGATAAAAAAATAAATACAACTAATAGATAGAACTCTGTACAAAAATCTTCAAATGATATTATATTTGGTATTATTTTTCAAGACGAGCATATTATTTGTAATATACTATATTTTCTGCTTAACGCTGATAATTCGAATAGAGAAGTATGTATTACAAAAAAGATATGGTACTATAGGATTGCAGACAGACGAGCAAAATGAACATTTGAAAGTATCGCAGATGTTGAGGAGTCTCTTAGGAAGCTTTCACGCCAAGCACAACTTGGGTATAGGACATGACAATTATTTTTTTATAAAGTTATATAATTTCATACATATATTTTTTCTGGAGACAGCTCTTACCCAATGATAATCAAAGACGACTTAATGACTGTCAATATAGTTGAAGGCCATGATTGAAGAAGCTTCAGCAACTCGATCAGCATCTGCGCGATCATTTAAATTCTAAATTAGAGCAGTTTGTGAAATTTAAATTAAGTTGGTATATAAGTACTAATTTACAATTTGAATTGTCAAAGTGACGTTTCAAAATATTTGATTTAGAACATAAGATTTTTCTTACTGAAAGTTATTTTAAAAACGCCGAACGACAAGAGAATGGTGAATGGACATATTCAGTACCGCACTGCATCAATGATTTTCAAAATGCCTTCCCTAATTTTCCTGCCGATTATCAAAAATTAGTCCAAGAAATTTACACATGTGTGGCGAAATTTCGTAGTGTTGGAACTGTATGTAGGAAAGCTGGTAGTGGCGCGCCCAAAAAAAAAAACTCCTGAGATTGTGGCAGATGTTGCAGAAAGAATGGAACAGTCTCCCAAAAAATCTCTTCGCAGATTAGCCCAAGAAATAAACCTTTCATATGGAACTTGTCAAAAAATTTTAAAAGAAAATTTAAATCTTTATCCCTATAAGATTAACGCCGTTCAAAAGCTATTCTCTCGAGATTTTCCTGTACGAATAGAATACTGTCAGTGGTTTTTGAATAATTTAAATAACAACAACACTTTGGATTTAACATTTTTTTCTGACGAAGCATGGTTTCACCTATCCGGCTATATAAACAAACAAAATATGCGTATTTGGTCTTCGGAGAATCCTCATGAGTTTATTCAATCGCCTCTCCATCCGCAGAAAATTGGTGTTTGGCTAGCGGTTTCTAGAAGGCGTATATTTGGACCTGTGCTTTTTGAAGGAACGATAAATGCTGAGAGATATCGAAATAATTTACTTGAACCGTTTTTAAAAAATCTTCATGATGACGAACTTTTACATGGGTATTTCCAACAGGACAATGCAACAGCTCACAAAACATGGGAAAGTATAGCTCGAATTCGCGAGTTTTATGATAATCGAGTCATTGAATTTCCGCCTCGCAGTCCGGACTTAACGATTCTTGATTATTTCATTTATCCGTATCTGAAAAACACAGTTTACAAAAATAACCCACAAAATCTTGAAGAACTACAAGAGGCAATTTCTAATGCATGTAACGCTATAACCGTTCAGATGTTGGCAAGTGCTTTTGAAAATATGAAACGGAGGGTTAACAGTTGCATTGCAACAGGGGGAGAACACTTTGAACACCTTTTGTAATTCACAATAAAACTAATTTATCTTGTAGTGCTTTTATTTCCATTAAATTTAAATCGATTACACAAATGTCACAAAGTATAACATAACCGTAAATTTCAATTAATCAATAATTGACATTCTGAACAACCTAATAAACAAAATCCCGCCTGCTATAATTTAGAATTTAAATGATCGCGTGGTATTTTATTTAATACTTAGCTATTCCATTTAGTAAGCCAAATATTGTTGACAGATTTATATTGTGTGGACGACACTTATAACAGACGTTAAAATGTAATTATGACAATTGTCAAAAGATCACATTCGAGTCGTTTTGGCAACCGACACAGCAAAAATACGAACTAAAGACGACAATTCAATACCACTACAAATTCCAATCAACCGGAACAATTTTAGAACAATAAAATTTAACTAATTAATATTTCAGGATAAATAGTTTATCCTAGTAAAATACTTTTACATGAAAGCCAGTTACAAATTGAATATTACAAATAAAATTATTAAATATTACTTTTCTATATCTATATTTTGTTTAATACATGGCTATTCTGTTTACTAGGCTAGCATTGTTGTAAGATTTTTATTTTCACGGAGCGGATGACACTTGACAAGCGTAGCGTATGACAAGCACATGGAAAGTGTTTAGTATAGCGTTTTAAGCACTATTACGCGTGAAACTTGGGCTAACACAATCAATCACTCATACTGAACAATACATAATGACGTGATGGGATAGGGAAGTAGAAATTGATAAAGTAGATATTAATCCAGTAATATTTTGTATTAATGATAGCGGTAGTAGTGACTGTAAAAAAGATTATAGCTGGACAAATTTATTTAATACAATGTTTAAATGAACTTCAAAAGTTAAATTCTCTCTGAAAATCTTAACTTGATTGTACTTATATTTAATTATTAACAGCAGACAAGTTTATACAAATATAAAATAATCATTACATTCGGCTTTTAATAGTACTTAAGCAAAATTATTATCAAATTAATAGTTACATATTAGAATTATTGTCGGTAGTGTGGTAGTACTAAAATCATAAGTCTAATTCATTATTTAGGGTTATAGTTTCAAAATTAATATTACTTGACAGATCAAATTTCGCAACGCCTCAAATTTGACGCCATTTCAATTTGGTGGCGTATGTCGATTGCGAGAGCGACTCGACTATATGAAAGAAATATAATTATTATGATAGTCCTGAAATGGCTTTTGTAGGTTATATTTGTTGACAGGTAAAATTTTGCAACATCTCCAACTTCACGCTATTTTAATTTATTGGCGCATGTCTTTTGCTAAAGGAATTCTTGCTATCAGGTGTCTTCTTGACTTAAGCCTTGCAATTTAGAAATGCTTACGTTCAACTGTAACATTGCCAATATGATGAATTGCATTAATAAACTGTAATTCATATTATGTTAAAATTGATTAGTTACTGTAAACTACGCTTATGGAATTGTCATGTCAAATTTGACAATTAATTTGGATTCACGCATGGATGGAAATTGTAAAACGTAAAAATCGCTTAAATGGAAATGGCGACGGTGGAAATCAATTACAGACACGTTATATATTCCTGTACCTTTTGATATTTGTCATAATTTTACCCTTTGACGTTTGTTATAATTGTCATCCAAACAATAAAAATTTGTCAACAATGCTTGCTTACTTCATTGAAATATCAACAAATATCAGCCTCCTTTCAAATTAATTCGCATTAACTAGCACATGGTTATATGAAATCATTGCCAACTTAAATGACAAATTTAGAATAAAAACAAAGATGACCTTGTTGAAACAAGAATAAAAATAGGATGAAAGTAGGGATAATTTATAATAAAACCTGATTTTTTTTGAAAGAATATGGGAAACATTTCCTCGATATGTCCCATGTTCGAAAGTAACTTGCGATAAAGAAAATTTTGTAAACATTTTGGTGTCAGTATATCAACACAATGCACTTAATGACAGTCATTATATATATTATTACATATTGAAGAAGTAATTCCATGTCTTTCTAGATCGAGATCATGTGGTGCTTTATTTGAACAAATTTTCAAACTACAGTGAAGAAAAGTCCTCTAAATAAACAAACTTAACTAAACCCGCGAAGTTTAGAAACTCGAATGGGAAAACTTTGTTACCTACGTGAGTCACTTGAATTTGCCAACATGAAGGAATTATTAATAAATTCACTACCCTTGTTTAATACTGTTTTTTCTATTATGACTTTTTTAAGTTTACAAATGAACACTAAGTTAAAATATTATCGGAGTTACAGCAGAAAATATATTAAATAATATATGTATATAGGCCCCTTGAAATACACTCTTGTCTAAAGTATGAAGAAATATTAATCGCAAAGTTGGCATAATCCACAGTCAACTAAGTTTGAAATGCATAATTTATTGAAGAAGTATTCTAATTAGCGCCATGCCACTGTGTGCATTAAAGTTTTAAAACTTGGTCTCGCTATATTAAAGTATGTAAAAAGTTGGTTTCTAGAGCGTTTTGAAACAAACAAAAGTTAACTTCAAGACAAATTATCAACAAATCCTTTTCTAACCAAGTATCTTTACTCATTTTAGGATCAAGTATATCTCCATTTACGAGATACGGAGCCACAGGGTTCGGTTCAGCTGGCCCGCCATTTTCCGTGTCCCCGTTCGCCAGCAGTAGAGATCTCGGATTACAATTACACGATCCTTGGCGAGGATTACAGAGAACAGTGCCGACTTTTCCAAGTGTTAGTGCGTTACCGCCAAGTTTGCCGGGACTGCCGCCTCCCGCACCGTGGACGATAAAACCGGATCCGATTCTGGAGCAGAGGGAAAGAGAAGAACGCGAAAGGCAAGAGAGGGAACGGGAAAGATTGCGAAGAGAACGAGAAGAACGGGAGAGGAGAGAACGCGAAGAAAAACAAAGACGACTGGAGCAACAGGTAATTAAGGCAGGTGCACACATACCGAGTGTTTTACTATAATAAAAAAAATTAAAGTACACCATGTTTCAAATTAAATGCGAATGTGAAAACATTTTTAGCAGCAGCCCGCATATCACCGGTGTATTGTGTGTGGTATCGATAAGTATACAAAGTTTTTTAATGTAATTTTTAATGATTGCATTTGTAAATATTCACTTGTAGTTAATTACATTTTTGAATTAATACGGTGTAAGTCCAAATGTGTGTTATGTACAAAAAATACAGATTAATTTGAAAAAGTAAATGCGAACACCGAAACACTAGGTAATAGCTCCTCAATGGTCTACTCAGGCAAATGTATACATATTGCGAGAGGCTCGTATGGGCATATGAGACTGTGTGCGTGCGTGAATGGCGTGTCGGAAGTACTAAATACTAGGAGATGTATAACTAGTGGCGGCCTGTGATTTTTTTGGGGCGGGAGGGCACCGGGGAGTCTGGGGAATTCGCGCCCCCGGAAATTTTTTGCAAAATGTGCTTCCAAAACCCCAATTTTATCACGAGTTTTAAAATGTTTAATATGAAAGATTAAAAACTGAAAAAACAGGAACACACCATGTTATTTAATTAACTTGTCCATTCGCCGTTCCTTACTATCAGCAAAATGATTAAGAACTAATTCATTGAAGTTTGGTGTCGACGTCAGTAATTATTGTTTTTCAGTGGAACACATTGCTAAGGCACACAGTCTGGTTTCCTGCATGGTATTTCTTGAAAACGTTTTTATCCTCTTCAAAGTAGAAAAACACCGTTCACTTTCATCTGTTGTCATCGGTATGGTGCAAATTATTTTCAATAGCTTCACAAATTCGACAAATGTAGTTGTTAAATTACTTTCATAGAAACATTGCAGTAATGTTAGAGCAGATGAAGCAATGCCAAAATCTGGTCTATTATACAGAACTACCAATTCCTGCTTCAAAGCAATTGAATCCAAATTAGCAGTCTTCACGGCCATCTGGGATTCAGTTTCGTGGAAAGAATGTTGATATGTTGAAAATATGTGTGGTCGATAAAGAAGAGCTATAGATAGGTGATAATGTCGCACACTTCTTTAAGAAATTTATTTTTTGTTTGTCTTCATAACGGGGTATTTTGTTCAGTTATCGGGAATGTTCCTCTTCTTCTTCATCGTTATCACTATTTTCATTGAAATAATCCTAATCACTTGAGTTCCTCACATGCTGAATTGACGATTTAAATGATGATGATTTGACGATGTTGTAATCGGTTGTAGAGAATTTCGCAACGCGGCATGATTTTATTAAAAAAATATAACCAGTAATTGAAATCATAATTATTTAAAATGTTTTTCAAGCCTGCAGCTTTCCTTATTGTCGACTGGTCACTAGATTCATCAACTATGATCCGCGTCAGACATGTGATAAGATCTTTTTTTTATATCTGAAGACACTCACAACACATCTTGATTTAAAGTTCCATCTGGTTGGTGCAGATCGCGGAAGTCGATTTTTCACAACCTAATCCAATATAGCACTACGCTTTAGGGATCTTGTAAAAAAAAGTAGAAAAATCATCTAGATTGCAAAAGAAAAGTTTCGTCTGTGAGGCAGCCCCTTTCAACTATCATATATTACTGGTGCGCCTAACAGTGAATATAATTTGCATTTTTGTAAATTTCTTTAATTTTTGCTCCTGAACACCGTTGTTTTTATCACTTATTATTACTGAGGCGCCATTGTACCTTTGGGAGATTATTTTGCAGGCGTTTGGTCCAATTTAATTTTCCTTAGTTCTTCCAATATACATTTGCTAATGCCATCAGCGTATGATTCTCTGGTTGCAGAAAAGACAGAAATCGTTTTTGCATCTTTCCGTTCAACTTGTATCGAACTATAAAAACTAACTGAGAAAGTGTAGCCGAATCTGTCGTCTGGTCTGCTTGTATAGAGATGTAGTGAGCTTTGTTAATTTCGTCTAAATCAAAGTGCGACAAACTTCGTAGATACTGTCCAGCAATTCATATTCAATGGTTTTTGACAAACCCGTAAAAACTTTATTATTAGATTTGTTGATGTGGTCCTTGAGAGTACTGTCAATTTCTGCCAATAAATTAACCAATCTACGAAAAATCCCCGGATTCACACTGTCTTGTGTTTCGTCATGGCCCCTTAGAGCAGTTTCAAACATACCACAAAACTTAATGGAGTCTATTAATTTTCATTATGATGAATTATATTTAATCTATATACAGTGTTTTCAGCTGGCACATTATATTTACCTTTCCAAAAACTGAATATTCTATCATGTTACTAAGATGTTTTTCAATTTGGCTTTTTACTTTTTCACCAAGGTGTTTCAAATCGCTAATACCTTTAGAAGACCAGGCAGGGTCGCTTTGTGGAGAATCTTAATTAGGGTCACAAAACAAAAAAGCATTTTGCACATTACACCCACACAACAAGTCTGATAAATTGTAAAAGCTTCTCTTGAATTTTCTCGACACGGTTTTATTAGTTTTCGAATTGTGTTCTACTAGTTTAATCAATAAGTCTGGTCTAGGGGGACCTAGGTTTTTTAATTCTATCTATAATTAATGTCATGACTCAGTGTGTTATTTTTTATCAGTTCGATTATGTTACTAACGGAATTCATAGTTGCATTTGCGACGACAGAAAATACAACATACGCCCACCGTTGCATATTTTACACTGGGCCTAGGACAAAGTAGAGAATGCCCCGTTGCTAGCGTACAACCGCGTACTACCCTCACCAGTTTCCATCAGTCGTTTCCCAATACATATAAACGTTGAAGATTGAGGGCAACATGCGAGATGTCCCGGGGTCCATGATACTCTGCTATTTTTGAACACGGCACTAAGTCTCTGATGGAGACGGACTGGCACTTCCGAAAACGTGCTATTTGTTATCAAACAAATCAGAAAAATTACATACAAATTAGGTATTTATAATTAATTTATCTGTTAAAAGGAATTTGGCACGGGGCGGGGGGGGGGGCAGTGCCCCTTTGCCCTCCCTGCAGCAGCCGCCACTGTGTATAAAGGTTGAAGCACATCTAACCGGCTCGGACCGGTACGGAAAAATTCGTGAGCGGAAGAGACCGCGCACACTTGTCCTGCCGGAATCGGCTCTATCGTCAAATAATTAAGTACCTACATAATATCAACACCGTGGTATACAGTTGTTAAACCAACGCAAATATGGAAACAAGTAGCTCTGAAGAAGATTTACTTCTGTCGTTATTAGCAGACGTAGATGCTGCAGAAAAAAATGAGGTGTGGGCACCACACGACTTTCTTATACGTATGAGCGTTTCAAACTATACAATTTTAAGAATTTTTTATACAAAACTTATTCAGAATCCTATTCCAAGTACTTTCATTCTCTTAATAAATCGCTATAGAATGCATACTTTGCAAGATATTCGTAAAAAAGTGCTATTCGCTAAGAGTAAAAGTGCCACTTCCGGTCTGAATTTTGAAATTATTTTTATACAAAAGATATTTAAAATATAATTTAAATACTTTTATACTCGTAATGTACCTGCCTAGAAAGCATGACTTGCGAGATATTCGCAAAAAACTGATTTTCGATAAGAGTAAAGGGCCTACTTCCGGATGGAATTTCGAAAAAATTTTTTAAGATAATTTGTCTCAAATTTAATTTTCAGTACATTTTAATTCTTTATAAATTTGTTTAAACTTAGTAATTGACGAAATATTGGCAAAATTCGAAATTTTCACTGAAGTAAACTGCTACTTCCGGTCTACCGATTTTACTGAAAAACTAATCAGATCCCAAGAGGGAGATTATACACGTAAATACAAAATTTGGAATTGATATCTACAGCGGTTTGACCGCTATCGTGGTCATACACACACAGACATTTTTAAAAACCACTTTTTCGGTATCAGGGGACTTCAAAACGTGGACATCTGCAAAAATCTCGAGGTCGAAAATTTTCATCATCACAATACTACCTTATGCTACGTATAAGAAAGTAAAAAGCGAAGAAAGTGGGTTCACAATATTAATACAAAACGCGAGGTGCGAACTACTTTGGTCATATAGTTATTTATAGTCTTGAACAAGAATTATTAATTTCTCCTCTATTATGTTTTAAACATTATTAGTTAAATAAAACCACTACCAAGTTAATGTCGTCGCACGACAAGTAGGAGTATACACAATATTTAAAAACATCCAGTGTATGCTGGAAGTACAGACGCACACTTGTGCGGTCGGAATCGGCCCGCAAAGGATTTTTGCCGATGAATGCTTGTCCGAGCATTCCCTCCGGAATTTCCGAAGCTCATAAATTACGGTCCGATTCCGACCGGTCTAGTGTGCGGCGTTCGTATTGAATACTATAAACTAGATTTATCGGAATTTTTCCGTGTCGGTCCGAGCCGATGCGGGCCGATTAGGTGTGCTTCAACCTTAACTCTCCTCCGAATGCAGCCGATTACACAGTTCCATCCATACGCCCCTACGAGGAAAGAATAGAACAGGAGAGATGATAAATAAAGTGGTGGGGGAACAGGTATTATTTAGACCGAAGTTACCACTTTAAGGCAGGTCAGTTATGGCAATATTGACCAATCATAATTTATAAAATGAGTATTTTGAATAACTTGTCATATATCCGGTATGTTTATGTGTTCAGTGGCGTACCATACATATTCTAGGCATATTTTCTTTATGTTTTCTTTAATACAGTTAGAATAAATGTTACTATATTAAAAAGAATAAACGGATTGAAAAAATAATGCACTCCCGATATTACTTTAATTATTATTGGACTAAGAACCTATTTTGAATGATTATCGAGAATATACGAAGTGTACATATACCCTATACAAAATGTTTATGCACGCTAATGCATTGCGGCGGCCATATTGAGTTACCACTTTAGACAAATATTATTATTAATGAGACTCTCTCCTGTTCTATTATATCCTCGTAGATACGCCCATATTTATTAGGTGTTCGCAATCGTGGTATTTCATAGTTTACATTCATTTATATTGTCAATTTAATCCAAACTTCGTGTTTATTAAACTTTTGTTTTCCTTTAACAGCAACAGGAGCGTGAAAGAGAACGCCGAGAGAAAGAAAGAAGAGAGCAAGAACGCCTGGAGCGCGAGAGGGAAAGAGAACGTCTTCTGCATCAGCAGAGACTCGCCGAAAGTACAAAGATGGCACCAGTGTTGCGTGATCGTTCGCCGATGCGCAACGGCCTGATGGATCCAAACGAAATACGCATCAAAGAGGAGCCCAGAGTGAAAGAGGAAGAGGCGAGTTTACTTTCTCGTACAGCTGATCCTCGGTACCATCCCTATTTGCGACATCCAGCGCATACGATGCAGCCGCCGATGATGGACAGGAGTCGAGTGTTACCCCCGTCTCTGTCGCATCACTACCAACCTCCACCTGCGACGCATTGGCCACCACCGACGGATCCCTTCTATCGATACGATCACCTTCGGTATAATCCCCTTATGGACGCCATGAGAGTGGAAGAGGAACGTGCTAAAATGTTCGCGGCGTATCCACCGCACCCGTCTCACCAACTCAGAGCTAAAGATCCGGGTCTGATGCATTTGAGACCCGGACCGGGCCCCGGTCCGCCGCCACCCACACACAAAATGTGCGCAACTCCACCTACCGACCTACACAAGAAAGAGGAGCCGCGATAGCGATCGTGAAACGATTATTCTCTCGTAGATGATCTCATAGACAAAAAGTAAAATTAAAAAGGACATGAACTCATAGTAAAATGCTACATTATGAAAGAGATATACACACAAACACACAGAAACAGAATAAATATGAAGAGGATATTTTTTGGAGTTGGGCGCCAGTTCCTAATCATATTTTTACAGTGGCTTTTTGTACATCCCCTCGTTGTAACTCTTGCGGTTAGAAAGTGAACCAGTGCGCGCGAAATTTAAAATGTAATGAAAGGAGAAGAGACGCTCTCGATTAATTCTTACCCTCTATCTTTCTCTATCTCGTGTAAATATGTTCCTCCAGCTTTGTTCATCCGAAAAATGTTCACTATAATGAAGAAAAGAACTTCATAATTATACACAGTCACACACCAAAATACACACACACACACACACACACATAATGTTGAAAGACGCTCCACCGCCGAGAAAATAGTCGATTAAATTGCCTATTGATGATTCCTTTCCACCCGTCATTTCCTTAAAATCCCAAACTCATAAATCGCTACTCTTAGTTTTTATACTATTTATTTTTTCAAAGAAAAAAGTATATATACATATATATATATATAATTTTATCGGTTATTTATTTAAGACTGGCTGAATGTTTTTAACGTCTTTTTATATAGCTCTGTTTTTTTTTTAATTTATAATACTATTATCTTGTAGATTTTAAATAATAACAATGATAATAATGATTATATTTATTTATTTGTGATCGGAATGCAGAACCATTGTCATTTCGTAATTCTAAGTATTGTCGACATTAATTTTTGCATTTATTAACGTAATAATAAGATATCAACCTATAGAGTTAGACAAGTAGGTTGGTAGAAAGTGCCATTCACGACAGCAAAATTAAGAAAATGTATCGGTTAAGTGATAATATATTTTGAAGAAATATATATATGTATTAGTGTGTGTGTTTGCTAAATGTATATACAGTACAACATTATTTCTACATATTTAATTTTACATATTCCGTCTTAACGTTATTAATACAAACTTTAAGGAATGCACTGCCCATTTAGTTGCTTCATATTGATCAAAGTAGGTAAGAATACATAGAAGGCAATATTTGATTTGGCTAGTTTACTGACATTTAATATTAAAGGTGCGCAAGTATAATAATAATTGTTTTAGGATGTTTGACTAAATTCATTCAATGTTTACTACTACTATAATTAGAAATAGTATGTTATATTTATATTAAATAATGATAATAACAATTTTTAGTATCAAATAAACGAACATTATCATACAATAAAATTCATTAACCTGTAAAATTATATAATAATTTTAAAATAAATAAATATTGTACCAGTGATTGTCAAATAATCCGGAATTTGTTATTCTTATTTAAAAAGCTTTTGTTGTGTTATGTGGTTTTTATTTGTAAAAAAAAAATAAAACTAAAATTTTGGCGCCCAACGTGGGGAAGGAATATGCATGAAGTCACAATAAACACATCATCACATATTGCTATACCCATAACTTGTTAAATATTATTTGATACTAAAAGTTATTATTATTTAATATAGATACAACATGTTGCACACATCAATCCACTCTTGTATTCTTAATCGGAAAATTATCATTACTGACAGTCAGTTAAAAAATATTTACTTCATTCGATATGCCCTTCAGAAAAGCCCAAAGGACGAGGTTGGATGTCAATAAATCAGGAATTCTAGGACAGGAAGCAATGTCCTCATTAATAATATTTCTATAGTTCTATTCCAGTAAAATGATCCCTGTATCATCATTGTAACATTGTATGATTCAAGTCAATACTTCACAGTAAAATATATACTGTGAACAGAACAGGAAAATTAATATGAAAATTGTTCAGGCCAAGGTAAATCTTAATAATAATTGGTTGTTTATTTTTTATAAATGGCAAAATGTACATAGGAATATCATTACATTTGTTAATATTATCGATAGCATTGTAATATAACTAGTTCACAAAGCATTGTATAACTTGATAGCAAGTAGTACGTACAATAAGGATAGTGTTTTGTTTTTCATAGTCAAATCCATGTGGGACTGTCAAAGACCAACAAGAGTGAAAATGAGATTTTTCATTTTTAGGTTAGAATTACAGTCGGTCGAACTAGTTATAAGTTACCTATAATTGCCATAACCAACTATTAAATCATACAAAAAAATACTACAAATTTAACAAGGCTGTGTCCAAGAAATGACCGCTCGCTGACCAAACTTGGACGGATTTTTGACAAGGTTAAAATTAAGAGTATGTGACATGGATGATGAAATTTATTCGGAGGCTACTAAAAAACACTCTAAAAACACCTAGCGCTACGTTGTACAGGCAACGCGGATTTTATTAATCGGTGCTACTGATGATGATAACCATGGTACAAATATATAAGGTATGTTCTAGCGCCGTTTCCTTATGACGTTATTTGGACACACCTACGTCATTACCACAGATATTAAGAAAAGAAAGATTACTTTTGAATAACCACAGATGTAATAGTATATAGATTGCTATATGTAATAAAATAAACACAATACATAGCACAGTTGTTTACGAATGTGTAACTAAAATAAAATTTATTTACAAATTAATTGTTTAAAAACTCAAAGCAAAATAATAAGACTTTATTAATGAAAAAGCTCCCACTGGATTCATGTGACACTTTGGTTTACGAAACCTGTTTTATGTCGTTTGATAATACAATTTTTACTGACAAAGTAATGTATCACAAAAATAAATTTATGATTTGAAAATGTGCATTTTTCTAGTATATTGCTTTAAATTACTGAAACCAATGAATATTGCATAAGTTGAAAATATAATAGTAAGGAAACTATTGGTTAATATTGGATTTTTGTTTATTAACTCTTAATTTACCGGTAATAAATAAAACAACAAATATGGTTATTTTTTTATAAGTAAATTTTATTGTAATTTTCTTTTTTGTTGATAGTTATTTTTATTCATCTCTTTTATACATATGTAAGTTCGTACTCTATATATATATATGATTCTACAACTTATTGAGGCAAGTCCTTCTTTATATCTTTTGCCAAACGCTTTACTGTGCTTGTTTTTTTGTTTATTGAATTTTTATGGAAATCATTAAAAAGTTGTTTAACGTCTTCTGCCATTTTTTTCATCATAGCATTAGGTTGACGTAGACACCCTTTGGAAATTAATGCAATCCAATTGCTTTCTGGTGTTTCAATTTGTGTATTATCATCTAATGCGTATTAACAGCTGTTTTATGAAGTATTCGGGTAGATTTTACTGGATACATATATTTCTACTCTCATCTATCGACTATTTAAATACTAGTTCTCATATGCGTCTCATGCAAAATGAACTGAACATATAACATCTGTAAATAATAACATGATTAAAAGGAATACAAATACATCCAAATAATTTACGATTTCTTGTGTTTTTTATCATTTTACCACAGGCTTGTACTGCTGAGATAGGTTTTGATCTTTAGGAAAACGAAAATATCTAATATTCCTTCCTCGAGTGTTTCCTGGCCTGCTTTTGTTCAAGACACAGCAGGTTACCATATTAGATGAGCTAAAGGTAGCGGCATATGTATTGCTTTATAATACAATATTTAATAAACTCATTACCTTCTATGTTATAACCTCTTTTTAAGTTCTAAATAAATCAAATTAAAAGTCTTTGGCTTAACAAAAATATCTACAAAACGTAATAACTGCACTAAATACATGAAATAATAACTATAATTACACAAAATACTGTATAACTTCTTCGAAATCTAAATATAAACAAAACACAAACTACAAACATATGATAGATGACGCAACATTGATGACGTAGATGTGTCCAGCGCGGAAATAGACGAATTTGAGCCAAAATAGTAGCATACCTTATATATTTGTATTATTGACAACATAGTTGTCGAAATATGTATCTAGCTTTTTTTAAGCATTTTTGTGGTAACGGTGGTTTTAGCGTATTTTCTTTGCAAATACCGACGGTACTATAGGCGAAAATCAGTAAAGTGGCAACCCTCTGTCGGCCGCTTTACTAACTACTGAAATAGGGAAAATATTCAGTTTGCCATTGGAACGTGTAGTACTAATAAGTTGAAATTAGAGATAATTCAATCAAACCCATTATTTAATTACGAATGGAGTACAAGAAGCAAACAGACAGAATGTTTTCCCGATTTCGTTTAAAGTCACTGGATATATAAAGTACCGCAAACCTCCGCCATTTTTGGGCAAAAATTTGGCGCCAAAATTGAATTGCTGTGTTAAATAAAAAATCAATTTAGTTCTGTATTCTTAAAAGAACGCAACTGTATGAACATGCGTTAATAATTAAACCGCAGATAGTAAGGCAATTAATTAAAACAAGTCCAGAATACCTGCTTTTTAAATCTCAAGTTCCTTATTCGGTGTTGTAAAGTGCGAATGCTTGGATATGGTAGGTTTTGTTTTCGAATTTCTACATAGCCCTTGGAACCACAAGCCAAATATAAGCGAAGTGCCCGTGTGATGGTATCCTCTGACCACGAGGATCCACGACTATTATATTTCTCGAGATATTCCAGCTGATCTTTATTAAAAATCTGCCCCAAGTTTGTTGAGCTCTTTTCTTGCAACTTCTTTTCATATTTCCTGCACTTTGCAAGGGCTGCCTTCAACCGTTGTCTCAGTTCTTTGATAGTTTGAATATTGTCTACTTCTTGCTCAGTTTTATATAAGCTAACGTCGAGATTGTCTTCACGAATATCTTCATGTGCTATTTCTTCATCAACACTACTACTTGGAGCGTCAGTAGCGTCACATTTTCGCCTTTTGTGGTTGACAACCAGATCAGGGTGTGCATTTGGAGTTAGTTTTTTCATGTCATCTGCTCTTGATTGTTCAAATTGGGAATCAGAAAAATGCACCTTACATAAGTAACTAAGTGTTATAACATGTGATCTGCTTTTACATATGTACTCACCTCACAAATCTTCGCATTTACCGGCACATTGTCTTGATTAATGTCACATAACCACACTTTTCTTCTGTCTGCATTCCTTTCACCACTGGGAAATGCAAATAAACGGAAACCTTTGGCGACACTGTTTTTGCAATTGATAATACAACAACCAGGCATAATTACACTTTATGTTGCCAACGGTGGGTTTAGATGCAACGATGTCGCACGCTTAACCACACTGAACACTACGTCTGCGCTTTCTCTCTCGCACTCTTTGGCCTTATGGATTGCGGTACTTTATATATCCAGTGACTTTAATTTCGTTGATATTTGAGAGCCATCTAGCGGCCACTGATTTTCTCCTATTGGAAAACAAACAAAGAAGAAAGAAGCAGAGAACATTTATAAATAGAAGGTGAATAAAGACAGACTTTGTAAAGCAAATATAACAGTAAGGAATGATGAAATCGCCTGATTTTACCAAAATTCTAAAATGATATACCAGGTGTTCATATGGTGATAAGTGAAAGATTTAGTATAATTCTGCAAATAATAAATATTGGGCAGTCACTCATTGAATAGAAGTTTCCAACGTTTAGTGACAATGTGATCTTATCTTATCAGGCTATTGAGGGTTAAAAACAGAACTCTCAAAGGAATACTTACCAAATTATAAGTAATTAAATAATATTAGTTTACCATAAATTAGGAAAATACAACAAGCTGCACTACTTGGTAACGCTACTCTTATACAGTAATAATAACTCATGTCTTAACGTCCCTGTACAGATTTAAACAAGAACTTGTAGCACAACTTAAATTGCTGCCTATCTGCATTCGCTAAGGAGTAAAACCAGAGAAAGTCGTGATTTGAACTTCTGATCTTTGCACTATGAAATGATATTGCAAGGCCCTTGGAATGGCAACATTACAAACAGTAAACATAAAATTATTCTGAACTCAAATTAAAAGATAAATTATGTCAAGTATTGGGAAAGAGCATATAAAAAATCACCTAGGATGTATAGAAATACTAAATTTTTCTTGGTGTATAAACATCTCTTGTAAATATAAACTTATTTTGATGTATTAATAGTAATACCACAGATAAATAAGTGTATAAAAACTGCATCAGAAACCATACGATGAAGAAGCTCTAAGATTAGTAGAAAGAAAAATCGTCGGGACAAAATTCGGCCCGATAAGAACAGAAGAACTGAGAAAACTTGTGAACTATAAAATTACTTATATAAGATGGGAAGATCAAGTTCACGCAGACATCAAGTCCTGAACATTAACAGATGGAGGCAGAACATAGATTACAGAAAGAAATAGAAATGGCAGAACAGGCAAAAATACAGAAATCATATAATGGATAAGAAGAATAAGGAAACAGTAGAGTAAATCACTAAAAAATAATTAAAAGACATACTCAGAGCAGTCACCGTTCCTGCAGGAATGGACAGCCAGTATATATATAGAGACTGACAGAAATAGAAGAACAATACTGTATACACAGCTAAATAAAATTCTAATGAGAAATGGTAAACATTTATTATTATTGCACTTGTCGAAATACGATTTTATTTTCTCAGGCCAGTGATAATCATATATAGGATTCTTCTAAAAAAAAGGTAAATCTACTATGCTTAGGGAAACATGTGAGTCAATATCAATGAACGACAAGCTACATTACTGCTGCTACAGCTACTGGAATAAATTAATAATAAACTCATACTTTAATATGTTTAAACAGGTACTTAGATACTTCATTTTCAACATCTTGTTTGCGGGTGTATTAACTTTGGTGGCAGGTATATTATTTTTTGAATTGGACTTCACCAGTGGAACAGGCGACATTATACATTGTGCAAAATGCAGTCGAGTGGAATGAGTCATGGTAACATAACATCATTGATCTTACATCAACGTTCGATTCCAATCGCGTAGTGGTTAGATTCATAGACACTAGAAAAATGCGTTCACATGGTATTTCTTGAGTAACATGAATCGTACCATTTTTATGCCGGACAGCGGGGCTATCGCTAGCAACGCTACCGCCCTAGTTATCATAATACACTAACCATAACAAACGTTTTCTATGACTAATATGTGCATCTTTAAAGTTTCCAGAAGAAAAGTAAGAGTACAATATAAAATTTTACTTCAAATTCAAGAGGCTATTAATAAGAAGTGTTTTAATCGGTTTGGCGATAGTACGATGATGTAGTCTGTGCCTTGCATTACATTAGAATTCAAATATCGCATTCACACACATGCAATACTTGGTTAGTTAAATATCAAACCAAGCAAACATATTAAACTGTGCAAAATTTACTATAATTTGTAAAAATCCTAAGGACGCACACTTTTATAATATTATAAGAAGACACAGTAAAAATATTTTATTATTCAATAACCGATCATTTTCTCTACCAACAACTTTAGAATGCAAAGTATCTTCATAAATTTGTCTTTCGTATTTTGTACTTAAAGCATATTGTAAATATCATTTTTATATAGATTATATTGATAAACTAGTGTAAACACATTGTGTACATTGCGGACCAAGCGGTAACGAAAACACCTCTTCTGCATTCCGAGCATCCTATGAATATATTTGTACATTCTTGACGATATTCGCATGTAGATAAGCCATCTTTATTGTAAGAGGATATCAACAACAATAATAACATCAAAAAACGACAGCATAAGATTTTATAAATATTATGGATCTAAGAATATATGAAAGAAAAAAAGAAGACGATAACGATGAAGATAAAAAGCAACAACACACATTTGTAGATAAATTTATTGTGCTCTATTTAATGTTCGTTAGGAGACAATTTTATATGTGTATGATTCTGTGAGAATCAAGTGATGTAATATATTATATAAACAAAAAAGAACACGGTTTCTATCTAGAAACGTTTAGTCATAAAAAATGTGTTTTCTTTATTTTTCGAATCCATAAGAACCTTCCTTATAATTTATTCCTCTTATGTAATTTTACCAATATTAGTGCGATTTGATCTTCAAATTACAAAGCTTTTCTAAATGACAGCTGAAATACAGACAATGGTCATACTCTTTGTGTAAAAGTTTTCGGAAAGAATATATCGCAAATGATGAATAAATAACTGTCGTCTAAGAAGACAAGTTTGATTGCGTGCTGGCACTTTTACTCAATAATCAATAAACGCTTGATTACTGCCAATGGTTTTTTGTTTGTAATTTAAAAATTATTTTATATCAGAAATACAATTTGTTTATATCAAATTTGTAATCAATTGAACAATCAAACATGCCAAATTTAGAACCTGAAAAGACTATTTACTTAGAAGAGTCTTAGCTATTGTTTGGCGGTTAGACAAATTTACAAATATGAGAAGCGTCTATCTGCTAGTTAGGGTTATCTGTCGAATACGTTTCTTTTAACCGAGTATTGATAAACCTGCCTCTAGTCAAGTTACATGTTGATCTAGGGTTTGGAAGTCAGGTATACATACATTCCAGGACTGGACTTAAATGAATAATGTAATTCAAAATGCTGTACGTTACGTATGTAATGTTCTAATGTACAGTTGATTTCAGAAAAATCGAGTACACCTTTGAAATAATAAGCTTTTGATATTTTCTACTATTATATACTACTACAAGAGGGATTTACAACTATGGAAATTCGTTGTAATCGATTTTATTGAAATCTACTGTATATATTACACTAATTTTTCCAACTCGGGTTCGTCAACGCGACGCAACTGGCTTCTCCCTCCTTGTCTAGTAACTATATTTACAACGTACGATGTATATGTAAAAGTATCGTGACGAATGTAGGGAGGCGAAAAGTATTTCTGTTAAATCGTAAGCGCTGTATGTAGCGGACCGATTTATTGTTTACTTTTATTACTTACAATTGTTCTATTGCGTAAAATGTCCCATCCACATCCATCGCAAGATACTTTTGAAAGGTGAATAAGAGAATTTACCTGCTCTAGAATTCGACGAAGTTCAATATTAGTGAAAATTCGCATAGTAAAACGTGTCGTCGGATATACGTAAACAGATATTCAAAGGTGCTTCTGCAACTGCAAGAATACGCCTGTACACAAGTATTTATTTCGTGAAAAGCTGCCACATGTGACACTTGACGAAAAATATGAAATCGGAATTCATGATGTCATCGATGCGTCCCTGAATTGATCTTATGTAAACCTGACTTCCGATCCCTAGTGATAACACTGACCAAGAACTCTTGGTTTAGCCATAAAATGACGATGATATATTCATTTCTATGGAAGAAAACTTAAACATTAATATTAATAAAAGGTAGAAGTTACCTCTAATTTCGTTTGGAATTCAATGAAAACATTTTTCTGTTTATAACATACTTTAATAGGCACCTACCAATTTCCTACATTTAAAAATGCATTGAAATATTGCAGCACTTTTTTTTACTATTGTTCAAGATATAAATGTGAAATTTTCTGTACAACTCCAATATAATATGAGTACACGGAAAGGTTGTCAGATTATGTAATTTTTTGTCACAACCATCTTTTTTTTTTATTCCAAATTAGAGTAAAATGTACGTGTGTTTCTCGGTCAAAATCTGAAGTAATGAAATGAAATTGATCAAAACGGATGTAATTCCCGTGTAAACCAATGTTTTCTTGTGAGATATAGCTTTTTGAATTGCGGAAAAAAGTTTAATTTGAGTAATTAAATTAACAAATTCCGGAATGGTGCGGTACTGAATTATTTGTATTTTAGCAGCGCCTTCAGCTGTATTTTTTCTCTGTATTCGGGTGACGGAAAACAACACATTCATTTCAAATATATGAGAATGAGATGGTTTGCATTTGGCTCCTCCTACTGCCAACACCTCCAAAAGCAATTATAGTCAATTCCCAAATACAAATCGACTTTAATATCCCCTTAATGTAAAGGTTGTTTTTGTCACAGCTGTATGCTGTGTTACTGCAGACCGACGATGAACCAATACTTGTACAAGTCTGGACACCAGCCTTGAGCCTCCCCATCTTGGGCTGAGATTACTCTTAGTACGGTGAGAATCTGAGATTTTGTTTTAAGGTTTCTATGTTTGAATGTTTTGGAGTTGGGTGTTGGGCTGTTCTCAGATGTCGTGCACAGCTACTCAATCCTAAGTGGTCTGCGTATATCCACCAGCCCCCCCGACGGCGGACCGGAATAGTTGCAGTTAAAGTCTCATTCTTTATATAGCATGTGTATACCTATCCCCATCCCAATCCTACATATGTCTCAACCTGCATTTTTCGATATGATATTGTTGCCATTAAGTTATTGCGTGAAAAATGCTTTGCGGCAAATATCGATTTAGATGTCCGCCTCTGTAATACGTATGTGGTTCCAATCTAACTAATTAAGCGATTTCTAAAATAGAAATATCTACTTAAGTACAGTGCGATGGGAGGAGCCTCGACCTATAAGTAGCGCAGATTTATAGGTCAGTGCGTGACAGAGAAAGTATTCGGATAAAAGAAATGATAACATTTGTTCATCATCGCATACATTAGCCGGATGAACGAGTAAATGCAGATAAATTGTAATATACTGAAAAGAGATACATATATGTGTAGCGCTTGACAATTTTTCCAAACAGCTCGTGCTTATCCTAATATAAGGATTCACCGCGCACCTTGTGGGAGGGGCATCTCATCGGCCAGGTCTCAGTCTGTGAGCTGTACATATATTTTGTTTACTATGTATCATAAATAGTTTACTCACTTTTAACTAACAATGTATATTCGCGGCAAAAATAAGACCAGCTATATGGAAGATATATCTGGTCCACTCTAGTAAATTCTAACACGAAATAAAGAGGGATTATATTCAATTTTTATAATACCTAAGTTTGAGTAAATATACTTAACTGCTTCGTAAAAGAAAATACATGTGGCATATACTGGGGTCGACATATTTTAATTTCTGATACGAAAGTAGAAAGAGGAAAAGAGCGCGACGAAATAAACTAAAGATAAACATAAGCGAGGCTGCCACACTCGACGAACGTTTGCTATGAAATGTATGCCACTCCGTTGCTCTCCCACCACTGTTAGCAAGCAGGCATCGCTGCAAATCATAAGGTCATCATGATAGAAGTGCAAACCGAAATTAAAATTTGACGACTATGGTAGAAGTAAATATATTTCAAATATTCTTCATTTATGATTTATCGCACGATAACATTGATGTGTCAAAATTACAAAGAAATCTCTGCTGTTCTACAAATATTTGGGGCTTTACGAATTTATTTTATTTTTCAGGGGCGAGAATGAATGCTTTATTAAGATCTCGGTTTTATAGAATTTGTAATTATTTATATTGATTATTATAATTATAATTTAATTGTTATAAAAAGAATTAATAAAGTAATGGTTCGATCAACCACATTAAACAGTAAAACTTGTATAACATTATTCTCATTTACTTATATTAAATATATTGATTGTACTAAATTCCTTACTTACTGATTTATTAATTTGTAAAGCTGACGGAGAAGCCACGTCTCCAAAGACCAATTATTTCACCTTTGCTTGTTTCACTAGTGTGGTTATTTATCTGCATCTTTAAAATTATTTTAAAACGTCCGGGATAAGTGTGATATTGGTTCTATTTTACATTTTAAAACATTCTCCTTTAAACATATCTATATTCAAAAGATACATTGTGTAAATTATTGTTTTGCTCTATTATGGTAGATGTATTTTATTTTTGACAAACTGTAATATATCCCTCAAGCCTAAACATAAATAATACAATCTCCCTTTATTTTCTATTAAAATTTAGTGGGAAATATTATCGAATTACTATACTTGAACAGTCATGCCTTCCATATAGCTGGTCTTAGGACCCGACAAAACTTTATGCCGCGAGTATACATGCTATCCATTTATATCAGAAAAGAGAACTAAAACGCTTTTCCGTTGTTTTCTGCGAATATTTATTGTGTTTAACAGAAATATGCTTACCAAGCACTTAGAATCGATCAATTACGAAAAAAAATATTACTATTAGATATCAATAAATTCTGTCCCACATATCCATTTTATACACTCCACAAAAAAATTATTGAACCACCCATTTCCTTATTTTTTTTTGTTTTTTCAAAATTTTATGTTCTTTAACTAAGTAGTACATAAACATATTAAAAATAAAACAAAATGCAAAGGAAAAACCAAACACCGCAACTAGAGACATAACAATTGAGAAAGTAACACCGACGTAAACAATTTAATTAAAGGAAACTTGAACTAATAATGAGTATTTCTGCCTGGGGTCGTATTACGATAGCCATCCGCCTAGACAGACTCAATAAGTCCTCTGATGTAGTCTATCTGATGAGAACAGGCAATACCTAGACTCGTCTGTGAACAGAATCTTAGCCCAATCTTCATCGGTCCAATTTTGATGATCTCTCGCAAATTGTAGTCTGTGATCTCGGTGTTCTGTAGTGAGTGTGGGCCTTTATGGTATTCTTGCACTGTTCTTTAAGTCGGTTCCTTACCATCTGAGACGTAACATTTACATTTCGAACGGTGAACAGCTCGTTTTTTTATCTGTCTTGCAGTGCCTTATTCGTAAGACTGTAAGTCGTAAAAAGCGATCGTCTATGGCCGTAGTTGACCGCTTCCTACCTTGTCCTGGTCTCGTGTTATTTTCTCCAGTTTCTCTATACCTGCCCACCAGTTCCGAAATTGTCGATTGTCGGATACCTAACACTCTAGCAACGCATCTTTGACTCCTACCATCGTTAATTAACGTGATGTAAAGCACCTAAAGCTCACGAAATTCGAAAAGAAAAATTAAATGGAACTCGGTGAATGACAATGTCATAAAACCAAAACAAACAAACATTGGAACTGCAAGGATTTACTTTTGATAGATAAGGTGATTCCATATTTTTTTTTGCGGAGTGTAGATGGAATTGATCATTCAAACTAGTTAAGGGTCCTATACCGTATGTGTCAATTTTCATTAGGTATAGGGATTCAATGTTTACGTGCGATTTATACGTATACAAGTAATACGTGGCACCCCTACTGTCCGTCACCAATCCCGGCAACAATCGACATCACAACGATTTTCTCCGATCTTCCCACTTCTCTCCACCAGATTTTACATTCAATGTTTAGCTGCGAACACGTTGCGATCTAGTCTGCAATAAAAGCCGTCTTATTACTGGAACAGGAAACATCAAATGGCCGCCGCGATCTCCTGATCTAGTAGTTTATTATTATTTTCAAAATCCTTTTTTATTTACCTTATTATTAATTTTATTAGAATTACGCTTTTGTTTGTGTCATGCAGCGTGAATGCAGCTTAATAATTCTCTGCATTTGCTGAAAGGAAAAAGAAAAACAAATCCTTGCAACTCGTAAATATTATTTCTGAACGCATTACAAACACCCAAGCCGGTGGTCGAATAGTTACTGCTACTGCTAACCACGCTAACTTCTATTTACGAGCATGCATCGGTCGTGCTGGCATTGAAAAGGAAAGAAGGAGTACTATATGTTGCCACGTACTGCATGGATTAATCGCCTATGCCTAATGAAAATTGACACATGCTGTATAGTGGATCTGTCAACAATGGAAAAATAGCAGATTTTATATGCAAGATGTTTTTGTTGATTATAAATTTGGAGAAAACCTTTCAACGTTAACTTATGAAGAATTTAGTAATCTACCCCGCTGGAGATTCAAATTTAGGAAAAAATTATCGGATTAAAGAACATTAATTAATATGTCAAAATATTAAAAACAAGTTTTCTCAAAAATCCTTCGGAGGAGATTTGTTTGCTTGGGTTCACGATATAAATTGAACAAAAAGCTCCCCCGCTCTGTACTTATTTTTCGTTCAACTATTCTTTACTTTGTTTTAAATGAATATAAAATAAATTAAAATTAGGCAACCCTCATTACAATGAATCGTTATTCAAGTAAAAATCTTTCCCGCGGTTACAAATGTGTAAATATTTGGTCATAAATGAATTTTTATTCGCTTAGATATTGAGTTATTATTCAAATATTTATTATATATTCCCTATGTGTAATAAGTACTCGGACATCCTTGGCTTATTAAATTATGTGCTATGCAACCAATATTACATTTCCGATCCACTATATAGGACCCTTAAGTACAGGCGATAAATAAGTACCAAGCTAGTTTTCTAATTTTCTGAACAGCCAAAGTTTATTTTTAAATTTACAAGCAATAACAAAAAAAAACTAATTAAAATCTTCATATCGTAGAGTATATCTTTATTATTTTAAATTTTATGCTTACATTTACAAGTATAAAAAATGGCGAACTTTATTAAATACAAAATTATATTTACATAATACAGGGAAGGTCTTGTAATGGAATGGTGGGAACCTTCTAATATAAAGTAATAAATAGTATGTTCTTATTTAAACCAAATGAATATTTGTTAAGTAAAAATATAGTTCCTTAATGCATACTTGATAATATAATATATGCTTGTTAATGTAGTAGAATCCGCTCAGAAAGGACTTTAAAATTGTGTTTTGTAACATTTGGATGTCGCACTGACAAGCAAAAAAAAAAAAAAACGAGAACTATTGGAAAGACCAAACTTACCCATAAATTAATTTTAACAGAAGTTAAAAGCAGTAGTCGTAATAAGCGGATTCTACACTAAATAGACTCTGAGCATTATACATTATATCTTAGTGAGTCAGTGTTTGTTTACATTATTTTAAATTAAATGAATTCTGCAATACAGCTTGGGAATAGGAGAATACTGGAGATGCTTGTACAATACCATATCAGTTAGACCATTTAAGAACAAACACCCTCCTTATTGCGTTACGATTTTTTACAATTAGAAAGCATAGGTACATATAAGTATAACAGCGACACTTTAATTTTACGTTTTAAAAAGTATTTTCGTCCTAAATACTAGGCGCAACATAAATAATACGATACATTTTACAGTTAGAATATTCTTTCTCAACTTGTGGGGCGCGACCCCCCTAGTTGGGGCGATAGTTGCTCAAGGGGGTGCAATTTTTTTTATTACTGTCATTTATATACTGTATACATCAAACTGGTAACAAGGCCATAACGCAAAAGATTAAAAACCACTGGGTTATTGTCAATTTTGCACATATATTTACAGAGAAATTATTTACAACCATACACGTAATGTTGTCATTTCTGGTTGTTTAAAAGTTTGGAAATGTCACTTTTTTGACTTTCACTTCCCGCCCTGATTTCCCAACACCGATTTCAAATCAACATACATAACAAGAAGCTAAATTACAGTCCATGTCAATTGATTTTCCTCTGTATTCGTAAGTAATTCCGATATCGTCAATAGAAAGTTCGGTTGTCAACAGGACATTTCTAATCTCCAAATGAAAGTTCTATTATTCAAAATAAAGTCCGCTAAAATAAAAAGAAAGGACGGGGTACCTAAATACATAAGAAAATGGATTTGTTGACTAACACTTTTTTTTACACATGTTAAGATAACAGATAAATTTATGTAATAAATACAAATGTTCTACCAAATAACAGACTTAAACACGATTAATCTTCAATTACTTCGCGCCTTAACAATTTTGTAACAATTTTTCGAACCGTATCGTATTTAACATCAAACGTTGTGCTTAAATTTTTCAAAGTTTTACCTTTGTTAAACGCTTCTATTATTAAACGTCTTTTTTCTACTCCCATACTTTAATTGTATTATTAGATATGCCGAACCTGTACTATAATGATGTTCATTACGATACAGATTTTCATTATGTTACAAGTTTATATCCAATAGGAATACAGATTTTTCATTACGATACAAGTTTATATCCAATAGGAATGCGACATTTCAATATTCAAACAATATTCAATATGGCGACTGCATATCTGACAGATATACAAATTAAATAAATGTGACAGTTCTCTGCAATTTACAAGTAAGTAGTTAACATTTGTGCTTTTTTGAAAATATAAACGGTAAAAATGAGGGATAATGACAGTGAAATGTAATAATTGACTCTACCAGAAATTATGGAACAAGCCTTAGTAGCCACGAACAATTTATTACCAGCCAAATTCACAAAAACGTACGGAAAATTTTAACCTCAACTTATGAAATGGATTGTTCAAAAAATATGTTTTATTATGGGGTCGTAGAAAAAATAGTGTATGCAACTCGCATTTAATGGCTATTAAGACACTCGTATTCATTACAATACTCGGCTTCGCCTCGTATTGTAATTCTCTTACTCGTGTCTTAATAGCTATCATTAAATGCTCATTGCATAATATACTATTTTCGTTACTGATTTCATTATAAACCATACTTATTAAATGTTCTAGTGTCTCCAAAATGAAACGAACTGACAGTGACCGTCCTTTCTTTTGATCATAACGGACTTTATTTTGAATAATAGAACTTTCATTTGGAGATTAGAAATGTCCTGTTGACAACCGAACTTTCTATTGATATCGGAATTACTTATGAATATAACGGAAAATCAATTGATTTGGACTGTATTAATATAATATGTAATCTGTATAGGAGACGAGTTTTTGCAGTACGCAAACTCCATACCAAAATTCATAATACATGTAGATGACGATGAAATTAGTGAATGTAGTTAATAGGTATATATACGTATATAAGCGTTATCCTAGAATGTTTACATTTACAAACACATTTAGTATCCGCTATTTGTTTATTGAAACCCGTGCTCAAAAGGGATTAGAAGGGTTAATTTCTTTTGTGAAGATCGGTACTATTTAAGAAATGAAATCCTTATATCTATGGACAGACTCTAACTGCTTAATCTCTCGACAGTAATGAAACACTTTCCGCCTCGGTATGTAATATACTATTTAAGTCGTAAAATTAGAAGGTGTCGCAGGTATACATTGGTTATAACCATTGAGGAAAAATACTATGGAGACGCTGCTAAGCATCTTTTGTACTCTCAAAACGGGAGCATTGGTCGGGCCTAAGTGTGAGACCAATATGGCTACCTCACCTAGTCCGGCCTACTCAAAATTATAATCTGTCATCCCACACCTGTCAGGCCTACACTAACCTATGAAATATTATTCCAGACGAATTCTTCTTATCAATGCCGTCTCTGCTGTTGCAGCTACGTAGAGCACAAGAAACCATAATGCCTTTTAATATTTAACTTATCTACTCTAATACACGATGCACTTAACAAACGCTCCACTTTTTACCAACACTACCTGTTTGACGTAAGTGTAGTATCAAAATGGCGGACCTGGATCCGATTTGATCACGTGACGTCGTCTCCCTACCTATTCTTTCTCAATGGTTATAACATATCAAATTTAAAATATTTACAAACTCCATATAAACACATAATAGCGTTTAATTTTTTCTGGCATAGACAAATTCTTGAGATACAAGTACATCATAAAGCAAAGTTGTATGGTATAGTTCAGGTAAAAGCATAATGAAAAGTTTCTTTCTAGCATTGCCACATTTATCAGTTGACAATGAAGGTAATTCTCTTTTAATGATAACATCATCTTTTTCTAGTTGTTAATTTTGACGAATAACAATTCACAATACATTCAGATAAAAAGTAAGCCTTTCCAAACTACTGTATTCGTAATACATACTATTGTTTATGGCAACTCATGCTCTTTGAGTTGCTAAATTAGAATGTGTCGCTAGTGACAACAATTTATGTTGAACAAGTTGAACTGGCTATACATAGTAGTATTCAGTCCACTAAAATAAACAAAAAAGTTCATATATACTGTGTGTCCAAAAAGTCTGGAAACACCCAAATAAAATCGAAACGGATGATTTTTGAGAAAAATGCAAAAACAGGTCAATTAGTATTTTCAAAAAACTACTGGCTGATGGTATCTGTTTGGAACTTTTGATGACCCTGAAAAAGTTATGATGTCATCAAAAAAAAATTTAAATGGCAACGTCGCATTTTTAATTTTATTTTTGATAGATCTTTTAATTGTCTAAATCACTGTAAAAAAAAATTCATTTTACTTAAGAAAATGACCGAGAAAAATTTAATAACTTCTTCGAAAATGGAAAAGTTTGTCTTTAAAAAAAAACATAGTTGGCTTAAAAGTCGATTATTTTTCAAACACATTTTGTTTTATTTGTAACATTCTGTCAAATACGAATTGTGCGTAAATTAAAAATATCTGTTTAAAAATGGTTTTAAGTGAGAGGAAACGTATTCAAATATTGATGATGATTGGTTTTGGGGATAGGGCTCGTTCAGTTAGAGAAGTTTGCGACTTATTTAATACAGAACATCCGGAGCGTGCCCCAATTAGTATTTCTGCAGTGAGTAAGATTCACAAAAAATTTCAAGAAGAAGGCCATGTTCGAGATCGCCCTAGAAGTGGTCGTCCAAAGATCGCAGAAAATATGCAACTCGACGTATAATTGTCAGTAGAGGAAACTCCAAATTCTAGTACACGGCAGCTTGCTCGGGAGTTTAACGTGTCGAAGAGTACAATTGGTAATATTTTCCGGAAAACTAAGTATCATCCCTACAAAATCTGTTTGGTTCATGAGCTGTCTGAAGACGACTTCGACAGGCGTGTACAGTTTTGCGAACAACTGATGCCTATGTGTTATAATGATCCCTTTTTTATCAGAAATATCTTATTCTCAGATGAAGCTACGTTCACATTACATGGGACTGTTAATAGACAAAACTGCAGGTACTGGGCACGCCAAAATCCACGCTGGATGAGAGAGGTACGAACTCAGTATCCTCAGAAATTAAATGTATGGGCTGGTTTAATTGGAAACAGAATTATAGGGCCTTTTTTCTTCAACGGTAACCTGACGGCGGAAATGTATTTGGATTTTTTACAACATTATTTAATTCCGTCATTAGCAGAAATATTTCCGAACCATGAAGATCCTCATTTGCCCAGCCAAAGAATTTGGTTTCAACAAGATGGGGCTCCACCCCACTATGCGGGAAATGTTCGGCATTATCTCGAGAATACCTTCCCAAACAGATGGATTGGCAGGAGGGGGGCTATCGAGTGGCCGGCTAGGTCGCCAGATCTAACGCCTATTGATTATTTTTTGTGGGGTTACCTAAAAAATAAGGTATACGCAACTAAACCTGAAAATTTGGAAGACTTGCGTCAACGGATTGAAATTGAAGTACGAAGGATCACTCCTGAAATGATAGAAAACGTTCAAAATGAATTTTATTATCGTTTAGGGTATTGCCAAGATGCTCAAGGACAACATTTTGAACATTTATTGTAAGAGTTTTTGCTGATTTCTACGATTAAAATGTTCTTTGTTTTCTATAATGATTTTTTTTTTCAAAATTTTTCTTAAGTAGAATGAAAATTTTTTTTACTGTCGTTTAGACAATTAAAAGATCTATCAAAAATAAAATTAAAAATGCGACGTTGCCATTAAAATTTTTTTTTGATGACATCATAACTTTTTCAAGGTCATCAAAAATTCCAAACAGATACCATCAGCCAGTAGCTTTTTGAAAATACTAATTGACCTGTTTTTGCATTTTTCTCAAAAATCATCCGTTTCGACTTTATTTGGGTGTTTCCAGACTTTTTGGACACACAGTATATGAGCGTTATCCTAGAATGTTTACATTTATATAGTTAGTATCCGCTATTTGTTTATTGAAATAAAAAATACGTATTCTATTAGATGTATAGTTGAATTGCTCTCGCAACCGACATGCGCCACTAATTTAAAATGGCGTCAAATTTGAGATGTTGCAAAATTCTACCTGCCAAGTAATATAAACCACAAAAGCCATTTCAGGACTCTCATAAATAATAATATTCATACATCTTTTGACGTTTATTATAATTGTCATCAAAACATTTTAAATTTGTCAACAATCTAGTGTCCTGAACTAGTATAGCCAAATGTTATATAAAATATAGGTGGAGAAAAAATAATATTTAATAGCTTTATTTACAATATTTAATTTGCAAATGACTTTCATGTAATAGTATTTTACTATGGGAAGGTATAAATCCCGAAATATTAATTAATTAGTTTAATTTTATTGTTTTGAAATTGTTCCGGCCAATCGAAATTTGTAATGGTATTGAATCGTCATCTTTAGTTCGTATTTTGGCCGTGTCGGTTGCCGAAATGAACTATACTTGCTCTTTCTATTTTTGGTTGTATATTTATTGCAATATATCCAAAGACAGTTGTTCATACGCAGAAATTGCTGACTTTCACAAGTATTTTATGTATGGTATGACAAATTGTAAACCGACTATATGTAGAGCGGTTTCCAAACCATTGTGATATCAAAAGTCTTTTGAAATACATTGCAGGCGTTTATAAGCCAACTAACTGAAATAGTTTATATTAAAAAAACAAACAACGTTTAATTAAGACATAAACTCAAGATTTTTTAATTTTAAATATCGAATATACGTCACTTTATCCACCCGCTGGTTGAAGTAAAAAACAGGGGGGGAGATTCGAAATCTTCAGATATATTTAATAATTGTTTGTCATTGTTTAATCGGTTTTCGAATTGTATTCTACCCCAAGAACAAGGTGACTTTGCACACAAGATACAGTTGTGTGGTGATATGATACAAAAACAATTTATGTTTATTAAAGTGCAAAATATATCTGCGTATGTAAGTATTAAAAGGAACTAATTTTTATTTAACACACTATCTTCCAAAACAACTTGTGAATGATAATGTTCTTAATTACTAAGAGAAATAATACATTTTGACAAAAGACTATGTGAGATACAAATTACAAAATATTAAATACTAAAACACTTCAATTGGTAACTATGGAATGTTAGAATTGTCTATTCCTTTGAGGAGTTCAAAAAAATTCCGTATATACAGGGTGTCCAGAAACTCTCCTGACAAACGAAGACCGGAGATTCCTCAGATAATTTTAAGACAATTTAACCCAATTCACCCTAGTCCGGAAATGCTTCCTAAGGGAGCTAGAGCTCTTTGAAGATGGCGCCTTGTAATTAGTTTTTTTTAATATCTCCCGAACGCTTCTATTTAGAAAAACAAAAACTGGTATGCTTATTTATCCTCCAGAGATGAATCGATTCCGTCAATTGCGAATTTCTAGTACCGGTCATAGGCGTCCGTTTTGGGTAGGTTAACGATTATTTTAACGCATAACTTTTTTGTCTATAACTTTTAAGCATTTGTGACACTAGATTATTAAATTTTCAGGTATTTTAGTACTAAAAGGTACTCTTACTTTAAGTCGGTAGGATACACCGTTTTCTAGAAAAATCGATTTGAAAATTTTTCGTTTTTTCGTTATTAAAATTCAATTTATTATTTTTTTTTTGGGAGATATTAAAAAACATAATTACAAGGCGCCATCTTCAAAGAGCTCTAGCTCCCTTAGGAAGCATTTTCGGACTAGGGTGAATTGGGTTAAATTGTCTTAAAATTATCTGAGGAATCTCCGGTCTTCGTTTGTCAGGAGAGTTTCTGGACACCCTGTATAGTATTCGAATGTTCGTATTATGTTTACAACAAAGGTTAGAGTTGTAAAAAACACAAGTTTTTAGCGTGTAATACTTGAAAGTCCTATTAGAACACAGTATGAGCGTTTTCTCGATTTTGATAAAGAACGATTACCCAACCAATGACTTTTGTTTTAAGGACAATATTCTCTTCCATTATAAATATTTCAATTGAACACATGACATGTAGAGCTCAGGTATTTGGTTAAGCTATAAGAAACTCTGTTTTGAACGGGAAGTAATCAATAGTCTTTAATAAGCAGTGTAAAATACTAAACGGGGAGAGCATAATTAAAATCTGCCAATTTTGTTTCCCAATGAAGTAACCTGAAATCTGCAGGCAGATTGTTGTGAAACAATTTCCGTTTGGAATTACATCTTATTTGCTCTATTTTACTTCCGTACTATTACAAAACCGTTAAGGCCCGCATGACATCAACCTAGGTCCTCATAGGTTTCGATTAGAGGACCCTGTGGAAACAATATAATCCAAAATAATAATGAATGTGTTTATCCAAGTGTTCACACGCAATAGTATTTAGATTATAGGCTTCAAAAGAAACTGTCCTAGATAACACCTACATCCATATTTGTTGTTTGTGATACTGTGTTCCAGATTGTGTAGATTGGTACCAACAAAATGAAAGAAAAATTAGATTTATGGACCACATAAATGATGAGGAGGTTATGTGGAGAAGAACATACCACTGAAACGTTCAGCAATGAAGAGAAGACGAATTATGGTTGTGTTCTAAAATACTCTTGGGAAAGACAACCGGAATTGTGTTAGATCCAAGTACTAGCAGAAGAAAAGACGAATCAGAAATCTGTTAAAGAAGACAGCAATAAAAATGGTAACCATTGGAAAAAATCGATGGCAGAGATAAAAAGAAGCAAACAGTTATATATAATAGTGAGCAGATCAAAAATTAATCATGTTGTGCTTTTATCTTTCGACGAAGATACAGCAACATGTGTATCCGTGCAAAAATGCAAAGGCTCATATAGCTGTGTTCTGGGACACTCTAAGGGAAAGGTAACAAGAATTGCCAGAAGGTGGCCCGAGTATACGAAGAAGAAGAAACTCGTTAAAAATGTTTTGGAAAACAGTAGTCATTATTAACCCTTCGTTGCATCTTGTTGCAAATTTGCAACATCTTTATGATTTCTCGTTGTTTCTCGTTTTAAACCTTATATTATGTAGCTGGCATAGTGTAACACATTTACTACGCATATGTACGTTTCTGGTTTCAAGCGACATTCATAGAGGGGTCTGCAGATCAAATACACCAAATATACGTTATGTTATCCCAACCTCAAACGCGGCAGGTGCTTTTCTGCTGCTTTCGGTGTAGTTTTTTGTAAAAAGGAGGAAGTTTTCCTTGTGGATATTGACAATAAAGGTATGTAATTGTGTTGTATGTACCCTAAACTTCTATATTTGGTAATAGAGAAAACTACATCCCCTTTGAATTTTAAGTTGCTTATTTACAACAATATGCAAAAAAGTTACGCAACATTCCAAAAACGTTTTTTGTTTTTAGATGTCAGGCAATAATGATTTTCTAACACAGACTGAATTGGAGGATTTGGCTGCAAATCTGCATTTGTCAGAAAGTGAAGACGAATTTGAAACTTTTAGCGATGATGATTCTGAATATTTGCCAGACAATGATGAAGAAATTATGGAAAATGGACAAAATCTACGAAGTAACGCTGTAATTACAGAACCCGAGTCGGAAGAAAATTTAGAAAATTTGTTTGATGAAAATGAAGTCGGTTTTACACAGAATGATGTGGTACCTGCTGCCTTATCTTGGTCAAAAGGACACCTTCTTGTACCAGATGAAGCTGTACAATTTAAGGGAGACTCTGATTTACCAAACAATATATTGCAAATGGAAAGTCCATACGAGTGTTTCAGGTATTTTTTTACAGATTCCTTTATTCAATTGATAAAAGAACAAAGTAACCTTTATGCAGTACAAAAAATACCAAACAAACCGGCATGTTTATCTGACGATGATATAAAACGATTTATTGGAATTTGTCTATATATGTCGGTAACAACCTTGCCCCGCACTAGAGCTTATTGGAGAAGTGACATAGGAATTGCTAATGTGCGTGATGTAATGACGGTAAACAAGTTTGAGTATATGAAAAATATCCTACATTTTAGTGATAATAATCGTTGTACTGATAAAAAAGAACCGGGGTACGACCGATTATACAAAATCAGACCAGTACTTGAACATCTAAATGCGCGATTTGCGGCGATTCCAACTGAGGCTCAATTAGCTATAGATGAACAAATCTGTGCAACAAAATGTCGTCATCACCTCAAGCAGTACCTCCCAATGAAACCTAACAAGTGGGGATTCAAATTTTACATGCTTTGTGGAGTGTCAGGATATTGTTATAATTTTGAATTATATTCAGGCCCAGATTATTATTTTACCCGGCTGAAACCGGAAGAGCCAAACCTTGGTGTAACAGGGAATGTTGTAACGCGTCTGGCGAGAATAATTCCGAGAAACGTAAACAGCTGTCTGTATTTTGACAATTACTATACATCAGTTCCACTTTTGACCTATTTGGCGAAAGAGGGAATATACAGTTTAGGAACTGTCAGAAGAAACCGCATACCAAACAATAAATTACCAAGCGACAAAGAAATGAAAAAAATGGATAGAGGGACATCAGAAGAATTTGTTGCCCATAATTCTGGAACCAAGTTGAGCGCCGTTGTTTGGAAAGACAACAAATGTGTGAAGTTGCTCTCTACCTTATATGGACAGTTACCACTACAAAAAGTCATGCGATACGATAGAAAACAAAAGAAGAAGGTTGAGATAAATTGTCCTTATGTTGTCACCAAGTATAACAAACCCATGGGAGCAATTGATTTGTTAGACAGCCACATAGGAAGGTATAGAATTCTACTTCGCTCTAAAAAGTGGTACATGAGAGTTTTCTTTCATCTCCTTGATATAACGGTAATTAATTCTTGGTTACTCTATTTGAGAATAAAAAAAGAAAAGAAAATGAATCTTTGGGAATTTCGGTTAGAAATCGCCGAATGTTTACGCCTCATGGGTTCAACAACCCAAAAAAAAAACGTGGAAGACCTTCTGAATTACAGGAGCGTGTAGAGGAAAAAATGAAAAAGAAATCTGCTGCTCATATTCCTGTAAAAAATATCAGGCTGGACGAAGTCAACCATTGGGTAACATATGAAACAAATCGCCAAAAATGCAAACTGCCAGCCTGTAAGGGTTTCACCCGTTATAAGTGTTCCAAATGTGCAGTTCATTTGTGTATAACGAAGGACAAGAATTGTTTTCGACAGTTTCATTGTTAAATAATTAGGCTAATATTTGTTTAACCTTTGCATAGTGTTGCAGATTTGCTACAATTTCCTTTTTTTTGTTTAATAAAATTCTGAGACATGAAGAATTTTTTTATTATTTTTCTGCTGTAGTATTTTAACTTTAAAGCCTAAAAAATATTTTATACGAAAAACAAAAAAATCATGCAACAAAGGGTTAAATCGCCTCTTATTAAGATATATGAAATTATATAATTAATAATCTTAGTAATGTGTACACCAATAATCCGAGCAACGTTATAGAACGAGGATTTCAAATTCGAATTCCCTATGGGTCACGACCTCATCAGAAAAGCATATGGCGTGAAAATAATCATGCTCTGCCTCCATCTATCGACGAAAAGATATAGCAAGAAGGTATCTAAATTGTAGAAAGGATAAAGACAACAAAACGTTAGAAAAGAATATAGACTAATAATTGCAAACATAAATACTCATAGACGTACAGTACACAGACCGAGTGCTGAATGCTGGGCAGAGTCCTCGCTGCGCGACTTGCAGGTCAGTGTGAGACAGAGAAAGTATTCGGAAAAAGGAAATGATAACATTTGTTCATCATCGCACACATTAGTCGGACGAAGGAGTAAATGCAGATCAGAAATTGTAATATACTGAAAAGAGATGCCATATATAGGAAACATATTGCACTTCGATGTGTAACGCTTGACAATTTTTCCAGACTGCTCGTGCTTATCCTAATATTATAAGAATTCACTGTGCATCTTGGGGGGGGGGGGGTATCTCACCGTTCAGCTCTCAATCCGTGAGCTGTATGTATTTTCTTAACCAAATTTGTAATTAAATCCGACCTCAAAGGAACAGACAACATTAAAAATTCTTTATATTTAACATGAAAATTTTAAGGCACATGTATTCACGTCGTGATATAATCATTTTTGCTAAAACTATGCGTTTTTAAGTCGGATTACATCGACACACACAGCACGAAGGGAACAGAAACCAATCCATGAAGATGCCTTTACAGTCATTGTCAGGGTCGTAGGCCAACAGTCTGTACCATTTGTACTTTTGCTCGCAACCGCAATCTCCCTGACAACGGCCCGTCCTCGCCTTGGTGCATACCTCCTGATGAATGGCTTGCTCAAAATGGCGAGTGTTTACGATGGCTCGAACCTTGCCAGCAGAATTCGATGCCCAGTAAGGCGTTATTATTTCCACTTTGCTTTCGCAGGCGTCAATTCTGAAAAAGAAAAAGAAACAATGTACATTAATAACAATAGGATTGTACAAATTTATCAAGCGGTATGAGATGGTGAAGCCTAAAGGAAGAATTAAGATTGAACATATAATTTGAGTTAGTAAGAGAAGGTTATTCTTTTACCGAAACCCAGTTAACATTGCAATCTTTTTCTTTGCATTATTAAAAAGCTTACATACATACTGGTTCTGTGCCCATTATTAATAAAAATAAAATTCCATTTACCACATTATTCATCTAAATTATTAGTAACAAAAAAGCTAAGAAAACTAAGGTATCTACATAAAATAAAATTCTTCTTTTTTTCTGTTCACTTGGCTTTCGATGGGGCTACAATAAATATTACTGTTTGGTTGGTTGGTTTTCTTTTCAGTCCTGATATTTACCTTCAAAGGTGTTTAATAATACTAACGAAAAGTATAGTAATGGACAATATATAGTAAAATGACTCCAATTCATAATAAATAGATGATGGAATCTGTTTGGCTAAATATAGGTAGGCTCTAACGCGCGTGTATTTGTTAAAATGTTTCCTGGTGTAAAATCATAAACTTGTTGAGTGGTCAACGTCTCAACTAGATTTAATAAACCAACCCTTACGATTCTTTTGTTGTAATTCGAGTCATTATACCCTATTTTGAACATTACTATCTACTACTTATCATGAAAAACGCAACATTGAATATATACCTTTATTAATTGTTTTTTATGTGGGTATAATCAGCCTAAAGTAGATCACACCAACATAAAAAATTGAGAAAATTTTAGAAATGAAAAGCATATAATTCAAAACATTGATTTTCTTCAACGGCACTGTCGGTAAAAAGGTTGAACGAGTAAACGAGAACCTATCGACAGAAATATATGAAAATGGAAATCATATAGGAGATTTTCTAACTTTCTTCCATGACGTTTTCCTAAAATATCTCATTGTTTATCACCATAGTTCGGTATTGGGCGTAAACGAATATATAAAATATTCTAGTTGAAAGTTAATCAAATGCTCAATCGTACAACAGCCAATCATTGCGAATAGATCCAAGTATATAATACAATGTGTCCAAAAAGTCTGGAAACTCCCAAGTAAAATTGAAAGGCATGATGTTCGGGAAGAAAGCAAAAATAGGTCAACTGAAGATTTTAAAAACGCTTTCTGTAGACTATTTCATGGAAAGATGTCTAAAACGTAAGATATACGGAAGCAAACCTGAAAATTAGGAAAATTTGCGACTCCCAATTGCGAAACAAATAAAAAAAATGAGGTGGCCACCACACGACTTTCTTATACGTATGAAAAATATTGCAAATCCAGTTCTAAATACTTTTGTACTCTTGATAAATATATATAGAATGCATAACTTACGACATATTTGCAAAAAATTGCAAACGTACTTGTCTAAAAAGCATGACTTGCGAGATATTCGCAAAAAACTGATTCTCGATAAGAGTAAAAGACCTACTTCCGGTTGGAATTTCGAAAAACTTTTTTAAGACAATTTGTTTCAAACTTAATCCTAAGTACATATGAATTCTTTATAAATTTATTTAAACTTAGTAATTGACGAAATATTTGCAAATTTCGATTCTTTCACTGAAGTAAACTACTACTTCCGGTCTGCCGATTTTGCTCAAAATCTAATCAGTTCTCAAGAGGGAGATTATATTCGTAAATGCAAAATTTGGAATTGATATCTGTAGCGGTTTGACCGCTATCGTGGTCACACACACAGAGACATACACAGAAAGACAGACACACAGATATTTTTTAAAAAACACTTTTTTGGTATTAAGGGACTTCAAAACGTGGACATCTGCAAAAATCTCGAGGTCGAAAATTTTCGTCATCACAATACTTCCTTATACTACGTATAAGAAAGTAAAAAATTCTCTTGAAATAATAGAAAGTGGTCAAAACGGATTTTATTATCATTAAGGATATTATCAAGAATTTCAAGGAAAACATGTTCAAGCTTTATTGTCAGTTTATCTGATTCCAAAATTAAAGTTTAATTTGATTTCTAATAATAAATTTTTTTCAACAAGTTCTTATGTAATTTGGATTGTTCTCTTTCCACTGAGCCTATCTAGTATGCGATGATATTTTGCAACAAATTTTATATGACAATTTCAATCAATTGTTTACAAGTTCAGTTATAGTGACAGTTGTCAAACATACCTGATTGTTTGTAAGATACTTTATTTTAAAGTACACTTCGCCAATAAATCATGGAACTGAACAAGGAACATTATTAAGTGGTGATTTTTTACAATTTCAAGCGTGACTTAAGCCGTAAAGAATGTTTTGAGGAAATCAATCGAGTGTTTGGTGACAAGTCTTGTTGGTTGCCTACCGTAAAGCGGTGGTACAATGAATTTCAACGCGGTCGACTTTCCTTAAATGACAGTTTTCGAGTTCCTAAGCCAAAAACGGCAGTTACAGAAAAAATGTTGCTCTTATTCGGAACATAATTGTAGAAGACCGGCATACTACTATCAGAAGCTTTCAAACAACTTTAAAGATTGGTGTGAAAGCAATTAACATTATTTTACACAAACATTTGAAGGTCCCTAAGCTTTGTTCTTGGTGGATTTCCCACAACTTGACGTCATATCAAAAAGAAGATCGTGTGAGATGGTGCAGATCTACACTAGACCGCTTGAACCGTGGATCGTCTCATTTGGTGTACCTACATCACCACAGGTAATGAAACATGGGTATATTGCTATGATCTCGAAAAAAAGCAACAATCGACAGTTTGGGTCTTTGAGAATGAGTCTTCTCCAACGAACGTTGTTCGTGAAAAAAGTCGAAACAAAAACATCGTCGCCACATTTTTTGGAATAACTGGGCATGTTTCTACTGTAGCACTGGAGGATAGACGTACTGTTCATTCCGAAAGGTACACTACAGTTTATTTGTCTCAGGTTCTCTAAAAACGTCCCAAGAGGAAGGATCATCTTGCATCAAGATAACGCTCGGATCTACATTGTCGCTCGAATAATTGAGGATTTGAATGCTCGAAACATAGAAATAATGGGTCATTCACCGTATAGTCGAGACCTAGCAGCATCTAATGACTTCTTCTTAATTCCGCGGGTAAAGGATAGATTACGGGGTTTACGTTCGACATCGGCTGATGAAGCTGTTGATGCCTTTAAAAATGAAATAAACAAACTACGGTCAGAAGATTGGAAAAAATGTTTTCAAAATTGGTTTTTACGGATGCAAAAATGCATTGACTGTGGAGAAGAATAGTTTGAAAAATTATAAATAAATGTTTTTTTTTTAAATAAGTTATGTTTTACTTTACCATGTTCAGTGGAAAGACAACAGCCTTCATAAAAACAGCAGTGTAATGCAAGGTTGCCATTAAAAAAATGTTTGATAACATAATAACTTTTTCAGGGTCATTAAAAAACCAAACAGATTGAAAAAGTAATTAGGTTACATTTTTATTTAAGTATATCCAGACTTTTTGAACAGAGTATATATTACGTAGTGAAAAACGTTGTGGGAAGTTTAGGTCATGCAACCACGCGATCCCTGACTTGACTTCTAACTAAATTAATAAATTTAGTGGTTTGACTATAAACAATAGAAAAAAATATGACCAAGATTATAGAAGAATAATAAGGCTCAATTGTCCCATAATCAATCAAAAACTTAAAGAAAGATGAGATATGTGACTAAGTCAATACACCCGAAGCCTGTCCATTCCGTAGTTTGTATATTATATTAAAGTATACAGAGAGAATTATAACGCAACTGATTTCGGCACCCTCACAAGTTCAGTGGTGGTTGAAACATGTTCAGACCTATACTGAAGCCAACGGATCGACATCTCCCTGTTAGTTTGCTCCCAAATTGTGGCAATATAAAGAGCTCGTTATATCACCTTAGTCAAAATAGGAGTGCCCGATAATTTTAAACTACGACTTCGTCCATGGATTGAGTACTGATGTATTATAGGAAATGGTTTCCTCACTAGAAGATGGTTCGTACGACTACATACAGGTGATATAAGCAGTTCAAAGGGAAATTCGTTCGTGAAGATGCTTTGAGATCAGCAAGTTAAACCGCGTGTGCTGCCCAAGTCAATATTGATGCTTTTAAAGAAAAGCTCAAGTTCTAGAAGCATAAAGGTCATCATCATTATATGAGAAAAACATCTGAGCATTCATACAACGGCAACGCCTTAGATACTCACGTTGTTGAGCGTCACCAGATGCTCGAGAAGTTTAAAAATGGAACATTGCCTTATGATAATAGAATAATATGACGTGTCTACTACAGCAAGAACACTGTTTTTGAAAATTAAAGCAATATTTCTGAACAGAAATTGCAATCCTTTAAGAAAGAAATTGGAGCCGTCTTTGCCATGAAACTAGTCGTGAAGCGAGTGGTGCTGGCACATAAAAGCACTAACTGCAAAGTGGAACACAGAAAAATGCTTATCATGCGTCCTTGCTTAAGCCTACACGGAAAGAAATACTTTGTTGGGCCAATTGCATAATTGTCGAATGAAACATAGATGTGCAAACAAGTATTTGCTAACCGCAACCAAGGAAACCTTCAGAGTTTCATGATTAATTTCTTGCTTCAAGCGTGTAAAACGTTCACGGAAACAAAAGGTTTGTTAACACAGACAAATATGATTAGTTAATAGGTTTTTTTTTCTGAATCAAGCAAACTCTAATTTGATTTTAACGTTTTACATGCTTGAAACAAGAAATTAAACATGAAACTCTGAAGTTTTTCTTGGTTGCGGTTAGCAGATACTTGTTTGCACATCTATGTTTCATTCGACAAATATCCAATTGGCCCAACAAAGCATTTCTTTCCGCGTATGTGTCGCAGGCTAATAGTCATTTTCGGCAAATAGCCTTTGCCTAGGCAAATGATATCTGCCTTGGCAAATAGCTCCATATCATTTATATCTGCTCAAAAGCTATTTTCCTAGGCAAATTGTATCTGCCAGCTGGGTTTTTAGGCAAAAAGATTCATAATAAGACGAATGTCGTAGGCGAATAGACTTCTTCTCTTAAAACGAAATAAACAATAAAATAAACACAAGTAAACCAGGGAATTTGTATTTTTATCCCTATTAAGTTGCAATACAAACGTAGAAATTTAAAAAGAAGACATCTTCCCTTAAAACGAAATAAACAATAAAATAAACATAAGTAAACCAGGGAGATTGTATTTTTGGACAAAAGAAGCTGTCAATTGGACAATTTATTTTGGCAGGTAATTGCTGGAATGACATCTACTGTTGCACAAATTTCAAGTCTTGAAACAGGCACATCGTTTTGTATGGCACTGGGTTTTTGAAGGCTTACATTGGCATTTTGAAAATCCTTAACCCGAAAACATAGACTGCTTGGCACAGGCTTCTCTTAAGGAAATAAAGCAATCTTGGAGAATATCATCATAAGTAAAACTAATTGACGAAACAGGTGTTATGTCACTCCTAGTCAGCCAGTTTTTTAAAATACCACTTTTGGTGCCAATGCGGTAAACATCATATTTCTTTTCAATTATAATTCCTTCTACATTTTTTTTTATCTACTGGTCCTTTGTCAAGTTTTGCAAAGGTATAGTTACAAATTTCTCCTTTTTCTCATTACTTCTGCGGCTTTAGCTTGTCCTTCATAGGATTTCTTTCGATTAATTCTAATATTTTCCTCATTGATGCAGAGTCTGCAAATAACTTGGCTTCCAAACACTTCATCGTTTTCAGAAGTAACACCACAAATTACGTGCACTATTTTATTGCACTTTGAACAAGCGTGAGCGCCTGTACTTTCGTTGCCGCAAATACGCAATATGTGACCTTCTCCGAGAAAATGGACCTAGTGTGTGAAAATGAAGTTTTGAGAAAATCGCATTTAAAGTTTCATAACGCATTATCACTTTGAACACGCCTTCAGTTGGGAGATGCGATTTGGTATGGTTAGTTATGATTGAGTGCCGACTTTGGTGACGTCATGCCTATGTGGTGACGTATTTTTTTTCGCTTTTAGTGTGACAATGCCTTTGCTATTGTTGCTGCTCTGTACACATTGTAAAAATAACTATAAGAAAGGAAAAGTATAAAGTGACGCTTCAGTCTTGTGCCAACTGTATAACTGTATAACTGTATGATGTGCGTATACTAATACGAAGAACATTGTAAAAATAACTATAAGAAAGGAAAAGAATAAAGTGACGCTTCAGTCTTGTGCCAACTGTATAACGAGTGTTATCAATATCTCAAAAGTTGTTTCGCAATTTTGGTTCTTTTGTAATTTTGTTACTAAGCTGATGTTAATTTGAAGTAATTTTTATAAAAATGGATATTTCTGACAGTTTTGATGATGATTTAAAAAGACTAGACTCGGTTTATGGCGATGATGAGATCGATATGACGTTATCTGAAAGTGTCGGTGCTAATACTTCGGGACTAACTGAAAATCAAAGTTTTTTGCATGATGTTTCCGAATCCAATATTATATCCGAATTGGAGGAATCCGTTGAAGATATACAAGAGTCGATGAACATCGATTTGATGTACGGAGGAAAATCCGAAGCATGTTGTTCGAAAGAATGTAATAAGATAATTCCAGAAAATCTTGCTATACAAAGCCGGCAATTTTTCCAAGAATTAAGTAAACCAGAACAAGATTTAGTCCATTTGAGCCATTTGGAATTTCATCGACAACATTTATCGCTCGAAAACGTTTATAATACTGAAAGTCGGAAGAAGTATGGCCAAAGGGTAAAAAATAAATCCAGAGTTGATACAATGTACTTATTTCGTGGCATTCATATTTGTAGAAAGATGTTTTGTTTTATTTACGATGTTGGTTTAAAACGTTATAAAAATTTGATTCGACATAGTGATAATGTTGGCTTTTCTGAACGAAAACATGAACTAAGTGGCAAGTCTTCAAAACGGCAATCGCGTGTGTTACCACCGGAATCACTTACTCGTATCGTTCAATTTATTCAAAATTTTGCTGAAAAATTCGCAATACCTCTTTCTGGTAGAATGCCAAACTACAAAGACTGTAAAGTAATGCTGCTACCATCCAGTGAAACAAAAAGTGCTGTTTATCGTCGTCTTGAGAAAGTTTGTCTTACTGAAGATAAAATCGCAATTAAAACTTTTTACAAAATTTGGATGAAGTACTGCCCTTACATCTCGCCTATGAAACCGAAAACTGATCTTTGTGACGTCTGTCAACAGAATACCTTGATGCTACGACGAGTTTTGGAAGAATCTGATTCAGATACAAAAGAAGCAAAATTACGAATGGCTGTTACTTATCTTGACCATGTGAAACGCCAGCGTGAATTCTACCAACAATGCTGCAAGATGAGTGATGCTTATTCTACTCTTGTAGTGAGTTTCGACTATGCACAAAATATATCTTATCCATCCAGTCCACAACAAGTCGGAACGGCATATTTCAAAGCAGCTCGTAAATGTTCAATTTTTGGTATTCATAATGAATTCACTAACGTTCAGTCGAACTATTTATTAGACGAAGAGTTCGAAATAGGAAAAGGACCTAATGCTGTCATTAGCCAAATTCACGATTACTTCACGAAGAATGCCGTTAAAAATTTAGTTTTATTTTGTGATAACTGCGTAGCACAGAATAAAAATAATGCAATGATGCATTATTTGGCCTGGCGAGTGGATTCTGGCTTAAACGAATCGATATCATTAAATTTCCTCCTAACTGGCCACACCAAGTTCAGTCCCGATTGCTCTTTCGGATTAATGAAACTAGAATATAGTCGCTCAAACGTAGATTATTACCAAGATTTTGAAGATGTGGTCAATAGATCTAGCAGTAATAAATTTAACAACGCTGTGAATGGAAGTGAAGTAGAGTGGCGAACATGGGATACTCATTTCGAAGGATTTTACAAAAGATTACCAGGTAAACTGTCGCGATTTTGTGATTTTAATTTTTCAAATTCCTTTCAATTAATTTTGTAAACTTTTGCATTTTAGGTATTACCAAGTACCACCACTTTTACTTCAAAAAAAACGAAATTGTATGTAAAGAACTTGTGGACTCGGAAGAAGAAAGATTTAATCTGCGGTTAACGGCTGAGCTACCAAACGAATTACCTCCGCTCATTGCACCAAGCGGTTTATCGTTAGATCGCAAATGGTATTTGTATGAGAATTTCAGGGTCTTATGTACTGATTCACAGAAACGGGATTTTGTAGCTCCTAAACCGAGTGAACCCAAAGCGAAAAAAAAATCGAAAAATAAATCTGAACCTGCCAGCAAGAAAAAAAATCGAAGCACCGGATCACGAGAAAAAGAAAGCTGAAGTCAAAGCGCCGAAAAAAGAAAAAACTGAAATTGTCAAACGGAAGAAAATCGAACTACCAGATCACGAAACACCGAAAAAAAAGTCCAAACTCCAAAAAAATTCGAAGACTGACGAAAAAAAACAATTTAAAACAAAAAAAATAAAATTTTAATGTTTTTCTCATTTTTATCGATTTTCCCAAGTTCGTTTTGTACGTTTTTATGGGGTAAATAAATTTTTATCAGAAATCTAACTCATTTCATCTTATTCTACACCAGAATCCACTCTTAAGTCCAAACCCGTTTTTTGACACACTAGGTCCCATTTCTCGGAGAAGGTCACATATATTAATATTATGCCACCGAGACTTGTGTTACAGTCTTCACCAGTGCCTAAACCATCTGCTGTAATTTGCTCTGTCACCGTAGGAATATTCTCAATGGTTTCTCCTACGTATGTACGTCTCAATTTGAGAATCTGCAACCTGTACTATATTTGCTTTGCCTGAATTTTCTGCTTGATGAGGGTTCTCAACTTTAGAATTGTCAGGACTTTCTGCCGGTACTGCAACACTGCCATCACGTGATAAACATTCTCTGCTACTCTCACCTTCGTTTATGTTTACGCTTTCTAACTCCTCTTCGGTCTGTATTTTATCAATAAGATCTGATGGCAGATTGGTAGAGCGAAAACCTATTTTCGGATCTGCACCATATAGACTTTTGTAAGGTGATCTACCAATGATACGATGATATGATGTATTTTTTAACCATTGCACAAAGTAACACCCGATCGATCAACGAAAAGGTTTATTTTCTTCCATCCACATTCTCAAAATTTGTTCAACATCTTGGTTTGCCCTTTCAATGGACCCTTGGCTTTGAGGGTGCCTGGGACGTCCATGTACGATTCTGCATTCTGGCCATAACAAAACCGATTCTTTTATTACTTCGGCATGGGATTTGTTCTCCACAACACCATTCTGGAGCATCGCTCAACGACACGTGCGCTCTTTCCCCAGGCGAAGTACAGGCTAAATAGCAAGAAGTCTTCCAATAATAGAGATTATCTTAACGTTTAGGATGAAGAGTGTCTGGATTCCAAAAGAATCGTAAAAGAACTGGTATATACAAGGGGAAAAGGAACAGAACAGATTTGTATATAACTAATTGAACGAGATGTTACTTGTTGAAACTCCATATTAGAATAAATAGTAATCGTAAAAAATAGTTTCAAATAATTTGTTATTATTCACTACAATATTCTTTTTATAAATTTAGAAAGACAGTAGAGGAGAGTGATTTAAATCTGTTTGTTCGTTTAGTGTCAAACCTACTTTTCTATATCTATTAATTTATAAAGCTTCAAATAAATTAAGTTTTTCCCTTATCTTGTATTTGTAAAATTTTAAATTCTTTATTAAATTTGTGGTTTAGTTCTGTGCAATGGTTGGCAAATGTTGAATCCGTCTTTTTATAGTTGCAGCTTTTTCTCGTGTTCCCTAATTCTCTGTTCAAAGGTACGTTTTGTTTGACCAATGTAGACTTTGTTGCATTCACATGTTAACATATAGACTTCTGAGTTCGACTTTCTTTCTATTTTGTCATTGTCATTCTTAATGTATTTTTGTAGCGAGTTGTTTGTTTTAAATGATATGAATTCATTGTTGGATTTTTTAATTAGATTTCCGATCTTGACTAATATTGGTTCTAAATATGTGATTGAATTATATTGGTATTTATTCTTGTTGGTAACTTTAGGATAAATTTGAGATAGAGTTTGCGATCTTTATTATACAATGACTATACACATAAGTTCTTTTAATCCGATTTCTCACAAACTAGCAGCATACCAATCTATGATACATAGACTAATAAATGTACCTTTGAACAATCATAAATTTAACATAGAACTAAATAGAATATACAATATAGCAGCAAATAATGGATATACAATAAATTTAATAAACAAAATTCTAACACAAATACAAAGATCGGAAACTATATCTCAAATTATTCCTAAAGTTACCAACAAGAATAAATACCAATATAATTCAATCACATATTTAGGACCAATATCAGTCAAAATCGGAAATCTAGTTAAAAAATCCAACAATTAATTCATATCATTTAAAACAAACAACTCGCTACAAAAATACATTAGGAATGACAAAGACAACATAGAAAGAAAGTCGAACGCAAGAGTCTATATGTTAACATGCGTGAATGCAACAAAGTCTACATTGGTTAAACAGGACGTACCTTTGAACAGAGAATTAAGGAACACGAAAAAACTACAACCATAAAAAGACGGATTCAACATTTGCCAACAATTGCACAGAACTAAATTACAAAATTAATAAAGAATTTAAAATCTTACATGTACAAGATAAAGGGAAAAAGAACTAATTTATTTGAAGCTTTAGAAATTAATAGATATAGGAAAATAAGTTTGACACTAAACGAACAAACAGATTTAAATCACTTCCCTCTACTGTCTTTCTAAATTTGTATCTTTCTCTTTGAATTCCGACACGTATGTAAAATATATAAAACTGTAATCATTTTGTAAGCATTACTCTGTCATCACCTGATGAAGCCAAAGTTTGGCGAAACAATATTGTAGTGAACAATAAAAATTATTTGAAACTACTTTTTGAGATTTATATACATATTCTACTCGGACACATAGAGAGGTTAGTGCCTGAAAGAACGACAAACAAGTATTGCGTGTTAGCATCTACTGTAGTAGGCATCCGAAATCTGGGAATTAATAGTGAGACACCCATAGGATCGAAGAAGTTAGAGGACATAAAGATGGTCTGTCGTGCTTTATTTGTTCTATGCATATCTATCGAGAAAATACCAACACATCTGAAATGCTCTTGTTATTTCGTAAACTTAAAATTAATTATAAACTTCACTGTCAAATCTATTAGCTAGCAACTAATTGTACATACTAGACGAATGTCACGGAAAATTACACATTAGTTTATATGAGTAGTAGCTTAAAGAAGTCAAATGTTTTCGAAAAAACGAAATGTTAATTGGGGGATGTGATCCTTAATTAAATTGACGGTTGAACTTTGAAGTAACAAATAAATTTGTAAACAATTTTTAAAGACCATAGTTCTCTGAATACAGATACGGATCAAACAAAAACAGGAACATGCAATTACCTACAATATAATATATACTACTATACGTTTTAATATGTGTGTATAACATAAATATGCAAATCATCCAGTGGTATACACCCGCTATTGATAGAATTTACTAATTTCCTGTTTGTTTGAAACTACAGTCAATTTGCATTTTAGTTAATTCTATAATTATACGATTTTAAATGTTCGTATTATTTGCAGGTGTTGCGTTTTTTACGACAGGTAGTACATAATTAAAAATTAATCTGACCTTTGTGTGTTTGTGTGAGTGTGTGAATGTTGTGTTCCAAATTTTCGCTAGCATCCTCTTCTATCTTGAACATTTCTCGCGTTTTCTTTCATTGGGTTAGCCCTTTTTTTATTGTTTTCTTCTCGCCACAGAATATTGCACACCTTTCACTATCGTCACGAAGGAAACGGTATCATCATAAAAAGAGTTTTTCGTTCGTCCATTTGTTTATATAAAAATGTACGACAGACGAAATTTGGTAAACATCCAGAAAACGAACGACAGATATTTCAGTTTTGCTCGGGAAATCGAACATTCATTCAATGCATCGTTCTCACATTAGAGGGAATCAAAATGTAAAACCGTATACTACAATCGAGATAACTTGGCTGCCGTATCTGTTTTGGTGGTTATTGAAGGTAATTTGTGTTGTTATTGTTCGACAAACTTATACCACAGATAAGGGAAATATACAGGTAGACGATGTAATGACTATTATTGGTAACACATAATGGAGACGAACAGACATTAAGTTTTGGAGATAAAGAGGAGGCGGCGCTAGTATTAATTTTTGAGAATATTTGAGACACCTCTAAAGGAAGTTGAATGTACTGCAGAATGTTGACATACATAAAATATATACAGTTATACAGGGTGTTTAAAAAAGATGCGGCAATATTAAAGGGGTTGATTGTCCAGGTCATTTTATACAAAAAAGTTTATAATAAACAAGGTCCGCAAACGCTTCGTTACCGATCTACAGCGTGTTGAAGTTTAATTAAAAGAAACAGTAAAAATTAGATTTCTCCAAGACGGCATTAAAGATCATAATGAAATTTTAGGCGTGTTATTTTTCAAGAAAAAAATAGGATGCCGCTGATTTCTCTAAAAATAAAAATATGTTTCTATTCTTTGTTTAATTGTGAAGAAAAAAGCTCTCTTTCTATCATACGACGTACCGTTTTTTAGTAAAAAAAAAAACACATTTTAGTGCATGTACATTTATTACAGAAATTTTAAATAAAACCCTTGTTATTTAAAAAAAAAAATCTGTAATAAATGTACATGCACTAAAATGTGTTTTTTTTGTACTAAAAAACGGTACGTCATATGATAGAAAGTTAAGAGAGCTTTTTTCTTCACAATTAAACAAAGAATAGAAACATATTTTTATTTTTAGAGAAATCAGCGGCGTCCTATTTTTTTCTTGAAAAATAACACGCCTAAAATTTCATTATGATCTTTAGTGCCGTCTTGGAGAAATCTAATGTTTACTGTTTCTTTTAATTAAACTTCAACCGTTACCGATCTACAGCGTGATCGGTAACGAAGCGTTTGCGGACCTTGTTTATTATAAACTTTTTTGTATAAAACACCCTGTATATTGTTGTTACATACAGGGTCAGGTAAATGTGTGGGAACACCAGGTTTATGGCAAAATTATGGATTCTATTAAAAAATAACCTTTATAAAAGTTTTTGTAGTATTTTTTATTCTACTATATGACATACTTTGATTTTCTATAACTTTCACTGGTTTCGAGATATGGCGTCATCGATATTTTTTTAATGGATCACCCTGTATTTTTTAGCATTTTTGAATAGACACATTTTCAAGAATGGTGGGTGTTTAACTTGAAATATATAAAAAAAAACGTTGGCTAAAAACATCTTTTTGTGCGATACAACTGATAATAAGAAATATTCGTTTTTTTTTATGTTGCAATGCAAACCTTTTAAGTAAAAATAAAAGTATTGGAATTACTCAGTATTATTAACAGTCATACTCAATAGCGACAGATAGTTTCCATTCAACAAAAATAGACGTTCATTAAGAGCGAACTAACAGAACGTGAAAAAATTACTTTGTTAATCCATGCACTATTTTTAATACCACATGCCCTGAAAGAAATATTTCAAAAGCAACAATGTGTCAAGGCTGTTGCGAAAATTTAATGTAACGGGAAGTGTTAAAAATTTGCCAAAAACCGGCCGACGTAGAACTGCTACAAATGATGATAATTCATTGGATGTTCTTACGAATCTTCAAGAAGAACCAAAAACATCACCATCAAAACTGTCATTATATCAAAATATTAGATCGGTAAAGAGAATATTGTCGAAAAATAAATTTCATCCGTATAAAGTACATTTAGTACAAGAATTACATGAAGATGATCCCGATAGAAGGATTGCAGTTTTGTGAAGAAATGATGAATATGATTGATCGTAATGGAAACTTCGTCAGTAATATTTTATTCTCCGACAAAGCGACATTTTTCCTACAAGGACATGTAAATCGATATAACTGTCGCTACTGGAGTGATCGGAATCCTTATTGGATGGAAGAAAATTACACACAATATCCTCAAAAATTAAATATATGGGCAGGTATAATACACTCCACCATTACTCAAACCATACACGATTCATTTTACAAAACAACACAACAGCCGCTATCTTACTGGATATTTCAAAAGCCTTTGACCGAGTGTGGCACCAAGCACTACTCTACAAAATATATGCCAAGAACTATCCAAACTATCTCATTAGAATCATACACTCATACCTCCAACGTAGAACTTTTTCCATAAAATTCAAAAACTCACACTCCTCCATTAAAACCCTTACTGCAGGGGTCCCACAAGGCTCCACTCTATCACCCCATCTCTACGCCATCTTTACTGCAGACATTCCCAAAACCAATAAAACAACTTTAGCCACATATGCAGATGACACAGCAATTCTTTCTTCCTCCATCAACCCCACAATATCTATCCAAAACCTTCAGGATGCAGTCAACAAAATCATCGCTCGGTGTCACACTTGGCGAATAGCTATAAATGGTGACAAATCACAAGCAATAATCTTTCGTAGGAAAACAAATGCAATCATCGGAAATATTTACATAAACCACACCGAAATACCCTGGCTTCCAAATATTAAATATCTAGGCGTTAATCTGGATCGAAGATTAACCTACTCTCACCATGTCAAACTAACTTGCAAAAAAGCTAAGCAGGCAAGAGGAGCCCTATGGCCACTGCTAGGAGCAGCTTGCAACTTATCTTCTAGAATGAAACTCCGCATCTATACCCAAATTTTAAGACCAATATGCGTGTCAGATTTGGCTTTTCGCTGCCCCTTCAGTCATTAAACAATTGCAAATATTCCAAAACATCTCGCTACGGATGGCTTTTCGCGCCCCATAGTTTACGAGGAACAACCAACTCCACAATGAAGCTAATATTGATGACATATCCAGCTTGAACAATCTCACCAAATAATTCTACCTGAAAAACGAAGACCACGAAGACACCTCCCTCTCCACAGCTCTAAATTATGATCTACAGGATTATCTACCACATAAGCGGCCAAGGCTTGCCTCAATACAAAAGATTCCTCTGGAAGAGTATATTTGTTAATTACCAAATAATCAAGTTCAACCGTATTTAGATTAAAAGTAAAATCCCTTAGGCCTAACTAAAAATGCCCAGTAAAGAAGTAGAAGAAGAAGAAGGGCAGGTATAATTGGAGGACACATAATAGGACCTTTCATTTTTCGGGAAAATTTGAACGCTCTTCGTTATTTACTTCTGCACTATTCTATGATGTCATCTGGTATCAGCAAGTGTTTATATAGCTTGGGAATAATCGACACCCGACTGCGACAGTGAAAGTCGATGATAAGGGGTTCTTAGATGCTTTCTACTTCGTGTGTTGTACTCATGGCTGTTTTGATTTGGATGAAATGTGTGTTTGTTGGTAGCCTTTTTTTGCAGTAGAAATATTCTATTTTCATCAGACGCCTGTCCCCAGAAGAGAGTTCCATAACATAGAAGAGAATGAAAATACGAACAGTACGCCATCTTTGTAGATTCGTATGTGGCTACATGTCTCACTCTTCTTATGGTGAATATCGCAGACGTCAGTCTACCAGCTAGGCTATTTATATGTGTCCCCACCTCATAATGGAGTCCATTATCAGACCCAAAAATTCGTCTTTTTCGCGATTTTCTGTTGCTGCTGTTGCAGCTTTATGAACAATCTCACCAAATAATTCTACCTGAAAAACGAAGACCACGAAGACACCTCCCTCTTCACAGCTCTAAATTATGATCTGCAGGATTATCTACCACATAAGCGGCCAAGGCTTGCCTCAATATAAAAGATTCCTCTGGAAGAGTATATTTGTTAATTACCAAATAATCAAGTTCAACCGTATTTAGATTAAAAATAAAAGCCCTTAGGCCTAACTAAAAATGCCCAGTAAAGAAGAAGGGCAGGTATAATTGGAGGACACATAATAGGACCTTTCATTTTTCGGGAAAATTTGAACGCTCTTCGTTATTTACTTCTGCACTATTCTATGATGTCATCTGGTATCAACAAGTGTTTATATAGCTTGGGAATAATCGACACCCGACTGCGACAGTGAAAGTCGATGATAAGGGGTTCTTAGATGCTTTCTACTTCGTGTGTTGTACTCATGGCTGTTTTGATTTGGATGAAATGTGTGTTTGTTGGTAGCCTTTTTTTGCAGTAGAAATATTCTATTTTCATCAGACGCCTGTCCCCAGAAGAGAGTTCCATAACATAGAAGAGAATGAAAATACGAACAGTACGCCATCTTTGTAGATTCGTATGTGGCTACATGTCTCACTCTTCTTATGGTGAATATCGCAGACGTCAGTCTACCAGATAGGCTATTTATATGTGTCCCCACCTCATAATGGAGTCCATTATCAGACCCAAAAATTCGTCTTTTTCGCGATTTTCTGTTGTTTTCGTAGAAAATTTTGTATTTTGTTCGGGTTCATTTTCAGTTGATTTGCCGCAAACCAGCTCTCTGCTTTTTGGATGGCAACTACATATTTTGCATTTAGCTCCTCGAGTTCTTTCGCCCTTTCTAACAACGAGGTATCATCCACATATAGACACAATTCCGTGCCTGGGACACTACAGGGCAGGTCATTCATATATATAATGAATAGGATCGGTCCAAGAATTAGCGAGACATGGACGCGTTTCTACCTATTTTGGGTCTTTTCTCAGGAAGCCTTACGCTACAAAATAATTTCTTGTATAGATACGAAGTGGTGATATACTTGCGTGTGCGAGTATTCCGTAATCCATAAAATTCTTAATTACTCAGTCTGTGACATATTCCGAAAATTCGAAAATTTCTTAATGGTACACGCACATGTCGGTTTAGTTTCACATTGTGTGAAGCCCCCTTTTTTCAAAAATCGGAATTCTGACGGTTGTTCTAGGATTATCTACCATATAAGCGCCCAAGGCTTGCCTCAATATAAAAGATTCCTCTGGAAGAGTATATTTGTTAATTACCAAATAATCAAGTTCAACCGTATTTAGATTAAAAGTAAAAGCCCTTAGGCCTAACTAAAAATGCACAGTAAAGAAGAAGAAGAAGGGCAGGTATAATTGGAGGGCACATAATAGGACCTTTCATTTTTCTGGAAAATTTGAACGCTCTTCGTTATTTACTACTGCACTATTCTCTGATGTCATCTGGTATCAGTAAGATGGAGCCTCGCCGCATTATGGAATTGACGTGCGTGCATACCTAAATGAAGTATTTCCACAGCATTGGATAGGTCGAAAAGGATATATTGAATGGCCTCCGTGATCGCCCGATTTAAGTCCTTTAGACTTTTTCCTTTGGGAGCATTTGAAACCTAATGTCTATAAGACTAAACCTCAGTTGCTCGACGAGTTGGAACATTGAATTAGGATGGCCGTACAAGAGATATCACAAAATGTGGTTCAGAAGTCATTAAGGTCCTTCGTTTGTAGACTAGGATACTGTCAGGCTGCTGAAGGTCATCAGTTTGAACATTTATTATGAATTGTCTTGTTTTCAATATTTTTTTTTTCTTGTTGCTAACCTTTTCAAATGTCTTATAAATCATTGTAATTCATGAAAATGTGTATCCAAAAATATTAAGATATACAGGATGATCCATCAAAAAAAAAAACCGATGACGACATATCTCGAAACAAGTGAAAGTTGTAGAAAATCAAAGTATGTCATAGAGTAGAATAAAAATATTACAAAAACTTATATAGGTTATTTTTTAATAGAACCCATAATTTTGCCAGAAATCTGATGTTCCCACACATTTGCCTGACCCTATATGTTGCTCTGTCAGAGATATAATCGCCAAAAACCTTGAATATTGAAATTATAACGTATGAATTGTAACAAAAAACACTGTAACTAACTTTTAACAATATTTTCAACGTGGTACATTGTTAATTTAACAAAAATTAGAAATTATAAACAGTTCTTCTAAAATTAAATTTAACTTAAAAATTATAAATTTAATATCGGGTATTGCCTCCCCTTGCTCTTATAACTTTCCATTCCTAGGCATACTACTAATTACACCATCTGTTGGTGGCTTGAGGAATATTCCCATTCAGCAACCACAGCTTCTTGAACTCTTAGCAGGTACGTGGCGCAGAATAGTGTCAGTTGTGCTGGGCCCTATACTCCCTGCTCAAGCAAGCGTCAAATTTTGACAGGCGAGCCCTGTCGTAAATAAACGTGGAAAGAATTGAAGCCACAAGGTCACTAACTAACATTTAGAAAGAGTCTTAAACGTTTGCAGGTTTCTTTCGTTAAATAGTGGAAATATCTAAATGGATGGGTCGTGCAATATAGCGTGTTATGCCGTCTCATAAACATCAAAGAAGTGAAGATCGAGAAATGTGATATGGAATACAAAAATTATCCAGAGAATAGTTATACTAAATATGTAGTTGAAAGTCTAAATGCTACAAATTTGGCCGTAAGTGAAGCGATTACATAGAAAAGATGTTTTCGTATCTTTTTTTTTACTGTGAATACTCTAAATTTACGAAGTTCAGTATCTTCTGTCAAACAGTTACAAGGGCGTTAATTAGTAGAGATGACATGTGACATCAATTAGGTATGTATTATTGTTATTACCAATTACTACTCTGTTCTATCGTTATTTTCTAAATGCCGGCAACACATAGTAAAACATCTTCCGCACATCCTTCTCTCTATATTGCTATAAATTGTCATAAAATTAAAATATGTCAACAATGACATTCAATTTGACAATTAGGTCTCGCAATATATTTGAAGTTTCTAGGAATGAATAAACGTCAACTATGTAACTTCTGACACGACGACAAGCTGTAATTTTTTTTAAATCAGACGTAAATACAGAGCGAGCCAAAATGTTAAGAAAAGTATAAAACGCATCATGGGCATTGCTCGCGTTTCACAAGAAATTGTGATAAAGTTCTAAACGGATGCAAAAGAGGAGGATTCGACCTCGAAGAGATTGACATGTTTATTTCATTACAATTTTCAAAAATGTTTAAATTACGTCTTTAAAAATACACTGCTCACTGTTCTAGGCAAATCAAATTTGGTATGTTTCAACGGCATATATTTAACTTTAAAAAAATACTAAACCAATTTTACAACTCTAAGTTACTTCTAAGTTACATTTAAAAATGTAAATTAAGAACGCAAAAAAAATGGAAAAAATTTAAAGTATGCTTTGAATTGACGCATGAAAGCCTACTATAGATGACAGATGAATTCAGTTGTCAGTCTTCGTTGCTTAGAAGTAAAATGAGGCATCTTAGTGATGTGCACCTTGCTCGTGCTGTCGCCCTTATTCAGCACGACCACTCTATTCGACATGTTAGCAGGGACCATGGAGTTTCCCCTTCTGTTATTCAGGGTTTATGGAATTGGTTTCAGGAGACTGGCCAATATGTTAGAAGAGCTGGACAAGGTTGAAATCGAAAAACTACTCAAAATCAAGACCGATTTCTTGTCCTTTCCTCTCTACGCAAGCGTCTTGCCACAGCAACAGACCTCCTAAACGACCTAAGACGAGCACATGGAATAGAAATTTGTGATCAAACTATTACAAACAGATTCAAACTCTTTGCTGCACGAGATTTGATACAATTTCCATACCTTTACTGCCCGAAAAATTAAAATACAAAGAAGGTTATTTTTTAAAGTTTAATTTAATGACATAGTAAGAAAATAAAGTTTAATAGTACAAAAAATAAACAAAAAATATTGTCAAAATGGCCTTTACGAGGTGGTCCATATTTTGTACCATTGTGCAGTCTTCAGCAATATTTACTAATATTGTTTTCCACAATCAGGCAAATGTTAATTGATTTGAATCATTATTACTACTACCGTGATATTTTTGAAAACAATCTTTGTTTTTTCGAAGACACAGCGCAACCTCACATATACTACATGTCCAATCGGATCGCATTGGATTTGCCTTGGTACTGCAAAGTGCACATCTTCTGCGGGTAGATCGAACGGATTGATGAGATGAAGATGTAAATCTAACTTCTAAAGACACCTTACGACTTCTCTTCTGAATAGACCCCCATCACTTTTTCGTTTTGTTTATACTTCTACTGGCATCTCTGCAAGCAAACCATCTATGACTTTTCGTCTGAAGTCCTTAAGCGTCATAGGTGGCAATTTCTTTAGTTTATATAATACATACCTAACTGTTTACGACGACGCAGTCTATAAAATGCCAAAATATTCTCATGTACCATCTCTTGCTTTTCCTATCTATTTCATAAGTGGATTTAAGTTGATCGAATCTATCCACACAATTCATATTTTTATTATAATCTGTTAGAGCATTCGGACATGGAATTTGTTTTGATGAGCCGCCTTTATCTCGCCTTTTCACTTCGTTTGTTGATTGTGGATCGTCAAAATTTGAAAGCAAGTGGTTCGTTTGTCCTTCCATTTGAGGAAGCTTATTCCATCACTGCTTATGTTATAGTCATGTTCCCCTTGTTGTAGAGATTTTTCTTCTTTCAGCTTAGGTAAGTTTTTGCGATTTGCCATTACGGTACCACAAGCATTTATGCCTTTTTACCTCAATTCCTGATTAAATTATAAGTAGTGAAATAATTACCAAAAAATAAAAGATGCTCTTTGTATTCCAACCCCTCCATTAATCGTAACACTACCTTTTCTCCTAATCCATGTTCTACATAGTCTTTTGTTTTCCCCGTTTAAATATCGAAATCATATAGATAATCCTCACTATCAGCTAAGGCCCAAACTTTATAGCTACGTTTGATTGGCTTTTTGGGCATATATTGTTTTAGTGAACTTCGTCTTTTAAATTTTATTATAGATTCGTCTATGGAAATGCAGCGATGGGGATTGTAACATTTCTGAAAATTGTTCTTCAATTCAAATATGAATAGCCGTAATTTGTACAGCTTGTCGTAACTGGAGTCATTTCTAGTCGGCATTACGAAATTATCATTCAAATGTATATGATTCAATAGCCAACTAAACCGATTGACAGGCATGAATTGCGAAATGTATGGATCCTGCAAATCTTCATCTACAGACCAATAATCTCGGTAGCTAGGTGACTCCTTGATGCCCATAAGCAAATTGAGTTCAATGAAACCTCTTATTTCAGCAAGGCTTGTTTGATTGTAGCGTTCATTAGTAAGCTGGCGAGCTTGTTCAGCATAGATATTAATTTGGAAGATAATTTTGTCTAATATATTGTCAGAAATTAGTAAATTAAATAGATTGTATAGTGGTGTACAACTATCATTATCAAGTTTTTGAACTTCGTCTACTAAACCGTATTCCGACAGGAAAACAGATGATCGTCTTATCAACTGAATATTGCCTATTCGCCAAGTTAGGCTACCACCTTGCACTTGGTTGTCATTTACAAATGCAGATAACGGCAGGTCATCTTCGGAATGTTCCGGATCAGTGACAATCTCGTCAATATCCCTTGGTTCATCAGTATCATTTTCTTCCCCTTCTACGTCGCCAATGTCTGATTCTAAGCCACTCGGTATATACTCAGCATTATCAATATTATCTATCAAAGTATATGCTTCATTAGAATTCAATGTGTCTAACTTAATAACTTTATTAGAACCCATATTAGAGTCAAACTGTAAAAATAAATTTCAGATTAAATCGTGCTTAGCTGTATAATGGTTCAAAATTTAAACTCGCAAAAAAAGAAAAATTGTAACTAATTTTAAATAACTGTTGACTATATACATAACAAACACCAACCTAAGATGTAAATAAACGATTTTAATGATACAATAATATTCTCAAACACCACCCTCAATTTTTCTTCAATATTGAATCAGTAACCACACCCTTGCAACTGTTTACCACGAGTACTTTTCTATTAGAAAGAACTCAAGCGTGCTAGTATTCTCAGTTCATGCAAATACTGTTAAAAGGAGGTGGGGATATGTAGCCCACAAATATGTTGTTGTGCAACTAGATATAAATGATTTTGTAGGTGGTCCATTTTGTGGACCGATGTGTTACAACTTGCTGGAAGTTGGTGGTTCAAGTTGCAATCCCATGTGCAGCAAAGAGTTAAAAGAAGCGAATTTGAAACCAAGAAGACAACTGTCCGTGCACCACGCCTTACTCAGCATCACAAAGAAGCGCGAATGAGGTTTGCTCTGGATCACAGAGATTGGTAACTTCATCACTGGACGCCTGTACTGTTTACAGACGAGTCCAGATTTCGTTCAACTTATTGCGACAGTCGAGTACGTGTATACAGACGTCCTGTTGAACGCTACTCAGCCGCTAGTATACAGGAAGTGGATAGATTTGGTCTTAGATCTGTGATGGTTTGGGCTGGAGTCGGTGTAGACAACAGAACTGATCTTGTTGTGGTACCTAATAGACTAAATCGAAAATGTCTTGGAGGGCCGTGTGGTGCCTGCTGCATATGGCGTCGGTCCCAATTTAATCCTAAGGCAAGGCGCGCACCAAAGTGGCGTGGCGATGGCGTGGATTTGAAATGGCAAGTGATGTAGGAGTGGCACGTACGTGGTGTGGCTGTGGAATGGCGGTAGTATGGTTGCAGTGTGGTTTAATGCGCACCGAAGTGGCAGCCACGCCATTCCACTATTGTGATTAGCAGTCCTAATGTAGTCTTCCGAGGGTGACGATGCTTTCGCATTTGTTCAAATCGCAAATTCAGTGGTAATTGTAATAATCGTAAAAAAGCGCACTGGGTTCATCCCCTGTGGTAGAAAAATATGTTGTACGGAATTCGTAATATTTACCGCAATGATTTATTCTTGGACGACAAAAAATGTAAGTTTTTGTCGAATGAAAAAGGCCACTTTTTGCATGTTACTTGAAGTCCTATAATACACAAAAACACGAAATAAACATATAACAAAACATAATTTCCATTTAAAGTCCTTTACTTCCGCTCATAGATCATTCTCGTATAATACATTTAAGGCATTTCCTGTAGAAGGCTGCTTCATCTAGTTTGTGTATCTGCCGTAAAAATAACTCCCCAGCAAGGTTTGAACTCCTATCCTCTATTGAAGATGGATAGTACGTAGCTACATGTCGTACATGAACGACTTGACGTGTTGTCCACTGCAGTTAGTGCATTACTACTTGTAGACGCCGGAAAAGAGTGAGTTGTGTTTATATCAGTTGTAGGCTCAAGATTTGCTCGGCAATGGTCGAAATTCCCATTTTAAAAGATCGTTTCTGACTGTCTGTCCTTTTACTTTGAAGTATTGTGATGATGAAAATTTTCGACTTCGAGATTTTTGCAGCTGTCCACGTTTTGAAGTTCACTGATACCGAAAAAGTGGTTTTTAAAAAAGTCTCTCTCTCTCTGTTAGATTTTCAGTAAAATCGCCGGACCGGAAGTAGTACTTTACTTCAGTGACAAAATCGAATTTTGCCAATATTTCCTCAACTACTAAGTTTAAACAAATTTATAAAGAATTCATATGTACTCAAAATTAAATTTGAGAAGAATTTTATTATAAAAGTTTTTCGAAATTCCTACTGGAAGTATGTCTTTTACTCTTATCGAAAATCAGCTTTCTGCAAATATTTTGCAAGTCATGCTTTTAAGACAGGTACGTTACGCGTATATAAGTGTTTAGAACTTAATTTTCAATAACTTGCATATAAAGAAAATTTCAAAATTCGAGCCGGAAGTAACACTTTTACTCTTATCGAATAGCGATTTTTTGCTAATATGTCGTAAATTATGCATTATGCTAAATTATGCATTCTATATATATTTGTTAAAAGTACAATAGTGTTTGGAGCTAGATTTGGAATATTTTTTGTATAAATGAAATTTCGAAATTCGGCCAAGAAGTAGCAATTCTACTCTTAGCGAATATAACTTTTTTTCAAATATCTCGGAAAGTATGCATTCGATAGAGATTTATCAAAAGAATACGAGTATTTAGAATTTTGAATATTTTTTGTATAAAAAAATTCTTAAAATTTGGACTTGAAGTAACACACTTACAGGTTTATTTTTCGGATTATTTTTCTACGATAAAAGTATTTAAAACAATTCAGAACAACTTCCGTATAATTTGAAACGCTTATAAGTATAAGAAAGTCATGTGGTGGCCACGCCTCATTTTTAACTCTGGCAGTACACTTAAGAAAAAGTGTGCGTCAGCGTCCTCCTATAACGAGACATTAGGCACCGTTGTATGATCCTTGTCTTTTTCTTTCAAAATATTCAAAAGCCGATTTATTTACTTTATACTAAGTAATTCCATTTTGAATGCTTTCACGTTGTTCTGTTGTGCTATCACCGAGTAAATCCTGGATCACTTTTGTTTTTATACTATTTCGCAGTTGTCTTGCATTATTTTCTTGCAATGAATTGGGCTCCTTACTGCAGCAAAATTTGCCTGGAACACATGTTGATCGTCTTCTTCTTAAAATAATACTTCTATGTCATAATTCACTCCGATTTCCTTTCCATCTATGCAGTCATCGTCTGAGGAAACATCCTCAGTAAATGCATCAGATACTTGTTCCGTTGAGCCAATATATTCCCTTTAACTAGAGTGGAAAAATACTGGCTGCCGTATTCTGCCACACGCCACACACCACTCGAGATTAAACTTGTCAGAAAGCAGTGGCGAGCGACTGGCGCCACGCCACATCTATAACATCACACCACTGCCACGCCATGTCGGTGCGCGCTGTCGCATATGATTTCACTCGTTTAAAAATTGCCACATGCCACGTCGTCACCATGCCACTTCCACGCCATCGCCACACCACTTCGGTGCGCGCCTCGACTAATGCAGGACAATGCAAAGCCACATACCGCCAGCATCACCAGAAATTTTTTACAAACGTGGAATTCACGTCATGGAATGGTCGGCCTTAAGTCCTGACCTGAATCCTATTGAAAACGTGTGGGATCTGCTTGACCGACGTGTTCGCGAGTGCCCTAATCCACCACTATCCATACAGGAACTGACACAAGCCCTGATTGAGGAATGAGAAAGCATACCCTAAGAATATCTTCGCAGATTAGTGCGAAGGATGCCACGCAGGTGTGAGGAAGTGATTCGTGCTCGTGGAGGGCATACACGGTATTAAACCTTACCAATTCACAGAAAACCCTACTCTCATCGATACTATGACAGGTGTTTCCCTTTTGTTTTGCGTTATTAATTTACATTTTTAAGTGTGACTTAGAAGTAACTAAGAGTTGTAAAATTGTTCTTTTGTAATTTCCTTTAGTTAAATATATGCCGTTGAAGTATACGAAATTTGATTTTCCTTGACCTCTTATTTAAAAATTTACAGGTTTCCCTAATTTTTTTGAACAGTGTATAAGTTAGAACTAATTTTTAGAACCAAAAGGTAACTACAGTTATCGAAAAACTTGATGAAAAGTTTGTTGGTTGTAATTTAGCAATATATTTATGAATTTATGGACAGAAAAAAATTAATGACAAATTTATATTTTGCACGCTCCGATAAGTTCAACATAAAAAATTCATGTACTTATTCGACCATGCAAAGGAACCTTAAAAACTTCGTATACTGCCATATAACATCGTTTTCCACTTCAGCAGTTTGAGCAGGTGAGCACTTAAGATAATTCGGCAACCTATATGATCGATGGCTTTTATACAGATAAGTTTCCTGTATTTTTAAACATGTAAGTTTTATAGTTTTAATCCTGAAAATTGTAAATAATATAAATTAATACTTATGTAAAAGATTAATCGTTTATAATGCAAATGTGAAAATTTTATTACTTAAATGTAAAATACATAATTATAATATGAGTAAGTGTTTACGCTTTAATTACTATTTCGGTTTACAAACTACAAATACAAAAGTATACATCATCATCGAATGGGTCCTCATGGGACACTACACGTACAAGCACAGCAAGACATAAACATAAACCAATCCATAAATATCCCTTTGCAATCGTTGTTAACATCATAAGACAACAATCTGATATATTTGTATTTCTGCTCGCAGCCGCACTCACTGGTGCACCGATTGGTTTGTTCCGGTCCGCAAGTTTCCTGGTTGATCTTCTGCTCGAAGTTGGGCAAATTCACGATTGCCCTGAGTTCGCCCGCCGAATTATTCAGCCAGAGAGGTTGTAACACCTCTTGCTTGCTTTCGCAAGCGTCAATTCTGCAAAGGAAACTGTTAGTTGTTTTAAAATGTAGTTGATGGTAAAGCGTTGTCGAAATGGCGAAGATAGTTTTGAAGGAACAATGAGCTGAATGTGAAATGGAAGTATTTGACAAAGCGTTAGGCACAAATGTGTTGCGTGCAAAAAAAATAAGACATCGCATTGTGATCTGTTATATATATATATATGAGTAAGGCGATGTGGATGATAAGAAAAAGAAAACGGGTGTGCTTAAAACCACACAGCAGAAGTGTAAACTTCATCAAGGCGAGGTTAATAATACGAAATACACGCGTATAATATTCAGTAACGTATTATACGACTGATGCGTCATGCTCTCCCATGTAACGGTTGGTTGGACGTATGTATATATATATAAATAGACGATATGAATAATCGCTTACGATCCCCGCGCTTGGTCTAATGGTTAAGTGCCGGCCTCTTATCCAGGCGGCTCCGGTTCACATCTGCTCTGGGACATGAATTTATTTATTCATTTAAATTTCAATTTAATTGAAATTAAATACCTCTATATGATATATTTATCTTGTTCCCTTAGTCGACTCGAGCCGACATTACCCGAACGAGCGTTACATATCCGAGCGTGACGGTCAGTCTTGTTCAGTGCCTACAATCAGCGCAACGCGCCCAAAGAAGTTTACACTTCAAAAATGTAAATGTAATTACATACATATATCTTATTTCGAATTGCTTCTTGGTAGTGCTCATAAATAATTTTATGGTTTAAGTATCTCTATTTATATACAACTAGAACTCAATTTCACCGAATGAAAAATTGAACTTGTACAAATAATTTTAATTTCCGTGACTAATTGAGTAAATTACTGATTTTTTCATATGAGATAATATTTCAAATAAAAAGCAGTATTTCAAATTTAATAATATACGAGGCTCCGAAGATCACGATTTCTGGCACTCACTGACTAATTGATGACATAAATCATAAATCTAGGGTACTTCCCATTCCAAGCTAGAGCTTTAAAATGTTGTACATGGATAGTGTGTCTAAGATTCGGGTTACGAGAAAAATCGGAAATTGGAGTAAAAGTCCAATTAGTATCATAATTATCCTTATCCTTATTATTTACAATAATGCGGCACGTAACATACGGAAATGTCGCGGGGCGAGGGCGAAGCGCCTAGCTGCAATTTATAACATTTTGAATTTTATTTATAATAATCTAGATAATAACAATCTCGTAGCTGGAATTTTGTTCGACTTAACTAAAGCTTTCGACGTCATATGCTATGACTTTCTTTTTGACAAGATGGCGTGTTTCGGTGGCCGTGTTGTGGCGTTAGATGTATTTAGGTCCTATCTGTCTGGAAGGTCTAATGTTACTTCGGTGAGAGGCAGCACGGGTCAAAGGTATGGGGATTATGTCTCAGGACGTGCAGAAATGAACAATGGTGTGCCCCAGGGCTCAATTCTTAGTCCTTCCTTGTTCCTAATATATATCAATGACCTTTAGCCTGCTTTGCCGAATTGTGTTACATCACAGTATTCTGATGATACTACATGTGTAGTATCAGCTCCGATGGTATCTGAGTTATCGCTTGGATTGAGTGGTGTCATCCAGGATATGTCAGCGTATTGCCTCGATAACCGTCTAGTAGTAAATAAGGATAAGACTAGGTTTATGCATTTCACGAAGAGTAATAATTGTGATTCCAGTTTGCACGTGAAGTGCCAGAGACCTCTCACTGCAGTTTTTTGGGCCTAACGCTGGACTGCTGCCTGTCGTGGAAGAGACATTGCGCTGAGCTGGCCAAGAAACTTAGTACGTCGTTTTATGCCATCGGCGTCTCGAGAAGAAGCGTGACAATGTTTTCATTCAAGTCTTTCTACTACGCCTATATGGAATCGAGGCTGCGTTATGGACTGATTTTTTGGGGTTGCTCTGTTCTATTTTGGAATATTTTTAGGCTCCAGAAACGGATCATTCGGTCATTGTATGGCGCGCCATATAATACTCCGTGCAAACCCATTTTCCGGGATTTGAGACTTTTGACTTTACCCGGCCTGTACATATATGAACTTGTTATGTTTCTCATTGAGAATGACACCCTCTTTACTCGCAATAGCAAAATTCATGATAAAATGAAAACTCGACAATGCAACAACGATTTCTCTATTCCAGCTCACTCTTCGGCTTTCTTTAAGCGGGGTCCAGACTATATTGCTATACGGGTTTTCAATTGACTACCTCAGGGTCTCAAGAAAATTTCAAATGCTAGCAAAACACGGTTTAAAGTGGAATTAAAAAGATTTTTGGTGGATCTATAGTGTTACGAAATTCCTAGACTAGACGTACTACTCCTGTGTGTCTTATGAAATATAAATGACTACTTTAAATACTGTAATTTACATATACCATGTGCTTGCCGGCGACCTGCGGATAGGGCTTACTGTAAGATAAAACGACGACACCGAGAGTTTGTATGAGTTAGTACGAGAAAGCAATATACAAACTGCTTTTTGGTCGAGTGTATATAGTACTGGAAAAGAGGGGATTCGAGTACATTTACGCTAAGGCTAGACTGACTCTCGTTTAATCAGGGCAACAAGGATAGATAGCAGCTGTACTGCAGTTTGTATGTTGCTTTCTCGTACTAACTCATACAAACTCTCGGTGTCGTCGTTTTATCTTACAGTAAGCCCTATCCGCAGGTCGCCGGCAAGCACATGGTACACATTTATACGTAAAACGTATGTGCATATATGCATGTGTTTGGGATACACATATACATAGCAGATCATGCCGTCAGAAGCCATCGCTTTTTCTGTGTCATCTTTTGGGTGTTAGATGTCGCTGTGATACTCTCACTGCGTCTACCACGCAAAACTGATATAAGTAGCGTTTTAAGTTTTAAATCCATTGTCGACAGTCTCCATGTGCACTGATGATGCCTCAAAGGCCGAAACACTGGTGTCTGTGCGTTCGATTGTCGGCAATGGCACTTAATGTATGTGTGTATCCCAAACACATGCATATATGCATATATGCATATACGTTTTACGTATAAATGTATATATGTAAATTACAGTATTTATTTATTGCTTGATGTTAGTTTTAACATCCATGTGTTTACACTTTTCGTTATCGTTTTGAATAATTCAAATGAATTTTTTGAATTAAATGTAGTAATTTTATTGATTGTTGTTGCTTATGCTTATGCTTATGGCTATATGATGACAATGCTTGTGTCCAGTTGGATCTACAGCAATAAAGATTATTATGATGTATTATTATACTTATAAAATATTATTCAAATAACAGTTGTCTCAATATTTTTCAACAGATTCAAGTTAATTACTTGTGGGTTATCGATCTTTATGCGCCTGTTATGCAACTTTAGTGTTTGCCTCTCTGCATTCGACCTGGGAATGAGATACATAATTGGTATTTCTTCATTTATTCACTGTATTTTGGGGAAAAAAACATGCATTGTTTAAATGTTTGTTTTTATTGAAAGTCACTTTTTCGTGAATTACAGACACTCGTTATAACTACACATATATAAAAAAATTAAACAAATTTGCAGGCATAAATACATATGTACACACACGATTTTGAAATAGTAACACGCACATCTTTGTATAATCCACAAACATCACGTTACAAAATACTTGAAGAAGATACTGAAAAAATTAAAATACCATACAATTCGAATGGCAAAAACGCGTAGAAATACTAACAATAAGGTTGCAGTAGAGAAACCTAAGGAATACATTTTCATTTAAACAATCGTATATTATACATTTCATATATTTTGGTAACTGGAAGAACACTGACGGAGGATCTGTTATCAGATATTTTTCTCTTCTTGGTAGGCACCTCTGTGAGTTGATCATCTTGACAATACGTATCCCGTCTTTTTTACCTAGGTGGAGTCGGATTGCACCTGCATACGCAACAGGACGGGAATAGGAACCAATCCATGAAGATACCTTTGCAATCATCATCTGTATCATACGCCAACAATCTGTGCCACTTGTACTTCTGTTCGCAACCGCAATCACCAACGCAACGGGTGGTTGTGGAATTCACGCAAGTTTCTTCGTGTATGGCCTGTTCGAAATTTTTAGTGTTAACGACAGCCAGGCGTTTGCCGCCGGAATTGTACGCCCAGAATGGCGTGACGATCTGGGTTTTACTTTCGCAAACGTCCACTCTGAAATAGAGACGAAGAGAAACCGTTAGAAAAAAAATTCGCCTGCGTCGTCTCATTGGCGCATTCACAGAGGCTGGCTGGTGTGTTAATGCAGAAGTTACTACGTGCAAGGTTGGGTGCCTGTTAAAAGCTGCAAGCCTTTTTTTTTTATTGATTAGAAGGCCTTTACAAAATGCGTGCAAATGACTAAAATACATTCACAATTATATCACAACAAAATATATATAATCACTACATTACAATCACTAATTTATAAGTGCTAAATAGTAAAACTGTTACTTAAATTGATGTGCAAAATACGATATCTACAAATAGTTGTATTTATGATCATATAGGGACAAAATTTAATAGAAAATAGCATTAATTTTATTATAACGAAAGTGGTCAGGAAGCACTGAAGAATATAGAACTTTAGAGGATATTTATGTTACATTTAAGTCATAAAGTCGGTAACTAATTCGTAAACCCCAATTTAGAAAATACGTTCGACATTTTTTTATAAAAAAAAAAAACTGAAATTGCTGAAGCAAAAAACTGAACTTAAGATTATACGAGGAAAGTTCTCTTTCCGCTGAGCCTATCTAGTAGGCAATGATATTTTGCGATAAATTGTGTATGACAATTTCAATCAGTTGTTTAGTGACAGTTGTCAAATATACCTGATTGTTGGTAAGTTACATTAGTTTAAAGTACTCCGTTCGCCAAAAAATCAGGGAACTGGATTTTTTACAATTTCAGGCGTGGCTTAGGCCGTAAAGAATGTTTTGTGGAAATCGATCAAGTGTTTGCTGACAAGTCGTGTTGCTTCGCTACTGTAAAGAGGTGGTACAATGGATTTCAACGGGGTCGACTTTCCTTAAATGACTAAACTGAAAGCTAATTTTTTATTTTAATCGACTGATTAAAAAAAATTCCCCCCACTAGATAGAGAATGAAGCGATATTTCCGAAAATTTAATATTTGACAACCGTTTCCATTTAAATTTTTCGAGTTGCTTCGAGTTATTCCTTACTTTACACTCGCACTGTATATCGGGATCTACGAGGTATGTCTCAGAATTAATTAGAATGAATTATTTGCTCTAAATGTGACAACAGGCCGTATTTTTAAAATAAAAGTATTTCCTTCAAAGGTAAAAGTAAAAGTAAAAGCAAAAGCTCACAAGGAAAAGGTAGAAGGAAAAGGTTTTGCTTTAATACGTATTCATAACCGTTCCCTTTTCTTTGCAAGCAAATCCTGGCAATAAAAAGGAAAAGGTAGACACGCGCGAATTAGTGCACGATCTCACTGCCGGCTTTTTCAGCCACTTTATGCAACTGACAAGCGACGCCAAACACGTTGTAACTTGCAGTTACAGTAGCAATCATAGTGCGTTGTTATAGTGGTGTACCCGAGCATGTGGGGTTTGTGCTTGTACATATAATCGCTTAGAAGTTGTACTCGCAGTTTTGATTTTACATTGGTTGAGCTGTGTTGGATATTTGTGATTGAAGAAGATGGCAAGTGACGAGGAACTGTCAGACGACACCGGCGATGAGCAATCTGAATGTAAATTCATTGCCGAAAGGGTAAAACAATACCCGGAAATATAGAAAAAATCTCAACTCCCCACGAAAAAAGCGAAGAAGCAAACCGCTATTGAGAAGGTTGTCACAGAGTACAGACAGCTGTATGGACAAGACATGACCTCGAAAGCTTTAATGAAAAAGGTGGGCAATATGAATACAAGACTGAAGAATAAAACCGGCAAGAACAAAACAGGTAACAAGCGCATTCCACCGTTACTACCATGGGAAACGATACTGATGAAAGCGATGCATGCGGATGTAAACCCCATCGTTGCGTAAATCCCAGGTAAGCGAATAAAAGTACCCCAGAAATCTGTATACGAAGGCGCCTAATATTGGATACATTTTTCTTAAATGCTAAATTTTTGCAGGTGGCCTAGAAGTGGGAGCACCATTGCAGTTTGACCGTGATGTCACACCCCAACTTCCACCACAACCAGCAGTAAAAATTGGTAAACGAAAGACGGCAACAACTGAAGACGGACCCATAGCACAAGAAACTGAGGAAACGAGAAAGCTAACGAATAGTCAACTTCAGTGATTAGTGTTGCTAGATCAGCTCAAGGTTGCCCGTCTCCAGCAACAGTATTTCTGTGCCAAACTGGATGATCGACCCCTACCCGCTCCAGCATTTTTCCACGTGAATGATAAAACATTTGAAATCTTGCAATAATAAAGAAGTACGTTTTATAAAAGTTTTATTTTAGGAAATAAACTTCTTAAAATTAACACTTTCTCAGAAAATAAAACCAAAATTATATGTTTTCTTTTATTTTTGTATATGTTTTTCACATCAGCGGTCCATGTCCGCAGACTTTCAGCCTCCTGTGGGCAAGCATTACATTATCATAGAAGGTTATTGTAGATAAGCTGAGCTAATTGTGTACGACGTGCTTGACCTTGAGCTCGCGTAGCTGCATTCGTCGTTTAAGGTACCTCTTGCAATGCCGCATCTTCGATTTCATCCGCATCCTCTAAATCGACACCGCCGAGGTACTTAGCAACATTGTGAAGTACAGTGCACGCGGCTATTCAAATATTCTCTATTTTTACTCGACAGACATATTTAAGAATCGGAAACCGACGTTTCAACTGTCCAAAAGCATGTTCTATAATAATTCTGTCTTTTTTTAATAATCAATTAAAGGCAGCCTGCACTGCGTCTTCCACCATGGAGAAGGGCTTCATGAGATAAGGCATTATACCATAGCCACTGTCCCCCAACAGTACCGTATTTGTCGTCCGCCGCATGATTTCATGAGCAGAAGAATGCTTCCAAATTCGACTGTCATGTACCGAACCGGGCCACCGTGCATCGATATTCATGAAAACATAATTTTGATCACATATGGTTTGGACATTAATACTAGCATAATTTTTCCGGTATACATATTCATTCCCAAATAGATACGGCTTTTCAATTTGAACATGCGTGCAGTCGATAGCTCCTCTTGCAGTCGGAAAATTTTTGTTCGCTGCCCATTTCACTTTGGCATCCATAACTTCATTTTCGGTTGATGGGAACTTAATCCACTCATCCGCCTTGTCCACAATGAGATCTAGAGTGGTATCGACGATTCTGGAGATTGTAGGCTGTGTACATCCCAGTTCCTCACCAATACCGCTCTGGAAGCCTGGATCTGCCATGTACCGTAAAAACACTTTCATTTTTTGTACTGGCGGAAGCGCACCTCCCCTGGTTTCCAGATTCTCGCCAATGAAGTAGTCGGCTAACCACTGCATATTTATTTCGTCAAACCGAAAGAGAGTTCGAAAGTCGCACTCACGTGCAGTACGTCTTTCCTTGTACATTTTTCGTGCGCGTGCATGCACCACATCCGTCATGGGAAATTCGAATTCAATGATCAGGCGCGCACTCCACAACTAAAAGCATTCGCCCTGCAATTGTATATAGACGACTGAAGTAAAAATTTGCTACAGAAGCTCCTCTGGACTAGATGCATATTTTCTGAAGCAAATCCTTCAGTTTTAAAGCAAATGCTACTGTTTATGAATTCTAAAAAAGTAAAACCTTTTACTTTGGAGCAACAGCTTTTTACTCAAAGTTCAAATCTTTTCCTTCTTTTTATTATGAATAAAATATGAAGTAAATGCTTCGATTTCTGCAAGTCGTTAGGCCGTATTTATAAAAAAGAGGATTTTTTTATAAATACGGCCTAACGACTGCAGCCGATTGGACTCGACTACATGTGAGTAGAGGGGCTAACAATGTAGTCACAACAGGTGCAAACCGTTTAATCTAGTGTTAATGGAGTGATCGCGAGTTGTTTACCGTTAAGTTTTAATATCACGTTACATGTAAAATGCAGGCAAATATCGAGCAGCGATATGCAATTAAATTTTGCGTGAAACTGGGAAAAACTGCTTCCGAGACACTACAAATGTTAAGAACTGCATTTGGAGATGCTGTTTTGTCGTCAGCACAAGTTTTCAGATGCTACAAGGTTTTCAAAGATGGCCGCATGGCCGAAAAAAGCTCGCACGAGCAAATCCCGAATAAAGTCCATGCTTATCGTCTTTTTTGATTCGCGTGCAATTGTCCACAAAGAATTCCTACCGCCAGGCCAGACAGTGAATCAAACTATTTATAGCGACGTCCTTGAACGTTTCGGGAAAAGAGTTTTGCGTGTGCGTCCTGACATTGCCAGCTCGTGGATCTTGCATCACGATAATGCCCCCAGTCACAGTTTATTGTCGGTTGGAGAATTCTTGCCAGAGAAAAACATTCCAGTACTTCCACACCTGCCCTACAGTCCAGACATGGCTCCATGTGATTTTTTTCTTTTTCCGGCGCTTAAACGGCAACTGAAAGGCTCCCATTACGGAACAATAAACAACATACAAAGAGTCGCGACGCAGGTTCTAAACAGCCTAACGGAACAAGACTTCCAGAATTGTTACCAGGAATGGAAAACTCGCTGGAGACGCTGTGTGCATTCCCAAGGAGCATACTTTGATGGGGACAATATTAATTTGTAGATACATTCAATAAAATACTTTAAAATTAATCATTCTCATTACTTCTGAGACATACCTCGTATGTTGTAACTATTCTCGTTAAATACAAAGTGTCTCAAAATGGACCGGTTATTTCGTATCGGTGTCGCTTGTAATATCTGTCCTTATATTTTTAGTTTCCACTATGCCTAACACGCGTATTTCCAGAATAATTGGTCGCTCGTTCGCGTTCGTCATCTAATTTGACTTCATTACTGATTGCGCAATATTGGAGCAACCAAGTAATGTCGCTATTCTCCCGTGAATCCATAAAAGACATAAAGACACCTTTTTATTTTGTAGGAAATTGATAATTATGTAGAGAATATATTTTTATATTATTTTGTAGACCGCGTGCGCAGATGCCGTTATCTCCGTACTAGCAGCATCATTATCACACTAGAAGTGGTAGTAATAAGACGTACGCTGTAAACATGTGTTTATGTATATTTTCGAAGTTTAAGTATTGAAGAGTAGTTAATATGAAGTGATCTGCTTAATTTCCTTGTGATCAATCCTACAAATAATGGGAGCTCAACAAGGATGAATACATAAGAAAAAGCCGAAAGACGATGAATACATAAACAAAAGACGAAAGATGATGAATACATGAGAGAAAGGCGAAAGACGATAAATACATAAAGAAAAGACGAAAGATGATGAATACATAAACAAAAGACGAAAGACGATAAATACATAAAGAAAAAGACGAATCAACCGAAATAAACACGAAGAAGACGAAAAAGAAGAAGCGGAAGACGAAGAAGATAAAGACGACGAAAATGACGAAAAAAACGAAGACGACTAAGAAGACGAAGAAGACGGAGAAGACAGAGAACACGAAGGTGGCGAAAATGAGGAAGAAAACGAAGAAGACAAAGGAGATGCTCTGAGCAGAAATCCTGTCATGATTATAACTGTCGATCACTCTTTACTAGTAAAAATTCAAAAGGATCAAGAAAGTCAATGTCGGACTAAAAGCCATAAAAGAACTATTCACAGATGACAGAGAACTCTTATAGTAATACCGAAGACGCTTGAAAACGAGATTATTAGAAAGAATCAGACGTAGAGAATACGAAAAAAAGATGCAGAAAAGACGAACACAGAACGTCGAGATGAATCGAAGAGAAATGCGAGAAGAAGCAAGGAATCAACTAATCGAGGTTCAAAGCGAGAACAGGAAAAATTTCAACAAGAAAAGAAGTAAACCTCGAGAATTCCAATTGGACGACCTAGTTGACAAGGTCTTATTTCGAAACTAAAACCAAAATATATTGGTTCTTACTGAATAACTAACGTAAAACTAAAAGGCACGTATGACGTCGAAAAAATAAGAAACCATGATGGGCCTAAAACAACTTCAACCTGTTTTGAGTACATAAAGATGTGGCCCAAACACGAAGATGACGAGTGCTCGGACATAGGTTAGTCATCCTGGTCGGTTTCCCACAGGATGGGCCATTTGTAGAAAATATACTTTTATATTATTTTGTCGCGTGCGCAGATGTCGTTGTCTCCGTACTAGCAGCATCATTATCACACGAACGGTGGTAGTAATAAGACGTACACTGTAAACATGTGTTTATGTATATTTTCGGAGTTTAAGTATTAAATATTTAATAATAATTTTCCTGTGATCAATCCCACAATTACAATAATTATTATTAGCAGACTGCATAAAAATTGAAGTAAATTATACACAAACATCACAGCTATACTGAAAATATTTTTTATTGTTGCTCTCTAGTTTTGTAGTCTTTTGTTTTCACGTTCACTTCGGGAATGTGAACTCATTTGCTTCAGTAAATATATCTCTAAAAGTTATTGGAAATTGTCATCTTCAATGACCAATTACTTAAATTATTACGAAGAAATATAACTTTCGATATTATGAACTATAAACTTCCGTTTAATTTCTCCTAATTTTAATAGTAAATCAGATATGTATATTAAAAATCACTCTATTCCAGAAATCCATGTTTTTGTCGAGGCAGGTTTCTGCAAATCGGAGTCTTTCTTCTTTTTGTTCCTCATTTAGTTTCGGTTTTATAGCGGCAATATAATTTCCAATATTCACTTCTACCAATCTGTTGCGAGCTTTGCTTAGACTTCCACCAAATGTTGTTGCCTGAATGGCTCTGCGACAGATTTCAAAAGGATGTTCTTCAATGTAACCCGTCAGAGCATTATCTTCTTCTGGACGTATTACCCTTTTTCTTCCTGAACCAGGACGTCTTGCTACAGAGTGGTCTACCAACCATTTTTGTCGAAGTTTATAAATACTAGTGTGGCTAACAGCTAATTCTCTAGCAACGCCTCTAATGGACCACCCATATTCCAGCATAGCTACCGCACGTTTTTTTTTCAAGTGTTGTCAACATGATGACAAAATTTTCACTACTCGTCGGACTGTCTACTCTGTCTCCTCATATGCCGTTCTTAAATATATAAGTCTCAATGATCTCGCACACTGGAGAATTGTTCTCGTGTTTACTATTCCCAATAGTTTCCAGAGGTTTCTAGAAGTTTGACTGACCGCCGGCGGCGCCTCACAGAAGTAATTTTTTATATTCTAGGTGGACAAAAATCACAAAATTTATGATGAAAATAATATTTCCAGTGACTTTGTTGTAGACAGTTGTAAAACCAGTTTTTTGTGCCAGAATTGTTATACTTTATCGCCCGTCTCTATGACAATAAACAAAAAAAGAAAATGGGTGTGCTTAAAACCACACAGCAGAAGTGTAAACTTCATCAAGGGTAGGTTAATAATACGAAATACACGCGTATAATATTCAGTAACGTATTAAATAAAACGTATTCGCACATTTATTACATTTACACATGTACACACGCGTATAATATTTAGTAACGTATTATACGACTGATGCGTCATGCTCTCCCATGTAACGGTCGCCGAACGAGTATAGCAGTGACGCGAGCGGCCGTTTCGTTGGGTCGGTTCGGACGTATGTATATGTACAAATAGACGATATGAATACTCGATTACGTGTCCCGCGCTTGGTCTGATGCAACGTGCCGGCGTGATACGTTGGTCATACCCGTGCGGCTCGGGATCGAATCTGCTCGGGGACATGAATTTATTTATTCATTTAAATTTCAATTTAATTGAAATTAAATACCTCTATATGATATATTTATCTTATTCCCTTAGTCGACTCGAGCCGACATTACCGGAACGAGCGTTACATATCCGAGCGTGACGAGTCAGTCTTGTTCAGTGCCTACAATCAGCGCAACGCGCTCAAAGAAGTTTACACTTCAAAAAACGACCAGTTTCCTTCGTTCTGTACAACACAAATAGGTCTTCGATATTTATCAAGATCAGTCCCGGTGTGTAGTTAAGTTTGTGCTAGATATATGTGCGATACTTCATTTCCTAGCCGTAAGAGAGAAGAACTTCTAATCACCGGCCTCTTTCTGGATAAGTGAGAGTAATTGAAAAGAATACAAAACGAATTTACATATTATTATATTATTATTCAAGCATACCTACGTTAAGCTTTTATTAGATCATTCATCCCTCATATTCTTTAAAACTGCGAGGGCGTTAAAAACTTCTGTGCATTTCGCTTTACATAAAAAAAAGAAACTGCAATATTATGAAATATAATTTTCGAATGATACGCCGTAAACTTTCATTTCGTTTCATAATAAACCAATTACGAGAAATTTTAGATGAGATTTTCGTCGGATTAAACGTAATAACAGAACGCCGCGACCGATCGCAAGATACATATTATGACATTCTAGTTTGTTATTGTAACAGTTTCAATGTTTATGTGAAAGATATGTGTACACGTGATGCAGTGCAAAAGTAGGTACAAATGTTGTAATAGGACGGCAGCAATATCCACAGATACATGTTGCCCAGCTGAAAGATAAACATCGCTCGCTGTTTTGCATATCCCTCTGATTTACATTTCTGCTTTCAAGGTTGGTATACCGCACGATCTCACGTATAATATGTGTGTTTATATAGAACGGTGTGCATTACATTAAACTATGGTATAAATAATTTCTAACAATTCAGTTTGTTTTTTTGAAATGTACGATATGTAGGTAATACTAAAGTCATCTTTCTATACAATCAAAGAAATATACTTATCCGTATACGGAGTAGGCTATATTTTATAATCAAAATTATAGTTACAGGCAGATTAATCAAGTTTATGTCTTGATTCCAAACAATCGACAAAGAGTAAAGAGAAATAAGGGAATAGGAAATAAGATCGATAAATGACACCTTATCTACCCCGATGAAACTATCATTGACGCCTAGGTTTCCAATTTTGTATAAGTAGAGGAGAAAATAAGTCGAACTCTTGGGAGTTTAGGAACCTATTACCAACAGAACCGTCTAAAGTCTTCGAGCAAGCCATCACAGTATACTTATACACAAATTGGAATAATATGGAGTAAAGGGTCGAACCTTGCATTTAATTAGGTTCAATGAAAGTCTAATATATCGCAAGTAGAGCATACCACCTATGGTGTGCCCCAGGGGTCGATTCTGGGTCCACTGCTGTTTATTGTGTATGTCAACGATCTGCCGGGAGTCTTGCCTGGGATCGAGATATGCCAATATGCCGATGATACCACCATCATCACCAAACATAGTGATGAGGAAATACTGAAGGTTCAATCCAATGAAACTGTTGAAAGAGCTGAATTGTGGTTTGCGGCCCATAAACTCAAACTAAATGTCGACAAAACACGACAATTAGTCGTTAAAACAAGAACAGGTGATGATACAAGTGTTAAGTTTTTGGGCCTGACTATGGATACTGCATTAAAGTGGGGAAGGCACATACATCAACTGGCACAAAAAATTGGCTCACGGATCTATGCCATTAAGAGAATAAAGACTATAGCAACACAAGAAGGCACAATTTTGAACATCTTTGTCAGTTATATATGATCAGTTTAAATATTTAAACAAAATAGAGACGAAAATTTAAATTATTCTTACTTTCTTTAAAAATGAATATCTATGAAACCGTTAAATTTTGGAAACTAATACGAATAATAAAATTCACATTAATTTTAATACTCTTTCAAATAAAAAACAAATGCAGATTATGGCGATCAAAAGAATTCTTTTCATCGCAGCGCCATCTATATCTTCACATAATAAAACACAATTATGAGAGCAAACTAGAGTCGATATCATTCTATAGTAATTACTTTTTATAAAATTCAAATATCTTTATCCGTTTCCGGGATATTTGATCTGGGAGTTTTAAGTGGTACAACCTGTATATAAAGTTTTCTACCCATAAAAAAATGTGTCGCTTAATGAAAATGTACATACCTTCGTAGCAAAGTAACAGGTAAACTGATATTCAAACAAATGTCAGTATGCACTATTCGATAGAGAAATAATGTACGTAGAAGCACTTATTTATGTGCTTCAATAAAAAATCAAGTCGATAGCTTAATTAAATTGGCAGATATGACGATGTAAATGTTAAAAAACACGCTTTTTAAAAATGTTCAATTTGTGATGTTTTTTCGAAATAAAAAAGGTCTGCACCGTAGAAAACTGTCGTTAATAGCCATTTCGCATTTTTCTTAAATTATCTAAACGAGCATATAGCAAGTTGCTCATTTTTACATGCCTGTGTAGTGTCTAAATGTAAATAAATAACGTTCATAAAGGAAGTTTCATATCCTACGCGAACTACTTCAAACAGAAGTCAAATTAATCAACACACCAAACACTCTTCTCGCTGTAAAGTCTCGTTAACAAGATGGTCTTATGGCGGCTGTACACTCTCGCGCGAGTGCTCTCGCGATGTCTCGTCGAGAGCTCTTGCGCGAGAGGTCGAGGGATGAGCGCGACCCTGTACACTCTCGTTTATTCGATACCCTTTGCGAACGCCGAGAAGATGGACGCGTTACAAGTTACGACAGCTGTTACCCTATGCGCTATCAGTTATTATAATTACGTGCACTATTGGTACTACTAATTCCCCTAAAAGTTTGGTGAAAAAATTGATAGGTGTAATACAGGCAAGGTCAATAATAAATTGATCAATAACTTGGTCAAGAAATTGATAAATGTAATACAGACTTTACTAAAATAATTCTCAGAATTACACAAAAGAACAAAATCGCGTTGAGTTAACTGAGTCGCAGTGAGGCATAAAAACTAATAACTAAAAAGTTACTACTGAGTACCTACCTAGTCTGCAATTAATTAAAAATATATAAATTACCACTGACTGTATAGAATTTGGTTAGCTGAATGGTAAATGCATATATTTTGGGATTTCTAAATATGAAATTTTTTTCCGATGTATCGAAAACATCGATAGATTGTATTCAATATCAAACATCGATGTTTTGCTTTCGATGAGCAACCCTAGTGTACAGTGATGCACTCGCGCCGCCTCGCGGTGTTAAGCGAGGCCCTTTGACTCGCGCTCAAAAAACCGACTCGGAATGGAGAGCCCACGAGTGACTGCGAGGCTTCGCAAGACAGGGCGAGTGTACCCTGTACACTCTCGCGCTCGACCAGCCTCGCCGTGCCTCTACGAGAGTGTACAGCCGGCATTATACAATGTGTCTCTAAAAGGTCTTTAAACAACTCTACCACGTATTTTTCGGACCAAAATAAACCGATTTAGCAAAACTTGGCTTAGTCAAAGTTGCTTAGTTTGTGCGCAATACGGTCCTGAAGTTGCAGTTGGAAAATTGTTTTTTTGTTATAAATTTGAAACGGCTGGAGCGATTGCGCTAAATTTTGTCACGTTTACATAGTTTTATGAGTCAAGAAATTCTGTATCAAAATTGTGATAGTAATCAATCCATAGGCGGAGAACCTGCGTTTATAAATATTAAAACATTTCCATTTTCTACGCCAATGGATAAAAAAGAGTTTGTCTATAAAATTTTAGATTAAGTGTCTTAAGTACAAGAAAAAAGGTACTCTTGGTAAGACTCGAAAAATTGCATCGTTTTCTCAAAAATCGCATTTTAAGAATTGTTAACAATTTTTTTATGATATGTTTTCTTTTTTAATAAATACGGAACGACCAATACCAAATAGGTCAAAACAAATAGGCACTAGTTAATAAAAAAGATATTCTATTTATTTCGTCAATTAATACAAAGATGCTATTTTTTTAATAGGTAATGTTTTTTCATATAAATTCCAATTGTGTTCTGGTTGGTGGACAACAGAGAATTATTAACAATTAAACAATGAAATAATGAAAATGAAACAATGATTTTTAAAAAAAAAAGAAACGATATTAAAAAAGGTGTTCAAAATGTCTACCATTTTCGTGAATACAAAGGTCTATTCGCCGGAGGAAATTAAATTGAACTCTTTGCAAAACTTCTACATCACCTCTGAGATTATTGGTTGCTTCTTGAATACGTTGCCACAATTCTTCTTCATTATTTACAGGTGTATTGTAAACAATGGATTTCTGGTGTCCCCAAAAAAAATAATCCAGAGGATTCAGATCTGGACTTCGAGGTGCCCATTGTACAGGAGCGTCATTACCTCTACCGATCCATCTATTTGGAAAGTGATGGTTTAAGTAGTGTCGTACGTTCATCGAAAAATGTGGTGGTGCACCATCGTGCATAAACCACATATTCCGTCGAAAATCTAGCGGTATATCATCTAACAAGTCCGGAAGAGTATGTTGTAAAAAAATCAAATAGGCTTCTCCAGTTAATCTTTGCGGTAGTCTGACAGCCCATACATTCATTTTAAATTCATGTTGAAAATGGTTAATTTTAATGGCATGTGGATTTTCCTCTGCATAAACATGTTCATTATGAAAGTTCGTTATCCCTCTTCTTGTAAAACAAGCTTCGTCGGTAAATAAGATTTTTTTGCAAAAGTTTAAATTTCTTGCTCTTTTATGTTCAATAAACCGGCAAAAATTTAGGCGCCTTTCAGGATCTTGAAGTAAGAGGTCTTGAACTCGAATCTTATGGTATGGATGTAATAATTGTTCTCTAATTACTCTATTGACCACATCTTTAGATACTGCAATTTCTCTAGCTATTCGTCTAACGCCCAGTTCCGGATCTTCATGAACACGGTCTAAAATTTCTTCTTCTACTTCAGGTTGCCTCACAAAGCGCTGCCTGCCATAGTTTGCTGTTACAGGAGCTAAGCGACCGGTTTCTCGAAGGCGTCTCTCTACTGCGGCAAACGTTGGATGACTTGGAACACGACGATTTGGAAACCGTTCCGAATATACTCTAACACTCTCGGCACAATTGCCTTGACAATATCCATATACTAATAACATATCGGTATATTCTTCGTTGGTGTATTGAACAGCCATGCCAAACGAAAATAAAAGTAATGATGGAAAACACTTTTGAAAATCCAGAAAAGTCGTTGTCAAATATTCAAATAGTCATAACTATGGAAACCAACAATAACAACTAAATACAAACATATGTATTTTACAAAACGCAGGGCACAAGTGGAATTCTTAAAACAAAAAAACAACATAAAAAAAATAGCATTTTTTGCATCAATTGTCGAGATAAATAGAATATCTTTTTTGTAAACCAGTGCCTTTTTGTTTTAACCTATCTGGTATTGGCCGTTCTGTATTTTTTAAAAAAGAAAACATTTTACAAAAAAAAATTATCAATTCAAAAACGACGTCAAAAGACGTGTACATAGTTTAAAGAGACGTCTAAACGGCCTAACACACGTGTACACGGCTTAAAGATACATGTACATGGAGCACACAGTATGCGCTGCCGTCCTCTAGTTAATGTTCTCAAATCTTAAAATGCGATTTTTGAGTAAACGATGCAATTTTTCGAGTCTTACCAAGAGTACCTTTTTTCTTGTACTTAAGACACTCAATCTAAATTTTATAGACAAACTCTTTTTTATCCATTGGCGTAGAAAATGGAAATGTTTTAATATTTATAAACGCAGGTTCTCCGCCCATGGATTGATTACTATCACAATTTTGATACAGAATTTCTTGACTCATAAAACTATGTAAACGTGACAAAATTTAGCGCAATCGCTCCAGCCGTTTCAAATTTATAACAAAAAAACAATTTTCCAACTGCAACTTCAGGACCGTATTGCGCACAAACTAAGCAACTTTGACTAAGCCAAGTTTTGCTAAATCGGTTTATTTTGGTCCGAAAAATACGTGGTAGAGTTGTTTAAAGACCTTTTAGAGACACCCTGTATATTCATCAAATGAATTCAGAGTAACTAAAAAATTTAAGTAAAAATATTGATTCGCAATGGTTATTAGTAGAAGCATAGTTTATTACCTTTTTTGTTACCAAGGCGTGGCAAAAATCAGGTGATTTCATAGAGTCGAATTTCCAGAGAATTATCTAAGTAAGTTTTACGTTTCCGTTCATGTTTATATGTTAGACGTTATAGTGCATATAAGAAATATTTCGCAATATTTTTGTTAAAAATAAGTTCTTAGACAGTAAATAAACGATAGTTTCTTGTCAAAAAAAAGTATAGGTACACCTTTGTAAACAACTGTACCTCATTTTGTACCAAATACTTCAATATTAACAGATACAGCACTTTTGGGTAGATTTTTTCGACGCAAACTACTCAGTAACAATTTATTTGAATGGCCACCAATTATAATAAGTCATGGTCTGTTAATTTATTTCGTTACATATTATTCTAATTCAGTTTTAACAAAAATATGTGATTTCTGAAAGTTTCCGCAATATAAATCAAACGTTTCTACGCGGGATTATTATTTTTCTGACTTTTTCATTAGAATTAGCAATATAAAATTATTAAATAGCAATATACAATGTTAAAAAATACACTAATAGCGTTAATAGCATGCTTTTGAAAATAAATTTATATACATTCCCTTTTTATTGTTAACCTAAAGTTAGTAAACAGTAAGGGAACAATATAATATATATTAATAAGCTTGTTGTATATATTTACATTATGTGTATGCCTGTAATGAAGCATAATACAATTGGTACAAATAAAATGCAGTACACAAAAAATAATAATTATAAATGTGAACAAAAAACTGTACTTCAACTCTGCATATTTTTTTATTTATTATCTATCATGTCCAATAATTAATGTTTAAGCAAATCGTAATAAACGATACCACTTAATGCTTTTGAAAAGTAATTGTAATTAAATGCTTTATAAATAATATATTCATATTAGCAAAAAGGTTATTGTAATATTGTATTCAAAAATAAATTCAAGTTTAGAACTGTTCAAAACTCTGCTAAAACCATCATAATTTATTCACATATCAAATCAGATTTAATGAAATATCATAAGGTGTCGAACTTGACATTATAGTTACAAATTATTCTGTTTTTTTTTCTCTTGTAATCCAAGAACTACTGGTCTTAGTAATATTGTTCTTGATGTCGTCTGTTCAAGTTGTGCTTATTAAAGTTATCAATATCAAGCTAACCTTTAATGAAAGGTATCCAGATGCCTATCTGCAGTTGCTCTATGTATATTTTCCTTCTTCAAGTATCATCGTAGTAAAATTACTTCATTATCGATTACTAAAACCCTTTCAACAACGTTTGGAGAATTTTTAAAGTACATTACAATCAATTATATTAGAGTAGGCTAAGATCTACTCTAGTAACAAGTATAGGTACAGAATCAAAAATGAGGTGTGCTCACCACACGACTTTCTTATACGTATGAGCGTTTTAAATGATAGAATTTTTGTATACAAAAATTATTCAAAATCCTATTATAAATACTTTTATTCTCTTAATAAATCCTATGAATGCACACTTTGCAAGTTATTCGAAAAAAGTGCTACTCGATAGGAGTAAGGGTATTACTTCCGGTCCGAATTTTTAAATTTTTTTTATACAAAAGATGTTTAAAATTATGTTAATGTATGTACCTGCCTAGAAAGCATGACTTGCAAAATATTCGCAAAAAACTGATTTTCAATAAGAGTAAAAGACCTACTTCCGGTAGGAATTTCGAAAAACTTTTTTAATACAATTTTTCTGAAATTTAATTTTGAATACATTTGAATTCTTTATGAATTTGTTTCAACTTAGTGACTGACGAAATATTGGAAAAATTCAATTTTTTCATTGAAGTAATCTACTACTTCCGGTCTCCCGATTTTACTGAAAAACTAATCAAATCCCAAGAGGGAGATTATACACGTAAATACAAAATTTGGAATTGATATCTACAGCGATTTGGTCGCTATCGTGGTAGTAGATAAGCTTTGACAGTTCTGGCGCAAATCTCCATAAGGTTAACACAGGGGATCTAAAATTACTTTTCCCCCCCACCACTCCAACTTCTGACATCACGTGACCGAAAGCAACACCCCCGTTAACGGCTTCTGAAGAGTTTTGAACAGCTTCTGAAGAGCTTTGAACGGCTTCTGAAGAGCTTTGAACGGCTTCTGAAGAGCTTTGAACAGCTTCTGAAGCCGTTAACGGGGGTGTTGCTTTCGGTCACGTGATGTCAGAAGTTGGAGTGGTGGGGGAAAAATAATTTTAGCCCCCTGTGTTAACCTTATGGAGATTTGCGCCAGAACTGTCATAGCTTATCTACTATCACAATACTTCCTTATACTACGTATAAGAAAGTAAAAGTAATCTTTGGAATATAGTAAATAAACAGAATAATTTGTAATACTTATCAAATGGTACAGCTTATGACATTTTGTTAGATTTCTTGTTAATTTTAGCATAATTTGTTAATACGCTGCAGATGACAACAGATTCGTTGTCGAAACGTCAGACACTATTTTTATTATATACGATAGGAATCAATAACAATGTCTCGTCATCATATGTAGACGCAACGATAAAGAACATGTAATAGATCTTAAATATGTGAAGATGAAATAGTTGTTTAGGTGAGTAAGTACATACGGTGAAAAAAAACAAACAACAAAAAGCCACATAAAAATGTGTGAGCGTGACATATAGCATGGAAGCAAAAATCTTACCTTCCGCTCTCGCTTCTGTTCCTGAAGCTCTGCCTCGTGTCTCTGTCCTTGCCGAACATGCTTTCGGCCGCCTCCTCGAATACCGGATCGGGTCCGGGCTCGGCATGCAGATCCGGAACTCCGGGTTTTACGGAACGCTTCTGTTTCACGCCACCAGAAGGAGGTCCCGATCCGTAATCAGGTGGGTTCATCGTGAACTCACCGTACATCCTCTTCATTAGCGCTTTATTTTCGTCTATGAAAAGTTCTATGCGATCTCTGCAAAGAAAAAACAGTCTTATTAATGAGTATTAATAATAAACAGAAATCATTTTAACACTGTATCATCACAAAAAGAAAGTATTTAATCAAGCACCATTTGCACATCTTAACAGCAAGTCTAACTCAGTTAAGTTGTAGAAGATAGTAAAAAAACTGGCTGAAGAATGATTAGCAATCACACCAGTAATTTTAGAAATTTTGTAAAATGGCATTCTTATCCATCTTTCTTTAGCCAGCGGCTTCCGCTGAAGCTGGTGTTGTTGACTTTGTGGTGGAGAAACCATTAAAAATGAGGTTTAGTTCTTTTTCAAATCTATTTTAATTTTACAGGAAGTTAACTAGTCTATAGAATAAGATGTTTAGAGAAGCAATTTTGTATTTTGAGAGATGTTAGACTTCGACGTATTGATTTATTTTCAGTGGACGTCTATTTCGATGTTGTTCTTCTAATAATTCATTTCTTGTCTTGTGGTTCAAAACTAAGGCGATTTGTCCTTTTACCTATAATAAATATAACACGAAGATATCGATAAAATTAACTATACCCATACACAACTTCATTCAGTTTGTTTTCGTCTGTTTACTCAAAGCCGGATCATAACACGGAATGGAATCATAAAGGCAGAGAAAAATCAGCCTCATTCTACAAAACCTTAGATCAACTATAACAGATATACCTCCAAAGGAGAAAGTGCTTATAATGAGTGTCATCAATGCTAGAGTTGGACAGAAAGTACTCGCAGAAATTAAGCATCACTTTAATGAACACCATCACTGCGTGAGAATAAATAATACTTTTTTCAACCACAGACCTCAACACAAAACCTGGCAAAATTCGCGAAGGCAAACCTCAATAATTGAGTTACATGACATAGAACATATCCATACACCTCACGCAAATATTGTACATACGGGGTTCAACGTCTGCTAACATAGGATCCGACTATTCAATGGTACTTCTTAAGACTCTGAACGGGTATGCAAACATGAAAACATGGAAACAAAAAAAAATACTATAGAAAAACTGAACACTGAATTCATTAATGGCCTAACAACCAGAGACTTAGTCAACGACGTCTCTTCCGAAAGATCAAAACAAATCATGCCACAGAAGTGGATAACGTGGAACACTGCGAGAACAAAACACGAATATAATAAATGCAGCTAGTGAATCTCTAGAAAAGAGGAATGTGGAAGGAAGCAAACAAGAAGGAGTCACATAATGCTACACTCCAGAAGCCTTAGCTGAAGAAAAGCCAACAGCATATGTCAGATAAAGAAGCAACGAAACTCGAGAACAGAGAAGCATGTGCAAATAAGCATTAGAATTATTATGGCAATACGAAATATCAAAATCTGAAAATTACATAGGCGTAACCTGACTGAGCTCAGTTACAAAGTTATTTACATAGCATTTAGAACCGATAAATGGCAATTACATGGGTATATCAGAAGAAGAATATAGATTCAGGAAAAAATAGATCGATCCTAGATGCCACATTTCTAAGAAAGCAAATTGTTAAAAAATCTAAAGACAAAGGAAAACCAGTTTTGATGTACTTTGTCGATCTAATAAAAGCCTTCAACAGAGTGCGACCGAGTGACGTAGTTAACAAAGACAAGTACCAAACAACTTAATAGACATCGTCAAACAACTCAATCCCCATAGATCTACTCACATATCTGTTAATCGACTAATGATGGAAACAATACCAACAAGCATCAGACAAGACGACTCATTAAATCCTTCGCTGGTCAACACAATAATGGATGAAATTAAGACCACATCAAAAACTCCGGGAACGGTTATAAACCATCGACAAAAGGAATTAAAATTATGTGCTACGTGGACGACGTGGTATTAATAACTGAAAATGAAAAGACCTACAGGCCAGAAACCTAAACATACAAATATCTACGGCAAAACCAAAATCGCTTGTTACTGCTAAAGAACCAATAAGGTGATGGACAACTCAATAGGTAATCACCCTCAATTATTTGCTCGTGGAAGTTTCTTCAAGTCAAGATGGAACACACGAAGTAAGAAGCCAAATCAATAAAGCATGTAGAATATCCGGAGGTCTTGAAGACTTATTTGGTGCAATAAATTTACCAACCGAAGTCAGAATATATAAAACAAGCATGAAGCGGACGCTACAAAAACAAGGGGTAATAAATGAAAAAAAATGAGGTGTGGCCACCACACGACTTTTTTTTACAAAAGTTGCTCCAAATTAAGTTTTAAATACGTTTATCTTCTGAAAAAAATAAACCTGTGTCACTTCAGGTCAGAATTTTGAGAATTTCTTTTACAAAAATGATTCAAAATCCTACTGTAGTACCTCTACTCTCTTAATGCATACTTGGCGAGACATTCGAAAGAAAGTGCTACTCGTTAAGAGTAGAAGTGTGACTTCCGGTTCGAATTTTGAAATTTCTTTTATACAAAAACTATTCCAAATCTAGCTCTAAATACATTTGTACTCTTGATAAATATACAGGGTTATGATAAAGTAACGCACAAAATTCATAAAACGTACAATGTTCATTTTTGAAAAAAATGCAGAAACACGTCAAACAGTTTATTTTATTCCGCGTCTTTTAACATAATTCAAAAAAATAAAACGTCAAATTTTTCAAAGTTATGACGTCATCAATATTTTTTTTTAAATATGAAGCTTGGTTTTCTTTTACTTTATTTGATAAAGCTTGTTTTTCTGCATTATAAAGAAATAATTGAAGTAGGGGTCACATAAGAAAAAACCAGACAATTTAGAAGACTTAATGGAACGAATTAGACATGAAATGACTCGTATAACTCCGCAGATGATCGAAGACTCTGTAAATCAGGTCTACCATCGTCTTGGCCTATGTCAGATAGTGAACGGGACACACTTTGAACAATTCCTGTAAGAAATCGCTTTGGTTTAATGGACTGTTTAGTTAATTTAAATGTTATTACTATAATAAAGTTTATTTTGTTTTTTATTAATTCTCTCAGTTTTTTCTTATGTGACCCCTACTTCAATTATTCCTTTATAATGCAGAAAAACAAGCTTTATCAAATAAAGTAAAAAAAAACAAAGGTTCATATTTAAAAAAAATATTGATGACGTCATAACTTTGACAAATTTGACGTTTAATTTTTGTGACTTATGTTAAAAGACGCGGAATAAAATAAACTGTTTGACGTGTTTTTGCATTTTTTTCAAAAATGAACATTGTACGTTTTATGAATTTTGTGCGTTACTTTATCATAACCCTGTATATAGAACGCATAATTTACGAGATATTTGCAAAAAATTGCTATTCCATAAGAGTAAAAGTGTTACTTCCGCTCTGAATTTTGAAATGTTTTTTATACAAAAGGTACTGAAAATTTAGTTCTAAATACTTTTATATTCGTAATGCACCCGTCTAAAAAGCATGACTTGTAAAATATTCGCAAAAAACTGATTTGCGATGAGAGTAAAAGACCTACTTCCGCTAGGAATTTCTAAAGAAATTCTTAATAAAATTCTTTTCAAATTTAATTTGACTACATATGAATTCTTTATAAATTTGTTTAAACTTAGTAGGTAGTTGACGAAATATTGGCAAAATTCGATTTTTTCACTGAAGTAAGCTACTACTACCGGTCTGCTGATTTTACTGAAAATCTAATCAGATCTCAAGAGGGAGATTATACTCGTAAATACCACATTTGGAATTGATAGCTATAGTGGTTTGACGGCTATCGTGGTCCACACAGAAACATTTTTTTAAAAACCACTTTTTCGGTATCAGGGAATTTGAAAACGTGGACATCTGCAAAAATCTCGAGGCCGAAAATGTTCATCATCACAATACTTTCTTATTACGATCAACAGAAATGAATATACAAGTCGAAGTACACACTCGGAAGAAAGAAGAAGATAAGAGAAGAATGTCACACCGCAAGATGGGGCGACCATGTGGAAGAGAGTGGAACGAGAATACCAGCAGGATGACAGACGGAATACCTGAAAACAAAAAAAAAATCAAACGAAAACTAGGTTAGAACATACAAGTCTAAGGCCTAAATGAAGAGGAAGTAGAATCGGGGCTGTTCTAACCATATTTGTTAGATTTTCTCTATCATGGAAATAATTTAAGCACAAACACCTTCATTTAAGCATAAACACAAAAGGAGTCGAATAATCCAAAAATAACCGAATATTTTATGGTCTATCAACGTCTAATCCGATAATCATTGTGGAAAAAGAAAAAAAAAAGAAAAACTACTAAGCCTTTCACGTTTATCGTTAAGCTTGTGGACTTGCTGAAACCGTGTAGTCATATCTTTTTCTGTTACCGGCGGTGTTCCTTCACTGTCCTAAAGAGCATTTTCATGGTCTTCTGAGGTCACATAGTAGCGAAGGGTAATCCTAAAGGCTGTTGACTTTTCCGCTGTACAAGAAATGTTGCACAGAATCGCTATTAATTTCCTTTTACTTTCTTATACGTAGTATAAGGAAGTATTATTGTGATGAACATCTTCGACCTCGAGATTTTTGCGGATGTCCAGATTTTGAAGTCCCCTGATACCAAAAAAGTGATTTTTAAAAAATGTCTGTGTGTCTGTGTGTATCTGTGTGTGTGTGACCACGATAGCGGTCAAACCGCTGTAGATATCAATACCAAATTTTGTATTTACGTGTATAATCTGCCTCTTGAGATCTGATTAGTTTTTCAGTAAAATCAGTAGACCGGAAGTAGTACTTTACTTCAGTGAAAAAATCGAATTTTGCAAATATTTCGTCAACTACTAAGTTTAAACAAATTTATAAAGAATTCATATGTACTTAAAATTAAAATTGAAAACCATTTTATTCAAAAAGATTTCGAAATTACTACCGGAAGTAGATCTTTTACTCTTATCGAAAATCAGTTTTTTGCAAATATTTTGCAAGTCATGTTTTTTAGACAGGTACGCTACGAATATAAAAATATTTAGAACTTAATTTCCAATATCTTTTGTATAAAAAAAATTTCAAAATTCGAACCGGAAGTATCACTTTTACTCTTACCGAATAACGATTTTTTGCAAATATGTCGTAAATTATGCATTCTATATATATTTCTTAAGAGTACAAAAGTATTTAGAATTAGATTTGCAATATTTTTTGTATACATGAAATTTCAAAATTCGGACCGGAAGTAGCACTTTTATTCTTAGCGAGTAGCACTTTTTTCGATTATCTTGCAAAGTATGCATTCTATACCGATTTATTAAGAGAATGAAAGTACTTAGAATAGGATTTTGAATAGGTTTTGTATAAAAAAATTCTTAAAATTGAATAGTTTGAAACGCTTATACGTATAAGAAAGTCGTGTGGTGGCCACACCTCATTTTTTCTTATGGGGCACCGTAAATTTTATTTATCATTAATACCTGATTTCATTTTATCGTTTTAACTAGATTTTAAAATCTTAAAAGAATGTCCTTCGGATGTATGTCTCTTTATTATTATCTTGCTTCATTATCGGGTGCTATAATTATAAAACAATTTGTACTATTCTATTTATAATTTCAGCATTTAAAGATGTTATTATTATGGTTATCATATTTCAAAATCTGCCTCCTATTTGCAATCCATCATACATATATGCATATGTAACTTGCAGTGTAAGATTCTGTTCATTCATCGGGACATAAACAATCCCACGTATTTCCTGCTATTCAAATTAGTCAAATGCAAATACGTGTACACGAACGAGATTGTCGACTATTAGGTATTATAACGTTAAATTACTGGAAAACGTTCTCTTGTCTGTTTAAGGAAAAATTACGTGGGAAAACAACTGTCGTCTTTTTGGTACCGTCAATCTGCTTATCTTAATTTTACAATGTGTTACGTAATGGTTATGTGCATTAAAAAATAAGGTAAATTATAATGCTAGTTACGTTAAATAATTTTGATTTGATTTAGAAATTTCAAAGTATATTTCTTTCGTGTTGAACCAAGGCTTTGTATACAGGAGGATGTTCATTTCAAAACTTCCCACCCTAAATTTCTGGAAATCTAGAAATCTACGAAAAATTCCCTGAAACACGTACGAAGTATTATTATGGTGGAGGCTATTTTTTAATGCAAAAATTGACTCACCCACGTTAACTCCCTACCCCCTTAAAAAATGGAAAGGGGTATTGAGTAATACGGCATTTTAAAGGTCTTTTGAAACAACACATTTTGGCGGTTACTTTTTAAAATCGATAGATTTAAAAAAAAATCTTTTTTTGTTTAATTCTTTGTTTTTTCTTTTTTGTTTTAAGCTTAAATATCTATTACTCAAACACACTTAACTGCTTAATAGTATATTACATAATAAGGTTGAGAAGATGACTATTATTGCCCGAGTGGCGAGATTAAATAAAATAAAATAAATTTAAGCCACAAGGGCAATATAGTCTTCTCAACCACAGTATGTATACTATTTTTTGTACCACTAGTCTAACAGGATCTTGAAACTTCTGAAATTTCTGAAGAGTTTAGATGTACACCACTTGAAATGCGCGAGATTGCAGAACAGGCAATTGACAACTTGCTTCCGCATAAATCTAAACACTTAAACAAGAAAACATATACACAATTTAAAAAATGGTGTAATACTAAAAATACAGTAGTAATTTCTGAAAACGTACTTCTGGCTTATTTTCAAGAATATTCAAAAAATAAATAAGCCTCGACTTTATGGGGGCATTATTCAATGATGAAAGCTACACTTGGCCTTAAAGAGGATATTAACATATCAAAATATGTTATATTAGTTGCCTTTTTAAAAAGAAAAAATTAAAATTATAAGCCCAAAAAATCTTTAGTATTTACTCAAGAGGAAATTATAAAATTCCTTACTGAGGCACCCGATGCATGTTACATTGCAACTAAGGTAGTATGTTTATATATTAATACTTTGAAATTATTGACAATTTATAACCCTGTAGACTGCTCTTGTAATTGGTGTTGCTGGTGCATGCCGAAGTGATGAGCTGTGTAATTTATTAATCTCTAATGTCATCATGAAAGATGATTTAATTATTATTCACATCCACAATAGCAAAAATGGAAAGTCTGTAATAATGGAACCACTGTGGATCAAAATAATTAAAAACTATTTAAAAATTAGAACAATTCCAGATATAGCAAAATTCTTTATTAGTGTACGTAATGGTAAATGTACTAGACAAAACATTGGACATAACACAATAGGACAGATGCCAAAAAGAATGCCGTTTACTTAAATTTACAAAATCTACAGTTATATACTGGTCATAGTTTCCGTAGAACCTCGGCTACAGTTTTAGCTGTCAATGGTGGTAATATCCTTCAGATAAAACAACATGGTGGTTGGAAATATTCTAGTGTAGCTGAAGGTGATATAGAAGATTTCCTAGTAAATAAAAAAATATAGCATGTATGTTACAAGGTCTACCTACATCTACATACGCAACCACACCTGCAATAAATACAGGAGTTTTCAATATGAATCAAATGCCATCGACATCAGCAGTACAATCAGGATCTATTTCGACTGAAGATATCGTAAATACCTATGGAATTACCTTAATTAATAATACTGTCATTAATGTGCCTACAGATCTGCAGAATCCTGGTTTTTCAAATAGAATTGAACCATTAATAAATTTGACATGCCATAATTGCACTATCAATTTTTATAAATAAATTAAATAATTCTTTACATTTGTAATAGTTACGTGTTATATTGTTTCCATATTATACTATCATACATATTTTGCTATTGTTAACCTAAAATACAGTTATTTTACCTTAGAGGTGGAGCATTTATAAGTTTTAGATTTTAGGTATGATTTATGGTATAAATCGACGATGATATGCGGATATGCGAATGTGAAACTGGCCAAACGGGTAAAACTACAATGAATTTTGACGGTTGACATATTACTGCGATTGCGTGGTTGCGGCATGCGCTTTATTTGCTGTCATTATTCACCTAGGTCTATAATATGCTCATTATTTACCTGTTATTAGTTCAGGTGGAGAAATGACATTTTATGGCGTTTTATTATGTGTAAAAATGCTATATTTTACTACTGGTACAAAAAATGTTTTATTTTTGTTTTCAAAGTTATTTAAGAAATCAAATGTGGCAACATTTAACAAAAGGAAAGGAAATATTGGAGTAACGAAAACCCTCATCTGTCTGTAGGACACACACAGTGTCCTGAAAAACTTAATGTATGGGCAGGCATCTTGGGGGAATAAGTGATTGGTCCGTTGTTTTTCAATGTAAATCTAAATGGTAAAGCATATTTGGATAAGTTGGAAAATACTATCAATCTGGTAATGTATGTGTGTATCTCAAACACATGCATATATGCATATACGTTTTACGTATAAATGTATATACAGTGCTATTATTTTACTATGCAACATATCCATATGTTGCATTTTAAAATAATCGAGTCAAAGCATTATACGATAGGCAACCCATTTATACATACTACCCTAGCGTCAAGAATAATTATTGTTTTGTCAATTTATTGAAATACGTCAAATATTCTTCCGCGTTTCAAACTAATTTGCAGTACTTTTTTAATACTCTTCTGTGTTGTGTTCTAAGGGAAAAATGCAAATGTGTTTAAACTCTAAAACCAGACAAAGAGTAGGTCATTTATTGATATACATAAGGAATTAAATGTTTAACCCTTTAGCTACTGGAATGTATCCACAAATCTGTCTGTCTAAACGCGAAAAAAAAAGAAAAAAAAAAGTTGTTCAAATGCTGATAAATTAATTTCTTATCTCTATGTGATGAGTTATGTACATAAGAATATTAAAATTAGAGGGGGTAAACGGGGAAATTACCCCCCTTTTAATATAATTACACTTATATATTATATAAAAAATACGTTTGCTTAGAAAATTAGTCCCTCTAAGATTCTTGCCCCCGGGCCTTCTTAGTACATACATATTTATCTATTACAATACAAACACCCTTTTTTATAGACAGGGGGTTGTAAAAAATTATAATTTTGAGTATATTCAAACTATACGTATATAGCGAATTATAGATAATTCATTGGAAAATAACATAATTATACATATAGGAAACGTATATTCTAGGTTTCAGCTCTACTGGAGAAGACTCACATATCAGTCGAAACGTTTAGAGAAGAGACAACACAGTTCGGTACCCCAAAAACAAGTTTTATACATTAGCGCGATTAGAATCATTATTATTTCAGAACTCATATTTCTACTGATGCAAAACTAAAACTTGGTATTCCAAATAACACATGAAGTCCAAAAGCAATTAGGAATATGTTGAACTTTATTATACTTCAAAATGTATACCTACAAAATACTACAAATATATAGAACAAAAGACATGTTTGGCCAAAAACAAACATATAATAAAAAAATTCTTTTACATAACATCCATATCAGTAAACAGATTAAGCCTAAATAGACTAATATAACAAAATACCAAATTGAAAGGAAATTATGTAACTTTTTTTCATCAAATGTTTTCTGCATGGTGTGATAAATTTTGTAACATTCGCCTAAACAAAGGACACCAAGATGTAACATACTTCACGTTTTCTTTCACCTCGGTCAGTATTTGAACATACATGGTAAATTCTTTGCCCCTTTTGTAACTCCCAATAGGTGGAACATTTTCATGCGAAGACTTTCCAGGAAATTCGCTGCAACTAAGCGACTTATTCTTCCATACTTTGTCTCCCCAGTCTAGCCAGTAGTCAGAGTTCTATTTTTCTTTAAAATTTGTTGCACAACTTTTCTTATAAATATGTTCAAGCGTATTGAAGTTTTTCTTGTTTTTACAAGAAACACATTATAAGCATTTAGCATGGTAACATCAACCAGGTGAAAATAGTTCTTTATACCACTTGATTTTCAGGCACATTCCACTGTAGCTAATTGCATGTTACATTTATCAATCATGCCCATGTTTTGAGTATAATCTAATACACAGTCTGGGTTCCTAATATGCTCGCCAGTTCTATGGTTCAATTTTCTACTATTGTTCATTACTCGTTATGAATGTTGAAAGCATTAATACATCACGTTTGTCTTTCCGCATAAGAGCCATTACATTTCCGCACTTCCCGCGCCCCATCCGATGTAAAAATTTCGGAAAGTTTTCTATTTTTTTTTCTGTACCACAGAAACCGGCATTTTGCTGGTCCAAGTAAATTGTCAGTTTAGGGTTAGTATACCAATTATCTGTATATAACAGATGCCCTTTTTGTTCATAGTTCAAAACTAGTTTTTTTTGCACCGCACCTGAAACACCTAACGGATCATTTTGAAGAATGTTCATTTCAGAACCGGTTTACACTAACAAGTTCAGAACAATTCACATCTCACAATCACACAACACAATAATGTTAATTTCAAATCCATTTTTCTTAGATAGGATAAATTGCTTGAAGTGCAGTCTGCCTTTGAAGAATATCAGGGATTTATCGAACAGCAGCTTTTGAAAAGGATGAAAAAATGGTAAACACTTCTATTCCATTCTTCAAATATGGTTCGTATTTTCCACAATTTATCGACAAAATGAATATAACACAAGAGTTGTGTGGACCTGTCTCTTGTCATGTACTTGCTAATAAAATTACTGGCAATAATGGGATCTATTGACCAATAATCCAAATTGCATGTTTTTTATATGTGGCATCAACAAAATTATTGCTAAAAGGCTATTATACATTTCATTGACATTAGTAATCACCCATGGTCTTCTTTTTCGAGCAAGATCGTTGTCGACACTGTACCTACTCATGGTATCTATTAGTTTCGTCTACAATTAGGCTCATTAAAATATTTTACTTTGCTATCTTCATTTTCTATTTCAAGCGCTCCCGTGATGCAAGAATTTTCATCGTCAAAATGGTACATCGTCCGACCGAAAATATTGCAATTTTGCCACTCATTGACCCTTTCACTACCATCACTCGGGCTATCCAGGTCACAAAGTGAAAGAATTTTTTCTTCATCACTATATATGTCATCGTCACTCAATTTTATTCTTGCACGCTTAAAAAAATATTTTTTTTATTTGCTGCATAATTATATCGAACATGGATTTACCATCAACATCTCGTGGTATGTACTTACAACTCGTGGTACTCGCGGTTCAAAGCGTCGAAGAACAGAATTGAGTGACAATGACATATATAGTGATGAAAATGATTTCTTTCACTTAGTGGCCTGGATAGTGTAAGTGATGGTAGTGAAAGAGACAATGACTCAAATAGTGACAGTGATGAAGAAACTGTTCCAGGAGATTTATGTTGGCAAAATTGCGATATTTTCAATCCCAGGATGTACCACGTTGATGATGAAAATTCTTGCATCTCGGAAGCGTTTGAAATAGAAAATGAAGATAATGAGTACGAGTAACTTGTAAAATATTTTGATGAGCATGTGATGATGATAATTGTGGACGAAACTAATAGATACAACGAGTACAGTGCCGACAACGATCCTGCTCCAAAAAGAAAACCATGGGTGATTACAAATGTGAATAAAATGTACGTATAGCCTTTTAGCAATAATTTTGTTGATTCCACAGATAAAAAGACATGCAATTTCGGAGTAATGAACAATAGCAGAAAATTGGACGATAGAACTAGCGAGCATATTAGGAAACCAGACAGTGTAATATATTATACTCACAACATGCGCATGAGTGATAAATGTGACATGCAATTATAGCTACAGTGGAATGTGTCCGAAAATCAATCAAGTGGAATAAAGAACCATTTTCTCACATGGTTACTGTTACTAAATGCTTATATGTGTTTCTTGTAAAAACAGTAAAAACTTCAATACGTTTGAACAAAAGTCATGAAACAAATTTTGGAGAAAATGAAACTCTGATTGCTGCTAAACCGGGGAGACAAAGTGTGAAAGTAATAAGTCGCTCAGTTGCAGCGAATTTCATGGAAAAACATTCGCATGCAAATGTTCCAAATACTGACCCAGGTAAAAGAAAACGGGAAGTATGTATGTTACAACTTGGGGTCCTGAATGTAAAGAAGAACTTAAATTTATCACACTAGAAAAAAAATTTATGAAAAAAAGTTACATTATTTCCTTTCAATTTGGTATTTTATTATATAAGTCTACTTAGAGTTTTAGTCTATTTACTGATATAGATGTTATGTAAAAGAATTTTTTTATTACATATTTATTTTTGGCCAAGCATGTCTTTTCTTGTATATATTGTGTTATTTGTAGGTATAAATTTTGAAGTATAATAAAATTCAACATATTCCTAATTGCTTTTGGACTTCTTGTGTTATTTGAAATACTAAGTTTTAGTTTTGCATCAGTAGAAATATGATTTCTGAAATAATAATGATTCTAATCGTGCTCATGCATAAACCTTGTTTTTGGAGTACCGAACTGTGTTATCTCTTTTCTAAACGTTTCGACTGACATGTGAGTCTTCTTCAGTAGAGCTGAAACCCAGAATATACGTTTCCTATATGTCTAATTATGTTATTTTTCAATGAATTATCTGTAATTCGCTATATACGTATAGTTTGAATATTCAAATACTGACTGAGGTGAAAGAAAACGGAAGTACAACCTGGTGTCTGAGGGTAAAGTAGGACTTTGTTTAGGCGAATGTTACAAAATTTCTAACACCAGAAAACAAATTTGTTGAAAAAAGTTACTTATTTTCCTTTCAATTTGGTATTTTGTTAGTCTATTTAGGTAGAAGTTTTAGTTTGTCTACTTCTAGGGATCTTATGTTTCCCCTTTAATTTTGACAGTCTTATGTAGGTACAGCCGTAGTTAAAATATGAAATGCAACTAAATACACCAAAATTACTTCTAAACTGAAATTTCTTATGATAAAATAAATAAAAGTCAATAAGCCAGGCCTGGTCCCTGCATAATTCATCAAATCGCTTATTGACGACAGCCGTATCTCATGAAAGTTTCGTACAGTCGTCTATTGACGACAGCCGTAGTTAAAGGGTTAATTGTTTTTATTATAAGTATTTTTCAAAATGACCGCCTACTTGTTCTAAACAATAACCTAAACGATAATAAAAATTTCGTATAGAATTGGTTATTTTATTTGGTGATGCTCTGAGATTATTGCATTCTTCTGTGATCCTGGTTTTCAATTCCTGTGTTGTTAATATTGGTATATGCGTATATACTTTTGATTTGAGGTAACCCCAAATGAAAAAATCATTTGGGGCTAAATCTGGGGATCTTGCTGGCCATCCTATCGGCCCGTATCTTTCAATCCAACGATCAGGAAAATTTTCATTGAGGCAGTTCCTTACTTCAACTGTTGAATGTGGTGGAGCTCCGTCGTGTTGATACCAACAATTTTGTATTGCAAGTTGCCGAATTTCAGGAAGTATTGAGTTTCGCAAAAGATTCAAATAAGCATTAGAATTTAAAATACCATTTATAAAAAAGGGACCAATCAATGTATTATTTATTATGTCCAACCAGACATTAACCTTTTCATTATATTGTACGTGTGTACAATTTTGTATATGAAGATTCCTGTGCGCCCAATATCTGTAAGGATAATTTACAATGACTTTGTAAAAACATAAAATCAGCCATCATACCTATAATTTTGTGAATTAACTTTCCCGTTTAAATAAAAGGTAGCTTCATCAGTAAAACAAATTTTGTATAACAAATCTTCATTTTGGTTTAGTAAATCCAACATTTCTTCGCAAAACTCAGTTCGAGAGATTTTGTCAATTTCAAATAGCTGTTGATGGTTTTGCAATTTGTAACACCGAAATTTTTCAATTTTAAGTACATTGCGCACACTTGAGGGTGATATATTAAACTCTGACGCGATAAAATTTAACGATTTAAAAGGATTCTCTTCTACGAAAAACAAAATGTTTAATTTCATTTCTTCCGTTAACACTGTTTTCGTTCTATTCTTTTTTTTATGGTCAGCGACACATCCTTCTTTTTTAAATCTATTATACACTCTTAAAATTGTCGAACGTGTAGGTATTGGTCTATGGGGAAATTCTACAGAAAATAACTCGCTCACCATTTGTAAACTTTGATGGTTTTGATACCATAAGCACATTTGAATTTTTTCCTCCTTGGAATACATTTGTGAAAGTGTTGTAACTTAGATAATGTCACAATAGGGAAAATAATAATAATATTTGACGTATTTCAAGTGACACTAAACAATAATAATATTTGACGTATTTCAATAAATTGACAAAACAATAATTATTCTTGACGCTAGGGTAGTATGTATAATGGGTTGCCTATCGTATAATGCTTTGACTCGATTATTTTAAAATGCAACATATGGATATGTTGCATAGTAAAATAATAGCACTGTATGTAAGTCACAGTATTTATTTACTGCTTGATGTTAGTTTTAACATCCATGTGTTTACACTATTCATTTTCGTGTTGATAGGTGACGCCACATAAGGCTCTATTACACGAAATACACTATTAACATACAGGCCTCTGTATAGCAGAACATGCCGTCAGAAGCCATCGCTTTTTCTGTGTCATCTTTTGGGTGTTGGATGTCGCTGTGATACTCTCACTGCATTTAACACGCAAAAATGACATAAGCAGCTTTTTAAGTCTTAAAGCCATTGTCGATAGTCTCCACGTACACTGACGAGACCTCAAAGGTCGAAACACCGGTGTCTGTGCGTTCGATTGTCGGCAATGGCACTTAATGTATATGTGCAAACACATGCATATATGCATATACGTTTTACGTATAAATGTATATATATATAAGTCACAGTATTTAATCTGGTAATTATTGATACTCTCGAAAATCAACTGAAGGGAAATATCCTATTTGCTGAGGACAAATTACATTTTCAACAAGATGAAGCTCCTCCTCACTATGTTCTTCCACTACGGCGGTGATTAGACAATGTATTTCCATATAAATGGATAGGACGAAGAGGTCCTATAGAATGGTCAACCAGATCGCCTAATTTGACACCACTAGATTTTTCTATGGGTTTATTTAATGTCTATTGTATTTACCCCTCCATCTCAAAATTTTGAAAAACTTCGTCAGAGGATTACTGCAACCTGCCGTGGAATTCAAAAGGATGTTTTTGAAAATTTACGCCGCAGTTTTGAACAAAAACTATACCATTATTTAGCGACCAACGGACAACTTTTGAACAATTATTGGATTGAAATTTTCTGCATAAAAATATTTGAATTCTTAAATAACTTTGAAAAAAAAATAAAACATTTTAAGCAGATAAAGTGTGTTTGAGTAAAAGATATTTAAGCCTAAAATAAAAAACAAAAAATTAAACAAACCAAAAGATTTTTAAAAAAATCTTCAAAATGATTCGATCAATTTAAAAAAAATTAACGCCAAAATGTACTGTTTCAAAAGACCTTTCAAATGACGTATTGTTCGATACCCCTTTCCATTTAAGATTTTTAAGGGGGTAGCTCCCGGGGGCAGGGGGTTAAAGTAGGTAAGTCAATTGCTACATCAAGAAATGGCCCCCGCGATAATACTTCTTAAGGCTCCGGACTACTTATTTTAATATTGCGATTTTAAGTAATACGGGTTGCATAGCATATACTGAATTAAAAGTGTGAAAATGTCCCCCGTAACTTCCCCTCTTCAATACTTCTCCTATAAGGGCGTGGCCTACACTTAGGAGACTGCAACGGAATAATTTTTAGAGAATATCTCATAAACATCATATTTATATGTAATGGGACTGTAAGGAAGACATACAAGTGGGGGGCTCGGGGTGTTTGTTTGGCGAAATACACATATGTTTCGGTTTCGGAATGAATATTCTCTTATTGAATAAAAAGTTGGTGACACAATTTTTGTGTTTTCTTACATATACATATCTGAAATACACCCGTCTAATAGAAGATTTCTATATTGTTTTCTCATTTATTCATTGTTCTGTTATTATAGATCAAAACCATACTTTCTAAAAATTCAAGACATATAAGATAATTTCCAATGCTTTTTACTGATCTTGTTTACCACACTGATAAATGAGTGGTTTTTATTTTTCGGTCAGACATACCAAGTTATTTTCTTATTATTGATTTTCGATTTCTTGATAGTTCTTTCATATGATATTTTATTTTAATATGGTGTTCAAAATAACTAATTTATATATTATTTATTATATAATATTTTAAATAATGTGTAACAGGTATAACCATATTAAAGTATGAAGTAAGTAAAAGAAAATGGATTTTATATTAATTTAGTACCTAAATGAATCAAGGGAATACACAAATATTATTAATTTACAAAGTACATAAATATAAGATTAATAATAAAATATATCAGTTTTAGTGAAAAATTAAAGCGACAGTGCTAGTTAGTAGAAAATTATTTCCTACATATACAACAGGAAATTAATTTTTTGTTTTCTAACTTATTCTAGATATTTGACAAAATTTTGTTTCTATGTTGTTTTTTTTTTGTTACTTTAAAGCAATCAATTATTAATTTACTAAAAACTAAACTGTACATACTGTGTGTCCAAAAAGTCTGGAAACACCCAAATAAAATCGAAACGGATGATTTTTGAGAAAAATGCAAAAACAGGTCAATTAGTATTTTCAAAAAACTACTGGCTGATGGTATCTGTTTGGAATTTTTGATGATCTTGAAAAAGTTATGTCATAAAAAAAAATTAAATGGCAACGTCGCATTTTTAATTTTATTTTTGATAGATCTTTTAATTGTTTAAACGACAGTCAAAAAATTTTTCGTTCTGCTTAAGAAAAATTTTGAAAAAAAAATCATTATAGAAAACAAAGAAAATTTTAATCGTACAAATCAGCAAAAACTCTTACAATAAATGTTCAAAATGTTGTCCTTGAGCATCTTGGCAATACCCTAAACGATAATAAAATTCATTTTGAACGTTTTCTATCATTTCAGGAGTGATCCTTCGTACTTCAATCTCAATCCGTTGACGCAAGCGTTCCAAATTTTCAGGTTTAGTTGCGTATACCTTATTTTTTAGGTAACCCCCCAAAAAATAATCAATAGGCGTTAGATCTGGCGACCTAGCAGGCCACTCGATACCCCCCCTCCTGCCAATCCATCTGTTTGGGAAGGTATTCTCGAGATAATGCCGAACATTTTCCGCATAGTGGGACGGAGCCCCATCTTGTTGAAACCAAATTCTTTGGCTGGACAAATTAGGATCTTCATGGTTCGGAAATATTTCTGCTAATGACGGAATTAAATAATTTTGTAAAAAATTCAAATACATATCCGCCGTCAGGTTACCGTTGAAGAAAAAAGGTCCTATAATTCTGTTACCAATTAAACCAGCCCATACATTTAATTTCTGAAGATACTGAGTTCGTACCTCTCTCATCCAGCGTGGATTTTGGCGTGCCCAGTACCTGCAGTTTTGCCTATTAACAGTCCCATGTAATGTGAACGTAGCTTCATCTGAGAATAAGATATTTCTGATAAAAAACGGATCATTATCACACATAGGCATCAGTTGTTCGCAAAACTGTACACGCCTGTCGAAGTCGTCTTCAGACAGCTCATGAACCAAACAGATTTTGTAGGGATGATACTTAGTTTTCCGGAAAATATTACCAATTGTACTCTTCGACACGTTAAATTCCTGCGCAAGCTGCCGTGTACTAGAATTTGGAGTTTCCTCTACTGACAATAATACGTCGAGTTGCGTATCTTCTGCGATCTTTGGACGACCACTTCTAGGGCGATCTCGAACATGGCCTTCTTGAAATTTTTTGTGAATCTTACTCACTGCAGAAATACTAATTGGGGCACGCTCCGGATGTTCTGTATTAAATAAGTCGCAAACTTCTCTAACTGAACGAGCCCTATCCCCAAAACCAATCATCATCAATATTTGAATACGTTCCCTCTAACTTAAAACCATTTTTAAACAGATTTTTTTAACTTACGCACAATTCGTATTTGACAGAATGTCACAAATAAAACAAAATGTGTTTGAAAAATAATCGACTTTAAACCAACTATGTTTTTTTTTTAAAGACAAACTTTTCCATTTTCGAAGAAGTAATTAAATTTTTCTCGGTCATTTTCTTAAGTAAAATGAAAAATTTTTTTATAGTCATTTAGACAATTAAAAGATCTATCAAAAATAAAATTAAAAATGCGACGTTGCCATTTAAATTTTTTTTTGATGACATCATAACTTTTTCAAGATCATCAAAAATTCCAAACAGATGCCATCAGCCAGTAGTTTTTTGAAAATACTAATTGACCTATTTTTGTATTTTTCTCAAAAATCATCCGTTTCGATTTTACTTGGGTGTTTCCAGACTTTTTGGACACACAGTATAGTTTACATAAGCGTCCCTAGTTGTAGTCTTTTGTTCTTGTGTTTCCTGCCTGTAAATACCTTAGTCACCCAGCCCCCCTTTTTTCGAAAATTGAAATTCTAAAGGGTGTTCCAGGTTGTTTTAGTTGTTCTAAACATTGTTCAAAAGAATCTCCGGACAAAAATCAAAATTGTCAGAGATAATCGGAAAAAACGAGCTTTTGCCCCCTCCCCTCTCTTAAAAATTGTAATTCTGACGGTTGTTCCAGGTTGCTCTAAGTTTGTTCTCAACTGTTCCAAAGTATTTCAAAAATAAATAATAATTGGCCGAAAAAATGGCAAAAAGCAATTTTTCGCCAATGCCTCTTTTTTCGAAAATCGAAATTCTGGCAAAATCTCGTTTTTTCCGATTATCTCGGCCAGTTTTGATTTTTTCCCGAGATTCTTTGGAACAATGTTTAGAACAACTAGAACAACCTGGAAAAACCATTAAAATTTCAATTTTCGAAAAAAGAAGGGCTTCAATTATTTCGGCCAAATTTGACATTTCTTTTAAAATACTTTAGAACAATTTAGAACAAACCTAGAACAACCTGGAACAACTGTCAGATATCCGATATTCGAAAAAAAGGGGGGCTCTTCACACACTCGAAAAAGACACATGTTAATAAATGTCGAAACACTCAAGAAAATGTAGTTTTATTTATGGTATTTATGGCCGCTATTTGCCAAGAAAAGAAAAAAATTGTTTTAATTTAGGAACATTATCAATACGAACAGGGCGGCAAAAATAAGTTCTTATTTTCATTTTCATATTATATACGTATATATATGTGTGTGTCTATTTCTAACAAAAAAATAGGTAAACAAATTGCGAGAAGCAATATTCACACTCTAAGTACAAACAGTGTTTTTATGACGCACCTGTTATTTACCGCCTTTTATTCTGCATTGCTGTATAACTTGTGTTAGCAAAGTATTCCGGAGAGTTCAGACAAAAAATAATGTGCATACTACGCCTACAGTTTGTGTAATTAGGAATTGATCAACTAAAAAAACACATTTAGCAGAAGATTTGTAGTACATATAAATATAAAAAAATTCGTTAGCGGTAGGTAGAAGGATATATACATTTTGAAAAAGAATTAAATTCTCATCTTACGAATCAAAAACAAATTGTGTGTTCTATTTGCAAAAGAAATATTTTCAGCGTCAAAAAAAGTGGAGGTATATCTTTCAAAGAACCAGCATAAAATACCATAAATATATTGGAAATTATAACTCATTTTTTTTAGGGAGACACGAACACTTTTCGTAAAAGTGCCCAGATTATATATCTACACTACAATATCCAAGAGAATAAAAATTCATTTATCCCCGAATATTTACACATTTGTACCCGCCCTCCAGACAAACTGTTGGTCGGAAATCTATCCCTACCTTCTGCCTGTTCCCTTGAGTGTAATGTGGGCTGCCTAATTTTAATTTCTTTTATATCAAATATCTAAGAAAATATCAATTTTGAAAAAAAAAGGACTTCATAGCGAGCAAGAGTTTTAAACGCTCTATTAAACAAAAAAAAAATATTCTTCTATGTTAAGAAATAAAGGAAGAAAAAGAAAAAAATGGTTCGACGTTTTATTTTTTTTTAAACACATTTAAAGACTATTTTGAAAAAAGGGCGTCATAGATACATTGCATTCATTCATACGTATATAAGAAAAAATAGTGCATTGCTTCATGTTACCAAATAAGCAAGTAAAAAGAAAAAAACGGTTACATGTAATAGCATATACCTATAATTTGGGTAGCCCGGAGCCTTAAGTGTTTCAGAAAATATTTCATAAATTTCAGATTTCCCGAAATTTTACAACTGTATACAACTATAAGCAACAAAGTATTTGACAAATTGACTTTATATTTTCAGAATTAACCAAAAAAATAGAATTTTTATCTAATTTCGTAACAGTTTTAAGTAAATTTAACAAATGTCTTATTTGTAGATGCTGTGTGTATATTATTATCTTAAATATTTACTTAAATGTAGCGTGCCACAAAGTCGTTCCACTGGTTTATTTTCAATATTTAATAATTAAATTAGTTCGAATTATATAATTACTACTAATTTGATTTAATAGAGTTGACAATGTTATTGACAACCGTTAACAGTATCAAGGCCATTCCAAATAGTAAATATTGCATGTAATGACTGACACATACTCATATTTTAATGTACAGTCATTGCCTTTTAAATTGATCAGAACATGTTTAGCAATAGAAACATAACGTTCCTCGTACAACAGTATGTATAATCATATATTCGTATACTAGCTCAGTCTAATATATGTAAGTGTATCTCGTACGCTGTGGAGGTTGTGATAACCTTGAGACATTAGACCGTGCCACTATACTATATATTACGTGTTAATATTTAACACTGCCCATTTATTTCAACAAAATTAAGTGAAAATAGTAAAAACAAAATGAATTTATTATGTTTTTACAATTATTCCATTTTACTATAATTTCACAGTTATACATTAATGGTAAATAACTATAATAACTATACATGATTGCTATATTAGATGAACATATATTATAGCATTTTGATTGACTGTATTGAATCACTTGCACTTTTCTCATAAAATTTATCGAAATCAAAAGCTTACGATTTTATCTAAATTTTTGTTCAAGGATTTCGTCAAGCCTGTAAAGCCTTACTCTACGTGTTATCAAAGACAAATTCCAGAGGAACAAACAATCATCTTTAATAAATGTGCAATAGTTACATATACTACAAGAAACAAGCAATTAGAATTTCTGTACATCAAATTCTTGTTCCTAAGCAAACAAATTAGAAAACTAAATTATATTTGATAAATGTTAGCATTTTCTAATTATCTATTTCATATGTAATTCAGCCTTACGTACAATCAGGTTTGTTGTCAGATCATATAGACAATTCTTGAATCTGGAAACATTCAAAATTTGCAGCATCGTGTGGAGAATGGTGAGTCTGGTCTCAGAATCAAGTATGTCAACAATATTCCCACCATTTCCGATACGGTAAACTAATCCAGCCCGACAGTATACTTCAGACGATGCGTATTTATTAGGGTGACCGCAAAAAATCGATGTCGGAATTTTGTTCGTCTGGACCCCACAAAACGATTCCCCTTTCCAGATATTGAGACAGCCGAAATTTGAGCTCGATTAAAGGACGTTAACCCGTGCCGCTCGTCGCTCAGAGTTTGAAAAAAATCCAAATTTTTGGCCAAAAAGCTGACATATGGAGCCATAACTCCAGAACGGTAAATAATAATAACATGCTTAATATCTCAAAAGAAAGCTAATGTTGTTCTTCAAAATTTATATTCTATACATAATTGTTGTTATTTTAAGTCAAACCGAGTTACAACAGCCTTTAGCCCAAAAAAAGTGACTTGGTACCAGTAGGAGCCAGTTTGGGAGTATTCTAAGAATTTTACGGGTTTTTACATAATGTGTCTGGGAATTAACATTTTTTTGTTAAAAAGTATTTTGGAACTCAATTTTCAAACATAAAGAGCCTTTTGTTCAAATTTAATCTTTTATTATATGGGGATTACCTGACTAGTTTACCAAAGAAAGACCCGTTTGACAGGTAAAAAGGAGGGTGATTTTAATTTTTATTTTAGGGATGGTGATTTTACTTCAGCGTACAACCGACCTTTCATTTATTCAGTTTAGTTTCTAAAGTGCCTTTGAGCTGGTCAGATCGAACAATTATCTAGTGAAGATATTTTAACGTTTCTTTTTTAATTTTCCAAGTGTGTGTGTTATTGTTTTTATAACTATTATAGTATTATTTTAAAAGACATTTGAAAACATTTTATTGAAATTAAAGTTTGTAATATCTTTTGTTTCATTTTTCAAGTTAACTGTTATTTACCTATTGGACTCTGAAATGGCATCCACATCAGGTGTACAAAATCGGACCAGTTTTGTGTGCTTTGTTTTATAATTTACGTACTGTGAAATTAACTGTAAGAGAATCAGCAAAACTTACCATACGAGAAGTGTTCATTTTTTGGGAGAAAGCTCGAATCCCGACTAAACATGAGCAAGATGCAATTACTAAGCTGAAACAGCTGCTGGGAGTTCCTGCAAACAGCTTGGGAGAGGAGCAAGCCGTAGCCGTATATGAATGCCTACATGAATGGGGTCTTCCCAACACCGTCCAGGCGATGTGCTTCGACACTACAGCATCCAACACGGGAAGACTCAAAGGAGCATGCGTCATATTGGAGCAAATGTTAGGAAGAGAATTGTTATACCTAGCTTGCCGTCACCATATCTTGGAAATTCTGTAAGAGGCGTATTAGACACAAAAATGGGATCAACCACTGGACCTCATCCAGACATTTTCAAGAGATTCCTCACTGCGTGGCCCAAGATAGACAAAGGAACATACGACACAGGTATCAGTGAGAATCTAATACAAAAGCAGCTCCAGAAGTAATTGCAAATGTTACTGCTGAATTCGTGACCAAATTAACTGAGAGGCACCCCAGAGATGACTACAAGGAGCTATTGCAGTTGGTTCTCGTATTTGTTGGATCACTAGACGGCAATGCTGTGGGTTTTAGAACTCCAGGAGCCATTCATCACGCTAGGTGGATGGCAAAGGCTATTTACTGCTTAAAAATGTTCATTTTTCGTCGTCAATTTAAGATGTCTAAAGAAGAAGAAAGTTCTGTGCGTGCCATTTCTGATTTCCTAGTTAAAATTTATGGTAAAGCTTGGTTTAATGCTCCAAAAGCTCATCTTGCACCAAAGCAAGATTTAGGTATTTTGCATAGTCTGTTAGACTATAAAGAATGTGACGACATTGCAGAAATAGCTCTGACCAAATTTTCGAACAATTTGTGGTATTTGAATGCAAAGTTGGTGGGCTTATAGTTTTTTGATCCCACCATTACAGACGATGAAAAGTTGTTAATGGCTAATAAATTGCTCAGTAGCACAGATGAACCATTAGAGCACGCTAGGGTTGTAAATCCAAAAGTTAGGAAAGAAAAATTAAAAGAGGTAGTTGATGGAGGATTGGTAAATTTACTTACCAAAGAAACTTTTACATTCTTTGACCGATTTAATATAAAAACAGATTTCCTAAGACAACATCTAAACACCTGGCCTCAAAATAATGACTTCCAAGAAGGATTGAAAATTGTCAAAACATTAAAAGTAGTTAATGATATGGCTGAGCGTGGTGTTAAATTAATAACCGACTTTAACGACCTTCTGACAAAAGATGGAGACCAAAAGCAATAGTCCTGCAAGTTGTAAGCAAATGCCCAGTATTATATCCTGACGTTTCAAAAACTACTTTAACAAAAGCTCTAGAATAGATTAGATAAATATGTAGGTGCTACGTCTGTATCTTTTCTGTGTTTGTTTTGTATGTATTATATACCTGATTTTTATATTTTAAAATAAAAAATGTCTTAAAAGACTTATCAGTATTACTTGTTTTTTTTATTATATTTCTACTTAAACTCAAAAATATATCAAAAAAAGCATAATTTATCACTTAACAACAAAATATACGAAGTATGATCCTAGTGGTACCAGGTCACGTTTTTGGGGCTAAAGGCTGTTGTAACTCGGTTTGACTTAAAATAACAAAAATTATGTATAGAATATAAATTTTGAAGAACCACATTAGCTTTCTTTTGAGATATTAAGCGTGTTACTATTATTTACCGTTCTGGAGTTATGGCTCCATATGTCAGCTTTTTGGCCAAAAATTTTGATTTTTTCAAACTTTGAGCGACGAGCGGCACGGGTTAACGTCGTTTAATCGAGCTCAAATTTTGGCTATCTCAATATCTGGAAAGGGGAATCGTTTTGTGGGGTCCAGACGAACAAGATTCCGACAATTTTTTTCCCCCTCTATGAGATCCGGTCAACCTAGTATTTATTATCAAAATGTACGCGGTCTGCGTACTAAATCACATCTTTTTTTTCGAGTTCTTGCGATTTATATTATGACATTGTTCTTATTTCAGAAACCTGGTTGAATGATTCTTGTAATAGTTCGGAATTTTTCCCTAGTTCATATAATGTTATTCGTTGTGATCGTAGGTTTGCCACAGTTGGTGGATCTCTGGGGGGCGGAGTGCTGTTAGGTCTGAACGCTTCAATTACATACGACTGTCTGGACACGTCCCATCTTACTGCCTGTGCGCCATTAATTGATTTCATTTTGGTAAATGTATGTTTGGCTCTCTAATATTTTTCATTGGTATACTGTATGTCCCACCAAACCTACAAAGGGATTTACTAGAAAATTTCTTGGATGCTCTTCAAATTCTTTTGTTACACAAACCTACTTTGTTAATTGGTGACACCTACTTTGTTAATTGGTGACTTCAACATTCCTGAATTTTGTAATCAAGATGTGAAAGCTCTATCTCCTTCTGGTTTGATTTTATCGAATTTTTGTAATTCACTAAACTTAAAGCAAAACAACTGAATTCGGAATCAGCAGGGTAGGATTCTGGATTTGGTCTTGTACAACTTCGCTTGTCCTCTGGAGATCCTGCATGATGATACCCCCTTTGTACCGGAGGGTACTCATCATCCGGTTTTGTCTATCTCTACTGAACTATCCTTTACAAAACTTACTCAATTTTCTCCTACTGGAGATCTTCGGTACAATTTCAATAAAATAAATTATGTCATACTAAATGGCATGTTGTCAGAGATTGACTGGTCGTCATTGGATGCTCACAGTGATGTGGATTAGGCGCTTGACTGGTTTTATGAGAAGCTCTATTTGGCCTTTGATTCATCAATTACAAAATATGTTCCAGCTACTTCACGGTACCCACCGTGGTTTTCAAATACTATTCGGGAGAATATAAAAATGAAAGATTACTATCGACGTAAATCGAGTACTCCTGATGGTGGGGTTTTTCATGATGAGTTTAGAAGACTTAGAACTTTAATTAAACATCAAATATCAGAGGCGTACAAAAATTATATTACCCACTCTGAATCCGTTCTTAAGAAGCATCCAAACAAGATCTGATCCTTTGTACATAACAAGCAGCGTTCAACACGAATTCCTGGACGAATGTGCTACAATGATACTTGGATGGACAATCCTAAGGATATTGTCGATGCCGTTGCTTCTACTTTTGCCACTTCATATACTACTCCCACCTCTGCGGATCCTCCTCAATATTTTCTCAGTTTCCTACTTTTGCGGTTCCTTATATTTCCGGGGAGTCCCTAATTGAGATTATCGCCAAATTTGATTCGAGCTTTACTGCTGGTGATGATCTTGTCCCAAGTTTCTTGTTTAAAAACTTGCGACATTACCTGGTGAAACTGTTGTGCTCAATAATTAATCTTGCCTTGAAAACATCAGTTTTCCCGGATCAGTGGAAACGTACCAGGATTGTTCCCGTGTATAAGAAGAACGACAAATCTCATATCTCTAATTATCGACCGATAGCCATCTTGTCCAACTTTTCAAAAATTCTTGATCCAAACAAGATCTGGCCCTTTGTCCATAACAAGCAGCGTTCAACACGAATTCCTGGACGAATGTGCTACAATGATACTTGGATGGACAATTCTAAGGATATTGTCGATGCCTTTGCTTCTACTTTTGCCACTTCATATACTACTCCCACCTCTGCGGTTCCTCCTCAAATTCTTTCCCAGTTTCCTACTTTTGCGGTCCCTTATATTTCCGGGGAGTCCCTAATTGAGATTATGGCCAAATTTGATTCGAGCTTTACTGCTGGTGATGATCTTGTCCCAAGTTTCTTGGTTAAAAACTTGCGCCATTACCTGGTGAAACTGTTATGCTCTATAATTAATCTTGCCTTGAAAACATCAGTTTTCCCGGATCGGTGGAAACGTACCAGGATTGTTCCCGTGTATAAGAAGAACAACAAATCTCATATCTCTAATTATCGACCAATAGCCATCTTGTCCCACTTTTCAAAAATTCTTGAGCAGGTCCTGTACAGATCCATATCCTTCAATACTTCCTCCCTCATATCTTCCCTTCAAATGGCTTCATGCCTGGAAGATCGGTGGTAACCAACCTAGCCACTTTCACTCAATATGTAAGTGAGGCGATGGATGACAGAGAGCAGGTTGACGTTATTTATCTGGAATTTTCTCGTGCGTTCGACACGGTTGATCACAGTCTTCTTCTAGAGAAATTGTATTATTATGGATTTGCTCCACGCCTTATTAACCTGTTAAAATCATATATTACAAATCGTTCAAACTACATATTTATTCTATAATGGTTACAGATCCTTTACTTTCCGTGCAACCAGTGGCGTTCCCCAGGGTTCCAATCTTGGACCAGTGCTGTTTAAAATTTTCTTCAACGATATATTTCCTCTTCTGACTTGTCAGGCATTAGCTTATGCTGATGACTTAAAATTTTTTACAACGGTACATTGTGAAGATGATTCCATCGAATTGCAGCACAACCTTGATGTCGTCACTGCGTGGTCGCACTCGAATGACCTGGTCCTAAATATCGAAAAATTTAATTCGATGTTATTTACTCGCAAATCCGTTTCTCTGGACTACAATTACACCATTTGTGGGCAGTTGATCAATGGGGTTCAGTCGATCAGGGACCTGGGCGTTGTATTTGACACGTCCTTGACGTTCACGCCACATATAACATCTGCGTGTGCCGCAGCGTCAAGGATGTTGGGATTTCTGATGAGAATCTCGAGGTACTTCACGGATCCCTGCCTCCTCAAATCCCTCTACTTTGCGTTGGTAGCCCGTAGATTGGAGTTTGCCTCGGTCATATGGTACCCCCTCTACACTTCACAACAACTTCCTATTGATAGAATTCGGCGAATATTTTTGTCTTTTAAACTGACTGGAACCTACCCGGAATGGAACATTTCTTACACTCATTTGTTGGAGGTGCATCAGCTCCAATCCTTGGCCGTGCGACGCACCATGCATAGTGCCAGATTTTTATTCAAGCTGATTAACAGTAGGATTGACTGTCCGCAGCTGCTCGGTGCTGTGCCTTTCTACGTTCCGCGATGCTCGGCTCGGCATGCAGCATTCTTCAATCTGCCAACGGCGAGGACCAATGTGCTCAAGAAGTCGCCCTTGCACCACATGGCACGGAATGCCGAACTTTTCTTTTGTGACATCTACGCTGGATACTTAAACCAATAGTGACGTCTGTTACATTTTTCTTTTTGTGTCCTTTTCTATTACATTTTCATTACTTTGTATATTTCTGCATTAACGTATGTGTTTATTTATATTTTGTCCTGTAATTGGAAATATTCTGTTGGGCAAATAAACGTATTATTATTATTATTATTATTAAAACTTTGTTTTACTCACTGGTGCGATCTAGCTGGAGTATCCGTCTATAATCTGGTATCCTTGCGACGTTTACCAGGACTTATTAATTGAGAGAGTACAAAAGAGATTTCTGAAGTACTTATCGTATAGAGCACGCGACACGTACCTTCTAAGAAGTGATGACTACGAGAATCTATACTACTGCAACATGATTTTTCTTCCTTCTTGGAACGTACAGAGATCACAAGTGCCAACATCCTGATTGGGCTGGTTAACAACATATTTAATTCCCCCCATCTGCTCTCTTCGCCATAGATATTTTTCTTCCCAGATATGGTGCCCGTTCAATCAATCAATCAATCAATCAATCATGTACATAATACCAATATGCGAGAAGATTTCAGAATTTAAATATTTGACGGTTCATTTTATGTATATATTAAAATTTTCAACCCACGACAGAATCTGTGAATAAAGCCGAAGCGCTGTGATAGAAACCGAATATCGTCTAGCTCCACCTACTCACACCCCCTTGCGTCTACCCGTCCCGCAAGTAATATAAGTTGCATAAGTTTCTATTTGTTGTTATTTGCCCCTCTTAATCGTTTTCTCATCTTAGAGTTCTTGTATATCATTTAGTTTTCAAATGGATGTACTATTATTATTATTATTATTATTTTAGTTTGTAATAATAATTCACTCGCACTGTAATTAAATATTGTTGTGTTAATGGTTTAATCTGGTGGACAATAATAGTTATTTATGTACCAAGTCAGTAAAGTGATCCTTTATCGAACGAGTCTGATTTATGAGACAAGCGGGCGAGGCGAATAAAAGACGAGTTCGCTAGAGGAACTTTACTGACGTGGTGCATACAAAATTTTATCGCCAACCATGACATGACAGCGACAAACACATATTAGCGGCAGGTAAAGTACTTTGTTTTACAGTAGATAACGTATTTGTTTACCTCCGTAAAACGCTATGGTAATGCATCGCTTTACTGACGGTTGGCGATAAAGAGTTAAAGTTACAACGGAGCAACGAAATAATGTAAACACACGCTTACTGAATAGCACTAATTCATATGGTGAACTGCAACATCTGTTTACACCCGAGAAGTGTCCGAGAATGAGAGCAAAAAATGCCCATAAAATAAGGAATTTATAAGTAAAATCCTTTTTTCATTGGCGTAGATAGGAGCGTGAGGGGTTTTTAAAATTCATTATATTTACCTTATATTTCGCAAGAGAAATACAATTTTCATTCATACTTACGTTAGTTTCGTTGTTTCATTATTTTGACTGTTAATTACGTACTTCGCAATTTTTCTAATAGTCTGTTTAATAGCGGTTTATTGAGTCGACTTCTCCCAATTATCTAGACTGGATTTCGTTTAGTTTCAATAACATACGCGTACATTTCTAGTTATCATTTATTTAGATCTAGAACGTTGTTTATGTCACTTTTTCTGATATGAAAATGAATTGTCAGTGATTCCGAAATTTATTACAAGTCTGTAAAATATCGTTACAGAATGCCAAAATAACGCACGTTCGTCACTTAGCTTTGCTAAAATATACACAGATATAGTTTTTATGCAGAGAATTTCGATAGTTTACAAAATTTCGTTACATGTTTAAATGACGATGCTCGAAGTATTTCTGAGTGCAAGGAACTAACACAAATCCCAAATTTAAATAATTTGTATTCACATATACGCGTGTATTCCTTGTTTTTCTCTTATGTAAACCGAGAAACGTGTTTTCTATTCTCCATTGTATTTTGAGATTTTATTCATATGTTGTTCATGTTTATGTATTTAAATGTTGACTTATCCCATACTACTAGCGTAGTCAAAGGGACTAATAAAGTATATATCTATCTATCTATTCCTTCAGGAACACTTTGGAAATTTGCCTAAACTAATCACATATTTTGAAAATCGAAATCTCAAATTAAAAGATTCCATGTGACTTCGGATGTGGCCTTCGGCAAGAGTGAGACGCAGTTCTTAATAGAAATTCAAATTTAATAACATTGCATCAATGACAATGACACATAATCTAACTGCTAAATACGCTGAAATAAAAGAATATTTCCAGTACGCACCTATAACCAGTTGCGATGTAGAAAGGACGTTTTCTGTCTACAAGGATGTACTTCATTCAAAGAGCACAAATCTTACGGAAGAGAACCTTGAGAAAGTATTGCTAGTAAATATTAATACTCCTTGACTCGACTTGAACTACAAAATGAACAAATAATAAGGTATTTTGTATTTTATAGATCATCACCCACTTATTATCCAATTATACAAATAAAATTAAAATTCTTGAAAAATAGAAAATTTCAGTAGTGCGCCCATGGGCGATGAGTCATCAACCTTTCGTGTCCGGTCTACAGGCATATCATATTGCCAATCACAACAAAAATTACTCCATTTTGAAATTCTTATTATTTTAATACAGATGATAAAAACAGGCAGATTAGAAAAAATAACATAACAATAAATTTAGCATAAAAAAATTTAACAACTCAGACCGGAAGTAGCGCATTTACTTTCGTCTAATAGTACTTTTTTTGCAAATATCTCTTAAAATTTTGCATTTTTTTATAAGTTTAAGTTTCTAAATAAAAAAAAAACTGAACATTCGAACCAGAAGTAACACTTTTACAGGCCAGGCATGTGAAAATTTTGATTATTTTAATATACAAAAAAGCTACCTGTACACAGTTGTCATTTTTATTAAGTATATAAACACACTCTATATCATTTAGCACTCCAATTTTTAATTCGTTTGCATTTTTCTGTTTGAAAATTCTAAATTGGTACTAGAATTATATTTTCAGACACTTTCCGCGTGGCATATCCTCAAAATAATAGTGCTACATGGTGATGTCAAAGGATATTGCCGCAGACGTCAAAAATTTAATTCAACACAAAAAATAAAAACTTACAATGGATATGCATTTCCTGCATTCGGGCAGTATAATTGGTAATCACGTTTGAAGCATGGAACTCCTTTTATGAGATTTCCACGCACTTCTATACCTAAGGCCACGGAAAGGGCTGTCCATAATATCTGAAAAACAATTATACATCTATTAAAACACATTAATACGCATTACTATGATTTTATAAAACAAAGCAAAATACACAATGCGTTAATAGTATGCATCAAAGCAAGGAAAACTACTTTCTTCAAAATTCAATCAACATGAAATTAGGAATCCTATTACAAGTTTGCTCGCTATTATACCGAGTGTTAAATAAAAAGTGTAAAATATTTATGAACGTCGTAGTATGAACCAAAATAAACAAAAAAGTTTTAATAAACATGTGTCCGCAAAGTAAAGGTTTCGGAGATATGGAAGTTTATTTTTTTTTGTATTTATTATTTACTATTTACAAACAAACAACTAACAAAGGAAGCTTCTAGCAGAAACATAAAACAAAGTTACATGAGATGTTCGAAGTACCATTCTTCCACTTTCAAGCAGGTACGACCTCTTAGTCTGAAGGATATTCGAACTCTTTCTAAAAACCCTCTCATTGGCTCGCATTTGTTGGCATTTTTGAATAATACATAGCTGCAGCTCTGGAGGCTATTTACAGGAGTACCATAGACAAATGTTTTTAAATATCCCCAAACAAAAAAAAATCTAGAAGGTTTAAATCTGGCCATCTTGCAGCCATAAAACAGCCCCTTCCTATCCACCTGCGCGGAAAAGTTTGATGTAAATGCTCTCTAACGGTAATCGAAAAATAGGATGGAGCACCATAATGCTGGAACCACATTTGTTGCCTTTGCTCAAAAGAAATGTCGTCCAAAATATTACACATTGTGTACTGCAAAAAGTGTAGGTAGGCAGCGTTTGTTAATCGGTTTGATAAAACAACAGGACCTAAAAACATGTCGCCAACATTACCCATCCAAATATTTAATGAAAAACGTGTCTGATGTCCAGAGTCCATTAGAGCATGGGGATTTTCGTCGGGCCAAACAGGTGTATTATGAAAATTAACAACTCCATTTCGTGTGAATTTGGTTTTATCCGCAAAAAAAATATTGGTATGAAAACGGGGGAGGGGGGGGGGGGGTCTTCAGCATCATTGCGTATAAACCAGCGACAAAAATCCATACGTTTTTGATATACAAGCGGATTTAAGGCATGCACTCGTTGTACATGGTATGGATAAAGCAGCTGCTCGTCTAGGGTTCTCCAAACAAGAGGAACACTAATTGCAACCTCGGCTGACACTCGTACTCGGATTATGCTCTACCCGTGCTAGAATTTCGTTTTTTGCTCTAGGAGAGATAACGACCTTAGTCTTCTGAATAAATGGCACTGTTTGCACAATGAAACAGTAACACACAATATCTGATGAATTCTTCCAAACATACGATGTGAAGGATTCTGGCGATTTGGATAAATTTCAACATAAAGACGTCGCGCTTGTCGGCTAATTCTACGTTACTGTGCACTGACAACAAACGTCAAATACTTGATGTTTATTTCACAAACTATCAGCCAGTTTTTCGAAATAAAAAAAATAGGTAAATAAAAATAACTTTCCATATCTCCAAAACCGTTACTTTGTGGACATATTGCTATAGCTTTGTTTTCGAATTAAAACATGGTAATCTTATACCAGCAGTAATTAACCAAAACAATGTCAATACAAAGCAGCATAATATATAACAAATGCAAAGATTGCGTTGACATGTAAAAAAACTACTTCAATAAATTTATAAATTCAATCCTTATTAACATTTGTATTATTTTTGTAAGTTCTAGCAGTGATCTCTCCTTTATTTGCCGACAACATTTCTTATTTAAAATTAAATAGGATAAGGTTACTATAAATAAAAAACTAAATCTCATAAAATAACAATATCAGAAAAATAATTCTCTTGCCACATGTAGCTGTAAAAAGAAATTGTCCTTTTTACTTTCCAATTACAAAAAAAAAAAAGTGTATTTTATAAATACGAAAAACACGTTGCTTTATAAATACGCAAAACACATTGCTTTATATATATATATATCATATAGATTCAAAATAAATATTACTCCTTGCTACATTCAAATTTTAACATCGTATAGTTTCAAAGAAATATAAATTTTCTTTTACGACGCTGAATTTCGCTTCAACAAAGACATTCATTTTCACGAAATGCCTCTGGAGATACAAAATCTCGCAAACCAGAAAACACCTTGATAAGACTGTCACCAATCGTCATATGCAAATATTTACACGTTGTACATACCACAAATTGGCTATTTGTCCATCAAAAATGCTCATACCTTTACGTATTTGAATATGTTTGAAATCTTTATTAAAATTTTATTTAATAACTTGTTAATAATGCACAGTTAACATTACTGGTGAACATTCCCACGTTGTGCCATTAATGCCCTCTTTACATCATTAACAATACTCCCATGATTTGTTAAATTAATCTACTTATAGCAAAGAAAATAATATTTTTATTCAAAATATTAACAATGTTAAACGCTTCGCTAAAAATGAATATTTTCACATAACATCTTTAGCATAATTTATTTCAAGAAAACTTACTTATAATGTTCATACATTTCATCAAATTCCTCTTGATTTTTATCTACCATTTTGATAGTAAAAATAAAATAATGAAAATTAAACAAAATAACAATGAATTAATTATAATCTAATAAACTACTTATTGAAATTAAAATTACTTAATACATTTAACTAAAAATGATCTTATGCAGTGTATCTGTACGCCTGCAATTATGAAACAAAATTTTTTCGTTCGAACAATTTAAAAGATCGGCAGCTTCTCCTCTTTCACCGTCGTTCGCGGCTTTTTATCACTTCTCGGTCATCGAAAAAACCATACTCCGTCTGCAGCGCCACAATTCACGCACTAATGTTTGTGTTGGCATTGTCCTGCTCATATTTGATTTCTTCAAGTTTTTCCCCTAGTCGAACTATACCTATATTGTTTTTGACAGTTCGAAATCGCACAAAAATACACGCACTCAAATTGTTTATTATTAATAATGTCTATGCACATTCGCGATTCCTTGTCTTGAGTAAGTATATTCTTCTTCCATTAACGCCATCCCTCATTGTACTTGTAAATGCATTTGTTGCCTTTTTCATCATTGTTTAAATACTTCCTTCTTCCATTGTTTAACACTATCCATATTTTTCTTTTGCAGACATCTCCATTTAAAATAACAGGAAAGACATTGCATATAGATGGAATCCTTCCTTTTATAATTACTTTGTCAGGAACCTGGACCTTGACAACTCTATTCCTGTCTTCGAACCACCTTCTCTCGTCTTCGTGTAGGTTTATTTGTATGCAGCTGTTAACAACATTTAACATTGTTTTTTTCTTTGTAGATTTATTCAGATTAAACCAATTTTATCCCGTTATTTCTGGAATTTTCCTGGATTAAACCGGATTTAACCTATTTCTGAAGTTTTTTCTTTATTATATCGTTTCGAATAAAAACACCTTTTTACATATTCCTTTTTTTAAAATTATTATTAGATGTAAGTGTCAGGTATTTATAGTATTGTTAAGTGTGACTATAAAATGTCTAACAGATAACAATCTTTTATAAACTTATTTTATTTCTTACGTCTATTCATGATGAAAGATGTTTTCATGTCGTGAATGTCTAATTTCACCTTTTTCATACAATTTTACAGCATTCAAATGACTAACTCTTTTCACTGTTCCATCTTTCATCATCACTCTCTCTCTGTTGTTTATTTTTAAGACATTATTAAGCTTGAATAGTAGTTCACTTCTTAATATATTTAGTGCCACTCTTACACAATGCAAAAAGTTTGGTTCAACCTTTGTGTACTGAAAATGCATCATGTGCTCCTCGTTTCTATAAATATAGAATACATGAATTTTATTTTCGTGTTTATTTTTATACCTTTCATATAAATGTTATTACAATTACAATTACCATATACCTATCATCGTAATGTTACGCCGTTGCGGTTATGCAACTCATAATTCATTTTTCAATAATTGTACTTTATTAAAAATTATTTGCTTATTCTATTACTTAATTATCTAGTTATTTTATAATGCCTAACCAATATAGGGGTCACGGCAATATGTTTATTCAGACTTTTCTGTTTATTTTGGTTCATACTACTACATTCATAAATATTTTACACTATTTTTTTAACATGCTGTATATTATTGAACAATACGCAAACTAAGCAATAAAAGTAAAAGGACATTTACGAAAACCATTATTTACAGAATCGTAAACTTTACGAAAGAATGTATCCTTCCATTACCTTAAACTTTATTATGTATGTATAACATGTCTATTGCGTGTAAACTCTTAAGTACCTGCGTAATTTTAAGAGCGCAAGATATTCCATTACGAGAGAAAGTGGCTTTCAATAAATGTACGATCATAATAATCATGTTGTCTAAGTAAGTGAAGTTATTGAAATGTGTATGTGTACATTTAAATTAGAATGTTACGAAAAATGTTGAAATAGAATAAAAACTGAACATATATTTACCGCGATCGACCTTGAGCAATTTCGTTTTTCTGAGTCGGTGTGTCTTTAGTTGTGACTGCTGGCGAGAAACAATGCAAGTATGTACAACGTACGATATCTTTATATTAATAATTCCAATAGAGTGCGAATGTTGTGATACCAATTGTCCAGTTTTATTGAGCTCTGGTCAGGGACATGAGAAATTTTCTACGGATAAAAAGACAGAATGACATTTTCACGGTGGTCAAAAGAAAAGTAGGCGTTGGTCATATTGCTGGAGGCAGTAAATGACAAACGTATTGAGAAATATGATAGCTGGGCGATGTATTTACTGCAGTAGTATGCTTATTTAAGTAACATATAGGATTATTACACAAATACTGATTTGTAAAATATTTAATAGTACATCATCAAGAAGCAGTTTAATCCTCGTGAATGTAGGCTAACGCCAGAGTCCTATTTTTAAGTGAATATATCTTTATTTCTGTGGGTCTGGCCGCCTGTTTTGGTTAATAACGGCTGCGATCTTTGTATATTGTGATATTTTACCTTTTACTTGTTACTATTAAACAAAGTTCAATGTTAATAAGGACTTACATAATATAGCTATTTAATTATTTATCTGAAGACTACTGCCGCTAAAAAAAGGTAAATAAATAAATAAAATAGCATCAAGCCTCCCTATATCCAGTAATGTCTGGTTATAAGGAACTTGAACGGATCGACGAAAACAGTTCGGAAGCTAAATAAAAAATTCACATTCTAGATTATCTAGTTTAAAAAATCTTAACACACTGCTACCAAATATAAGATTTCAAAGGTGTTGTGGTAACTGTGACACTTTAATTCAAATCACATCTATGTTTACAAAATGGTGTCAACTCTTTGACATCTATGTTTATATATTTTAAAAATTGATTTTGTGACAAAATTAAAACAAAGTTACAAAGATAATATTAACTTATTATTAGGGGGCGGACGTCCCAGGTTTAAACTACGACGGAGTTACAATGGAGCAAAGAAATTATGTAAACAACACACACTTACTGTTATATATATACCTTATCTTTTCCAAGAGAAATAAAGTTACATATATGTACTATCCGTCCATCGGATCTTTTGAGTCACGTGATTAATAGCGTGCGTTATCAAGGACATCCGCACCTAGAATGTATATATACTCATTTCTTTCCAATCTCAATGACTATATAAGGACAGCAATTTTAAACTTTAAGGTGGGGTTGTCTTCTCCATAAGAGTAATAAGACAGACAGAGAAAATATACCGCCATGACATGTTACTGCGGTAGTCAATTTATTAAATTTTGACATAATATAACATTGTTCTTTGCGTTTTGGTTTAATTTCGTTATATTGCTTTCCTAATTATCTTTTCAGAACTAAAAAAAAAAAAACTGTACCTATTTAATACATTTTCTGTAACTATTCTAATCACTAAATTTATTGGTTATAGGTTAAGAATTTATATTTATTACAGAGATATTCCTGAGAAACGTCTGAATTCACATTCTCAACAACTTGTATTAAATGTCCTGGACTTTTTTGATAGAGAAAAACAAAGTCGTGCACTTCTCATAAATATAAATGCACCTCTTGAGGTAAGAATTATATAATATATTTTTTGAAATCATAATAAAGGTTTGAATATTGCAGAGAACAGCTGCTGCCCTTAAAATCTCCGCACAAACTATCAGAAATATAAAACAACGAAAAGCAAAAGACCCAGTACTTTCTTCACCCAGTAAGAAAAGAGCTCGTGTCAAACCAAAAACAGAAGATTTACGAGAATCTTTAAAGATGGAAGTACGAAACACTATTTATAACATGTATAAAGAGAGTATGTTATTAATTCATTTATGTTTCACAATTTTAATATATTTGAAATTATTTCAGAGAAACATGTTAGTCTGCTTACATTGAAAAACGAATTACACACCAAAGCAGTAATCGATATTGGAAAATAAAAGCATGATATAGCCCTTTACCGAAGCACTTTTTTGAGGAAGTATACAGATAATTTAAAGTCAAATTCTCCAAGACCGGTGATATTCCTTGATGAAACATGGATATATTCAAAAGATAATTGAGGAATATCTTGGCATGATACATCTACAAAAAGTGTTCGAAAGCCAAAAGGTTATGATGGCAAAAGGTTTATAGTTTTACATGCCAGAGGTGAATCAGGGTTTATTGAAGGTGCAAGTTTGATATTTGCATCGAAAACCAAAGCAAAAGACTATCATGCTTAAATGAACAGTAAAAAGTTTGAGGAATGGATTAAAATACAATTCATGCCACATTTACCAAACAATTCACTTGTGATAATGGACAATATACCATATCATAGTGTAGTATTAAATAAAATCCCAAATTCTGCATCGATAAAACAGGAAATAATAGATTGGCTGTCCAGCAATAATAAGTTTTTCCGGTGAATTCACAAAATATGAATTGTTGGATTTAGTTAGGAGAAACAAACCTGAGAAACTGTATTTAATCCTAATGAAACATCCAGTTCAGATTCAGATTTAGAATCTGAGTGATGTTTTTGTAATATAAAACAATGTGTGTGTTGAGTTTATAAACATGATAATGCAGAGTGATTACCTGAAGAAGTTCTTATCTGAAAATCCATTTATTAACAACTTCTTTATTTTATGTGGAAATGTACGTGTTTTTGTTTCGGTGAAACATTTATAAGAAGTTAATTTAAAACCAATGGATGTGTAGTGCATTTTTATGAAATGTGAATCAATACTTTCGGCTCACTCTACATGCATGGTTGGTAACAGCCGAACATTGTAGTTATGTTGGTGCATTATTATTTCTAGTATACGAAGAAAAAGAAAGCCACTCATGCACTGATTAAGGATTAATTATTTAAACTTGTCTTTAAATTTACAATAACTAATCAGAGGATTGTTTAATAAGATTTATTTATTAAGATAGTTTCACTTAATTATAATAGAAGCAATAGTTAATAAATAGTAATATGAAAATAAGTTTAATCATATAGAAATATTATGTGTGAGATTATAACAGTTTATTATAATATTTAGCATACAATATATAACAGTTTAAAAAAATGTAAATAGATTTCCAATATATTAATGACTAAATTTAACTTATTATTAAAGTTTTGTGTTTTGTCTGTAATGAAATGCCTATTTAAATTCTAAAATAATGACCCCGTTGTACAGGAATAAATTAATATTGTATAGTGCCATAACTAATTATAAATACAAAATTATTTACAACTTACATATGTTAATTACAGCATTAAATACAATCACAATTTTATCTACACTGTTTAATTTTTGCATATTCTTACACTTTTTTACCACAGACACTGAAATAAGATATTTTAAGGTGCTAACGAGTTCTTCTTTTAGAATAACTAAAATTCACTTGCAGAATTCCTAGTGCTTCCTTTATTAAAAATGCTCTTTCTCCTAGAACAACATATCCTGGATTAAGATTGTTGCAAAAATTACGTCTTCCATTCATTTTTCAGATGTAGGTCACCCGAGCTTCACTAATGTAGCACATACTTCACTGAGGAGTTATTGCTATTAAAATTTCTATCGTGCTTATAAATAGAACAGTACTACTGCTGAGCTAAATTATTATCTGGTTTGCCAATGATAATTACTCACAAATTGTAAAAATAACCATAAAACAAAAATTATTTTGAACTGAACTGATTTTCCACAAAATAATTCCATTAAAAAATTGTCACTAGAAAATAGGTAGAGGTGCATTTAAACATTTTATGTGTTCTATATTCAGACTGACATGATTTGTTGTTAAATATTTTCAGATTTATTCCACTATTACGTTTTTTTAATAGATACATACTAAGGAACTGGACATAATAGAACCCATATGTTGTAAAATGAATGAATGACAGACCGGTAAAATTTGTTCACAACCCCAACGGTTATTATTGTTTTACACTTTTTTATTAAATTTCATTATGATAGATATAGCTAATTTTAAGCAATGAATAAAACATGGTATAAAATATAATTTTTTTAGATATAAGCATTATAAGCTCTTTATTTTTAAATGTTTAATTCTATTTTGTAAGTAATGAATTTGAGCCAGAAGTGTTGATTTAATTCATACGGATCAAAATTAATCACGTGACTCAAAAGATCCGATGGACAGATAGTATATACCTATTCATACTTACGTTAGTTTCGTTTTTTCATTGTTTTGACTGTTAATTACGTACTTCGTAATTTATGTAATAGTTCCTGTTTAATCCCGTTTCATTGAATCGACTTCTCCCAATTATCTAAACGTAAGTGTACACTGGGGATTTCGTTTAGTTTCAATAACATACGCGTACATTATTAGTTATCATTTATTTAGATCTAGAACATTGTTTATGTTACTTTTTCAGATATGATATGGAAGAACGTCGAGAAATACAGCGTGAAATAATGGCGAGTCTATAAAATATCGTTACAGAATTCCCAAAAAGGGCACGTACAACGTCACTTAGCATCGCTAAAACATACACGGAAATTGGACCCGTTGAAAGCTGACAACTTTAACAAAGAACTCTGTGAAGCTGTAATGGCGGCTAATCTCCCATTAAAGAAACTTTACAATCCCACTTTCAAAACATTTCTTCAAAAATATACTGGTCGAAATGTTCCTGATGAATCCACCTTACGCAAATATTATGTTTCTAAGTGCTTCACAAGAACAGTAGAATGCATTAGAAGACATCTTTCAAATCAGTACCTATGGATAAATGCCGTAAATGTTGTAGCTGGTGTACTACATCCAACTATTCCATATAATGCATATGTAATAGCATCTAAAGTTATAAATACAGTTGATGGGGAAACAATTGCTAAAACCATTGACGGGAATTTGCACAAAAAGCTTCATTCGGACGACAGGTACAGAGAAAAAATACTTCTATTGGTTAGTGACAGTGCCACATATATGTTAAAAACAGGCAGACTATTAAAGGAAACATATCCTTATATGCTGTATATTACTTGTGTAGCACATGCTCTTTACAGAATCTGTGAATATGTCAGAGACAACTATCCGGAAGTTGATTGTCTTGTATCCGCTTTTAAAAAAGTTTTCAGAAACGCACCATCGAGAGTGGCCCTTTACAGGGAAAAACTTCCATCTTTGTCACTGCCACCCTCGCCAGTAATAACTAGATGGGGAACATGTCTGGAAGTTACTAGTTTTTATGCAGAGAATCTCGACAGTTTACAAAATTGCATTACATGTTTAAATAACTAATAACAAGGAACTAACACAAATCCCAAATTTAAAAAATCAGTTGTTATTCCTACAGGAACACTTTGGAAATTTGCCTAAACTAATCACATATTTTGAAAATCGAAATCTCAAACTAAAAGATGGATTAACCACATTAGATGTGGCCATTAATAATTTCAAAAGTATTCCAAGTGACTTCGGATGTGGCCTTCGGCAAAAGTTAGACGCAGTTTTTAATAGAAATCTAGATTTAATAACATTGCGGCAATTGTGTATGGGGACAATGACACAAAATCAAACTGCTAACCATGCTGAAATATAAGAATATTTCCAGTACGCACCTGTAACCAGTTGCGATGTAAAAAGGACATTCTCTGTCTACAAGAATGTACTTAATTCAAAGAGAACAAGTCTTACAGAAGAGAACCTTGAGAAAGTATTGCTAGTAAATATTAATACTCCTTTACTCGACTTGAACAACAAAATGAACAAATAATAATGTATTTTGTATTTTATAGATCACTAGCCACTTTTGTTTCAATCCAATTATATAAATAAAATTAAAACCTCTTTAAAAATACAACATTTCAATAGTGCGCCCATGGGCGATGACTCATCAACCTTTCGTGTCCACCCCCTACTTATTATACTCTACGAAGTTAGTATTAACTATACACATTCATACCGCGCGATCATTTAAATTCTAAATTAGAGCAGGCTGTGAAATTTAAATTAAGTTGGTATATAAGTACTAATTTACAATTTGAATTGTCAAAGTGACGTTTCAAAATGTCAATTAATCAATAATTGACATTCTGGACAACCTAATAAAAAAAATCCCGCCTGCTATAATTTAGAATTTAAATGATCGCGTGGTATTTAAACATATAATTAGTAAGTATAGCCTCTTATAACCATTGTTGCATAATATACTGTAATTTCTCATTACTTGAACCTATATTCCCTAATCAAACTTTCCCATTATCTCATTTTAATTCGAATGCCGGACTCTAGTTAATATAACAAGGAGTGTTCTGCGACTGCCGAAAATATTGAACGGCTTCAATATATCAAATTGCAGTTGGAATGGGTATTATTTCATAGCTTTCTATTTCTTCGTTTTCCTCATCTCCTGCCCCACTATCAAAATTTTTGCAACCTACAGAAGCAATGATAGTAATCACTTAAAAATTCCACCTTCACAAGATTGTCATCAACGTGGACGTATTACGTTGTAGTCATGGTCAGCTAAAGCAAATTTATAGTCTTGTTGATTTCTTTCAAGCCATTCGGTTAACGGTAGATCATCATCTGAATCAAATTCGCGTTTCTCTCATGATAAATCCACTGTGACGAAAACGAACTGTTTGCCTTGTTATCATTTGCCATGCTATTTAAACTAAGTTTAAAGAGATTAATACTATTAAATCTTTTGTTGCCAGTATCAATAGAATTTACCATCTTCACAAGAAGTCGTCGGTAGTTGTGTATAACACCCTGATCCATGGGCTGCAATTTCGAACTTGTATTGGGTGGCATAAAGACTAATTTAATGCAGTCTAAATTTTTAACACCAGGGTGCGCTGGGCAATTATCATTTAGTAATAATAATTGTCTTTTCGTGCGATGCAATTTGCAAGTAAACCTGCGGAACAGTTAGAGAATCGGTGTTCGTTTTAACCCGGTTCGTTGTAAGTGAACATTACTGTATATATTTGAAATATGTATATTCTTTTTCAGTGTATTTAATTTAAACCAATATTTTGTCTTGAATTATCAATTTTCTAGCAATACCGATTTCTTCAATGAAATCATATAAGATTTCTTTTCTATTATTGAAATCTTATGATTCTGTAGTATGGGCGCACCATAATCTATATTAAGTCTAAATGTTAAGGTTACTTATAGTACATAAAGTAGGTATGTACGGAAGTAAATATAAACATTAACGCATAATAATAGATTCAAATATAAGCCACTTATTTCTTAAGAAGCTTGGCGAGGTATTAATTTTTTTTTAAATAAAATCCTTTTAAACGATTAGTGTAATCCATTTAATTATGTTACGTTAACAACATTAAAAAAAAAACAACTTTTTTACGCCGATCTTTATGAGTAAGCGAATATTAAAAAATATAGAATTCTCTTTGATTAGACATGTCTGATTGATTAGACATTATTTATTTTAAAATCCATTGCCTTTCAAATGCCGATAAATGCTATAAATAGATGAAAAAAATACGTGAGAAACATCATAAGTACGTAATTAATACAACTTTGGCTAATTCCATCATCACAGTAATAGCGCAGTACAGGAAAAGAAAAAATTAGGTAATAAAGTAAGTAAATTTGTTTCCTATTTTTGACAATCAATAAATGTATTCCACATTTTCATAGAGGTATTATAAAGTATATGTTAATAATTATAATGTCAAATTTGGTAATTATGTTGAATTCAAGCAAGAGCAGAAAGTGTAAAACGTAAAATTTGCGAAAATGCAAATAGTTGTTCAGTAAATAAATTACAGACACCTTAATAGGTGTCTATAATTTAATTTCTTAAATTGCAGTTATAATTAACTGCAATTTAAGAAGGAAGTATAAGAAGCATATTCAAACTAAAAACATGTATATATTCAGTGTATGAAATAAGAATCGAAAGGCAATCAACATACACTACAGTAGCTAAAAAGAGATAGAAGATATTTAAAAAATCATAACTTGTTTTATTAACTAGAGTCCGACATACTACGAAAATAATATAATCATCAACCAACGCTTGAAACTTTCAGCATGAAATGTCAAATTTACATTTGGGATTTGTAGATACTTTATCAAATCCTTTCTCCGTACATTTAATTTTATTTCATAAATAGAGTGAAATGCCGATCGTAATAATTTTGTAGACGAAGCAAGACAAATAAAAAAGTCTACGCTACGTTTTTACTTTCTTATACGTAGTATAAGGAAGTATTGTGATGATGAAAATTTTCGACCTCGAGATTTTTGCAGATGTCCACGTTTTGAAGTCCCCTGATACCGAAAAACTGGTTTTTAAAAATGTCTCTCTCTCTCTCTGTGTGTGTGTGTGTGCGTGTGTGTGTGTATCTGTGTGTGACCACGATAGGGGCCAAACCGCTATAGGTATCAATTCCAAATTTTATATTTACGAATATAATCTCCCTCTTGAGATCTGATTAGATTTTCAGTAAAATCGGCAGACCGGAAGTAGTAGTTTACTTCAGTGAAAATATCGAATTTTGCCAATTATTCGTCAATTACTAAGTTTAAACAAATTTGTAAAGAATTCATATACACGGTGGCCAGAAAAATGCGGACAAACGCCACGCAGGCCAAATCTTTGTTTAATTCTGAGTTGACAATCTTAATTGAAAAAAGTAGTACAGTGCTTTTTTTTTTTTTTTTTTTTGTAAACCATTGGTATTAATCGATTAGTTACATCAATGCATTTGAGATAATTCCATTTCTAAATTTCACCAAAATGATTTTACATAGATAAATTTGACGAATTTTGCTAAATTTTAGCCGTACAACTTAATGTTTGATGGTCTCGTATGCCGTAAGGAAGGACCGTATAACTTTTTTGGATTAAGATTATCGCCTCAGAATTGAACAAAGAATCGTTCTACCTGGCGTTTGTCCGCATTTTTCTGGCCACCGTGTATACTCAAAATTAAATTTGAGAAGAAATTTATTAAAAAAGTTTTTCGAAATTCCTACCGGAAGTAGGTCTTTTACTCTTATCGAAAATCAGTTTTTTGCGAATATTTCGCAAGTCATGCTTTTTAGACAGATACGTTACGAGTATAAAAGTATTTAGTACTTAATTTTTAATACCTATTGTATAAAAAAAAATTCAAAATTCGGACCGGAAGTAACACTTTTACTTTTATCGAATAGCGATTTTTGCAAATATTTCGCTAAATTATGCATTCTATACATATTTATCAAGAGTACAAAAGCATTTTGAGTTGGATTTGAAATATCTTTTGTATAAATGAAATTTCAAAATTCGGACCGGAAGCAACACTTTTACTCTTATGGAATAGCGATTTTTGCAAATATTTCGTAAATTATGCATTCTATATATATTTGTCAAGAGTATAAAAGTATTTAGAGTTGGATTTGCAATAATTTTTGTATAAAATAATTGTTAAAATTGTATGATTTGAAACGCTCATACGTATAAGAAAGTCGTGTGGTGGCCACACCTCATTTTTTCATATTGAGCCACCCAATATCGAAAATATACCGCATGCTGAGATACTTGCTAATTTAAACTGTTCTGTATTTCTGGTTATAATAAAGAAATTATTTTTATTATTCAAGGATATCATTAAATTACAACTAGCTCGCTTTATAAGGTTGTTAGTATTATCCATAAACTCTTCCGGACCAACCTAATTTGATAATATACACATCCAACCTATAACGTATCTGTGATTTGTTCGAAACATAATCAAAAATAATGAAACATGGGTTGTAAAAATATATTGCCATTGCTAATTAGCGAGACGCAGACGCGTTTCTTATCGTATATATACGAAGTGGTGGTGATACGAACTACACCACTTCTTATATATATGATAAGATATGAAATTGCCATTGCGACAAACGTACGGCGCACAGTGGTTCAAACGCACACATTTGATGCAAAAATGCTCTGCGCGTCGCGTAAAATGAATTGCAGTAAGTTTATATACCCGTGAAAAAGACTTATACATATTACGAACTTCCTCAGACGTCATTTTCTCAGAAACGAACAAAAGGGAGCAGCTGAAATTTATAGCGTTTAATAACGGATATTATAAGGATCATATATGCAAAATATGAACTTATAGATACTTGCTGATGGATACTAAAAGCCTATGCAAATTTTATATGCGTTTTATCACAGCAATCAAAAAGTAGTGATACAAAGCAACATTCTTCAAAGCGTATTATAATTGCTTTCGTTATACCACGCGATCATTTAAATTCTAAATTATAGCAGGCGGGATTTTTTTTATTAGGTTGTCCAGAATGTCAATTATTGATTAATTGAAATTTGCGGTTATGTTATACTTTGTGACATTTGTGAATCTTATGTGTAATCGATTTAAATTTAATGGAAATGAAAGCATTACAAGATAAATTAGTTTTATTGTGAATTACAAAAGGTGTTCAAAGTGTTCTCCCCCTGTTGCAATGCAACTGTTAACCCTCCATTTCATATTTTCAAAAGCATTTGCCAACATCTGAATGGTTATAGCGTTACATGCATTAGAAATTGCCTCTTGTAGCTCTTCAAGATTTTGTGGGTTATTTTTGTAAACTGTGTTTTTCAGATACGGATAAATGAAATAATCAAGAATCGTTAAGTCCGGACTGCGAGGCGGAAATTCAATGACTCGATTATCATAAAACTCGCGAATTCGAGCCATACTTTCCCTTGTTTTGTGAGCTGTTGCATTGTCCTGTTGGAAATATCCATGTAAAAGTTCGTCATCATGAAGATTTTGTAAAAACGGTTCAAGTAAATTATTTCGATATCTCTCAGCATTTATCGTTCCTTCAAAAAACACAGGTCCAAATATACGCCTTCTAGAAACCGCTAGCCAAACACCAATTTTCTGCGGATGGAGAGGCGATTGAATAAACTCATGAGGATTCTCCGAAGACCAAATACGCATATTTTGTTTGTTTATATAGCCGGATAGGTGAAACCATGCTTCGTCAGAAAATAATGTTAAATCCAAAGTGTTGCTGTTATTTAAATTATTCAAAAACCACTGACAGTATTCTATTCCTACAGGAAAATCTCGAGGGAATAACTCTTGCACGACGTTAATCTTATAGGGATAAAGATTTAAATTTTCTTTTAAAATTTTTTGACAAGTTCCATATGAAAGGTTTATTTCTTGGGCTAATCTGCGAAGAGATTTTTTGAGAGACTGTTCCATTCTTTCTGCAACATCTGCCACAATCTCAGGAGTCCTTTTTTTGGGCGCGCCACTACCAGCTTTCCTACCTACAGTTCCAACATTACGAAATTTCACCACACATGTGTAAATTTCTTGGACTAATTTTTGATAATCCGCAGGAAAATTAGGGAAGGCATTTTGAAAATCATTGATGCAGTGCGGTACTGAATATGTCCATTCACCATTCTCTTCTCGTTCGGCGTTTTTAAAATAACTTTCTGTAAGAAAAATCTTATGTTCTAAATCAAACATTTTGAAACGTCACTTTGACAATACAAATTGTAAATTAGTACTTATATACCAACTTAATTTAAATTTCACAAACTGCTCTAATTTAGAATTTAAATGATCGCGCGGTATTTGTATAAAATATTGATTAGCTAATTGAATATGACGGCAAATATACAGTAAAACTAACTTTTTTCAAAATCGACTTTTTGTCGGTCCCGAACCACTGTGCTGATAAGATTCAAGTAAATCGAAACACGTCCGCGTCTCAGTAATTAGCAATGGCAATATATTTTTCAAATTAATGTAACGGCAGTAGTTGTCATTCGAAAAAATCACTTTATCTGCAGATAAATTAGTACTTTGCGATTTACATATGTCTGTAGAAGAGAAGTGAAAATAGATCGACATGTGTGTAATTATGGTTTTTTTTTTTCGAATTTACGGCATATCTCATAGACACAAATATACCAAACATGAGTTGTGTTCAATAATATGCAAATTATGGTGGTTTTTATAGTTTGTGCTGCAGCAACGACCTCTGGTGTTGAAAGAAATGTACAGGTGCATGTTGTCAGCATAAAAGTGAAATACGCAATGAAAGTGAAACAAAAAAAGATGCAAAGTATGAATTGCAAATAGCAATGAACCTAAATCAGCTGCCTGAGGAATACCAGATATTTAACAGATATTGTCCGAGAAGTCATTCTTAAATACAGTTCTATGTACTCTACTATAAAATAAGGAAACAACATTATCATAGAATTCGATATATTGTAAAACAGAAAGCAACATCTGATAATTGAATCTGTCTCGAAGGCCGTCGATAAGTCAAGCCGAACCAAAACTGAAACCCATTCAATATTTGTAGGTAAAATAATATCATCAGTAATCTTAGTTAACGTGGTTTTATTGCAAATTGCAGCTAATAAAAATTCCTAACTGTAAACGGCCTCGATGAAAAATAAAATAAATGAAGATGGGAATCTCTAAAACATTAGAATCACGGAAGGCAACTACGAACAGCTTTTAATTATGTACATACACGATCACAACAATCCGTAAAAAAAACAATTTATTTTTACCTTTTTTCTTTCACATGTTACTTATATGAGATTAACGATCACGTTATACCGAAATATCAGCCAACGGTAAATGCTGTTATAATGACATACAACATTTCACGCGTGAAATGAGTGCTCTATATCCATGTCGGGAGTCCAGTTTTAATAATGTGCTCTTTTTTTTCTGTTGCCATACATAACTTTTAGATCTGTTTTCGTACCGACACCGTCCCACCGTCAAAACGCGTATTGTTGCGCACGAATAGATCTAAGATCAACTCAGTTAGATCGCATAAAATAGCAAACAGCCTCCGATCAACCAACAACAATACCAACACGTTTAAAGACGTTTTATTACGCTCAATAGGAGATGTGGATACTTAATATGAAAGTCAACGGTCTGGACCTTGACACGCCCGCCGCCGTGTCAAATTATCCGGGTGATATTTCCGGTGTTTCCATTCACGAAACTGTGTGTTCGTATGCATATACAGGCTGATTTATATGGGCCGTGCATTAGAAGTTTGAGATGAAGTATAGAGACTTAAAATTTTTGCAGGCAGTCATTTATAATCGAATGTGAGAAATAGTGTCAATCGTCCAGTTAACAAATGTTGTGTATTATTAACAAATTTTTAATAGAAATATAAGTCCTTTCTTTAATTGGCTTTTCAAATCTTAAGCTAAGTGCCTGACATATCGTTGTGATTGTTGATAATTTATAATAGTAAAATACGTTGTATTGATAAAACAGTAACAAGCCATAAAAATATTTAAAACGTGAAATCACTAGGCTTGGCTCTCGCTAAGCTCCTTGTACAGGGTGAGTCATTAGTAGCCGCTTCTTCGATTGCTCTTTTGTGTTTTAAATAAAAGAAAAAACCAATTAATGGAAGATTCATGGTTGTTTGGGGCGCATATTTCAAAAATATTTTAAGCTCTGACGCACTTCCGGTTTCACCGACCGGAATTGCATGGAATTTAATTCTTTTAAACGATTCCTGGTAGAAATCAACTGAAGCCAGAAACCTTCGAAAGAATAAAGGAATGGTTCGAGTGAACAGACAGTATTGAATATGAAAAAAAGAGCGGACAAAATCAATAACTGGTGAGGATAATAAGTTCATGGTAATTGCGACTGTATTCAAACACCCCCATACTAATACTACGAAAATTAGTCGTCACTTAGATGTAAGTCAAATTTGAGAATCCAGAATAATTAGGAAATCTGTAATTCATCCGTAGCATATTCATACACAGGGTTAGATAAAAGAAATTTTCAGAATCGCTTACATTTCTTGTCAATGGGCAGCAGAAAAATTAGCCTGACTTTCTCAATTTTTTGTTGTTTACCGACGAAGCCACCTTCTATTGAAATGGATACGTTAATCGTCACAATTTTCGTTATTATAACATATAAAAATTCTCACTGCAAACATTCAAAATCGTCGGTCATTAAATAGTGGGTAGTTACATAATTGGACCTTATTTCTTTGATGAAAATGTTAATGGAGAAGAGTATCTTCGTTTTCTATGACGGATTTTCAAAACTTTTTGAAGACATGAACATTCAAATCAGAAAAGACTTTACAAGAATATGTTGAAACGTTTTACGTCACGTTATTACTTCTTTAAAAAACAGAATACCTCACGCGCATTGCGTTGTGGTTATGTTAAAAATATTCTTTAATGAAATTTGCTTTTCTTACTTTTGATTGTTCTTACCTTGCTCAATAGTTTTAAGTTATTTAAATTGCGTTATTTTGTTGTTAATTTTTTTTTCTATCAAAGTTTTAGGACATCAATTCATAATTTTGAAAAACTACAGCCGTCTCTTATGAAGAGCTTCAACAATGAAATAATATGAGCAATTAGGCAAATTAAATTGAAGATAGCAGAATTGTTTCATGCACCTTTTAGTGGAGCAGCATCTTCAAATATGTCAGTAAACATAATCTTTATTTTATTTCGTTGTTAACCAACAGTGTAAAAAATTAAATACTGCAACTGGACATTGCCGGAACTAAAAAACTGAAATGCGATGCTCTTCATTCTGTAAAATTATTACTTTTGAGATAGTTGGATTTAACCCTTACTTTGTTTGACAGTTGACTAACTAAGTCGGGCCCCATTCCAGCCTTCCATTGGTTGAACGAATATTTGGATGCATAGAACAACAGCGCTCGTAGTTCTTTATTTGACCGCTAATTGCACCTATAGTGATTATCTTAGAAATTACAAAAGGACATTGTTAACGAAAATGAAAGAAACAAAAAAATTAACAAAACGCCACAATAAAATACCGGGTGTTCCATTTAAAAAAAAATAAGTTTTTAGTATGTGAATTTTTCCGGAAGTAGACTTTGAAAAAACAAAGTTTGTAGAGGTATTGTCGAGTCTAACTTATACCAAATGATGTAGAATTTTCTTGGCTACAAGCATCACCAAAGTTAACGTTTTTACTTTCAAAAACAATGTGAAAATGATTTTTGTCTGAACACGTGGTTTGGTCAAATATTTTCAAAAAAAATAATAACTCAAAAAATATTAACGCAATTTTGAAAAAGAAAAAATAGTTGAATAGGCAATTTAACGCAGTACTAGAAAATTCAAAACTATATAGGGTGAGTCATTTAAAAAAAAGTAAGTTCCGTGAATTTCCGGTGAAACAGGTAGTGCGTCAAAGCTTAAAGTATTTTTAGAATATATGGCACAAGCAGCCATAAATCTTCCACTAATTGTTTTTTCTTTTATTTAAAACACAAAAGAGCAATCGAAGAAGCGGCTACTAATGACTCATCCTGTACAACCTGCGTAAAGCAGGTTGTATAATATAGTTATAGATATTCAGTACTAACTGACCCGACAGACGTTGGCTTGTCCAAATTTCAATAAACATGTTTTTCTATTCCGGTGCTATAAAGTTCACTTTACGACACCCGTTTTGGTTGCATAAAGTATTACTTTATCGCACGCTAATTTTATATTTTTTGAAGTTGGTAACAAAAAAAATGGAACCAAATCGTATTTAAATGTCAAAATATAAGCCTTTAAAGTAATAAAAATGTGCAATAAAATTGTACAAAGAATAAAAAGCACACATGCTAACATTTCACTTACTAATTAGCAATATAAATTGTTAAGCAGAGTTGGAAGATAAGTTTTCGGATGCTACTATTGACATTTACTTACCATGTTGAATAGTACAACTGTTATAAAAGTTTGTTTTGATAAATATGTAGAGAGTTTGTGGACGAAAGATTTTGTAAATTGTCTTCTGCTATTTTGCGAATCTCCGGGGGCGTACAGTTATTTATTTCGTCCTTTTTGTTGATAATTTGAAATAATTTATTGTATAAATCAGTCTGAATTTTAAACACAATTACATATAGCACCACCGATATTCAAATATTTAAAACGTTCTACTTAAAAATCAGAGAAACCAACTTCAAAAAAGCAAAATTTCTAAAATATTCGAACAAAACATGTCTCTTATTTTAAACTTTTTTGAACTTTTAATAACCGAAATAGAAAAAATAGTATAAAATACACGTTTCATAAGACATTTTGCGCACTTGAACGCGTGCGCAAAATCGTGTCTTATGAAACTCGTATTTTAATATACTATTTTAGTATGCATGCATCATAAACCAATCAAAACACACCCATAAGCGTGCATAATCGGGCCTTTATCGCACGGCGTGCGTATAAAGGTTGCTTGGTAACAGCCAATCCCAAGCGTTTAATAGTCCATTGAAATGTCAGGAAATGTCAAATGACATATAGGTACATGTCACTCGATAATATGTATTGGAATTATTGATTTGGTTTGTACCGCATTTAATATCGTATAACACATTATTATTTTATTGTAAACTATCAAATTAATCAACAATTATGGTTAATTTTATTTCAAAACATGTAACATGAACGGAAAAATTATTTTAAATGAATATTAAACGTACAATTTTGATTATTCGTTATTGTTAAGTGACTTGCAGCATTGCTTATTTGTGTATTTTCAACGTTCTTATCAGTGTTAACAAATGTGTCAGATCCAATATTGCCTCCTTTCTGAACAGCTCCAGCAATTAATTTTAAAACGCCTAATTTGTTTGTGATAGACTCTTCAATATACCCACTCGCTGTCGATGAGGATTTCCAACCCACTTGGCGTTTCAACTCATCGACATTCATCCCTCCATTAGCCATAATCGTGGCAGATGTTCGTCTGAAGGCATGACCTGTGTATTTATGAGCGTGTATGAAATTTAGATAACGTGCTATAATGGAAGGGCCCTTTCCAAAGGTATTAATCCCAACAACTTGTTTTATACATAGTCCTTGAGAATATTTTAAGAAAACTCGATCTGTACTGATATGCTTTGGACGTAGTGCAAGATATTTATTAAATATCTCGCCATACTTTATGTTGGAATTATCTACTACAGCAAACGTCCGGCGTTTTTCTGTTTTTGACGGACGAATACAAATTATCAGGACAGATCCTTCTTTTCTTATATCACTCATAACCAGATTACACATTTCACTTCTTCTGCAACTACCAAACACTCCACAAATTGCTACAACTTTTAAAAATAAAAATATATTATCTGGAGCCTGACTAAAAAACTTGCATAAATCTTCTTCCGTAAAAACCAAAGATTTTTTAGCTTCTTGACCTTTGCCCACTCCTTTCATAAAGGCATGGAGCTTGTGATAAGATGCTAAATCGATTCTGTTTTTAACCCTTAGCATAGCTTGCAGTTTGGAATGAATGCACCAAAGTGACGAAGCTTTATAAATTCTGGACATTTCCAATATATACGTTAACATTACTGATTCATCAATATGTTCAGTCTGTTTCTGCTCCATCCATAATAATAATTTTTCGTACTCTTTATAATATAAATGCTTGGACTTTGCAGGTATTAAACTTAATTCAGCTTCAGCAGCTAGTTTTTGAATTTCTGTCGACATTATTAATACAACAATGATGTTTAATAATTAAGTGAAATGTCAAATGACATAATATAGAGACACATGTCACTCGTAACGTTAAAGCCACTCCGCTTCGCGTCGTGGCTTTAAACTCGTTACTCGTGCTTTAAAAGCTTGATTATGCTCTAGTGTCATAATATACTAATTGTGATCGTTTGGTGAATTTGTGAAAAGCTATTGGAAATGTGTACACAAAGTATAAATAAGAGAAAAAAACGTATTTCTGAGTGATCGTTGTATCTGTTAACGATTGTGGCCATGGATATTCAATATGAGTACATTCAGGAGTACGCCAATGGAAAATTTTACATGCCAGATGAATTCTATCGACAATACATCTCTGAAATGCTATGGAAATGTGTGATATGCCTGCAATGTGATCGACTTGGAGCCATGCGGTTTTGTTCCAAAATTTAAGTCGCAATTGAATTAATTCAGAATTTCATGGGTACCAAATGATCTTAAATTGGAATTGAAATAGAAATAAAATAACGACATTTTTTTATTTCTGTTCCAATTTATTTCGCTACAAGAGCAAATGTCGTTTGACAGGTGATACAAAATAACTACATTCGTTGAAGAGATCGGGAAACAACATAGAGTAAAAACAAATGTATTTTTCAGATTTTCTCCAGATCTTCTAGATTCTTTTCCAATTGAAAACATACAATTGAGTCATTTCCATCCCGGAAGCATAACGAACAAAACAAAAAAAAATAATCAACGAAATATGTAGTTCCTATCGTCGAGGATAGTCATGATTTTTGTAGTTTGTCCGAATTTTCCGACTTTCCTTTATAATTGTCCCGATTTGTTTCCTGAAAACATTTCCATGACCATAAGGAAAAAAACAAAAGAAAAATTACGCATACACAAATCCTATGGAAAAACAATTTCAGTTTTTCCCGAATTTTCCAATTTCCAGGCAACTTTTCTAATTTTTCTTTCAAAAACCTGGCTCGAACTATTACGAACATTAAAAAAAAACATATCAGTCCAACCATTATCAAGTAATGCGCCTGCAAACGAACAACATTTAATTTTTATTTATATAGATATGAAGTTGAACAAAAATATGTAGGCATTATATTATTTTTATGTAGTTGTGTATTGCTTTCAGAGCACAAGATGATCTATAAACATAAAAAAATTATATTGTATTCATTTTAACTAATATTCCATGGTATTAATTATTTATAAATGATCGAATTAATATTTACAACCTCCGTGGTCGTAAATGCCAACCGTTAAAAATGAATCATTTCAATTAGAGACTGTAGTAGAAAATACTTTAAATTCCCTAAAGATACAGTAGGTGACCAATAAATTAAAAACTTTCCACAACAAAAATCTAAAGACTAAATGTTTTCTTAGAAGCGTTTCTTATTTATTACTATTGAGTTTCAACAAGTATCTCCCGCATCAATCAATTAATATTTATTTAAGTAAGATATATCTATATAGCCCAACATATCGATAAAAATCAATCAATTGTTGTTCTGTGACCTATATAGGTATAGAGGAAACGCGTTACATTCAATTGTACGTCATACTAGATCCATGACGACTCGTCTTGTTTATGTCGCCGGATCTATTTTTATTTCTGTCAGTGACATTTATATAGCAAAAAAAAAAAAGAAACACAATAAAATTATTTTCTTTTTTATTCACTTATTTACATATTTATTCACATTAAATTTAACAGATGATTATAGAAAAGTTTGTAAAAAGTTAAAGAAAGCAATTTGTTAATGATATACATTGCATTTATTTATTTCAAAATTTACAGCATTACTTCAGTGACAAAATTTCCTGCTTATAAGCAACAATATGTTTTTTTTAATTCTCCCAGTCACATTCGTCAGTATCAGAATCTTCATTTAGATTTATTATCAATTCTGTATCGTTTCTACCAAACCCAAACTCTCGTTGCCACCATTTCTTTATATCAATATGATTTATCTGCCAACACCGAATTGAACACCGAATATGTGTTTATTTGCCATGAATGCGTATACTATGACCAATTTATACATTTTCTATTTAAACTAATGAAAGAAAAGCCCTCAAATATAATTTAACAAAGTAACTTTATTAGTTTCTCTAATACAGTTATGACAACATGTAAACGTCATCAATAACGTACAATTGAATATAACGCGTCTTCTCTATACCTGCATATTTCTTTATATGTTATTTTTGCTGATTTTTTTATAGGTTGCTACGATAAGTATTGATTCTCACAATCCTAGTGCAAGAACATGTTTAGTTCCTAATGGTGAACAAGAATTAGAGGAATCTAAAGCGTTTTGCGAGAAATCATCAAGATTGGACTGTTAATGAGTGGAAGATGGTTTTATTTTCAAACAAAACGAGGATTAGCCTTAAATTTCCTGATGGACGTGAGCGCGTCTGGCGAAGGCCAGGAGAGAGATTTGCTAGTTGCACTATCTCTCCAAGAGTCCCGTTTGGTGGTGGCTCTGTAATGTTTTGGGGAGGCATATTGCAGTGATCTTGAATAAATAATAATATGTAAATAAATGGTTTTCAGATCACTTGCAATTTTATGTTTAGTTAAATAAGATTTTCTTTTGTGTGCGTTCATATTATATACATAAGTGCTTAATAAAGGTAAGAATTTGTCTTAATTTATATTTATTCATATTTATATCTATATGTACATTGGTATTTATTTATTTAAGTTAACAAACTCCTCATGAGTAATAATAAATTAGGTAATGTAAACGTGATCTGTATAAATTAAGTAACAGAATAAATAAATTTTACATAAGTAAACAATCAATAGGGATAACTTGGAGTACATGTAATTGGTAACCAGGTTATATAGGGAATGGAATCTGTTATAGGCCAGAAAAGCAGATGAATGTATTCCCGGACGTGAGGGATTCGCCCGACTTCAGTGCCTCGGTGCGTCGAGCCTTTTCTATCTTGGGCCGGGATAGTTTGACGCTCGGGGTACCATGTCGCAAGGCTCGACGGAGGCAGCGGGTCATGCTGTTAGATGGATCCGTCATTCGCGTATCGAACGAGACGGCGTGCAGGATGGCTGCGGAAGGCATGATCCGGCCTGTCAAACAATGTTAAGGGGCCTCCGTCGAGGCCGAAGAGGGTAGCAGAATAAAATAACTTTGAGTTCAAGTAATGCTTCACTTAATTTCACTTTGTACTCTTGGATGTCTATGTCTGTACTCGTGTATATGTGTGTTTCTTGATTGTCCTAGTCTAATCTGTATGATGATCAAATAACTGATACAACATTTATACTTCAATTTAAGATGTCAATCACCAGGAACGATAAGCTGGGTGAACGCATATGATAATCCACCTGTCAACAATACATCATCGTTAGAAATTGAAAAGGTGAAAGGGGTTCATGATAAATTTAACCAACGTATACCGACGATCATGAATGTTTTCCCTTTATTTCCGAATGTGAGCAAGGCAAAGAAAATACGAATAAAACTTCCCAACAATGTGAGGAGATGGTTCAAGAATGAAGTGAACAACAATCAAGAAATTTACAACATAATAAGAATGTGGCAATGAACTTTAAGTTGTATTTAAAAGTTGTAAATAGTGTTATTTACTTACCAGGTCAATGTTTGATAGATAGCATTCTGTGTATTATATCTGTATTTCACTATTGCTCACATTGATATCAATTTTAACTTTTTACAAATAACAAATGCAGACGTATCACTCCAAGTTTTATTTAAATTAATTTTTACTTTATTCATATTTACCATGATATGTATAAATATTCACTATATTGATAATTTATGAAAACTTCATTTTATTTAAGTAAAATAATAAAAGAATCTTAATAAATTTTTATAAGGTTATAATTTTAAGACGTATTAAATGTTACGGGTAAAGGATCGAGCAGGTGTTTCTCGCACAAACACGTCTGGCTTTGGCAGGGATCGACCGGGTGGACCGGCACAAAAAGTATTGTTTATCAGGTGCATGGCTGAATCATAAAAGTATAGACGGATTTATAGTCACATGTTTGTTTACCTTTTTCAAGGATCATATATGCGCTGTTTCCCCATGCGACCGATAATAGCAGCACCGTCGATTTACAATTTTGGAAGTGGATTCGTGTTTAACGAAAGTTGCCGTATGTTTTTATAAAGAGATTTACGAATAAAAGCGCGGACAGATAAAATTTCCGGGATTGCTGGTGAAAACCGCAATATTAGCAGGTCTAAAAGTAGGTGATGAACCACTTCCTCCCTCCTCTTTAATAGGATTATTTTAAAATCCGGACTTAGAATAAATTTTTGAGATTTTCAATACTTATAAAATTTTTACAAGATTCTACACTTATAGTAATTTTATATTTTAACATGCAGCACGTATTACATTAAATGTCTAGATGTATTTGAATAACTACTTATGTATGAAATACTTTTATTTTATGAACTCGGTTTTTGAATTTATTTAATTTCATTTTATTTTCTTCTTTCTAGAGAGTTTTGTTTTGCATGTAGGGTACTATGCCGTACGTTATGACAAAACCTTCTAGCATTTGTAATGATAACTTTGAATAGCATAATCATTTTCTTTTCCGTATAATTTATTTTTCTTTTAAATATATTCATCCTACTAAAGATATTTGAAATTAATAATTTTGTTTTATGTGTATATAGGTTATATATTAAGTGAATAAAATTTTCATTGAGAATTAATTATGGAAGAGTTTAATACGATGTATGAAGAGTTAAGGTGATTAAACAATATTTGTTATAAATGTGTGTATAGTGGCGTCTCAAAATTCTTTATTTGTAGTGGTGTTTTTGTATTGGAATTTCGTGAAAAAGGTAAAGTTTATTTTCTTTTAATGTATATATATTATTTCTTTTGATATGAGAATTAAGTATGTTTTGTTGTATTTGGGTGTTCAATATTAACGTGTTGAATAATACATCAGGGATGTGTGAAATGAATTATGTCATTATTTAATTCATAGCATGGAGTCCTGGTGAATTTGAAATACACGAATTGGTCTTGGTGGTACTGCGTTTGGGAGCGAGAAAAGGCACCAGGCAGAACTAATCAGGGCTGAGTTAATTTATTGAATACGTAGATACATTATTTTATTTCATTTTATTTATTCAATTTAAAAATTTATATATTCCTTAAGGAGTGTGCGCATTGTGATGTATGTTCGGGTTGCGTCCGACGAGCTGAAAATGACATGCTCGTAGGGTGGAACTTTGGGATACTCATCTGTGTGAATTTGTTATCTGATGGTACTGTGTTGGGAGCGAGAAAAGGCGCCGGACAGGACTAATTAGGGCAAAGCCACTTCCTTAATGTCTATATTTTGTTATCAAATAGTAGACCGCACAATTTTTTTTTTTATTACATTCCAGTACAATTCATCACGGGTAATTTTTTTCATTTTGATTGTTTACATGTATCTATGACAAATATTAATAATAATAATCACGTTCACATTTTAGATATAAGCTGGCACGACATGATGATTTCATTTATTCTTTATTTCTTGTAATATTTTATTGTTTATGATGTATAAATTTGAATTATGACTGAATATTGATTTTAGATGTGTAAATATTTGTAGATTAAAACTTTTGAATTCATTTAAAATTATTTTATTTTAATAAATTAGATGTTAAGATTTATTTTGTATTTTATTTCTTTACCTGACCTGGATATGATTAAAGAGAAGGAGAATCAAGTCATATTTTCTGCCCCTGAGAGAACTATTTATTTTCAAACTGAGCTAGTTACATGTAGAATGTTTTGCTTAACCTACCTTTCAGCAGAAAGTTCACCGTATCATAGTCTAGCATAAGGCCTAGCACTAGGATGCGTGCTTGACTCTCAGTTACGCATAAATTAAGTAAAATAAATTTATTTTATATATCTATAAATTTGTAAGAGTCACAGCATATATATGGCACCCAACGTAGTGGGGCAAAACTTCTACATTTTAAACTGTTTAAATAAAAATTAATTGATTATTTAATATTCAGAAGCTGTGTAATTAAAGGGAGGTACTTTCACCTTTAAGTGCATCTGAATAATTAATAAATATAATTCACAAATAAAATTTTGTCAAGTTTTGATTTATTTTTCTCCACAAATAAGTCTCTTTAAGTGCCAGGACAGATAAAGTAAATATGTCTGAGTATAAAGGTGAGGGTGAAAATCCTGAAAGTGGTATGGATACCAAATATTTATTTGAAACATACAGGGAACCACAAGGTATTTCCTCTGTGACAGATTCAGAAAAGACTCTACCTCTTGATGAGGATGAAAATATAACTGAAGATGTAAAAATTGAAACGAAAGAAATGCCAGGCAGAGATAGATTTGATATTTTATTTGAAAAACTTTTCTGTAAGTTGGAATGTGACAAGATAGAAATGAAAGAAGATATAAATAAGAAGTTAGATGAAAATAAAACTGAAATGAATAAAAAGTTAGATGAGAATAAAATAGAAATGAAAATTGAAATGAATGAGAAGTTTAAAGAAAATAAAGAAGAGATGTATAGAAATAAAATGGAGATACAAGCCGTAGTAAAGTCGATGAATGAGAAAATTGATGAAAGAATTAAAGCTTGTAGAATGGAAATGTCTGCAATGAACAATAAAATAAATGAAGATATGAAACAAAGTGTTACACAGATCAATGAAAAAATTGAAGCAAATGAAAAGAAGTGTAAGAATAGCAGTGAATTCTTGATAGACGAAATGAATCAGAGGGCCAGGGTAACAAAAGAAAATTTTAAACATGTAGAAGAAAGGATTGGAGGACAAGATGAAAAAATACAATTCTTGGAACTGAAGGTGGACAGTAGTGCCATGTCAGTTCAGAAAGATGTTCAAAATTTAACAAACAAGTTTGAGGACTGTAGAGTTAAATATGGTGCATGCACAGACTCTCTTTTAAAGCTACAGGATATGACATTAAATTGTCAAGATACAATTAAGAATTTGAAAACGAGAGTTGAACAAGGTACAATTACACCTTGTGTTGTACCGCAACAGATATCAATTGGTACGGAAAATATACCAAAATTTTCTGGGTATAATAAAGACAACCCAATGGCATTTCTTAAAACTATAAAGACATATATTCGTGGTATTAATGATGATATGTCAAAATTACATTTCATGAGAGGGTGTCTTAGAGATTATGCGTTATTATGGTACGATATGGTAATTGATGAGGTACAGACGTACGAAGAATTAGAGAACATGTTTATTAGACAGTACTGGGGACAAACTCAGCAAAGACGCATCAGACATGACCTTACCTTTGGCAAATATCGTTCTATCACGTCTAGGGAGAACTACGTTATTCGGAAATATTCTTTCTTGAAACATATACAACCTGTGATCCAGGAGTGTGACATTGTTACCCAATTAGCTAATCATTTTGAGCATGAGGTAGTACAAGCAGTTGCTTTACAGGGTATAGACACCGTTGAGCAACTCTTGGAATTGGTAAAGCGTCTGGACGACGTGGAAGATAGGAGTGTACCTCAGAATAAAAATGGGTATAAAACAGGTAACAATGGTAACTATTATAATCCTCAGCAAAGATATAATGGTAATAACCACAATCACCAACAAAGGTACAATGGTAATCGGTATCAGAATAATAGTTACCAGGGAGGAAGGGTGGAGAATGGTAACAACAAGAACATGGGTAATAATAGTAGTAGTAGTAATAATAATAATAATTGGAGACAGGAGGGTCATGTAACAAGAAAATATGGAAAAAATGAAACAGAAGATACCCGAGGACTTAATAACATAATTATAGAAAATAAAGAAAATAAAACAGAAGCTGTAACGAAAGATGTATCAAAAGGAGCGATAAAGAAGGAGATAAGAGGTGCAACTCCGGTAGAAAACGGATGGTTACACAACTCAGTAGGAGGTGCTACATCTCTGGATTTTTAGTAGAACCAATCAGAAAGGAAGAGGATTCTCAAAGGGTGACCGACTTTGAGAATATTAAAAAAATAACCACAGAGCTACCAGTAGTAAAAATAAACATAGGCCAAATAGAGGTAGATGCATTAATTGATACAGGTGCGCAATTGTCTCTTTTAGATAGTAGTTTAGTAGATAAGCAACTAGAAAATTCAGGTCATTATAGGTCCATTAAAAAAATAAATTTATTTACTGCCACAAAAAAATTAGTAATAGCTATAGATAAGATATTTTACGTAAATGTAAGAATAGGTAATTTAGAATTTTTAACTGAATTTGTTATTGTACCTAATTTAAATTATAATTGTATACTTGGAATGGATTTTTTGACTCAGTATAGTACAAAATTAAACATGGAAGATAAAACTTTTCACATAAAAAGGGCAATTATATCATGGAATAAAGATCTGCAGGAAGATGAAATTGTAGTTAATAATTTAAGTAGTAAAGTGTATGATGAGGATTTCGATTTACATCCTGAAAATATTAGTTTAAAAAACGAGGAAAGGAATGCACGCCAGGTGGATACTCTTCAAAAAGGAGAGGCCACATTTGCCACGGGTGACATAAATAATAAATGTACACACCATGTGGAGGGTCTTCAAAAGAAAGACGCCACGAAATATATGGGTGACATAATAAATAAATGTTCACACCGGGAAATAAATATGGGTGACATTAACTTGAATTGTAATGAGCTATATGTAAGTGAGGTAAAAAATCTTCTTGCAGTACATACAAAATTATTTGATAATAGCCCAGGTCTAGCGAAAGGTTATGAACATAAATTAGAAGTTGATGAGAGTCAGCCGTTTAAAGTAAGAAATTATCCAATTCCATATAAGTATCAACAACAGGTAAAAATAGAAATAAAGAACGTGTTAAGGGATGGTGTAATAGAACGATCAGAGTCTAGTTTCATTAATCCCATTGTGGTAGTAGTTAAAAAAAGTGAAGATGACCGAAAAGAGATGAAACTACGTTTGTGCCTTGACGCTAGAATGCTCAATAGTCGCACCAAAGCACAGTTTGAAGCCCCACAGAGCATAGAAACTTTATTGGCAAAATGTACGAATGCTAAGTGGTTTACAAAATTGGATTTAAAGAGCTCTTTCTGGTTGGTACCTTTACACAAGGATTCTAGAAAATATTGCTCGTTTTTAATGAATTCTCTAGTATATTCCTTTAAGGTTGTACCTTTCGGTTTATCAACGGCCACAGCTGCATTAGTAAGGGCCATGCAACAAATACTGGATCCATATGAGGAATATGTATCGCATTATGTAGATGATATTTTAATATTTAATGTAGATTTAGAGAGTCATTTAAAAGCTGTTAAAATTATTTTAAGTACATTAGAAAAAAAATGGTCTAAAAATTAATTTGGAGAAATGTGAATTTGTTAAGAATAGGGTTAGTTACTTAGGGTATATGATAGATGGTAAGACTGTATCAATAGAGGAAAAGAAGTTGGAAGCAGTAAGAAATTACCCAAGACCCAAAAATATAAAGATGTTAAGGGGATTTTTAGGTATAGTGAATTATTATAAGCACTTTATTCCTAAGATATCAGATAAGACTGTAACTCTTTTTAAAATGATAAAGAAGGGTGTAAAATTTAAATGGACTCCTGAAAGAATAGAAGCTTTTGAGGGAATCAAGCAGGAATTTTATAGGGCGTTAGTTTTAAATCTGCCTCGATTTGAGGAAGAATTTATTTTACGGTGTGATGCTTCAGATCATGCCATTGCCGCTGAACTTCTCCAAGTCAGAGATGGTAAAGAGATACCAATCTGCTTTATTTCAAGGATATTAAAGGGGTACGAGAGTCATTATACGGTTTCAGAGAAAGAACTATTGTCAGTGGTACATGGGGTCTCTAAGCTCAAGTACTATTTGATGGGAAATTTCTTTACAATAGAAACTGATCATTTATCTTTGATTTTCTTAATGAAAACTAGGTTTTCTAATGCACGACTATATAGATGGTCTTTATTTTTAAGTGAATATAATTTCAAAATTAGACATAGAAAAGGAAAAGACAATATTGTTGCAGATGCATTTAGCAGAGCCTTTGGTCATAGTAAGCAATCAGGATCATATCAGATCAATGCTTATAATTTTGAAGTAGCTCCTGAGTTATATAGTAGAGAAAACATAGAACGTAGTCAAGGAGAAGGTGATGTGCAGGACATAAAAAGAAAGGCACTTCAAGAACCCAATTACAGAGGATTTAGAGTAATAGATAATATTTTATATAAAAGAATAGGGGACAATGATTTGTTAGTATTGGGAAGTGAATTGGCAAAGAATATTATGTTAGATATTCATAGGAGGTTGGGACACCCTGGAAATAGAAAGACATTCTTAGTTTTTAGGGAGCAATTTTATGCTAAACAAGACAAACGTCTAGTTGAAAGATGGAATAAACAATGTGAACTATGTTTATTAGGTAAATATAAAAATCGTGTAAATAAAAATGTTGTACATAGTATTAGGGTAGAAAATAAGTTAGATTTAGTTGCGGCAGATTTCCTAGGTAATTTAATACCTGGACATTTGGGATATAGGAATGTATTTGTGATGGTAGATATTTTTACGAAATATGTGAAACTTTATCCTACCAGAAAATATAATACCGACATAGCGGTAATTTGCATTAATCAATTTATAGAAGAAATAGGTCAATTTCAAAGACTTTTAGTAGATAATGCTAGTTATTTCAATAATGATCGCTTCATACAAGAATTAAATTATATGAATGTGCAAGTAAATTTTTCTTCAGTGAGACATCCTGAAGGGAACCCTTGCGAGAGATACATACAAGAAGTTATAAAACACTTGAGAATGCGAACTCATGAGAATCATGTGGGCTGGGTGAGGCATTTGACGGAAGTTGAAAATACAATGAACTTTTTACCCAGTGTGACCACTAATCTTAGCCCATATCTACTGATGTTCGGTAGATATCCACCACGTCCATGGAGACAAGAAACTCCTCCTGTGGAAAATTTAGAAGAGGTAATAGACCGTGGACGAGAGCGACAACGTGCAAGAGCTCAAAAATACACCGGGGAAGAAAATGCGCGGATTAAAGATCGCAAAGTTTTTAATAGGGAGGATATGATAATAATAAGAAATTATCGATTAGGTCGGAGAGACAATAATAAGTGTGCTAAATTGGACCTTCCTTACGATGGACCTTATCGTGTAGGTAGAGCGATAAATGACACAACCTATGAGGTAACAGAGGTGGATAATGAGCGCGTCAAAGGCAGACTTCATGTCTCAAAATTATATGATTATGATCTCGAAGATAATGCAGGAATAAATTGAATTTATTCACAGATATTTATGTTTAATGTAAAATATATGATAAGCTATCTATAAGTATATTAATTGGTATTTATGGGAAATCTTGAATTTATACCTTTGACATTAGCGATTCTCGCTTATAAATTACAGATATTCCCATAGGGATATTTATGCAGTGATCTTGAATAAATAATAATATGTAAATAAATGGTTTTCAGATCACTTGCAATTTTATGCTTAGTTAAATAAGATTTTCTTTTGTGTGCGTTCATATTATATACATAAGTGCTTAATAAAGGTAAGAATTTGTCTTAATTTATATTTATTCATATTTATATCTATATGTACATTGGTATTTATTTATTTAAGTTAACAAACTCCTCATGAGTAATAATAAATTAGGTAATGTAAACGTGATCTGTATAAATTAAGTAACAGAATAAATAAATTTTACATAAGTAAACAATCAATAGGGATAACTTGGAGTACATGTAATTGGTAACCAGGTTATATAGGGAATGGAATCTGTTATAGGCCAGAAAAGCAGATGAATGTATTCCCGGACGTGAGGGATTCGCCCGACTTCAGTGCCTCGGTGCGTCGAGCCTTTTCTATCTTGGGCCGGGATAGTTTGACGCTCGGGGTACCATGTCGCAAGGCTCGACGGAGGCAGCGGGTCATGCTGTTAGATGGATCCGTCATTCGCGTATCGAACGAGACGGCGTGCAGGATGGCTGCGGAAGGCATGATCCGGCCTGTCAAACAATGTTAAGGGGCCTCCGTCGAGGCCGAAGAGGGTAGCAGAATAAAATAACTTTGAGTTCAAGTAATGCTTCACTTAATTTCACTTTGTACTCTTGGATGTCTATGTCTGTACTCGTGTATATGTGTGTTTCTTGATTGTCCTAGTATAATCTGTATGATGATCAAATAACTGATACAACATTTATACTTCAATTTAAGATGTCAATCACCAGGAACGATAAGCTGGGTGAACGCATATGATAATCCACCTGTCAACAATACATCATCGTTAGAAATTGAAAAGGTGAAAGGGGTTCATGATAAATTTAACCAACGTATACCGACGATCATGAATGTTTTCCCTTTATTTCCGAATGTGAGCAAGGCAAAGAAAATACGAATAAAACTTCCCAACAATGTGAGGAGATGGTTCAAGAATGAAGTGAACAACAATCAAGAAATTTACAACATAATAAGAATGTGGCAATGAACTTTAAGTTGTATTTAAAAGTTGTAAATAGTGTTATTTACTTACCAGGTCAATGTTTGATAGATAGCATTCTGTGTATTATATCTGTATTTCACTATTGCTCACATTGATATCAATTTTAACTTTTTACAAATAACAAATGCAGACGTATCACTCCAAGTTTTATTTAAATTAATTTTTACTTTATTCATATTTACCATGATATGTATAAATATTCACTATATTGATAATTTATGAAAACTTCATTTTATTTAAGTAAAATAATAAAAGAATCTTAATAAATTTTTATAAGGTTATAATTTTAAGACGTATTAAATGTTACGGGTAAAGGATCGAGCAGGTGTTTCTCGCACAAACACGTCTGGCTTTGGCAGGGATCGACCGGGTGGACCGGCACAAAAAGTATTGTTTATCAGGTGCATGGCTGAATCATAAAAGTATAGACGGATTTATAGTCACATGTTTGTTTACCTTTTTCAAGGATCATATATGCGCTGTTTCCCCATGCGACCGATAATAGCAGCACCGTCGATTTACAATTTTGGAAGTGGATTCGTGTTTAACGAAAGTTGCCGTATGTTTTTATAAAGAGATTTACGAATAAAAGCGCGGACAGATAAAATTTCCGGGATTGCTGGTGAAAACCGCAATATTAGCAGGTCTAAAAGTAGGTGATGAACCACTTCCTCCCTCCTCTTTAATAGGATTATTTTAAAATCCGGACTTAGAATAAATTTTTGAGATTTTCAATACTTATAAAATTTTTACAAGATTCTACACTTATAGTAATTTTATATTTTAACATGCAGCACGTATTACATTAAATGTCTAGATGTATTTGAATAACTACTTATGTATGAAATACTTTTATTTTATGAACTCGGTTTTTGAATTTATTTAATTTCATTTTATTTTCTTCTTTCTAGAGAGTTTTGTTTTGCATGTAGGGTACTATGCCGTACGTTATGACAAAACCTTCTAGCATTTGTAATGATAACTTTGAATAGCATAATCATTTTCTTTTCCGTATAATTTATTTTTCTTTTAAATATATTCATCCTACTAAAGATATTTGAAATTAATAATTTTGTTTTATGTGTATATAGGTTATATATTAAGTGAATAAAATTTTCATTGAGAATTAATTATGGAAGAGTTTAATACGATGTATGAAGAGTTAAGGTGATTAAACAATATTTGTTATAAATGTGTGTATAGTGGCGTCTCAAAATTCTTTATTTGTAGTGGTGTTTTTGTATTGGAATTTCGTGAAAAAGGTAAAGTTTATTTTCTTTTAATGTATATATATTATTTCTTTTGATATGAGAATTAAGTATGTTTTGTTGTATTTGGGTGTTCAATATTAACGTGTTGAATAATACATCAGGGATGTGTGAAATGAATTATGTCATTATTTAATTCATAGCATGGAGTCCTGGTGAATTTGAAATACACGAATTGGTCTTGGTGGTACTGCGTTTGGGAGCGAGAAAAGGCACCAGGCAGAACTAATCAGGGCTGAGTTAATTTATTGAATACGTAGATACATTATTTTATTTCATTTTATTTATTCAATTTAAAAATTTATATATTCCTTAAGGAGTGTGCGCATTGTGATGTATGTTCGGGTTGCGTCCGACGAGCTGAAAATGACATGCTCGTAGGGTGGAACTTTGGGATACTCATCTGTGTGAATTTGTTATCTGATGGTACTGTGTTGGGAGCGAGAAAAGGCGCCGGACAGGACTAATTAGGGCAAAGCCACTTCCTTAATGTCTATATTTTGTTATCAAATAGTAGACCGCACAATTTTTTTTTTTTATTACATTCCAGTACAATTCATCACGGGTAATTTTTTTCATTTTGATTGTTTACATGTATCTATGACAAATATTAATAATAATAATCACGTTCACATTTTAGATATAAGCTGGCACGACATGATGATTTCATTTATTCTTTATTTCTTGTAATATTTTATTGTTTATGATGTATAAATTTGAATTATGACTGAATATTGATTTTAGATGTGTAAATATTTGTAGATTAAAACTTTTGAATTCATTTAAAATTATTTTATTTTAATAAATTAGATGTTAAGATTTATTTTGTATTTTATTTCTTAACCTGACCTGGATATGATTAAAGAGAAGGAGAATCAAGTCATATTTTCTGCCCCTGAGAGAACTATTTATTTTCAAACTGAGCTAGTTACATGTAGAATGTTTTGCTTAACCTACCTTTCAGCAGAAAGTTCACCGTATCATAGTCTAGCATAAGGCCTAGCACTAGGATGCGTGCTTGACTCTCAGTTACGCATAAATTAAGTAAAATAAATTTATTTTATATATCTATAAATTTGTAAGAGTCACAGCAATATGTTTCGATGGCCGCACAGAGTTGGTCCCTATACATGTAAGTCAATGAATGCAGATTATTATCTTGAACACATAGTTGTTGCCTATGTAATGCCATTTTCTCCTTTTGTGGTGCCGAATTTATTGTTTATGCAGGATAATACTCGTTCTCATGTGGCTGGGCGAGTTATTCACTACTTAAATGCTATTGCTATTCCGTTCATAGAATGGCCAGCCAATAGCCCTGGCATGAACCCAATAGAGCATACAGGATGTCCCAGAAATAAAAAGACGGAGTAGCAGAAATCGGAAGGTAGATTGTGTAAAAACGTACCCTCAAAATATCAAGTCTTTATTCGTGCGCAGACGGCAGAAAAAAATAATAAAGAATTCAATTGGCCTTACGCTGACCCTGGACTAAATATCCACCTGCTTCACTTTCACAATCGGACCACCATATTACTTGTGTTAAAAAAAAAGAGAGGAGGTATAGATATTTCATAATAAATATCAAACCATTAATTACTTTAGTTTTACACCTGCTAGAAAAAAATAATTGCATTATTGATATTTACTGTAATAAAGGCTAGAAAAACTAGGATTTATTGAATATTCTAAAATAATAAAAATCAGCTGTTTCCGACTACAAACACATTAAAGAGCAACAACCTTAATATTTTAAAAATAAAAACAATCTTTTATTGTCTGCAATAAAGTGGGTCGCCCCGCATCGGGCAAAAAATATGTTTTATTATGAATGAGTACGATTTAACGTATTTTCCCCGTTTTATACAAATAAAAGCGTATTTTTCTATGAATGCGTGTTCGTTTCTATTTACAAATGAGCATTCTTACGTGTATTTATAACCATACATTCTGTGCCAGGTCCGTAATGTAATTTTTTTATCTAAAAAACAACATAGAAAATTAAATTTTAATTTATTCGTTATTGCGGTATATTTGGGCCTGTCTCTGTTCGGACTTTATATACCTGCTACTCCGTCTTTTTATTTCTGGGACACCTGTATATGAGACAATATTAAAAAAAAGAGTCCGACGTTCGACTCCACCTGCCAACCACAATCAACTGCTAGACACAGCAATTCAAGAATGGAAAAATACTCCTCAAGAAGTCGTTCAAAATTTGATCTCCAGTACGCATGGAAGCAGTAATTAGAAGTAGAGGAGGACATACACGATATTAGAATAGCTCTATGTCCATAAATTCGATTGTGTTCATTTGCTTTTTGTTTACATGTTTGCGTTGTTTTCAAGGAAAAAAATGAGGTGTGGCCACCACACTACTTTCTTATACGTATGAGCGTTTCAAACTATACAATTTTAAGAATTTTTTTTTACAAAACTTATTCAAAATCTTGTTCTAAGTACTTTCATTCTCTTAATAAATCGTTATAGAATGCATACTTTGCAAGATATTCGAAAAAAAGTGCTACTCGCTAAGAATAAAAGTGCTACTTCCGGTCCGAATTTTGAAATTTCATATATACAAAAAATATTGCAAATCCAATTCTAAATACTTTTGTACTCTTAATAAATATATACAGAATGCATAATTTACGACATATTTGCAAAAAATCGTTATTCGGTGAGAGTAAAAGTGTTACTTCCGGTCCAAATTTTGAAATTTTTTTTTATACAAAAGATATTTAAAATTATGTTCTAAATTCTTTTATACTCATAAAGTACCCGTCTAAAAAGCATGACTTGCAAAATATTGGCAAAAAACTGATTTTCGATAAGAATAAAAAAACCTACTTCCGGTAGTAATTTCGAAAAACCTTTTAAATAAAATGGTTCTCAATTTTAATTTTAAGTACATATGAATTCATTATAAATTTGTTTAAACTTAGTAGTTGACGAAATATTTGCAAAATTCGATTTTTTCACTAAAGTAAAGTACTACTTCCGGTCTACCGATTTTACTGAAAAACTAATCAGATCTCAAGAGGCAGATTATACACGTAAATACAAAATTTGGAATTGATATCTACAGCGGTGTGACCGCTATCGTGATCACACACACACAGACACACAGGCACACACAAACACACAGTATTTTTGAGATATTTTTGTATTATCAATAAATTTGTTTCAGTATCACTCAAGTTTGTCGCACTTTGCCTTTTATTCATATTACAAATTTTAAATGTGAAATATGCTCAAAAAGTAAATTTATACTCTTTTGTAGAAAATGGCGTTAATATTATTAGAATAAAATAGAGCTGCAAATGTGTAATTTAAATCAAATGCACTAGCATATAATAATGTCGTAAATGGCAAAGGGGGTCGGGTGACCCCTCATTTGAAAGGTATTTGGAAAGTATTTTCAAAATTTATGTTTTTTTTAAATCTCCCTCATTTGTTGAAAAAAAGAAATGCCGAATTTCAAGGTCAGCGAATAAAGAAAAAACTACTAAAATTGAAAAAAGACAAATAATCCTGAACATATCACTGTGATTTTACATCAAATGTACAAAATGAGCGCCCCCAACCATTTGGCAATATAACAACAGGTTGCAAAACAATGAATTAATTATCCTAATCGTCAAATTCGGCGTTTTTTTACCAAATGAAGGATATTTAAAAAAAAAAAAATTTTGAAAAGACTTTCCAAATACCTTTCAAATGAGGGGTCACTCGACGCCCTTTGCCATTTAAAATTTTGACTTGAATGAGACACGCACTCTATACATACAGCTTCTAGCATGCGTATTTCATATCCTTTTGTTAAATCTGTAAAAACCTTTAAAAGACTTGCTTGTTCCATATCTTTTAATAAATCTAGAATAATAAAATCTTGTTTATTCTTTAAGGATATTGAAATTCCCGGAGAAGAATCCTGTTAAAAACAATAAATAAACAATTGACAGAACAGAACTAGTGGATATAAATATGATTCAGAGCGATACCCGTGACTAACATTCTAAATTATTATATAAACTAGTTTATGATCGTAATAGACGTCATATAAGAGGATATGAATGACGTTTTGCTAATGCAGTCGTCACATTAGCATATTTTTCATCATGAAATGTATTAAATTAAGAATCTTGAACAACAGATTACACGCTGGTATAACAAAAATGTACAAATATAAGTAAATAATGTCTAAATTTCTTTTCTTTTGTATCTGAGCATATATTTAGTTATGCATATTAAACAAGTCGATGACATAACGATTTATACCATCACATGTTGTGTAGCCATGTACGACATTATATAAACCTGGAATTTCCAATATACACCTTTTTTCTTCTTACATTGTTTTTCATCCCATAGGTAAAGAGACGTCTGGAACCTTTGACAACTAATATGATTGATTAGATAAAATAATAAAACGCAAAATCAATTATGATTGTACAATGCAACTTTTGTAGAGAAATATGCTCTTGTAAAGTCATCAACAACGCTTCTGTGAGAACATACAGTCATCGTCAATTGAAAAGAACAATTTTATTCAAGGAAGAGCTTCTTGGCAGTGGCGCGGCTTTCTTGATCAATCAAGTGAAACACTGATTCACCTTAAATTTCTGTTCAATTAGTGAATATTTTATTTCATGTTTCTTAAAATTTTCGCTCGCTAAATAAACTAAAACTAATTTACTTCGTATAAGCAAAATTTATTAAATTATTTATACTAATAATATTACAATAAAAAACTATTATTAATATGTTCATATTTACATATTGTAATATTTTCATATTTTAAACGACAGTGGATCGCTCCTCCCTTCAGCAAAACGACAAACTCGACAACGTGAATCAATTTACAATTCGCCGCAACTTGATTCCCCTGTTTATGCGGTTGTCATGACAAAGACACGTAGGCCGTAAGCGAGAGGAGATCGTATTACGTCATCCTAGTGAAGCAATATAGTACGTTGCTTCACTCGTTCAGTCTGCGTCTGACATTCATGCGGTACGTGTTTGTTATGTATCTCTATCTCCAGGCATGTGTTGCATTATCGTGTAAAATGTCATTACCACTATACGATCCCGGACGTGTTTTATTGGAAAAACATTGTTCGTTGTAGCATGAAGAAGATAAAAAAGACTTTTGAAAAAGTGAAAAATCTATGCCAGATTTGAATGTTAGTAAAGTAGCAAAATAGAAAGACAAAACTCAACGTAAAATAAAACAATAAATTTATTTAAATCTTCACTATATTTACAGAAATGTAAAGGCTGTGACAGCGATGGTATAATTAATAATTATACCATCGCTGTTTGACAAAGCTACAGTGTTAGCGAAACGCGTCACAGCCTTTACATTTTTGTAAATATAGTGAAGATTTAAACAAATTTGTTGTTTTATTTTACGTTGAGTTCAATGGATCTTCACCAAGTAAAAGCCACATCTATCCAATTTTAGAAAGACAAAACTTAAAATATCGTGGTATAATCAGTATGATTGGTTGTGCGTAGTCATTATATGAAAAAAATGTGTTGTTTGCCGTGTTTAATTATTAGTGCGAAATCGGGAGTGTGGAATAAAAACGGTTTCGTGATTTTGATACATGAATAATCTGTAGAGCATATGCGTTGTACACTGGGTTTTAAGCGGTTAAAGTCTAATTTAAGTACTATTCAAGATGCTTTCGACAAAAATGATCACAACAAGAGGCTCTTAAAACACGCTTACTTTCTGAGTTATGACGTTTGATTGGTAGTCATAACTCAGTAAGTAAGCGTGTTTTAATTTATGTTATAAATAGTTATAATGTAACTATTTATAACATATAAATTCAGCCAATATACCCCCTGACTGTCAATCCCTAGTATGACTACTAGAAAATTGTCACTTATTGAATACGTATAAAATGACATCACACACTATTTTAGCGGCATATTTCAATCGTCTATATTTTCACTCATAACAATGATATTAAAATTAACTAACATATTTCTCATTAAATCAAAGTATATTTTTATTCTGTGTATGTTTTAGCAAAACTAAGTGACGGACGTTCGATATTTTGGCATTCTGTAACGATATTTTACAGACTTTGTAATAAATTTCGGAATCACTGATAATTCATTTTCATATCAGAAAAAGTAACATAAACAACGTTCCAGATGTAAGTAAATGATAACTAAAAATGTACGCGTATGTTATTGAAACTAAACGAAATCCAGTCCACACTTACGTCTAGATAATTGGGAGAAGTCGATTCAATAAACCGGTATTAAAAAAACTATTACAAAAATTACGAAGTACGTAATTAACAGTCAAAACAATGAAAAAAATGAGGTGTGGCCACCACACGACTTTCTTATACGTATGAGCGTTTCAAACTATACAATCTTAAGAATTTTTGTATACAAAACTTATTCAAAATCCTTTTCTAAGTACTATTATTCTCTTAATAAATCGCTATAGAATGCATAATTTGCAAGATATTCGAAGAAAAGTGCTCTCTTTAAGAGTAAAAGTGCTACTTCCGGTCCGAATTTTGAAATTTCATGTATACAAAAAGTATTGCAAATATAACTCTAAATACTTTTGTACTCTTAATAAATATATATAGAATGCATAATTTACGACATATTTGCCAAAAATCGCTATTCGGTAAGAGTAAAAGTGTTACTTCCGGTCCGAATTTTGAAATCTTTTTTATACAAAAGATATTGAAAACTATGTTTTAAATACTTTTATACACGTAACGTACCTGTCTAAAAAGCTTGACTTGCGAAATATTCGCAAAAAACCGATTTTCAATAAGAGTAAAAGACCTACTTCCGGTAGGAATTTCGAAAAACTTTTTAAGTAAAATTGTTCTCAATTTTAATTTTAAGTACATATGAATTCTTTATAAATTTGTATAAACTTAGTATTTGACGAAATATTGGCAAAATTCTATTTTTTCACTGAAGTAAACTGCTACTTCCGGTCTACCGATTTTACTGAAAAACTAATCAGATCTCAAGAGGGAGATTATACACGTAAATACAAAATTTGGAATTGATATCTCCAGCGGTTTGACCGCTATCGTGGTCACACACAGACACACAGACAGACAGACAGACAGACAGACAGACAGACAGACAGACACACACACAGACATTTTTTAAAAACCACTTTTTTGGTATCAGGGGACCTCAAAACGTGGACATCTGCAAAAATCTCGAGGTCGAAAATTTTCATCATCACAATACTTCCTTATACTACGTATAAGAAAGTAAAACGAAACTAACGGAAGTATGAATGAAAATTTTATTTCTCTTGCGAAATATAAGGTAAATACCTATAATAAATTTTAAAAACTCGTCACCCTTCTACCTACGCCGATGAAGAAAGGATTTTACTCATAAATTCCTTTTTTGATGGGCATTTTTTGTTGTCCTTTTCAGTAACTTTTCAAGTAAACAACAGATGTTGCAGTTCACCATATGAATAATGCTATTCAGAAATAATGTAAACAACACACAGTTGTTAACATTATTTCTTTGCTCCGTTGTAAGTTAGTCGTAGTTTAAACCGGTCATGTCCGCGTCCTAGAAATTATATATTTTCCGGCAGTAATTTGTCCAATTAAATTTACCTAATTAATTACTCAGTGCAAAGCAGAAAAATCATATTAGTCATTTCTACGTTGAGAAAAACAAATTTTAATTTTATTTAAAATTGTTTCTTGACGTTTAAAAATATGTACCTACTGAAGTTGTTATACCGGGGCTATTAACAGACATCCGATGAAAGTAATAGGATACGACATTCGGTCTTAACACATCCATAAAAAAATTCTTGAAGAAAAATTTCTAAAAAATATTGAGGCACATGCTCCAAATAACCTTCTAATTTTAGCGACAAGAAAAGTGAAATCCAAAACAGGCATAATTAATTTCTTTTTGTGCTATTTATGTTAATAGTTGCGTATTATTTTTATACCTGTAATTAATTTCGTGAGTGCCAAATCAATCAAACTGCCCACGCATATATTTCGATGATAAGCACTTGGAAACCTACTGGCGGAAATCATGTATGTAATTAAATACTGGACAAATATTTTCTTATCTAAAATAGACAAATTACCTAGTAAGTAATATTTATAATCTTTTAGTTACCTGTCTATGAAAAAACAAATTTAAATTTTACAAGCATGCAAATTTTGGAGTTTATTACGTGCTTGTAAATTCAGCAGCAATAATCGCTTGCTTAGAATACATATTACTTTAGTACTGTATTTGTCAGTTATAAAATGTTACAAGAGTTAGTGAAATGTCTAGAATTTAATTTAATTTATAAATGTTTACTATAACTTCATCGTCGTAAATTACAAGAGATTTTTCTAAATTAAAACTCATGTTCAAGTGAAATTTGAATCAAGGTTTATCTGACATTGATAGTATATAAGAGCAACTAATAGTTTAGTAAGCAACATTCGTTTTCCATTGTCACTGATTAAACACAAGAAAAGAAATTGGAATAGTTTTTATATTTCTAAACGGAGCAGTTTTCAATGTGGATACGATTTTTAATTTTTTACGTATGCAGGATTGCCAACTTGGAGGTTTCCCCCTAGATTAAGGGGACTTTTTTGAAGGGAAGGGGAAATTTGGTGGTTTTATTTTTAAGGGAATTTTTAGAGGATAATATCCCCCAAATTTCCCCCTCGCTTCAAAAAAGCCCTATATATCTAGAGGGAAAACCCTCAAGTTGGCAACGCTGTACGTATATATGCCTTGCTTGCTAACTTGTATACCAATTTACAAAACAATTACAACATTGCTAATTTTAGTAGCAGCTTTTGTCAGTCGATTATTTGGAAGAGGTTCAAGTTGTTTACATGCAGTCTTTAAAAAAACAAGTAATTAGATATAGCGTACGCAAAATTCAAGACGCGCTAATTAGTTTTGATAGGAGAGACCACTGTTCTCATAATCTTGCATGAGTACCTTCATATGAACAACGTTTGCGATGAGTTCTATGAAGGTCCAGTTCAAGAGGAACTGTACAGAACTAATTGTCATCATGTGTGAACAGTTGTAGATACTATAGTAACGTGTCTTTAATGCTTATTTAGATTAATACATGATTTTAATATAAAGTTGACAATAATTAAGATATTTTCTGTAGTAGTACAATAAGACCTCTACATGTACATACTACTTTACAAATATTTGTGGCGATTCACTAAAATTTGTATTTTCAAGCAGAATACAGTAATGTTCATTTTCGGCGAACTCGAATAAGTGAACTCTCAGTTAAAGCGAAACAATCATATAACAAACCGATTTGTAACGATATTTAGTGAGTCAACAACAAGTTGACAATGTAACTGTTACTGGTGCTGTGTTACAACTGAGAGTTAAAACATTTGGCAACAAACTGAACCTAAATTTACTAGAAGCTGGGTTGAACATTTTCAGATGCGATATAACATAAGTAACGTAAAACTTGTTATTGAAGCAACCGTAGTTAATATGAATACTGTAGACGATTGCTTGAAAAATAGTTGGCCACGTATAAAAGAAAACTTTATTTGTTAAAAACAGTTCTTATACACGTTGTGAAGTTTACTTACAATGAGTTTGCAGATTTGAAAAATAGTTGGCCACGTATAAAAGAAAACTTTAAAGATGAAAATATAATGAACACAGATGAAACTAGGTTATTTTATAAACTAAGACACTGTGATTTAAGGAAGATTCTTGCACTGGATGAAAATGTCTAAAGAGAGACTGAAACTGAAAAAAGAATAGAAGTGGTAATAGGTCAGCTTAAAAATCTAAAACAAAAGAAAAAATAAGGCTTATTTAATCTATATAGAATGCATAATTTTCCAGATATTTGGGAAAAAACTGCTATTATGTGAAAGTTTCGAATTTTTTTCACTTACAATTACATGAGAGCTTTCTTTTTTCCGGATAAAGTTTCAGTTTTTACTAGCAGAAAATTTGTTGAGTCCAGTTACCATTTAGCAACTAAATTTGAGTTTGAAAAAGGAAAATTTATCCAGAAATAAAATGAAAGCTCGAATGTAATTCGGTAAGATAATTTACTAAATTTCTAAAAAAATTGAAACATTTATTACATGGCAATTATATTATTTAAAAATACAATTATTACAAACAGTTCTTATACACGTTGTGAAGATTACTTACAATGAGTCTGCAGATTTTATGTCATAACAACATGCACCGGTACGGCACCTTTCATAATTTTAATAAATTTTATAATATTAAGTATGTAAATAAATGGTACTTTTATAATTACATATTAGAAATCAAAAGATATATATATTTCCAGAACTTTATTTCCTATATGTTGACTTATGTATAAAATAAGCATTAGTTTTATAAGCAAGTATTTGTAAGAACATTGGCGTCGACTATTTGTGTTTAGTATTAGATTAGTGACGTGGAAATTTTGCAAGTTATTCGTGACATTTCATGTGAAAACCACAACAGGGATACACGGGCGTCCTAGAAAAAGGGGAACCCCAAGATTTGAACTATAAAAGGTGATCAACGAGATTCTAAAAGAAGACGACGGAGGTACTTCAATGAGATCAGTCACCAGGGCAGATATCGTGGTTTTACTGCAGCGTGATAAGGTCCTCTAGTTTAAAAGTTTGTCGACTCACTTGTATATACATATAGCGGTCGATAAAATATAAAATTATAGTTAGAATCTTAAAGTAAATAGGTTCTTGTTTGAAATGAGATCGACCGCCAACAAAGCGTTAAAGTATTCAGTATATCATATCTTCCAGTAAAAGGTTATTGGTCTACGAATAGCAGTTTATGGACGTTACCGGCGTCTTGATCGTCGAAGGGAAGACTCCAATTGAACACACCGACAATAAGATCCTCTTCAATTCAATAAAGAAGAAGGAAAATCTGTGAAGGCATTTAGGAACTGTTAAATAAACTTTAATAGTAAAATTCGTCGTTATGTATAGACGAAATAAATAAAATAATATATTAATCTGAGAAAGATAAATATGTTTGATAAATTGTTTTAAATATAACATTGTGGCATCTTTTAAACTGTTTGTCGATGTTGTAATTATATGCGAAGTATTTATACATATGTGTGATAAATGTCAAACTTAAATTGTTTATTAAATAATGCCTATGTTGTTATTTTATTAATGTATTTGTTTTTGTGTTCTCCGGGGTTTGTATTAAAATATGGAAAAACTATTGATTTCTAATATAAATATTATTTAAATTTATACCATAGCGTTTTATTGAATTTAACCAAATAATGCCCTAAGAACTATTGATTATTAACATCTCTTTTACGTGGATCGACCTGAGATAATGACTGAGCTAATCAGGTACATTATTCAATTATTTTATTTTATTTTATATTAAAAATTATTAAAGAATGAAGGGTATTATAAGGGTTCTCTATTACATTATCACATTACGTAATTAATAATCTATTAGTTGTTCCATTTCAAACACTTCACCACGAACATTATGATGATAAAGTAAATACATTGATGTCGGGTCCACCAAAGACAATGCGCAAAGCTTACAGTTGCGTCAACTTTGACATTTCATTTTTTATAACATAACAAGAAAACAGATTGTTGTCGGGTCAACCAAAGGTAAACAACTATAAAATAAAGTTCTTAAAACTATTTGCGGACCATAGAAACGGGTCTGTTCGACTGTCTACGAAGAAAGCAAACAAATGCAAGAAACGGGTTAAGAAGAAATAGAAACTGATAAAAGTTGGTCAAGATTTTTGCAAAATTGAAGTTCCCTGATTCCGAAAAAGCGGTTTTTAAAAACTGTCTGTGTATCTCTGTGTGTGTGACCACGACAGCGGTCAAACCGCTATAGATATCAATTCCAACTTTTGTATTTATAAATATAATCTTCCTCTTGAGATCCGATTTGATTTTCAGTAAAATCGGCAGACCGGTAGTTGTAGTTTACTTCAGTGAAAAATCGCATTTTACTAATTATTCGTCAACTACTAAGTTTAAACAAATTTATAATGAATTCATATGTATTCAAAATTATATTTGAAAAGAATTTTATTTACTCTTACCGTATAGCGATTTTTTGCAAATATGTCGTAAGTTATGCATTCTATATATATTTATCAAGAGTATAAAAGTATTTAAAGCTGGATACTTTTATCTTAGCTAGTAGCATTTTTTTGTAAATATCTCACAAAGTATGTATTCTGTAGAGATTTATTAAGAGATTACAAGTACTCAGAATGGAATTTTGAATAATTTTTGTATAAAGGAATTTTCAAAATTCGGACCTGAAGGAACACATTTACTCATAGGCGTATCTTTTTAAGAAGATAAAAGTATTTAAAGCTTAATTTAGAATAACTTTGCATAATTTGAAAGGCACATATTGCCGTGATCTCTTGCATATTAAAAATACTAGAATTAATTTAAGTATAGAAAACACAGATATAAAAATGAATTCATATTTAGAATTTAGATATTAAACAGGTACAAAATGAAAAACGAGATAAATCTAAGCTACCTATATATAATAATAATAATAATAATAATAATAATAATAATAATATATATATTTCTTTTATAGAAAAGTAAAGAGATTTAGTCATTTAAACGCAATAAAATTATATGAAGAAGATAAAATCCGATATGCACGGGAGAAAAATATAATTGAACAAATTATGTAAACTTGAGAACGTGCATAAGGTAATAAAAACTTTATAAAAGAAATTAAAATAAGTCATGCTAAAAGAATAAAATTTACCTTCACTTATAACTACAGATAAAAAAGGATATAAAAACATCTTGACATGACACAGTCAGCAGTAGTGTTTTTGTAAACGACAGCTGAGCAAATAATAAAATACATTCATGAATTCGTGTGTGTAGCACCATGTTTCATTGACTGTAGAGAGAGATTTGTACGGTTTTAAGACCTACAAAAAGAAAATGTGATGTAAACTTCGTTTGTAGTTTCTTACAGAGAAATAAATCACCATTACAAAATCTTGGGTGGAAGCAAGCGATGGAATAGCAGGCCAAACGGATCGTGATGTGCGAGCAGCGAACGTTGGAAGAATTTTTGTTATTTGTAAAATATATTTCCAGTTGTACACAATTTTCATTTACCTAAAAGAAGATGATGGTTTACATTAGCGTGTAAGAAGGAAGTATGTGGAGAATAATGAATAAGCAAGTTCATAAACAAATATAAGGAAGAATTATATCAATACAAATATACCTACATTGGAAGATACTGGATAATTTGAGTGGAAGACTTTTAAATAAGCGAACAATTCTCAATGTGTTGACATTTTAGTGAAGGAACTATCAAAGACAATAAATGCGAGTGTGTTAGTGTCACGACGGCAACTTGGAGGGCAGAGATCTCACTGAAGACGCAGGGTGACAACCTAAATATTAGTTCCAAGGATGGCGTTGCGAGCGGTCACGTGTCTTCCCGGGGATATAAATTGAAAAACAAGAATGAACAAGATTATTAGTTAGTTACTTGGAGAGATATTAAAAGCGACTTAAAAAAGACATTAAATCGTAGGGTCAGATACACCACGATTATATTCGTTCATTATTTCTTGTATTAGCATATTCATTTTATTTGTATTTAATTTTCATTCATTATAATAATTTTTCTTTTGTTAATAATTTTTGTATTTTAAAAAATGGAGATACCTATGGCAGAATTTGAAGACTTTTTCAATGATTCAAAGTAAGTTTTAGATACAAAGATTTATCAATGTTGCTATGCGTATATTGTAATATAACGTGCAAATTTATATTCAATATAACGTTGTGCAACAGGGATAATAGATATTGTCCTGTAATAATATACATTCATTAGTTTCAACAACACAAATAGAATTATTAATGGTGTTGAGTGTTAAGAGGATATAACGTGCAAATTTATATTTTCTAGCACTTTATTAAGCATCATTAATTCTCACAATAATTTTTTTGATTATAAATTAATAATTTAAATTAGATTTTCAAGAAGGGAAGTGTTTCTGGGTGGCGGACTTTGAGATGCTGGACGCAATGCGTGTGAATGATTGTAGCCAGTAATCAAATTCAAGCTTTTTCTCCGAACATTGACCATTGCGAAGTTCTAAGTTTATCAGAGCATTACGTGCGAATATAATGTTTCTGATGGAATAGAATTAGCATAAAATATCAATAGAATACTAACATTAATTGAATTTTCTTTGTTTTGAAACAGGATAATATTTTATTTTGATTAAGCATTAAAAATATGTTCGTTCTATAAAACATTACAACCGAGAACACGGTACAAATGTTTTCTTTCAATTATGTTCTTCGTTTATAATTAAACGGTGAATATAGTATAGCGATGCTATCTATTCTAAAAATAATGTTGAATAAATTATACAATTATGTTTTATATGGTTTCTGATTTTTATTTAAAATAAGCTATAACCTTATCCGTATAAAAACAAAAACAAGAGATTTGACGAGAGAAGAGAAATTTAGATATACTGATAGAATTCACGTATACTTATAAAGTACGTGCTGTTAAGAAAATAAATAAATATATTAAGGATAATAAAAATTATCATTATCTTTATTAGTTATGTTGCTGGAACAGCAAACAGCATAATCTATTTGGCAATGCCTAACGTATGGCAATACTATTCCAAATAATTATGTTGGCACAGCAATATGTATAAGAAAGTCGTGTGGTGTTCACACTTCATTTTTACGTATAAAAGACCTTTTAATTCTCATTTATAATAGTTTTGACGTGCCCACGTACTTATACATTCAGACATACATTCTATTGATGATATAAATCACATTACTACGTAATTAATGAACACAACTCAACTGTATCTTTTAATAAATTGTAATCAAGTCTAATTAACATTTAAGGTAATTAATCGGTCCCATTAACATATTTTATACATTCTAGTCAGACTGTAGGTACATTGACAAACCAATAGGCAGGCGGCAACCACCACAAATTTAATAACAACGCTGTTGATATATTATCTGTTAACCTGCTAATTAGTTAGTCCTCCGGATATCTGCTGTTTGTTTTACGTCGGTTTTTCCGTCTCTGTTGTTTTATTCTCTCTATCTCGATCCGCCAGAATCTCTTTAACCTCACTAAATCACGGGCGGTATTTCCAAGATGCGGATCCGGTTGCTATAGTTTTTAATATTTTTTTGCGCGCATACGAACATATATAATACACACACACACACACATATAGATTGTGGCATGTCGAAACACGTGTTGCGAGATCGAGATTTATGTTAAGATGTGTGCCTGTGAAACTTTATAAAAGAAACGCGCGCCCAAGGCGGAAGTATCAAAAAAGCAGACAACGATCGTGTAGCGTCGCGTAGTCCTTCAGCTTATTTGCAATGCAAAATTTATTGCCCGACATACATTTTAAGTGGATCAAAGAATGAATTATTTGACATATAATTGAATGTCTTCCTAAACAAACTGCCTACAGAATGTCGTAAATTTTATGAATCTCGTATTGTGACCAAATAAAGTAGTTTGAGACGTCTCTGTACAATGCTGTTCAAAAAATTTCAAGCACTTCCCTTAATTTAATCGTTTTTATTTTTTCCACCTACAATAATCGTACATTTTCAACTTCAAATTAAGAATAATCAACTTCAAAATGAGAATAATCAATATCAAGTTGAGAATTAATAAATTTGCAGCATGCGTTGATGTAACAAAATAATACCAAACGTGAAATGAAATTTTTGAAATTTTCACACAGTAAATTTTAAAACGCACTCATCAGGTTGAGTTATTTTGAAAATCCTTGTGCCCTTAGTTTTTTCAAAAAAAATCAAAAAATTAGTAAATTTGGAAGAAACAGAACGAAATTAACTCAATTTATAAATGGCACTATGCTGATGTTGAATCCGAAAAAAAATGAATTTTGATTTTTGGTTTCGCCTAAAATGGTAGCGAAAAAATCCATTAGATGGGTGTTTTAATTCAAATTTACGAACACTTTCTGTATTAATTTTTGTTGTATTACTATCTTCATTCTAAATATTTCTCTGTTTGTTTCTCTATTAATCAAGGGTTATAATAAAAACTGCTTAGGATTAGATTGGGAGTTAATAAATCAACTGCCTACCAATGGGTTAAAAATCAAAAAATGTGGGAAAAAATCAACTTTAAAAGAACAAAACTAAAAATGGAAGTGCAACATCAAATAACAGTATCTAAAGAGACACTTCGAAAACATTTAGAGAAATTGTTGTTCGCATTGAAAGACATTACGGAAAGTAGCTGAAAGAGCTAATAGTGAAAAGAATAAGATAAAACGTCCCGAATAGATTCAGCAACTTTTATTTTATCAAGCGGATAATGTGCCAATTATTTTACATGACCAAAACAAATTTTAATTTATTCATATGAAGAAGACAAGGGCGATCAAGAAAGGGATCCCGCTGCAGCAATATAATGGCTGGTTGCCACCAGGGCCGCCGCGTGGGGGTGGCAAAATTGTTCACCGCACAAGGGCGTCTGGGCCAGGGGGGCGCCAAAATTTATAGTACTTATAGTTTTTTAATTTAATGTTACTTAAATAAGAGTTGTTAATTAGTCGCTTGCAATTTTTTATATTTTCTAAGCAATAAAATGAGATTTTATTTTTATTTTAATGTTATATTTTAATTTTATTTTACTTTTGTTTTCGTTTGTGTAAAACAAAATTTGATTGCCGATACGAACAATAAAAATATGTTCCGTGTGGAGTTCCCGCTACCACACGGAACGTGTTAAAAATCTAAGAATTTATGACATGTAACAACAGGAATTGGGAATGTTTTGTATCGGCAAATATTTATTCTTTATGTGCTGAGAAGCTGTTGCGACTCAACGTCGTTGTTTAGTTTGCCTTTTTTTTGCAATGATAATACACATACATTTTTTAAATGTGGCAACCAAAAGTCGCCATTCAAAATGTAATAATCAGTATTCCGTAATCCGCTACGGTGGTGGATTACGGAATTACATTCAAGGGCACACACGCAAGGTGGCGCCGCCACCGTGTGCGTGTGCTCTTGAATTAACAGGGAATACCCTTATTTTTAATCATATACGTAGTCGCTGTTCATAAAGTGTCAGAATCGTTCTATTATAGAACATTACCGAATGGAGAAAAAGTATTTAGAAATTATTTACTGTATTCAAATTCCCGAAACGCACTTTTTTTGCTTCCCATGTAAACTATTCAGTGAGAAGCATTCACAGCTTATTAAGGATTGATGATGATTGGGCACATTTAACCCACATTTTGAAAACACATGAAAGCAGTGCATCTCACCTTAAACATTATTCAAAATGCAGTGAACTCAAAATGCCTTTGCGTAATTTATGTACCACTGTTGCAGCTCAGCAAAGACTTTATGATGCAGAAAAGGTTTACTGGCAATCGGTTATTGAACGGCTTATTTATTTAATTCAATATTTAGCCCGGCAATGCCTTGCATTTAGAGGTTCTTCAAAAGAGTTGTATTGGTTGAAACCATAGCAAAATTTGATCCAATAATCGCTGAACATCTCCACAAAATTCAAACATCACAAAAGAAGAACATTGCTTATTAGTTAGGGGATCAAATTCTGAATGAAATTATAAGCATTATTTCAGAAGGAATTAAAAATCACTTATTACATATGATTAAATCGTCAAAATATTACTCACTAATTCTGGATACTACACCTGATGTCAGTCATACGGAACAGTTGACTGTTGTAATTCGATCTGTTTATAAGAACGAGGAAACTAATTAAGCCCAAATTGGAGAACATTTTTTAGGATTTCAATCTGTCGACGACACTACTGGACGAAAATAATTCGAGATCACTCTATATTGCGCATTCTCTAAATTTAGTTGATGGTGCAGCTAAAATTTCCTTCGAAATAGTTAATTTCTTCGGAGTAGTGCATGAGATTTACAACTACTTTTCTTCATTCGTTAAACGTTGGTCTATTTTGCAACAGTATGTTGAAAATTTAACTTTAAAGCCACTCTCCAACACCAGATGGGATAATAGAATTCAAGCTATAAAGGTGCAAATCCACAATGAGAATATCTCATGAGATGTTTGTCTCATGCAATAAAATTCGCAGGATAACTCCAATTTCATTGGTCTTCCGACCGTTTCCACAATGAAATTCATGCGATCTTTATTGCGTGAGACAAAAATCTCATGAGATATTCTCATTGTGGATTTGCACCTTAAGACCTTTGGAAAACGATTTGAAAGGAATTTTGAGAGCGTTAATGAATATTCAAGAAGATCAAACAAGAGACATGGAATCAAGAACTCAAGCAAAAAATTTGATTCAGAAGGTTTTCTCGTTTAAATTCATTTGTTCCATTAACATCTGGCACGATATTTTAAATTTAGTAAATGTGGTAAATGAAATAATGCAAAATTCTAAATGTGATTTACAAATCATGACTTTACAAAATCTTATATCAGAACTAAATAATCGTAGATCAGATGAAGCGTATGCAAACATGCAATTGACAATGCAAGTATCGTTGCTGATGATTTGGGGGTGGATACTGATTTTCCACAAAGTCGAAACAGATTTAAAAAGACACTATTCCAAGATGAACAAACCGACGAACCAATCAACAATCCAAGATAAAAATTTAAGGTTGAATTTTACAATATAATATTAGACACTACTATTTCTCCAATAACTGAAAGATTCAGTCAATTAAAAGAACATTACAATTACTTCAAGGTAGTACACTATATACCTCATTTAAAAAACTGGAGTGACAATGAAATTCTAAAACATTTTAAAGAATTAGAACAAAAATTAACGGATACTAAAAATTTTAATGAAAAGGACATTGATGGATTAAGTTTGTTCGAAGAAATAAAATCTTTGCGATGTTTTACCAAAGAGGATATGTCACCTATTGATGTTTTAAATTATATTTATGAAAACAATCTTATCGATACATTTCCAAATATTGCAATAGCTTTACGGATTTCTTTAACCCTGCTAGTTTCGGTGGCTACTGGAGAACGAAGTTTTTCAAAATTTAAAATTATAAAAAACTACATGCGATCTACCATTGCGCAGAGAGATTATCGGATTTGTCAATTATATCCATTGAGAGCAAAATTTTGGATAAATTAAATATAAAGGAATTGATACGAGCGTTTGTAGCTGCTAAAGCTCAATATTTGAATATATTTTCTAATTTTTATATTTTACTTAAAAAATGTTTTATCATTGTTTTGTTTTTAAAATTTATGAAATAATAAAAAAACAATAAGACAAAGGTGTTTTAATATTCGAAAGCTTTTCAGTTCGAAAGTCAAATTTTGAATACTATAAAAGAGTATTTCACATATAATTTGCAGCACTTTATAAGAGTGGAACAGAACCCCATAAAGGGGCAGGGGTGCCAAATTTCAATTTGAACAAGGGCGCTTTATACCCACGCGGCGGCCCTGGTTGCCACGATGCCAATATACACGTTATAAGCTGTAGTGGCAATATGCGGAAATGATTCACAACGAGGTCAGAAGAGGTGCCTTTAGAACGGAAGATGCAAATCAATTTGTACGTTCGTGTTTGCGTGCAGCCTATAACATTTAACAAACTCATCTGGTGTTGGTAATTGACAATGCTCCGTGCCATGCCGATATAGAAACCGTATTTACTGAAAATGAATTCAGCAACTATAAATTGCTAAGACTTAGTCCTTACACCCCATTGTTAAATCCAATTGAAATGACTTGTTGGTCCAGGTTAAAAGCTGCTGTTAAACTGAACTTAAGTCTGCGTATGCCACATATTTTAGCTGGTGAAGGCAGAGCAAATCTAAAGCAGACGGAGTTTCATCTACAACAATTAGATACATACTAATGTTATTGCAATAAATCCGGCAAACTATCTAAAATATGTAGCGCATATTCAACGATTTATACCGGACGCATTAAATTTGTACGATTTAATCATGTAATTTACGAAATCCATTTATTAATTGTGTTACTTTACATGTTACAATATAGTAAAAGCAATTTTCATTTGTCATTGTTTATTATCATTTTGAAAGTGTATGTTCTCAATTTGAACTTGATTATTCTCAATTTGAAGTTGAAAAGGTATAGTACAATATATGCAACCTGTGCTGAATGGCTTTATTGAGTGATGATACGCTTGCAAACATTATATTCACACACTTACTATAGTTCAGTGTTAACTTATTTTTGCGATACCGTTACTTTAACCTAAAACACTACTAATGTTTAATATTCGTAATAATTCCTCAGAGAGCTTCTGTTGTATTATCAGCAAATATAATCAAGGTCTGATAAGTTATTTACAAATAATATGAATATCGAAAGTCCTAAGAGGCATCCTTCAGGAGTACTGATACTAAAACTAGTGAAAAATAAAAAAACCGTGGATGAAAATCAATGCAAAGTTAAGCTTAGGCTGTAACTCTACTCGCCAGGCCACTACTTAACCTCGATACTTCAATACTACATCTAATAATCCATTAATGCAATGGAAATATCCCCTTACCACAAAAATGAAATAGATATAAAAAATATATTGTTTAGATTTTTAATATCTCTTTAATTTTTGTGGTAAGGCATTTTTCTTTTGCATTTGGTTTTAACTATATCTAATAATTTGATGCCAGTATATAAGATCGAAAAAAAGAGACAAGAAAAAGAATCCACTGAATCACGTTAATACAAGACATATATTTTGCTTAAGGGGCCTCTGTACCACCATAAATTACTTTTCGGAATTGCATCTAACAGACTCTCTGATGAAGTTTCTGAAGAGGGAAAGTAGTTACCGTTTATCTTTATCAAATTTCTTTACATATTGCTCTGTCCGACTGAAGGCGCGACCGTACAGTTGAATAATGCACATTTCACAAATTAATAATAATAGTTTATTTCCAAAAGAAAAAAAAAAGAACAACATTGTATTAAAATAAACTACAAAATATAAAAATTAAAAGATAAAAGTGAGCACGCAAAAAAGAAAAGTTCAAAAATTATAACATTAACTTTGGAAAACACAGAATGTATATCAACTGTGTAAGAGTACAGTTGTTCTTCGTATACACCCGGATAAACTTGAATTATATTGTAACGAAATGTGTTTACATTAAATAAAAGAATCAGATCTGTCGGCGCGATAAAAACGAAATTGTCACACGCAAAAAAAAGACAGACCGGGCAACGTATAAAAACGCTCTTATTTACACACCGCCATAAATCATCTCTCTCGGCTGGTAAATATCGTAAATGCAGTGAGTCATCTCACAGATGTGCGACGTAAGCAAGAAAAAGTCTAGATTTCCACTGGTATATTGCCGAATTTACTGGTACTGTTCGAGAACATTTCATGCATGTGTACATGAGGCGACTGGGTCACCGCGATTCATTCATTACGGGATTCATTGCGGGCGGAGTAATTCGGGATAAAGAAGTGGTCTCGTGGGAACAGTGGAAATAAATAGTGGTAGCCAAATAAATAAATAGTTCTTTAAGTGCCGTCTTATATAAATAGAACTGTTACATAAATACGGACAGACTTAAATAATAGTAGTAATAAATAAATACCTGTGATAATTAAATTGTAGCAGTTTAAGTGTGACACTTTAGTTATATATTTTTATATTGTTATATAATTTTAAGTATATAAATATACAGACTGTTTTAAATAAATAATTGCACGAGTTGTTTATTGGAACCCGAAAAGGTTACAATATTAAGAAGAAAAGCATGCCTAAAGTAACTTAACCTAAATTCTGTGAAATGTGCACAAAAAGCACATATATTATACTAATGTCTTCCTAGCTAAGCTCAGGCGGTAGAAATTATAATTAAGCATGAAAATAAATAATACTCTCAGAATTGAATTCTTTGGTAAAAGTTATTTTACTATTTATTTCAAAAATAATATCTTATTGAAACACAATATAATATGTGTTGGTAAATAATTAATGTAATAATGTAAATCTCTTTTTACATCTAAACAACAATGAAAATCACCAATTCAAGAATATAAATATGACTATTCAGATAATATAAAATAGAATCATTTTTATATAATAAAGTATAGATTAATTCTATTATTCTCTTATGTCTTCAAATTTTCACTTCATTGATTGATTCTAATGATTATTAAATGATTGTCTTTTAATAATGTTTAAAATTTTACTTTACTATTTTTCTGTTTTCAGCCTAGGTCTAATCCTCTTCACAAAATGCCTCTATCCTGGATTGCAGGTACAGCTTTTAAGGTCCTGACAATACGTCACATAAGGTCCAAGTTAACTGCATCAAATATCCTCGTATTGGTACATTCGTTATGGAATTCTTCTATTACAGTAAAAACGTCTCCTATATGTCTTTTTCTCAGTCTATAAATCCAATGCCATTTATTTTATACGTAACATTAAGATAATTCCGTCTTAGTAATTAATTTAATCCAATATATGAGTTTCACAAGTCTTACGATTTCCCAAAATACACGCAGATGATGATATCAACTTGTAAAATTAAGTATGTATTATTTTTATACCACAATTTCTATATTAATTCTTCTTTGTTCCAAAATTCTCGTCTCATTCAATATTTTTCTACCTTTCATGTCGAAATTTACAAATCATCTATTTTTGTTTATAAGTAACCAAGATAATTTTCTTAGTTTCCATATACGTATTTTATTTTTCATATAATAATTTTTTTGTATAGTAATTTAAATTGCCTCATTATCTTGACAATATTTCTAACATTGTAATTTTTTTAAAATCTTTCATCAACAAGTGAGATTACAATAAATTTACTATCTAACATTTTATACATTTCATTACTATTCTAATAAAATTCTTCTATTCTATATACGAATGATCTTTTATTTGTATAACATAAATTAATTTTCTTGACAAGGTAATTTTTTTTATACTATAAATTTTGACAATTTAAATCATTATAATATACACATATGCAATACATACAAAACAAATTAAATACTGAAAACATAAACACACGCGTTGTTGCAGGTGATATGAGGGAGCGAGCAGTCTATTTTGACAGCAGCAATGTCCTGTACAAGAACGCGAACCGCCCCGCGGACAGTTGCTTCAACTCGTCGGGCACGGCATTATAATATACTTTCGTTATTTGGTATGAATGGGAAGGCTCATACAAAGCGGTACGATATATAGGCGGCGTTAAAGTACCCCTAAACCTAGGTTTAGAGTATGATCATCCGTCCGAAAAGATATCTTATTGAACAGGTACTCGGGCCGCTTGTACAAAATAATCTTATGAAAAAGACAAGCCATCCGCAGAGTCAGTCGATCCTTCATAGTCAACCAGCCCACATCAGCGAGCCTATGAGAAACATGGTCATACTTCCTTATGCCAAATATTAGCCTGAGGCACGAATTCTGCACCCTCTGGATGCGTGACATGGTATTAACAGTAATGCACGGAGCATATAGTTCGCTGCAGAAAAGAATATGTGATAATACAAGTGAATCACACAAGCTCCACTTAGTCTCAATAGTCAGATAGTGCCTGTGACGAAAAATTAATTGCATTTAAGTCATGTTTAATATCACCAACGGTTACTTGATAACACTGGTCAACAGTGAAATTGCTTCTTAGGTGAAAGTACCCAATCCTGAATGAATTCAACGTGCTCAACACGAATATCACATTGAAAAAAGTTGATTGGCTCACGTTCAAGAGATATTGACGTTTTGTCCATTGTATAGATGCTATTGCATAATGTAATGCAATTTAGTGAGAAATTACGAAATTTTGCGTCATATTGCATCACCCCTTCATGCAAAGAAGTTAATGCAGCATTTACTGTAAGTTTCCATTGAGAGTGTTGCGAAATTGATTGCGCAATATCAAGCAATAGCTAATTATAGTTTATTTATAAATGGCCGACGTGACAGTTAACTCGTGCAATGTCCGTTCATTCGCGCATATTTTTCGAAGCTCTAGCATACATAAGTGATTGCTATAGTGTAAAGTAACTAAACAGTAGCAATGCCTCGTAACTGTGTTAATAGTGCAAATAACTTCTGTTATATTTGCGGAGAAGTGACATTTGCTGCACAGAAAAAGAACATCAGTGCAACAGTTAAGAAAGCGTATCATTTGTATTTTGGTTGCAAGATAGGCGACCAGGACAAAGACTGGGCCCCACACGTATGCTGCCGCACTTGTGCCGTAAATCTTTCACAGTGGCTTAATGGCAAAAGAAAGGCAATGCCATTTGCTGTGCCCATGATTTGGAGGGAGCCCACCAATCACGTTGACGACTGTTATTTCTGTATGGTACGACCAGCTTCTGGAGGCATCACCAAGAAGAAGAAGTGGACAGTTGAATACCCTAACATACCATCTGCTCTGCGACCTGTCTCTCATGGCGAAGGACTCCCAATTCCAGAATCTCCTACAGATTTTTCTATCAGTTCAGACGATGAGGATGGTCATGCGTCGGCGAGTTCTCCTCAACGTGGCAGTAAGGATGATGACTTTTCGTGCTTTGACGAAACATCTGCACCACATAAAATTACCCAGGATGAAATGAACGATCTTGTTCGCGATTTGGATCTGTCGAAAAGCAAAGCGGAGATACTAGCCTCAAGACTTCGACAGTGGAATCTTCTGGAACAGAATGTCCGAGTGACTTCATTTCGCACTCGCCATCAGCTCTTCGAATCTTTCTTTAAGAAAGAAGAAAGCCTTGTGTTCTGCTGCGATATTGATGGTCTACTACAAGCTCTCGGTATTGCACATGATCCCCACGAATGGCGGCTGTTTATAGACGCTTCAAAACTGAGCCTAAAGGCGGTTTTGTTGAAAAATGGGAACCAGCTTCCATCCATACCTATTGCACATGCGGTCTACATGAAGGAGACTTACGGCAATCTAAAGCAGCTACTGGAGACGATTAACTACAGCAAGTATGGCTGGCAGATATGTTCTGACCTGAAGGTAGTATCTCTGTTGATGGGTTTGCAGCAGGGATATACAAAGTACTGCTGTTTTCTTTGTCTGTGGGACAGCAGAGCAATCGATTTGCACTACATCAAGAAAGACTGGCCTCCGAGAGCATTTTTTAAACCTGGAGAAATGAATGTACAGCACCCACCATTGGCACAGACACACAAAATCATCATTCCTCCTTTACACATCAAACTCGGTCTTGTCAAAAACTTGGTAAAAGCCATGGATAAGAATGGACCAGCATTCAAGTACCTGCATGACAAATTCCCTCGACTCAGTGAAGCCAAAATTAAAGAGGGCATCTTTGTGGGGCCTCAAATTAGACAGCTCTTCCGAAACCCCAAGTTTGAGGAACTTCTTCAAGGTAAAGAAAAACAGGTTTGGGATGCATTCTATCAAGTGGCAGCAAACTTCCTGGGGAATGACAAGGCAGAAAATTACAAGTGTCTGGTTGAGGATATGTTGGCTTTGTTTCATGAATTCGGCTGCAATATGTCCTTAAAGATCCACTTTCTTGATTCCCACTTAGATTTCTTTCCTGATAACTGCGGGCAGGTCAGCGATGAGCACGGCGAACGCTTTCATCAGGACATTGCCACCATGGAGCAACGGTACCAAGGCAAATGGTCTACGTCAATGCTAGCTGACTATTGTTGGACAATCAGTAGAGATGCTCCACAAGTCCACTACAAACGGCAGGCCAAAAGAAGTCGAAAGCCGGAAGCAGACTAATGTTTTCTTACCATGTATTATAATATTGACATAAGTACACTTTTTCTGAAATATGCGTAAATGTTTTCTTACCATGTATTATAATATTGACATAAGTACACTTTTTCTGAAATATGCGTAAATGTTTTCTTACCATGTATTATAATATTGACATAAGTACACTGTTTCTGAAATATGCGTAAATGTTTTCTTACCATGTATTATAATATTGACATAAGTACACTTTTTCTGAAATATGCGTACATATTACAGAAAACCCGTAGCCAATTCAGCTTTTTCTTAGTCATTTTCGTGTTCAGCACATTGAATTCATTAAGAAATGACTATTTTCAGCTTGGACGCATGAACTTTTCGAAAATTTGTTGCCCAGTGAATTAGCGACCGGAAACGAACGATAAATCTGAATATCGTCTGCATACATATGAATCCCACAGCCTCGAAGCGCCGTATGAAATGAGGACGTATAAATCGCGAATAAGACTGGTCCCAAAATAGAGCCCTGTGGGACTCCCCTAGACCCCAGTCTATAATCAGATGATAGGCCATTTAATGACACAGATTGTACTCTGTTACTTAAGTAGGAGGAAATCATGTTTGTAGCAGATCGTGACAAACCGATATAAGCCAGAATTGAGAGAAGTAAGTTGTGATGGATGGTGTCACAAGCTCGATTGAAATCTAGTAGTGCCAAAGCCGAAGTTTCTCCATTATCTGCAGCGCCCAACAAATCATCAGTAACATTGAGTAATGCCGTAGTGCAACTGTGTTTCTTTCGAAAACCTGAAACTGGGACATGATCCCGTACATTTCTAAAAATCCTCTTAATTGATTGTTCATTATTTTTTTAATAATTTTAGAGACCACAGGCAAAATACTTATCGGACGCAAATCGCCAAAACCTATGGGATTACTCGATTTCGGTATTGGTTTCACAATAGCCCTTTTCCAAGAGCCAGGGAAGAAGTTTTCCACCAAGCACGAGTTTACTATATGCAGTAAATATGGAAGTATAGAAGGGCAAGAAAGCTTGATCATATGTATAGTTAGAGAGTCCCAACCCGACGCACTGCTTTTAATTTCTGAAATTATATTTACCAATTCATATTGTTCAACGGGCTTAAAATGAAATTCTTCATAATCATGACCAAATTTATGCGTTCTGTAGAAGGCATCCAACTCCAGATCCACATCACTATTAGGTATGCTGTCAATAAAGTGATCATTAATAGCTGCAACATTCTGCAGCGTTGGTGAAAAGTTAGAATAGGCCTTCTTTTCACATTGAATGGATTTTGTGATTAAATTTCTCAAGCTCTTCTAATAATCCCAGTCACTCTGCTGCCCAATACCTCTATAGCTAACAAGTGCCTTATCCCTGAGATGCATCATAAATCTAACATTTTCTGTAAGCCACGGTGGAGGTTTACGGGTGACCCCAATCACATGTTTTGGAGCATATTTATCAAATAATTGGAGAACTATATTTATGAAATAAGTAATTTGGCATTTTTGTCCAAATATATTGTGGAGAGGTGCTGAACTCAGATCATTAAGAAATGCATCACGATCGAAACATAATGATTGTGTATGCATATTATTTTATATTGATCTCTGATCTGCCCAGGCCATAGGTTTTTAATTGTTTAAAAAGTGGTAAAAAATGACTCAAATCGGACATTTATTATGCTGATTACCGTTCTACTCTTTTAATTTAATTGTAACTAAACCAGAGGTGAAATGATTTAAAAAAATCATTTGAATAAAATCAGAATTGAAACCATGAATAAATAAAGGTGATTTTCATTTGAAAAAATCATGATTTCTTGTAATAGTCTCTTATAGTTTTTTTTTATATTTATATAATTGTTTTAAGCAGAAAAAATAAATCATTTTACATTTATTTAGTAACACAATACAGAAAATATTTTCAAATACAAAGATAAAATAAATAAACATAAGAAAACTATGTGTTTCATGTTAATAAAAAAATACACGTTGTTTTGCTAAACTAAAATTAAAAAAATGAGGTGTGGCCACCACACGACTTTCTTATACGTATGAGCGTTTCAAATAATAGAATTTTAAGAATTTTTTTTTACAAAAATTATTCAAAATCCTATTCTAAGTACTTCTATTCTCTTAATAAATCTCTATAGAATACATACTTTGCAAGATATTAATCAAAAAAAAATGAGGTGTGGCCACCACACGACTTTCTTATACGTATGAGCGTTTCAAATTATAGAATTTTAAGATTTTTTTTATACAAAAATTATTCAAAATCCTATTCTAAGTACTTCTATTCTCTTAATAAATCTCTATAGAATGCATACATTGCAAGATATCAAAAAAGTGCTACTCGCTAAGAGTAAAAGTGCTACTTCCGGTCCGAATTTTAAAATTTCATATATACAAAAAATATTGCAAATCCAGTTCTAAATACTTTTGTACTCTTGATAAATATATATAGAATGCATAACTTACGACATGTTTGCAAAAAATCGTTATTCGATAAGAGTAAAAGTGGTACTTCCGGTCTGAATTTTGAAATTTCTTTTATACAAAACATATTGAAAATTATGTTTTAAATACTTTTATAACCGTAAAGTACTTGTCTAAAAAGCATGACTTGCGAAATATTCGCAAAAAACTGATTTTCGATAAGAGTAAAAGACCTACTTCCGGTAGGAATTTCGAAAAACTTTTTAAATAAAATTATTTTCAATTTCAATTTTAAGTATATATGAATTCTTTATAAATTTGTTTAAACTTAGTAGTTGACGAAATATTGTCAAAATTCGATTTTTTCGCTGAAGTAAACTGCTACTTCCGGTCTACCGATTTTACTGAAAAACTAATCAGATCTCAAGAGGGAGATTATACAAGTAAATACAAAATTTGGAATTGATATCTACAGCGGTTTGACCGCTATCGTGGTCACACACACACACAGACGCACAGACACACACACACACACACACAGACACAGACATTTTTTAAAAAACATTTTTTTGGTATCAGGGGACTTCAAAACGTGGACATCTGCAAAAATCTCGAGGTCGAAAATTTTCATCATCACAATACTTCCTTATACTACGTATAAGAAAGTAAAAGTGCTCCTCGCTAAGAGTAAAAGTGCTACTTCCGGTCCGAATTTTGAAATTTCATATATACAAAAAATATTGCAAATCCAGTTTTAAATACTTTTGTACTCTTGATAAATTTATATAGAATGCATAACTTACGACATATTTGCAAAAAATCGCTATTCGATAAGAGTAAAAGTGGTACTGCCGGTCTGAATTTTGAAATTTTTTTGGTACAAAAGATATTGAAAATTATGTTTTAAATACTTTTATACCCGTAACGTACTTGTCTAAAAAGCATGACTTGCGAAATATTCGCAAAAAACTGATTTTCGATAAGAGTAAAAGACCTACTTCCGGTAGGAATTTCGGAAAACTTTTTAGATAAAATTATTCTCAATTTTAATTTTAAGTATATGTGAATTCTTTATAAATTTGTTTAAACTTAGTAGTTGACGAAATATTGGCAAAATTTGATTTTTTAGCTGAAGTAAACTGCTACTTCCGGTCTACCGATTTTACTGAAAAACTAATCAGATCTCAAGAGGGAGATTATACACGTAAATACAAAATTTGGAATTGATATGTACAGCGGTTTGACCGCTATCGTGGTCACACACACACACACAGACACACACACACACACACAGAGAGAGAGAGAGAGAGAGAGAGAGAGAGAGAGAGAGAGAGAGAGAGAGAGAGAGAGAGAGAGAGAGAGAGAGACACAGACATTTTTTAAAAACCACTTTTTCGGTATCAGGGGACTTCAAAACGTGGACATCTGCAAAAATCTCGAGGTCGAAAATTTTCATCATCACAATACTTCCTTATACTACGTATAAGAAAGTAAAAACTCTTCAGAAGATGAACTAATTTAACGGAAGAATAAATTTTTTTTTAATCTTAAGAAACACTAATTTTGATGCTTTTTCACTAACCAATCTATTTCTTAATTCTGATTGGACATGCCCCTTTCGACATCTGCAGAAGAAGCGTTTGCACAAAAAATCCTAACAATGATATCCAATGCTGATTAATTTCTGCAACATTCTTTTGAGATCTCCGCCATTGTACAAACTGCATTTACATTTTGTAATATTTCTAGCGAAAACATTGTTTCGTGGAACGGATCTGATTTAGCTTCCAACTAATCGTAATAATCCAGTACCAGAATAAAGACAGAAAATAAGCTAAAAAAAGTCAAAAGGTGTTGTGGCTTGTTCATATCTTTTAATAAATTTTGGTTTATGATTTTTTCAGAGTCTGCCTGTCTCTCTGTGTGTGGCCACGATAGCGGCCAAACGGTTACAGGTACCAATACTAAACTTTATACCTATGAGTAAAACCTTCCTCTTGAGATCTGATTTTAGATAAAATCAGTAGTAGACTTCAGAAAAAAAATCAAAATTTACCAATATCGCGTCCAGTACTAAGTATATACAGATTTCTAAATAATACAAATCTATTACAAAGCGAATTTTATTTTAGAAAGATTTTATAAAGAGTTTTTCGAAATTACTACCAAAAGTAGATTTTTTTGTCCTATAGAAAAACGTTTTTTTTTTTTGCAAATATCTCGCAAATTATGCATTCTATACAGAGTTATTGTAAATCTGAAAGTAGTCAGAACCAGATTTGGAACAATCTTTGTATAAAAGAAGTTTTAAAATTCGGACCGAAAGTAATGTTTCTACTCCTATCAAATAGCAGTTTTTTGGAAATGTCTCGCAAATTTTGCATTCTATACAGATTTATTAACAGCCCAAAGGTAACAGAAAATGTTTTAAATTTATTTTTGAACTGAACATATAATATGTTTGGAGAACCTTCATAATTTTCTTGAAAAAGATTTGCATCCATTAGAAGTTGAAATTTGGATTGCAATTTCTAGGCGGAGAATAATAGGGCCAATATTCTTTAACAAAACAATTAATGCAGAGAGATATCAAACTGCCATTTTGACAGAATATATTAATCAGCTGCATGATAATGAAATAACAAGGAGCTATTTCCAACAAGACCAAGCCACTGCTCATACTGGACAAACCACCCCACCACAGATTCTTTGCCACAATGTTATGGAAATCGTACTATAAGCCAACGCCTGTGGCCACCAAGGAGTCCAGATTTAACACCACCACATTATGTTCTTTTCGGACAGGTAAAGAATAATGTCTATAAAAACGACTTGCACAATTTGGAGGAACTCCAAGAGATTAGGCATGAAATCAAAACATAATACAAGTACAGCTTTACCTCGTATTTGAAAACATGAAACGACGAATAATGTTGTGTTTACAAGCAAATGGAGAACATTTTCAAAATTGATATAAATAAACTTATTTTCAACTTATCAGTGTTATTTTCATTTAATAATAGCGTTTTTAATGTGTCTATTAACAAGTCTATACAATATAACCTCATTCTGCTTTAGTGCTTGTCTTTATTCAGAACAATATGCCGTGCTTCTATTACTCCGCCATTGGATTTCATCAACTTTAGAAAAATAAAACTCATACTACCAACAAATAAATATATATGAATGAGAATTTTCTCGAAAGTTCGCTCTAAATAAAAGTCTTTTGAAAGGCTGCAAAAGCACTGGATTCAATAGAAGAGGAAGTAATGACTCATCATGAAGTCATGTTCAAGTATTAGTATTATTATGGAAACTTGATTTAGAAAGAGGTTCAAGAAGATGATTCAAGTAGACCTTGGTCACTGATAAAAAGGTTTACGCACTACAAGATTCTGCTAGAAGAAGCATGCTACATCAGATCAGGAATTACAAATTTTTATATGTACCTCTGGGCATATATGAATCTCCATACCACTGCTAGGATTGACACAAGTAAGATAAACAATCAGGCCATTCGTTTTAGCAGAAAAACCACGTTTTGCTTAATGCTTCCTGGGCATTGGTACATTTTAATCATATTGTAGATTGATGACAGAATATTATACAAGGAACTTAGTGTTACCTAATTATCTTTTTGATATTAGAGTTATTAAGCAACCCCCCCCCCCCCCAGTGAAACAGATTTTACTTCTACATACAACAATTGTTCAAAAATCAACTGAAGTTTATAAAAATCTATATACAAGTAGCATATTATATATTAAATATCCTATTTCCACAATATTTTGACTTAAATTATAAGAACTAGTAGCATTCATTAAAGTATGAGTATAAGATTGTAGGATATAAATTTTTATTATTCTCTTTTTAATGGCCTTGTAGAAGCAAGTATTTTCAGCAAAAGAAAAGGATAGATGATGAATCGATGATACACCTTGTTACGAGCAAAAACCAAATTTCTAATGAATTAAATCATCTTTACAAACGTCATGAACACGGTAGACTCTGAAAGGTCATCAGATCTTAATTTTTTAGCTCCTGCATGAGCAATTGAAGCGTAATAATTATACATCCAAAAATAGACAAACAAAAGTGTAGGACTTACCAGGTATACAGCCTGAAATAATGGTCCAAAATAGTAAACGAATATCATATCACAGTAAAAAGGATGTTGTAACACCAAAAAAAATAATGGGATTTATGGTATTATTGGTACACTTAAATTAATCTAATAACATTTTTTATTTATGTTAATAGCAGCGCGCACACTATATTTTTATTATTTACTACCTCCAATCGTAAAGGCAATAACTTTTTCGTACGCGTCTATTTTTTTATTTATTTTTTCTGACAAAAGACGAGTGCGTTCTAACCTCAAAACTACTAAGCAAATAACTGACGATCGGATACTATGGCAAGGTCGATTTCTCGGCATTAATTACAGAAGTTGAAGACCCGCCCATCACAACTAACGATGACACCTATGCTACGTAACAATTGAAGAACGGGTTTCCGCTATGTTTATACTCTGACTGCAATGCGGTGCTTCCCACTATGTTTGTCTCCATCGTTTGGCCCGCTTCTGACCTAAGAAATTTGCACTAAAACTAATCGTTTACGTAAGGTCGAACGCTCTCACTTGTTTTGGACGATTGCGCGTGTTTTCGTCTTCACTTTTTTAGCGAGAAAAACTGTCCTCGAACGAAGGAGTGTTGTTTTTTTGATACATACTTTTTTTGAATCTCCCTCTCTTTCAAAGATCGCTACGATTTATCGGATTATAAATATCCGAAATGAACAATTATATTAATTTAGTTTTAATAGTTCTTTTTTATAAGCTTTTGTATAATTTATAAAAACGTGTGTCGTATGGTATGGATCTATTTTTATATTCGGTAATTTAGATGTACTATACAGAGTGTTTAAAAAAGATGCGGCAATATTAAAGGGGTTGATTGTCCAGGTCATTTTATACAAAAAAGTTTATAATAAACAAGGTCCGCAAATGCTTCATTACCGATCTACAGCGTGTTGAAGTTTAATTAAAAGAAACAGTAAAAATTAGATTTCTCCAAGACGGCATTAAAGATCATAATGAAATTTTAGGCGTGTTATTTTTCAAGAAAAAATAGGACGCCGCTGATTTCTCTAAAAATAAAAATATGTTTCTATTCTTTGTTTAATTGTGAAGAAAAAAGCTCTCTTAACTTTCTATCTGACGACGTACCGTTTTTTAGTAAAAAAAAACACATTTTAGTGCATGTACATTGGAAAACGTAGAAGACTTAAGAAATCGAATCATTGCTGGGTGCAACTCAATTGAAACCGATCCTGTTGTTTTTGAGAGAGTTCGCCAGTCGATGAGGAGAAGATTGGATTCTTGCATCCGAGCTCGAGGTGGTCACTTTGCACAGTTATTGTAATTTCTGCTTGCTAAAATTGTTGGTATGGTAAAATATTTGTTTTTGCCCATAAATAATACCCTTGTTGTTTAAAAAAGATTTCTGTAATAAATGTACATGCACTAAAATGTGTTTTTTTTACTAAAAAACGGTACGTCGTATGATAGAAAGTTAAGAGAGCTTTTTTCTTCACAATTAAACAAAGAATAGAAACATATTTTTATTTTTAGAGAAATCAGCGGCGTCCTATTTTTTTCTTGAAAAATAACACGCCTAAAATTTCATTATGATCTTTAATGCCGTCTTGGAGAAATCTAATTTTTACTGTTTCTTTTAATTAAACTTCAACACGCTGTAGATCGGCAACGAAGCGTTTGCGGACCTTGTTTATTATAAACTTTTTTGTATAAAATGACCTGGACAATCAACCCCTTTAATATTGCCGCATCTTTTTAAAACACCCTGTATATATAATATTGATTGGGAATGCCTATTTTATTTCAAAAACAAAATTTTAATGTACACTTAGTTGCAAAAAAAATGTCCACTAAAATTTCGAATATCACCGCTCCAATGTGGCTGGTGGAATTTTTTTTGCAACTAAGTGTACATACCTAACGCAAATAATTTTGAGGCAAATTGCTTTTAGGAAATTCCAGACACTAAATTTTATGTCATTGTTTGTATTCAATCGTACGAATGTAATTTGATATGTTTGGTAAATTTATATGAGATGGCACCACAACTGTACACAAATCATATAGCAGTTGCTTGCTTGAAAGTTGAGGATGTATTCACTATTGTTATACGTAAAAGGACGACACAGAGAGTTTCTATGAGTTAGTACGAGAAAGCAATATACAAATTGTTCTCTTGGTCGAGTGTATTAGAGAAATAACGTTCTTTTCTAACACAACAAACATGCTATCTGCAGGTCAATGTGTGTAGGAATGAAAGTAAGTTAATCAGTGCATCAAGGATAGCAGATGCACTTGCGCACTTCATTTGAATTTTGTTTGCTAGAAACGACCGATCTCCAGTCGACCAGCACATTTGTTTACCGCGTTTCGGGTAGGTAGGTAACGGTTGTTGCTTAAAAATGGGTTACTGTAAGCCAGAATAAAAACTATTTATGATAAGGCATGTCAAGTGCGTTCGCTTTCTGTAATCTTGTTAACATTTATACTGGGTGTCTGTTTAAGCTCGGCCGGCGGCCATATCTCGGCAACCGTTTATCAAACAACCTGGAGGAAAAAATCTTGATAGTAAAATGGACCACGGGAATTTCAACAAAAATATTTTTTAGTTTCCAAAATGATCGCAAGGGGGCGTAATTCTCAAGATCAACTAAAAATTCAATAAATAATTTTTCATTAAATTCTAGATTAAGATAGATTAAAATTTTTACAAGCAACTGTTTTATACGGTTTTATACAATTCTCATTTGAAACTTTTTGATCTAAGTCCCATACGAAGGGAAGGGTGGAGGAGGTATGTCTGCGTTCAAAAGTAGGTATAATTTCGGTTTGCCTAAACGGATTTTAATGTTTGTGAACTCATTAGATAGAGAATTTTACAAAGAATTGAAGGGTATGTAGTACGAAATTACGTGGTTGGCAAAAATAATAATAATACCTAATAATATATCTCTATTACCTAACAGATATACATGTAATTATAGGAAAACAGCAAAAATAATTTTCATAACTCATGAACTAAGTATAGAATAATGAGAAGACAACAATATAATATAATGCATTAGTTATAACCAAATCATTTACTCATTAATAACGAAAGGGTTTAAAAACTGATACCTAATTCATCCCCGCCTATAACATCAAAGTAAGTGGAAGAACCTATTAGTATACCTAAACATAAGTAAGAAAATATATTGACCAAGTAATATAAACGAAACAAACAAATATATTTACTTCAGAAAGCACGGAAAAAAAACAACAAAAAAAACTTCAACTTAACAAATGTTCAAAATGTCCACTATTATTTTCAATACACATGTTTACTTGTTGATTGATTAGTAGAGAACGCAGTTACTTCAATTTAGGAGGCAACAATTGGGATCTGCTGCCCCATAAATAAAAATCAAGAACATCTCGCTAAGCAAATAAAACCTTAATAATGTCTTCTTTCGAGATAATTTAGGAAATATTGCCCGGAAGCAACTACATTTTGAAAGCATTGAAAATACATTCTGATCATGTTATAAGCTTCAACGTTAGAATGCGACAGTTTACAAACTTCATAATTATGTGCAGGTGTCCAAAAAGGCTTAATTTGCTAAATACGTACAAAACGTTTAACTACAAGTGATACTAATATTTTTACGTTTCAATGTTTGTGGCCCACCTTGGAAATCTCATAATAATGTATGTACTTAATTCATTATCATTGTTGAAGAATGTCCTCTAGCTAAGTTTGAATTTGGTTACACGGACTTACATAATTTAACTCAGAGGCTGTTGCTTGGCTCTTAACAACTAAAGACCTTTAGTTTTGTGGCACTGTGATGTAGGTTTTTTATTCTGCAGGTTTTTTCCCTACATCCTAGACCAAATGGTGCAGTGTTTTAGAGGGCCCCAGGCAGTTATGGCCCTTCTAAATATATTTCTACTTTTGTAATATAATGTATATATGTTTCTTTTCTTGTACCTGTCATGTAGTTTCATACGAATATATATATATATATATATATATATATATATATATATATATATATATATTATCACGGTGCATGCAATATTGTATGATGGATGCAAACTATACATTGTTCAGTATTAAAAGGACAAGAAATGATGAAAAAATAATCTGGATTGTCTTCGTATGAGTATATATTCGTCAAGAGAAAAAGTAGCAACTTCATCATTCTCTTCAGTTTTTTATGTGCTTCAATATTACGATATTAAAAATATATAGTTCCATTTAAAATTTTAAAGACAAAAAACAAGTAATATACATAAATTGCGAACAGCGCCCCCTATTATGTCTTTTGATAACCACGAAATAAATAATAAGTAATACAAATAATATTTGCAAAGTTACGCCACTTGTGGTTGTGATACAGTATACGGAATCAAAAAAGTAGTTTGAATACTGCTTGTCACGGGATAGTAATACAAAGCTATTACTGCTCGACAGAATGCCTATCACAAGACATCATATATTTATGTTGGAGAGAATATCTTGTCAAAAATTTGAATTAGCAGTCGGGACATAGAAAAGCAAATTTAACCCACCTGGAGTTTAATGTGACCTAGTTCAACCCAACTAGCGGAATATTTCCAGTACTAGTCCTGTTCACTCAAATAGCCCACCAGGAGACCCAGAACGGTAAAGTTCCTTCCAAAGAAAAGTTAACATGAACAATATTGGAGAGACAGCCGTATAAAAACTTTAGATTCCATACAGTAGATGTTTGAATCCCATAATCGGATGAAAAAAGGCCTATGGTAGTAATGTACCATTTTTACTAGTATATAATCTAAAGATTAATTACGGATAGCTTCAGCCCTTTGAAGCTATATTGGTCATAGACACACAGAATCAGAGAAAGAGAGAGAGAGAGAGAGAGAGAGAGAGAGAGAGAGAGAGAGAGAGAGAGAGAGAGAGAGAGAGAGAGAGAGAGAGAGAGAGAGAGAGAGAGAGAGTGAGAGAGAGAGAGAGAGAGAGAGAGAGATAAAGAGAAATACATTTTTAAATCGAACATTTTCATACCCTTCAATTCTTTGTAAAATTGTCTATCTAATGAACTCAGAAACATTAAAATCCGTTAACGCAAACCGAAATTATACCTACTTTTGTACGCAGATATAGCCCTCTACCCTCCCCTTCGTATGGGAGTTAGATCAAAAAGTTTCAAATGAAAATTGTATAAAATCGTCCGAAAATGTTGCTAGAAATTTTTTTAATCTATCCTAATCTAGAATTTAATGAAAAATCATTGAATTTTTAATACATCTTGAGAATTGCGCCCCCTTGCGATCATTTTGGAAACTTACAAATATTTTTGTTGAAATTCCCGTGTTCCTTTTTACTATCAAGATTTTTTCCACCAGGTTGAACGATAAACGGTTGCCGAGATATGACCGGTGGCCGAGTATAAACAGACACCCGGTATATTGTTTGTGTTCTTTGTTTGTAATGTTTGTATTTGTACACTTATTCATGTGTGTTGCTACTGTAAATAAATTGCTTTGTGTATGAACGTTGTGACTTCATCTTTTGTTACTACGACGTGAGCCTCCGCCGCGGGACGCCAATATTCATAAACATTCGTGGTAACACACGGTTTATCTCCAAAAAAATATTTAGTCTCCCATACAGTCTTAACATCTTTGTGCCTCACCCTGTATATAATCGTTGGTGCGTCTGTTAGTGATCGTGTAACTTCTGTACGACTTCACCGATTTAGGTCAAATTCACCTATTTTGTCGAGACGATGTTTCATAGCTATGCTAGAATACGATAGGTGGCGCTGTAATCAAGTTATTAACAAATTCTAATTTTAAGGATCAAAATGACTCATATTTACAATATAAGTTGGTTTAATGCCAAAAAAGCAAATAACAAACTCTGGTACCGATAGGTGGTGCCGTGGCCGTATTATTTATATTACATATATATCAATGCGCCGTCTACCGGAAAGGGCGGAACAACGTCTAGTCGGGCCAGCTAGTAATATAACAAAATATAATATTAATTCTATATATAATATTTTCAACTTCAAAATAAAGTGCTGTGCAGGCGTAACTAGCTGATTATATTACACTTAGTTTCTAACTGTTTCTGGTTGTTGGATTGTTCAAATGCTTCATTTAACAGTAGAGTAGAACCTGCCGATACAAATGCATCTGCATACAGAAACACAAAAATTAGTACCAATTGCAATTTGCAATATGTTCACATTTACTGGCTCATTATAAAACACAAATCTATGCATAATATTTGTACAAATGTTCTTAAATTTTTGTAAGGTTGCCTTTCTTTCATTACATAGAAACAGAAACACAACAGTTATTATGCCGTATGTCCGTTTCAGTGGAAAATGATTTACAGACGCAGCTTCTCTTTCTTTTAAGATACACCAAACTCGCAATACATCTATCTGTTACTGCAGAAACAAGCAATACTCTGCAGAAGTAACTATGGATTTATTTGCAGTGAATTATCCGGAAAGATCCATTCCTAGTGCAAATACAATTCGTAGCAAGGTTCGACGTTTTGAAAACACGTTTACGTTAGTAAATAACAAAAACAAAAATATTTGTGATAGGACTGTCAAAAATTTGGAAATGCAAATATTCGCCTTGGTTGAATTAAGTCCTAGTATCTCATGTCTACAAATTGTTCGCAAGACGCTACAACGGTCCAAAAATTATTACGTAAACATAAGGACCGGTACTACAAAATATCAACCCGTCAAAAACTTCTTCCCGCCGATTATTACAGGCGAATGGTATTTTGCCGAGTAATGATTAATAAATATCACAATTACGAGTTCATTTTTTTAGGTGTAAACTTCTTTAGGCGCGTTGCGCTGATTGTAGGCAGTGAACAAGACTGACCTGCAACGCTCGGATATGTAACGCTCGGATTGTAACGCTCTTCGGGTAAAGTCGGCTAAGGGAACAAGATAAATAAATATATCATATAGAGGTATTTAATTTCAATTAAATTGAAATTTAAATGAATAAATAAATTCATGTCCCAGAGCAGATGTGAACCGGAGCCGCCTGGGTGAGAGGCCAGCACTTAACCATTAGACCAAGGGCGGGAGTCGAAAGCCAGTATTCATATCATCTATTTATATATATACATGCGTCCGAAAATCTCCTTAATAATGCTTGCGGCCGAGGCAAGACAATCTCGAGTACGTTAAAGTTTTTCGCGGACAAGATATACACACAATTTTTTGGGCAACCGTTAAATTTTTCAATCGATTTAATTTAAATTGAGACACAATTTAATTTAATTTAGTTCTAAAGGTGCTAAATTAAAGTGGTTTACTTGCTTTACATGCGTTACCATGGAAATGAGACGAATATAATAAACTAAAAATACTTGATAGTGGTCAAAATAAGTCGTAGAATGTGTGATTAAACATGTGTCAAAATGTGTATTTACTTTAACGGCCGCTGCCATAGCAACGGCCGCGAAATTGTATTTCGCGAACTGTGTTGCGTTCGCGAATTGGTAACTTCGCGGACGATTATTTAAATGTAATATAGAACGAAAAAAAAATTGTATTTCGTATTATTAACCTCGCCTTGATGAAGTTTAAACTTCTGCTGTGTGGTTTGAAGCACACCCATTTTCTTGTTTAATAATAAACTGTTCACAGACGAAAAATCATTTCATGTGCATAGCCATCATAAGCGCGCAATTTGTCAGTATGAGTCGCGTGAAAATCTACGTTGATATACCATAAGACCGCGTGCGCCTGCATTATCGCGATACCTGTAGAGTAAGTGAAACAGATAGAGATGTCTGTGTATTAGAACGGTAAACAAGTGGACGCAGTGTTATACTGGATTACAACAGAGCTAGTATTTCGCATTTGCCTATGATGCACTCGCATTTGTCCAAAAAATCTACATTTATACGGTGTAGTCGGGCAGTCGCATTCGCCGTCGCTTCCACATATGAGCGTCAGTTCGAGTTTTATTATTGCTTAAGAATAACATTTTTTTAGTTAATTACAGGTTAATTGCAATGTTGAATTACAATTCTGTTTTAAGAAGTAAATATTTTATGTTTCAGTATTTTATTATAGTTGAGTTTTTAGATTATAATATTTGTTGAAAAATATTATTTTAGTTAAGAAGTTTTTTTTATTTTAAAGTTTAGGAGTTATTAATTATTTATTTTTGCTCTTTTATGTTGTTTATGAAGCTGTGATGAGTTACTTCACTGACATATTATCAGTGATTATCTGATGCTTCAAACAACTACAAATAATTACTTACAACGGGAACGCAATACCTATTACATTGCTTTTCACTTGATTTGCCAACGAATACATTTATACGTATAACTTATACGCCCGCTGTCGGTGTGGCAATTCAAGTTGGCACGCCCATTTATAGTCGACCAGTAGTTACTAATACATGCATCGCGCTATGAACGGCGGCCACACGGTATATCTACGCGAACATAATATCCAATAAAACTAATGTATGGGGGTATCCTTGAGAATGAAATAATTCAACCTTTTTGTTATCAACGGTAATTTAAACGGAAATAGGTACTTAGAGTTGCAGCAAAATAATATTATTCGAACTGTATGGGAAAGATTTAATATTAATGAAATATGGTTTCAGCTAGACGCGCACAGCACTCGTATTGTTACACACTTTTTAAATAATTTGTAAATAATGGAGGTAGATGGATATGCAATTCAGGTCCTGTTAAATGGCCGCCACGATCTCCTGATCTAGCCCCAATTGACTTTTTTCTATGGCCCTTTTTAAATAATTCAATATACGCTAACGGTAATCAGCGTCCATTTAATTTAGAACATTACGCGCCAAAATTATATTGAATTTTCGAATAATGTTACCCCGGAAATGTTAACAAATATTCGTCTAAATTTTTATAATCGCTGGGTTACTGCTCAGCTCAAGATGGCGGCTTAATTATTAAGTACTTGTAGAAATTCATTTTTCTCTAATAATTCCATCTTAACTTCTAATTAAATTAATTGTTTTTCAGTTTATGCTAATTGAAACATTTTATTTAGTTTCATATAAATTCATTGTTAAATTTCAGAATTTTAGTTTGTCTTCTTTTCTATTTTATAATACCTCGGAATTGTTTACTTTTTATCTTAATAAGAGTTTTGCTATTGTACCGTTTTCGAATTTTAAGCAGTTATGTTTCTTATTTTAAGAAAAAACAATATTTTTTTTTTAATTTCTAGAATTGTTGATCATTTCTTTTATATATTCATGCAATTTGGGAAGCTGTGATGAAATCCGTTAGCAAAATTATTTAGTGGAATAATAACATTATTTAGTGCGATTATCTAATGCTTCAACAAGTCTCTTCTTATAAATTATCTAGGTAGTGTTTTTTATTGTTTAATATTATTTCCATCTTGTCTAAAGTTGTATTGTAAATGATTTTATTTTTGGTTGAAGAATTCGTTATCATTACACTTAATTCACAGTAACAGTAGCAATTTTCACTAACACTGGATTTCTGCGGTATCGAGTTTAATGTAACTTTAATGCTAGTAACAGAGCCCCCCTTCCCCTTATTCTCCCACTTGTAGTCGACCAGCTATGTCTAGTATATTCATCCGCAAGTAGATCGTTTGCACACTGTATATATGCAACACTTCTATATTGCGTGTATACAAGGAAAATTTTATTCTTACTAAGAGAAAGAAAACAATGCAATGCCTTTCGAAGAAGATCCGATCAAATGTGCGCAAGCGCTGCAAACTATTTAATTTATTCAATGTTTCGTTATTCGACAAACTCCTTGACAATTAATAATTACGCCTTGTTAAATGAGAAAACATAATTACATTTCAAATAAACAAATACAACGAAATATTAACGCAAACCACAGATAAACAAACGATCATACTGTTAGAAATATATCTTCTGTTGTGGTAAGGATTGTGGTTATTTGTTGTAAATTAATTAGGTAAAGACCAAAAACACTTAATTTGCATTCTAATAGGTTTCTTTTGTTTTTCTATGTGGATATTCTTTTAACAGGAGTAGAAAGAAAAATATTTACAGTAATTGGTGACATAATTTCCAATATCTAGAAAAGTATTCGTAAATTCTCCAAAGGTACCCGCATCCTTGCACAGTTTGAACAAAATTGGTTTACCAATCTAGAAATATCGATAAATTGTAGCAATACGAAAATTATTATTATTATTAATAATAATAATAATAATAATGAAATTTATTTTCCAACAGATAGAATCCATTTACAGGACTAAAAAATAATTACAGTACAGTGCAAAAAGAATAACACTAGCGTAATTCCAATAACAAAACAAAGTATTATATTAGGTAGTAGCTACATAATTAATGAAATTAAACCACGCAAGGATGTAATTCATTGCAGTGGCGGCTGGGTGAGTTCAATAACAGGTGAAGCAATCTTAATAATAGTTTTTTATTCTAATATTATTAATAATAAACAATACTATTTTTCTTATACAAAAGAAATTACTTTTACTTTATTTTCGGAACGAAAAATTTAGGAAACATTGAATAAAATATTCACTAATTGAACAGAAATTTAATGTGAATCAGTTCCTCATTTGATTCATCAAGAACAATGACTCACTGTTCAGTAGAATGTGACGATTGTTCTGACATCACCAATTACCGTCTAGTGACAATCTTGTCGAACTTCTCCAAAGCCTGGTATTTCTCTGAGTATTAATATACATATTTCTCAACTAATAGCACGACTTTACTGCAGGGCGTTCTACTGTCACTAACCTCTGTCAATTTACTCAAAATATATCGCAAGCTCTAAGTTAACGCAAGCAAGTCGACGTCTTGTACACCGATTTTTCTGAAACGTTTGATCGCATTGACCACTCTATCATTCCGTCTAAACTCAGTTCGTTTGGAAGTGGGTGTGTGTCTAGTTTGAAATGGGTTTGCAAGACGCCTCGTATTTATATCAGGATTCTCTTCCACCATATCGATAATATTTGTGTTCCACATCTAAGCCGCGTTCCCTTTCAGAAACAATCTTTGCACTTGGAAACATTCCTCTTTCTCCAGCAATTGCAAATTCATTTTGAAACACTTTCCTGTTTGGAATTCTTTGAGCCGGAAAGCGACGTCGATATTCATCCTCTGCATTAGCTGCGTTACCATTACAATAAATATAAACGAAAACTATGTCGGCATAATCTTTATGACTAAATATTTGTGGCATTGTTTACTTCTAATCGTCTAAAGAAGATGTATTATGTCAATTAAGATTAAATGACTAAGTAAACGTCAAACTAAATTGTCAAACGTGAACAAATAATATTATTTCACTGCTACAATGATTAAAAAATAGAAAGTAAATTATTTCTATAATGGTTAAAAATCGGACTTAAATATATTGGTTTATTTTACTTATTTTAACCTTCTGAATATACTCTTCAAGTACTTCCTTTTCCTCCTGAAACACCCTGTATAAAACATGCATAAGCCAGTACATGATAACGAATGTGGTAGTTGTGTATTCTGATATCCCAGAATTAAGTACTACCAACAAAAAGTAAATAAGAAAAGTATAAAACAAAATACCTCATTTTCTCCTGCCACTTTAGAAGACTTTGTAAAAAAACCAAGGACATCTAGAAGAGGAATAATTGATGTATATTTTGTGAAATTAAATATCGTACATATTGCTGTGACCTTCTCTACTATGGTTGGTAACCAATAGTTAAATTAATAAATTGATATTCTCTAATAATCTCAGGGTCTAAAGGTGAATTTCTTTGTTTTTCTATAGCGGGGAATGTGTCGCAGCCTTTTGCTTATTGTGAGTTCTAGCTGTGATAGTGATGTTTACTTTCCTTGTGTTCTCCTTTGGGATGGGTATAAATAAGTAAATATTGAATGTCAGCACAACTTATTTTTATTTTCAATATAAATTTACAAAAAAAAAATGGAGAATAATATTTTATTATCATACAATACAATATTTTATTTTTATTTTTATGTGTTCTCTTTTCATCAATAGTACAAGCACCTTGCAAATCCTTTGTTCCTTAAGAAAATTGTGAAAATTTACTGAATTGATTCTTCATGTATGCTTACAAATCAAGGAAATTACTAAATTCACTTTCTTTACTTTTTACCGATGTATCCCCATTGGATCATCTCGACCTGAGATTCTCACGTCAAAATCGAGATTTAAACAATGAGGAACTATTAGATGTTTCCCATAATATTTCAAAATTATTGTTATTCAAATGAGAGCGTTAACGCCTCGTTGAGTCGCCCCAACTTGAGATTCGCACGTCAACCTAAGGCTTACTCAAAGAAGGATTTATTAGATATTTAAATAATATTCTAAAATTTGTTGCTATCCGGGTAAAATTATTGATACTCCGTTGAATCGCCTTAACTTGAGATTCGCACGTCAACCTAAGGCTTACTCAAAGAAGGATTTATTAAATATTTAAATAATCTTCCAAAAATTGTTGCTATTCAGGTAAAATTATTGATACTCCGTTGAATCGCCTTAACTTGAGATTCGCACGTCAACCTAAGGCTTACTCAAAGAAGGATTTATTAAATATTTAAATAATCTTCCAAAAATTGTTGCTATTCAGGTAAAATTATTGATACTCCGTTGAATCGCCTTAACTTGAGATTCGCACGTCAACCTAAGGCTTACTCAAAGAAGGATTTATTAAATATTTAAATAATCTTCCAAAAATTGTTGCTATTCAGGTAAAATTATTGATACTCCGTTGAATCGCCTTAACTTGAGATTCGCACGTCAACCTAAGGCTTACTCAAAGAAGAATTTATTAAATATTTAAAATAATATTCTATAAATTGTTGCTATCCGGTAAATTTATATCACACACATGAAGATTCCTTTATTTATTTATTTATAGGATTGCAAGATGGAGTTTTATTTGATAGTGCTTGTACTTACTTTTCTTGATTGTATGTCATTTCGAACTCTTCTTGATAATCCGGGCCTTCCATCCTTCTGGAAACTTTATTATGGCGGACTTTGTAAAGTCGAATAATAATATTCCACGCTTTTACTGTATATAGCGCGCACTTATCGTCTGTGAAGCGTATCACACGTTTTGTTCTTGCGACGTCTGGATCTTAAAGGCGTTTATGCCTTTTTAGATTTTTATTTTATTTATTTCTTTATAACACTTGGAGCACTGGTTTAACTTTTCTTTTCTTCTTGAGTATTGGAGATCTTCGGATGGACTCCTTTTATTTTGCAGATGCACGCCTTTATATACCATTCAACATTTGACAAACGCTTTATTTTGTTTCAAATTATTCTTGTTCAGTTTAAATTTTCATCTACTGCGCCCTCCGTGTTTGTTATGGTAACTATCGATGTCACGTGGTCATGTAACCTTTCTTCCGCCATGTTACCGTTGTTGTTGTTTACATATTCTATACTTGCATATTCAATGGACATCGATTGATTTCATCGATCTGTAGGTATTCTTAAGCTGTACTATATTATATACTGACTAATGTTTTATTTATTTTTAGCTTGGAATCTCTTGAAGCATTTATATATATAAGGAAATTGTGTACCAATCGCATGTTTGGATGTGCATTCAATAATATCTTTTATTCTGGAAATATCAGTGAAAAATTGCATACCCAACATAATGTTTTATTTTTAATAGTGAACCAGGCCACAATATTTACATTCTGGATGTGTTGGTGTATATCGAAAACAAATAAGTCATATACCTTTGTATGCATTTCCATGTCCCATACGGAAGAAAATACAATTGATCTTAGTGACTGTGAAATGAGTGGAATATTTATTTATGTATAGAGACCTTTGTTCTAGCCGTAGTGTTTATTATTATTGCAATATGTTGAACGCAGGCTTCTATTCATCGATTATTATTACTGCCAAAGAATGCATTACCGAATGACCTACTTTCCATTAATTACTAATAATAATGTTTAAATCGTTACATATCCTTTTTTTTTTTTTTTTACTGAGGTCAGTATTTAAGCATCATATTTTGTATGATATTTAACACAATTTTGTGCTCTAATTTATTTAACATTGTTTTATATAACATTCAATACCATTTTATTTTTAATTGCTAGTGCTTTCATTTTTTTTTACGGGTATGCAACCCATATTGCATTGATGTGTATTCTACTGCATAGTCATCAATTTGAATACCCACTGTTATGCGATAATTTAAATTATATATATATATCTATTTATATAAATTAGTGGATTATTCTGTATTTATCTGTTGAAATATTAAATTATAATTTATATCAAATATGTAAATTTATATTTATTTAAAATAAATGTGCTGGTATTTTATTTTTGTTGACTTTTTATTTGTTTGATTTCTTTATTTATCTATTTATTTATTTGTGCAGAAAATACCACAGCATATCCCAAGTTAAGAAAATTGTCGATATGCCATAGTTAACTATGAATGTAATGTGCATATTGCACTTTTCTTTACTTAATGGTATTTTTAACCTTTTACTTAGCTAATATTCTTACATCTAAATTTACTATATTTTTATGTGGGAACTATCCCTTTTTGTTTCTTAATATCTATTTATTTTAACTTAAGTACTATAATCCTGGGAACTATCCCTTTTTATTTTCTTAATGTCTATTTATATAACTTAAATAATGTGATCCTGGGAGCTATCCCTTTTTATTTTCTTAATATTTATTTATCTAACTTAAATAATATAATCCTGGGCGCTATCCCTCTTTATTTTCTTAATATTTATTTATATAACTTAAATAATATAGTTTTGGAAACTATCCCTTCTTATTTTCTTATGGGTTCATATTTTTCATCGTGTGAATTTTATTCCTCATCGTAGTCGTATAACATTGAAATGTGATACTTTCCTTTCACATCCTCATTGTTTACTTCCTTCAGTTCGTAAGTTACGTCACTTAATACCCTGTTTATCCTGTACGGCCCTACGTACGGAAGATCCAGTTTAGCGCATTTGTTTAGGTGTCTTCTTCCTAGACGATAACTTTTTACTACCACTAGGTCCCCTATCTGATATGTCTTGTTTATTTTTATCTTTTCATTTTCTTTTCTAGTGTATCTTTCTGCTATATTTCTTTGTTAAACCCTTGCTTGGTTTGTGAGTTCTTCGATGTTTTCTATTATTGGTGTATCTCGGCACCATGGCCTCGGTGGATGTTTGCCGTACATTAGTGTATATGGGCTCACATTCGTTGTTACGCTTGGTGTGAAATTCATATTGTTTTCTACTTCTTCTATATGTTGTACCCATGCGTTGTGTCTCTCGTGAGTTAACATCCTTAAGTGTCTGGTTACCTCCTGTATGTATCTTTCACTGGGATTCGCCTGTGGATGTCTGATACTTGTGAATATTACCTCTATTTCTATTTCATTTAATTCTTGTTTGAATCTTTCATTGTTGAAGTAAGACGCGTTGTCAACTAACAGTTTCTTTATCCTCCCATGTTCGTTAATGAACCGATTAATACAATTTATGGCAGTTTGCGTATTGTATTTCTTTGTCGAGTACAATCTAACATACTTGGTGAAGATGTCCACCATGACGAAGATGTTGCAGTGGCCTCTTTCCCCCGGTATTAGGTTACCAAGAAAGTCTGCTGCCACCAAATCCAGTTTATTCTCTACCCTTACACTGTGTATAACATTTTGATTTATGCGATTTTTATATTTACCCAACAGACATTGCTTACATTTCTTATTTTCTATCGCTGTTAAATTTTTATCTTTCAATGTATAGAATTCCTCCCTGAAAACAAGGAATGTTCTCCTATTTCCAGGGTGGCCTAATTTTGTATGAATATCTCGGATTATCTTTATTGCTAAATCTTTATCTAGTACAATTAGGTTTTTGTTTCCTATCCTTTTATATATGACATTATTCATTATATTGAATCCTTTGTAGTTTTGTATCCTTTGTGTCTTTTCTTTTATTTCCCTTATCTCTTCTCTATTTTGACTATCTAAAATGCTCTCTCTGCTGTACAACTCTGGAGCGTTTTCTATATTATAATTATTTATTTGATAAGCTTGTCGTTGCTTGCTACCTCCTTGTGCTCTGCTTAGAGCGTCCGCTACAACATTGTCGGATCCCTTCCTGTGTTTTATTTTAAACGTGAATTCTGATAATTGGAGCGACCATCTATATATCCTTGAGTTGTTAAAGCGTGTCTTCATTAGGAAGATCAAAGACAAATGATCTGCTTCAACGAGAAAGGTATTTCCATGTAAATAGTATTTAAGTTTTGACAATCCATGTACCACTGATAGGAGTTCTCGTTCTGAGATTGAATAGTTCCTCTCGTAGTCTTTTAATATTCTTGATATGAAACATATAGGTGTTTCTATCCCATCTTTAATTTGTAATAGCTCTGTTGCTATTGCATTGCTGGATGCATCACATCTTACTATGAATTCTTTGTTGAAATCTGGTAGATTGACCGTCAAAGCTTCACAGAAGTTTTTCTTTATGTCTTCAAATGCTTTTATCCTTTCCGGAGTCCATTTGAATTTAACTCCTTTCTTTATCATTTTGAATAGCATGCACGTCTGATCAGATATGTTTGGTATAAAATGCTTATAGTAATTTATCATACCTAAGAAACCTCTTAACATTCTTATGTTCTTTGGTTTTGGATATTCCCTTATTGCTTTTAATTTTTCCTTTTCTATGGTTATTGTTTTCCCATTAATGACATATCCTAAATACGTTACGCTATTTTTGAAAAATTCACATTTTTCTAGGTTGATCTTTAGATTGTTGTCGGCTAATGTTTTCATGACCTTTTCCACTGATATTTTGTGACTATCAATGTCCTTGTTGAAAATTAATATGTCATCGACATAATGTGAGACGTATTCTTCGTGTGGGTCCAATATCTTTTGCATAGCTCTTACTAAAGCTGCTGTAGCTGTGGATATTCCAAATGGGACGACCTTGAACGAGTACACTGTTGAGTTGAATATAAAAGAACAATACTTTCTAGAATCTTTGTGTAATGGTACCAGCCAAAAAGAACTTTTTAAATCTATTTTTGTAAACCACTGGGCCTCTGTGCACTTTGCTAATAGCGTTTCTATGCTCTGAGGAGCTTCAAAATTAGGGGTAGTGAGGGAATTAATATTTCTCGCGTCCAAGCATAATCTTAGTTTTGTTTCCTTTGAATCTTCTATACTCTTCTTTACTACAACGACAATTGGACTGATAAAGTTCGATTCTGCTTTTTCTATTATGTTATTCTTCAGCATTTCTTTGATTTCTAATTTCACTTGCTCCTTGTATTTATTGGGAATTGGATAGGTTTTCACATAGAAGGGTTTCTTTTCATTTACCTCGAGCTTATGCTCGTAATTTCTTGCCAAGCCAGGACTGTCGTCAAATAGTCTCTTGTGCTTATTTAAAAGGTTGCTCACATGATTTTTATACTTTTCATTGCAATTTATACTTGTACCATCCCTTTTTGATGTGGAGTCCTTATTCTTTGGATGCTTCACGAGATGCGCACATTTATTGTCATATGAATTGTCAATCATTTCTTGCGTGAGTTCCTTTCCTATTTCTTCTACATATAAATTATTAATTAAAATTTCCCTTTCTGGTGCTTCTTCGCTCCATGGAATTATCATATTTCTTATGTGAAAAGTCTTGTCCTTCATATCCAGTTTTGTGCTGTATTGACTTAAAAAGTCCATTCCCAATATGCAATTGCAATTTAAATTATGTACTACTACAAATTCTGTTAGTAGGTTTAAATCATTAATTTTAACATTAATGCAGAAAACTTTATCAATGGTTATCAAAGGTTTTTTATTTGCTGTAATTAAGTTAATCTTCTTTATAGGAATATACCGTCCTTGTTTCTCTAAATTTTCGTTTATAACGCTGTAGTCGAGTAGCGATAATTGTGATCCACTATCGAGTAATGCTTCTATTTTTCTTCCCCTATTTTGATTGATATGTGTGGTAGTTCAGTGGTAATTTTCATTAGATCTTCGTATTTGTATATGTTTTGTGTTTTTATGTTCTTTTTGACTGGCTTCTCTAAAAATTTGTTGCAGTCGCTCCTGCTTGTGATTTGTTTTCCCATTCTCTTTCGCTGATTTTATACCTTGAATCTTTAGGTATAGCACCTCTAGATTCATCATTTTTCTTGGGATCTAACTCTTTGTTGTCCCATTCTAATTGGATGTTATTGATTCTTCTCTCTCTCTCTGGAATTCTTTCTTCCCTTTTATTAGTTTGATTTGGGTTCCTTCTCGGTTGAGTTTCCCTTTTCTCATTGTATGATGGATTTCTATACCCTTGATTGTCTTGTCTACTTTTATAGAAATTGTTCCCTTGGTAATCTGGTCTGTTTCTATAAAATTGATTCCCTTCATTGTTCTGTCTATAGAATCTGTTCCCTTCATTGTTATTGTTGTTGTATCTGTTTCTGGGATAATTGTTTGTGTTCGCGTTGTAGTTTCCTCTATTGGAGGTGTTTCCTTTTTCGTCAACGTCATCTAATCTTTTTACTAAGTCCAGTAATCCCTCAATGGTTTCAATGCCTTGTAATGCTACGGCCTGTACAATATTATTGTCGAAGTGCGCAGCTAGTTGCGATACGACGTCACTTTCTTCTATGACTGGGAGTATATATTTTATGAAGGAGTATTTCCTTATTACATAGTTTTCCCTTGAAGAACCTGGTCTGTATTTCCCAAATACCAAGTCATGTCGTATTCTTCGTTGTGCATTTTGTCCCCAATATTGCCTAATGAATCGTATTTCAAATTCTCGATACGTTGTCAACTCATCTATAATCGTATCATACCATAGCAGACTGTAGTCCTTAAGACAACCTCTTATAAAATGTAGTTTAGATATTTCATCTGTTATTCCTCTCATGTAAGTTTTAATTGTTCTTAAAAATGCCATGGGATTATCCTTATGGTTTCCTGTGAACTTGGGTATATTTTCTGCACTACCTGTTATATGAGGCAAAGGTGCGCTAGGTATGTTAACCCCGTGCATTACTTTGTCCTCTAATACTTGGAGGTTAGTTTCAAATGTTACTGCCCTATTTTGCAACCTTAGCATCGTGTCTGTACATGCTCCATATTTCGTTTTACAATTTTCAACTTCATTTGAGAGTTGTCTTAATTCTTCGTTGTTTGTAATCTTGATGTCTATTATTTTATTTTCTAAAGATTCTACCTTTCCTTCTACCTTTCCAAATCGTGCTTTCGTCTTGTCTGCTCTTTCGTTTATGTCGTTTATTAGAAACTTGTATCCATTCTCACATTTTCCTGCGTTATTATTTATTTCGTTCGTTAGAAGTGACACGGATTGTGTTAGTTTCTTTTCTAGATTAGCGTTTAACTGCAGTGTCTCCGATCTAAGATCTCGGAATCCCTTGTCAATTTTAAAGTTGATTTCTTCTTTATTTTGATCCAATTTTTTATTTAGATTTTCATTTATCTTCTCACTGTTTTCTTTAATTTCTTCTTTCATTTTGTATAATAGAACTTGAAGCAAATTTTCAATTCTATCTTCCGATGATTTTTCGGTTGTTCTCTTGAGAGATGTACTTCCAACGATCGGTTCTTCCAATTGATCACCTTCCAACTCGTGTTTTTCTGATTCTGAGCTAGAAGTTGAACGATTGCTGCGAGAATTATCTCTGTATCTGGTAAATTGTGGTCTTGTTTCCTTATCTTCAACCTTTTCAGGTTTTTCGCCTTTATTCTTATTATTTTCATCAGCCATTTTTATTTTTATGTTTTTATTCTAACTCTTATTCACCCTGTCTCAATAGGAGAATATAGTGTGCTTATGGCGTTATAAGGAAAGTAAATTCACACAGCCTTTTATCGTTGAGTGCCAAATCAAATCTTGGCCAACGATAAGCCCTTTAACGTTGTGCGCCAAATTTATGCTGTGACCTTCTCTACTATGGTTGGTAACCAATAGTTAAATTAATAAATTGATATTCTCTAATAATCTCAGGGTCTAAAGGTGAATTTCTTTGTTTTTCTATAGCGGGGAATGTGTCGCAGCCTTTTGCTTATTGTGAGTTCTAGCTGTGATAGTGATGTTTACTTTCCTTGTGTTCTCCTTTGGGATGGGTATAAATAAGTAAATATTGAATGTCAGCACAACTTATTTTTATTTTCAATATAAATTTACAAAAAAAAAATGGAGAATAATATTTTATTATCATACAATACAATATTTTATTTTTATTTTTATGTGTTCTCTTTTCATCAATAGTACAAGCACCTTGCAAATCCTTTGTTCCTTAAGAAAATTGTGAAAATTTACTGAATTGATTCTTCATGTATGCTTACAAATCAAGGAAATTACTAAATTCACTTTCTTTACTTTTTACCGATGTATCCCCATTGGATCATCTCGACCTGAGATTCTCACGTCAAAATCGAGATTTAAACAATGAGGAACTATTAGATGTTTCCCATAATATTTCAAAATTATTGTTATTCAAATGAGAGCGTTAACGCCTCGTTGAGTCGCCCCAACTTGAGATTCGCACGTAAACCTAAGGCTTACTCAAAGAAGGATTTATTAGATATTTAAATAATATTCTAAAATTTGTTGCTATCCGGGTAAAATTATTGATACTCCGTTGAATCGCCTTAACTTGAGATTCGCACGTCAACCTAAGGCTTACTCAAAGAAGGATTTATTAAATATTTAAATAATCTTCCAAAAATTGTTGCTATTCAGGTAAAATTATTGATACTCCGTTGAATCGCCTTAACTTGAGATTCGCACGTCAACCTAAGGCTTACTCAAAGAAGAATTTATTAAATATTTAAAATAATATTCTATAAATTGTTGCTATCCGGTAAATTTATATCACACACATGAAGATTCCTTTATTTATTTATTTATAGGATTGCAAGATGGAGTTTTATTTGATAGTGCTTGTACTTACTTTTCTTGATTGTATGTCATTTCGAACTCTTCTTGATAATCCGGGCCTTCCATCCTTCTGGAAACTTTATTATGGCGGACTTTGTAAAGTCGAATAATAATATTCCGCGCTTTTACTGTATATAGCGCGCACTTATCGTCTGTGAAGCGTATCACACGTTTTGTTCTTGCGACGTCTGGATCTTAAAGGCGTTTATGCCTTTTTAGATTTTTATTTTATTTATTTCTTTATAACACTTGGAGCACTGGTTTAACTTTTCTTTTCTTCTTGAGTATTGGAGATCTTCGGATGGACTCCCTTTATTTTGCAGATGCACGCCTTTATATACCATTCAACATTTGACAAACGCTTTATTTTGTTTCAAATTATTCTTGTTCAGTTTAAATTTTCATCTACTGCGCCCTCCGTGTTTGTTATGGTAACTATCGATGTCACGTGGTCATGTGACCTTTCTTCCGCCATGTTACCGTTGTTGTTGTTTACATATTCTATACTTGCATATTCAATGGACATCGATTGATTTCATCGATCTGTAGGTATTCTTAAGCTGTACTATATTATATACTGACTAATGTTTTATTTATTTTTAGCTTGGAATCTCTTGAAGCATTTATATATATAAGGAAATTGTGTACCAATCGCATGTTTGGATGTGCATTCAATAATATCTTTTATTCTGGAAATATCAGTGAAAAATTGCATACCCAACATAATGTTTTATTTTTAATAGTGAACCAGGCCACAATATTTACATTCTGGATGTGTTGGTGTATATCGAAAACAAATAAGTCATATACCTTTGTATGCATTTCCATGTCCCATACGGAAGAAAATACAATTGATCTTAGTGACTGTGAAATGAGTGGAATATTTATTTATGTATAGAGACCTTTGTTCTAGCCGTAGTGTTTATTATTATTGCAATATGTTGAACGCAGGCTTCTATTCATCGATTATTATTACTGCCAAAGAATGCATTACCGAATGACCTACTTTCCATTAATTACTAATAATAATGTTTAAATCGTTACATATCCTTTTTTTTTTTTTTACTGAGGTCAGTATTTAAGCATCATATTTTGTATGATATTTAACACAATTTTGTGCTCTAATTTATTTAACATTGTTTTATATAACATTCAATACCATTTTATTTTTAATTGCTAATGCTTTCATTTTTTTTTACGGGTATGCAACCCATATTGCATTGATGTGTATTCTACTGCATAGTCATCAATTTGAATACCCACTGTTATGCGATAATTTAAATTATATATATCTATTTATATAAATTAGTGGATTATTCTGTATTTATCTGTTGAAATATTAAATTATAATTTATATCAAATATGTAAATTTATATTTATTTAAAATAAATGTGCTGGTATTTTATTTTTGTTGACTTTTTATTTGTTTGATTTCTTTATTTATCTATTTATTTATTTGTGCAGAAAATACCACAGCAATATGTATTAAAGAATTAATGCAGTAAAATCCTACCATCAACAAATAATTGCTCTTAATAATTGTAATAAAATGTAACATAAAACACCAAGAGTCGTGTTTCTGAATATACAGTGAACTCAAAAAGGTTGGAATAAATTCATTTAAAATTCAACCTTTAATTTTTTTAAAAAACGCTGGGACCCGTCAATTTTTATTTTTAGATGGGCATTTTTTAAACTAATTTTTGTTTACACAGGGTGACTCAAAAAAAAGATTTCATTTGACATTTCAATTTTTTTTAATTGAAACACCCATTTTTTATTTTAGTTTCGAAATATACGTAAAATTTCAATTACATTTCATGTATTATAACCTAAGTCTAAGTTAAGTTAGCTTATTTCTTTTCATTTAAACTGTACATATTAGGAGTTAAACATAATCAAATTTACTGAAACTGTAAACATTTAAACATTAATACCATTTTTATCTGTTACCTAGGTTATTTAACATTGACGTTGACGTTCATTCCCTGTCAAAAGTATTTAAACATTTGTATAAAAGTTCTAATAAAAGTAGTTTTTTTTAACTGTAAAATGGCACGAGTAAATGAAAGGGAGCGCATAGAAATACTAATGATAATTGGCTATGGAGATAGGATGCGTACCCAACTGGAAGTTTCCGAACTGGTCAACAATAAATACCCAAACAGAGCGCCTATATCTCAATCAACTATTAGTAAAATTGAAAAAAAATATAGGGATTTGGGGCATGTGAGAGATAATTATGTAAAAGGCCGGCCCACTATCTCAGAAGATGTGCAGTTGAATGTGCTATTATCCGTTGAAGAGAACAACCATAAAGTTAGTCGCGCTATTGCTGACGAGAACAAAATTAGTCAAGGATCTGTATTAAACTATTTACATAAAAATAAATGGCATCCTTATAAAGTTCAGTTAGTTCATGAACTAAATGAGGACGATCCAGATAGAAGAATGCAATTTTGTGAAATAATGATGGAGAGATGTATTGATGATCCTCAATTTTCACGAAGAATTGTGTTCTCGGATGAAGCAACGTTTTGCCTAAACGGAACCGTGAATAGGCAAAATTTCCGTTATTGGGCTACAGAAAACCCGCATTGGATTATGAAGTGTCACACACAATACCCTCAAACAGTAAATGTTTGGGCTGGGATTATTGGAAACAGAATTTTGGATCCCTTCTTTTTTGACGGCACTTTGACTGGAGAAAGATATCTAGAATTTCTAGAATTCGATTTGATACCTGCGCTTGCTGTAGTGTATCCAAATCCAGAAGATCCTGACATTCCCAATGATAGCTTATGGTATCAACAGGATGGAGCACCAGCCCATTTTACTCGCCCGGTGCGTGAATATTTAGATAATGTTTTTCCTGGTAGGTGGATTGGTCGACGGGGCCCAATAGAATGGCCGGCCAGATCCCCTGATTTGACCCCGTTAGACTATTATCTGTGGGGCTACCTAAAATCTAAAGTGTATATCAACAGACCGAACAATATTGACGAACTTAAATCCCGAATAAGACAAGAAATGAGACTGATAGAACCTCAAATAGTGCACAATGTTTTGCAAGAATTTGAAGATCGCCTCGGATATTGCCAGGATGTTGGTGGTGGCCAATTTCAATATTTATTAAATTAATATTTCACAATTTAATTACGAATCATTGAGACATTTATTATTTAGAATTAAATAATTTTTTTTTTAAATTACATTGATTATTTTAGAAAAGAACTTAACTTAGACTTAGGTTATAATACATGAAATGTGATCAAAATTTTACGTAGAATCCGAAAATAAAATAAAAAATGGGTGTTTCAATTAAAAAAAATTTAAGTGTCAAATGAAATCCTTTTTTTGAGTCACCCTGTATAAACAAAAATTAGTTTAAAAAATGCCCATCTAAAAATAAAAATTGACGGGTCCCAGTGTTTTTTAAAAAAATTAAAGGTTGAATATTAAATGAATTTATTCCAACCTTTTTGAGCTCACTGTATATAGCATTGTGAAACATTTTCCGCAATTGCAAGAAGATAATGTTTCCAACAGTCACCTCATATAGATTACGAAAGATAGAGAAGACGACAGATCCAATAATTATAAAGACGTTCGATTTAATTTCCATTCTTAAACGATACGTCATGCGTGATTTAGTTAAACATACGACAAGCACAGCTTTCTCAATTAGGAAAAGAAAAATACACCGCCGCTACGTCAGTCACCGTACCAACCAGCAACCATAATTGCGTAACATTTAACATAATAATACGCTCTATTTCTCGGTCCGTAATTCTTTAGACAGATGAACGGAGGCCCTTGGCCTATAACAGGTATGATTCAGACCTAATAACATGCAGCAGGAATCCACGTTGTTACAGTAAGAACAATTACTGCTGCACGTATGTGTTCATGTTGGAATGCGAAATTGTTGCAAATCAAGAAATAAATCACTGACACATAAATGTGTTGTTAAAATACCTTTCTCTACGATGCCTTAGAATTAGGTCTGAGCTTTAACCTCCTTTTTTTGCAAATGAGTCAGATCATACTTATTTAACTTTATTTATAAATGCTAGATTGCGTTGGTATTACAGAAAAATATATTTTCTAGTACTAAACCGTCACTTTCAAAGCATAGAGTCGTTCTGAATAATGTTGTATCCCTAGCAGCATTTTTTGAATTTCGCGGGTGTTGGTAGGCTAATTCACATTTTATTGCGAAATTACTAAGACAAACCGTGTAGCCAAGAAGAAGATTGGTCAAAAAAAAAGCGTGGAAACATTCATTCATAAAATTACATTCCAATTCACAATTTTGCAGTGAAATTATCAGCGAGTACACCTCAATTCTTTTATTCTATTGCATAGAGTGCAAACTTAAAACACCCGCCAAATTCGAAAAATGTTACTAGGGATGTATGTGTCTATATTAGGGGAGATTATTATATTATCTACTTAACTGTGACAGAAAAGATATTGGAAAACAAAAATACTTTATTTTTCAACATATGAGTGCCCTAGATGCAAAACTTGCTTATTGCGTTAAACATCAAATTGAGAAAATTGCCAAAAACTATCTTAGAATAAAAATTGTTAATAAAATTCCAAAAAGTGTTTTCATTCCCTGGAATTTGCTCAATACCAACTGCTACCGGAATTGATTCTAAGAAAAATGTCGGGTTCATTCGTAATTAAAGGAAAAAGAAAACATTTAGCGCGTTTTGAAACAAAGTCTTTCAAAAAGCGAGTTTTATACCGTTCCTACAAGAAATTGTAAAGGATTCACATTGGGATTTATTAATTACAAAAACTATTTCAAGTTGGCGAAACCTATCTACTTCACTTTGTTTTAAACTACTACATTTAGCCTGAATGTTATATTCATTACTATTGTTAGAGTTTCCATCAATAAAAAAAAGTGTTGCACAAATGTGTTGGGTATAAAAGCTTAAGTCAGGATTATTCTTCCAGGTATCACCGTAATGTTTTTCCAAAAGAGAAATTATTGTGGATTGATCACCCTTTAACAGACGTCCAAGAGGAAGCTGTTTGGGATTATAGGAGACTAACTATTTTCCTTTCTGTCAAACAGACTTAGCTTCACTACGTAGTAATGTGGTGCACCTCGCACCAAGATATTGCTATTATTCGTTTTTCCTTTTAAAAAAATATGCCTCTTCGCCTGAGCAAACTGAAAATGCCAAGATCCTGGAACTAGACAATTTTTGATTCATTTTTCCAGTCTGTGTCCAGCTTACAAATTATGCCTGCGTTCATTTCCGACTGGGATATGGTGTGACTTTTTGGATTTTTTGGAAGCGCTGGGTAAATTTACTATTTTTACCTAATACTTTATTTTATGCATGTGCCGTTTTTATAAAAATAAATTATGTAGATTTCTTTAAAAAGTTTTTTATAAACCTCATTTTATTCACGAGTTTTATACTTGTACTTTCTCTACGACAACAAATAACCAAAATAATAATGAATTACTGGACTGTTGTAGCGCCACGTCGGCGTCGGGGTAGTTTGACAGATCAATGACAAGCTATCCTGTTTGAGTTTCAATTGATTTTTCATTTAAAAAATCGAGAGCTAATTTCAGCCCGTGATTAAAGTGTTCGTTGCTAAGTTCATCCCGTAACTGAGGTGCACGAAGCCAGAGCTTATCAAGGTATGTTTAAAGGGTCACTTAGCGTCACGGAAACATATGCGATAAATGGCATCTTAAACAAAAAAAGTGGTCTCTTTTCTCTCCTGTATTATTATTATTCTTTTTGTTTGTAAGTCTAAGTGCAAATTTGAAAAAACTAGTTAAGTCGGTTTACTAAGCGACTCAACATCTTGCACAGTCGATGATTACATACATGTAATCATGGTTTGTGTAAGGTGTCCGTACCTTTACTTCAACTCAATGTTGTTATACAGGGTTATGATAAAGTAACGCACAAAATTCATAAAACGTACAATGTTCATTTTTGAAAAAAATGCAAAACACGTCAAACAGTTTATTTTATTCCGCGTCTTTTAACATAAGTCAAAAAAATAAAACATCAAATTTGTCAAAGTTATGACGTCATCAATTTTTTTTTTAAATATGAAGCTTGGTTTTTTTTTACTTTATTTGATAAAGCTTGTTTTTCTGCATTATAAAGAAATAATTGAAGTAGCGGTCACATAAGAAAAAACTAAAAAAAGAAAAAATGAATTAGACATGAAATGACTCATATAACTCCGCAGATGATCGAAGACTCTGTAAATCAAGTCTACCATCGTCTTGGCCTGTCAGATAGTGAACGGGACACAGTTTGAACAATTCCTGTAAGAAATCGTTTTGGTTTAATGGACTGTTTAGTTAATTTAAATGTCAGTTTTTTGTGACCCCTACTTCAATTATTTCTTTATAATGCAGAAAAACAAGCTTTATCAATTAAAGTAAAAAAAACAAACTTCATATTTAAGAAAAATATTGATGACGTCATAACTTTGACAAATTTGACGTTTTATTTTTTTGACTTATGTTAAAAGACGCAGAATAAAATAAACTGTTTGACGTGTTTTTGCATTTTTTTTCAAAAATGAACATTGTACGTTTTATGAATTTTGTGCGTTACTTTATCATAACCCTGTATATAGCTCACCAGCCGAACAAACAGATTTTTGTTCAATTTACCGGTCGATAGGTTCGAATGTACTATAATAGAGCAAACGTGCACTTTTAGTGTCATACAGTGTTACTACAAGGCTTATCATGATATCGTATAAACGTTTAGTAAAACTTATAACGTTTCTCTTCAAAACGTTACTATTTTCTTAATAGACATTTTATTGGATAATTGACATTCCCTTACTATTTGTACAGCAGTTGTGAATTTAACAAATTATGTTTAATATCTTTTGACATTTTAGCTTATTGTTGTAAACTATTTCTAAACAACTCTTGAAATTCGTAGTCGATTTCAGATATTTTCATCCTGTGAGTAGAAAAGAAACATCGAGTAAATTGTATAAGACTGCATGTAATTCTTTGGCTTTTACGAAGTGCGACTACCAATATATTAATATATTATACTTAATTTTCTTGCAACAAACAAAGAACTAAATGTGAAACACGTAAACTACGCTCCACTCGTGAATCAAGACACGACACGAGGTAACATTACTATTCGTTTCGGATTGTTTTTTTCCTTTTGATTAATTCCGGTGGATGTGTGTATCCGAGAAGACAATGGTGATATTGCAATAATGTCACTACAATACTAGCGAATTTAGACGCGTAACACTGATAAGGATCGCAAAATATGGTTGTAATTTTAATTGGAAGGTAATGGGCAGATTGTTTGATGTCTATGAGAGATCATTTTAAATGAAGTATTTTATGATAATAGATTTTAACAAGGACGTTATTGAAATACTTTTGCTCGTAGTAATTCTAATGAATATCGCAAAATAGTCTTTCTAACGTTGATTGAAGGAATATATAAAGGTGCGCAACGCTATAGTAAAATTGCGTGTCTTTCCGTTAAGTCGTCCCGCAAACCCTTTGCCGAGAAACATCATCGCTGTCTCGGGCTGTTTCGAATCTCGGACCCAAACAAACGACTGATGCATCGCTATAGATCTCGGACCCAGTTTTGGCTACGCTCAGTGCTATGTAGTTGCGCATCTTTATGTATTCCTTCAATCAACGATTCTAATGTGATTAAGTATAGAAAATAGTGTTTGATTAGAACTTTTGGGGTATTTTGTTTAGGTAACATGAGGGTTATATCAGAAAGGGGCGTTTTGTTTAAAAAACCTGAAAGCTGTTAATGTTGTAACAATAGCAAAAGGTATGATAATAACAACACAGCGAGAGAGATATGGACAAATTACAAAGTATTAATTTATCTGCAGAAGTAGCGATTTTTTTATGTGCGAGTAAAGCCGTGAAATTAATATTTAAAAAAATGAGGTGTGGGCACCACACGACTACGTATTTTTGAGACAACACTTGCTCCAAATTAAGTTTTAAATACGTGTCCCTTGTTAATAAATTAAACTAGTGAGTAAAAGTATTACTTCCGATCAGAATTTTTAAATTATTTTATAGAAAAAATATTTAAAAAAAAACCTGCTATTTAAAGAGGAGTAAATGTTTTACTTCCGGTTGGAACACTCTATATATTCATATATTTTATTATTACGTCATCGGATATCAGGCTATACATGTATTTCATTCCTTTAACGTGTCCTTTGTAATTTAACGAGCCATGATCCTCTATACTTTCACATTAGTTAATTAGTTCATACAGGGAGTAATTTTTCGCTTCTCAGACCCCTATGACCTCGGGGTGGTGGTGCAGTACCGGTGCAAATCATCTACTGCTATGTCGTCAAAACAATGCTTTTGTTGACAAGTTCTCCAAAAATTCCTTCACCGTTTCTTTCATGTCTCCATTCAAAGGAAATGGCGACACTTTAAGTGCATTTTTTTTAAGTTAGGAAAAGATAATAGTCACTCAGTAATTAGTTTTACTCTTTCTGATTATTTCCTTATCGAGTTCTCCTGTCGTTAAAGAGCTGTTTTCATGTAATCAATCAGTAAGTTGCCTTCCATATCACAAAACAGCATCGCTAAGACCAAAACCTCAACATTGAAGGTGTTTCTATTGTTTGTTGCTTCAATAGGTTTTTCTTTTGATAGCACATCTTCCCCATACACTCTGACCAACCTCTGATGAATATTCCTGGGTTCATTTCGTTCCCTCGTCAAGAATGTATTACGTACTAGTACTATGTTCTAACTGAATTTTACTCATTTTTTATTAGTTAAGGATATATAAAAACAACAAAACTCTTTGGATATTGAAACAAACTTTGGTTCGGTGGAGCATAAAAATTTCCTTGATGTATATATTAATTTTAATGACCAAAATTTATAGTTACATGTATACTTAGTTGGTCAACAAAATTTATTAGGATTTATTTAATTTAGTATTTAAAATTTCGTTAAATCCGAAGGTACGTATAGACTTTACATATTATTTTTGATTTCTATACTTTTATTAATCTGTTAAACGTACGAAGCAGAAATAATCTATGACCATTCGTATTCAAACGTTTGTTCCTTTTGAATTTGTTAAGAAAATCCATTAAACGTCACAAACACAAAATAAAATGCTGTTCAATAAGATTTGTAGTATAATTTATGTCACTCGGAATTAAATATGTATGTTAATTAAACGTTTGCGAAATTGTAAACAAGGGGGGTCTGCACCAATCAGTGCTAAGAATAGATGATTATATTGTAAATATTCGTAAGAAATAAGTTTCTTTTGGTCTTCGTTGTTGGTATAGTCTAAAACTTTGATTTTATTTACCTCTATATGCATCATGTAAGCAGATATATGCAATTTGGATGTACTGAGTTATGTATTCTATTCTCGTCCCGACAAAATACAAATAAATTGGTTAATAATCCAAAAGTTTACCTGTATAAATCTCTGCTGTAGTTATCCGTTTTGATAACTGTTAAAAACACGCTGAGTGCATATACTTACAATCACCATCACAAATTTAAATATAGAAACACAAGTATCATTTTCTTTTAGTATAGGAAGCAGTGTCGCCACGCCAGGAGGAAGACCAGCAATTTAGTCAAGTTTTTCGGCCCGAAGTACGGGCGTTTTAATGTACTCGGCATACCCATCTTCGATACACATCCCCGTTAGATTTGCACAACCAGCGATATCTGCAAGATAGGCAACTATACTCCATTCACGTTAAGAAAACAGTGTTAGGTAAGATAGGCGATTATTTCTTGGATTCTGATTGGCTAATAGCCCAGGCAAATTTACTCCACACCTACACTTTCATCCCCTGGAGTCTTCAATTTTTTGAACTATGTGTAAAATTTCTTTTTAGTTTTCAAATAAAAAGATATGATAAAAAATGTATCGCATAATATTTGTTAATGTATTTGTATGTCAAAAATGTCTGACAGTTGATGTTACAGACAAAAATTTTTCGGTGTGATACGGTCGCCGATCGCAGCGTTAACTACTGTTTTCTTAAAATGAATGGACTATAATGTGTCACCAAATGCAGTCTATTTAGTACATATTGAATAATAGAGAAAAAGTCGTGGATGTACTCAGGAGATATGAAATAAATTCTTTATAACGACATGACCAGTACCGCATTATAATATGAATCAAATTTGGTGAGTAAATATCAAAATGTCATAGCAACTTGACAGCAAAAATTTCCGATTGTCACCTATTTTCGTCATGGCTTGGTAGATAATGTAAGAATCTCTCCACGTATTATTGACAATAAATACGGTTATTATTATTACTATTTTGTCTTTAAAGTAAATTAAATTAGATTCTAACAATTTATAGGATAGGGACAAGACACCCCAACAATAAAGTTCTTATTAAAGTTATTACACAATAATTGTCCAGATCCACTGAAGTATGACTTAAATATGGATATAATAGTTCTTATTTTTAGACAGTTCGAAAATTCCCCGCCAATCAAAGAACCTCGAAAAGATTACATGTAAAGCCATTACTGTTAAATGTATCTATTGCTTCTATTAATTCGTTGGCCTTTATCAGCTGGAATTAAAACATATTCATAATGCAAACAGATGTGGGACAGATACTAAGGGTTTCCAGTAAATTATTGATTCTTAACTTTTTAGCCGCCCCAGTAACTTCCGTTTGTATCTGTAACTAGTTAATACGAGGGTAGTCTGAAAAGTTTCCGACCTAACAAAGACATAAGACATTTTTCTTACAAAATTATTTTTATTTCTCTACATAGTCTCCTTGTAAGTCTATACACTTCACCCAGAGATGTTCCCATCTCTCTAGCCCATCCAAATAGTACTTGCCGTCTTTCTCTGCAAAATAGTTGTTTACAAAGGTGATGGCCTCCTCATTTGATGAAAATCTCTGTCCTCCGAGTGCAACTTTTAATTTGGGGAACAAAAAGAAGTCGCTGGGTGCTAAATTTGGTGAATAAGGTGGGTGATCAAGAAGTTCAAACCGTAATTCGTGGATTTTTGCCATGGCAACCGTTGAGGTGTGAGACGGCGTGTTGTCTTGGTGGAACAAGATTTCTTTTTTCTGCAAATGTGGCGGTTTTTTCGCAATTTCTGCCTTCGGTTTGTCAAGTAATGATGCGTAGTATTCTCCTGTAATGGTTTTCCCTTTTTGCAGATAATCAATAAAAATAACTCCATGACTGTCCCAGAAAACAGTCGCCATCACTTTCCCAGCCGAAGAAACAGTCTTTGCCTTTTTTGGCGCCGATTCCCCCTTGGCAGTCCACTGTTTTGACTGTATTTTTGATTCGGGGGTGTAGTGGTGTATCCAAGTTTCATCAACAGTAATTAGCCGGCGCCAAAACTCTGATTTATTGCGCCTAAATTGCGCCAAAAGAGCGATCGAAATGTTCATTCGAACACGTTTCTGATCCAACGTGAGCAACTGCGGCACCCAACGCGCAGACAGCTTTCTCATGTCTAAATCTTTATTTAATATGTGACAAACACGTTCTTTGTATATTTTTATGGCTTCTTCTATCTCTCTAACTTTAATTCGGCGGTAATCTAGCACCATTTGGTGAACTTTAGCAATGTTCTCGTCAGTGGTTGCAGTTTTCGGACGTCCCGAACGTTCATCGTCAGCCAAGCTGGTACGGCCACGTTTAAATTCAGCTGCCCAAAATTTCAAGGTGGTAAATGATGGTGCAGAGTCCCCGTACACAGCGTCCAATTCTTCCTTGATTTGTGTAGGTGTATTGCCTTTCAAAAATAAATATTTAATCACAGCTCGATACTCAAGTTTTTCCATTTTCACAAAAACACTCACAGCAACTTACTCAAACGATTGTTAAACAATAACTGAGCGTCCGAGGTGGCTGAAGTTTTGGCGCGTACATGTCAAAACATGCATAAACACGCACCACTAATTTTGTCAACGAATGCTGCCATCTTCATGTTGAGGTCGGAAACTTTTCAGACTACCCTCGTATACTTAGCACTACAATACACCGCAAGATCAAAAATTATATTGATAAAGGTTTGCCATGAAATGTAAAACGTGTCTTAAGTTATATCCTTAAGTGTCATACTTTCATTAATATTATCCAAACATAAACGCCTACTGTATTCCCAAATAGCATTAACTAGCACGCCTGTTCTAAAATACGCTTCCATCATGTAAGTTTTCCATAATTAAAAAATGAGGTGTGGCCACCACACGACTTTCTTATACGTATGAGCGTTTCAAACTATACAATTTTAAAATTTTTTTTTAAACAAAACTTATTCAAAATCCTATTCTAAGTACTTTCATTCTCTTAATAAATCGCTATAGAATGCATACTTTGCAAGATATTCGAAAAAAAGTGCTACTCGCTAAGAGTAAAAGTGTCACTTCCGGTCCGAATTTTGAAATTTCATGTATACAAAAAATATTGCAAATTCAACTCTAAATACTTTTGTACTCTTAATAAATATATATAAAATGCATAATTTATGACATATCTGCAAAAAATCGCTATTCGGTAAGAGTAAAAGTGGTACTTCCGGTCCGAATTTTGAAATTTTTTTATACAAAAGATATTTAAAATTATAATTTAAATACTTTTATACTCGTAATGTACCTGCCTAGAAAGCATGACTTGCGAGATATTCGCAAAAAACTGATTTTCGATAAGAGTAAAAGACCTACTTCCGGTTGGAATTTCGAAAAACCCTTTTAAGATAATTTGTCTCAAATTTAATTTTAAGTACATTTCAATTCTTTATAAATTTGTTTAAACTTAGTAATTGACGAAATATTAGCAAAATTCGAATTTTTCACTGAAGTAAACTGCTACTTCTGGTCTACCGATTTTACTGAAAAACTAACCAGATCTCAAGAGGGAGATTATACACGTAAATACAAAATTTGGAATTGATATCTACAGCAGTTTGACCGCTATCGTGGTCACACACAGACAGACAGACAGACACACACACAGAAATTTTTTTAAAAACCACTTTTTCGGTATGAAGGGACTTCTGCAAAAATCTCGAGGTCGAAAATTTTCATCATCACAATACTTCCTAATACTACGTATAAGAAAGTAAAAACTACAATATGTCATAATGACAAATATTAATGACAGTATGACACTTAAGGATATGATATAACAGACGTTTTACATTTCATGGCAAACCTTTGTCAATATAATTTTTGATCTCGCAGTACAAATCTGTACTCAAATTTCAAAGTAATATATTCATATACTCATGAAAATATTGAAAAAAAAAATTAAATTATATTGTGTATCAGCCAGATTGTCTTAGAAAACGGTAGAATCGTTCATGAGTGTAGATCCTATTAATTTACGATTTATTTTATACATGTATCTACTAATTAGATTAAATATAACACTTTATATGAGTATATATAAAAAATATCACAGCTACAAAAACTATACATTTCCCACGGTTCAAGTTTATTAAAATTTACATATATACGATTACAGATACATTTAAATAAATATTAGTATGTTGCTGCACGTAAATACACATTCGTATAGATACTAGTTATGAATGAAATGCCTCGCTTGATATGCATATAATGTGATATTTATATACTGGATAAAATGTTCATTGCAATGATAATTTTATGGATATCGCAGGTTAATAATAATAATACGTAATATAAAAATGTGACAGGTATTTGTTGCAACGACAGACCCATTTGCAATACGCAATATTTACTACTTAGTGTCCTTATACAGAAGAATTCTAGGTATGCCTTCCCTGGCCTTATTGTTAAGTGAAAAATTAAGCATATGAATGTTCGAGAGTGTATTTAAACAGGTAGGAAAAAATTAAAACTAGGTGACAGCAGTTTATTATAAAATATGTCCACCTACACCGCACCCAACTCATATGATCGATTCGATCATATGTTGGAGCCTATTGCCGCTCAGCGGGATTTAATATTGAAATTGCCGCGCTACTGATATCAAGGAATAACATGTAACAACCATGTTGTCCTTCTATTAAAAAGTAATAAATATCGAAAGTATCTCTGTTGTACGAAATGTTCATGCGTTCTTGCCATTTCGTGGTTGTGGCGTTACTTGTAATTATTAGTCGGTAAGATTTTTCTGTTCCATTCGATCGTCATAATTATAACAATTGACAACGCAGAGTGTTGAGAAAGCAAAATAACTTACTTATTGATCAAGTGTTCTTTTTAATACGTAAATAACTTCATTAATTTTCTATAGCTATTATTAACAGTTCTATTTAGTTGGTACTGTGTTGCGGAATTCTACTAGAAATAGAAATTAATATAGAAATATTTGAAGGCAAATGACAATAAGAGTACTGGTCACAAGCGTTATCCATGAGGCACTCCTGGTAAAAGTAATAATTTGAAAGATCACTACATAAGTAATTAATATTAAATATAAATACAAACCCAACACATACAATTTAATAAGTAGAATTCAAACACTCTCGCAAAAACCTAAAGTAGTCACCCCATTATACTTATATGTGGATTTTCCTGTATTGTTAATAAGACGGCCAGTTCGTTCCGTTCATAGATTACCGGTTTATTTATTTCTCTTTTCTTGTAGGTTACACTACCAGTTTCTATAAATCTCTATCATAATCTTTTAAATGCTTCCCCTCTTGGCTTTCTTTCAAGGTTTGGAAATCTCTCTGCATATACTTTACTTGCTAGGAGACAATTTCTTGTACACTCCCCAAGAATCAGATTATCCATTTCTAGAATACTAAAATTAGTCATTATCGCAATTTCTTTTAAGCACTGAACGAAATACTGTGTAACATGAAACGAAATTATTGACAACTTGATTATTAAGTATACAAGCTTCAAACTGACACCAGATAACTTGATGAGCAGTGAATCTATTGAAAATGGTATATTACTTTCTTATAGACCATTTATGGATTATTTGTTGAATATCCGACCTTACAGAAGGTTTTAAAGTGCAAATTAGCTACTAAAAATATGAGCATTTTTCATTAATTCAACTTTAAAAAGAAATAATTAGCAAATGATCTATCCTAGGTGTATTAAATGAGGTATCAATAGAAAGCGTAGTAAAAGGGTTTTTCTATGATACAGGGTGTTCCATTTAAAAATTACGAGATTTTATCGACTTTGCGAAATTGTGAACACTCTGTATAACGCGAACAGTTACAGAATTTATTTCACGTAGAAACGAAACACAATACTAGTAAAAAATATTCTATTCTGTTGGTTTCGGATCTTTTGTTTTTCCTTATGCAGAATATAGCCTACTGAAATGTATTAATTTATCAAGTAAAATAATTATTAACACAGAAACTATCAACTTTACACCGATAGAGCATTATATCGATGTAAACAGCTTTCAAGAGCGGATCATTTTATATATTAATATACAGGGTGTTTCATTTAGAAAAAAGCAACTTTAGTATGGCATTTCCATCTGGTACAGCCTGTATAAACCAACATATTTTTAAAACGTGTGCTTGATAAAATATAATAAGTCGTTTTTAAAATAAACAATACAAAGCAATTAAAAATTCAAAAGTTTGTTACTCTTAGAAAGGCACTTATGTACACTAATTCAACTTGACGAAATAACTTGAATTGTTCTTTTACTTGCCACTTGATGAACGCTTCTGTGCTGCACGATCTGCACGACATTTCATTATCAGCAATTGCGCAAGGGATGTGTCATCTTGCTGCTCCATGTACAGCATTACGTCATAAAACATATCAGTGGAGGCGATGTGGTTCAGATACTTTTTTTCTTCAACGGTGTCATTGTCATCAGAGTCATCAGATTCGGTTTGTTGACTTGTCGCACAAGCTGCCACAATGTCATCTTCCGTTAAAATCAAACGAGCGGCTTCATTACCTTGAATCCATTGTCACACATCTTCAAGTTGAATCTCCGATTCTTTATCTAATGCTTGTAACAGTTCTAAAATGCTTTCATCGTTTCCTGGTTCATCAAATTCCGGACAATTTTTTTTCCATGTTTAGTTCAGAGCAATCTGTTTAACTTCGCTCCATGCTGCAGTCATAAATGGCATCTTTAAATGTAACATTTCTTAAAGTGGCAATGATGTCCCTTGGTTATTCTTCATCATTTGTGTCAATAATTTTACTCAGAAGCTTCCTCCTATATCGTCTGTTAACCGTCTCAATTGCTACTTGATTGTGTTGGATCAACGAGGTAACATTGGCTCTCGGGTTTGCCGATTTTCCGATCAAAATCAGCAGTAATTTATGTGTACCACTAGCATTGCTACACAACAGAAACCTAACTCGTTCTTTGTTTATTTAGTTGCTCCTAGCTGCTTCATCGAACTTCGATGCCAATGCTTTTCGCGGCAACATTTTATAATTTAGGCCCGTCTCATCAACCTTATAAATTTGTGCCGGCGTCAACTTTTCCTTTGCTATCATTTTCTCATTTCATTTTCAAATTTCTTCTTGAAAGCCTCTGCATGATCCTCAGCTTGTCCCTCGTATCTACATATAGCTGCCGATAACAACAGCAAAATATAAATATCAAAATCTATTGAAAAAGACCTTCATGAATTTTAATGAATTTATTAAAAAAATCGCAGGACGTGCTCCATTTTAATATTTTCTGATTTAGTTTACGTGTATGAAGTCATTGCACTTTTGCAAGACTGCTATATTTATATATTTACTAGCAATATTATTGCTATTATTATTATTATTATTATTATTAAAATCAAATCAAACTTTCATATTATCCAAAAAACTGCGATATTTGAGTGGAAGCTTCTTTTGGCTGAGGGAGTTTCTGTCGGAACCTATTTTAAAAATAATATACAGTGCGCTATTCGAATCAGTCTTGTCATACGGTATATCGGTTTGCGGACAGGCTTCAGCAGTGTATATCAAAAACATTAAATCGATTCAGAACCTCGTTGCTAAGAATTTGGAGTGGGACCTTGTTGGTGTGGACTCTGTAAACGAAATATATAAACATCTATCTCTCCTTCCGGTGGACAAACTTTTCCTATACAGACTTGCAACTCACACATGTGCCATCATGAAACAACTGCCGAAGGTGAACCACGAATATGTCACTAGGCTCAGGGAAGGTGAAGGTGTTGCCAGAGATGAAGTTCAAACGAATAAGTATGGAGCCAGAAAGTGGGAAGTTATGTTGCCGTGGTTATTCAATCATTAGATAAAGTATACAAGGTGTGTATAAATTGGTGTGGCGACATTTTTGGTCAAATTTTAAATTAAAAGTCCTAATCCTAAAACGATGTATCAGGCTTCCTTTGTCTTCAGAATGAATTTGAAAGAAACATACATTTGGCAACATTAAACACGCATGTGCTAGTTATAATCTTCGGAACATTTTTACACGTCGTCATGTGAACCTTACATTTTAAATTTAAAAAAGAAACAAACGAAATAAAATTGGTTTCTTAGATTACATATTTGTTACAAAAATATTACAAAGTTTAAAAATTTTTTGATAATATTGACTAATTATTGTACATCTTCTTGATAGAAATCAATGTAATTATTACCTACATAATTGTTCGAATTGAAATCCATCAGTTTGTAGACATAGCTGCAATCTTTGTGGTATCGTTTGTACTATTCGCTCAAGTCTTTCTGGTGTGATTTCTAATACTGCGGCTTCAATTCGGGCTCTAACTTCGTCAGCGTCCTGTGGAGGTGTAGCGTAAACTTTACCTTTAATGAAACCCCAAACAAAAAAATCTAAGGGGACCGCCACGACCAATCCATCTGTCTGGGAAGTGTTCAGTCAACCAGTCTCTTATACTACGAGCAAAGTGTGCAGGAGCTCCATCATGCATGTAAATCATATTACGGCGTACGTTCAGCGGTATCTCATCAATAACTTGTTCTAAAACATTTAAATATTCACCGGCATCTAGGCGATTTGGTAAGTAAATTGGTCCAACTACCCTGTGGTTTATTATACCCAGCCAAACGTTAACAGAAACCCTTCTTTGGTGACCGTATTCGCGAAATTCATGTGGATTTTCATCTGCCCAATGATGAAAATTATGAGTATTAAACACACCATCTCTGGTAAACATGCACTCATCACTCCAAAGAATACGTCTTAAAAAGTCACCTTCTTCCTGAATTCTATTTAAGATTGTATTGCAATAATTGATTCGAAATAAGTTATCATTTCCGTAAAGAGGCTGAACTTTAGAAACATGGTATGGATGAAGCAAGTTTTCTCGTAGAACCAAATGAACAGTCTTATTACTGGGAATATTTAGTGCAGAAGCTAATTGACGGGTACTCGCAGAGGGATCTTCCTGTATTGTGGCTAGAACTTGGCTCTTCTAGTTGCACGGTACGCCTTTGCCTTGGTCGACCTGCGTTCGCATTTCTTGGAATAAACGAACGTGTTTCACGAAGTCGTTGGTCCAGCCTTCGAAATACATTTTTACTTGGATGCCTCCGATTTGGAAAACGCACTCGATATTCCTGCCCTGCCATGCTAGCATTTCCACGACAGAAACCGTATATCATGTACATATCTATTCGTTGAACGTAAAATTCATAATAAACAAACAGAACAACTAGTAAACACGAAAACCCGAAAACTGATTAAAACTATACAAATAAACACGAAAAATAAGCAAGTCGAATGAAATAGGTAGATTACAAAGTGTCAAAATTTGACAGTAGTAATGTATTTGACTAGAACAACATTAGGCTGCCTACTTATTGTTTTGCAACGTTGTCAGATGTGTTTTTCGTCAAAATAAGTTAATAACCAAATATTAAAAACAAACTTTAAAATCAAAAAGAAAACTTTAACGAAAGGATAATAACAACAATTCTTCTTTCTTCTAAATTGTAGCTCTTTCTGTCAACAAATATCAAGTAATAATGCTTATTTCAAGACTGAAAGTCCGAACTTTAGGAACCTCGTGCAAAGATATGGAGCATGGTACAACATTTTCGTATTAGGATTTTGGACTCCGAATTTAACGAAGAACATCGCCGTGTGTAGTGGGTCCGCCAATTTATACACACCTTGTATATTGTCGGCTTTTTAATTTAGGATGGAAATTGGCTTCACTTTACCGGTATTTGTTATTGATTGTTTTTCTTTTTTTCATGAATCAAATACATACGCCACTGTCAAGCTCGTGGAGCTTAGTGGCTTAATACATTTAACTGAAAATTATACATTATATTAATTTAAGAATTTGGTGGTGCATTTGAAATTATTTTATTGTTATTATTATTGTTGTGGAAAAATTACTACTGTGGGGGGTGCGGACGGTGGTCGTTCCATTAGCATTTGCGTGTTGGTGGGGGGATAGATATCTGTGCTTCGCGTGAAGAACCCCCGAGGCATCTTTCGGCACTCGCTACTGTCTGATGTCCTGGATTAAGGTGGGGAGTGTGGAGCAAAAAAATTTAAAAAAAATTACCATTGACAATTTTTAATATAATATGGGCGTGTTTTAAGAGAAAAAAAGCTGTTTTTTTCAGTCTTCTACTTTAAACTAAAAGAAATTGTACGTTTTTTCTGTATCTATAATTGAATTTTACGATATAACAATAAAAACGGCACAAAATTCTATCAATCAAATTGATAACATTTTTATTCACAATAATAGAAATTTCTTGGAAATAATGTAATATCATTTATTGGCGATTGATGCCCGCGTTCTTGTATACATGTAGTCGTTGATGTCGTAGGTTTCTATGGACTTTCTGTCATAAAATGAAGTAATAACTAAGATCCAGATGTTTCACCAGATACTTTAATTAACACCCTGTATAATTTGTTTAATGAAAAAACGTAAAGAAGCACAAGTTCTCTGTAAAACTGTCTATACTGCTTATGTATATGCAAATTTCTTAAGAAAAACATTATGTATATCCACCGTTAACTAGTATCGCCTTCGATCTAAATCAAATTTGATTCCGGAATAGTCCCATTAATGTCGATACATCAATAAATCAAGAACTGTATTAGTTATTTAAGTCTATTAAATTTAAATAATCCATCTGCGTATGTATATATATACATATGTATATACATATACTACTAACTAAATCACCTGAAATAATCCTATTTGTTTGAATTTCTTTGATAAATTTGACTCTTCTGTAATGAATGGATTCCTGCATTTTCTCAGGACATAAACTATTTATAATAATAAATCAAAGGTGCGGCGTGTTTCCTTCTTTTTAAATTAGACTCAAACGCATCAAGTTGTCGTTCTTGTTGTAGAAGTGTTTCCGCCGTCGCCACACTGTTATATGTATGTGTCTCTGTACAAACTTGCCTTGTCACGTCATATATCAAAAAGAGTTGAAGCGTTTTGAGAAAAAGGGGTCAAGTTCATCAATATTGATATTGAAAATGTCAGGGAGTGAAAGTTTTTTCTTCAGCCGTTGTTTAAAAGCACATCCACAGCGCGCGCGCGCGCTCACACGTTTAGGATGTCCAATTAAACATGGATTACATGTGATTCCGTTTTTGCATAATAATACGGTAGTCACAGAGCGATTTATGTATTTTTTACTATTTATCTACAACTCCAATATATTTTACGCCATTATATCTAGTATTTTTGTTGCTGCTGACATCTACTGGACAATACTCTAAATAAATATCACCTATAATCAAGTTTAACATTTTTCTGCAATAACATAATTTGTATGATTTTAGGTTTTAAACAATAATAATAACGTTAATAAATTGGTTTAATAATTAATTGTGAAAAAAAAACAAGTAATGATACGAATCATTATTTGATATTAAATTGAATGCGTGTACAAATAATCTTAAACCACTCCATGTTACTGTATATATAATCTTATAAAATGAATTAATTTGAGAAAATAAATAAATTATTGATCCTTAAAATTATGCTGAGTGCTTTCATTATTGTTTTCAATTAATTAATGTATATACCAACAGTTTGTAACAAAAATTGCATACACTATTCACAAAAATATTAACATTAAAATATAATTTAATCAATCATTTTGTGGCTATATGTCAAATGAGAAAATAACCTATAAATAAACCGTATTTTAAAACTATAATTATACACTCAAGTGTTAAACGACCAAATTAATAATACGTTTTGTATATGAATAATTATGAAATACTACTTATTGCGGATAAGGAACTGTGGAATAGGATGCTTTAAGCCTGTACTGGCATTGCTAGTGTGGGTGCATTGGAAAATATTTTGTATTCTTGTCTACTATTATTAGAAGTCACGACTCTTCAAAAATGGAAATGATAATAGAGATTAGTAGTGTGTAAACCAAAGCTGCACCGATATATTAAATCTATAGTAAGGCTTCATACTATTGTTATAAAAACTTAATAGCTGTAAGTATTCGATTGCATTAATAATCCGTAAAAAATTCAAGCCTCCGGAGAGTATACATTTTCAATAAATCCAACATATTTAAGTTTCAACAACCATTTACTTGGTTTGATTTGGTTAGACATATGAAATTAACTGTGATGCCATTAAATATATCATCATACAGAGTATTCCCCAATCGTGACATGTTGTACAACGGTGAATGTAAGAGAATATTCGTTCGTGGAGTCGACATAGTATGAGAGTCATTGGAGAATGTGAAGATGCTCTAGGAACAAAGGGGTTAAGGCGAGATGGTAGCATAGGGCTATTAATTTTATGGTTGAGAAGCTTCCAAACAAACCGGGCAGCATGGAAGTCTCTGGGTGCAGCAAGAGACAGCATGTTACGACTCTGCACAAGAAGATGATGGTCTGTACCACGGAGAGGATCGACACCTTGTACCTTAAGAGAACGATTTTTAGGAAGCGACGTTTTATTTTTTTCTAAAGAAAAGTGATAGCTAATATAATTAGGAGATCAAGCAACAAATCAATACTCAAGTTTAGTTACCATAAACGAATAATATAAAGAAAGTCTTAAGGACAGACATATCGTGGAAGTATCTAGAGCTACGTATCAGTAATCCCAAGGTTTTGGACGCAGCCATGCATAAAAAGACGATATATGGTCGTTGAAGGAAAGGCGAGAATCAACCAATACACCCAAGTCCCTGAGAAGACTTGCTTTAGATAGAGGTTGTCCATGGATATCATAGTGACATGCAAGACTTGACAGTTTGTTGGTAAAGGTTTTATAACAACATTTAGGAACATTCAGAATCAACCTATTGTCAATGCACTACTGGTAAAAAACATCAAAATCTTCTTGCACTAATAGTGTGCATCAACATGCGAAGAAATATTGGAGTGAATTTTCAAATCATCAGCATAACACAAAACAGGGAAAGTTAAAGAAGTTAATAATCATCAATGAAAAGAATAAAAAGAAACGGACTCAAATTAGATGCCTGTGGTACACCTGATAATTTAAAATAAAGAGAACTTTTAAGAAAATATGACTTGTACATTCACTGATAATGTAATGTAATTGAAAAACAATTTTAACAATGTTAACTGAATAATCATATCATCCTATTTCTAGAAAACTTCTACAGAACTTTTTTTTTGATTTAATACAAATAATTTCTCTGCGTGCATCTACATATACTGTCATATTACGTATAAAGTAATAAGGTGTGGCCACCACACGACTTTCTTATACGTATGAAAGTGTTACTTCCGGTCCGAATTTTGAAATTTCGTTTATACAAAAAATATTCCAAATCCAACTCTAAATACTTTTGTACTCTTCGTAAATGTATATAGAGTAAATAATTTACGACATATTTGCAAAAAATCGTTATTCGGTAAGAGTAAAAGACCTACTTGCGGTAGGAATTTCGAAAAACTTTTTTAATAAAATTGTTCACAATTTCGATTATAAGTAAATATGACTTCTTTATAAATTTGTCTAAACTTAGTAGTTGATAAAATATTGGCAAAATTCGATTTTTTCACCGAAGTAAACTACTACTTCCGGTCTGCCGATTTTGCTGAAAATCTAATTAGTTCTCAAGAGGAAGACTATACTACTAAATGCAAAATTTGGAATAGATAGCTATAGCGGTTTGACCGCTGTCGTGGTCACACAGACACACAGACATTTTTTAAAAACCACTTATACTACGTATAAGAAAGTAAAAGCAACAGTGCTACTTCCGGTCCGTATTTTGAAAAAAAATATTACAGAGAAATTATTTAAAATGTAGTTTTGTAGATCTATACAGAATGTAAAATTTGCGAGATAATTGCAAAAAAAACTATTTGATAAGTAAAGTAGAAGAAAATTACAATAAAAACTGTGGAATTTGTTTAATCTTTTTGTCTTTTTACTATTATAGATTGCAGTAATTACATTTATCAGAGTTTCATAAAAAAATTATAAGAAAAACAAACAATTATCTCAAATTCTAAAACTTGACAGTAAAGACACATAAAATAATTGATATTCTCTAATAATATAGAATTTTAAACAAAACAATGTTTCGTTTTAAACATGGAATAGTATATTAAGGTGGCTATACACATGTAGCAGAACATCGCAAAGCAACACTGTCGCGTAACAAGTGTGGATGCAAACTCGTAACAGCGTAACTTAACAGCGCGGCGCCTCGAAGAAATGTAGCTTCGTCGCCCATCAACAAATGTCGCTCGACGGAGTTCGGTACGATGTTCTGTTGCATGTGTGTACCCACACCTTTACATACCAAGGTAGAAAATGTTTGATTACTAAAGACCGGACTAAAAAGCACCAAAAACAGAAAAAAGGCACAACATTTTGATGATTAATTATTTTGTTTAAAAGTTTGGTTTGAAAATGTATTATCGATGTAAATAAAATGTTACTAAATCAATGGTTTTCGGGTAGTAGTTTTTTTTATCTAAACTTGATTAGAAATATACAGGGTGAGTCATCTAAGCGGGTAAGGCCGATTATGCCTTTATGAGTAAAGGTATTTCGAAGCGGTTTTTTCCTTGTGATAGCTGCTCATTAGGAGCACATTTTAAAAATATTTTGTATTATACAGTGTTCTATAACCTGGTGGCTAACCATAGTTACAGTTTTTTAAATGGAACACCCTATTATTATTACATTTTTGTATTCCCCGTATAATTTTTAGTCAAAAAGTAATAAGATAGTATAGGCCTAAAGTGTAAAGTTTTTGACTTATTCCCATTTTTCTGAAAAATTCAATGTTTGTATAAAATTATATTTCTCGAAAACGACGTATTAGATGGACAAAATTTTTTGCAGTATTGTTTACAATAAAAGGTCCTAATAGAAGCATGTTTTATTTTTTTACAGTTACTAACTGTATGTGCAGGAAACTGGATTAAAATTACATGACACGTTTTAGAATAAAAGTCATTTTTTTTAATGGAACACCCTGTATATCAGTTCATTTTTGAATTATTTATTAAATTTCATGTCAGAAACATGTAAGACGTTAATACTTTCAATGTGACTATTACTGAGCTACTGTCGTTTTTTGATATAATTTTGTTAGTTTTTGCAAAAAAGTCAATTTTTTCAAATGGAACACCCTGTATATTATTTTATTTTTGAATTTCTTATTAAATTTCACATCAAAAACATGTAAAACATTAATACTTTAAACGTGACTATTACTGAGCTATTGTCTCTTTTTGATATAATTTTGTCAGTTTTGTGGTTTTAATTAATATAGTACAGTACTGACAAAATTATATCAACAAGAGATAATAGCTCAGTAATAGTCACTTTTAAAGTATTAACGTCTTCAATTCAAAAATGAACTGATATTACAGGCTGTTCCATTTAAAAAAAATTGACTTTTATTCTAAAACGTGTCATGTAATTTTAATCTAGTTTCCTGCACATGCAGTTAGTAACTGTAAAAAAAACATGCTTCTATTAGGACCTCTTATTGTAAACAATACTGCAAAAAATTTTGTCCATCTAATACGTCGTTTTCGAGAAATATATTTTATACAAACATTGAATTTTTCAGAAAAATGGGAATAAGTCAAAAACTTTACACTTTGGGCCTATACTATATGATTACTTTTTGACTAAAAATTATACGGGGAATACAAAAATGTGTATTGGTACAGCCCTAAAGTTGGGCGATATAATGCAAAATTCTTTTCCCTTCAAATTTTATGCTACTTTGCCTTTAAAAGCTCCGCTAATCGGATAAAATGTTTATTTACTTAATTCCGGTGACCCCCCAACCAGGTGTGCCTATTCCTTTGGATCCCCCTGTATAATACGTTGCCAATTTGCTTCCAAAATTACCGCTTATTCGTGTAAAATATTTTGGGTTTTATTCCTATTGACCCCCCAATAAAGTGTCCTTTCTTTCGAACCACCCTGTATAATACGTATTATTGTATCGTATACCTTATATGCTATGCGCCCTGTAAATGTTTGCACAAACTTTTGTAACACCCTGTATATCAAAAAAAATATTTAAATTGTATGAATTTTAATCCAAATTTAAACTGCGCTTTTATTTAAAAATTAAAATTTTGTTCAAAAGAATTTAAAAATTACGTAAAAATATTTTTAAAATATCTGGGAAAGCTTTGTTCCTACCAAACTACTCAACACAAATTTGAAATGAATTGAAAATTTAGTGTCTTTTCGGGCCCACCGGCTGGTGCGCTATATGTAATGGTACACCTTCTATAATTTATTTAATATATTTTTTTTTAAAAAAACATATCATTTCTTCGAGCCCCACGTTGGGCGCCATAATGTATTGGTACAGCCCTAAAGTTGGGCGATATAATGCAACGGTATATTTTTATAATATAATTAAAATACCAATACTACCCCAAAGTTGGGCAACACAATGTAAAGGAACACCCCAATTTGCCGACTATAACTCAATTTCTCTCAGGGCGATTTGGGTTTATCAGAAATGCTTAATAAAGAGGGTTCCTAAACATTAATTAAAATTAATAAAAAGAAAAATACCATTGAAACTTTAAATAATACTTATATTAAAATCAATGAATCACACATATAATTTTAACAGATAACGAACAATCTCATACAAACATAAAAGAGATCAAATTTATTTAAAAGACAATTTGAATACAATTTTATAAATGCCAAACAGATATAAATCTTTTTGTATATTATTCAATATAGTCAGATATCAACAACGGATGCCAGAATTTACTACGTATGCTTTATACACGTTTTGTGTATTATTATTATATACATACAACGCTGCTAATACAGATTAAATTACATTCTCCTTATTAGAACGGAGATGATATTTATTTGATAACTTTATTATATTAACATCAATTTAAGATTTAATTCATAATCTTTTCAAAATACCTTATAACAAAGTTTCTTTCTTCGCTCTTCAGTGATGTCTATCTTCCGTAAAATCTTCTTTTTCTTGCGATGTTTTCATCGGCATCATTTGTTGAGTGGTCACGATCCTATGGTGACGAATCCCCTTGCTCTGCTACTGGAGCACAATATATTCTTTTATTAAACTTTTAACACCGTGCACATTTACTCTTTAAGTGCTACTTTAATCACTATTTTTGTAATAACAATTCTTATTATTGTTATCCAATTAGTTATAGGAGTGTAGGTTCTCCTTCTTATTTTTATAACTTTTAACAAATATTACTTGACGATCTATTAGTCGTGAATTCGATGACTTCTTTATGAAGTCTCTCAGTCGAATTTCTGCCGACTTGGGAGTTCACTGTCCGACTTGAATAAAATCTAGCGGTTGACTCCCTTGTTCTAGGGATGGGCGATAAACATCGATGTTCATTGAACATCGATATTTTAGGATCGATGTTCGATGTTTTTGCATCGATGTTTGCAATTTAGAATTATCGATAAACTATCGATGTTAGAAGAAATATAATGAACATCGAACTTTTAAGCTTGACAAAATGTATTAGCACTAATCACAAAAATAAAACAGCGTCCTCTGTTGACAAATACAAAAATGTTTCCTAGTAACACTCACATAGAGACTATTGTATGTGACTATACTATCCCAGAAACATTTCAGCATGGACTATACTATAGACACAAGCCTTAAGACAAGCAGTCTTAAGGCTTGTGTCTATAGTATAGTTTATGCCTAATAAATAAGGCAGCTGTCAAAAGAATACAAACGTTATGGTTAGACATAACCACTCTCGCCAAAGTATTTTTAAAATTCAAGGACAAACATTAGATGGCACTGTTTAAGAGGATGTTGTGACATTACTTTAATACTTTCTACCGATAGATTTTTGTCTACGAATAAAAGAGGTATTTAAATTTCACAGTGGTATACTATATAAATTCGAATATTTCATTTTAGGCTCTTTTAAATATTACTCAGTATAAATATTTAAATAATATATAATTAAATACATAAATTTATAGTACTTTTAATGTGCAGAATAAGAGTTAAATTATGTATGCACGCAGAATGAGTGAAGGAGGTAAACGTATTTTCATAGAAAAAGAAGGGAGATAGACACTAAACGATGTATACCTCCTCGGGGAATTCCCTAGTGCGTACAATCATACGCGTATAGATGCAAGATGACACATTAGAAATATAAAACCATATCCATATGTATCTGGGTATTTGCCAGCGTAGTCAAAGAAAATGCAAGACTATAAAATCCCAAATAGAAATCGTTCTCTTAAAAGTTTTGATACACGTAAATATAAATATTTTTTAAGTATCAGACGATTTGTCATGTGGTTGTTTCATGCGTAATTGCATATTGTTTTTTTATATAGTTTTTTTTGAGTAGTTTCTAACGTTAACTACATATTATAAATGTATATGAGCCACGTTTCTTTCATTAATTTTATGAATAATGATATCTTTTATATCATTTTTTAAAAGACGTAAATTAATTAAAGTTTTTGTTAAACTGCCAAAAAATAAATCTATAAATAAAATTATCGATGTTTAAAAACATCGATGTTTGGTAGTCGATATTTTGCAACCATCGATGTTGATCAACGATGTTAACATCGATGTTTGATATCGATGTTTACCGACCGATGTCCCATCCCTACCTTGTTCCCAGCGCGTGTTTTTATGTTGAACCGCCGGTGGTTCCCCGTTTTCCATATAGTTCGGTTGTTCCCACTTAAGTTTCTCACACACACTCTTTTGTGTCGGCGAATGTTTATCACAACTGTAGCGTTTATTTCACTGTTGTAAACATTCGGCGCCACAATTCTTAGAACCAAACACATACCAAACTTATGACTAATATTTACTTAATAATACCATAACATATTCATTGATTTTAATTATTATTTTTCTTCAAAATATTAAATCCTTAAAATTATGCAATAATAATAGGGTGTTCCAATTAAAAAAACTGTAACTATGGTTAGCCACCAGGTTATGGAACACTCTGTATAGTACACAATATTTTTAAAATGTGCTCCTAATGAACAGCTATCACAAGCAAAAAACCGCTTCAAAATATATTTACTCATAAGGGCATAATCGGCCTTACCCACTTAAATGACTCACCCTGTATATCTGGTGAAAAGAAAATGTTATTAGTACAGTAATTTTTCTGTTGTTTATCTACTTTTTATGCCTTTATAAATGCCCTTTTCTGTTTTTTGTACCTTTTAGTCCGGTCTTTCAAATTTCTTTACTGTCGAGTGATTAAGTAACTATATCTCCAAATAGGAATTAAACTTTTCTCCGAAGATTGAATACTATTTTATTTACAATAAAATAGTGTGATTAATAATTACGATTAATAATTATTTGTGATAAAAATTCAGTTGGCAGTTTTACGATATTATAGCGTAAACATCAGATCAATAAACATCAGTTTTTTCGGTGAAAAGATAATAAAATAAATGTTGAGTAGTAAATACTTCAAGGACTGCACTCCACCGGAACTGATGAAAACAGTCCTCCCGTAGAAATTCAGATATCGCAACTCGCATGGAGAAGGACAAGAAATTACTATTCATCAGATCAGAATCAGCAGGGGCGGCCTATCTATATGGATTGAAGCTTCCAGTAATTCTAATGAACAATTAATTTTTTTAAATAAAATAAGTTTTTGTTAATACACAATAATACCAAAGGAAAATACTGTAAAATTGTGGTGTCATGTTCCCTAAAGGCTTGCGCGCACTAGACCGGGCCAACCGGCAACGGACCGCACAGCAACGGAACGGGAATTTATTTTTCCATGGTACATAAACGAAGCAGCGCGCACTACTCGGCAACGGAAGGAAACGTTGCGGCCTGTCGTCGGCGGAAATCTCCGGCGAGAATACTTTTGCCGGTGTTCGTTGCGTTGCGTCGTGAGGTGAAGTAGTGCGCGCTGTTTTTTGACCACAAAAGAGAATGGACGAAGAGAAATTAATAATCCTTGTTAGCGGCTACAAGGAATTGTATGATTTTTCTGCGTTCTGCTGGTGGAATGGAGCTTCTGAACGTTGTATTTTGTTTTGTCAGATCAGGTTTTATAATACTCAAAAGTTCTTGAAATTTTTCGTAACTCACTCGGAAATACTGAAAAAAATTTTCTTCATGTTCTACTAATTGAGGAAATAAAGTGGAAAATTCACTTTCGATTTTCCTCTTTTTACAGATTTCGTGTACCCATTTTCGTTTTCTTTTTTGTTTAACTACTGTATTTTGTTTTTCCTCTTCCTCACACAGTAAACTTATAATTATAATCTTTGGATCCATCGTACCTGAGCCACTGAGCGACAAGCGGCCGGTGACTTGCAAAAATTATTTACCGGCTAGTGCGCGTACCCTAAAAAAAATGCCGGCCGCCGTCGCGCGTTCCTTTCCGGGCTGTTGCCGACATGCGCGCAAGCCTTAAATGTACATGAAACGATGTGTAAAATAATCTGAGCTTTGGTAGCGCTAATATAAAATTCGCGGGCAATTTGTCTAGTCGATTTTGAGGGGTTTCACACAAGCACATATTGAAATTTCCACATCATTGTCGTCGTGATTAGGAATGCTTTTGTTCTAATTATTTACTAAACTAAATGTTATGTCGAAACAATTAATAGTGTTACGAATTGTATTCGCGTTAGGAATTCCAAAATAATTAGCCATAAACAAATCTGTTGTTTCCCCAGAATTACCACCGTAAAATTGTCTTATTATAAACCATTTTTGCTCTGGTATGTAATTTACTTTTTTAGATGAATCAAAATTATATTTCGTCATAAATCTTTTAACAGCGATTACCCAATGTATACAATAGAATATATTTTTCGAAAAAGTCAACGAGCATCCTTATAAAATCTGTTATGTCCATGAATTAATTGGCTGCAGACGAACACGATATCGACCGGCGTGTATGAATAACTGATGCCCATGTGTGATAATGATCTGTTTTTATTATCAGAAATAACTTATTCTCAGGTGAAGAAGCTATGTTTACATTCCATAGGAATGTTAACAAATAAAATTGTAGATATTACACACAGAAATCCGCGCTATAGATACCCGAGGTACAAACTCAGTATCTTTACATATACAGGGTGTCCCAGATAGTGTGCTCACCATTGGGATCTCGTAAACGGTAAGAGATAGAGAGTTGGTTAAATGAGACAAAATGTACGTAACACCTGGGTTTACTTTTTTAAATAAAAAAACTTTTAAAAAAATGAACGATACGTGCGCTATAGGGGAAAAACTAAAAATCGGCAATTTTAATTTCGTCGTTTAACTTATTTCATGTAAAAGATACCGAAATACTATTTTGACATTATGAAGGTACTTTTTTACGCAGAATTCAAATTTGGTATTGCAACCTCTGAAGCTTTTATACGTTTCGAGATTTTTATACAAACTTTCTTATTTTAAATACAAATCGTAGGCGGCTTTGACTGTATCAAAAAGAGCATAATTTGCTGATTTCAATGATGTATAACACTTTGGGTTTATTTGTAGAAATAACAATGTTATAATGATATTTGTGCAATTTTTGGTATCCTTATGAATGCATAAGCTATACATCAGAGGCAGCATTGAATTATTAAGACAATAAGTAGTATCTGTCAAATTTATTTACAAGCAAGTTACGTATCCGTTTATTTTTGTGTTATTTAGTCTGCTATTTTGTTCGTTTATTTAAAAATCACCGCATTTGTTGTTTTGGTTCGTTTTATTACTTGTTTATTGTTGTTCACGTTATGGAGAAATTTAATAATGAAGAGAAATATGATATGCTTCAAAGTTACATATTGGCTCACAAAAATTCAAGGAATGCAGCTAATCATTATTTGGAGTTGTACCCAGATCGACGGCAACCACACGAAACTTCATTTCGAAGATTAGAAGTAAATATAAAAACATACGGTGCCTTTAGTAAACCGAAAAGAAATAGAAAAAGATTAGATGAGGAACCCCAAGTTATTGTATTAAATCAGGTGCGTGAAAATCCAAAAGTTTCCACAAGAGAAATAGAAAACAACACCGGAATCCCTAGAACATCAGCCCATAGAATATTAAAAAAGCATCGATATCATCCTTACAAAGTCCACATTAGCCAAGGACTCCAACCAGGAGACGCAGAGAGGCGGACTCGTTTCTGTCATTGGTACATTAATCAGAATAACAACAATGTTACATTTCTGTTTAATGTGTTGTGGTCAGATGAATCTCGATTTACGAACAATGGGTTATTTAACAGAAATAATATTCACTATTGGGGGACAGAAAATCCCCATGCTTACATGGAGCTCGACATCAAGAACGTTTTGGGTTCAATGTGTGGTGCGGTATTATCGGCAGAAGAATAGTTGGACCTATTATCTTCAATAACAATTTAACGAGTGAACGCTATTTGAACTTACTTCAAGGTGAAATAGAAGATCTTCTAGACGATATTCCGCTTAATCTAACTGCGAATATGTATTTCCAACAGGATGGGGCACCAGCACATAATGCTCACATTATTACGAATTACCTAAATAATAGATTAAGTTATCGGTGGATTGGTAATCGAGGACCCATTTCATGGCCTGCACGTTCCCCAGACTTAACCGCAATGGATTTTTTCCTTTGGGGTTACATAAAAAATAAGGTGTATAAAACACAATTTAATAATGTGGAGGAACTGCAAGCTTGTGTTTTAAGAGAGTTTCATCGGATAAATGGACGTATTTTAGAAAAAGTGATTAATTCCACACTAAGAAGAGCTCAGTTATGTATCAATAACAATGGAGGACTTTTTGAGCATTTAATGTAATTTATCTATTTACTAGTAGTAAATAAATAGTTAGGTATGTGAAGTTAGTGTTTTATTTACTTTTCAGTCATTTTTGTATTTTGTTTCCAGGATAGGTAAGTATAAAACAAAAAAATATGGTAATTATTTTTGTAACTTTGTTATTTCTACAAATAAACCCAAAGTGTTATACATCATTGAAATCAGCAAATTATGCTCTTTTTGATACAGTCAAAGCCGCCTACGATTTGTATTTAAAATAAGAAAGTTTGTATAAAAATCTCGAAACGTATAAAAGCTTCAGAGGTTGCAATACCAAATTTGAATTCTGCGTAAAAAAGTACCTTCATAATGTCAAAATAGTATTTCGGTATCTTTTACATGAAATAAGTTAAACGACGAAATTAAAATTGCCGATTTTTAGTTTTTCCCCTATAGCGCACGTATCGTTCATTTTTTTAAAAGTTTTTTTGCTTAAAAAAATAAACCCAGGTGTCACGTACATTTTGTCTCATTTAACCAACTCTCTATCTCTTACCGTTCACGAGATCCCAATGGTGAGCACACTATCTGGGACAGCCTGTATATGTATATATGGGCTGAAATAATTAGTAACCAAATCGTAAGGCCTTTATTTTTCAACAGTAACCTGACAAGAGAAATGTATTTAGAATTATTGCAAAATTATTTAATTCAGTCATTAGCAGAAATCTTACTGAGGAGCCTGACTTGCCTAATCAAAGAATTTACTTTCGACAATACTTTCCTAGATAATTGTCTTGGAAAGAGGAAGGCCATCGAGTGGCCGGCTAAACCAATGCCTATTGATTATTTTCTGTGGAGATACGTAAAAAGGAAGATATACGCGACCAACCCTGACAATTTGGAAGCTTTGCGAAAACGAATTGTGAACAAAGTTAGAAAAATCACTTCTGAAATAATAGTAAACATTAAAAACGAATTTTCTCATCGTTCAGGATAGTACTAAGATGTTCAACTACAACCGTTTTCAACACTTTTAGCAAACGTTTTAGTTGAGCTCCAAAATTAAAGATTTCTTCGTTTTCTAATAAATTACGTATATTTCATATAATTTATTACGTAAACTGGAAGTTTTTTGACAGCCATTTGAAAAATTAAAAGATCTGTTAAAAACAGATCTTTCGATTTTTTCAAGGTCACCAAAAAACCAAACATATAAGTGCAACTATTGAAGCTTTTTGAAAGTACTAGTTAACTCGTTTTACTTTTTTTTCAAAAATCATACGTTACGTTTATCTTGGTGTGTTCCCAAACATTGCTGCACACACCGCATATTAAAAGTCAATTGACAATTACACAACTAAACGTGTCTTCATTTTCAATCATCACAAGTTTAATTAACATATACAACATAATTATTTATGACTAGATGTAATAAATAATAGTTGATCTAAACATCATCTAAAATTTTCAAAAATTAGAAACATACCTCTTAAAATATTTTTATTATACACTGCTCAACTATGATAGTTGTTTCCATTTTGTTTTGCGTTATTAATTTACGTTTTTAAGTGTAACTTAGAAGTAACTAAGAGTTGTAAAATTGTTTTTGTAATTTTCTTTAGTTAAGTATATGCTGTTGAAGTATACCAAACTTGATTTTCCTTGACCCTTATTTAAAAAGTTACAGGTTTTGAAAAAAGTGTTCCCCTATTTTTTTTGAGCAGTGTATAATGAATATATATGACTATAACATAATAATAATTATAGTAGTTTATACAATGAGTCAATAATGACAGTTACGAGCCGAGTTACTCCCTCGCCGCTTCGCGGCTCGTTTCGTAAATTCGGCTCTCGGGAATAATAGTCATTATTGCGAGTTAGTATACACTACTTTATCGACGACTAAGTGAAGGTTACTAAAAAAAAATCAAAATAATTAAACGAAAATGTCAGATTACTATATAAATATGACGTTTGACGGTTAGACAGTTAATAAAATCGCCGGACTTGTCAATCGTTACTACGACAACGTTGGGAACGTTATGTTGTTATTGGCGGAATGCAGGGAATAATGGTAACGTTATGTCTCATTATTCCCCGGTTGCATTTCATTATTCCCTCCGGGTATTATGAATGTTATTATTAACCAATAGTGATTAATATAATACATACTTTATTGTTTAATCGTCGATAAAGATACATATTTTCCAGAAGAAGGCTAGCTCCATAATAGCTCGCTATTATTCAATACTCTTCCAATGCATAATTAATGAATTACTGTAATGAAACAAATTCTGTCGACATTAATTGGTTGTGCAGTAATTTTATTTCAAGAAAATAATTCAGTGACAATAGAATTAAAGACTTTATGTTAAAATTAGATGTGAAAGTTGTGTTTAAAGAAAGATATGGAATTGATTTTAAGTTATTACAGACATTGAACCCTAAGATACTTTTTGTTTAAATTATTTTTAGATAGGTACGTATTAATATTCCGCTATTGGAAAATGTTGAGACACGAATTACATATAATAGTATGTATATTTCATATTTGTATTTATATATTTTTATATTTAATGTCAGTGGCAACAAATATATAAATGTGTCTATCTGTCTCTGGCCTATGTTCTTTTCCTTATTTGTTTATTCTTAAATGTCAATTTTTATATGCTTTTCTTTACGGTATGTTTTTGTGATTACGTCTGGATTTGAAAAGAACCCCGATACAAACAGAAATCACACCAAAAAGAAAAACCAGCACCTCAGCATAGATATAAAATATTTTATTTAATTAACCCGGTGTGCCCCGGAATATATTACCTAGTCGCTTTGACAATGTTACATATAGCACATACATACATATAAACATACAAGCTATTGACTTGCAGCTATGCGTAACTATCCGACATGGCCTATCGTACATAAATGCGACAAGATCCGACCGGAACTAAATTATCGCTCTTTATGGTCTGGCCGGCGCGCGGCGCGCATGACTCTACCATTTAGATCGCATATATAATATCGTCCGCATATGTATATATCAAAAATAAAGGTTCATTGCATAAAATTGATATGATTACATTAAATTGTGTACGAAAATATAAAAGAATATAAAGTAAATTAAAACATTCGTGTATAGTACAATAAACCTAATTACAAAAAGAAGTAAAATAAGTGTTCCTTCCGGTTTAAATCCTTAACACTATGTGATTATTAAAATACAGCTTACAATCAGAGAAAACCCTTAGATCAGTGACTGTCACGCCTTTGGAGGACACAAGATGGTACAACCGTTAACACTATATAATCATAAGGAAATCTTCGTTGTGTATAACATGATGGAACATTTATCAGTGTTTACAAGTAGATCATTTAATATACACCTTCCGCTTTATCACAGTTACATTGTCAAAAACAGCCAAAATGTTTACGTAACAGATTATTCATTCATCAGTATCCAATAGACAGCCTATATCCAAAGAATCAGTGACATCATTAATAAAAATGATAAAAAAGAAGGGACCAAGAATGGCTGGATCTCTGAGGCACTGCTGATGTTGCGATGATGTAGTTTAATCGACAACCATCAAATAAAATGAATTGTTAAAGCTGTGTAAAATAAGATCTAAGAAATAAAGACTTTATCATATCCCAAGTTTAGATAACTTATCCAACAGGTTACCATAATTCAACCAATTAAAGTTTTAGGCAAAAATCGGCATACAAAACATCTGTATGGGAACCATTATCTACGGCAATGGCAATAAACTGCGTGATAGAAAGAAGATTATTGACTGTAAAACTGCCCTTTATGAAGCCATGCTGCATAGTAGACAGGCCGTTTATCACGAAGTTACAAAATTAGAAAAATCGATATTATTTATACTTTTCAAAAAAGATTTCAGAATATAAATCTGTACCATGTAAATACAGCCGAAGAAGTAGCAACAACACCGCTACATTCGAACGACCTACTGCAATTGCTTAGGTAACATATTCCTGAACAGGTGCGTGAAGTTGGCACCACAACTTGCGGCGCAAATGTTCTTTTTAGTGCCAAAAGTTTGCGCCTAATATGCGCCGTCGATATCTGAAGAAAAAACACCGGCGCATTAATTTGTTGCAAAGTTATAAACAAAAACAGTTTTTTGGTGCCAACTTCACGCCAGCACCACAACTTGCGGCGCAAATGTTCTTTTTAGTGCAAAAATGTTGCGCCCAATATGCGCCGTCGATATCTGAAGAAAAAACACCGGCGCATTAATTTGTTACAAAGTTATAAACAAAAACATTTTTTGGTGCCAACTTCACGCGTGAAGTTAGCACCACAACTTGCGGCGCAAATGTTGTTTTTAGTGCCAAAAGTTTGCGCTTAATATGCGCCGTCGATATGTGAAGAAAAAACACCGGCGCATTAATTTGTTACAAAGTTATGAACAAAAATAGTTAATTAGTATCAACTTTTTACCTGACCAAAATTTCCGGCGCAAACTTTCAATTTAGTGCAAGTCGTTAGCTCACAACATGCGCCGTCGATATCTGAAGAAAAAACACCGAAACACTTAATTGTTCTAAAGTTATAAACAAATACAATTATATAGGTGCGTGAAGTTAGCACCACAACTTGCGGCGCACCACACTGGCGCATTAATTTGTTACAAAGTTATAAACAAAAGTAGTTATTTATTATCAACATTTCCAAGCTTGATTGTGATGTGCGGTAGTTCTGTTGTGATCTTCGTAAGATCTTCAAAATTATGAATGTTGTGTATGTTATTTTTCTTTTTGACTGGTTTCCTTAAAAATCCAGTGAAGTTGCACCTGAATAAGTAGTGTTTACCCATTCCTTATTCATCGGTAATTGTCTGGTATCCTTCGGTATCGCTCCTTTCGATTCCTGTTTTTCTTTGCGAATTGTTTCCTTCTTATCTTCCTTGACTTGGACATTATTTATTTTCCTGTCTCTTTCATCAGTCCTTTCTTCCTTCCTATAATTTTGACCATTCTTTTTCATATTTTCAAAATTCCTGGTCCTATTATTTGTGTACGGATTATTTCCATAGTTCCATTATTATTATTCTGCTGTTGTCGAGGTGAATAGTTTGTACCAGGATTTGGATTATTTCTATTGTATCCATAACCCTTCTCATCCACATCGTCTAACCTTTTAACAATTTCCAGTAATCTTTCTACAGTATCTATTCCTTGTAGAGCTACTGCCTGCGTAACATTGTGATCAAAATGCGCAGCTAATTGCGATACAATGTCACTTTCTTCTATCATTGGTTGTATGTGCTTAAGGAAAGAATATCTCTGGAAGATCCTGACCTGTATTTCCCAAACACCAGATCATGTCTTATCCTTCTTTGTTGTGTTTGTCCCAATACTGTCATATTAAGCGCAAACTTTTGGCACTAAAAAGAACATTTGCGCCGCAAGTTGTGGTGCTAACTTCACGCACCTGTATAATTGTATTTGTTTATAACTTTATAACAATTAAGTGTTTCGGTGTTTTTTCTTCAGATATCGACGGCGCATGTTGTGAGCTAACGACTTGCACTAAATTGAAAGTTTGCGCCGGAAATTTTGGTCAGGTAAAAAGTTGATACTAATTAACTATTTTTGTTTATAACTTTGTAACAAATTAATGCGCCGGTGTTTTTTCTTGACATATCGACGGCGCATATTAAGCGCAAACTTTTGGCACTAAAAACAACATTTGCGCCGCAAGTTCACGCGTGAAGTTGGCACCAAAAAATGTTTTTGTTTATAACTTTGTAACAAATTAATGCGCCGGTGTTTTTTCTTCAGATATCGACGGCGCATATTGGGCGCAACATTTTTGCACTAAAAAGAACATTTGCGCCGCAAGTTGTGGTGCTGGCGTGGAGTTGGCACCAAAAAACTGTTTTTGTTTATAACTTTGCAACAAATTAATGCGCCGGTGTTTTTTCTTCAGATATCGACGGCGCATATTAGGCGCAAACTTTTGGCACTAAAAAGAACATTTGCGCCGCAAGTTGTGGTGCCAACTTCACGCACCTTTCCTGAACTTAGTACTCTTATCCTAAGCTCAGCAATTTTGTCATAAGTTACTCCACTCTAGCTAACGTCCATCATATGGAATGTTTGTTCTATTCGGGTTATTCATACAGCCTTACTATAGCTTAAGAATTTTCAATATTTATCCTTCCAATTCAAGTAAGGTATCAAAAATGACTTGATTTGGAAGGATAGATATTGAAATTCAGTTTGTTCAAGAATTAAAAACATCACTAGGCACAAGTTGATAATCAATGTCAATTAAATATCATAATTTTTGAACAATAAATAATCTACGCATTACACTGTTAAAATTGCTGCACTCATTAAATCAAATTGAATAAATAAAAACTTCCGCAGATTTGTGGGTGGCATATGCTTTCATTGCATCGAAATGAACACGCAAGTTGAAGTATTAATCAAAGAGCTGTGAAAAAAACCGGACAATAACAAGCGACAACCACGACTTTACTATTGTACTACCGAAGCCTTGACAAATATGTTCAAGGATCAGTTTCAAAACTACGTGGTTGATCAGAGAAAAAAAGCAATTTGCGATCATTTAAAGCATTCATTAGCTGATTTGGATCAGGGCCGAACTAAGTACAAATATTTATATATAGCAACAAAATCTTAAATAATCGTTACTCTTGAATACAATTGAAATTATTTATATCTACGTGCACATTAATTGAAAATATTTATGACGTTCATTAGAAATCTCTTTGTATGGTAATTGAAAGGTAAAGCACACAGAAGCTGCTGATAATTCGCCATTTATTTTGTGGTTTTCTACTGTATCAACCGCAATATTTCATTTCATTTGTAATTAGAAACCTTTTAACATAATGCTGTGAAATTATAATTTAACATCCCGAATAACAAAGTAATACATTGACTCGAAATAATGATACCTTACAAATTTATAGCTTCTAAAAAAAAGCATCAATTTTTCAACTAATGTAGTCAGGGCAAATATACAGGCTGTCTCATCAAGAATTCGTCGATCGATATATGGAAAAGCATACATCGTATAAATCGGAAACTATCCGCACCTTCTACAAACAGCAATACCCACTCAAGCGTTGAACGTCTTCGAGCTATCACGAAAAAAAAACTCCTTTTCAAGACAAATTCGTCGCTCAATTTTATCAATTCCTTAGACAGTATGCCAACGTCATTTAAACTGATTATAGGAAGGCAAAGAACTCTATTAATGATTTACCGGTTCGAAGATTTCAGATACCAACTTTTCCCCAGCCGTTGTTTTCGTCGTACTAAAGCAATAGAACAATCTATGTATTATATAATGGCTTGGCAAGTAATTTTACCCCTTCACATGGTATGCCTCGAGGCTCTAACTTGGGACCCTTTTTCTTCATTATTTATGGCCTATTTATTTTTTGTGTTACATTGTGATGTTCTGGCGGATTCAAATGATGTAATAATATTTCCTTGTGCTTACATAACATGGAGCAAAATTAAACAGAAAATTTTACATAAAATGTTCATGCAATTTTTATATTGGCGTATTACACGTAGCCATTTTTCTCTATAATATTTAGCACAAGCACACGCGCATTGATGTGTGCCTGTCATTTGGGATTTTATTAAATGCTACTTAATAAATTGCAGAGAAACTGAACTATATTTTACTGCTGTTGCTTTGACGAATTTAGTCACTGAAGTAAGTTTAGGAGCAAGAAAAAAGGAAAAATAAAAACGTTGGAACCAAAGGTGGCTGTATAGACTAATACATATATAAATAATTTAGCTGGAATATTTCGCATAAAATTCAGCACAGTCATTTCCAGAAAAATTATAACATAATCTAAATAATTTAGCAACTAAATTTCACAATTTAGCATGTATTTTCTGTGATACAATGCAAATTTTATTGAAATTTTTCTATAATATTTAGCATGGTGTTATTTATACGAGCCTAAAATTACATACATTTCTGATTGTATTAAACTTCAAAATAACATCAATATTATTAATTAATGCGGTCAAAATATGGTTCGGGTAAATATAAACCGATGCGTTCTTGCGCTAGGATATGCCGCTGTTGGCTGGTACATTATTTGTATCAAGAAACAGCTCTTGACAAAGTTCAGAAAAGATTTATGAAATACTTTATTCAAAGCGTAGAGTATATCATATAGGTCAATTACCCAAACAGGCGATACACGTCATATGAAACGTCACTGTGATGTCATAACAGTGTTGACAAATAACGTTGCTTTGAGCAAGCTGTACTTTGAAAATAATCTGTGGTTAGGACTAGGTTGACATTTTAAAATATTAGCAGATACTATTAATATGTTTTAAATTATTCGACTATGTCTACAAAAAATATAAACAAATTCTAAATACATGTGAGTTTATTTATTTTAGACTACATTCACAAAAATAATATACACAAAATCTATATATTATTATACATATTAGTGATTAAAAAACTCGTAACATTGCGATAAGCATATGATAAAAAGAAAATAATAGTAAGTTGAAATGCTAGTTTTCTTCATCCTTTAACACTGTCTTCTGAATCGGAATCATTTACATTAATTATAAAAGGTAATATATCTTGTCTCTCAAAACCTACTTCTCTATCCCACTATTTTTGAATTTCAGTTTCACAGTGGTTAACGCTATTTGCCCAAATGTCTGGGGTTACTTATGTTAATGCCTCTTTCCACAGTTTTATGCATTCGTCCACTTCTCTACCATATTTTCCAATGTGATTGTTATAGTATGTTTTTGTTATTCCCCACACTAGTTCTATGGGGTTAAATATACAATGGTAGGGTGGAAGTCGAAGAACTACGTGCCCATACTTCTCTGCTAAATCATCGGTTTCATATATAGTTGGTGATTTATGCCTTTACGTAAAGATATAAATGAAATTATTGAATAAAATAATTAAATATATATGTACTAACCGTTTAACTAAATCCAGTAATTGTATTTTTAAAGCAGCTCCGTCATAGTCAATGTTATTATTGGTGAGCCATGTCTGACTTTCATTTTTAGTGGCAGATGATGTTGGACTTTTATTTTTAATAGTACTGTGGTAACTGGCATTATCCAAAACAATTATGGACGGCTCTTTTAAACTTATAAGAAGTTGGTGTTCAAACCAGTATAAAAAGTTGTCTCTGTTCATATCACCGTGATAATCTAAATACTGCCTATTTGTCGGAAATATTAGGTCTGCTCCAGGAATAAATCCATTAGAACTACCTGCATGTAATACAATATATCTAAAACAAGATAATATAATAAATATACATAAGATAAGAATATGTTATTCTTAGAAATATAATGTACCTTTTTCCACCTACTTTTGAAGCTTTGGTGGTTTCTATAGATTCATTTTGCCAAGATTTACGAATTGTTCCATCTTGGAAAACCCAGGTTTCATCAAGGAACACAAACTGGCGAACATTTTCATGTTTCATACGAACATATTGTTGCAAGAATGTAACACGTTTTAATACAATTTGTGGTAGTTCCATTAAAGCTCGTTTAGGATCATCCTTCTTGTAATTAAAACCAATATTGTGTAATACTGTCCGTAAAGATGACTTGCCACCAGAAAAGAGTTCCTTTTCTTTAAGAGTAATATTCAGTGAATGAAGCGTGATATGTTGTTCTGTAGAAAACTCAAATATTAATTTTATAAACGTAAATCTTTAAGAACTTACTGTTTCTATACATGTCATATACTGTATTTCTTATTGCACACTGAATAAAGTCATCAACATTTACAACAGGCTTACTTCTAGGCTGTTTTCGCTTTGGGCTAGATGGTCCAACCCCCTGTTTTGATGTAGATGATATTTTATTTACTGTTGCAATGTGAATATTTAAAGCACTTGCTACTCTCTAAATGAAAAATATTATTATTAAAACGTTTATTGTATAAACTATAAATAACAGAAAATATTACCTCTCGAACTGCTGTTAGGGGTAGCAATGGCGCATTATTATCGCGTTCTTTTTCAAAATACCCGATTAAAGAGAGAATTATTTCTTTCGCTTGCTTACCTAACGGTTTAGGCATGATTTAGTTGTGAAAACAACTGATTGTTAAAAATGAAATCGGCGTATAAATACAGTAAAAATGGAAGAAATACGTATGATAATGAAGTGACTGAAAAATGTAAACAACTATGACAGTATGACATTTGACAGAATAAAATGTTACCATTTTATATGTTGCAACGGCGTACAGTTCTGGTAACATAAACCGTTACCGGAAGCTAGAATAATATTAGAATTAGTAGGTATTATTGTACTTTAATGTTACTTGGAACGAAATTAGTCTTTATGACGTGTATCGTCTGTTTGGGTAATCGACCAATACTTGATGAAATGACTACAATTATTTACATGTACTATTTGACTTCTTTTCTTCTTCTCTCTTTAATTAGCAGCAGATTCATTACCAAATTAGTAACAACAAAATTGACTAGGTACCCGTCTCTATTTTATCTCGTTCCTATTGTGGCTCTGCTTATAATATTATAATATAAGCGTTGCCCATATAGTATGTCCATATCTACGCACTAATGGAATTGTGCAGGGATCATTCCAATGTTTATGAAAGGCAATTTCTTTAATTATCAACCCACACCAATATTGCCAAATTTTGTCAAAACATTTGAAGATGTTATATATTTACCCACCTATAATAATACTTGTTCGTTTATATCTCCTCAGCAGCATGGCGCATGTTCTTTATACTGGTTTCTTGCGGGCGTTTGACGACTCCATGAATCATAATTTCTTACTCACAAAATTAAGCAATTTCGATTTTCCTCCAAGTATATTAAATCTTATAAAATCATCCTTGACTAACAGTATAGATTTTGTTTTCTGCAATAAATTTTCTTCACATGAATACCTCGCAATATCCGCAGGAGCTCCAAATCACGAATTATTTATGTGCAATGTGCTATGATTATCTCACCTTATTTTCATCCGCAGACAATTCCGACCATGCATAAATACACAGAAGATCTCCAAACAACTTGCCACCAAGAAAATATTAGTTTTATAGTTGCTTAAACTGACACACATGATGATCTTAAGCTTAAATGTTGTTTTTACCAGTAAAATAGATCAATGTTCTCCTCCTACTTCCTTGTCCCAGGTATCGTCTTACTTATCTTGTGTCTTTTACTTCAACATCTGCGATGGATATACCAAGTACCTACTTCATCTGGAAGCCACCTCTTACCATATGGTTCAAAATGCGGAGGGGTTTTTATGAATTATTGCACTAACTATAATAATTACGTCATTGCCTTTTCTTGTGATAAACCCTTCTGGCACGGTTAAGTTTCTTTGTTTATTTCAAATATCTGTTGCCAGTACACTATTAGGTTAAGTTTATTGTGTGCTAGGGCCAACTTGTCAGTAAGTATTTTACTTACTGATCTCTCAACGGTGACTAAAATTAATATAAAATACATGGTATTTGACAACAAAAAATACGGAAATTTCTATTTATTTGTGAAACTTTTATCATATTAACTTAATATGAACAGAAATATCTTAAAGACAAAAATTTATCATCGGATGCTTCATTTAAAAACTTCTTAACCTGAGAATTGGTAAACTAGCTTTTCTCTGTTTCGGTGTTAGAATAACGTTATTCTAGCAGCCATTTTGATGTTAGAATGGACTCCATTCTAACACCGATTTTTGGTAACTTTTTATTTTAGTAGAAATAGGTTGGTGGCATAATCTTTTTTATACTTGCTTTTCGATTTACCTGGTAGTAAATTATTTATGGCGTTGGAGGCCCCGTCCCGCAATTCAAGTGCCGCAGATTGACGCTCTTCGTCTGACATTCCGCCCACAGATAATATGAGACTTTTTTCTAATTTAAGCAAACTTTTCAATTCAAATAATTCTTACAAAAGTCAACTGTCAAATATAAATGTAAATCATTGCTACCAATCGACTACGTCACGTTATCAAAATTTCCCTTAATGAATATTTTTAACAATTTTTCTATAAATAAATAATATAAATACAATCCGAAACAGAGAAAATAGTGTAAAATACTCGTAACAGAAGGCCATTCCAGCATTCTTTCCTTCAGCCACTCGCGCTGCGCGCTCGTGTCCGAATTTGGAAATCATGCTGGAATGAAAGGCCTTCTGTTACTTGTATTTTAATATACTATTCTAGGTCTATGTATGTCGCATGTCGTGTTTTTCCTTTATAGAAAAGCGATTAAGGTAGAAACTTTTGAAATGTTAGTACTACAATATGATCATATATTTCTACCCTCTAGAAGGCTATGAAATTATTTCTTGAAAATATTATGTTGGTATGTTCTGACAAATAAAATTCATCTGTCATTAATGTATTTATTAATTGACACTTAATCATCAGTATAATATAACCTAATAAGTTAACTTACCTTATGGTACCAACTTAAGTTTAAAAAAGAAAAATGTCATAGCCTTCTAGAGGGTAGAAATATATGATCATATGGTATCTTTAAGGAAAATCGTGCTTTCTTTATTGACAAGTTTGAATTGACGCGAAATATAAACGTCACTTTAGACTTCTCGTTTTTTTGCAGTTCAAATAATACTTATTTATACCACAAAGAAGGTAAGTAGCTTTTACCAGTCGAGGATGATTTTGCGCGCAAGCGGAGCGAGGGCTGGCAAACGATTCCAAGACTGCTCAAGATACTTGCCTCCTGCGTTGTGCATAACGTTTTTACTGCTCCCACAACTATGGTTCATGAAATAATTATTATAATTATTATTTTTCATGGACGTTAATGAATCAGATCAGTTACCACTTGTTGTCTAGGACTTATCACTCGTTGTCAAAAGCAACTACGACTTATCTATCACCCATTGTCAATAGGAACTAGGACTTTCGCGGTAGAATCAACTTACTTGCTTAAAAACAGTTTAACAATAGTGGGAGCAGATAATATTATTTTATCGCCAACCGTCAATAATGCCATGCATTACCATAGCGTTTTACGGAGGTAAACAAACACTCCACCGTACTGTACAATAAAGTACTTTTTGTACCAGTAGTAAAAAATCATAGCATTTTCACACATAACAAAGCGCCACGAAATGCCATTTCTCGACCTGGAACTAATAACAGGTAAATAATGAGGCTATTATTGACCTAGGGAAATAATGAAAACAAATAACGAATGCCGCAACCATGCAGTCGTGCTCGTAGTAGTATGTCAAGTTGTCAACCGTCAAAATAAATAACTGTATTTTAGGCACAATTTTAGGTTAACAATACCAGAATATAATATTTATTATTTAGCAATTGCTATTAATTTTATATTTTCTAACAATACTTTGTTGTTTACATGAAAAAATTTAACCTAATAAAGAAAATACCAGTAAGCAGACTTATGGACTAATATACTGCCATTATATATATTACACAATGTCATCATTTGTCTGTTAATACATGTAACATGTGTCGGGTGCCTCAGTAAGGAACTTTATAATTTCCTGGAGTAAATACTAATGATTTTTTGGGCTTATAATTTTCATTTTTTCTTTTTAAAAAGGCAACTAATATAAAATATTTTGATATGTGGCTTAAATTCCTCGGCGCTGCGCGCCTCGGAATTTAATCTCGCCACTCTGGCAATAATAGTCATCTTCTCAACCTTGGTATGTAATATACTATTACCTGCCGCTAATATCTGCCAACACATATATGATTGTATGACATTAACAATAAATCGTTTGTCACTGTCAAAAAATGTCATAAGTCCTATATCTTTACTTTTTAAATTACAAATTTTTGCGGTTGGCGATAAAATTTTGTATGCACCACATCAGTAAAGTACCTTTATCGAACTCGCCTGTTACTCGCTCTCTCGCATAGCTCGCTTGGCTCATAATGAAACGCGATCGATAAAGAATAACTTTACTTAGGTATTTGGTACATAATTAACTATTAATTATGATAAACTATATAATTATAGTAAATTCAATACAATTGTGCACAAAACAGTATAAGAATCATGAAAGTTAAAGGTTTTACGGTCTCCGGTAAAATTTGTAGGCTGAGCGAACCAGTAAACTTCCCTCACCGTTCTTGATACTTTATATACTTACTATATTTTAGGTTTCAAATGTACCTGGATTTAGAAACATTTTTTGTGGGTAAATAAATGTATTGGTTTTTGTAATAGATTGTTGAGCAATTGAAAATCATTATCTTCCTAATTGACACTGATGCCGTCAATAAAAAAAACTAGATTATAACAACTTCGCCGGCGTTAAGATTGAACTTACGTCTCTGATTCCTACTTATATCTCCACCGTAGTGCTGTTGGTGGCACCCACACAATCACTTCGTAATAATAAAAAAAAAAATCCGAACCTGTATCTCAACAGAAAAATGCAGTGTCAGACAGTTCTGTTCATTCGCCCATTACTATTGCGATAGTACAATCAACAGTTCTTCAGTCTTGCGACAAGTAAAGTAAATATGAAAACCTTGAAATAATAAAATGCAATCAATATATAAGTTCTTGATTTTACAAAAGAATTCGATGTGTAACGAGATCAAAACCATAGAAAATTCTTGTCTTAGATGAATAATTACATCAACATTCGAATGCAATTGCCAGTAACGATAGAAAGAGATTAAGACAAAAAAGATAACCCAAATAATTAGTCAGACTTTCGTACTATTCTACATAAATATTTATTTATTTTCATACACATAAAACCACAAAAACCATTCAAGACATTATATTTCCCTCAAGTAGCTCAAATTTGAAAAAGAATATTATATATAAAAGTAATATTTCCTGCATTAAATGAAGCTATTTCACAAAAGCGAGGCGCAGTATTTAATTTTCAAATTTACTGAATAGCCGGTGCGTCTCTGCCTTATATTAATAATCAATGAACGTTTTTCTGCAACAACCCACCCACTCAATATCCACTTTATGCGTAACACAAGCCTCTACTTTAACATGTACATATTTACGTAATTGTCTGCAGCTATTAATGAATTCAAATCGATGCTTTAGTCATCTCATGTTTTCGCCTCATTAGCACAATATTATCGTTCATTGAAGAATGTTTATCGTGGATAAAAAAAGGCACGACCATATAGATGTTAAAAGTGTTAATAATGCGATCATGATTCAAATCATCAAAAATTATAATTCAAAAGTAATCGTTTGCGATGAGAATTTAAACAAATCTAGCTTTTAATTTAAAAAACATACTTGAAAAGACAAATTCCTAGAAAGAGTACATAGGCCCATTGCCAATTTTTACTTCCATGACTATGTATGAAATCAATAGAGTACAAGCTCAACATAATAGTACATTATGCAATGAGCATTTAATGATGTCTATTAAGACACGAGAATGACAAGTACGATACGAGCCGAAGGCGAGTATCGTAATGAATACGTGTGTCTTAATATCCATTAAATGCCAGTTGCATACACTATATAAACATATTTTTTGAACATTCCATTTCACAAATTGAGCGTAAAATTTTCCGTACGTTTTTGCGAATTTAGTTGGTAATAAATTGTTCATGGCTACTAAGGCTTGTTCCATAATTTCTGGTGGAGTCAAATTTTACATTTCACTGTCACTATCCCTCATTTTTACGGTTTATATTTCCAAAAAAAGCACAAATTTTAACTACTTACTAGTAAATTGCAGAGAACTGTCAATTTTAATTAATTTTTATATCTGTCAGGTTCAGCATACCTAATAATACAATTAAAGTATGGGAGTAGAAAAAAATATTTTCATTTCTGCATAAAACAGTTATCAATTGCTACTATTGCAACGTTTCGAAATTTAGTATTTCAAGTCCTCTTGTTTGGGACTTTGGGTAATCACTTTTTTCAAAGCAGCTTTGTGCAATAACAGCTTATGCAAGAGTTGAACTAATGCATTGTTGAATGTGCAACAACATGTTTCACTTATTTTTTCGAGCTGTTTCCCTTCAATAAATTCTTGTGTAAGTTCTTCATATAATCAATACAATCAATTCGTTTCGACTATGTAGGCTTTCTCAGAGCATATGGTCTTAATGTAGATGAACCTAAAGATTTAGTCGTTATATTTGAATGGCCCCAAAATTCATAATGAAATTTATTACTAAATCCGAAGCTGGTAGGGCATTGCAAAGAAGCTTTCGATAGTCAGTAAGGCATAACACATTGTTGTATGAGTCATCTATCTGGGTGCATCAACTCTATGATATAGAAGGCACTTTGATAAATTCAAAAGGACACTTCATAGGTCCAGAACTTGTATGCGGGATCACCAAAGAAAAATACGCCTAGAGACAAAATCTGGTCATGACCAGAAGGACATCATATAAAAAAAAAAATAGTAATTCATGGAAGATCTAGACTAAGGAACTAACAGAGATATTTGATGCTTGAAATTAGATTTATAGCTAGTCTAATTAGGTGCTGAAAAAGGAATTTAAGTTACCATCGGTTTACTGATCGGATACAATCGCTTGAGGAAGCATCTGTAAAATATAATCATGGTTAGCGAACGCTAGTGTAGGAGATAAGAATTATATGAGTAAATTGTATACATCTTATCTGCAGTTGTCATTAATTTTAAGAAGTTTCAAACTGTGAAAACTGATTTTGTTAGTAATTATAATTATTAGAATAATAATAATAATAATAATGGTAATGTTTATTGCAATCCTTATTATATCATATTAAAGAGTAGATATACAACTGGCATCTAATCAAATCAAATAATCAAGTCAAATAACTAACTTATCCACTTAATCCAGAAAGCGCAATCTCAAGGTAAATCCAGCTGTTCTATTTTCGTTGGCTCTAAATTAAAAATAAACTTGATAAAAAGTACCTAACCTAAACTTAACTAAAGAAAACATAAGTAAAAATTAACTACAATGTGACTAAAATTAAAACTAAAAACTATAAAAAACTAAAGAACTAAAAATTCGACATCTTGCAAATGAAAAGCAGGGGTTAAATACAATATACAACCCCATGGTATGAAGAAAACATGTATCAAAAAAAGCTTTTGATTTTAGTGGCCTTAACATAGACTTAGTAGCTTCGCGTTTAAATTTCTCTATTAGTAATTACTTGAAATGTGGAGGCTATAGGTATTGTATTTGGCAGGTATCTGAAACGCGAATGATCTCTGATCATGTTTCGCTGTTTAGGACAGTTTAGAAGGCTGAAAGGAAAGCATCACATACATCGACAGTGGCATACGGATTTTTAGGTATGGCAGTTAAGCATTGACAATGAAAAACTTTCAATACTAACTTATTCAAATTTGAATAGAAAACTGGACTTTCTAAATCTATTGTCAGCTGTGATGTCATAAATGCCAAAATTGTTGTTTGATGTTATTGCCAATGTATTTTTTATGGCTGCAATGGATGGTTTTTAAGATTTTAGGTATATTATTCTTATCGCCTTCTCGAACTGTTAATTCCACTTGAAAATACAAAACTTAAACCAGCAACTTTAAATCATAAAAGATGATAGAGTTCCTCTTATGACACAAGCATCATAATTATCATATCGATCACAAACCTTATCTCTCTGTAAAGGTATTTCTTGCAATGAAGGGTACCATATGCCGTGTCATGACCGGTCACGTGTCAGAGTCAAAAATTCGCAAACAACTTGCACAGGGAATTTATAATTTCGGCTGTTATACATTATTCCAAAAAGAGAAATTCAAACGGACGTATGATTTTGACAGCTGCAGGGAGAACTTTAATTTTTGTAATCGATCGAGATTTTCTAATAACGATGAACGGTGTTTATTTATGAAATTATAAAAAATGCGTGATATTGTCACACAAATCCCGGTTCATAATTATCAGGACGATGGGGATGAACACAAAGAACTGACATTTAGAAGGCAGACAGAGGGGCAACACGAGCCCTTTCGTAAAGTAAGGTGGAAGGAATTAACGCCACAAGGTGAATATATATATTTGATATAACATTTAAAAAGTACTGTCTTAAACGTTTGCAGGTTGCGTTCATTAAAAACTGGAAATATGGAAGACATGCAAATATGCAGATCGATAAAATCAAATACGAAAGCACTAAAGGGCATTAATTTCATAGAACAGGAATTTAGTAGTTATACGACAAAACGTAAACTAAACTAAAAATACAAAAGTTATAGAGAACTATGCACATTTTTAATTCTTCTGTGTGGAAACTTTAACTGTACGTAGACGAATAACATACACCAACGAAAAACGTTTAATAAAGTGCTAATGTTATGTATACAATAGGTTTTAAGTGTAGAATATCCTTTAAAGTAACACGACACTTCGAACATACCAAATGATATTTGATATTCGACGACAGTCTTACGAAAATTGGATTTCAGCTTATAAACAATGTCAAACATTTATATAGGCGCGCATAAGCACTCATTTAACGAATCATGATGGCAAAGAAATGAAAAAATGTAAGTTCAAGTGTGATACGTTACTAAAATGAGATACCTGTTAGACGTGTATTTTTATTATTACCAATTATTACTGTTGTATCGTTCTTTCCTATATGTATTTGTTGTATGCCGAAGGCACTAATATCTAATAAAACATCTCCCATTCTTTTCTCTATATTACTATAAATTGTCAATAAAAGGAAAGTGTAGTATCACATGCAGATATAATAATAACAATAACGAGTTTTTGATATTATAAAAATGGTCCTTAATACGAAAAAAATACACAATTGATACATTTACTTATGTCAAGAATGGCATTCAATTTGACAATTAGGTCTCTACAGATTTCTGAAGTTTATACGAACGAAAATAAACGTGAATTAGCTTTTGACGCAATGACAGTTTGTGCAAAAGCTTACATTAGACGTATACCTATACGGGGCACGTTAAAGTTTATAGAATCGGACTTTATAAATAGCATCATGTCAATGCTCGCGGTTTACAGGATATTGTAATAATTAATTAATAATTCAATTATAAAAGCAAGCATTTAAAGGACGTGAGTGCTGGTTAGCATCACACATAGTGTTTAGCATCAACCGTTTAATAATAGCAGGATTTTCGATTGCGTTTGAAAAATATATTATTAAAGGGTAATATGAAATTAATTTTATCAATAACTTGCAAATTAAAAAACATATTTTGTTAAAGTTGATTATGTTATGTTATTAATATCATTGGACAATTGGAACGAGAATTTGGTTAAGCACTGTCTGTGGCATGATATTGCAACAAATGAATTTGACCATTCTAGGATTTTGAAGTTTATGAATTTAGAAAAGATAGAAAATTATTTATAGAATACTACTTCCTTTTTTAAGTTTGTGGATTTATTAAGAAAGAAAATGAACATCTAAATTTTTAAAACTATTAATCTTGATTATACATTTTGCACACGTAAACTACGGCCTTCAGGACATATTGAATCTTTAATTTTATTGCAAATATATCAACCAATCAAATGGACATTATCAATAGTTTTAAGAGAAGGTAATCTAATTAAAAACAATGTTTACGAAATCGAAGAAGAAATCATTTTTATCTCAGGATACTCAATATGCAAAAAAATATGTCAATCAACATAAATTTAATTGTTTTTCAATAATCGCTTTCAGTCAAGTGTCTTATGGATACCTCTTGAATTACTGCTACATTTTTATGAAGACATGATCCGAGTCAGAGAAAACAATCAACGAACATAAAAACCATTTCCAAAGTCTGCTTGAAAAGCCAATGACAAAGTATTTCTGGAAGTATCTGATAAACTATTACAGAGATGTGTATACAAAACGTGTTTAATGAAATGAAAAGGGATATTAAGATTTACATGGGATAACTCCAATTTTAATATATCATTCAATTAAGAGAAAAATACAGTAGGAAATGTTAATGCTCAAGTTAACTTATGAAGCAATTACTAAATTCAGTTTAATTATAACGAGTAGTATATAGTATTCTTCATAATTATTAATTTTTAAAATCATAGATGTTGTAATCGCCGTACAAGCTTTAAGGCTGAAAATGAGACTCAACAATATAATGAAAGAATTCTGTGTTCTTCATATTTACTAATTTGTAGAAGAAAATGAAGAAATCCCAATTCAAAATTTTGTTCAAAACTTCTTCAAAGTGATTACAGGAAATCAAATAATAATTCCTACTTGTTAATATCCAACAATATAGATAGCGGAAAATTGAGCTGTATAATGTCAAAATGTTTCGAGAATGGCAATTACCAATTCACCAATTTTACATAAAAACTGTCAGTTCTATTAACTAACATTAATAAACATTATAAATAAGCACCAGAAATACAAGGTGCGTGAAAAATTGATTGAGTTTGAAAAACCCGCGCGTTCATCTAGTATTTAAATAAATTCCACAATTCTAACAAAATTGACCTCAATTTCTTCCTGAAAAATCCTCATTTACTAAACCAATCTCATATAACAAGGGGGGGGGGGTACAAAATCGTACATCCGTTTTGAATGACTATACAGAAGAATATGTTCGAAAGTCATCTATTTCCTCTCCATTGAAATTCTAGTGAAATGCAGTTGCTTATCATCTTTGTGGTCAATATACTTACACAGACACTGATAACACATGCTATAAATATGCAAATTGGGTATTGAATAGAAAAATACAACGTCAATGAGCATATATAGAATTTCACAAAATACCTTTGCTTACATACCAATTACATAGAAGGTGTCCAATGTTTATTTTGTGCATTTATTTACAAGTCATATAGCTTTTATAACTAATGCGTAGGTTCAATATTAATCTTGAATCTAATGAACGAAAATAGATGTACACCTCATAGTATCAAAAATGAATTCATTAAATATTGAATTATTGAATATCAAAATAATATACATTGCATTGATTGGTTTTATATAATCTGAATATCATATGAAACGAAATTTTGGCAAAGCTATCGAATTAAAATTACTAGAAATGCTTTTATGTCGCCAAAAGAAATTTATTATGTAATTGCTTTCAATAGAATTTATAATTATTATTATTTTATTATTCACAGCGCGTTACACGTTCCTTTGTGCATTTTTGACATCAGAAGTGAGTTCACACTTTAGTTACTGTCATTGTAGCTTTTATGGGTTTCTAAATCTATTCTACTATCATACTAAAAATTATCGGTAAACATGCACACCACGTTTAAGCCGATAACATGAAAATAGACTCAATCTATTGTAAGCAAGAATAAGATAGTTGTAATACGTGTCTAATATAAATATAACTCACAATAAATAACGTCGCAACGTTTAATTCAGTACGTTCACATATGCATGTTGTAAGTATTGTAATGAATAGGGAGCGGAATCGAGCGAGTCATGACTCATCGCCCATGGGCGCGCTATTGAAATGTTGTATTTTTAAAGAGGTTTTAATTTTATTTATATAATTGAATAACAAGTGGCTGGTGATTATAAAATACAAAATACCCTACTATTTGTTCATTTTCTCTTCTGTAAGACTTGTTCTCTTTGAATTAAGTACATCCTTGTAGATAGAAAACGTCCCTTCTAAATTGCAACTGGTTATAGGTGCGTACTGGAAATATTCCTTTATTTCAGCGTATTTAGCATACACAAATGCCGCAATGTTATTAAACCTGGATTTCTATTAAAAACTGCGTCTAAGTCACTTGGAATTATTAATAGCCACATCTAATGTGGTTAATCCATTTTTACTTTCTTATACGTAGTATAAGGAAGTAATGTGAAATTTTCAACTTCGAGATTTTTGCAGATGTACACGTTTTGAAGTCCCCTGATACCGAAAAAGATGTTTTTAAAAAATGTATGTGTGTCTCTATGTGACCACGATAACCGCTGTAGATATCAATTCCAAATTTTGTATTTACGTGTATAATCTCCCTCTTTAGATCTGATTAGTTTTTCAGTAAAATCGGTAGACCGGAAGTAGCAGTTTACTTCAGTGAAAAAATTAAATTTTGCCAATATTTCGTCAACTACTAAATTTAAACAAATTTATAAAGAATTCATATGTACTTGAAATCAAAATTGAGAACAATTTTATTTAAAAAGTTTTTCGAAGCTGCTACCGGAAGTAGGTCTTTTACTCCTATCGAAAATCAGTTTTTTGCGAATATTTCGCATGTCATGCTTTTTAGACAGATACGTTACGGGTATAAAAGTATTTAAAACGTAATTTTCAATATCTTTTGCATAAAAACAATTTCAAAATTCAGACCGGAATTACCACTTTTACTCTTATCGAATAGCGATTTTTTGCGAATATGTCGTAAATTATGCATTCTATATGTATTTATCAAGAATACAAAAGTATTTAGTGCTAGATTTGCAATATTTTTTGAATATATAAAATTTCAAAATTCGGACCGGAAGTAACACTTTTACTCTTAGGGAGTAGTCCTTTTTTCGAATATCTTGCTAAGTATGCATTCTATAGCGATTTATTAAGAGAACAGAAGTACTTAGAATAGAATTTTGAATAATTTTTGTGTAAAAAAAATATAGTATAGTTTGAAACGCTCATACGTATAAGAAAGTCGTGTGGTGGCCACACCTCATTTTTTAATTTGAGATTCGATTTTCATAATATGTCATTAGTTTAGGCAAATTTTCAAAGTGTTCCTGAAGGAATAACAACTGATTTTTTAAATTTGGGGTTTGTGTTAGTTCCTTGCACTCAGAAATACTTCGAGCATCGTCATTTAAATATGTAACGAAATTTTGTAAGCTATCGAAATTCTCTGCATGAAAACTATTTCTGTGTATGTTTTAGCAAAGCTAAGTGACGATATTTTACAGACTTTGCAATAATTTTCGGAATCACTGACAATTAATTTTTATCTCAGAAAAAGTAACATAAACAACGTTCTAGATCTAAATAAATGATAACTAAAAATGTACGCGTATGTTATTGAAACATACATATTATATTGCGAAATATAAAGTAAATATAATAAATTTTAAAAACTCGTCACCCTTGTACCTACGCCGATGAAGAAAGGATTTTATTCATAAAATTCCTTATTTTATGGCAGTTTTTTCCCTGATTCTCTGGAGTAAACAGATGTTACAGTTCGCCCTATGAATTAGTGCTATTCAGATATAATGTAAACAACACGCAGTTGTTTACATTATTTCTTTTCACGGTTGTGGCTCCGTGGTAGTTTAGCTCGCTCGATTCCGCTCCCTAGTAATGAAACAAGCCCACATAGAAGCAGACATCCGGGCGACGACAAAAGAAAGGCAAATATTCGACGCGACTGGTAAACAGTCGTAAAGTAATAAATCATCCATTTATATATGTACTGCGAAGAGACAGAATGTCTCTTGTATGTTCTACAAACATCGAGAAGAACACTAGCGTTTTTCTGGTGTGTTTCAGATGTTTCGAACGTGTATATAAAGGCAGTTGAACCGATGGATGAGTGATTCCGGAATAAGAAAGTTCTTAAGTACTCGTCGCGCGGAACAGACTAAAGTAAAAATAAATATAAGAAATAAATAAATAGTTCCTTGCGTGGTACGGTGTTATATAAATAGAGTGATATAAATACGGTAGTGTTACATAAATATTAGTAATAGAAATAAATACCTGTGTTAATTTAAATCGTAGTAGTTTAAGTGTGATACATTAGTTTTATATTTTTATATTGTAATTAATTTTACGTTTGTGAATATACAGACTGTTTTAAATAAATAAATTGCACGAGTAGTTTATTGCGAACCCGAAAACGTTACAGTATATTTATCATTCAGAGTGTCATTGGAAGTGTTTTAAGTTACTATCAATTCAAACAATACAATTTTGCATAAACTAAAATAAGGGAAAAATAATTTGATAACACGGTTGATAGAATAGTAAACAAATTTATATTGTATTATACATGGCATATTTAAATTATAGGTTACGTTCTTTAAACTTAATAATAGTTTATAAACAATGCTCAAATGCTTGAAATCAAATAATAACATCGTCCATACCATCCAGAGTTATTATGCAGATGAATCGGCGAATTTACAAACTAATCACACTCTCTGTATAACTGTATTATTTACAGCCTTGATGGATTAATTAGTGTAGAATTTAACGATAATGGAACGAAAATAAAGCACCCGATTGGTATATTATTTCGTCGATCATTACCTTGTCATTTTTTATAGCCGAACTGCTTGCACGGGTTACGTAATAGTGACAGTTTCAGTCCGAACATTAGCTCGCCATTGTGCAAATTGTATTCTACAAGGTGAAGAAAAGAAGTGACTTGAAAATAGTTAATTTCGAAAGTGGAGACAGCAGAGCACAATTATTGCATGATTTTCTAGCAGACTTTCAATTTACAGGAAAAAAATAGTCTGCATTATTAAGGACAAATCAAAACTTTCGTATATTTATTGCACTAGATACGTACAAGAAATCATATTTGGCTTAGTGATGAAATGTTCCTCCGAATTTAATAGATATCAAATTAAATTGTCATCGTTTTAGAGAATTTTTATGCAATCTAGTTTTACATGAAAATGAAACTTGAAATAACTACGTTTTTTTATTCCGCTATTGTGACATTTGTAAACATTGATGCAATTTTAATTCTTTTGTATACTTTTACTTTGTCAATGAACTTAAACACTATCGAAATTAAAATATTTCGATAACACAGATAATATTATCTTTATCAATTAATTACAAACATTAACCAATTAAAGCATTAAAATATTAACGAAGTATTTGTAAAATATAAATGCAAGAATTCCAATTCATGCAAAGATATTTTTAACAACTAATCAAAATTAAATCTACAATGTTTAAATAGGAAATAGTTATTTTTGATACAACAAACGTGCATATTAACCAATAAAAATAATTAAATTAGACAAGAATATATAATATCGTTTGAAATTTTGCCTGCGCGTGGAATGAGACTGTGCGCAGGCTCTAAGAGTGCCTTAGTCGAGGCGCGCACCAAAGTGGTGTGGCGATGGCGTGGAAGTGGCTTGGTGACAACGTGGCATGTGGCAATTTTTAAACGAGTGAAATCAGATGCGACAGCGCGCATCGATATAGCGCTGTGGCAACTGATTTCACTAGTTAAAAATTTGCCACATGCCACGTTGTCATCACGCCACGTACGTACCATTTCGGTGCGCGCCTCGACTTATACAGAACCCACAACCATTTGCATCCACTAATGCGTATGCTTCGTAGCGTGACGTTAAAATGATTAAGATAAATGAGAGATCTGCCAACTGTACGGTCATGAAGTTTTTAGCAATAATGAACATAAAAAACTAAGGATATTTATCGTCAAATACGTAAACTATGCGGTGAGAATGCAATGAGAGGCAGTAGAGTGCGTTAATAGGGGAGATTCTTAAAGAAGTTCATCTGTAATCAACGACGATTTGGTGCAGGCAATTCAGCAAAAATACAAGGAAATAGAAAATTCACAATTTCCAAGATGTCTTTACAATTCTCACGCATTAGTAGATTACTTTTGTATACGATTGTGCATGAAATCCTCGTTAAAGTAATTATGTTCTAGATGGGTTCCTAAATAGCTGATAGAGGAATGCAAGCAGAAGATATTGGTAAGTGCTTTAACATTTCCGACCTACTGCAACGAGGAAAGTAATGAGATACTGAGTCATATCGTCACAGGAGATAAAATATGGGTGTACCACGAGACTCCTGAGTCAAACCAACAATCAAAGGAGTGGTGACACACACCATCACCAATCAGAGTAAAAAAAAAGAAACAGATACTTTCAGAGCGCAAAATCACGGCCATTGTGTTCTAGAACAAGCAGTATTGCTAGTGACGTTTCTGCCGCAATTAAAACAGCTTTTGATTCTGAGGTCCTAAGAAAAATACGTCATACCATTAAGAAAAACAGCGTAGAATGCAGCCGGTGTCGGCATGACAATACTAGACCACAAAACAAAGCTCAAAATACAATCACGCTGCGAGGAATTCTGTCATCCGCCATACAGTCTAGACTTTGTACCATCAGACATATTTCTAGGAGGGCATCAAAAAAAACGTTACTGATGATAAGTTTAAATCGGCAAGAAAGTTATGTAGAAAAATAGAAAATTATATGTGGACACACGCGGCCACCCAAAATCGCACGATCTTTTTACTTTCTTATACGTAGTATAAGGAAGTATTGTGATGATGCAAATTTTCGACCTCGAGATTTTTGCAGATGTCCACGTTTCGAGGTCCCCTGATACCAAAAAAGTGGTTTTTAAAAAATGTCTCTCTCTCTCTCTCTCTCTCTCTCTCTCTCTCTCTCTCTCTCTCTCTCTCTCTCTCTCTCTCTCTCTCTGTGTGTGTGTGTGTGTCTGTGTGTGTGTGACAACGATAGCGGTCAAACCGCTGTAGATATCAATTCCAAATTTGCAAATATTTCGTCAATTACTAAGTTTAAACAAATTTATAAAGAATTCATGTGTACTTAGAATTAAGTTTGAAACAAATTGTCTTAAAAAAGTTTTTTAAAATTCCAACCGGAAGTAGATCTTTTACTCTTATCGAAAATCAGTTTCTTGCGAATATCTCGCAAGTCATGCTTTTAAGACAAGTACGTTACGAGTATAAAAGTATTTAAAACATAATTTTCAATATCTTTTATATAAAAAAAATTTCAAAATTCGGACCGGAAGTATCACTTTTACTCTTACCGAATAACGATTTTTTGCAAATATGTCGTAAATTATGCATTCTATATATATTTATTAAGAGTACAAAAGTATTTAGAATTGGATTTGCAATATTTTTTGTATACATGAAATTTCAAAATTCGGACCGGAAGTAGCACTTTTATTCTTAGCGAGTAGCACTTTTCTTCGAATATCTTGCAAAGTAAGCATTCTATAGCGATTTATTAAGAGAATGAAAGTACTTAGAATAGGATTTTGAATAAGTTTTGTATAAAGAAATTCTTAAAAATGTATAGTTTGAAACGCTCATACGTATAAGAAAGTCGTGTGGTGGCCACACCTCTTTTTTTCACTATGTACTTAATGCTTATGTTAGGCGTATCTAAATGTCATTTTTGTACTCACCGCCTGTAAAGTGACATTTGGCGCATGTGTAGCTCGACTGGGAAATACGTTTTCCCGGTTGAGGCGACTGTAAAAATTTAAAAAAAAACACTGGCACTTTGGGACATTTAAAAAAAAATCTAACTTGGTAGTAATAAAATTTAGTCTATAAAATACTACTTCCCTCCACTATTCTTCACTAAAAGTTGGGGAAATAGGAGTAATAATTAAAAATTCTTCCAAAAAAATTGTGACGCCATCTATTTGATGACATTTTAAACGACATTTTAAGCAAGATTCAAGCGCCATCTATTTGTACCACATCGACATTCATATTGGCAGTTCGCAATTGTTTGTATTTAAACCAAAAAACCGCAATAAATGTACTATGAACTCATAAATATAAAAATAAATACTTCATGTTTGCCATGTGTAAGAATATAATAACTTAATTTTAGGGAAAGGTGAGTAATAGTTATGTATGTACATGAAATGCTTAAATTAATTAGGTAATCTATTTTAGGTTAAGTATGATACTAATGACATTATTCAATAATATTTCTTTAATTTAATGGTCGTACAAAAAATATTGTACAAACCACTTGCGTGAAGACATCTTCCACGCATTCGCGCAATTAAAAGTACTCGCTTCCTGCGGTCGCTCGTGCTTACAATGTGCGCTCATGCGGGAAAACAGTCTTCCCGCACTTGGTTCGTAAATAACTATATTTTATTTAGAGTATTCTTACACAGACTAAACAAACCAGACCGGCAACTACTTGATAGAAAAATATCCAACATAGATAAGATATAAATAAATAAAATAAAATAATAAAAATAATAAATAATAAATAAATGATATCCAAGATCTTATATCCTTGTCACAGATGAATGATCGTGTACGAAGATGGCGTTAGCAGCATATTGGCGCGGAATTTGAAATGTGCTTGTTTTTAGAATACGTGTATTTAATACGTTATTAGTATAATAGAAAAATACACAAAACTATTGGACAAATCACATACCTTCAACTTTTACATTAAAAAAAAACGAATACTTTATTATTGATAGAAATCTCTGTTTAATTATACTTACACAATATAATACATGAAATCACTCTGACGCAATATATTTCTATGAATTTATATTACAACACAGTTCAGTAATTTTCACTCTGTACTTACTTAACTTACTTATACTTAATAATAATATGATATACAACAAGAAGGAATTGCAATAATACGTCAAATTTGAAATATCGTTTAGAATGACATAACCGTTGATTGAAGGAATAATATGTATTCCTTCAATCAAATGTATAACCACAACTGCTAAGGCCATTGTAAAGTTAGAAGAGAACTACCGAATTGCCTGTCAGTAAAAGTTATATCTGTAAATTAAAACGACGACAACAAAACGGACTAGAAAAGGGCCAGTACGGGCAGGGGTCGGACGAGTTTCTAATGTGCTACAAGACAGCAAATTGATGAATTTTGTACGTGCGAACCCTTTTGCCAGAGCCATAACAGTTCGTCAAGACAGAAATTTTCCAGGATCCGTCAGGACAGCTCGACGGAATACAAAAATTTCTGGTTTTGAAAATTATGCTGCTTCTAAATCATTCCGTCAATTTACAGATGTAAATAGACGGAATAGACTGCAGTCTACCAACCAGTTTCTAAATCAGGATGAAGAATTTTTGAGTTCTGTTGTCTTTTCTGATGAAAAACGATTCTAATATTGCAGTGATGGAAAATTACGCTTGTGTAGATCAGTAAACTCCCGACACCTAGAGAACTTGTCAACTATAAAAGAAATTCTGGCCGGTTTTCTGTCAACGTGTGATGGGGGGGGGGGGGGATAAGTGTTCATGGGCCAGGGATCTGCTAGAAAATAAATGAACAATTCAAGACATTATGGGGAAATTTTCGAACACATTATGTCACGAGGGAAACACTGATAATTTCGGGAACCAAAAATAGAGTTGGTACCTGACCCATGATTTATGCAAATTCGGCTAACCTCACATATATGTAAGCGAAAACAAGTGACAGAACAAAGAAGTGTCAGATAGTTTGTTTTTACTTTCTTATACGTAGTATAAGGAAGTATTGTGATGATGAAAATTTTCGACCTCGAGATTTTTGCAGTACCCTGATACCGAAAAAGTGGTTTTTAAAAAATCTCTCTCTCTCTCTCTCTCTCTCTCTCTCTCTCTCTCTCTCTCTCTCTCTGTGTGTGTGTGTGTGACCACGATAGCGGTCAAACCGCTGTAGATATCAATTCAAAATTTTATATTTACGTGTATAATCTCCCTCTTGAGATCTGATTAGTTTTTCAGTAAAATCGGTAGACCGGAAGTAGCAGTTTACTTCAGCGAAAAAATCGAATTTTGACAATATTTCGTCAACTACTAAGTTTAAACAAATCTATAAAGAATTCATATATACTTAAAATTAAAATTGAGAATAATTTTACTTAAAAAGTTTTTCGAAAATCCTACCGGAAGTAGGTCTTTTACTCTTATCGAAAATCAGTTTTTTGCGAATATTTCGCAAGTCATGCTTTTTAGGCAAGTACGTTACGGGTATAAAAGTATTTAGAACATAATTTTCAATATCTTTCGTATAAAAAAAATTTCAAAATTCAGACCGAAAGTACCACTTTTACTCTTATCGAATAGCGATTTTTTACAAATATGTCGTAAGTTATGCATTCTATATATATTTATCAAGAGTAAAAGTATTTAGAATTGAATTTGCAATATTTTTTGTATATATGAAATTTCAAAATTCGGACCGGAAGTAGCACTTTTACTCTTAGCGAATAGCACTTTTTTGATAATATCTTGCAAAGTGTGCATTCTATAGAGATTTATTAAGAGAATAGAAGTACTTAGAATAGGATTTTGAATAATTTTTGTACAAAAAAAAATCTTAAAATTCTATAATTTGAAACGCTCATACGTATAAGAAAGTCGTGTGGTGGTCACACCTCTTTTTTTTGTGTGACAATTAGAAGTTAGTATGTAATACAGTAACCAAATAAATTTAACAAGAAAACGCTTTCGTGCGATGATTTATTATGATTTTCGAAGTGGTTTATGTCAATAAAAATGTGTCCAGCGAATGAATTCTGCTTTTGGTAGTGAAGCACTATCTAAAACTACAATGTACCGCTGGTTTCAAGAATTTAAACTTGACATGATAATCTCAGCGATGAATTGCGTGAAGGTCGACCTTCAACGGCTGTTGTTGCGGCAAACGTCGATAGCGTTAGTGAAATGATTAAGTTGGATCGACATGTGACGTATGATGAAATTCGTGCAGCCTTAGGCATTGGCATGAATGCAATACAAACAATTTTGCATGATCGTTTAAATGTAAGGATTTGTGTGCCCCACATAATCTGCCAGCAGACCAAAAAGAAGCTCGTGTGAAGTGGTGCAAAGAAACACTGAAACGCTTCTACTCAGGTTAATCAAAACTTGTTTTTAACATCGTCAGTGGCGATGAAACATGGATCTACTCATATGAACCTGAAAGAAAAAAAACAATCTGCTGTAAGGGCATTTCAAAGTGAAGCTTGTTTTGTATCTAAGACCGGTCACGGTTCCTTTGGAAAATCGTAGAACTGTAAATGCAGAATAGTATACTACCATTTGTTTGCCGAAACTTATTGCTGAGTTGCGAAAAAGCAAATCGAACCGTCGCAACCTACATCATAACCACAATGCAAGTTCGCACATCGCAAAACTAACACTCGACTATTTGACCGACAACAACATTGAATTACTCTGCCGTGGTCCCTAGAGCCCCGATATATCCACCAATGAATTCTTCAATGCGTGGACAAAGATTTTTATTACTTGAAGAGGCCTCTGAGACGTATTGCTGTGACCTCCACATTATTGAAATAATAATATTAAGAATTAGTTCAGTTATTGATAAAGAATACTCAATTTTATCTTTAAAAAAATCGTTTATTTTAAGATTTAGGCATTAGTCAAAAACATACACTAGTAAGTAAAATAGGTTACCAACACTCAAGGGCAACGCTATTATCAAAATGTATACGTTATGGTATATATTAAGTTGAATAAGTACTAAAATTAGGCATAAAACAAACACAAAATAAATCAATGCAGTCTATATTTTATAGAAAAGACAAGCACGAGATATGGTTTCAATATAAAAATACAGAACCTAATTTTGTACAAGGCGTTAGAACAGCCTTAAACATCTTAAGAAATGGACCATTATTTAAAAACAAAAAGGTATTGAAAGTGAATAACAGAGAAAGTGTTATGTTAAAAGATGGGACAATAAAGAGAGTGGATCATTTTAATGTCATTAAGTTATATGGGCAAGGTAATATCAGGTGTGCTCGGGAAGAGAACACAATTTTAAATGAATAAATATAAATTCAAATAAGAATAATGGTGCCAATTCATAAGAAAGATTTTATAATAATAATACTTAAGATACAGTAAATACCTGTTACTTATATCTATGAACAGAAAAAGGATATACATCAAAACATTTCTGGTGCGAAGTGCCAGATCATAAATAAGAATGTATTGTGTAGACAGTAACTGTATGAATTAAAAATACACTTATTAGTTCTTGTATGTATAACACAAGGGCTTCAAAGACTATGGAAATGGTCATGTGTGGTTTAAAAACCTGCAAAAGAAAAATGAAGCGTCAATATTGTTTACAGTATTCTGCAAATCAACGTATTACCAGAAGAAAGGGCATGGATAGAAATTGGATACTATGTGATGGGGGCGACCGATCTTTGCGGTGTGGGTTCCGTGAAAAAAATCCCAGTTTTCTGTAACGTGTTCCCAGTACTACCTAATCGAGGAACTTCTAAAAGAAAAGTCAGGATAACATTAATAAATGGAAAAAGGAAATATATAACAAACGATGAAAATGGCAATGCGTTCATATACAAGTACAATAAGGGACTATACTGAAAAGAAAGCAAAGAAAGATATACCTACCGAAGACGAAACATTAAAAGTTTGTGAAAGACAATAATAACAAACAGTTTAAAGTGTCGCCATTAGTGTGTAAGCTGTCAAAGACGATGTGCGTGTATTGGTGCAAGTATGACAACCTGAAGAAAACAAACAAGAAAGATTTTTATCATGAACTAAACTAAAAATGTAGTTTGATTTGAGAGGCGCTACAGATTGCCGATAGATTCCAAATTTGTATTTCGATCTAGAAAGACGTTAATTTTTGTAAAGGAATAAATTTTTGAGATAGCGAAAGTGAGAGTAGGGTCGATATACACTACTTATCAATTCAAAATTAGATTATCTATAATAAGATTTAGAGTTCAATTTTAATTTAGTTTTCCTTTTAAATAATCTTCATTCAATTAATTTTTCTTTATTCATTACTAATTTTAAAGATGGAGGATATCAATAAGACAGAATTTGATAATATATACAATGAAATGAAGTAAGTTCTGAGATAAATAATTCAATTAGGGATAGTTAATGGTGTTAGAAGCGCTGAGGGTACTATGTGAGAATATTTGCCTTTAGTGAATCGTTGGGCATCATTAATTATTATATAGTCATTTTAATTTAGTAATTCAAATAAAATAAATACGAATAAGCGGGGGTGTTTTTGATGGGCAGGTGCTAAGCCGCAGAGGTACTATGTGAGAATGTTTACAGCTAGCGATTAGTATAGGCCAGTTTCAAAGCATTCGCATTGCAAGGTTCTAGATTACCAAGGCACTATGTGAAAATGTATGTTTTTGGTGAAATAGATCAGCTTCGTATTAATAAACAAATTGTCAAGAATCAATAATTTTTCTTTATTTAAAGAAACAAGATAATTATTCTTTCAAATATCATTATAGATCTACATATAAGCATTACACAAGCATTATAACTCTAAAAAAAATGAGTATAAATGTTTTCTTTTCTCAATATTTGTAAAACAAAATAAATAGATACAGTGTGACAATGTTATTTACGATTGGCGTTTTTATAAATATAAATATAATTTTTATAAGAGATTTATACCTTTCGTTTAATTTTTGACCTTATCCCAAAGAAAAACTAAATAAGAGGTGTACCAGAACATAAGAAGCAAATCACTGCAAGAACTCATAAGAACTTTTAGAGTAATTATGCTGTTAAGGAATAAGCTTATGAATAGATTATAATAATTTTATCATAAATCAGCATTTTATTAAAATTAATGTGGCCACAGCAGTATGAAATACACAATTCAAGCATATCCACTTCTGAGTGGCATAAATGCTTTACTAACTTCATTTTATTTTATTTATGATTTTTCAGAAAATTGTGTGTGTGTTAGCCAAACATTTCCGGGGGGTTTATCTTCCACCACGTAATAAAGGGAGTTTCTTTCTACAAAAAATACTAAAAGCATGGGGTTAATGTATTAGCTCCTTGGCCCTCACGAAGTCCAGATTTTAACCCCATAGAAAATATTTTGGGATATCTGGTCAAAAAAAAAAGTATTCATCAGATTTTCGGCTGGTAAATGTAGAACAGCTGAAAAAGACAATTGAAAATGCTTGGGAGAGTATAAAGGAAAATTATGACATGCGGAATTTAATTTTGTCAATGAGAAGACGTCTGCAGCTTGCTGTGGAAGCCAATGGCGCCGCTATAGGCTATTAATTATTAACTCATTAGCACTTATCATTTTTATAAGTTACCTATTATATGTATTTAGTGATTTCGTGTATTATTATTATTAATAAAATTATTATATTTCTTCAAAACTAACGTCACGAATCTTGACCTCTTTTATACAAGCATATATTTGTCATAAAAAAATAGCATTCTTCGCGAACGTCACTGGACAGATCCCGTTTCAATGAAACGAAAATTTGAGAAAACTACGAAATTTATCGTGCTCTTTTGGGTGGCCGCGTGTGTACATTGACCTTACTTAAAAAATAACCCTCGTACATAGCAGATGCTTGCTTTGGTTACTAAACATTTTATGTCCACGATTGTATGTTTATATCCTTTAATTTTGATGCAATAAATGTTCATTTCAATAAAGTCATCGGATTATTTAATTTTTATTGCGTATTTTCTGACGTTCCAAATGAAATACATCAATCACGACCGATCAAAATAAAATTTATAGCGTTCACATTCACGTTAACTTCAATTAAAGGTTAAAAATAAATTTTAAATGCGAAAAATGTTGAACGATGATTCATTTAAATAATATTGATATTATACATTCTAAAAACAGGCATGTAACACTAAGTTCAAGGATGAAACGCTAGCATTTCACGCAAGCAAGCTCTCCTCTGCAGATGAAAAGACAAATAGCCAACAATGAATTTAATGTATGTATGTGAAGTATCTTTAAATTTAGAGAGAAAAAAATTGCATAAAAAACTACTTACGAAATTCCAATTAGGCATTTTAATCCGTTTGATCCGTCTGGTGTCATAAAAATAAAGTATATTCTTGGTAATTTTTCTTCTTGGAAATATTTTGTCCACTGGAAAACGTCACATACATAGTGAAGATTGACGGTATAAATATACTTTAGTAAAAGACCTAATTAAATAATGGTATTTACGTCATTTCTTATTATATTAATTAAATATTAAAACTTTAAATATACATGACAAGGCATATGCATTTATTATCATATAATTACGTAATAACATATTTGTGTTTAATTGTGAATATTTAAGTCGTTGAAATGATTACTGTACATTCTGAAAATACAAAATAATTCGTTTTTTAAAGATATCTTCACCATATACAGGGCAATCCAAATTAAGTGTTCACCATTGGTAACTTTGTTATTATTAAAGATACAAGATTGTTTAAATTAGCAAACTTGTAGTACCTTTAACGCTCTTTAAGATGGAAGAATAAAAAAAACAAATGAGCAACGCGTTTTCGAGTTTTGCCGAAAAATATTTTTTTTTCAAATGGAAACCCCTGTATATTATATCATTTTCTGCTAGAACTTTAATTTTTAAACAAAAAATCTTATAAGAAATTTTTTACTGGGATTAAATATACTTGAGTTATAATGAATACACAAAAACAGCTAAGTCAAGTGCATTTCTATGTATTTATGAAAACGACGATAAGTCTTTCTACCAAACGTCAAATATTAGTACAGTTTTATTAGTTTTTCACTCATAAGTTTCATTGTGCCAGTTATTAATTTGACAAAAAAATGATTTTTACCCATTCAGAAAAGTGTGATATGTTAGAATCTTATTTAGTGTGCAGAAAATCCTCTAGGAGGGCAAAAGAACACTACGCTGAATTATATCCACTCCGAACAGAACCACATGAGCAATATTTTCTGAGACTTTACCGAAAATTTAGAGGCAATGAGAGTGTTTTTGCCAAAACAAGGACGAAAAGGACTTTTATAAAAAGCGAGGCCACGGAAATTGCAGTTATCGCATATTTTGAGGCCAACCGTGAGAATTCCATACTAGATATTGTCAATGAATCTGATTTGAGTCACGGTACTGTGCATAGGATTCTGAAGAAACACAAATTCATTCCTTATAAGTACAAACCAGTTCAGGTTTTTTTGCCAGAGGATCCAGAGAGAAGAATGTTTTTTTGCCACTGGTATCTTAACTTTTGTCCCCAAAATGTAAACAACTTTCGTTATATTTTATGGACCGATGAATCGAATTTCTCAAATTCTGGAATGTACAATAAAAAAAATCATCATTACTGGTCAAAGGAAAATCTTCTTTTAGTAAATCCAAGACGTCCACAAGTCCGTTTCAGTTTTAATCGGTTCATGGATTGTTGGTCCTTTCTTTTATGAGGGCACTCTAACTGGTGAAAGGTACATAGAATTTTTGACTGAAATTTTGAATAATTTCTTAGACGATCTGGATCTCATAAGTAGACAGAATCTGCATTTTCAGCAGGATGGCGCACCTGCGCACAACTACAGAGGTACTCATCAACTTCTAAATACTATTTTTAACACTTCATGGATAGGAACAAATGGTCCTATTCAGTGGCCTCCCCGATCGCCAGATTTAACGCCGCTTGATTTTTTTTTATGGGGTTATTTAAAGAACCAGATTTATAAGCAAAGGTACGAAAACGTAAACGCCCTAAAGATTGCAGTTAGTGAAAAGATAAACCAAAAAGATGGTATTATAGGACCATACTGAAGGCAGTTCGAGAAGTTCGGAAGCGTGTACAAAAATGTATTGAAATACAAGGTGGTATTTTTGAACATCTTCTATGAAAGAACCAGTGATTTTTATTTTCTTTTAATGATAAGTTTATGTATAAAATAAAGTTTATAAAACTAATTTAGCTGTTTTCGTTTATTCATTATAACTCAAGTATTTTTAATCCCAGTAAAAAATTTCTTATAAGATTTTTTGTTTAAAAATTAAAGTTCTAGCAGAAAATGATATAATATACAGGGGTTTCCATTTGAAAAAAAATATTTTTCGGCAAAACTCGAAAACGCGTTGCTCATTTGTTTTTTTTATTCTTCCATCTTAAAGAGCGTTAAAAGTACTACAAGTTTGCTAATTTAAACAATCTTGTATCTTTAATAATAACAAAGTTACCAATGGTGAACACTTAATTTGGATTGCCTGTATACAGTGGGTCACCAAAGAAATGATGCAGATGCGTAAGTAATCTATTTCTCATGAAATGAAACATTTTTACTCGATGTGACATTTAATTATAAAATATTGCCTCGAGTACGATTCGGAAACACATCCTAAGTTTTCAAGAGTCGCTCTTTACAATTAAGCCATTAAGGAGGTGGATATTCATATTCTTTTAACATCATGAATTATATCAAGCCATATGTGACAAATGTGACTTGCACATCGTAAGCGGATTATATTATTAATTAGTGTGAAAGAATTATAAGAAGCATCAATAATAATAATTAGAGAAATTTAATTATAAAAATTTCTCATACGGTATGATTTGAACGTACATCTGGAGTCTGTCAAACCCGTGTTACGGAAGATATGTACACCCGTGCAAATTTTTTAAGCGACTTGGATTATATCACGGCCACCTCCATTCATGTGCTTGCTCGTATAACCCCGTTTCACTTCCTATTTTAAAAAGAACTGCCAAAACATCGGTAAGTGTCCCAAAATTCGCGGAACAGCTCCAGTCTACTAAAAAATTCCACATTGTTCATTTTGGAAGATATTGGCCTTTTTGTAAAGGTAAATTTGGCAACACATTTGATTTATCCTAATAATTGATAAGGTACCAGTATTGCCCGTATCCATGGGAAGAAGAGAGAATAATGAATTAAAAATTTTAATGTCAATGACAAATACGGTAAATGTCAAAAGAGTCAACGAGATGAAATTATAAAAATAAATTTATAATAAATGTTCAAAATTATGTGCGTGCTGATTTCTGCAAATTTCTGCTCTTGTAATATTATATTCCCCTGCACTTTTTCTAGCATTCCTCCATCTATAGAAGGAGCTGCTTCAAATATCCAGTTAGCTAAATATGCACCATTTAAAACTGGTATTCTGTACACCAATTGATTAATGTGACCCCAAAAGAAGATGTCCAAAGGGGTGAGATAGGGAGATCTAGCTGGCCAAGGAAACAGTCCACCTCTTCCTATCCACCTTTCGGCAAATTGCTCATTTAACCAGTTTCTTACTGCTGCCGTATGATGAGCAGGAGCACCATCCATTTGTGGCCACATATTAATGATTACCACTAATGGAAGTTCATCTACCAAATGCTGAAAACCATTTACCAAAAATTCTTAAAGTTATCCCCGGTCAGCCTGTTAGGAAGGACTGGCCCCATTGACAGATTCCCGATAATACCTGTCCAGACATTTACGATAAACCTATGCTGGAGGTTAGCTGGTCTAAATACCTGACGATTTTCCAAAGCATAAAAATGTGAATTTCGATGACTGTAAAATCCATCTCGTGAAAAATTAGCTTCTTCCGACCACAAGATATTTCTGGGAAATTGAGGGTTTCTTTGTATTTGTTCTAAAAACCAGTTACAAAAATTCTCACGACGTGGAATATCTTCAGGTAATAAAGCTTGAACTTTTTTGTAGTGACAAGGGTAAAACAGCTCATCCTTAATAATTCGGCCAATTGAACTGTGTGATATATATAGTATATTACCGAGTTCACGTGTTAATATTGTTGGATTGTCTGCTAATAAAATTAAAACGGCAACCTATACTTCAGGGGTTTTTGCACGACCTCACTCCCGATAAAAGGCACCTGTTAGTGATACGCTTCCTGTTTCTCTTATTCTTCGGTCTAAACGTTTAAAGACATTACTACTAGGATGTCTTCTCTGAGGATACCTTTCGCTATAGACTCTAGCAGCAGAAGCAGCATTGTTTCCGCATTCCCCCAGCACCAAATGCTTGTCTCCATAATCGTCGTTTGAAAACATTTTAACATTAAATTTTAAAAAAACATCAACACAAGACAGCAAAACTCAAAAGTTTGCACAAACATTAAAGAACTAATCAACGGAAAATATAGCTAAGAACTTGAACTTCCAAAATGCAACGAAAATTAATAAGGTAGTAATAGGGTTGAAATAAGCAGGACAATTTGATAACCTCAAAATGACAAATAATCAATTTTGATTTCGGTTTCTTTTTACGTTAAAGTGGTTTAAGTATAAATTCAGAACAAGGAAATGGTATAATTAGAAGAGTGATTAATTACTATTACTTGAAGAAAAACCCTAATTGAAATAAATTAATTGATCAAAGACTATGCTCGTCGCGGCGTCTCCAATCAATCAATATTTTCCCCAGAAACACTCAATCAATTAGTGACTATGCTCGTCGCGGCGTCACCAATCAATGAGATCCACAAAACCAGGGTGCAAGATAATTGTGTGAATCAGTGCATGCACTTACCGTTAATAATTATTACTAATCGCTTATGATTAAAAATATTTCCAGCTATTGACTTCGAAGTAGAACCGTCGATGTTATTATATCTGTGACCCACTAGCTCAGATTATTAGTGACAGCGTGAGATTACTCAAAAAGATGTTAACTAATGCCCGTTGCGCCACCCATTTTATAATAATAAAGGCGGGGTCACTGTTGTTAAAGTATTGTACAATTAAAATGGGAAATTGCACTATAACTAATACTAGGCAAATCAATAAAAACAATAACAATTTATTAAATAAAAACAAGAGAAATTTGTAATATAAAAAAATTTAGTAAAATCCAGTAATAATAATAATTGAAATATGAATTACACAAAAATATTGAAGCTAAATAATTACAAATTGGTTACAAAGAAAACTGAACTTTAGAGAGATGGTACATACAGAAAAGCAAAACAATAAGAACAGGGTTGACAAATAAACAATCTAATAAAATTAATTGGTCAAATTCAGTATAAATAATTAAATGAAGTGATGGAAATCTCTTGGTGAAACATGTCGAAATATAAGCAAGTAATAACAAAAAACACACTTGGTATTGTTTCACAAATAAATTTTATTTATTTGTGAAACAATACCAAATGTGTTTTTTGTTATTACTTGCTTATAAATTCAGTATATTTTCCAAATTGATCAAATATAGTGCACCATTTATCTTAAAATTTCTATGAACTCAATATTACAAATACCAAAACTTTACTAATATTTAATACATTCAAACTAATTTGACCATATATACAACAACAAAAAAAGAAGATAATAGTGACTATTACAACACAAAGATTTAAAAGAACATATACAAATTTAGACAAACACAAAACTTCTTGGTGGTCGTGCCTTACGCACAATAATATTTAACTTTATTAAACAAATATCTAAGCTTTAAAATTTCTAACAGCTTGGTAGTTGTACAGGACGCCTATTTCTGCTACCGCTACCGTTCGATGTTGTTAACGGGCCCCTGAGTTAATAGTATCGGTGAGATATCCTCTAAATCCGGACCAACGCCGTAAATTGAAGGACGATAGATACTCCAACAATTTATTATTTGGAAATCGAGACTTAAATCACCCTGACCGGTATATCCATACTGTGGACATTAACACCTCGTTTCCATGGACATCTTCACCAAAGGGCTAGCGGGCTCTGGCTGACGCCGGGACCGGAGTTAAGATTTGTTCAACTACCACTCACTGTTTAATTGTACTTACTAACTGTAATAATGAATATACTAATGATGTAATAGTGATGCTATGGTGCTGTAATAGTGAATGATTTTGGACGAGCTTCGCCCTTTTAAAGACTCGGAGGTGGGAGAAGAACATTCTGGAGAATTTTAGGCGTCGGAAAGACGCTTTTGGATTACGCCACCAGAAAATGCGAAATACCTACGCAATTTCATGCAACAAGAAACTATGAAACTATTTTAGATAACTTTAGACGGAGGAAAAATGCCTACGTCGCCAATCTTAAATTTGAACAAACAGTCCTTCATAAACTAAATATTTTAAATCGAATATTTTCAAACGGAATAATATATGCGACGCAGATTTTAAGGTTCAGAATTTTAAAATGTAAGTTATTTAAGATTGGAAATATAATTTGAATTTAAAAATATTTAACATGTAATATACAGGGATAAATGAATTAAATGTTGAAGCGTCTTTTTAAACATAACATTACAAACCTGGTTATAGTTGTTCAAAATTGTAATCCCATAGACCACATCAAAACTAATTTTTAAAATGTTCTACAGTAATTCGGACAAACGGCAACTAAAATGTTAACTTTGAATATTAATTTCTTTGAAATTACCAGCGATGGATTTTTTACATACTTTTCTTATGATCCTTGGTCCTCACATAATAACGTACCGTCCAGGTGTTCCGCGAATTTTGGGGTACGTCGTATAAAGGCCGAAAGAGATGGCAAATAATTTATTCACGTTGTGAAATCAACAACTAAAGCTTGTCAATTGCTACATTAAAATCTGAAAATTTATATTTAATTAATATTAAACTGTTCGGTGCAACAGGTAAAATATGTTCTTTTATCAGTATCACAAAGTCGTCGCTAGTTATATCAAACGCATTAATTTACTGGTAATTCTTATAGTTGAATATTCTTACACATAATTCAGTTTCCAACCAATTTTGAAAATACAATTCGAAAGTAAAAGTTGGAAGGAATATCTTTCGTTTTCTAGAATACAGTGCTTAATACTTAGAAAAAATGGAACAGGAATGGCTTCATAAACATGCACTCCATTTAAAGGAGCAACAGAGGGTCTCTTTACACATACCAAACTTATCAGTTTTTGATAAAATTACAGGTAAGTGACCATATTACACTTTCTAATTTATGTGCTTTTAATCCTTCTTGGTTATTGTGTAAACTTAATTGCTATAAATTTTATATTAAGTTATTGTTAAATAATAAATGCAACCTTCTCACCTGTTATTTTTAAAACAGCAATTTCCGCAAAAAATCGCTAAATTGACGGATCGTACTGCGAACTGGCGGTAAACCGAAACTACCCATCTTTTTTAAGCATCTTTGTGAAGATAAACGTTGTTGTGTGAGTATATATAAATAAGGTCCGGGAAAAAAGAATATACATTTTAAAGAACTAATAATTTTAGTTTTTAACAAAATCTAAAGAAAGAAGCAAAACTTTAGCATTCTTTAAAAAATTAATAGTAACTAAACATTGGCAGCTTGAAATCATCAAAGTGTCAACAATTGTCATTTAAAACACTTAAATAGTTATTAAGTTTCAACAATTTCTAAAGAAAGCATCAAATTTTCAAAATTATTTAGCAAAATTAAAAATACAGTTGTTGTAATGTCCTGAAAAATTATGTGGTCCGAAGCTTTCCAAGATTGTTAAAGTTTTTGGAGAGAAAACATCTCCACTAGTAGTACTTTGGCGAGGATTTATCTAAAGCTGTAACTAAATTTAATATCATCCTGAATAGTCTATTCTTAGAAGAAATGCTTTTATCTATGTATGCTTCTGCTACAGGTGCACTTTTCCATTTCTCATGCATTTTTAGAGTCTCGAACGATGCACCGGCATCAAACGAAAGGGTTGACAAAGTTCTTCTTAAGCAGTGATTTCTTTCTTTTATTCCTTTTGGTCTTAATGAATTATAATTCTTAACCAATGTAAGCACATCTATTTTATTTTCCTCTATAATCTACATTCATATTTACAAGCTCATTTCTTCTTAATTCACCAAAAAACGCCCATAACCAAAACTACTTCATGTAACGAATTAATCTCATTTGGAGCTTTACTAATAAAGAGTTAAAATTTGATCACCTTCCAATACTTTATATTATATTATATTATTATTATTATTAACAATTAATGTAGATTTTGTAATAGAATATTTGGTCAACAAGTTGCTTGGAGAATATTTTTGCGACAAAAATGAGTCCAATAAAAAATATCAATTGAAAGTAAAAAAAAAGTCAAACACCAATTCCTGAAAATAGGCTAAAATTATAGTCTTGTTTACACTAGCTACTTTTTCCTCCGTTTTCATTGGTTAAATAATCATATTCTTGATCGTACAATAATCTGGATTTAGCTGGTAATAAGTTTTTGGTAGCCTTAGTTGAACTAATTCTAATGTTTTTTTGGTAAGTACATATTATAAAGTAGTAAACAGTTACACTCTGACGCCTCGAATTAATGCCCGTAAAAAGTAAACAACTGCAATGTCATTTAAAATGATACTACTTTCATTAATCCATGGCAAAATTCAAGGAGAAAAATATTTATTGGTAGGTTAAATTGTTGATTCATGGAATCATATGAGATGTGTAACTACGAACAGGAGAGATAATAAAGTGGTGGGGGAATAGATATTATTTAGACGGAAGTTACCACTTTAAAGAGGTCAGTTATGTCAATATTGACAGCTTTAGTGCTTTTATAATGGTGAATTGTGTGGCTTGTGGCCGTTCTGAAACGACAAGGACAAAGAATCTCACTTTTTCTTTTCATCGGTCAAGTTAATTTCAAATTGGCATTCAACATAGGCAATAATAATTTTAAAAATGGGTATTTTGAATACCTTGTCATATATCTGACATGTCTGTTTATGTGATCAGTGGCGTAACATACATATCCGAGGCATGTTTTTTTTAAATGTCTTCCTTAATACAGTTAGAATAAATGTTGCTATGTATATTAAAAAGAATAAAAGGATTGAAGAAATAATGCCCTCACGATATTTCTTTAATTATTATTGAACTAAAAACCTATTTTAAACATAGGCGTAACTAGACCTCAACCATGGGGGGGGGGGCACGTCAACCATGGTTGACGTGGGGGGGGGTCACTTCAAAGATATGCCACGACCGTCCATTTTTCGAACGCGTTTTTCTTTCGCATTTGTCGGTACCATCAGAGTGTGTTAAAATAATAGATTCGTCATGACTTTTAAAATTAACAAGTACTTAATCACCCAATTTTTCTTTTCTTTTTTTACGATGGGGGGGGGCGGGTTCTAACCCCCAAAACCCCCCCTGGTTACGCCACTGATTTTAAATGATTATCGAGACATACGAAGTGTACATAAACCCTATAGAAAATATTTATGCACGCCTATGCATTGCGGCCATATTACCACTTTGGACAAATATTATTTTTAACGAGACTCTCTCCTGTTCTATTCTTTCCTAGTAGGTAACGACTGTCAACGACATGACAGTTGACAGATATCTCGGAACCTTTCAAATGTAATTTGAGTTTTCCGCTTAAGAAATTTATTTTTCGTGAAAAATAAAATAATGTATGAACCACTGGCGTTATTACAATTCTATTGCCATCGGGCTGAATTAACGTCGATCTCAGAGCACTGTAATACCAATAACGCTTTTGCTGCATAAATAACTAATTATGGTTTGTTGTTGACACTTTGACAATTACGTATATTAAAATATAAGACCAAATACAATTTTAAAATAGATTACTTTAATCCTCTTAACTTTTGGGAGCGAACTAATCTTCCGAGGTAAACTAACGCACAATTAACTACAATTTTCGACCTCACGAGCAAACTAGTTTGCGCCAAAATAGGGATCTTTTGGTTTCAGAAGCACGTGCATACAACCAAAAGGATGGTTTCAATTTTCAAAAAACATAGAATTGGCAAAATATATTCGCTTTATTTTCGTTTAAACTTTCTAAAATAAAAATCAACATTCCTTTATTGATTGAAAATTATTTCAATGTTTACAAATGCAACACTTTTTCATACTCGAACACTAATATGCATAATATCTGTCTAATATACACCTATATGTATCTACATGTCACATAAAATATGTACATATGTAAATTGTAAATATCAATAAACATAATTAAAGAAATATTTTAGATATGATCTGCCCTGTCAGTTATATGCGACGTTATCAATCAAACGTAACCCCGGAACTATATAAATAAATATACTCGTATGTTGCATAGGTACATAGGTATATGAAGAATAATTTCCTAGAGTTTTCGGTATGCATGGAATGCCACCGTTGACCGTGATCGATTCTAATCAATCCGAAACACTCACCCACATTGCGAACTCGATTACGTTGAACCAATTAGGAGTAAATGAGGATACGCGCCAGAAGAAAAAAACAAATTACCAACGTGTAACGGAGACTCATCGTATTTATTCAGTCCGCTGTGCTTGGAGGCAAAAAAAAACGGTGTAAACACTCTTGGTAAAATCGCTTTTACTTTCGAAAAAAGAATATTGCTAACGCTAAATGCACGAGGAAGCAAATATAAGTAACTACTTAACCTTCTATCTAAAAATAAGATGACGGAATATTCGAAGAAATAATAACAATCAAAACGCGTTTTGTTGATAATAGTGACCGTTTTACAACTTAATTAATACAGGTATGTACAGTCGCGAGCAATAAATTCTGGTCGTCAATGGCATACAAAATTCTGTCATATTTTGACAAACTAGAAATTTCAGCTGCTTGTTTGTATCTTTTTTGTCAGTTATAACCAACAAGCTGTCAAATGTAAATTATGTTTTGAGTTGTCAAGAAGTGTTCTAGTCTTCACGGCACCAATTTCTTTAACACAGGCAGTCATTCATCCTAACTTCCCCGCATCCGTTTTCACCACACGACGTCGTATTCGGGAAGCGAATTTAAAAATTACGCTGCTGCCTATAAGATCAAACTTACAGCTAGACACAAAGAAGCCAGATTGGGCGTTGCATTACAGTACCTTGCGAATGACAATAACTTTTGGGAAAACGTAATTTCTAGCAATGAAAATACCTTCTAGTCTAATCCCCTTTGACCAAGTTAGAGATGTAGACCAAGGAATCGGCGGTATGATGCAAAATATAGACAAAAGGTTGAAACCAGCCGCCGATTTTCGGTAAATACATGAGCATGAATTTCTGCAAAAAGTCCTGGGGTATTATTGCATTAATAAGAACGTTTCATAAGTGACGTTTATATTAGGGTTTTGGAAGATGTGATGTGGCCCGCGGTGAAGAAAGTATTTTCAGAAGGCGACTTATATTTTAACAGGACACTTGTTTAGTCCATACTACTCATGGGGTAACAGAATGGTTCCAAAACCACAATATAAATGTGCTTGAGTGGCTGAGTTGAACTCCTGATTTGAACTCTATAGAAAACATGTGGGGAAAGTTGGTCAAAAGTATACAAAACCAACGTTCAAAACAGGGAGGAACTTTTGGTCGCTATACGTACAGCTTGGAATGATCTTCCACAAGGCTATTTCAGAAATTTATGCTTGTCTATGCCCAATGGCTTAAATAAAATTATTCAAGTAAACGGCGAAATGATCAAGTACTAAGATCTTGTTTATGTATTGAATTGCAAACAAGGTTCACAAAAGTCTTTTCTAGTAATGTTTCGGTAACAGGTGCTTCATCAATTGAAATATTTGACATTAGCACATTTATAGATCCAAAGTTTAAAAAGAAGGAAAAATTTTTTGAATCTCTGCTTAAAGAACGCACGATTGAAGAATTCCTGGCCACTTAATACATCAATATTTACTGTATGTGTTTCGTTTTATGTCTTGTTATTTCTTATTGTAGGTGTTTATCTTTGTATCATGATTTTATGTTTATATTTATATTTCTATATTTCTATATATCTTTACCTTAAGTATTTAATTTATGCATGTACAGTGTGACCAGTGAAGTCCGCATCATATGGGATTTTTTTTATTAATAGATTTATTCTAAATTTGAGTTTGGCATCAATTTCTGCTTCGATCAAGATGAAAATTAACCAAAAAAATAATAGTCACGTGATTCGCATTATCTGTCAAATTTAAATTTTTTTCCAAAAAAAATTCAAAGTGGGGTTATTTCTCAAAATATCGAAAAAAATTATTAGAAAAAGTTTTTCTAAAAACAATTTTTAGCCCATATGCAAAATTTCAGCTGCATAAGATAATTTAGATTTTTTGCCAATTTTTTGTAAATTCCACCACTGTTGCGAAATAAGACAACGCCACCTACATAAATCTTCTTAGTTTTAACAATGCTTTATTCCAGACACATTTTCTTTAAGGCAGCGCCATATTCAATGTGTGTTTTTCTACAAACTCCGAATAGGGCTACTAAAATTTGGTCACATGTGATGCAAAGTTTATTTGTTTTTGACACTGTATAAGGTAACTTCATAAAATAACTATTTTTGAAAATGTAGTTTGTGTCTAAAAGTAATACACATTAATATTAAGAAAATAGATTAATTGAAAAGTCAAATTTTCTAATAAAATAATCATAATACATTATAAAAATGAAACGCATTTAAAATTCCACCTTTTCAATTAATAACAATATGTATTTTTGGTATTTGAATATTAAATTAAACATAATTTGAAAAACCTAAATATTAAAATTACATTTCTGTGTGCCTCCCATTGCGTTCAATACAAACAATTGTTCTTCTTGATACATCTTTAATGGAGTTTCTGATACTAAGGGGCCTTATTTCTAAAATACAGTTTCGAATCACCGTTTCCAAATGATCAACATTACGGAAAGGTTTTTTTTTGTAAACTTTTTGTTTTAAGTAACCCCACAAGAAAAAATCAAGTGGGGTTAAATCCGGAGACCTAGCCGGCCAGTATTGCTCCATATTACGCCCAATTACTTTGCCCCTAAATATTTCCAAGAGGCGTTCTTGAACCCGTCTTGTAGTATGGATGGGAGCACCGTCACACTGGTACCAAAAATTATGCCTTATTTCAATAGGCATATTGTCCAAAACTTCAATGACCTCGGTGTTAAGGAAGCGTAGGTATTCTTCAGAATTTAAATTGCCTCTAAAAAAATAAGGGCCAACAACTTGATCGTTTAAAATACCGCACCAAACATTAGTTTTAAAGGAATACTGGTCCTTGCATTCTATTATAAAATTTGGATTTTCTTGAGCCCACCATCTACAATTTTGAGAGCTAACAACGCCGTTTGAAGTGAAAGTGGCCTCGTCGGTCCATAAAACGTGAAACGGAAAGGACACATTTTCTTCTTTTTCCCTCTGGTACCAAAAAGAGAATCCCAAACGTATGTCAAAATCTTGTTCCTTAAGAGTATTTATAAGTTTAGGCTTATACGGCTTAAATTTATTTTTGTGCAAAATATTCCTTACACTCTCTCTTTGAACGTCAGTTCTGCGAGAAACATGCCTAATACTAGTTTGACCATGTTCCACAATATCTAGGCAAACATTTAATTGGACTTCTTCACTATGTTTTATAGGATTGTGAGGTTTTTTAAATGAACTTTCCACCGATCCAGTTGATTTAAATTTCACCATAATCCTACTCACAGTAGATTGTTGCACATTTTTGCCTGAATGCCTTTCATTAAAAATGTTGGCCGCTACACGATGACTTGTGTTTTCACCACATATTAATACAATTTCAATTCTTTCCTGTACAGTTAACATTTTTTTATTTAATACTCAATATTAATTAAAAGCCACTATGACAAACAGAAAGCGATTTGATTGTCATTAATAAAGCAAGGGCTTGTTGATCTTATTTATCATTTGTTTTGCGGCCAACTTGTGTTTGGTGCATCATCGTAAGGTACAAAACTAGTTATTTTTTTGGAAACTGAACTTAAATAATAAAAGACTATTTTTACTTTTTATAACATAGCTCCATAACAAATTTTAATAAAGGGGTTTTAAATTAAATCATTGAAGCTAGTTACACTTACGTAAAGTTAAACGAAAATTTATTTTCCACTTAATGCAGACTTTACTTGTGACGCTGTGTACTTGTCTGTATTAATATTAATGTGTATTACTTTTAGACACAAACTACATTTTCAAAAATAGTTATTTTATGAAGTTACCTTATACAGGGTCAAAAACAAAAAAAACATTGCATCACATGTGACCAAATTTTAGTAGCCCTATTCGGAGTTTGTAGAAAAACACACATTGAATATGGCGCTGCCTTAAAGAAAATGTGTCTGGAATAAAGCATTGTTAAAACTAAGAAGATTTATGTAGGTGGCGTTGTCTTATTTCGCAACAGTGGTGGAATTTACAAAAAATTGGCAAAAAATCTAAATTATCTTATGCAGCTGAAATTTTGCATATGGGCTAAAAATTGTTTTTAGAAAAACTTTTTCTAATAACTTTTTTCGATATTTTGAGAAATAACCCCACTTTTGAATTTTTTTTGGAAAAAAATTTAAATTTGACAGATAATGCGAATCACGTGACTATTATTTTTTTGGTTAATTTTCAACTTGATCGAAGCAGAAATTGATGCCAAACTCAAATTTAGAATAAATCTATTAATAAAAAAAATCCTATATGATGCGGACTTCACTGGTCACACTGTATATAATCTTATATCTTAAATCATAATCGACAGTTGTACGCTATGTACAAAAAAAGAAAGATAGAATGACAATTTTCTGTAATGGTCTAATTACAAATGATTGCAAATATACAAATATACAAAGCAAAAAGGCAAGAGATATCTTGGAAAACGAAGGAGAGTCATCAGTTAAATTTGATAAAAGTAACATGAATCAAGCAAAAAAAAAGCCTTGATATTTTGTTCTCCAATGAACAAGTAGATTGTGCCAATGAAGTCGATATACCGTAGTCGACATATTTTAATTTCTGATACGAAAGTAGAAAGAGGAAAAGAGCGCGACGAAATAAACTAAAGATAAACATATAGCGAGGCTGCAAGACAAACGTTTCCTATGAAATGTAAGGAGTGAGGATCCCCCGACACTGCATTGCGCTCCCACCACTGTTAGCAAGCAGGCATCCCTGCATATTATAAGGTCATCTTCTGCATGCGATAGAAGTACAAACCGAAATTAAAATTTGACGACTACGGTATATGCTTGGAATGTTGCCAAAAAACAAATAATTCGATTTATCAAAATAAATATTTGAATACCGAAACTTGGAAAATTCTCGGCCTTACTTCCCTTTACGCTGAAGATATTAATTTATTTATGACATTGGTATCCCGGCGTTTATAGAAAAACTAACATCAATATGTTTTCATTTTTTCGTACTATTAGAAAGAAACAAACTAATCACAAATATAGAAGTAAACGAAATATATACTATTTAAAAATCATAAAATGAATAATATATCAAATACTGATACTATAACTCTTTCGAATTCATTAATGCTCTGAGATGCATGTGTTGAAATATATATCTATTTAGACAGACTTTTATCTATGGGCTTTTATGCCTGTATCAGCTAGGAAACTTTATTGTACTAAAAACTTGTTTTCCCGACTTTTACTCTATGATGAAATTTCATATTATATACTGGGGGTCTAAGTCAAGTTAGACCATGTGTCTGGACGGGCGCGCGGCGTTTAAAAACTCTACAGTTCTCTTGTTGGTAATATCAAATTTGCTTCAACCGGTTGATATAAGTTATGACAATTCTCTCCCAAAACAATCTCTTTATCGATGTTGACATACTAACGTAGAACACAGAGCAGTGGTTAAATTTAACGCAAAACTTGGCAAAAATGCATCTGAAACATTCCGATTGACGCAGCAAGTGTACAGCGATGATTGCTGGAGTAGAGCAAATGTCTTTCTGTAGCATAAACGTGTTTTGAAAGGCAGAGAGAGGTTAGAAGATGATAATCGTGAAGAAAGGTCAATTTCAGATAAGACACCAGAAATTATCAAAAAAGTACGTAATTTTATTGCAATTGCACGCATTGCTTCGCTGAAAATGATGGAAGAGTCTTTAAACATTGGCAGAGAAACGACTCTAAAATCATTCTTCACGAGGATTTGGGCAAGACAAAGGTCTGTGCAAAATTTATTCCGCATACTTTGACAGGTGCGCATGTCAATCATTCCAAAGAAGTGGGTGACAAAACATGGTGCTTTCAGTACGACGTGAAAACCAAGAGTCAAAGTGCGGAATGGAATTCGAAAAACTCACCACGACTCAAAAAATTTTTACATGATTTGTTGCGCGCTTTTGGCACTTCTGACTAATATAATTTTAAAATGTTAAATAATATCTGATTACTTAAATGAGCAATTATTTAATTACTTAAGAATTCCAAATTAATTATAATATTATTCTTTTGGCTCATACTGATACTATTACATAACACATACTCCAAATATTCGGTAATCAATGACTAATTACTTTAAAAAGAAGAACAAATAAACTTCTAAATCTGATCCTACTTTCTCCGTCGGATTACAATGAGTAACATGTTCAAATAATAAAGTGACAAATAACCAAACAGGTCTTGGTCGTGTTTCAGTAGAAAAACAAAGCGTAAATACCTTTGAGACAACTGATTTGTAGCTTCAATAGCGGCCTGGCCAGGGCTGTCAGCGGTCCTTGTCGAAGAGGTCTTGGTTTTCTATGGAGTACTTCTCCCGTCGGGTAAAGATCAAAATGTGAATTATATCCCCAACATGGGTGGCTCGGATTGGTACTGCTTGTCCCAAAGATCAGCAGATTTCCCCAACCGAGGTTACACAGCAAGAGCACTTAGATCGTCTTGTGACGAATTCACTAATGGAATTTTAATTATGTGCTCTAGCTAAACACAATTTTTTGCTTCCCGCGGAATACTTTAGATTTTATTTAAACATTCGAACCGCGAAGACTAACCCTCGGCCACTGGGTAAGTTTGACTCTCTTAGGGTACTTTTAGATGGATAATGAATGTAATCTGGTAGCGCTTGCCCTTCTTAAAGATTCATCCCCGGCACGGAAGATGATACGTCATACGTTCTGGAATATTTGGTAACGCGTGCATGGAAGGCGTCTCAAAGTCGGGCCCATTTCAATTCTCACGCCATTCCCCATACAAAGGGCTATTGATAAAATACTCGGATTTGTGACGCCAAATTTTTGTCTTCAAGGTAAGTATTCTTTTTACCTTGGATAAAATGCTTTTAGAAGAATTTTTAATACGGAGTTGCAAATACATTATAAAGAGCCATTTATTCAAAAAGGAAAAATAAGCTTGGCTGTGGACATTGCAATACATTTATTTTTAAGATTAAAATATAATTTTTCGTAGCCGAAATAATAACTGCATACAGCGTGAGCCAAAAGAAAAAAATATTACGATTAATTTGAAATTCGCGTGTACTCTACTAAATGTTAATTTAAGCAAATAGATATTATTTATTATTTTGATATTAAATTAATTATTACTTGTGAAGTGCCAAAAGCACGCAACAAATCCGACAGCAAAAGGAATTTGTTCCAACTGGAGAAACAATTACTAGCGGATATTATCTCTAAGTTTTGGATCGTCTAATGGCCAGAATTCGTCCCATTCGACCCAAATATCGTGATCCAGAGACCTGGTGTCTGTTGCACGATAAGGCACCGAGTCACAACTCGTTCATTGTTCGTAGATTTCTTGTTTCAATGATTTTATCCACGGCCAGTCTCGAAACTTATTTGTCGCACTATGTAAATTCTTTAAGCATGTACACAATTAACATCTAAAACATCAAAATCTGTGTCAAAAGTCTCGGCTTATCCAATCGCCATGGTACGTGAATCACACAAACAATCAAGTCATTTCTAAGTCATTGTAAAATATAATTGATACCTCACTGCCTAACTGTATATTCGTAAATACATAGGTACATGTGTATATTTATTGCCAACATGACCTATCCATTCGAATATCTTTTGTTCTATGTTTAATCAAACGTTACAAATTTTATTCACCATAGTTGCCCTTGCTAAAAAAAAGGAATTATGTATGTCCTCTGCGTGGGCTATAACCGCAAATTGTATGTTGTCTCTTTCAAAATGGATACCATACAGTATTAATTTGATTAGAAATCAAGATATTTCTTTTCGGTATATAAAGCAGACAATTATGGGGTTCAGTAACACACGAGCTTAACAAGGTTACTATAAATAATATGTGCTAATCATTTCCGCAATTTTATAGATTATATACATGATAACAAACAAACCTTTCAGATACATATATATTATGTTGTGTGCCTCACACGTAATGTAATTAAAGGCATGTAATCCACAGAGATGTTCTAGAGAATATTATTATTAAGTAACCAAGGAAATGTTGAAGGCAACGAATCCCGCTGTAAATTTCCAAATAAATGTGCACATTTTAAGTGTATAAAAACGAGTACAATACTGCAACTAATCAATCACCATGCCGATATGATTGAAGTACAAGGGCTCATATTGTCCTTGTAAAGGCTGTCGTTTCAAGTGAGCGTTCAAAGCTGAATAAACAATTTTATGAAAATTTTCTGACAAAGTTAATTAATGGAAAATTTTCTATATTGGTGTATCCCCGTAGGCATTTTTTACATAGAAAAAAAAAAGTAACGAGTTCAAAAGCAAAAAATGATATGTGGGCAACACACGACTTTCTTATACGTATGTACGTTTAAATTATTTAAAATTTGTTCCAAATTAAGGGTGCTCTCACAACCTACGACTTTCGGAAGCTTACGATACCTAGCAACGAGATGACATTTTCAATGACGATTTCGGAACTTTTACAATTTGTGACGTAGAACTGTCATAAAGAGCGTAAATAAAGATTTTGTAGATTATATTTTATATTTATTATTGTTCTTGTTTGCAAATGCACAAAAGCTAGGGATTCGTCTATGTAAAATATATAGTGTGTAATTCATATTCTCTATTTTCTTTACACCAGAAATTATTGCGCATTTTACGAACTTATAATATTCTATTCTAGTGCATACATTGCTTTCGATACCGATATTTTTAACGCAAGTAATACATACTTTAGTCAAGCCTGGCGCATCTCAGGTGCCATCAGTTCATCACCGAGCTATGACTACTGTATTTTTATTTATTTGTAGCAATACAGTGTGTTAAGTGATGTGGTTTCCAAAAGGGAAAGATAGTTTAATATGAATTTTATAAAAAAAAAAACTATTCTTTATAAAGAATTTTGATTGTATGGAAACCCCTTTTGTGGAGTTGTTGTTTTAAATATCACTAAGTCTTTAAAAATGTTGACGTTAAAGCAGCGAATCTACGTGGTGAAATGTTATAGTATGGGAGAAATCTCATATAAATATGTAATACAGTTATTTAATAAAAAAAAAAATACCGGAATGTAAGCAGAACAGCATTGAAGAAATTAATTCATAAGTTTGATGAAAAGGGATCCGTTTCCGACAGAAAGGAAGCCTCTCAAAGCATACAATGATGATGATGCTGTGACCATTATGGCTATTTAATCAGTTGCGGAACATCCTAGGAGTTATTTACGCCAGCAAGCAAGTAAACTCAATGGTAATCATACATTATTGCAAACAATTTATAAAGCAAATAAAATTCCTGAAACAACAGTTCCTAGAATTCTTTCCAGGAACTGTTGAAAGTGATGTCTCATCGACATTGAATATTCTGTGGGAAGGATAATCATGTCGTTCTCTTAAGTCTTTCAGAAGACCAAAAAACTTTGTCACCACTGGTTTATTGAAAACGACGAAGATCTAGGGTTGTGATGCCATACATTCTTGTTTTCAGATCAAGAATGTGTTGTACTAACTCGTCTTCTTGATCTGGACTAAAGACCGTCCTCTTGCTGCCAAGATGTTTTGTACTACTCGTGGCAATTTTGTAATTGTTGGCTCGATGTTTTAATGACATAATAGGAACATTGAAGGTTTTTGCTGCGGTTTTGATATGCATTCCATTTTTAAACTCATCCAGAGCATTTTGCATACTCTCTGGATCTCAACGTTGTCTTTGCGTTTTTCGTTGATAGTGACGTGGTATTCTGAAAAAGTAAACAATCTAAATAACAATAACTGATATAAAACTAAAACAATAAATGGGGGTAAAATGATCCCGGGATCATTTTGTACGACCCACTAGGGATCACTTAACCCCAAACGCACATTCTGACTTTCACCTAACCTAACAATTTTCAGTGACAAAATAGGACCTAACTACTTGAGGATTTTGAAGCCTGAAGTTGTGCACAAACTCGATTCGAGAAATACTGATACTACGAAGCACTTACCTTATATCGGAAAGTCACAAAACACCGAAATGCAAACCACGAGTTTTTAAACAGGTTTGAACTGATCACATGGCGTATCCGTGAGTACAGAACACTTAAATTTCAATATTCTGTCACTGTAAACCAGATGGCATCATTAGTTTCTTCAAAATGAGGTGGGATCATTTCACCTCCAGGGATCATTATACCCCACTCTCCCCTACGTACGTGTAACACGCTGTATCATTGTACCGTCAAGATTATCGAACGCGCCTCGCCCTCTGGCCATATCTTCTTTGGTGATACCAGGTATACTATATAAATTAACTTTAATATATCTCCAAATAAAAACCATAATGTCCTTTATTTCCGATCCACACCTATCATAAAATATTTCGCCTAATACTTCTACAACAGCTCTAGTAGTATGTGCTGAAACCATACACTACGAGCTTCTTCTACCGACATTGTATTTAAATTGAAATTTATGACGTTTCCTAAGATGTAAATAAATCCCTCCCTATTTAAATTTTCTTCATAAAAATACAGAGCAAATATTTTGTCATGCTTAGTAGCACAAAATACGTTCAAACTACAAGACACTTGGAAACGTCGTTGCCTAACAACTCGAGGGTTATCTTCTGATCAACAATGGTTATTGTTTCGATTAAATGCTCCAATTTTACAAAACTTCGCTTCGGCTGTCCCTATAATATTTTTTTTTTGTGAAATCGTCTTGTTATTTCTATATTTTACTCACAAAATCGGCTTCTTTAGTATGTTGAACAGGATGAAATTTGTAAACATGCCATTTGTTCTTTTTATAAATTCCATGTATGCTCATTCTGGATACCCTATACTTCAGCTTTACATCCTTTAGACAATTACGAGGATGTGTTGTGAACTAAGCATGTGCTGTTACCGCCACATTTTCACTATCAACAACAGGTTCTCTTCTGATTGTTTTCGAAAAGAATGATCCGAAGGAAATGCAATTTTTTTAAATATTGCTTAAGATACTCTTGGTAGGTCTTGACCGATTTGGATATTTCTCTCCATGAACATGTGTCCTCTCGATTACTCACATACATAATTATTATATTCCAAAAATCTTCGTTATTAAATCCAGATAGCGACATTTTCAAGTATTCAAAAACAGAAAATAAAGAAAGCGTTCAATAGCATCAGTAAATACTTTACTAATGACAGACAATATGATTGCAATTTGTTTTTATTTATTTACATGAATTTTCATAGCCTAATTGATTATACAAAGTAAAACTTTAAAGGAATTGATTCATTTTCCAAAATAACTCTGAAACTAAGACATTTAGTTATAGGGAAGTAAACACATACTGTCCCTAATTTTGAACATGAAATCCAATGAAGATGAAAAAATGTAGGTTGCTATTTAAAAATAACAATATATTGATATTTTCTGGATGAAATGTTTAATGTTTTCTGGTCAGCCTGTATTGTTTTGAAAAGTTTATAATACCGCATTTGAAGCAGTATAGTTTCCAAAATAATTACCAAGAATTTGAAATCTGTGGTTGTACTCGTATTCAATTATTGGGAATGTTGTTAGGAGTAATTACCTGCAGCTCTCAATCGTGTATACAAAAATTGAAATACTTCGAAAACGGCTAACGTCAGAGGTAAAGTTTATTAGACAGACTAGCCTGAAAATTAAGTCGCAAATACGAGTCAATAATAAAAATTGTGGTATTGCATTTAAAATAAGGAAGTCGATATCCATTTCCGGTGTAACCCGAAGAAGCGAAAGTTCAAAACTCTTTTAAATCGAAAGAGCCTAACACGAAACTAATATTTGCGAAATTTCAAAACTCAACTCGTATTCGTTTTCTATATTGTTCTAACGAAATCTCGTCGTGATATACGCTGTATACCTGGATTTAGGCATACCGTAGAAAATGCAGATCACGCTTTCAGACACTAGCTTTGTATATGGGTTGGTTAGAACACTATGGAACATCGCCTTTTTTTTTATCAGAATGTAATGTTTAGTGATGAAGGAACGTTTTCGATTGTTTCCTCACAAAATTGTAATTATCTGGGAGCAAGCAAAAAGCCAGTGAGATATAATGTCCATTGTTTAGAATATGTATAGTGAACATTTGCAAAAAATATTTTGTACAGCACTTAAAAGTACCATCGAAGTATATCTTTTCACTATTACATAAGAAGCGAATATTGATTAAGCATGAAAATACTACAATCTTGTTACTATCATCGTTGATGAATAAAAAAATTTCATCCTTGATTGTCGAAATTTCCAATTTTTTCAAGGTGTCAATAACTTCTTCGATTGAACGTGGCAGCGGTGGTTGTGTTTTTCTACGATTATAGTAAAACGTTGTTTCGAATGTAATTAATATCACGTAAAGATAGACAATTCACATTACACACATTGTTCTTTATCACTGAATGAATTAGCTTAGAAGGCCGCTCAGCTGGTTCTTCTGCAGCTTTTCTTTTTGAGCAACTGTTTATTACTTGACGTTTTAACTTTTTGATATCTTTGTCATGACAATGTTGCAAATCACATCGTGTAATTAATTTTCGGCACCCACGGTAAAAACTTTTGCATTGCATGTTTATCCACTTTTTAACACTTTAGCTTTTTTAAAAGAAGCCGATTCGACTATTACCTTTCCTTTCCGTGTGAACTCTCAATTATATGACCTTCCATTTTAATTTGCAACTTCTCACTACAAAAGTTAGACAAGAACTAGTAATTACCGGTGCAATTAGCAAGCAAATAAACAGCCACTAATCCTAATCCGCATCAAGGTGCCGAAATCGAGTAACGGATTATAGATGTAGGTACAGCAGACCGATTTTCATGTAGCCGATGGGAGAATTTGTACGTGCGTCAAGTAAGGGTCAGTGTTAGATAGAGAGACAGAGATAGAGGTACTTCTAACCGGCCACATGAAAATCGGTCTGCTGTACTTTGGTGCCGAAATCGTGGCCGTCCCAAAAAGTCAATGTCTGGTGTGTAAAGTTATTAAACAGAATCATTGAACCCTATTTTTTATTATCATTACTTAAACAAGAGGAATTGCGGCGCATCTACTTCCAACAAGATGGGTGTCCAGCTCATGGTACCTTGATTGTAAGAGGATTCTTAAATTTATACTTTCCTAATAGATGAACTGAATATTAAAATGTTGAACAAAGTTTACAAACAATTTAGAAAAAGAGTTGAAGATTGCGCTGGATATTGACGTTATATGGAATAATGCTAGAGTTTAGTGGTAATCCTTTTTTACAAACATAAAAATAAAAAAGTTTTATCGAAACGACATTTGCCGTTTGTTTAACATTAATAATGTAAAATAACATTCGGACTTAGTCGTATTTAAAATCAACAACTCGATATAATTTCAAGTTTTATATCTTATCTTAAAGATTAGGTTTTTCTTTATTTACCAAAAGAAGTGTCGATACAATCAAATTTTTTAAATAAGTTTTTCTCCTAAAACTCGAATTATTTTTCCCTATAGGAAACCGCATTACCTTAAACACTGTATATAAATATATAGTTGTTTTTTTTCAGCTTCCGCCATATACCCAAGACATGACCTAATTTAACTAAGAACCATAACCACATTAAGAGAGAGCAAATACGTACAATTCATTTAATATTTCTGCAAAGGATAACCTTTCACATATTAACAAGAGCATTGCGTCTAGAATACTCGTTTAATAAAAGAAATTCAAACGTATAGGAACAATTATAACTAAAACACATGCGTATCCGCACATGTACGTTTACTGAATGACCTTCATTCTTCATATTTGTCCCTTTGTTACGCACCTATGTTTTCTCAATACACAACTAGTACCGGCATGTATTATCTCAATTAGGGGTAAAAGTACATACGGTTGTAGTCAACCGCCCATTATATGCACGTTCATAACATAAATCATGCGAATGAAACGCGCTGTGTAACACTTCCGGGTCACATATGTATCCCGGTTCTGTCATTATTATCACATGCCAGTGTAATTAACACATTTTTCAGCGTCATTTCGTTAAGCCCAAGGGTGTACGAAATTAGTAATAATTTAATACTTAATTACAATTAAATTATCTCTAATATTGCTTATCAACGAGTAGCAAGATCGCAGAAGTGTATTATTAGCTTTGGTTTTTACATTACCCGCTACGAACTATAATTTATCGGTTGTACATTTCCTATACAAATCTATAATTAAAATAATCAGATTAAATAAAGATATAAGACTGTAAAAAGTGGTTTTGAATGAAGATTTCAAATGAAAATTAGATTGGAGTAGACTTTTTCTCTTCACACTGTATTCATCAATCATCGGAGCTTATCGACGTTAATAGTATATGAATAATGCATTTAAATCAGTGAAAATAACGATTATTAAGTCTTAGATGGTTGAAAAATAAAGATACATACAGTCGTTATCTAAGAGATACATAAATAAAAATAGCAGATGTTCTATATAATATGCAAACATGTGTAATGGAGAATTATGGTCTGTTTCAACCTTGTATAATGGTGGTTGCATAAATTATAAATAAGCATCTTAAGAAGTTGTAGATGCATTTATTTCTAGTAGGTATTAAAACTCTAATGTGATAAGTGTCACACATGTCATGTGATATGAAATTTATATATCCTTGTATCATCACTGCAACGGTTCTATCAAATTAATGCCGTATCGTAATGATTTTCTTAAATATTAGTCTGAATATTATTTAATAATGCCCCACGTTGGGCGCCATATTGCAACGAGTCTACCGAATTAATGCAGTATCGTAATGATCTTCTTAAATATTAGTCTGAATATTACTTAATAATGTCCCACAATGGGTGTTGTATTGCATCGGTCACCGGTTCGCTTAAATTATAAACAGGAGACTCATAATTGATTTTCTCAGGACGATTCAGGTAATGACATGCCTGATCTGTTTTATTTATTTAATATATTAACTCGACAAATGACTCTCGGACAATAAATAACCCAAATGAAAACAACAATATTATATATTATCGAAAATTTGTATTGAAGATCAAAGGCTATACATATTCATACAAAAGAACACATAACACAAATATAAACAATATCAAATTCAGCGTTAACAAATCCAAAATCCTAATGATATGAAACCAAACTGACATAAACAAATTACTTACAAAGATTAACACATTGCCGTGGGTATATAAACAGGACACAATAAATACTTATATTTAACATGCAAACTAATAATGTCCCTAAACTCTTAATAACTTTCAAACGTTTTGTTTATTTAATAACACAAATGTTAAAAGATTCTGATATAAAGTACATTAATTTTAATCTATAAATTATATTTAATTCTTTAATAATTTCCCATTTACACTTTTTGCGGATTTTTGAATAAACATAAATGTTAAAACTTAAACGAAGTTTCCAATACACATGTTAGTGAATCTAGAAATCTATACGTTCTCGGAATATTAATTTAAACATGGTTCAAACTGAAACACAGCGCCAATAAATATACAATTCTCTTCTGACAAATATTAAAATCTTAAAATTCGCGTACCGTTACATCACATTACCTGACCTGAAGAGAATGCTTTCGGATTGTACATGCATAAAAGAGTTAATGCCATAACTTTTAAATCTAAATCCAATACTCAACTCATTGAAAGTATATTATTTATAAGTCGAGACACAGTCCACAAAATACAATAACTAGTGAACACCAACCCCCGCAATATTGGGCACTCACTGGTGTTACTAAAGTAATAAATTATAAAATATGCCACACAAAAGTGTTGCAGATTCGTGGGGGCTATCCAGACGAAACAAGGAAAAGGAGAATCCTGTTATGCCACTCCTTCTAATATTGCAAGAATATAATACCTAGAGAAAAATCATTGAAAATAGTATTGTATGATAGAGACAAGTATAAGGTCCCTCAGACTTGTCCGAAACTAGTTGAAATATTAAGAATTAGTCATTCGCTAGCCCTATAAAATTGTCCTTTATGTCACCTTCTAGTTGCAAGATCTATAGTATTTTAAAAAAAATTGAAATATATGAACAAATCTAATAAATTACAATAGTAAAACTTCACATGGATCTTGCATCAAAATATAAAAATATTTTTGGAAATATAACAAACTTCTTAAGACAACAAAAGAAAGCTATAGCCCTTAATAACCCCTAGTTTTTTCTAAGGTTCATATACAGTGCATAACTGATACACAAAGTATCAAATCATGGAATAGGAAAAAAATTAACATCTCGAACACATAATATAAGAACGCCAATGAATAAGGTATCTAGAAGATGTTGCAAAATTGTGAACATTGAATTCAAAGCAAAACCATGACCTACCTGTAAACAAAATTATGAAAAAATGTCAAGTAATATTAAATTAGCAGAAGAAATGCCATAAAACAAGAAGAAATTCTATAATTGTATGAAGGAGGTTAAAAATTAAGTAGAAAAGAAGGCAAATATAGCGCTTGGTGGTTGTAATTAGTAATATACTTAATCAATATGAAAGAGAATATAATAGTCAAGAAGGTTTTGGGTGAAGAAACAGATTGTCAGTAGGCAAGGCATCTTTTAGACTTCTAGAGTCTCTATAGATAGCACAAGAATCGAACGAGATAAAAAATTTACAACCATCTTCTTAGTTTAGCAATATTGATAAACGCATAATTTAAGCATTGAATTGTGAATTAATCAAAATTACTTTCAGAGTAAAGGTATTTGCTATATTCATGTATCCAATATATTCTGCTATAAATGATGCTTGAAAAAGCAAAACAATTTAATTATAGGACTATTGATAAGAAAATCGGTGCTGGGCGACTTAGTAACACATTATTTCCTTTTTAGCAATGCACTCACTTGTAAACAATTAATTTCAAAGAAAAAAACATAAAACCCCATTACCACTAAAAATACCAGCGACAGGTGTACCACATAAAAATAATAACTGGTTTATTGACTACAAAAATAGAAAGCGTAATTGCATAACCAATAAATGAATCAAAGAATTCAAACCTAAAAGAAAATAAGGACAGGATAAATAAAAACTATAAAGAAGTATTTATACACAGGGATTTATTCATCTGTACTATCTTGCACATTTAGCAACAAGGAGATAATTAAAGTCGCCAGATATATACATATTTAATAATTCTTTATAGTTCTGCAGACGATATAAGTACCATTTTAAATTTCAACTTTAACGAGAGGTCGTAGTTTGCAATGAATGATGAAGTTGACGGGGAATTAGAAATTATAGTTCAGTTTCTACATATACAACATTTCAAAATTAGATAATTATATTTAGGTATATAATGCACTGACAACAAAACCTGGTGTGACGTAATTACCCAGTAAAGTGACTAATCTTTCAATTAAATTATTCGTGTACCTAAGTAATATGCTTTACAAATAGTTCAAACATACCTCAAATTAACATAAGCTATTTTCTATCTATTCAAAACACGGTATACTAAATATAAATGTGTTACTCTTTAGATTTTGTAGATGCTCTTCTTGGCAGAGCAAGTAGCGACTCTATTTATTCTTACCGACAAACGAATGAGAGGAAGATGTGTGATACATAAGAGTATAGGTATTACGATCATATAGTAGTTGGTCATTTTACAATTTTGAAACACGGTTTCCCGTTTGCAAGCCGTAGAGTAGAGAATTGCTATTTATTTCATACTACCAAAACTAGTATTCACCAAATATCTACGAATATCTAACTTAACCCTTTCGTGGGCCGTAGGAATACGTATTCCCACATCACATTCTCTGAACTTAGGCTCAAGTGAATAGGTGATCCCACATAATATGTGCAGTCATCTAGCGGTGACATCAGGAAACAAAGAAAAAATATTTCTGTATTACCAACGTTTAGATATTCATATTTATCACAATTTTAACCTAAAAGGATTATATGTACGGATGTCAAAAGCTCAATTTTGCTGTTTTTTGGAGAAAATTGAATGTAATTAGCTGCCATGTTAAATGTAAGTACAATTGCTATTTTTGCCTTTTAGTTTGTTAGTTGGGGAGTGATTTATGGAAAATCGAACCATATTTACAATTTGTTGTTATATTGCTGTAATTTTTTAAATGTGGAACGGTGGCTTGCCATGGTTCACATAGCGCTAAGAAAATTGTTCAAATATTTTGATTTCAATAAAGATAATTATCCAATTTTAATAATTTTTCATATTAATTATTGATTTATGTCATAGAAATAATTATTTTAAAAATGATGAGGAGAGGCGTATTATTATTGGCTTCCATCAGATGAAATGGATTCAGATGTCGATGTTGACGAAGAGTCAGAAGACGATTGCCCTGATAGTGCCTCTACGTCTAGGACATCGACTCCCTCCTCAGCGGGATATTCATCTAGCTCTCGTCCACCATCTGTAGAAACAACACCAGTTTCAACAAGGCAGAGAAAAGATCCTCTAGTACCGGTGCCAACATCTAGTTTGTTGAACAGAAATAACACAGCAAGGGGAACTTTGTGTGACGCCAGTGTCCACCCCAACCTCGTCAACTACAAATAGTTTCCCTGAAGTAAATGAGAAAGGTGGGCCTATGGAGCAGTTACCAACATGCAGTTCAATGAGAAGGAACTCCTTTGAGAATCTTGGGCAGAATCCTTTCACAAAACTCAAAATTCCGGATATTACTAATCCACAACTGAAACATAACTTTTCAAAAACTGACAATGAACTAGAGTATTTCTCTAAAATTATGACTGATGATATGATTGAGGACATTGTTACATTTACTAATATCTATGCATCCCAAGAACAAACCGTTTTGGTGGGGGAAAAGCAAGGCAAGAAAATTCTAAATTGGGTTGATATAAACAAAGAAGCAATGAAAGCTTTTTTTATGTAACTTATTATAATGGGGATACATTCACTGCCATATCTATCTAATTACTGGAGTAGTGATCCATTATTAGGTGTAGAAGCTGTATCAAAAGTCATGACGCTAAAAAGATATAAGAAACTCGTGGGGACATTGCATTTGAACAACAATTATTTAGCGGTACCTAAAGATAAAAAAGCCTATGATAAACTTCATAAACTAAGACCTCTTATAGATGCGCTAAACGAAAGCGCACTCAATGCATATCAACCCTCAAATAGACTTTTAGTTGACGAGTCCACGATACCTTTCAAGGGAAGGTCCAGCATGAAACAGGACATGCCGCAAAAGCCAGTGAAGAGGGGATACAAGGTTTCGTGTCCTGCCGACTCCACCACTGGCTTCATAACTAAATTTCAAATATACACTGGAAAGTTACCAGATACTAAGGCAGAGTATGGACTTGGAGAGAGAGTAGTAATGGATCTGTGCCAACCACTCATCAATTCGAAATGTCTTGTCGCTTTCGACAATTTTTTTTATTTCAGATAAATTGATGCGTACGCTACTCAGTGATGGAATTTAATCAATTGGCACAGTAAGAACAGACCGAAAAGGACTTCCCAACATGTTGAAATCGAAGGATAAACTAGGCAGGGGTGAATTTACGTTTATCGTAAAAGGTGCCGTTGCAGCTACCAAATGGCAAGACTCTAAACCAATTACAATAATTACAACCGCTGCGAGTCCTAAAACCACAAAATTAATCCCAAGAAAAAACATGGACGGTTCAAAAAGTGATGTTTATTGCCCTGAAGCTGTCGACATTTATAACAGTATAATGGGAGGGGTTGACCGCTTCGATCAAAAAAAAAACAGAGATACGAAGTAGGAAGAAAGTCGACAAAGTGGTGGCATAGGATCTTCTATTATTTATTAGATTTAGCTATCGTAAACGCATACACAATGATGAATGTTGTAAAAAAATGGCGAAGATCAGTTGACATTTCGCCTACGCCTTGCTAGATAACTGATTGCTAGTTTTTCATCAAGAAAACGAAAGGGGCGACAACCATTATTTATCAAGAAAAAGACGGGAAGTATTGGAGTCCCTATAGAAGTGAGAAGTGCAAATGTTGGGGAGCATCTCCCCAAACAAATTCAAACATACAGGCGTTGTCGGTACTCGGAAAAACTAAAAACGATCGAGAATCGAATGTGCAGGGTTGCTTTATGCCTAGAACCTTGCTTTCAATTATATCATGTAAAATAAAGAAAATCTCTTTTGCTTGGTTCATTTATTGTATTTTCATAATGTTTAAATAAAAATTTCATGTCTAAATCAAAATCCTTATTATTATTTATAGTTATAATGTTAGAAAATAGACTATTCTTAGAACACTGCAATACATTTTAAATATGACTGCGTGATGTGGGAAATATATTTCCCAAAAAGAATTTCACTTCATGGACAAACGGAAGATATTTTCCTACATAATTTTTCAAAAAATCCGTCGAACCAACAAATCTAAATATACCTTTTACATATTTTAGAAGTTACACTTGACGTATATTAACCACCAAACCGCATTTTCTTCCAGCCAAAAAAAAAGTGCCAATGAAAGGGTTAATGGTGGTAATGTTTACAATTGTCTAGGTACACTATATTGGCGTTCTGCTAGGCTCTGTACTGGGGCCTCGTCAGATAAACAAAGGTATAGTAAACACTTCGATATCGAAACCAATGTCAATAAAATTTTTAAATTTACAAGTAGGCACAATATACAGGGTGTTTAAAAAAGATGCGGCAATACTAAAGGGGTTGATTGTCCAGGTCATTTTATACAAAAAAGTTTATAATAAACAAGGTCCGCAAACGCTTCGTTACCGATCTACAGCGTGTTGAAGTTTAATTAAAAGAAACAGTAAAAATTAGATCTGCTTTTTTCTTCACAATTGAACAAAGAATAGAAACATATTTTTATTTTTAGAGAAATCAGCGGCGTCCTATTTTTTTCTTGAAAAATAACACGCCTAAAATTTCATTATGATCTTTAATGCCGTCTTAGAGAAATCTAATTTTTACTGTTTCTTTTAATTAAACTTCAACACGCTGTAGATCGGTAACGAAGCGTTTGCGGACCTTGTTTATTATAAACTTTTTTGTATAAAATGATCTGGACAATCAACCCCTTTAATATTGCCGCATCTTTTTTTAAACACCCTGTATACAGACTTCTCGAAGGCTTTCCATCGAATAGATCAGGACATAATACTGCACACACTAAAACACTTTGGTTTTTGGAACTGTTGCTCCATTTATTACAATCTTATCTCCTTCAGAGAAATTTATACGCTTTTTTATATTGGATATAAATCAAAATCATTGGTTGCTAACTCAGGGATATCACAGGCGTCAAACTTAGCTCCACTGTTGTTTTCACTTTTTATAAATGATCTGTGTTGTGATACGTTAATGTTGGCGGATGACGGGAAGTTATTCCTGTTTTGCAGAAAAACTTGGAGTGTTAAGGGAAGCGGTGTGCGGTGAGCAGATCGGAAATAAATGTATCAAAATGTAAGATTGTCACGTAATAAATTATATACGATTATAAGATTTACGAGGATGCCTTAAGTAGGTTTGCTAGTGTCAAGGAGTTACGGGTATTGTTTGATTGTGAACCATTATTTTACAGTCACGTAGTATTTGGTTTCATCATCTAACAAAAAGCTAGGTTTCACACACTTCGGAACGCGAAGCAGTTCCATAGTACTCCAACTCTCAAAGTTCTTTTCTTTGCTCTTATGAGGAGTAAAATGGAATACGCTGCTTTAATGTGAAATCCTATTATGCAATTTATAATGGAATAGTTGAGATGTTCAGAGAAAGTTTTAGAAATATATTAGGTATAGAACTTTAATTATTATCCTCCTAGAGGTTTTTCATCTGGACACCCTTCTTACCACTTTTGCTTTCCAATCGCTTGAATTTGACGAACAAATATTGTAATGTACTGCCCGCGGTAAAATTGACTGCTCTTAGATCTTCAGGAAATTAAATTTAGTGGTCCCACAGTATTTTCGCGTAATATGAACACTTTCTATACTGATACTGCCAAAACTAATTTATTACTTAAATCGCCAATTATATGGTCATGTGTAAATCATCGAATACTGTAAATAACATTTATGACATTTTAATAATAATAATAATAATAATAATAATAATAATTCTTTATTTTCCCAACAGTCTATACCCAATAACAGAGAAAATTTATACAAAGCAGTAAATAAATACATATATTATAATACACATACATAAACATACACATATATAAACCACCTAATATTTCATTTGAGAATCCTCACACCCTCAGAAGAATAAATCCAACTCCATTCCATTACCCAGCCTGGCAAGAAGATATGCTGGAGTCAGTCTCATTGCGTTAGACCTCGCAAATGGCATCAAAAACGTTGAGTTGTATCTCGATGTAACCCGTGGAACAACCAACAAGCATGAAGGGGCAGTCAATGTCGCCTCTGATGAGTTTATGCAAGAATTTTTGGCAGAGAGCATCTCTTCTTGCTTGTAGAGATGCAAAATTGTGGCGTAACAGTAAATCAGCCTAAGGTGTGCCCCTTTCCGGATAAATACCATCGATTTTAAATGATAGAAATTTTAAAAACTTACGTTGAACACGATCCAGTGCCAGCGAGTTGTGTGCATAAATGGGATTCCATATAGGAGCAGCGTATTCAATTTTACTCAAAACGTAGGCGGAGTACAAGGATTTGAGCAAGGCAATATTCTTAAAATATCTGGATACCCGCAATACAAAGCCAAGTGATCTGAAGGCTCCAGAACAGACCGCCCCAATATGTGTTCGAAAGGTAAAGTAAGAGTCGAACAGAACACCAAGGTCCATGATATCGAATTTTCGTTCAAGTGAGGTATCATTTACCTGGTAACCGTAGTAGAAAGGTGTAGAGGAACGTGTATACGTAACAACACAGCATTTGCTAATATTCAACCCAAGCCTAAACTCCTCACACCACATGGCTAACATGTCCAAACTTGTCTGAAGAGCCCGCGCATCTTGGGCTGATGTAACCCTAGAAAATGTTGATGTCATCCGCACACGCAAGAATAGGACCGTCAATTTGGAGGACCAGGTCATTAATGAAAAGGACAAATAATAACGGTCCCAAGTTGGATCCCTGAGGGATGCCGGACGCAAGAAGAAAGTTGCTAGAAGAGTATCCGTTATAGGTGACATAGCATTTTCTTTCAAAAAGGTAAGATCTGAGCAGATTAATCGAAGCAGGTACAATACCAAATGAACCAATCTTATGTAATAATATTTCATGATCAATCGAGTTGAAAGCTTTTGAAAGCTTTCGACAAGTCGGTGTAAATTTCACGTTGAAGCAACTACTATTAAATACTAATAATGTAAACTATTGTAATATGTCTATTGTAACTATGTCTTCCCTAAACTGATTAATGCTGTTGGACAAATAAATAAACAAATAAATATTATATTGCGTATTTCAACAATTTTAAGGCGTTAGCATCTATTTCTTTATATAATTATGGCCAGCAATAAACAAATATGTAGAAAAAATCAAACTTACCGGTATCTGGACGAATGAGCCGTTGTTTAATTGAGGATACGAGTACAGTGGCACCACAGGCACCGTGCCGTTCTTTAACAGTATCGGACCTTGTATAGGGGTAACGGGGGGCACGTCTTGCCCGTCATCGTAATAATCGTCATCGTAATCTATGACAGCGTGCAGTCGTGTTTTAGAACCGCCACCTTGGACCCTCGTGTACGTAGGAGGGGCGGGTGCCGGCGTTGATGGATTTACATTGTCTTCAACATTGAAAGGCGTTTCCGGTCGGGGGTAATGATAACCGTGGGGCTGTGTGAAAAACGGGGGAGATACGGGAAAAGGAGCACTGAAATTGACCAACGCCATTTTTCATTTGAGGTGCGGTTTTTCATTCGACGAGAGACATTTTTGATTATGTTCGTTTTACCTGAAATTAAATAAAAAATATGAGAATTTAATTTTTTTGTAATATTCTGAATTTAAATAATATGTACAGATTACACCACAAAATGATTATCAAAATAAAAGTAAAAATCTTTTGTATATACAGTGTGCACGCGGTCTACCTGCGGATGAATATACTATACAAGCTGGCCGACTATAAGTGGGAGAATAAGGGGGTAGCCTCTGTTACTAACATTACAGCTACGTGAAAGTCGACACCGCAGAAATCGTTACTGTGTTTGTCCGTGAAAATTGCTACTGTTATTGTTAATAACAAATTCTTTAACCAAGAATAAAGTCATTCACTGTACTGCTTTAGAGAAGAAGAAAATAATATTAATCAATAAAAAATCACTACCTGGATAATTTATAAGTAGAGACCCAGCTGATTATAAAAATTTCGACGGACATTTGTTAACATATCCGGGGTAACAATTCAATAATTTTGGCGCGTAATTGTTCTAAATTAGATGGACGAAGCCCGATTTAAAAATGTGTTTGCTAGACGCTAGACATCGAGCCGACCACAGCTTTACTACACTCGACCAATAGAACAATTTGTATATTGCTTTCTCGTACTATAACTCATACAAACTCCCGGTGTCGTCGTTTTATCACAGAGTAAAATGTATCCGCAGCTTGATGGCAAGCACATGGTATATTGGTCCGAATTTTACTTTCTTATACGTAGTATAAGGAAGTATTGTGATGATGAAAATTTTCGACCTCGAGATTTTTGCAGATGTCCACGTTTTGAGGACATCCCCTGATACCGAAAAAGTGTGTCTGTCTGTCTGTGACCACGATAGCGGTTAAACCGCTGGAGATATCAATTCCAAATTTTGTATTTACGTGTATAATCTCCCTCTTGAGATCTGATTAGTTTTTCAGTAAAATCGGTAGACCGTAAGTAGCAGTTTACTTCAGTCAAAAAATCGAATTTTGCCAATATTTCGTCAACTACTAAGTTTAAACAAATTTATAAAGAATTCATATGTACTTAAAATTTAAATTGAGAATAATTTTGTTTATAAAGTTTTTCGAAATTCCTACCGGAAGTAGGTCTTTTACTCTTATCGAAAATCAGTTTTTTCCGAATATTTCATTGCGCAAGTCATGTTTTTTAGACAAATACGTTATGAGTATAAAATTATTTAAAACATTATTTTCAATAATTTTTGTATAAAAAAAATTTCAAAATTCAGACCGGAAGTACCACTTTTACACTTATCGAATAGCGATTTTTTGCAAATATGTCGTGAGTATGCATTCTATATATATTTATCAAGAGTACAAAAGTATTTAGAACTGGATTTGCAAAATTTTTTTTTGCTCATACGTATAAGAATGTCGTGTGGTGGCCACACCTCATTTTTTATTTTCTTTCCGTCAAATCGGTCAACCGGAAGTAGTAATTTACTTCAGAGAAAACATGAAATTTTACAAATATTTCGTCAACTACTCCATTTTTACACAAATTTCTAAAGAATACAAAAGTACTCCACTTAATACCGGAAGTAGATATTTGCTCTTATTGAAAAACAGTTATTTGCTAATATCTCACAGCTTATAACACAGATTTCCAAACAGTAGTAGTACTTGTCGAAAAAAAAAATTTACATTTACTGACAAACAGTTGTTGCAAATATCTCGCAAGTCATGAATTCTATACAGATTTAATAAGAGTATAAACGTATTTAAATTTTGATTTGGGGCAATTTTTCTAAAAAAAAATCAAAATCCGTATCATGAATAACACTTTTGCTCTTATCGAACAGCATAATAATTATAATAATATCTCTTTATTGTGCACATGATAACAGTTCATATTATATTCCATATATCGAAAAAAAGAGGGAAAAGGACACGTGTATTCTGCACAACCACATAGCGGGATGCTGCAGTAAGGTTTCCCTTTCTGATTAATCCGGCCATGAATACTAAACAGTATTAAAATAAAGTACAATAAAAGTACAAAATAAATTAAAAATAAGAAGTATTTAGATCTTAATTTGGAACAAGATTTTTATATCCACATTTACAAAATTCGACCCGAAAGTAACACTATTATTCTTATCAGAAAGTAGTTAGTAGCACTTTTTATTCTTATCCAAAACCAGTTCTTTGTAAACATTACGGAAATGATTCCGCACGAATTTATTCAGAGGATAAAAGTAATTAAAACTGAATTTAGAACAATTATTTTATATACAAGATAAATGAAAACTGGAGATAAATATAAACCCAAATATAATTTAATTAAAAGTAAATATACAGGGTGTCATCTAAGCGGGTAAGGCCGATTATGCCTTTATGAGTAAAGATATTTCGAAGCGGCTTTTTCCTTCTGATAGCTGTTCATTAGGAGCACATTTTAAAAATATTTTGTATTATACAGAGTGTTCCATAACTTGATGGCTAACCATTGAAATGGAACACCCTATATATTATTGCATTTTTGTATTCCCCGTATAATTTTTAGTCAAAAAGTAATAAGATAGTATAGGCCTAAAATCTAAAGTTTTTGACTTATTCCCATTTTTCTGAAAAATTCAATGTTTGTATAAAATTATATTTCTCGAAAACGACGTATCAGATGGACAAAATTTTCTGCAGTATTGTTTACAATAACAGGTCCTAATAGAAGCATGTTTTATTTTTTTTACAGTTACTAACTGCATGTGCAGGAAGCTGGATTAACATTACATGACTCGTTTTTGTATAAAAGTTATTTTTTTAAATGGAACAGCCTGTATATCAGTTCATTTTACTTTCTTATACGTAGTATAAGGAAGTATTGTGATGATGAAAATTTTCGACCTCGAGATTTTTGCAGATGTCCACGTTTTGATGTCCCCTGATACCGAAAAAGTGGTTTTTAAAAAATGTCTGTGTGTCTCTGTGTGTGTATGTCTCTCTCTCTCTGTGTGTGTGTGTGTGTGTGTGTGTGTGTGTGTGTGTGTGTGTGACCACGATAGCGCTCAAACCGCTATAGGTATCAATTCCAAATTTTATATTTACAAATATAATCTCCCTCTTGAGATCTGATTAGATTTTCAGTAAAATCGGCAGACCGGAAGTAGTAGTTTACTTCAGTGAAAAAATCGAATTTCGCCAATTATTCGTCAACTACTAAATTTAAACAAATTTATAAAGAATTCATATATACTTAAAATTAAAATTGAGAATAATTTTATTTAAAAAGTTTTTCGAAATTCCTACCGGAAGTAGGTCTTTTACTCTTATCGAAAATCAGTTTTTTGCGAATATTTCGCAAATCATGCTTTTTAGACAAGTACGTTGCGGGTATAAAAGTATTTAAAACATAATTTTTAATATCTTTTGTATAAAAAAAATTTCAAAATTCAGACCGGAAGTGCCACTTTTACTCTTATCGAATAGCGATTTTTTGCAAATATGTCGTAAGGTATGCATTCTATATATATTTATCAAGAGTACAAAAGTATTTAAAACTGGATTTGCAATACTTTTGTATATATGAAATTTTAAAATTCGGACCGGAAGTAGCACTTTTACTCTTAGCGAGGAGCACTTTTTGATAATATCTTGCAAAGTATGCATTCTATAGAGATTTATTAAGAGAATAGAAGTACTTAGAATAGGATTTTGAATAATTTTTGTAAAAAAATTCTTAAAATTCTATAATTTGAAACGCTTATACGTATAAGAAAGTCGTGTGGTGGCCACACCTCATTTTTACTTTCTTATACGTAGTATAAGGAAGTATTGTGATGATGAAAATTTTCGACCTCGAGATTTTTGCAGATGTCCACGTTTTGAGGTCCCCTGATACCAAAAAAGTGGTTTTTAAAAAATGTCTGTGTGTCTGTGTGTCTGTGTGTGTGTGTGTGTGTCTGTGTCTGTGTGTGTGTGTGTGTGTGTGTGTCTGTGTGTGACCACGATAGCGGTCAAACCGCTGTATATATCAATTCCAAATTTTGTATTTACGAATATAATCTCCCTCTTGAGAACTGATTAGATTTTGAGCAAAATCGGCGGACCGGAAGTAGTAGTTTACTTCAGTGATAAAATCGAATTTTGCAAATATTTCGTCAATTACTAAGTTTAAACAAATTTATAAAGAATTCAAATGTACTCAAAATTAAATTTGAGAAAAATTGTTTTAATAAAGTTTTTCGAAATTCCTACCGGAAGTAGGTCTTTTACTCTTATCGAAAATCAGTTTTTTGTGAATATCTCGCAAGTCATACTTTCTAGGCAGGTACATTACGAGTATAAAAGTATTTAGAACATACTTTTAAATATCTTTTGTACAAAAAAAATTTCAAAATTTAGACCGGAAGTACCACTTTTACTCTTATCGAATAGCGATTTTTTGTAAATATGTCGTAAATTATGCATTCTATATATATTTATGAAGAGTACAAAAGTATTTAGAGTTGGATTTGGAATATTTTTTGTATGAATGAAATTTCAAAATTCGGACCGGAAGTAACACTTTCATACGTATAAGAAAGTCGTGTGGTGACCACACCTCATTTTTTACTTTCTTATACGTAGTATAAGGAAGTATTGTGATGATGAAAATTTTCGACCTCGAGATTTTTGCAGATGTCCACGTTTTGAGGTCCCCTGACACCAAAAAAGTGGTTTTTAAAAAATGTCTGTGTGTCTGTGTGTCTGTGTGTCTGTGTGTGTGTGTGTCTGTGTGTGTGTGTGTGACCACGATAGCGGTCAAACCGCTGCAGATATCAATTCCAAATTTTGTATTTACCAATATAATCTCCCTCTTGAGAACTGATTAGATTTTGAGCAAAATCGGCAGACCGGAAGTAGTAGTTTACTTCAGTGAAAAAATCGAATTTTGCAAATATTTCGTCAATTACTAAGTTTAAACAAATTTGTAAAGAATTCAAATGTACTCAAAATTAAATTTGAGAAAAATTGTTTTAATAAAGTTTTTCGAAATTCCTACCGGAAGTAGGTCTTTTACTCTTATCGAAAATCAGTTTTTTGCGAATATCTCGCAAGTCATGCTTTCTAGGCAAGTACATTAAGAGTATAAAAGTATTTAGAACACACTTTTAAATATCTTTTGTATAAAAAAAATTTCAAAATTCAGACCGGAAGTACCACTTTTACTCTTACCGAATAGCGATTTTTTGCAAATATGTCGTAAATTATGCATTCTATATATATTTATGAAGAGTACAAAAGTATTTAGAGTTGGATTTGGAATATTTTTTGTATAAATGAAATTTCAAAATTCGGACCGGAAGTACCACTTTTACTCTTATCGAATAGCGATTTTTTGCAAATATGTCGTAAATTATGCATTCTATATATATTTATAAAGAGTACAAAAGTATTTAGAGTTGGATTTGGAATATTTTTTGTATAAATGAAATTTCAAAATTCGGACCGGAAGTAACACTTTCATACGTATAAGAAAGTCGTGTGGTGGCCACACCTCATTTTTTACTTTCTTATACGTAGTATAAGGAAGTATTGTGATGATGAAAATTTTCGAACTCGAGATTTTTGCAGATGTCCACGTTTTGAGGTCCCCTGATACCAAAAAAGTGGTTTTTAAAAAATGTCTGTGTGTCTGTCTGTCTGTCTGTGACCACGATAGCGGTCAAACCGCTGGAGATATCAATTCCAAATTTTGTATTTACGTGTATAATCTCCCTCTTGGGAACTGATTAGATTTTCAGCAAATTAGGTCGACCGGAAGTAGTAGTTTACTTCAGTGAAAAACTCGAATTTTGCCAATATTTCGTCAACTACTAAGTTTAGACAAATTTATAAAGAATTCATATGTACTTAAAATTAAATTTAAGAAGAATTTTATTAAAAATTTTTTTCGAAATTCCTACCGGAAGTAGGCTTTTTACTCTTATCGAAAATCGGTTTTTTGCAAATATGTCGTAAATTATGCATTCTATATATATTTATGAAGAGTACAAAAGTACTTAAAGTTGGATTTGGAATATTTTTTGTATAAATGAAATTTCAAAATTCGGACCGGAAGTAACACTTTCATACGTATAAGAAAGTCGTGTGGTGGCCACACCTCATTTTTTGAATTGTTTATTAAGTTTCATTTCAGAAACATGTAAGACGTTAATACTTTAAATGTGACTCTTACTGAGCTACTGTCGTTTTTTGATATGCTTTTGTTAGTTTTTGCAAAAAAGTCACTGTGTTACTGCTGCCGTAGAAACGCAGATGCACAAAGGGTTTTTACTTTCTTATACGTAGTATAAGGAAGTATTGTGATGACGAAAATTTTCGACCTCGAGATTTTTGCAGATGTCACGTTTTGAAGTCCTCTGATACCAAAAAAGTGATTTTAAAAAAATGTCTCTCTCTCTCTCTCTCTCTCTCTCTCTCTCTCTCTCTCTCTCTCTCTCTCTCTCTCTCTCTCTCTCTCTCTCTCTCTCTCTCTCTCTCTCTCTCTCTCTCTCTCTCTCTCTCTCTCTCTCTCTCTCTCTCTCTCTCTCTCTCTCTCTCTCTCTCTCTCTCTCTCTCTCTCTCTCTCTCTCTCTCTCTCTCTCTCTCTCTCTCTCTCTCTCTCTCTCTCTCTCTCTCTCTCTCTCTCTCTCTCTCTCTCTGTGTGTGTGTGTGTGTGTGTGTGTGACCACGATAGCGGTCAAACCGCTGTAGATATCAATTCCAAATTTTGTATGTATTTAGGTGTATAATCTGCCTGTTGAGATCTGATTAGTTTTTCAGTAAAATCGGTAGACCGGAAGTAGTACTTTACTTCAGTGAAAAAATCGAATTTTGCAAATATTTCGTCAACTACTAAGTTTAAACAAATTTATAAAGAATTCATATATACTTAAAATTAAGATTGTGAACCATTTTATTTAAAAAGTTTTTCAAAATTACTGCCGGAAGTAGGTCTTTTACTCTTATCAAAAATCAGTTTTTTGCCAATATTTTGCAAGTCATGCTTTCTAGACAGGTATGCTACGAATATAAAAGTATTTAGAACTTAATTTCCAATATCTTTTGTATAAAAGAAATTTCAAAATTCGGACCGGAAGTATCACTTTTACTCTTACCGAATAACGATTTTTTGCAAATATGTCGTAAATTATGCATTCTATATATATTTATTAAGAGTATAAAAGTATTTAGAATTGGATTTGCAATATATTTTGTATACATGAAATTTCAAAATTCGGACCGGAAGTAGCACTTTTATTCTTAGCGAGTAGCACTTTTTGTCGAATATCTTGCAAAGTATGCATTCTACAGCGATTTTTTAAGGGGATGAAAGTACTTAGAATAGGATTTTGAATAAGTTTTGTATCAAAGAATTCTTAAAATTGTATAGTTTGAAACGGTCATAAGTATAAGAAGGTCGTGTGGTGGCCACACCTCATTTTTTTGTTATGCGTTCAAGAAAATCCTCATACAAGGGTGCGTAAACTTTCTAGCGTCCTTGATGTAAGCAAAAACTTTATTGAGAGAACCTTAAAGAAGGCTTTTTAATTTGTTTTATAACTATAATTATTGTGATTCTTAAAAATATTAACTTATATGTACTTCAAGATATTGCGAAAGTTATAGAAGTTATCAAAAACGTACATCTAAATACTTGTATTGACGGTTTGCTTTTCAAGTGAAGTTCTAAATCTGAGTATGACTTCTTTAATTTTAGAGTAATTTAAAATTTAGTCTAAATATGACGATAAATAATTTTATGACACAGAGCGACTGCGATATTTTAACTATTGTTGATGTTCATGAGCTTCTGAACTTTGCATTTTATGAGTTTTAAAATTTGAATAAAGAATACTTATTTGTAAAAAGAAAATATTAGAAGTAACGCTTTTCGATTAATTTTAATAATGCTATGTGTAATTAAGTCAAGGCAACTTATATTTTTAAATCGTAATTGGGTTTATTCTGATATACTTAATATCCTATAACTTTTGCAATATCGCCCATAGGCACTAGAAAGTGTATATTTTTAATTGGTAAATTTTAAGTACTTTTCAATTACATATAAATATACAGGGTGTTCCATTTAATTTTTTTTAGAATTTTTAACTTTAGCGAATAGCATGTAATGCTAAAGTACATGCATAGATATGTCCAAATAAACATTAATTTCACGTATTGAAAAGACATCTCTAATTCAAAATCGCCATCTCAGAAACAGTTAAAAATCGACAAATACAAGTTGATGTTAGTTTAATCAACCCTTCAAGGGCCATCATAAAATATACAAAAATGCATAGGATTCCATTTAAAAAAACATAAGTTTGTGTTGGTTCGTCATTGTCAAACACTCTGTATAAATGACAATATTTTTAAATTGTAGAGCTTATGATTTTCTACAATTGTTTTATTAAAAATTATTCGCTATCTACATTATTAGATACCAATAATGGACTTTACTGCTACGCTGGGACACCCGGTATATGTATAATAGCACTGGGACCAAGAGTCAATAATTCTGAGGAAAATTAACATTTTATGCGGGCTATTGTTTTTGAGAATAAAAACTGAAAGTAGTATCATATATCATTCACAGATGGTGTCTTTTGATTAGGAAATATAATCTTGAAATTTCACTGGTAAAAAACTGCGTATGTGTAACGGAAACAAAAAAGGTAATTACCTTAAAATCGAACTCCTTCGATTGATTGTGTCGTATTATAGGTATGTTGTCATAAAAAATACGATTACGACATGGTACCAAGAGATTTACATATTTTATTATCATCAAGTTCTTCAATAAATATTACATAATAATATGGAAGGAAATAACACACATGTACCATATAGTAGACATGCGTACACAACATACATGCACATACATACATAATTTATACATGTATCGCCTATTGTGTTGCAACAACAGCAGGTGTTAAAATGTATCAATCAACCTTTTGGTTTAATTAAATAAATTTAAATACACAATTGAAAATACGACAAAATAATAAATCAACATTATTAATAACTCCATAATGCAAACAGCGTACGTACAAAATGTATATTTGTTTATGTAAAATTATCAACCTCGCATATAATATGCTGACGTTTACTATACAACCTTGGCCATAAGTATTAGCCATCTAGAACTTTTGTGTATTTAAGGTTTTTTTTTTAGTCATTTTAAGTTTACTAAAGCGCAGCTTGTTTAGTTACGAGGTAAAATGTCATTATTGTTTTTGACTGTGATTTAAATTCAAGAAATTCTTCAATTATAGGTATCTTTTTGGTATTAAAAAGAAACCACATGCACGAGATGTATCCAGTGTGCACGCGATCTACTTGCGGATGAATATACTAAACATAGCTAGTTGACTATAAGTGAGAGAATATGGGGTATTCTTGGTACCAAGATTAGAGCTAAGTTAAACTCGACACCGAGAAATTAGTCTGAAAATTGCTGTTACTGTGAATTAAGTCTATTAATAACAAATTCTTTAACCAAGTATAAAGTCATTTACAGTACTGTTTCAGAGAAGATGGCAATTATATTAATCAATAAAAAACACTATTTAGATAATTTATAAGTAGAGACCTGTTGAAGCATCAGATGATCGCACTTGATAATGTTAGTATTAATTTTAGTAACGGATTTCATCACGGCTTCCCAAATTGTATTAGTAAATAAAAAAATGATTAACAAATCTAAACACTTAACAAACAATATTTTTTTTCTTAAAATATCAATGATAAGAAATATAACTGGTATAAAATTCGAAAACGTAACAATAGAAACACTTTTATTAATAAAAAATGAATTTCTACAAGTACTTATTTATTTATTTAATGCTCAAATAAGCCCCCCGCCGATTATAAAAATTTTGTTAACATTTCGGGGGTTACATTATTCGAAAATGCAATAATGAGCATGGGTAAAAATCATTTGCGGCTAGAACAGGAGATCGTGGTGGTCATTTAATAGAACCTGAATTGCCTATCCATCTACCTCCAAAAACATTATTTAATAAGTAGGTAACATTAAGAGTGCTGTGCGCTGGGCAACCGTCCAGTTGAAACTATATTTCATTAATATTAAATCGTTCCCGCACAGCTGGGATAATATTATTTTGCAGCAACTCTTAAGTATTTCCGTTTAAATTACCGTTGATAAAAAAAGTCCGATTCATTCTCAAGGATGCCGCCCCATACACTTACTTCCATTGTATATTGCGTTCACCTAGGTATATTCCAACGTGGATTTTCACGCAACCAATACAGACAAATTGCGCGATGATGGCAATGCACATGAAATGATTGTTCGTCTGTGAAGAGGATATTATTGAAAAATAACTCCTCATTGCGATATTTATTAATCATTACTTCGCGAAATTCCATACGCCTGTAATAATCGGCGGGAAGAAGTTCTTGAGACGTTGATATTTTGTAGATCCGGCACTTATTTTTACGTAATAGTTTTTGGACCGTTGTAGCACCAATGTTAAATTCGCGAGCAATTTGTCGGAATGACATACTATAGGATTTAATTCAACTAACGCGCATATTTGCACTTCAATATCACTGACAGTTCTAACAAGAACATTTTTGTTTTTGATATTTACTAAGGTAAAAGTCGTTTCAAAACGTCGAACCGTGTTACGAATTGTGTTTGTTAGGAATGGATCTTCCAGGTAAAATTGCTTTATTACAAATAATTTTTCTTCTGACGTACAGTGATCCACCTTTAAATAACAACCGTTACGCACCTACCCGAAACGCGATTAACAAATGTGCTAGTCGACTGGAGATCGGCCGTTTCTAGCAAACAAAATTCAAATGAAATGCGCAAGTGCACTGCTATCCTTGTTGCACTGATTTACTTGCTTTCACTCATACACACATTGACCTGCAGTTGGCATGTTTGCTATGTTACAAATGAACACTTTGTATATTGCTTTCTCGTACTAACTCGTAGAAACTCTATGTGTCGTCCTTTTATAATAGTGAATATATCCTCAACTTGCAGCCAAGCAATTGATATACAGATTGTCGTATTTAAAAGTTAATATTCATCTTCAAATACACACACATAAACATGTACCTATGTATGTATGTATACAACAGTTCAAGAATGTGGCCCCCAACACCACCGGTCTTATGGTGGTGTGGGTAAACCGAGAGCGCGAACACCATGCGCACATGGCATTCGTTCCGTATCTTTAGAGCGTGAACTTACATTTTGTCTGAGCAAACTCGCAAATATTAAAATAAAATGCCCTTAGCTGTCGAGGAAAAAATACAGATTGTGTTATGGTATGCGAAGGATAATTCGTACAAAGACGTACAAAATTTATTTGTATAGTTCATTATAATATTTTGTTTCGTTTTAAATGTGAGAATTTTATTTTAGTTACAATTTTTATAGTTTTGTTTCAGTTCAATGTTAATACATTATACATCAATTACCAAAATAGCGGAGCAATTCCTTAAAGCAAACGTCTGCATACTGCTTTCAACGTTTTGCACTGAAGCCTCGGTCTCGGTACCCGGTGTCCCACCGATATGAACTCATCTGTATTCCCCTATTATCGTACCCCTCCATTTCATGTTTGCATTCACATGTGTGCGTGTCTGTGTTTCCCTATATCTACTTTTATTTCAGTCAAACGGTATGTATAAATTTCCTTTTTCCAAACTAAATTCCTAAACATAACAAAAATTGTATGTTGTACGTTGACTCAATAGTGAAGCTAATAAAATGCAGTTGATGTCAATAGTTAAGTCTGCGATGTTATTACAATAATTTGGCATCCTACAGACGACCGATCTAAACATTACATTTCTCCTTGAAAGTACTAAATAAAACGTTATAGTTGATCTAGCAGTCTGTCTGGGAACTAGGAAAATCAGCCTAGACAATTTATCAGGAGCATCATTTCTGTTCAGAAGAAACAGCTACTATGGAAATTTAAATCAATTTGATGTCTACGGAGCTGTAGAAGTTCGATATTAAACGCAATCGGTAAATTAATATGACTGTAACATCAAGAAGAATAATATCTAATCTGGAAAAAAAAGACAGATATATTAGAAAGTGCCTTTAAACTAATTTGAATGCATAGATGTGTGTTTTGTAAAACTCTGTCGCACATTCTAATTGAGATCTTACAAAGGAAAACTACAGCGGAAGTATATACTATCAATTGTCAAAATTACATCAATATTGTTGTTTTTTGTTGTCCAGAGTTATCCGTTACTACACCGATAGGACAGTTGATTTTTTCATATTCCAGAAAATGGGGTGTGGCCACCACACGACTTTCTTATACGTATGAGCGTTTCAAACCATACAATTTTAAAAAAATTTTATACAAAACTTATTCAAAATCCTATTCTAAGAACTTTCATTCTCGTAATAAATCGCTATAGAATGCATACTTTGCAAGATATTCGAAAAAAAGTGCTATTCGCTAAGAGTAAAAGTGCTACTTCCGGTCCGAATTTTGAAATTTCATATATACAAAAAGTATTGCAAATCCAGTTCTAAATACTTTTGTACTCTTGATAAATATATATATAGAATGCATAAATTAAGACATATTTGCAAAAAATCGCTATTCGATAAGAGTAAACGTGGTACTTCCGGTCTGAATTTTGGAATTTATTTTTTTACAAAAGATATTGAAAATTATGTTTTAAATACTTTTATATTCGTAACGTACTTGTCTAAAAAGCATGACTTGCGAGATATTCGCAAAAAAGTGATTTTCGATAAGAGTAAAAAACCTACTTCCGGTTGGAATTTCGAAAAAAAATTTTAAGACAATTTGTCTCAAACTTAATTTTAGGTACGTATGAATTCTTTATAAATTTGTTTAAACTTAGTAGTTGATGAAATATTGGCAAAATTCGATTTTTTCACTGAAGTAAACTGCTACTTCTGGTCTACCGATTTTACTGAAAAACTAAGCAGATCTCAAGAGGGAGATTATATACGTAAATAAAAAATTTGGAATTGATAGCTATAGCGGTTTGACCGCTATCGTGGTCACAGACAGACACACAAACAAACAGACAGACACACAGACAGACATTTTTTAAAAACCACTTTTTCGGTATCTGGGGACTTCAAAACGTGGACATCTGCAAAAATCTCGAGGTCGAAAATTTTCATCATCACAATACTTCTTTATACTACGTATAAGAAAGTAAAAAACATTTATTTGAGCTCAGTTTCTTTGTATTTAACATGAAAAACTACGTGCCACTGCACATCATATAATGTTATTTACTAATACACTTGTTACTTCACAGGCAATATTTATTTATGGACAACATATTAGCATTTAATTTAACTTAAAATTTATGAATATATTTTCGTTTATCATTTAATGTATACTAGTGGTCGCCCAGTGGTTGAAATACGTCCTTTTTATTTTCTTAATTTAATGTATTTGTAACACTTATACATAAATTTTACCTTTCTGTACTCCTTCTCCAAATGAACCTCAACTACGCCAAATCTCACACTCCTACGTGCGCGCAATATGCTTAAGAAAGGGTACACAGTTTTTCTTTCACGTATTAATATATAAATATTTAATAATGAATGTTTTATTTTATTTTATTTTATGTATTAGTAATACATAAGTACTATATACTCGTATAAATTCCTTAGAGGTAATCTCTCCTCTGTGCGACTTTAGACCACAGACGAATGTGTTTCACATTGACGCATATTGTATTTCACCAGAAGAGTTTTGTATGTATTGTAATGTATTTTAAACAAATATTATTAATAAATTTTATCATTATAAAGCTCATACTCCTCCGTGTGCGCAATTTGCTGAAAAAGGGGTACAACATTTTTTTTTCACGTATTAATATACAGATTGTCGTAGTTAAAAGTTAATATGCATCTTCAAATACACACACATAAACATGTTGTACCTATGTATGTATGTATACAACAGTTCAAGAATGTGGCTCTTGGTTTACCCACACCACCTCCCCGAGAGCGCGAACACAATGCGCACATGGCATTCGTTCCGTATCTTTAGAGCAGGAACTTACATTGTACCTGAGCACACTCGCAAATATTAAAATAAAATGCCCTTAGCTGTGGAGGAAAAATACAGATTGTGTTATGGTATGCGAAGCATAACTCGTACAAAGACGTGTAAAATTTATTTGTATAGTTCATTATAATATTTAGTTTCGTTTTAAATGTGAGAATTTTATTTTAGTTACAATTTTTATAGTTAGCAATTCCTTAAAGCAAACGTCTGCATACCAGCTTTCAACGTTTTGCACTGAAGCCTCGGTCTCGGTATCCGGTGTCCGCCCGATATGAACTCATGTGTATTCCCCTATTATCGTACCCCTCCATTTCATGTTTGCATGCACGTGTGTGCGTGTCTGTGTTTCCCTATATCTACTTTTATTTCAGTCAAACGGTATAGATATTTCAGGCAAGTTTTAGTATTATAGCATAACTGTTTACTGCACATAAACTTTGGGATGTAAGGCATGAACCCTAAACCCTTATTTAACGTGAAACGAATAATATCGGGAATGCATATATATATATATACATTTATTTGGTTCTTTACCACAATATTCTAAAAAAGAAAACCAATAGAGATACGTGTAAAACGTAATTGAAAACAAAATGTTTTCAGAATTAATAAGAATTGACGAAATGAAATTTTAAGGTAAGTTGCCCGTTGCCACACATTATTATATAATATATTATTGTTTTTGTAAGTCATGTTTGTAACGAAGAATCTGATATTTTTGTAATTGTTTTTTACAGTTATATGTTATGTGTCTTTTGAAAAAGTTATTAAATATAACGAAACGTTAAGAAAAATGTCTTACATTTAATTCAAATAAAAACCACATACCCAAGAAAGAAAACAAATCTAAATATATTGTATTAGTATACGTAGCTCCAAGTTGGGCCAGTAACAAATACACTATACTAACCGTTATACCTCTACGTTGAGCACCAATTGTCTTAATATTGTTGCCTCAAATTGGGCCAGCCAAATGTACCTGTATAAGGGTTGGATGATCGTTATTTTCAACAAACTATCCTCTAATAATGTTCCAAGTTCGTGTACTAAATGTATTTATATGTGTGTTGGAAGAGTATTATTTTTTAACACCTAATTTTTTTACTACTAATATTATTTTTTTAAAAATACCTCGGCTAATACTCAATTTTAATAAATGTAAAAACTTATTTCTCCTTGTTTTATTAATTGAACTGGTAGGACTATATTCTTTGAACCCTATACCAATACATGATAAAAATGGGAGGGATATTTCACATTACATGTCAAGAAATATAACCTAACTTATGATTTGTTTATTATCGATTGAATTGCACGTATTCTTTATAAAATACTATTTTTATATAACATCAGGGGTGTTTAATGGTCCATTGTGACTGATTATTTGCTTTTACTTTGTAGAACTACGACTAAACACGTAAGTATTACAAATTTTGATGGGTCTTTTTCAGGTTAAATTAATTCAATATTTTTATGATTTTAGTGTTACACACTCTTGTAGATCAGATGCTTTGTTTGTAAAAACACATAATTAATGCTACAAATGAAAGAAAACAAACTGCTCAAGCTAATAATGGTATAATGATGTGTTGATCAGATACACAAGTGAAAATAAATATTATTGAAAAATTATTTAACTACGATGCATTGACGTTGGTTAGAAAATATCAAAATAAACCATGAGAGATACTGACATAACTGTAGCAAGTAAGTTTGTGGAATGACAACTTGTATGTTTTCTACGATTGACTAATAATGTATTTTATTTATAGTTGTAAACATTCAATTGTTGATGAGATTTCTATGGAATGCAAATTATAATATTACTACAAATAAGGTATTGCTTTTCTTATTCTTAATTCAATACATTCGGGTGTAAAAGTGAATAACTTTCCTAAATATTAATATAAAATATGTTATTTTTAAATCGAATAGTACCAATATACTTTATATTACTTCAAATGTTAAGGTATATTTACTTGTAGGTGCTGTTGCTACTGTTGTATGACCTGGACTTGATATCTTGATGATGTTCTCCGATATTCTCCGATCTTCGACGTCCTTCTTGTATTCCTTTATAATGGACTCCTTTGGATATGCACGTTCTGACTCAGAAAAATTCTCTTCGAAGTTCTCTGCACAACATAATACTGCCACTCTAGAAGAAATGATGCCTACTTGTTCGGTCTAATTTGGAAACACACGTTCGGTCTCAGAAAAATTCTCTTCGTAAGCCTATACACGATAAAATACTGCAACTCTTCGTCTATGGTTAATCTTGAAAATACACATTGGAATTCGTCTATGGATAATCTTCTATTTATGTAAGTACTCGTGATAAATTATAATTCAACCTTTTAAATATTCCTTTCCTTTATCTATCAATTTTGATACCTATGTTTTATAGATATCACATAAATTTTGTATGTTTCTTTCACTGTTTACTGTTTTATTCACTCTGCCTTTGTTAAATTAATAACTTTCAACGCTTTTAAGCACAAAATTCGCTGTATTTTAGAAATTATCAATGAATTATTTTTTATTCAAAGATAAAAATAACCGCGTCGTATGAAAATTATTTTTCATCTCCTCGTTGTTTTTTTTTCAATAATAAATTCCTAAGCAACCCTTTTACAATTTTTTAAATTCTCCAATCAGAAATCTACACCTACCTTTATAATTCAAAATATCTCTTTACTATTTACTTTCGAATATTTACATCCTTATAATTTATTACTACGTGTATTAATTATTCTTTTTACATTTAAAAAAACCTAATTTCAAAGCATTTCACACAATTGTCATTCAATTTATAAATTCTCATTTCAGGAACTGTCAAAATATTTCTTTCATTAACACCTGTTCAAATTATGGCGGGAAATTTAATTCCAATTAGTTTATACTCTAAATCAATTATTTACGTTTACAATACTCGTCATATCATCGTTAATTAAACAATTTTGTACATAAAATATAATACATCATATTTGACAATAATAATAATGTTTTTTAATTTCTCTTTAACAGATTCTAGAAATACAAACATAGAAGAAAGAAAACCTTATTTTTCCTCTACGACAACCAGATCAACACAAAAATCTCATCAACCTATGAACATCAAATGAACATTTAAATAATTAATTCTTTACATTGATAAAAAAATATACTTTTAAGAATTGAAAAATTATATGTAATAACACAATTGTAAATCAATATATTGTATGGATATTAAAAACCATAACATTTGCCCCTTTAACAAATGTAAATTTTAACTTTGTTGAAAATTTATATTTGTTTAACAATAACTTTAAGTATCATAACTAATTTAATTCAACACAACCTCACTATAAATTCTATCAATACTCTGTATACTCGTCATTTTATTCATTTATTTTTCTCTAATCAACACTTTCATTATTTAACCCATAAACACATAAATCTATGCTTCTAACTTTTATACACTATTTTACATTCTATTTTATATATGCTATGTATTAATAACTCTTTTTGTAAAACTGACAACTATAATGTACCATACATGTTTAAAATATATATTTTTTTTTACAACTTTCCCAACTAATTTTGTTTTAAGTTTGTTTACTGTTTAACTTTTGTCTGTAAAAGATTTTTATTTCCATATTTCATAGTTATAGTAATTCTTAAATGATTTCACCTGTATGCATATCTAAACATTTATAAACAGTACTCTGAATTTATTATCTTGTATTCACTTTAATACTTGTTCTTTTATATATTGGTGTTTATTAATCATATTATAATCTTTAATCCATTTCAATAGTTTTAACAACTCTTTCATATACATTCCACAATTATCTTTATTAATCATACTTTAATTCATCCAATAAACACTACATTTAGTGCTATATACCATATACTGGTTCATAAATTCTTTAATTAATCTTGTAGGTACTCTTATACCTCTACAAGATATTTTATACTTCATAATACATATTTTATAATCTTTATTGTCTATTTCGACATTTATATATTTTTTATATTACTATTAAATTCCAACTAAAATCACTCCATTCTCTATAAAACTTTATATTTTCAATTATTATACATATTCTATTTTTACTAAACACCTGTACTTATTTTTGAACAAACCCATATACTTTATACTTGTACTGTATTCTTAAGATTTCAATTTCTTTTATTTTATACTCTATTCGTATACATGATATTGGTAATTTCCTATTCATATTACATTTAAGAACATAACTACTAACTTAATATTTCTTTACTTTCAACACTTGTTACAGTTGTACATAACTTAAAAACATTTAAATTTTCCTATTTATATTCATCTTGTACTGTTTCTATTTTATACTTTTGCATATCACATATGATACATCACTACATTGCACATGATACATGACAATTAAATTACATAATTAAAATATAAGGACATCTACTAATTATATATTTTATCAAACAAATTATTATTTCTAAATGGGTACTATTAACTAACATTATTTCCACTAGGAAACTTCTATCCTGACTAAATATGATATTAGCAATTGCATTAATGAAATCATTATGTTTAATGGGATTTATTTATATACAATGGGAAGGTCTATTTTAAGAAATAGATTTTTGGGAATTGAAAAGATCCAAGATTGCTGAAATAAGTCGGTATTGCAAAAACCGTCAAGAGTTGATCTCTTCTATATGAACCTCTTGTTCTGATTAATATGTTGTGAATGATTTAGTGTGACTCGGATAAGGAAATGTGGTCAATCACCTTCATAGTACAATCTATTCTAATACTATGTCCTGCCTGATATATGTGTTTTACGTTCTATTTTGGGAATATTGAATATCTTTGGAGTATTTAATTTGGCTCGGTATAAGGTAGTGATGCCAGCCACTAACATGATACAATCTCCTCAATACCATGTCCTACCTAACATATTTGTTGTTATAACATTTTTTTTTTCGTGGATGATTTGGTGTGGATGATTTGATATAACTCAGATTTAGGAAGTGTCGTCACTCACTTACACAGCACAATCTCCCAATACTGTGTCTTACCTATTCCATGTCCTATTTATAACATTTTTGTGGATGATTTAGCCGAACTCAGAAAGGAAATGTCGTCACTCATTTCACAGTACAATCTCCCAATACTGTGTCTTACCTATAATTTCGGAAGATTTAATATAACTCAGATTTAGGAAGTGGCGTTAATCACTTTCACAGTACAGTCTTCCTAATACTGTGTCTTACCTATAATATTATGCCCCTTTATTTATTTAAATCTGTAGCAATAATTTTCCGAGTCATGTTTCTCATTATTAATTTTAATCGGACTCTATTCTTTAAAATGTCCACTGTTACTTCTTGTATCCTATTTTCTTCATACCATGAATCCTTTTCTTCCATGATGTAAATGTTCTTGTTAACTAATCTTCCAATCTTGTTAAATATTTTCATTATACCAGCATTTTTAAATATGTATGTATTTGTAACGTTCTGAAATTCAACTTCAAGTTTAAATAATTCTCTCGCATCTGTATCCAAAATCAAAGTAAAGAAATGAACTTTTCTTTGCAAATCTCTTTCTAGATAAACTCGTCTTTCCACAATGACATCATTCCCATTAGCAGTTCCTTCTTGTTGACTGAACATTTTAACTTCTACATTTCCTACAACACTTCTTATAGGTATTGGTATTTTACCCCGTCCAACTTTAAATTGTTTTCCAGTGAACTTATTATAAAGACCTATAAAATCACTGAAACATCTTGACACAGCAAATTCTTGTTTCTTAAACATGTTCGTATTCGAGTTAGTACACTCACTGTAATCTAAATAAGAACCCATATCTGTTACCTTATTCAACTCAGTTATTTTTATATTTATACAATGATTTCCACTAGCTAGTTCTACTTTTCCAGGTTTATTCTCTATAGTTTCTAAAATCTCTACTTTATTACTTTCATTCTTCTTCTCTATTTCTTTTATAAATTTCTCTTCTAAATTGTTTAATCCTTCCTCTAATTTTGTTTTCATATTTTCATTAATCTGATCAATTTTTTCATTTAGGCTCACAAGATTTTCATTTATTTTCTTATTATCATCCCCAAACTTCTCTAACTTCTTCTCCAAAACCTCGAAAATATCCTCCTTTATTTTCTTATTCTCTTCTCTAATAGACTTTTCCATTTTCTCCAATAACTTCTCATTTTTCTCTTGATTAGACTTTTCCATATTCTCCAATAACTTCTTATTTTCTTCTTTATCTACTTCTCTATTTTTCTCATATTTCTCTTGATCTACTTCTCTATTTTTCTTATACTCTTCTTTATCTATTTCTCTATTTTCTAGAATTGTTCTTAACATATCTTCCACGCTCCTACTGATAATAGTTTGTTGTCTATCACCTCTTTCCTGTTCACTATCTTCTCCGCTTTCGCTTGTACCTGGAGTCTGTTTCATACTAGATTTAGATCTTGTATCCATTTCTTTTGAATATTTTTAAAACTGTACTAATATGTATGCACTCTATATAAAATATTTTATATGTACCTTTAATACACACAACTATATACCAATGTATCACATGTAATACCAAATTGCGATAAACTAAATAAATGTACCTAATAAATCTGCGTTTTTATTATTCTACAAAATACACAAATAACCAGAAACCTTTCTTTTATCTTGCCCCTACGTTCGGGCACCAAAAATGTATTAGTATACGTAGCTCCAAGTTGGGCCAGTAACAAATACACTATACTAACCGTTATACCTCTACGTTGAGCACCAATTGTCTTAATATTGTTGCCTCAAATTGGGCCAGCCAAATGTACCTGTATAAGGGTTGGATGATCGTTATTTTCAACAAACTATCCTCTAATAATGTTCCAAGTTCGTGTACTAAATGTATTTATATGTGTGTTGGAAGAGTATTATTTTTTAACACCTAATTTTTTTACTACTAATATTATTTTTTTAAAAATACCTCGGCTAATACTCAATTTTAATAAATGTAAAAACTTATTTCTCCTTGTTTTATTAATTGAACTGGTAGGACTATATTCTTTGAACCCTATACCAATACATGATAAAAATGGGAGGGATATTTCACATTACATGTCAAGAAATATAACCTAACTTATGATTTGTTTATTATCGATTGAATTGCACGTATTCTTTATAAAATACTATTTTTATATAACATCAGGGGTGTTTAATGGTCCATTGTGACTGATTATTTGCTTTTACTTTGTAGAACTACGACTAAACACGTAAGTATTACAAATTTTGATGGGTCTTTTTCAGGTTAAATTAATTCAATATTTTTATGATTTTAGTGTTACACACTCTTGTAGATCAGATGCTTTGTTTGTAAAAACACATAATTAATGCTACAAATGAAAGAAAACAAACTGCTCAAGCTAATAATGGTATAATGATGTGTTGATCAGATACACAAGTGAAAATAAATATTATTGAAAAATTATTTAACTACGATGCATTGACGTTGGTTAGAAAATATCAAAATAAACCATGAGAGATACTGACATAACTGTAGCAAGTAAGTTTGTGGAATGACAACTTGTATGTTTTCTACGATTGACTAATAATGTATTTTATTTATAGTTGTAAACATTCAATTGTTGATGAGATTTCTATGGAATGCAAATTATAATATTACTACAAATAAGGTATTGCTTTTCTTATTCTTAATTCAATACATTCGGGTGTAAAAGTGAATAACTTTCCTAAATATTAATATAAAATATGTTATTTTTAAATCGAATAGTACCAATATACTTTATATTACTTCAAATGTTAAGGTATATTTACTTGTAGGTGCTGTTGCTACTGTTGTATGACCTGGACTTGATATCTTGATGATGTTCTCCGATATTCTCCGATCTTCGACGTCCTTCTTGTATTCCTTTATAATGGACTCCTTTGGATATGCACGTTCTGACTCAGAAAAATTCTCTTCGAAGTTCTCTGCACAACATAATACTGCCACTCTAGAAGAAATGATGCCTACTTGTTCGGTCTAATTTGGAAACACACGTTCGGTCTCAGAAAAATTCTCTTCGTAAGCCTATACACGATAAAATACTGCAACTCTTCGTCTATGGTTAATCTTGAAAATACACATTGGAATTCGTCTATGGATAATCTTCTATTTATGTAAGTACTCGTGATAAATTATAATTCAACCTTTTAAATATTCCTTTCCTTTATCTATCAATTTTGATACCTATGTTTTATAGATATCACATAAATTTTGTATGTTTCTTTCACTGTTTACTGTTTTATTCACTCTGCCTTTGTTAAATTAATAACTTTCAACGCTTTTAAGCACAAAATTCGCTGTATTTTAGAAATTATCAATGAATTATTTTTTATTCAAAGATAAAAATAACCGCGTCGTATGAAAATTATTTTTCATCTCCTCGTTGTTTTTTTTTCAATAATAAATTCCTAAGCAACCCTTTTACAATTTTTTAAATTCTCCAATCAGAAATCTACACCTACCTTTATAATTCAAAATATCTCTTTACTATTTACTTTCGAATATTTACATCCTTATAATTTATTACTACGTGTATTAATTATTCTTTTTACATTTAAAAAAACCTAATTTCAAAGCATTTCACACAATTGTCATTCAATTTATAAATTCTCATTTCAGGAACTGTCAAAATATTTCTTTCATTAACACCTGTTCAAATTATGGCAGGAAATTTAATTCCAATTAGTTTATACTCTAAATCAATTATTTACGTTTACAATACTCGTCATATCATCGTTAATTAAACAATTTTGTACATAAAATATAATACATCATATTTGACAATAATAATAATGTTTTTTAATTTCTCTTTAACAGATTCTAGAAATACAAACATAGAAGAAAGAAAACCTTATTTTTCCTCTACGACAACCAGATCAACACAAAAATCTCATCAACCTATGAACATCAAATGAACATTTAAATAATTAATTCTTTACATTGATAAAAAAATATACTTTTAAGAATTGAAAAATTATATGTAATAACACAATTGTAAATCAATATATTGTATGGATATTAAAAACCATAACAATATATATATATATATATATATCAATTTTATTTGTCAGTTTTGAGTGGTTCATGCCTCTAAATTGTGTGTGTGGTGTACATCCGTATTTATCTGGTATAAAAATGCGTGTCGTAACATAGTTTTAAACGAATGGGGTTTACCTGATTTGAAACGCAGAAAAATCCCAAAAATAACAGATGGAAAACGAAAAATAGGTTCATAGCGTTGAAAAAAGCTGCGTAGTGCAAGTGGTTTTTGGTAACTTTTGCAAACAAAATAGCAGAAAATTACAAAATTTTAGTAATGGACATTTCACAGTGCTTGGATACATGCATTACGAGGGGATACCCAATAGAAACCGAACTTCTTTTTTAATTTATTTATTTAATTTTTAAACATGAAACCTTCAACCCCCTTCAAAGTACTCTTCACTGACACTTATACACGTATCCAATCCAATCTTTTATTCCTTTGCTTAAAGCATTTTTTCAATTCGTGTTAATTCAGGGAAATAAAAAAAAAGTCGCAGGGGAAAAGGTCAGATGAAGGGGGGGGGGGCGCACGGGTCATGCCATTTTTGATCAAAAAGGCATTATCGTAGTGGAAACACCAGTCGCCCAACTGCCATAAATCAGTCCTTTTCCGCCGCAAACTTTTGCGCAATCTTCCAGAAAGAAAACCTGGTTAACTGGCCGACCCTATGGAACATACTCTGAACAAACAACTCTCGTATCAAAAAAACATATAAGCATTGTTTTGATGTTTCATTTCATTTAATGAGCTTTTTTGGGACTGGCGAACTTGAAGTCTTCCACTGGATCGATTGTTAATTGCTTCATTTCTGGGTCGTAATCGTAGCAACATGATAATACACCTGTGATGAACTACGAAATAAAACTTGGATAATTTGGAACTCTTTTTTCAAAACTCATGCTTTCGCATGCCCTTGTTTTTGTTCAGGAGTCAGTAGTCGAGGCACGAATTTGGCAGTCATCCTGTTCATATGTCATAATTCTCTGAACTGAATTTCGAGTCACTACACTTATTGAATGGTATATGTCATCAAACTTTCAGGATAATTTTGCGAATTGTTTTAACATCTTCATCGGATCGAGCCATTGAAGGACAATCAGAGTCTAATAGCGATTATTCTTGTAGGCCATTTTTAACATTCCAGGAGTTTCTGTATCAGTTTTGGCGAGCACGAAGAAAAGCTTTACAGCCACGCGCTGTTCACGAGAATCAGACATTGCAAAAACGACGTTACAAAACAACTGTCACTAAAAATTTCACACAAACCGAGCGGAACCTTCTTTAGTGACAACGCTTGGCTTACTGACTCAGGAATAGTAGATCTATATGCCCCTAGCGGCAGAATGCGGTGCTATAAAAACTCTATCTACCACAACATCAGTTCGGCTTATCTTGGGCACCCCCTGGCATGTGGTTTAAAATGTACATTCTTACATTCTCACTTGAAATTTGATACGAATATTATGGACGCTATTAGCGACGAGCACACTGACAGCTTCCACCAAGACATTTTGGGAATGAAAAAATGGAACCAGAGCAAATGGGAGCCATCAATGATAATAGATTATTGTTAAACATTAAAAATGGAGACCGTGAATGTTGTTTATAAGAGATTATGAATTATAAAAAAAAAACCTTTTCATTAAAATTCATACGAAATTAAAACTTTTTACTAAAATAAATATATCAACGAGTACCTATATTTTCTATAAAATTTAATATACCTACATCATTTCATGACAAAACCAAATGTTGATATTATTAGTCAGTGTAATCATTGCATAAATAACATAATGATAATATCTTAACAACTTGACTCTATGATAACTTTACAAGAACTAAATATCTGGATAAAATGTTAGTTAAACGGTAAGAGCTATTTTGCGTTTATCTGAAAGTACGACTGAATCCTTGCTAATTACAACCATCTACAAATTTTGCGATAAATCACTGCAAATCTTATTTATTACTTACTTTAAAAAAAAACTCACAAGGTAGCTGATATTTATGGCCAAGGCTATGTATCATGTATCTCTTGTATATACTTCCTTGCCCACGTCACAAAGTTTGTCAAACGAATTATGTTTAAACACAATTCAGGGGAACAACTTAAAGCAATTTAAATTCTGACCGTGTGTGTTTATGCTAATGAAAGTGATACGACAAAACAGCGAAACGCTTTTTTCCTCTGCTTCGTTGGTTCTCCATGTTTCTTTCCTTTTTTTCCCTTCTAGCCACTGTACCATGTCTTTCAGTTTTATTGACGACGCAAAACAACCGGTAATATTTAATCAATCATCTGACAGATTGTGACATTTTCCGCACAGACCCAGACGATTGAGTGAATTTCAAAATAAACTAACTGACCTTAAAGAAATCGGCAAGTTCATTGATTTCAGCACGTAATATGTTTCACAAGCGATATGCGCGTTTATTTATCATAATAAATAAGCCTAATGAAGTTCGTCTAATGAAAAATAAATAACAATTAATATTTAGGAATTTTTACAGTTTGTGTAAATTTTCCGGTGTAAATTTTGTATGATTACGACCAACTATTGACTAGTGACGTACATATTTGCAAATTTATGATATCTAGTAATTTTAGAGCACAGATACAAATCAACACATGTATTTATTCATCAGCATTAATATGTATTAGTATTGTTGATTAAGCTAAAAGCAAAAATATTCAATGCGTATCAATCTAGTAATTGATTTGATTCCACACGAAATATTTTAAATTCAAATTTATTAATTACTATAAAAAAAAATCATTTACAGTAAAATCGTCAAAATATATATATTATATAGATGTATTAAATGTATAAACATAAAACCAAAATATAAAATACAAAAAAGGAACTGCCAAATAAAACACAATACTAAAAAATGAGGTGTGGCCACCACACGACTTTCTTATACGTATGAGCGTTTCAAACTATACAATTTTAAGAATTTTTTTACACAAAAATTATTCAAAATCCTATTCTAAGTACTTTCATTCTCTTAATAAATCGCTATAGAATGCATACTTTGCAAGATATTCGAAAAAAAGTGCTACTCGCTAAGAGTAAAAGTGCTATTTCTCGTCCGAATTTTGAAATTTCATGTATACAAAAAATATTGCAAATCCAACTCTAAATACTTTATAATTCTTAATAAATATATACAAAATGCATAATTTACGACATATTTGCAAAAAATCGCTATTCGGTAAGAGTAAAAGTTGGTACTTCCGGTCCGAATTTTGAATTTTTTTTATACAAAAGATATTTAGAATTATCATTTAAACACTTTTATACTCGTAATGCAGACAGACACACACACAGACACACAGACATTTTTTTAAAACCACTTTTTTGGTATCAGGGGACCTCAAAACGTGGACATCTGCAAAAATCTCGAGGTCGAAAATTTTCATCATCACAATACTTCCTTATACTACGTATAAGAAAGTAAAAGACAAATGAAAGTTAAATCACATACTTTAACTCGATGTATCATCTAATTGTTCAAAACAATGAATGGGTATTTGATAAAAGTTTCAATAACTTAAAAAAAAATGTTTTGATGTAATTATGTATTTAATTTTCGGGACACTAGTAAAGGATATAGAAGTAATATAGAATAACGGTCTTTCCATCTGCCATTAAACCTCCTAATAACTTTATTTAGCAAATAATTTAATTTACCGTGTTTCCACTTCCTAATAAGTAGCAGTCACCTAATAACAATGCTTATTAGGCAAATAAGCTACTTGACCCTACTATTTTAATTTATTATACTTATTACGCCGGCGTGGATGTCTCCTAGTGATCAGCTGACAGGTAATATATGCTTTCTGTCATTTATTAGACAGCAGAGTTAAATTTAGTGAACGGTAATATACCGCATGTGTAAAATTATATTGGGGATAGGATATATGTATACTAGGCACACCGGCAACAACGCCCAATCGTGGCCGTAGTCATGGTACAAAGAAACAAGGTATGCTTTTGCGCATCTCTGGATGATGCGCATTTATCGAAAAAAATGTCACTTAACAACTCTGACAGAAGTCACTGACTGAACTCACTGACAGTAGTAACTGACAGAAAGCATTAAAAAGCAAGAAATATTTCACGATGACAATTTTAGAAGAATGGAGTTTTGTGAAACCGTAATGGAAAAGACAAATGAAAATGAGAATTTCATCGCAAATATTGAATTCACAGATGAATCGTCATTTCCATTAAATGGAAAGCACAATCCTTCTTTTGTTCGATATTGGGCTCGGGAAAATAAGCACAGATATTTTGTTAAACACACCCAATATTCCCAGAAAGTGAATGTCTGGGCAGGTATTTTGAGTGGCCATTTGCTTGGTCCTTTTTCTTACTGATGGTACGTTAAATCCGGACAAATACCTCGATATGCTACAGAATCAGATACTTCCCGCTATTGATAATACCAGAATAGATCGGGATATTATTTGATTCCAACAGGACGGTTGTCCTGCACATAATGCGGTCAGAGTAAAGCATTTTTTAATGAATACTTTTCCTGATCGTCTCATTAGTGGAACAGGAAACATTCGTTGGCCTCCGCGATCTCCTGATCTATCACCAAATGATTTCTTTTTGTGGGGATACATCAAAAATAAAATATACAGTGCACAAGCTGGCAGGCTTGTCGATGTGATTCGTAATGTGCGAGAAAATTTTTATGATAGGCTCGGACAATGCCTTGCTGCTGAAGGAGGCATTTTTGAACCTATGCAATAACATTTTATTTTTTAGTATTGTTTAGAGTAGGTATATTTTTTATTTTCATTAGAATTCCGTTTTTAATAAATTTATATAATAATTTACTAGGAATTAATGTTTAATTAGACTTGTGCTTTTATTTTCTTACTGTGTTGTATTGTATTTATGTTAAAAAGGACTTTATTGAAATAGTGTCCTGTGAATTCACAACTTTTTTGAACTGGTAGTACTAGAGGTCGAATGCGCATCATCCAGAGATGCGCAAAAGCATACCTTGTTTCCTTGTACCATGACTACGGCCACGATTGGGCGTTGTTGCCGGTGTGCCTAGTATACATTACAGTGGCTTGATATATAACAGTGGCGACAGCGCCCGGGCCTATTTTCTATTGGTTGATGAAAAATCCGCCATGATGAGTCGAGTGTCAAAGTTTCTGGCGTTTTGAACGTGTTTTTATGTATACAAGTCATAAAATCAAGTATGTTTTTTTTCGTACTCTTCAAATATTTTTAAAAAGTTTCGTTTTATTATTTGTGTAATCACAGGTTATAGTTATTTCCACTTTTTTTTCTTATAATTCCTATTATCTTCAGTTATTTGACAGTTAATTGACATTATTGACCTAGTTTAGTGTCTATCGATAAATAAAATATTACTTGACATATTACATTAAAATAAGGTAAATATAAATATAATATACATAGACAGTTTTAAAAATTTAAATGGCATTAGAATTAGTAATTTAATATTTAGTGATATAACCTTATATTTTAGATATTGCAGTTCCAGGTTGTGCTGCAGTTAGTTGCTATAATTCTTTCCAAAAGATCCAGAAAGAAGGAAAGAGTGAAAGAGAAAAGATGCAACAAGAGATAGCAGCCCATTACAAGACTTACTTCTTCATTATAGAACACAAGTGAGAAAATTACATGCAAAACACCACCGATATAGAAATGTTATCAAGAATTTAAGACAAGTTGGAACTTTACAATATAAACTTAAAAAGATGGATGAGCAGAATGGAACTGAGGAAAATGCTAAATTATTAAAATCAGTCTTTAATGATGATCAGATATCTGTATTAAAACAATCCAGTAAAAGATTCCGGAAGTGTTTATACCCAACTGTAAAAAAAGCCTCTAAAATACGGTTTTCCTGTGGTAATAGTTGATATGATGAATTATTGTTGCAGAATTATCCATTACCTTCTATCATGTAATTCATTTTTTATAACAAGTTTTTAAATTGAATTTTTGAATGTTTCCTTTTCCCTAATTTTCTAAAATAAATAGCTGCACTATTTCAAATGCTTAGGTATTTCATGTACTAATAATAGCTAATTACTTATTAATTATAATAAACAGACTATATACACATGTAATTCATTTTTTATAACATGTTTCTAAATTTACAAATAAAAGAAATGAATTTTTGAATGTCTTTCCTTTTCCTTTATTCTCTAAAATAAGTAGCGACACCATTTCAAATGCTTAGGTATTTCATGTACTAATAATAACTAAATACTTATTAATTATAATAAACTGAATATATGTTAAAATTAACATTTTATCACAAATTCACATTTGCCTCTACGTAATTTTCGACACAAGATGGCGGCCAAATGTTGTGTGTCGCCACTGTTATATATCAAGTCACTGTAGTATACATATATCTTATCCCCAATATGATTTTACACATGCGGTATATTTTCTGTCATTTTTGTTGGTTAATTTATAAGTTATAATAAACAGTAAACACTGACACTGAACTTCCAAAATTAAAATAATCACGTTGTTCTATCACTCATCACTTTATTAGTAGGTGAAAAGACCGGCCCTAAAGATAATTAAACTGGCGATGGATAACACGCTGTAAACAGAAGGGAAGGAAAGACGCAATTTCAGAATAAATATAGGAATTACGCAAGGAAATGTGCTGTCAACAACACTGTTCAACATAGCACTGGAAGGAATAATAAAGGGAGAAGACGCAAAAGGGAGCATTAGAAAAAAGTCAGTCCAAATAATAGCATAAGCTTTCAAAGCCACACATGAACGTAATTTAAAACAAGTAGTCGGAAAAATAACCTAAAAAGGAAAATGGACTGTATTTTAACGTAGAACAAACTAAGTACATGGACATATAGGTAGAATCTCAAACATATAACAATAAACCAGCACAAATTTGATGAAGTGGAGAATTTCAAATATCTGAAAACAACTATAAACAGAAGTAATAACTTCACTGTGGAAATTACTGGCAGAATATAGGCCAGAAATAGAATTTTTTTTGGTGAGAAAATAATAGTAAAGAACAGGAACATTGGACTCACGACGAAAAAAAGAAACTATATAAAGCCGTCAACAGAAACAAGCACCTTTTCCAACAGAGTTGAAGAAAACCTTAAAATACTAGATTATCAGAACAATACAGGGACCAAAGAAAGAGGAAGACGAATACTGGAACTTAATGAATAATTAAATTATATAACTAATAAAATTAGAAAATATAATAAGGTATACAAAACCTGAAAGAATTAAATAACACGGACACGATTGTCCAAAAACATCAACAGTTAACTGTACAAGCCATCACCAAATGGAATTCATTCGGAATAAAGATAATAAACCTGCAAACATGGCTCTTGCCCCACAGGGCCGTCAACGAAGATGGCATTGGAATAGAAAACATAAACATATGTCTCGATTTAAGCCATATTTTATATATTTAACAGTTCAATTATAATACCTTGATTAAGTTCAGACATATTTTTTCTATTTCAGGGCCATCTTCGTCCTAGAAACTTTATGATATTACGGTATATTTGGTTTCAGTACTGAACTTGTAAACTATTTGAACGCACTATTGAATTTTAACTTGTTCAGATTTTAAGGTTATACAGTAAAACATTTTGCATTTTGAATATTCAAATCACAGAAGTTTTATTATAATTAATCCCAATAGTAACTGGCTTTTTCTCAAGCATTCTTGTGCAGTAACACGTCTTCTCACAACATCCTATTTCTGTTCTTTTGGAGCTCCATTTGGGAAATGTCTACTCTGACCATTCTTTCTAAACCAACTTCATAAATCCAATTGCTCACGGCGACGTTTGATCAATGCGAATGAACATCATCGTCCATAAAAATGAATTTTTCTCCTTCTATTGCTATAGTACGATCGCCCTTTTCTATAACATAAGTGCTTGCGTGCCCTCAAGTACTTATACTAGCTCTTACCATTACATCACCATCCTCATATTGAGTCCTTTGCCGGACAAATTGTAACAGTAGCGTTCTTTTCATTGGCGGCACAAGAACTAAAGCGTGACCCACTCCTGCCTGTCACTTCTAAATTTTTGATATCGATCGTCAGCTCCTATATCGCTTTTCATGAAATTTTCGTAAGAACGTAAGCACTTGTAAGAAGAGGTGGGTGCTACGTCGGCTTGCAGTGCCGTTTTTCAAAACTCGTATCTTCGGAACCCCCGCACTTGGAAAACCCGATATACGCCCATTAAATATATAATAAAGTCCTTTCCGGCGTACCATTCTTCGCGGAAGTCAAAACGACGTACCTTCGGAGAAGATAAATTGCTGATTTTGTTATTTTTGATGTTTCGCTTGCTCCTTCCCACACACGTTAAAAAAAGAGATTCCCATTTACGAAAACAATCGCCCAACATCTTCAAATCCTCATCTGAAAAATTTATATGTCATCGAAATTGTTAGGTTGATAAGCAATGGCCATGTCATCACCATCACCAAACTATCTGAAAGTTGTTAATGAAGATCACTTGTATATCTAATCAAAAAGTATAGGAAATAATACAGATCCTTGAGGTAAATCACTATTACAATGTTTTGAATTTACCACTTTTTTCGTATATAACATTGACGCACCTCTATCTCTGTCTCTCTCACATGCCTCCCTTTACAAGTTTTCTGATGACAAATCTTGTTTAGTATACTATACAGATAGACAACCACATCAACGCGTACAGAATGGAAATTTCGGATTTGCTATTTGCATACAATCCACATTATTATTGAGAATTTATAACTATATATGTATATACTGACGGTAAAAATTTATACGACACAGAAATCGGGGTTAAAGACATTTTCCATCAAAATCACAACAAAAATAAATAAATAAATACTTCTAGTAAAAAGAAAAGTTCAATAACTTATTAATTAACTCAAAAAATAACAGGAATAGAAATGGTGTGTCATATAGTATGTATGATAATGTAATATGAATAATTCCATATTTTGCATATATTAATTTCTAATTAATTCGAATCGTTGAGTTCCTGACAGTAGGTATAGCCAGAAATTATATAATTCCATGATCAAAAACTATTGCATATTTATTTTCCGTTTCCTTTTTTGTTTATTTTTACCAAATTATTCTATCTCTGTCTTCAAAAGAAATTTGTCCGTCACATACTTTAATGTACCGTCGCCCAAGAAAGTATTCGTACATCAGTAAGTAGTTCCAATAATGAAGTAATATTTTCCATGTATTCTTAAACTGCAATTTTAGTAGTTACACGTTTTTCTTGTGTTTTATTTTGTGAGCCTTATTAAATATATTTGTTTATTAGTTTACATATTATGATATATAAATACTGGACATTTATTATCTCTTGTGCCCGAAGTTATGTTCCTCTGCAAATTTTACACTGAACAATATACAATTATATTTAAAGTTTATTCTGTAGATATCCTACTTATAGAACTACTTAAGGGGGAACTGCCGACTACCGAAATCAAGAGGTTAGAAATTCAAGTTTTTCTCCGTTATTTTTGCAGTGATTTTATTTAAACAAAAACCAACAAATGTTTTAAGGTTTTTCTGAGGTACCTAAAGAATTAAATTTTATAAAACTTATTAAAATATTTATAGATGGAGTCTAGAAAGTGACTCAAGTTTACCATATGTTTTCTATATTATTTTTCCACAAATGGAAAAAAAAACGTCCTTTAGATACCTTCAATAAATCTTACTGTAAACGTACAGCCTTAATTCAACTTAATTTACAAAATAGTTATTGAGAAAAACTTGAATTACAAACGTAAGTTTTGCCCTATTTCTGACTACAGATATCATAAATTTTCATTGTTCCTCTCATAATTAGTCAATCATAAGATATACTTAACTTAAAACGCACGAATAATTTTTTTTTTTTTGTATTTGTTCCACAAAACAGAAAATTACAACTCTCGTCAAGAATCTTACTGACTATATGTAGCACATTAAGTTTAATATTATGTAGTATATAAAGAAATACAACAATTTAATCCGAGGTATCACTATTATCACCTAAATGTACAATTAATTCAGCAACATCGTCTTTGTCAAATCCCACTTCTCTGTACCACCATTTTCATATTTCTTTTTCAGTATGATTAATAATATTTTCCCATACTTCTAGAATAATTGTATCTTCCACAATGAAATGCATTTGTCTTTTCCATATCCATCTCTTCCATTTCGTTTTTAATGGGGTTGAAAATGCAGTGGTAAGGTGGTAATCTCAAAACTGTATGATTATACTGTTCACCAAGTTTATCTACGACATATGTTTTCCTTGGTTTATTTTCTAATACAAGATGTAATAATTGCTTTTTATACATATCTTAATCATAAGTAGGGAGCGGAATCGAGCGAGCTAAACTACCACGGAGCCACAACCGTGAAAAGAAATAATGTAAACAACTGCGTGTTGTTTACATTATATCTGAATAGCACTAATTTATAGGGCAAATGCAACATCTGTTTACGCTCGACAAGAGACCGAGAATCAGAGAAAAAAGGGCAATAAAATAAGGAATTTATGAGGCAAAATTCTTTATACACGGGCGTAGATAACGGCGTCAGGAGTGTTTAAAATTTATTATATTTACGTTATATTTCCAAGAGAAATAAAATTTTCATTTATACCTTACGTTAGTTTCCTTGTTTCATTGTTTTAACTGTTAATTACGTACTTCGTAATTTTTGTAATAGTTCCTGCCGGTTCATTGAATCTACTTCTTCCATTTATATCGACGTAAGTGTTAATTGGATTTTGTTAAGATTAAGATTAAAATTTTTAGTTATCGTTTATTTAGATCTAGAACATTGTTTATGTTACTTTTTCAGATATGATATGGAAGAACGTCGAGAAATACATAGTGAAACAATGGCGAGTTGGATTGAGGGTCATACTGATTGTATGTCCATTGTCAGTGATTCCGATATTTATTGCAAAGTCTGTAAAATATCGTTACAGAATGCCAAAAAATCGAACGTACAACGTCACTTAGCATCGCTAAAACATACACAGAAATTGGACCCGTTGAAAGCTGACAATTGTAACGAAGAACTCTGTGAAGCTTTAATGGCGGCTAATATCCCATTAAAGAAACTTGACAATCCCACTTTCAAAACATTTCTCCAAAAATATACTGGTCGACATGTTCCTGATGAATCCACCTTACGCAAATGTTATGTTTCTAAGTGCTTCACGAAAACAGTAGAATGCATTAGAAGACATCTTTCAAATCAGTACCTATGAATAAGTGCCGACGAAACTGTCGATATATTAGGACGCTGTGTGGTAAATATTGTAGCTGGTGTACTACATCCAACTATTCCATATAACGCATAATAATAATAATAATAATAATATTATATTTGTCCCTTAGATCACATATACAGCGACATGGGATATGTCAAAATGTGTACATTACAATTCAAAACCTAACTAGCAGTTACATACAAACATTCAACACACACACCTCTACATCTAATTCACAATATAATAAAAATTAGGCCTCCAAAAATTCATCCACACTATAAAAGCAGTGCTGATGAAGGTACGATTTAACCTTCCGCTTGAATATAGTTATATTTATGCTGTCTTTAATTTCAGGTCCTAATTTGTTATACAGTCTAATTCCAGCATACATGGGATTACTCTCGAAGGTCGTTGTTTTGTGCCTAGGCGTTAAAAAATCACTACCATACCTTGTATGATAATTATGGTTGAAATTATTTTTTGCAAGGTTTCCAATATTACTTTTAACAAGGCACAAAACATGAAAAATGTATAAACACGGCAGCGGTAGAATGTTGTATTCTCTAAATAGCCGTCGGCAAGAAGAACGCATTGGCACACCAGCCATATTTCGTAAAGCGCGTTTCTGAATTTGAAAAACTCGTCGCGATTTCGCAGATTTTCCCCAATAAGCTATTGCATAGGTCAATTTAGATTGAAAACAAGCGAAGTAATAAGTCAACAGCACATCCCCGGTTACCAATCCAGCGAGCCTGAACAAAGCATAACAAACGGATGACAGTCCACCGCAGAGGCCATCAATATGTGTATCCCAGCCAATATCGCAATCAATGTACAAGCCCAAAAACTTGACTGATTTTTCCTGTTTCAGGGATTTCTTATTTAATTTTATTAGGTAACTGTAATTTTACCGTATTAGATCTGGGCGTGAAGTTCATGAAGACAGTCTTATCTTCATTTAAACAAAGTTCATTTGAACTGAACCAACTGGAAAAATTACGCAGCATTTTCTTCACAGTTACGAGAGTTTCGTCAATACTATCACCGGCACACACATATGTCACATCATCAGCAAACAGGACCAAACTACCCTCCGTACAAATGGCAGGTAGGTCATTAATAAATATTAAGAAAAGTAGAGGTCCCAAGACAGAGCCTTGCGGAACTCCACGCTCGCTGTAAAGATAGCCCGATTTTTTGCCTTCCACCTCAACCACTTGACGACGGTCACAAAGATATGAAGAAAACCAACTGTAAATTACTCCTCGAAGGCCATAGTGATGCATTTTATTTAATAATAGTTCGTGATTAACTAAATCGAAGGCCTTGCTTAAATCCATAAAAACTCCAATTGCTTTCTTGGACAAATCCATTTCACAATACAGTTGGTTTAAAAAGTCTAACATTGCTGTGTTAGTCGAACGTTCTTTCTGAAAGCCATGTTGTTTCGGAGAAAGAATATTATATTTAATGAAAAAGTTGTAAACCCTGTTGAAGACTACACGTTCGAGTATTTTAGAAATGGAAGACAACAATGTAATGGGTCGATAGTTATGCACATACTCCCTATCTCCATTCTTGTATAAAGGAAGTACCTTACCAGTTTTAAAAATTGTAGGGAAAGTTCCTGTTGACAATGACTTGTTAATTAAAAAGGCCAAAGGCGTGACAATATTATCAGCACAAGCCTTTAGTGTACCACTCCAAACACCGTCAACGCCGCAACTATTTGAGGACTTCGAATTAATTATAATCAAGTAAATTTCTTCCGGTGTTACCGGCTCTACAAACATTGTAGGATGTAAGCTAGACTCGAATATGTTACCGTTGTTCTGACCACGATGTGTCAAATTCTTACTTAATGTAACAGGAATATTTACAAAATATTGATTAAATACATTAGCAATATCACAAGGTTCATAAAAAGTGCCCTCCTCAGATTGTATGTAATCAGGAGACGTTCTGGCATATGTAGCAACATTCCTGTTGATTATGCTCCAGATTTTTTTTGTTTTGTTAGGAGCCGAAGAAACTTGATTTGTAAAGTACAGTCGCTTAGCAGTTCTAATATTCGCTCTGTGTTCTCTCTTAAAGTTTTTATATGACTCCCAGTCTGCTGGAATTTGTGACTTAGTAGCTACACGAAACAAATATTTTAGGTTAGCACTCGATGTACGGATATCATTAGTAATCCACTGATTTTGGTTAGTCGAAATTGATTTATTTTTAATAGGAAAAGAAATATCAATATAAAATTTTAAAGTTTCGACAAACAACCCAAAGCCCTCATCAACACAATCGACGAAAAAGATCTCATTCCAACTCTCTCTGGATATACTAGCTACAAATGTGTCGTAATTTTGTTTGGAATAAGATCTCCCGCTTACAGGTGCGTTTACATTTAGTTTTCCCAAATTGTGCATCTTAGAAAATAATTGACCTGAATGGTCAGATAAACCATTATGAACCACTTCACAGACAGAATCGAGAGAGCAATTAGAACACATATAATCAATTTGTGTGGATGAATTAGGTGCAATTCTAGTGGGCTCATTAACTAAGTTTTCGAAGCCGTAGGAGGATAGTAGATTATTCAAATCAGACTTATGGTCTGAATCTTTTAATTGGTCAATATTAAAATCACCGCACACAACTACCTCGATATTAGCATCTATACATATCCTGTGAAGTACCTCACTAAGAGATTGAAAAAACAGCTCGACATCTGAATCTGGAGACCTGTATATATTCAGTAATTTAAATATATAATATAATATATGTAATAGCATCTAAAGTTATAAATACAGTTGATGCGGAAACAGTTGCTAAAACCATTGACGAGAATTTGCACAAAATGCTTCATTCGGACGACAGGTACAGGGAAAAAATACTTTTATTTGTTAGTGACAGTGCCGCATATATGTTAAAAACAGGCAGACTATTAAAGGAAACATATCCTTATATGCTGCATATTACTTGTGTAGCACATGCTCTCCACAGAATCTGTGAATATATCAGAGACAACTATCCGGAAGTTGATAGATTTGTATCGGCTTTTAAAAAAGTTTTCAGAAAAGCACCATCGAGAGTGGCCCTTTACAGAAAAAAACTTCCATCTTTGTCACTGCCACCTGCGCCAGTAATAACTAGATGGGGAACATGGCTGGAAGCTACTAGTTTTTATGCAGAGAATTTCGATAGTTTACAAAATTTCGTTACATGTTTAAATGACGATGCTCGAAGTATTTCTGAGTGCAAGGAACTAACACAAATCCAAATTTAAAAAATCAGCTATTATTCCTTCAGGAACACTTTGGAAATTTGCCTAAACTAATCACATATTTTGAAAATCGAAATCTCAAACTAAAAGATGGATTAACCATATTAGATGCGGCTATTAATAATTTCAAAAGTATTCCAAGTGACTTCGGATGTGGCCTTCGGCAAAAGTTAGACGCAGTTTTTAATAGAAATCCAGATTTAATAACATTGTGGCAATTGTGTATGGGGACAATGACACAAAATCAAACTGCTAAATACGCTGAAATAAAAGAATATTTCCAGTACGCACCTATAACCAGTTGCGATGTAGAAACGACGTTTTCTATCTACAAGGATGTACTTCATTCTAAAAGAACAAATCTTACAGAAGAGAACCTTGAGAAAGTATTGCTGGTGAATATTAATACTCCTTTACTCGACTTGAACAATAAAATCAACAAATAATAATGTATTTTGTATTTTATGAGTTGTTATTCAATTATATAAATAAAATTAAAACCTCTTTAAAAATACAACATTTCAATAGTGCGCCCATGAGCGATGAGTCATGGCTCGCTCGATTCCGCTCCCTAATCATAAGCAACATTATTTGTTAATAACCATTGCTTAATACCTGCTTTATTTCAACTAGAGTTAGGTACTTTATTTTCTAATGTTGAATGGTAGCTCGCATTGTCCATTATAATCATAGATTGTTTTTTCAAGTTTAGTATTAACTGATTTTCAACCAGGAAAGATATTTACATTGATTCATCTCTCCGTGATAATGACTTTTTTCGTTTTAGACGAAAATAACAAAGAAGCCCTGGAATGGAGCCATTTTTGTTACCTGCATGGAGAATAATATAACGAGTCCCATCTGTTGATTTCATAATTTCCTTTTTACCATTTTGCCATGCTCTGCATATGCTACCATTTTCTACCATTCCATAACACCTGTTCTAGGACTACCTTTCAGCCATCGAAAACCAATTTTCTTTAATATAATATTTAATGTTAAACCACATTTAAGTTCTTCTAATATAGTACGTTCAATGACGTGCTGCTTTTTTGATACATTTCATATATTGTATTACTTACATCTATTTCACTAGTTCTAGCAATTTCCATAACCGATTTTCTTCGTGGCCTCTTGTTTTAGGGCTAAGTATTGGCTGCTGGTTCTTGATACACTTCCCAATTGGACTTAATGGTCTTCCACTATTTCGTTCTTTGGTAAAATAGTCGATCAATGATGCGACTAGCATCGTGCTTTGCTTACATAAAGTTTTCGGCATTTTAATGCAGAAATATAATATGAAGATGCAAAATTAAATAATTAACAAAAACGACAAGTATAATGACAACATCGAATTTTACTCTCAATATTAAAAAAAAATTATATAATTTGTTAAAAAAAAACTATATAATGTGCTTCTGTTAAGTTAAACAATCCGATAATTACTAACACTTATAATATTAACAAAATAGTTCATTAAAAACAAAAATGTATGTTATTAATAGTTATTATTATTCATATAAATAAATTTTAAGTTTTGAGGTTGTCATGGATCGTTATAAGTACGTAATTGCTTGCGTGCATTAACAGACTCCCCGATTCCAGTATAGTACTTATACAATTCTCATAATATTGTTTTTAATGAGCTAATTACGAGTGAAATCTCTAAGCCTTTTTATGTGTGCGAATACTTTCTGGGACAACTGTACATATAAACTAATAAGCATATTACAACATGTTCTTTTAAAAATCACGACGTATCTCAATCAACGTTGTTTTTGATTTTATAGTTAGAAAGTGGTCAGTTGTGTTGGTCATGTCTCCGATATGTAAAATACTTTTTATGTTCTCTTTTTAATCGGAGAAATTAATAGCATGCGACACTCTTCCTGGTAGCCGAAAATAATTTCTAAATAAACATAATCCACTTAAAAGTACGTGTCATTCCGAAAACTGAAAGTAAGTTATTGAATGACCCTTTCAGCGCAAGGTCTACAATCTAAATTTTTAGATTTGTTCCTATATTGAGTTACATATTTACAAGTTTCACTAATTCTTACGAAAAAACTTTCCATTTCTATTGTCTAGAACTATTTAAAAGTGATTGAGTAGGAATTTGATTTATTATCGTGGCAAAAGTTAAGGCAACAAAATATTAGAAAGCAGGTAAATATTAAAGCGAATTATACATTGGTGAAACGTAAAGAAACGACCACCGCAAACGTCGAATTTATCAGTTAAGATGTGCAAATCTGTCTCCTTCTGCATAAGAACAATATCCTAATGAGTTACAATGTTTTATCACAAGTATTATGAACATTTGTTTATGGTTTGTTAAGGCAAAACTCTCCTATTTAAAATAAACACAAATTTAATTGGCAACTGTTTCTTTTTTAATTTTCATTTTTATTCTTTATTCTCAAAATTTGAAACTAAAGAATAAAAACAGCAATATGCTAAATAATTTCTAATTAAAATAATCAACTTTTAAATAAATACGAGGGGTAGTTTTTATATTCCCGGGCTAGACATGAAAATAATTCGAACAGCAATAAAAATTTATTTTTCAAAATAGCCCCCTTGCTTTTGGATGCAATTACATCGTTTTAATAAAATCTCTAATGCTGTCTGCAAAATATCTTTCAACAGCCACTATAAGTTTGTCATCGTCCATAAATTTTGTTGGTTGGTTTGATGGTCTATTTCTGTGAAGCCACATTCGGTAACGGCAAGTTTTGCAAGTCATGATTTGTTGACTGGTGCATTATCGTGAGGCAACAGAATCACCTTGCTTCAGTTTTCCGCGCCTTTTCATTTTCCAAAACAAAACGTAGAAAAGTTATTTACGATACAAGTGTTAAAAGTGCGATTTTATTTCACGAGTAAAAGTTTGCGGCACGAGCATTAGCGAGTGTCGCAATTTACGAGTAAAATAAAATAGCATTTTTAATACGTGTATCGTACAATATTTTTTCTACAAACACAATTTGGAATATGTGAATGACATGTGCGGGCCGAAATTTGCCAATTTTCCAAAACTAACGTAAAGAAGACACTAAAATAAGACTATTTCTCTATTGCACTTTCTCTGGAAAAGCCCGAGAAAGCCACAATTTTAAAAAATTTGAATATACCTTGTAGGTTAGGGTCAGACTAAATACAGTCACATTTTGTTCAAGTTTCCATAAAAACACCATTTTACAACAAATTCATCAACTGTAGTCGATGTAAATCATATTATTTATGTAAATATAAACATTTAAAGCTTAATTATGTGTTTTTAAAACGAAAATATTTGACGTTTTATCGTCACGAACAACAGAATTAAATGTGCTAATTTCTATAGATGCATTTGTACTAGTATAGAAAAGTACTACTAATACGGTTATTTACAATCGCTTTAAATCGTACGTTCAGTTTGTTTTAAACTTTTCATTATACAAATGCCAGTTTACACATTTATCTATTGTAATATCGATCAGTGTACACTTGATTCAAAAGTCATCACTTCAGTTTTCTAATATCAATTAACCACTTGCTAGTATTGAAACATGAAAGTAGATTAGTTAAATAACACTAGAGACATAATTATCACACTGTTTATTAAGGTAATTTTAAGTACAACAAATATTTTGTAGTGCAGTTATTGAAATTATAAACATTCTTTGTGATTATTTAACATTAAAGTACTTATGTAGAGTCTAATAATGAAGTAACTTTTTAAATTAATATATTATTTAAAATCAATACTTTATAATGAACTAGTTTTCTGCAAGTAATAGCAAAACAAATGCATAAACAAAGAAAAGAATACAAATTAAATTTAGAAATATGTAAGTTCATTGTACATACAATATAGAGTACTCAAATAAGAAAAAATATATTTTTGAAGACTAGATCTTTTTTTTATAATTTCAGATAAACTTTATTATTATTTAAGGTATGGATGTAGTTACTTAAAAAATAGGAGATCCAAAACGTACAAATTAAAAAAAAAACTATAAAGTAATTGATAAATACAGAAATTATTTAAGATACGAAGAAACTTAATAATTTAGATATTTGCAGCGTATAAACTAGAAAACATTGAACAATATACCATGAAGGCAATAAATACAATGTTTATTACATGTGTCTTGCTTTAATAATATCCCTTAGGTGATGTATTAGTCTTGCATAATACTCTCCTGTTACCGTACTACCCTTACGTAGATAATCAATCATTAGTATTCCTTGACAATCCCAAAAAATCGTTGCCAATATTTTTCCTGCAGAAGGGGTGACTTTAAAATTTTTGGTAGGGCTAGAACCCTTACCATGCCACTGCGCTGATTCTTGTTTTGATTCAGACGAGTCGATTGATAATTAAACATGGTTCGTCACCACAAGGCGCCAAAAATTGTTCACACGTCTCCATCCGCACACGCATTTGGAATGGCGAAAGCATTCGCGGAATTCATCTGGCACTAACTTTTGTCATTCCAAGGTATTCGTGTAGAATTCTGTAAACCGTGCTTTCTGAAACTCCTAATGAAACTGTTAATTGTCGCTTCTTTAACGTTGCATCCTGTAGTACCAAACACTTGTTTTTTTCCAATAACATCGGCGGTGATCACGTCAACAGGCCGACCTGGACGGGAATCATCATCCAGTGATTCTCGGCCATGTTTAAACAACTTTTACCATTCGCAAACAGTCGGCATTGAAGGACAATCATCCCCGTATGCAGCCAACATTTCTTCACGAATAATTTTTTGAGATTTTCCTTGTTTTGTCAAGAATTTTATAACTGCTCGATATCCAAGTTTGTGCATTTTGATACCTGACAACACAAACTGACAGATATTAAAACTAATACTGCTGTAATTGTTTTGTAAATTGTCAAAATCGTTACCAAGACATGTATGAAAATAAAATACTATAATCAAAAAATATATTAAAATTGAAAATGTCTAGTTCCAGAATATAAAAACGAACGCTCGTATTTCAAAACATTTTGAAATTAGAGCTTCGACTCCATCTTAAAAAACACCCTCTATATTATTTATTATAGTAAATTGAAGACGGAAAACCGGAAATTTAAAGTAAATGCCATCAATGGATGTCCGAACATTCTTAGGTGTAGCAGGGACAACTCCAATCACGGCGGATTTAACGGTATTCTAGCAGTACCATGACACCTTGTAGTTTCATATTTAAAATAAATTCATAACAATTATGTAAGGCTATATAAATTCTAATTTATGATAGGAAGAGTTTACACTTTGAGCTATTAACAGTCAATATATACTTAACATGAATTAATATATATGCTTATGTTTTAATTGCTTTAAGATACGGATTTGTTTGTTTTTACTGTACAACAAATATTGAATTTAATATATTTTTTTTTTAATTTCAGTGTACATAGTTCCTTTACTTACGAGATATGTATATTGTTGTCGTAATATATTAAAAAATTCAGATGAAAAATATTATCATATGAGAATGTGTGAATTAACGTTAAATTTTATAAGAAAAGTTGCATATTTTTTATAAAGTGTATCTAAAGGTCACACTTTAGGGGGGAATAATTAATTGGCACAGAATTCCGGTGTCACTAGCATCCTATTATGTGATTTCTCCTCCTGCTTATGGGAAATATTATTACTATTGTTAAACGATGAAGCACGGCTGCCAACAGTGAAGTATTTAATGGTTTGATCTGAAAATTGAATCCGAAAATGTTAACAGTGTGAACAGGTATATTCCCGAGTAAAATTACCTCATATTTGGTTAAAATCACATCTAACTATTTAAAAAGTAAAAAGATCACATACACGGCGTAAAAAAAAATTTGGAGAACACTTTTTTCAAAACTTGTAACATTTTAAATAAGAGGTCAAGGAAAATCAAATTTGGTATACTTCAACGGCAAATATTTAACTAAATAAAATTACAAAAACAATTTGACAACTCTTAGTTACTTCTAAATTACACTCAAAAATGTAAGTTAATAACGCAAAAGAAAATGGAAACAACTGTCATAGTATCGATGAGAGGAGGGTTTTCTGTGGATTGGTGAGGTTTAATACCGTGTATGCCCTCCACGAGCACGAATCACTTCCTCACACCTGCATGGCACGCTTCGCACTAGTCTGCGAAGATATTCTTGAGGTATGCTTTACCATTCCTCAATCAGGGCTTGTGTCAGTCAGTTCCTGTATGGTTAGTGTTGGATTAGGGCGCTTGCGAACACGTCCGTCAATCAGATCCCTCACGTGTTCAATAGGATTCAGATCAGGACTTAACGCTGGCCATTCCATGAGCTGGATTCCACGTTCTTGTTAACAATTTCTGGTGATGCCGGCAGGATGTGGCTTTGCATTGTCCTACATTAGGATGAAATTTTGACCGACGCCATATGCAGCAGGCACCACATGGTCCACCCAGACATTTTCGAAGTAATTTATTGCGATTTCGACCTTGTGCAGCTCTTCTGACATATTGGCCAGTCTCCCGAAACCGATTCCATAAACGCTGAATAACAGAAGGGGAAACTCCAAGGTCTCTGCTAACATGTCGAATAGAGTGGCCGTGCTGAATAAAGGGGTCAATTCAAAGCAAACTTGAAAGTTTTCCATTTTGTTTTGCGTTATTAATTTACATGTTTAGGAGTAAGTTAGAAGTAACTTAGAGTTGTAAAATTGTTTTAGTATTTCTTTAAAGTTAAGTGAAATATATGCCGTTGAAACATACCAAATTTGATTTGCTTAGAACAACTATTTAAAAAGTTACAGGTTTCGAAAAAAGTGTTCCCCTAATTTTTTTGAGCAGTGTATATTAAAGGAGAAAGCATTGATGTAAGTACAGATGTTCTACAGAGCCACAGCATACTCAGCAATAGGCCCACTACTTGGTGACCCCTTTGACATTCTTGTGCGAGTTTTATTTTTTAGGACGACTGCGTATACAGCTGCGAACAGAGGGGAAATGAATAAACAAAGATTCGTGTAACTGTACCAGAGAACTGGACCAAACGGACTGCAGCTGTGCGACAGCGCATTATGCCACGGATATGTATTTTACGAAGGAGATAGAAACACAATTTTTGAAGGACTGAAATTACTGCTCTTCTTAGTATACTGTGACAGGGATAAATAGTTGAGTTAACACTTTCAAGGTCTTGTAAGAAGGATATTAAGCATACAATTCACAGAAGAGGACACGACTACTGCCTTTGAGGATAACCCCACTCTAATAGTGTCAGCAGCAGATGCAACTATACTAGTTAGAAATCTTTGTATATATTCGCAGAATAAGTAAATGGATTATATGGCAATCCATAAAATACTGTAACGTTTTCGGGTTCGCAATAAACAACTCGTGCAATTTATTTATTTAAAACAGTCTATATATTCACACACGTAAAATTAATTACAATATAAAAATATAAAACAAATGTATCGCACTTAAAATTACTATTAATAAATTAAAATTAACACAGGTATTTATTTACTACTACTATTTATATGACAAGGTAATGTTTATGTCTTTATTGCACTATAAAAACTGCACCGCTCACTATTTATGTTTATGTTTACTCTTCGACTACCACTCAATGAACTATTTATTTATTTCTTATATTTATTTTTACTTTGGTCTGTTTCGCGCGATGACTACTTAAGGACTTTCTTATTCCGGAATTGACTCATCCATCGGTTCAACTGCTTTTATATACGTATCCGAAACATCTGGAACACACCAGAAAAACGCTGGTGTCCTTCTTGATAGGCCTGAAAGCATTCGAGAGACAGTCGAGACTCTTCGTCGCCCACACATTATACACATGTGGACGATTTATTGCTTTACAACTTGTTTACCAGTCGCGCCGAATATTTGCCTTTCTTTTGTCGTCGCCCGGTTGTCTGCTTCTCTGTGGGCTTGTTTCACTACAATACTAAAACAAAATCATCAAAGCTAGTTTTATATTCACGATTACATTTCGATGGCAAAGCAGTATTTTCCGTTTATGTCAAACAAAGTGTGTAAGCGAAAAGAAGTGAATGCAATAGTGAGAAGGTCTAGTGGAAATAGTTGCTATTATATACTGAAAGAAGGGGGTTATTTAAAACAATAAAATATATTTCTTAAGTGTGGCGTTTACCAACAAATAGAAACTTATGCAACTTATTACTCGCGGGACGGGTAGACGCAAGGGGGTGTAAGTAGGTGGAGGTTGACGATATTCGGTTCTGTCACAGCGCTTCGGTTTTATTCACAAATTCTGTCATAGATAAAGAAATACTATAAATAGGAAACATAATGTATAAAGAATGAGTACTTACGGAACTGTAGATGTTGTTGATGTTTTATAATAAACCAATTTTCGCTTGCCCATAACTGTTATATTATTATACACTCAAATATTATAGGTATATGTGACATTTAAATGCGAGTGACAGTTTGTAATTAAACTGTCACTCGCATTTAAGTCTGCAATAGCCGACCGATTCCGATAGATTTTCGTCTTCGCTAGGACCGGTAGAGATACCGTAAAGTGGGGATAGACGACGCGAAAAACCTCGCGTAAAATGTGTGTGACAATGTTTACTGTTTAATGTTTTTTATCTTTAAAAATAATTATATAAATTTGATTTTTTTTTATATCGTACATCAAATGTGCAGCTCGCGCGTAGAGGTCGTTTTTTTTCTTTTGTGTACCAGCCTTAGTTAGTAGACATTAATCAAATTCATGCATTTTTGTGGTTATTTCTAAAACACATAACTTTCTTAAGAAAATAAATTAGTACAAAAACTGACCTTGACATTATAAATTTATGCCTTTTGCATCACTAATCCCAAATTTGAGATTCTAAAATTACAAAATGAGAAAAAAAACGCGAAACGGCGATGCCTTAATTTTCGATAGGTAAACGCCCCTCTTAAGTATATTTATCTACTCTCACTCTCCGACGATAGCGTATCACACAAAAATGGACGGAAATTTGACAGTCACATTAATACAAATTATAAACTTAAGTTAAAATAAACATCTCTTGTTTCAACACTTACTTGCCCCTCGATTTTTCTGAACCCCTATTATAAATCGTGGTATAAACAAGTAAATATAATTGACACATTTGACATTTTTTAGAAGACATTTGAGTGGACATGACAAAATGGCAATTTAATATTAGTAAAAAGAGTGACCTCCAACTGCTTTTTGAAAAATATTGAGAAAATTGTGAAAATTCTTGAATGATATTTATTTATTTGTTTCCGTTTGTTTTCTAACCACATGCTTTTCGCGTAGTGTCTTCAAGTACGTTCTAGCCTAAAAGTTAATGCAATTAAATCAGATATTCAATATAGAGGAAATAAAAGAAGAAACAATAGCAAATTCATGATAAAAAATACATCATTGTAGCAGATTTCATCTACATTGAGAACTGGCTAACTTTTGACTACGACTACAAATCATGCTTAATTTGAAATAACATCTGCATAAGAGTTCTTAAGAAATTCGGATCGCACATACATAGGTATAAGAAATTTAGCTGTTTTCTTTTGAAAAGTGCCATAAAAATGATGTATGATGAAGTTGGAATTGAATTTTAAACGAAATAATCATCTAATTGCGGGTATCGGACATTCCTGCTTCTCCAGTTCCTTGAAACAATTCAAGATGCCACACGATGGTTCAGACTCACGTGTTCGCGACGGAAATTCTCTACACATCAGGTACCATGCATTGCATAAGCTTTGTAACATTTGTAAGGTTGGTAATAGCGATTATAGCGATGATATTCGCTGATGGACACTAAAAGCGTATGCCAATTTTGATATATGACTCAGTATAGTAATCACAAAGTAGTTTATATAATGCATTATTATCCAAAGCGTGTTCAAATTGTTTTAATATTTTTTATAAAGCTTCATTATTTAAATAATCATTTGCTACAAATATACATAAGTAAATTCAAAAAATTAGACTCATTGCCGTTATTAGGTCCAACATATATTACAACTTAGTAGTTACACTTTTTTTCAGGTGTTGCATTTTCCCATGATTTATTTTACTTAATTGGAAGTAACTGAAAGCAATCTACTTTTGCTTTTGTTCGACGTGACTTTAAAAATGTCACGATTACGGAGAGAACGTCAGCGTATGTACGTGTTGATTTTAAGGCGAATGGCGTGTGAATATTACTACATTGTAGGGTAATCTTAACAGTAACTGGATTGAATAATTTATGAATTTGTTGCCGTGTATTTTAACGGTATGATATGCGCGTGTGTAAGTAAGTAAGAAAAGGACAAAATGTGAAAGTAATAATTATTATAAATATAGAACAAGGAGCAATATTAATGAATAATAATTTATTTTTATCTCCGTAATAAATTCTATCAGTAGTTTATTACAAAGCATGTTTAAACTTGTCTGTAAATATTAATATGTGTATATAAATTGTATTGGTACCAAAGCTGACCATATTTTAATGTTAAGGTACAGCTTTGTCCAATCATTGTTAAGTAGTGTGATGATGAAAATCGTCGACCTCGAGATTTTTACAGATATCAATTAAAAAACAACGACCATAGAGAAGCGACAGTATTGTCGGATCCTTTGATATTTCGTGTACCACTTTCGCCTCGCCCTATTTCAGTGATAGACAACCACCAAAGTACACTAAGAAAACGTATTTATATTTACACTGAGATAACGTTTCTCCTACAATACATAGGCAAATGTTAAAGAACACAAAACGAACTGTTGTAATAATTTTAAATTTGAATTAGTTAGAATTATAAAATGTATTATATTTCTACACCTGAAGTGTTTTTTATGTACTTATATATACGAAGAATAGAGGTATTGTGGTCCTTTTTACTTTCTTATACGTAGTATAAGGAAGTATTGTGATGATGAAAATTTTCGACCTCGAGATTTTTGCAGATGTCCACGTTTTGAGGTCCCCTGATACCAAAAAAGTGGTTTTTAAAAAATGTCTCTCTCTCTCTCTCTCTCTCTCTCTCTCTCTCTCTCTCTCTCTCTCTCTCTCTCTCTCTCTCTCTCTCTGTGTGTGTGTGTGTGTGTGTGTGTGTGTGTGACCACGATAGCGGTCAAACCGCTGTAGATATCAATTCCAAATTTTGTATTTACGAATATAATCTCCCTCTTGAGAACTGATTAGATTTTGAGCAAAATCGGCAGACCGGAAGTAGTAGTTTTGCAAATATTTCGTCAATTACTAAGTTTAAACAAATTTATAAAGAATTCAAATGTACTCAAAATTAAATTCGAGAAAAATTGTTTTAATAAAGTTTTTCGAAATTCCTACCGGAAGTAGGTCTTTTACTCTTATCGAAAATCAGTTTTTTGCGAATATCTCGCAAGTCATGCTTTCTAGGCAGGTACATTACGAGTATAAAAGTATTTAGAACATACTTTTAAATATCTTTTGTATAAAAAAAATTTCAAAATTCAGACCGGAAGTACCACTTTTACTCTTATCGAATAGCGATTTTTTGCAAATATGTCGTAAATTATGCATTCTATATATATTTATGAAGAGTACAAAAGTATTTAGAGTTGGATTTGGAATATTTTTTGTATATATCAAATTTCAAAATTCGGACCGGAAGTAGCACTTTTACTCTTAGCGAGGAGCACTTTTGATAATATCTTGCAAAGTATGCATTCTATAGCAATTTATTAAGCGAATGAAAGTACCTAGAATAGGATTTTGAATAAGTTTTGTATAAAAATTTTTTTAAAATTGTATAGTTTGAAACGCTCATACGTATAAGAAAGTCGTGTGGTGGCCACACCTCATTTTTTAAACTCAAAAATGTACTTAGTGTTGTGAGTTTGTTTATGAAACATACCGTGCCTTCAACATCTTATCCCTTATGGACAACTCCCCAAAAAATCAATAGCAAAGCTCTCTTAAGAAGTTCAGTTGTCAGTGGGAACATGTCATACTATTTTAAACAAGAAAATGGGTGTGTTTAAAACCACACAGCATAAGTGTAAACTTCATCAAGACGAGGTTAATAATACGAAATACACGCGTATAATATTCAGTAACGTATTAAATAAAACGTATTCGCACATTTATTACATTTACACATGTACACACGCGTATAATATTCAGTAACGTATTATACGACTGATGCGTCATGCTCTCCCATGTAACGGTCGGTTGGACGTATGTATATATATAAATAGACGATATGAATACTCGTTTACGATCCCCGCGCTTAGTCTAATGGTTAAGTGCCGGCCTCTCACCCAGGTGGCTCCGGTTCACATCTGCTCTGGGACATGAATTTATTTATTCATTTAAATTTCAATTTAATTGAAATTAAATTTCAATTTAATTGAAATTAAATACCTCTATATGATATATTTATCTTGTTCCCTTAGTCGACTCGAGCCGACATTACCCCAACGAGCGTTACATATCCGGGCTTGACGGTCAGTCTTGTTCAGTGCCTACAATCAGCGCAACGCGCCCAAAGAAGTTTACACTTCAAAAAAGGAATTAAAGTTGTTTGTATATAAAATTCAAGCAATTTTGGAACTCAAACAGGTAGATTTTGATTCGAGAACACAGTACTGTCATAGTTTTTGAATAACATAATAATGACATTCTCGATAAATGGTTCTTTTCGGATGAGGCTTGGTTCCATCTTTCAGGATATTTGAACAAGAAAAATATGAGAATTTGGTCTGCAGAAAATCCTCATGAATTGGTGCTAACAGTTTCAAGAAGACGAATTATTGGGCCTATATTTTTTAATGAAACCTTAACAGCTGGAAGATATCGAAATGAATTATTACAGCCTTTTATTAATGAACTTCATGATGTTGAACTTACGCAAGGATATTTCCAGCAAGATCCATGCACCAGCGCATAAATCTCAAGAAACAGTAGCCTTTTTGCAACAATTTTTCGATGCAAGAATTATTAATTTTCCTCCAAGATGACCGGATCTGACAATTGTAGACTATTTTATTTTTCCATATTTAAAGAATACCATTTTCAAGACTATTACACAATCGAAGAGCTTCGTAATACTATTATGAATTCTGGTGCTTACATAACCCAAGAAATCCTAATAAATGGCATTGAAAGCATGAACGGTAAAGTTCAACTTTGTCTTCAAAATAATGGTCACCACTTCAAACATCTGCTTTGTATTACTTTCTTTTAATTTTGACTATTGTAATAAAAATTTAATCAAAACACCAATTATTACACACATTTACATGACATAACCAAACCTTCAAAATTATGCATTTGTGTGTTTATCACCAACCATTAAAAAAAGCATGGCCGTCTCTAACGAGAAAAGTATTTGAAGGCACGTTATTCGGTGATATCTTTCAAATCATGTGGTATTCTTCTGTAGATGATCCGAAATTCTTAATAGTTTTAATTACACTCTATTTATTACAAACAATATCATCCATTATATAAATTTGCAATACCATCAAAAACAAATGAGAGTAACAATTTCTTGCTTTTGCTGCAAAATTAACAGAATGCTACGTAATACGTTAACTCCTTGTCTGTATATGCAAAAAGTTTATTTTGATCCTTACTACAAAACATCTCGTCTTCTTCCTTTTATCATACAGTGTCTAGAAAAAACTTGAATGAAATATAGGAGCAGCAATTATACTTCCAACAGATGGAGCTGGGCCACATTACTGCTTAGAAGTGAGGAATTCTTTGGATACTGTTTTTCCAGGACATTGGATAGGACGTAGAGGCTCTATTGAATGGCCAGCTCGCTCCACCTATTTATCTCCCCTAGATTTATTTTTGTGGGGACATTTGAAGTTTGTTGTTTAGAAGACACGGCCACAATCAACAGCTGATTTACGTAATAGAATAATAGAGGAATGACGTAATTTAAGGTCATAAGTGTTCGAAAATGTTCGCAATGCATTTGAAAATAGATTTTATTTATGTGTAAATGTAAGCGGTGAACAATTTGAGCGTTTAATTTAACGAAAATGTTGTGAATATACGAGTATCTTATTTCAAATAAAATATTGTTATAGAAAAATACAAGGTTCGTCAGTGAAGGGAAAATTTAAAAACTCTGTAATTTATTTGACGTTTGGGCGAGGGCGCTAAGTTAATGATAAATTGTCAATCATTCAACGCCATTTAGTAAACATGAAACAGTGGTGCTCATCGTGCTTTCTGTGTTAAATCGTTTTATAAAAATCGTGACTCCGCGACAACTATGAGATTATTTCGAAATCAGTACAATATTCCGCGTCATGGGCGGATTCCGTCATTCACGCAATTAATTTGTGTGTACAAAAGTTTGAAGAAACTGGATCTACTATAAATTTAAAACATAAAGGAGCAGCTAAAAATGTTAGAACGCCAAAAAATGTTGATAGAATTCGAACTGCCATAACACGTAGTCCAAAACGTTCTGCGATTAGATATGCATTAGCATTGAATATCAGTGAATCGTCGATGCGTCGAATCTTACATAAGGACTTAATTTTTCACTCCTATAAAGTTCAAGTTGTCCAAGAATTAAAAGAAGCTGATTTGGCTAATCGCATGAATTTTTGTCAAGAAATGTTGCAGCGTTAGGATAACGAAGAAAACTTAATTCACAATAAGTTTATGCCAGATGAAGCCCATTTTCATCTTAGCGGCTATGTAAATAAACAGTATATAGCCGATACTGGTGCACTGAAAACCCGATTCAGTTACATGAGAAACCCTTGCATAGTTCTAAGGTGACAGTATGATGCGCTCTTTCAACATCTGGCATTAATGGACCATTCTTTTTTTGATGATCGATGACATGTCACAACCGTTACTGCAGTTCGTTAGACAAATATTGTCATAACTAGGGCGCGGACATGACCGGTTTAAACTTCGAAGAAGTTACAACAGAGCAAATAAATAATGTAAACAACACACGCTTACTGAATAGCACTAATTCATATGGTGAACTGCAACATCTGTTTACGCCCGAGAAGTGCCCGAGAATGAGAGCAAAAAATGCCCATAAAATAAGGAATTTATGAGTGAAATCCGTTTTTCATCGGCGTAGATGGGAACGTGAGGGGTTTTTAAAATTTATACTCCATAGTATGTTTAATACCGGTTTATTGAATCGACTCTCCCAATTATTTAGACGTAAGTGTGCACTGGATTTCGTTTAGTTTCAATAACATACGCGTACATTTTTAGTTATCATTTAGTTAGATCTAGAACGTTGCTTATGTTACTTTTTCTGATATGAAAATGAATTGTCAGTGATACAACATTTCAATTGTGCGCCCATGGGCGATGAGTCATCAACCGTTCGTGTGCGCGCCCTAGTCATAACATTTTTGAGGCAAGAACTGGTTTGGTTTCCAGAAATTACGTAGTTCCAGCAAGACGGCGCGGCGCTACCAGTCATACTGCTCGTATGTCTATTGCTGCTTTAAGGGAACTCTTTCCGAACCATATCATATCCAAAAATGGACACATTGTTTGGCCAGATAGATCGCCGGATTTGTTCACATGCGACTTTTTTCTTTGGGGTTGGCTCAAGAGCAAGCTGTACTTTGAGCGACCGCAAACGTTAGAGGAACGAAAGCTAAAAATTCAAGAGGAAGTCGCACATATTACACCGGAAATGTTATGGCGAGCAATTGAAAATTTTCGAATAAGACTGCTTTGACCGTAATGGTGCCCACCTACCTGTCAAGTATTGTTTTTAAAAAATAAAATGGCAGGTCTAACTTAACAGAAAGTCTAAAAACATTAAGGGGATATTAAAGCGTTCGAGAAAGCAAGATATCGAATTTATCAGTTTTTTTTACTATTGTTCAAGATAGAAATGTGAAATTTTCTGTACAACTCCAATATAGATATGAGTACACGGAAAGGTTGTCAGATTATGTAATTTTTTATCACAACCATCTATTTTTTTTATTCCAAATTAGAGTAAAATGTACGTGTGTTTCTCGGTCAAAATCTGAAATAATTAAATGAAATTGATCAAAATGGATGTAATTCCCGTGTAGACCAATGTTTTCTTGTGAGATATAGCGTTCTGAATTGCGGAAAAAAGTTTAATTAGAGTAATTAAATTAAGAAATTCCGGAATGGTGCGGTACTGAATTACTATTTATATGTACCTTTGATATGATAGATTTTTTAATAATATTAATTCTTTTGTCCTGAAATAGTCAACATGATTTGGTAGTCATATGCAGTTTGCAATATATGTTGGCTGCTAAAATAATTAGAGTTTAATATCGACTTTTTAGTATCGTGTTATATAACATTTACTTCAGTGCTAAAATAATAAATATGTATCTACAATTAGAATGCTTAATACAAATTTTCAAAATTTCTGTTAAATGTTAACCCAATGTTTTCATGAAAAATTACACAAGGTACTTTCCCATATTGTTCAAATTTGTAATGCACAAAAATCTACGCTCTACCGCTCTATTTATTTTGGGCTTATTTCGTTTATTCGTACGTACTTCCTAATACACATAGAAACCGCAAATATATACCCGTTTCACCTTAATCATTCATAGACGCAAAATCCATGTCATTCGTGATCAATCTTGGGGAAATGTATTGTCCCCAGTTACAAATTAGTATCTAATAATATTATAATAACACGTTATTTGTTGTATACAGACATACATACCTACATATTTGATATTTAAGCAATATGGGTGGGAGTTGCTCTAGTATGATCAAGGTCGACATACCGTAAGGCGTTCATAGGACCGTTTCTGGTACTATATCGGTAACAATTAAAACAGCTTCCGCCTTCAAGGTTTAATTGTTAGGTGCACGAAATGCTTTATGCAAATAACAATTATCATTTTCGAAATATGCTAATTATAACATATAGCGTCAACGAAAAGTTTGACGCATAACGCTTTTACATTTTAGAATGGTGTATTTTGTATATTAAAAACGGACTTTTGATTAGATAGATAGATAGAAAGTTTATTCGTTCCTAAAGATACAAATGTACATGGAAGAAGTCAAAACAAATACAAAACATACAATATAGGTAATTATAAAAGTAAGTACAAAATAAGTAACCAGAGAATACACAGAAAATAATCCGAGAAAAGTTTTGTATTCTACGATTGAATATAAGTCTTTATTGTCATTAATCATGAACATGAACATGATATAGACATATAGCAATAAGATCATATACAATTTTAACAGGTACACATATGTAAATATATGGATAATCAATCTAAATAATAATTACCAATTTGTACGGCTATAAATTATAAGTAATTATTATACTTTACAACTTCAGGAAATTAATCAGTAAACCCCTAACTAAGGTTATTGTATACATCAGATTGTGGAGCATAACCGTGTTAATAAATCCACTCTTATTCGGAAATATCAATGCACGGGTAGTATACAAACTCTACCCGGTCTAAGTCGTACAATGAGAAAAATGTAAATATATACAGGCTGTCCCAGATAGTGTGCTCACCATTGGGATCTCGTGAACGGTAAGAGATAGAGAGTTGGTTAAATGAGACAAAATGTACGTGACACCTGAGTTTATTTTTTTAAGCAAAAAAACTTTTTAAAAAATGAACGATACGTGCGCTATAGGGGAAAAACTAAAAATCGGCAATTTTAATTTCGTCGTTTAACTTATTTCATGTAAAATATACCGAAATACTATTTTGACATTATGAAGGTACTTTTTTACGCAGAATTCAAATTTGGTATTGCAACCTCTGAAGCTTATATACGTTTCGAGATTTTTATACAAACTTTCTTATTTTAAATACAAATCGTAGGCGGCTTTGACTGCATCAAAAAGAGCATAATTTGCTGATTTCAATGATGTATAACACTTTGGGTTTATTTGTAGAAATAACAAAGTTATAATGATAGTTGTGCAATTTTTGGTATCCTTATGAATGCATAGGCTATACATTAGAGGCAGCATTGAATTATTAAGACAATAAGTAGTATCTGTCAGATTTATTTACAAGCAAGTTACGTATCCGTTTATTTTTGTGTTATTTAGTCTGCTATTTTGTTCGTTTATTTAAAAATCACCGCATTTGTTGTTTTGGTTCGTTTTATTACTTGTTTATTGTTGTTCACGTTATGGAGAAATTTAATAATGAAGAGAAATATGATATGCTTCAAAGTTACATATTGGCTCACAAAAATTCAAGGAATGCAGCTAATCATTATTTGGAGTTGTACCCAGATCGCCGGCAACCACACGAAACTTTATTTCGAAGATTAGAAGTAAATCTAAAAACATACGGTGCCTTTAGTAAACCGAAAAGAAATAGAAAAAGATTAGATGAGGAAACCCAAGTTATTGTATTAAATCAGGTGCGTGAAAATCCAAAAGTTTCCACAAGAGAAATAGAAAACAACACCGGAATCCCTAGAACATCAGCCCATAGAATATTAAAAAAGCATCGATATCATCCTTACAAAGTCCACATTAGCCAAGGACTCCAACCAGGAGACGCAGAGAGGCGGACTAGTTTCTGTCATTGGTACATTAATCAGAATAACAACAATGTTACATTTCTGTTTAATGTGTTGTGGTCAGATGAATCTCGATTTACGAACAATGGGTTATTTAACAGAAATAATATTCACTATTGGGGGACAGAAAATCCCCATGCTCTACATGAAGCTCGACATCAAGAACGTTTTGGGTTCAATGTGTGGTGCGGTATTATCGGCAGAAGAATAGTTGGACCTATTATCTTCAATAACAATTTAACGAGTGAACGCTATTTGAACTTACTTCAAGGTGAAATAGAAGATCTTCTAGACGATATTCCGCTTAATCTAACTGCGAATATGTATTTCCAACAGGATGGGGCACAATGCTCATATTATTATGAATTACCTAAATAATAGATTTGGTAATCGGTGGATTGGTAATCGAGGACCCATTTCATGGCCTGCACGTTCCCCAGACTTAACCGCAATGGATTTTTTCCTTTGGGGTTACATAAAAAATAAGGTGTATAAAACACAATTTAATAATGTGGAGGAACTGCAAGCTTGTGTTTTAAGAGAGTTTCATCGGATAAATGGACGTATTTTAGAAAAAGTGATTAATTCCACACTAAGAAGAGCTCAGTTATGTATCAATAACAATGGAGGACTTTTTGAGCATTTAATGTAATTTATCTATTTACTAGTAGTAAATAAATAGTTAGGTATGTGAAGTTAGTGTTTTATTTACTTTTCAGTCATTTTTGTATTTTGTTTCCAGGAATAGGTAAGTATAAAACAAAAAAATATGCTAATTATTCTTGTAACTTTGTTATTTCTACAAATAAACCCAAAGTGTTATATATCATTGAAATCAGCAAATTATGCTCTTTTTGATACAGTCAAAGCCGCCTACGATTTGTATTTAAAATAAGAAAGTTTGTATAAAAATCTCGAAACGTATAAAAGCTTCAGAGGTTGCAATACCAAATTTGAATTCTGCGTAAAAAAGTACCTTCATAATGTCAAAATAGTATTTCGGTATCTTTTACATGAAATAAGTTAAACGACGAAATTAAAATTGCCGATTTTTAGTTTTTCCCCTATAGCGCACGTATCGTTCATTTTTTTAAAAGTTTTTTATTTAAAAAAGTAAACCCAGGTGTCACGTACATTTTGTCTCATTTAACCAACTCTCTATCTCTTACCGTTTACGAGATCCCAATGGTGAGCACACTATCTGGGACACCCTGTATATATATATATTCAAACAACACATTCTTTAAAAAAGCTTTCTGTTTTATTTGAAATTTATTAGTTGAATAAAATAATAAATCAGTTGATTCAAATAAGAATGGTTTTGCTCAACATATTCTATTTTCATATATTTGACATATTAAAAGTATTTCAGGTGAATAAATAATCTGTCAATTTAAATTTCTCCGTACGTTTGAATCAACACGTTTTTGTTTTAACCTTAGAAATTCTAAAACTCCCTTGATTGAACGATCTTAGAATATTGTACTAGGGCGGCGCCGGCGCGCACAAAATATCCAGATTGAAACAGATGTACTCAAGAGCATCGAGGAAAAGAACACATTCCAGTCTCCTTTTTGCTGGTTTAATAAATTATAATGCGAAAAAGGGATACCTACAATGTACGGTATCTTACGAGGTTTGTTAGACTGTAAAAATTAATTGTGCCTTTAACATGTACGGGACATACTTATGGATGTAGGGATAAGTTAGATAAAGATAACAATAACATAACGTTTCCGAAATTGACAATACGTTTCACCGGGTTTTTGCATCTTGTACGCACAGCTATAACGTGAAATGGACGACGTAGAAGAAAAGTTGGTCAGTTGGGGATTTTTTGAATATGTAATGTATAGTTCTAGCATTGGATTTTTCAAGAGTTTAAATATATTAGAAATTTAAATTTATCTTGAATTAGAACACTTATGTTAAAACTCAGGACTGTTACTATACACCTAACAACAAAGTAACTATACTATACAACATTTTATTTGTATGTCTTCGGAAACTCTAAATAGATTTCTTCTTCTTCTTCTTCTTCTTCTTCTTCTTTTAATAGGCGTATCGCCTGTTTAGTTCCGGTTTCTTTGCAATGGTGATTCTTGCGATTTTGATTGCCAGCTGTCACGCCATCGCTTTGGTGGTCGTCCTATAGGTCTTCTTCCATGAGGTGTGTTATTTCGAACTATCCTGACCATTCTGTCGGGGATCATTCGGCTAACATGGTGGTTCCATTCTCTTCTTCTCTTCCTCGACCATCTGACCACGTCGTCCGTTAGGCACTTCTCTCTTATGTCTGTATTTCTCTGCCTATCCTTCAATGTATGTCCCGTTATAGTTCTTAAGGTCTTCATTTCAGTTGCCCTTAGTAATCTCTTTGTTATCGTTGTTTCCGCTCTCGTCTCAGCACCATATGTCATCACTGGTCGTACGCATGCTTTGTATATTCTTGATTTGCATTCTGTACTTAGGTGTTTGTTTCTCCATATTGGATATCTAAGATGTCCCGATATTGCTGCTGCTTTGTTAACTTGTTTCCTCACCTCGTCCCCCAGGAAGCCGGCGCTTGTAATTTTGCATCCAAGGTATTCGATTGACATGGTTTGGTCAATGACATTATCTTCTATTGCCAATTTGCAGCGCAGAGGTTCCTTTGCTATGGTCATGCATTTGGTTTTGGTTGTGGAGATTTTCATATTAAATTTTCCTGCCTGCTTGTTGAACGCTTGTAACAATCTTTGGAGGTCATCTTCCGATTCCGCAATAAGTACTGCATCATCAGCGTAGCATAATATATTTATTTTATGCATGCCCATTCGATATCCTAGTCCGGTGTTCTTTACAGCTTTCACCATCTCGTCCATGATTGTATTGAACAACAAATGACTGAGACTATCGCCTTGGCGGATACCTGTTGTAGTTCGTAGATGTTGCGTTAGGGTGTGATTTGTGCGTATTTGCGTTGTTGTGTTTGTGTTTAAGTCCTTAATGAGTTCTATGTATTCTTTCTTCGTATTACCGTTTTCCAGGATCGTTATGACGTCTTTTAGTTGTACTCTGTCAAAGGCCTTCGTTAGGTCCACAAATCAGAGATAGGCAGGGGTGTTGTACTCTAGTGATTTTTCTATCAGTTGTCTAAGTATGAATAGTGCATCAGTTGTAGATCTGTTTTTTCGAAATCCCTGTTGTTCTTCGCTTATTGGCACGGTTGTGGATATTTCGTCCGCAATGATCTTAGTTAGGAGTTTTAGCGAGGTGCTCAACAATGTTATTCCACGGTAATTTGCTGGATCGGTTTTATCCCCTTTTTTGAAGACGGGTATTGTTACGCTATTTTTCCATTCTTCAGGTATTCTTCTATGTCGTAGTATGATATTAAATAGTTTTGTGTATTCTGTTATGATGGCAGTTCCTCCATTTTTTATTAGTTCATTTGGTATTTTGTCTTGATTTGGAGTTTTCCTGTTCTTAAGTTTCCTTACCGTATCCCTTACTTGTTCTTCGGTGATTTGCGCGTACTCTTCTGGTGCATCGTTTTGTGCGTCCTCTTCTTGTGCTTCGACTGGGTTTTCTATGTCTGCGTATAGATTTCGGAAATATTTCTCCCATTTTTCTTCCGTGATTGTTCTGAGTTGTATTGTTTCATTCGTTTCTCGTTTCATGCCCCTTAGTAGTTTCCAAATACGTTTTTGTGCTCCATACATGTCTGCTTCCATTTCGTTGCTGAATTCCTGCCAGTATTCTTCCTTAATGTTTCTAACCCTATTGTTGACCCTGTTCCTTATTTCGATATAATTATTTCGGTTTTCTTGTGTTGGGGATTCCCTGTATTGTAAGTAAATTTTCTTCTTTTCTTTGGTGATATACTTGACTTCCGTTGTAAACCACGGTTTGTTGTTCGGTTTGCTGTTCTGCGATACCGTGCGTGTGCCTAGGGTTTCTTCAGCGGCTTTGTAGATGTGTTCTTTCAGTTTATCCCATGCTGTATGGATAGATTTTGATAGATTTGATGTTACCAAATGTAATGTCGGTAATTAGTATCATAGTTCAAGAGTTTATGTAAAAACAAATTAAATATAATCCATACAATAAGTTGCCATTGTTAGGCCAACAAATACGTGCTGTTGTTGCAATATATTTCATTTGTCTATTCAATTAATATTTGTTCATACAACACACGAAACTGCTGCACCAATGTGCAAGTGTCAACAACTTCACTTGCATTGCATCGAAACAGACGAGGTATTGATTATAGGTAAATAAACACGAATTTTGACTGAAAGTCTTTTGTGTTGACTGAACATTTTATTTTTCTCGGTGTATCCGAATAACAACATTACCAAAGGCTGTGTACAAATTGGTAATAAAACGGAATAGAAAGCTTGATGTGTCCGAAATTTCCGTAGAAATGAATAGCGATCATGAAAAGCAATACGGCGATTAGGGGATACGAACTTTAATAGCTAGGCCACAGTAAGACAAATACGGCATCAGTGGTACAAACGCATATACTTTGGAGTAAGTACATATGGATGACTTTGAAAAAGTATAATGGACGGATAAATGTAAGTTCGAGGTGTATGGAGAAGAAGGACGTGCTTTCGTTAGATGTTTGAAGAATGAGCAAATATGTTGCCTGAATGTTTCGTTGCCACAATGAACAGAGAAAGAGCCCCCCCCCCCCTCCCCCGCCCCATCATGTTTGTCAGGGATTGTCTTTCTTATACTGACACTGGAGATTGGCGACAAATTGAAAAAGATTGCAAGAAAATTTAATAACTTCAGGAGCCCGTTTAATAGGATAATATTGTTTTCTTGCGTGGTAACGACCCAAAACACACGGAGCTAATTTCTAAGGACTATTGAAATTTAAGTCAATTTCACTTTCAGAATTCATTCCAAATAGATCTGGTATGGACTGAAAACAATTCATTCCATTCAAACACAAAAACGCCTGTAATAGAAAAATGAAAGGAAAAAATCATATTAAGTATTAAAAAAATATTAAAAATAAAATTGTTCAGAATTGTCCAAAAAATGTAATTTTATTTATTTTTTATATAGAAATTATTTAAAATCCTATTCTAAGTACTTCTATTCTCTTAATAAATCTTTATAGACTACATAATTTTCGAGATATTTGCAAAAAGGAAGTGGTATTCGGTAAGAGTAGAACTATTATTTCCGGTCGGAAGTTTGAAATTTCTTTTATACAAAAAATATTCCAAATCCAGCTTTTGTACTCTTGATGAACATGTATAACATGTATAATTTACGAGATATTTACAAGAAAATGCTATTCGATAAGAGTAAAAGTGTTACTTCCGGTCCGAATATGGAGCTTTTTTTTTATACACACAGTATTCAAAATCAAGTTTTAAATACATTTATACCTACTCATAATGTATGTGCCTAGAAAGCATGACTCACGAGATATTCGCAAAAAACTTATTTTCGATAAAAGACCTCTTTCCGTTAGGAACTTCGAAAACCTTTTTAGTAATTGTATTGTCAAATTCACTTTTGAGTGCATTTGAATTCTTTATAAATTTGTTTAAACTTAGTAGTTGATAAAATATTGGTAAAATTTGATTTTTTTCAAAGAAGTAAACTACTACTTCCGGTCTATCGATTTTACTGAAAATCTAATCAGCTCTCAAGAGGGAGATTATACTCGAAAATATAAAATTTGGTATTGATAGCTTTATCCGTGTGATCGCTATCGTGGGTATACATAGAGAGAAAGACAGATAGACTTCTTTAAAAACTACTTTTTCAGTATCAGGGAATATCTGCAAAAATCTCGAGGTCGAAAATTTTAGACATCACAATACTTTCTTATATACTACGACGAGGCAAGTAAAAATCAGAAACATTTTTATTAAAAAAATATACAATAGTAGTTGTTGAGAATTATTAGAAACTTTAAATCCAAAGTTGTATCAAATTAAAAAAAATCATATGTATACTTTTAAATATTATTTCAATGTGTTTTTGCATTCAAAAAAAGCGTGCTTTGACAATTTTAATTATATTTTCGGAGCTAGAAGTAATAAACAAAATAAGGATTTAAGTTTTGGAACAATTCTGAAGAACTTCTATAATTTTCGATGCAAAATATGATCTTTGATTCTTTCCATCTATAATATTTTGGTATCTGCCTGAATATAAGCAAGAGATATTGAAGGCCTTTGTTGATTCATTTATTTATTGTAGAACCCAAATTCCCCATTGTAAATAGAATCTCTTTCAGGGTTAAACTTGAAAAACAATACAGATATCATAAGAAAAATTGTCTTTATAAAATTGTGGTAAAATCTGAAACCTATTCAATTTTAAATTCGAAACGTATCCATATTTTAAAAAATTGCTTTACCTGGAGATATTATTTGTGTGGATAAAATTACATTAAAACTAAAACAATAGATAGGTATATAGGGTAAATTGAAATATTAAGAGGAAATAATATATTGCAAAATTAATTATTTGTTAAGAGATAGCTAAAATGAGTATTCTGATGTAGAGAGAAAGATAGGCATGTGTTATCGTACTCTGTAATTAAACTTATTTATTAAATTCATTTCTGAAACGTCCTTTGCTGTTTACTATAGATGAGGGAAATAGACCTAATAAAAACTAAAAAAGCTAACTGGTCCGGTAGACGTTGTTTTGCCCTTTCCAGTAGGTGGCGCGATGAGATTGATTTGGTTAAAGTCACTGAAATAAATAGCGCCATCTATCGGACGGTAGTATATACTAAAACAACTTTGTTGACCATATGAACATATTGTGTGTATAAATCATTTCGGTTTGTATTGTGAACATGAGTCATTTTGGTCCATAAATATATAATGTGTTAATAACTTGACTACAGCGTCACCAATCGGAGCGTAGCATAGCTATGAACCATCGTCTCAACAAAACAAATATATTTTGTGAATATGACCTCAATCGATCAAGTCGTTCAGAAGTTACACTATCACTAATAGACGCACCAAGGCTTATATATAAATATTAAGATTTTTTCGAATAATTTATTGACCTTTTATGGCAATTTGTATCTCAAAATTTCAGGGTCAATTCAACACTCAACCTGCCTAGCTTGCCTACCACAACACAATTTTAATTAATGAACACCTATACAAATATAAGAGAAACAAAGAAATATAATACTGACAAAGGACTTTTTTTGTAATAGTAAAAGTTGTATTAATTAACCGTGTGATTTCTTTGCTCAATTTATCCATTTGTAATTTACATTAATTGTGTTATTTAATTAAACAGCCAGGAAAACAATTATACACAAATAAATAATCCTTTTTAAGGTCGAAGATTGCTTTTGCTAATTGTTAATAATTGAAAAATATAGATACACATAAATACACTCGACCTTGACGGTATCGATCTAATTAAACTCTTTAAAAATAATAACTGGCGCAGGTAAATGCAAAAGCAATTATTACATCTACTAGTAACACATTAAAGTGGTAAATGTATCAGAAGGAACGTAAATATAAGCAATGTGAATACAATACATGATATACTAAACTGGTTAGCGTACAGTTAGCTGCTAGATTAAATGTATGTATAAAATCAATACATACAGTATGTTAGATACCTACATAGGTTGGTAATCTCCTATGAGGTATATGTTAAATAATAAAAATAACATGTTTGCATATACTATGGTACAGGATGTTCAGTATTGTTGCAATAACATATACCTACCTTTAAATTTTTAAATAGAACAACCACAAAGTTATAAATTTTGTAATATAATTTAAGACAACTTTAATATAACATTTTATTCGTATTTATTTCACAAATATGACACTTTAAACGTAAATTGGGTATTTTGGAGGTATTAAAATAATTTGTAACGAATTAAAAGTGTCAGATGATATAATAATATATACCGGGTGTCTCAGAGATGCGATAAAGTCATTATTGGAATCTAATAATGAAGATAGAGAAAAAATTTTAATACAAAAACTTGTAGATAATCAAGTGCTCTACAATTTAAAAGTAATCAGTCAAAATGAAAGTTTTAAACTTATAACTTTTAAAAGTACGTTTTTTATTGTAATTAGTGATAGAATAATTTCTGTTCTCAAAATAAAACTTCTACATCTAATATATTTTAATATAAAGTATGGGCTTTAGAGTAATTGGTAAAAAAAAAATATTTCCGATATAATACTAACTTATGCTGTCTAAAATTGTCATGTTTTATACAGCTTGAGCGCGCGGGGTATGATCACCCAATGCTAGTCGATATTCTTCGGACGTATATTCGGCAAATGATCTCCGCTAGCTGTGTTCGCCAGATATAGATATATAGATTTATTTTTCCAGAGTTGTTATTTCGTTATATTTACTGGAGAGAATCTCTAATTTTAATTTCTATTTCAAGGGTCGTTTTTATGTTATTTTATGGTATTCCTGTTATACTTATTTATAGTTTTTTTTTTACCATGAAATTTCTATTTATTTATTTTTCTCTAGACATCTTAGTTTATTCTGCCGATGTTTCAGGCGGGTTGTTTTTATTTCATTCTAAAACCCAGTTGTACTGCTATAACTTTGTACACAACTACATTATTATTTAATTTCATTAGGATAATCATAATTACGTTATAAGTATTACAATCTTCGCGTTATTATCAACTTAGTTATCTAAGCAATCGTCATCACTTAAAGAGAAAATTTAATTTGTTCTTTTTGTCAATCTGCAAAAAAATAATCAGATCACTATGAGTTCGAATATGAGCAGGCAATGCTAGTATGTTGTGCCGTTACTCTAATATGTATTATCGGACCACGTTTAGATGCGAGTTTACGTATACCATCGGGTGATCATACCTCGCGCGCTCTTGCTGTATAAAATAGTAAATCTTACTGTCAATTAAGGAAAATGGTCACCAGAAGTCATACAGCAGTAAAATTATCGTAGACCGATATAAAATAAATATATAGTCCGAAAAAAAATTAGAAAAGGTCCTAGAAATTGTTTTAAAGAATATTATGAATAGTAGATTTTAGGAAAAGTCGAAGAAATTCCAGTAATTTTACCACCGAATAAGAAAACTGGGTAGAAAAATACTTAAATAAAACCGTTATTCCTCAAACAGTTCAAAATCTTTTGCAAAAGGATACATTAAATACCATAGTAACTCGAAAAAACCTTGGAAGTTAATAAAGAGAAACATGCTAAGGAATGTCGAGAAAAGGATTTTGAGTTTTGGAACCTTCAAATTAAACTCCTAAGTATACTTTAGTATAAACTATGACTTAGAGAGGTCTGGCACAAAACATTTAAATTTCCGTTATAATGCTGACTTATTTTGTTTAAATTGGTATTTTTTAAATATGGGACGACAGCGGAGTCAAACCAGTGTTACCGAAAAAGAATTAATAATTCACCGTTTTAAAAATAAGACCAGACCGCCATAAAATAAAAATAGAACTCGAAATAATATCAGAATATTTCCCAAGAATCTTTTTTAATGAATATATTAAACAGTTGATTTAAAAGAAGTTGAAGAAAATCCCAAAAATGCTGTCGCCAAGTTGGCAGAATCCTTTTTACGATATTCTTTGTAGAAAAATATTTAAATAAGGCTCGAAAAAACCTTAGATCAATAAGAATAACAATAAAAAATAGTATGCTGAAGAATATGGAGAAAAGGATTTTAGGGTAAGGGTAATTAAAGTTTAACATTTTTGGTTCGGATAGACAGCTAGGAGTACGTACGGTGGAGCAGTAATAAATCACAAAAAAACTTGCGAGGGAAACACGGGAAAGTTATGGTTTAAGGGCGTATGTCTGCCAGCAGTCCAGGAACTCTACTATCCTTAAGGTACTATGAATGAAAATATATATCTAGATTTCTTTAAAAAAAGATTAAAGAAAGCCAGGAAACTTGAAAAAGAGATATCATTTAAGTTTTACTAAGATAGTGAACCAAAGCATAAGGCACAAAAGTCAATCTCGCATAAGTAATTGCCTCACCAGTCCAGATCTTAATGTTACTGACAATTTATGGAACCAGTTAAAAGTAGAGTATTGGAAGGGGTAATTTTTATGGATGAGAACAAGTTCAAAAATTTTGGTTGTGTGGGGTGTGTATCTACGGGGTGTGTATCTACCAGTGAGGTCATGGACACCTATTGTCTTTAAGATACTATAAATCAAAATATATATATCTAAATATTTAAATATATAATATATATATATATATATATATATATATATATATATATATATATATATATATATAATAGAAAGTGCCGAGAAACGTGGAATATAGAAGAGATCATTTAAATTCTTCCTAGATAATGGCCCAAAATACAAGGCACAAAAAATCAAACTATGGTTGCTTTATAACTGTCCAAGAGTCCAGATCTCAAATGTTATTGAGAACTTATACATCCAGTTAAAAATTGCGATATGACAGCATGAAATGTTCAATAAATAACTACTTAAAGTTATGCTAAGAGAAAAATGGTAAAAAATAATTGGAATTTTGTGAGAAATTGGTGAGACCGTGCCCAATAGGTTAAGTATATAAGATGTGCGAGTTTCATTTTGATTGACTGTATATATGTGTGTAAGAATATACTTTCACCAAAGACGTTTAAATGGGATGCTGTAAATTAATTGTCAATTTCATTTCCGACATACCAATAGGTACCTTCAAATAATAAATTAAGGTTTAAGTGATCTTGTTTCTTAAGTATATAAGTGGCTTATTTATTTTAAATACGTATTGAGAGATCGTAAGGATGCTGTTTTCGATGATTGTCACGGTTGAAAATGTCAAGAACACGTGGTCTAATTGTATACATCTCTGTCGAATAACAAATAACAATTCATTGAAAAAAAAAGGTTAAGAATTTATATTCACTTACATTATGAGAACACTTACTCTTGAATGGCACACGCGTTGAGTGATTATTTTTCTGTGCGGGGTACGTAGAGAAAAACGGCCTTTTTTTGTGCGTGGATAATCGGATGTTTTTTACCGGTTGCGTGTGGCAGTTAGTGCGCTCGGATGTCACTCCGCAAAAAATCGCCTCGCGAAAAATGTGCGTTCTGTTATTATCGTGTGAGGAAGAGGTGTGCGCGCGCGACACTGTACCATGAACGGCAGGTAAAGTGATACTGAATGCTGACTTCAATAAGAGATATTGCCCCTTCTATTTAAAAAGCCTTCACTCACTTGTGTGACTGTTTGACGGTACCGGCCCCGTAGTAGTGTGGTACATTTCACTATAACAACAAAGTCCGGGATTTCGATACATTTCTCCTTCGATGGTGACGTGTAATCGTCGACGACGCCGACGTGATTATTGCAAATACAAACAGCTGCATAAAAAAATACGACCGTCTTGTCTTTCGCTGATGATAAACTATTCACGACAGAATTTCTTAAAAATCTGAAGATGTATGGACTAGGTCATAATCCTTATCCACCTAAATTCGTTTTGATATATGAAGAAAGCGTTTTTGACAACTTTCTTTGAGGCGCACAGTGCAATATATTGACAATCTAACAGGACAAAAGTGATTTTTACGAACTATTCGAATAATTACAATAAGGTAATACAACGTGATCATTTTGAACTGTCCTGAGTTGGCCACACTGATTTTAATATAGGAACACAGTGTACTTACCTGACATGTTTATTTATTTTGATGCTTAGGTTTACTAAGTATTTACATTTTTCATGTGATAAATGTCAGTGAAATAGGGTTAGTTTTAAGTTGAATTAAATGAAAGAATTTTTTTAGAAATATAGTAATTGCACTTTATTTTGTATCATAAACAATAATAAATACATTACAACTTTATTATTGTATAACGTAATTCCAAAATTATGTCACAAAATGAATAGGTACACTGTACAAAGATTTTTCAAAATGTCTACCATTATTCTCAGTGCATAGATTGACACTACACAATCTGTCTCATATTATTGAACACATTTTGTAGTGTTTCCGGTGTGATATTTTGCATTTTTATTGTAATTGCCTCTACCAGTTTATCGAGATTATGAAGCCTGTTTTGAAACACTTTTTTAGGTGACTAAAGAGAAAAAATGTCAAGTGGGGCTAAATCAGGGGAATTGGCTGTCCATCAATTTCGACTAATCAGTCGGTCATCATAGTATCCTTGCAAATAATTAATACCCCAGTGTTAATTCATCTTCGTGAAGACTGATAATGAAGGGCTCCAATATTTGTTCTTGGTATCGTATTGCGTTAATTGTATCATAGAAAAAAATTGGTGCAATAATCCGTCTTTTCGACATTGCAACCCAAACACCAATTTTGATAGGATGGAGAATATTTTCAACAAAAGTGGATTCTCTGTTGACCAGGTACAGTAATTTTGAAAGTTTATTTATCCCGACAAATGAATCCACGCTTCATCCGAAAAGAAAGTGCGATTCAAGTCTTCTTCATGTAATATTTCATTAAACCTGTTGCAATAATTCAATCTCTGCTCAAAATGATTGCCGCGTTAATGTTGTAGTACAGAATCTTTATATGGGGTCATATGTAAGTTTGTTTTCAGTGCCTTATGATCACTTCCGTAGGAAATACCTACAATTTAAATACATAATGCTGCATAACAAATTACGTTTAAGTTAATTAGATCTTTTTACCAGTTTGAGCAGACAGCTTTCGTACAAATTTTGTGGGACTAACTTCTATTCGCTGCATAATGTCTGCAACAACCTCTTCAGTTAAAACTGTTGGTGCTTTTTCAGGTTTATGTTTACAAACACTCCTCGTTTCCTTAAACCTATCAATCACCCTATTGCAATGAAGGGTGAATGTGGCCAAGTTTATTTCCAGAATTACATATTCCGTTACAAATTGCTGAAAACACGATCCCAATGCTATTTCCATGATTCATCCTCTTGCAATGTTCTACTGGGCAAGTGCGACAAAACACTTCAATACATTACGGTTTTGACATTTGACGTGTAAATTTAGTATGGATAATTCACGGAAGTAAATATTTCCGAGTTTTTGATAATACAGCTGGGACTTTTTTGTTGCCAACCCAGGACAGTTCAAAATGATCTCGTTGTATATCAACTGTTGACAGTCCATAATATTAGAAAACATTAGTTTAAAATTAATAAGGTGACCCAATAATAAATACAGCTTGTACAAAGATCAAGTGCCTCCTGTTAGTCGCAACATACCTTTTCTTTAATTAAGTTGTTACATAAATTGTGTGATTACCAGTATATTGTAGCGACTTTTCTGTATTTTTGTTATTAATTATATTTATTTAGAGTATATTTGCAACACAGAGGGGGTTTTTGTTTTGTATACAGTTTTATACAGCATTGCCGTTTTGTTTAATTTAAACATAGGTCATAGACCTATTTATTCAAAACGTACAGAAATATTTCAGACAAATGAAGACAGGTAACGTTTTTCCTGTATTTTTTATTTTCTGTATGTACCTACGTACATAGTCTGCTTTTAGTTTGCAGTTAGTCTAGACATGAAAAAGCGGAGTAAACGAAGGCAACAAGCAAGAAAAACGGTTATTACAAAAAGTAGCTGGAAGTGAGTAGAGATAGTCAAGCAACGTAACCAAAAACGCGAAAGAAACTTGAATTAAAAAAGATACTAAAAGAAAGACAGATACTAGAAAATGTATTTTTGATTTATGACGCATGATGTCAAGGAATGAAAGGAGCGAAGCAATTATAGAATACAGTAGTACCCCCATATCCGCGGGGGTTTGGTTCTGTGGTCTTCCGGGGATACTGAAAACCGCGGATAGTAGCGAACGCTTTATTTTCGAGTACAATATGAAATATGAAGCAAAGTTAAAACAATGAAATAAGAAAAAATAAGTTATATAATATTTCTTTAAAATAAATAAACAATAAACAAATAAATATTTTTGTGCTGTGGCACAAATATAATTTAAGTTAAATATAAATATATAAGTTAATACATATTGCTGTGGTATTTTCTTGAAAATAAATGAATAAATAAATAAAAGAAACAAACAGATAAAAATCAAGGAAAATAAAATGTCATTATGTTTATTTTAAATAAAAAAATAATTTTTCATATTCAATAGAAATTACAATTTTATATATTTCAATATAATAAATATTTTATTAAATAAAATACAGAATAAACTCACTAATTAAGGTAAATGTACGTAGTTTTAATAATATTTAGTGCTTAATAGAAATTTCGTAGCTATGCAATAGAATATACAAGAATGCAATGTGGGTTGCATACCCGTAAAAAAATAAGAACATTGCCAATCAAACAAAAATGGTATTCAACAATATACATAAAATAATGTAAAAATAAATAAAAACCAACCTCAATGAGAGCACGTAAAGGATACAGAATGAATAACAATTTTATTTCCATTACAGACAGGAAAATCCTGACGTACATTTTAAATATAATAAGGAAGAGCCTGATTATAAAACCGCAGTACACATAGCACTGCAAATACTCACGAGAAGGCAGCAAATACATACAAAAAAGAAGTTAAACGCTAAAAATAGAGAAAGGATCATGCTAAGAGACGGCTTCATCGCACGGGTAAATCACGTAGAAGCAATAAAATTACACGAAGCAGGAAGCACTAGATACCATAAGGGTGAATAAAGGCTTGCACTCAAAGCAGCACATTATTCACAAACACTATAGCAAGAACACAGGCCCATATAAATAAATAAACGTATTCCACTCATTTTATTCTTCACCGGTAAAAAAAATAAAACATTATGTTGACTGTGAATATTCACAGAATAAAAGGAATATTGTTGAATACGCATTTCAATATGCATTTTGTACATAGTTCTTTATATTTATAAGTATATATATATCCACTTCAGGAAATTCCAGGCTAAAACAATAAATAAAATATTAGTTAATATAAAATGTAGATCGGAGAAAAACTTACACCAACAAAACTCTGTTTAAAGATTAACGGATTTACAAAACTCCCCGAACACAACAAGGTGGTTCAATGACCTCGAGGAAGATGACCCGAAGGAGGAAGAGGACAAAAGGCATCCAAAACAAACCAAGGCGATAAAGACAATATGTAGCGTATATCCCATATTACCGATTCCTAGGAACAAAAAAGGGAAAGTTAGAATTAAATTAATTAACGAAAGGAGAATATATATAAAAAACAGTAAAGAAAGCAATGAATATATATATAAATACAACGCCAATTGGAGGTAAAGTGAATAAAAATAAAAGACAATAAAAGAATACTTACCAACGAATAAAACCATTCAAGGTGTCCATGGAATAAAAAAATAAAGATATGTAAAATAATAACAACAACAAACATGGTGGAAACAAGGTCACGTGATTGCATAAGTTCGATAGTTACCGAAATTAACACTGAGGGCGTGACAGACAAAAATTCAAACAAAACGCACGATTCAAAAACAAAATAAGCCGCTAGTCAAATGTTTATCCCTATAAAAAGCGGGACAGAAGCGAAAATCAGTCAGTCGATAAGTGGTCCGGATTCTCTTAAACTAAAAAGAAAATAGTGAAAACAGTGCGCCGAAGAAAATAAAGGGTCTAAAGGCATAAACGCCTTAAGATTCCAACACGGCAGTCGCAAGAGGCGATAATGATAAGTGCGTTCGAAATACACGGAGGGACGGTTAGAAACACGATTGGACCGCATAAAGAACCCACAATAATAAATTCAATTAAAATGGAGGGATTGAAGTATCAGGAGGAATTTGAAATGCTATATAACGAAGAAAAGTGAGTACAAGCACAATAAATAAAATCCATCTTGCAATTCTAAAGTAAATAAATAAAAAAGCCTTCATGACTGCTATATATATATATATTAGTAAATTTCGCCGGATAGCAATAAATTTTTAGAATATTATTTAAACAATTAAAAATAAATTCTTCTTTGAATACGTCCTTGGGTCGACGTGTGAATCTTGGCTCGAGACGTTTTCAACGAGGTATAGGTAAACTCTCCGGATAGCAATAAAAATTTAGAATATTATTTAAACAATTAAAAATAAATTCTTCTTTGAATACGTCCTTGGGTCGACGTGTGAATCTTGGCTCGAGACGTTTTCAACGAGGTATAAGTAAATTCTCCGGATGGCAATGAAAATTCTGAACGTTATATAAACAATTTAAAACAAACTCTTCTTTGAGTAAGCTCTGGATTGACGTGTGAATCTTGGTTCAGAGCGACTTAACGAGGTGCTAACGCTTTTATAGGATAGCAGTAATCTTTGAAACATGAGCATACATGAAGGACTAGAGCAGTAAATTTTATTTTTATTCATCATTAACAATTTTGTAAAAATTAAAGATTGCAAGGTGCTTGTACCGCGGATGAAAGAGACTGGATATGACAATGAATTAAGTAATGTATTATATTGCATAGTTATGATATTTAATGATGTTTTTGTAAATATTTATATATAAAATAAAATAAGTTGTGCTGACATTCTATATCTATTTATTTATACCCATCCCAGGAGAATCTAAGGAAAGTAAACATCACAATCACAGCTAGAACTCACTATAAGTATAAGACTGTGGCACATCATTCGATATAAAATATAATAAATTCACACTTAGACCCTGAGATCAATAAAATATTTTAATTTATTAATTCAATTTTTGGTCATTAACCAATATAGAAGAAGTCACAGCATTATTTTGGCGCCCAACTGGTAAGGGCTTATCGTTGGCCAAGATTTATTTTGGCGCCCAACCTGCTAGGCTTATCGTTGGTCAAGATCAATCTTAATTTGGCATTCAACGATAAAAAGGCTGTGTGAATTTACTTTCCTTATAACGCCATAAGCACACAATATTCTCCTATTGGGACAGGGTGAATAAGAGATAGAATAAAACAAAAATAAAATATGGCTGATGAAAACAACAAAAATAAAGGCGAAAAACCTGAAAAGATTGAAGATAAGGAAACAAGACCACAGTTTACCAGATACAGAGATAATTCCTGCAGCAACCGTTCAACCTCTAGCTCAGAATCAGAGAAACACGAGTTGGAAGGTGATCAATTGGAAGAACCGATCGTTGGAAGTACATCTCTCAAGAGAACAACCGAAAAATCATCGGAAGATAAAATGGATAATTTGCTTCAAGTCCTATTACAAATGAAAACAGACAATGAAAATTTGAGAGAAGAAATAAAATCAAACAATGAAAATTTGAAAGAAGAAATAAAATCAAACAATGAAAATTTGAAAGAAGAAATGAAAACAAACAATGAAAATCTAAACAGAATCAATCAAAAGATTGACAAGGCATTTCAAGATCTTAGATCGGAGACATTACAATTAAATGCCAATTTAGAAAAGAAATTAACACAATCCGTATCACTTCTAACGAACCAAATAAACAATAATGCAGGAAAATGTGAGAATGGATACAAGTTCCTAATAAACGAGATAAACGAGAGAGCAGATAAGACGAAGGTACGATTTGAAAAGGTAGAAGGAAAAGTAGAATCTTTAGAAAATAAAATAATAGACATCAAGATTACGAACAACGAAGAATTAAGACAACTCTCAAATGAAGTTGAAAATTGTAAAATAAAATATGGAACATGTACGGACACGATGCTAAGGTTGCAAAATAGGACAGTGACATTTGAGACTACCCTCCAAGTATTAGAGGACAAAGTAAGGCACGGGGTTAACATACCTAGCGCACCTTTGCCTCATATAATAGGTAGTGCAGAAAATATACCAAAGTTTACAGGAAACAATAAGGACAATCCCATGGCATTTTTAAGAACAATTAAAACCTACATGAGGGGAATAACAGATGAAATGTCTAAACTACATTTTATAAGAGGTTGTCTTAAGGACTACAGTCTGCTGTGGTATGATACGATTATAGATGAGTTAACAACGTATCGAGAATTTGAAATACGATTCATCAGGCAATACTGGGGACAAAATGCACAACGAAGAATACGACACGACTTGGTATTTGGAAAATACAGACCAGGTTCTTCAAGGGAAAACTATGTGATAAGAAAATACTCCTTCATAAAATATATACTCCCAGTCATAGAAGAAAGCGACGTCGTATCGCAACTAGCTGCGCACTTCGATAATGATATTGTACAGGCCGTAGCACTACAAGGCATAGAAACCATTGAGGGATTACTGGACTTAGTTAAAAGATTGGATGACGTCGACGAAAAAGGGAACACCTCCAATAGAGGAAACTACAACACTAACCCAAACAATTATTCCAGAAACAGAAACAATAACAACAATAATGAAGGGAACAGATTTTACAGACAGAATAATGAAGGGAACAGATTTTACAGACAGAATAATGAAGGGAACAGATTTTACAGACAGAATAATGAAGGGAACAGATTTTACAGACAAGATAAATTAGAGAATCAATTCTACAGAAACAGACCAGAGTACCAAGAAAACAACTACAATAAAAATAGGCAAGATAACAAGGGGTATGGAAATCAGTCATACAACGAGAAAAGGGAGATTCAACCGAGAAGAAACCCAAACCAAACAAATAAAAGGGAGGAAAGGATTCCAGAGAGAGATAGAAGAATCAACAACGTACAACTAGAATGGGACGACAAAGAGTTAAATCCCAAGGAAAAGGATGAATCTAGGGGTGCAATACCTAAAGATTCAAGATATAAAACCAGCGAGAGAGAATGGGAAAATAAATCACAAGCAGGAGCGACTGCAACAAATTTTTAGAGAGGCCAGTCAAAAAGAACACAAAAATGCAAAATATATATCAATACGAAGATCTGATGAAAATAACCACTGAATTACCACACATACCGATCAAAATTGGGGAGGAAAAGATAGAAGCACTACTAGATAGTGGATCACAATTATCACTACTCGACTACAGCGTCATAAATGAAAAATTAGAGAAACAAGGACGATATATTCCTATAAAGAAGATTAATTTAGTAACAGCAAATAAAAAACCCTTGATAACCGTTGATAAAGTTTTCTGCATTAATGTTAAAATAAATGGTTTAAACCTACTGACAGAATTTGTAGTAGTAAATAACTTGAATAGCAATTGCATATTGGGAATGGACTTTTTAAGTCAATACAGTACGAAACTGGATATGAAGGATAAAACTTTTCACATAAAGAATATGATAATTCCATGGAGCGAAGAAGCACCGGAAAAAGAAATTTTAATTAATAATTTATATGTAGAAGAAAGAGAAAAGGAACTCACGCAAGAAATGATTAATAATTCATATGACAATAAATGTACGCATCTCGTGAAGCATCCAGAGAATAAGGACTTCACATCAAAGGGGAATGGTACAAGTATAAATTGCAATGAAAAATATAAAAATCATGTGAGCAATCTTTTAAGTAAGCACAAGAGACTGTTTGACGACAGTCCTGGCTTAGCAAGAAGTTACGAGCATAAGCTCGAGGTAAATGAAAAGAAACCCTTCTATGTAAAAACATATCCAATTCCCAATAAGTATAAGGAGCAAGTGAAGTTAGAAATTAAAGAAATGCTGAAGAATAATGTAATAGAAAAGGCAGAGTCAAACTTTATCAGTCCAATAGTCGTTGTAGTAAAGAAGAGTACGGAAGATTCAAAGGAAACAAAATTAAGATTATGCTTGGACGCGAGAAATATTAATTCCCTCACAACCCCTAATTTTGAAGCTCCCCAGAGCATGGAAACACTATTAGCAAAGTGCACAGAGGCACAGTGGTTTACAAAAATTGATTTAAAAAGTTCCTTTTGGCTGGTACCATTACATAAAGATTCTAGAAAATATTGTTCTTTTATATTCAACTCAACAGTGTACTCGTTCAAAGTCGTTCCGTTTGGAATATCCACAGCTACAGCAGCTTTAGTAAGAGCTATGCAAAAGATATTGGATCCACACGAAGAATATGTCTCACATTATGTCGATGACATATTAATTTTCAACAAGGACATTGATAGTCACAGAATATCAGTGGAAAAGGTCATGAAGACATTAGCCGACAATAATCTGAAGATTAATCTAGAAAAATGTGAATTTTTCAAGAATAGCGTAACGTATCTAGGATATGTCATTGATGGGAAGACGATAACCATAGAAAAGGAAAAATTAAAAGCAATAAGGGAATACCCAAAACCAAAGAACATAAGGATGTTAAGAGGTTTCCTAGGTATGATAAATTACTATAAACACTTTATACCAAAAATATCAGATCAGACATGTATGCTATTCAAGATGATAAAGAAAGGAGTTAAATTCAAATGGACTCCAGAAAGGATGAAAGCGTTTGAAGACATAAAGAAAAATTTCTGTGAAGCTTTGACGGTCAATCTACCAGATTTCAACAAAGAATTTATAGTAAGATGTGATGCATCCAGCAATGCAATAGCAGCAGAGCTATTACAAATTAAAGATGGGATAGAAACGCCTATATGTTTCATATCAAGAATACTAAAGGACTACGAGAGGAACTATTCGATCTCAGAACGAGAACTCCTATCAGTGGTACATGGATTATCAAAACTTAAATACTACCTACATGGGAATACCTTTCTAGTCGAAACAGATCATTTGTCTTTAATTTTTCTAATGAAAACACGCTTTAACAATTCAAGAATATATAGATGGTCACTCCAATTATCAGAATTCACGTTTAGGATAAAACACAGAAAGGGATCCGACAATGTCGTAGCAGACGCCTTAAGCAGAGCACAAGGAGGAAGCAAACAAAGACAGGCGTATCAAATAAATAATTACAATATAGAGAACGCTCCAGAATTGTACAGTAGAGAGAGCATTCTAGAGAGTCAGAATAAAGAAGAGATAAGAGAAATAAGAGAAAAGGTGCAAAGGATAAGAAATTACAAAGGCTTCAATGTAATGAATAATGTCATACATAAAAGGATAGGAAATAAAAACCTAATAGTACTAGATAAAGATCTAGCAATAAAAATAATCAGAGACATCCATACGAGATTAGGCCACCCTGGAAATAGGAAAACATTCCTTGTTTTCAGGGAGGAATTTTACACATTGAAAGACAAAAATTTAACGGCGATAGAAAATAAGAAATGTAAGCAATGTCTGTTGGGAAAATACAAAAATCGTACAAACCAAAATATAATACACAGTATAAGGGTAGAGAACAAACTGGATTTGGTGGCAGCAGATTTTCTTGGTAACCTAATACCAGGGGAAAGGGGTCACTGTAACATCTTCGTCATGGTGGACATCTTCACCAAGTATGTCAGATTGTACTCGACGAAGAGATATAATACACAAACCGCTATAAATTGTATTAATCGGTTCATCAACGAACATGGGAGGATAAGAAAACTGTTGGTGGACAACGCGTCTTATTTCAACAATGAAAGATTCAAACACGAACTAAATGAAATAGGTACGGAGGTGATATTCACAAGTATTAGACATCCACAGGCGAATCCCAGTGAAAGATACATACAGGAAGTAACCAGACACTTAAGGATGTTAACCCACGAGAGACACAACGCGTGGGTACAACATTTAGAAGAAGTGGAAAACAATATGAATTTCACACCAAGCGTAACAACGAATGTAAGCCCATATACACTAATGTACGGCAAACGACCACCGAGGCCATGGTGCCGAGAGACTCCTATAATAGAAAACATCGAAGAACTCACGGATCAAGCTAGGGCTCAACAGAGAAACATAGCGGAAAATTACACGAGGAAGGAGAATGAGAAAATAAAATTAAACAAGACGTACCAGATAGGAGACCTAGTGGTAGTAAAAAGCTATCGTCTAGGAAGAAGACACCTAAACAAGTGCGCAAAACTAGACCTCCATACGTGGGACCATATAGAATAAACAGAGTATTAAGTGACGTAACTTACGAATTGAGGGAAGTGAACAGTGAAGAAGTGAAAGGAAAATATCACATTTCAATGTTATACGATTACGACGAGGAATAAAAAAAAAAAAAATTTACATAAGGATATGTAAATAGAAATGACAAAAGTAAAAAGGGATAGTTCCCAAAATTATATCATTTTAAGTTAGGTAAATATAATATTACAAAACAAAAAGGGATAGTTCCCAGAATTATATTATTTAAGTTAGATAAATAAGGCATTAAAGTAAAAAGGGATAGCTCCCATGAACACATTACTTAAGTTATGTAAATAGGTATTAAGGATTATATTATTTAAGCTATACAAATAAATACTAAGGAAATAAAAAGGGATAGCTCCCAAAACTACATTACTTAAGTTGTATATAAATAAATATTAAGGAAATAAAAAAGGGACAGTTCCCAAGATAATATTATTTAAGTTAGAATAACTAGACTTTAAGAAACAAAAAAGGGATAGTTCCCACACAAGAAAATATAGTAAAATTAGACGTAAGAATATTAGCTAAGTAAATGTTTAGAAAATACCATTAAGTAAAGAAATTGCAATGTGCCCATATTTTTCATAGTCAACTATGGCATATTGACAGTTTCTTAACTTGGGATATGCTGTGGTATTTTCTTGAAAATAAATGAATAAATAAATAAAAGAAACAAACAGATAAAAATCAAGGAAAATAAAATGTCATTATGTTTATTTTAAATAAAAAAATAATTTTTCATATTCAATAGAAATTACAATTTTATATATTTCAATATAATAAATATTTTATTAAATAAAATACAGAATAAACTCACTAATTAAGGTAAATGTACGTAGTTTTAATAATATTTAGTGCTTAATAGAAATTTCGTAGCTATGCAATAGAATATACAAGAATGCAATGTGGGTTGCATACCCGTAAAAAAATAAGAACATTGCCAATCAAACAAAAATGGTATTCAACAATATACATAAAATAATGTAAAAATAAATAAAAACCAACCTCAATGAGAGCACGTAAAGGATACAGAATGAATAACAATTTTATTTCCATTACAGACAGGAAAATCCTGACGTACATTTTAAATATAATAAGGAAGAGCCTGATTATAAAACCGCAGTACACATAGCACTGCAAATACTCACGAGAAGGCAGCAAATACATACAAAAAAGAAGTTAAACGCTAAAAATAGAGAAAGGATCATGCTAAGAGACGGCTTCATCGCACGGGTAAATCACGTAGAAGCAATAAAATTACACGAAGCAGGAAGCACTAGATACCATAAGGGTGAATAAAGGCTTGCACTCAAAGCAGCACATTATTCACAAACACTATAGCAAGAACACAGGCCCATATAAATAAATAAACGTATTCCACTCATTTTATTCTTCACCGGTAAAAAAAATAAAACATTATGTTGACTGTGAATATTCACAGAATAAAAGGAATATTGTTGAATACGCATTTCAATATGCATTTTGTACATAGTTCTTTATATTTATAAGTATATATATATCCACTTCAGGAAATTCCAGGCTAAAACAATAAATAAAATATTAGTTAATATAAAATGTAGATCGGAGAAAAACTTACACCAACAAAACTCTGTTTAAAGATTAACGGATTTACAAAACTCCCCGAACACAACAAGGTGGTTCAATGACCTCGAGGAAGATGACCCGAAGGAGGAAGAGGACAAAAGGCATCCAAAACAAACCAAGGCGATAAAGACAATATGTAGCGTATATCCCATATTACCGATTCCTAGGAACAAAAAAGGGAAAGTTAGAATTAAATTAATTAACGAAAGGAGAATATATATAAAAAACAGTAAAGAAAGCAATGAATATATATATAAATACAACGCCAATTGGAGGTAAAGTGAATAAAAATAAAAGACAATAAAAGAATACTTACCAACGAATAAAACCATTCAAGGTGTCCATGGAATAAAAAAATAAAGATATGTAAAATAATAACAACAACAAACATGGTGGAAACAAGGTCACGTGATTGCATAAGTTCGATAGTTACCGAAATTAACACTGAGGGCGTGACAGACAAAAATTCAAACAAAACGCACGATTCAAAAACAAAATAAGCCGCTAGTCAAATGTTTATCCCTATAAAAAGCGGGACAGAAGCGAAAATCAGTCAGTCGATAAGTGGTCCGGATTCTCTTAAACTAAAAAGAAAATAGTGAAAACAGTGCGCCGAAGAAAATAAAGGGTCTAAAGGCATAAACGCCTTAAGATTCCAACACGGCAGTCGCAAGAGGCGATAATGATAAGTGCGTTCGAAATACACGGAGGGACGGTTAGAAACACGATTGGACCGCATAAAGAACCCACAATAATAAATTCAATTAAAATGGAGGGATTGAAGTATCAGGAGGAATTTGAAATGCTATATAACGAAGAAAAGTGAGTACAAGCACAATAAATAAAATCCATCTTGCAATTCTAAAGTAAATAAATAAAAAAGCCTTCATGACTGCTATATATATATATATTAGTAAATTTCGCCGGATAGCAATAAATTTTTAGAATATTATTTAAACAATTAAAAATAAATTCTTCTTTGAATACGTCCTTGGGTCGACGTGTGAATCTTGGCTCGAGACGTTTTCAACGAGGTATAGGTAAACTCTCCGGATAGCAATAAAAATTTAGAATATTATTTAAACAATTAAAAATAAATTCTTCTTTGAATACGTCCTTGGGTCGACGTGTGAATCTTGGCTCGAGACGTTTTCAACGAGGTATAAGTAAATTCTCCGGATGGCAATGAAAATTCTGAACGTTATATAAACAATTTAAAACAAACTCTTCTTTGAGTAAGCTCTGGATTGACGTGTGAATCTTGGTTCAGAGCGACTTAACGAGGTGCTAACGCTTTTATAGGATAGCAGTAATCTTTGAAACATGAGCATACATGAAGGACTAGAGCAGTAAATTTTATTTTTATTCATCATTAACAATTTTGTAAAAATTAAAGATTGCAAGGTGCTTGTACCGCGGATGAAAGAGACTGGATATGACAATGAATTAAGTAATGTATTATATTGCATAGTTATGATATTTAATGATGTTTTTGTAAATATTTATATATAAAATAAAATAAGTTGTGCTGACATTCTATATCTATTTATTTATACCCATCCCAGGAGAATCTAAGGAAAGTAAACATCACAATCACAGCTAGAACTCACTATAAGTATAAGACTGTGGCACATCATTCGATATAAAATATAATAAATTCACACTTAGACCCTGAGATCAATAAAATATTTTAATTTATTAATTCAATTTTTGGTCATTAACCAATATAGAAGAAGTCACAGCAATATGTACATATATGTAGTACATATTTACATACACAACAAGAAAATATACAACAAGAAAAAACTTATCATCGTGAGCTACATATTCATTCATCTTCCTCCAAGTCCAAGTTAGCAGTCGAGTGTTTACTTAGATCCGAAGCAAACGATGTTGATGGCTGTGCATTATCGATAGTTTTGTCGACTTTTACAAAGTACATTATTATTGGTAGTTGTCGTTTTTGTCTTTTCATTTCAATAAAGAAATCCTCCAAAGGTTTCAAGGCTTCTGTTATAGTGCGAGTAATTTTAATACTGCGTTCCATTATTGGATCATATTCTACTATCTGTTCATTTAATGTTTGAGCATTTCGAAATATCGCTATTCGCTATTTTCTGCGCTATGTTAAATATCGTTGTTAGATGTGAATTAATATCATGTGTGTCTTCAGAACTAAGAACGATGTCATTCCACAGATTTTTCCAACATGCTATTATCGTTTCTGACTTTAATTCCTCCATCGCTCCTTTGATAAATAGAATTGCGTCAGCAATTGTAAATAACTTCCAGCATTCCATGAGCCCGATATCAGAGCATTCGTTAGCCATTGTATACAGCATTTCGAAAACCTGTCGAATATATATGGCTTTAAAGTATCTAATGACACCTTGATCAAGGGGTTGAAGCAATGAGGTCGTGTTAGGTGGTAAAAAAAGCACTTCAACATTTTTATCTTCTGTGCCTAGTGACACAGGATGCCCAGGAGCATTGTCTAGTATCAGCAGCACTTTAAATGGTTATTCTTCCTTTTCCAAATATCTTTTCACTTCCGCAATAAAGCATTGATGAAACCATTGTGTAAATAGAACAGCCGTAACCCACGCCTTTCGATTTGATTGCCAAAACACAGGCAGGCAAGCTTTATCTTTGTATTTAAGGGCACGTGGATTCTGTGATCGGTAAACAAGTCCGGGTTTAATCATATGACAAGCTGCATTTGTACAAAATATTAAGGTAAGTCTATCCTTAATTGCTTTAAAGCCTGGTGCACTCTTTGCAGTCTTATGAATGTAAGTTCGTTGGGGAATTTTTTGCACATAAGACCAGTCCATCGCAGTTAAAAACTTGCTTAGGATGATAATTCTTTTCTGCAATAATTTGTTTACTTTTTTCTGGAAACAGGGCAGCAGCTACATGATCAGCCGACGCAGATTCCCCTGTCATTTTTACATTTTTTAGATTAAACCGAGTTTTAAATCTATGCAGCCACCCCCTACTTGATGTGAATGATTTTCCTTCCTTTCAGTATAATCTTGGGCCTGCATATCTTCATATAAAACCAACGCCTTTTGTTGTAGCACTTTGCCATCGATAGGAATATGTTTTCTTGTCATATTTTCCACCCATAAATTTAAGGCATTTTCTACTTTAAGTAACACTTTATTACGTATTGTGGTTGCAACTTTTGCAGTTTGGGATGCACTAGAAAAACTAGCTCGAATCTTACCTTTGTTTTTTAACACTTCTCGTATCGAAGATTCGTTTTTATTGTATATTTTAGCAACAGTTGCAATAGATTTTTTTTCTATTTCAATCATATTAATGATTATTATTTTTTCACTAATAGTGAGCATTTCACGTTTTCTTTTTGGTTTAGAAGCCATTTTAAAATGATTTTCAAATTTACTTGCTTTATTTAAAAACTATTGCAAGCACTGTCTTGTCCGACAATTCGAATAGTACTAAACTCATAGTTAACAGGAGCGTTTATATGGACAAGTAAAAGCGAGTGGCACCTTAAGCACGTTCCAACTTGTTTAACTTATCATAAGAGAGCGCCGAATTCAGGGAATGACTCATATATACGACGATATATCGACAAATGCTCCTATAACTTTTATATTTATTGATATAACGCGTTTTCTGCTCATCATAGGTAAATCGGGGATGACTGAAACCGCGGATACGGAGTCAGCGGATAACGGGGTACTACTGTACATTCGACAGAAACTGGACTTGTCTCAGTTAGAACATAATGTCTTTATAGTGACAGAAGTTTTTGCCTTCTTAGGTTCGACAGAAGTTTGCTGGAGTAAAATATACAGGCGAAAATTTATTTATCATCTCAATGTCACTACTACAGATTTATAGCGAGGCCAATTCCAAGAATATTACCAGGCACAAGGCAGAACCACCCACCTTTATGAGTACTACCGTCCCTATAGTTAATTTTTGCCAAACTTACCGTTGGGACTATTACTTCGGAAGTCAAGTAAATAGAAGAAAAAATATTATGCAAATTAAATAAGCAATATAGATTTAGTGATCGAACTTTAATGTATGGTGGATCGTAAAGTTTGTATTGCCCAATCGTCTTGTGTGTTAACACAAAGATGTTACCTATGTGGAGCAAGGCCTTGTGAAATGAACAATTCAGATGTTATTTCACATAAAGTAGTTGATCAAAATTTTCTGTCATTTGGACTGTCGCCTTTGCATTTGTGGGTAAGTTTTTTCGAGTATCTACTCTACATTTCCTACAGACTTGACGTCAAGTTATGGCAACAACGAGAGATAGAGAATAAAACAAAAGTAGACGAAAGAAAGGAGTAAATATAAAATTTAAGCTCAGGGCCGAACATGGTTTATTAGTGGACATGCCTAAGGAACAATGTGTCAGGATCAATGACGACAATACTGCTTGTGCATCCTTTATAGAAATGCAGAAAAAACGGCCGTAATAACCGGTCTTAATTTCGAATTAATAAAACTCTTTCGCATTATATTTGAATGTTTAAGTTCTCAATGCCTATGAGTGTGCATAAAATACTTTGGTACAAAAAGTATTTTGCCTATAGGTCAGCTGTCCGAAGAAACACAAAAAGCCAGGAACAAGAATAATAGACAATATAAAAGACTCTATGCAAGAATAACCTCAAGAGTCGACACTAATACGGATTTACTACATATAGACTATTAATTACTTCACATCCGGTAATTGCTTGCTTACGTGCTCCGCCAAAACCTAAACATGGTATAAAACTATAAGTAATTGTTTCGGTTAGTTGTAAGAAATTAAAAAAAATGAGGTGTGGCCACCACACGACTTTCTTATACATATGAAAGTGTTACTTCCGGTCCGAATTTTGAAATTTAATTTATACAAAAAATATTCCAAATCCAACTCTAAATACTTTTGTACTATTCATAAATATATATAGAATGCATAATTTACGACATATTTGCAAAAACTCGTTATTCGGTAAGAGTAAAAGTGATACTTCCGGTCCGAATTTTGAAATTTTTTTTATACAAAAGATATTGGAAATTAAGTTCTAAATACTTTTATATTCGTAGCGTATCTGTCTAAAAAGCATGACTTGCAAAATATTTGCAAAAAACTGATTTTCGATAAGAGTAAAAGACCTACTTTCGGTAGGAATTTCGAAAAACCTTTTTAAATAAAATTGTTCACAATTTCAATTTTAAGTACATATGAATTCTTTATAAATTAGTCTAAACTTAGTAGTTGACGAAATATTGGCAAAATTTGATTTTTTTACCGAAGTAAACTACTACTTCCGGTCTGCCGATTTTACTGAAAATCTAATCAGTTCTCAAGAGGGAGATTATACTACTAAATACAAAATTTGGAATCGATATCTACAGCGGTTTGACCGCTATCGTGGTCACAGACAGACAGACAGGCAGACACACACACATTTTTTTAAAACCACTTTTTCGTCATCATGGGACATCAAAATGTGGACATCTGCAAAAATCTCGAGGTCGAAAGTTTTCATCATCACAATACTTCCTTATACTACGTATAAGAAAGTAAAACAGCAAAAAATAAATCACACCATTGGAGAAATATTTTTGTCCTGCTAGATTGCCAATGAATATATCGGTGAGAAATTAATGCAGATGCGAAAGAAAACGTTGAGAAAAAAATATGTAGGTGCCTAATAGTAAAAAGAATCTACATGCATTTAGAGAGCACCATACTTTATATAAGGAGATCTTAAAGATGATAAAATACAGCAAACGCTCGATAATGTATACACCCGATATTGGAAACATTGCGCTAATGTGAACATAAAATTCGTACTATAGGATTATACAGAACGCTGGATAACGTAAAAGCTTTGTAAGTTCGATAACTCGATAACGTTAACGTATCTACGAAGGCGATGAACAATCCCCAAGTTACCCAATTATATAGGGGAGTCCTCGATTTATATAGCATATATTCATATTTGAAATTGTGTACATACCCGGAATAAGAATGCCGCGTGGGGAATCTACCGAAATTGAACTCTTTTTACCGATCTACCGAATTGATATTTTACAACTTTTTCACATGTCACATTATTCGTCATGTAATAAATATTAATATTTATCTATAGAGAAAACGCGTTATATTCAATTGTACGTCATACTACATCCATGACGACTCGTGTTGTTTATGTTGCCGGATCTATTTTTATGTCTATCAGCGACATTTGATATAACCAAAAAAAAATTATTCACAATACAGTAACTGTAACGTAATATATTTAGTAATTGAAATGCTCTAAAACTTGTCTTTCTCAACTTCCCTCTTTCATAACTTAATCAAAGAAAAAATATACACAACGCACGCCTTTTTGACAGATATGATTTTTCTGCCAACACCGAATTGAACTATTAGTCTATTAAAAATATGTAAGGGAGAAATTTAATATTGAAACGGAGATTATGTGTTTATTTGCGAGGAATACGTATATTACGACCAAATAAAAGCCTTCAAATATAATTTAACAAAGTAACTTTTTTAGTTTCTCTAAAACAGTTACGATAACATGTAAACGTCACCAATGACGTACATTGAATATAACGCGTCTTCTCTATACATCCTGTTTATTATTTATTTGCGTCCTTTGAATATAATTCCTAAAGGTTTCTGTAAACAGTCGAAGCCTTTTACAAACTTTTCTATAATCATCTGTTAAATTTAATGTGAATAGTTTGAATTACTAAATATATTAGGTTATAGTTATTGTATAGTGAATAATATATATCCTTTTATTTTTGCGGTAACAATTCACACAAATATATCTGAAATTAAATAAATCAAAGCAGATTACATTTCTAATTGGAAATCCATAATTTATATTTATATTTGTTTAAGTGCATTCATCTTGTGGTAAATAAATGAGTCGCACATAAAATATTATGAGGGAATCACAGGTTCTATAGGTAAACTACATAAAGGTAAATTACAGAATCTTTTGGGAATTACAGGGTACAGAATATGAGGGGAAATCCCATTATTTCTCCGTAGGATATAAATAGGTTTAGAGTCGAGTTTTGTCACTCGACTCTAGGGGGCAAATTCATAGTCGCGCATTAAGGAATACTCATTCTCACCTCATACGACGCTCACTTTGTCCTCACTCGAGGACATCATGAGGACACCTCACTTATCCCTCACTTTTCGTATTCAAGAACATACCAATATGAGTGGCTAATTTGAGATTTATTTGAGCAAGCGTCAATTGCGTCGGTTAATGACGTAGAAGATTTAATGACGAATTAGTGACGTTTGTAGTGTATTTATTGTATGCGGGAATTTAAAAAGACAATGTCTTTTAGTTGTTAAGTATGGATGACGGATTTTTGGGAATTGGGCAAGAAATTTAGAGAAATGATTGGCGATATTGAATAAATATTGAAGTGATTACTGCTCAAATTAATGTTTTTTGGTTTTATTCTACACCAATGAACATATTACAACTTTTTTTTTAAATAAAGATTTGCTTAGCAACAATCTCATTAAGTTATATACATACTGGTATACAATGAGTGCTTAGTAAATTATTCAGAAATATGTAAATTACATAACTGGGCAAAGGAATACAAATACAACTGAATTACTCATCATTTTTCTTTATTTCTTTTAATTTATTTAGTGCAACTTCCAATTCACCTTCAGCGATTCGCTTTCTGATTCCACTTTCATACACTGCTCTTCCACTTTTAATGTGAATTGTTCTACACGTAGTTGATGGACTTCTTGTTCACTTTGCATCATTTTTTAGTTATGCTCAAGCCTCACTTCCAATTCTCTCTCAATAGCAGTGCCTCTTGAGGTATATTTTGGAACTGTCCTGGTCCTGGTTGGGCAAATGTTAATTTTTTTTTCCATTTTCATGAACAAAGTGTATTTCTTAAAAACAGACATACTAAAACAAAATTAACCTTATTTACAAATACAATACCTTTTTCAGTAGCAACATCACCTTCATTGTGATCATCGCAAGTTACTTGATCCACTCCAATTACTTGATCCAGGTCGATTGCTTGATCTATTTCGATGCCATTTTCTAATGCAACAGCATCACTATCGAAAGTATCTTTTAATTCTATATCCACATTGTCCAGGATATTATCCATAGATTGATCATCTGGGGTTGGTATATAAGGACCACCTTCAGTGGCTATACGTTCCCTTTTTTCCTCTGACAATTTCTTCTTCCTACGGGTTCTTAAACTATCCCAACACTTTTTTAATTGCTCAGTGGTTCGCTATAAAAACAATTGTTTAATAACATAAGAATAGGCCTATTACCTAATTAATACATTAATACATTTGAATGTTCGGATACAGCATTAAATTTTTTTGTTAGTGTAAGCCACGCCTTCTTCTTCTGACCAACACTATTGCAGTCTGTCTTTTTGCACTCGATGATGTTGCTATATTTACTGACTAATTGCTTTAAATATATCTTTTCATCGCCTGTGAAAAATAATCTTTTGCCTTCCATGTCTACTTTTATATTTTGCACCAACACCAAGCAATATAAACCAGCACCAACCAATAAGTATAAACTACAAAAATGTATATTTGTATAGTTTCATAAGGGATGGGATAGTCTTTTCTACTTACCAAACAACAGCCTATGCAAATACTATTTTTCAACAATATTTACAATTAATAATCTCCTTATTGCTTAACTTTAAAACAGCTTAATATAATAACCATAAAATAACTACAAAATAACCTAATAATAATAAACAATTTACAATAATTACTAAAAAATCTATTTTAAAAACGATATGAGGACCCGGTAAGCATCTAATAAGCACACCAACTTCTAACCTCAACGATTACTCAATTCCCGCTCAAAAGTGAGGTCAACTTAAGGCGGCTATGAGTTGCTAATCATTCATGAATTTGAAAAAGTGAGAATCTGGCCCTATGAGTAAGTGGTGAGAATGAGTGTTTCTTAATATGCGACTATGAATTTGCCCCTAGGAATTGAGCGTTCTTTTTATTGTTCAACTAATGAAAATTCGTGTTTTATTTTAAATTAATGTAATAAAATGAGTGATACTAGTTATATAGCGGCGATGAAGACTCTAGTAGAGGTGTACATACATGCTAAAGATCAAAAATATACCCAATCGTATAAGGTAAATTGGGAAGAAATTCCGGAACTTAAAGGGGAACTTTCAAATAGTCCAAACAGCCCCCAGTTTTGAAAAAGACATTAATATAAGCAGTGGAAAGGATTCACTAATAAAACATTCCTATTCTATATTTCACCAAGAAAAATTAAAACTTATACAGAAGCAGACACATATTACAAAATTTGTTAACGATATATCTCACACAAGGAAAATAGCAGATGATATCAAAGAAAGAATATGATATTTTATATATAGCTTTATTTTTTCTAACAATATTAATTGGTTTTAGAAGAAATATGTTTATCAACTTGTGTTGCGGAACGTAATCTCCCGTTTACTATTAAGGAACATCTACCAATATTAATTTCAAAGGTTTGTCCACACTCGAAAATAGCAGGATTATCGTGTAGTAGGACTGAACCTACAGCCGTAGTAAGGCATGTGATGTCGCTACCAATTCACTGTCAATATAATTTGAATTTTAATAAATAATTTTATTGTTATATCTAGTAGAAAATATTTCTATTACTACATTGAAGTTTAGTTATTAATTTAAATATTTTTAAAACTGCTGAATTGACCTTTTCAAATTAACATTTTAAATTAATGTTAACCAACTTCAAATGTTGACACACGTTGACATATTTCAAATAATACATTAATTTGTTTTATTTTAAGCTTTATAATGCCTACTGTTAATACATGATCGGAACCTGTATTTAAAAAATGAAAGCAAAAAACAGGTAGTTATAGTTACATATGCTTTGATTTATCTTTTGTTGAACCTCACATGATAGGTCGTTAATTTCTCTTTCAACTTCTTCCGCTATTGTGTTGTTTTTCTTTTGTTTTTGAGCAAGGTAAGTGGCAAGGAAATCATATATACATAATAAAGTCAAGGAAACATGGACGACAATAATTTATGATTTGGACAATGGAATGCAAACACCTTTTTTTATCAGTTACTTAATAATCATTTAAATCGGTGCCAATTTATTACATTTTTTATGCAGTCAGATTAGATATTTAAAGATACAATATTTAAACTGAAACGTACTCCATGTTCCTACATCGCTATTTATGAAATTTATAGTTATTAGCGCTATATGTCATGAAGAAACTGCCAATAAAGAAATCATTATAAAAGGAGATACATACTTACAGCTCACAGACTGAGACCTGGCCCCTCCCACAAGGTGCGCAGTGGATCCCTATAATATTACGATAAGCAAGAGCAATCTCGAAAAAATTTTCAAGCGTTACACATATATGTATCTCTTTTCAGTACTATATTACAATTTCTTATCTGCATTTACTCGTTCGTCCGGCTAATGTATGCGATGATGAACAAATGTTATCATTTCTTTTTTCCGAATACTTTCTCTGTCACGCACTGACCTATAAATTTGCGCGACTTGTAGGTCGAGGCTCGTCCCATCGGCCAGGTCTCAGTCTGTGTACTGTACTTACCAATCTTTTATTGAAAATGTGGATCAAAACTTAACAGACCCAAATATATATACATACACAGTGCCCGCGGAAAAGTCTGCACCATATGGAAAAAAAATTTACTCTTTTAATTTTTAAAATTATTTTTTTGTAGTTTGTTTTTGCATAACTAGAAACCAAAAACTAACCTAAAATATTTAACATATCGCATTTGCTTCAATGCGTAAATGTCATTTAAAAATTGCCAACGTCCAAACGTGCCAGTATTTGTCAAAATATAAGAAGATGTCATAAGAAAAAGTTGTTTGTACTTTCGCGGACATCCTAAATCCAAAGTTTCATACAAAAATTTTAATTTAATTTTTTTTTTCATAATTTTGTAAAAAAACGCCTGTATATTTTTTAAGTGTATTTTTCTCTCGAATTCTGATAAAAACCTATGTTACCATGTAATAAACAAAAAAAAAACAATTTGTATTTCAGAATAAGGTATATTTTTTTTAAATAAATGATTTCGTTAAGAAAAGTGGAGGACATTCTTGGACTATTTTCATATTTTCGTATGTACCATTAAAAATAAATTAAAAAACATAATGGTCAAAAAAGCTAGAAAATAACCTTTTAAAAATGAGAAAAAAAAGTAATTTTATTTCAACTAACAAAGTTAATTTCAAAAAAAACCAATTCTAATTCTTAAAATTAAATAAATTCACAAGTAAGCGTAGTCAACAATTCCAATTTTACAAAAATACCGTTACTATACAGTTAAACTAAATGAATAAAAAAATGTTAACAATACTACATTTCTGTATGTCTCCCTTCTCTTGCAATACATTTGATGATCCTTCTAGAGAACTCTCTTGTAATGTTTACAAAATATGTGGCCGGAATTTCTAGGCAAACGTCACGTATTGTGTTTTCTAGATGTTCAATGTTTCGAAATGGTCGTTTGCGGTACACTTTCTCTTTTAGATACCCCCACAAGGAAAAATCTAACGGAGTTAGGTCAGGGGATCTCGCTGGCCATGGATACGCTGAATATCTGCCAATCCATTTGTCCCCAAATAATTGATTTAAATAACTCCTCACCGCCAGTGTACTATGTATAGATGCGCCGTCTTGCTGAAACCATAGGACAGATCTTTCTTCCAATACCATATCATCAATTAAATCGGTTATTTCGGTCATGAGAAAGTTCAAGTACCTTTGCGAATTTAAATTTTCGTGGAAAAAATAGGGTCCAATCAATCTACCATAAAAAATACCACACCAAACATTTGTTTTAAAAGAATATTGGTCCCTGCATTCGATGATAAAGTTAGGGTTTTCATCAGCCCACCATCTGCAGTTCTGCGAACTCACACACAGAAAAATGGTTTCTACAGCCAAGAAAACATACTTACTTGACCTTAAATATTAAATCCAAGAATTTATTTACTTAAGTCAAGAAAATATATTTCCGGCAAGTAGATGGATTTTTTTGGAAGAAATAAATTATTTACTTAAGGTTCTACTAGTGAGCACCAAATACAAGTATATCTTTGTCTAGCAAATTTTATGTCGTTCTTTATTTATTGACGCTGGGATATAGAAGGGATGAAGCGTTGGTTGTCACGTGATATGTTATGGCGTGATATTAAATAGGCCCTCTTTTGTTGTTGATAGTCGAATTACGAAGTACTTTCTGCGTTTGATAAGAGCATTTGTGCATTTGTGTTGTGTCAAGTACCTGTAAGTATATTATTTTTGTTCAAAACTTCTTAATATTTCACCTTGTTATTTGTGTATATTAATAGCATATATCGGTGAAAAATGGACAATTTTTATGTGCGTTTACGCCATAATGGGCATTTTATATGGTGCAACTTCAAGGCTACCATAGAAGATGCCGTGAGAGAAGGTATATTATATACATATATTTAGGTACTACATGATACATGTGTATGTCCTAGATGAAAATAAAAAATTTTAAATTTGTAAAAACGTGTACGTACTCATATATTAATTTATGGTAATATAATAATAAAAATATTTGTATGTGCGCATGGAAATCATTAACCTAATAATACTAATGCACGGAGCTATGCCCTCTAAATAAAAACCGGAAAGTGATTACAACGTTAGAGAGATAAAGTCTGTTACATTTTTTGAAAGATAAAAAAAGCTACATTGACGCTTTTGACTTTACTTATGTGATCATAGACTAAAACCAAAAACTACTTTATGTTTTATAAAAATACTTAAAGAAAAAACGAATTTTTATTCTCATTTCTAATTTGAAGATATTAAAAAAATAAGATTTTAATGTGTTCATTCTTTCATTTAATCCATTGCGCATGTGTTTAAGTAATTCTAATTTAAGGCTGGTTTACACAAACTATATTAATATTTTAGTGAAAAAACAATTAGGGATTAACGAAGATACAGACATTATCATTAAGGATAAAGACGGAGCCATAATACAACATGATTTTTTAATAGAATTTTTAAAAATAAATGAAAGAGGAGTAGTCTTGAGAATTGAGACAGACAAAATTGATGAAATTGCATTAGATATTTCGATTCCATCTACAGAAACTATTGAGACAGCATCTGACAAAGAGGTAGGTACATTAGGTATTTATTAATTATATGGATGGAGTATGGACGAACTCTTTATGCAAGATGTAGCAAGCTTTTTTTTTACAAGAACAAAATGCTTTTTCATATAAAGAGGTCAAAAGTTGTAAAGTAAAATGTCTACTCAATTCACGAAAGCAGTTGAAAGAATTCAATTTATAAATGCTGTTTAAAATTATTAAAAGTTAGATGGAAATATTCTCTGGAATATTTAATAATATACATGCAAGCCTTTTAATTATTGGCAAGATAAAAAATATTCTTTTCGATACTCTTTGTTGAATATTTTCTTGTGGTATATATATTATATTTACTGTTTTAGAATTCCGATCAAAACGAAGACCCCATATATGTTGAAGTAGTTAATTCAAATCTTGTAGACGATTTTCTAAAGTTTGATTTGGAAACGTTATTAAAAGTTTCTCCACTGGGGAACAGTATTACAAATTTCTACAGTGTTAATAGTTATTTAGATAATTCTAAACGAAATAGATTGGTGGATATAATATGCAAGCATATATATAATTATATAGTTAAACAGTAAGCAATGCTATAAATATATAAATTGGAAACAATAACACCTCTCTTTCAGTCGTCTCAAACATTCCGAATACAATATATTAACAGCCAAAATAATATCTCTTTTTCCAAATGAATGTCCAGAAACATACTATGTACCAGCGGTAAAGAAGGCAGAAAGCGCAACTAAAAAACATATACTAGCGAAAGGGAAGTTAGTGGACAAAATAAAAAAATTACTTTTTCTTGGAGGCGTTACGAGAATAAAGACACCAGATGAAAAACCACTAAATAATGTGTGTGGTAAGTGGTGAAAATTAACTTGGTTTCTTATTATTATTGTAAAATAGTGTATAAGGAAAATGTTTGTAAATACTGCCATATAGTAACTATTAATATACTTGTAGATATTTCAGAAGATGCCCAAAATGCTGCATTATGGCTGAAATCACGAACAGAACCATGGCACGAAGTATGTAGTAAGTGGCAGATAAGTTACCCCTTAAGAAAGCAGGATACGTCTTCTACTATAGAAAAGTATTTAAAAAACTGGCCTATATTATTGGACAATAGAGCAGAGAGCCTGGTAGGTTATTGTAACAGGTTATTCATAACGTAATTATAAATTATTTTTAGATAAATTTGGACTTCGACGAATTATATCCTGAGAGTGGTCTAAATTTAATAAATCAATGGCATGTGTTCTTTGAAAAGTTATATTCACTAGTAAACAAAAACGACGTATGCAAGGAATTATATGTATCCCTGCAAGAGAGCTCTAATGACAGTAAGTATGCACACCGGTTGCATTAGACAAACTCCAACTTTGTTATGACATTCAATAGAAACACTTTTTTTTAGATTCCAAAGTTGCACTAGAGTTATATATGTTACCTCATCTAATACCATGTAAAGGAAGAAAAAGATTGAACAATGGACATTGGAAGTTTTCTATTCAAGAAAGTCTGGAGTCTATAATTGTCCATGCAAAGGTTTAGATAGCATATATCTCCAAAAGATAATTTGAATAAGAATTGTACGTATTACAGACTGTTGCCGACATAGAAATCCTCATCGAGGACGCTAAAAGGAAAGCCGTTGCCAGAAATTAATACAGCCGTATATTGTCATCGAGGGACCACATTTAGAGACTATTAATAACATATATATAGTCATAGATACGATAAAATACAAATTTCATCAGTTATTATTTGCACTAGACATTTGCTTCAAAATTTTTCACACTTTAAATGCTAGTTATCCTCCTCAGTCTCAACACATTTGGACTATCATTCAAAAATGTATTTATAAAGTTTCCACTAAACAAGATAAAGTCTTTCCATATTTAATGCATATATATAAACATTTTAGCGATTCTTAAGTACATAAAATTTACTTAAATTTATAAAAAATAAATATTAATTACAATGTCTTTTATATGTTGCAATATTTCGTTCGTGCAAGCCGATAAATTAATTTTTCATTTTCAATATGTTCATGGAATGTCAATCTTCAAATGCCCTATGGAAAATTGTTATAGAAGCTTTCATAGAAAGTTTGTATTTAAAAAACACCTTCTAGCAAATCATAATTTTTCAAATAATAAAACTATTAATATTTTAAGGACAAATGATTGTGATAATTCCAGTCCAAATGTATTGGTACCACCGACACCCATTAAAAATGAAATTGAAAAAAAAAGAAAAAAGGAACCGCCAAATGAAAGTGAATATATTAAAACTTTTATCGATACGCTCTCTAATTCTGTGATATGCTTTATTACAAAACTATATGACAATTTAGCACTTCCTCGATCATCCATACAATTTATTATGAATTCTTTGTGTGCTTTTATATCAAGTGGTGCTTTACAGTTAATTAAACAATTAATTAATGACCAAGAAGGGTTTTGTGCATCATGTGATGTTTACTTTAATGTACTTAGAAAAATGCTAACCCTATTTGAAAACTCTTTTGAAAATTTTAGCACAGAATTTAAAAGATGTAAATACTTTGAAGAATCCGATAAGTTTCTAAAACCCGTTCAAATTAAGATAGGTATTGCCAATGATGTTAGTAGAAAAGCTAATAAGACAACGCTTGTATTAAAACCCCTTACTTGCGCTTATATATCTATAATTGAGAACTTGAAACTCTTTTTAGAATTACCAAATGTGCTGAAAAGTATCCTTACATATCAGCAACATTTATATGATGATAATTCAGACGTTAGGAAAAATATTATACAAGGTGACCTTTGGAAATCAAGAAGACCTCAGTTTTTATCACATTTTACGATACCTTTATTGATATACTTTGACGACTTACAAGTTGGTAATCCGTTAGGTAGTCATGCTGCATTTACTAAACTAGGAGCAGTGTATTACTCTCTGCCAACAGTTCCTCCAGAATACGCAAGTAGATTACAACACATATTTGTCACTCAAATTTTCCATTCTGTTGACAGAGTTAATTGTGGTAATGAAATTACTTTTCAAAAATTACTTCAGGACTTGCAGTATTTGGAAAAAACTGGTATTGTCATTACTTGCCATAATAAATTACAACGTATTTACTTTTGTGTTATTTTGATCATTGGGGATAATTTAGGGATGCATACGATTTTAGGATTATCTGAAAGCTTCTCATCAACAAATTATTGTAGATTTTGCATAGGAGATAAATCAGTATGTAATAAGCAATGTAGAGAGAATAAAACACTATTAAGACAGAAAGACAAATATGTTGATCATGTTAATCAGAAGCTATATGGAATAAAGGCAAATTGCATATGGAATAATTTGAATTATTTTCATATATATATGAAAATATTAATTCTGATATTATGCATGACTTGCTGGAAGGTGTTCATAGATATGATTTAGCTAAAATCTTGGCAAATTTTATAGAAAACAAGTACTTTACGCTTGAAACTTTAAATATTAGAATAAAGTATAATACCTATGAATACGAAGAGAAAAATATTATACCATCTATTAAACAAGATCATCTAAATAATGGTAACATCATATGTTCAGCAGCAGAAATGTACAATTTAGTTCGAAATTTAAGATTTATTATAGGAGATATGGTGCCCAGGGGAAATGAGTATTGGCAACTGTATTTAGTATTGTTGGACATTACTAATATATTAATGGCACCAGAAGTATCAGTTCAAGAAGTAAATGACCTCGAAATACTTATAGAACAACATAATAATACGTATATTAATCTTATTAAAGAACACTTAAAACCAAAACATCATTTTCTAGTGCACTATCCCCGTATTATTGAATCTATTGGACCACTTAGTTTATTATCCTGTATTAGATTTGAAGCAAAACATCGCGAATTAAAGGTCATTGCTAACACAACCAGAAGTAGGGTTAATATCCCCATAACAATAGCTAATAGAATTCAGTTGCAAGCTTGTTACAGATTTATAAGTAAAGTTGAATTTGTGGATAATATTAAAATGGGCTTGCCTTACGAAATATGTACTTCTGATATTACTTCTAAAGATATCGATTTGTCATTTTTAAGCAATTATTACGCAGTATCTTGGTATTACCAAAATGGAATTACTTATAATAAAACTGATGTTCTCCATTATAATAATGAATTGAATCTTCCTAAATTCGCAAAAATTAATCATATTTTGGTACACCGAGATTCTAGTAATATTATGTTTTATTGTGACATATATAAAACTGTGGAATATGATACACATTATAAAGCTTATTTAGTGGAGCAGGATAATACTCCAATTTTATTACCATTTCCAAATATATTTTCAAAATATCCCACTGTAGAACATGTGTTGCCAAGTGGAATATATCTAGTACTACCGAAATACATACAATTTAGAAGTTAGCTGTACTATATAAATAATAACACATATTGTTATATACATACATATATATATAAACACTGTTATTTTTTAAATTTGTAAAATTATTATACCTGCAATAATATGTAATGTTTATTATATCTACATTATCAATACACGATGTTCATTATAATACGTGTTTTTCTATTATAGTACCTGAAATTCAAATGTTATTAGATTAGCCTGTTTCTTAAGCAAAGTATGTTATTTATGTAATCAAATAAGTATCTAAATTGTAATTTAATACTACCAGAATAATTATTATTATATAATTGTTGTTAGTACCTTTTTGTACTAAATAATAGGCGTTGTAATGATGACTAAATATTAATGATTATGCTAGCTTTAAATCTATATATTTAAAACTAGCATAATTATTAATATTTATATACTTAGTCATCATTGAAACGCCTATTATTTAGTACAAAAAGTAAAAACTAATGATAATTATATAATTAATAATTATTCTGGTAGTATTAAATTACAATTTAGATACTCATTTGAATAAGAATACAATTTACTTCATGCAATAAAAAACAGTTTATTGGCTCAAATATTTCAATAGTTTTATTTGAAGTAAATATTTTCTTGGGTAAAGATAACGAATTATCATTTTAAGAAAATCAATTATTTTATTCAAATATACATATATTTAGATTGAGAAAAGGCAGAATTGAATTAAATATTTGAAATTCTAACAAGAAGGTAATGCTTTCTTGACCAGAAAATGTAATTTCTTCTATCAAGTAATCAAGTTTTTCAATTGAGAAATAATCTACTTAAGAGAAATATTCCCTTTCTTGAAATAAGCAAATCGCTTCTATAACCAAAACAAAATATATTTGAATTAAAAAGGCAAATACTTGAAACAAGAATATATTTTCTTAAATAACAAGAATTTTTTTTTCTTGATTGAAGTAAATATTTTCTTGCGTATATATAAACGTGCCGTTTACTTGACTCAAGACAGATCCACTTGATCCAAGAAAGTACTTTTCTGTGTACACCGTTCCATTGGAAGAGAACGTTGCTTCGTCCGAGAACATGATTTCTTTGGGGAAACGACGGTTTTCTTCGAGCTCTCCTTGAAACCACATACAAAAATCAAATCTTGCGTTAAAATCTCGTTCTTTTAGTATATGGACATATTTTGGCTTAAATGGACGGTACTTATGTTTCTTTAAAATTTTTCTCACTGTAGTCTCTTTTGCCCTAGTTCTGTTGGAAGTAGCAGCAATTGATGTAGTTTTATGCTCTACTACATCTAATAATACATGTTCTTCATGCTGCTGAACTTGCCAGTTTACATGTGGCTTCTTAAAATCATTTAGAACTGAACCGGATGACTTGAACTTATCTACAATACGACCAACAGTAGAGTGCGAAACGAATTTGTTAGGGTGTCTTTGATTAAAAATATTTGCCGTATCCCTGTTGGTTCTATTTTCTCCGTGAATTAAAATGATTTCTATTTTTTCTTCCATGGATAACATTTTAAAACAAATCTATTAGAGAAATACACAAAACTGACATTTATTTAGTTGTTTATGTCTGGAATTTGCAATTATTTTCTAGGCCTACTTGTGAATTTATCGAAGTTTAAGAATAAGCTTGTTATTTCCTGCTTTAGAGATACTAAAGGAAATTTTGCTTAAAACAAACAAGGCTAGGTACATAACATGTTCTAATCTTACAACTAGTGTTATTTTCTAGGTTTTTTGACCATTATGTTTGAAAAATAAACATTTTTAATATACGAAAATATGAAAATAGTCCAAGAATGTCCTCCACTTTTCTTAACGAAATCTTTTATTTAAAAAAAATATACCTTATTCTGAAATACAAATTGTTTTTTTTTTTGTTTATTTCATGGTAACATAGGTTTTTATCAGAATTCGAGAGAAAAATACGCTTAAAAAATATACAGGCGTTTTTTTACAAAATTATGAAAAAAAAATTAAAATTAAAATTTTTGTACGAAACTTTGGATTTAGGATGTCCGCGAAAGTACAAACAACTTTTTCTTATGGCATCTTCTCATATTTTGACAAATAATGGCACGTTTGGACGTTGGTAATTTTTAAATGACATTTACGCATTGAAGCAAATGCGATATGTTAAATATTTTAGGTTAGTTTTTGGTTTCTAATTATGCAAAAACAAACTACAAAAAAATTATTTTAAAAATTAAAAGAGTAATTTTTTTTTCCATATGGTGCAGACCTTTCCGCGGGCACTGTATATAATCTAATAATCCCCTCTACCATATTAATGGTGTGGGGCGTTTACCCTCTTCTAACTTTTTATGAATCTTTTCCATTCATTTCTATTCCTCGCCATGCTCTTCGCCTCTGTCCAAGTTTTGCCTTTCCTCCTCAAAATCTCTGCTATGACATCATTCCATGTCGTCATTGGCCTTCCTCTTCTTTTATTTTTCATTATTCTTGCTTACCATATCCTTCTTGTCTGTCTCGTATTTTCCAATCTATATAGATGTCCCCACCATCCCAACTGTCTTTGCTCAATATGATCCAACACTGACTGTATATTTAGATCTTTTCTTATTTCCGAATTTCTTATTCTTTCCATCTTTGTAACTCCTCTGACTCTTCTTAAATATTTCATTTCTACTGCTTGTATTTTACTTTTTTGTCTTGTATTTAATACCCAGGATTCGCATCCATATACCTACTAATATCGGTCGGTATATTGCCTTATATACTTTTAATTTTATTTCGCGGGATATCTCTTTTTTGTTAATGAACTTATTCTTCATACTATGATACAGCTTTGTTGCTTTTTCTATTCGTTGGTTAATCTCGGCGTCCTGGGTCCCTTTTCCATCAATTCTCACTCCCAAGTACTGGAACGTTCTCACTTCTTCTATTTCAATTCCTTCTATTTCGATTTTCATATCTATCTCTTCATCTCCCACTACCATTACTTTGGTTTTATTCTTATTCATCATCATTCCACTGTTATTTAGTGTCGTATTCCATATTATTAAATTCCGTTGTAGATCTTCCGCACTGTCAGCTGTAATTACTATGTCGTCTGCGAATGCCCCCTGTGAAACTTCGACTAGCTTTAAGTTACTGTGTCCAACTCTGATCTTTTTACTTTCTTTTGTACACCTTTTGATAATGTCGTCCATATAAACTATAAATAGCATTGGGCTCAGGCTTCCTCCTTGTCGGAGTCCCTCCTTTGTTCTGAAGGTTTCTGATTCTAAATTATTAGCTATTACAGCGTTGGTGTTATTATCATATATTTTCTGTATTAATCGTCTTATTTTTCCATTGACCCCTCTCTCTTTTAATATATTCCACAGTCTTTCTCTTGGTACCTTATCGAATGCTTTTTCTAGATCTATAAATGCTAAAAATACTTTCTTCTGCTCTCTATAGGCTTTTTGTATTATTTGCTTCACGGAAAATATTTGGTCTTGTGTGCTCCTTTCTTTTCTAAACCCACTTTGTGATTCGTGCAGCGTATTTTCGAGTTTTGCTCTTAGTCTTTTATCTATTATTTGCTCAAGAATATTCATTGCAGTGCTTAGAAGGGTTATTCCTCTGTAGTTATTGCATTCTTTTTTGTTTCCTTTATTCTTGTATATTGGTACTACTAATGACTTCCTCCAATCGTTTGGTATCTCCTCTTCTCTCCATATTCTGTTATATATTTTCAACATTACTTCTCTTCCTTTTTGTCCTATATTTTTAATCATTTCTGCCGTAATCTTGTCGCAGCCTGGTGCTTTCCCATCTCTCTGTTTATGTATTGCTTCTTCCAATTCGTCCATGGTAATTATTTCTTCCGTCTCTTCTTCTTCTATTGTTTGTTGTTCATCGGTATTCTCATTTTCCACTCCTTCGTTTAGCAATTCTTGGAAGTATTCTTTCTATCTTTCTATGATTTTTTTTATCGCTTAGTATATCTCCCTTCTTATTTTGTATATTATTATGGTGTGTAGATTGAGACATTTCTTCATTCCTTACTGACTTCAAAACTCTATAAAATAGTTTTTGGTTTTCTTTACTATTTTTTTCCATATTTTCACCAAATTCTTGCCATGTCTCTTTTTTTGCTTCTGCCACTAACTGTTTTACTTTTTTTCTTTCTTCTTTGTATATATTGTATTTTTCCGCTGTTTGTTCTGCTAAATATATTTTCCAAGCCTTTTTTTTGACTTTATTTGATACCTTATTTCATTTGTCCACCACTTTGTTTGTATTTTGTTTTTCTTCTTGGTTACTCCACATATCTCTTTAGTTGTAGTTATTATAATTTTTTTGAACGTATTCCAAATTTCTTCAATATTTCTATTCATTTCTACATTTTCTACTCTTCCAGTTATCCTTTTCTGGTAACTTTCAGCGATATCTTTACTTCTTAGTTTGTATGTTCTAAGTAATTCTTTTTGGTTTTCTTTCTGTTTGTATATATTTCTTTTCTTTATTTTTAACTTTTTCCTTTATTTCTGATATAACGACAAAGTGATCGCTCCCTATTTCCGGTCCTCTTCTTACTTTTGTATCAGTCACAATTTTTCTATTCTTTTTGTCAACTAATATATAATCAATTATGGACTTCTCTCCCCTGCTCTTAACTTCCCTGGTATATGTGTGTATATTTTTGTGTTGGAAAAGACTATTAGTTATTCCAAGTTGTGTATCATGCAAAAGTCTAGCATTCTTCTTCCATTGTTATTTCTAACCGTCTCTCCGTTTGTTCCTAATACTTCAGTGTATTCATCGTCTCTTATACCAACTCTACTGTTGAAGTCTTCCATTACAAAAATTATTCCTTTCGCATCTTCTACCACCACTGTTAATTCTTCCCAAAACTTATTTTTCTTATCTGCTGTGTCGTCTTCATTTGGTACGTATACTACTACTATTGTTTTCATTATGTTCCTCTCCTTCATCTCTATTAGTAATATTCTTTCTGACCATGCCTTCCAGCTATGAATTTGGTTTTCTAATTTTTTGTGTAAAATGCATCCTACTCCTGCAGCTGCTCTTCTTTCTTTTCCTACACCACTGTATAATAAAGTGTGACCATTGTCCATCTTAATTATTCCCTGTGCCTTTTTCTTCGTTTCCGTAATTGCTAATATGTCTACTTCTAACTCTTCGAATTCCTTTTCTAATTCCTTTTCTTTTCCTGTTATACTTTTTATGTTCCACGTGCCAATTTTCCATATTATGTTTTCTTTATCCTTACTTTTCCTCATCTTTTCTATTTTTTTTTTTGTGTCATCGTTATCATATTCATCATTATTTTGTTTATTCTCTTTTATCGTGTCCTTTTTCTTGCCCGGGTCATCATCTTCATTTCTACTAGTCTTTATTATTAGTTTTTTGACATTATTTTTGCGATTTCTTTTTTTCTTTCCAATTCTCCTTCCTTCTTATTCCAATTCTCTTTTTCTCTATTCCATCTCCATTGTTCTCCCTCCACTATTAGCTTTTGAAATCCTATCTTGACGGTTTTTCCTTTCATTTTCTCTTCTTTGGCCTTTCTACGTATCTTTTCTTGTATTTCTCTTTCCTCCTTCGTCATATCATCGTTAATATATATCTTTTGTTCTTTGTATTCTCTTAATTTACAGACCCAAATAACAAATGATTATAAACATTACAGATATTACTAAAATAAAAATAACGCATAATTAATGAGCACCACAGCTCAAATTATACTGATCGTACATCTCAATTTTTCAGGATGTTTCATCTTTGACATGATATCCGGTTGCCCCAGGCGCGCACGCAGAAAAAGAATTCGGGGGTGTTTTTTATAGATTTTTTTTGAATACATTAAGATGAACATGCAAAACAATAAAATACGCAATACAATAAAAAATAACCAAAAACATGATTATATAAATAATGATGCACATTTTTATTTTTGTTTGTTAATTTGCAGGGGGGTAACTCCCCGTGTGCGCGTCTGTGTTACCTATTGTATATATAATACTACTATATCGCGTGTAGTCAAGGAAAACTTCGCTCTAACATTGTGAAATAGAACACATGGTGCTATGTCGTTTTAGAGGCACGTTGTCCAAACTGCGCATGTGTTACAAATAATTTTTCAAATTTAGGTCTGTTTATCACATAGATTCATTACTATACATATTTAATTATAGTTTGTACATCGTCAAACAATCATAAATAGTTTAAAAATCGACAAACCTCTTTACAATTAATAATTGTGCCTTGTTAAATGAGGAAACATAATTCAATTTACCTTAATGAATGAAGAAATATCGTCGTGGCATCATGTGCAAATCATAGACAAACAAAGGATCATACTGAAGAAATATATTTGTCACAAGGTGTACGAATTGTGGTTATGTTATAGTAAATATTGTAAATTAATTAAGTAAAACCCGCAGTCAGTTCAATTGCATTGCAACTGTGTGTTTTTGAATATATTATGATGGGATATCGTGAACAGAAAGAAAAACACTTCTGTGGGTCATGTACAATAATTTGTGATATAATAACAACACCTAAATAATTCAACTCAACATGCAAGAATAATAATAAATTAGATAATGTGGTATTCTTGTATTCTAGAATTACTCTTATCTACGTCGGAGCAATGTACAGAAAGAACACAATAAATTTTACATGAATTAGGTAATTGTATTACTATGTTACATATTAAAATATTTGAATTGCTCACAATAAAAAAGCTTCTATTAAACCTCTTAGAAGAGACATACCAATCTTTGTGCCATCACCTCCCATTTTTTTTGATATATGTCTAATAGAACATATATATGTTCATAGAAAGTTGAAGAATTTTGACATGTCCACCACAGAATCCACAGATCCCATATGATATGAGATAAGAATATGCGGAGATTGGGTATTTTAAGAAGAAATTGGTCCGGTTATTGGAATTTATGCGATCATGCATCATTTGATTGTGAAAATAACTTAAGGATAAACACATTATTTATAAGATAGTGTTTTTTTAATTTGAATTTTGCTAGATATATATCGTAATTTCTGTCACTAAATTGTATTGTAATCAAGCACATATAGAATGTATTTTATATTTAATTTACAATAAAATATGTTTTAGTTTAAAACAACTTGTAGATGGTACACTACAAAGGTAATATTCATTTTGGATTTGGCAAGACAACGTGTTATAGGTTTCTTCGGAACTTTTCCCATCATTGTGAGAGTAAATACTGCAGTGTTATGAACGGCAAGGTAGACACAGCATCAAACAATATTCCTGTTTTTATGATATTGTTACATTCTATAAATCTTTTTTGTCATTTTATAAATGTAATTATTAATTCATACAAATATATATATTTTACAATAAAATAGATTTTTTGTTTTAATTTCAAGAAAGTATATACAAAAAAGATTTCTGAACATAAATAAAATTTAATTTTTTAATTTGTAACATCAACATCAACATACCTCTTTTACAAGCAATAATATAAAGTATTTGCAAAGTCTCATTTCTACTCATGTTAGTTTATGAGACATAGACATCAAGAAAAGTATATTGATTACGAGTGTGCTATTACATACACTAAAGAAATTCAAGTGTATCAGAGTAATTGTTTGTGCATATTCTTTGCTATCATATATATGGGCGTAAATGACGCTTAATCACGTTTTTATTTTCATGAATGGCTTAATCAGTCTAAATTTTTAAAAAAAAGTTAACAATAATAAAAATTATACCTATTAATTCCACAACTTTTGCTAAAACATTCATGTTTCAGTGATATCTCGACACAGACTTAAATACAAGAACACAACAGGAATTTAATTATCTCTTACATTGTTGATTATGCAACATTATATTGAATAGTGTACGTAGACAAATATAAAATAGATGTTGTTTTATTCTTACATATAGGCATAATATTAAATAAAGTAATTTTATTTGCATTATTAAGCTTAAGAGGAGCGTTTACCTATCGAAAATTAAGGCATCGCCGTTTCGCGTTTTTTAAACTTATTTTGTAATTTTAGAATCTCAAATTTAGGTTAGTGATGCAAAAGGCATAAATTTATAATGTCAAGGTCAGTTTTTGTATTAATTTATTTTCTTAAGAAAGTTATGTGTTTTAGAAATAACCACAAAAATGCATGAATTTGATTAATGTTAGTAGACATTAATCAAATTCTACTAAGGCTAGTACACAAAAAAAAACGACCTCTACGCGCCAGCTGCACATTTGATGTACGATATAAAGAAAAAATCAAATTTATGTAATTACAGTAGAACCCCGGTTATCCGTGTGCGGATTATCCGGGCTGCGGATTATCCGTGTCATACGCATGATGACGCAATATCGATATCGCCAGCAGTATACTAGGGGAATCCCTGGGAATCATTCGCTTTTCATCTGCTTTATGTACATAAATGCAAGTTAACCTACCTATGTAGAGTTTATTTTTTCTTATTTAGTGAAAAAGTTTACTTATGTAGAATTCTGGTTTTTATTCTGTTATCTTTTTAGTATGTATGCATACATACATATAAGAAATAAATGTTCGGATTATCCGTGCTTTTCAATTTTCCGTGCCCCGTCCGGTCCCGTGGAGCACGGATAATCGGGGTTCTACTGTATTTTTAAAGATAAAAAACATTAAACAGTAAACATTGTCACACACATTTTACACGAGGTTTTTCCAAGCTAATCGCGTCGTCTATCCCCACTTTACGGTATCTCTACCGGTCCTAGCGAAGACGAAAATCTCTCGTAATCGGTCGGCTATTGCAGACTTAAATGCGAGTAACAGTTTAATTACAAACTGTCACTCGCATTTGAATATCATATATACCTATAATATTCGAGTGTATAATAATATAAAAGTTATTGGCAAGCGAAAATTGGCTTATTATAAAACATCAACAACATCAACAGTTCCGTAAGTACTCATTCTTTATACATTATGTTTCCCATCTGTAGTATTCCTTTATCTATGACAGAATCTGTGAATAAAACCGAAGCGCTGTGACAGAACCGAATATCGTCTACCTCCACCTACTCACACCCCCTTGCGTCTACCCGTCCCGCGAGTAATATAAGTTGCATGAGGTCCTATTTGTTGGTAAACGCCCCTCTTAAAAAAACTATATGTTGAAATATAATACAATCTGACATATATATAATAGGTATAACGTTCTTATCTTGGACAATCTCTACCTAATTATTTAAGAATACTGCCTGAAAAACATCTTGTATGTATAACAGAATATCTTAAAAGTTTAATTTTATTTGTTAGGTGTGTTCATAATCTCAAAATAAATAATGAAATATTCATAACAAAAAACAAATTTCCTGCAGTCTAAAACCAAAAATCACTTTTTATTTAACCAGTTAATGTATGGCTGGATTTCCTATATATGTACATTACATATTAAGTCTTAATTATGTATGATACACGTGCTTCTTAATAATTAAGAAGCACGTGTATCAAACTGTAAATGTTAAATATTATATTGATCCAGCTTCCTAAGTACTAATATTCTTGAATTCTGCTGATAATAAGACTGCATGCATTATGTTAAAATGTCTAATAATACCTACATAAGTAGTTAAAATGCTACTAACCTTGCCAATTTGAGATCCTACTTATCACACAATTGACACAATCAATGGTATTTTCTTTTCTCGAAGAATAACGAAAGCTTCTAAGCACCACTTTCATCTTTCACAATGAGATAAATGAGTTTTGAACATTATAAAACACACGTCAAACAATAACACGAAACGGAATATAAATAAGCACAAAATTACAAAATGGAAATTATATATCCATAATAATTGAGACATAAAATTGTCTATTCTTCTTCTTTTAGGTGATGTAGTACCTACATTATTTTTATCCTACAGATGTCACTAATAACCTCAATTAAAAATTTAACGTTCAAATAATTTCCAATCGTTCTTGAAATAAAGATACTTGCCTATTTATGAAGAGAAAAACTGCTCACATTAAATTAATTCATTTGAAGATAGGGTTACCATATTTCAACCGAGCTAAAAGAGGACAAAACCATATTTCAGCCGGGCTAAAAGAGGACAATAAAAAACGAACTTTTGTCAACATAATGTTTAGATATTTGTTTATTGACTAACTTATAATTTGTGTTAAATAGGTATATGAAAAATAAAATGAAAATACAGAAAAACAAAACATATATCACCTAAGCCTAATTGCACATAAAAAAAATATTCACAAAGTAAGAATTAAATATGTAAGTACCTAATAATCTGTATAAGTTTCATATTTTTACGAACTGCCAATTTTTTTTAACAAGTTTCTCTCTGATAATAAATAATCAAAAAATTAATTGCAAGAAAATTGTTTAAAGTTTAAATGTGTTATCAGAATTGCCTTGATTGTGGACACACTCAATCGATTGAGTTCTTCACTCCACTGTATGTTCATAGTGGAGAAAACTCTTTCCACGTTCGCATTATGCGCCGGAATTGAAAGAACAATTGACAAATTTTCAGAAATTCACTGCTTGCTTCTTCATCAGGGAACGCTTCGAAATATCTGTTCCATTTCTGATGAGAAAGCAAGTTGGTGAAGTCATCACTTTGCGTTGCGGTAACAATATTTTTTTTTTAATTACAGTATTGATTAAATAACTTGGACTCATTAATATTCACGCCTTTTTCTTGAAAAGAATTTATTGAATTTTGTACGTCCTTCCAGTCAATTTGGGTTTTTAAACTCATCCAAAATATTGTTTTAAAATGATTTAAAGGTTCAGTCCAGATTTCTAAATATTCTAGACATTTTTCATATAAATAGAAAAAGTTCCTATTCAAAATCATAATTTCAGTATCCATTTCCGAATTTTTGATAAATATTTGTTTAACTTTTAAGGGTAGAAACTGTTCTTCAATACGCTGTTGCAAGGAAGTTCTAACAGTTTCTAAACATTCCAAAACCTCCAATACATAATTACCCTCCCTTTCAACTAATTTTATTTTTCCATGAAATACATATATTAGTGAATGTAAAAACCAAAAGTATGCTTCACTAAGTTTATTTTCAAAAAACTTTCGAATAGTGACTGGAGATGATTGGTCTGATAGAAAATAGGACTGGAGACCATCATATAACTCTAGTATTCTATTCAGACAAGGGAATAATGATAGCCATCGTGTTTTACTATGAAATAGAAGTTTTTTATATTCTACATCGGCGAATTCGCAAAAACTTTTTAATGATTCGGTTGGTATGGTGTATATAGAAAAATGATTATAAATTTTCAAAACTAGAGACTCAACATCGACAGGCAAAAAGTCAGTGCCGTTTTGTATACAGTTATTAAGTACATGAGCAGAGCAACCTACGCCAATAATATTGCTGTTAACGATTTGTTTTAAACCTGAAAACACATTTTTTTACCAGCCCTTTTCGCTCCTCCAAAATTTGTGTTACAGTTATCACCTGCAAAAGCAACACAATTATGACGTAAATTGTGTTTTTGGAGTACTTCAGTTAAATAATTTGAAATTGTTTCTGATTTTTCATCAATAAGATTGCTGATCTCTAAATCTTGACAGTGAGTCCATGTTTCTTGTCAAAGAATTGTATTAGCACAGGAAATTTTTTTTAAGTTTCCATGATTACTTGCATCGGTACTTATGCCAATAAAGTTACATTTTTTGGGTTGAGCTGTAACAAACTCAACACTATGTGGTGCCAACACCCCCGTAACAATTGCTTCTGCTTTAGTACGTGCACATGAGAGTTTTTTTGCGATTTCCGAGTCAGGTAATATTTTTTTTTTATTAAGTTTGTAGAACAATCGCAAGATTTGAAACTGAAATGATGTTTCACTGTATGGAAAGCTAGAGTTCCCTCTGCTGCATTCACTTGATGTTCGGTTTTCGTGTTCACTTGTTTGAAAAATGAAGTCACTTTTGCAGCTGATTCTATTGTTCTAATTTATTGTTGGTGCTTGTTTGTTCCAAGATGTTCTTCTAAATCAAGTTTTCCTTTATTGGCAATAGAAAAACTGGTCTTGCACACAGGACAATATACTTCAGATTAAATTTTTGTAACTTTGAACATTGTGTACTGTTCTTGTAAGTTTTGAGAAAATTTGCATTTTCTTTTCGGCATTATTCTTATTCACAAAGTAAAAAATCTACAAAAGCGGTCAAAGTAAAGTCTAGCATCAATCCTATATTATCAATTTTTAAAACCTACCCTATGTTAAGGTTATCACAAGAAGCCAAGAACGTCACGACTACGCGAAAAGCGAATGAACTCTGGACTGACACTGTCTGACAGAACTAACTATAACCATAGTCGCCGGCGAAAGCTCGAGCTGTTACCTTTTTGTCCCGAGTGCAAGAATTGTATGACGCTGCCGGTTTGCTAAAAATACCGGAAATATATACCGGACAAAAAATAACACTTCAAAAATAGGACATGTCCGGTAAAAAGAGGACGAATGGTAACCCTATTTGAAGAGAACTTTACGGATAACTAAAAATTAAACTTAATCAGTATACAATACCAAGTGACAATTAGACATGGTATAAAATGTCTGAACAATTTCAATTAAAGAGGGTTCTAAACCGTCCAAAATAGTAAGTTATTTACTTATCTTGTTGCAGAAATTATTTTACCCATTCGAATTTATACCAGCGTCAATAGATATTGCAGCGACTATGAATCATCGTTTTCTCTTTGTCTAATACACGCCACTGTTTGTTTTGCGAACCGTACACAACTCTACATATACGACGATAATTGACTTGTCGATTATCGTCAGGACGAAACATAATCGACAAGTCAATTATCGTCGTATATGTAGAGTTGTGTACGGTTCGCAAAACAAACAGTGGCGTGTATTAGACAAAGAGAAAACGATGATTCATAGTCGCTGCAATATCTATTGACGCTGGTATAAATTCGAATGGGTAAAATAATTGGAAGTGCCTCCATAGCCGGCGCCGGTTTCTGTTTTGTATACATATTGGTGCCGGCTACGGCATCAGGAATTGCGGACGGCAGCCGGCTTCACGTATCGTTACCGGCTTATCAACACAACCTCTATTTTCCATATTGCGCGCGTGAACGGTTTAACTTTTAGTGTTAATTTCCTTTAATTTATCTAAATTTGCAGGTATGTTTTCCCTGTAGCTATGCTTTTTGTTAAAAATGATGTTCTTCTAATTGTAGAATGTTGAAAGTGGGCGATAAGTTTGAAAGTTAAGAGAATTTCAACAAGCAGTTACAGAAATACAAAAATGAAGTGTTCAATGATTACTGGATTAGAGATTCTAGAACCATCGAGACGCAGGCTAAAAGATATCAAAACAAGACTTAATTTACCATTATGTAAGAATAGCTTGCATAAAAGGTGGCCGAATGCACACTTTTGGGAATAAAACAAAAACACATTTACATTTAGGCAGAAGTGCCCAGCCGGTATGTTTTTAAAATTAACTTCTTGTGGGGAAATTTTTAGAGATAAAGGAACTGAATGAAGATCACACTCATCCGGAAGCACAAACTTTATTTAAAAGTTTACCGCAGCAAAGACTGAACATTTCAAAGCAGCTTAAGGTTAATTCAGTAGCAGCATTGCAGGCTAGCGCCAACAACAAAATCGTACAAAATAATATTATTTATGAATCCGGGTGCCTTGTGACTCTGAAAGACTTAACAAATCTAAACAGAAAACCACAGAACAGAATAAAGTTTGATGAATGTCAATCAATTTTACGAAATACTTACAAATGCGACGTTCATATTGACGTTGATGTGGAAGCAAATTTTAAATGCATCTATTTTCAAGATCCTGAGATGAAACATATGTTTGATTCTTATCCAGAAATAATTTTTATAGATGGCACCTATTGTCTACACAGCAGTAGAGCGGCCACATATTTAATTATGGTAGAGGATGCAGAGGGAAGTGGTGCAATAGTAGCAGTTGGTATATTACTAAACAAAACTCAAGAAAATATCGATTGGTTCATAAAAACATTCAAAAATTTGAATCAGAGAACATCAGATATAAAAGTGGTGATGTCTGATAAGGACAACAAAGAGAGAAGTGCTTTTAAAAGAAAATTTTCTTGATGTCTTCTTGCAGATATGTTTATTTCATACTCTACAGATATTTAACAGAGAAGTAAATGTGAAGAAAATGGGATTGTCCACCACAGAATGTGAAGTCGCCAAAAAGTACTTGCAGAATTTAGCCTATGCTTTATCTGAGGAGTGTTTTCAAAAAATCTATTTGGAAAAGAAACAACATGTTCATCAAGTCGTTATCGATTATTTTGTACCTGACATTCGCAAATCCGTCTTTTCTGAACAACACAAACAACAGAATTGAAAGTATCAATGCCAAATTGAAATCTGTCATTACCAAATTTTCTAATCCAGAGGATTTCATCAAAAATTTTTTTGTTATCCTCAATTCTTCACGAGCAGATAGAAATATCAAAAATTCTAAAGAATATCATAAAGTTATTACCAGGGCATTTACGTCAGGTTCAGTAGAAGATTTGTATTCTAGACTTTTAACGAATTTTACCTTTAAAAAGGTTCAACGGCAACTTGAATGTATGACTAAATGCAAAGATTTTCAATTTATTGAAGAAGAAAAATGTCTCGGTCCTACTAGTGTAGGTCTTCTAGAGCTAACACCTTATAGTTGTCAGTGTATGTTTTGGACCTCCGCGAGCTCCGTCCAATTATCTTGTCGCCACATCCTCAAACTTCGATCTATGTGCAACCAGTCTTTATTTGATGAAAACATTTGCTTGCAACGATGGAAGAGAACTTATTTTGAATCATGTCACCCATTTTGTCCATCCCTCAAAACTAGCCAGTTTGAAGAGACGCCAAGTACTAATTCAAAACTTGAGGTTAGCTTAGAAGTCACGAATGATAATCCATATAAACGCAGACCACTAACATATCACCAAATGTTCAAAATAATGAATGATGAATGTTTGAGATTGTCCCAGATATGCAGTGAGATTTCATCCGAGACTTTTTACAACAGCTGAAATTCATTAAGTCTCTTGTTACAGAATGGTCCAATAATAGTTATACATCTACTGGAGATAACACTAACGGTGAAATTGAAATTGATAACCTTAGTAGTTTCCCCAGTAATGATTATAATGAGGCTGAGAAGGAAACTGAAAATCAGAGTAGCCCCAAAATGCATATGTATACGAAAAACTTTGAAAATAACAGTAACGATAATTCAACTTCGCAGTTAAACCAAATAGTGTGTTGGGATGTTGACCGAAATAGTGAAATTAATATTATAAATTTAAGCAAAAATCCAAGTACACAAGATAATCAATCTGGTGAAAGTTCTTCGAAATCAAAAGCCATCATAATTTCCGATGTTAAGGTACCTACTTAGTATGTTCAGTGTTTTGGCAATGTTTGTTAAAATTTTATTTTTTAAGATACCTACTGTGAAAATTAGAGGCCGCCCTAACGGATGCGGAAACACAGTTATTAGTTTAAAAAAAAAAGAATATCTACTAAAGAATATATTTAATAATTTTATATCATAATGTGTATTAAATATAGTAAGTATATTATTCAATGAGCGTGTTATGACGGCTATAACCCACGAAGATGACTTGCACACAGTGTAAGCATCTGAGTGCGTTATAGCCATAACACCCAAATCGATACTTTATCTACAACTTTCACGGAAAGAAACTGATATTGACATAACGATTGAGTTATGACCATAACTCCATCGCTGTCATTATTATTCAACTGACTGAATAATCACTGCCATAACTTGCCAAAATCACCTTAGTAATTCATAGATAATGCGATAATTGTAGATAAAATTTTAAAATTATTTGGAAATTTTTAATTATAGGAATTGTAAAAGGGGGTAGAGATTCAATCACATATGCACATAACCGCCGGTAGCGATACGGTATGCCGGTGCCGACAACCATACTTAAAACCGGCGCCGGCTACGGAGGCACTTCCAAAATAATTTCTGCAACAAGATAAGTAAATAACTTACTATTTTGGACGGTTTAGAACCCTCTTTAATTGAAATTGTTCAGATAGAAGATCTCTATGACAAGCTATTAATTATAATATTAGAATTACTCACATTATTTTTTGTTTATATAAAATTTTAATAAAACGTGTGAATAATTAGAAAGGGATTTATATTTCGTTTTAAAATATACCAACTATGCACAAAAATTGACGCAGAATAAGAATGGAAGAGTAGGTATTAGTAAAGTAAGATATTATAATTCCCTTCCTGGTTTCTGGGTTGAAACTGCGTCGTCGTCTCTGCTTCCACTGCCGACGTTTCGTCCACTATCTTAAGGGACATCATCAGGGCTTCTACTGCCGCGATTACCTGTAACACACTGAGACTTTAAGATATTATGATTTTTTTTGTTTAGCTCGTTGATTATAGGAATAATAAAAAATATAATATCCTAAATGCAATTTATCAACACAGGCAAATCAACCTTAATCTTGAAATGCCATTTCTTCACATAGTATTTTTTATTAGTGCTCCTTACAACTCCATTTATTTACTTATTTATTATATTTATATATTTAAAAAAGGTTCCGCCTTTGAAAAGATTCTTGAGTTTTTAAATGTTTTTAACAGTTATTGAAAATACTTAAGTTACAGGATAGTAAGAACTTATAACTGAAAATGTTCAACTGTACTTTTAATTGGTATTTTTATTACTCTGTATATAACAATATATGACATAGAATAACATAGAGAAGGAATAGGTAGGGAGACCACGTCATGTGATCAAACCGGGTTCAGGTCCGCCATATTGATACTACACTTACGTCAAACAGGTAGTGTTGGTAAAAAGTCGAGTGTTTGTTAGGTGCATCGTGTATTAGAATTATATAATAAGTTAAATAGAAAAAGACATTATGGTTTCTTGTGCTCTACGTAGCTGCAACAGCAGAGACGGCGTTGATAAGAAGAATTCGTCTAGAATAACATTTCATAGGTTAAGATAGGCCTGACAGGTGTGGGATGACAGATTATAATTTTGAGTAGTCCGGACTAGGTGAGGCAGCCATATTGGTCCCACACTAAGCCCCGCCCAATGCTCCCGTTTTGAGAGTACAGCAAATATGCTTTACAGCGTCTCCATAGTATTTTTCCTCAATGTAGAATAAGGAAGCTCAATTGTATACCAATCCACAAAAAAAAATTATCAATTTCTATTTTGGAGTTGATTGTCGTGAATTGTCAGAATTTCTTATTTAACTACCCATGTACGAGTAACCACTGATTGTAGATGTATCAAATGGAAAATATTAAAGACTACCTAATTTTTATCTGCCGAAATATTCAATAATTGATTAGTAGGGATTATAGGTTTTCTAAACAAAGCCAAAACAATTTGAATCGGTTAGTATTGAGTCACAATAAGATTAATAGGGTATTACGTTAAATGCATAAGCAACGTATGTAACCTACTTACATATATAAATATAAATAAGTATATAAATATAATCAAAGACCAATGTTTTTTACCAGAATGCAAATAAATAGAATGAAATGTAAATCACACAACAAAAGAAATTATAAGGTTCCGACAAATATCATTGGGATAAATTATTGCGTTTTACTTGGGTTATCTTTAAAGAATTTTCCAATCATAAGTTTATATCACCTGAAATTGAACACAATGTTCGAAGAATTTTAGATAATATCGCATATTTCTTTCATATAATTATCTTGTTCTAATTACATTTTTAGTTAAATATATAAATAAATTTGCAACTAAGGCATTCGACACCATATTCTAGATTAAGTTAAATATTAATTGGCAGAAATATTAGTCTCTGAACCAAATAGACAAATTGTAAATACTGTAAATAGCAGTATGCAAGGCTAAAATTATACAGCATGTGTAAAATCATATTGGGGATAGAACATACGTATACTATGCTTACCGGCAATAACGCGCAGGTCGTGCCAGTAAAGTACGATTAGCATTTCAGTTGCATACAGTCAGTCGATGGATGAGCATGTATTTATCTAAGCATACATCACACGCTTCGTAAATACATATTTACCAAATAAGAATTCAAAATACTTCTCGGAGTTTTATTATATTGCGTATACAACGCAGTAGAAGCACAATTCTAATTAAACATTAATTCTTAGTAAATTATTCTATAAATTAAATAAAAATTTCAAATTCATTTTTTATAAAAATCTAATTCGAATGTAAATTATTATTTGAATTATAAATTACGAAGTATTTGTTTTGGTTTTCATAATACCGTTCCAGAACAGTTTTACAATCATCCATAATTGCGTTGTATACGCAATATAATAAAACTAGCGGAAGTATTTTGAATTCTTATTTGGTAAATATGTATTTACGAAGCGTGTGATGCTTAGATAAATACATGTACATCCATCGACTGACAGTATGCGACTGAAATGCTATAATCGTATTTCACTACCGGCACGACTGGGCGTTGTTGCCGGTATGCCTAGTATACATATTGCAGTGACCTTGAGTTTGGTGGTAGATTATAAATAGGCATAATCAAGATCACTTCGAGATTTAATTTAATTAATTATTATTTTATTTATTTTTATCATGATATGTATATAGATATTCATTGAGTCAATATTTTGGCAAATTTAATTTTTATTTACGTTAAATATAATATAAGAATGTTATTATATTTTTTATAAAAACTATAATATTAGAATAAGCATAAAATATTACGTGAATGATGACAAGAACATATTTGTTTACCTTTTTGAAAGATTAGTAATGCGCTGGTTTCGCGGGTGGTGCAGCACTGCAGCTATGTATTCCTGGAGGTGGAATCGTATCGTACCGAGAAGAACCGGACGTTTTTGTGAAGAAAAATATTAATATAAGACCGGAACCGATGAGAAAACGTTAGATGCCTGGTGAAAATCGGCTCTCTCAAAACAAAACAAGAAGTAGGTGGAAACCTCTTCTTCCTCTTAAAAGTAAAAATGTTATATTAACTTAGAAGTTTATTCATGAATTTGAACCTAGAATAATTTTCAGAGATTTTTCGATACTTATAAATTTTTCAACAAGAATTAGAACTTGTAATATTTTCCGTAATAATTTTACCGTACTTATAGAATTTTCCAACTGAAGTGGAACTTAGAATAATTTTATGAGTTAGATATCGTTTTTAATTTGGAGTTTAATTTACATTGAGACTTGTAATTATTTTTGGAAATAATTATTTATGTTAGGAACAGTTTTATTGAATTGCAACTTTGAATTTTTTTTTATTTTCTAGGATGTTTTGTTTTATATGTAGGGTTATTACACCATGCATTATGATAAAGCATTTTAGTAGCTGTAATGATCAAGTTGAATAGCATAATAATTTTTTTTTTATAAAGATTATTCTTTACTATTTTATTTACCAGATTAGAAGATTTGTGGTTAATAATTTTGTTTTATGTCTATATAGAATAATTGAACAGTGATCGAGATTTTCTTTTATATGATGGATGAATTCGAAGCTACATATATGTACGAATAATTAAGGTGATTTAATAATGTTTGTTATAAATGTGTATGTAGTGTTGTACAACATTTTCTTGAGTGGTGTTTTGTATTGGAATCTCAGAGTGAGGTAAAGTTTTATTTTATTATATATATATATATTTTTTATATGTATATCAAGTATATTTTATAGTGCTTGTGTGTTTGATATTAACGTGTTGGGTAATAGATCAGGGATGTATGCGATGAATTAAGTAGTTGTTTAATTCATACCATGGAGTCCTGGTGAATCCTTAAAACACGAATTAGTCTTGGTGGTACTGTTTTGGGAGCGAGAAAAGGCGCCAGGCAGAACTAATCAGGGCTGAGTTAATTAATTAAATGCACAAAGACATTTTTTTATTATTATCTTATTAAATTTAAAATTTATATATATACCTTAAGGGGTGAGCACAAGTGGTGTATGTTCGGGTTGTGTCCAACGAGTTGAAAAGCATACTCGTAGGGTGGAACTTTGGGGTACCTACCAGTGTGAATTTGCTGGAGCGAGCAAAGGCGCCAAGCAGGACTAATTAGGGCAAAGCCATTTCCTTAATGTTTATATTTTTGTATATAATAAATCGCGTAATTTTTGGTATTCATATTCCAGTACAATTCACAATATGCAATAAATTTTATTTTATTAAAAATGTTGATTGTTTACATGTATCTTTGATGAATATAAATCATAATGATCACGTTTATTTTTAAGATATAATTTTTTTCTCGATGTTATGCTTTCATTAATTATAATTTCTTTATTATTTTGACTATTTGATCATGATATGTGTGATTTTATATGACTTTTTGAAATATTAAATTTTTGTAAATATGTTTGTGTAACTTAAAATGTCTCTTTCTTTAATACTTTCTTTTAATAAATTAGATGATAAGATTTATTTTGCATTTTATTTTCTTTACCTAACCTGGTGATAATTAAAGAGCATTCAAATTGATTGGAGAATTTATTTATATTCTCTGCCCCTGAGAGAACATTTTCTTTAGTCATTCTAAACTGAGCTAGTTAAACGTAAAATTGCCTAACCTACTATTTAGCAGAAAATTTGTTGAATCTTAGTCTAGCATAAGGCCTAGCACTAGGATGTATGCTTGATTCTTACTTACTTATTGATTGAATAATTTAAATTATTTTTACATAAATCTCAATTTGCAAGAGTCACAGCAATATGTCCTATCCCCAATATGTTTTTACACATGCTGTATGTATCATAACTGGTCGTGTTACTTTTATTCACATTTATAGAGAATAGACAAGTATGGTTGAATCGCTTTGGCAACAGACATTCGCCAATAAATTAACATATCGTAAATTTAATCTATCAAATAATATAACCTACAAAAGCAATTTCAGGTCTCTGATAAATAACAATACTCATACACCTTTTGATATTTGTCACACTTACTTTTTGACGTTTTTTTTATAATTACAATATAACTTTAAAAAAAAAATTAATAACTTTATTTATGACATTCAATCCTTTCATGTAATAGTATTTTAGTAGCAGAAACTTCATATCCTGAAATATTAATATTAATTCTTTTATCGAAGCATATCTGGTAAATTATTAATTGCAGAAACATTTATTAAGGATATAAAACTATTTTCAGAAGTAACACTTTTACTCTTATCGAAAAGCAATTTTTTGCAAATATCTCGCAAATTATGTAATCTGTGTTAATTTATGAAGGCTTAAAATCTCTGATCTCTGATCAAAAACCAACTTTTTCTATGACCTGATATTTTAATATTCTAACCATACATACTTACATATAAGAAAGCCGTATAGTTCCCAGACTAATTTATTTTTACTGAAATTATGAATCAAACAAATAATAAATGAAGAAAATCCATGTTGTAAGGTAATTGATAATAAAGGTAAATTAAATCCTCTTTAAACCTTACAAAAATTTATTTAATATACTCTAGGACATGTTTCGGCTTAAAGCCATCATCAGCTAGAATCTACAATATTACAATTAAGAGAAGCTAAAATAAAAAGCTTACAGTTAATAATTCATACAGTATATAAGTCATAAAAGCCAAGAATTGAATCTATTGGAAATTTTAGAAATTGAAAAACATAAATTTAATCATAATTTATTAAATGACCAGTTGGAATTTACTGATAAGCCTATATTCCTATATCTCAATATCCTGCATAACACACATGATTAGTTGGTTGCCTATATTATATTTTCTCTCTTTATAATTCTAACACTCATATTTCTAGTTATTTTTAAGTTTAGTTTTATTAGGTTACCTACCTCCTAACTAGCTTGACATTTCACCTCACATCCACCTGTTGTTTCACAGCTTCCAACCCAGTAATACGAGTTACTGTTTAAATTCCCTTTTTCCCTCTTCCTTTTTGAATTTAACATAGAATACAATATAACCATCCAAAATTCGCATTTTATTTCATATTAATTTAATTATATCTAAATCATTCCTCTATTATAAGTTTTATATAGTTTTACAATTATTGAATTTTAATATAATATTAATTACGTCATTATAACAGATGAACATTTAAATGTCAAATACTGTACTTATGACTTCTTGAATGTAAGTATTTAACCTTTTTATTTTAGCTTCTTTTAATTGTAATATTGTAGATTCTAGTTAATGATGGCTTTAAGCCGAAACATGTCCTAAAGTATATTAAATAAATTTTTGTAAGGTTTAAAGAGGATTTAATTTACCCTTATAAACAAATAATACGCACAAACTCGTTTTGGACAGATGTATTTAAATATCGTATGCTTTGACTTAATTCTACATGAACATATTAATACATAAAATCATTATATACAATATATAAAATAACATGAAAAATATAGAAGACAAAATAAGACAAATTTATATAAATAAAATATGTAAAAATACATTTTAAATCAATCGGTAGAAAACATTTCAATCAATTTTAAGCAGAGGGCGAAAAAAACATTAAGGATCGTTACCTTACTGTTCCGTACCGTAGGTTTACCAGAACTCTACGCAAACACATTCGCAATAAAATAACGCAAACCATTTCCTTCATCATATTGTGTTTATGTTCAAAGAAAGTAAGCTACGTTAGTATTTTAGCCGCGGTAAAGCTGCGATCGCAGTTCCATGTATGCAAGGCAGTGGCTCTGAGTCAAAAAGAAGAACATGATGCCATTTTGAGATCGCTGTTTGTTATCGACGTTTTATAGTGCTTGTTTAGAATGGCGGCGTTGATTGAAAATCCCGCTGTTTGTGAAATTAGATTTGTAATTAGTTTTCTAAATGCGAAGACCATTAAACCAGTCGACATTCATCGACAAATCTACGAGGTTTATGGAAAAAATGTAATGAGTGATTCAATTATGAGAAGATGGGCTCCACAATTCTATCAAGAAAGTGATCAAGTGCACGATGAAGAACGATGACGATGTGGGTGTCCATCTTTGGTTACTGATAAAGTGGTTCGAACATTTGAAGAAAAGATTAAGGAAAACCGTAAGTTTACCATTTCTGCCCTTTCTATGGAATTTCTGCAAATTTCAATATCGCTTACTCGTGCAGTTGTTACTGTAAAACTGAATTTTCGAAAACTTTGTACTCGTTGGGTGCCAAAAACACTTACAGAGCAACACAAAAGCCAGCGTCTGGGCAGTGCACTTGACTTTTTGACACGTTACCACAATGGCGGAGATGACTTTCCGAGACAGACAGTGACGGAGGATGAGATTTGGAGTGCGTATGACACCCCTGAAACTAAACGACAATCAATGGAATGGAGGCACACTTCCTCGCCATAAAGGACTAAAGCAAAGCAAGCCATCATCATGTGTACAGTGGAAAGCTACAAAGGAAAGCACCTCAAAATATAAAGTGTGTTACCCTGATATTTCCAGTTGTTGGTCACTTTTATATGCCACGCGATAGGGTGTTTGGAGTAATAGAAAAACAAGTGAAAAAACAGTCTGTTATAATAAAGCCCTCTGAATATGATGAGATAGTAGGTTGTACTGCAACGAACGATTCGTAAGCTGGACATAGACATGAATCATAAATTATCACTAAAGTTCCAGGATCGTGGCATTTTCAGTTCGGTCAGGCAAAAAGGTTTACTTTTGAAAATGAAAAACGAATAATAGCAATTATCTTGGTGCGAGGTAAACCACATTACTATGCAAACGTAGATGAAGTTAAGTCTGTTTGTAAGAAAGGAAAACAGTTAGTCTCCTGTAATCCCAAAGAGCTTCCTGTTGGTTGTCTGTTAAAGGATGATAAATCCACAATAATTTTTATTTTGAAAAAACATTACGGAGATATCTGGAAGAATAATTCTGACTTAAGCTTTTATACCCAACACCTTTGAGGAACACTTTTTATTAATGAAAACTGTAACAATAGTAATGGAAATAACAGGCTGAATATAGTAGTTTAAAACAATGTGAAGTAGATATGTTTATTAATTTCGCTAAACTTGAAATATTTTTTGTATTTAATAAATTCCAATATGAATAATTGCGTTTCCTTTGCAATTTCTAGTAGAAATTGTACAAAACTCGCTTTTTGAAAGACTTTGTTGTAAAATTCGCTTGGTAATGAGCAAATTCAAGGTGATGAAAACACTTTTTAGAATCTTTTTAACAATTCTAATTCTGAGATAGTTTTTTGCGATTTTCTCAATTTGATGTCTAATGCAATAAGCAAGTTTTGCATCTAGGGCACTCAAATGTGCTCTACGCTTTGCGTATTTTGGTAAATATGTTTTCGCGTAGACAAGCAACAGGAGGCAATATAGAGTTCGCGTAAAGCCTGTACGTTATTCTGTTTTTTTTAACTATTCGCTTTAATATAATAGTGAATATCATTTGTACCGGGTGTTTTTTTATCTTTGATATCATTTTGATCACCTGCAACTTTCTTGTTTTTAAAAATATCAGAATGAAGCAAAAATCATTTTGCATAGGTATCTATGAAGTTTTTTACGTTTTAAAAAATAAAACAAAACACTAACGTTTTTCCAAGATATTAACCTAACTTATATTTTTTTAAATGGAAAGCCCTAAATATTTTCGGATATTTTGATTTTACATGAAATTTCAAGTATATTTTATAAAGCATACCCCATACCTATCTTCAACGGTTTGCGAGAAAACGGCGTTTAAACATGCCATTTTTAGAATAATTTAATTTTGTAAAATTGTTTTTTTTAATAATTTGTTACTTTGTTAATCGTTAATCTTTTGTTTTATTCAAAATAAACTTTCTAAATAATTATGAAAAATGATTTCTGTTTGATTTCGACATCTTTAAGAACAGGGTTACAAAACTAAATTTTTCTTTGTTGCATGTTTAAACGCCGTTTTCTCGCAAACCGTTGAAGATAGGTATGGGGTATGCTTTATAAAATATACTTGAAATTTCATGTAAAATCGAAATATCCGAAAATATTTAGGGCTTTCCATTTAAAAAAATATAAGTTAGGTTAATATCTTGGAAAAACGTTAGTGTTTTGTTTTATTTTTTAAAACGTAAAAAACTTCATAGATACCTATGCAAAATGATTTTTGCTTCATTCTGATATTTTTAAAAACAAAAAAGTTGCAGGTAATCAAAATGATATCAAAGATAAAAAAACACCCGGTACACATACTTTATGGAGCTTAGGAAAACTATGCGTTCTTCTTAAGTTTTTTTTCGTTCTCTGCTTAAATTACTCATTTTTACTATCTTAATTCAATAGACCATCTTCTTCCAACAAGGAAATCCTCTTCTTCAAAACTCTGTTGATTCTTTCAGCAATCCCTGAATATTTTTGCTCGAACACATCGTTGCCACTTACAATGGATGCAGTATCACTCTCCGTGTCATACCGATGATCTTGGTTGCTGAGAATTTCTTGAGTGCTGGCGAAGCTATTCCAAGAATTTCTATGTTGGCCACTACCCGAACTGTTAGAGGCGTTATCCCATTTCTGCAAGCTATCGCCACGTCCATCGTAGCTTGCGGATTGATAGAGCGGCTTTGATTTTCCACCGTTAAAGACATTATTTGTTGGTTTCTCTTTGTTCCTAGCGTGGTCATCAACACTTTTTGCCGAATAAACTGATTTAAAACTTGAGCCATTTGATAGGTTTTCGCATTTGTTTGTGCCGTCCTGTCCGTGATGACTATCTCCTGGATATCTAAATTTGTTACTAACATTATTAACAGAGGGCATACTGTCCCAGGTGTGTCTATTATTCTGAATGTGAGTGGCAGGTGTTTGCGGAGAAAATACTTTGTTTTTCGGGCGTAATTCGGCTTCTTGATCAATCGAATATTGTAATCTAGATATTTTGCGGGAGATATTGCTGACATTCTTCGGCGGATCTTGATTAGTATGTAGCGTATTGGTAGGGTTTCTATCATCTATAACAATACTGACATCAGGAAAACATTTCGAAATATTTCTGCAGTAGGACATACAGGGTGGTTCAGGAGGAAAAGGGAGAACTTGAAGAGTATATTCAGAACGTCAGAATAAGTAAAATAAACCAATATATTTAAGTCCGATTTTTAACCATTATACAAATAATTTACTTTCTATTTTTTAATCATTGTAGCATTGAAATAATATTATTTGTTATCGTTTTACAGCCACTTGAAGATTGCTGAAAGAGAATGGTTTGCATTCTTTTCATATTCAACCTGCTCAAAGTATTCACAGAGGTGATCATGCTGCAAGGTTGCAATTTTGTAATTGGATACTTCAAAATGGCAATTTATACAAATACATTTTATTTAGTTATGAAGCTCAATTGACTTGCGATAGAGTAAATAATTAGCATAATGAACACCGATGGTTAAACAAAAATCCACATGTTACAGTTGAGCGAAACTTTCAAAATCATTTTAAAAATATCTGCTTCAGTGGTGAATGTACATACTCTTTATTTACATGATACTGAAGTAACGAAAACCCTCATCTGTCTCTAGAAGGACGCACCAAGTATCCTGAAAAAAATAATGTATGGGCAGGCATCTTGGAGACCAATTGTTTTTCAATGGAAATCTAAATGCGAAGCATATTTGGATATGTTGGAAAATATCAATATCATTGTAAGTATTTCCTCTAAATTTAGAAGAACTTCAGTGGATTAATGCAACCTGCCGTGGAATTCAAAGACATGTTTCTGAAAATGTACGCAACAGTTTTGAACAACGGCGGTACCACTGTTTAGCATTTTGAACAATTATTGGATTGAATTTTTCTGCAAAAAAATATTTGAATTCTTAAATAGCTTTGAAAACAAGAATAAAACATTATAAGCAATTAAAGTATGTTTACGTAATAGATATTTAAGACTAAAACAAAAAACAAAAAATTAAACAAACCAAAAGATTTTATTAAAAACCTTCAAAACGAATCCATCAATTAAAAAAATAAACTCCAAAATGTATTGTTTCAAAAGACCTTTAAACTGAAGTATTACTCAATACTCCATTCCATTTAAAAATTTTTAGGGTGTAGCTCCCGGGGGCACGGGGTTAAAGTGGGTAAGTCAATTTTTGCATCAAAAAATGTCCCCCACGACAATATTTCTTACGTGTTTTAGGGAATTTTTTATAGATTTCCAGAAATTTAGTGAAATGAACAACCTGTATAGAAAGCTAACAACAAAGACTATGGGAAGAGAAAGAAAAGACAAACCACTGTTTCAACAATAGTGAAATATCTTTAACCAACAAAAAGCAGACATACATACATTAAAATAACATCACTAACTTACATTTTCTTTGAAATTTCTTCTTTATTTCGCTTCCTATCCCATTAATTCCTGAGTTAGCAACCGTTTTAGCATCGGAATTACTTGTCCTGGATCTGACAGAGGGTGTTGGAGGTGATTTTCGATCGACATTATCAGATTTAGCTACAAGACCTTTAACTGATTCATCTTCCTCAAAATTGTAATTTTGATTTTTCAATTTATCTCGGATGTGCATGTAATATCGATGCAGAAATGACAAAATCTGCGCCTTTTCCGATTTAATAGCTGCATAACCATAATCAGCTACGTTCCCGACGTCAAGTATGAGTTGAGATACTTCTCTCAGATAAAAAGCGTACGCGCTTAAGTCAGAAGTTTCGTTCAACTTTCCGGAAATTGCGTACAATTGCTTCCGTACTTGATTTATCTCTTGCAACTGTAAACACTCGAGATGATTGGTGCTCGCATGTTTTCTGAGAGGAGATTCAATTGTGTCCGGATCTTTGTTTTCGAATTTATCGTATACAACCTTGAAATTTTGCGAATTTTTAATGTTTTCCAGAGATTGGGATTTTTTCAGGTCGATATTGCTTTGTGGCGGTGTATTTTCGAATTGTTTTACTAAATCGCTGACACTTCCGTAAGCTTTCCATTTATTCATTTTCTGTAATAATAGTAGATAATAAATATGTAAATGCATTAAACTCATTTTAAATTAACATAATAAAACATCTGTTGAAAGCTGTTTGAAATATTTCAAAAACATTTACAATTTAATGTCACTCCTAGATCAATGATACATAATTTTATTCTTGGTATGTGTTGATAATTAATTAAAAGACACTTTAAATTATCTTGTCGAAACTATTGCTCTTTCCCAATTTAAATTTGAATATGTATGTATTATAAGTTGTAATATTGTTGTATGTACGAGGGTGTATTTTTATGTTATCTACGTAGCTATGAAACAAAAGAGTGACGATGTCAAACAAATTATTGAAAAAGTGCTGTCACTGTTAGAAGTACATGTGCTAAGTTGTGTTTAGTTTATGCTGTGTATAGAGATTTGAGACGGTCCACTTCTCGATAAAATGAGTGAAACTAAGTTGAACATCGCAGCGTAATAAAGTTCCTGACAAAGGAAGGCAATGGTCCAAAAGCAATTCATGAAAGCATGGTTGCTATATATGGGGAAGATACACCATCTTATTTCCAAGTAAAATATTGGTCTAAACTCTTTCGATGGGGCCGAGAGTCAATCAATGATGACCCAAAGTCCGGACGACCCGTTGAAGCTCGAACTGAAAACATTATGAGAAAAGTCGAAAATTTGGTACTGAACGATCAGCGTGTAAAGATCTCTGTCATTGCCAATGAAGTCTGTATATCCGAAACAAGTGTTCTCAAAATTTTGCACGATGATTTGGGTATGAAGAAGGTGTCTGCACGGTGGATACCCAGATTGCTTACACCTGAACAAAAACTGTGCAGAAAAGAAGTTTCTCAAGAAAATTTTCCAAGTTGGAGAGGGACAAAACATTTTGATCTCAAATTATTACCGGGTATGAGACTTGGGTATATTACTAGGACCCTCCTACTAAACAAGAATCCATGCAGTGGGTTCATAAGGGCTCTCCACCACCAATACAGGCCAAGACACAATTTTCTGAAAAAAAACTGATGGCAACTGTTTTCTGGGATGTTGAAGGAGTTTTGCTTATTGAATATAAGCCGAGAGGGTCTTCCATAAATGGAGAGACCTACGGAAACACAATTAAAAATTTAAATAATGCTCTGCAGGAAAAACGCCCGCATTCTTTTCCACAAAAAAACTTGTTGCTGCACGACAATTGTCGGGTTCATAAGGCAAACAAAGTTCAGCAGATAATCAATGACTGTAGGTTTATAGAGTTAAGGCATCCACCTTATAGCCCCGACCTAGCTCCGTCAGACTTCTTCTTATTCAAAAATTTAAAAAAGCATCTCAGAGGAAAGCGTTTTGCCTCTGATGAAGAACTCAAAGAAGCTGTTGAAGAATATTTTGCGGGGTTACCGAAGCAACTCTTTTCTGGGGGTATGGGGCAACTGGAAAAAAGATGGAATATGTGTATTAGTGTTGAAAGGAGTTATGTAGAAAAATATTATTTTTTTCTCTTATGTGCTTTTTTCTGGGCTAGGTAGATAACATAAAAATATGCCCTCGTAAGTTGTAATTTCCTATATATCATGCAAATTGCCTTTTATTCAACAATATTTAATATTATATATTAATCTCAGCAACTGAGATTCTGCATTAAGAATAATATGTGTATGGCGAGCGTGCCGCTTAGTTTGGAATTAGAGGCACGTGATTGACGTCAGTGTTATTATGACGCATGCTTCTATACCTTTTCAACCTCAAATTGAGATTAATCAACATCAAAATGAGAATAATCAACATCAAATTAAGAATTAATTAATTTGCAGCATGCGTTGATGTAAACAAAACAGTACCAAACGTGAGTGTTACTTACGATTAGATTGGGCGTTAAAAAATCGACGGCCTACCGATGGGTTAAAAATCAAGAAAAATCACGTGGGGGACAAAAATTTGTGAAAATAATGGAGGAACATCGTCGATTTATCGTTAAATACATTGAAGAAAACCAAAAATTACATTAAAAGAACTTGAAAACTAAAAATGGAAGTGCAACATTAAATAACAGCTTCAAAGTGTATCTAAAGAAACACTTCGAAACCATTTGGATAAATTGTTGTTTACATTGAAAGACGAAGGAAAATAACCTGAAAGAGCAAATAGTGTTGAAAATAAGATAAAGTTTGTGAGTATATTCAGCAACTTTTAATTTATCAAGCGGATAATGTGCCAATTATTTACATTGACGAAACAAATTTTAATCTATTCATGTGATGAAGACAAAGGCGATCAAGAAAGGCACCCCGCTGCAGCAGTACAATGGCTGGTTGCCGGGGAGTCAATATACACGTTATATGCTGTATTGGTAATATGGGAATGATTCACAACGAGGCCAGAAGAGGTGCCTTTAGAATGGAACACGCAAATCAATGTGTACGTCAGTGTTTGCGTGCAGCAATGGGCATTTATCAAACTGATGTGGTGTTGGTAATTGACAATGCTCAGTGCCATGCCGGTATAGAAACCGTATTTACTGAAAATGAATTCAGCAACCATAAAATGCTAAGACTTAGCCCTTACAGCACAATGCTGAATTCAATTGAAATAACTTGGTGCAGCTTAAAAGCTGCTGTTAAACTGGATTTAAGTCTGCGTATGCTACATAGTTTTAGCAGGTGAGGGCAGAGCAAATTTAAGCCTGACGGTCTACAACAATTAGAGGAGATAGGTAATACATACCAATGTTAATGCAATAAACCCGGCAAACTATGCATAATTTACAAAATCCATTTATTTTGAAAGTGTATGATCTCAATTTAAACTTGATTATTCTCAATTTGAAGAGGTATAGTTTGTGTGAGGGTTTCTGTCGGTGTTGGTAGATTAGGTACTGCAGTTTATAGCGATATACACCACTAAATTTGGATGGTCTAACAGGCAAACGCTCTATTTTAATCATTTAAATAGTAATAATAACGAAGTAATACACTAAATTGGGCATGTATGCATAATGCAAAATCAATCCTTGAGGAATTGAGGTTAGGAAATAATTTATTCTGACAACATTTGTCATAACTAAAGGGTAGAATATATGCAAAGTGCATATATTTGCATATTTTAACAAATTTCACAAAAAATTGCATATTTCGGCAAAAATAAAATTTGTGTGCATATTTTTATGTTTTTCGTTTTATGAAAAGATTAAATGCGACCCTGTTTAGGAATTTCCAAGTAATCAGCTTGCCTAATGGAGAGCAGATGTGGTCTATTCTTTTATATTTATATTGTATAGTTTTTATTATTATATGGTTTATTGCCGGCATTTATTGGGTGTTTAGGAATTTCCAAGTAATCAGCTTGCCTAATGGAGAGCAGATGTGGTCTATTCTTTTATATTTATATTGTATAGTTTAGTTTGTCGATAGATTCCAGTGTGAAAAGAGTGAGTTCGAAAATATTTTATTTCAAACGCCTAAAATGCCGAAAGCCGCTTCGTGGATTAAAAATTTTCCTGAGTTGAAGTTTAGTGGGGATAAAGTATTTTGCAAAGTTTGTGCCAAAATCATTGTTTGTGAAAAGAAGTTCCAAATTGATCAACACTTGAAAACAGCTATGCATAAAGCTAAGTTGCAGAAAAATAAATCAGTGCCTGTTCAGCAGTGTGTGCAAACCGCATTTCAAAATGTCAAACCAAAGAGTGAAAAGGAGGTGTTTCATCAAGACTTATGCAAAGCTTTAGTCGCAGCAAATATACCTTTGAAGAAACTGCAAAATACACAATTCAGAGATTTTTTGCAAAAATATTGTAATCAAAACATCCCTGACGAATCCACACTTAGAAAGAAGAATGTGCAAACAGTATACGAAACCGTAATGGGAGAAATTAAAGTTACACTGGGCGATGAACATTTTTATATTATTGTTGATGAAAGCACAGACTCATGTGGTCGATATATCGCACATCTTATGATTGGAGGGCTTCAAGAAAATGAGCCAGGGAAACCATATTTAATATCTTCTAAACAGTTAGAAAAAAAACAAATAATGAGACCGTAACTCGATTTATTCAGCAGTCTCTATCAATTTTTTTTTACCAAATCCAGTTCCAGTAGAGAAGTTTTTAGTGTTTTTGTCTGACGCAGCGCCGTATATGGTTAAAGTAGGCCAAAACTTAAAAATATTTTATCCCAATATGGTACATGTCACTTGTCTTTTACACGGGATAAACAGAGTTGCAGAAATTATTAGAACAGCATATCCCTTGGTGAACAAATTAATTTCAAATGTAAAGAAAGTGTTTTTGAAAGCACCTCTAAGAGTGCAGATCTATAGAGAGAAATTGCCAGGAGTTTGTTTACCTCCAGAGCCCGTAATTATTCGATGGGGAACATGGATTAAGGCCGCGATATTCTACGCAGACCATTTTGAAGCCATTAAAGACATAGTTTTAGATTTAGAAGACAATTCGCAGTGTGTAGTGCAAAGTCAAGCATTATTCAAAAATGTAAATTTAGCTAAGGAACTTGTTTTTATTAAGGTTAATTTTAGTTTTGTACCAGATATAATAACTTCGTTTGAAAGTAGGAATATAAGTTTAAGAGAATCAATTAATATTGTTGAAACTTTTTCCGACAAATGCAAAAAAGTTCCCGGTGATGTAGGAAATCAAGTAAGAAGGAAACTCGAAGTTATTGTGGGAAAGAATGAAGGCTTTAAGTATTTAATGGAAGTCAAAAATATTTTTGATAGTAAACCATCCAACGAAGTAATACCTTGGCCTTATAACTTACTACCCAAATTAAAATATTGCCAGATCACATCGGTAGATGTTGAAAGAACTTTTTCTTTGTACAAACATATTTTTACAGACAGAAGGCAAACATTTTTATTGGAAAATTTTGAAAAATATATCGTTATAAATGCATTTTATACTATTTCAGGTTGAAAATTGTACCTATTATGTTTTTCTTTTAATTTTACTTCAAATAAATAATTTTTGTAAGAGTCGGCGTTTCTTTATTTCCATTTTTCCATGTTATATTCAAGGCATATAATTGCATATTTTGACAAATAAATGCATATTGTTGCATATTTCAGAGAAAAACGATGCATATATATGCGCATATTTTAACTGAATTGACGTGCATATATTCCGCCCTTTAGTCATAACACTTTATAACGCATCTTGTCTATGTTTTTAAAGATAACAATACGGCTTCAATTACCATAAATAACTGGAAAAAAAGAATTAACCGTTGGTCTCCATTTCGGTTCCTATAATGAACTAAAGAAATATTTTGTAATCATGTCTGCAGGACCATGTATCAAACTTTATTCTAAAGAGTATAATCTTCCTCTCAAGATCTGATTTTATTTTCAGTCAAATTGGTAAACCGGAAGAAGTATGTCAATGAATAAAATAAAATTTTGCCAACACTATATACTAAGTTTACAATTAAATTTCTAAAGAATGCAAAAAGACCCAAAAGTGTGCGTATAAGAAAGTCGTGTGATGACCGCGCCACTTTATTTATTTATGCTTTGAATCTTAAAAGGGCATATGAAAGTGGAAATTTTGTACATATTTTCAAATATTGGAGTGATATTTGACTATTTATATAATCTACACAATCAAAATATCATTGTATTCAAACTTATGAAATAGGCAATTATTATTACTTCGTGATTTTAAATTTACTCTATCTATATTCTTTTCTAAAATTGTACACATTTTAATATCATTAATAAATAATATTTCGTATGTAAATGTTAATAGCTACGATAGTTGTGAATTCATAATTACTTGTTATTAAAGCATAAATATCTGTTGATGTAAACAAAAATTACGATCTGCTCAGCAATATTCATATACTTCTAAGGCAACCAATATTACTTGGGTGTGCTGAAATTGATTTAGCTATGGCGTAAAGTAATTCAGTAATGTAGGTATTTATTGTTCTTTCTATCATTTTTTATATTGCACAATTTATTTTGTTAATGACTAAAGGATATTTAATTAAATAAATATTACAATTATACTGGTTCGATATAGGTATGTACTATTTACACGTTTAGGAATTTTAAACTGACATCTGATTGATTATAATAATTATTTATTATTAATCTTTCTAAATATTTTGATAGTAAATTTATCAATTAGTACATTAGTTGACAATATATTTCCTTAATTTACAATGTAATTTATAGTATTTCATCATTTCAAAATACCAATATAGGCCTAGATTATTACCTACTCCATAACATATTATCCCGTTTTTTGGATACCCGTTAGATAGAGTAATAAAAATATTTTTCGACCTAGCTTAGTAATCTTAATTTAACAAAGATTCCCTTCAGGCTTATAAATTTTGCTCGTTACTATGAAATAACTGTTATTAAAATACACTTTCTTCCCAAAGGACGAACGCCATATTTTACCTATGCACACATCGTTTATTGAAACTTGACATTTTGTAAAATAGCACATTTATACGCAGTTAGGTCTGCATCAATAGAAATCTAAATAGCTATTTTTCCATGGCAATTTAAGAAGAATTAACTTATTTTGAAAATATAACGCAAATACTGCATTTATGTATGTAACTCCGGATCATAGTTATAGTAGTTTTACAGTAAAATGATTTCCGATTGTGTATTGGTAAAGAATATTTCATGTTTCGAACTATAGCAATCAACCGTCAAGAATTAAAGTAAAATTTTCAGAATTATTCCTAAATTTTATTTTTACTTAAGTTTTGTTCTTGCAAAATGTACCTGGGATTATGTATAAACTAATATCATTGGATTTACAAGTAGATTTTTGTCCCTCAACTTGCAAACTTTCATGCCATTTTTCACACAATTAAACCTGTTTATCTTTCAATTAAAGTCAAGACTAGATCAAAATTTCAGCATTCAATTTGTCCTTTTTACACCAAAATGTAATTTTAAATTATAACGCAGAGGAAATAAATTTGTGAATTTCTCCCACTGTTTATATCTCTTTTCAAAAATAAATTTTGAGCGTTAGTATAGTCGCCTAAAAATTAGTTTTATTAACACTGACTTACGATAATTCATTGTAATTTTTTCTATTTAATTATCCAAATTTTTCTGATGAAAGTATGAATAAAATATTGAAAGTTTGATGTACTTTAATTCCTGCCCTTTTGACTTCAAATATAAACAAGAAACAATTTAAAAATCACAATTAATTGAAAATAGAAATAAATTATTTCTATAGAATGCACTCTATACTTATGATTCTGATATTTTTAGTGTGATTTAATGTATTCTATATTTGATGAATATAATGGCAAAACTATTCACATTAATGTAGTTTCTTGTAAAACAAAGTAATCATTGAATGAGAAACGTATTCACAAATATAACTATTATAAAGTAGGAAAATTAGAGAAGAAGATACTTACCTTGGTGTTTCACAAAAACCACTTACTGTAATTAGTTACTAAAAGTGAGTTGAAATAAATAAAATTAAAATAACAATAATGGCATGTTAAACCAGAAATATTTTTGATAGATAAGATTAAATAATTTGATAAAAATACTTTTTGAATCATATACATTTTAGTATAATAATTGTCTTAATCGAGGAATGAAGAATTCGATGGTAATTAAGGACACGTTCCAGATAATATTTATAAATTGCATTGACAATCTGCAAGGACTGATAAGAATAATCCTATATCTATAAAAATAGAAAAAACATTACATTTTTCAAAATAATAATTAATTTTATAGTCAATAATTATCAAAATTATATTCCTAATGCTGTATTACGAAGCCAGTGTAAATTAGGAGTCTTCTATCATAAGTTGAAGATTATGAAACGAGACTTCCAAGTGTCAAATGAAACGAGTTCCCTATAGTATATAGGTTTTCTACTTTAAGTTTCTATGCATTAAATTTTAAAGAATCAAGATCAAAGTTACAGAAATGTGTACAGTTCATTCATTTTAATTTGATAGCTACGTTACAAGTATTCGACACAATGAAAATGAATGAATTATATTTATTATGTGACAAGTTCTCGTGTTTCATATTGACATTTCACAGCTGTTTTTCAATGCCAATGTTATTATTTTATAAAAAATAATAACCTTGGCTTACTTGTTGTAGAGTGATGACTGCGTTTCAAAATTCTTTAAAATTATTTAATAACACATTTAGTATTCACTATACCCACAAAACATCTAAATGCATAAGCTCAAAAATTTGTAAACCTCACGTAGGCACGTATTTAGGAGAAACGAAGCATGTTATGTATCACAGCGGTGCATGAGCTAAAACAGTGCAGGAATATTTGGATTTGAATTAACACCATCTTAAGTTTCAGATAGTGCCAATGTGTTAAAATTTTCATTATGTACACCTGCGAGCAATAAATTTTGGCCGTCAATGTCATTGTAAAATTTGAACAAATTGTCACAATGTTGATTTTTGCCCTGATTGATAATGTCCGTTGTGAATGAAACGTCTATTTCAAATCTGCCTAGGAGAGAGAATATGCTTATGAGGAAAAAAAGGATGCGGACATCCAAGAAAATCAACTGGAGAAGATGACAGTGCAATAGTACAAATTATTGAAAACTTGCCTTTTTCGGTGTCATATGCAGTGGGCGTTACAAATTTTCCAGATTCGGTTTACACAGCTTGGCGTCGTATATTGTATATTGTATATTTATATTATAGTTCGTAATTAAAATATTACAGAGCATCGTCAATAAATCACAAAACATTAATAAATTACAAAACATTAATACAACACATTACAACACAATACAAAAGAGTACATAAAATTTTAGGCAAGGAAGTCTGCTATTGCATAACACTCCATATCAACTAGTACATCCCTCATCTTCCTCCTGAAACAGGTCATAGGTAGCGTTGTTATATCTGCGCTTATGCGGTTGTACAGCTTTGGGCCCCAGTGGTCCACAGACAGTTGGGAACGTGCTAATCTGTGATGGGGAGTTCTTAGTTGGTTTCTCCCTCGGGTAGTATATTGGTGATTGTACCCATTGGTATCGAACAAGTGTCTGTTAGCGTGAACATACACCACCGTCGCAAGAATAAATGCCGATGGCACGGTCAGTATCCCCTGCTCTCTAAAGTAGTTTCTACAGCTCTCACCATACTCCAAGCCGCACAGCGATCTAACTGCCCTCTTTTGTAGAGCGAATATTCTAGCCGCACCCGCCGTATGTCCCCAAAAAAGGATTCCATAGCTTAGTAGGGAGTGGAAGTACGAAAAGTAGGCCACTCTAGCTGCCTCATAGGTAGCAATATGTTTTAATCTTTTAATAGCGAACACCGCGGAAGTCAATCTCCCAGCCAGATCGTCCACATGTAGATTCCATCTTAGGTATGAATCCATAATGAAGCCCAAGAATTTGGCGTTCCCACCTTCTTCTAATGTTTTTGTGGTAAATGTCAAGGATTGTATTTTGTCAGGATTCGTTTTCAATCTGTTTGCTGCGAACCATTCCTCGGCATGTTGTACGGCTACAGTGGATTTTCTCCGCAGTTCATCCTGTTCCCCGGCTCTGACCAGCAGCGACGTATCGTCGGCATATACACACAACTCCGCATCCGGAACATTGACTGGCATATCATTGATATACACAAGAAACAGAAGTGGGCCAAGTATTGACCCCTGGGGCACTCCGTATTTTATTTCGGATATCTCAGAGACTCTATTGTTCCATGCTGTCATCTGAGTTCTTTCTGACATGTATGATTTTATTAGTTTTAAGAGGAGGGCACGCACCCCATGATGTTCCAATTTTTCGAATAGTATGTCTGGAGTCACCGAGTCGAAAGCCTTGCTAAGGTCAAGCATACTCATCTCTGCACACATCCTATTATCTAGTGCCTCAAATATGTAATCCAAGGCTGCTGCCATGCCACTTATTACAGAGTGTCCCTTCCTGTATCCATGTTGCTTGCCGGTTAGGAATCCTTTTCTTTCAAGGTAGTGCCTTAATCTCTGAGCAATAGCCTGCTCAAAGATTTTTGATACAGCTGGCAGAACACTTATCGGTCTATAATTTTCACACGAACTTGTATCACCGTGTTTGTATATAGGGATTACCTTTGCTAATTTCAGTTGTTTTGGGAAGGTGCCTTGTTCAATACACTTATTAAGGATATCCGCAATAGGTGTGCTTATCTCGTCTCTGATTTGTTTCAGTAAATAACTTGACACATTGTATACATCCCTGGTATGCTTCGCCTTGAGGTTTATGATAATTTTACGTACTTCTTCATTAGTAACTGGCTCAAGATAAAAGGAGCCAGACAGATTTTGCAGGTATCTCTTCGGTGTGTCAGTCGTTTTAATATCTTTTACTGTTCTCTCACCAATAGAACAGAAATATTGATTCAGTTTCGAGGCCTCCAGAGTCAGGTTGTTCTTCCTCTCTCCCGCACTCCCTGTCTCTTTTCTGATTACATCCCATATTGCTCTGCTTTTGTTATCTGACTCCTTTATATACTGTGCATTCGAGTGGCGCTTGTGGTCAGATATCATTTTCAAATATTCCTGTTTAAGCTGGCGATATATGGTATAGCATTCCTGATTTTTGGTCGTTTTAACCATCAATGCCCAGGCATCCAGTGTATTTTTCATATTGATAAATTCTTCCTTATGTATTTGTTCACTACTCTTTCTACCATTCGGTACCCTTACTTTCTTTTCAGGGAAGTGTTGCTCGAACTCGCTCATGAAGATGGTATGGAAGCAGGTGTAAGATTCCACGGCATCTGGTATTGTCATCGATAAGTATAGTTTACTTTCTAATTCGTTCTTAAAGTTATTGATATTGTGCTCATTGAAACTTATCTTGGTTTTTGTTTTTATTTCAGCCCTTTGTTGCTTAAATGTCTCGAAGGAGAGGAATTGCGCATTGTGACCTGACAAGTGAAGGTCCACGGTAGATGACGTATAGCTGGACCCCTCAATGTTCGCGAAAACATTATCTATCAAGGTGCTACTGGTATGTGTAACTCTAGATGGCTCATAAAATACCTGTCTAAGGTTAAAGACATGAAAAATGTCTGTCAGGTTTTTTATTTTTTGATTATTCAACTGGAAATCTATATTGAAGTCACCCGCAATAATACACTTTTTTCGTTATTGTTTTGATCTACTATATCTAACAATTCATTGATTTTTTCCTCAAATATCTGGTCATTTCCTGATGGTGGTCTGTAAGAAGCTATTACCACCATCTTATTAGTATTAATTTCTATCGCTGATATTTCAATTTCATTTTCAACGGACAGATCGATTATGTCAGTCCTATTTGTGGCCTGTATGTCTTCTCTTAGCATTATTAGTGAACCCCCACGGGTTTCGTCCATTCTACAATATTGGCTCGCCACTTTATAACCTTTTATATTTACGAGTTTTATTCTTTCGTTGGTTAAAAAGTGTTCCGTCAGGCAAACAATGTCGACAAGGTATGTGTTGAATACCGACTCCAATGCGTCAACTTTCTTTAATATACCCTGTATATTATAGTTTAAAATTGTTATTCTTTTTTTGGTTTCAGTTTCTGTTCTATTATTATTAGACGTATAAGAAATGTCAGTCTTTCTCTCATCATATAACATCTTAGTAACGTCCTTTGTTTGCTGTCTTTCTATTACTTCTGTAGCGAAAGGGTCTCCCCCCATTACCAAAGGATCTTCGTTGACTGTCTCCGAAGGTATTGACTCGAAAAAACCGTACCATTATATTTGTCGGCCAGTTTTCAGGGCTGAAATTTTTTTCATTCGACACTGCTTCTGAAAAACCTATTTTTAAGGCATTGTATTCTTCATTTGAGTAGTAATCTCGCTTTTTTATTAATTCTATTACGATATCATCTATGTTCAATTTCATTTTTAGTAATTCCTTTTGTTTATTTTCTGTAACATGTTCTTTAAATCTGTCGGCATAAACCCATTTTCTTTTTGTTATAGCTAGTGCAATATCTTCTTCACCTTCCCCTGTAATTTTTGTTTGATAGTATTTATTCTCCTTATTATCCTGAATACTTGTTTTATTCAAATTTCTAGTATTATTGTTATTCCTTGCTTTAGATATTCCCCTTTCAATATTTTTAACAAATATGTTATCGTCTTTGTATAGAGGCATCTTTGGTTGCCTATCTCGTGGCTCCGAATAATTATCTATTTCACTGTTTACCTTTATTTCATTTTTTGCATTAGCACTACCTTCACTGTCAGTAATTAAACAATCCATATAAGAAATTTCTTTGCTTGTTCGAATACCATTATTAGTTGTTATTGATGTAATTTCTACCTGAATGTTTTCGATTTTCTTTGTAATAGTTTCTTCCAACTTTGTCACATACTATTCAAGACTGTACAACCTACATTCGTAGTCTTTTGCGTTATTATCATTATCAACATGTTCTTCATTTGTCCGTGATTCATCAATGTGTTCCGCTAATGATAGCTCCAACAATTTATTATTTACATCACTCAATCTGTTTTTAAGTTTTTTAATTTCTTCATCTTTCACAGAGCAGCTACAGGATTCAATTAGCTTTTGCAATTTGATATTCAGTTCTTCTATTGTTGCATCTTTGCTTTCACATTTGCATTTTGTTTTAATAACTTGTAACTCATGTTTTAATTGTTTGCGAGCGGCCTAATTAAAAAGCTATTCCGCAGCCAGAAAAAAAGAGACTGACGGTTAGCCATAAAGAAGCTAGTGTGGGATATGCATTAGAGTACATTTTACGGGACCACTGGGCTTCTGGGAAAATGGGGATTTGCAGTAGAGTACATTTTACGGGACCATTGAGCTTCTGGGAAAATGTTTTTAGCAACGAAAAGGTATTTCAGCAGTCATCTTCGTATGGACTGATCCGGGTATATAGACCGAAAACCAGCGATTCAATGAAAAATACGTTCAAAAAGTTAATAGCAGTGGAAGGTTCTCAGTTAACGTATGGACACGGATTTCCGCAAAGAGTCATGGCATATTATTACGAATTGATGAGCGTCTGACAAGTTAGGGTTTATCAACATTTTACAAAACGTTATGTTACCCTCGACTAGACCAATTTTTTCAGAAGGGAATTTTATTCATCAATAAGATAATTGTCCAATACATACAGCGCATAGGCTAAAAGAATGGTTTCATAATAATAATACTGGATTGACCGAGTTTGTGTCCTGACCTTAACCCTATAGAGAATATGTGGGCAATATTGGTACAGAACATACAGAAGCATAGAGTAAAGAATAAAGACGAACTGTTCGCGGTTATAAATAACGCCAAACTATTTTAGATAACTATGCCTTTCCATGCCTAATCGTTTGGCGAAAGTTATCGAGGAAGAGAGAAGTAACAAAATATTAAATTTTCGTAGTTTGTCTATGTATTTTTAATTACCGTATTAACTTTATTTCGCTATTGTTTATTTATTTTGTTGCAATATACTTCATGTTTTATCATTATTATTTTCCTGTGTTTATTTAAAGTAGTATCGATAACAAATAAGTAACAAAATTTAACACAAAAAATTATGACAGTCACATATGCGAGAGATTAAATTTGATTAAATTATAGGTTATTACAATTACGACCAAAATTTATTGCTCGCAGTTGTACATACATTATACAGGTGTAAGCGTCACATTCAAATGTACGTAACTCGTATAAATTAAATCTGTTGCAAGGAAGAATAAAACTCAGCTTAGAGTTACAGTATAATAATCTGAAAATAAAATTAAATTCTAGATAACCCTACCCTAACTTAAATATGTATGTAGAGTAAACTATAATTATTTATGAAAATTATAAAAGACTTATCGAGTGAGGAGTAGTTTAAAATAATATAAATTTGGTGACAAACGTTACTACTGAAATGCTAAATTGACTCAGACAATCAATGCAATTCATACGGCGAAAAATCGCGTAACTGTCAAACTAAAACGAAAAAACTATATATGGTAGTTGGTGCTTACTCATATTGTCAATTTAAAACACTCTCACAAATAGCCAACAAAAAGATAGAAATAGGCAAGAAAAAACAATCTATGAATATGCGCCTACATTGAAGCAAACAAGAGCAGTGAGGAACACAAATAGAAACACCAATGACGATATTAATGATGGAAATACAGAAAATGCCACAAGTGAAAATGAAAATAATGGTACGTGGAAAACAATTGCGAGAAATAAGAAACACAAAAAGCGCCTATTATCGGAACAGGGAATGCATGCGATGATAACACGCTTGTTACGTTTAAAAAACAGCGACGAATATTTAATTCATTCACCCCTGTATATTACTTGTTAAATATTTTTATATCAGACTAATTTAAATTAATTCTAAATTATATTTCAAGTTTTAAATAAATTACGTTTTAATCTATAATTAAATTTCATTTCAAAATTAAAATCGGCGTCGCATATAAATATTCGATTTAAAATATTTAGTTTTAGTATGCATTTTTGTCTGTCTTAAGTTATCTAAATAGTTTCATAGTTTCTTGTTGCATGAAATTGCGTAGGTATTTCGCATTTTCTGGTGGCGTGATCCAACAGCGTCTTTCCGGCGCCTAAATTCTCCCGAACATTCTTCTCCCATCTCCGGGTCTTTAAAAGGGCGAAGCTCGTCTAAAATCATCAGTATTACAATCATTATTGGATTCATTTGTTACATCTCAGTTAGTACAGTACAATTAAACAGTGAGTGGTAGTTGAATAAATCTTAACTCCGGTCCCGGCGTCGGTCAGAGTCCGCTAGTCCTGCGGTGAAGATGTCCATGGAAAGGAGGTGTTAATGTCCACAGTATGGATACACCGGTGAGGGTGATCTAAATCTCGATTTCCAAAAAATAAATTGTTGGAGTATGTATCGTCGATCAATTTACGGCGTTGGTCCGCAATTAGAGGATATCTCACCGACATCAACTCAGGGCCTGTTAACAACATCGAACGGTAGGTAACGCGGCAGATATAGGCGTCCGGGACAATTTTCGTTGGCATACTGGAACTCTAAATTGCCAAGTATTTGAGTTTTTATTTCTTGTACTTCGTGTAGCAACTACCGGGCTGTCAGAAATTTTAAAAATTAGATATTTGTTTGGTAAACTTAAATATTATTGTGCGCAAGGCACGATCATCAAGTTTTTGTGATTGTCTAACTTTGTATATGTTCATTAAATCTTTGTGTTTGTCTAAATGTTTTTTTTAAATCTGTGTGTTGTAATAGTCTTATATTCGTTTTTTTTTTTGTTGTAGATATGGTCAAATTATTTTGAATGTATTAAATATTAGTAAAGTTTTGATATTTGTAATATTGAGTTCATAGAAATTTTAAGATAAATGGTGCACCATATTTGATCAATTAGTTTACCGAATTTGACCAATTAATTTTATTAGATCGCTTATTTGTCGAACCTGTTCTTATTGGTTTGCTTTTCTGTATGTACCATCTCTCTAAAATTTAGTTTTCTGTTTTTGTAATGAATTTGTAATTATTAAAATCAAATGAAATTTATTGTGAATTGAGTCATTCTTAACAACTAAAGTTAAAGTTATATTTGTTTATTCAACAATCATTTATATTTTAGCTTCAATATTTCTTTTGTGTAACTAATACTTCAATTAATATTATTATTGTAATGTAACTGAATTTTCTATTTCAAATTTCTCTGATTTTTTATTTAATAAATTGTTATTGTTTTATTAATTTTCCTTTTCCTTTGAGGTAGGCCTAGTATTAGTGCAATTTCCCATTTTAATTGTGCAATTCTTTAACAACAGTGACCCCCCCGGCCTTTATTATTATAAAATGGGTGGCGCAACGGGCATTAGTTAACATCTTTTTTGAGTAATCTCACGCTCTCACTAATAAACTGAGCTAGATATACAGGTCACAAATATAAAAACATCGGCGGTTCTACTTCGAGGTCAACATCTGGACTTATTAATCATAAGCAATTAATAATTATTTATTAACTGATTCACACAATTATCTTGCACCCTGGTTTTGTTGATCTTATTAATTGGTGAAGCCACGACGAGCATAGTCACTACTTAATTGAATGTTACTTAGGAGAATATTGATTGATTGGAGACGCCGCGACGAGCATAGCCTCTGATCAATTAATTTATTTCTATTAAGGGTTTTCTCCAAGTAATACGCTTATAGCTGCACCTCGCTTAAATTGGTATTTTCTTGGACGTGTAAACCCTGGGTGTACGGTTCATTCTGTTAGATATTATATATCGCAAAATGTATGTAAAACTGGTACAGTGGAAATCGAAGAGTTAAGAATAAGGTCAACTACTGTGAAAGCATTTAAAATCGGAATACATAGCGAGTACGAAGAACATTTTATTAAAGCATCTGTTTGGTCCAGAAACATAAAAATTCAAAAGTATTCTTTTTTTTAGCAGAGAGGATACGAAATCAAAATCTGAAATAGGTAGATAATAATATAGTGACATGGTTTAAAATAACCATGCCATATTTATAATAATTAAAGTTTTGAATGCTTGGAATTTTAAAATATTGATCTTAGTGTAGGTGTGGAATTTATTGTCTAAATTATAATTTACTATGTTAATAGAGATGATGAGATTTCTTGGTTGATTTGGTTTAGTCGTAGAACGAACGATTTTCTTTCTTCTATCTTGTATTTGTAAAATCTGTTAAAAAAGAAATGAAATAATATAAGTATTGTTCTAAAATATTATGTAATATGTTTTTTGTACAAAATTGTTTAATTTACGAAGATATGTCAAGTATAATGGATAAAACTAATTGATTTTGAGTAGAAACAAATTTAAATTAAGATTCCCGCAAGTATTTTGAATAAGTGGAAGTGACAGTTAATTTTGACAGTTCCTGTATAGGTATTTTTAAATAGTATGTAAATGGAAAAAAATGCATTATAAGAAGGTTTTAAAATTAGAAAAAGAATAAATAATGTGTGGAATATCAAATTTTATGGATAAATATTAAAAAGATAAATAATAGATAGACATATTGATTTATAAAAGGTATGTGTAGAGATCTCATTGGAGAATTTAAAAAAATAAGTAATAATGTTGCCAAGGCAATTTGTTTAAAAAAAAAACAGGGATGAAAAATAATTTTCATACGAAGCGGTTGTGTAAATTCGGAATTCAAGAGAATTTTCCTGATATTTACATATTTAAAATACAAACAGTGTTTATTACTGTTAGAATAAAATATTCTAACAGATTTATACGTAAATTTTGAAAATCAAAGTGAAGTGTAAGAAAATTAATAACTAACAGTCATAAAATCATTAATTGTTATTGAATACCAAATATACTGGAATAAGAAATATAATATAAAGTGATAAAAGTACTTACATTTGTAAAATTCATCCAAAGGAAGAAGGTTTTGTATTTAAAGTCAAGAATTTCTATTTGACTAGAAATTTAAAAGAGCCAAGAAGGGTTATTGCTGAAAACCATAGTTCCGGAGATAGAGTTCATGGTATAGGTGTAATTCCATCATAGGAATCCAGCGAGATTAGAAGCGAATTTACTGAGTCCGAACGTGTATATCTAAGAGGTTATTGCTGAATTTTCAAGAGGAAAACCATAGTTCCGGAGATCCAGTTCATTGTGTAGGTGTAATTTCATCATAGGAATCCAGCGAGGTTCGAAGCGAATTTACTGAGTCCGAACGTGTATATCTAAGAGGAGCCCAGCGAGAACAGAAGCAGCACATCGAGAGTTTTAGAGAAAGTCCCAGGTCATCGTAGGTGAGAAGATTATGTAAATCACGATACCAATACACTTCATGGAGGTAGAACCTACAAGTTAATATAAATTAATATTTGAGGTAATATAAATCATATTGATACTATTTGTTGCAAAATTAATATTTTACATTAATATTTAAATAAGTTAGAGCTACTTGAATTTGAATATAAGTTTGAGAACAATATAAGAAAGGTAATACCTTATTGGTAGTATTATTCCACATCGAATCCAGAGAAATCTCTACATAATTTGAATAGATATTATAAAATTTCCAAGCATTATTTATCGGTCGTTAATTATACTTAAAAATGTCGTAAGAAACACACTAGACATAAATGTGTCATTTTTTATAACGGTTTATTTCCATAATAAAATTATACATATCTTCATCATGATTAAACAATTTTCTGAACCATAATTTTATTGTTGTTACAATATCGAACATTTTTAATATACTCTATTTATTTTGAGATTGTTGTTTTTTCTACATTAGAAGTACTATTTGTTTTTATGCTTTAATATATCATCTGGTAATGACAGGCACATTAACCTATAAAGAAAACAAATATCAAATTAATATCATCTGGAGAAAATTATATAGAATAAGAAATACCTACATGTTCACATAGTTGTATAAATAATCAAGTACACATAACCAGTCACAACGGATCCAAATTAAACGATTAATCCTGAGATTAAGAGTCATGTTAGTTAAAGAATTTTGTAAACGTATCAATAGTACACGAGATACAAATAAAGGTTAGGAATTAATGCCATAATACGTCAAGAACCCACCCGCATTTATATTGTATAGGTATAGTTCATTTAAAGTATAGTACCACCAGTACAATAAAGAATTAGGAAAAGGAAAAGTATTATAATTTAAATTATTTAAGCTGAGTTTGGAGTTTATATTAATTATCTATAAATATTAATATGTTATAATCGATTCACAGTGCAACCTAGTGAATGTTAATTTTCATTTCTAAATAGTAAGAGGTCATTGATAGCTAACATAGGGCGATTATAGTACTGGGCTATTTCAGAGCAAATTAATGAACTATTGAGTTAGTTACATAATAGGGCATTATTAGAAAATTATATAATGTAAAAAATATTCATTTACATATCATACACATACAAATACATTTTGGCTGGCCCAAGTATGGTACAACAATATTAATACAATAGATATAGCTAGTCAAATAAAAATCGGAAATAATGCAGAATACATTTGGACAGATACCGAACGGAGTCTTTCCTTTTACGTTACTGCAGCAGAATATACAGAGTGTAAGGAATAAGGCTGACCAACTTCTGGTTTTTACTGAAGAATTAATTACAAAGGTGGATGTAATTGCTTGACTGAGCATTGGCTTTGGCTTGGCGAGGATTTGTTGATTGGTGGTTACGTCATGGCGTCCTCTTTTACAAGGACATCTCTCCACGCTGCGGAGCTTGTATTTTACTCCGTGATGAAACTGACTTCGACGAACTTACCTCTGAAACTAAAGAGCAAGGAACAGGTTTTAAAATGCAGCGCTGTTAAAATTAAGAAACATAAGTTGATGATTATAATCAATATATGTATATCGTCCGCCATCTGGAGGTATGGATCAATTTCTCCATATACAGGATGGGATATTGAGCGATGTATTTATTGAAGTTACTTACACGCTGGTTTTATGCGGTGATTTTAACATCGATCTAAGCAGGCAGGACAGGGCTTCTGATAATTTTTTGGATCTAATGCGATTCTATGACGTACGACAAAGTATTTTTGAACCAACAAGAGTGACCAACAGATCAAAGACATTTATTAACAATATTTTTACTAATCATCCCACTTGTAATGGCGATGTGTTGGTTTCTCGGTTATCGGATCATTATGCTCAGAGCCTGACACTTAGCATGTAGCATTCCATGCAGCGAAGAGCGATTACACAAGAAATTAGAATATTCTGTCGCACCAGTTTAAAGATATTAAAGGAAGAGTTGCGAGAAATTGATTGGATCCCAATTTTATTGTTCAACGATGTGAATTGTTCGTATGAAAAATTCACACGCAATCGTTGCCACCAATCTTCGCTGAATTATCGTGGATAGTATTTTATACGCCGTGCAAAGTAACGTGATGCCTCTATAGTTTCTGCATTCTTGTTGATCTCCTTTTTTATGTATTGTTACTACTTGTCCTATCTCCCAGTCCTTCGGTATAGTTTCTTCTCTCCATGCCCTCACAATTAGCCGGTGTATGTTTTCTTTCAGCGCCTGTCCTCCATACTTCATTAGTTCATTCTGTATATCATCTTTTCCTGCAGCTTTACCATTACTACTCTGTCTTATAGCTAATTCCACTTCTTTTAGAGTTGGTTCCTCAATTGAAATTTGATCATCCTCATTCTCTACTGGTATTCCATTTTGTATCTGATTGTCATTTAGAAGTTGTTTGAAGTAATCGTACCATACTCTCTTATACTGCTCTTCATCTACAACTACTTCCCCAGCGTTGTTTTTAATTCCACTTACTCTTTGTTTATATGTTTGATTTTGTTCCCTAATCCTTTTGTAGAAGTGTTTTGTGTTTTTATTTCTGCTGTCCATTTCAATTCCTTCCATTTTACTACTTATCCATTGTCTCTTATTTCTTCTTATTATCTTATTACATTCTTTTCTTCTGCGCTCATACTCTTTTCTCTCTTTTTCTCTATTCGACCTTATCCATTTAAGTCTCGCCTCTATTTTCTTCTCTACCATTTCGTGACACTCTTCGTTGAACCATTCTTTTCTCACTTTCTTTTCCTCCTTTCCAATATATTGTTCTGCGATATGACTTATGCATGATTTTATATCTTCCCATTCCTCCTCTATCGTGTTTCCTTCGATCCTTTCCTTCATATGCTTCTCCATTTGTTCTCCATATTCCCTCGCTTTGTTATCCTTACTTATTTCTGCTACATTCCATTTCTTTGACTTTCTTCCCCTTTTACCTGTTTTCTGAACCTTCTGTTTTACCACTGCGGTCACCATAAAATGGTCCGAATCTGCACAGGCTCTCCTGTATGTTCTTACGTCCATTATTGAAGTCTTCTTCCTTTTTGTGACCATAACATGATCGATTTGTGTTTGGTACGTTTTATCCGGTGCTGTCCATGTAACTTTATGGCATCTTGGGTGTTCATATTTGGTGCTGCTTACCATCATATTTGTTCTCGCTGCTGGGTTGCACAGCCTCTGCCCATTATCATTTGTTTTGTCGTGTATGGTGTGTTTTCCAGCTACTTCTTTAATATACTCCTCCTTTCCTATTTTCGCATTGAAATCTCCCAATACTACTATAATATCTTCTTTATGTATTTTTTCTATCTCTTCTTCTACTCTTTCATAAAATCGTTCCTTTGTTATTATTTCAGCATTTTCTGTTGGAGCATACACATTTAACAAAGATAACTTGAATGGTATCGCCTCTAGTCTCAAATACGCTATTCTTTCACTAACTGGTCTGAATTCGAGTAGGTATCTTTTCCCTCAATTTCCCTCTTATTATAAATGCTATTCCATTCTGTCCTTGCTTTCTATCTCCTGAGTACATTAACGTAAAATCCTTCTTACCTATTCTTCCACTTCCGCTCCATCGCACTTCTTGTATAGCAGCTACGTCTATGTTGTATCTTTCTAACTCTTTACCAATTTCCTGCATCTTTCCTGGCACCAACATTGTCCTAACATTCCATGTGCTGATTCTAACTTTATTTTGCTGTTCTCCTCTTCTTCTCATCCTTAATTTACTCTTTCTGTCCCTTTCTTCCATTGGTTCTATTCCTTTTCGTTGCCATACCGTTTTCCTATGTTCCAGTCCAATATCTTCTCTATTCAGTTTTTTGTTATCTTTCTTTCCAGATTATCCTCTTCCTCATTCCATATCATGTCCTTTCCGTCTACAATTAATTTCATATGTCCCCATTTTACTTCTTTTCCCTCTTCTCTTAGTTTTTTCGCGGCTATCCTCCTTTTCTTTTGAATTTGTCTTTCCTGTGGCATTAAGTCGCTATCAATGTAAATATTTTTGCCTTTCAATCTTCTTTTACATTTAAATACTTCTAATTTCGCCTCAAAAGTTTCCATTTGTACTATTACCTTGTTTTGTGATATCCTTTTAGCATCTTTAATTTTCTTAACTACTCCAATTTCTTGTTTCATCCACTTCTCTATCTGTTTAGCTGTTTCGGTATCTCCTTTTTTTATTTCTAACCCCGTAATAACAATGTTATTCTTGCGCTTCTCCTTTTCCACACTTTCCACTTTCTTTTCTAGTTTTTTCATTTTCTCCTCCAAATCTTTGTATTTTCCTTCCCATTTTTTATTTATTAATTTAATTTCTTCCCTAAGTGCCTTCACTTCCTCATTGTTGATATCAATTTTTTCTTTCATCTCCTCCTGATCTTTTCTAAGTTTTTTTATTTCTCCCAGCATCTGTTTACATATTTGCATAATATCATCTTCACTTTTTTCTTTTTCTACTTTTGATGGTGTTCTTGTCGTTTTTTTACTCCTCTGAAATATTTCATAATTATCTCCTTTTCGTTTCTTTGAATCAGATAATGTTTCCTCAGAGTCAGACATTTTTATTTTATCTATTTATTACTGGTACTAATACGCCCCTGTCTCTAACTTTTATTCGCGTATCCACACAAGGTCAGTCCGGTCAACCCGTCGAAACTATCCTTGCGCCGGTAACTCGTTTCTCCCGTTTGACAGTTTACACTTTATTATTTTTCCCCTTGTTATTAGTATTTATTCATTTCTTATGTGTTATTTAATATATCTGACTCACCCTTCTCTTATCTACACAGTTAAACACTTTTAATCTGTTTTGTTGTTATAATTCCTAATATTTTCACGATTCAAACCACGAGCACTAACTATCTCACTATACTACTCACTACTTCGCCAGGATCGAAATAATGAATAGATAAAAAATTTTAGTTTTCTGTAATAATTTAAGACTTGAAATAGAAGAAGCCAAGCGAACATCTTACGAGGAATATATCAAGAATTCCACCAACAAAGCCAGGGCAACGTGGGGCGTAATCGGTCAACTTCAGGGTCGTGATAGAAGGGTTCCCTTTCGGGTTAGCGATGTCAGTGAGATTGATGATGCCAAAGATATTCTAACAGCAGTCAATAAGCATTTCATAGAGTCCGGTCAGGACGTTAAGAAGAATAACACAACTCTTCTGGGAAATGTAAAGTATGTATCCGACACTTTTTCATTGCATCTGGCATACCCCGAAGAGGTCATGGAGGCTATAGATAGCTTAAAGAACTCTAAGGCTTCGGGCAATGATGACATTCCTGAAGTTTTGTGCCGAGGAAATTGTGACACCATTAACTCACATCATAAACATGTCCTTCAGAGAAGGCTCGTTTCCGGACGGAATGAAATATGCAATAATAAGACCTGTGCATAAAAAGGGGGATAGGAGTGATCTCCACAATTACCGACCTATTGCTCTTCTATCTAATATTTCAAAGATTTTGGAGAGATTAGTGTGCAATAGAGTGGTAGGCTTCTTGCAAATACAGGATGTCCTGTACAAAGGTCAGAATGGATACATGAAGGGGCGACCACCCTCGAGAGCAGCTTTCCAGCTGTTGGAAGAGATTTTACATGGCTTAAATAGCAAAGATGTGGTGGCCTGTGCATTCATGGATCTGTGTCAAAGGCTTTCGATAGTGTACACCAACGAGTACTTCTGGACAAGCTTGAGAGAATGGAATTCCGGGGCGTGGAGTTGGAATGGATGCGTTCCTACCTTATTGGCAGAAAGCAGTGCGTGTCAGCCAATAATGAGTCGAGGGTAAAGATAAGATCACCCTGGAGGAGCATTGTGTGTGGAGTTCTACAGGGTTCGATACTCGGACCGGTCCTGTTCCTGCTGTATGTGAATTATTTTCCAAGTGTTGTGAATGGCTTTTCATTACTATATGCAGATGACACCTTACGCATATTAAGAGAGCGTACTCTAGAAAAGATGACACATTTGATGGAGAAAATTTTTTTTTAATTTGGGATTGTGGTTTGATTGTAACAACTTTACATATTAAGAAGACTCGACTGATACCTTTTGACGTCGGTGCAGGGGTCTGATTGTCCGATATGAGGGGGGAACGTTTGCGTGTGTGGATCGGGTGCCGTTTCTTGGTGTCGAGATTGATAGTTGATTTTCCTGGGGACCTCATATAGTCTCTCGCGGCAAGGGTGTTCAGCTTCTGTTTTGCATTGCGGGTAATTGCACGTAATATCGGTGTGGGGGCATCTTTAAGCGTATATTATGCATGTGTACAGTCTTGTCTCAGATATGGCTTGGTGTTCTGGGGAAACGCGGTGGACAGTGGAAGAATATTTAAATTGCAAAAAGCATATGTACGAGCAGTGTTCAATTTCAAGCCTCGTGACTCCTGTACACAGGTATTTATAACAAATAAGATACTCACCTTAGTGTCTCTTTACATCATTGAGTCAGTAATTTTTGTCAAGGCAATGATTTGTTGCAGCAGCGAATACATCTAGCTAGAGTGCAGAGACAAACCTTGACACAGTGTATGAAAATATACGGAGTGTCTCTAAAAAGTGCGGAAAAAACGCTACCACACATTTCTGAGGGCAAAATATGACGATCTAACCCAACTTACCTCAGTCCAAAAGTGGATGCTTTCGGAGATACAGAGTGTCAAAAGTTCAATTTGGTTTTAGTTTTTTATAAATAATTTCTGTAATAATTGGTATATTGTCACAATATTTGGGTAGGGGGGGTTTCGTGGGGTAAAAAATTTAAATCTGCTCTCATTTTCATTGCAAAATGTAGAGGGCGCCACCTGCGGCATATTGTATCCATTTAAAACGTAATAACTTTTTTGAGACACACTGTATTTAACTTTTAAATAAAAATTCTTATTCTCCAATGTTTTTTACCTAGAAAAGGTATACCTGGTAGGAGTTGATTGGAGCAGCCGTTTATGAGTAATCTGGATATAAAAAATTCATTCCGTATATGGACACATATCCTTCTGTAATTTGGGTGTTATTCTTGTGGCAATTCAATGCAATGGTGCATCCACTTTTGGACTGAGGTAAGTTGGGTTAGATCGCCCTCAGAAACTGTATTTAACTTGAATTAATAAAGATTATTATTTTTATTTCAGACTATTCCTCAAAGGCGGACAATAACACAAACCTCCAAAATTATTATTGAACAAAAAACCCTTGTATGCCATTAAATTCTATTTAAATACCGTCACTCACATCTTGATTTCTTCTGATCACATTAATTTCTCCGTTTATGAAAGAACCTACAGAACTATGAAACATTAGCGTTATAGTCAATGTTGAAGGGTTACACTTTTCCCCTTTTGAACACCAGTATCTGCGCTGCGTTGCGGCATTTTTCACACTTCTCTACCGAAATGCGGAAAGTCACCACCTAACACTTACATTCTGATGTATACAGCATGTGTAAAATCATATTGGGGATAGGATATATGTATACTAGGCACACCGGCAACAACGCCCAATCGTGGCCGTAGTCATGGTACAAGGAGACAAGTTATGCTTTTGCGCATCTCTGGATGACGCGCATTTATCGAAACAAATTTCACTTGACAACTCTGACAGAAGTCACTGACTGAACACACTGACAGAAAGCGTTTTCCAAGACTCGCTTTAACAACTAAAATTGTATATGGAGATCGTGTCGAACAGCGTCGTTCTGTGTTTGTGAGAGGAGGGGTCAATGGTAATAATGCCTCGCTACACACCAGAAGAAAAACTGCAAATTATTAAATGGTACTACAGTGGTCAATTTGCAAAGGATTGCATAAATTTATTTCCGCAAATATTTGCAGACAGACCCGTACCCTGTGAGCAAAGCATATTACATATTTTGAATAGCTTTGAAAAATGGCTTTGTTTAAATAATTGCACAAAGTGTAATCCTAGAGAGGTAAATCCACTCAAAAGCTGAGGAACAAGAAGAGCGGGATATAATGATTTGTAGCACTCTCGAAGTAGAGGATACGCTATCTACCAGAAGTGTTGCTGAGGAATTGGGTGTGTGTAATAAAACCGTCGCGAACATATGGAGGCGAAATAAATTAAAATGTTTCAAATACTCGAAAACGCAAGAAATATTTCTCGATGACAATTTTAGAAGAATGGAGTTTTGTGAAACCGTAATGGAAAAGACAAATGAAAATGAGAATTTCATCGCAAATATTGTATTCACAGATGAATCGTCATTTCCATTAAATAGAAAGCACAATCCTTCTGTTGTTCGATATTGGGCTCGGGAAAATCAGCATAAATATTTTGTTAAACACACCCAATATCCCCAGAAAGTGAATGTCTGGACAGGTATTTTGAGTGACCATTTGCTTGGTTCATTTTTATTGATGGTACGTTAAATGCGGACAAATACCTCGATATGCTACAGAATCAGATTCTTCCCGCTTTTGATAATACCGGAATAGATCGGGATATTATTTGGCTCCAACAGGACGGCTGTTCTGCACATAATGCGGTCAGAGTAAAGCATTTTGTAATGAATAGTTTTGCTGATCGTCGCATTAGTGGAACAGGAAACATTCGTTGGCCTCCGCGATTTCCTGATCTACCGCCAAATGATTTTTTTTTGTGGGGATACATCTAAAATAAAATATACAGTGCATAAGCTGGCAGGCTAGAAAACTTAGATATTTTGAGAAGGCTAATCATAGAGGCTTTTGAATCCGTAACAGTTAATATGGTTCGTAATGTGCGAGAAAATTTTTATGATAGGCTCGGACAATGCCTTGCTGCTGAAGGAGGCATTTTTGAACCTATGCAATAACATTTTAGTTTTTAGTATTGTTCACAGTATATTGTTTATTTTCATTAGAATTCCGTTCATAGTAAATTTATATAATAGTTTACTAAGAATTAATGTAATTAGAATTGTGCTTTTATTTTCTTACTGTTGTATTGTATTTCTGTTAAAAAGGACTTTATTGAATTAGTGTCCTGTGAATTCACAACTTTATTGAACTGGTAGTACTAGAGGTCGAATGCGCGTCATCCAGAGATGCGCAAAAGCATACCTTGTTTCCTTGTACCACAGTACCGGATTGAGGGGGGGTCAAAAGGGGGCAATTGCCCCGGGCGGCAAAATGGAATTTATTACTGCATTACCTATATAGTGAAAATAGGTACAAGGGCGGCATGGTGCTGACTTGCCCCCATAAGAAATTTCTTAGATCCGGCACTGTTGTACCATGACTACGGCCACGATTGGGCGTTGTTGCCCGTGTGCCTAGTATACATATATCCTATCCCCAATATGTTTTTACACATGCGGTATAACTGTGTTCCCATTGTTTTGTTATACAATTATTCGGAAGTCCTTACAAGAATATTAAGAACTTTCAATTTATTGTCCTTTAGATCAGTGGTTCCCAAACTTATTTTGCCTACTGCCCACTTTGAGAATAAATTATTTTTTAGCGCCCCCATTTCTTCACCTACTCAAAAACCACTATAACTTCAAATTAAATTAATTATTGTGAGCTATATTAGCGGAGATTAAACATTCATTCTAAACGAGACTTTTACTATGGGTTATAGTAAAAGTCTCGTTTAGAATGAATGAGTTAACTTGAGACCTGAGCGTAGTAGGTAGTACACAACGGCGCTCAGGTCTCAAGTTAACTTTTACGGGCTACACCTGCCAATGAGAATGATTATTGAAACGCAACTTTATAGTATTCAGACAAAGTATCTTTTATTCAAAATTCAAAATAAAACAAACATAATCGATTCTAATATAAAAACTAATGTGAAGGATGAATCTGATGCTGTTTAATAAGTTTGTTGATATCAGGTTCCAATTTACTCAAGAACAGCCGCAAGTCACCACGTTCGGTAACATGCAAACGATTTCTCTTTTTAGTAAGCAGCGTTGCTACAGCACTAAATCCACGTTCACACAAATATGACGATGGGAATGCTATCAAGAATCGTTGAATGATTGACCACAATCCAGGGTACAATTGCGGGATCGGTTTTTGTAGCCAAAATTCTTGGTAGCCATTTTTGAACTTGATTTTTATTTCCTCGTTCGTTGTCAATTCTATAAGTTCTTCTTCCAGAAGTGGTGATATTGCTGTGTTGACATTTGAAAACGGATCCAACACCCAGTCTGGTATTTCCAAGTTCAAAATATCCTGGTATCGTTCGGTGAAGTCAATGTGGAGCTTTTCCAAATGTTGGCAGTAGGCAAACAAGTCGTCGTTACTGCAGGATACTGATAAATTCGGAAAATTATGAAACTCACGTCTGCCCATATTCTTTTTGTGTAGAAGCAGTTTGGCTGCGAAAGCAGCAACGACATTTTTTGTTTTAATTAAATTTAGTTCATCGCCTTGCAGTTGGAGATTCATGTTGTTGAACAATTTATACAGGTCTGTCATGTAAACTATATCATTTTTTGATGTAATGAGCTTGTTGCGCAATTCTGTATCTTTAGTTTCCAAAAACTCTATCACAGAGTCAAACAGGTTGTAAAATCGAGTCAGACAATTGCCTCTTGATAGCCAACGAACTTCGGTATGAAACAACAAACGGTTGAAATCTTCGTCATTAGTAACACAAAGCTGATGAAATAATCTATCATTCAAAGAGCAGTTACGGATTTTATTAACTGCTTTGATGACATATTGCAGTGATTGAAATAGTCGTTCACTTAAATTTCTAGCAACCAAATGTTGTCTATGAATAACGCAATGTACAGCAAGGACATCTGGAATTTTATTTTTTACGTACGCTATGAAGCCTTTATGGCACCCTGTCATAGCCGGAGCGCCATCCGTAGCAACTGATATAATATTTTTCAAGGGAATCTCTTTCTCATCACAAAACTTTTCCAATGTATTGAATATGGTTTCGCCTTTTGTATCGGTCTCTAAATTTCTAGCAAACAATAGTTCTTCACATATTTTCTCATCTTTAATAAACCTCACGTAAGACAGCAACAATGCTTCATTAGTTGGTAAAGTGGACTCATCGAGCTGAATTGAGAATTGACTAGTCCTCAGATGATTGCACAATGATTCTTCTATGTTTCCGGCCATTTCATCAATTCGTCTTTGCACAGAATTATTACTCAAAGGAATTTTTCCGATAATATCTGCGGCCGGTTTATGAAGCACAGTAGTTATTACTTCCTTTATTGCTGGCAAAATTAACACTTCTCCGATGTTGTGTGGTTTGCCTTTTTGAGCAATTAACAAAGAGATGTTGTTCGAAGCTCGAAGTCCGTCGTCATCTTGCTTAGCAGCCGCCGAAAAGAGTTTTGCTACACTTGGCCGAGTATTATGCTTCTTCTCTAGGTCTTGAAAATATGCTACATTCTTGTCTTTCTTATCTGGATGCATTTTATTCAAATGATCTTGAAGTCTTGAAGGCTTCATTGCTTCATTCGAAAATGTTTTTAGGCATAGAAGGCACAAAGGCGACGATGGGTTTGTAGGATTTTCAATGAATCCGAATTTAATATATTCCGCACAGTATTGCCGTCTCTTCTTTTTTACTTCCGACATTGTTTTGTTTTGAGAAATACGTAAGTATAAGTGTTGAACTTAAGTACTGCTTATCTATTACGCGCGAAACCGCAAATGAAAATAAAATAAATATTACGTTGTTTATATAGGATTGCATAAGCAGCACGCACCGACAGGAATAAGACAAACATGCATAAACTCGTTTATCTCATTCGACGCTCAATCGTACTCAACAAGTAAGAACAAGTATTCTATGAACCAGCCGATTGATACAGTTGCCTTTTTATTTGTTTGTTTGTGTCTCTTTTCGTTTCGAAACGGAGCGACCGATTGATATGTTTTTTATTTTATTTATTCAATAAAACAGGACAGATATATGAACTACTCGGAGAGAAATATCGAACCGAGTTGGTTTGAGCAATCTCTTAATTAATATTAGTTGATGTTCACAAGCTGTAGTCGAGAGTAGGGATGGGACATCGGTGGGTAAACATCGATATCAAACATCGATGTTAACATCGTTGATCAACATCGATGGTTGCAAAATATCGACTACCAAACATCGATGTTTTTAAACATCGATAATTATATTTATAGATTTATTTTTTGGCAGTTTAACAAAAACTTTATTATAACTTAATTAATTTACGTCCTTAACAAAATGATATAAAAGATATCACTATTCAAAAAAAATAATAAAAGAAATATATACATTTATAATATGTAGTTAACTTTAGAAACTACTCAAAAAAAACTATATAAAAAAACAATATTATGCAATTACGCATGAAACAACCATATGACTTAAATCGTCTGATACTTAAAAAATATATACATTTACGTGTATCAAAGCTTTTTAAGAGAACGATTTTTATTTGGGATTTTATAGTCTTGCATTTTTTTTTGACTACGCTGGCAAATACCGAGATACATATGGATATGGTTTTATATTTCTGATGTGTCATCTTGCATTTAATACGTGTATCGTCGTGTATGATTGTACGCACTAGGGAATTTCCCGAAGAAGTATACATCGGTAATGTCTATCTCCCTTCTTTTTCTATGAAAATACGTTTACCTCCTTCACTTATTCTGCATGCATACATAATTTAACTTTTATTCTGCACATTAAAAGTACTATAAATTTATGTATTTAATTATATATTATTTAAATATTTATACTGAGTAATATTTAAAAGAGCCTAAAATGAAATATTCGAATTTATATGATATAGCACTGTGTAATTTAAATACTTCTTTTATTCGTAGACAATTTTACATCCTCGTAGCCTGTATGTGAGCTGTTAATTTGGAAACATTTTTGTATTTGTCAACAGAGGACGCTGTTTTATTTTGTGATTAGTGCAAATACATTTTGTCAAGCTTAAAAGTTCGATGTTCACTATATTTCTTCTAACATCGATAGTTTATCGATAAATCTAAATTGCAAACATCGATGCAAAAACATCGAACATCGATCCTAAAATATCGATGTTCAATGAACATCGATGTTTATCGCCCATCCCTAGTCGAGAGTCGAGAGCTCAGTCGGTGTCTAAGAGTCCTCCTAGATTCTAGATGAAATTACAAATCGCCCCCTAAGCCTTTACACAACGCCCCCATTTTTTTTCTGGGTCTCTTACCGCCCCCCTTTAGACCTGCAGCGCCCACAAGGGGGCGTTATCGCCCACTTTGGGAACCTATGCTTTAGATGAACAACCTGTCATGAATACTTTTAGCTGGTACAAGTAAAACGTAATGAATGTTTTACTGTATTTCTTATTTTATTTTTATTTATTTAATCAATTATGTCCCATTACCTTTAGGTGTAGGACTGTCTGTATTTTTTTGTGTTCACATAATGTGTTTAAGCTTGATAAAAGTGTAAAATTGGACAGTTAGTGAGTGGTGATCCATCGACAACTCTGTTACAGTTTGTAAACAGTCCAAAGATGATTGATTTCTTATATGGATAAACATACACTTACTTCAATTCAATTGTAAGACGATTTCCTTAGTAACTTGAGAAAGTTCTTTTCCTTCCTTGATACTGCCATAAATCATTAGAGGTAACAAATAAAACAACTTAAATTCCTTATAATAATCATTTATTCAAATCCTATTACTCTCTCTGGTTTTCTTTCTTTTTTTTTACAATAATACAATAGTAATCTATCTACTTAGAACATATAGTACACTTATTGCGCTAAAAAAGAACAGGGGACAGCCAAGCGCTCCCAAAAAACATTTATCGTGAAGTGTTAAAAACAAAAACGAAAAAGAAAAAAATTATATATAACAATAGAAAAATCGTAAATCATAGAAAAAACGCATATATAGAAAAGACAGAACACACTTGAGAATTGTGCAATTAATTGTCGGCGAACGTTTGGCAGTCCAACAGGCACAAATCCTGTGATTAGTCGGATAGTTTTTGTTTTAAAAAGCAACCTGACCAATCGCCTGTCAAGCCACGTTGTTACGGCAAGGGATCGAGACCCAACAGCGACATCTACGCTAAATTTTATTAAACAATCGCTGTGACATAATCACCTGTTCGTTATTACATCACAATAAATCGGAAATTATGCAATTTAAATAGAATATCAATTTAGAAATTTGAATTCGTACGGCCGAAAGGTGTAAATTTATTTTTTTTATTTATTATGATGCTAAGTACAGGGGGTCAGTGCAATCCAACAGCATTCAGCTGTGACTCAGTAAGTCGCCTGCCACTACAGATTTTTCCCAAATTTTCTCACCAAATTAAACTTTCATATATTTAATGTACTGGCAATGTCATTATGTTCAGCGTTAAGAACTTAATATAAGAGTGTAAACAATACGTTTTTTAAGCTCTACTTTATTTATAATTACGTCACACGATTTATTTAGTTTCCAAAAACGTATATACTGCTGATTCAGCATTTAAAATAAATATAAATTAATCGCATAAGTAGAGCATAAAAAGAATATTGTTTGTTTCAGTCATTTCAATTATGTACTATTACATTTCTAGAAAATTCAAAAAAAATAAATAATATTATTATTATTAAGTATTAATTTTATATACGATATATATATATGTAATTCGAAAATTAAAATTATATATATATTAAAAAAGAAATTATGAGATTTTTAAAAAATACATTTTACAATTATTTTGTTTCATCAATTAATTTAACGAAACATATTCAAGACAATAGTATAATTTCGACAAATGTAAGATCAAAAATTAGTTAGGTGGCTACTGCGCAATCGCATCAATATTACATTGGCCTGCAATTGGCAGAATTAAATTATTATGCAATAAACACTATATGTATTCGAAATCAAATAGAATCAATTGAATCACTATGAGAATCGGCAACAACTAGGCTTAAGAATGATGGTACAACGATTTGTTTAGGTTACTAAATTCAGAAGTAGCGTAAAATAACATATTTTGAATAAACTTACATTCTTATTATTAAAGAGCAAGTTAAAAATGATGATTTTATGAACCTTTTATACAACTGTATTGTGAGCTCGCCATTTCATCGAAAAAATTATGAATTTTGATTGTGCAATACTAGAAAATACATGAAACATATTATATTTCCGAGATTATGAAGATATCTATTATTTACTAATAAAAATGAAGTCAAGGAAAATCTGCGGGCATCAACACAATTGAATTTTTTTTACAATCATGAGAATACTATATTGGCTAAAGATAGGGATATGTTTGACAATAAGAATATGATCCGAAAGAGTTTGAAAGTCCCATTAATCTGATGCCAAACAGAAGCAATGAATTGTTTTATAGGCAAGGACACTAAAACACCTATACCACAGTAAAGCACAAAAAAGGCTAAATACGTATTTCGATAACTGTGTTGTCATCTTCAGTAAACTGAATATGGGTATTTCCAGCAGGACAATGCAACAGCTCACAAAACATGGGAAAGTATGGCTCGAATTCGCGAGTTTTATGATAATCGAGTCATTGAATTTCCGCCTCGCAGTCCGGACTTAACGATTCTTGATTATTTCATTTAGCCGTATCTGAAAAACACAGTTTACAAAAATAACCCACAAAATCTTGAAGAACTACAAGAGGCAATTTCTAATGCATGTAACGCTATAACCGTTCAGATGTTGGCAAATGCTTTTGAAAATATGAAACGGACGGTTAACAGTTGCATTGCAACAGGGGGAGAACACTTTGAACACCTTTTGTAATTCACAATAAAACTAATTTATCTTGTAATGCTTTAATTTCCATTAAATTTAAATCGATTACACATAAGATTTACAAATGTCACAAAGTATAACATAACCGCAAATTTCAATTAATCAATAATTGACATTCTGGACAACCTAATAAAAAAAATCCCGCCTGCTATAATTTAGAATTTAAATGATCGCGTGGTACTATTAAATTCATGAAGTTGTGCCTGGAAAACTGGCTAACACCCTAAAAGCTATAATTTAATATAGAAATATCATACATTTTATTTATGTAACTCTGTTAGGCTAGTGCTATTGTCATATGCACAAATTTTCTTGTATGATGTGTCAATGATATTGAATTACATTAGCTACTTTTCTTCTACAAGTGAATTGAGACGAGAAACCCACATAAGTAAAACAAAACTGATATTTTTAACTGAGATAAAAACGTATAAAAATTGCAGCTATATACATATAAAATGTATATATCAGAGAAAAATCGGATTTTGAATTTACTTAACCGAATTTCCGAACTAGTTCACTTGTAAAAGGAAAACAGCTATACTCTACACCAGAATTTATCTTAAGACAAGTTATTTTAGCCAAGACTCATGTGTACCGAAAAACATTTCGTGAAAAAAAGGGGGGAATTTTCTAGAAATATATGTATATTAAAGTGTTTGTTAATAATATGATCATGCAAGAGCTTAAACGAAATTAAATATATGAAATTTTATACCTGGTACCTTACACCGATTTTCTTAAAAAAATAGATATAAAATAAATACAATCGTACCTTATCCACAACGGTATATAATAATAAATAATTTATTGTTTTTTTGTTGTTGTTTTTTGCAATCTTTTTTTTTTCATTCTTTTTAAGTTCTTGTGAAATATCATTGCGTTCATGTTGTGATTCCTACGAACCTACCTTTCGTAGTTTGTGGCAAGAAGAACAGTGCGACATACTAATGTGGAGGAGGGATACGAGTACATCCGAAGAAATAAATACAAACAGGTTTTATTATAGATTTATAAATGTATAGAGTTAAAGAGAACAAAAAGATTAATTGGAAAACAAAAATGTATAGAAATGATACTTGGTGCATACAATTTGACTGACTAAAATGATTTTATATGGAAACGGCTTGAACAAAAAAAAAAATATGTGTGAAATCCCGAATGCATTTTATTAGTTAATACGTGTTCGTTTTAGGTGTCCTTCTCAATTTTTGAATCTAATGAGAACAACTGATTAAAACTAGCCGGAAATATTTACGGTATGTATGTAAAAATTCTATTTTTTCTTACCTTTGATCGTATCTTAATTATTTAGGTAAAACTTATAATCTCGGATGCAAGTTATGCATATAAATTGGACATGAGATAATTAAATACAACTTTGCAAATAGAGGAAAAAGTATATCTACGTATATTTCAGAAACATTTGACAATATGAGAAATATATATTTTAAAACTATGTAATAAATTTTAAATATGTTGAACTGTCTAATTAACCGTTCAGATGTTGAAGAAATTTGCACGGGACCACCTGGAAAGTATGCTCATCAAAACGGAAACAGCTTGCTTCAAATCGCTCACCATATGATAAATATATATATAACAAATTTCATTCAGTTAAAACGTGTTGGTAATTCTAGATATTAACTTTATCAATTAATTACATTACTCTTTAAAAATCCTATACAGATTGGCAATATCTTTTAATTGATAATGATAATATCTATATTATTGAAGTGTTTTAATTTCTATAATGTTCAGTGACAACCGGTAAACCACAAAAAGAATTGTTTTACCAAACGCGTAAGAAAGGAACATATTTTTATATTAATATAAACCCGTCCAATCGAAGTGGATCATCAGTTTTTGAAGCTACTTAACAATATTAATAATAAATTTAGCCCTTGTTGCTGCAATGTGTTTCCACCATGATACCAATTTTGTTAGATTTGCATCTTATTTGCGAAATAAAATAATCTTTAATCAGGAATTTTATCTAGAAATACTAACTAGCTAGAAGAAAGTAACTACAGCTCACAGAGCGAGACTTGGTCGGTGAGATGCCCCTCCCACAAGGTGCGCAGTTGATTTTTATAATATTACGATAAGCACGTGTAGTATCGAAAAATTATCAAGCGTTACACATCGAAGTGCAGTATGTTTACTATATATCCCTTTTCAATATATTACAATTTCTTATCTGCATTTACTTCTTCGTCCGGATAATGTATGCGATGATGAACAAATGTTATCATTTCTTTTTTCCGAATAATTTCTCTGTCACGCTGCATATTTAATATTGTTAGTCGAATTTTTTTTTTTTTTGGAATATCTCTTAATCTCATCTTTATTTATTCAACTACTACAACAAAATATACAATCCTCATAAATGGCAATAATATTAAAGCTAAAATGCTTTTAAAAACAATATTGTATGCATTCTGATGTGGTGAAAATCATTTAAATTAATTTTTTTTTATTAATGCAAGAACAGTAGGTTGTACTAAGGGGGCTTACGAGGTGCCGACTAACTGCTGTGTGGTAGGACGTGAGTGGAAGGCACCATATGCGCTAGTGTAAATTTCGACGTTGTAAGGCATTCGTTCAAATGAAACAAATAGCAGAATTTTTTTATTTTTCTTATTATTTTTGGCATTAAATTAAATACAAGGAAATAATAAAAGATTTGTTGGGAATATTTTCTAATAAATAAAATTATTTACTCCTACATTTCACCCTCGAAGTTGACCAAATTTTTGACCAAACATTTTAACACAGTTTCAGTAACTTTATTTTAAAAACTAATTCCAGTCAAACATGCATTGACCCGTTGTTTATTTGTGTTCTGAATTTCATTTTAATATTTCATAACTAAAAGCTGTACTATTGCTTAAACAAAACCTTTTAAAGTCGTTGTTGCGCGAGGCCCTGTAATAATTTGAAATGAAGACGTACAATTGGAGTTACTACAAAAATATCAAATTAAACAAAAGGCATTATTGAAAGTATTAGAAAAGTATTCTTTTAGACAATGTGAAGTATTATACAACAGTAAGATAATAATCCCAAGCAAGATTCTTAGTTAGTAAAAAGATATCTTAACACAACATGTTTGGGATTCTCTCGATTATAGAAAATACGAGAGGACACCAAAGAATCTTGAATTTTGAGCAATAAATGTGATTGCAAGAAGTTCCATACATTAAATTTAAACAGCATATTAGAGAGAGTACTGGACAGATGTGTAATAAAAAGTTTGGATATACATAATACACAGTCCGCCAAAAAGAATTATAAAATTTATTTGTGAATTTAAAAGTGAAACAAAAAGCCTTTAGTTTTGTTCGTAATACTGCTTCCCTAGGAATTCACATTTGGATACAAAAAAACTGCCACGAATGGTTATGAAAATGAATTTCATTGCTAAAGTTCAAAAACATCAAAGCAAATATCGAATCAGTTGAATTTTTACGACTTAGAACTGTAAATCTGCAGTTGAAACATCTTTCGTTCATGAGGACCACGCCGTCTTTTATTTGAGTGGAGATGTGCATAACGATCAACCAAAAATTCATGACATTGGACAAAAATCACGGTTCGGTGCACAATATTATCACCAGCAAAAGAATTGGATCATTTCTCCTTGGAGAAAATGGACAAACGGTAACCCCAGAAATACATTTGGTAAAGCTTCAAAGTTTTTCAAATACCAATTCTGGTTCCATTGATATTGATCAACCAACCACACTACTAGAATTTGAATGGAAATCTTATGGGAGACATTTTCTAATCGTTTAATTCCTCATAATGGGATTTGAAATGGCTGTCAAGATTACCGGATATTCCTTTCCCGTTTAAGAAATTTGTGCTTCAACATCACGAAATCATGATTAATTGAAGAGAAACAATAAAACAGATATTGGAGACGTTCCGTAGTGCTCAATCAAGTCATATCCAATGGAATCAAGTGTATAAGTGAAGTTGTTGAAAATGATGGTAAGGTAGCTACTTGAAGAAGACAATATTTCCTAAATAATATTCCCTATCGTGCATTTCAATACGCATTTCTTGTATGGTTATTGAACAACTAATTGTTTAATGCTTTTTGTCGAAATCTGTATTTGTATTTATTTTTAAATAACTGTAAGGTTTCTCTTATACGGCAATCATGCCTTTTTAGTAATGTTAATATTTTACACTTGAAACAAGAGTTAAAACTGAGAAATATATAACAAAACCTTCGTGCCCATTCGGTGGTAATACTTTAGACGCATGGAAATGTTAGTGATTTTCCAATTCAACCAAAGAAATTATATGGATTGGAAGTTATGTCCACTAGAAAGATCGACCCATATATTTTGCAGACTATGAATGACATGAAGTCTCATTGATTCAGCAACGTCAAAGAATGCTTGGAGAATCATTTTTCTAGCCCGCGGAAACAATAAAAAAATCACAAAATAAGGTTAGTAATTTTGCGATGTCAAATCATAATTTGCTATCCCCCTTGACTTGACAACATTTCTTACTGTTAGGTAGTTGGAACAATAAGCTGCAGCTCCTCCAAAACTAGTTATAAACCTAGGAAAAGTAAACTCACAATAATATTGTATTATAGTTATATTTTCAGTTTTTATTGAAATAGGTATACTTTGTCCACTTAAAAATCCACTTTCAAGAACCTATTTGATAATTTAAGTGTGCTAATTCTTCTTCTTCTAAAAGTTCGACTGAAGTTATAAAAACCTAACTGTATTAAATGTAAACTACTAGCACGTCATTAATGGACTAGCATAACTCGATACTTCTACAACACCTATGATTAATTCCATAATATATACGATACTTTTCCCTCTACTTGTAATTGCTAATAATTAATACATTAGCAAATGCGACCTAGAATGTATTTAATGCGTTGAACTCACGTTAACGGGTTTATGTTTCTTCTAATTCATTATTAAGGCAGTACATTACGAAATGTACACATTCTAACAAACGAACAACCACGCAAGTAAATCAAATTGGATCAGCTTGCATCCGAGAAAAAAGGTATTGCAACGTAAAACAATGAAAAAATAATGTCATAAATAGTACAAACCTTGATCCGTAGACAAATAAAAAAATATACATAAAAAACGATACACATTCCCGTTCTTTCAATAAATATATATGTTACACTAACCTTTTGTTTATCGAAAACATGTGTTTTGTTTTGTTGTAGGTAGAAGCAGGTTGTTTTTTTTGTTGTTGTAGATGTTGTCATTGGTTGAAAACGATACGTTTTTTTTTTTGTGATTTTATAATACAATTACATAATAAGTAGGTACGTCAGTAGAAAAAAATAAACAAATAGATATACATTATGTGTAATAAAATTAAAAATTTTAAATTACATACCGTGTCTCGGTTTTCGCTAGGTTTTTATTATCGTTTTATAACGGATTGTTTTTTATACACCTGTCAAAAATAAAAAATGTCAGTATAATGAAAGTGCATGCGCCATTAGTTGTTTTCTTTTTCAATTTGTGATTAATAAGTAAAAAGGTGTAAAATGTAATGTCAGAAGCACAATTGCATATTAAAAACACTAAACTTATAATGGTGAGTTAATACACTCCATGAAGAAGTTTGGTCTTAAAAGTGCGATTTTTCTTTAAAAAAAGTAGCTCTATATTTTATGTTAATGTTTAAAATGTCTATGGTGGAAACGCGTTACATTCAGTTGCACGTCATACTAGATTCATGACGACTCGCCTTGTATATGTTGCCGGATCTATTTTTATTTCTGTCAGTGACATTTGATATAACCAAAGAAAAAAATTATTCACAATACAATAACTATAACGTAATATATTTAGTAATTGAAATGCTCTAAGACTTCAATCTTTCTCAACTTATTTATTATATTGATTTAGATTGTCGAAAAACCTTAAATGTTTCATTACGTATCCATAATATAATTTAAAATAAGCAATACTTACGCTATTCACATTAAATTTAACACATGATCATAGAAAAGTTTGTGAAAAGCCTCGACTGTTTACAGAAACCTTTCGGCATTATATTCAATGGACGCAAATAAATAAGAAATACACTTCTAAGAAGCACTGTTTTTAAACAATTTATATCAAAGCAAGAATAAACATGAAAAATTTGACAGGAAGAATATACACAACGCACGTCTTTTTGACAGATATGATTTATCTCTGAACACCGTATTGAACTATTAGTCTATTAAAAATATGTAATAAAGAAATTTAATATTGAAACGGAAATTATGTGTTTATTTGGCATGAATGCGTATATTACGATCAATTTATAAATTCTATTCGGTTGAGGACTTCCTAATGGATGACACTTTCTGAACGGTTTATTTATTTACAAGTTTGTACAGTTATATTTTCTTGTATTGTACTTCTACAATATTGTTTACAATGTCTTTTATAATGTTTTGATAGTCTCATTTGTGTTGTTTTGTTCTGACTGTTGCATTGTGATTATGATTTTACGACGTATATCCGCTAATGTAGCTGGATATTTAATGTTTTGAATAAATTGAAAATAGAAATTGAAATCTTCTAATTAAGCTAATGAAATAAATGCCCTCAAGTATAATTTAACAAAGTAACTTTTTTAGTTTCTCTAATACAGTTATGACAACATGTAAACGTCATCGATGACGTGCAACTGAACTTAACGCGTCTCCAGTATACTTGACTGTTTGAAACACTTTTTGCTAGATTACTTTCTCACACTATAGTTTTCCGCGCTTCCGGAATTAAAAATATTCGGAAGCATTTCGTACATGTGAAGTTTTATTTAAAATTAGTAGAAAATTACCGATTAAGGCCGTTTGACACGACATAAATTTTGTTATAAAATTTACAATAAAAAGAATTGACATACCAGTAACCCAGCTAGCCAAATTGATATATGTATTTTTTATGGGTAGCCTTCTAGGATTAATAAAAGAACTAGGTAGTTTAAAAAGAACACTTTCTAAAAATCTGCGGATCAAAGTCATTGGCTGCTAGCTAGTTAATAAGGTCATAGCAAAATATCAACGATATAAAAACCAATAAAATGGTGCTTCCAAAAATTCTTTTTCTTCCCTATCAGGCAGCAAAAGATACTTTAGTACGCCGGAGGACCATTAAAATATTGGCCAGCCATAAGACCAAAAATCTATTGACATTTTCTTTAACTATTAGATTGGAAGGACACTCAATATGTTGCCAAGATTTGGCGCCTCTACGTGCGGGGCCATATAAGATTGTATATCCAACACCAACTACTACGAAAAAAGATAACAGATATATAGTCGACGCTGACCAACACACACGGCATTACTGGAAACTAGTAATAAAGCCAGAAATCACATTATGTGCAAGAAATGTAGAAATTAGTACAATTTAGAATGAATTAAGAATCAATATATTACTTTCGCACTGTTCATAAAACAAAAATAGTAGCCGAGCTACATTTTTCCACATTAGAACAACCAACCCTCTAATATTTGTATGTATGTTGCAATATAAAAGACTGATTTTATGAAATTAATGTTAGCCAGGTATTGTTTAATTTTCACACAATTTCGGATATTTTATACTTCAACCGGATGACCATAGCGTGGGGCAAATAATCCAGAAAAAAGTTCAAATAGATCAAAATAACTTTATATATAAAAATTCAAATATCTCATAAACTATCTAGTTTTGTACAATACAGATTAGGGTTAAAGTTACTTCTTGGCTCCAGTCTATCACATCTCTAAAGGAATGTATCGAATTAACAGCAGCCCTGTATAAGTCCACATCCACATAGGTGACAAAATAACATGCTAAAAGTTTCGAGATTCAAGTTTGTAAAATTGTTCAATAAAAAAACATCATTTTCTACAACTGACATTTCAAAATTTATTTATTGGTTTTACTAATTATTACGCTTCTATACTGCTAACTAATTGTGCTCCTGCAATACGCAAATCAAAGCAAAAAAAAGAAAAATTATAAAACAATAGCAAAAATTCGAAATAGATACGGCATCACGAAGTAAATATTCCAGGCGAATTTGAAATATTATGAAAATTAATTGCATGTCTATAGAAATGGCAGCGATGATATGAGTATTACTTCTTTTTTATATTTGTACCGTTAACAAACTCCAAAACATTTACTTTCCTTGCCTTTATACATCGAAGACCTTCGAAAATCGCCCGTTAAAATCGCAATTATATAAGAAGATGGAATTAAATTAAAATCGACACATTTACGAGGATGAATCAACAGAAAAACTACAATATTCCGCTATATCAACAAAGTTAGTATTAAAAATTTAACTTTCGCATCATATCGTCATATATACAGTCAAATAGAAACAAAACAAAAAGGGAAAAGGATGTTTAGAAACGAGAAAATTATTACGTGGGGGTGGGGGGAAGGTAATCTTAAATTTTTAGTTATTGGAATTCGGATTTAAATAGACGCAACATTTGTTCCTCTTTCTCTCGCTTTCTCACTTATATGGTCACCAATCAACGATTTTAAAAATTATATATATATGTGTATGTATAGACTTATTAAAATTATCTTTTAAACTTGCGGATGGTAGATCAGGTATACTGGCAATCATCTGTAGCGAGGTTGCATCATTGGAGTGATGACATGTCCAGCTGGAAACATCGGTGTGCCATAGATGACGCCAGGTGGCATCCCAATCATGCCTGTGACAAAAAAAGAAAACAAAGATATCAGATAGATAGGATGACTTGCAATAGTTACATTAATTAATTACAGATTTGATAATCGTTTATTTGCAAGTGACAAAGTCGTTTTGAATTAATAATTGAAAAAAAAAATAATTATCAGAATTGATCAATACGCTTTGTGGCAAAGGAATCAAGGTTCGTTTGTACAATTTAAAATAACAATATCAACTGATTAATAATTTCCTTCATAATGACAGTTTAACTGGGTTGCATGAAAAACTGAAAATTCTACCTACCTGAAAAAACAATTTTATTTTAGCGTACTTTTTAAAAAGTCAATGCAACTCAATATGTAGAATGACAAGAAATTTTCGAATGAACGACAGAACAAATGCTTTACAGAATAGAATGAGGAGGTTTGTGGTGGTTGGACTCGAAACTCAGAATGCCTAAAATAAGAAAAAAGAAAGTTGTTCTGAACAGAGCAATAATCGGTATTGTGATAAATAACAGAGGATGTAATATCTCTGAAATGAATTATCAAAATTCAGTTTTATACCCGATGAGTCGCCAGTCACCTATTAATTTATATTCCGTAAGTCCTATAATTTTCAATTTGTCATGGTCATTTACATTTTTTAAATAGCAGCTGTTGAAAATATATAAATTCATTAACGTATTGAATGGAACTTTTATTTCAGAAAAAGAATAGCGAAGAAAATTGGAAGTAGGTATAGTAGTAATGCACAGATTTAGATCAGTCTTTTGAAAGTGCATAATAATTATCTTTAATGGGCTGTCATAAGAAGTTATTGACGTTGTAAAACTTCATTGTGAACCCGTAATCTATATCAGGGCTAGTAGATTCTCATAACAATAAGATCAAGTAGGTATGTCTTGTGGGCTGGTTGGCAATTATCTGTGTACATTTTCCCATTAATGAAAATCATCATTTATTGTCATCCTTGGAGATGTTTCACTAGCAAGCTTAGCCTAATATCTCGCAATGTATTCTCGTCACGTGTTCTTAGCGTTAAAGCATTAAAGTATTTATGGTTTCAAGCGTTCGAATTATTGGTACAACAAAGAACAAATATAACTCCTATTCCGATTTTATTTAACTGTCCAGCAGTATCAAATATTCTTACTGGATATATATTTTGCTGGAATGTTTCTTTTTGCTGTGTTTTTCCACTGTATCAACTTAATTATAATTATTTTATTTTAATATCTTTACTATACTTTCGTAATATTATTAATTGTTGTATTATTGGTTTTAAACTAATATATCATTAATGATCATTATTAAAATATGATTACTAGACTTGACGGGCTCTGCTGATAGTTACATACAAATTCTAGTAAATATAAATTCAATTTCGACAGGTAAGTTGTTACCATCAGTGATAAAGATAATTTTGGGCTCAGAATCTTGGAAATATTGCACCAACTCAAAAGCAGTAAGTCATGAGTTCAGAATACAAAATAATATTTTTTTTTAGATATGAGAATAGAAAAATTATTAATCAGTAGGTTATCTACTTTTAAAGACAAATTTAATATTGACTTACCTCTTATACCTCTCAACAAAAGCGATGTTTATCTACGTAATTTTTGAATATTTTTTGTCAAAATGAAAAACGACTTTGCACATAATCCAATGTGTTTTTGAATGTTGCAGTTTCATTATTATTTTTCTAGTTCGCATAAGAAACTATAAATATTTAAACCCTGGCTAAGGTAGGAAAGGACTTTCAAAATGTCTCGGATCATCGCTCTAAATGTATGTCGGTTCAAGAAAACTAACATAAAAAATACTTACCTGCGCTGCCATCTAAACCAAAACAAAATAATAATAAGGAGAAATAAAATTTAATTAAAATTATATGTTAAACAAATAGAATAGAATAAATAAATGTAAATATGTATATAAACATGGTCAAGCCTAGCATGTAAACACACAGCTATATTGGAAAAAAATCTACTAAAAACACACAGTTACAGTGTTCGATTTTGCTAATATAAATAATTTATAATTAGATTACTCTGACGACAAGTATCTACTTGGTTTATATCTAAATATTTACACCCCAACAGAAGCAACCCTTAATTTTTTATCTCTAAATCATACACTGAATCAATATTTTATCGAAAATTTATTTGTGGGCTTTTAGTATTCATAATATTAAATGTTTTTTCGCATATTAAATTGGTGATAAACCGTTGAAACAATTTCTAAATTACATATTATGCCAGTTTGCACCGCTGGTAATTTAATCCGAGATGTTTAAATAGGAGTGAAACTATAAAGCAATTCTTGAATTCCTTAACGAATAGTTAAAATCTACTACAATAATATGTATTCACCCCTGAATTTTAAACCCTAGTTATGTAACTATTCGTTACGAAGGCGTATTTAATGAATTCATATATTGATTTCTATACAGCCAGATAATCTCACAATATTGGTATTCATAAGAGTAAGCAAATACCAAGTTTAATACAATAAATTTATAGAACAGTAAAGAACTGTTTCATTAGGTAGTCGAAACGTTTTAAAACTTATGTATGTTTCGAAATAATTTATTAGACAAATTCCTTTTCAGGGAAACTCAAAATCGACCACATCACCAATAATACCTATCTAGTCATCTGTAAATATTAAATATGTAGTTAGAGTTAAGCCCTTCTTAAATATGGCGGTGCAAACGACCTTAAACTTAGTTTCCTCCATAAAGCTGCCCTATTGTCCTTTAATATTTCACCATAAATGTATAAAATATTGGCGCTCAACAGATTGAGCTATAAAACTAGCAGATATTTCTTTAAAATTTCATAATAGAGATTTGTATGTGTGTATTTAATATATCTAATGTTAAACTTCAATTAATAGTAAAGCCTACAGTGTAGTAAGAAGTTAAGATCGCAGAATATAGCAAACAAAATATAATATCTTCCTAAAAGATTATTATCACTAAAATTCAGCAAAAAAAAAAAAAAGTGAAAAAAAAAATACAATAATTAACACTGAGATACGAAAAAACTATTAAAATCAATAATTTAACAGAAATAGAAGAGAAAAACACACATCAAATCTCCCATGCAGGTAATATACCGTATATAATTAGTAAGTATTATCATGCCACTCACATCACGATATTAGCGTTTGCAATTATCTGATTGGTCAACTAGCGGGCAAATAAAGAGAAAGATTATACTCCTAGTAAATAGTAAACGCCATAAATTCCACGTCAGAAAGTGATTGTATATGTTTAAAAAAAATATACAGGGTGTCCCAAAAATATACCGACAAACTTTAAGGGGCGGTTGGTGACATCAAAACAAACATCCTTTGTTTAATAAACATATGTCCGCAAATGAGCCATATTAGCATAAAATAGGAAAAATTGTTTTGGTATTATTTTACAAACAGAAGTCTCGGAGGACATTAATAAATCAGTTTCTGTTCATCTCAGCCTTTATTTTATTGACAAATAAATGAGGGTTTACAAAAATTGTTGAAAATGTCGGCCATTATAGCTCTAATACAAAGATTGCACCGTCGGTTCATTGACTCGCGGACTCTATGGAATAATCCGAGCTTCTACAGGTGTTCAACTCGCCATTACTGTTGCTAGGAGATCTTCATTACAAATAGGTGCTGAAAATTCAGATAAATGTTTGCGTTCAAACGAGCAGGCATCAAGTTAACTATTTAGATTCTCTCCAAAAATAACAGCTAACATATTAACCACAAAATTGTTGCTGATCTCAAAATCGGCATCTGTGGAATGTTTACTGTGATAAAGGAATATTTCTGATGCCTAACAAAAACGATAGTTGCAATAAAAAATGTTTAACGGAAGACAATGACGTCCAACTAAATCAAGAATTACTATAGTTATTTGGATATGATTTAAAACATTTTATTGCTCTACAACACAAACGGCTTATTTGCGGACATATTGCAGTGACCTTGAGTTTGGTGGTAGATTATAAATAGACATAACCAAGATCACTTCAAGATTTAATTTAATTAATTGTTATTTTATTTATTTTTATCATGATGTGTATATAAATATCCATTATGTCAATATTTTGCCAAAATTTAATTTTTATTTACGTAAAATAATAAAAGAATGTTAGTATAAATTTTATAAAAGTCATAATATTAAAATAAGCATAAAATGTTACGCGAAGTATAACAAGAAAGTGTTTTCCCGCTCGAAGAATACTGTGACCGGGGAGATCGATAGTGTGGCTCGGCGAAAACAATATTTTTCGCTAGATGCATTGGATGAGTCATGAACGTGTAAACAAGTTGATATTTACATGTTTGTTTACCTTTTTCAAAGATTGTTAATACGCTGGTTTCCTGAGTGGTGCAGCACTGCAGCTATGTATTTCTGGAGGTGGAATCGTATCTACCGAACAGAACCGGACGTTTTTGTGAAGAGAAATATCTATATAAATCCGGGACCGCTGAGAAACCGGGAGTTGCTTGGTGTAAACCGCACTCAAAAGAGGAAAAAAGGAGAAGTAGGTGAAAACCTCTTCTTCCTCTTAAATGATATATTAACTTAAAAGTTTATTCATGAATTTGAACTTAGAATAATTTTCAAAGAGATCTTTCGATACTTAAGTAGCTGTTTAATTCATAGCATGGAGTCCTGGTGAATCCTTAAAACACGAATTAGTCTTGGTGGTACTGTGTTGGGAGCGAGAAAAGGCGCCAGGCAGAACTAATCAGGGCTGAGTTAATTAATTAAATGCACAAAGACTTTTATTTTATTTTATTAAATTTAAAATTTATATATATACCTTAAGGGGTGAGCACATGGTGGTGTATGTTCGGGTTGTGTCCGACGAGTTAAAAAGCATAGGTACTCGTAGGGTGGAACTTTGGGGTACCTACCAGTGTGAATTTGCTTTCCGACGGTACTGTCTTGGGAGCGAGCAAAGGCGCCAGGCAGGACTAATTAGGGCAAAGCCACTCCCTTAACGTTTATATTTTTTGTAAATAATAAATTGCGTAATTTTTTGGTTATTCATATTCCAGTACAATCCATCATATGCGATAAATTTTATTTTATTAAAGATGATGATTGTTTACATGTATCTATGACGAATATAAATCATGATAATCACGTTTATGTTTAAAATATAAATTTTTCTCGACGTTATGCTTTCATTTATTATAATTTCTTTATTATATTGACTAGTTGATTATGATATGTGTAATTTTAGATGATGTTTTGAAATATTAAATTTTTGTAAATATATATTTGTTTTTATTGATACTTTTTTTTAATAAATTAGATGATAAGATTTATTTTGCATTTTATTTTCTTTGCCTGACCTGGTGATCATTGAAGAGCATTCAAATTGATTGGAGAATTTATTTATATTTTCTGCCCCTGAGAGAACGTTTTCTTTAGTCATTCTAAACTGAGCTAGTTAAATGTAAAATTGCCTAACCTACTATTTAGCAGAAATTTTGTTGTATCTTAGTCTAGCATAAGGCCTAGCACTAGGATGCATGCTTGATTCTTACCTGCTTATTGATAGAATAATTCTAGTTATTTTTATATAAATCTCAATTTGCAAGAGTCACAGCAATATGTTTATTAAAAAAAAATTGTGTTGATGTCCACTACCACCCCTTCAAGTTTGTCGGTATGTTTTTGGGACTCGCTGAATTGTCGCACCATATTATGGCAGGATGTGTTTACGGAGTGAAGTAATAATTTCAGGTTTAAAGTCTTATCAGTGTGTGAATAACAATTGAGTAATTATCACAATGTAGAAAGTATCGGAAAGTGAAACACTAGAACAATTTAGACAACATGGAGGATGATTTAACAGAAAATGAGTTTAGAAATGAAGCAAATGAGTGTTAATGCATTAATTCTTTTAATATTTTTCAACCTCAACGTGTTTGGACTAGCGATACTAATGTGCCAATTTTGTTAATAATCTTCCAACTGGAAGAGATATGGTTAATCTCTTCCAAATGTAACCAGATCGGCCGAACACCAGCCTGACCACCCATAGCTCAAGGGGTACAGAGTGATATACTTTGCACTTACTAAAGCGACTGATTATGTAGATTATAGATCATGGCCCGATTCTTTATAAACTTGAACATTTTAAATTTAGCACATCACTACTACATTTCTCAAACCTCCTATACTTCCACTTCTAGCATGTTGTTTGTTATAAATGATTAGTCCTCAGCACCTTTGTATCATCTGGTATGCCACAAGGATCAAATTTCGGACACTCATCTTCGTAAGTGACCTCGCACATCAAATTACATCAAGCAATAAGTATTTCTTGATGATCTAAGATACTTATTGATCTTAGATTGCATCAATCATGAGTGTGATTGCAAATATTTTCAAACTTATTTGAGCAATATATTCTAATTGATGCAACCGACTAACCTTACTATCTAGGATACAAGCGAAAGTTAGAAATAATTTAAATGCTAAATGGTCCTCCACTTCAGGCGTGTTTCTACCAGTTTTTACTTTTACTATAATACTCCGCATAGCAACATCTCTACTGTTCGACTAATTTCTATATGATCTGACTAGTAGTGTCTAGTTAAATGCTAAACGGTCCTCCACTTCAGGCGTGTTTCTACCAGTTTTTACTTTTACTATAATACTCTGCATAGCAATATCTCTACTGTTCCGACTAATTTCTATATGATCTGACTAGTGTTCTCCCTACGTCATCCATGTAATTTTTATGTCCAACAACTACAATTGTATATCTACATGACATGACATTCCTCACGACAGTCTCAGTAAATGCAATCATTAACCATAATCGCGATAACACTATTTTACTATTATTATTTCCATAAGAGACTACGTTGGTTACTTGTACGTGTTTCTCTATTTTGTAAATACAGTGAGATCTCGTTTTATAAAGTTCCATCTTACGACGATTTACTTTTACGACTCACATTGCCAAGCAAATTGCGCATGAGCCTCCTACACGATACAAGTCGTGACACGTTTGAATTGGCTACTACACAGTGGATATAAACTTATATGTAATGTTATACGTAAGTAAGTACACACATTTGTGATTAGCTCAGTTAGCTTCATTTTATTTTCGTGTTGTTGTGGTAATTACATGTATGAATTGTATGTAGTTATATTTTATGCAAAAATTAATAACAAATACATACATATAGGTGTCCCAGCTAAGACTTTCGGGTCATATATCTCCATTATTATTGAATGAATTTTTTTGAAATTTAAAATATAGATACTTTATTGAATGAGGTTTGTTGTTACTTTTGAAATTAGTGAAAGTTAAAAAATGTAATTTTCACTCATCGTTCTTTTTTTTCAAATTCCACGTAAATATCTTTAGATGGTTAAGCACCCAAAATTTAGCCTCTACAGAAAAAATTAAGTAAAACAAAATTTTGGTTTCAGAGAAAAATCAAATTATGTTGCTAAAACTGTAATTTAATTAAGACAATTACTGCATAGAGAACTTTGAGAACAATTGAATAACGATGCTGAGATTTAATTTCTACATCCCTCATAATTTTTGAAAAAGTCAAATGTCATTGTTGACAGTTCAGTAAAAAGTTAGTGATGAGCGATATAGTGATTTTCTGATATCGTCGTGATCAGTGACTGCTACTTTTCAATCACGGTGATTTTAAACGGTGACAGTGATCACGATTTGTAGTACAAATCCCGATCTTGCGGCTAGTGAATTCAAACCTACCAATACGATACAATGATCACTTCCACTCTACTTGAGTTTCTGTTGCTAGTCACGGCATATTGCAATATAGTCAGCAGTGATGAATATTTTTTCAACTACATATATATAAATTTATATACAAAAAGAATGAACTGGTTTACTTTTCAGAATTATTACTGTTTTGAAAAAAAAGACAATAGCTGAGAAATTTGTGGTTTATGAACAAACGCATTGAAAAGAAAACAATATATAATTTCCTAAAAATAAAAAATAGATCTATTCAGAATTCACAAATATTTGTAGTAATTCGCATTTAAAAACTAAAAAAGAAACATTTTGGTTTATTAAATTTATTTACGTAACAATTAGATAACAAAACCATGGAACAATTAACAAAAATAAAAAATAGGCTCATTCACAATATTTGTAGTTCGCGTTTAAAAATAAAATCAATTTGGCTTTTGCATCACTTAATCTATTTCTACGTTCAGTCAAAACCTGACCAACTTTAGAAAAAAACCTTTCACACGGCACTGATGAGGCTAAGGTACATTATTGTTATCGCGCAACTAAGGCAAGATTTGGGTAATTGTATTTGTGTTCCTGCCACGACTTTATACAATTTCTACTTTTTGGAATAATTTCATCTTCAAGATATCTTTCAACTTCTATGATTGGCCGAGAAGTAGAAGTTCCCTTAGGCTGATGGGTAGACAGTGTAGACACGCTTTTATCAAAAGAACCAGTGAAGTGATAAATGTAGCTTCTTGCCTTCTAGATGGTTATTCGAATTTCGTATTGTAAGCCTCATCCGGTGAAATCACCGGTCACCGTGAATCCGAATATTGGATCACTGTAGTGACGAGTGATTTTTTGATCACGATGATTAAATCACCGGTAGTGAAAGCTCATCCCTAGTAAAGTGTTAATTTCGATTTTTTGTTTTAAGGCTGAACGCCCGCTTCAAGCTGAGTTCGATTTGAAATAGGCGTACCACTGTTTTTCGTTCACAATGTAATAAAAGACAAATGTATAAGGGTCCGCGTGCTCTGTCTTATGCTGAGGAAAAGATAGAGAAAAGAACCTGTCACCTAATCTAATCTGCCTGTAATTTATGGCTGCGTTATGGTCTCAGATAATCGCCGGTTGGTTCACATGTTTGGCAGTCGGGAAGCAACCCTCCCTAAATTAGACAATCTATATTTTCTCAAACACACAAAAAAGTGAAGCTGAATATGTAAAATCACCTGCCGGATTCAAATTTTGAGTTGGAAAATAAAATCGAAATCGCGAAAAGGTCGAAAAATCGTTTTTTTGTGTAAATTTTAAAATTTTCATTTTCTTCAATTTTTAATACTTATCTCGTGATATCTCAGCAATGCAGAGAGCTAGGGATCTGTTTTTTTTAAGGTTATACCCTAAAGTATTTGGATGATACTAGTGTTTTCGATTTTTCTTTATGGTGTGTAAATTTTATAAAAAAAAAAAGTTTTAGTAGACGACCAATTTGTGTAAGGTATTTTTCAGCTATCGAGTAACTAATCTTCTTTTTCAGAATTTACCCATATATATGTGAAACAAAATAAAGCCAACATTCCAAAATTATTTTTTGTGCAAGAAATAAATTTCTAGATCGTTTCAGAAGCAAATTATTGCGAGTCAAATATAATAATTATACTCCCTGCACGCAAGCCGTGTGAGTCCTAGCATGCGCTTCTAGCAGGTATAGCGTTAGGGACGGGAAGAGATATTGCTTTTTCTTTCTGATACGTAGTATAAGGAAGTATTGTGACGCTGACACTGTATGTGTACACTATATTGTAAAGAAAATATCAACGGTTTCGATAAAATAATGTCCGAGTAACGATTACTTTCTTAACATACACCGATCTCAGAAGTATTTTACAAACTGCGTAGAAACTGCCCGAAATGGTAGGCGGAGCTACCTCTCGACACAATGTGCGAGCGTACCACATACTCTATTTGATTTCAGTGAATTTCGCCCAAATTTCAAAATTTTGTTTTCCGTTTCGTGACCTTATTTTTAAAAATTAAGAAAAAATAAAATTTATGTATTGCTGTTGAGTGTTACATAATTTTAAATAAAGGCTTGTTTTTTGAAATTTCTTACATTTTTATTTTTATTTAGGGCCCTTTGGACAATTTCGAAGAAATTACGATTTATCCATTGAAAGGCATTTTTTTTCTTAAATTAGCGTGTAAATTCGGTAAGGTTTTCATGAAAAATACGATTAGGAAATGGGAAAAACGATTTCGAGGCCGGGCGTATAGCCTTAATGTGCTCGTTTTTTGGTCGTTCTTTGTAATCAACTTTTGTTATTAAACAGACTACTTTCAGACCTGAAATTCAACGATTTAACGCTCTTGTTGCCCCGAAAACCCTACTTAACCTTTATTGGCAGTTTAGTGGGGTATCTATGGGTGTTCTGTGAGTTTAATTGCTTGCACACTTTAAAGACATTAACAATAAGATTCACTGAAAACTGGAAAGTCTGAAACCAGTATGTTGCATTTAATAAAGTATGCTGCCTTTAAGTGGATATACAATAACAGGAAATAAAAGCTAGTTGAATTCATGTTTTAAAGACTATGGCTGTTTCAGTATAGCGCAACGGTTCTTCACTTAATAAATTGTCTATATTTCAAATTTTATAAAAATTCGTTCAATAATAATGGAGATATATGACCCGACAGTCTTAGCTGGGACACCCGGTATAAGCTAAGTGATTCGACAAAAATGTCTGTTAGTAAAGCGGCGAAAAGTTCAGAACAAAGGGCGGCTAAAAGAGCACGAAAATCTATAAACTTAAGCCATTAAAATGTTAATGATTCAAAGAATGGAAGCTGGTGAAAAGCGTACTAATATTTGTCACTTAATTAATGTCACAGCTACAGTTTCAGTGATAATGACCAATGCTGATAAAATGAACGAATCAATGCAGAAAATGATAAAATTTAAATGAACTCTCTCATGTGTTGTGACTACTACATTTACCATTATGATGCCTTCACTTTGAATTTATCTCTAAGGGATCTATATACAATTTAATTTGGTACATATTTTATATTTCAAACAGATACAGTGCACTCGCGATAATATTAACACCCTAATAAATGAACACCCCAAAATATGAACACTTTTTCTCTGCCATTGACTACTCCAAAATATGAACTTTGTACAAAAGCTTTAAAATATGAACATTTATTTTTTTTATTTTGAAACGGATTTCAGCTACATAATATGTATAAAAATTAGGGGGAAACCCCGAGTTATTAACATTTGAATGCCAAATGTCAATGGTCAAACAAACAAGTGCACTTTTTAGTTAGTTTTTACATGTATGCAGACGCAAACGCATGTTTGGTTTTTAAGTGTTAATTAAAAGTGAATAATTTGTAAAATATGCATACAAAAAAACATAAATTTCTAACTTTAAAGGAAAAATATGAAATTTTGGAGAATTTACAAAAAGGTGTTACTAATTTCGCGAAGAAATATGGAGTGACAAAGTCCACAGTATCTGGAATAAAAAAGAATAAAAATGCAATTTCAAAATGTGTCAACAATACATTCATCGGACTTGGAAAAAGAAAAACTATGCGACCGTCGGAGTACCCAAAAATGGAAAAATCATTGTATAAATGGTTTATGCGTATGAGGGAAAGAAATTCCCCATCAGTGGACTAATGTTGAAAGAAAAGGCCAAGGAGCTTCATTATAATATTAAGGAAAATAACTCTGACTTCAACGCGAGTGACGGATGGCTGCAGAATTTCAAAAAGAGATTCGGCGTAAGATTGCTCCAAATTTCTGGAGAGAAACTTTCTTCTCAACCTCAGTTGGTTGAACCATTTAAAGTGGCACTTAGATCGAAGATTAAAGAGCTTGGATTAAATAATGATCAACTTTATAACGCCGATGAATTGGGTTTATTTTGGAAAATTTTACCAACCAAAACAAACATACGTGTCGTCTCAGGAAAAATCAGCCCCAGGTACGAAGACTGAAAAACAAAGAGTTACTTTCCTGTGCTGTGCAAATGCTACGGGATCTCATCAGCTCAAACTGCTTGTTGTCGGAAAGTCAAAAAAACCCCGTTGTTTCCAGAATTTTGATTGCCCTGTTCACTATCGTCATTCCAAATCAGCGTGGATGACTGGTAACATTTTTAAAGACTGGTTTCATCGCTCATTTGTTCCAGAGGTAAAAGTTTTTATATTGACATTAATCGACACATACCTATTCATTTTAAAATATTTTTTACATAATTCAGGTGGAACAATTTTTAACCAAAAAAGGGCTTCCAGTGAAAGCTATTCTCTTAATAGATAATGCCCCCCCCCCCCCTGAGGACGAATTAAAATCTGAAAACGGCTCTATTTTTGTGATGTTTATGCCACCGAACGTGACCCCACTCATCCAGCCCATGGACCAAAATGCTATAAGAATCACAAAGCTGTATTACAGAAATAGCCTTTTGGCTTCCATTGCTGCTAAAGGGGGTGGTTTGATAGAAACTATGAAGCAGACTACATTGAAGGAAGCTATCATTATTTTGGAATCAGCTTGGAGAAGAGTGGATTCAGCTGTGTTATCCAAATGCTGGAACATTTTAAATATGGTAGTGAATCAAGATGATCCCGAAGATGAAATTCCTCTAAGTGTTGTTAGAGAAAATTTGCAAATGAATTTACGTGAATTGGAAGAAAGCGCCGCCAATGTTTTATGCGCCTTACTACCCGAGGTTTGTATTCTCTGAAATGTACTTAAAATTGTGTGTTATTCTATATTTTTTCATAGGTTGAATATACGGCCTCGAACATTAAAGAATGGAATGAGGATGCTATTGAATGTGAAGATAATGAAGTAGAAGCCATATCCGATGAAGATGATTGTGTGGAGGAACCAAAGAGGACGATTAAAGGCGGGGAGGCTGTCGATATTTTCAATAAGGCGTTGGATTGGGCTGAAGGTGAAATGGTTGAACAGCGAGTTTTAAATGTTTTAAGAGACTTACCTTAGAAGGCAGTTTTAAAAGTTCTCGACCAAAAGAAACGGCAAAAGAAGATAATCGAGTTTTTTGAACATTAGCTTTATATTTCTACTGGCTTATTCAAAAAAACTATACAACGTTTATTAAGCTCTTATTTGACATATTTCTGTGAAACATTTGTCATATAAGAGCTTATTAAACATTGCATAATTTTTATGAATAAGCCCGCTAGCATTTATTTATATGAATATGTATAGAAATAAGTATATTTTTGTTTGCTGCAAACAAACTTAATGAAAAAGTTCCTTTTATGTTTTAAAATAAAACAAAAATTTAAACTATTTAAATTAAACTTTCATTTATACAGGAAAGAACTTCAGGTGGTAAGTAAATATGAACAATCCCAAAAATTTGATCTGCCCTTGTTTTTATTAGTTCATATTATCGCGAGTGCACTGTATGTAAATTTAATTTTACCGCCTAAAATTGATTTCGTCAGTTATAGGTTGTAATTTGGGCTGGGGTCTGTTCAGAATTTCGTCTCTCTCTTTTTGAAATAAAAATATAATAGGTTTCAAATTTCATCAATCAAAAACCACTCTAGGCACTCTGCAATTTTTCATTTCTTCACCATTACATATTCACATCGTTTCTTTATTCATCAAAAAGGAAAAAAAACGAAAATATCGTTCCGTTTTTATCGCTTCGCTTACGTTCTCAGGTGATTAGCCAAATAAATACGTTTTTCATTCCCAAAGTGTCCAACATTTGCCGACTTTCTGATTTTAAAGTGTGGCAACACGTCGATGATAGTGACTATTCTTTCTCGATATTTTTACTCATTCCACAGGACATCTCTCGATCGTCACATCTTTGGTGTTTTCAGTATTTAGTCCTGTTAGGTCTGACAACAAATTACTGACGACAATAACCTTCAAACGGACCTTGTTTTTAATGTTGATGAGACTAGGCTCTATTGGAAGAGGATGCCCTCCAGAACATACATTCCGCTTCGGATTTCGAGGCAGCTTCAGATCACCTTACTCTCCTTCTTGGTGGTAATGCATAAGGAACTTTTAAATTAAAGCCAATAAGTGTACCAGTAGGAAACACCTAGAGTAATGAGAGGTATGATCAAATCGCATTTACCTGTAATATGGGTCTAATAGAAAAGCATGGGTAACCCAAGAAATGGTACATGACGCAATTTTCTCCAGTGTTTTTAAATTATAACATCTCAAGAAAAGAACTTCTCTTATTGGATAACGCACAAGGGCATCCACCAAATCTTGATAAAATTGGCTCTGAAGTTGATGTTAGAGTAATTTACTTACTTCCTAACACCACAGCTTTAATACAGTCAATGGACCAAGGAGTTAATGCTGCATTTAAGGCTTACTACCTTCGTAAACTTTTAAGGATATTATACATGAAACTGACACTTCTAGCATAAATCTAAGGCATTATTGGAAAGAATACAACATCTTGCCAAGCGTGGCAAATAAATATATTATTATTAAAATAATAAGAGGGTACAGGCAGCTGTAATGCCCCACTGTAGAATCAAAATTTTGAATTATTTTTGTGCCGGCACATAATGTTAAAGAAATATGTAACTCTACCGAAAAAAGAAATAATTATGTATAAAATTAAAGAAAACATACTTTGAAATAAATGTTGTTTCAGACGCAGGTGGGGAATTTATGGCGCTTATGAGATATATTACAATTCTGTTTTATTTATCGAACTACACTTTCAGCATTTTACATATTATATATTTTTTTTAAATATTAGATGCATGTATATGATTTAGAGATAAAATGCAATTTTCAACGTATCCCGTTAAAAAAGATGCTCGCACTCAAAAATTGTAAACGTAGTCATCGGCTTAAAGAACGGCAACATTCAAATAACACCCATCAAGTGAGTTAAGATTAATATACTCTTGTTTATACGTATATATTACTCGGTAAAAATATGGATAAATGCATTCAATCAATGACAGTAAAAACCACTGGCAAACTAAGCAAGTGACAAAGAATATGCAGGCATGCCAACACATAGTGCGAAAGTACCTGGGCCGAAGCCGGATCGTCTCAATGTCTCCGATCTTCACAAAGATAACATTAGTCAGTAACGGTTCCCTAACACAATTCGTTTACTTTTGCATCTTTATGTAAGTCATATAAGTCACTCATTACAACAACAAAAAACAACAACAATAAGAATTATATAGGTAGGTAGTAAATATAAACGGTTCTCATCCTTCTAATTAACATGTTCTCTGTGCGATATGTAATTCTTTTCGAATTTAGTCGAGAAAAACTGCAAATAATAATAGATGGCGACACATAACGTGACTCGCAGAAAACAAATGAATGTTACGTTCAAACTGCCAAACTACTACGCTACAAAGTATTAAATTGAATATACATAATATGTAAATATTAATATACTAATTTGTACTTGCCTTTTTGCTTATTTCAAAACAGGATATTTCATTATTTATTGTCTTTAACAGATGTTCATTACTGTAAAAGATTTTCATTTTAAATATTCATTAGAATAAAAACAAAAGAAACACGTTAAATAGCTAACATTAGAAAATTATTAGATATTTGGAGGTATAAAAGTGAGAGAAATGTTAATATTACATGCAGTACCAATAATGTTACATTTATTAGTGTTAACCTCCGTGCAAAGGCGGTTTTTAACGCTTAAAATTCGCTACGTTAGCTCCATAAACAAGCTTTCGAGTTGTTAAACCTAAATTTATAATAGCCAAGCTACATTTACAAAAAGTTACTTCAATTTCCATTGAATAAATAATAACTAATTAATAACTAAGCATAAATGAGTTTCACAAAACTCTTGCCATACATGCGTGGGGGTTTCACACTATTTTTCATATAATAGGGAAACTACCGGGAATTATCAGGTAGATTTCATTATAAACATAGTGGTTGTAAAGACGATGTAGATCTCGGGAATGACATAAATATGTGTAGGACGAAAATTAAAAAAAATTACACCACAAAGTGTCAGACAATGGTAAAATGAATTTCAATTAGGATTCTTTTTTTTTATACATAAGGAATAGACAGATTAAAACTACAAATTCAACAACCGAAAAAATCACGTACGTGAACGTAAAATGAAAGAAAAATTTAAAATTTAAGAGCCGTATAATGCGATATTAAATTTGATATAAAAACTTTTGTATAAACCGTAAGTGCATTTAAGTTTGTTCTTGGCACAACCAGTGAGTGTCAAATATTTAATCTCGAAGTTGAGTTTTTATTCTTTTTTTGCGCGGGTAAAATATGGTTTATTAATATATTTTCCTGATATCAGACAGACCAATATAAAATGCTATTTCTGAATGAATACAATATTATTTGAAAGTCAAATTAAACATTTTATTTTAATTAGCACTATTATAATACAAAAGAATATTTCAATTGAAATAGCTTACTTCATGCGCCAAACCATGTTTTAGGTTCAATCCCGTAGCCCGCTTTATGACAGTTGCTTAACTTGAACATGTAGTTTCATAGCAGAGAACGAAAAAAAACGTACACTTACGTAGAGTACTTAGGAAATAAGCATAGTTTTCGTAAGTTCCATAAACTACATGAACACAAACGATATTCAGTATCATATCAATGCGAATTAATGCGAGAGTAAAGAGAAATACAAGAATACCAATTGGAGTTGGTTTTGGAAAGCATTTAAAAAAATACAAGATTTTTTTTATTGCATTCATATTTGTAATATATATTTTAGGGATTATACAAATCAAAACAGACGCATTAAAAAAATAAAAATTTATAGTTTCATAATCGAATAATTTCGAAAAATAAATAAATTTAATGTTCATAATTAAATACACAATTAACTGTAACTTATAACTGACTGGTGTTAATGTATTGCGCTTGTCTCAGATACTAATACCGAAAATAATCATTTCACGCTGACTTGCGTGGATGGCTGGATGGTACTGCTAACAACATGTCAGCTACAGGCTCAATATGTCAGCTACAGGCTGTAGCCTACAGCAGACGATGTGTATCGTATGTTTTACGAACCGTATTTCGTATGTGTTCACGAACACACACGAAATTGAGTAAATGGCCACATTCAGCAAACGGATCGGGAACCGTTCCCGCTCCAAATGTTCACTTGACAACAGTTGAGTATTGCCTAGACACAGAACCGTTCTCGTTTATGTGATCATCTGCCATCTGGTACTTGCCACTGCTGTTATATGTTAGAATTATGCAGATTAAATCGAATAAACAATAATAATAAATTGTTTTTCTGCATTAACTTTAGGCGTAGTTATTAGTATATACCTGACACGTCCCAGGTTTAAATTACGACGGAGCAAAGAAATAATGTTAATAACACGCAGTTACTGAATAGCACTATTCATATGGTGAACTGAAACATCTGTTGTTGACGCGAAAACGGCAGCAAAAAAAGCCGATCAAGAAAGGAATTTACCAGTAAAATCCTTTCTTCATCGGCGTAGGTAGAAGCGCGAGGGGTTTTTCAAATTTACTATATTTACCCTATATTTCGTAAGATAAATAAAGTTATATATGTATATACCTATTCATACTAACGTTAGTTTCGTTTTTTCATTGTTATGACTGTTAATTACATACTTCGTAATTTTTGTAATAGTTCCTGTTTAATACCGTTTCGTTGAATCTACTTCTCCCAATTATCTTGACGTAAGTGTGCACTGGATTTCGTTAAGTTTCAATAACATACGCATACATTTTTAGTTATCATTTATTTAGATCTAGAACATTATGTTACTATGACATAGAAGAACGTCGAGAATGGCATCGTGAAACAATGGCGAGTTGGATTAAGGGTCATACTGATTGTATGTCCTCCATTGTCAGTGATTTTGAAATTTATTCCAAAGTCTGTAAAATATCATTACAGAATGCCCAAAAGCGCACGTACAACGTCACTTAGCATAGCTAAAACATACACACCCGTTGAAAGCTGACAATTTTAACGATGAACTGTGAAACTTTAATGGCGGCTAATATCCCATTAAATAAACTTGACAATCCCACTTTCAAAAAAATTCTTCAAAAATATACTGGTCGAAGTGTTCCCGATGAATCCACCTTACCGCAAACATTATATTTCTAAGTGCTTCACGAAAACAGTAGAATGCATTAGAAGACATATTTCAAATCAGTACCGATGGATAAGTGCCGACGAAACTGTCGATATATTAGGACGTTGTGTGGTAAATGTTGTAGCTGGTGTATTACATCCAACTATTCAATATTAACGCATATAGCATGCAAACTTAAATATACAGTTGATGCGGAAACAGTTGCTAAAACCATTGACGAGAATTAGCACAAAATATTTCATTCGGCCGACAGGTACAGGGAAAAAATACTTTTATTTGTTAGTGACAGTGCCGCATATATGTTAAAACAGGCAGACTATTAAAGGAAACATATCCTTATATGCTGCATATTACTTGTGTAGCACATGCTCTCCACAGAATCTGTGAATATATCAGACACCTATCCAGAAGCTGATAGACTTGTATCCGCTCTTAAAAAAGTTTTCGGAAAAGCACCATTAAGAGATGTTTACATGGAAAAACTTCCATCTTTTCATTGCCTCCCTCCTCGCCAGTAATAACTAGATGGGGAACATGGTTGGAAGCTAATAGTTTTTATGCAGAGAATTTCGTTATATGTTTAAATGACGATGCTCGAAGTATTTCTGAGTGCAAGGAACTAACACAAATCCCAAATTAAAAAAATCAGTTGTTATTCCTTCAGGAACACTTTGGAAATTTGCCTAGACAAATCACATATTTTGAAAATCGAAATCTCAAATTAAAAGATGGATTAACCACATTAGATGTGGCTATTAATAATTTCAAAAGTATTCCAAGTGACTTCGGATGTGGCCTTCGGCAAAAGTTAGACGCAATTTTTAATAGAAATCCAGATTTAATAACATTGCGGCAATTGTGTATGTGGACAATGATACCAAATCTAACTGCTAAATACGTTGAAAAAAAAGAATATTTCCAGTACGCACCCATAACCAGTTGCGATGTAGAAAGGACCTTTTCTATCTACAAGGATATACTTCATTCAAAGAGAACAAATCATAGAAAAGAGAACCTTGAGAAAGTATTGCTAGTAAATATTAATACTCCTTTACTCGACTTGAACTACAAAATGAACAAATAAGGTATTCTGTATTTTATAGATCACCACCTACTTGTTTTCCAATTATATAAATAAAATTAAAACCTCTTTAAAAATACAACATTTCAATAGTGCGCCCATGGGCGACGAGTGTTCAACCTTTCGTGTCCGGTCTGTAGTTATTAGTGTCAGGCCCGATTTTTCCAACTCCGATTAAAATACTCGCTTAACTCGAATATTAGTAGATTTATTTCTGCACAATAGCTTTAACATCTACTTTTCTAAATTGTGTGTTACGTTGGTGTTGAAATGCGTTAATGCGCATACGGACAGAATACGCTCCATAAATGAGCGTAGTTTTTCTGCTCGCAAAAATGCCGACCGCTCCATGTTCAAAGTGAGCGTACATCATCTGAATCCGATCAGTGAACAGTTGCGTAACTGTTGAGTTTGCTGAATGCGACCATTGTACTTTCCCATTTAAATGATCGTGAATATCGTTTGTGTACAGCAATGCACATATACACCTACCATATGAGAAGGAAGGAGCTTGTGTTACTTTATTGTGGATGTGTTTGTATACGATTTTGCAAAAAATGGTTTTCTTTTCACATTCTGTTTTGTAGTCAAATGTATTCAACTAATGTACTATATTTAAGGTGTTTAAATTTTGGATCTTGAAAATACATCTTTAAAGTTTGTTTGAACTACAACCAAACATAAATCTATTTACTGGATTATTTCGACAGTGCACATAAATTGTGAAAATTATGTTATCTTATCTTTTCGTAACTTGTAAATCTAGATATATAGAATCGCTTTAGCAACTGACATGCGCCAACAAAAATTAAAATGGCGTAATATTAGAGCTGTTGCAGAAATGTATTGTCTTTTGACATTTGTCATAATTACTTATTAACGTTAAACTTGTTTTACATCTGTCAATTCACTGAACTTAAAATTGAAGGTCACCAAAATTACGTAGGTATAGCGTTTTACATGCGCTATTTATAAGAACTTGAAATTGACAGGTTAATACCCCACCCTTAGATGTAAAACGTAGTTAAAAGTAAAATGTAGCCATCAAAACAATACCAACTGGTCAACAATATTTGCCTACTTAACAAAATAAAATATATGTAGTTTTCGAGTCCCTTGTTAGTGAAAGGCTGATGTCGTTTTTCATTAATAGTAACCAATTAAACAAGAGCCAAGAACATGGTTTTATATTTAAAAAAAAAAGATATAAACACTGCACTCTGCGAATTTATTAATTTAATTTTACGAGCTCGTGATTGTGGTAATACCGTGTTGGGACAAAGGCTTCTGATTGTATCGGTCATCAACTGTTTTTTTAAGAAGTTAGAGAGATATGGGGTTGGGGGTGAAGCCCTCAGCTGTTTCGAATTTTATTTGAGTAACAGATGTCAACTTGTCTCATTAGGTGACCAAAAATCAAGTGTACACTATACAAGTGTAGGAATTCCTCAAGGATCTATACTGGGTCCTGTACTCTTCACTATTATCAATAATGATCTTTTTATTTATATGTACATCAATTCTGGGTTGTACTGTAGCGTCTTATAAGATCAGTTACTGGGCTGACGTTAATAATCTGTGCATACATTTGGACAAGCTTAATTGCGTTGTTTTTGGCCTTGGCATGGCTCGTTTTTTCCGACTTTTAAAGACGCAAACATCCCGCTTTTGAATTCTATTAGATTATATTGGAGCTATGGCTTGAAGTGGAATATTCAGATTGACACGACATCCTCTAAACTAGCCAAAATGTGTTATGCTTTGAAGAATTTACGATACCACTGTAGCAGGAGTATATTAATTGATTTTTACTTAGAATGCTTTTACCCTGTGCTGAAGTATGGGGTTATTCAGTGGGGGATGTCCTGTGACGCCACACGGGTATTTCTGTTGCAAAAACGGGCTATTAGAATAATAGAAAATTTGAATCAACGCGATTCTTGCAAAACATATTTTATTAAATTAAATATTTCGACTCTGCCCTCGATATTTATCTACAAAATCTTGTGTTTCGTGTATAAAAATATAAGCTTGCTCCAACTTCATAAAAAGAGTCATCAGCATAACACCAGAAACAAAAATCACCTCTTACCACACACACACCGCTCTCCTCTTTTCCAGAAACATCTGGAGTATTTGGAATGTAGACTTTTTAATCATTTACCTTCCGACATAAAAAATATAAATACTTTATTTGACTTTAGCAGTTCGTTTTGACAAAGTGCCTCTACAGAATCGACGAATATTTATGTATGTGATTTAAATTTCATTTGTCTTTTTAATTATTGTGTTTTATTTGGAAGATGTGTTCCTTTTTTATTGTATTTTATATTTATTTTGTAATATTTGGCGATTTAATTGTAAATGTTTTTTTTTATACAATAATTATTAAATTTGAATTTGAATGTTGTTACAATTTTTTTTTGTTATTATTGCGGTATTTCTAATTCTTAATCGAGAATTTTAATTTGGTCTGGATGAATTAAATATTTACCTAAATTCTTGACAGTCATCGTGTTAATCCTTTGCTGCTATCTAGTGGAGATTTTCGTAAGGTATACTTTGTGTACTGCTTGCGGTCTGCATTATCTCCTATGTTGGTAACACATCTTCGCTGGCGTATAGATGGCGTTGGGTGGTGACTTATTGTTGGTAATAAATATTTAATTTTTAATTCTTTTGTTCTTATATCTAAATTTCATTTTGGTGGTTGTTTAAATTAATAATATAATTTGCCGCTTTGAGTTTGCCGTCTAGACTACGAGTTATGTCATTTACTGTGATTTTGTTTTCTCCGTGTCCGCGTAGGGGGCGTCTCGATCACATTTTCTCGACGTTATTATTTTTAATTTTGACACGTTCCTTTTCGTTTTCAACTGTCTTACGAACAACATTTAATGGTGCAAGAACAGCGTTTTCCTTGACCAATGCCTGAGTAATTAGATGGGAATGTAGAGTTATATCGTGATGAATCACTAAGGTGGATGATTATGTATTGCTCAAGCGTAAGTTGGTTCTGTCGTTGTTGAAGAATCTTTGTATAAGGATATTTGTTTTTTTGGTTGAAGGAAATCTCGCTGTGTAAGTACTCGTAACATGTGTTTATTAGATCCTAATTGTATTTTGTTCCCTGTCGATTTTAGTTTTGCAATTACCGTTAGGTAAAACCTTAGGGTGCATTTCCGTTTGGGAAGAAAAACGGTGGCACGTGTTGTAATGAGAGATAATTGGAAAGAATTTCGGAAATTTTGAGTCGTGGGTATCCTTGGATGACCGCAGATGTATGATGCAGATCTGAAGAGATCTCTGCAGCCTTCTGCGTGATTTATCGATGACTGCTAGTAGCCAAGAAGGATTAGGAAGCCACTTCCTCTGTATTTTGTGTGGTATCGTAAAGTATTTGTGATCACCGCTGTGTGTGTGTGTGCAGATTCCAGGTATTTAGTTTCTCTTTATTACTGTATGCCGTATATTGCCAGAGCATTGCACAGTCACTTAGGCAATCAAATCACGATCAAATCTGAGAAGTTCAGGTGCAGAATTTTGAACATAACGTACTATTTAATTTTGTTTCCGGGCTAACGGAATCTTTAAGTCAACGTAATTACTGGATTTATTTTGTAGTGGCATATGAGTCACGTAGTTTTAGTTAATGATACATTTAACGGTAGTTTAAATAATAGTGTGGCCTTACTTTGAGGTTACGTGTCGATTTGGCCCTGTTACATAGCCATTTCTTCCTTGTGTTAACTTTAATTGTTATTTTGGGTACGTATTTTGTATTGTAGTATCCCAATTAGTATTGAGTAAATTTTTCGCGCTGTTTTAGTATAGTTAATGAACATTTTCAATATAATTATGTATAATTCTTACGATCTTAACTCGCTTAACTTTTATTAACGTTTTCTTTTGTATAACAATAGTATCTGGCACTGTTAATTTTAGTTACCATATAGGGTCTGTTATCTAGTGTCGATCAGCTTGTCGTTGGCCTCTAAATATACAGAGTGTTTCATTTTTGCTTGTGTGTTGCTGATTACGACCAATCTGCTCGACATTGGGAGGACTCTCTGGTATATGTTACTTGTGTAAGCATTGTATTTACCTTTTAGTTTAAGCATTGTCTCATGTATTTAATTCTTTGGGTATTTCAAATCAATATAACAAATATTAAGGTGTAAATTGAATATATGGTCCAAACTTGTGGCCGTTTTGATCAGTCAGTATATATTTTCAGAGTGTAGATTTAAACTTGTATGCACTTAGGTGCTTCCTGTGTTTGTTTTTTATTTTGTTTTATTACTGTCATATGCACTTAATTTTAACGACCTTACGTTGGTTGAAGTGGATGTTAGGTTGACTTAAGTAAAACCGTTCCTGAACTTGACAAACTTATTCTCTGTGTCAAATATACAGTCAATAAACCTGTTGTTTAGTTTAAATGAGTGTGTTGGTCTTATTTTTCTTTTCACCTGGGGAATTTTATATTGGATCTTGTCCGGGGTCTGAGTATCTGTTGGGCTCAGCATATTTTTAACGGATAGGCGCCCTGACAACATAACCTTCGACTTAGTACTGTATTCGAACTCGTCCTAATTCTGACTGTAGCTGGAGGCGGTGCTGACTCCCATATTTAACATCGACCCTTGGGAAGAAAGAAGGTAAGGCCTGAGTGTTTTATAAGTTGGTGATTATTTAATAGACAAGCGTCTTCCATTATATTTAAATAGAAGGATAGTTACCGTGGTGGTGTCATACTTCCTCCCTTCTTGTATTTCGGTACCGAATCTGTTTATGGCCTTATGCCCATTTGATAATTTTAACGCAAGAAGGTAGAAAAGTGATATTTAATATATTTACTTATGATATACAATTTGTATATGGTTTTCAGGTTGTATTTTTGTAGTGGAGGCTATACAGCCTACGAGATCAGCTTCCATTACTGCTTGAGAACTTCTCTTTGAATGTACGACGGGAAGTGTGGTTCCAAGAGGACGGGTCCTGCGCATCATGAGCGAATTTTCACAGATTTGTTGAATGTAACTTTCAAATCGATGGATAGGAAGGAACGGTCCCGTGCCCTGGCCGGCTCGTTCGCCTGATTTTAATCCTATGGACTTTTACTTGTGGGGCCACGTTAAATCAATGTGTACGGACATCGAAAGCCCAATATCAGAGAAGAATTACTAGTAAGAATCGAGCAAGCTTTTGATGACGTATGTACGAGGAGTGAAAAAAATTTATATTAGAAGGATGAGTTAAGAAGAAGGGCGTAACTATGTTTAACTGTTTATAGTGCACATGTCGAGCAGCTGTGATCTTATTTTTTAATAATGTTCGTACATATTGTAATATTTCTTTTGTTGAATACTGGTTTCAATTTCAAAATAAAGGTTTTTGGAAACGCATTTTAACTAAATTACTTTAGAAGCTAAGAATTTCGCAAATTTTCTGTAAGTAAACTGAAAAAATATCACATGTATAACTTTGACCACGCATATCTCTCTAACAGATGAAAATTCGGACCATGTTTATAAGAAGTTTTTTACTTATTTTTGACCGAGGTCACTATACATAAACCTCGAACTCCTCATCGGATACCTGTATATCCCGGTATATTAATTAAGTTTAATATCTTTGTTCTGAAATTGTCCCGGTCAATGTAATTGTGTAATGGCATTGAATTGCTGACTGTAGTTCGTACTTTGGTCGTGTCGATTGCTAAAACGATTGTACCATATACTGTTTTGAAAATTAAAGTAGTGAAACACTATATTATTTGAAAGTCAATTTTATGTATTTAAAACGTTTCTAAAAAATACCATGTTATTAGCACTACTATATGTTCCAAACACCTTGTTTCAGGATTCCATATTGAATTAAATAAAACTTTATAACTTTGAACATGTGGTTTCATAGTCAAGTATATTTAACTACTGTACTAGATTTAAGACGTTAAAATCTTCCATCATAAAAATACTAAATACAGCATATTAAAAAAATTGTTTAAAAGACAAGTAATGATCAATAATGTACGAGGGAGAAAACAGATAAATAGCACTAGTTTTAAAAAAGAAGTGAAACACGCATTTGCTATTGAGGTCGCGATTGTCTATTGTTTACTTGTCCCAGAAAGATATTTAATATAGGATTGAAAGTTCAAATTAGCAGCAGATTTCATAATACGTAATACATATTTTAACAAAACGTTTAAGATCAAAAATAGAATATTTTATCCAGGAGTTCTAATGCATAAAAAAACAAATTAAAAATGTGTTACTATTTGCAATAGTATTTCATTTCCTACATCGATATATTTCTATTTAAAAAGAGTATTTTAAATAGTTCGTGTATATAATATATACATTACATATTATATACGTACTACCTCAAATCTGAATTCTATTCTGGGCTGAAGGTCGCGGAATATTTACCAATTTTCATTTTCATTTTGATGGCAAATTCAATTTTGTGTAACATCATACAGAAAACAATTATTAAAATAAATTAAAAGTAACATCGTGTCATACGGCCCTATAAATTTAAAACAAAGTAGAATTTCAATCAGTAGGCAGAAAATGGAAAGATTGTGTCTACAAACGAAGAAATAATTAGGCTATTGAAAATTAGCGTAAGTTTGTTTTCTATAGTCGAGTCGACCGACACGGCCAAAGTACGAACTAAAGACGACGATTCAATACCACCACAAATTTCGATCGGACGGAACAATTTCAATACAATAAAATTAAACTAATTAATTAATATTTCAGGATATATACCTTCCTATAGTAAAATACTATGACATGAAAGCCAGTTACAAATTAAATATTATATATAAAGCTATTAATTATTATTTTTTCTACAACCATATTTTATATAACATTTGGGTGTATACTGTTCAGGAGGCAATCGTCGACAAATTTAAAATGTCCAGATCACGATACACTTATACCGGTATGCTTTCTTTAGCTGTCAATGACGTCATTGAGGAACAAGTCAGATTGACAGTTCTCATATGGGCTACATTTTGACGCAGTTTGAAGCTTTTTTATCGTTTTTTTAAAGTAATATTCGATTTAATATGCCTGGTTGTGTTGTATACGGTTGTCGTAAACACAATCCAAAAAGTACAGATAGATCATGTTTTCATACATTACACCAACAAGAATTACTGGAATTTTCCAATAAATCATGCAGAGATTTAAATTCAGATCCAATTCTCAGATTTAAAGAAAACACAACTTGAAGCAATAAACAATGAGTTGAAAATCTTTAAAAAGTAAAAAAATAGATGCTTTGGTAAAACAATACAGATCCTCAAAGTACTTTAGGATCAAGCAGTAAAATGTGTGAAGCATCGACATAGAGTATTTTTGAAACTTTAAAGTGTCCATTGCTTACTAATCATCTATGAAAGCAAATTATTTGATTCAATACTTTTTCCAAGATTGTCACCTTAAGAACATGTTTGTACATCTGCAAACATTTATAAAGTATTTTGAGGAATTCTATACTTGGTAGCAACATACATAGTTTTATTTGCTTATTAAGAATTTCTAAAATATTGTTAACTAATTTAGGTTGCTTTTCATTAATATATGGCAAGGATATAGTAAGAATAGTATTTGGGTTTCAATTTGATACCAAATTTCTTTAGTAGTGTTAAAAACATTAACTCTTACTGAATTGAAATAAACTTCTTGAACTATCAAAGTTATTATTTATATTATCAGCCATAATTAAAATTCCTACCTTTTACAAACATTTGGCCATAACCTCCATGGTATCTTTCTTAAGGAACATATAATACATTATCTGCCTGTTATAAATATTTGTGATTTGTTCAAATAGTGTTTTTATCAAACACAAAAACCCAATAGTCTTCAAATTAAAAAAATTATAAGGCAGGAAGAAGATGAAATAAAAGTTATATTTGGCAGTTTTATTTTAACTTAATATTATTGTAATACAAAGCTTCTTAAAATTCTGAAATACGTCACTACCGTTATTGTTTAATCTAGAATCAAGATTAATTTGTGGCTTGAAATCGTGGAGTCAGTTTTATGTTCTTGTATTTCGGTGGGTAATTTATAATTATCGTAAACATACAAAATATGTAAACATAGCAAACTCCAGCCAAGTTGTATTTGTTTCATTCAATTCTTGGTTTATCTTCTCTTCAATTGCCCGAGACTCTTCTATTAAGAGACGTAGCTGTACATTACCAATATCGAATACTTCAGATCTATATGATTCACTAAATAGGATTTACATCTGTGCAAAAGAAAATATTATAAAAAAAAATATATGTTATGCTAAATGAAAGATTTACCAATTACAATTTTCAGATTTACAGACCATTAATGCATAACTGTAACCTCTAGATAGTACAGTACACACACAAATGAATTCACAGAATAAACTATTTTGCATTGTGTATTGAAAATGTAGTTTAAACACATGCAAAAAAGTGAAACATCTCACGTAGCATTTTAAAATACCACTTTGCCTGAGTATTTCAATAATTGCTTATATTATTAAATAAACCACTATAATAATTTGGATTTCTGGAATTACCATTTTTCAAATTTATTGAGTCCTGCCTTTTACACGCAATTTACCACAAATTTCGTACCGTGTCTTCTTTGGGAAACCTGTAATATTTAATGTGGCTATCTCTACTTTTTCGACTGTAATTACGGCACCCTTATACAGCACAACCTGGCATGTTAAATAGGGTATTACTTAAATAAAACCATAAAACAACTTCAAACTGCGTCAAAATATAGCCATAATATAGCCCATATGAGACCTGTCAATCTGACTTGCTCCGCAATGACGTCATTGACAGCTAAAGTGAGCATACGGGTATTAGTGTATCGTGGTCCAGACGACAATTGTAACAAACGTCAAAAGATAATTATGACAAATGTCAAAAGGTGTATGAAAATTATTGTTAATGACAGTCCTGAAATGGGTTTTATAGGTTAAATTACTTGACAGGTAAAATTTTGCAACATCTCAAATTTGACGCCATATTAATTTAGTGGCGCATGTCGGTTGCGAGAGCGATTCGGCTATAGAAAAAATACCGTATTTTAATACAGCAGAAAAAATAAGAAATACCGACTGCGCAATAGGAAAAATACAACTAAAAAAATGTTTTTTTTTTCAAAATCCTTCTTAAAAGCAACGGAACACGTTTATATTGTGAAAAACAGAATTGCCGATCTCGCAACTGCATTTTCTCCATTTCATATTGTTATTATTATATTAGGTGTGCGGGTAGGAAACATCTGTGTTTAAAATTAATTTTTACAATTACCAAACAATATAGACATACATATATACAGTAGAATCCACTTATAACGAACACTCAAGATATATCTTTTTTTTTCGGTATAACGCGTTTTGTGATCCCACTAATATGTAATTATATTTATTTGGTTTTTTTTTGAAATAGAAAATCTGAAGCAAAATTTCTGGAGTCTTTTAAGTACTTATGTAGACAATATGATTCAAATTGAATGTATTTCTGGATTAGTTAGATAATAAGTAAATAGAAAATAGACAATATTATTTATTGTTTTACTAAACTTTGGTTATATTTGATGTATATCGTCTACATAAAATATCACACTGTTATTAACCAAGAAATTATATGGTAAATTCAGGAACTTAAAACATTTTTAGATTTACCACTCTAAAAGACCTATTTTTATTTTTTAGTCTTATTTCTGTAGATAAGTAGGCCATGACATCGCGAAGGTTTGTCTCATCTAACCATCTTTCTACGTGTAAAGTATTTAATAGCGTTACACGATTAGGATAGATGTGAAAAAGTGTTGAATTGTATCCACAACAGGTAGCGGGAGAGGTATGGATCTTCAAACGGACAGATTTTCGTTCAAACAGTCCGTCGGGAGATTTAAACCAAGTAAAGCCTACAAGCTATTACCCACAAGTCCGCCCACCCGTTTAATAATATTAATATATGTCCTATCAAAAATAAAAACATATAAGAGAAATACATTTTTTGATTGCCTATTACAGTAATCGTTTTAACTGCCAGCATCTATTATTTCCTAGTAAGTGGTATGTCGTTAAAGCAATTTCATGTTACTTCGAACTTTTCTATGGAATTACGACACCATGGAGGAAAAGAGTTTAGCGAAAATGGTATTTTACTTTTCAACATATGATCCATTAACGGTCACATATTTAATCCAAAATTCTTTTGAGAAGCCCTCAAAAATTCATCCACCGCTTCTTTCAGGTGCCCATTCGAAGCAAACGACGTTCTCTAATGTGCTTTTTTAATTTAGAAAAAAAAAAAAGCCGTCCTCGTCAATTACTTCACGAACTTGAAGTCTGTGAACTCTGCAAATGTCATGAAGCAGTAAGCAGTAAAATCTCAGTTGTGCGACCTTTCGGATTATCTCCTTTAGACTTCCTCTATTATTGTAAAGCCTTTTGAATGTATTCTGCGTTCTTGCCTTTCTTTGGCAGTGGCGATCCCTTGTGGGCTCATTGCATGGATTCTTGTTTTGTCGGTTTATTCACTTGGAAATCCCAACTTTCTTAATATTTTCGATGGTTCTTGCTTCAATAGACCTTCCACATCTTGAGTCATATTCATCTGAATCCCTACCACGTTGAAATTGTTTGCACCAAATATTATATAGCAAAATATGACATCTTCCTCTGATGAATATTCTTGGTGCCATTTCCTTCCTTTCCTTCGCCAAGAATTCAATTATGCTGAATTCATTCTTTGTTAGTTAAGGCTACACAAAAAACAAGAAAACTCCTCGGATGTTAACCAAACTCGTTTATAAATAAATAAACGTTGTAAAAGTATTTTCGTCTTAAGCAGTATTCGTAATAACCGTTTTCTACAGTATGTATGTCTAAAATTTAGACTAACTAGAATTAATAAGCCTAACTAAACTGACAATTCAAATTAAAAAAATATATTAATTTAAAATAATAATATTGTCTTTTTAACTAATATCCTCAGACTGTATCTGAATCCTAGTAATCAATAAATAATTTCACTAAAATCAGGTAATAACTATCAATTTCTTTTATATGGAAGAACAATAAACAATGAACGATCCATCCGAAATGTGTAACTATTACAAGAAAACTCTTACAGAGGTGACTAATGTTCTAACTAAAAAAAAACATGCCTGTTTTAGATACACTTCATATATTTCAATAGAAAAAAAATTGTATCACGTTACATTTCGTTCACAAATGAATAACATAAAATGCAGTCGCATTTGATGGCGCTTCATCAAACATTAACTACATGACAGAATATTATATAAAAAGATTATAAAAAAAAACTAATAATAAGAATAATAGTAATAAAGACACGAACATTTTGATTCTGCTTGGCAATTACTTTTTCAAGATGTTTATTTGCCTATAATCGACAATGTACAATTTCATTTAATACAAAATATTATCTTGTGTACAAAGAATATGAATTAATTAGTGAATACACTACTGTCCCTAAATATTTGCCCACCTCTTGATATTCAAAGAATTTACTCTTCGATAAATATTAAAATATGTTTTTAAATTAGTAATTTTACAATTCAAATAAAAAAATTAAATAGAAACAATCTTCTGGGTAGAAACAATATGTTTTCTCCTTGTAGACATTTTAACTTTCCCTAATGACGAAAAAGTTGAAATAAGAGACACTTATAAATAGACATATTTTAGAAGGCAATGAATGTCTTTGAATACAACAAGAAAAATGGAAAAACCCTTGTGAAGCGATATAAAATGGACAAACAAATCCATTCCTTTCCCAATGGGGGCTTGAACCGAAAGACCACGAGCTAGTAGGACAAAGAAATTTGGCTGTTCGAGCGGATTCCTTCTATGGGACTGCGCTAGGCTCACACTCTTCTCGCTAAAAGGAAAATAATTGCCAGCACCAAGACCACTGACAGGCACTTGAAGGAGGCAAATGTATCTTACCGTCCCACGACGTCAAAACCGCTGTCCTCTGGAAAACACATCGAAAAACGCTTGGGCTACCGAAAAACAAATCGCGATTACACCAACGTTGTAAGCAACTTTTGGAGCCTTTTCGGCTAAAGCTAGCTTGGTCCACCAGCGGTACACATGTTACCCAGCGTACTGTTAAACATCCAGTAAAAGTTCATGTTTGAGTATGCCTCTCCAAGTGCGTTGTCGGCTGTTTGGAGTACTTTGCCCAAAATTACACGATATACAGGGTGTTTCATCGGTTGGGGTATCGCGAATTAAAGTGCCTAAATATAAAAATATCGACTTCAAATTTTAACCACTTATAGAGCTTTTAAACCGCTACCAGCAGGTTAGGTTGTTTTTGATAATATTATTTTAATTAATGCGTAACTTAAAAAAAAACGTATTATCAAAAATTAAAAGTGCTCAAAAAATGTTCAAATTTGAATGGTGATACGTGGAAATATCACCCATATTAACTTCACAATCAGAATTTTTATAAACGAAACCGTTTCTCAAATAAAGTCAATATTAAATAATGTCGTTTTTCTTACGATAGATTTATGGTACTTAACTTTCTAATTGTGCTGTCCGCAAACAGGTAGTCCTTTTAAATTTATGACGGATAATAAATAAAAATTTATTATAAACTCAACACACAACACTGTAATAAAAAACCCATAAATTCTTCAACGTCCGCAAACAGGTAGTCCTTTTAAATTTATGACGGATAATAAATAAAAATTTATTATAAACTCAACACACAACACTGTAATAAAAAACCCATAAATTCTTCAACGTCTTGCCTTTAATTTTGAAATTATTGTAAAATATTCAATAATTGATTAAGTTTTAATTTTTTTTTCAATTGCATAGTTGATTTTATAGACATATCTTTTTAACACCTGAATTTCAATAAAATCTGAGTACTTTTGATTTTTTGAACGAAGGTTTTTTTTTATTTACGCATTAAATAAAATAATATTATCAAAAACAACCTAACCTACTGGTAGCGGTTTAAAAGTTCTATAAGTGGTTAAAATTTGAAGTCGACATTTTTATATTTAGGCACTTTAATTCGCGATACCCCAACCGATGAAACACCCTGTACAAGCGTGGACGTCCAAAATCGGCGTAGATGATTCTACAAAATGAACGAAAATTAGATTTTGGAAGAAGATAACAACCCGAAAGATCAAAGCCGACTCTGCAATTCCTGGATTGAAGAAAATGACGTCACGAATAAACTGATCTTCCCCATCGACAATATATAGGGAATTATGGAAACCCATCTCACCAGAAAGCCTGTCAGCAATTTGAAGCAACTCCACAAAAGTATGCCAAGAATATGCCAGGATATACTTGGATATACAGTCTGTCGGATGGACTGAACAATAGGGAAAACATTTTTATTTGGGCCTTTACGCAAAAATATCTTCCTTTATAAAATTTTTGTCTGTCTCAAAACCACCAATTCTGAAACAATAATCTAAATATTATTTTTAGCAGCTGAGAAAATTACAATAACACACAAGTTTCTGTTTTTGGTTTAATCATATTATCTTGTTATCTTCCATGACAATCTAATATGTAAGTAAAGTTACTTGGCATCTGACATTTTCATTACGTATTTGTGAATCATTAATGAGACTTACTTAATAGTAATGCTAATTTCAGAACAAAGAGTTTACCTAGTTCAATGTTATAGAACTGGTGAGGTTTCTTATAACTGTTCAATTCAAAAATTTCAACAAAAATTTATTAATGTTCATGTGTGCGTTAATGCTTTACGAAATTTGGTAGAAAAATATGAAAGAACAGGTAGTGTACATGACATCAGGAAAAAAGAAGGATGCACGATGAAGAAGATGGCTGCTACATTACTGGCTCGAGATTCTGTAGAAACATATCCGCAATTATCCTTACGAAAAAGGTCTGCACGGTTAAATCATATAATTGGCAAATCACATTTACAAAGGATTTTTAAAGAAAACAAAATTAAACCTTATAAACCGATTTTTGTACATGAACTGAGAAATGGTGATGATCATTGCGTTTAGACTTTTGCTTATGGGTAGGAGAAAATCATTTTGTAAATTGTAATTTCTGCTAAAACATTATTTTTTCGGACGAATGGACATTTACAACCAATGGGATAGTTTCAAAGCAAAACTGTAGATTTTGACCAAAAAGGTTAATGTGTTGGTGTGGTGTTATGTATGGAAAAATCATCGGTCCGTATTTTTTTAATGAAAATGTGAATCAACATACGTATTTGAGGTTGCTTCAAAAAAATTTAATGCCTGGTATAAGAGATGAATCTAACTTGGAAAGCGTATTTTTTCAACGAGATGGGTGTCCTGCTCACTCAACAGTGCTGGTTAGAAATTATCTGCAAGAACATTTTGGAAACAGATGGATAGGTCGTTACGAACCTGTTAATTGGCCGACTCGTTCCCCTGATTTAAGCCCACTGGATTTCTTTTTATGGGGATATGTTAAACAGCATGTTTATAATACTAATTTAGATAACAATATCGAAATTTTAAAACAAAAAATTACGGTCAATTCTGTCACTGAAGATATGATCTACAATGTTTATAAAGAAATTTGTAAGTAGAGCTGAAAAGTGTGTAGAGGTTGGAGAATACCACGTTGAACAAAATAAAATGAAAAATTCTTTAAGTCAAGTGTGTTTTTGTAATTTTCTCAGCTGCTAAAAATAATATTTAGATTATTGTTTCAGAATTGGTGGTTTTGAGACAAGCAAAAATTTTATAAAGAATGACATTTTTGCGTAAAGGCCCAAATAAAAAAAAAATCCCTATTGTTCAGTTCATCCGGGGACACACTGTATGAGGGAGCTTAAATACTTGCGACTTGTCATATAGATTATACTTCAATGTAAAAAAAAGTAAATAAATAACTTTGATATTTTTTGAAAAATCGCGGTTTCTTTCTTCTGACTGGACAACAAGATTTGTATTAGAGTATATCAAAACTGTGCCAAGTTTATGTTACAATCTGAATATTAACATATCCATAAAGTCGATACATAACTACTAATTTGGAAAATAAAAGCGTTGGAATTATTTTATATAACAGCAGAAAATCTTTAAGTTTACAGTCAATATATAGTTTGTGTATTGCTGGAGGTGGGAGAACACTTATGGCCAGCTATGTATTACGTCTATATGCATTTACGTGATAATAATTTCGTTCTCTTAAAATTAATAACAACTATTACGACATAATGGATCGTTTATACAAAAATAGAATATTTATTTTGTGTAGGTACTATTTTAAAGTTAAGTGTTTTAAAAAACAAATAACCCATTAATTGGTTAACCGATAAATGTGTATATTTGAGTGTGTTTCACCGACATTGAAAACCAGTTAACCGATTAATCAGTTTTCTTTCTGTTCAACTAGTTAATACCGGTTAACCGAATTGATTAATTGCCATTCTTTTTTTTTTTGTATCAAACAATGTGAAATCGGATAAACCGGTTTTACTTCGTGCAAGAGAATGTTTTCGAAAATCACGTGAATAGAAAAAATAACCGGTGTTTTACCTTAATAAATTCTAAGTGATCGCAAGTATGTTATGTATGTTCCAGCTAATCAGTCCGATTAACCGATTCTTTTGATGAAACCGGTTAGTAACGCTGTCATAATATAGAAGATTTGAGGTTTCTACATGTAAACTTAGTGAATTTCTGTTTGTTTACAGGGTATCTCTTAAATACTTTTTGATACATAAATGACTTTTCACTCAACAGCATAAATTGTATTAATGCCGCCAAAGCAAAACAAAATTTAGCTGTTGATAAAACCACAAAGAAAACTTCCCATCGTACAGACAAAAGAATTCAGTATTTCTTCGGAATAATGACGTACACATTTACAAATTTAATGAGATATAATTGAAAGGAAATCTAAAATATAACCATGTAGTCTCTAACTTGGTCAAATTACTTATAATTCGTATACTATTTATAAAATGAGTCGGTATTTTCACTACAAGTTCCTTTACTGCAAAATCTTAATTGTTGATTAGCTTAAACTATAAAAATTTATCTCACATAATGAAATCTTCTCTTTAATGATCTGGAAATTTGCACCCAAAGATAATGTAAAGGGAATTAGGCGAAGTTTAAGTATTCTGAATACTCGGTGTGATTTTTAATGCCCTGGGTTGGTAAATATTTGCCGCCGTCGCCTCGTTTTGAATGTACTAAATATTTTGTATAATAAAACGCACGAAACAATCCATTTTCGTCATAAACGAAAATATTGACGTCTGTATTGCCAATCCAACGAAATAATTACGTTATATATTCCTAAATTTATAATTTCATTAATGCAGAATGTATTATATGTTATAATAATATTTACAGGATATTTTAATGATTAATATTAATTAAAATAATGTTGGGTAGAAATATCAAGATAGAATGTTGGCGTACATGAAACTTCGTTAACACTTTGCTGGTGAATTATTTGACAGTAGAATTACAGAATTTAGTTGTAGTAAACTTCAACAATCGAAAATTGTATTCGTCGATCATATTTCATTTGTTTCCATAAAAAAAAAAATAAAATCACTAATATATAGGTGGCTTTTGGGCCAGTTAAAAAAAAACCTTTATATCACTATAATTACAATTTAGCAATTCCGATTTTACGCATGAAAAATAATTTTACCATGCTACTGCAGTAGGGCTCTCTGATACAACTGTGAATCATTCCTGTATGAAGCAATTTTGTGGAACTTATCCAGATATATTAATTAAAGCAAGTGTTTGTATAATATCCAGATTCTATAATGCATCATTTTGACGGGTAACACTTTTGAAGGAATTATGACGTCAATAATGGTAAACAACCAATTGGTATAAGCCCAAACCAATTACTTTGAAAAGTACCTATACACGCGAGTAAATTCACTTAATTAAAGTTGTTGGGTTCATAACTAATTTCGTTGTTTTGTTTATTCTTGCACTACCGCTAGAAATCCTTGTAATAAATTCTATATCCAAAGCTCCATAAATTACATTATTCATTTAAGGCTTGGCCTACAATGTAAACCTGACTGCCGATAGCTAGGTGATATTTTGTTTTGTCAAACGGAGGTGGTTATGGTGTGCACAGAGATACTTTAACGATTATTTTGCTATAACGCCCGTACGAAAGAAATACGAATTCGATTTTGTGGTCGATGTACTTAACAGTCAAAACGGTCAATCATATTATTAAAATATTTGCAATATTTTGCAATCAAAACTTTATAATAAACCACTATTTGTTACAAAATTACATATTACATATAAAGTTGAGTTGTAAACTGCTTTATAGATACGCTGGCATCGATACGAGTAAGTCTTGTGTGAAATGTATTGTGGAATTAAGTGAAGTATTTTGATCTTGTTGATCGTAACATTTTGTTGTGGAAAATGGAACGTTTCGGTGTCAGAGGTACGGCATATCAGTGGTTATCGAGTTATTTAAATAACAGAATTCATTATACCGATGCTGAAGAGAGTAAATCATGTTATTTAAAAGTATACCTCAGGGTAGTGTTGTTGGACCACTACTTTATATTATATATGCGAATAACTTTCTGTTATCTAATTTTTTTGTATTAATAATGTAGATACTGCCTGTATTGATCTAAATATAAATAGCACAATGCTCACTCTGAATAATTACAAAAAACAATTTGTATTTAAACATCAATAAAAGGATGTTTATTGAATTTAAACTGTATTAAATTGAACCACAAGAGTGTGATGCAAGTAGATTCGAGCAATTTTCTGATATTACTATTGCCGCGTTGATATTAATCAAAATTGTAACAGGCTGAGCAGCACGTGTTTTCTTTTGATGACGTTAAGATGGCAATTAAGATTTGAACTTGCGAAAGTCAACTAAGCGATGATCTATTATAGTTTGCTGGCCTAGGGCAGTGGTCGGCAAAGTGCGGCTCCAGAGCCGCATGTGGCTCTTTGGCTCCTTAAGTGCGGCTCTGGCACAAATATCTACGGAAGGCGCAATAATATTTTCATTTAAAAAAAAAACTTGGTAAGAAAAAAATTACATCTTATTTTAATAAATTAAAATTCTTCTATAAATCGAGAACATGCATAATTTTTTGTTTAAGTTAAAAGATAGATAGGTAATTAAAATTTTATATTGTTGTAAAAATACGTAACGAACATCGAGTTTAATTTTATTAGATTTTCTACCGGCTGAAATTGTTCGTATGTTTTCGGCGTACTCCGGTGTGATACAAAGGTACCACAAGCATGCGCGCGCATACATTTTCTAAAGTAGTGGGGGTACAAATTGGCATCACAGACCAGCAGTTGCAGTGTGAACAGTTTTGTCTTATCTACCGTGTCTGCCGTTGTCCTGTCTTATTAAAAAGTTGTTGTATTTTTCAATCTACATCTTACAGGTATTTTTATACGATTTCATTACACCTGCTATGTATGTTTGTGGTTCCGGTACAAAATTTGTAATACATTTTTCTATAACTTCTATTTGTCCAAATTCTTTTTAGTGCAGTACATATATTAATAAAATTGTATTTTTTAAAAAGATTTTTTTTTTAATTTTTATTTTCATCAATTTAATGATAATAATTTTGTACTGGTGGCTTTAGAAAAAAATATATTTGGAATATTTTTATAGGCATCCCAATTAATGGCTACCAAAAAAAAGCAAAGAAAGACGGAAGATGAAAACAGCGAATTTAAAGTTGAGTGGACCAAGAATTTTGCGTTTATTCAAAACTTGAATGGACTTCCGACATGTCTTATTTGTAAAGAGAAATTTGCGCATAACAAGAAGTCAAATTTAGAGAGACACTTTACAAGAAAGCAGGCGTCATTTAGCACTAAATATCCTACCGGTGATGCAAGGAAGAAAGCAGTTGAGGAACTTCAGAAGAGTCAAGAGTCGTCAACTTCTGTGTTTAATAACTGGATGCAATCTTCCAGCAATATTAATATGGCAAGTTTTGTTTTTAGCCAAGAGATTGCTAAGAGAGGGAAACCGTACACAGACGGCGAATACATAAAAAATTGTTTTATAAATGCATCCGAAGAACTATTTCGGGATTTTAAGAACAAAGCAGATATTCTGAAAAGAATTAAAGAGTTACCATTGTCTGCCAAAACCATTAAAGATAGAACAATTAAAATGTGTTCGAATATAACCACCCAGCATATCGAAGATTTGAAATTGGTTTCGGCTTTATCAATAGCAGTTGACGAGTCTTGTGACATAAATGATACAGCGCAAGTTTCACTTTTTGTAAGATTTATGTCTCATTCAGGCCCTAAAGAAGAACTTTTAGGATTATTGCCACTCAAAGGTCAGACGCGTGGAGAAGATATCGCAAATGCTGTAATTGAGTGTATGGATAAACATCATATTCCCCTCGATAAAATTGTGTCGATTTCAACAGATGGGGCCAAAAGTATGACCGGCGTAAGAAAAGGGTTTGTTGCTATTTTGAAAGAAAAAATTAATCACGAGATACTTGTTTACCATTGTATCATTCACCAAGAAGCGCTTTGTGCGCAAACATTTCCAGATGAAATTTGTAAAGTTATGGAATTAGTGATTACCATTATCAACTCCATTTTAGCTAAAGCTCTTAATCATCGCCAATTCAAAGAATTTTTATTTGAAATGGAGACTGATTACGCTGATCTTCTGCTTCATAACAAGGTACGTTGGTTATCAAGAGGGAACGTTTTAAAACGTTTCGCGTCCCTTTTTCCGGAAATTAAAGCATTTCTCCTTGAGAAGGGCGTTCACTATCCAGAACTAACAGACGATCAGTGGATCCAAAACTTTTATTTCATGGTAGACGTTACATCTCATCTAAATCAGCTTAATCGTAAACTACAAGGGAAAGGAAACTTAATTTTTTCGATGTTAGAAGAAGTAACAACATTCGAAAACAAATTATCCGTTTTTGCTCAGGATTTTGAAAGGGAAACATTGTTTCACTTTCCGAGCCTGCTGAAGCATCGCCAAGAAAATAAATCCTCTATTGATAAACACAATAATTCTAAATATGAGGGAAGCATTTCTCAGCGGGTTTCAGGAATTTAAAAACAGCAGAGCAACTTTAGCATTTGTCAAATATCCTCTTAATGCTACGGTAACCGAGTTGAAATTTTCTCCTTTTGAAATTGACATTAGTAGCTTTGAAATGCAATTGCTGGATTTAAAAAACAAGGAGATATGGCGCTCTAAATTCGAACGTCTTTGTGTTGAATTGGAAATATTGGAGAAGAAAAAATGTGATCTTAGTTCACAACACAAGTGGTCTGCTTTGAATGACCTGGAGAAGGAAGACATGATCATTTTCAACGCTTGGAATAGTATTCCTGACTCTTACGATCAGCTGAAAAAGCTCGCGTTTGCTGTTCTTTCCCTTTTCGGTTCTACATATATATGCGAACAATCTTTTTCAAGCATGAATATTATCAAGAGTAAACTGAGAAGTCGTCTTATTGATGAGAACTTGGAATCATGCCTAAAATTAAAAACAACAACATACAAACCTGACTTACTCAAACTTTCCAAGGAGATGCAAGGACATTGTTCGCATTAATAAATATTTATTAAGTATGAAATTTAGTTTTATTTAGTGTACTACTTATTTAGTGTAATAAAAGTTTACTAAACAAGCAGATTTGGCTCCCATTTTTTTTTTTAAATTGTAATGTTCATATTTGGCTCTTTGGCTAATAAGTTTGCCTAGGGGGTCACATCTGAGATGAAAAAGGTTTTTAGGTAGCATAAACAAGCAATTCGCCTTGTGACGTGTAGTAATAGTATAACAAGTTCCACGGGACATTTCGTGAATTAGGAATAATGACACTGTCATATCATTTACTGCTTTATGCAAAGGAAAATTGTAACTCCTTACGTAAGCTGAATCACTATTATCTATACAGTACCAGAAACATAACGTATTAGTCGCATATTATCTTTTAGTGAGAGGTATCCTCATTACATTTCTGTTAAAGCAATAAACTATCTAACATTGGAAAAATTCAGACATAAAAGAACACTATAATAGCAAAAACTTATTATTTCTTTAGAGAATTTATGTATGACCCTGAAACCTAGTCAGCTTATGATGGGTGTTGTTACCATTTAAGTATTCTATAGTATCTTTTTCGTACAGTGTTAGTTAATTTTAAATAACCATGTTTTGTTTTTGTATATTTTATTATTTATCTATTAGTTTGTTACACAACTCAGATGTAAAATATTATTATTCAATTCTGCAGAAATTTAATATAACATCACAATTTTGTATTTAATGTTTACTTCTTAATTAAGTGTGTATAATATAATTGGTTGTAAATATACCTTAGAGTTTGAAATTATGAAGGAATGAAGAGTTTACAAACACAAATTAGAAAGATTGAAATGAAACATCATAAGTCATTTATCTACCAAAAAATGTTTAAGATACATCACGTGTATAAAATCAAATAGTTATTTTTTTTTAAGTAAATTATATTTAAAAATTGCTTTGTTTTATTTCTTTTCAATAACTATCGAGAACTAGACTTAACTTTCTTTCTTATTTCAAAAGAATATTCATTAAACAGCTACTTCAAATCTAAACACTATATGAATAAATAAAATCGATTAACCGATTTCAACAAACTAGTTTTACCATCAACACTAATATCAACTTAATCTATACAAATCTTAAGAAATAGTCATTTTCAGTCAGTGATATACGTAAATATGTGTAAATAAAAAAGTCTTTTGCTCCAGTATAACGAAAATAGATCAGCACATTTCACTTTAATAATACTTTCGTACATTTTGAGAATATTCCTCGCCATTATTAATAATACTTAGTAAAGATAGGAAAAGTAAATTGTTACTTTCTAAATAACAACATTAAACGGTGCTAATGTTCATTTTTAACAACAGAAAATTTATATATATTCAAAAGTTCTATAATATATATAAATATTTGTTAGTGTGTATATTATAATGTACAGGATGTTATCGAATGTCCAGTAATTCAAGTTCATCTCATGTATATTTCCCGAAGGTTTTGTCTATCTTCACAATGATTGACGCGGATTCGCAGACTTAAACTTCTAACATATTCACATACCTGGTGGCATTCCAAGAGGTGGTGGTCGCATCAGATGTCCGCCGATGAGGGGTGGGCCGGGTAACATCGTGTGCCTCATAGGTCCCATGAGGGACATAGTTGAAACCGGTGTGCCCATACCGGCCATAGTCATGTGTGGACCGGGCGCCCTTACGGGAAAACGGTGCATAAGAGCGGCGTGATTAAGGGCGTCTTGATGCCTTGCTACTGCATGAGCGGTCGATACGGCTATTGCTACTTGCTGGAATTTAAAGAACTTATAACTAAATTATATACTGTTTGCATGTACTGGCCGTCCTAAATAAATACACACATAATTAAGGGGGCATATTTTGGGATTTCTTTTCTTTATTTCTCAATAATGAAAAAATTCAACAATATAATACCGTTAGCATCTGCAATAAACTAAAAAATCTTTTTCGTTTGCTTATTGTCATTGTCAGATATGATGTATTGGCATAATAAAGTTGAGGTTTCGCACACTGTTAGTATATAGTTTACTTTTCATTGCAAAATATATACGAACAATATAGTTATTGCTATTTAAACACTGAAAATGTTATAAACTATGTCCAATCTAAATTTGAAGTAAAAGGAATTAAAACTTTTTGAATAATTTTTTCAAGGTTCTTAAGAATGGAGAATTCGACATACAGGGTGAGTTTTTTTCATTATTTGTATGGGGATGTCGAAAACCATAAGAGATACGCATTAGGTTAAATGGAGAAAGATTTGCATCTTTATAAGCCTCATCCAGATACGTTTTTGTTAATTTAAGAAAATGCATGGTTTACTAGATATTTGCAAAAAATAGAAATTCTCCAATTTAAGTGCTATAACTCTTCTATTCTTAAAGGCAGAAAAAATTTTTTTGAATATTGTTTTTAAGAAATTCAATTTCAAACAACATCTTAAATTTTTAATTTTGCTTAGCATTTTTGAGTTAGCCAGCAAAGTCTATTTTTTTTAATGAAAACCATAGTTGGCTATGACATATTCTAATAGTGCATTTTTTTCTACTTGCAATGATGTAAGGGTTGTAGAACTTATTTTAATAAATAACAGCACAATACACTAGTATTATGTTTAACAAAAATCATGTCTTGCCATGGAAAACGCGATATTAATAATTGAAGCATTATGTTTACTTCATCATTGACAGTTCGTTCATTAGGGTGATTATAGTTGGTTTTGTTAGTTATTTAGTTGCTTTACAAAGTTAGTTATGGTGTAAACAAATCTTGAGAAACTTGATATGATTGAATGTTACATTATTTGTAACAAAAATAGTAAAGAAGCCGCCGAACGCTATTTTTTATTGTATTTTGATCGCCCTCAACCATCGATAGACACCTTCAAGAATTTATACAATAATTTAAAATAGTATGGAAGTTTTGTTAAACCTAGAAATAAGGGTAATATTGGCGAAAACACGCAGATAAATATTTTAGGTGCTGTTAATCAGACTACATCAACATCAACGCGGCAAATTGCACAAGGCGCTACGCACAGTAGTGACAATTTTATCAAAACATTAGTACCATCCTTATGAAAAATTAGTTGGTCAAACTGTACACCCTGGAGACGATGAAAGACGATTACATTTTTGTGCTTGGTTCGTAAATATGTGCCATGAAAATAATAACTTTCCGATGCAGATCTTATGGACCGACGAAACACGTTTTACAAACTGCGGCATGTTCAATCGCCATAATGAACACCTGTGGGCGCAAATAAATCCTCCCCGTTTAGAAGAAAGGCGACCCCAGATTAGGTTTAGCTTCAATTTATGGTGTGGTGATATTGGTTCGCAACTTGTTGGGCCATTTATTTTTAATGAAACTTTAACCGGAAATCGATATTTGCAATTTCTTAGGGAAGATTTCGACAATAATCCTTGATGAATTAAATTTACAGACCCGTACAAATTTACGGTGGTTTCAACACGACGGAGCCCCGCCTCACTATCAGGCACAGGTCAAAAGATATTTAGATGAATTATTTCCAAACTCGTGGATCGGCAGAAGTGGTCCAGTGTTATGGCCTGCATATTCCCCAGATCTTTCACCGTTAGATTTCTTCGTCTTTGGAGCAATAAAAGATCTCGTATATTTGCGATCATATGCAACCCAGGAGGAGCTATTGGAAGCTGTTATTAATGTATTTGATGGCTTAGATGGGCGCAAAATTAGGAGAGCTATTAACTCAGTGTTGAAAAGGTGCCGTATGTGCGTCGATAGTAATGGTGGATATTTCGAACACTTAATGTATATTTAGCGTGTTACGTGTTGTTAATAATTAATTCGTTTAGCGTTTTTATTGTTTCTTGTATTACATTGTATATTATAAGTTTCTTTTCCTTTCCATGGCAAGACATGATTTTTGTTAAACATAATAATAGTGTATTGTGCAGTTATTTATTAAAATAAGTGCTACAACCCTTACATCATTGCAAGCAGAAAAAAAAATGCACTACTAGAATATGTCATAGCCAACTATAGTTTCCATTTATAAAAGAATGGACTTTGCTTGCTAACTCAAAAATGCTAAGCAAAATTAAAAATTTAAGAAGTTGTCGTTGTTTGAAATTGAATTTCTTAAAAACAATATTCAAAAAGTTTTTTTCTAACTTTAAGAATAGAAGTGTTATAGCAATGAAAAAGTTTTGAAGAATTTTTTTTTGCAAATATCGAATTTTGCAAATATTTCATCAATTACTAAGTTTAAACAAGTTTATAAAGAATTCAAATGTACTCAAATTCTAATTTGAGACAAATTGTCTTAAAAAAAATTTCAAAATTCCAGAAGTAGGTCTTTTACTCATATCGAAAATCACTCGCAAATCATTCTTTCTAGGCAGGTATATTACGAGTATAAAAGTATTTAAATTATAATTTTAAATATCTTTTGTGTAAAAAAAATTTCAAAATTCGGACCGGAAGTACCACTTTTACTCTTACCGAATACCGATTTTTTGCAAATATGTCGTAAATTATGCATTCTATATACATTTATCAAGAGCACAAAAGGATTTAGAACTCGATTTGCAATATTTTTTGTATATATGAAATTTCAAAATTCGGACCGGAAGTAGCACTTTTACTCTTAGCGAGTAGCACTTTTTTTCGAATATCTTGCAAAGTATGCATTCTATAGCGATTTATTAAGAGAATGAAAGTACTTAGAATAGGATTTTGAATAAGTTTTGTATAAAAAAATTCTTAAAATTGTATAGTTTGAAACGCTCATACGTATAAGAAAGTCGTGTGGTGGCCACACCTCATTTTTTATTTTTTAATGGACACCTGTGTTTTTTTCCTTTAGTCTGGTAGATATATTTTTTTCTGAATCTATTATATGTTCAATTACTTATCATTTGGATGACATTTAACTAAAATAATGAGGTGTGGCCACCACACGACTTTCTTATAAGTATGAGAGTTTCAAATTATACAACATTACTCTAAATTGTTCTAAATAATTTTATCTTAGAAAAATAATCCTGTGGGTGATTTTATATAAAAATTATTCAAAATCCTATTATAAGAACTTAGTAAATCAGTGTAGAATGCATACTTTGCGAGTAATTCTAAGAAAGTGCTACTCGCTAGGAATGAAAGTTTTACTTCCGGTCCGAATTTTGAAATTTAATTTACACAAAAAATATTCCAAATACTTTTGTATTTTTGATAAATATATATAGAATGCATAATTTACAACATATGTCTTTGCAAAAAATGGCTACTCAATAAGAGTAAAAGTATTACTTCCGGTCCGAATTTTGAATTTTTTTTATACAAAAGGTATTGAAAATTAAGTTCTAAATACTTTTATACTCGTAATGTACCAACGTAGAAAGTATGACTTGCGAGATATTCGCAAAAAACTGATTTTTGGAGGTCGAAATTTTTCATCATCACAATACTTCATTATACTACATATAAGAAAGTAAAAATGGAATTATCTGCAATCTTTTTCCGGTTACTATGAAATGTTCGAGTGTGTCGCGAAAAAAAAACGCAACACAAATACGACAAATATGTCATTCAAACGTCTTCACCAATATGTTTCAAATTTACGGCGAATGTAATAAAAATCGAAATCACACGGCCCGGCCCGACTTTATGGTGACCGCTTTCCGAAGAGTGAAGTTCCAAACCCTTGTCAATTTAGATGGCTAGAAGAAAATTTAAGGCGCTAAGGTGTTTTTAAGAACCCGAAGCGAGAACATCGACAATTTGGCGAAAATATTGAAATTAATGTTCTTCCCAGTGTGCAGGAGAATCCGCTTATTTCCACTCGAGATATTGCTAGTAACATTGGAATTTCAAATCGAATAGTACACACAGTGTTGAAAAAGCATAAATTTAAATCATACATTGCTCAGAAAGTGCAAGCACCGATGAATGCACCTTTATCAATAATGGCGTTTATAACAGAAACATTCATCGGTATTGGAGCCAGGAAAATCCCAGAATTATCGTTGAAAATAATTTCCAAATAAGAATGAGTATCAATGTGTGGTGCGGTATTTCAGATGTTCAGTTAACTGGACCATTTTTTATAAATGGTACTCTTAGGGCCGGTATTTCAATCTCGGTATAAAGTATAGTATAACTATCATCCGGATAAAATTATACTGAAGTATAATCTGACCGATAAACATTTTCGGTATTTCAAATAGTAGCAAGTATAAATATATCCTAAAGATAGTTATCCCCTAAAATAACGTATTTTACACATATGTTGGCAACACTTATTTGTTTCCAATACAAAGAAACGAGTAGAAAAGGATGTTATTATACATTACTGGCGTGCAAAAGACAAGAACAGAAAAAGTGTGCGTATACTTGTATCACTCACTGTAACTAGTATACACAGATAACCTATTTCTTTGTGTTTCGAGGTTATTTTGTAAATACATACTTCAAAACATTATGAATACGCCGAAAAGAAAACGAACAATAAATTTTACAAAACAGGTCTAAAGTACAATGTATTATTATTTATTACCTATTAGTGCGGTGTAATAGCGAATTTTCAATCTTCGGTATTAACAAACAAATTCTGTATCACTATTTTATGAAATTATTTGGTCGAAATTGTTTTCTAGATTGTTACATATATTTCCAAGTTATTTTGTTCATCCAATTATTCACTTAAGCATTGAAAATCTTGATGCATTGTGAAAAGTATAAACACAACATTTAACCTATAAATTGACCCGCTTTGGGATAACTTTCGAATATGCGAGTCTATTCGTCTGTCTTCGATCATCATCGTCACTTATCTTCCGGATAAAACTCATAACACGGCCATTGACTATCGGGTAACTTTATCTAAGACTTGTCTCGAAGATAATCGTTATTTGAACTTCGAAAGACAGAAATATCGAAATATCTTCGATATATCGCTTATACTTAACTTATACTGAGAATGAAATACCAGCCCTTAATCAAGAAAAATATAATCAGCTACTTTCTGAAGACCCTGACAATTTTTTAGACGATCTACGATCTACTTCTTGTAGAACTAAATACAGTGTTTTTTCAACAAGATGGGGCTGCTCCGCATAACGATTTTTGGCTTTGGGGCTATATTCAGCCCTGAAAGCGAATTAATCTTAAGACAGATAATCACTAACATTTCTCGAGAAATATCCCAAAATTTAATATGGAATGCGGCTTTTGTAGTGACTAGGAGGTATCAGTTGTATGTGGAGAACAGTTGTGGTCAATTTAAACAGAACATGTAATGCTTATGTTCAGTAAGTAGCTTTGTCGTTTGTTAATTGTTTATAATTTGTTTATTTGGATTATTACTGATTTAATTTTATTGTTGCCATTAAATCTCACTGATTTTTGTTTTTGACTCATGATTTCGAATGTATTATCGGGATGACTGCTGTGGCTATGTTGTGTAACAAATAAAAAAAATGAATAACTGATGCAGACTTCCAGCTAATTTTCGAATGACATATTTGTCGCATTCGTGTAGCAATTTCTTCTCCACGGCACACTTGAAAATTTTATAGTAACCGGAAAAAGGTTGCAGATAATTCTTTTTTTTTAGTTAAGTATCATCCAAATGATAACTAAGTCAACATTACTAAATTCAGGAAAAAAATATTCTACCAGACTAAACGAAAAAAACTAGGTATTTATTAAAAAGAAAAAGTTGACTATCGTTACGTATTCAAGACGGCGTTGAAAAATAAATGGGATTAGGGTCACTTTATAGAGTTTGTAGTTTGTCAAACCGTTTTTTGTACTTTTTTTATTTTTTGAAATCGGATAATAAATAGAGAAGTTACGGGATGGAGAGTTTTTTGTCAAACAGCCTGTATAACTGGCTACATGTCTCTTAGTAGTTGCTATCATACAACTGAGTTGTATGATAGCAACATAACATTTATTGTACTATGATAAACACAGCCATGTTAAATAATAACTTGGATGACTATAATCTACTCATTCATTCAGTAGACCTATGTATATCTTGTTTTAGTTTTCGGAAAGGGTGCATTTAAGATATAAAAAACGATATAACACTACAATTATGACGCCCAACTATGCGGGATTTTGGAACCTATAGTTAAATTATAATTTACTGTGTTCATAGCTAGGGTAAATGAAGTATTACATAAATATAAAATGTGTGGTAAAGTATTGATTTTAAATGATAGATACGTTTAGGTTTGGCATATGGGAATAGCAGAATGAGGATTTTCCTTTTGACAAGCGTTAATGACTGGAATGACAAAATATGGTATTGATATATTTGTGTGTTACCATTTGCAGATAGAGAAAAAATAATTCTAAAATAAATTAAGAATTTATATTATAGGTGGTGATTGTATTGCATAAAAGAAAAATTTTCAAGTCATAATTATCAAAACTTTGTGATAAATTTTTAAATCTTAAATGTCTCTTGCGAGGTGATTGAACCATACAACGCTTTGAGGAGATATTTTATTATTAGTAATGTTCGTGTGGTTGAGTAGTACATGTAGAATTCAATGTCCAAATCTCTTTAGCCTTTACGTACATTAGCACATCAGGTTAGTCGCATCTCCAAAATAACTATGCAAATTCTTCTAATTGCAAGTACAATAGACTGCGTTTGAAGAATCTGATGTTTTGGAGTGGCATCAGTGCGGCACTGAATTGAATGGAAAAAAAATGATGAGAAATATGAGCCAATCGAAAAAAAATGTGGGACCATTGAATAAAGTCAAATTGATTGCATCGTAACAAACACCCTGTATAATAAAATGAATGTTAGATTATTTTGTAGGTTCAACACATCCCTGGCTGCATACTTACTAAATAATTTTGTCTTAGATAATCCTAATACTACCGCATAGAATTATTATGGTAAACATTGTCGCGACCATTTTTTTTTATAATTTTCGTTAATAACTCAACAATGCGTCATCCAACACCAAAACCCCAGATATCGATGAAAACACAAATTAAAGTAGATAAGGAAAAACAAAAGATATAGAAAAAAAATTCGAATGTGTGTCATTTTAACGCGTCACCGTGTATAATTCAAATTATTTTCAAAATGTATGTTTTTTGTTATTGTGCCACTTTTTATAAAATAAATTTCTTCAGTACTATTTAATAACGCCTATATTGGACTTTCGACGCACTAATGAGCAACTCTGTATAAGAAAAATTTGCAAGAAAAGACGGGGGAAACAGGATGACGTGGAACAAAAAAATAAGTTGCACAGATATTTAATATTGGTCTAGCATGAATAGAAGCTGAAAAATGTATTTTGTAACCCTTCAGAACGCGTGCTATGGGTAAAATATGAATAAATATAAATAATTTTCTCTGTACACTTAGTGTCCTTAATTTTAATTTGAAGTTCAATGTTTATGATATTATTATAAAAAAACAAATGTTATCGAAAACTCACCTCCGCAGTTGAAGTTGGCGTGTGAATGTTTTCTGAGGTTTTTGTCGGTATACACTTAGCGTACTTAGATTGTCTCGCCCTAATTTCTTCTAGGGATATGTCCTCTGACGGATGTATTATTTTACTGGCGGCCCCTGTCGTCGCTATTGTCTGCACTTTAGAGTTATCACTGCTGCTACTTGTACTACTACTGCTAGGATTATTCGTCGTGGGTGGAGCACTTATTGTCGCTGCTGCAATGAATAATAAAAAAAAAATTAATAAATAGCTCGTGTTAATAATTTGAGATAATTTATGCAACCTATTTCGTTATAAGCATAGTAAAATAGATAAATCGTCCTCACACAGGTAATTTATGTGAGCTCTTTTGTCTAAAATGTTGATACATGAAGTAAAAATAGATATGGCGGTTTCCTCCACTTAATCATTCATTACATGGGCAAATTGTGTTTCTAAAATCGAATAATATCCTGCACACAAGAGATGGCGTGATTTAAGGTATGAATCAAGGCCAATTGTATCTCGCTATCGCTGGGCGATATAAGGCCGCCAAATAACCAGATTTTTCTGATTCTGATAACCTCAAAATATCGATCCCTGTGGCGGCATCTATTCAACGTATTATAAACTACCTGGTAATCGCTGAGTATTTTTAAGATCACGTGCTATAAAATGCAATATGATTGGAGTGTATCAAACCTACTGTTATTGACATTTATTTTGTCTATTTATTCCATATTATTTTCTACTTAAATTATTCTAATACTACACACATTCAATCGTTTCATATAATGTGTGCTACATACAGTTACTAGAATTAAATTTTGGTCGTCAATGTCATTAAAAACTTTTTCTCTAATTACTTTTCACAGTAATTGTCAAAATTAAATTTAGTTCTCATAATAATGGCACCAATTTCTTATTTTAGTAAAGTAAAAATACTTTCTTTAATTGAAACTCGACTATTTGAGGCTGCGGAAGCAGTACAAATGGGAATTTTCAAAAGCACTGTAAATTCTATAGTAAGACGTTGGAGGGAAAGAGGATCGCTGCAAAGGTTACCTGATTCTAGACGTCCACGCGATTCAACACGTGAAAATGATGATAACCTTTTAGACGTTATTGAAAATAGTCCCTTACTGTCGTAAACGCAGTCAATTTTACAGGTTTTCCAGCATCTGTATATACGGCTCATCGTCGCGTTCGGGAAAGAAATTTAAAGTGCTACTCAGCAGCTAGAAAAGTCAAACTTACTGCCAGGCACAAAGAAATTAGAATGGGTTTTGCTCTAGAACACATTGTTAAAGATCACCGGCCTTATTCATAATCATCACCCTAATAGGGTGTTAGTACGCTACTAGTAAGTAGCTACTAACATCCTACTAAGACGCTATTAATTGACCTTATTCATAAACGCTTATTTAGTGGCTAGTAAGTAGTAGGATGTTAATAGAAAAATGCATATGGCAACAGGGTAATATGAAGAACGATCGTGCGCACTGATGTACAAATTTAAATTTACGGTAATCACGATAGAAAGCAAATATTAAAAGGTTAGAATTTACAATTTCAGATTAACTAAAATCTGCAAAATAAGAAGGTACGATTATATAAATTGTATGTATAGCAGAAAAAGTGTTCATGGATTATGAACAAATACATGTTAGAGCAGAATAGCAAGAAGTTGAGGAAGGTCAAGTTAATGGGGCTCTAAATCCAAAAATGTTCTAGAAATGGCTTAATCCACTGGAAATATATAATTCAATAATAATAGAATTTCTATACAAAATATATGTAGAATGAAATAAAATAAGTTACAAACATGATAATCAATAGGTGGAAGACGTTATAGGTACTACTCATTAAATTATATATATAATTTATTCTTATATTTTGCATTAATAATAATCTATGCTAAGGCAAGGATTTGTGATAGACTTGCAAGGTAAAAAGACTGTACTGATGAGAATTTGGAACAAATTTCAGAATGGAGATATAGAAGGTATTTTGATTAGTGATAATGGATATGCATGTTCAATATATCTGTTAACTCCATCACAAACACTAACGACAAGTCCTGTGTTAAAATATAAGACTCCATATATCAACAAGAAATGTCTTTTAAAAAGCATTTAAAATTATGAAGAATAAATTTGGATGCTTTTTTCATTAATCTGGACACAACAAGGGCATCAATAGTAGCAATATCCTTTATAAATATTGTAAAAGGAAAAATTGCAAACAGAGGAATCTTCACATTAAAAAAATATCTCCTCACTTTCATTAAATTTGTATGGAATTAGATTGATAATGTGGATAATGATTTAAAATGATTATTAATGATAATGTTAGCAATATTTTTAAGCATTAGATTAGCATATAATGAGGCATTTTAATTAAAAGCACCTATTATCATAAGTATGTTTTATTTAAAATAAAGTCTAAATATAAAAATATCTTTATACACTCATTCCTTCCTTTTTCTCTTTTAACAATTTCATTTTCATAGCATGATATTGAATTTCATTTTGTATGTTCATATGGCGGATCTTTTTCAACTGTAAATGTTTCCATTTCAATGTATTTAATTAAAAAGTTATAATCCTGGATCTAAAAGAAGTGTATGTAATGTGTTTATTTTTATTCGCACCAATTTGTTTTTTTAGGTTAGTTTTAACGGCGAGCTGTAACTTTAAACATACCCCTACACGCTACTAACAATTTAGTTGGCTACTACGCTTAGTACGCTATTAAATACGATTATGAATACGACTTTTTTTAGTAGCGTGTTAGTTGGATCTTAGTAGCCACTAACTTTCATTATGAATAGGGCTGCACATTTTTTGGGAACATGTCATTTTTAGCGATGAAAAAAACGTTCAATTCGTCTAAATCTGGACAACTGAGGGTTTATAGACCAAGGAACCAAAGATATAACGTCAAATACATTAATAGATTTGAAAATAATCGTAAGTTCTCAGTAAATATGTGGGGTGCCCGGTAATATTACTCCACGTGGAAGAACGCCTTAAGTCCAGTATATATACAGACTTTAGAAAGCATGATGTTACCTTCAGTGCGACAAGTGTTTCCAGAAAACAAATTTACATTCCAGCAAGAGAACTGTCCAATTCACACATCGCGTCAATTAAAAGAATGGTTTCGAGATCATGAAGTAAATGTACTTGACTGGCCGAGTTTAAGCCCCGATACAAACCCAATAGAGAATATGTGGGGAAGATTGCCGCAATACATGACGCCTGGAATAATCGAGAAATTTGTGTTTGTCCATGCATAATCGTTTAAACAAAATAATTGAAAGTGTTGTTTCGTGTGGAGTATAATGAATTTTCAATTTAGACTGTAGATGATTACTCCAGGGACTAGTTCTATGTTTTGTATTGTTGAATCGAAGGACCCGATGTGTGTTAAATGAAACACATGCAATATCATGTAAAATATAATAACTAATGTTATTATATTTATGAATAAACATCTTCAAGTTTAATAATGATTAAATACAGAAATCAGATAAAAATGTATGTTTTTAAATAGTTAATTGATGAGGCTGATACATGTTGAAACTTCATATTTAACTGAATAAATAAAATACGTAAACTTGGTTTCAAAAATTATTTAATAATATCACTACAATATCGTTTCGCCAAACTTAGGCTTCATCAGGTGATGAGTAACTGAATATACAAAATTATTACAACATAATATATAGTGTCACAAAAGCATAGGATATGAGTGGGGGTATTTTATAAACCATAGCATTGTAACGGGGAATAATGAAACTGAGTCTGATCGTTTAAAGCACGATCTAATTTACTGTACGAATTCAATAGACATTTCAAAGTTTTACATATAAAAGACAAAGGACAGAAACTTAATTTATTAGAAACCTTAGAAATTAATAGATACAGTAAATTTTAAACGATCAGACTCAGTTTAATTATTCCCCGTTGTTACAATGCTATAGTTTATAAAATACCCCCACTCACATCCCATGCTTTTGTGACACTATATATTATGTTGTAATAATTTTGTATATTCAGTTACTCATCACCTGATGAAGCCAAAGGTTGGCAAAACGATATTGTAGTGATATTATTAAATAATTTTTGAAACCAAGTTTACGTATTTTATTTATTCAGTTATGTATGTTTTTACTTATTTGGCATTGACAACTTTCTCAAATTGTTTTGTTGCCACGTTAACGGTTGCTAAATGAAAAAATACATTACAGTGCTTGTAGAAGCGAGGTTATACACTGAACAATTAAACTTGAATAAACATCTTCAGAAGGTAATGGAGAAATGACGAGATATTAAGTTCCTTTATAGTTTTTTTTAATTGTTCGTGCCATTTTTGTTGTATTTTAAACTTTAAATAAACATCATGTTACCTATATTTTATGTTCAATTCCTTGATCTGCTGTACATTTAAAAGAATGACATTATTGACAACGTCAGGTAGGTATTTGACGTCATTGATTGTAAGGTTATAATCTAACAAACCTACTTACAATAGAACATTTTCGATTTTGCCAGAAAAGGACACTGACGACCAAAATTTAATGCTAGTAACTGTATTTACTATAACACATTTTGGAAGTTACGTCGAGTACCAATAGAAAACAATATATCCTCACTGAAAAAACCTGACTTGTTCGGGGTCATTTGGTTCTTACCAAAATAGTTTGCGCTAAAAGACAAGTAATTCGCAAGGTACTTCGGAAAATGAGAATTGATTATTCAAAATGTAGTATACGGAAAAATTTTGGTAAAGAGCTATAATTTTTTGCATTTTTAGGTTAAGTTTGTATGTTAATATTTGTAGATGTATAAAATTCTAATGGAAAAATTGCCGGGCTGAAGTGAAGCACATGAAGCAAACGTTATCTGGTCACTAATATTAACAATAAGTCTGAATATGTGAACTCCAAGGTATTTGAGGGCTGATTTAATTGAGAAAGAATAGGTAGGGAGACGACGTCACGTGATCAAACCGGGTACAGGTACGTCATATTGATAACACACTTACGTCAAACAGAGAGTGTTAGTAAAAAGTGGAGTGTTTGTTGAGTGCATCGTGTATTAGAGTTATATAATAAGTTAAATATTAAAAGACATTATGGTTTCTTGTGCTCTACGTAGCTGCAACAGCAGAGACGGCGTTGATAAGAAGAATTCGTCTGAAATAACATTTTGTAGGTTAGTGTAAACATGACAGATGTGGTATGACAGATTATATATATAGATATATTTTGAGTAGTCCGGACTGGGTGAGGCAGCCATATTTGTGCCACACTTAGCCCCGCCCAATCCTCCCGTTTTGAGAACACAGCAAAGATGTTTTTCAACGTCTCCATAGTATTTATCCGCAATGGTTGATTTAGTACATTTTTAAAAAGAATACAAGTGGGCTCATTATGAATATTTCAACATTGTCAATTTTTGTTCTGTAATTAGACTTGCACCTCTTGGATAAATAAAGATGCTATAGTAATTATGAAAATGCTGTAATTATTACAATTAATGCACCTTGTTATCATCGTAAAATTGAGAAATGCCAACAAGAAATTAGTGTTGTAAAGCAAATTTTAGTCCGTCTTGAAATGTGCGCATAGAAATACTAACAGATTTGGTATAGACAGTACCAAAGAATGCGTCACTGTAACTAACTAAATTAGCAAATTGTAATAGTGCCAAAATGGAAAAAAATACATCAAATATGTACCGAAATGCACAGAAAATACAATTCAGTGAATATTACCTTTTAACCTGTTGTGTCATTTGGAAACATTCTATATTTCTTTTAATAAATGTACCTACATGCATGTATATCAGTTCTAATATTTGAGTATACTGTACAACAAAGTTATTTTGTCTTAACAAGATCATTTAATTCCGAATCTGTAGAAGAAATGTTTCCACACGTAAGGTGTAAAGAATGCCCAAACGATACTAACTACCAGTGCCAGAGTGGATGTATATTTTATGACGCAAATATTGCGATGTGGAAGAGTAAAAGCTTCAAAATCTTCCAATATAGTTGAAAGCGTCAATTACGTTAAGTATCACAACATTTTTTAAAATCCAAGAAGTCATATACAAAACACTTTGCAACGTAATTAAACCCCAATTAGTGTTACCTTTTGAATTGTAATAAAAAGATAAAAATGCAAATAAAATTATTATTCTTGAAATTACCCAACAACTTATTTCAGGAACACTTTCTTAATTTTATTTCGTTCTACTTCATTCTTTCGAAATTATTAATATTAAATTTTTAAAGTGTTATTTAAGAGTTTATTTCAATAAAAATTCATAAACCATTTCTTCTGAGTACTACTAGATGGCGTTAATTAAGAATCAATATTTTTAGGTTACCAGAATCAAATTCATCAGTGTAAATCGAAGTTATGTGACGGCCTTATATCGCGCAGAGTTAGCGAGATCCTGTTGGCCTTGTATGAATTAAGTTTCAACATGCATACTGCAAAACTAATACAATAATCAAACTGTACAGTTTTAACTAAATTAAAATATTGTAATTTATTTTATTCTGACAAATTCTGAATTTAAACTTATTTTAGTATTTCTAATTAGATAGACATATTTAACAATTTACATTCAATGAAAACAACATAAAAAGGCAGAAAATTTAATGTGATTGATATTTTTAAAACAAAAATACAATTATTTAGGTATCATTCATATACATTTATATTAGTAAGGAATAAGTGTACTACATGATAGTTTACTCTTTTCTCAGCCAATATGTCTTTAAACAAATCTGAAGTGTGCATTGGAAAATATATGTGGGTTTAAATTCAATATACTGTTAGGAAAACTGATGTTAAAAGCTTGCAAAGTTCTGATAAAAAATAAACACAAATTTTCTTTAGTTAGTAACTTACTGGAAATGAACATATTACTTTTTCCTACAAAAAATAGGCATAACAATCTAATATTGCATGTTTAACATTACAGAATGAAAACACTTCATTTTAGCAACATCAAAATATTAAACATTTTCTGTAGATTTCATGGCATAGCACAAACATGCAATTTTGTTACCAGATATAATAATTTATATTTAATAATAATCTATTTGACTTCCATAATGGGACATCATTATATTAACAATTGGGTAAATAAAGTACTCAATTAAAATAAATAATTAAATACATTTAATGCAAGTACCACCACATGTAAAATGCAATATAAATCTTTAATATAAGTTATAGAATATTTAAACTTAAGTCAAAACAAAATTGAGTTTTACTAAATGTATAAGAAAATAAATTGCTCACCTGAAGAAATTGGTTTGAAGTCTGCTCCAACAACAGGAGCACCAGGTGATGAAGTAGGCACGGCACTGGGAAACAGAGGCTTCGCTGCACCACTTTGTTGCTGCATCATAGCCATAGGTGGTGGCATCATGGGCATTCTATGTAAAAGTATTTTAAAAATAAAACTAAAACAAACATTTAACATACCCATGATGCATGAAAGGTGGTCCCATTGGACCCATCTGCATCATATGTCCCATAGGTATACCAGGAGGCATTCCCATTGGAGGTGGCATCATACCGGGAACCATGCCTTGCACTGGAACGCCAGGTGCTGTGCCAAGTAGTCCTTCAGGTTTTGGTTTCTTCATTGCAGGTTCATCATCGTCATCGTCTGAATCACCTCTTGTACCCACTTTTTGACGCTCATGTTCTTTTAAATCTCCGGATGGAATACCTATAAATAAAATAAGTAATTATGTCTTGCATTTATAACAATATATTATTAATAAATTTGGCAATACCATTTTATTACATAATTTATCAGTAGTAATTGATTCTAAAAAAACATTAAAATATATACAAACTTATACATGTATACAAACCTTCCATTCCATATATTTCTATTTCTATATTTGACCTATTCGGTAAGGAATTTGGTACTTTATCTATTGCTTCTTTGTGCACTTGCATACAATGTATTGATAAACCAGGTCCTGTGTACAGTTTTTTGTGGCAAATGTGACACTTAAAATGTTTTGCTTTCTGATGCTGTATTAGTATCTTCTCGTCCTCAAATTCCCTATTGCAATACCTAAATCTGGTTAAGGAAAACAGAGACTAAAAATAAATCGATCAACACGTTAAATATAGCATACTGCGGTAAAGTTAGAAAGAGGTGGAGAATTTTTCGTTTAGTACGCATATAATATAGATATAGTGAAGGATACCAACACCATGGTTTCGACTGCTTCTTCTTTTTACGGCCCATTATCTTAAACAATTAACTATGTACAAAATCACAGATAAACTAACGTTTATACAAAAAGTAACGATATAGTTTGGACGTATTTTATCACGAATATCTACTCATTTGCGATGTACGGCACACTGTCATGGCGTTTATCGATAAAACAGGACAAGTCGGTACGGTAGGTAACTGTTAATATCGTGAAGGTGATTCAAATACTCTAATAAAATATATACAAGGCGCACAGAAGGCGTAATAAGTCCATTTGCGTTGTGTTGCATTTCATTTATCAGTTGATAAGTTGTATTCGTCAATTACGTATTATTTCACGTTCTTAACTTATTTAAAATTACATATCTGTAACAAACATGTACATGTTTTACTTACATTTAAAAAGTAAATATAAATTTACATACCTATTGCAACCTATTTTTTAAATTTGTATTTCATTTCAGAGGCTTTTTTTTAAAGTAAATTTTAATCCATATGCAGATTTACATACTGTTTACAATAAGTAATCGAGTAAAACCATATTAATAAGGAATATATAATTGTTTTGAAAAATACTCTTCCAGAATTTCAAGGTACGTAATTAATCCTTGATATAAATGAATAGGATCAATTTTAAAATGATAACTATTATATTATAATATATCCATTACGTACATACTTATATGGATTTGTTTTATTTATCATCTGCACATATGTGGTATAATCCGGGGAATACTTATTTGTGTGTTTCATTAGTAAAAAATTGACGAGAACGTATAGTTTACTTTATACGTGTTGATCCAAAATATACCGACAATTAAACTTTTGGAGGTTATAGATAACACAGGAACAGGATATCCAATTTTTATGAATATACCGATATCTGAACATTTAACAAGCAATTTAAATTGTTTGGAGGCCTAATACATATAAATTAAAAAACGAGGTTGTCATACGCAAATAACGGTATACCTACCTGTAAAACTTAATTCACATTACAATGCTGTGTATAAGATATAATAAGTATTGAAAAATAAATGTTTTAATAATTTAGCAAAAAAATTATCTTTAGCCACCACACGACTTTCTTATACGTGTATGCGTTTCAAATTAAACAAAAGTTGTTCTAAATTAAGATTTAAATACTTTTATCTTCTGAAAAAATAAACAAAATCCTACTGTACTACTTCTATTCTTTTAATAAATCTCTATAGGGTGCATACTTTGCGATATATTCGAAAGAAAGTGCTACTCGCTAAGAGTAAAAGTTACTTCCGGTCCGAATTTTGAAATTTCTTTTATACAAAAATTGTTCCAAATGTAGCTCTAAATACATTTGTACTCTTGATAAATATATATAGAATGCATAATTTACGAGATATTTGCAAAAATCGCTATTCGATAAGATTAAAGGTGTTACTTCCGGTCCGTATTTTGAAATTTTTTTTATACAAAAGATATTGAAATTTAAGTTCTAAATACTTTTATACTCATACTCATAATGTATCCGTCTAAAAAGCATGACTTTCGAAATATTTGCAAAAAAACTGATATTCGATAAAAGACCTACTTCCGGTAGCAATTTCAAAAAACTTTTTTAAAAACATTCTTTTCAGATTTAATTTTTAGTACATTTCAATTCTTTATAAATTTGCTTTAACTTAGCAGTTGACGAAATATTGGCAAAATTCGCTTTTTTCTCTGAAGTAAACTATTACCTCCGGTCTACAGATCTCAAGAGGGAGATTATACTCGTAAATACAATAGAGGAGAGAGAGGGAGAGAGAGAGAGAGAGATTTTTTTAAACCTACTTCATGGGTATCAGGGGATTTCAAAACGTAGACATCTGCAAAAATCTGGAGGTCGAAAATAAGAAAGTAAAAGTGATAACAAGTAAAAATTGAAATAAATTCAAATTGAGTTCAAAACAGTTTTATTTAATTCACAACAATTGTTTCACCCTACTAGGGCTTCATCAGGTGATGAATATTATAATACAAAATATTTGTAGACGTTCTTATTTATGTCTTTTCCTAAATGAAGAGGGGGGAGTTTGTGACATTAGGTTAAGAGCAGGAGTAACTTATATCTTTATGGTAATATTTAATATATATATATACATAACAATATGATTAATAATATTAAAAATTTTTGAAAACTGATTGTTTACTGTTATTATAAAATTAAACAATTTATAAATATATGTATATATAACTATAAGAATTATTAAGTTGATTTTAAATATTTAAATTTAACAACGGTGAATTATTCACTTATCTGTCATTATTTCATTATGATATGAGTACTTCAGTATTCATTTATTTATTCTATCTAAATGTTAATATTTATTGTCATATGTATGTGAGAGATACTACCTACAGTCGAAAGCAAAAAAAAGTAGACAAGAAATCTCGTACTTTGTAAACCTGGCTTTATTTACTTGTCATTAGTGTCAAGTCATTATTCTATGCAAATCAAATAATTATCAAAACGTCTTCTATCTGATTAATACAAATCAAAATAATAATTAAAAAACATCATGAAGAAATATATGCTTTAATATCTGCTTATAGATCAGTTTTTGTTTAAAACTTCTTGCAATCAATTATATATTATATAAAGGTTGGTACAAATATTTTGATTTACATTCTTCCATGCTGTGTGAACTATTTCTACCAGTTCTTGTCTATTTTAAGGTCTTCGATTTAATTTCTTTATTTCTTTGATCATCAGACACATTTTCGATAATATTTAAATCAGGACTTCTTGGCGAAAAATCCAACACGTTGATGTTATTTTCTCTGAACCATGTTTTCACTCTGTCCGATGGATGGGGCAGTTATCCTGTTGAATTATAAAATTGCGATTTGGAAAAAATAGCTCCACTGAACGCAACATCACATTACATACTTAGAATGTTGATATAAGCCTCTGAATTTAAGTTTCCTTCTATTTCCCATATTATTTCCATTCCACAATTTCACGTATTTTGAAACCGTTACTCAAATCTGCAATAACACTGACTTTATTATCTTCATTTATGGAAGGCATTTTGATAATACTTTAATATCAACTGTAAGGTTGTCAATTTTGATAGATAACCAAATTTTGACAAATAACTTTAAAGTCGCTATCACACTAATCATTTTGAGAAAGTTTATAACAGAAACCTGTGATTTTGTCTACTTTTTTTTTGCTTTCGACTGTATATAACGCATACGAGAATATACAAAGGTTCTAAACATTATATATTTTATATATCAAACATTGACAATTTTTGGAACATTTTGAAGCTGATCTGAAATAGTTGATAACTGATTTTTATATTATTTTTGATGCTTATTTAAAAAAAAATTCCACGTAAGGCTTTTTCACAAAACAATTGATTATTTTGCAAAAAATAACTAAAGTTATGTAACCTTGTTGCGTTGCAACTGCTAAAGTCAACCTTTATCAATAGCAGCAAAATCTCTAAAGATGACCCATACGAATAAACTTATACTCGGTTTTTTTACACACAATAGCATATTTATAAACAACAAAAATGTTAGTATAAGAAAATCGAAACGCGTAAAACCAATACCATATTTGAATTCTGCGTACAAGTGTACCTACCTTCAAAATGTCACAACATTATTATAATGTCTTCTATATGTGATAAACTAGGTGATAGAATTCATATTGTTAATTTTTTGTTTTCCCCTGTAACGCAACCAGCGCTCAATTGGTTTAGAATTAGAATCAGTGTCTAAAAAAAAAGTAAATCCCGACTTCTCGCATATTTTTCACCTTTCTTTATCTATTACAGTTTACGAGATGCCATTGGACATTATCTGAGACAGACTGTATAAATATGGGAACTACATATAAACCAACGAGGATATTACTCTCTTAATTCAAAAATATTATCGTTTATAAATATATCGGTATATATTTATTATGATAAGATAAATTCGTACTCGCCCTGATTAGATATTTCACAATAGATCTAAGTAGGTATGTATATTTCCCAGTAATAAAAAAAAAAGTTATTTGTGCTTAATAGATAATACGGTATTTTACTGTTCTATATACTGTTAATTCAGGAATTACGATGGGTTTACATCAGAGCACAGATTCAGTTAGGACAATTGATTCAGCTCTAGTTCAACAGCATATTTGGAAAATGGAATCGTTAAAGGCAGAGATGAGTGCTTTGTCGAAAGAAAATGATTTTCTTAGAAGAAGAATTAACGACCTTACAGAATACTCGAGTATTTTAGAGGACGAATTGAAGAAGGAGAAAACCATATCCTCAGAGAAAGACCAGGACATTGACAAGTACACAGAATTGTACCGTAAGTTCCAAAAAGAAAATGAATCATTAGTTCAGCAAAATAACAAACTTTTATTTGAAATATTTAGTTTGAACAACCAAAGCAGTAATGTTACAATATTAGGCCAACTAGGACTATCATCTGGGCAAAATCAACGCGCTAACATCTACAATGACAAGACCAAAACAACGATATCTCTGCTAAGACTTCACAGTCAATTGGAAAATCTAATATATGAAGTGGATACAACAAAGAATAATTTGCTTAAGGAAATAAATATGCAGAAATCCAGTTTAAACGATGCTGGATTAAACGACTTGATTCAAGAACATGACCGATATAATCAAAAACTGATACAACAAGGAATCTTCGTTGGAGAGAAAAATTTACAACAGATGGAGCAAAACTACAGGTACCTTTGCTTGAAAAATAATGAGAAGAAAATAGAAGTTATGAAAGAGATACGCAAAATCGAGAATATCCTGAGCACATTTTCTGAACAACTAAACAATAACACGGCCGAAATCATTACGAGAATTGAACCTGTCTTACAAAAACATGAACATACATACTCGATGGAATTGAAAGGAATAAGCTTCGTGGATGATTACGAGAATGAGAAGATGATGTACGAAGATCTGACGACAAAGCTTTCGAATGAGCTTACTTATTTTCGTAAGATTTTACCTAACGTTTCGGATGATGTAATGAAGCATAAATCGGAGGCCAGTGGCGTACGAGTAACTGATCATTTTCATGATCACAGTGATAGCAAGAATGCTTCTAAAGGATGGTCCTTCGATGTTTTTGATGTGAAAAAATCTTAAAGTGTAAATGAGTAAAATACAAGTTTCTGAACTCATTCGAAGATTAAAACAAAGTGAGTAAAATGAATCTTTATTATAGTCATGTCAGTGTACTCTTTCCAAGCTATACAAAATGTTTTGTTAAACTTTCAAAATTGTGGTGTAAATGATGGATTTAGTACATATATGGACTTATCAAATTAATGTGTATTTTTCTACGTTTATTTACTATATCTTTAATATATCACTATATTATTATAAGACACCTTGCTAAAGCTTATTTTATATTTCATTTTACAACTACTATGAATTTGTATGTGACAATATTAAAAGAGACATTGTACGAAATGTAAAATACCTCTTATGTAGTGTTAAGATTCCAATTTTTGTAAATGTTAAAATAAAACGCAATACTGATTAAGAACTTATTATTTTATTTCTCAATCAAGGTGATGATGTCCTTTTATAGAACATGCGAGCCACTGTATTGTCTTTGTCTAAGTTTTTATAATCATGGAAAAGGTAGCTATAAATCGGTTAGTCGCAACCGCCAAGCATTATATTTTCAAATAATTTGATAAATATACCCAGGAAAAGTTATAAATATATATTTACATTTACTACCATCATGAAGATGTCGTCATCTACAAAACAAACTCTGCAGTCTATAACTTGGTTCAAAATAAGAAGAACTGATTCAAATATCGTATAAATACAGTTTGTAATGGCATGTAAGCGGATAGGAATTTGATTGTTTACTCTAATACGTGTTATTATGTCAATAAAATAGTTATATAAGTATGAATTTCTGGATTAATATCGAAAAATTTACTCAAACTTAGGATTAAATGCCATATTTTACATAACCTATTCTGGTAAACTCGAACTTAAAATACTAGCTAATGGAGAAAATGCCCAGAAGGGGGCAGAGAAAAGGTGAATATTGTCACGGTGGCCTTTAATAAGACGTACTGCGAAGGAAGTGATCCTCCTATCGGAAGATCACTTATGAATTGTATCATTCCGTTCGGCATGTGCTTTTTTATTACCTCGGTAACGCCGAGTCCGTCAATACCTTGCAGAATTTGCACATTCTGTCCGTTCGATCAACTTCCGTTGAAATCATCGAACGGACAGACAGGATGTCCTTTAGACACTATCGACTCAGTGCTAGATCAATCAGGATTCAGGTTAGCGCTGCAATAATTCTAGTACTATACAGAGTGTTGATTCGCGACAATATACTTAAGCACAAAGGCCCCAATTATGAAACAGAAGTGGACAAGCACGAAAAAAAGTGTACAAGCACGAAATGGTGTGCACAAGTGTTATTTTCATTACCACATTAAGAAGTGAATTTAATTGCTGAATTGTGCTAGCCTCATAACTATAGACCGGACACATGAGGCCAATGACTCATCGTCCATGGGCGCACTATTGAAATGTATTTTTAAAGAGGTTTTAATTTTATTTATATAATTGGATAACGAATGGGTGAAGATCTATAAAATACAAAATACGTTATTATTTTATTTACTAGCTATACTTTCTCAAGGTTCTCTTCTGTAAGATTTGTTCATTTTGAATGAAGTACATCCATGTAGAAAACGTCCTTTCTATACCGGGACTGGTCATAGGTGCATACTGGAAGTATCCTTTTATTTCGGCGTATTTAGCAGTTAGATTTTGTGTCAGTGTCCCGATACACAATTGCCGCAACGTTATTAAATCTGGATTTCTATTAAAAACCGTCTAATTTTTTCCGAAAGCCACATCCGAAGTCACTTGAAATAATTTTGAAATTATTAATAGCCACATCTAATGTGGTTAATCCATCTTTTAATTTGAGATTTCGATTTTCAAAGTATGTGATGAGTTTAGGCAAATTTCCAAAGTGTTCCTGAAAAAATAACAACTGATTTTTTAAATTTCGGATTTGTGTTAGTTCCTTGCACCCAGAAATACTTCCATCATCGTCATTTAATCACGTAACGAAATTTTGTAAACTATCGAAATTCTCTGCATAAAAACTAGTAGCTTCCAACCATGTTCCCAATCTAGTAAAGAGCTACTTTCGATGGTGCTTTTCTGAAAACTTTTTTAAAAGCGGATACAAGTCTATCAACTTCCGGATTGGTATCTCTGATATATTCACAGATTCTGTGGAGAGCATGTGCTACACAAGTAATATGCAGCATATATGGATATGTTTCCTTTAATAGTCTGTCTGTTTTTAACATATATGCGGCACTGTCACTAACAAATAATAGTATATTACATACCAAGGTTGAGAAGATGACTATTATTGCCCGAGTGGCGAGATTAAATTCCGAGGCGCGCAGCGCCGAGGAATTTAAGCCACAAGGGCAATAATAGTCTTCTCAACCGTAGTATGTATACTATTTTTTGTACCAGTAGTCTAATTGGATCTTGAAACCTTAATAATTATGAATAAATTTACTCATACATGTAAGAATTCCCTTGTAATAAAACTTCAAATAAACAAATAAGTAGGCTATATTTTGATGTTGACAAATAAGTTTTGACATAAATGCTGAAAGTAAAAGTCAAGTAGGTATTTATTATTTATTTACTTATTAGATTATTTTTCATTCCATTTATAATATCTGAAGAGTTTAGATTACACCACTTGCAATGCGCGAGATTGCAGACCAGGCAGTTGAGAACTTGCTTCCGCATATATCTAAACACTTATACATAAAAACATATACAGAATTTAAAAAATCGTGTAATTCCAAAAATACAGTAGTAACTTCTCAAAACGTACTTCCATTAAACACACAACATTAAAAAGTCTCGACTTTATGGACCCATTATTCAATATTGAAAGATACACTTAACTTAACAGAGAATATTAACATATTAAAATATTCTAAATTAGTTGCCTTTTTAAAAAGATAAAATGAAAATTATAAGCCCAAAAGGTCATTAGTATTTACTAGAGGAAATTATAAAATTCCTTACTGAGGCACCCGATACATGTTACATTGCAACTAAGGTAGTATGTTTATATATTAATACTTCAAAATTATTGACAATTTATAACCCTGTAGACTGCTCTTGTAATTGGTGTTGCTGGTGCATGTCGAAGTGATGAGCTGTGTAATTTATTAATTTCTGATGTCATCATGAAAGCGATTTAATTATTATTCACATCTGCAATAGCAAAAATGGTTCGTCTCTAAAGTTTGTAATAATGGAGCCACTTTGGATCAAAATAATTAAAAACTATTTAAAAATTAGACCAATTCCAGATATAGCAAAATTCTTTATTAGTGTACGTAATGGTAAATGTACTAGATAAAACATTGGACATAACACAATAGGACAGATGCCAAAAGAAATTGCCCTTCCGTAGAACCTAGGCTACACTTTTAGCTGTCAATGGTGGTAATATTCTTCAGTTGAAACAACATGGTACATGGTGGTTGGAAATCTAGTGTAGCTGAAAGTTATATCGAAGATTCCCTAGAAATAAAAAAAAATATAGCATATATGTTACAAGGTCTACCTACATCTACTTACACACACACCTGAAATAAATACAGGAATTTTCGATATGAACCAAATTCCATCAACATCAGCAGTACAATCAGGCTCTATTTCAACTGAAGATATCGTAAATACTTACGGAATTAACACAATTAACAATACTGTCATTAATGTGCCTACAGCTCTGAATCAGAATTGAACCATCAATAAATTTGACATGCCATAATTGCACTATCAATTTTTATAATAGTAGTTTATACAACGAGTCAATAATGACAGTTATTATTCCCGAGAGCTGAATTTACTCCCGAGCCGCGTAAGCGGCGAGGGAGTAACTCAGCTCGAGGGAATAATAGTCATTATTGCGAGTTAGTATACACTACTTTATCGACGACTAACTGAAAATTACTAAAAAAAATCAAAATAAGTAAACGAAAATGTCAGATTACTATATCAATATGACGTTTGATGGTTAGGCAGTCAGTAAAATGGCCGGACTTGTCTATCGTTACTATGACAACGTTAGGAACGTTATGTTCTTATTGGCGGAATGCAGTGAATAATGGTAACGTTATGGCCCATTATATGTTCTTATTGGCGGAATGCAGTGAATAATGGTAACGTTATGGCCCATTATTCACTGGTCGCATTTCATTATTCCCTACGGGTATTATGAGTGTTATTATTAGCCAATATTGATTAATATAATACATACTTTATTGTTTAGTCGTCGATAAATAAATTAAAATTCTTTACATCTGTAATAGTTACGTGTTATATTGTTTCCATATTATGTTGTTACATAACCTTAAAATACAGTTATATGTAAAGAAAGTAAAATATCTTTACATCTATAATAGTTACCTGTTAGGATATTTGTTTCCAATTATACTTCTGTCATACATATTTTGCTATTGTTAAAATACTGTTAGTTATTTTACCTTAGAGGTCGAGCATTTATAAGTTTTAGAGTACGATTTGTGGTATAAATCTAAATAAAAATAAACTGCAATGAATTTGACGGTTGACAACTTGACATACATACATACTACTGCGATTGCATGGTTGCGGCATTCCCTTTATTTGTTTTCATTATTTCCCTAGGTCAATAATAGACTCATTATTTACCTGTTATTAGTTCCAAGTCGAGAAATGACTTTTCGTGGCGCTTTGTTATGTGTAAAAATGCTATGATTTTTTACTACTGGTACAAAAAAGTATTTTTCCCTGTACCTGTCGTCCGAATGAAGCATTTTGTGCAAATTCTCGTCAATGGTTTTATCAACAGTTTCCGCAACAACTGTTTCTATAACTTTAGATGCTATATTACATATGCGTTATATGGAATAGTTAGATGTAGTACACCAGCTATAACATTTACCACATAGCGTCCTAATATATCGACAGATTTGTCGGCACCTATCCATAGGTACTGATTTGAAAGATGTCTTAAAATGCATTCTTGATGCAACATGATATTTGCGTAAGGAGGATTCATCAGGAAGATTTCGACCAGTATATTTTTGGAGAAATGTTTTCAAAGTGTGATTGTTAAGTTTATATAATGGAGTAGAGGTGGGTCGTTCGCGGACGAACCGGTTCAGTGAACCAAATCCCAGCAGGGAACCGAGGGAGCCGGTTCACTAAATTTCAATGAACCGGATCTCGGCTCACTTGGGTCGTTGCTTAATTTGTATACAACAATCTGATAATTTGTCAAATTTGTGTGCATTATAGCTTCAAATAGATTGTTTGTCAAACATTTTGTATAATTGGTGTGCGTGCAGCCTAAATAATCCCGGTTCCGGGACCCGGCTCACAATGAGGAGCTGAACCGAGTGAGCCGGGTCAATGAAATGAACCGTTTTGCCCACCTCTATAATGGAGTATTAGCCGCCATTAAAGTTTCACAGAGTTCTTCGTTAAAATTGTCAGCTTCCAACGGGTCCAATTTCTGTGTATGTTTTATCGATGCTATGTGACGTACGTGCAATTTTTTGGCATTATGTAACGATATTTCACAGACAATGAACATACAATCAGTATAACCCTTAATCCAACTCACCATTGTTTCGCGATGCCATTCTCAAAGTTCTTCCATATCATAGTAACATAAACAATGTTCTAGATCTAAATAAATGACAACTAAAAATGTATGCGTATGTTATTGAAACTTAACGAACTCCAGTGCACACTTACGTCAAGATAATTCGGAGAAGTAGATTCAATGAAACGGTATTAAACTGGAACTATTACAAAAATTACGGAGTATGTAATTAACAGTCCAAGCAATAAAAAAACGAAACTAACATAAGTATGAATATGTATATACATATATAACTTTATTTATCTTACAAAATATAAGGTTTTAAAAACTCGTCACCCTTCTACCTACGCCGATGAAGAAAGAAATTTAAGAGTAAAATTTTGCGTGTCTTTGACTTGCAGAACAGTTCTATCACTTTTTCATTAAAATTTCGGAAATCATTTATAAATTCAATTAAAAACCGGTGCTGCTTCGATGTGATCTCTGAGCGATTTATCTAATTCTGCCGTAAAATTTATCAATTCCCGAAAAATGCCCTTGGTATTCGACGTTTGCCGTTCATCATGACCCCGAAGTGCCAGTTCAAACGCGCCACAAAATCTAATGCAATTTATTATTAAATTTAACACATGCCTATTTTTTGTTACCTGTTCATTGTGTTGTTGAACTGCTTTTCTATATGATGATCTAAAACATTCTGAATGTTATTTTTTCCTAACATTCTTAGACTAAATATATTTTTCAAATGCCCTTCGGAATTTTCATGTTTCGTAATTTTAGCACTAAGATCAATTAAGTCTTTTATTCCGTTCTTTGACCAAGACGGTTCACCACCAAACAAAAGACACGGAAAACAAAACAAAGTATTTTTAATTTCACACCCACAAATCCAGTCATTTTTATGATAAATATTCATTTTGAATTTTCTTATAACGTCTTTACCTTTAACAGATTGTTTATTTTCTAAACATAATTGAGGCATCGGCCGTTTAAAATTTTTTATTGCGATTTTTTCATCATACGTTAACCGCGAAAACATGTTATTTCTGTATCGCAGACACGAAATACATCTTACAACAGCGTTGAGCAGACGGAAATCTTGCTCACATGCTATGTATTATACGATATGGAACTAGAACAAAATACAGTTCTCCCCACCTTCAATGTAATGTTTAATGGCTTAACGCAGCAACAGTAGCGCTTTGCTCATGGGTATGTTTCTCTCGGTGGAAGGGGTCTTTACATTCGTGCGCTGTTAGTCGTCATTATATCTGTGACGATGATCGGTGCATGTAGGTTGTTTCGCGTGCCGTACACGCTACGTTCCTGTTCAATAACTATGAATACTTTCACAGTTAGTCGCCGCTTGGTTTGTTTTGTTTCAAAATTCCAGGGGGTGCAATTGCTCACTTGCTCTCATTAAAGAGCCGCCACTGGTTTAACATAATACTGTTTAAAAATGGCAAATATCTATTGATCTAATGGTTGAATAATAGAATAATGATTATTACATCGGTTGAAAAAAAGAACTTTACATTTGTACGTTCTTGTTGGTAATAAAACCCCCTAGAATAGTATTCCCTTATCTGTGAATATAGTTACAAGCAATGTAGTTTTATGGTAAATAAAGAATGTTAACACAGCCTCAAATTTGTTATTACTTTTATTAATAAGTACCTACTGCAGTAATTAGTATCTGCTCTTCAGTTCTAAATATGTATAACCAACCTAGTCAATAAATAACAAAATTTTGAAATGGAGACCTGTTTTCATACGTTTTTCCACTTTTATCTACATAAAAAATCTCATACAAGATGAATCGCATAATTTCAAAATCCCATGAAGAAATCCTCATACAAAGGCTTAGAAGTACTTATGTCAGGCCAAATTCCCCTGCGCAATTCATAAATCAGTAATGTACAGACGTAGGATTTGAAAATCTATTGATAAGTATAAATAAGTCGGGCCTGATAAGGTAGCTCTACTATTTAAATAAATTCATAACCATATCAGATCATTTCTGTACGTAGAATATTATCAACAGGTCTTTTATTAAAACGATAAATTGTGTATTTCATATTGTTGTGTTGTTATCAACATCGTTAAGTTATAATGGGTGCTGCAGGAAGTTCATACACAAAAGGCACAACGATAACGATAGATAGTGCGCTAGTGGAAACGCATTTGGAGGAGATGGCAAAATTGAAATCGGATTTGAAAAAAGCAACAGAAGAAAATCGTGTGTTGAAGCAAAACCTGGAAGAGAGTGAAGTGGATAAAAATGCTCTACAAATGAAGCTAAATGAAGACATACAAAAACTGACGAAAAATATCGTTGAGTGTGAATTCACGGGGCAATTGTTGGAGGACAGTGTTAGATCTCTTACAATACAAAACGGATCTCTTATAATACAAAACCAATCACTCAAGAAACGAGACGAAAATGTCCAAAAACTACTAAAACAGTCTGAATCAAATGGAAACACGATGCGCCAAAAATTGGACCAGCTTTCACAAGAATTGCTCGTTACCAAAAGTGAATATGCAGAGAATAACAAAATGTGGAATACAAAATATGATAAGTTGAATAATCGACATTCGAAAGTACACTCGGAATTTCAACCGTATAAATCAAATAAGATTGCTGTTCAATTGGTGGAATTACAGCAGCAGTTGCAAAAACTATCTACTCAGATTGATTTAACAAAAACGAAAATTAACAAAGAGGTACTATGTAAAAGACGACCTACCAGGCAAACCGAATTAGAGATAATGAACCGTATATGTGGACAAAATCTACAAGCCCTTGCAACATGTAACGAAATACTGAACAATAATAATTTCGTATCTAAACTTAAGGCGTATAAAAATCTTTGCGAGCAGAATGATCAAAAAATATCAGACGCCACGGAAGAATTACGCAGTGTTACTGAGGATAGTAAATGTTTGCGCAATAGTCTTAATGGGGAACTATCTCAAAAAATACAAAACGTAAGAGTGTCAGTTGTAAAATATTTGAAAGAAATTGGTGACCTGAAACAGAAATCTGTCGCTGGTGACATAAAACAAGAAGAAAAGTTATATACAGATCTATCAAGGGCATTTAAAGAAATAAAAGTGATCTCCAAAAGTGTTCCAAACAATTCAAATGTACTTACTGCAGAGAAGAAGATTTCTCAATTGAAAAGTGATAATTCCTTATCGTTAGAGGATATTTTAAAGCCGGGTGGTAAGAAAACGAAGAAGAAAAAAGCCGAAATTGACAATCTTCAAACGTCTACTCCGAGAGGATGGAACTTTTATAATCTGGATAAGGAAGAGGGAAGCTGTAGAGTAATTATACATAACTTCCCGGAAGTTCAGTATCCTATAGTAAATAGTGGTGCTTTGGATTTTATCAACATAAAATGTCTTTTAGTTAAATTAGGTTTACGTGATTTGGAGAATATCAGCATTCAAAGATTACCTACTCCTAATTATAGAAATATAATAAGACCTACTATAATGACATTATCTAACTCGGAAGATGTCAAAAAAATAATGAACTGTTCACAGATTTTAGTGAAAATGGATTTGCAAAGTGTCTATATAGATAGGTTTAATGGGAAAATGTAAATTCAAAAAAAGTCATCTTTAAAATGTATAGTTTGTTTATGACTTTTTTAAAATATACAATTTGCTATTTCCTTCATAATAACTAACTGAATTGTTTATTCTTTATATTTATTGACTAGCTAGATGCTAAAATGTTTGTATTCCTTTAATTCTCCTTATATCTATAACATAGGTTTATGATGATTTATTTCAATATTTGTTGACATGCAAAAATTGGAAATTAATCTTTCGGTTTTGTATGTAAAAATTCTTAATAAAAACGTTTTCAAACCAGTGCCTTTGTAATTTTCTTTTATAGAATAGTTTTAATTATTATATCATAATGTTTAACTATATCTACAACGTGTTTAATCTTGCAACCTTATTCCTTGATTATGATCACTTCTTGGGAATACATTCATCCAAACCATTAACTGCAAAAGCTTGTTCTAAATCAGTTAATGTTAGTTTATTCTATATTAGAAATAAATATTGTAAATAGGTTAGAACACTTCAAATCTGGGATGATCTAGAGCAGTGGTTCTCAACGTGGGCGGTAGCGCCCACCAGTGGGCGCTGGAGGATTTTGGGTGGGCGCTGTACGGTGTAAAGGTAAAGCTACACTACACAGTAAAAAATTAGTAAAACTATACAAAAATGCAAAATGTTTAATATCCGCGCTCACCAATGTTCCTATTATGCATTGTTAACCCCATCGTTGCTATGGTTACGTACATGCTGTTTCTATTTCTGTGCTTAACTATGTTATTGTATGTATGACGCAACGCGCGGACTCTGTGAGTCAACGTGAGTATAGTGGACCGCATCTCGAATGTTCCAAGGTCGAGAGAGTTCGACTTCCAGAGAATTCCATGCAGTGCGGTATATATAGCGAAGTCATTATTCGCATGATTCATTCTATTTACGATAGTCAAAGATAATATAACGAGATCTTGACAAATAGTCGACTATTTCATTGTGATCAATTTTTCGAGTGTGCGCTACGGTCAATTTGACGAGACCAAAATTGGCATTAATAATTTGATTAGAGCACGAGAGCTTTAGCTCGAGGGCTTTAGTCTTTAATTATTAATGCCAATTTTGGTTAAGTCAAATTAGGAGGCACACGAGAAAAATTGAAACAATGTAATAGTCGACTACTTATCAAGCTCGAGCTATATTTGTTAAGATTATTTCCTAAACCAGTTGTCAAATCGATGTGATTATCAATAATTTGATCCGAAACATCGCTAAATCTCTTTTTGTCGGACATTTTCATCTATTTGACACGTTTGCCACTTAATGAAAAAATACATACTTGATTTGTTACCTACATTTGAATAGTCGATTTGTAATAGTCGCTGATATCAAGAACCGGTACCGTTCATTGGTTAATTTCAACTTCAGTTTTGATTGTGATTTGACAAAATTTAAATTTGACAGGTGAAGGAAATAATCAGCGATAACGTTCAAACAGAGACAAATATTCAGTGTGCGATAGTTGTGTGATTAATTAACAGAGTGTTAATCAAAAATATTGTACATTTAGCACACACGGTTCTGTTATAAAATAAACAATATATATTTGAGCTGAATTAAAACTAGGTAGAGCAATTTTTATAATCGAAAACCGTTTATTACAGGTAATAATCATTTATTGATGTTGGTAATGTTTTTAATAACTCAAATTATTTTAAAAATCTAACTTATACAAAATACTTTAATTATATTGCTCCAACCAAAATTGTTTAACATTGTTTAACATCGGTCTTTTTTACACGACAGCAATGGCCCCTCCAGGCAAAAAGCAGAAGGTGGTACGCCAGTATTCGGTCGACTATATAGCCTTCGGTTCGTACCAAGCCCAGCGGATCGCACAAGACCGATGTGTCTCATTTGTTCCAATGTCTTCTCAAATGAAGGTATGAAACCTTCTCGTATGCGTGACCATCTAGAAAAGATGCATTCGGACAAAAAGGACAAGCCCGCAGAATACTTCAAGAAACTGCGTGATGACAGGGAGAAAACTACCCCGTCCATTTCGTCTGCTTTTGCCAAGGTGACAGAGATTCAGCGTGATGGCCTGCTGGCATCGTATAACATTGCATATATGATTGCAAAGGCTGGCAAGCCGCACACTGTGGGGGAAACACTGATTCTGCCTGCCGTGAAAGAGGGGATTTCGACTGTCTGACATAGGAATGCGACAGAAATAGTGAAGGCTATCCCCCTTAGCAACGACACGGTCTCCAGAAGAATAGATGAAATGGCAAGTGATGTCGATATCCAGTTGGTGGACATTCTCAAGAAGACCAACTTTTCCATCCAGCTTGATGAATCGACTTTGAGTGATAACACTGCCCTTCTCATGTCTTACGTGAGGTACTTCGACGAAACTTGGGAAACAAAAGAGGACATGTTGTTTGCAGATTCCTTACCCCTTGACACAACTGGTACATCCATCTTTGCTGCTGTCAAGAAGTACTTTGAAGAAAAGGAAATCCCGCTAATCAACATTCACTCCTGCGCAACAGATGGAGCACCAGCAATGGTTGGGCGATACAAGGGGTTCCTTGCTCTTCTCAAGAAGGAGCATCCAGATATCATCTGCATACATTGCGTAGCGCACAGAGAGCATCTTGCAGCGAAACGGCTGACCCCCAGCCTTCATGACTCTTTCAATCTCGTGATCACGGCCGTGAACGTAATAAGAACAAATGCAAAAAGCGATCGACTATTCCGCAACCTCTGCCAGGAAAATGACGAGATCTACAATCGGCTGCTGCTTCACACCGAGGTGAGATGGCTCTCTAAGGGCAACTGCTTGGCTCGATTCTGTGAAATGTTCGATTCAGTTGTCACTTTCCTGCAAGTCAAACATGAGAAGTTGGCCGGTGAGCTGAAGAAACACAAATTCGACATTTTCTACTTGGCTACAATCTTCAGGAAACTCAACAAGTTGTCTCTCCAGATTCAAGGTAAACTGGTGACACTCATCGACTGCAAGAGCGCAGTGACCACCTTTATCGACAAGCTGGCCCTTCTCCGCAGTAATATCGTTAGGAAAGAACTTTACCAATTTAGTGAAATTAATCAAATGACAGAGACACCCACAGATGAAGATCTTCTTCGATATGGGGCTCATCTTCAGCAATTAAAAGAGGACCTTACATCGCGCTTCCAAGACCTCATCGAACTGGATGTACCTGCCTGGATCACTGACCCGTTTGGAGTCGTGCTGGAAGACGTTGACGTTAAATTGCAGGAGGAGTTGGTGGAACTTCGCAACAACGAGGATTGCAAAGTCCGAATCAAAACAGGCTTCAAGAAACTCTGGCTGAACCACAGCATGGCAGGACTATTCCCTACAATGTGGGGAATTGTTCACAAGCTTCTTCTCACGTTTCCGACTTCATATTTAGTGGAAACCGGATTTAGTGCGGCTACATTTCTGCACTCAGACAAGAGGAAAAGGCTGGACATGGTCAACAGAGGGGACTTGCGGCTTTATTTGTCTCTGCTGACTCCTCGCGTGAAAGAGCTGGTGAGCAAGCACCAACCTCAAAGATCGCATTAGTGAAGACTGCATGGGTTGGGCTCACAAATTTATTAATTCAATTTTGTTAAATAAAATTCAATATTTCAATAATAATTTTTGTTTGTATTAATTAATATTTTTAAATAAATTTAGAGGTAGAATTTATTACTTCTTGTTTTAATTACTGTGCCCAGGTTAACTAGTCCATAATCCATAGTCGTAGTCCATGACGTGTCCCTTCGCGATTTTCTGCAGTGGGCGCTGGGATCTATACAAAATCCAGTAAGTGGGCGCTAGGCGAAAAAAGGTGGAGAACCACTGATCTAGAGTAATGACTATTGCCCAGTTTTGTTATCCGTAAGTATGCATTACAGCTTTCTGAGCCTTTTGCAAGTGTGAACACATGGATGTTAAAACTAACATCAAGCAGTAAATAATTACTGTGACTTACATATATACCTTTATACGTAAAACGTATATGCATATATGCATGTGTTTGAGCAAGTATTTCTAATCTTTCAATGTAAACTGGTACTTTTTCTTAAATATGGAAAATAGGCAGAATTACACCGCTGCTCAAAAATATTGATATGTGTATCTTGTGCGTTGCTTACTACAGGCCTATATGTAATTTGTAGAGCGCGGACATGACCGGTTTAAACTACGACGAAGTTACAACGGAGCAAAGAAATAATGTGAACAACACACGTTTACTGAATAGCACTAATTCATATGGTGAACTGCAACATCTGTTTACGCCCGAGAAGTGCCCGAGAATGACAGCAAAAAATGCCAATAAAATAAGGGATTTATGAGTAAAATCCTTTTTTCATCGGCGTAGATAGGAGCGTGAGGGGTTTTTAAAATGTATTATATTTACCTTGTATTTCGCAAGAGAAATAAAATTTTCATTCATACTTTCATTGTTTTTACTGTTAATTGCGTACTTCGTAATTTTTGTAATAGTCTGTTTAATACCGGTTTATTGAATCGATTTCTCTCAATTATCTAGACGTAATTGTGTAATGGATTTCGTTTAGTTTCAATAACATACGCGTATATTTTTAGTTATCATTTATTTAGATCTAGAACGTTGTTTATGTTACTTTTTCTGATATGAAAATGAATTGTCACTGATTCCGAAATTTATTACAAAGTCTGTATAATATCTTTACAGAATGCCAAAACATCGCACGTTCGTCACTTAGCTTTACTAAAACATACACAGAAATAGTGTTTATGTAGAGAATTTCGATGGTTTACAAAATTTCGTTACATGTTTAAATGACGATCTCGAAGTATTTCTGAGTGCAAGGAACTAACACAAATCCCAAATTTAAAAAATTAGTTGTTATTCCTTCAGGATCACTTTGGAAATTTTCGTAAACTAATCACATATTTTGAAAATCGAAATCTCAAATTAAAAGATGGATTAACCACATTAGATGTGGGCTATTAATAATTTCAAAAGTATTCCAAGTGACTTGGGATGTGGCCTTCGGCAAAAGTTAGACGCAGTTTTTAATAGAAATCCAAATTTAATAGCATTGCGGCAATTGTGTATGCTAAATACGCTGAAATAAAAGAATATTTCCAGTACGCACCTATAACCAGTTGCGATGCAGAAAGGACGTTTTATATCTACAAGGATGTACTTAATTCAAAGAGAACAAGTCTTACATAAGAACAAATAATAAGTTATTTTGTATTTTATAGATCACCAGCCACTCGTTATCCAATTATATAAATAAAATTAAAACCTCTTTAAAAATACAACATTTCAAGAGTGCGCCCATGGGCGATGAGTCATCAACCGTTCGTGTCCGCGCCCTAGTAATTTGTTATTTTTTGAATGTGTTACGAAAGATTGGTAATGATGATTGTGTTGATTTACAAAGCAATCGCACTTCAATACATCAGTGGTGTTCGTATAGTGGGCTAGGACATAAAATCAAGAAATGTGCAGTTGTCTCATATTATGGGCGGTAAGACTACGGAATAACTTCCCCACAACATTAAATACCACTTCGACATTAGACGCTACACGCTAGTACTGACTTATGGGCGCGGATTGGATTCAGTTGCCGAATGGTGGCAATTTGAATTAAATAAACTCGTGTACAACCTTGATTTTTTTACATAAATGTTTATAATCTGTGTTAATATAGTAATAAATATGACGTATAGTTTTTTTTTCAATGTTATATGTTGATTTTATACAGTTACTTATAGTACTGAGATAATATTGTACCTAAGCTAGGGCGGATGTGTTATGCGGTGTTCTTGATGTAATTGTAATATTTCCAACAACCCACCCTATTTAGAAGTAAGGATGGATATTGATTACCTCTATACACATTATAGATGCACGATAAGGAAATAACATTAAGTAATTAATATACACCGGACGTGCCAGGTTTAAATTACGACGGAGCAAGGAAATAATGTAAACAACACGCAGTTACTGAATAGCACTATTCATAATAATATGGTGAACTGCAACATCTGTTGTTGTCGCGAAAATGGCCCGCAAAAAAGACGATTTTTCTCTTAAATTCCTTTCTTCATGGGCGTAGGCAGAAGTGTGAAGAGTTTTTAAAATTCATTCCGTTTACCTTATATTTCGTAAGATAAATAAAGTTATATATGTATATACCTATTCATACTTATGTTAGTTTCGTTTTTTCATTGTTTTGACTGTTAATTATACATACTTCGTAATTTTTGTAATAGTTCCTGTTTAATACCGTTTCATTGAATCTACGTCTCCCAATTATCTTGACGTAAGTATGCACTGGATTTCGTTACGTTTCAATATCATACCCATACATTTTTAGTTATCATTTATTTAGATCTAGAACATTGTTTAAGTTACTTTTTCAGATATGATATGAAAGAACGTCGAGAATGGAATCTTGAAACAATGGCGAATTGGATTAAGGGTCATACTGATTGTATGTCCTCCATTGTCAGTGATTCCGAAATTTATTGCAAAGTCTGTAAAATATCGTTACAGAATGCCAAAAAATTGCACGTACGTCACTTAGCATCGCTATAAAACACACAGAAATTGGACCCGTTGTAGGCAGATAATTTTAACGAAGAACTCTGTGAAACTTTAATGGCGGCTAATATTCAAAGGTAATATAACGAGAGCTTGACAAATAGTCGACTATTTCATTGTGATCAATTTTTCGAGTGTGCGCTACGGTCAATTTGACGAGACCAAAATTGGCATTAATAATTTGACTAGAGCACGAGAGCTTTAGCTCGAGGGCTTTAGTCTTTAATTATTAATGCCAATTTTGGTTAAGTCAAATTAGGAGGCACACGAGAAAAATTGAAACAATGTAATAGTCGACTACTTATCAAGCTCGAGCTATATTTGTTAAGATTATTTCCTAAACCAAGTTTCATAATAAAAAATGAGTTGTCAAATCGATGTGATTATCAATAATTTCATCCGAAACATCGCTAAATCTCTTTTTGTCGGACATTTTCATCTATTTGACACGTTTGCCACTTAATGAAAAAATACATACCTGATTTGTTACCTACATTTGAATAGTCGATTTGTAATAGTCGCTGATATCAAGAACCGGTACCTTTCATTGGTTAATTTCAACTTCAGTTTTGATTGTGATTGGACAAAATTTAAATTTGACAGGTGAAGGAAATAATCCATTATATAAACTTGACAATCACACTTTGAAAACATTTCTGACATTCGTGACTTATACTGGATAATAAAAAGAAATTAAAATATAATAAATCCCAACGGTTATGATAATATACACATTAAAACAGATTTCTCGCTCCCAAACAGTATCTTCAAAACAAATTCACGTAAATTGGTAAATCAGGGTTCCGTTCTACGAGTTCGTCTTTTGACTCGTTGGACACACCCCTAACGTACACAACGACGTGTCCAGCTCTAATATAGTATATTTATAAAAAAAAATATTACGTGCTTATATCGTGCTTCAAAGTATTGACGATGAAGGCGTAGGTAGAAGGGTGACGAGTTTTTAAAATTTATTCTATTTACCTTATATTTCGTAAGATAAATAAAGTACGGAGAGTTGGCTTCATTTTTTCATTGTTTTGACTGTTAATTACACACTTCGTAATTTTTGTAATAGTTCGTGTTTAATACCGTTTCATTGAATCTACTTCTCCCAATTATCTTGACGTAAGTGTGCACTGGATTTCCTTAAGTTTCAATAACATACGCATACATTTTTAGTCATCATTTATTTAGATCTAGAACATTATTTATGTTACTATGATATGGAACAACGTCGAGAATGGCGAGTTGGATTAACGGTCATACTGATTGTATGTCCATTGTCAGTGATTTCGAAATTGCAAAGTCTGTAAAATATCGTTACAGAATGCCCAAAAATTTCACTTAGCATCGCTAAAACATACACAGAAATTGGACGCGTTGGAAGTCGGGAGCTGACAATTTTAAAGAAGAACTCTGTGAAGATTTAATGTCGGCTAATATCCCATTAAATAAACTTGACAAACCCACTTTCAAAACATTTCTCCAAAAATATACTGGTCGAAATGTTCCTGATGAATCCACCTACGCAAATATTATGTTCCTAAATGCTTCACGGAAACATTAGAATGGATAAGAAGACATCTTTCAAATCAGTACCTATTGATAAGTGCCGACGAAACTGTCCATATATTAGGACGCTGTGTGGTAAATGTTGTAGCTGGTGTACTACATCCAACTATTCCATATAACGCATATGTAATGACATCTAAAGTTATAAATACAGTTGATGCGGAAACAGTTGCTAAAACCATTGACGAGAATTTGCAAAAAATGCTTCATTCGGACGACAGGTACAGGGAAAAAATACTTTCATTTGTTAGTGACAGTGTCGCATATATGTTAAAAACAGGCAAACTATTAAAGGAAACATATTACTTGTGTCGCACATGCTCTCTACAAAATCTGTGAATATATCAGAGACACCTATCCGGAAGTTGATAGACTTGTATCCGCTTTTAAAAAAGCTTTCAGAAAAGCACCATTGAGAGTAGCTCTTTACATGGAAAGACTTCCATCTTTGTCACTGCTTCCCTCGCCAATAATAACTAGGTGGGGAACATGGTTGGAAGCTACTAGTTTTTATGCAGATATATTCGATAGTTTACAAAATTTCATTACATGTTTAAGTGACGATGCTCGAAGTATTTCTGAGTGCAAGGAACTAACACAAATCCCAAATTTAAAACATCAGTTGTTATTCCTCCAGGAATACTTTGGAGATTTGGCTAGACAAATCACATATTTTGAAAATCGAAATCTCAAATTAAAAGATGGATTAACCACATTAGATGTGGCTATTAATAATTTATAAAGTATTCGACGCTGTTTTTAATAGAAATCCAGATTTAATAACATTGGGGCAATTGTGTATGGAGACAATGACACAAAAGCTATCTGCTAAATACGCTGAAATAAAAGAATATTTCCATTAAGCACCTTTAACCAGTTGCGATGAGAACCTTGAGAAAGTATTGCTAGTATATATTAATACTCCTTTACTCGACTTTAACTACAAAATGGATAAAAGATAACGTATTTTGTATTTTATAGATCACCACCCACTTGTTATGTAATTATATAAATAAAATTAAAACCTCTTTAAAAATACAACATTTCAATAGCGCTCCCATGGTAATGATCAAAGTAAAATAAACGATGACTGCGACGCTGAGTTCGAAATAATTCTTTAAAATAAGAAAGTTTATGAAGCGGAAAATTAATTGCGTTAATTTGATTTAATTTTATTCAAATTATAGTAGCAGCAATATTCATAATAAGTTAGTTTTAAATAATAACATTAATACTTCTATAAATAATAGATTGCTTCCCTAATATCAATTTAATTCATCAGTCATATTGTAGTTTTATGTAAGAACATAATTTTCACAATTATGGAGTTTTTAAAAAATCATCCTAATACTTCTACCCTCTTAATCAGGTACGCCAATGGCACTTTTTGCTTGCGCAGCTTTGTGATAACGTATGTGATATTCTCTAAATGTTATCATAGACTAATAATTATAAATAATATTTATATGATTTATTGATAAAACTTGAAACAGTCCGAGTTTGTGCGGTTTGTAAGAGAAAAGAAACCTGTGAATACCCTGATTATATTTATTTTCTATACTTATAACCACTGCGTTTGTTTCATTTTGCTTCTACGGTTGAGTGCTTTAAATACGACCAGCGATAAGAATGATCCATGATTTAACGCAGACAAAGCCAACGGAGTGTGCTCGCTCAGTTCTATTTGTAGAGTGAGTCTGAGTGAAACCAGTCCGTGACTTCAAAGTACGGACACAGTACGCAGCTCGCTCTTATATATACTATTATTGTTATTCGCGATCAATATATCTATATACATAAGTTATCATCATGGGTGCAGCGGAAAGTGTACCGCAAGGAGTCCAGAAAAATACGAACGGTACGATTACAGTTGATTGTTTGTTAGTTGAGGAACATTTGAAAGAAATTACAACGTTAAAATCTAAGTTGGAATCGGCCGTAAATGAAAATAACTTGTCAAAACAGAAACTGGAAGAAAGCGAAATATGTAGACGGACCTTGAAAGATAAATTAGATAAGAAAATAGACGAAGTAATCAACAATTTGTCTCTCGTAAGTGAAAGTGAAATGAAACGAAAGAAAGCTGAAGACGCAGTACAATCGCTTCGTGTGGAAAATGAATCGCTTAAGAAACTAAATGACAACATTCAAGCGCTCCTGGTAGACTATGAATCACGTGTAAATGACTTACAGTTACAATCGAACCAGATCGCGCAAGAATTGCAAAAGAGCAAAAAGAAATTTGAAGAGAGCAGCAACATGTGGAACACGAAGTACTCTAAGTTGAACAGTCAAAATTCTAAGCAACAATCAGAACTGCAACGTTATAAATCAAATAAAAACGTTACTCAACTCGTGGAATTGCAACAACTATTGCAAAAGTTAACATCTCAGATTGAATCGACGACTAAAAAGTTTACCAAAGAAATGCAAAATAAAAAGCGACCACTTAGCGAGTCGGAATTAGAAAAGGCAAGCAACGTTTACCAACAAAATATAAACACACTTACTTTGCTCGATATCAAATTGGAAAATCAAAATTTCCCTGCTATGCTTAAGACTTATAAAGATAGTTGTGAAAGAAATGATAAAAAAGTCTTAGAGGCCATGAAAACTGTATACGATATTAATAAACAGGCAACACTCTTGAATGAAACTCTAGTGAATCAGATACCGGCGTCCGTTGAAAAAGTGAAATCATTAGCTGAAAAATATACGAAGGACATTGAAGTACTGAAGCAAAAGAATTTCAATAATGACTTTAAACAAGAAGAGAAACTGTATGCGGATCTACTACCAGTACTTGAGAAAATTAAGTGTGTTTCCAATAGTGTTCCAAATAATTTAAACATGTCAACTTCCAAAAATAATGTTTCAAATTACAAGATTAATAATCAATCGTGTTCCAAGGATATACCAGTATTTGAAGAAACGGAAATTGCTCCTAAATATATCCCCCAAGATTGTAATATAACTGAGAAGAACGTACCAAACTTCAAGGCTGATGATAGTCCATCATGCTCCCAGGATGTGTCAAAATCGAGCGCCAAGAATAAGAAGAAAAATAAAAATAAAAATAAAAATGGAGATGCGGAAAAACCTTCGCCGGCGGGCTGGAATTTTGATGTTTTAGATGGCGATACCAAGAATTATAGAGTGATACTGTATGAATTTCCGGAAAACACGCTCTCTGGTGTAGAACATGACGCTGTAGATTTAATCAACATAAAATATTTTTTAGGTAAATTAGATTTAGGCGACATCGAAAATGTTACCGTCCAAAGATTACCAATTGCTGATAGTGGGAATATAAGACCTGTTGTCGTAAATTTATTCAGCATGGAAGCTGTCGAGAGAATGTTACGTTGTACACATAAGTTAAGTCAAATGGGATTGTCAAACGTCAGAATTGCTAAATTTATTGGTAAATTGTAAGGGGCTGAATATTCTTTACGGTGGAACAGGTAAAATCATTACTATTCATTACATTAATTGCTTAATTAATTATTTTATAATGTTACTTTGTTTTGCACTTGTGGTATTTTCTTGTAAAACTATTTCAACTGACATCAAAAAAGGTATCGGTTTTCAGTTTTAGACAAATAGTTTGTTTGGTTATGTTCACACATATCGAGGCAACCCACCTTATAGTTAGAGCTAACAACAATACGCTTACGGGGTAAGAGAGGTAAGAGATATGCAGACAGAGTAAGAGAGTTATCTATTATCTTATCACTATTTAGTAGTAAACATTCAGCATAAGCTATTTTTATAATATTTTAGTAATTACAAGAGTTATAATCGATATTTAATAATACCTAAAACTGTATTAGTAAATAATGTAACTATGGATCGCATTGTAAAAGAACTGTATTACTATTCTGTGAAGCAGATAGTTTTACAATAATAGTATATTATGCAATGAGCATTTAATGATGGCTATTAAGACACGAGTAAGAAAATTACAATACGAGCCGAAGGCGAGTATTGTAATGAATACGAGTGTCTTAATAGCCATTAAATGCGAGTTGCATACACTATTTTTTCTTTCTACGACCCCATAATAAAACATTATTTTTTGAACATTCCATTTCATAAATTGAGCGTAAAATTTTCCGTACATCTTTGCGATTTTAGCTGGTAATAAATTGTTCGTGGCTACTAAGGCTTGTTCCATAATTTCTGGTGTAGTCAAATATTACATTTGACTGTCATTATCCCTCATCTTTACCGTTTATATTTTCAAAAAAGCACAAATGTTAACTACTTACTTGTAAATTGCAGAGAACTGTCACATTTAATTAATTTTTATATCTGTCAGATATACAGTCGCCATATTGAATATTGTTTGAATATTGGAATGCCGCATTCCTATTGGATATAAACTTTTATCGTAATGAAAAATCTGTATTCCTATTGGATATAAACTTGTATCATAATGAAAATCTGTATCGTAATGGACATCATTAAAGTACAGGTTCAGCATATCTAATAATACAATTAAAGTATGGGAGTAGAAAAAATATATTATGAAATATCATATAGAAGTAACAACAAAATGGAAAAAATATAAATGCTACCAATTTTCTTTATTAACTTCAAAAATAACAGTTAGCAAAAGTAATTATAAGATTTATTTTCTTTATAAAACAACAAAAATACGCTAATTTTTGGACGGGGGTATAGAAGATGGTGTATTAAATAGATGGAGCAGTTCAATGTTGTGAATTATGATGAAATAGGATATGATAATGAGGGCTTGTATGACAACTAGAATACAAACACATTAAAGGAATCGGAAGGTACATACAATGTGATCAATCTCAAGTGAAGGTTGCGTGGACTTAATTTTTAAATTGGCAACATTGTCTAGTTGGCAGTATTGGGAAATACTTGTAGATAGCTGTAATAAAGTGCACATGTGTTTTTGACAAATGTTTCATATTATACTTATATTAGTAAAGAAAATGAACAAATAAGATTTTCAATTTTTATAACAAGAAAAAATCATTTAGATCACAGTGTTAGAGAGCGTACCGTGCCTTCAAATACTTTCGTCATTAGAGACGGCCATGCTTTTTTTTAATGGTTGGTGACAATACATAATTTTGATAGTTTGGTTACGTCATGTAAATAATAATAGGCGTCTCTAATTTGATTTTAAGTATGACAACTGTCAGAATTTGAAGTTTTCAAAAGCTTAGCATATACACCAACATTGATTACTTAAAAAATTTAAAAAACAGCCTACTCTAAAAAGGAAAGTATTTGAAGGCACGGTAGCTGTTTGAAATAAATAGAAAAATTCAAAATAGGTATCTGTCTAACAAAAAGATACCCTAATCTAGGGATTTTTAAGACACCACCACACTTAACTTGAAATTGATCCCATTGTATTATATTCAACTAATCGGGTAGCCAAAGAGTATAAATATATGCATGTGTGTGATCTTGATTATAATTTGTTACTTGTGACTCATTAATATTTAAATATTTTTCAAATGCTTACTATATTGCCGAACTTTTACAATGAGAGAAACAATATTAATTAACATAATTTTAAGATGAGAATTTGCAAATAGTTTTAATTATCTAAAACCTTAAAACATTTTTACAATTTTAAGAATCACCCGGTGTATGTATATACAGTGCCAATTCTGAATTAAAATAGAACAACAGGTTTGTTATTGTTATTTCTAGACAGACGTTAATGTTATATCCGCAACATAATGAAAACAAATGGATGAATATATTTTTTTGCTTGATAATAAATATCAGTTATAAACATGACTTTTACTTTCTGATAAACATATTATTTATATCGAGTTTCATCGTTTATTTTGAAAATCTATTGAGATATTGATATGAACTTTTTTATTTGCCTGAAATTTTTCTCTTGTCATTGATATTAGGTATCGTTACCTAATTGAAAATATGCTGTAAGCCAGTTACTTCTCGGTGGCTCGATTCTTAACGAATATAATAGCTTTAGAATTGTCACAACCACACTTAAAATGATATTATAGGCAATAAATAAGCTAATTAAAAGTATTTGTATATAAATCATCATATAAACAAGGCACCTTAATAACTGCCCATGGCGGTAACATTGTGATGATTCTACCTGAATAAGTAATTGAGGTGTCCTGTTTTTGTAATACTAATTTAATATTCTGTCATTAAAAAGGCATCACTGAAATTATAGATACCTACCTATTCAAAGGAAAGTTGCCTAATTTCGGATACTGTTTTGAAATTAGCAAAAACATTTTAGAAAAAAAGCGTAAATGAATAATTTTTGTGCAACCTCCATGCCATCCATGGGTTGTAGTTAACAAAAGATAGTCCAAACAAATATAATTATCATTGTTTTTTTTATGTAATGAGAAAACTAAACCCAGTACAGCTCACAGACTAAGACCTGGCCGATGAGATGCCCCACCCACAAGGTGCGCAATTGATCCTTATAATATTAGGATAAGCACGAGCAGTCTGGAAAAATTCTCAAGCGTTACACATATATGTATCTCTTTTCAGTATATTACAATTTCTTATCTGCATTTACTCGTTCGTCCGGCTAATGTATGCGATGATGAACAAATGATGTCATTTCTTTTTTCCGAATACTTTCTCTGTCACGCACTGACATATAAATCTGCGCGACTTATAGGTCGAGGCTCCTCCCATCGGCCAGGACTCAGTCTGTGTACTGTACATTTATATCTAAATAAAAAAAGGGGTCTCTAATTTCAGATATAATTCCGATATTAGGAGCAATTTTTGAAATCAGATTATTTCTATTTTTTGGGATGTTTTCTATGTTTTAATGCTTTTTACAGCCTGTTTTTTATGGGATTCTACTAATTCACAACTATGTTTTGGTTTTCTGTTCTTCCCTTTCAAATGTTTTTGTCTCTCTTATTATCGCATGCTTTCTTCAAGTTGGTCTTTGTATGGCGTACTAGTGGTTATGTAGCTAGAGCCTTGTCTATGTCTTTTTCCTTTATTAGATTCTGAAGTGCCAGGATAACGGGCTGATGTCCTCTGTTCCTACGAAAAATTTTTAGATGCCTCAATCCTTTTTAGTGCATTTCCTGTTAAGTGGACATATACCAGATTTGCGAAATTCATTGACCGAAATCTCTGCAGTGGAACTTTTTAAACATTAGCTTACAAATTTGGTAAGAGTTGATAATTCAGCCAGGATGTTGCTTCAACCATATTTGGATCTGCTGAGAATAAAAGGTGTTAATAGCTGACATAAATGAATAGGCCCAGAGGCTGCATCCTATGTGAGGTATGGGGTGGTATACACAATATTGTAACGTAGTTTATTCGTGCCATTTCTATAACGTCAATATTTTGTGTGTGGTTATTGTGACCGTCGAGTATCAGAAGCACTGGGTCATCACGGGATGATTTAACAAACTGAATGAAGTGTTGTAGCCATTGGCTAAAAATGTGTTGTTGCATCCAACTGCATGGATGACACGCCACGGTCGACCCAGGGGGCGCTCCCTCTAACAACTCAGCTTTTATATTTTTCCTGGGGAAAACGAACAAAGAAGGAATAATCCACCAGTTGCGTTCATACAAAAAACGACAGTCACCGGTGATCCCCTTTCAGCAGCAGTAACCGCTCCAACTTGCCTCTTTCCTTTCAAAGCTATAACACGAGTATGTTTTGATTGCACCGTTGTTATGCCGCTCCAATCAACGATGAAAACTCTTGCAGGGTTATGATTAATTTTTTGCATTTGTGGTTCAAGCAGTTCAAAAAATTTATTCACGTTCTCTGGAGTAAAACCTTTTATTCGCGCTTTCGAGAACTGTAAAAGGCTTCCTAATACTCAAATAAGGATGGCGTTTAAAAAACCTTTGAACCATGTTTTACCAGCAGCTCCACTCTCATGAGAAAAAGGATGACGTAAACCATTTCTTATGCCTAATTGATAGGCAAATCTCTTAATATCACCAATACCGAGTCCGTAGAATCTCCTATCCATCTCCAACCAATACGAAACTAAATCTTCTTCTAATTCAGGAGAAAGTATCGGCTTTCTTCCAATCGAAACTGCAACTAGCTGCTCAGGAATTTTATTGGTTTATTTAACGTAATCCTCTAAAGATACCCAATTTCTTTACTTCGGTGCGCATCGAAAGCCAATTTCATTTGATTAGGATCCCATTTCTTATGTTTTGTGTTGACTCTCGCCGTTTTATTCTGAAATAAATAATTTCACACGCGTATTTACACTTACTGGTAGACGTGACGATAGAGATACTCCTAATTCCGGAAACCGAAATTCAGAACCTCCGATTGTCCGAAATTCAGGAACTTCACACTTTTTAGGTTGAGTGCTTGATATTTTTTGCATTTTAGTAATTGATTAATTTTGACTAGCCAATCACATTAAGTAACATTTTAACTTACCCAGATCCAAAAATGAGTGGCGAGTGCAAGTGTGTGCAAGTAAAGGAAAAGTAGAAAAGATGGTGGTTTATCCCTCTAAAACCAGGAAAACGTAACTTGCACTGTAGGAAACAATTTGACACGACACGACATCTAAATGTATAATGTTTGGGTAATGAGTTTAGTTTTGCGTGTGTGAGATGCGCGCGCCATTAAGACCGTCGAGTGGGGAGTGTGCGGGCGGGCTGCGTGCGCACATATAGACATAAGTATGAAGCAGATACTATAAATAAAATTGTTAAGTTAAATACAGTCCACAAATAAAAGCATATAAAACAAGTTACATATAGAATCTAGTATATTGTCAACAATTTAAAATGTATTATGAAAGTATTTCAAAAATACAATCACAAAGTTATAAATATACCAAAATTAGCTGCAGAAATTAATACGATTCACTGGGTAATAATCTAACAATAAGTGTCACTTTCATCCCACATGATACGATCACTATCCATGATTGTTACAGAATTTATGTAATACTTGTTCTTTAAAAATATTATTACTATTTATTTCTATTATAGTATTTTTGACAAAATTATTATCGTTTCTTAATATTCTTTAATTATGCGATATACAGTTCATTTTGCCAGCCCTATAATACATTATTTATAATATGTTGTCAATGAAATCGTACTTACAGAATGTATGTTTATAAATACGTAAGAATGCTCATTTGTAAATAGAGACGAACACGCAACGGGAAAAAAACGTTAAATCGTACTCATATTTTTTGCCCGATGCGTCTACATAACGCAGCTATGTAGTCGGTTGTTGACCCAGATGGGCGACGCATTTTATTGCAGCAATAAAAGATTGTTTTTATTTTTAAAATAGGAAGGTTGTTGCTCTTTAATGTGTTTGTAGTCGGAAACAGCTGATTATTATTATTTTAGAATATTCAATAAATCGTAGTAAATATCAAGAATGTAATTATTTTTTTCTATCAGGTGTAAAACTAAAATAATTAATGGTTTGATATTTATTATGAAGTATCTATTCCTTCTCCTTTTTTTAACACAAGTAATATGGTGGTCCTGAATAGGACCGATTGTGAAAGTGAAGCAGGTGGATATTTAGTCCAGGGTCGGTGTAAGGCCATTTGAATTCTTTATTTTTTTTTCTGCCGTCTGCGCACGAATAAAGACTTGATATTTTGAGGGTACGTTTTTACACAATCTAGCTTCCGATTTCTGCTACTCCGTCTTTTTATTTCTGGGACACGCTGTATAATAAATCAAAGTAAAAATGTAAGATACCAGGTAGTGGCTTAGTTAGGTATGTAAAATACGGCAGGTAGCACATACTTATTTTTCCATAATAAATGTGTCTGGACAATCTTAAAAATGTGTACCATTTTAGTGCAATATTTGAATGACTCCTTGAGGCAACGTATAGTCATACTGAAATAATACCAGCGAGGATCCAAGGCAGGGCCCTGTGGCGGCTGTGGCCACTAGCTTGTACGAGTAATGCACATTTTAAAACTCAACAATTTATTCGTGTACAAGATTACATTCGTTTATGTAACACACATTACGATCATTATGACCATTCTACTAATTCTAATGTACTAACTCTAATATTTACTATTTATACCTATCGAACTTAACCTACTTGTCTTATTTACAAACATGTTATACTTTACTAATCTACTTAATTATTACTTTATAAACATCGATAAGTAGGTGCACCAGGTATGAGGCCATATGTGGCAATTTCCTTGATGTATAACACATCGTAAAATATTGGCCTCAATACTACTACAATACATAAGATACACATATTAATAATTTTACCTACTCTCCACAAAAAACATCTTTCAGAAAGGTCCATATTTTATTGGCCATAAACTATATTGTAAATTATCTCGGCAGTGTTGGTATATACATATAATGAATACCATATTTTTTTTCAATTTAAAATAAAATCACAACAATATTTGCTTGATATTTCTTTTTGTAGTCTAAATGATTTTTTTCTACTCCCATACTTTAATTGTATTATTAGATATGCCGTACCTGTACTTTAATGATGTCTATTACGATACAGATTTTCAATATGATACAAGTTTATATCCAATAGGAATACAGATTTTTCATTACGATACAAGTTTTATCCAATAGGAATGCGACATTCCAATATTCAAACAATATTCAATATGGCGACTGCATATCTGACAGATATACAAATTAAATAAATGTGACAGTTCTCTGCAATTTACAAGTAAGTACTTAAAATTTGTGCTTCTTTGAAAATATAAACGGTAAAAATGAGGGATAATGACAGTGAAATGTAAAATTTGAGTCCACCAGAAATTATGGAACAAGCCTTAGTAACGACGAACACTTTATTATCAGCTAAATTCGCAAAGGTGCATGGAAAAGTTTAACCTCAATTTATGAAATGGAATGTTCAAAAAATAATGTTTTATTATGGGGTCGTAGAAAAATAGTGTATGCAACTCGCATTTAATGGCTATTAAGACACTCGTATTCATCAGTATTCATTACAATACTCGGCTTCGCCTCGTATTGTAATTTTCTTACTCGTGTCTTAATAGCTATCATTAAATGCTCATTGCATAATATACTATTATGTTACTAGGGTTTTATGTCTTCATTATGACATATTTCAATCTTATCGTACTTGTTAGTTTTTTTGTATTTACTTATGACTGAAAATACCACATGTGTAAAACGTAAAGGTACATTATTGATAAAATGTAGCAATGTTTTAATGTTTATGTTATGATATATTAACGTTATTATTGTTATACTAGAGTAAGTAATTGTTAAATGGTCATTATTACAGTTTAACAAAGGTGAATAGTAAAATATGTTTTATATTTTTAAGTTTTTGACTGTTGTGCCTGTTAAAACTGTAGACTATTTAACAGTAATTAAGAATGTTCAAAACTATTTATTAAAAAAATATGGATATTACATAGTGATATAGACAGTGAATATGTACGGATATTATAGGTACAAACATGTCTTTTAAACATTACCGACTTCTTTTAGAAAATAAGAATAAGAACTATTCCCATTAATATGCGACGTATATATATTTTTAACTTATTCCTGTGTTTAGATACTGACCTTGAAACTATCACTTCTGTTAACTGTTAACGACGCAATTTATAATTCAGGTAGTAATAGAACATCGTCAATGGAAGTGGCATACTTGTATCAGGTTCTGTTTATTTTTATACAGTAGCGTGAAATGAAATTTGAACAGAATAAGATTGAAGATTGGTGGTAACATTTCCGTCAACTGTAATCAATGTGTATATTACTAGCTATCGGACTGTTTTCTTATCTCAAAATATTAGTTTTTCTGTGGACCAGGAATTCTGCATTAAAACACCTGCAAATGATTACATGATTACACAGATTTATAAAAAGTAATTACTGCAGTTCATGTAAAATGGGATCTTCTTTGATTCTCTTTTAAATTTGTTTATATCTTATAGTATTATTTGCGGATTTTTTAGGTTCGCTCTCGTGTTAAGCTTAATACGAATCAAAAGTCACAGCACTATGGTAAATACATAGATAGAAAACGAACTAGCGATATAAATATGCATTTTGTCTTAGAACTTATATATAGTATTTTTCTATTGTAAATGCATTAATTGTATAAAAAACAATTTGAACATTTAGCCATTTACATCTTATTTAAAGCATATTCATTTTCTTCTATTTTCCCATAATATTAATGGAATCAAAAAATAAATTTATCGCTGGACTCAATAAAATAAATAAGATATTGTCTGATGAAGAAATCATTTGTTAGTCTTCTTCATCAGTGACTTCTGTCTTTCCCAACAGAGATAGGATCTCTTCTCGATATTTGTCGCTGAATTGCTCGACTTGAACAGTCTAGTTAACCATACCAGGATTGAACAATAAAAGAGAATTTCGAGAGGAATCAGAATGTTATGCATTAGTCCAGCGCTACAGAATACACATTTGGCATTGTTGTCTATCAAACAGAAATGTGCCATTTTCTCAATTATTATATGAGGTTATCAATTGCTAAAATTATGGTTTTACTATCAATTGCCTTGTTGAGCTTATATCAATATTTATCTGACATTTTCTTTAATCTTGTTGTAGTATAAAAACACTTGGAATAAATAATCGTAATTATTAGAAATTTATTATTTACGAAAAATACCAACATATAAACGAATATAATACAAGTAATAGCTTTTATGAACAGGCTGAAAAAAAGTACAAAATTGTTGCGTATTTATGGAATTAGTTCTTATAACTAGGTAGTGTAAATCTAGAGTTTGACTGTATATTTCGAATAGTGCCTATAATCTTTAATGATCGTCAATAACATATTCCGGAGATCCATTGTATGCGGATCTGGAATTTGTGACCACTGTTATAGTAATATAACCTGTGCTAGGTATACTACCAGAGCCAAAGAAATTGTACATGATACCATGTATGTATATTTCTTGGATCTGCTTTAATTATATTTCAGTGTGTGGCCTCTAAAGAACTAAGCACGAAATCGAAATATTTTATTTTAAAAAGCATTACGTACCTGGATATTAAAAATTCGTTATTTATAGTAAACACCAGGTGATTGTTAAAGGTTGAAGCAAAAATTTTGATTGGCAACACTGAGACATATGTTTTGATAACGACTATGTTCTGTACTAAAATGGAACATGGTGTTGCCATTTTAACATATAACATTTATTTGGACGATTTGTCAGATTTAAATGATAAAGCCGGCATGTTTGTCTACATAAAACTTGTATGAAGTGTTGCCAATCCAATAATAAAATCTCAAATGATTATAAAAAAATTGAAGCAAACATTTTAATTGGCAACTTGGTTATTGATAAAACTAATTATTCATTAGCTTAGTTAGATATAACATTTCACTTGTTGTAGAGAAGGTAAAAAGTACTATTCAATGTAGCAACACATTTTTATATAATGCTAAAAATCCATGAAAACACTTATACCCATTGGAATTTGTTTGAACAAAAACAGTGTCTTAAACTGTAGAAAGTCAAATTGACTAAAATTAAAATGACGTAAAGTGTAAACTTTGCCTACCAGTATTGCCAAATTAACAACAAATTAACGCAAAGTTTAGGTTGGCCACAGTGAGGTATTTTATTATCCTTATCATATTATCAACATGTCATCATAACTTTGACAGTAATTATGCTTGTAAATCAAGGTTGTTTTGAGAACTTCTTTTGAAATTTGGTGTGCATAATTTGAAGTTAGGTGCAATCACACCAGCATACAATTCAAAACGTGTTGCCAATCTATTAACAAAAACTTATTTACAGTCACTTGGAATGTCTATTTTGCAAAGAGTGACGCATGTCCATACTTTTCTTTTTATAAATATCCAAAAGATATGAACTTTCTTATGTATTCTAGTAATAACATTTTTTGATAATAAAACGCAATAAAATTCTGACTATGTATGAGCTCTATAGATTATCAAACATGCATTGGTTCTTAAAAATATAATATGTGCTTGGGGTTTCACTTTAACTATTTAAGTGTACCAGTTATTCTCTAAAGCATAAGTTGTCGTTGTTGGAATTATTAGCTTGAAAAAACTGATGTTTAAAGGATTAAACTCTGGAAGTCAGAGTCAATATTATGTTTTATTATCACTGGTAATAATTATTATGTATGAATATTAATCTATATCTATAGACACTATAGGTAAGTGAATTTAGTGACAAAACATTGCAAAATTGCTCAATCAGTATATTGATAAAATAGAATTTATTTTTGCAATCGTCTGTTCAATTCATTACCTCATTCGCGATGTTTCTACCGTGTGTACATGCTTGTAGTACATGCGAAGAAACTAATCGCAAATGCTCGCAAGTTTACCCATTTGGGAAAGAACTAGCGGGATGTGTCACGCAGTTACTTTTGGGTAGAGGTATATGTGCATATGATCGTTATCACTTGCATATATAAACACCCTAAAGTATTTAATTAATTAGATGTTTGGATGTAATTGCATATAGGATTTGAACATAAATAAAATGTATTTTGGTTATGAAATAATGCTGTTTTGCCCTTTTCCTGTCTTACGTAAGATCAATTTAACCCTAGGATGTCTGATTACATGGGAGCAGTGATATAAAATTACCGTAATGTATATTTTTGGGAAATTACCGTGGCAAATTACTGCTGCTTTTTACCAAGATTTATTCTTGCATAATTTACCATTTTTTGAGTAAATTACCATGGTAATTTACCACACTTTTTTTATTGTTTAAATAAAACCCCTACAACAAAAAATACATTTTATTAAAGGAAAAAAAATAAAGAGTACAATATTAACATACTTAAAATTAAACAATATTCTGAAAATAGAACAAAACAATGATTTTTCATTATTACCATTATTATTTACATAACATTACAGATCACTCTCAGTCTCAGTATTGCAATTGGAATCAGAACATTCCAACTCTTCTGTTGGGAGTTATTTCAGTGCCGGATTTTCTTTCAGTTTTAAATTTAAATTCACATATACCAACTTAGCAGCTCTTTCATTAGTTAATCTATTTCGTTTTTTATTCTGTGTAATACTAAACATTGAAAAACTTCTCTGAGTCGCACATGTTGTTGGTGGGCTGTTCAAAATTTCTATTGCGACTTTACGTAAAGCTGTAGTACAACAAAGTGATTTCCACCATAATACAGAATTCAATTTGCCTGTCTCCAATGCTTGCCATATAAAATGTTTTGGAAACAATTGTTCTTTCGATTTGTAATAAGCAACCTCAGTCATAATTTCTGCTATATCAGATCTATTAACTAGATGCGTTGATAGTTTGTTAATACCAAGCGATCATTTAAATTCTAAATTATAGCAGGCGGGATTTTTTTTATTAGGTTGTCCAGAATGTCAATTATTGATTAATTAACATTTTGAAACGTCACTTTGACAATTCAAATTGTAAATTAGTACTTATATACCAACTTAATTTAAATTTCACAGCCTGCTCTAATTTAGAATTTAAATGGGTATATGTCAGTGCTGTGATATATTCCTCGTTATTGAGATTTTTGCCTATACATTTTGGATCTAGTAAATTGGCAGCCAAATGCATAGGTGTTATAGCCATTTCTCTCCGTGATTTTAAATGTGATAGGACAACACTTAGTTCTGAAACTGGGCATGCAGCAATCAGTTGATCATTCAGGTCTTGAAAATATTCAACAACATGAGATATGCAATGTTGAGAGATTTGTATGTTCTTTAAAATTACGGAGACTAGGTGTAAAATTTTATGTAGTGTATCAACTCTTTCCCAAAACGGATCTAAAATATTATTTTTTTACTTTTGTTTAAAGTATGTGCTATAGTTTCTGTTATAGCCAATTCTTTTAAAAAAAATTTACGTATCCTTAACAGTGGCGGCTGCTGCAGGGAGGGCAACGGGGCACTGCCCCCCGTGATAAAGTTCTTTTAACAGATAAATTTAAATACCTAATTTGTATGTAATTTTTCTGATTTGTTTGATAACAAATAATATCCCTAGCAGCAAAATCAGTATATGCACACTTGTCCTACATTAGTAAATATATATTTTTATCCTTCTCTAAAATTGTGATTTTGCTGCTTGGGTATTTTTTCGGAAGTAACAGTCCGTCTCTTCAGCGCGTTTAAAAATCACAGTCTGACGTAGGCTCCGGGGCATCTTGCGCCACTGCCCAGTTTGTACTAGAAATCGTGCGTATAAAAAGTGTGCGGGGCGAGAGCGGTATATGTCACGATAGGGCACTAGACTGTGATGCCGGATGACATCCAGTATGTAATATCACAAAATAACAGAAGTGACAAAAGCGTCACTTGCATAATTCCGATATTTGTACGCAAAATCAAACAAAATGGCGTGTTTTGTTTTTGTTGTGTATGCACTTGTATAAATATAACCTGTCTTAATTTTATAACTTAACATTTAATATTTAATTCTCCTTTCTTTTTTCTTTGTCTATTGTATAACTTGTATGTACATACTTCATTAATGTAATGTTCCAATAAATTGTCCTGTAATTGGTAGTAACTGTTGGGCAATAAAGCTTATTATTATTATTATTATTATTATTATTATTATTATTTACGAAAAAATAAAGGTGCCAGTTAAATTGTTGTTGATATAAATAATAGAAACTGTACGAAAGAAGAAATCCGGAGTACATAGATGTTGCATTTTTGCTTGTAAAAATGTTTAGCAACAAAGTATATTCTACAATTTCTTTTCGTTTCCTAAAGAAGAAAATCCGTAAGTTTTATAACAGATAGTTTGTAATAATTCATCTTTGTAGTAAACACTTTGAATGAAACTTTTTATATAGTGAAGGAACTTTCTTCGAAAATAAGAATTTTAGAGAACATCGTTATCTCTCACAGCCATAACCATAATGAAAAGAAACCAATTCAAACCTCACTGGTTATGAAACTATCTAAAGGTAAATGTTTATTATAAAATGTTATTTTATAAGAACTAAGTATTATTTGAAATTTTAAAAGCATACTAATTTCAAAATGTATTTTAGTATATGTGGAAACTATGAATGTTCATAGCACAAGTGAACGTGAACCCACCTATAGGTATGACAATTAATATTTACAATACAAAATTATTTTATGAGCAAAACATAAAATACGTTTAGTTGTTAACTGAAGAATTCGAAGTCATTTTTGAACAAAAATTCAACACATATGTATTTAATCTAGTATAAAGTAGAATAATTTAGAACTTTTCAATTACAAACATACAATTAATTTGTTTTAACAAAATGTATAATTTTTTAATTTTATTTTACCAGTTATGGAAATTCCTACCCTATGTTGGGGTTCAAACAGAAAAAAAATCTCTGCCCAAACACCCACAAAGGAAAGACTAAATCTAAAATGAAATCCTATCCTAAACAGGAGAATTTACAATATTTTCTAGGGCTTTGTGACAGATATTTATCAAATGAACTGGCAACTGTTGTTAAATTTAATGCAGTTAATAAAAATAAGAATATTGCAATATCTATTTTTTGAGATCAAGAGTTTCTAAATACTTAAGTAAAATACTTCAATTGGAAAGCGTAAGAACATTACAAAGATTAACACAGAATTGGAATATAACTCCACGAGTGTTGATTTTGTGTATTCTGCAAGTGAAATAAAAACTGCTCATTTTACACCATAAGCACGTGAATGCATTCCACGCATTGATGAAATGTGACTAAAAGCTAATTTATTTTATAATATAACTAAAGACGAAATTGTAGGATTTCATAAAATAAATGGTCAAACAACATATAAACCAGCAAAATTTGCTATGGTTCTCTTTGCTAAGGGCATTCATATGAATTGGAAACAGCCAGTTGGTTATGTATTAGTCAGCAGCACATGTAGTGGTAAAGCTTTAGAGGAGACTGTAGATAATACAATACTAAAGTTATTTGCAGTTGGGCTTTCTGTCCGAGCACTAGTATCTGAGGTCGGCTCAAATTTTTGTAAATATTCAAAAGAAAAAGGAGTTACTCCAGAATCACCATACTTTTACTTAGAACATAAAATATTTTATTCTTTTGATGTATCACATCTTGTTAAAGCAACTAGGAACACATGTTTTAAATATACAATACAATTTGACAATTTTACAGCAAACCAAAAATATCTAGATGAATTTTATAATAAAGATAAACTCATGAACACCAAACTTCAATGAATTAGTTATTAATCATTTTGCTAATCGTAAGGAACGGCGAATGGATTTTATTTTCAAACAAATTCATTATATAACATATTGAGTTTATTTTTTTGTCTGTACTTATTAATTTTTGAAATTAAACACTCAGACCCCCCCCCCACCCGGTGCCCTCCCGTCCCAAAAAATCACGGGCCGTCACTGATTCTTAAGCTTTCTAAACAGAAAATATTAGAGCTCCATCTAGTTTCGCCAGGTAGTTTAAGAGATTTTAGTATGTTTGATTTTTGTTATGCTCGCTGTTCATCTTGTATATTTTTAAATGTAGCATTCAAAATGTGCGATTTTTTTAATAGTTTTTACTGTGACTTTAGAATCAGTAATTAAGCATGCAAATACTTCTAATTTTAAAATATCTTGTGCAAATAAATTCAAAATATGAGCACAACATCCATAACAAGAAAAATAATTGGACGGGTACATATCACTAATTAATTTCCAAGTTGATTTTATATTGCTAGCGTAATCAATCACTATGCTTATAACTTTATTAACACTAAGTCGTCAATAACAGAACTAAGCAAAGCACAAAGATATGCAGCATCGTGGCAATTTTCCTTGCAGTCAATTACTTTAAATTAAACTGGTTATGGAAATGTAATTATTATATTTATAATGGATTTGTTATTAATATTACTCCACCCATCAATTTGAATTCCAATTGTTTTAGACTTTGCTATTTTTTCATTAACTAACTGATTTATTTGAGAGTGTTGTTTATTAAATGCGCATTGGATAACCGATATCTAGTCGGCAATTGTAAAGATGGTTTAATTTTTTTAAACACTTTTTGCCAATGAACATTTTCCGTAAATTTTAAAGGAGTATTACTAGCAAAGCATGCTGTTGCTAAGAGATCCCAAATTTCCTCTTCTGATTTATTCATTACATCCACAAAAAATCCAAATTTTCGCTGTAAACGGATTTTGTGGTGCTTGCAGCAGAGTGTGGGCGAGAATCGCGTGAAATCGTCTCTCCATCGTCGTCTTCTAAATCTGTTTGCGAAGTACCTTTTCTTTCCGGAATCTCAAAAATGTTAAATATTTTTCAATAAAACCCATCAATCAAAATTACTCACCTTTATTTATTGCTTTAATTTTGTTAACACTTAATGCTCTTGGTTTTCATTGGATTTCATTCTTTATTTTACGAGGAAAACGAATGCACTTATTCTGTAAGTTACTGGACATTCTGGTTACATTTAAAACATAACTTTGCGAACAGAAGTTACACGAATATAATTTCGAATGTTCTGTGGTTTTTGAAAATGCTGTTAAAATAACTTTTTTATTTTATCTTTACGCCCCATCCCAGCGCACAGCACTACGAGTAGTATATTCACAAACTTGACATAGTTCAACTTATACACCGAAATCTTTTGAAAGACTACTTCATTCGTTATATAAACGGCTGATTCACGGGCTTTTACATCTGCTAGAAAGGGACTTCCCCAATCACCGAGTGTGCAATGCCATACGTGTACATATATGATGTTTTACTTTGTTTGTAATTTACGGAAATTTTATGTGGTAATTTACCGTAAATGGCGGTAATTAATTCGGTAATATACGGGGTAATTTACAGAGTTACATCACTGCACGGGAGGCGGTAAATGACCAAGCTGTCTTTACAATTTTCTTCCGGCTAGGTGTCCCATCGAAAGCTGCTATTATATATCTTTATTTGCCTTACGTGCAGGATTCGTTGAACTATAGGCCTAAGTGATAACCAGTGGTAGTAGTCCTGGATCATATACTAAAATGACAACGTTGTTCACATTGGTTGGTGAAAGAGTCCGTTATACTAGCTGGTGCAAAATTCACAGTTTGAAGAATATCTGTGTTGAAAGGCCCAATACCCCTTGAAGAAAAGCTCTTTACTTTCTTAGACGTAGTATTGTGATGAAAATGTTCGACCTCGACATTTTTGCAGATGTCCACGTTTTGAAGTCGCCTGATACCGAAAAAGTGGTTTAAAAAAAGTGCCTCCCTCTCCCCCCCTCTCTCTCTCTCTCTGTGTGTGTGTGTGTGTGAGTGTGTGTAACCACGATAGCGGTTAAATCGCTATAACTATCAATTCCAAATTTTGTATTTACGAGTATGATCTCTCTCTTGAAATCTGATTAGATTTTCAGTAAAATCGGCAGACCGGAAGTAGTAGTTAACTTTAGTGAAAAAAATCGAATTTTGCCAATTATTCGTCAACTACAAATTTATAAAGAATTCATATATACATACTCAACATTAAATTTGAGAAGAATTTTATTATGAAACTTTTTCAAAATTTCTTCCGGAAGTAGGTCTTTTACTCTTATGGAAAATCAGTTTTTTGCTAATATTTCGCAAGTCATGCTTTTTAGGCATAAATTTTCAATACCTTTTGTATTAAAAAAATTTGAAAATTTGGACCGGAAGTAACACTTTTACTCTTATCGAATGGCGATTTTTTTGCAAATATTCTATATATATTTATCAACAGTACAAAAGTATTTATAGCTGGATTTAAAATATTTTTTTGTATAAATTAAACTTCAAAATTCGGACCGGTTACTCTTAGCGAGTAGAACTTTCTTTCGAAATTTCGCAAAGTATGCATTCTATAGAAATTTATTAAGAAAACAGAAGCACTTATAATAGGGTTTTGAATAATTTTTATATAAAGAAAATCTTAAAATCGTGTGGTGGCCACACCTCATTTTGCTACCTACAGTCGTTTATCAGCTTCGCTGTAAGCCGAGCTAGCCGGGTGTGTATATTTACCAATGTGTTCGGTATGCGAAGGATAACTTGGGTGGGTACAGACTACAGAGCTGCAGTGGTCATAAATACCTGATACGGCAGGCCTATTTGTTGTGTACTGCATAAAACTGCTTGCTTTGAGAAATCACGATCATATGCTGCTCAGGTCATATATATAACAGATACCATTAGAGTTGAAGGACATACGTAATGTTAATCAGTTTAAAATTGCATTGATAACATTTTTACTGCGACTATACTGTGAATAAATATTTGCAGGGATAGAGCGATTCGTAACATTTATGTTTGATCAGTGGCGGCCCGTAATTTTTTGGGATGGGAGGGCACCGGGGTTCTGAGTGTTTAATATCAAAAATTAAGTACAGACAAAAAATAAACTCAATATGCTATTTAATTAACTTGTTTGAAAATAAAATCCATCCGCCGTTCCTTACGATCAGCAAAATGATTAATAACTCATTCATTGAAGTTTGGTGTTGATGTCAGTAATTGTTTTTCAATGGAACACATTGCTAAGGCACATAGTCAGCTTTCCCGCATGGTATTTCTAGAAAATGTATTTATTCTCTTCAAAGTAGAAAAACACCGTTCACTTGATTTTTTCTATTTTGCACGCCCCCAGAGATGCGCAAAATAGCAGAAGACAATTTACAAACTCTTTCGCCAACATAGTCTCGACATATTAATAATAACAAACTTTTATAACAGTTGTACTATTCAACCTTGGAAGTAAATTACAATAGTAGCATCAGGAAACTTATCATCCAACCCTGCTTAACAATTTATATTGTTAATTAGTAAATAAAATGTTAGCATGTGTGCTTTTTATTCTTTGTACAACTTCTATTGGACATGTTTGTTACATTAAAGGCTTACATTTTGACATTTAAATATAATTTGGTTCCATTTCTTTTTTGTTACTAACGTCAAAACAACAAAATTAGCGTGCGATAAAGAAATACTTTTGCAACCAAAACGAATGTCGTAAAGTGAACTTTATAGCACCGAAATAGAAAAAAGCATTTTGCACATTACACCCACACAACCAGTCTGATAAACTGTAAGAGCTTCTGTTGAATTTTCTCGTCACGGTTTTATTAGTTTTCAAATTGTGATCTTCTAGTTTAATTAATAAATCTGGTCTAGGGAGACCTAGATTTTTTGATTCTGTCTTAATGTTTCTAACGCAATTCATAGTTGCATTTGCACCGATAGAAATTACAACATACACTCACCGCTGTATATTACATACTGGACCGCCACCCGGACCCGGCACCATAGAGTAGTGCCCCGCCGCCTACATATATACGCGCGCTACCCGCGCCAGTTTCATCGCTCGATTTCTAATACAGACGGGGCAGTCGCGCGAGATGCCCCGGAGCCTACGTCAGACTGCGATTTTTAAACGCGCTGAAAAGACGGACTGTTACTTCCGAAAACATATTATTTGTCATCAAACAAATCAGAAAAATTACATACAAATTAGGTATTTATTATTAATTTATCTGTTAAAAGAAATTTGTCACGGGGAAATTTGTCACGGGGGGGGGGGGAGTGCCCCGTTTTGCTCCCTGCAGCAGCCGCCACTGTGTTTGATTTGTAGCATCTCTATTTTGTCTGCTATATTGTTTGTTTTATATATGTATATTTTGACATTCATATATACTGAGTACTGTGTCTGACTTATTATTATTAGTATCTCAATTCTCAACTCAAAAAAGGAGACAAAACATTTCCCCGAGATAACCATCTCACTTCCGTGTGCAACAGCAATTGAAGACGGTCACTGTCTATAGCCTTTCATAACTGTTCAACAAGTCTTGAATTTAATGATCTAGCATTGTTAAAATTAACAATTTTTATAGCTCCATAGATTTCGTTCAATGTATCCGGTATATTTTTAACAACCGAGGCTTCCCTATGAATACAGCAATAATACCAGGTTACGGATGGGTTGATATTTGGAATACGTGTTATAAGTCTGTACATTTTCGGAACATTGCTCACGCTCTTAGTACTAATTTCTATGCATTTTAACCAATCACATTTATTGGATGTAGTATGTATCAAGGAGAACATGAAATAATAAATCTTTCAAAATAGCCGATTCATGTTCGTATCTTACGCAACACAGTAGATGAGAATTTTTCACTATGTCTGTACTTTCGTCTATCTGAAGACTAAAATAGCAACTTTCTCGAACTCTCTTTATTAATTCTTCACTAATATTTGCGGACATATTGTCAGTTCGCTTCTTAACAGTGTCATCTGACAAGGCTATTAAACTTAGATCCGTAGCAGCTTTTTCACTTACCATTATAGATATCATCTTCTTTACAGTAGACAATATCACTTCTTTAGCAATTTTGTAGGGTTTTCCCGTTTTCGCTATCAACAGAGCTACTTCAAATGATGCTTTTACTGCATTTTCATTATTGCAGCCTTTCTTATACATTTTTTACTGGCTCAAAGTTCATATTCTTTATTTTTTAAAAATCTAGGTTTTTCAAAACATGCTCCATATGCTTGGTTTCAAAATGTTTTCGTAATTTTGAGGGTTTCATGGTCTCATTAGACAAAAATTCGTAACATAAACTGCATTGCGGCTGTTGTGCATGAGCTTGATCTATACATGTGAAACCCATTAATAAGTAGTCCCCATTTCTGTTTTGGACTATTAGTTTTGAGAACAAGAAGGAACTCTCTCACTATCACTATTTTTGCGTTGTTTTAAGCCAACGATCCATTACATGTTAGATATAAAACTCAACTGAAGACAGTACGGGTGTAATCTGAATTTATAACATGCGCACACCTTCATGTAGCGACTCGTAGCGACTTGTCAAGACATTAGTAGGTAAAGTATAAAGCAATAGTTTGACATCACTCTTCCAGTTTACACATTTCTTATTATAGGTATTCAACTTTACTAATTATTTTACAAGTTAGGTATCTATAAGAATATCAAAATAAGACTAATTAGATTAAAAAAAACTAATTGTAACTAAAACATTTGAAGATAAATGGCTGAAAATGTGTAAAGAAGATGTAAATCCTAATAGAAGTGTGCGTAAACTTCTAGAGTCCTTAATGTTAGCAAAAACATTACTAAGAGAACCTTAAAAAAGATTTTTGAATTTGCTATATGATAACTTATACATAATTACTGTGATGCTCAAACATAGTAACTTATACATTCTTCATGATATTGCGAAAGTTATAGAAGTTTTCAATAATGTACATTTAAATACTTGTATTGACGGTTTGCAAGTGAAGTTATAAATCTAAGTATGACTTCTTTAATTTTAAAGTAATTTAAAAGATAGTCTAAGTATAACGATCAACAATTTTATGAAACAGAGCGACTGGGATATTTTAACTATTGTTAATTAATGCACTTCCAAAGTTTTCATTTTATGAGTTTTAAACTTTTAATAAAAATTACTTTTTTCTATTCCGGTGCTATAAAGTTCACTTTACGACACCCGTTTTGGTTGCATAAAGTATTACTTTATCGCACGCTAATTTTATTTTTTTGAAGTTGGTAACAAAAAAAATGGAACCAAATCGTATTTAAATGTCAAAATATAAGCCTTTAAAGTAACAAAAATGTGCAATAAAATTGTACAAAGGATAAAAAGCACACATGCTAACATTTCACTTACTAATTCGCAATATAAATTGTTAAGCAGAGTTGGATGATAAGTTTTCGGATGCTACTATTGACATTTACTTACCATGTTGAATAGTACAACTGTTATAAAAGTTTGTTTTGATAAATATGTAGAGTTTGTGGACGAAAGATTTTGTAAATTGTCTTCTGCTATTTTGCGAATCTCTGGGGGCGTACAGTTATTTATTTCGTCCTTTTTGTTGATAATTTGAAATAATTTATTGTATAAATCAGTCTGAATTTAAAACACAATTACATATAGCACCACCGATATTCAAATATTTAAAACGTTCTACTTAAAAATCAGAGTAACCAACTTCAAAAAAGCAAAATTTCTAAAATATTCGAACAAAACATGTCTCTTATTTTAAGCTTTTTTGAACTTTTAATAACCGAAATAGAAAAAATAGTATAAAATACACGTTTCATAAGACATTTTGCGCACTTGTTCTTTAGAAAACTCGCCTAGCGGCTCGTTTTCTAAACTTGAACGCGTGCGCAAAAATCGTGTCTTATGAAACTTGTCCTTTAATATACTAATTTGTAAACAGAAAATATTAGATATACATATAATATTAGATTAGAAGTAGGGCTGGGTTGATTAAAAAATATACTATCGATAATCGATTATAGAAAATTATCGATAATACCGATTAATCTTTACTCGATAAATCACAATTTGATTACTCGTTTTATTAGCTGATTAACCGATTAATCATTCGATAAAAATTGTCAATTAAAATAATTAAATACATAAGTACTGTTAGGGATGGGTTGAGTAAAAAAATACAATTGCAAATCGATTATAGAAAATTATCAATGTTTACTCGATTAATCGTTTCATTATGAGATCAACTGAATAAATTTTGATTAATCGATTAATCATTAGATAAATTTGTCAACTAAATAAATAAATGACAATTTTTTTCAATTTACAACAAATTTGATCGATACCTTGTGAGATCTGCTTTTCTGGTTGGTTGGTAGCTGCATGGTAATTACATTGCTGATTAAATTTTCATATGCACTGAATAAACCAGATTAGAAGCTGGTTTATTCAGTGCATATGAAGATTTTCATTAGAATGAAAATCGGCAAAAAATACACAAGAAATAAAAAAAAGTCATGTAATCCAAGAAATAAAACACTGTTCAAGAAGAAACATTTATTTTTAAACAGGAATGAAATCTTTGTTCATTGCAAGAAAAATTAACTCCTCTACGTGTTCTTCAGACAAAGACGACCTGCTATCAGTTACAATTAAGCCGCCCCGACTAAAAACTCTTTCTGATGCTACACTGGTAGCAGGAATACATAAATACCGTGACGCAAGCAATGATAATTTTGGAAAAATAGTAGCATGCGTCTGCCACCAATCCAAAGGGTTGTCGTCAAGACCTATATCTGGATAGGCTAAAAATCCGCTTAACTCATTTTCAGTTGTTACTTCTCGATCAACAATCCCTTGTGATATTGTAAAAATCGCTGCCAAACCGCTTTTCTTTTGCTTGCGCGGAGGTTCTTTTAAAGAAATGTCATTTATACTGAGTGAATTCATGTCTTCTATAGTATTAATCGTTTAGATTTTTCTTTTATATCTTCTTCAAATGTTTTAACTTTAAATCTAGGATCGAGGAATGTACACTTAAGTAGTGTCTCGTGGGTACAACTTACAACAGACTTCCTTTTTTCATTTGTAGAAGTAATATACCTTTCTCTTAGGAGTGAAAGAACATTATACATAATAGTTTTTTTTAATACTTCTAATTTCTGTATCTGCTTGTGTTTCTTCAGCTATATTCAGAAAGTTGTTCATCAGTTCTGCATACATAGGCAAAATACAGCTAGCAGTTATAAATTTTTCACCTGATAAATGCTCACATATTGATTCTACTGGATTTAGTATATCTACAACTTCTGTCAATTTCCTGATTATTTAAAATTAATCGTTTGTATTTGCCATTAGAATATGTTTGTAAAACATATAACAGGGCCAACTGTTGTTCCACAATTACATTCATCAGTGTGAGCAAAGACCACCACCTTGTTTTCGAAAAAGACGGAATTTTTCTTTTTGGTAAATTCAGATTGTCTTGTATTTGTTGCAGTTCCCTATTAATTTTCCAGGAGTGAGAAAATACTGTTTGTATAGTTTTTATTTTACGGATAATTTCTGACAATTCATCAATTTCTAACGAGTGAGTGACTGCCGTATTCACAGTATGGCCAAAGCATGGTATGTGAATTTTATTTAAAATTTCTATTGCTAGAACAACATTTGCCCCAAAATCTGTAGCATAAGCTATAACTTTTTCATCGTCAATGTCCCATTCAGCTAACATCGAAATTAATGAATTAGCAATATTTTCACTTGTGTGATTTTCGTTTAAATGATAACAGCCCAAGCAAACAGATTCAATTTGAAAAGAATGAACATAATGTGCAGTTACAGCAATAAAAGGAGCATTTGCTGCCGATGTCCAGCAATCTGTTGTTAAAGAAACATACTTAATATTTTCGAGATTTTTGGCAATAACATCTCTGGTTTGTCTGTGAAGTTGTGGAATATGTTGAGTAGTTATGGTTTTACGACTTGGCAATTTGTAACTTGGATTCAGCGAATGAATTAATTTTTTGAAGCCATTTCTCTCGACGATGCTGTACGGCTGAAGATCCGTGGCTATAAAACAACTTAAGGCATGATCAATTCTCCTTTTCGTTTGTTTGGAAACTGTAAAACTTTCTAGAACCATTTGCTTCGAACCTGGTTTTTCGGTTACCGGTGTTGTATCCACAGACGAAATCGTGGAATTACCATCATCTGAGTAGGATCTTGAAGGTCCCGGCTTTGATATTGAAACGTCATCAACAGATTCGTCGCGATCATCATATCTGCATATAAACAAAAAAGAAAGTTAAATTTCCTGCCACCATACACATACGAACCTAATTTATAAATCATTTTACACATAAAAATATAAGAGTTATAACTATTTTCATCTGAACAATAAATATCTTATAAATCTAGAATCCTAAAAGCTAAAAAACACACAGAACAAATTTCAAGCCGGATATCCCAAAATTCGCGTTTTCCCCGTAAAGGAGACACTCCAAGTCTAAGCCTACAAAAAAAGTAGTCAGTTCTCAATGGCTTAAGTCAATGAATTATAGAACTGACCAATTTGAAAATAATTTCTAGGGACGAGCGAAGTACCAGCATTGAAGCAAATATTCAACATTAGTTGTGTGACTTGTGTGTTGTGTCATTATAAATTGTATTAATGAAGCTAAGCAAATGCTTATATGTAGGTATTATATGTTTGTCCGTTTCTTTCCCAAGGAATTTATATAGCTCTATCAATTAAAAGCTTTTGCTTTACTTTATAAAAATACTACCCACTGTGTAAATATTTTGAAGATTTCGATTATTGCGTGAGCGACTTTAAGAAGTTAAACATTTTTTCCATATTGATCAACTTTAACAGCCTCAAGTTCTTTTAATAAACCAATAGATGGTGACTAATTCTTATTGTAGCTTTAGTTGTAGGCAATGAAGAGTATGCCCTTCGGAAAGGTCGCTAATTTTGGGACACTCTGTATAATACCACCATCTTTCCTATAAATCACAGATCAATTATTATTAATAATTAATCCCAATAATTACAGCGTGGGTGGCTACTGACTACTGAGTTATTTGTATATTTTGTAAGTAACAAAAACAATGTCTACAAATAATGCGGTATATAGGTAGGTACAGTTGTAACTTGTAATAACAAAAACAATTACGAATAATTAATAAACATCAACTTTGAGGACTGAATCAAAATTATACTTACCCGTCATTGTTTTCTTCATTGGCGGTTACATGTACATCCTGTTGTCCACTCATTTTTTCCATTGATGCAAAAACTAATGGATGTTTTGATTTCAAATGATACCGTAAATTCGTAGTATTCCCCTTATTGTGAAGTACTTTTTTACACTGGAGACACCTTGCACTATGGTCATTTTTCTCGAAGTAGTTCCAGATAATACTCTTTCCCATTATTATAGAACTCTTATAACCTACACCACAGCAAACAGCAAAAAGGCACTAGTCCACCGTCTACCACACGAAATGTAGTTAAATTTATGTCACATTCGCAGCACAGCTGATATTTGATTAATCGATGAAATTTTGATCAAAAAATCAGTTTGATTATTTAATCGATTGATTAATCAAAACACGATTAATCGATGAAATATATTTTTTTTACGATGATCGATTTATCGATTAATCGATGAAATCATTGATTGATCAGAATTTTTGCCCAGCACTAATTAGAAGTAACTCTTTTCGATTAATTTTAATTATGCTAAGTGTAACTAAAGTCGTTCGTCCACCGAGAAAACCAAAACGAGGCAACCAATCGCTTATAACCAAACAATCAGTTTTAGTGTGTTGGCGACCAACACATTAAAAACTTAACCGCGGCAACTACGACCTATTGTGAAATGCAACCTATCGCGCACGATTATACTGACTGGTTGCCAAGCCTTTTAATTGCTTACAATGACTTGACCGATACAGCTATTCTTTATTTGAAAGTTAAATTTGTTATGCTAGTTTTTAGTTCTCAACGCAATAACATGCCGTGATCGGTATCAAAAGCTGAAGAAAGTGCAAACATGAGGTTTGTGCAGGAGACTGAAAAATACCCGTGTCTATATAATTACACGTTAGAAAATTATGCCAATAATTTTTTCAAATTCACGAAAATCCTCTTTACTCATTCTTGTAAGTTTGTTTAAATTTAACCGGATCATTGAATTTACTTGCAATTTTAAACCACCACTTTTCTTTATTCCTTTCGAAATCCGCCTGAACCCAAAAACTTTTGCATCTGTTCTTGCCCCCTTAAGTATAGATACCCAGCAATGACATCCTTCGAACTGGTTTCGTCACCCGCGACTGGTTGCCTACAACCACATATTGGTTTTCTCGGTGGACGAACGGCCTAAGTCATGGCAACTTATATTTTTAAGTCGTAAACAGGGTTATTCAGATATAATATCCTATAACTTTTGCAATATCGCCCACAGGTCGAAGAAAGTATATATTTTTAAATAGTAACTTTTAATTACTTTTCAATGACATATAAATATACAGGGTGTTCCATTTAATTTTTTTAAGAATTTTTAACTTTAGCGAATGGTATGTAATTCTAAAGAACATGCGTATTTATGTCGAAATAAACATTAATTTCACGTAGGTACTGAAAAGATATCTCTACTCATTGAGCCTATAATAGGTATTTCATCATCAATCGTTATTTCATAGCAACTTTTCAAATGTTTTACAATTTTTAACGAAAAATCGCCATATCTCAGAAACAAATGAAAAACGACAAATACATGTCAAAATCAAAATAATCAGCGATTCAAGGGCTATCATAAAATGTAAAAAAAATGCATAGCATTCCATTTAAAAAACCAAGTTTGTGTTAGTTCGTCGTTGTCGAACACTGTATAAATGAAAATATTTTTAAATTGTAGAGCTTATGATAATCTACAATTTTTGTATTAAAAATTATTCGCTATCTACATTATTAGATACCAATTGTTATCCCTTGGTGGATTATGAATTCTTTTTATGTGTACAAACTGCCGTTCGTATTTCTAAAGCTTTATTCACTAACTTACATCTCAATAACCTGCTCGATGTACAGGTTATGTATGTTATAATATAATTGATATAGGACTGTATCTATAGGTACGACTAAAGTGTAGTATATGTTGTCACTACTTGGTCACTACTACTAATGTGTCCCGCTCGCTCGCGTTCTCACCGTCGTTCGTCGACATCACGCGCACGCGCACTACTGTCATCTTTTGACTCCTTAAATGAAATACCAACATACAGGCGGCCTTGAAAGACCTGGCTTTCAAAAATAAAAAAAAAAATAATAATAATAAAATAAATGAGTTTAGTGGTAGTCTTTAGGAAAACAACACACTTTCTGCACCCCTCTGTCTACGGTTCCTTGAGCGGTTTTGATAGTAACGACTCGCGTTCTTCCGTCCTGGCCCAGGTGTATCTTGATGATCCTACCCATACTCCATTTCAATGGAGGCACGTTATCTTCCTTTAATAGCACGAGATCTCCGATTTGAACACCTCCTGGACTATCCAACATCCATTTATTCCTCTGCTGCATGGTGTGCAAATACTCCGAGGACCATCTTTTCCAAAACTGTTGATAGAGTTGCTGTAGATGATGATAATTATTCAATCTGTTGATTAGAGCTGTAGTTACATCTCGCTGTGGTATAGCCACAAGTGACTCTCCAATCAAGAAATGCCCTGGTGTTAAAGCCTGTAAGTCGTTTGGGTCATTGGAAAGTGGGTATAAGGGTCTAGAATTAAGGATAGCTTCTATTTGTATTAGAACAGTATAAAAGGATTCATAGGTTAGTCTTGTATTACCAATGATCTTTTTTAAATAAGTCTTTGTTGATTTTATAGCAGCTTCCCAAATCCCCCCAAAATGCGGAGTACGCGCAGGAATAAAATTCCATACTATCTCCCTTGTTTCGAGATAATTCTTAACCTTGCTTGAGTTTTTTATTTCAGTCAATAAATGTGCTGCGCAAAGCTCTAATCGTGGAATTGAAATAGTTTTAATAGGAGCAACACGTGATTTCGCTGCAAGTAATCTTGAACAAATCTGATTGTTTGAATTTTGTGATCTAATGTATATGGTAGCACCATACGCACGTTCTGATGCATCGCAGAACCCATGTATCTGGATACTAACTGGATCAAATAATAATACATGTCGGGGTATTGCTATTTCATGAATCTTCTCCCATTCGTCGAATAATTTCCTCGCAGGCGCATAAATGTCTGCTGGCACGGTTTCATCCCATTCACTTTTGAGTTGCCATAATTTTTGTAACAATAATTTTGCCCTAATTACTATTGGACCAATTAATCCTAAAGGATCGAAGATTTGTGACACGGTAGATAGAATAACTCTTTTAGTAATTCGTATTCTTTTCATGTTAAAGTTCGTAGTAAAAGTAAATCTATCTAGCTCGGCCTGCCATATAACACCTAATGTTTTTGTTTCAATCAGGTTCACCTCAGTTGGCCTCTCGCTTTTAACAATACTTGCATGATTTGAATTAAATTTTCTTAACTCAAACTTGGCACTGCTTAAAATACTAGTAATATCTTGCTTCAATCCTAGTAAATCTTCCATTGAGTTCGCTCCTGTCAATAGATCGTCCATATAAAAATCCTTTCTTATCGCATAGGCTGCTTCAGGGTAAGCCTCCTCGTTTTCCATAGCTAATTGTTTCAAACATCTTGTGCTTAAAAATGATGCTGGAGCTGTGCCATGGGTAAGCGTATTAAGCTTATAGTGTTTTAATGGCAATTTTGGATCAGATCTCCATACAATACGTTGTAAATCCCGTTGCGATTCTACTATATTTATTTGACGATACATTTTTGTTATATCTCCAGTCAAAACATAACTATGTTTACGAAATCTTAACAAAATTGAAAAGAGATCATCTTGTACCACCGGTCCGGTTTTCAAAATGTCATTCAACGATATATCGTTTGTTGTTTTGCAGCTTGCATCAAAGACAACCCGTAACCTTGTTGTGGTACTAGCCTGTTTAAAAACACAATGGTGTGGCAAATAATTAACATTCTCGTTAATATTGTCATTGAAGTTTGTAATTTCTGTCATGTGTTCCAACTTTTCATATTCCATCATGAATCGCGTATATTCTAATCTTAAAGAATCATCCCTAGCAAATTTCTTTTCTATTGAATTCAATCTTTTTTCGGCGTTCTCCAATGATTCACCTAAATTAACATGCTCCTCCTTCAATGGTAACGATACTGTAAAACGACCATCCTCTTCACGTTTAAATGTGTTTTGAAAATGATTTTCACAAGACAACTCTTCGCTCGAATAATATTTAGAATCGGGTAATTCCTCGATTTTCCAGAATTTTTCTAATTTGTTTAAAACTTCGTTATTTATGCTTAAATTACACGAAATCTTATTGCTAAAATGATAGTTAGGTAAATCACCTGCTATTAGCCAACCTAATTTTGTCCTTTGTAATATTGGTTTATTTTCTCCCAGTTTAATTTGTCCTATAGACAACAAATCAAAGAAAATTGTAGCACCCAATAATATGTCAATTTTCTGTGCCTTATAAAAGTTTGGATCTGCTAGCGTAATATCCTGTGGTATATTTAAATTCGAAATATTAAAACTTTGCTGAGGCAATTTATCTGTTATTTTGTTCATAATTAGAAATGACAATTTTTTGTGATATTTTTTGCTAGTCGAGAATAATTCTGCATGCGTTATATGAGAAATACTTAATAACGACTGATTTATTCCGCTTACAGGTATTGATATATCAAACTGCTTCAACTTTAATCTTTCTAGCAATTCTTTTGTCATAAAATTTGATTGCGATCCTGAATCAATCAACGCACGACACTGAACTAAATTATTATGAATATCCTTGATCAGTACTACTGCCGTTGATAAAAGAACATATTCCGACTGTCTGGTCGATGTATGCGCTGTAATGACTGAATTGCTATCACTGGATTGTTGTGATTCTTCCCTTGAATTATTTGATCTATCATTGTCGTCATGTGGCCTTAGCTTTTTATTATCAAAATGTAATAAAGTATTGTGGGGTTGATTGCATCTTTTACAATTACTGGCATTACAATCTCTATTAAAATGATTATGTTTCAAACAATTAATGCATAATTTTAATCTTTTAATAGTATTAAATCTTTCTTTCACATTAAAATCCAAGAATTTTAGGCAGCGAAAAATGAGATGATTTCCCTTACATAATTGGCATTCTAATTTATTTATTGCGACATAAGATTGTACGCTCGATTTTGTTATGTTTTTTCCCTTATCTAGCGTTTCTAAAAATACGCACTGATTTACTAAAAAATCCCAAAGTTTTTTCAAATTTGGCATCGAATTGGTTGCCACGGAACCTTCCCATGCTCTTTTAGTTTTTGCGTCAAGTTTTGAGGTAATTAAATGTATTAACAACGTATCCCAGCTATCGGTTGGTTCGCCTAGAGTTGTTAGCGACCGTACATGCTTTTGGAAGTGATCGACAAGTTTTCTTAAATGTGTATGCGATTCTTGATGTAATACAGTATAATCAAATAATTCTTTTATATGCGTATGTATGATAATACGTTTATTCTCATAACGATTTTTAATTAAATCCCAGGCGACGGAGTAATTCGCATCCGATGCTTCGAGTGCACTTATAACTTGTGCCGCTTCGCCCTTCAAACACGACCTTAGATAATAAAATTTCTGTGTCGCATTCAATTGTTGATTTTCGTGAATTAATGACTTGAAAGCGTCCGAAAACATTAACCATGTATCATAAGCACCGTTGAATTCCGGTAAAACAATTTTAGGCAATCTCACATTCAAATTCATTGGGTTATTGACCATATCATTACTTGCGGTATTGACATTTATGTCATCGAATACTGTTTTGACTTGCAACTCGGTAATAATTTTGTTAGCGCTTGAAACGGTACTGAAATATCTATTTTCAAACTCTTCTCTATCCTTAAATTGACTGTTATCGATGGCTTCGATTTCATTTTGTAACAAATTGTATTCATCTAAAACAGGTGTAACTCTTTCTAATCTTAATCTCAATTCAGATTCCTTTTCACACGTATATGTTTTCATAAATGTTTCAAATCGAGTTAAAATTGCCTTAACATTACCACGTTTGCGAATCAATTCTATTAATTGCTCGTTTTCTGTCATTACTGCTTGTTGGTAATACAATACAAAATAATAATAATAAGGAATATGTATTTGAAAGGAACGACTTACGGTTAATGGTGGACCGTCCTTCCTCAATGTGTTGATTTGATGTTTCTACGACTATCCGGCTCGTTTTGGACCAAAATGTTATCCCTTGGTGGATTATGAATTCTTTTTATGTGTACAAACTGCCGTTCGTATTTCTAAAGCTTTATTCACTAACTTACATCTCAATAACCTGCTCGATGTACAGGTTATGTATGTTATAATATAATTGATATAGGACTCTATCTATAGGTACGACTAAAGTGTAGTATATGTTGTCACTACTTGGTCACTACTACTAATGTGTCCCGCTCGCTCGCGTTCTCACCGTCGTTCGTCGACATCACGCGCACGCGCACTACTGTCATCTTTTGACTCCTTAAATGAAATACCAACACCAATAATGGACTTTACCGCTACGCTGGGACACCCGGTATATACCTAGGTATAAGAAAGTAAAAAGTTGGTAATATATTGCACAGTGGCGGCTCATGAGTTATGAAAGAGGGTGGGCACAAAAAAAACTTACCTATTTTTTGTACATAAAATCCATTCTCCTATTTTTGATGCTGGAAAAGACGTCTATGACTTTGTTGTCAAAATCCGGGATAGACTGGATGAACTTCTTTTCTATTGATAGGACCGCCAATGCGTTCAGTCGATCTTCTGACATTGTGCTTCTCAAAGAAGTTTATATGCGTTTGAGTAACCATGATTTTTCTTGCTGAAAGCGTTTGCAAACACTTCCTCGGTTTCTTGGGCGAATGCGTGTGTCCTCATTCCATCGACTGCCGTTTTGTTTCACAGTTGACGTGATTTACACAAGTCTCGTCGCCAGTTACGATACTATCGATAACATGGTTTCCACTTTTGTCGTAGTCTTCCAGAAATGTTGTGTCCTGCAGCAAGTCTCTATTTATGTGGTCTTCCGTTAGGATTTTCGGAACACACCTGGCACAAAATTTGTGGTAACCAAGTTTATCAACCACAATTTCATGAACTAAACTCCGTGAAATTTGAGGGAAATGTTCTGAGAGTTCCGTAATCGTGAAACGACGATTTCCACGGATTTTTTCGTTGATTTTCGCCACCAATTCATCTGTCTAGACTAGACCTGCCACTGCAAGACTCATCGTGAACACTGGTTCGGCCATTTCTAAAATCAATACACCACTGCCTCACACGGCTTTCACTCATTATTCCTTGGCCGTATACATCACAAATCTGGCGATAAATTTCAATTGGTTTGTGATTTTTTGCTAACAAGAATCTTATTACAGCTCGCACTTCACAACAGGCGGGATTTTCAATAGCAACGCTCATTTTAACACTCCGTTGTATACAAACTACAAAAGCGTAGGAACACTCTCACACCAAAATGGCGGCGCTAGTCCCGCCCTCTGCCGCGCCAGGCCAAAACCTCTGTTACTTTCTGGATTAGCCTCGTAATTTTGTACACATGGTAAATTTGTTTTGTAAAAAACTGCTATTAGATAAAAGAGAAAGTACTTCAGGTCCGAATTTTAAAATCCTCTCGGTACAAAAATGATTCAAAATTAAGCTTTAAATAGGTAGAAATTTTTAAAAAGATTTTTATGATAGTTTTTAAATTCACTTTCCAGTACATTTGTATTCTTTGGAAATTTGTTAGACTTAGTAGTTGACGAAATTTGATTTTCTTAACTACTACCTCCGGTCTACCGTTTTCACAGAAAATTTAATCAGATCTCTTGAGGGTGAGGGTACTGATAGCTTTAGCCGTTTTGTCGCTATAGTGGTCAGTGAGCGTGAAGGAGGGGGAGGAAGATAGAGGGGGAAGGCGAGGGCGAAGAGAGAGACAGAGGGAGGTGCTTGCAAAAACCACTAATGGGCTAATAGCTGCGCTTTCGTTATGCCTTAAATCTAAATTTATTTACAGTGGAGTCGCGATTTAGTGAATACCGCTTCGAGTGTTTTTCTTATATACAGGGTGTCCCAGAAATAAAAAGACGGAGTAGCAGGTATGTAAAGTCCGAACAGAAACAGGCCCAAATATGTATACCGCAATAACGAAGAAATTAAAAATTTAATTTTCTATGTTGTTTTTTAGATAAAAAAATTACATTACGGACCTGGCACAGAATGTATGTTTATAAATACACGTAAGAATGCTCATTTGTAAATAGAAACGAACACGCATTCATAGAAAAATACGCTTTTATTTGTATAAAACGGGAAAAAACGTTAACTCGTACTCATTCATATAAAACATATTTTTTGCCAGATGAACGACCCACTTTATTGCAGACAATAAAATATTGTTTTTATTTTTAAAATAGGAAGGTTGTTGCTCTTTAAGTCGAGGCGCGCACCGAAGTGGTGTGGCGATGGCGTGGAAGTGGCGTGGTGACGACGTGGCATGTGGCAATTTTTAACCGAGTGAAATCATATGCGACAGCGCGCACCGACATGGAGTGGCAGTGGTGTGATGTTATAGATGTGGCGTGGCGCCAGTCACTCGCCACTGCTTTCTGACAAGTTTAATCTCGAGTGGCGTGTGGCGTATGGCAGAATACGGCAACCAGTATTTTTTCACTCTAGTTAAAGGGAATATATTGGTTCAACGGAACAAGTATCTGATGCATTTACTGAGGATGTTTCCTCAGACGATGACTGCGTAGATGGAAAGGAAATCGGAGTGAATTATGACGTAGAAGTATTATTTTAAGAAGAAGACGATCAACATGTGTTCCAGGCAAATTTTGCTGCAGTTAAGGAGCCCAATTCATTGCAAGAAAATAATGAAAAACAACTGGGAAATAGTATAAAAACAAAAGTGATCCAGGATTTACTCGGTGATAGCACAACAGAACAACATAAAAGCATTCAAAATGGAATTACTTACTATAAAGTAAATAAATCGGCTTTTGAATATTTTGAAAGAAAAAGACAAGGATCATACAACGGTGCCTAATGTCTCGTTATAGGAGGACGCTGACGCACACTTTTTCTTAAGTGTACTGCCAGAGTTAAAAATGAGGTGTGGCCACCACACGACTTTCTTATACTTATAAGCGTTTCAAATTATACGGAAGTTGTTCTGAATTGTTTTAAATACTTTTATCGTAGAAAAATAATCCGAAAAATAAACCTGTAAGTGTGTTACTTCAAGTCCAAGTTTTAAGAATTTTTCTATACAAAAAATATTCAAAATTCTAAATACTCATATTCTTTTGATAAATCTCTATCGAATGCATACTTTGCGAGATATTTGAAAAAAAGTTATATTCGCTATACATATAAGAGTAGAATTGCTACTTCTTGGCCGAATTTCGAAATTTCATTTATACAAAAAAATATTCCAAATCTAGCTCCAAACACTATTGTACTTTTGACAAATATATATATAGAATGCATAATTTACGACATATTAGCAAGAAATCGCTATTCGACAAGAGTAAAAGTGTTACTTCCGGTTCGAATTTTGAAATTTTCTTTATATGAAAGTTATTGAAAATTAAGTTCTAAACACTTATATACTCGTAACGTACCTGCCTTAAAAGCATGACTTGCAAAATATTTGCAGAAAGCTGATTTTCGATAAGATTAAAAGACATACTTCCGGAAGGAATTTCGAAAAACTTTTATAACAAAATTCTTCTCAAATTTAATTTTGAGTACATATGAATTCTTTATGAATTTGTTTAAACTTAGTAGTTGAGGAAATATTGGCAAAATTCGATTTTGTCACTGAAGTAAGGTACTACTTCCGGTCCGCCGATTTTACTGAAAATCTAACAGAGAGAGAGAGAGAGAGGAGAGAGAGAGAGAGAGGAAGAGAGACTTTTTTAAAAACCACTTTTTCGGTATCAGTGGACTTCAAAACGTGGACATCTGCAAAAATCTCGAAGTCGAAAATGTTCATCAACACATTACCTCAAAGTAAAAGGACAGGCAGGCAGAAACAATCTTTTAAAATGGGAATTTCGACCCTTGCTGAGCAAATCTTGAGCCTACAACTGATATAAACGCAACTCACTCTTTTCCGGCGTCTACAAGTAGTAATGCACTAACTGCAGTGGACAACACGTCAAGTCGTTCATGTACGACATGTAGCTACGTACTATCCATCTTCAATAGAGGATAGGAGTTCAAACCTTGCTGAGGAGTTATATTTACGGCAGATACACAAACCAGATGAAGCAGCCTTCTATAGGAAATGCCTTAAATGTATTATACGAGAATGATCAATGTTTTGTTATATGTTTATTTCGTGTGTTTCGTGTTTTTGTGTATTATAGGACTTCAAGTAACCTGCAAAAAGTGGCCTTTTTCATTCGATAAAAGCTTAAACTTTTTGTCGTCCAAGAATAAATCATTGCGGTAAATATTATGAATTCCGTACTACATATTTTTCTGCCACAGGGGATGAACCCAGTGCGCTTTTTTACGATTATTACAATTACCACTGAATTTGCGATTTGAACAAATGCGAAAGCATCGTCACTCTCGAATGACTACATTAGGACTGCTAATCACAATAGTGGAATGGCGGGGCTGCCACTTCGGTGCGCATTAAACCACACTGCAACCATACTACCGCCATTCCACAACCACACCACGTACGTGCCACTCCTACATCACTTGCCATTTCAAATCCACGCCATCGCCACGCCACTTTGGTGCGCGCCTTGCCTAATGTGTTTGTAGTCGAAACAGCTGATTATTATTATTTTAGAATATTCAATAAATCGTAGTTTTACTAGATTACAGTAAATATCAAGAATGTAATTATTTTTTTCTAACAGGTGTAAAATTAATGGTTTGATATTTATTATGAAGTATCTATTCCTCCTCCTTTTTTTTAACACAAGTAATATGGTGGTCCTGAAAAAAACCGATTGTGAAAGTGAAGCAGGTGGATATTTAGTCCAGGGTCGGCGTAAGGCCAATTGAATTCTATATTATTTTTTTTCTGCCGTCTGCGCACGAATAAAGACTTGATATTTTGAGGGTACGTTTTTATACAATCTAGCTTCCGATTTATGCTACTCCGTCTTTTTATTTCTGGGACACCTGTATTGTATCAATATTTATATTTTTTTCAATAAGTGTACTTAATTTCAAACCTTGCAAAAGAACCACCCACAAAATGATGAAATCGCTTGGTCGAAATTAGTTCACTAAATCGCAACTCCAATGTATTTACTAACAAAAAAGATTGTCTGTAAGTGTATAATAGAAACAATTAAAAATACAAGCAAAGGTGGTATTTTGGTTAGTTGCGGTGATACTATTCCAAATAAAATTAAAAAGCAGTGGGAAATAAACATGGAGTATTAGATCCTAAACTCAAAGATCCACAGATTATTATAGTAGGAGTGGAAAAAGAATATACATACATACTGATATGAAACCGGAGGATATTATGTGCGCAATTGTTAATCAGAATGACTTAGAAATACTAGGTAGTGATATATAAAGGAAAAAGTAAAGATAAATAGGTATATCAGCAAACGCAAAATGAACTATGGTAACATAAAAATTTATATAAAATCCGATATATTTAATTAGAAAGAAAAACTCGTTTCACAAAAATATATATGATTTATTTCATAAACTATATGTACATTTCGTTTGCCAAGCAAACATCATCGGTAGTATATATATATATATATATTTGGAAAAATACTACAGAAAGAAAACATTAATGTTGGATCGAAAAAGTGCGATATATATGAATACATAAATACAATAAGGTGTTAAACTGTGCAGGTTATAATCATTTTGCGAGGGATTGCACAGTTCAAAAGCATGCGGCAGGTGAACACTGTACAATTGGTTGTGTTATTGATGTTGGTGAGGACCAGAAGTGCGTAAATTGTATAAGGATGGTAGTAAAATTAAAAGTTGATTTGGATGTTATCCATAGAGTCATAGAGATTAGAGAATTAGACAGTTACGAAAGTATTATTATTATACACAGAAAAAAAATGCAAGTTCATGAATTCTTACAATTGACCGATAAAGTAGGTCTTTTACTCTTATCGAAAATCAGTTTTTTGCGAATATTTCGCAAATCATGCTTTTTAGACAAGTACGTTACGGCTATAAAAGTATTTAAAACATAATTTTCAATATCTTTTGTATAAAAAAAATTTCAAAATTCAGACCGGAAGTGCCACTTTTACTCTTATCGAATAGCGATTTTTTGCAAATATGTCGTAAGTTATGCATTCTATATATATTTATCAAGAGTACAAAAGTATTTAAAACTGGATTTGCAATATTTTTTGTATATATGAAATTTTAAAATTCGGACCGGAAGTAGCACTTTTACTCTTAGCGAGGAGCACTTTTTTGATAATATCTTGCAAAGTATGCATTCTATAGAGATTTATTAAGAGAATAGAAGTACTTAGAATAGGATTTTGAATAATTTTTGTAAAAGAAACTCTTAAAATTCTATAATTTGAAACGCTTATACGTATAAGAAAGTCGTGTGGTGGCCACACCTCATTTTTTATTTGAAAACAGAGTTACACAAAATTACTAAATCATATGAACTCGTCCATTGTAATGTAACATTTATTACAGCAATCATTCCGTTAAAAGCATTTCTGCTGCTTTATCTAGGTGATAGTAAATAACCCCGATTTCGAAATAAATACATAAATAACGATTAATTGTACTAACTGTACAACACGTGCAGATTTTTAATTTTTTTGTTTCATGTCTGATAATGATAAATCCTGTGTAGATTGTGAATCATTTGTGATTTTAATAAAAAACTATTACTAAACAAGTTTTCAAACTAGAAAACGTTCTAAATATGTTGATAATTCGATTATATTGAGCCAATTGTATAGGAACAGAATTCATACAGCAGGTGTTATACAACCTGTTCATAATAAACCAAGCTTATTTGAAGTTTTCCTAATAATTCAATGCAGAATGTTGTTCAGGCCATCGAGAACACGTTTTAAAAATATTTTTTTATATAGAATGTTTCGGACGGTAGTTGTAGGCCAAAGTTGTGTTTTTTTAAATTAAACGGGTTGTAAATTCATGCTAAAAAGCCTACATCTAAACTTGATAGTTTCTGTGCATGTTATAATTTTCTTTAATAAATTAATTCCCATAATAGTAGGCTATTTTGCACTAAAAAAAGTTTTTTAACAAAAATTGTAGAGGACAAATTATCTAATGTACTGCACAAAAAGCAGAGGGCACTTGCAAGTACACACTGTTTCAACTTCACCTCAATGAATTCACGCAATCCGCGACCGAAAGCAAAGTTAATCTCTCTTATTTACCGCCTTCGTCCGATGTATTGGTTGGGCAATGGATTCCTTTGGATTAGGAGTCTTCGCCAACGTTCTTTCCTTATAGTATAATAATCAAAAATGACATTCATTTCGTTTTGCAAACTCCCACAAAACAAAGGGCTTACGCAGAGCTGTCTAGTTACTGCGGTGAGGTAGGACGTGCGGGGGGATAGTTTGCAAATAAAATAAAATAATGCGAGTAGGGATGTCTTTTCGCAGGCCAGGTTCGTATTGAGTACGCTTCGTTCCAGTTCCAACCAGTGTCTTGTAATAAGTCCCGGTGCAGAGATCTGTGCATTATTACTCCCTCGCTTGAAATGAGCGGCGCATTAAAAATTCCATTTCTTGGAAACTATAAAGATTTAGCAAGCTGATTGTTGCGTTTCATATATATATATATATATATAGTGATTTAGCGATGTATTTCTTGGTTTAGCGGTCTGTTTTATTTAACACATGAATTAACAATTAGTTAAGATATGATAATAATAATAAAAATGATTGTGTAAAAAGTTTCGACAATATATTCTTAAAATTGTCTTCCTCAGTTTGTGTAAATATAGAAATACATATAAAAAAAAGACTGTATTGTCAATGCAACTAAAAAAAATAACATATTTTCAAAAGAATACGAAGAAATATAGTAAAATGCTCCTGAAAACCTTACCTAAAAATATTACTATGACTTTGACATTGTCAAAGTTTAATGTTATTATTTTTGTTTTTTTGTTTATTATGAGAGATACTCCGGCAAAAATAGGATGGTGAGAGACACAGGGTGTGTCATTGCGGATTATTTAAAACTGGAATAAAGTAGATTTTTGACAAGCTACTTCGTTTCTCTCGTTTACAGAATTGTTTCTCTTTGCATTAATAGAACATTCAACAGAAGATGAAGGAGTTACTGAACGATGAACACATATACTCCAAATTTAGCAACGACCCAACACTTTGATTTCAAAGAGCTAATATAATGACTTAATTAAAAAATGAGCAACCAAACACTTAAGTTCGCCCAAGACAGCAGCTTCACTAAAATTAAATAACGCACAACCGCCAAAAATATACGGCTTACCCAAATTACATAAAGAAAATACACCTCTTAGGCCTATTGTATTGTATTCCAAGTCCGTTTTACAACGTATCAAAATTTTTGGCAAACATAATTTCTAATGTAACGAAAAAACAATTCTACATAAAATAGTATATTATGCATTGAGCATTTAATGATAGCTATTAAGACACGAGTAAGAAAATTACGAGTGTCTTAATATCCATTAAATGCGAGTTGCATACACTATTTTTTCTACGACCCCATAATAAAACATTATTTTTTGAACATTCCCTTTCATAAATTGAGCGTAAAATTTTCCGTACATCTTTGCGAATTTAGCTGGTAATAAATTGTTCGTGGCTACTAAGGATTGTTCCATAATTTCTGGTGGAGTCAAATTTTACATTTCACTGTCACTATCCCTCATTTTTTCCGTTTATACTTTCAAAAAAGCACATATTCTAACTACTTACTAGTAAATTGCAGAGAACTGTCACATTTGATTAATTTTTATATCTGTCAGATATGCAGTCACCATATTGGATATTGGAATTTCGCAAAATAACATTCTATTGCCCCAATTGCTCGGACTTCAAGCTGCAACTGAAGAACCTCCATGAGTTAACCGCAACAGTAGATACGCTACAAAGGGAAATACGACAGATTAGAATGGGTACTATGCAAAAACCCACTAAGCAAGTTTCTGAAGTGTTCCAGGCTGAGAAAGTAATACTTGAGGTTGCGGAGAGAGAGAGAAGGAAAACTAATCTTTTAATTTTTAATGTTCCGGAAGATAATTCTGGTACTAAAGCCGATCAGCTTGCAGCAGCTGTTGTGATTGTTGGTGAGATTTTTCCCTAACTTGTGAAGGCCAGGTGAAGGATGCTCTCAAGAACTCTAAGAACCTAAGAATCGTCGACGGACATAAATCAAGCAAGCTTTCAGAAGATAAAACCCATTTTTAAATGAGCCTATAATTTTTACCACAAGAAATGGAAATCCTCGGGATCATTAATCTACCAGGGTGAATTTGTCAACGTAGGAAGACGTATCAAAGCATACAAAAAGGGCGCACTCATCACATTACGTCTTGTTTTGACCAAAAATAGGCGCGTGCAATCTTAACTTATCATGGCCATTACTACCGCGCGAGCAGACTGAAAACACACACGTGGCGTCTTATTTTGCAAAGTTTCAAGGACATTTTGAGACACTCTGTTCATTAACTTAATTTTGAATTGGCGTGCCGACCTCAGCGTCATCTCTAAAACCTCAGTGTCCACGTTCGGAACTACAAAAGTGGAGGGGGTAATTTCTCGCGATTTTGGAGCCTGACCTCGGGTGGATCTAGAGTCGGCTAATATTCACATATAAATTTAGCAGAAACTGTCAATAAAAAAATTTGAATAACATTCCAACTTTACAGAAAAGCTCTTTTCCTTGGTGTTAGGAATAAATATTTTACACTATGTAGCAGGACTCAAACCATAAATGTTATTGTAGAAGAACACACTTGCTACAGGAACTGGTCAGGGTCGTCAAGCAGTATGGAGGCTGATACTATTGTTGAGGGTTTTTTCGAAAAGCATCGAAATGTATGGCTTAATTTATGAAAAAATGATTGCTGATGGAGATAGCAGTTGCTATAAAAAGATTTTAGAGAACAATACGTATTCGATTTACAATATAGTAGTAAAGAAAATCGAATGCCGCAACCATCTACTTCGTAACTATTCAAGGAAGATAGATGAGATGTGCAAAGATCCAAAAAAATGGACCTATTGTCATCAGAAAGAAAATTCAGGCAAGTTAGACCTACCCACGTATTGAAATTTATATAATAGTTGTCGATACTTGTAGGCAAATGGACATCGATTAAGATGGGCTGTTCTGAAAGCCATATAATATAGAAAAAAAGAAGATGTTTCCCTAACAAAAAATTTCGAGCTTGCATAGAGATATTAGAAATAGTATTAGTCATGTACTTGATGAACATCAGAACTGTGTTTCTTTACAATACTTCTGCAATGAAATTTTTTGTCCAGAGGGAACTACGATGGCCAACCTTCATAAGACACGCAAGTTTGTTATTTTTACTAATAATGTAAAATTATGACATTATTTTCTTAAACTTTTAGAATTATATGAACAATTACGTTTAGCTACAGAGCATATTGTAAGACACGCAAATAGTTTGATATATAATGTTAACAACAAAGCAGTGGAATGTTTTAACTCTGTAATTGCTAAGTTTATTTGGAGGGAAAAGAATTAATTATACGCAAAGACGTTCCTATCAGTCCAGATGTTCGGCAGCGGTAGTTTCCTACAACACCAAGAGATCCATATACTCAGTTAGAAAGTATATAAAGGGTGGAAGCCCAGGAAATTTTACCAAACGCTTAGAAATGCGAAATAAGTTTAGGCAAGAAAAAAAGCAGCTAAGAAAAGAGTCGAAAGCGAACGCAAGTTAGAAATTATTCGGCGAAGACAAAAATTATGGAGCTCAGTGTCAAAGACCCGATATCACAGAAACAGAATTTGACACTGCGAAGGAATCCTTTCTTACAGCATTACATTTGCCAGAAGAAGAAGGGATTATATTAGAGGCAGAAACAAGGGCCAAACAGACTCCGAATTGTGATATGTTGAACGAAGAAAACGCTTAACTGCCTCTAAATTCGGGGAAGTATGCAAACGGCGTCCTTATACAAATTGTAAGAGATTGGTAGAGAGTTTGCTATATCCAAAAAATATAATTGCCCAAAGTTTGAATTACGGGAGGTAAAACGGAAATATAGCCAGATCGTAAGCTGCCGGTAAGATTGGAAAACAAATTGATGTATGTGGAATGTTTATCGATTCTAAATATTCTTTCCTATCGGCAACACCGGACGGCTTAATTGGGCAAGAAGGAATTTTAGAAATCAAATGTCCATGGTCAGCTCGAAATATGTCACCAGAAGATGCTATCCAATCAAAGATGATCACGTTTTGGAAACCAAATGGGGATGTTAACATAACACACAACTGACACTACCAAATTCAAGGACAGCTGCACATAACCAATCGAAAATAATGTGTTTTGGCCATATGGACTTAAGATTCAAACTCTATTTAAAGATGATATTTTTTGGTCAAAAGCCATGGAACAAAAATTGGTTCAATTTTATAATGACTGTATATTACCAGAGTTAGTAGACAGTCGTACACAAAGAAATATGGATGTAAGAGAACCTGAGTTCATATTGGCTGCCCAAAAGGAGAAGAGAATAAGAGTGTAAAATAAGTGATGATGATATATAAGCTCGTTGCATAATATACTATTATCTATGATCGTGCAAAAAGCTGTTACTTTTTTTGACTGATGTCACTGAAAAAATTAACTTTCATCGAATATATAAATTTTACACGTAATATACCTAACTTCCATCTGTCATAATTAACCCCAATATTTTCAATTTATTCATGTTTTTATTACAAATTTTTAGCAAATACGTAACATGTTCGGGGCACGCGAGCTGTAACATTCTCGGTCTCTTTTGCCTCACTCCGCGCCGTGTATTGCAAACTGCGGCCCTAAACCCCAAAAATTATTTGACAGCTCACTTATATGAAAAACAATTATTTTGAAGAACTGGTTTTCGTGTAAAAAGTTAACTTTTATGGCACTAGTGCAATAAATTCATCAAAATAAATAAATTTTAAGAAACTTGAAGTAAAAAAGCGTACGATCGTAGATACAATTTTGAAAGATACACCTGTACAAAGTCTCGTTCCTTGCTTATGTTTTAAACTGGCCCGTGAAATAAAGAATGACTTTCCTTTCTTATGCGAAGTATAAGAAAGTATTCTAATGACGAAAATTCGCAATGCACTTAGGTATAAGATAGTCGTGTGGTGCCCACACCTTATTTTTATTTGTAGTTACTACTTAAATAAATATTATTTTGTAATAAAAAAATCAATAATTATATAAACATGCACGCCAAAAAGTATTATTTTGAGTCGAGTAAATCTGTTTGAAATCAAGACTTCTCTGTTTTGTATATAAGAAAGTAAATTTAGTTTTAGTTTGAGAAAAATTGCATTCAAGTGAGCCAATATAATCGTTTCAAGCAATTTATATTTCGTATGAATATAATTTTTTGAGAGTTTTTTTTCTTAATTTAAAAATATACTTTTTAGCGTGTGGGAATAACAAACCGATAACATAAAATGTAGTAAAATACATGGGCTTAAAATATCCTGAATACAGAAAACGGCTACTTACGCTTGCGGCCGCACAAATCGTTAGAGGCGCCACGTCCCTAGCGCAAATTCGGCCGCTGTAAGGCATTCGTTAAAATCAAATATCTAGCAGAAATGTTTGTTTTTCTTATAATTTTTTTGCATTAAATTGAATACAAAGAATTAATGAAGGCTTCGATGGAAGTATTTTTTTATAATTAAAATTATTTAGAACTACATTTTACCCCTGAAGTTCGCCAAATTTACAACATCATAACACAGTTTCAGAAACTTTATTTTAAAAACTAATTTCAGTCAAGCCTGCATTGAACCTTTATTTATTTGTGTTATGAATTTCATTTTGATATTTCATAACTGATAGCTGTACGATGATTTTAACGAAACCTTTTTAAGTCGTTAGTTTTGTCGTTGCGTGAGGCCCCTTAATTCTAAAATATATATTTTAGTTAGACATGGATGCGTTTCTACCTATTATGGGTCTTCTCAGGATGCCGTACGTTTCGCAATAATTTCTTGTATAGATACGAAATGCGTGTGCGTGTGCGAGTATGCCGTAATTTAAATTCCACTCTTTGACATATTTGGAAAATTCGAAAAATTCATGACGATACACGCACATGTCGATTTAGTTTCACTTTTGGGTGTGTGAAGTTAGCCCCCCTTTTTTCGAAAATCGGAAATCTGACGGTTGTTCCAAGTTGTTCTAGGTTTGTTCTCAATTGTTCCAAAGTATTTCAAAAAATAAATCATAATCGGCCGAGAAAATGGCAAAAAACAATTTTTTGCCAGCGCCCCTTTTTTCGAAAATCGAAATTTCTGACGGTTGTTCTAGTTTTGTGTTAAATTGTTCCATAGTATTTTAAATAAAAAATCATAATTGGCTGAGGTAATAAGAAAGCGATTTTCTTACAGCCCCTCTTTTTGCGAAAATTGAAATTCTGACGGCTGTTCCAAGTTGTTCTAGATTTGTTCTAATATTTAAATACATCAAAACCGTATATCATATATCAAAAGATATTGCAAAAAAACTTGTTAGGAGTTAGCCTCCCTTTATTCGAAAATCTAAATTCTGATAGTTGTATCAGGTTGTTCTAGATTTCTTCTAAATTGTTCCAACGTATTTCAAAGAAAAAATCAAAATTGGCCAAGATAATAGGATTTCACAAGGGGCGGAATGTATTTTCCGCACATTAGTGTTGAATGAAGTTTTTGTATGACGCAGTTTAATAACAATACTCTATTGTGATTTATAATAATAAACATCTAATATAAGCAGGAAATATTAAATATATATTTTCTCAAGTAATCTAATGTCTATTATTACAAAACGATATTGTTACCAAATGCTGATGAACTCAGTGGCGGCTCGTCAGTACGTTTTGGCAGTGCACGTACATAGACAAGACTTATTCGTTTATTATCGGTGATATGCTAGGCATCTGGGAGTATATCAGCGATAATAGGTGAATTAGTCTTGTCTATGTACGTGCACCGCTAAAAAGTACTCACCTTCCGCGCCTGGATGAACTATTACAATGAAAAAATCATAACTGGCTGAGATAATAGGAAAAACGGTATTTTTTCAGTCCCCTTTTCTTAAAAATCGAAATTCTGGCGGATCCAAAGTAAAGTCATAATGGCTCAATATAAATAAAATCAAACAAAATCCGTTTATTTTATTTTATGAATAATCCTACCCACTTTTTTTTCATGTTTTTTTTTTCTGTGAATACAAACACGTGTGGACATTTTTACAGCGTGCGGCGCAAAAATACAGCTATATCTGGACTAGAACTCGCACCTTTCGTTTTCTGCACGTCCGCTTCGTAAAGGATTGTCTATACCTCCTAGCAAGCTGCGCTATTTAGAAGAAAATGCGCTCTCTCTACGCAAAATTCGCACGAGCATACAGATGCCTCTTAAAAACAATTTTAATAGATATTTAAGAACATGCTTTCTTTTGCATTTATTATGAAAACCAGAAGCTGTCAAATATATACCATAACATATAAAGCTACAATTTTGCTCCAATAATATTACAAATATCATTTATTATTTAACTATTAGACACTTGAAACTTAATCAGTTATTTATTTTAACTAATTTCATCCTACATTGACTCTTTTCATATACATACCAAGATACTGTGCAGATAAAGTACCACGTACCTACTACAAAAATATTTCAAAATTTTACAATACCAATACGCGCCAAGAGTGCGGGGATATCATCATGTGTATCATACCAAAAAAATCGCTTCTTTATCGTCAAAAAATGTATTCAAATATTTCTCTAATTTTGTGTTTTCTTTTTAATGTCATAAGTAGTCCTATCGTCAAACAAATATGTTACAAATATTCCATTAATTCGTATATTAAAATTTAAACTTTTTATAGAACAGCAAAATGACAAAGTAACATTTACAAATACAATTATTACTGTTTGACGTCTAACAAAATGTATACAATTTGACAACTACTAAAGGTTTGACGACCGATAAGTTATAGCCTGTCCCATATTACTTTGTCATTCTTCAGTTAATTTATGTAATGATACAAGCGTCATCGCGTCGCTCAACGCATATTATTAGGGCGCGGACATGACCGGTTTAAACTACAACGAGAAATTACAACGGAGCAAAGAAATAATGTATACAACACACGCTTACTGAATAGCACTAATTCATATGGTGAACTGCAACATCTGTTTACGCCCGAGAAGTGCCCGAAATATATGAGGAAAATCCTTTTTTCATCGGTGTAGATAAGAGCGTAAGGGGTTTTTAAAATGTATTATATTTACCTTATATTTCGCAAGAGAAATAAAATTTTCATTCATACTTACGTTAGTTTCGTTTTTTCATTGTTTGGACTGTTAACTACGTACTTCGTAATTTTTGTAATAGTCTGTTTAATACCGGTTTATTTAATCGACTTCTCCCAATTATCTAGGCGTAAGTGTGCACTGGATTTCGTTTAGTTTCAATAACATACGCGTACATTTTGAGTTATCATTTATTTAGATCTAGAACTTTGTTTATGTTACTTTTTCTGAAATGAAAATGAATTGTCAGTGATTCCGAAATTTATTACAAAGTCTGTAAAATATCGTTACAGACTGCCAAAATATCGCACGTTCGTCACTTAGCTTTGCTAAAACATACACAGAAATAGTTTTTATGCAGAGAATTTCGATAGTTTACAAAATTTCGTTACATGTTTAAATGACGATGCTCGAAGTATTTCTGAGTGCAAGGAATTAACACAAATCGCAAATTTAAAAAAAATCAGCTGTTATTCCTTCAGGAAGACTTTGGAAATTTGCCTAAACTAATCACATATTTTGAAAATCGAAATCTCAAATTAAAAGATGGATTAACCACATTAAACGTGGGCTATTAATAATTTCAAAAGTATTCCAAGTGACTTCGGATGTGGCCTTCGGCAAAAGTTAAACGCAGTTTTTAATAGAAATGCAGATTTAATAACATTGCGGCAATTGTATATGCTAAATACGCTGAAATAAAAGAATATTTCCAGTACGCACCTATAACCAGTTGCGATGTAGAAAGGACGTTTTCTATCTACAAGGATGTACTTCATTCAAAGAGAACAAGTCTTACAGAAGAGAAAATGAACAAATAATAAGGTTTTTTGTATTTAATAGATCACCAGCCACTTGTTATCCAATTATATAAATAAAATTAAAACCTCTTTAAAAATACAACATTTCAATAGTGCGCCCATGGGCGATGAGTCATCAACCGTTCGTGTCCGCGCCCTACATATTATATAACTTCAACGTAAGAGGGAAAGATACGAACATACACAAATTAATAACGTTTGTCTATTTAGCCTATGAATGAAGCCACGAAATGCAATCTATAACATATCTTACAGTCGGTAAAAGGGAGATAGGAGATATTTTAAACAATCGTAATTTGTTTCATTTGATTAGGATCCGTTTTTACTAGTTATTACGAAAATAATACAAGAATATTATATATAAATATAGTATTATACACGGTGGCCAGAAAAATGCGGACAAACGCCAGGTAGAACGATTCTCTGTTCAATTCTGAGGCGATAATCTTAATCCAAAAAAGTTATACGGTCCTTCCTTACGGCATACGAGACCATCAAGCATTAAGTTGTATGGCTAAAATTTAGCAAAATTCGTCAAATTTATCTATGTAAAATCATTGTGGTGAAATTTAGAAATGGAATTATCTCAAATGTATTGATGTAACTAATCGATTAATACCAATGGTTTACAAAAAAAAAAAAAAAAAAAAAAAGCACTGTACTACCTTTTTCAATTAAGATTGTCAACTCAGAATTAAACAAAGATTTGGCCTGCGTGGCGTTTGTCCGCATTTTTCTGGCCACCGTGTATAATACTATATTTTAAATTTTTCATGTGAAATGCCAAGATTGACAGTGTAGTTCGAGGTTCGAGGTTTTTGCATAGTGACTCCTCGGTCAAAAACAAGTAAAAAACTTCTTATAAACATGGGCCGAATGTCTAACTGTTATAGAGATATGCATGGTCAAAGTTGCGCTATACAATACGTATGATATTTTTCCAGTTTACTTCCAGAAAATTGCAGGCATCTCTATAACAGTTAGCATTCGGCCCATGTTTATGAAAAGTTTTTTACTTATTTTTGACTGAGGAGTCACTATACAAAAACCTCTAAGTACCTTTTCGGGCACATATATATAGCAAAATCAGTTCTATTACTGTTTGGTGATGGAAAAAGATGTATGGGCAAATAATAAAGAAAATTACATTATAAATTGGGGTCAATTGTACAATTTTAAAAACAAAGAAAAAGTAAATTGTCACCATCATTGCCACACAACGGACAAAAAAGAAGTAGCTAGCAAAAAGAAGAATATCTAGCAAAATCCGCTGTAGCTCAACTATAGACAAGTATTTCTGACTCACTGATCGTCATCAGTACGAGTAGTCAAAGCATAAGGTGGGTAACCTTTGAGAAGTGAGCATACACGGAAGAGCATCAGCGCCATTTGTAGCTTCCGTTAGAAGATCCTCGGGTTTGGCGGTCTATCACCTGATTGCCTTCCGTGTATGCTTACATCTCCAAGATTATCTCACCTTATTTCTTGGCTATGCCTTACTCATTAGACCAATGAGACAGAAACACGTTTCTATGGTTGTTTTGTGATTTTCTTTTTTGGCACTAAACCAACATATATTGTAGGTATCAGTCATTTTGATCCATAAATTTATAATTTGTTAATAACTTGATTACAACGCCATCAATCGTATCCTAGCATAGCTATGAACCATCGTCTCGACAAAACAAATATATTATGTGAATACGACCTAAATCGGTCAAGTGGTTCAGAAGTTACACGATCATTAACAGACGCACCAACGATTATATATGAAGGGTACAGGTCCAAAAGGGGCTAAGTCACATATTAACCATTGTGAGAAAAATGAAAAAGAAAGTATATAACGCTGTTCTCATGTTATTAGTTAAGTAATCCTGAAATAAAAATCGGAAATACAGACTGTAAATATTACTAAGCAACGTTTTTGTATCAGAAACGAGATTTATTGATATTAAAATACAAGAGAAAATGTATTTAACTCTAAATACACAAATTAAACGGCCTAAAGGTGCCAAGTCCCTTTCAAATGGATTGTCTGCATTCAGTTATCCAGTTCCATTATTTTGTGGGAATGTTGTTAAAAAAGTTCTGAGCCTCTTGCCTGCAAAAGATTTTTAGATCTTGCAGATGTTGGAATTTTTTGGGTGGTATTGGAAGGGCATCTGAAAATGAACAAGAAAATTTGAAGATTTTCTGTTTTGATGTACAAATGAAATTTACCTGTATACAGATATTGGGGAAGAATGAATTCATTTTCCAGTAACACCGGAAAATTCTGACTTTTTCGAACCTTATTATCTTGCAGTACACCTGACGCCCAAAACCCATTGTAACTCGTACGATAGTAAATTAGTTTTGGATGACCAGCGCGAATTTCTAATTCCCTCACTGGACGAGAAGGGAATTGGCATTTCTTCACGTATCTACTATTGAAAAAATGAGGTGTGGCCACCACACGACTTTCTTATACGTATGAGCGTTTCAAACTATACAATTTCAAGAATTTTTTTATACAAAACTTATTCAAAATCCTATTCTAAGTACTTTCATTCTCTTAATAAATCGCTATAGAATGCATACTTTGCAAGATATTCGAAAAAAAATGCTACTCGCTAAGAGTAAAAGTGCCACTTCCGGTCCGAATTTTGAAATTTCATGTACACATAAAATATTGCAAATTCAACTATAAATACTTTTGTACTCTTAATAAATATATATAGAATGCATAATTTACGACATATCTACAAAAAATCGATATTCGGTAAGAGTAAAAGTGGTACTTCCGGTTCGAATTTTGAAATTTTTTTTATACAAAAGATATTGAAAAGTATGTTTTAAATACTTTTACACCCGTAACGTACCTGTCTAAAAAGCTTGACTTGCGAAATATTCGCAAAAAAACGATTTTCGATGAGAGTAAATGACCTATTTCCGGTAGGAATTTCGAAAAACTTTTTAAATAAAATTGTTCTCAAATTTAATTTTAAGTACATATGAATTCTTTATAAATTTGTATAAACTTAGTATTTGACGAAATATTGGCAAAATTCGATTTTTTCACTGAAGTAAACTGCTACTTCCGGTCTACCGATTTTACTGAAAAACTAATCAGATCTCAAGAGGGAGATTATACAAGTAAATACAAAATTTGGAATTGATATCTCCAGCGGTTTGACCGCTATCGTGGTCACACACAGACAGACAGACAGACAGACAGACAGACAGACAGACAGACAGACAGACAGACACAGACACAGACATTTTTTAAAAACCCCTTTTTTGGTATCAGGGGACCTCAAAACGTGGATATCTGCAAAAATCTCGAGGTCGAAATTTTTCATCATCACAATACTTCCTTATACTACGTATAAGAAAGTAAAAAATGAGGTGTGGCCACCACACAACTTTCTTATACGTATGAGCGTTTCAAACTATACAATCTTAAGAATTTTTTTATACAAAACTTATTCAAAATCCTAAGTACTTTTATTCTCTTAATAAATCGCTATAGAATGCATACTTTGCAAGATATTCGAAAAAAAGTGTTACTCGCTAAGAGTAAAAGTGCTACTTCCGGTCCGAATTTTGAAATTTCATGTATACAAAAAATATTGCAAATATAACTCTAAATACTTTTGTACTCTTAATAAATATATATAGAATGCATAATTTACGACATATTTGCCAAAAATCGCTATTCGGTAAGAGTAAAAGTGTTACTTCCGGTCCGAATTTTGAAATCTTTTTTATACAAAGGATATTGAAAACTATGTTTTAAATACTTTTATACACGTAACGTACCTGTCTAAAAAGCTTGACTTACGAAATATTCGCAAAAAACCGATTTTCGATAACAGTAAAAGACCTACTTCCGGTAGGAATTTCGAAAAACTTTTTAAATAAAATTTTTCTCAATTTTAATTTTAAGTACATATGAATTCTTTATAAATTTGTATAAACTTAATATTTGACGAAATATTGGCAAAATTCGATTTTTTCACTGAAGTAAACTGCTACTTCCGGTCTACCGATTTTACTGAAAAACTAATCAGATCTCAAGAGGGAGATTATACACGTAAATACAAAATTTGAAATTGATATCTCCAGCGGTTTGACCGCTATCGTGGTCACACACAGACAGACAGACAGACAGACACACACACACACACACAGACATTTTTTAAAAACCACTTTTTTGGTATCAGGGGACCTCAAAACGTGGACATCTGCAAAAATCTCGAGGTCGAAAATTTTCATCATCACAATACTTCCTTATACTACGTATAAGAAAGTAAAAAGCGTCCAAGCTCGGAAATACGTTTGGTCAACGTCAACTACGTCGAATGGACATGGTTTTGTACGTGCATCTTTAATAATCTCAACCCAGTCTGATGGAATCTCTGCTTTTAGTTTTCCGTTTATTAGGCCCATATTTTTATCAGGTTCCATGTAGGAGTGTCCACGAATTGGAAAGACAACCTTAACATAATCAAGTCTGCGCTCACTATGGACTATATTATGCAAAAAGCGAAACATTGTAAAGTTTTTGTTCTGGCCTCCACAAGAATCACAGAATATGTGGAGTTCCTTCACTTTGGGATACAGAAAATTGTATAAAAAGTGGTGAAGCAAAGAGCATACGTCGTCGCTCCCTTTTTTCGCAACCGTTTCAGGGTAAACATAAAAAACGCTTTTTGCAGTTGACAGAATATGAATATTAAAAACATACACATTCAGCTGGCTTTTGAAATAAACGTCATTCGTTGATATGTTTGGGACACATAGATTTTTGCCATAATCGAGACAGATTGCTTCTTTGGTTTCTGAAATGCGGCTGCTTCTTTTTGCGGCCCTTTTTCGGCTATAAAATACTTCAGCCTTACGTTTGTGTAGCTCATTTTCCACAGTAATGGTTTTTCTTTCGTTCTCCAACTTCTCCTTGGTGTCGGAATCTTCAGCAGTAGAAATGTCAGATTGGAGAGATTTACTCTTGACGATAAATGAATCGCATGCACTACAAGTATCTGAACGGGGATACCCGAAGGAAAGGTTAAATTTTGTATTAAAAATCCTTCTGTATGACTCATAAGACGTTTTGATTGTGGGATGTGAATCGCAAAACATCCTAAACATTTTTTGTATGTTTAGCTCTTCGGGCAAATAAATTCTTTTGCTATCTTTTACACTGTAGTGGCTTGTCCTGCCTTTGAAAGATTTGATGTGGTTGTAAATTGTTTCATAAACATTATGCTGCATTTTACGACGATGATTAATGTTCTGGCCCCTTTTATCTCTTGGAGCTATTCCCGTTAATTTTAGAGAATTTAGTAGATAAGATATTTTTTTTTATATACCATGCATGGCCATAAATGCTTGTTTGCAAACCTGAATTTCCTGTGGGGAATCATTCAAGCTAAAACGAATTCTGTAGGAAAACACAGCAGTGCGAAGATTTGCTTCCTCCTCTGGTTTTCTAGGCCTTCGTCGGCGTACCGGCAGAACCGAAATTAAACCACATAAGTAGGAATTCTGCTCATCGTTAGACTTCAATGTATTGAAATTCCTTAATACAGTCATTTTAGCTCTTACAGTTACAGGACTCACCCAACTCATGACTTTGTAGTTTCATTTTCGTCATAACCTCTTTCATTCGACCGTGTTTTTGCCTTTTCTTGCCTCTATTTTGACACGGCACTTTTTCACACTCACTGTCACTATCCATTATCGTTGATTACCGTCTTTAAGTACACAATCCAATGAAAGTTTATTAAAAAACCAAACAGCAACGATGATAGCAACACAATGCGATGCAGTAATGGCGTATTATGCAATGAAACCTGTATACGAACTAATGGACTTAGCTCCTTTCGGCCGTGTACATGTGGACTTAGCCCCTTTTATTGGTGTACACCAATATTTCAAGTGTAATTTTCACAGTGACTTAACCTCCTTTTAGACGTGTGCTATACACCATCGAATTCTACTCCCAACAATCTACAAGATGGCGTACTCAGTTTCATTTGACATAATTTTGGACATAGCCCCTTTTGGACCTGTACCCTTCATATATAAAGATTTTTTCCAGATCTTTTTTTAATTGAAAACATTCAATTGCGTTTTTTCAATTCCGGAAGCATAACGAATAAAACAAAGAAAGAATCAACCAAATACTTCGTCCCTATCGAGAGTGCATACAAAAATTATGACTTTTCCAAGACTAGAATCTTGAATTGATACAAAAAACCTATAGAAAAAAGCACTTTCAGTTTTTCCCTTATTTTCCAAATTTCTTTCTTTTTTCTTTGAATTACTCTCGCTATAATAAAAAGATTAAAACGATTACCATACTAAACCTTATATCTATGAAATCGGAAAAAAATACGCATTTGTATGAAGTCATGCCCAACTATGGACTGCCATTTAAAAAGTTAGTTTATGTTATATGTTATATCTTGATAATTAAGTGTGCCATGAATTTTTAACTAAGATTATTAGATTCTACGTAAAAATTACTACCAGATACCAGTTTTATATTAGTTCTATCTCCAATTCTTACGAAGATATGTATAACTGAAAATTTCGGCGATTTTCAATTTCTTCAAAAGTTGACAATAAATGATAAATCTGAAATTGCTATCAAATACTCCTCAAATTTCCTAACAACTTTGCTAATTTAACCGATGCTGTATCTTCAATATTAAGAAAGTTACTCATATAGAGAGATAGAAAATGTTGAACATGTTATTTTTAGCCCCTGTATATTTAAATACCTTTTTTTTAACTACAGTAACTCTACCAGCTGTAGTGGTAGTAGTCCACACCAAGAAATGAAGTATTATAATTGCATCACATAGGCATCAATATAAAGTTCCGGTAAACATCGCATATCTAACGGGTTTTTCCATGTTTTATTGTTGTTACCGTTATTTACATGCAAACAACGAGTCTCCGATTTGGAGAGCCACTGTATATTCTCAAGGCCAGGACAAGTTACAACCTAGAAACAACTCCCTGGCTTGTCATTGTTCGACACACTATAAACTACGTATATCACGAGCAAGTCATGGTCTCCTGATACATTTGTACATGTAAAACGAATAATTTCATTATTTATTATTTATTAATTTACTTACTGTTGTGTATATTAATTATTAAATAAACAAGTGTCGGGGTTTGGTAGTCTGATTATTTATGAAGTAGCCAAGTAGCAATACAATAATTATAACATTTCCATACCCAAAACAGTAAGAAATTATTGTCTAAACAAATATGATGAAAATAAAATTCATACATGTACTCCATGTAGTTAGTTCAAACCGTTCATTTTGTCATCATTTCGTTAATTATTATTAATGACTCGTTTATTATTAAAAGGGGGATTTTTAGGAGTTTTAAGAAAGATAGGAAAGCCGTACGGGTCATATTTTCCCAGTTTTGAAATAAACGCAATTGAAATTTTGAAGACATTATCGTGTTCTTGGTGAATATAAATATACACAATACGACAATTATACCAAGTAGGCCGCGGACATGACCGGTTTAAAACACGGAGCAAAGAAATAATGTAAACACACGCCTACTGAATAGCACTAATTCATATGGTGAACTGCAACATCTGTTTACGCCCGAGAAGTTCCCGAGAATGAGAGCAAAAAATGCCCATAAAATAAGGAATTTATGAGTAAAATCCTTTTTTCATCGGCGTAGATGGGAGCGTGAGGGGTTTTCAAAATTTATTATTATTTATTATATTTACGTTATATTTCCCAAGAGAAATAAAATTTTCATTCATAGTTACGTTAGTTTCTTTTTTTCATTGTTTTGACTGTTAATTACGTACTTCGTAATTTTTGTAATAGTCTGTTTAATACCGGTTTATTGAATCAAATTCTCCCAATTATCTAGGCGTAAGTGTGCACTAGATTTCGTTTAGTTTCAATAACATACGCATACATTTTTAGTTATCATTTATTTAGATCTAGAACGTTGTTTATGTTACTTTTCCTGATATGAAAATGAATTGTCAGTGATTCCGAATTTTATTACAAAGTCTGCAAAATACCGTTACAGAATGCCAAAATATCGTACGTTCGTCACTTAGCTTTGCTAAAACATACACAGAAATAGTTTTTATGCAGAGAATTTCGATAGTTAGGTATATGTTTAAATGACGATGCTCGAAGAATTTATGAGTGCAAGGAACTAACACAAATCACTTTGGAAATTTGCCTAAACTAATCACATATTTTGAAAATCGAAATCTCAAATTAAAAGATGGATTAACCACATTAGATGTGGGCTATTAATGATTTCAAAAGTATTCCAAGTGACTTCAGATGTGGCCTTCGGCAAAAGTTAGACGCAGTTTTTAATAGAAATCCAGATTTAATAACATTGCGGCAATTGTGTATGGGGACATTGGCTAAATACGCTGAAATAAAAGTATTACCAGTACGCACCTATAACCAGTTGCGATGTAGAAAGGACGTCTTCTATCTACAAGGACGTACTTAATTCAAAGAGAACAAGCCATACAGAAGAGAAAATGAGCTAAATAATAAGGTATTTTGTATTTTATAGATCACCAGCCACTTGTTATCCAATTATATATAAATAACATTACAACCTCTTTAAAAGTACAACATTTCAATAGTGCGCCCATGGGCGATGAGTCACCAATATATTTGGAAAATGATTAAGAAAAATAAAAACAAATAAAAAAGCTTGTCAAACATAGAAGTAAACCAAGTTTACACTTGTCCCAGTTCTCGTGGGCGTTCCTCAAGCTGGAAACACATTCAACGAAATGGGTTGAATTGGCTCAGAAAGGAATGTCTTTAATTCTTGCAATTGATAGAAAGTTACATAGTTTTTATAATGCGATAATAGTTGGTAAACAGCGTGATTTTGCATTAGTTAAAACTCTCCTTAGCTCCGTTATATGAATGTCTCACGTTAATGATGCGAAGGTGCTCTAAAGTTAAAAAAAAGTTCCTTGTTTGGTTTGAGATGGAGTTTTTTGATGTGAGGTACTTGGTCCATGCAATAAAAAGTTCTTGCTTACAGGCAATAACTTTGAAGGAAGCAGGGTTTACTCGTGAATTTTTGAACACTTCCACCCATTGAGATGGGTCCTCCGCCACTAACTTTTGAATTAATTAGGTCGAAATCCTTATCACTTTCCACAAAGGAGTGGGCTCTAATTGGAAACGTACTAACAAGTCTACCTTCGTAGTATCAAATCAAATATTGCAAAAATCTAAATATTGAGTAAAGAGTGGAAGAAAATACTTAAAAAGTGATTTAAAAGAGTAGCCACATCATCTGTACCTTCTTAAGAAACCGTTTGTAAATAAATATAGAAAACATAATTGCATTTTAGAAGATTAATTAATATTGATGCTAATAAAGGCGAATTGTTCTTGTAATATACATCATTTTCCATTTTTTCTATAAAAAGCCTCAGCTTTAAGTTTTTGAAGTTTATTTTCAGTGTTCAACATTGCCAGTTGTTGTTCCAGATTGGACATTTCGGATTCACTACCTGGAGGTAGATTTTTCTTTACTCTTTTTTCCAATGACCGTGTGTTTGCTAAACGTATATGACAAAGTCTCACAAACCACCTTGTAAATATATATTGAGCATTTTCTTCACAATTACGGGCTGAATTTTATGGGAACGATTTTGATGTTTGCCCCTCATGTCTCAACAACTGGTACATTCGTGTTGTAAGTGATTTGTAATTCCGTGTAGAATATTAAAAGCTTTTTGACACATATCTTGTTAATTTCATCATTGCTGTCCAAAACTCTTACCTAAATTTAAAGTACAGCATTATTGCCGAGCGTTTACTTATATCTGCTAATAAAACCCCACCTTAAATTTTGGCTTCGAGTTCACAATTTCTTGATCGTCTTCTGTGACTGTTTTCTATCGTAATTGACCCACACAAATAATTGTTTTGCTCGTATCGGGATTGTGTTGAACTTAATAGAAATTATGGTACTTCTTGGAACACTATTTATTTTTTAAAAGTGTTGAATCTCTTGCAATTGCATAGATCTCCGGTTTCAAAAGGATTGCGAATTTGTATTGCCACATCACTTAAATGTCCATAAGTCTTCTTTTTCTTAGTTTTTGAAATAATTAAGACGTAGAAGCATGCGCATTATCAATCTCGCCCATTTTTAGGTTATGCCTAGCCCATATTTTTAAGATTAAACTAACCCTAAATAATATTCTGTTTATATAATATACCGAAGTTAAATGTTGCTAAAATGTGGCCTAATAATTTTCCTTTGAATTCCTCACCCCGTTCATAAATTTCTTTATCTGCATGCACTCTGTGATGCAGATTCACACGCTCATTAATAAATATATCTATGTTATGATCATGACCGCTACAACAGCGGAATTTTCATGTAGTACAGTAACCACATAGTAACATGCCGACGACCGGCGGAAATCGACAAAACAAATACGCCGATTCCGCCATGTCCACGTTAATAGATTTGCGATTTTAATAAATAAGGAGATTCACACACACATTAAGAAATGAAATAATGATCATGAGTATACACCGGACGTCCCAGGGTTTAAATTACGACGGAGCAAAGAAATAATGTAAACAACACGCAGTTACTGAATAGCACTATTCATATGGTGAACTGCAACATCTGTTTACGTCGACAGCCACAGCAAAAAAAGCCGATCAAGAAAGGAATTTACGAGAAAAGCCTTTCTTCATCGGCGTAGGTAAAAACGTGAGGGGTTTTTTAAATTTGTTATATTTACCTTATATTTCGTTAGATAAATAAAGTTATATATGTATATACCTATTCATACTTACCTTAGTTTCGTTTTTTCATTGTTCTGACTGTTAATTACATACTTCGTAATTTTTCTAATAGTTCCTGTTTAATACCGTTTCCTTGAATCTACTTCTCCCAATTATTTTGACGTAAGAGTGTGCACTGGATTTCGTTAAGTTTCAATAACATACGCATACATTTTTAGTTATCATTTATTTAGATCAAGAACATTGTTTATGTTACTATGATATGGAAGAACATCGAGAATGGCATCGTGAAACAATGGCGAGTTGGATTAAGGGTCATACTAATTGTATGTCCTACGTTGTTATGTTTTAATAGTAGTTTATACAACGAGTCAATAATGACAGTTATTATTCCCGAGAGCTGAATTTAGTAAATTCAGCTCTCGGGAATAATAACTGTCATTATTGACTCGTTGTATAAACTACTATTATACTCGTAATGTACCTGCCTAGAAAGCATGACATACTGATATTCGATAAAAAATAACCTACTTCCGGTAGGAATTTCGAAAAACTTTTTTGATAAAATTTTTCTCAAATATAATTTTGAGTACATTTGAATTGTTTATTAATTTGTTTAAACTTTGTAGTCGACGAAATATTGGCAAAATTCGATTTTTTTCTCTAAAGTAAACTACCACTTCCGGTCTACCGATTTTAATGAAAATCTCGTAAGATCTCGAAAGGGAGATTGTAAATATAAAATTTGGAATTGATAGCTATAGCCGTTTTACCGCTATCGTAGTGAGAGGGAGAGAGAGAGAGCGAGAGATTTCTTAAAAACCATTTTTTCGGTATCAGGGGACTTCAAAACGTGGACATCTGCAAAAATATCGAGGTCGAACATTTTCATCATCACGATACTTCCTTATACTACGCGTAAGAAAGTAAAAATAAAACGTCCTTGTCAAAATGACAATATGATAGAGTAAGAGAGCAAGGGAATAAACGAAGAACAAGTATTTAGGTCAAGGTCTATACAGTCGCGGGTAATCGATCGAAGGGTAAGAGCAATGAACTCTGAGACTACTCTCTATACGGTGCCTGCGATTACAACTATTAAAAGTAGGTAAATCTTATTTAGATTAACCCATGATTTTAATATATGTAAAGCGCGGCACGTTAAACAATATTAAGGATAATTTCTGAATACTTTTAATAGATTAATTTGTTAAAATTTGTATTTTCAAATACACGTGTGCAACATAATATAATACATATATAGAATTTTTCTTATCGTGTTACCTAATTACAACACTTAAGCTTAGTTTACACGCGAGAGTAAATTGCGATAGTACTTGCGAGAGTAACTTGCGCTACCGTTCACGCCTAAGCAAATTATTTAAGCAATTTTCTATCGTAAGTGCTCTACAGGTTGAACTTCCACAAGTTATTGCATGCGTGTTTTACACGAGATAGTATATTTTAGTCTGGGAAAATGTCTCGTCGTAGAAAGAGAGTTGCAGCTGCTGGTGTTCTCATTGCTTGCGAAAACATAGAAGAGAAGAGGCCAGGAAAAAAATATGAGTCAAAGAATGGATAAGCAGAACGCCTGGCCTTGGTGAAAATTTCTGCGTATGTCAGAAAGCGACTTTGACTTTTTCCTCCAATTAATTTCGGATAGAATAGCAAAAGTGAATGAATACAAATATGCGTGAAACTATCAAACCATGAGAACGATTGGCTCTGGCATTAAGGTTTTTAGCAACTGGTAAATTTTAAAATTAAAACAACTTTTATTTCTACAGCAATTAGTCAGTATCGGCTATCGAAATCCGGGAAGAATTTCGTGATTATTTTCTTTCGGCCGAGGGTGAAGTTTCTTGGCAGTATAAACATATTTAAAATTATTTAACACATTTATAGTGTAGAGTGTTCAAGTGAATAATCAATTCATTCGCTTTCATGTTACATCAAAAGTTATAACCTTCTAGATTTACACTATTCAATTGAACATCCAATATTGTTAACATGTAAAAACAAAACATTTCGCTAAGAACAAAATATTATGTATTGGTCCAGAAGGAATTTTAGCGCATCAAAATAATGCACTTATAAATTTCATCGGTACCTACCTTGATCACTACTTTTTTTTTCACTTTATTCCACTCCTGGTTGGCTTGGGTTCGAAGATGGGGTCATTTCCGCTGAATTTCTTTCTCGGTTGCACTAAATTTTTCAGCGATATATTTTAAGGTTTTTTGTTTTTTGACCTCATCCATATACCTACTTGTGATTTAAACTGCCATAATTCGGGAAAATCTTCAAACATGTTTATTAGCGCAATAGTTTTAACTCTTCACCTGACATATTTTCCGACCATTTTTGCGGCCTAGTGCTATCCACTTGCTCATTCAGCAAAATCGAAATTAATTTCAACTTCCAACAGCGCACAGTGGAGCAGAAAGCCCTGAAAGTTGGCATCAATTCAACGGCTTAAGCAAGAACGCTGAATGTTGGTACATTGATTCTTAACGACAAAAGTAGCATCTACATAAAATTTCATAAGTATGTTAATCATACGCCCGAAGTTATTGCACCTCGTCTGATTTCCTTAAACAAGTCACACATATAAATTTTCGCGTGGTGGAGCTTTTATTGGCATCTAATCATAGACCTCATATTTTTTATTTCAAAATAATATATACATATATACATTTTTATAAATGTTAATAAAAGTAACTAAAACAAGGGTATGTTCTCTATATATTATTTATTAAATAAAACAAATAAGTTAAACATATTTTTTTCTTTCCAAATGTTTGATGTGTTTCTGACTTAAAATTAAAAATTAACAAATGTCATCTTCAGAATAGAAGGTTTCTTCGTCTTCAATACTGTCTTCGTCGTCGTCATCATCATCGACGTCAACTTGACCAGATGGTGATTTTAAGCGCTCTAATACTTCTTTCGGTAGAGCTTGCATATTTTTCTTTGGACTTTTTCGTTTGTCCACCACCACATGATCTGAGCTTAGCAGAAGCATATTAAAAGTGTCATACCTTTTTCTCTGCCGCACTTTATTGAGTTGTGTTGCCTAAACCTTTTGAAGTCCTTGTTCCGTGCTTCTTAGAAGTTTGTGATTGTTCTGCTGCCGTAAGACTCATTTGTGCGGCATAACTTAAAACAGCAATAGAAGTGGATTCCCTAAGTAACTTGGTCTTTAGCCCCTTAGTTCGTTCTGCACTAGTTTCGAAAGGAACTTGAAGGCGACCTCTACGTGTCCGGTGCCGTTTTTCTGAAGGAAACGATATTGATGTATTCAGCCAATCTTTATTTTGTAAAAGAAACCTTTCCTTCATTCTAGAATCATTCGTCCAACGTGCTCTAAACTGTGAGAAGAAGTGAGCTAAAGTTTTATTTAAAACTTTTACATCCTCTTCCCGACAATTGGTTCGAATTTTCATTTCTTCTCGCAAAAACTTGAACCTTTCGTCATTTCCAGTATTGGTGCAACTTGTCATGATGTCGAATAGTTCTTGTCGACTTAAGAAAAGTTTAGTTGAGGTCGTTCCTGTAAATAAAAATTAATAAATAGTTACATATCCAAAAATGTGTTAACTTTCGCAAAATACAATATCTGCAAAAAATTTAAATATTCTCGAAATGTGCAAAAATGTGCAAGAAATGTTAACGTATGAATAATATATAGAATCCAATTATTAATATAAAACTAAAACTAAATCGTGATCTAACTTGATACATAACTATTCTCATGCATACTTTTTGCAAATATGTACAACTCAATATACATTTACATAAGCCATTATTTATAACATTTTATATAATGTAAATGATTTTTATACCTATAAATGGTTGTGATCTATAAATATATACCTGATATTGAAGGCTCCATAGCAAAAAACTCAAATATTATAAAAAGTTTTATTACAATAAATTCACAAACACAGAGTAAATAAAACACAATTACGTAGACGTCAACATTCTTAAGCAGTTAGCGAGAACTAGAGCCTGTACCGTTGAGTGCAGGTACATTTAAAATACCCCTAATCCTGCTTTCTAATAATGCATAAGATAGTGGTCATTAAGAAAATAATTGTATGGAGGGTAGAGACGACATTTCATGTTTTGATTTTTTGCCAGGTAGAAACCCTGTTTGCCCCACTGTGCAGCGCTCTCCCAACCGTTTAGACACGCAAGCGAGTCTTGCCGTAAGTATACCTGTCGCCACTTTTGCGACTTGCTGTGAGAGCACTCTCAGACACTTTTTACACATGCAATTTACTTTAGAAGTACTCTCAGACATTAACTTGTGATAGTTTTACTTGCCCGTGTAAACCAAGCTTAAGATTTTATTGTTCAAAGTTATTTTCGAATTCAAAATTTAGAACAGAGTTTAAACAATTTACCATCGTACGCAGGACTTACATTAACAGTTCCATAATATTGTAATAAGGTATGAACATGAACAGCTGCTGATAGTTCGATTGCATGTAGGTTTGCCCCAGCCAGAATGCAATGCTGTATATTGAGATTGTCCAGGAGAAATCCAAGGCTTTTAAAAATGCGGATTTATTCGAAGGTAACCATGTATATAGAAAGTTATGTATAAAAGTATACCGAATAGAAGAATATAGGTATGGGCACCATACGACTATCTTCTACATATATGCATTCCCAATTTTGTATATAAAAGTTGTTCCAAATTAAGTTTCAAATACTTTTATAGAATTATTCCAAATCCAACTCTAAATAAATCTGTATAGTAAATTTGCGAGATATTGGCAAAAAATTACTATCCGATAAGAGTAAAAGTACTACTTCCGGTCCGAATTCTATATTTTTTTAGACAAAAATTATTCAAATGCTATAAAGACTTTCATACTCTTAATATTTGGGTTTAAAAAGCAAAATGAAATACATTATATACCTAAGACAACTTTAATGAAATCACATATTATTAATTCCGACATTGATAACTTTCACCATAAAGTCGACAATATCTAAACTTAATATCCGATTAATGACGAGATAACCTCAAATAATTGAAAATACTAAATAATACTTCTCCCCATGTCTATAATAACATATTCAATTGTATTGATTTTGTTTGCTACTATAATACGCCTCTAATAGGTACGATGTGCTTAAAAAAATAATTTTTGGAGGTATACCTATAAAAGAGCACGCTGTATGAAATTTTATACATTCAGTCCATGAAAAAAGTTTTATAAATAGCATTACATAAATTGATTTACATAATAGCGCATGCGTAGGACGCCATAACAAAATGGCTACTAGGGCGTAGTCCCTCATAAATATTACTCAACCGGTCTCTATGGTAAAAGTTATTAAGTATACTTTTATTTTCTATTTTTAGTATCGTGAAAGTTGCTTTTACATATAACACATACACGGTTAACATCGAAATACTTCCATACAACAGAATCACTCCTTTACCTTTCAGCGTAAAGTGACTACAGTATATCATATACATCATGTTTGAAAATGGTATACACTATACAAGATACATATATGCGCCGAAAAATTGAAACACTGACTTTTTCGAACGGCGCAACAAACTTACAGATGTCATAATTGTATACTAATTTGTCATATAAATTATCAATACCAAACAAATTCCTTACTTTCGTAACACTGAATCATCAAAAAAAAAACCTTTTTCTTAACTTCATCATGGGATGTGCATAAATTATGACCTCACAGTCTAATAATAGTTTGTTTAAAGAGAGAGAGGTTACGTAAAAAAATATCGAAGGTCATCCGCGCAATCTCTTTCCAGTGCGGCTCAGCTTTATCAAGCGTGTGGTACTGTATAAACAGGGTTTCTATCAGGAGACTAGACTTACGCGGTGGTCTCCCCACCTTGGACCGAGCATGTGATCTGGCACATACAAGTACGAAACGCTCGCTCTCCTTTAAATTTTCCACTAATACCACTTTACACTCATATTCGCCTAATACTTTACCAAGAATTTATTCCCTTAATATTGGAAAAAAATATTTTTCAGTATTTTATTTATTTAATTTTGTTTAAAATAATAATCCTAAGCGTGCATCGGAATTAATTTGAAATGTCAAATCTTACTATTTCTTTGATTATAAAGAATATTTCCAAGATATAAGGTTACTTTAATTAAAAATTAAGTATTAATTTTAGTATTAGTTCATATTAATTTACAAATATTTTTTTTTCTCCAATGATAAATAATTACATATACCAAACCGTGCCGTAGAGCCAACGTTTAAGTTAGAAACGTTGAAACTTTTGAAAACACTGTACCTAGCCTCTGTTTAGGCTCCAGTCGCAGCGTATGTCGAAACAAATGACGCCACCGGTCTAGAACCGGATTGGTTGACCTTCTAATAACCTAGACCTAGATGGAGGCTATATGGCATATCCGAGTGAAGTTCTGACTGTTCAGCGAGTATACGAAGTTCACTTACAGCTGCGATATTGTACGTTGTCGTTTGTAACTCCGGGTATATTTACATTTTGTGATCGAATTAGTGCAACGTTATTAGTGAAATTAGTGTTTAATTACTAAGAAAGAGTACAAAGTGTTCGTAAATCTATTTTAGAGAACATAACATGCGCAAACGTGCTGTCATATAGATCTAACCTAATAAAATTGAAGAGAATCGTTAGTGTTTATAATAATTACATAATTATTTGGAACAAGACTATGGGTGAAGTAAACGATAAAATTAATAATAAAACTGTTGATAACAAAATGGCAATGGGACAATTTTTGTCGCCATCTCTATCTGTGTCTGCAATCAACAAAGAGAACGAAAATAACGAGTCGAACTTAGACGAGCGTTCCCGAAAAGGACAGTTCGGTTGGTTTACACTTGGGAACGTCCATGTACCGTACATTTATAGAAACGACGAACAATACTGTTCGGTAAGAATGGTAGAAGTGTCAGCATTAAATAGTTTCCTTAGATTTCTGAATAAAGATATATACAATTGCACTAATATAAGAAGTTATTATGTGACTCCTGCGGAAGCAAGCCTTCTGAATCAAATTAACTTTTTACACTGTGACTCTCAATACGGACGTGATCAGTTTACCGTTAAAGACTTGGTAGTGAAAGTAAGCGATGCTGAGGAGTTTTACCAATTTTTAGGCGCGTGCTATTCTAAGTTATTGAATGGAAAGACCGAGGGAGACAGCAGACTAGGATTTGTTATAATTAATAAAGAATCTGTAGTGCCCTATACAATATCTAAAGGGCAAAAGTACGTTCCTCTATTCTACTTTGAAGGGGAAATAGATCAATTAAAACTGAAATCTTACAAACTGGAAGGTTGGGACTTATGCTACCTGAAATTTTGTTGCAAAATTCAAGGGATCCGAAATCAACTTTTCGCGCACGACACTTGTTCTGTGATTAATCTAGATGATATTAAAATTTATTTTCCGCCAGAAACGACTTTTGACGAATATTGGCCAACGAAAACGGTCGATGTACAAATGTTGTTAAGTAATAAGAGTCAAACACCAATGGGAGAATGGACGAAACAGCCGACAACGCCACCTATGTATCCTCCACCACAGCCAAACCCAAGATCACATGCACAAATCATATACAAGTATAACGCGCCTTACGCTCCCACCGCACAGCATAGGCCAACCGGCATCAGGACGTACCCTGCGGTTACTACTGCTCCTGCACCTGCTGCCCAAAACACAATGTACAATTATATGAATTTATCGTGAGAATGCGATTGTTGGGATTGCAGGAGATTTAAAGACTGTACGGTTTGGTAAAGGAAGTTCAAAAGAAGACGAAACTGATTGCATTGTGCGTAAATCGAAATTGTGTGAATCGTTGAAGTTAATATGTTTCGGAATATATAGTAACACATTCCTTTAGTTCAATGGAGTTTAAATATGAAAAAATAGTTTCATATATATGTATGACGTATTTGATAAGCAATCACATTCGTCTGTTTTTACTTTTTACTATTAAGGCGTTTGAATCTGCTGGTGTCAGAGAATTGTTTGAAAAATAGCGACCACGTATTGGTAAATATGATGAAAATAGTTTATGTCAAAGTATTGTTCATGTTTTCAATATTTCTTATGCTATTTTTGCTGTAGTTCTTGTTAAGAAAAACAACTAAATCCCGAAATAAATAAGAATTAAATGACATCTGTCACTTGGTCTCAGTACCGTTAAGCTGATCATTAATCATACGTTTCATTTCATTATTTATACTTTCCATTATTAAAACCGATACTAATTAATTCGTTATGTTTTCTAATTAACTCTCCAGATTTTTTTTATTTTTTACAAACACATGTCTATGTATATATTGTAAATAAGAAATTGTTCAACATTCTATTTTAACCAATATTACACCGTTACATAATTATAAATATGTTGTATACCAAATGTGTAGAAAACTTGTTTGTATTTGCTAGTTTTTATGTGAACAACATGATTTATAAAAACAATAGTATATAGGTACATATGTATGTAATGACAACTGTATAAATACAAAATAAAACATTAAAAACAATAACTAAGTTGTCGTTAATTTTGCAGGCTCAAAACACCCCTTTAGGACAAGGTAAGTTATTCAAAAAATATGTTATTGTTTAACTAATTATATATGTTTACAGGTACTCCCCGCCATGATTTGGAAAAGTAATTACTTATAAATGAGAAGTATATATGATTTAAATTAATACAGACAATACTTATTTTTAACCATTGTAATAACTAAATACTGCCCCTTTAATGACACACTTTTAAATATGAATGCCCCCTTCTTACAACATTCTTTTTAACTCTTATTGGGGAGTTACACTTTTCCAGTAAATTTATTAGACAGTAACATTCTCCCGAAAGATTTGAAAATTTTGAATATTTTTTTAAAAATATTTTGAAGATTGACTATAAATGAAATAACGTCACAATAAATCGCTGCTATCTAGAATACCTTATTAATGCAGACAGAATTTATTACAATATTTAGACTTGCGTATGAAGACTCAATAATCAGTTCTTCTAAATTAGATTATTGAATTTATTGTTTTAATTCCAAGGGTTTTTCTAAAAACGGTAACTAAGCTATCTACTATTATACTGCAGAAAGTACAGTTTTGCTTGGATAGGTGGCAGAATAAGAGAACTGCAATTGCAACTCATAAATAGTTATAAAACATTCTAATTATAAAAATAAGTGTCGTACAGTCCATTAGTGGTTTGCTTGTAAATTTTTTGATTAAATGAAACTTTTAAATAGGAACTCTGGTTAATCTTTTCCCAATTTATATAGCATAATATTGATAACAGCCACATATACTTAAGGGTCCAAGTAAATCCGCTTATAATAATTAGAAATAAAATATCACATATTTTATATATTTATCAGTATTTACGAACAAAAGTAAATTAATTTGTAAAATCTAGATAGTACATAAATTAAACAGATGATCAAAAGATATTGCACACCTATTTTATAAATTAAATATTGTAAAATGTCAACATATGCAGTACTAAAAATCAATTATGTATTAGAAAAATTATAATCACGTAATCATCACAAAATACTGGATCTGAAAAAAATTTAAAAACTATCACATATTAAATAAGTACATGTATCTTGTACAATTACTAATTAAATTATCCAATCAATACAAACTTTCTCCTTAAAAACTATTTAGCATAATTAAATTAAATATTTCTATAAAATACAATTACATCTTAAAATAAATAAAACTAAGTTGAAATTAATTAAAATGAGAGCAACAAGTTTTAAAGGACGTGTAGCAGCTAATTATTACTATATAACACTTTTTCTCTAGCAGTGTTATTATTACTGATACCCCCAAATAACTATTCAAAATAATTGGTGCTACATGAATGCCCAGTTTCAAATACCTATTGCTTTTTGATTTTAAATGCTTCGAACACATTTTTAATGTCACGAAACACTTGTGTAGGATTATTAGTGGCATCAATTTGTCTTACAAGATTTAATCGACTATAATATTCTATAATCGGTTTTGTTTCTACTTGATAAGTTTGAAATCGTTTTATCAAACTTTCAGCATTGTCATCTGCTCGACCACTGCCTTCAGCACCTCTTCTTAAACACCTCTCAGTACACACTTCTAAAGGACAATCAAGGAACAACACGAAGACCAAATTCACCTTCTCTGACATACGTGCATTCCAACCATCTAAATTGTTTTTATTTCTTGGAAAACCATCGATTAAAAACGAATTTCTATCACTTTTATTCATTGCGTTTTCTAATAAACTACATGTGATCTCAACAGGTACTATTTTGCCTTCACGTATGTACGTTTCTATAAGTTCTTTATATTCTGAAGTTGGATTATTCCTTTCCTCTCTGAGTAAATCGCCCGCTGACAAATGTACGAATCCGTACTCGTTTACAATATTCTGACATTGTGTGCCTTTTCCTGCTCCAGGTCCACCTAACACAAATATAAGTTTCGGCAACATCTTCCTCAAACGTCCGCCGACTCTTCCAATCATAACCTATTTCTTTTACATCATCGAGCGAGGATGAAAGTTAGTAACTAATATACCAAATATCACTAAAAGCAAATTGTGTACAGAGAGTGGCAAATTCAAATTATTTCGCTTCATGAAACAAACAAGAAAATTCCACTATTCCTATATTGGATAGAATATTGAATGCACGTGCTTAGACACATCTTTAAGGTTAGGTGCACACCGATTTTACAAAATAATTTGTCAAACAAAATGTTTGAAGTACGTCAGCGTTCATTAAATTATTTAAGAATGTTAACAAACATTTTCAATAAATTTTTAATTAATAATGTGCTAATAAATTTGAAATTAATTTTAAATGGCAAATGCAACAAGTTTAGTTTTACATAAGTTTTGTATAATTTGTTATGTACAGCAGCAACCTAATAATCTGTCAAATTTATTTGTTTTATTGAGACTAGACCGACTCGTGTTTTGTCGGCTCTCGGGGAAACTGGTAGGTTATACGGTGCCCGAGAGCCGACCAAACACGAGTCGGTCTAATTTGAATGACACTGAATCGTTTTCCCCTATCCCGCCCATGTATAGTGCATAATCGCTTCAAATAAATTGTTTGTCAAACATTTGGAATAATTGGTGGCACCCACTGCAAGATATCGGTATTGGCTGATAAGTAAGGCTAGGTAAGACAAAATTAAAGATCTATTTCATTTATTTATTTGATAAAACACATATAAGTACATATTATAAAATATAAATTTACCATTACTTCTGTCTCAATTAATTCTCAATTGGTCTCAAGTCTGCAACTGCACACCTGGAAAACAATATTATATAATTGCATGTGTAGGTAGGTATCTGAAGAGGAAAAGACATAAATGTTTTTATCAAGAGTTAAGTTAAGAATTGAGCCTTTGTACTTTTGGAGTGATTTTCTTATATTAGGGTACCCAGAGGTATACAGGTATGTTATTTGGCATCTTTTTCTTGTGATATGATATTTTTGAATAATAATCAGGGATACATTCGACAATGTGAGTAGTTTAGAAATAGCAAATCAATAACAGACTAAAAATACTGAATATAAAAGGTCTTAATACAGTCTCTCGTGGTACACCATTGACTACAATTGTATTTTTAATAACCTTTGATTCAATTAAATTTAGTTTATCTTGGATTTGGTAGATGTTTCTCTAGGTATGTACCTAGATGAAAAGTTGTAGGTACTAAAATTATGCATTGCGATTTAGAAATGTTAATATTATGTACTAAATCGGCAATATATATTTATTCGTTCTGCCAGCTAGAGTCGTGATTAAATATTTATTTTACAAAATAAACGTGAATGCGAAAAAAAGTAGTATATTTCGGTATTTTTCACATCTGAACCACCGATTGAACGCTTTTCAGATGTCCAAGATAGACTTCCCATTAGACACATAAATACTTACATAATAAAACTTCTGAAATGTCTTGCTTTCTTCAAATTTGTACACTCTTAACCCCACATTTTTTTTCATAGTTACATACTGTTAGAAATAGTTTATACAGGGTTTTTAAAAATATGAACATATAATTCTAATATTTAAAGGAGTCCATTTGAAAACTATGTAGTATTATTGTATAATGAGTTGCCTAGCTGCTGGTTGATATTGTCTATATTAGTAAAAATAAATTATGTGGTTCTTTTCTCAATTTTTGCCAGGAAAAAGCATGTCCTGGGTAAACAGAATGGTCGCATTCAGCAGACGCAACTATTGTGGAACTGTTGAGGAAACGTCTGCGGGATGCATACGCTACATCGAATTACGTCACGATTACATCGACTATTTTACGGAGCGAACGCCCATCTTTTGTAGCTCATTCTATCATCGCTACGTATCGGTAACATGTTGAGTAAGATTTTATTTTGTATTTTATTGCAATTCTATAGACTCAGATTTTCATTGAGACAAAAATAACACATACTGCTATTCTAACTTAAAAATGGATTTTCGAAATCCTAAAATAAGAAAGACTTATGGTCCAAAATGTAAACGGAATTTATGGAATTCTTGTTTCTGGGAATTTCCTGTCTCTGATTTTCCATAACCTCTAGTGGTTGGGGCAATTCAGTGGCTATATTGCCGAAAATAGCTACATTATAAATCCGATCTTCTTCAGTTATGTTAGATACCAATAATCACAAATCTTATTAACAGTCGAGACTACTCTAAACCCTCCAAACAGATAAACAAGAATTGAGCAAGTGACTTCTATCAAGTTTGTTGGGAAGTACATTCAGCAAAATTTCATTAAAATTTGAATTTCATCCAAGTTATCGATGGAGCGGAGCATGTTCTTCTGCTGAATGCGACCAACGACTCCTTGTTACGTCATAGACAACATAACCTATTGTTTTACATTCTTATACGTAGTATAAGGAAGTGTTTTATATTGTGATGACGAAAATTTTCGACCTCAAGATTTTTGCAGATGTCCACGTTTTGAAGTCCTCTGATGCCGAAAAAAGTGGTTTTAAAAAAGTCTCTCTCTCTCTCTCTCCCTCTCCCCCCTCTCTTTCTCTGACCACGATAGCGGTCAACTACCTAAGGCAATCAATTCTAAATTTTATACAACATGTTTCAAAAAGAACTTCATCTAGTTGTCCATAAATTTCTCCTGTACATTGTAATCTTCCGCATTCCCGAAATGCGGATATAGATTAAATAGTATAAAGATTATCCACCTGTCACTATCAAAATTTAACAGCGAGCGATATGGTGATGATGATTAATTTAATAAGATAACTTTAAAAATGGGATATTAATCATACAACTAAGGTAAATAACTTATTTGTAGAAATTTTAATTAATTATAATTTATAAAAAGTGTTCTAATTGGTCACCATTCTGTTGAATGCATAATGCAATACGACGTTTCATGTTATCAAAAATATTCTGCAATATATTTTGTGTTGTTTCTTACATTTAATTGTGATTGTATTCATCAGGTCATTTAAGTTATTAATTTTTGTCTTACATACTTCATTTTCCAACAATACCAAAATAGAAAAAACTAACGGAGAATGTTCTGGTGGTCGCGCTGGCCAAACACCTGCACATAACTCGATGAGGAAAGTAATTCTCTAGAAGCGCTAAATTTTCACGAGTTGTACGTGCAGTAGGCCCATCTTGCTGGAAGTAACCTCCATTGAATTCGTCCTGTTGCACTTTTGTTAAAAATTGTGTAAGTAAATAACTGTTCTCGGTATGGATGTAAAGGAACTTCGATGCGATTGTTTGTATTAGTTATATGTTATATCCTATAATTTTGAGTATTTGCAAACCCGTTTAAATGAAACCATGTTTCACCAGTAAAAATACTTAGATATAGAATTTCGTCATTATTTAAATATTCTTGAAAGAAATTGCAATAATTAGACTACTAGCGTAATCTCTAGGTAAGATCTGATGAACAACCGATACCTACATTGTATGCATGTGCAAGCGACGTACGCCTCAAAATTTTATGAACGGTACTAGAAGATACTTTGAAGCTACGAGTAAAGAATAGAACAGGAGAGAGTCTCCTTAATAATAATATTATTCCAAATGTGGTAACTCAATATGGCCGCCTCAATGCATGGAATATGTATGTTACATGTCAGATGTAGTGTCAGATATATGAGAAGTTATTTAAAATACTCATTTTATAAACTATGATTGATCAATATTGCCATAATGACCTGCCTTAAAGTGGTAACTCCGTCTAAATAATACCTATTCCCCCACCAGTTTATTATCTCTCCTGTTCTATTCTTTCCTCGTAGGTTTGAAGGGATAAACGACGAACTGACGTATGTGAGTTTTCTCCAGCAAGGTTTTGTACGTGATGAACAATATTTTGCTGTGTACGTGATCTACCAAAACTTTTGCCTTTTAACACAGATTCTGAAGCCCGAAACTTCTCCACGACTAGGCGAATGTGATGATGTAGAGCGGTATTATCCACAACTCGGAAACTGCAAGTGAAACTGCCGCTTACTTTCCGTGTAGGAATATTGCCAATGGATAATGGCAGTATTCCTACACGGAATGTAATTGTGCACTTCGGAAATATGCTTCAACAATAAAAATATTTTCTTGCGATGTTTACATTATTTAGTAGTATTGTTTATTAAGAGGAGCGTTTACCTATCGAAAATTAAGGCATCGCCGTTTCGCGTTTTCTAAACTTATTTTGTAATTTTAGTATCTCAAATTTGGGTTAGTGATGCAAAAGGCATACATTTATAATGTCAAGGTCAGTTTTTGTACTAATTTATTTTCTTAAGAAAGTTATGTGTTTTAGAAATAACCACAAAAATACATGAATTTGATTAATGTCTACTAACTAAGGCTGGTACACAAAAGAAAAAAAACGACCTCTACGCGCCAGCTGCACATTTGATTTACGATATAAAGAAAAAATCAAATTTATGTAATTATTTTTAAAGATAAAAAACATTAAACAGTAAACATTGTCATACACATTTTACACGAGGTTTTTCCAAGCTAATCGCGTCGTCTATCCCCACTTTACGGTATCTCTACCGGTCCTAGCGAAGACGAAACCCTATCGGAATCGGTCAGCTATTGCAGACTTAAATGCGGGTGACAGTTTAATTACAAACTGTCACTCGCAACCTTCTCGGCATAGAAGCCGCCAGGTTTCTAAAGTAATTTGGTTTATGTAGGAGAGATTGTCAAGTATTTTGAATGGCTTCCCACAATTGGTCCTGATTTTGAAATCTCATATGAAACATACACTATAACAATTTATTTAAAAAAGCTTGTACTACATTTATCTGGCCACGACTGTACCTATAATATTCGAGTGTATAATAATATAACAGTTATGGGCAAGCGAAAATTGGCTTATTATAAAACATCAACATCAACAGTTCCGTAAGTACTCATTCTTTATCCATTTCCTATCTATAGTATTTCTTTATCTGTGACAGAATCTGTGAATAAAATCGAAGCGCTGTGACAGAACCGAATATCGTCTACCTCCACCTACTCACACCCCCTTGCGTCTACCCGTCCGTAAGTTGCATAAGTTTCTATTTGTTAGTAAATGCCCCTCTTAAATTGGCGATAAAATATTTTATCGCCAACCGTCAGTAAAGCGATGCGTTACCATAGCGTTTTACGGAGGTAAACAAACACTTTATCGTACTGTACAATAAAGTACTTTACCTGCCGCTAATATCTGTCAACGTAGCCATGACTGATGACTTTCAACATAAATCGTTTGTCACTGTCATAAAATGTGATAAGTCATTATATCTTTGTTTTAAATTAAAAAAAAATTGCGGTTTGCGATAAAATTTTGTATGCACCACGTCATTAAAGTACCTTTATCGAACGCGTCTTTTATTCGCCTCGCTCGCTGCGCTCGCTTGGCTCATAAATCAGACTCGTTCGATAAAGTATCACTTTACTGACTTGGTACATAAATAACTATTATCGCCAACCGTCAGTAAAGTGATGCGTTACCATAGTGTTTTACGGAGGTAAATACCTGCCGCTAATATCTGTCAGCGTAACCATGATTGATGACTTTAAACATAAATCGTTTGTCACTGTCATAAACTGTCATTAGTTATTATATCTTTATTTCTTAAATTAACAATTTTCACGGTTGGCGATAAAATTTTGTATGCACCACGTCAGTAAAGTACCTTTATCGAACTCGTCTGTTACTCGCCGCGCTCGCTTCACTCGCTTGGCTCGTAAATCAGACTCGTTCGATAAAGTATCACTTTACTGACTTGTTACATAAATAACTATTGTTAGTCCCAAAATGACAAATGTCAAAATCACATTAGATAAATAATTAGTTATAAATAAAAGGCAAGTGGCTTATTATAATTTACAAGTATTAGTTACCTATACTTACCTACTAGGATGCCGTTCTTTTTGAAACACGTTGTATTTACGAGTATAATCTCTCTCTTGAGATCTGATTAGACTTTGAGTAAAATCGGTAGACTGGTAGTAGAGTTTACTTCAATGAAGAAATCGAATTTTATCTATATTTCATTTACTACTAAGTTTAAACAATTTTTATAAAGAATTCAAATGTACTTAAAAGTTAATTTGAGAAAAGCCTTTCGAAATTCCTACCGGAAGTAGGTCTTTTACTCTTATCGAAAATAAGATTTTGGCGAATATCTTGCAAGTCGTGCTCTAGGCAGATACATTATGAGTATAAAGATATTTAAAGATTAATTTTTAATAATTTTTGTATAATAAAAATTTCAAAATTCGTACCGGAAGTAACACTTTTACTCTTATCAAATAGCGATTTTTTGCAAATATATCGTAAATTATGCATTGTATATAGATACCGGGTGTAGAATGGATTTTCGTACATAGGGATTTTACATGCAAAACTAATAATTTGCGAATATTCCCTCCCCTAATTTTTTTATAGGAAAATGTTAAACACAAAAGTTGTAGACAAAAAAATGTATCTAAATTCTTTGATATTTATTTTCTAACACCTTCTGGTCCTGCTAGACTTGAAGAAAAAGTATTAGGAATGAACCGATTAGTACTAGCCATGAATCCTGTCAGCAATAAATGTCACGTTTTGACAATCAAAATAAGTTTGCTGATTCTTAAAATGAATTGCTATAGCCAAGAAGAGAAAGTCAACTTTATTAAATGGTACTACTCTGGATTGTCTTTTAGGGACATACAAGCAACTTTTGCTGGATTAAGCAACTTTTGCTGGATTCTACCCGGAGCGACCAATTCTAAATTTGAACACCCTGAATAGAATTGTCAGGCACTTTGAGACCAACGGCACTGTTAATAAGAAATGTAAGTGCCAGAATGTAACAGCTGGTGCAAGTAGAGAGAAGGTAGATGCCGTTCTCTTGAGCGTTGTAGAGAACAAAAATGTCTCCTTAAGACAAATAGGTAATAATTTGGGGATTCATTTTACTACTGCTCAGAAAATTTTAAAGAGTCAAGATCCGCGGTTTCGGTCTTATAAATACGAAAAGCACCAAAAAATATTCGAGGAGGATAAAGAAAAAAGAATGCAGTTTTGTGAAATAATGATGGAGATGGCCAATGATGACCGAAACTTTTTATCTAGGATTTTATTCAGCGATGAGTGTCGATTTCAGTTAACTGGTGAACCAAATCAACAAAATTATCGCTACTGGAGCACACAAAATGAACATTTAATGTTGCAGACTCATACGCAATACCGGGGTAGTGTCAATGTTTGGGCTGGCATACTAGGTCCTCACATAATTGGACCGTTCTTTATTGCAGACCGCTTAACTGGTGCTGCGTATTTAAATTTTTTGCAAGAAGAAGTCGGGCCAGCTATCGACGAATTGGGAATTAATTACGAATTTTGGTACCAACATGATGGATGTCCGGCGCATTACCAGCGCGATGTTTTAGAGTACTTAAATCATGTATTCCCAAATCGCTGGATAGGTCGAGGTGGAGAAATTAATTGGCCTCCAAGATCTCCGGATCTTTCGCCAAATGATATTTTTCTGTGGGGCACATTGCATGATCGGCTATACAATGGAAGGACGTATCAAAATGTCGACGCTTTAAGAGCTGCAATACTTGCAGAATGTCGTCAAATATCACACTATCAACTGGCCGCAACTAGAAGAAATTTTTACGACAGATTGGGGTGCTGCTCAGCTGTCAACGGAGATTTGTTTGAGCATTTAATTTAGTTATTACTACAACTACCTTTATTACCACGTTCAATAAAATTTTAAAATCTCTTCAGCACGTTTTTTATTTTCTGCAAACGACTTAAAACCTATGCTTAAAACAGATTTAAACGCCTCTACTAAAATTGTCACATTGTTGTGTTAATTGAATGAATTTTGTTACTTTTGTTGTCACATGTCACGGCTGTTGCTATTTTGTATTATTTCTTCAATTCTTTTTCCTTTAATGACCCGGAGGGTGATAGTAAGCAAAGAAGAAAAAAAATGGGACCTATTTTTAAAGCTCTATAATTTTTGTGTTTAACATTTTCCTATAAAAAAATTAGGGGAGGGAATATTCGCAAATTATTAGTTTTGCATGTAAAATCCCAATGTACGAAAATCCATTCTACACCCGGTATATCAAGAGTACAAAAGTGTTTAGAGCTGGATTTGGATTAATTTTTGTATAAAAAATTCTCAAAATTTGGACCTGAAGTAACACATTTACTCACAGGTTTACTTTTTAAGAAAATAAAAGTATATAAAACTTAATTTAGGACAACCAAGTTTTGTACAATTTGAAACGCACATACGTATAAGAAAGTCGTGTGGTGCCCACACTTAATTTTTTTTAGTACAAATATGTCCAAAGGAAACGAATTACTTGAATTAGTCACTACTACGGACCATAAGTTATGGAGGCAATATACGTATGCACTTATTGTCGACATGTAAACATTTCACTATCTTCTTTAGCAAGCTGGGGTCCATAAAGTACCTTTATTATACAACCTTGAGTTCTAGTAAATTTATATTTACTAGAACCGGTTCGATATATCCAGTATTTTAACAATATTTAGTCAACTGCTATGTTTAGACAAATTTCTAGGGAATATAAAAGTAATCAATGGTAAATTTAATTCTTTTAAAATTCCTTCGAAATTCCTGTGGGAAGTAGGTCTTTTACTGATATCGAAAAACAGTTTCATCTCCCAAGTCATACTTTTTAGACAGATATATTAAGAGCATACAAGTACTTATCTTTGATTTTGAATAATTTGAATTTTCACGTTTACTCTTAATAGTTATTTATTATACAAGGGAAAAAAGTATTAGATTTTAGCTCGAGGTAAGGTTTATTTTTTATTATTTAGATAAATTACCGAGAGCTAAAATCTAATTTTTTGCCCGTGTATAATACAAAAAACGACGATTTAATATTGACAATTTAATTCATCTGTCAAAAACATGACATTTTAATACACGCTGTGTTAGTTTGCCATCGGATAAACTGCATGTTTGCTAGCGGATAAACTGCATGTTGATTTTCCATGGCAACGAAAATTCAATTCTGACAGTATCGTTCAAATAAATTTCATACATAAACATATGTATTTTTCTCTTTCTTTTGTATATGTATTCAAAGGAATGTTAAATAAAAATATTTCGGTTTATTAATATTAATTAAATGATTCATTAAATTGTCTTACCAAATACCATTCGAGTTTGTGTTTATTTCCGGAACAAACTTTCATTTTGACAAAACTCAAACTTTGTTGCTTAAGGGTAACACGACTCGAACAAATAACAAAAGGTAAAACCGCTCCACCTTCGGTGTCGCGGTTTTACCATGTTATTTGTTCTCGTCAGTTACCAAGCAACAAAGCTTTCGTTCAAAATGAAAGTTTGTCCGGATAAACACAAACTCTTATGGTATTACCCCCGAAAAAAAACACGTAAATACTATATATTAAAGTCAGAAAATCAATCGATGTGACATTTCAAGTGACATTACACCTGCGTTGCTAATGGAAACCTGTAAAATAATCAAATATCTGTCATTTTAAGCGGGCAAAAAGTGAGCACTTTTTTCCGCGGGAAAAAAGTGAGAACTTTTTTCCCTGGCATATAAAGTGACATTTTATTACCTGTCAAGAAGGATAAAATGTCAACTTTTTTTCCCGCCACAAAAATAGCAATTTTTTTGCAAATATCTCGCAAACTATGCATTTTATATAGATTTATTACAAGTGTATAAAAGTATTCAGAGCTGGATTTGGAATAATTTTTGTATAAAATAAATCTCAAAATTCGGACCGGTAGTAACACTTTAATCTAAACTGTTATTCGATTAGAATAAATACCGAATAGCAGTTTTTTGCAATCATCTCGAGAATTATGTGTTCTGTACAGATCTAGTAAGAGTATAAAAGTATTTAGAGCTCGATTTGGCATATCTTTTGTTTAAAAAAAATTAAATTTGGACCGCAACACTTTTACTAACAAGTTTAATTTATTAAGAAGGTATTAGTATTTAAAACTTAACCTGTAACAACTTTTGCAAAAAAAAATTGGTGCTTTCACCTCATTTTTTTACTAGGAAATGAAGTGCGAAACATCCACATTTCCCAAGAGCAAAATGGATTTACCAACATGAGACAAAAATCGAATATATCAAAAACAAGTTAAATAACTGAATACCTGGACTTTCTATTAATTTCATTTGTTAGAATGGTAGGGAGAATTATGAATTTCATGATTGGTTTACAAGATAAGTGGTTCATTCCCATTAAAACAATAATAAAAAATGGATATATAGGTAAATACATGTACTATTGAAGGTTGAAGGTGGTATAGAGAAAATGAACAAAAACTAAGTACAAACATGAAAAGAAATACTCAAAATTAGTTACCTAAATATTTGCATATTACAAACGGGTCCGTTTGATATTTCGTTAATAACTCTTTTTGAATACAACGTAGGCGGTTAGCTATATTATCTCTTGTTGCACTTGATATATTGAGTAAATTATTTTTCCTATTCCAGAAATAAGGGATCTTACCATTTTCAATATACCTTATATAATTATCCAGTATCTAAAAATATGTATTTACATACTATATAGTCAAAATGATAAACTTGGTATAGTTGTATTGTTTTGACAACCGACATGCGCCACTAAATTAAAATAGCTTCAAATTTTAGATGTTGCAAAATTTTACCTGTCAAGTATCCAATATAACTTAGAAAGGTCATTTCAGTGCTATCATAAATAATAATATTCATACACCTTTTGTCAACAATGTTTGCGTATTAAACAGAACAGCCAGACGTTAAATAAAATATAGATACAGCAGAATAATACTTCATAACTTAATCTACGACAATGTTATTATTTCACATTTAGCATTGTCATTGGATGACAGACTAAACAACCGAGACCGGCAACTACTTGGAAAAAAATATCCAAGATTTTCTATCCTTGTTACACATCAGTGAACTTGTACGAAGATGGCGCTAGCTGCATATTGGCGCAGAATTTGAAATGAGCTTGTTTTTAGATTATGTATATTTAATACGTTATTATTGTAATAGAAAAATACACACACACACAACTATTAGACAAATCACACATGCCCCCAACTTGTACATTTAAAAAAATACGAATAGGTAATTAGATTTTATTATTGACAGAAATCTCTTTTTATTACTTACAGAATATAATACCATGAAATCACTGTAACGCTATATATTCCTATGAGTTTATATTACACCACAGTTCACGAATTTTCACTTTTTACTTATTCAGTCATTAACTCGCGATCAATATCAACTTACTTATGATTAATATGATGTACAACAAAAAAGAATTGCAATAATACGTCAAATTTGAAATATTGTTTAGAATGACATATGACATTGATTGACGGAATAATATGTATTCCTTCAATCAACGCTATAACCACAACATAACAAAAAATTTCAAATGCCGCTAGCGCCATCTCATCTCAAATTCAGTTAGAATGACAAAGATAGTAGAGGATTGATATTTTCATTTGCTAAACAAAGAGTAATCCGAACAATCGGAACGATTTGCGTCGGGCGATAAAGATTGTGCAAATATATTTCTATTGAAACCTGTCCACTAACACAATTCACGTCGTACGCGATCGTACCCGACTACTGTCGGACCTGAGCAGTCGGATAAGACGCTGCATGCAAGATCATCATCACTGGTTTGTCGCGACTCATAACCGTATATAACCTACAATTTTTACAATTTCAAAATATATAGGATGGCGGACGATGAATTAAAAGACGAATTAAAGTTAAACATTGATTTGTGCGTCGAAGTAGAAAAACACCCGTGCTTATACGATATAACACGAGATGATCATTCGAAGCGACAAATTTTGGAGAAAGCCTGGGCCGGAATTAGTGGAAAAGTGGGATTATCAGGTAAACAATGCATCTTATTTTTATTATGTATTTATATACACATTGACATTATTTATTGAACTTTGAGGTAAAATTTTAAAGAGTAAATACTAGTCTTCTCGGTCCACACAGTATTTCCATTGCCAGCCGAAAGCCCCTTCTTCACTTACAAAATAGTGAGCAAGGTAATCACGGTACGAAACTGGCCGTTGACTATCTAAATAAACATCTCTTGGTTCCATGTATGCTGGCCTCGTATTTTCTGCTTCTTCTCGATTTTCTTCTTCTACGTAAGCACGACCTTCTCTTTTCCGTACAAAATTATGCAGAATGCAACACGCTTTTATAATGTTTTCTATGTTTTCTCTACTGGGAGTCACAATGCAAGATTTCAAGATTTGGAACTTCTGGCTCATCATATCGAAAGCACACTCCACAACTTTACGAGCACGGCTCAGTCGGTAATTGAATATTCGCCTTATGTTAGTCAATGCTCGTTGTTTATATGGCGCCAAAAGCCTAGTTTTCAGTGGAAACGCTTCGTCACCGATGAAATAGAATGGAAACTCTTGGTGTTTTTATCTTTTGGTAAGGTTTTATTATTAGGTATTTCCAAGCCTTCTTTATCTATCCAATTTCCAAGCCTAGACTGACGGAAAATTCCCCCATCACTCATCCTTCCATAGAATCCAGTTTCAACAGAAATAAAGTTTCCATCCGCATCTGCACATGCCAACAGAACAATAGAATGATAATTCTTATAGTTGTAATCTAGCGAACCGGCATGTGGGAGTTTCTGAATTCGGATATGTTTCCCATCTATACTGCCAACGCAGTTGGGAAGATCCCAAAGAATCTGAAATTTATCCGCAATATTTTGCCACATATTTTTATCAGGTGTAGGCATGTACTTGGCGTGAAGGACATCCCATATAGCCTTCACAGTTGATGAAATTATGCTAGATACGGTTTTGTGTCCTCGAACGAAGTATAAAGCTAGAGAGGACATAGATGCTCCTGTCCCCAGGCACCTTAAAATAACAGAAATTTATGTAAAAAAGTAGAAAATAAACTGAATTGATGTTTAAGACATGTTTTTTTTACTTTTAGCCGAAGCCTGCAAAAAACGTTGGGCGAATTTGAGAACTGTGTTCGTTCGTAGGAGATCAAAGCCTCCAAAAAGCGGTTCAGGTTTTAAAAAGGAGTATTACTTGAACAGGTATATGCAGTTTATTATACCACACACTAAGCTAGCTGTCGAATCTACTGGAAGTAACTTGCCGCCTGTTCCTAGAGAACACTCTGACCGCAAAAAGCAGCCATCGACACTAGAAGAAGGACAGTCATCTGAAAGTCAAGACACCAACAGGGATGTAGATGGAGATGATGATTTGGTCAGTTTAGACGTACAAGAGTCTCAGAATGACGAGACAGATCACAACCGACCAACAATTAATCCAGAATCTCGTCAATATTCTAGTAAAAGAGAAAAACCTTTAGGCTCGGTTGACCGAGCCTTTTTAGAGTACTTCCACTCCAGGCGACAAAAACGGAATCTTGATTCAGAAAATCCGCGAAAGTGTTTTTTGTTGAGTTTACAGCCAGAAGTCGATCAACTGCCTGAATATCAATTTAAAGCGTTCAAAAGGCGCGTTCTTGCACTTCTGGATGAGCTTGACATGTCACGTCCTAATTCATCTTCGAGCATGGCATCCCATGACGAATGGGGAGACCGCTGTCTAGCTATGACATTGGACACTACACATGAGAGTACTCATTCACCGGTGGAACAGATGCAGCATGATGCAGGGAGTGAACCGGAAAAGGGTCATGACCTCGAAACGCTAGTATAACGGTTTTTGCCTTAATGTCATTACTTAATGTAAACTTTGAATATTTTACTTTAAATAAAACTATTTAAATATTTTTACCTTAATGTTATAAGAAGCCTTTCTTCAACAGTAATACATCTCCTGTAGTTAGTATCTCTTTTGCAAATTTTTGGACGCACAAGTTCCGACAAAAGCCGAAAGCTGGCTTTGGACATGCGATACATAGATTTAAACTTGCTTTCGTGATTTGCAAGTTCACGGGCACATATGAAAGCACCTTTGTTTTCATTATTTTTTATGTAGGGATGTACCCAAAACTTGTGATGACGTTTTCTTCTTCGCCTGTAGTACGCAAACATAATAATTCTTTCGTCTTCACTGGACGACATATTACACGAGACTGAACAGAAGAATCCGACCCGAACTAGTGGACATGTACACGCAATTTCGGTCTGCACGATCAATTTTTTGCACGACTATTGATCTGGCCGATTACAGTCGGTCCGATCCGGTGGACACCCGGCCTTATTAATGAATTACAAAATTCAAATATTACGGCCTACATATATACACATTATACGTTCACAACGATTCACTCCACGAAAGCTTGATGTCAAATGTGAAAAATAAATAAAAATGCTGTTTTAACATCAGAGCAGGAACTTTTTCCAAGAGATTTGCCTTATTTTATTATACTGTAGTCATTTGATCAATTTGCAAAAAGCGATGGAGCACTGATTCGGAATGTGTGCAGATGTTAAAAAATCAAGTACCTAATTAGTGGTTTAAGTTTAAATCGTTTCAAAATGAATTGTGACAATAGCTTAAATACAGACGGTAGCAATAAATTTTCCGGTGATTAATAATTTTAAAATAAAAACGTAGATGTCCCTAGATTTCTATTAAAATTCCATTTTTCCCTAAATGAAGAAAAAATTCCGTAGATCTAGGGAAATTTACCTAGATATCGCAACACTATCAGAGACTAAACAAAACAGACTGGCAACTAAATCCCTAATTTTATCCAGTTGTTTAGTATGTGTTTTGAATTTTAATTTATGAAAACGTTTCTGGTATTTAAGAGAAATCAAATCTTTGTGAATAAAATCTATTTGAACCGTCCGTCGTAGATTAAATTTTGAATGAAACACGTTCGATAATAACTGTAATAATGAAAGTTGTGTAACTAAACGTTACATGCATTTCATTAAATGTACATATCGAACTAAGTTTAATTTTATTGTTCTGAAATTATTCCAGTTGATGGAAATTTTTTAGTCGCATTAAATAGTAGTGTTTAGTTCGTACTTTGGCGTGTCGCAGTTGGAAATTAAATGTTATAAATACAGCTATTAAATATTACTTTTCTACACTCGTATTTTATAAGTATAATATTTGGCTATACTGTGTCAAGTGGTTCAGCATTGTTGACAAATTTAAATTGTTTAGTAGACAATCCTGAAATGGCTTTTGTAGGTTATATTACTTGACAGGTACAATTTTGCAAATTCTCAAATTAGATGCCATTTTACTTAGTGGCGCGTGTCGGTTTACGGGAGCAACTCAACCATAGTTATACTCACGCAGAAAAATGTTTTCGACATTGTTCCGTTCCAGTAGTTGTCTTCGTTTTTCTCATTCTCCAATAGAAATATTGTTTTAATGTAATAGCTAGTAATAGCTTCATGTTCCTGTACGTCTCGGAGTCTCTGAAAAATATGAAATATATTTCTATAGACATTCAGTTACATATTCTTGCTACATTCGTAATTCCAATTATTTCCAATTGTTAAATTTCAAGCTTATTGTAATGCATTTCAAGAAAGGTGTAAATAAAATTAAAAACACGTCTAAAACAATATGCTGTGTTTGTCAAGGAATTTTGCGAGGTGGATTGATAAAGAAAAATCCGACTGACTGATTTCTTTGAAAAGTGAAGTCACGTGATTACCACGATCAAGGAACGAAAAGACCTGCTACGCCTGTTTGTAGAAATGTGAAAAGAGATTATACAAAATTATTAGAAATTGATTGCCTTGAAGATAATAAACAACTTGAGGAGTAGTTCCAAGAAGGAATTGAAAAGGATGAAGAACTTCGTTTTAATGGACTTCTTCAGATTATTCGTACCCAAGCTATGGTGCCTACTACAATCTGCTTGATGTTTTAGATGAACAAGAAAACTCTCGCAAATATTGACACAATATACATATACTGAGGATGAATTTGGTGAAAACAATGTAGGAGGCATATATTCAAAAGGAAGAAATTTATTCTGTATTGTAAAAGAACAATATTCAGTTTCGTTTTAAATAAATAATAAATTGGCAGTATAAAATTACTACTGAGTGCTAAAGTACTATATACAATTAGATCAATCTCAAGTGAAGTGTGGTGGTATCTTAAAAATCACTAGCTTAAAGTATTTTCTTGTTGGACAGATACATACAGGTACCTATTCTGCTTCTTCTTCTTCTTCATTGTTGATCTCGAGTCAGGCCTGCTACTCTGAATGTGATTTATCTTGACTTTGAGTGTTGGGAACTATATCAGTTTATATATCTTGGTTAATGGATTGCTTGGGGCGTTTGTATCTCCATTGTACATGAGGATCGTAGTTGAGGGTTTGTTCTATGTCTGGGTTGGGGTGAGTTGCCATCTGATTGTAAAAATTTGTTGCAAGTTCCTTAATGCCTGAATGGTCTATGGTTAATGTGTTGGTCTCTGCGTGGATTTGGTTGTTCCTCATGTACCATGGGGCTATAAGTACCATCCTTAAAGTCACATTCTGAATTACTTGGAGAGCTTTTATATGTGTGGGGCAGGCGTTGATCCATATTGGTGCAGCGTAGGTGATTATTGGTCTTATTATTTGCTTGTAAATTCTGAGTTTTATGGAGGCTGAGAGAGTACTAAATCTTCCTAATAGTAGCCATAGGCGTGTTCTTGCGATTTTGGCTTTCTTTGCCATGTTTTTGAGGTGTAGTGAGAATGATAGTTTGTCATCGAGTGTGACGCCTAGATATTTGACAAATGGAGACCATGATATTGTGTGTGATTTATGTAGAGCTGACCGGTGATAGGTTTGGTTTTTCTTTTGAAAATTATCGCTTGCGTTTTGTCGGCGTTTATGGCTATTCGCCAGGTGTGGCACCAGTTTATGATGTTGTCTAGGGTTTCGTGAAGAAGTTTTAGGGCTCTGTTGGGGTGTAATGATTGGGTTAATATGGCTGTATCGCCAGCGTAAGTGGCTATTATGGCTTTGTCTGTTTTTGGAAGGTCGGAAGTAAAGATTGCGTAAAGATGAGGGGATAACGCTGATCCCTGGGGGACGCCTGCTGTGAGAATTTTTGTGAATGATAATGTATTCTTGATTTTGATATTGAAATTCATTCTGTAGAGGTAGCTGTGGATGATTCTGACTAGATGTTTTGGGTATTCGAAGGAGTTGAGTTTGTAAACCAGGCCCTGGTGCCACACGCTGTCGAAAGCTCTGGCAATATCTAAGAAAGCTACTGTAGTAGTTGTGTTTTTATTAAACCCTTCTAATATTCTTTCGGAGACTCTGGCTAACTGCTTCGTCGTGGAGTGTTTTTTGCGGGTTGCTCTAATGGTATGATGTTGTCTGTTGAGTGTTTATCCAGTAGTTGGAGGATAATTTTGCCAGTGACTTTGCTTAGGCTGGGGAGGAGGCTGATCGGTCTGTAGTTGGAGGGTAGTGCGTGGTTTTTATTTGGTTTAGGGAACATGACTATTGTTGCTGTCTTCCATATTTTGGGATATGTTTGGAGTTTAAGGATCGAATTAATAATAGTGAGGAGGAACATGAAGGCTTTGAAGGGTAGGTTTTTAATCATTTTATTGGTTATGTGGTCTGGGCCTGGGGCTTTTCTGGGTTTGAGTGGGTTTATGGTTGTTTTTAAATTTTGTGGAGTGATGAAATCTGTACTAGGAGTGGGAGGGTGGTTGAGTGATCTTTTGACATGTTATGGACGTGTGCTATATGTTTCAGGTCTACGTTGTTTCTATTTGGAGAGTATTGCTCCTCGATTTGTGTGGCAAGGGCTTCCGCTTTTTCTTCTTCTGTAATTGCTATGGTGTTTCCTGTTGTTAGTGGTTGTATGTTGTGCTGGTCTTTTTTCATAGCTCTTGTCAGCTTCCAGAGTCCCTGAAGATTTGAGTCGATATTGTCGAGGGTCTTTTGCCAGTTCTGGTCTTTAAAGTTTCTTAGAGAGATTCTTACTTCTTCTTGTTTCTTATTTAGGATGGTTTTGTCGGATGGGTCTAGCGTAAATTGGTACCTTCTTCTTTGTCTGTTTTTTGATGATATGGTCTAGTCGTATATGGTCTGGTAGTATTTGAGTTTGGTATTTTATTGTTTTCTGTGTGGTGGCTGCTTCGGAGGCTTCAGTGATGTGTTTTTGTAAAGTGTTGACTGCGTCATCTAGTTGTTCTGTAGATTCTATTTTTGGAATGGTACCTATTCTGAATATGTTCAATCGCTGTCATTTTCTTTCAATTTGTTTCCGTTTTACAATCACTTTTTACTTGCTTTTTATTTCCTTTCATTCTCTTTACTGATGTAAATATACCATAACAAATCTGTTAAGACCATATGTGCACATTGTTACGGCTATAGACAAGTGTTTCTCAATATTACCAACTAGTCATTGTTGCCAACTAAAAAATTTAGGCCACACATCTTCTCTTGAGATTGATCACATTGTACCCGAGGTCCGTCAACTGTGTAGCTTGCCCGATCAAGTGCGTTTGCTGAAAAGGGGTATGAAGGGAGCCTAGAGGCAACTGACGTAGTAGAAATATTACTAATACGATGTAAAATAAAAACTACCTGTTAATTATTCTGCTTTTAACAAAAAATTTTAACAAGATTCTTATTTTGTAAATTATGTACCTACGTATTTGTTTTGTATAAAAACCATACCATGTTATGTAATGTTGAAATATTGTTTTTATATAGCTGCGCTGTGTTCATATCTCTGTGCAACAAGCAAAATATTTTGGACCATCTTCCCATCATCATCAACGAATACAGAGAAAAGAAAAAAGAGTTTGTTGAAAACATTCGAGTACAAAGAGCCTGTGCTGGAAAAAGGAAATTAGAAGCCAAATATTCTAAAATTGCACATGAATAAATAAAAATTTATTCTTTAATTGATTTAATACAACTTCTTCGTGTTTGGGAACTGAAAATGTTCTTTCAATAATATCAGAGCATATTTTGCAAATTTCGAGATAGACTACTTTTACTTCAGACAAGGTAGAAGGGTCGGCTTGTTTTTTTTACAACACTTATCAAACTGATCATTTATTTCATGTTATGTAGGAAAGTTAAGTTAGAAAAGCTTAATTCTATTTATTTTTGAATTTGATATTTATTTTCTTTCTAATCTTCCATTTAGTAGAAACACTAACCTTTAATAATCGTACAGTTGGTTTTAAGTTTCGTTTGTTATATATAAGGTTCCTTTCCTGTTCTTCAAATGACAGTCTCCAATATCTCTCAGCTGCCGTTTTATTCTTCGGACTACTTGGTATAATAAAAAATGTGCCCTAAATAAAATATATTAATAAGTAATATTGATATTAAGTAATCGTTTTTAAATAGAAGTCATCATCTATATCATCTATCTTAAACGTATGATATATGTGGGAGTCATATGCATACATGTGATCGTAAAGAGTTTATTAGAATGCATGTGTAAATAGTGAATAGTACCGGACCGACAATGAAGCCCTGCGGAACATCAGTCTCCAAACACATAAAATCTAAAATTTAATCTTGTTCATTGGTGCCTATTAATCTTACATCCTCTAAGCCTATATACTTTAATGTTTAAAATACATCACATTTAAGGTATAATCTAAAATTAACAGTTCAGCCGTCACGATCGGAATGAAACGCTAGTTCGGGTAAAGTCGGCTCGACGCTCGGCTTTGTATTATAATACTAACTAGCGGTATTTAATTTCAATTAAATTGATATTTAGAATAAATACGCGAAATATTGTATTTTTATTTTCTGAAAAATTCTTGTCCGTGTGCAGATGCGATTCCGAGCCGCCCGGTTACTCGTATGAGAATTATCGTATTTGTATATATACATGCGTACGTATGAATTTTTCAAGTGAAAACTTGATCAGACCGAGCGAAATATACTAGAATAATGTATACACAATAATAACAAGAAGAATGAGTGTGCTTAAAACCACACGGCAGAAGTGTAAACTTCATCAAGGCGAGGTTAATAATACCGTAGATAATACGAAATACACGCATATAATATTCAGTAACGTATTAAATAAAACATATTCGCACATTTATTACATTTACGCGAGCGTCCGTTTTATTTGGTCGGTTCGGACGTATGTGTATGTATAAATAGACGATATAAATACTTGCTTACTGTCCCGCTCTTGGTCTAATGGTAACGTATCGGCTTCATAACCGTGCGGTCTCGGGATCGAATCTGTTCTGGGACATGAATTTATTTATTCATTTAAATTTCAATGTAATTGAAATTAAATACCTCTATAAGTTATATTTATTTATCTTGTTCACTGCCTACAATCAGCGCAACGCGCCTAAAGAAGTTTACACTTCAATAAATATATATATTTTAAATGTAATATAGCACGAAAATGGAAAATGGCAAATGTAAATGAATATAGAACGAAAAAAAAAGTTGTATTTCGTATTATTAACCTCGCCTTGATGAAGTTTTCACTTCTGCCGTGTGGTCTTAAGCACACTCAAAATTTTTTTATCTTTAAAAATAATTACATAAATTTGATTTTTTCTTTATATCGTACATCAAATGTGCAGCTGACGCATAGAGTCGTTAAGAGAGAGTAGACACCTAAGACGTCCTGGTGGTGGTGGTCGTCCAAGAACAGCTCGTACGGTTCAATCTGAAGAAGTTCTACGCCGTGTGGAAAAACCCAATCTACAAGTGTCCGCGCAATTGCACACCATATGGGAACCTCCAAGTCGACGGTACACCGTGTCATTCATGACCAACTTCTCCACCCTTACCATTTGCAAAGCGTACAAGCTTTAAATCCTGAAGATTATCCGCATCGATTGGGTTTTTGCCTATGGGTTTTGGGTCACAACAATCCTGATTTTGGGAGAGCAGTTGTTCTGATGAGGCATGTTTTACACGCGATGGTTTTTTTAATAGTAGAAAGACTCGCATTTGGCATGACGAAAATCCTCATGCTGTGGTCTCTAGAAGACATAATTATTTGAAAATATTCCTTTAAACCTTAGAAATAACATGTGGTTTCAACATGATGGGGCACCTCCACATTTTGGTTTAAACGTGCGCCAGTATTTGGACCAGCAATTTCCCCGCAAATGGATTGGAAGAGGAGGTCCCACGACCTGGCTCGCGCGTTTCCCTGATCTCAACCCCCTGGATTTCTTTCCTTTGGGGTTGAAATCTTTAGTTTACGTAACACCTATTCATAATGAGGAAGCTCTCTTAGCAAGAATAATGGCGAGTTGTACACATATAGAAGCTATTCCCGGATTATTCCATAAGGTCCACGAGTCAATAAACTGACGGTGCAATCTTTGTATTGAAGCTAATGGCCGACATTTTCAACATTATTTATAAGCTCATTTTATTTGTCACTAAAAGAAAGGTTCATATGAACAAAAACTGATTTATTAATGTCCTCCTAAACTCCTAATGTAAAATAATACCAAATCAATTTTTCCTATTTTATGCTAGTATGGCTCATTTGCGGACATACGTTTATTAAACAAAAAATGTTTGTTTTGTTATTCTCAACCGCTCCTTAACGTTTGTCAGTATGTTCTTGGGACACCTGTATATATAATAGTTTTTTTTAGTTTGTAAGTGATAATATTGTACCTACTGACGATGACTTACGATACATGTATGCATAGTATAAGAAATGTATTTTTTTCATTTTAATAACTACTAATAAGTTGAGCAAGACAGAGTGATTTTATTATTTATATTAAATAAATTTGAAGTGCTCAAATTTGTTTATAATTATACATATATTAGTTTAAGAATTGAAATCTGCTATTACCTTCTGCAGAAGGGAATTTTCGATAAAACCAGTCTGAGGCAATTCATAACCTGCAAATTCAAACGATGGTACAAAATCAATATTAATATTCATGTCGTGTCCTTCTAGTACCAATGTCATCGCTGGACCTGATTCGCAAATTTTACCCTGAAAAAAAACGTATTCGTCTTTTTTTTCAATTAAGTATTTTCTGGTTACATACTTTCAATAGATAATTTTGACCTTTAAAAACATAGGATCCATTCTGTGAAAATTCGTTTAGTGCCTGGACAAGAACACTTGTCATCCATTCTCTCGCTTTCTTGGCACTCAGGTAATTATTTTCGTCTAACATTTTTTTCTTAAAATCACTACTATTGGCAGAAGGAGAAAAATAAGTTACAAATATCGAGTTTCCTAATACAGAATTAAAGAAAGCAATCTGTAGACCGTCTTAACCTCAGTATTCAGTATGTGTCTTATGGAGACAGACAGCATAGTTGTCAGTTCAACAATGACAGGTTAGGTTGGTAACTTATTATAATGACATGATATTTTAAATATTTGTTGGTTAGAATATTATTCTATATTATATATTATAATATTAATTTGACAATTGACGCGAAGGTTATGTTGTGATACTTACACTACACCGATAATGCCACCATTAACATAATAAATCGAACTGAGAACATTGCCTTGAAATAATACCGTGCCTTCAAATACTTTCCGCATTAGAGACGGCCATGCTTTTTTTAATGGTTGGTGACAGTGCATAATTTTGATAGTTTGGTTATGTCATGTAGGTAATAATAGGCGTCTATAATAGGAATTTAATTGTGACAACTGTCAGAATTGGAAGTTTAGCATGTACACCAACATTGATACTTAAAAAACTTCAAAAACAGCCTACTCTAATGCGGAAAGTATTTGAAGGCACGGTACATATATACAGGGTTTTTCACCTAACCCGTTTAAGAAACTAAACTTGGAGTCTGTGGCTTGAAACTACACAAAAACACTAAAACACCTTCACCACACTAAAGCACAAAACTGGCTAAATCCGTATTTCAACAACTAAGTTGTCATCATCAGTAGCACTGACTAAAAATCGCGCTATCTACACACCGTAGCGTAACAGAACAACACTGTGCAGTGCGCAGATCATTTACTTCTTTAGCGATCGAAATGTGTGCAAAAGTAAAGGAGCTGGTCGTTTCTATTTTTAATGGACAAAATACCTTAATTTATCGGGCGTTGAAAACCTCAAAGATAAATAACCTGCTTCATCAGTCGTTTCTAATACAGGTTTTCCACATTCTGGTACCTTCAAAAGCAAGTCAAGATTCAACTTTTCCGGTTTACCAACGCTTAGACCATCGAAATAGCTGCCCGCATAAAATGTTCTGTCGAAGTATTGCGAAAATAGTTCGTCCTCATGCATTTCATTCAAAATTTGTTGCACTGCCTGAAAAAATAAACAAGGTGATTTAAATGTAAATCCAATGGCCACTAAAATTCTGCATTTTTATACAATTTCCACCGGGCAAGGTTGTAGTTGGACAAAATTTTGCATCAGAAATTGGGTGGGTGGGGGGGGGGGGGGGGGGTTTGCTTCCCAAAATGAGATTTGAAATAGGTGGTGAAGAGGAAGGGGTTGAATCCCAAACCTAATGCCCTAGATACGGCATTGCAACTATAGACACTTTATGTAGTACATTGTAAATCAGTAAAGTCAGTACCTGCGTATAAGAAAGTAAAAGGAGTTTTACGCAAATATCTTGCAAATGATGCAATTGGCACATATTTATTATGAGGAAAATGGTATTTAGTATCTAGAACAAGTTTTGGTATACAAAATTGGGATCGAATGTATGTATTAGAAATTCGTGTGGTGCCGAAAATTTTCCACCTCGAGATTTTTGTAGATGTGCACGTTTTGAAATGCCTTGATACCGAAAAAGTGATTTTTGATAAACGTCGTATGTCTGTATATTTGTGACCACGATAACGGCCAAACTGCTAAAACTATAAATGCCAAACTTTGTAGTTGAGAGTATAATCATCTTTTTATAGTCTGGACTACGAACGGTGTTTGGCATGAGTTACTACACACAGATGAAAAACTCTGGACAGCAATGGTAACTAATTTAGAGAAATGTTATTTTCTTGCTTTACTACCTGAAATTATTGATCCTCGCCTTTTGAGAAATCGACAAATTAGTTAGGTGCGTTAAGTGGACAATTAGCACTGATTGTCACACGTTTAGATAAAAACGCAGATGTCAAGAAATTAATCATTCTTTTTATTGCACCTACAAAAGGAACGTCATAAATGAATGGCCTTGAGTAGTTTGCAGGGGGCTACATGGCCATTCTTGCTTATTCCTTTACGTTTTCTATGTTTTTGTAAACATCTTTTTTGTAAAAGAGCATGGGGATAAGATATTAATAAAAAAAAATATCATAACTATTGGGAATAGGTATTAAAATAAAACGCCGTGTACTTGAATATGTGTGTATTCGATATTAACGTGTCTGTAGGACTAACTTAAGAGAAATAATATCGTACATAAATCGCATTTCTACAGTGCATCTTATATAAAGAAATATACTGATATATAATAGAGTGTTGACATTTTAATGAGTATAACATATACACACAACTCGAGCGGGTAAACACCACAGACCACATATATATTTGTGATTTATATTTTTTGTATAGGAAATGCCCAAGATGCATTTCTAACACCACCACCCAAAAAAAGAAACAATGGCCTATGGTGTTCGTTCCTTTTTTTTATAAAATAGATCTTCTTCAAGTGCCTTAATTTTTGCGATATTTTGCGTTGAAATTGACCATTTTGTGGGATACGCCGATCAAGTAAAACCCCCCCTTAAGAAAAACAAAGACTGTCATTCCTACAATACTAGGGGCAGTGAGATTTTAAGACCGGCTTTTCAGCAACTGTGCGTATCACAACGTAGAACAGACTATATAGGATCTGTGTTTTAATAAACTGCCTACGGATATAAAAAAATTAGGTGTGGCCACCACACGACTTTCTTATACAAAAGTATTTCTTATAAATTAAGATTTAAATACTTTTAATTTCTTAAAAAATAAATCTCTGACTAAATGTGTTACTTCAAGACAGAATTTTAAGAATTTTTTTATTATTACTACAAAAACTATTATTTGAAATCCTATTCTAAGTACTTTTATTCTCTTACTAAATCTCTATAGAATGAATATAGAATTTTTAATTTTTTTTTATACAAAGGGTATGTACTTGTCTAAAAAGCATGATTTGCGAAATATTCGCAAAAAACTGATTTCCGATGAGATTAAAAGACCTACTTCCGGTAGGAATTTCGAAAAACCTTTTTAATAAAATTCTTCTCAAATTCAATTCTGAGTAGATATGAATTCTTTATGAAATTGTTTAAACTTAGTAGTTGACGAAATATTGGCAAAATTCGATTTTTTCACTAAAGTAAACTACTACTTCCGGTCTACCGATTTCAATGAAAAACTAATCAGATCTCTCGTAAATACAAAATTTGGAATTGAGCTATTGCATCGCGGTTTGACCGCTATCGTGATCACACACACACACACACAGAGAGAGAGAGAGAGAGAGACTACGTATATGAAAGTAAAATGAGACTAACGTTATTAAAAGTTTTCCAAAGGAAATGTTCACAGTTCTTCGTGAATAATCCTTTCTACTCTCACACAATTTATAGATATTTGATGCTTTATACAATGTTATGTATGACTTGCCTATAAATGAATGTATATTATTCATGTACCTGTATTTGAAAGGTTAAAATAAACATTATTATTATTATTATTATTATTATTATAGTTACGTAGTATAAAATATTGTGTAATCAGAAAATCTGTAAATCTTTATACACGAATATTCCAAATTCAGACCCAGAGGACACCTTATAAGAAGGTCATGCGGTTAATTTGAAGATCATGGGAACACTCTGTATATGTTAGGTACGTACTTACCTTATCTAATATTTTCTTACTTCTTCGAATTTCATGCTCCGGTAATTTAATGTGCCTGTAGTAAATAGCTTGAAGCACATTTTCAAAACTGTTCAAATTACTAGCCATGACTTTGTCGTGAGATTTCATTTTCAACATATAGCAATGGTACAGTTAACATTAACTCAAATACATTCTGTTCGAAGTATTTTTGCGGTGGCAAATCCAGGATTTATTGCAACTTATCTTATCAAGAAATTGGACAACGAAACTTTGCACTTTTACGAATACAGACAATAAGGTAGATATTCGTGTATATTACAAAATTAGATATGTAGCATGAGAAAATAATAAATACATCCATTCGGAGAAAAATCTATAATAAGAAAAGGATTAATATATCTTTCATCACTTATATAATCATACGTATATGAATATTATTTCAGATTAATATACATAAATCGCAAAAAAAAACAATTTAGAATATCCAGTATATAGTGTAGAAGAGCTTTGTTTCAAATTAAATCAACTTGCATACTGAATTAGTGACAAAGTGCACAAATTTAGTTTTTAGCATTCATCTGACTCATTTTGTGCCAAATAAATATTAATCTCATTATTAATCTTATAAGGCCCTTATCGCGAAGAGACACTAAATATTTAATGTTGTCTGCTGCACAAGGATTAAACATCCGTGCACATTTATAAACATTCAGGCAGTTGTTTAAATAGAAAGTACAGTCATCGACATCAACCATGTTGTAAATATTGATCTAATGTCAAGGAAAAAGGCGTTATAATCAAATTGTTTGAATAAACGCAAAACACAAAATTCATGTTCATGTTTTACACAACAGAAATCGAGTTGGGCAAATACGTACTACTGATTCATCCTAGAGATTATGGACGGACGTTGCTTTAATGTCGGTGGTATAGTCTGTATCAGAACAACAATTGGAGTTATGAAATCCTGGAGGGCACGTGTAGATTGATCCACTATCTGAACCAGGTTAAGAGATTCAATAATCAAACTAAAATTTGAATAGTAATAACTGTTGTTGAACAGGCCGATATTATAATCTTCAAGACAAAGTATAAGGTCAGCAAGTATACTTACGTAACTCAATGTTTCGCTACTTAACTTAAGGGTCTCTATCAGTACCGAATATGAATACGCGAAAGCACCAATTCTTTACGCGTAAATAACATCTTCAATTTTCAATTCTACAGGGAGATCCATATTTCTATAGGATAATAAAGTTGTTTTCTAGGTCGGACTAAATTAATTATATCCAAATTTTGTTCGTAACACTTTTTATGGTTGAATAATTGAAAAATTGTAAACACGTTTTTCTCCAAAGTATAAGTTCAGCAAGTATACTTACGTAACTCAATGTTTCGCTACTTAACTTAAGGGTCTCTATCAGTACCGAAAATGTATACGCGAAAGCACCAATTCTTTACGCGTAAATAACATCTTCAATTTTCAATTCTACAGGGAGATCCATATTTCTATAGGATAATAAAGTTGTTTTCTAGGTCTGACTAAATTAATTATTTCCAAATTTTGTTCCTAACACTTTTTATGGTTGAATAATTGAAAAAGTGTAAACACGTTTTTCTCCAAGACTATACATTTGATATTCTTCAGACTTACACCAAAATGACGAGCATGCTGCGAGCTGGGGCGAACCAGATTTATTATTTTAATAAATGTTTTAACAAAAGTCTAATTCTCTGTTTTAAAAAAAAATAATATGCAACCAACATAAATTTTGCATCGAAAAAGTTTTTTTCCATACGTGATTTATGAGCCCTCATAATTTCTCTTGCCCCCCTGAAGAGAGGTCGGACTCGTTAATCCATCAAGCAGGTACCGACACGCCAATTTGTCTGTCGATTTTACCTACAAATAGGTACCTATATTTGTAGGTAATAACGTATTATTAAATTTAAGTAAATGATATTTAATGAACCCCAATGAATCTGAGGTCATTTGTTGCTTGTAATTTGTTTTTATTATTTTCAACTTCTATATTTAAAAAGGGTACAATTTAATAGATTATTATTAAGTACTTTACAAATATTTGTTATTATAAATTTATGTAATGTAAAAAAATGCATTCCGTGCCTTGTATGTACGTGATTAATTTATAGTTGTACAGTAAAACAGAAATTATTTTATTATTAGATGGTAATTGTTCACTGATTAAAGAAAAATAGCATATTATTCCGAATATGAAAGCTAACTATCACATTTTCCCAAATTGTTCTTGGAATTTCTCCCTAATTGGTCGGACCAAAATAACCTGCTCCCTGGGTTTTCCGCGAAGCTAAAGGATTATTGCTGATTAGACATAACAGTTGTTCATTAGAGTTAGAGAATAGCATAGAAATATGCTTTATTTGTTTTTATTTCAACTTAGTTTGTATGCGTCCATAGTGATTATAAGTTGAGTTGAAGTAACGTTCTAAAAATGGGTATCCATGGCAAGAATAAGATTTCTGGAATTAATCGCCGGAAAAGCATAAAAAGAAGAATGAAAACATTGCGTAATGAGAGGTAAATATAATGATTATATTTTTTTCTATATGACTGACATATTTGTTTTACCTTTGTAACTAGTATAAAATGATGTACGGTAGGAAGCACCAAACAATCCACCTTCGTCATCAAAATCCATAATGTAATAGTTGTAGCAAGTCAATGTTAGTATTGTGATCGACGAATAAAATTTACGATTTCTGAAGTTTACTTTGAGGTTATAGTTACATCAAAATTTACCAAATTTTCTGAATGTAAATTAAGTACTTTTTGCTAAAATAAAACAATATATTCTGTGAGTATAATGAAATAAAACTGCATCTTGAACTCACCATTTCATTTAATGAATAGTGGAAATAAAAAATCAAACTCTTCATACTTTTATTATCTGTAATTATTTCTTAATACTGAAGACTTAAACAATGGTTGTACAAAGTGTATATTTTAGGAAGCAAGTTCTTTCAATAACTCTTCATTATTGAAAATATCTCTTCAAACTTTACTTTAATTTATATTAATGTCATATTTTACAATTAACTTGTTTTAAAGTATTAAGCTTAACACAAATTAACTCGTCACTTATTCAAACTTAGAACAGATAGGTACAAATACAACAAAAAGAGAGTTACAAATCTTACAAGCAAGTAATGAAATGAAGATATTTATTTTTATATTTAGTTTTTTCTCTTATAATTCGTATAACATTGAATACAAAATTTAAATCAGTAAACATTTTTAAAATCAGTATATGTAGCCCTAAACTAAAATTCATTAAGTTGTAATAAAATATACTCAAAATATCTACATATTTTTTTTTATACATTTACGAGACATATTATGAAATATGTCATCTCTGCCACATAAGAAAATATGAGCACATAAAATAATAAAACTACTGGTAATATGAAATTTTTCAATTTACAGTACAAAAATAAATACTAATTTGATTTGTGCTATTGCCATTGCACAAAAAACATATCACATTATACTACATCATTAATAATTACATGTCATGAATAAATACTAAACTAACTGTAATCGTCAATAATTAGATCATTAACGTCCAAAGTACACTCACATTGCTAAAATTTGCAAGCTTCGACCAACCACTTCGACTGCATCGACCGTGAAACAATTAATTTATAATACAAATATTAAACGCAGCGCACCATTACAACATGGCATTGTCCATGAAGCAACAGCTCGAGGACTTTTTGAAAATATGTACAATTTACACGTGAAAGAATGTGGTATGTTTATTCATCCACAATATAAATTTTTGGCTGCCTCTCCAGATGGTCTTACCGATCAAGATGCTATTTTGGAAATAAAATGTCCATACGCTGCCCCAAAATATGGACGTAGAATATGCAGTAAAAACAACATAATTGACTACTGTTACATCGAAAATAATAAAGTTACGCTAAAAGAAAATCATAGTTATATGTACCAAATTCAAGGTCTCTTGGAAATAACAAATCGAAAATGTTGCTATTTTTTTATTTATAGTTTTAAGACTGCCATTGCGAAGTTATTGTAAGAAATAAACAATTTTGGGAATATCAAATGGTCAGTGATAATTTGTATCCCTATAAAATGCACAATAATATACCTCTTATTTGTTTATTTTATTTGTACCTAATAAAAAGCATATTTTTACTATTAACCCTCTCGTGCATAATTATTTCAAAGAATCGAGAGATTATTAAAAAAATATAATTTATTCCTCAAACGACAAAATTATATCAACTATGACTAAACAAAGCAAAAACTTATGGTATTTATCCTTTAATCCTAAAAAAAAATCCTGTCCCCTGGAGTGGACATTATGCACCCACGGTCTCAACGAGATTGGGTATGAAAATATTCAAAGCAGTCTGGACAAAGCGGTTCATTGCATTTCTTACAAATGTACTTAGTTTTTCTTTTGCAAGCGTTTGAATCGCATCGTCTTGCATTTTTAATTTCTGTCTATTTTGGCCAATGTCCAAATCTGTCCCCACGTACTTCAGGAGGTGCATGGTTCATAGGTTTCTTTTTTTTCAGTATACTAGGTGGAGTAGCAGAACGTGGCCTGCCTCTCTTATTCTCTCTGTGTTGACCCATATTGATCAAAGCTCTTGCTACACTGGCTTTAAATTCTAGAAGGTCCATTTTGTTGTTTCCATTTTTTCGAAACAATATCCAAGCATTTACCACTGTTACATCTAAAAAATGCATGAATACTTTGATGTACCACCGTTTATTCCTTCGTCGAATTGGATATAATGCAATAAGTTGATCGTGAATGTCTACTCCACCCATATTTTTATTATAAAATTGTACAGAAAATGGTCTACTAATTTCAATAACGCTGTTGGACGACTTTTGCCAACGTTGTACTGTATTCCGTGGCTCTAGACCTGCACAGGTAGAAGCTATGCAGATAGAATTATTATCTAGCCATTTAGTTATTGTAATGTTTCCCGATTCTGTACTTATAACATTTGCAGTTCCTCTACCCTGTCTTTTCATGTCTTTATCCGACATCAATACAGAACTTGCATTCTGTAAACGATTGGATCTTAGAGTCCCCGTTGCCCATATTCCTCTTTGCTTTAGCTCTTCTAAGAGTGGTAGTGAACAAAATAGGTTGTCAAAAAACAATTTATGGTTTACTTGGGGTAAATCATCACTTAGACGAAGAACTACATCTGCACATGCACCCAATGCACTTATTCCATCTCGGTTTCCTGCAGCTCCTTGGTAAACTTCAAACCGATGCATGTAGCCACTTACACCTGCTCTTACCCAAACTTTGACACCCCATTTTGTCGGCTTTTTCGGAAGATATTGTTTTATTCCTAATCTTCCTTTTAGAGGTATTATTTGCTCATCAATTGATTGGTACTCTTCAGGATCTGCAGCACTAACAAAATTGGCTTGCAGCTGGTCCAGAAATGGTCGAAGTTTTTTTAGTTTATCTGTGTTGTCTTTTTTCAAATCGACGTTATTTACAAAATGGAGAAAACGTAGGATCAACTCGAATCTGTTTACAGACATAGAGTTTGCAATTAGATTCATTCTCCCTCATCACTTGACCAATACAGACGTATTCGTGGATATCTTATGTAAGACATAACTAAATTTACACCCAAAAAAACAAACAATTCCTCTTTAGTGAGACCAAAATTTAGTTTACCATTTTGCCCTGTATATACATTTGTTTGAAATACGATATCATCCATCATATCTTCAGTGAATAAAGACAAAAAATATTCTACAGGAGTAGTTCCTTGAATATTTATTTTATCAGATCCTAAAAATAGTGGTAGTGTTGCTGGTCCATACATGCTATCCACATTACGCCACACGTAGCTCTTTTTTGTTTTCTTTTTGTTTTTGTTTGCTGCCAAGGAACGCAATTGCTCTAAAGGCAATTCATCCTCACTGTCCCAGTCATTTTCTTCCACATCATCATCAGGTTTATGAACAGCTTGTTCTTCTTCATTGCCTGATTCTAAATAAGATCCGTCAGGCAGATGATAATTAATTATATCATTTTCCACCCCAGCGTACTCGTCATTTCGAACAATTGCAGCAAACGGTGCTTCCTCTGGTTCTTCATCGCTGTCCAGATCATCGAAAATCACGTGCTACGAAACAAAATCAAGTTTCACTAGAATGCCGAAACTGCATGATGTCCATTACAATGGACGCGTGAGCAAATTCATTTTTCTTATTATCTATGTAATATTTTCCCAAATTTTTTTTGTGAATACATTCTTTACAACCTATTTGAAATGTTGATAATTTTTACCTTTTTTCTGGAACGTCCATAAAATGATTTTACACTAATTTCTGAACACAAAATCTCCTCCATTGCAAAACAGCTGATCACTGTATAACGTGCTGCATAACAATAACAAATGCCTCAGCTGCTACATTTAGAGAATTCGACTACAGATGGCGCTACAAACCACTTATACGACGTCCACTGAAGAGGCTAGTATGCATTTCCAAACATTTTTGCTAAGACAAAAAAAAATCTGACCTTGAATGTTCTGTCCACTGTAGTGGACTCAATGCACGAGAGGGTTAAAATTGTATGTATAGTGTGTATTTTAGATATTTTTTTTTATAATATATTTTATTGAAATTGTTTGTATCTAATAATAATTATTCTAATGTGTCTTTCTTTAATTTTGATGTAATTTTTTATTATGTATTTTATTAAAACTGTATTGAATAAAGCTTCTTTGTCGCTCTTCTTGTCCATGAAACAAATTTTATCCAAGTACATTTTAGCATTTCCTAAAATATTAAACACAGGCATCAGGGGGACTCTCTGTACAGTGCCAGTGTCTAGTAATAATCGTAGATTTATGGGTCAAGTAAAATCCCAGCGAGTGGTACACTAATCTCTTGATTGACAGCTGTTAATTTTACCTGTGTGCGTTTTGTATGGTTGGTTGTATAGTTACGAAAAGATATTTTATTTGACTGATGGGCACCCTTAATAAAGAATATAATAATATAATAAGTCCAAAGCAATACCACCACTGCGACAGTAGCATTAATAAGACTACAGGTAATGTCAAAAATAAACAATCCTATTAAATCAATTTAAGTAAAAGATATAATTTTCTAAAGCTGATTGAACCCAAGGAAGTGCGATTGTCATACAGTACACAGACTGAGTCTTGGCCGATGGGCGGAGTCTTATAGGTCAGTGCGAGACAGAGAAAGTATTCGGAAAAAGGAAATGACCAGCTGCTCGTGCTTATCCTAATATTATAAGAATTCACTGCGCATCTTGTGGGAAGGGCATCTCATCGGCCAGGTCTCAGACTGCGAGCTGTATCTATATACGTATACCATGTTTGTATTAAATAATACAAGGAAAAGAGAAAATTACTTTATGAACAATGCATAAACCCTAACGTCGAAACACATGACCTAAATATTAATTACATAATTACGTTTTAATGAAAAACATAAATAACTTATTAAATTCTCAAATCACCCAAAATCTCCATCACTGATCTTTAACATTACAATAAATCGGGAACTACATACATTTCCAATACCAAATCTAACTTTCAAACGTTATTTGATTATCGTATTATTTACAGTATGAGGTGTGCTAGTTAAATAAAACAAGTAACGATGGTTTTTATGTAGATCTCATTTTTTTTGCGCCTTAATTAAATAATTAGGGTAAAAAAAAGGCCAAATTAATACTGAGTTTTTATTTCCTAATAACAAGAAATTAGAAGGTACCAAATATATGCTTCGTATAACAAAATAACATTTATAACATGAATATCTGCTGTCGTGATAGGTCTGAAGGCTAAAGTGGAGTATCTGTAAAATAATTTTATTTCTCAATTCAAATTACAAAAAGACTGACGTCACACAACTAAAGAAAACAAGGAAAGCACAGATTGCAGCTTTCTCTGGACTACTGAACGTGTATAACACAGTAATGAGAAAGTATGAAACAAAATTCATAAAATTAATTGTTACTTAATTTATAAGAAAATTGCTTGCATATATATATATATATATATATATATATATATATATTCACTGTTTTATGCGTGATGATGAAAATTTTTTATATAGAGATTTTTGCATATGCTCATGTTTTGAAGTCACTTGATAATGAGCTCTGTCAAGTAGCCCCCCCCCCCGAGTTGAATTTCTTTCCAAAACTCGGTGCCTTTGCAAAGGACACCAATTGTGCTCAATTGTGCCGTATGGCATTTTCTCCCCAACCACTCGCTTTCGAAGTTATACCTAAAAAAATTCCGAAATTGATGAAGGTCTACTGAGCCCCCCAAAAAGTTGAATTTCTTTCCAAAACTCGGTGCCTTTGCAAAGCACATCAATTGTGCTAAATTGTGCCGTATGGCATTTTCTCCCCAACCACTCACTTTCGAAGTTATACCTAAAAAAATCCGAAATTTCCCCCCAACCACTCACTTTCGAAGTAATACCTAAAAAAAATTCCGAAATTGACGACGGTCTACTGTGCCCCCCCCCAAAAAGTTGAATTTCTTTCCAAAACTCGGTGCCTTTGCAAAGCACACCAATTGTGCTCAGTTGTGCCGTATGGCATTTTCCCCCCCAACCACTCACTTGACAGAGCTTTGATAATGACAAAGTGATTTTGCATACATATAACTTTCTGTATCTCTGATGACAACAGGCGGTCAAATGGTTACAACTATCCATACCAAACTTTATATTTAAGATAATCTTATTCTCCAGTTCTGATGGCATTTTCAGTGAAATCGGTAGACCAGATGTAGTAGTTTCAACAAAACTATTTTAACATGAATTTAGGAACAACTTTATAAAAAAGTTTTGTTTTTCAAAATTCCTACCGAAAGCAGCTCTTTCACTCTTATTGACAAACAGTTTATCGCAAATATCTCGCTAAATTACTCATTCCATAAAGATTTACTAAGAATGTAAACGTATTGAGACCTTACAGCAAGTTTTATGTACCAACATTTTCAAAACTCGGACCCGAAATAACACTTCCAGTGTTACCAAAACAATGATTTAAAGTATTTATGTTCTAAATTATAATGTATTTATAATATAATTTAGAACAACTTTTCTAAAAAAAAAAACATCAATTTCTTAAATGATAACCTAGGCTTTTTCTCTAGTTATTAACAGATGTTCTCACTGCTTAACAACGATAAAAACTAATGTGTTCCAGCAATTTCCTTAAATCTTCTTAAAAGAAATAATTATGAATTTTATACACAGTTTATCATCACACTGTGATATTAAGGTGTTAAAACTCACCTAAATATTTGCATATTACAAGCGGGTCTGTTTCATACTTCTCCAACAAGTCATCTTGAATAGAGCGAAGACGGTTAACCATGTTGGTTCTTGTCGCGTTTGATATATTAAGTAAATTATTTTTCGCATTCCAGAAATAAGGGATCTTTCCTTCTTCGATGTATCGAATGTATTTCTCCAACATCTAAAAATAGTAAAGGTTTGTTTATGAAATCAAAAACAGACATACTGCTGTGGCATATAAATATTTATTTTTAATAATGTTATTGCCATACGTTAGGCATCGCCATATAATTTATATGCTGTGACAACATATATTTGTGTGTATTACCACACGTAGGGTATAGTCTTTTGTATATGCTGTACTCTTAAAATTATTCTTTATACACCAAAAACTTATAATTGGTTTTGTATTTTATTTTTTATATTGTTGAAGCATGTACTTTGTGACTATTGTGGGTCCTGGCAATGTATGTGGTTCCTTCTCCTTTACTGATGATTTTTCTCTTGCTCATAATAGGGAAGAGGTAATAGTTTTGTTCAAAGAAAAACTGTATGTCTATACAACATAATCATATACCTTTTATTTTTGTAATTTATAGATTCAAAATAATTTTCATATACACCCTTATGCTCTAAACAAAATACATAATTGAAAATGCTCATATCATTTATACCTAATGCCGGTTGTAATGTATGTAAATCTTTTATTTATTTATTTATTCTGCTAAACAAAATAAATATTTATCCTGTAAATTAACAAATGTAAACTTTTATTGTACATTTATGGAGATACTTATCGATGTAATTATATTTATGTATTGGCTTCAATTAATTGCTTTAGACAACCATTTGCACGTGTTGTATCTAGCTCTTAATCTTTGCCTTGTGAAACTTTTAATTAATTATTTGCCTAACTTAAAAGAGATTAATGATGCCTAGACAATACGATGAAGAAAATGCTCATTCGCACGTAGCATCTCTCCAACTGCCCAACACCATTAATCCTATTTTGTTGTAATTCCAACTTTATGAATCAAAAACAAACCTTACAGGATAAAATATTTACTTATCTATATTGTCCAACAATACATTGATTAATCATTTGCACGTAAAAACCAATGTCTGTTCAACAATTTGTATAACTTCCTTTTCAAAAAAAATAAACTTACTTGCTATCAAAATATTCATTTTGAATGTCCATATTGAACGTTTCAAGTGAATTCAAATATATTAAATAAAATAAAACTACTATGAATATACGTGATGAAGAAATAATGAAAACTACAATGTAACAATCTAAAGCGTCTTATTCTTTATCAGTTGTAATAAGAGGTCTTCCTTTCGGAATTGTCATGAGAAGTCTCCTTCTCGGAATTGTAATGAGAAGTCTTCTTCGTGTCCAATCTTGTTTCGTATTTATAGCGGCAAAAAAAACTCTATCTTGACCATTGCGCCCTCTAGTCCATATTTAGGTTGGTATTGGAATACACGTTCCAGTGAAGTCGCTGCCCGCATGTTGCCGTCTTGATACACGCACACATACACATATTGTTCTGACAGTTCACTATTTACCAAACGTCAATATATCGCAAATTATTTTCTTATTCAAAAGTCCCCTCTGCCTCGCACAGCATTTCCAACGGTAGGTTTATTCTTGTCGCTAATACCATCCTTCTTTGTATTCGTCAATGAACCTATTGCCTTGTTCATTGTTCGATACATATTTTTTCTTTCCATTTATTAATGTCAATTTCACTTTTCTTTTAGCTGGATTGCGATTTTGTAAAATGGGAAACATGTTGGAGATAACTTATATTTTTCTTCCCGCACTGCCTGTACCTGGAGGACACGCCTGTTTCTTCACCGTTTCTCTATCTTCCTTCTATTGGTAAAATGTCAATCTGCAATAGACTTTACACAATTTTTATATATTTTGTTGTCTTTTTGTAGGTCATGAAACCGTACACGTCCGTTTCCAGTCTCTGAAGCATTGTGTTACAAACAAATCATAAACACATATACTTTTTATTTATGATATCAGCTACCTTTAAATACAAAAATGTTATTGCTGATCGTTTCTACGTTTTACATATTTTTATATCCTTTTTCTTAGTCTAGTTATAAGCTAAGGTAAATTTTATCTTTTAATACAATTTAGTTCTTAAACTCTTTCATAAAATTTTTACTGCTTTATGCATATAAATCATAATAATTTACTTATTTATATTTCTTGCATATCGTATTTCATCTTTTTCATGATATATAAACCATACATTTTGTGTATTCTTTTACAAAAGAAATATATTACTTATATTTATTTTGTCTTTATTTCAAATTTTTATTTAATAAATTTTTATTCTACATCTTTTGTTTCATATTTATTTAATAAACTTTATTTTGTATTTTCTCATTATTTACTTGAATAATACTGACTTTTGAATTACTTGTATTGACTATGTGTATGCAACTTTGTATACATCTATGTAGTTTTTGTTGCATAGTTTTACTCAATGATATTTACTTTATTTCTAATCTTAAACTAATTTCTAAAGCTATTCTTATTCTATAAATTTTGCGAGTTCACGGCATATTCCCTTGGTTATTATATTTTGTAGTGAATCGTCAACAATGATTTTTAAAGCATGAACGACACGTATAATAACCATTGTGATAACTCGCACAAATGATTATTAATTTTCTACGTCTATATAATCATAGAGCATAGATATGTGATATTTCCCTTTGATCCTTTCGCTATCTATTTCTTGTAGCTCGTACGTTACATTATTCAAAATTTTATTTACTCTATATGGGCCACTGTACGGTAAGTCCAACTTTGCGCACTTGTTTAAATTTCTCCTTCCCAACCTGTAGTTTTTTACCACTACCAGATCTCCAATTTGGTACGTCTTGTGTTTTCTTATCTTTTCATTTTCTGTTCTCATGTATTTTTCTGCAATATTTGCTTGTCTTTGTTTACCTTGATTTGTCAATTCTTCGATATCATCCACGATTGGTGTCTCTTGATTCCAAGGTCTCGGTGGATGTCTCCCATGCATTAATGTATAAGGACTTATATTTGTCGTTACACTAGGTAAGAAATTTATATTGTTTTCCACCTCTTCTATGTATTGCACCCAGGCATCGTGTCTTTCGTGCGTTAACATTCTTAAGTGCCTCGTCACTTCTTGTATATACCTCTCACTAGGATTTGCTTGTGGATGCCTTATGCTAGTGAAAATTACCTCTATGTCCATCTCCCTCAATTCTTGAATGAATCTCATATTGTTGAAGTATGAAGCGTTGTCTACCAGTAATTTTCTTATCCGTCCATGGTCATTTATAAATTGATTCACACAATTTATTGCTATCTGAGTATTATATCTTCTCGTCGGATATAATTTTACATATTTCGTTAAAATGTCTACCATCACAAATATGTTGCAATATCCTTGCTCTCCTGGTATTAAATTCCCCAGAAAATCAGCAGCTACCAGATCAAGTTTATTTTCTACTCGTATACTATGTATGCTGTTCTGATTTACTCTGTTTTTATATTTTCCTAATAAACATTCTCTACATTTTCTATTCTCTGTGGCAATTAAATTTTTGTCTCTCAGAGAATAAAATTGCTCTCTGAAAACAAGAAATGTTTTTCTATTTCCAGGATGCCCTAAATTATTATGTATGTTTCTAACGATACTTAATGCTAAATTTCTATCTAAAACTATTAAATTCTTATCACCTAAAGTCTTATATACTATGTTATTTCTTATATTATATCCTCTGTATTCTCCTTCTCTTCGTATTTTTCTTTTTATTTCAAGAATTTCTTCAGTTTGTTGACATGCTTCAATGCTCTGTCGACTGTATATTTCTGGTGCATGATCCAAGTTATAATTGTTGACTTGGTATGCATTTTGCTGCTTTATCCCTCCTTGAGCTCTACTCAATGCATCTGCAACAATGTTGTCTGCGCCCTTTCTATGCCTTATTCTAAATGAATATTCCGACAAAAAAAGTGACCATCTATATATTCTTCAGTTGTTGAATCTGGTCTTCATAAGGAAAATTAATGACAAATGATCCGTCTCAACTAAGAAGCTATTTCCCAGTAAATAGTATTTTAATTTGGATACTGCATGAACCAAAGACAAAAGTTCTTTTTCTGAAATCGTGTAGTTTAATTCGTATCCCTTCAAAATCCTTGATAAGAAACAGATTGGCTTTTCCACACCATTTCTTATCTGTAGTAACTCTGCAGCTATTGCATTATTTGATGCGTCGCATCTTAAAATAAATTCTTCATTAAAATCGGGCAAATTTACTATTAATGCTTTGCAAAAATTCTCTTTCACTTCTTCAAATGCTTTGAGAGTTTCAGGAGTCCATTTAAATTTTATTCCCTTCTTTATCATTCTGAAAAGCATGTAAGTTTGATCAGATATTTTCGGAATGAAATGTTTATAATAATTTATCATTCCCAAGAATCCTCTGAGCATTTTTATGTTCTTTGGTCTGGGATACTTTCTTATTGCTTCCAATTTTTCTTCTTCTATAGTGATTGTTTTACTATCTATAATATACCCTAGGTAATTTATTTTATTTTTATAAAATTCACATTTTTCTACATTAACTTTTAAATCGTTTTCTGCTAACGTATTTAAAACCTTTTCTACCGATTCTTTGTGACTCTCTAAATCTTTATTAAATATCAGTATGTCATCCACATAATGAGAAACGTACTCCTCGTGTGGATCTAAAATTTGTTGCATGGCTCTAACCAAAGCGGCTGTCGCTGTTGATAGGCCAAACGGAACGACTCTATACGAATAGACTAATGAATTGAACATAAAGGAACAATACTTCCTTGAGTCCTTGTGTAATGGTACCAGCCAAAAAGAACTCTTCAGATCTATTTTTGTGAACCACCTTGCATCAGTACACCTTGTTAATAAGGTCTCTATACTCTGCGGAGCTTCAAAATTAGGGGAGGTCCTTGAGTTAAGGCCCCTTGCATCAAGACATAAGCGTAATTTTGTTTCTTTCTGATTGCCTGTATTTTTCTTTACTACCACTACTATTGGATTTATAAATGTTGATTCTGTTCTTTCTATAATTTTATTTTTTAACATTTCTTTAATTTCTAATTTGACTTGTTCTCTGTATTTATTGGGGACAGGATAATTTTTGACTTTAAAAGGTTGTGTTTCATCTACTTTGAGCCTGTGTTCATAGCCTTTTGCTAAACCAGGTTTATTATCAAATAACTCTTTATATTTACTGACAAGATTGCTCACATGGCTTATGTATTGTTTATCGCAATTTAAATTCGTACCATCCCTATATTGCGTGAAGTCCTCACTTTGACGATGCTTCACAGGATGTGCACACTTGTCTTATTGTCTAATAAACTACTATCCATTTTATTTGTGAGATTTTGTTCAGCATTATTTATATATAAATTATTAATGAATATCTCATCTTCCTGTGTTTCCTTACACCAGGAGATTATTGAATTTTTAATATGAAATGTTTTGTTTTCCATATTTATTTTTGTACCGTATTGACTTAAAAAGTCTATCCCCAAAATACAATTGCTGTTCAAATTAGGCACTATTATGAATTCTGTTAATAATTTTAAACTACCTATTCTAACATTTATACAAAAAACTTTATCTATAGTAATGATATGTTTCTTATTTGCATTTATTAAATTTACTTTTCTTATAGGCATATAATATCCTAATTTTTCTATGTCTTTGTCTATAATACTACTATCTAATAATGATAATTGCGCTCCTGTGTCTAATAATGCTTCTATTTCTTCATTCCCTATTTTTACTGTTATATGTGGTAATTCCGTCGTGATTTTCTTTAGATCGTCGAAGTTGTATACGTTTTGTATCTTCTTTTTCTTCTTGACTGGCCTTTCTAAAAATCCAACGAAGTCGCGTTTGAGTATGTAGAATTTACCCATTCTTTATTTGTCTGTAATTGTCTTGAATCCTTGGGTATTGCACCTTTTGATTCTGTCTTTTCCTTCGTACTTATTTCTTTCTTCTCTTCATTTATTTGAACGTTGTTCACTCTTCTTTCCCTCTCAGGGTTTCTTTCTTCCTTCCCATAATTCTGTTCTTTCTTCCTCTCATTTTCATAGTTTCTTGTTTTATTGTTTGAATATGGATTGTTCCCATAGCTTGGCTTATTGTATGTATATGGGTTATTTCCATAATTCTGTTTGCCCTGGTTTTGATTGTACCCATTATTGTTGTACTGTTTATTTTGATTATAACGAGGTGTATTGTTTATATGTGGATTATTTCCATTGTTGTTGTTGTTATTATAATTTCTGGGTGGATTGCTTGTATATTTGACATTTCCATAATTATTGTTGTTTCCCTTTTCATCCACATCATCTAATCTCTTGACCAGTTCCAGTAGTCCTTCAATGTTATCAATTCCTTGAAGTGCTACCGCCTGTGTAACGTTGTGGTCAAAGTGTGCTGCTAGCTGTGAAACAATATCGCTCTCTTCAATGGTTGGTTGTATGTATTTAAGAAAAGAATATTTTCGTATGATGTAGTTTTCTCGAGAAGATCCAGCCCTGTATTTGCCGAACACTAAATCGTGTCTAATTTTCCTCTGCTGAGTCTGTCCCCAGTACTGTCTCACAAAACGAATCTCAAATTCTTTGAAGTCTACTACTTCATCTATTATCATATCGTACCACTGAAGTGCATAATCCTTCAAACAACCTCTTATGAAATGTAGCTTTGACATCTCATCAGATATTCCCCTCATATACGTTTTTATCGTTCTCATAAACGCCATTGGATTATCTTTGTAAAATCCTGAGAATGTTGGTATATTCTCTGCGCTACCAGGTATTTGTGTCAAAGATACACTAGGTGTACTAACCCCATGCACTTTGTTCTCTAACCCTTTGATAGTGTTTTCAAAGGTTAAAGTTTTGTTTTGTAAGGTTAACATTGTGTCCGTACAAACACCATATTTTATTTTGCAATCTTCCACTTGGTGTGAAAGTTCTTGTATTTGCTCTTGATATTCTACATTATTCCCTTTCACTTTATTTTCAAGAGAATTTATTTTCTCATCTACCTTATTAAAACTAGCTTGTGTTTTGGCAGACCTTTCGTTGATTTCTTTTATTAAGAATGTGCCTTTACCTTCACATTTCTTTTCATTAATGTTTATTTGTTTGTTTAAAGTTGAAACTGACTGTTCTAACTTTAATTCTACTTTTGCATTTAACTCTAAAGTTTCCTTTCTTAATTCCATGAGAACCTTGTCTATTTTTGCGTTTATTTCTACTTTATTTTGTTCTAATCTTTGATTGTTCTCCTCAAATTTTTTGTTCATATTCCTATCGTTTTCTTCTATTCTGCTGAATAGTTTATTGAAAAGATTCTCAAGTTTTTGTTCACCAGCTACGCCACTGATGCTTTCTGTCTGCACGCTACCTTCAAGTGTTTGATCCTCTGATTCAGGTTTTTCTGACTCTGAATCAGAAGATACCGGACGATTGTCCCTGTATTTTGTGAACTGTGAACCTTCACCATTATTCTTATCCTTCTCTGCCATTTTTATCTTATTTCTAACTTATAGATTAATAATGAAACTTATCTAATTAAATACTATTCCTCCTTCTTTATCCCTTTCTAAATAAGAGAAATTGATAATTCACCAGTAAATGAAAATTAAAGGTATTCTGTCTCTCAATTGGACGTTGAATAATTATTCTATTTACTAATGAATAAAAAAAAATGAAACAAACTTTGTACCAATTATTTGTACAAAATAAATTATTATTTTTTTGTTTAAACATTTAAAAAAAACAAAAATTGCACTGCTTCATAACGTTGAGTGTTATGTAAATAATTATTGACAAACGAGAAAATGAATACAATGCTCCACTATGTTAAGCAACATTAATTATATATATTTTTTTTTAAACAATTATGAAAAGTAATACATTGCCTCTCTATGTTGGGCGTTAAATAAATATATGATTAATAAACAACAAGAAAAGGAATACATTGCCCCACTACGTTGAGCGCCATTTAAATTTAATGCTGTGGCATATAAATATTTATTTTTAATAATGTTATTGCCATACGTTAGGCATCGCCATATAATTTATATGCTGTGACAACATATATTTGTGTGTATTACCACTCGTAGGGTATAGTCTTTTGTATATGCTGTACTCTTAAAATTATTCTTTATACACCAAAAACTTATAATTGGTTTTGTATTTTATTTTTTATATTGTTGAAGCATGTACTTTGTGACTATTGTGGGTCCTGGCAATGTATGTGGTTCCTTCTCCTTTACTGATGATTTTTCTCTTGCTCATAATAGGGAAGAGGTAATAGTTTTGTTCAAAGAAAAACTGTATGTCTATACAACATAATCATATACCTTTTATTTTTGTAATTTATAGATTCAAAATAATTTTCATATACACCCTTATGCTCTAAACAAAATACATAATTGAAAATGCTCATATCATTTATACCTAATGCCGGTTGTAGTGTATGTAAATCTTTTATTTATTTATTTATTCTGCTAAACAAAATAAATATTTATCCTGTAAATTAACAAATGTAAACTTTTATTGTACATTTATGGAGATACTTATCGATGTAATTATATTTATGTATTGGCTTCAATTAATTGCTTTAGACAACCATTTGCACGTGTTGTATCTAGCTCTTAATCTTTGCCTTGTGAAACTTTTAATTAATTATTTGCCTAACTTAAAAGAGATTAATGATGCCTAGACAATACGATGAAGAAAATGCTCATTCGCACGTAGCATCTCTCCAACTGCCCAACACCATTAATCCTATTTTGTTGTAATTCCAACTTTATGAATCAAAAACAAACCTTACAGGATAAAATATTTACTTATCTATATTGTCCAACAATACATTGATTAATCATTTGCACGTAAAAATCAATGTCTGTTCAACAATTTGTATAACTTCCTTTTCAAAAAAAATAAACTTACTTGCTATCAAAATATTCATTTTGAATGTCCATATTGAACGTTTCAAGTGAATTCAAATATATTAAATAAAATAAAACTACTATGAATATACGTGATGAAGAAATAATGAAAACTACAATGTAACAATCTAAAGCGTCTTATTCTTTATCAGTTGTAATAAGAGGTCTTCCTTTCGGAATTGTCATGAGAAGTCTCCTTCTCGGAATTGTAATGAGAAGTCTTCTTCGTGTCCAATCTTGTTTCGTATTTATAGCGGCAAAAAAAACTCTATCTTGACCATTGCGCCCTCTAGTCCATATTTAGGTTGGTATTGGAATACACGTTCCAGTGAAGTCGCTGCCCGCATGTTGCCGTCTTGATACACGCACACATACACATATTGTTCTGACAGTTCACTATTTACCAAACGTCAATATATCGCAAATTATTTTCTTATTCAAAAGTCCCCTCTGCCTCGCACAGCATTTCCAACGGTAGGTTTATTCTTGTCGCTAATACCATCCTTCTTTGTATTCGTCAATGAACCTATTGCCTTGTTCATTGTTCGATACATATTTTTTCTTTCCATTTATTAATGTCAATTTCACTTTTCTTTTAGCTGGATTGCGATTTTGTAAAATGGGAAACATGTTGGAGATAACTTATATTTTTCTTCCCGCACTGCCTGTACCTGGAGGACACGCCTGTTTCTTCACCGTTTCTCTATCTTCCTTCTATTGGTAAAATGTCAATCTGCAATAGACTTTACACAATTTTTATATATTTTGTTGTCTTTTTGTAGGTCATGAAACCGTACACGTCCGTTTCCAGTTCTGAAGCATTGTGTTACAAACAAATCATAAACACATATACTTTTTATTTATGATATCAGCTACCTTTAAATACAAAAATGTTATTGCTGATCGTTTCTACGTTTTACATATTTTTATATCCTTTTTCTTAGTCTAGTTATAAGCTAAGGTAAATTTTATCTTTTAATACAATTTAGTTCTTAAACTCTTTCATAAAATTTTTACTGCTTTATGCATATAAATCATAATAATTTACTTATTTATATTTCTTGCATATCGTATTTCATCTTTTTCATGATATATAAACCATACATTTTGTGTATTCTTTTACAAAAGAAATATATTACTTATATTTATTTTGTCTTTATTTCATATTTTTATTTAATAAATTTTTATTCTACATCTTTTGTTTCATATTTATTTAATAAACTTTATTTTGTATTTTCTCATTATTTACTTGAATAATACTGACTTTTGAATTACTTGTATTGACTATGTGTATGCAACTTTGTATACATCTATGTAGTTTTTGTTGCATAGTTTTACTCAATGATATTTACTTTATTTCTAATCTTAAACTAATTTCTAAAGCTATTCTTATTCTATAAATTTTGCGAGTTCACGGCAATACGTTATTATGTGCTAAAAGAAATTTACGATTGGACTGTCTTCAATCCGAAATTAAAGGTGTACACGATACATAGTCAAAGAAATACAGGATATTTCAATAATGGATTGAAGGCGGAGATACGTGTTGAAACTCCATAATTTACAAGTAAAAAATTGAAATAAATTCAAATTGAGTTCAAAACAGTTTATTAATTCACTTCAATACAATTGTTTCACCATACTAGGGTTTCATCAGGTGATGAATATTATAATACAAAATATTTGTAAACGTTCATATTTATGTCTTTTCCTAAATGAAGAGGGTGAAGTTAACGTAATGTCACAAATTCCCCCTTCTTTATTTAGGAAAATACATAAATATGAACGTTTACAAATATTTTGTATTATAATATTCATCACCTGATGAAGCCCTAGTAGGGTGAAACAATTGTAGTGAAGTGAATTAATAAACTGTTTTGAATTCAATTTGAATTTATTTCAATTTTTTACTTGGATATTTCAATTGCTTTTCACCATTTCTTAATTCTTTTTCACAATTTATCAAACGTATTTCCCTTTTGTCAAAACATTTTCACTATTTATCGAATGATTTTTCCTTTTTCTAATCATATGAAACTATATTTATTTAACACATACATAATATTGCAGGGTTTCTAAGAATAAAATAATATAATAAATTTTGAGGTATGTTTTCTATGCTCTACCCGTTGTTCATCTGTTTCGCCTGTGCTTGTATAGACTGAGTACATTTTTCTCATTGTGTTGGATTTTACGTAAAATTGTCTACCAACATCAACTGAAGGCAATCCGCAAGTCATAGAATTAATAATTAAGCGACGCACATCATTACTAACATTTATATTTCGCCTTCTTTCACATTCGACCATAATAGCGCATACAAAGTGAAACACAATTGACAGATTGTGCAAATGTTTTGACAACAGGGAATTACATTTGATAAATTCTGAAGTATAATTAACAAGTGGTAAAAATCAATTGAAAAATCCTGTATTTAAAATAAAAGAACTTCCTCATTTTCACAGGAAGAAGCAAAACGTAACAGCTCAAATGTATTATTAACAATATAGATGATAGGGGCCATATATACAGGGTTTCCAGAAACTCTCCTGACAAATGAAGACCGGAGATTCCTCAGATAATTTTAAGACAATTTAACCCAATTCACCCTAGCCCGAAAATGCTTCCTAAGGGAGCTAGAGCTCTTTGAAGATGGCGCCTTGTAATTAGTTTTTTTTTTAATATCTCCCGAACGCTTCTATTTAGAAAAACAAAAACTGGTATGCTTATTTATCCTCCAGAGATGAATCGATTCCATCAATTGCGAATTTCTAGTACCGGTCATAGGCGTCCGTTTTGGGTAGGTTAACGGTTATTTTAACGCATAACTTTTTTGTCTTTAACTTTTAAGCATTTGCGACACTAGATTATTAAATTTTCAGGTATTCTAGTACTAAAAGGTACTCTTACTTTAAGTCGGTAGGATACACCGTTTGCTAGAAAAATCGATTTGAAAATTTTTCGTTTTTTCGTCATTAAAATTCAATTTATTATTTTTGCACTAGTTCGCTCTGAACTGCCAACAGAATTAAACCTACGTTTTTAATTGTCAAATTGTTGTCAGTTCGCGAAGTTTATCTTTTAATTTTTTACTTTGTAGCATTCAAACACAACGATTTCAATTTAAAAAAAATGGTTTTTACTAATGAAGAATACGCCGATATGCATTTAGTTTATGGCGAAATGAGGTGTAACGCTCGAGCAGCGCAACGTAGATACGCTGAAAAATTTCCCAATCGTCAGCATCCCACTCACTCAACATTTACAGCTTTTCATCAACGATTAAGAGAAACAGGTTCAGTGGTCCCAAAAAAAAATTAAACAGGGAGACATAATGATGTAACAGCAGAACATGAAGATGTTATTTTAATGGAAGTTGAGGAAAATCCAGAAATTAGCGTTCGAAGACTATCTGCCATGTACCCCACAATTTCAAAATCTTCCGTAGGAAATATCTTACACAAAGAAAATGTGTATCCTTTTCATTTTACAAAGGTGCAAGCATTGCTAGAAGGAGATTTTCCTGCTCGTGTAGAATTCGCTAGATGGTTACAAAATCAGATAAATCAAGATGAAGATTTTTTCAGGTGCATTTTGTTTGGTGACGAAGCTTCATTCTCAAAAAATGGAATTTTTAATGTACATAATGCACACTATTATTCGTACGTTGGTGACAATCCCCACGTTGTTCAAGAATTTAAGCATCAGCATAGGTTTAGCATAAACGTCTGGATTGGAGTAGTTGACGATTATCTACTTGGACCTGTGGAATTACCTGCTCGTTTAAATGGTGTTGATTACTTACATTTCCCGCAAAATATTTTACCTGATTTGTTAGATGAGGTGCGTTTAAATATTCGGCAAAACTTATGGTTTCTACAGGACCGCTGTCCGGCCCACTTTAGCAGGAATGTACGAGACTTTCTAGATAATAACTACGAAGACCATTGGATTGGAAGAGGCGGTCCAGTTGCTTGGCCAGCAAGGTCGTCGGATTTGAATCCTTGCGATTATTGTGTTTTGGGATACATAAAAGCATTTGTTTATTCCGTTCCGATAAAAAATCGTGCACAACTCTGGCTAAGGATACAATATGCTTGCAACGAATTTAGAAATAACTTTGGAATTTTTGCAAGAATTCGGCGTTCTCTAAGCAAAAGGGTAAATTTATGCATAGAGACTAATGGTTATCACATCGAGCATCTTTTGTAACTATCTACCTTTGATACTTGTTTTTTTTTGTTAGTTTCGTTCCATTGTAATAAATACTTTGTTTTTAAAAACCTTCAGCTAAAATTTTGTTTCAAATTGATTTTTGCTTCTATTCCCAAACTTTTTTTTACGAATTGTGTGCTGCATTTATTGAAACAAAAGATGATTTATTAAATTAATTTTCATCCATGCCTTGATAGTCCTAGCCAACTTCGTCACTAAAAATAAGTAGGTACATAATAAATTAAATTTTAATGACGAAAAAACGAAAAATGTTTAAATCGATTTTTCTAGAAAACGGTGTATCCTACCGACTTAAAGTAAGAGTACCTTTTAGTACTAGAATACCTGAAAATTTAATAATCTAGTGTCACAAATGCTTAAAAGTTAAAGACAAAAAAGTGATGCGTTACAATAACCGTTTACCTACCCAAAACGGACGCCTATGACCTTAGGAAGCATTTTCGGACTAGGGTGAATTGCGTTAAATTGTCTTAAAATTATCTGAGGAATCTCCGGTCTTCGTTTGTCAGGAGATTTTCTGGACACCCTGTATATAAAAATTATTCCAAATGTGGCTCAAACAATTTTGTGTTCTTAATTAATCTGAATAGAATGCAAAATTTGTGAGATTTTGCAAAAAACCGCTATTTGATGAGTAGAGGCATTACTTCCGGTCCAAATTTTAAAATTTCTTTTATAGAAAAATTGTTCCAAATGTAGCTCTAATTACTTTTGCACTTATAATACATGTATACCGATAGGTCCAGCTCGGAACGGGCCATAGTCAGCAATGAGTGGCAACACCGAAACCCTTCTACCCGCAGCAGCTTCAATTGCAGCACATTGCAGTTAAGAATTTAGTAAGACTTAAACCGCGCAAGGATATAGTCGTTTGCATATTCGTTCTGTATACGTAATTTGCCCATTTGTTTCAGTCATAATAAGGTTCAATTTATTATTATTATTGTATTCTTAGCTGCTACGGAAAAGTGATTTTAAGTAATAAAAAAACAATAACGTTTTCTAAAAGATAAAAGTAAAAAAATCAATAATTCTGCAAAATAAATTCAAATTTTAAGAAAGTCACTCAAAATAGGATTCGAAAATACCGCCCTCTCTTGCCAAACAGCATTTGTGACACTAGATTATTAAATTTTCAGGTATTCTAGTACTAAAAGATACTCTTACTTTAAGTCGGTAGGATATACCGCTTTCTAGAAAAATCGATTTGAAAATTTTTCGTTTTTTCGTCATTAAAATTCATTTTATTATTTTTTGCACTAGTTCGCTCTGAACTGCCAACAGAAATAAAACCTACGTTTTTAATTGTGAAATTGTTGTCAGTTCGCGAAGTTGAAATGACGAAAGATGAAATGACGAAAAAACGAAAAATTTTCAAATCGATTTTTCTAGAAAACGGTGTATCCTACCGACTTAAAGTAAGAGTACCTCTTAGTACTAGAATACCTGAAAATTTAATAATCTAGTGTCACAAATGCTTAAAAGTTAAAGACAAAAAAGTTATGCGTTAAAATAACCGTTTACCTGCCCAAAACGGACGCCTATGACCGGTACTAGAAATTCGCAATTGATGGAATCGATTCGTCGGTTTTTGTTCTTCTAAATAGAAGCGTTTGGGAGATATTAAAAAAAAATAATTACAAGGCGCCATCTGGAAAGAGCTCTAATTCCCTTAGGAAGCATTTTCTGACTAGGGTGAATTGGGTTAAATTGTCTTAAAATTATCTGAGGAATCTCCGGTCTTCGTTTGTCAGGAGAGTTTCTGGACACCCTGTATATAAAGTATGAATTTATAGCTACTTGCTTCAGGATAGTAAAAGCATAATTATTTAAATAATAACAGTTACAAGAGGATAGTATTTCATTTGAAAATAATTGTAATATTCTTTGGAGAATGTTGCACTGTCTTACTACTTTGTGGTTACCACAATCACTCACATATTCAAATTTAATATTTTGCATATACGATCCTTAATAATAATAACTATCTCCATTCAATTTTTAAAAATAATGCTTTGAATATGTCAAAATTTCCAGTCCAACTGCGCATCCATTTCCAGCCTCAAAAATCTCACATCATCTTCAGTCCTAATTTCTTGATGTCGATACTCCATAATTAAAGGATCCTTTTTGAAGTACATAGAGTGTAATATGTATTTTTCATATTCGACTGTAAATGATTTTGTGGAAACCAGTCATCAAATAAAATTGTAATGTTTCAGTTCTTCCTCTGTTGATTTAATTATTTTTACCTCGTATTACAACTGAGGTGCAGTTGTATGTACCAAAGGCAAATCACACATATAAATTAAAAATAAGAAAAGACCCAAAACCGAGCCTTTTGGTACTCCCCTCTCCACAGATATCCATGCAGACTTTAAGCCGCTGCCACGATTAATTACACACTGCTGCCTGTTGCCCAAGTAAGACTGAATTAATTCCAGCGCCATAGAATATCAACAATCATCACCTACGCTATTCTAGTATCATTTAATTCTAGAATTATACAGCACAACCCCTCACTGCTTGTTGGATGCATGATGAAAGTGTGGTTATTAAATAATCTACCTACAAATTCCTACTTTTTTATACTTTCTGGGAAAGTAACATCTAAGCAGTTCTTAATCCACATCTTCCGCATGCGCGTATAAAGTTTCTACAATCCATTTCGCGTGATGTGTAAAGAGTTTTTGCCACGAACACGCGAGTCTGAACCACTGTGCGCGTAGGCGAGTGCTCAAACATCCGAATGCGATATGGACATCACTTCGATCACGTGTTATTTATCGATACGCTTATAGCTACACTTATCTACTATATATAGGACAGCTGACTCGTCCGCCACTTTGGAGATAAACGTCAGTTGTTTGCATGTGTACGATTTTTTTATACAAAATGCCTGGATGTGCGGCAACTAATTGCACCAATCAGTCAACAAAAGGCTTTATGTTGTACCCGGTAAGAAATCTGTTTATAACTCCATGTTACTCATCAAAAAATAAAATAATATGACATAACCCCACATTTTTAACTATTAGCATAGTTATTTACCGCCTTAAAATTATCTCCAAAATGGCAGACGAGTCAGCTACCTTTATATAGTAGCTAATACGGTATCTATTATTAACGTCATGTGGATACTTACTTTGAAAAAGATGTTTGTCATTGTGTCATTCCAAAAACTGTTACCGTTCTTTTCGTTTTCTAGTAGAAATATAGTTTTAATGTAGTAACTAGCAACAGCCTTATGTTCCTCGACATCACGAAGACGCTGAAATATTATACTTATGAATTTAATTCTTAAATTAATAACACGTTATGCTAAATGAATAAAAGTTTCCTTATTATTATATATTTACCAATTAATAAACATTAGGTATAAATAAAATAAACCAATACATTTACCTATACTATAGATGTGAAACTGTAAAATATTAGAACATTTCAGAAGAATAGCAGAAATAATAATAACAAAAAAGTATTAGAGAAAAACAAGAACCGCGATGTGCTAATATTATTTCAATGTCTAAAAAGACAAGACATGGAATTTAAAAATAGTCACAGAATTTGAAAACATTTAAATGGAGAATCTAACGTAACATATGCAATGAATTAAAAAATCGGTGAGAAGATTGAAATGAATACATTTATGGAAGAGTATGATGAAAATTCAAGTGAAAGCGAGCTATACACTGTCTAGTGACCCTCCTAAAATTAAAATTAAATTATTACTCGCAATAAATAAATAAATACATATTTAATTTTCTTTTTCTTTTTCTGGATTATCTTCGTATGACTATATCTTCGTCAAGAAAAAAGGTAGCAACTTCCGGTTTTCATCATTCCCTTCACTTTTTTATGTGCATCAATATTACCATATTAAAAATATATCGTTCCTTTTAATATTTTAAAGAAAAAACAAGTAATATACATAAATTGAGAACAGAGCCCCCTGTTAATTTTTTTGACAACCACGTAATTTCGTACTACATATCATTCAATTCTTTCAAAAATTCTCTATCTAATGAGCCTAAAAAAATTAAAATCCGTTAAAAGGCACGCTGAAGTTATACCTACTTTTGTACGCAGACATACCCCCTCCACCCTCCCCTTCGTATGGGACTTAGATCAAAAAGTTTCAAATGAAAATTGTATAAAAACGTCTGAAAATGTTGCTAGTAAAAATTTTAATCTATCTTAATCTAGAATTTAATGAAAAATTATCGAATTTTTAATTGATCTTGAGAATTGCTTGCGATCATTTTGGAAACTAAAAAATATTTTTGTTGAAATTCCCGTGGTCCGTTTTATTATCAAGATTTTTTCCCAGTATATGTGTGGGTTAATGATTTTATTACAGTGTCTATAATGGGGGTGTTTACAAAGTCTAAGTGTGTATTTGTGACGTTTCTATCGTTTGTTATAGCTTTCTTTATATCAAGAATTTCTAGCATGTCGAACTTTCTTCCTTTACTGTTGTTATGTAATAATTTATAGTTATTAGTACAGAGCGTACGTCCCAGGTTTAAACTACGACGGAGCAAAGAAATAATGTAAATAGCACGCAGTTACTGAATAGCACTATTCATATGGTGAACTGCAATATCTGTTTACGCCCGAGAATGAGAGCAAAAAAAGTCCATTTAACTCGTAAATTTCCTATCTTCATCGGCGTAGATAGGAGCGTGAGGGGTTTTTAAAAATTTATTATATTTACCTTATATTTCGCAACAGAAATAAAGTTATATATGTATATACCTATTCATACTTACGTTAGTTTCGTTTTTTCATTGTTTTGACTGTTAATTACGTAGTTCGTAATGTATGTAATAGTTCCTGTTTAATCCCGTTTCATTGAATCTACTTCTCCCAATTATCGTAAGTGTGCATTGGATTTCGTTAAGTTTCAATAACATACGCATACATTTTTAGTTATCATTTATTTAGATCTATTGTGTATGTTACTATGATATGGAAGAACGTCAAGAATGGCACGAGAAACAATGGCGAGTTGGACTAAGGGTCATACTGATTGTATGTACAGGGTGAGTCATTAGTAGCCGCTTCGTCGATTGCTTTGTTGTGTTTTAAATAAAAGAAAAATCAATTAGTGCAGCATCGATGGTTGCTTGTGGCGCATATTGTAAAAATACTTTGAGCTCTGGTGCACTTCCGGTTTCACCGGAAATGCACGGAACTTAATTTTTTTAAATGACTCACCCTATATATTTTTGGATTTTCTTGTACTGCTTTAAATTGTCTGTTCGACTGTTTTTCGTTTTCAAAATTGAGCCAATAGTTTTTGAGTTATTAAGTTTTTTTGAAAATATTTGACCAAAACACGTGTTCAGAAAAAAATCATTTTCACATTGTTTTTAAAAGTAAAAAGATTGACTTTGGTGGTGCTTGTAGCCAAGAAAATTCTGCATCATTTGGTAAAGTTGCACTCGACAACACCTCAAGAAACTTTGGGTTTTCAAAGCCTACTTCCTGAAATTTTCACATACCAAAAACTTATTTTTTTTAAATGGAACACCCAGTATTTTATTGAGTCATTTTGTTCCTTTTTTAATTCTCTTTCATTTTTGTTAACAATGTCCTATACCTATCTTTTCTAATTTTTGAGATAATCACTATACGAGCAATTAGCGGTCAATTAAAGAACTACGGGCGCTGTTCTCTGCACCCAAATATTGGTCCAATAAAGGCTGGAATGCGGCTGACTGCCTGAGTCAACTGTTAAAGAAAGTTGGTATACATTTATGTCAAACTTATAAAAGCATCGCTATTAGTTATCATCCAAATGAATTATTCTTATGAAGAGTTAATATATATGATTGACATTTTGGGTGAATCTGAAAGAAACTCTTTGCTAGCATCCAGACATTATGCACAGCGATCCCTGGTAGAAGTCAACCGAGCCAGAAACCTTCGAAAATATAAAGCGGACGGTTTGAGTGAACAGAAAGCATTGAATATGAAAGAAAGAGCGGAAAAAGCAATAACTGGTGAGGATAAGACGTTTATGGTACTTGCGAGTGTAGTTGAACACCCCCATACTAGTACTACGAAAATTAGTCGGCAGTTAGATGTAAGTCAAATTTGAGAATCCAGAATAATTAGGAAATACGAAATTGACCCGTAGCATATTCATACACAGGGTTATATGATAGAAATTTTCGGAATCGTGTTAAAAATGAAATACTGCAACTGGACATTGCCGGAATTAAAAAATTGAAATGCGATGCTCTTCATTCTATAAAATTATTACTTTTGGGGTAGTTGGATATAACATTTACTTTGTTTGACAGTTGACTAAGGAAGTCGGGCGCCATCCCTGCCTTCCATTGGTTGAACGAATATTTTGGTGCATAGAACAACAGCGCTCGTAGTTCTTTAACTGACCGCTAATTGCTCCTATAGTGATTATCTCTGAAATTAGAAAAGATAGGTATATGACATTGTTAAAAAAATGAAAGAGAATAAAAAAAGGAACAAAATGCCTCAATAAAATACAGGGTGTTCCATTAAAAAAAATAAGTTTTTGGTATTTGAAAATTTCAAGAAGTAGGCTTTGAAAAAACAAAGTTTATTGAGATATTGTCGAGTGCAACTTTACCAAATGATGCAGAATTTTCTTGGCTACAAGCACCACAAAAGTTAATGTTTTTGCTTTTAAAAACAATGTGAAAATGATTTTTTTCTGAACACGTGTGTTGGTCAAATATTTTCAAAAAAAATTAATAACTCAAAAACTATTAGCTCAATTTTGAAAAAGAAAAAACAGTCGAACAGACAATTTAAAGCAGTACAAGAAAATCTAAAAATATGTAGGGTGTGTCGTTTAAAAAAATTAAGTTTCGTGCATTTCCGGTGAAACCGGAAGTGCGCCAGAGCTTAAAGTATTTTTACAATATGCGCCACAAGCAACCATGGATCTTTCACTAATTGTTTTTTCTTTTATTTAAAACACAAAAGAGCAATCGAAGAAGCGGCTACTAATGACTCACCCTGTATATTGTCAGTGACTCCGATATTTATTGCAAAGTCTGTAAAATATCGTTACAGAATGCCCAAAAAGGGCACGTACAACGTCACTTAGCATCGCTAAAACATACACAGAAATTGGACCCGTTGAAAGCTGACAATTTTAACGACGAAGTCTGTGAAGCTTTAATGGCGGCTAATATCCCATTAAACAAACTTGACAATCTCACTTTCAAAACATTTCTTCAAAAATATAATGGTCGAAATGTTCCTTATGAATCCACCTTACGCAAATATTATGTTGCTAAGTGCTTCACGAAAACAGTAGAATGCATTAGAAGACATCTTTCAACTATTCCATATAACGCACATGTAATAGCATCTAATGTAATAAATACAGTTGATGCGGAAACATTTGCTAAAACCATTGAAGAGAATTTGCACAAAATGCTTCATTCGGACGACAGGTACAGGGAAAAAATACTTTTATTTGTTAGTGACAGTACCGCATATATGTTAAAAACAGGTAGACTATTAAAGGAAACATATCCTTATATGCTGCATATTACTTGTGTAGCACATGCTCTCCACAGAATCTGTGAATATATCAGAGACGGGTATCCCGAAATTGAGACTTATATCCGCTTTTCAAAAAGTTTTCAAAAAAGCACCATCGAGAGTAGATCTTTATAGGGAAAAACTTCCATCTTTGTCACTGCCTCCCTCGCCAGTAATAAGTAGATGGGGAACATGGTTGGAAGCTACTAGTTTTTATGCAGAGAATTTCGATAGTTTACAAAATTTCGTTACATGTTTAAATGATGATTTTCCAAGTATTTCTGAGTGCAAGGAACTAACACAAATCCCAAATTAAAAAAATCTGTTGTTATTCCTTCAGGAACACTTTGGGAATTTGCCTAAACTAATCACATATTTTAAAAATCGAAATCTCTAATTAAAAGATGGATTAACCACATTAGATGTGGCTATTAATAATTTCCAAAGTATTCCAAGTGACTTCGGATGTGGCCTTCGGCAAAAGTTAGACGTACTTTTTAATAGAAATCCAGATTTAATAACATTGCGGCAATTGTGCATGGGGACAATGACTCAAAATCTAACTGCTAAATACGCTGAATTAAAGGAATATTTCCAGTACGCACCTATAACCAGTTGCGATGTAGAAAGGACGTTTTCTATTTACAAGAATGTACTTCATTCAAAGAGAACAAATCTTACAGAAGAGAACCTTGAGAAAGTATTACTAATAAATATTAATACTCCTTTACTCGACTTTAACTAGAAAATGAAGAAATAATAACGTATTTTGTATCTTTATTATCAAAAAGCTTGCGTTTATTAATATTTATTTTCATCATAATTTTTGCGAATAATTATCGCTTACCCGTGTCATAATTTGTCTTTGAAAGAAAATTATGTAGTACCTGTATTGGGTATGCGAATAACAGTAAAATTCTGGACAAATATCTTCACATATGAGAAATTTTTGTATTAAATTTTGATAGAATAATAGAGGAAATTTTGGGAAATATCTGGGTGTATTGAGTTAATTAAAATTGTAATAAATTTTTAGCAACACATTTCCCACCACGAAAATGAAATTTGCAAGTTCTTTTTAAACTTCGAACTTCGATATTAATAAATAATACTTACCTTGAACAACTTTATAGTAGGCTTCAATGTTCGTTTATCATTTAGGAGCTCCCTTTCTTGTTCTTGGAAAGACAATCTCCAATATCGTTCATTGGGATTTAGAGTCTTCGGACTCTTGGGTACAATAAAAAATGTGTTCTACAAATTCATATTAATATTAATAGACTTTTCATCCTTGCCTAGCAAAAACATGGATCAAAAATACCGCGCTATCATTTAAATTCTAAATTAGAGCAGTTTGTGAAATTTAAATTAAGTTGGTATATAAGTACTAATTTACAATTTGAATTGTCAAAGTGACGTTTCAAAATGTTTGCTTTAGAACATAAGATATTTCTTACTGAAAGTTATTTTAAAACGCCGAACGACAAGAGAATGGTGAATGGACATATTCAGTACCGCACTGCATCAATGATTTTCAAAATGCCTTCCCTAATTTTCCTGCGGATTATCAAAAATTAGTCCAAGAAATTTACACATGTGTGGCGAAATTTCGTATTGTTGGAACTGTAGGTAGGAAAGCTGGTAGTGGCGCGCCCAAAAAAGGACTCCTGAGATTGTGGCAGATGTTGCAGAAAGAATAGAACAGTCTCCCAAAAAATCTCTTCGCAGATTAGCCCAAGAAATAAACCTTTTATATGGAACTTGTCAAAAAATTTTAAAAGAAAATTTAAATCTTTATCCCTATAAGATTAACATCGTTCAAGAGCTATTCCCTCGAGATTTTCCTGTACGAATAGAATACTGTCAGTGGTTTTTGAATAATTTAAATAACAACAACACTTTGGATTTAACATTTTTTTCTGATGAAGCATGGTTTCACCTCTCCGGCTATATAAACAAACAAAATATGCGTATTTGGTCTTCGGAGAATCCTCATGGGTTTATTCAATCGCCTCTCCATCCGCAGAAAATTGGTGTTTGGCTAGCGGTTTCTAGAAGGCGTATATTTGGACCTGTGTTTTTTGAAGGAACGATAAATGCTGAGAGATATCGAAATAATTTACTTGAAACGTTTTTACAAAATCTTCATGATGACGAACTTGTACATGGGTATTTCCAACAGGACAATGCAACAGCTCACAAAACATGGGAAAGTATGGCTCGAATTCGCGACATTTTGGACAACCTAATAAAAAAAATCCCGCCTGCTATAATTTAGAATTTAAGTGATCGCGTGGTAGTAGGTACATACAAAAATATGTTGCGACACAGCAAATTTTTGACATTTTCTCCATCCACACTACTTGAAAAATTAAATGTTGGGAAGGAGCGATTTTTGTTCAGAAATTACTATTTCTATTTCTACGTTGCAACAACTTCTTCTTATAAAATAATTTGTAATAAACTACATAAAATATTAAATTATACAAAGAACATTTTTTTATATTGACTACCTAGGCATGACGAAAACAAACTACAAGCGCCTATTTTTGATGTCAAGTGCTGTGAGATACTGATATTTACTGACCAGTTTGGTTCACACCCAATGAGTTTTGTTGTTTTTGTGTAGCCTTAACTAAAGTGTGTAAAATTCAGGTTAAATATAGAAGTGTAATCAAATTCTTGACGAGGAAAGGAAATGGACCGAAAATATTCATACTTTACGATAAAATTTTAGTGAACACACTTTGAATTGGGTAGGGAATGAATTAAAGATGACCTAAGATGCGGAAGGCGTGTTGAGGCGAACAACATTTCTCCATTTTTATGATCCCAAATAATAACATTTATCGAGTTTCTCTAAATAGGCGTTTGTTTGAGCGATAATTTCAACATTGGAGCCAAATCTCTTTCCGTCGAGTTGTTTTTTCAGGTTTGAAAAGAAGAAATAGTCACTGGGAGCTAAGTCCGGAGAATATGGCGGATAAAGGGGAAGCTACATAGTCCAATTCATTAAATTTTGCCATGGCAACTCCGCACATGTGCAGCCGTGTATTGTCTTGTAGGAAGAGCACTTTTTATTGGCGTTTTTTCTTCATATCGCCGCACATACGCAGCCAAAAGAGAATATCACAAAATTGGAGAAATCAATTTAAATCGACTACCTGCGTCAGGGGATCCAGTGAACAATACGCAGCACCTCCCACCTTTTTCCCGTGCAGACTGTGCTGGCAGCATCAATTGAAATTCAGTCATCGAACCTAGCATCTGTTCTCTGAGGATTCGAAATTAACTTCAGAGATTACAGGCATCAGTTACGACTTTATTTATAATGTTGAAAGTCATACTGACGGATTCTTGATAGATGTGGAAAAATTCGACAAATATGCAATGGAGACAGCTCGTTTATATGTCGAATTCTACCCTTGGCATACAATGACACCGACAATGCACAAGATACTAATTCACGGAGCAGTCATAATAAAAAATGCATTGCTACCTATTGGTCAACTATCTGAGGAGGCAGCAGAAGCGCGTAATAAGCTTAGGACATATCGCCGAGAGTTTTCAAGGAAATTTTCTGGAGAGTCCTATAATAGATATATATTTCACCGACTCCTTCTGACCTCAGATCCCTTGCTCGGTAGTAAGAGCACTTTTTTTAAAAAAAAGAGAAATTAATTCGTTAGCTTTCTCGTACGCAAGTGATTCTTCAATATAAACTACTGAACCATGTGATATGCATATGGTATCTACAATCGTGTGCACGTTCAACATCCGATCGCCAAAGCTATACCTTGAATTTTTTCAATTGTTTCGGTGTAGTGACCTCAATTGGGAGTCCAGAACGTTCGGCATCACTCGTGCTTGTGCGACCACAACGAAATTAAGAAAAATCATTTCTTTATCATTGATTTCTATATTTTAATCCCTATAGTATTTATTAAGCGTAGGCTTGGTTTGAGTAATGTTTTCTTCCGCAAAAAATAATGTTTTTTTTTTATTTTCGCCAAAATCTGCGAGTTGTCGACTTTCAATTGCTGTCAAAGTAAATCACTCAGTTTTGTAAACCTTTGACAGTAGTCTAATGAAATGTTAGTTGACAGGAGTGTTGCTTTTTGATTTATAACGGGTGTATTTCAAACAGTCGCGGACATAATGATTCTAATACAGTATTGTTTTTTCCAAACTCTTAAATTCATAGATAATAGAAAAATCTTCCCTTGTATCTAAAATATACGTATTAAGTTGTATAAGTAACTTTGTTATAATTGTTTGGCAATATTTTGAAGTATTTTCTCTAAGCTAATAGATATTAATATGTGGTCAAAATTAATTTAAATATATATTTGCAATTGAAATTATGTAGTTGCATTCAATCTTAATCTCAAGTATACATTTAATAAATTTTGTTGACGTGTGTGTTTCAAAAATATAAGTGAAACATAAACTATAAATTTCAGACAATAGATGACGGTTTTAAAGATTGGTTGTTTCTGCCTGTCACATTTGGTGCTCTATTAGTTTTCAGAATGACGCTAATCTACATTATATACTATCCTCTTATCTATGCTGCGAAGTATTAAAAAATAGAAAATCAAACAACATTTTACCAAGCTGCCACTTGCATGTCGGTGGATAATGGAACTAACTTGTGTGGTGTGTGTCTGCAATATATGTTTAATGGCTTTGTTATTTTATCTCTACACCGTTAGAGATGAAGAATTCTTGAAATGTATCTTCCGAGCAAATAAATGTCTATTGTCTCCATAGGTTTCAAACCCATAAACATTGGCGCATCCATAAATATCCACTACTATTCGTTCAATGAAATCTTCAGGAAGTTTATCAATAAATACCCAAAACGTATAAAATTTCTTATATGTATTTCGAACAAGAAAGACTGACATACGGTTAAACGTCCACTGCAATGTCCGATTTTCTTATCCACTTAGTCAACTACCGTATTATTAACAATATAATCAGCAGTAGAACTGGCAGGTCTAGAATACCGGGTTGCAAGAAAAATGGTGGCGATGATGACATTACAGATCCACATCAGATTGTTGAGGCCTTCGCGAAAAGCTTATCTGATGTTTACCAACCTCGTTATATATCGCCCGTCTTGAGTGTTCCAGAAGTCTCCAACTGTTTCTATGTAAATCCGTTTCATATTGATGAAGTTAAAATTTCTTTGAAAAGGATTAGGATGAATTTGGTCACTGGGCACGATGGGATTCCTAACTTATTTATACGGAGATATTCATCACTATTATGCGAACTTTCATGTGCAATTTTCAATTTACTTCTTCGTACATTAACGTTTCCACAAGCCTGGAAATTGAATAAGATCAATCCTGTATTAAAAAGGGAAATAAATATGATATTTCCAATTATAGGCCCATTCTACATTCATACATTCTGTCAACGTGCTCCAAAGTATTTGAACATTTGCTGTATAACAAGATATACAGCTGCGTAAGACCTCACATCTTAACAGTCCAGTATGGACTATGAAGGAAATTACTCAGTATCTAAGTACATCAATTGACAAAAGGCAACAGGTGGATGTCTTATACACTGACTTCGCTAAGGCATTCAACACCATTAATTCAACACCATTGATTATAATATACTACTGCTCAAACTTGGTTCTATCGGTTTCTCAGCTCCTCTTACCCATTTAATCGCGTCTTACCTTGAGAACAGATCGAGTTACAATGGTTACAGTTCCGACGTATTCACGATCACATCGGGGGTACCTCACCACGCCTGCTGCCATAGCTTTGCCTTATTCCTACCCTATAAAATTGTTAGTTATTTTATCCAGTCACTAATTATCTAAGTTGAGTCAGAGTGCTTAATGGTTACAATACTTATATGTAATATATTCTGATATATGTGTCTTAACTAATTATTCAGCTTGTATTCGTTTATGTGCTAATACTTTGTTTTCTTATTGGAAATATGCTGATATTTTTGTTTGCACTGTACTATACTTTAATTATTGTTTTGTCCTGTAAATGGATTCTGTCTGTTGGACAATAAAGTTTATTATTATTATTATTATTATTATTATTATTATTATTATTATTATTATTATTATTATTATACCGATAGCGGCACTTCTAGTATTAATAAAAATTCACATTAAAATGTGTGTCATTGATATATCGATTGTTTGCTCAACACTGGAAATCCAAAAACTTCATAATGTGATAATATATAAAACGACGTTGGCGAACTTTCATGACTTTTAGTTTTAAGAAGAATTATTGTTCTTTCACCTAGTTTTTAATGAAAAAAGTCAAAATTGCGAATTCTATGTACAATTTACCTTATTCCGAACGGGATTCTTTTTATAGCCTGCCTGAGGCCAGTGATTTCCTGCAAATTCAAAACAAGGCACGAAATCAATATCGACATTCATACCACGCCCTTCCAGTTTCAGAGTCATTGCTGGACCTGATTCGGAAATTTTGCCCTAAAAATTATATTTATTATGTTTTAGTTTTCTTGAACACTTTACATCAGCATACCCTCATTGTTCTTTTCCCTTGAAAAACGTATTTTCCATTTTGGTAAAAATTGTTCAGCGCCCTTACGAAAACACTTTCCATCCAAGCCCTTATCTTCTTCGCGCTTAAATAGTTACTGTGGTCTAACATTTTCTGCTTGAATTCGGTACTGGTTAAAAAGGAAAAAAAAAGAAATAAATGACATTTGTTAGTATGAGTATGAGAACTACTGGCACAATACAAATAGAAATGGTATAGAATTGTTTTGGCAACCGGCATGCCCAAAATATGAACTAATACATACTACGAAGTCAGATACGTGGGAACGCGTGCATTTCGGCCAGGAAAGGAAGTTTTTTATTGCTTTTTATAGTTTTTATTTGTTCTATTTATTGAAGCAGTTGTAGATGTATGTATAACCACACAATTTAATATAGCAATAAGGAAAATGTTCCTGATAATGGATTCATTACTTGAAAAGAATTATGATGTATTCTGTCCTAGTCTTGAAGCGATTCTTAAGGTAGTAAATAAACAAAAATTATCCTGGTATACTCAGCAATTAGCTCGTTTAGTTCAAATGAAATTGTAAAATATTTTTTCCTGTTTAATACTTGTTACTTTGTAAACTTTGTATCAATGAATTTGTAAGAAAATTTACTAACTTCTAATTATAGCTATTTTTTATTTATTTATTATACGTGTACTTATAAACAATGTTAATTTTGATAATACGGATTATGCTATTGCATGCTAACATGAAAAAAAGTTACTGTGTCTTACATATATACCTTTATACGTAAAACGTATATATGTAAGACACAGTAATTATTTACTGCTTGATGTTAGTTTTAACATCCATGTGTTCACACTTTTCATTTTCGTTATGAAAAAACGTATTGATAAATTGATAAATATAAACTCGCGAAAGAAATTAATAGTGTGTTTTTACATGAGCGGCTAGAAATCTATTAGATGCCATATGTGAAAAATTATAAAGATAAGAAACCAAAAGCTGCTCGAGGAAAACTATATCGTAGTAGTAAATTTTGGATTATTAAAGGATACAACAGGTGAACACGAAAAACAGACTTTTTTGTCAAGTTTTTATTGTTCTTTTTACTTTCTTATAAGTATGTAATATAAAGGTGCCACTCCACAATGAGAATATCTCATGAGATTTTTGTCTCATGCAACACAAATCGCAGGATAATTTCAATTTAATTGTGGAAACAGAGACCTGTTCCCACATTTTTAACCTTTTGTGGGAACAGGTCTCTGTTTCCACAATTAAATTGAAGTTATCCTGCGATTTGCGTTGCATGAGACAAAAATCTCATGAGATATTCTCATTGTGGAGTGGCACCTTTATATTACATACTTATAAGAAAGTAAAAAGAACAATAAAAACTTGACAAAAAAGTCTGTTTTTCGTGTTTTCGACCTCGAGATTTTTGCAGATGTCCACGTCCCCTGATACCGAAAAACTGATTTTTAAAAAATGTCTGCGTGTCTGTCTGATCTCTCTCTCTCTCTCTCTCTCTCTCTCTCTCTCTGACCACGATAGCGGTCAAACCACTGTAGATATCAATTCTAAATTTTGTATTTACTTGTATAATCTTCCTCTTGAGATCTGATTAGTTTTTCAGTTAAATCAGTAGACCGGAAGTAGCAGTTTACTTCAGTGAAAAAATCGAATTTTGACAATATTTCGTCAACTACTAAGTTTAAACAAATTTAAAAATAATTTATGTGTACTTAAAATTAAATTTGAGAAGAATTTTATTTAAAAAGTTTTTCGAAATTCCTACCGGAAGTAGGTCTTTTACTCCTATCGAAAATCAGTTTTTTGCGTATAATCCATTTTGTGGGATCGATGCTAAAAGTAGAATTAATTGTGAAAATAAAAAACTCTAACTAAACAGCTAGTAATCGACAAAAAAAAAGGTAATTTTTATTTCTTCTACCTCAAATTTGAAGGACAGAAATTTCAATGCACAATGCAGCAAAAAATATCAAACATTGCATGTAGGAGTGTTACGAATGTAAACACATGACTAATATTTTTCTGTGATCCCCAGAAGCAGCTGATATCAATATCATGTTTATTGTTTATTGTCGCCGGTTACGCTTTTATTGTCGTCAGCCGCTTTGATAATGGCACCAGTCAAAATGACTGGTGTCGGTATAAATAGGTATAACACAGAATTATTTTTCTTAGTATTAAAACTAAAAAATAAAATTATTCATAATAAACGACATACATATATCTATAAAAGTCTTGACATTAGTTTTTTTGATATATACCGTAGTCGTAATTTCTGATACGAAAGTAGAAAGAGGAAAAGAGCGCGACGAAATAAACTAAAGATAAACATATAGCGTGGTTTTTAAAAAATGTCTGTGTGTCTGCCTGTCTGTCTGTGGCCACGATAGCGGTCAAACCGCTAGAGATATCAATTCCAAATTTTGATTTTGAGATCTGATTGGTTTTTCAGTAAAATCGGTAGACCGGAAGTAGCAGTTTACTTCAGTGAAAAAATGAGGTGTGGCCACCACACGACTTTCTTATACGTATGAGCGTTTCAAATTATAGAATTTTAAGAATTTTTTTATACAAAAATTATTCAACATCTTATTCTAAGAACTTCTATTCTCTTAATAAATCTCTATAGAATGCATACTTTGCAAGATATTATCAAAAAAGTGCTATTCGCTAAGAGTAAAAGTGCTACTTCCGGTCCGAATTTTGAAATGTCATATATACAAAAAATATTGCAAATCCAGTTCTAAATACTTTTGTACTCTTGATAAATATATATAGAATGCATAACTTACGACATATTTGCAAAAATCGTTATTCGATAAGAGTAAAAGTGGTACTTCCGGTATGAATTTTGAAATTTCTTTTATACAAAAGATATTGAAAATTATGTTCTAAATACTTTTATACCCGTAACGTACTCGTCTAAAAAGCATGACTTACGAAATATTCGCAAAAAACTGATTTTCGATAAGAGTAAAAGACCTACTTCCGGTAGGAATTTCGAAAAACTTTTTAAATAAAATTATTTTCAATTTCAATTTTAAGTATATATGAATTCTTTATAAATTTGTTTAAACTAAGTAGTTGACGAAATATTGTCAAAATTCGATTTTTTCGCTGAAGTAAACTGCTACTTCCGGTCTACCGATTTTACTGAAAAACTAATCAGATCTCAAGAGGGAGATTATACACGTAAATGCAAAATTTGGAATTGATATCTACAGCGGTTTGCCCGCTATCGTGGTCACAGAGAGAGAAATAGAGAAGAGAGAGAGAGAGAGAGAGAGAGAGAGAGAGAGAGAGAGAGAGAGAGAGAGAGAGAGAGAGAGAGAGAGAGAGAGAGAGAGAGACTCAGACATTTTTTAAAAACCACTTTTTTGGTATCAGGGGACTTCAAAACGTGGACATCTGCAAAAATCTCGAGGTTGAAAATTTTCATCATCACAATACTTCCTTATACTACGTATAAGAAAGTAAAAATCGACTTTTGCCAATATTTCGTCAACTACAACGTTTGAACAAATTTAGAAAAAATTCATATGTACTTATAATTAAAATTGAGAATAATTTTATTTATAAGGTTTTTCGAAATTGCTACCGGTAGTAGGTCTTTTACTCTTATCGAAAATCAGTTTTTTGCGAATATATCGCAAGTCATGCCTTTTAGACAAGTACGTTATGAGTATAAAAGTATTTAAAACATAATTTTCAATATCTTTTGTATAAAACAATTTCAAAATTCAGACCGGAAGTACCACTTTTACTCTTATCGAATAGCGATTTTTGCAAATATGTCGTAAGTTATGCATTATATATGTGTTTATCAAGAGTACAAAAATATTTAAAACTGGATTTGCAATATTTTTTGTGTATATGAAATTTCAAAATTCGGACCGGTAGTAGCACTTTTACTCTTAGCGAGTAGCACTTTTTTGATATCTTGCAAAGTATGCATTCTATAGAGATTTATTAAGAGAATAGAAGTACTTAGAATAAGATTTTGAATAATTTTTGTATCAAAAAATTCTTAAAATTCTATAGTTTGAAACGCTCATATGTATAAGAAAGTCGTGTGGTGGCCACACCTCATTTTTTTAAATAAAATTACTGAATTAGTGACAGTGTGTTTTTTTCAGTTATTAATCGATTTTGAGAGATTTTTATACGGAACGAACATAAAGAGTAAGAAAGCTGGTTTGTATTGGAAGCCGTGTGTTTTATTATTACATATATTTTAAATGTGCATATATATTATGTATTAGGTATTTCAGTATATTGTGGCAGATATTTCAGTAATATTACTATTAGTGAAATATTTACTGCAGTTTTACCGAAATATTTATTAGAATATTATCGAAATAATTACTGCAATATTTCCCTAACGTTTATTATAATATTACCGAGACATTTACTACAATATTACCGAAATACATATTTAGTTTTAATGACAACATTGCTAAAGAAAGGATGTTAAAAATCGGACGCAAAAATGTAGGAACCCTAGCATAAGGTGCAATAATCCCTATATTTATTGTAACTTTCATGGCGTCGCACTACAATTGCAATACAGCGCGCTAATGAAATAAGCATCAACATTTTAGTGAATTTGACGTTTTATACTTCCTGTCTTGCTTGAATTCAGTATGACTCATTAGTCATAGTTTTCAAAATTGAATCAATCATAATGTTATTTGACCAATACGATTGAATACAAAATCTAGGATAAAAAAATCTTTAAATTGCCGATAATTATCTGAATATTATTAAAATACACCTATTACCTCAGATTATCAGGAGCTTGGAATTTCAGTGACAGAAAGCCCGGTTCACTTGTGTGTTCTAACACGGGCTTTCCTTCTTGTGGCACGTTCATCAATAAGTCCAAGTCAAATTCGTCCGGACTACCTACTTTTAAACCATCAAAATAGCTGCCCCCGTAGAACATTCTGTTGTAGATGTTTTCAAAAAATTCGTCATTTCTCATTTCGTTTATAACTTGGGAGATGACCTAAAAAAATAATAGATGTGATTAGAGGTTCAAATTTAATAGTCTGTACATATTTCATTAAAAACATATATGTAGATGCAGAATACTGGGTGCAATTAAACGATTTATTAATTTACATCATATACAATGGAGCTTCAATAAGTCGAACTTCGATATGTAGATTCTTTGATAACTCGAATCAAATTGGTTGGATTTAGAGTCAAGAGTTGAAATTATGTGTAATTTTTACTCTATACTCGGACTTCTATTACTATAATATCTTGATAACTCGAACAGAGAATTTGATGCCACACACAAGTCGAAGTACATATCTGGGAAACCCTCAACTAGGTGTATTTTTTTAACAGTTCGGTTTCTGCGCTTCTTAAGGCTCCTCTATACCTGGCTAGAATTTCTGTTTTTTAGAGGTATGTGGGCTGTATACTACCGGTTTCTAACACCGGCGCAAGCTGTCAATCATCTCAAGTATTCGACCGCACGAGGTCATAAAAACAGTTTAGGGGTAAACCTTTTTTGCCACCCTTACCGATGAAAAAGGAAATTCATTCTAAAACTGTATTTAGTAAAAATAGGTGTGAGAGCAAACAAACACTGCGATACTTTGCAATTTATACTATATGTATATTTTAAGATGATATAAATGATAACACAATTTGTTATACCAAACAATACAGTTTCTTTTAGCAATTGAATATTTAGCAACATAATATGAAAACAAACTTTTCATTTATATTATTATCTGAATATCCTCGTTCTTATATTGTAATGTTCTCCGATTGTAAATAAAACTAATTTTGCATATTATTTCGAATTTCTAACTCACTTGAAGTTGTGTTGATGATGATTAGTCTTATTGTTAATTCTTCTTCCTGTGTAACATTAATTGTTTATTAGTTGTTATTAGTTAATGGTAATGGCATATCAAAAAGCATATATCATGAATGGAAGCTTAAGATGTATAGACAAAGCAAAATATGTGTTTGCAAATACATATTAAATGTATTTACATTTTAGACAAAGTAAAAGATGTTTTTACAAATACATAAAAGACTAAAAGATTCCTTGATCGAAAATCGATAGTAATATATAATTTGAAATACGAAAAAAATACGGAGACAGTAGTGTGTATAAAAGAATACGTGACGACAAACCTTCTGGTCCCGAATTTTTTATAGAAAAAAACAAATGTAGAAATCACATATTGCGAAATTTTTGTTACAAACTTAAAGAAATATCAAAAATGCCAGGAGGGAATATGTATGTGAAAAAATTCATACGTAGCAACATTTTGAAATTTAGAACAACCATTGTTAGTGCAATAAAAAAGCACCGTAAAGTAGAGTGCTCACCAGATCACGTCAACATTGAAAATTTAAAAAACGATATTTTGAATGGTCCTCGACATATTTTCGGTGATCATTCTAATTGCGCTACATATTTTTGCGATAAACAAAATCAAGCAACTCTAAATGTAATGCTTAATGAATTTTTAAACAGTTCCACTTACACAAATTTTTTTAAATGTTTAAATAGAGTCGCAAACTTATCGTTCAGTTTGTTATATGATATTGATAACAATGCTTCTGAGGCATTTAATTCAGTTGTAAACAAAGTTATTAGGGGTAAACGAATAAATTTTTCTTTGAAGGGTCCTTACGAGGGTAGATGTTACGCAGTTGTAATAGGTAAGTTACAATAAGAAGGGGTTATTTATTTCAAAGATTATTGCAAATATTAATAATGGTAAAGTAGGTCAGTATACAAACAGTTTTTCTAAAACACGTGTTAAAATAATTGGGAAAAAAGTCAAACCATTGAAGCGAAAACGTATTCAAAGCGCAAATTCCGATTATGGACTTAATAATCTAGATAATGAAGACATTCCAGATATAGGACAATTTAACATCGCAAAACAGAAGTTTTTAGATAACATTGATAAAGCCGATGTTGATATAATTCAAGAAATAACATTAGGACAAAGCTCAAACCCTGCCTGGTTTAAGTAAAAATCAATTAGGCTAACTGCCAGCAACTTTGGAAAAATATGCCATATGAGACCTTCGACCGATACAAGATGCAGTGTAAATCAGATATTGTATTCAAAGCAAAATTTGCACACATATAGGTTGCCAAATTCATTACAACACGGTATAGCGAGAACAAGGCTATTGAAAAATTTCAAAATCAGTTTAAAATTGAAATAAAGAAAACTGGTTTATTTATTGACATTCAGAAAAAGTTTTTAGCCGCATCCCTTAACGGATTGATTGGGACTAATGCTGTTGTAGAAATAAAAGCCCCATATTTTGCGAGAGAACTAACAGTTCAGGAAGCCATTCGAAATAAAATAATTGATTATTGTACAATTAATGATGCTGATGACATTAAGTTAAAACCGTATCATAATTACATGTACCAAATACAGGGTCAGTTACATATAACGCGAAGGGATGAATGTTACTTCATAGTATACAAAGAAAAAAATATAGTTTGCGAAATTATTAAAAAGGATGATAATTTTTGGAATACGAAAATGGTAAATGTTTTGGAACAATTTTATATGAACTCTTTATTGCCAGAAATAATTGATTCCCGTGTAAATAGGAAAAAACCTATCAGAAGTATTTTACATAAAGATTTGCAGATATAGAGTAGGTACATATATTCAATATGGAAATATTGGGTGGGAAGGTGTTTCGGAATGTTATTTGAGGAACTTAGATATAGTTCAGAAGTGGATATTAAAAATTATTTTCAATAAACAAACGCGATTACCCGAGTGGAGAATTATTTGAAACGGGTGTTTTTGATGTGCGACATGTATACACTTATGCTATGCTTATACATCTTAAAAAAACAAAGAAATTATTAAAATAGGTGAACACAATTATAATACTCGGATTAAAGATAATATCACACGTAAACCTTTAGCTTTGAAGGCAAATGGAAAAAAATATATAATACATATCTCGCCCTGAAGTTCCATGATTATCTGTTTCAGGAGGTAAGATTTGAGAAGTCCTACAAATCATATTAAAAAAATTAAATATTGGATAGCTGCGAAACCGTGACAGTTCTTTCATGATTTGATATCTGGGGGTATGTGTATGCGGTGAATTAATTTGCATGCGGCGGCTTATACGGGGTTGGGAATAATAATATAAACACTCAACACTAAACACGTTTGTATTTTAATGAGTTTGCTCATGTTTTTTAGTGAATAGTGTCATGTTATTGTATAATATTAGGAAACTAAACAAAATATTAGTGGCACATCGTTATTATTATTTTATAATGAAAATGTAATCAAATAAACATTAGTATTATTATTACTATTATTATTATTTCTTATTATTATTAATAATATGGAGCTAAAAAATCCGCTACCATCTTGTATTGTTCTCTGGGGTGGTACAGAGGAGCCTTAAGTGTAACTGTAAAATTTACTGTGCTTATTTGTTAAAAATTTGAATTTTAATGATTGATTGCCAGTATAATAGGAAACTTTAATTTAAAAACAATGAATATAAGAATTTAAATAACTTAATAAATACCATTAACATATGAACTGTGCACATTTAACTGTACGCAACTCGCCAAGGTGTAATATTTTGACTATTTCTGCACCCCACCAGGTTTCAATTTATTTTGCACGAACTGACTTTATGCTCTTCCTATATATCTTACTCAACTTAAGCTTCTCAGGAATTATTATAGCCCTGATCATGCCTTAAATTAGTTAACTAATGTACAACAATTGAAAAATATTGAATAGAAAAATAAAATTAACCATTTATTTGCAGGAGTGAATGGTTCTGGACCTGTTCGAGATGAGGTGTATTATTATTCTCTAAATTAACAGAATAGTAATATCTCACAATTCCGGAGTTTTGCATTGCATTCTCGTTATCCCTTCGACATAATAAACATATACTCAGGTCCGTGCAGTCTGTAAGTAATGGCAAGGTTGGACAGTTGCTGATGTTGTCGAATAGTCTCAAGAGTTAAAAAAGAAATACATCAAAGAGCTAATAAATAAAATGTATAATAACAAAAAGGAGAAAAAGTAATTGCAATCTACTGCATGATCTGCTCTTTGAGATGAGCGAAGTGAATTAGTTATCGTAAACTGGTACAAAGGGCCCCACGCTGGTCGCCAAATTGTTAGAATAGTTTATAAAATGAACAATGTATGATTTGTGAAAAACATTAATTACGTAATGTCGGCATAGTTACTCATCAAAAGTCCAGGATGCTGTACTGTAAGAGAAAATATTAATAAAAAAACACACAGAGTGGCCTGTTAAGTTTCAATTTAATAAATAACGCTTAAAAAATGTTACGATTTAAAGGAAAGGCAATAATAGTTTAAGGCAGGTAAAATTATTATATAAGGCCCACTGTAAATAAATAGAGATTATTTACAAAGCTCGTTCAAAAAGTAACGATTTAAATTAAATGTAAAACGTATCAAATGATACGAGTTACACTTGCGTGCGTGTGAATCCGGACAGATTTACTTATACATTGGGCGGGCGCCTATAAAGAGTTCACGAAGACATCGCGTAACTACGAGGGGTAGTGACAACAGTAATGGAACCTGTGTTGAGAGTAATTAGAGGAAGGAGAGATGTGTAAGTAAAGAATTCTGAGGGACAAGAGAGTTGACGGTTAATTTCTTAACCGACAGAAAAAGAAACGGGGTAAAAATATAAAAGAACGTCAATGAGATATCTAAACTGATGTTTATATGAACTATCTGCCGTAGATATTTGGGAAAGAAAGGTTTTATTGGTCTATCCGTTTTAAGAAAAGAAAAGGAATTTTTCTTGAGAAAGTATACACTGTCATAGTTTCTCTTTGTGCGTGGGGTGTTTTTAAAATAGTCAAAACATTTGTGAAAATAACTTTAATTCTAAGAAACGAGTAATACTAATGGTAAAAGAAACGTGGTTAATAATAATTATTGAATTAAGTAATAGCAAAACCAGTAGGTGTAGCTTTCTTCGTCCATCACCAGACGCATTAAATAATTACTTCGCTTCTGTAGCAAACCGTTTAGTTTCGGAGTTGGAGATTTCTAATTTAAAGTCAATAAATTACTTAAAAACGAAACCTGTCACCAGTGACGAACTAAACAGTATTGCTCTATTACTATTAAATCAAAGGGCAGCAAGAATATATTTGGGATGAAGACATACTTATTGAGAGACATGATTTTCTCGATAGTTGATGTTTTGGCATATATATTGTTGAATAGTAGTTTTAACCAGGGAGTTTTTCCTGATTCTCTGAAACATTCGAGGGTGGTCCCAATATATAAAGATGGTGATGGCGACAAATCTGAAAACTATAGACCAGTAGTAATTATACTGAAAGGGTCTTATTCAATAGAATCCTAAGCTACCTAGAAAAAATAACATTTTATCACATGAGCAATATGGTTTTCGGAAAGGAATATCTAGTTTGGATGCAGTGGTACACATTGTAAATTATGATACTGACGCTTGTGAGGATTTACAGACTGCGAAAGCACTGTTTTGTGATCTCTCGAAGGCCCTTGATTGTTGCTGGAAGAATTAAAATTTTACGGATTTCGTGGCAAATCCTTGAATTTGATGAAATCTTATTTAGTCGATAGGGTTACGCAGGTTGAGGTACACTCTAAACTTAGTAAAGTGCCGGTAGTTACACACGGTGTGCCCCAAGGTTCTATATTGAGACCACTATTATTTCTGATATATGTAAACGATTTGCCTAAAAATGTCCAAACACAAACAATATTATTTGCGGATGACACTGTTTTTCTAACAAAAAAACGTAGATCAACATTTGCTGGAAGTAGAGATTATATATTTACAAAATGAAAGGAAACCATGGTTTAGTGGGAGCCGTTTAACATTAATCATAAACATGACAAAAACCATTAACTTTTGGATTAAGAAAGAGACACATCAAGAACCAATAATATATGTAGGATTACTTTTAGAAGACGGTTCAGATTGGAAAGCACAAGTGGATTCACTGTGCATAAAATTATCAAAGACGATATATGCTATACGTAAATTGTCATATTATGTTGGTGAAGAAGCGGCAACATTGTCATATTTTTTTGTATTCCATTCTGCAATGTCTTAGTACATAATACTAGGTAGCATTAGGAAATTCCGTTGATGCGAAAGGATATTTGTGCTACGCAAGAGGGCTATTAGAACAATATATAAATTACCCTACAAATTATGCATGTAAGGAGGATTACATTACAAATAAAATAACGTCATTTCCATGTATAGCCTGTTTGAAGATATAGTCCGAATGCAAGCTCCCATAGGTTGCTATATCTTGAAACGGACTATACATATACAGTCTGTTTCAAGATACAGTAACTTGTAGGAGCTTGCACTTGCACTATACATCATGTGTCAAATATCATTAGGCATAGGGATTCAATATTTACGTACGATATATACGTATGTATGTAATATGTGGCAAAGTGGTACCCTTACTGTCCGTCAGCAATGCCGGCTACAACCGACACCACAACGGTTTTTCTCCGATCCCGATTGTCCCCACCCAGATTTTACATTCAATGCTTAGCTGCGCACACGTTGCAGCGTGCAATAAAAGCATTCAGTAAAATTAATTTATAATGAGCGTGTATACATTCGCTGCAAAGCTTCAGATAGTAAAATTGTTTTATGGTAATAACTCTGCAATAAAGTGCATAAATATGTTTGCGCTTACTTTTGCAGACCGTCCTGTATCTTGCACACAAACAATTAATAAAGTTGTTAATACATTTGAAAAATATTTATGTCTCAATAACTGCGCGAAATGCAAACCAAGAGAGATATTCCCACAAAAAATTGAGAAAGTGAACGGCGGGATGTATTAGTGTGTAGTATTGTGGAAATTCACAACACGATATCAACTAGAAGTGCTGCCGAGGATTTGGGGTATAAGTAACAAAAATGTTTCACGTATTTGGAAACGTAATGGTTTGAAATGTTTTAAGTATTCGAGAACCCAAGAAATATTTTCGGAGGGTCATTGTCGAAGAATGGAGTTTTGTCAATCCATTATGGATAAGATACACCGAGACGACAATTTCGTTCGAAGTATTTGCTTCACCGATGAGTCAACTTTTCCATTGCACGGACAGCACAATCCCTCTGTTCTTCGATATCGGGCTACGGAAAATGAACACCGGTATTTTGCAAACTGCACCCAATATCCTCAAAAAGTACATGGTTGGGCAGGTATTTCAGGTGACCCTTTGATAGAACCGTTTTTTATTGATGGTATATTAAATGACGACAAGTACTCCGAATCATTGCAAAATCAAATACTTCCCGTCATTCAAACCACTGGAATAAATCAGGAAGTCGTTTGGTTGCAACATGATAGCTGTCCAGCATATAATGCAATCACGGTAAAGGAATTTCTAGGGAATACTCTCCCTGGCCGTCATATTACTGGAACGGGAAACATCAAATGGCTTCCGTGATCTCCTGATCTATTTCGAAGTGATTTCTTTTCTGTGAGAATATCAAAAAAAAATTTGTTTATACCCATGAAGCTGGTAGAGCAGAAAACATAGTTGCCGTGAGAGAAAAAATACTTGAGGCTGCTAATTCAGTAACTGCTAATTTCTACGACCGCCTAGGGCAATGCCTTGCTGTGCAGGGAGGAATTTTTGAGCCCCATGTAAAGTTTATTATTATTTTCAGAATCCATTTTTTATTTATTTTATTATGGTTATTTTTTTATTTTATTAGAATTAGGCTTTTGTTTGTATTATGCAGCCTGAACGCAGCTTAAGAATTCTCTGTATCTACTGAAAGGGAAAAAAAAATCTTTGCAACCCGTAAATATTATTTCTGAACTCATTACAAACACCCAAGTTGGTGGTCCAATGGTTACTGCTATTTGCGAGATAATCGTTGTGGTATCGGTCAACACCGACATTGGGGCGGAGAGTAGGGGGTACCACGTTGCCACGTATTACATGCATTGATTCCCTATGCCTAATGATATTTGTATAGTCCGTTTCAAGATGAAGATGCATAATAAGTCGCCTCAAGCTATTATGGGTCTATCAATCAATTCATTTCGAAAGAATATTAAAAAACATTTGATAATTAGATGATAATTGTATTGCAGTATAGTTGGCTGCATATTGTTGGGAAAATGTTATTGTTATCATTATAAATTCTTCTCCTTTTCCTAGTAATACACATTGTGTATTGAAGGAATATATAAAGATGCGCAACGCTATAGTAAAATTGCGTGTATTTCCGTTAAGTCGTCCCGCAAACCCCGTGCCGAGAAACATCATCGCTGTCTCGGGCTGTTTTGAATTTCGGACCCAAACGACAAAGTCGCTATAGATCTCGCATCCAGTTTTGGTTACGCTCAGTGCTATGTAGTGGCGCATCTTTATGTATTCCTTCAATCAACGGTATTACTAAACTAATAAGTTGCCTCAAACTATTAGGGGTCTCTCGACGAATTGATTTTGCAGGATTGGTCAGATTTCTTTTATAGTTAGATGTTACTACTCAATTCAATGATTTATTTATTTAAATGATAATTGTATTTGGGAACTTATTCTCCTTGTCCTTGTAATATATTTTATACTATAGGGGAGACCGTGGCTGTGGGGCCACCATAAGGAAATTTCGTGAATAAAGTTCTCGTTTTGCAAGTTTAGTTATCCATATCAGGCAGACTTCAACATATTGGCTATCATTTTATAACTACAGATAGGCACAAATTTAAATTATCTGTGGTCAGCAACAAAATAATATGAACACTGCAAGTGGCCTCATTACCTCCGTTTCTGGGGTAATGAAGCCATCCCTGGGCCAACAGCCCCAAAAATTATAATGACAAATTTATTTATATTATTTGATTGTATTTATTAATACCATTATTAGGTACAGAAATCGCATATGTAACTTTCAGCCCTTTCAGCTCCATTGCACTCCTTGTGCGCCCACTTTGCATAAATGGTGCAGCATCTGAACCAAATTTCGCTGCCTTTTCCGTAATCATGTCATTGTATTTTCGGTCCAGGTTGCTTTGGTTGTGCTTGTTATATAATACCAACAATCTAAAGAGACAAGAAAAAACAAAAAAGACACATTGTTTTGTGAAAGCAAGAAATAGGGGTAATCAGGCCACCCTGGTCCTGTTGCCCCACATTGTTGAGATCAGAAAACATACTCATAAATGTCATTTAGAATAATCATTAGAACAATCAAATTCACATCAAACTATATCAAAGTAAGCCTGTTTTAACAACATGTTTTTTTAATTTCAATATCAAAATAAATTTATAATCACTTTTGTTTCCAATCAAAGTTAGATCGAAAATGAAACTTTCACACTTTTGTTCTTAAAACGAGAACTGTTAACGTTCCAACTACGGGCTCTGTAATAAAAGCTACCGCTTGCTTATAGGAAGTAATAAGGCCACCCCGATAATTTAAAAAGTGCGCATTTATTTCTTTCAACGTACATTACTGCCACAATGTACTTTGACGGAAATAAATGCGCGCTTTTTAAATTATAGGGGTGGCCTTATTACCCCGGGTGGCCTAATAGGCAGGTCTCCCCTATGTTATTGCCATGCAATATAGACATTAAATTGTAATGTTCCATGTTTCTTCTATATTTCATGTAATATGTATGTAAATTCGTGTAGTCTTGTATTAACTTGTCATGTACTATTTGATGATAAATAAATAAACTAAACTAAACTGACATACTAGTCAGGAAGGTGGAAGCAAGAACCAAATGGTTACGGACGGATAAAAGTGAGGATAGAATCGAATATGAGAAGATGAGAAAGGAATGTAAACAAACTGTACGAAGAAGTAAAAGAGAGTGGATGGAATAACAGATGAAGAACATCGAAGAAGAAAGTATGAAGAAGAATACCAAGCGGTATTACCAAAAAATTAATGAACACAATAAAGTATATAAGCATAAAGGGAGTGGCATAAGGGATAGTAGGGGAAGAGTAGTTGAATGTGGAGAGCAATATAAGGAAGTATGGGAGGAATACTTTAAGCGGCTACTTAACGACAGGCAACGGAGTGAAGAAATATATGAGGAAGATGAGGACAAAGTTGTGGTACATGAACCAACATTGGAAGAAGTAAAAGAAGTTATAAAAGCTAGCAGAAATGGAAGAGCACCGGGAAAGGATGGAATAAATAACGAACTATTAAAATATGGAGGGGAACGGTTACAGGAACATATATACGAATTGATACGGAAAATATGGAATGAAGAAAAGATGCCGAACGAATGGAAATTAGGACAAATAGTGACATTGCATAAGAAAGGAGACCAACAAGATTGTAAAAACTACAGAGGGATAACACTATTAAATACGACATACAAAATACTATCATCAATAATACAAAGAAGGATAGCCGACATAATGAGAAGTATTATGGGACAGTACCAGTGTGGATTTGTGAGAGGAAAATCAACAACAGATGCGGTGCATAATGTAAAACAAATAATGGAAAGAGCATATGAACACAATATGAAACTGGAGTTGTTATTTGTGGACTTTCAGCAAGCATTTGACAATATTAGAAGGAGGAAACTTATAACCGCAATGAAGGAACTACAAGTACCAGCGAAGCTAGAAGACTTGTAGTAATGACTCTGGAATCGACAAGGGCTAGTGTGAAAACATCCAAAGGAGAAACGAGAGAGTTCCAGATAAATAGAGGAGTCCGGCAAGGCGACGCTTTGTCAGCAACCTTGTTCAATCTGGCTTTGAAGTATGTAACAAGAAAAATAAACAGAGGAACTTTAAGATCAAGTGGAAGTCAGATAATAGCATATGCAGATGATGTAGTAGTCATAACAAAAAGAAGAGAAATAATGATCAAAACAATGCTAGAAATAATAAGGGAAGGAGATAAATTGGGTTTGACGATCAATGAAACAAAAACGAAGTTGATGAGAACTGGAATGAAAGGGAAAGAGAGCAGAGGAATTAAAAGAGAGAACTTGACATTTGAGGAGGTGGATAAATTTAAATATCTGGGAATCGTAATAGCAAACGACGGAAATAGGGATGTCGAAAATAAAGAAAGAATGATGTCAGCAAATAGAGCTTACTATGCAAACAAGAAATTGTTGAAGGACAGAAATTTATCCAAAAAGAACAAAATAAGAATATATAATACCATGATAAAACCAGTGCTGATGTATTTGGCAGAAACAATGACAATGACCAAAAAAGATGAAGAGAATTGGAGAATATTTGAAAGGAAGATACTGAGAACAATAATGGGGCAAGAATACAGAATAAGAACCAATAGCGAACTGCAGAGCAAAATAGGGAGAGAGGATATAGTAAGGAAAATAAAGCGACAAAGAATAAAGTGGTTGGGGCATGTATGGAGATTTGGGGAAGAAACTACAACCAAAATATTATTAGAATGGAAACCGAGTGGAAAGAGGAGAAGAGGTAGACCGAGGTCAAAGTGGCTGGAAGAAGTGGTGGAAGATTTAAGAGGAGCAGGCATTAAAAACTGGCAAGAAAAAGTAAAGGATAGAAAGTTATGGAGGGAAATAAGCCAGAGGATATAAAAAGTAGGAATAAAACAAAGAGGAATCGAATATTATTGGTGTATAAGCTTAACTTGCACACAAACTAAGTACGCGTTTTCTCCCAGATAGACGCTGCAATTTACGAAACTATAAAAGTTCAAACTGCATAGGTCGCGATTTACAGTTAGTTGTTGTTTGGTGCGAAATTATTTGGGTGACAACATGACTGTGCTGTGAAATCTTTACCTATATAATCCCCATTGTTGCGCAGTACGGATCAGGATATAGCAATATTTGTACATTTCCGTGCGTTCCCCAGGGTTTCAATCTTGGACCAGTGCTGTTTAACATTTTCGTCAACGATATATTTCCTCTTCTGACTTGTCAGGCATTAGCTTATGCTGAGGACTTAAATTTTTTTACAGTCCATTGTGAAGATGATTCCATCAAATTGCAGCATAACCTTGATGTCGTCAATGCGTGGTCGCACTCGAATGGCCTGGTCCTAAATATCGAAAAATGTAATTCGATGTTATTTACTCGCAAATCCGTTTCTCTGGACTACAATTACACCATTTGTGGGCAATTGATCAGTGGGGTTCAGTCGATCAGGGACCTGGGCGTTGTATTTGACACGTGCTTAACGTTCACGCCACATATAACATCTATGTGTGCCGCAGCGTCAAGGATGTTGGGATTTCTGATGAGAATCTCGAGGTACTTCACGGATCCCTGCCTCCTCAAGTTCCTCTACTTTGCGTTGGTAGTCAGTAGGTTGGAGTTTACCTCGGTCATATGATACCCCCTCTACACTTCACAACAACTTCCTATTGATAGAATGCAGCGAAGATTTCTAAGATTTTTGTCTTTTAAACTGACTGGAGCCTACCCGGAATGGAACATTTCTTACACACATCTGTTGCAGGTGCATCAGCTCCAATCCTTGGCCGTGCGACGCTCCATGCATAGTGCCAGATTTTTATTCAAGCTGATTAACAGTAGGATTGACTGTCCGCAGCTGCTTGGTGCTGTGCCTTTCTACGTTCCGCGATGCTCGGCTCGGCATGCAGCATTCTTCAATCTGCCAACGGCCAGGACCAATGTGCTCAAGAAGTCGCCCTTGCACCACATGGCACGGAATGCCGAACTTTTCTTTTCCGACATTTACGCTGGATACTGGAACCAATAGTGACGTCTGTTACATTTTTCTTTTTGTGTCCTTTTGTATTACATGTTCATTTCTTTTTTTTTTCTGCATTAACGTATGTGTTTATTTATATTTTGTCCTGTAATTGGAAATATTCTGTTGGGCAAATAAATGTATTATTATTATTATTATTATTATTATTATTATAAAACAAATGGTCTGTATAGAGTTGTAAAGCTAACCGGTAATAATTGCTGTTGTTTTTGATTTAAATATAAATTATCCCCCTTTCCAAAAATATCTTACGGCCGGTTTCATAATCAAGTTAAAGTGACTTTTAATTTCAAAGTTGACTTTAACCCTGGATTTTGGTTTCATAATGTCACTTTAACTTTAAAGTCAACTACAAAATCACTTTAAGCCAAAGTTAGGATTTTCTAGCTTTAGCCAACTTTAATATTTACTTTAACGACAAGTACGCTATAACCTCACATAATATAATATACTTGTGTTGTTGACGATTACCTTGTTAAATTTGGAAACAGATATACTCTGGTTGACTTTGGTATTTATTTTGAATGCTATCTAATAAAATGGACAAATATATATATTGCAAACGAGTTCTAGTTCCTCATCAGAAGATGAGGTTGATGTAGTCGTAAGACGATTTAAAATTTATAGAAATAGGGCGAACGGTTTGAATAAATTCAATGACAATGAATTTTTTGATAGATTCAGACTAACAAAAGAGACAGCCGTTTCTTTGTTAGAAAGAATCGAACATTCAATTTCACCTCCTACAATTCAGTAGGTATTATCAAGAAGTTATTGTATCATTACTAATAAATGATTTATTTTAGTGAAGAATGCATAGAGCCGCTATCAATTATTGCTAACATTAAGGTTTTATGCCACTGACAGTATGCTTATTGCAGTTGGAGATTTTATTGGCGTATCCAAGGCCTCATCTTGTGAGATAAGCAAACGGGTATACAATGCTATATGCTCATTACTGCCAAATAATATATACAGATTGTCGTAGTTAAAAGTTAATATGCATCTTCAAATACACACACATAAACATGTACCTATGTATGTATGTATACAACACCGGTGGTGTGGGGAGATAGTGGGGAGATTGAGAGCGCGCGCAGACATGGCATTCTTTCCGTAACTTTAGAGCGTGAACGTACATAAGTACATTGTATCTGAGCAGACTCGCAAATATTAAAATAAAATGCCCTTAACTGTCGAGGAAAAAATACAGATTGTGTTATGGTATGCCAAGGATAATTCGTACAAAGACGTGCAAAATTTATTTGTTGCGGCGTATGAAAATCGTCCACCTCCCTCTGTGCCAGCTATCCATAAGATTGTGAAACAATTTCGTACAGAAGGTTGTGTTAATTCACTGCATACTAAAAGACACGTTGTGCACTAAAGCCTCGGTACCCCGGTGTCCCGATATCACGCCCGATATGAACCTGTACTCCCCTACTATCGTACCCCTCCATTTCATGTTTGCATGCACTTGTGTGCGTGTTTGTGTTTCCCTATATCTACTTTTATTTCAGTCAAACGGGTTTGGTAATCAATGAACATTTTTATAACTTGTAATATGTACATAATATTCTTTCTTCTTCATACTACTCGTAAGTTATATGAAGTTGAAATTTCTATCTCGTTGGAGTACTTCAAAAGGTTGTTTGCTAAACCCACAGCATAAAACTTTATATTGAAAGTATATATAAGTAGTATAATTACAAGTCATACTCAATTTTTTGAAAATAAATTTACTTCATATAATGTTCATATACCTATGACTGTATTATTTATGAGTGCAAGTATTGAAATATATTAATATTGTAATTTATTTATTTCTGCTTTCTAGTACTTATATTTATTTAATAAAAGTAAATTGAAATAAGTGTTTTCATTGCTCTATTTTTGTACATCTGATAGTCGTATCATATAAAACAAACTTTTATAAACAACTGACAAAAAATTGAACACAGTTAATTAACTGTTCTTTTAAGGAGTTATTCCATATATATAATAAATATTTTTACTTAAGGTTCCACTGTAAAGACTGAATTTTTAATTTGTAGAGTAAAAACATTTGTACACTATATAAAGTTTTTCTTTTTCCACTTCCTGCACGAGCAACAATTCTTCCTTCTTGCTAAAATTAGCTCCCCTATTCTTCTTTTTCCCTTTTCTTTGTGGTCACACATTTTGCACAATATATTTAACAATAAACTATCACTATTAATATCGAAAACGAATTCAAGCTATAGTTAGACAATATTCACAAACATAAAAGGCGCGTGAAACTGTCAGGAAAACCAATATAACTTCATAAAATTGAAAAAGAAACTATAATACAATGCAACCAACACAGAAACATTACAATGAAATTAACTTTAGTTAAAGTGACATCCCCATATCATTACGAAACGCTTTTACTTTAAGTTCACCTTGAAGTCAGCTTTAACTCAAAGTAGACTTTAGTTAAAGGGACTTTGGCCCTTTGGCACATGTATTATGAAACCGGGCGTTATAATGAATATTTACAGAAAAAGAAATAAGAAAAGTAAAAAAGCGAAGAATGTCACATTCTTTTCATCAATTTCGAAAAATTATAGGTTAGCCAAAACTTCTAAAATATTGTACCTACACAAAAAAGGCACAAGGGACAAATCGTCCGTTAAAATATGTACATTGATCAAAAAGCTAAAATTAATGCATAAAACTGCTCAGAAGCGTTGTGATGTGAAACATTTACTGATATGCATTGTTATATTGAGAGGTGGATTGAAATATATTTGATTTCTTTACTCTTTCCTATTTTAAGTTCCAATCTGAATATCATATACTTACAACAACAATAAAATAATTACAAAAATACGTGTTAAATTTTATAAACAAAAGTAATTGCAATTGTAATTAGGCAGGTAATTGTTAATTATATTTTATATGTAATTGTAATTATGAAAAAAATCCTTTCTTAATTTCTTGCTCTTTGTAATTGTCCAGCTCTGCACGTCATCAAGAGATTAGACGTCGTAAAACTTGCTTTTGTATTACTTTCTTATACGTAGTATAAGGAAGTATTGTGATGACGAAAATTTTCGACCTTGAGATTTTTGCAGATGTCCACGTTTTGAAGTCCGATACCGAAAAGTCGCTTTTAGAAAATCTCTCTCTCTCTCTCTCTCTCTCTCTCTCTCTCTCTCTCTCTCTCTCTCTCTCTCTCTCTCTCTCTCTCTGTGTGTGTGTGTGTGTGTGACCACGATAGCAGTCAAACCGTTGTAGATATCAACTCCAAATTTTGTATTTACGTGTATGATCTCCCTCTTGAGATCTGAATAGTTTTTCAGTAAAATCGACAGACAGTGAAAAGAACGAATTTTGCTAATATTTCGTCAACTACTAAGTTTAAACAAATTTATAAAGAATTCATACTTTTACTATTAAAATTGAAAACAATTTTATTTAAAAAGTTTTTCGAAATTTTTACCGGAAGTAGGTCTTTTACTCATATTGAAAATCAGTTTTTTGCGAATATTTCGCAAGTTATGCTTTTTAGATAGGTACGTTACGGGTATAAAAGAATTTAAAACATAATTTTCAATATCTTTCGTCTAAAAAAATTTTTACAATTTAGACCGGAAGTGCCACTTTTACTCTTATCGAATAGCGATTTTTTGTAAATACAGATAGAACCACCGGCCATCTGCCTATAGGGAATTGTATGCAGTACACATTTATATACGCCTACGTATATATCTACGTACCGGCAATAATAATTTGTGGCGTAAAAAGAAATAAATACACATCCGTCGATAAAGCATATTTAATCTTTAAATATGACACAGATATTGCCATTTCATTTCGTAGATATTTGTAAGAATCAATCATCGGCATAATGTTTCGTGTTGTAGAAATATTAGTAGTAGATTTGTAATGAAAACGAAGGTTTGAGATTCCAAAGAAGTAGTAACTAGTGATTCTGAATGTACCTAGTTAAATAAAATTAAATTGCAAATTACTAAACCAAGAGAAAATAAGAAAAATAATTCTAAAAAGGAAGCAACATGGAGAAATTAAAAAACGTTCAAAAAGTAATAATTGATGTCAAACAAAAAAAATTCTAGAGAAAATAAAATAGAATTCTAGAGGCTAATAAATATCTCTTTCAAACAAGCCTCCATTGTTTGCCTCACAGTAGCCCAGTCTGTTGTAAAATTCTCTACGTACATTAGAGAGAGTTACAGGTGAAATACTATTACAGAGTTGTGTAATTCGCATTCGTAAATCATCTAATGTGCGGGGTCTTTCATTCTGGTGTACATAAATGGTTTCATTCAAATATCTCCAAAGGAAAAAATCACATGGCGTTAAGTCAGGGGATCTAGGCGGCCAAGAAATATTACCTCTAGTGCTAATGGTATGTGGAAAATGCAATGAAAGACATTCTTGTACTATTCTGGCATTATGAGCTGGGCAGCCATCTTGCTGAAACCAAATATCATTAAAGTTTACAGCAAGGTCACGCACTGCAGGAACAATATGATTTTGCAGTAATTGTAAATATGACTGCGCATTTAATGTTCCGTTTAGGAAAAATGGCCCTATGATGTGATCCCCTAAGATTCCTGCCCAGACATTTAGTTTCTGTGGATATTGAGTGTTGACATCCCTGCTCAAATGTTTGTTTTTCTGAGACCAGTAGCGAACGGCAGATGGATTATGGCGTTTGTGAAGGGAAAATGTTGATTCGTCAGTGAACAAAATATTTCGTGTAAAATTATCATCATTATCACATTTTTCTCTAATAGCCTCACAAAATTCGAGACGTCTAAACTGGTCATCTGGGAATATTTCTTGATTTTTTCTAACCTTATAACACTTATATTTCTTTTTGTGTAATGTACGCCTAACTGTGGTTTTTGAAATACCTAATTGTTCAGAAATTTGGCGGCTAGAGCAGGGCTCACTTGATTCTACAAAGGCGCATACACTGACTTCCTTCTCTATTCTTTCCTCCGAAATAGGATGGAAATTACTTGATAGCATTTCGAACATCCATTAATGCAGCCCGACTTTTCAAAACGATGTATGATATCTAGTATCGTCCGACGGCAGGGAACTGGACGATCAGGAAACGAAAAAACAAAACGACCAATCACTTCTTGCGTACCTCCTTGAGATGAGTAATACCATTTAATAATATTTATTTTTTCTTCTTTACTATAAACTAACGGCATAGTAAATACGTAAATGAATATCGGTAAAAAAACAGAAAAAAATACTGAGCTCTAAATAATTCTAAACCCTAAAGATGCAGACAGCAAGAATTTGCGTATTTTTGCAAGTTCGACCAACTGTGAGTATACTCCACCGCAGTCAAGACACGACTGACGCGGTTGACTGACTGTCGATCCCTAGCGTCGGCATAGACAACGCTTCTGATAAACGGTAGGACTAGATACATAGGTATATGTACATATAAATGTGTACTGCATACAATTCCCTATAGGCAGATGGCCGGTGGTTCTATCGGTATATTGTAAATTATGCATTCTATATATATTTATCAAGAGTACAAAAGTATTTAGTGCTAGATTTGCAATATTTTTTGAATAAATGAATATCTTGCCAAGTATGTATTCTATAGCGATTTATTAAGAGAATAGAAGTACTTAGAATAGGATTTTGAATAATTTTTATGTAAAAAATTCAAAAGTTGTATAGTTTGAAACGCTCATACGTACACCTCTTTTTTTAATAGTGAGTACTAACAAGTTATTTTGAAAATTAAAGTTGGAAAAGAACAGATTTCAATAAGGAAAACTTTGAATCAGGTTTATTTCGCTTGCAATTTTGTTTCATTTAAATACTAATACAATTTGATTGCAGATTTTCAGAAAAAATAAAATTAAATGTTAAAAAGCTAATGGTAAAAAGTAATTGTTTTCAAAATTTTTTCATATTACTTTTATGTCAATACGATTTCAAAGTTAATGCATGGTGAGCAATATAAGCAATTTTTGCCTTAATATCACTTTCGCATCTTGTATACACCGAATGGGGTCGGCCCAGACCGCCATATACTTTACATTAAGTTCAACAATTAATGATAGACAATAAATATATGTATGGATTAAAAGAAATTTTAAACTTGCCTTCCCCAATATTTTCTTATTCCTTGAAACCTCATCTTTAGGCATAGAAATATATTTAATGTGAATAGCGTTAAGTACATTTTCGAAATTGGTCGTACTACCACCAGCCATTTTTTTGTTATAACTTCACACTGCTTCAAATACAACACGAGCACAGTACTGCATCAAATTGGATATAATTATACAATCGAAGGAAAAGTCTCATGTAATTTATATATGCTTAAGCATGCAAATTTACTCCCAACTGCGAACTATCTTATCGTAACGTTAATTGAAAACATTTTCTATATTCTGCTTGTATACATATGTATGTATGATTAAGAATCGAATATTCTAGTGCTTCCCCCGATATGTATTGTCAATAAGGTTATCTGAGAAAAGATCAAAATTTCGAGAAATCTAAAATAAGAACAAACAGGATTATCACTGATAAATCTAATGCGACAATATTATCTATTATATGTAAGTACATGGTTTTGAATTAATTTCAACACAGATAGGTACTCATTACAGTAGATAGCAAAGCAAAACAAGTGGTAACGGAATTGAAATACAGTAGGCGATCTTTTCCGGCAGGTTCGGGATCACGGCCATTCCGGTAAATCGATTTTTCCGGATAATGGAATGTACAAATTACAAAAGAAAGAAACCCATGTGTGGTAAATTCTGGACCTTTATAGACGATAATATTGAGGGAGTTGTGTGGTACATATGAAGGAAAACACAGAATACAAAATCGAGTTTAAACACTGAATATTTATTTTACATGCTGTACATATTGCTGTGATACCTACTTTTATGTTTGATATAAATGATGTAATACCCTCACATTTAATTTGTTCGTAACAGCATAAAATATTAAATTTTATTCGTGAATTCGTACAGCGATTTACTTCTTGCTTTATGGTGTTTCTCTTATTTAGTCTATTATGGGATAAGGTGAGGAAATTAAACACAATATCTATGTTTCATGCTAACATCAGATATATTTTAAATTATTATGACTAACAACATTAACTATTTTATAACATTTTGTTCTTAATTAAAATTGTTTATATTCCTTTTGAATTGTAAAATGTGTGAAATAGATATAGTTTAGTAAAGTAGTGACGGCATCGTGTTAATAATTTTCATAAAATTATTTTTAAAAACAAAAAGAATACATTGAACATCCATTTAGTTCACCATGTATTCTTTTTGTTTTTAAAAATAATTTTATAAAAATTAGTAGCACGATGCCGTCACTATTTTACTAAAGCAAACATTCGCACATACTACTTCAGTAATCTAGAGTCTTGCTACTTAAATGTTCTGAAATTGGTTCACACTAACTGCTAGCAGCAAATATTTGCACATAGTACTTCTAGCCATTTAGTATTTACCCATCAAAAACATCCTCGCATGTTCGTGTTAAGCTGTTTGAATTTTTTTATGTGATAATGCAATATTTAATAATGCTCAACAATCCACTTAAGGCAAACATTTGCACGTAGTACCTTTGTAGTCTGTCTAACACAATTAAATATATTTATAATTGGTAATGAATAAACGAAATGTTTAAAATCAAGTGAAAATTAATTTTTCATAAAATAAATTGAAATAACTTCGTATTATAACTCATGTGAATTTACATAACTCACTTCATTTGATCGTACAGTTGATCAAATTCCATTTTGTTAATATTATCTATGGTAGAAAGCGATACTAATTCTCGCCCAAGTATATCGCCTACAAGCGAGAGAATCGGTCTCGCGTTAAACAGAAACATTATTGCTTGCGTATTTACTCATGTATAAGAGCGAGATAGAATAAAAGGAGTTAACGTAGTAATAAAATATTTTTACACATAATAAAACGCCATCAAATGTCATTTCTCCACCTGAACTAATAACAGGTAAATAATGAGCATATTATTGACATAGGTGAATAATGACAAGAAATAAAGCGCATGCCGCAACCATGCAATCATAGTAATATGTCAACCGTCAAAATTCATTGTAGTTTTACCCGTTTGGCCAGTTTCACATTCGTATATCCGCATATCATCGTCGATTTATACCATAAATCATACCTAAATGCTCTACCTCTAAGGTAAAATAAGTAACTGTATTTTAGGTTAACAATAGCAAAATATGTATGATAGTATAATATGGAAACAATATAACACGTAACTATTACAGATGTAAAGAATTATTTAATTTATTTATAAAAATTGATAGTGCAATTATGGCATGTCAAATATATTTATGGTTCAATTCTATTTGAAAAACCAGGATTGTGCAGATCTGTAGGCACATTAATTGAGTTAATTCCATAAGTATTTACGATATCTTCAGTCGAAATAGATCCTGATTGTACTGCTGATGTTGATGGAATTTGATTCATATCGAAAATTCCTGTATTTATTGTAGGTGTAGTTGCGTAAGTAGATGTAGGTAGACCTAGTAACATACATGCTATTCTTTTTTAATTTACTAGGGAATCTTCTATATAGACTTCAGCTACACTAGAAGATTTCCAACCACCATGTTGTTTTAACTGAAGGATATTACCACAATTGACAGCTAAAAGTGTAGCCGAGGTTCTACGGAAACTATGACCAGTATATAACTGTGGATTTTGTAAATTTAAGTAAACGGCAATTTTTTTTTGGAATTTGTCCTATTGTGTTATGTCCAAGAGATACACCATTTTTGCTATTGCGGATGTGAATAATAATTAAATCATCTTTCATGATGACATCAGAAATTAATAAATTACACAGCTCATCACTTCGGCATGCACTAGCAACACCAATTACAAGAGCAGTCTACAGGGTTATAAATTGTCACTAATTTCAAAGTATTAATATATAAACATACTTACTACCTTAGTTGCAATGTAACGTGCGTCGGGTGCCTCAGTAAGGAATTTTATAATTTCCTCTTGAGTAAATACTAATAATTTTTTTGGCTTATAATTTTCATTTTTTCTATTTAAAAAGGCAATTCGCGCATTTCGGGTGGTGTACATCTAAACCCTTCAGACATTATAAATGGAATGAAAAATAATCTAATAAATACTTGGCTTTTAGTTTCAGCATTAATGTCAGAACTTATATGTCAACATCAGTAGATGTCAATTTACCAGTACTGGGACGGCAGGTTTTGTTCCAAATAAAAATTTAGTTTTTAGGAGTCGACAATTCACCGACCCAAGGAGTACCCTAAAAGAGAACGTAAACGTTAATGTAGAATGTAACGTAAAACGTCAACATGAACATAAAACGCAATAATTTTAGTAATATAATGTCTAAGTCAAAAATATAACTGTGTGCTAATAAAAAAATTTCAATTAACATTAATTATTCAGGTCAATTGTTTACTATATTTAATTTTTTCTTTCGATAAAAAATATTCAACAGAAAATAAGTTAATTACATTATTATTTTAAATATAAGTAAATTGGTATGGATTCTGACAAAACTTACACGAAGAAAATTAAATCACTTAATAATGATCCAGTGAAGAACATAAATTCATATAACTCTTTAGCTAAAGTACCAATAAATAAAATTCTATTTATTACAAACCTATCAAAATTCGAGAACATTCTAACAAATTCATTTAACAATATAGTATTTGTAAAAAAATAAGAAATATAAAATAAATATAAACTATATAGATAAAATAAATATTTTGTTTAATTATATAATTAGTTATCAAATGATGAAAAAAGAGAAATTCTTTCCAATAAAAGTTATTGTTGAAAAAAATTATAATTTTATTCCATATAATGATAAACACTGCATGCAACGCTTATTGTTATGATTTCTTTATAATAATAAAATTTCAATAAACTTATAATTATTTATTTAATTAATACGAATCACATTTCTATTTCATTTCGGTAATGGAGGTGATAGAGATGCCGGTGACGGAGGTGGGTCATCAAAATCACGAATTACTCTACCAAAAAAATTAACAGTGTGTATTGTATTGCGTGGGTTATAATGAAATACAAGATGTTAGTTTTACTAAGACAATTGTTACGCTCGGTTCGCCTTAGGATTGTCCTGGCAGAAAGGGAGGCACATAGGGCGCTAACGGTAACTAGAATAATGTCATCCGGTCGAAAATTAGAGATGTGTCCGTTTGTCGGAGTTTCACACCTGTATCTTCGTCCAACTAAATTTATGAAAGTTACGGAAATTTATTGTGTGTCACCTTCAACCTGCCTTACCTTACTTCCCTAGTGTGCGTTGGAAAAGATGGGGTGGAGCCTGTGCCTCTAACTCTCGGTTTTAGGGGATGGGTCACTCAGATTACTGAAGGTGGATGACTCTGAGGCGCCAGCTGTCATTCTATTTCAGACCCACTCCAATAAGTTTCTTATTCCGACAGCGAAAATAACTCAGGTATGCTAGGTATAGTAATACATTCATACACGATATAAACAACAATAACAAGTTTATTAAGTAAGATTGGAATTATAGAATGCCAAGATGCACCAAGAAAATTATAATAATTCCACAAATGAGTGGATCACCCTACATATAATACATATTAAATTAAAAAAAAATAACAACTATCTAAATTTAAAACATCTATACCACGCCAATTGAGCATAAATGCGCTTAACAATTAAATTAAATTAAATTTGAAAATATTCAACTGTCTAAAATTTAAAGAAGCTATAAAACGCCAAAAGATGCAACAAATAATTAATTAGCTATAACACTTCTGAGTTCAAAAATCTATTTAAAATTTCAAAAAAGGCTACTGACCTAACGGAAATTAACTAGCAATTAAATTGGATGGCAACTCAAAACGTTAATGAAAATGAATTTACAGGTCAAAGCGCAACGTATTCTAATGAACTTAATTAAAGCAAAACAGATAAATAAGTTCCCAAATAAGAATAATTAGATATACATAACTTGACAGAGCATTTGATCACCACGGGGCATCGGTTTTCAATAAGGCATCCACAATGGAATTATATTAATTCCGGGACCAAAATGATGTAGATTTGCCCACAAAGGCGGCGGATAGTTCATAACAATTCCAATAAATAGTTAAACGCCACGTGCTTAGTGGAAGATAGGCTAGCGTAATGGCGGCGTTACTTCCGGAAATCCAACACGTGTTCGCACATACATGCAATCGACAGTACGGTATAAAATAAAAAGCTAAAAGGGAAAAATATACGAAACAAGGCATTAGTCAGGAGAAAGAGAAATTAAGAAACTTAGAAGCTTACCGATCCAGTGATCTACTTCAAATAATAAGAAAATCCAGCACCATTGCAGCAGAAAACTAATTAACTATCAAACATTTTATTTATCACTGTTTAATCATCCACGATTTAACGTGTGAATTGTACGATAAATAGACAAAACAGTCCATTAATTACAGTGAACACTGATTGAAGTAAATGGATCGCTTTTTTAAATCAACTAAACGGTTCGATCGATATTGGAAGAATGAAATGCTAAGAATACGAGGCCGGGATACAAGGTGTCAAGGCGACATCTAGCAAGTTGAAGGTGAATTGTTACATAAAAAATTTAAAAGGTAAGGGACAGATTAATAAGTACAAAACAAAGCAATAATTAATTAGAAATAGTCGCAGATAATTATGCATCTACGTAAGGAATATAACAACACTAAACGGAAGGAAAATCTTAATTGCTACCTATAGCATAATCAGTCGCACACACACGAGATGGCGCTACCGCTGCGAATTGAAGGAAAAATAATTTATATTTAATTAAAAATGAAGGAAACCACTTAATTACACGCGGTAATTAAATATAAATGAATTAGATGAAAATTCCACATCCCGCAGAAAATAATTATACGTAATTCCAACAGTAAAACAAAATATTATTTCTAGACGTGACCTAATACGCATGGAAGACTTCAAGACAAATATACAGCGACACTCGCCGGAATTTTACCAAAATTATAAAGTCTAATATAAGGTATAGGATTTAAAAAAAGGGTGTAACAATTGTTGTTCCTTTCTTTAATTGTTATAACAAACACATGGCTTACTGAGGACCGATCTTCTACTGCTCCTCTTTTATATCGCATCCTATCGCATATGTTGCTAACTTAACTATTTGTACAATATCATTTACATATACCTATATAACGTATAAAATAATGTAGATTAATTCATAACAAAAAATGTTTACCAAACAATTACTTTTTATATTGAAATACGTAGATGTAAATAATATACTCTTAAAATAATACTACTTTAAATTCGAATCTATTTTATTTAATCAATTATTATTTTTTAGTTAAATAATATATAATTTTTTCTTACTTAGCTGCATCACAAAATATTCGTTTGTCTATAGCTGTTCCGAATCTCAGAACCAACCTTCATTCATGTGTCGTCCAGCGTACATAAAAAGTCTCACATGGTCATTTTCTGCTTCTTCGACTAATATTTCTCTTTTATAGAGAAAAAATCATACCTTCTGCTTCCTCTTCCATTGAATGCAATTAGTATCCAGTATAGCAGGTGGTCCTGTTTTAGCTAATATTTTTAATAAAATTGTTGATGTGATAGATAACAAAATAAGAGGAAAAGCTCTGACATTAGAAATACCTAACCAGCCACCAATTCCTTTAAAAAAAGTATTGTCTCAAAAAGATAAAGATACAATAGAAAAAATATTAGAGCCCTTATGAATATGAATAACAAAGCGGATACAGATTGCGATGACGATATTCCATTATTATGTTTTGATAAACCAAAACAAGTTGAGAATATTAATCCAATAGAAGAAATTAAAAAAATTGTTAAATATACAAGATCCTCGATTATTTGAAACAAAATCATAAATTCCTTCTAACATAACAAATGTATAAAAATAATCAGCACCACCACCCACAATTTACATCATGAAATTTTTGAAATTTATAATTATTATGAGTTACTCTATAACTTTTTGGAATTATAAATTTTTCTGGTAATGAATTGCCAAATGAATCAAAGAAATTCACTGATTTATTAATATCATATAGTACATAGCAACCCAATGTGTACCATTATTCCAATCTAAATTAAAAATATTATATTTACTTAAATTATCTATTCCGTATGTTAACAATTTATCTGAACTTATGTTTATTTCCTCATTGTAGTTAATTTAAAAATATTTTCCAAATCAATATTTGATAATGCTATCTTATTATCATTCTTACATTTGTCAATTAAATAATTCAAAAGAATATTATGTAAATCTTTGACGTTTGTATTCTTCATTTATAATACTTTCAATAATTGCTGAATATAATTATCACGGATAACATCTGTTTTCTTAGAATCATCTGCTCCAGCATTTTTATATTCTTTATAAATAACATTTGTACTTCTAATATTATTTTTATATTCCATCTTCAGTATTTCTACCAACAGCTTTCAATCTATCTTTATATTCTCTGAATGATTTGTAATCACATAATTTCGTTGGATAACAAATACAGTTTTTATTAATTGTGTAGAATCCAGTTTTACTATAATTATTCAAACAGTCATTAATTGTTTTTTCATCTATATTAATATAATTTTCCCAGTCACTTATTATACTGTAACGTTTTCGGGTTCCAATAAACAACTCGTGCAATTATTTATTTAAAACAGTCTGTATATTTATATACTTAAAATTATTTAACAATATAAAAATATAAAACTAACGTAACACACTTAAACTACTACAATTTAATTATCACAGGTATTTATTTATTTCCATTACTAATATCTCTGTCCGTATTTATGTAACAGTTCTATTTATATAAGACGGCACTACTAATTTATTTGGCTACCACTATTTATTTCTTCGCACTCGATCCCGCAATGAATCCCGTAATGAATCCAGCCGCCTTATATACGTATGTGAAAACATCTCGAAGCATTCTCGTAAACTCCATCTCCCTCTCGAATGTCTGTAGAATATTCCTAGACATTCTGTCTCCGCTGGACTATGCCGTACAGTGTGGAGATTGATTTATGGTGGCGTGTAAATAACAGCGTTTTTATACGTCGGGCCGAGATGATTTATGGTCTCTTTTTGTGCGTGTGACAATTTCGTTTTTATCGCACCGAGAGGTCTGCTTCTTTTATTTAATGTAATCACATTTCGTTACTTTGCCTCCTTCTTAAAAACTGCGTTTCGTCCCGAAACACACTATTCCATGTTCTTCTCGCTGGCGGATGACGAAATCCACACTGGGACCCACGGGTGCACCCAGCCGTCTTGTGAAAATGGCAATCCACCGCCCCAGGCTGCACAACGGGCTGATTGGGCCGACAGCCGCACACGACCATTTCCATACCAGTATACCGAAACACTGCCTCCAGCATGTTTCTTACTGTTCTCCATTCCAAACGGTCTAATCCGCAGTCCAGTTTCGGTATTGCCAGCCTCCCCACATTTTGCTCGAGCGCACGTCCTCGTAAATCGACAAAGGATTCCCACAAGCTGGCTCCCTAGGTTTTCCAGCAATTTGTCGCACATCCGCCACTTCACCGCTGTCACGTCCATGGTATGGGGCAATTGGTTGAAACACACCATCTCTGGCTCACTATGGGGTGTTAGTCTCATGCAATAAACGACGTCATCTATTTGCTCTAGTATTTCGTATAGTCCCTCCCAGTATTGTTGGAGCTTTGGGGACAGGCCTCGGCGACGTTGAGGACCATATACCACCAAACAAGGTTTCCTTCTCGGTAACCACCTCTCTCGGCTTGCACGTGGTAACGATTCTTCGTCCTGTCGCTGGCATCCTGAGTGTGATGGCGTACTCGCTAGTGGGCATCCTCCAACCTTCGTCTGGATCCGCTGACGCAGTCTTCTCCATTTGGGTTCTCCACAACACACTTGAGTAGATCATCTTCTACCTTCAGGGAGTCCCATTGAGCCCAGTAGGATTTCAGCCCCTATGAGCGAGGAGCCACTTCTTGACAAGCCGGTCCGCGACCAGTACCTTTCCAACCCATCAATGAACCAAGGTCTTCATCAGCTTCTTGACCGATCCGCAAATTGTCAGGATGCCACTGATCGTCAACCACGGCAGTTCTGAATGTGTTGGCCGATTTTTCTTTTAGTCGGTTACCATGCCTGCAGTCTTCTGGACGTTGTCTGCTTGCAACAGCATCAGCGTTTTGGTGTTGCACAGATGCAATTTGCGTTATTGGTTTTGAGGCTCCACGATACTGGGTCGACGATTGCCTCTTCTCATCGACCCGATTCATTTTTCGCTGCTCCGCTATGGTTTTCTTGGGCTTCTTCGCGCATTTACTATGCGCATGGCCCATTTCCATCTCCATTTCCATTTCCAATTCCAGCATCGGAGCGTTCTTCTCTTAGGTTGCACCTGATTCACCAGTCGTCCGACTACCTGTTCCAGGTGTGCATGCCCATACTTCATCTCAAGACGCTTGATTAATTGAGGATAGTCTTGACACTCTTCTGGAAGTAAGGTCTGCAGAACGTCACTGGCTTCTCCTCTTAATAACACAATCAGGGCAGTAGCTTCCTTCGGGGACATCCACCCATTTGCTCTTGCAGCGGTTTCGAATTGTTTCAGGTACGTCATCCATGACGTCTTTCCATCGAAGGTGGCAGGTTTTACCTTTGCCTTCGCTGTTCGGGCAATCTCCAGGCTTCCGCTTGAGATATCATGGAGACCGCAGTTGTTCATCGCTGGCAACTGAAGCTGAACCCCAAACTCGTCCCCCATTCCGAACACGCGCTCCTCAACTTCCTGTTCTACGGCTTCGATGGCCTCAGAAAATTCCTGCCTCCCATGATGAATTCTTTTGAATGTCCTCCTTAAAAGTAGTCTCGAGTTGTTTTGAATTACTTGCAATTCTTAAAGCTTTTGAATTATTTGCAATTTCATCATTTAGAGTTTTGAAATGTCTTACAATATCTTTTAGAGTCTTCATATCAGTCTCGAATTGTTTCGCAACTGCATCTCTTAGAGTCTTCATATCAGTCTCGAATTGTTCTGCAACTACATCTCTTATAGTCTTGAATTGTTTTGCAATTTCATCTTTTAGAGTCTCCATCACATCTTTTAGGATTATTAAGCTTGGATCAGCCTGTATTTGAAACAAATATTTCTCGGGATCCTTACCTTCATTTATTAAAAGGTCACGAAGCCGGTCCTGGAGAATTGTTTTTTTTCCAGACGCATCTGCGTCCCTTTCTTCCAGTTCTGCCCTTAACTCGGAGACCTTTAATTCTTCCAAACGTTTTGTAGCCATTTATTTATTTATTTATTTGCACTTATGTTTATCCCACACTGACACCAATTGTAACGTTTTCGGGTTCCAATAAACAACTCGTGCAATTATTTATTTAAAACAGTCTGTATATTTATATACTTAAAATTATTTAACAATATAAAAATATAAAACTAACGTAACACACTTAAACTACTACAATTTAATTATCACAGGTATTTATTTATTTCCATTACTAATATCTCTGTCCGTATTTATGTAACAGTTCTATTTATATAAGACGGCACTACTATATTTATTTGGCTACCACTATTTATTTCTTCGCACTCGATCCCGCAATGAATCCCGTAATGAATCCAGCCGCCTTATATACGTATGTGAAAACATCTCGAAGCATTCTCGTAAACTCCATCTCCCTCTCGAATGTCTGTAGAATATTCCTAGACATTCTGTCTCCGCTGGACTATGCCGTACAGTGTGGAGATTGATTTATGGTGGCGTGTAAATAACAGCGTTTTTATACGTCGGGCCGAGATGATTTATGGTCTCTTTTTGTGCGTGTGACAATTTCGTTTTTATCGCGCCGAGAGGTCTGCTTCTTTTATTTAATGTAATCACATTTCGTTACAATACTTTTATGAATAATTATTTCACTATAACTTGATTTCATTCCATCTGGTATAAATGTGCCAGTTTGTTGAATATATATTACATGCTCCTGCGTATGTCTTCCTTCTGTAAATATTTTTTCTGCTAAATTTGTTATACCAATTTTCTTATGTGCATCATGAAATATATCAAGACTGTGTGTTCTCAATTCATTTGGAATACTATCTTTTTCATATCTATATATATTAAAATAAATAAAAGTTTCTTTACATAATTCTTTAATTACTTGAATATCTTTTTCGAATTCATTACCAATAGGTAAAAAATAATTTATTTCTGAAATTGATTTTCTTTCCATACCAAATATTATTTCTTGAGCAATTGTTGATTTACCAGATCCAGATTGGCCTATAATTAGTATTCGTTTTGTTTGTGATAATAATTCACCACCCATTTTCTTTCGATTAATGATTTCAATCCAAAATTTATATTATCGTTATTATTAAATAACTTTTTCTTTGGTCGACCACTATTAGTCATAATTGGTATTAATTAGTATTTATTAATAATTAAATTAAATGTATAAAAATATATTATAATAAATATGAGTAATGTTAGTGTTAAGTATTATACACATTTATCAAAGTCAAGTAATTCAAATATATTAATAAATAAATCAATAGCAAAGTTATCAAAAAATATAATAAATACAAAAGATTAATGGACTGCGATAAATGATGCCAAAAATTATTATAAAATAAATTTAGGACCAAATATTTAAATAGATTGTCTAAAGAAAATTTGTGAAAGAGAAAAAAATATCACAAAAGACTTTAGATTCTGCACTAATATTAATTAAACAAGATTCAAAAATAAAATCCTTACAAAATTCGGATACATGTGCAAGTACTCATGCGAATGAAAATTCAAATGGAGTTGGCTCGCATTCGTCCGCATTTGTCCGCAAAAAAAATGCAAAGAGATCAAAAGACAATCCAAGCACATCAAATGATCAAAATTTTGATGAGAATTTTAATAAATCTGTAAAATCTTTATCTAGTAAATAATGTCATTGATTGATATTACGGATAAAAATCAATTGCGAGTTATACAAAATAAAATTAAAGCTGATTATATTGAACTTAATAAATTATCTGTTGGTTCAAAATCAAAAGCACCAGAACAACTATATACTGAAATCAGAATTTTAAAAGAATTAGGAATTGCTGCAGTTGACATAATTAAGAAAATGTATGAAGAAATTGAATATAAAGATAATAGAATTAATGTGCTAGAAAAAGAATTAAAAGATGTCAATAATTATGAAGAAGATAAAACTAATATATTATTAAATAAACAACCTATCATTAGATATGTTGACAGAGAAAGAGCAACAAATTTTTGTCAAATACTCTTTCAATTACCAATAAATGATGACAAATGAATTATTGAATGATGCAGATTTAAAAATTAATCAATTTGTATATGGAAAATAAAAAAATTAAATGGTTATTTGAACAGGCTTACTAATTTTTGTAATCTTAGAAATATTAGATATGATTATTGAATATTTAATTTTTAATATTTTGAAACTATCATTTCTTATTTTAGTTTTGATATACTACTTGTAAATTTAAATACCCAATCTAATTCTGTAATATTTTAATTATTTTACATATCCTTCTAGTTCTTCTCTAATCTCTTGTTTCTTTTCTGGTTTTGCTACCGATACTTTTAAATGTCCTTTATAATAATTTTGTAATACTGTTTTATAACCTCTTAATTCTTTTATTATTGGTTTAAACTTATTATATTTATATGATTTTAATTCTTCAAGCAATATTTTATTTTCATCTACTGTTATAATGTCATCATCTAAAATTCTTTTCAAAATGCCCATTTATTTTTTGTTATATATGAACCATTAGTATTGTTTAGAAAATCATCATAATGTTGTTGAATAATAAGATTTTTATTTGTCAGAAATCCTTTATTATTTGAGAATGGATATGTTTTTCCATTTGCTGTCATTTCATGATTTGTTGTATATACATCAGGATCTGGGTTAAATGATTCTGTTTTCTCATTATAAAACACAATAAAGATTACAAGCATATGGAGAAGATAAATTAATGTTTATTACTAATGTTGTCTTATTTGATAATACTTGTTCCATTAATGTTGAATATATTGTTTCTGGCAAAGTATGTAATTTTTTATTTAGACTGGAATTTCCTCAATGTTTTTATAATCATCTTCATTATCCTCTATATCATCTTCTCTTCTTCTAATGAATGAATTAATTAAGAAAAATGCATGAATTGTATTTAGCATGAAAAGATTGGCAGGCATTTGTGGTTTTTTCGGTCCAAGACATGGGCGTAGCCAGGATTTATAACAGGGGGGGGGGGCAAACCATGGTCCATGGTCGTTCAAAATGTAAAATTTTAGGATAAAAAGAAAAGGCAAATGAAAACAAAACTTTGAGGTTTTAATTATACTTAAATTAAATTAATAACATTTTTCTTGGGTTGAAACTAAATTTATCCAAAACTTTCTTCACTATGCAGTCCTGATTTTCCTTAAAAAATTGTCGATGCACACTCATCAAACACAACCCAGTGAGTCTGTCATCACCCATTGTACTCCTGAGCCAGGTTTTTACCCTTCGTAGGGTACTGAACGATCTTTCCACGGTAGCAGTAGTGGATGGGAAAGCACTTAATATTAGCAGTGCGTGCCTTGTTGCAGGGAAAAAAACATTAGCTTCCTCCAAAAGTGCAGCCACTTCAATGTCCTTTAATTTGTCTTCTGCTAAATTCTTCTTCTTCCACATATTGTACCACAAATCTAATTCTGCAGAGACATCACCCAACTTATAAAATTCCATGAAAGATTCTGCATTATTTTTGAAATCTTTTGAAGCCATTTTGAGCATGCTTGAAGGATGAAGATGAGTTAAAGCAAAAGCAGGTGTATTTTCGTTGGAAAATCTAGCACCCAAAGACGAAGTTAAAGAATCAAGATAGGGGATGATTATTGACCGCTTCCAGTATACAACTGCAGACTCAGATGGTGGATTACTTCTGTGTACTTGCTTTTGAGTGACTCGTGGTACTGACAACTCAACCCCTACTTTCTCTGCGATATCAAGTGATTTTTTATATAATTCATAAGAAACATTTTCGACATCTTGTCGATCTTCTTTGATTACATCTAGAATATCATCAATATTTTCTTCACCATAACCAAATCCATACTTTTACCTTGTAAAACGTTTACAAGGGGTTCCAAAATTGCAGAGTATCTTGCAATTATGTTTAAGCCTAAGATGAAAATTGGTTTAGTAACTGCACAGTGCAATTGGTAGGCACATTTTCTTGTTGCATAGTTTCCTTCGACAGATAGATGTTCTAGTGCTTTAACAATGTCAGTGAAGCTCTCTGAAAATTTTTTTATGCTCTTGTATTTTTCCGACCATCTGGTCTCACAGAGCCTTGAAAGATTTGGAACCGATTTCCTACGGGCTTGCGATTCACGAAAGAAGGTTATTGTGTCTTTAACCGTTGCAATTGTGTTTCTTATTTCTGGTAGCTTGCTAGTATCATTGACCACAAGATTTAGTCTGTGGCTGGAGCAATGGAAAAATAAAGACTTAGCGTACTTTTTTTTAAGAATGACCTGTACACCACCTTCTTTGCCGGCCATCGTAGAACACCCGTCAAATCCAAATCCCACACAATTATCGGCGGAAAAATTATTATCTTCTAAAAAACTTTGAATTGCGCTAGCGATTGTAGAAGCATCTTGACATTTTAACTCAATGTAGCCTACAAATTCCTCCCTGATTATTTTTTGGCTTTCATCATAGAACCTTAATCCAATAGAAAGCTGCTCTTTTCCAGCGATATCTGCTGTTTCATCAGCCATTACAGCATAAGCTTTTGCCCGTTTACAGTCTTCGATTATTTTTTCTTTGATAACTTCACCGCATAATTGTATGATCTCATTTTGAATTGTTGGTGAGGTATAGACTGCGTTTTTTTGACATTTATCCAAGTGGCTCTTTAGCTTCTCATCACCAGAGTCAATCCTCAAATTTAAAAGGTCAAAGAAAACTCCCTCATTTCCTACTTTTCCTCTAAGCGGCAAATCATGAATTCCACAAAATATTATGCATGAAATAATTGCTGACAATATTTGTTTATTTTCTTCAATCGTCTTATGGTGCCCTATTTGCAACTGGACATCAACAGGAGCATTTTCAAGAAATGCTTTTGCAGCAGCTGTTGAAGATTTGTGGTAATGGGTGCCAACGTGCTTTCTACAATCTTCATGTATATCCTTAAACTACATGTAAGGCCTTACAATAAATGACCCCAAAACTCCTTTAACTGTAGCAATTCTTGGCGGAAATAAAACACAATACAAACATAGAGCACCTTTCAAACGACTTGAGTACACCAGCCATGGAGTATATTGATCTAACCAGCGATGGCGATGGTTATTGGCACAACTAACATAACGACCAATGTCATTTTCATGGTAGCCATCGCGTTCTTCAGTTTGTTTAGAGGTCCCAGATCCAGAGACAGCTTCATGTAGATATGAAGAACTACTTGAGCCTTCTACAAAAATAGATTCCGATTTTGATGTTCCGACCATTTTATTTTCATCTTCATCACAATCATTGCTTCCACTTCCACTACTGTCATCATGAACTTTTTTCCGGTTTAGAGATTTTTGACCTAAAAATAATAACCTAATATCATTCTTGTTCTTAGTCCCTAGTATAAAAATTAGTTATGTTAATATTTTCTCTCTCGATTAAAAACACAAAATGAAATTAATAGCACGTACAAAGTGCTGTTTGATCTTTAATATGTACAAATTTCAAGTTTTAATTGTGAACAAAAATTAACATGGGATATAACATATCTGCATTATAAGCTATCGTTACATGGTAGTTTTGTTTTATTTGGTGCTGGTCGAGCAACCAATTTTCAAATTTTTGGACCATTTCTAATGGAATGACTCTGACTCTAAAGTTTTAATTAAAAATTTAATTTTCTACTGAAATTATTTAACTTACCTTTTTGTAACCAATTTCTTATATCCATATTGTCTTTTCTGTCTCTTTATTCTGTGGTAAAACTATTGTTACGGATTTTCCCTCTTGTTTCTCGCGCCTCGCTTTCTATTCGCCGTATGCAACTTCGTATCCTGCACTATGTACTGTACTGTACTGTCTGTCTTCGTGCCGGATAGACAACTAACTTTATATACGCTTTTGAGCCTAGAAATTGCCCGAACATTCGCATCGCCGGTTCCCGTATATTCCTCACTTGTATTTCGATTTTTCTCGAACTCGAAGAAAACCAGTGGCGTTTTGTTACACTATTAAATAGGACACTGTCGCTAGACAAGAGCACTTACACACCAACTCAATAGTTGTTATAAGAGTATTTAATTCGGATTCTGATGTAGGATTGTGTATTGAATGTTTCAAAATATTTCACGCTAAAACTACTTATTGAGTAAATTTATTTTAATTAATAGGATTAAAAAATGTAGTTAAATGAAAACAAAAAAAAAGTGACAATTTTTTTATCATTTTTCTCAAAAATGTCCGACTGTTAAGGGGAGGGTAAGGTTAATTCCTGCAAAAAAAGGCATACTTTTGTGATTTTTTTTTGACGACGCAGTTGAAATCTATGCATTAAAGCCAAAGGTACATTAAAGTATAACATTTGAAGAACATTATGTGAAATTTTCATGAAGAAATATTAAAAAATTATTTGGAAGCGTCTCGGAAAAAAATTGAATTGCATTGCCCCTCATAGTTCGGTGCTGGATCATCTGAAATGAAAAAAAGAAAGTTTTTTCGTTAGATAATCATTTTCTCCAGGTAACGCTGGGAGGGATTTTCGAAATTTCAATTTTTCGCTTTTCGGGAACACTTTGAAATGAGAAACACGATATTTGCGGAAAAAAATCGGTCAATTTGTTATTGTAAAATAAAAAATATCAACAAATTTGAAAAAAACTCTCCAGCGTTACCTCATAAATTCACAAGGGAACAAGGTATTTGTTGTTTAAGAACTGAATGTTGTTTTAAAGGTAATTTGGGACGCTGAATCCAAATCTGCACTTGGTTTTTTTGTATCAGCTCGACTTTTTGCGATATACCGTTATGTCTAAAATTAAGGCGCTTCCAGTACAAATATTTAAATAACTTGAAAACGGTTCACCATATTCAGTTAAAAAAAAAAACTGAAACTCGTCAACAAAATTATCTTTAATCCGTGCCTACATTGTTTTTAATTTGGCCTAGTAGTTTCAGAGATATCGTTGTAGTTTTGAAAAAAACACAACAATTTTATAAAAAAAAAAAAAATTGTTATTTAAAAATTCATAAAAAAAAAAATAATGCAACTAAAATCACAATGTTGGTCTTAAAGCATTTAGCTTAATATATTTTGAATCAAATGAGCTTTATTTCATTGAAATCGGTGCACAACTTTTGATTTTGTCAACGATTTACTGAGATAACTAAATTGACAAAAATCGCGATTTCCATACAGAAATAACATTTATTAATATGTGCGTTTGCTGCTGTTCTATTTATTTAATAAGTGTGTTAAATTAATTGTTTTTAAGTCACTGTTTTCAGATATTACATAAGTCAGATTTATTCCATCAGCTATACTTTTCAATTTATTAATAAAAGACGATTTTAAAGAAAAATAAGAATTTTTAATACAAACATATTTTAATTTAATTACAACTCATGGAAGAAATTTTCTTTTATAACATTTTCTTAAATTATCTGGTTTGGAGGGTTGATTTTTAATGCTCCAGCAATAGTCCGCCATTATATGGACATCCCAGTGATCCTGGTACCGCTCCTCTATAGTACGAATATCTTGATGGAAACGTTCACCTTGTTCTTCACTGAAGTCTCCAAGATTTTCGGGGAAACAATCTAAATGACTGTGTAGGTAGTGCAGCTTAATGCTCATATTACAACTAAGCTTTTCGAAATGTGACAACATGTTATCCACGTGGTCCGAGTAGTTCTCATCCTTTTTGTTTCCCAGGAAATTTTCAACTATCAAAACAAATTCATTCCAAGCATTTTTTTCAATATCTGTCATGGAACTACTAAAGTTTTCGTCCTTGATCAACCTTTTGATTTGAGGGCCATCAAAAATGCCAGCTTTCAGTTTCTCACAACTTAAATTTTGGAATTTTCTACTGATATATCTAAAACAATCACCGTCCTTGTTGAGAGCTTTGACAAATTGTTTCATAAGTCCTAGCTTGATATGGAGAGGTGGCAGTATTATGCGATTCCTAGGCACAAGTGGTTCATTAACTATATTCAGCTTTCCTGTAACCATAGCCTCCCTCGAAGGCCAGTCTTTTTTAATCCAGTGTTGAGATCTTGCTCTGCTATCCCATAAACAAATAAAACACGGATGTTTTGTGTAGCCTCCTTGTTGGCCTAGAAGAAAATTGACCATTTTCAGATCCACACAAATTAGCCACCGGTGTTCGTTGTACTTAATTTTATCTATAACCGAGGCAATAGTAGAATATTCTTCTTTAGCTTTAGTTGAATGTGCTATCGGCAATGAACCCAATTTATTACCGTTATGCAGAAGTACACATTTTAGGCTTCGTTTACAAGAATCTATAAATAGTCGCCATTCATTTGGATCATACTTCTCTAATCCCATCGCTTTTACTAAACCAGGAACATCTGAACAATACACAAACTCATCGTCTTGTGAAAAGAATGGAAGTAATTCTTTCTCTCTGTTACGGTAGTATGAAATTCTTGTTTCTTGGGTTAACAGGTTTTTTCGCTTTAATCGAGAAGCTAGAATTTCAGATGCTTTTTTAGAGAGTCCAAGGTCTCTCACTAAATCACTAAGCTCCTCCTGATTAAATTGCTGGCGTTCAGAAGAAATATCTAAATGGAAGTCATCTGATCCACTTGCAGTACTTGGTGAAGGAGAATTTGGTCGTAATTCGTGATAATTTTGTGTAGATGTTGATTGTTGTGGTTCTGAATCATCACTGGAGTACAGGACTGGCTGGGTAATAGACGACAAGTTAGGATAAATCCATTTAGACCGGTTGGTTTTGTTAATGCCTGTTATGTTTACAACGCAAAAATAACAATCATCATGATGATTCGAAGGTTCCCGCCAGATCATTGGTCTTTGATACTTGAAATGGGTCCGTTTCTTGTTTGCCCATAACCTTAAATACTCTAAACAGTTGTAACATACAGTATTAGGAATCCAGTACTTGTCACGGGTTTCCATGGTAAATCCGAAGTAGTCAAAATACACTTGTTTAATGAACTCAGACACACTTTTTCTTTTTTTTTTAACGTATATTCGCCACATATGTTACAAAAACAGTTGGGATCGATTTTACACTTGTTTCTTGACGTAGCCATTTCACAATTTTGACGTATATATCAAAGTAACACAGTTTTCAATAAATAATAACTGTTTGCACAAAAAAATTAAATGTTCAGGGTTAAAATGATTTATATTTTTTGTGGATTTGCACTTTTACTTTTATGTCGTTATTCACTTTTAAAAACCTAGAGAAAAACCACTTTTACTGTTCGAATGACAAAAATCGACCAATGAACAGGTATAAATACTACGTATTTTTCAATATTTTACATTGTACATCGATATTTATGATCTATGGCTCATTTTTTTGTTACTCAGCCATTTTTTTTGGGTGATATTAAAAAATTTGATTTTTTTCAAAGGTAAGAACGACATCTTTAAAGAAAATAAAACACAATTTTAAAAACCGGCTCTTGAAAAAAAAGTTATGATTTTTTGAACTTTAAATTTTTGGAAAAAAATCGAAAATACGATTATTACCTGTAACTTAAAAATTCGAGCTGATGGAGAAAAATGGAGATTAGATTTAAAATCAGCGACCTCAAATTAGTAAAAAATTGCTATAGAATTCCAAACAACACTCAAAAAGTTCAATTTTGTTCCCTTGTGTTATGTACAGAAATAGTGTTCAAAACTACAAAAGGATCGGTGCAGTAGTTTTGAAGTTATGAGGGGCACCGACTTTGAAAACGTGAATTGTGGGAAAAACGCTTGAAAGTTTGAACACTAAAAAAATTTGGAATAAAACGTCCATAAACGAGTTTTATCGGCTTACCTCACACTGAATCATATCATTTACACTGACTACACTGACTAAACTGACACTGACACTGACTAAATAAACAGTAGACGACAAATCCTTGAAGGGCAGTAGGCGTCTCCAGTGGCGTAGCCAGAAATTTTCAAAGGGGGGGGTTGTACGTCAAATGCATCTGTAGGCTATAGGAGATGTACATTTTTTGTTAATAATGTAATGCTGTTTTCATTGTTTAATATAAGTGAAATAATTATAGTTAACAAGTAAAATATTTTTAATACTATTATATAATACATATGTACAATATAATAATATGTACCTATTGCACGAATGAACAAGAAAAATTAACAAAATTAAAAAAATTTCACTGAAACTAAATGACAAAATAAAAGCTCAACTAATTATAATGATAGTAGTCAAACATAGTAAAGGAAAGTACTTCATATTTATATAACAAACGGCAGCTTTCGTTTAACTTTACTCATCTCATCGATTACTTCATGAACTGAGATCGGTATTTCACGATGAATATTCAATAGCGCAAGACCATTTAGTCTCTTTTCCTCTGTTGTACTCCTCAAGTAGGTTTTCAATCGTCTCAGTGTAGAAAATGAACGCTCATTTGAAGATGTTGTGACGGGTAGAGTAACATATATCTTCAAAAGACGAAACACATTTGACAGTGGTAAACACTTGCCAGTTTCTTTCAAAAGAATTAAACATTCGATGGCGTTTTTGGGTAAATTTTGACAATCACACAGTACTTGCTGCCATATTTTTGCCTCCCCTAGAAGAGTGTCATAATTATATATATCCAAAAAATCTTTGTATTCAGAAAACAGACACATTAATTTATTCTTGTCTTCCTCAGTATACACTTCCCTTTTGAATAACACTTGAAAGCTACTTAGTACACTTCTATGTTTTGACAGTCGGTCGTGCAAGTGAAGAATAAAAGAATCCAAGAAAGGAATAAATATCGCTTTTTTGTAATAATCTTCCGAAGAAGAAAAGGGAACGTTATTTCTTTGAGTCTGAATTTTAACTGTGCGGGGAACTTTAATGTCTATGTCTAAATTATTGCAAAATGTTTTCACTTCATTAAATATTTCACTAAATTCTGCATCGACATTCTCTCTTATGTTTAAAAGCACTTTTTCAGTAACAGTTGCCAAACTTATTGCCTGTCCTAAATCCAGATTAACAGACTGCAAGCTTTTCGACAGTGGAAGTGAAATTGAAAATACTTTTGCTATCACTCTTAACGTTGTTTGGAATTCAACTGTCTCAATTGAATTAAGTAAAGAGTGTGCATCGCTCGAAGTGTCTTTTTCTTTCCACATTTGTATTTTTGATAGAGCATCTATCGTAGCTTCTTGCATTTCCAAAAATGTTATCACCGAATCATGTCTCTCCACCCAACGTGTATTGCATAATGTTTTCAGTTTACGTGCTTTCAAGTCTGCACATTTTTGTTCAATTGAAGACTCCAGAACGTTTTGTCTTTTAGGAGTTTTTAAAAAGTTACAAATTTTTCCAATGACACCTAAACAATTGCGAATTTCAGGCAAATCGCAAGCATCAGATATAGCTAAATTCAAAGAATGTGAAGCACAGTGCACATACATTGCAGTTTTATGTTGTTTACGTACATAAGCCTGAGCGCCATGAAATGCACCACTCATTGATGAAGCTCCATCATAACCTTGCCCTACTAGATACATACAATTGATTTGCAATTCTCTTAGAGTTTGTAATAACACGTTGGATAAATTTTGACCAGTCAAATCTGCGACAGGAACAAATTGAATGAAATGTTCTTCAACTTTTAATAGGTTTTCATTAAAAAATCTGATGCATAAGGAAAACTGTTCTATACCAGCCACATCAGTACATTCATCTGCTAACACTGAGAAAAATTTTGCTTCATCTAATTTTGTCACTATTTTCCTTACTATAATTTGTCCACAAATGTGTATAATTTCGTTTTGAACTGTCGAACTGAGATATGTTGCATTTTTAGACATTGTTTCTAAGTGAAGTTGTAGAGCTTTATCTCCAGATCGAAGTTTCGATCTTAAAATGGCACGAAAGTTTCCATCGTTTTCTATAGGGTCATCTGCGATATTAATGAGACCAGAATCTCTGTGACCCCTTAAGGGAATATTTTGTCGTCCACACAATATTACGGTATCTACTATGGGGACTAACTTTTGCCTGTTTTCTTCTATTTGATTTTTTCGTGCATCGTCTACTTGGAGAATAATAGGGTCCATTTTTTTCTCTTGAATTAAAGTAACATTTTGTGATTTGACCACGCTCAGCTTATGATATTCGTTTAATTGATGATTATTAAACACTTCAACGGCGTCTTTCCAATTAGTAAATGGTTTCTTCACCAAACTTTTTAGTGGCTGCCCTCCTATGCCTCCTACGTCGTTGGCAAAAAAGACACAAAACTTACAAAACGCACCATCTACTTCTTTAGAATATGCTAGCCAGGTCCAACGATGAAACCATGCAAATTGAAATTTTAAGTTTCTTTTTCCAGACGACGGAAACTTGAAATTAGGACATGGATACCAAATGTTTTCCACTGCTGCACACACATCGACTGTTAGCTTTCTTCCAATATATGTTACAATATCTCGAGTATTATCCTCTGGGTGATTTAGTTGTAAGCTGAAATCTTCGTCTACCCCCCTTTCATCTGGAGAATTAGTTGATGAAGATGAACACACATTTTCAGCAACATTATTAGAAAATGTGTTTCTTTGTTTCTTAAACACGAATGTATCCAGAGTTGAAACTCTTTTTTTCTTGTCACCCATTGTCTACAATTTCAGAGTTGTAAAAAAAAATCATATAATGAATGAATGACTGGAAATAGCGCCTTACCTAATTACTGGTCTCTTCTAATATTCCAGGAAACTAATTTTGTTATAGATTTCTGTGGAATATTCCCTCCCACTGAGTTACTATCTGTTCTAATAACATAGCCATTTGATGTTAATTGCCCGCGATTGCCCGTGTGTAGTGTTAGATCGCTTGGCGATGCTTCGTGATCGAGTGATCGGGAGATACCTAGGTAGTACGACTTTTGCAGGACGGTATAGCGACCGTTCGGCTTACACGACTGCTACCGACTTCCTTCGCCTTCGCGCGCATCTCGCGTGCCATGACGTTTGGAACTAAGTACTTCCACAGACCAGGTACTTCTAATACGTTACAGCTACACTACAGCTGTGTTCAGCTAGACTCGACCAGACTAGACGGTCAGCGCGGTTGTAAACAACTTTGAAAAAATTTAACATGCACGGTGTGCTGTATGGGGGGGGTTCTAACCCCCATAACCCCCCCCGTGGCTACGCCACTGGGCGTCTCTATGACGGCCACCGCTATACCGTCTTTTTGGGCGCGCGGAAGTGACACGCGGTTGCTTAAACCGCTGTATCTTCGTTAGTTTTGCTCTGATTCATCTCAAATTTACACACAATATTCTTGAAAGGTTCTCCAATCAGAAAATCAAATAAAAAAAAAATTAAATTTTTTTTTTAAAAAAACCATACTCTCCCCTTAAGTGGTTGAATCGAACACTAAAAATTGACGTATCCTGAGAGTAAATCGAACACTCCTTTTTAACCGATTCTGGTGTGGGACAATTCTGGTGTGCACCAATGCATAGATCGAAAACGCTATTAATATATATTTAGCACTATGTCAGTTTTTCAAACAGCTTTGTTTTTTGCTGATGAAATATATTTTAGTGACAAAGGACACGCGAATAATTTTATTTATTAGAGCTTATTAATTAATTTTAAAATGTTCATAAAAGCAACCAAACGACCACAACAACAAACAAAATATATAAAACAGATAACAAAAAAAATATGCAGAACAGAAAAATATGTATATTTTAGATTTAATTTTTCGTTTATTAAAATTTAAAAATTATTTAATTTATTTTTGCTTCCAGGGGGGGGGGGGCAGTTGCCCCTCCCTGCCCTTCGCTGGCTACGCCCATGGTCCAAGACACAAAATATAAAACTGATTGTTATTGCAAACTATCCTGCCAGGTAAACTTTGACAGATTTTGGGGGGAAATGAGTAGAAGGGATAGTTTATAATTTTATTTATAGGTATATCTGTATTATGTGTATTGTATTTGAATACATACATGTTTGTATTTGTAAATATTTTTACAAAATAACACTTAGCTTTGGGAACGAATACGGCTATAACCCGGGAACGAATTCGGTCTATATCACCTTGTTACCTGTATATTTGGGAACGAATTCGGTGCCGTTCCGTAATGACGTACGCGTTATCCGGCAATAACCAATCACAATGCTGAAAATGTTGAAATAGAAATCTCGCAGTTGGTGGGGGAAAAATAGAAGAGCGTTCTATTTTTCTGCGTTTCCAATATAAGCTTCTCTTTTAAGTATATTAATCTATCTTCTTCTAATATTTACGCGGTAGTTCAAAGATTGTAAAGATGTATAAAAATACTAATGTGTCATTATATAATAATATACTTCTTCTATACTATGAAGGTGCTTTCTTTTATTCTAGACAATATGTACCTAAACCAAAAGTAATTATTTCACGTAGGTATAGCATTAGTAAAACAAATAATTCTCATTCAGCAGATAAACTAAAAACAATAATGTAACTTATGGCATACTTAATATTAATTTAACACTCTTTTCTAAAGAAAGTTTGTTTTCATATTTATATTATATATCATACAATTATTTGTATATATTGACAAGCATAAAAATAAAGTATATGCATATGGTACAGACAATAATCAGATTAGATTATAAATTATTTACTACCTTCATAACATTTATGTTCGTTTTTTAGATTTGGCTATATTTCGCTGTGTCATTAATAAATAATATAACTAGAATACATTATTCCAAATTTGTATGAAAAATTTGTGTGTAAAAATTGCCAGCTGACAGTAAATTACACTAATGAAATGCAAAACACCATAACAATTGTAACATAATATAACTATGAGCTACATAAACTTAATCTGCATTATTAGTTGCCTTTGTCCACTGCCATTCAACAGAACCTTCGTTGACAAAATATGCTTTTAAGGTGTCTCTTATAGTTGCAGCACTGGCACTGTGTCTATTACCCCCTACATTATGTACATTTTCCAAAACGCGTCTTTCTTTATTTCTCCAGCCACCAGCCATCACATTGCCTTATTCCTCACGGTCAACTAGATGGGGGGGAACAATATGATCTTTGGTCTGCTGGAAGTTGATCTTCAAGTCGCTTTAACCAGTTATGCAAACATACAGTAGCTTTAACGATATTTTCATATGTGTTCATACTAGCATTTAATGGTCTTCTATAAATACGTCATGCTGATGATAATATACCAAATGCATGACAAACGATAGTTAAATATCTTTTTTGGCAAATCAAGGCCACATTTTCCAGGATATGGCCTCATCATATATTGAGTCAATTGAAATGCCTCATCCCTACTGATACAAAAGGAGACATCATACTTGAATTTGGCAGTTTACATGGCTTCGGTATTAATAACGACTTGTTTTCTAACAGTTGACCTAATGCACAATTTTTAAACACACCTCCGTCACTTTTTCTTCCTTGCATACCTATATCCACAAAAGTAAAACAATATTTTGCATCACTGCAAGCCATCAAAAATGATGATTGTTTTTGTAATTATAAAAATTTGAGCCACTGTGTGGTGGTGCCTAAAAATACATCATTGTTCTTACACATTTTAACCTTCATATATGACTGTTTACCTGTATAGTTACATGTTAGAAATATAAGAAATAGAATTGCGCTAACAAATTCCATTCTTCGTTATTCATGTTCAGAAACTTTCGATTTATAAATTTTTGTAATGAGGTTCAATGTGATGTCTAAACAACACTTCACCGTTTTCGCGCTCTAACTACGCGCCTGCATTTAAGAAAAAAACGCTTCAATTTGAAAGCAAGCCAAGAATTTTCCCGTGGAAGTGTGACGTCACTTACAAAAACGCGTAACGTCATCCCGCTTGACGCGTCCGTGTAAATCCACCTTTAAGGCACTACAAACGATATTTCATCATTCCTAGAGAGAAAGTAATAATCCATAAAAGGTCTATTCTTGATTATGACGTTCTCTCTTTCTATTTCTATAGTTCCCTTAGATTATAGGTAAGTGAAAAATAATACTACTCAGTGAATGTTTTGCTTTTCAACTGATTAATAAAATTTCAGTAATTTCTTCTACTTTAGCAAAAGTCCCTCGATTTTAAGGCTTTTCTGGTGTAATAAATGTATTTATTTCAGCTAATAATATTACCTATAATATTTGGCTTTTGACAATTGCTTTTCTGATTACTTTATTAACAAACATATCAATGTTAAAATCTTCCAACATTTTGAAACGAAAGCCTCTGAAGTAAAAACGATTGTAACTTACTGTTCACTTGTCTATTGTTTACAAACTACCAAACCACATTGGTCGAACTAATAATTTGCCTGACCAAAGAGAAGTCGTGTTGTAATACGCCTAAATATGTGTACTTTATTCCAGGCGCCTTGTAAAAATATTCGCCCATGCAATCGTATTACAATAAGACCGAAAGCTATTCGGCGAGTCACATTGTATAAATCTAGTATTTAATAACCATTCTACAATGTGCCTAGTCTTTTAGAAAACGACTAGGTGATTTATAAAATGGCTGAATTTCTAATGAGCTTACGACATATATGAGAACAAAATGCCTAAAATAATTCGATGATCACACAGAAAGTCACGAACATTTACGGATTACATAGTATATGTATGTAATACATACACATATCCCAGCTTATTTATTATAATTTTTATGACAATCAAAAGGTTTATCTTTTTAAGTCCTTAAGGGCTTAATATAAAGTCGTTAATATAGAGATTGCGCAAGGAATTTCTCCTTGTAGTTATAAATGTATAACGATCGTTTTATAATTATAAGGAAAACCATGCTTTTGGTCGTTTACGCATAATGTTTTAAGTTGGCTATAGTTTGACAGTTTGGACGGAACACGACAGTTTTTCCGTGATTGCAATATCTTCACACAAAATACTGTAGTACAATTCTTTCAGAGCTTTTATTTGTTCCGAATCTGCAAAACAAAATCTCGTTTTCTTTGAATTTACTTTCTGCCACTGTCGGAAATTTGATTTAACGAGGCAGCAAATGGCACTACGCACCAAACACAAACAATTTGTTGGTTATGTTTATACATTTATACGTGTTGATACCAAGCACATCGTTCATACTCGGCCATCGTCGTGTCACGTCCTATAGCGTCTAGTTTTCTGATTGGTTCCCGTTATAAAATACTATAAAGAAATTGCTCGTTCGGTATGATTTTAGGGGCAATTATAGTTATAACTAAGGAGCGGACACGAAAGGTTGATGACTCATCGCCGATAGGCGCACTATTGAAATGTTGTATTTTTAAAGAGGTTTTAATTTTATTTATATAATTGGATAACAAGTGGCTGGTGATCTATAAAATACAAAATACCTAATTATTTCTTGATTTTGTAGTTCAAGTCGAGTAAAAGAGTATTAATATTTACTAGCAATACTTTCTCAAAATTCTCTTCTGTAAGATTTGTTCTCTTTGAATGAAGTACATTCTTGTATATAGAAAACTTCCTTTCTACATCGCAACTGGTTATAGGTGCGTACTGGAAATATTCCTTTATTTCAGCGTATTTAGCAGTTAGATTTAGAGTCATTGTCCCTATACACAATTGCCGCAATGTTATTAAATCTGGATAAAAGTCTCTGCATAAAAACTAGTAGCTTGGAACCATGTTCCCCATCTAATTATTACTAGCGAGAGAGGTAATGACATAGATGGAAGTCTTTCCCTATAAAGAGCTACTCTCAATAGTGGTTTTCTGAAAACTTTTTTAAAAACGGATACAAGTCTATCAACTTTCGGATAGGTGTTTCTGATGTATTCAGAGATTCTGTGGAGAGCATATGCCACACAAGTAACATGCAGCATATACGGATATGTTTCCTTTAATAGGGTGCCTGTTTTTAACATATATGCGGCATTGTCTCTAACAAATAAAAGTATTTTTTCCCTATGCCTGTGGTCCGAATAAAGCATTTTGTGCAAATTCTCGTCATTGGTTTTAGCAACTGTTTCCGCATCAACTGTATTTATAACTTTAGATGCTACTACATATGCGTTATATGGAATAGTTGGATGTAGTACACCAGCTACAACATTTACCGCACAGCGTCCTAATATATCGACAGTTTCGTAGACACTTATCCATAGGTACTAATTTTAAAGATGTCTACTAATGTATATTCTACTGTTTTCGTGAAGCACTTAGGAACATAATATTTGCGTAAGGTGGATTTATCAGGAATATTTCGACCAGTATATTTTTGGAGAAATGTTTTCAAAGTGGGATTGTCAAGTTTATTTAATCAGATATTAGCCGCTATTAGAGTTTTACAGAGTCCGGCGTTAAAATTGTCAGCTTCCAACGGGTCCAATTTCTGTGTGTGTTTCAGCGATGCTAAGTTACGCTGTACATTGGATTTTTGGGAATTCTGTAACGGTATTTTACAGACTTTGCAATAAATTTCGGAATCACTGACAATGGACATACAATCAGTATGACCCTTAATCCAACTCGCCATTGTTTCACGATGCCATTCTCGACGTTCTTCCATATCATATCTGAAAAAGTAACATAAACAATGTTCTAGATCTAAATAAATGATACCTAAAAATGTATGCGTATTTTATTGAAACTTAACGAAATCCAATGCACACTTACGTCAAGATAATTGGAAGAAGTTCATTCAATGAAACGGTATTGAATAGGAACTATAACAAAAATTACGAAGTATGTAATTAACAGTCAAAACAATGAAAAAACGAAACTAACTCTCCGTACTTCATTTATCTTACGAAATATACGGTAAATAGAATAAATTTTAAAACCTCCTCACGCTTCTACCTAAACCCATGAAGAAAGGAATTTAACAGTAAAATCGACTTTTTTGCTATCCGTTTTCTCGTCGAAAACAGATGTTGGGGTTCACCATACGAATACTGCTGTTCAGTAACTGTGTGATGTTATACATTATTTTTTTATCCGTATTAATTTGGGCCTCATACGCCCGGTCTATAGTAATACCTAAGGACTGGACTAAAAGGCACCGAAAGAAAAACAGAAAAAGACTGTTTTAAGTGACTTCCTTTGGTGCTTTTTTATGTTTTCTTGGTGCCTTTTGGTCCGATATTATAAGTAAGTCGAATAGTGTCGAGAAGAACAAAAACAAAGAAAGTATATTAAGATATATATATATATATATCTTCTTATTCCCAAGAAAGTATCTTTTGTATTGTTGAAATTACGGCAAAGAAATAACCAATTGTAATTATATATATATATTTATATAAATGAAAGAATAAGAAATTATTGCGGATACATAAAATATCAGAAAAAGAAAAATATTGGGTATAATCCGCTGTAGAGCAACCGTAGACACGTGTTTCTGACTAATTGGTCGTCATCAGTACGGTGTAGCCAAGGAATTAGGTGGGATAACCTTGGAGATGTAAGCTAAACGGAAGACCATCAGGTGACAGACCTGATTGGTCGTCATCAGTACGGTGTAGCCAAGGAATTAGGTGGGATAACCTTGGAGATGTAAGCTAAACGGAAGACCATCAGGTGACAGACCTGATGGTCTTCCGTTTAGCTTACATCTCCAAGGTTATCCCACCTAATTCCTTGGCCACACCGTACTGATGACGACCAATTAGTCAGAAACACGTGTCTACGGTTGCTCTACAGCGGATTATACCCAATATTTTTCTTTTTCTGATATTTTATGTATCCGCAATAATTTCTTATTCTTTCATTTATATTTCCTGGGTCTCGGATGGCACGCAGGTTGACATTGTCTTCCTCGTGGTGACGTTAGTTGTTGTCCTCAAAACCGAGGATCTTCTAGCTGAAGCTGCAAATGGTGGTCTGTCACCTGATGGTCTTCCGTTTAGCTTACATCTCCAAGGTTATCCCACCTAATTCCTTGGCTACACCGTACTGATGACGACCGTCAGAAACACGTGTCTACGGATGCTCTACAGCGGATTATACCCAATATTTTTCTTTTTCTGATATATTTATATATATATATTTGATATATATATATATATATATATATATATAATCATTTGCCTTTTCACCCATTTAGGGTGTCAGAGTTTGCATTCTCTAATACTTATGTCACAAATTGACGCAATTTTTGTCTATCCTGACCTATCTTTTTCGCTTCACTCCATGTTTTACCTCTTTTCGTCAACATTTTTCCAATTACGTTGTCCCACGTTTGTCTCCGCCTGCCTCTAATTCCTCTACCTGGACTTATTGATTCCCATACTGCTTTGACTGGAACACTTTTTTCCATTCTTTGTAGGTGTCCCCACAAACTTAATTGCCTCGGTTCAATAAGATGATTTCCAACTCTCCCCTGATTCTTTCATTTCTAATTCTATCCTTTCTTGTCACACCCTTGGCTCTTCTAAGATATCTCATCGCTGCCGCCTGCAACATGCTCTTCATTCTTGCGGATAGTAGCCAGGATTCACGCCCATATGTGAGTATGGGCCTGTATATTGTTTTGTACATTTTCATTTTTGTTTGTTTTGTTATTTCTTTCTTTTTGATAAATCTTCTGTTTATAACGTAATACATCTTATTATCTTTTTGAATTCTTTGATTTATCTCAACATTGTTGTTCCCATTGTCTTCCACTGCAGCGCCTAAATATTGGAATGTGTCCACCTGTTCCAATTTTATCCCATCTATACATATACTCATAATATTTCATATTTTCTCTTTCTCTTACTACCATCATTACCTTTGTTTTCATCTTATTTAATTTCATTCCTTTTTTCTCCAGTACATCCTTCCATACTTCTAAATTGTCTTTCAATTTCTTTTCGCTATCTGAAATAATTACCACATCATCGGCAAAAGCACAGTCTGTGATCTCAACATTCTTCAATTATCTTATGATTTTTACTTTCTTATACGTCGTATAAGGAAGTATTGTGATGATGAAAATTTTCGACCTCGAGATTTTTGCAGATGTCCACGTTTTGAAGTCCCCTGATACCGAAAAAGTGATTTTAAAAAATGTCTGTGTGTCTGTCTGCCTGTGACCACGATAGCGGTCAAACCGCTATAGCTATCAATTCCAAATTTTGTATTTACGTGTATAATCTCTCTCTTGAGATCTGATTAGTTTTTCAGTAAAATCGGTAGACCGGAAGTAGCAGTTTACTTCAGTGAAAAAATCGAATTTTGCCAATATTTCGTCAACTACTAAGTTTAAACAAATTTATAAAGAATTCATATGTACTTAAAATTAAGTTTGAGATAAATTGTCTTAAAATAGTTTTTCGAAATTCCAACCGTCTTTTACTCTTATCGAAAATCAGTCTTTTGCGAATATTTCGCAAGTCATGCTTTTTAGAGAAGTACGTTACGAGTATAAAAGTATTTATTACATAATTTTCAATATCTTTTGTATAAAGAAAATTTAAAAATTCAGACCGGAAGTACCACTTTGCTCTTGTCGAATAGCTTTTTTTTGCAAATATGTCGTAAGTTATGCATTCTATATATATTTATCAAGAGTACAAAAGTATATAGAACTGGATTTGCAATATTTTTTGTATATATGAAATTTCAAAATTCGGACCGGAAGTAGCACTTTTACTCTTAGCGAGTAACATTTTTTTTCGAATATCTTGCAAAGTATGCATTCTATAGCGATTTATTAAGCCAATGAAAGTACTTAGAATAGGATTTTGAATAAGTTTTGTATAAAAAAAATTTTTAAATTGTTTAGTTTGAAACGCTCATACGTATAAGAAAGTCGTGTGGTGGCCACACCTCATTTCTTCTGTAATATTGCAGAGAATACGCAATTACACATTGCCAAGGACGTCTAAGTTTGTCCTCGTCTAATGGATTAGCACATTAATAACAGGAAAAGTAATTTTAACAGCTATCAGCACAAATACAATTAATATCGTACTTAATGCGATATCATTTGTATTTTGTTAATTACAACTTGAAAAATAAAAAAAAAGCACTCCTTATCTATTGTACTTATTGCAATAGATGTTTTCATATTTATTGAAAACGATGTCATACATGATACTGTCGCATTAGATTTATCAACGATAATTTTTTATATTTTATTTTAGATTTCTCAGAATTTGGAGGTAATTTTATTGATAATATTTGGTTATTATATGCTTGTATTTCTGGGGAAGTACCAGAATTCGCGATTTGTGGGCATATCGATTGGCATGTATATAAATGCCAGGTAGAGCAGGACATTTGCTCATTCTAGCTGTTATCGCCTTTGACGCAGCGTTGTGTTTATGTGAAACTAGAAGTCATAACACGAGCATGACTAATAATATAAGCAATTTTGAAAATGTGCTTCAAACTATTCACAGCAAATATATTTCTTTGCCGGAACACGAGGTTCGAAGAAACAACGAATTATTAAATAAGGTAATTATATTTTTTATTCTCACAATAACCTTGACCCCAGTGCTTCCGCGTTGCTCTAAAATCGGTACATTCCGTGGGTTCAGGGAGTTACGGCGCTGGAAGCCAACACCGCTAGAGCTTGTGGCTAACGCCTAAGTCAATCCGTGCGTTCAGGGAGTTACGGCGCCGCTAGCGCTGAGCTGTGCTAGCTCGAGCGGTGTCCTGAACGCGACTGCTGAGTGCCGGCGCTGGAGCTAGCGGTCGCCATCTTGCCTAGCGAAAATAATTTCGCTCGATGACCTAGCGGCGCTAGAAAGAAGTGGGGATAAGCGGTGAATATTCAAATATGAATTTAGAAATTCAAACCCGCGGATTAATAAACACATTAATTTATTAATTGTAGTAGTAAATATAATTTTTACGGTTGCTGTTGTACTTGTTGTTATATTTAATGTTATGCGAAAGTTATAGGTAAATTTATCATATAAAATAGATATTGATAAGTGAATATCTTTTTTCTACTTGAAATAGATTATTTATTTCTAATAAACAAACAACTGTTAGTGAATCCTAAGTAATATATGAAAATAAATTTGGCTCGATGGCTTAGCAGCGGTAAAAGAAAGCGGTTAAAATTGAAATTTGAATCTTGTGAATAATACGATCAATAAGAACTTCAATTATGTTGCACAGTAGATCTTAAATAGTGCCTAATAAGTCTTTTTGATATGTTTATATAGGGATTGAAATGTATTTTGAAATAGATATAACTAACAAGTAATTTCCAGTACGCACCTATAACCAGTTGCGATGTAGAAATGATGTTTTCTATCTACAAGAATGTACTTCATTCAAAGAGAACAAACCTTACAGAAGAGAACTTTGTGAAAGTATTGCTAGTAAATAACGGGGTTATTACAAACCGAATAGTATATGAGGAATAACAGTTGTTTTAATTTTCAAATATCAAAAGAAGATTTCAAATATGAAGAAGTTTTGAGAAATGTTAATGAATGAAACCAATAAGTTTATGTTTTATTTTCTGTATACCTGGAATATTAGTATTTATATGCTACTGAAACAGCTTTTTTTATATTTTTTTATGTTATAGTGAAACCTTTTCGTAATATTATAATTGTTTTAATAAAACGACTTCATTCCGTTTATAAATAGCGCTTTTTATTTAAATTTTGGGAAATCTACGAAATTGCACGAGTGAATCCGTGCATTCAGGGAGTTACTGCGCCGCTAGCGCTGAGCTGTGCTAGGTCGAGCGGTGTCCTGAATTAAAAATTCAAACCCGCGGATTAATAAAAACATTAATTTATTAATTGTAGTAGTTAATATCATTTTTACGGTTGCTGTTGTACTTGTTGTTATATTTAATGTTATGCGAACGTTATAGGTAAACTTATCATATTAAATAGATATTGATAAGTACTATTATATTCGGTTTACATATAAAGTGTATCTTTTTACTTTCTTATACGTAGTATAAGGAAGTATTGTGATGATGAAAATTTTCGACCTCGAGATTTTTGCAGATGTCCACGTTTTGAAGTCCCCTGATACCGAAAAAGTCGTTTTTAAAAAATGTCTGTGTGTCTCTGTGTGTGTATGTCTGTCTGTCTGTGTGTATGTGTGACCACGATAGCGGTCAAACCGCTGTAGATATCAATTCCAAATTTTGTATTTACGTGTATAATCTCCCTCTTGAGATCTGATTAGTTTTTCAGTAAAATCGGTAGACCGGAAGTAGCAGTTTACTTCAGCGAAAAAATCGAATTTTGCCAATATTTCGTCAACTACTAAGTTTGAACAAATTTATAAAGAATTCATATATACTTAAAATTAAAATTGAGAATAATTTTATTTGAAAAGTTTTTCGAAATTCCTACCGGAAGTAGGTCTTTTACTCTTATCGAAAATCAGTTTTTTGCGAATATGTCGCAAGTCATGCTTTTTAGACAAGTACGTTACGGGTATAAAAGTATTTAGAATCTAATTTTCAATATCTTTTGTATAAAAAAAAATTCAAAATTCGGACAGGAAGTATCACTTTTACTCTAACCGAATAACGATTTTTTGCAAATATGTCGTAAATTATGCATTCTATATATATTTATGAAGAGTACGAAAGTATTTAGAATTGGATTTGCAATATTTTTTGTATAATGAAATTGCAAAATTCGGACCGGAAGTAACACTTTCATACGTATAAGAAAGTCGTGTGGTGGCCACACCTCATTTTTCTACTTGAAATAGATTATTTATTTCTAATAAATAAACAACTGTTGGTGAATCCTAAGTAGTATATGAAAATAAATTTGGCTCGATGACTTAGCGGCGGTAAAAGAAAGCGGTTAAAATTCAAATTTGAATCTTATGAATAATACGATCAATAGAAACTTCAATTATGTTGTACAAAAGATCTTAAATAGTGCCTAATAAGTCTTTTTATATGTTTATATATTGAAATGTATGTGTGAAATAGATATAACTAACAAGTAATGTCAAATAGCACAATTCCTTCTAATAAACAGCATAATTCCAGCTAATTTGGCACTAAATTAATCAAAAATATTAATAGCTTCTACTGAAACTAAGGAGCTATATATACAATAATGCTGGTTTATGGGCCTTATCGTCTTATTATATTTTTGTGTTCTAAAATACATTAGTACTACCTTCTGTAAACTTTTTTCCTATGTATAAGTATAGATAGCTACCAACTACAACAATAAAATAAACATGCAATGTTATCAGTTTATGTCATATTTATTTATCAGTTGTATACTCTGCGATTATACACTTATTACAAAGAAGCATTCAGAAAATACATCAATTAATTAAAATTGAAATGAAGAACTATTCACAGTGCCGATAAATATCTCAGCAAAAACTGCTAATATAATAGTGTTAATCGTTACATCATCAACAAAAACATCAAAATAATTTAACAATCCAATCCAACACCAGATTTCGATAAGTTAGATATTGGAAGAATATTGTTTTTACAACTACAGTAATAAAATAAATCCACAAAGTTATTTCTTTGTATTAAATTTATTTATCAGTTATAATTCTGTGATTATACTCTTCTGCAACATACCATTCAGAAAATTCATCAACTAATTAAAATTGAAATGAATACTGTTCACAGTGCCGATAAATATTCTAACCAAAACTGCTAATATAGTATTGATAATAGATACATCATCTTCATCGAAAACTTCCACATAATGCATATAATAATCCACTGTAAAATGTAGTATTAAATATTTAGGCACACTATATATTATAGTAAATAATTTACCATCATCTCAGTCTCAATTTTAAAATAAGGATTTTATATTGCTATCGTACATGGGACAACCTAATTACACACCAAATACGTCGACTTTATTTTTAGTTTAGATATGGTTTAGATTTTAAAAGTGTGTAGGTACACACATGTCTTCATACTTCAAACAATAATAGTAATAGTGAAATGAAATAAAAATAAACTTCAGAACGCCATATTGCTGCTGTCAGAAATTGTGATTCTTCAGAAGTAATAAAAGTACGCATGCGCTAGCAACAATTTTAAAATTTACTACTGTGACCCGTTCAATCCGTGCGTTCAGGGAGTTACGGCGCTGGAAGCGTATACCGCTAGAGCTTGTGGCCAGCGCCTGAAGTCATTGAACGGGTCACAGTAGTACATTTTAAAATTGTTGCTTGGACATGCGTACTTTTACTACTTCTGAAGTCTGACAGCGGCAATATGGTGTTGTGAAGTTTATTATTATTTAATTTAATTATTATTATTATTGTTTGAAGTATCAACGTACTTTTAAAATCTAAACTAAAAATAAAGTCAACGTATTTGGTTTGTAATTAATATATGATAGCAGTATATAATCCTTATTTTAGAATTGACCGAAGTGATGGTAAATTATTTACTATAATATAAAGTGTGTCTAAATATTTAATACTACATTTTACAGTGTATTATTATATGGATTATGTGGAAGTTTTCGATGAAGTTGGCGTAATCTATTATCAATATTATATCAGCAGTTTTGGTTGATATATTTATCGGCACTGTGAACAGTATTCATTTCAGTTTTAATTAGTTGATGAATTTTCTGAATGCTAATGTTGCAGTAAGAGTAGGTATAACCACAGAATTATAACTGATACATAAATTGATTACAAAGAAATAACTTTGTGTATTTATTTTATTACTGTAGTTGTAAAAACAATATTCTTCCAATATTTAACTCATTGAAATCTGATGTTAGCAAATTCGTTGGAATGTTTTGAGGTTTTAGTTGAAGATGATGTAACGATTAACACTATTATATTAGCAGTGTTGGCTGAGATATTTATCGGCACTGTGAATAGTTGTTCATTTCAATTTTAATTAATTGATGTATTTTTTGAATGCTACTTTGTAATAAGTGTATAAATGAATAAATAAATCGCCTATCCTATTGATAAATAAATATGACATAAACTGATAACATTGTGTGTTTGTTTTATTGTTGTGGTTGAAGAAGCAATATTATTCCAACATTTATCGTACTGGAATCTGATGGTAGATCTTGTGTAAAAGTCTTAAGTTACGTTACCTAATAGACTATGTAGTTATCTATACTTATGCATACAATACTAATGTATTTTAGAACACGAAAATATAATAAGAAGATTAGGCCCAAAAACAAACAATATTGTATATATAGCTCATTAATTTCAGTAGCAGCTCTTAATATTTTTGATTAAATTTTGTGCCAAATTAGAAGGAATTATGCTGTTTGTCATTGTCCCCATACACATGATGTAATAAATCATTATTTGTGAAATATTTGCAAAAAGACTGCTATTAAATAAAGATTATTCAAAGTAGGTTTGTATAGTTTTCACAATACAATAAAAATAAAATTTTGATTTTTTATATTTTCCAAAGATGAAATATGTGCTATTAGGTACATTCAATTAATTGAACTTCATATTTCACTATTAATTAGACCATAAAATTATAGAATACCGAAAGAATATATTATTTACCTAACGAAATGGTTGAAAATGCACACCGTATACTTAACATGTTTGTATATAGCTTATCACAAAAAGTATACTTTCAATAGATATCTAAAAGTCCTAGAATAGTAACTTTCTGTGATATAAATGCCCTTTGAATATACACACACAATTGTGAATTTTTTTATCGTTTTAGGTTGTTCATAGGCAACAAAGTTTTCAAAAAAGCTTGTTAGATTTATCCTGTAAATTGTAATTAATCATTTTTACCAATTATCAAGCGGAATCGTAGCAAATTAAGGATAGAGAGATTATTATTTGGAATAATATTGATATTATTATGCTCTCTAGTAGTAAATCTTGCCTTTTTCTTTGTTGTTGTATCAGTTGTATGTGTATAGTATAAAAATTAGGTTAGTAAATTATTAACGTAATTCGAAATTCGCTGTTGCACATTCACATATATCAAATAGCTTATTGTTCATAAGTTTGAATTATCTATCCTGCTAACCTCTAATGGTCTAATGTGATGTAAATATTAATTGATAAAACATACAAAACCTAATAATATCTGTAACCTGTCATATTTAAACGGTAGTTATTACCACTTAGTTACTTTTACTTTCTTATATGTAGTATAAGCAAGTATTATGATGACAAAAATTTTCGTCCTCGAGATTTTTACAGATGTCCACGTTTTGAAGTCCGCTGATAGCGAAAAAGTGTTTTCTGCAAACATCTTTCTCTTTCTCTGTGACCATGATAGCGGCTAAACGGCACAGCTATTGACACCAAACTTTATATTTACGATTATAAGCTTCCCCTTGAGAACTAATTAGATTATCAGTAAAATCGGTAGATCAGAAGTAGTAGTTCAATTCTCTAAAAAAATCAAACTATGCTAATATCTCGTCAACTATACCTCATACCAAAAAGAGAGAGACGAAATTCTGAACAGACCCAAGTGACGGTTATTTCTTATTGGTTGACATCAAGGCGAAATAACATCGTACTATTGCTATCAATTGTCAAATATTGTGACATCTGTGACATTGTTTGTTTTTTAGACGAGTCCACGATACACTTATACCGGTATGCTCACTTTAGCTGTCAATGACGTCATTGCGGAGCAAGTCAGATTGACAGTTCTCATATCGGCTACATTTTGACGCAGTTTGAAGTTGTTTTATCGTTTTTTTTAAGTAATACTCTATTTAATATGCCTAGTAGTGCTCTATATGGTTGTCGTAAATACAGTCGAAGAAGTAGAGATGGGCAGATTAAATATTACAGGTTTTTCAACGAAGAGATAGTACGAAATATATGGTTAATTGCGTGTAAAAGGCAGGATTTAATAAATTTGAAAAATGGTATTTCCATTCAATACACAATGCAAAACAGTTTATTCTGAGTTCATTTTTAGACTTCGCTATCGAGACGCTAGAGTTATGCATCATGATCTGTGTAAATATCTGAAAATTGTAATTGAGGTATTGAGAAATGTTTCATTTAGTGAGTAAAATCATTGCCAAAATGTAAATAAAGCTATTTATTTAACATATATTTTGAAGTACATATATAGTATTTTCTTTTGCACACATGTAAATCTTATTTAGTGAATCGCATAGATCTGAAGTATTCGATATTGGTAATGTTCAGCTACATCACTTTTAATAGAAGTGTCTTGGGCAATTGAAGAGATGATAAACCAACATTTGAATGAAGCAAATACAACTTGGCTGGAGTTGTTATGTTTAATATACATATTTTACAAGTATGTTGAAATACAAGAGCATAAAACTAACTTCAAGCCATAAATTAATCTTGATTCTAGATTAAACAATAATTGTAATCACTACTAATCACATATTTCAAAATTTTATCTGATAATATTAAGTTAAAATTGTCAAACTTTTATCATGCATAACAAAATTTTTAATTTGAAGAGATTTTATTAGATTGTTTTTGTGTTTGATAAAAACACTGTGTATTTGAATAGAATACAAATGTTAATAAAAGGCAAATATGTATGTTGCTTAAGATACCATGGAGGTTAAGGATAAATGTTTGTAGAAGGTAGGTATTCTAATTATGGTTGCTAATATAAAGAACGACTTTAATAGTTTAAGAAGTTTATTTCAATTCTGTTCAAGTCAATGTTTTTAAAACTATTAAAGAAAAAGATATACAATTTTGTATCAGATTGAAATCTAAATACTATTCTCACTATGCCCTTGCCGTACATTAACGAAAAGCAGCCAGAAATAGTTAACAATAAAGTAAAAATTATTAATAAGCATAAAACTATGTATGTTGCTACGATGTATAGAATGCCTCAAAATACTTTATGAATGTTCACAGATGTACAAATGTGACAGTCTTGGATAAGATATTGAATTAAATAATTCACTTTCATAGGTGATCAGGGCTGTGTTCACAAAATGCAACTTAGAGTAAAGTTAGATTCGAGTAAAGTCAAATAAGAGTTTACTAAGGTATTACTAGAGTAAGATTGTTTTATGAACTATAGCCAGAGTATTGTGTACTTTCAATGATTTGAATCAACAATGACGGAGAGGAAGGAAACGAAGGTGTTATTATTTACTATATTTTGTTATACGAAAAATGTAATAGTAAAATACATATTGTGTTTAAGTTCCGCTTTATTTACATTGCCCTCAAATGACATGTATTCGACAAGTATAAACACAACAATAAACATAATAATAATATCCATAGATAAATATCGGCTATCGATGTTCAGTGAACATAATCATTCTATGATCATTCTGTCAGTGCGCATGTCGAGTAAAATTTACCTACCTGTTATATACGAGTAGAAATAGTTAACTCTAGAGTAAACTCTTATTATTTATTGAACGACTTACTCTTTTTACTCTTGTTTGGTAAAACAATTTATGAACGAGAGTTTGAACTCATAGTTAACTCGATAAGGTTTTGTGAACGCAGCCCAGTAAGCATCGAGCACTTTAAAGCTTCAAAATCAGTCTATGTCGATGTTTCACACATTTTACAGCTCGATTCTAAAGTACTGTGACCATCTGTATATGTTTCATCAAAGCATTTATTTCTTGCTTTTCAAAGATTTTCAACTCATTGTTTACTGCTTCAAGCTGTCTTTTCTTTAAATCTGGGAACTGCATCTGAATTTCAATCTCTGTATGATTTACTGGAAAACTGCAGTAATTCTTGTTGGAGTAATGTATGAAAACATGATGGTTTAAGATAAGCGGAACAGATGCATGCTAAAATAAGTTGATTTTATTATAATGAACAATTATAAAATCAGATTTCTGGATATACCATTTTTCAAATTTATTAGTCTGCCTTTTACACGCAATTAACCACACATTTCGTACTGTCCCTTCCTTGGGAAACCTGTAATATTTAATCTGACTATATCTACTTTTTCGACAGTATTCACGACAACCGTATAGAGCACAACCAGGCATATTAAGTAGATTATAATTTAAAAACAACTATAAAATAACTTAAAAACTGCGTCAAAATGTAGCCGATATGAGAACTGTCAATCTGACTTGCTCCGCAATGACGTCATTGACAGCTAAAGTGAGCATACCGGTATAAGTGTATCGTGGACGAGTCTATTTACTTTCATATGTTGTGACTACTACATTTACCATTCTATTGCCTTAATTCTGGATTTATCTCTGAATAATCTATATACAATTTATTTTGGTACAGATTTTTCGTTTGAGGCAGATACTTAAATTTACTTTAACCGCCTAAAATTGATTTCACCAGTTATAGGTTGTAATTTGGGCTGGGGCTCTGTCCTGAATTTCGTCTTTCTCTTTTTGGTATAAGGTATTCTAATATTCTAAGTTTAGAAAAATTTGTAAAGAATACAAAAGTACTAAAAAGTTAGGCCGAGAATTTACCAAATTTCAGTATTCAAATTTAATTTTCATAAATATTTAAATACTCGAATTATTCGAATATTCGAATTATTTAAATATGCATTTAAATATTCGAATATTTTTTTCATTGTTTTTCCGCCATTGTAATAGGCACATGTTTTTTGACGTACAAAATTCCGAAAAATATATATCGACTTCATTGGCACAATCGACTTGTTCATTGGGGAACAAAATATCCAAAGCGTTTTTTTTTGCTGGATTCATATTATCTTCATCAAATTCATCTAATGACTCTTCATCGTTTTCCAAGATATCTTTTAGGTGTCTTTTTGTTTTAAGCAGAGATCAAAAAATCTTTTCTTCGTTTTAAACCTTGGATCTAGAAATGTACTAATGTAAATATTCCAATTGGTGAAGCATCGGCAACCAAAACATTACTAGGAAAGACTTTTGTGAACCTTGATTGAAATTCCCGTTGCAAAACAGATTTAATTTCTCCCTTCTGGTTTATCTTCCTCAAACTTTGGAATGAAATTCTCCATCAAAGATCGCAAAATGGGCATCATCATTGAAATCGTCGGTTGAGATTCCGATGACAATAAAGTTGTAGCCAACTCAAAGGGTTCCAATATTTGAACAATATTTTCAAAGATCGATCATTCATCTTCAGTTAACATTAAATGTCTTGCCTGAACTGTTGTGGTTAATGCCCTGTCAGATAATACGCTGATCAATGCTTTACGTTGTTCCAGTATCCGACCCAACGGGTCTTAACTGACTGAATGAGTTCGTGTTTTTCTAAACCCAATTGAATTTGTATGTGAGTTAAAGCAGTTTTCGCTATGTTGAGATGCTTAAAATGACCAACAACATTGCTGCATTTGCCAATAATAGGTTTTTCTCCTAATATTTTGTTCAACTAATTCTCATGATCCCAAATTTCTGACGTCGGCCTGCTAGATGGTGTTTGTGATGATATTCATGATCTTCGAAAAAAATCCAACTCTAAGTAAAGTATATACTTTTGTGCTCTTGATAAATCTGTATAGAATCCATAGTTCGCAATATATTTGCAAAAAATGAGGTGTGGCCACCACACGACTTTCTTACACGTATGAGCGTTTCAAATAATAGAATTTTAAGAATTTTTTTAAACAAAAATTATTCAAAATCCTATTTTAAGTACTTCCATTCTCTTAATAAATTTCTATGGAATGCATACTTGGCAAGATATGATAAGAAAAGTGCTACTCGCTACGAGTAAAAGAGCTACTTCCGGTCCGAATTTTCAAATTTCATTTATACAAAAAACATAGCAAATCTAACTCTAAATACTTTTGTACTCTTGATAAATATATACAGAATGCATAATTTACGACATATTTGCAAAAAGTCGCTATTCGGAAAGAGTAAAAGTGTTACTTCCGGTCCGAATTTTGAATTTTTTTTTATACAAAAGATATTTAAAATTATGTTTTAAATACTTTTATACTGGTAATGTACCTGCCTAGAAATCATGACTTGCGAGATATTCGCAAAAAACTGATTTTCGATCAGTAGGTAGGAATTTCGAAAAACTTTTTCAATACAATTTTTCTCAAATTTAATTTTGAGTACATTTGAATTCTTTATGAATTTGTTTAAACTTAGTAATTGACGAAATATTGGCAAAATTCGTTTATTTCACCGAAGTAAACTACTACTTCCAGTCTACCGATTTTACTGAAAAACTGATCAGATCTCAAGAGGCAGATTATAGACGTAAATACAAAATTTGGAATAGATATCTATAACGGTTTGACCGCTATCGTGGTCACACACACACAGACACAGAGACATTTTTTGAAACCACTTTTACGGTATCAGGGGACTTTAAAACGTGGACATCTGCAAAAATCGCGAGGTCGAATGTTTTCATCATCACAATACTTCTTTATACTACGTATAAGAAAGTAAAAAACTGTTACCAGCTAAACTGAAAGTTTTACTTCTGGTCCAAAATTCGGAATATCTTAATAGGTCTGTATAGTACGTAAGACTTGCGAGATATTCGCGAAAAATTATTTTTCTATACCTAATAGTGAAAGACCTAATTTCGAAAAATACTTTTTATAAAAATTATGAAATCTGCTGATATCTCGAGGTCAAAAATTTTCGTCATCGCAATACTTATATGTAGTATAATAAAGTACCTAATATCTATTTGTTACATTTAGAAATTGGATACGACTTAATTTCAACTATTCGAATATTTTTGTATTTGGATATTCAAATATTCGAATTCGTTTTGAAATTATTCAGAGTTGAATATTCGAATATTTGAATTATTCGTAGTATGTCTTTTTGTCTTACATTCTAAGTTAAATCAGTAGACTGGAAGTAGTAGTTCACTTTAGAGCAAAAATCAAATTTTACCAATTTGTTTTCTGCAGCACACTTGTCATTCTTTCTTTTTTTTTGTATTTTCTTTGAATTACACTGTAACAATTATCCTGTTAATTCAGATATATCATATATGAATTGGGGCATCAAATTCTAACCTGTACACCTTTATTTTTTCAGATCATCACGCAGATTATAAACGAGATGAAAGATGATGCATTGTTCGCGAGATATTACAACAGAATATTCTACGGAGGCAGCTATTTCGATGGATTAAGAGTCGGCAGACCGGAAGAGTTTGACCTCGACTTCCTGTTGAAGGTGCCAAAAGCAGGAAAGCCTGTATTAGAACACACAAACGAACCAGGCTTCTTATCCTTGAGATTTCAAGCTCCTGATGAATTAAGGTATTCTTGTACGAACTATTACATGCATATTCATCATTAAGAGGGGCGTTTACCTATCGAAAATTAAGGCATCGCCGTTTCGCGTTGTTTAAACTCATTTTGTAATTTTAGACTCTCAAATTTTGGTTAGTGATGCAAAAGGCATAAATTTATAATGTCAAGGTCAGTTTTTGTACTAATTTATTTTCTTAAGAAAGTTATGTGTTTTAGAAATAACCACAAAAATGCATGAATTTGATTAATGTCTACTAACTAAGGCTGGTACACAAAAGAAAAAAAACGACCTCTACGCGCCAGCTGCACATTTGATGTACGATATAAAGAAAAAATCAAATTTATGTAATTATTTTTAAAGATAAAAAACATTAAACAGTAAACATTGTCACACACATTTTACACGCGTTTTTCGCGTCGTCTATCCCCACTTTACGGTATCTCTACCGGTCCTAGCGAAGACGAAAATCTATCGGAATCGGTCGGCTATTGCAGCCTTAAATTCGAGGGACAGCTTAATTACAAACTGTCACTCGCATTTAAATGTCATATATACCTATAATATTCGAGTGTATAATAATATAACAGTTATGGGCAAGCGAAAATTGGTTTATTATAAAACATCAACAACATCAACAGTTACGTAAGTACTCATTCTTTATACATTATGTTTCCTATCTATAGTATTTCTTTATCTATGACAGAATTTGTGAATAAAACCGAAGCGCTGTGACACAACCGAATATCGTCAACCTCCACCTACTTACACCCCCTTGCGTCTACCCGTCTCGCGAGTAATATAAGTTGCATAAGTTTTTATTTGTTGGTAAACGCCACTCTTAATGTATGTATGAATTAGTAGATAGAATTATGAATAATTGTCATTTACATTATAATGTACAATTAATATAATGCTTGCTTTGAAAAATAAATTTGACAAACCAATTTCTTTTCAGTCATTTCTATATGGTCACATTTAGTATGAATTTGTGCTACACAAATTATAATTCTTTGTATACAGTTACAATAAAATAATGCATATATTTATTGTTATTTCATTAACCGAATAATTTTGCGAGCATATATGCCAGCGGCCAGCTTCAAGGCGGGCGGATCTGGCTTTGCCCATCGACTACCCACTTATTCCATGCGCTCTATCACGTACGCTTATCTGTCGTTCTCTGTTTATCTGCCAAATTCAACGTCAATATACTCGGAACGTTGTTCTTCTCTTAATCAGCTCTAGTCGGGCGCGCCCTACCTGGAACCGCGTATCATATATCTGTTGGGATAATTGAAAGAGTTACACTTCCGCCAATGAATAGATGCCCCAATGAAATTTAATATTTTTTTTTGTGTCGATTGATTTTTGTAAATTAAATTTTTGCTTGTAAAACTTTTCAAGCTCCAAAAAATAAGGGTGGGCAGTGCCCACCTTGCCCACCCCGAGGAGCCGCCACTGCTCAGGAGTCAGAGCAATCAAGCCTACGTAAAAAGTTTTTTGAACATAAACGTTCAGAAGCTCATAATAGGCCATAGAGTTATTAGAGCAGTCTAAAACAAGACTATTGAAGGAGGCTTTGGCAAAATTAATGAAACATTATTTACTACCACTGAACGAGTTTTCACAACTGTTTACAAAATTGTGAAAAATCAAACGCCGTTTACTGATCTGCCTGTTGATGTAGATCCAAATGGGTAAGATTTTACATTGTGACTCGTATTGCATTTGAAATGATAAACGCTATATGCAAAAATATTACTGACAATAAAAAGAAAATCTTAGTCTTGATAGACGAGTCAACAATCCTAAGCAAAAAAACTACTTTGGTTGTAGTAATAAGGCCATATTTCGTGGATTCTTCTTCAAATCTAGAAGACACCTATGTCTTTAGCCTTGACTTAATTGAGCTGACTGATGCGACTGCCGAAAGAAAAACAAAGAACCTTTTGACATGCTTAAACAAATATGGCTTTCATCAAACTTTTCTGGAAGCTTTTGCCGGTTGCAAACAATATTTCCAAATTTATTAGTGTGGCACTGCTCTAATCACAAGTTAGAGCTTGCTGTCAGTGACTACGTTAATGAAGTCAGTGGTATCAACCATTTCAAAATCTTTATTGATAAATTATATAGCTTGTACCACCAATCGCCCAAAAACCAAAATGAGATCAAAAAGAATTTTATCTGTCCGATGGGTTGCATCAAGCAAACGTACAATTAATGCTGTATTACATAACTACCAAGCACTTTGTGAACATTTTGACGCAGCTTCTAAGGATTTGACTAGAGGTACAAAAGAAGGTGACAAATACAAACATTATGACTGCCGTAAAATTTTTAAAAAAATTACATGCTCTGTCTGACGCTCTTGACGAAATGGAACTATTGCAGCGACGAAACATTACTCTTGTTGAAGCTGATAAAGCTATAATAACTATAATTAGAGTTTTCGACTCGATTACTACTCAATCAGGACCTAAACTTGATAAAGTTTTGTGCTCTATCTCAGAAAATATATACAAAGGTATACAACTTTATGAGGGTAGAGTTATACCCGTAAATACTGCACAGGTGTATCCAGTTTGGCAAATAACGTAAGGAATCATATGATAACAACTTCGTCTTCTCATGGTGCTCGTGATGATGTAAAAGGTCAGATATGTCAGATTGAAAATGAAAACCAATACACAAATTTACTAGCAAGGGTTAGTGTTCTTGAGCCAAAGAATTGGCCAAGATCAAATGATCCTGAAGTAGAAATACAATATGGTAATAAAGAAATTAGGCATCTGTGTAATCAGTTACATTTAAATGATGCACAAATAATTCGTGACTTTAGGTCCTACAAAATGAGCGGAAGAAAAGAAAAAAATCCTGATGATTTGAAACCACTTTTAAGCGTCATTACATCAATTCCAATATCCACTAGCGAATGTGAAAGGAATTTCAGTTCAATGAATGAAGTAGTAACACCATTACGATCGTCTTTGTCAGTGGAAACAATTGCTGGACTGTTAATCATAAACTGCATTGGACCACCACTAACGCAATTTAATCCTGAAAAATATATGCGATCGTGGTTAGCAAATGGTAATTCAAATTTTTTATTATTGTTTTGCTTCAGGTCGACATTTAGTCGACGATGCAGCCAGCCGCAAAAGAATTCACAAGATGGACAAAAAATACGAGCTATTGTGGAAAATTTTCTAACAAAATAGAACTTACGACTTTTCTTTTTTTTATCTAATAAAAAAATTTTGAAAGCGTCCCGGTTCGTTAAAAAGTCCATTTCGAACACTGGTAACATCCTATTTGGAATTGTCTTGGGAGCTATTTAAACCTAATCTTGATAGTAGACCCCTTCACTATACCTTTTTGTTGCTATTTGTCATAAAGTTTTGTATCTTGTCGTTTCTTCTGTTACTTTCTTAATTTTTTTCCCTCTCCAATTTTATCCTTCCAATTTTTGAGTTCTCTCGTAGCTTTTTAAATTTTCGACTTAGTGGTAATTTTAGCAAACCCAAAAACCTTTCATGGAAAAATTTAAGACTTGGCGATGTTTTTCAGTATACATACTTGTTTTTAATATATTATTATAGAATATCTCAGACATTTCTGGTTTTTGAGTTTTAAAATGTCCTCCACAAGGGTCAAAAATATTGACTTGACAAAGAAGTATTAGCGAAACTGTTAGAACGTACAAGAAGGTTTGCTCGATCAAATGTTTTCGACATGCCGAGTTGCGCAAAAATTTAAAGAAAAACTACTTTATATATACAGAATATGTAAAAATTAGAGGCCCAAGAAATAGACAATACATATGACCGAAAAGTCATTTATTTAATCGAATATTAACGATTTCACGGAGTCAAAGTCTGAATTTCTGTTATCTAAACTGGGATTACATAGTATGTGCTGAATTCCGCCGGATATTATTAGCATTTATAAAGTTGAAAATAGTATATCAGCATTAAAAGTGTAATTGACAACAATTATATAATGGCATGTAATTAAAGGGAGTGCCGCAAGGATAAATGCTGAGCCTTCACTGTTTGTAATTTTCTGAAGGATTTTTGCATGTTTATTAAAACTTCTAGAGCTTTAAGCATCTTAAGATTTTTAGTATATTAGTCTATTTAGGTAATTTTATTTTTTAAAAATTATATTCATTGGTATTACGGAAGTGGCTACGTTTTCATTTATTTTTTCTTTCTACTAGTTCTGAATTCAAGAAGAGAATGCTCGATGACAGAAATTATTTAAGTACAAAGAAAGTAAGAGAATGGATGAAAAGTGTTTTTGCGAGGGCCCTGAACAAATTTTTACAAAATGGAGTATATGTTTTCAAAGGGAATACTTCTTTAAAGGTACGTCGGTACAAAATGTTAAATTAAATACAAACAATGAATCTCCTTTTCAGGGCAGAACTTCGGAATCAGGTCCTGCGATGACTCTGATATTGAAAGGGCAGGATATAAATATCGATATTGATTTCGTGCCATGTTTTGAATTTACTGGTGATCAGTGGCCCCAAGCAGGTTATAAAAAGAATCCCGTTCCGAGCAAGGTACACTATATTTCAGCAACCCTAAGAAATCCTGAAAACTCCAGCTATTCTCGAAATTAAAATTAAAATTAAAATATATATTTTATTTTTTAAATTAATTGTTCTTATAAAAAATCAGAAATATCTCAAATTTAATGCTCTTATGTGCCTGCCATTACTGAAATTAAAATTTATATTTTTTTAAAAAAAATATTTTATTTTATTTCTAAAATTAAGAAATTCATTATTATTATTATAGTCTAAGAAGTCCTGGAAATTCATCCATGACATTCCTGAAATTAAGATTTACGATTTCTTAAAATTTCTCATTATTATTATATTCTTGTAAAAGAAGTTATTTTGACAATTATTATTTACCTCAAGAAACTCCGCCAAATTATTAAAATTAAAATTTATCAGCTTTTGAAACTTCTAATTCCGTTAATTGATTCTCCTTGTAAGAAGTAACTGTTTTAAGTATTATTACATTTAATGGTTGAGGCACTATCAATATCAATATCAATTTGTAGAGCACATTTTTTATTGTTCCCAAAAGTCCGAAGAATAAAAATCCCGCAGAAAGGTATTGGAGATTATCATTCCAAGAACAAGAAAGGGAGCTCATAAATGGTAAACGAACTCTGAAGCCAACTGTAAAATTGTTCAAGGTTAGTAATTTGTCACTTCTTGAGATGTCTTGAGATGGTTAATTGCAGTTTTATACGATTATAACAATTTTTTAAAAAAATAATAAAACTATAATTTTCAAAGTGGAGATTGATATGTTTTATAAAAATTGTATGTTACTAAAAATTAAGTTTTGTAAGACATATTATTATTCGCCTTCAAACAATTAAATGCACCAAATAATACGTAACACTCACGCAAAAGAACTCATCTATAGACTTTAATTAGACCCTGGACAACTCGCAACTTGAAAAAAGCAAAATGTCTTATAACACCTGTATTTTATACTACTGTTTCTGTTTCGGTAATTAAAAGATTAAGAGGACTTTAAATAACGGACATGCTTTCTTAGAAAACGTTTGTTACACAAACGTTTAACTAGAACATTTTAAAGGGACACGGGCCTTCTCGGCACTTTTAATCCCCGGATTAATTTTTGGATCCAGGCGACTAGCCAACTCGTCACTGGAGGTAGAATCACGAGCGGTCATCTCGTCACCCGAGACTAGCCATCTCGGCACTTTGAATCCGCGGTTTAATTTTTGGACCCAGGCGATTAGCGAACACATATACCTTCATAACAGATTTGACAAAGTAGTGTAGAAAAATAAAAAAGCATAGTAGAAAATAGATTTTACAAAGTCCTGTACAAAAATAAATAAACATGGTAGGATAAAAACACATATCTAATTCTATAAAATCGTGGCTCATTAAAAACATAAATACCTTCAATAAACGTAACTGATTTTACAAAATCGTTGGTCATTAAAAAAACATAAACTATATTTTTGTTGAATTATGTTTCATTTTTAATTTTTATTAAATAAATGTTTGTGTATTATATTGTATTATTTTCTTTTTCTGGATATTACTAAACCCGACAAACCTGGAGACCTTAAAAATATTTAATTTATTAGTAATAAATAAATTAATATAGTACCAGTTAAATATATATCAAAACGTATTTTTGTAGCAAATATAACTTGAATACCACCCACAAGAATATTATTTGTTATATTACAGTGACTTTATTTACACCACCTAATTCAGGAACTTCAGATTATAAGAGTTCCTTAAAGTCAAAAATATAATTTCTTTATGATAAAACTATTCAAGTTTGACACACATATATTTCTGATGGATTAATAAAATAGTTCCCTTCTTTGTTAGTATATTGAAAATATGTTTACGTTGTATAAAAAAGATGTTCCCTGGAATCCCACAATAGTGTTCAAGAAAAGAAATAGTTATAGTATTGTTAAACATGGCTTCTTTCAAAAATTTGAATAAATTATTTAGTAATATAAAATAAATGTTTGTTAGGCTGTATCCAAATATAGAATTTATTTCCCAATAATTAGCCTACTTATTGTCAAATAAATTGTTCTCCCGGTGTAACATTTGATTTTAACAGATCTCGCCGTTAAAAATAAAAAATGTATAAACATGGAAAAAAAGCAGTGCTTACCATCGGTATGACATTTTTCTCCACAACCCGATGTAGCACAACTCCACAGAATTCTTGCGTTTTTTAAAACCTTCCTCTTTTTAAATTTGAAATCGTTTAACACCAGCATTTTCTGACCTCGTTGGCTGTATATAAAATCGACAACTAGAGCTTCCATTATACACGAGACACCAATGTAACAAGTTGTAGCAAACAAATGCAATCGTTTTACAAGAGAGTCAATTTATGGCAAATTTCAAAATATTTTACCCAAAGTTTCATGATAGTAAAGATAATCCTATTTGTGGTTGCTAATAGCTATTTACGTGAAAGTGACGAGATCACCGGTTTCAAAGGGGTACCTTCAAAGTTACCTGACTTTCTTTGGTGACCAGTTGGCTAGTTTAAAAGGGTAGGGATTAAAAATAGTGACGAGTTCACCGGTGCCCTTTTAAAGATTTGACATCGGCGTTATTATAATATTCATGTCAGTGATTTACCTCCTTTTCCATTTCTATTTCGTTTATATGATCTATGTGCTCTTGTTATACAGTTGCTCTAAATCTGAAATTTATCTTGCAATTCTGTCAGATTCCCTGCTTACTTATCATACTTCCATACCGATTCTTTTAAATATTTATCATCCTTGGTACTTACCTGTTTTGCTTTTTTTTTTCTAATTTTCCACGTTTATTCTCCCCTGATGTTCTTCCTAAGTGTTTTTACATTTTGGCATTCATCTTCTTTTGACATCTATAATTATTTTGTTTGCGAATGCTAATTTAGTACTTTTCGGTTTATTCTTATTATTATAATTTATTCATTTGAGAATCAATATACATTATTGAAAATGTTTCAGCGTCTTCGTGATGTCCAGCAACATAAAGCGGTTGCTAGTTATTACATTAAAACAGTATTTCTACTCGAAAATGAAAAGAATGGTGATAATTTCTGGAATGACACAATGACGAAGACTTTTTTCAAAGTAAGTACCTATATGAATCAGTGGCGGCTGGTGAGTACGTTTTGGTGAAGCACTTACATAGGCAAGACTGATTCGTTTATTATCGGTGATATGCTCGGCTTCTGGGACTATGTCACCGATAATAAACTATTCAGTCTTGTCTATGTAATTGCTTCCCCTAAACGAACTCACCAGCCGCGACTAATATGGAGTGTATATTAATTTTAAATTCAGTATTTTTCGTAACCGTGTAATTCAATTTAATAAATGTAAATTCTGAGTTTGCGGATAATAGTTTTGAATTCACTTATTCATAATTAAATAATAGAAAAATATAAATAAATTAGACGACTGACGATTTTTATTGTCTTCCTCAGATATATTTATACATATTTTTGCTGAATATCAACCAATACTCTAATAATTGCCAAGTTTCGTAGGGCTGAGTCTGGGTGGGACGCAACAAGGTTTTTTTGGCAGTGATTTCGAAAATTATCGACACAAACTAATCAACTTTAATAGAATATGAATTACAAATTTCTTCTATATAAAAGTTTTTCCAAATTGAGTTTTAAATATTTTCATACTGTTTGTACATCTATGTTAAGAGGGGCGTTCACCTATCGAAAATTAAGGCATTGCCGTTTCGCGTTTTTTAAACTCATTTTCTAATTTTAGAATCTCAAATTTAGGTTAGTGATGCAAAAGGCATAAATTTATAATGTCAAGGTCAGTTTTTGTACTAATTTATTTTCTTAAGAAAGTTATGTGTTTTAGAAATAACCACAAACATGCATGAATTTGATTAATGTATACTAACTAAGGCTGGTACACAAAAGAAAAAAAACGACCTCTACGCGCCAGCTGCACATTTGATGTACGATATAAAGAAAAAATCAAATTTATGTAATTATTTTTAAAGATAAAAAATATTAATCAGTAAACATTGTGACACACATTTTAAACGAGGTTTTCCGCGTCGTCTATTCCCATTTTACGGTATCTCTACCGGTCCTAGCTATAGTCCTAACGAAGACGAAAATCTATCGGAATCGGTCGGTTATTGCAGACTTAAATGCGAGTGACAGTTTAATTACAAACTGTCACTCGCATTTAAATGCCATATACAGGGTGTAACAAAATAAGTGTAAAACATTTCAGGGGGGTGATTCCTTAGCGAAAAAGAGATAGGGTCTTTCATATAAAAAAACTTCAATGGAGCATCCCTTGTTAAGATACAGCCCCATAAAGGGGGTACATAAAATTTGTTTTACAATTTTTCTCACAAACACTAAAAATGTAATTTATTTCCAATGTAACTTTTTGTCTGATTATTTGTTTACCATTTAAAAATCTATTTCCAATACCTTGTTTCATTCGAAACAAAAAATGTCTCTTGAATTTTTTGCCCAAAAGTAATCAGTTCGCAGCAAAAAATTATTTTACGAACAACTACTGAGATACATCCTCATAAAACGAAAATGTAAAACTAATTTATTTAGTAGGCCGCTAGTAGTGGTATCACGCTGTCAGTTTGTAAATTTTTGAAATAGAATTAATTGTGTGTCGTTGTTTTGTTCGTAATTTGTTAGTTTAATAATTCACTTGTTATTAAAATGGCATACACAAATGAGGAAATGGCTGATATGCATTACGTTTACGGTCTGTCGCAGGGGAATGGGTTAGAAGTTTCTAGAAGATAAGCTGAAATGTATCCTTAACGGCAGCTTCCTTCGCATAGAATATTTGCCCGACTTCATCAACGATTACGAGAATATGGTTCATTCGACAAAAGAACGCAGGATTGTGGTCGCCATCGAGAAGTTAGAACAACACATCTTGAAGAAGCAGTATTTAATTTGGTTGAAGAACAACCTACTAGCAGTACTAGAAAGATTGCTTTCGAGTTAAATGTTGATCATATGACGGTATTTCGAATTTTAAAGGAACAACTCTTATACCCTTACCATCTGCAAGGAGTACAGGCACTGTTACAGCGAGATTTTCCGAACCGTCTTGAATTTTCCAATTGGATGCTGGAAATGATTAGAAGAAATCCTGACTTTCTGAAGACGATCGAATTCACAGATGAATGTACTTTTTCTCGGGACAAGATAATTAATTTTCATAATAACCACATATGGGCTGATGAAAACCCTCACGCTATTGTACAAGCTAACCATCAAGAACACTTTTCTCTTAACGTGTGGCTCGGAGTTATTGGGGATTATTTAATTGGCCCTCATTTTCTACCTCCTCGATTAAATGGTGAGGCATACACTCAATTTTTAAGAGAAGTGCATCCAGTACTGCTGGAGGAAGTTCCTTTGGGCATTAGAAGGGATATGTTTTTTATGCATGATGGGGCTCCCGCCCATTTTAGTCAAGCAGCACGTCAGCATTTCACCCAAACATATCCAAATCATTGGATAGGTCGAGGAGGACCACAGAATTGGCCCGCTCGAACCCCGGATCTCAATCCTCTCGATTTCTCTACTTGGGGCCATTTACAGACTTTGGTTTATCCTACTCCTGTTCGCGATGTAGAGGACTTAAGAAACCGCATCATCGATGCGTGCAGGGTAATTAGAGAGAATCCAGGAATATTTGAGCGAATACGTGGCTCAATGCGCCGACGTCTAGACGCATGTGTAATGACTGAAGGTGGACATATTGAACATTTACTATGATTTCTACATGTTTTATGTTTTGTTATTAATAAATTAGTTTTGTTTATTCATCTTTAATCATATGTATTTTGATGCAGGTAGTAACTACAAAATAACAATACTAATCCAGTTCGCATTTATGACGATGTATCTCTGTAGTTGTTCGTAAAATAATTTTTTGCTGCGAACTGATTACTTTTGGGCAAAAAATTCAAGAGACATTTTTTGTTTCGAATGAAACAAGGTATTGGAAATAGATTTTTAAATGGTAAACAAATAATCAGACAAAAAGTTACATTGGAAATAAATTACATTTTTAGTGTTTGTGAGAAAAATTGTAAAACAAATTTTATGTACCCCCTTTATGGGGCTGTATCTTAACAAGGGATGCTCCATTGAAGGTTTTTTATATGAAAGACCCTATCTCTTTTTCGCTAAGGAATCACCCCCTGAAATGTTTTACACTTATTTTGTTACACCCTGTATACCTATAATATTCGAGTGTATAATAATATAACAGTTATGGGCAAGAGAAAATTGGCTTACCTATTATAAAACATCAACAACATCAACAGTTCCGTAAGTACTCATTCTTTATACATTATGTTTCCTATCTATAATATATCTTTATCTATGACAGAATCTGTGAATAAAACCGAAGCGCTGTGACAGAACCGAATATCGTCAACTTCAACCAACTCACACCCCCGTGCGTTTACCCGTCCCGCGAGTAATATAAGTTGCATAAGTTTCTATTTGTTGGTAAACGCCACTCTTAACAGTCTTACACATAAGCATGACCATATGATTATAAAATGATGTTTTTCTACAAACACCGTTAAAAGTTGACATTTTGACACGGCCAATTTCACTTAAAAATGCGATTTTATAGCGTAGCGTGTTAAAAAGGCTACTTTTAAAATGACAGTTTGTCAAAAATGACAACAGAAAATTCCGTACATATCAAATGATTTTTATTACAATGAAAATTACATATTCTTTGAATAATTAATATTAAATGTACAGTTTGTGCAATTGGAGATATTTATTCCATGTGTTGCTGTACTTGCAGAATTATTATTGACAGACAAATAATTCAAAGGAACTAAAATATCGTGATTTAAATTATCATTTGCAATAGAATTATTAGATAGATCTGGGAAGATGGAGTGAGCAATTTTGTTTTTACTTTCTAGAGAATCCTCTAGGTAACCTTCAGCAACGGTGGAACTCTTCCAGCCTCCATGTCGCTTAATTGAGCATAAGCTTGCACCAGAATCTGCTAGCAAAGTAGCAGATGAACGTCGGTAGCAATGTCCCGTATAAGATTCTGGATTCGGCAATTTCAAAAACATTGCGATATGTAATTGCAGGCATCTTGCCAAACGAATTTATTCCAACCGCTTGACTTGTGTATTTATTATTAGCGTATTTAATAAATAAACGTCGATGTTTTATATTAGATGGACGTAATGCTTTGTATTTGCGATACAAGTTTATATATGAGCCAATAATGGTAAATATTCTTTGAGTATTGGTTTTAGTATCTGGTATAGTAACTACTAACACATTTCCTCTATCTTTAATGTCATCCACAGTCATACGGCATAACTCTTCCCGGCGACAAGCGCCAAATATACCCATAACAACAGCTACTTTGAACATCATATATTTTTCATCTGATGCTTCAGAAATAAATCTATCAATTTCTTCTCTTGTCAATATTTTTGATTTTCTTGGTCGGTAACCTTCTCCTTTCCGTTTCATAAATGCAATAAGTTTATAATATTTACTAATATCAAGGTTGTCTTTTATATTTAGCAAAAGTTTTATCATCGAAAAATGTGATCATAGAGTAGAAGATTTCCAAATTTTAGACCTTTCTTTAAAATATGCTAGTAAAACATTTTCGCAAAATTTACCTATCACATTATTGCATCTGCACCGTTCCATAAACCTTGTGTACGCAATTTCATATTGTTGCCTACATTTTGTGGGCAAGAAATCTAATGTCGCTTTATCAGCGACTTCAATTATTGCACTCGGTATTACTTCATTTTCTTTATTAATACACGAACTCATCTTTTGTACAAATTGTCACAAATTAATTTGACGTAGGTAATTTAACGGTTGCGTCCAGTTGTGTCAAAACGTATTCATGAGCTGTCAGATTTGGTCAGTGGAGTTTCATTATATTCTATAATAAAAATTGTGTTTGTAGAAAAAATATTGTACGATACACATATTAAAAATGCTATTTTATTTCACTCGTAAATTTCACTTTCACTCGTGAAATAAAATCGCACTTTTAACACTTGTATCGTAAATAACTATTATATTGAAAATTAAATATTTGAGCACAATACTGATGGCAGAAAAAATTAAGGAAGACGTTTCCAAGTTGCCGATTTAATAAAATCAAAATTTCCGGCCGTTTAAGTATTACTTAAGCAATGGTATAATTTTTACAAAATTTGTTCAAGTTTCTTTATTGTTATTCATAAGCAACTATCTATCATAGTTATTAAGTCTGTGACAATGAAAGGAAGTATTTATAAAGGAATTTAATGCACATTTAATATTTATTCAAGCAAATCATTAACATTATATTTAAATATTATATTATTAACATATAAACGATATTTATTTATTTTCTCTATTTAAAAATTTGGTAAACTCAAATTAATCGTCCTCAGTCCAAGGCACTTGAATCCATGACTCTAAGTCTTCGATGACATTGGATGTTTGCTGCTCAATGTTGTGTGTCTGCTCACTTTTGTGTTCTTTCGAGATATCGACATCGTTCTCTGCCATTCAACATCTTGGTATTCGTCTAAACTTTGTACTATGCACACATCAATTCATTAGCACGACGAACAGCCACTCTTATAGGTCTCACTCTTGTTTCGGTGTGTGTGTTGTGACGTTTGCATGTTCGATTTGATAGTTTCGATTTTACCGATGGACGAAAATAATCTGTAGAAACTCTATAGGTGAAGAATTTAAGTGTAGAGTTAATCTGAGTGGAAGACTAAGAAATTGCCCTCCATCATCCAAAATCAAGTCATTAAGTCTGTTTTGCTTTTAGTGGTGGTGGCATAAATCTCTTGTTTACTAATCTAATGGTGGACGACAACAATCTCTATTTGTACATTTTACACTTTGAAGTATTGGCTTTCACGCACATGTTCTGAATACCAGTTAAAGTCTGGTAAATCAGGAAGGTCAGATTCACCGGACCCAACATATTTTACAGAAACAGAATAATCATCGATTTCCAGGGAGTTCCATACCTCTGCTAATACATTTAGGCTAATAGGGTTGGCATATGTATTCAAATAAAAAAAAATAAGAAAGGTAAATAAACAAATATTGCCGACGTAATCACCATTCAGGCTCCATGTCATCAAAAAGAAGCAAAGCACACACGACAACACTAAGGTGCTTACGTAATTCTTGAACGGCCCCAATTACGGATACTCATTATAATCTTACTCCCGAGATTTGATTGAGAATCAAATCGGTAGACCAGAAATAATAGTTTACTTCAGTAACAAATCAAGTTTACTAATATCCCGCCAACTACTAAGTTTAGACAAATTTCTAAAGAATACAAAAGTATTCAGAAGTGAATTTGTGAACAACTTTATAAAAAAGTTTTTAAAGTCTTTTAGATAGACCGAAATACAGTTTTTTGGGAATATCTCAAACTTATACATTTAAGAGTGACGTTTACCAACAAATAGAAACTTATGCAACTTATATCACTCGCGGGACGGGTAGACGCAAGGGGTTGTAAGTAGGTGGAGGTTGACGATATTCCGTTCTGTCACAGCGCTTCGGTTTTATTCACAAATTTTGTCATAGATAAAGAAATACTATAGATAGGAAACATAATGTATAAAGAATGAGTACTTACGGAACTGTTGATGTTGTTGATGTTTTATAATAAACCAATTTTCGCTTGCCCATGACTGTTATATTATTATACACTCGAATATTATAGGTATACAGGGTTGCGATTATGTATGGAACCGGGTTCGTTATGCTAAGACGGTCTGAGCTAGAATACTGAAATTTTAAACAGACATAAGACCCAATTAGAACTACTTATTACTTGTTTTTCTTTTTGTTTTAATCCATAAGTTTTTGAAATACAAAGCCTACTTGTTTTTTTTTTTTAATGGGAACATGGGTTAAATGGAACATCGTTAAAATGGTTATTTCCCCCCGAATTAAATAGTATTATAGGTTTGGTGATTCTTTTGATAGAATTTTAGAAAAAAATTTAAACTTAAGTAAAATAAAATAAAACACGCAAATCAAGCAGCCTTTGCCCATTCGTCAAAAATTGGAAGAACTTAACAATAGCAGTAGAGAATGTCCCATTGTCATTATTGCCTCTATCATTTCCCATTGAAACCCCAACAAATGCTTGCAATTAAACTAAATAAACAAAACTAGAAAAAGCAACAAAAATTTAATAAAATGGTTCAATTAATATTTAAACAAGAATTTATAATTTATAAACAAAATTTCACTTCAGAATTTAGATATAAAAGATGTTCAAAGTGTTCTCCATTTACTTCCTGACAATAAGGAAGTCTGTGGATAAATCCGTCTATTGTATTATTTAACCAATTTTCAGGAATATTTCTTATTTCTGTCTGAATACGTAATTTTAATTCGTCCAAAGATTCTGGTTTGTTGTTGTACACACGGCACTTTAAATATCCCCATAGGAAAAAGTCTAGGGGATTCAGATCAGGAGATCGAGCCGGCCATTCAATAGTTCCTCGCCTTCCTATCCACCTTTGAGGAAATGTATTATTTAAGTAATAACGTACTTCACGTCCATAGTGTAGTGGAGCGCCGTCCTGTTGAAACCAAATTTGATTGTTGTGGTTTTGGAAAAGATGTATAATTTGAGGAACAATATTTTCTCGCAATAATTGTAAATACTTTTCAGCAGTTAGATTTCCGTCTATGAAAAACGGGCCTATGTTATTATGGACGATAATTCCGGCCCATACATTGACTTTTTGTGGATATTGCGTATGTACCGTCGCCATCCAATGAGGATTACTATCAGACCAATATCTACAATTGTGCCTATTTACAATACCATTTAACTGGAACGTTGCTTCGTCTGAGAAAACAATCCTTTTAACAAAATTTTCATCTCCGCCAATCATCGTCATCATTCTTTCACAGAATTCTAATCTTCTGTCAAAATCATCCTCGTTGAATTCGTGTACTAGATGAATTTTGTATGGGTGGTGCTTTGCTCGTTTTAAAATATTTTGAACAGATCTTCGAGACATATCATGATTTAAAGCCACTTGTAGTACAGACGTTTTAGGGCTCTCCGCGACATCTAATAAAATATTAAAAGAATTTTCTTCGTTGGTGCATGTTCTTGGCCGTCCTAATTTAGGTTGGTTTTTCACACTACCGGTTTGATTAATTCTTCTTAATGTTTTTGTCACTGTTGACTTACTTATTGGATTCCTATCTGGATGGGTGTCGTTAAACACTGCACATGTTTCTTGGTGACTTCGTTTTCTATCTCCATACCCAATTATCATGAGAATTTCTATTCTTTCTCTTTCAGTTAAGTGATTCATAATTATTAATTAGTTGCTAATACAACGTTAACTGATGACAATTAACTGTCAAGAATTTTATGTTTGACGGATTTGCAAAGGCTGCATGATTTGCGTGTTTTATTTTATTTTAATAATGTTTTAATTTTTTTCTTAAGTTTTGTCAAACGAATCACCAAACCTATTATACCATTTAATTCGGGGAAAAATAACCATTTTAACGATGTTCCATTTAACCCATGTTCCCATTAAAAAAAAAACAAGTAGGCTTTGTATTTCAAAAACTTATGGAACAAAACAAAAATAAAAAAAATTAATAAGTAGTTTTAATCGAGTCCTACGTCTATTTCAAATTTCAGGATTCTAGCTCAAACCGTTGTAGCATAACGAACCCGGTTCCATACATAATCGCAACCCTGTATATGACATTTAAATTCGAGTGACACTTTGTAATTAAAGTGTCACTCGAATTTAAGTCTGCAATAGCCGACGGATAGACGACGCGAAAAAACGCGTGTAAAATGTGTGTGACAATGTTTACTGTTTAATGTTTTTTATCTTTAAAAAGAATTACATAAATTTGATTTTTTCTTTATATCGTACATCAAATGTGCAGCTGGCGCGTAGAGGTCGTTTTCTTTCTTTTGTGTACCAGCCTTAGTTAGTAGACATTAATCAAATTCATGCATTTTTGTGGTTATTTCTAAAACACATAACTTTCTTAAGAAAATAAATTAGTATAAAAACTGACCTTGACATTATAAATTTATGCCTTTTGCATCACTAACCCAAATTTGAGATTCTAAAATTACAAAATGAGTTTAAAAAACGCGAAACGGCAATGCCTTAATTTTCGATAGCTGAACGCGCCTCTTAACATAGATGTACAAAGAGTATGAAAATATTTAAAACTCAATTTGGAACAACTTTTATATAGAAGAAAGAAATTTTTTAAATTTGGACAAAATATAACACCTGTATTTTTATTCGAAAGCAGTTTTTTCAAATATTTCACAAACTAATCAGTATCTGGAGATATATTAACAACACTAAAGTCTTTAGAGCTTGATTTGGAACAATTTTGTATACATAATAATAATAATGGTCTTTTCAGTTTTTCTACGGTTTGTGGTTGTTTTATCGCCGAGTGAGCGTATTCGCTGTTTGGGCATAACATATATGTATATAGATTAACTTAGAAAAACTTGTTTGGCACCTACACCTCATTTTGTTCAATGTAATAAAATATGTATTATTTTTAGATGTTGGAGAAATACATAGAGTATATCGAAAAAGGAAACATTCCTTATTTCTGGAATAGAAAAAATAATTTGCTCAATATATCAAATACAACAAGAGACAATATGCTTAACCGTCTTCGCTATATTCAAAAGGATTTGCTTGCGAAATATCAGACTGAGCCTCTGGTAATATGCAAATATTTAGGTAAGTTTTTCCCCTTTGAAGTTACCTCTTTCTTCGCACGAGTACGCTTAACCAACACCGCCTACATAATAAATAAAGATTAAATTCTCAATAGAGGATTTATTTAAACAGATATATATAAACTTCGTTTTGACAGTTAATTTGTAACGAAGTTATCCCCGTTGCCTCAAAATGACATCTATGTAACTATACTAGGGCGCGGACACGTACGGTTGATGACTCATCGCCCATGGGCGCACTAATGAAATGTTGTATTTTTAAAGAGGTTTTAATTTTATTTATATAATTGGATAACAAGTGGCTGGTGATCTATCAAATACAAAATACCTTATTATTTGTTCATTTTCTCTTCTGTAAGACTTGTTCTCTTTGAATTAAGTACATCCTTGTAGATAGAAAACGTCCTTTCTACATCGCAACTGGTTATAGGTGCGTACTGGAAATATTTTTTTATTTCAGCGTATTTAGCATACACAATTGCCGCAATGTTATTAAATCTGGATTTCTATTAAAAACTGGGTCTAACTTTTGCCGAAGGCCACATCCGAAGTCACTTGGAATACTTTTGAAATTATTAATAGCCCACGTCTAATGTGGTTAATCCATCTTTTAATTTGAGATTTCAATTTTCAAAATATGTGATTAGTTTAGGCAAATTTCCAAATCGTTCCTGAAGGAATAACAACTAATTTTTTAAATTTGGGATTTGTGTTAGTTCCGTGCACTCAGAAATACTTCGAGCATCGTCATTTAAACATGTAACGAAATTTTGTAAACTATCGAAATTCTCTGCATAAAAACTATTTCTGTGTATGTTTTAGCCAAGCTAAGTGACAAACGTGCGATATTTTGGCATACTGTAACGATATTTTACAGACTTTGTGATAAATTTCGGAATCGCTGACAATTCATTTTCATATCAGAAAAAGTAACAGAAACAACGTTCTAGATCTAAATAAATGATAACTAAAAATGTATGCGTATGTTATTGAAACTAAACGAAATCCAGTGCACACTTACGTCTAGATAATTGGGAGAAGTCGATTCAATTAACCGGTATTAAATAGACTAGTACAAAAATTACGAAGTACGTAATTAACAGTCAAAACAATGAAAAAACGAAACTAAGTATGAATGAAAATTTTATTTCCCTTGCGAAATATAAGGTAAATATAATAAATTTTAAAAACCCCTCACGCTCCTATCTACGCCGATGAAAAAAGGATGTTACTCATAAATTCCTTATTTTATGGGCATTTTTTGCTCTCATTCTCGGGCACTTCTCGGGCGTAAACAGATGTTGCAGTTCACCATTGAATTAGTGCTATTCAATAAGCGTGTGTTGTTTACATTATTTCTTTGCACCGTTGTAACTTCGTCGTAGTTTAAACCGGTCATGTCCGCGCCATAAACTATACATAACCATCACAAACCACAATGACTTCAGTGACGTTGTCCAAGTTGCTGTCAAATTGAAATCTACTTCTTTCTTTTGAAATTGTTTTTAGAGTAAAGATGTCAACAGTGTGCTCTGTTGTAAATTGTGGCAGTAATCTCAATATTATTAAATTATTTCAAATATAGTAGTATTGGTCTATATTTACTATATAAAACAAATTAAAACAAACCAACTGCTCAAAAATGGATATAAACAAGAAAATGGGTGTGCTTAAAACCACACGGCAGAAGTGAAAACTTCATCAAGGCGAGGTTAATAATACGAAATCCAACTTTTTTTTTTCGTTCTATATTACATTAGGGTCATCCTGCATCGACGAATTCAGTTGCTGAGATTTAGTGTGCTTCTTTTGACGATGTTTCTTCACGCGCGCATTAGACAATTCCCTTTTCGTTTTAATTTGTCATCGATTTGATTTTCTTCATCCATCTTGTGTAACAGAAAAGAATTAAATCCTTATAAATTCGTATATAATGAGCAATTAAAGCAATGCTCTATTCTCAACGTTTCTGTTTTGCATTGGTATACAAATTATAAGAAATGCGTGTGGACGTTATTTAACACCCGGAATATACTGATCAGTTTCCGAGTCATCCATATCATTTTAATAGAAATGGTAAAACTTACCAGAGCGCGAAGAATTATATTATATTATTATAGAGATAATGTCTCATACACACACAACAAATTTTTTAAGTTAACTGTCCGCGAAGTTACCAATTAGCGAACGCAACACAGTCCGCGAAATATAATCGCGTGGATGTACGGACAACTTTAAAGGGCTCCTCGACGGAGAGATTTTCCGATACGCTTCTGGGTCGGTTTGGACGCATGTATATATATATATACATGCTATATATATATATATATACATGGAGTACAAGATAGCATCTACACGTGTAAAAATTGCGGTAAAGTTAGCATCCGCGACAAGTTCGCGTCCGATATACGGACGCTAACTTGTCTCCTATGAAAAATTTTATTACTGAGTTACTTACACCTATATCTACCAAATAAACTTAAAATTGGCCGGACGTCAATTTTAACCCTATCTCTATATTTCTATACACTTTAGTTCTCGTGCATATAGGTCAGAGGGCGAATTTGTATATACTGCAGAATAACTCTTATATATATAGCGCACATGTTGGCATCCTATGTATTTAAATTGCCGGGAATTCCCGAATCTCTATTTTATTTAACCTTGAGGAACTGCTAATATCTGTATATTTAGGTACTCATTCAAAGAAGTAGTGTTCAAGGTCGGTTTGCAAATTGAATAAGTTTCGCAATTGCCATAAAAATGTCTTCTTGTTTGATTTTAAAAAAAAATAATGTTGGATGGAGTAGGTCGTAATTATGACATACGAATATATTTTATAAGGTATAAATAAATCCCGTTCAAATACTTTCAGTAACTTCGTGTTTAACTCTTTCAAAATAAAATTAATATGCAATGCTATATGTTAAATCACATCACCCTTTGTTTTTAAAGGTACACTATAATTCCGATTTTGTTTTTAATTTGTGACACCATTTCTTTTTTATAGACCTTCTATCACAGCGTAGCGATAAAATCCATTAATGGTATCAAAGAGTGTAGATAGCTAAAAATTGTAATGCAAAAATTAAGGTAATTAATTATGTAATCAGAGGCTCTACAATTTAAAGATAGGTATCTTTATTTAAACAAATTGTTTAACAATGGCGAAATGCTATGTATTTTTTACATTTTATGAGCTTTTAAGAGCCGATTAAACTTACTCAATTTATATTAGTCGATTTACAAGTATTTCTAATATATGGTAAAAAATTGTAAAAATTTTGAAAATTGCTATGAAATAACGATTAACGACGAAGGCTCATACATAACAATACATTTAAAGTAAAGAATGATAAATAAACCTAATAAATGTTCAAAAGTATCGCCTCCTTCTTCTGTATACCGTTGAAATGGAACTTTAAATGACTTGATAAATATATATACAGGCTGAGTCATTAGTAGCCGCTTCTTTGATTGCTCTTTTGTGTTTTAAATAAAAAAAAAACAATTAGTGGAAGATTCATGGTTGCTTTGGGCGCATATTCTAAATATACTTCAAGCTCGGACGCACTTCCGGTTTCAACGAAAATGCATGAAATTTAATTTTTTTAAATGACACTATATATTTTTGGATTTTCTAGTAGTTTTAAATTGCCTATTTAACTAATTTTCTTTTTCAAAATTGGGCCATTAGTTTTTGAGTTATTAATTTTTTTTAAATTTTTGACAAAAACACGTCTTCAGAAAAAAGAACATTTTTTCATTGTTTTTAAAAGTAAAAACATTAACTATGGTGGTGCTTGTAGCAAAGAAAATACTGCATCATTTGGTATAAGTTGCACTCGACAATATCTCAAAAATATTTGTTTTTTTAAAGCCTACTTCCTGAAATTTTCGCATAACAAAAACTTATTTTTCTTTAAATGGAATTTTATTGCGGCATTTTGTGCCTTTTTTATTCTCTTTCATTTTTGTTAACAATGTCCTATACCTATCTTTTGTAATTTCTGAGATAATCACTATAGGAACAATTAGCGGTCAAATAAAGAACTACGAGCCCTGTTCTATGCACCCAAATATTCGTCCAATAAAGGCTGGAATGCACCTGATAGTCTGAGTCAACTGTTAAAGAAAGTCTCTGCTAGCATCCAGACTTTATGCACAGCGATCCCTGGTAGAAGTCAACCGAAGCCAGAAACCTTTGAAAGTATAAAGGAACGGTTTGAGTGAACAGAATGTACTGAATATGAACAAAAGTGCGGTAAACCAATAACTGATGAGGGTCAGACGTTTATGGTACTTGCGTGTGTAGTCGTACACCCGCATACTAGTACTACGAAAATCAGTCGTCAGTTAGATTAAGTCAAATTTGAGAATCCAGAATAATTAGGAACTATGTAATTCATCCATAGCATTTTCATACACTGGGTTAGATGAAAGAAATTTTCAGAATCGTTTACATTTTTGTCAATGGACATCAGATAAATTATCCTGGTTTCTCAATTTTTTGTTGTTTATCGACGAAGCCACCTTCTATTAAAGTGAATACGTTTATCGTCACAAGTTTCGCTATAACACAAAAAAAAACCACTTTATCACACCTGCAAACTTTCAAAATCGTTGGTCATTAAATGTGTGGGGAGGAATAGTGGGTAGTTACATAATTGGACCTTATGTCTGATGAGAATGTTAATGGAAGAGAGGATCTTCGCTTTCTACGGACGGCTTTTCAAAACGTTTTGAAGACATCTTCAAATACGTCAGTAAACATAACCTTTATTTTATTTAGTTGTTAACCAACAGTGTAAAAAATTAAATACTGCTATTGGACATTGCCGGAATTAAAAAATTGAAATGCGATGCTCTTCATTCTGTAAAATTATTACTTTTGGGATAGTTGGATTTAACATTTACTTTATTTGATAGTTGACTAAGGAAGTCTGGCCCCATTCCTGCCTTCCATTGGTTGAACGAATATTTTGGTGCATAGAACAACAGCGCTCGTAGTTCTTTAATTGACTGCTAATTGCTCTAAAAGTGATTATCTCAGAAATTACAAAAGATAGGTATAGGACATTGTCAACAAAAATGAAAGAGAATAAAAAAGAAACAAAATGCCTCAATAAAATACTGGGTGTTCCATTAAAAAAAATAAGTTTTTGGTATGTGAAAATTTCAGGAAGTAGGCTTTGAAAAAACAAAGTTTTTGGAGGTATTGTCGAGTGCAACGTATACCAAATGATGGAGAATTTTCTTAGCTACAAGCACCACCAAAGTTAATGTGTTTACTTTTAAAAACAATGTGAAAATGTTTTTTTTTCTGACCACGTGTTTTGGTCAAAAAAAATTAATAACTGAAAAACTATTGACTCAATTTTGAAAAAGAATAAACAATTGAACAGACAGTTTAAAGCAGTACTAGAAAATCCAAAAATATGTAGGACACGTGAGTCATAGAAAAAAATTAAGTTCCGTGCATTTCCGGTGAAACCGGAAGTGCATCAGAACTTAAAGTATTTTTACAATATGCGCCACAAGCAACCATAGATTTTTCACCAGTTTTCTTTTATTTAAAACACAAAAGAGCAATCGAAGAAGCGGCTACTAATGACTCACCCTGTATATAATTTAGGTGTTTCTCACAAGCCCCATTTTAAACATGTGGATGTTTTATTTAATTTATTTTATCTCACTTTTAAATTTAATTTAAAATTCAATGTTCTTAAAATTAAAATCTCGAATATGTAACTGAATTCCGATAGTCCGATAGAAAAATATTAAATATTTAGATGTGCCTAAACTTCAAGCTTTAAAATACGCAGTGACAAATATAGCAATGTATCGCCTTGATAGCGCCATGAATTACACCCATTGTTTGATGTTGTGTATTTTTATCGGGGGTTCCCCATTTGCAAGCGGGCGTTACTTTGAGCGTAATGTACACCGGATGTCAGTTTGTATTTTTTCTGTATGTACTATATGCACATTGTATATACTGCCGGATGTAAGTTTGCTATAATGCGGAACGGATGTCATCATGAGCGTCAACTATATATATATATATATACATGTATATATAAGTAGACGATATGAATACTCGCTTACGATCCCGCGCTGGTCTGATGCTCATTTTTACAAATAATTATAATACAACTGATATACCTAGAGATTTTTGCTGTATAACACAGTAATGTTTCTATAATTGAGTTACTGATCGGCCATTTAAAATGCAAATGTGATTTCAGTAATTTTCCCGTTTTACAATTTCTACTCTTGCTTGAATTCAACATAACTGTCAAATTTGACATTATTACAATACCATAAAGGCAGTTTAAATTGTCTTCTATATAGCACTGATTTTGAAAATTATTGATATAAACCAATCAAATTTAACTGAATATCTCAGTCTTTAATTACTCACGTCAAAATGAGGTTTAATAGTTGTACGATTTCATTATCTAGGTGGTGATGTCTTAATCGTCTGTTAATGTGCGTTAATGGTTGTTGATCTGTGAGGTTTATAATTTTCTTACTGTTTATTTTTCTTAGTTATGAATTTGAATTTAAAAATAAAATTATTTTTCAGATATAAAATTATAGCCTTCAGCCTTCAGAACACAGTGGATATTCATTTAATAAACATATTTTATAAGTATTATTACTACATATCACAATTATACCAAACTTATATTTTTTGATTATTTTTTTATCGGAAAATAAAATTAATTAAGTATTAATTTTGTATTTTTTTTACTCCATTTATCAGTTACATATAATGATATTACTATATATTAATACTTATTTTTTTATTAACAAATAGGAATAAAAAAAGGTTCTTCATTACAGCCACCCCTGTGCACGTTCATAATGATCAGGGCGTAGATCTTTTCTTTATTGTTTGTTACTTTAATCACGAGGATGCTTTCTAATATTTTTAAAACTATTTTGTATCAGACCACAAACAAGATATTAGAGCTGTTTGACCTTAAACCTGTTTTACCTGTTACTGTTCGATGAACACGACCCCCCTTGTCACGAGGCGGCAGTCAGTTAAGTCTGAGCCTTGGTTAACTGATACTTGATACTATCAAAATGATCATGCATCTGAGGAATAAGGCTAGGAAACGGTTTGTGCTTACGAAACTGCCCGCACACTTTGACTACTACAAGATGTTACGCAATCTTACTACTATGTCCGTTAGGTATGAAAAGATAGCTTATTTTGAGTATAAGTTTAGATCACGCAGTCAAAAAGCCAAGTGTAAGAGACTGAAAGCTTTAAATATAAAGAAACGTACTACATTAATTCTGCTGGAGCACTTAAATGATCCTGATTCTATTAATAATTTTCTTATTAACTTCGTGCCTGTTATCATGGGTAATTTATCAGAACTGAGGGAGATTAACTCTAATTATGGATTTGAGAAAAATATACCAGACTTATCTTTCGTTACTGTTGACGCTATTACTGTTAGCAAGCATATTAGTGAAAGAGTAATGCCATCGGAACGGATGGTCTTTGCACATGCTTTGTTGTCCTTTCATTCTGCCATATATTACTAATATCATCAATTCTTGTATTCTGTCAAACACTTTTCCGGCTACTTGGAAACACGTAGTAATTATTCCTCTTCCAAAAAATCCAATGCCCAACCGTTTTCGGATCTGCGTCCTATCAGTTTGCTTTCCGTCTTGGCGAAAGTACTGGAAAGAGTCTGGATTTAGCTCCAGGCACAGCTGCACCACTTGCCTGCTGAATGTAACTGATGATCTAATGTCTGCTCACGATAGTGGTAAAGTTTCTGTTCCCGTTTTGCTCGACTTCAGCAAGGCTTTTGACACATTGGACCACAATAGCCTTTTATCTCTGCTGGACCACATAGGGTTATCCGCCAACGCAGTTTAACTTTTTAATAGTTGTCTATCTAGTCCCAGTCTAGGTCCCAGCACGTCAGTATATCAAAGGGTGTCTCCCATGCCGTCACAGTAACGCGTGACGTCCCTCAGGGATCCATTTTGGGTCCCCTCCTCTTTATTATTTATACACACTTATTTCCGAAAGTGGTAACAACCTGTAAGATTCACATGTATGCTGATTCAGCTTTACCATACCTTCAATATTGCTGATAGGGAACGAGGGTTGACTGATATGATGGTCGATTTGAATGCTGTATATGTGACTGCCTACGACATAAACCCTTCGAAGGCATCTGTTCAGGTCTTTGCTGATAAAAATAGTTATCAACTGCTTTCGGCTACCATCAACTTTTCTATTAATGGTACTCCAATACCTCTAGTCATAGGAGCAAAGAATTCCGGTTTGATTATTGACAACAATTTCAAATTCAATACTCAGGTCTTGAAATACCTTCAAAGTGCTTAATGCGCCTTGAAATTGATTTATCCCCACCGTTATTACTTAGCCAGCAAAATTAAAACAGAGCTCTGTGATTCCCTAATATTATCACAGTTTAATTATTGTTCAGCTGTCTACGGGCCTTGTTTGACTGGGGATATGCTGTGTAGGGTACAGCGTGTTCAAAATTCATGTATTCAGTTAATATTTGGGTTACGAAAATATGATCACGTGTCCCATAGGTTGATTGATCTGGGCTAGCTGAACATGGGTATCTACTTAATAGATTACTGTTTCAGGCAGGTGTGTTCTACATTCCTATCATTGTCACCAGGACTCCACCATATTTATACAAGAAACTCAGCTTTAGCGAGGATATCCATCACCTTGGCCTTCGTCACAGAGATCTGCTAACCACTCTCAGTCATACTCTCTATTTCAACGGTCTTTCTCATACAACATTGCTAAATTTTATAACAATTTGCCTTTTGAGGTCATGGACTATTCCTTCTCCAGGTTTAGGACATGGATGCGGGAGTACCTGTTGGCTGATCAGCGGCAGGCTTTGTTCCGGTTTGATTGTGCAAAGGGTTCTTTCTCGTGATGTCATATGTCTAATGGGAAATGCTTTTAACTTATGTTTTTGGTTGTCTCGTAATCTTGATTTGATAAAGGCGTCTCCACATCTCTAATTTTTTTAACATAGCTTCAACTTTATCCTTGATTTCTTAAATTGTGATATTTACTTTTTGAAGGCTTAAATTGAGAGTGTTTAAATGAGAAAAGATATCTGACAAAGATGCCAGTTCACGTAACAAAGAAAAATTATGAAAACGTTCACTTAATGAATGTGCATGGGAGTGTTCTGTAAAAAATATTGTTATCTCATTTCTCAACTCAAAAAAATCGAGGCAAAACTTGAATTCTATGATCTAGCCTTGATCAAATTAACAATTTTTACAGCGTCGCTCAAGGTTTCTTGCAATGTATCTGGTATTTTTGAACAACCACGGCTTCTCTACGAATACAGCAATGATACCAGGTTACGGGTGGGTTGTTATTTCGAGTACGTGTTATTTATTAAGTCCAATACATCTTCCTGACATTGTCCGCGCTCCGTTAGTAGGTACTAACTCCTATGCATTTCAACCAATCAATTTCATTGGATGGAATGCATTTATCCACCTTGTTAAACACTTCTTCAGATGTAGTATGTATCAAGGAGAACATGAGTAGTAAATCTTTCAAAATATCCGATTCATGTTTGTATCTTACGTAACACAGTAGATGAGAATTATTCACTATACAGAGTGAGTTTTTTTTTTTTCATTATTTGTATGGGGATCTCGAAAACCATAAGAGATGCGGATTAAGTTAAATGGAGAAAGATTTGCATCTTTATAAGCCTCATCCAGGTACGTTTTTGTCAATTTAAGGAAATGCATGGTTTACTAGATATTTGCAAAAAATAGAAATTCGCCAGAACCTTTTAAGTCCTATAAATAACTCTTCTATTCTTAAAGGTACAAAAAATTTTTTGAATATTGTTTCAATTTCAAACAATGACATCTTAAATTTTTAATTTTGCTTAGCATTTTGGAGTTAGCAAGCAAAGTCTAATTTTTTTAAATGGAACTCATAGTTGGCTATGACATATTCTAATAGTGCATTTTTTTCTGCTTGCAATGATGTAAGGGTTGTAGAACTTATTTTAATAAATAACAGTACAATACACTATTATTATGTTTAACAAAAATCATGATATAAACATATGTCCTAAATTCTTAACTTTTGAGCTGTAGGGTGCTAAAGTTTAAAAAAAAATTCAATCATCTGCATTAATGTTTAACGACTTAAATACGTGACAAGTATACTAGGTAGGTAAATGTCAAAACTGTTTATGATTATTTACTAGATCATTTTTAAACCTTGTTAATACCTAATTTCATAACATCGTGCAATTAAATGAATGTTATTTTTTTAAGCGAAAACCGTACGTCAAGCAAAAAAAAAAACAAGAGACCACATTTGCTCAGAAACGAATGGGGATATAAAGAAAAGTACTTTAAGAAAAAGCAATGGCGTAACACATGTTCTTCAAAAAAAATTTTAAAAAAAACCTGTCTGTACAGGTAAAAATTATAAAATTGGTTGTACATCAGAAAATGCATCATGATGCATAAAAGGCGTGTACAAAATTTCAGAAAAATATCTAGGGTAATACCAAAGTTTTTAAAAAAAATTTTTTTTTTTTAATCTTTAGCACCTTACAGTTCAAAAGTTAAGACATTTAGAAAGTATGTTCATAAGAGGTTTTTTTCACTAAATGGACCCAAGAATAACCCCTTTAAATATTAGCATATTATTAAGAAACATATGATATAGACACGACTCTGGCTGTAGAATAAATGACGGAAGACCTTTCAAAGTTGCTAATTTAATAACATGAACATTTCTAAATCGTACTACGAAAATCAGACACATTCGTTATGCTTACTTATGAACTTATATTTATTGGAAAAATTCATGTTATCTTAGTTATGATATGGTAATGTTGTTTTTTAACTTTTCATAATTCCAGGATATTCCTTGGAACAACAGGCTTTCATTTCGGAACCAGCGGGATGGAATTTTGACTTTAGTAATACTAGTTACAATGCTCCCCAGAAAGGTAAGTAATACTGACTAAGCAATTTTACAGGTAGCTCTCGGTTTACGCCGCAGTTCCGATCCTACAAGAGCCGGCGTAATATGAATCCATATTTACAGTGATGTACATACAATATGCACATACATATAGGGTTAGCGTCTACATAAATGAAACTGAAACAAATATTTTTTTTATTAATACAATATAATATATAATATAAAATTAAAGAAAATGTTTTTATTCCATTTTCGGAAAAAAGAATCCAGCTTTAATTGTATAGATTCTTGTTTTCTTTCATTAAGGACTTCGGAATATGGTGGAATGCATGCGATGAAGCTTCTTTTTACGTCTGCGCTTTGCTCTCAATCGTTGTCTAACTCGCAAAGTTCTTCAGTCAAACTTTCGATAGTTGAAAGGATACGTGTTATATCGGTCGTTTCCATAACTCTCGGAGGTTCCTCGTCCATTTCTTCCTTCGCTGACTGTTCACGAGCTAATTCTTTGTATAATTCTTCTAAGTCTTCATTCGAGAGTGGCTGATCATGGGCTTCTAAAAGTTCTGTCACATCTTCAGCTGTAACATCTTCCAATCCTACATCACGCTCTAAAATTCTCATCATTTTCATGAATATATTACGGAGAAAATTTTTTGCTTAAAATGGAATCCTATCAAATTCGTCTATTTGTGATCACATGTCTCAAAATAACCAATAAACTCATCATTTAACTGAAAATTTTTTGCTTAAAATGGAATCCTATCAAATTCGTCTATTTGTGATCACATGTCTCAAAATAACCAATAAACTCATCATTTAACTGATAACAACCCTAGGGTAGTTTTCACTTCTGTCATCAAGAGGTTGCTACGCAATGGTTTTGACGCTTATTTAATTTAATTGTATAAAATTTTTCAAAATGTCACTTTCTCGTTTTGGTATTCAAAATAATGAGTCAATTGACAAAATCATTGAAGAAAATGTACCAAAAAATACTATTAATAGTAAAAAATACACATGGAAAACATTTATAGACTTTTGCAACACCAGGAAATATGAGTTGGATGGAAATCGTACAATTGAAGAACTTGCTTTAATACTGAAAGATTGGGCAGTTAATATGAAAAAGAGAGATGGCACGGACTTTAAGGAAGCTACAGTTAAAACTATGTGGAATGTGACAAGTAAATTACTACAAGAAAAATATTACAACGAGTATAATATCATGATAGACCCCTTTAACAGTGTTGCATTCAAACAAGCCCGAAATGCACGCGACGTAGCACGAAAAAATTTACAAATAGATCCCACTAAACGTAAAACGAGTTTAGTCCCATTAAGTTCAACCGAAATGAACAAAATTATAAACTTTTGGGATGAAAATACCCCTCTAGGTCTCCTACGCAAATTTTATCATATCGCCGCGGTGGAATTGGCATGGAGAGGTGGTGAGGCTGTTGCTTGCTTGGTTGAATATTTTCATATCGAGAAAAACAATGATGGCTCTCCAACTAACAGGGTCGAATACAATCCAGTTTTCAGTAAGACCTGCCAAGGAGGTTCAAAGAACTGCGCTTCTAGTAAATGGTTAGTTCAAAATAGTGACAGCAACGTTTGCCCTGTTAGATTATTTTTAAAATTATTATCGAAAAGAGGAAAAAATATCAAAACAAACAGACTATTTTTAAAACCGAATCGCCATTGGAAAATAGAAAATGATAAGTGGTACGACAATGTACCTCTGGGTAAGAATACCATCAACGGATGGACAAAATCTTCTGCTGAAGCAGTTGGTTTGGATACCAAAGAGAGGAAAATTACCAATCATTCCAATAGGGCAACTGCTGTTAGTACACTTGCTAAAAATGGAATTGACGAACAACAGTTGTTAAAAATTACAGGCCACAACAATGCAAATTCTATAAAACCTTATTTAAATATCGATCAAGAACATCACAATAGAATAATCAATAGTATGCGTGGAAACACATCTTCAGTAACCGAAGCGAATACATCATCATCGAAATATAATTTTTCGAATTGTTCTTTTAATAATTGTGTTTTTAATAAATAATTTTCATTGAATCGCAAAAAATTTTCTTACCGAATATCCCGCGAGCATTGATAAATACTCATAATTTTATCACAACTTCTCAAGCACGTTACTTTAGGTTAACAGCCCTCCGCCTACGGCGTCGGGCTGTTACCAAGTAACGTGCTTTCAAAAACTGTGATAAAATTATTTCGTACTGTTATCAATGCTCTTGGGATATTATAGCTGATAATAAGCTTTGAAGGTTGCAATAACTCCCTCATCCATTGGTTGTAAAATAAATGCTATATTGGGAAGCATGCAAGCAACCTTGATATCCAATGGTGTTCTTATTTCATCCAAGTTTTTAGGATGTCCTGGAGCATTATCCTAGAGGAGAAGTACCTTGGGTGTTAATTTAATTTCTTCACAAAACCGATCACAATATGGCAAAAATAACTTGTGTACCAATCTGTGAAAACATCTTGCATGGCCCAAGCTTTCTTGTTTCATTTCCAGTAAACTGGCAACATGCCTTTATTTAGACCCCTTAGTGGACGTGATGTCTGTGAATGATACACAAACATCGGTTCAGGTTTTAATGTTCCTGAAACATTGGCTCCCAACGAAAGAGTTAATCTATTTTTCGCAAATTCAAACCTTGGAGCGGAACTTTCTTCACGAGAAATAAAACTTCGTGCTGGTATCCTTTTCCAGTAAAGCCCGGTCTCATCAACGTGAAGACTGGGTCTGGAGAATAGTTGCCTTGTTGAACATAACCTTGAAATTCCTTAGGAAAACCAGCCGCTGCCGCAACACCTGAATTTGCTGCTTCACCGCATATTTTACACTTCTACCGTTACTTCGGGATTTAAGTCTCATGAACCAACTCTTGCTTCCCAAAAAAATTTTTCGCCTCCATCTATCTCTGTAAGATTATCAAAATTGACTTTGCTTTTATAGTTATAGCACCTTGAGTCAAGGGAATGTTTTTTTGATTTGCATCATCCACCCATAACCATAACAATTTTTCCATTTTTTCAAAAATTTTGCTGTAATTTACAAGTTTTACATTTACTGCCGTAAACTGTTGAGCAGAGGGTTAATTTTATCTGCATCTTTCATAATGGTAGGAGCAGTTGATGGAGGTAAGTCAATTTTCAATTCGCCGTACATACATACCCAATAATATTAAACATAAAAAATAAATATATTCAGTAAAAATCCTTGTTTTAACGAATGTACAACGTCGCGGCTCAGTAAATACTTCAACACTGAAACGCAGTACTAAAATGAAAATCTGTCTAGCATAGAGAGAATCGGCGAATTACCCGATTATCACAGCCGATTATGTATACGGCGAAACGACGAATTACTCAGCGGCGTTATTGTGAATCAGCGTAAATTGAGCTAAACTGAGAGTTATCTGGATTATCAAGTGGCTCCGATTTTATTATAAATGGTACATGAAGGAGACCCCTCCCATCACCATCATACAGATATTCGTACTGCCACACGGCAATACGAATATATCTGTATGATAAACAAGATCTCTTCCGTGAGCTGATGCCCTGAACACCTTGAATTAAACAATAAAGACGTAAATATGTAAAATACAGAAAAATAATATAACGATCTTATCCTAAAAAGTAATGAAACAATTTAGTCCAGGCAATGAAGACATGAAAATGGGCTTACATGACAAAAGATCGGGGAGTGTTCATTTTTGGTAGATTTTTACAGTTTGGTGTCCTAATCAAAATTCTGAGTTTTCGACCTTGAACGACCGCCGCTCGCGCCGCCATATTGGAAACACGATACCAAAATCCAATTTTTCGAGAATATCTTCTCTCCAGCGCCACCTAGGTTTAAAATAGTTATTACAAAAATGATAGAGCATAAAATTTTCTGCAATTTATGTATTAAACATTTTCCATTCAGATGAATAGTTTACAAGTTACAGCGGAATCAATAACAGCAAATTTTTGCGATTCGCACTATCGCTACATTTTTTCGCGAAATTTCAGTAAATACTGATTACTTAATACGTACTACCGTTTTTTCACAAAATCTTCACTCTACAAAGCTTTTGCGCCTGTGCCAGACGATACTGAATTCGGGAATAGCATTCATGTCATAGATGGTGAATATCTGCTACATACGGTAATATGGCATCGCAACGAATCGTTTGCATCGATCTGCGCAAACTACGTACAGTACGTGCGGAAGAATTATGGTTCTAACACAGTCGTTGTTTTCGACGGGTATCCACTTGACGCAGCTACCAAAAGTACAAAGAGTGCAGAAAGACTTCGTCGTTCGAATAAACAAACTTCCGCCGATGTACATCTCGACGAGTCGATGGTTCCAACTGTTTCGCAGGAAAGATTCTTATCAAACGAAACCAATAAAATTCGCTTGATTTCAGTGCTGAAAGAGAAATTTGAGAATTCTAATTTCCCAGTAGAACAGGCTACAGAAGATGCTGACACACTGATCGTTAACACGGCGATCAGTATGTCCGAATCGTTTGATTCTGTGTTCATAGTAGGAGAAGATACAGATATTCTCGTCCTCCTAACAGCACTGGCGAGATCTCATCCGAACGTTTATCTTCGCAAACTAGGCAGAGGAAAAATTTTTGAAAAAAATTACTCTCCTCAAAGTCTACAGTATGGAGAAATAGTGGCGGATAACATATTGTTCTTGCATGCGTTCAGCGGTTGTGATACTACTTCTGCTGTTTTCAACTTAGGTAAAATTAGGTTCATAAAAACACTCGAAAAGAACAAATATTTAAGCCGAAATATTCAAGTTTTCAAAGAGCGAAGCGCAGATCCCGAAGCAATTGCTGTTGCGGGGGAAAGCTTTTTCGTCGCCGTTTATGGCGTTCCCGAAGACAACACAATCACTTTGGGCTCCCTACGTTATCAAAATTTTGCAAGATCCGTCACGAAGAGTAAATTCGATCTTGCTACATTACCCCCTACTAGAGAAGCTGCGCGGCAACATTCCCTTCGGACCTACCACCAAGTTCAAGCTTGGTATGGTTTACACGAGAGTCCAGAGCGTTGGGATTGGGAACGAAGCAAGATTGGACTCAGTCCTGTAAGAACAACAAAAGATCCGGCACCAGAAGCACTCCTGAAATTCATTTCGTGAAAGTGCAAGAAGGGGTGCGGTCGAGCCTGTGGCTGTAGGAAAACAGGCTTGAAGTGTTCTGTCATCTGTACATGCTGTCACGGAGACGCGTGTGATTACAGAGCAGAGGTTTTTGCGGGCTCTGAAGAAGAAGAAGAAGAAGAACAAAACAACTACGACGAGGAAGGAGACCTTGCCGTTGCAAAATTATTGGCACTCGATGTCGAAAAAGAAGAAGAAATCGATGAAGATGAACATTCGGAAGAAAAGGGAAGAAATTTGCGAGAAGATATTGATGTCAGTGAACCTGGACCATCTAGGCCTACGGAATCGAAGCGGAAGAAAAGACATCAGTAAATAACGAACCCGAAATTTCGAACATCAATAAATAACGTCCACGAATCGTGGATTAGGCCTACTGGGGATACCACGTGAAAAAAAAGCGCGCCTCTCACTCTACCTCACAGTGGTGCGGAAATGAGTGGAAAAACGGTAGTACGTATTAAGTAATCAGTATTTACTGAAATTTCGCGAAAAAATGTAGCGATAGTGCGAATTGCAAAAATTTGTTGTTATTGATTCCGCTGTAACTCATAAACTATTCATCTGTATGGAAAATGTTTAATACATAAATTGCAGAAAATTTTATGCTCTATCATTTTTGTAATAACTATTTTAAACCTAGGTGGCGCTGGAGAGAAGATATTCTCGAAAAACTGGATTTTGGTACCATTTTTCCAATATGGCGGCGCGAGCGGCGGTCGTTCAAGGTCGAAAACTCAGAATTTTGATTAGGACACCAAACTGTAGAAATCTACCAAAAATGAACACTCCCCGACCTTTTGCTGCTCCGAAAGTACTCATTGCCTGGACTAATTAGACAATTATGAAAAGAATCAACAGGGAAATCGCTTAGGTCGTTATTATATAATACTGCAAATTATGGCATTGAGAATGTATTTTTTCTCTGTTTCGGTGTTAGAACAACGTTATTCTAGCAGCCATTTTGGTGTTAGAATGGACTCCATTCTAACACCGATTTTTGGTAACTTTTTATTGTAGTAGAAATAGGTTGGTGGCATAATCTTTTTCATACTTGCTTTTCGATTTACCTAGTAGTAAATTATTTATGGCGTTGGAGGCCCCGTCCCGCAATTCTAGTGCCGCAGATTGACGTTCTTCTTCTGACATTCCGCCCACAGATAATATGAGATTTTTTTCTAATTTAAGCAAACTTTTCAATTCAAATAATTCTTACAAAAGTCATCTGTCAAATATAAATGTAAATCATTGCTACCAATCGACTACGTCACGTTATCAAAATGTCCCTTAATGAATATTTTTAACAATTTTTCTATAAATAAATAATATAAATACAATCCGAAACAGAGAAAATACTGTAAAATACTCGTAACAGAAGGCCATTCCAGCATTCTTTCCTTCGGCCACTCGCGCTGCGCGCTCGTGTCCGAATTTGGAAATCATGCTGGAATGAAAGGCCTTCTGTTACTTGTATTTCAATATACTATTCTAAATAACTTTTTTGCGTAATTGTATCGTTGACACTCCTAATATACAGGGTGAGTCATTAGTAGCCGCTTCTTCGATTGCTGTTTTGTGTTTTAAATAAAAGAAAAAACAATTAGTGGAAGATCCATGGTTGCTTGTGGCGCATATTGTAAAAATACTTTAAGCTCTGACGCACTTCCGGTTTCACCGGAAATGCACGAAACTTAATTTTCTTAAATGAGTCACCCTATATATTTTTGGATTTCCTGTACCGCTTTAAATTGTCTGTTCAATTGTTTTTCCTTTTTCAAAATTGAGCCAATAGTTTTTGAGTTATTAATTTTTTTTGAAAATATTTGACCAAAACACGTGTTCAGAAAAAAATCATTTTCACATTGTTTTTAAAAGTAAAAACATTAACTTTGGTGGTGCTTGTAGCCAAGAAAATTCTGCTTCATTTGGTAAAGTTGCACTCGACAATACCTCAAGAAACTTTGTTTTTTCAAACCCTACTTCCTGAAATTTTTACATACCAAAAATGTATTTTTTTTAAATGGAACACCCAGTATTTTATTGAGGCATTTTGTTCCTTTTTTATTCTCTTTCATTTTTGTTAACAATGTCCTATACCTAACTTTTGTAATTTCTGAGATAATGACTATAGGAGCAATTAGCGGTCTATTAAAGAACTGCGAGCGCTGTTGTTCTATGTACCAAAATATTCGTTCAACCAATAGAAGGCAGGAATGGCCTTAGTCAGCTATCAAACAAAGTAAATGTTAAAGTCAACTATCCCAAAAGTAATAATTTTATAGAATGAAGAGCATAGCATTTCAATTTTGAATTCCGGCAATGTCCAGTTGCAGTATTTCATTTTTGACACTGGTGGTTAACATTTAAATAAAATAAAGGTTATGTTTCCTGACATATTTGAAGATGTCTTCAAAAAGTTTTGAAAATTCGTCCCTAGATAGCGAAGATACTCTCTTCTATTAACATTTTCATGAAAGAAATAAGATCCAATTATGTACCTCCCCACATTTTTAATGACCAACGATTTTGAAAGTTTATTACAGGTGTGACAAAGTGGGGGGTTTTATGTGTTATATTAACGGAGATTGTGACGATGAACGTATTCACTTTGATAGAAGGTGGCTTCGTTGGTAAACAACAAAAAATTGAGAAAGCCAGGATAATTTATCTGCTGCCAATTAAAAAAACTGTAAGCGATACTGAAAATTTATTTCATCTAACCCTGTGAATTTCAGATTTTCTAATTATTCTGGATTCTCAAATTTGACTTACATCTAACTGGCGACTAATTTTCGTAGTACTAGTATGGGGGTGTTCGACTACACTCGCGAGTACCATAAACGTCTTATCCTCACCAGTTATTGCTTTTTCCGCTCTTTCTTCCATATTCAATACTTTCTGTTCACTCAAACCGTTCCTTTATACTTCTAAAGGTGTCTGGCTTCGGTTAACTTCTACCAGGGATCGCTGTGCATAAAGTCTGGATGCTAGCAAAGAGTTTCTTTCAGATTCACCCACAATGTCAATCATATCTATTAGCTCTTCATAAGAATAATTCATTTGGATGATAAATAATAGCTATGCTTTTTTAAGTTTGACATAAATGTATACCGACTTTCTTTAACAGTTGACTCAGGCAGTCAGTCGCATTCCAGCCTTAATTGGACGAATATTTGGGTGCATAGAACAGCGCCCGTAGTTCTTTAATTGACCGCTAATTGCTCCTATAGTGATTATCTCAAAAATTACAAAAGATAGGTATAGGACATTGTTAACAAAAATGAAAGAGAATAAAAAAGGAAAAAAATGCCTCAATAAAATACTGGGTGTTCCATTTAAACAAAATAAGTGTTTCGTATGTGAAAATATCAAAAAGTAGGCTTTGAAAAAACAAAGTTTTTTGAGGTATTGTCGAGTGCAACTTTACCAAATGATGCAGAATTTTCTTGGCTACAAGCACCACCTAAGTTAATGTCTTTACTTTTAAAAACAATGTCAAAATGATTTTTTTCTGAACACGTGTTTTAGTCAATATTTTCAAAAAAAATTAATAAATCAAAAATTATTGGCTCAATTTTGAAAAAGATAAAACAGTTGAACAAACAATTTAAAGCAGTATAAGAAAATCTAAAAATATATAGAGTGAGTCGTTTAAAAAAATTATGTTGCGAGCATTTCCGGTGAAACCGGAAGTGCGTCAGAGCTTAAGTTGTTTTTTCTTTTACTTAAAACACAAAAGAGCAATCGAAGAAGCGGCTACTAATGACTCACCCTGTATATGTAATACTTTTTAAGAAATAATTTAATTGCATTTCTTAGTATAAGAGATTTCAATGTCCATCTGCATTGTACCTATACTCGCGGTATATAGATCAAATATGTACCTATGTTACAGCTACAGCTAGCAGCACATCTTCAGTTGCAAGAACATCGCCATCTACCAGTGAGGGTCTTTCCACGTTTGCTAAGGTTGCTCTTGGTCTTGGAGTTGGTCTCGCAGCCGTTGCTGGAGCTGTGGCTTTTGGAATGTCGTCAAATCAGAATGATAATGATGAAGACTCTGACTAAGTTTGTTTAAATTAAAATAAACTACATATATGTATATACTTATATATAGGTGTTGTGTGTATATTTTTTAGTACATATAGGTAAATATATTTTTTGTAAAACTCATGATTTTTAATTTAATATCTAATCGAATGAAATGTTGATTTGATACTATCACGAGTTCCACGAGTTGAAGATAGATCTTTAGTTCTGTGAAAGACTTTGACATCGCAAAATTGATCGATAGTACGGAATGAATGTAGGTACTATCCGTCCAAGTTTTCTTTATTTGAATTTTATACGTACGAATCAAATGTTACTACTGATTTACTGAGAAAGCGGCGCGAATAAATTCAAATAAATGCTAGATTATTTGAATTTATTTGTAAATTGCCGAACTTCATAATTTGACATAACCTCAATAAAATGTTGATTCAATTACCTATCCTTTAACTTATTCTTGAATGCTCAAAGTAATTGGTATGCATCCCTTTGACTTTATTATTAAATTCAACCTATATATAAAATACCATATAAAAGAGTAGTATTTACGTGATGGAAAATAAAACATTTTGTGTTACTTAATAGTGGATAAATACATTTGGATTCATCTTACCAGGCTACTAGCATCTGTGCGATATCTTTTTATAAATTTAAAGATTTCATCTTAAAGGTAGGGGAGAGGGGGGGCACCTTTGAACGGGGGCACTTTTGAACAATGTATTTAAACAAAAGACTGTATTGAATTTTTATAAAAGTGCAGTTTGGCAACAAAGCCTAAGAGCGCTACGAGAAACCTACTTCGTTGCGCTGACCAGCAGTGTTGCCAGAGCTAGGGAAATTTCCCTAGACCTAGGGAATTTAGGTGGGTGCTAGGGAAAAAGGGAATTTTTACGAAATAAGGCTAAATCTAGGGAATTATGCTGTCACAATATTTCCAGTATATATGTTGGGGATTCCCTTAACGTAGAAACTTTAAATATTGTGAATCATGTAAGGAAACCTCTATATACAAAGATCCCAAAAATTTCGCATAGTAGTTGTTAATTGCAACTCAATAGCGAGTGATTTTTATTTTGAAAAGCACCATTCCAAATTAATACGTTCATCTTATATCTACAAACCCATCTAATTAATACCGAATTATGATGTGGTTACTTTTATTAACTAATCAATAGATTTTTATGACCCGTAATAATGACACACATAGGTACTCATATTTTATGTGTTAAAACTTGAACAAGAAGTAGCTTAGGAAAATTAAATAATTAAGATTGGAATTCCTATTTCTAGAAGTGTATGTATATTATTGTTTATGAAGCACGACTATTCTACAAATGTAGTATGCCAATTTTCAATTGTTATATTAAATATATAAAGCAAAAGAAAATACCCTTTGTGAACTACATTTTTAAAGTAACACGTGGGAATTACAATATATACAAAAGAGGATTTTATAGTAGGTAATAAAAACTATAAATTATGGGTAATATATGAATCACTTCAGAGTAATAAATTCCTATATGTACATATTTACATATATTTGTAAATATTATTTTATGGTACGGGGCGGGGCTATTTATGAATTTATAGATAATGTATATTGTTCTAATAAAAATACAATAGACAAAATAATATACCTATTTTTATTACGTTCTAGAAGTATATGTTAGCACTTTAAAGTAACACGTGCGAATTCTATACACAAAAGAGGATTATTGATAGTAATAACACAGGTAGGGGAGAAGGGGGCAGGTTCGGACACCATTTTTCAAAATGGTATATCTCCGTCGCTTCTTAACATCATCAAAATGTATAAATATCCTGCAATAGAGCCTTCTTGGTATATGGCTTTTCTATATCATATACATACAAATTTCGACTAGTTTTTCAGAAAAAGTGATATCAGTGAATTTGAGGAATTGTCCGGAAGTGCCCCAAGACGGGGCACTTTCGGACATGAATGGGGTAGGTTCGGACGATTTAAAAATTATTGCAATGTTTATTTACTTTCCAAATAACATTGTTGATAAAGTATTAATTAACATCATAACTAAAAAAATTTACATTGAACTTTAGAAAAGATGCCATTCTTGAAGTCCCCGGTGTTGACATGGGCTTAGGTAATTTTGATACAATGTCTTTCCTCTCAATGTATGAAATATCCTCAACTTTTGGATAAACAAATCCTTTTATACACTTTTTCAAAAATGTAACTTCGAATTCCCCATTTTCCGTTACATCTATCACTTTTCCAACATAGTGTAGGGATCTTTTTTTTGTTGTGAACTTCACTAATAAATAATCATCTTTGATGATTTTCTCGTCATCTAATAGTTCAAGAAACTCATCAGCATGACTGTCATAATCCAAATCCATATCAGAGTCGGATAAATCGTTTCTAAATTTTTTCGTGGATATTAAAGGTAAATCAATATCAGAATCTGATGATGAAATATAATCTGAAAGTGCTTTCTTCTTCTTTCTCCTCTGTGGTTGCTTACTTCTTTGTATTTTCTTCGGTTTAGATTTAGATACCAATTTTTTCGAAACGTTTGTTTTTTTCCCATTCATCAATTTGGCTTTCTCCAACTCTTCGATTCTTTGTTTCTCAGGAGTACTGGTGTAAATTCTCGATTTTCCCTTTCTTGATTTCCTGTTAGTGTTTCTAGGACAAGCCTTCGGTAAGGGTTTCCCATCTGATGGTTTGACAACAGATACAACAGATATTACATTAATTTTGGGTTTGGTAGCTTCATATAGTATTATATTCAATATTTCCCTTACGATATCTTCTACTTCATGATTTTTTGAGGAGCATGGAATGTTTTCATGGGAGTGAGGCTGAGCAACGATACTTGTGTCGACTATCTTTTGGGAAGACTCCCCATCTGTATTTTCAAGAGGACGGTCCGTCGCGAATGAGGCACAGAAATCATCGTCTTTATAAACTAAGGAGTTAATAGGCCATAAGCCAGTACTGTTGAAACTACTTATAATGTTACAGGGAGTGAATGTTTGCAAATATGGTTGTGCTGACAACTTGGCAACATCATAAATAGTTATCGGATTACCAGGGTTCGACAGAATGAAATCATTGAAAGAAACCTTGCATTTGGATTTGAGTGGACCATACACTGCCTTATCCAGTGGCTGCATTTTATGCGTGCAATGTGGCGGGAACGACAATAATACAATTCCGTGTTCTCTTGCATACAAGATGGCATCAATAGAAACGTGTGTCTCATGATTGTCCATCAGCAGCAGAATTTTATTTGAGGAGCTACTGTTCGTATGTTTTCTTATATGCACCAACAGTTTAAGAAACACCCTTGTCGACATCCATCCCGATTTCTCGGCATACCCAATATCCCCAGGAACAGCACCGTATAAAAACTGATCCTTCATCCTCACACGAGGAAAGATATAAAGGGGTGGAATTGAAGCCCCAACAGCAGATATTATTCCACACATCGTGACAAGAGCTCCTCGTTCAGCAGATACGCATTGTCCTACAGCTTTTGATCCTTTCTCTGCTATCACTCTCGGTGCTTGAAGGACTGTGGTTATACCTGTTTCATCAGTGTTCCATATACGATCTGGTGAGAAATTATATTTGGCTTGCACTGAGGTATAATTATTGAAAAATTCCTCCACATTGGCTCTGTTGAAAGTTGATGCTCTTGCTATACTTGTATTTTCCGGTTTGCGATTAGAAAGCCTTGGATGGCGCTTCATAAAACATTGCATCCAGTCAATTCCTGCTTTTTTGTTGATTTCCCAATTTCTCGGAATTTTCTTATTCAGTTTTGAGGCATATTGGAAAGCCAGTCCACGACAGAGATCATATGTCAAGCCGTAACATATCTTTGAACAGTTCTTGAGATATATCTCCAGCTCGATTTCTTCCTTTTGTGAAAACACTTGCCGTGTTGCATATTTTGAGGAAGCGAGCTCTTCCTCTGATTCACCACCTTCATTTCCAGAGTCTTCCATGTTATTATTGGAACGCTTTCTAGATCTCACAACTCTGTCAAATAAAGTTGATTTAGGTATATTGAATCTCATTGCAGCAGCTCTCAAAGACATACTCTTGTTGATGACATTCTTCACCGCATTTTTCAAGATATCTCTAGGAATTTCTGGCTCAGTAGGACGTTTTCTTTTGTATGTTCGCACCATCCTACAAAACATTAAGAAATAACTAAAAGAAAAACATCATGGGGCACATCCGGACAAACACGTAAATGAAACAGGGGGCATCTCCGGACAGTCCGAACCTGCCCCACATATGTTGTCCGTATGTGCCCCAGCTGTGTATAGTCAAGTTTTATTCACACAATTCTCTTAAACTGAGCAATAACTATTCTGTTTTGAGGTTAGATGCATAGAAGTATGCGTTCTTTCTGATAGAGTCATCATTTCTCACCTGAATTTCACTCCTTGAGATGTACGACCTTACAAGTAGATAGCTCAACCTAGTATCACAAATCGGTTTTGGGAACTTTTACATTTATATTCACTTTTCAATGAAATTCGAGAGCACGACCCGGCGTCAACGATTTCAAACATATAACACAAGCACCTGCCAGTGATTGGTAAATCTGCAGTGAATGCCTGGCGGTAGATTTGAAATGTCCGGAAGTGCCCCATGTCCGAACCTGCCCCCTTCTCCCCTAATAATATAAAACCCCGAATTATTGAATATTTTTTATTTATGACTATGATATAAAAGATAACCAGCTGATGGCAATAAAACTAAAATAGGTATATTATGTACTTACCCCCAAATTTTACCCAATATTTTTATATATTCAATCCAAGAATTTTATTTGAATTTTTAATTAGCGGTCAGTATCAAAAATACATTGACTAGTTTCAGTTCAGCCTCAAAGAACAGTTTTACCTAGTATTTTAAAGAATACACTTATTGCTATCTCTTAAATAAAGTTTTTTTCTAAAGCAGTGAATCAAAAGTGCGTTTCCATTCAAAAAGGTGAATATTTCAGATTTTGCTTTTATTTTAACAATTAATTAAAATATATTTGTAATTATTTTTATGCAGTAAGTAAAGGATCAAAATGTCATCAGAGGCCGGGCCATCTTCTGTGAAGGATATATCTGAATTTTCATCAGCCTCTTCATCCGAAGAGGCACAGAATATGTATATCGAAGAAAAGAAAAAGAAAATCCTATGCACAGAAATACAATATTCGGTGGGAGCAGAACCCGCAGTTTAAAAACTGGTTGCGAAGCAGCGAAAAAGGACAAAATTATGCATACTGTAAGGCATGTAAAAAGCATGTTATATGTGGCAAATCAGAAATATTGAAACACGTGCACGGAAAAGCACTTACAAAATTAGTAACTTCTGTAACTAAACAACAGTGTTTGACTGATATATCTTCTTTTTTACAAACAGTCGATCTTCAAAAGAAAATTAAAACCGCTGAAGTAAGATTCGCCGCTTTTGCAGTCGAGCATAATATTGCGTTCAATGCATTAGATCAGGGGTCTCTAAACTTTCCAGCCTTAGGGCCATACTGATTACTCCAGTAAGTTCCGAGGGCCAAAACCATATTATCATTGTTGCCGGTGGTAAAAAGTGAAATAGTCCACTGATGAAAAAAAGTCCGAAAAAGTACGCAACGTTTAAAAAAGGCTGCAAAACGGCAACACTGCATATTATTAATTTTCCTGTCATTATCTGTAATTTCTAGATTAGTCGTAGAGTACGAGCCATGAGGAGTAACGTGACACAACATCTGGTGGACACAAGCGGAAATAGGTAGTACCTTCTATCGCTAACAGATGGCGCTAATAGCACGTACAGAATAATCTCGTTGGTTCGAGAAAGTTCTGGTGTCTTCCACTCACTTCTAGATGGCAGTAATTGGAATATATAAGAAGGCTAGTGGCGCAACCACAAGTCAGTTCCTATGACACTGTTGTGAAATAAAATAGTGCGTACCTCCTTAAAACGTGTTTGTGCGTGTTTAAGTTTAAGACATCTTTGTAACAGTATTTTGATTTGAATTGTTGCTTTTGTGTGTGATTTAGTAGTATGGAAAAGAAGCGAAAAATTGATAGTGAATGCAGAAAATTCAAAGATCAGTGGAACATTCAGTATTTCGTAATTGAGTCCAGTAAGAAGGCGCTATGTTTGATTTGCAATGAAAGCATAGCCGTTCTCAAAGAATATAACATTAAACGTCATTATGAAACAAAACATTTTCAAAATTACTCAAAATATACAGGAAGTTTGCGGACAGAAAAATTCGAAGCTATGGAGCGCGGATTGAAATCGCAGCAATCTTCATTTACAAAACTCAAAACTGAACAAGAGGCTGCAACGCGTGCCAGCTTTCGTGTGGCTCTTGAAATTGCAAAACGTGGAAAACCATTCACCGATGGAGAAATGATCAAAGAATGCATAATTGCAGTAGCCGAAGAAATGTGCCCTGAAAAGGTAAATTTATTAAAAAGTGTCAGTATGTCAGCAAACACTGTGGCTCGAAGGGTAGAAAACATCGCTGAAAATATATCCTCTCAACTGTTCGACAAAAATGGACATATTGAGTGGTTTTCTTTGGCCTTGGATGAGTCAACGGATGTGTCAGATACTGCTCAGGTGTTGATTTATATTCGAGGAGTAGATAAAAGCTATGAAGTGCATGAAGAACTTCTTGATATGAATAGTATTCATGACACAACTACTGGTACAGATATTTTTAAAGGAGTTGAAATGGCCATTAATCAAAAGAACCTTCGATGGAAAAACTTGAAATGTATTACAACTGATGGAGGCAAAAACATGAGTGGGAAAGATAAAGGAGTGGTCGCTCTTGTGTCAAAGGCTGTAGAAAATGACGGTGGTTTAAAACCATTAGTCTTACATTGTATCATTCATCAACAGTCTTTGTGCGGAAAATGTTTGGATATGTCTGAAGTTCTGAAACCAGTCATATCAACTGTTAATTTTATCAGATCTTTTGGGCTGAATCACCGACAATTCCGACAATTTATTGAAGAGATTGGAGAAAATGACTTACCTTATCATACTGCCGTACGTTGGCTTAGTTGTGGGAAAGTCCTTCAGCGCTTTTTTGAACTTCGAGCAGTGATCGAAATTTTTTTGAATGAAAAGCATCGCCCTCTTACTGAATTACAAAACAACGCATGGCTGTGAAGTTAGCATTCTATGTTGATTTGACAAAAAAAGTGAACGAACTGAATTTGAGATTGCAAGGAGAAAACCAGCATCTTCCTGATTTATACACTAATATCAAATCATTCCGGAAGAAATTGATACTCGTTTCTCGGACTTTGATGCCATTGCGAATCAAATTAAGATTTTTCAGAATCCTTTTGATACTGACATTGAAACCCTAGCCCCGGAACTTCAAATGGAAATAATTGATCTACAGTGCAGTGATATAATTAAGAACAAATATCAAAACTTATCTTTGTTGGAATTTTATAAGAGTCTTCCACTGACACAATTTGATAATTTGCATAAATTTGCTCGTGGGCTGTTTTCTGTTTTTGGTGCTACTTATTTGTGTGAGAAGACCTTCTCCAAAATGAAGTACACAAAAAATGTTTACAGATCTAAATTAACTGATGAGCATCTTAAATCTCTTTTAATAATTGGTACAAGTAAAATTAGTCCACAACTTCAAACTATTGTCAGTGGAAAATCTCAATTACACAAATCTCATTAGTATTTCATATGTCACTATGCTTGTTATAAGTTATGTTTTTATTTAAAATGTATAAAATGTTAGTTGGATTCATTTCAATAATTTGTTAGTTATTATATACTGAAGTAAAATTTTCTGCATATTATACATGTCTTTACTCATTACAATTCTGTGTTTCTTTATCCAACTTATCACAAAAACAATAACAATAAGCCTACAACAATGTTATGAGTAGTTAGCCCATGACCATATCAATGTAGATGTCATATTAATAATTATTCAACATAAAATTAGAATACTTCAGTAAACTAAATTTAATTTGCTATAAAAAATATGTTCTCTAAAAGGAGTTTTCAAGTATGCTAGCTCTCCGCGGGCCGGACAAAATCTGTCCGCGGGCCGGATGTGGCCCTCGGGCCGTAGTTTGGAGACCCCTGCATTAGATCATTTATCGGAAATTATAAGAACCACATTTAACGACTCTGAGATCGCAAAAAATTACAGTAATAACCGCACAAAAGCAACTGCAATTGTTAATAATGTTATCGGTTCTTATAGTTTTGTTAAAACTATAAATTTATTAATTTGTAATAAATTTTCACCCGATTGTCGATGAATCTACCGATAAAGGATCCATTAAACATTTAGCGCTAGTAGCGCGAGTGTTTGATGGCACTAGCATCAAAGACTTATTTTCCGGTTTGTTGAAAGTGCCTAGTGGTACAGCAGAATCTTTATATAATAGCATTACGGAATATTTTGTTAAAAATAATATTAACTATAAAGAGAATTTGATAGGCTTTGCTGCCGATAACGCAAGTGCAATGATGGGCAAACACAATTCACTATCTACTAAGTTAAAAGCAGATATCCCAGATTTATTTATATTTAATTGTGTTTGCCACTCTTTTAATCTTTGCGCTAATTATGCTTGTGAAAAGCTACCTTCTTCTCTTGAGGAACTAGTCAGAGATATATACAGCTATTTGCAATACAGTTACAAAAAACAGAGTGAATTCAAAGAATTTCAAGAGTTTTTAGCTTTAAAACCCCATAAAATACTACAACTCTCTCAGACTAGGTGGTTATCTTTATTATCAGTTGTTAGACGATTTTTAGAGCAATACGATGCTTTAAAATTGTATTTCACAAATGCACAATTAAGTGATAAAGATATAACAGCGAAAAATATTTTCAATGGTCTCAACAATCCCCCTATAAAATTATATTTTCATTTTCTAGAATATATTTTACCTATTTTCACAAATTTAAACACAGAGATGCAGTCTGAGGGAGTTAAAATTCACATATTATATAGAAATGTAGAAACTGCATTAAAATCTTTACTAGATTGTTACTTAAAAAGGACTTATCTCGATAGAACGCCAACTGAAAATGTAGAATATAAAAATCCAGACAATTTTGTTAACCTGGAGAAAATTTATTTAGGTGCCTTTGTTATGGGTAAAATAGCTAGTAATACCCATGGGCTAAATATAAATGAACTAGCGAACTTTAGACGGCGATGTTTAGATTTTTTAATAGAAGGGTGCCATCAAATATATCAGAGGTTCGACCAAAAGAATAGATCAATTATTATTTTAAAACAAATCGAAATGATTTCACCCATCGATGTAATATCAAAAAAATATGAATCAATAGCACCTATGGCCATTAATTTCCCGAATTTAGTTGGCAATGATTTAAATGAGAGAGACAGGGAATGGCGAATGTTACGAAATGCAGATTTGTCTCAATTTGGAGACCTGAATGTTGAACAATTCTGGAAAAAAATTGCCAGTCTTAAATCCGGCGACGACATGCTTATGTATCCAAAGCTGTGCACATTTATATTTAATATATTTAGTTTGCCACACTCTAGTGCGACTGCAGAGCGTGTATTTTCGCAAATTAACTTAAATAAAACCAAAACCCGTAACCGGTTATCCACCGAAACGTTGTGTGGCATTTTACATTGCAAAACATTAATGAAGGGCAACAGTTGTTTTAATTTCAAACTCAACAATGATTTATTTAAAAAAATTGATATATTGTATGATAGTATTTAGTATGATAGAATTTATTTTAAAAAATTGTTTGTCTTTGTTATATGTATATTTAATATTATGTTACCTAGATTAGTTATTGTTATATTAAAATATATAAATATATATTTTGTTTTTATGATTTGTGTAATCGTTTTTTTTTTAAATTTTTTTGTATTATATAACCTGCAATCTCCAATCCGCTTTTAAGTACGTCTTGAAAATTGTTTAAAAATTCTTGGGAAATCTAGGGAAATTTTCTGCAAATGTCTAGGGAATTAAAAAAATTTCCCCTGGCAACACTGCTGACCAGTTGCCGGTCGTTTGCGTCTTAGATCGGATGTATGATTTAACTAAATAAATTATAACATCGCACGTGGTTAAAATTTTAAATTAAAACCAAAATACTGACAATTTAAAAGTGATATCGTTTTTGTGATATGTTAAGGTGTCAATAAGTAAGATACTTTTGAATTTAGACAGGTAAGTTTTCATAGAATTATTTTATAATAATTATTTGTTTTTTGTATGTATGGGGCACAATTGAACAAAATACTTGGGGAACATTTGAACAGTGTTCAAAGGTGCCCCATATTATGTATTAACACATAGTTAAGGTTTAACGAAAACAATAAATGCGAGGATTTAACTAACACCATCTTTCTTGTTTACAGATCTTTGCATATACAGGGTGAGTCATTAGTAGCCGCTTCTTCGATTGTTCATTTGAATTTTAAATAAAAAAAAAATAATTAGTGGAAGATCAATGGTTGCTTGTGGCGCATATGGTAAAAATACTTTAAGTTCTGACGCACTTCCGGTTTCACCGGAAATGTACGGATCTTAATTTTTTTAAATGACTCACCCTATATATTTTTAGATTTTCTTATACTGCTTTAAATTCTCTGTTCAACTGTTTTTTCTTTTTCAAAATTAAGCCAATAGTTTTTGAGTTATTAATTTTTTTTGAAAATATTTGACCAAAACACGTGTTCAGAAAAAAATCATTTTCACATTGTTTTTAAAAGTAAAAACATTAACTTTGGGGGTGCTTGTAGCCAAGAGAATTCTGCAACATTTGGTAAAATTGCACTCGACAATACCTCAAGAAACTTGGTTTTTTCAAAGCCTACTTCCTGAAATTTTCACATACCAAAAACTTATTTTTTTTAAATGGAACACCCAGGTTTTTATTGAGGCATTTTGTTCCTTTTTTTATTTTCTTTCATTTTTTTTAACAATGTCCTATACCTATCTTTTGTAATTTCTGAGATAATCACTATAATAGTAATTAGCGGTCAATTAAGGAACTACGGGTGCTGTTCTATGCACCCAAATATTCGTCCAATAAAGGCTGGAATGCGGCTGACTGCCTGAGTCAACTGTTAAAGAAAGTCGGTATACATTTATTTCAAACTTATAAAAGCATCGCTATTAGTTATCGTCCAAATGAATTATTCTGTTGAAGAGTTAATAGATATGATTCACGTTTTGGGTGAATCTGAAAGAAACTCTTTGCTAGCATCCACACTTTATGCACAGCGATCTCTGGTAGAAGTCATCCGAAGCCAGAAACGTTCGAAAGTATAAAGTGGGCGGTTTGCGTGAACAGAAAGTATTGAATATGAAAAAAGAACGGAAAAAGCAATAACTGGTGAGGATAAGACGTTTATGGTATTTGCGAGTGTAGTCAGACACCCGATACTAGTACTACAAAAATTAGTCGTCAGTTAGATGTAAGTCAAATTTGAGAATCCAGAATAATTAGGAAATATGTAATTCACCCGTAGCATATTCATACAAAGGGTTAGATGAAAGAAATTTTCAGAATCGCTTACATCGTTGTCAATTGGCAGCCGATAAATTATAGCAGAGCTCTTCAAAAACATCCATTTTCTCCTCAGAAAATATTTAACCTGGACGAGACTGGTGTAATGACTGTTGTACAAGCGCCCAATATAATTGCACAAAAAGGAGTTAAACAGGTAGGACAAGCGGTTTCAGGGGAGCGAGGAACACTTGTTACAATGGTTGGAATTGTCAGTGCGTCGGGAAATACAGTACCGCCTGTTTACATTTTTCCCAGGGCAAGGTTTCACGATACGTTTATGATTGGAGCGCCACCAGAAAGTCTCGGATTAGTTAATAACCCAACTAGTGGGCGGATGACCGCGCCTTTGTTTCTAAAAACTCTAGAGCACTTAGTAACCTACACAAAATGCAATAAGGAAGATCCCATATTGCTACTTCTCGATAATCACGAGAGTCACTGCTCTTTGGATGCTGTAGTGTATGCGAAAGATCATGGAATTGTGATGGTAACTTTTCCACCTCATTGTACACATCGGTTACAACCGTTAGATGTATCGGTAATTGGACCCTTTAAGGCAAAATATAAAGTTGCACAAAATGATTGGATGCTTTCGCATCCATGTAAGGCAATAACCAATCACAATATTGCTGACCTGTCTGGAAAAGCATTCCAAAATTCCTTTACTATGAAAAATATTATTGCTGGATTTCAACAACCGGGCATATATTCATTTAATCGTAACGCATTTACCGACGAAGACTTTGATTGTGCTACGGTCACTGATAGGCCTGATGTAAATTCTTCGATTAACACGGATGTGCCACAGCCCCAGCCACAGCAGTTAGCACCTGAGAGTGCTTCATTACCGTCAACCAGCAGAGATAGCCTCGATAATCCACAAGACCTTTCATCGAACAGCTTGCCTACTTCGCCTGTTGAATCTGTGCGACCCTATCCAAAAGCACCTTCAAGAAGTGAAAATCCACGCGGTAGATAGAGAGGCCGATCTAAAATTCTTACAGAAACCCCAGAGAAAGAAGCCTTAGAAGAGGCATTTAGAGCTAAAGACCAGAAAAAAGCGAAAGTTACGAAAAGAGTCTTCAACACAGAAGAAACATCCAGTTCAGATGAATCTTTTTCCATCCATGATGATTCTGATTTTGAAGAAGAACGGTCGGAAGATGAACTTGATTATGAAGTTGTATTTGAAAACTTGTCAGTAGGTGATTTTATAGTTGTAAAATTTTGTACCAAAAAAAATGAAGTGCACTATGTTGCTCGAATTTTGAAAAAGACCAGTTGTGACTTAGAAGTCAAGTACATGAGAAAGAAAATTTAAAATTTTTTTTCCTGAAACTGACGATATTTCTACTGTAGAAATTGGAGATGTTGTCGGCAAATTGCCACGTCCTTCACAGTTAAAGGGCACGGAAAGAACACAGTTCTTAATTTCGTTTAAATTGTCATTCTCTTCCTTTAATTTTCGATAAATATTTAACGTATTTTAAATTACTTATGTTCTAAGACAATTTTTTGTAAGAATAAATTACTTTATTTTTCTAAAAAGTTGTGTTGAATTGTGCCCCACTCAATGTTGAATTGTGCCCCTCAGTGGGGCACCATTCAACAATCTGCCCAAAAATATTGATAATTCTATATAATCGATAAAGAATAGATTTTATAAAAATTTCCTATTATCACTTGACAGACAAAAGATAACAGTATTATCATGTCTCTAAATCGCCTTTTTACTATCTATTATTTTGAGATAAAAAATTCCAAATGAAAAAGTGTTGAAAGGTGCCCCCCTCTCCCCTACTTCACATTCCAGCCACGTAATATACTTATACGTTACTGTAAATGACCGAAATCACGTGATTGTCCACATGCACCGACATGTTGATATGCAACAGAATATTCAGCGTACGTCCGATATATTTTGTAAAATATCATTTGATTCTAACTTACAAATCGGAATCCTCTACGCCAATAAGAGCAATCAACACATTTCGAGAATCAGTACAACCTTATCCAATAGCGGCACAACATCTTTTTTAAGTTTGCAACGTTTTCGTAGCCCGTAGTTCGAGATTCTCTTGCGGCTGCCCTTTTCGTAGAAATTGCCTCGTGTTGTTCATGCAACTTTGTACGTAGAGAAAAGTCACATGCCTTCAAAATGTACCCCTTCCAACCACTTTTTGATCTCATAGTCATCCGTCCAAGCAGTTAACACCTTTTGTAACGATGAACCAACACAAGTTTATGTCTTTTGAAACGGAATGCTATGCATTTTTTTACATTTTATGATAGCCCTTGAGGGGCTAATTAAACTGACATCAACTTGTATTTGCCAATTTTCAACTGTTTCCGAGATATGGCGATATGTTAAAAATTGTACAACATTTGAAAAGTTGCTATGAAATAACGATTCATAATGAAATGCCTATTATGGACTCAATTAGTACGTTAAATTAATGTTTATTTCGACATATCTACGCATGTTCTTTAGAATTACATACCATTCGCTAAAGTTAAAAATTCTAAAAAAAACTAAATGGAACATCCTGTATATTTTTATGTCATTAAAAAGTACATAAAACTTACTAATTAGAAATATATACTTTCTTCCACCTGTGGGCGATATTGCAAAAGTTGCGAAAGGATATTATGTCTGAATAAACCCGATTACGACTTAAAAATATTAGAAATATATACTTTCTTCCACCTGTGGGCGATATTGCAAAAGTTATAGGATATTATATTCTGAATAAACCCGATTACGACTTAAAAATATGAGTTGCCATGACTTGCACTACAACTATAACTAAAATTAATCGAAAAGAGTCACTCCTATTTTCCTTTTACAAATAAGTAGTTTTATTAAAATTTTAAAACTCATAAAAAGTTTGGAAGTTCATGAATTAGCAATAATATAAAAAATATCGCAGACGCTGTTTGTCAAAAATTGTTTAAACGTTAAACTTAGATTTATAGCTTTAGTTTAAAGGGATGTAAGTACATGAATTTACGTTAAGTGCGAAATGAAATATTTAAAATTGGAATTAATAGATATGATTTATGTTTTGGGGAAAGTGATTGTTTGCTGGCACAAAGATATACAACCAAAAATATCCAGATATGGGACTGCCATCGATGAGTGTTTTTTTTTGAATTAATATTTATTCCAAAGGCCATGTACATACACATATATATATGTATATACAGGGTGAGTCATTAGTAGCCGCTTCTTTGATTGCTCTTATGTGTTTTAAATAAAAGCAAAAACAATTAGTGGCAGATTCATGCTTACTTGGTGTGCATATTCTAAAAATACTTTAAGCTCTGACGCACTTCCGGTTTCAACGGAAATGCATGAAATTTAATTTTTTTAAATGACTCACTCTATATTTTTTTGGATTTTCTAGTACTGTTTCAAATTGTCTATTTAACTATTTTTTCTTTTTCAAAATTGAGCCATTAGTTTTTGAGTTATTAATTTTTCTTTGGAAATTTTTGACAAAAACACGTCTTTAGAAAAAAAAACATTTTTCCATTGCTTTTAAAAGTAAAAACATTAACTTTGGTGGTGCTTGTAGCCAAGAAAATTCTGCATCATTTGGTATAAATTGCACTCGACAATATCTCAAAAAACTTTTTTCAAAGCCTACTTCCTGAAATTTTCACATACCAAAAACTTATTTTTTTTTAATGGAACACCCAGTATTTTATTGTGGCATTTTGTTCCTTTTTTTATTCTCTTTCATTTTTGTTAACAATGTCCTATACCTATCTTTTGTAATTTCTGAGATAATCACTATAGGAGCAATTAGCGGTCAAATAAAGAACTACGAGCCCTGTTCTATGCACCCAAATATTCGTCCAATAAAGGCTGAAATGCGGCTGACTGTCTGAGTCAACTGTTAAAGAAAGTCGGTAAACATTTATGTCAAATTTATAAACGCATCGCTATTAGTTATCATCCGAATGAATTATTCTTATGAAGAGTTAATAGATAAGATTGACGTTTTAGGTGAATCTGAAAGAAACTCTTTGCTAGCATCCAGACTTTATGCGCAGCGATCTCTAGTAGAAGTCAATCGAAGCCAGAAACCTTCGAAAGTATAAAGGAACGGTTTGAGTGAACAGAATGTACTGAATATGAAAAAAGAGCGGAAAAAACAATAACTAGTCCAGAATCCAGAATAATTAGGAAATATGTAATTCATCCGTAGCATATTCATACACAGGGTTAGATGAAAGAAATTTTCAGAATGGCTTACATTTTTGTCAATGGGCAGCAAATAAATTATCCTGGCTTTCTCAATTTTTTGTTGTTTACCAACGAAACCACCTTCTATTAAAGTGAATACGTTTATTGTCACAATTTTCGATATTATAATACATAAAAAAAAAACTCACTTTATCACACCTGCAAACTTTCAAAATCGTTGGTCATTAAATGTGTGGGGAGGAATAGTGGGTAGTTACATAATTGGACCTTATTTCTTTGACGAAAATGTTAACGGAAGAGAATATCTTCGCTTTCTACAGACGGATTTTCAAAACTTTTTGAAGACATCTTCAAATAAGTATGTCAGTAAACATAACCTTTATTTTATTTCGTTGTTAACCAACAGTGTAAATAATGAAATACTGCAACTGGAATTAAAAAATTGAAATGCGATGCTCTTCATTCTGTAAAATTATTACTTTTGGTATAGTTAGATTTAACATTTACTTTGTTTGGCAGGTGACTAAGGAAGTCGGGCCCCATTCCTGCCTTCCATTGGTTGAAAGAATATTTTGGTGCATAGAACAACAGCGCTCGTAGTTCTTTAATTGACCGCTAATTGCTCCTATTGTGATTATCTCAGAAATTGCAAAAGATAGGTATAGGACATTGTTAACAAAAATGAAAGAGAATAAAAAAGGAACAAAATGCCTCAATAAAATATTGGGTGTTCCATTTAAAAAAAATAAGTTTTTGGTATGTGAAAATTTCAGGAAGTAGGCTTTGAGAAAACCAAGTGTTTTGAGGTATTGTCGAGTGCAACTTATACCAAATGATGCAGAATTTTCTTGGCTACAAGCATCAACCAAAGTTAATGTTTTTACTTTTAAAAACAATGTGAAAATGTTTTTTTTTTCTAAACACGTGTTTTGGTCAAATATTTTCAAAAGAAATTAATAACTCAAAAACTATTGGCTCAATTTTGAAAAAGAAAAAACAGTTGAACAGATAATTTAAAGCAGTACTAGAAAATTCAAAAATATATAGGGTGCGTCAGAGCTTTGAAGTATTTTACCAATATGCGCCACAAGCAACCATGGATCTTCCACTAATTGTTTTTTCTTTTATTTAAAACACAAAAGAGCAATCGAACTATTACTATTCTGTGTTTTTTTTGCTCTTATGTGTGTGTGTCCTCTCGTTCGGTAGTTATGTATTTCGTTGTTAGTTTGTAGCTTTATTTTTGTTTTGATTAGTCCCCTTGTCTATTTTATGTATCAGTAATTTATTTTTAATTCTTATAAGTTTCTCAATATTTGGTATTCCAGTGATGTTATATAGTTGTTCTGTTGCAGTTCTTTTATTTAGTTGATATATTAGCTTTATGAATCTATTTTGTTGTCGCTGTAATTTGTTTATATTTTTTGACGTTGTTTGGCCACGAGGTAATTCGTTTGAGATGCAAACATGGCGTGGTATATTGCCGGTCTCATGCTTGGTGGTATTATATTTTTAATTTTATATATTCTAGCTACTTATTGCTTTTGAGTTCTTTTTGACAAGGTTTTGGACATGACCGTCCGACTTTAACTTTTCTTGGATTTCTAACCCTAGGTAAGTTATTTGTTTTCTTTGATGGATTTTCTTACCTTTAAGTTGTATATCTAGTTTTGGTTTTTGTGCTTTATTTGAGAAGATCATAAAGCTTGTCTTATCATCGTTTATTGTTATTAAATTATTCCCATTCTTCTATTTGCTTCATATCATTATTAATGTGGGTTTCTATTATGTTGGGGGTTTTTGTTACTGTATATAATACAGGTGTCGTCTGCGTATCGGTATATTTTGCCATGGAGTGGTAATTCAAATATATCATTGGCATACAATATATAAAGTAATGGTGGTAAGTTCCCGCCCTGTGGTATTCCATATTTGGCAAAACGTACATCACTTTCGACTTTGTTTATTTTTGTTTTTTGTGGACGATTCATTAGATAAGTTTCAATTTTGTGCTCTGTATTTTTTATATCTATGTTCTGCAATTTTTCGATAAGTTTGGTTTTGGATATTGTATCGAATGATCTCTTCACGTCTATGTATAGTTCTGTTACTATGTTTCCTTTTCCACTTTTTCTTTAATTTCATTTATAAAATCTGTTGTTGCAGATTTGTACCCGAGTTCTTCTGGAAAGCATATTGGTTCGAGTTCACAATTTTATTCATTGATAGATGGTGAGACAATTGAATTTGTAAGCTTTTCTCTAAGACTTTGTTCAGTGTAGATAGTAAGGAGATACGACGATAATTTTCTACGTTCAGCTTGTTGCCTTTTTTGTATATGGGCACAATAATAGTTTTTTTTAGATATTCGGGGAATTCTCCATCATGTATAACGTCGTTAATTAATTTGGTCAAAATTGGTGATAGAACGTCTTTGTTCCTTTTAACTATTGCAGTTGTTATTTTATCAAATCCTGATGCTGTGTTGTTTTTTAATTGATTTATTATTGTTGTCACTTTTATCAGAGTTACCATTCTAAATTTTAATTCAGTTATTTGTTTCTTCATCTTTGTTGTTAATGGGGCTTTTGTGTTCTTTGACATTTGTTCTTCTGTCAAGGTTTGACCTATATTTGCGAAGTATTTGTTGATTTCTTCTGCTATTTCTTTCGGCACAGTTGTTATAATTCCTTTTTCTTTTTGTATTTCGCTTATATTTTTGTTATTATACTTTGATTTTGCTATCTTTTTTGCTGATTAAGTTCCATATCTTTTTCGGATCTGATTTATATTTCTTGAATTGCTTTATGTAATATCCTTTCCTAGTGTTTTCTATATCATGTTTTGTGTGTTTTTTCTGATCTTTGTATCTGTTATAGATTTCTTCGTTTCAATTTCGTTTTCTTTAATTTCTTTAATGTTTTTTTCTATGTTGAAATAATCTGATATGGTATATTCGTAATATTTGTATTCCGGTGATTCTTTTGTATTCTGTAGTGCAATTCTGATGCCGTGATGGTCTGATATATTATTTAGCACTATTTTCAATTTTATTTGAGTTTCCACGTTTGTGATTACATGGTCTAAGATGCTGTCATTTTCATTGTTATTTCTCCTAGAGTGGTTTTCTTTTGTTATTCTCTTTAATATTTTGTAGTTGTTTTCTTTAAACATGTTATTGTATTCTGAAGTTTTGCAATCTGTTTTAGCTATGTTTATGTTAAAGTCTGCCATGATAATATGCTAGTGCTTTCTATTGATTACATTATTTTTTAAAACGTTTTCTAATATTTTAAAATCCACTTGGGGAGGTCCTTTAATGAGATAGTTACTATTTCAACATTCTTTATTGTTTTGTTCATCATTAGAATTGAAAATTGCTATATACCCTTTGATTTGATAGAAACATTCTTCTTTTTGGTTTAACTATGTTTCTGTAAACGTTAGTATGTCTGGTGAATTTTCGATCGTAGGCAGGGTTTGTATTTCGGTAAATTTGTTTTTCATGCTACGTATATTCTGCATATACATATTACACATTGTTATTCTGTTAATGCTTGTTGTTCTTGCTTTATTGTTTCTCCGTTTCTGCTGTTACTTTTAGGTCCTCATCGGTTCGTATTCTTATTTTGTCACTGTTCTCTGTTATCCTCACGTATATATTACCTTCTCTTGTCCCAACATATTTCAGTTTATGTTCCTTTTTCAATTTTCTAGCATGATAAAACAGGTTATTATTTTTTGTTGTTAGTTCCTCATTTATGTATATGTTATTTTTTCCTTTTAGTTGACAGTCTTTTGATGAGATCAGACAGTGATGTTATCTTGCCTTAAGGATGGTGACTTTCGCTTCATGTATTTTAAATTCGATAATTGTTGGGCTTGTGTGATTATCTTCCTTTTTCCTGTAACATTTCGCTATGGATTCTATTTATCTTCTTCCACTTTCCCAATTATTTTTCCGCTTTTTCTCTTACATTTTCTCGTTCATTCTGTTTTTCTATTCCATTTATTATTAGGTTATTCTTTATCTTTTCTCTTTCCAAATCATCCAACATTCTTTCCAGGTTATTTACTTTGTCTCTTAGTTTTTGATTATCTTTGTAACTTTCTTTTAACATCTTCTTTATTTTTTTATTTTCTTGCTGTATTTCTTCAAATTTAGTGTTCATGAATTCTATGGTTTTGTTTGGTTTTTCCATTTCTCTTTCTTGTTTTTGTCATTGCTTGTTATTTTCTTGCAGTTGTTGATTCAGGATAGGAAGGAGAGATACTTTTCGCACCACCAGCGGTGTCCTTCGCGGTGTCTGACTAATCACAGATAAAGGTTTGACCTCCGATGGGTTTAACAATAGAAATTTGAGAGAAATTACTTTGGTTACTTTATTTTGTAGAACACTGTGTATTATAGATGACTATCGAACGAAATTTTAAAGAGTTTACGGAGATAAGCATGAGAGAAAAAGACATTTTAAAAAGATGAACGAAAAGACTTACTTTAAATATTTCTTCTGTTTACTTGTTGTTCCGAGTTATTTCCCACTTGGCAAAATCACTATATGCTTACTTGTTCTACATTTGCAAATACCTACGTATTTTCATCCTTCTCTAAAATTGTGATTTTGCCAAGTGGGATTTATTTTAGCACACTTTGTCGCAGTATTAGTCAGAACAGTAGCATATTCAAACACATTTGCCGTCTGTTCATACTAAATTTGATTTCTTTCGATCTTTTTACACTGTTGTTTATACTGTTTTCTCGGACCGTCCACTACAACATGTGTATACTTGGAACGACATCGAGCAACTTTTAATTTTTTTTCAAAAATTGTTAACGATATGAAGAAACTGGCAGCAGCGGCAGCACTCCATATGAAAAAGGAGCCGTGTTACTGCTGTCGTCGAAAACGCAGATGCACAAAAGGTTCTTTTGTTAAGCGTTCAAGAAAATCCTCATACAAGTGTGCGTAAACTCTCTAGATTCCTTGATGTTAGCAAAAACTTTATTAAGAGAACCTTAAAGAAGATTTTTTAATTTGTTATATGAACTTATAATTACTGTAATGCTTGAAAATAATAACTTATACATTCTTCATGATATTGCGAAAGTTATAGAAGTTTTCAATAACGTACATTTAAATACTTGGATTGGCGGTTTGCTTTTCAAGTGAAGTTACGACGAAAGTTCAATCAGCAAACAAAAATCTAACTGGGACGTGTTTGCGGAGTACATTGTCAATCAATTGAAAGATATTGACGATGATGACCTCATTAATAACGTGAAGTATGAAATAAATAATATAATTTATGAGGCAAAGAAACAGTGGGCAGTTATCAAAAGAGCCAGGCAAACCGTCCAGCCAATGCAGCCATTGGATATTAAAACTATACCTTTTAATTAAGCCAACATGTAAAACTCCTTTTCATATTTTGATAAAATTTATTTGTGTAATACATACATTTGATTTGATAATTTTTGTAGGCTTGATCAGCAGATCTGTTGACGTTACGACACAGAGCGACTGCGATATTTTAACTATTGTTAATTCATGAACTTCCAAACTTTTCATTTTATGAGTTTTAAAATTTTAATAAAAATTACTTATTTGTAAAAAGAAAATATTAGATATATAATATTAGATTAAAAGCAACTCTTTTCGATTAATTTTAATTATGCTATGTGTCATTAAGTCATCAGACATCGCACAGATGCTAGTAGTCTGTAAGATGATTCTATGTAAATGTAATCAACTATCAAGTAACACAAAATGTTTTATTTTCCATCACGTAAATACTACCGTAGAGAGAATATATATAGAGAGCCCATGCAATGTTATTTTTTGGGCACGCCATTGTGGACGTGGAGGAAAGGACGGCTACGTCCAGAACTAACGGCAGCACCTGCTCCTGGGATTAAGCATGCCTGGTAGATGTCGTGAAGTATTTTCAAATATTTTTTAGTATTCAAACATATTATTATTATTATTATATAGACAAAATAGTACTCATATTTAATAATAAATTTTATTATTTAGATTTAGAAATAAAATAAATATAATCTGTTATATAAATTCCAACAAAATTCGTATATAGCACGGTATATAGCAAAGATAAGAACCTTATTAAAATGCGTGTATAAAAACTTTGAATGAGTGTGTAAAATCAAGGCCGACTGTTCCTGACAAGGAATAAAATGATATGACGGATACAACGGAGCAAAGAAATAATGTAAACAACACGTAAGTTACTGAATAGCACTAATTCATATGGTGAAGAAGACATACATATTATCTCTCAATTTATGAAAAAAAATCGAATGTTAAATGCCCCATTTTTAAAATTATTTTGTAAGTGTTGCTGCCGATATGCGACGTATTATATACGAGTTATATACAGTATGTCCAGATTTGGATGCTCACCATTGGTATATTGGTTATTAGAAGACATAGAAGAACGTTTAAATAGGGAATGTTTTGCAGAATTCAATGCTCGCAACAAATCTCATTTCAAATTCATTCGGACTTTTGCCAATTTTGAGATATTTTGAAAAAATCAATATTTGCCGATTTAAATTTTCCTCAATAAGGCGATAACGCCTAATGCGATCGCTTTTAAACTCTAACATTGTTGAGACACTTTTTTAAGACAAATTTTTTCGTGTTAACAGTAACCCCCGATTTTTATTTGTTTCCAAGTTCTTAGCGCTATCTGTTGTTTTTCTTATGGCGGCCATATTGGATTTTTAATTATTTACATAGTCCTTAAAAAAATAGCTTTTCAATAATGTACAACATACATGCCTAATAAATCTTTATTGAGAGATATGAACATTTGAATAAAATTCACTCTAATACGGAATTAGTTGGTTATGAAACAAATGGTAGTGTAAAACTTAAGGTGACCAACTATTTTTTGTTCAAAAAGAGTACACTTTGCAAGTATTTCATAGGTGAAAAAAAAAGAAGAAGAAACGATAAAAACTTTATTTTCTTTTAAAAACATATTTTTCTTCGGAGTGGATTTTTTTTTGCTAAATGAGGATGTTCGTCTAATAATGTAGCCACATCCGAACAACTTTCATTTTGCATATTAAATTTGACTGTTAAGACGGCAGATATTGTTTTTACAGAAAGTTGCGACTTCTCACTGTTCCAATAATCATTCCCTAGTGAAAATACCCTTTCAACAGCAGCATTAGTGCTTGGACAACATAAGGAAATTTCTATTAAAACTTTTAAATTTTCATGTGGGATATGTTCTACTCTAAAATGCCGAAAGATTTCTACCCATCTTTTGTCAAGTTCTATTTTCTCATCGTTCCATTTCGTCAATTTTTCTTCATTTAAATATAAATTTACTCTTCGAATTTCTTCTAAGAGAAAATTGTCATTAATAACAATATCTTTTACTTCCTTCATTACAAATTGGGCTGCTGAAGAAACTTCTTTCCATTCAATTTTACTATTTAGAAGGGTCCATTTGAAACAATTTAATGCTCTAAAGTTCACTATCCATTCTTCGATATATTCATAGCAAATTTTATAAAAAAATTTAACTTCTTTTAAAAATTCATTTTTTATTCCGGGATTGGAATCTTCCCACAGTTTATTCTTCAGAATTAGTGGTAAAAATCCATCATTAAATCTTGATTTACATTGCAGTATGAAATCGTTTAATATAATACAAACTTCTGCTGCTGAAATTTTATCTCCTTCAATTTGTAGAGTAATTTTATGAAACAACGACGCCTGACTGTGAATAAAATAAAGCATAGGTTCTGACATATCGTTTTGAAAGAATTTCTTCAAAATTGTAGGACATTTGTCAAGGCTTAAAAAATATGAACGTAATATAACTGCAAAACGCGTTCTAATGCTGGAGTTAAAGCAAGCCATCTGACTTTGGAATAACCAAGCAGTTTTTTGTATTGAACACCAGCCTCTTCACAAAATTCCTTCAAACTTGCTACCCGTACTGTAAACCGATTGAAATATAAATATATATTTGTAATAATTACTTCCACATCTATTGACATTGAACTTGATGCTGTATTGATGGCATTTGATATAATGTGAGCATTACAACCAATTCCCAAAATATTTCGTTTCAGAAGATCTTGTAATTTTGTGTACACATTATTGACACCTTTACGGGTGCGTCCTCCAAAATTAGTATTTGTGTTACCAGCCGAGAGCGCCAAAATTTTCTTATTCAAATTGTTGTCTGTTATAACTCGAAATAAGTGATTAGACAAAATATCTGATGTTTCCCCTTCGATTGATTCCAAATTTAAAATCTTAATTTGAATACCGTTCTTAATATCGAAATACCTTACTAAAATTGGATAAAGTTTTATTTCATTGTGATTCGATGCGTCTGATAGAATAGATATATATGATACAGAATCCAGATTTTCTGATAGCATTTTCTTGCAGTATTCATTAAATACGCTGGTTACGATAGATTCACATTTTGTTCGCGCACAAGAAAATTTTTCGTCACAAATTTTTTTTAATACTTTAGTAGTGCAGTCCATGCTGCGAAAACTTTGATTATGGATTATTGTGTGAACCCAATTTTTTTTCATTAGTTCCAAAAGTATTCCCTTTAAAAAATGTTGTCGGTTTGGATGTTGACGCTGCTGTGTCATGAGACGTTTTATGTACTTTAGTTTAAATGTGTGCCGTTATTGCACAAGCCATGAAGTTAAATTTGGCAACACCGCCTAGTTGCCCTTAAGTGGGTCTACTCGTGGACTTTAGCAGGTGCTGAAAGTGAGATAGATTAACCGCGTCCCTAATCTAAAATACGTTTTTTGGTAGGTAATTCTTTCTTTAAATTTAGGTAGGTAGGTATAATGTGACGAAGAAAGGATGTATAAAAGGGAAACGTATAAAAAACATTATTAATATTTCCACATTTTTAATAATATTCGCAATTGTTCAAAGTGATAATTTTCTCGTTTGACCACTTTTTTTGGTGATATACACTATTTTTATTTCTGCTATAATTATTTAACACTATATTGCTCATTGGTGTTCCACATTCACATACAACATTAAAATCAATATAAAAGTTATCAGATTTTATACACTTTTAATTGCTAATGAGGTTAATATCTTTTGATGATTATTTTTGCTCAAGAATTGTTTTTCAATTTTTATATTTTTTGTTATAAAAGCAAATATTGCACATAAGTGAAAATACAAATAACCTACTTCATCAGTCCTCCTCTCTGCAGATAACCACAATAAGCATCACCAAACAAAGCACCATTACTTTTCACTGCCAAATTTGTACTATTCACACTTAATTTTAATTTTAATTGAATAAACAGCATAACCACTATGTATGCTTGTAATATTCAGCGTTTATACATAAATCACTGCATAAACTACCTAGATATATCTTGCTAACAAATTTTGTAATAGAGACCAACGAGTCAACTTACGGGTTTCAGGTAACACCCACATAAGATTATTTGATGCTAATTCGGTATTATTAACGTAAACTGTACATATACACTATTTATTAATAACGATACTTGAAACCATTTTTACACTTTCACCTTCCTTGTCTTTATATGACTCAAACCGTTGAATTTCACCTTCATCGAAATGTTTACAGCAAACCACTGAATTCCCTGTGGTGACAAAATTTTCTCTATTAATTGCTCGTAACCACTTTTTACGTAAGTAATTTTCCTTTGAAAATGAAAAGGTTGTTTGTAGATCTTCCTGTTCAAGTGTATGTTGTAGTTCGATTTACACAATGAGAAACAGCACAATCATGGCATCTAAAACATCACACAGTTGTAAAAAATGAACAAAACTAGTAAATGTATATTGTTCTTACCTTCTCCAAATGTATTTGTTAATCAAACTTATAAACAGCAAACAAATGATTGCAAAGAACGTGTTGACACTTTGAGGTTATCTTTAATACTGTTATCGGCCACATTTACGAAAATATGAATTGTTTACCCATAGGTACTTCCCGAGATTGATTTTAACTTTGTAAATACTTCTTCTCAAATGTTTTTGATTCAAACTCACGTAAACTTTAGCTAATAAACGTGACATGCATATCATATGCACATGGTCTTACATAGAATGAGAGTCTCATTCTATGTGTGTGTGTGGGTCTCATTATGAGACCCACACGGGCAGTTGCCAAATCTCCAACTTCATGGCTTGTAAGTAGAGACGGCTGTGACTACGTCCATGAATTGCAATTGAAAATTCCCTATTGCAGATTGTGCATTTAACCAAGGAGTCATCATTTCGATTTTTAACTACAATGAACGGAAACTCTTTTTTGAAATTTTCGTTTAAACGATTTTTCCTTCTTTTGTTATCGCTCATATTTGAATTAATAATCTAAAAATTATATTAGTAATATATTTTTTATTTTGATTTTAAATAAATATTATAATTTGATATTATTTAAGTAAAATGAAAATGAAACTATAATATTAATACTTACATGCAACTTCACCTTCATAAAATTTTATTTTATTTTGTACACCTCAAATCTTGTTAACTTGAACAAAAAGTACGAAATTGTTGGTTTTCTCTAACCTCAAATTAATTAAACAGAAAGGGAATTCCCATAGAACTTTGCCGTACATACTACGCATGCGTCAAGACTGTCAAGCATGCCGTACATACTGCACATCAAAGATCAGCCTGGGGATTACGTACACAAATATTGGAGAGACAGATATATCCATCTCTTTTCACAAATGTAATTTTGACGTAGTTAGAAAAAGAGATCTGTAGTATCTATCTATCTCTCCAGGTACATAATACGGCCTCTCAATTATGCCGGAAACGGCAGTCATATGTGCGCGCGAAATTCAAATCACTGTCAAACTCGTGTCTGGTGTTTGCCCTGTCCTCTGACGTGCCGGAAACGGCAAGCAATATGCGCGCGTGAAATTCAAATCACTGTCAAAATAATTTTAAATATTTAGTTAATAAAATTGAAATAAAATAATATAAAAGACTGTTTTAGAAATACAAATGAGTATAAAATTATACAAATGAGTACTTTCAGAGTACAGGATTTGAAAAGAGTACGGTTTGCGAAAAAAGAGTACAAAACTCAGTAAATGAGTATAGTTGGTCACCTTAGTAAAACAGACGATAAATAAGCTCTGTCATTATTGACATGTAAAAGTGCAGTGAAATTGGTGGGAGATTTAGAACTTTGTGTAAGTAATTACCGTTAAATAATAAATATTGATATTGGCACACACAATTTCAAATGAAGTAAAGGTTGATATGTTGGAAGTTAATTTCAAAGTGAACAGAATCTCTGAAAATGCTTGCACAAGTTACGCTCAGCGTTTTTCGGAAAGACCACAACCACACCGGACAATTTTTAGCAGAATAATCAGAAATTTAGTGAACTGTGGAAGCTTCGAACAAAAAAGATCTATCAAGTTAGCAATGCTGATATAGGTACTTCAAAATAATATTTTACAATATGTTATGAACAAGCCAAGTACATCAGTGCGTCGATTCATAACTAATAGTTAACTCGCGAACGATTTGTCGGAGGGAAACCGTTTTATCAACTTCAACTAAGGCGAGTACATTAATTTCTGTTGCTTCGTCAACAATAAGGTTTACATTATTATTTTGTGGATCGTCTTCTTCGCTCCTGAATTGAGATTCTACTTATAAACTAATTTGGGGGTGGGTGCTGTCGGTCTGGAAAGCGCTGTGCATAGAGCGCTGCAGCGGCTCTTGAATTTTTACGACATTCTCCATAAATTAAAAGAATATCAACTTTTTCATTTCGAGTATACATTACCAAATATGTATTGTTTACTGTACAACTATAAAATAACTTTTAAACAATACACAAAAATAACGTGAACTATCAATCAACTTGTATTGATAGTTCATAGCCGGTTAGTTGTTTACAAGTGACGTTTATTTCCTATGATAACTGTTTTTTTCATTTGACGTGTAATTGCTCTGTTGCTTTGGAATTAGACTACTTTTAAAACATTTTATATTTTGTACTACCTGTCTACCACTAAACCACAGCCTATGTTATATCACTTGAAAGCTAAAAATTATGCCAATATGGCACTGTAAGCTAACTTTGATGGTTGTTACATTTCGACAATTGTTAATTAATTGCATTAAATAATAAAGTCAAGGGATGCATACCAATTACTTTGAGGATTCAATAATAAGTTAAAGGATAATTGAATCAACATTTTATTGAGGTTATGTCAAATTATGAAGTTCGGCAATTTACAAATAAACTCAAATAATCTAGCATTTATTTGAATTTATTCGTGCCTCTTTCTCACTAAATCAGTAGTAACATTTGATTCGTACGTATAAAATTCAAACTGAGAATAGTAAAGAAAAATTGGACGGATAGTACATTCCGTACTATCGATCAATTTTGCGATGTAAATGTCTTTTGCAGAACTAGAGATCTATCTTCAACTCGTAATATTATCAAATCAACATTTTAGTCGATTAGATATTAAATTAAAAAGCATGGATTTTACAAAAAATATATTTATATGTACTAAAAAAATATTGGTACACGCAACACCTATAGATATACACATATTGTAGTTTATTTCAATTTAAACAAACTTAGTCAGAGTCTTCATCATTATCCTTCTGATTTGACGACATTCCATAAGCCATAGCTCCAGCAACGGCTGCGAGACCAACACCAAGTCCAAGAGCAACCTTAGTAAACGTAGAAAAACCCTGACTGGTAGATGTCGATGTTCTTGCAACTGAAGATGTACTTCTAGGTGTAGCTGTAACATAGGTACATATTTGATTTATATACCGCGAGTATTCAATATATCAGTAGGTACAATGCAGATGGACATTGAAATCAGTTATTTCTTCAAAAGTATTACAGCTCAGAGCGAGACGTGGCTGGTGAGATGACCCTCCCACAAGGTGCGCAGTTGATTCTTATAATATCACGTTAAGCACGAGCAATCTCGAAAAGATTGTCAAGCGTTACACATCGAAGTGCATTATGTTCCTATATATGTATCTCTTTTCAGTATATTCGTCCGGCTAATGTATGCGATGATGAACGAATGTTATCATTTCCTTATTCCGAATACTATCTCTGTCTGACACTGACCCTTCCTCGCGCAGCTAGGGATTTCTCCCACCGGCCACGTCTCATTCTGTGTACTGTACATTATATTAGCAGTGGCAACGATACATCTGTCATTATACAACGATTTTGTTTCAAAAAATTTATTTAGAAAAAGTACGTTCTCAATGTCATAATATGTAATATTATACAGGATGGTTATATTTATACAAAGTGATCCATATTTTTAATGCAGAATAAGATAAAATTATAAAAGTTGCCGCTTCCCATTTAAAAAAATTGTCTTTTGGCATTTTTTCCAAATTCGTTTTCAGGCGTATAATTCGCACGCTCTGTATTAATAATTGTAACAATTTTATACAAATAGTATTTAATTAGACCATCTATTTGAGAGAATCTACTTCAAATTAAATAATAAATTCATCTTTATATGGAAAAAAGTGTTATTGATTTTCTGCCTGCAAACGTCAAATTTAACATAGAATTTCAATAAGTCAAAAAGGGTTACACTTGGATATATGACATTATACATGAAATATATTTAGAATTTCACGTAGAATCTAAAAACCTCACAATATACAAGGTATTCTATTTAAAATTAAGAAGTTACTTCCGGCATAGCCCGAAGTGCCGCCATCTTGAAAATATTTTAGGCGAATGCCCCCCCCCCCTCCATCGACTTTAGTATAGTGTCAAAATTTCAGATCATTTCTAGCTACAGTCTTTCCGCAATCGAACAATTCAGTTCCCGGTAAACCACCCTGTATAATAACGACCTAAGAACCACTCTTTATGTGTTTGCACTGTTGATTATTTTTACAATTGTCTAATTGGTTCATTACTTTCTCGGATAAGCTCGTTATATTATTTATTTTGCTCCTGTATTTTACATATTTACGTCTTTATTTTTTAATTTAAGGTGGTCAGAGCATGACCTCACGGAAGAGGCCTTGTTTATCATACAGATATATTCGTACCGCCACACGGCAGTTCGCATATCTGTATGATGGTTATAGGAAGGGTATCATAACCATTGACTTGAAACCTGATATATCATTTATAATAAAGTCGGAGCCACTGGATGATACTAGATACGTAAATTGCTATTACTTACCTCTCTGGGGAGCATTGTAACTAGTATTACTAAAATCCCAACTCCTTCCCGCTGGTTCCGAAGCGAAAGCAAAAAGCCCTTTTCCCAAGGAATAACCTAGAATTATTAGTTAAAGTTAAAAAACAAGCTTGCCATGGCTACAACATCACGATATCATACAATTAAGATAACATGGATCTTTCCAATAAATAAAAGTGAATTTCATAAGTAAACATAGCGGGGTCCGTATTGATTTCTGTATTACGATTCAGAAATGTTCATGTTATGAAATTAGCAACTTTGAAACGTCTTCCTTCATTTAGTCAACAACCAGAATTATTATTTAATTTACAAAATAAACGGCATTTTATAATCATAAAATTATACTTACATGCAACTACAACATTGCCACTATGATAAAGTAGCATGAACAACGTATAATCTTAAATTAATTTTATTTAAACCGGGTTTATGGTACTTTTTTTGCATGAATTGCAGTCAGGGTAAACTTTATAATTGTAATCCCCCCACACGAATTGCAGTCGGACAGATTAAAAATACCCTCATTATAATCTGCTAGAACTGACTTCTTATTTAAAATATGTTATATAAAACGCAGAATACCTAAATTAAAACGACAAGGTTTATGTATATCTCTTTACTGAAGGTATTTGAAATACAAAACAAAATTCTACATATGAAACAAAAGTATGAAATAAACTATAATAAAATAACGATTGCATAAAATAACAAAAAAGAAATATTCTAAAAAATAAAATATGTAAAATAATCTCTATGTATAGAAATGCGAAACATATTTTACCAAATGAGTTCTACTTATTTCGTTATTTTCATATTGCCTAATTTTTGTGCCAATAAAACCAGCTTTGTTTTTACTTTCTTATATGTAGTATAAGGAAGTATTGTGACGATGAAAATTTTCGACCTCGAGATTTTTGCAATGTCCACGTTTTGAAGTCTCCTGATACCGAAAAAGTGGTTTTTAAGAAATGTCTGTGTGTCTGTCTGTCTGTCTGTGTGTCTGTGACCACGATAGCCGTCAAACCGCTATAGCTATCAATTCTAAATTTTGTATTTACGTGTATAATCTCCCTCTTGAGATCTGATTAGCTTTTCAGTAAAGGTAGACCGGAAGTAGCAGTTTACTTCAGTGAAAAAATCGAATTTTGCCAATATTTCGTCAACTACTAAGTTTAAACAAATTTATAAAGAATTCATATGTACTTATAATTAAGTTTGAGACAAATTGTCTTAGAAAAGTTTTTCGAAATTCCAACCGGAAGTAGGTCTTTTACTCTTATCGAAAATCAGTTTACGAGTATAAAAGTATTTAAAACATAATTTTCAATATCTTTTGTATAAAAAAAAATTCAAAATTCAGACCGGAAGTACCACTTTTACTCTTATCGAATAGCGATTTTTTGTAAATATATCGTAAGTTATGCATTCTATATATATTTATCAAGAGTACAAAAGTATTTAGAACTGGATCTGCAATATTTTTTGTATATATGAAATTTCAAAATTCGGACCGGAAGTAGCACTTTTACTCTTAGCGAGTAGCATTTCTTTGATAATATCTTGCAAAGTATGCATTCTATAGAGATTTATTAAGAGAATAGAAGTACTTAGAATAAGATTTTGAATAATTTTTGTATAAAAAATTCTTAAAATTCTATAATTTGAAACGCTCATACGTATAAGAAAGTCGTGTGGTGGCCACACCTAATTTCTTTTCAGAACATTTACGTTTCGCACAGCACCAACATGTTTAATTACTTTTAAGTTCGCGATACATACTTGAAAAATGTATAACTTTCATAAACGAGCAAAACTGTACCCCCTCTCACTCAATATTTGATTGACTAATTCCATTGTTGTTTATTAGCTTTAAGTTCCTATGTCGAAGTTAAACCAAACTTGGAACTTTGTATGATGTATACTTATACGTAATATGGAGGGCGGGGGTGAATAATGTCTTTAAACTAAAATAATATAATATTTGTAGTACCAACAAAATATATCCCTTCAAAACCGATAATCCTTAAATCCTTAAATTTCTATGTAATTCCCTGTTCCAAGACCCAACCCTTCACGTTCGAACTGCAATTCATGCTGCGGATTAACGGTCCTCATTATGGTCTAGGTGCTAAAAGTAACCGCGACTGCAGTTCATTCGCCGTTCTTTTTTGGAGGCGGAGAACTTTAAATTGGCAACATTCTTTTCTGTGACACTCGATTTGGCAGTTCTGGGTTGTTTTGGGGTTAGTTTGGCTTGGCAATTCATCATGAATACACTCACGCCGGAGCAACGTTTGCAAATTGTTTAAATTTACTGTGAAAGACATGGTTCAATTCGAGAAACTTATCGGGCAATACGTGCATTTTATGATGCTCATAATCGTGATACAATTAATTCACTGCAAGAAACATTTGACGAAAGATTAATTTCACGAAATGGACCTGTTAACCAGTCATCTCGTTCGCACGATTGGTCGCCATTAGATTATTTTCTCTGGGTATATGTAAAGTCGTATGTCTATGCTGATAAACCAAAAACAACTGAACACTTGGGAGCCAACATTCGACACGTTATTGCCGAAATACAGCCTGAATTACTGCGAAGAGTGTGTGAAAATTGGACCCCCAGATTACGCCATGTACGCGCCAGTCGCGGCGACCACATACCCGAAATCATATTCAAACAATAATGCCATAAAATTATCTTTTAAATAAAGCCCACTTCATGGATGTTAACAACATTTTTCTGTATTTTATTTTAATTTAAAATTCTCCGCCTCTACAAAAAAACATCCTATATAATGTCAAACTTTATTTTATTTCTATATGGAAATAATAGTGTTATAAAATAAAAAATAAATGTCAGAATTTCTAAACTGCTTATTACTTGAAATTGTTTTCTTTTACTTACCCAAATATTGACCTATTACAAGTGGTTCTACTATCTGTTTTTCTATCAAATCGTTGCGAATATATCGCAATCGATTAACTATGTTTTCCTTTCTTGCAGATGATATATTTAACAAATTATGACTTGGATTCCAGTAAGATCGAATAGTACCAGACTGAATGTACACAATGTATTTTTCCAACATCTAAAACAAAACAATTAAAAATTTCATGAAATATACTTAGCTTTTTTTATAAATACAAACAAATGTCTTTAATTCTCTTATTTTATGAGAAAACATAAAACTAGCTATGTCGATAAAGTGGTATGTTTATTCTACCGTGCCTTCAAAATCTTACCTCATTTATGTAGCCTATTTATTAAGTAATTAAGTATAGTTTATTTCAAATTATAAGAATATAACTTTGAACGGCTCTAATGCTTTTATTGCACCACCTTCTGTGACGATAATTATTATACCTGGTCTCCTTATTGAACAGATACGGTTTACCTATTTGCAACGTATGAATCTAGGGGCCGTATTGGCCATAAATTAGGGCCCTATAAGATAATAATAAATCGCTGTTAATTTCAAGTATATAATAAAAAAAATATCTATACATTGGGTTTATATACAAAGACAAAATTACAAATCGTGTGGCAACTTGTGTAGTGGATACATATAGATATACAGGGTTAGTTAAAAGTATGGAGACGGCGATTTATTGTCGTTAATATTCATTTTAGAGAATTATGTTCAATATAAAAGTTTGTTAGGATATTTTGATCTACATTTGAGAATATTTGATTTTTTTTTTCTTCAATTGTTTTTTAGTTACGCCTGTCAGCGCACTTTTTTTAAATGGGAACTAGTAAATTTTACTCTATCATTCGATAGAGAATTTCTTTCTCTTTACAATAATATTTTTGTTTTTTTTAAATTCATTTTAATAACTTTTTTATAAGAAAAGGCCGGTTCAAGTGTTTCACAGATGTTCGGTACATCGCAGATAGACAGAAGCGATGCGATAAACAAACTTGAGCGACATAATTTTATCATTGGTTATTGTGTACGTCAAATCTTTGACAGAAATAATTCATTTGTGCAATTTGTTGCTGTTAATATTAACAATGGCGAGTTTAAGTGAACATGAACGAATTGAAATACTTATGATGTTGGGTTATGGAGATAGACGCAGAAGTTTACAAGACGTTTGTAATTTATTTAATGATACGCATCCAAATAGAAATCCAATTTCTAAATCCGTTGTTAGTAAAACTTTAAGAAGCTTTGAACAAACTGGTAGCGTTAAAGATTTGCCAAGGAGTGGTTGACCTAGAACAGCAAAAAGCGATGATAACAAACTGGATATTTTATTGGCTGTATCTGAAGATCCTCATTTATCAACCAATCAATTAGCGGCCAATTTCAATATTTCGCAGTCATCGATCGTGTCATTTTTAAAAAGTGAAAAGTATAAACCTTATAAGGTACACCTTACACACGAGTTAACGGAAGATGATTTTGATAGGAGATTACAATTTTCTGAAGAAATGTTAAATATTTGCAATAATAATGAAAATTTTGTGAACAATATTCTTTTCTCTGACGAAGCTACTTTTTGCCTTACCGGTGAAGTAAACAGACATAACTGCAGATACTGGTCATCGGAAAATCCCTCTTGGTTTTTGGAGCACCATACGCAGTACCCCCAAAAGGTTAATGCTTGGGTTGGCATTCTTGGCGGTCATATTATCGGTCCCTTTTTCATCAATGGCAATTTAACTTCGGGTCTGTATTTGCAGTTATTGCAAAATGAAATAATACCTGCTTGTGCTACGCTCTATCCACATGAAAACAATGAACACCTGCCCAATGACAGTATCTGGTTCCAGCAAGATGGCGCCCCACCACATTATGGTGTAAATGTTCGTCAATATCTGGACAACGTTTTTCCCCACAGATGGATTGGAAGACGAGGAACCATTGAATGGCCAGCCTGTTCGCCAGATTTAAGTCCTTTAGATTTTTTTCTTTGGGGATACGTAAAAAACAAAGTTTACGAAGATAAGCCCGATAACGTCGAAGATTTACAAATCCGAATTACCAGAACGATACAAGAAATTCCACGAGATTTTTTACAGAACTCTGTTCGGGGTTTTGTAAATCGATTGGGTCATTATCAAATTACTAATGGACGACAATTTGAACACTTACTTTAATTTACTTTGTTATTAATTTGTTTAATTTTTCTTGTAAAAGTTATTAAAATGAATTTAAAAAAAACAAAAATATTATTGTAAAAAGAAAAAAATTCTCTATCGAATGGTAGAGTAAAATTCACTAGTTCCCATTTAAAAAAAACTGCGCGGACAGGCGTAACTAAAAAACAATTGAAGAAAAAAAAATTTCAAATATTCTCAAATGTAGATCAAAATATCCTAACAAACTTTTATATTGAACATAATTCTCTAAAATGAATATTAACGACAATAAATCGCCGTCTCCATACTTTTAACTAACCCAGTATAAAGGTAATTAGTTTGTAATACACAATAAAATTTTTATATGTCACCGCATTTGATAATCATCTTCTGTGATTAAGTCGTCTTACAAATCGGTGTCTGTGTCTGAATCGTATTACAAATTTATAATCAAAGGTGCTACTACTTTGTACTTGCGCATATATTCGTCCTCTTCTGCTATTGCGTGTTTAACAGCATTTTTCCAATTTACTGCAGTTATATGTTCCATAGCATTTTTTACGTGTATTACACTGCTTTCACTAAATTTCGGTGTTTGATTTGTTCGTCTTATGGTATTTTTCAGTTGGGTCCATATCAATTCAATGGGATTGAAAATGCAATGGTATGGTGGTAAACGCAAAATTGTATGTCCTACTTCTTTGGCTCTGTTATCCACATAATAAGCCTTTATATAGTCTTTTGTCTTCATCACCTCTATTAATTGGTTTTTTGTATAATGATCCTCAAAATATAAATCATTTGCTTCTAAAAATTCTTTAATATCTTTCTTGTTATTACATTTTGTAGGAACTTTGTTTTGCTGTCGAGAATGATATGGAGCGTTGTCCATCACTAATCACACTATCTTTTGGTAAATTTGGCAGCAAAGTGTCACAAAACCTTTCTTCAAATAAAGATGAGGTCATATCTTCATGGTAATCTAAACTTGAGGATTTAACATTTTTAGCAGATAATAGCGGCTGTCCGATCCATCCTTTTTCTGACCCAGCATGAAGAATAATTATTCTCTTCCCTCGCAAAACCGGCGCGTTCAACTGACACATACTTGAACTATCCACCCAACCTTTGCAAATTGTGTCATGGGTGTCATACCACGTCTCGTCTAAATAACATATGGATCGTCCTTCCTGTCTATACCTTCTAATTGCCGTTAAGTATTCATATCGAAGTTTCTGTAACCTCGGGCTTTCCATAATTGTGCGACGTTTATCTATAGTGCCAAACTTAAAACCAGCTTTCTTTAGCGTCCGCCACAAGGTTGCTTTAGAACACTGAATATTTATAGGCTCATCACTAATTCTTTTATGTAAGCAGTCAAGTGTAGATACAACATTTCCTCTGTAGAAGTATACTTGCTGCCTAATTGTATCAATTTCATACTCTTCAATTTTTCTCGGTGCTCCTTTGTCACTTCTTTGCTTTCGAGGCCCTGCGTTATTCTTAATTATCTTATATATTGTTCCGAAAGGCACCTTGGTTAATTGCGACGTTCGTTGAATGTTCTGGGTTTGTAGTTCGTTATTTTCTTCCATCAGGATATGATAGACATTGAGAATTATCTGTTTTCTGATATATGCTTTCTCTGTCGTGCTCCAACAGTATTATCACATCCACTAACACTTTCAGCAAAAGGTCGCCACTTGTTCGTGCAGTAAAGAGAGAAAAATCAAATATGTATACAGCAGTAAAGATTAACAGTAAATGATAAATAGACTCAATATTAGATGTAATATATACCAACTCTCCTAACTATATTTACTTAAATTTTCTTTAATAAATATAAGCACTTATTTAATCTAAATTGTAATTTAATGACTACTTAACTATATATATAATAAGTATATATTCAAATTAACAACTATTGGTACTTATATTATTATCAAATTTTATTTAATCTAAATTGCAGTAATTATAATTTACTTAAATTTTGTCATTACGGACCTCAGCAGTTTGTCAGCGTAAAAGATAATCGTATTGGGCGGGAAGGTAGTTATTGCCGCAGGTGGTGCAATAAAAGCATTAGAGCCGTTCAAAGTTATATTCTTATAATTTGAAATAAACTATAATCAATGTTGGTGTACATATGCTAAGCTTTTGAAAACTTCAAATTCTGATAGTTTCCATACTTAAATTCAAATTATAGACGCTTATCTTTTTAAAACTACTTTATTATAATGTTAGAGTTACAACATAATCCGGAGATGCCTGATTTAAAGATTTCTTATTTCCTGCAGGTTTTTTATTACTTGTTAAGCTATACTCGTTCGATTTTAATCAAGTGAACATGATTATTATTAAACAAAATAACATCTATTGTAAATGATGTGAACTGTTGTCAAACTATCATTCGTCACAACCGATATACTCACTTTAAAAAATACGCTCGTCATTGTGCCGTTCCAATAGCTGTCTCCGTGAGCCATATGCTCCCATAAAAAGATAGTTTTAATGCAATAGCTTGTCACTTCCTTATGGACTTGCACGTCACGTAATCGCTGAAATATATGTTATTATTTTAAAAAAGTCTATAATTTAGTATAAGACTGTAGTGCTTTGTACACAATAAAGAGAGTCACTTTACTATTTTGACGTTTTAAAAATGTTCCTAACTAGTTAATTATAAGTGTATTCTACTAAACCTAATTTATAGCATGAAGTTATAAAGTTAACTCAAAAACAAACAAACAAAAAGCAGCCTGATGAGGCACTTCACATCATGCATATCATATAGGAGAAAAAGTTGAACTCAACACATAAAAAAAAGTGTAGAAGCTATTGCGTTGTCCAGATGCCTGACTCTCACTTCTTCAATATATACAATCGAAAAAAAACCTCTCAAATAACGACGAAATGTAAGTATTTCATCACAAATTACACTAGGCGACACGATTTTTATAACTGACCTAACAGTCTAAAATTTTAGTATTTTGCATTGCTTTAAACATAAAAACTGTTATTCTAACATAGGGTATCACGTCACGTTTTCTAAATAAACTTTTATCTGTTTTCACTAAGATCAACGTAAAATTTAATTTTGTAATGAAATAAGTCCACAAAAGAAAAGTAAACATCGGCGCGACGCACCGTAAATAAGTCATAAATCATCCACACATATGTAATGCGTAAGCGACAGAAAGTCTGGTTCTACTCTCGGGCTATCGAGAATGAAGCGAGAGGTTTCGCGTATACTTCTAGAGGCTTATATGCCGATATAAAAACGTATTCGTACAGTTCAAATAAACATAAATAAAGTGAGTAGTGCAGTTTTATTATAGTTCAAGAACTAAATAAATATTACAGACATAATAGTAGTGATAGATATAAATACGTGTGTTAATTTGTTTGTAGTAGTTTTAAGTGCAATACATTTATTTTATATTTTTTTATTGTGATTAGTTTTAAGTGTATAAATATACAGACTGGTTCAAAACATTTGCAAGAGTTGTTTATTTCGACCCCGAAAACGCAACAATATTAAAAAAATATTGTAATCAGCCCAAGCATATTCACATCTATACCGTGAAGAGCAGCAGCAACTACAAAGGATACAACGTCACGCATTCCAGAAAGAAGTAGCGAATTCTAGTATATTAGTCATCGCGGAATACACTAATATCGAATCTTCTAGAATCGATACGTGCATAAATGAAGGTTGCAGCCTTTATTGTTTAGTTGTTGACGCGGTCTGGAAAGAGACAAACGAAATGTCACTGAACTGTCACTGAAAGTTTGAAGCAGTGTTCCACAAGTTGTGTTGCGTGTGATTTTCAAAAATGGAAAACCGTGCAAGAGGCTGTAAAAATTCTTCGGACAGTTTTTGTTATGTTATATGTTACAAAATCGCAAGAGAAGCCTTTAAGTGAATTAATTCAAAGATGTTATGAACAATATTTTCGCTTCAAAATGAAAAATCAAGACAAAACACGAGTACCACATATATCATGTATTTCGTGTTATTTCAAATTAACATAGTGGAACGAAAACAAGAATTCTTCTGAAGTCCTGTCAGAAAGGCCAATGATTTGGCGTAAACCAGCAGATCACGTCACGGACTGTTACTTCTGTCTTGTAAAAATTGAAGGGTTTTCAAAAAGAAATAAACACAAAGTAATGTATCCAGACATTCCATCTGTAAGCAAACCGTTGAAATGAACTGATTCTGAGCTTCCAACTCCAATGCATTCAAATTCTTCTGCAAATTCCACGGACGAGGGAGGATGATATAATAGTATATTATGCAATGAGCATTTAATGATGGCTATTAAGACACGAGAATGAAAATTTCGATACGAGCCGAAGGCGAGTATCGTAATGAATACGAGTGTCTTAATAACCATTAAATGCGAGTTGCATACACTATTTTTTCTACGACTCCATAATAAAACATTATTTTTTGACCATTCCATTTCATAAATTGAGCGCGTAAAATTTTCCGTACGTTTTTGCGAATTTAGCTGGTAATAAATTGTTCGTGGTTATTAAGGCTTGTTCCATAATTTCTGGTGGAGTCAAATTTTACATTTCACTGTCATTATCTCTCATTTTTACCGTTTATATTTTCAAAAAAGCACTAGTAAATTGCAGAAAACTGTCAAATTTAATTAATTTTTATATCTGTCAGATATGAAGTGGCCATATTGAATATTGATGAATATTGGAATGTCGCATTCCTATTGGATATAAATAAACTTGTATCTTAATGAAAATCTGTATCTTAAGGGTCCTCGATAGTGGATCTGTGTATAGTTGAAAAATAGTAGATTTTTCATGCAAGATATTTTTGTTGATTTTAAATTTGGAGAAAACCTTTCATTGTCACCTTATGAAGAATTTAGTAATCTACCCCGCTGAATAATGAAACTTAGAAAAATATTATCTGATTAAAGAAAATTAATTAATATGTCAAAATCTTAAAAAGAAGTTTTCTCAAAAATCCTTCGTAGCAGATTTATTTGCTTTAGTTCACGTTAAAAATTGAATAAAAACCTACCCCACTCTGCACTTATTTTTCATTCAACTATTCTTTACTTTTTTTTAAATGAATATAAAATAAATTAAAATTAGGCAACCCACATTACAATTAATGTTATTCTGGTAAAAATCTTCCCCGCGGTTACAAATGTCTAGATATTTGATCATAAATGAATTTTTATTCGCTTAGATAATTGAGTTATTATTTCAAATATTTAATATATATTCCCTATGTGTAATAGGTACTCGGATATCATTCGGTTATTAAATTATGTGCTATGCAACCAATATTACATTTCCGATTCACTAGCGAGGACCCTTAATGGACATCATTAAAGTACAGGTTCGGCATATCTAATAATACAATTAAAATACGGGAGTAGAAAAACGATGTTTTGAATGTGTCATTTTCAAGTGATCTGAGTATATTCCTTCTGACGAATCACATCTCATTACTCAATCAGATCTGATGATTCGATACGGGATTTGAAAGAAAAATCGCAAATGTTGGGATCTCGATTAAAAGAATGGAATCTTTCACATTCCACTACAATAATCTCTCTAATGAAGAATCGTCACGAAAATATTCAGTTAATTTTACAAAGTTGAAAGAAATTTCTGTTACTGTACTTATGTAAATCAACATTTGTAAGAAATAAGTATTGAATATAACGCTGTTGAATGGCGATTGTTTATCGACTCGTCGAAAACAAGCCTCAAAGCCGTTTTACTTTATAATGGTTACTCGAAACAATCACTTCCAATGGCTTATTCTACAAACACAAAAGAAACGTATGACAGTATGTCAATTAATTAATTCTCATTCAATACTCAAATTATCTTTGGCAAATCTGCGGTCACCTTAAGGTTATTTCCTTATCACTTGGACTGCTAGGAGGGTTTACCAAATATTGTTGTGTTTTGTACGTATCTGTGGGATAGCTGAGCAGTTCAGCATCATTTTTAATTAATTTAATATAAAATTTGAGCCATTAGTGGATTCTAATTTGGTAATTCTACCCCCTCTACATATTAAATTAGGATTTGTCAAAGCACTAGAAACAAGTAAAAACTACCAAGATATCGTGGCTAATTTGCTAGAAAACTATAAAAATTTAGTGTTTTTGTTATGCCAAGATGTTTGTACTTATCTATTTCAGTGGCGACTGCTGCTGCAGGGAGAGCGAGGGCAACGGGGCACTGCCCCCCCCCCCCCTCCCCGTGACAAATTTCTTTTAACAGATAAATTAATTATAAATATTTGTATGTAATTTTTCTGATTTGTAATATGTTTTCGGAAGTAACAGTCCGTCTCTTCAGCGCTGAGTTTAAAAATCGCAGACTCCCGGGCATCTCGCTTTACTGCACCGTCTGTATTCGGAATCGAGCGATGAAAGTGGCGTGGGTAGAGAGCGGGTATATGTCAGCGAGAGGGCACTTCTCTGCGGGCCGGAGACGCAAATCCAGTATGTAATATACAGCGGTGAGTGTATGTTGTAATTTCTATCGATGCAAATACAGCTATGAATTGCGCAGATTTATTAATTAAACAAGAAGATCACAATTCGAAAACTAATAAAAACGTGACGAGAAAATTCAACAGAAGCTCTTACAGTTTATCAGACTGGTTGTGTGGGTGTAATGTGCAAAATGCTTTTTTTTGTTATGTGTGCTTAATTAGGAATTCTCTACAAAGCGACCCTGCCTGGACTTCTAAAGGTATTAGGGATATAAAATACTTTGGTGAAAAAGTAAAAAGACATAAAGTACGTAAAAATATCTTAGTAACATGATAGAATATTGAGTTTTGGGGAAGGTAAATATAATGTGTCAGCTGAACACTGCATAATGATTAAATATAATTCAACACAATTCTTGAAAAATTAATAGACTGCATTAAGTTTTGTGTCATGTTTGAAATCGCTTTAAGGGGCCATGACGAAACATTGGTTAATTTATTTGTTGTGTGTCTTCAGATATAAAAAAAGATCTTATCACATGTCTGACGCGGATCATAGATGCTTAATCTAGTGATCAGTCAACAATAAGAAAAGCTGTAGGCTTGAAAAACATTTTAAATAATTACGATTTCAATTACTGGTTATATTTTTTTAATAAAATCATGCCGCATCGCGAAATTCTCTACAACCAATTACAACATCGTCAAATTGACAGTATTAAAATACAGTCTTATGTGTCGTCATTTAAATCGTCAATTCAGCATGTGAGGAACTCAACTGAGTACGATTATTACAATGAAAATAGTGATAACGATGAAAAAGAAGAGAAACATTCCCGACAACGGAAAAGACCCTGTTATGAAGACAAACACAAAATGGTTGCTAAAGAAGTGAGCGACATTATTATTAACAATACTGATGAGCGTTTTTTGTTTAGTGATTACCTATCTATAGCTCTTCTTTTTCAACCACACTTATTTTCAACATATCAACATTCTTTTGCCGAAACTGAATTCCAGAGGGCCGTGAAGACTTTTAATTTGGAATCAATTGCTTTTAAGCATGAATTGGTAGTTTTGTATAATAGACCACCAGATTTTGGAACTGCTTCATCTACTCTAACATTACTGCAATGTTTCTATGAAAATTATTTAACAACTAGATTTGCCGAATCTGTGAAGCTATTGAAAATAATTTGCACCATTCCGATGACAACAGCTGAAAGTGAACGGTGTTTTTCTACTTTGAAGAGAATAAAAACATTTTCTAGAAATACCATGCAGGAAAGCAGACTATGTGCCTTAGCAATGTGTTCCATTGAAAAACAATTACTGACATCAACACCAAACTTCAATGAATCAATTATTAATCATTTTGCTGATCGTAAGGAACGGCGAATGGATTTTATTTTCAAACAAGTTAATTATATAACATATTGAGTTTATTTTTTGTCTTTAATTTTTGATATGACATATGTTTATATTGCGACTTATCCAATTCTTGTTTACCAAGGATGAATGGACTAATAAATATATTATTATTATTATAACTTCTGTATAACAAATTTCCTAAATACAATAATATTGTTTATCTACTAGCAGAGTATGATTATAACTCTAAAACAAGACGTGGTGGAAAGATTTGGTTTTTGGCTATGCCTTCAGTTAAATCCATTTTTACAACAGTTATTAAAAAAAATAAAATTGTCGGTTAGTGTTATTTCTTTCCCAAATCGACAGCAGCCATGTCTCTATGCAGGTTATACAGTGCTCGCGGAAAAGTCTGCACCATATGGAAAAAAAATTTACTCTTTTAATTTTTAAAATTATTTTTTTGTAGTTTGTTTTTGCATAATTAGAAACCAAAAACTAACCTAAAATATTTAACATATCGCATTTGCTTCAATGCGTAAATGTCATTTAAAAATTACCAACGTCCAAACGTGCCATTATTTGACAAAATATAAGAAGATGCCATAAGAAAAAGTTGTTTGTACTTTCGCGGACATCCTAAATCCAAAGTTTCGTACAAAAATTTTAATTTCAATTTTTTTTTCATAATTTTGTAAAAAAAACGCCTGTATATTTTTTAAGTGTATTTTTCTCTCGAATTCTGATAAAAACCTATGTTACCATGTAATAAACAAAAAAAAACAATTTGTATTTCAGAATAAGGTATATTTTTTTTAAATAAAAGATTTCGTTAAGAAAAGTGGAGGACATTCTTGGACTATTTTCATATTTTCGTATATTAAAAATGTTTATTTTTCAAACATAATGGTCAAAAAACCTTGAAAATAACACTAGTTGTAAGATTAGAACATGTTATGTACCTAGCCTTGTCTGTTTTAAGCAAAATTTCCTTTAGTATCTCTAAAGCAGGAAATAACAAGCTTATTCTTAAACTTCGATAAATTCACAAGTAGGCCTAGAAAATAATTGCAAATTCTAGACATAAACAACTAAATAAATGTCAGTTTTGTGTATTTCTCTAATAGATTTGTTTTAAAATGTTATCCATGGAAGAAAAAATAGAAATCATTTTAATTCACGGAGAAAATAGAACCAACAGGGATACGCCAAATATTTTTAATCAAAGACACCCTAACAAATTCGTTTCGCACTCTACTCTTGGTCGCATTGTAGATAAGTTCAAGTCATCCGGTTCAGTTCTAAATGATTTTAAGAAGCCACATGTAAACTGGCAAGTTCAGCAGCATGAAGAACATGTATTATTAGATGTAGTAGAGCATAAAACTACATCAATTGCTGCTATTTCCAACAGAACTAGGGCAAAAGAGACTACAGTGAGAAAAATTTTAAAGAAAGTACCGTCCATTTACGCCAAAATATGTCCATATACTAAAAGAACGAGATTTTAACGCAAGATTTGATTTTTGTATGTGGTTTCAAGGAGAGCTCGAAGAAAACCGTCGTTTCCCCAAAGAAATCATGTTCTCGGACGAAGCAACGTTCTCTTCCAATAGAACGGTGAGTTCGCAGAACTGCAGATGGTGGGCTGATGAAAACCCTAACTTTATCATCGAATGCAGGGACCAATATTCTTTTAAAACAAATGTTTGGTGTGGTATTTTTTATGGTAGATTGATTGGACCCTATTTTTTCCACGAAAATTTAAATTCGCAAAGGTACTTGAACTTTCTCATGACCGAAATAACCGATTTAATTGATGATATGGTATTGGAAGAAAGATCTGTCCTATGGTTTCAGCAAGACGGCGCATCTATACATAGTACACTGGCGGTGAGGAGTTATTTAAATCAATTATTTGGGGACAAATGGATTGGCAGATATTCAGCGTATCCATGGCCAGCGAGATCCCCTGACCAAACTCCGTTTGATTTTTCCTTGTGGGGGTATCTAAAAGAGAAAGTGTACCGCAAACGACCATTTCGAAACATTGAACATCTAGAAAACACAATACGTGACGTTTGCCTAGAAATTCCGGCCACATATTTTGTAAACATTACAAGAGAGTTCTCTAGAAGGATCATCAAATGTATTGCAAGAGAAGGGAGACATACAGAAATGTAGTATTGTTAACATTTTTTTATTCATTTAGTTTAACTGTATAGTAACGGTATTTTTGTAAAATTGGAATTGTTGACTACGCTTACTTGTGAATTTATTTAATTCTAAGAATTAGAATTGGTTTTTTTTGAAATTAACTTTGTTAGTTGAAATAAAATTACTTTTTTTTCTCATTTTTAAAAGGTTATTTTCTAGCTTTTTTGACCATTATGTTTTTAAATTTATTTTTAATGGTACATACGGAAATATGAAAATAGTCCAAGAATGTCCTCCACTTTTCTTAACGAAATCATTTATTTAAAAAAAATATACCTTATTCTGAAATACAAATTGTTTTTTTTTTGTTTATTACATGGTAACATAGGTTTTTATCAGAATTCGAGAGAAAAATACACTTAAAAAATATACAGGCATTTTTTTACAAAATTATGAAAAAAAAATTAAAATTAAAATTTTTGTACGAAACTTTGGATTTAGGATGTCCGCGAAAGTACAAACAACTTTTTCTTATGGCATCTTCTTATATTTTGACAAATACTGGCACGTTTGAACGTTGGCAATTTTTAAATGACATTTACGCATTGAAGCAAATGCGATATGTTAAATATTTTAGGTTAGTTTTTGGTTTCTAATTATGCAAAAACAAACTACAAAAAAATAATTTTAAAAATTAAGAGTAAATTTTTTTTCCATATGGTGCAGACTTTTCCGCGGGCACTGTATAAATTAAACTAAAGAGAGTTGAACTTCACGGAGCTAGGAAAAGTATAATAAAAGTTGACTAAGTATATATTTTAAGTGTGTCTACTAACCTTAAGTAATTTTATTGTAGGTTTTAAGTTTCGTTCATCGTGTAAAAGTTCCCTTTCTTGCTCTTGAAATGACGGTATCCAGTATCTCTCGAAAGGATATCCTTCAGCTGCTTCAGGACTTTTAGGGAAAATGAAAAATGTCTTCCGAAAGTTACATAAAAACAAACAAATAATAAAATTCAGATATGGAATATTCCCCAGTTTTGAGTATTTTTGCTTATTTATATATTTGTACAATGTTAAAAGTTTAAAAGCGATCACAATAGGCGTTATCGAGTCATAGAGGAAAATTCAAATCGGCAAATATTGGTTTTTCAAAATATCTCCAAATGGTAATAAGTCCGAATGAATTTTAAATGAAATTTGCTGCAAGCATTGAAATCTGCAAAACATTCCGCATTTAACCGTTGCTCTATTTCTTCTAATGACCGATATACCAATGGTGGGCATCTATATGTAGACAGACTGTATAGTGGAAATAATACTATTATCAGCCATCGTTTAAATTTTTCGCGTAAAATGTCAAAATTGATAGCCAGGTAAAACATATATAGATAATAAAAGTCAAAGGGATTACGAACAACTTAATTTGAGCATTCAAGAATATGTTAAAGGATAACTGACTTTTATAAATAACTGTAAATTATTGTAAATATATAAATTAACTTAAATTATGTATTTAGTATATTAGCCTTTTGCAATCAACATTTTATTGAGGTTTCGTCAAATTAATAAGTTTGATAATTTTACAAATAAATTCAAATAAATAACGTCTGAAAAACTTTCTCACTAATTCAGTAGCAAGTATGTGTGTTCCGAAATGTGTATACAAAAGTTGTTCCACATTTAGTTTAAATTCCGTATCTTCGCAATAAAATAAACTACCGAGTACCTAAGTGTTACTTTTGAAAGCTCCAGCTCAAAGTACTTTTTTGTACTCACCGCCTGTAAAGTGACATTTGGCGCATGTGTAGCTCGACTAATAAAGAGTAGTTCCCAGCGACTGTAAAAATTGAAAAAAACACTGGCTCTTTGGAACACTTAAAAAAAAACTAACTTGATAGTAATCAACTTTAGTCTATAAAATACAAACTTCTCTAAAACTACTAAAAGTTTGGGAAATAGGAGTAGTAATTAAAAATTCTTCCTATAAATTTGTGGCGCCATCTATTTAACGACGTTTTAAGCGACATCTTAAGCCAAGGCCAACTGTATCTGATATCGCTGCGCGATATAAGGCCGTCACGTAACTTCAATTTACATCGATGATTTTGATTCTTGTAACCTCAAAATATTGATCCTTATGTGGCGCCATCTAGTAGTACCCAAAATAAATAATTTCTGATTTTTTATTGAAATAAACTTAAAATAACACTTTAAACATTAACTTTACAATAATTTAATATTAATAATTTTAAAATAATCAAAAAAGTGTTGCTGATAATAAAGTTGTTGGGTAGTATCAAGAATTACAATTTTACTTACGTTTCTAATTTTTTATAACAATTCAATGAGAAACACGCATTAGGGTTCAATTACGTTGTAAAGTATTTGTTTAACGTAATCTGCGCTTTCACCTGTATTGGAAGGTTTTGAAGCTTTGCTATTCGACATCGCAATATTTGCATTATAAAATATTCAGCCACTCTGGCATCGGTAGTATAATTTGCACCTCCTTTAAGCCTAACATGTAGTTTACAAAATCGCAACTAAATGATCTTGTTAAGATAAAATAACTTTGTTGTACAGTATACTCAAATATTACAATAAACTGATATACATGTATGTACACTTTTCCATTTTGGAACTACAGTAGACGCTCGCTTATGTGAATACCCGGTAATGGAAACATCGCGGTCATGTGAACAGAAAATTCTTACTATAGGATGAAATGGAACACCCGGTAATGTGAAAAGCATGTACAACGTACAATTCGATAATGTAAACAGTTTAGGGTATCGGTTATTTCCCAATTTATCTGCGCGTTTGAATCGGTCGAAAGAACGTTTACGTAAACGTTTTTGCCGCTGGCACCGGTTGTTCTCCAGTAGGTAGGGGATTCCCGTAAACACTAGTTCTCTTATCTCTTGTAAAATAAAGTACAGTGCAGTTAGAATCACGCCACGATTGACATGGCATCCACGTCCAATAAAAGAACATTTTTAAAATTAAGTGGCAAAGTGAAAATCATCGACGAAATTAAAAAAGGTACGGGAGGAACACAATTGGCGAAAAAATATGGAGTAGTATCTAAGGGCACAATCTGTAAAATTAAGAAACTCAAGTCACAAATTTTACAACGTGTGTCTGATACAGGCCCGGGAAATAGAAAAACTTTAAAAAATGCTCAAGCACCTAGAATGGAAAATCATCTGTATAAATGGTTTTTAAAACAAAGGGATAACCATGTTCCAATTAGCGGTGAATTAATTAAAGAGAGGGCTAAATTATTAAATGAAAAACTAAAAGAGACCGAAAATTTTGTAGCTGGTGATGGCTGGCTAACAAGATTTAAAAGGAGGTATGGAATTCGACTGCTGTCGATATCCGGTGAAAAATTATCGGCACCATCACAACTAGTGCAACCGTTTAAGGAAAAGTTAATAAACAAAATCAAAGAGCTACATTTAAATCAGGAGCAAATATACAACGCCGACGAGACGAGCCTTTATTGGAAATTATTACCTGCAAAAACTTATGTTGCATCACATGAAAAATCTGCTCCGGGTAGGAAGCCGGAAAAACAACGCATAACTTTTCTAGCATGCACTAATGCTAGGGATACACACAAAATAAGGCCACTGGTAATAGGGAAAGCAAAAAATCCACGTTCATTTAAAAATTTTCAGAACCCCGTTGATTATAATTGTTCAAAATCCGCTTGGATGACCCAAGGCATATTTCTGGAATGGTTCCATAAGCACTTTGTCCCTCAGGTATGGCAATAAAACTGTAATAAGTAATAACTAATGTAATTTAATGATACATATCCAATTTGTAGGTGAAAGATTTCTTGAAAAAGCAAAATCTTCCAATAAAGGCGGTGTTAATCTTGGATAACGCACCAAGTCATCCTCCAGAGGAACAATTAAGAAGCAATGAAGGTTCAATTTTTGTTATGTTCATGCCGCCCAACATAACTCCACTGATCCAACCGATGGATCAAAATGTAATAAAAATTACTAAACTGTATTATCGAAAATTTCTACTGTCGTCTGTGTTATCAAAAAATCCTAAAGACATTTCTGAATCCTAAAAAGCAAGTAACTTTACGTGAAGCGATTTTAAATTTACATATGGCGTGGGATGCTCTTAACCAGCAAACAATCAAAAATTGTTGGAAAAATTTGTTCTCCTCTAGTGACGACTCTGACGATGAAGACAATGTACCGCTAAGTATCATTAGGGAACAGTTACTATCTGATACTGAAGTTATTAACGGTGCATCATCGGACGTTGTCAATTTATTAAAAGCAATTAATCCCGATATTGTTTGTACCATAACCGATGTTAATTTATGGAATGACGATAAAGAGATAGATGAGATACATGAAGAGGAAGATAGGGTGAGTGATGATGACCCTCCGATTGAAGTAAAAAATACAGTGAGCGACGCGCAAGCGGTAGGAATTTTTAATCAAGCGTTGGATTGGGCTGAAGATAAAGACATATTATATTCCGATATTTTAGTACTCCGTAAACTACGGGCAAAGGCATTAGAAAATGCTGCTAAGCGTAAATATACTCAAACCAAAATAGGACATTATTTCTCATAATAATGAAAATGTACTTTTTATTTCATATTATGTATTGTGTTATTTTTATTATTTATCTTTTAATAAACATACATATGCATATATGTACATTGCAATTTCTTTATAAATAAATCAAGTTCGCTAATGTAAACTTTCAATTATGTGAACTGGTGCTTGGCTGATATCGTTCACATGAGCGAGCGTCTACTGTATTACAATTTGCTAATTTAGTTACTTGCAGTGATGCACTCTTTGGTGCTGCCTATACCAAATGCGTTAGTATTTCTACGCACACATTTCAAGACGGACCAAAATTTGCTTTATAACACTAATCAGTTTCTTGTTGGCACTTCTCACCTTACGATGATAACAAGGAGTATTATTGGTAATAATTAGAGCATTTTAAAATTACTATAGCATCTTCATTTATTCAACAGGCGCAAGTCTAATTACAGAACAAAAATTGACAATGTTCAAATATTCATAATAAATCCACTTGTATCATTTTTAAAATTGTTCTAAATCAACCCTCAAATACCTTAGAGTTCACATATTCAGACTTAATGTTAATATTAATGACCAAATAACGTCTGCTTCACTACAGCCCGGCAATTTTTCCATTAGAATTTTATACATCTACAAATATTAAGATATAAATTTAACCTAAAAATGCAAAAAATTATAACTATTTACCAAGAATTTTTCTTATACAACGTTTCGAATAATCAGTTCTCATTTTCCGAAGTAGGTACCTTGCGAATTACTTGCCTTTTAGGGCATAGATAAAAGAGAGAGAATAGATGGCCTACTCTCTCACTAAAAAGTGAACCAAACATCAGCACCATCTGTTGCACCCTTCCGGGTACTTTTGGTAGAATTCATTGTATGAATCTGTAGAGAATGGTAATTTTCTAACGAGCGGGATCTTTGAAATGACTTGCAAATTATTAAAGTATGAAATTCATGTGAAAATTTGCATTAATATTTTTTGGCGTTATATTTGCTGGAACATTAACATGTGTCTGCAACATTAAACGTCAAAATATTTGATGCTAATTTTACATGAAAAACATATTAATATACGTAAATAGTGAAGTATCGTAAAATCTTTTCTGTATCTAAGTACTACTGATGAAACAGATTAAAGCAAATGTATTTTTATCTATAAGTATTATATATATTTAGTAAATCATATACAAAAATAACATTATACCTTATAACTGCAATATATTTAATATGATTAAGAAACTGTTACATTTTTTAATACTATAAATGACACTTACAAATACATGACACATACTGAATTTCTAGTCTTTCACTGGGACTTGCTTGTGAGGTGGATGGTAACGCCTGAGCATCCATATTTTCATCGGTTTGATGTTTCGAAATGCATTTGTGGAGAAGAACTAACGTATTTAACAATGACAGTTACTCACAATATTGCAAATGGCGGAGAAAAATTACATAACAACAACAACTCTAACAAAATTCACTAATGCAGCCAACTATATTGAGAGCTATGTTTTCGATCCTGTATAAAGTGCTGCCCTCTAAGGGACCCTCCCCCAACCAAAACACTGATAAACTGTAGTAAATGAAGTGCACTACCCCTGTTTTAGGGCAGACTATTTTGGTAAGAACTGAGTGACTCAGAACAATCAAATTTTTTTCGTGAGAAAACTTGATATATATTTTCTATTGGCACTCGATGTAACTTCAAAAATATATTATGGTAAATATGTAGCACACATTAAATGAAACGACTGAATATGTGTAGTATTACAATAATTTGAGTAGAAAAAAATATGGAATAGGCAAAATAAAATATCAAATCAGTCAAATGTCAATAACAGTAGATTTGATATAATCCAATCATATTGCATAATTTTATCACGTAATTTTAAAAATGCTCAGCGGTTACCAAGCAGTTTATTGTGCTTTGGATAGATAGCACCACATAAGGATCAATATTTTGAGGTTACAAGAATCAGAAAAATCTCGTTAATGACGGCCTTATATCGCGCAGCGATATTGATACTTAAGCGACATTCAAGCGCCATCTATTTGACCACATCGACATTCATATTGGCAGTTCATAATATTTTGTAATTAAACCAAAAAATGCAATAAATGTGCTATAAATTTATAAATATAAGAATAAATACCTCATGTTTGCCATGTATAAGAATATATTAACTTAATTTTAGGGAAAGGTGAGTAATAGTTATGTACATGAAATGCTTAAGTTAATTAGGTAATCTATTTTAGGTTAGGTATGATACTAATGACATTAATCAATAATATTTTTTTAATTTAATGTTCGTACTAAAAATATTGTACAAATCACTTGCGTGAAGACATCTTCCACGCATTCACGCAATTAAAAGCACTCGCTTGCTGAGGTCGCTCGTGCTTTCAAAGTGCACTCATGTGGGAAAATAGTCTTCCCGCACTTGGTTCGCAAACAACTATTATTTTCCTAATAAATGCATTTCTCGCATAATTTGCGAGATATTCGCAAAAACTGCTTTCAGATAAGATTAATGTGTTACATCCAGTCCGAACATTAAAAAAATGTTTAAACAAAAATTTCTTGCAATTCGGGCCTAAATACGTTTGTATTTTGTATACTAGATAAATCTGTTTAGAATGCATAATTTGCGAGATATTTGCAAACAACTGTATATCACTAAAACAAAAAGAAAACCTTTTTATATAAAATCATCTTCCCTTTCGAGTACTTTTGTATTCTTTAGAAATTTGTCTAAATAAATAACAACATAGTATGTAGCTGACGAGATATTAGTAAATATTGATATTTTTACCGAAGTAAACGACTACTTCTGATATACCAATTTTATTGAAAATCTAGTCAGACCTCAAGAGGGAGATTAAACTCGTAAATATATAATTTGGCCGTTTCGCCACTATTGTGGTTACACACACTCACACATATAGAGACATTTTTCAAAAATTACTTGTTCGGTATCAGAGCACTTCAAAACGTGAACATCTTTAAAAATCTTGAGGGCAAAAATATTCATCACAATACTTCCTTATACTACGTATGAGGAAAAAATGGACAGAGAATACATACCTTATTTTGGAAAATATTTTCTCTATCATAAATTGCAGTGGGCCATTGATCGTTTGATAATTCAAAACAAGGTACAAAATGTATCTTCATTGACAATGCGGAGTCCTGTAACTGAAGAATCATCGCAGATGATGTTTCAGATCGTTTACCCTAGAACCAATAATTACTATTTATTTTCATCTAGAAAATATTTCGACAAACTTACTTGAAAATAGGCGTCCCCCACTCGAAAATTGTACCCGCCCCACGTAGAACCAAACTGGTTCAGTGCTTTTGAAAAAATGCTTTCCATCCATGCCTGCACCTTATTCGCACTTAGATAATACGTATCCACCAGAAATTTCTTCATGAAGGGCTCACAACTTAAATTTTAAAACGGTTTATTATTTCTCGCAGGTCATTTTTAAATGCTGTAATTATGAGGGTATGTCAGAGGTACACTTATTGCCAGCCAAATAATTTTAGAAGTCCATACATGAGTTCAAACGCGATCTAATGTATACTCTTAGACTACTCTAGAGTTCATAACTATACAGGGTGGGGCACCTCATTCCCGTCGGTATATATACCAAAAGCGGTAATATGTTTTATTTTTATTTTTATTAAAGGTTGTGTAGGTTCATTAGGGGCACGTTTTAAAATTATTTTGAAATATACAGAGTGATCCAAAAAAAATGGCACACCAAAGTTATGAAAATTTAAATGGAACAGCCTGTATATTATGTGATATTTTGATGCTATAGGCTAAATTAAGGCCACTTACTGTTATATTCCCTATACCTAACTCAATCTCTTTTCGAGATACATATTTCACTATTTTTGAAACTGTAGATCAAAATTTCAGAGACATTGCTGTCTTCCATATTTGAGCAAATTATTTTAAATTGTATTTAATGTATACTCAAAGCATTAGACTCTAAGATAAGCTAAATTTGATATCTAAAAATTATACAGGGTGTTTAAAAACTACATTTGTGTTTTGACTAACATTAAAGGCAAATAACTTTCTTATTTTAAATGGAACACTCTGTATTTATTGCCATATTTAGATTCTAGTTTTAATTGTTTTTAAAACTGTATTAGGGTTTCCTATACCTATCTCGTATAGTTTTTTGGTAATTTAGGATTTTCAATTACAAACACTAATTTCTTGCATCATATTTTTCAAAATGCTAATATTTATTAACCTATCGGGTTGATTGGTTTTGTTTCACATTAATTAAAAGGCGTCATAACTAGGTAAATAAAAAACACATACTTTATTAAACAAACAACAATGTTAAACTGTAAGAGAAAACTAATGTTTTAACAAGTGCTCGAAATGATTAAATATTTGGTGTTATAGAACGAAAAGCTATTCTTATAATCGTTCTCTTATATCGTCGGGTGTGGTTGGTGGTGTAAGAAAAAATCGGGACTCGTTAAGTCTGGGGATCTCGGTGGCCAATTTTGTGGACCGCCGCGTCCTATCCACCTATTGGGATATTGCCTATCCGATTCATTTCTTACATTTACTTGAAAATGCGCTGGCGCACCGTCTAGTTGTAACCACATCCTTTGACGAATTTTAAGTGGTATATTTTCCAAAAGTACAGGCAAATTGTCTCTTAAAAATCGAAGAAACATGGCGCCGTTTAAGTGACCATCAAAAAAGAACGGACCTACCAATTGCGTTGCAATTATTCCACCCCATACATTGACACACCATCTGTGTTGCCTATCAATAGTTCTAAAAAAAATGGGGATTTTCGTTACTGTAGTAATGAAAATTATGTTTATTAACTAATCCGTTATTGTGGAATGATGACTCATCCGACAAAAGTACAAAATCGAAGAAATTTTCATCTTCAGTAAACTTTTCTAAGACCCATAAACAAAATACGTCTATCGTAATCTACTTCCAAAAGTGCTTGGTGTAATTGAATACGATACGGGAAGAAGTTGTGCCTTTTTATAATTCTTCCGACGCTCCGTCTGCTTATTCCACTGGCTTCACATATTTTTCGCTGACTTGTATGTGGATTTTCTGCCAGAGATCCGATAACAACAAAATCATTTTCTTCATTTCATTTCCGTTCTGGTTTCTGATAACGCACACTTCCTGTTCTTCGGAAAACTTGCTTAAATTTTCTAATGACCGCCTGTTAGGATATTTTTGAGCATAAACTCTTGATGTTCTCATTTTAAATAATTAAAATTATTTAAACGACGTCGAATAGCGTTGATGTCTTAACTAATATGTACTGTCACTGTCTAATAATTTATCTGTTTGAAGTATTAATAACAGCGGCAAAGCCTACTGAAGTATTAATAACAGTGGCAAGGCCTACTTTTGGAAAAAATTGCAAGAAATTAGTGTTTGAAATTGAAAATCCTAAATTACCAAAAAACTATAAGAGATAGGTATAGGAAACCCTAATACAGTTTTAAAAACAATTAAAATTAGAATCTAAATATGGCAATAAATACAGGTTGTTCCATTTAAAATAAGAAAGTTATTTGCCTTTAATGTTAGTCAAAACACAAATGTAGTTTTTAAACACCCTGTATAATTTTTAGATATCAACTTTAGCTTATCTTAGAGTCTAATGCTTTGAGTATACATTAAATACAATTTAAAATAATTCGCTCAAATATGGAAGACAGCAATGTCTCTGAAATTTTGATCTACATTTTCAAAAATAGTGAAATATCTCGAAAAGAGGTTGAGTTAGGTATAGGGAATATAACAGTAAGTGGCCTTAATTTAGCTTGTAGCATCAAAATATCCCATAATATACAGGGTGTTCCATTTAAATTTTCATAACTTTGGTGTGCCAAATTTTTTTGAATCACTCTGTATATTTCAAAATAATTTTATAACGTGCCCCTAATGAACCTACACAACCTTTAATAAAAATAAAAATAAAACATATTACCGCTTTTCGTATATAAACCGACGGAAATGAGGTGCCCACCCTGTATACTGTCTACCGTCTACCGCATTAGCAAGTGAAGTGATATGTTGTTTTACAAGGTCAGATTTTTCTCATATATCAGGAATATATCCGCATGAAGAGATGGATATTGAGCAGGTGTTCTTTTTCTTCTTCTTATTTGATCAGCAGCCATCGTTCGTATGCGAATATACGCCTCCTACATATTTTTCCACACATGTCTTCCTAACTATTCGTATACCGTCGTACCATCTCATCAAAGGCCTCCCCACGCTTTGTTTTTGTCGGCATGGCTCCACTCTCTTGCTATTCATTTCAATCTATCAATACCAAATCTTATTTTACAACTACTACCTGTTGCATGTTTTAATCAAAAGTTATTGTTGTCTCAGGTAAATTCACTTTTTATGATTTACGCACATTTTCTTCACCTACGGATAAAGTAACTGATAGCTATCTTCAAGATAAATATATCCGACAGATAACGTGCATTTGAATTTCTTCACTACAACCTTTCGTTACTTATCCCTTAGATCGAAACCTCGTAGATAACAGAATCGTGTGAAACTGCAACCTAGCTAATAGTCGGTGTTCCTGACTTCAAGTGCATATGAAGACAAGCATCTAGCAGCTAGGAGGTCACACTTCATTTTGACCAATCACGATAGCGCGGACTTCTTCAACAATAAATCCAATTTAAACTCAGTTATTTGATGCTAACAGTTAGTGCAAAAATGAACGAAAGAGTTAAGAAGGATTTCGAGTGTAAAAAGTGCAAGAAAACGATGTCAAACAAATCTAACGTAAAAAAACACGTCTTGAAGTTTCATCCCCTTGAAATTGATAATCTTGTATTAAAAGATAGTGTGCATTATAAATTTAAATGTGAAGCTTGCGGGAAGAACTTCTCATATGAAAAACATTTGCGGTTTCATAAAAAGTGTCATGGAATAGTTGATCCACTACAGTCCACGAAGTCAAAGCAAAAGCGGCGCATGTGTGATTTCAAAACACATTATATTGCAGAGTTGATAGAACATTTCACTAATCAACATAATGTGACATTGTTGAGCGAAAACTGTGAGTTTCAAACACAAGAAGAATTTAACAGCAGGAAATGTGATATCGAGAAAAGTACGAAATCGAGATATGTGAAAAATGATGAATTTTTCGCCAAAGATCACAAAACGATCAAATATTTATGTCACAGATCTGGCTATTATGATTCACAAAGCCAGAGAAGCGGCAGTTGAAAACACAAGGCTCCAACAAAATAAACGGTTGTCGTCGCGAAGTGATAATTGCCGTGATGCAAGGAAACGGAAAAATCAATGGAAACTTCATGTTGGTCATCAAAACGACATTGGACATTTATTTTTAACTCCTTCAGAACGTGAAAACATCGGTGAAAAAATTGCATTAAAGATACCCTTCTCATCAATATTTGATGAAGTACGCGATTCCGTTGCTAATTCTGAGTTGGAACATCTTCATCTTCTTACCAAAAAAGATGTGTACCATATCGAAAGTGCATACAATTTAAATTCCACATCTGTACGACATAAAGTTGATGCTATTAGCGTAGAATCATGGGCAAAACAGATGGAAGAAGATGGTACCGTTTTATTCCATAAAGCCCAAGAAACAACAAACGAAAAATACCCATCTTTGAAGAGTAACGATTTTGTTCTTATTTTTTTCCCCTGTGTTAGGAAAAGAGTGGAAACAATCAGCTCCAAGATATTCATGTCCGATTTGGCAGATGCATTTTACAATGCCTGGATTCAAGTCATGCCTCATCCAGTCTATCGGCAAGTACTACTATCTACTTTATAGTAAGCACTCTTTTGAGTTGTTTTATTTTTCTCATCTAGATTGTATTGTACTTGGCATCTAGATCGGGCATGAAGAAATAACTTGTTGAAGATCACCTCAAAAGAAAAACAGGTAAGAATGTGTAAAAATGCATGTACCTAATAATGCAATTCAAATAACAGATATTATTATAGGTTCTAGTTTATAAACAGTTGAGAACATTGTTGCAAGAAACGGACAGTTTGTCGTTCGAAAGAATGTTGGAGGAATTTAGATCTCAGCTGGGATGTCATGCCAACACTCAACCTTTTTTGGATTATTTTAATACCTATTATGCTGATAAGGCTGGGTTATGGGCATATTGCTACAGGATGCATGCTGGGCTAAACACAAACATGCATACTGAGAGGAAGCATAGGACTTTGAAATACATTTATTTGGGTGGGAAAAATGTGAAGCGACTTGATAATGCAATAGCAGCTATAATGAAGTTTGTCCGAGATAAATTGTTTGATGCCTTAATCGTAAACCATAAAGGAAAAATTTGTGGAAAAATAAAGGAAACATCAAGCATCATCCCGACAGAAAATGGCTGGAATATTATGTCTTCAAGAAATTTTTAAATGTATACAATTGGACATTATGATGGCAAATGCACGTGTCAGTTGGTCTGTACGGAGTGTGGTTGCTGTATTCATAGATATAGATGTTCTTGCATAGACTCCGCAATTAAGTGGAACATGTGTAAACACATTCATCTTTTGTGTCGCTTCTTAGGCCCAAGACTTGCGGGGCATTCTCAAATTGCCATCACTGCAGATCCAGGTGAGAACCAATATCTTATCTCTAAAATATGTATAATCTTTTAAACTTTGATGAATAATGCGTCATGTGTGAATTATTCAATTATTTACAGGATCGAGTTATTAAGAGAAGCTACAATGAATTTATAATAGGAGGTAAAAGAATATTCATCAATTTTACGATGTTGGTGTGGTGTTTTACGGTGTTTGCTATACATTATAACTATAGATAACAAGTTTTAGCACAATTTATAATGAGGAAAGTTAAACGCATCTTTCGAAATCTTGAGATTTTATCATCAATTATTTCGAACAAAGCAATAACTTTTTAATTTTTGGCACAATAGGTGAAAAGGGGCATTCTTCATGCATGTGTATAATGCTATTATTATTATTATCTGTAGTTTTTGATGGGAAAACGAGAAAACTAATGCTTTTTTTACATTATAGAATCTAATGAGGAGAATAGATTGTTCATTTGCCCGGAAGACGATAAAACTGCCGCGCAGAGTAACTGTATTTTTAGTGAACTAAGCAAGAATCAAACACATTCACAACTGGATTTAAGGAAAGTGAAGATAAAAGCAAGTTTCTTGAAAATGCTGGAATTTGCGAACACAACAGAGCAGGTTGACGTTTTTGATAAAGCAATCGCTCCGATCGGTCCAACACTTGCAGCAATGTCCTCTACAAATTACCCTGCGAATCATAAAATCCGTTATCGCGAACAAATGACTGCTGCACATAATAAGAAAATCCTGCCGCAGAGAAGGTTATTTGCTGCTAAGAAATCGAAAGCCAAACGTAAAGAGAAAATCAGCAAGCCCACAAGCGAAGAGTCTAATGCAATGGCATTTACTTTAATATTGCAATAAAAGTAATTTTTATTTTTGTATTCCTATTTATTTATAGTTACCTTCGTTTTTGTCTGTAGTAGGCATGCAATTTTGTTTTCTGATTGATTATACATAATAAGTGATTTGTGATTATACATAATAACGTGTGTTCAATTGAAAAGTTCATCAAATCACCTATGACTCTGTCAAAAGATTTTGAAGTACCTCTTAAGAGGGGTTCACACTGATGCAATTAGTTGCAGCGATTCCAGTTTTATGAAAAGTTGCACGAAAATTCGCGTTCACACTATGCAATTAGTTGCAGCAATTTATCGCATGTGAAAAGTTGCACGTATTAGAGCCTGTTCTATTTTCCGAAAAAGTTGCATGCGATTTTTTAGTAACTTTTACGCTGCCAACCTGTCTTATGAAATGTACCAAAGTACAGCAGACCGATTTTCATGTGGCCGGTTAAAAGTACCGCCCTCGAGATGCGCACGAAATTCATAGGTAGGGCATTCAGTGTTTTACATCGTTTTAAGCGATAAACACCCTTACTTGACGCACGTACAAATTCTCCCACCGGCCACATGAAAATCGGTCTGCTGTACATGTATTATTTTTCATCACTGTACATTGAAAGTAATGATGACATATAATTATATCATGTTGGTAGTACCACAAAAAAATGCATTTGTGAAAAATTGCTTGTACTTCCTGATCATTGTAAACCAACCGTGCAACTCTTAAAAATTGCACCGTTCATGCAACTTTTCACATGCGATAAATCGCTGCAACTAATTGCATCAGTGTGAATTCCTCTTTAGATTAAATGACAAACAGCCTAACCTCACTTTGGTCCACTTTACAGCTTTACGTGTAATTGCAAAACGCAAATGCAGAGACAATAACTAGCAGAAACAGATACGGGTTTAAATTGTTTTATTTTGAAAATTACAAGAGTTTGTGATGGGTACTCAGTGTCAATACTGTCAATTCACACCAAATTTCCGCGAAAAGTCCACAAAATAACCGTAGAAAAATCACAAGAAATATCCGAGAAAAACCCGCCAACAGCTGAGTTTCAACAGCAGAAGTTACTGCCGGCCCCTTGGTCAAGAAGCCACTAGTTACAACAGGTTGTCCTCCTTCGTCAATACACTTTGAAAAATTTGGAAATTCGGCTTGAAATCTCCCATACAGGTTCGCACGGAATGAATCCACACACCATCAACTCTATTACCATTTCGAAAGTAACTTTTCACTAAAAACACTTGCGTTCCAAAGTGTAGAGCATTGCAGCAAAAAGAACGAGTTTTGTGAAGCCCTTAGAACAGCTGAATAATTTTACTGACTAGAACGATGAAACTTTACAAAGGAATACCTAACTGCTAGGAACAAACGACATCGAGACCAGTAACTTGAAACTTGCTTGAAACTAAATATATATTTTGACAAATTTGTTGTAGGTGACAACTCAAATGTCATGTAAATCATATACCTTTTTTGCTCCGTTTTCTTCTAACAAAATTTCAAAGTTTGCTTAAGAGGAGCGTTTACCTATCGAAAATTAAGGCATCGCCGTTTCGCGTTTTATAAACTTATTTTGTAATTTTAGAATCTCAAATTTGGTTTAGTGATGCAAAAGGCATAAATTTATAATGTCAAGGTCAGTTTTTGTACTAATTTATTTTTTTAAGAAAGTTATGTTTTAGAAATAACCACAAAAATGCATGAATTTGATTAATGTCTACTAACTAAGGCTGGTACACAAAAGAAAAAAAACGACCTCTACACGCCAGCTGCACATTTGATGTGCGATATAAAGAAAAAAATCAAATTTATGTGATTATTTTTAAAGATAAAAAACATTAAACAGTAAACATTGTCACACACATTTCACACGAGATTTTTCGCGTCGTCTATCCCCACTTTACGGTATCTCTACCGGTCCTAGCGAAGACGAAAATCTATCGGAATCGGTCGGCTATTGCAGACTTAAATGCGAGTGACAGTTTAATTACAAACTGTCACTGGCATTTAAATGTCATATATACCTATAATATTGGAGTGTATAATAATATAACAGTTATGGGCAAGCGAAAATTGGCTTATTATAAAACATCAACAGTTCCGTAAGTACTCATTCTTTATACATTATGTTTCCCTTCTATAGTATTCCTTTATCTATGATAGAATCTGTGAATAAAACCGAAGCGCTGTGACAGAACCGAATATCGTCTACCTCCACCTACTCACACCCTTTTGCGTCTACCCGTCCCGCGAGTAATATAAGTTGCATAAGTTCTATTTGTTGGTAAGCGCCGCTCTTAATGAACTTTTCAATTGAACACCCGATACATAAAGGTGTCTATAAATTATTATAGGATCGTGGTGTGATGTGAACTATAGCGCTATCTCTCATTTGGCGTGGCAAGTGAGAGAGCGCGCTATAGTTCGTGGCACACTGCGATCCTATTATCATTTACGGATAGCCTGTATTCCTATAACAATGCTGTTGGATAATAAATTTTAAATTATTATTAATTCAATTTATTTATTTATACTTTGTATGAAATTTTTCGTTTCAGCAGATTTCAAATTGACTAGTGAGTAAAATTTTTCTATTCAAAAACACATAATCAATGGACATTTAAAAAAGCTTGTCTCCCACCCAAAAGAGTTTTCCATTGGTCAGGATCAAGTGTGACCTCCTAGACGCTTGTATTTATGAAGATTTCTCCAGTAATCGGCGTCCTTCTTGATTTAACCCTCACGTTAACCTCATACATATATTTTATAATTTTATATTCGCGAGAAGTATCCCGATATCTCACTGTACTCTAAGTTTGTGAAAAAAACGTGCTCATTCTTTAGAAATCATGAGTAAAAATCCTTGTCGTCCAGTTTCACCATATAATTAGGACGATACTTTATTATATATGGCCTCCTGATTAACTGTACTATTTCGTGTTCCTCTTCATCAGAAAAAAATGTCTACATCCAACATTAACAAATCCATAGCACACATTTTTTTTTCAAAATGACAACTGTCACTATTTATACTGCGTCAACAAAATGCGCGCGCAACCAAATATCTGTAAGATAATTTTAATCGAGTACTTCAACTGCTTGACAAAGTTATCATCAAGATGCAGTCTATCTAGAAGTGAAGAAATCTATTTTTGTCCGTTTCTGAGGGATATATATTAGGTAACTTTATCAAGGACCTATCTAGAAGTGAAGAAAATGCGCATTAATCTGACAAGTGGACAAGTTCACTCAAGTGCCTTACCTGGAATAAATTCCTATTCATTCTTTTAATTAAATTAAAGCAGTATACCTATCAATTCAAAATATCGTCAACATCCATAATGAGAAACCTAACAGAAGGCTCCTAGGTTATTATTTCTAACTGCTCTATTTGGATCGAAAATGGGCGGTGGAATTATCTCGCGAAGAATGAAGAACAAATAATTTGTTATACTAGTATTCATACACAAACAAACACTTAAAATAACTCATAAATAACACCGGTCCTAAGATACTTCCTTGAGGTACGCCAGTTCCTAAAATTGGTGAAACGTAATTTCTCAAAGTACCGTTATTATCTTTAAAACAAATTCTAACAAATATTTTTGATGATTTAATTTCGCATTTTTAATATGTAGTAACATTTGTATAGTCAGTACCTGTAAATTCAGTCCCTGTAATAAATACGTATTTTCAAAAAATTCGACTTAAGCAATACAAAATTATAGAAGAAAAAACAAATTTAACTGAACAGTAAAATAATACCTTAAGAGTTCTGGATCTTGAAACTTCATTTGAAGGTACCCAGGTTCACTTAGGCCCTCTAATGTGTGAGATCCTAATCCTGGCACCTTCAGTATGAGGAAAAGGTCAAAATCTTCTGGTTGACCGACCTTCAAACCGTCATAATAACTCCCACCGTAAAATATTCTGTTGAAGAGTATCCCAAATAATGGATCTTTCTTCATTTCGTTTAACAATTGGATAACCACCTGAAAAAAATAACATGAGTTCTTTAGAAAAAAGACCTAACTAACCAAATATTTCATTCCTATATTCCCTAATTTAATAATCCAACCGAAGTTTGAAATAATTCGAAATTATTTTTATACAAAAATTGTTCGAAATGAAGCTCTAAATACATTTATATTTTTAAAATAACTGCCTAGAATGCATAACTTGCCTAATATTAGAAAAAAAAGTTGTCCTAAAATTCACTTTTGAGTACTTGTCTAAACTTAAAAAATTTGTTTTCTTACTGTACTACTACTACCTCCGGTCTACCGATTCTACTGAAAATGTAATCAAATCCTAAGAGGATGATTATATACTCTGAAATGTAAAGATTACTAATAAATTTCGATATGTTTATAAGAAAGTATTGTTTCGAAATTATTCCCACATCCACGTTTTGAAGTAGAATAGATACTATATTTACAAACATATCCGTGTACCTGTATGTATGTGACCACGATAGCGGCCTAACAGCTAAAGCTATAACTACCAAACTTTATATTTAAGAATATAATAATTCCTCTCAAGATATGACTAGGTTTTTGATCAAATTTTTTACCAATATCTGGTCAACTACTAAATATGGTCAAATTTCTGAAAAAAAAAAATTCCGACAGTGAATTTGAGAACAATCTTATAGAATTAAATGTGTCAAAATTCTTATCGAAAAGCAATTTTTGCATATATCTCCATATATGTATGTGAATTATATTCAAAGTAGGACGATTTTAAAAGCATAAGCGCAATATTAAGACAATAATTACTGTTTAACAAACAATAATAGACCACAAAGCAATATGTAGATAATGTATTTTTGCATATCTATTGCCGTGTTTACACGGTCAAATAAATTGACGAATATATTCATGAAGAAATTCATGAATTTATTCAATAATTTATTGGAACGTGTAAACGCAAAAATTCATCCATATTATTTTATTGATGGTATATACTATAGATCGTCTCAACCTTAGTATTCAGTACAGTCTCTTATGGGATATATGTATATCTTTTTTACTACCAATTAAAAGCAATTTGTAATAAACTGTCTTTTTTTTTATATCAAGACAATAATAATAATAAACTACTATTATCGACGACTAAACAATAAAGTAGGTATTATATTAATCACTATTGGCTAATAATAACACTCATAATACCCGGAGGGAATAATGGGCCATAACGTTACCATTATTCCCTGCATTTCGCCAATAAGAACATAACGTTCCTAACGTTGTCGTAGTAACGATAGACAAGTCCGGCCATTTTACTAACTGTCTAACCATCAAACGTCATATTGATATAGTAATCTGACATTTTCGTTTAATTATTTTAATTTTTTTAAGTAATTTTCAGTTAGTCGTCGATAAAGTAGTGTATACTAACTCGCAATAATGACTATTATTCCCTCGAGCTGTGTTACTCCCTCGCCGCTTACGCGGCTCGGTTCGTAAATTCAGCTCTCGGGAATAATAACTGTCATTATTGACTCGTTGTATAAACTACTATTATTGTCCAACGGTTTCCCATTTACAGGACAAAAAAAATACACACAAATTTTAATAAAAAAACCATACAAAAAATGAAATTACCAATTAATATAAATGAACAAAAAGCAGTATTTGAATACATAAAAATAAATTACATTATTTACAAAAAAATGTCACTGAAGTGAAGATCTACGGCTCTACACATAACTGTGAGGGGAGAGTGCATAAGAAAATTTGTTCTCGGAAAAGGTAAGGAAAATGTTGTAGTCGAACGGGCGGCTGGTCTGGGAACACGGAACATCAAACCAGAAAGGAGACCCGCACAATTGATCGAACCACGAACAAGCTTCAACACAAATCGGGCCCATGCTCTTCACGACGACCACTCAAGGACTGGACACCATGCCTCTCCAAAAGCGCACCATAGTCGATGTTTTGCTCAGGATACACTCCATCAATTTTCAAGGACAGGAACTTTAAAAATCGGTGCTGGACCCTCTCAATACTCAGCCTCAAGTAAATATAATGAGGAGAGCACACATTAGAGGCATACTCCAGCTTACTAGCTACAAAACTGAAGTAGAGAACTTTTAAAAGTGTTATATTTGAGAAATATTTCGAGATAAGCATTAAAAATCCCAAGGTTCTCGAGGCGGTGAGACAAGTGGTCGTGATGTGAGGTATGAAACTCAAAGTAGAGTCAAAGACAACCCCAAGATCAGTAATACGTTCAACTGAGCAAAGTTGAACGTATTACTGATCTTGGGGTTGTCCATCCATTACCTTATACTTATGGTATAAGTCTTATACCATAAGTAGAAGGTAATGAATGGACTCTCCTCGTGTAGGACACAAAGAAACATTTATCAACATTGAGTCCGAGTTTATAATCTGAACACCAATTAGTTAAAACATTCAAATTTTGCTGTAGGTGTTCTATGTCATTGAGAGTGTTAATACTTCCGTATATTTTTAGGTCGTCCGCATATGCAAGAACTGGACAATTCAATGACTCAATTAAATCATTAATAAATAATACAAAAAGCACTGGGCCCAGCGTTGATCCCTGAGGAACACCAGATGTTGGATAAAATGTACTGGATTTAAAGCCATTGTAAAACAGATAATTACGCCTGTTACACAAGCAAGATTGGAGTAAATTTAATAAGGAAGGACTGAGACCAAAGGACGAGAGTTTTTGGATCAATAATCCATGGTCAATGGCATCGAATACACTACTGAAATCCGTGTACACAACATCAACTTTACCACGCGCGTCAAGATCCCTGCTAATATATTCTGTAATGGTCACAAGATTTGTGACAGTAGATCGTCCATGAACAAATCCAAGTTGGTACTCAGAAATATAAGATTTCTTATTGCAATATAGACATGAATAAATGACAGTTTCATATACCTTGGCAAAATTTGATAAAATGGATATGGGTCTGTAGTTCCTAATATTTGATTTATCCCCCTTCTTGAAGACCAGACTAATTCTCGCACATTTCCACAAATCAGGAAAAGTAGAGGTTCTAATAGACAAGTTTATAAGAGATGTTAATGGCCCAGCCAAAACACAACGTGCAGTCTTTAAAATAAATTAGGAATTTGATCATCACCAGCAGTATTATTACAACGAACTACCTCATCTTCGTTCACAGGGAATAAAGTAAACGGCACATTGTCAACTGGAGAAATGTCAAAACTAAAAGTGGAGCTATTTTGAAATACTGAAGAAAAAGTACCAGCAAAAGCATCAACAATTGATTGCGGAGAATAAATAAGAACCTCAATGCGATACATGGCATTGGCAATTCTAGTAGAACCCGACTTGGAATGTACATACTTAAAAACTTGTCTAGGATTAGTAATAATGGCTCTATAGTCGTTGAAATTCATTGTAGAAAAATGTGTTATGTGAACTTTTCCATTTATGTCGATAATATTCTTTTTAATTAACTCTGGGAACAGAACGTTCAATAATTCCGTAAAATATCGAATAAAACTCACTAAGTGCATTATTAACATCACCCAGAGAATCCAAGAAAGTCCAATCAGTGGATTCAATGTCAGAGTAGAGCTGATTCAAATCAGCTTTGTGAAAATTAGATCTAGGATTGATGTTAGATGGAAAAGCAGAATGCGAAGAAGAAGCAGCCGGTGAGAACTTAATTGAAAGTGCCGGATGGTAAGTGTCTATAGGAACAAAAAGAGAATCATCTTCCTCAACAAGAATACAATTATATGAATTCGATATTACCATATCAAGGAGCCGTCCATCACAGTTAGTAATGGAGTTAAACTGCTTAAACTTGAGAAGACAATTAAAAGAACCACAATGTTGTCAGTTCGATTTATTATGTTTATGGTTGGTATTATCGGTGTGGTGTAAGTATCACAACATAACCTTCCTATCAAGTGTCAAATTAATATTATAATATAATCAGAATATAATAATATAGAATAATATCCTAACCAACAAGTATTTCAAATGTCGTGTCATTATAACGAGTTACCAACCTAATCTGTCATTGTCGAACTAACAACTATGTTGTCTCTCTCCATAAGACACATACTGAATGTTTGAGACGGTCTATAGTACAATAGTACCAACCATCATATAGTGACATTTGTTTTCTTGCAACCTTTAACGTTTTTGTTTTCATATTTCAATTTGGAGGTTACGTGGAGCTTGTTATTCTGTTATTTGTAGGTGTTAGTAATACGCGATTATATATATATATATATATATATATATATATATATGTATATATAATAATGAATATAATGAAAGAGAACATATATATATATATATACAGGGTGTTTAAAAAAGATGCGGCAATATTAAAGGGGTTGATTGTCCAGGTCATTTTATACAAAAAAGTTTATAATAAACAAGGTCCGCAAACGCTTCGTTACCGATCTACAGCGTGTTGAAGTTTAATTAAAAGAAACAGTAAAAATTAGATTTCTCCAAGACGGCATTAAAGATCATAATGAAATTTGAGGCGTGTTATTTTTCAAGAAAAAAATAGGACGCCGCTGATTTCTCTAAAAATAAAAATATGTTTCTATTCTTTGTTTAATTGTGAAGAAAAAAGCTCTCTTAACTTTCTATCATACGACGTACCGTTTTGTAGTAAAAAAACACATTTTAGTGCATGTACATTGGAAAACGTAGAAGACTTAAGAAATCGAATCATTGCTGGGTGGAACTCAATTGAAACCGATCCTGTTGTTTTTGAGAGAGTTCGCCAGTCGATGAGGAGAAGATTGGATTCTTGCATCCGAGCTCGAGGTGGTCACTTTGCACAATGATTGTAATTGCTGCTTGCTAAAATTGTTGGTATGGTAAAATATTTGTTTTTGCCCTTAAATAAAACCCTTGTTATTTAAAAAAAGATTTCTGTAATAAATGTACATGCACTAAAATGTGTTTTTTTTTACTAAAAAACGGTACGTCGTATGATAGAAAGTCAAGAGAGCTTTTTTCTTCACAATTAAACAAAGAATAGAAACATATTTTTATTTTTAGAGAAATCAGCGGCGTCCTATTTTTTTCTTGAAAAATAACACGCCTTAAATTTCATTATGATCTTTAATGCCGTCTTGGAGAAATCTAATTTTTACTGTTTCTTTTAATTAAACTTCAACACGCTGTAGATCAGTAACGAAGCGTTTGCGGACCTTGTTTATTATAAACTTTTTTGTATACAATGATCTGGACAATCAACCCCTTTAATATTGCCGCATCTTTTTTAAACACCCTGTATATATATATATATACATGAAAAAGAGAATATTGGGTAAAATCCGCTGTAGTGCAACCGTAGACACGTGTTTCTGACTAATTGGTCGTCAACTGTACGGTGTAGCCAAGGAATAAGGTGGGATAACCTTGGAGATGAAAGCAACACGGAAGATCATCAGGTGACAGACCGCCATTTGCAGCTTCAGTTAGAAGATCATCGGTTTTGAAGACAACAACTAACATCGCCACGAGGAACACATTGTCAACCTGCGTGCCATTCGAACCCAGGAAAGATAATAAAAAGAGAAATTATCGCGGATACATAAAATAAAACAAGAAAAAGAGAATATTGGGTAAAATCCGCTGTAGTGCAACCGTAGACACGTAGACACCGTGTTGCTAACATCTCCAAGGTTATCCCACCTTATTCCTTGGCTACACCGTACTGATGACGACCAATTAGTCAGAAACACGTGTCTACGGTTGCACTACAGCGGATTTTAACCAATATTTTCTTTTTCTTGTTTTATTTTATGTATTCACGATAATTTTTCATTTTAATATATATATATATATATATATATATATATATATATATATATAAAATATGTGTTTTTTCTTGGGTTAATTGGGTATAATAATGTACACAGTTAAAAATATACGTTCATTTACTTTAACGTTTCGATGTCAACAACATCTTTCTCAAAAAGTCATACATAATTAAAACTACGAATAAAATAACAAATATAAGTATAAAGAATGGCACAGAGGTGACAAAAACTTACCTCGCAAATTCCATCACTTTCACATATGACAACATTAACTAACAGAACACAGCGAGACATTACACGCAATTTTATATTAGGCTTTTTAACCCTTTTCAATTTCATTTTAATATGGCAATTGAATTATATTTTACAGTTGTGCATCAACATATAGCTATTTTAAAATAATAATATTATTTGCGGGCTCCTCAACAACTGTCGACATCATGTTTATTGTTTTTTGTGTCTTTATTTCTTATTTGCTGTTTTTGATTTTTGTTTAGTATATCCTCCCATTTGGCAATTAACCCAACTGTATTTTACGGTGAAATGATAGTATTATTAAATTTGTAACACGTAAACGTTATTATATTGTTAATTTCATATACAAAGACTCTATACTGTATGATCAGGAACCGGGAGACGTACAAAGATTGTTGTTACAGGATGGGAACATAAATGTTAGCTAGGTTTTCTGTATCTGCCCTATCATTAATAGCATTCCTATTTTTTTTGATGTGGACCATTTCCAAAAATTCTCTTGCCTTTGAATTATATTCTTTATCAATAATTTTCACACTTCTGAAGTCAAAATTATGGTTTGTGGTGGCTATATGTTTTTTTAAGGCAGTAGTATTCTTGCAGTATTTGTGTCCATTAATTCTATTCTTTAAGTATTGCTTAGTTTGTCCTATATACACGCCACTACATTGTCCGCATGGGATTTCATAAATTACATGTGTTTGGAAGTCCTTGGGTGTTTTCGTTTTGAGGTTAGACCACAACTGTTTTAAATTATTTAAATTTTTGTTCGCTATTTTGATGTTTAGAGGTTTGAATACACTTTGTAACTTTTCAGATAAGGTTTTTATATATGGTAAGGTTATGTAGTGTGTGTTATTTGTAGTGTTTACTTTTTCTTTTTTGTCTTTATGCTGGTTTGTTTGACGATTGTATAATGCATACGTTTTTTCCCTCACTAATTTATCAATCAAAGTTGGCGGGTAGTTATTAGTGACCAGTGTGAGCTTTATTTTTTTAAAAATTTCTGCACGATATATGGGTGATGTAAGTGTTAGGGCTCGGTTTATGATATTAGAAGCCACATTTTTTTTATATGCCATCGGCATACTAGAATTGAAATTCAAATATCTCCCTGACCACGTATCTTTTGTAAACCATTTAGTTTGGATTTTACCGGTTCCATAATCTCTTACCAGTGTAGTGTCAAGAAAGTTCAATACTGAGTTATTTTCTTTTTCGAAGGTGAAACGGATGTTTTTGTGGAACTTGTTAAACTGTTGACAAACCTGTTCTATGAATTGTTCAGGTATTGCAGTGATGCAATCATCCACATATCGCTTAAAGAAAGGTAAATTTATATGTAATTTGGGTATTACCGCCTCTTCCAAACTCTCCAATACTAACTGTGCGACAACCGCCGATATGGGTGAACCCATTGCGCACCCAGAAGTTTGTTTGTAAAATTTATCTTTGTATTGGAAATATGTAGAAGTGAGGGTAAGCTCTATGGCATTGAGAAACTCTTTTTCGGTTAGTGTGGTGTATACACTGATTTCGTTCCATTTTTTTGTGATTAAAGATTTTGCAAAGTCAATAGGAATGCTTGTGTAGAGTGATGTGACATCAAGAGAAACTAATTTGTGATTATCCGGTATTGAAACAGTGTCTATAAATTTTTTAAAATTCCACGAATCTTTGATATAGTAGTTATTTTTGCCTATAATAGGTTTTATAGCATCTGCTAAATATTTAGATAAGCTGTAAAACGGTGATTGCATACATGAAACAATAGGACGTAATGGAATAAGGTCTTTGTGGAGTTTTGGAAGCCCATATATTTTCGGTGCATGTGCATTATTTATTTTTAATGTATTTGCAGTTTGTTTGGATATTATATTCTTTTGCTCCCAAGATTTGATTAAATCGTTATTTTGTGTTTGATATAATTGGGTGGGGTCATTTCTTAATTGGGCGTAAGTGGTATTATCGTTAAGTATTTTATTCGTAGTTTTAATTATGTATGACTTTTTGAGAAAGATGTTGTTGACATCGAAACGTTAAAGTAAATGAACGTATATTTTTAACTGTGTACATTATTATACCCAATTAACCCAAGAAAAAACACATATTTTATTTAAAAAGAAGGGGTAAAGAAAAAAAAAACACAAATTGTAACTGTACTATATATATATATATATATGTGATATTAAATTTTTATTGACCTCATATAAGTAAATATATATTAATTTTTATTGGACGATTTGTAGGTCGTTATACTAGTTTTAAATAATTTTTAAAACTCGCTAATTTGCAGTGTTTGAAAATTATAATTTTATAATTTTACCACTGACTATTAAATTAATTAGGTAATTTTTTTTAATTAAAAATTACCGACACGGCTGGGAAAAAAAAAAATTACCTAATTAATTTAATAGTCAGTGGTAAAATTATAAAATTATAATTTTCAAACACTGCAAATTAGCGAGTTTTAAAAATTATTTAAAACTAGTATAACGACCAACAAATCGTCCAATAAAAATTAATATATATTTACTTATATGAGGTCAATAAAAATTTAATATCACATATATACAGCACATGGACGTTTAGTGCTTAATATATACATTCTCATTTCCATCTGTTACTTGATATACATATATCAGTACGATTTAGAAATTCGAATTCAGACACCGACAGTAGCTCAGTTGGTAGAGCAACCGGCTAGTAATCGGTATGCGTGGGTTCGCATCCCAGCCGTGTCGGTAATTTTTAATTAAAAAAAATTACCTAATTAATTTAATAGTCAGTGGTAAAATTATAAAATTATAATTTTCAAACACTGCAAATTAGCGAGTTTTAAAAATTATTTAAAACTAGTATAACGACCTACAAATCGTCCAATAAAAATTAATATATATTTATATATATATATATATATATATATATATATATATATATATATATATATATGTATATATGCTGATGGAACAAAAGCATATCCCCATATTATATGTATGTACTTAATTTAGTAACATACTTAGTAATGAAATGCAACATTCTTCAAAGCGTATTGTAATTATTTTCGTAAAACAATATGATATTTTTATAAGACTTGATTATTTAAATAATTATTTGTTACAAATGCTTAGTGAAATTCAATTCGCACAATCGATTTTTTGTCGACCCACTGCAACGTTTGTATAGAATAACAATAGTTGCATATTATTAAATGGAACATTAATATTTCTTTAGAAATACGATTGATTTTCCTTTCATCAATTTTTTACGAACAAAAAATTCACGGGGCAGATAGTTCACAACGCACAAGTTGACATTATATTTTCTTTTATATTTTAAACTAAAATGTTACCACATTTCCCTAGAAAATTGACGAAAGACAGCATAGTCTATTTCGCTTCGCTTTGTATAGGTTCTTCCCCGAATTCGCGTTATGCTTATATTATATTAGACCATGATATAATTAGATTTAGTTACTACCTATATAACATAATTCAGACACAGATGACTTGATTTAGAATGTGTAATACCATATGTTACATTTATTTATATGTTTTACGATTAAATTGTTTTATTTAATAAATACTTATAAATCGACATACCTACCATTTGATCTCCTATTATTAAATTTGAAAACAGAAAATATGAACTTACATTTCCTAGTATTTCATTATTCCTGACGGTTTCAGCAGCATTCTGCTTAATATGGTTACCGTGAATATGTTGGAGTACATTTTCAAAATTATTTAGAGTAGCCATTCTTTTGCACTTTAACTACTAAAACACATGACAATGACAATTAATAATATGCTGTACTAGCGTGTACTAACGTACTAACTGTCAAGCTGGTCAAGCACAGAAGAATTACACTTGCTAGAATGAGCAAATGTCCTCCTCTACCTGGCATTTATATACATGCCAATCGATATGCCCACAAATCGGGAATTCTGGTACTTCCCCAAAAATACAGGCATATAATAAACAAATATTATCAATAAAATTACCTCTAAATTCTGGGAAATCTAAAAGAAAATATAAAAAATTATCGTTGATAAATCTAATGCGATAGTATCATGTATGACATTGTTTTCAATAAATATGAAAACATCTATTGCAATAAGTACAATAGATAACGTGTGCGTTTTTTTTATTTTTCAAGTTGTAATTAACAAAAATTAAATGATATCGCATTAATTTCGACATTAATTGAATTTGTGCTAATAGCTGATAAAATTACTATTTTCTGTTATTAATGTGCTAATCCATTAGACGAGGACAAACTTAGACGTCTTTGGCAATATGTGATTGCGTATTCCCTGCAATATTACAGAAAAAATCAGTAGCGGTAGTTATTCGATAGCAGCCGCAGAAAAAAGAACTCAAAATTACTGAGGGAATCTTAAGAGAATTGAAGAGTGTTGAGATCACAGACTGTGCTATTGCCGATGATGTGGTAATTATTTCAGATAGCAAAAAGAAATGGAAAGAGAATTTAGAAGTATGGAATGATGTAATGGAGAAAAAAGGAATGAAATTAAATAAGATGGATTGGTCACAGTGATTTCGTAATCACTGTTTTCACCGTTTGCAAGTTCGTGGAATCACAGTGATTAATTTCGTATTTATTATGACGAAAAGGGTTCTTTTCAATAGAGGCAAATAAATATCTTTTTCATGTAAAGAAATATTTCTGCCTGTGATTCTAAGATTTACTTCACTTTAAATAATATATTCAATTTGACATAAATATGTTTCACTAGCTGTAACGAAGCAATTATTTTCAATGTTACTTATCGGATAGGCGAAGTCGATTACGATCCAACAAAGTTAGTAAACTTATATTTTCATAATAATTAATACTCATTAATAATGTAGTTTAATATATTAATAATTAAAAAGTACCTAAGCAAGCTTTATATTTAATAAATATAATATTAGAAGAGAAACTGAAATGTATTTAATTATTGCATATAGGTACCTTACATTAAACTGAACAAATAATAAATAAGATATACTTCAATGCTTGGAGTTATTTTTTACTTATTTTCTATTTTATAAATTATATTTATTATCCATACACATTTTGTACATTTATTTATGTACAAACATGATCATCTATATAACTATAAACATGTCATCATGTTACTTACTATATATTGTTTATTTTAAAAAAAAATCAAGTTTTTTTGCACGTTCACCTAATATGCGTATATTAATATTTTATAACCTAGGTAGTTTATCATCAATTCAATAATTTCCATTATATATTATACGTATAACGGGAATTTATTGTATTAAGATATTCATTTTCACCTCGAATATATTTTCACTGCCCATATAGTTAAACAATTCAAAGAGCTGTTTAAAATCGAACGGCGAAACATGGGCGAAAGCAGGAACCGTTTATTTTCACCGAACCCTGGTAAACAGCTCGGAGAGCGGTGATTGAAAGAGCTGTTTCAAATAAAGCGAACGGCGAAAATAAACGGTGAACATAAACAGTGAAAATAAACGGCTCCTGCTTTCGCTGTGATTAAAAGAGCTGTTTAAAATCAGATAGATGTAAAATTTCATTACATAGAAAAAGAAAAACAGTAACAACCGCTGTGGTGTATATCGTGTTGCATATTCAACACAATTACAAATACATTCATCATTGGAGCTTACATCCAATTTGACAATTGACATCAGTCAAAAAATTAAAAAGTTGTAACTTCTTTTCTTTTCTTCATCTTTACAATGAGTGATCAACTGTATCCTGTTCTACTTAATAATATATCTTGTAATTATTTAATATCAGTACTTGTGTAATTTCTTAAGTAAAAATGATGACGCGAGAAAAAAAATGTTGTACGCAACACGGGAGTAAAGTAATATTACAGTTCCGACATAGTTAAGTAATATCTATAATATGTCTCGACTGTAAAATATTATTTTACCTACTCCTTTGATATGTAAATAACTTAATCTGCTCCCACTATTGTTAAATTGTTTTCAAGCAGATTCCAGTACATTAAATGTTGGAATAATATTGCTTTCTCAACTACACCAATAAAACACACAATGTTATCAGTGTGTGATGTAACCAATGCCTGGCGTTACAGGTTTCGCTTCGCTTTGTATAGGCTGTGGTATAGGTACTTCCCCGAATTCGCGTTATGCTTATATTAGACCATGACCCACGATATAATTAGATTTAGTTACTACCTATATAACATAATTCAGACACAGATGACTTAATTTAGAATGTATAATACCATATGTTTTACGATTAAATTGTTTTATTTAATAAATACTTATAATAAATCGACATACCTACCATTTGCTCTTCTATTATTAAATTTTAAAACAGAAAATATGAACTTACATTTTCTAGTATCTTATTATTCCTGACGGTTTCCGCAGCATTCTGCTTAATATGGTTACTGTGAATATGTTGGAGTACATTTTCAAAGTTATTTAGAGTAGCCATTCTTTTGCACTTTAACTTTATACTAACACATGACAATTAATATGCCGTACGGTCGTACTAACGTGTACTGACTGTCAAGTCAAGCACAAATTAGAACAAATGGCGCAGTCAAGCCAAAATTTTTATCCGCAGTTTGTATTGCGTGAAGGCCGATATAGATGGCGCTGGCATCAAAAAATTACAGTTTTCAATAACACTAAGCAAATAGCGGGCGATTCAAAATGTATTTGGTAGCGGGAAATTCAAAATTAAGTTTATTAAAAATTAGGGTTTAATACCGCGAGATCAAAAATATATTGATAAAGGTTTGCCATGGAATGTAAAAATCTGTCTTACGTTAGATCATTAAGTGTCATACTATCATTAATATTTGTCATTTTAAGAGAAAATATAATGCAGTGTGACACTTAATGATATAACTTAAGACAGACTTGTACATTCCATAGCAAACCTTTTTCAATATAATTTTTGATCTCGCGGTACATGATCACAACACTGTCATCATATTGCATACTATTTACTAGTTCCCGTAGTAATGAGGAATCATTGCTAAGGAAAACAGTATGCAGTACGATATTCAATTACAATGCTGTAACCACACAATAACGTTTTAAAGAAAAGAATTACTTAAATAATTACACTTTAATATTGCTACGTAGAAAAGGTACAAAGTACATTTATGAATATTAATAACTAACATCTAACACGTATGTTTTAGTTAAATTACCAGTACAAAAATAAAGTAACGAAGAATAGCATAATCTACCAAAAGTAGAATATTCGACTAACAAACATATTTTTAACATTAAGATAGAATTTCTGTTGAAAAAGCACAAGTACCTACTCAAAATACTACAAAGTAGAAAAGGTATACATTTATGATTACTATTGAAAAATTATAACTAACATCCAACATGTGTTTTAGTTAAATTACCAGTACAAAAATAAATTAACGAACAATAGCATAGTCTACCAAAAGTAGAATATTCGACAAACAAATATATTTTTATTAATAGAATAAAACACCTTTTTCACAAAAAATAGTTTAATAACTAGATGTCACATTTTGTGTGCACTGCACACATCGTCAGTAATAACAGTTACTACTGACGATGTGTGCAATGCACACGAAATGTGACATCTAGTTATTAAACTATATTTTGTGAAAAAGGTGTTTTATTGTTTTACTATTTCTATATTTCACAAGTGTTCAACATATATTACTACAAAGATAGTTTTAACAATAAGATAGAATTGCTGTTGAAAAGTACAAGTACCTACTCAAAATACTACAAAGTAGGTAATTAAACCCGATAGATACACAATGACTTAAGCCCATGTTTACTACCACCATTTACAAAATCTTGTATTACATAAATGATGAACATAAAATAAGGTGACATAAATAAAAATATGGATACATAAGATACCTAACAAATTTAGTAGACGTCTTTTCATCAATATATAATTAAAAGAGTGACAATTAGGGCTTACAAACTAAATAATGTTAATTACATGGCTATAGAAGAAAACAAAAAAATTAAACCTGCAATAAATAACACCAAATTGGTTAATTTATTGTTGTCGTAAAACAAATGAGACTTCCAATGATATGGCTGCCTTAAGCTCCGTGGGTGGCCTCATGGGATGGAGTGTCGGCACTGCATTTCTGTTGAGGTGTACTGAATGAGGGTGTGCATAGTATGTTGTGTCAAAATGTAGGCTGCAAAGTTTCTTATTACTTGTTGTACTGGCATCTAGCACAGGTTTCATGCCCATTTGCTGTTGCCAAGTTTCGCTCCTGAATAATAAAATATAATAATTACAACTGTATACTAACAAATATCAACGATAGTATAAAGGCACATTTTCATTATAGGAAACTGCACAGGAAAATCATTAGGAAAAACCATAAATGCTTCTGTACCAAGAAATCTGAAGTTTCTATTAACACTGCTAAACATGGATTGATTGCTTGTGAAAAAACATAATATAGAAACTTAAAAACAAGTAGTAAGTTTTTCGTGTAGTTTAAAGGCTTTCTTATACACCCATAGGGTTAAACTGCAGTTGAGGTGTCGGGCGACTAGTGTACCTTATAGAGAACCTCTAATTGAACACCTTTTTCTTATAAAATTATCAATGCAAACATAGAGAAATGGAGATAAAAAATAAATTAGGTACTGACCAAGTCAATTTTGCAGGTTACATCTCATGTAAGGTATCCCATATAGATCATTGAAATCATGAAAATCACTATAATTGATGTTTATTTCACATAATCACACACAATTTAGGTCAATTTGTATGTTTTCTTATGACTTCTGCGATTTTAAAAGCACCATCAAATGTCAACAAAAACAGCTGATATCTGTGATCTCGTATTTACAATTTTGCTAAAATTCAATCAAAGAACATGGAAATCAAAGATAATTGTTGTGTTGTGAGCTTAAATAAACATCATTTATTGCAATTTTCATTATTTCAATGCTCTATATGGGATATCTCACATGGGCTGTAACCTGCAAGATTAACTCGGTGAGTACCTAATTTATTTTTTAGCTCCATTTCCCTACATTTGCATTGATAATTTTGTAAGAAAAAGTTGTTAAATTAGAGGTCCTTTATAATGTATACTAATCATTTTGTCAAAAATCGCCTGACATCTCAACTACAATTATTCTCACTTATATTATACTCCTAATAATTGCAAACTTTAATTGGTGTAATCGGAAACCAACAAAATCCTTGCTACAACCAGGTGGTCCTTGTTGCACTTAGAATCAGAACTACAAACAAAAAATCTCCAGCTCACCTTCGGGTTATATGTCAACTATTAGTGCCATTAGTTACTTGTTCGCATTCTCGGAAAATATGCATCGCTCTTGCTTCTTGCGTGTACGCCGCACATACAATGCACCAGCTTCTATCCATATTTTAAGTCTAAAAATGCATTATGTCAACTTAATAAAATTATCATATTACTCTTTACAGAACTTACGGTACGATTATAACACCACTAACTAAGTAGTAATAAGAAAAATAATGTTTAGCAACACACACAAAATTTGTTGGTTAACGGCCTGTACGCGCTTGCATAAAGTGACAGCACAGTAGTAGCGACATCTCAATTATTCGGTTAAAGTCATGATTCAAATTTACTTCTTGGTCTCTTGTTTCTAACACCGTGGCGCCGTCTAGGTGCGCCTGCATTAGGTAGATTAGGCGGCAAAACCCCTCATTTAAAGTGAACCATCCGATAATCCGTGTTTAGAAGACATTAATTTGTAACTTTTTCTGTATTGTTCCATTTGTATTCTTTGGAGCAAGGGAAACGAGTTGTGAACAGTGGATTAAAGGCAATAAATTATGAAATTAACGAGCATTTCTGCATGTGAGGTATATGTTTGCACTTGAAAAATGTCAGTTTTTGTATTTCTAGTTGCTTATGTTAAGAAATACCTGTTTACTATTTATTTATTAATGACTAATTACTATTTTACAGTGGGCGCCCGTTTGACACGATCAATTTTAATGTTCATTATTTTGCCATTGACCCATACTACGAGAAGACTGCTTTTACTATTGTTTCAACAAGACAACCAATTATTGTTTTTATAACTTTATTAAATTAAAGTTAACAACTCTAAGCTAGCTAACAACAAAAAGCTTTGCTTTCTCTCATTGTTGTGTCTTGTCTCTCTGACACTTCTTACTGTTGATGAGTTAGCGCTGCTTTCTGTTCCTGCCAACCTTAAAATACTAAACATACATAATACAATATAACATCCTTCTCTCTTTATAAATGTAATGTTTCACGTTTAATTTTAACACTAATTACACACATAGTCGTCTAGCCTTATGGGTTTTTTTATCTTTCTCTTCGGCCTATCTCTTATCTCTGGATCTACGGACGTTGTAACTTTTCTTTCTTCTGTCTTGTCCTCTTTTTGTATGGCTTCACTACTCTGAATGCCGGTTTCGGTTTCTTGTAGCTGATTCTCTTCCCTAGTTTCTTTTACACCATTTTCTGTTGGTTCTCTTGTTTCTTCATATTCTACTGGTTCTCTTGTTTCTTCTTGTATTTTCCTCTTTTCCTCTTCTACTTTTCTTTCCTTAATGTGCGACCTGTCTCTTCTATATGTAATACCATTAGTCTCTATTTCGTATTGCCGCGGACTAAGCTGTTTGGTTATAAAACCTTTCTGCCATGACTTCTCCGTATCAGGTCTTAATTGAACCCACACACCTTGCCCTATGTCCAAGTCTGGTAACCTTCGTGTATCCCGGTCATAATAGAATTTTGCTGTTTGTTTTCTATTTACAATCTTCTCAGAAATATTGTCAAGTGGTTTAGGTTTATAATGATCTTCAATTGCTGGTAAGCTATTTCTTGTATGACGTGATAATAATCTTAGTGCTGGACTATATCCGGTTTTATTAGGTGTATTTCTCCAATGTAGTAGCATAAAATATAAATCTTCTCCATTGCAATTGCTCTTTTTTATCATTTTCTTTATTATTTTAACAGCTGATTCTGCTTTACCGTTTCCTTGTTGGTGATACGGTGCTGATGTAACATGTTTAAAATTATATTTACTTGAAAATTTTATCATTTCCGAATTAATAAAGTGTGTTCCATTGTCTGAACATACAACTTCGGGTATTCCATATCTACTAAAGTTTTCTTTCATGGTTAGTATTACTGACTTAGGAGTTAAATCCTTTAAAAACGAAATTTCAATAAAATCTGAATAATGATCGACTAATACTAATATTTTTACTTGTTTATCTTTATATTGTGCAAGCATACATCCATTGATACTATTTGCCATGGGTAGCTTGGGCATTCATGAGACATCATAGGTAGTCTAGCTTGGCTTTCTGAATATTTTTGACATGCTTCACACTCCTTAACTACTTCAGTAATCTGTTTGGTCATCCCAGGCCAAAAAATGCTTTGTCTTGCTAATCTTAATGTATTCTCAATTCCTGTGTGCGCAGTATGTACCTTTTGGATCATTAAATTTCGCAAACTGTGTGCGATAAGGATTCTATCGTTCTTGAATATTAATCCATTTTGTACAGATAAATCATTTCGGTATTGAAAATATATTTTAATTTCCTCAGGTATATCTTTAATATATTTGGGCCAACCTTCGGTAATTATCATCATAAGTTTTTGCATAGTCTCATCTTGTCGAACTGCATTTTTAATCGACTCCATTCTTTCGTCAGTTACTTTAATTGTATGACAAAGATTGATGTTTTCTATTGCTCTAAATGTTTTGCGTTCATATCTAGATATCTTATAGACGGTTGATTTATTACTTTCATTTACTAAATCTTTTTCTGTATTGTTAAGAGCTGTTCTAGATAAAAAATCTGCTATTATATTTTGTTTGCCCTTTACATATTCTAAATTTATAGGATATCTCTGCAGAGTCATTAGCATTAATTGTAACCTTTTAGGGGCTTTAAGTAATGGTTTCTTAAAAATATTAATTAGCGGTTTATGATCCGTGCGTATAGTTACACTTGGATTACCGACTATCAACTGATCAAATCGTACACACCCAAAGACAATACTTAATAGCTCTTTTTCTATCATTGCATAATTGCGTTCTGCTTTCGTAAGAGTACGAGAAGCATAGGCAACTACCTGGCTTTTCTGTAACACTACTGCTCCTAAACCTGTTGAACTAGCGTCGCATTCTATAATTAATGGTTCATTACATTCATAGTACTTTAAAGTTCCAATATGACTAACAATATTCTTTAATTTTAAAAATTCATTTTCCTCGTTTTCAGTCCAAACCCATTTAGTATCATTTAATGTCAATTTTCGTAAATATGCTGACACTGAACTTAAATTTTTAATGAAACGGCTTAAATATGTAATTATCCCTAAAAATCGTAATAATTCTGTCTTGTTGGTAGGAGACGGTATTTTCTGAATTGCTTCAATTTTAGAAATATCAGGTTTCAAACCTTCACTAGTTAAAATATGTCCATAAAAATTTACTGATGTTTTACATAATTGAAGCTTTGACTTATTTAATTTACAATTATACTGTCTGCACCTTTCAAGTAAAGCTTTAAAATTATCATTATGATTTTGCAATGCTTCCTCTAAAGTATTTCCTTGACCCACAATCAGTATATCATCTGCCATGCATTCAATGCCACTTAACCCTTGAATTAATTCATGCATTCTCATTGAAAAAATTTCAGGAGCTGGCGAAATGCCAAAGGGTAATCTGAGCCACCTAAACCTACCATATGGGGTCCAGAAAGTAGTTAGTTTACTACTCTCTTCTGTTAACTGTACTTGCCAAAAACCTTTTGTAGCATCTACTGTCGAAAAGATTTTAGCTTTGCCTAATTCAGGTAAGATTTCATCTAAAGTCGTAAATTGACAATTTGGTCGTTTTAAGGCTTTGTTTAAAGGTATAGGATCTAAGCATATTCTAAAGGAATTGGGTTTTTTAACTAATAAAATATTGCTCACCCATTGTGTATGATTATCTTCTCTAATAATGATACCTTTGTGAACCAATCTATCCAGTTCATCTCTTAGCTTACCTCGTAAGTTCAGTGGAATTCTTCTAGCCGGCTGTATCACTGGTTTTACATTTGCATCCACTTCCAGTTCTACTTTACCTGGCAAACATCCATATCCTTGAAATACATCTTGGTGTTGGTTAACCAACTTCTCAGCTTCATATCGATAGGTTTCCAATTTAGCTCTCTCTATCTCTTCACTTGATACTGAAACACTATTACAATATTTAATTAATTTCAGTTTTTTACAAGCATTAGCTGATAAAAGTGGTCCATGATCAACAGTCACTATCTGAAAAAGTATTTTCCATCTTCCATTTTTTCTTTTGCATGGTATTTCCATTTGTCCTAACACTTCTATTTCTGTTCCACCAAAGCTTTTCAAAACATAGCTTGATTTTTCCAACTGCATCTCTTGCTTTTCCAACATTTTGCATAGAAATTTATATCCCATCAAACATACTGTTGCACCTGTATCCAATTCACAACTAACTGTGTGCCACTTTTTACCAAATTTTAATTCTAAATTTGCACTAACATTTATACCTTTCTTGCTATCAACTATTTTGGATATACAGGCAAAATCTTCTGAACCTGAACTTGTTTTGTCTTCCTCGTCATTGTTCATATTGTCTTCTTCTTCATCGTTTATATTTATTTTATATATCTTCTTACTCTTATTACGTTTCTTCTCTTTTTGATTGGTGTAACAACATACTTCAAAATGTCCTCTTTTTTTGCATTTTGTGCATGTGTGATGTATTGCTGGACAGACCTTAGGTTTAAATTCATGTTTTTTGTTGCAAAATTTGCATTTAATCCAACTCGTATTTGTTTTATTTTTATCTGCATTTATCGTTTTCTCTTCTTTAAATAATTTAATTCTATCTTCTGTCACTTCACTTATTTTACAGCTATTTACAACATGTTCTAACGTAATTTTTTCTGGATCTTCTCGTAAAAATTTCTTTTTGAGTTCCTGGTCTTTAATACCAAAGGCTAATCTGTCTCGTAACATAATACTTTTTATAGTATCTGTATCAATCTTTTCAAACTCACATTTTTCCAATAATTTCGATAATCTAACATAGTATTCATCGAAAGTTTCATTTTCTAGCTGATTACAAGAATAAAATAAATATCTTGCATGTTTCCTCATCACTATTTTCTCCTTAATTACTTTGATTACATTATCTACACTCAATTTGTCTGCTTCGGATAAACCAAAATTGTTGTATTTCATTTTTGCTGCATCTCCGATAATTGTTAATAGTATATTAACCTTTTGTGCTTCCTTGTCTGCTGACCATTTGTCCATTCCTGTAGCTTTCAAGTATGTATTCCAATTTGTTAAGAATAGATCTAAATTTTCACCAATATTACTATCACTTACATCTAGTGGTTTTGGCCATGGAACATTGCTTGCATTATTATTTACAACCGATAAAGTATTTACTTGCGTTTGCATATTCTGTAACTGCTCCGTTAATTTACTCATAGCATCTACCTGTGCCTTTAAAAAATCCTGAAATTCTGTACTCTCCATTTTGTTAAACACGCTTTCTTGCCCTAAGTATCAAATAGGTTTTCTTGCAGTATGCCTTAGATGCCTTCTCATTTTAAAAAGATGAAAGTGTCTGCATCACACATGTTGTATGTCACGATGTGAGTAGTGCTCTTAAGTTTTTAGCTGAAACTTTAGAGAAGCCAGAATACTTGATGACTGCTTGGTTTATAGATATTATAGAAAAGTGATTTACGCTTATGACATCTCGTCATCCAACATTAGCTTTAAGCAAGCTGAAAACGTGTGTATATGATGAATCAATCGCATTTCTGCAAGATTGTATGAAATCATTTGCAACAATGACTGTAGGATATAAGTCTATTTGGAACCATCCTAAACAGGTGTGCTTGTTACGACACAATCTATGTTACATTTGCAACATAAATTTTTGGATACCAAGAAGTTTGACTTCCTCTTGACATCGAGATTCACACAAGATTGTCTAGAAAATTTATTTAGTGTTGTCACAGACTACTCCAGACCGGTAACTAGGTTTACAAATTTATCCGGTAATATTCTGGTCTTGTCTAATACACAATAAAAGATACTCTTCTCATCCTCGTCACATTTTGATAAGGCAGCGAGATAAAGGCGCTGCTGTAGACAAGTACACGCATGCGTTAACTTAAATTTTTCGCCATTTTTGTTGTGTTTCCATTTTGGTTATTGTTGTGGTTACACCTGTTGATAACGAATTTCTGTTTTTCTAAAATTGTAAAGTGCATAAATGCATTGTTTGCGGTTATGGAGAAGATGAAGTTGTTAAGCTGCATTGCTTCCCCAGAAATTTAGTAAAGTAGGTTTTTTACGCGATTATTAAAATATGTCTATCGATATTTTCGTTAGTATCAATAAGTAAACCGGAATATAATGAGTTGTATAATAATTAAAAAAGAATGTACAATTTACTTGATTGAACTGGATCTTTCCTGTCACTATTAGGTCTAAAATTTGGCAAGAAGCAATGCGAATGTTTTTTTCTGGAGAAACTCTTCAAAATCATAGAATTTACAGTCGGCATTTCAGTGCAGTTTCATATAAAGAGCATACGTTTATTTTAAAACTTGATGCAGTGCCAACGTTACACCCAGCAACATCATTTTGTCCAACCATCACATCACTTGTAGCAAGTACTAGTGCTGCTATCGAACAAAAAGCATCCTTGATATCAGATTGTTCAAGTACTGGATACCAACAGTCTGGAGATGTTGTGAAATATGATGAGGAAGTCTTTATATCAGAGCAAGTACCTTCTGCATTGGGAAGCACAATAATAGAAAAGTCACCACTAATAAGGTATAGTGATTATTTAAATATCAATAAACATCAATATTCTTCAAATATTGTGAAAATCAAAATAGTGAAAATATTAATTATTGACTATTTTAATCATATCAATCAATTTTGATTGCATCTTATCAACAACACTTACAAGTTCTTTTAAATTATTGAAAAATATTAAGTGAATATTATCTGTAGTTATGCAGATTGGCAAATAATACTGCAATAGATATGGGGATGGTTAAAGTTCATAGTCTTATTTATATTGTATTTTAAAAAAATGCTATTTTCTTTTTTAGTACTCCAGCACATTCAAGGAAGCGGCGTCCCCTTTTTAAGGGTGTGGAGGGATTTAGGTCCTGTGAGTTAATGCTTAGAGAAAGGACCTTGATAAATGTTATAAGGAAAAGAGAGGACCAAATTAGAAAAATAAAAAGAGAATGCAAGCGAAGAGCTAAAAGTATCAAAGATCTATGTAATATGAATTGTTAAAAAACTCTTTGATGATATTTCATCTCGTGCCAAACATTTTTTAATATTGCAACTTCGTTGTGCCAAACGTAGTATTAAAGATCACAATAGTTAAAGCGATATGCCAGATTTGATTCCCATGGTATTGCAAACGAGAAAATGAACAACAGAAACAATTTCAAATAAATTGACGTAGTATCCAGCGCAAACTTAAAATACTAAGGCATGAATAAAGGATAAAATAATATAATTCAAAGGGGAGGTATATAACGTATTTTAATAATAGCAGTATAAAAGCATTTAGAACATAATTTACAAGTTTTGTATAGCATCATTTTCAAAATTCCGACTCGAAGTAACTCTTATTTGAAAGCAGTTTTTCTTTGTGCAAATATATTATTAAGAGGGTAATTGTATTTAAAACTTAATGTAGAACAACTTTTGTATTTGTATTGGTGGATTTCTATAATAACATTGTTATAGTTGGGGTTTTTAAGATATAAAAATTGATATTTTATTACATATTTTAAATATTTATGAACTGCTTTATTGCCCATACTTTATATTATTAGTATATATGTTATATTGAAATGTTACCCAATCTGTACTATGCATGTATATGGTCGAACGGATGAATAAAATAGTATTATTATTACTTTAATATACTAAACTACCACTTATTGTGTTGTAAAATTATTATCTTATTATTATGTAAATGACATAGGTAAGTTTGCCTTGTTTCGCTACCAATTTGAAGGATGACCAGTTAAATAAAGGTAAATATTATTTATAACACGCCTTTTAAGATACACCAATTGCATATTTGCTAAATCTAAAATGTATTATTTTGTTATAAATAAATGTCTACTTGTTTATTCCCAAACAATTTTGCTTTACTCTTCCCTCTTTTGCAAACTTCTTTATTTGTGAAAATAATCATAACTTCAAAATGTATATTATTATTACTCAAGTATGTTTGAACACATGAGATATTCTTTAAATTAATAAAAACCAGTTTTTTCAAATAGATGCTAGAAATTATTCATATTTTTAAGAATTCACTTAAATTAGCACTTTTTTGTAATACAGCTTATTAGAATAAAATTGCAATAACTACACAAAACATTAATGAAAAATATACTTATAATAATTATAAATTTGATATTAAATTTTGTCGAGCAACTTACATTGATGATAACATTTATGTCCATACAAAATTCTATGGTTATATTACAGAAAAATAAATGGTGAGATATAATATTTCACCATTTATTTTTCTTGTAATATAAATCTTAGTATCCTAAATACTTCTTAATATTCGAATATATAATTTTACCGCCTAAATTTACTTGTGTTGCCATCTACGCTGCCTTATCAAAATATGTAAAGATAAGAGATATATCTATCCTTGTCATTATTTATGGATAAATTTTTTCCAAAGAGTTGCCTGTCTGGAGTAGTCTGTGGTGTTGTACTGGTTAAACAAGTTATACCAACAGCATTACAATTTAAAAATAATTTGAAACTTATTTGTGTGTCTCAGTATTTAAAAAGTGTGACGAAAGGAAGCTACTACAAGGATGAACGCGAATTTCTTTCAGATTTTCTTAATGTAATCAAAAACTCAGAAGAGAAAATTTATGATCCAGTAGTGTTACCGACGTTTACACATAATGTTGCACAACTAAGGGCCGATTTCTTCACACTCGGATAAAAGTTTTGGGTACGTATCTGCTAGGTGATTGATATCTGACAGATAAGCAAAATACACATTTCTTCATAAAATTACTAATAAGTTATCTACATGATAGCTATTGCCAGGATCTGCTTTGACAACATTGCAAAAATAATTGTAACTAATATATCAGATTAATGCTAGAAACTGGTAGTATGCTGGTAGTTGACAGATTCTGATAACTTTACCGGTAAAAAGTACAAAATATAATCCATTTGTGATTAATTTATGTTCATAAAAAATGGAGGTAAGTGTCAAATGGTGTACATATTATACCGTATGTGTCTATTTTCATTAGCTATCTTTACATGCGATTTATACGTATAATATACAAATAATACGTGGCAACGTGTGTCTCTCGGCAACAATCGACATCACAGCGACTTTCTCCGATCTTGCCACTTCTACATTAAATATTTAGCTTCCGAGATATAGGTGGCGTTCAACGGAGTGAATCGATTAACAATCGCTTTACGATTGTCGGGTTTGACGTGTTCAACAGAGTACGATTGATTTAAATCGATGGACAAAATTTCAATCGTATAAATTGTACGATGCAAAGCGATGTAAATCGGTTTGTGGAGCATGCGTCGAAAGCACGTCGAAAGATAGACAGAAAGATAGGTTATGTTCGATGTGTAATGTGTTGAGAGCGGTTTGTTTATAGTGTATATCCGCACAGTGTTCTTGTAAAATAGCAGTTATTACCGACGTTATCACAGCGGAAGCGTACTTACTGAAATTGCAAATTGCAAAAATGACTACGAAGCGGTTACTCTTACAAGAGGGTGAGACGGGGATTAATTATAGTCTGCTCGTAAGCGAGGACGATTACGACAGAGCCTTAACAGGTAAGAAGCGATAGGTGTGTATTGGAAGGTAGTTCTGTAACATATTTGTATAATTCTAGATAAAGCATTTGCGTATTCTCTGTTGTTCCATGCTCGTGTAACCAACAGCGTCGAAAACAAAGAAAATGAGAACGTTAACGAACAAGAACCTGTTGATGGTAATCATAATGATGAGGATGAAAATGTTATTAATGATGACAGACCCTCCTGCAGTACATCCGAAGAAGGGGTAGTTGGAAGTTTTTCAGTGGAAGCCACTAAGCTATTTCTTGCCCTGTGGTTGAAACGAAAAGATAAGTTTCGTGATCCTTCGATTAGAAAAAAGAAACTGTTTGAGGAAATAGCTGAACAAATGCGGAAGCATAAGTACACTTACAGCATACAAGATATTGAACGAAAATACCGTAATATGAAACAGTATTATGTAAGTATTAAGGACCACAATAACAAAACAGGACGTGGTCGCAAATCCTGGCCGTATTATGAACTGGTTGCCGCCATCTTGGCGTGTGATAATAGTATTAATCCACCTGCATTGATGAGCTCAATGGTAAACTACTACTTAATATGCACAGCTGATTCTTACTACTCCTATAATGTTTTCAGGGATTCAGTCACCAGCAAACGGAAGGCGTGAAGGATGATGTGGCCACCATAACAGAACCTCCATCAGGATTCGACATAATTACACAACGCTATCCAACTACTGAAATGTTACCGGAAGTAGCGTCAGTTAGTGATGTGAGAGAGGCCGTCAAAAAAAGAAGACTGAACGCGAAAAAAGGGCAATCAAACAATGTACATGTGAAAAGAGTAAGAAAATCATTGGTGGTGAGCCAAGAGGCCCTTGCTGTAGAAGAGGAGCGAAACAATGAGCTCAGACTGCTCCGAACTACTCTGGAAAAACAGAATGATATACAAACCAGGCGCAACGATCTACTTGAACAGTTACTTAATGCACAAAGAGGGAGTTAAATAATTTTCTTTTCTTTTGTTCCAGCCTTTTAATTTTAAAATGTTTTTATTATTACTTCATGTTTTAGTTGGGATGATACAGTGCCATTTGTGCCATTACCAAAATGTGATATGTCTCACAACATTTAGAAATAAGTGCAATAGTGACAGGTTGCAATATTAAGAGAATATTGTGATATACTTTTAATAGCACTTTGAATTGTTTATTTCATGTTCGTGTTAAATATCGTATGTTTAAGATTTTGTTCACCCATGTTATTAATACGATTTTTTGTAGTTGTACTTTAAAAATAAAATAGTGTATTTTGATTAATTTTACAAAGATTTATTTGTCTAGCCTCATCAGCTACAACATATTTGCAATATTATTGCGTTTAGTACGACCGCCTGTGAACGCTACGTCTCGATTCCCTTCAAGGTCAGGCATTTCATCTAAATCGTCGTAGATATCTTCACCTTCTTCATAGCCTTCATGGACTAAAATGAAATTATGCAGCACACAACATGCCGTTATAACTATAGGAATTTCTTCTACAAGGCTCATGTCTAAGAATCGTAATCGACGAAATTTATTTTTGAGCAAACCAAATGTTCGTTCAATACAATTGCGAACAGAAGCATGTTTGGTGTTGTATTTCTTCTGAACTTGGGAAAGGTGACCATTATCACGAAAAGGTGTTAGGATGTGGTCATGCAAATAATACCCAAATACTTTTCCTTCACCTAGGTACTCATCGATGAAATAAGTACAATTTTGAAATCTGAAAATGTGGACCTCGACAAAATGGTTGTGCCTGTATCAAAAAAATGCCATGTCACATTGTGGATGCTCGCCAATTATGCTGTAACCTTTCGGGAATGTGGTACGCTATTTGGACTAAGCACTGGGACTGTGCACTTCATAATGTTGCAGATATGTACAGCAATTTGCGAAATGCAGGGGCGGTACATAAAATGGCCAACAGCTGACCAGTGTGAAGAAATAGCTGATGACACATATGAACGAACACAGTTCCCAGGTGTTATTGGAGCACTGGACGGATGTCACATAGAAATTAAGGCGCCATTCCATAATGCATATGATTATTACAACCGTAAACAGTTCTACTCTGTCATATTGCAAGGAACATGTATTCCAGATCTGAGATTTACAGACATTTTTGTTGGTATGCCAGGAAGAGTGCATGATGCTCGTGTCTACAGATTAAGCCCATTATCTCAAAAAATTTCCCAGGGTCTGATTCCAGAAGACATGCACATTCTTGCTGATTCTGCATACAGTCTGCATGACAACATCCTAACACCTTTTCGTGATAATGGTCACCTTTCCCAAGTTCAGAAGAAATACAACACCAAACATGCTTCTGTTCGCAATTGTATTGAACGAACATTTGGTTTGCTCAAAAATAAATTTCGTCGATTACGATTCTTAGACATGAGCCTTGTAGAAGAAATTCCTATAGTTATAACGGCATGTTGTGTGCTGCATAATTTCATTTTAGTCCATGAAGGCTATGAAGAAGGTGAAGATATCTACGACGATTTAGATGAAATGCCTGACCTTGAAGGGAATCGAGACGTAGCGTTCACAGGCGGTCGTACTAAACGCAATAATATTGCAAATATGTTGTAGCTGATGAGGCTAGACAAATAAATCTTTGTAAAATTAATCAAAATACACTATTTTATTTTTAAAGTACAACTACAAAAAATCGTATTAATAACATGGGTGAACAAAATCTTAAACATACGATATTTAACACGAACATGAAATAAACAATTCAAAGTGCTATTAAAAGTATATCACAATATTCTCTTAATATTGCAACCTGTCACTATTGCACTTATTTCTAAATGTTGTGAGACATATCACATTTTGGTAATGGCACAAATGGCACTGTATCATCCCAACTAAAACATGAAGTAATAATAAAAACATTTTAAAATTAAAAGGCTGGAACAAAAGAAAAGAAAATTATTTAACTCCCTCTTTGTGCATTAAGTAACTGTTCAAGTAGATCGTTGCGCCTGGTTTGTATATCATTCTGTTTTTCCAGAGTAGTTCGGAGCAGTCTGAGCTCATTGTTTCGCTCCTCTTCTACAGCAAGGGCCTCTTGGCTCACCACCAATGATTTTCTTACTCTTTTCACATGTACATTGTTTGATTGCCCTTTTTTCGCGTTCAGTCTTCTTTTTTTGACGGCCTCTCTCACATCACTAACTGACGCTACTTCCGGTAACATTTCAGTAGTTGGATAGCGTTGTGTAATTATGTCGAATCCTGATGGAGGTTCTGTTATGGTGGCCACATCATCCTTCACGCCTTCCGTTTGCTGGTGACTGAATCCCTGAAAACATTATAGGAGTAGTAAGAATCAGCTGTGCATATTAAGTAGTAGTTTACCATTGAGCTCATCAATGCAGGTGGATTAATACTATTATCACACGCCAAGATGGCGGCAACCAGTTCATAATACGGCCAGGATTTGCGACCACGTCCTGTTTTGTTATTGTGGTCCTTAATACTTACATAATACTGTTTCATATTACGGTATTTTCGTTCAATATCTTGTATGCTGTAAGTGTACTTATGCTTCCGCATTTGTTCAGCTATTTCCTCAAACAGTTTCTTTTTTCTAATCGAAGGATCACGAAACTTATCTTTTCGTTTCAACCACAGGGCAAGAAATAGCTTAGTGGCTTCCACTGAAAAACTTCCAACTACCCCTTCTTCGGATGTACTGCAGGAGGGTCTGTCATCATTAATAACATTTTCATCCTCATCATTATGATTACCATCAACAGGTTCTTGTTCGTTAACGTTCTCATTTTCTTTGTTTTCGACGCTGTTGGTTACACGAGCATGGAACAACAGAGAATACGCAAATGCTTTATCTAGAATTATACAAATATGTTACAGAACTACCTTCCAATACACACCTATCGCTTCTTACCTGTTAAGGCTCTGTCGTAATCGTCCTCGCTTACGAGCAGACTATAATTAATCCCCGTCTCACCCTCTTGTAAGAGTAACCGCTTCGTAGTCATTTTTGCAATTTGCAATTTCAGTAAGTACGCTTCCGCTGTGATAACGTCGGTAATAACTGCTATTTTACAAGAACACTGTGCGGATATACACTATAAACAAACCGCTCTCAACACATTACACATCGAACATAACCTATCTTTCTGTCTATCTTTCGACGTGCTTTCGACGCATGCTCCACAAACCGATTTACATCGCTTTGCATCGTACAATTTATACGATTGAAATTTTGTCCATCGATTTAAATCAATCGTACTCTGTTGAACACGTCAAACCCGACAATCGTAAAGCGATTGTTAATCGATTCACTCCGTTGAACGCCACCATAGTGTTCCTCCCCATACGAAAATGCCTTTTGTATGTAGTGCTTGAATAATGAGGTACAACTTCCTCAAAATAATTGTTTACATAAACATGGTTCTCTTATAACTAAATCCCGTGGACCAATCCGGTGAAACAGTTGTTCGATAAAAGCGATGATCGTTCCTGTTGTCTTATCTGCTTCAGCTAGTTCTGTTAGCAACAGATGCCGTAAAATATTATTATTGATATTCATGTTCGACCAATTAATAATGACTATTAACGAGATCAAAAACAAAGCCAACAAACTGTCAACAGTGTCAACGAATAACTAGCCCTAACAGCCCTAACCTCACAAGACAAACAAATCGGAAATCGCCGTCTATTTGCCACTATTTGCCAATTGACAGTTGACAATAATAAACGTGTTCAACGATGTTGTAAATCAATGTACAATCGCTTGATTACGATTCATTTAACCGATTGGAGTGTTGAACGCCCCTATAGTCTGCAATAAAATCCGTCATCCTCAAATGGCCGCGCGCATAGTTGTTTATTATTATTTTCAGAATCCTTTTTTATTTACCTTATTTTTAATTTTATTAGAATTACGCTTTTGTTTGTGTCATGCTTAATAATTCTCTGCATTTACTGATAGGAAAAAGAAAAATCCTTGCAAGGCGTAAATATTATTTCTAATCGCAGTACAAACACCCAAGTCAATAGTCCAACAGCTACTGCCAGGCTACTGCTAACTTGAGCTTGTATTTGTATCGGTCGCGCTCGCATTGAAGAGAAAAGTAGGGGGTGCCATGTTGTCACGTATTGTAATCGCCTATGGCAAATGAAAATTGACACGTGCTGTATGTGTACAATTTTTACTCCCATATTAGAGATATTATTTTAGATTTTATCCTTACATTCGTTTATTAGAAGCTTAATAATAATATACCAATGTGCTTTTAGAATACAACAAAAGAAAAACCACAGCGTTGTCCAAATTTTAGCGAAATCGAAAAAGAAACATTAATAGACGTTATATGTAAGTATCAAAATATAATCGAAAACAAAGAGACGAATGCCACAACGTGGAAGCATAAGCATGGGACACAATTACTAATGAATTTAATGCTCTAATTGGGTTAAAGAGGAGCTCAAAAGCAATAAAAGCAAAGTATGAAGGTATGAAAAAAGATATCAAAAAGAAATGTGCAAAGATAAAATACGAAGAAAACAAAACTGGGGGAGGACTAACTGAAATAAGAACAACATTAAAATCATATGAAGATAAAATTTTAGCAATCACACAGCTATCAATGTTAGGTCTGTCAGCACGCTTTGATAATGATCAGGTTGAAGGTAAAAGTTATTTCTGCATTTGTATTTATAAGCACTTTACTTTCATAAAATCATTTCAGAAATAAGTGGACTAAATTTTGAGGACAATGCTGAGGAGGAAGAAATATTGCAATTTGAGACTTCAGATGGTATGAAAAATAAAAAGAGGTGATAATTTTTAAATTATAATTTCTTTTCAGATTTAGTAGCAGATATTTCGAAAGATCAGAGCAGTAATACTTCTATCTCAAATTCATGTACAGAAAATGAACCAAACAGAAGTCTTTGTAAGATAAGCTTTTTTAAAATTAAGTAAATAAAATTGCAGTTATATCCAAAGTAAAACCGAAGAAAAAGAAGCCAGCAGGTAGAACACAATATGGTGAGGAATTATTAGAGATCAAAAAAAGAATTTTGCAATTGCAAGAGCAATATATTGCTCAAGAATTAAGAGCAAAAGAGGAAATAAATAGACTAACAATAGAAAATCTAAAAGTAGATTTAGAAATGAAAAGAAAAAAATAAGATGCTTATATTTTTTTTGTATTATTTCTAAGAGAAAAATATAATAAGTTCATTTTATTATTTGATATGTATATTATCATATGAAAAATAAAACTGTCTTACAAAGTGGTATTTTATTTCAAAGTTATGTTTGTATTAAGTAAAATATTTATCTTGTAAAATAGTCTGTGATGAGTGCACGGCGAACTGCATTATCTTCAATATTTTGAAGTTGAAGTTCATTATAATCACCTTCTACCTCTTCAAATACAATAGGAATTTCATCTTTTTCGTTTCTACAGATATTTTGTAAAACACCTGTTGCAACAATAACATCTTGAATTGTTTCAATTTTGAGCCTCATATATACCAATACTCAAAACTGGAAAACGACGCTTCCATGCAAAGAAAACACGTTCTATAGTGTCTAAAAATGAAGTTTTACAAAAATTGTTGAATTACACAATTCCTTTAACCTCATTTATGTTTTTATAAATGAATTATCCTTCAGATAATAACTTATTCGGTGGATTGAGTAGCCGACAAATTATCCACCAAATATCTATAAGATAAATTTTATACGCAGGTGAAGAAAGTGTTATACAAGACATATCTGCCGCTTAAATTTGTCGGGAACTTATCTGAGTGTGAGGAAATCGGCCCTAAGTAATAGTGAGATGAACTCATTGTATAATGTTGGCGGTTATTTGATAACAAGTATAAAGCGCACTTCGAGGACATGTAGTCAATGTTTAACATCTGTAGGGTCGTAAATAATTTGCCCTTTGCGGTTTACTAAGTTTGCGCGCATTAAGTGCTTCAAAGAAAAATCTCTATTTTTTTCAAATAACAGTGCTTTTGATTTATTTGTACAAAATCTTCAATGATTTGAATCAACAATGGCGGAGAGGAAGGAAACTAAGGTGTTATCATTTACATGAAAGTCACGTTTATCTTTTAATTAAGCATGTTGTGCGATGTTATACGAAAATCCGCTGCTATAGCATTGCAACGAAACAAACAGAAGTAGAACGTGGGGAACTTCTAAGGAAGAAGCCCTCCAATTTAATACTTTTTTATAACCAATAAATATTTCAAAAGGAATGTATTCTTTTTTTTGAGTATATTTTTAAGTTGCAGATTTTAATTTTAAAGTTCATGTTTTGTTACATACTTTTCAAAGATTAATATCGGCTCATCATAATCTTTCAGTCAGTGCGCATGTCGAGTAAAATTTACCTATAGGTTCTGCAAAGTTTATTTGATCTTTCGTCATTCATAACAATGACGTTATATAACAGCAGCGATGCCAAATACATTCGGTAATGGAGATATTGGTTATGTATATTTATTTTAAAAGTTTGGTTATGTATCTATACATTAGAAAAAAGTAATTTATTTTAAAAAAGTGGGAGAATTACCTTCATTTACCAATATCGGCAATAATAATAATGTTAACATGAACACAAAATGTATTTCCAAAATAAATACTTGTTTTTAGCAATGTAATCAACGGTAAATCTCTTATTACATTATTCACATTAATTGTCGAGGTGTTATTTAGTTTGACTTTTAAAAACTAACACAACTTTAATATAAACTCTTCTTTCCATGGAATGTATGCAACAACTAACAAATTTAAATGGCTATAGCAGTGAAATAATATTGTACATACGATGAAGAAGTTGTATACTGCTAATTAATATCACTAGTAGGAGGACTGAAGGAAGTACTACTTTTGTTTGTTGCTCAACTATTTTCACTAAAGCTGACTTTATTTTCCCAGTTATAAGTTTAATTACTTAAACAAAGAAAAAGTACTTTTTAAAAATAATCCAATGTAAGTTTTTGTTAGTTTTGAAAGTAAGAAATAATACTGAAACACATTAAAAAAAAAAAACAAGTTTATTAAATTAAAATTCCTTGTTCATAATTCCAATGAAATGTTTAATACACTTATAATACACAAATATCTCAAAATTAAAATAATGTGCATATACTATCCCTAGGTATCTGAAAAAGCACTATCAGAACTATCATCATTTAGATTTATTATAAATGGTTCTATTTCTCTTTGTTCAAATCCTATTTCACGGTTCCACCATACATTAATTTCTTTTTCCACATGGTCAATACAGTTAGTCCATTCCTGTGCTGTCACTTGTTGCAATGCCTCATCCCACATATTAACACTTGCTTCAATAGATTTCCCATCCCTACCTATGTGGCGATTATAATAAGTTTTGGTAATCCCCCATACCAACTCAATTGGATTGAAATTGCAATGATATGGAGGAAGACGTAATACTTTATGTCCTGCTTTTTCAGCCATTTGATCAGCTACATATTCTTTTGGTGGCTTATGCCTAAAAGTTAATAAATATTATATTGATAACCAAAATAATGATATTAATGATTCTTACAATGCCACTTTCAGTAGTAATTCTTTCTTCAATGACGTTTCATCATACTGAATGCCATTGTTATTCAACCATTCCTTAATTTCATTTTTTGTGGATGCAGTGTTTGGTACTTTTGATACCAAAGTACTGTGGTATGGAGCATTATCCATAACAATTATTGATGGTCTGCTTAAGAGGTTTAGTAAATTTCCAAACCATTCTAAAAAATTTTTTTGGTTCATTTCCCCGTGATAGTCAGAGCATTTTGTGTTGGAAGGAAATACTAATTTGGCACCAGGTATAAAGCCATTCCTATTTCCAGCATGTAGAACAATATACCTAGTTACAAAAAAAAAAATAAATCTTAGGCTGCATTATTATTTGTTTATATTGTATTATAATATATTTTTGTTACTTTTTATATGATAAAAAAAAATAATTAACCTTTTCCCATCCACCTTAGTACTTCTTACGGAATGTACATTTTTATCTTGCCAGGAACGAGCAATTGTACCATTTTGAAATAACCATGTTTCATCCAAAAATACAAAATCATATATATCCTGGGTCTTATATTCATGGTATAACCTCAAAAAGGTTAATCGCTGTAGCACTACATGTGGCATTTCCATCAAACCACGACGTGGATTATCCTTCTTGTATTGAAAACCAATCTTTTTCAATACAGTAGACAAAGATCGTTGACATCCAAAAAATATGTCAGTTTCCCTTAATTTATTCCCCAACGACTCAAGTGTAATGTGTTCATCTACAATCCTCTATTTTAGATTTTATAAATCAAATAATTTTTTTTTTCACTTACGCCGTTCATACATTTGGTATATAGTATTTCTAATTGCGACCTGTGCGGCATCATCAATTCCTGTAACAGGTTTAGCACGTGAATGTTTAGGTTTATTTGGGTTTAATGGTTCATTTCTTTTAATAGATTGCCATATCGATGTTATTGTATTTAAGCTTACGTTGGCCATCGCAGCTACACGCTAAAATTAAAAATCATTTAAAAAAATTCTCAATCAGTATTATTGTTATTTTTATACCTCTCGTACAGCTGTTAATGGTATGATAACACACTTATTGTCCCGCTCTCGTTCACAAAAAGTTAACATCGAAGCGATGCACTCTTTCATATCCTCACTCAACACTTTCGGCATTTTCAATTAATATAAATATCAATACAATTGAAAATTTGTTCTAAGAAGAAAAATTTGTAACTTATAATATGTCAAAATATTAATGTCAAAATAAACGATGCGGCAACTTCTCATATTTCAGTAACTTCGACGAATTAAAATCACTAAATTTCCCTTGCTAAACCTTACATTTAATTAAATTTATTGTGGTAAGAATTTTACGTCACAGATGACGAAAGATCAAATAAAGTTTGCAGAACCTGTATAGTCGGATCGTTTTCGCAACCGACATGGCAAAACTACGAACTAAAGACGGTGATTCAATACCACTACAAATTCCAGTCAACCGGAACAATTTTAGAACAATAAAATTCAAATAATTAATTAGTATTTTAGGATAAATAGCTCCGGCTAGTAAAATACTATCACATGAAAGTCAGATAGAAATTAAATATTATAGATAAAATTATTAAATATTACTTTTCTATATCAATATTTTATTTAATACATGGCTATTCTGAGCATTGTTGTCAGATTTTTAATTTCACGGAGCGGATGACACTTGACAAGCGTAGCGAATATTAATGTGAATGACATTGTGGATTGTGGTCATCTTTATTATCACAATTTTAAGTCCCCTTAGAAAATTTCAAGTATTAAATCCTACACCGTACGAGAACGAGTAGAGTAATTTGTGATGGTAACCAGATGGCGATGCGAGTGTGTCGTTAAGTTGAAACAGTCAAGTGATCCAAACTATCGCAAGATTATTTCATAGATTATTTGTAACCTGTGTTTGCAAACGATCTGAAAAGAGCAAGATTATGTACATGAAACTGAACAAAGAACTTTTATTACACATAATTACACGACCTGTTTGAGATTTTACTAGTACATTGCATATTAGTACGTTTTGCAGGTTGGATTTTATAACCTAATATATGACAAAAGAATACAAGCTAAATATTGTCTGAACGTGTTTTCCAATTTACTTATAAAAGGCATAAGAAACGCTGATTATTTTTATTCTGAAGCAAATCTTTCTTAAACAACCTCATTAAAAACTAATCACCACACTTTCCTCTTCAGAAATAAATCGAATATATTGATCTCAAATTATATAAGACAAGGTAAGTTTTATTCAACAGAAATGTTTGGTTTCATTTGTAATTACTTTATTATCTAGCATAATCAACTGATAAAACGAATGTTGCATATAAAGAATTGGAGATGGATTAAATTCAGTATCTATATCAAAGATCAAAGACAGATTTTGGAATCTGTTAACTTACATTGATCTGTTGAAGAAAAATTCTATCTAATCGAAGAAGTAGGTGACTCTCACTAAGATTCTAAATGTTTGAAGATTATATACTGTTTAGAAAATTTTCAACTTTAAGAAGGTATAATTGTGTTGACTAATAGAAGAATTATAGATGATTGATGTCAGCACCTGTCTTTCAAACATAGACGAAAAGCATAGAGATACACTAGGAAAAGTTAGGCATGACACATTGTACGAGACATGTGTTCCTATTAGGAAATTTAACTGTTGTGGAATAAAGTGCGCCGGTTCTAAAATTAAATAACTGAAATTAGTGTTTCTCCAAGAAATTGATCCACAATAAAATAATGATCGAGTTTATTAATGTGACAACAATATAAGCATTTGCATAGGGGAATGCAGTTAAAACATATTTCTCTTATATTATTTTTATAGTTTTTCGAAAATAACTTCTGTATATTTTCTGTACGCTTTTAATTTTGTAATTATTTATTGTTATGAATGGCATTAAGATTATGTAATTTAAAAAATATGTGATGGTATTGTAATAATATTAATGTAGTACATTATAAATTGGGATAGTAAAAATACTTGTTCATTATTGTATTATGATTTAAAGTTGTTTGGTAAGTTGAATTCTGATCAGTAACAAAGATTCAGCTTATGAATACTCAACATTTGAAATACTTTAAGATGTTGAATTGTTTAATTCAGCATTAAATATAATATTTAACTACAAGAAATGTATACTAGTTTAAAGCATGTTCACAGAACAGTGGTACCGTAATAAGACAGAAAGCTATCTAATCGAAGAAGCAGGTGATTGTCATATAATAATAAATGTTTGAAGATCAATGTGATATTATTTAGGAAATTTTCAAGTTTAAGAAGGGTTAAACATGTTGACTGTAATAGAAGAATGGATAGAATTTATACTAGTTTAAAGCTTAAATAAATAATAATGATGAGTTTAGCTTAATCAAAAATGTTTGATTAGCATGCAAAAACTATGTTGTAATCAATGATATACGTGCGAGAACTGTTTCAAACAAGCTGCTTTTAGTATGTCAGTGAGTATGGTAATAAATAATCATAGTGAACAGTAAGAATCTGGCAAAAAAAAAGTTTTTATAATTGGTGTAATACTTTTCTGACCTTGTTGTTGCATGTAAAATTACTTTAATGTTAATGCATTTAATGGATATATCTTTATTGTCTATAGTAAAACTAACTGGAACATATTTACTTAATACATTTCTGAATTTAAATGAACCCCAAAAGTTCAATTCTGTCTGAAAATCTTACCTTTATTGTACTTATATTTAATTATTAACAGCAGACAAATTCATACAAATATAAAATAATCATTATATTCGGTTTCTAATAGTACTTAAGCCAAATTATTATCAAATTATGTAATGGTTACATATTAGAATTATTGTCGGTAGTGCTAAAATCACAAGTCTAATTGATTATTTAGGGTTATAGTGTCAAAATTAATATTACTTGACAGATCAAATTTTGCAACGTCTCAAATTTGACGCCATTTTAAGTTTGGTGGCGCATGTCTGTTGCGAAAGCGATTCTAGCAGTGCTGCCGTTTCAGTACAATTGTACCGAATTCAGTACACTATTTACAAATCCAGTACGTCAGTACGCCATTTTGCAAAAAGGGCTAATTTCAGTACAAACTTGAAAGTTTCAGTACTAAATTAAATCCATGTAATAATAATAATATAATACTAACAACAATTACAAAAAACGAGTATAGAAATAGTTTAAATATAGATACGGTCAAAAATTTATTATTTGCCAAGCAAGTGATTGGCAATATCGGATGCCATGAATGGGAATCTAGTGAAGAGTATATTAATTTTGATAAAAAATAATTCATAAAATTTTACAGGGTTTTTCAGTTACCTTTCACGATTTGTTGTCCTTTGTGTTTCACTATTAATCAAAACACATTCGCATTTGTCAAATGAGTGTCTGTGAGAAGGCGAAGGCATAATGTCAAAGTTAGTAACGAAATACGCACATTAATTATTAATTCTATGAATCAGGAAAAATCTTCTGTTGAGGAAGACAGTTTAATGTAAAATCGAATACAATGTGTAAATTTTATGCAAAAAATGTGCAAACGAGAAAAGTACATAATCGACCCCCCGACCACAGAATACAAGAAGAATAGAAATTCTTTCGTAAATTGTGTATGAATTTGTTTATGAACTTCATTAAGTATTACTGTCTATTTTACACACATGTAATAAATATGCATCGTAGTTCGATATGTATACTTCTGTAATTAAATATATTTTATGATTTTATGAAAGTTGAATAAAGTCATTACATATGTTAGTGATGTATTTTATTGTCCTTTATGAGTAAAAAAAAGGTCATCCATAATTTTTTCTCGATTCAGTACGTTTTTTGTAAATTCAGTACGAAAATTCAGTACGTTTTTAGAGCTAGTGGCGGCAGCACTGGATTCTAGTATACCCGTGCCTACCTGTAAACACAATTAAGATACAAACATTATATTAAGTTTTATAACTTTGACGCTACAGAAATTTTAAATTACTAGATGGCACTGTTTTACAAAGCCGATCCGGCACAACAAACCATTATACAGTAATCTGTAGAGTGATATAAGGATCAAACAGAATATAGAGATTAGAGATGGTCTTAACGGTGATTTTTCATTCACCGTTCTAATGCAAACGGCGATTTCAAAATCGCGGTGATTTTAAACAGCTCTTTTAATCACAGCGAAAGCAGGAGCCATTTATTTTCACCGTTGTGTTTTCACTGTTTGTGTTCACCGTTTGTTTTCACCGCGCATTGTAAAGGGTTCCTCCGAGCTGTTTACCGTGAACGGTGAAAATAAACGGTTCCTGCTTTCGCCCGTTTCGCCGTTCGATTTTAAACAGCTCTTGGAGCTGTTTACCTATATGCGTAGTGAAAATGAATATCTAACACAAATTCGTGTTATATAATGGAAATTATTGATTTGTTGATAAACTACCGAGGTTATAAAATATTAATATACGCATATTAGGTATATCACTAGGTATTTGTTTTTAATTTATGTTTTATAAGTATGTATATAAAACACACGAATGTGCAAAAAGACTTAAATTAATAATATATAGTAAGGTAACATGATGAATTGTTTTTAGTTATAAAGATGATCATGTATGTACAGTTCTGTGCAATAAACTGGCGTACACTTATTATACGATTATGTAAATATGACTTTTGTTTGAATATCTGTCGTGTATGACAAATTGAATTGACGCTATAATTCAATTTGTCATACTTAACTTAAGCCATTTTCACAATGGCAAAATAATGTCAAAATTAGCAATAAGACGTGTACGCCATTTTATTGCACAGAACTGTACATACATAAATATTTATACAAAATGTGTATGGATAATAAATTAAATATAACTTACAAATCAGAAAATAAGTAAAAAGTAACTCCAAGCAATGAAGTATATTTTATTTATTGTCCAGTTTAAAGTACCTTGTAATAATTAAATACATTTCAGTTTCTCTTCTAATATTATATTTATTAAATATAAAGTTTACTTGGGCACTTTTTAATTATTAATTTATTAAACTACATTATTAATGATTAATAATTATTATGAAAAAAGTTTACTAACTTTGTTAGAACGTAATCAACTTCGACTTGCTACGTTACAGCTAGTGTGAAACATATTTATGTCAAATTGATATATTATTTAAAGTGAAGTAAATCTTGGAATTGCAGACAGAAATCCTTCTTTATATGAAAAAGATATTTATTTTCCCCTATTGAAAAGAACCCTTTCCATCATAATACGACAGTAATCACTGTGATTCCACGAATTTGCAAACGGTGAAAACAGTGATTAGGAAATCACTGTGACCAATATCTGCTCTCATCTCTAATAGAGATTATTTATGCCAATTTCTATTCGAACGAGTGCGTTATGATTGTTTATCAAAATACGTAAATATATACTAATCTTATAAAATATTAAAAACAGGATTAAATGGTACGAATATTTGTGTTAACTGGATAAACACTTATATTAGAAAGCAGTCATTCTATAAGGTAAATTAAAATACAAGTTATTCTCTTCCTATATTAAAGGGTTTTTAGTTGATAATGGATTTGAAAAAGTGTCGAACGTGTTTCATAGATTTGGATGCCAATGATTTATTCCTTAAATTAGACCAAGTCCATAAAAATTCAAAATTATCCCTTGGAGAAAAGTTAAAATTATGTGTTCCACAAATGGTAAGTAACCTAAAATATATAGATAAGGTAAAGTTATTACCTATAATACATCCTCTTAGGATTTAAGGTACTCGGACAAACTGTATATATGTATGCAATGTTCTATGCATTTAGAAACAGCGTACACATTTCACATGACTTGCTTAAAAACAGAAGAAGAAGTCCAAAGACATATTTCACAGGTTTTTCATAACATTCAAGATTCAAAGAGGTCGGATAAAGGCTGTGTAAAAGAAGAAGAAAACAAGGATATTGTTGCAATGCATTGTCACATTTGTAATATCAATTTCATTTCGAGGAATATATTTGACTTGCACATGAGAGTAATGCATCGTGTTAATAAAAGCACATCTAATAATAATGATGAAGAATTGGATGTTAGCAAGTCAAAGAAAATAAAAAAAGAAGAATTAGATAATTCAATGGAAAAAAAAGTTGAAATACCAAAGAATCAGAAGAGAATTGACGTATTAAGAGAAAGACCAAAATCTGACACATTAGAAGACAAGAAAAAATCTGATATAGTAAAAGATAAGAAAAGACCACTTGTTCAAATGGTTCTACTGCAAACAAATATAGAGTCATCTTTAATAAAAGAAAAGAAAAGGAACCATCAAACTAATGATAAAAGCAAAGAAGAAGGACGCAAAAGAAAAATTGAGAAATTAAAAGAAGTAGGAAGAATTGTTGCAAACTCATTGGAAAGACAGGGTAATGGACGGTTCAAACCAAAATCCACTTTACAGGCAAATATGAAAACTCATTTAAATAATATTAAAGTGACTAAAATTATGAAGAAAACTAAACAAGAAAATGAATCTTCTAAAAACATTAGAGTCCCTATAGGAAAGTGCAAATTCTGTCCGAAAAAGATTACATCTGCAGGTGCTTTAAGCCAGCATGTTATTGCATTACATAAAGAAAAATGTAATCGTTGCAATGTTTGTAAAAGATATTTCATAGATATCGAAAAACACAAAAAAAGATATTGTTGTCATCTAAAACAACCCAAACAAGAAAAAGTATGCTCACAGCTTCAACAAGACCAGAATAATGGGAAATTAACAGGTGGAAAATATTGCATTTCAAAAGATGCAAGATTCTATTATATGAATAATAAACATCCAATATGCTTAGTTTGTAGAAAACAGCATTCATCTGAATCTTCTCTAAAGTGTCACATGGACAGCATCCATACTGGCGGAGTAAATTGCAAGAAATGTGATCTTGGATTTTCTGCATATAATTATTCCATTCATGTAGTTCTTGGATGTGGAAGATCACCTTTTTTTAATTATACAACAGATGGAGAATGTATCTGTCCTATATGTAATAAAGTGCTCAACAAATTTACAAATCTACTTAGGCATTTATTAACGCATCATTCCGGGGAAAAGTTAAGCTGTAATGTATGTAATAAAATATTTGATACATTCAGACTATTTGCTGGCCACTTTACATCAAGTTGTGCAGAGCATAAAAGAGATAGTACAGTTATTAAAAAAGAAGATGGATCTAAGAATTTACTGAGAACACGGGCACGGACAGCAGTTGTTCAAGAGGCCCAAAAACCTAATAGGGTTCGAAGAACACGAACACAGACACCAAAAAAAAATGATAGTACTGTATTTGTTGAAGTTGTTGAAGAATGCAGCAATTTACGAAAAATATCGAAACAAACATCAGTAAAAGATCCCCTAGCAACAAAACTTTGTCAAAATGAAATCAATACTTCCGATTCAGCCACATACAATAATGAGGTGGATTATTCAAATACTTCAGCCACATACAATAATGAAGTGGATTATTCAAATACTTCAGCCACATGCAATAATGAAGCGGATTATTCAAATACTTCAGCCACATGCAATAATGAAGCGGATTATTCAAATACTTCAGGTTCATCCAGTACAATTATAGATACAATTTTAGATAAAAGTGTAAAAGTTGAACCTACAGAATTATTAGACCAAAATTTGTTTATGGTGAGCGAGGAGTCAATAAGTAATGATCAATTAGCTGCCGCACCAGGATTGGACTTCTTGAATAATGAGGAGGAAATCATGGATTCTCCTGAGCTAATCTACATCATGCCTGAAAATAAAGCAATCGATTAATTTGAATTTTGATGTTATCAACATTTGTTGTGTAAAGTTTAAAATATTTAAGGTAAGGAAGTCAAAGCTTTGACGTTGATGTTCAAATAATTTGCATATCAGTTTCAGTGATATGATATGATGTGTGTTTTGCTATAACTGATACATACTGTGAGTTATTTCTATGTCTGAACACGAGGTGTGTACATTAAGTGATTTACTGATATGTTTCTCGAAACTGACAAACTAGTAAATTAACATTTTATATCTTATAAATGCACCTAAATCATAAGATAAACATAACCATAAATTCTAATTGATATTTATTACGCAAAGAATATGCATCTATAAATTATGAGTTCTATCAGTTTCCAATAGCTAATTCAATAATGTAACCACATCACATTGAAAACGTTTCTATCGATTTTTATCTTTAATGTTAAAAATATGAATTGAAGTGCAAATTTTGCACACATAAATTGTCTTAGCACCATGTCACTACACGAAGCTAAAGCCACTCGAGGTTTTTCTGCTTTCCTAACTTGTCTTTTTGCTTTTAGTCTTTTTATGTGTCTCCACCATCGTATTCGGACTTTTTCAATATAATTTCTGACACTTTCTACTTCCAGAATTTCTCTTATGGTTTTTAAGAAAATTTTTCATTTCTACAACTGGCATTTTCTTCAATAGCTTCTCAATGTCCATGATTCACAGCCATAAAGTAGTGCAGGCAAGTATATAATTTAGGCCGCTATTCTTCTTTTGTTTACTGATTTCATTTTTAGTTTATAAAACCTTTTTTTTATGTGAAATGTTTTGTAATTGCGGTTATTTTGTAAGTTATATCCCATTGAATTCTCCTGGTACTATCTATAACTGCTCCCAAATATTTACAACTTTCTAAATTGCTCGACCTTCTGACTGATTAATTTTCATTTATTTATTTTCAAGTTCTTTAGCTCTCAAATTGACATTGAATTGCACATTATTTTCTGTATTTGCCATATATTCAGTTATTTCCAGAGCTTTCATTTTATAATATCCTTCGTTTGTTTTCTTAGTTTGGCTACTGATGTTTCCAGTTATTTGGTTCATGAATATAATAAACGACAGCGGGTTGGGGTTTCTTTCATGTCTTTTCCCCCGGAGTGAATCGGAATCTATAAGAATCTGGGTTGTTGATTTTTATTATGTTATGTGTTCTTTTGTACAGTGATTTTATTGCTACTGTTAATTCACTTTTTACACTTACACTATTACTCTCCAAGGCACACCATAGTTTCTGTCTCGCAAACTTGTGAAAAGCTGTCTTCAAGTCTGTAAAGCACATGTATATTTCACCATTGCATGGGAGCAATTTATCTATTATATTTCTGATTGTAAATATATGGGATTTTTATTTATTTATATATATTTGATATTCTCTGTGTCCAGGCCAAAATCCACACTGTGCCCCATGAAGTTTTTTTTTTTTGAATCTCACAACATAATTTCACTCACTTTACGCGTGGCATTTTTATAGACTGGTACAGCATTCGAATTTCTCTAATTCTGCTGAACTCTTTTTGTCATCTACGCTTCATTAATAATTGCATGTATAGCAGCTGGTATTCTTCTTTGCTTATGCACTTAAATAGCACTGCTTTTACAAGGTTCATGCCATTCTTCGATTTTCTACCACTTTTTCAACGTCATCCAGTTCTATGTTATCATCTCTCTCTGTATTGCTACTTAAATTTTGTATTGCCGTTTCTTATTCATTATCCTCTATATCAACTCCATCTAATACATACTGAAAATATTCCTTTCATCTGTACATTACTTTTCTTTTATCAGTACTTACATTTCTTTCTATGTTCGTTGGTTGTTTTATTTTATTTAGCCCTCCATTATTTTTCATATTACATATTGAAAAAATGTAATGGAATAATTAATTTAATATTGCAAAAATGCATGTTAAGAATTTACTTCTTTATTATGCAATTTGCAATTTATTAGTTTTAGCGATTAAATATACGAAAAAGACAATATCCAATGTATAGGATAAAATCTGAGAACAATGATCAAACGAAAAGCGACAGTATTGTCGGATCCTTTGATATTTCGTGTCCCATTTTCGCCTCGTCTTATTTGAGTGATAAACAACCACCAAGTACTCTGAATTTGTTAGCTGATGAAACAATAACTCTAATGCTTGAAAATAGTAACCTGTATCATGTGTTTCAAGATACCTATTTTGGAGTAAAGTAATTTTAAATACATGTACTTACGGTTAGATTTATTCAACTAAAGTTATAAATGTAACGTTGGCGTTTCGACAACGTTTGTGTATCTGCGATATTAATATACACAATTCACGAATTATCAGACTTGTTACTAAATAAGCTTGGTGGTCACATACCCAAACAGATACATTTTTCAAAGCCACTTTTTTTTTAATTTAAAGATGTATTATACTTCAACACTTAAAATGTATCTTTAGTAGAAGAAGCAGTGAAATCATTTTTTAAAATCGATAAAAGTAGTTGTTCGCGCCAGAGCAATAAATATCCTAAATACATTTAAAAGACGTGCGTTTATTTATGAAACATATCATGCAGTGTTCTTATGTAGATTATCTGAAACTCTTAATAGTGTTAATTACACACTATTTAATATCAACTATACATGTATTATACTATGATATCAAAAATTAAATTGGTTAATGTTGGTCATGGAATGTAAAACGCTTGTCTTAGTTTAAATCATCCTTTTGAAATAATTCAATCATTGTCAAGCTACACTGACGTTATCAATAACCTACAAATGTGTTACCTACTTAGTTCAGCTGTAAAATAATAATGAACTACAAGTTATAAAATAAATAACGTTGTTATCAACCAGAAAACCTAAATTACAATAATTGTTGGAAATGTCCCCCGTTTTGTTCAATGTACACGTTTACGCGCCTCCTCATGCTGTGAAAAGCGTTTTGCAGCATTTCTGGCGTTATGGTTGCACATTGCTGAACAATTCTTTGTTGCAGTTCTTGCAAATTATGTATCGGATTTGCGAAAATCTTATTTTTTAAATAAGGAAAGATAAAATAGTCCATAATTGTCAAACAAGGTGATCTCGGAGGAAACTCAACTTCCGTATGCAAACTTATCAGCCGGTCATCAACAAACTCGCGGAGAAAAGCAAGATTTTCTCGTGTAGTATGTGCTGTTGCACCGTCTTGCTGGAAATAACCGTATTGAAGTTCATCATCGTCTAACTGTTGCACAAATTCAGTCAAAAAAATATTTCTGTACCTTTCTGCGTTGACGGTGAAATTGAAAAAAATTGACCCAATTATTCTTCTGCGAGAAACTGCCATCCAAACACCAAATATGCGGGTTATCAGTGCTCCACATTCGCATATTCTGAGAATTGATGTATCCCGAAAGGTGGAACCAAGCTTCGTCAGAAAAAAAGTTAAGTTCAGCAGATCGTCATTCATTAAATTATTAACGAACCAATGGCAGTACGCAAGGTGTCTGGGGTGGTCTGCATCTTACATGGATGCATGTTCAGGTCCTTCTTTACAATCGTTTGGCATGTTCCATAAGAAAGCCGAATTTCTTGAGAGAGACGTTTTAAAGGTTTTGTAGGCTCTTCTTCCATACGTTGACGAACGTCATTAATAACTTCTTCAGTACGAACTATTGGTCTACCAGCACCTTTTTTATGCGTCACAGAACCAGTTTCGCGAAACACTTCAACACAATTTGTAAGGCATGCATAAAAATTATCCGGTAATACTGCTACGGCTGAGAAGTGCTCTCGAAAATTGTCCAAACACAAACGTTGACTGTATTCCCAAGTTCCATTAACTAGCACACCCGTTCGAAAATAGGCTTCAATCATGTAAATTTCGTGCTCTGTGGTGAGAACCATGATTCAAAAACCGTGCAGGATTAGAAAACTTCAACACAATAAGTTGACAGATTTTGACATTCAAAAAATTATGACATATCTAAATGTACGATGCACGCTACGACAATAATTTTAAAATCCATGAACACCATTGACCAATTTAATTGTTGATATCCCGGTATAAATTTGCAATAGTAGCAAAAACAAATGACCGAAACAGTTTTTTGCGCTTGCTGTCAAAATTTACAGAATGCTAATTAATATGTTTTATAAATAAGCGATCCATATTCTATATTTTATCTAAGCAAAAACTATTTATATACATATATATTATAAATAGGATTATATATTAAAAAGAATTTCTAGTTTCCAGCCTTCTTGTCAACTGTTTTTAATTTAGTGTTTGTGTATGGGGGGAAAAAATGATTGTTACGAACATCTCGTCTAGTCAAACGACCACGCCGATAACCACGCTAACCTTGTCCACCAAAGAAAAAGGGACACGCTTTTATCGTCTTCGTCGCTTCTCGTTAATAATTGTTCTCTGATAAAACTAAAAAAAGATGTGTCTGATGAAGCACGTGTACATCTTATTCATGAAAAAAGTTTCGGAGTTATACAGTGTGCTTACCGACGACCTGCGTATAGGGCTTACTGTGAGATAAAACGACGACACCGAGAATTTGTATGAGTTAGTACGAAAAAGCAATATACAAACTGCTCCTTGGTCGAGTGTAGTGTTGGAAAAGAGGGGATTCGAGTAGATTTACGCTGAGGCTAGAACGGGCTAGGCTGACTCTCCGTTTAAGCAGGGCAACGAGGATAGATAGCGCAGCTGTACTGCAGTTTGTATATTGCTTTCTCGTACTAACTCATACAAACTCTCGGTGTCGTCGTTTTATCTTACAGTAAGCCCTATACGCAGGTCGCCTGCAAGCACATGGTATAGCGCTTCCAGTAAAAAAGCTAAGTTTACCGCATTCCAATTGTTTCTAAGTATGTTTTGTTATCTAGTGAATATCTATTGCGTTTACTCTTGGTGTTGCAGAATATAATTTCGTTCAGTGCAAAATTTTTCAAATTGTCTCCAAATATTACTTTTGTTTCAGATCGTATTTTTCGGGATGCTTTCGTGTACGGCATCATGAATTTTGCTAATCGATGCTTTACCAGATCGTTGTGAACTCATTGGATTTTTTCGAAACGCTACTACACTAAATACACATCCTTTCAGCGGTACTCATAAACGTACTATTGATTTGTTCGTGGAGAGCGGAACATTTGATTATTGTACACAAACTAATAGTCCGCATGACAATAGTACGTTTATGAGAATAGCTAAAAGGATGAAGAATTGATGTAGTGTCTAGTGTACGGATCCAAATGCAGTAAATTTGTATTTCAATTTGTAAACCGACAATAGCAGTAATTATTAAACTTCAATAAGTTTAAAGAAATGTCTACAGAATACGAAAGTACTCGGAGTGTATTTGAGAACAACTATAGGGGAGGGTGGGGATGATTGATACACCTAACTTTCATGGTCAATAAAATAGTGACAATACGTTTTACACTATTTTCCGACTATTTGTAGGGGCTTTTAGGAGATAAAAATTATATATATATAGATGAAATTTTGTTTAAATTTAATAATTTTTTCTGTAATTGTAACAAACAAAACTTTTAAAGTGTATCATTCCTCCCGAAAGCGAAGGGATGTTTGATACAGGAGTAAAAGGTGGATTGATACACATCAAAATATACAAATTAGTTACCTTTATTTATTGGAACACACAAAATAAAATGTTCGGTCGTTTGAAAAAAAAATCGTCAAGTATTTATGTTATGTTAAAATAAAAATCTATTCCATTTCCAGTAGGTATTAATAAATGAACTAAACAAAGGTTATTAAAACATTTCTAATTAATATTAGAAAATGCAGAAAAATCAATTGCAAAAGAGAATTTTCGATTTATTCGAGCTGTACCACCACATTTCATCTTCAGCCGGTACCAATCCAATATCGGCAACGTCAGGAAAAACAAAATGGTGCCCCGGTGGTATTCTCCTTAAAAAGCTTATGCAATATTCAGAAGGGTTTTCAACACTAACAACTTGGCCAACATAGTGTTTCAATGTTTTTTTGGTAGTGAACTTTATCAAAACAAAGTCATTATTTGAAATAATTCCATTTACCCAATCTTCTTCTCTTCTTTCATTATTAATTTGATCTTCTATATCAGTAACCTCTGATGACTTTGACGATCGCTTTGATATATCCGAATGAGAATCATCATTAGTTTCAAAACAAATATTTCTTTTAACTTTCTTTACCTTTACTTCCTGCCTTTTTACCGTATCTTGCTTAATTTCCTCAAGATTTGGGGTATCAGTTAGAATTTTAGTTTTCACTGGTTTTCTTCCGGATGGTTTTTTCCTAACCGAAGCATTAGGGAATGGACGTACTTCCTCGGGAGATTTTAACATCTTGCATTCTTGGTTAATGTTGGCATGATTTGATGAATGTGAAGCAGGTCCAGCAACATTTATTAGATTGTCAAATGAAGAACAGTCTTCAGCATTTTTAGGCGGAACATCTTGTTGAAATCGACATACATTATTTTCATAAAGTGGATTCTCACGATCTGTTACATAGGAACTTAGAAAGTCATCATCAGAAAAGATGCTAGGGTTGAAAGGATAAATCCCTGTGGCACTAAAACCTTTTGATATATTTACTGGAGTAAAAGCACGATAAAATGCTTTGGATACTAGAGGAACGATATTCTGTAGGGACATTGTTGTACCTGGATTAGAAACCATAAAGTTATCTGCTTCTTGGTTGTAATAACATTTAAAGGGTCCATAAACCGTAACATCTAATGGCTGAAGCCGATGACTGGTATGTGGTGGAAGGGTTAGTATGACAATACCGTACTGTTTGCAATATTCGAGACACAAGTAGGATACGTGACTTCGGTGGTTGTCTAATATTAGCAAAACTTTATTTTCCTGAGAGGATTTTGAGAATTTAGCAAAATGTTCGAGGTATTTCAAGAAAGTTTCTTCTGTTTGCCAGCCTGATGATTGAGCTACACTAACGGATCCTGGTGGCGCTCCAAACGTCATGTAATTCTGTACTTTTTGTCGGGGAAAAATGAAGAATGGAGGGATAAAATTGCCGGAGGCGTTTACTGCGCAGCATACAGTCACGGTGGTACCTCGTTCTGCAGAAGTTATTTTTCCTACATGTTTTTGACCTTTTTTAGTTATTATTTTTCCAGGTTTATGCGATGTTTGGACGCCAATCTCATCACAGTTGTAAATCGAGTCGGGAGTAAATTTTTCACGTTCTAAGACTGTTCGCAACAAATTATAGAATTCACCGACTGTGTGTGTGTTGGTTGAAAGCTGTAGATCTGGCTAAACTAGTTGGTTCTGGGACTCTAATGCTTAAATTACTGTGACGTGACATAAACCCTCTTAGCCAATCTTTTGAAGCAGCGCCTTTGTCTTTCCAAAACTGCGGCGTTTTTCCAATGTGATTTTCGGTCGCAAATAGGTATGCAAGTTCTCTCGTCTCCCTTGTACTAATCCGTAATTCATATTAGCAGCAGACAAGAGATAATTAACTAGAAGGATTTCCTATTTATTTGAAAATAATTGATTTGAAGCAAAATTTGGCTGATATATAGTTTCGTCGCCTTCATTTCTGTATTTTTGTGCATATCTCTTCAGTGTCATTTTGTCTACGTTGTATTTTTTTGCCGTTGTTCGTAGCGGTTGGTTTTCTAAAGCATATTCCATGACAGCCCGTTTTAGTCTCTCAGGAGATGTTGGCGTACGGTCTGTTTTCTTAATATATTTAAAAGGCATTTTAACTAAAACCAAAAAGAAATAATTTAGATTTAGCATGAAAACATTAATGTTGCGAATTTTTATCTGACGACAAAAATAGACATCTCTATAAAGGAGGAATGATACACCGAGCAGGATTGATACTGTATCAAACCTCCCGTGTTATACCTGTATCAATGCTCCTTTGAGACAACTTTTTGTTTCAAGTATTTTTCAGAGTGAAAACATAACCTAAAATTATTCAACATGCAGGATTCATAACCTTATTCAGCCTAATTAAACCCATCTAATAACTATTAAATATACTGAAACATTTATCATGTGAGAGACACTGACTTACCAAGAAATATTACAATATTTTGGAACAAAAAACATAAAAATAACTCAGCGATGCAAAATACGTGCGTGGCTGCGTAAGTTGACAGCAACACTAGCAAATGCCGTTAGGGATATATTACGGCTGACTACAGCGCCTACTTGTTTTCCATGGCGCGAATTTTGTAAGTGTATCAATCCTCCCAGTGTATCAACCATCCCCACCCTCCCCTATACAGGGTTATTTTTTATATCTTGACAACTTTTTTATTTGACTAGATAGACCTATGATTCCTGAAGCAAAGTTTTAGGAATTAGTCCAAATAAGAAAAATGTGTGGAAAAAATAAACGCGTTGTTGCCAGATTGGGCGCTATGTCAGAATCATATTTTCGTAAATGGCAATACTGTATTTTTTTAACAATTTGTTATACATCTTGAGATTCAAGACAAAACAAAAAGAGTACAAGTTTTTGATTAGAGTGGCGGCTCATCAAGATAGGCTCTAACTTCTAAACTAAAATGGGGCGGCGCACCATCTTGCTGAAAATACATTATTCTTCTGTCGTTTAGAGGAAGCTTATCAATAAAGTTTTCCAATTGATTTCGTAACAATGTCAAGTACCTTACACCCGTTAAATTCCCTTGTTAAATATGCCACACTAAACATTAACTTTAGGATTGATCTGTCCCCGCCTATCATCAACCCAACAAGCATTATTATCAGAGCAATATCTGGAATTTTGCCGGTTTATCAAACCGTTTAAATAAAAGGAAGCCTCATCGCTAAATAAGATATAATTTTGAAAGTCATCGTCATGAAGTTGCTGTAAACTCGTAATTATGTAGGGATGGAATTTATTTGAATTTAAGGTATTCCAAACTGTAGTCTGAGAGCAGCCCACTGCTTGCGCAATCTTATTTGTAGACCGGTTTGGGTTTTCAACAGTTTCCAAAAGAATATTTTCTTGTACCGCAGTATTTTTACTTCTTTGTCGAATCCTTGGACACACTTCCTGTAGCGTTCAACTTAACCAAATTTTGTTTTAAAAATTCTGGACTAGGACGAGGTTTGTTGGGATGTCTAACATGGAATTCAGTGCATTCTTTTCGAAAGCTTAAACCACCAAGATGCAAAAAAGTTAATTCAATTTTCTCTTGAGGTGTAATACGATCCATCTTCAAGATTACACAGAACTTATTGTCATGTTATGACAGCAGGGAAAAACATAGCCTCCTTGTTATTCCTTTAATGTTGTAAAATGTATTACACTTTAGGCACTATTATCTCGTAAACCGCCACTCTAATCAAAGACTTGCATCCTCTTTGTTTTGTCTATAATCTCAAGATGTATTAGAAATTGTTAAGAAAATGCGGTGTTGCCATTTAGGAAAATATGATCTGTCAAGTAATATAACCTACAAAAGCCATTTCGGGATTCACAAAAATAATAATGTTCATGTAACACCTTTTGACATTTGTTATATTTACCTTTTAACGTTTGTTATACTTATTATACGAGCAATATAAATTTGTCAACAATGCTTGCCTACTAAACAGAATAGCCAAATATTAAATAGAATTTAAACATTATTCCAGAAAGAGAGAGACGAAATTCTGAACAGACCCAAGTGATTGATAGCAAGGCGAAATAACACCGTACTATATTCGGTCTTTGCTGTCAATTGTCAAAATTTTGACATCTTTGACATTGTTTGTTTTCTAGACAATTTTATTTACTTTAATGTGTTGTGATTACTACATTTACCATTCTGTTGCCTTAATTGTGGATTTATCTCTGAAGAATCTATGTACAATTTAATTTGGTACAGATTACATATTTCAGACAAATAATTAAATTTAATTTTACCGCCTAAAATTTATTTCACCAGCTACAGGTTGTAATTCGAACTGGGTGTGTTCAGAATTTCGTCTCTCTCTTTTGGGAATAAAATATAGGTATGGAAAATAAATACCTGTTTATAGATTTTTACTAGCTTTCACGCAATAGTATTTTACTATACTCTATTTTTAAAGTAGCGAGACGAATTTCTGAACAGACCCCTTTGACAGTGAAATCTCATTGGTTGAAAGCAAGGCCAAATGACACCGTATCAATCTTGCTCAGATTCTATCAACTGACATTGTTTATGGTTAAGCCTTGTTGTTGTTTCTATTATTTCTGCGTTATTTCATTATATACTTTACCAGTTCTTTTCTGAGCTTGACAGTAATAGTTATCAGATACACTCGATATACTGTTTTCAAGATTTTCGTTCATGTAATTTGGGACAGGGGTATGTTCAGAAATTCGTCTCGCTACTTTAAAAATAGACTATAGTGGCAGCTACAGAGATCAAAAAAGGTTGACAAAAAAAAGTCATGATGTATTTGCCGCATATATCATATTCTGAATTGTATTAAGGATATCATTATCGCTGTGCGATATAAGGCCGTCACATAACTTCGATTTACATTGATAATTTTGATTCTTGTAGCCTCAAAATATTGATCTTTATGTGGCGCCATCTAGTAGTACCCAAAATAAATACTTTCTGAATTTTTATTGAAATAAACTTTAAAATACAACTTTAAACATTAATTTTACAATGGGTAATTAATATTAATATTAATAGGTAATTAAAAAAGTGTTGCTGATAATAAAGTTGTTGGGTAGTGTCAAGAATTATAATTTTATTTACGTTTCTAATTTTTTATAACAATTCAAAGGAAAACACTCATTAATGTTCAATTACGTTGTAAAGTGTTTGTTTAATCGCCGCTTTCAACTGTATTGTAAAGTTTTGAAGCTTCCCAATATTTGCATTATAAAATATTCAGCCATTCTGGCATCGGTAGTATAATTTGCATCTCCTGTAAGCTCAACATGTGGTCTACAAAATCGCAACTAAATGATCTTGTTAAGACAAAATAACTTTGTTGTACAGTATTCTCAAATAATACAATAAACTGATATACATGAATGTACACTTATTAAGAGAAATATAATATATTTCCAAATGACACTGGTTAAAATGGTAATATTCACTAAATTCTTTTTTCTGTGTATTTCGGTACATATTTGATGTACTTTTTTCCATTTTGGCACTATTACAATTTGCTAATTTAGTTACTTACAGTGATGCACTCTTTAGTGCTGCCCATACCTAATCCATTAGTATTTCTACGCACACATTTTAAGACAGACCAAAATTTGCTTTATAACAGTAATCAGTTTCTTGTTGGCACTTCTCAATCTAACGATGATTACAAGGAGCATTATTGGTAATAATTAGAGCATTTTAAAATTACTATAACATCTTTATTTATCCAACAGGTGCAAGTCTTTTTACAGAACAAAAATTGACAATGTTTAAATATTCATAATAAACCCATTTATATTCGTTTTAAAATTGTACTAAATCAGCCCTCAAATACCTTAGAGTTCACTTATTCAGACTTATTGTTAATATTGGTGACCAAAATATATTATAGTAAATATGTAGCACACATTAAATGAAACGACTGAATATGTGTAGTATTAGAATAATTTATGTAGAAAACAATATGGAATAGACAAAATAAATGTCAGTAACAGTAGATTTGATATAATCCAATCATATTGCATATTTTTATCACTTGATTTTAAAAATGCTCAGCGATTACCAAGCAGTTTATTGTGCTTTGGATAGGTGGCGCCACAAAAGGACCAATATTTTAAGGTTACCAGAATCAGAAAAATCTCGTTATGTCGTGGCCTTATATTGCACAGCCATAGCAGATACAATTGATCCTGATTGTATTTCGTCTGTCCGACATCTATTATTTTACGTATGAACTACTGTCGAGAATTTTTGTTGAATTTGCTTGTTTTAATAACTTAAGAAATACATTCAATAATTGAAAATAACTTTATTAAAAATAATTTAACACAAAGATCGATATTGCATATAAAGTTCTCGATCAAGTTATTGACCAAGAAATTGTCGGCAAGTTCTTGATCAAGTTATTGTTGACCTTGGCTGTTTTACACGTATCATTTCTTGACCAAGTTTTTAGGTGAATTAGCAGTACCAATAGTGCAAAAGTACGAAATAAAAAAATTAATAAAGTTAGCGAAGATTTATTGAATGTAAAAATAACTGCACAAGAGATACAAAAAAAAAAAAATAATTTACGCGTACAATTCTTTCAAGAAGTATCAAATTGACATGTCATTTTTAACGATATTCTAAAATGGAATTTGTGTTTACATTTTACACAGTTGGCTAAAAACTTTATAACATGAATATTACTAGAAATCACTAAAAACTTGATCAAGTTGAGAAGAAAAATAGAACATGTTCTAAGCCACCAAGTTCTTGGCCAAGAAATTGATCAAGTCGACTTGACATGTGTAATACACGACTTGTCAATTTTAACTTGATCAAGTTCTTAGTCAATAACTTGGTCAAGAAATTGATAACAGCCTTTACATTACATATTTAGAAATATTATAACATATGTTTAAAATGGGATCCTTTATTTTGTAGACACACATTTTGAATCATTTCTTCTGTTACACTGTAATTTGTAATAGCATCTTGTAGTTCCGGTAACGTATGTATTGGAATCTTTAAGACTGTGTGCTTTAAATACCCAAAAAGGAAAAATCTAGCGGAGTCAAATGTGGTGATCTAGGAGACCATCTATTTCTGCTAATCAGTCGGTTGTATATATTCTGAAATATTAATTAGTTTAAGTTTATTGTTCTGAAATTGTTCCGGTCGATGGGTCGTTAGTTCGTACTTTGTCCGTGTCGGTTGCCTAAACTATTACAGATAAACAGTTTTTTTGCGAATATCTCACAAATTATAAATTTAACACAGATTTAGAGGGATAGAACATGAATATATTTAGAACTTATTTTTGACAAATGGCAGTAATAAATATCTCGGAAATTATGGATTATTTAAAAACAGTAAGAATTTGGACCGCACATGTGTATAAGAAAGTCGTAAGTTACACCCTACCTATTTTTTTATCAGTGATTCTTTTTCTATAGTTAAAGTCACTGTGATTGGTTGATTTACATTTAGTGCACTCACATTATTGGTTTACAAGCGCGGAGATCATTAATCGATATAAAAGTATTTGCTTTTATTCTTTTTATGGATACGTGTGTTATATACATATTCTGTAAATTGTTACTTGTTTTTTTTTATCAAATTGATCGTGGCTCGTATACATTGTATGTTCAGAAATATAAAGAAAAACTCACAGCATCATTGGTTTTACTAATGTACTCTTTACCTTAAATACTTGACCATAAATCTTGTACCTCACTATCAATTATTTCTATTAAGTATGAGTAAGTGACATAAGTTATTGTATATTTAATTTGGTTTAGTAATTACTGATCATTTTATGTTTTTTTACACATGTCCTACTACAATGTGATCAATATCAAGTGAAGGTTGCGTGTCTTAAATTTTTTAAGTTGGCAACACTATCTAGTTGGTAGTATTGTTAAATACTTGTAGATAGCTGTAGTAAACTGCACAATTGTTTACGACAAATGTTTCGTGTTATATTTATATTAGTAAAGAAAAAGAACAAATAAGAATTTGAATTTTAATAGCAAGAAAATCATTTAGATCAATGTTAGAAAACGCACACTTCACTTGGGATTGATCCCATTGTACTGTTCTCACAATATATCTTGGCGAACGCTGGAAATGACTTCGCGCAGATAGAGGAAGGGTAGATTGTTCCCGTATCAGTGAAGTACCTGAAAGTTTTTATTTAAATTTATATTTAAAAATCTATCTTACGTTTTGAATGCGACACTGGGACACTGGTGACTGTTATGCAGTAACTGAGTCAGGCAGTTGGGTGGTACGTTACCTAAATATGTTTACTGCGCATCCCCACCGCTCGCCAACTTATACTGTGGGGACTGTACTTGGATTGGGCTAATAACATTAACTATGGATACCCTAATATCAACTGAAGAATTCATTTATTTCTAAATAGAAATAAAGCTGCACTATATTGTATTTTGTTTAACATTATCAGACAATAACAGACCCGGTGTTTTGCTCAGTGCTTTTACGCTACTATTATTCTTAGCCGTTGACGAAGAAGTACAGTGGGATTTCGAACACACGACATGATACCAAATCTAGCGTTTTAGCGATTGTCAGAAACGCAGTAATTTGAAGAATTGAAAATTTGAATGCTTGTTTCCATATTAATATCACGCTAATAAATGTCCACCATTAAAAAATGTTACTTTTGTAAAAATGTAAAAACATATTGCTGTGACCCTTGCAAATTAATAATTAAATGAAATTATTAAAACTCTATATTCCTAAAAATACGAAGGTTCACGCATATATCTCAAGAAATTAGTCTTATGCTAATCTGAGACCTTACTACTTCTGCGAAAATGTGGGTTAGGCAATGTCGCACTACACTAGCTCAGTTAATGGTATCTCTAATTATCTTTTATCTCCTCAGGGGCATAAATATTCTTTCTCCAAAGGATTGTACTCTTAAGTTTTAACAGTTCAGATACATTAAATAAAAATACAGAAACATCTTACAATATAATTTATTAAACATACTAAGAGAAATAATAATAATAAAAAAATATTCACAAACGAAACGAACTATTCTAAATAATTTACTTACCTGCCACAGTAAAGGACATTAGCATCTAATAATGTATATAAACTATAGTATAAATTAAAATCATGTATAACACGCTGCTACGTGCTCAGTTTAAATTTTTTTAGTGCAAACAAAACGAAAGAAAATTTCTCATAATTAATCTATAATGTGTAACGACTTATATTAGTTATGATTATAAAACAAAATATTATTACTATTGTGCACACACTAGAAAATAGACTGACTTTGCTTTGATTGTAATCCCATCCAAATGCCTTTTCTCGCTTCTGGACAACATTCCCAAAGGAAATTCACGTTAAAGAGTCAGTCAATGTCCCAACCTATGAATTTATCCTTTAAACTGCACCCTTAACTAACGTCATAACGTGTCCAATCTCTAATATTCACAAGAACGAATGAAAATCGTTCACAATTTAATAAAAAGAACTTAATTACAAGAGTTTAGATATGCATTAAAATGCTGACTTTGTGCTGATATTAATTTCACTCAAATGCGTTTTCTCGCTTCTGAATGATATTTTCATCACAAATTCATGTCAGAGAATCAATTAGGGCTCCATTTTACAAGTTCATTAATTGCATAACTTGTTTAATACATCCCTAATCCATAGAATCCCAACATGTCAAATTTCAATGCACAAACACAGAAATTCAAAAAAGAAAACAATCAAACTAACAATAAAATATAAATTTACCAACCTTATTAACTTTCCAATATAAGTCACCACACAAACACAATAAAACACTTTATATACAAAGAGAAAACTATACAAACTACCTTAGGTCTTCAAAAACATTAAATTCTTCCATATTCATTTTTAATTGACTTATTTTACATCAATTCTACAATAAATAACGAATGAGATATAATAAATATTATATAGAAAAGAAAAACACAAAATGTCTGTATTATAATTTCCAGAATCTTTGGCCATCATGTTTTAAAATAAAATATTCCGGTTCTTGACAAACATCCTAATATCTCCAAACTATAATTTAAATATATTTATTTAATTTGAAAAATTATTCTAAGTTCGAATAAAAAATTTCAATTAGAAATTATTACAAGTTCAAAATAAAAATTATTTCTTAAAAATTTTTCAAGTTCAAATTTAAAATTATTAATACAGACACCGAATGCTTTGTATTTAGAGCGGTTTTCACCGGCATCAAAATCTCTTGAAAATTATCGTACGCCGTAATTTATAAAGAATATCTTTAACAAAAAAATCAGTCATGCCTATTCAAAAGATTCTTCCCATTCTTTAAGATGTACACTACTGGCATCGCCCCTAGCGGCGTGTATATATATTAGTGCTTGAAAAATGTAAACAAACAAATGCATCATTAATATCGATGTGATTATGTCAATTTAGTATAGAAAAACCAGTATATAAGTATGAGAAAACGTGAATTATTGCAATATCTTGATTCAAGACGATTAATAAAACCAATTCACCTGTTATACAGGGATTATTCCAATAGTAATTTTATAAATAAAAATTATAATGACACTGTTACATTGTCTTACTTAAACTAATATAAATTTATTACATCATAACCTACTATTTTTACAATAAATATTTATATACAAGGTGTATTTTTTAAATTTAAACTCCAACTATTATAAAAGAAATAAAATTAAATTAATTAAATCTAATTGTGTCTTGTGAATACTTAATTTTAACTCAAGATCACAGCAGTATGTATGTTATATTTATTATTAATTTCAACTAATATGGTAATGTGTGTTACAAAATTTTGAACATGTCATATTATGTCTCTTTTGCTCACCACTAAATTAGAGGTAATCTAATTGTTTACAATAAATACAAGAAAAACGGGAAATCCCAAATAAGTTCCTACCTAGAGCCATCTACAGTCTTAGTTGTTGTTAACCCTTTATTTATCTCAAATACAAAGTTGGTACATTTCATCATTCTCCACGAATTAGTTCGAAAATCACGTGTCCCACAACCGTTAAAAGGCTGTAGATTTGGTATCATGTCGGAATCCCACTAGTGAGTTGCCTTATAGCCGTAAATACTTTGAGTTATCTCAGAGCGACGCTGTTTGAAGTGTAACAAAGCTAAGTAACTACATATTTTGTATTTTTAAACTATGACTGTTGTAAGAATATTGTACTTACGTATTTACTTTTATTTCTACGCTTAAGTGCCTTCTTTGATTTATTTATATAATTTCTAACACAAGGATATAAATCTATTTAATATTATTAGCATAGTTTAACCTTACAATATAATTGATGTGATTTATTTAAGAATTTCTTTATTATTTACATTATAAAATATAAGTAACACATCTATAAGTGCATTGCAAATATCGTCTCCATAATCAACGAAATCCGAATCATAATATATCATTTCGGTAGTACCTATATTTATTTTAATAGGTATATTTACATGATGTAATGCAATTTATTACGTTGTTAGTTTTTAATTTTACAACGAAATTGGCGATCTTGCTACAAATATCTATACATATATCTAATGTTTCAAGTGATGCAGTTATATTTAAAATCAATTTTTTTTTTTTTTTAATATTTGTTCGGGTGTCGTCTTTTGTAGTCGTTTTATAAGTGTAGATCTCGATTTCAGGGTTCGAACTGCGTAAAGTTTTATCTTAATTTTTTATTATAAAGCTTTATTTTATAACGTTTCATCCGCTATTGTAAGGGACATCTTCAGAGCTGCTTGTAAATATCGACATCTACACCTGACTTGACGCGGTTTCAACCGGAAACAGAGATCTAGAATACTTCTTCTACATGGTAGCATTTTGACTGATTGAGTGATTGCTAAACCAACGGTATATAATAAAGTATATATCGATTTTTATTTATGATTTCCTTTTTGTGTACATATTTTTATTCATTTAGATATGTTCTAATTAGGGACATAAGTATGTATGTAGTTATAAAAATCATGTTTTTTGTAAAACTTTACAATAAAAATAGTATCGAATTTGTTTTGTACTTTAATCCAATCAACTGATTCGACATATTCCCCAAATTAATTTATATAAGATTGATAAATAACAAGATACCTATTTTCGTTTTACTAAATTATTTCAAACTAATATAACATGAAATAGATATACCGATAGGTCCAGCTCGCAACGGGCCATAGTCAGCAATGAGTGGCAACACCGAAACCCCCACCGAAACCCCTCTACCCGCAGCAGCAGCACATTGCAGTTAAGAATTTAGTAAGACTTAAGCCGCGCAAGGATATAGTCGTTTGCATATTCGTTCTGTATACGTAATTTGCCCATTTGTTTCAGACATAATAAGGTCCAATTTATTATTATTATTGTATTCTTAGCTGCTACGGAAAAGTAATTTTAAGTACTAAAAAAACAATAACGTTTTCTAAAAGATAAAAGTAAAAAAATCAATAATTCTGCAAAATAAATTCAAATTTTAAGACAGTCACTCAAAATAGGAGCACGCGGAGTGGTATCGTACACACGTTGCCACATAGCATTACGTCCATACGTATATTGTTGCCTATGTATGGCCCGTTCCGAGCTGGACCTATCGGTATACTCAGCCCATTTTACTAAGGTGGCCAGATTTCGAAATTCGGGACGTTATACAAATTAATACAAATAAATTATTTTATTATTATTGTTATTGTGGTGGAGTTTAAATAAAGAATAAATTAAAACGCATTAATTATTTTGATGATGTAACCTAATATTTCTCGGAAGCATAAATATTTCTTAGAATATCTTTTTCTTTTTAATTACACCTTATCCAAAAAACACTACGTTTAACACTTTTTTCTGTTTTTCCTGCAGATTTCTACTGAAGATGATAACTTAGTTACCGAAATACGTATATAGATTTTTTTATATCTTTTACTTTCTTATACGTAATATCTTATGGATATTAATTCGCCATTTCTCTGGAAAGGAGGGTGTGAAGAGAACCAATTAAGAAGTTTATTCACATCTTTTTCTTCACGGATGATGCGCGAACTTCTCATGTTTACGTACTGCTCAGTTATTGTCATGGATATTCTGCAAAAATTTTCAACTGCATCGCAAATATTGTGCATATATATAGCATTCCCAATGTCCACATCGTGAGAACGCTATCTGTTAATCCACGGCCACGAGTAAAACAACCATTGCTTTTCACAGACCTCATTAGTAGTCATTAGCGTCTGTTCGATGGTCATCTCAGACCTCTTCGCTATATTCGTTTACTTCTAAGAAAAAAATCACATGATGTAATCTAAAAGTTGTGTAAATACCGCACATTTTGTTGTGCCGAAATGAGTAAAAAAGGGTAGTACATATTAAGAGGGGCGTTTACCTATCGAAAATTAAGGCATCGCCGTTTCTCGTTTTTTGAGTTTATTTTGTAATTTTAGAATCTCAAATTTGGGTTAGTGGTGCAAAAGGCATCAATTTATAATGTCAAGGTCCGTTTTTGTACTAATTTATTTTCTTAAGAAAGTTATGTGTTTTAGAAATAACCACAAAAATGCATGAATTTGATTAGTGTCTACTGACTAAGGTTGGTACACAAAAGAAAAAAAACGACCTCTACGCGCCAGCTGCACATTTGATGTACGATATAAAGAAGAAATCAAATTTATGTACTTATTTTTAAAGATAAAAAACATTAAACAGTAAACCTTGTCACACACATTTCACGCAAGGTTTTACGCGTCCTCTATCCCCACTTTACGGTATCTCTACCGGTCTCAGCAAAGACGAAAATCTATCGGAATCGGTCGGCTATTGCAGACTTAAATGCGAGTGACAGTTTAATTGCAAACTGTCACTCGCCTTTAAATGTCATATATACCTATAACATTCGAGTGTATAATAATATAACAGTTATGGGCAAGCGAAAATTGGCTTATTATAAAACACCAACAACATCAACAGTCCCGTAAGTACTCATTCTTTATACATATGTTTCCCATCTATAGTATTCCTTAATCTATGAATAAAACCAAAGCGCTGTGAAGGAAACCGAATATCGTGTAGCTTCACTTACTCACACGCCCTTGCGTCTACCCGTCCCGCGAGTAATTTAAGTTGCATAAGTTTCTATTTGTTGGGAAACGCCCGTCTTAAGTAATGGGTATTTACTAAAATTTAGAGAAAAAATTAGCGATATTGGGAATTGTAAAAATTTGCTGAAGTTGACTCGGCTGTAACTCGAGAACTGTTCATCTGATTGGAAAATGTTTATTACAGAAGTTGCAGGAAATGTAATACTCTATAATTTTTGCAAAAGATATTTTTAACCTAGGTGGTAGGTACTAGAGAGAACTGGTTTTTGGTACCATTTTTCCAACATGGCAGCGGTCGCTCAAGGTCGCAAAATCAGAATATTAATTAAGACACCGAACTGTAAAAATCTACCAAAGAAGAACTCTCCACGACCTTTTGTAATAAAAGTCCATTTTTATGTCCTCATTGCCTGGACTATTTCAGAATATATCAATTCTAGGTAATTGAGAATAATAAATTTAATTTCAGAAATTATCAACTGTAATTCAGAGAAGGATTATTTTTTTGTCCATATACACACAAGTTAAAACACAAACATAATTATAATTGTATCATGCATGGTTATGAGGTATGTCTTGCCATTGCTGCAAAATTGTAGTTAACCAATTATTAGCCAATTCTGCTGTAAAAGAATCCCGGCGCCGCTCCATAGAAATGATTCCATTCCAACTGCAGAAATCGGTCCTATAAGATGCACGTTCGGAACTCTCGTTGAGATTGGAGGCTTTTAGGCCCAAATTCATAGTCACGATTTAAGGCTTCCTCACGCTCACCTCTTACTCATCGATCATCACCTCAGTTTCTCACTTTTTCGAATTCATAAACAGATAGCACCTCGTCTACACCTCAAAGGCAACTCATAATTGAGTCAGAGATAAGCAAATATTAAGGTACAGTAACCGCTTCCTTATTAAATACTTAAGACGGTTTTTGAGGTTAGTTAGTTACTTTTTCTGTATTTTCAAATTGTGTTTTGAGAATTGGATGAATTTTGGAAATTTGTAGATTATGTAGAAGATGAAGTATATGTACCTGTACCAAGGTAATGAGCAGTTTGCAATAGTATTTACGATTTATTAAATATAAGTAAATTGTTGCAGGAATATAATAAGAGATACTTATTGTAAATCCCCTTGAGAAATACAGCAATACTGAATTATTACAGCGGTATCGCTTTTCACTTTTTATATAGTTAATAAAATACAAATTTGTAATTATCGTTTCAATCTAATTATTATTTACTATGTTTATTAGGATATGTTCTACTATAGCATTGAATTCTTTTGTTAGAGAACACCAAGCATTTTATTCTGGGTCATACTAATACAATCAGTTTTTTTGCATTCTAAGATCTCCTTACATTTATTTACTAGAGTTTTTAAATACATTTTCTCGTCGCCCGTAAAAAAACTTCTTTTGCTTTCCATATCTAATATTTACGAACACAACGCCAAGAGGTTAAAAACAGAAATGAAAATACGGAAATGCCATAACTTTCGTATTTCTTTCTTATTCCTGGTTGGTCTACGGCCCGACACGTCATTAGATCGATGACGTAGCAACTCGCCGCTTTCTTATTCTTTCCTCAACTTAGCAAGACGCTTATTCACGTTTATGAATTGCAAAACAGAGATAAGAATAAGCTTTCCTTCAATGAGTAAAAGATGAGGGCTAGATGAGATGAGGATTAGTAATTCTTAAGTAATAACTATGAATTTGGCTCTAAGAGGCCTAGGCTGGTTAAAATCCGCCACGCCAAATTATCTTTTTTAAGATATTTTATGTTGAAACACAATTTAAAAAAGGAGGGAAATGTTTTGTTTTAATTTTGCAATTGCTTAAAATCGCTTATTAAAATATGAGGCCCTGCCAGTAACTTGTCCAGTCCGCCACTGCTTTCAGAATAACCTCAACAATTTTTGGCTGTCATTTGATCATAGAATTGAGATAAATAAATCTGTTAAAATATTAGTTTGCATTTTTGAAGTTTTATATGTTAATCGAATAGTATGTAATTTTAGTTAAAATGGGATTAATCTTCGGTAAGAAAAAGCAAGTATCTCGAATCACTGAGCAGGATAAAGCAGTATTGGTATATTATTTTACTTTTAAATTTAGGGTTATTTTGATTGTAATATTTTTCCCATACAGCAATTAAAGCAACAAAGGGACAAATTAAAGCAATATCAGAAACGTATCGAGAAGTCTCTAGAAAAGGATAGAGACCTTGCAAAAACATTGTTAAATAATGGACAGAGAGAGTATGTATTATATACATTATAGTGTATTTAAAAATACATTCTGTTACGGTATGTTGTTGTAGGAGAGCAAAGTTACTATTAAGGAAAAAACGTTATCAGGAGCAACTTCTCCAAAGGACTGATGGGCAGCTCGAGAATTTAGAGAAACTAACACATGATATAGAATTCGCACAAATTGAAATACAAGTTGTTGATGGTTTAAAGAAAGGCAATGATGCATTGAAAAAACTTAATGATGCTTTAAATATAGCAGATATTGAACAAATTCTTGATGAAACAAGAGAAGGTATTGAGAAACAACAGGAAATTGATGCATTAATAAGTGGAGTATTAACTCCTGATGATGAAGACGCAGTGTTATCAGAACTTGACAGTTTAATAGCTGAATCATTACCGGAAGTTCCTAGCAATACAGCAGACATAAAAGAACCCCAATTGCCAGATGTACCATCAGAGCCTGTTGAAGGTATGTATAATACTTTGCACATCTTAAAATATTAATTTGTCTCTTGTTTTAGAAAAAGAGCGAACCAAAAAAGAAAAGCGTGTTGCTGTTGAAGCATAAAATACTTACATTGTCATATTTTTATTTATATAAATTATAACCTAAGGTATTATTTTATTAATAAATATTTCTTTTTATTTCATTGTTTACTTTATAAAAACAATGATTTTTATTTTACAAACTTCATGTAATTGGTTATGAAACTGAATTTACATTTAAGACTGAAACTATGACATTATCAATACATGTTTTGAACAAAATGTAAGGACCTGTAGAAAAACATATATTTCCTGAATAAGTTATTTATTTTGTAAAAAAAATTTAAATTCAATGAATATATTAACAATTAATAAAAATAGTTAGTATGGTCAATATATGAGATCATTAGTCATTCAAGCCTAATTCAGCTTCTTCTTCTGGTGTTAATTCATAAGACTGTGCAGCTTTACTATTGCTATTTCCTGGTGAAATTTCCAAATCTAAATCATCATCATATGCACCATTATAAATACCATCCCTAATCTTACGTGAATTGTACTTTTTATTATCCTGTTCATCAGGAGGCATTGTTAAATCACCATCATATTCGAGAACTTGATTCTGAGCAAGTCTCCATTCCAACACTTCAGTAGTAAAATCATCTCTATTACCCAATGTGGTAAAGCCAACTATTTTGTCTACCATTATACCATTGTGGATACAGACTAATGTAGGTATAACTTTAATCTTCAACTTCTCAGCTAGAAAAGGACATTTCTCAGCATTAAGGGACACAAATAAAGTTTCTATGTGTTTTGGAGCTAATTTCTTTAGATGCATGTCAACTATACGACATCTCTCATTTGTATTTGTATAAAAATGTATTATTACATTTTCAGACTTTTTCATTACTTCAAAGAATTCCTTTTCCTCTGGCAATTCTTCATATTTACCATGACCATTTCTTAACCATTCCTGTTTCTTTATATCCTTTTCTTTTAATTCTTTAATTCGCTGCTTTCTGATGTTATCTATATCATTGGCGTCTAAATTGTCTAATTTTTCAATTACAGTATCAACTTGCTTTTCTATTGCCTTCGTAACATGCAAAACTTGTTCTTGCATAGCCATGCTAAAATCAAAAAAAAATGAAATAAAAACTCACTGTACTTGCTTTTTATATTAATATTACTTCATTATGTACCTTTTTAATAATAATTAATACAGAACACTTCGGAAAAATAAATTTTATATGACAGATGTATTAACTGTGTTAATAATACCAAGTAATAATTTAAAGCACCATACACCACCCCACCCTGCAAAAATTTGACAATCCTCTAAAAAAAATATATGACACTCAGATCTACCAATCACATTATTCACAAATAAAATGATCTAGACAGAAATATGCTGATTATACTTTCAATGTTAATTACTATTTTTTAAAATATATTTCTCTAGAAAGCATATCATTGATTGACATATTAGATATTATATAAATATTTCTATTTTTATGAATGGCAATTTTACGTTGTCCTTTAAAATCTGTTTATAGAAAACTTCACGTGAATCGCTATTTCAGTATGAATTAATTGACCATGTGCAAATTATGTGAATTCAAATGTTTTGAGAGGTTTGAGACGATCAGAAATTCAATTTAACTGAAAATTCTTTCTGTAACGGATATACACAATGTCTATAAAACCAGGAGATTTTGTTATGCCAGGTGATGTGTTAAATATTGTAGAAAACATAAAGGGAATGACTTTAATTGGCCCTGGATTAAGACAGAGTGATGAACCAAATTCTTTAATTGTTACAAGGGCTGGAATACTTTGCAATAAAGCAGTAAACACTTACTGGGTTGAAACTATCCACAAGAGATATATTCCTAAAAAGGGAGATTTGGTTGTTGGAATTATAGTCAAAAAGTCCGGCGATACGATAAAAGTTGATATTGGTGGAGCTGAACATGCATCGTTGTCCTTGTTAGCTTTTGAAGGAGCTACGAAGAAACAAAAGCCCGATTTAGTTTTGGGGGATGTAATCTATGCAAAGTTACTAAGTGCCCATAAAGAAATGGAACCAGAATTAGTTTGTATAGACAAATATTTTAAGGCGGGTAATTTAGGACTTTTATCATCAGATGGTTTTATTATAACTGTCTCGCCTTCTCTAGTGTACAGATTGCTAAACATTGAACATCCTTTACTGAGGACTTTGGGTAAAAAGTTTCCATTTGAAATTGCTATTGGAATGAATGGAAAAATTTGGTTTAAAGCAAATGAAACTAAAAATGCATTAACTTTAATGAATTGCTTACTTATTGCAGAGAAGCAAAGTGATAAAGACTTATTTGATCTGTGTAAGCAATACTAACATTTTACTTGTTTTGTAGTTTAGGATATGAGATTAAGGATAATTTGCATTGTTTTCTTTGAGCGCATAAATAATTTTCAATTAGAGTATGTAACATGTTGTGACAAATTCATCCTTTAAGTCTATAATTTAATTTTATGTATACACATTTTAAGTAAATAAAAGAATTTAATTATTTAATGTGTTAAAGTTGTATTTAAACATATTTGGCTGTTCATATACAGAACAGACTATTTATCATTTTAAATATACTTGTGCATTGATTTATCAAAATATTATTTACACTTAATAAAATATCTCATTCCACAATATTTCTTAATATGCATCCACTTTGTATAACAGTAAAGTTGTATGTGATTGTATGGTAAGTTTGGATGGTAGCACAGCTAGCACTATGTAATATCAATACAATAGTTTGACTTTTAGTTTGCTCAACAGTTTCAGATGGGACTTAAATTAAATGCTTGGTGTTTGTGGTGGACACTTAACAAACTAATTAATTCAAAATTATAATTGGTATACATTATGCCCTATGTGTACCCAACCTAAGCAACCAATTATAAAACACTCCAATTTTATGTGCTCTATATTGGATATAAAAAATACACTGTCGTACTTATATTAAATTAGTTTTTTAGAACTTTGAATTAGACAAGTAAAAGCTGATAGATATTAGTAGCATAGAAACACTTTTAATACATGGTTTTAAATTAATTCAATAAAGGGCTTCACTGCATAATAAGTAAATGGCACTCATTAGGTAGATTTTTGAATGCGCAGCAATCTTGTCGCCAGTACGCAAACTTGAGAGTATGCTTATTGGACCCAGAAAAAAAGAGGAATTCTAGAAATCATAAAAAATAAGACGTGAGCACCACATGACTTTCTTATACAAAAGTTGTTTCAAATAACATTTTAAATATCTATCTTAATTATCTTTTGAAATTTTTTTGTATACAAAATCCAAATCCAGCTCTAAATACTTTTGTAATATATAGTATGCATAATTTGCGAAATACTTACAAAAAAACTATTATATATACCGTGCCTCCAAATACTTTCCTTGTTGAGACGACCATGCATTTGTTTAACGGTTTGTGACAAGTGCACCTCGGTACAAACGCATAATTTTCATAGTTTGTTTATGTCATGTACGTATGCATCTATAATTTGAATTGAATGACAACTGTCAGAATTTGAAGTTTTCAAAAACTTAGCATGTACACCAATTAATATTGATTACTTAAGGGTCCTCGATAGTGGATCTGCGAATAGTTGAAAAAAAAGCAGATTTTTGATGCAAGATATTTTTGTTGATTTTAAATTTGGAGAAAACTTTTCATCGTCAACTTATGAAGAATTTAGTAATCTACCCCGCTGAATAATCAAACTTAGAAAAAAATTATCTGATTAAAGAAAATTAATTACCTTAATGTCAAAATATTTAAAACAAGTTTTCTCAAAAATCCTTTGCAGCAGATTTGTTTGCTTTAGTTCACGTTAAAAATTGAACAAACAGCTACCTCCCTCTGCATTTACTTTTCGTTCAACTATTCTTTACTTTGTTTTAAATGAATATAAAATAAATTAAAATTAGGCAACCCACATTACAATGAAAATTATTTTGGTAAAAATATTTCCCGCGGTTACAAATGTATACATATTTGATCATAAATATTTTATTCGCTTAGATATTGAGTTATTATTTCAAATATTTATTATATATTCCCTGTGTAATAGGTACTCAGACATCCTTCGGTTATTAAAGTATGCAACCAATATTGCGATTGTCGTTTCAGTATCGAGGAGCCTTAATTACTATAATTAATTAAAAACTACCTACTTTAATGAGGTAAGATTTTGAAGACACGGTATATATTTCTGTAATTGATTTACTCCGCCGCCATAAGCATTTTAGCGATTTTTACGATCCACCCCTGTGTAAATTTAAATTAATTGTCAAATTTGACATTAGTATATAAAATAGAGTCGTTATGGCAACCGACACGGGCAAAGTACGATTCAATGCCACTACAAATTCCCATTGACTGGAACAATTTCAGAACAATAAAAGTAGTAGGGGTGTTTGGAGAGTTCTGGCGCCTCCTCCTCCCTCAACTTACTCCTCCTCACCCCCCTCGCCCAAGGTAATTTGAACTCGCGTCAACCCAAGCCAACTTAGTTTCAAACGCCACCACCGAAGATTCAGAGATGGCGCTGAGGTCGGCGTGCCTATTCAAAATTAAATTAATATACAGGTGTCTCAAAATTATAAAATAAATATATATACAGTATAGTACTTGGTGACGTAGCAATCAAATATGAATATATAGAGAGTTTCAAAAGTAAAGATTTAGAAAAGTAAGATGGCGAATCCAATGTGGCTGCCAACATCCAAGTAATTTGAAAATGGCGCCAACCCAAGGTCACGTGATGGCGCCCTCTGACGGCCAACAGCTAAACTAAAAATAGCGCCCCTGATGGGCAGCTGTCAAACTAAGCGGCGTCCAGCAAAATGCCCAACTATCAAGATGGTCGATAAAAAATATAAACTTTGTGATGCAATAGCTCGTAAAATTATTGTTTCTAGAAAATTCCAGATACATTTCATTCTAGATATATTTTGTATAGAAATTCTATTATTATTGAATTATATATATCCAGTGGAAAAAAGAAATTCTAGATAATTTTTTGGTTTAGAGCCCCAATAACTTGACCTTCCTCAACTTCTTGCTATTCTGCTTCAACATGTATTTGTTCATAATTTATGAACACTTTTTCTGCTATACGAGGTATGTCTCAGAAGTAATGAGAATGAATTGTTTACGCTAAATATGACAACGATTGCAGCCGACTGGAGTCGACTACATGTGAATGGAATGTCTAAGAAAGCAACCAGAACAGGAGCAGGCCACTAGTGTCTAGTGTTAGTGGCATGAGCGCCACGTATTTACCGTTAAGTTCCAATACCACGTTACATGTAAAATGCAGGAAAATATCGAGCAGCGATATGCAATTAAATTTTGCGTTAAAAAAGGGAACTGCTTCAGAGACACTACAAATGGTAACAACAACATATGGAGATGTTACGTTGTCGTCAGCACAAGTTTTCAGATGGTACAAGGCTTTCAAAGATTGCCGCGAAACCATCGAAGATGGCCATCGCTCCGGACTGCCGTCCACGTCAAAAACCGATGAAAGCGTGGCGAATGTGCGTTCTGCGTTAGCAGACGGTTGACACTCCGGTTGATGCCACATGAGGTCGGCATGAGTAAGGATACTGTTTATCGAATTGTGACAGAGGAACTGGGCATGCGGAAAATTTGTGCAAAGCTGGTATCCACGAACTTGTCTGATGAACAAAAGGAAAATCGCTTCTCCATTAGTCAACAATTGCGGGATCGCTTAACAATCCAACCCAACTTCATGCACAGAGTGATAACAGGTGATAAGTCATGGGTATTTGAATATGATCTAGAAACAAAGCGACAAAGCGCTGAGTGGCACACACCTGCATCACCGCGGTCGAAGAAAGCTCGCATGAGCAAATCCTGAATCAAGTGGATGCTTATCGTCTATTTTGATTCGAATTATCCACAAAGAATTCGTTGCGATAAAGAGTTTGATTCACCGTCTGGCCCGGTGAATCAAACTCTTTATCGCAACGTCCTTGAACGTTTTCGGCAAAGAGTTCGTGGGGGCATTATCGTGGATCCTGCATCACGATAATGCCCCCAGTCACAGCTCATTGTCGGTTGGAGCATTTTTGGCAGAGAAAAATATTCTAGTACTCCCACACCCGTCCTACATTCCAAACATGGCTCCATGTGATTTTTTTCTTGTTCCAACGCTTAAGCGGTAATTGAAATGTTCCCATTACGGAACAATAAACAACATCCAAACAGTCACGACGCAGGTTCTAAACAGCCTAACGAAATAAGACTTCCAGAATTGTTACCAGGCATGGAAAACTCACCAAAGACGCTGTGTGCATTCTCAAGGGACATACTTTGAAGGGAACAATATTAATTTGTAGATACATTCAACAAACCTCTTGAAAACTAATCATTCTCATTAATTCTGAGACGCACCTCGTACATACAATTTATATATAATCGTACCTTCTTACTTTGCAGATTTTAGTTAATCTGAAATTATAAATACTAAGCTTTTAATATTTGCGATATTTCTATCGTAATTTCCGCAAATTTAAATATGTACATCAGTGCGCATGATCGTTCTTCATATTACCCTGTTGCCTTATGCATTTTTATATTAACATCCTACTACTTAGTAGCCACTAAATGAGCGTTTATGAATAAGGTAAATTAATAGCGTCTTAGTATGATGTTAGTAGCTACTTACTAGTGGCATACTAACACCCTATTAGGGTGATGATGAACTAATTAATTAATACTTCAGGATATATAGTGTCCGCTAGTAAAATACTATTACATGAAAGCCAGTTACAAAAGACGTCAAAAGGTAATTATGATAAATGGTTAAAGCTGTATGAATGTTATTACTTTTGACAGCCGTGAACAAATTTGACGCCATTTTAAATTATTGGCACATGTCGGTTGCCAAAACAACTCAACCATAACACGGTAATAGAACTAACAAATTAATCCTATTGTTAAAATTCTACCTTAATTAATCTATTTGCCACTGACTTGCTTTAAATTTAAAACATATATATGGCGAACAGATAATTTATTAAATATAAAAACAAACAAATTTGCAAAACAAGGAATTATCTTTACTACCATTTTTATTCAAACAATTATAACTTATAGTTTATTGTTCGTCTAAACTGTTGTATGAGATGTGATCGTTTGATGAACCGGAATAAACGAATATTTCCGGACAAATTTCAGGACTTTTAAAATAGAATTGCAATTTTTTAAATCAAGGTTACTATTGAACAAGCAATGATAACCACAACTTTTTATTACGTTGCTGTATTATGTGATTATAAAATGATATTTTTCTACTCCCATACTTTAATTGTGTTATTAAATATGCTGAACCTGTACTTTAATTATGTCCATTAAGATACAGATTTTCATTAAGATATAAGTTTCTATCCAATAGGAATACAGATTTTTCATTAAGATACAAGTTTATATCCAATAGGAATGCGACATTCCAATATTCATCAATATTCAATATGGGCACTTCATATCTGACCAGTGGCGGCTCTTTAATGAGAGCAAGTGAGCAATTGCACCCCCTGGAGTTTTGAAACAAAACAAACCAAGCGGCGACTAACTGTGAAAGTATTTATTTATTACGTATTCATAGTTATTGAACAGGAACGTGGCGTGTACGGCACGCGAAACAACCTACATGCACCGATCGTCGTCACAGATATAATGACGACTAATAGCGCACGGATGTAAAGACCCCTTCCACCGAGAGAAACATACCCATGAGCAAAGCGCTTCTGTTGCTGCGTTAAGCCATTAAACATTACATTGAAGGTGGGGAGAACTGTATTTTGTTCTAGTTCCATATCGTATAATACATAGCATGTGAGCAAGATTCCCGTCTGCTCAACGCTGTTGTAAGATGAATTTCGTGTCTGAGATACAGAATAACACGTTTTCGCGGTTAACGTATGATGAAAAAATCGCAATAAAAATCTTAAACGGCCGATGTCTCAACTATGTTTAGAAAATAAACAATCTGTTAAAGGTAAAGACGTTATAAGAAAATACAAAATGAATATTTATCAGAAAAATGACTGGATTTGTGGGTGTGAAATTAAAAATACTTTGTTTTGTTTTCCGTGTCTTTTGTTTGGTGGTGAACCGTCTTGGTCAAAGAACGGAATAAAAGACTTAATTCATCTTAGTGCTAAAATTACGAAACATGAAAATTCCGAAGGGCATATGAAAAATATATTTAGTCTAAGAATGTTAGGAAAAAATAACATTCAGAATGTTTTAGATCATCATATAGAAAAGCAGTTCAACAACACAATGAACAGGTAACAAAAAATAGGCATGTGTTAAATTTAATAATAATTTGCATTAGATTTTGTGGCGCGTTTGAACTGGCACTTCGGGGTCATGATGAACGGCAAACGTCGAATACCAAGGGCATTTTTCGGGAATTGATAAATTTTACGGCAGAATGAGATAAATCGCTCAGAGATCACATCGAAGCAGCACCGGTTTTTAATTGAATTTATAAATGATTTCCCAAATTTTAATGAAAAAGTGATAGAACTGTTCTGCAAGTCAAAGACACGCAAAATGGACTTCGTTTATCGTCAGATGTAATCAAACTGTAGTGTTATATTTATTATTCCCTCAAAACAAACTGTACAATGAACAGTACCTGTCTGGAACAGTATGTCGGTGAAACTTATAAAGATTGGGTAAGCGTTCTTGTATTATACTTTTTAATTTTGAAATTATGCACTCCCTATGTGAACCACCCCGAGGCGCCACTGTATCTGACAGATATAAAAATCAATTAAACGTGACAGTTCTCTGCAATTTACTAGTAAGTAGTTAAAATTTGTGCTTTTTTGAAAATATAAACTGTAAGAATGAGGGATAATGACAGTGAAATGTAAAATTTGACTGCACCAGAAATTATGGAACAATTTATGAAATGGAATGTATAAAAAATAATATTTTATTATGGGGTCGTAGAAAAAATAGTGTATGCAACTCGCATTTAATGGCTATTAAGACACTCGTATTCATTACGAAACTCGCCTTCGGCTCGTATCGCAATTTTCTTACTCGTGTCTTAATAGCCATCATTTAATGCTCGTTGCATAATGTACTATTATTTAAAATGATTTACATGTTTGAATAACCTAACACGAAAATTATCCAAACATAAACGCTTACTGTATTCCCAAATAACATTAGCTAACCTGTTCACCTGCTCCAAAATACACTTCAATCAAGTTTTGTGTGCTGTAGTGTAAACCATAATTTTTGATCTTGCGGTAGTATCATATTTTTCATTCATGTTTGTCTATATAGGTAATTAAAACTGTAGACTAAATATTTGTCAATCTTACTTATCTTTTCAATAATGTGGCTTTAAGATAAATGCAATGCAAGCAAATTATAAATTAAAAAAAGTGATAGGTGAGTAATTTATATCTATTAATTCTAATGAAATAATTTGTACCAATTTGAAAACATTCTATATGTGATTTTTGAGTAGTAAAATTCAATCCGAAAAATAGAATTTTTCTTAATCGTCGCAGGGCTCACACATAATACCTAGGAGTATTAAAGAAATTGCTCTAGGTTATAATCACGATGTCTAACATGTCATTACTTAGTGACAAGTTAAACTTTAAACTCAAATTTTTTATGAGGCGATCTGTTCAAAGTCCACTGCAATAGAATTTCGCGAATTGTAAATATTACTCAGTCGAAATGATATAAGCTGTTGGAAGTAATATAACGCGTGCGTGCGCGTGTATAACGCTCAACATGAAATTCAAAATAATCAGTTTCCCGCGAGCAGTCGTTTAGGTAGGTTGAACTGGGTTGAACGTATTTTTTTGTGATACAGAACTCTCGCCAGTTGAGTATAATTTAATTAGTATTTAAACATGACGGAGAATGTTAATGGTTTTAACACTAAAACAGACATAATAGTAAATGGTAAGTGAATTGTTATTTAATATTTAGTTTTGTGATTGAAATCATCCGGTTTTAACATAACCTTTCGTCGTTGAAGTTTAACTGTTTATTATGATTGTTCCAGGTGGTTCCTCTCTAAACCATGACGATTGGGAAGAAGTTGAAATTCCAGTGCCTTGGGGACATATCAGTGGTAAAAAAATATATGCTGTTAACGTATCTTAAACGTCATTAAATTACATGCATCTATTGATTCATATATTACCGATAACACTTACCTAGATATATATACTAGAAAGCAGCAATCAATCGACTTCCGTCATAAAGGAAAAATAATGACGTCTGCATTGCCAATTTCATAACAACAAACATAATTACTTTATATATTACTAAATTTAGAATTTCATTGGTATAGAATACATTATATGTATATAATAATAATTACAGGATTATTTTATTTATTAATATTAATTAAAAATGATAATGTTGACGTTATTTTAGCCAGTTTAAAAAAAATATTAACATCGGATGTTGGCTAACATGAAACATCGTTTACACGTCGCTAGTGATTTTGAATTTTGAATTCCTTGCTGTCATTTGACAGTATTGTTTGACAGTATTATAGGTTTTGGTTGCTGTTGTTTGTTTGTTATGTTATTGTAGTATTATTTTCAAAGTCCTTTTTAAAACTAACGATGCTTTAGCCATTCAATAGTCAGTCAAAGGCGCTCATTAGCTCTTTGATTACTTACATACAAACGTAAATTGAATAACTATTACCGTTGACAAGTGTACGAGAGGTATGTATACATACTTGTTGTAATGATATCAAATAAATATTAATATTATCATTTTAGAGGATTGCACAAGCTTTAAATATTTCCATTGAATCTGTGAGCAGTATTTTTAAGACACGTAAACAAAATGATGCTCACCGAAGTCCTAAAAAAACGTTTCAGGAAACTATGTGATTACTCCTGCAATAAAAGCAACAATACGCAATACGATATGTGTAAAAACGCTATGTTGCTTATACAACTCATTGAAAATAAAAAGAATATTATAATGTTAATGGTGTTTTTTAGAACAACACTTTACATGAGCTTCGTTATTATCACTGCCAGTGGACTATCATATCTTTGATGGCTCTGTTGATTCTTTTGGTAGAGTACTAGCAGATATTGGTTTCAAATATAAGAAAGACTGTCCATAGAGAAGATTAAGGAAAAAACACATGTTGTTCTTCCTCGAACTAATTTTCTATAAAAATATATGAATAATTTACAATCTAAAAGTCCACTGGAATGTGTCTATTTGGATGAGACTTGGATTTTTGAAAATGGTACTGTAACCAGATCATGGCAGGATGATAGTTATAAGAGTGTATGAAAGTTGACGGCTAAGATAATACTCTGCATTAAAATTGACACGTGTCGAGTACTACAAATTTTGCTTTGGTTTTAGGTTTATAGTCATTTATGCAGGTACATGTAATGGTTTTATTAACAGTGCCTCTTTAGTATTTTTTCAAATAATTGTAATCCTGATTACCATCATGAAATAGATAGAAACAATTTCTTAAATCAGTATGAAAATGAACTGCTGTGTACGCTAGAAGTTATCATAGCATTTATATGATAAATCTCCTAATAATTCTTGAAACAAAGGTCAAATAAGAGAATGGTTAAGAGCCATAATATACCAGACGCACACAGTTGTACAACTATCATCATATTTACTACATATTCAACCCGATAGAGCATAGTTGGGGAATATCCAAAATATATTATAATAAGCACATGGGAAAGCAGAATTTTGAGGAAAAATACAGTTAAGATGTGGAATCAGATCCAGAAATGAGGATACCTGAAATTTAGACAAATACTCTTAGATACACTAGCAGTGAAATCAAAAAATGATGGGACCGAGAATTGTTGCTTGGCAGAGAAGAAGTAATACCATTTATTATAAATGTTCAATATCTAAAGACAGTAGAAACAGTGATAATAAACAAGAATGTCTGTAAAATCTATTATTCTTTTTTGATAAATTTTTTATATATTACAATTAATTTGTAAAATTGAAAATTAATAACTTGAAATAAAAAAGACATAAGGTGTCTTTTTTTTTACAAAAGTAAAACATTTTAGCCATATGTAGTTATTGTACAATAGTGAGTGAGTGTACTTTAGACGTTAATAATCTAATTATTGACGTTTAGAGTTAGTTTAGTATTTATTCATAACATGTAATTATTAATGATGTAGTATAATGTGATATATTGTTTGTGTAACATATAAAATTACTATTTATTTTTATCCGGTATACTAAAAAAAGTTACATATTACCATTACTTTTATTATTTTATGTGCTCGTCTTTACTTATGACAGAGAATGGCATATTTCATAATACGTCATGTAAATGTATAAGAATATGTTAATATTTTGAGCATATTTTCATTAGAATTTTAGTTTCAAGTCAAAGATGTATTAATTTATATAATTGTTACTACCAATTAAATTTGTAAGATAAATACATAAACAGAAAATGTACAATATATGACAATAAATTGGCTAGATATACTGATTTTAAAAATGTGTACTAATTTAAATTTTGTACTCAATGTTATCGATTCTAAGGAAAAACACTAAATATTAAAATAAATATCTACCTTATATTACTTGCCTGCAGCATTTGTAACTTTCTTTTTGTTGGATTTGTTATGTTCCAAGTTGAAGAGAGTTATTAGTAATAATTTATTATAAACTTGAATAAGTGACGAGTTAGTTTGTCTTGCTGTAACATACTTTGAAACAAGTTAATTGTAAAGTACGACATTAATGTAAATTAAAGTCGGATTTAAGAAGATATTTTAAATAATGAAGAATATTAAAAGAGCTTGCTTCCTAAAATATACACATTATATAACCATTGTTTAAGTATTAAGAAATAATTACACAGAATAAAAGTACGAAGAGTTTTATTTTCTATTTTTACTATTCATTAAATGAAATAGTGTATTCAAGATGTAGTTTTATTTCATTATACTCACAGAATACTTTATTTTTAACAAACAGTCCTTAATTCGGTAAATTTTGATGTCTATATAACCTCAAAGTAAACTTCAGAAATCGTAAATTTTTTTCGCCGATCAAAATACTAACATTGACGTACTACAACTGTTACATCATGGATTTTGATGACGAAGGTCGATTGTTTCGTGCTTTCTACCATACTTAGTAATTTATTCGTTCATAATTTATTAGATACACAGTAATACCTATCCGTCTGGTCGTTATAAAAAAAAACGTGAGTGTTATCTTTTGTATATTATATTTATTATTGATAACGCAGTCGTTGGAAATTTTTATTATGTATCTATAAAAAGGAATTATTGTTAATGCTTATTACAATGCCGATGTGCCATAAAGGATAATGGGCCGTTTATTAAACGTACTTAATGTACTTTTTTGTGCAAATAATGAATTGACGAATTTTGAAGTCAAAAATTCAAGGTTACTGTCATTTGCACTTGTAAGGCACGACCTTTGCGGCACAAGTGCAAATGAGGATTTTACAATATATACTATTTATGAACTTTTATTGATTCGTAGTAGGTACCCTGGTTAAGGTATTTAGCACTTAATATTTTTCTTTCTGATACTGGACACAACGTTCGTGGAAGGAATGAAATGCAAATTTAGAATTTCACTTTCTAATTCGTTGAATAATAGTTCACCGTCAAATTTCATACGTTGCGGCAAATATAAATACATTTTAACAATGGTCTTTATTCATAATACAACATAAAGATAAATAAAATTTGGAAGTGTTTTTTTTATAAGGAGAAATTATATATACAGAGAGATTAAAAGAAAAGTTCTACCTTGCATTTTTAGAATAATGTATAAATTTATTGAGACATTTATAACATGCGCGTGCTTTTGCATGTTTGTTGTATTGAATGTTGAGCTGTATCAGTCATAGGTAAAATTGGAGGCTTCTCTCAAAGATGTCCTCGGCCGTAAATAAACCCATATACCGCGAGATCAAAAATTATATTGATAAAGGTTTGCCATAGAATGTAAAACGTCCGTCTTAGGTATCATTCTTTTGAGATAATTCTGATAAATTATCAGGTTAACTGTCATACTGCCATTTGACTGGCATAAAATTTGTAAATATATACGTTTACGCGCCTTTTCATGCTATCCAAAGCATTTTGCACCATTTGTGGCGTTATGGTTGCACATACTTCAATAATCTATTGTTTCCGTTCTTGCAAATTATGTACAGGAGTTCTGAAAATTCTATTTTTGCAAACCCGGTGACCTCGGAGGAAACTCAACTTGTGTATGCAAACTTATAAGTCGATCATCAAAAAACTCACGGAGAAAGGCTATAGTTCCTCGTGTCGTAGGTGCTGTTGCGCCGTCATCTTGGAAATAACCATTAGTCGTCGATAAAGTACTTTATCGCCAACCGTCAGTAAAGTGATGCGTTACCATAGCGTTTTGCGGAGGTAAAGAAACACTTTATCGTACTGTACAATAAAGTACTTTACCTGCCGCTAATATCTGTCAGCGTAGCATGACTGATGACTTTTAAAAATAAATCGTTTGTCACTGTCATAAACTGTCAAAAGTTATTATATCTTTATTTCTTAAATTAACAATTTTAACGGTTGGCGATAAAATTTTGTATGCACCACGTCAGTAAAGTACCTTTACCGAACTCGTCTGTTACTCGCCGCGCTCGCTTCACTCGCTTGGCTCGTAAACCAGACTCGTTCGGTAAAGTATCACTTTACTGACTTGTTACATAAATAACTATTATCGACGACTAAACAATAAAGTAGGTATTATATTAATCACTATTGGCTAATAATAACACTCATAATACCCGGAGGGAGTAATGAAATACGACGAGGGAATAATGGGCCATAACGTTACCATTATTCCCTGCATAATAACTGTCATTATTGACTCGTTGTATAAAATATATTTTATGCCGCCAGCCATTATCGACGGTTTTCCAGGATTCAAAATCCGCCGGGAACATTAAATTCCCGGCCTAGTACTTACAAAAGTGACATTTGTTAAAAATTCACTAGAAGTGGGGTGGTAGCATTGACATTGATTCTTAATTTTCTAAAATAATGTCAACAAAATCAAATGTGCATCAGTGACAGGTACCAACCACAAAAATTAAATCCCCAGTTACTTTGGTTAAATTTTTACTTAGGTAATTTTTACTTTTTAAAAATGATTTAAATTTGTTGGCATGAAAAATTTTGTGGATTACACGTCCAGAAAATGTATTGCGACTACTCGTGTTGCTTCGCCTCGGCTACGCAATATCACTCACACTCGCAAAATATCATTTTCTGGACTAGTGATACAAATAACTATTACATCACCATGCATTCCTATCGAACCTTTAGAAAAACCTATAAAGCAATAAAACATGAATCGAATATAGAAAAATGCATTTTATTAAATTTATAGGATGGTAAACCTATAACAATTAAAAGTTTCATCAAAATTCGATGTTGCCAAATACTTTCGCAAGCTTTACTAAGCAGAGAAATTAAACTGTTGGTGCAATGCATTTGTTTTTAAGCCGAGCTTTAATTTAAGCGGCCCTTAACTAAACCTGATATTAAGTAGCGATGGTGCAATCGGCCATCGGTGTTGGAAAAACCGGCCCTTACACTAAAAACTACGCAGAAACGTAATGCAAAAAAAACTATGTATTATTATAGTTTATTCGGTTTAATCTGTATAACATTTGGTAGTAGTGAAAAGTACCAAATGGAAGGTGATTACATAAAGGAGAACAGTGCTGTCAACCAACATTAAACTGTTGTCAAGTTTACAGTTTGAGGGGAAACCGTTCCTGATCCGTCTGCTGAATGTGACCATTGTTTGGACCTATCGGATTTTGAACTATTTCGGAACCAGAATTAGGTCGAACATGCGCATTACTATCAAAATTACTAATTCTAAAACGATTCCAGAACTGGGAGTTTGAACAAACCTAATATGTATATACAGTGACATTTATAACACATTTGCTCTGCCATTATGATATATTTGAAGAAATCATATAATAATTTTCTAGAGTATAATAAAGTTTCTATGATATGGCAGTATGTATGAAATACCTTATTAGTCTACAATGCTGCTCTTAGGTTATACATAAATCGCCTTTTGAGACAACTTACATTCTAAAGAGTATATAACACTATACATAGTAACAGTTGTCATAATGTTAAAATTTAAAACTTAGTAAATGTATATACAGCATGTGTCAATTTTCATTAGCCATAGGCGATTAATTCATCCAATACGTGACAACATGGCATCCCTACTTTCCTCTCCAATGCTAGCGCGACCGATACAAGCTCAAGTTATAGCAGTAACTGTTGGATCATTGACTTGGGTGTTTGTGTGCGTTCAGAAATAATATTTACGCGTTGCAAGGATTTGTTTTTCTTTTTCCTTTCAATAAATGCAGAGAATTATTAAGCTGCGTTCACGCTGCATGACACAAACAAAAGCGTAATTCTGATAAAATTAAAAATAAGGTAAATAAAAAAGGATTCTGAAAATAACAATAAACTAGTAGATCAGGAGATCGCGGCGGCCATTTGATGTTTCCCGTTCCAGTAATAAGACGGCTTTTATGGCAAACTAGATCGCAACGTGCTCGCAGCTAAAGATTGAATGTAAAATCTGGTGGGGAGATCGGAGGAAATCGTAATGTCGATTGTTGCCGGGATTGGTGGCGGAGAGTAGGGGTAACACACGTTGCCACATATTATTTGTATACGTATAAATCGCACGCAAACATTGAATCCCTATAGCTAATGAAATTTGACACATGCGGTATATATGGTACGAACACAGACCCGTGATAAACTGACAAACTTGTATTTTACAGCCAAAAACGTGTAAAAGTGTCTATTTTTTATATTGGCGGTATTTCTTCCTTGATTTGTGTTATTTATTATACAAGAGGGTTCAATATATAATATGATTAATATGTAATATTTAGTGCAGATGCAGATCAATTACTCTTATGTTATTAAATTGTTGTACACTGAAATTAGATTTCTTATATAACTGTTGTTAATGCTATTTTGGTTTTGTTTTAGTAGAATCATTTCTTCTATTTCCCTTTTCTGATAAATATTCTATAATGCCTGAAACATGTTTGGACAGACAATAACTTAAATATGAGATTCAAAACAAGGAATTTGTTTCTATTCAGACCTGTAAATTGCCCAATAAGAAAAATAGGTCACAAAAGAAAATAATTCATATATATGTGTGTGCAATTAAAATTACCAATATTCCACCGTGAAATTACTTGACGCACAGCCGTTATTATTTTGTAGTACAGTTCACCATATATAACTGGATGGTGAAGGTCATATGCGCAAAGCACAAAGGGGAGAGTAGTAGTAGCGGGGTGTACACGCATGCACTTGTCACAGCTGTATCCATCTCTATCGTGCATTCTCTCTCTTCTTGATCTGCGCCGATGATCGCTCAACTTATATGTGGTGAGCTGTACTTACGTAGTTTTTTAGCAGGAGGTATCTATATAAGAAATGTGTCGTTAAGTGATCTCTTAAGTTGTATATCAGTAAGATATCTTCAATAACACTTTTTTTTTGCAGCAAAATGGTGGGGCTCTAAAGATCAACAGCCAGTTATAACCGTTCATGGTTGGCAAGATAACGCTGGGAGTTTTGATAATCTAGCACCACTTCTCGTCAAGGAAGGCCTATCGCTTCTATGCATTGATTTGCCAGGCCACGGTAAATCATCACACTATGCCAGAGGTTCATATTATTACATTTTCTGGGACGGCGTGCACATTCTTAGACGGGTCGTGAAACATTACAAATTCGAAAATGTCGTTCTACTAGGCCATTCTCTCGGCGGCGCGATATCCTTCCTATACGCGTCTACATTTCCCAACGAAGTCAGAAAGTACATTAGCATCGATATACCCGGCCCAACTGTCAGGAATCACAAGACCCACACGATTTTGGGAAGCAGCATTGACAAATATTTGGAATACGACAACATAAGCAAAGAGAAAATCCCTTCGTATACTTACGAAGAGGCTTTACAGTTAGTCACAAAAGCGTATGAAAATTCTGCAAGCGAAGAATCTTGCAAAGTTTTAATGAGACGCGGTATAGTCAGGAACAAAGATGGAGGCTACCATTTCGCTAGAGATTTAAGACTGAAAGTCTGCGCGCTGGGCTTTTTTACCTTGGACCAGATATTAGATTTCGCAAAGTGCGTCACCTGTGAGGTTATGAATATTCGAGCAGATCCGGGAATGAATTACAGCAAAGAAAATTACGAAGCGATTCTGAATGAAATTCAAAAGAACGCGAAAAAATTAGAGAGACACATCGTACCTGGACCTCATCATCTACATATGGATAAAGCTGAGAGTATAGCTGGTATTATCTGTGATTTTATACATTCCTAGCTTACTTTAATCATCTGTTAGTCAGTATTTATTTATTTATTTAACATATATTTTAATTTAGACTAATAATGTGAAAATACAACACTATGTTTGAAAGTAACGTATCAAAACTGGAAGTGTTCGTCTTATCGATCTTTATGACTTTCTATTAAAATTATTAATTCAGGAAGGAAAAATTTCGTCATAATTAATAAAAATAATAGTTTTATTAAGTATTTATTGTAAAACACCATAATGTTGTTTCGCAATACAATCACTTCATCAGGTGATTGAAAAGTAAATATTTAAAATACAAAATAATATCTGGAGAAATTATTATGAAGATAGGGGATCTTACATTTAGGAGTTTTTTAAAATCTAATTGATCTTTGAAAAGTGAACGTAATTTATTATACCTGTTGATTTCTTAGTTTGCCAATAAATTAAGTTTTATGCTGTAATCCTGATTATGTAAAATTTTGAAATTGATTTGACTATACAGAGTGAGTCATTGGTAGCCGCATCTTCAATTGCCCTTTTATATTTTAAATAAAAGAAAAAAACAATTAGTGGAAGATTCATGGTTCATTCTAAAAATACTTTAAACTCTGACGCACTTCCGGTTTCACCGGAAATGCACGGAACCTAATTTTTTTTAATGACTGACCCTATGTATTTTTGGATTTTCTAGTACTGTTCCAAATTGTTTATTCAACTCTTTTTCAAAATTGAGCCATTAGGTTTTGTTATTAATTTTTTTTGAAACGTGTTCAAAAAAAAAATCATTTTCGCATCGTTTTTAAAAATAAAAACATTAACTCTCGTGGTGCTTTTAGCCAAGAAAATTCTGCATCGTTTTGTTTAAGTTGCGTTCGAGAATACTTCAAAAAACCTCGTTTTTTCAAAGCTTACTTCCCCAAAATTTTCACATATCAGAAACTTATTTTTTTTTTTAATGGAACACCCGGTATTTTATTACGGCTTTTGGTCTTTTTTTTCATTCTCCTTCATTTTTGTTAATAATGTCCTATACCTACCTTTTGTAATTTCTGAAATAATCACTATAGGAGCAGTTAGCGGTCAAATATAGAACTACGAGCGTTGTCCATGTTGGTTTATGCACCCGATTATTCGTTCAACCAGTGGAAGACTGGAATGGGGCGCGTCTGCCCTACTCAACTGTCAAACAAAGTAAAGGTTAAATCCAACTATCCCAAAAGTAATAATTTTACAGGATGAAGAAAATCGCATTTCAGTTTTTTAGTTCCGGCAATGTCCAGTTGCAGTATTTGATTTTTACACTGTTGGTTAACAACGAAATAAAATAAATGTTATGTTTAGCGACATATTTGAAGATGCCGCCCCACTAAAAGGTGCATGAAATAATGCCGCTATCTTCAATTTAATTTGCCTAATTGCTCATATTCTTTCATTGTTGAACACAATGTAAATAACAACTATTGCGCAGCGCAACAACAATCGAAAGTAAGAAAAACCGATTTCATTAAATAATATGTTCAGCATAACCACAACTTTGTGCAATGCACGTGAGTATTCTGGTTTCCAAAGAAGTACTAACGTTGCGTAAAACGTTTTGACATATTGTAAACGTTTTTAAGAAGTATCGTCGAACGGGGTTACTTGAGACACTTTTGAAACAACTTTGTGAATAACTTTAAAAGAAAAAAAAGTAAGCACATGAAATATATGCAAAGGGGTCAGGTATGTGGTAAGGTACGACCCACTATTGTCAAAGAGCCGATTTTTTAAATATTTTTCTTGTTATAAATTTTTTTATGGGTGTCTCAATTTACCCTAGAAAAGGGGTAAATTGAGACACACATGTAAATCGTCGAATATTTCAAGTTACACTTTATAATAGTAAACTGAGACATTAAAAAATAAATAATATATATTTTAAAAATTGTATAATCAAAAAATGTCTTGTTAAAATAGATTAAAATCAGTATAAACAAAGCAAATAGTACAAAAATACATTTTATTTCATGTAAGTAATAATTTAATTATAATAATATGTCTGCCTTAAAAATATGACGCCCTCTTCTTATGGTAGGAGTTCTTAGGACACTAATGATGTTATTAAATTCAATAATGTTATTGTCCTCCACATCAGGGTAAACAAAAGTATTTGTAGATCCGTTATAGGCCCTTAAGCAACTAACTCGATACGATTTTTTCTGAAGCTTTACAATTTTCGCAACAAAAGTTTTCAAACACTCCTTTTTAGTTCCTTGATTATAAAGAAATTTCACCGTCACAAACATGCCCTCTTTAAGACCAGCCACAGTAGGTGGGTGTCCTAATACGCTAGTTTCATCATCAGATGATAAAGACTCCTCATTACTTAGGTAATCCTCATTATCATTAACATCATCTTCATGTTCACAAGCACGTTTGTCTTCGCGTTCAATCGTGTCTGTCGCAGCAGGTGTAGTAAGATCCTCCAATCATTGAGTTTTCTTTTTCTTTTCGGAGTTGGTTGTTGTCCCACTGAAACACGTCTTTTTATTATTTCTTCAAAGGCATTTTCCATGTTTGAGATCAAATTGTCATTGTCATTGTTTGCCGGAAGAAAGCCAGGGAGTCTTTTAAGAACTTCTAGTCTATTAATTGGACAAATCCTAGACGCTCTAAATCCACTTCTTATATTGTTGCCGCTCTTATCTTCAAGATCTTCTAACGTCTTCCTCAACAATGTAGGAAACTGTGTTTTTGGAATGCAGCCTCGATGCGATGTTTTCCATTGTGTGAGCACTTTACGCCAGGCTGCTTTCAGTGGCTTGAAAAAGGCAACGTCTAATGGCTGACACACATGCGTGCTATTAGGCGGAAGGAAGATGAACATAATATTGTGGTCTTCACATTCTTGGATTATTTTTGCTGAAAGGTGTGAGGCCAAGTTATCCCCAATAATAGCTTTCTTGCCTTCACGGTTTCTGAAATACGGTATAACCACTTTAGAAAACCAGTCTTCAAATATGATATTGTCAAACCAACCACTCTTTGAACGATTATAAAAACAATTTTCAGGCCCGCCTTCCAACCATTCCGGGTATAAATTTTTAGCTTTGTAGACTATATAACATGGCAGTGCCTTGCCAGATGCACTCACAGTAAACATAATAGACGTAGAACTCTTTGAATTGTCCATAACTCTAAGAGCTCTTTTAAAACCTCGACGAACAACAACCTTAGCTTGACCTGGGTCATCTTTCAAATTTGTTTCGTCGTAATTTAAAATGTTGTTTGAGTTTACGTCAGCCAGGGTTTCTTCCAATTTATCAAAATATGTATTCATTTCAATCGCTGTAACTTCGCTACGCGATCTTTTCATATTTTGTGCCATTCTAACTGTTAATTCACAATGCCTCTTTAAAAATAATTGTAACCAGTCATTGCCAGGTAAGTTTTCTTTGAAACGCCTTTCATGGACGCCTTTGCGATCCAAAAAACTTTTGATCATTGTTCTTATTTCCATATGTGTGAACGGGTAACTCCAACTTGCAGCTCTTTCTATAGCCCTGACAACGATTTCTTCTTCATGTGGTTTCAAAACTGTTTGTCTGTCTGGATTTAATATATTCACTCCTCGATATTTCCTACTTAGAGTTGCCCTTGGCACTCCATAGCGTTCTTCGGCCTCCCTAAGGGACAATGTGCCATTTGCAACGCTTTGTAGAGCAGTGTAAATTTTCATCTTAATAATCAACATACCTTCGCGCCCCGAGTTATCTTCTGTATTTGCGTGACATGTCTCAATTTACCCTGTACAAACACAATTTTTGTAAAATACATATGCAACTTTTTTTACAGAAAGTTTTACGGTTAAATTTTTACGTTACACTATTAAAGACATATTGAATGAGAAACGGGATTTTCATTTTCTAAATAAACCACATATTTTTTTTTCGACTAATGAGACTACTTTGAGATTTTTAAAACCAAGAAATATGTAATTACTTACCTACGCATTTACCACAAACAAACCATCACGTGAAACAACAATTCCCACGTTTTCTGTCTTATCAGGCATATGCAACACAAAATATAGCGAAAAAGTTCCCATATTCACACCTAGATGGCGTCACGAAATCAATTTTCTTAAAAATTAATTTTGTCTCGAGTTACCCTTGGTGTCTCAAGTAACCCCCTTCTACGGTACATCTTTGAGGATATTTTAATCTCGCTGCCGCTAATGTGAAAGGTGTTTAAAGATTATTGTTACATAAATGAACGAAGGAATAATAATGATCGGTAAGACGAACAGTATGTTACAATTAATAGGTAATTGCTGTTATATTTATTTTAATTTTAGTTTGTAAGTAGCATAAATTGATTATTGGACGAAGTTTAGTAAAATTTAATTCACGCTCTATACAAGCTACATATTAACTGAGGCACTATTTTCAATAGACAAAGATATAATAATAGGTTTGTTTTTGTTTCGCTAAGAACGATTCCAGAACAGTTCACGTCATGCGCAGAAATATGTTAAGTGTTCGGGTTTCCGGAACTGTTCTGGAACTAAAAATTTCGTGTTTTGGTTTCTGATTGTCAGTTCTGGAACCGTTCTAGAACTGCAGAACTAATTCGGGATAAAGGCATCGAATCGTTCGGAACCGTTCCGAACGGTGTACTATGACGCATACAGTTCTGCGCAGTAACAGAACTGTGTTAGAACCGTTCGTAATATTAAACCCGAACAAACCTATTATATAGTTGGCCTGTGAAGAGCATGTTGTAAGTATGAGTAGAACAAATGATAAGTGAAAAATGACAATGCGTCTCCACGAAACAAAATATACGATCTTACGACAGAGTACGTACAGGAAAGAGAAAGTACTAAATAATTGTAGGTCAACACTGGTATTAAAACGTAATAGACTTCAAATCTTTGAAAACTACATATTTCTATTGCGTCTCCATGAAACAAAATATACGATCTTACGACAGAGTACGTACAGGAAAGAGAAAGTACTAAATAATTGTAGGTCAACACTGGTATTAAAACGTAATAGACTTTAAATCTTTGAAAACTACATATTTCTATACAATGTAAAAAGATGTAAAATAGTGAAACAAAAAATATGAATATATAACAGTGTTAAAACCCTGAAGAAGTGATATAAGCAGCTGAAACATGGTGTCGTACCAGTAAGTGAAAAAGGAGTATTGAGAACAATTATAAACTCAAAGTTAAAAGATGACTGCTTACTGAATAAACAATAAAACAAATAATGTTTTCTATTTTGCTCCAATAACGCTTTTAACGCACTCCTGTGGGTGATTTAAATAGGTTATTTGAGTGGTGTAACAGTCCGGTATAATTCATTTGCCAATTTTAAGTTGGTAGCATCAAAATTTGTTAATTGTCAAGTTGCACTCAAACTCTACCAAGGCGTCAGTGGCGTAACAACGTACAGATGCCTCCAGCCGTAAGTTTATAACAGGATACAGTCCAAATTTATGAAAATCTCGCCTTCGGCTCGTCTTGTAATTTTCATTCTCGTGTCTTAATAGCTATCATTAAATGCTCATTGCATAATATACTATTAAAGTACTTAGTATAAGTACTTATATGTAGTTATTTCCTTTTGAACAGTCCCAAGTATGTTTAAAGAAAGATGATGGCTTATTTACTTCATTATAGGAAAACCCAACAAGTCTCCAGTTAGTAGGTATAATGTACATTAAAAAAATAATATTTGACTCATGCAGTTTATATTTGGGTTTGTTGTATTTGCTTTTGCTTAACATTAGATTGCTTGTATGATACTCGACTGGATCACTAATTTAATCCTTATTAAATTATATATAATTACAACAATTACTGGTAAAGAGCGATATTTAGTACAGATTCAACATGCAACATTTTTATTTCAATAATGGTTACACAAAAATAAATATAATCAAAGGCACATAATTGCAACACACTTCACAATAGTAATAGATTTATGAGTTTTTGATGATTACTTGTCGAAATTCCAGCAGCACCATTTTTTTTATAATTTTAAAATCTTTAAGTGGCCTTCATTTGTGATATTTCTTTTAACATAATGACTTGTGTATTTTTTTATATACATAGATAAAACTATTAAATATATATTAAAATATTGTGTTTTTTTGGTACATTTTAAATTTTAATAATTTTAAATTTATTTACTTACATTCAATGAACTAATAATATATAACTACTAGATGTACTGTATAGAGAGAGGAATTGACCTCTACATACAAAGGAGACAGATATACAAAACCGTTAGTTGTGGGCAAAACAAGGCGCCAATACATGGTTTTGTGTATAAACTTTCTCAATTTTGTTGATTTATACATACTTATTTGTCTTTTTGGTAAGTTGAATATGTATTTTATTAATAGATTTCTTCTAGTATTGATTTTATTTCATACACCACTGACTTTCTATTTGTTTAAAGAAATATGAGTATAAAGACTACTATGCATTCATGATGATTCAATCAACTATTTTTTTAATAAACTTGTGATTGTAATTAAACAAATTTTAAGAATTTGCTTTTAAACATAAGCCATTACAAGCTATAGCAACATATTTGAATTTTGCCCGCATAAAACGGTCAATTTCGTTCATTCTTGTCAAACTTTCGACACTCATATATTTTCCTTCTTTCTCTTATGGTGTCGATCACTTTCTAATAAGCAAGATATAGCGCACAGTGCATCTAGTAGTATAATAGTATTAGATCATGCTTTAATTTCATATCACGTTTACAGAGTTCAAGAGAGTAAATAATAAAAATCTAAGTTAATAACAAAGCTATAGTTGAATAGTTTTGGATCAGAACAAAATTAAACTAATTAATTAATATTTAACGGTAGTAAAATACTATTACATGAAAGTTGTATAGTAGACTAGCATTGTTTACAAATTTATATTGTTGGACGACAATTATAACAAACGTCAAAAAGGCGTATGAATATTATTATTTATAAGGGACCTGAAATTTGAAATGGCTTTTGTAGGTTACACTACTTGACAGATCTTAAATTTGAACGTTATATTAAATTATTGGCGCATATGGGTTCAAGACGGTTGCCAAAGCTACTCAACCAAAAGAGTGCACAAAGTATTGGGATATGGGATTCCCTTACGTTGTCTGCAGAAGTATTAATGGAACCGTCATCTACGTTAATGGCAGCATGACCGTGCAATTAACAAATAAGATAAAAGACAATGGTTTCAATTCTGAGCCTTGTGGAACTTTAAACCCAGTGTTCATATTCTAAAAATAGCACCCCAAAACAAACGATAAGTTTGGGTTTCTGCGATCTTTATTGAATTATCGTGGCACTTACTCGATGAATATGATTATGAGTACGAATCACACGCCATTGAATTAAAACATTTAAAACTCGTATAAGACTATTATTATTCGGTTATTCAATCTGTAATTTATACTGATCATATAAAGCTGGTTTAATAAATATTCATAATGTCAGCGATTTCGATAAAACTACAAAACAAATAATTCTAAGACTAGTTTCATCAAATACCTAATTCATATTAAAAACATTTGACATTTGGTAATTGATATATGAAGCTATATAAATAATTAATAGTACGAAATTTTAGTTTCAGATTGTGACTTTTAATTTTTTTGACATGTGCAAAAATTAAGCATAAATGTATTATGTATTGTGTATATGTGCGAGTCGATTCGTAGACTTGGCGACTAAAATAAACACCTTAAATTCCTAGCCTAACCTAAAGAGAAAACGGAGCCGTGAATATGTCCTACACCAAATTAGAAAGATGTTTTGTGACAACTTTTTTACGAGCATCCAGAAAAGTAGTAGATAAATAAATATGTCATCACGTCGCCAAAAATTTATTATTTTAAAAAAATAAGAAAGAGATAGGCAACTTATCAAACTAGAGTTGGACAGTTGCTATATGTGCTTAATGTATGCTTTGATATGCAACCTCTAACGCATTAGTTAGGCTTAACGCCAGGACGTCGCCACTATGTCTCCAAAAATATATATCTTGGAAGTAGTTCAATCAAAGGTCTTATATTACGATTTGATTACGATGAAAGGGTTGTGATATACATCAATAAACTGCTTCAAGTTTTACAGAACACTTTTTAATAAAACAGAAAAGTTTTCTGTAAACTTCAGTAATTAAACAAACACTGGTAGATGACAACGCCAAGTAACAACCGGTAAGGAAGGTGATTCTTTATATTTTCTACAGATGTCGTCCCATTGCATTTCTGATGGACTGTATATTGCTTTTGATCTAAGCGTACTTTTAATAATTTCAAAGTCCTTAAAATAAACATATAATAATTAAATCAGAATAAATGAAATAATAATATACCTTTACGATTTTCTTATTGCGATCTATAGCTTTTTCCATACATTCCAAACGGTTTTGACGTTTTATTTTTTTATATTCAGTATCCTCCCTTATTTTATTTTCAACACTGGAAATTAAAAAGCCTAAAGTAATACTTTACTGAAGAGAACATCTTATTACCTTATTTGTAGTAGCCCGTTAATATTTGTTTCTTGATCTTCGTATTTTGAAATAATTGCTTGAATTTCATTCTCTTCAATCTCTTCCATCTTATCGAAAAACAAATTTTGTAGGTATTTATTTGCTTTCGTTACCATAGTAACGTTAACCGATATTTTTTTTAAATTTATTTCAAATGTATTATTTATTTAGCAATATATTTGCATAGGTAAGTTAAATTACAACCTGTTTGTATAAAGTTAATTGAGAGTTATTAATTGTTCTTTTTATTAAATAATTTATTTTAAAAATATAATAGTAATACAAGAAATTAAAGTGATAGTTTTGTAGCATCGGTGGTTCAGTGGTAGAATGCTCGCCTGCCACGCGGGCGGCCCGGGTTCGATTCCCGGCCGATGCAATTTTTTTTTGTTGCTATTTTAGTTTTTTATGCTGTGTATGTATTTACATTTATTAAACTGTATTATAATTGTATATTGTTTTATTTTTTGCACTAATTTTTATTCTATATTTATCATAATATAATAATTTTTTTATACAATTCTTCAGTTTAAGGTAAATACCTATAAATAATTATGTACATTATCTGCCTTTTACGTTTCGTGTTTCAAGTTACCAAAACAATAAATAGTACGTATTTTTATGGTGTAACAAATGTGAACTGGTAAAGAATCAGACGAGCAGTTCAATTTTAGGGACGCCGGAAGCAAGACTCATTTCCGGCCTTAGTGTCATTGCACCAGTCTAGAAGAGCGTAGGTAGTCCATGGTATATGTACGCTTTAAATCCTCAGTCTGCAATCAGAAAATCAGCGCTACTTTAAATGACATTTAAAAAGAAATATGTTCTTGATAAATTCCAACTTTTCTCATTTAATCACAAATACCTTTAATTAATAGTTAATAAAAACAATAGAAAACTTGTTTGAGCGAATTAAAAGGTGATTTCGAATAATTTAAAATTAAAGTTTATATCGTAGATTGTACAAATATCAAAATGGATGTCGGCTATAGTGTTATTCATTTCTGTCCGACGCAAATAAAATAAATAATGACAATTGAAATTTTCAACCCCCTAGTTGGTACATTCATTTCACAACCAAATTGATTAATTAAAAATATTAATGTGTGTATCATATTGAAATGTGCTAGTCATTGCGGCTATCCACGTAATTTCATTAACATAAGAATGACTGAAAATAATGTTTGTAGAAATTTATAAATTATGCAGTAAGTGTACCTACATCGGTTTAAATTAATAGACGCTTACAATTTAAAGATAAAATTACATAATTTTACATAACGCCCCAATAGACTTAAAGGCTTATTGATTTTAATTTATTGCCATTGTTAGACTCGAGGTCAAACGTCAGTACATCTATTACTCAACAAATTAATTTCTTCTTCTGACAAATTCCTATACAGGCATATATGTCGGAAAATGCTAAGAAAAAGAATGTTGTTATACATATAAATTTGATGCGTATATTAGTGAAACTAGAAAATAGGTTGTTTCTTATGCCGTTAAAACTACATGAATTTATAAACAAAAAGGCTATGTTGTCATCTTCAGTAGTATTCATTAAACTTAACTCTTCCGCGTTAAAAGTTTCAGAATAATGGTTAACTATAAGTGTCTCCTTCATAGAACATAAATTATAATATTAATACAGCGTCATCAGAAAACAATGTTAAACACTTCATCCAGAAAATATCAATATCTTGTTATTTTTAAATAGCAACCTACATTTTTTCAACTACATTGGATTCCACGTTCAAAATTACTTATCTCTATCTATCAGAGTTATTTTGGAAAATATATCAATTCCTTTAAAGTTTTCTTTTATATAACAAATTAGGCTATGGAATTTCATGTAAATAGTAAAAACAAACTGCCATCATATTACCTGTCATTAGTAAGATATTTACTGGTGTTACTCAGCGTTTTCTTTATCTTATGTTTCTGAATACTTAAAAATGTCGCGATCTGAATTTAATAACAAAGATTTTTTGAATCTAACATGGTGAATATAACAGAGTAATCGACAAGACATGTCGTGTATATGCAGAGAAATATTCAAATCGGTCAAGACCTACCAAGAGTATCTTGAGCAATCTTTTAAAAAATTGCATTTCCTTCGGATCATTCTCAACCAGAAGAAAACCTGTTGTTGATAGTGAAAATGTGGAGGTAACAGCACTTGCTTAGTTTACAACACATCCTAGTAATCCTCTAAAGGATGCAGAAGCTGAAATAGGTATATCCAGAATAAGTATACATAGAATTTTGAAAAAGAACAAGTGACATGCTTACAAATTTTATCCTCTTCAGCATATTAAAGAAGCCAATTTTGTAATGTATTGTGAGTGGTTTTTAATGAAATCACAAGAAGACGATGATTTCAGAAAAAATGTTACATGGACAGAGGAAGCAAAGTTTTGTAAAAATGGAGTATTTAATCAACACAATGGCCATTTTTGGTCGGAAGATAACTTATGAGTCGTTAGGCAACGACATTTCCAAGAGTCTTGGCGTTTCATTGTATTTTGTGCTATTAAACATGGCAAAATATTTGCTTTGTATTTTTATGAAGAAAATTTAAATAATTTTGAACGTGGAATCCAATGAAGATGAAAAAATGTAGGTTGCTATTTAAAAATAACAAGATATTGATATTTTCTAGATGAAATTTTTAAGATTGTTTTCTGATCACCCTATATTATTTTGCATTTGAAGCAGTATACTTTCCAAAATAAATACTAGAATTTTAAATCTGGGCATGCATTCAACTATTGGGAATGTGCAAAATTGCAAAATTGGAATAATTCGAAAGTGGCTAACTTCAGAGGCAAATTTTATTAGACAAACGAGCCTTAAAATCAATTCGGAAATACGAATCCATCATAAAAAGTGGGGTATTCCATTTAAAATAAGGAAGTCGATATCCATTTCCGGTGTAACCGGAAGAAGAAAAAATTTGAAACTATTTTAAATCGAAAGAGCTTAACCCAAAACTAATATTTGCTAAATTTCAAAGCTCGACTCTTATTAGTTTTCTATATTGTTCTAACGAAATCTCGTCGTGATATACCAACCCAGTATATCGGTGAATTTTAATTTCTTCAGTTCTTTCAGTGGCGGCTCTTTAATGAGAGCAAGTGAGCAATTGCACCCCCTGGAATTTTGAAACAAAACAAACCAAGCGGCGACTAACTGTGAAAGTATTTATTTATTACGTATTCATAGTTATTGAACAGGAACGTGGCGTGTACGGCACGCGAAACAACCTACATGCACCGATCGTCGTCACAGATATAATGACGACTAAACTAACAGCGCACGGATGTAAAGACCCCTTCCACCGAGAGAAACATACCCATGAGCAAGCGCTACTGTTGCTGCGTTAAGCCATTAAACATTACATTGAAGGTGGGGAGAACTGTATTTTGTTCTAGTTCCATATCGTATAATACATAGCATGTGAGCAAGATTCCCGTCTGCTCAACGCTGTTGTAAGATGTATTTCGTGTCTGCGATACAGAATAACACGTTTTCGCGGTTAACGTATGATGAAAAAATCGCAATAAAAAATTTTAAACGGCCGATGCCTCAATTATGTTTAGAAAATAAACAATCTGTTAAAGGTAAAGACGTTATAAGAAAATTCAAAATGAATATTTATCAGAAAAATGACTGGATTTGTGGGTGTGAAATTAAAAATACTTTGTTTTGTTTTCCGTGTCTTTTGTTTGGTGGTGAACCGTCTTGGTCAAAGAACGGAATAAAAGACTTAATTCATCTTAGTGCTAAAATTACGAAACATGAAAATTCCGAAGGGCATTTGAAAAATATATTTAGTCTATGAATGTTAGGAAAAAAAAACATTCAGAATGTTTTAGATCATCATATAGAAAAGCAGTTGAACAACACAATGAACAGGTAACAAAAAATAGGCATGTGTTAAATTTAATAATAAATTGCATTAGATTTTGTGGCGCGTTTGAACTGGCACTTCGGGGTCATGATGAACGGCAAACGTCGAATACCAAGGGCATTTTTCGGGAATTGATAAATTTTACGGCAGAATTAGATAAATCGCTCAGAGATCACATCGAAGCAGCACCGGTTTTTAATTGAATTTATAAATGATTTCCCAAATTTTAATGAAAAAGTGATAGAACTGTTCTGCAAGTCAAAGACACGCAAAATGGACTTCGTTTATCGTCAGATGTAATCAAACTATAGTGTTATATTTATTATTCCCTCAAAACAAACTGTACAATGAACAGTACCTGTCTGGAACAGTATGTCGGTGAAACTTATAAAGATTGGGTAAGCGTTCTTGTATTACACTTTTTAATTTTGAAATTATGCACTCCCTATGTGAACCACCCCGAGCCGCCACTGAGTTCTTTTAATATTAATTTATATGTGTACATATATCAGAGATTGAAACAACATTTTTAAATGGACCTTTTTCATATTTTTAAAAATAAGTAGTTTACACTTATGGCAAATTATTTTTCTTTTAATTTGGTCTCTAATATGTAATATGTAGCAATTCTGAATAAAGAACATTAGGTTTGTTCTGATGCTCGAACTTTTCCTTCCTATAAAGTTTTTTTTTGAAACTAATAATAAAAACATTTACCATTTGCCTCATACTTACTTGGACACGTTGCATATTTCGTACACATGTTTTGTTTCTTTATAATTTTTATGTATAGCCAAATTTCGGTGGACACTAGTTAGATATAATCTACATGAGAACTGTCCAATGGCGCTGGAAAGGGGGGGGGAAGCAGAGCACTTGCCTTCCCCTCCCCTAGAAAATTGAATTTTTTTTTGTTTCTACCTCATGATGCTGCTTGTTCAGATTGGCGCGGCTGTCTCTCCCATTCCCATCATTTTGTATACATTATACGTAAACACATTTTACGTTGGCCATGAATCTAATACGTCATTATCTGGTGTTGGTAAAAAACGTACAGATTCATCCTTTAGATATAGGAGATTTTATTGAAAAGTATGCTTCAATTTCCGATGAAACAAAATAAGCGTTATTCACTCGATATTTTGTTCCCGATTCAAGTTACAATTTTAAAAGGAATTCAGATGGAAAAAGAGTTTTTCGTTTCGAATGGTTACAAAATTACGATTGGTTAGCTTATTACAGTAAACTTAAGGGTGGACTTTGAAATTAAAAAGCGTTTTTGTACTCACCGCCTGTAAAGTCACATTTGGCGCATGTGTAGCTCGACTGGGAAATACGTTTTCCCGGTTGAGGCGACTGTAAAAATTGAAAAAAAACACTGGCACTTTGGGACATTTAAAAAAAAATCTAACTTGGTAGTAATAAAATTTAGTATATAAAATACTACTTCCCTCCACTATTCTTCACTAAAAGTTGGGGAAATAGGAGTAATAATTAAAAATTCTTCCAAAAAAATTGTGGCGCCATCTATTTGACGATATTTTAAGCGACATCTTAAGCAAGATTCAAGCGCCATCTATTTGAACCACATCGACATTCATATTGGCAGTTCGGAATTGTTTGTATTTAAACCAAAAAACGCAATAAATGTACTATAAATTTATAAATATATGAATAAATACCTCATGTTTGCCATGTGTAAGAATATAATAACTTAATTTTAGGGAAAGGTGAGTAATAGTTACGTACATTAAATGCTTAAATTAATTAGGTAATCTATTTTAGGTTAGGTATGATACTAATGATATTAATCAATAATATTTCTTTAATTTAATGTTCGTACAAAAAATATTGTACAAACCACTTGCGTGAAGACATCTTCCACGCATTCGCGCAATTAAAAGCACTCGCTTCCTGCGGTCGCTCGTGCTTACAATGTGCGCTCATGCGGGAAAACAGTCTTCCCGCACTTGGTTCGTAAATAACTATTTTGGATCTTTTATTGTAAAACTTTTCAAGAATTACAAATATTTCCATGTAAATGCAAAAAAAAACATATGTTGTCGGAGTGGCATCGTTTATCGACAATAAAAGCTGTAAATTTTCGACATGTTATTGAGGAAAAAAGTACTTGTGTCACTGAACAGCTCAGTAGCTATGAATGGGAATTTGTCTAATAGAGAAAAACTTATGTCAATAATTTCCACTATAATTTTTTGTGGTACCCACGATTTACCTCTTCGTGGTAGAACCACTGGAAATTATGATCTCCACAATTTTAGAGTCGAAAGCGGAGATTTGGTATAAAAGATCATTTGGAAAATTGTGCAAAAAATGCTAAATATACTTCTCACCAGACTCAGAATGAATTAATTAAGAATTTTTGTGGTGATATTATTCGCGAAGAAATTATTCTTACAGAAATGAACAATAGTGAAGGTTTTTCATTGTTAGCTGATGAATCTGCTGATATTTCTGGTGTTGAGTAGCTCTAGATACGAGTAACATTAGTGGATAAAAATAATTCAGTACGTGAGGAATTCTTGGGATGTACTGACTGAACTTACTTCCATGAATGCAGAAATTATCATCAGCAATATTACAAACTTGCGAAAATTATGGCTTAACTATGCAAAAGTTAGTTGGATTAGGATTTGATGGTTATGCGACAGTGGCAGACCGCGAAAACGGAGTGCAGAAAATAATTCGTGAGAAATATAGCAAAGCTCTATTTTTACATTGTGCTTCACACAGACTTAGCTTGGTGGTCAACGACTTAAATAAAATCCAGGATGTATAAAATTCAGTAGCTACTATAAAAAATGTCATTAACGTTTTCCGGGAAAGTCCATATCGGAGAAAATATGTACCCAAAATTCCTTTATTTTGTTAAACTAGATGGTCTGCCAATTATAAGTCTATTAGAATATTTTCGGACCACTTTGAGGAAATAAGAAACGCCCTAGAACATTTCTCATATACGATGGAAATAAATGGAGATACACGATCGAAATCCAACCACTTGTTATGCGCTATTTCCTCTCCTAAATTTATTGTGTGTTGGCATATTATTTCACTCTATAGTGCTAAACTAGAGTCTGTTTGTAATATTTTACAGCCAAAAACAATAAACCTTTTATCGACGAAGAAACATAATCAATTACTTTTATCTATTCTGAAAGATCACATGGAGAGAATTACTTTAAAGATATATTTCAAAAATGTGTATTGGACGGAAGAAAATTTGACATTATGATATTAAAATACCTAGATTAGCTGCAACGCAAATATAAAGGGCTAAATACCCTACTGATATAGTGTTAAAATTTTTTTTCAAATTTCTTTATTGACTCCATATCTGGATTCGATTATACAGTCCATTGAAGGTTTTTGCCTGTATGATATTTGCTAAAATCAAACATTCATAACATCTCAAAACTGTATGAAATTGAAAATTTGAATTGTGAAGCCGAAACATGGAACGAAATATGGGTTGCAAAAGTCAAAAGTACGATGCTGAGACTGAGGTTGAGGTTATCGAATTAATAAATAAACATTGCCAATTTTTTTCTTGCATCAAAAAAGCGTTACAAATGTTTTTAGCCTGACCTCCTACTCAGTGGCGTAGCTAGAGGGGTGCGGCGGGGGCGTTTGGATGTGACACCCGACCGTGAAAAATATAAACTTACAAAAGCTCCAGTAGATATAGAGTATTCCACAAAAACAATTTATACACATACATACTGACTGCTGTTTTTATTTTCGTAGGTCTCTGGCACGATCGGTCGGATTTTTGCAGATGTCCACGTTTTGAAGTCCCCTGATACCAACAAAGTGGTTTTCAAAAAATGTCTGTGTCTGTCTGTCTGTGACTACGATAGCGGTCAAACCGCTGTAGATATCAATACCAAATTTTGTATTTACGTATATATTCTCCCTCTTGAGATCTGATTAGTTTTTCAGTAAAATCGGTAGACCGGAAGTAGCAGTTTACTTCAGTGAAAAAATCGAATTTTGCAAATATTTCGTTAACTATTAAGTTTAAACAAATTTATAAAGAATCCATATGTACTTAAAATTAAAATTGAGAACAATTTTATTTAAAAAGTTTTTCGAAATTCTTACCGGAAGTAGCTCTTTTACTCCTATCAAAAATCAGTTTTTTTTCATACTTTTTAGACAGGTACGTTACGAGTATAAAAGTATTTCGAACTTAATTTTCAACACCTTTTCTATAAAAATTTTTCAAAATTCGGACCGGAAGTACCACTTTTACTCTTACGAAATAGCGATTTTTTGCAAATATGTCGTAAATAACCATTCTATACCGTGTGGCCGCCGTTAATAGCGCGATGCATGTATTAGTAACTACTGGTCGACTATAAATGGGCGTGCCAACTTGAATTGCCACACCGACAGCGGGCGTATAAGTTATACGTATAAATGTATTCGTAGCGTGGTGTTAGGATTGTATGGTGTGCTAAGGAGCAGAACCGGTATTCTTTCTGTGTGCGCATGACGTCACTCTGGGAGCACGCGAGTCGCACAGAATCACATCTCGAGCGTGGTGTGTAATACCAGTATTAGATTTTTCTGCATTTACGTGTATTAATAAGTGTAATAATGCCTGCATGTGCAGTTTACGGTTGTGGAAATTATTCCAGAAAAACTAAAGGTAGTGATATCCGATACTATAGCTTCCCAAAAGACGAAAATTTATCCAAGCAATGGATTAACGCCTGTCGCCGACAAGACAAATTTAATGTTCGTCATGGTAATTAAACACTAAAAATGTTATGATAATGTTTGATTTTTTTATTTTCAATTAGGGCGTATATGTTCTAAGCATTTTCATCCTTCTGCTTTTATTAAGACACTGAAGCATGAATTACTTAAATATCAACCAAAAATTGGTCGTGACTTAAAGCAAGACGCCATACCCACTGAATTTATACCAAATCAGAAGCAAAGTTTAAGCACCAGTAAAAACGAAAGACGACAAAAGCGAGACGAAATTAAAAATAGAAAAATAATGATCAGTGATATCTTGGAGAAAGAGAGGGAAACCGACACAGATGCCTCAGAGAATATAAAATATATAGAAGCTGAACAAAACATATTAACGGAAAAACAGTCTCCCTCTAATTCTGGAGTTTCTATGGAGTCTTCTGTGTCTGAATTGTAAGTATTTTCATTATTTATACAATATTATTTACATTTTTCATAATTACATTTAGGAATAAGCTCGTTGAGCAACTGAAGATTGACAACGCAAATCTAAGAAAAGAAAATGAGATTTTGCAACACAATTTGGCATCCGTGAACAAAGAGTTAGAGTCCATGACAACAATGTTAAAAAAGCATTTTGGTCCTAGTCAAATTAAACATCTATTAAATCCAGGAAAAAATTTTCGATGGACCCCAGAAGACATTGCATCAGCAATATCGTTAAGGAGCGTAAGCCCTAAAGCTTACAGATATTTGCGCAAATTTGGATATCCTTTGCCTGCACTAACTACTCTAAGGAAATGGGCTCTAAATTTAGATGTAGACCAAGGAATTCTGAAAGATGTCATAAAGATAATGAAGCAAAAGTCCTTGTCAATGACAATGTTAGAAAAAGTGTGCGTTTTAGCGTTTGACGAAATTTATATTTCAAATAAAATTTGCATTGACCAAAAAAAAAGAAAAAGTAGTTGGTCCCCACAAAACATGTCAGGTAGCTATTGTCAGGGGACTTTTTTCGGCATGGAAACAACCCGTGTACTATAGATTTGATGCGCCTATGTGCAAAGAGGATTTATTTGGGATTATTCGAGACCTGCATTCTGCCAACTATACAGTTGTTTCCATTGTAAGCGACATGGGGATTGGAAATAGAAAGTTGTGGTCAGAGTTGGAAGTGGCTCACGACAAAAACTGTTTTTTTCAACACCCCGTTAATCATGACGAAAAAATATTTGTGTTTGCGGATGTGCCGCATTTGTTGAAACTCATAAGGAATCACTTTATAGATCAAGGTTTTACTATTGATGGAAAGTACATCAACAAAGGTGGAATCGAAGAGCTTATTGCTGCATCTTCAAATGACACGAAAATTGTGCATAAAGTAAATGATTACCATCTATCAGTACGAGGGAGCGAACGTCAGAAAGTAAAACCGGCGGCTCAAATTTTTTCTAATACTGTCGCAAAGGCTCTTGAATGGTGTGGAATGCAATCCCTTTTTAAGACTACCACATGGAAAGAAACAAGCAAATTTCTATCTTTAATTAACTACTGGTTTGATATTTTCAACGCCAAAGCACAGTATGGTAACCATCCAGGAACTAATGCTTTTGGAACAGACCTGGAAAAACAATTGTCAATCATAAATCAAACCACAGAGATTATTTCTAAAATGATAGTTGGGAAACATAAGCAACTTGTGCCATTTCAAAAAGGTATCATTTTAAGCAATCGTTCGCTGTTGGACTTATTTTTTTACTTGCGAGAAAAGTACGAGATTAAATACTTAATAACATACAGACTAAATCAGGATGTAGTTGAAAATTTTTTTTCATATATTCGAGGTATGGGGGCAACCAATGACCACCCGGAAGCTCTCCAAATCAAATACAGGCTCCGCTGGTATATCTTAGGAAAGCATTCATTGTCCGTATTTACAATGAATAAGAATACGGAAGAAGATAATGAGACTTGCATTTCCGCGAATTTTTTCGCAAAAACCATTGAACTTTCGGAATTGGAAAGTGCAAATTGTGTTATAACCCATGAAAATATTCCTATAGAAGATTATGGTTTCATTGAAGCAGATATTGAACCAGAGAATGATGATGAAATGATATTTTCACAAGCCGATTTGGCCAACTTTGACGCAGACCCTTTTGAAAATATTTCAACTAATAAACTCTCGGATACTATTAGTAATGAGGGCCTAAAATATATAGCGGGGTACATAGCCTACAGGTTTAAAACTAAATACAACAATTTAAATCTGGGCGTACCCACAAAACAACTCGATATGTCCAGATCGCCAGATTGGACTGAATTTCTTTCAAAAGGTAATTTAATGTATCCAAGCGATTTATTGTTAAAATTAACACGCATTCTTGACAATCAGTTTAAAGTTTTGCATGGAAATTTCCTATGTATGGAGCCATTCATTTTTAAAAAATTGGCGGATGCTGTTCAAAGTGATCCCAATTATGTAAATTTGGGTTGTTGTATTCCTTATGAAATTATTCTCTGCATGGCCCGAACGAGAACTTATATTAGGTTAAGACATGTGAATAAAACATTAAGTTTCGAAAATTGTAAACGTAAATTAGAAAAAAAAATGAAAAAAATTACAAATGTAAAGAAATAAATAAAAATATGAAAACCGAAATAAAACGTTTTTCTGTTGCATTTTTTTATCCAATTTTTGTTGTGTTATTTTATAGGATTATAGGTAAGAAATGAATTTAGTCAATTACCTGCCTCAACAATGTTTCAGTGATTTATTTGGTGTAACCAGACAGATAGATCGAGTTGCAGGTAGGTTGTATGAATAAAATTAAGAAAATGCATGTTGTTGAGTACCTATTTACTCAAAAAAAAAATTGTGATGCTAGTCAAAATGAGAAATGAGCTGGTTAAACATCGTTTTACGTTACATGGGTGCAGTAGTGTCTGAATATGCTCCCAAGCTGACGTCACGCGGTGCGATAGAGAGGGATATATAGCTGCGCGGCAGCACACCATACAATCCTAACACCACGATTCGTAGGCAAATCGAGTGAAAAGCAATGTAATATGTATTGCGTTCCCGTTGTAAGTAATTATTTGTAGTTGTTTGAAGCATCAGATAATCACTGATAATATGTCAGTGAAGTAACTCATCACAGCTTCATAAACAACATAAAAGAGCAAAAATAAATAATAAATAACTCCTAGACTTTAAAATAAAAAAAAAATTCTTAACTAAAATAATATTTTTCAACAAATATTATAATCTAAAAACTCAACTATAATAAAATACTGATACATAAAATATTTACTTCTTAAAACAGAATTGTAATTCAACATTGCAATTAACCTGTAATTAGCTAAAAAAATGTTATGCTTAAGCAATAATAAAACTCGAACTGACGCCCATATGTGGAAGCGACGGCGAATGCGACTGCCCGACTACACCGTATAAATGTGGATTTTTGGACAAATACGAGTGCACCATATGCATATGCGAAATACTAGCTCTGTTGTAATCCAGTATAACACTGCGTCCACTTGTTTACCGTTCTAATACACAGACATCTCTATCTGTTTCGCTCACCCTACAGGTATCCCGATAATGCAGACGCACGCGGTCTTATGGTATATATTTACCAAGAGTACAAAAGTATTTAGAGCTGGATTTGCAATATTTTTTGTATACATGAAATTTCAAAATTCGGACCGGAAGTACCACTTTTACTCTTGGGCAGCAGCACTTTTTTTCGAATACTTTGCAAAGTATGCATTCTATAGATTTATTAAGAGAATAGAAGTACTTAAAATGGGATTTTGAATAATTTTTGTACGTATAAGAAAGTCGCGTGGTAGCCACACTTAATTTTTTTTTAAGTTTCGTACCTAGCTCTAACTCGGTTGGGGATTCCCCTGAAATAGTAGTGGTTGTTGCTTGTGTCGTTTCTCATTTATTTCGTGAATTGGGAATGACATGAAGTGAATCATTGTTATTTTTATTTAAGTATTATAAAAGAGTTGAAAAGATATCTTTCAAAGAAACAAAGTAAGTGGATTGGATAAAAAAAGCCAAACAAGCTATAGTCCGTCTCAACCTTATTATGCAGTACAGGTCTTATGGGAATTGATTTCATGGTTGCCAAATCGTCTCATTGTATAATGTCGTTACAGTTCCGGTTCAATATCTGACATTTTTTGTAATCAAAACATAACCTATACGACTGTTTGTCATTCAATTGATGCATACTGCATATAAAAAATTAATAGTAATTTGAAACACTAAAAGGGGAGAATATATGGAAAGATGGATTAGTTAGAATATTTGTAATAATATAATCCTTTGGGATTGTTCTGTAAAAGATTATTTAAAATCTAACTGAATATAGTAAGCCAGAGATGAATTAATATTTCAAAGAAACACTTAAGGTATACAATTTTCTTCGTTACTGAATATTGACATCTTAATCAACTATCCACTATAAATTCAGACCAAGACAAAGTTAATCACAAGTTTATTTTTCATAAAAAACTTTTATATTTATAAAAACAACTTAAATAATACATATTTATGAAAAGAATAACAATAACCACACACAACATGTACTTTTATTTTTTAATATGTTACATGACTTATATAGTCTTATTGAATATTAATATGTTAACCTACATTGCGTTATACACATTTAAAGACACAAATTCCTCACAAATTCATTTTGCAAAAACATATTTTCCCATTTATAAGAACAAGTTAATAATACATGATAACATTTATGAAAAAACTAACCATGACCATACAAAGGAGTAGGTACACATATTGTTTTATTTTTCTTCATCGCTTAAAGAATCTTGATCTGATGATGAATGTGTGACGTTAATTATAAACTCTTCAACATCGTCTTGCAAGTTGGCAAGGTGGCCAATGTAATTCCGCCAGTTGTTCACTGTTAAATTCTGATAACCCTTCACAATTAATTGTTCAATATCTCTTTGGTTGAATGTCGTATTGTGCATTTCAACGTAGTGCTTAACTTGTGCCCACACCATTTCAATTGGGTTTAATTCACAATGATAAGGTGAAAGCCGAAGAACATAATGCCCTTTATTCTTTGCAAATTCATCAATTTTGTTTCTCTCATACTGAGACCTAACCTCTGACACACAAGCCAGTAAATCTCTTTTTAACATGTCATTATCAAGTGGAATATTCTTCTCAGTGAGCCATTCAATAATTTGGTCTTCTCCGTGCTACTGCTGGAAACTTTTCTAATTTTCTCGTGTGATATGAGCATTATCGAGACCAACAACCGAGTTCTCTAGTATATTTGGAAGCAATTTATTCTTGAACCGATCTCCATATGTATCTGCATCCATTTCGCTATGAACATCAGCAGTATTTTTCTTACAAAGAAATGTACATTCAGCACCAATAACAAAACCTTGCTCGCCTCCAGCATGAATTAATGGAAATCGAGGCCCATGACCACTTGGTGATTTTAAACCAGTGCTGAGTCCTTACGTAAAAGCTTGTCGACTGCTTTGAACAGTAACGTCAGTCCACTTTTTATTTACCGAGTGTCCTGCATTCACTCATGATTCATCAGTATATATTATAGTTCTACCTAAAAATAAAACAATCACAATCAAACACAAGCAAATAAAAAATTGCGTAATGAGCATAAAAGTATAACAAATTAAATGATAAACTATACCTTCGTCTCTGAATTTTCTGATGTCTCGTAAGTTTTTATGTCGCCACCTAATGATGTCATCTCTTTCAATAAGAATACTCTTTCGTTCCACTTTTTAAAATTCAAAACTCATATCATGTAGCAATCTGTAAAAAGTATATGTATATGTATATAGGTTATCACGTTAATCAGAATTATAGATCTAGGTATGCATACTTACTTTTAAATGCTTGCTAAAAAGAACGATTTAACAGAAATTATATATAGATAAATTAAAGACAATATAAAAGTTTACACACTACGGCAAAAACTGACAATTGACAGCAACGATTACTCATATACCCATCATATACTTTGCATAATAGAACTTGCAACAAGGCAACCGGATATAAAGATGTCGTTATTAAGAGACTACTAAAGATAATAAGAGATGCAATATCCCTATTAAACCTGTACTGCATAATAGGGTTGAGACGGACTATAGAAGAATGTAGTTCAGAGCATGTCTGAATCCATCTTTAAATATGTTACAAAAATTGATGAGAGGCAAAGTTCGTCAAAAGAAACTGATTCTCAAGGTTGATGCAAGGAATGATTCAGATAATACGTATATACGTATTAGCTCACCTTCAGGAAGCAACAGCGACAATACAGAATTAATGATGATAACTAAAGGGCGGAATATATGCACGTCAATTCAGTTAAAATATGCGCATATATGCATCGTTTTTCTCTGAAATATGCAACAATATGCATTTATTTGTCAAAATATGCAATTATATGCCTTGAATATAACATGGAAAAATGGAAATAAAGAAACGCCGACTCTTACAAAAATTATTTATTTTAAGTAAAATTAAAAGAAAAACATAATAGGTACAATTTTCAACCTGAAATAGTATAAAATGCATTTATAACGATATATTTTTCAAAATTTTCCAATAAAAATGTTTGCCTTCTGTCTGTAAAAATATGTTTGTACAAAGAAAAAGTTCTTTCAACATCTACCGATGTGATCTGGCAATATTTTAATTTGGGTAGTAAGTTATAAGGCCAAGGTATTACTTCGTTGGATGGTTTACTATCAAAAATATTTTTGACTTCCATTAAATACTTAAAGCCTTCATTCTTTCCCACAATAACTTCGAGTTTCCTTCTTACTTGATTTCCTACATCACCGGTAACTTTTTTGCATTTGTCGGAAAAAGTTTCAACAATATTAATTGATTCTCTTAAACTTATATTCCTACTTTCTAACGAAGTTATTATATCTGGTACAAAACTAAAATTAACCTTAATAAAAACAAGTTCCTTAGCTAAATTTACGTTTTTGAATAATGCTTGACTTTGCACTACACACTGCGAATTGTCTTCTAAATCTAAAACTATGTATTTAATGGCTTCAAAATGGTCTGCGTAGAATATCGCGGCCTTAATCCATGTTCCCCATCGAGTAATTACGGGCTCTGGAGGTAAACAAACTCCTGGCAATTTCTCTCTATAGATCTGCACTCTTAGAGGTGCTTTCAAAAACACTTTCTTTACATTTGAAATTAATTTGTTCACCAAGGGATATGCTGTTCTAATAATTTCTGCAACTCTGTTTATCCCGTGTAAAAGACAAGTGACATGTACCATATTGGGATAAAATATTTTTAAGTTTTGGCCTACTTTAACCATATACGGCGCTGCGTCAGACAAAAACACTAAAAACTTCTCTACTGGAACTGGATTTGGTAAAAAAAAATTTGATAGAGACTGCTGAATAAATCGAGTTACGGTCTCATTATTTGTTTTGTCTAACTGTTTAGAAGATATTAAATATGGTTTCCCTGGCTCATTTTCTTGAAGCCCTCCAATCATAAGATGTGCGATATATCGACCACATGAGTCTGTGCTTTCATCAACAATAATATAAAAATGTTCATCGCCCAGTGTAACTTTAATTTCTCCCATTACGGTTTCGTATACTGTTTGCACATTCTTCTTTCTAAGTGTGGATTCGTCAGGGATGTTTTGATTACAATATTTTTGCAAAAAATCTCTGAATTGTGTATTTTGCAGTTTCTTCAAAGGTATATTTGCTGCGACTAAAGCTTTGCATAAGTCTTGATGAAACACCTCCTTTTCACTCTTTGGTTTGACATTTTGAAATGCGGTTTGCACACACTGCTGAACAGGCACTGATTTATTTTTCTGCAACTTAGCTTTATGCATAGCTGTTTTCAAGTGTTGATCAATTTGGAACTTCTTTTCACAAACAATGATTTTGGCACAAACTTTGCAAAACACTTTATCCCCACTAAACTCCAACTCAGGAAAAATTTTAATCCACGAAGCGGCTTTCGGCATTTTAGGCGTTTGAAATAAAATATTTTCGAAATCACTCTTTTCACACTGGAATCTATCGACAAACTAAACTATACAATATAAATATAAAAGAATAGACCACATCTGCTCTCCATTAGGCAAGCTGATTACTTGGAAATTCCTAAACACCCAATAAATGCCGGCAATAAACCATATAATAATAAAAACTATACAATATAAATATAAAAGAATAGACCACATCTGCTCTCCATTAGGCAAGCTGATTACTTGGAAATTCCTAAACAGGGTCGCACTTAATCTTTTCACAAAACGAAAAACATAAAAATATGCACACAAATTTTATTTTTGCCGAAATATGCAATTTTTTGTGAAATTTGTTAAAATATGCAAAATATGCAAATATATGCACTTTGCATATATTCCCCCCTTTAATGATAACCTATGAAAAAGGCAAATCAGAAAAAAAAAACTGAAAATGACAGTGATAATATTAATAATGCTTTTACTATCGAACACAGTATATGCATGGATGAATCACTTCAGGACTTGAGAGATGTCTCGCATTGGAGTATATACCCGTTCCTGATAATGTTCGCATTATGATCATAAATGAAGGTAGTGAACATTTCTAAAAGAGAGAAAGGCCGTTTGCCACTGTATCCAGGTAAGTGTTAAAAATAAAAGGTGATCCTTCAGAAGAATGGTTTTATAAAGTGATGTATAATGGTGAAAAAATTCTGCGGTCATGGATGGTTTATTCTCCTATAACTAATACTGCTTCTCCTGTCATTTATTTGCTGTTACCAATAGTACTAATACAAAAACAAAATTTACGACTGGATTTCAGAAGTGGTGAAAACTATATGCCAAAGTGGCCGATCATGAAACCATCAAGTGAACACCTCGAAAATTTTGAAATCTGGAAAACTTTGGAAATGAGGCTAAAATTGCATAAAACAATAGATGACGCAACTTTGCAATTAATGGATACTGAGAAGCTGAAGTGAAAGCATCTTTTATCTAGATTATTGGATATAACTTTGTTTATGGCTAAACAAAACTTAGCATTTCGTGGACATGAGGAAGGGCAAGGCTCTACAAATAAAGGCAATTTCTTAGAACTAGTCAAATTACTGTATGATGTAGTCTAAAAAGGAACACATCTTGAATTTGGAGCATGGTAAATCACCAAAAGTATCATATTTGCCGCCAGATATACAAAACGAATTAATAAATGTTAAGCGAATCACGAAAAATGTAAGCTTGTCGACGAAATTAAATCGGCTAAATATTTTCGAATTATGTTTGATAGTACACCTGACATTTCACATACTGATCAAATGCCTAAAGTAATTCGTTATGTGAAAATTGATAATAGAAAAATGGAAGTTAAAGAAGTATTCCTTGGGTTTTTCCGTTTACAAGGAAAAAACGCCGCTGATTTAAGCGATGAAATCTGAAGAAGCTTGAAAATGACGGCTTAGATGTTATACTGTAGAACAGGCAATAGATCTTGATGAGAAAAAGTCGGAGGACTACGAAATTTCAATAGAAAGAAGAATTCGTCGTAAGAAACGAATGGCTGGTGAATTGGCCACCGATACAGGACTTACACTGAGAACTGAACTTCAAAAGGATATGTTGGAATGTCTTGACCGATTCAGTATTGAACTCCGAACTAGATCGAAATCCATTCAAGATGTAGCTTCATTGTTCGAGGTTGTGCAGACAAATACTTTGCTTTTGGCGAACATTGTAGAGATGAAATTAGTTGTATCAAAATTTACTGGTTCTTATGATAAGGTATCAGAAACGGAACTCCTCTTAGAGATACCAAGGTTGAGAAGACATTTAAAATCGGCCAATGTTACAGTTTCTAATTGGGTGTCTCTAGACTTTTTGAAATCCAACGTGAAATGGTATTTTACTGAATCTCTTCCGAATCTTATGGCCGCACTAAAGTTATTTATGGCAATTTTCGTATCAGTTTCTTTGTGTGAGAGGAGTTTCAGCAAACTAAAGTTAATTAAACATTACTTGCGGGCAACAATGACCCAAACGAGACTTAACATTCTTGGCATATCAAAAATAGAACACGAGGCAACACAAAATATAAATTTTGAAGATGTGATTTCCGAGTGTGCAGCTGTTAAAGCTAGAGAGACGAGATTTTAAGTGTTTGTACGTAATATGCAAACACTTAAAATATATATGATAAAAATTTTACTCTCATTCTTGTTTTGGCATACCTAACTTTCACTTTCATACAACAAAGTGAAAGAATATATAATAAAACCATACTATTATCATCATAATATTGTAACTTGGTAATTAATTACTCTCATTTGTATTAAATAATAGTTATTTATGTAACAAGTCAGTAAAGTGATACTTTACCGAACGAGTCTTGTTTACGAGCCAAGCGAGTGAAGCGAGCGCGGCGAGTAACAGACGAGTTCGGTAAAGGTACTTTACTGACGTGGTGCATACAACATTTTATCGCCAACCGTTAAAATTGTTAATTTAAGAAATAAAGATATAATAACTTTTGACAGTTTATGACAGTGACAAACGATTTATTTTTAAAAGTCATCAGTCATGCTACGCTGACAGATATTAGCGGCAGGTAAAGTACTTTATTGTACAGTACGATAAAGTGTTTCTTTACCTCCGCAAAACGCTATGGTAACGCATCACTTTACTGACGGTTGGCGATAATAGTTATTTATGTAACAAGTCAGTAAAGTGATACTTTACCGAACGAGTCTGGTTTACGAGCCAAGCGAGTGAAGCGAGCGCGGCGAGTAACAGACGAGTTCGGTAAAGGTACTTTACTGACGTGGTGCATACAAAATTTTATCGCCAACCGTTAAAATTGTTAATTTAAGAAATAAAGATATAATAACTTTTGACAGTTTATGACAGTGACAAACGATTTATTTTTAAAAGTCATCAGTCATGCTACGCTGACAGATATTAGCGGCAGGTAAAGTACTTTATTGTACAGTACGATAAAGTGTTTCTTTACCTCCGCAAAACGCTATGGTAACGCATCACTTTACTGACGGTTGGCGATAAAAGTATTTAGAACTTAATTTTCGATACCTTTTGTATAAAAAAAAATCAAAATTCGAACCGAAACTACTTTTACTCTTAACGAATAACGATTTTTTGCAAATATGTTGTAAATTATGCATTCTATATATATTTATGAAGAGTACAAAAGTATTTAGAGTTGGATTTAGAATATTTATTGTATAAGTGAAATGTCAAAATTCGGACCGGAAGTAACACTTTCATACGTATAAGAAAGTCGTGTGGTGGCCACACCTCATTTCTTCATCTCATTTAATGTAGAAAACATCCAAATTACGTATGGCTGGATTAAAACTGGAAAAGGAAAGGAGTATTCCACCTCATATGTAGTGTGGAAGAGAGTACATAAACTGTTAACATTATTAAAATTGTTTGTAATTGACAATTTAAACAATCAAATGAATGTTCTCCATCATATCACGACGCAAAAGTTTAAGTAATTCCTTTAGCAAAGTAGGTGTAAGAAACAATACTTATTCAGTTTTTATTTAAATTACACCAATATTTTTTTTGCTTGGTCGTGTTAGTCTACTAATATTATGATTTTTAAAGTACCTAGACACTACCCACAAGAGATGTTTAAATATTAATAATCCTGATTAGAAATGAAAATATTTTTACAGCATGGAATATGTTTGAATGTTTGCATTTCCCTAATAAAATCATTTACTTCAATTTACTACATAAAATACTCGGATTCAAGAAAGATGATCCCTGCGTCACTACTATATAATTCTATCAAAGAATTATGTCTATATCCGAATAAGAAATAGTATCAACTTGTATAACAAGGATAGCATAAGCGAATGCATGTGTTTTCAGTGCGATGCAAGCACGACATACGTTGCATAGAATTTATTTGAGCAAGACAAAGACGGAGTGATTGCATGCGCTGTATTATTTCATACACTTCCGTTTAGCGTTTTGACTTTCGACATTAACGCTTTGACATTTCTAGTAGTTTGATCGTTTGATTTCGTTTCACAATTTGTTTGTTGTTTCAATCTTTATTAAACCAGAATGTCACGACGCCGTAAAACATTACGGTCACAAGCTCAAGGACTCGTTTTAAATTTATTAGAATATTTCGAGCAAGAGAAGGTTAATGGTGGTCCTCTAATATCCCTTACATCTGTACAACAGGTAAACATTGTGAGATTTAACATTTTACAAATTCTAATGAATATCTTTTAGCGAGTAGCAGATGCATTGAAGGTAGGAGTAGCTTCAGTAAAACGTATTAAAGCCCGATCACTAAATAGTCCTGTTCTATCTAGTCCAGGGAAGAAAAGGCCCCATATAAAAGCTAAAACAGACCATTTGGCGGAAAGCTCTAAAATGAGTATCCGAAATACATTATACACGATGTATTTACAGAGTAAGACCTTAAAAATGTTGAGTATTGAAGTAATAATATCTTTAATTTTAGAAAAGCATGTTACAGTGCAAACTTTAAATGCAGAAATTACTGAAAACCATATTTTATTGAGTAGAAGCAGTTTAAATCGTGTACTTCATAATATTGGCTTTAAATTTAAAAACGAGAATAATCCCCGAGCGTTAGTGGAGAGATCCAACATAACTGAGATGCGATTATTATTCCTGAAGAATTATTTAAAAAACATAAATTCTCCTTTTTTAGAGAGAAGTGATATTTCTCGATGAGACTTGGATTGTTTGTTTTGTACCCACGTTATTTCTCAATAAAGTTCTATTATCATTTGTATTTTGGCATATGTTAAATTTAGTACATTAAAAGACTATTGAGTTTATATTACATATTTTTAATAAACGATAAATGCGATTATCTAACTTAGTTATCTAATTATACATAACCTAAAATTAGATCGATCAATCTAACCGGAAAACGTAGGATGTCATCATTATGATTTCCATGTTCATTTTATAGTTTACAGTACTTATCATGATGGCGAAGTATTGATTTGAATCATACGATATTAAAAAATGACGCAGGGATCATCTTTCTTGAATCCGACTATATATGAGAATATGATCAATTTTTTGGAGAAAAATCTATATATTACTTTACTAAAAATTTAAATTATTAAAATTATATTATATTTTAATATTTTAATACAGGCTTATTTGATGGGACGGTTAGTCCATCAAACAGGTCTATGTTGTTTTCGCGTCAAAACAGATCTTGCAGTTCACCATATGAATTAGTGCTATTCAGGAATTACGTGTTGTTTACATTATATTTATGACTATCTGTTTAAACACAAAATTTGATATATAAGTTCTGTGTGCATTTTTTTCCTTGTCAGCAAGAGTCGGCCTTGATTTTACACACACACTCCTTCAAAGTTTTTATATATACGCATTTTAATAAGGTTCTTATCTTTGCTATATACGTATTTTGTTGGAATTTATATAACAGATTGTATTTATTTTATTTCTTAATCTAAATAATAAAATTTATTATTAAATATGAGTGAATTAATACTAGCTATTAGGCACTATTTTGTCTATATAATAATAATAATAATAATAATATATATTAATACTAAAAAATATTTGAAAATACTTCACGACATCTACCAGGAGCAGCCGTTCTTGCCTCCACGTCCACAATGGCGTACCCAAAAAATAACATTGCATGGGTTCTCTATATATATTCTCTCTACGCTAGTACTTAGTTAGTGGTGTTATAATCGTACCGTAAGTTCTGTAAAGAGTAATATGATAATTTTATTAAGTTGACATAATGCATTTTTAGACTTGAAGATGAATATAACCTGGTGCATTGTGTGTGGGGCGTATAGACAGGATACAAAAGCGTTGCATTATTTCCCGAAAAATGCGAACAAGTAAGTAAAGGCACTGATAGTTGATATATAACCCGGAGGTTATCCGGAGATTTTTTCTTTGTAGTTCTGATATCAAGTGCAATAAGGACCACCTGGTTGTAGCAAGGATTTTGTTGGTTCCCGATTACACCAATTAAAGTTTAAATGACAATTAAGTAAGTAATTGGCAATTAATAGTATAATTATTAGGAGTATAATATAAGTGTATAAGAAAGCCTTTAAAGTACACGAAAAACTTACTACTTGTTTTTAAGTTTCTATATTATTGTTTTTTCACAAGCAATCAATCGATGTTTAGCAGCGTTAATACAAACTTCAAATTTCATGGTACAGAAGCATTTATGGTTTTTCGTAATGATGTTCTTATGCAGTTTCTTATAATGAAAATGTGCCTTTATACTATCGTTGATATTTGTTGGTATACAGTTTAATTATTATATTTCATTATTTAGAAGCCAAACTTGGCTACAGCAAATGGGCATGAAACCTGTGCTAAATGCCAGTATAATGTGTAATAAGAAACTTTGCAGCTTACATTTTGACACAACTTGCTATGCACACCCTCAATCTGTACGCCTCAACAGAAATGCAGAGCCGTTACTCCTTACTCCATCCCATGAGGCCACCCACGGAGCCTAAGGCACCAGTGTCATTAGAAGTCTTATTTGTTTCACAACAACAATATATTGTGATGGTTTTAATATCCATACAATTTATTAGTTTGTAATTGTTTTCAATTCTTAAAATTATAAATGAATATTTATTAGTTGATGAGATTTTCTTGATGTTCTGGTTGTCGTAGAGGAAAAATAAGGTTTTCTTTCTTCTATGTTTGTATTTTTAGAATCTGTTGAAGAGAAATGAAAAAAAATATTATTATTGTTGTCAAATATGATGTATTATGTTTTATGTACAAAATTGTTTAATTAACGATGATATGACGAGTATTGTAGACGTAAATAATTGATTTAGAGTATAAACTAATTTGAATTAAATTTCCCGCCATTATTTGAACAAGTGTAAAGGTAAGGATAATTTTGACAGTTCCTGTAATGAGAATTTTTTAAATTGAATGACAATTGTGTGAAATGCTTTGCAATTAGGTTTTTTAAAATGTAAGAAGAATAATAAATATACGTAGTAATAAATTATAGGGATGTAAATATTCGAAAGTAAATAGTAAAGAGATATTTTGAATTGGTAGGTGTAGATTTCTGATTGGAGAATTTGAAAAAGTTTTAAAAGGTTGCCAAGGAAATTGTTTTGGAAAAAATAATAAATAGGGGATGAAAAATAATTTTCACACGACGCGGTCGTATTTGTCGTTGAATTTAAATAAATTCATCGATAACGTCTCAAATTTATTGAATTTTGTGCTAAAAAGCATTAATAGTGATTAATTTAAACGAAGTCATAGAGATTATTACAGATTAAAGTGAAAAGTGCTTCTTACATAATTTATTATATGTCTATAAATCATAGCAAAACAATTTATAGATAAAGAAAGGATTATTTAAATAGGTTTAATAATAATTTAACAAAAGTACTTACATATATCGAAGCTTATCCATCGACGAAGTTCATAATAAATTTTCAAGATTACCCAAATACGAGGATTCTAGTGAATTTTCAAGATTATCCAAAGACATAATTCCAGGAGAAGTTTCAAGATTAACCATAGACGAAATTCCTAGTATTTCCAAAGGAGACCGAACAAGTAGGAATCATTTCTTCTAGAGTTGCAGTATTTTATCGTGGATAGGCTTACGAAGAGAATTTTTCTGAGTCCGAACGTGTATTTCCAAAGGAGACCGAACAAGTAGGAATCATTTCTTCTAGAGTTGCAGTACTATATTGTGCAGAGAACTTCGAAGAGAATTTTTCTGAGTCAGAAGGTGTATATCCAAAGGAGTCCGAAATAAAGGAGTACAAGAAGGACGTTGAAGATTGGAGGACATCGGAGAATATCATCTAGATATCAAATCCAGGTCATATTATAGTAGCAGCAGCACCTACAAGTAAATATAAATTAATATTTGAAGTAATAAAAATTATATTGGTACTATTCGATTTAAAAAACATATATGTTATATTAATATTTAAAAAGTTATTCATTTTTACACCAGAATGTATTGAATTTAATATTCACAATAACGTTGAAAGAAAAATTTATAGCTATTTGAATTTAAATACAAATTAGGGAACAATGTAAGAAAGGCAATACCTTATTTGTAGTAGTATTACAAATTTCATCCAGTGGAAATCTCATCAACAATCGAATATTCACAACTAAAATTGAAAAGCATTATTTGTTAATAGTAAAAAACATACTCGTTGTTCAACATACCAACTCGCTATCCTTGTGTCATTATCTATAATGGTCGATTTTTATATTTTCCTACATCCGAAAATATATATCGTTATCAGACAATTTTAAATAACTATTATTTATATTTATAATTCTGAAAAGCACATTATTATATCATTATTAGCTTGAGATTGTTGTCTTCTTTCAACTGTAGCATTATCTATGTACTATCTTAAACAGAACAACTGATTTCCAAGAGTTGTGGAACACTAAAAACATAACCATATAAAATTATTTTACCTTGAAAAAGATCAATTAAAATAAGGAATACTTACATGTATAGGCGTAATTCTACAATTTACAAACGAATAATCAGTCACAGCGAACTTCAAACACCCCTGATGATAAATAAAAGTAATAAAAATTGATATTTATTTAATTTGAGTATTAGCCGAGGAATGATATAAAACAATAATAGTAGTAGAAAATTATGTGTTGTAAATAACATTTATCCATAACCAATACATTTTGGCTGGCCCAACTTGGAGCAACACATACAAATACAATATTAATCAATTTGGTGTTAGTTATTGTTATTTTAATTTTTTTGTTCCCTTCTATAGGCATGTGATTAACATTATTTAGTTTTTAAAACCCAAATTGGTATTCTTTTATTTATGTATTGATGATAAGACGTCCACTAAATTTGTTAGATCTCTTATGTATCCATATTTTTATTTATGTCACCTTATTTTATGTTCATCATTTATGTAATACAAGATTTTGTAAATGGTGGTAGTAAACATGGGCTTAAGTCATTGTTTGTTAGTCGAATATTCTACTTTTGGTAGATTATGCTTTGTTCGTTAATTTATTTTTGTACTGGCAATTTAACTAAAACATACGTGTTGGATGTTAGTTATAATTTTTCAATAGTAATCATAAATGCACTTTGTATCTTTTCTACATGAAAATATTAAATGTTAATTATTTAAGTAATTCTTTTCTTTAAAACGTTATTCTGTGGTTACAGCATTGTAATTGAATATCGTACTGTATACTTTTTCCTTAGCAATGAGCCCTCATTACTACGGAAACTAGTAAATGGTACGCAATTTGATTACAGTGTTGTGACCATATATTAAACCCTAATTTCCAATAAACTTTATTTTGAATTTCCCGCTACCAAATACATTTTAAATCGCACGCTATTTGCTTTCTATTCATGAAAACTGTAATTTTTTGATGTCAGCGACATCTATATTAGCCTTCAGGCGATACAAACTGCGGATAAAAATTTTGGCTTGACTGCGCCATGTGATTCTAATCTATGCGTTTGAGACATGGTTGATCTCAACCAGGTTTCTGTCGGAGCATACTAAAAGATCTTTCAATTGTTGTTGTAGTAGGAGCAGTGGAGTAGCTAGCATGGGTGACACCTGGTGCGGATATTGATGGTGTCACCCCTAGAATAAAAACTGTCAAAATTAATAAAAATCCGATAAACGTATAGTATAATATTATTTATACTCGTAACGTACCTGTCTCAAAAGCATGACAAAATATTTGCAAAAAACTGATTTTCGATAAGAGTAAAAAACCTACTTCCGGTAGGAATTTCGAAAAACTTTTTTTAATAGAGTTGTTCACAATTTCAATTTTAAGTATACATATGAATTCTTTATAAATTTGTCTAAACTTAGTAGATGACGAAATATTGGCAAAATTCGATTTTTTCAATGAAGTACTACTTCCGGTCTTGCGATTTTGCTCAAAATCTAATCAGTTCTCAAGAGGGAGATTATACTATTAAATCCAAATTTGGAATAGATAGCTATAGCGGTTTGACCGCTATCGTAGTCACACACAGACACATAGACAAGACACACAGCATACAGACATTTTTTAAAAACCACTTTTATTTTCTTATACGTAGTATAAGGAAGTATTGTGATGATGAAAATTTTCGGTCTCGAGATTTTTGCAGATGTCCATGTTTTGAACTCCCCTGATACCAAAAAGTGGTTTTAAAAAAATGTCTCTCTCTCTCTCTCTCTCTCTCTCTCTCTCTCTCGATAGCGGTCAAACCGCTATAGCTATTAATTCCAAATTTTGTATTTACGAGTATAATCTCCCTGTTGAGAACTGATTAGATTTTCAGTAAAATCGGCAGACCGGAAGTAGTAGTTTACCTCAGTAAATAAATCGAAGTTTATCAATATTTCGTCAACTACTAATTTTAAACAAATTTATAAAGAATTCATATGCACTCAAAATTAAGTTTCAGAAAAATTTTATTATGAAAGTTTTTCAAAATTCCTACCGGAAGTAGGTCTTTTACTCTTATCGAAAATCAGTTTTTTGCCAATATTTCGCAAATCATGCTTTTTAGACAGGTACGTTACGAGTATAAAAGTATTTAAAATATAATTTTCAATACCTTTTGTGTAAAAAAATTTCAAAATTCAGACCGGAAGTACCACTTTTACTCTTATCGAATAGCGATTTTTTGCAAATATGTCGTAAGTTATGCATTCTATATATATTTATCAAGAGTACAAAAGTATTTAGAGTTAGATTTGCAATGTTTTTTTGTATAAATGAAATTTCAAAATACGGACCGGAAGTAGCACTTTTACTATTAGCGAGTAGCACTTTTTTATAATACCTTTTTATAAAAAAATCTAAATATTCTATAATTCGAAACGCTCATACATATAAGAAAGTCGTGTGGTGACCATACCTCATTTTTTGGTATCAGGGGACTTCAAAACGTGGAAATTTTTTTAAAAACCACTTTTTCGGTATCAGGAGACTTCAAAACGTGGACATCTGCAAAAATCTCGAGGTCGAAAATTTTCATCATCACAATATGTACTTCCTTATACTACGTATAAGAAAGTAAAAGCAAGTCACTTATAAAATAGAAATACTCGTGTCTGAATATATTCACAAGTTTTTTTTTAAAAGAGGGATAGGATTTTTCAAACGTAAATAAAACAAAACAGACTTGTTGAACTACATTATTTACGTTTGTAATATAGAATTACATCAAGTAAAAGCCGAATCTATTTTATTTTAGATAGGATTTTTTGTTGTCAGTAATAAATCACTTTGATACGATACTTACTTATGTGTGTATATTTCATTCATAATCTTGTTTTGATGTTTTTATTTAGTTCTCGAATTACAGTTACAAATAAATTCCGTATGGTTTAGTTTCGTTCTTAATGTATAGATGGTAATAGTTGTCTTATCTGATTCCTACCACCAGATACCAGCACAATACACAGGATTTACTCCAAATTTTATGTTGCCCGATTTCCTTATTTAATGGGCTCTCTATATGTATATATTCTCTCTACGGTACTAGTAATCAGAAAAATATGTTTTGCACAAGGTTTTAATTGTATACAAGTAACCTATTCACATATAGAGTTTAATTGTTTTAACAAACAAAATTTGTTGATTGACGTTTCTACGCGTTCTATAAAGTGACAGCGCTATAGTAGCGACATCTCAAGTTATTCGCTTAAAGTCATGATTCAAATTTACTTATAGGTCTCTGTCTTTAAAACCGTGCCGCCATCTAACAAGGCCTTCATTAAGATTAGTCGGATAAAACCACCCATTTAACTGAACAATCCGACTATCCGTGCTCAAAAGACCCTTTCTGGTCACTGTATGCTTAGCGTTCACAGAGCTCATCTGTGAATAAAGGTACGTAAAGACACATTTATTGAAAAAGTAATTAATAGATTTTCTCAAAACAGAAGAAATCTCTTATTACTTTTCTCCAATTAGAGAACTAATAATATCTGTTATTTGCACTAAAGATGTTAATAATATACTGCTTATCTCGTTGTTTGGATGAATAACTTTGAATAAAATCCTCATTGAATAGTGCGGATTTTATTCAAAATTATTTAGCTGGTGTAAGTATATTATTAGATCTAGTTAATTAAGCTGCAGGTTCTGATAAAATATCGCATGTGAGAAATCTGTCGTAAAATAAAAAATAAGTAAAATAAAATAAAGAAAACTCAAGCAAGGAGTCAGAAAAAGAAGTGCATCTATTTTTTCGGCCGAAATTACTTTTGATATTTACAGTGTTGTTTCAGTACCTACATAGAAGAATATAATTTTTAGAAAAACAATAAAATTTTCCATTATTTAGTTCATTGCCAGACAACTCATAACATAATTCCTGTCTGCATAAAACCGTCGACTTTTGTGTTTGAAGTGATTCTACGAACGAATTTTTTGTAAGCTGATGGCCATTAAAAAAAAAGGAAAAAGACCACCATCAACAAAGAGGTGCATTAATCTTACGTCGGTCATATTTTAATTTGTGTTTATAACTGAAGGCAGGCCGTCTGAGCGAGGGGCAGAAATGCAATAATAAAAGAAACTGTGTGTAATAATTAGTTACGTCAACAAAGAACTAACACCACGCATTGTTTACAAAAAGAATTATCAATAACACCTCTTTGTTCCGTGCTAACCCTAAATTATTTTTATACCTTGAAAACAAATCACAAAAGTGTATTCTTTACGGCCGGTCTGAACTCTGACTAATAAAACCACTTTGTTTATGTATGTTGACCGTATCGTGTGTGTTAATGGTTGCGTTTAGCCTTCTCTCGTTTATTGACATCGATAATTTTAAATAAACATATCGGAATATGCATGTACACGTATAAATTAAGACAATATATGTCATAGCGTATGATATTGACAGTTCATAATTGTCAGAGACCATGTTAACACATAAATCAAAAACACTTTACCAGTTTTATTCATATAGGTACGCTTTTCATAACAGGGACATTGTAGTAAAAATATCTGGCATTGAAGATAAAGTAAAAAAGATGAATCGTTTTGTGTTCGTGTCTAATAGTCATTAGGAGCATTGAAAATATAATAAGAACAATTACGATGATGATTTGACGAAAAGTGAAACTTGAAATTAAATACTTGAATTATTATGGCAACGATTTTATTTCTTTTTCATCATACCGTGCCTTCAAATACTTTCCTCGTTAGAGACGGCCATGCTTTATTTTAATGGTTTGTGAAAATAAAATCCATTCGGCGTTCCTTACGATTAGCAAAATGATTAATAACTAATTCATTGAAGTTTGGTGTTGATGTCAGTAATTGTTTTTCAATGGAACACATTGCTAAGGCACATAGTCTGCTTTCCTGCATAGTATTTGTAGAAAATGTTTTTATTCTCTTCAAAGTTGAAAAACAATATTGCAATATTCTTATTTTTATTAACTGCATTAAATTTAACAACAGTTGCCAGTTCTTTTAATAAATATCTGTCACAAAGCCCTAGAAAATATTGTAAATTCTCCTGTTTAGGATAGGATTGCATTTTAGATTTAGTAGCTACAACTCGATGCTGTTTTAGAGATTTTTTCAGTCTTTCCTTTCTGGGTGTATGGACAGAGAGATTTTTTTCTGTTTGAACCCCAACATCACTTGTAGTAGGAATTTCCATAACTGCTAAAATACAATTAAAAAATTATGCATTTCATTAAATACAAATTAATTGTATGTGTGTAACTGAAAAGTTCTAAATTATTCTACTTTATACTAGGTTAAATACATAAGTAATGTGTTGAATTTTTGTTCAAAAATGACTTCGAATTCTTTAGTTAAACAACTAAACGTATTTTTAGTTTTGCTCATAATATAATTTTGTATTGTAAATATTAATTGTCATACCTATAGGTGGTTCACTTTCTGCTAAATTTTGGGATCCAATATCACTTGTGCTAGGAACATTCATAGTTTCCAAACATTCTAAAATACATTTTGAAATTAGTATGCTTTTAAAATTTCAAATAGTACTTAGTTCTTATAAAATAATATTTTATAATAAACATTTACCTGTAGAGTGTTCCTTAACCGGTGAGGTTTGAATTGATTTCCTTTGAATATGGTCATGGCTGTGAGAGATAACGATGTTCTCTAAAATTCTTATTTTCAAAGGAGGTTCCTTCACTAATATAAAAAGATAAAAACCACATTAGAAGTATTTATTTTCATGCTTCATCTTTAATAAGAACTTTAATTATAAATGCAAACCATATCAAAACATATTTAACAATGATAAATAAGATCGTATATTTTTTGTAGATAGTAAATAAGTCTACAAATTTAAATTACGAAATTTCTTATTTGAGAAATCAAAGTAAAACATTGTTATCATCATGTACAGATTTTTTGGAATATTTCAAATTATAAAGTCATGTTATTATATTTATTCTACTCCAATGATGATGTATGAAGTTACATATTTTAAAATTACAATGCAACGGTATTGCAACTTAATATAGACAAAAATTGTTGAATATATAAAAGATAAATGCTAACAAATAATTTTGGAAATATTTTAATTTTATGATAGTTTATATTAAAAACGCTTTTATGAAAAATAACCTACCCGTGTGAAATTTTGCATCAAAAGCTGTTGATGTTTCTGGTGTTTCCGTGCTGAGTGAGAGAAATATTGCGGGAATTGCATTGGATTCCTTAAATAATTTAAACACATGTGTGATTCAAAGTGTTTACCACACACAAATGTTGTTTGCCATAATTTTGACAAATCTTTACTTAGAAGGTAATTCCGGTTACAGCTGGTGATCCACTGTAAGACACTACAACAAAGATGGATTATTACAAATTAACTGTTACTCGATAGCTATAACTTACCGATTTTCTTCTTTAAGAAACGAAAAGAAACTGTAGAATATATTTTGTTGCTGAAAATTTTTACAAGTAAAAATACAACAACTACGTACGCCAGATTTCTTCTTTCGTACAGTTTCCATTGTTTATATCAACAACAATTTGACTGGCACCTTTACTTATTATTCTTTCGTAAATTATAAGTTATAAAACTTAGACAGGTTATATTTATACAACAATATACAAGTACACAACAAAAACAAAACACGCCATTTTGAAATGTGCCCTTCTTTGATTTTGCGCACAAATATCGGAATTAGCACAAGTGAGGCTTTTGTCAGTTGTGTTATTCTATGATATTACATACTGGATGTCATCCGGCATCACAGAGTAGTGCCCGCTCGCTGACATATACCGCACTCGCCCCGCGCCACTTTTTATCCATTCGATTTCTAATACTAACGGTGCAGTCGCGCGAGATGCCCCGGAGCCTACGTCAGACTGTGATTTTTAAACGCGCTGAAGAGACGGACTGTTACTTCCGAAAAAAACCATAAGCAGCAAAATCACAATTGTAAAGAAGGACAAATGTGCATATAGTGGTTTTGCTGCTAGGGATATTATTTGTTATCAAACAAATCAGAAAAATGACATACAAATCAGGTATTTATAATTAATTTATCTGTTAAAAGAAATTTATAACGGGGGGGGGCAGTGCCCCGTTGCACTCCCTGCAGCAGCCGCCACTGCTCTACGCCTCATGCTCATGTTATGTCAGCACAAGAATTCAAAATAGCATTACGAACCTCTTCGATTATGTAATGTGTGGTCTTTAAAATTGTATTCTTTAAATATGGAAAAATAAAATAGTCTAATACTATTTACATATATACATTTATACGCAAAACGTGTATGCATATATGCATGTGTTGGAATACACACATACATCTAGTGTCATTACCGACAATCAACGCACAGACACCGTGTTTCGGCCTTTAAGGTCTCGTCAGTGTACGTGCGATTGCCTCTTGATGTTAGTTTTAGCATCTAAGTATTTAACAGTTTACAAATTTATTTTGATTGGTGGTGCCGCCTAAAAGCTCTATTATGTGGTATATGCGCATATATTAAGACGCCTATTTTTTGTGGGGGTAGCGTAGTTTTCACAAATTCATGAGGATTTTCTGCAGACCTAATTCTCATATTTTGCATTTTAAATATTCTGAAAGATGGAACCAAGCCTCATCCGAAAAAAGGCATTTGTCGAGAATGTCATTATTATTTATGTTATTCAAAAACCATTGACAGTACTGTGTTTTCGTACCAAAATCCAGTCGTTTGAGTCCGAAACTGCTTGAATTTTATATGCAAACAACTTTAAGTTCTGTTTTTAAAATAGTATGACACGTTGCCACTGAAAACTGAACTTCTTGGAAAAAGCTTTGCTACTGATTTTTTGGGCGAGTTGTCCATTCGACGTTGAATATGCTCTATGCAATATGTAGTGTCTAGGTGCTCCACTGCCAGGTTTGCGAGTTATTGCCCCTGTTTCACCAAATTCAGTAACACAAGCATGAATATGTTTTTGCTGTTGTGCGTAAGTAACTGGCAAATTAGGAAACTTGCTGGAAATCCTGTAAGCATTGATTGCTCAAATAAACCCAATTTCCATTTTCTAATTTTTGGCCAGTTCTACATTAACTATCAATAATAAATATTTTATGTTATAACTCTTAACATTATAATAAAGTAATTTAAAAAATATAAGCGTCTATAATTTGAATTTAAGTATGACAGCTGTCAGAATTTTAAGTTTTCAAAAGCTTAGCATGTACACCAACATTGATTACTTAATTACTTAAAAAACAGCGTGTTTTTATTATAGGTAAGATTTTGAAGGTATAATATTTCCCTTTAACATGAATGCACTTGGCGAACGAAACGAAATTTATTCAAGTGGAATGTGATTGCGAGTCCAGCTTGTGGTTGCGGAGCTGAGATTGAAACATTTAAACATATTGTTGAAGAATGTCCTCTAGCTAAGTTTGAATTTGAATATACAAATTTACATAATTTAACACCAGAGGCTGTTTCTTGGATGTTAACAACTAAAGATCTTTAGTTTTGTGGCACTGTAATGAAGGTTTTTTATTCTGCAGGTTTTTTCCTACATCCTAGACCAAATGGTGCAGTGTTTTAAAGGGCCCCTGCAGTTATGACCCTTCTATATATATTTCTACTTTGTAATATAATTTATATATGTGTTATATGTTATATGTAGGTACCTGTCATGTAGTTTCATACGAATATATATATATATATATATATATATATATATATATATATATATATATATATATATATATATATATATATATACAGGGTTATTCACGCTATACGGCACGGAATATTGTGGCCAAAATACGTGACTTTCAAAAAGTTTCACTTTTGGGATATATGGGGGTCTATTATAGTTACTTTTTAAAATTATTTTCATATTATACAGGGTGTTCCAAGAGCCCTAAAAGTATCAAAGTTGTGTTTTTTTAAATGGAACCCCCTGTATATTATTGTATTTTCGGATTCTCCGATCAAAATAAGTGTCTGTTTTAATAAGGTTTACAATACCTAAACCTTAAGGTTTTTTAAATAATTTGAATTTTGCCAAAATCTAACCTAATTTTCATGTTTCAAATACTTAAGAAGTATTTAAGTTATGTAAGCGAAATTTACAGCGAAGTGTAACAATATATCATATTTTATATCCCAATCATAATAAACTTGCCATCTTATACAGGGTGTCCAAAAATTAAAATTAATCAAATAAGAACTTTAAGTGGCTATAACTTGATTAATTTAAATAGAACGCCATATTTTTTAACTTACCAGGAAATGTACTTTTTAATTACCTATCGAATGGTATTAGGGTGTTCTATAGCTAAGTCTTCGCGTTTTTACAGAATACGCCAAAAAATCGTTTTTTGCACCATTTGGTGTTTTTTAAATAAAAGTTCTAATGTATCTAGTTGCCTATGGTATTTAGAAATGTCACATAAATTCATTTAGTCTGTCAGTTTAGTCTGCAAAGTCTGTTTTTGCTATAGTGGTATTATTTTTTGTAATTGTGGAAGTTTAGATCGTTATTATTTGAATATTGTTGTGGTGTTGCTTAGTCAAAATGAAGATTTACCCAAAAGAAGAGCGTATTGATATGATTTTTATCCTAGGAGAATGTCATCAAAATTGTTTATTGGCTTCTCGAGTTTATGCTCAAAGTTTTCCGGAAAGAAATCATCCTAAGCCAGCCGTTTTTGAGAGATTATTAAACCAGTTTCAGGAAAGTGTCAGTTATAAAAAACCCATTACAAGAAAACCTGTCACTGAAGATGAAGAAAATGTTTTTACGGTAGTTGGTTCAGTTATCGAAAATCCCAATGTTAGTCAAAATCAGATATCCGAAAATACTAACATTAGTCAAGCAAGTATTTCAAGAATTCTTAAAAAACACAGATTTCATCCTTATAAAATCCAGCTCTGCCAAGAACTTTATGGAAATGATTTTGACAACCGAACTGAATTTTGCATGTGGGTGTTAGATAAAGTGGCAGAAAATAAAAACTTTTTTGAAAATGTGTTATTTAGTGATGAATGTATTTTTCATAACAATGGTCTCGTGAATAGACACAACTTCCATTTTTATTCTGATTCGAATCCGCATGAATACAGAGTCATGAGAAATCAGAATAGGTGGTCCGTTAATGTGTGGGGTGGAATACTGGGCCAATATTTAATTGGACCCTATTTTTTTGAAGGACCTTTAAATGGTATGATGTTTCTCGATTTTCTTTTACACCAACTTCCAGTATTATTAGAAGAAGTCCCTTTAAACATCAGAACAACCATGTGGCTTCAACTGGATGGAGCTCCGCCTCATTATCATCGCGAGGTTCGGCAATTTTTAAATGCCAACTTTCAAAACAGGTGGATTGGAAGAAATGGATTTCAAAATTGGCCCCCCAGATCCCCGGACTTAACTCCACCAGATTTCTTTTTATGGGGATACATAAAAGGAATTGTCTACAATACGCCTCCGACAACACCACACGATATAAAAATACGCATAAGAGACGCTTTTGAAACTGTAACCCCGCAAATGTTGTCCAGAGTTAGCAGTGGTTTTGAAAAAAGAATATGTAAGTGTCTGGAAATGGACGGTCGACATTTCGAACATCTGTTATAAATATTTTGCTTCTGTTTTATGTTATCGTTGATATGTTATTACCATTATTGCTGTTATAGCCTGTTAGATTATAAATAACGTTCCAAGTTTCTGAACATTTGTAACGATATTCGTCATTATTATTCTTATAATTGTAAATTATCTGACATTTCTAAATACCATAGGCAACTAGATACATTAGAACTTTTATTTAAAAAACACCAAATGGTACAAAAAACGTTTATTTGGCGTATTCTGTAAAAACGCGAAGACTTAGCTATAGAACACCCTAATACCATTCGATAGGTAATTAAAAAGTACATTTCCTGGTAAGTTAAAAAATATGGCGTTCTATTTAAATTAATCAAGTTATAGCCACTTAAAGTTCTTATTTGATTAGTTTTAATTTTTGGACACCCTGTATAAGATGGCAAGTTTATTATGATTGGGATATAAAATATGATATATTGTTACACTTCGCTGTAAATTTCGCTTACATAACTTAAATACTTCTTAAGTATTTGAAACATGAAAATTAGGTTAGATTTTGGCAAAATTCAAATTATTTAAAAAACCTTAAGGTTTAGGTATTGTAAACCTTATTAAAACAGACACTTATTTTGATCGGAGAATCCGAAAATACAATAATATACAGGGGGTTCCATTTAAAAAAACACAACTTTGATACTTTTAGGGCTCTTGGAACACCCTGTATAATATGAAAATAATTTTAAAAAGTAACTATAATATACCCCCATATATCCCAAAAGTGAAACTTTTTGAAAGTCACGTATTTTGGCCACAATATTCCGTGCCGTATAGCGTGAATAACCCTGTATATATATATATATATATATATATATTTATAAAAATTGATAAGGATTGTAAGAAATGAATCATTGTCTATTTATTTCATTTTCTGCAAGTTTGTTAATACTTCTAAACTTGATGACGATGCATATATTTCCTCTTATGACTTAATTTACATAAAAAATGGTTCGCACAACGTTTACCTTATCTACTTATGGAATTTTGATTACGATATTTCGGTGTCGAATACGAGTTTGTAATACAGTATTGACGCATGCACATCCTTAAGAAGAAACCATTTTTTTCCTCATATCACACATTCCCACAATATGAATTGGCTAGCTTGTAGTAATCAATTCTCAGTTATAATATATACCGTTATATATAGGCTCTTTCATATATATATATACCTGTACATAGTATACCTAAAAGATATGAGAGAACTTACGTAAGTTAGAAGAAATTTTCTTAATTATATGCGAAAAAAAGACACTATAATGTAAAAGCGTGATAAAATAACCTTTATAATAAGCCAACAAACACCTGGGTGATTGCGCTCTGAAAAAAAATTAACATACGTATCTGCTTTGTGCAATAGCAGTTCCTTATAAGGTGTACTGTTAAGGCCACTTTCATAACTTGCAGTTAATGTATTAGGGACAGAAATACACTCCAAGGAATCGATTTATCATTTAATTTTCTCTTACCGTTATGTATTATAATAAATTGATTATTTTATACACTTTATTTGTAATAATGTTCATGCACGATTATTAGAATACAAAGTAATTAGTATCAGTGATCTCGTCATTGAGTTTTATATGCATATACAAATAAAGCTTGTGGCAAAAATGAATCACTGATGCTATGTTAGAATAAAGCCCGGTAGTATAAACTTCGATTAGATTAATATAACCTCCGCATTTGTTAACCACTATTTTTACAAAACTAGTGGTTACGTTTAGGCTGATATTATATCAGGGATTTCTACTAAAGTATTGCTTAACATGTATACTACAGTGACACTACATTTGATTAACTTTTCCTAATCATATTACGGAATTTGTTCAATTCTAATATGTTTTTAATCGAGAAAGTTGTTCAATCTTATCTGTGGAGAAAATTAAACTTCTTCCCCACGGTTACTGATTACTTTGACGTAGTATTTGTTTCCATTGACATTTGTAATCGAATCTGTTTACTTGCTATACAAAAGGTTAAGAAGAAATGGAAAATGAAGATGATATAGATAATTTTACCCCGCCAGACGTCCAAGAGGCAGTTAAAGTTGGAACACTCAACCTCTTGTCAGAAAAGTCGAAGAAGAAGAAGTATGTGTTAAACTATTATCATAGATTAGCGCAGCACATAGAACGCATATTTATTCACCAAAAATATTCTGTTAATGTATTTTTCCGGACTAGCATAAATTGCAAAGTCTCTTCATTATTCTCAATATTCCACGCAAAGCTCTATCATACAATATTAATATTGAAACCTATTTCCATTACGTGCATATTCAAATAGAAGATTGTTACATTTTGTTTTTGATTTGTTTTCTCTCTTTTATTATTTGTACCTAATTAGCATTTTGTAAATTTTGTTGCATTTCTGACAAGTGGTGCTGTATATTTACCTTATATAATTACGTGTAATCTAGGTCACGCCTACTTTTGGGAACACGATTAATATGCTCTGCGGTATATTTTGTTTAATTTTTTTTTTATTTAATTACCTCTTGTAATTAAGTGGTTCCTTTCATTTTTAATTAACTTAGAATTATTTCCCTTCAATTTGCAGCGCTTGCGCCATCTTGTGAGTGCGAATGTTTATGAATGTTAATGCTATTAAGGTGCATTAAGAATCTTTTTCCGGTTAGCGTTGTTTTATTTCTGACGTCAATGTATAATCTTCCGCGGTTATTTTCTATTTAATTGTTTCTTTGTTCGGCTCTTATTAATTATCATAAATTTCACGTAACATTTTCTTCCGAGTGAAGTAGATGTCGCTACTCTGCACGGCCTTATACATCGGCAACCTCGTGGTGTTCTGGCATTTTCGTCTTTGGTTGTTGATTAAGCAAGTGAGTTTAATTTTGAAACAGCGATTCTTTTATTTCATTCATTGCCATTGTACATTTAGTAGACCGGGTTGGTTATCGTCTAAATAACACGTTTTAAAATGTGGATGATCCCAGTGGCAAATTAATTTGGTGATTCTGTTGATTGGTGACTGCTACAGGCAGGTTTTGGTTAGTTTGAAGTAATTATCTAGAATCGGTAGGTTTCTAATTTTTGTAAGTACTTTCTAGTGTTTAATGTTGTCTCGTGTCTTCCCTATTTTTAGCTTTTTCTGTCTACCGTCTATCAGCCAGACATTCACCTTTATATGTGAACTCGTTGAGGTTCCGGAAGTTACGACGCCATTACAACAGCAAGTAAAATCCGCTAAGCACGTGTTGACTGTTTGAAATTTTGGAATTCTTGGATTTTGTTTCGCCTTTGGAGTCGAGTCTCCTTCCCTTGGAATCCGAAATTTCGTGAATGTATTGTGGATGTCCCATGCCTTCGTGGGAATCATGTACTGTCAAGATATGTATCTGTATTTGTAGTTGTTTTGTTTGAAAACCGATTTAACTATTTCACCTTAATTTAAAATATTGTAATTCATTGCGCTTTTACCAGAAAGTTCTTTCATTTTAATGTCTTGCGAGAATCTATAATATTTGTCAAGTATTATATCCGAATCCAAATGGATCGGTTGGATTGGAGCTATCCTATCTAATTAATAGTTTTTTTTGTATATTTAAAACAATAGGACTTTCACACTTTGGTATCAAGGGTTCTCGTTATGTTTCAAATGTAATTTACCTGTATGATAATTAATTGGAGACCCTAGTCTAAGGATTTCAGCTTAATGACATCTGAATATTAACTTGTTATACAGTGTGGATCGTCAGAGGTACACCATTGTAAAACAAGATCTCGTTCTCATAAATTATTATTTTGTAATACCTAAATTAGTAGCTGAGCGTATACCTCTTTTTGCTTTCTTTTTTTTTTGAAAAAAAAAACTAACTCTTGGAGTGCCCTTGCGTACACCAGCTCTGAATTTTCAAGTTTTTTTTTAAATTATTTTAATTCCATGCGCATATACGCATTTGGCAGCGGATTGTTTGCCCAATGCAATTTAATGGTTCTGCGGTTTTATTGTAAATTTTTTTTGTTTAAATAGATTTAGGTTGTACCACTCATTTGTGGAGATGTGTATAGTCTTATCTTGACATATCATGTTTCAACTTTTTTATAATAAATTTTGTTAATGTTGGCTTGTTGCGAATGTATGACTTGCTATACCTAGTCTTCCCATAAGTATTCTTGCTGTCGGAATAAGTGACATTTGGGTGGGCCTGCTACATAGACAGCTGGCGCCTTGACATCCACTACAGTATACTGAGTGACCTACTGACCCATACAACCGAGAGTTAGCGGCACAGACTCCATTCCATTTTCTCCATCGTAGACTAGGGAAGCAAGGGTAAGGTGTACTGAAGGTGACGCATAACAGCCTTCCAAAACGTTTATAGAATTTTGTTTGACGGCTACAGGTTTATAGCTTGACGAACGAGCATCTCTGTTAAATAGTGTGGATGACATTATCGTAGTACCGGTAGCGCCATATTTTTGTTGCCATCCTTTCTGCCAGGGCTATCCGAAGGCAGGAAGCGAGGGTAATAAGATCTGAAAGCTATCAGACTACAAAATCATAAACTTTCACTCCCGAGAAAATTGATGAATTCTTACGCAAAGCTGCATACGAAAATCATGAAGTGTGCCTTGCAACATTGGTTGAATCGTTTTGATAACCGACCGATCTAAAGTACGAACTAAAGACGAGGATTAAATGCCACTACAAATTCCATCCACCGAAAAAATATCAGAATACTAAAATTAAACTAATGAATTAATGTCTAAGGCCTGTTTGAGACGATGCTAAATTTTACAGAAAATTTTCATGTAAATTTTATTTTTGAAATTTAGCAATGTATAAAACAAAAAAGTACTTGCAATATTTTATGCGAAGTTTAGCAGCTAAATTATTTAGAGTTGGTTCTAATTTCTGTGTGAAATCTGCGCAATAGAATAAAATGGGTATAAAATTGCAATTGACAACAAAGTTAACTAAACCAAACTAACCTAAAAATAAATTTTCGGTTTTAGAGGTTGTGTGTGAATGATCTTAGTGTTTTTTAAGTTCTTATTGCATACATTAAAAGATGCCCCGGTCACGTGAACAGGTGTCTGTGTTAATAGAGGAATATAAGAAATATCATTGTTTATATGCAGTTAAAGATGCAAGGTATAAAAACAAACATGCTCGTGCCACAGCAATAGAGGCAATTAAAAATATAGTGATAAAAATAAAACCAGGAGTATCTATATCAGATATTAAAGCTAAATTTCATGGTCTAAGAACTAATTTCTTAAATAAACATAGACAACATGAGGAGTCTCAAAAAAGTGGTGCAGGAGAAGATGATTATAAAGTTAAACTGTGTATCCTAATGAATCAAAGAAGTTAAAACTAATTTTCGAAGGACAGCCAAAATTTCAAATACGATAATACTAAAATTACGTCACTTCATCATATATTACGCATGTGCGTGTGCTAAATTTGATATTTATGTAATAATGCATACGTGTCATACAGAAGTAATGCATTAAAGCAGAAAATTTTCGTAATAATTTCCATGGAAATTTTCTGTAAAATTTAGCATCGTCTCATACAGGCCTAAGGATATACAGGGTATATCACGTAAGGCGGCTATTAGAAGTTTTATGGGATCCATAAACAGTGTAAACTCGACATTTGGGATTGAGTACTTACTTTATAAGGTGTATTATTCTAAAATATTTTCAAGTAGAACTGACTTCCGGTTACAGCGGAAGTAGATACAAGTTTCTTATTTTAAATGGAACTGTATATTTTTTTTCGATTCATTCAATTCTACATGTAATTATGAAACAATTTGCATTATAGTTCCCTAACTCTAAATTCAACTATTTTTGAGATAATTGCATTTTTGTTAAAATTTTTGCATTTGCATAACTTAAAATAAAATTTGCTATTTAAGAAGTCAGAAAAGAATAAGGTGCTATATATTTAGGGATCAAACTACAAGGACATTGGTGCCGATTAGCATTATATTTTGGATCTACTTTTATACAGGATGTTTCAAAATTAATTGCTAATATGGATATCTTCAAACATACGGAACTCCTTTTTTTTAAATAGAACATGGTATTTTTTATTACTGGATTGAATGAAACTTCAAATTCTGCGTCAATAAATATTAATGTACAATATGTCTATTTTTCCTAGTTTTTGAAATATTCACGATTATTTGTTTTAGTTACATAATAACCGCTAATAAATTTTGAATTCGCATAGTGTGCCAGGGAAATGACAAATTCTTGTCATAGTTGTCGAGCAGTTGTCGCTTAAGGACTAATGCGATAATGATGATATCATAACGTGTAATACGTACATACATAGAGGTGATTGATTATACATACATATTTTAAAAAGCTACACATGACAAATTGATTTCTCCTAAATAAATTAAAACAAAACACTTGCAAAAAATAATTTAATATACAGAAATAAAAAAAAACATTTTTTTAAACAACAAAACAAAACATACAGATTATAAATTGTGCTCGATGTGTTGACCATTATTTCCTAAACATCGAGTAATTCTTTTGTGAAGTTCAGTAGTCGTAGCAGTGATAATAATTTCGCCACTAATGTTGGTTAAAGACGCTTCTATTCGATTAAGTAATTCTTGGCGTGATTCTACTGGACGCGAATACACTTGACTTTTTACGTATCCCCATAAAAAATAATCCAGAGGCGTTAGATCTGGAGATCTAGGTGGCCATTTCCACGGTCCATTGGTCCCTATCCAACGATCATCGAATAAGTTCGTTAACTGTGTATTAACGGGCCAAGAAGAATGTGCTGGGGCACCATCTAGTTGGAACCAACACTCTCTAAACTCAAGTAGAGGTAGGTCGTCTAAAAATGGTATTACTACCTCGTCCAAAATATTAAGATATCTATTTGTATTCAAATTTTCTTCGTCAATATGGAAGCATAATTGATTGTATTTCATCATCACAAATACCTTAACAGCAAACGAAAGTTTAAAGTTTGCTTCACAGACAATGTGAATTCTCTTTCGCCCAATAATGCAAATTTTTTCGGTTCATCACTCCTTCTCGGCTAAATTTCGATTCGTCGGTCCAAATTATTTTTCTCAAAAAACTTTCGTCTTCTTGCATTTTTGTTAATATAAACTCACAAAACTCTACTCTTCTGTCGGTATCTCCAGGGTGTAATGCTTGAACTAATTTGAATGAATAAGGATGCATCTTGTGTTTCTTGAGAATGCGTTGAATAGACCCTTTAGATCTAGATCAATTGATGCTGCTGCAATTGAGCTGTTAGGATAAGCATTGAAATAACATTTATTTCATTTGCGTCCTCGTTTGTGACAGGTTTTAAGCGATTTCTTTTACTACTTTTTATTCGTCCATGGCGCCGAAAGTTGGATGTAATCCTTTTAAATTTCTTCGAATTTATCGATGGCAAGTGTGGATACCTTTCATTAAATATTCGGCAAGTTCTTTCGATAATCCTTTGACATTCGCCGTGGATATAAAATAGGTTTAAAATATCGTTGTTTGTATAATTTTCGTTATCATTGTCCATGATGACAGTAATTCGCACACTAAATGACAGCGGCTTCACAACTACCTATGTTTGTCATTTCCCTGGCACACTATGCGAATTCAAAATTTATTAGCGGTTCTTATGCAACTAAAACAAATAATCGTGAATATTTCAAAAACTAGGAAAAATAGACATATTATACATTAATATTTATTGACGCAGAATTTGAAGTTTCATTCAATCCAGTAATAAAAAATACCATGTTCTATTTAAAAAAAAGGAGTTCCGTATGTTTGAAGATATCCATATTAGCAATTAATTTTGAAACACCCTGTATAAAAGTAGATCCAAAATATAATGCTAATCGGCACAAATGTCCTTGTAGTTTGATCCCTGAAAATATAGCACTTTATTCTTTTCTGACTTCTTAAATAGCAAATTTTATTTTAAGTTATGTAAATGCAAAAATTTTAACAAAAATGCAATTATCTCAAAAATAGTTGAATTTAGAGTTAGGGAACTATACTGCAAATTGTTTCATAATTACATGTAGAATTGAATGAATCGAAAAAAAATATACAGTTCCATTTAAAATAAGAAACTTGTATCTACTTCCGCTGTAACCGGAAGTCAGTTCTACTTGAAAATATTTTAGAATAATACGCCTTATAAAGTAAGTACTCAATCCCAAATGTCGAGTTTACACTGTTTATGGATCCCATAAAACTTCTAATAGCCGCCTTACGTGATATACCCTGTATAGCTATAGTCCGTCTCAACCTTATTATGCAGTACAGGTCTTATGGCAATTGATTTCATGGTTGCCAAGTCGTCTCATTGTATAATGTCGTTACAGTTCCGGTTCAATATCTGACATTTTTTGTAATCAAAACATAACCTATACGACTGTTTGTCATTCAATTGATGCATACTGCATACAAAAAATTAATAGTAACTTGAAACACTAAAAGGGGAGAATATATGGGAAGATGGATTAGTTAAAATATTTGTAATAATATAATCCTTTGGGATTGTTCTGTAAAAAATTATTTAAAATCTAACTGAATATAGTAAGCCAGAGTAAATGAATTAATATTTCAAAGAAACACTTAAGGTATACAATTTTCTTCGTTACTGAATATTGGCATCTTAATCAACTATTCACTATAAATTCAGACCAAGACAAAGTTAATCACAAGTTTATTTTTCATAAAAAACTTTTCTATTTATAAAAACAACTTAAATAATACATATTTATGAAAAGAATAACAATAACCAGACATACACATGTACTTTTATTTTTTAATATGTTACATGACTTATATAGTCTTATTGAATATTAATATGTTAATCTACATTCCGTTATACACATTTAAAGACACAAATTCCTCACAAATTCATTCTGCAAAAACATACTTTCCCATTTATAAGAACAAGTTAATAATACATGATAACATTTATGAAAAAACTAACCATGACCTACAAAGGAGTAGGTACACATATTGTTTTATTTTTCTTCATCACTTAAAGAATCTTGATCTGATGATGAATGTGTGACGTTAATTATAAACTCTTCAACATCGTCTTGCATGTTGGCAAGGTGGCCAATGTAATTCTGCCAGTTGTTCACTGTTACATTCTGATAACCCTCCACAATTAATTGTTCAATATCTTTTTGTTTGAATGTCGTATTGTGCATTTCAACGTAGTGCTTAACTTGTGCCCATACCATTTCAATTGGGTTTAATTCACAATGATAAGGTGAAAGCCGAAGAACATAATGCCTTTTATTTTTTGCAAATTCATCAATTTTGTTTCTCTCATACTGAGACTTAACCTCTGACACACAAGCCAGTAAATCTCTTTTTAACATGTCATTATCAAGTGGAATATTCTTCTCAGTGAGCCATTCAATAATTTGGTCTTCTCCGTGCTACTGCTGAAAACTTTTCTAATTTTCTCGTGTGATATGAGGCATTATCGAGACCAAGAACCGAGTTCTCTGGTATATTTGGAAGCAATTTATTCTTGAATCAATCTCCATATGTATCTGCATCCATTTCGCTATGAACATCAGCAGCATTTTTCTTAGAAAGAAATGTATATTCAGCACCAAGAACAAAACCTTGCTCGCCTCCTGCATGAAGTAACGCAAATAGAGGATCAAGACCACTTGGTGATTTTAAACCAGTGCTGAGTCCTTGTGTAAAAGCTTGTCAACTGCTTTGAACAGTAACGTCAGTCCACTTTTTATTTACCGAGTGTCCTGCATTCACTCATGATTCATCAGTATATATTATAGTTCTACCTAAAAATAAAACAATCACAATCAACCACAAACAAATAATAAATTGCGTAATGAACATAAAAGTATAACAAATTAAATGATAAACTATACTTTCGTCTCTGAATTTTCTGATGTCTCGTAAGTATTTACATATGTCTCCACCTAATGATGTCATCTCTTTCAATAAGAATACTCTTTCGTCCCACTTTTTAAAATTCAAAACCCATATCATGTAGCAATCTGTAAAAAGTATATGTATATGTATATAGGTTATCACGTTAATCAGAACTATAGATCTAGGTATGCATACTTACTTTTAAATGTTTGAAAAAGATAATATGCTTGCTAAAAAGAACGATTTAACAGAAATTATATATAGATAAATTAAAGACAATATAAAAGTTTACACACTACGGCAAAAACTGACAATTGACAGCAACGATTATTCATATACCCATATACTTTGCATAATAGAACTTGCAACAAGGCAACCGGATATAAAGATGTCGTTATTAAGAGACTACTACAGATAATAAGAGATGCAATATCCCTATTAAACCTGTACTGCATAATAGGGTTGAGACGGACTATAGTAAAATACTATTACATGAAAGCCAGTTACAAATTCAATATTTTAGATAAAGTTATTAAATATAGCTTTTCTATACATATATTTTATATAATAATTGGTTATTCTGTATAGTAGTTTTTTTTAAAAATATATAAGTCTGCGTCCGCCAAATATATCCATCGATAATTCTTTTCTAAATATCAAAAAGGAAACATGACAACAAGATTTCCAAGACGGGGCAAGTAGTAGTCAAAAATTTAAAACTACTGGAAACTGATAAGTATACGGGACATAGTTTACGAAGTTCATCGCTACAATTAGAGAATTCAATCCCGAGCATGTTTTTCAATCCCGGGATTACGGGATTTTTGATGCGTAATCCCATGATCACGGGATTATACTATGTGGTTTCTAATTGAGCTCAATGAAAACAAAAAACTTCTTAAAAATTATTTATTAATATTGTTGCACAACACACAATATACTAAAATAAGGAACAAAAAAGACAATACAAAAAACTATTTAGAATTTCGAGAATACAATCGCAAAAATATCAAAGCATCCCATGTTTGACTTCCAAGCCTGCTTCGTAATTTATTGCCAACATAAGCAGCAGCTGAAAACGCTCGCTCAGGTTCTGCACTGGTTGGAGGAATAGACAATAGATATTAATTCTTAGTGATATCCACGAACTCCTTCATTTTCGAACAGGCTCATTTCGCGTCTAATACTATTTACCAACCCCGATTCATTTTGTACTTCAGGATCTGGGGATTCCATGCTCTTATTAATTTCCAGCTGTAATTTTTCCTTTAGTATCACTTGGGGTTGGGAGGTTTGTTGCCTTGGCTCATCATCTGTTTGTGATCCTGACGTTTCATCCTCCTCCATGTCATCTCGACTATTTAGTCTTTTAACAATACTCTTTATTTGCTTCCTCACTAAAGCCTTTGTAGGAACTGGAAATAAGTCAAGTCATTCCAAATCTGATAACTGATTGTCATCATCTTTTCGTGGATTATGTAAATAATTCAACACACCAACTAAATCATCACTTCGTCGTTGCTTTATACGTTTCACTAAGAATGTTTTCATTTTATTGGCGACTGCTGAGTTTTTGCTAGACAATTGTTTTATAAGAAATTTCAAAGCGGCACCAGCTGGGCATAAATTAGTATCTCGCCGACAGATTGCTTCTACTGTTAAATCAAATGGGGTCAGCACATCAACAATTTTCTTTACCAAGTCAAAATCAGCATCTTCGAAACGGATTGGATGATTGAGATCTATAAGAGCTTTTTGAATGCAGGTTTTTAAAAGAGAAAATCGTTCCAGCATGATTAAAAGACTATTCCACCTGGTTTTACAGTCCAAAAGAAGTGAAGCTATTTTTCATGTTTAATCTTCACGAATCTACGATATCAGTTTCCAGGGAAATATCAAATTTACTTAGACACTCTTTCAATATACGAAAACAATTTTCAGCCGTCATACTTCCATGAATAGGAACGAGTCCTAAGCTCCAATTTTTTTTATATGAATGAACGTCGACCAATGGCGGCCCGTGATTTTTTGGGACGGGAGGGCACCGGGGGAGGGGGGGCTGAGTGTTTAATATCAAAAACTACGGGGGAGGGGGGGCTGAGTGTTTAATATCAAAAACTAAGTACAGACAAAAAAATAAACTCAATATGTTATTTAATTCACTTGTTTCAAATAAAATCCATTCGCCGTTCCTTACGAACGATTAGCAAAATGATTAATAACTAATTCATTGTAGTTTCGTGTTCGTGAGTTTATCTTTATTATAAAATTTATCTAGAAATGTTTTGTTTGCTGTAAAATTGTCAAATTGTATTGTATATTTAAAAAATGTGTTCCTAGTTGCATTAACAAGATGTGGTAAATCAAAAAAATGAAATATTTTATGTTCTAAGTAAAAGTATGGTGATTCTGGAGTAACTCCTTTTTCTTTTGAATATTTACAAAAATTTGATCCGACATCAGATACTAATGCTCGGACAGAAAGCCCAACTGCAAATAACTTTAGTATTGTATTATCTACAGTCTCCTCTAAAGCTTTACCACTACATGTGGTTTTGATTAACAGCAGCTAAAATATTTATCTGCGTGTTTTCACCAATATTACCCTTATTTCTAGGTTTAACAAAGCTTCCATACTCTTTTAAATTATTGTATAAACTCTTGAAGGTGTCTAACGATGGTTGAGGGCGATCAAAATACAATAAAAAATAGCGTTCGGCGGCTTCTTTACTATTTTTGTTACAAATAATGTAACATTCAATCATATCAAGTTTCTCAAGATTTGTGTACACCATAACTAACTTTGTAAATCAACTAAATCACTAACAAAACCAACTACCTAATGAACGAACTGTCAATGATGAAGTAAATATAATGCTTCAATTATTAATATCGCGTTTTACATGGCAAGACATGATTTTTGTTAAACATAATAATAGTGTATTGTGCTGTTATTTATTAAAATAAGTTCTACAACCCTTACGTCATTGCAAGCAGAAAAAAATGCACTCTTAGAATATGTCACAGCCAACAATAGTTTCCATTTTAAAAGATTAGACTTTGCGTGCTAACTCAAAAATGCTAAGCAAAATTAAAAATTTAAGAAGATGTCGTTGTTTGAAATTGAATTTCTTAAAACCAATATTCTAAAACATTTTTTCTAACTTTAAGAATTATAGAAGAATTATAGCACTGAAAAGGTTTTGGAGAATTTCTATTTTTTTGCAAATATCTAGTAAACCATGCATTTTCTAAAATTGACAAAAACGTATCTGGATGAGGCTTATAAAGATGCAAATCTTTCTCCATTTAACCTAATGCGTATCTCTTATGGTTTTCGAGATCCCCATACAAATAATGAAAAAAAACTCACCCTGTATTATAGTAAATATGGAGCACACATTAAATGAAACGGCTGAATGTTTGTAGTATTAGAAGAATTTAACCAGAACAGAATAGACAAAATAACGTCAAATCAACCAAATGTCAATAACAGTACGCTCGATGTAATCCAATCATATTGCACATTTTTAGCACGTGATTTTAAAAATACTCCAAGTAGTTTATAATGCTTTGGATAGATGGCGGTACTTAAGAATCGATATTTTGAGGTTACCAGAATCGGAAAAATCTCGTTATGTGACGGGCTTATATTGCGCAGCGATAGCAAGATCCAGTTGCCCTTGACACATCAAACTTATAGCGCCACCTATAGGAAAGGGCAGAATAACATCTGTCGGACAAGATAGTATATGAATACTATAGTTTTCTATTTTCTTGGAAGTATTAGCACGTCATTTATCTGTCATTTTATAAGAATTTTCTGAATTCAATTTATATAAAGTGAGTACAAATAAGTAAATAAATGTTAAAATTTTGTTCAGCAAAATGGCTTGATAAAGTTAAATAAAAGCAAAAACTTCGACAAAATAGAGAGTTGTTCCTATTATTTTGACCACTACTGTATGTGCAACCTTTTGCATTTTTTAACCTTAATTACACATGAATTATTGTGAAGCCACTTAAACGAAAAAATGTCGGACAAGATTTTGCTTGTAAGATAAATAGTATGTATATAATCAATTATCAAGGGACAATACAAATTTCAAACAGACTACACAGACAAAGTGAAACCATTAATTAGGGAGGTAAGTAATTGACAGGTGTGTGTTGTATTGTATTGCTTCTGCGAAAATGCGTTTTCTGTAGTTTAATTAACACTTGGGGATGTATGTTGTCAGGTCAGAAAAAAGAAACGACAGGTATTTTTAATTCGTTTTGTATGTAGCCGAATCATTATGCCATTCCTAAAAAAACTGAAAAAACGGAAATATCAAAATAGAAAAGAAATTATTTAAATTTTAGAATATTTATCTTAAAAGTTAGACCATAAAGATCAATGATTCATTGTATTTCTCAAGAATTCTGGGCTTAGAGAAAATCTTGTAGCATGTCTGGAAGATAAAATATAAAAATTTGCTCACACATACGATACCGGAGGCAATATAAAAAATTCTAAACTAAAAAATGTTGCAAATCTATAATTCACCTCAAAAATTTCAGTCTAATGTTTTCTGAGGTTAGCATATTTTTTTGTAAAGTACTTTATTTTATTTGTATTTTCTAAAAAGCAACAACTCTCAAGCTTGTGCTTGTGTCAGAATAAGTTCATAGTACTACAATAAATAACATGTTAAAATAATGAAGGATTGCTATTTGGGATGTCAAATCATATAACGTCTCATCAATGCTCTATAATCAAAATTCAAGATTTCACATACATGTTAATTACGAGAATCGCTTCATTCGACGGAGAATCAATATTATGGTATTTATTATTTTAGTAATTCAAACGTCTTTGGCGCGTTTGGGGCTCCCAGACTGCCATCAAGTGGCAGATTTGAAGGCTAACTTTTACTTTCTTATACGTAGTATAAGGAAGTATTGTGATAATGAAAATTTTCGACCTCGAGATTTTTGCAGATGTCCACGTTTTGAAGTCCCCTGATACCGAAAAAGTGGTTTTTAAAAAATGTCTGTGTGTCTGTCTGTCTGTGTGTCTGTGTCTGTCTCTCTCTCTCTCTCTCTCTCTCTCTCTCTCTCTCTCTCTCTCTCTCTCTCTCTCTCTCTCTCTCTCTCTCTCTCTCTCTCTCTCTCTCTCTCTCTCTCTGTGTGTGTGTGTGTGTGTGTGTGTGTGTGTGTGTGACCACGATAGCGGTCAAACCGCTGTACATATCAATTCCAAATTTTGTATTTACGTGTATAATCTCCCTCTTGAGATCTGATTAGTTTTTCAGTAAAATCGGTAGACCGGAAGTAGCAGTTTACTTCAGCGCAAAAAACAAATTTTGCCAATATTTCGTCAACTACTAAGTTTAAACAAATTTATAAAGAATTCATATACACTTAGAATTAAAATTGAGAATAATTTTATCTAAAAGGTTTTCCGAAATTCCTACCGGAAGTAGGTCTTTTACTCTTATCGAAAATCAGTTTTTTGCGAATATTTCGCAAGTCATGCCTTTTAGACAAGTACGTTACGGGTATAAACGTATTTAAAACATAAATTTCAACATCTTTTGTATAAAAAAAATTTCAAGATTCAGACCGGAAGTACCACTTTTACTCTTATCGAATAGCAATTTTTTGCAAATATGTCGTAAGTTATGCATTCTATATAAATTTATCAAGAGTACAAAAGTATTTAAAACTGGATTTGCAATATTTTTGTACATATGAAATTTCAAAATTCGAACCGGAAGTAGCACTTTTACTCTTAGCGAGGAGTACTTTTTTGATAATATCTTGCAAAGTATGTATTCTATAGAGATTTATTAAGAGAATAGAAGTACTTAGAATAGGATTTTGAATAATTTTTGTAAAAAAAATTCTTAAAATTCTATAATTTGAAACGCTCATACGTATAAGAAAGTCGTGTGGTGGCCACACCTCATTTTTTGTTTTAGATCAAGTATAATCAATACCATCCGGTTTTTATAGGTAGTATAACAGAATATTGTGATGATGAAAATGTTCGACTTTGAGAATTTTGCAAATAAATATGCACATTTTTGAAAGCAGAAAAGTTTATTTTGCAAACATCTCTCTACCCCCCCTCTCTCTGCCTCTCCCCCTCCTCCCCTTCTCTCTCTCCTTCCTCTTTTTCTCTGCGTCTAACCTCGATAGCGGCCAAATGATTACAACTGTCAATACTAAACTTTATATTTACAACATGGTCATCAAGTGGCAGATTTGAAGGCTAAATTTTTGTTTTAGATCAAGTGTAATCAATACCATCCGGTTTTTATAGGTAGTATAACACAATATGATGATATGATGTTGAAAATGTTTCACTTTGAGAATTTTGCAAATAAATATGCACATTTTTGAAAACAGGAAAGTTTATTTTGCAAACATCTCTCCCCCCCTCTCTCATTCTCCCCCTTCTTTCTCTCCTTTCTCTTTTTCTCTGCGTCTACCTCGATAGCTGCCAAATGGTTATAACTGTCAATACTAAACTTTATATTTACAACTGTACGACGTGTTCCAAAATTCGCGGAACACATGGATGGTACGTTACTATGTGAGGACCAAGGATCATGAGAAAAATATGGAAAAAATGCCATGGTTGTTAATTTCAAAGAAATTAATATTCAAAGTTAACACTTTAGATGTTGTTTGTCTAAATTGATACTTCTGTCATAATTAGAGCAAAACGTGACATTGAAACTGAGGTAACAACTACCCTAAACAAATTTGAAGAGTGGTTTAATATGCGTTGATATGGCGTTGAACATGGACAAGACTAAGTTTATAAAGTTTGCCTACTTTAAGGGAGAACCATATGACTTTGACATAAAGAAAAAACATTTAATTCATGTGACAATACCAAATTCCTTGGAATTGTTGTTGATAGACAGCTGAACTGGAGAGAACATGTGAATGTTTTGGCATCTAAGTTGGCGTCCTATAGTTATGCTCTCCGTGTAATAACTCGATACACGGACTATCATGCAGGGCTGTGCGCTTATTATGCGTTAGTGTACAGCAGGATACGATATGGCATCATGTTTTGGGGCGTGTCAATGGAGGCTGAAAGAGTCTTCAAATTGCAGAAATCATGTTTGCGCAGTGTGTTTGGGCTAGATCCTAGAACTTCATGTAGAGACTTATTTAAAAAGTATGAAATATTGACTTTGCCCGGAATTTATATTTTCGAGTGCGCGGTGTTTGTGCGGAAGAACTATGAAATTTTTAGAGAACGAGAGATGGTACACGAATATGACACTCGCGGTACCAGAGAGGGGCACTTACTACCACCTCAAACTAGAAAAGCAATTGTTTTTAAAAGTGCGGCTACACAATCCACCAAAATATACAGAGTGGTTGGATTTTCATTGTACACTCAATATTTTCATTGAGAGTATAATATTTAAAAAAAAACAAAATGTGTCTGATACTATTTTTTGCCCTCTTTCTAATCCTGAGAAATAGGATAATGTCGTTTGAAAAACAAAAGATAATCTATTTTTTTTTAAATTGAACACCCTGTATATTATTGGATATTTTGATAGCTTATTTAATTCTGAATATAATATCATTTATTTTTTTTTTTCGTTGGGCAATGAATAACGCCATAATAACAAAAAATAAAAAAACACATTATGTATTCGTTAAAAAATGACAATGGAAAAAAAATAACACAAAAAAGCAAATATCCTATTGAAGAAATTGTTCAAAATGGCCACCATTTTGGTTGATACATATCTGAGCTCGGTGCAATAAATTATTTTTGGATTTTCTTAACATATCCGGGGTAATTTCCTGTGCTGCCAATTGTATTTTATTTTTCAGTTCTTCTAGGGTATTCGACAGAGTGCAATATACCTTATTTTTTATAAATCCCCAGACAAAAAAATCTAATATTGAGAGGTGAGGTGATCTCGGAGGCCATAAATGTGGCCCTTTATTCCCAATCCACCTATTTTAAAATTCTAATTGTAGAAAATTCGTCACTGATTGTGCATTATGCGGTGGTGCCCCGTCATGTTGGAACCACATTTGTGTCCGGATAGCTAAAGGCAGATTGTCTAAATATTCTTGAAATTCAGTTTCAAGACAGTTTAAATATCGATTTTGAGTAAGTGTGCCGTTATAAAAATAGGGTCCTAATAACTGATCCTCTATCACACCTATCCAGACATTTGTAGAAAAACGTATTTGGCATCGAGTTTGCTGAATCCTACAAGGATTCACGTCATCCCAAAAATGACAATTGTGTTTATTAAACACACCATTCCTATGGAAATTTGCCTCGTCCGTCCATAAAATGTGTGACAACTACTGCCTTCCAGCATTTAATACCCAATTACAAAAATTCATCCGTTTTTGCAGATCAAGCGGTTGTAAATTTTACACTAAACGAATTTTATAGGGTTTCATTTTGTGTTTTTTAAGGACTTTCATGATTTTATACCTGTTGATGCCAAGCTCATGTACAGCAATTCTAGTTGAAGAAGTCGGGTATGCTCTAAAATACGCCAAAATATTTACTTCATCATCTCCTTCTGCATCGTTTTGATTTATATTTCTATTTCTTACATTTCTTATTTTTTTAAAACTTCCGTACCTCACTAATGAAGTGTGTAAATTTAGAAATGTATTCCAATGCAGTTGCCTTCGATCAGGGTATTGATTAACATACATACTTGCAGCTTGACGGCAGCTATCATTTGATAAATAAAAGCATCGTAACATATCTGCTTTCTCTGCATTAGTAAATTCCATTTTTAATAAATAATCTAGAGCAACTATCACTAATGATTCACTAATCACTAAACTGTGTCACCTCATCAACTGGTATGCGAACTGACATTTAAATAATATTTTGTTTTTTACCCGGCCATATTTTCAAAGCATACTTTTTCTTTTCTATTTTTTGTTATTATGCCCAACGAAAAAAAAAAATAAATGATATTATATTCAGAATTGAATAAGCTATCAAAATATCCAATTATATACAGGGTGTTCAATTAAAAAAAATACATTATCTTTTGTTTTTCAAACGACATTATCCTATTTCACAGGATTAGAAAGAGGGCAAAAAATAGTATCAGACACGTTTTGATTTTTTTTTAAATATGATACTCTCAATGAAAATATTGAGTGTACAATGAAAATCCAACCACTCTGTATAATCATCTTCCCTATGAGATGAAGCAGGACAGAGCCGAAAGATTCAAGACGCGCCTCCGTAAATATCTGCAAGGGATGTGTTTCTATTCTGTGGATGAGTTCTTCTCAAATAAAGTTTAATTTGATTTTTTCTAATTTAAAAATTAAATTTTACTTTAAAATTTGACAAAAAATTAAACATTGAATTTGTCTGTTTTTTTGTCTGTTTGTCTGTTTAATATTTTGTTTGTTTGTATATATATTTGTTGCTATTTTGTTTTATTTTAAATGAATCTCTTTTGTTTTGTACTTTACAATATTTTTACAATGTGTAATACGTGTGACTTGTTCAACGCCATTAGGCATTACTGAATAAAGATTTTCTTTTCTTTCTATTATTATATCGGTACACCGGAAGTAAATTAATTTACCTTAATGAAAAATCCAAATTTCTTTTTAGACAAGTCTAAATTTCCTTCGTTTGTTAAAAAAGGGAACACCGAATTTTACGGTTAGCGATAAAAAAAAACTACTACACTTGAAAAAACAAATAATCTTGAGGATATCAATGCGATTTTAATTTAAATGTTCCAAATGAGCACCCTCAATGATGTAATTATTCTACCCGTGAAGTTGTAAATGTAGGAAATTTAAAAAAAACATAAATTTTGAATAGAACTTCCAAATACCTTTCAAATGAGGGGTAGTAATAGCTTTAACTATTCGGCCGTTATAATGGTTGCAAACAGAAAAAAACACAAATATACAGACATGTTCTCGCAAACACCATTTTTTCGTCGACGGGAGGCTTCAAAACGTGGACATCTGCAAAAATCTCGAGATCGAAATTTTTAATCATCACATAGATACTATATGCACAAGAAAGTAAAATACAAAAGTTAATTCTACGAGTACATTCATTCGTTTTATGCACATGAATATTAACTCGAGAACTTTTAAAGCAGACACGACAACATAAAAATCATATTAACTATTATATTATAACCTTTTGGCCCGTACAGCCCACGCGATAGGTGGAGCACTCTTTTCATTAATTTTAATGATATTAAAAGCATTGGATAGCGTGAACGTTTACTTTACGCCATGCGTACATACATATAGTTTAATTTAATGTATATACCTCCTGTTCGGCTATTCACGTTTTTTGGTTTTATTCTAGTTTTAGGCTGAATTTGTTATTGACTACATTAAAATAATGTGTACCTAGTATAATAATTAAGAATAATGTTTTGATAAAATTAAATTATATTACCTTTTAAAAGCAATGAAATGAGGCTACATCTGATTATATCGAAACCTTTCACTTAACTTACATAAATCATTGTTCTTTAGATTTAATGCGCTTCTGAATAGATACATTTTCTGTATTTGGTTTGATATACTTAGTGAATTGCTGACAAGTGACATTCTTAACTCTTACTCAGTCCAAACTTCAGACAAAATCACGGGTTATACTCATGTTACAGAAGTACTATAGAAACTCTAATTTGTAATTTTGTAATATACGTTCGATTCAAAATTTTGTAAATAAAACCCACCAACATTAATTTGTATTACTGTTATTTCATTAGAGGTTAAGCAAGATACAGAAAAGAATAAAAGACTAAACACAGACATACCTGGGAAAATATCTCCTTCTGAGTTATCTGAAAAGAGAAGTAAGTTAGCCCCATGCACTGTTAATTAAAACCGAGAATGCATTAACCCATTAGCGCCGGAATTAACTTTTCTCCGTTTTTAACTGGTTTTTCTTGTGTATCTGGTTTTAAGAGGATCAAGGAAATAGAAAAGCATTATAAATTTTTTGTTTTACTTTTAGTTTTTGAAATTTTTGATGTTGCCATATGGCAACGCTAGGCGCTTATATAGTGTCAAAACTATATTGTTTCACAAAAAAATAAAAAAGGTTGATTGGGTCATTTGTAATATACAAATACACATTAATGTTATGTAATTTGTTTATACTTATTTATGTGAATCGATAAAACAAAATATTTTTTACAATAAATTAACGATCATGAAATGGAATGAAACAGTCAACACATAATCCAACGTTACATTTGGAGCACATCGTTCTGACAATTGATTTGCACGTGTTACGAGCACATCTTCTTTTCTTCTTTTCCTCAGTGTGACAAACTAGATGATCCTTTCGATCGAATCTTATCGAATCCGATATTCGCCCATCTACCGAAGATCCAGGTGCCGAGTAGGGCCTTCCAGCTATGCTTTGGGTAGGCTTTGGTATTTTCGCAAATATACGGTTGTAATCTCTCTTGTAAATTCTAGCTGTGTTATTTTACTCTGCCTTGCTTTGTTGTATAAAATCCAACTATTTTGAAGGGCTACATCTAACATCCACGAGAAGATGGACCAGTACCATTTCTTTCCACGAATTCCGATTCGATAACAGCCAATATTTTGATCCATCTGATCGGTTCCACCCATATGTGAATTGTACTTTGCAATTACTTTCGGACTTGGTATCATTATATTCCGCTTTAGCTGTTGCGAATATTTTTTTACGTGACTACTTTCTTGCGCGCCGCAAGATGATGAAATCATTGTGACGATTGCATTGTCCATCCATCTCACATACAGGTGACCGTCGTTGCTTTCCATAGCAGTTTCAAAGTATCCTCTATCCTTCTTTAAAAACATTTTTTTACTTGTCAAAGGACAATCTTTTTGGATTCGATTCTCTCGAATAGTTCCAATGGCTTTATAGCCGCGAAACGTTAGAAATTAAAATAAGGCCGCACCTGAGAATAAGTTATCCATATAAAGATTGTATCTCAATTCTCTTTTCTCTTCTGGCATTTCATCTAGCAATACTAACAGAGGACTAGCAGCTTTACCGAACAATTTCCCGTAGTCGGTATTCGCCTTTGGACCTTTGCCCTGGTATAGTTCAAAATTTACTAAATAGCCATCCGTAGTATTTAGGCACCACATCTTAAAGCCGAACCTTATAGGTTTGCCACGTATGAATTGTTTGCACCCATGTCGTCCAAAATATTTCACCATACTTTCATCGTATGCTAGGTGCTCTTCGGGCACAAAATTTGCAATAAATTTTTTTTTAACATTTCCATAACAGGTCGTATTTTCCAAGCCTTATCATTAGGATCGATTTGGGTGTTATCTGCACAGTGTATGAAACGATTAATTTGTAGAAATCTGTCTCTTCTCATCGACTTTGCCACGGCATCATTTCTCATATCCTCATTGCAATCCCAATAGTTCCGTTTAGAAGGTAAGTTGTTGTATCCACTGACGTACAAAATTGCTATAAAACATCGAATTTCATCCGCTGTTATCTTCGGATCAGCACAGTTTAAAAACAGTGCATATCGTTTAGTTTCCTCTACCAAATGTTGAATAAATTCTGAGTCAATAAATTCTTCATATATTTCAATTATTGACATATTTTTGTATTTTGAATAATCTGGTAGAGGAAATGTAGTTGGCATTTCTATATCAAAATCTGCTCCCTTCGTCCACATAGGTTCTGGTTTCTGTTTTTCCCTTTCGGCTATCCAGTTTTTAGATGTTTCGGCCATGGAAAAATCACGAATAGGGGTCGCAAAACTCGGTATAGGTACCGTATTTGGTGTTTCTCTTTCTTCGGTGCCTGTAACACCAATTCTTTCGTTATTTGGCAGTCTAACTTCGACATTAGCTCGTAATTGTCGAGATGTAAGGCTGTCAATTAGACTGTAAGAATAAAAAATATCAAGATATATTCTCTACCTCAGTTTGTAATTTAGGATATAAAATTTAGAAACTAAACGTAAGTTTACCCTCCTCCATCTTCATCTCCTGAATCCTCGTCTGTGTCTACATTGGGTTCTGGCGGCTCTACGTAAATGTCTCCTTCGATATCATCGTTATACAGCATATCCAATGCTTCAGATAAAGAAAAACCTTTTCTGAAAATAAAAATTCAAATTGCTTTATAACGGAGTAAAAACGCCTAGTGTTGCCATATGGCAACACAGACATTCAAAGGACCTTAGCGTGTACGGTTTTTGACTAAATGTTTTAAAATTATTTACTATATATAACTACGACTATCTACTAACAGCATTATGAAAAAAAATATTTACATCTTGTTCTAGATAGGCAAAATTGTACTTACTCGAAACGAATGTCCATATTTTTCACACTTTCAACAACTGTCAATTTTTGAAACGCGCATGCGCTGCAACATGTAAACACAACTTAAAACTTCTATACTGTTACATTGAGCAGGCATCTCTGCGTCGAATAAAACCTACCCCACTTCCCTTCCAGCCATTTTAAGTGGTAGAGATAATTTAAAAAATGGGTGTACTTCCCGTTGCCATATGGCAACGCACGGCGGAAATGGGTTAGTTTGGTCCATAAGCGAAGTGTCAAAACAAGTATAGATTACCTGCGTCGATGCAGTGAGTGAGCAGGGAGTAGAATGCTCTGCATTTAAATGTGGGTACATTTGCCTTCAATAAAGTGTTGAATAGCATTGAACTTTAATTTCTTTTTTGGATCATCTGATGGGATTTGTGGATGATTCAATTCTTACTTGTCAATTTAATTTTAGTTGTATTGTAATATACAAGGTGTACCTCGGTATTCTGTGAAGAATCAAATTTTAATTTTAAATTATTGCATACGTTACATTCACAAGCATTTAAACTTTAATTCCTTTAATTCTTACGTTTTATTATTTTGTTTTTGTTTTAATATACACAGATAGAACTTCCGCACGTTGATGAAAGTTTAAATGCTTGTGAATGTAACGTATGCAAAATTTACAATTAAAATTTGATCCTTCACAGAATACCGAGGTACACCTTGTATATTACAATACAACTAAAATTAAATTGACAAGTAAGAATTGAACCATCCACGAATCCCATCAGATGATCCTAAAAAAAAGTCAAATAAATTTAAAAACAAAAACTGAGCGGTAAGACAAGTTTTTAAGGAACTACAAATATAACAGAGAAATCTACTAGAAGATGCCCAAAGTAAATTAACTATATAATAAAAAAGCAAATAAAATCTGATTTGTTGATGACGTTTGTTATTGATATTTAAAAAGTAAGTTTAAGTTTTGCTTACAAGTAACAAGTTTAGGCAAATATTCATCGTTGCCACACAAAGGTTTTGCTTAAAATTTTAATAACCACTGGATATTTTAGAACAATGTTCGCACCTAGTATTACATGTCTTTTAAATTTCTACTTGCAAAAATTATAATTGAAATAATTATTATTTCTGTTATTTCCTTTTAAAGGAACATTTTTAAGAAATTCAAATATAAACGTAACAATAGCCGTACCTAAGATTTTAATAGATAGAATTGGTGAATGTGAATTATTCTGTCATTTCCATTGTGATCCAATTGGTATCTTATCTATTTAGAAACATATAACTGGACACATCTGAATGACGATCCCCTTCCGTAATCGCTGACACAAACGAAGATCAGGTTCCATATACAGACGATTATGACAAGCAACTATAGCTACCTTGTGAGTCATTTAATTACACTGAATCCTGCCGTTTAATTTAATTGAGTTTCATTCTTAAGTTGCACAATGATATTTTTATTGGAAATGAGATTTTTCATTTCCAATAAATATGGTTTCAAGCTAAGACGAAACAAAAATAACATTTTTCTTTGTTCAAACCATAAAATCATAATACACTGTTGATCTTTTACGTCAAATCGGTCTATGTATATCGTAATTAATCAACTACACTTCGCATATGTACATATGTTCTAAACAAAAGGAAATAGATAACCTATAAACTTGATCCTTACACACCGACTTGTAATTTATGATTTAACTGGGGACTAATGTTCTCATTACCTTGAAGCGCTTACAGTTGCAGTCGATATTATCTTTTTTTTAAATGGACAATTTAACAACATTATTTTGCAATGCCGAACAAAAGATTTTATGCATTTAACACAACGGATACATACTAGTTCTGATCTTGGTTGTTCATTAAAATAAACTTATTACTATGATAGCATTTGCACATTTTCTTGTTATTATTCAACAGATACTTTCACTTCCTCGTACCTGAATATACACGTTTAAATTCCGCTTAGAGTAATGTTTGATATTATAATGAAGGAGCTATTTATAGAAATGTCTGCGAATACGACATTATTTGTAGTAATTTTGCAGTCCAAGAAATTGTCGTAGTTTCTCAAAGATTTTTCTCACGCTAGAAACTGTTCACGTGAAGGTTTATCGTACGTAGTATGCACTATGCATGCATATGTTGGTCTTGAGATACTATAAACGTATGTTTATTTGGAACAAATCCAAAGTAACTCTGTGTATATTTTATCGTACTACACCTTTTTCAATAATTATTTAATAAACAAATATGTACAAACCACATCTGTGTAAAATAATAGCTATTATAAATAAATGTCACTCTTGATAAATTCAGAATTATCGTAAATTTCAAGCAAATTCAAGCATCTTGCTTCTTAATATTGCAAATACCGTGATATCATGTTTCTCGGACGAAGATGGAATTGAAATAGACACGTATTGCTGTGACCTCAATTTTAGAAATAACGTAAATATTGTGCTATGTGCTAATGCAAAACAATCCACAGATATAATTGCTACAACTTACCTGGATTTATACCGGTTTACACTCTAATTTGCCTGTTTTACCTCTTAACTCTTTGAGGGACAGACTTTAAAAAATAAAATAACCCCAAGTGAGCATAATATTTGTTATACATTCTTTATCGGTTTTCTTTGGATTATGTGTAGACTGTTATGTAATTTACAAGAAACGAAAGCCAATTTTTTGAAGATTTATAAGAATTTTTGAAAAAAAAAGGTGGTTTACAAAATGCGTCACTGCACACTTAAGACAATTTATGAACTATGAAACTTTTCAAAACAATTTTTAGTTTTACTTAAACAAAGTGGTACTTTACATAAGCAACACTCCCAATTTGAACGAATGTCGTTTGTTTTTTAAACTGCAAATTACGCAGCGTTTTCTACTTGTTCGAATGGGCGTGTGTTCCGCATTTTCCAACCTTGTTGTTTTTGATACAAAAGGTTTATGTTTTTTTATAAGGACATTATGATTTATATTTGCACCTGATGATTTTCTTTTCTTGATTGGTACAGTTATCACGCTGTCCACGATAGAGAATCTAAAATTTTTCATGGTTACTTTAGGTAGATTTAATTGTTTACATAAAACGAATGCATTTACAACGCACGCATCAATTAAATAAAACAAGAAATGGGTGTGCTTAAAATCACACAGCAGAAGTGTAAACTTCATCAAGGCGAGGTTAATAATACCAAATACAACTTTTTTTTCGTTCTATATTACATTTAAATAATCGTCCGCGAAGTTACCAATTCGCGAACGCAACACAGTTCGCGAAATACAATTTCGCGGCTGTTGCTATGGCAGCGGCCGTTAAAGTAAATACACATTTTGACACATGTTTAATCACACATTCTAAGACTTAATTTTGACAACTATCAAGTATTTGTAGTTTATTATATTCGTCTCATTTCCATGGTAATGCATGTAAAGCAAGTAAACCACTTTAATTTAGCACCTTTAGAACTAAATTAAATTAAATTGTGTCTCAATTTAAATTAAATCGATTGAAAAATTTAACGGTTATCCAAAAAATTGTGTGTATATCTTGTCCGCGAAAAACTTTAACGTACTTGAGATTGTCTTGCCTTTTCGGACACATGTATATATATAAATAGACGAGATAAATACTGGCTTTCGACTCCCGCCCTTGGTCTAATGGTTAAGTGCTGGCCTCTCACCCAGGCGGCTCCGGTTCACATCTGCTCTGGGACATGAATTTATTTATTCATTTAAATTTCAATTTAATTGAAATTAAATACCTCTATATGATATATTTATTTATCTTGTTCCCTTAGTCGACTTTACCCGAAGAGCGTTACATATCCGAGCGTTGCAGGTCAGTCTTGTTCACTGCCTACAATCAGCGCAACACGCCGAAAGAAGTTTACACTTCAAAAATATTCGATGCCACCACTTGGAACTTTTTCGATTTATTTCGTATGTACGTTTGTTTTGTTCGATATTATCGACAAAATTCATGTTTACGTTGTAATCGACTAGCATTCTAGGACAAGGAATCATTTCGGCAGTTCCATCTTTATTCCTCCTCTTCACCTCCAGAACCTCCTCATGATGGTGATAATTAGATAATAAATGTACACTTCGTTTATCCTTCCATTTAACAGCTACCAATCCCTTATTACTAACCCTGAAGTCAAAATCCCCTTTTTCCAAGCCGTTGTCTGGAGTAAATGTGGGAATAAATTGCCTAGTAATATTTACAGTTCCACATGCATAGAGATGTTTCTGCTGAAGCTCTTCCATTAACTTCGGTGAGGTAAAAAAGTTGTCGAAATAAACGTGATGGCCCTTATTTTCTAAGCCCTCACACAATTCGAGTACGACGACGTCCCAGACCTGCTTTAACAACATCTTCCTTTTTTCCCGTATAGATATCAAACTTTAAGCAATATCTGCTTTTATCAGCTAACATTCCATAACTTGTAACCTCTTTTTATTGGCTTCTTCGACATATATTGCTTTAACGACGATCTTCCCTTGAATCTTATCATGGATTCATCTATAGCAACATCTCGAGAAGGTAAGAAACATTCGAGAAATCTGGTCTGCAATTGTGTTATCAAGGGTCGTATTTTGTACAATTTGTCATACATTGGGTCTGTACGAGGTGGCATATACAAATTGTTGTTCAAATGAATGTTGGGTAAAAGACAGCTGAAACATTTGACAGGTATTAGAGAAGAAATAAAGTTATCATGTAAATGTTTATCCGTAGACCAGTAATCTCTATAACTAGGCTATAACCTAAATGACAGAACGGTATTTGACAACACTACCCTGCTTACTTTTAGTACAGACAACTGTTAAAAGTGCGGTAGAGTATTAAGGTTGCATTTATAAGAGATGGCGTTATAGGTACTTAGTATTTGGTATATTTGTCATTCCGAAAGTTCTGTTGATGACGTGCACCTATTCCTACGATGAATATACTTTATACTGTATGCGTGAGTGTATTATATATACCATTTCCACCTATTTGTTTTCTTAAGAAATGTTTTCCCCGATTGTTCGAAGGATAATCTTTTTTAAAAAAATGTGCTCAGGCCTTTTATAAATTTCTCCCACTCTTCAATTACAATTTCAAATTTCTTATATGCGCCATAAACAGGAAATAAATAAAAAAATTCACATTCTAGATTATTTAGTTTGAAAAATTTAAACACACTGCTACCAAAATAAAATTCCAAACGTGTTGTGGCAAGAGTGGCACTTTAATTCCAATCACATCTATTGGTATCAACTCTTTGACATTGATGTTTATGTATTTTAAAAATTGATTTTAAGACAAAATTAAAATATAAATACGTACAACTTTACAAGAACAAGCCTAAGAGCTTTTGTTCACATGAAAGACCCCCTTTAATTTTTGACAAGGAATCATCCTCTGAAAACACTCGCACTTATTTGGAAACATCCTGTATATTTTAGACGTTGTGTTACTAAGTTCGTGCAATTTTATTTTATTTAAACATGTTATTATTTATCACTTTTGTTTTCCTGTGTGAGTGACGGAGTTAAAAGGTGTAGCAAAGTTCTTCTACAAATAAAAACGAACATGTTTATTAAAAAGTCCTTCGTTCGTAGCGTGCGAAATGGAATATCTTCTTACACCGACAGTTGCCCTCGAACAATATGAACGCCCCATTTCATTTTCTTCTTCACGGACATCATTTAACGATGAGATTGATGACACGATAATGGTATAATTATGGCCTGACTTCGACACCTGGCTTCGTGTATGCTGCTGCACCGATGAAGTGCTTATGGACGAATAAGAAGCTTCACGACTTTCGTTGACTAGCATCTGTATCTGAATGTATGTATACATTAATTTATCATTATTATCGCTCCGGGGTTACGACTAGTGCACGAATTTTAAGTGTAAGTACATCATAAAAATCATGACCAGATACGAAACTCTTTGGTTTAGGTCTCGTGGCCCTGGCATTATTATCTGGAATAGATTTAAAATTCCTTCAGATTTATTTACGTATATGTATGCATGTAGATAAATATGTAAGAAAGCACTAATGATAAAATATAAGGATATAGACTACAGTATTTTACTTTCTTATGTAGTATAGGAAAGTATTGCGGTGAAATGAAATTTCGATTTGGAGATTTTTGCAGATGGTCACTTTTAGAAGGCCCTATATGTATTTCTATAATTGTGTAGTAGTAATGTATTGGTATGTTAAATAATAATAATAAAACTGGTATGACGTAAAAACTGCGATACAAAATAGACTATACAGGGTGTTATAAATTAAGTCGGCACTATTGCTAACTTTGTTATTAATGAAGCTACAGTATCGGTTAAATTAGCAAAGGAGTAGTCTTTTTTATCGTGAACGGTGATGGCAGAACTGAAAAGACAGTTGAACTACTAATTTTCGCGCTATTTACAAAAGTTACTTTTTTTTAAACGGAACACCCAGTATATTTTTGCATATATTGAAAGAAGGAATTATTTTAAAAAAGAAACCTTTCATACATTATTGACAAAAAATAAAAGTTGCGGCAGTTATCCACTATTTTGTACAGCAATTCATATCAATAAAATCAAGATGGCTATGACTAATGACGCACACTCGGAGGAGTGGGAGTGCTTTTTGTATGTTTAAATTTTGTTTCTTAGGTTAAGTTAAGTTAGTATTGATTTACTGTTGATATGGTGTGGACCATGATATATTGTTGGATAAACTGAAATAATGTGGTATTAGGAGAAGCGCCCATGAACTTCTTAAAAGCTACTTGGACGACAGAAAACAACTAGTCTCTCGGGGTGGGGCGAACTCTGACATAATATCTAATGTTCATGGAGTGCCGCATGGATCGATTCTGGAACCAGTCCTTTTCGTCATCTACATGAATGATTTTCCCATAACGTGAGCTGCGATAGGGCCTTCCTATATGCGGATGATGTCTCGTTTCTTACTAAGAAACAGACCACGGCGCGACCGCCCCACATCATACAGATGAGCGCTACAAGTACGAAGCAAATGAGTGATTGAAGGCGAATAGACTGAGGATGAATACGAAAAAACAAAAACAATCATGTTCACCATCTTCTCTGGGGTAAAGAAATCTTTAAAACTTGTGAGCATTTTCCTGGACAGCAACCTTTTCTGGAGTGAACAAACAAAGGAGCTTCATAAACAATTCGCAACCTCAATCTATGCCATCCGGCGAATGAGAAAGATAACCGGCCAGGGGGCAGCTAAACTGGTCTACCATAGCAACTTCCACAGCAGGGCAACGTATGGAATACTTCTTTGGGGTGGCACGCCGGGGGCCGTGGACGTTTTCCGTCAACAGAAGATGCCCATAAGGGCAATGACTGGAATCAGTAGGACAACGAGCTGCCGTGAGATATTCAATACGCGAAACATTCTTGCTCTCACGTCATGCTACATAATCGCTTGTCTCCTACATGCCCAAGGACGCACGAACTTTCGCACACACAGTGATGTTCACGCTTATAACACCAGGGGCAGAAGCTGCTTAGTGGTCCCATGCGGTGAAGCTATAGACCGTTCTACCGGAGTCAGTCAGGAGGCTGGGAAAATCAAAATCTAAGCAAGTTATGGTTCGGTTTTTGGTGAGAAGAAGCATTTATTTCATCAAAGAATTTTTGGACTTAAAAAAGCAAGATTTCGATTTAGTATGACAATCAATTCTTTTATTACGTACTCTATATATATTTTAAGTGTGTATAGGAATATACTTTATATTGTATGTTATATATTTTATATGTGCGATATTCTTTTATTGATGTATTCAAATGCATATGCAACATTATACGCTGTACATGTTTTTCTTGACTAAATAATAATAATAATAATAATTATTATTATTATTAATGCTAAATTGGCGTACCGCAGGTGTATGTATGTGTTTTGAAAGAGTATACCTTCACATAAAAATTTGTCTGGAAATGGTAAATTCTAATTAATTCGTCTTGAACAAATGGCGCCCATCGTGGGGCCATATCAAATATATTTTCTTGCGCTGCTGGTAGTTGCAGTTGCTTATTTACTGTTATATCATTCATTCAATTAGTTTTTGCGGTATATGAACGTCCTTGCTTGTAGCTTATGTATATTTTGTATGTCTAATGCTAAAAAACAATATAAGATTAACTGCATAAGTACATGGTGGATTATGTCTAGGAAGATCAAGTGCTGACAATAAACATCTTACGGAGAAGTGTTCTGTAGTGATACATATTGCATTCATAAATTTAATAAAAAAATTGCCTTAGTTATTCTATAAAAGGCTTTAAGAAACATTCTAAAAACATCAAATTAATTATATAAACTAAATCAATTTCACAAATAATAAAGAGGTAACGATGTACGATAACTCCGAGGTTATTCAAGCCTGTATTCGTGTTTAGTAAAGGCGGTATACGTTGATTACCATGAGTTGCAAACCAACTTGAAATTGATTTTAATTTTGGTCAGAAATCATCTTTTCAGATGAAGCTTATTAGAACTAAATGGAGAAAGAAAATATTAGAATTAGAGATTTGTTGGCATATAACGAGTTTTTCATTGAAGTGCTTCAAATGAGCGTTTTAAAACTACAGGGTAAAAATTCTGGACAAAGAGCATAACCAAAGAGCAATAAATATATTAGAAATGATTCATATTAAAAAACAAAAATACTCAATAAATGACAGACCTGACATTGCAAATCTATCAAATTTATACTTTTCAATAATACAAAATTAGCAATGAATATATGAAAAGTAGCCTAGAAAATATTAATGATTAACGAAATGAATTTTAAGGTAGGTTGCCCGTTGCTATACATAAAAATAAAAAGAATTATAATTATTGTTAGTATAAATTATATTGTACAGTAGACTGATATTTTGTAATCTTTTACAGTTATATGTTTTATAAACTTTGAAAAAGATGTAAATACATCGAAACGTTAGTAAAATATATTAGTTTTAATTAAAAGGAACACCACAAACCCAAGAAAGAAAGTTCGTATATAAATTTATATATGCATATTAGTTTTGCGTATAAAAGTATATATGTACCTAAATAGTATTTACCTCTTCATGTTAGTTCTAGCATCTAAGTATTCAACACCTTTCATTTTGATGAAAACAATATTGCGGGAATTACTTATTAATATTTTCATTTTTAACGATGTACATACATCAAAAGAAACGGTAACCACTCTGACAAGAGAATCTGCTATTAATATGAAAGATCTATTCTGCCTGTTGAAGATCAGCAGGATTTCCACCAAAGATGCCTGACGTCGTACATCGACTGTCAAAATTTACAATAGAAACAGGCCAGAGTTGACAACCACAAACTACTAATATGGAATGAAAGATTAACTCTCAAGAAATAAAACAATTACTGATTATTCAGCATGATAACTGAAAAGTGAACAGATATTCAACACACAAACGTATCTAAATATACAATATTAAGATTATATTAACATTAAATAAAAACATTAGGATTATCAGTGTCTTGAAACATTTCCAACTATGTATATCAAAATAAAGTCTGGCGCGGGGAAAATAAATTTTACCAGAATTTACCTGTTTACACTTTTTTCACTTTAATTGCATATTTACCTAATATAAGTGGGATATGAAAATGTTTTAGGAGTAGCGTCTTTAACTCTTGGGTAGATTATAGTACAGTTAATCTGCAACGAAGAAGTGGCTTTATTGGAAAAAAATACGCGAGGCTATTTCATTTGATAAATGGTTAGTGGGTTTAAAGTTAAGTCTAAAACCAAAAAGTTGGGTTTTTGCTAATCCCTAGAAGTTCTTTGAATCGATTTTCCGCGTTAATGGTTGGTTGAACAAAAATTGTAGAGTGAGTTTTTATTATTTTTCGTCGTCAAAGTTTTTTGTATCGTTTTGATGCAATTGTAAAATTGTAGAAAATGAAAAACCCACAAAACTCATGCCAGCCTTTTTCTTGTGCGATGTATTGTTGTGGAGTTGTAGCTGCTTTATTTTCGAACGTGCGCTACTTTAGAATAACGAACGCTTGTGCAGTGAATTTAAAAGACGAATCAACGTCATATCATGGTATAAGAAACAATTTGCTGGGAATCTTGTTCTAAATAGGAAAAATCCGGTACTATCATTTAAAAAAGATGGGTTGGACATATAAAAAGGTTTTGTTTTTGGGGAAAATACTCATGGAAAGAGAAATTTGCAGGGGAGATTGAAACTGCAAAGATAAAATATTATTGAAAACATACTATACGTTCACTGCAATTTTTTGGGTCTCCCTTTTGTTTTTCATTTCTTCCTCAGCGGCTTTTCAACGTCGCGTGCTCTTTGATGAAGTCCCATGATGTCCTAGTCGCCGGTTCAGCTTGTAAGTCTACGATTGATGTAGAGCACCACTGAAGCACTTGCGACGGGGCCACGTGAATCTCAGCTTCTTCCATGTCCATTGCTGCAGTTCTTCCCTCCACAGTACTTGCAAGTTATTGAGCAAAAGAGGCCGGCTTTTGGGCATCCACAAGCTGCACAACATCCATAAAACGTCAGATGTATGAGGATATGGCGTATGGAAGAATTTCAAGGGATAATTATCGATCTTACTGTAGAGAACTAAATCGAGATATACGAAATGCAACGAAACGAGCTAATGCAGAGTTTGATAATTCCTCACACAATAAAGTTAGGGCGACATGGCAGCTGGTTGGAGCAATAACATCAGACACGATATCTGAACACTCATTTATGAATGAAATGGAAGCGGATGGTAACACTGATGAAGAACAATTAATATTTATTAATAAGCAATTAATAGACGTTGTACCGGATGATATGAGCAGAATTGAATATAATCACCACAGTTTTTTGATATTTCCAACAAGTAGTGAGGAGTTGTACTGTGTAATTCTGGAATTGAAAGATACTAATAGCGTAGATGATGATGGAATACCAATACTTCTGGAGCCGTTAGTAAACAATTGCTTACAAAATGGAATGAAGATATGCTCTTCACCAAATCACCAGCAGTGTTATCCCATAGGTGATTTGGTGAAGAGCATATTTTCTAAGGTTACAACTTAGCCAAAAATACTACGTTTAACACTCTTTTTTTGTTTTCTACAGATATCTACTGAAGATGGCAACTTAGTTGCCGAACTACGTATATAGATTTTTTATATATTCTTTGCGGTAAGGGAATTTTCCTTTTGCATTTTATTTTAGATTTTTAGCCACAATCTTCACCCATTAATGGTTCAGAAATTATGATTAGGAACATTTTTAAAACAGATTCATGCAGGGAGGTTTTTAAGGAAAAAAAGATTCTTACATTACCGTGCCTGTTCGTGAAAGAAAATGCACAGACTGCCAAAAGTATTGTGCAGAGGAGTGCATGTACTCAAATAGTAAAAGTATATAATCATTTACATTATGATTTAAAGAACCTAACAAACAACATTTTTACGAAAAGACTTAAAACCATACTAACTAATTGTGCTTTCTACAAATTGCAATAGTTTTGCATGTAAAAATTCTAGTGTGTATATGGCAATTACTTTATTACTTTTATTACTTAACGTATTCAAAACATTATATGTTAAGATTGAATAAAGTTATTATTATTATTATTATTATCATGAAAGTTTTTGGCAGACATGAGAATGTTAATCAGTCTATTAGCCTCCCAGTGGCATGCTGCCAATGTGTGATTCTTCTATCTGAAGAAGCCATTGTGGAATAAACAATGAACAGAGCTGGGCGATAAGGATTACAGGTGTAATTGATTGCGGCTTGGATTACTATTGATTTAATTGCAATTCAAAAATTCTTGAAATTAGGATTACTGTAATCGTTAATCGATGGAACTTAGATTACGATTGCAGTAATCGTAATTTCGAAAAATTTCAAATTACAATTTCAGTAATCGTAATCGAAATGTCTTCGATGAACGATTACAGTAATCTAAACCAGATATTTTCTAAATAACTATTTTCTAAGTAATCGTAATCGAAGTTGTTCAAAAAGTGTCGGAGAGCTAAACGCGGTTCAATTAAACTGGTGCGCGTTATATATGAAGGCAATAATTATTCGAATAAGTATAAGAAAAAACAAAAACAAAAAAGTTTTTAAAACACATAAGAAATTAAAAAAAAATGAGGTGTGGCTACCACACGACTTTTTTATACGTATGAGCGTATAGAAAAAATATTCAAAATCCTATTCTGAGTACTTTTATTCTCATAATAAATCTTTATAGAATACATACTTTGCAAGATATTCGAAATAAAGTGCTACTCATGTACACAAAAAATATTCCAAATTCATTGAAACTGACCGGCTTTTGCACGTACTGGACCCTCATGACGAAGATATTTCGTGGTCGAAATTATTAGTGCCCGTTCAATGAAGCTTCGCATCAGTATCCATCCTCCGCATCAGTATTCCATCAACGTATTATTCAATGCGTGAAACAGACCGGATTTTGAACGTACTGGATCCTCATGACGAAGATATCCCGCGGTCGAAATTATTAGTGCCCGACAACAATAAAATATACTTTCCAAAGTAAATAACAGTGATTTTTCTAATATTTAATAACAGTAATCCTTGCCAACGATTACAGTAATCCTTATATATAAAAAAAAACGGAATTACAATTAATGTAATCGTTAATCGAACGAACTTAGATTACGATTACAGTAATCGTAATTTTAACTTTTTCAAAATTACGATTACTGTAATCGTAATCCTTATCGCCCAGCTCTGACAATGAAGAGATACACTAACTTTCTTTTACTAAACACTGTTACTACGACTTTTTCACTTTTGACAATTAATTAATTATATTATTAATTATATTTTAGAAATTTATTGCTGAATTGTGGAAGGATGCATTGTTATTATTACACCTTCCGGTTGCGTAACCTTGTTGTATAACATCATAAAAGCAAAAATCGATATTTCCATTATCTAATCATATACTTCCTTGTTTATTAGGTGTAACATAACATAACTAATCGATTAATCTTTGTAAGTTTCATACGTTATTCTAACATATTACCAACTCTTTGTGCTGTTTACTTACATTAACAAAGTGGAAGTAATTTTTCATCGTCATCATCAAGAAAATCGAACGAAATTTGCATATCTCAGCGCAAGTGCTCTTGTAAGGACGAAACAATAACGAGGAAGTGTTGCGTTGGTCGAAGAGAGAAGAACATTTGAAAACATTCGCCTTTGTGAGATCACATTAGATAGTGCTATATGTCGAACGGTCGCCACGTAGGCGCCTATTCACCCACAAAACTCTCAATTCCAGGGCGACGCACGCTGTGTAAAAATATTTGCTCCGCACAAAGATGAAAAAGAGTGAGAGAGGTTGGGGAAAAATTGCCCATTTCTGACATTTGTATGCCGTTCATCTTCGCTGCCGGATCTCTCAATTAATGCACATAATGTACGTCATATGTGCAATGAAGCGCATTCTTTGTTTGAACGTGTTATTCTGAGAATTTTATGAATACTCAGGACCACAGGCATTTTTAATAATTCTGTGTTGTTTGGAAACGTTAAAGAGGAACTGTAAGATTACTGTTGATCGTAAACATTTTTGAAACATTTTTTTTTGTTAATTTGATTTAAAGAGGTTAATAAAGCAACATGAATTTCATTTGAAAATATTAAATAATACCTCTAACTGTTTGTAAGTTGGCAACAAACAAGTGTAAAAAAACAATCGATGGTGCCAAAATTGTACAACTGATTACCGAATATGTTTAAAAATACACATACAATCAATTAAATTTCTAAAGGCAGTTTTAAATGAGTGATTAATCATCAGAGTTTCTCAAACTTTTTCTGCAATGGAACACTTCGCAAACTAGGAAATTTTAACGGAACACGTAGCTTATTTTTTTGGTTGGTTAATTCATAGTAGTATAAACTTAAAAAAAAATGTTCCACTTAATGATTTTGATGATTTTGTGCCCTTGACAAGCTGTCTTCTAAAATGATACAATGTACAAAATGTTTGAATTACACAATTCTTTATTATATCTTAGACACATAGTTAGTGTTATTTGTGTGTTAATATTGGATGTTCGCTTAAGATAAATCTGAGCCATCTGATTGACCCATATGATTGGTATACAACAATTTTACTCCCAATTTTTTACTTAATCTTTTAATTGTGCACTTTGCGTCAATATTATTTATGTGGTGGAGTTGAATGCATGTCTTAGACAAATCAAGATCTTTTGATGAATAATAATAGTGATAGTTTTATGGTTAATTGTTCATATTTTCACTTTTACACATTTATAGTTTACATTATATCTTACTAGTCATTGAAACATTTAAACTTGCTGACAAATTGTCATTTTATTATCATTGATTGTCTTTATATTTGTCGCTGCCCCATGATAACTCATTGCCTTATATATACATACCGTATGTGTCAATTTTCATTAGGTATAGGGATTCAATGTTTACGTGCGATTTATACGTATACAAGTAATACGTGGTAACGTGGCAAACCTACTGTCCGTCACCAATCCCGGCAACAATCGACATCACAACGATTTTCTCCGACCTTCCCACTTCTCTCCACCAGATTTTACATTCAATGTTTAGCTGCGAACACGTTGCGATCTAGTCTTCAATAAAAGCCGTCTTATTACTGGAACGGGAAATATCAAATAGCCGCTGCGATCTCCTGATCTAGTAGTTTATTATTATTTTCAGAATCCTTTTTTATTTACCTTATTTTTACTTTTATTAGAATTACGCTTTTGTTTGTGTTATGCAGCGTGAACGCCGCTTAATAATTCTCTGCATTTACTGAAAGGAAAAAGAAAAACAAATCCTTGCAACTCGTAAATATTATTTCTGAACGCATTACAAATATCCAAGCCGATCGCGATGGTCGAATAGTTACTGCTAACCACGCTAACTTGTATTTACGAGCATGCATCGGTCGTGCTGGCATTGGAAAGGAAAGAAGGGGTACTATGTTGCCACGTACTGTATGGATTAATCGCCTATGCCTAATGAAAATTGACACATGCTGAATATTAATTATGTGTTATTTTAGGTATGTTCGGCTTAGAAAACAACAACGTATCATGAATCAGTTTATAATCCCTTACCTTATTCTTTCACGCACGCAACTGAGGAGGACTTGATTAGACTTATGGCTACTTTCCCTAATAAGCAAACAGCTGGTGATGATCTTATACCCAGCTTCTTGATTAGTGACTGCAGATATTATGAGATTATCTTGCATGTGATAACTACTCTATAATTATTTCTTATATAAAATAATGAAGTTTCTTTTGGCATACTTAAAGACTGTAAATTAAAATATTCTAGATAGTAAAATAGTAGAGTTTTTCTTACAATATGGTTTATTGATTTTGTTAAGGAAATAGTATGCATTAATAAGTAATGTATCTTGTGTGGGAGGACGTTGATCAAGATCATTGTAGATTTATTTTTCACCGTATTCTGAAAGTAGAGAATTAAAAAAAATTAATTGATGTATTGAAATGTAAAATATGATTTTGTAAAAACTTGTTTAAGAACACAATTTATAAGAAAAGTTAAGTAATGGTGAATATTGCAACACATATAGGTCAAGAGGTATATTAGTTTACGCGGCATAATTCAAATTTAGGATCTGTCAGTGTTTGACATATGAGCAATGAAATGATAGAAATGTGTATTGACATGTTTTAATATATGAAACTTATGCTAAAAATCAATAGAGAATTTAAAATAATTGTTTTCATGTATTTGAAAGAGTATTTAAAGTTATCAAATAAAAAATAGAACCTTTATTGTATACGGTTTGTATGTGAAAAGAATTAATTGGTTGATGAACGAGAATAATTTTTAAAATTGAAAAAGGCATTTTGTAATTCTCTTTCGGAAAAACTAAGTTTTAATCCGAAAAAAGAGAAAATAAAATACTAAAAGCAGTTTAAAAAGTGTTTAAAGAAAATATCTATCGGCAGAAGAGAAGTGTATAATTTATTTTAGGAAATAATGGAAAAAAAATATAAATATAATCAAACTTATAGTTCTATAAGAATAAATAGAAGTGATAACAAATTAAGGAGAAATACATAAGAATACAAATAAAAATATAAATTACTTACCAAATTGATCCAGATAGGAAATTATAATCCAGAAGATTCCGGTTCCGAGGTCAAGTTGTAATATCAGCATACGAAAAGGTTCAGCAAATATTACCAAGTTAGAGGAGGTCCAGTTTATGCAACCGAACTCGAAGAGATCCAGCCATTATAATCAATCTAGAAGAGGTCCAGTTAATTCAACAGTTTTTAAAGAGGTCCAGCTATTATTATCAAGCTCGAAGAGGTCCAGTTAAGGTAACAGAACTCGAAGAGATCCAGCCGTTATAAACAAGCTTGAGGAGGTTCATCTAGGAATACAGTACTCGAAAAGGCCACGCCTGCATATATTTGAAACAGAAAAGGTACAAATTATATTATTACAATCGAGAAGTAGGAAAATAAACATACCAAGTCCAAGATACAGAAGTGGATTATTTTAAGAACACTATTGACTTCAGGAAGACAGGGTTACTTCAAATCGTAAGAAAACTTCTCATCCATCAAGTTAGTTCCAGAGCTAAAAAAGAAATCACATTAAGAGGGGCGTTTACCTATCGAAAATTAAGGCATCGCCGTTTCGCGTTTTTTAAACTCATTTTGTAATTTTAGAATCTGAAATTTGGGTTAGTGATGCAAAAGGCATCAATTTATAATGGCAAGGTCCGTTTTTGTACTAATTTATTTTCTTAAAAAAGTTATGTGTCTTAGAAATAACCCCAAAAATGCATGAATTTTATGAATGTCTACTAACTAAGGCTGATACAAAAAAAGAAAAAAACGACCTCCCCGCGCCAGCTGCACATTTGATGCACGACATAAAAGAAGAAAAAACTTTCTGTAATTATTTTTGAAGATAAAAAACATTAAACAGTAAACATCGTCACACACATTTTACACGTCGTTTTTCCAAGCTTTTGCGTCGTCTATCCCCACATTACGGTATCTCTGCTAGTCCTAGCGAAGACGAAAATCTATCGGAATCGGTCGGCTATTCCAAGTCAGAGTGACAGTTTGTAATTAAAAAGAAATGTCATATAATATTCGAGTGTAATGTCACGAAATGCGAATGGGTGTCATGGAGACAAGGTTTGTCAATAAAACTAAAATTGACATGACTGACAGTATAGAGAAATTGTAGAAATAAATGTATGTGTCTATTTAATGAATTGGATATAAATATACGTAAATAACATTAATTAGTGATATTAAATAGTTACTCCTATAATTGCGTGTTCTGTTTTTTTAAATTAACGAACGAATCACGCTACAATAATATAAGTTATGGGCAAGCGAAAATTGGATTATCATAAAAAATCAACCATCCAAAGAAGTAAGCATGCAAATCGTATGAAAAATCAAAATACGAGGTAAGTAATTTTTGGTCTACAATTTTATTTACATTATTTTGATATTTGTTAATTCGATTTAATTTAACTAAGTACATAATACCAATATGCGAGTAGATTTCAGAATTTAAATATTTGACGATTCATTTTATGTGTATATTAAAATTTTCAACCCACGGTAGCTTTGGATTGCCTTTCTTACAGTCCGCTTTTAATACATACGCTTTTGCTCTTAGGTCTGATGCAACTTCCATTGATTTGTCATCCCCTGAAGGGGTTAATGTTGGAAACTCTGAACACATCTATTTAGGCAACTCACAAGGTAATGGGAAGTACGTATTACAATCGAAACTGTAGACTTTGGGCATTATTTACAAATTTACAAATTATTACAGTTACAAGCTTCCAACTTAAAATGAACCCGAGGAAGGTAATTTTCTTGTAAAAAAAGAAACCAGGAACGATAATTCAGCAGTTAAAAAGTTTTGGCGGCCATGAATCGTCATATGGATGCAATTCAACTCACATGACTTTTTTAAAAGAATTGAGAAATGGATTAAATTGTAAATTTGTATTTAAATGTAGCATATGTGGTGCAATTGAAAAACTTTTTTCTAACATTGAACGTGATAGCTCAAAAGATATGGGCATAAATGAAGCTGTGGTAAGAGATTTAAAAATTTGTAATCACCTGGAAGTCGTTATGATTACGGTGTTTATGTGTTATTGTAGTATTTGCTCTTTATATGTTTTAATGTACATAGAAATTAGACTCAAAATAATGTTAGGTGTCCCCCGGGAAAACTATAAACTAATGATTTTGTTATGGTAATCTAAGCTGTTTATGTCTATATTAGTGTAAACGTCAACATTTTCAAGGAGATGCTTAAAATATTTTGAGTATGGCTAAATAGCTACCGCAAACGCTTGTCTTCAAAATGTGCATTGTAGGTTTTTGGAAACTTGTGCACGGGACAAAGTTTCACTCAAATGGAAGGGCGTTTTTCAATTATGAATATGCCTACCATGTCTTCGCGAACGTATTATGATATACAAAAGCACGTTCATGAAGTAATAAAAGAATATGGCGTGGAAGAAATGGCGGAAGCTGCAGAAGCAGAGAAGGCTGAAGCTATATCTAAAGGAGAGCTAGATAGTGATGGGTTTTCACTTCTAACTGTAGTTGTTGATAGTACTTGGGCTAAAAGATCATATAAGTCTAAATAATATATTAAACACAAGAAGTTCTTCATAAAAATTAAGAATACTTGATTATGTACATAATTTATTATATATTATTATTTGTTATACACATGTATGTATTTGTATATCGATCAATTATTTGTAATAAAGTAACTTCATCATTTCTGAAATTGTTTTTTTATAAGAATTTCTTTTTTATTATTTTTTTCTAGATTTATTTATCATTACAATTGTACATTATAATGAGAAATAATGTTGTACTATTGTGATGGCTGAAAATAAATTAAAAAGAGAGTATTCTTTTATTCTAAACAAATTGAATGTATTAATTTTCATCCGACTTTAAGATGTGCATTAAAGCGAAGTGAAAATGAACCCATTTAGTTTGTTCACATCCAAAAATAATAATTAAATATTTCAAAATATGAATAAGTATATGAAAGTAGTACGTGACTAGACCCGCAAGAGGGCAGTTCCGTAAGTTTTTCATTCTTTACATGTTTCGCATCTCTATACTCCATTCAGTCTAAGAATAAAGCATTGGGAAAGATAGGGCTTAAAATAAACGTTTGTGATTGGGTGAAATCGAGTGTGCATTTACACCGGCAAAATAATCGCATTTAGCTCGTTCTGTCAAAAATTTGTTTACTGACAGTTTTGTTCAAAGATTTTGTCGATTTCCGTATTTTACATAGTTATTTGTTGTTAATATTCTTAAAAAATAGTTCTTCTTAGAACTCGCAAGTGAAATATTCATTTGTTAAGGTATTTTATCAATTTCGTTATTTCGTAATCGCTAATATTCTATAGTACGGCGGAAGCATTTTACCAGGTCCTTCAAAAAATCGTAAAGGGAAACACATAAGATCTGGACAAAGGCAAATGGCTTATAATGTGTACATTAAGCATAAAGACAATATGTCTAAAACAGCTGCAGTCAATCAAACAGCAGAGGAAGTGGGTATTAATAGGAATACAATGTACTGCATTATTAAAGAAATGGAATTATATGGAGTTCCAATTTCTCCTCCAAGAAAAAGAAATTATCGTCATACTTACAATAAATTGGATGAAGCACAAAAAAGTACAATTAGACGACATGTGCATTCCTTTTTCTTGAGGAATGAGTTACCAACTTGTATAAAAATGTACGTAAATGTCAAAATATAATGATATCAGATATGTATATCCCTGCTATCCATCTGACAGTAAACATATGTTTTACTTGTTTTCAAAATACAAAGTTCATCGTGTGTAAACTGTGCTCAAATTGTAGCGCCATCTACTTTATTCTTAGACTGAATGGAGTATAGTATTCCTTTATCTATGAATAAAACCGAAGCGTTCGGATCGGAACCTCATAACGTGTAGCTCCACCCACTCACACCCCCTTGCGTCGACTCGTCCCGCGAGTAATATAAGTTGCACACGTTTCTATTTGTAGGTAAAGGCCCCTCTTAATACAAGAAAGAGTTACCGGATCAGAAGATCCATATCATGTGAAGGGTGTATAATTTATTTGAAAGTCATTTGAATTTAATATTAGATACGTTATTATAAATTATTATATCCACAAAGGATTAAGCACAGTCACATAAAGAACTGTACGTTTTTGACATAAAGTAAATTTAATTCTCTATTTTTATAGTTTCAAAGTGACACATCGTAAATCTTTTCAATGTCATGTGTATACATGAGCATATAGATATTTTAGAGTAATTTGGGAGATTCTTTATGTAAATGCATACTATTTCATATTAATACAGATATAAATTAATATCTTACCTTTGATATAACGGTCTTATACATGTGAATATTATTTGACAGTCTTTTCGTAATTAAACAAGTTTCCAGTTTTTGTAATTTAAGTACAAATACAGCTTTGTTGATATGTCCATGGCCAGTCGTAGATGTATAGTTTGAATAAATGTATAATATTTTGAATATTCCTTTTATTTGAATGTATAGAAATCAGTAAGTGGTGGATTTTTCGTAAAATAGAATCACATTTGAAATATTTAACCTACAAACATAGAAAATGTGTCAGTAAATAATCCTTGAGTATTAAATAATTATAGTACCTACCCGATTAATACAAGTACGTGAGATACATTAAATTGTTGAAACTAGTTCACAAGAGTTTTAAGTGTTATTATTATATTATAAGAATATAATAATAATAATTAATCATTTCTTATTGGAATTTTACATATAGATACTAAAAGATACCAAGTGTACCAACATTGTAACTAGTATTTTACTACTAGTATTGCGTTGATGTTTTAAAAGCTAGATACATATGGCAATTTTCTAATATATTCGGAGAAAATATAAATTAAGAAAGATACAGTTTGAAATAAGAATAGAAGTTTTATATTTTGTTTTATAAGAAATCTGAGTTAGTGTTTGGGCGTAATAGATTTAATAATATTAAGATTAAAATATTCTCAAAAGTATAACCAATTTTATTCCATATTTAAAATTAAATAATATAATCTACAGGGTTCATCGAATAAGTTTTGGAGAAATAAACTCATATATTTTTGATTATCTGTGTGACTAGATAAGAGAGGTGTTGTAATCGAATTACCTCCTCCACTAGTACAATATATTTGCTTTCCCTCTTAAATTAATTATTAATTTATCGATATCTTGTGAAGTATTTTCCAAGCGCTGGCAAGTAACTAGGATTGTGCCAGTCCACAAAGAGGGTGATCGTTCGTTGCTATCTAACTATAAACCCATTTCTATAATATCTAACTTCTCCAAATTATTCGAGTGAGCTTTACATTCCTTTATATATACCAGCATACATTCCTTTATTTGAATTAATCAGCACGGTTTTCTTCCTGGGAGGTCTACAGTCACGAATTTAGCAGTGCTTACTCTGAGGTTTTGGACAGGCGCGGACAAGTTGATGTGATACATACTCACCATTCGATGGCATTTGACATGATTGACCATGAGCTTCTTCGGTGTGGATTGGCTTTGTTTGACTTTGTTCCTTCGGCTGCTGTTGGTGTCATTAGATCTTACCTCTATGAGAGAGGATGCTATGTGTGCTATAATGGATTTTCTTCCACTGAGTTTATATTTACTTCCGGCGTTCCACGGGGTTCAAATCTAGGTCCCCTGTTATTCATAATATTTATAAATGATCTTCTTCTACATATAGATTGCCCTGTACTTGGATATGCTGATGATATTAAATCTGTTTTGTGCTGATGCAGCCAGCATTCAGAGAAATGTAAATGTATTTTCTTTATGGTGTGAACGTTCTGGACTCCAAATAAAAGTTGATAAATGTTGTATAGTCACAAAGATCTTAGAGTTACTTACAATCTCAGTCTTACCTTCAAGTCCCATGCAATGAATGTTTGTACATCGGCATTCAGATTATTGGGTTTCGTCATGCGTGTTTCTAAATACTTCACAGATGTAGCATTGTTGAAATCTTTATACTGTGCTTATGTCTTAAGTAATCTTAAATATGCCTCTTTAATATGGTTTCTCATCTATGCAAGTGATTGCTTGGCAGTTGGCATTAGATCGTGTCCATCGTAGGTTCTTGAAGTTTCTCTCGTATAAGACAGATGGTGTTTATCTAGAGAGAGGTGTAGCACAGGAGGATCTGTTAGTACGTCATGATATGTTATCCTTAAGTGTTAGAAGAGATGTTAGATGCGATACATTTTTACATAGGCTGTTGGATAGCAGTATTGATTGCCCCGAAATACTGAACCCAATGTCATTTCTGGTACCGCTGTATTAACTCCAGGCACCTTTGTATCACCATTTGCGAGAACCAACATCATGAGATTTACTCCAATTTACACGCTCTGTCGCTTGGCGAACAAAAATGGAGATTTACTTGCGTAAAGGCACTGACTGTGGAGTGTGGATCGTTGTAGAATTTGTATTTCTTTTTACTGATTAAATGTATAGACTTGTAGTCTTGTTTGTAACCCTGTTTTGGGCTTTGCCCACACAAATTGTTTTGGTCTTCTTCAGAAATCTAGTAAAATCTGTAACAATCATAATTTTGTCAGAATTAATGTAGTTATGTTAAAATACTATTGCAAAAAGCACATTAACAACAAACTAGTGGTCGACCAGTGGTCGAAATTCGACATTTTTATTTCTTAATTTAGTGTATTTGTAACACATATTATGCATACATTTTATCATCCTGCACTCCTTCTCCATATGAACTTTAATTATGCCAAATCTCATACTCCTTCGTGCGCGCAATTTCCTTAAAAAGGGGTACAAAGTTTTTTCTTCACGTATTGATATATACAGCGTTAGTAAAAAGTCCCGGAACGGTCGAATAACTTTGTTATTTGAAAATTATGATTTCTGAAATTTGGTATGGGGGTATAGTTAATATAAATGCATTTTATGCAATACAGTTAATATTTTTTTCACTTCCGGTTTAATCGGCAATACGTCCAACTTTTTTTTTTTAAATGGAACGCCCAGATTTTTTTAACACTTTTGAATGCAAAATAAAAAACTACGTTCAGGAAGTATTAAGATGTTTATTTTTATTCACAAGAAAACAGTTAAAAAATTAAAAAAGTGTCCTAATACAGAAAAATCAAGATACCTGTCTATTCAGGTTGCGATTACAATAATTGTTCAAAATGCTCTCCATTTACAATTTGACAAAAATGTAAACGGTCAGTAAATTTTTTTATTGAATTTTGTATTTGTTCTGGAGTGATGCGATTGGCTTCTTGAACTATTCTCTCTTCCAATTGTTCAAGATTATGGGGACGATTTTTGTACACTTGACATTTCAAGTGACCCCAAAAGAAAAAATCTAATGGCGAGAGATCTGGCGAACGTGCTGGCCATTCGATTGCTCCTCTACGTCCGATCCAACGTCCAGGAAAAATTTCATTCAAATAATCGCGGACATTATGGGCAAATGGGGGGGAGCTCCATCTAGTTGAAACCAAAAATGTGCATTAGGGTGATCACCTATGTTTGCATTTGGAAAGAGGGCCGCAAGTGCTGGAACAACCTCATTTCGCAATAAATTTAAGTAGACGTTGCCAGTTAAATTTCCTCTTATAAAAAATGGTCCTATGATGTTGTTTCCAACAAGACCAGCCCAGACATTCACCTTTTGAGGACGCTGTGTATGGACTTCTTCAATCCAATGCGGATTTTCAATTGATCAGTAGCGACAATTATGTCTGTTCACAGTGCCGTTGAGACAAAACGTTGCCTCATCTGAAAAAAATGATGTGATCTAAAACATTAGGCTGCTGCTCGATCAATTCCGTCATTGTTTCGCAAAATTGTAGTCTACTATCTGGATCATCTTCAGTTAACTCATGGATGGGATACATTTTATAGGCTTTCATTCTTGCTGATTTAAGAATATTATGAGCAGATTTTTGAGAGATCTCATGAATTTGACCTAATTCTGTTGTGGACACGTGATGATTTTCTTCCACTGTAAGTAACACATTCAAACTAGTTTCTTCATCTGTTGCTGTTAATGGACGTCCCCTTCTAGGTAAATCCTTCACCTGACGAAAGACTTCAAACTTTTGAATTGTTCGGCATACCGTACTTTTACTAATGTGACGATCCGGATAAACAGTATTAAACAAAATACGAACCTCTTCAAAAGAACGTTGACGATCACCGTACCCACGCATCATTAATATCTCAACTCAACAACAACTTTTTTCAAAGGTACCTTGATTTTTCTGTATTAGGACACTTTTTTAATTTTTTAACTGTTTTCTTGTGAATAAAAATAAACATCTTAATACTTCCTGAACGTAGTTTTTTATTTTGCATTCAAAAGTGTTAAAAAAATCTGGACGTTCCATTTAAAAAAAAAAGTTGGACGTATTGCCGATTAAACCGGAAGTGAAAAAAATATTAACTGTATTGCATAAAATGCATTTATATTAACTATACCCCCATACCAAATTTCAGAAATCATAATTTTCAAATAACAAAGTTATTCGACCGTTCCGGGACTTTTTACTAACGCTGTAGATACTTAACAATGAATGTTTTATTTTATTTTATTAAATGTATTAGTAATAAATACATAGGCTCTATATACTCGTATAATTTCCTTAGAGACAATCTCTACTCTGTGCGACCGTTAGACCACAGACTAATATGTGTTTGACATTGACGCATTTTGTATTTCACCGGAAGAGTTCTTTTTCTTCACGTATTAATATATGGATGCTTTATTTTATTTAATTTAGTGTATTTGTAACACTTATTATACACTATAATGAAGTAATCATATAATATTATGAAAATTTGCAGGAAAAGTCACCCCATAGATATAGGAATATTGTTTAATAATTAATAAGTAAAAAACACAAATTTTAGTTTCAAAAATATTTAATGTAGACACTACATATGTTTCACCACACTGTGGCTTCATCAGGTGATGAAAGTATACAAATTCTATTTCTGTTACAATGGCACTTATAAATACAGATAATAGATGACACAATTATTGTTGTTAGGTAGGGGTATTCAATTACAGTTTTAAATTTAGTAGGGGGGAGCTATTTAGGCCCAAATGATCGTTTAATATTATACCTATTTTTTTAAATTTATTTATTTCTAGACTTTCCAGTAACTTAAGTTTTTTACTTTTTTCTTGAATATGTAAAACTTCAAATTGTTAGATAAATTTATGATTCAATTCCAGGCAGTGGTTAGCAAAGGTTGAATCTGTTTTCTTATCATTATAGCTTCTTTCATGTTCTTTCATTCTGGCTTCAAAAGTCCTCCCCGTCTGTCCGATGTAAACTTTTTCACAATCTTCACATGCTAACTTATAAAATATTGTTTGGTTGTAAATTCATTTCAGACTGGGTTTCTTATTGTAATGAAACAAGCCCACAGAGAAGCAGACATTCGGCGCGACTGGTAAACATCGTAAAGCAATAAATCATTCATTTTATATGTACTGCGAAGAGACAGAATGTCTGTCGAATGTTCTACAAACATCGAGAGGAAGATGGAGTTTACGCGAATGCTACCAGATGTTTCGGCTGGGTCACGGAGATGAGTCAATTCCGGAATAAGAAATTCCTTAAGTAGTCGACGCGCGGAACAGACCAAAGTAAAAATAAATATAAGAAATAAATAAATAGTTCCTTGAGTGTAGTCGAAGAGTATATATAAATAGAAGTGATATAAATACGGTACAGTGACATAAATATACGGACTTAAATATTAGTAATAGAAATAAATACATGTGTTAATTTAAATCGTAGCCGAAATACATGGATGACGTATGCACAAGATGTGACTGGAAATTAAAGTCCATTAATTCACAGTCAACGAATTTGATTTAAACATTCTCTTTCTGCCAGTCAGTGTAGAAGAAACCCCTGTATTGAAAATGTTGTTTATATACAAATAAATTAAAAACAACATATTTACTTTATTATTTAACGGAATGTTATAAACAGTAGCAATGAAATGCCTTTATACTAATCTTTAAGCTCAGGACATGCTTCCCAAATCCTGGTATATTTTTGAGAGTATCTTTTTAAAAGTTTCTTTTGATTTCGCATTCTTGTATTTGTTCTTACTTGCGATTTACCCAGCTCTTATTTGATAGCAGTGATAGCACAAACTAACCTTAATTAAGAAGGGCATCAATGAGATCAAATAAATAGAATTTCGTCCAATTCAATTCATGCTTGAATTGGACGTTTGCCGCAGGGAGGTTAATTGAACGACGCCAAAAACCCAGTTGATATTTTGGTCTCGTCAAACGAATTTATAATATTTATTGGCCGCAATTATTTAAGAATTTGCTTTTTTCTTTCAGTTTTGGCACCGAAATCTAGCATTGCATTTAAATGGCCCGGAACAAAAGGATTAAACTCGTGCCGAGTCCATTTTCGAATTGCCTCCCTTAACAATCAAATTGCCCTCTTGTGGAGCGTGGGCCCCACGTTGGGAAACATTGTTCTTTATGTTGTTGGGTTCGTCCTATATATACTTCCTGGCAATCATTACACGGAATCTTATAAACGATATGTACTTTTTGACTAGAATACTGCCTTTCAATTTTGTATTCAACAATTATGTTAAAATAAAATTTTTAAACTACCACACTTTGCTGCGTGGTATAATTTATGAGTAGCTAACAACTGAACTTATATAATATTGTAATGTGTTGAGGAATAAGTTTTGCATGTTCCCTATTATACAAACTTTTTCCTACAGCCACATATTTTGATGAGGCCAGTTGTTATTTAGTTCTTAAAGTGCTAAATGTACTGCGTAAAAATCAAACGTAAGTGCATGTACATTTTGGTTTTTGTCATCGCGCAATCGATTGAATTACGTGCCAGCACGTGTACCTCTCGTATCTCGAAATGACGGAGAAAAACGAGGTTAAAAAACTCCTCTTGGAGTTCTTTGAAATGTTACATCGTTAAATAAAGTATTAGATGCACACGAATCGGACCATATCTTAATAGAAAACCCATTCTGCCCAAAGATAGGCCACTTGTGTGTATGTGCACTAACTCGTTTAACAAATTAAAAGCTATCGCGGCCTAAATCGTACACGACTTGGAGATAAGCGAATTATGTATACGTATGTATTTGAAACCTTTAATAGTCGTTTTTTACGAGTCTTTCTTCTTTGAATCGATAATAGGGAGTCATTTATTTACTGCGTATGCATGTCTTGCATCTGAAATCATTGGACACATGTATCCTTTGTAGAAGATTTTTATACACGTATGTCTAATTGTCTAAATTCGTACTTTCCTATCACAAAATAGAGGAGTAGTAATGCTAGTAGTTATGTAAGAGTAGAGGCCTCATTGCATATTTTAAGAATATCGTATTTGCATCCAACAGACTTAAAACTGTGTAAGAGCAAATAGGATTGCCAATTTTAAAAGTAATGCAAGATGTAGCAACTGGCTGGAATTCCTGCTATATAATCATTGAATGCTCTTAATGTGTTTAAGCCTTCTAATGATTTAACTTGTATAATAATAATAATAATAATAATAATAATAATAATAACAATAATAATAATAGTAATACGTCTTTATTTCCCTCAAAGTACAAAAAATAAAAAAGTCACATATTCATGCTTGTTTTACTAAATTTGGTGAAACAGGGGCAATAACTTGTAAACCTTGTGGTGGAGCTCATAGAAAACAAACAGCAGATTGTATATAGAGGATGCTCAACCTCGAATGCACAACTCACCCAAAAAATCAATAGCAAAGCAAAATGTTCAGTTGACGGTGTGAATATCAAATTCATATATGGCATATCAAATTCAAGCAGTTTCTGAACTCAAACTGGTAGATTTTGGTACAGGAACACAGTACTGTCAATGGTTTGTGAATAACATAAATAATAATGAAATTCTCGACAAATGCTTCTTTTCGGATGAGGCTTGGTTCCATCTTTCAGGATGTTTAAACAAGCAAAATATGAGAACTTGGTCTGTAGAACACCTTCATGAATTTGTGGAAACTACGCTAAATTCACAAAAAATAGGGTTTGGCTAGCAGTTTTATGAAGACGAATTATTGGGCTTCTATTTTTTAATAAAACCATAGCAGCTGAAAAATATCGAAGTGAATTATGCCAGCCTTTTATTAGTGAACTTCATGATGTTGAACTTACGGAATGATATTTCTAGCAAGATAATGCACAAGCGCACAAATCTCGAGAAACAATAGCTTTTATGCAACAATTTTGCGATACAAGAATTATTAACTTTCCGCTAAGATCTCCGTATTTGATGACTTTAGACTTTTTATTTTTCCATATTTAAAGAATACCATTTTCAAGACCAGACTTTACACAGTCGAAGAGCTTCGTAATGCTACTGTGAATTCTTGTGCTGACATAACCCAAGAAATCCTAATAATTGGCTTTGAAAACATGAAGCCTAGAGTTCAACTTTGTCTTCAAAATAATGGTCAACATTTTCAACATCTGCTTTAGTATTTTTTTTTAATTTTGATTATTGTAATATTATTTGTTTCAAAAATTAAATTACTAATTATTATTTTTTTTAATTTTGGTTATTGTAAATAATTTGTTTCAAAAATTAGATTACTAATTATTATACAGATTTACATGATATAACCAAACTGCGTGTCTGATTACGTGCACTGTAAACCAATCTTTAAAAAAAAGCAGGGCCGTCTCTAAGGAGGAAAGTATTTGAAGGCACGGTACTAAGTAGTTAAATTTAAATTTAAGGAAAACAAAAAAGTGAAGTTCAGTTAAGCAGCATAAACATATTACTATCTGCTCTATCACTCAAACCTTTAATAATGACATGAAAACATACAAAAATAAACTAATTTTTTGATGTACCATCCACCATAAGCAACTAACAATCTGATAAAAATATACATAAACACTGTAAAATAAGTACTATGCTAAACGCGTGCAAAAGCAGATTAGAAAACAAGAACAACCGAAGAAACACCGTGGAACCACCCAACGACTAACCAGATTGCTCTGTAAATAATTTGTGTCTATATCATTTTTTAAACTATGATGTGGAGAAACATTTGAAAAGTGTAGAAACAGCGATATAAATCCGACAGGCAATATATGTAAACAAACGTCCGAAAAGTGTGTTAATAATAATAATAATAATAATAATAATAATAATAATAATATGTTTGATGTATGGGGGGCGTTAATAAATCTTTACCTCTTATATTCAAATTATGAACATGAGTTCGAAATAACAATTTCTGAACAGGTATGGAGGGCTTTCTGTCATAACTGTTTTATATACAGGGTTATGATAAAGTAACGCACAAAATTCATAAAACGTACAATGATCATTTTTGAAAAAAATGTAAAAACACGTCAAACAGTTTATTTTATTCCGCGTCTTTTAACATAAGTCAAAAAAATAAAACGTCAAATTTGTCAAAGTTATGACGTCATCAATGTTTTTTTTAAATATGAAGCTTGGTTTTACTTGATAAAGCTTGTTTTTCTGCATTATAAAGAAATAATTGAAGTAGGGGTCACATAAGAAAAAACTGAGAGAATTAATAAAAAACAAAATAAACTTTATTATAGTAATAACATTTAAATTAACTAAACAGTCCATTAAACCAAAACGATTTCTTACAGGAATTGTTCAAACTGTGTCCCGTTCACTATCTGACATAGGCCAAGACGATGGTAGACCTGATTTACAGTCTTCGATCATCTGCGGAGTTATACGAGTCATTTCATGTCTAATTCGTTTTTTTTTTAGTTTTATCTTATGTGACCCCTACTTCAATTATTTCTTTATAATGCAGAAAAACAAGCTTTATCAAATAAAGTAAAAAAAAGCTTCATATTTAAAAAAAATATTGATGAGGTCATAACTTTGACAAATTTGACGTTTTATTTTTTTGACTTATGTTAAAAGACGCGGAATAAAATAAACTGTTTGACGTGTTTTTGCATTTTTTTTCAAAAATGAACATTGTACGTTTTATAAATTTTGTGCGTTACTTTATCATAACCCTGTATAAGGTAAGAAAGTTATGTGTTTTAGAAATAACCACAAAAATGTATGAATTTGATTAATGTCTACTAACTAAGGCAGGTACACAAAAGAAAAAAAAACGACCTCTGCGCGCCAGCTGCACTTTTGATGTACGATATAAAGAAAAAATCAAATTTATGAAATTATTTTTAAAGATAAAAAACATTAAACAGTAAACATTGTCACACACATTTTTCACGAGGTTTTTCCAAGCTAATCGCGTCGTCTATCCCCACTTTACGGTATCTCTACCGGTCCTAGTGAAGACGAAAATCTATCGGAATCGGTCGGCTATTGCAGACTAAAATGCGAGTGACAGTTTAATTACAAACTGTCACTTGCATTTAAATGTCATATATCCCCATAATATTCGAGTGTATAATAATATAACAGTTATGGGCAAGCGAAAATTGGCTTATTATAAAACATCAACATCAGCAGTTCCGTAAGTACTCATTCTTTATAAATTATGTTTCCTATCTATAGTATTTCTTTATCTATGACAGAATCTGTGAATATAACCGAAGGGCTGTGACGAAACCGAATGTCGTGTAGCTCCGCCTACTCACACCCCCTTGCGTCTACCCGTCCCGCGAGTAATATAAGTTGCATAAGTTTCTATTTGTTAGTAAACGCCCATCTTAAGCCTGTTTTACATTTGTCAATTAATTCATGAATTTATTCATGAATTAGTTGGTGAACAAATTCATGAATTAGAACATAAAATATCGTCCATTTACTGTTACTGTTGGTCATCACGATATTCATGAACAAATTCATGAATTTATTGTTAAGTGTAAAATGATTCACGTTCATGAATTTATTCGTCCATAAATTCACGGATTAATTCATGAATTAATTTACAAATGTAAAACAGGCTTTACATTTCTAGTTAGTGGCAAATAAATTTACCAAGGAACAATTTGCCATACATTTTAATAGGCTCCGCGTACTTCAAACATTTTGACAAACAGTTTTGTAAAACTGGAATGCAACCAGCCTTACAAAGCAGTACTATCTTACCCGAACGGTAAAGTACCTAAATTAGATCTTATCGTAGGTACTTACCTAGTACTTCAGACGCGCGTTTAAAAATATTATTCTCCGATATTATAAAGGCAACCGTTTAGTTTCTTTTAATTAATTAGATTCATGGCCATTTCTAGAAAGAAGGAAATCCGAAATATTATCAATGTCACTGATAGTATCTGCACGGATTATACCTAAATTTTCTTTAATTTTCTCCACACGCGTGAGCATGCGTTGAGTATAATAACCACAAGACGGGAACATTTATTCTAGTAGCGGATCATTTTTGTCGTAGTGGAGGCAATGTGTAGTCACGACGTACCGTGGTTTTAAGTCGCTCGTCCCGATCGTCGCGTTGTGCTGCTCGTATATTTGTAAACAATAAACCATAACCTATCTTCCGAAGTAAATACTAAACAAGAAAAGCGCTAATAAATACGACTTCTCTTTAATTGTTAATTTTAACACCACCGTTTAAAATTAAACAAATTAAAAGTGAATTTTTCTGACATGTTTTCACGGCACTACATTCGAAAATCTAAAATTCACGGTGCACGTTAAGTATTGTTTTCTTTCTTTCATTGTTCCATACCTACAATATCATTATTTTATTGTTTATTAATATTATATACAGTACGAACACAAAAGTATCGTTATTTATTCGCGTGTGACCAGACGTGGAAAATGTTCTAAAAGTTTTTTTTTTTGATGCTGCCAGTGTTTGTTCAGTTTTGCCAGAAAATATGATCTCAAGAACATTTAATTTTGAGGTGTTGTTGTGTTGTATGATTGTGATAGTGTGTTGTATTTTATCGTTCGGTGGATACTCATATGCAAGCGAGGGAAAAAGAGCAATAATAACAGATAAAGAGGTAAGATTGGCTTGATAATTTGTAGTAAATAGATATGTAGGCAAGTATTTACTTAAGAATAATGTCTAGTATACACACTCTTAGTAAACCAACGTATAAGAATAGAATCATTTCTTTTGTTGGGTGACCAGTTTGTCAGATGTGAAGAAATGTGATTCTTATTAATGAGCTTTATGTTTGAAAATTATATTTGTGTTGCTATTTTAAACACAGCAACTGTAAAATCAATTCCATATTTCTCGGTACCTACTTATAAAGAATTAAAATCATTAATAAATCAACTGATCTTTAAATGATTTATAATGATTTATTTATACACAACAATTAAATATCACCGATGCATTTATGTGCATTATCTGATTGTTATTTATTTATTAGAAGGTTATGTTTCTTAACAGTAGTATTAAGGTATATTTTCTTAAGGAAAAAAAAATCTGGCAAAGAGATATATGGGTCACGATATATAAATATAATCTAGTAAAACTACATTTCCTAAGATTACGATACCTTAACTCAGGTTCAAACTCTAAACAAAATATTTATATTTCACTCATATTTAGTCTATTCATGGCTTGACAGTCACTAAATTATGTTCTTTTTTTTCAAATTTCTGCTGTAAGGTTTATTTTTGCTTTATTGTATATTTAGTCGTAAATCTCATGTAAGAACCTGAACATAAATCATCGACATCCATTCGTATTTACCTGTAGAGTGTAATTGCTCGAGAACTCAAGAACTGCTGATGACCTCTTGTGCTAAATATTCGCGTAACAGCTTAAAATTACCGATTTGAGTGAAAGTTTCCTAAAAGTATTTTTTTAATTCAATGTCTATGAGAAGTAGGTAGTTGACCATATGTTTCCGTTAGCGTTTTTTAAAAGTATTTGCGCTTAGTTCTGAGATTATTTATTGTGCATGTTTGGTTTTATGTGTTAAAGGGATATTAGAAATTATTTAAAACATGTTTTAAAAGTTATTATTATTAATAAATAGTATTTAATACGTTTTTTCGTATTTTTATGACGTTTTCTCCTCGTCAATCGCTTAAAGTAAAGATTTATTATTATCGGAGATAAACAGCTTGCGATGGTGCAATTGTTACAATTTTAATATATGAGCTTTTGCGGTTTTTGCTGGATATTGATTACCAGCAAAATAGTGAAATATTCAGATAATACTCTATAAAACTTCCCTAGTTTAATGGTAGGTAGTTTCTTTGTATGGTGTATATTCATTAGACTTTTTAAAATGCATTCTTTTATTGCTTAATGCACGTGTATCAAGAATGACTAGAAAAAGCATGTTGAGACTCTTGCATGTCTTTAGGTGTCTTTGCACGTTTATTATTGTCATTTTTTTTTATCTTAGTGGGGTGCACTTGTCATGTGTTTGTGATGATAAAACGTATGAAGTTATTTATCTGAATTTTCTTCTTCTTTAAAGTTTGGTTTAAAATGACTGCAAGAGGTTGTAGGAATTCGCCAAATTCTTTTTGTTATATGTATTTATGTCGGGTTCGTAACAAGAATGCATATCAATACCATATTTTCGAAATCTTTTATAAGTAACTCAGTATGCCCATGTTTTTTTTCTAAATGAACTTAGTAGACATTTCAATGAAAACAGCTCAGGATGCTTATGTTGACAAATGACTGCGTTCGAACATCAAAAACGTGAAGAAATTAAAATTTAAGTGATTAAAAAACAATAAATGCTTAAAATGAAGTAATTTTCTTGTCTTATAAGCTGTTGCATTATCCTTTGGGAAGGAACTTTCACGTAGTTCATCATTCTGTAATTGACTTAGATTTCGATATAGTATTAAAAACATTTGTAGTTTTTGAGAATCCCGTATAAAGTTGAACTTTGATTGAACGTGTGAATGTTTGTGAATATACTACCTAGACCGTTCAGTTATTCGTTCCTCAACATCTGCTATTGCTTTTAGCTTTCTGTTTTGTTGGTCTTCCACCCTTGGTTTTCGAGTTACCATGTTTCACAAATATCCACAGTCTTTACGAAGTTCCTCTGAAGATACAAAGAACATGATCATTCCTATTTTTTTTACTTTTGCAGCATTTTGAATTTTAATTTTCGAGCTGTTGTAAATCCTCTTGAAGTGTCAATAAATTGCATTACATTTATCACTGATAAAGTCATCTAGTGATTTTGTACGAAACATGTACAATGGAAACTTTGGTGCTAATGAACAAACGACAATCTATGAGGTTATTATAAAAGATTTGTTGATGGAATAATCACCATTTTGATGGAGTCTCAAATCAATAATGATGAATTATTCTTATTCTTCCAGTGTACTGGGATCTAACTAATTAATCATTTATTAGATGAAGATATAGTAGTAGTGGGGTATATAGCCAGCAGCACTTATCTCGGCTCAATCTCTGTACACATTCTTTTCCTTTTTCTATTCGTGACTATTTTCTTGGCTTCGTTACAAGTAAGTCCTTGTTCTTCTAATTGCCTTTTTACCAATCTTCGTCATATATTGGTGAACCTTCCTTTATTCTACTTTTTGTTTAAGTAAGTCCTCGATCCCATTCACGATTTTTAATGCTTACGTCCATTCTTTCATTATCCTCGATAGTTCCTCATTTATATTTTCAAAATATTTTACTTATTATTCTGTTTAGTAAACTAGTTTCGCAGGCATTTCACCCTAGTCGTATTCTGCTATGTGTGGCCCTTTTTGTTCTACTATTTGAAGGTACTCGTCTCAAAGGTATAAAAATTCCAACGACTTTTGTAGGTTTTTATCAGTTATTCCAATGTTCTCACAATCATCACTATCTGTAGTGAACACCTTCGTTTTCTGTATATTCTTTGTGTTGTTATTTAATTTACTATCTTTCTCTTGTATTTGATGGCGAGTTGTTGCTATTAAACAATTAATTTATGACATTGCAACTTAGATTTATTAAATTGTTCTCTAGTCTTGAATTTCGCTCATTATCCACCCTATAGCTATTTAGAAAAGAAATTCTTAATTCTTAAAACCAAGTAAATATGTAGGTCATTTTTCAAAGTCGCTAATAGACCCAATACAAGGTTCACCAAAAATACTTTATATTTCAACAACACTGCCAAGGAATGGGCACTTTACACCGAGAATGTTTATTAATAGTAGATCTCGCTTTGTAATTTGTTTCTCGGTAATTACAAATGGAATTCATATTTTTATCAAGTATTCTGAACATTTCAAACTTTGTATGAAAATTTAGCATTTGCAATATTTCATTTTGCACGTAAATATCGTTTTAATTTGTTAAATTTTATTCTACGATTTTTAACAAAACTTATTGCTTCAACGTCTGTAGCCTGTCATGAAACCCATGCATATTAATCCCTATATTACTTAGTAAGGACTAAGGACCAAAACTGGGTGAGATACTGAAACGATACTGAATTCCCACAATAAACAAATTTTTATATTCCCAGCTGCCAGCTTAGATAAACATGAAAATCTTTGTGTTTTACTTTCTTATACGTAGTATAAGGAAGTATTGTGATGATGAAAATTTTCGACATCGAGATTTTTGCAGATGTCTACGTTTTTAAGTCCTCTGATACGGAAAAAGTGGTTTTTAAAAAAATGTCTCTTTGTGTGTGTCTGTCAGTGTGTGTGTGAGACCACGATAGCGGTCAAACCGATATAGCTATCAATTCCAAATTTTGTATTTACGAGTATAATCTCCCTCTTGAGATCTGATTAGATTTTCAGTAAATCGACACACCGGAAGTTGTAGTTTACTTCAGCGAAAAAATCGAATTTTGCCAATATTTCGTCAACTACTAAGTTTAAACAAATTTATAAAGAATTCATATGTACTCAAAATTAAATTTGAGAAGAATTTTCTTATGAAAGTTTTTCGAAATTCCTACCGGAAGTAGGTTTTTTACTCTTAACGATAATCAGTTTTTTGCTAATATTTCACAAGTCATGCTTTTTAGACAGGTACGCTACGAATACAAAAGTATTTGCAACTTAATTTTGAATACCTTTTGTATAAAAAAACGGACCGGAAGTAACACTTTTACTCATATCGTATAGCGATTTTTTGCAAATATGTCGTAAATTATGCATTCTATATATATGCATCAAGAGTACAACAGTATTTAGAGCTGGATTTGGAATATTTTTTGTATAAATGAAATTTCAAAATTCGGACCGGAAGTAACACTTATACTCTTAGCGAGTAGCACTTTCTTTCGAATATCTCGCAAAGTATGCATTCTGTAGAGATTTAGAGAGAATAAACGTAGGTACTTCAAAAGTATTTCATACGTATAAGAAAGTAGTACGGTGGCCACACCTGATTATTTTAATTAAACACTAATTTGCTAACTTTTCGTGTTTCTCAGAAACGAACCAGGTAAGGAGATGCCTGATCTGTTTGTTTAGCTCCAGTATTAAGTGAACAATTTAGACTGTCGCACTAATAAAAACAAAGCAAAAGAAAGGACAGTGTCAATATTTATATTAAAAATAAACGACTTTACACACTTGTGCAAAATATACTGGCACATAACAGATGTACAAACATTGGCAAATTTGATTAAAATGAATACTTAATACTACTAAAATCTAATAAATTAATATTGTCAAATCCCTTATCTAATTTGGAGCACTGCAGTCGCTAAGAAAAAGCACAATAATAATTTTAGTTTACTTATCATCTGAGCACTTGCCCATCTTGTGAATTATCTTACTTTCTTATACGTAGTATAAGGAAGTATTGTGATGATGAAAATTTTCGACCTCGAGATTTTTGCAGATGTCCACGTTTTGAAGTCCCCTGATACTGAAACAGTGGTTTTTAAAAAATGTCTCTGTGTCTCTGTGTGTGTGTGTCTGTCTCTCTCTCTCTCTCTCTCTCCCTCTCTCTCTCTCTCTCTCTCTCTCTCTCTGACCACGATAGCGGTCAAACCGCTGTAGATATCAATTCCAAATTTTGTATTTACGTGTATAATCTCCCTCTTGAGATCTGATTAGTTTTTCAGTAAAATCGGTAGACCGGAAGTAGCAGTTTACTTCAGCGAAATCGAATTTTGCCAACATTTCGTCAACTACTAAGTTTATACAAATTTATAAAGAATTCATATGCACTTAAAATTAAAATTGAGAATAATTTTATTTAAAAAGTTTTTCGAAATTCCTACCGGAAGTAGGTCTTTTACTCTTATCGAAAATCAGTTTTTTGCGAATATTTCGCAAGTCATGCTTTTTAGACAAGTACATTACGGATATAAAAGTATTTAAAACATAATTTTCAATATCGTTTGTATAAAAAAAATTTCAAAATTCTGACCGGAAGTGCCACTTTTACTCTTATCGAATAGCGATTTTTTGCAAATATGTCGTAAGTTATGTATTCTATATATATTTATCAAGAGTATAAAAGTATTTAAAACTGGATTTGCAATTGTTTTTGTATATATGAAATTTCAAAATTCGGACCGGAAGTAGCACTTTTACTCTTAGCGAGTAGCACTTTTTTGATAATATCTTGCAAAGTATGCATTATATAGAGATTTATTAAGAGAATAGAAGTACTTAGAATAGAATTTTGAATAATTTTTGTAAAAAAAATTCTTAAAATTCTATAATTTGAAACGCTCATACGTATAAGAAAGTCGTGTGGTGGCCACACATCATTTTTTTTATTTAACATACAAATGATAATAGGTTCCCATTTATAATAAGTTTGATAATAGGTAAGATTCCAAAAAAAGTGAACGGTTAGTTAGATAGATGTGAAAGAAAGACGAAAGTAGGGAAGTTTAGGCATTTCTAACGAAATAACTCGGAAAATATAGATGCTAGAAAAAAATATTTCCAATAAAAAAGTTAAGTAATTCAATTTGTAAGAGAAAAGGTTTCTATAGTTTTTTGTGTAAACCGAACCGTTCTCGAGATACAGAGTTAAACGCGTTGCTCGCGATAGCGGCGCCATTGGCACTCGGGGAACCCCTCAAACTTAGAATTATGCTCAGAATACACCCCTTTACCGTATTACACTATCGAAAAAATGCTATTTTTTGCAGATTAATTCACGGTTTGAAGGGCTATTTGTCTTCGCAAATATTCTAGAAGTATTTACGTTCACACGATGCTTCACACGTGTGCACTATTTCCACATTAACAAAAAGAAAAACGGTACAGACAGTTTATTAATAAGAAACTACAATACTCTACCTGTTCCTCAATTTAGTATAAATATTCTCTAAATTATGCGTAACACATATAAGTTGACCTACATATAAACTAATTACTTAAATAAAATAAACGTTTGATTCTAATGCCCATGCACCATACATGGTCCTCTCTTTACTCCTCCCTGAAAACAATGTAAATATTTAAATTATCCTGTACCGGTACAAACGTTAACACAGAATGACGCCGATAGTCTTGCCGCCAGAATACAAAATTTAAAGTTATATATCCGATACGCACAGATGCGGTAACTGTTATCGGATCGTCTTTTCAGACGGATATTGTATTTCTCGATAATAACATGTAAATTCAAATTTAAAATAATTTTGAAAGCAATAAAATTTAGCAAGCAGTAGTAATTTTTCAGCTTTAAATTTTCTACGTTACCAATTTTCATATAAAATTTGCTCTTCTCAGTTTACTAAATTGTGCAGTAGGCGCGAAAACTGCACTGAAAGTATAGATTGCGAGTATATTCGAACGAGATAACGTATTAATTGACAATATACTTCGCGCAACCTATTACTTGAAAAAGTCACTGTAACGTGCTGATATTTCACTCGATTTTAGTAATAAATTAAAATGAATTTTAATTTATTGTCTCCTCCACACATTAAGAGATCGTGGCCCATGTAATTTAATTGATTAATCCTATTCTCGGAATGATAAGGAGCAGGAGCAAAACAAAACAAACACTTACTTCAATGCAACCAGATAATGGAGAATTTTTTGCGGCTTCCAAAGCGCGGATCAATTGTATCAGACGCATACATATTTATGTCTCCGTATTATTTACGTATTCCACGAAAAAAAAAGTTGATTTATGTCCTTTCGATTCATAATAATTCATATAAATTAAATATGTATTCTTGCATAACCAACGATCGTTTTTAAGTAAATATTTATGATAGTACTGACTGGGCATGTATAATATCATGTATGTACCTATATTATTTATTGTTTGGTATGAATGACCTGTGACAATGACAAATATGTGAGTTCATAATTAGAAGGCTACACATGACCAATATACAGTATGAGACAAAGAAACGAATCAACCGGTAAAAGTCTACATTTTTCAGCAAAATTTTTTACAAATATTACTCATGCTGTGTTGCAAACAATAAATAATTGATTAAAATTGAAAAGTTGGCTTTCCAAGTAAACGAATACATTCTGCATTAGTACGAACATGCTACTAATAAGATGATTTATGGACTCCTGTAGGTGCTCATTACAAGCAATTTGTAGGTCATCATGTAGCTGTTGTAAGTGCATTTAGTGGTTAGGAGGCATATTCCAAATATGCAGGCGAATTAAGAATATTGATGATAGTTTATTAGAGGAACCGTAATGTAATAGCTGCAAGTTGAGGCCATTGTCCTGCTAGAATGCGGCATTACTTTTAGCCCTTGGGTATATGGTGAAGCGAATGGATCCAGAACCTCTTATGTATCTTTGAACATTTAAAGTCATATCGAAGGAATACCTATGCGAATTTCTCCCCAAACCATCAATCTGCTAGTAAGAGCAGTTTCACGTTAGTGGTTAGGAGGCATATTCCAAATGTGCAGGCCAATTAAGAATATTGATGTTAGTTTATTAGAGGAACCGTAATGTAACAGCTGCAAGTTGAGGCCATTGTCCTGCTAGAATGCGGCATTACTTTTAGCCCTTGGGTATATGGTGAAGCGAATGGATCCAGAACCTCTTATGTATCTTTGAACATTTAAGTCATATATCGAAGGAATACCTATGCGAATTTCTCCTCAAACCATCAATCTGCTAGTAAGAGCAGTTTCACGTTAGTGGTTAGGAGGCATATTCCAAATATGCAGGCCAATTAAGAATATTGATGTTAGTTTATTGGAGAAACCGTAATGTCACAGCTGCAACTTGAGGCCATTGTCCTGCTAGAATGTGGCATTACTTTTAGCCCTAGGGTATATGGTGAAGCGAATGGATCCAGAACTTCTTATGTATCTTTGAACATTTAAGTCATATCGAAGGAATACCTATGCGAATTTCTCCCCAAACCATCAATCTGCTAGTAAGAGCTGCAGTTTCACGTTAGTGGTTAGGAGGCATATTCCAAATATGCAGGCCAATTAAGAATATTGATGTTAGTATATTGGAGGAACCGTAGTGTCACAGCTGCAACTTGAGGCTATTGTCTTGCTAGAGTGTGGCATTACTTTTAGACCTTGGGTATATGGTGAAGCGAATGGATCCAGAGCCTTTTATGTATGTTTGAACATTTAAGTCATATCGAAGGAATACCTATGAGAATTTCTCCCCAAACCATCAATCTGCTAGTAAGAGCAGTTTCACGTTTTGAGTCTTTCACTCTTGTCCTCAATATGCCCGTACATTACACCATTTTAATCTTATTTTTTTTTGCATCTGTTGAGCGATTTCAAGTAATGCAATACACGTCTCATGTTGTCTAATAAGACGACTACTTTCAAAATCCCTTAGCTGGCGAGGAATACCCCTATTTCTCACTTTGCATGTAGCATTATTGTAGATCGATTTAATCTTTTGATAATTTTATGTGGTAGGCCTCTCGTTTCAACGTGCTGCCCAATTTTCTTGCTTCAAAGTGTGACAGGCTTTAACTTTGCAATTATTTTATTTGATTATTCTATCAACAGTAGTGATGTGGTATTAGCTCAATACAGGATCTTCTTGTACCTCATAACCCTCTTGCTGGTTTTTGAATATATCTTTCACTGACTAAATGGCGAATCATGTTGCTATGTTAAAAAGAGTAATGCGCCTTTAGCATTCTTTTGGAAATTTTATTTTTATTTATATACTTAATTTTTTGGGTAGTTGCTTATCTTGTGGTACACGTTTTTTAAAAGTTGTTGTCATATTTGCAATTTTATAGTAACTTTTGTACTTAACCTTCAATTTTTATAAAGTTTTCACAAATAAGGTGAATGATATGTTATTATGAATGAGGTAGAAATTACATTGCTCGATCATGTAGGATAATTGATTTGAAAGTACAGTGAAATGAAGACGCCCATTGTAACAGCACGGATTCGTTTCGGACAGATCTAGCGCAACCAACTTGGTAGAAATAACTCAATATATTAGCGAACCTCTAGAGTCTAGATAGTTGCACACAAATGGATGTTTATCTACACAAAATTTGCGAGGGGCTTCGCCTTCAGTGATCTATCGGTACGGCTAGCAAAGCTGGACACTTTTGATTATTCAATAGACCTGTTGCAGTTCATATCATCCTGCTTCAGCTGCCAGCTTAACTATATGTGTGGTAATGGTTATCATTCCAAACAGTTTACGTATACTTATGGTGTTCTTCAGGATTCCAATCTGGGTTCTCTACTTTTTCTTTGTGTTTGATTTTTATATTACTAGCTTTTTATTTAATGTATTTTATTACGAACTCTTAGAATGTTTACAATTCTTTTAATTCATTATAGATTCTTGGAGTTCGGAAAAAAAAACAGTACAAAGATTTATCATTATTATATTTCTTTTTAAATTTATTAGTCTCAATACAGTAAACATTTGTACAGAATTTATTAAAAAGTACATACTTCTTGGGCGATTTGTTTCCTTTTGTCCCATAGCATGAATATTGTCTTTGGCCTTTAAATTAGGATCAAATAATACAAAAATCTACCAATTTAATTATTTAATTAATATTTAGCACCTCAACCTATTTACTTTAAGGCCAGCTGCAATTCTTTCTGGCACGCTTTCCATTGAGCTCATTCTATTGCCTTGTACTGCCTTATTATTGTAGCGAAAACTTTGATATTTCGGTTCAACTCTAAAATGTTTGGAGCCCTTCTTAAAGGATTTGTTTTTAAACATAAAGTGCTATTGAATAATACCAAACAGTAAGTCAATATTTTTTTGTTGGCTTATTGCACTCTTAATATAAAATTATGTCTACATTGAGTTTAGATGCATCACAGTTTCTAAGCTCTCTGTGTTATTCATAAAATATAATAATATTCCTTCTATTACCACTTCTACTTTTGTTCTTCATTGAATATATAACCTGCGAGAGATGAAGAGGTAGTGTGGACGCAAGATAGTTTAAAAATAATCCAGAGTTAATAAGATAATTAATTTTTTGTCTATAAAAGCATGTAACACATTGCTAGAGCGTTTCAAATCAGAAAGTTGTAATATTTTTAGTTGTGGTATTAAACCATGCTTGTGTTTGTGACTCACTGGCTGCATTTTTAATGATAAAATTTATTTGCAATTACACTATTCTATATTGTTATTTTTAGTATACATATTTATTAATTTTTATCCTGTATCTGGCTTTTATTTTCTTGTTGTCTTGCACCAGACATTATGTCTTATCCTATACTACATGTAGTAGTCTATTGAACTAGTAATAGTATATTATGCAATGAGCATTTAATGATAGCTATTAAGACACGAGTAAGAAAATTACAATACGAGCCGAGTATTGCAATGAATACGAGTGTCTTAATAGCCATTAAATGCGAGTTGCATACACTATTTTTTCTACGACCACATAATAAATCATTATTTTTTGAACATTCCATTTCATAAATTGAGGTTAAAATTTTCCATGCACGTTTGCGAATTTAGCTGGTAATAAATTGTTCGTGGTTACTAAGGCTTGTTTCATAATTTCTGGTGGGCTCAAATTTACATCTTACTGTCATTATCCCTCATTTTTACCGTTTATATTTTTAAAAAAGTACAAATTTTAAGTACTTACTTGAAAATTGCAGAGAACTGTCACATTTATTATTTTGTATATCTGTCAGATATGCTGTCGCCATATTGAATATTGTTTGAATATTGGAATGTCGCATTCCTATTGGATATAAACTTGTATCGTAATGAAATATCTGTATCGTAATGGACATCATTGTACTTTAATGATGTCCATTACGATACAGATTTTCATTATGACACAAGGTTCGACATATCTAATAATACAATTAAAGTATGGGAGTAGAAAAATTATATTATTATATTGTTAAAAATGTAGTTTTACCAAATAATAAAATCTAATGTTAAGAATGGTGACTTCTAATTATTTATACTTAGAAAAGTTGTATTGCAGAGAAAATCGTATATTTATGCAGTTACATATACGAACATAGCAATACTTTGAAAATAAACCTTTATTTCTCTCTATTCAACCTTTGTCATGGAATTGTTATTATCTTAACCTATATATGATCATTCGAAATTGTTTTTCATGCAATATATCTACGTATATCTATTTAGAATCGGGGAATTTTTATTAAAAATATACTTTTCTTGGTTAATCGACATTCGATCTGGTTTCGAAGTTTTTCACCTAAATATTTCCGAGAACGTGCAAATGGGAATACATCCGGAAGTGGTGAAACTCTTAAACCTTCCTTGTATTAATAGGAAGGAAGTGTATGTGGATCAATCGCGGTTATCGTTATCAGAAGGAATTCTATGCCAATTTTCTAGCAAATTTGCAATACGTTATCTCTAGTAATTATATTTGCAATAAAAGAACAAACTACATACACGACGCCATTAAATAAAACTTCAAGAAATATCGCTTTGCGTTAAAGTTAATGTTTTGCTTACCGAATTATTTCTCTCTGATGCATGCATGCCTTTTAATTTATTTTGAAGTACCTCGAGCTAAATTTTCAGCATTGCATTCTACTGTCGACTTGTTATGCCACGCTTTTTGGTGTGTTGTGTCTGTTCTGGGATTTCTTACTTAAACTCGCGTTATGGGCGTCTAAGCATTTTGAATTATTTTATGCATATTACATATAGCTAGTAATTTAAGTAGGTATTTGTAAAATTAATGATGAATTTCTCATCTCTAAAATGTCGTGTAAATGGAGAAAAGTACTACTTACATGGTAATCTAAAAACTCGAGCAAAAAACGAGGTGTGGACACCACAGAACTTTTTTATACGTATATGTGTTTCAAATATTGTTTTACAAAAGATGTTCCGAATTATGTTTTAAATACTGTTATCTTCTTAATAAACTAAACCTGTAAGTAAAATTGTTACTTTCCGGTTAGAATTTTGAATTTCTTTTTATATACAAAAATTATACCAAATAAATAAATCTGTATAGATTGCATAATTTAGGAATCCGAATTCCAATTTTTTTCAACAAAAATTGTTCAAAATCCAGCTCTAGTTTTACACTTGTAAGCTACTTCCGGTCCAAATTTTGTTTTTTTTTAATACAAAAGTTATTTAAAATCAAATGGAAAATAAAATACTTGAATGTGTAACGTACATTAGTGGATAATTACTATCACAAGTTTACATGTATACATTTATACGTAAACGTATATGCACATATGTACGAATTGGGATACACAACGTACACCTAGGTGTCATTACCAACAGCGAACGCACAGACACGTGTTTCGGTCTTTAAGGCCTCTTCAGTGTACATGGTGCTGTTAACAATGATCAACGACTAAGATAACATTTAGCATACAGGTTTTCTCTTTAGCACAGTGTGAAAGATGAAACTCTCGTGTTCGGTGTCGCGCTTGAATGGCAGATGTCGCTGAGATATTCTCACGGGCATTTTGCGGTCAAGCCTATCTTAGTCATTGATCATTGCTAACAGCAACACGTACACTGAAGACGCCTTAAAGGTCGAAACACATGTCTGTCTAAATATCCATATTTATAGAAAACATTTGTGTTTACAAATATTTTGTTACTGTTTTTGTTTGCTCTATGTCTATTATGATTTCTTTAAAATAGAGTTTTTTTTTATTAACATAAACTTATTCTGACTGTGCTTAGTTATATACAGGGTTAGTTTTAAATAGCGTCATTAAAAAAAGGGGTTGAAGAAAAATATAAGTAATGCCCGTACAAAAAAATCGCGGTCCAATGTGCATGCAATGACGAGAAATTGATTTTTTTCTCGAGTCCGAGCTTGTCGCGGTTAATATACAAACATAATAATTTTCATGTAGAGGAAATTTAAGTTTTAAAATAATATACTTCTATTTAACGAAAAAAACAAACATGGTAATGCACCGAGGTTGTCGACCTTTTCCAAAAAAAAAAAACATCGCCACAGAAAATCTTTTCAATTGCCATTCATACCAAAGGTTGTAATTATTTGCATTTTATCGTTTTTTTTTTTGGAACCTCAAACTAGAATTACGAGTGGTATTTACGTAAATACGTATTGGATAAACAAAGTTATGGGCTGACTTTAACTACATTTCGGCCCTAAAAATTTGGAAGTTTTTGATGAGTTACAAATAAATTTCTTTTTTGATATCTAGTTAGACATTTATACTTATTTATTAGTCATTTACAGAACATTTTATAGATAACAAAACAATCGTGACTTGACAGAACGCAGCAAAATAAAACGGGAAATATCTATTGCAAAGCTCTTCTCTTGATACAAATATAAATGCATAAAGACACATGAAATAGTATCGATTTAAATTAGAAACATGAATAGTTTCAACCGAGCGTATATTGTAGGCAGGGAAGGAGAAGTGTATTCGTGAAAGGAAATATGGAGAGTTAATAACAATATTAAGTAGGTTTATTTATTTAAGATATAGTACAATGGTTACACTTTTTTTTATCTATATTCTAAACTTATTTCTAGTAAATCTTACATACTAAATACATGGAAGACCTTTCTTTTTCATTAGTATAGCCTTCATTAGCATAGCCTTTATTAGGTATGTAATTCATACATATGCATGTTAACGTACGGTATGTATAGGGAGGTTCTGCATAAAGCGCAGTGAAAATTAGAATTTTCTTATTGTTTTTAATTAGAAAATAATTTGGAATAAATAATTTTTGCAAAAGTGTAGTATTTGTTGTTATACATTTAAATCAGTTTTCTGGAAAAGGAGGGAAATATTTACAATGACCAAAATTAAAATCTATAAGACAGTATCTATTCTTACTCCTCTATATAAGAGTGATTCTGTGGTTCTACTAATTGAAATGAACTAAATCCAAAATAAGTGCTATGGATAATAATAATAACACATTTATTACCCAACAAAACTCCACTTACAGGATAAATTACATATATGTTTAGGTAGTACATGTAACCGTTGCTTCCTACAAACTAATAATATTTGAAATTGAAATTATAAAACATAAAAATATAGTAAATAAAAATAACATGGTGTACTGATCAGGGGTCGACAACCTAAATGAAGAAGTCAGGGAATATATCCATTATAATTGCCACCATATGGGAGAGAGAGGCGCCATTAAAAGCATGTTAGTTCTCGGTCTGGGCATCGAAAAGGTGTCAGTGGCCTTGGATGGCACCACGAAGTTGACCTGGGTCAATAGTACCGGCGAATCCACCAAATTATTAATCAAGTTATAAATTAATCAATATCTTCTTCGGTCTGATAAAGACTCAACGAAATGCTTATCAAGTAAATCAAAATAGTCCGTGTTCTGAGTCGTCTGGTAAAAACCACTTTCGTAACTAAGAAACTTCAGGAAACGCTTTTGTACTCTCTCAAATAGTGGCTACATACTCATTTACTCCTGACAAAGGCAAAATAGATTTAAGAGCCAAGTGACTAGTGAAACTCTCAGGAACGTATCAGGAAGCCTAAAAATCTTGTGGCGGTATTACAGACTCCATATATGTGCTCCGAGAATTGAAGGCTGAATCAAATAAAACTGGTGATGGAGGGCTGGTTTAGAAAGGTTAGAGAAGTGACTCAGGAAATTGATCATGTACAAGCATTTGCCTCTGTTCCTCACTCGTACTTACTATCAATAAATCCCCTTTTTGAGTAGGACGTACCGCTTTAAAACCACCCATATCGCTTAAATCTAAAGTCTGCGCAAGCTTATTACGCACTTCCCGCGGCGTTACACCCTCAATCTTACTTTTTATAACGGTTACATATTCTTTGACAATAGGCACATCTCCTCCAACTGCCTGCGAATAGGTTTTCTCCTCCCCTAAATTCCTCGATTGAAACTGCCTTATTTTTTGTATTGTAGTCATGTTATCCGTATATATTTTATATCCACCACCTCTCTCACCTGCTACTCTAAAACCCTCAAGCAATGCCATGTCTTCTAACAAACTAATCTTTACATCTCCTGTCACCTTAATTTTCCTCAATATTGTAATTCTACCAGTTACATCACTTTCAACAATTCTAATACATCCAATCCCTTGTTTTATACTAGTTAGCATAATGTTTACATTGCAGGAGAAGAGTGTAGGAGTGGTGATCTTAGAAAATAACAAACGCACATTTACCAATGTTAAAAAGTATTTTATTATCAACAGACCACTGATTGGCTACCTGCAAATTACCCTGAAATATAAAACTATCATTCAAACTATTAATTTGCAAGAACATTTTAAAGTCATTATCATATGCCAAAACACCACAGGATAGCAAATTCAGTAGACCATTTAAATGGACATGAAAATGTTGTGGAAAGTAGAGGGCTTACCAGGAGAAACAGAATAGGGAATTATGTTATCAGGGCCAAACTGGGCGTAATACAACACTGTTTGAGGAACGCTAACTATTATGGTTCATTCTTCTGATTTTGAGTAAGGAATAATGAGAAACACAACGGGAGAAGAAAAGGCAGATCATCGAGAATTTGAAACCAAGAACCAGCACAAATTCTTAAGATACGAAAATGCTACTGAAACGAAACTAATAACCGAAAACATCGGAAAGAGTTTTGGAAAGCATAACAAGTCTCGACATCGTCCAGGAGAATTTGGATAATAGAAGAGCCGGATATACCACTTTTAACGGTTTCTTTGTATGTGTAAATTGATGAAGTACAAAAGTACTTATAAGTTAACTTTAAACAACTTGTATGCAAGCATTTCAACATTTCGATCGAAAGTATCACCCTATACTCTTACTGAAAGACCTGTATAGGGTCTAAGTAAATCTAGGACTGCACAAGTATAATAATTTGAAACAGGCGTCGAAGATTTTTTTTTCAAAATTCAGAACTGCAGTATCACTTTTACTTTTATCAGAAAACAACTTTTTGCGATCATCATTTATGAAGTATATTATATTGTATTTATTAGCATCGTTTCGTGTGGATTATACCTTGACACATTTAGTTATTTTATCATCCAACTTCTGCCACTTCCTCTATGACGTTTACAATTATTTGTAGTATTTTGTAATTCTTATGTTAATATTACTAATTGTTTCTGCAATAGGTTCTTGGTGAAACATTATACTGTGTGTCTGGAAACACCTAAATAAAATCGAAACGGATGATTTTTGAGAAAAATGCAAAAACAGGTCAATTAGTATTTTCAAAAAACTACTGGCTGATGGTATCTGTTTGGAATTTTTGATGACCTTGAAAAAGTTATGATGTCATCAAAAAAAATTTAAATGGCAACGTCGCATTTTTAATTTTATTTTTGATAGATCTTTTAATTGTCTAAATGACTGTAAAAAAATTTTTCATTTTACTTAAGAAAATGACCGAGAAAAATTTAATTACTTCTTCGAAAATGGAAAAGTTTGTCTTTAAAAAAAAACAGTTGGCTTAAAAGTCGATTATTTTTCAAACACATTTTATTTTATTTGTGACATTCTGTCAAATACGAATTGTGCGTAAGTTAAAAAAATCTGTTTAAAAATGGTTTTTAGTGAGAGGGAACGTATTCAAATATTGATGATGATTGGTTTTGGGGATAGGGCTCGTTCAGTTAGAGAAGTTTGCGACTTATTTAATACAGAATATCCGGAGCGTGCCCCAATTAGTATTTCTGCAGTGAGTAAGATTCACAAAAAAATTCAAGAAGAAGGCCATGTTCGAGATCGCCCTAGAAGTGGTCGTCCAAAGATCGCAGAAGATACGCAACTCGACGTATTATTGTCAGTAGAGGAAACTCCAAATTCTAGTACACGGCAGCTTGCTCGGGAGTTTAACGTGTCGAAGAGTATAATTGGTAATATTTTCCGGAAAACTAAGTATCATCCCTACAAAATCTGTTTGGTTCATGAGCTGTCTGAAGACGACTTCGACAGGCCTGTACAGTTTTGCGAACAACTGATGCGTGATAATGAACCGTTTTTTATCAGAAATATCTTATTCTCAGATGAAGCTACGTTCATATTACATGGGACTGTTAATAGACAAAACTGCAGGTACTGGGCACGCCAAAATCCACGCTGGATGAGAGAGGTACGAACTCAGTATCCTCAGAAATTAAATGTATGGGCTGGTTTAATTGGTAACAGAATTACAGGGCCTTTTTTCTTCAACGGTAACCTGACGGCGGAAATGTATTTGGATTTTTTACAAAATTATTTAATTCCGTCATTAGCAGAAATATTTCCGAACCATGAAGATCCTAATTTGCCCAGCCAAAGAATTTGGTTTCAACAAGATGGGGCTCCACCCCACTATGCGGGAAATGTTCGGCATTATCTCGAGAATACCTTCCCAAACAGATGGATTGGCAGGAGGGGGGCTATCGAGTGACCGGCTAGGTCGCCAGATCTAACGCCTATTCATTATTTTTTGTGGGGTTACCTAAAAAATAAGGTATACGCAACTAAACCTGAAAATTTGGAAGACTTGCGTCAACGGATTGATATTGAAGTACGAAGGATCACTCCTGAAATGATAGAAAACGTTCAAAATGAATTTTATTATCGTTTAGGGTATTGCCAAGATGCTCAAGGACAACATTTTGAACATTTATTGTAAGAGTTTTTGCTGATTTCTACGATTAAAATTTTCTTTGTTTTCTATAATGATTTTTTTTTTCAAAATTTTTCTTAAGTAGAATGAAAAATTTTTTGACTGTCGTTTAGACAATTAAAAGATCTATCAAAAATAAAATTAAAAATGCGACGTTGCCATTTAATTTTTTTTATGACATCATAACTTTTTCAAGGTCATCAAAAATTCCAAATAAATACTATCAGCCAGTAGTTTTTTGAAAATACTAATTGACCTGTTTTTGCATTTTTCTCAAAAATCATCCGTTTCGATTTTATTTGGGTGTTTCCAGACTTTTTGGACACATCGTATATAGTTAAACGTTTTGGTTGACTAATCAAACTGCCACTGTCAACCGTCAAATCAAACTCGACTTTAATTATTTTACAAGTTTTATTAGATTTCTCTAACACATGTTTCGGTAAGATCACTTACCATTACCAAAGGGACAAGAATCAGAAGTGTATGTGCAACTGTGGACCAATACAGATGCAAGAAGTCAAGCTGTCGTTAGCTTAATATATGCGTCTATTATGGGTGTATTTATAGTATCTGTGTATATGTTAGTTACAATTTTCTTTTTGTTTATGGCCCTCTTAATTTCTAAATTTTCAAACACTGTAAGTTTTTTACTCTTATTTACATTATGTAAATCTTTTAGAGTCATTTATATCAAAGGATAGTTATTTTCTATACAATGCTCTACTAAGCCTGTATTCTTATTGTTGTGTTATATCGCTCCTTTATGTTCCTTTAATCGTGCTTCTAACTTTCGACTACTGTGTGTGATATATATGGCTGCACATACAATCTTTACATTTTATTTGGTATGACTCCCGTTTTGATGAATGGTTACCAGTACTAAAAGAATATGATATTGATGGCATTGCTGTATCTTCAAGCGGATCTTTTAGTTAGAAAAGAATTTTGCTTGAGACCTATCCAGTTTATAGCAAATTATTTAGACCTGTTTAAATGTGGAAAAGATCTTTCAAAAAGCGAAACAAGCATTGCTCTTGATGCCATTCAGAAATATGTTGAGGAATCATGTTTTTTTTGATGAAAATGAAAAATTTAACTGTTTTTTTTTAATGATTTATAAGAAATGCATTTTTTGTTGTTTGTTGTTTTTTATATAAGGAGTTTTTGAGTTTTTGTTTTTCAATATTTCCCTGAATATTTGCTTCATGATTATTACTAAAATTTATGTAGTATTAACATTCAACAATTGGCAATTGGCATACAATATCGAAGTGAGGTTAACATTAACATAACCTGTGATTGTTGAAATATTTCACGAAATATTTCAAAAAAATAAATTTCATGAAACTTTACAACACTATTCGCAGATATAGAGAATAGCAATTCCTTTGATATAATTGACTGTAAAGTTTTACATAATGTAAATAAGAGTAAAAAATTTTCAAATTTAGAAATTAAGAGGGCTATAAACAAAAAGAAAATTGTTACATTGTAACACATCCACAGATATCTTCGATAATGGTCAGCGATCCGAAACACGTGTTAGAGAAATCTAATAAAACTTGTGAAATAATTAAAGTCGAATTTGATTTGACGGTTTGACAGTGACAGTTTGATTAGTCAACCAAAACTTTAAATATATTTTTATGTTAGTTTATTGTTGTCTTTTTTCTTTGCGTTGACGTGTATTATAATTGTTCAGGACGATAAATAATATTGTATAAGAAAGACAATTGTTTTATATATTTATGTGTAATACGTTAATTTTAAATATTGATAACACACACTGTATATGTATATTTATTCTAGAACTAGAAGTTTAGTTAGAAAACCCCAGTTTTCTCTTCTATTGTGACGAAATGTATGTAAACATTTATGTTATTGCCTATCATTATAAAGATACAATAATTAGGTCTCTTTCGACGCGACCGCCATAAAATCATTAAAGCCCGTCTGTAACCATTATTTTATTACTTGGTATTTACGTTTCACTCGAATATTATATTGTAATTTTCAACCCCATGTGTTTAGGCATCTTTCTTGGTAAATAATTTCCCCTCCTATTCATGAAAAGAAAGTACTTTAACTGGGAAAAGGGAAGAATATATGATAAAATAACGATAAAATATATCAAGTTCTGCACAAGCATCCACACGAAGCAGTTGTGTAAGTTTTCAACAATTCACATTTTAAGTAAGCTCTACACAAACATCTACACGAAGCAGTTGTGTTAGGCTGCAACAATTTACATTTTAAGTGTTAGATAAATTAAAGATAGTTACATATTATCAGTGTTTTATTTAATATTTAAACAATAAGCATTTATATTCCTTCAAAAAAGGAGGAATCAATAATAATGTTTCTTGGATTGAGTTGGTCTTTCCTTGATGTAAATCCATTTCATGTGAAATAAAACAAACAAATGTTTTTTGTATAGACCCGATACTTTTAGACAAGAAATTGTTTTTGATATATTAGTTCTAAGAATTCCTAATAACAGAAAACTATATATAAGAGTTTAAGTGTATGTGGGTAGTTATTATATGTCAATCTGAAGAAGCTACAGTGTAGCGAAACAGCTGTCGTTGTTATTAAATATTAAATACAGTGTAAATCATAAACATTTGTTTGTTTTATTTCAAGATAATGTTTCTATTATATTAAGCATTTCTAATACTCTATTTTGCAAAGCTTTTCATTAATTATCTCAAACTATGTGTTCCCATCTGTATGATTCATATATGTCAGTACATACCTAATAACAATGTAAACAAATACAAACATATACACATTAAATTTCCTTTCTTAATATTGTCTTTATCCTAACCTCATCTTTACTAGCTTGTCTGTGCAATAAAATACTTAAGTATGTATAAACATATGGTGAAAGACACACTTACTAATGTGGCATGGCGAGTTTATTGATTTTTTAATTTCATGTCTCAGCTGGATACTAACACAACTTACTATCGACCATTTATACACGCAGACACATACATTTATGTCTTTACGAATAGAGGAGGTTAAACATCCGAACTTGCATTGAGTATATGGCTCTCTCAACAAAGCATTCAATTTATAAGGAAATATCATAAACCACTGAATCCATTGATTTTATAATTGAATTATTTATTACATTGTACCTTTTGATGAACAACATTGACAGGAGCATTATTTCTACACGAGTAAATACGACTTCATGGTTACTTTGTATGAAATCGGTTTTATTTTGAATGTTCGATTTATATAGGAGGCAATAAAAACGTTGTAGCTTTCTTTTTAAATGAAGATAATAGAGTCAAAGTAATGGCGATTGACATAAATCGTGTAATAAATGTTGTATGGCAGATGTAGTTCCAGAAGAGTTTCTTCACCTTTGAATCATTCATCCTTGATCGTGGAGAAGAGCAATTACAAAATCTGTTTCTTCAAATTTTTAATTAATAATAATAATGCTTTTTATTGCCCAACAGAATATTAGTAATTCCAATCACTGGACAATTAGTATAATATAATATAATCAGTACATGAAGAAATAAATATTAACAAAAATTAAAGAACGACAAGTGACAAGTCATAAAAATTTTCATTATCATGTAAAATTATTGTTAAATTGAGCAGCGCATTAAAATGAACACATAACGTCAATAGGAGAGTTCAATAATACATTTGCTTGCGCAAGTGGTAAGTCAAAAGTGCTCGAATAAAGAGCACTGAAATGTGGAACGTGGAAATTTAGCATTTTGAGTAAAACTGGGGAGTCTATGTAATTATGACATGGCTTGAATAAAAATGATGCGTCTAAAATGAAGAACAAGCAAGGAAATACGCGATAACAGAACGGTCTCATCAATATTTCTTTCTGGATAATATCCATCCCAACGAAATCCCATGGATTTGGCAAATTGTTGCTGTATCGACCCCATATCGTCAGCTTCACATGAAATGTGCATAAGTCCAAAATGGTAAATTTTACAAGGAGGACAAAAAACTAATCAAGAACTTAATCTTGTTTTGTATTTATGTTATTTTTCTACAAAGATAATTGAAATTGCGTTTTAATATACTGTATAACAACAAAAATGAAAAATATTAAAATATAATATTAAAAAATGGAGTTATGCATATTTCATATCTTACAAAATTATGTGCTGTGGACTTGGGCAGTTTTCATTTGAAATAATATTAACACTAAGTTTAAAAAAAAACACATTTTATTTTCTATAATAATTGCAAATCAAACGAACATTAAACATAAGAAATAATATAACTTTCGTTACAGTTAGACAGTTTGCGAGATCAAGCAACGTAATACGTTACGTACGTACCTATGTCATTTTACGGATCGTAAAGAAATGTGACTACAGCAGCTCATTTTCCACAATTTTCTACAACCTCACACAACAACTCTGACTTTTCAAGTTTTTTGACTTTTTGCGTACGTCAAACAATGCTAACGCATAAATTTTCCCATCATATAATCATGATGCGTACGTAACGTTTTACGTTACGTGATTTCGCAAACTGTCTAATATGAAAAAATATAGGTAATTATATATTTATTCATGACTCAGATTATCATAAAAGTTATGATAATCTTTTTCCATGGTTCGTTTTAAGAACTGTAAATTGTCGTAGGTACTTTTCTTTTTTTATTTTTATAGAATTTTGATATAAATTTGGTAAAGCAGCAGCAGGTATCATCTTGGCTTGTTTATTTTGTCGAGCAGGCAAAGTTTGAAAAACGTCATAGTGACGAGTTTTAAACTGAATGGTTCCATTACTATTGTACTTTAAGGCCCGGATGTCTTGAACAGTTGGGTCACCAACTCTAAACCCAGGTCGAATTGACTTGAAAAAGTTTACCTGAGCAAACGATTTAAAAAAATCATGTTGTAAGTATTTGACTTGATATGGTTCTGGATTTTTTCTAGCAGTTTTAGCCAAATAAACATAATCAGCAGGTACATTAATTATTCTCCCTTTTAATTTCCTTTCTATTGTTGAGTGCATTGAGTCACACTCCATTTGAGTGTGACCTTTCTCCAAGTACTTTTGAATAATGGAAATGCCATTTTCAATAGAAAAGTTTAAAAGGGCGTTGAATAAGGTAACATTTCGGTTTTGGGCACCGCAACCATCACTGTAAAGTATAATTGCAGGATTCTTTTCTTTATCAATGGATGGTAGAACCTCATTTAATAAAAAATAGCAAATTATAGACGCAAAACAATTAGCTTTTAATTCGCCTTCACCTTCATGCCAAAGGAAACAATAGCCAGCTTTACTCTGAATATCATAAATTGTGAAGTTATGGACGATCAGTTTTGTTCTGTAATATAACGACGATACGTTGGATTTTGGACATAGCAGCACTGATTGCATGTCCATTGTGAATACTCTATTAGATGATGTCTTGTCTTTTTCTTTCTCATTGCGCGCTTCTTCTTTTTTTAAAAGATGTTCATTGTATTCCGTTTCGTTCACATTTTTTGTTCTGTAGCCGACACACAAATCACACTCATCTTTCTTAGGGGCGAATAAAGCTAAATTCATCTCCTCAAAAACATACATGAAAAGGGTTAAACTTGCAGGATTCAATTCTCTTTCTTTACACCAGTTGTTTTTATAAAACAAATAAAGTTCAACTTTTGTCTTAAATAAGGGCTCCAAATATAATTTGGTCGTAGACTTTCTACAATAGTGAGATTCTAATTTGGGAATCTCATGTAGAAAGTTTCTTATATCTTCTCTTTTTTGATTGCGCTTTACATTTCTTTCATTCAGTACTGATTTCTGGGAACATCTCGAGTTTGTTGTTTTAGTGACGGTTTCTTGATTCTGGTGTATCACATCTTCTTTTGAATCTGTTATCCACTTACAAATAGTTCTTACTGACATTCCCAGCGTATGACAAAACATAGTTTTACATACTCTTATTTTCGCATAATGTTTTAAATCCATAAAATATTCTAGTGAACATGTTCTTCTGGTATCAGTTTCGTTTTTTCTATGTCTGGCTCGTTTAGTATTTTTCTTTATAATTCTGCTGTTAACATATATTTTCTTTTCATTCCAGGTGAGTCTCCAAAACTTTTTAAAAATGCCTTTTCTTTCTTCCTCACTTACTTTCGAACACTGAATATTTTTGGCCTTTTCAGTTTTACATGCGCATCTTTGTTTCAGTTCTCTCTTGCCCTTTTCGACAATAAATTTCTCACCTTTTCTTCCCAAATACGCTAATCATTCTTCCCTTTTTACTTTCTTATACGTAGTATAAGGAAGTATTGTGATGATGAAAATTTTCGACCTCGAGATTTTTGCAGATGTTCACGTTTTGAAGTCCACTGATACCGAAAAAGTGGTTTTTAAAAAATGTCTGTGTGTCTGTGTGTCTGTGTGTCTGTGTGTCTGTCTCTCTCTGTGTGTGTGACCACGATAGCGGTCAAACCGCTGTAGATATCAATTCCAAATTTTGTATTTACGTGTCTAATCTCCCTCTTGAGATCTGACTAGTTTTTCAGTAAAATCGGTAGACCGGAAGTAGCAGTTTACTTCAGCGAAAAAATCGAATTTTGCCAATATTTCGTCAACTACTAAGTTTAAACAAATTTATAAAGAATTAATATGTACTTAAAATTAAAATTAAGAATAATTTTATTTAAAAAGTTTTTCGAAATTCCTACCGGAAGTAGGTCTTTTACTGTTATCGAAAATCAGTTTTTTGCGAATATCTCGCAAGTCATGCTTTTAAGACAAGTACGTTACGAGTATAAAAGTATTTAAAACATAATTTTCAATATCTTTTATATAAAAAAAATTTCAAAATTCAGACCGGAAGTACCACTTTTACTCCTATCGAATAGCGATTTTTTGCAAATATGTCGTCAGTTATGCATTCTATATATATTTATCAAGAGTACAAAAGTATTTAGAGTTGGATATGGAATATTTTTTGTATAAATGAAATTTCAAAATTCGGACCGGAAGTAACACTTTCATACGTATAAGAAAGTCGTGTGGTGGCCACACCTCATTTTTTACTTTCTTATACGTAGTATAAGGAAGTATTGTGATGATGAAAATTTTCGACCTCGAGATTTTTGCAGATGTCCACGTTTTGAGGTCCCCTGATACCAAAAAAGTGGTTTTTAAAAAATGTCTCTGTGTGTGTGTGTCTGTCTGTGTGTCTGTGTGTGACCACGATAGCGGTCAAACCGCTGTAGCTATCAATTCCAAATTTTGTATTTACGTGTATAATCTCCCTCTTGAGATCTGATTAGTTTTTCAGTAAAATCGGTAGACCGGAAGCCGGAAGTAGCAGTTTACTTCAGTGAAAAAATCGAATTTTGCCAATATTTCGTCAAATACTAAGTTTATACAAATTTATAAAGAATTCATATGTACTTAAAATTAAAATTGAGAACAATTTTATTTAAAAAGTTTTTCGAAATTCCTACCGGAAGTAGGTCTTTTACTCTTATCGAAAATCGGTTTTTTGGGAATATTTCGCAAGTCAAGCTTTTTAGACAGGTACGTTACGTGTATAAAAGTATTTAAAACACAGTTTTCAATATCTTTTGTATAAAAAAGATTTCAAAATTCGGACCGGAAGTAATACTTTTACTCTTACCGAATAGCGATTTTTGGCAAATATGTCGTAAATTATGCATTTATATATTTATTAAGAGTACAAAAGTATTTAGAGTTATATTTGCAATATTTTTTGTATACATGAAATTTCAAAATTCGGACCGGAAGTAGCACTTTTACTCTTAGCGAGTAGCACTTTTTTTCGAATATCTTGCAAAGTATGCATTCTATAGCGATTTATTAAGAGAATAAAAGTACTTAGAATAGGATTTTGAATAAGTTTTGTATATAAAAATTCTTAAGATTGTATAGTTTGAAACGCTCATACGTATAAGAAAGTCGTGTGGTGGCCACACCTCATTTTTTTTATAACGATTATATTCCCATTGCTTTGAATCACTTAATCTACTTTTTCTACGTTTGCGTTTTCTTTCGCCTTCTTCATTCTGGGTTTTATCATTAGCATCATCTGTTGAATTAGTGTCTCTTCTAGCCTCGCGCTCTTCGTGTAAAATGATATTATCTTCATCGGTACTGTCACGATCACTACCAACCCATTCCTTTTCTGAATCATCTTGTTCTTCATCCTGTTGATATATTCCTTCTGTTTCTGTCGTTAGGTTAGTGTTTGTATCGTAATCATTCAGTTCTTTCTCACGAGGTATCGACGTGTCCTGAACATCTAATTCGGTGTCTAGAATTGGTCCTACAACCTCCTCACCTGCAGCGAATGCTAATAGATTGTATGAGGTGTTAAAATCAGCTTCTTCATGTACAACATAGGTTTCAAATTCCAAATTCAATGGTTCTACGTGAATGTCTTGTACATTACAGTCACTGGCATAAACGTCCTCTATTGTGTATATATGATTCTCTGTTTCATCCAATTTTAAAATTTCTTGAGTTTTATTACATTCAGCTTTCAAATTTTGGATAGCCAAAGACAATTCGTAATTTTCATCACTAGCATTTGTCTTTTGATCATTTTCACTAGAATGTACTTCTACTAATGCTTTCTGATTATTATGAACGTTTAAAGAAATGTTGCTTAAAATTATCACATTTTGTTTGGTTTGTGTAGAGGAATTAAGCTTTTTGTTGTCATTAATCTGGGCATTTTCCTTCTCTTTTTTGTTACTGTTGACAGCATTAAGAATTTTGAAACCCCGAGAAGAGCGAATCATTCTGAAAAAAGCCCCGCGCACAGTGAATCGGCTAATACAAGCTAGGTGGACAAAAATCATTTCTAAGAATGGATAAATTGATAATCCTATGACAATAACAACACCCCACAAGCAACTATTCTTGGTAATAATATTGGCAAACATTCAAGAGCGATGAATCATAAGGGGTTCAAGTGGAGCGTTCAGGTATTCTAATTTATGTAAACAAGTTAGTTGCTATCTTGCAGTGGTTTCGATAGCATCTAACAAGTTTCTTTGTGAACAATATTAGTGTTGCTGTGATGGATTTTACTTTAATAGGTATGAATTTTGTTATTTAAATTAAAAGTTGATTGAAATAATAGACAATGTGTGTTATAGTTGATTTTGAAAAAACTATGTAAAAATTGTAATATTTTTTTCGATTCTAAATTTTCAAAGTATGCAACTTTTTGTATCCGCATGTATCCATGCTAATTTTTTGATATTATATAGCGACAAGCCTAAGCTGTAGAATAATATAAAATTGAGCACCACATCGATCCCCTAAATTTTTATTTTATTTTATTCAGATCGTGTGTACTCCATTTCAAAAATGGAGTTATTTGAAGAATGGCGGAAACATAACAAAGTAGAACGGAATTCTCGTCTAATGGATTTTATTACTAAAAAATTTAGTGTTATGGATATGACTCCTGATTCACAGAGGAATTTAAAATCCAAAATTTCAAGTGTTTCTTCTAAATTTGCTGAAAAGTGGACTGCAGCCAATATGATGATGGACCGTTTTTTAAATAAAAATAAAAGTTGGCTAGAGGGCGCAGATGTAGAATTTAGCATTAGTATGCATCAGGCATGTGCTTCATCATCATCTGGAGGAAGTTACCGTCGAGGTCGGCCCAAAAAGAACTTTGAAGGCTCGTCTTTCAAAACAAAAAAACGTAGGGTTGAAGACTTAGTGCTATCGCGAAGTGCCAGTGAGTTAACAACAGCGGCTGAAGTAGCAAATCGTTTGTCGGGTCACAGAAACGTGGCTGCTCTTATTAGAAATGGTTTACGATCTTCGGTGAAAAGGAAATCTGATGTTATTTGTGGTGGCAGGAAATTGAATAGTGACGAGGCATTAGCTTATTACGTAGACAGTAAGTGCACCAGTCACTCTTATAAAAAGACGCGAACGTGGTCATTGAAGGCGGGACATGAAGTGTTTCCATCTTATCATAGTTTGTGTAAGTCCAAAAAGTTGTGTTACCCTTCAGATGAACATATTTCGGTTACAGAAACGCGCGCCGAAATTAAACTACAAGCCATATTGGATAAAACTACTCATCGTTTAATTGAAGCGCAACGTGACGTTCTAAAAAATTTACCTGCTAATTCCTCATTCACATTAATTTGCAAATGGGGATGTGACGGGAGTTCTGGCCATAGCACTTATAAACAGAGGTTTGAGTACTCCGATGCTACTGATGAGTTTCTGTTTGTATTCGCATTTGTTCCATTGAGGTTGAGTGACGGCCAAAATATTATTTGGATAAATCCGCGGCCATCATCCACACTCTATTGCCGACCAATTAAGTTCATTTTTGCAAAGGAAACAAATGAATTAACAACATCAGAAACTAACAAAGTTTTGGAAGAAGTATCTCAACTGCTGCCAACCCTCTGTAGTGTTGGCGAATCCTTAATTACTGTGAAACACCACCTTTTACTCACAATGACAGACGGAAAAGTATGCAATGCTTTGACCGACACGCGTTCTCCACAAAAATGTTACATACAATAAAACAAAAGTTTAAAAAGCAGACGGGGTTAATTGTAGACAAACCAAAACCAGGTTATGGGAACTCAAATGATGGAAACACAGCACGCAGGTTCTTTATGAATCCGGAATTGAGTGGAGAGATTACAGGATTGGATGTTAATTTAATTAAACAGTTTAGTATCTTATTAAGAACACTATCATCCGGCTATGATATTAATCTTATCAAGTTTGAAAAACATTGTTTAGAAACCAGAACCCTTTACCTCAATCTGTATTCGTGGTACTATATGCCTGTTACTGTGCACAAAATCCTGTTACATAGTACGGAAGTTATTAAAACATGCATTCTTCCAATTGGGCAGCTCTCGGAAGAATCTCAAGAGGCCCGAAATAAAGACTGCCGTAGATTCCGCGAGCACCATACAAGGAAACAGTCACGTATATCCACGAATATAGATTTGCTGAATATGCTTTTAATAACGTCAGATCCTCTAATAAATTCACTTAGAGAAGTGCCTAGAAAGAGAACCGAGAAATTACCGGTGGAAGTTCTGAGTTTAATTGTCCCGCCTTCAATACTACCACATCAGGTAGCAAGTGATGTTCATTCATCTGACGATGAAGATTACTCACCATCTGATTCGTATGATATTGATGATGAGTCATGTGATGACAATTATTAGTTAAATATTTAAAAAATGCGTAATTATTCAGTAAAACAGAAAAATATTATACTTCACCACAAGAACAATCAAATTTAAGTTTTGTTTTACTTTTTTAGAGAAAGTGTTCATTGTACAAAAAGTGATAAAAAGTTTTACTCTTTTTCAAATTTAAGAACCAGAAACCTTTTATTCTTTTCCCAAAGCAATAAGATATATTAGAATTTCTTATTTTATATTAAATTCCCTTTCTAAAAAATATTCATTTGATATTGTAGCTCTAGCACTTTAAAACTAATACCATAAATCATATACAGACTTTCTTTTCAACATAAATTAACCCTTATCGGCTTAACGGGGGTTTTCCGACTCTGACCCCCGAAGAATTTTTTTTAAGTTTCGACCTTATATATCCAAAAAGCTAATAAAATAATTTTGTCCAGCTAGCTTCTATTAGACGACACACTGTGCCCCGTTTTAAAAGAATTTATTTATTTTACTTATATGAAATATGCCTAACTCCATACTATCTTAAAAATCAAGCACAGTAAAAACTGCCTAACTCCAACAAAATAATTGTCTCAATTGAATTTATCAAGCAGTGCACTAATTGAAGAGAACTATGTTGATTTATAAAGTTTTACTTACCTAGAACACTTTTACACCGATTCTTCGCAAATATTGCAGTTTAAAATTTGTGAACTTTGCAAGAAATATATGACTGTAACAAGCTGTCATTTACAGACACTTGAATATGAGGACTTGCGCACTTTTCATGTTGCTGTGAACGAATTGGGACTTATGCATTATTTTTATATGTTACTGTAACGACATCTAGTAGGTTTTGTTACAACTTTTGTGCGTCAGTTTATGAAGATTATATTAATTAAATAGATGGCGCAAACATCTCAATTTCGAATATTTTGGGACTTATGCACTTTTCATGTGAAGCCGACGATATGTATGTTACATAGCAAGGACTCGCCGCATACTCCAAGCGAGATCTCACGAGAGCAAAAAATAATGCTCCAAAAGTTACGACATTATGAAACGTATCTCAATTACGTATTATGAAACCTAGCATTTTTCTAGCAGTGTTAGTGGTGTATTCAATATGTTCCGCAAATGTAAGTTTAGTGTCAAATATAACACCCAGTTCCTTCACCAAATTTACATGTTTCACGTCCGCGTTGTTCAGCATATAATTAAAAGTAGTTGGAGAAAATCCATGCCTAAATTTAATTGTCTTACACTTCTCGATGTTGAGTTGTATGTTGTTCAGAGTATACCATCGAGCAATATTCTCAAGGTCGTTCTGAAGTAAATTGCAATCCTCTACAGTAGATTATCTCGCGGAATAATTTCAGATCATCAGCATAGAGTAAGCTCTGTCACACTAAGTTCTCGGTATTTGTTAGAAGCATAGCCGTTGTAAAATACATGCTGAAAAAGAGAAACCAAATTAACTGAGTTTGAAGTTCTGATAGAGTTGCTAGAGGTTCATGGCAGATCTAATCCGTCAGTTTCGACCATCAGCTTCTGGGTGAGCGAGTTCAAACGTGGCCGCACAAGCACAAGTGATGAACCACGCAGTGGGCACCCAAAAACCGCTACCAACGATGAAATGGTCGACAAGATTCATGGTGTCGTATTAGCTGATCGCCGATTGAAGCTGAAAGAGATAGCAGAGACAACAGGCATCTCAGAAGAACATGTCATATCCTACACGAAATTTTGGGAATGAAAAAGCTCTCGGCGCGATGGGTACCGCGTTTGCTCACACCAGAGCAAAACTAAATCGGGTGACCGTTTCGGAGGAGTGTCTAGTCAGGATTCAACGCAATCCAAGAGATTTATTCATGCGTTTCGTAACCGTGGATGAGACTTGGATCCACCACTACATACCGGAGACCAAGAAACAATCGAAGCAGTGGACTTTTCCGGGCGAATCAGCTCCGAAGAAAGCAAAGACCGTTCCATCGGCCAGGAAGATCATGGCGACCATTTTTTGGGATTCCCAAGGTGTGATCCTCATCGACTTATCTGTAGAAGGGAAAGACGATCACGGGGCAATACTACAGCGATTTATTGACCCGATTCTATGCAGTATTGAAGGAGAAACGTCCTCGTTTGCAGCGGAAAAAAAGTGCTTTTTCACCACGACAATGCACCGGTTCATTCATCCCGCATCGTCTTGTCCAAATTGAATGAGTTGCGCTACGAATTAGTTTATCATCCTCCATATTCACCGGAGCTAGCCCCCAGCGACTTTTTCCTATTCCCAAATCTGAAAAAATCGCTGGCAGGAAAGAGATTTGCCTCAAATGAGGAGGCCATAGCCGCTACAGATGGCTATTTTGCAGACCTCGAAACATCCTACTTTTCCGACGGCTTGAAGAAACTGGAGCACCGTTTGAAAAAGTGTATTGACCTTCGAGGAGACTACATCGAAAAATAAAAATAAAAAAGCACATTAATCCCGTGTTTTTCTTGTCGATTCCGGAAACATTTTACGTCGTTCTCGTATGTGTTGATACTCGGAGAAAAAGCGGAATAGAGACATTGTTCAAAGATTTTGGAGAAGTTCGACAAGGTCACCACTGGACGGTTATGGGATATGTCATAACAAATGCCAGATTTAAATATTGGTACAATGCGAGCAATCTTCCAAATTTCGAGAAAAGTTACACTTTTTAGCGCCAGGTTAAAAATTTTGACTGAAGGATATAAGAGAGAAGGAGAACAGTATTTAATAAGAAAGGCTGCTTCTGGGTTATTGGCTATTGACCTTAAAACTTGATTTTCTGAAAAGTCTAAGAAAATATTTATACAACTCTTGTTATTGTGATAAACATGAACAGTTGAGGTAATTGTGAATACATTGAGAGTGTGGCAAAAAAACAAATACTCTAGGACTGAATCACAGGAATAATCACATTTCCTAAAATTGACAGATGCTTAATAATAATGTATTATTATTATTATATGAGTATAACGCTGATTACATCGCAACAAAAATTCTCCCATTCATTATTCATTATTGATGCAACGAAAAGAATATAGTTACTTATAAACAAAAAGCATAGCTATATAGAAGATCCTGTGTTGAGCAAATACCACGTTACTCCTGTTGAGAGAATAATCAAATGAGATGTTTGCAAAGTTGTGGAGCACCTGAAGCGCTATGACTTACGAATAAAATTATCAAGTGATAAAATCGATAAAATGCCACATGCCAAGTGAGACCTATGGTTATTACAAGTCAAGCTGTTAAACCAAACAATGGATATGACAAGTGCCTAATTTCAAGTAGTATTCGTGATGTCGCACTATTTATGATGAGTTTATGAGAGGAAGCTAAGGCAAACGGACTGTCAGTCAACGTATAGAAAATAGAAGTAATGTTATGAGAGAGCATAGATATGGACCACAAAATTAAACGGATTTAGAGCAACCGAAAATCTTTTGCTATATACGATATTTTGGATAAAAAAGAGCCCTTGAACGATAACATAATAAGGAAAGCCAACCAGTCTATGGAAACACTTCGCAATAAATAGTAGTCTAACATGCTAAAAACTAGACTACTGTATGAGTGCCAAAGCTTGTCAAATACTAGTAAGTGGAAATAGTGCAGATCTTTAGAAACAGACGTTTGGGAGAATATATGCTAAGAATGGTTTGACCAAATATAATATTCAAGATTATAGTGTGGAAAATTAGTCAAAAATGTGTTGTCGTAATAAAAATAAGCAAAAGAAAATGGAAGTGGATAGGTAAAGCGCAACAACGCAGATATAACAAAGAAATCGCTAACATGAACTACGGTAGGTAATAGAAATAGAGGACCACCCCAAAAGCAATGGATAGGAATGGTTGATGATGAACTATGGATAGGCATGAGTTGTAGGGAAAATTATCATCCAAATGCAAAAGTGTTTGGATTAGCTTTGTTCATGTCCCAGGATAAAATTTATTATGGAACCACACTCCGTTAGAAGTTCAACCATTACGTGTTGGGAAGATCTTATATATATCCTTTTTTACACGTTTCTACCCCTCGTCTTATCTTTCCAGTTTTTTTATAGGGGTCCATTTGTTGCGGCCATATATTCCGCATTTCTTTTTCCCTCCCAGATTCCATTTCAATACCTCATATTTCACTATAAGTGATCCTATTGTCCATATGTGACCCAGCCATTTCGTCCGCTAGTGCTTGACTTTTTTTATTACGTAATCCTCTAGTTCTTCTCCTATATATGTAATAAGACGAAATCTTTTACCTATTAATTACATGAAATGTTCATTTCCAAATACTAATAGAAAATATTTCTTAAATTCATTTATGATCATGTCACACTAGGTATTACAATTAAATACACATTTCTCCAATGCGTAGGCACTTTTTTACGTTGATGCTATCACATGCAAATGATAAATTAGTTGTAGTGCGTATGCAAAAAAATTACTTATGCTGGATGAAAAAGTCTATGGAATTTGAAGATGCCAGGACGCATCGATAATCGAAAGTGATATGTATTTATATCGCGTCTATTCATTAGCGTCGGGATCGTTGGGAATTAATGTTATAAGTGATTTAAATTTTAATTAAATACACGTAAATTAAAGTTTACGTTCATTATGATTCTACCATACAGGTATCGATAAGTATTCTACAATTGTATGTATGTATGTATAATCTTCATTGATATAATTAATATTAACTGCACAGTTCCCCAAGGGACCATTTTAGTCACTTTTTCTAATCTGTATTAATGATCTACCGTTGTCTTATGAGCTTGCAAACAAAATTTATAGAATTTCATGAGGTTTTTATCAAATTTTTGTATCAAATTTACCATACATTCGTATGACAAAACGAAAAGGATGATCTTTTGGTAAAATAACCAGATATGGAAGTGAATGTTGGATAAGAAAAGGTCTCAGCTACTATTATTGGTGACTTTAACAATAGTTTTTTTTTATTTGATTGGCATCTAGATGAAGTAACAAATTTGACGAAAGGTTGCTTATATTTAAGAAAAACCACATTAAGACAAAGAAAATACAAAGCAAAACAATTATAATAAATGTATGCGCCTCTCTATGCTGTTGTGAATCAATGTATATCCTTATATATCTTTAATTATTAATTAATTATGAATAATTGAGAGTTAATATAATAGTTAATATGTCTAATTGGATTTTACAGCTTTACAGAGGCATTCTGTAAACATAGTGCATAGAAATGGTCCTACCACCAAGACAATGGATCATTAAGAAGAACAATGAGCTAAAACAATAATGTTTCTTATCAGTAATTTTAGATAATATATGCATAGTCGATGGCGTAAAACAATGACAGAAGAAAATAATTAGAATGTGACCAACGTTTTGAAGTATTATGGCGATACTGATCCAATATAATCAATAAATAATTGTAATGGAAGAATGATTAACACCGAATTTAAATTAAATCAGAGAAATACTGATAAAATTAAGAATATAACAATTTTTAAACTCTTATTGATAGTTTTCTCGTGTCTCTCCGTTTATGAAGATAATTCACATGTAGTTCAAATTTTGCTTCTAAGGTGGGTATTATAGGTAGTTAAAGTCTACAGATAAGAATTAAAAAAACGTTTTAAAAAAGGAGACAGGTGAATGGAGGCACAACCACAAAATATCTAATATATGCATTTACTTGAATATAATACAACTTAAGACATTTTGTAATAATATGGTACAAAAACATATAACAATTAAAAAATGGTATTCTAATAATACTTTGACATTAATGTCAAGACCTAGTCGTTATATTTTATTTTCATATATACAACATGCAGTTTATAAAATGGACGTGTTCCGTAACATTCAGCAAATTTAATTTGTCCGAAGGGTTAATTGCATCTACTGTTCAACTTCTATACACTCGACAAGTATTATAGGTATAAGGTAATACGTATCTTTATTTGCGCTGAATTTGCATCGGCCCGATATATTGTAAGTGTCGGTGTCCTTCATGGATGCTTCTTAGGACCACTGATGTTTATATTATTTGTAAATGACTTATCAAACCATGTCTGATAATATTAGAGAAGATTAGTGAGTCGCATAGCAAAAGCAAGTTAAGACTGTGTGTGTAATCTCCTTCTCTCTCTCTCTCTCTCTCTCTCTCTCTCTTTATGTGTGTGGATCACAGTAGTGGCCAAACGATTGAAGCTATCAACACCAATCTATACATTTAATAACACTATCGTTCTCTCAAGATCTAATTGGATTTTCAGTCAAATCGATACGCAGGACGTAGTAGCTTACTTCAGCGACAAAATCAAAATTTATCTCGTCAACTACTATTAAGTTCACAAAAATTCCAAAGATTATAAAATCATTCAAAACTGAATTTGAGTACAACTTTATAAAATGTTTTTTTTGTGAATTCTTACTAATTATATATATATATTTAAAACAGATTTAAGAGTATGAAAATATTTACAACATAATTTGGAACAATTTTCCTTAACTGTCCAATAACTAGCTCATTTACTCTGGATTACCACAGTATTAATTTGGTTACTCAATTTTATTTTCATCATATTATTATGCTGTATCTACATACGAGTACATATATGAAATTGATTCTTTGATTGTCTTTGTTAAATAGATGTTTCAAAACTTTACTCGCAAAAGGTAACCGTTCTTTGTAATATTGGTAATTGAAAATACAAATAAAACATTCACGTCGAGTTTTATAGACTTTGTGACACATAAAACTGAATCATTCACGTAAGAATTTATTAAAATCTATACACACAGCCCATATCCAATTACATTTCTGTGCAAATATTTTGCAAAACGTGTCACTCCAATACGGCCTCACAGGGGTGAACAACCCCGTGTCTCCACACATTTCTTCTTTAAATATAGGGTCCGTTAACCTCATAGAATCGTGTATATTGTACATATGTATATATATATATACATTACTCAACTTGAAATTTCAATAGCAAATGCAACGGATATACCACAATTGATCGAAGTTTGCGTTTGGTAACGCACGCACAAGTACCTATAGGTAACGCATGAAGAGCGTGTATGTATCTGTATGTAGAACTGATAAATTAGCAGAGCGTGTGCAAGTTAAATTACATATGCTGCGTGAGGAAGTCTCAAGAATTTGAACGCGCCAAGATGCATCGATAATCGAAAGTGATATGTATTTATAACGCGTCTATCTATTAGTGCCGGGGATCATTAAGAATTAATGTTGAAATTAATTTAAATTCTGTTCATTATAAATTATAATTTGAGTTAATCATGTTCCGTATTTAAAGATATCGATAAATAACCCGGAACGATATCTGTCATCGATATTTCTAATATAACAATCGTCTTGGCTAGCAAGGATCCACTCGTTCAAAACTAGGCGCTTGTTGCGATCCAACCATAGTGCTTATTTATGTGAAATCACGTCTTTATGCTTTATGCGACTCTAGCGTAAACAAATTGAACACTAAACGCCTGAGGCCAGGATAGATTCGTTTTACGTGCATGTTGAATTATTCGTGGATTGTAATGATTTGCTTAATTTTGGACGATTCTGGAGAAGAAATTAGCACATTCTCTCTCTCTCCCTCCCTCCCTCCCTCCCTCCCTCTCTCTCTCTCTCTCTCTCTCTCTCTCTCTCTGACCACGATAGCGGTCAAACCGCTATAGCTATCAATTCCAAAATTTTGCATTTACCAGTTAGATCAGATTAGATTTTGAGTAAAATCGGCAGACCGGAAGTAGTAGTTTACTTCAGTGAAAAAATCGAATTTTGCCAATATTTCGTCAACTACTAAGTTTAAACAAATTTATAAAGAATGCATATGTATTTAAAATTAAAATTCAGAACAATTTTATTAAAAGTGTTTTTCGAAATTCCTAGTAGGTCTTCTACTCTTATCGAAAATCAACTTTTTGCAATTATTTTGCATGTCATGCTTTTTAGACAGGTACTTTACGAATATAAAAGTATTTAGAAATTAATTTTCAATACCTTTTGTATAAAAAAAATTCAAAATTCGGACCGGAACTAACACTTTTACTCTTACCGAATAGCGATTTTTTGCAAATATGTATGTCGTAAATTATTCATTCTATATATATTTATCAAGAGTACAAAAGTATTTAGAGTTGGATTTGGAATATTTGTCGTATAAATGAAATTTCAGAATTCGGACCGGAAGTAAGACTTTTACTCTTAGCAAGTAGTACTTTCTTTCGAATATCTAGCAAAGTATGCATTCTATAGAGATTTTTTAAGGGAATAGTACATGGGGATATTGGAAACCGTTGGAGATACAACGTCGGTTAAATGGGAGAAAAGTTGCGTATTCATTTGTCCATGAATAATCCGACATTAGATTTTGAAATTTTTGTTTCATTGGGCAGATACAGGGTGAATAAGAAAAAAAAACATTTTTGAAAATCTTCCATATTTTGTTTCCTAGAAGAGATAAATTTACAAAAGTTGTAAGCTAGGGATAACAAGTCATGAGGATTTTAAAAATGATTAAAAAAAAATCTAGGTTTACTAGATTTTGCGTGATAATAATCAACTTTTGTTTTTCTTATGGCAGCCATATTGGATTTTGACATTTTTAATATCTTCAAAAAAAATGCTATTCAATGATGTATAACATGTTTATGTTCAAGATAGTAAAAACATGAAAAATAGAGAAAGTAAGATTTTAACATAGTGGGCCGTGATAATAAATGTGACATTTGTATTAAACAACTCTAAAAGCTGTGAAGTTTATTCTGAACTGTCAGTAATCTTATTGTTAATCTCATTGTATTGTTATGAGTATCTGTACTGTGCAAACCTAAGATGGATCGTTTTACAAATAGTGACAAATATCAAATGCTGGAGTGTTTTATTTTGTGTGGAAGAAATGATGAATTGGCTGCAGAAATGTATTTCGATAGATACCCTGAAAGGCGGCAGCCAGAAAAAAGCATTTTTCGCCGATTGCGTGATAATTTGATAATGCATGGAAGTTTTGTCAAACCCAAAAAAGGCAAAACAATGAAAGTAATGAAAATATTGTTCTTCAAGCAGTAGTTGAAAATCCCCGTACGTCTTTACGGGTAATTGAAAATACACTTGGCGTCGTTAGGTCAACAGCTGGTACCATTTTAAAGCGTGCCAAATTCAAACCTTATCGTGAAAGACCCAGTCAAGGGCTTGAAAATGGTGACGAAATACGGAGAGCACAATTCTGTCATTGGTTCATCGAAAAACATAATGAAAATCCAAACTTTTTTGCGAAAATTTTATGGTCTGATGAGAGTCGATTTACTAACTCTGGAATGTTTAATCGTAAAAATACTATCTTTTGGTCCGATAAAAATCCACACCTAGTTCGTGGCATTAGACAGCAAGTCAGATGGGGATTTAATGTCTGGATCGGCGTTATTGATACCCATGTTATCGGTCCATTCTTTTTCAATGAGAATTTAAATTCTGAAAGGTATTTAGAACTTTTGCGCACACATGTTGCTGAACGAATTGAAGAACTTCCACTCGCCACGTTGCAAAATATGTATTTTCAGCAAGACAGCGCCTCCACACAATTCCTTGTTGGTTACAAATTATTTAAATAATCAATATTACAATAACTGGATTGGTAACCGAGGACAAATAGGGTGACCTGCTAGGTCCCCGGACCTCACACCTCTTGATTTTTTTGTATGGGGCTATCTGAAAAACAAGGTGTATTCGAGATCTTATGAAAATGTGGAAGAATTACGTCAAGCAGTTGAAGAAGCAGTGAATGGAATGACACCGAACATGGTTAGACAATTTTGTGAGGCAGTACTAACACGATGTAGATTGTGCATACGAATGAACGGTGGCTTATTTGAACAGTTGTTACTTTAATGATTCAGCTACCTAATCACCTTTATTTAATGAATACTAATAAATAAAATGTTAAAGATATTTTAACAATACTTGGAGACCTGTTATTTTTTGTTTTTTTATCAGTATACATTTAAGATATCCACAGTTCCATGGCCTACTATGTTCAAATCTTACTTTCTCTATTTTTCATGTTTTTATTATCTTGAACATAAACATGTTATACATCATTGAAAAGCATTTTTTTGAAGATATTCAAAATGTCAAAATCCAATATGGCCATAAGAAAAACAAAAGTTGATTATTGTCACGGAAAATCTAGTAGACCTAGATTTTTTTTAATCATTTTTAAAATCCTTATGACTTGTTATCCCTAGCTTACAACTTTTGTAAATTTATCTCTTCTAGGACACAAAATATGGAAGATTTTCAAAAATGCTTTTTTTTCTTTTTCACCCTGTATCTGCCCAATGAAACAAAAATTTCAAAATCTGATGTCGGATTATTCATGGACAAATGAATACGCAACTTTTCACCCATTTAACCGACGTTGTATCTCCAACGGTTTCCAATATCCCCATGTACTGCATTTTAAACTGGACACCCGGTATAGAGAAATTCTTAAAATTTTATAATTTGAAACTCTGATACGTATAAGAAAGTTGTGTGGTGGCCACATCTCATTATTTAATTTGTTCGTTTGATATCAAGTGGAAGATCATTTTTAAGTGTCTTGTGTTAATATTAACAATGTATATTTATTTATTTACTTGACTGTATTTTTCAACAGGTTTCATAGCCAAGTATAGGAAAATATTGCTTAAGAAATACAAAACACAAAACACAGGGAGTACATAAAAAGAAATAAAGAAACAAAAACTCATCCACAGTATAATAAACAATGCCATGCATTAATTCAGTATCAGATTGGATATTTTGTTAAATGTATCAATATAAATCAAAATCATTACGTAGGTATCCTGTTATAATTTGCACAACACGAACAGCTAACCGATTTATATAGCATGTTAGTCGTATTAGCCTCACAATAGAACGTTCTATGTTGACGGGGATTCCTATGTTTTCGAACATTAATGTTAACTTTATTCAGCAGCCATGCACAGTTAATATGATTACATAGGAGCCTATGCATATATGAATTTAAAGGTTCCTGTAAATTCTTGGTATAATTAGGCCTTCAGAGTTTTGGCCGTAGATGTAGGTTTCTTCAATTTAATTACTTCTTTTTACCTTCATTTCTCTCCACAGTTTATTATATATCCTTTGTTCAATTTTGAATTGCATTTTATAATTCAATTTTGCTAATTGACAATATCAGTGAATGTATCAGAATTGATATTGTAGCGGTATCCTAGTAGAACTTCGAAAAACGACCATTTGGATGTTCACCAAGAAGGACGTGCTAATATTGAAACGTAACAGCATAGTACAATTGACGACGTTAAAAATGATTCGTACCTATGTCTCCGCTGTGAACCAGTTGGTTAGTTTGAAGAGTTCGCACATCTCCTAAGTATCTTACCGAAGGTGAAAAATTTTTATAATACAGTTTTGCTAATTGGCAGTATCTGTGTCGATTGTGAAGAATATAATTTTCAATAATTTAAAATATGCGCTAATTACAGAATATAAATACTTTTACATTTTATAAGAAAAACAGGCACTGCATAACATAAAATTGTTTTTGTCAGATTTTAGTTTTCTGTAAACATTGCTCATGTTATTGAAAAGCTTCAACATGTAAGGTATAAATATCTATCACGAATTAATATCTATTATATTCTCACAAATATCATTAAAATAATTACTAAATAAAGCCGATATCTGAATGAAACATTCGTGCACTTGACAAATAAAAGACAAAAGGATAAAAACCGCAAAAAGATTCATTTCTAATAAATCCATGTTATCATGCTATAAAACATAAGTAAGTGGCAAATTTAAAATATATTTGCCTGAATGTTTCTTATATAAACTAGTTCAATATATTATTTTATACAGATGTAATAAAAAAAGTTGAATACAGTCTCTGTTTATTTGGTGTTCAGCTTATTACAATTGACCAGGTATACCTTCCATATCGCTGGTCGTAGACATTACAAAACTGAGCAGAAACAAGGGAGATATGGGAGCGAGTTTACCCCACTACAAAGTTTTCTTACGTTACGATCACCCCACCACACAAACGTTTAAGTGTCTGGCAGAAACTAGCATTTACACTTTTTACCTCCCCCGTCACACTGCAAAACCATCGATGGTGACCGACCTGCTGCTGTAGGCTCTTATGAAGCAAAGTTGCTGAAGACCTTCTAATGCAATGACTGGTATACATAGCTGGATTTTCAAGGTCGAGAAATGTAGCGATTTTCGCAGGTATTTTAGGGAAGAAATGGTTACCACAAGGCTGAGTCGTACATTTTCCATTTCTGTACGAGATAAACACTCTTTTAGTGGTAACATGTGACGGCCGTAATGCTACAGAGTTTTTAAATAACATCACGGGATTAATGTTACCCGCAGATACAAGGGCTAAAATGTTTTTTTAAGTCAGAGAAGGTAATGACAATCTTACTCTCTAAAATCTCAACATCGTCCATAGACATTTTCAATAATTCATTACTTCTACAAGCTCCACCAACTCCATTAAAAAAACCCAACTTTCATCATCAAAAATACCTCGTCGGGAGCTGTACGCAAAAATCCATCAACTTGCTCTCTTGTGAATATTTTAGATTTTTAACTCTATATCCAACATTCTCCTTTTTGATAAATCTTATCAAATCACCATACTTGTCGATTTTCACTCTTTCATTCAGCTCCAAACAAGCTTGCAATATGGAATACTTTGGCCACAAAGTTGAAGGAGAATATTCATTTGAGAGTTTGAGAAATAAGCGAGTATAATCGTTTCTCAAGCACCTTGGACTCATTCTCCGTCTGGCCACTCACAAAACAGATGATATTCTTTTTCGTAATATATTTTTGATTTCTTTGATCCTCCACTGTTCGCTGCCTGTAGAATGCTTTCAGGAATATCAACATTTTCCATGATTTCTTTCAAAAGGGCGCAATTTTTCTTTTATAAAAGTGATATTTGTTGATATGTTGTTTTGTTTTCGTCGTCCAAGATACGATAGAAATGTAGGAATTACATTGATTTTACTTTCTTATACATTGTATAAGGAAGTATTGTGATGACGAAAATTTTCGACCTCAAGATTTTTGTTTTTAAAAAATGTCTCTCTCTCTCTCTCGCTCTCTCTCTCTCACCACGATAGCGGGCAAACAACTGCAGATATCAATTCCAAATTTTTTATTTACGTGAATAATCTCCCCCTTGAGATCTGATTAGTTTTTCAGTAAAATCGGTAGACCGGAAGTAGTAGTTTACTTCAGTGAAAAAATTGAATTTTGCCAATATTTCGTCAATTACTAAGTTTAAACAAATTTATAAAGAATTCAAATGTACTCAAAATTAAATTTGAGAATTTTGGTAAAAAGTTTTTCAAAATTCCTACCGGTGATAGGTCTTTTACTCTTATTGAAAATCAGTTTTTTGCGAATAATTCGCAAGGTATGCTTTTTAGACAGGTACGCTATGAGTATAAAGATACATATTTAGAACTTAATTTTCAATACTGTTTGTATACAAAAAACTTCAAAATTCGGACAGGGAGTAACACTTTTATTCTTATCGAATATCGATTTTTTGCAAATATGTCGTAAATTATGCATTTTATATATATTTGTCAAGAGAACAAAAGTATTTAGAGCTGTATTTGCAATGTTTTTTGTATACATGAAATTTGAAAATTCGGACCGGAAGTATCACTTTTACTCTTAGCGAGTAGCACTTTTTTTTCGAAATCTTGCAAAGTATGCATTCTGTAGAAATTTATTAAGAGAATAGAAATATGTACTTAGAATAGGATTTTGAATAATTTTTATATAAAAGAAATCTGAAAATGCTATAATTTGAAACGCTGATACGTATAAGAAAATAGTGTGGTGGCCACATCTAATTTTTTTTAGTAAACCTAAAAATCTGTACGTTAACATTTCGCTGCCTAAAAAATCAATAATAATCATAATAATATTATTGATTTGTTTTCGTCTTTGATGATACGATAAAGTTTCGAATATAACTTGAATATCAGCAATTTAAACCATATCGGAACAGGTGACTCGGCTTGGGTCCTCGATTATTATAAGTCGCATAATATTCTCGTTATCTTAATAGCTATTTTCTATGGCATGTTATAACATTAAGGATAATTATTGTCTTAATGTATTAATAGTTCTCATAAAGAAATTATTAATGTGTACCATAAAGGCTTAAATTAAAATAAATGTTACTGTGTTACAAGATAAAGGTGTATATGCAAATTACCTATGCTCTTCATATGACTCATTAAACCCACCCATCTTTAAGCGAAAATTAGATTTTTGATATTATCATTTCTCTTAAAAAAATAACTACATTAGAGCAATAATTATACTAACAGTACGAAAAGTATTCGAAGTCATTTTCTTAACGAATCGTATTCGTTTTGGTTTATTTAAAACATAATGTGCAATACAATACTATATAATCAAATAATAAACGCGCTAACATAATAAAACGATGCCCCAAACACATCTTTAAATAATAACTTAAACACATACATACTACATACAATATGCAATTATTTATTTTTATTATTATTCTCTGGCGCTTAGAGGTTCAAATCAAAGGTTAAAGCGAATGCTAGGCAGTCGCTATATTTAGATGAGTCAAATTGTAAAATAACTGTTTGTGTGTGTGTGTGTGAGCGCGGGGGATCCGAACATGATATTTTGAATCCGTCATTATCTCAAGTGTTCGCTTTTTATTACACGAAATAGTCTCCAATGCTGAGATTATCCTGTCGAAATGATAGTGATGTTGATAACGGCACTAAACCACGAATTAACAGCAGCTTCTCGTCTTTAATTTTGTCTCAAATTACTAAATCAAACTCCGTTACCGGAATCGGTAATCACGCAAGCAGATACGGCCACTTAAGTTTGTAGATCTTGTTATTATTGAAGATGACAATTCGATGATTAGTTTCTTTAAATTATACCGTGCAAGATATTATTGCCTGACAAGGTTCGAGCTAATAATTAGTATTCTGGGATTTATAATCTTTCTTAAATAAAATTATGAAATTGTTTCATGTGTATTAGATATCGCGTGCACATATTTAGACATCGGAATTCTGCTTCACTCATATAAATATCACTGAAACTGAAACTAAGAAAGAAAGAAATTCTAAGCGAGGAAGATATGTAAAAATATTTAGGTTATGTTATTATACTCGTGATTTGTTTATGGTTTCGTAGGCACGTGAATTAAAATTAATAAGTAGTACACAGTCGCCAGTATGTCAAATAATCCAAATTTAAACACGGAAACTATTTTTTTCGCTGAAATTAATTAATGTACTAACATAAATGGCTTACTTACCGCTATAATGTGTAAATAGTTGCACTGTTTTATCAACGGACACGGTCAGAGTAGGTGACCAACACGATACACTTGTACTCACTTGTACAGAATAAACTATTTTGCATTGTATATTGAAAATGTAATTCAAACACAAGCAATAAAGTTAAAACATCTTAAGTAGTTATGATTGCCTTTTAAAATACCACTTTGCTTCAGTACATCAACAATTGCTTATATTATTAAATAACTATAATCAAAAACTACTACTAAATTGCGTAATTTGGATTTCTGGAAATACCATTTTTCAAATTTATGAAATCATGACTTTTACATGCAATTAACCACACATTTAGTACTCTCTTCCTTGAGAAACCGGTAATATTTAATCTGACTATCTCTACTTTTTCGATTGTATTTACGACAACACGTATATTATATAGGGTGTTTCGGAATTGCACGGCACTATTGTAGGTACTTGTTCTCCAACATAAAATAAACAAAAAAGTCTATATAAACATATGTCTCAAATTAGTTTATTACTAAGATATTGGAGCATAAAGATATTTATTTAACAATACAACATCCAAAAGAACTGTTTAAAGTGGCTACCGTTTTGTTGAATGCAGCATTCAGCACGACAAATTCATTCTTCCTTGGTACTTCGTATATGAATTATTATAAATCTTAGACCATTTATACATATAGACATGCCGTTTTCCGTCCCGCCTTGAATACGAACTGAAGCAAACATAACGCAGGCATGTGACGTCACGGGTGGGCTTGTTTCTGCTGTTGTTGTATGTCTAACATCCATTTTAACGTTATAGATACAGTGTTAATATTGATGAAATCGTTCTAATTTTAATTATGGTACAATCCTGCAGTGCATATAACTGCAACGTTATCCATATTTGTAAAATTGCTGAAAGTAAAATTCGAATTTTAGATAATGCCAAGAAATTAAAAGAAAAAAATTTAATGGCTAAATTATGTATAAAAGTTCTGAGCAGTGTTCATGGCACAATTTTCAACACAAGGAACACATGTATGACCACGATGTCGACAATAATCATATTGTAAATTTAATTAAAATTATTAGTTTTAATTATTGTAAAATTAGGCTATATCATCAAGGTGAATGCATGAACAGATATATACTAATAAATTAAGAAATAAATTAAATAAAACAATTTTGTGTTCTGGACAATAATTGAAAATACAAAATCATTTTTATAAGTATTAAATAAATCAATTTCTTTTACTTACAATACAAATTTTGTATTTACGTGTATAAAATCTGCCTATTGAGATCTGATTAGTTTTTCAGTAAAATCGGTAGACCGGAAGTAGTTCAGTGAAAAAATTGAATTTTACCAATATTTCGTCAACTACTAAGTTTAAACAAATTTATAAAGAATTCATACGTACTCAAAATTAAATTTGAGAATAATGTTATTATAAAAGTTTTTTGAAATTTCTACCGGAAGTAGGTCGTTTACTCTTATCGAAAATCAGTTTTTTGCAAATATTTCGCAAACCATGCTCTTTAGACAGGTATGTTACGAGTATACAAGTATTTAGAAATTAATCTCCAATACTTTTTGTATAAAAATTTTTTCAAAATTCGGACCGGAAGTAACACTTTTATCGCAGAGCGATTTTTTGCAAATATGTCGTAAATTATGCATTTATATATATTTATCAGGAGTATAAATGTATTTAGAGCTGAATTTGGAATATCTTTTGTATAAACAAAATTTCAAAATTTGGACCGGAAGTAATACCTTTACTCTTAGCGAGTACCTAGTATTTTCTTGCAAATATCTCATAAAGTATGCATTCTGTCAGATTAAGAGACTAGAAGTACTTAGAATAGAATTTTAAATAATTTTTGTATAAAAGAATTTTCAAAATTCGGACACATTTACTCACAGGCGTTTTTTTAAGAGGATAAATGTATTTAAAGCTTAATTTAGAACAATTTTGCATAATTTGAAATTCATATATGTATAAGAAAGTCGTGTGGTGCCTACACCTCATTTTTTTTTAATAATAAATGTATACCACAAATTGCGTTGAGTTTTATTTTTGAATAACCAACAGTAATTGACTGGTCTTTACAAAAATTTATAGTTATTTGAGGTAAATACGATAAGGTACGATAAACTAAATTTCTGGGTTATATATTCATATTTTGTTTTACAAATATTCTTAAAATATCAAGATTATAATGTTGTTAAACAAATATTCTTCAAATAAGAAGATTGGGTTTTTTAATAAATTAAAATGAAGGATTTTCTTTACTTTTGTAGTGCAAAGTCTAGGTATACTCATTTTTCGGTTTCTTAATAGTAATAATATTAATAATTATTTAGAAGAAGCATCGACTTTTGATAACACTTCTTATCAGTTATTGTTTTGTATACTTCATAAAGGGTGACAATAATTTATAATTAAGATAGATTACTTCAAACTTTATTGGTACACCATCAAAGACGAAAATATTCTAGTCGCTGAGATTAGTTACTTATAATGATAAATAAAATGTCTAATGAATATCTATAAATTTAAAATTTATCATTAACTACACCAATGCGGTAACCTTTCTATGATTATTTCTCGTAATTTACTTATTTACAGTGATGCACATTGAAAGCCCGCGAACGCTATTCATTACAGGAACTCCTTGAACTCCCTGAACTCTATGGTTTTCCGATTGGAAACAATTACAATATGGATTATCCGGTTGATAAACATTAATCGAATGCGTATTTGCTGCATATGTATAGTATAGATTCAATACGACGCGACGGTTTACTCAAAGTTGAATGAAATGTTAACGTACTGTGGAGTTTTATTAAGCAATTTCCTAATGAATATGTTCGTCTTTTATTAGCAAGCTGTCCATCTTTCACGTCACATCGTATTAATTACGTTAATTGGTAGTAATTACGCGTGTGTGAGAGACATCGTCGAGGACGATGAAATTCAGCAATGAAGAATTTCGTTACAAATATGAAAATATTACTTTTAGCAGAATGTTATCCTTTCTATAATAATAAGTAATAATAAACTATTACAGTCCAAATCAATTGATTTTCCGCTGTATTCATAAGTAATTCCGATATCTTCAATAGAAAGTTCGGTTGCCAGCGGGACATTTCTAATTTCCAAATGAAAGTCCTATTATTCAAAATAAAGTCCGCTACGAACAAAAGAAAGAACGGTTTACTCAACATAAGAAAATGGATATGTGGGGTAACAATGTTTTATTTATTTTTTTTCAAAAAAACAGCTTTATTTACGTTTTAAATCACTTTGAGTTGAAAAAATAACTGTATTTTCTATACTTTGTTCACTGACCGTATAGAGTAGCAAAAAACGCGTGATCAATGCATGATTTTTAATACTGCCTTTCTATTGGCTCTGAGAGCTGCATACAAATCCTAAAATACACGATATAAATTATCTGCTTTCTGTGATTTTGTCACATGATTGTGACTAACATTGTCTGTTATTATGAAATATCCCAAGTAGCAAAATCATAATTTTAGAGAAGGATGAAAATATATATTTGCTAATGTAGAACAAGTGTGCATATTACTGCATATAGTGATTTTGCTACTAGGGATATACTTCTTGCTTTAGTATTTTGTATTGTTCTTTGTGCTTGCGCAGCTTGTATTTGTTTAAGTTATTATTGTTATTATTCTCAGTCTTTTAAAGACTCTATTAGTTATTAAAGATTAAAGATTATGTTTCAGAATCCAGAAGTGTTGAATTTAAATTACTGTTTTTACCTGTTTATACAGTACTGTGCAAAATGCAGCCAGAACTGACGAAGAAACGAGTAAAGAGACATTTTACAGTGCTTGAAAAAGAAACTGCACTGAATATATTTAGCAAACATCAACAAAAATGCCCAGCTAACTCTAAGACAGTTGACTTTACAACCGAAGCTGCAATTATCTGCTCTGCAAGTGTTTTTAATATTTTGCGAGAACACAATGCACAAGATGTGAGATCACCAAAGATGGATCCATTGAGTCTTGAAATTACACAATTTAATAGATGGTATTCTACCTGTGCAAAGTACGGATGTTATTGTATATTTGGTTTTAATACATATTTATTTCACTAAGTACCAAAAGACAGTGTTCAAGAGTCTCACCGCTTACATTTATTAACAACTTATTTATTTTATGTGGCAAAGTATGTGTTTTTGATTAGGTGAGATAAGAAGTTAATTTAAAACCAATGGATGTGTAGTGCATTATTGTGAAATGTGCATAAATACTTTCGGCTCACTCTACATGCATGGCTGATAACAACCGAATAAATAAATTTAACTTATTATTAAACATTTCTATCGTGTTTATAATTAGAACAGTACTGCTGCTGAGCTAAATTATTATCTAGTTTTCCAATGAAAACTACAAAGCAGGCAATAATTACAGCTGTTTTTTTCGTGAAACACTTCTTTGAAACATACTGCAATACAGAAGGTTCTGGTCACATAATTATAAGTTTTAGCCTTTGATACACAACATCATATACTTAGATAACTAAATAATTACCTTAGCAAGTTAATTTAATAAGATAATTGTTTAATAAGAGCAGTTATAGTCAAATTTTAATGATACAAATCTGTTTGTTTACCCACAGCAGCCATATTGAATTTGATTTGTCAGGTCGTTGGATTGCCCTATTAACGAATATTTTGTTGATATGGGTTATGTTTGAGTTTTGCTTATTTTAGTTAATTAAAAAGACAAAAGATGCATTTTTTGTAAATTTAAATCGGTTCAGTATTTTATATAAACTAATAAATTGTCGTTTTCCAAAATTTGAACACGTATATAAAGATTTTTTAAACTTCATTGATAATATAAGTACTCTATTGTAAATTGGGCTGTGCACGTGTTACAGTCGTGGACAGCTCGTGATTACTCTATATGTTCAGTGAATGAAGTATAGTATGTAAATACATACTTATCCACGTGCATAAAATAAAATCTTTTTTAAAATAAACAATACAAAGCAAAAAACTTGATATGTTCTTTTGCTTGAGACTTGATGAGCACGATCTCGAAGACTTTCATTAGCAGCAATTCCGCAGGCGATGTGTTATCTCGCTGCTTCATGTATACAGCATTAGGTCATTAAACATATCGGTGTCGGCGGTGTGGTTCGGGTCCTTTTTTCTCCAATGGTGTCATTGTCATTAGAGTCGTCAGATTCGGTTTGTTGACTTGCCGAACATGCTGCCACAATGTCATCTTCCGTTAAAATCAAATGAGCGGCGTCATCACCAAGAATCAATTGTGACAATCTTCAAGTTGAATCTCTGATCCCTTATCTAATCTTCGTAAGAGTTCTAAAATGTTTTCATCGTTTCCTGGTTCACAAATTCTTCAGTGGTCTCGTTTGTGTTGAAAAAGGAAGCAGGTATGTCAGGTCATTTTTTCCCATGTTTTGTTCAGAGCAATCGGTTTAACTTCGTTTCATGCTGCAGTCGTCATAAGAATGACATCTTTAAATGAAACATTACTTAAAGTGTCAATGATTTTTTACTCAAAAGCTTCCTTCTATATCGTCTTTTAACCGTCTCAATTGCTCCTTGATCCATGGGTTGGATCAACGAGGTAACATTGGCCGGTAAAAAGATTAACCTGATATTCCCGCATGTTAATTCATCCTCGCGTGGGTGGGTGGGTGCATTGTCAACTATAAGAACGACCTTCAAGTGTTGAAGAAACCAATCTTTAAAAATTATGGATGACATCCACGCCGACTTTTGCGCTGTTTAATGCAGCGGTAATGAAGTGCGTTTAACATTTTTATGCCCTTTCGGGTGGGCCGATTTTCCAGTCGTAATTTATGTGTACAATTAGCATTGTTACACAACAGTAACTATACTCGTTCTTTGTTTAACTTTATGGCCCCTAGCTGCTTCATCGAATTTAGATGTTAATGTTTTTGGCAACATTTAATAATTCAGGCTCGTCTCATTGGCGTTATAAATTTGTGCCGGCGTCAACTGTTTCTTTGCTATCATATTCTCAAATTTCTTCTTAAAAGCTTCTGCATTATATACGTTGCCTGAGAGACTTTCCCCAGTCACTGACAGTTGTCGCACGCCGTGACGATTCTTTCATCTAGCAAGTCAACCTATGCTGGCGGTAAAATTGGAATCATCCTCAAATTTTGTATCTAAGCTCAAAACTTTTTCTTTGAGGATCCGTCCATATATCGGAACACCACGTTCACGTTCCTGTTCAAACCACATAAAAAGAGCTTCGTCTAGAGCAGGGCTGTCCAACCCGCGGCCCGCGGGCCGCATGCGGCCCAAGGCAAGTATCAATGCGGCCCGAAAATATTTAAAGTTACTGAAGCTAAAGGTCTTACATCTCAACAAAAGTTTTTTAGCAAAATTACAACTCAAACAGAATCATTTGTGAAGGCTAATTATGTAGTCGCAAATTTAATCGCCAAAAAATCGAAACCATTTTCTGATGGCGAATTTATTAAGGAATGCATGGAAAGCGTGGCAGATATAATTTGTCCAGGCAAGAAAGGTGATATTTCTAAAATCAGTTTGTCTCATCGAACTATTGCCAGGAGAATTGACGATATTGGGAAATCTATAGAAATGGATTTGAAAAGTGGCATGTGGTTTTAAATTTTATTCTTTGGCCATGGATGAAAGTACTGATGCTACTGATACAGCTCAATTTGCCATTTTTATTAGAGGTATTAACTGAAGCAATGGCTTCTTTAGTGCCATTAAAAGACACGGCAAAATCATTAGATTTATATGAGGCAGTGAAAAAAACATTAGCGCGGTTTTCTTTATCTCTTCCGAATATATCTGGGGTAGTTACGGATGGCACCCCAGCTATGATCGGTAAAAAAGAGGGCTTGTAAAATTAATAGAGCCATTGCTGTCGAAAACTCTCATTTGATGAAGTACCATTGTATAATACACCAAGAAAATTTATGCGGAAAAGCTTTAAAAATGGGTCATGTTATGCAAATCGTCGTCAAGACTGTAAATTTTATAAGAGCCCGGGGATTGAATCATCGCCGATTCAAGGAATTTCTCAAAAATGTTGATGCTGAGTATGGCGATATCGCATACTTTACAGAAGTAAGGTGGGCTCAGTCGAGGGCAAATGCTAAAAAGATTTTATGACGTACTTAATGAAATCAATTCTTTTATTACATCGAAAGCTAAATCTGTGCCAGAACTTGACGATGCCGAGTGGCTTACAGATTTAGCATTTTTGGTAGATTTGACTGCTCATTTAAATGACTTAAACACGCGCCTTCAAGGCAAAAACCAACTTATCAGTACGATGTTTCAAACAATAAACGCTCTCCAGGTAAAACTAAAATTATGGCAGGCCCAATTAAATGCAAACAACTTCTTGCATTTCAGCTCGTTGTTCAAACATATTCCTAAAAATGGGAAAAAATACCCGGGCTTATAAACTAATACATTTTAAATGACTTAAACATGAAAGCTATATATTTTAAGTTTTTTTTTTGCTCGTCAGCTATGGTAACATACTTGTGGCCCAAAACACCATGCCCTTTTCCAATGTGGCCCAGGGAAACAAAAAGGTTGGACACCCCTGGTCTAGAGAGTCGTTTTTGGCCTTTATAATAGTCGACCGACAGCCCAAAGCGTCGTTTGAAACCATTTTTGCACAAAAATATTCAGTGGGATTTCTGTTATTTTTCCAGTCACAAACTGTTGCTGCACCAACTACTTAATCAATTGAAATTTTTTAACCGATAACTATAACGATGATATCAAAAGCACATCCAAATTGTTACTTTCTTATAAGTATAAGGTGATAAGAAAATTTTCAGTTTCCAAATTTTTGCAGATGTCCACGTTTTAAGTTCCCTGATACCAAAAAAGTATTTGTTGCAATCATATATCTTGTCCTCTCTATATTTTCCTCCCCCCTCTCTCCCCTTTTCTCACTCCCCCCCTCTCTCACTCTCTGAAGCGGCCAATACGAAACTTTTATTTACGAGCATAATCTTCCTCTTCAGATATGACTAGATTATTAGTAAAATCGGTAGATCAGAAGTAGTGCTTTACTTTTATAAAAAAAACCAACAATTACTAATATCTCATCAACTACTAAGTTCACACAAATTTCTAAAGAATACAAAAGTGCTAAAAAGGGAATTATCGAGAGGTTTTATAAAAGAATTTTTTCGATATTCCTTCCGGAGGTGGGTCATTTTGCCTTAGATAAAAACAGTTTTTTTGCAAATTATGCATTATATATAGAAATACCTGGAATGCAAAAGTATTTAGAGCACGAATTGGAAAAATTTTTGTTTATTGAAAATTTCAAAATTCGAACCGGAAATAACACTTTTACTCTTATCAAGTAGCAGTTTTTGCGAATACATCGCAAATTATGCATTCTACAGTATGTCCACGGATAGACATCCCAATAGGACAAATGGACCAAAAATTTCGTTTTTCGACAAAAAGTCATTCTTGAGAAAAAGTTCTGCATCTCGAAAAAATGTAGTCTACGAGGAGAATTTTTGTTTTTTTATACAGGGTACCCATAAAATATAAAAACATGAAATACCATCAAGAATATACTACCTTTATTTATCGTTTTAAAGTAAAATGGCTAATAAAAAAAAGGTTTTAAATCCTATTCAGTGCTTACATAAGAAACGTATTAAACAAAAAGATTGCACAACAAAAAGAACTACATTGCACAACACAAAGAACAATTATTTATTCAAATACGCCTCCCCCGTATTCGATGCATTTTTCAAATTGCCGTCTAATGTGATCATAACTTTTTCTTAAGGTTTTAAATCCTATTCAGTGCTTACATAAAGAACCCAAGCTGCATTTTTACTAAACAGTCTCTAGTTTTACCTTTTCCACCTATCCCACCTAATGCAGGTAACCTTTATCACAAATAACCTGTCAAAACGTCATGATATTATTTTAATGTCACGAAGTTGTCAAAAATCTCGTTTTAAAATATTAAAATAAATATGCTGTCTGTTGAACAAAAAATATTTTTGGTGCAGTGTTATGGTACCGGTGGAAACTCTTACAATTATGTACAAGAACGATTTATCGAAAAGTTTCCTGGAGTTTATGTTTCGACGTATGCAATTCGGCAATTAATCAAGAAATTCAAACACACGGGGTCGGTGGAAAACTTAAAAAGGAAGAAGAAACTGTTTGATGAGGATGATGCAGTTACCGTTGTTGTCTTACAATCTGTTGCGGAGAACCCACTTCTCTCACTAAGGAAACGAGCCCGAAATTTGCAGATCGTCCAAAAAAGTCAAATTCAAAAAATTTTAAAACAAAATAAGCTTTACCCATTCAAACCGCATTTTAATCAAGCTTTAGAATATGGAGACCATGCGCAACGACTGGATTTTTGTTTATGGATAGGGGACAAAATTTTAAATGAAAATAACCAATTTCACAAACTTATTTTATTCTCTGATGAATCGACTTTTTCAACAAATGGTACAATGGCTTCCCAGCACGTACGATACTGGAGCACAGAAAATCCCAAATTTAGAATTCCTGCCCATCGCCAATATTTTAAAAAAATTAATGTATGGTGTGGAATATCGTATTTTGGAATAATAGGACCGTTTTTCTTTGAGAACACGTGCAACAGGAATTCATACATGGAAATGCTACAAACCTTTTTTTCGGATAAGTTAGATGAGCTGCCATTACAGTACAGGGGACAAATGTACTATCAGCAAGACGGGTGCCCAGCGCATTGTGCACGCGAAGTTACAGAGTGGCTTAACATGAAATTTGGAGATCGATGGATTGGCCGGTACGGTCCAGTTATGTGGCCTGCTAGGAGTCCTGACCTCACGATTTCAGACGCGTACCTTTGGGGCCGTTTAAAGCAATTAACTTTTCAACAACCCATTGAAAATAATGTTGATATTTTGAAACAGAGGATTTTACAGTCAATACAAATGATTTCCCTCAAGGAGGTAAGAAAAAGTTATGATCACATTAGACGGCAATTTGAAAAATGCGTCGAACACGGGGGAGGCGTATTTGAATAAATAATTGTTCTTTGTGTTGTGCAATGTAGTTCTTTTTGTTGTGCAATCTTTTTGTTTAATACGTTTCTTATGTAAGCACTGAATAGGATTTAAAACCTTTTTTTTATTAGCCATTTTACTTTAAAACGATAAATAAAGGTAGTTTATTCTTGATGGTATTTCATGTTTTTATATTTTATGGGTACCCTGTATAAAAAAAACAAAAATTCTCCTCGTAGACTACATTTTTTCGAGATGCAGAACTTTTGATCAAGAATGACTTTTTGTCGAAAAACGAAATTTTTGGTCCATTTGTCTTATTGGGATGTCTATCTGTGGACATACTGTATATAGATTTATGATAAGTGTAAAATTATTTAGAGTTATATTTGGAACTATTTTAATATTAAGTAATATTTTATTCTTATCAGATAGCCAGGGTTTTGCAAATATCTCGCAAATTTTTGCATTCTATACAGATTTATTAAGAACGCAAAAGTATTCAGAGCTGCATTTGGAATTATTTTTTTAAAAATATATTTCAAAATTTCGACCAAAAGTAACACTTGTACGTAGAGATTTAGAAATGATATTAAGAGAACAATACACTTGTGGACAAAACATTTCGGACATCGAAGTAAATGTCTGTTATCATAAGAAAAATTTCGTGTTTTTGCTTTTTGCAAGATGTAAAACGTTATCTATAAAGCAAGAATTGAAAGTAAAAAAAGGTGCTGAACATTTACTTTATCAAGATGCAAAAAAAAAAACAAAACAAAAATAGAACAAAACCCAAAAAGTCTTGATGTGTTGTTTATTCAGCTTTTATCAGTTGTGTTGAAAGGGCATTTGAACTGTCAGTACTCTGACTCTTATTGGTTGAGAAAATGCAAGCCAAAAATGTAACCCGACCAGTAACTTTGAACGAAGACGCAGTATTTGATACATTGCTGATGTCTTGAATATTCCCAAAAGTACCGTCCAAGACGCAATACATTGACATCGTGAAATTCGGACATACACAAGAAGGCAGGATCAGGCTGGCAAACAAAAACAAAAACAAACAAATCTACTATACGCCAACTTGGTTTACCACCAATGATTTGCAGTTTTTGCACGAACCTTTTGCCGAAGATTGAAGGAATACGGATATATGTTAAAGTACCTGCTGCTTTTTCCTTTCGCCTGCCAGCTCATCGTGTTGAGCGAATACAATTTGCCCGTTAAAATAAATATTGAACAATGGAGCCCCGTATTGTTCACGCATGCGTCAAGTTTTTGTCTGCGTTCACAAGGTGGACAAGAACGTGTGTGGTGAAAGCCGGGTGAGCGATTTTCAGCCTGTTGTATATCTCCAAGAATGGCATTTGGTGTAGTCTTGTGTTTCACTCTAAGCGAAAACTGATTTTTTTTTCTTTGAACATGGTACTTTGATGTATTGCTGTTTGGTGGTACATCAACGAGTATTTAGTTGATCACGCTGTACTATTTGCTCCAATTGAAGGTGAGAACTGTACTGCACGATAACGATCGACCACCCATCGCTCGGGTGGTTGAGCAATATTTGGATGAGGTTAATATTCGTTGTTTGCATGGCCAGCTCGTTTCAGGATTTTCGAATAGCCTCTTCAGAAGAATGGGAAGAAATTTCACAAGATAAGGAGCCAAGTGCATTCAAACCACGCCGTATGGTAGAAGTTATTAAAGTTCATGAAGGAAACTACACGCTATTACTTGCTTAAATTGTATGAAAACGTAGATGTAAAACCTATCCAATAAGGCCACAGAATTTGGTAATTTTGCACAATTTGCGGTTTCATGATTTTTTTCTTATTCTGGTGTGCACCAGCTTATAAGCGACATCTACTTAGCAATTGATGCTGCGGATTTCTGTCATTGGGTTAATTACTCTATAGTTATGTAATATTAGGTGTTTTATACATGTGTATGTTTTTGTTTCTTTTGTACTGTTTGACGTTACTGTTAAGGTTAAGTGAAATAGCTTCGGCTAAACTTCGCCTTTTTTAATAAAAACCTTAGGTATTATTAAAAAAATATTTAATATCTTTTTCATTTCTCATTTTTATTTTGTAGATAATGTTTCATATCTTTTGACAAAAAACGAAAAAAAAAAGAAACTCTCTTGTAATAACTGAAGCTTCGTTGTCCGGGAATAGTTGTCCACGAGTGTAATATAAATTTTATGGTTAATTACACCGGATATGGTCGGTAGTCAGATTGCGCGTACATCCGAAACGCACCGGGTCTCTTAAAGTGTATACATATTTATTGAATCGTAGATTATAGTACAAAGTAAATAAGCAGACTAAACTGCATATTTCTGTTTTAGGTCTATGCAAATTTAAATAATAAAAAAAATTGTCATATATTTGCCATATGCGCATTTCAATTCAAAACATGAAGTTTGCCAATAACATTATTCACAGCGTGCATTGGTTCGAAAAACATTATTTAATATTTAATAAAGCCTTAATACATTTACTTATTAATTGTGACTCATCTCAAAAGGCAAAATAATTGTTGCGGTCGCTTTTTATTGAAGTCAATGAATGAAACCTTTTTTACTCAGCCATTAAATTAAACTCACTGTAGAGTGATTCAGGACCGCGCTTTGCGGTTTCTGTTTGAAAATATTTTTTCTTTCGAATGCAGTAATGCAACGTTACTGATAATATTATATCCTCGTTATCGCCAATCGTCAAATTTTAATATTTAGAGGAATCAAGGTAACCGGCCTTTAACCGAAAAACAGGAAATGGTCTCGGAAAATGTAGTGTTCTCTTGTGGACGGCAGTTCCAAGAATAATAGATACCTAATATCGCTTTTTTTGGTGAATTGACGCAAATATACGATACTGACTAGACATTGACTAAATTTAATTAATCCCTCTCCGTTTCGCGTTTTGTTTTAGTGTTTGCTTTTGTATTTAAATTAGTTTACTTTTTATGATCAAAATTGTGGTCCTTAAGTTTCTTTTTATTTTACAGTGTCATAATTATAAATCCTAAGATAACAGACTTGTCAAAATTAATGCTGTCATTTTAATGTGTATTTTTTTACTTTCTTATACGTAGTATAAGTTTACTTCAGTGAAAAAATCGAATTTTGCCAATATTTCGTCAACTACCACGCGATCATTTAAATTCTAAATTATAGCGGGCGGGATTTTTTTTATTAGGTTGTCCAGAATGTCAATTATTGATTAATTGAAATTTGCGGTTATGTTATACTTTGTGACATTTGTGAATCTTATGTGTAATCGATTTAAATTTAATGGAAATGAAAGCATTACAAGATAAATTAGTTTTATTGTGAATTACAAAAGGTGTTCAAAGTGTTTGCCCCCTGTTGCAATGCAACTGTTAACCCTCCGTTTCATATTTTCAAAAGCATTTGCCAACATCTGAACGGTTATAGCGTTACATGCATTAGAAATTGCCTCTTGTAGTTCTTCAAGATTTTGTGGGTTATTTTTGTAAACTGTGTTTTTCAGATACGGATAAATGAAATAATCAAGAATCGTTAAGTCCGGACTGCGAGGCGGAAATTCAAAGACTCGATTTTCATAAAACTCGCGAATTTGAGCCATACTTTCCCATGTTTTGTGAGCTGTTGCATTGTCCTATTGGAAATACCCATGTAAAGATTCGACATCATGAAGATTTTGTAAAAACGGTTCAAGTAAATTATTTCGATATCTCTCAGCATTTATCGATCCTTCAAAAAACACAGGTCCAAATATACGCCTTCTAGAAACCGCTAGCCAAACACCAATTTTCTGCGAATGGAGAGGCGATTGAATAAACTCATAAGGATTCTCCGAAGACCAAATACGCATATTTTGTTTGTTTATATAGCCGGGTAGGTGAAACCATGCTTCGTCAGAAAAAAATGTTAAATCCAAAGTGTTGTTTTTATTTAAATTATTCAAAAACCACTGATAGTATTCTATTCGTACAGGAAAATCTCGAGGGAATAGCTCTTGAACGACGTTAATCTTATAGGGATAAAGATTTAAATTTTCTTTTAAAATTTTTTGACAAGTTCCATATGAAAGATTTATTTCTTGGGCTAATCTGCGAAGAGATTTTTTGGGAGACTGTTCCATTCTTTCTGCAACATCTGCCACAATCTCAGGAGTCCTTTTTTGGGCGCGCCACTACCAGCTTTCCTACCTACAGTTCCAACATTACGAAATTTCGCCACACATGTGAAATTTCTTGGACTAATTTTTGATAATCAGCAGGAAAATTAGGGAAGGCATTTTGAAAATCATTGATGCAGTGCGGTACTGAATATGTCCATTCACCATTCTCTTGTCGTTCGGCGTTTTTAAATAACTTTCAGTAAGAAAAATACCCGGGCTTATAAACTAATACATTTTAAATGACTTAAACATGAAAGCTATATATTTTAAGTTTTTTTTTTGCTCGTCAGCTATGGTAACATACTTGTGGCCCAAAACACCATGCCCTTTTCCAATGTGGCCCAGGGAAACAAAAAGGTTGGACACCCCTGGTCTAGAGAGTAGTTTTTGGCCTTTATAATAGTCGACCGACAGCCCAAAGCGTCGTTTGAAACCATTTTTGCACAAAAATATTCAGTGGGATTTCTGTTATTTTTCCAGTCACAAACTGTTGCTGCACCAACTACTTAATCAATTGAAATTTTTTAACCGATAACTATAACGATGATATCAAAAGCACATCCAAATTGTTACTTTCTTATAAGTATAAGGTGATAAGAAAATTTTCAGTTTCCAAATTTTTGCAGATGTCCACGTTTTAAGTTCCCTGATACCAAAAAAGTATTTGTTGCAATCATATATCTTGTCCTCTCTATATTTTCCTCCCCCCTCTCTCCCCTTTTCTCACTCCCCCCCTCTCTCACTCTCTGAAGCGGCCAATACGAAACTTTTATTTACGAGCATAATCTTCCTCTTCAGATATGACTAGATTATTAGTAAAATCGGTAGATCAGAAGTAGTGCTTTACTTTTATAAAAAAAACCAACAATTACTAATATCTCATCAACTACTAAGTTCAGACAAATTTCTAAAGAATACAAAAGTGCTAAAAAGGGAATTATCGAGAGGTTTTATAAAAGAATTTTTTCGATATTCCTTCCGGAGGTGGGTCATTTTGCCTTAGATAAAAACAGTTTTTTTGCAAATTATGCATTATATATAGAAATACCTGGAATGCAAAAGTATTTAGAGCACGAATTGGAAAAATTTTTGTTTATTGAAAATTTCAAAATTCGAACCGGAAATAACACTTTTACTCTTATCAAGTAGCAGTTTTTGCGAATACATCGCAAATTATGCATTCTACAGTATGTCCACGGATAGACATCCCAATAGGACAAATGGACCAAAAATTTCGTTTTTCGACAAAAAGTCATTCTTGAGAAAAAGTTCTGCATCTCGAAAAAATGTAGTCTACGAGGAGAATTTTTGTTTTTTTATACAGGGTACCCATAAAATATAAAAACATGAAATACCATCAAGAATATACTACCTTTATTTATCGTTTTAAAGTAAAATGGCTAATAAAAAAAAGGTTTTAAATCCTATTCAGTGCTTACATAAGAAACGTATTAAACAAAAAGATTGCACAACAAAAAGAACTACATTGCACAACACAAAGAACAATTATTTATTCAAATACGCCTCCCCCGTATTCGATGCATTTTTCAAATTGCCGTCTAATGTGATCATAACTTTTTCTTAAGGTTTTAAATCCTATTCAGTGCTTACATAAAGAACCCAAGCTGCATTTTTACTAAACAGTCTCTAGTTTTACCTTTTCCACCTATCCCACCTAATGCAGGTAACCTTTATCACAAATAACCTGTCAAAACGTCATGATATTATTTTAATGTCACGAAGTTGTCAAAAATCTCGTTTTAAAATATTAAAATAAATATGCTGTCTGTTGAACAAAAAATATTTTTGGTGCAGTGTTATGGTACCGGTGGAAACTCTTACAATTATGTACAAGAACGATTTATCGAAAAGTTTCCTGGAGTTTATGTTTCGACGTATGCAATTCGGCAATTAATCAAGAAATTCAAACACACGGGGTCGGTGGAAAACTTAAAAAGGAAGAAGAAACTGTTTGATGAGGATGATGCAGTTACCGTTGTTGTCTTACAATCTGTTGCGGAGAACCCACTTCTCTCACTAAGGAAACGAGCCCGAAATTTGCAGATCGTCCAAAAAAGTCAAATTCAAAAAATTTTAAAACAAAATAAGCTTTACCCATTCAAACCGCATTTTAATCAAGCTTTAGAATATGGAGACCATGCGCAACGACTGGATTTTTGTTTATGGATAGGGGACAAAATTTTAAATGAAAATAACCAATTTCACAAACTTATTTTATTCTCTGATGAATCGACTTTTTCAACAAATGGTACAATGGCTTCCCAGCACGTACGATACTGGAGCACAGAAAATCCCAAATTTAGAATTCCTGCCCATCGCCAATATTTTAAAAAAATTAATGTATGGTGTGGAATATCGTATTTTGGAATAATAGGACCGTTTTTCTTTGAGAACACGTGCAACAGGAATTCATACATGGAAATGCTACAAACCTTTTTTTCGGATAAGTTAGATGAGCTGCCATTACAGTACAGGGGACAAATGTACTATCAGCAAGACGGGTGCCCAGCGCATTGTGCACGCGAAGTTACAGAGTGGCTTAACATGAAATTTGGAGATCGATGGATTGGCCGGTACGGTCCAGTTATGTGGCCTGCGAGGAGTCCTGACCTCACGATTTCAGACGCGTACCTTTGGGGCCGTTTAAAGCAATTAACTTTTCAACAACCCATTGAAAATAATGTTGATATTTTGAAACAGAGGATTTTACAGTCAATACAAATGATTTCCCTCAAGGAGGTAAGAAAAAGTTATGATCACATTAGACGGCAATTTGAAAAATGCGTCGAACACGGGGGAGGCGTATTTGAATAAATAATTGTTCTTTGTGTTGTGCAATGTAGTTCTTTTTGTTGTGCAATCTTTTTGTTTAATACGTTTCTTATGTAAGCACTGAATAGGATTTAAAACCTTTTTTTTATTAGCCATTTTACTTTAAAACGATAAATAAAGGTAGTTTATTCTTGATGGTATTTCATGTTTTTATATTTTATGGGTACCCTGTATAAAAAAAACAAAAATTCTCCTCGTAGACTACATTTTTTCGAGATGCAGAACTTTTTATCAAGAATGACTTTTTGTCGAAAAACGAAATTTTTGGTCCATTTGTCTTATTGGGATGTCTATCTGTGGACATACTGTATATAGATTTATGATAAGTGTAAAATTATTTAGAGTTATATTTGGAACTATTTTAATATTAAGTAATATTTTATTCTTATCAGATAGCCAGGGTTTTGCAAATATCTCGCAAATTTTTGCATTCTATACAGATTTATTAAGAACGCAAAAGTATTCAGAGCTGCATTTGGAATTATTTTTTTAAAAATATATTTCAAAATTTCGACCAAAAGTAACACTTGTACGTAGAGATTTAGAAATGATATTAAGAGAACAATACACTTGTGGACAAAACATTTCGGACATCGAAGTAAATGTCTGTTATCATAAGAAAAATTTCGTGTTTTTGCTTTTTGCAAGATGTAAAACGTTATCTATAAAGCAAGAATTGAAAGTAAAAAAAGGTGCTGAACATTTACTTTATCAAGATGCAAAAAAAAAAACAAAACAAAAATAGAACAAAACCCAAAAAGTCTTGATGTGTTGTTTATTCAGCTTTTATCAGTTGTGTTGAAAGGGCATTTGAACTGTCAGTACTCTGACTCTTATTGGTTGAGAAAATGCAAGCCAAAAATGTAACCCGACCAGTAACTTTGAACGAAGACGCAGTATTTGATACATTGCTGATGTCTTGAATATTCCCAAAAGTACCGTCCAAGACGCAATACATTGACATCGTGAAATTCGGACATACACAAGAAGGCAGGATCAGGCTGGCAAACAAAAACAAAAACAAACAAATCTACTATACGCCAACTTGGTTTACCACCAATGATTTGCAGTTTTTGCACGAACCTTTTGCCGAAGATTGAAGGAATACGGATATATGTTAAAGTACCTGCTGCTTTTTCCTTTCGCCTGCCAGCTCATCGTGTTGAGCGAATACAATTTGCCCGTTAAAATAAATATTGAACAATGGAGCCCCGTATTGTTCACGCATGCGTCAAGTTTTTGTCTGCGTTCACAAGGTGGACAAGAACGTGTGTGGTGAAAGCCGGGTGAGCGATTTTCAGCCTGTTGTATATCTCCAAGAATGGCATTTGGTGTAGTCTTGTGTTTCACTCTAAGCGAAAACTGATTTTTTTTTCTTTGAACATGGTACTTTGATGTATTGCTGTTTGGTGGTACATCAACGAGTATTTAGTTGATCACGCTGTACTATTTGCTCCAATTGAAGGTGAGAACTGTACTGCACGATAACGATCGACCACCCATCGCTCGGGTGGTTGAGCAATATTTGGATGAGGTTAATATTCGTTGTTTGCATGGCCAGCTCGTTTCAGGATTTTCGAATAGCCTCTTCAGAAGAATGGGAAGAAATTTCACAAGATAAGGAGCCAAGTGCATTCAAACCACGCCGTATGGTAGAAGTTATTAAAGTTCATGAAGGAAACTACACGCTATTACTTGCTTAAATTGTATGAAAACGTAGATGTAAAACCTATCCAATAAGGCCACAGAATTTGGTAATTTTGCACAATTTGCGGTTTCATGATTTTTTTCTTATTCTGGTGTGCACCAGCTTATAAGCGACATCTACTTAGCAATTGATGCTGCGGATTTCTGTCATTGGGTTAATTACTCTATAGTTATGTAATATTAGGTGTTTTATACATGTGTATGTTTTTGTTTCTTTTGTACTGTTTGACGTTACTGTTAAGGTTAAGTGAAATAGCTTCGGCTAAACTTCGCCTTTTTTAATAAAAACCTTAGGTATTATTAAAAAAATATTTAATATCTTTTTCATTTCTCATTTTTATTTTGTAGATAATGTTTCATATCTTTTGACAAAAAACGAAAAAAAAAAGAAACTCTCTTGTAATAACTGAAGCTTCGTTGTCCGGGAATAGTTGTCCACGAGTGTAATATAAATTTTATGGTTAATTACACCGGATATGGTCGGTAGTCAGATTGCGCGTACATCCGAAACGCACCGGGTCTCTTAAAGTGTATACATATTTATTGAATCGTAGATTATAGTACAAAGTAAATAAGCAGACTAAACTGCATATTTCTGTTTTAGGTCTATGCAAATTTAAATAATAAAAAAAATTGTCATATATTTGCCATATGCGCATTTCAATTCAAAACATGAAGTTTGCCAATAACATTATTCACAGCGTGCATTGGTTCGAAAAACATTATTTAATATTTAATAAAGCCTTAATACATTTACTTATTAATTGTGACTCATCTCAAAAGGCAAAATAATTGTTGCGGTCGCTTTTTATTGAAGTCAATGAATGAAACCTTTTTTACTCAGCCATTAAATTAAACTCACTGTAGAGTGATTCAGGACCGCGCTTTGCGGTTTCTGTTTGAAAATATTTTTTCTTTCGAATGCAGTAATGCAACGTTACTGATAATATTATATCCTCGTTATCGCCAATCGTCAAATTTTAATATTTAGAGGAATCAAGGTAACCGGCCTTTAACCGAAAAACAGGAAATGGTCTCGGAAAATGTAGTGTTCTCTTGTGGACGGCAGTTCCAAGAATAATAGATACCTAATATCGCTTTTTTTGGTGAATTGACGCAAATATACGATACTGACTAGACATTGACTAAATTTAATTAATCCCTCTCCGTTTCGCGTTTTGTTTTAGTGTTTGCTTTTGTATTTAAATTAGTTTACTTTTTATGATCAAAATTGTGGTCCTTAAGTTTCTTTTTATTTTACAGTGTCATAATTATAAATCCTAAGATAACAGACTTGTCAAAATTAATGCTGTCATTTTAATGTGTATTTTTTTACTTTCTTATACGTAGTATAAGTTTACTTCAGTGAAAAAATCGAATTTTGCCAATATTTCGTCAACTACCACGCGATCATTTAAATTCTAAATTATAGCGGGCGGGATTTTTTTTATTAGGTTGTCCAGAATGTCAATTATTGATTAATTGAAATTTGCGGTTATGTTATACTTTGTGACATTTGTGAATCTTATGTGTAATCGATTTAAATTTAATGGAAATGAAAGCATTACAAGATAAATTAGTTTTATTGTGAATTACAAAAGGTGTTCAAAGTGTTTGCCCCCTGTTGCAATGCAACTGTTAACCCTCCGTTTCATATTTTCAAAAGCATTTGCCAACATCTGAACGGTTATAGCGTTACATGCATTAGAAATTGCCTCTTGTAGTTCTTCAAGATTTTGTGGGTTATTTTTGTAAACTGTGTTTTTCAGATACGGATAAATGAAATAATCAAGAATCGTTAAGTCCGGACTGCGAGGCGGAAATTCAAAGACTCGATTTTCATAAAACTCGCGAATTTGAGCCATACTTTCCCATGTTTTGTGAGCTGTTGCATTGTCCTATTGGAAATACCCATGTAAAGATTCGACATCATGAAGATTTTGTAAAAACGGTTCAAGTAAATTATTTCGATATCTCTCAGCATTTATCGATCCTTCAAAAAACACAGGTCCAAATATACGCCTTCTAGAAACCGCTAGCCAAACACCAATTTTCTGCGAATGGAGAGGCGATTGAATAAACTCATAAGGATTCTCCGAAGACCAAATACGCATATTTTGTTTGTTTATATAGCCGGGTAGGTGAAACCATGCTTCGTCAGAAAAAAATGTTAAATCCAAAGTGTTGTTTTTATTTAAATTATTCAAAAACCACTGATAGTATTCTATTCGTACAGGAAAATCTCGAGGGAATAGCTCTTGAACGACGTTAATCTTATAGGGATAAAGATTTAAATTTTCTTTTAAAATTTTTTGACAAGTTCCATATGAAAGATTTATTTCTTGGGCTAATCTGCGAAGAGATTTTTTGGGAGACTGTTCCATTCTTTCTGCAACATCTGCCACAATCTCAGGAGTCCTTTTTTGGGCGCGCCACTACCAGCTTTCCTACCTACAGTTCCAACATTACGAAATTTCGCCACACATGTGAAATTTCTTGGACTAATTTTTGATAATCAGCAGGAAAATTAGGGAAGGCATTTTGAAAATCATTGATGCAGTGCGGTACTGAATATGTCCATTCACCATTCTCTTGTCGTTCGGCGTTTTTAAATAACTTTCAGTAAGAAAAATCTTATGTTCTAAATCAAACATTTTGAAACGTCTCTTTGACAATTCAAATTGTAAATTAGTACTTATATACCAACTTAATTTAAATTTCACAAACTGCTTTAATTTTGAATTTAAATGATCGCGCGGTACTAAGTTTAAACAAATTTATAAAGAATTCATATGTACTTAAAATAAAATTAAAAAGTTTTTCGGAATTCCTACCGGAAGTAGGTCTTTTACTTCTATCGAAAATCAGTTTTTTGCGAATATTTCGCAAGTCATGCTCTTTAGACAGGTACGTTACGGGTATAAAAGTATTTAGAACTTAATTTTCAATACCATTTCCATAAAAAAATTTTAAAATTCGGGCCGGAAGTACCACTTTTACACTTACCGAATAGCGATTTTTGGCAAATATATCGTAAATTTTGCAGTCTATATATATTTATCAAGAGTACAAAAGTATTTAGAGCTGGCTTTGCAATATTTTTGGTGAAATTTCAAAATTCGGACCGGAAGTAACACTTTTACTCTTAGGGAGTAGCACTTTTTTTCGAATATCTTGCAAAGTATGTATTCTATAGCAAATAAATAGGATATGAAATACTTGAATGTGTAACGTACATTAATGGATAATAATTATCACAAATATACATATATCCATTTATACGTAAACGTATATGAATATATGTACGTGTAGAGATACACCGAAACATCGGTGTCTGTGCATTCGCTGTTGGTAATGACACCTAAGTGTATGCTGTGTATCTCTACATGTACATATATTCATATACGTTTACGTATAAATGGATATATGTATATTTGTGATAATTATTCTATAGCAATTTATTAAGAGAATGGAAGTACTTAGAATAGGATTTTGAATAATTTTTGTATAAAAAATTCTTAAAGTTGTATACTTTGAAACGCTCATACGTATAAAAAAGTCGTGTGGTGGCCACACGAAACTTTATAATTTTACCTTCTTGTGAGAGGGTAAAATAGTTGATTTTTAGGTCTTCAAGTACATAATTACTGTGACTTACATATATACCTTTATACGTAAAACGTATATGTATATATGCATGTGTTTGAGATACACACATACATTAAGTGCCATTGCCGATAATCGAACGCACAGACACCGGTGTTTCGACCTATGAGGTCTTATCAGTGTACGTGGAGATTCTCGACAATAGCTTCAAGACTTAAATCGCTGCCTATGTCATTTTCGCATGTTAAATGTAGTGAGAGTATCACAGCGACATCTAACACCCAAAAGATGACACGGAAAAAAGCGATGGCTTCTGACAGCATGTTCTGCTATACAGAGGCCTGTATATTAATAGTGTATCTCGTGTAATAGAGCCTTAGGTGGCGTCACTAATCAAAACGAACGAATATATGCATGTGTTTGAGATACACACATACATTAAGTATACGTTTTACGTATAAAGGTATATATGTAAGTCACAGTAATTATTTACTGCTTGATGTTAGTTTCAACATCCATGTGTTCACACTTTTCATTTTCGTTTCCCTTCAAGTACATGTGTCGCTTCAGTAAAACAGTCCAGTCAACGAAAGGTTTCACTTTCCTAAATATCTAACAGTATTGAAATTTCACAGACTTATTTATAGGTGCTGTGATGAATAAACCTAATTAATCAGTGGTGTCAGTTTTGCGTCAGTGATCTAAATATGTCCATTTTTTCGATTTTGTCTTAATATATAAAAAAATTAGGGGTTGAAGTTATAACTATATTAAATACTGATAAAATTTGCTACAAAATTGAATATGTCAGTTTTTTGTATTCCTATTTCTATTAAAAATATGATCTTTGGCCAGTCTATTTTTTTTAAAGGAAGAAATTATTAATTTTTTTATTAATCAGATATATGAAGAACTTGCAGAAGGACTTTCCCAAAGATGCTGCTCTAACTTTCATGGCTTAACAAGCACGTGCTTATTTGTAGCAGCGTTTTTGATAGTCACCTAGGGGATCATATGAGAAGACTAATTTCACGTTTTGCAAAAAAAGGCCTTTTATTTTTTTAAATTCGGTTCTTACTTCGTGTACGTTGTTTTTAAACATACTCATTTTTATACAACACAACTTAATTTCACCCCAAAGTAGTAGCTAGTAGTATTACGCTTTCTATTTCTTGGCAAACATAACAAAAACTGTTCGAATCACTATGTATTTACGATACTTAAATATAATTGGTTTAAAACTAGTAAGCTGTGTGGCTAAAGGATTATGTCTTACGAAACATGCCAAAATTTGTCTTCAGTTTCTTCCTGAGTGTGCCTTAATGCCTTAAATTTGAGAAAATCATGACATTTAACAATAAAATAATTTATTAACTTGTCAAAGTAACACTTTGTGTATTATAGTTTTTGGCAAAGGTTTTGTTGGGTGCTAAGACCAGCGATATAGAACGTATGCCTGGTCAACTGCAGTAAGTTTTAGCAACAAATAAAGAAAGGTTGTATTCAATTTTTTAATACATAAGTTTGAGTATACAGGGTTACCGCTAAGTAAACAAAAAAAAAATATTTCTAACTCATCAAAAATTTCTAAATTTTTAGGGCCAAAATGTAGTTAAACTCGGTCCATAACTTTGTTTTATCCTATACGCATTTACGTAATTCCAGTTCAACGTTCTTCCAAAAAAACGATAAAATGCAAATAGGTACAACCTTTGAGAATGAATGGCAATTGAAAAGATTTTCTATGGCGATAGCACGCCTTTATGTGGAAAAGGTCGACAACCTCGGTGCGTTACCATATTTTTTTCCGTTAAATAGAAGTATATCATTCTGAAACTTAAATTCCTCTATATGATAATTATTATGTTTGTATATTAACTGCGACAGGCTCGGACTCCAGGAAAGAAAAATCAATTTCTTGTCACTCCCTGCACATTTTACCGCGATTTTTTTTTGTACGGGCATTACTCATATTTTTCTTTCACCCCCTGTTTTTAATGACCTTGTTTAAAACTAACCCTGTATATTAAACTGGTTTGTAAAAGAAACTACATGTGACATATAAGGAAATATATTTACGATATCTGTGGGTGTTCATATAGGATTTATTGCGTGATAACATGGATGCGCCTATTTTATTGCTGTTCCTCAATATCATTATTCTTATCAGAACGGCGATAACGTATGTGTTTATTAAGCTTTATTTTCTAATTATTTTAACGATATTTGCGAGAATGAATTATATATTAATCTTTCTTCTGCAATGAAGATAATATTATTGTTATTATAATAATTATTAAATTTTACGACTTGTTATTTATTATTATTTCTCGCAGTGATTTCCATTTGTCTACATGTTGAAGCTTTTTAATAATTTTGAGCAATATTTTATAGAAAATTAATATATGACAAAAACAATTTTGTGTTGTCGAAATAAAAATGACTGTTTTTCTTATAAAATGTAAACATTTTTATATTCTCTCTTAATCCGACATTTTGAATTATATTCTTCACAATTAACACATATATTGTTAAATGGCAAAATTGTATTATAAAAATTTCACCGCGATAAGATTCGAACTTTTGTCTCATCAGAGATTTGCCGGACCCCTCGAAGTAATAGCAGAGACGTAAGTACGGATTATTTTTTAACGTCTTAAATTGTATGCAGGTTGCGTTTTAATATTAGCAAATTCATTGTGGTTCAAATCTAAGATGTTCGTTTTTCAAAGTTCTACAAGGAATAATTGGAGGCCGCTACAATATCAGGCATTTTGAAACTTCGTAAATGTAATTGTTGTGTAGTTATAATGACCATGCTTATCTGGTTTTTACTCTATATCTAAATTTATACATACATTCTAATACAAATTGTCTATACCAATCAATGTTAGGCACTGGTGTTAGACAGAAACGTTTATATTTTTGTTTTATTTATACTTTGTATGTTGACTCCTGGAAAGTTCTTAGAATATTTTTTTTCTTTAAATATAAGTAAATAAAAGAACTTCTGCATTCTATTAATTGAGTTAGCAGACGGTTCTTGGTGGAATATTTTGTTAATAATTATTTTATCGAATATATATGATATACTGTTACGTTATACATTGTCTAAATAAAATACTTGAACACTTTCAACAATTTTTATTAAGTCTGCGATATATATTTCGGTATCACCATTTTGAGCTGAACTAAACGATCAGTTTCTGTGAAGTGTATTATATGCCGTTGTGTTTATTTTATTGCCTTTTCGTACAAAAATATCCATTATAGGTGTGTGTGTATTTGTAAAATCTCTCTCTCTCTCTGTGTGTGTTCGTTACTTTCTCTTTTCTTTGAATTGATTTTTTAATTTCTAATATTTCCAACAAATCTAATTTTGGACATTTGTTCACATTATGTATAAGTTTACAACTATCCATATCGAGAAAATGTAGATTGTCTATACAATGTTCGGCAAAGCCTGTATTTATAATATTATGCAATACTGATCTTTTGTGTTCTTTTAATCTAGTTTCTGCCGCTTTGTCCGATATAGATAGCTTTACACTCTGTGCAACTAATTTGTCGGTAACATACCGCTAAGTGAAAAAGATTTCAACACAGAATTATGATTCTTAGACAATCTCCATTTTCCCGATATAGATAGTTCTGACAAGTAGCATGTGTAATCACAGAGGTTTTGAAACAGCTATATTCATGCGCTTCTTTTTGTGAAGTTGACAGGCGCATATATACTATGCCGAGAGAATTCTAGCTTCTTTTTAAAAGTGAAGCCTCATAAGACTCTAGGGTAAGCTCAATTGTTAATTAAACATTTAATTAAAATCTCAAGTCATCCTGCTTAGTAATGATAATAAGTAATGCACCTTTTGATAATTGTTTCTAAGTTTACAAGGGCTATGTGTAACGCTTGCATGTTTAACCTCAAAAGAAACACATGCTAATTGTTAATTCGACTTTTAGGCTTTTAAGAAAAAAAATCCTTTGAAAGGGAATCCTTTGTTACCATTTAAAGGAGAGGAAATATTGCAAGTAACAACCTAGGCATCCTATGTGTAACCAGCAAATGAACCTCTAAATAAGGAATAAATTAAGAAACGTGTTCTTAAGAACAATGTGGCCAAGCTGTTAGGCAGAGAATGCAGACATTTGGTTTAGTATGAAATAGACGCCAATATGTCGACATGTGCGACAGTATGCAGTATGTACAGGTGTAATATGGCAAGATATCAAACAAGCATCAGGACAACCCTACAATTACATATGTCAGTGAATAAAGAAACAAGACGTAGCTGATAAGTATTGTACCTTATCACTTATATGAAGCCATTATTTACTGGTGCAAGTTCATCGACTTTTCCAGTGTTAGATGCAGATATTATACAGTGTGAAGCAGAATAACAGACTTCAAGCTACATATTTCACTTGTGCAGATTGTATATGATAAGTAATATCTACTGTACTTCATGTATCAAATGCAAAGGCTCAAATGACATATTAAAGTGACATCCTTTGATTGGACCAAAACAACTAGTCAATAATAAGGGTGGTTGCACTATAATAGACACTTTTGTAGGGAAAGGCAATAAACACAACGCATATAATATCCTTCACAGAAACTGACTGTTAGTTCAGCTCGAAAATGGTATGAAGATACCGAAAGGTATGTCCCAAAGACTTAATAAAAATTGTGGAAAGTTTTCAAGTGTTTTGTTTATATAATATATAACGAACTTCTACATATTTTAACGTAAACTTTTGTCATGGGTAATAAGCAAAGGCTATGAACCTGCGAATTATTTGTTGAAGAAATACCAAAAGATGAAAAATGATGGAAAAGGTATATGCTTCTAAAATTAATTTAATTTTATAAAGAACACATATTAAAATAATTAATTATTAGTTGAAACTAGATCATGTATTTTCATATAGTTAATCCTATTGCCAACATCTATTTAAACATCAATATTTCTATATACATTTTTGGTATATTATTATATATGGTACTTTTCTTTCACACAAATAACTTGTCACTGATACATATTCGATATATGGTGACCGTTTTATAGGTGAATTAGTAGTACAAATGCTGTTCTTTAATTACAATTATTTTTATAATATATCTGAATTACATATATGTTAAAGATACGTTTCATAGTTTTATGTTTGTAGATTCAGATGATATTGGTCAATGTATAAATGAGATATTTTTAACATGCTGGTTAGAACTTAATTACTCATATCTAACAGTCGTTTAATTTAACATGGAAGAATATTTCACAACAAGTAAATGTTTCATATTAGAAAAGCTTTGCGTCATAGTGCTACTTGCATGATTTCGTCCTTTTCAAACAAAGCCGAGTCCATTATTCACCAGATACTATTCTATTTGCTAACGACATCGGTAAAAGGTTATATACCGTATGGGGGTTTAGTAACAGCTGCTCTACGGTTTCCTTCTTCTTGTGCATTTATATCTCCACTAATCGAAAGTGTGTAGTTCCCTTGGCGAGATTTCGAAGTATACGAAAGATTCTACGCGGAATTGTATAATTTACAGTGACTCAAAGTTTAAACTATACGTTAAGTAAAATAACGAACACATTAATATATTTTTGTTAAAATGCTACCTATGTACCGGCTGGTGCAATAGTGTGTCGGCGGAGCTTACTATGAAAACTAATAACGCTGCAGCAATGAGACTTTACGTACATATTTAGTATGCGACTATGCATTTTCTAATTTTATTTACAAATATACAGGCTGTTCCAAATGTTCGCAACCACCTTCGACTTTTTTATTTTACGTAATGAGTAATATCCCATTAAAGGGTTATAACTTTGAAAATACTAGAAATAAGTACTATGTTATTGGTACCATTTTAAAGGCAATTTTTACAAGGAATATGCTGACTTATAAAAATATTATAGGTTAGATTTAAAAACGAGAAAATAACTAAACACTAAACTAATAAAGATCGATAACTTAGGCACGACATATTTAACACCCTGTATATTTATTCACTTTGTTCAACCTTAAAACAAATAACGTGTTAGTTCATAAATTAGTAACCCATTTTCAACTACAGCTTAAAATGTTAGATGCTGCAACTGTCAAGATTTTAACAAAATTATCAATAAAATCAAAACTAACAGTCTGAAGTGCACATATCCATATATCATTGCAAAGATAATTTGAATGGCTATCATTATAATATCTAGAGAGTATAGCAATGTATTTAAAATATAAAAGTTGAAGGTGGTTGCGAAAATTTTGAACACCCTGTATATTTGTAAATAAAATTAGAAAATGCACAGTCGCATACTACATACGTACGTAAAGCCTCATGTCTCATAAGAGTAAATGTGTTATTTCCGTTTCAGATTTTGAAATTTCGTTTATTCTAAAATGATTCCAATTCCAGCTCTAAATGTGCTTTTGAGAATCTATATAGAATGCATAATTTACGAAGTATGTGCAAAAAATCGTTATTCGATAAGAGTAAAAGTCTTATTTCGGGCCCGAATTTTGAAATTTTTTTTACTTATAATTACACGAGAGATTTCTTTTTTCCGGAACTATTTTAAGTTTTTAACGAAAATTGTTATTGTTGGGTAACTATACGATACAAATTCCCTCCTGCCGTTTTATCGAGGAAGCATCTCAAGGACGAAACGAAGTAATTTTGTCGGTTGACGACGAGCCCAGCTTGTTATAACCTTCCACACGGTCAGGTTTTCCAGGAAGTTACCATATGAAGTAAGAAGCATAAATTACAGGCATTTCCAGTAATATGTCAGGAAAGTCTTGATGGACAATGCATTTTACTCAACAGAGAAATTTTTAATTTTTAACCACGAAATTTGATGAAACATAAATATTATATAAAGAACAAATTAACAAAACCAGAAATATTCTGGAACTAATTTAGATAAAGAAACACAAAAATGTAGAAAATGACTGAAAAGAAATTCAAAATTTAGCAATAGCTTTTATCACTCAATAATTTGATAAGAAATATTTTGCTAGATTAATTATTTTCTGGGTTTTGAAGGATACGTCAATTTTAATTGTTTGTATATGGTGTAACATTTGCCGCCAAGATATTTGTCGAATATATTTTACATTTTATTAATAGTTTGTTAACATTTTAGTGTCTTAATTTGTTTATTTTTAAATTAATTCATGAAGATAATATCTATATTATAGAAACGTTTAATTTCTTTATTTTTTAAGTTCATTGACAATCGCTAAACCACGAAGTATATATGTATATATTTGATTACGAACCATTATATCTTAGCATTCTTGTATACCTCTATTAAAAGATTACGCTATTGTATTTATACAAAAGGCGACAATTTCCCAAACATTGTCGTTGCATTTTCTTCATAGCGTTGACGAATAACGGAAGTTTTAATTGTGAAACATGCTAATAACCAGATATATCTGTAATGATAAATTACGCACTTTACGTTCCTGCAATGTTTATTTTTCTCAGAAAGGCATCATTGTTTTTTTTTTTTCTGGCCAATCTTTTCTACTTTACGAAATGGAAACAACCGCAAGACAAGAAACAGGTTGATTTATCATGAACGTGAATTACAACTTTCCCTTTCTCGCGTTATAGTGGATGTTGTCTAAAACGAGTTCCATCTAGTCTTTAAGAAGAGATGCAGCGGGATTATTTTTAGATGTAGATAGAGGAACAGTGGCCGTCTTATAGGAGCGCGTGCATGAAATAATTAATTTTGACAAGGGACCGAAATGTGGGGGTGAACGAACATGTTTAGTTAAGAAGGGGGCAAAAAAGGAATGAGACAAAGACGTTAAATGTACGCTAATAATATGTTGTGTCCTGTCTGAACAAGGCGTGATTTATCTAATGGCATTGTGAGAATACTAATTTACTTTTTGATGTTTCGAATTATTGTTAGTTAGTTCTTGATGCGTTTTTGTTGACAGCTGTGAGAGATGCAAGCCAGAAAATCAAGGAAGAAACGGTTATTTAATATCTATTCTTCAAGATGAACGTGGAAGAAAACACATTAAATTTCAGCTATTCATACTGCATTATATACAAAGTGCTCGTGATGATTATCTACGAAGAGAGATAATCAAAATAACCTTGTAAGGTTTCCATGTTTTAACTTACGGAAAACGATTTTGTTTTGAGCAAAGCTATACCACGCGATCATTTAAATTCTAAATTATAGCAGGCGGGATTTTTTTTATTAGGTTGTCCAGAATGTCAATTATTGATTGATTGAAATTTGCGGTTGTTATACTTTGTGACATTTGTGAATCTTATGTGTAATCGATTTAAATTTAATGGAAATGAAAGCATTACAAGATAAATTAGTTTTATTGTGAATTACAAAAGGTGTTCAAAGTGTTCTCCCCCTGTTGCAATGCAACTGTTAACCCTCCGTTTCATATTTTCAAAAGCATTTGCCAACATCTGAACGGTTATAGCGTTACATGCATTAGAAATTGCCTCTTGTAGTTCTTCAAGATTTTGTGGGTTATTTTTGTAAACTGTGTTTTTCAGATACGGATAAATGAAATAATCAAGAATCGTTAAGTCCGGACTGCGAGGCGGAAATTCAATGACTCGATTATCATAAAACTCGCGAATTCGAGCCATACTTTCCCATATTTTGTGAGCTGTTGCATTGTCCTGTTGGAAATACCCATGTAAAAGTTCGTCATCATGAAGATTTTGTAAAAACGGTTCAAGTAAATTATTTCGATATCTCTCAGCATTTATCGTTCCTTCAAAAAACACAGGTCCAAATATACGCCTTTTAGAAACCGCTAGCCAAACACCAATTTTCTGCGGATGGAGAGGCGATTGAATGAACTCATGAGGATTCTCCGAAGACCAAATACGCATATTTTGTTTGTTTATATAGCCGGATAGGTGAAACCATGCTTCGTCAGAAAAAATGTTAAATCCAAAGTGTTGTTGTTATTTAAATTATTCAAAAACCACTGACAGTTTTCTATTCGTACAGGAAAATCTCGAGGGAATAGCTTTTGTACGTTAATCTTATAGGGATAAAGATTTAAATTTTCTTTTAAAAGTTTTGACAAGTTCCATATGAAAGGTTTATTTCTTGGGCTAATCTGCGAAGAGATTTTTTGGGAGACTGTTCCATTCATTTTGCAACATCTGCCACAATCTCAGGAGTCCTTTTTTTGGGCGCGCCACTACCAGCTTTCCTACCTACAGTTCCAACATTACGAAATTTCGCCACACATGTGTAAATTTCTTGGACTAATTTTTGATAATCCGCAGGAAAATTAGGGAAGGCATTTTGAAAATCATTGATGCAGTGCGGTACTGAATATGTCCATTCACCATTCTCTTGTCGTTCGGCGTTTTTAAAATAACTTTCAGTAAGAAAAATCTTATGTTCTAAATCAAACATTTTGAAACGTCACTTTGACAATTCAAATTGTAAATTAATACTTATATACCAACTTAATTTAAATTTCACAAACTGCTCTAATTTAGAATTTAAATGATCGCGCGGTATTTAGATTATGTTAAAAATTGGGAAAAAAAATACATATCTGTATATTTCAATCGATTTGAAGGCTTTTCAATTTTGCCAAATACTTTGTAGTCCTAAATTTCCTGAATGATACAAATGTAAAGCAATCATACAAAACCGTACAGTCTGGCTTTGGTTAAGTCTTAATCATTGATTTATTCTAGATCCAAAAAAAAGCAGTTATTTAGATAACCGGGTAATATAAAGATTTTAAATCAAATATACAGTGTGTAAAGTAATGTGGTTTTCTATAGGGAAAATTATTTTAATATGAGTTTAGGAGAAAAACTTTATAAAAAATTTTGATTGTATCGAAACCCCTTTTGGTAAATAAAAAAAAACACCCAGTAATCATTTAAGATAAGAAACTTGAAATTATGTCGAGTTTGCTGATTTTAAGTTGACCAAGTCCGAATGTTACATCAGTATCGCATTACCCCATGTATTAGTCACTAACAAGCGACATTGCCTGATAGTTCAGCTAACTTTATTAGTAAAAAATGTTGACGTTAAAGCAGCGAATCTACCTGGTGAAATGTTATGGTATAGAAGTCTCGTATAAGTAAGCAATACAGTTATTTAATGAAAAATACCCGATTGTAAGTGTAAGCAGAACAGCATTGAAGAGATTAATTGATAAGTTTAAATCGGGATCCGTTTGGGCAAAAAGAAGCCTCGCAAAGCGTACAATGATGATGATGCTGTGATCATTATCGCTATCGAATTAGTTGTGGAACATCCCAAGAGTTCTTTACACCAGCGAGCAAGTGTTCTCAATGTTAGTAATACATTATTGCAAACAATTTATAAAGCGAAAAAAATTATCCATATAAATCTAGACCTAGGTGTGCTAGCCTTGGAAAATGCAGATCACGCTTTTTCGTTTCATGGGTTAGTGAGAACACCATAGGGAACATCGCCTTTTTTTATCAGAATTTAATGTCTAGTGATGAAGCAACGTTTTCGACAAATGGTACTGCTTCCTCACAAAATTGTAGATATTGGGCAAAGGATAATCCAAATTTTAGAATTAATGTCCGAAATCAGCTATATCAAAAAGTCAGTATTTGGTGCGGAATGTTACTAAACAGAATCCAATATTTGACCCTATTTCTTTAATGGAAATTTAAATCAACACAATTACTTGGAAATGCTTCAGAATTTTTATTGCCATCACTTAAGCAAAAGGAATTCCGACGCATCTACTTGCAACATGATGGGTGTTCAGCTCATATGGTACCTTGGTGGTAAGAGAATGGACCAATGCATTGGCCAGCTCGGTCACCGGACTTAACTCTCATCGATTTTTTTCTTTGGGATTACCTAAAGCAAAAAGTGTATAGAGAAACAACGGGAAATTATTTAAATTATGTAAAAAGACAGATTGCGGAGGCTGTTCGAGAAATTAATGTTGAAATGTTGAACAAAGTTTACAAACAATTTAGAAAAAGAGTTAAATATTGCGCTGGAAATTATGTGGAATATTGCTAGAGTTTAGTGGTCATCCTTTTTTACAAACAAGAACAATAAAAGTTTTATTAAATAATATTTGACATCTGTCTAATATTAATAATGTAATATAACAGTCGGACTTAGTCATACTTAAAATTAACAACTCAACATAATTTCTTAATTTAAAAGTATTTTATCTTATCTTAAATGACTACTGGTTTTTTTATTTACCAAAAGACGTTCCGATATAATCAATTTTTTTTATAAAGAATGTTTTTCTCCTAAAAGTCATATTAAAATATTGTTATCTGTAGGAAACCACATCATACTTTACACATTATATATGTATATGGGGAGAAATTTAAGCTTAGAATGTAGTCCTTCCATCGACATTTTTGTCTTGGTGCCGAAAAAGTAAGAACAGATTTATGGTATTTTTGATGTACTAATTATAAAAATACTTGTTTTTTTTTCAGCGGCGGCAGTGTTACATGCAAAACTGTTATTCCTCTTATACAGAATGATTTATTAAAAACTGATGACGAGAACAAGCTGACATTCCAATTTGTTGACGAAGAGTTTGTATTGAAGTTTATGGGGAATCAGTCATTATTTGTCTAACATTATTAATTTCTTCTTCTGTCCAGACTTTTGGTCGTCCACTATTCTGTTGTCGTCCCACACTACCATCATCATCAAAAACTGCAGCAATTGATTTGAATGTATTCTAAATAAATATTATAATCAAAAATAATGGAAGGAAAGTCAAATCAAAATTTTTTTAAACAGTATTAAATGGAGTATTTGCACTGTCTGTGGATATATTGACCATTTCGAAAATCCGAATCAACCATGAATGCTTTCTGTACGTTATTAAATACAATTCTAAAAATACCTTTTTTGATACTATTCTAGATTCTGACAATTAAAATTTTCAGAGTCTTAAGCTAGGGCAAAGGATTCTTTACCGATAACATATATGGCTCAGATTTTTATGAACACCTGTGAGAAAATATTCTTTTTCTATGTTTTTGGAACAGCAAAGGTAAGGATCAATATTGGGCTAACAGAAATATTATGATTCAAAGTAAACAAAGCATAACCAACGAGCTTTTGGTTGTGAGAGAAAAAATCTTATTTCCTCCATGGTAAGCTTCTGAAACAATTTATCAAGGCATTAAACATAGATGGAAGGTGAAAGACGAAAGCATTTCGGTTTTTTTTTGCTACTTGACACGTAAATTAACACAGAAAACCTGAAGCCGGTGTATTTGTTAGTTCTCAGTTGGTCATATATAGCGAAATCAGATTTAATACCCATATCTCAAAATGCGTTTGCTCTGTTGAAACAAAGGGATTGCTATGTGATTCATCATCACTGTCATAATTTTCATACCGCTGGGAAGTGTATCCTCCATGGTTACACAGTGCGTACTTCTGGGCGATGAAAAGTGTTCAGAAATCATGTATGTCACTAATTTATGGTATAAGGAAGCGAGTAAACAGATCACACAAACTTTGATTGCTTGACTGGTTAAATATGCGGCTCGTAATGGCTGCCATACACGTTACGGTCCACCGGAGAGGTCTACCTGTGCAGGTACGCCCGCGCAGGTAGACCTGAGATGAACCTGAGCGTGTGTGGGACATTTTTTGAACCTGCGCAGGCGACCTGTGAAAGAATCGAAAATCAATTCTTTCACCGGTCGCCTGTGCAGGTTCAAAAAATGTCCCACACACGCTCAAGGCTGCCATACACGTTACGGTCCACCGGAGAGGTTACCTGTGCAGGTATACCTGCGCAGGTAACCTCCATGTACGGTCTACCGGAGAGGTTACCTGTGCAGGTTTGCCTATGTGCAAGTCAACCGCACGTCGGTAGCGTGTCAGTCAGTCAATATAGTGGAGGCAATCCTTAAACCGTTGCACGTCATTCATTTTTTAAAAACCGTACCACCCAAAAAATTATAAAATTTACAATACACAATTATATTTTTCAGATATTTATATGTCAAATTTGTTTACATTAAAATGGCGTGCAAATCATATGATTTTTCAAACAGACTTGACTACGCTGCAGTATATGACGTCATTAACGAGTAATGACGTGCAACGGTTTAAGGATTGCCTCCACTATATGCAGTCAGTGATGCGATGGCATCGATTGAGGACGTTGACGCACTGGCATTGTTAGGCCTTGCGTTAATTTTGAATAAAAGAGATACAAGAGCAGTGAAAAGAAAGCGAAAAAAGTGGTCTAAAGATTGGTTATTGAAAAGGAAAAGTTATAGTCATGTCAACTTATTGAACGAATTAAAATTTGAACCTGAAGATTTTAAAAACTATCTCAGAATGGACGAGAAAACATACCTAAAATTACTTGCAATGGTTACTCCTATGATAAAAAAAAATGATACACTTATGAGAAATAGTATTTCTGCACACGAAAGATTATCAGTTACTTTGAGATTTCTCGCAACCGGCAGAAGTTATGAGGACCTAAAATTTTCATCAATTATTTCACCTCAAGCGCTTGGAAAAATAATTCCTGAAACATGTGAGGCCTTGTATACAGTTCTGACGCCACCTGCGCAGGCGACGAGGCAGCCACACACGTTACGGTCTATCGGAGAGGTCTACCTGTGCAGGTACGCCCGCGCAGGTAGACCTGAGCGTGTGTGGGGCATTTTTTGAACCTGCACAGGCGACCGGTGAAAGAATTGATTTTCGATTCTTTCACCGGTCGCCTGCGCAGGTTCAAAAAATGTCCCACACACGCTCAGGTCTACCTGCGCGGGCGTACCTGCACAGGTAGACCTCACCGGTAGACCGTAACGTGTGTGGCTGGCATCATTTTCGACCTTGCAGAGGTCGCCTGCACAGGTTCAAGAAACTGCACAGGTCTATTCCCACACACGCTCAGGTCTACCTGCGCAGGCGTACCTGCACAGGTAACCTCTCCGGTGGACCGTAACGTGTATGGCAGCCATCAGGTTCATCTCAGGTCTACCTGCGCAGGCGTACCTGCACAGGTAGACCTCTCCGGTGGACCGTAACGTGTATGGCAGCCATAAAAGGAACCAACGTTAACTCATGATGTTATTCTGTTGCTTGTGTGGCAGTATAAAGATATATTGCATTAGATTATTTTATCAGTATTTAAATGTGATTATGATGATGTATGTACGGACCAAAATAAATAAATAAACACGACTCACCATGTGAAAATTATAAATCAGTTCATTCACAAACCAGCTAATGAATGGGTACTACTGTAAATAGTAAATACCATCGAATGAACAGATTTTTACCTTTTTTCAGCACGAGTGTTTTTTAGCACATTACGTATCTGTTTTTCTTGAATAATGAATTGAATAAATGATCTTAAAAGTAAAATATATATAGCTCTAAGAATTAACCCTAAATGACATGTTAGAATACATCAACAAAAGAAATACTTTTAGCTGTGATATTAAACCAACTACATAGAAATAAGTCCATCACATTCCTTTAAGAACAACTTAGCAAATCAAACACAAATTCAGGCGAAAATTAACAAAATGTAATAATATAGAGTCTGCAAACTATGTTGATTATACTATGGCTAATAGTTAGTCCTGTAACGTTCACATTTATATATCTATTTTTTATGACTACATCGCACGACGTAAAGTACAGTTACAAATTTTGCACTTTATATGCTGCTACTATCGGGTCGTTGACATTGCGAATGCTGGTTTATTTTTTTAGTGATGTATAATAATAATTGCCTATTAAAACACCATAATAAGTTATGTATATATATATATATATATGTAGAATATTCATATACAATATGTACAGTCACTTTCTTTCAGAATGATCGGCAAGTACCATCACATATTCAGTATTAGCACAGTCTAAAGTCGCTATTACGTGCATGTATACCTCATATATGAGGATGATTTAAAGCGCAGCAAAATTCGAAATTAACGTTTTTTCTCTTTTATATCACAATTCAACGACGCTGAATTCTTTTAATCGTTTTTCTGAAGATCCTAACAATACTGCACCGTTGCAGCAATATGTTTTTTAGCTATTCTAAATTTCTTCTCGAGGAAATCAAATTTTAATTGATCAAGCTTTTCGCAAATGACCTAGTCATGAAAGAGACTTTTTATGGCCCATTCCAGATTGTTTTTTTTAGAACTGACTTTAATTTGCCTGGAAGAGCAGCATAATTAGGTTAACAATTTGTCCTTGGACGCCATCATGGACCCTAATGGTGTGGCCAGATGTGTTCAACCGTAACAGATTTAAATTATCCTTTAATGTTAGCATCCATTCCTGTTTTTTTGTCACAGTTCGAGATATAGGTCGCCTACATTGCTGACTGCTTGGGATGGCTCAATGATAACTAAAGTTATAACTAAGTGTCGACTAAAGTTTGTTGCAAAAAATAAATCTTGAATTGCATCACAAATTGCGAGTTTGTGCACTTTAGGATTTTCCATTGAGAAATAAGACTTCTATAACTTTCAAATTACGTGCCAAATTTAACCAGTCACCATCAAAAAATTAAATATTGAGCTGAGTTTTTCCAAAAGATGGTGTTAGTGTCCATTTTCACCGAAGCCAACTGGGTCTCGCTATCGTTGCGCGATATAAAGCCGTCACATAACATCGATTTACATGGATGAATTTGATTCTGGTAACCTCAAAATATTGATCTTTACGTAGCGCCATCTAGTAATAGAGTAAGTAACCGAAACAGAATGTTTTCTCAATTTTTATTAAAATGAACATTAAAATAACACTTTAAACATTAAGTTTATAATAATTAATGTTAATAATTTTAAAATAATGAAAAAGGACGAAATAAAACTAACAAAGTGTTGTTGAAAATTAAGTTGTTTGGTAGTTCAAGAATAACAATGTTACTTACATTACTAATTTTTCTAACAATTCAGAAGGTTAAATTAAATTGTGGTTCCATTATGTCGTAAAGTGTTTGTTTAAAATTGAAGATGGTAAAATATTCAACCACTCTGGCATCGGTAGCATCATTTGCACCTCCTTTAAGCCTAAACATATGGAAACGTTTCTCCTACAGCATCGAATCTAAATAATTTTGTTAAGACATAATAAAACCATAACTTTGTTTTACAGTATACTCAAATATTACAATAAACTGATATACATGCATACACACTTATTAAAAGAAATATAGAATATTTCCAAATAATACTGGTTAAAAAGTAATATTCTCTACTTATTTTCTCTTTGTATTTCGGTACATATTTCATGTACTTTTTTCCACTTTGGCACTATTACAGTTTGCTAATTTAGTTAGTTACGGTTACACACTTTATGGTGCTGCTTGTACCAAATCCATTGTATTTCTTTGCACACATTTCAAAACAGAGCAAGATTTGTTTCAACACTAATCACTTTCTTTTTGACATTTTTCAATTTTACGATGATAACAAGGTGCATTATTGGTAATAATTATAGAATTTTAATAATTACAGTAGCATCTTTATGTATCCAACATATACAAGTTTAATTACACAAGAAAAAATAGCAATGTTAAAATATTCATAATAAACCCACTTGTATCCTTTTTAAAATTGCACTAAATCAGACCTCAAATACCTTACAGTTCATACATTCAGACTTATTGTTAAATACTAGTGACCAAATTGCGTCTACCAAAGCTGCTTCACTTCAGCCCTGTAATTATTAAAATTCTGTAATTATTACCAATAAGGTATCTTCTTATCATCGTAAAGTTGAGAAGTGCCAAGAAAAAAGGGATTAGTGTTAAACTAAATTTTGGTCTGTCTTGTAATTTGTTCATTGAAATACAATAGATTTGGTATAGGCAGCACCAAAGAATGCGTCATTGTAACTAACTAAATTACCAAATTGTAATAGTGCCAACGTGAAAAAAAAGTACATTAAATATGTACCAAAATACACAGAAAAATAAGTTTAGAGAATATAACAGTTTTGGCTAATGTCATTTGAAAATATTCTATATTTCTTTTAACAAATGTATAAATATGTACCTACATCAGTTTATTGGAATATTTGAGTATACTGTACAACAAATTTAGGGTTTCCAGATGTGAACAGGATATTTTCACAAGTTAAGCTTAAAAGAGGTGCAAATAATGCTACCGATGCCAGAGTAACTTTAGTCTAAAAGTGATTTTTTTCAAATGGAACAATCTCTATATCGGTCTATTTTTGAAATGAGCGATTGTCATTTTTTTATTTAATTTTTTTAATTTTAATTTAATTTTATGTTTTTCATTTGAATACCGTATTTTTGTACTGGAGGAATGTCAAAGAAATTATGTATTAGCTCAGAGAGTTTACCAGCAGCGTTGCCCTGGCAGAAGAGTCCCAGAAAAGATGCCTTTAGAAGAGTAATGGATCCTTTCATTACTACTGGCAGTACTGCCTATTTAAAACCAAATCTTGATATATAAATAAAAATTCACAAAATTACTTTTTGGCATGTACACCTTGATAATAGATGAGACACCAGAGAGTATTAATTTTGAATATTGGAAGACGTTGGCCCATTATTTTGAAAGGCGATGACTGATGGCATACATTGGAATATGAAATAAATTGCTCTAGACGTTACACAATTTTCTTATACATGTGTGCGGTCCGAATTTAGGAGAATTTTTCATAGATAATTCGAATTTAACCTTATAATATTCCTGGTCTTTATAAGTTTACTAAGACTACATAATTTGAAATATATTTGCAAGAAAAAACTATATATACATATTTGGTTAACGATAATTCTAATAATTTTCCTGTTTCCTGAAACACCCATTTTCTTCTGCAATCGTTATCAGACCGCAATCGTCAGTGTTCTTTTTCGTATACTGTGCGTCAACTTTCCATTAAAAATACAAATACAATCTACAATTGTCTATACAAAGTACAAGAATTTATGACAGTAGATTTGTAGAAATCATCGCCTAAATTAGTCAGTGGTACGTGAAAAATTACTAAATTGGTTTTAATGCTTCCTCTTAGGAAGCTTTTAAAATCTGCAAGAATTAAAAGACGTCAGAAAGTCCCCCATGAATTTTCTGAAATAACCATTCATTGAACAATAGCAGTACGGATATTTTACGACTTTATACGTCCACTGATGATTTCGCCAATTGAATTTCAATTGTGAATCCTTCAAGATTTGTAATATGTGTAATAAACCATTTCCGGCGATTTTGTTCACGTTTTCTAGAATATTAATATGCTGCGCCTGTCTCCATGATGTTTTTTTAAAAAGTCTAGCGTGTTTGCTTCTGCTTGCTCTCGCTCAATTTCATTTTCTATGTTTATTGTTTACCTGTACCTCCTGAGGGACTATAGAAAATGACAACTATTTTGAATGGTAGCTATGGATAAACTTTATTACTATGAAACATGACGGTTATAGCCGATCGTAAAAACAAAGATCGAAAAATTAGTGTGGGCACCACACGTCTCTTTTGTTATACAAAAGTTGTTCTAAATTAAGTTTTTAATACTTTTTTCTGTTGGACATACTTTAAGTCATCTTTTTAATATTTAAATCCTAGACTAAGAAATGAGGTGTGTTCACCACACGACTTTCTTATACGTATGAGCGTTTCAAATTATACAAAATTGTTCTTAATTGTTTTAAATAGTTTTATCTTCTTAAAAAAAAAATGAGGTGTGGCCACCACACGACTTTCTTATACGTATGAGCGTTTCAAATAATAGAATTTTAAGAATTTTTTTATACAAAAATTATTCAAAATCCTATTCTAAGTACTTCTATTCTCTTAATAAATCTCTATAGAATGCATACTTTGCAAGATATTATCAAAAAAGTGCTACTCGCTAAGAGTAAAAGTGCTACTTCCGGTCCGAATTTTGAAATTTCATATATACAAAAAATATTGAAATTCAGTTCTAAATACTTTTGTACTCTTGATAAATATATATAGAATGCATAAGTTACGACATATTTGCAAAAAATCGTTATCCGATAAGAGTAAAAGTGGTACTTCCGGTCTGAATTTTGAAATTTATTTTATACAAAAGATATTGAAAATTATGTTTTAAATACTTTTATACCCGTAACGTACTTGTCTAAAAAGCATGACTTGCGAAATATTCGCAAAAAACTGATTTTCGATAAGAGTAAAAGACCTACTTCCGGTAGGAGTTTCGAAAAACTTTTTAAATAAAATTATTTTCAATTTCAATTTTAAGTATATATGAATTCTTTATAAATTTGTTTAAACTTAATAGTTGACGAAATATTGTCAAAATTCGATTTTTTCGCTGAAGTAAACTGCTACTTCCGGTCTACCGATTTTACTGAAAAACTAATCAGATCTCAAGAGGGAGATTATACACGTAAATACAAAATTTGGAATTGATATCTACAGCGGTTTGACCGCTATCGTGGTCACACACACACACACAGACACACACACACACACACACACACACACAGACACACAGACATTTTTCAAAAACCACTTTTTTGGTATCAGGGGACTTCAAAACGTGGACATCTGCAAAAATCTCGAGGTCGAAAATTTTCATCATCACAATACTTCCTTATACTACGTATAAGAAAGTAATAAGCCAAATTTTAAGAATATTTTTATATAAAAATTATTCAAAATTTTGTTATAAGTACTTCGATTCTCTTAATACATTTCTATAGAATGCATACTTTGCGAGATATTCGAAAAAAAGTGCTACTTGCTAAGAGTAAAAGTGTTACTTCCGGTCCGAATTTTTAAATTTCATTTAAACAAAAAATATTGCAAATCCAGCTCTATATACTTTTGTACTCTTGATAAATATATATAGAATGCATAATTTACAACATATTTGCAAAAAAAAATCGCTATTCGATAAGGGTAAAAGTGTTACTTCCTGTCCGAATTTTGAATTTTTTTTTATGTAAAATGTATTGAAAATTAAGTTCTAAATACTTTTATAAACGTAACGTACCTGTCCAAAAAGCTTGACTTGCGATATATTCGCAAAAAACTGATTTTCAATAAGAGTAAAACATCTACTTTCGGTAGGAATTTCGAAAAACTTTGATAATAAAGTTCTTCTGAAATTTAATTTTGAGTACATATGAATTTTTTACAAATTTGTTCAGCTTGGTAGTTGACGAAATATTGGCAAAATTCGATTTTTTTGCTGAAGTAAACTACTACTTCCGGTCTGCCGATTTTACTGAAAATCTAATCAGATCTCAAGAGGGAGATTATACTCGTAAATACAAAATTTAGAACAGATTTGTGCAGATGTGCCCGCTATAAAATTTCTTGATACCAAAAAAGTAGTTTTTCCAAACATTTCATCGACTACTGGGTTTAAACAAATGTATAAAGAATACAAATTTACTCAAAAGTAAATTTGAGAAAAAAATTATAAACAAAGTGTTTTAAAATTTCTACCAGACTAGGATTTCTACTCTTGTATAAAAGGAATTTCAAAATTTGTAGTGGTTATTTAATAGAATTTTTCAAATTACGCATTTTATTTACATTTCTCGAGTACAAAAGTAATTAGAAAATCCGGAAGTTTAATTTATTAAGAAGGTAAAAGTATTTAAAAATATAATTTGGAACAAGTTTTTTTGTTACACATGAATTTTTGCGTTTAAATCGTCATAATTGTTTTTAGACTGAATGTGAACCACGATTAATTTAAGAGAAATATTAATTACGTAAGCTCTAAAAGATAATTTTCTGTAAAAGTATTAATAAAAAAGGTTGTTTTTAAACCAAATTAAACAAAAAATATGTAAGGAAGAGCAATAATAAATTAAGCAGCTAAATTTCATATTAGGGCTTTAGAATTTAACGATATAAAGTATTTGTAAAATGTATGGACCGATACGATTTATACTTAATGTGTGTGAATCTCGATAAATTTACGTGTATCGACGGACACTGATATTGAGTACTAGGGGACACTAGATGAAGAATATCATGCAGAGAATCAGCTAACTCCTAGGTTAGTAAGATGGTAGTGAGCTCTGAGGAATGAGATAGTAGTGAGAGTAGTAAGGGTGTCCATATAGAAGCCTTTCAGTTTTATTAAAATTTAAGAGACGAGAGGGCACACGATTAACGTCTTGACCAATAGGAGAAAAGAGCGGTAAAATTAATAGAAATAATAAACACTTAAGAATGTAAATATAATGTCTAATAACTACATAAATATGTGAAGCGTTTGTTAGTATATAGCATTATACAACAAGGTCTTAGGTTTACTACATTATAGTCCTTAACAAAAGAAAGGAATTTCTCATTGAGAAGTTTCCTTACAAAAGACAAAGTTTGTCTTACGCATAATAGAAAATATTTTTAATTTTTAAAAACGCGTATTGCAAATTGTAATACCGAATGATTTCACTACCTCATTGTTAACACGGCATAGTTTAGGATTATTTAGTGGTTTTTGTTTGTTTAAGAACTTGCATATTATTGTTCCATAAGAAAAATATTAGTAAACATTTTGAACATTACGTACTTCTTTTAAATCTAGATGGGTTTTTGTGATGTAAAATAATTGATGTCGTATATGAAAAACATGATTGACATTGACTGTAGCAGTAGTCATTACCTTAAATTGCAAAATATACTGGCCATTGCGATTTTGCAGAATTAAGAATTTGCTGATAACACAATCAAACGCAGACGTATATACAAATATTGACAGCGACATCAAACAATTGTAATGATAAATATTTAACATATTTAATTACATATTGACATGCGATATTGTATCATTAGTAATCATTTTGAAATGTCAACATACTATCCGTCCATCGGATCTTTTGAGTCACGTGATTAATTTTGATCCGTATGAATTAAATCAACACTTCTGGCTCAAATTCATTACTTACAAAATAGAATTAAACATTTAAAAATAAAGAACTTATGATGCTTATATCTAATATTTTTTATATTTTATACCATGTTTTATTCATTGCTTAAAATTAGCTATATCTATCATAATGAAATTTTATAAAACAATAATAAAATTTGGTTATGGTTATCAACAAAATTTATCGGTCTGTCATTCATTCACCTTGCAACAAATTGGTTATGTACAATTCCTTAGTATGTATTTATTAAAAAAAAACACAATAGTGGAATAATATCTCAAAATATTTAACAACAAATCATGTCAGTCTGAATATAGAACACATAAAATGTTTAAATGCACCTCTACCTATTTTCTAGTGACAATTTTTTAATGGAATTATTTTGTGGAAAATCAGTTCAGTTCAAAATAATTTTTGTTTTATGGTTATTTTTACAATTTGTGAGTAATTATCATTGGAAAACCAGATAATAATTTAGCTCAGCAGTAGTACTGTTCTATTTATAAGCACGATAGAAATTTTAATAGCAATAACTCCTCAGTGAAGTACATATATGTTACATTAGTGAAGCTCGGAGTGACATACATCTCAAAAATGAATGGAAGAAGTAATTTTTGGAACAATCTTAACCCAGGATATGTTGTTCTAGGAGAAAGAGCATTTTTAATAAAGGAAGCACTCGGAATTCTGCAAGTGAATTTTAGTTATTCTAAAAGAAGACCTCGTTAGCACCTTAAAATATCTCATTTCTTAAAAAAGTGTAAGAATATGCAAAAATTAAACAGTGTAGATTTAATTGTGATTGTATTTAATGTATGTAAGTTGTAAATAATTTTGTATTTATAATTATTTATGGCACTGTACAATATTAATTTATTCCTGCACAACGTGGGCATTATTTTAGAATTTAAATAGGCATTTCATTACAGACAAAACACAAAAATTTAATAATAAGTTAGGTAAATTTATTTATTAATATATTTGAAATCTATTTACATTTTTTTTACTGTTATTTATTGTATGCTAAATATCTATAATAAACTTTTATAATCTCACACATAATATTTCTATATGATTAAACTTATTTTCTTATTGCTATTTATTAACTATTGCTTTTATTATAATTAAGTGAAACTATTTTAATAAATAAATCTTATTAAACAATCCTCTGATTATTTTGTTAGGTACTGTAAATTTAAATAAGTAATCCTTAATCAGTGCATGAGTGGCTTTCTAAATAACAAATACCTAATAACATACTCTCTTTATACATGTTATAAATAGTGTTTCGTACTTCCATCTTTGTAGATTCTCGCAAATCTTCTGTTTTGGCTTTGACACGAGGTCTTTTCTTACCGGGTGAAGAAAGCACTGTGTTTTGTCCTTTACGTTGTTTTATATTTCTGATAGTTTGTGTGGAGATTTTAAGAACAGCGGTTGCTCTCTGCAATATTCAAACCTTTATTGTCATTTCAAAAAATATATCTAAGTATATGATTCTTACTTCAATTAGGTACATTTATATTTATGAGAGGTGCACGACTTTGTTTTTCTCTTTCAAAAAAGTCCAGGACATTTAATACAAGTTGTTGAGATTGTGAATTCAGAATTCAGACGTTTCCCAGACATGTTTCTGTAATAAATGTAAATTCTTAACCTCTATGTAACCAATAAATTTAGTGATTAGAATACTTACAGAAAATGTATTAAATTCAGTTTTTTTTTGTTCTGAATAGAACAATTATTGGCAAGATAGAACAAAAACGAATTACAAAAGCAATATAACAAAAATAAACCAAAACGCAGAGAATAATGTTATATGTCAAACTTTAATAAGTTGACTAACGTAGTAACATGTCATGGCGGTATATTTTCTCTGTCTGTCTTATTACTCTTATGGAGAAGACAACCCCACCTTAAAGTTTAAAATTTCTATCCTTATCTAGTCATTGAGATTGGAAAGAAATGAGTATATATACATTCTAGGTGCGGATGTCGTTGATAAAGCACGCAATTAATCATGTGACTCAAAAGATCCGATGGACGGATAGTATGTATATTTATTCAGATCTTTCATTTATAGTGTGACTGAAGCTTGTCATCTGGTCTAGCAACAATGTATGATATAATAAAATAAAAACAATATATCCTCTTAGATCCTTATGTGAATTTTTATTATTTATTCTAGAACATGTTTGGCCTTATTAAGGCATCCTCAGCTAGAATAGTCAATATCTACAAAATTTTCTTTTTTCACATTTATTGTTCATCAGTATTTGGTGACTTAATTATGTCTAATTAAAAATTTAAAATAGGTGTACAAATAAAAACTTATGAACGAATATTGATTTAAAAAATATGCTTGTCGGAAGGGATTGTGAAACAAAGGGGTATATGGATGGTTAAACTGGGATTCTATGTTAATATTCAAAAAAAAAGGAAGAAAATGGAGCGCATTGGTGGAAAATGATTTTTCCACCAATGTAATACGTATTACCGTTTTTAAAACTCCCTTGCTCCATTTTCTTCCTTTTTTGAATTTTAACATAGAATCCCAGTTTAACCATCCATATACCCGTTTGTTTCACAATCCCTTCCGACAAATATATTTTTTAAATCAATATTCGTTCATAAGTTTTTATTTATACACCTATTTTAAATTTTTAATTAGACATAATTAAGTCACCAAATACTGATGAACAATAAATGTGAAAAAAGAAAATTTTGTAGATATTGACTATTCTAGATGAGGATCCCTTAATAAGGCGAAACATGTTCTAGAGTAAATAATAAAAATTCACATAAGGATCTATAAGAGGATATATTGTTTTTATTTTATTATATTATTTTCCTTATACAATGGATTTTCTTCAATGTATGATATTGCTTGGAGTACCGCAGGCTTTTAATTTTGGCTTTTTATCTTTTTAGCATATAGTGTATATATTGAGCAAAATACGTGGATTTTTTTTGTGATTAACAGTTGCATTTATTAACATTATAAAATAAAAATATTAGTATAGCATATATTGAAATTGTTAAAAGTTATTTTTCTTTCAATATTGATTAGACAGGCTGGTTTTGAGAGGATAGTTAGGTATAAATTAAAGTGATAGTTCGTAGGTTCGCTACTTCCTTCAGAATTTGATCAAAATTTTTTCTCTACCAACGGCATCGAGTAAAGGAATAAGGCAATGGAACACATTACACATACAATAATTACTTTAGATGGTTCTATACCTTGTCTCAGAATAAGAAGGAGTGATTCAAATATCGCGCCAAAATGGCGTATATTTTTAAGGTATTTCATTGGTTCTTGCGTAGGCAAGTTTAACATGGGAAAATAAGTTTGACAAAACGGCATTTTATGTTTATAGTCAAGCCATAACCTAGTCTCTTACATTTTTACTTCGGTTTATTATAGTTTATTGTGTTATTAAATAAAATCCGTACTTTTATGTACAACACGAGCATGAGTTGATCAGACGGCTTAGGACCTAAGGAACAAGTGATCAGGCATTTCAAACTTTGAATTTGATGAATCTGTCAAAAATACTGTACGACAGTGCAAAAATCAAACGTCCAACAATTAATATCATTGCAAAAATTACTATAGATGAGTTCATACCATAAATGAACTGAACAACTCACATATATTCTAGAATTGATGCATTAATTTCAAGTAAGTGTTAATTAAATACTAATTATATTACCACATGTTCATATACATGTTATATTTCAGATATGTCAAACGTAAAGAAACTTGTACTAATAGAAAAAGGTGAAAATATCTGGTGGAGAATATTTGGGAAAAAGTTTGGATGGCCACAAGTATAATGAGTGCACGACTAGCTTTGTTGAAAACCTGTAGGATTAAAAAGCCATACCGATAAAGATGGACAATTAAGAATACTTCATATACATTCTGAATTGATACATAAGGTGAAGTTACTTCAAAAAAATCCCCTTTCAGAATATCAGTTATTCGAGAACTTTTGACAGAAGCAATTACAAATGTTACAATAAGTATTTGGAAAAATTGTGCCGACCATGTAAATTTTTAATCTTGTGAACACTAAATTATTGTTAATTTCCAATATATAATAGAAATAAAAATGTGTTATACTTTATATATTTTCAAAATACATCAATTTTAATAGAGAAGAATAATTAGTAATGTGTAGGTGTATGTAATTATCTTTGCAGGCCCGTGTAAAAAACTTCAGCCGATGTAAATTTTTCAATTTATTACTGTTCTATGTAAGCTTCACATTTCCAAGAGTAGTTGCTTGAATTTACCTCCTCAAGGTTTGTAGCAGTAATACAAATGATTTATCTGTACAAGTTCTTTATTGATATTTACAATAGAAACTAATAAGCATAAACTTTTTCTGCAAGTCTATTCTTTTCATTTGTAAATTGGGCCTATATCTTTATCCATAGATTCTTCTAATGATTTTTTTTGAAAAACTAGAATGAACAGATTTGAATGTTAAGAGATTTATATTCATCAAATTATAGATGTATGCACCTACTTGTGTTTATAGCTTTCCAATTGCCGTGCACTCGTATTGCTGCTTTGACTGGTAGAATGAAAAGCGGCACATCCATCTATTTTAATGACAGTAGTAAATGAAACACAAAACAGCTAAATCCTTAGTTAGTATTAATACAGTTCATCTAACCTCAATTGTCATGATGTCATATCAAATTGTCTACTAAATTTTAAGCTATGTGTTCCATGTTTTGGCGGGATATTTGAATCACTCCTTCTTATTCTGAGACAAGGTATAGTAGTCTTCATCAGTATACTTAACCTAAAGATTTGTGAATGGGGCACAGCAGAAAAAAATTGTGGTCACTTTATGACTTGAAAAAAGAATTGTCGATAGATTACGTTAAATTACATTTGCACTATACGTAAATTTACTGAAATTTCAGATATACTTGTAAAAATATTTTCCTATTTCTTTGTCCATGGGTTATTTATTAAATGATTTTTCAACACTTTCTTTTGAAGCAAAAATTAATAAATTAATTGAAAGTAAGCAATAACAATAAAGGCCATGAAATGTTTATCTTACGTGATGTTTTTAATGGATATTATTTTGATATCTCAATTTTTGAACAACCAATTTTATTTAAAATTGTTACTATTGTTAGAGTTGCTTTTCTTATGATAAATTTAAATAATAATGAAATATGTGTTCAATAATATATCAAAATGAGCCTTTTTTTTTAATTTTACTACACACCTTAAATAAAATTATGAATAATTGTTTGTTGTATTTACTACAAAATTGTATTCTTGATTGGAAAGGAAATAATTCTGCAAGTAACATAATAATTTCAATGTTAAATTTACTTATATAATTTATTTGTTTATTGTAGTTGATCCAAGTATATACAGATCATGCTAGGAACATCTGTACTGTATGTTCCTATTACATTATATCAATAGAATTGTAAAATCATAACAATAAATGTAAAATTAATAAAATCACAGATATAATGAAAACCATCGTTACTTCTTGATAAGTGAAAGTTGTAAAAAAAAACCCAGTCTGAAATTAATTTACTACCAAACAATATTTTTCCTAATATTATTTGATTAATTCAGTATCGCGTAAAGATTCCTTTTTTGCTTACAAAAAGTTTGGTGAAGATAATTTTAAAATTTTATAAATTGACACTTACATTTTTGGATCGTAATATATACACTTCATTGTTTTTAATGTTTTTTATATTTTTTATACCAAATTTTTTTAATGTTAAATCAACAAGAAAATAATTTGACTAATTTATTATTAATGTGCTTTTTGCAGTAGTATTTTATCATATTATCTAATTGTAACAAAAATAACTTTATTACAGATTTTATTATATATCTGAAGAAGACCAAAACAGTTTGTGTCGAAACGTTAAATAAACAGACATTTTCATTCTACAAGAATAGTTTTAATTTATAACCCGAAAATACCCAAAATAACCCATAATAATCTTCACGGCACAGAAAATATAAAGATGCTTTTTACGATTGAAGTGTACAAATAAACAACAATAAAATTGTTTTGCGTTTGGGAGATAAACAACACCCGAATTACAAGTGTGATTTTCTAGTTACTTTTCATTCAAGGAACAATTCAGCTCAATTTATCGAGTATCATGCACCAACAACACGAGTGCTTATTTACATCTCGAGGTCGTTGCAATTGTTTGCATATATATGAATTTTATGTTGCGGATAAATGATGAGACATCTTGTATTTGTAGTACTATAATTAGAAAATATAATATCTGTATGCGTTATGTATCTTGAGATAATTGAGCTATCATAGAGGAAACATATAAACCCGTAAAAAACGCACTGTTGATGCTGATATCAAACGCAATTTCATGACGAATTCTTCATCTGATGATAGTGTGTAATGTTGAATGAGCAATTCTTATGTGTAATGTGAAATATTGAATGATTTGGAGTCGGAGTATTTAATAATTCATAAATATTAATTATAGTTGTGTACGTTGAGTTTAATTGAATAGATGTTAACCTAGAACGAAGAGAATGTAAAGTATTTTACACTATGGTACTACAATTGCGAAGTGATGAACAATGCTTTAACAGTTTACATTTCATTAGTACAAAGAAGCCAGCAAAGTATACTTTGCCATGCATGTATCACTTATTGACATTCAGAAATATACACCGCAGCACAAAAATGTACGTACACAACTTTCTTGTTTGTATTTCGTGGCAGAAGATAAGAATAAGTAATCAGAAAATTTTGTTTCTTGTATCATGTAAAACATCCAATAGTTCCTCACGTTTTACTTTTCGCTCTTTCGAATAGATACGAGGGCGTATTTTTATGTTATCTACCTAGCCATGAAAAAAAGCACATAAGTGAACAAAAAAAAATATTTTTCTGCATAACTCCCTTCAACACATACACTTATTCCATCTTTTTTCCAGTTGCCCCATACTCTCAGAAAAAAATTGCTTCGGTAACCCCGCAAAATATTCTTCAACAACTTCTTTGAGTTCTTCATCAGAAGCAAAACGCTTTCCTCTGAGATGCTTTTTTAAATTTTTGAATAAGCAAAAGTCTGACGGAGCTAGGTCGGGGCTATAAGGTGGATGCCTTAACTCTATAAACCCACAGTCATTGATTATCTGCTGAAATTTGTTTGCCTTATGAACCCAACAATTGTCATACAGCAACAAGTTTTTTTGTGGATAAGAATGCGGGCGTTTTTCTTCCAGAGCAGTTTTTAAATTTTAATTGTGTTTCCGTAGTCTTTTCCATTTATGGTAGACCCTCTCGGCATATATTCAATAAGCAAAACTCCTTCAGCATCCCAAAAAACAGTTGCCATCAGTTTTTTCCAGAAAATTGTGTCTTGGCCTTTTTTGGTGGTGGAGAGCCCTTATGAACCCACTGCATGGATTCTTGTTTAGTAGGAGGGTCCCAGTAATAAACCCAAGTCTCATCCCCGGTAATAATTCGAGATAAAAATGTTTTGTCCCTCTCCAACTTAACCAAATTTTCTTGAGAAACTTCTTTTCTGCACAGTTTTTGTTCAGGTGTAAGCAATCTGGGTATCCACCGTGCAGACACCTTCTTCATACCCAAATCGACATGCAAAATTTTGAGAACACTTCGGATATACAGACTTCATTGGCAATGACAGAGATCTTTACACGCCGATCTTTCAGTACCAAATTTTCGACTTTTTGCACAATGTTTTCAGTTCGAGCTTCAACGGGTCGTCCAGACTTTACGTCATCATGGATGACTCTCGGCCTCATCGAAAGAGTTTAGACCAATATTTTACTTGGAAATAAGATGGTGTATCTTCCCCATATACAGCAACCATTCTTTCATGAATTGCTTTTGGACCATTGCCTTCCTTTGCCAGGAACTTTATTACGCTGCGATGTTCAACTTTAGTTTCACTCATTTTATCGAGAAATGGACCGTCTCAAATCTCTATACACAGCATAAACTAAACACAACTTAGCACATGTACAGTCGTGGCCAGATAAATGTAGTACAAGCTTTTTTAAATAAATTGATATAGTGTATGTTAGGACATTTGATCATATTTGATTTTACATATTATGACAAGCAGCTTAAGTTGATGTTCGACTCACAATAATAAAATTTCAGATTTTTGACATATGTGAATTTTAAGGTTGTACTACATTTATCTGGCCACGACTGTACTTCTAACAGTGACAGCAATTTTTCAATAATTTGTTTGACATCGTCACTCTTTTGTTTCATAAGCTTGGTAGAATAACCACTCATTAGTTATTGCAGTTTAGGAGCGTACTAAAGACATACTCCAAGGCCCATTGTAAATATCCTGCAGCATAACACCAGGATGCTTTTTCAGTTGTGATTTCTTTTACATTTTTTATTTTTATGATGATAGGCTTAGCAGATTTTTAGGAAATCTTTATCTGTCGCTTTTTTAATATCAAATATCATTGAACGTTTAATATGGACACTTTTAAATTGTAACGGTTTCTTTCTTGAATTTAGGATTGGTTTATTCCATTCTTTTTGTAATACAGTCGGCTCAACTTTTTGTTTTCTTTTAACTAATGAAAAGTCTTGGTCCTTCGGTAGATACGAATGATCCCTTACTGGAAAATATTTTCAAATTTGTCAAATAGCTTGACAGCATGCACTACACCTTATTCCAAAAAAGAGAGAGACGAAATTCTGAACAGATTCCCAGTCCAAATTAAAACCTGTAACTGGTAAAACCAATTTTAGGCGGTAAAATTAAATTTAAATATCTATCTGAAATATGAAATATGTACTAAATTACATAAATTGTATATAAATTCTTCGGAGATATATCCACAGTTAAAGTCACATAATGGTAAATGTAGTAATCACAATACATGAAAGTAAAGAAATTTGTCTAGAAAACGAACAATGTAAAAGATGTCAAAATATTTGACAATTGATAACAAAAAAAATCAACCTTAAAAATAATATTTGTCTATAGTGGTAACTCAATATGGCCGCTGCAATGCATAGGTGTGCATAAATATTTTGTATAGGGTATATGTGCACTTCGTATGTTCTCGATAATTCATTTAAAATAGGTTGTTAATCCAATAATAATTAAAGAAGTTTGTTGAATGCCAATTTGAAATTAATTTTACCGATGAATTGACCATTATAAAAGCACTAAAGCCGTCAGTATTGACATAATTGACCTGCCTTAAAATGGCAACTTCCATCTAGATCAATGTTTACCAACGTGGGGCCCACGCCCCACAAGGGGGCAATTTGATTGTTAAGGGGTGCAATTCGAAAATGGACTCGACACGAGTTTAACCCTTTTGCTCCGGGCCATTTTAATGCAATGCTAGATTTCGATGCCAAAATTGAAAGAAAAAAGCAAATTCTTAAATAATTGCGGCCAATAAAGAGGACAACAGTAAAGTCTCTATTTACTGCTCACACTTCAACTCATAATCGTATTCTTGAGGCTAGTTATCAAATTTCTTTATTCATCGCTAAATCTGGAGAAAATCATACTATAGGAGAGAATTTAATAAAACCGTCAATATCAGCATTTCTTAAAACGGTTCTTGAAGAAGATGACAAAGAAGTCACTCAGTAACAATACTGTTAACAGAAGAATAGACGAAATGAGTGAAGATATTGAAAAACAACTTGTTGAAAAGCTGAAATCAAGAAAATTCTCAGTGCAAATGGATGAATCAACTTTGAGAGACAGTGAGGCAGTATTGATAACTTACGTAAGATATATTGATAAAGGGCATTTTGCTGAAGAAATGTTGTTCTGTAAAAGATTAGAAAGCACCACTACCTCCAAAGATATATATAATAAGCTAAAAAAACTACTTAGATGTCAATAATATGACAAATATAACATCTTGTGCTGCAGATGTTGCTCCTAATATGATGGGCAAGAAAAATGGCTGCTTAAAATTGATGAACGATGAGAATCCAGAAATGATTCTTGTGCATCGTGTTATTCATAGGGAAAACATGGTAGCTAAAAACATCTCGCCTTTTTTAAATGAAGTACTACATTCAGTAATAAACTGTATCAATGCTATTAAAGCTAATGCCAAATGTGAGCTTCTCTTCAAGCTATTTTGTGAAGAACAAAGACCATGTGAGACTTTTACTTCACACTGAAGTAAGGTGGCTCTCTAAAGGGAACTGCTTGACAAGATTTATGGAACTGTTTGATACTCTTAGTGATTTTTTAAGCGACAAACCTGAAATGAAGTATCTGTTAACAGTCGATGGTAAAGCATTTGTGAGTTATTTAGCCGATATCTTTCAAAAACTATATATATTAAATAAGCAACTTCAAGGGACAAATAAAACTCTTGTTGATGCAAAAGCGAAGATATTTGGTTTCATTAACCTTATTGAGTTATGTCAGAAATATATTAACAACAAAAACTTTGAACAGTTTCATTAGCTCCAAAAATGTGAAGTAAATGATACCGCTTTACTTGTTATTGTCAATCATCTGAAAATTCTATCGGCTGACTTAAAACAAATTGATTGCCAATGCCAATGTTAGTGGATTTGTCTGATATATCAAATATGCAGTATCAAAAAGAACTCGCAGAAATTTAAAATGATGAGTCAGTTAAAACTTTATTTAATATAAAAGGAGCGATGGCATGGCTTTGTGAGGAAACAGAAATCAAATAGCGAAATTCAACCAAATGTGCAAGAAAACTATTGTTACCGTTTCCATCTTCATATTTAGCCGAATGTGGATTTAGTGCTGTTAATGATTTACTGGTAAAAAAAGGAATCGTTTGGATATAACACAACGGGGAGACTTGAGACTGAAGCTAACCAAATTGGAACCTAACATAAAATCTCTGTGCAGCAAGCATCAAGCGCAAGGATCTCACTAAATTAAAATATTAAATTGTTATAGAAAAATCTTTATTAAAATTACCTATATCGAATTTGAATTTCAGTTTTTCATTAAATGTTTTGAAAATTTATTTACTGTTAACAATTCGTTAACAATTTCCTAGTGATATCTTCCTAAAACCTATCATTTCAGTTTCTTAAGTGAACAATTCAATTTTTTAATATTAAAAAATATGTATATGTTACATATGGGGGGCATACGAATTTTAGAAAGGCTTAGGTGGGGCATGGCACAAAAACGGTTGGGAAACACTGGTCTAGATAGTACCTATTCCCCCACCACTTTTTTATCTCTCCTGTTCTATTCTTTCCTCGTAGCAAAAAACGAACGTAGTATGGTGTTATTTCGCGTTGCTGCCAACGAATAAGAAATCACTCTTACTTGGGTCTGTCCAGAATTTCGTCTCTCTCTTTTTGGAATAAGGTATAGAAAGCATAGAAAGTGCAACATTGTATAATTCTTATTTATTCTATATTAACATGTGGTATTTTGCAACTAACCTAAAATTACCTAATTCTGAGCTCTTCACAATAAATTGCTTTAGAATTGCGTCATTAATATCGAAGATGACTTAATAACAATTAAGCGCTATGACGGATGGAAATCTTCAGATGTGGCTGAGGGGTACATTGATGATTCTACCAAGAAACGCTGACGTTCCTTACATTACTGTCCAGTGCACATATTATATCTACTAATATCACGTAGAATCCATCTACTTCTAATGCCATAGTCAATATGTATTCATACAAAACAAAGTCTGTTTGCAGAATCTGCGTGAAATTTTCATTAATGTACACGATTTTTATAGTGTTAGAGTAGACAACTGTATAATTCAAAATGAGAAGTAGCTTTCAATAATAAAAATTTTCTTAATGTATTATATTTGTAAATTTTACTTATGTTGAAATTAAATAAGAAATATTGCAATACTATTTTGCGTACTTTGAAAATTATTGTTGCTACATACAGACCAAATTTTTAATCAAGAATCCCCCACCTTGATGAAATCAGTAGAATTTATGCTATTAATTAAATGTTCTAAAACATAATTGCATTGCTAGTGTGGCTATATTGCAGTTTGTAGTAACTATGTAATTCATTTTCCTGATATGCTTCCATTAAAAGTGATGCACATTACCAATATGCCGTACGTTAGGTTAATTATATTAATTCATCTATTTGCAAAATCGGACTTTCATCTGTGTAAAAGAAGATTTTATAAATTTAAAAATATATATTCAGTGATGTAATACTTACAACAGGGGGGGCGTAACTTAAATTAGATCTTTGTAGCTATAGTTTTTGGTACCTGCAAACCTCACCAGATGACTCTGATTAGTACTGTCATGTAGATTACTAAATTAGCTACTTATACTTTACCGCCTTTCTCGTTTTAATTTTGGATGCAGTTGAATGTTAATTAGCCGGTTTCGCATAAATGTTACTGATTCACATTTTAATATTTCGTTGTCTTTAACTGAAATTTTGGTTTATTTGGTTGGACTATTTTTAATAATTAGTGTTACTTTCATTCGTTTGTATAAATTTGTTTGTTGAAGTTTATTAGTCTCAATTTTAGGTAAGTGTCATATAATTGTAAATTAAGTTATATGATATTTTGCTGTGCTTTTTTGTAATATATAACTACATTTTATACTTTTTTAATATGTTTTAATGTGTACTTTTGTGATATAACTATAAAACTAGGCTTAATTTCAAAATTTGCCGCCATTTAATTTAGTACCTGAAAATTTCAAGAGATGAGTCTGATAGGGTTACGATATTTAGTATTTAGTTACCCATCTACTATGTATGTATAAGTTATCTATGACTTACATTTTAGCAATGATTTTATTCACAAAGTGAAACATCTATACACACCCCAATTCCAACTTTCAATTTGTAATTTACACAAGTCATCAACGCATAACTCTACATATTACAGTACATAAATAAACTCTGTCCATTGTGTAAATCAAACACTTGCAAAAAAAAGTTAAAACTACTTTAGTTGTTACGACTGCATTTAAGATTACTACTGAATAATTGCTTATATAATTAAAAACCACTTTTAGTGTGACTTCAACAACTACAACTAGAACAATCTGGCATGTTAACTCGAATATTAATTAAGAAATTTAATAAATTAACTTGAAACACGGTCGAGATGACAACTGTCAAAACTGACGTGCTACGCAATGACGTCAGTGACAGCTCAAGTAAACATACCGGTTTAAGTGTATTGTGATACTACCAACTATACTCCTTTGAGCATGACTTATTTATGTATGTAACATTTGAAATGCCATATTTATCAGTAAAAGAGAATTTGAATGAATAAATTCTTTAAACGAAAAAATAAACGCAATCTGAGACGACCGCATTGTTTATTTCAAGTGCATTTTTAACAAAAACCAAACGCACTTTTACGTATTTGTGCGTCCATAAAATTATACAGACTTTACACAGTCAGAATTACAAATAAAGCAACAGCACAAAAATACATACAGTAAGCCGATTCGTTCCCTATTTACACAAATTATCGTTCTATAATACAAATATTGCGTGAATCATTATTTAGAGTAGTGGGTGTTCTGCTTTAATATTTACATCTTGTGTCCGTGTTTGTTTTGTCTGAACTGAGTAATTTTTTCATCACTTTGCACTAAATTGAGCGCACATTCGCGGTTGAAAGACCTTTAGGGGGCTATTTGTGGCATCTAAACTAAATTCAAGTCTCTTTTATTTTTCCCGAAGTGTTCTATCTATAAACATTATGTATAATTCGCTTTAATTACAACGTTGAACATACATAAATAATATGCAATAATGTATATACCAAGTGTGTAAAGTGCATTTGCTTTACATAAGTTAGTTGGGATCTTCAGTGTCGAGCAGTTTTAGAACTAGTTCGTATGTCATGTGATCAAAAAAAAAAAATTCGGATCATTCAGTTCTGGAATTACAAATTCTGGGAATTATTAGTCTAATGTTCGGTGCTTCAGAGCTCTTAATTTAAAATCCATTCCTAACATTTCTTACAGTTCTTGCCGGTGGGCTGGTATTTCAAATTCTTATGAATCCGGAGCATGCGTAATTGTCATTGGTAGGAGCTTTTGCATTTTCTGGTCATGTTTATGTTTGTTTAAATTTGGAGTTATTATAAGTTTTTGGAGTTAGTAGCGTTAACAGTTTGCGCAGATTTATTACAGCATGTTTTGTTTTAAATGTCCCAATCGTTGTTACTGTTTAGGTGCTGTTACGGTTTATACAGACCATTTTCCTGTGGGAAGAATGAGCAAATTCTGTTTAACAACACATTACAAGCCAATAAACAAACCCCAAAATGTATGAGAACATTAGCAGGTTATTGCTTGATTCATATTTTGGTTATAAACATAAAAGATGGCAAATATACTGTTATGGTTTAAATATCCATGCTGATTTGTATTTGTGTTAAAACATATGATTTTTCAATTCTTAAAATTATATTTTTATCAATGAATAAAGAAATAATTATTTAAATGATACTTGGATATTCATTATTTGATGAGATTTTCTTGATGTTCTGGTTGTCGTAGAGGAAAAATAAGGTTTTCTTTCTTCTATGTTTGTATTTTTAGAATCTGTTGAGGAGAAATGAAAAAATATTATTATTGTTGTCAAATATGATGTATTATGTTTTATGTACAAGATTGTTTAATTAACGATGATATGACAAGTATTGTAGACGTAAATAATTGATTTAGAGTATAAACTAATTTGAATTAAATTTCCCGCCATTATTTGAACAGGTGTAAATGAAAGAATAATTTTGACAGTTCCTGTAATGAGAATTTTTAAATTGAATGACAATTGTGTGAAATGCTTTGCAATTAGGTTTTTTAAAAATGTAAGAAGAATAATTAATATACGTAGTAATAAATTAAAGGGATGTAAATATTCGAAAGTAAATATTAAGAGATATTTTGAATTATAAAGGTAGGTGTAGATTTCTGATTGGAGAATTTGAAAAAGTTTTAAAAGGTTGCCAAGGGAATTTGTTTTGACAAAAAAAAGAGATAATTTTTCTTATGAATGAAGTGTGGTTGTATATTTTCGGTGTTGCGAAAAGAATATCGGAAATTGTACAAAATATAATAATTTTGAGTGATTAAAACGTAATAAAAGTGTTCATATAACAGAATTCAAAGTGTAAACAAATTTATTTTCAATTTCCAACATTGAGTGGAAACGAAAGCTTATTATAGATTTTTGAAAGGGTTATTAAGAAATTAATATTGAACGTGCAGACAGAAAAAAAAGATTTTAGTAAATAATTCAAAAAAACTTACCCTTAATATAAAATTCTGATCCAAGTTATTGTGAGTACATCATTTTGGATTCTATTAAAAGAAGTAGAGGTTTTGAAGAGTATTCAGTCCGGAAGATATCGCAAGTTTAACTAATTGACGAATTATTCAGAAAAGGTATGTTCCTGTAAGACGTTGTCCAATCCAGAAGATTATTCAAGTTTAACTATTAGATGAGATGTAAACTATTGTCCAGTTTCAAGAGTCGAAAATATTCCTAAGTTTCTACAATCGATGAAATTTTAACTGTTATCCAGTCCTGGAAGTTCTCAGAAGTATTTTTCCAGCTTCGAGGAAGTGTTTTCTTATTTTAAGGTACAGCTGAATTTCAATATACAATATCCACACGTATTAGTAGCAGGCCAGTTTGGAGATACCCATCATCTGTACGCACGAAGGGAAGCGTATAACTCCAGGGCGAGACAAGAGACAGCAACCGTATTGAGATTGACTTCATCGAGGCACGTGCAAACTACAATACATAAAAGAATTATCAGATGGAAAGATAGTATGAAATGTTTGTTTAAAACTGATTCAAGGTTGTATTAGATACTTATTTATTATTACAATCACCAATTTATTTGCAAATTTAGTTTGTTCACATAAAATTTATATTGAAATCTATGAACAGAAAAAGTAATAGCTATTTGAATTTAAATACAAATTAGGGAACAATGTATGAAAGGCAATACCTTATTTGCAGAAGTATTATAAATTTCATCCAGTGGAAATCTCATCAACAATCGAATATTCACAACTATAATTGAAAAGCATTATTTGTTAATTGTAAAAAACATACTCGTTGTTCAACATACCTACTCGCTATCCTTGTGTCATTATCTATATTGGTCGATTTTTATATTTTCCTACATCTGAAAATATATCGTTATTAGACAATTTTAAATAACTATTATTTATATTTATGATTCTGAAAAGCACATTATTATATCATTATTAGCTTGAGATTGTTGTTTTCTTTCAATTGTAGCATTATCTATGTACTATCTTAAACAGAACAACTGATTTCCAAGAGTTGTGGAACACTAAAAACATAACCATATCAAATTATTTCACCTTGAAAAAGATCAAATAAAATAAGGAATACTTACATGTATAGGTGTAATTCTACAATTTACAAACGAATAATCAGTCACAGCGAACTTCAAACACCCCTGATGATAAATAAAAATATTTTTTAAAGAACATTTTGTAAATTAATCGATAATAAACGATTCATAAGTTAGGTTATAAATTCTTGACATTTAATATGCAATATCCCTTCCATTTTTATAATGTATAGGTATAGATCTCAAATAATATAGTCCCACCAGTTCAATAAAATAAACAAGGAGTAATAAAAATTGATATTTATTTAATTTGAGTATTAGCCAGAGGAATTATATAAAACAATAATAGTAGTAGAAAATTATGTGTTGTAAATAATATTCATCCAGTAATCAATACATTTTGGCTGGCCCAACTTAAGTATACACATAACAATACAATACAGTTTGGCTATTATTATACTACTGACTTTCAAACTTTATTCAGTTAAAATAATATGTAATAATAAATTAACACTTAGCGTTACGAATAACGTCTTCCAAGTGCCCTCTATTACGTTGAATGCACAGTTCGTATCGTTCTTGCATATTTGTGACCATATCTCAAAATAGAGGCTGTTGCATCTCTTGTATCACTTCTGTAATTTTCTCTTTTAATTGTTGTGTCCGAGTTATCTCGGAAAACCCATAGTTTTAGCACACCCCAAACACACGCATCTAATGATGTTAACCCATTAATGGCCAAGCATTAAAAAAATAATCTAGAATGATTTTTTTTTATCGAATTTATTTAAAGGTACATAAGACAACACATATTCTTTAAAAAAACTGAAAAATTATTAGGCTGTTTGTAAAACAAAATGTTGCGTTTACGCAACGTTGGCTGAAACCGATATAAAATAAAAATATTATTTTATTAATTTATATTATATTACATATTTGTTTTTGGTTTTATGAAAGTCAGCAAAACAGTCGGGATGCAAAAAGACGTTACACTTTTCACAAAAAAAAAATAGTCTGATTTTTACAATTTCTGCATCGGCGACGAGTATTTTCAGAATATTTTCTTATAATATGGCAAATATTGTCGGTTCTAATTTCGTCTGGAAGGCTGGTTTTTGATGGTCGCCCAAGAGATATTGACGGTCCACTTTTTAAATTATCGTCTTTTGCCTGTTCGGAAGAGGCTTGTCTCTTCTCGGATTTTATTAGTATCAATGTCAGATAAGATCTGAATTCTATCTGAGTCATTTTGCTGTCATTTCTCAGTCGATATGCTCTCCATGCATTTACTATTGTACTGTCAACAACGTTTATAAAAAAGGGCCACCACCACTTTTTTCCTCGTACTCTAATTCTGTAGTTGGCGATACCATTGTCGTGCAAATCAATCCCTCCCATCTGTTTATTATACTGTTGTATAACATTAGGTTGAGGAAAGTTTATCTCCTTTTTTTTCTTTTCGGTTGTATCTATTAGTCTGTACAACTGGATCTATGAAGGAATTGTTTGCAATAACAGTGACCACAGAATTGTCATTCCATCGGGCAACGGATACTTCAGTAGTCAAATCAAAATACAAATCGAATGAACCTCTTGCTTTCTTGCCAGGAGATTTTACGGTCTCGAGAGGACATTTCTCTATTCGGTTCTCACGAATAGTTCCAGTGGCAAAATATCCTCTTTCTTTCAAAACAGTAGATAGTTTGTAAGATGAAAAAAAAATATCGAAAGATATTCTGTGCTGAGAGGGTGATTTTACAACACTTAGAAGACTAATAATAACGTCAGCTCCTAGTCCTAATTCACTTTTGTCGGTTCTAGCACCTCCATACGGAATGAACTGATACAGATAGCCCTCAGATGAACAGAGACACCATAGCTTGTACCCAAACCTTACAGGTTTCCCTTTGATAAACATCTTGGCTGAATGCCTTTCAAAGTATGGCACCATCTCTTCATCAATGGATAAGTTATACGAAAATATTCCGAACTGCAAGTTTCTTTGGTTTATTATTTCAAAAAGCGGCCGGACTTTGGAAAAAATTGTCGCTTTTATCCTATAGGGCATTATCGGACAAATGTAAATTTCTTTTTATGTCTTGAAATCTGTTCCTACTCATGCAGTTTTTCACTAATGGAACACTCTTATCTTCGTCATTGCTCCAATACATATCCATTTGTGGAAGCGTGTGGTAACCGGTGAGAATCATAATCCCGAGAAAATGTTTCAAATCTGTGATCGAAAACATGAACTCGTGTCTGTTGTCGTCATGAGCATATTTTATAGAATAATCTACAATGGCTCTCAGAACTACATTGTCAAAACACATTTCAAATACTTCGAGCGGACTTTTCCCTTCCGCAGCTTCTCTCAATAGAGTCATATCATTGTTTTCATTAGATTCAGGCGATAAAGAATATATTGGATGTTTTTTGTGTTCCCACTTTCGACTCTCTTTGGTATTGTATTTAGATCTCTTTACTGGTCTTATGTCCGGAGCGCTACTAGTTGTAGCCTCAAATATGCTTGCGCCTTCCTTTTTACAATCCGCTTCGGTCGATATTATTTCATAGGTACCAGCAACATCATGAACCAATCCGTTTCCATTGCCTAAAAAAAGGTATTACAGTAAAAATCCACCTTATCGTAAATATTCGTCTATAATGAGAGCAGTCCGCACATCCAACATTTTATGGGTAGTCACTGATTTATGTGTATAAATTTGCTAATTATTTTTATCGAATGAACCGTTGAATTCTGATAATACTGAATAACAAAAAGCTTACCTGTAAGGTCTTTGTCATCAAAATACTCTTCGTCAGTTAGATCATCTCCTGTTGGCGGTATTATAGCGACGTCTATTTCACTATCAGTTATACTTTCTAATTCCGCTTCCAATTCGCGTAAAGTGGAGCCTCTTCTAGGATCATTTTTCCACTTATTTTGACTCATTTTACGCTTACAAAATATAAATCGCTGTGACACCAGCCAATTCCAGTAACAAACTATTCGGATTCGCACGCACTGGACGCTAATTGCACCCGTAAGACGAAACAGGTTTGAACAGGAATATGCTGGAGAGTCAACCTCTATACCGCCAACGTGGCGTATATGCAACATTAAAATTACCTAGATTTTTCTATTAGAAATAATTATTTTCTAATAAAAAAAAATTACACCGGCATACAGCTCAAGGTTCAAAATTTATAAACCATAAATCCAAATTGAAATTTTATAAAACAGTGCCGCGAAATCCACCGAAAATTGTTAAATTTAATAAATTTTAGCAAAATTTGTAATAGAAATTTCAGTAAGGCAAAAATGATTTAAAATCCTTCAAAACCTGTTAGAGCTGTTGCCATTTGCAGCAAATAATAAATTATCAGCAAGTGTTAACAAAAAAAAAACTTGCGTTTACGCAACATTGGCCATTAGTGGGTTAAGTCCGGAGTGTCAGATGGAAAAGAAAAATCGGTGAAACGTGAAATTACATTGTTTCTAAACGCCTCCCGCAGAAAGGTTCTTGTAGCATGTGCTCTGTGGCACGTTGCCCCATCTTGCCGAAAGTCATCTACAAATAGTGTAGGAACTTGAGTATTATAGCGTTCTTGATTAACAGACTGGACGTCCATTTTTTTCAATGAGGTAAGGCCCTATAATTCCTCGTCCTGAAACTGCGCACCGATGGTAACTTGGAAACGTAGGAAACCTAAAAATCTATTGCTACGCCTAATTACATGTCTCGATAAATGAAAATTGCGTTCGTCACTGTACCATATGGATAAAACTGGGATTATCGTCTTGCAGAGCAAGGATTCTGACACAGTATTCAAGTCTTGCGGCATAACTACCCATTCTCAATTGTTGGGTCGTCTGAATAACGTGTAAATGGGCATTAAGTTGTTTCAATATCTTCTGAAGTGTCCTTCTTTCATATTCAATTTTGCAGCACATCTCCGTTGACTACGACGTGGTGAGTTCATAATTTGATTGAATACTTATTCGTGATTTTCGTTGGTATCCACTGTTTTTCTTCGTACAGCTCTATTTTCCCTTGGTGCAGCACACTTCCAGTTCTTTTCAATTTGGTTATAATGTTCAGTACGTAGAATTACTTGGTGCCTGTTCCGAAAATTGACGAATTTAATGGTTGGACCATTTCGTCTACTTTAACCGTATGAGCAAAAATACTGCTCAACTGAAAAGACTTCTTCTTTAGTAGACTACATTATTTACGAAGTTGCAAACATATCAGTACATTTAACCAAACCAAACGTCAAAGTTTATATTAAATGACTGTGTCAATTTTTGGAGGTTTAACCATTAGAAGATCTACCGTTTCAGTGCTATAAACTAATAGCGATATTGTATGTTATATAGTGAATATTCACAATAAAATCTTTTAGAAATATGTACCACTTTCATGCAATCCTTGAATCACTCCTTATTTTGAGAAAAGGTATAGCGCGTAATTTGCAAGTCAAAGCTTTCCTCGAACAAGTTAATATACATCGATGCTCTTAAATGGAAGAGTCTAGACTTAATTCCTCAACAAGTAAGGGTAACAATAATGACTCTCGAATGCACAAATTCTTATATACACTGCATATTTTACCGCCCTTATAACAGAGTGTATCCAAGAATTCATATGAGGTGTATTCCAGCATAGGTCAGAGAGAATTTAGTAACGGAAACATCTTAAGCTTCTCTTAAAACAATTTTTCTCCAACATATCTGGTTAACTTACAGGAACATTAAAACAAGGAATAATATTCCACAGAAGCTTATCACCAAATTGGCATACGCGTTATTTACCAATTGTTGACAATGATTATGGAAAACATGAACTGCTTAAAGTTTTCATGGTTACACACCAAACGTCCAAGATTTAATGATCTGTAAGAGAAAGTATTAATAAAAAACAAAGCTTATATTCATCGAAATAAATAATGAATGAAATAAAATTAACGTTTAAAGAAAAAGCAAAAATAACTAAGGGCATGTAAATTACTATATTAGTCAATTGTAAATCAAGGTAGGCAGTCGATGAAAGTTCAAAATTAAATGTGACATGTATTTTATAATGCTGATGTGTGAATCGTGGACAGAATTCATAAGTGTCGACGGACGTCGATAGATACGTAGAGGATACTAGCAGACACTAGATAAAGAAAAGGTGTGACAGTTAGGGTTTTGATCAACGAAAAAAAGAAGTAACGCGGTATCAACGATAATGACAGAGAGTGGATACAATTCACGGATCCTGATATCAATTGAAATTATAATAATAATCAGAATGCTAACATTACCTGGGTGAAAATGATATGTAACAAGAAGTAAATCGACCAACGGGTAAGATAATCAGGAAACGTTAAAGGTGTGTTTACTTTGATATTGTTTATTACTGGCTTAATGAGGAAATTAACATTATAATAATCAAGGTTCAGATTTAATAATAAATAGTAGTTTATATTTCGAAATATAAATAAGACATCCAAAAACTAGATATTACCATGAAATGCTCAAAAGTAGGTAGTTAGAATAAGGTAGTTGGCAAAGAAAGGGTCTTAATTTTATTGTACTGCCCTTATCTTGAACAAAGAGATCTCTCCTTAAAACAGATCGTTATGAACGCAAAGTTTTTTTCTTGCGTGAATTCTTTAAATTGACTTACATATTTAAAAATGACTTAATTAAAAACGCATAATGGAAATTATAATACTTAATCATGCAAACAAACTGGTAAAAATTGCCTAAATCAAATGAATAAAGGAAATGTGAAAATAAAACAGCCAATAAATAATTACTCTGTTGAATTAATTATCTGTCTCTTTGTATATAGAGAAATTTAGTACAAGGTAAATGGTATTAAAATTGGTAATACGAAGTGCAATAATACATACTGTTGAGGAAAGCCTTTTGAGTTTGAATTAGAATTTAGAAAGTAGCACAACTGGACACTAGGTGTCGAGAATTAAATCGAACGTTTTGTTTAGCTAATATACACATATTATGATATTTTTTATGCAGATTTATTTCCTACACTTTAAATTATTTGCTTCTTTTTATTACATCATCCGCGTTTCCTAACAAAAGCCTACTTGGATGTTTAATTTACACTAACAAGTTTCAAAATACACTCACTGTCAATAAATTTAAAAATTTCAAGGTTTTAAATGAAAGTTGACCTAAATTTCGTAACACTAAGGTATATACATAAATTATACCGAAAAAATAAAATGCAAAACTACAAACAGAAAATAAAGAAAAGAGAAATAGGTACTGGAAAGGAGATTATTTTGACATTGCTCAAAGCAATAGCAATTAAAATTTTCCTTTGCTTATGTCACGTTTCTCTCTATTCACATCTCTATGTCTGCTGTGTATACGAACAGCTGTTGTACCCGCCTTGATGTTTTCGCACCTAGTATATAATTATTTTGTTCTTGTTTAATTTGCTTTTATGGCTATTTTCACCATACGTATTACGAGATTCTAATCAATAGTATTAAGATACAAACTGTACTGTTAATAACGGCTATTCCATATTATTTTGTACCCTATACAGTTTGTTTTTATACAGTATGTTGAAGGTAATTTTTTGTTTATACCACAGAATTAATTAACGTGTTTAAATATCGTCTCAAGTTAAGTAGGCGGTTAAGAGTATGAACGCACACGCGATCTTAACCAGCGACCGTGTCAGTTGTCATTAAATATCGGCTACATAAAATATACTAAAGTACTGACATTTATTATTTTGACATTTAAATATTTAAGTAATGAATTAAAAGCCAAGACATGAATGTTCAATTTACAGCTAACTAAGAGTGAAGCATTTAATGAATAAACTTCAGACACACATATCTAAGCACTATTTGAATCAAACTACAGAATACGAACGGGCCAATAATTATCTGCTGGAATTTCATATGCGATTTTAGTACCAGCATTAGGACATAACACAAAAGCACATTTTTACATGTTCAGTGATATTTTTGACAATTTTGTTTGGATTAATACCAACATAAATTAGATCGAACATACAAGAAGGCATATTTATACAGAGTGAGTCATTAAATAGTGATAAATTGAAAAACATGAGAAAACAGCAACAAATAGTACAGATACATATGCATTTATCTGAAAATGAAAAGTGTTAAATACATAAGATTCTACAACTACCATCAAGATATAATACTGATTACATATACACATTTATACGCAAAGCATATATGCATGTGTCAGGATACACACATACATCTAGTGTCATTACCGACCATTGAGGAAAAACACTATGGAGACGCTGTAAAGCATCTTTGCTGTACTCTCAAAACGGGAGCGTTGGGCGGGGCTAAGTGTGGGATCAATATGGCTGCCTCACCTTGTCCGGACTACTCAAAATTATAATCTGTCATCCCACACCTGTCAGGCCTCCACTAACCTATGAAATGTTATTCCAGACGAATTCTTCTTATCAACGATATATATACTGATACATATATGCTTTGCGTATATAATGTATACCGGGTTTTCAAACTTAAGTCGGCACTATTGCTATCTTCGTTATTATTGGAGCTACGAAGTCGGTTAAATAGGCAAACTAGTAGGATTTTTTTCCCTCATTACGACGGTGAAAACGGAATAAAAATTGAACATCGCGTTCGCGACTTATGTCAAAAAGTTAAATTTTTTCAAATGGAACATCCAGTATAAAATATCCTCAATCGATAGGAAATTGAATTCTGAACAAAATGTGCTCTATGACCTTTTATGCTAATGTCAAAAATGACAAAGCTATTGATGACTTTTCGAATTCGTGACTGTCTTAGCTGTAACTTTGTATTAGCAATGAAATAAAAAGCAAGGGGAATATCAATGAAGTATTGTTTATTTTAGGTAATCATAATAGTAATAATAATAAATCCTATAAATATTTAAAAAATACAACAAAACTTAAACTAGATGCTCAAAACCACCTCCCTCGTACTCCAAGCATTTTTGAGCTCATTTGTAAACGCTCCTAGTGGCTCTGGCAATGATTCTACCATGAATATTATTGATAGCATGAACGATACTCTGCTGAAGATCGTCAAGATTATCATACTGCCTGTTGTACACCACACTCTTCACATATCCCCAAAAGAAAAAATCCATCGGCGTAATGTCTGGTGATCGAGGAGGCATGCGGATAGGGCCGTTGGTTGATAAATATCTGTCATTAAAAAATTCGTGTAATAGGATATCTACCTGGCGAACGTTATGGGGAGGAGCTCCGTCTTGTTGGAAGTAAATCTGCTGTCTATCAATTAAAGTCAGATCATCCAAGAAGTCGCGAAGTGTGGCGGTTAACATTTCGGCATACCGCTCACCAATTAATGCGCCCCGATAAAATATAGGGCCTACAATTGTTGAGCCCATTAGACCGCACCAAACATTAATACTAAAACGTCTCTGCGGGTTACAAGGACGGAATAGCATCGGATTTTCGCGACTCCAGTAGTGACTGTTCTTTCTGTTGAACATGCCCCTATTGGAGAAAGTTGATTCGTCACTCCAAAGAACTAAGCGCCAAAAATTATCATTAGTTCTCATTTTATTAATGAACCACTGACAAAACTGGATGCGCCTTTCTTGATCTCCTGGTACCAACGTCTGTGTAGGTCGATATTTGTACGGCACAAAATTATACTTTTTGAGAATATTATGAATAGTTCCCAAACATAGTTCACTTTCTTGCATGAAATCGTTAATTGAATTATTAGGATGAGCTTCAAAGTAAGCTAACACATTAATTTCCGTTGCTTCACTTATTATAAATTGTTTCTTGGTTCTAGTTTTCTTGAACACATTTTCATTAGATCTAAATTTACGATACAAAAGCAAAAAGTACCTTCTATCTGGCAAATTACGCATAGGAAACAACGCACTATAATGTTCACGTGCTCGGTGGCTATTTTTTTGACAAACGATATAACATTCCACCATATCACATTTTTCTGAATGCGTGAAAGGCATTGTTACCTCAAAAAACACAAACGTAAAGTGTTCACTAGCAAAACTTCAATTTGACATCATAATTCTGATGACATTTATGAAACAAACGAATTTTGTTTATGAAATATCAGCCACCTTGACGAATTTGAAAAATCATCAATAGCTTTGTCATTTTTGACATTAGGATAAAAGGTCATAGGACACCATTTGTTCAGAATTCAATTTCCTATCGATTGAGAATATTGTATACTGGTTGTTCCACTTGAAAAAATTTAACTTTTTGACATAACTCGCGAAAGCGATGTTCAATTTTGATTCCGTTTTCACCATCGTAATGAGCGAAAAAAATACTACTAGTTTGCCTATTTAAGCGACTTCGTAGCTCCAATAATAACGAAGATAGCGATAGTGCCGACTTAAGTTTGAAAACCCTGTATATGTAACCATTATACAAGGTGTTCACACTTAAACCCGCACCATTGGTAACTCCGTTATTATTGGAGCTACGAATTCGTCCAAATTAGCAAACTAGTAGGATTTTTCCTGGCGGTTACGACGATAAAAACAAAAAACAATTGAACGTCGCGTTTTTCAGATATTTGACAAAATGTATTTTTTTAAATGGAACACGCTATATATTTTTATGCAGTTGAATAAAGAATTTAGTTCTGAACAAAAATTTTTCAATACATTATCTCAAGAAAATTGAAAATAAAAAGTTATCACGTGATTTCTTTAAAGGGGCATATTCCCGAGATAATCAGAAAAGTACCCATTTTAAAATGGGACAGTATAATTTAAAATTCCACTCAGAAAAAAAGGAAAAGAAAAAATGAAATTAGCCTACATTACAATAGTTGTTACAATTTTGATCAAATAGGCACCAATAAAAAAAAATATTCAATAACAATCCGTCACATTAATCTGTCAGTGTTTTAAAATTCGCATTGTTATTTTGCTGTTTTCTTCTTGTTTTCTTCTAATAAAAATGGTTTTCACACATGAGGAAAATGTGATATTATGGAAGCTTACATATTTCAGAGAAAAAACACTATTAGAGCTCGCGAACATTATAGTGCAATGTTTCCCGAGCGCGCGATTCCTCAAAGAAGATGTTTCTTGGAATTATACAGACAATTTCGGCGAAACGAAGAGGTTTTCAAGAAGAATAGAACGAAGAAGCAATTTGTGGTTAGTGAGGAAGTAGAGATAAATGTACTGGAATATTTTGAGGCGTATCCTAACAATTCAATTAGAGAATTGGCAAGAGAAATAGACCTTTCATTGGGAACGATTCATAAAATTTTGAAAAAATATAATTTTGAGCCATACAAATATCGGCCAGTACAAACTTTGCATCTTAATGATGATATAAGAAGAATGGAATTTTGTGAATGGTTCCTACATAAATGTGAAGAAGATCCAAATTTTCCTCGATATGTTTTATGGTCGGATGAGAGTAACTTCTCTAATAAGGGAATGTTTAATCGAAAAAACTATCATTTTTGGAGTCGGGAAAATCCTTTTTTGACTCATCCCACTAATCCACAACATCGGTTCAGCCTTAATGTTTGGTGTGGTATGATTGGATCTAAAATTGTGGGTCCTTTTTTTACCGCGGCTCATTAACGGGAGAGAGATATGAGGACTTTATGTCTCATGTATTGGAAGATTTCGTGGACAACGTGAACTTGATGGATAGGCCGCGGATATACTTCCAACAAGACGGTGCACCGGCTCATAATCACCATATCGTTAACGCATTACTGGAGAGACTGTTTGAACCCCGTTGGATTGGAACTCATGGACCAGTTCTGTGGCCCCCACGCTCACCAGATCTAACTCCGCTAGATTTTTTTTTATGGGGCCGAGTGAAAAATGAAGTTTACAAACATCGTTACCAAAATGTGGAAGAACTTCAAAATAACATTACGGCCATTATTTGGAATATTGATGGAAGGACCCTTCTCAAAGCCACGCGCTGCACTCAGAAAAGAGCCCGCAAGTGTCTGGACCAAGAAGGTGGTACCTTCGAACAACTATTTTAGTTATGTATGTTGATTGATAGTGTTTATTATTCTTTTATTTATTATTCTTAAGTTTCGTGGACGAAATCAAAATAAATTTCGTTAAAAACACAACGTTTCGTTTGAATTCATTTAGGAATATTATGAACAAACATTCTAGGACCTATACAAAAATTTTTTTCATCCGTTCAACAAGAGAATAGTATACAATAATCGGTACATATTATTTAATTACAAATTTCGTTAGGCATCCCTAAAAACAAGTCCTAAATCCCTAAAAATGCACGGTATCTCATTTGAAAACTTGAGTGATAGTGATAAAGTAAGCAAATTTTAAGGATGTTTATGATATTATTTTATTTAATATCTGAAGATGACTTCAATTGGATAAACATGTGAAACATGCTACGTCTTTCATAAATTTTTTTAAACAAAATGCAATGTTTAAGAAATCACGTGATAACTTTTTTATTTTCAATTTTTTTAAGATAATGTATTTAAACATTTTTATTCAGAACTAAATTTTTTATTCAACCGCATAAAAATATATTACATTTTGTCAAATATCTGAAAAACGCGACGTTCAATTGTTTTTTTGTTTTCATCGTCGTAACCGCCAGGAAAAATCCTACTAGTTTGCTAATTTGGACGAATTCGTAGCTCCAATAATAACGGAGTTACCAATGGTGCGGGTTTAAGTGTGAACACCCTGTATATTTATCATTTAGATGTGATCCATCTCGATTCACATACTCTTCGAGTCTGGACCTCAAACTAGTGAAAACTCACACACATTGCCCACAGTATCGCGATCAATTCCTCGCTAATATTGGTTTTCAAATGCACAACCTTGTTCGGAGTATTGATGTAAATGCGATTCTTCAAATATCCCCAGAAAAAGAAATCACAAGGAGTCTGGTGGTCTGGACTCCTGGAAAGCCGCGGAATATTTCCTCATCGTGATATCAGTTTTCCTCCAAATATGTCGTTTACGACCATCGGTGAATCGTTAAAATTGTTGAACCCATGTTGGCTGCTATCGATTCTTCCAATTGCGAAAAGAAAAAGTAGTCGTGTAGCTTTGGGCGAATGCAGAATCTTTTGGTGTTTTGATGCTGGAGTTTCTGTGATCCAAAAAAGCCAATTCTGTTTATTAACATGTCCATTTAAGAGGCAATTAGCTTCGTACAAAAGCGGGATATTCTCCACCTTCGGAAAACGCTCTAGCATTGTTTGGGCAAAACACTACGTAGATGACTATCATGTGACTTCATTTTCTGCATTAATTGCAGTTTATACTGGTGCATTTTCAGATTTTTTTTACTAAAATTCGCTGCAAAGATGTGCCGATTTCGAGACCCTAATCCAAGATCACATGGATGCCCTAATTTTGTTAGCTGTGTCTTCTGTTCTTACCGTATTTGGCTGTCCCACAGGCTCCACATTCGCAGGCAATAGTCTTTTTAAAATTATATGTTTTTTTGACCCAACCAGTAAGAACGAAATATACATATAGCAATATGTTCAAAATGCGAATTATATTAAATGAAATAAATCTGTAGTGTGTTTGGAAAATCAACAATGTTTCTCTCGGATTTGAGATATAAGAAAAAGAAGTACTAGAACAAACATAAACAAATACACCTCAATTTAGTTGTACTATTATGATGAGAAAATTGTTCAACATTTATATTCTTGCAGATGCCCACGTTGAAAACTGTATGTGTGTGTGTGATCACGATAGCGGCTAAAAGCCTAAAACTGTCAATACTAAACTTTACATGTACTAGACTAGTATAATCTTCCTCTTAATCTGAATAGATTTTAGTGAAATGGGTAAACCGGAAGTAGGCGTCTGCTTCAGTGAAAAAATCAAATTTTAGGTTTATGTTAGGAGCTCATGCAGATACTTTAAGTATGTTCTGGCTGAATTAGGTTTGGATGAATAATGTGCATGATTGTAATGTTAACGTGCAGTTAAATTCTATACTAATAATTATTACTGGCACTATTGAATTCGCCCCGATTCCTCCAGAACTTAACACTTTTTAGGTTGAAATCGTGTAATCCAATTTCGAAACAAGGTTTTCTCAATCTATCTTCTTTGCTTAAAGAACAAAAAATCCGTTAGAATGTATTGTTTTTAATAAAGAGCTGATATATGATGTAAAAGTATCGTTATTCATCCTATATCCTAAATCGTCTCACATATGGCAATGGAAAGTGCAATATCTTATAACGTTAGAATGTATATATAATAAAACACAATTGTTTAGTTTCAAAAAATCATAATATTCACGCACTACATATGTTTCACCACACTGTGGCTTCATCAGATGGACGAAAATAAAATTTCAAAGTACATATTAGTTCCTATATATATTAATACAAAAATAATCTCATTCTGAGAAGGTTTGGATATTTGAATTTTAAATTGAGTAGGGGGGAGTTATTTACATCTAGTTGGTCATTTAAAATTACACATAATCTATTAAATTTATTAATTTCTTAACTTTCTAGCATATTAAGTTTTTTACTTTTTTCTAAAACATGTAAAGTTGTAAAATTGGTAGTGAATTTATGATTCTGTTCTAAGCAATGACTAGCAAAAGTGGAGTCTGTCTTCTCATCTTTATAACATCTTTCGTGTTCTTTCATTCTGGTATCGTATCTCCTTCCTGTCTATCCTACATACACCTTTTTAACAGTCTCCGCATGTCAACTTGTACACCCCTGAGTTTAATCTATTGTCCGTTTTATCTTTATTATTTTTTATTGCTTTTTGTAAGGAATTGTTTGTTTTGAATGAAATAGTCTCTTCCCTATTTGTTTTAATTAAGTTCCCTACTGTGTTTGAAATTGTACTAATGTATGTGATGGAATTATTACTGTGGGTTGTATTGTTTTTTTTACTGTAGGGTAAATTAAAGATCGCGTTTTAGATTTCTGTAATTTTGCTAAAATATTATTAATTATATCTATTGAAAAGCCGTTATTTAGCGCTATAATGTATATTCTGTTTAATTCTTAATCAAAGTTTTCTCCATTAGAATATATAACATGTGATTGATAATCCAGCTTAAGACCCTAGATGCAGAGTTTTCTTTTTCAACAAATTATTCCTGCTTTTAGGATTTTGTTACATATTTTTGGTAACTGTTAATTTCATAGGAATATATGTATGTTTTATTATTAGTTTGTTTCAGTATCACTCAAGTTTGTTGCACTTTATTTGTTTGATAATGGATTATAAATATGTGCTGTGTAGATACAAATTCCCATATGCAATATTCACAAAATAAATGCCCACAGTTTATTTATTAAAATGAAATTTCTAATTATATAGAAAATAATCTTTAAAAAATAAAATAAGCGCAAAAAGCACAAACAACAAATTCAAATGTAAAAAATGGCGCCAATATTATAAGAGCAAAATATACTAATTTCAATCAAATGCGTTGCCAATTTTGTATGTACAATAAATCCTTAAACACTGTTCAGATAACCGGCGTATTTCTTTGCATTGAAAAGCGACGGTTAGAGATACCTAATCAATGATTAGTTAACAGAGCATTTTAATCGGTTTTGGAAAAACCGGCCCTTAATAATATACTTTATGTCCATATTTTTATGCTTGTAATTTTAGTCAATACAGAAATAACATTATACTATGCATATATCATATGCATAGTTTTACAGCTTCATGTTACGCTTGCGGACACTTTCTCCCATGACATCCATTCAAAATATACGTACTTAATTTGTTTTATATTTTTAAAGATAGTTTTGGTGGTAAATCATGTACTTATGAATGTCTATTAATGGCTAACACTTTTCTTTTATCCGAATCCATTCTCGTTTTCATCTTTCGAAGTTACACAAATCGTGCATTTCTGTAACGGATTCGGATCAATAAGATAGTGGCAAACACTCGTACGGGATTTCTGGTGAGCTGCTTTTAAGAAAAGAACGATAAGGGGAAGTGGTTATTTGAGGGAACGTGCCAAAATATACATCGACAGATATATTTCCTTGGTCGGACAGGATACGTCTAGATTGATAAGGGTTCTTACGTAATGGTATAGATAACGAAAACATTCTTCTTCATAATTATCTTCACGTTGAAATTATAACCCACTAGAGGAATATTTCAGTCTCGAGACTATGATAAAAGTAATTTATACGTATTAAGATGTTTCAGATGCTTTCAGGATTAGACATACACTGCCGTTAGAAAGTTTTGAATTAAATAAATATACTCTTGAATCGTAAATCACAAAAATTACTTAAACACTTCGGAAAAAATAAGAACTTTTTATACAAAAATTGTTCCAACTCTATACTCTGTATCACGAAGAAATAGAGGAAATGACGTGAACATTTGTGACGTTACAAGGTAAAAGCCGAAATAGCCCGAATTACACATCCATAATAATTATTTTATTGTTTATTTACCTATAATCAAGAGACATCCTCAAACAATGGGTTGTTATAATAACGATAATAATGAATGTTGTAATCAATTATAGGTTATGTTAAATCTAAATTAACCATCACCTTATTAATAAAAACTTTCTTTAATTTACATTAGTTTTCAGTCGCATGTAGTACTACAAAAGAGAGTAATCTAAGAAATTTTTGCACATGACGTGTATATTAATTTTTCTGTTTTCATTCTATTAATAATTTCAAAGCAAAAAACACTGTTTCAAACCACATTTCAAAATCAATACATGTATATTTACAATAAATAATTATTATTAAGTTATAAATGAAAGCCTATTCACTAGAAGAATCATCGGAGCTTGAGTCTCCTGCATTTATAATAAATTCTTCTAAATTCTCTCAAATTCCATCTGAATCTCACATTTTAGCTTCAATAATTTTGACATGATCAATTGCCTTATAATTATTTCATCCTTTTCTTTTAGGTAGCTATGCTCTCTTCTTAAAACTAATAGTAAAAATAAGTTAAAATTGCACGTATTATTGCAATAAACATTACTGGAAATGTATCTTTTTCAATAACCTATATAATGTCTGTCTTGAGAATTTTGGTGTCATCATTGCTATTTACTGCTGCTAAAATTTTATTCAATGTGAGAATCTCATTTAAAAAAAAATATGAGTATGCTGTACGCCTTACTACTGCTTTTGTTTTATCATTTACACTGTCTGATATAGCCTTTTTTCTCTTATAAGCCTGCTACCCTCTTGTAATTCAATTATAAATGGCTAAGGCCCTAAACAGATTCGGTACCCAAATTACAAGAAGGTAGTAAGTCAGACACCACCACGGTAATTAACCTTCTATTTAAATTTAGGAAGACGCTTGTCTATTAATTAATCACCAACTTATAACACTCAAGTCTTACCTCTTACTTCCCAAGGGTCGATGTTAAATATGGCACTGCCTCCAGCTACTGTCAGAGAAGGGCGAGTTCGAACACAGTACTAAGTCGAAGGTTAAGTTGTCAGGGCGCCTATCCGTAAAAATATGCTAAGCCCAGACCCCGGACCAGATCCAATGTAAAACTCCCCAGGTGATAAGAAAATAAGACCAACACACACTCATTCAAACTTAACAAACAGTTTATTGGAAGCTATAATTCAGGTCTCAACTGTTCATTTCAATTACTGTACACAAACCGGCTATACTATCTAATCTCTGATTTTTCACGAGATATTCAAAAACAAAACAAAAACAATGAAATGTAAATCACAAGCGCAACTCAGTTGCCAGTATTAAATTTTTGAAGGATTAATTAAAACTTAAATGGTCACCCAAGGTGATCCACAACTTAAAATTATCAATGACGTACAATTACAAAATTTAAGAAATTCAAAATGGTGAACACATGAAACAACCTTAAAGTTAAAATAATTAACCGACAATATTCTTACCAAAAGCATACAGTTATAAGGCAACTTGCCGAAAGTCCCTCCAAAGTCGAACAGTTTGATCGTGATTTGCAACACGTCAACACTAAAATAAACCACTCTGTATACCAGAGGCAACCGACAATCTATTCGACATTAGAGTGCAGACTCTAAGTTATATGGTATCTAATTCTATAAAAATTAGCGCTAGTTAACTATGCTTTACATAAAGAAATGTGATTAAATTAAATTCAATAATTCTTACGAGATTGTACAAAAATAAATTACAATGGTTGACTAATTGCATTAAATAACATCTAAGAATTTACACAAGACCGATGTGCGGCTACAAAGCCCATACACATCCAAAATTTAGTTCAAGTTCTAAGTCCAAAAATAAAAAGGCTACGTAACGTCTCCAAAAATGACAAAGTAACCTCCAATCTGGGGTCACAGTTATTAATAAAACTACGTTAATTTAATAAATTCAAATCATAAAGGCTCACATGCCACAAGAAGTTAAAATAGGAAATTACGATGACTTATTTAATTAGCTAGGCCGGAAAATTGAAATTTACTGTTCGAAGTTCTCGAAATTGACATAAATTCTACCAAAACTGTTTGGCCAATAATTTCTACGCTCTGGATAATATCAGGAAAATTTACACAGTCACAGTACCTTAAAGAAAATCACATCCACAGCTACCAAACACGATACCTTCTACGGATCCACACGTTACAAGAAAACTGCTCTCCTATCTTCGGCTAGCGACATCTCAAGAAATTAGCGTATGAAGGCTACAGTATTCCATTAATCTGCACCATAATTATGTCTTCACCGCAAGATCCAGCAATAAATTTCCTTGGAACCGTAAGATAACCATAGCACGTGGTTCTTAAATCTTAACCCAACAAAAGTGCTCTAATGAGGTCTATGCCATGCACCAACACTAGCAGCTATATTTGAATATAGAAACAACACAAATTAAGATCGATTAGACACGTGGAAAATATACTTACAGCAGCTTAAACAATTCCCAAGCCACGACAAACAATATCCTCAACAAGTTTATTATAATAACGCCAAATCACATTAATGCTTGAGAAACAACATTAAAATCCGCCTGTACTAGCGATTGCACACGATATAACTCAAAAATTCTTCATTTCTCAAACAGTGTCAAAGGAACTGCATCTGCTCTGTGATGTTTAATGCTTCCTCGATGACCGTTAAAGTTCAAGAGAAAGATTCTAACATGTCAAAAACCGACCCCAAGCGGAACACGAACATTTGCCCTAAAGACCGAGCGACCCAACCTGATATTTTAAATATACGACATAAACGCAGATTCAAATGACAATAGAAAAATGGAAAATAATTATAATTAATTTGTTACATAACTCTAAGCCCAAAAAGAAGCTCTAAAACTAAATTAGCAATAATTAAAAATACCAAATCCATTAAATAAAACATCGTACGCCATCTACCCGTCAACGCATGTATACGTTACACACCTGAGATAAGGCAGATCGCGTGGCAATAGGAATCTTATGAAAGTCCACACCAGGTGGCAGTAGTAGTAGGAAGATGACATTAATTTAATCCAAAATAAATTACGTATTCAACGATAAACTAAAATAATCAATTAAGAGATAAAATACAACAAAATAATTGTGACAAGCCTTCGATTCTTGAAATTCTTGTTTCGTATGTTCTTTTAGAACATTATATACGGTAGCTCTCGATATTTCTGTAAAGGTTTGTTTAAGTAAATATACGCATTTAAATTAAATGTACTAACATATTACCAACTGCTTCAGCAGTTGAGTGAACAGATTGTGTCTTGGTGCCATATGGATGTTATAGTTTATATACTTTAAATGTATGCGGTCAGCTTATCAGTTACATTCAAATAAGTTTTTCTCCGTTTTCTTAATGGTGATTCCGCCATCCTTACGATTATACGTTATACAATCAAGGACTCTAAAATTACAATAAATTATACTTCTTCGAAAATTAGAAGTTTTACTTTATTCCTTACCAGCACTATAACCTTTTTTTCAATGCCTTGAAAAAGACAAACACAAAATATGTACGCTTATGATAATCAAATAAAGAAATAATGCCAAACACTATAATATAACCTCAAAGTCGCTCAAACCCAACTCGGGCATTATCTGCAAATGCGTTTCATCTTCGTCAGCGTGTACGAGGCTTCGACTTTGCAATGCTTACATCTGTTTAACCAATGACAGAACGTTCACGTGTTGATCACGCACTTTTGTTTGTCTATTTGTTTGCTATACAGAGTATGAGTATAGATCTACATAAATACTTTTGCACTGATCAATCTTTGTAGAATGCATAATTTGATAGATATTCGCAAAAGAAAACTGCTATTTGATATGGGTAAAAGTGTTACTTCCAATCAAATTTTGAGATATCCAGATATGTATTTGAAAACTGTTACGACCCGGTATGAATTTCGAAAAACTTTTTTGTGTATTTTTTTTTCTAAAATTCTCTTTTTTTCGTCTTCTTCAGAAAGTCATCTAAATTTAGTAATTGGAAAGATATTGGTAAATTTTGATTTTTTCACTAAAGCAAACTTCTACTTCCGGTCTACCTAAAGCTCTTGACATACATTTTTGAACATAAGGATTCTTTTCTCAAAAATTCTGACTATCATAATTATAATACTCGTGCTAAAGCAGATATACGTTTGGACAAAGTAAATCACATGTATTATAAGAAATCACCCATAAGTGCTGGATGCCGGTTATTTAATCTGCTTCCAGAGAGGTTAAAGTCACTGCAAAATGTTAACGTGTTTAAGAGGAGGCTAAAGGATGTATTGCTTACTAATGTCTTTTACAATATTGAGGAGTTTGAAAATTATTTTAAAAATAACTGACTTGGTTGTGCTCTGCGGACATTTCTATGCTACTGTATGACAAATGTTTTTAATGTTAATTTTCCGTCTTGATTTATTATTACTTTAAATTTGCTGTGTGAAATGTTATTTATATTTACATATGTGTACCTGTTAAAATTGTATTTGATCTTATTGCTATGTCTATATCATGTTCATGTTCATGATTAATGACAATAAAGACTTATATTCAATAGTAGAATACAAAACTTTTCTAGGATTATTTATTTCTGTGTATTCTATGGTTACTTATTTTGTACTTTCTTTTATAATTACCTATAATGTATGTTTTGTATTTGTTTTGACTTGTTCCATGTACATTTGTATCTTTAGGAACGAATAAACTATCTATCTATATATCTACCGATTTTATTGAAAATCTAATTAGCTGATCAGAGGAAGGTTATAAAGTTTGGTATTGATAGCTTTAGTCGTTTGGCATATATCCTGGTTACACGCATGTAACAAAAACACATCCAAAACTTATAAGAACAATATATTAGATTAGGATCTTTCTTAAAAATAACTAAGGAGATTGTGAACGTACACAGAAATTCTCATTCTTTCAATTATCTTAAGATTTCATAAATGATTACCCCCAAATAACTGATACATATTTTCAAGGGCTTCTATACTATCATTTCCTGGATAACCAGCCTTAAAATGTGATCAAGTTGCTTCTGATATATATTTAAAGTATGACGTAGAGGATATGGTACAATTGACAATAGACGAATCCTCAGCATGATATTTGTCCAGTACGTGGAAGTAAAAAAAAAAGTAATTTGCCTTCTGGCAAAAAACCGTGGCACGGTGAAATGAATCAAACCTGTTGTTGAGTCTTCCTGGTTTGAAAGACGTGATTTGTCTTTCTTTCACGTGGATCTTCTTGGTTTAGAAGTAGCAAAATAACTCATCACTGATTTTACGTTATAAGTGGTTATTCACAAATGATATAACACTACACTGTCATATACAATGCGAATAAATGTAGGCTTCTTGCATTGGGCAAGTTGAGCCGTACATGATAGCTAGACGAACTGCTAACAAGTTGAATTTCGATGATAAACTGTTTTCAATTTTCTGTTACAACAAACTCAGTATTTAGAGTTGGGTGGTCAGTTTACAAAACCTTACCTCCTCTATTGTTGTCTGGAAAAACCGAACATTAATGGGTTGCAAGTTTCATTAAAGGTTTTCGGAAGGAGCAAATAGCAATGCAATTCTCTAATATAAATATTACGTGCTGTGCGTTTACGAGTTTCGTCAATTACAGAGTATCTATAATTCTGAAATCCGGCAAATGTTTATGTATTTTTAAGTACTACAACGGCATAATGCTAATAAAAGAAAGAAAATAAATGATAATTTAGACAAAGCATTTTACAGATTTTCTAGAACGGACCACTGAAGAGTTTCTAAGAAAGAGATTACATTAGGGGACTGATGTCCCTCTCGGTCTTTCCAGATTTAATTATAAGTATACATTATTTTATGATTATGAGAACTAATAAAGTAACTGTAAGCACTTATACAGAGAAATATACATGTTCTAATTAATTGTACTTTTGTAAAACAAAGAATATTGAAATCAAAACTAAACATATATACGTTTTACATAGAGCAGAGAATATTATTTCATAAAAAAAGAAAACGATAAAAGAAAAATAATAGTAAGAAATGTCCTTAACATCTGTTATGCAGTAAACTATGTAAAAAGTTGGCAGTAGCAATCTTACGAAGAAATTATGCTTCTTCAACAAAACTGCATGGTCAGTATTTCTACAGGGATAAACTCCACTGGCCTTAAAGCCCAAGAACTTAAATAATCGTCTTTGGATGCTCTCCAATTTCAATTTATAGCAGATATAATTTGGATGCCAAACAACAGCAGCGTATTTTAGCTTACTACGCACGAGCGATTTATAGTGGCTGCATTAGAAAAATGCCTATTATCTCTAAGAATAAAAGCAAGTGTTCCAGAGGCAGAAGTGCGTACATTAGTAATATGTTTAGCGAAGGATGAATATCGATCAAATAGCACTCCCAAATTCTTTACCTCCCAATGCTATGATCGAAGTCAATGAGTTCCAACCTTCTAGAATACTTCATAACATGACATTTATTGATATTAAGTGCCCGATTATTGTGCTGACACCATTCATAGAGAGTATCTAAATCACACTGTATACACAGAGCATCTGAAATAGTATCAATACGACGATAGATTTTGAAGTCGTCAGCGTACGCCAGCCAATCGCAAGAAAGCGATTCCAAGAGGTCATTAATAAATAGTATAAAAAGCAGAGGGCTCAAATTAGACCCCTGTGGAACACCTGACGTGGAGCAACTAGAAATAAGCAATTATTTTAAATTTTTATTTTACTATAATCAGAAAGCAATGACATTCTATTTAGTTATTATCAACATCGTGTTTTTCCTCAAATACATAATGCAATTACATACATTATATCCATTAAGCAATCAAGAAATTAAAATTATTAATCAAATTAGTACTCTTGGCATAATATTATGTTAACATTTGTTTCTCTGAACTTCACCCGGCATTTATCTTCTTTCAGCTTTTCCGAAGGCTATATTCTGAACGTCCTGCGAACATGGGCGTGTCGCGATTGTGTTAATTAAATGTTCTAAAACGAAATAACCATCGTCATATGCCACACGCAACTATCGGGAAACTCTTTGAATGAAGCGTGACTAAAAAGTTATGTCTGCAGTCTCTTTTGTATATCACCGATAATGTAATACGTCCTCATGTTTGTATTTGTGTGTGCGCGTTTTGCCATACGTGTTTACATCGCCATCAGATGGCGTAACGAATTTATTTAGCGATGGGTGTTATGTTACTCTAGCACGGAATAACGAACCCCCACAATGATGTGTGTCATTCACATGTTGGAAGTGAAAATTGATGATATGTAACTGGGTGATACAGCTGTTACGATGTAATGAGTATCGATTGATGATTCGCTCAATTCATTTATTACCATCACCTACCTACTGCTGTTTCGAAACGGTTCTATTAAAATAGTGCTGGGCTATAATTTGAAAGATGTTTTAAGCGTGGCCGAACACATACTATCTTTCAAATTAGAGCATTAATTTTGAGTCAAGAAGATGCTATCCTTCCGTACTTTACCAACAGTAATTTAGTATAAATACGTATACATTTTAAGAAAATATTCAAAAAAATTATTAATTTAAGAAGACAAGAAAAGAAGAAACATCACATTAAAACGTAAAGCAACATTAAATATTAAATATTTCGTATTTCGTTTAAGACAAAAATAAAAATTCCTTACAAAGAGCAATTGCAAAAAAAATAAATAATTTGCTATGCGTTCTGAAATATCAGTGTTAAAAATTGATATAATGACATATAAAGGAAAATTCTAAAGCAATGTATTTATTTAAAAACTTAAGAGGATAATAGTATACATACGTGGGGTCGTTTTTATATTCTCGGACTTGCATGAAAAAAAGTTTGGAACAATTTATTTTTCAATACAGCCCCCTTGCTTTTGGATGCAAGTATTACATCGTTTTAATAACATCTCTATCCATTATAACAAAAATGAATTTCTTCACGAATAATTTTTGGAGATTTTCCTTGTTTTGTTAAGAATTTTATAACTGCTCGATATTCAAGCTTGTGCATTTTGATCCGTGACAACACACACTGACAGATATTAAAACTAATAAGGCTGCAATTGTTTTGTAAATTGTTAAAGTCGTTATGGATGATAATAAAACACTATAATGAAAAATTATATTAAAATTGAAAAATGTCTAGTCAGGTAATATAAAAATGACCCCTCGTACATTCAAGATGAATACACATATGCGTCAAGAAAAATTGCAAATAAAAACGATGATGAGATGAAATATTAGAAATATCTACACTAGTGATCGGCAATGCAAGTTTGTCAAGTCATAATACCATAGATAACATTTATAACTGCACTGTAAGAAAATATTACATAACATAACGTTGGAAATTTTGTGACCAACGTTATGATATGGAATTTTTAAATTTACTTGATATATTATGGAATTGCTTTCAATGACTGCTTACTGAAATCTACATTGTAAATTGAAATCGCTTTCAATGCCCGCTTATTGAAAATTACATTGTAAATTTGTATAATTACATATTGAGGGTAATTTCCTTTGTGAAATTGCATAATTACGTATGCGCATTCACATAGTTAAAGATTCATAGCGGAATATGATTATTTACATGGTAAAATTTTTGCGTCAAATTTGTACATTTACATGATAAAATGTGTATAAATAAATAATAAATTTCGTAATTATTTTGACTTAATATAGAATTATATTTGATGCACCAGAATAATAAAAAAAAACAATAGTTGTTTCAACTAAATATAAGTGCGTGTTATTTTGATTATCCTGAATATTTAAAACATCAGATATAAATAATATGTACTAAGTCATATCAATTATGAAATTTATGTATTATGTATATGCAGCTTTTGATATCTAGGATATCTTTTGTAATGAAAACGAATCATCGACAATAAAACATTAGTTCCAAGTGCGATTTCAGTCTGAATGATAAATAGTTATTCTAATGTGTTACATTTTCACTGCTAAATTATAGAAATTATGTAGTGTGTTTTTCTGTAATTAGATTTAAGGATTGGTTAAAAATAAAATGTATGTATACATTTTATTTTTAATTTTGGTTAACAGCGCACGACAAGAATAAATAAGTTATTCTAAACAAAATCTAAACTAAGTTCCAATAAGTACAATACATGTAGTGAAAGGAAAAATAATTTTAACGTTAAAAATATATATTCAAGTAAAATTAAAAATCTCTGTATTTATACATAACATCAAATTTTCCTTTTAATAAGATTAACTTTTTTTTTTTGATTTGGATATGACGGATCCTACAAATAAATTTTATATTATTTTTATAAAATTATGTAAACCTAACAAGTATTTTACCTCTATAAATCTCTAAATAGCACCAAAGTCCTTCTGAAAATATTTTATAATTGTTTTCAAAATTTCTTTAGTAGAAGCGCTTCCATTTTCATCCAATGTTATTTTGATTTATTATTATTCAAGAACTTTCTCATTTTTCAGATGTTTTAAAAAACTGTTTTATTAGATGAATGTTATTTAAATCTTATATACCTATGTTATGAATATCATATTACAGTTCTCACGTGTGCAATAGAAAGAAATTTTTTTCTAATTTCTATGTAAATATTGATGTAAATCGTATTTTCTCTATGTAGCAGTTAAATTTGCATATCCTGCAAGTAATCATTGTTATAGTACCTATTTCAACTGCTACAACAATAAGAAGCATAGACACTATTTCTTTGTCACCATAGTTATTTATGCAGGAATGAGCAGGATTATTGGCGACTAATTTTGATGCGCATGCTATAACTTAAAAGACGCATAACAAGTTACATACTTTTACTATATTTTAAAGAACATTTAATAGTAGTTTATACCACGATACACTTATACCGGTATGCTTACTTTACCTGTCAATGACGTCACTGCGGAGCAAGTCAGATTGACAGTTCTCATATGGGCAACATTTCGACGCAGTTTGAAGTTGTTTTATCATTTTTTTAAAATAATACTCTGTTTAATATGCCAGGTTGTGCTGTATACGGGTGCCGTAATTACAATCGAAAAAGTAGGGATAGCCACATTAAATAATACAGGTTTCCCAAGAAAACAGGGTACGAAATTTGTGGTTAATTGCGTGTAAAAGGCAGGATTTAATAAATTTGGAAAATGGTAATTCCAGAAGTCTGATTTTATCATTGTTCATAATTAAAAAACTAAAACGTGTCAGCATGTATCTGTTCCATTCATTTTGAGCCATCATGTTTTCATACATCGTTCCAACAAGAATTACTACAATTCTCCCAAAAATCATACAAAGATTTAAATTCAGATGCAGTTCCCACATTATTTCTTCCAGATTTAAAGACAAGACAACTTGAAGCAACAAACATGAGTTAAAAATTCTTAAAAGTCAAAAAATAGGTGGCATTTACAATACATATACATATGCTCTGAGTACTTTAGCATTCAGCAGTAATTTGTGTGGAACATCGACATAGACTGACCTTGAAACTTTAAAGTGTCCGATACTTCTTACTGATCACCTATGATAGTGAATGACTTGATTCAATACTTTTTCCAAGACTGTCACATTAAGAGCAACACATTTGTACATCTGCAAACGTTCATAAAGTATTATGAGGCATTCTATACATCGATGACACCATGGGTAGTTTTCCTGCTTATTAAGAATTTGTAAATTATTGTAACTATTTCAGGATGCTTTTCATTAATATATAGCAAGGGTATAATGATAATAGTATTTGGATTTCAATCTGATATAAGATTGTATAGCTTTTTCTTTAATAGTGTTAAAAACATTTACTCAAACTGAATTGAAATAAACTTCTTAAACTATCAAGGTTGTTCTTTTATATTAGCAAGCATAATTAGAATTCCTACCTTTTACATTTATCGATAACATCCATGGTATCTTTCTTAAGAAACAATAAATTTTTTTTATAAACATTTGTATTCTGTTCAAATACACAGTGATTTTATCAAACACAAAAACAACCTAATAATATCTTTTCAAATTAAAAATTTTACAAGGCAGGATAAAGATGAAATAAAAGTTTAGTTTGGTAATTTTATTTTAACTTGATATTATTAGGTATAATACAAAGCCCCTTAAAATTCTGAAATACTTGACCACTGTTATTGTTTAATCTAGAATCAAGATTAATTTATGGCTTAAAGACAGTGGAGTCAGTTTTATTTCAGTGGGTAATTTATAATTATTAAAAACATACTTGTAAAATATGTATATTAAATATAACAAATTCCAGCCAAGTTGTATTTGATTCATTCAAATGTTGGTTTATCTTCTCTTCAATTGCTCGAGACCCTTCTATTAAAAGCGATGTAGCTGTACCTTACCAATATCAAATACTTCAGATCTATGCGATTCACTAAATAAGATTTAATTGTGTGCTAAAGAAAATATAAGGTTCAAAATATATGTTAAATAAATATCCTTATTTACATTTTGGCAATGATTTTATTCACTAAATGAAACACTTATCAATACCTCAATTACAATTTCCAGTTTATATTTACAAAGATCATTAATGCATAACTCTAGCATCTCGAGAGCACAGTATTAAAATGAAGTCACAGAATAAATTGTTTTGCATTGTGTATATACCATTTTTCAAATTTATAAAATCCTGCCTTTTACACGCAATTAACCACAGATTTCGTACCGTCTCTTCCGTGGGAAGTCTGTAATATTTAATCTGACTGTCTCTACTTTTCGATTGTGCTTACGACAAACGTATACAGCACAACCAGACATATTAAATAAATGTTATTTAAAAGAAAACCGATAAAATAACTTAAAACTGTGTCAAAATGCAGCAGATATGAGAACTGTCAATCTGCCTTGCTCCGCAATGACGTCATTGACAGCTAAAGTGAGCATACCGGTATAAGTGTATCGTGGTTTATACAACGAGTCAATGACAGTTATTATTCCCGAGAGCCGAATTTACAAAGCGAGCCGTGAAGCGGCGAGGGAGTAACTCTGCTCGAGGGAATAATAGTCATTATTGCGAGTTAGTATACACTACGACTAACTGAAAATTACTAAAAAAAAATCAAAATAATGAAACGAAAATGTCAGATTACTATATCGATATGACGTTTGACGGTTAGGCAGTTAGTAAAATAGCCGAACTAGTCTATCGTTACTACGACAACGTTGGTAACGTTATGTTCTTATTGGCGGAATGCAGGGAATAATGGTAACGTTATGTATCATTATTTCCCGGTCGCCTGTCATTATTCCTTCTGGGTATTATGAGGCCTATTATTAACCAATAGTGATTAATATAATACATACTTTATTGTATAGTCGTCGGTAAAATTCATAATATACAGTCAGAACTTGTTATTTACTATGTATTTGCATATCGCATAGTATATTATGTGCTTTTCTTTAATCCCATTAGAAAATAGGTAAACATTAACGAATATATAATGAAATATTACAGGCATTTATAACAGTGTACTTTATAAATAAAAATAATTCTTAAATTGAAAAGTGTTATCGAAAGAGTTTAGCTTCATCAGTGTAAGGCAATCATCGCGCTTAAATAAAACTCAGATATAGGTACTACACAAACATTAAAATTAAATACCTCGTAAAAAGTCTGTACGACCTTATTATAATTATGCATTATTGTCGAAGAAATTATCAACATTGTTAACATTCAGTATTACTCTGCGTACGATGTTCATTCGCCGAGTTTATCTCGAAGGCCAACCGCAACAAGTATAGAAATCCAGCGAGTATTGTACGAAAAAAAATGTAAAATTGACTTGTATACCTGTTTGGCCGATATACGTAAGTATGTTCACTATGTACAGTATACGATATGCGATATAAGTTTGAATTTATTATCTTGTTTGTCTTGGGTATACTACCTTTCGGGAGTATCTAAACTGTATATCAACATTGCAAGTGCATAGAGTTTGTATTTTTATTTTGTTCATTATGTGGAGATGTAGAATTCGTAAAGCGGAAAGTTATAAATGATGGTATGAGGAATTTCAGAGTACAATAAGCATATTATAAATTCCTAAGAGATAAATTTGCAATAACTGAATAAATAAAATAGGTAAACTTAGTTTCAAAAATTATTTAATAATATCACTACAATATCGTTTCGCCAAACTTTGGCTTCATCAGGTGATGAGTAACTGTTTACGTATTTTATTTATTCATTTAAATATGGAGTTTCAACATGTATCAGCCTCATCAATTAACTATTTCATTTGCAATATATTAGCAAGGGGTGGCCCCTGATTTTTTTGGGACGGGAGGGCACCGGAAATTTTTTGCAAAATATGCTTCCAAAACCCTAATTTTATCACGATTTTTAAAGTGTTTAATAACAAGAATTAAGTACAGAAAAATATAAATAAACTCACCACGTTATTTAATTAACTTGTTTGAAAATAAAATCCATTCGCCGTTCCTTGCAATGAGCAAAATGACTAATTCATTAGAGTTTGGTGTCGACGTCGGTAATTGTTTATCAATGAAACACACTGCCAAGGCACATAGTCTGCTTTTTGCATTTTATTTGTAGAAAATGTTTTTATTCTCTTCAAAGTAGAAAAACACCTGTTACTTCCAGATATCATGGCGGTATATTTTCTCTGTCTGTCTTATTACTCTAATGGAGAAGACACACCTTATCTAGTCATTGAGATTGGAAAGAAATGAGTATACAGGTGTCCAGAAACTCTCCTGACAAACGAAGACCGGAGATTCCTCAGATAATTTTAAGACAATTTAACCCAGTTTACCCTAGTCCGAAAATGCTTCCTAAGGGAGCTAGAGCTCTTTGAAGATGGCGCCTTGTAATTAGTTTTTTTTAATATCTCCCGAACGCTTCTATTTAGAAAAACAAAAACTGGTATGCTTATTTATCCTCCAGAGATGAATCGATTCCATCAATTGCGAATTTCTAGTACCGGTCATAGGCGTCCGTTTTGGGTAGGTTAACGGTTATTTTAACGCATAACTTTTTTGTCTTTAACTTTTAAGCATTTGTGACACTAGATTATTAAATTTTCAGGTATTCTAGTACTAAAAGGTACTCTTACTTTAACTCGGTAGGATACACCGTTTTCTAGAAGAATCGATTCGAAAATTTTTCGTTTTTTCGTCATTAAAATTCAATTTATTATTTTTTGCACTAGTTCGCTCAGAACTGCCAACAGAAATAAAACCTACGTCTTTAATTGTCAAATTGTTGTCAGTTCGCGAAGTTTATCTTTTAATTTTTTACTTTGTAGCATTCAAACAGAACGATTTCAATTTAAAAAAAAATGGTTTTTACTAATGAAGAATACGCCGATATGCATTCAGTTTATGGCGAAATGAGGTGTAATGCTCGAGCAGCGCAACGTAGATACGCTGAAAAATTTCCCAATCGTCAGCATCCTACTCACTCAACATTTACAGCTCTTCATCAACGATTAAAAGAAACAGGTTCAGTGGTCCCAAAAAAAAATGAAACAGGGAGACATAATGATGTAACAGCAGAACATGAAGATGTTATTTTAATGGAAGTTGAGGAAAATCCAGAAATTAGCATTCGAAGACTATCTGTCATGTACCCCACAATTTCAAAATCTTCCGTAGGAAATATCTTACACAAAGAAAATTTATATCCTTTTCATTTTACAAAGATGCAAGCACTGCTAAAAGGAGATTTTCCTGCTCGTGTAGAATTCGCTAGATGGTTACAAAATCAGATAAATCAAGATGAAGATTTTTTCAGGTACATTTTGTTTGGTGACGAAGCTTCATTCTCAAAAAATGGAATTTTTAATGTACATAATGCACACTATTATTCGTACGTTGGTGACAATCCCCACGTTGTTCAAGAATTTAAGCATCAGCATAGGTTTAGATTAAACGTCTGGATTGGAGTAGTTGACGATTATCTACTTGGACCTGTGGAATTACCTGCTCGTTTAAATGGTGTTGATTACTTACATTTCCTGCAAAATATTTTACCTGATTTGTTAGATGAGGTGCGTTTAAATATTCGGCAAAACTTATGATTTCTACAGGACGGCTGTCCGGCCCACTTTAGCAGGAATGTACGAGACTTTCTAGATAATAACTACGAAGACCATTGGATTGGAAGAGGCGGTCCAGTTGCTTGGCCAGCAAGGTCGCCTGATTTGAATCCTTGCGATTATTGTGTTTGGGGATACATAAAAGCATTTGTTTATTCCGTTCCGACACAAAATCGTGCACAACTCTGGCTAAGGATACAAGATGCTTGCGACGAATTTAGAAATAACTTTGGAATTTTTGCAAGAATTCAGCGTTCTCAAAGCAAAAGGGTAAATTTATGCATAGAGACTAATGGTCATCACATCGAGCATCTTTTGTAACTATCTACCTTTGATACTTGTTCTTTTTTTGTTAGTTTCGTTCCATTGTAATAAACACTTTGTTTTTAAATCCCTTCAGCTAAAATTTTGTTTCAAATTGATTTTTGCTTCTTTTCCCAAACTTTTTTTTTGAATTGTATGCTGCATTTATTGAAACAAAAGATGATTTATTAAATTAATTTTCATCCATGCCTTGATAGTCCAAGACAACTTCGTCACTAAAAATAAGTAGGCACATAATAAATTGAATTTTAATGACGAAAAAACGAAACATTTTCAAATCGATTTTTCTAGAAAACGGTGTATCCTACCGACTTAAAGTAAGAGTACCTTTTAGTACTAGAATACCCGAAAATTTAATAATCTAGTGTCACAAATGCTTAAAAGTTAAAGACAAAAAAGTTATGCGTTAAAATAACCGTTTACCTACCCAAAACGGACGCCTATGACCGGTACTAGAAATTCGCAATTGATGGAATCGATTCATCTCTGGAGGATAAATAAGCATACCAGTTTTTGTTTTTCTAAATAGAAGCGTTCGGGAGATATTAAAAAAAAATAATTACAAGGCACCATCTTCAAAGAGCTCTAGCTCCCTTAGGAAGCATTTTCGGACTAGGGTGAATTGGGTTAAATTGTCTTAAAATTATCTGAGGAATCTCCGGTCTTCGTTTGTCAGGAGAGTTTCTGGACACCCTGTATATACATTCTGGGTGCCGATGTCCTTGATAACGCCACGCATTGATGACGTGACCCAAAAGATCCGATGGACAGATAGTACAAGTAGTTAACCGAGACGCAAGCGTCGAGGTTAACTTTATCTCGAGACAGGAATGAAACTTTTCACCAAGGTTTGTATACTATTTTGTTTACAACGATAATTATTATATTTATTTGTAATAAAAATTCCAGTGAAAGCTTCGACATATTGAATTGTGAGATTTATGATGTTCTAGCGTAAACGTCAAATAAATGTACGTCAGTTTTTTCGGTGAATAGATTATAAAAGAAATGTTGAGTAGTAAAGTCTTCAAAGACTGCACTCCATTGGAACTGAGGAAAACTGTCCTCCGTAGCAATCCGGATATCTTTGCTCAAATAGAGAAGGACAAGAAATCACTATTTCATCATATCAGCAATTGCAGGGCGGTCTATCTACATGGGTTCAAACTTCCAATAATTCTAATGTAACAATTAATTATATATACTAAAAGCCAATTGTCTCGCTCTTTTTAACACGAACGATTAAAACGGCAAAGCTATACCCCAAAATTGACGAATTGGGGAGACAGTTTTCTGAGAACCTGGCGCATCTACGGTGGGAACGAAAGTGTCACGCGACGGGGACCACGGTCCCACGTGCCTTAGGCCATTTTTCACGTCTCCGAAGAGAGAACGAGGGCCCGAAAGGAGTTTTTGAAAATTTTAGAACGTGCAGAAAAAGAGTATGAATCATAGTATTTTGCCATAAGGCCTACGTGTAAAATAAAAAAGATGGACTAGGTTCGATTTTAAAATGGCGGTGGATCGATACAGATGACCGTGACACATCAAACTTCGGATAAGGTTAAGTTAAACGCACGAAAAATTCAATTTCAGGTTATAAATTATCAAAACCGTCAAATCAGTTTGAGTTCGCGATATGGCATTTGCCGGGAAACGTCAAAATTGGCGGAAAGCACCAGTCGTGTAATACACAACACATAATGACTATCTATTCACGTTTATCGATCGGTTGTCAAGTTTAAATGTCAGAAGGCCGACAAATAAAGGGATTATGAAGGGAAAGTGGTACCTTTCAGATACGTATTAGTGTTATTATTATCAATTGTTACTATTTCTTTTCTATTTATGAATATATGAACAATGCCGACAGATATGATAAAATAAACTTAAAGTGTATTATCGCACGTAAGTACAGTGACAAATATAACGATCTTTCTATATTTTATTAAGATATATTAAACACAAATTATATATGTCATCGAAATGTCGTCACTTCTCGCGAAAGAAGTACCGAAGCAAGCCTAAATAAAGAATCATCTGAGTTTTCTTTATTTGTCAGATGTGTCCGAAACACTTCGAAATAACATAAATACATCAAATATGTAAAATTCCCATAAGCATTTATGTAATTTCGTTTATCAATTCAGTTATAAAAGAAAGCATTTCAAGTACGCGACTATGCGGGTTGGCACAAACTAATCAGAAGTACATTTTCGGTTAAATGGTATTAGGAGCCAGCAAGATTTTTGATTGGGTTTTATAAAGTACATATACATACAACTATTAAAGCGTAATATGAAAATTAAATAATTCTCTCAATGACCTGTAAGTTTAAAACATGTTTTGTTAAAGTTCATCATGTTATGTTGTTAATTTCATTTGACAATTGGAAAGACAATGTTGTTAAGCACTCTCAGTCTGACATTTCGTTCTCACAAGTTTATGTGTGAACGAATACACAACAACGAAGTATTGTCACGATGACAGGTGGAACGACAATTTGGTTAAACATCAACTTTTTATTGTCGTATAAGTGTCACGATGACAGTCTGTCAAAAAATTTGAAGTATACACTATTTCTATCGTAAACTTGACACAAGGCATGGTACTACCAATTTTATAGAACGAATAACATGAAACAACATTTCATTGCCGAACCGTCTTGGTTTTTTTTTTTTTTTTTTGGTCTGTCGACGTTCACCTTGGGCTAGATGCACACAATTAGACAATTAGACTTAGCAATCAGTAAAAACATTAACAAAACCATAAAGATAGAAACTGAAAGTGTCATGAGCTCTGATCACATTCCAATTATAATAACTTGGAACGAAGACATAACCGAAAGAACATATCACACCTTCAAGACAGACTGGGCCGGCTACAAAACAGAACTAGAACAAACCATCACTGCAGTTCCTAAAATACAAAACACTGCAGAATTAGAACAGAACATAAAATCACTACAAGATAAAATAACAAACGCTGTTGAAAATAACACCATCAAAATAGAAAGGATATATAAATCAGGTAGTCTACCACATCATATTAAAGAACTAATAAAGGAAAAGAACAGAGCTAGGAGAAGACAAAACTATACTAAACAACCTTCAACATCAATTACATAAGGAATTACTGGAACCGAAAAATGTAGAATGGCAAAGAACACTCGAAGAAATAGGTGCAGAGCCCTCTAAGACATGGAAAATAATCAAGGCAATCAAAAGAGAACAAATACAAATCCCACCACTTCAATTCAATAACTCCACACAAGTCACAGCAGAAGAAAAACCAGAAGCTCTAGCGGAATCACTAGAAGAGCAATTCACTCCGAACTTGGATGAAGTAGACATGCAACACGTAATGCAGATTCACAAAGTAGTAAGCAGAGAAATACGTGAACCCCACTCCCCTAGCAACGACCCAGTCACAGCCGAGAACCTAAAAGCAATCCTTAAAGCATGAAATCCCAAAAAAGCTCCTGGTATAGACAACATCACCAACAGATCACTACAAACCCCCCCCCCCCAAAAGCAATAATGTCAATTCTAGCAATAGCAAACTCCGTTATCAGACTCCAAACATTCCCAAAGATATGGAAACATGCCGCAGTAATAGTTATACCTAAACCAGGAAAACCAAAAACAATACCAAGCAGCTACAGGCCCATAAGCCTGTTACCATCCATTAGCAAAGTGATAGAAAAAATAATCCTACAGAAGATAAAGTACCACTCTGACAATCAAGACATAATACCAGAAGATCAACATGGGTTTTTAGAGAAGAACATTCAACGATAACACAACTTTCAAGAGTCACTGAGATTATCCAAGACGGATTCAACAAAAATCAAGTGACAGCAGCTGTATTTCTCGACATAGCAAAGGCATTTGATAAAGTCTGGAGGCAGGGACTCATATATAAAATGATAATACACAATTACCCAACACACGTCATAAAAATCACGAACAGTTTTCTCTAAGGACGCTGCTTTCAAGTTAGCATCCAGAACACACTTTCCTCAATAAAACATCCAACAGCGGGAGTCCCTCAGGGCTCATGCCTGTCACCTCACCTATATACAATATTTACAGCAGACATACCAGTATCAAATCCTACAAGATACTTAAATACGGCCACCTTTGCAGATGATTCGGCACTGCTCTCAACATCAAGATGTCCGACGAACGCGGTACAGGAACTCCAAACGCACCTAGACAACACGATAAAATGGTTCAAACAATGGAGGACAACAATAAACGAAGACAAATCCCAAGCAATAATCTTTCAAAGGAATCTGAAAACAACAGGCAACGAAATAACCATCAACAACAACACTATACCATGGAGTAGAGAAATTAAATACCTGGGAATATACCTGGATATAAAGCTCAATTATAACACACACATAGCAAAAACGATAACCAAAACCAAACAAACAAGATGTCAACTATGGCCTCTTATAGGCAGAAAAAGCCAGCTGAACACGAACAACAAAATTCTACTTTACAAACAAGTATTAGGTCCAATATTCACATATGCATGGGTGCATATGTGCAAGACCAACATCAAAAAACACCAGTCTTAGAATGATACTAAATGCTCCATGGTATATGAGAAATAATCAAATAATGAATGAAACAAATACCCCAACCATTATTGACTACATCAAGGAAAGAGCGCTCAGTTTCTATAACCAGATGGAAAACCACTCAAATCAAAATCTTAAAAGAGCACTTGCTCATCAATTATCATCAATTATTATTATTATTACTATTGTATCGGTCATTTATCGTATCTTTAATGTCTTGGACACATCTCTGTCATCTTTCTACATACAAATATACATACAGCGTCTTTAATTTAAATTTAGAGTAGCTTATGATATCAATATTAATTTGGGAATACTGTGCTATAGTAATGTTTTTCATTTGGACTACCTACTGTCATAGTTAAGTCAATTTATTGAAAAGTTCCACAGTGTTTTCAAATTAATATTGAAATCGTAGGTTATTCCAAAAAAAATTAATTGAAGGCACGGTATGTCTACAGTGACATTCAATTTGACAATTCATTCTCGCAATAGATCGAACTGTCACCACCATGACAGTTTGCAAGATAATTTAACGTATGGGCAACGTTTATCATAAAACTTGAGACAAATAAAGTTAGAGTACTACCAAATTTAAAAAACAAAGAAATTTATATATGATACAACAAATCTTGATCATACAACCATCTTAGGTTTACCTGTTCGGCCTACTTACATTCAACTTAGACTAGGTGCACACGCATTATATCAAACTTGAATGTCAACGAAATGTTCCAAGTAATCAGCTTTCAGTAAATTCTATAGAAATGTTAAACATTTTATGGGAAATTTTTTAGTTAATAAATCCATTTGTCTATAATTATAGATGCCACAATAATGTATAATTAATTTCTAGAGATATTTCATTTAATTTGCATCTTCATTCATAAACTAATTAAAAGAAAATTTATAACCGTTAAAATTCAAGTGCCTCTGCGACTGGCAGTAGTCACGTTCCAAAGAAGCAATTCAAACTCGAAGAGTTTCATGGAATAACAAAAAGAGCAAGTATTCTATTAAATTAATGTGTCCTAAATAAAAAAAAGGTGGAAAGAGTAAATTGAATAATCAGCACTTGATGACTTATATCGACATTTTATGACAAACATTATGGAGCACTGATGAGCTTGATTATTTGCAACCAACGTCATATAAATTTATCTATTGACTATTGTCCCGGAAGCCCTACGTTAATTGTAATTCAAAGAAACGAATACATCATGCTGATCAAAATTGGTGAACATAGTATATTATTAAACTAAAATTAAGTAACAGTTAAAGGGTGTAGCCATCTTTACTCATCTATTATTATTTTAACACCGATATATTTAACTAGAGCATACGCGAAATGTTGGTCAGCTCAACATTCACGTTAGGTGGCTTAAATGTTACAGGAAACGTCAGAATTGTCAGAAAAAGTCCATCTGACTTTTGATTAATGTTGGCAATTTCACAAAAATTTAATTGCAGGTTATAAAACGTCAAAACGATCAATCGATTTCAGTTCGTGATGAAATCTGAACTGCTTTCATGATTTATTTGAATTATTTCAAAAAAAAAAGGTTAAACACCCTGACATCTGTCTGATATTTCATGGTTCATGTTTTTAAGCTTCATCGATATTTATTGTAGACCTTGACACAAAAAGATATGAAATTACAAATTTTATACAGCGAAATGACTAAAATATTAATGAGAAAAGTGCTATCAGATCCATTTTAGTTTTGCCTATATACCGTGCCTTCAAATACTTTCCGCATTAGAGACGGCCATGCTTTTTTTTTAATGGTTGGTGACAGTGCATAATTTTAATAGTTTGGTTATGTCATATAAATAATAATAGGCGTCTATAATTTGAATTTAAGTATGACAACTGTCAGAATTTGAAGTTTTCAAAAAATTAGCATGTACACCAACATTGATTAAAAACTTCAAAAACAGCCTACTCTAATGCGAAAAGTATTTGACGGCACGGTATTAGACAATTACCTTAAAATATGATTTATATTATTATTACTAAGTGACAGACGAATCAAATTCCAATGTAATGACAATTGTTTTGTAACTATTCAATTTACTAAAGTAAATATTCCAGTCTAATTCAACAATTACTTCTACTAAATAGTTTGATTGTCAGTAGAAAGTTTGAAGTATGGGCAGCGTTCAATCATTTAATGCGATATGTTTGAAAATACACCATTAAATCAAATTGTTAATCAAACATTCTGATGATGGTTGATGATGATCGCGTCCCAGGCTGGTGGCTCTTATTTCGATGGATTGGTTGTAATCATGAACTACCTTTTTGTGTTATTTTTCCTTAAATACTTAATAAAAAACACAAAATGATCCAACAATTACAAATTATATTCTTTTTACAGTGTGTGTAAGCAAAATGTTTACACAGATATTCCAACGTCGGTCAGCATTATTTTTGGTTATTGTTTTTAGTTCAACTACCAGCGTCACTACTAAATATTTAAATTATAATAGGATCGTCTCAGCAACCGACATAGCCAGAGCACGATCTACAGGCGACGACTCAATGCCACTGCAAACTCACTTTGACAGGAACAATTTCAGAGCAGACAAATGAAACTAATTATTAATATGGAAGCCAGTTATAAATTCACTATTATAAATAAAAGTAATAAGTCATACTTATTCTATACCAACATTTTATTTAAAACTTGATTCTTCTGTGTAATGGGCATGCATTGTTCACAAATTTGCATTATAACAAAAGGTATGTCAAAAGTATGTTTGCGGGCTATGATAATTGGCAGGTTAAATTATGCAAAATTAAAATAAATCTGATATTACATTTTCAATAATGATTTAGTCCTTTCATTGTGTAAAACTAATAAAACTATGAATCTTTTAGTGTCAAGTCTTAGTATTACGCTAAATAGCATCTAAATTTCAAACTCCAACAACGAAAAGTCAGACTGACGTTAAGATGCTTTAAATTGTCGTTCCACCTGTCACCGTGACAGTACTTCGTGGACAAAAATATACGTCTATACAAGGTGTGCCAAAAGTTTAGAAAATCAAAAATGATTTTTTTTTGCGTTTTACAGCGAACTATAATAAAACTGTAAGCGGACGCGAAAAGCGATTCAAGCTCGAAGAGATTGATGGACAGCTAGTTTTATTTATAACCATGCAATTAATAATTATTTGTGATAAAAATTCCGATAATGTTTTGACATATCGAGTTGACAGTTTTGTGATTGACATTGAGGTTGGGAAATGAGGGCAGTAATAGAGGACGGGAAGTAAATGAGGGCAGTAATAGAGGGCGGGAAGTAAACGCGAAGAAAGACACACTTCCAAACTTTTAAAAAGTCAGAAATGCCAACATATTAATATGGTAATTACTTTATTATATTTATTATTTAAAAATATTGTTAATTTTTAAATAATAAATATAATTATCACTGTTGGTAAATTATAAAGTAATTACCATTTTAATATGTTAACAAGTAAAAAATTGTGGAAGTTCTTGTAAGTATTATGAATAAAATATGTATTATTGCTAGATATGTTGTTAAAAATAAAACAATGCACCTTCTGATGAAGACAATAAAAAATTTTGGAAACGTCAATAATGAATTAATATTTACCACCTACATAATAAAAGCCGCATTCCAAGAAAAAGAAACCAACCAATATAAAATTTTAATATGGCTAAAAAAAATAGGAGTCTTCAAAACATAAAAATACTCGTTTCAATCAGGGAAGAAATGAAAGAGTCACCGTCATTTCATTATAACTGAGGGGACGGTTGTACTTTCCTTACGGAAGATGGGACTAAGCTTGTTTGAATACTTAAATATTCAACAAGAAACCACGCATAATCTTTCTATATTTGTCGCTGAGAGTAGGCAAGAAGGCCGTGAATCTACAACAGAAAAGAGACGAACAAACGGGTGAAACAAATGCAAGCGAGCACGTGCTGCGCTCGTTTCCATAAGCGGCTTTTAGGTGCAGTTCTGCATTAGGCAAACATAAATAATACTGAAGAAAAAATGTATATGTATGCATATGTACAAGCGCATTCATGCATCCATAGAAAATGTCCTTTGTTAATAGGAATCGGCGATTATCAAATGTAAAGTTGTAAAGGGATATGTACATTAGTAAATATTTAATTTTAGATAAAGGCTGTACTTATTTACATATTTATTTTCAATATTACACGGAAGAATAACATAAAGTGAAGTCAATGTTTACAAATTATGTATTGTTGTCTCTGTAGATTAGTGTAGATGTTTCTTCTTATTATTTGTTGAGGTAAGTTGCATTGCTTGCAACACAATTAATAATAATTCCTTTATTGTATTCAAGGACTAATATACCTGGGCCTGAAAAGCTCTCTGCCTGACACATAGATGACGTTAGAAACTGTGAATTGGGATTTGCACTGAAAAGTTTCATGTTTTATATAAACATTTGTAAAGTCTTATTACCATATGTTATTATTTATTCGAATAGTAGCTGCTTTTTAATATAGATGTGTCATTGAGAAGTCCATCCGAAGGTGTATATAATAAGGCATTAGAGAATACAATCCCGGGATCCCGGGATTAGACTATGTAGTTTCTAACTGGGCTCAAATGAAAAAAAGAAAACTTAAGTAATTTCTTAAAAATTATTTATTAATATTGTTGCACAACACAATACACAATATACTAAAATAAGGAACAAAAAAGACAATACAAAAAACAATCGCAGAAATATCAAAGCATCCAGTGTTTCACTTCCAAGCCTGCCTCGTAATTTATTGCCAACATATGCAGCAGCTGAAAACCCTCGCTCAGGTTCTACACTGGTTGGAGGAATAGACAATAGATATTTATATGCTAATTCTAAGTGATATCCACGAACTCATCCATTTTCGAACAGGCTCATTTCGCGTCTAATGCTATTTATCAACTTCGATTCATTTTGTACTTCAGGATTTGGGGATTCCATGCTCTTATTAATTTCTAGCTTTAATTTTGCCTTTAGTGGCAATTGGGGTTGGGAGGTTTGTTGCCTTGGCTCATCATCTGTTTGTGATCCTGACATTTCTTCCTTTTCCGTGTCATCTCGACTATTTAGTGTTTTAACAATACTCTTTATTTGCTTCCTCACTAAAGCCTGTGCAGGAAGTGGAAATAAGTCAAGCCGTTCCAAATTCGATAATAACTGATTTTCATCATCTTTTGGTGGATTTTGCAAATAATTCAACACATTAGTTAAATCATCACTTCGTCGTTGCTTTATACGTTCCACTAAGGATGTTTTCATTTTATTGGCGAGTGCTGTGCTTTTGCTAGACAAATGTTTTATAAGAAAATTCAAAGTGGCATCAGCTGTGCATAAATTAGCATCTCGCCGACAGATTGCTTCTACTGTTAATTGAATTGGGGTCAGCACATCAACAATTTTATTTACCATGTCAAAATTAGCATCTTCTAAACGTATTGGATGATTGAGATCCATAAGAGCTTTTTAAACGCAGGTTTTTATAAGAGAAAATTGTTCCAGCATGGTTAAAAGACTATTCCACCTGGTTCTACAGTCCAAAAGAAGTGTTCATGTTCAATCTTCACATATTTTTGAAGTATATACTGTTTCATTTTTTAATGGTGATCTTTTGAAGTACAGTAAAACTTTGCGGATTTTCTTTATCAGCTCATTAATGTTTTTATCTTTTGTTAACTCTGGTATGTGATCTCGCTCGGGATCAAAAAATGGCCGGGATCCCGAGATCCCGGGATTCGGGATTGAATTCTCTAATAAGACTGCATCATCTTCGCTTTACCCTATGAAAAATGAGGTGTGCCCACCACACGAATTTCTTATACGTATGAGCTGTCAAATTATACACAAATTGTTCTGAATAGTTTTAAATACTTTTATCTTAGAAAAATAAACCTGTAAGTGTGTTACTTCAAATCCAAATTTTAAGAATTTTTGTATACAAAAAATATTCTAAATAGGTACTTTATTCTCTTAATAAATCCCTATCGAATGCATACTTTGCGAGATATTTGAAAAAAGACTACTCGCTAAGAGTAGCAGTGTTACTTCCGGTATGAATTTTGAAATTTCATTTAATATTCCAAATCCAGTTCTAAATACTTTTGTACTTTTGACAAATATATATAGAATGCATAATTTACGAAATATTTGCAATAATATTTCGGTTCGAATTTTGATTTTTTTTTTATACTAAAGATATTGAAAATTAAGTTCTAAATATTTTTATACTCGTAACGTACTTGTCTAAAAAGCATGGCTTCCGAATATTCACAAAAAACTGATTTTCGGTTAGAGTAAAAGACCTATTTCCTGTAGGAATTTCGAAAAACTTTTTTAATAAAGTTCTTCTCAAATTTAATTCTGAGACTACTATTGACTTACATACTTTATTATTAAGTCGCCATAAATATTTGCTTTGTTGCATTGTGTAAATAGCAGCGTTGCCAAATTTAACATACATATTATATATTATGAGTGTACGTATGCTTGGTGTCATTCTCATAAATTTGTCAACAGAAACATTTTCTTCTAAATACTCAAACTAATTTCAATAAAAGTTTAAGAATTTGATTCTATTCAATTTCACAATCTCGGATTTTGATATAACTATTAATTTGGATTTTTGTATTACAGACCGTTTTGCAAAAAAGTATTTTTAAATATAATAATAAACCCATAAATTATTCTTGAATTATTTGGTATTATGCATAGAATAACATATTGCTGTGGCAACATAATTATTTGAATATGATAATAGTATCATTGCCATACCTTAGGCCTTGCCAAATAAGTTATGTTGTGTGCTGTTTCAACAACATAAATAATTAAAATGATGATAATCTTTATTATCCAGACGTGTATTTTATTTATTTTTAACAGCACGTACTTTGTAATTATTTATGAATCCTTCAGTGTATCAGAATTTCTTCCCTCTCGTCTAATCTCTTGTTTTTATTTAAGATTGGGATAAGGTAATAGCTTATTAAAAATGAAAAATCAGAAATCATATAACACATAATTGTCGAATTTATTTAACATTTATTATATAAAAATAAATATAGCATTGCTATACTGTATTCACTTTATTTATTTAAAAAGATCATAATTATAAGAAAACGTTTGTACCTCGTTCTAGGTTGTAACGTTTCGTCATGATGCGAATATGTTTTCTTATACTTTATTAAATAAAACTCTAAAAATATTTTCCTGTTTGTCAACAAATAAATCCAATTTACTTTTGTAAATTGTTTATTTCATAGTCAATGTTTGGAGAAAAGCTCGAATCTGATTACTATCTACAACCATTTGCACGCGTTATAGATAGCATTTCAGAGTCCGCTACCCAGAAACATTTTCCTTATTTATTGTAACTATTAATGATGCCAAATACTGTGCCCGAAAATATACATTTGCACGCTATATCCTCTTAACACTTAACACCATTAATAATTTTATTTCTTATAATCTTGAAATTAAAGAATGCTTATTACTATCCCAGGAAAAATATTTATTATCCCTGTTGCATAACGTTGTACTGAATATACGTTCGCACAATATATTTCAATATTCGTATAGCTACATTGATAAGTCTTTGTCTCTAACTTACTTTGAATCGTTACAAATCTTTTTGAATTCGATCATTTGCATCTCCATTATAACACAAAACAATTAAACAAAGAACATAAAATAAGTGAAACTTGAATGAAAATAAAATTAATATGCTAATACAAAAGAAATAAATGTGAATCGTGGTGTATCTAACCCTACGATTTATGAATTAAAGAATGCTTGTTAACTGTATAAAAATCAATGAATGAATCCCATCGTGTCTATTCTTGTCTTCAATTTATATCTCCAGAAGGGACATGTGACCGTTTTCAACGCCATCTTCTGAAACTACCATTTACGTTGTCACCCTGCATCTTCAGTGCTTCTGACTTTTAAGTTGCCGTAATGTTTCGAACACTCACACACACACACGCACTCGTTGTCTCTTTGACAGTTCTTCACCGCGAAAGGTCAACACCCCAAGAATTGTCTGTTTATAATTTAAAACTTCCTATAAATTGTACAGCGTTTCTCCAACGTAGGTATACTTGTTTTAATATAACTCTTCTTTATAATTGTCTATAAATTTATTCTTTCCATTGGCTAGTACAATTCTTATTTTTGTTCTTTTTCCAGCTTTCGGCAATATAGGAAAAACATTGCAAACAACAGGTATCCTTTTACTAAGATTACTTGCACCACCATGGTCCACTTGGTTTGCCCCTTCGTAACCTCCTTCTATCCAAGACTTCTCCAACGGTGATATGTCTATCTGTAGTAAACTACACACCAAGTTTACATTACATTTTCTTTTTATTTTGTAGGTTATCAAGAACCGTACAAGTACCTCTCTACTGTTTATGATACATGATATTACATATACAAATTCCTGAATGTATTCTATTATTACCAGCTGTCGTTTATAAAAAACACTACTACTGATATCTCAGAACAATTTTATTTATATCCTTTTCTTTATTTATTTACTTATCTATTAATAAATTAAGGTAAATATTTATTCTTTCTGCATGATTTATTTAATAAATTTTATTTATTACCTTATGCACGTTCTCAAGTTTATCTAATTATTCAATTATTTTTGTCTCGTGCATATCGAATTCTATTTTCCTCATACATTTTTACTGCATTAAGATGACTAGTTCGTATTACACTACCATCCATTAGCATGACCCTCTCTCGGTTATTTGCTTTCATTTCTTTTTTTTATTTTTAAACAACGGTCCATTATTTAAAATGTTCAGTGCAATTCTCACACATTTTATAAAGTCAAGTTGTTTTTCATTGTACACAAACCATACATCTTGTTTCTCTTTTCTATAAAAGAAATATATATATATATCTTAAATTCTATCTCGTGTTTTATTTTTAGTACTTATTTAAATTGCAAATGTAAATTCAATTTGCTGTATGCATAAAAGTGTATGCAACCCAACATACTCATGTTAAATACCTTCAACTACCTTAAACTTATTATTATAGTTTCTTTCATATTTTATACACTTAAATTAAATCTTAATACTACTGCTATCATCTTATTAATATGTAAGATATCACGGCAATATGTACATTTATTTTAAATTAAAGAAAATTCTTATCTGAAAATAAATTATAGATGATTATAGATATTCCGGGTGTATTATGAAAAACCTTTCGTGCTGTAACTTTTTTACTTTTTATCCGAATGTAATAAATTATACGTCGAACTAAATCGTTTTAAAAACACTGTAACGTGATCCGCTTTGAATTTTTTTTTTTACACTTTGTTTTTGACAGACAGCAGCAACCTGTGTTTTACTTTCTTATACGTAGTATAAGGAAGTATTGTGATGATGAAAATTTTCGACCTCGAGATTTTTGCAGATGTCCAAGTTTTGAGGTCCCCTGATACCAAAAAAGTGGTTTTTAAAAAAATTTCTGTGTGTGTGTGTGTCTGTGTGTCTGTCTGTCTGTCTGTGACCACGATAGCGGTCAAACCGCTGGAGATATCAATTCCAAATTTTGTATTTACGTGTATAATCTCCCTCTTGAGATCTGATTAGTTTTTCAGTAAAATCGGTAGACCGGAAGTAGCAGTTTACTTCACTATAAAAATCGAATTTTGCCAATATTTCGTCAAATACTAAGTTTATACAAATTTATAAAGAATTCATATGTACTTAGAATTAAAATTGAGAACAATTTTATTTAAAAAGTTTTTCGAAATTCCTACCGGAAGTAGGTCTTTTACTCTTATCGAAAATCGGTTTTTTGCGAATATCTCGGAAGTCATGCTTTCTAGGCAGGTACATTACGAGTATAAAAGTATTTACATGAAAATTTTAAATATCTTTTGTATAAAAAAAATTTCAAAATTCGGACCGGAAGTACCACTTTTACTCTTACCGAATAGCGGTTTTTTGCAAATATGTCGTAAATTATGCATTCTATATATATTTATTAAGAGTACAAAAGTATTTAGAGTTGAATTTGCAATATTTTTTGTATAAATGAAATTTCAAAATTCGGACCGGAAGTAGCACTTTTACTCTTAGCGAGTAGCACTTTTTTTCGAATATCTTGCAAAGGATGCATTCTATAGCGATTTATTAAGAGAATGAAAGTACTTAGAATAGGATCTTGAATAATGTTTGTATAAAAAAATTCTATAAATTGTATAGTTTGAAATGCTCATACGTATAAGAAAGTCGTGTGGTGGCCACACCTCATTTTTTTTAAATTGTACTATATTATTTTTTTTTACTTATTCAAATATTTTTTTTTTCTGAATATGAAACTGTAAACAACGATACTCTTGTATGAAAAAAAAAACGAGAAATTGAAGGTCTCTTTTTTTTTTCAGTTCAATTTATTCTGGTTTTTCCGAACACAGAGATTTCTTAAATGCATTTTAAATACTCTATTTTATTTTATTACCAGCAAATGTGTGTACCATTTAAAATCACTTACATTCAATACTATATAGCCCATAAAGTATTATAAATCAATGTTTTCAGTGTTTCATCAGTTTCTTTACAGACTTCGTTACAGACAGTAAGATAATCAACATATCTCGTTAAATAACAATTGTGAGATTTACTTTGTAAGTGTTTTTATTAAAATAAATAAAATTGTGAAAACACTCCGTCGTGTGTTGTGGTCAGATGAATGCACTTTTGGGAAAAATGGTGTATTCAATAGAAATAATCATCGCCATTGAGCAGTGAAAATAACCATGTTGTGGTGCAACACAATTTTCAAAATTGGTTCAGTGCATGGTGTGGCATTTTAGGCGATAGGCTAGTAGGGGCCTTTTTTTGTTGAGGGTAATCTAAACCAAGAAAATTATAATAATTTGTTACGCAATGAAATAGGCGATTATTTGGATGAGTTGCCACTTGCTGAGTTAAACAGGGTGGTGTTCCAACAGAACGGTGCCACACCCCATAATGCACGAATGAATACTGATTTTCTAAATAATTATTTTGGCGTCAGATGGATGGGCACTTACGGACCTATTAGATGGCCTGCTAGATCGCCAGATCTGAATCCACTGGATTTTTTTCTGTGGTCTTACATTGAAGATCATGTCTATTTGACTCCACCTGATACCAGAGATGATTTAGTAAGCAGGATAGTACAAGTATGTCATGAAATACCACCAAATCTTATATTAAACGCAGCAGTTGGAGTTAATAGAAGGTGTCAAATGTGTCTGGAACAAAATGGGGTCAATTTCGAACATTTGATTCATTAAAAGCTATGATAGCTTGATTTCTGCAAATTTCGTAGTCTTTTTTTTTAATAACAATAAATTTGTCACTCAATTTAATGGAGGTGTCTTCAGGAAATAAATCTTTATTAGAATAAGTAAAAAAAACTATGTAGTACAATTTAAAAAAAAAAAGTTAACTACTGTCTGTCAAAAACGAAATGTCAAAAAAAATTTTTTTTTAATAACTGGTTACAGTGTTTTAAAAACGATTTAATTTGACATATCATTCATTAAAATCAGATAAAATATAAGGAAGTTACAGCACCAAAGGTTTTTCATAATACACCCGGTATATGCAATTTGTCTAATATATAAAAACCAGAAATTCGTTGTGAGAAGTTATGAAAAGGTAAAATATGTTAAATATATAGATATGGAAACTAGGTTTAGTATTAACAGCATTATTGCTCTTAGTTTATTTCATTTATCTCATGTTTTCTTCTCTAACTCATGCGTTACCACATAAATAAAATCAAAACCATTACTAAATCTATTGACAATACATATAATAAAAAATGGTATTATAACAAAAAGGGACTTCTAATACAGAAACTCCCACCAAATCTCCCTTATCATTAAAAGTCTCAACTATTAAAAAAAGAAGAACCAAATATATCGAGTAACTTAATAACAACATAATTAACAACTGTATGTAATAGATTTTTTTAGTTTTTAATGCGAAATAATTTCCATTATATTAGAAAAATAAAACATAAAATATGATAGCTGTCCATTTTCGAGAGGCTAATACTGGATACTTCGCGATAATATTCATGCACTCTTCTTTTCCAGGAATTATTTCTTTTTTAACAGACAATACGAATATAACCGCATTCTTTTCTTCATACGACCATGGCCGTTTTGTGCACTATTTAGACGTTTTGTATCTAGTTACTGAAAGAATACTTTATTTCACACACTAAAAATAATGCGAGAATGACACATGGTCAAAGAAATTTGGCAGCATTGCATGTTGTTATAGAGGGCGCTGTTTACTATATCGGTTTAGGTTGCCACAAATATGACTGTGCATACCTCAAGGATAAACCCAAATAGTGGCGTATTATACACAAATTCTTGAAATATGGTCTAACTTTTTCCATTCTTGCGTTACATATACAAAGGTTTGAGGATACTACCAAACCTCAAAGACAAATGGAATACATTTACAGAGTCAGCTTATTAAGCATGAGAAATACGAAAATATAGGTTTGAAATTGTGGCAACCCGTGTAAGTTGCCACAATTTTGGAAGGCGCCACAGTGCAGCTTTCTTCATGAACAAGTAGCCACAAGTATAGTGAAACATACACACACACACACACAGAGAGAGAGAGAGAGAGAGAGAGAGACATTTTTTAAAAACCACTTTTTGTATCTTTTTTCTATATCTGCAAAAATCTCGAGGTCGAAAATTTTCGTCATCACAATACTTCGTTATACCACGTATAAGAAAGTAAAATGGGCTGCTTTTTTTATATCTGGTTGTACAAGTCTCGAAGATGATCGACGCAAAAATCGTCCAACACCAGATGTCATACAACGTCCATGATATGGCGTTAGATGATTGACGAGTGAAAGTGCGTGATATAACGGAGGTCATATGCATCTCAAAAGAACGAATTGGAATATGTTGAATGACGAATTACAAATGAAAAAGCGTTGTGCAAGATAGGTGCCGCATGACAATTGTCCAAAAAAGCGCATACGAATGCGTAATTCTCAAGCGTGATTGGATCCTTTTAAGCAAATAAAAATAGATTTCATGCATCGCTTCTTAACTGTTGATGAAGCGCGGATTCACTACTATACACCAGCGTGAAAAGAACTCTCGAAATAATAGATTGAAGCCGGCGGTAGTGCGCCAAAGAAGACAAAGACGGTTTCTTCAGATATGGTTATGGCAACAATTACCTACGATTATGATGGCGTTTTCTTGAGTGGTACCTTCTGGATCAGTTGTTGGTTCTGATTATTCTTGAGGAAAGACCTGCTTTAAAGAAGAAAAAAAAACATTTTGCATTAAGACAATGCACTTGTTACACAAGTGTTTCAACGATGACAAAATTCCAGGAATTAAAGCACAAATTGCTTGAACATCCACCGTATTCACCATGTTTGTCTACTTCAGATTATTATCTGTTTCAGAACCTGAAAGAAATAACTGGAAAGCACACAAATAACGAAGTATTGAATTATTGGATAAATATACTGACGTTTTAGGAGATTATATTCAAAAATCAAACATATTCACGTCATAAAGAAAAAAGTTATTTCAGTGTTCGGTCGGGAACTTTTCAGGCAGCCTTAGTACATGCGACAGTGTTTTTTATTATCTACCTAAAGCTATGGGAAAAACAAGTGATGGTAGCAAGTTTTTGCATTAACATTTTAATGTTTACTGACGAAGTTTGATTCAATCCAAAGAATTTTGTAAATTTTTGTGTAATCTTAACTATCAAAAAACGAGCAACATTCAGATAGAACATTGAACTGAAGAAAATGCACTTAAGAACATTCACCCGTCGATGATGTAATCATGATAAAATACCAGTCCAAATAATTTTGAATGGGGTAGGGAATCAATTGATGATGACCCATGATGTAGAAGGCCTGTTGAAGCAAGAACCAACTAAAATATCAAGAAAGAGAAAGAGAGTTTTAATGATATACAATGAAGTAAGATTATCGTAAGCAGTATTTAAAATTTTGCACGACATTGCGAAGAAAATTTGGTGGCTTTGGCTGACGACGAAGAGTTTTTTTCAAAAATTATGACTGATGATGAAACGTGGGTTTATTACTGAGATCCATAGATAAAACGAGAATCTATGCAGTGGGTCCACCGTCAAAAAACGCAAAGGTAGAAATCATCAGGAAAGCTGATAGCGATAGTGCTTTTGGATATGAGTGGAATCTTACTGATAAAATGCACGAAAAAGTCTAACGATGAAGGTACTGTATGAAGACTTATACAAGATTTTTTTGAAGACATAATTTTATTGCAAAAACGTTGGACTAAATGTGAGATTGTTTCTAAATTATGATTGTTACTTTGGATAACTATTTTTTATGGAAATTTTAGAATAGCATTAAGTATAATAATGTTCTATTTCTTTTAAAAATCAAAGAAGAAATAAAACGTTCTCATGCTACATGCCAGGGCGATTCGTACTTATTACACTAACTATACATGAAATTTTGTTGCAATACATGCTGATTAAAAGAAAATCGTTTCCTCAGTTTCCTCCTTTGTTTATGTGGCATTTCATTCTGCAGATGTTCAGAGCTATTAATACTACTTTCTAACGTATACACGATTAGATAACCGACCTGTTCAAAGTGAAAACTAAAAGTATTACGCCTGCAAAATAAAAGAAAAGACCAAGCTGTGAACACGCAAATAATACGTGTACCTAGTAGACGCAGGAAGTTACATACAATATATATATATATATATATATATATATATATATATATATATACGTAGGCACGTCCACGTTTTTAGCGTGTACATTGTCTGGTTCATTTTAAAACGAGACCAGGCTAACGTGAAAATGCAGATGCACTACCATCTGGTACCGAAATAACCCGCGCTCTATTTGATAAATGGAAGAGTTTCAGATGTGATGTTCGTGTCGGGATGTTCTTAATTCGAATGGCTCAAGAGTAACAACGTTCAACCTAGTGTATGGAGAGAAGTGGCGCTCCGTTATTTTTATTAGCGAAACGCTTTCTATGCTGTTAACCTTACTGTTATATATACTAGTATATAGCCTTTTTTCATAATGATGTAGGACTATTTCTATAGCAATTTGTTTGTTTTGGAACACAATTTTGAAACTGTATATGACACAACCAACCAGTAGCTCTAGTCTATTGTAGTAGTTCCGCTACTTTTAATAAATTATATCACTTTAGATAAGTTTACTCGTTATTGTTTTAGATTCTTTCGCACGAGGCTCGTTTAATTAAATAAAACTTATCTCATTAATAAAAAGTAGATTCAGGACTTCTTCTCAGGCATTTATATTATATCCTAAATCAATACAATTCAATACATTTTTACTGATATTTTAAAGGTTATGTATGATTCTTCACTGGCATGCAGTTAAACTAACATCGAAATGGTGAAAATTCTATTAACATAAACGACAACTCTATTCTTACATATTTAGTAAAATTTTAATACCTTAGGTTATTAAAACTGTTTTTTGTACTAGTAGTAAAATATCATGGCATTTTTACACATAATAAAATTTTATTTACCTGAACTAATAACAGGTAAATAATGAGCATATTATTGACCTAGGTAAATATGACAACAAATAAAGCGCATGCGGCAACCATACAATCGCAGTAATATGTCAACGGTCAAAATTCATTTTAGTTTTACCCATTTGACCAGTTTCGCATTCGTATATCTTTTAGTATATCTGCATATCATCGTCGATTTATACCATAAATCATACCTAAAATCTAAAACTTATAAATGCTCTACCTCTAAGGTAAAATAAATTTTAGGTTAATAATAGCAACATATGTATGATAGTATAATATGGGAACAATATAACACGTAACTATTATAGATGTAAAGAATTATTTAATTTATTTATAAAAATTGATAGTGCAATTATGACATGTCAAATTTATGATGGTTCAACTCTATTTGAAAAACCAGGATTGTGCAGATCTGTGGGCACATTAATGACAGTATTATTAATTGAGTTAGTTCCATAAGTATTTACGATATTTTCAGTCGAAATACATCTTTATTGTACTCCTGATGTTAATGGAATTTGATTTATATCGAAAACTCCTGTATTTATTGCAGGTGCGGTTGCGTAAGTAGATGTAGGTAGACCTTGTAATATACATGATATATTTTTTTATTTACTAGGGAATCTTCTATATAACCATCAGCTACACTAGAAGATTTCCAACCGCCATGTTGATTTAACTGAAGGATATTACCACCTGCGACAGCTAAAAGTGTAGCCTGTGGATTTTGTAAATTTAAGTAAACGGCAATTTTTTTTTGGCATCTGTCCTATTGTGTTATGTCCAATGTTTTGTCTAGTACATTTACCATTACGTACACTAATAAAGAATTTTGCTATGTCTGGAATTGATCTAATTTTTAAATAGTTTTTAATTATTTTGATCCAAAGTGGCCCCATTATTACATATTTTCGAGACGAACCATTTTTGCTATTGCGCATGTGAATAATAATTAAATCATCTTTCCTGATGACATCAGAAATTAATAAATTACACAGCTCATCGTTTCGGCATACACCAGCAACACCAATTACAAGAGCAGTCTACAGGATTATAAATTGTCAATAATTTCAAAGTATTAATATATAAACATACTGCTTTAGTTGCAATGTAACATGCGTCGGGTGCCTCAGTAAGGAATTTTATAATTTAATATGTTAATATCCTCTTTTAGACCAAGTGTAGCTTTCAACATTGAATAATGCGCCCATAAAGTCGAGGCTTTTTTTATTTTTTTAATATTCTTGAAAATAAGCCAGAAGTACGTTTTCAGAAATTACTACTGTATTTTTGGCTTTACACCATTTTTTTAATTCCGTATATGTTTTCATGTATAAGTGTTTCGATTTATGCGGAAGCAAGTACTCAACTGCCTGTTCTGCAATCTCGCGCATTTCAGGTGGTGTACATCTAAACTTTTCAGACATTATAAATGGATGAAAAATAATCTAATAAATACTTGGCTTTTAGTTTCAGCATTAATTATTTGTTTATATGAAGTTTGAACAATTTTGAACATCTTTGCTAGTTATATTTGAACCGTTTAAATATTTAAACGAAATAATGACAAAAATTGAAATTACTCTTACTTTCTTTAAACTCGAATATCTATGAAACCGTTAAATTTTGGAAACTAACACAAATAATAAAATTCACATTAATTTGAATACTCTTTCAAATAAAAGACAAATGAAGATTATGGCGATAAAAAAAGTTCATTTCATCGCAGCGCCATCTATATATTCACATAACAAAACACAATTGTGAGAGCAAACTATAGTCAATAATATTCTTTAGTAACTGCTTTTTACAAAATTCAAATATCATTATCCGTTTCCGAGATATTTGCCCTGGGAGTTTTAAGTAGTAGGTACACCCTATACTTATATTGCAAAATTCTGAATAATCAAAATAAAATTAAGAAAATGACAGTAGAGAGAGAGCATAAAGAAAACAGGAATAATTTAAAAGTATAAGAAAGAATTAAAAGTTTAAGAGAGTTATAATAAGGCCCTATATATAATCTGTCAACTTAATGGTAGAAGGAAAAATTGACTAACTCAGAGAATACAACACTGTTCACCAAAACTAATGGGCATCTATTTATCAAATTATAAACATTAATTTATTGTATTAATAAATAATTCAATTATTTATATACCCCTGCCCTATCCCTAACAATATGTACATATTAGATAAATACTTTTAATCCATTTTTGAACAAGAATGTTCGCGTAAATTTAAATACTAATTACAAAGGCATTTCTTGGAGGCGTAATGCTTGTATTTACCTCGATAAAGAAGTCAAGAAACTGACATTTAAGAAATACAATAAGTTCTCTTCGCCCGTTCTTATTTATCGACTTCCATAATGATCCGCAATAATTGAATAAAAATGATATATCCTCCATAAAACTGGACAATAAATACCGCACGAATTAATTGCTTGACAGTTTTGGCAAGTTAACTTGAACCATAAAGCAACTCGCATACCATAATTTTATGGTAAACAAACATGCCTAAAATTAGCGTTATTATTTTACGCGGAACATTGGCAAAATTTAGTTTATGTGTTCTTTCAGCAATATTTAAACAAACGTAAGGTATTTTGACATACTTTTACTGCTTCGAAGATATTAAATTTCAGATGGTATTTATGACAACTGTATTATCAAAACAAATTACTGTATAAAGCAGATCTTCGCACAATTTCTATGTCTTCAATCATATATACATATTGCTGTATATAAGACTAATCACAGTTATAAATTAATCTTAATTAAACACATTTACATACGAGGGCGTATTTTTATGTTATCTACCAAGCCATGGACAAAAAGCACATAAGAGTTAATACTTGCATTAATACTGCCTTTGCAAAATTAATTTTAAGTTTCAAGTTAGTACAAAATATTCATATTTTTTTATATTTGAAAATCCTATGGGAAAGATCTATACAGTAGCTTTGCTCATGTTGGATACATAAACCTGACAGAAGCAATCAAATACTGTAAAATCAGTCAAATATAAATTTGTAATTTCTTTCCACTAGTCACATCTCCCCTGAATAGTTTGTAGATTACATTGGAACAAACCAATTATTAAAGCAAAAGGAAACAGATCTCTCAATCCCCCTGCTTTACGAAATATTTAACTATAACAGTTACAGACAGCATGCACGACCAATTCATACAGTAAATTTTTGTATGATTCATTATGCTTCATAAACACTTTTACCAAATTGTCCACCAAGACCAGGACGGGCACGCGAACGAGAAGTTAAAGAAGTATTGCCGGCGCGTGCATTGTTTCTTTTGTTTCCTCGCAACAGTAGTTAATGACAGGTGAGTCACAAGAAGCGTTGATTTATGAGAGACCGTATTCATTTTGTTGTGCCCTCAAGCCCCCCTCGGTGTCTAAACCTAACGCCTTGATTAATCGTTGCTTTTATCCCTAATTGTGGGGTAATTGGATCTGAATAGATCCGGTCTTGAATGCATGCGTAAATGTATATACAAAGTAGTACAGAGATACATGTTTACTCCGGGGAGTGTTGTTTGAAGAAACGTCAAGCTACTTACAGATAATATCCGGTATAGATTTCATTTGCTTCTGTAGGAAGAATTACTTTCTTTTAATTAAAAAAAAAATACAAAACTGATTGTTTATGGGTTGCATAATTTAAAAATTTTATTTCTGTTTTAGTATATGAGGCATGTTAATTAAAACCTATTATCATAAGTAGGGAGCGGAATCGAGCGAGCCATGACTCATCGCTCATGGGCGCACTATTGAAATGTTGTATTTTTAAAGAGGTTTTAATTTTATTTATATAATTGAATAACAACTCATAAAATACAAAATACATTATTATTTGTTGATTTTGTTGTTCAAGTCGAGTAAAGGAGTATTAATATTCACCAGCAATACTTTCTCAAGGCTCTCTTCTGTAAGATTTGTTCTTTTTGAATGAAGTACATCCTTGTAGATAGAAAACGTCCTTTCTACATCGCAACTGGTTATAGGTGCGTACTGGAAATATTCTTTTATTTCAGCGTATTTAGCAGTTTGATTTTGTGTCATTGTCCCCATACACAATTGCCACAATGTTATTAAATCTGGATTTCTATTAAAAACTGCGTCTAACTTTTGCCGAAGGCCACATCCGAAGTCACTTGGAATACTTTTGAAATTATTAATAGCCGCATCTAATGTGGTTAATCCATCTTTTAGTTTAAGATTTCGATTTTCAAAATATGTGATTAGTTTAGGCAAATTTCCAAAGTGTTCCTGAAGGAATAACAGCTGATTTTTTAAATTTGGGATTTGTGTTAGTTCCTTGCACTCAGAAATACTTCGAGCATCGTCATTTAAACATGTAACGAAATCTTGTAAACTATCGAAATTCTCTGCATAAAAACTAGTAGCTTCCAGCCATGTTCCCTATCTAGTTATTACTGGCGCGGGTGGCAGTGACAAAGATGGAAGTTTTTCACTGTAAAGGGCCACTCTCGATGGTGCTTTTCTGAAAACTTTTTTAAAAGCCGATACAAGTCTATCAACTTCCGGATAGTTGTCTCTGATATATTCACAGATTCTGTGGAGAGAATGTTCTACACAAGTAATATGCAGCATATAAGGATATGTTTCCTTTAATAGTCTGCCTGTTTTTAACATATATGCGGCACTGTCACTAACAAATAAAAGTGTTTTTTCCCTGTACCTGTCGTCCGAATGAAGCATTTTGTGCAAATTCTCGTCAATGGTTTTAGCAACTGTTTCCGCATCAACTGTATTTATAACTTTAGATGCTATTACATATGCGTTATATGGAATAGTTGGATGTAGTACACCAGCTACAATATTTACCACACAGCGTCCTAATATATCGACAGTTTCGTCGGCACTTATCCATAGGTACTGATTTGAAAGATGTCTTCTAATGCATTCTACTGTTTTCGTGAAGCACTTAGAAACATAACATTTGCGTAAGGTGGATTCATCAGGAACATGTCGACCAGTATATTTTTGGAGAAATGTTTTGAAAGTGGGATTGTCAAGTTTCTTTAATGGGATATTAGCCGGCATTAAAGCTTCACAGAGTTCTTCGTTAAAATTGTCAGCTTTCAACGGGTCCAATTTCTGTGTATGTTTTAGCGATGCTAAGTGACATTGTACGTTTCTTGGCATTCTGTAACGATATTTTACAGACTTTGCAATAAATATCGGAATCACTGACAATGGACATACAATCAGTATGACCCTCAATCCAACTCGCCATTGTTTCACGATGTATTTCTCGACGTTCTTCCATATCATATCTGAAAAAGTAACATAAACAATGTTCTAGATCTAAATAAACGATAACTAAAAATTTTAATCTTAATCTTAACAAAATCCAATTAACACTGACGTCGATATAAATGGAAGAAGTAGATTCAATGAACCGGCAGGAACTATTACAAAAATTACGAAGTACGTAATTAACAGTTAAAACAATGAAACAAGGAAACTAACGTAAGGTATAAATGAAAATTTTATTTCTCTTGGAAATATAACGTAAATATAATAAATTTTAAACATTCCTGGCGCCGTTATCTACGCCCGTGTATAAAGAATTTTACCTCATAAATTCCTTATTTTATTGCCCTTTTTTCTCTGATTCTCGGTCTCTTGTCGAGCGTAAACAGATGTTGCAGTTCGCCCTATGAATTAGTGCTATTCAGATATAATGTAAACAACACGCAGTTGTTTACATTATTTCTTTTCACGGTTGTGGCTCCGTGGTAGTTTAGCTCGCTCGATTCCGCTCCCTAATCATAAGCATGTTTTATTTAAAAGACAGCTTATAAGGTACAATATAAAAATGTTTTTGTTTTTATACAAGCAGTCATTCATTTCTCTCTTTCAATAATTTTATTCTTATAGCATGATATTGCATACAGGTTATCAATAAGGGTAAGTCTTTGACTACTAGGGTCTTTGCCAGCAATTTTCTTATACCGTGTGGCCGCCGTTCATAGCGCGATGCATGTATTAGTAACTACTGGTCGACTATAAATGGGCGTGCCAACTTGAATTGCCACACCGACAGCGGGCGTATAAGTTATACGTATAAATGTATTCGTAGGCAAATCAAGTGAAGAGCAGTGTAATAGGTAATGCGTTCCCGTTGTAAGTAATTATTTGTAGTTGTTTGAAGCATCAGATAATCACTGATAATATGTCAGTGAAGTAACTCATCACAGCTTCATAAACAACATAAAAGAGCAAAAATAAATAATAAATAACTCCTAGACTTTAAAATAAAAAAAAACTTCTTAACTAAAATAATATTTTTCAACAAATATTATAATCTAAAAACTCAACTATAATAAAATACTGAAACATAAAATATTTACTTCTTAAAACAGAATTGTAATTCAACATTGCAATTAACCTGTAATTAGCTAAAAAAATGTTATTCTTAAGCAATAATAAAACTCGAACTGACGCCCATATGTGGAAGCGACTGCCCGACTACACCGTATAAATGTCGATTTTTTGGACAAATACGAGTGCATCATAGGCATATGCGAAATACTAGCTCTGTTGTAATCCAGTACAACACTGCGTCTACTTGTTTACCGTTCTAATACACAGGCATCTCTATCTGTTTCGCTTACTCTACAGGTATCGCGATAATGCAGACGCACGCGGTCATATGGTATATACGACGTGTCCCAAAATTCGCGGACACCTAGATGGTACGTTATTATGTGAGGACCAATGATCATGAAAAAAATATGGAAAAAATTCCATCGCTGTTAATGTCAAGGAAATTAATGTTCAAAGTTAACACTTTAGATGTCGTTTGTCTAAATTACTGTAAAACCTTTTAAAGAATGATTTTGATATGGTCAACGGGATAACAATTTTGAACAAATATAACCAGTAATGTGTGGAGACTGTGGCTAAAAATCTGAAATAAAATGCAAAAGGAAAAAATCCCTTACCATAAAAAATATATAAACAATAACGGTACCTTAAGCGTGACAGAATAATTCCCTAAAATTACAATAATCTCTTTTAGGGTTCCTATGGAGGAGATTATTGCAGGCATCGAGACCTCTATCAAAAGTTTTGCAGATCCTGTAAAATCTTTTATAAGAGGGGCCTGTAAAGTTAAAATCCAGTAAAACTTACAGCACCACAAACAAATGGCAGTCATCGATGAATGGAATATGATTAAAAATTTCAGAACCAAAGACTGTTTTTACGTAAAAGCTGATAAAGGCAACAAGTTAGTAATTATGGACAAAACCGATTATTTTAACCGGGTTAATAATTTAATATCGAATGGACCTTACGTTCAATTAAATAAAACCCCTCTACTGAAGATGATTAAACAAACTAAAGACGCGTTAAAAAGTTGTCCACATTTAATAACTTCTTCCCTCAAATTTCGATTAAATGTAAGCATTCCATTTGATGATTTGATTATATTGTTTACCTAAAATTCATAAACCAGGCAATTCGATGAGACCGTTTAGACAGAAGAATAAGAAAAATAGGAAGCGTATCACCAACAGGTGCCTTTTATCGAGATAAAGGTCGTCCAAAAACTACAAGGACCCCTGAAGTAGAGGATGCCGTTTTAAATTTATTAGTAGACAGTCCTACAATATCAACACGTGAACTCGGTAGTATACTAGACATATCACACAGTTCAATTTTGAACATTTATTATAAATTGATTATTATAATTTCATCTGGTTGACTCTTTTGACACTTATCGTATTTGTCATTGACATTCAAATTTTTAATTCATCATTCTTTCTTATTCCCATGGATACGGGCAACTCTAGTATCTTATCCATTATTACGATAAGTCAAACGTGTTGCCAAATTTACCTTTGCAAGAAGGCCAATATCTTCTAGAATGTGGAATTTTTTAAAAAAATTTCGTGTTGCTTTATCGCTACTTCAAACCGTAGAGTGGAGCTGTTTCGCAAATTTTGGGATATATATGTTTTTTAATACCATCCTAATATTTAAGGGGGTTATTCTTGGGTCCATTTTGTGAAAAAAACTTCTTATGAACATATGTCCTAAATGTCTTAACTTTTGAAATGCTGGGTGCTAAAGGTTAAAAATTTTTTTTTTATTAGAACTTTGGTATTACCCTAGATATTTTTGTGAAATTTTGTACACGCCTTTTATGCATCAAGGTGCATTTTCTGATGTACAATCAGTGTTTACTTGTGGCGCCTGTACGGATTTCGTTGAAGAAATATGTTATTGATTTTTCTTAAAGTACTTTTTTTTAAATCCCCATTCGTTTTTGAGCAAATGTGGTCTCTTGTTTTTTTTTTTTTTTTGTTTGACGTACGGTCTTCCCTTAATAAATTAAATTCATTCATGTGCACGATGTTATGAAATGAGGGTATTAACAAGGATTAAAAACGATCTAGTACGTAAGGAGCAGATTTTATTTTGTAATCATAAACAGTTTTGACATTTATCTACTTAGTATACTAGTCACGTATTTAAGTCGTTAAACATTAACTATTATTATGGTCTAACGAGATGCACATGATTGAATTTTTTAAAACTTTAGCACCCTACATTTCAAAAGTTAAGACATTCAGGACATATTGCCGTGATCCCTACATTGGTCAGGCATTATAAGATAAATAAATAATTATATAATAGAATAAGTAAATAATTTTTAGTAGTAAGTGTAATTATGGAAAAATGTATCATGAGTTGCATAACCGCAACGGCGTAACATTATAATGTTAGGTAGATGACAATTAAAAATTGTAACAAAAATTTATTTGAAAGGTACAAAAATAAACACCAAAAATAAAATTCATGTATTCTATATTTGTAGAAACGAGGAGCACAAGATGCAATTTCAATATACAAAGACAGAACCAAATTTTATGCATTGTGTGAGAGTCGCATTGAATATATTGAGCAGTAAACCACTATTCAAAATCAATAACGTATTAAAAATAAATAACAGAGAGAGAGTTATGATGAAAGATGGTGTAGTCAAAAGAGTTAGTCATTTGAATGCCGTAAAGTTATATGAAAAGGGTGAAATTAGACATTCACGACATGAAAACATCTTTCATCATGAGTAGACGTAAATTTATAAAGATTGTTATTTGTTTGACATTCTATGGTCACACTTAATAATATGATAAATACCTGACACTTATATCTAAGCATAATTTTAAAAGGAATATGTAAAAAGGTATATTTTTTTTTATTCGACACAATGTAATAAAGCAAAAACTTCAGTAATAGCAGGTTAAATCCAGTTTAATCCAGGAAAATTCCGGAAATAACACGTTGAAATTGGTTTAATCTGATTAAATCTACAAAGAAAAAACAATGTTTAATATTGTTAACAGCTGCATACAAATCAACCTACATGAAGACGAGAAAAGATGGTTCGAAGATATAGATAAAGTTATCAAGGTCCAGGTTCATGACAATATAATTAATAAAAGAAGTATTCCAGTCGTATGCAATGTTTTTCCTATTATTTTCAAAGGAAACGTCTGCAAAAGAAAAATACGAATAGTGTTAAATAGTGGTAAAAGAATGTATTTAAATAATGATGAAAGAAGCAATGAATTCATCTATAAACACAGTAAAGGATGGCGTTAATGAAAAAGAATGTACCTACCAAGATAAGAAAATCGCAAATGTGCATAGACATTAACAATAATAAACAATTTGAGTGCGTGTATATTTTGTGTAATTTCTGGATGTCAAAACAATATGAGTACAGGTCAGCTTAGGGAAAACATCAAGAAAATAAATCTGAGCAGAACAATGCCAACTTAAACGTTAGTGCGAAAATTGTGGCGCTGCGAACGAAGAATGTTTTTTTTCTGATGAACCGAAAATTAATAAAAAGCCGGGAACGAGGCAAGTACGAGAGAAGTCGCCGATCCATGGGTGAAGTAGCCTAACTTTTTAAAAAAGAAGCGGTCAATCTTCGATCTTCGAATTTTGTTTGATGATTGCAGGCATATAATACACTGCATAGAAATCATCCTTAGTAAATGTATTAAGTTATTTTTATTTTCAATAAGTACTTTTCATTTCATAATTAATTTTTGCCATTTAGTTTAATTTCATTTTTTTAATTATCAATATGATAGACCAATATCAGGAGGAATTTGATGAAATGTATGAACATCATAAGTAAGTTTTACTTAAAATAAATTATGCTAAAGATGCTATGTGAAAATATTCATCTTTAGCAAAGCGTTTAGAAATTTATTTAATATTTTGGATGAGATTATTATCTTCTTTGTTATAAGTAAACTAATGTAATAAATAATGGGAGTATTGTTAACAATGTAGAAAGGCATCAATGACACAACGTGTGAATGTTTGTTAGCGATGTTATCTATGCATTGTTAACAAGTTTTTAGATACAAAATTTTATAGGGATTTCAAATATATTAATATACGTAAAGATAGGAGCATTTTTGATAGACAGTAGCCAATTTGTGGTATGTACAACGTGTAAATATTTGCATATGATGATTGGTGACAGTCTTATCAAGGTGTTTTCTGTTCTGCGGAATTTTGTATTTTCAAAGACACTTCGTGTGAATGAATGTCTTTGTGGAAGCGAAATCTAGCATAGTATAAGAAAATTATTATTTCTTTGAAACTACACAATGTTAAAATTTTAATATAGCAAAGAGCGATATTTGTTCTGAATCTATATGTTATATTTGTAATGTAATGTGTTTTCGTATTTATAAAATACACGTTTTTTTTTTTTTTAACTTGTAATTGGAGAGTAAAAAGGACAATTTCTTTTTACGGCCACATGTGACAAGAGAATTATTTCATCGATACTGTTATTATAAGATGTTAAAATTGAATATAAATATTTTATGAGATTTAGTTTTTTATTAGTAACCTTATCCTATTAATTTTAAATAAGAAATGTTGTTGGAAAAACAAAAGGAATATCACTGCTAGAACCTACAAGAAATATACGAATGTTAATAGAGATTGAATTTATAAATTTAATAAAGATTTTTTTTCATGACAACTTTATCTCTACATTCGTTATAAATTATGGAGCTTTGTATTATCGTAGTTTGATTAAGTTATGCTGGTACAAGATTATTATTTTTAATTTGAAAACAAAGCTATAGCAATATGTTCCTATGAAGTTTCTTTCAGAAAATGGACCTAAGAATAACACCCTTAAATATTAGCATGTTATTAAGAAACAGCCTGTATATAAGTAAAGAATTTCATGGGGTAAGTCCGCTGAAAATATAACTGCGGACACGTGGTTCGAAGTCATTGATTCTCGTCAATGCAATCCAACCAAGGAGTAAGATGGGATAACCTTGGAGATGAAAAGGATGAATCAGGGACAGTACCTATACAATGAGTTCGAAACACGTGTCTGCACTAGTCTGCAGTAGCATTTCGGCGGAGTTACCCCATGAAATTCTTTACTTGTATTATCTACGATGCGCATTAATGTTTCCTTATATGTATATATATACAGTCATAACCTGAATTATACATTTTTAAATTCACTTTTATTGTAATCTGTTAGTATTCACTTTATCATTTTATTTGTCATCATTATTAGTTTTCTTAAGGATCACTTTACTAAAGGATATTGGAAGCAATAAATAACAGTAAACATAATTTATTAACACTCTATATTTCCTCCTGTCGACACACGGTCTCACTAAATAAACACACACACATGCACCGTATTTAACCCATGAAGTGTTAGTTGCGTTCACGTACCAGCTAAACGAAAAATAAATTTGAATTTTTAAACGCGCTTCCGTCACCTTGGGGGCCGCCGTATAATTTTGAATGGTCTTGACCTTGTGTTCCTCGGGTGTCCCAATCCTAAATTTACGACTGACTCGACTCACACAAAGTGTGAGGTCTTCGTGTTCAAAGCCACTAAATAAATACGTCTGCCTAAGATATTGCATATGCATACTTGTTTTTTATACATTTTTCATGAGGCGTTTGATAAAAATTTTGTGAATGAACCGTATCACCCCGCGTATCAGAACCCATCCGCGTTTGTTCAACTGCAAACAGAACGTAGTATAATTGATTAAATGTTCCTTTTTTGTGGATGTGTCGCAAGCTCTGGACACATTCTTAACGAACAGTTTATTTCATCAACAAATACACACATAAGCATATTAGTTAATCGTTTTGTTTTTTCTTATACGCCAAGTTGTTAATATGTAAAGCGATGTAATTATTGTAGTAATTAAATTTTTATGTTTATTGAGTTTCGAATAAAATGCAGTACACTTAAAGAATGTAATCCATCGAAGCCAAGTTAATATAATTAGATTGTGATAGTATTCTTAGACATGTTGAATAGCAATAGTAGATTCTTGGATAGCCTCTTATTTCAAAAAGCTATAAAGGAATTTATGTGATAGATTATTTATAGTTTATCGCTTTTTTACGTAAGTTGCCGTCTACCTCGAATCGCAATGAGTGCAGACCGGAAACTCGCTGATATAAACGAAAACTTTTGTTGAATTCCAGAACAACCAAGAACAAAACATTCACTTTCTTTAAAGCATGCAGAGCAATACGTTTAATTCTATATTGTTATTTATATTAGTTTATTATATAATTCTTATTTCGAATAAATAGATTAGAGGGATTAATTTTATTACTTTTTCACAATTTTCAGCTTTCATTTCTTTTCGATTTAATTTGATTTTACCGTTGAGTTAACGGTATGCTTAACTTGGCGGTAGATATTTCCCTATTGAAAGTCTTCATAACGTGGAAGATACATATTAAAACATTTGCCTTCGGAAAGTTTTCTTTCAGTAAGTCAGCGGCGCAGTCAGAATTTTGTATTAGGGGGGTTTTCAAAAAAAAAGAAAAAGAAAAAAAATAGAAAACATATTAAAGAACGAAAATTTATTATAGAACACTAAACGTAACGTACATATAAAGTATATTTAAGAAAATATAAACAAAAGAATCTGTCAGGTACTGATACTCAAGCATGTAAAATACCTACATTTAAAAAATATAAATTAAAATAAAGTACTTTAAAGCAGTGAATATACTCATCAACTAAAAACAAGAGACAAAAAATACAGCAACATAATAAATGCTATTAAAATTGACTTATAAATTATAGTAAAATACCTACACGGCGAGATTGGAGAGCTCAGACATCAAGAACTTCGTCTTCCAGGATAGAAATATCAGGATGTATAATATACATCAAAGCTAGGCCGTTTAGTCGCTCGTCGCCAGTAGAATTCCGGAAATATTTTTTTAGATATTTTAGAGATGAAAAGGATCTTAAGAACATGTGGTGACTCGTAAAGTTGACATTATAACTAAAAGTTTATAAATTGTGGAAAACAAATTTTTATTGCGTCTTTCTAAAGCTTCAATAGCACTTTGTGGCTTTTCTGCTTTATCTTTGATAAACTGAACCCAAAGTGTAACTTCTCCCATAGCAACAGAATCATCGATATAATCCATTGATAAAATTCCAAAAGCTGTTGGGTGGAGTTCAAAATTTCTTTAATGTCTAAACTATTATTACTACATAGGTACACGTTTTTGGAAAGGTTCAAGAGTAGTTTTGTGTTTAAAGAATTTTGAATTTATTGCCTGTATTGTTTGGTTGAAAAACGGAATATAAATAACCCTTCGATAATAATCTTCTGGCGATAAATTAGGAACATTATTTCTGTGAGCTTGTTGATTAGTGGTTCTAGGTTGTAAAATTGCAATGTCAGTCTGCTCACAAGTCGTTGGGTCTCCGATATATACCTGAAAATGATTTATCGTCGTCTTGTCTCATTTTTTTTTAAAGATTCATTGACATTTTTAACTGACTCAGGTCCAGATTTGGGGTCTGTAAGTACATGCTCAGTGGTAAAGTCAATGAAAACACAGCTTTTATTACAAAAGAACATAAAAGAAAGCTACTTTGACAAATTGCCGACGAAAGCAATTGAGGGTCGGTTGCCTTTTTTTATCGGTACATGTGGCAATAATATATAATTTATAATAACAAGGATTGACACGATCTAACACTCAAATAAAGAATACAGACCCTTTTTAATGTCCGAATGTCCGCTTATTTACCAAGTGCATTGTTATATTTCCTTAAACTTTTCTTATTGTATATGTTAGATTTTCATTTGCATGGAAGTCATAGAAATGTATACCTGTATAATTTATAGATACCAACTTTAACTTGTCTTAAAGTCTGATGCTTTGAGTAAACAATAAACACAATTTAAAATTATTAGCTCAAATGTGTACGACAGATATGTCTGTTAAATTTTGATCTGCATTTTCAGAAATAGTAATATATCTCGAAAATAGGTTGAGTTAAGTACGAGGTAGGCGCCATTAATTCTCGGCGTGTTCAAACTCCGTCATGCATGCACATATGTGAGGTGTACACTATAAATATGAGACTTCGAAGCCTAGTAGTTTTTAGTAACCAGCCAACCAACGTGACTAGTGCACGAAAATGTCTGAAGTAACGAAAATTGAGTACCGTGCGGTAATTAAATTTTTAACAAAAGAAGGGCATACACCTTATCATATTAAACAACGTTTAGACGGCGTTTACGGTGATTCATGTCCTTCGTATTCAACTGTAAAAAAGTGGGCAAAATGTTTCCGTTTGGGACAAGAATCCCTGGAAGATGCTGATCGGTCGGGCCGACCATTTGAAGTGATAACGCCTCAACAAATTTCAATTATTGAACATTTAGTGCTAGAAGATAGCCGTTTGAAAGTGAAAGAATTAGCAGTGATAATGAACATTTCCGAAACAAGTGTTCGCCGAATTCTCCATGACCATTTGGGTATGAATAAAATTAGTGCTAGATGGGTACCGCGATTTCTTTTTGCTGTCCAACGTGAACGTCGAGTCGAATGTGCGCAGTCGTTTTTAAATGTGTGGAGACGACCCAAAACCAATTTTGGAGTCCATTGTCACAGGGGATGAAACAATGTTTCTGTTTTACGATCCTCTATCGAAAAGGGAGTCCATGGAATGAACCTGATGAACTTTGTCTCAGAAAGGCGAAAGTCGTTCAATCAATGAAAAAGGTGATGGCCACAATATTCTGCGATTGTGAGGGCATTTTGCTTATTGACTTTAAAGAGCGCAATACAAGTGTGAACGGCACATATTATGCGTCTTTATTGCATAAATTAAGGGACAGTATTCGTGCAATACGTCGTGGAAAATTGACAAAAGTTGTGCGATTATTGCATAACAATGCCCCCGTCCAAACTCCCGCCATTTCACAAGCTGCCATCCGCGAATGCGGCTTTCAAGAATTGGAACATCCACCGTATAGTCCGGATATAGCTCCTTGTGATTTTTTTGTTCTCTAATTTAAAAAAAGACCTTAGGGGGCGTAGTTTTAAGTACGACAGTGAGTTGTAAGCAGCTGTTATAGAACATTTTGACAGAAAAACTTCAGATTATGTTTACAAGGATATCTAATTATTAATTAATCGTTGTAATAAATGTATAGAAGTTAGGGGAGATTACATTGAATAAATAAAAATTCTTATATTGTTCCAAGTTTCCTTTTTGTATATTAGGCCGAGAATTTATGGCGCGTACCTGGTATATGAAATATAATAGTATCAGAATAAAATATACAGGTGTTCCGTTTCAATTTTCAAAACTTTGGTGCGCAACAATTTTTTGAAGCATACTGTATATTATAAAATAATTTTAAAACGTGCCCCTAATGAACCTACACAACCCTTAATAAAAAGATTTTTAAAATATTTTACCGCTTTTCGTATTATAACAGACGGAAATGTGGTGCGCTACTGTGTGACTCTGTACATGCCGTGAGCCTCAGAGCGTTACATTTTGAAATGTGAAGTTCCAGCTTATTCTGATTACATGAGTTATATGTCTTTCGCATTTGTTAGTAAACTAAGTCAATCAGACATAGAAGCAATGTTTACAAACAACTTAACATCCTCAGCAAAAATATTGAGGATCTCAGAGGCGAGGTCTTCGAACAAATAATCGATGAAAAGTAAAAGTAATACAGTAGATAATAATTTCAGTTCTTTTTAATTAAAATTACAGTTTTGCCTATGATGAAAATTTAAGATAACTATTTAGTTTTAAACATTTTACTTTCATTTAAAACAATAAATGAAAGATTTCACCTACTAAATACTATTTCACTACTATTTCTCATTTACATACATATCGTTTTCTTATTTGTGTCGGTTTATTTAAAATACACATCACCAAATACACACGAAACCACAATGTTTTCTGTATGATTATGATTATAGTGTGCATCCACTTACGAAGTTACGTGGTGTCAGCCAGTGTTACTGCACAGTCGTGCTACCACGATATAATAAGTTTTAATATCTTAACGCATTATTATAAACAATAAATTATTTTGCATAATATTCTGTAATAAATGTATTAACTATTTCCATTCTGTTCTAGGTAAGTGCAACATATTTGTGCCCATTGTTCTTTAATCAGATAAACATCACATTGGTAAGTAGAGTCTCTAACTATGTATAGTCAGAAAAATTATTGTTGCGTTTTCGGGGTCGAAATGAAAAACTCGTGCAATTGTTTTGAAACAGTCGGTATTTACACGCTTAAAACTAATCACAATATAAAAATATCAAATAAATGTAACGCACTTAAAACTACTACAAATAAATTAACACACGTATTTATTTCTATCACTACTATTTATATCAGTAATATTTATGTATTTTGTGAACTATATATAATAAAACTGCACTACTCACATTATTTATGTTATTTGAACTGTTCAGTAAATACTGCGTGCGACTACTACTGAATGAATGAATCCGTCATCCCGGCCCCAGCTGTTCTTATATCGGCATCGTAAAAGGCTTAGAAGTATACGAGAAAATTTCTCTCGATCATCTCGATGAGCCCGGAAATATACCAGAAACGTTCCAGACTTTCCGTCGCTTCGCAGTACATATATATAGATGATTTACGACGTGTTTACCGGTACGTTTTTTGTCGCCGCCAGGAGGTCTGGTTCTTTTTGTGGGCTTGTTTCGTTACATTATAGTTACTTTATCCATTTTTCTAGACAGAGACTAAAATATATATTTTTTCATTATTGCCGTCTGCGACCTTTCGCGCCACTAGCAATTTCATGAGTTTTTAAATTTAATAACATAAATGTTATAATACATATATATATATATATATAATACATTAGATAATTAGCTATTGGTGCAGAAAATGGTATCGTAGTGGAAGTTTGAAAAGCGACACATCTTGACGAGCAGAGACCCCTGTCTGGGAGTGAGAAAGTTCAGAGAGGAAAGGAGATTTGGACAGTCCATCCATCCGTTGCACAGCTTTCTTATAAATTGCGCTCCATGGATATCGCGTCGGTGCTTCAAAGACTGAAGGCCATGAGTCTCCATTAGCAACGAGTAGTCTCGCAGAGGATAAGTCCCGGTAATTTTGAACGAGAGATATGTCAAAAATCGCCTCTGAACCTTTTCAATGGAGAGCTGCAAGTAAATATATTGCGGAGACTACACTTGTGCAGCATACTCCATCTTCCTGACCACAAAACTAAAATATAACGTCCTCAAAACTAATGGGTTGCTAAAGAACCTAGACCAAATCCAAAGATCTTGAGGCCGATGCACAAACATGATTTATGTGGTTGGAAAAACTTAATCTGCTATCGAAAACGACCCCAAGATCCCAGAAAGTATCTACCCTTTCCAAAAAAACACCATCTATGGAGTAAGTAGAATTATGATAGCCTACTTTACTATTTAATTGCAATTTGTACCTGGAACACCAGTTTGACAAAGTATATAAGTTTTGTTGAAGACAGGTAACATCATCCACAGATTTTATAGGATTGTAGATTTTGAGGTCATACGCAAGTACAGGACACGACAAAGTACCAAGCAAATCACTTAGAAATAAATTAAAAAGTAGTGGTCCTAGATTGGATCCTTGCGGGACACCGGAAGAGGGACAAAACTCACGAGATCCGAAACCATTATAAAAAAACATAATTGCATCTCCTTGTCAAATAGGAATGTAAAAGTTTAAACAAAGACGCGCTAAATCCGAGCGCAGAAAGCTTTTTAAGTAGTACACCATGATCTATCACATCAAAAGCATGGCTGAAATCCGTATGAACCACATCAATTTCACCTTGATTGTCCAGTTCATGAGAGATCGCTTGAGTTAGAGGGATCAGATTAGTATGTGGATAAATCAATGATTAGTATTAAAGTATATCACAGAATAAATTATGCTTTCAAATACTTTGGCAAAGTTGCAGAGAATAGATATTGGTCGATAATTTTCAACCTTGGTCTTATCACCCTTAAGAATTGGACAAATTCGGCAAGGAATGTTCACAGTTTTTATGGAGAGTTTCATTGTCAGGGTCAAGGGTTTCGCTAAGGCACGTCTCGCATCACGAATTAGTAGACTAGGAATTAAGTCATCATCACCCTAGAGCAAGATCATTAGGAAAAATTGACATTTTGTTAATAATGTCATACATATAATTTGTCTTAAGGCATACTTATTTACTGCAAGGTATAGTACAGTGTTACTATTTAATTCCAATCGAGTAACTCTTCTATAGTTTCCACTACGTATTATAAATGCTTGTCTCGGAAACACAAATCTCAGAGTCTTGTATATACATACATATAAATATTTAATTGACGTTGTTATTAGGAAGTGAACTAGTAATATCTATAAATATAGAGGATTATATCGAACTCCTAGTTATAAATTTAGATAAGCATGGCGCCGACAGAAGGATATTTATTTCTGATTATGTGGAAGAACTTTGACGGCCACTTGCCTTACACATTGCTCAACATTTACTTAGGGAAGAAAGTAATTCGTAGGAGCTCTATAAAGATATATTCCTGGTATTTCTAGTGCTTGGGAGTCTTTTTGTGTTATAGTGAAAACACTAAGTAAGCTTCAGTTTGTTAACGAGTAGAAATAAATAATAACTATAAATTAACTTAACATTGGCTAAAAATGTACGAACGTCAAGATCTTCTGACTTTACATGCCCGCCGAAGCACGGAAGCAGCTCATATAAGTTTTAATAAATAAAAATTTCCAGATGATATAGTCTGGAATCAAACCAATTTTGATTAAAATAACTCTTAACAAAAATCATCATGAGTCATTTGAGCAAGCCACGAGAATTCTTATATAAAAGGCTCCATTTAGTTTATCTACAAGTCTGTCGGAGTCAAAAATGGATAGGTCAGCTGAAAATTCAAGACCAACATCGATTAAGTTGGAAAAGAGATGGATTGAAATTCTTTTGTACTCTGCATAAACAATGATGAGCTGTAGCCCAGAGGTTGTTCTCTCTCATTTTTGTAAAATTTTGGTCAATCGCGTCTAATTCTGAAGCCATTGTTCATCCATGCAATCAGCCTTTGCCAGCATAGGATTCTTATTGGCTAAAATCACTTTATATGTAACCAAAGTTAAACCACGAAAATTGATAGACATGATAGTAAATGTGTCGATGAAACAGTTAGGATTGTGCGTAAGCTAAGCATCAATCGTCAATATGTGCCGTTTAAACTAATGTACAGCTTACCACATATAACTTGAGCGGTGAAGGTCATATGCGCAAAGGACAAAGGGGAGAGTGGTAGTAGCGGGGTGTACACGCATGCATTTGTAACAGCTGTATCCATTTCTATCGTGCATTCTCTCTCTTCTTGATATGCGCCGATGACCGCTCAACTTATATGTAGCAAGCTGTATATCAACACACAAAACGTTAGTAATAAAAGATAATAATAGATTAGAACAATTATAACAGAAGTTAAAGTAAAACGTGGAACTTAGTAATTTTAGTGATGTCAGTTTAAAGGAGAAGGTGGGGTAGTTCTAACAGCATTATTAACGTATTTACATTTAATTTCTAGCACTACAAGGACCCTTAATATCAAGTAGTAATGACATTGTCTTGTTAAATAAATTAAAAAGAAAATTAATCAAATATTGACACAAATGTTCTTCATTGCGTTATTTATTAATTTCTATGACTACGAGGGGAGGTCAAAATATTCGCGGAATGACGATGAAAGGGCGTGAAATAACACACAAATTAAATTTCCGATTCGATGTATTTTCCCTTGACCCTAATACATTTTCAGATCTTTCAAATAATTTATATATACCATTAGATAATTTTAGAATTTTTTATCAAAGCCTGCCAAAAGATGGAAACAGCCGACTTCACTTTTTCATCATGAGCGAATTTTTCCCCTCAAAGCTCTTTTTTTAATTTGGGTAATAAATAGTTGTCAGACGAGGTCTAATCTGGACTATAGCGACAGTGCCTTAGTGTTGCAAAGTCGCATCTATGTAGGCAATCCATCACAACATGACTTGTGAACGGCTGCATTGTCGTGCAAAAGGAGAACACCAAGAGTCCATTTTTACCTTTCTTTTTCTTTTAATTGCGTCTTTTCCTTATAATCAATTATTAAAATACTCTCTAAATCCCAGAGCACCGTAGCCATAATCTTTCCAGCCGATTGTGACACCTTGAACTTCTTAGGCGGGGCCGCGCCTTTTTTGTGCCACTGCATGGATTCCTGCTTCGACTTAGTCTCATAGTGATGAACCCAAGTTTCGTCCCCTGTCACAATCCGCTTCATAAATTCGTCTCAGGTCACTAAAGAAATTCTAAAACTCGCGCCAACACTCGATGCGTTGTTGCTTCTGAAACGATGTGAGCATTCTCGGTACCCATCTTGCATTGACTTTAGACTTGCCAAGATGTTGATGAAGGATGTTCAAAACTGTGGTATATGATATGCCGACTATTTCTGCGATTTGTTTTTTTTTCAACTGAGCATCTCCAAGGACAAGTTTTCTATTTTTCCACAATGTCTGCAGAAGTCGCCTTAATTGGCCGACCTGAGCGTTCATTGTCTTCAATAGACTCTCTGCCTTGTTTAAACAGAATACTCCATTTGCAAATCGTTGTTTTGCCAGGGCAATAATCCCCTTAAACAGACAACATCTCTTCCATAATAGTCTGTGGAGTTTTTCCTTGCCTAGTGAGGAATTTAATCACGACACGATACTCAATTTTGTTCATAGTGCTTGTTAACTTGGCGATTTACTACTTTAGCTGGCGATATCTCAAACGTCACTGAACGAATAGCACTGACATTTGACATTTACAGTTGTATTGAGTCGCCGTCTAGTGTCAGGTGCACAAACCAAAAATCTCTTCTCTCTACCCCCTCCATTCTGCGAATATTTTCACCTCCCCTCGTATCTATGACCTGCTATCTTACTAAATCTACGATATGTGAGGAATAAATAATGATGGATACTACTGCTAACCTGTGAATTTCCAGACGCATTGTTAGAATACTTTCTATTACACAAAACATTGTGAATAATTTTCAGGATAATATAGATTATGATTTTGATTATTATTACATATATTATTTATAGCACATAATAAGGTTAAGATAGTTGGTTCGTTATATTGTTTACAGCGCAGAATTAGGTTATGATTATTATAGGCATCTTCACTTTAAATTATAACTGTATTATATCAGGATGCAAGTGAAAGAGTGGACGCGGCATGCTTGTCGTAGTTCAAACTTGAACCTATACACTATAGTCTTTGTTTTCATGAAAAATTCACGAACTAGCAAACACTAGCACTAAACATTAACCCTCATTAAAAATTCAATTATACATAGCTGTTATAGGATTATAGACAGCCGATGTTACCTGGAAATAAAAACAGCATTCAAGAAAGTAGTGATTATAGACCGGACTTACCAAGTTGAAATTACGAAGGCAAAAGAAATAGTGTATAACATCACGTAGTTACTGAATAGCACTATTCATATGGTGAACTGCAACATCTGTTGTTGTCGCGAAAACGACAGCAAAAAAGTGGATTTTACAGCTAAATTCCTTACTTCATCGGCGTAGGTAGAAGCGTGAGAGGTTTTTAAAATTTATTAAGTTCGTAAGATAAATAAAGTACGGAAAGTTTACTCGATTTGAACTACAAAATGAACAAATAATAACATATATTGTATTTTATACATAACCACCCACTTGTTATCCAATTATATAAATAAAGTTAAGCACGTGGGCTATGAGTCATCAACCTCTTGCGTCCAGTCTATAGTAATGATGTCATTTGAATCCTTTAAAGTAGGTACTTTCACCTGTAACAATTACTTTTAAATCGAACAAGACACTATAGGGTATATTTTAGTACCCCAAACTAAAGTTGATTTTGTTATTACCTGGCTCAGGTAATAACAAACTCAACTTTAGTTTGGGGTACTAAAATATACCCTATAGAATATTGTTAATTTTGCAGTGTTTGATAATTAATATCTTTGGTTCTGACGAAGATAAAACAGCAATTCTTGGTGAAAAGTTGCATGATGATGCGTACAAACAAATTCATAAGTTACAGCCTTATCAAAAATTTTAAACTTTTTTAATTACGATCACGTTTTTGTCGGTTTTGACCATTGTGCCCCGATCAGTGGAACTCCATTTTATACGGACAAGACTGCCGACGGTCATTTATCCACAGCGTTTATAAAGTCATTGCAAAACCGAATAATACTTTTCATTACATAAAATTGCATACAAAAATTAAGGTTTTTATTTATTAGCTTTCGCAGTAAAAGAACAATTAACATCAGCTGAGCATTATTTGGCAAGTGATATTTAAAATCTATTATATATTGCGTGAATGCCGTTGCCTTAATAAATGATGTCAAGTCGGTTGTTGTAATGCGTATCCGGTGTGTGTAAATTTTGCAATGGCCCAGTGACACAATAAAATTCAAAGTGCGACATGTGTGTTGCCGCGAATTCCAGCAAAAAATACTGTAATAGTAATCTAATTACATTTCTATTAGAGTACATAATTAATGTACCGTCATCAATTGAGAAATGAAAGAGGAAATCATTAAAATAGTTATTTCGTATGTGAATCGTCGAGTGTGTTTTATACATTATATCACTCATATCTGATAAACCAATAATGTTTAGGAATTTTTAAAAAATCAACCAGTTATAACAATGTTTCTCGAAAGTACATTGTACATTGAAAGGTCTATATTGAATTTGCTGTGATAGCGTCTCTAATAGCAAGCGTAAATGACTCTTTTCAAACGTCAGTCATAAACTTTCAAACTGTCAGAATCTACTGAAATTAACTCTAAAAATCGATTTGTTTATTACTTCTTAATAAATGATGATGATGTGTTCTCATAATCTTTGTAGGTACTTCTGTTTTTAGTCTTCTTATTTCGTGATATAATCATGACAAATATCATTCGAGCACTTCCGTATATTACACGTACTTTCCCAATATCTATACTCAGTTGATGTCATTTGGAAATACTAATATTCCGGGCGCTTGCATGCGCCCGGAATATTTCCCATGCAACATTTGACAGTTCTCATATCGGCTGCATTTTGACACAGTTTTAAAAGTTATTTTATCGTTTTTTAAAAAAATATTCTATTTAATATGCCTAATTGTGCTGTATACGGTTGTCACAAATACAATAGAAAAAATGAGGTGTGGCCACCACACGACTTTCTTATACGTAAGAGCGTTTCCAACAATACAATTTCAAGAATTTTTTTATACAAAAATTATTTAAAATCCAATTCTAAGTACTTTCATTCTCTTAATAAATCGCTATAGAATGCATAATTTACGACATATTTGCAAAAAACCGCTATTCGGTAAGAGTAAAAGTGGTACTTCCGGTCCGAATTTTGAAATTTTGTTTATACAAAAGATATTTACTCGGGCAATTGAAGAAAAAATAAACCAACATTTGTATGAAGCAAATACAACATGGCTGCAGTTTGTTATGTTTAATATACATATTTTACATGTATGTCAACAATAATTATAAATTAGTCACTGAAATACAAGAGCATAAAACTGACACTATCTCGACATCAATTAATTATCTTGATTTTAGATTAAATAATAATAGTAGTCGCGTAGTATTAGGTTATTTTTGTGTTTGATAAAAACACTGTGTATTTGAACAAAATACAAATATTTATTTTAAAAGGCAGATAATGTATTGATGTTCCTTAAGAAAGATACCATGGAGGTTATGGATAAATGTTTGTAACAGTAGGAATTTTAGTTATGGTCGCTAATATAAATAACAACTTTGATAGTTCAAGAAGTTCATTTCATTTCAGTCTGAGTCAATGTTTTTAACGCCATTGAAGAAAAAGCTATTCAGTTTTTTATCAGATTGAAATCCAAATACCATTCTCACTATGTCCTTGCCATACATTAACGAACGCAGCCTGAAACAGCTTACAATAAATTAAAAATTCTTAATAAGCAAAAAAACTACGTGTGTTGCTATGATGTATAGAATGCCTCAAAATACTTTATGAATGTTCGTAAATGTACAAATATGTTGGTCTTGACGTGACGATCTTGGAAAAAGTATTGAATCAAATAATTCACTTTCTTAGGTGATTAGTAAGCATCGGACTTTTTAAAGCTTCAAAATGTGTATATGTCGGCGTTTCACACATTTTACTGCTCGATCCTAAAGTATTTTGAGCATTTGTATATGTTTTATCAAAGCATCAATTTGTTGCTTTTTAAAGATTTTCAACTCATTGCTCACACAACTATTACTTAATTTATATGTTTTAAAGTTAAATTTATTATTTCTTTGCATTCTTTTTCTTTATTAGTTTTATTATCTTTTGTTTTGTTATATTATTTTTTAAGTTATGTGTAAATACATTATCTCATTTCCGATTAATTGCTAAGAATATAAAATGCCCTACGTATGCAAAAATATCAGCGAAACAGTAAATCAAGAAAAGGAAATATAAATTCTTTTCTACATGTGTGTATTAGTCTCAACAGTAGAAATTCATTTGAAACAAAACAGATAAAACACAATATCCACATTATTTAATATGTGTTAGAGGTATTATTCTTGAATATCAGAGATAGGTACGACTTTAATTGCACCGAATTTATTGTGGAAACCTGTTTTTGCAACTAAATGTACATTCACTAGAAACGATCTTCATCATCACCATAAAACCCAATATTCTTCCTCAAATATACCTACCGACTTATAGTTTGATATCAGTAATCAACCTACTGTCCAATTTTAGGGAAGTAATTAGAGTAATTTTTGGTTCTCTTTGAATTAAATGTTCCATGGTATTTTGTTCTTATGTCACATCATAATATTTATGTTTGTTATTAATATTTAAATCGTACCTAAACAATATTGACGGAAAAATATATTTACAGGTACAATACGTATTTGAATCAAGAATCAAGTTCAATTACTAACCTAGAAGATGAAGGAAAAAACCTTTTGCAGAAAATTATTATTAAATTAGCGTATTTTTTTTCTTATCGCAATCAGTTGCAATTGCCTTGCAATTAGCAGCAATTACAAAACAAAGTTAACGTTTCTTAGGTTATAATTAAGGGTTATCAGACATCACCCATGAATAAGTTCATTGTCACAAGGCATTTTGTTGAACTCTTTACGCACACGATATCCACACACGAATGCTTTTGTATACAGATACACTTACTAACATACAACTGTACACACATATTCCAAATCGTCTGGATGCATTTTGAAATCACTCCTATTATCTGCCAAGATAATTTTATCTAACCTAAATATGTATATCTGCTGGCTTTTTCTTTGTTCTATTTCCTCTGTTACATATATAAATGTATGTATTTAAGATATATGTAAGTGTATTTGTGTGTTTAAATACATGTGTTGAAGAGTAAACTTATTATTGCCTCAATCGACGTACTCTAAATACCAGCGTAAATTCTTTCGGTGTATTGATTGATGTAAGCTTTCATTTGCGTGCGTTATGTCAATATTTCGGTTCAAGATAAATTGATTAAATATGTCTATACTGTCGCCACAAGCTAGAGATCTTTCTCTTGTTGGTATTATAGAGGTGAATATTTTAAATGCAGACCACAGTACTGTACCAGGTTTTATACTGTGCTATCGAGAAAGATTGTAGACCACGTGATTAGTAGTTTTCTAAAATCTGGTGATTATCGTGTTCATACGTTCATGAGATTCGCGTATCGCTAGTATTTGACAGTAGCGTATATTTCATTCACAAATACTGCTGTCATTGTTGACAAGTCAAATATAGATGCATTACGGAAAAAGGAATATGTATGTATGGTACGCCACTGTCTAGAATATTTTACATAAAACATTCAATACTACCAACTGCTGTTAATTGGGTTGCCTAATTTGGTAGTCACGTGGTCTACAGGAATTGTTGATATCTCTGTACCAATAATAATAATAATGTTTTAGCACAACTTATACTTTTAATCATAAAAGTAATTTTAATAATTTTTTTTTTACATATAATAATTAGCAATCTTATTAATAACAACGTTGGTAAGCTAAATTAAAAGAAGGCATCCATGCTTCTCAAGAATAGGTAACCTTACGCCAACATCTCGTATTAGGTCTTGGACAGTCAATTTTCCATAAATGCTATAGCACTCAGCTGATCCTTATTTTCGGCTTTTCATCCACGACCAGACACTTTTCTATTCTAGACAAAATTGTCCAAAAATCTTTATTAGGAACGAGCCCGCGATAAATTAAAGTGCAGAAGATGTTTCGTGAACGTTGGGCGAGCCAATTCTTGGTTTCTGTGGAATAGTCAGAGGGAGTCTGGGAATAAAATTAACTACTTTTGTTAAATGATTTCGAATAGATCTTTGACTATTTAGTGCTTTATCTCCTACTGTTTTACCGTAAATGCCTGAATCTTATTTTTTCTAAAGGACTCACCCTATATATTTTTGGATTTTGTTTATATATATACAGGGTGTAGATAAAGTCTGGAACAAAATTAATATTTCTGTTATCTTCGGTTTGATGGAAAAACCCTGAAATAGGTCGATTTTTTTTTATCCCGTGCACTTTATAACATCGTGAATTTAATTCTGTCGTCATCTGGTTGCGCGCGGGCGTGACGTCATTAGTTTTTTCAAATGGTAACCCGCCACATTTATTACCCCTTGTCGTTAGGTATTCCATTGTGCATGCAACGGTATAAAAAGTTTGGTACCTTACATAACAATTTTTGGGAGAAAAATGCTTTAGAATTTCAAAAAATTAAAATTTTATTTCTAGTGAAAAACTAATCAAAAATTATTTTAAAAAATCAGATAAATTATAATCCGAGGTTTATCTTGGATTGTCGTCAAACAAGACACCAAAAAAATGTCAACGGAAGTGTTCAAATTGTCCGCCATTGGCCATTTGACACTGGCCGAGACGGACGTACACGCTTTCTACGACACGTCGTATTGTCTCTGCACCAATATTTCGCATTTCCTCGCGGATACGATGTTTCAGATCATCCAAGTTATTTGGCTTATTGGTGTACACCTTTGATTTCACATGACCCCATAGAAAAAAATCAAGTGGTGTGAGATCTGGCGAACGGGCAGGCCATTCAATTGTTCCCCTTCGTCCGATCCATCTCCCGGGGAAAATTTCGCCGAGGTAACTCCGAACACGCCAGCCAAAATGTGGAGGTGCTCCATCTTGTTGAAACCAGATTCTGGGGTGAGGCTTGTCGGGGGTGTTTTCATCCGGAAATAATTCTACCAATGTTGGCACTAGCGTAAATCTTAGGAAATGTAAGTATGTTTCAGCGTTTAAATTTCTGTCCAAGGCCCCACAATGCGATCTCCCACTATTCCCGCCCATACATTAACTTTTTGCCGGTGTTGGGTGTGCTCCTCTCGAACCCATCGAGGATTTTCGCCCGACCAGTACCTACAATTGTGGCGATTCACTTCACCGTTCAAGGTAAAAGTTGCTTCGTCACTAAAAACCACATTGTCGACAAATCCGGGATTCTCATCGCACCGTAGCATGATTTGTTCACTGAACTCGAGTCGGCGGTCGAAGTCATCTTCATTCAGTTCCTGAACCCGATTGATTTTGTACGGATGAAGTTTTTCCTTCTTCAGCAATTTGGCTACTGTGGTAAAATCGACTGCATGATCCCTGGCAATGTTCCTTGTTGAAGTGTGGGGGTTGTCCTGAAGTTCCAAGAGAATATTGACCCTTCTATCTTCCTCAATTCTTGGTCGACCATGACGAGCCTTGTCTTTTACACTACCAGTTTCAGCAAATTTTGCGACAATTTTGCTCACCGTTGACCGCGAAATCGGTGCGCGGTTTGGATTTTCTGCATTGAAAAACTGACAGGCTTCTTCATGGCTACGTATTTTATCACCACAACCAACAATAATGAGAATTTGAATCCGCTCTTTTTCGCTCAAATTCGCCATTTTCGCAATGCACGTTCAACACTACCAATGGAGCAAGTATTGTGAATGGATAAGTTCAAACACCAAGTAATGAACTGTAAATATGACGTGTCGTAGAAAGCGTGTACGTCCGTCTCGGCCAGTGTCAAATGGCCAATGGCGGACAATTTGAACACTTCCGTTGACATTTTTTTGGTGTCTTGTTTGACGACAATCCAAGATAAACCTCGGATTATAATTTATCTGATTTTTTAAAATAATTTTTGATTAGTTTTTCATTAGAAATAAAATTTTAATTTTTTGAAATTCGAAAGCATTTTTCTCCCAAAAATTGTTATGTAAGGTAACAAACTTTTTATACCGTTGCATGCACAATGGAATACCTAACGACAAGGGGTAATAAATGTGGCGGGTTACCATTTGAAAAAACTAATGACGTCACGCCCGCGCGCAACCAGACGACGACAGAATTAAATTCACGATGTTATAAAGTGCACGGGATAAAAAAAAAATCGACCTGTTTCAGGGTTTTTCCATCAAACCAAAGATAACAGAAATATTAATTTTGTTCCAGACTTTATCTACACCCTGTATATATATATATAAAAAAAAAGAAAAGAAATATTGCGGATTATATGAAATTCTATACTTTATTATATATATATGTTCTCTTTCAGGTTTCCGCGGGTAGTAGTATCTGTTGTCACTGGATTCCGGGTTTTCTTCCGCGTTTCCACTGCTTGGTCTTTGGAAAGACCGATGCTGGTTTCTTGACGACGTTTCGGCAAAATCACACTTGCCATCTTCAGGTCTGCGATAACTGTCTGCTTCTGCTTCTTGTTATTCGTAAACTGACGTTTTCGGGATTCGGATGGTGGTTATATACTCCGTTAGCGTCTCGGTTGGTTGCCTTTGGACGAGTGTGTGCGTGGTTCCGTGTCGTTGGGCTCGTGTTTGGAGTGTGTCGGCTGGTTTGCGATGTAGAAGTATTAGTTTGGTGTTCTTTGTTGGTATCTGTTCTTGTTAGTGCTGGTTTCCATGCTGTTGGTAACCTCTGGGTATCATCTCGTGAATTCAGATTGTTCGGATGTTTTTCAATTTTCAAATTTTTTTATGGAAAACAGAAAAAACAGCATTAAGGACGGCCACCACAAACCCAAACTCTGGCTACGCTACGTCGATGACACTTTCGTGATCTGGACACATGGAAAGGACCACCTCGACATCTTCCTGGAACATTTAAACAAAACCCATCCAAAAATAAAATTTACGATGGAAATAGAATCTAAAAACGAATTACCATTCCTCGACGTTTTGGTCAAGAAGAAAGAAAACGGGAACTTAAGTCACACGGTATACCGAAAATCCACCCATACAGACAGATATCTGAACGCTCAGTCTCACCACCACTCAGCTCAGTTACAATCAGTAGTGAAAACCCTAGTGACAAGATCGCAGAGATTAGCAGACGAAGATAACATCACCCAAGAAATGGACAAACTCCACAAGGCACTCCAGCAGAATGGTTTCAGTGAATCTGCTATCAAAAGAGCATCCAAGCCGAAACCAACAACATCACAAGAGGAAAAAGAAACACCAACTGCCAAAACCAACAACATGCAAAGCAGACAGAAAAATCAGTACAGTCCTTCGAAACCCTACAACAAAAATACCTTTAGAAAATCAAGGAGTTTATGAAATTCCGTGCCTCAACTGTGAAAAAAAAAATACATTGGACAAACGAACAGAAGGGTAAACGCAAGAAGAGACGAACACAAAAATTCCGTAAGAAAAGACGAGAAAACTTCATCCCTGGCTCAAAATCAGTAAGACCAAGCTATTAGCGAACATCGAACATACTAAAACCAGAATCATCAGGGAAGCCATCGAAATTGAAAAACATCCGAACAATCTGAATTCACGAGATGATACCCAGAGGTTACCAACAGCATGGAAACCAGCACTAACAAGAACAGATACCAACAAAGAACACCAAACTAATACTTCTACATCGCAAACCAGCCGACACACTCCAAACACGAGCCCAACGACACGGAACCATGCACACACTCGTCCAAGGGCAACCAACCGAGACGCTAACGGGGTATATAACCACCATCCGAATCCCGAAAACATCAGTTTACGAATAACAAGAAGCAGAAGCAGGCAGTTATCGCAGACCTGAAGATGGCAAGTGTGATTTTGCCGAAACGTCGTCAAGAAACCAGCATCGGTCTTTCCAAAGACCAAGCAGTGGAAACGCGGAAGAAACCCCGGAATCCAGTGACAACATATACAGGCTGTCTCTAAAAGGTGCGGAAAAAACGCTACCACACATTTCTGAGGGCGATCTAACCCAACTTACTACAACTACAGTGTGTCTCAAAAAAGTTATTACGTTTTAAATGGATACAATATGCCGCAGGTGGCGCCCTCTACATTTTGCAATGAAAATGAGAGCAGATTTAAATTTTTTACCCCACGAAACCCCCCCTACCCAAATATTGTGACAATATACCAATTATAACAGAAATTATTTATAAAAAACTAAAACCAAATTGAACTTTTGACACTCTGTATCTCCGAAAGCATCCACTTTTGGACTGAGGTAAGTTGGGTTAGATCGTCATATTTTGCCCTCAGAAATGTGTGGTAGCGTTTTTTCCGCACCTTTTAGAGACACCCCAGTATATACAGGGTGAGTTTTTTTGGATGTTTAGCATCGGGATCTCAGAAACTACTGGAGATAGAAAAACGCTTAAATGGGGAAAGATGCGCAGTTTTACGAGTTTGATTTAAAACTGCTTTTGTTTCTCCGATAACTTTCATGGCTTATTAGATATTCAAAGAAAACTAAATTTTACGATTTTCTTTAAACATGCTTACCATCGTTAATAGTAATTTTAGAGAAAAAGTGTTCAGACAAAAGTTTTAGATAATTTTACGCCAAATAAAACTTTGTAGCTAATATTTTTTTTTCGTTCACCATTATCGAGTTATGATACAAACTTGTGTTTTTTTAAATGGAAACCATAGTTGGTTTTGACATCATTAAAAAGCTTATTTTTTGCTGATTACAATGATATAAGGTTTGATATGGTTATTTTAAAAAATAAAGAGGATGTAGACATTTTTACGGTTTTTATGGAAAACAATTGAATTTCGAACTGATAAAATACAAACCAAACGAAAACTTATTTTGAAATCTTATGTAGTAATAAAATGAAAACTATAAGAACTTTTATTAAGGGCACACAACATTATTAATGTTCAAAGATACCTCCATTATTATTAATACACAAATTGCATCTCTTCACAACAGAGTTTGTAGCATTGCGTACTTTACGCCTATCGATGTTATTAAAAGCAACTAAGACAGCTTCTCTTAAATCGTGGATTGTTTCATATGTTCTTTTGTATACTGTGTCCTTTAGTACACCCCACAAGAAAAAATCCAAAACTGATAAATCAGGGGATCTAGCAGGCCATTCAATGGGTGCATTTCGTCCTATCCATTGATTAGGGAAGTTCAAATTTAAATAATTTCTAACATTCAGTTGATTGTGCGGAGGCGCTCCGTCATGTTGAAACCATTGCAGCATTGCTCGGGTTCTTAAATTTAAATTATCTAACATTTCCTCGAAATCTTGTTGTAAAAAATTAAGATAACGATTGCCAGTTAGTGATCCATCACAAATAAAAGGAGGAAGAACAGTTGATCCTATAACACCACACCAATCATTAAACCCAAACTTAATTTGTGGTCTCCTATGTTCAACGTGAACACCTTCATGTAAAGTTTGTGATACTGATAATTTGTAGGGACGAAAGTTATGCTTCTTCAACACTCTGGCAATAGTGCGTTGAGAGGAGCCCATTTCTGTGCAAATGTGTCGGGTCGATGTAGATGGATTCTGAGCGACACATGCTAATATGTTTATTTCTCTATCTTCATCCATCCCTTTTTTTGATTTTGGTTTAACGAACGAACCATAACCATAGCGACGGCTGACGTCGATCAAAATAATTTTCAAAATAAACTTCAGCAGCATATGAAACAATCGACGATTTAAGAGAAGCTGTCTTAGTTACTTTTAATAACATCGATAGGCGTAAAGTACGCAATGCTACAAACTCTGTAGTGAAGAGATGCAATTTGTGTATTAATAATAATGGAGGTATCTTTGAACATTAATAATGTTGTGTGCCCTTAATAAAAGTTCTTATAGTTTTCATTTTATTACTACATAAGATTTCAAAATAAGTTTTCGTTTGGTTTGTATTTTATCAGTTCGAAATTCAATTTTTTTCCATAAAAACCGTAAAAATGTCTATATCCTCTTTATTTTTTAAAATAACCATATTAAACCTTATATCATTGTAATCAGCAAAAAATAAGCTTTTTAATTGTGTCAAAACCAACTATGGTTTCCATTTAAAAAAACACAAGTTTGTGTCATAACTCGATAATGGTGAACGAAAAAAAAATATTAGCTACATAGTTTTATTTGGCGTAAAATTATCTAAAACTTTTGTCTGAACACTTTTTCTCTAAAATTACTATTAACGATGCTAAGCATGTTTAAAGAAAATCGTAAAATTTAGTTTTCTTTGAATATCTAATAAGCCATGAAAGTTATCGGAGAAACAAAAGCAGTTTTAAATCAAACTCGTAAAACTGCGCATCTTTCCCCATTTAAGCGTTTTTCTATCTCCAGTAGTTTCTGAGATCCCAATGCTAAACATTCAAAAAAACTCACCCTGTATATATATATAAAGTAATTAATGAGTGTAGCAGTCGGAAGGGCCAAATAAGACAACTCTTTACAGTTTTGGTCGAGCTTTCGATTGATTTATTTAATCTTCATCTGGACCTGGTACACTTATTTGATTGTTAAAAATGTACATTCTATTCGAAAATTTTAACATACCAATCTAATTAAGTCACAAAGAAGTCAACATCACATTGCATTTCATTGAATACAACCAATATGGACAATTCACAATTATTTTAAAAATTATTGAAAACAGTCATTAAAAATCATACTTAAAATAGTCGTTAGTTACATGAAAACAAAATAGATGGTTAAGTCGGATGATTGATGTAAAACAGCTGATTGACATTTATGTGCATGAACACATGTTAAAAGTAAAACGAACAGTGATAACGGTCAAACACGCCGAAGATCATAGTAATGCTTTTACAATGAAAAGTGCGGCAACTTCAGGAAAATGAATCCCTTCGTACGTGCCATTGACCGATACCAACTGTCAAATCATACAGTGTGTAATGACCCAAAACTGCAAGACAAATCTTATTCTTATGCTTCCAGTACTGAACAATTAAAATGAAAAATATAAACATGTATTATGTTATGTAAATGAAAACTATGAAAAGAGAAACAGGTAGAAGTTGTTTAGGTCAGTTACTGCGTGTCTAAGGCTATATTATTGTTTTGATGCAATTGTAATAAATAAGAATAAATTTTACTGAGATTATTTATATCTGTGTGTCTATTAAGAGGGTGTTCCTCCCTACTTATATGTGCCATTTCCAAAAAAAAGGCGTTTCTTTTGGTCATGTTCAACAGTAAAAATTGTAGAATTATCGAAGTCAATGTTATGTTTCGTGTGTTTAACATGTTCTTCTACCGCACAGCAAGTGTTCTTTGTTGAACTCCTGCAGTCGCTCTTATGCGACGTGATCCGTGATTTTAAATTTCCATTAGTCTGACCAATGTAAGTTAAATGACAGGATGAACAAGACAGTCTATAAACAACAACATATTGTTGCAATGGGTCAATTGAAGCCTTTATCCTAGGGAAAATTGATTTTATATTTAGTAAGTAAAAGTAAATGTTAAATAGCTATATTTTTTTGCATTTTTAAGTTAAATTTGTATCTTAATATTTGTAGATGTAAAAAAATCTATGGAAAAATTGGGGGGCTGAAGTGAGATAACTTTGCTAGACGTTATTTGGTCACTAATATTAACAATATGTGAACTCTAAGGTATTTGAGGACTGATGTAGTACAATTTTAAAAGGGATACAAATGGGTTTATTAGGAATATTTCAACATTTTCAATTTTTTGTTTTTTGTAAATAGATGCTATAGTTATTTTCAAATGTTTTAATTATTACCAATAATACAACACCTTGTTATTATCCTAAGATTGAGAAGTGCCAACAAGAAGCTGATTAGTGTTATAAAGCAAATTTTGGTCATTTTTGAAATGTGTGTGTAGAAATACAAACAGATTTGGTATAGGCAGCACCAAAGAGTGCATCACTGCAACTAATTAAATTAGCAAATTGTAATAGTGCCAAAATGGAAAAAAGTACATCAAATATATATATACCGAAATACACAGAAAAAAGAGGTTAGTGAATATTACCTTTTTAACCTTTTTTTATCATTTGGAAATATTCTATATTTCTTTTAATAAGTGTACATGCATGTATATCAGATTATTGTAATATTTGAGTATACTGTACAACAAAGTTATTTTGTCTTAACAAGATCATTTATAGTTGCGATTCTGTAGACTACATGTTTAAAGGAGGTGCAAATGATATTGCCAGAGTGGCTGAATATTTTATGATGCAAATATTGCGATGCGGAATAGTAAACCAATAAAATCTTCCAATACTGTTGAAAGCGTCGATTACGTTAGTGCCGCAACATTTTTAAACACCCAAGAAGTCATATACAAAATCCAAACAAACACTTTACAACGTAATTGAACTCTAATTAGTGTTTCTCATTGAATTGTTATAAAAAATTAGGAATGTAAATAAAATTGCTATTCCCAACAACTTCATTTTCAGCAACACTTTTTTAGTTTTATTTCGTTCTATTTCATTATTTCAAAGTTATTAATATTAATTATTGTAAAGTTAATGTTTAAAGTGTTATTTAATAGTATATTAAAGGACAAGTTTCATTTTGACGTTTCAAAGTACGAATTCAGAGTTTAGGAAACGAGTGGCGTAGCCACGAGTTTCTTAACTGAATGAGTGCTTTAATGTCAAATGAAACGTGTCTTTTATGCTATTTTTTGCAATTAGTTTTAAAATTTCTCTTTTTGTAAAAGCAAAACGAGAAAAATTTGATAATCAAGGGAAATTTTGTGGCGGTTGTCACCTTGGTTTGGCACAAGATTTAAATTGACAAGTTAATTTAAAATTGACACATTTTTGATAATTTTCAACAGAATGTTTCTACTGCACACGGTATCACTATCACTTCGAAAGATAATTCAAACGTTAATATAAATGTTTATAATAGTTGTACTATTTCAAAGATTAATTAAAAATATCAAATCTTACAATGAATTTCAATATAAAAACCTCAAACTTGCTTACAAAATGTCATATTGACATCTCCATTTCTGTTGCAATGTGACCAACTTAAAATAAATCTGTTTAAATGTTCCATTTCTATTACGCAACTAGTGCTGTAATAGACCCTATTACAGCACTAGTGAAATAAATGGTATGATTACGGTACTAATTGCAAAAAAGTTTATTTCAACAAAAATTCAGAAATTATTTCTTTTAGGTACTACTAGATGACGTTACATAAGGATCAATATTTTGAGGTTACCATATTCAAATTCATCAACGTAAATCAAAGTAATGTGACGGCCTTATATCGCGTAGCGATAGCGAGATACAGTTGGCCTTGATTCGCCTAGAAAATTGCGCCTCTTTGCGGGCATTTTGGAAACTTAAAAATATTTTTGTTGAAGCTTGTTTGGTCACTTATAACGGATGATTTTTTAAGAGCTTTCGGAGTTGATTTAAAAAAAACACATGAAATTTAGAGAAACGTATGAAATCTTTATTTGAGTCGATAGAACGATCTATATAATTCAATGTCTAAAGATGATTTCATGTAAATGTTGACCGCGGCTACGCCTCAAATGGTTCATACGCTGGGTCTAATTTTGGTATACTCTCTCCAACATATCGGCCGGTATCTCACGAATAAATTCTTCAATATTGGCTTCCAGTGCGTCAACCGTTGCGGGCTTGTCCCTATAAACATGAGCCTTAAAATAGCCCCACAAAAAATAGTCCAAAGGCGTTAAATCGCACGATCTAGGTTGCCAATTGACCGGCCCTAAACGTGAAATAAACTGTTCACCGAACTCGCCTCTCAATTGGGCCATTGTTTCGCGTGCTGTGTGGCATGTGGCACCGTCTTGTTGAAACCATATGTCAGCCAAGTTCAGCTCTTCCATTTTGGGCAAAAAAAATTTTGTAATCATCGCACGCTAGCGCTCGCCATTCACAGTAACGTTCCTGCCTTCGTCGTCTTTGAAAAAGTACGATCCAATGATGCCACCGGCCTATAATCCACACCAAAGAGTGCATTTTTCGGGATGCATTGGCAATTCTTGCAATGCTTTGGGCTGCTCTTCGCACCAAAAACGGCAATTTGCTTATTCACGTATCCATTCAATCAGAAATGAACTTCGTCGCTGAACACAATTTTCCGATAAAAAAGTGGATCTTCATCCAACTTTGCCAGCGCCCATTCACCAAAAGTTTGCCGTTGCGGTAGGTCGTGAGGCTTCAATTCTTGCAGCAGCTGTATTTTAAAAGGTTTTACACCCAAAGTTGCTAAAAAATCACCCATTACAATGCAGATTTTTTCCCGCAAAATTAAACGATGAACTGTTCCCGAGAAAAGCCAGTGACCAAGTTTAAACGGTGAACCGGTATAATGCTGGTTTAATGAATTCATACATGAAATTCCTTTTCATTTTTGATTATTACTAATCACTAATAAATATTTTAAAATTTAAGTCAGTGAACCTATAAATCAGCCGCCACTGGTAGGTAAAGCATATAGTTGATTCTTTCTTAGAAATGAACTGAACTCGCAATAAACAATACAGCTGTATATGTAGTATATATTGATGCAATTGATCTTTCTTTATAGACGATAGCATAAGTTATTAGCAGTCTTTGTATTGATTGCCAACTCACTTCAGTGTTTAAATATGTACACTGTTACAATTTACAATACATTTCAGCCTAGTTCTTCATAATAGAATCCTCTATTCTTAGATTGGTAACGTATCTGAATACTGCTTTTACAAGCATGCTTTTGTTTTCCCTTCTCGGCACATTTATACATATCGTAATTTGAAACTTCGCTCCACTATTTAGTTTCCGTTAGTTTCCGCGGTCGTTTGCTCAGTTTTGCTTTCGAATTTATTTTCACAGATCATATCATCCCGTCAATTAACCGAAGACAAAGGAGCAAAATAAACTCGCCTGACAGTTGTATAAATATTGAGACATCATCTTCACGTAAATATTTAGGCTGGAATGCAGAACGTCCAATTTGAGACTTGATTGTCCGCAAACGAGCTATGCCACCGCGACAACCGACGACACAAAAGCAACAAATCATCATCACCAACCGTAAAAATACACTAACGTCCAGAAGTGTCGGGTCTATACAAAAAGTTAGTTCCACGTACTTTTTGTATAGACCCGACACTTTTAGACAAGAAATTGTTCTTTACATATCAGTTCTTAGAATTCCTAATATCCACACACTATATATAAGAGTCAAGTGTATGTAGATAGTTATTATTGTATATGTTAACCTGACGAAGCTACAGTGTAGCGAAACAGCTGTCGTTATTATTATTAAATACAGTGTAAATCTTAAACATTTGTTTGTTTTATTTTCACATCCAGAAGTTTACTTCTATAACGCAAATGTTTTATGTCACAAGGTAGAAAATATTAATTTTAATTAATTAAATGTAGTGCAGCAAGAAGAAATAAGAAAGAGTTAAAGAAGGTACAATCGATGTATGAACCATTTGCTATATATGTGCAGCGTGTGTAAAAATGTCGCAAAAGTTACGCGCAGCGACATTCTCCGTTCGGTTCTGAATAAAGAATGTTACTGTTAACATACATTTGGCAACACTCTAGTCCCATGTTATTGTAATTGTAGATACCGCTATAATTTCTGTATTTCGATCTTCGAAAACATTTTACTCTTCATTAGTATTAACAGGTGGTCTTCTTCTTTTTCTTCTTCTTCTTCTTTTACTTCTTCTCCTTCTTCTTCTTCTTTTTCTTCTTCTTCTTCTTCTTCTTCTTTCTATTAGGATTTCTCCTGTTATAGAACCAATCTCTATAAACTGTCTCTCCATCTTTTCCTCGGTCTTCCTGTCCTTCTTCTTCTTCCAAGTGGTCTGCTGTCTCTTGCTATTTTTGGTAATCTCTCGTTGTTCATTCTAGACACGGGGTCCTCCCAGTTTTGTCTTCGCAATCTGGTCCATATATCAATATCCGTTACCTGACATGTCTCTATTATATTTTCGTTTCTAACTCTGTCCCATCCGGTTTTTCTTGCTGTTCTTCGCAGGACCTTCACCTCCGTCGTTTGTATTTGTCTTCTGGTTTAGATGGTAAATCTGATATTTTAAATTCTACACATTACACGAGATATAATTTGCTCTTCAAATTATTTATTGTCAAAATAATACATTTAGAAAAATGTCTAATTACAACAGGATTAGTTCTTGGTTTGGGTATTTATCTAACAGTAAATCAGTGCCACTTTCTGGTGTAATTTCCGCTTTAATTCTGTTTCTGACTTCGTCAGCGTCTTGAAAAGGCGTTACTTAAACTATCTCCTTAATGAAACCCCAAACAGTCTAAAGGATTGACATCGGGAGATCTCGCAGGTCATAAGATAGAACCGCCGCGATCAATTAATATGTTTAGTAGTGCTCATCTAACCGTTCCCATAAATGACGAGCATAGTATGCAGGAGTTCGACCATGCATGTAAATCATGTTATGGCGTATTTGCAATGGCATCTCGTCAATAACTTGTTCCAGTACATTAATATACGCACTGGCATCGAGACAATTTGCCAGATAAATTGGCCCAACGACCCGGAGATTTATTATGCCCTGCCAAACGTTAATGGAAAGCCTCATTTGGTGAGCATATTCTCGAAATGCATGCGGATTTTCATCCGCCCAATGTTGAAAATTATGGGTCTTAAATACACCCGTCTCTGGTAAACATACTCATCGCTCCAAAGAATATATTTTAAAAAGTAGTCATCTTCTTGAATCCTATTTAAAATTGTGTTGCAAAAATTTAATCGAATATCGTTTTCGTTTTCATAGAGTGGCCGAACTTTACAAACGTGATTTGGACGAAGAAGGTTTTCTCGTAGAACCTACTGGACGGTTTTATTACTAGCGATGTTTAAGGTTGAAGCTAACTGTCGGGTACTAAATGGAGGGATCTTCTTGTACTGCTACAATTTGCTCTTCTAGTTTTATTGTACGCCTCTCTTGGTCGACCAGCATTAGCATTTCTTTTAGTAACCAAACCAGTTTCACGTAGATGTTGATCCAACCTTCGAAATACATTTCCGCTAGGATGTCTCCGATTTTGGTAACGACATGATATTCGCGTTCTGCCATATTAGCATTTCCATTACAAAAACCAAACACCATGTATGTACATATCGGCATATTCATTAAATGTAAAATCTATTATGAAGGAAGAAAATAGCAACAAAGAAACGATAAAACACAGTAGCACAACAACTAATCAAAACAATACAAATAACCACGAAGAAGCCGAGTTTTACACAAAATGTAACACGATAGTCGAATTAAATGCAGAGGTAAATGTCAAAATTTGACAGAAATGATATTGTAACGTTTTCGGGTTCGCAATAAACAACTCGTGCAATTTATTTATTTAAAACAGTCTGTATGTTCACACACGTAAAATTAATTACAATATAAAAATGTAAAACTAATGTATCACACTTAAACTACTACGATTTAAATTAACACAGGTATTTATTTCCATTACTAATATTTATGTCCGTATATTTATATCACTTCTATTAATATAACACCGCACCACTATATTTATTTTGTACTACTTATATTTATGTTTACTCTTCGACTACCACTCAAGGAACTATTTATTTATTTCTTATATTTATTTTTACTTTGGTCTGTTCCGCGCGACGACTACTTAAAGACTTTCTTATTCCGGAATGACTCATCCATCGGTTCAACTGCTTTTAAATCTGTAGATAAAACTTCTGGAAAGGTGCTAGCGAACTCTCGATACGCTCGGAGTATACTAGAAGAATCTGCAGACTTTCCGTCGCCGACATAGTACCATGCGATAGAAGATTTATGACTTTATGAGCACGTTTTTGTCGTCGCCTAGACGTCTGCATTTTTTTTTGTAGATTCATTTCGTTACAATATTGATTGAAATCACACTGAAATACAAACTCTTTGCTCTACAACGGTGTCAGATGTGTTTTTCGTGAAAGTACGTTAATGAAGAAATGTTAAAAGGAAACTTTTTAATCAAAACGAAAACTACTCGTAGTAGTTTTGCACATATTGTATAATCGTTATACAATATGTGCAAATTGAGATTTCCCCCTGTATATAATTTAAGACTTGAAAAGGTAAAATGTAATGGTTTATTTAAAAGCTAACATAAAGTGTAAATAATAACGAGGTAGAAAAACGCAGATAATACTATACTTCGAGAATATTAGCACACCGAAAAATGCTACGAAAGTTTTCGTGTACAGTATTCGATTCAAAGTATTGCCTTTCGGCTGTAAGTGTTTGTGAGTGTTCTTGTATTAATTAAAAGTATATTAGTAGCTTCTATGAGTGAGTCCCATCCGTAGATATACTTTGAACAAGAAATTAGATCATTAATTAAAAAAAAAAAAACCTAAGAATTAAGAATTTTAAGTTTAGGATGCAAAATTTGATTTGTAACAATTGGTAAAATAAAATTTCTGAGTGACATCCGTATAATACCCGCAACTAAAATTAATATGACATGAGAAATTAAATTTTCGAAAATTCTCGACAAATGATTAAAAGAAACTGAAGATTAATGTGTAATATAACAAGATATTGGCAGTAGTGACTATGTAAATGAGCGGATACATATACGAAATATACAAAACTAAAATAAACGGTGTTATGTACTCATTAGCATAAGGGAAGGATTTATTAATAATTAAATTCATGCAGCAGCACTAGATGAATGATTTTGTGAAATCGAGTGGTACTAAAGTAATTTGTGTTTATTAAAGGGCAAACTACATAATATGCATTTGATGACGTATTGCATTAGAAATTGTGCTTCTTTAAAAGTAATAATTTGATAAATTATATGCCAATTAACGTAAAATACACATACATATTGTTCAGGACGATAAATAATATTGTTTTATATATTTATGTACAATACGTTAAGTTCAAATATTGTTAATTCACACTGTATATGTATATGCATTCTAAAACTACAAGTTTAGCCAGAAAAAAACCAGATTTCTGTTCTATTGTGAAGAGATGTATGTAAATGCATATCTAGTTTATTGCCAATCATTATAAAGATACAATAGCTGGGGCTCGTTCGACGCGACCGCCATAAAATCATTAGAGTCATATAACCATTATTTTATTACTTGGTATTTACGTTTCACTCAAATATCTTACTGTAATTTCCAACCCCATGTGTTCGTCATTTTTCTTGGTAAATAATTTCCCCTCCTATTCATGAAAAGAAAGTATTCTAACTCGGAGAAGGGAAGAATCTTTGATAAAATAACGATAAAATATATTAAGTTCTAAACAAACGTCCACACGAAGCAGTTGTGTTAGGCTTCAACAATTTAAAAGTTAAGTGTTAGATAAATTAAAGATAGTGACATATTATCAGTGTTTTATTATATATTTAAACAACAAGCATTTATATTCCTTCAAAAAAGGAGGAATCAACACATATTATTTCCACTCGAATGTTATTTCTCATGGTGCCAGTGTACGTGCGCTTTTTCCTGTACCTAAGTTGTCGTCGCAACTCACGTCGAAAATAACGCGGAAGCACCACCGCGTCTAGACGACGTGTGTAGTAAAGATGGCGCTACGCATACTAGATTTCGGCTTTGTTTTAACTGTCGAAAAGGAGATTAGTGTTGGATTGTGTGTGCATTTCTGTTGCGTAAACAAAGAACAGTTTACGATCGGACATAAAACCGGTCGGGAAATGGTCATAAAGTGTTTGAGATCCCGGACGGATAATTACTACAGTTCAGATTTGACGGCGGAACGTCGACTTATATAGGCACTACTATCGTTAATTTATCTGATTGTAAGCATGTGTAGTTTGAAGAGAATTATTGCTACCGATTTACTAGTGTATATATAGGTGCATAAATTTTGGTGAATTTGTTTGGAAAAAATTAATCAGCTCACCCGTTAATTTAATTAATGTTATTGCCGTCCTCAGGATTATGAGTTTACTGTTCGTAGCAACATGGTAACATATCCCTTCTCTAGTGGGTATAAGGTATAATTTATAGTTCCAAGTTAATAACTCTTGTGTGTACTTTAAAGAAGGCGATGTTAAGGTGGTACTATTCGGTCGAATTAAAACCGATTTTCGACTGCTTTTCTAATAAACTTACGGCAATACCAATTGATGTATATGCTTGACTTTTGTTATAGTGCCTCTATGATGTGATAAGTCTCCTAACTTATTTGTTATTTAAATTAAATACACATTGATTTGTAATAACATCGCAAAGTGAATGAAAATCACATGCAGCTGTAACGCATACACGAAGCGATATTTCCAACTATTCGATTATATCGCATTACCTCATCGCTTCGAACGATTCAAGAATAGACATCCAGGTATCCCACAAGGTTCCGTGCTGGGACCACTCTTCTTTTTACTTTGTTTTATTTACCTTACCGGCTGTCTTCTAGCTAACAACATAGTGCAGTATGATGATGAAAAGTCTATTATGATCTTGTGAAACAACTTCTCAGTGCTGTGAAGTATGGGGCATGAATCCGCTTTTATTATAAATGTATGTATGGTTTACAGGGAATAGATTACAATTATACACGAACAGGTTTAGTAAGACCTAGAAAAAAATCATGTGCGCTCAAATGCGCGGGACATATATAGTCCTATTTGTGCGACAGATAGCAGATGGTTTGGTTGGGTAATCAGAAGTCCTCCCCGTAGTCTACCCATAGGGGTGTGCCTCAGGGGTCCATTCTGGGACCATTACTGTTTTCAATTTATCCAAGTATGTTGCCCAAGAATATTGACTTATGTAAATCTCATATGTATGCGGATGACACCCAAACTTATTTGTCTTTTCCTTCTTCCGAGCTGACTGACGCCATATCTAAGTTAATGCTGATTTATCAAATATTAATACTTACTCCCGCAAACATTATACAGGGCAATCCAAATTAAGTGTTCACCATTGGTAACTTTGTTATTATTAAAGATACAAGATTGTTTAAATTAGCAAACTTATAGTACTTTTAACGCTCTTTAAGATGGAAGAATAAAAAAAACAAATGAGCAACGCGTTTTCGAGTTTTGCGGAAAAATATTTTTTTTCAAATGGAAACCCCTGTATATTATATCATTTTCTGCTAGAACTTTAATTTTTAAACAAAAAATCTTATAAGAAATTTTTTACTGGGATTAAAAATACTTGAGTTATAATGAATACACAAAAACAGCTAAGTCAAGTGCATTTCTATGTATCTATGAAAACGATAAGTCTTTCTACCAAACGTCAAATATTAGTACAGTTTTATTAGTTTTTCACTCATAAGTTTCATTGTGCTAGTTATTAATTTGACAAAAAAATGATTTTTACCCATTCAGAAAAGTGTGATATGTTAGAATCTTATTTAGTGTGCAGAAAATCCTCTAGGAGGGCAAAAGACCACTACGCTGAATTATATCCACTCCGAACACAACCACATGAGCAATATTTTCTGAGACTTTACCGAAAATTTAGAGGCAATGAGAGTGTTTTTGCCAAAACAAGGACAAAAAGGACTTTTATAAAAAGCGAGGCCACGTAAATTGCAGTTATCGCATATTTTGAGGCCAACCGTGAGAATTCCATACTAGATATTGTCAATGAATCTGATTTGAGTCACGGTACTGTGCATAGGATTCTGAAGAAACACAAATTCATTCCTTATAAGTACAAACCAGTTCAGGTTTTTTTGCCAGGGGATCCAGAGAGAAGAATGTTTTTTTGCCACTGGTATCTTAACTTTTGTCACCAAAATGTAAACAACTTTCGATATATTTTATGGACCGATGAATCGAATTTCTCAAATTCTGGAATGTACAATAAAAAAAATCATAATTACTGGTCAAAGGAAAATCTTCTTTTAGTAAATCCAAGACGTCCACAAGTCCGTTTCAGTTTTAATGTTTGGTGCGATTAAATCGGTTCATGGATTGTTGGTCCTTTCTTTTATGAGGGCACTCTAACTGGTGAAAGGTACATAGAATTTTTGACTGAAATTTTGAATAATTTCTTAGACGATCTGGATCTCATAAGTAGACAGAATCTGCATTTTCAGCAGGATGGCGCACCTGCGCACAACTACAGAGGCACTCATCAACTTCTAAATACTATTTTTAACACTTCATGGATAGGAACAAATGGTCCTATTCAGTGGCCTCCCCGATCGCCAGATTTAACGCCGCTTGATTTTTTTTATGGGGTTATTTAAAGAACCAGATTTATAAGCAAAGGTACGAAAACGTAAACGCCCTAAAGATTGCAGTTAGTGAAAAGATAAACCAAATAGATGGTAGGACCATACTGAAGGCAGTTCGAGAAGTTCGGAAGCGTGTACAAAAATGTATTGAACTACAAGGTGGTATTTTTGAACATCTTCTATGAAAAAATCAGTGATTTTTCTTTTCTTTTAATGATAAGTTTATGTATAAAATAAAGTTTATAAAACTAATTTAGCTGTTTTCGTTTATTCATTATAACTCAAGTATTTTTAAGCCTAGTAAAAAATTTCTTATAAGATTTTTTGTTTAAAAATTAAAGTTCTAGCAGAAAATGATATAATATACAGGGGTTTCCATTTGAAAAGAAATATTTTTCGGCAAAACTCGAAAACGCGTTGCTCATTTGTTTTTTTATTCTTCCATCTTAAAGAGCGTTAAAAGTACTACAAGTTTGTTAATTTAAACAATCTTGTATCTTTAATAATAACAAAGTTACCAATGGTGAACACTTAATTTGGATTGCCCTGTATATCTATTAACCCCGTCAAAAGCTGTGTTATGTTATTTGGAAGGGCGGGTGACGTTGAGAGATGTGGGGGTCAATTGTAAATTACGAAGTAATTGAAGCTTCAATATTTCCTGACAAGCGTAAAGGCTCTAACGGTACAGTAAAATTCAAATATTTTACATTTATAAAGACGTGTAAAAGATACTTTGGCTGACATGTGTGTTAGAAAGTAACTATTAACTTCTTTAAGTTGTTTATTTCAATGTATACCAATTTCTTTATATGTTACACATTATCTAGATTAGAAAATATTTGTATTAAATTTAAGAATAAGTGCGCAGTATAATCGCTTATGACCAGCGTTGCCAACGGTTCGAAATTGAATTCCACTAGTTCGTTCAAAGAAATCTACCAGAATTCTACTTAAATTCCCTGGAATGGAGAAGCACTTAGTTTCGTAATTTCCGATATAATTTTTTGCACTTAGGATATAAAAAATTACAAGAATTTCGATTTATTGTTTATTAAACTTATTTAAACAATAGTAAATAAACAAAAAACTTTAAACAGATCAGACAAATAGACAGATAGCTACCTGTCCAAAGGACATAAAACATAATAATAATTATTATAAGACGTAAACATAAAAACAATAAACAATTAAACATACTATTGATATCTACCTAATTTAATTATACATAATTTACTTATAATACATACATACGAAAAAATGTCATAATCGGGATCTAACCCAATATTATCGCAATTCGCAAATTGATATGTCGCCATGTTTTTTACTTTTGCTAAAATATCTCTAGATATTTCGAAATTATGACAGCATTTTTCTGCCCGATTCATCCCTGACCTTATAGACAAAATAGCACTTAGCATCGGAAGCTTAATTCTATTTCTTAACTTCGATTTAATTAAATTCATATGGCTAAATAACCGTTCCACTTCGGCATTTGAATGGGGCAATACTAGAAATGATGACGCTAATAACGCTAGTTCCTGAAAAGGTTTTTCTCCATTGATGTCTTTAATGGAAAGAACTTCAGACCAAAAATCATCTGTACTTGTGGTATTTTGCCATTCTGTAAGAGTGATATTTTTCCATTGATTATGATTTTTTCAATAAGGTCAGGATTGTAACGGAAATGCTCTAATATTTTAAATAAATCGGGCTTGACCACTCGTAGAGTATTATTTACAAAAAATATCGAAATTTGTTTTAAGACGTCCACATTATTAGGTAATCTTTGGGTAATTTGCTTTATTAATTTAACCAAAAATTGAATACAGCGATTGCGCAAAGTGACATCATCCTTAAATCCAGACTGTTTCATTTCATTAATTTTAATTTCAAATAAGTATCCTAGATAACTATCGGGTACTACAAACGATTCAATATTAACATGAAATAATTTCAATTTTGAATTTGGGGTTGTAATCTTTTGAATCACGCTATCCAACAATTTAGTAAGATCTTTTAACAATTTTGCTGAATCAGGTTTTTTTGCTTCAAAAGTTTTATTAACCCTCTGAATATCACCTAAAATTGGTTTGAGAAATGAAGCGCACGCGTAATTCACATCGTCGTTGTACATTTCAAACAAAACTTGGGCGGAATAACATTTTTCTTCGTCTTTAACAATCTCAAAATGAGTTTTAAGTTCAAGCCATTGATTATGAATTCTATTAATCGCTGATTCGATGGACAGCCATCGGGTTGCACAAACCGAAGTGATCTTAAGAGGATCTTGTCCTTCATTTATTAAATTGAATAATTGTTTATAAGCAGATTGTCTTAAGCTTGAATGTGAGAACCAATTATAAGTTTCTCTTATTAAAAATTCTAAATTTTTCGGTAAAAATTCTTTGGCAGCTGCTGATACAGCGAGCTGCAGTGAATGGCACACGCACCTAATTAAAATTAAATTGGGGGCGTGCGACTTTAATTTATTGTAAACGCCATTATTAATTCCCACCATTACCGATGCATTGTATGTTCCAATACCTTTTAAATTTGTAATTTTTAAATTATATTTTCGCAGTATTGCGAGTAAGGCATCAGCAATTGCGTCGGCGTTTGCGTTTTCAAGCTCAACTATATATAAAAAAGAATTAATGGTTTTTTTTTCTTTTTAAACTAAAATATATGACAGTACATCCTAAGTATTTATCATCATCTAATAAGATGCTAAAAGGCGTTTCACCCACATCTTCACACAGTTCCTTCTTAAAATGTGGTGTCCATACATTTTTGATCACATTACCGCATTTTGTTCGATGCATTTGCAAATATGTTGAGGAATCACATTTTGTAAAGCAATTTTTACATAAGTCAGTTAAATGATCTACAATATTAATTGATGTGTGTTGTGCTACAAATAGTGCTAACCTTCCTTCAGTTGATTTGGCTTCGTCCAAAGTTTCTTCCTTGGCGAAGGGAATTTTTTTTTGAACCCTTCCTTCTGAAGGTTTCCCCAAGAAACTGATAGTATTAGCCTTGTGCTTTTTTGAATCGGCGTAGTTCTTCAGATCTGCATACCGACTGGTGAGGATTTTCGAGCAAAACTTACATTTAGCTTAGGTACCTGCTGTACTTTCGTTGGCTACGAACCAATATTTGAAGTTGGGATCCTTCAACCAAGCCTGCCGAAATTTTTGCTTTGGGATAATTTTTCCTTTTATCTTGAAACTGTAAATATATATTAAATTAATAAAAATGTGTGCAGTCTATTTCTTAAATTTTAATAAAATAAATCAAATAAGAAATATTGAAAGAAGCATGAATGAAATATTTTTTTTACTTACCAGGTAATTCACTAGATTAGTAACTTCCAAGAAATCTTGTAAAATATGTTGTTTTACTGGTTCACTTTCAAATGTTCTTAATAGCACAATCACAATTTTAAATTCTCAATTTTATTGGAATTTGGAACTGCACCAATTAAATGGTTCTTTTGAGCTCTGATGTGAAATGGCGGCAAAATTACGCCGTAGACCTTTTATAACCTCGGGACAGAAGATTTGCTGGGTAAAGTCCCCATGTCCGATCAAATACTTTAAAAATATCCCCGTTGCCACAGATAATTAAACGACATCTGTGTTTACTGGTCTATGCCCTATGCCCGTTATTGACAGTTGTACAGATTCCTATATTTTAGCCGATAAAATATGTACCTTCTTTTACTCTTAGGTTGCATCGATAAAATAATCGATATGGGTATGTGCTTAAGCAATAAAAAACTAAAAAATCACCAGAAAAAAATTTCAATCCACCAGATTTTCTACTATCCCACTAGACGGAAATTTTTCCCACTAAAAGGAGGTCTCCATCTACCAGATTTAGTAGAAATGCTACCAAATTCGCAACAGTCCTTATGACTTAGATTTGTGGTGCCTTGTTTTGATATCGCTGTTAGGACGTGCAAGTATATGTGTGAACTCGAAGGTGAAGAGACAAGGGGAATAGCAGGCACGACCCGAAGAAAGAGGGAATGGAAGAAAGTCGGCCGGAAATCTTCAAGAAAAGCGGTCTACAGTATCTTGGACCGTAAAAGTAGTAAAAGATTCACGACTTATAAAAAAATCAGCCGGGAATCTTCATATAATCCGGTCAACAGCATTTTAGAGCGTAAATTCTGACGAAAGTATCTCAAATTATATTGATAAATCTTAAATATGTAAAAGTGAGATATATCTTTATTGAAAGCTGAAATAGTGCACGTTCACCTATAAAAAAAAGAGTAGGTGAATTTATAAGTGGACCTACGGCGATGAACGGAGGCACCAATATTTCTACCGTCGGAGGAAGTTCCTCACTAAGCTGGAAAACCTTCAGTCCCAATAAAGGAAGAAGGAATATTTCTAAATGACTTACCGACTATAATTCAGCCTGATATTATTAGCATTGTATGTTCATTTTGCTAGGATTATTCTTTGATGCGTTGTGGAAAGTCCTTAAGTAAACAAGGCAATAATCTCGTTACCTGAATCGTTCCTGAGATAATAAAACACTAATCGAAGAGCTAGCCAGCGAAAATTATTTCGTTTTCATTTCATTTAAAACGAAAATGAGTTATATTCAAAATAATAGTTAAGAGCATTAAAAATAACGGACAGAAAGTTGATGAGATCGGTATACAAGGCGTAATTTAAAAGAAATAATAAATTTATTTAAATAAACTTGGCAAATTAAAATTTTGTAGTTATCCGAAGTACAATATGCAACCAGGCAAAATTAAGGTATTGTACCCATAACAATAGGGACTTACCAACAGAAACTATACAAAAACAACCACCCAAGTTGCTTTATGACGAATACATAAAATTTTCCATAATCCCTTATTATCCTTGTCCATTTTTTACCTACATAATAACCGAATGCGTCTTTCATAACTCAATAACAACATAAACGTCTCATTATATTATTTGCGTGTAATTCATCACATCAGGCCGCGCTTAACACGGATCATCAATTCCAGAAATCTATTAGCATTTCCGAGGCGACGAGGGAGCCGAGGCCGGGACTTTGACTTCTCCTGACGGTCAAGTGCTGTTCCACTCTTTTTTTTGCTGTTTTGATCCGTGTGCTGTTGACCTTTTCGGCATCCGCCACATGTCCATATTTCATCCGTTTTAAAAGTCTCACCCCGTCTTGATGTTCGACTCTTCGTACAGCGCAAACTAACCACAAGACAAGACGTCTTCTCTTCTCTACTCCTGTCATTTAAAACGTTACGACCAGAATATAAACAAGAGCAACAGAAGTTGACAGTAAAAGAAGATCTATCCTGTTTTACCGCACCACCTGCAGTTTCTTGAATTTGATCGATAATCCTACGTACTGTCTAGATGCTGTCTGGTGGGTTTATGAAAATTATTGGTGATACGTACATACATACGTATGTACATACGCGGAGGGGTAATTGATTAAATTGTCTAAATACAAGTGGGTATTACATGATATTGTAACAGATATTTATTATGTAATGTAATGCATTTATTACGTACAAGAATTCCTGTGACGAAGTTTGTTTCTTTGGAAATACAAATTGTTTGTAAAATTAATGAGGGATATAAATAACTAAATATTGCATTCGATCTTACGTTTTCAAATAAAATTAAAGCCTTTCCGACTTCTAAGCTATCTGGTTTTTTCTTTTTATTATTTAATTTGTTTGTCTTTGTCAAGTCTAAACACTCGAGATTTGTAAGGCGGTGCACAGTGGTCTGAAACGTCCAAAAAGTTGGTCAAAACCTAAAAAAACATTTTTTTTCCAAATAGTTTCTTGTGTGGTAGTCGGTAAACGAGGTGCCTGCGCGTCTATTTCTCGAATAGCAGATAGATGGCGCGCCTACGGGACGTGTAGTTGTGTGTGAAAGTTGCGGTTGTCAAAAACTTGCTACGTGCAACGTTCAACAATAAACGAGAAAAACAACATTTGAAGTGCATACAAGAATTCGTGAACGTGCAAATATCTTCAACAAGAAGATGGAGGATGCGCCTGAAGATTGGTATAATGTTTTGACACTTTACTTTTTTTTAACAATTTTTTTATAATTTGTTATTAAAAATTTTCCGAAATTGTCAAAAAAGTTATGTTTCCGCGAGACTCCGCATTGTTCGCTGATTCATTTCCCAGATGAATGTCTAACTAACTAGAAAATCGAAAATTCAGGTGCGACTTTCTGCGATTCTCCTCGCAATTGATTTATTTGTATTTGGTTGCGCGGCCCTATACATGTGACGCGTCACATGTATATGTCACATCATAATTACATATTTTTAATTAATCTTGAAGAGATTTAATATGCGCACTATCTGAACCAAATAGTAACTTAGAAAAAGTCACTTTGAATTATTTAAAGTGCAATTACCAAGAAAAAATCATAATTATTATCATTATTATTATTATTATCATTATTACTATTGTTATCATAATTGTTATTGTCTTTATCGTAAGTGTAATTATAAAAAGTATAATGAGAAACAACACAAAATCTATTAAGCCGAATTTTATATTATTTTATGGTATTTTTGAACATAAAACTGGCAATTTAAAACTCCCCAATTTGCAATTTACCATTTTTACCTCAAATCTACAATCAGAAAGTAAAAAAACTAAAGTATACTGATTTTCAGCCAAATCCGAACCTTTTTCGAGTTTTGACCAGCTTTTCGGGCGTTTCAGACCACTGTGCGGTGGTTTCATTTTATTTCATACTTTTTATTAAATATGTAGTTATGGCCAAAAAGTTTTCTTTGCGATATGAAAGTAATTTTAATACCAAATAATGAGAGATATTGTATTCAATTTATAATACATAAGTTTGAATATACAGTGTGGAAGTAAAGTAACAGATAGCAGCATTAACTTTGTTAATATTCATTCTTTGAAAAAAAAATTCGAAGGGGTATATAGCGATATTAACGAAAGCCAATATTTTCATCGCATTTTTAGTTTCTTACTTCATTTGTTTTTCAGGTTATGACGTAACCGACTTTTTTTTAAACGACAACCTCTATTTTTTTTTGTTGATTTCTATAGTACTTTCAATTTCCTATCCACTGGTATAAAAATTTTAAAATGTTATATTTGAAAAAATTGAGAAAAGAGTCTTAAAGTTCAAATATTAAAAATTCAGTAAACGAATTTAGTCACAAATTTGATGGAAAGGTTGACGGCAAATTGGTTTTTATTATAAAAAAATGGCTTTTATTGTACATATACAATGTCGCAGGCTAATAATCATTTTCGGCAAATAGCTTTTGATTAGGCAAATGGTATCTGCCAGCTGGGTTTTTAGGCAAATAGATTCACAACAAGATAAATGTCGTGGGCGAATAGTTATTTTAGGCAAATAGTATTTGCCAACAACATTTTTTAAGCAAATGGGTTTTTAATTTTTATTTGAGGTTATGTTTATCCGTGTTTACCTAATGTTTATGTGCTTCGGTTCTTCATTTATCAGTTTTCTACCCATAACATGTAAGTTAATATCAACACCATGGTAGATAAAGATGAATTTATTTAAGGCTGAATGCAAAGTACGAACAAACAACAATTAAAAAGCCGTGGACCCTGCAACGAACCAATGAAATTAGTGCGATTTTAAAAAGTTTTCGTTCAAAACATGTTCAGAATAATACTCAGGCCCTCTCAGAAACAGAAAAATATTTTGGCAAAACATATGACCTCCTGGAGATATTCGGCGTATCAAAAGTTATTCGGAAAGCAAAATCTGTAACGACGACCTTATTTATGTTCACCAATTGAAGAATTTTTTGATAAAATTGACGAACAACACAAAGCGACAGGACACGGGGAAAGGGACAAAATGCTTCAAATTTGAAAAAGAAATGTAACATTCCAAGACTGGCAGTTGAAGTATTGTGTAAGACTTGTAACTTGAAAAAAAGACAGAAGCAGGCTGGTTTGGTTGTAAAACCGATAACATCAAGAGATTTCAATCAAAGAGGACAAGTTGACTCACGCTTGTTCAAAGTGCAATAAAATAGTGCACGTAATTTGTGGTGTTACTTCTGAAAACGATGAAGGATTTGGAAGCCAAGTTATTTGCAGATTCTGCATCAATGAGGAAAATATTAGAATTAATCGGAAGAAATCCTATGAAGAACAAGCCAAAGCCGCAGAAGTAATGGGAAAAAGGAGCAAAACCATCTTTGGCGAGATAGAAACAGGTAAATTTACCTATACCTATTGCAAAATTTGACAGAGGACCGTTAGATTAATAAAATGTAGAAGGAATTATAATTGAAAAGAAGAATGATGTTTAGCGCATTGGCACCAAAAGTGGTATTTAAAAAAGACTGGCTGATTAGGAGTGACATAAAACCTGTTTCGTCAATTAGTTTTACTTAGGATGATATTCCCCAGGATTGCTTTATTTCCTTAAGAGAAGCCTGCGCCAAGCGGTCTATGTTTTCGGGTCAAGGATTTTCAAAATGCCAATGTACGCCTTCAAAAACCCATACTAAACGATGTGCCTGTTTCAAGACTGGAAATTTGTGCAACAGTAGATGCAATTCCAGCAATACCTGCCAAAATAAATTGTCCAATTGACAGCTTCTTTTGTCCAAAAATACAATCTCCCTGGTTTACTTGTGTTTATTTTATTGTTTATTTCGTTTTAAGAGAAGATGTCTTCTTTTTAAATAGGGTAAGTCCGGGAGAGATCGACTACCGGGACAGTCCGACCAGTACGGATAACTCAAGAGAAAAGCAAGAGAGGGCTCTCTGTCTCACATATTCGATGGAATTAGTTGAGTTTGTTGCAACCAACGTGTAAACACGGGCCGTCACATCAGTGTGAATTTATAAATTAAGTTTTAAGCTTTTTACGAACTCGAAAGTTTTTTCACTTATTTACTGTGTTAGTGATATTTTAAAGACGGGTAAGTTTATTTAAACTATTTCGATACTGGATGATAAAATATGCATGAATCTGCAACATAACCTCAAAAATGTGGTCGTTCTTCGTTTTTGCTCCAGTTAATAAGGTGGTCCATCTCTCCCGTGACTTTGGTAGAGTTCCACCACATTAATCCGGGAGAGATCGACCACGAAAAAAAAAATTAAAAATTTGATTTGAAGTAAATTAGAGATTTAATGAAACCCAATTTAAACAGTTAAATATATTGTAAAATAATATTCTTACAGATTAACAAAAATGTCCACAATTTACAAAAGAAAAAATGAAGAAAGAACTAAATGGTGTGCCGATTCTTTAAGAAATGCAATTGAATGTGCACAAAATCGTACAATGGGTGTAAATGAAGCCGCCCGAGAGTTTGGGATACCTAAAACAACTCTAAAAGATTATATTAAGAAGTCGGAGGGAATAAAACGAAAAAGACTGGGTCCGTCATGGGTGTTGGTAGATGATGCAGAACTGAAATTGGTGCGACATATTAAAAAAATGCAAACATGTGGATTTGCACCAGATCGGTAGTCCGTCAGAATATGAGCCTTTCAACTTGCCGACAACTGAAATTGAAGCACACGTTCAAGAAAGAAGAAGGCAAAGCCGGCTATGATTGGCTTAACTCTTTTTTGCGACGACATCCAGATATATCAATTAGACAAGCCGAAGGAATTTCGATTGCTTATGCGACTGGAATGAACCGTGACAATGTGACACACTATTTTACCCTATTAGGTAATATTATCACTGATAACCAACTCCATGACAAACCTTCTAATATTTTTAACATGGACGAACGCGGTTTGCAGTTGAACAATAAACCAACTGAAGTGTTGGCCACAAAAGGCTCAAAAAATGTTTCTTCGTTGACATCAGGCGAGAAGGGCGAAACCATTTCCGTCATAGGTTGCTCCAATGGCGAGGGAATGTTTCTCCCACCTTACGCAATATTTAAAGGAAAAAATGTCAGTTAAATCGGCGTATGTCAACGCTACCATTTCCAAGGATTAGTTGGAATCCCATTTTCTGTTACGAAAACCAGCAGCTTAAATCGCAGAAATTTGAGAATTTCTGCGATTTAAGCGAAAAAATGAAAAAGAAAAGTAGTAAAAACTAATTTTGTTTATACTTTCCTATTATACTATTATTACTATTATGCTGTTCGAAGATATACGTTTTGTTATTTTTTGAAGTCGATCTCACCCGTAGTTGGTGGTCGGTCTAACCCAGATATCCGGGTGAGATCGCCCAGTTGCAATGTTTGTACTTTTTATTCAAAATAAAAATGTATTTTGCTATGATATCATAAATTATATTTTATATAGTCTCTAAACCCTTTGGGCAATGCTTTGACGGTGTAAAGAAAATTTTATCTCAGAACACAAGCAAGTTATAATTTTTTTCCCAAAAAGTGGTCGAACTCTCCCGGACTTACCCTATCTACGTTTGTATTGCAACTTAATAGGGATAAAAATACAATTTCCCTGGTTTACTTGTGTTTATTTTATTGTTTATTTCGTTTTAAAAGAAGAAGTCTATTCGCCTACGACATTTGTCTTATTGTGAATCTTTTTGCCTAAAAACCTAGCTGGCAGATACCATTTGCCTAGGCAAAAGCTATTTGCCGAAAATGACTATTAGCCTGCGACATATATAATATAAAAATATTGAAAAATCGAACTGTAAATTTACTATTATCTACTCCATTCAAAGTTAATATTCACATTAAAACTAAATTCATTAAACAGGAAAAGAAATCTAACGATAACATTACACAAAAATAAGCATAGAAATAACTTTTTCAATTACATTGGCATTAAGCGTTCAAAATGACGACCCTGTACCATACGACAATACCCAAGACGATTATAAAACTCATTTCTCACATTCTGAATAGTTTGAGCTGATATTAATCCAATTTAGTGTCGAATACTCTTTTCTAAATTAAAATTAAGTTATTTTAATTTAGAAAAGAGAAATAACACTTACTTTAATGTGACATTGACAAATTATTTTATTCTGACAGCCGTAACTAATGTTTTTTGTTTTAGGCACTGGTAACTAAATTCATTTTGCCAATATAATGAATGTATAAGATTTTGAAATTCAAGATTCTCTTTCTCAATTTTTTTCAAATATAACATTTTAAAAATTTTATGCCGTTGTATAAAGAATTGAAAGTACTATCGCAATCAATTAAAAAAATTATAGGTTGTCATTTAAAAAAAAAGTCGGTGACATCATACCATGAAAAAAAAATGAAGTAAAAAACTGAAAATGCCATGAAAATATTCCCTTTAGATAAAATCGCTATACCTCTCATGATTTTTTTCAAAAAATGAATATTAACGAAGTTAATGCCTCTATCCGTTACTTTATTTCCGCACTGTATATTAAACTGGTGTGGCATTTGATTGCATATGATAAGCGTTGGTGCCTTTTGGTGACCATAGATGTAAAAAATACATTCAATACAGCAAGTCATAGTCTCATAATGGAAAAACTTAGTGAGAAGGCGGTTTCTAGGTATCTGAGAAACCTTATTTTTTTTATTTATATTAATTAAAAAATTATCTGGAAAACCGAAGAATATTGTTAAGTGAGAATGAGATGATGGAAGTGACTGTAGGGGTACCACAGGGGTAAGTCTTGGGTCCAACATTGTGGAATATTCTATATGATGATGTACTTGGTGTAGAATTTACGGAAATGGCGACATCCATTGGGTTTGCGGATGATTTGGCGCTTGTAATAGCCGCAGATGATAAAACGGGCTTGGTGAGACACACAAATGAGTGTCTAAGGAGACATACATTGGAACTGGAGGCAAGTAAAAATGAAATAGTTATTTTAAAAGGAAAAGGTTGCTGCAAAGAGGAGAACGGGTATCAAGCCTCACTAGACTAATGCTCAACATCAACGGACGAAGCAGTCTCTAAAGGAATGTCCCATGTTCGGTCAAATGCGGTATGTTCATGAGCTCGCCACCCACGGGTTGTAATGTTGTATAGGCTATATTTGTTCATTGATCGGCGACAATTAGTTGAATTAAAAGACACAAACTCACAAAACTTCGTATATTTGCGTAGATAGCTCAGCAAACCAAAATTAAAAATTACGTATTACAAACTGTGTTGTTGATTTGGTATTACAGATAATGCGGAGCCCATGTTAATAATTAGATGTAACTTAAGGAACTGATTTCAAATATGAATTTTTCTTGCAAGCAGAGTTCGCATGATATCTAACTGAGGTTTCTTAGAAGTAAAACAAAAATACAATTTCTTGCTACCCCATGTCATATACACTATAGAAAACAAATATTGATTTATTGCCGCAAAAGGGTTGAGTAAACTAAAATACATAAAATCACAGTTGAACTATCTTTAAATATTTCTAAATGCTTAAAAGATGTATTAGGCTAGGTCAAGTGGACCCTTCGTTTCGGCGAGTACCATAAAGTATTAAAATAAGGTACCATAAAGAAAAAGTTGAGTGCATATTGGGAACAATTTACAATGACTAACAAATAGCAGATGTGGTACATGCAATTCAAGCAAGGCTCCGGTTCCAAGATTAATGTAAATATTATATACAGAGTGTACAAAAACAAAAAGTGAATTAAAAGTTTGCTCGGGAGTAAACACACGTGGACACCATAACCAAAGTTCAAAGAAAAATGTTCCTGCGTATAGCATCGTCATATATGACTGTATCAACTATTGCGCTAGAAGTCCTCACTGGCGCAATTATTATGTTAGTTCGCGAAAGAAGGTATATATATGATCGCGTAACATTCGTGAACAAACGAGTAAGGAGCTAAAAAAGCAAAAGATGCGCAAATTGTCCATGAATACACCAACACATACCGCTAGATCGTGTGTGGATAATTACAGGTCTATTGCAATTCTTTTTAATTTTACCAAAATCTTTTGAGTATTATTCACCTATATTTTTACAAATGTCCGCCCACATATATCTGAACATTAGCACGGTTTAGTGACAGGTCGAACTACTGTTTGGAATCTAGGTAAATTTTTCGCAGTTCACTGCTGAAATTCTGGCTACGAAAGCTCAAGTTGATGTTACTTATAGGAACTTCGCCCGAGCTTTCTGTCAGTTGGTCATCAGATATTACTGCAAAATATTTTTTCTTTCGATTTGGCGCGTGCTATATTAAACCTAATGCGATCTTATCTGTCTCATAAATTCAGTTACGTCTTTTTTAACGGTTTCATTCGTTTGAATAGAAAGCAACTTTAGAGGTACACCGGGGTGTGTGGAACGAAGAAATCTACTTTATAATTTGTAATACCGCGGAAAAGTTGCCTTTTGGTGTAGATAAGATAAATTAAAAATGTACAAAATGTCAGAGTAGGTTTTGAGGTGCCGCAAGGACATTAAAATTTCATTAAAACACAGTTTTTGGAATTTTTTCAAAGATGTTTGCGACAAAATCACCTTTTGATTTATAATTCGTAATTGCGCGGAAAAGCTGCTTTTTGGTGAAGGTAGAATAAATTAACATTATGAAAACTATTGGAGTACGTCTTGAGGTGCCGCGAGGACGTTAAAGTTTCAAAAAAAACACATATTTTGGAAATTTTTCAAAGATTTTTGCGTGTCTCGATTATGAAATAAAAAGCTTCAAATAGGCGTTATAATATGAATAGAAAGATAAAAATAGTTTTACTATTGCATTGGCATCCAGGAGCCTGGGTCATCGCCGGAGCGGATGTTGTGGGGGGGGGGGGGCGTTTCCTTAATAGAGGAACCAAACTCAAAGTTTTTAGACGTAACACCTAAATCTGGCACCGGAAAAGATATAGCAGGCAGCATACTGGAATTTCTTGAAAATAGAGAACACAACAAACAATTTTTGCACTTTACTGCTATTGGGTGTGATGGGACCGTTGTAAACACTGGAGATAATAATCGTGTGATTTATCTGATTGAAAATGTAATAGAAAGAACTTTACACACATTAATTTGTTTGTTCCATGGTAATGAGCTACAATTGTGATATCTTTTTTGTCATTTAGATGGTGAAACGAAGGGACTCAATAAATTTAAATCTTCCTGTAGTTACTTTCTTGCCAATTGAAAGTAACCTTCCTCTTTTGGAGGACAAAAATGATTTAAGTACAGATCAAAAATATTTATTGGATAGGTGTATCAAGTGGAAATCTTTAAGATACCATGGAAGAGGTGCTCACTCCAGATGGTTCACATTAGCCACCCGCGTGCTTAGATTGGATGTGGCAACTACTGAAAATCTTAATATTCTGACTGAGTACATTATGAAAGTGTATACGACTGTGTGGTTTAATATTAATAACATGTTACCTATTACTAATGCCATTTTTCTTTCGGTGTGGGAAAAGACGTTTATTTGGAAATGTTCGAAATATGATTTGCACAGGATAATATGATTAATTGAAAATTGTCATTTTTTGACAATCAGTCAGAATTTTATAATTTTCCAGTGACAGATTTGTTTCTAATCAGTATTAATGTTATTATTAATTTATCTTCATTAAAGTAAGTGGTAGTTACAGTTGTTTTGTTGATTTAAAATACCGTGGGTGAATCCTTTCAAATTCGAACCGGTAACAATTTGGCGCCCAACGTGGGGCAGAATTTTTCTGTATTAGAAGTGCAGAAATTCTCAGTGCAGAAAGCATTGACGAACCCAGGAGAAGATGGCTCCGAAAAGATCCTCGAAGAAAGGACAGTCTAACGCTTCCGAACGCTCATTCTCGCCTGTCATAAATAATGTTTCCCTCATGGAACAAATCGCCGAACGGGTAACACAGGAAATTTTGGCTAATTACTTACCAAAGAAGGGGACCACACCTGAGAAGGTTGATAAGCCGACAGTGCCACCGCCTGATGCAGAGACAGTGGTTAATGCTGAAGCCGTGGCGACACTCGCTGAGGCACTGTTAACTGTCGCACCAGCATTAGCGCCGACAAATCGACCACCACCGCGTCCTTACCAGGGGCAGATTACCGAAGGCCCAGTGCTATTCTTGGATAGGTTAGAAATCTACTTAAGGCAATTCACCTTGGAAGTGCCAGAGAGAGGATATTGATGAGGCCGTGCGTCCGCATCTTGAAGGGGAAGCTGCGAATTGGTTTAATTATTATACGGGCAGTTTCTTGTCGGTGGAGGATTTTTTACAGAGATTCCGAGATGAATTCCTCAGTCATCAACGTTTGACAACCTTGGAGGTGACCGTATATGCCACAAGACAAGAAGCAGCCGAAGCACCTGAAAAATTCGTTTATCGAATGAGACAACTGTGCCTCAGGCTCAGACCTACCTGTCTCGAGGAAGAAATGATTTTGCATATCATTGACCGGATGACTAAGGAAGCAAATAGTCAACTATTTCAGGTGGTTCCCACGACCATGACTGAACTAGTACAAAAATGCACGCGGCTGAGGATACCAGCGTATCAGCGTTAAGTGCTGGTTTTTTCCGGAAAGGCATATGAACCGTGAATGCCCACAAAGTCCAGAATGGTTTTCTGAACGACACCCTGGAATCCAGCGAATGCAGGGGGAAGGAAAGGGGGCCCAAAACGTTAAACGGAACGGCCCTTGCAACAAACCTTCATGTACTAATGGTTCCAAACATCTCATATTCACGCTATCTCTCTGATGATCTCAAGAACGTTATAGACCGGTTATTAAAATAAATGGGCACTTTGCTGTTCCGGAAGATCTCATTTTGTTCATGTTATGTGATGAATGCAAAATTTAAAGAGAACTTGGTTTACGACGTGTTCTAAAAGCAAGAACTGAAAGTAGAGTAACTAAACCTCCCTTGTTAAAACATGTTTCCAGTGACTCATTCAATAAGTTTACAGTTAAGGTAACTGAAGCTGAACCAAATAGTAAAGTGGACCCGATTATCGATTTTCCCAGATTTGGAAGTTATTCAGTGTTGAATATTCGAATAATCGAATATTTGAATTATTCGTATTCCATTCCCGGCCTTACTTTTTATCACATGATCTACAGTGACGTATTCTTCGGTGAATTTGTGTAACATGTGGGCCATATTCTGGGTGCACTGTTATGCCTTATTTTTACGTTTAGCCCATGTTTCGCATGACTTATGCTTTTCGCATTGTTGATACTTTAAACCGCAACTTTACGATCGTGTCTGGTATATTTGGTGAACTAGTTTGACATGCCTTATATCTATTGTGTGAACTCATTTCTGTTTCTTAAGCTAAATTTATTGAAATCTAATTTTGGGACATTCACACGATGAAGTTAATTACTTGTGTAGGTTTATTTAAATCTGCGTTTATAATAACTATTTTCCGAGGCCATTAATATATGCCTGGTCTGACCTACCTGCATTGTATCCGTGGTTCTAATTTACGGATGTAAACATTGTTATTTTCATCGACAATTCATGTTTTCGGGCTGCGATTTCTGTGTGATCTTGATTATCTCCACCTTAGATTTATTGCTGTCCTGTTACCCTGGTTGTAAAAGGAAGTATTGTGTTAGGATATTGTTTTAGCACCTTATTTACTTTGCTACAACTAAAACATGTGCTGTGGCAATCGGATAACCTCTTTTGGTTTTATAGACTGTTGTTTGCTTAAAAAGAAAAGGTTCATTGTAGCATGGGAATAGCTTAGACATCGAGCATACTTGTGTTCTTCCTTCACGGACATGCCCTGGGTGTAATTAGTGGGGCCTTCCACAGAAATTGTATCTTTCCGAGCCTCCGTTGAACATAACCTTTAGAACGTATATCGCTGTATCTACGCCTGTACCAATGCCTGCAAAGTCCGATTAGATCGGGGAAAATCCCGTCGATGCCTTGTGTGTATTAACTGGCAGTAATTACTCTATTTACCTGATATTTGGACCATTTTCGTGGTATATTTACTCTTTCGGGCATGCCGTCCATTTGTTTACGAACATTCTTGGTTACCTGTCACTTACCTGCATTGCATTAATAGTTGCAGGTTTGCCAACTTTTTAGACGAGAAGTTTCTCCTCTCGTATTATCTAACTTTATAATCTTACGTACATTGTAAGTGTACTTCAATGTGTTTTGTCATCATTTCGAACTCAGAAGATAGTTGTGGTTAATTATTAAGATCTCGTTACTAATGTGCTCTACTGCGGGATAATTTTGTGTTCGTTAATTTTATTTGAATTTTTCCCGCCGCTTACTTACGGAACTCTTCCGCATTTAGAAGCCTGCGTGATGGCTATAGCGCATTGGTTTTGAGGATGCACGTTTTCTGACTTTACTTCTATGTCGATCTTCGAATGAAGAACATTAGTACAGAGCTACTTATTTCTTGAAAATTAATTTGTATGTCTTAAGTAGACATTAACGCATTAGCGGCTCCAATGAATAAGTAGTAAATTTCGCTACCTTAATTAGGTGTTTTTCGTGGGTGTATCGTAGTTTACCTACCCGAAATCTTGTAGTGCCACGAGGTGGTCTCCAAGTATTCTCCATTTTGTGCTATTGGTGACTTTTGAAGTCAGTTATCGTCGTTCTCCAGAGAAAACCTGGGGTAAGTTCTGAGCAAATTTTATGTTAATTTTCAGAGTTTTTATCTCTGCTTTTTCTTTCCCTCTAAATCACTAGGAACTTGTAGTACCGTGCTGAATCTTCAGTATTAACGCCGACATTGCGGCTGTACATTTCCGTCGAGGATCACAGCGTTATAGTCGATCTACCTGTTGTACTTAACATCCAACTCAGAGGCTCATGCGAGGAATTTTCTCCTGCCGGCCAGAATTACGCCGTGGAACCATCTCCAGCTAGGGAGTTCTCCTTTCGCACAGCTAGCCAGATAAGTACAGCACCAAACATTATCTACTACATGTGTCTCGACTGATTTGTCTAAATCTTGTGCCAGTTAGGCTGGACAGTACACAAGTTTTTTTTTCATAAATTAACTAGTGACTTGCTTAATCTATTGAACCACTATTTCATGTGCTAAGTTTCAAAACCGTAGTTTAACTTTTGTTATTTTGTAAATTTGATTGTGCTGTATACTGGGTGATCCCAGCAGCAGATCATTAGTTTTAGTACTCACTGTTTACGTACACTGGTACAAACGAAGTACTCTTCAAATTTAACTTACTATAGTTTCAATTCCTTACCGTAAAATCTTTGATTTGTCTTAATATTGTTGAATTAAATTATCAATGTTTAAACGTGCTATTTAATTAACAATTGTTTACTTTAAAATTCTTTCAGTAATTTTTTTTAAAACTTTAGTAGACTAAATTTTACCTAAATCTAAATTTGCTTAGTTAAAATCATATGTAAACGTAAGCCTTTGCAGATTACACAATTATCTGATACGAAATTTTGCTTTTATATTCTAACAATTGAGTTACCGTAAATTTTAAGTTGTATCGCCTTTGGTAGGCTACTCTTTTAACTGTTGTAATATATTGTAAGGTCGAGGAAACGTTTCTGCTACCGTCCTACCTCTTATGAATACTGCGGAGGTTATGTTAATATGTTTTTATTATTTCAATCTTGCTGAGGTTATGACCTCTTATTAGTCACATAATATAATTACTAATAGACATATCATTTTGTTGTTTTGATTAACTTAATAATCCACCATTTATATACATTTATAGTGCGTTTAAAAATTCTAATATTTACCTTCACTGTTTTTCTTTAATGTTACCATCTTTCTATTTTTACATCAAGACGACTTAAATACATAGTTTACTGTTCACCTTATCTTTTATTATTTATTATTGGTTATGTAAACCCCTACCTTTCGTCTTAATTAGCGCATGAAGGAGGTTTGTTTATCGGATCCTATACAGGGTGATCCAGTATTGTAACCCGCTGGAGGGACACAGCCAGTGGCATATCTTAGAAAACGCAGGTAGGTTACCGTTAAGGTAGCGCAGTGTCCTGGTGCCCAGAGACAACGTCGCTAGCGTCGCCGCCGACCGACGCTCATATCTTAAGTTTAGTTTTCTGAACCGTCACGCCATCTGCGATTTGAGCTAGCTCGGCCCTGCGATTTTCAATTCCTTCTACCACTCTATAGAGATGTCCCTATACCGTGACTCACCTAAGTCAATAAATTTAGTTACGACGTTGTTTAGGGTGTAACAGTACATTAAAATTAGTGTTACATAAAACTACACACATAATAAATGAAAAGGACACAGAGGTTCGAACAAATTTTAGAAATTTTATTAAAGATTCTATTTTCTTGCTAGTTATTATTGTTAAGTTCCTAATTAGATCGCCCTGTATATGTATATATTAATTCTGTCTTATTATTAAGATGAAATCCTGTTGGGTAATAAAACTTTTCCAAAACATACCAAAATTTACGTTCATTTATTTATGACGACCAGTATACATAATCTGCACTGTAATTTTTCATTAATTTCTATTTTGCAACGTAGTGATTTCTTAAAAATGATCATGTAATAAGTTGATCTTAACACCCTCGAGGGTTTATTAATACCACTTTATACAACAGAGAATAAAGAAGTTTACAACAGAAAAAGAAGTTAACCTTCCTCAAACGCCTTAGTGACAAGATGTATAATAATATATTATTTATACTTGCATGTGTAATAATACTATTTGCAATAATTTTTAAATCACAATGCACGGTATATTATAAATATATAGTTTTATCGTTAATGCCTAGAAACTCATTTTACCTTTCAGATACAACTTCCTTTCCAATAAGAACACATATTAATTCGTAATAATAAAAATGTTTAAGTGTATAACTAGTGTAACCACAACACAATCTTGTCATTTTAATGTACTGTTATTGAAACAGTAGACATTATAATGAATTGTTTTGAACGTTTGAGTTGTTGCACTCCCAATGCTAAAATTTACGTCCGCAGAATGTGTAATTAATATAATAATAGGAGAATGACCTTTTATTTACTTACTTACGACTTCGTTACGGCAATTTTGTAATTTACACTAACAATCTTGAATTGGTCTGACATTTATTTCATTTTATGGAATCTATTAATATTATCACGTTTATATGAAGGTAATTGTCTTTTATTGTCGGGGCCTGTTTATAAACAGAGACGTTCGCGTTACTTCGCACATAAAATGATTAAAGGTTAGTTTACTTTTAGAAGGAAATCGTTTTCATGTAAACATAATTGGTTAATATCTTGCTTTCTTTTAATCTTTGATTTAATGGAGTGGTGTAAAAGGAATGTGAGTATATAACTGAACATTATACTTATTGAATTAAGGCAATTGCATTTCTCTGTAACCTATGTTATTATTATTTGGATATATTGTGCTTGCCAACGTCTCATTATTAACATTTCTTGAGCTTAAAGCTTGAATTTTATTTATTACACTAATCAACAGACAAGTGTAGTTATAGATTAGTTTATGTAATGCTTATGTGTAGATTTAAAAAACACATATTAATCAGTATTAGTTGTGTGATGTTGTTAGATGTTCGTCTTAGGTAAATATAGACCTTCTAATTGACCCACATGAATGGTATACAACAGCTCTACTCCTAATTTTTACATTACTCTTTAAATTGTACAATTTGCGTGGATATTATTTGTGTAGTAGAATTAAATGCATGTCTATGATAGACCAAGACCGTTTGATAAAATCGTATAGGTAGTAGCGATCGACTGTTTCAGTTTTACAAATTTCTCATTTGCATTATGTCTTGTTAGCCAATGAAACTTTTTAGATGACAGCTTGCTGTCAAATTGTCATTTTGTTATTAATTGCTATTGAATTACATTGTCGCTACGCCAATATAACTAATTACTTTTAATACATTTCTGGTATATTTCCGCAAAGAATTTTAATGTCGTGCTTCTTTTCGACGAAATTTTGCCAACGTTTGTCTCGCCTAGCCTCTAATTTCTATACATTGACTCTTTTCTACCCATGCGGTCTTTACTGGAACACTGTTTCTCATTCTTTGCAGGTGGCTTTGCTCAATAAATTCATGCACCGAATTGATTTTAAGCTCTGTCTTGATCTCTCATTTCTTATTCTATATCTTCCTGTCACTTTTTTGTACTTTTCTAAGATATCTGATTTTCGTCGTCTTCAACTTGTTTTTCTGTCTTGCTGATACTACCCAGGATTTACACCCATATGTACATAAGTATAGCCCTGTATATTGGTTTGTACACTTTCATTCTTGTTTGTTTTATTATTTCTTATTTATTAATGAACGCTCTGTACATCCTATTACCCTTTGGAATTCCTTGGTTTATTTCAATATCGTTGTTCCCATTGTCTTCCAGTGAAGTGCTCTAATTTATTTACCTTGACTCTTTGCTACCCATACGGTCTTTACCGGAATACTGTTTCTCATTCTTTGCAGGTCGTTCCACCAGCTTAATTGCCTTTGCTCAATAAATTCATGCGACGAATTGGTTTTATGCTTTGCCTTAATTCTTCATTTCTTCTTCTATCTTTTCCTGTCACTCCTTTGTTCTCTTCTAAGATATCTGATCTCCGCCGTCTGCAACTTACTTTTCTGTCTTACTGATAGTACCCAGGATTTACACTTATATATACACAAGTATAGGCCTGTTTATTGGTTTCTACACTTTCATTTTTTTTTGTTTTGTTATTTAATTCTTATTGATAAACCCTCTGTACATCCTATTATCCTTTTGGATTCTTTGGTTTATTTCTCTTTCTCTTACTTTTGCTACCATCATTACCTTTCTTTCTATCCTATTTAATTTCATTTCCTTTTCCCCAATACATCATTACATTGTTCTAGAATCTCTTTCAATTTTTTCTCTATGTCTAAAATAATCACCACATCATCGGCAAAAGCTGTGTGATCTCAACAGGCTTCAATTCTCAATAGCCTATAAATATTGTCTTGGTCTGTTGTCTGTATGGTCTTGGGTACTTCTACCCTTTCTAAACCCACTCTGTGACTTATAATTGTTGCCTCTACCAGTTTCCTGAGTTTTCTTTCCAAATTCTGTATATGAACTTTTGCCACTATAATTAATACATATAGTTATTTCTCTGAAATTGTTCCATCGTTTTTGCCTCCATGCTTATAAATTGGTTTTATAATGCTACTTTTTTTCTCTTCTAACTTTATCATAGATATCCAAAAGCAGTTCTGTTCCAATATCTCCCATATTCTTAAACATATCTGCTGTTATTTTGTCGTGCCTAGGAGTATTTTTATTTCTTAAATTCTCGATTGGTTCTAACAATTCTTCTTTTTCTCTATCTTCATCAAGTCACCATTGTTGCGTTTTCCTCAATTTGGCGTTTTATCATTCTTTCTGTATTTAATAGACCTTCAAAGTATTCTTTTCATCTATTTACCACGTGTTTCTTCTGTTAATAATGTACCATTTATGTTTTTAATTGCCATTGTTTCATTGTTTCCCATATTTTTGAGGATTTTGTAGTTTCTTATTTTTGAATGTTTTCCATTTTTCAAGTTTTTTATTATAAAGTAATAATCCTAAATTGCCTATCACTCTTCAGTGAGAAAAATATAATCAGTTTGGAATAATACTCACTCCAATAAATATTATAGAAATGGTGGTACAACAAGAAGAAGTGTTTTGTACTTGTGACAAGCCAGATTTTATGGAATTCTAGAAAATAGAAATTGTAAATTAGCTTGTGATAGTATATAAATAGTAGATACATTCCCTATTTTATATATTATAAGCAATAGTGTACGTTTCACAATCCGTATTATCCGGTGCTCCAATTTTTATAATAAACTGCAGCTTAAATTTTGTACCCGTAGCAATATAATCTGTAAGTAAAGTAATAATTATGCTATAAATAGCGATATACGCATTTCCTTGCTGTACTATTTGTATAATACATTTATCTTAGTGTATAGATAATTCCATTTCAATTATTCAATTTTTCAGTGTCTTCGAGCTTGAATTCGCCTCTTTTGCACCCGCTTACAGCTTTATTACAATTTCCTATAAAAGGCGAGCATTGCCGCGATGCATTTTATAATGCCCGATTTTTTAAAACTCACCTTTATATACGTCCAATTTAAACTTGTTCACAAACTGCCATTGCGTTAAAAGTTAGTTGACGTTCATTCTTTCCTATAAACATCAAAAATCTATTGAGAGACCCAATTGTCAAATTGAATGTCATTGTTGACATAAATAAATGTGGCAGTTGTGTGTAATTTTTCTTTACAGTGAGGACCATTTTTTATAATATAAAAAACTCGTTATTGTTATTCTTACAGTATATTTTAATTGTATTTCCAATTTATAGTAATAGAGGGGAAGGATGGGAGATATTTTATTAGATATTAGTAATAATAAATAATAATAAATTGTATATGGTGCGCAAGTGATTTATGAGGATGTTTTTAATTATATATTTTTTTAAGAACGAATTACAAAAAAATATTGTCATCGATTTACTTCATTCATTCTTAATAATACCGTAATATTGGCGCTCGGACTTCTAACCTTCCACCTTTTTTTTTTACAGTAATGTCAATTTATAGTATTTGTTCTCATCAAGGTAAACGCGGTCATATAAATATAATTCAAAATCCAATACAAGTTATTGAATCAGAACCGGCCGAAAATGGTAAAGGCGCCAGCATTTCATTATTGTTAGACGTCCGATCTAGATCACTACAAATACTACAAACGAGGAGTGAAAGTGGGTGGACTAACTTTCGTGTATTAATAATTAACTATACAGCTGTCCCACCTAAGAGGTGCTACGTCTGTAAAAAAACGTTTCAAATAAAATTTGCATTAAATTTTATAATTTACATACTAAAATTATTTTTAATTAAATACTGTTTAGAAATTGGATTCAATTAAATTAAATAAAAGAATTTTATCTAAACATATATTAAAATTAATAAATATTTAAAAGACAATAATAGCACCTACTTACTCTTTTTTTAATATTTAATAAGTTGCTTCACTTGTGTTTGTTACCTGATATCTGAGGAATCAGAATTTATCTAAAAACGTGGATTTGTTTTTAAAGACATATCTCTCTTCTAGTTGATTAATTTTCATAAACAACCTATATCAATGAGAAGAATATTTGATTTTATTTATATTTTAAATATAACTAGAATTTTAAAAATTTAAGCAATAATTGACAGGGCGTTCTGAATTTACACGTACCAGTAATATGATTTACAACTGCAACAATCGCATTTATTTTAATGTATTTTAGGCGCTTATTATAAAAAGACTAATATACAGAATTATAAAAAAAATCGGACTTTATTAATAACTGAAGGCTGTACATGACGAGGTAATTTTTAAAAGTTGATAAACAAGAGGATAAACATCACAATAACTTGAAGAACGAGAGATCAGTAAGGAAGCACTATAGAAAATTGGAAAATAAAGCTGTATTTTGAAAGATATAGTTAAGCAGTGGCCATAAATAATTCCTTCATCAATAAGTACTACTTATAGATGAATTTGGAGAGTTTTTTTTTAATTCGTTCAAAATGAGACTAACAATGTTGTGCACAGGTGTTACAGTAAATGCATTCATCACTAGAAATTGCCAAAACTAATGTAATATCGAGGCCGACTTGTCTTATTGTCAGTGAAAAGTTATTTGAAAAAATTGAATAATTGTGTGCCATAGGATTCGAACTAAATTGCAAAGCTTACGGTAAATACGTGTAATGTAGGACTAGTGTGAGACTCCCATTTTAGTCAAACTGTCCTCCTTTATTAATTGAAACCACCGTAATTCCTCCTAGCGCATTACATGGAACCATCATTAGCATATATACTTCATACAATCTCTGAGTAGTCAACTGGTATATATTTGTGTCCTCGTGCCTTTACTTACTACCTGTTCTGAAGTTTTATTTCGTCTTCTTCCTTTGTTTTCATTACAGTCTTAATCATCCCCTGCATGATAACAAATGTTCTCTACAACCCAGCATCGTGTCTACTAGTTTCCTTGGTGTTATTTCTTTCTGTGTATTGTTCTTTGTTTCTTGAGTTATCCCATCCCATCGCTGGCCTTGAAATATTGTACGCTCTGCTCTGTCAATTCCACCACAGTACAAACATTCTTCTCCAGCAGCTCTACATACTCTCTTTGCATATAATCTAAACATCTGGTCCACTGTTCTCTAAGTACGTTATAGTTCCACCTATCCTGGTTTGTATCCAAAGCCGTGGTTTTTGCACTCCTAGCTGATCATTTCCCCTTCTTTTCGTAAATATACTTTTCTTTCTCTCTTCTACCATTGGTTCTTAATCTACGTCTTTCGCATACGTCAATAAAGTTTCTGCATTCTACTTTTCTTCAAGCGTAGAGAATTTTTGCTGCTAATATACGTGAAAGAACCGCACTTTTGTAACCAGCTGGTCCTTTATTATTTAGCATCACTCTTGTTAGCTTTACCATTTTGGACTCTTTGGGTTGCTCTACCTAGATCTTACTAAAGCCTCCGCTGGTGTGAAAGAGAACTTTAGCATTATATTCGCACTATCTATGTTGAATGTTAAACCATCTAAAACTATATTGCACCCATATTACGTAAATAATAATAATATCCTGATGAAGCTCTTGTAGAGCGAAATAGTTGTCTTCGGTAATGTATCTTTTTAAGTACTTTCTACTATTATGGCGTTTTGACTTCTACAGTATAATAATGAAAAATTAAAAGTTAAATCAAAATAAAGAAAACACAAATGAGAATATTCATAAAAAAAGGTATAATTATAACAATTATGGTATAAAATATTGAAGGTTGAACAAATTACAATCCCGTGGAATTAAAACTTCATTATCTGCGTTAAAATTACTTTTGCAAACATTATGAAGTAGGTCGTAAGGCATAAACTAATTATACTAAATTGTATGTTTTGCATGATATGTACACTGACGAATTAATTAAATACTTGGTATTGGGTGTGTCGTAGATAAATATTAGTGAATTGCATGAATCTAATTTTTCCAAAAACATGGGATCGTGAATTTGACCTTTTTAATCAACCTAAAGGATAACTTAACGGGACTAATTTTCCGTTGTGATTGTGATATTCCTCGTGTTTGATGAAATATGAGTTTTATAAAAATGTTCTATTCAATCAAGTTTTTCCGCGTATCGAAACTTTGACCATTTAAAAAGAGTTTTTTTTTGCATAAAAATGAAAAAACATTTCATTGAAGTGCAACGATTACGAATGTGAATGACAGTAAGTATTATTTTACCCAGAAGAATAATGTATTTATATTTGTATCTGTTGGTGTGCAATTCTGTATTAAATTAGTAGCTATGCTTTATGTATAATTTTGCAAATATTATGGAAGTAGATTAATTAAACTAGCTTGTGCAAATTGCATTGGAAAGCACGTTCGGGTACGTAACATCAAGCGAGGAAGTAACAGTTATAATTAGGTTGTTAGGTATTAATTTATTGCATTAGGTGTGCGCACCCCCGTGTGTAAAGCGCAATGGACCGTATACACAGTTATTTACATCTGAGAAATTAATATGGCATTCAAGAATAATTATGCACATGCAATATATACACTATTTTCAAAAAGTCTGCAATTACTATTGAACTTTATGGGACAAAAAGATATACGTGTATTATTCCTTTTGCTATACAATAATAATCATTATTATTTACAACAAAAGAGTTAAAGTAAATATTGTTATTATGTTAATTTAATTATATTTAAACGACAATATTGAGGTAGTACTAGGTACATACCGTCAATATAAATATATGTTTATAATTAGAAATAGTATTATAAAGAGAATAATGGTTTATTAATGTGTTTATAGTTACTGATGGTCCTTATTTGATTCTATATAGTTTGTTGTGTAAGGTCCATGGTTCGTCAAATGACACAGAAATCTGTAAAATAGAGAATTTGTATTTAATTAATAATTCGATATGTTATATAAAATTTGTAAAAACTTATTCAATTGAATTTAATGAAGAGAAATGGTATTAAGAGGTAAATTTTATTATAAGGCATTGTCAAAATTGATTATAATTTCCCGCGTTAAAATATTTGAAGGAACTGTCAGTGGTTGTCAATGTTGACATTTTATACAGAAAAGTTATTGGAGAATGTGTTAAATGGTTCTGAATACATAAATTTTATACTAAATTCATAGAGAAAATTATCATAATAAGAGTATTGTTATATGGAGAGGTATTTATAAAAAGATTAGCATAATGGAATTTGTATTGAGTATAATAAAGAGGTGGATAATGGAGATTGGTCAATTTGAAAAATAGGCAGTATCACTAAGGGAATGGGATAAATAAAGAAAAATTCGAAAAATAATTTTCACAGAGTGAGTTTATGAAATTGGCGATCAATTTATAGAAGCCATAATTTCATAAATTAAAGAGAGATAAAAGTGTTAGTGTATTGGAAATTAATATTCAAACATTTGGGAATATTATTAGTATATCTGGTTAATCTATCGATTACTTTGGGCAAATTCCCTACAGCATTGAAATCGTCTGCTGTAATTCCTATACATAAAAGAAATGACCGCTCCAATATTGAGAACTACAGACCTATCGCGCTAACTAGTGTCTTCTCTAAAATTATTGAAAAAATTATTGCTGATAGAATATTTAATTTTTTAAACAAGCATAATCTCATTACCCCCTGTCAGCACGGTTTTCGGAGTGGTTTCTCTACTGAGACTGGTGTTGTGGAATGTACGCAGCATATTCTTGATGAAATGGATATAGGACGATACACCGTGTTGATCTTGTTTGATCTGTCTAGAGCCTTTGATTCCGTTAATTGTCATTTTGTTAGTAGTAAGATCTATAACCTCGGAATTCGTGGGGAACTGAACGAATGGATTGTCTCATTTTTAAAGGACAGAAAAATTGTAGTTAGACTTGGTGACGTCAGATCGGAGGAATATGATATGGACGTTGGAGTTCCACAGGGCAGTGTCCTGGGTCCATTGATATTTTTATTATTTATAAATGACCTACCTAGTTACATAAACTATGGCAAAATATTTCTGTATGCTGACGATACAGCAATAGTGGTTTCCCACTCGGATCTAGAACAGCTCAACAATAATATCAATATAGTTCTACAAAGTTTTGAGGACTGGTGTTGTGCCAACAAATTAGTAATCAACCATGATAAGACGGTTATTATTGAATTTTTCAACAGACATAGAACACGATCAGGATTAGACATAACATTTAATAATCAAACTATTGAGATCTCTAGAAATTGTAAATTCTTAGGTACAATTCTTGATGAAAATATGTCATGGGATAACCAGGTTGATTACGTGTGCGGTAGACTGCAGAGGGCATATTATGTTTTGCACACTTTGAAAAACATCTTGAATGCCGAGTCCCTTCTCAGCGTTTATTATGCTTATGCCTACTCTATAATATCCTATAATATTATTGTCTGGGGCCAAGCGAGGGATATACAAAGGGTGTTTCTTCTGCAAAAGCGTATCATCAGACTTGTTTTTGATTTGCCCTACCATGAGTCTTGTAGGGACACCTTCCGCTCAAAGAGAATATTTACTGTTACCTCTGTCTATGCTTATAAATTACTAACATATATTTTTAATAACAAACATAGATTTTCAGTAATAAGTGAGAAGCATAATTACAGGACTCGTAATAGAAATAATTTAGTTGTGGACAGATCGTATCACTTATTTCATCAAAAGTCCCCATTCATAACTGGCTTTACAATTTTTAATAAGTTGCCAATGCACATGCGGGACTCGGGTCTGGCAAACTTTAGGAAACTGTTGAGAGAATTTCTAATTAACCACAGTTTCTATAGTATGGCAGAGCTCCATGCACGGTTGCCATAGTCGTATTGTACATTTAGTATGTTTATGTATTGTGGTTTATATCTATGTATGTATATATATGTTTTTGCTATTTGTACTCTGTATTGACGAAGTCTATATCCAGTGGATCTTGAGACTAATAAAGTATTATTATTATTATTATTATTATAGAATACGAAGTATTAGTGTGCTATAAAAAATAAATGTCAACAGTTTTTATTAAACTGTAATAAAGGAAGAAGATAGGAGTGCAATTATACTGGAATATAATTTAAAAGTACTTACCAGCAAAGAAGTATCCATGTTTATCGAGGTCACAGTGGAATTGGAGCATCATACCTTATTTTCTTGAAGGAGTATCCATATTTAACTAGGTTACAAAGGAATTGGAGCAGTAAACGTAATTTTCCTGAAGGAGTATCCATAACCACGGTGTTACAGTGGAATTGGAGCATCACACGCTGTATAATTAGACGAAGAGATTCCTGGACGGAGTTATTGATTCATTGGAGTATTAGTTATATAATCAAGAAAGAAATTCCAATCTTAATAGGACCATTTTTCATTGTTCCTGTATCGATAGTCACCTTTAGGAGGCACAGACAGCTGTTACATATTCCGAAGAAGTTATTGTTGTAGGGTTTGCGTTCATCTGAGGCTACAAAATTATAAGAAGATATTAAAAGGAGTTACGAGATAAGAAAAGACTGTGAAATAAACCAAGGTTGTATTGAACTATTTTCATTTTCCATTTGGTTTTTGCTATAATAATTTAATTATTTGTGGAAGAGTACAATTAAATAAACCACATGACAAACTATATACATAAGATAGTGAGAGATCATAAATAATTGCATAAGAATATAAATCAGATAAGTTTGATATAATTTTCATAAATTTAAAGCTAAATTTATTAAATAACATACCTTTTAAAAAAGAGAGGTTAACATCTGTTCTTTTCATAACCATATTCCTTCCGTTGAACAAGTTTAGATAGGATGTTTGTATTATAAATGGCATTTTCATCATAGCACCAGAAATATTGTAAATAATTTATCAAATGAATATATTGCTTGTTAGTTTTTATATCCTTGTTTTAATGGTAATAGAGAATATCTGTTAGAAAATCACTACCATATAAAAAGTGGGAATACCTAGAAATAAAATCATCAATTTAATTTATGGACTATAAATCATATCCGATAAAAAAATACTTACTCCTGAGATTAAAAGAGTTGTTATGCAGTATTAAGATAAATCTTATTATATAGATTTTGTATCAAAAGAAATTAGTTATTTGAAATCTAGTTATAATAATTTTCGACTTGAAGCAATACTATTGTCAAGTTCCGAGTTACCAACATTACCAGAAGATATATCACTACTAGTAAATAATTTGCTAAGTGAACTAAAAGATACAGGTTCGGACTGAGGAACATTATAGTAAAAGAATATGTAAATGTCTTGGAAAAATGAAAGATGAATTTAATTGAAATTGTAATGTTAGATTTATGAAATTTAGTATTGTTGAATGTGATAGGAAGAGATAGAAAAGTACATATAAATTATACGACTGAGTTAGTACGGGCAAATTAATAATTCATTGAAATTGAAAATACATATTGGCAACCCAAGTTTATATATAAGATATTGTAGGATATTGTTAAATGTAATAGATACACCTTTAAAAGGGGGTATTTCTACATTAATATGGCTTCCGAACGTGGGGCGTTTTAAAAGAAACTCGCAAAGATTGTGTTTTCGATAATTTATTCACCTTTTTTATAATTAGAAAAATACATTTTTTTTATACAAATAATAAAACTAGGTTTGAGAGTATAAGACAGGTTATTAGAGTAATATTACATACAATTTATTAATCATGAATACCAGGTCAAAGAGTAGTTCTGGAATGAATAGGACAGAGTTTTCAAGCGATAGCGAAGAAGAAACACAACAGATAGGCAATATCCAAGATGGAGGAGATATACCACAGGTTCAGGGAGAGACACGACCGTTAGAAGAAGGTCAAGATAGAGGTGATAAGACGCAGAGACAAGGAGAGACTTCGAAAACAGAGATGTCGAATTCATCACGAGATATGAGATTAATTCAACAAATGTTTCAAGTATTATATGATAAATTGGACAAGATGAATGAAGAAAGTAGACGACAAAGAGAGAAAGACAGAGAAGAAAGAAAACGACAAAGAGAGGACAAGACGTTTGAGGAATTAAATGGAAAAATAGACAAGATGATCGAAGAAAATAGACGACAAAGGGAAGAAGTTAAAAGAGAATTAAGTGGAAAATTGGATAAGTTGAACGAACAAGTAAGTGGAAAAATAGACAAGTTAAATGAGGTTATTACAGAGAATTTTGTACAATTGAAAGAAGAAGTTACGGTTACTGGAGAAGAATATAAATGGAATATTGAAAAATGTAAAGAACCTTTAGTAAGAATTCCAGAAGAAATATTATCAGAAAAACAAATATGTGTAAAGGACAAAATAGATACAACTGAAGAAAGGGTAATTGAAAAGTGTGAGAAGGATGAAATAAACTATATCAATATTGAACAAAATACAGCTGAAATCAAGAAAACTTACACGATTAAGCCTATACAAAAGAAAACTAAATATTTAGATTCCGGCAGAAAAATTTTACGATTATATTTGGACTCACTTTTATTAGCAAAAGAAGAGAATAATATTTTGGATTCATATTTGTTAAGACAAATAACAGGGATAGTTATAGGAGCCAAAAAGTATATTGGAAGAAGTTTTAAAGTTGGACGGAATATAATACCAACTTATGTGGAAAATGTTATGGAAAATGAAAAGATTAATATGTGTAATAAGTATAAAGAATTGATAAATGGAAATGATTCTTTGGTGAGTATAAGAGATTCTTCAGAAAAATATGTGCGAAGAAATGTTCATCATGTTACAATGATATTGGAGATTAAGTACACATTATTGGAATGGGATATTGAAGTGCAGAAAATTACAGAGATATTTACATCTAGAAATGCAGATGTTATGAATATATTTGACCAGGTTGGAAAATTTGTGAATAAGATGTTTTACAAAACTGAAGAAAATAAGTTATGGTATGAAGAAGATGTGGATAAAGAAGAAACATATGGAACATTGAAAAACAGAGTAAGATTAAAAATTATAATGGAAAAGATGTCTCGGATAATACATGATACAATCTAACATTTATATTATGGACATGGCAGTTGTATAAAAGGGCGACAACTGATGGTACCGGCGACACCATCCTACCAGAGCTACAACAAGATAAAAGCCCTCATAAAAATTATTGTACACGAACAAAGAATTTATGGACATGACGGATACTTAAGGACAAATATTCATGGGTATTAGGCGGCAGTCCCACTGATAAAGCGATGTCCACCGACGGTCATCGATTAAAATTAGGTTATGAGTAAAGTATCCGCAGCAGTCCGACTGCATCGATTAACGGCGATCGTTCAACAACAACCGGCATGCATCGGTTTATAATTTTCGACAGGTTCTAATTTTAGTTGATGATCGACGACTGGGCACATGCGCAGAAAGGCTGTTGATTGTGTTTTGGTTTGTTTTTTTAAAATATAAACAGAAATATGAAACAATGGTTCTACTTTTGAAATTAAGATACGATAACATTGAATATTAATTCTATAATAATTGTAGAATTTTTCTGTATCATTTAAAAGTTGAGGGATTAAACGGTGAAATTCTCCTAAATCCTCTCTATTTGCAAATATTTGACGTACCCACACTTTTCTATGCTTTTTACGGTTTTTCTTATACCAGTGGTAAGCTGTTATGCTTTCAGTATCAGAAGAAGAAGAATTAGTTGACATTTTTAATTAAAGAAGTAGGACAAAGAACCTAGTTATGACGTCTGATGATATGTTTGTGTTTATAGTTTATGTCCTGCCAGTTTTGTTGAATGAAATTTTTGCGCGCGAAACTTAAATTTTGTTTGAATACTTTTCCCAGTGAGACCGTACCACAAAATTTTAGTCGATGTATGTCGATGTCAGTTACTGGCGCTCAATGGTTGTGTATGCAGTGGGACTGCCGCCTTACTAAACCAATTATATACACAGCTACCACAAATTACAAGAGCTCATACAAACAATACGGTAAATAGGGGCATAGAGATGGATAAAAGACAACGAAATGATAGTGTAATAAGATACATTACATATAATAAGAATTATTACTATTTATATGAGAACTTACAGAAACGACTGATTAAATAATAAGGTAGGGGCAGGTATTATTTAGAATCTCATCCGGAATAATTGGTTAGATTTAGAATTAGGAATGTTATTAAGAGCGCGACACTACAATCTTCTAAAAATCGAGGGGGGTAAGTATGTGGTGAGGTAAACGTTGCAGTCTAGATGTGCAAAAATACAACACATCGGCGAGTGCGAAGTATATACGAAATATAATGCAACAAAGAGAGTACGTTGATTGAATACGGAAGGCAATTTTTAACCTGAACAACAGTCGTCTAGCGTCTTCCAGTCGACCAAACATTAGCATACTTATGAATTAGGTAGATGCTGCCGCGTACACCCCACAAATACACATTATTGGAGACGTACTGATTTCAGTCAATTATTAGCAAATGTGGTACGTATACCATATATATGTAATCCTAACTTAGCTAAATATATTTTTCCTTAAAATGAAAATTAAAATAAAGATAGTAAATAAATGAATGTTTAGTTACTTTATTTTTCAAACACATACCTACATATATGAAAATAATTAGAGAATAATACATAAAATAAATAATAACATCCATAACAACAATAACCAATAATAATACTGCCAATGAAACTATTTTCGTGTAAATTATTAATCAATCAAAATATTATACAATTTTTGAATTTTGGAGAATTACAGAGCATATCATAACAATTTAAACAAATATAAACAAATCGGTCAGTCCACGCAATCGTGTGTAGTGTTTCGATGCAGATAAATACAACAACAATTCAAAATCTTTATAAATTGAAAATATATAATATGTGAAATTATAAAATAAATGTAAAATAGTAAATTATAAATACCTACATATTATAACAATTTATTTTGAACTTTTATTTCCAATATTTAATTATCAAAACATTGTTTTGAGAGTTTCATTAATATTGATTTTCTTTTTAATTTTTACTTCCTTATACGTAGTATAAAAGGAAGTATTGTGATGAATATTTTCGACCTCGAGGTTTTTGCAATGTCCACGTTTTGAAGTCCCCTGATACCAAAAAAGTGGTTTATGAAAAATGTCTGTGTGTCCGTGTGACCACGTAACCGGTCAAACATAGTAACATCAGTAAAATCGGTAGACCGGAAGTAGTAGTTTACTTCAGTGAAAAAATCGAATTTTGCTTGCCAATATTTTGTCAACTACTAAGTTTAAACAAATTTTTAAAGAATTCATATGTACTTAAAATTAAAATTGAGAACAATTTTATTTAAAAAGTTTATTGAAATTTCTACCGGAAGTAGTCTTTTACTCCTATCGAAAATCAGCTTATTGCGAATATTTCTCATGTCATGCTTTTTAGACAAGTACGTTACGGGTATAAAAGTATTTAGAACTTAATTTTCAACACCTTTTCTATAAAGAAATTTTCAAAATTCGGAACGGAAGTACCACTCTTACGGAATAGCGATTATTTCCAAATATGTCGTAAGTTATGCGTTCTATATATATTTATCAAGACTACAAAAGTATTTAGAGCTGGATTCTACTCTTAGAAAGGAGCCCTTTTTTTCGAATATCTTGCAAAGTATGCAATCTATAGCGATTTATTAAGATAATGGAAATACTTAGAATAGGCTTTTGAATAATTTTTGTATAAAAAAATTCGTAAAATTTTATAGTTTGAAACGCTCATACGTATAAGAAAGTCGTGTGGTGGCCACAGGTCATTTTCTCATTTTATTTTGATCTCTCTTCTCTCTCTTCAGTCTACAGTTTTTGAAGTTACTTTTGAAAATGTAAATTCTGATTTTTAAATCTAGGATTTCATTTTCCAAATTCAATGGATGGACATTAATTTTGAATTTTCATTACCAATGTTAGACATCAAGTAGTTCATTTTTCTTTATTCAAATACACTGTAATATTCCGCGCTTCTACACCCTTGATAAGTTTTTGCGACCCTCGTCTATCCTCCAATCGCACCAAAGACCTCTTCTGTCCAGACTTTCTTATACAGGGACCTAAACCAAACCAAACTCACCGCGCCACCTACCGGGAAGGGCAAAACAACGTCTGCTGGGCCAGCTAGTTTAGTTATATATTACTTTTTTGCTTATGTACCTATCTAATGGAACCATTACGAAAAAAAAAATAACGTCTTCTTGAAGGAAATAGAAACTACATGTCGAGGAATGTCATAATTAAAAGAAAGAAAGAATTACATTCTCAAAGAGGTTCGCGAATAGGGAGGCTTCTTGACTTCCTTGGATCTATCAATTCTGGTAATAAACAATCAAAATAAAACTTTTCTAATTTTGGGTAAATTTCATTCCAAAATGAATCGTCACGTAAAATGGTCTCAGTTTTTAACCCTAATGGTGTCCAAACTGTTAGGATACAATACTCCCGTTTGGTAATATGGAGTTGGCCTTGTATCTGATAAAACCAACTGTGTTTTTTGTTTACTTCCAGAGTAGCGCCATTTATTTTCCAGAATGTAATTTTTTTCTGTCGGATTCCTTCTTCCGGTGTCATGGTTCTTGCTGAAAATGGGCATTTTATTTCTACTAATCCCCTGTTTCCTATCAGCCCATCCGGGGAAGCTCCTAAGAACAGTTTCTCGGAGTCGATAAATAGACCACACTTTATCACTTTAATATTTTGTTGTTTCATTAACTCCAGTCTCGCAGTATTTTCATGTTGTTTACCATATTCTGTTGCGGCAGTGCTTATAATATCCTTATACAACAGCGACGAAACTAAGTTTGCACATTTTGTCGTTTGTCTTCTTTTACATATGGTGCCAAAATAAGATGAAGTCAGCAATTTTCTCCTTTCATCTCGCCATTCCACACTGTCGGCTTGAATTCTCGTTCTTTCTTCCAGTTCTTGGATTTCCGCAGACGTCCTTTTTAAAGATTCCAGATACAAAAATTTGGCTTCTTCAAATTCATGGCAGGACAGATCAGGTTTTTGACACCTTTCTCCATAATCAGCGGACTGATGGGCTGATTCATGAAAAAGTCGTTTTCGTTTTAAACCCCTTTTACGATTCCTACGAAGTTCAAATTTTTTGTAAGACTGACTAGGACTTTTTCCACATAATGATTTGTGTAGAGAATAATAGGCAGTCTTTTTAGTGTTATAAGAAATGACAGACGCAGAACATCGATTTCTATATTGTCTTCCTAATGCGTAGTTGATGCGTTTTCCCCCTATGTGCTTACAAATCACGTTGTTGAACTGTTCAACAGCATTACTGTCAATATCATATATTAAGCTACTTGAATGATTTGACAGATAACGTAATAGGTCCATAATTTTAGAATACAGACCCTCCCTTATCAATTCGGGCACCAAAGTATCATCCTCGGGTGCTGTTTTTAAACAAAAATATTCTAATTCCGCGCATTTTTTATGTTCACCAAAAATGTGACTGGCAATGTTGTTAATATCTCGACTCAGATTGGGATAATTCTTAGTTCCTTCGATTTTGCGATATTTTATAGCCTTCACAACTGCCACACGCATTTTCATAATATTTGCACTAACTTTTCGCCTCAAATGAAGGGGTCCATTTTTCGCAGAACTCGACAAATCTCGCAGTTTTCTGCAGAAATTTCTTAATAAATGGTTACGACACTCGATTTTTTGGATTGTTTTCCTATAAGGATGAGCCTCCAACAACTTCTTGTAACAACTGCTGTCACCGTCTCCTATGAATTTATTATACCGTAAACCATACATGTCCTCACTCTCTCTAAATCCATCCACTAGTATTGCAGCTTCCATCGCACTGGACGACCCAGTCCAATTTTTGAAACAAGGATGAGAAGTTGGTTCCTTATTGCTATTATACGCTCTTGCACATGTTGCACAATATTTATTTTTTACCCCCATATACAATACTTTCCTTGTCCTAAATCCGATTATGGCAGCCGCTCCAGAAAGAGATGAGTACTTCGTTCTATAAGACCTTTTTGCCCACGTACCATCGCACACAACTGTGATTTCTGGAACCCCATCAGGGCCAACATCGCCAGCTGCAATTGCAAGAACCTTTTCTTCATCTGCAGCTTTATTCATTTCGCTAAGAGCGCTCTCTTCTATTAAATCGGATACTCTTTCTTGAATACCTTTATAGTTTCCAGCCGAGACTGTTGGTACATTTAATGAACTAAAGAGTTCCTTCATATTTTGATAGCCACAACCTATCGATGTAATCCCTTGTACAATGCTGGTATTTACATCTATTTCTAATTTAGGATCTGCCGTACTGATTGTGCCTTCAAAATTACACATATTGCATTTGAGGGTGAATGTTGAGATCGAACCATTTCTTAATTCTTTTACAAAAACCATATTTTCTAATCTGCAGTTAAATATGTGACCGTGACTTTCTAACTGAACCAATTGGGCAAAAAAATACCCGAAATCCAAAATCCTTCTTCCTTCAATAGTGATCTCTTTTCTAAACAGTTGACAATCCGGAACCACTTCATTTGTGTCTTTAGCGGGTGTACTGCAGTACAGGTCACCTATACTGTTTCGTTCACTTTCAGTTACTTCCGAAATTGATGGTCGACAAGAAGGCGTCATATCTGAATTGTTATTATCATCTATCGGACTACGTGAAGAAGTCAAAGTCGATGGTAAATTTGTATTCAGTGTGGAAACACTATCATCTTCGATTGGTACAGATGTTTCCGTTTGCGGATTTTTCCTGTAATAAACATTTATATGAAAACATGTTTCAACATCTTATTTGTTTATAATCTTTATGAAAAAGTCTAATTATTTTATTTATACAGGGAACTTTTATACGCAAAAACTGTTGGTCTTGCTTAATTTAGTTTTTTCACAATAATTATAATAAAATGTTGATTCCTAACATTTAAGTGGTTAGACAATACGTCATTCCTAATTTACCACTAAGTACTTACTGTTAATTTTGTTGATGTGTTGCAAAATGAATGAAATGAACCCTAGGGTTAACATATTGATGGTTGAGAATTGTCAAATTAATACAATTTCTTTCATGCGCTATTACGTTAACTTACTACCTATATTGTAAAAAGAACGAAATTGGTTGAGATAATGATTTTTTATTTAAAAAAAAAAAGATGATTGTGAATAAAATAGTATACATAACGCGGCCAAGCTCATGTTAACTTTCTTAAATAAAATATATTTAAAGAAAAACTTACCTCCACTTTTGTAAATACATAGCGCCCCTATTTTTTCTACGCTTTGCACTCAAATAAAGTCTCTGCTTAGAACCTTTGCGGTAATCCATAACATAAAATGTAAAATTGCCACCGAACTACCCGAACTACACACACTCAGCGGAAGATAGGCACTGTTTTGTTGGGCGATTCTCTCATCGCAGGCATTCTCGAAAGACGGTAGGTGGCAGCATCCCCCGAGGCGAAAAATTTTAATTGTAATGACTTACGCCTAGTATTATATCTTCTTTATTTATGAATTGAATTTAAAAATTAAAAAAAATGTGAAGAGACGAAAGGCTATTCTAGGTTCCTGGTTAAGAACATTTTTGATAAGTTATTAAAAAAAGGGGGGATTTCATGTTAAAACTACACATTTTCAGCTCGTTATTTCATATATTTCTAATTTTTTTTCTCATAAAACTCTTAACTGGAAACATAGATTGATATTTATGTAAGAGATTGCAGAAAAGTATAATTAATTATGGCTAATATTTTCTGAAAAATCCGTTGAGCAGTAAGCGTCTGCAATGCTCATGAAAATTGCCGTGTGTCGCGCTCTTAATATTTAAATGAGTATTTTAATTTATTTAAAGTTATTCCCTTATTTCATAATATTTGTTTTATTTTAAAAAAAAAATGATGTAATATAAGTAGAGAATACTAGAACATATGTGTACAAGGAAAGGAATTTAAATAAGAAGATACCTGGAATATTAGAAACTTAAAAATTAAAAAACATGTATGGAAAGAAAATATTATACAAGAAAAAGTATATTTGAACATTATAAAACAAATAGAAGAGATAATACGAGTATTGATACACGATAAAGTAGGTCGTGTTGTACATAAGGTGATTATGGTATAATAAATTATTAAGAGGAAAGAACAAAAGCCTTTTATATAGAAAGATGATATACGTATAAAAAAATGAAATGCTTACTATAATAGAGTAATATAAAATGATCCATGAAAGTATGGAATAATAAATGTTAGAATATATGAAAAAGGGTATAAAATGTATAAGACGAAAATGTCTACATATTATTAAAATGGTAACGTACGCCAATAAAACGAAAATATAATTAAAAAACTTTCGTATGATGAAAGTAGGGGATAAGACGAAAAGGTCTATAAAGGGAAATAAGGGATATGTTCGAATAAGAACAATATAAATAATTAATATAAATGTATATGTGAGCATAAATAAAGTATATTTTTAAAAGGCAGTTTAAGTCCAAAGGAATAATGGAAAGTTGAGTAAATATTCACCATAAAATAATAAAGGTATTACAGGAATTAGTAAGAAGATAGTTTTTTTTATCAATGCTAAAAATCTTCATATAGAAGAGTTCAAAGAAAATAAATGTATATCTTGTTGGTACTAATTATTAAGTTACATGACCAGGTATCCAGAGATTAAAAATAAATAAAAACTTATTTATAACTTAAATTTCATTTAAAATGATAAATTTCCTAATACAAAGTACACGTAAAAAGAAAGTATAGGATAAAGATAAAATAACTAAAGAGTATGGATCGATATTGTAAAGAAACTTATATTACAGTCAGATAAATAATAATTGAAGTACATGTATATAATTTTTCATAGAGTATAAAGTTATTAATTGTTGTTAAAAATTTACATGTTAAATAAATGATGAAGGTGCCATATTACAAGAATATTGCAAGTACAATGCAAGAATTTACTTTTAAAAGTTGTTAATAATTTGAATGTGTTATGAGGGTAACAGAGTATAACTTTGAATTTATACAGATAATTTATTATTTAATAAATGAAAATTATTCAAACAAGTTGAAATTTTACATTTATTAAAGGGGCAAAATGAGGTAGTACTAGGTACATACCGTCAATATAAATATATGTTTATAATTAGAAATAGTATTATAAAGAGAATAATGGTTTATTAATGTGTTTATAGTTACTGATGGTCCTTATTTGATTCTATATAGTTTGTTGTGTAAGGTCCATGGTTCGTCAAATGACACAGAAATCTGTAAAATAGAGAATTTGTATTTAATTAATAATTCGATATGTTATATAAAATTTGTAAAAACTTGTTCAATTGAATTTAATGAAGAGAAATGGTATTAAGAGGTAAATTTTATTATAAGGCATTGTCAAAATTGATTATAATTTCCCGCGTTAAAATATTTGAAGGAACTGTCAGTGGTTGTCAATGTTGACATTTTATACAGAAAAGTTATTGGAGAATGTGTTAAATGGTTCTGAATACATAAATTTTATACTAAATTCATAGAGAAAATTATCACAATAAGAGTATTGTTATATGGAGAGGTATTTATAAAAAGATTAGCATAATGGAATTTGTATTGAGTATAATAAAGAGGTGGATAATGGAGATTGGTCAATTTGAAAAATAGGCAGTATCACTAAGGGAATGGGATAAATAAAGAAAAATTCGAAAAATAATTTTCACAGAGTGAGTTTATGAAATTGGCGATCAATTTATAGAAGCCATAATTTCATAAATTAAAGAGAGATAAAAGTGTTAGTGTATTGGAAATTAATATTCAAACATTTGGGAATATTATTAGTATAGAATACGAAGTATTAGTGTGCTATAAAAAATAAATGTCAACAGTTCTTATTAAACTGTAATAAAGGAAGAAGATAGGAGTGCAATTATACTGGAATATAATTTAAAAGTACTTACCAGCAAAGAAGTATCCATGTTTATCGAGGTCACAGTGGAATTGGAGCATCATACCTTATTTTCTTGAAGGAGTATCCATATTTAACTAGGTTACAAAGGAATTGGAGCAGTAAACGTAATTTTCCTGAAGGAGTATCCATAACCACGGTGTTACAGTGGAATTGGAGCATCACACGCTGTATAATTAGACGAAGAGATTCCTGGACGGAGTTATTGATTCATTGGAGTATTAGTTATATAATCAAGAAAGAAATTCCAATCTTAATAGGACCATTTTTCATTGTTCCTGTATCGATAGTCACCTTTAGGAGGCACAGACAGCTGTTACATATTCCGAAGAAGTTATTGTTGTAGGGTTTGCGTTCATCTGAGGCTACAAAATTATAAGAAGATATTAAAAGGAGTTACGAGATAAGAAAAGACTGTGAAATAAACCAAGGTTGTATTGAACTATTTTCATTTTCCATTTGGTTTTTGCTATAATAATTTAATTATTTGTGGAAGAGTACAATTAAATAAACCACATGACAAACTATATACATAAGATAGTGAGAGATCATAAATAATTGCATAAGAATATAAATCAGATAAGTTTGATATAATTTTCATAAATTTAAAGCTAAATTTATTAAATAACATACCTTTTAAAAAAGAGAGGTTAATATCTGTTCTTTTCATAACCATATTCCTTCCGTTGAACAAGTTTAGATAGGATGTTTGTATTATAAATGGCATTTTCATCATAGCACCAGAAATATTGTAAATAATTTATCAAATGAATATATTGCTTGTTAGTTTTTATATCCTTGTTTTAATGGTAATAGAGAATATCTGTTAGAAAATCACTACCATATAAAAAGTGGGAATACCTAGAAATAAAATCATCAATTTAATTTATGGACTATAAATCATATCCGATAAAAAAATACTTACTCCTGAGATTAAAAGAGTTGTTATGCAGTATTAAGATAAATCTTATTATATAGATTTTGTATCAAAAGAAATTAGTTATTTGAAATCTAGTTATAATAATTTTCGACTTGAAGCAATACTATTGTCAAGTTCCGAGTTACCAACATTACCAGAAGATATATCACTACTAGTAAATAATTTGCTAAGTGAACTAAAAGATACAGGTTCGGACTGAGGAACATTATAGTAAAAGAATATGTAAATGTCTTGGAAAAATGAAAGATGAATTTAATTGAAATTGTAATGTTAGATTTATGAAATTTAGTATTGTTGAATGTGATAGGAAGAGATAGAAAAGTACATATAAATTATACGACTGAGTTAGTACGGGCAAATTAATAATTCATTGAAATTGAAAATACATATTGGCAACCCAAGTTTATATATAAGATATTGTAGGATATTGTTAAATGTAATAGATACACCATTAAAAGGGAGTATTTCTACAATATATTAAAACAGCAACGTTAATATTCAGCAGAGTTTATGAAAGAAATAAGAAAGACCAAGAAATTCCTTGAAATTATTAATTCAAGAAAACAAGAATTGTTATATTTAGAGAAAGAAATATTTTAAAGCATCTTTTGTAATCAAATATGGCAGGTGTAAATTCGGCAATCAGTATTATCGAAAAGCGAAAAAGTTGAAAAATCAAAAAAAAATTGCCATTGCTAATTAGCGAGACGTGAACGCGTTTCGATTACCTTGAATCTCATCAGCACGGCGCCGGCGCACAGTAGTTCGGGACCGGCAAAAAGGCGATTTTGTAACAGTACAGCCAAATTGAAATATTTTGTAATTTTAAATATGAATAAAAATTACTTTTCGAAACATACATGTTAGAAGCCGACGATAAATTTCTTTAAGTTGCTTATTTCAAATGTATATCAACCCATGAGTAAGTTAAGCATTATTTAGTTAAGAAAATTTTTGTATTATATTTAAGACTTGTGACGCCGATTTTTGTCTTTATCACGTGGTAATATGTGTGTGAACTAAAAGGTGAAGAGAGAACAGGGATTTCATGTGTGTCCTGGAGAACGAAGCCCGATTGATCAAAAGGAAATCGGCAAAGAACATTACATCATAGAGTTCGACAGCGTATTAGACTGTCTTAATTATACCGTTAAAAGTATATAGAAGGTTATCTAATTATATAAAAAAAGTCGGCAAAGAACCTTCCCGCATAGCGGTCGACAGCGTATTAGACTGTCTTAATTATACCGTTAAAAGTATATACAATGTTATCTAATTATAAAAAAGTTGGCCAGGAACCTTCAAACATAGCGGTTGACAGCATATTAGACTGTCCTGAACCGCATAAATAATATAAAAAGTTCCAGAATTATAAGTAAGTCGACTTACACATAGCGGTCGACAGCGTATTAGACTGCCGTCTTGAACCTCATAAATAATATAGATGGTTATTTATTTATATAAAGAGGTCGACCGACTAATAAGTATTAAATGTGCTATTGAAGTTTACTATATAAGAATTTGAAAAAGTGCAAATTCACCTAGAGAAAAAGGAAGAGGTCCCTTATAAGTGGGCCTACAGCAGTTAAAGAAGCTCCTGGTATCTCTACCGTCGGAGGAGGCCACTCACGTAGTAAACCGACAACGGCAAGAAGAAAAGAAATGGTATTTAAAAGTTATTATTGTGCGAGTGCTGAATAAACTATAATGTTAAAATTCATCAACATTTAGAGGCTTAATCAAATAATATGATAATCTAAGATTAAAAAAACATATTTAATAGTTTGTCTTAGATGCGGCAATATATCGATATTTGTAAATTACTTGTCGATGATAATCTGAAGATATTATATGCGTTGTATGTTTAAATCTGAGCATAATTTGTTTTCATATCTATACACTTAAGAAAATGAGGGTAAAATTTGCATGTAGAATTACACCAATGCTACAAATTTACTGAAAATTTAGAGTGTTTTTTTTTGTGAAATTTTACATTGAGGTATCAATTTCTCTGAAACTATAGAATTTTATAATATTATAGAAAAATTACACCTGAAAAACAAATAATTGGTAAATTATATCATGGTAATGGAATATTACCCAGAAGTATATGAGCATTGAGATTCTATTTATTTTGAAATAAACTTCCAACATATCTACATTTACTTCATTTGAAAATGTGTGTGCCAGTATCAATTCTTATAAATCTCCATGCATAACGGTAATTACTTACACAAAATTCTCCCACCAATAATGACAAAGCTTATTTATCGTCTGTTTTATACTACCATTTAATTTCATAACCAACTAATTTCCTATTAGAGTGAAATTTTATTTAAATGTTCATATCTCTCGTGTAAATAAAGATTTATTAGGCATGTTGTACATTATTGAAAAGCTATTTTTTAAGGACTATCTAACTAATTAAAAATCCAATATGGCCGCCATATGAAAAACAAAAGATAGCGCTAAGAACTTGGAAACAAATGAAAATCGGGGGTTAACTGTTAACACCAAAAATTTTGTCTTAAAAAAGTGTCTGAACAATGTTATAGTTTAAAAGCGATCGCATTATTGAGGAAAATTCAAATCGGCAAATATTGTTTTTTTAAAAATATCTCAAAATTGTAAAAAGTCCGAATGAATTTGAAATGAGATTTGTTGCGAGCATTGAATTCTGCAAAACATTCCCAATTTAACCGTTCCTCTATGTCTTCTAATATACCAATGGTGAGCATCGAAATCTGGACACATTGTATATCAAAAGATATTGGAAAAAAGAAATCGAAAAGTGAGAAGTTTTTTCGCTTTTCTCGAAAATCTAAATTTGAACCGCAATTCCAGCCCAGGGGGGCTAATTTTACACACCCTGTATTTTGTTGAAAAATAAATCTTGAGCTTATTTTGACACACCTATAGCTTGAGAACAGATCGAGTTATGTGCACTATAATGGTTACAGTTCGGACGTATTCACGATCACGGTGGGGGGTACCTCAAGGATCCAATCTAGGGCCCTTATTTTTCAATGTGTACATGAATGATCTATTAAATAGATTGGATTGCGGGGTACTTGCCTACGCAGATGGTTTGAAAATATTTTCGAAAATTAACGACTTGTCCGATTGCCATCACTTACATAGAAACCTTTCAATTATTAACAACTGGTGTGAGGAAAACAAAATTAAGCAGAGTATTAACAAATGTGCAATTGTGACATTCACAAAAATTAACAAACCGGTCTTATTTAATTATTCTCTGGACTCAGTAAGATCTGGGTGTGTTATTTGACTCCCGTTTGGACTTCACTTGCCACATACAATCTATTTGTTCTTCTGCTTCACGCACGCTTGGCTTCGTAATAAGGTCTTGTAGAGGCTTTTCGAATCTGTCAACATTTACCACCCTATATTATACACTGGTTCGTGCAAAATTGGAGTACGCATCAATAATATGGTACCCTTGCTACGTGTACCAGCAACTTGCTTTGGAGAGAGTACAGAAGAGATTTCTAAAATATGTATCTTTTAGACTGAGCGGCGTTTACCCCCCACGTGGTACTGATCATGATGCACTCTTAAATACCCATAATTTTATAAGCTTAACTTCAAGGAGGCAGATAGCCAGTGCCGGGTACTTAAGAAAATTAATCAATAATGAAATTGACTCGCCCTGCCTTCTGTCGGCCGTGGACTTTTTGGTGCCAACGTATGCAACGCGTTCGACTGATAGGTTTTTAGTTGCCAGAGCTCGAACGAATGTGATGGTTACAGCATCGCTAACTCACATGATCAGAAATGCGAATATTATATATTCTGATCCCTTCCATATTTAATCCTTTGCCTGCTGCCATGAAAATTGCTAGTTATTTCATCCAGTTATTGTTAAAGAGGATAAGATAAATACAATACTGTGTAATGTATTTTGATATATATGCTAATATAATACTTTGTTTCTTTTTTAATGGAAATATGCTGATATTTTTGTTTCATTGTACTAGACGTTAATTATAGTTTTGTCCTGTAAATAGATGTTGTCTGTTGGACAATAAAGTTTATTATTATTATTATTTCAATAGTCACTTTGCAATTTTTGGTAATAAAACAAACACACCACACTTTACGGCACAATAGAACATTTTTGAAGATATAAGTCTTCCAGAGCATAATAATTTTTGAAAATATCGTACATTAAAGCAATAATAGAAGAACATAGCCTACCTTACATTACCTTTCTCAATAAAATCATGTCCGTAAAAAAATCGGAACGCATAAGAAGTACTAGACCTAGACGGACCATATTAATGACAGCATCTTAAGATAACATTGCATGATAGTTGATAAAAACGGTCGTTGACGTAGAACTACTGGAGCCAGAAAGACATATGCGTCATTATACACATGTACACATACGTATAATCTTCAGTAGTTAGGTCACCTATAAATACATTTACCTACACGAAAAGAGACAACAAGATAACCGGACGAACATGATGTGGTACTGGAGAAAAAGACGGGTAATACTTTGAATTACAACCGTGGCATTGTTAAAATCGCATTAATAGTTTGTTGACTCGCCTGTTGCCCTTATAAAGGTGCAACCGCACTTTTCCACGCATTTAAGAGAGGTGCATTTATCATCAAACACATCTAGAATCGAAGATAATGGTATACGAGTTTCGATCGTGCTAGGTGGGGTATTTGTCACATTGTTTGGTTTCGCATCAGCAACTAAAACCTTTTCGGAATTGTTGTTCTTTTTTAATATCCACATTCGGGTGCGTGTTGTTCGTCTTTCCGAACCGCATACTTCTTTTTCTCAGAAACGCCAAATGTTCCTGCTAGATATCGTGTGAATTTCGTTTTTTCTTCTTTTTTGGATGTTTGTAATTATTTTTAATAAACCCGAGAAAATACGCAAAAAATGTTTCGTACATCTGCGCGAAAGCCACAAATAAACAATAAAAATTGAGGTTTCACGTCCTGTCTGCAATAACAAGCTCCGGCGTGCATACTGTAATCACGAAATGTATATGAGTTGAGAATTTGTTTTGTATGCACAGACAGACGTAAACAAATTTTTAGAAGAAATTTATTATTATATTATTAAGAAATAATAATACAATAGACTCGCGACAATGTAGAAGATACAAAAAAGATATCAATAATAAAAATATGTCTTTCCTTTGTTACTTGACAAAAAAGGGTATAGCAAGTATCTATCGGGGTTTAGATCTTAATTCAATTACATCACATTGCTTCCGATATCACCGGAAGTAATTCAAAAACTGCTGATGAAAATTTAATCAAGGTAATGTGATGCTAATCAATGACTAAAAGATATACTGGGGTGTCTGTAATTTACTTAAGCATTACGATTTAGAAATTTTTGTGTTATTAAATTAGCAACGTGAAAACGTCTTGTTTCATTTTTGCTACCGCCAGAGTCGTGCCTAAATATTTAATTTACAATGTAAATATCATTTTATATCCATATTTATATATATATATACGTTTTTATGCAACTATAACATTGCCAATATGTTTAAATAGCTGTATATATTATTATACTTAATAATAGCAATTAAAACGACAAACTTTAATCTTAACGAATAAAAGAAAATAAAAAAATCGTATCCTCTTGATACAATATTTATATTAAGCTACATTATTTTTAAAACTTTTGAAGGTTATATTGATATTTAAACGGTTGTACTAGTATGGTAAATCCTTTTAGCATGATTTACTGATTGAAATAAACATCTATAATCTTTAAATTTAAATAAAATAATCGTAGACTACGCATTACTGTACTTCACCATGATGTTCTCACTGTCACGATTAAGCATCCCTTTCCTCTGTCAAATATATAGGTCAGTTGAACATTCACCCTTAGGAATCTCTTTTGAATCCTGCGAGCGCAGATCAAATTCACACTATACCTTGTTAAAATTTTATACAACTCCGTAACTATTCTCGTGCACTGGCACTGATAACACGAGTGTGTATTTTCACGCTCAAAAATGTCATATCCAGTATACACAATAACGTTTGTTGCTTACACAGACGCTTATTTTATGAATCATCAATAGGTTTGTCCAACAAGTGTCTGCCCAAGAATTCAACTACGTTAAAATAGCTATTTATTTATGACACATTTCGCTTCCGATGGGTTTATTAATTTTTGAAAAACATTAAGATCATGCTAAAAGTCTTTAATTAATTTTTAAATAAGCACCTTAGGTTTTCGTATAACTCATTAAAATCCTTATTATCCAATTCTACTTAAAGTTAAATAACAACACAAAATAACTCTGACTACACCTTGTATATTATATGCGTGGGTGGGTGTATTATACCACTTTCACCTATTTGTATTTTAAGCACGTGTTTTCTCGATTACCTACTCGGAGGATAATCCTCTGTTTAAAAGATGCGGTCAGGCCTTTTATAGATTTCTCCCACTCTTCAATTACAATTTCAAAGTTCTCATATCCGTTACGGGCCGGAAATCAATAAAAAACTGCACATTCTGATTATCTAGTTTGACAAATTTTAACACACTGCTACCAAATATAAAATTTCAAACGTGTTGTGGCAACAGTGGCACTTTAATTCAAATCACATCTATGTTTACAAAATGGAGTCAACTCTTTAACATCTGTGTTTATATATTTTAAAAATTAATTTTAAGACAAAACTAAAACGAAATTACAAATATAATGTTAACATATTATACTTAACAAAGTAAGTATTAACTATACAAATTCATATTTAAACATATCATTAGTATGTATAACCTTTTATAACCATTGTTGCATAATATACTGTAATTTCTCATTACTTGAACCTATTATTCCCTAACCAAACTTTCTTATTATGTATTAGGTGTCTTAATTCGATTCCGTCCTTTACGTGATTTGGCAGGAAACACTGGAAAAATACCAAAAATAACAGGTATTCTTGACGTACTTTTGAAAGAATTCTCCGAATTTATATCATTTGCACATATAAACCACTGTTTGCGTTTGGAGATAAAGTTACATTCAGACTGAAATAAGCAGAACACACAATGTAAGAACTCTTACATTTAAAATATACTCAATTATAAGTAGGGGGCGGATATGACCGGTTTAAACTACGACGAAGTTACAATGGAGCAAAGAAATAATTTCAAGAACACCCACTTACTTAATAGCACTAATTTATATGGTGAACTGCAATATCTGTTTACGCCCGAGAAGTGCCCGAGAATGAGAGCAAAAAATACGCATAAAATAAGGAATTTATGAGTAAAATCCTTTCTACATCGGCGTAGATAGGAGCGTGAGTGGTTTTTAAACTTTATTATAATTACTTTATATTTCGCAAGAGAAATAATGTAAATATGTATATACTTACTGTTATTTAGTTTCAATAACAACATACGCGTACATTTTTAGTTATCATTTATTTAGATCTAGAACGTTGTTTATGTTACTTTTTCTGATATGAAAATGAATTGTCAGTGATTCCGAAATTTATTACAAAGTCTGAAAAATATCGTTACAGAATGCCAAAATAACGCACGTTCGTCACTCAACTTTTCTAAAACACACACAGAAATAGTTTTTATGCAGACAATTTCGATAGTTTACAAAATTTCGTTACATGTTTAAATGACGATGCTCGAAGTATTTCTGAGTGCAAGGAACTAACACAAATCCCAAATTTAAAAAATCAGTTGTTATTCCTGCAGGAACACTTTGGAAATTTGCCTAAACTAATCACATATTTTGAAAATCGAATTTCAAATTAAAAAATGGATTAACCACATTAGATATGGCTATTAATAATTTGAAAATTATTCCAAGTGACTTCGGATGTGGCCTTCGGCAAAAGTTAGACGCAGTTTTTAATAGAAATCCAGATTTAATAACATTGCGGCAATTGTGTATGCTAAATACGCTGAAATAAAAGAATATTTCCAGTACGTACCTATAACCAGTTGCGATGTAGATAGGACGTTTTCTATCTACAAGGATGTACTTCATTCAAAGAGAACAAATCTTACAGAAGAGAAAATGAATAAATATTAATAAGGTATTTTGTATTTTATAGATCACCAGCCACTTGTTATCCAATTATATAAATAAAATTAAAACCTCTTTAAAAATACAACACTTCAATAGTGCGCCCATGGGCGATGAGTCATCAACCACTCGTGTTCGCCCCCTAATTATAAGTATACATTTATTTTTAGGTGTTCCACCGAACAGTAAATGAACAAAACGAAAAGTTTACACAAGCTACCATTATGAATGTGATATACATTATTAAATAAATACGGGCAATTGGATAAATAGTACAGATTCCTTTTAAAATCTAAGATATAAGTTTTAACTCATGTGAATATTATGAATACACTTTTTTATAAAACAACTAATATGTGTGTGTAGATTGCGCCTGTCACATAGTAAAACCGTATTACTCGAAATTATACCATCATAGGAATTTGAAAGATTCAAATTATTATATTACATAATGAGTTAGAATACATTTAACGTTATTTATGAAGTATACTGGGTGATCTATTTCAACATCTCAGCATTAATAATTATTTATACAGAGTATTTTATAAGTTTTCACATGTATATTGCTACATATATAGTGTCCTTAATTTGCACTTAAAACATATTTAGCAGTGTACCTGAATGAATACAAAATTAAACTACAAATTCCTGACATTTCAGTAAGAAAGTATTAATGATACAAATTTTCATTAGATTGTGTATCACAGCAATATGTATGCAATAACTACTGGGAAATTCCGTATTTACAAAGGTACTTTGTGGGAAATAACAATGACATCGTTTCTTAGAATTGATAAATTATCTAACAATATGGTACTATGTAACTTACAGTTTGATTGAATAGGCGATTCATAAACCCCACTGAATACGCGATATATAAACTGCTGCCAAAGAAATTCTTAATGTGGTTTTTGGGCAGTTTTGCGTTTGTTGTAATGTAAAATAAAGCATGTTAGGTATCGGATTAGAATTTGTTAAATCACCGTTTTTCGAAACTCGTCTATCATGTGGGTAGCGCCACTCGGTTAAAGTGTCAAAAAGTGCCGGTTCCTATGATGACGCTATAACCGTGTTGTACTTATATCCATTATTATCAAGATTATCCATTTAATAAAGGTATCGAGAACAGGCAGCTAATCAAGTAGTTTTACTGTGAAAATGATGAAAGAAGTTTTTTAAGCAGTGTATAAAAACGAAGGAAGGTACCTCCAGTGGTTTTTCTGTCATTAATTTGAAAAATAGGGGTCATAATATATATTTTAATGTTGTTATTCTACCGTGCTATAAATTTAATATTTTTTAATTTGCTGTAATTTAATTTACACATTTTGACAAAAGTTCACGTGACATTTTACCCAGTCTTCAAAGCACTGCGGGACGCCGATAATGTAACTACAACTATTATTTTAATCTTTCTCTGTAAAATCGCTATTTTTACAAGTATTATTTACTGTTTTGTGAATTCATGCAAAGCAGTGTGTCAGTATAATCCAAATGATTCAACGAGTTTGTTGATTTTTATCGCATCATTGTTAAGTTTTACAGACACGTCTATTCTTCATTCTCTAATCTAAACTTCTCAGTAGCTTTGTATGAGTTTTGTCGAACTTATCAAGACCGTTATTCACAAAAGACAATAAAAATAAGAAGAGAGGAAATGCAGCGGACGTGCCTACAAATACGTGATAATAATAATATAATACAAGTCTTAATTGAATTCAAATGAACGTTATATGCATGGCTCTATATGAGGACATGGTATGCCCTCTAACGGTACAAAGTAAACTAGAGCGTCTGTGTTCTAATTCGTGATTTTGCGAAATTCCAAACCTACTTCTTTAATATCGCATCTATTTTAGATTCTATTAGCGGCGGTAGATTTATAATAATATGTTAATTCGTGAATATCTTCTATCTGAACGATTTCCGAGAAAAATCGTGGACGTCCTACGAACAGGATGATTCAGCGCGAATCTTGATGACATCCTGGAAGTCATTTCGAACTTCGAACAGTCAAAGCTCACCTAATAAACAGTAAATGTAGTAATGTTATATATTATTGTTTGATGTACAGCAATTTGGCGTATAAAATAAAATTATAACAGTTCTGTAAATGCTGATTTTATAAACTTAAAAATTAAATTATGCTTGTTTATTTAAAGTTAGCCGTGTGTAACTATCGGCTTTTAAAGGTATACATATTGCCGTGAACCTTACATTTATACAGTGCGTTCATGATGAAAGGAACAAATTCGTTTAAAATTCAGGTAATTATTTTGCAGAAAAACTCTCGGACAGGTCGATTAGTATTTTTTGGTTAAGAATTTTTTGACATAAGAAAATTATATATAGGGTGTCTAAAGAAGAACATATGCAGCAATCAATGTTTTTTTTTTAATGGAACACTCTGTATATTATGCCATTTTTGAATTGTAGGGTAAATTCTAAACACATTAAACACATTTTTGTGTAACATACCATATCCCCAAAATCAGTGGTTTTCGGAATAATGAGTTTTGTGATAAATTAAAATACACATAGGTAATGTAATAAAATGTTTAAATTGAACAAGGACACCTTGAACATTTTTTTAAAAGTCAACAAAAACAACCTGGTATTGCAAATTTTATCTTCAACAAAAAACTCTACTTCAAATTAATCGATTTTCATGTATTTTTTTTAATTTATCCCATTTCAAACGTCATTATTTCGAAAACCGCTGATTTTGGGGATATGATATGTTACACAAAAAGTGTTGAGAATGCGTAAAATGCGTATTATCCAATCAGAATTACTCACTCTTTTTATAAAGTAATCCACACCTTTAGTTTCTGTACCGCCATGTGAATACGATTATTTCTAACTTTTATGTAAGAGTATTCTGTTTTAGCTCGTCCCATGAAAGAGAACACCCTGATGTAGAACATGCTTAAATAAGAATTTACTTGTCGTACATACACAAATAATTCATTTATGAATTGTGTGTACGTTGAGTTCTTTTTTTAACAGAACAAAAATGCGATTTAACTCAAATAATCGGCAAACTTGTTAAATACAAAAACGTAGTTATAATTATTGCAACATCTCTATCATTAAAGTAGTACAAATACTTATACATTTCAGCAATAGATACTTCAAACACTTTTCACATTCGTAGTTTAATCTAAAGGTAATAATATTCGTCCCACGTAAAACAAACAACCTTATTACTTTGAAATGAACACTACTTGTCTGTAACCCATCCAGTACTTTACCTTTGTAATTACTCGACTCCTTGAACATTAATCGAATTAATTACCTAGTTAATTAATTAATTAGGTCATCATCGTCAAATGCAAATCAGTCCTGCCCGTTAGTAGCGTGCACGATATGTGTGCCTCTGTTTTGGTTATTCAACCCTTTGCCTGACACCTGTCAAAACCGTTTGATTGATAGCGGTCATTAATATACACTCGAAGTGATCTCGGGCGTGTTACACAATTACAGTACTACCAACATTATCACGCATACAACCAGCATCGATGTCAGTCCGTGTGAATACATGTATATATTACAAAACGTCCAAAACATAAACACAGTCGGGTAAGGACGAGATTGAAGGAGTATGTTACATATATGCAATCTCTAGAGACAGTGTTTCGATTGTTGAACGATCCGAAAACTTATACAACATACAAGCGCATAGAAAAGATAGGCTGTCCGTAAACTGTTATTATAAGATAAGCGCATTTCTTTTTTTTCCATTTGTGCACAATCATAATGTAGAAATAGAGGCCACACACTTAGATTTTAAGGCAGTGTCGGCTGTTTAGGCGTCAGCTGTTCGTGCTTCGCAAGTGCATTGAATGGACGAGTTGTGATTTCTAAACGTAGAAATAGTGTTATCTGAGCTATAAATATCGCAGTAAAAATACATAAATGTGTAAATAGATTATGGATATATAGAGAATATAGAGTTGTACAAATACTTGTTTATCGATTGTTTGACTAATGTTTGTGAAATTAACTTAATATTAAAACTATGAATAATAATTAATAATATATGTAAATGTAAAATCAACTCATATTAATACCGTAAACGTAAAATGATGCGACTTGATATACTTTAGGGAATATCCGACAACGTACCGTCAATACTGTGTCAGTTTGGTTGAAATAAAAGTTATTTTAGATTACTTTGGAATGGATACTTTAGGACATAACACTTAAAGAAAGTTATCCTCCTCTATTCCAAAGAAAAATAATGGCGCCCACTTTGAGGCAAGATGAATTATGATTATTATTAAGAAAGCATTGAGGCTATATGAAAGCTGCAATTCCTGATTTTGTAGTACAGCAACAATAATATTACTTTCTTTAGGGAAAAGGCAAAGATTTTCCAAAACTGCATGTATAGTAATGTCAGTACTTTGCTGGAGCACATCTCCAAGAGGAACGATCAGAAACGCAATTAATTAATAAAAAGAACTTATGAACATTGTTTGGTTAGTAAGAGCCGAAAAAATATTTTTTCCAAACTTCAATTCTTAAATTCTGGTCAAAAAATTTCAAATCCTTGAGTTTTCTTTGCCTCTTTTTTTATTCTACAATTGCGATACCTCTCTCTAAAAACCTAAGCATTTGTGCACTGAATATTCTTAAGAATGTGCGAAGATAAGTGTCATATTTTTCGCAGTTTATTATTTTGGGCACGCATTGCTTATATGGAATCTTGAATAGGGGCCCCTATATTATTAACTTATTCTGTGTTGCATTCGCTTTTCAAACCAGAAACTGCTTCTGGATATAGATATGAGTTAGTGTTGATGTTTAAATCTCACTTTTTATTTCTATTTCTATTTTTTATAGAACCGGTAATTTTTTTCTTTATATTAACAAAATGTAGTAACTTAAACCATGATGATTCGACAATTCCCACTTTCTGCTGTAATTTCTTCGTGTTTGTCTTTGGTAACTTGCTTAAAATTTTGTGTCTATTTGAGCCTGATGTGATATTTCTTTCGTAACTTCCTGTATCTCTTCTTAGTACCTGTTTGGGAAGGCGTAGAAAAACTTTGTTATGTATGGTTCTTTTATAATGCTTTTTCTATTGTTGAAGCATCTTTCTCCAACCTATCTTAATGTAGTGAAAGGCAGAAACACCTACCGCCCATGACAACAGCAAGTTGAATGTTAAGCTGCTAAGGAAGAAACTAATTTATTTAAGATATCTGGTCAGGATTTAAAATGCAACTAGTTCTAGCTGAAAAATAACTACCTAAAAGAGACCTGTCGCACTTTCGGCTATTAAACGCATTAATCCTAATGGCGGAAGAGAAACCTATAATCTACGAGCTGAGCGTGAGAAGACTCCATGACGAATTTGAATGCACATTTCAAGACTTTAGAAATATTAAACAAGACTTCAATATTTTCAGTATGCCGTTTAATTTGGGTTGTGAAGCAGTGAGAATAGTATTTTCAGCAGTTGTTTTCTAATGTCCCAAAAGTGTACTTTCACAAGTCACTATCGAAACCAAGTTTCCCAAATTTGAGATCTCGTTCTCAGAAGATGTTTACATCATCCTGTGTCTGAAACAAGTGTTTTCTACCGCAAAATTATGAAATAGTAGTATCGGAAACAGATTGACAAGAGACCACTTAACTTCACTTTTGAGAGTCAGGTCAACTTAGTTATAACCAAATTTTGAGATAGTTTTAGAGACGCGGTCACATTTTTATTCATCGCATACTCCATCATACTCTTTCAATCACCAATTGAGTTTTCTAACAATCTGTCAAGATTCATTAAGAAATTTATAAATAAGTATTTTTGCTATGAAAGTTTCCTATAACACTAGAAGATCCGTGTGCATTAATGGATATTCCAGGGAGTTTTTGGGAACACACTACGTTTTGTGTGAATTCCTGTTGCTTCGCATTGACTGATACGTACGGTAATATTCGCTATATTATTTTTTTTAGACCAACTTAAAAGTGCTGGTATTGTTTTTGACAAATATGCCGAGACTTTGTTGGCAAAAGATTTTGTAAATTGACATCTGCTATTTTGCGAATCTCTTATTTATTTCGTCATTTTTGTTGATAATTTGAAATAATTTATTGCATAAATCAGTCTAAATTTTAGACAAAATTACATATAACACCGCCGATATTCAAATATTTAAAATGTTCTACTTAAAAATCAGAGTAACTAAAAAAAAGAAAATTTCTAAAATATTCGAACAAAACATGCCTCTCATTTTAATCCTTTTTGAACTTTTAATAGGCGAAATAGAAAAAATAGCATAAGATACATATTTTGTAAGACATTTTTCGCACTCGTTCTTTTGATAACCCGACACGATCGGTTCGTTTTTGTTTAATTTAAAATAAAACAACAAAAAAGTATATTTTATTTTAATGAAATATTGCCATAAATTTGATAAAATCCATTGATTAATACATTAAAAATTTTAAGGCTATTATTGATGAAACAACGTTTTGAGCAACATATTCATATCTAGCGTAAACTGCGCGATATATCGAGTGCACTTGTATGATCACTAGAACGCGGACATGTCCGGTTTAAACTACGACGAAGTTACAACGGAGCAAAGAAATAATGTAAACAACACACGCTTTCTGCATAGCACTAATTCATATGGTGAACTGCAACATCTGTTTACGCCCGAGAAGTGCCCGAGAATGAGAGCAAAAAATGCCCATAGAATAAGGAATGTATGAGTAAAATCCTTTTTTCATCGGCGTAGATAGGAACGTGAGGGGTTTTTATAATTTATTATATTTACCTTATATTTCGCAAGAGAAATAAAATTTTCATTCATACTTACGTTAGTTTCGTTTTTTCATTGTTTTGACTGTTAATTACGTACTTCCTAATTTTTGTAATAGTCTGTTTAATACCGGTGTATTAAATCGACTTCTCCCAATTATGTATCTAGACGTAAGTGTGCACTGGATTTCGTTTAGTTTCAATAACATACGCGTACGTTTTTAGTTATCATATGTTTTGATCTAGAACGTTGTTTATGTTACTTTTTCTGATATGAAAATGAATTATCAGTGAATTTATTACAAAGTCTGTAAAATATCGTTACAGAATGCCAAAATATCGCACGTTCGTCACTTAGCTTTACTAAAACATACACATAAATAGCTTTTATGCACACAATTTCGATAGTTTACAAAATTTCGTTACATGTTTATATGACGAAGCTCGAAGTATTTCTGAGTGAAAGAAACTAAGACAAATCCAAAATAAAAAAAATCAGTTGTTATTCCTTCAGGAACAGTTTGGAAATTTGCCTAAACTAATCACATATTTTGAAAATCGAAATCTCAAATTAAAAGATGGATTAACCATATTAGACGTGGGCTATTAATAATTTCAAAAGTATTCCAAGTGACTTCGGATGTGGCAATCGGCAAAAGTTAGACGCAGTTTTTAATAGAAATCCAGATTTAGTAACATTGCGGCAATTGTGTATGCTAAATACGCTGAAATAAAAGAATATTTCCAGTACGCACCTATAACCAGTTGCGATGTAGATAGGACGTTTTCTATCTACAATGACGTACTTAATTCAAAGAGAACAAGTCTTACAGAAGAGAAAATGAACAAATAATAAGGTTTTTTGTATTTTATAGATCACCAGCCATTCGTTATCCAATTATATAAATAAAATTAAAACCTCTTTAAAAATACAACATTTCAATAGTGCGCCCATGAGCGAAGAGTCATCAAACGTACGTGACCGCGCCCTAATAATCATATTATATCTAAACACCCAGACATAATGTACAAATGAGCACAAATAGGTGACACGGGTAGTTTTCCAGCAATTAGGATGTGCTTTGTATTATGTTGTTATACTATATTTTGTCATAACGTTGGAAGTTATATGGCTTGCCAAATTATCTCCAATGAGAACTTTGAAATTCGGTGGTAATGACTGCAATATCAAAGAATTAATCTTGTAAAACATGCCTTTAAAACCAGCCAGACCAGGTACAACGTTCTACATAAAATAATTAACAGAAGCATTACGAATATTAATAGTTGTATCAAAATTAGTTCTATCACGTTATAAATACAAGAGGAAATGAGGAAACTATATCGAATTACGTCCCGTTCATTGTTATAATTGTTAGCAATTCAGGTCCATTCAATTACGTATATGTGGGTGATGCTCACTGAGTGAAGGACCTTGACGCTTTTTTTAAAATAAACATTTCAACGACCTTGTCCGGATATTCCAATTTGTTTTTGTTTTCATAAAAGCCGCCGGAGAATAAAGAATATTCACTTTTGCATCGAAACTGTCCGTGGCGGTTCGTGCCCACGCGCCGTTTTCAACCGATAATTATCAACATCATCGTTTCTCGAAAATCTTACTGGAATTTGCATCGTTTTATGGTCAGATAGTTCTTTGTAACGTGCGGTATCTAACATAAAGAGGATTTTATCTTGCGCGAACAAAGGAGTTGTAATTACTAGAATTAAAATTCTATCTTTGTTATGTTAACTGTAATAAATTTATTATGAACTATGAAAGTGGAATTAAACGAAAAATTGAGAATTAAACACAAAGAAATAATAAAATTTATCTGCGGCGAGAGAAAGAGAGATGGCGAAACAATTCTAAGTTGAGATCAAAAGGAAATTCTTGATTTTAATTAATTTAAATTTTAATGAGACAAAACGTGTCCTCTATGATCCCGACAGCATTTTCAGCACCTTTATCTCGATTATTAAAAAAAATACAGTTAAATTAGCTACAGTAGGCACACGATTGTGTGAAAATCGCGTAACGGAAATCCGTCATAACGTGACCAACATATTAATTAATTAAACTACCTTCGGTTATAGAAACGAATTTCATTTGCAGAAATAACATGTATTTCGCTGTTACTCTAATATAAACAATTGCATTCAAATCAACAACATATGTAATTTTCTTCGCTTTGAGTATGGCCACTCTTACTTACTATTTGTTTGTGAATCTCCGATATTTGCATAGTAATTCATCAATAAATTGTCACTTAAAAAAACAGACTGCCTTACTGTTCATGAGAAGTCGCTTGTGTGATTCCACAGTAGGTTAGCCATGCATATAAAAATTATGTCGTAACATAAGTCAGTAAGATTTTAATTCAAACGTCTATCAATGTCAATTATATATTATATATTTTGATCAAAAGAGTAAATAAATGGCTTTTAACGATATACATAAAGCTTTTATCACATCTCAAAAATTGATAGTATTTGGCAGCAGTACATACAGAACTGCTTTACAGAGTTTGAAGAAAGATGTACTATATCGATATATACTATTTTGTAGCTACAAAGCTTTCCGCGATACCCTAATGCATTGTGTAGATTCGTTTCGTCAAACTGGCAGCATTTTAAGGAAAAAAGGAAGCGGTCCTCCACTCAAGAGATGTCACGGCGTAATTGAGAATGTCAGACAAATTGTTAATGATTCTCCTCAAACATGCATTCGCAGAGTTTCGCAACAAGTTACGCTTCCGTATAGAACATGTCAAAAAAATTAAAAAAGAAGGTCTTGCACATGCATCTGTACAAAATCTATTACCTACTTATTATGAAAAAAGAACACAATTTTGCCAATGGTTTATTGGTATAGATACGTGTAGGACATTCTGGATTGCTTTACAGGAACAGAAAGATAATTAAACCAATTTTTAGACTTCATTAATAATTTACATCAGCATATTAAGTTTACGATTGAAAAAGAATCAAATAAATGTTTAAATTTTCTAGACCTAACAATTTTAAGAGAAAACAATAACCATATATTTTCAATGTATCATAAACCCTTATACACGGACATCATTATTCATAATAAGTCGAATCATCCCATTAAACAAAAACTCGCCCGCCTTTCACTCCATGGTTCACAGATTAACTTATATACCACTAAATAAATAAAATTTTCTCATAAAATTAAATATTATAAAACAATTAGCAATAAATAATGGATACAGTCCCAAATTAATAGACCAAGTATTAAAGAAAAGGAATTATAAGAAAGTAATAGAGATGGTGTATCCAAATAAGAAAGAAACAACCAACAATTATAAATTAATAACATATTGCTGTGACTATTGCAAATTAACAGTTATGTAAATTTATTTAAATTATTCAAATATTAAATCAGGGCAGAATCAAGCATTTATCCTAGTGCTAGGCTTTATGCTAAACTAGGATCTTATAATTTCTGCAGAAAAGTAGGTTAAGCAATTTCACACTTCACTAGTTCAGTATATGGTTGCACTTATGATACTTTCTCTCAGGGGCAGAAAATTATTAACAATGTTCCTTCTCCAAAGTGAATGCTCTTAAGTCGTCTCCAGGTCAGATAAAATAAATAAAAATACTAGAAAAACCTTATAACATAATTTATTAAAATAAATTGAATCAAAACAAAACAGGTATATTTACAAATAATGAGATCTTAAGTACTAAATTAAATTCTTGCATGTTATGATAATTAAAAAAAAATACAGTAATTACGATCAAAACAATAATATCAATTAAATCAGAGAATATTCCACTAAACACATTTGTTATATACTAATTCATGAAGGTTTAAATTAAAACAATCAACAAATCAAAATTTTGCTAAATGTCGTGACTTATACTGGATAATAATAGTAGTTTATACAACGAGTCAATAATGACAGTTATTATTCCCGAGAGCTGAATTTACTCCCGAGCCGCGTAAGCGGCGAGGGAGTAACTCAGCTCGAGGGAATAATAGTCATTATTGCGAGTTAGTATACACTACTTTATCGACGACTAACTGAAAATTACTAAAAAAAATCAAAATAAGTAAACGAAAATGTCAGATTACTATATCAATATGACGTTTGATGGTTAGGCAGTCAGTAAAATGGCCGGACTTGTCTATCGTTACTATGACAACGTTAGGAACGTTATGTTCTTATTGGCGGAATGCAGTGAATAATGGTAACGTTATGGCCCATTATATGTTCTTATTGGCGGAATGCAGTGAATAATGGTAACGTTATGGCCCATTATTCACTGGTCGCATTTCATTATTCCCTACGGGTATTATGAGTGTTATTATTAGCCAATATTGATTAATATAATACATACTTTATTGTTTAGTCGTCGATAAATAAATTAAATATCATGAATTCCCACGGTCTAAATAATATACACATTAACACATGGACTCTGTTTTGACGTTAATACTGCCTAGCGCCTTTTCTCGCTCCCAAACAGTATCTCCAAAACAAACGCACGCAAAACTGGTAAGCCAGGGCTCCGTTCTACGAGTACATCTTTCGACTCGTTGCATACATCCCTAGCATACACAACTACCTGTCCAGCCTTAATGTAATATATCGATTAAATTATTACTATGTGCTTAAATTGTGTTTTAAAATATCGACTTTGTTCTGATTACTACTGCCTAGCGCCTTTTCTCGCTTCCAAACAGTACGACCAAAACCAATTCGTGTTTTTAGGATTAATCAAGGCTCTATACTATGAATTAATCACCTACTTAATTCATTGTACACATCCTTGATCGATTACCCAACACGTCAAATTCTAATACACCAGCACAAAAAAAAACATAAAAAAATTAATTTACCAACCTCGTTAAAACTCCAGCATAAAGCACCACATAAAATTTTATTCAGCACAATATACAGAAACAAATGAAAAATAAACACAATTAAACTACCTTGATTCTTCATATAATTGATTAATTTCATCCATATTCATTTGAAAATAAATAAATCTTTACACAGTAAAAAGAAATATTCTACAAATAAAAAAAAAACTTTAAATAAACTTAATACTTTTGACCTTCTACGGATTTGGAAACGTAAAGTGTCTATACTTATATCCAAATAAAAAAAAAATCTCTCATTAAATTTAAAACTAAACTGTTACAATTACTAAAATGTTTCACCGTAATGCATAGTGTTATACCATCGTGTGTTAAAATAAAACATTCTAGTTCCCTAAAATATTTTTAGTTTTATTTAAAACGAAATTATTAAAGTTATTATTAAATATTTCAGAAAATATTATAAGTCCCAATTCATCGAAGATATTCTAAGTTATTATAAAATATTTCGGAAAATAAACAGTCCCGATTTATCAAAAATTATTCTAAGTTCTAATTTTTATTTAATTCTCTATAAGTATAGGCTCCCCCATATTTATATTTTTAAAAGCGGTTCACACCTGCTTCGAAAGGTCCCGAAATTCTTGCGTTCTGCTCTTATATTAACGTTTATCTTAACAAAAAAACTCAGACATGCTCTGTACCAGCTATCTTTTCCACTACCAAAATGTATAACTACAGTGCTGCACCTTTCGGTCAAGTGATGTACTACTTACTTAAAATGTAAACAAACATCTACATATTTCAATATCGACTTGTTTACGTCAATTATAATGTACAAAAATTTTTAATGACATCAATATGTAAATGTTTCAAATAGTTATTACGTTATTTACAATATATAATCTAAGTATGTATTGCTTTTTGTGTGTTACACGTTCGTAATTGTTGATAGCATATATCGAATATACATACTTATTGAACGGTCTCCGATATTATATCTTTTTCTCGCTATAGTTACCGAAAACACTTTGTCATGAATATTTACTTGATATATAAGTCTTATTCTGATGTTAATTTCTTGAATAAAAACTATAATGACATCCTTCCACTATTTTAATTAATTTAATTGAGATTTTCTGAAATTTTAACTTAATAAATAAATATCTATATACAAAGGAGATAGTTTGATTTTTGTTTAGGACTGTTATAAATTAAATAAAACTAAATTTAATCAAATTATATCTAAAAGTGATCTGGAGAAGACTTGTTTACAATTCAATTCCAGACTCAAGACCACTGCAATATGTAGGAAGAATTAGCGAAAAAATAGGCACATAATTAAAAAAAAAAAAATTGAAACCAGCATATAAAATTAATAACTCACTAGGTAAATTCATAAAAAACAACAAATCACAAACTAGCAATGGAAATAAATCAGGAATATATAAATTGAAGTGTAACGATTGCCCAAAAGCATACATTGGCCAAACGGGTAGGGATTTCGATAAAAGAATTATTGAACACTACAGATGTTATAACAACAAAAATATGGAGTCAAATTATGCATGTCACCTGTTAGAAAATAACCACAAACTTAATAGTAATTTTGAAATTTTATATTTAGAAAGAAAAGGCTTCCGATTAAACTTACTAGAGTCTCTTGAAATAAACAAACTTAAAAATTCAGACATATTACTCAATGAACAATTAGATCTTAATAATTCACCTCTTTTGAATATGTATTGTGAAAATCCAAACCCACAATAAATAAATACCTATAACAGACCTTAAGATCGATCGTAAACCTTGTAAAAGCTATTGTTAGAAAATACTTTTAACATAAAATAGATAATAAAGAGTCATTAAAGTAAATTACAGAAATTTCCCACAGTACTCCTAGAGATTGTACGATCTGAACACCTGATTTTGGGAAAATATATAGTTTAGTAGTAATTGAATTACTGAAGAAGATACAGTGATAGCGAAACATGTCATATACTTTGTAATAAGTTGTTTTAATATACTGGATTTGTTGTAACTTGTGTTTTACTCCGTCTACTATTATTAATTAGTATAGTTGACATAATGTAATCTTTTTTTTTGTTTTTGTAGAACGAGCCATTGGAATTGATGGTTTCGAGTTACAATTATAGAGTAATATGGCGTTGAGACTTGTTTTCGACGAGTCGATACACAATCGCCATTCTGCAGGTTTATATTATATATTATATGATATGGATATTGCGGAAACAAATAAAAAAAATTGAAAATTCAAATATTAAACCGGCTTCATATTTTTGGAACACGATGTACCTCGCATATAATACAATTACGGCAATTGCACGATATCAATAAAAAAAATTAATTTACTCGTTTGCTCAATAAAACCATAGCTAGATAATGTTATGTAAATAAATTGTATATAACACCCGTACACATATTAAACGATAACAGTTACATTACGCGTTAATTTGATTTTGTTTATTAGCGAAATGTTTAATTTTGCATACGATTATGCGGAAATTGACTTGTAATAAAACAAAAATTATACATATACACATACATATTACATGAACCAATAGATAACAGCAATTTATGGGAAGAAGAGGAGTAATAAATTATATCAGTCCGTTAGGTCCGAGCTCGCGGATTTAGAGGATTGTAAAATGAGTTACCGAATGTAATTTTGATGCTTTGCATAAGAATAAAAGTTGCATTTAAATTTCCAGTCCTTAAATATCTATGGAAATTCTCATTATCTTGTTTTCTACGTGTTTGATATAAATATTTACTTCAACTCTTGAAAGTGAAGTTAGCGTTTATCTATCTTATCAAATGTTCGAAAGTATTATTTTGACAATTATCAGAAAGCAAGGAAAGTTCATTCATGTTAACAGACGAGGTGGGGCGTAATTAACGCGACGACCATGTTGCCAAATTTCACTTATTTTTGTATTTGTCAAACCGCTTTATTTGTAAGTTAGGTGTCAAATGTCCATCTTACTGATGTGAAGGTTAATTTACCTTTTCTAACATTACACACATTATGTAAATACTCATGAATGTGATGTATACTACAGTAATAAATAATTAAAGATTATTAACAAACGCTCATAATATTAAGGATAGCTAACAAAAAAAAAAGGCAAACGTAAACAATAGTGTTAATCAAAGTCATCATCAGAATCACTACAATTATTTATATCAATTATAAATGGTGCAGCATCTTCTCTTTCGAAACCAACCTCCCTCTCCCACCGTTTTTGGATTTCTTCCTCTGTATGCGTAATATTTTTACGCCAAACTTGCGCAGTTACTTGGCACAGTGTTTCCACCCATAATTTAAAGCAGTCATCCTCTGATATATCATATTTTCCAACATGATTAACATAATATGTTGGAATAAATGTATTGTACTTGTAATTATGTATTTAATTAATTTTATTATACAGGGTGTCCCAGAAATAAAAGACGTAAGAGCAGAAATCGGAAGCTAGATTGTGTAAAAGCGTACCCTCAAAATATCAAGTCTTTATTCGTGCGCAGACGGCAGAAAGAAAATAATAAAGAATTCAATTGGCCTTACGCCGACCCTGGACTGCTTCACTTTCACAATCGGTCCTTTTCAGGACCACCATATTACTTGTGTTAAAAAAAAGGAGGAGGAATAGATACTTCATAATAAATATCAAACCATTAATTACTTTAATTTTACACCTGCTAGAAAAAAAAATAAATACATTATTGATATTTACTGTAATCTAGAAAAACTACGATTTATTGAATATTCTAAAATAATAATAATCAGCTGTTTCCGACTACAAACACATTAAAGAGCAACAACCTTCCTGTTATAAAAACAAAAACAATCTTTTATTGTCTGCAATAAAGTGGGTCGCCCATCTGGCAAAAAATATGTTTTATACGAATGAGTACGATTTAACGTTTTTTTTCCCGTTTTATACAAATAAAAGCGTATTTTTATATGAATGCGTGTTCGTTTCTATTTACAAGTGAGCATTCTTACGTGTATTTATAAACATACATTCTGTGCCAGGTCCGTAATGTAATTTTTTTATCTAAAAAACAACATCGAAAATTAAATTTTTAATTTCTTCGTTATTGCGGTATATTCGGGCCTGTTTCTGTTCGCACTTTACATACCTGCTACTCCGTCTTTTTATTTCTGGGACACCTCTATATACACTTAACTCATTATTCGTTACTGTGTATGTATATTTAATTGCTAATTTTCTCATTACGTAAACCTTGAAAAAAAAACTCATTCTTGCAATGATTCAACATAGTATTCGTCATGTAAAAATAAGAAAAGAAACACAGGAAAACTGTTAAATTAAAAAGAAAATGCGCTTGTATCTTTATATTTAACCCTATGATCAAGTTTATTATTCAAGAAGAATAAACACTGAAATAATCTCTGTAATGTGAATACATTTAGATCTTTAAAAACTCGACCATCAAAATACGCAAACCGAGAGACATCCACGCAGCAATTACGAATCTTTGCGTCACCCACAGACTTGTACATCCTCATTAATATTCTTTTATTTTTTTTTAGCTTTCGTTTAAACGCTGAATGTTATTCCTCTTTAACAAGATTTCCTCTTTATTCTTATGCATGTGTAGATACGTTCGGTTTGTGCATCAAATAAAGCGGTGCGAAGGTAGCTCTAACAGCCGAGGTTTTAGTGCGACATCCTCTTCAGATTTACAGCTGTTACAAGTCGTCCGGTTCAAAATAGCGAATTATCGTCGAAGACACTGAATTAAAGTTGAAGACACATTCATCATCCAGACCATTAATCGAGATAATTTTTAGTCTATTAAATGTATGTAATCGTTTCCTTTAATTATGTTGGGGTAGCTGCATACAGTCTGCTGTTCCAGTTACTTAAATGTATAAGCTTGCATAAAATATACAATGATGTTTAAACGTTCACCGACAACATACTGAATATACTCGACTTTGTAAATTCATAATGTTCAATGTTCTTAATACATAATTCAAAATAGTATATTACGGAAACATGGAAGCTTTTAAAAAAAAAAAATTAGGGGATACTGAAATTTAGAAAAAGAAACTTTTTTTTTGGCAAAATTAGTGAAGGAATTTTATTTGCTAATTATTCTTTTGTTTTTATTTTACAAATCTGCTTTTTAAAGTGTTAATTTTTTCTAAAAAACATGAATTTATTATGTTGGTGTCAAGTTTGATTATTTTATCTATTAAAAAAAAATGAACGTCATTAAATATACACGTCAATCACGCCATGAACGGTACCAGGCAACATCGTCATTTATCGGAAGTTTAAGTTGTAAAATTGGTAACCCTAATCGAAGAAGGGTACCCTCAACAAGAAGTTGGCCGAAGACTGGGTGTTTACACAATCTGTCATTAGTAGAGCTTGGCGACGATACTAAGAGATTAATAGCTACCGCAGACGGCCAGGCCAAGGTAGAAAACGCAAGACAACGATCGCAGAAGACCGATTATTGAGGGTTAATGTTAAACGAAGACGATTTTGTACTGCTAAAGCATTAAGAAATAACCTCCAGAATGCAACTGGTGTCGCAGTAAGCACAGATACCATTCGTAGAAGGTTGGCTGATGCTGGTCTAAAACCGTACCGACCTGCTACTGAGCCAGTGTTAACGACTGCCCACCGAGGAGCTCGATTAGTATTTGCTCAAACGCACTCCCATTGGGAAATTGAAAACTGAAGACACGTTTTGTTTACGGATGAGTCCAGGTTCCGCCTTTCAACTAACGACCGTCGTGATAGAGTGTGGAGAAGACAAGGTGAACGATTTGCACAATGTGCCATACGAGAAGAGGAAAAGTTTGGTGGCGGATCAGTTATGGTGTGGGGTGGATGAAGTGATAGTTCCAATTGTTGAACCATTTGGTGCTCTACATGGACCAGAATTTGTATTCATGCATGATAATGCTCGACCACACATTGCCAACATCGTAAGGCAAGAGCTGGTTGCCGCCAATATCAATGTGGAAGGGTGTGAATTTCGTGTGCCCATTAAGCATTATTTTTTGCGGAAAAAAACCATCACTTAAGCCAAGGCTAAACTTGATAAATACTATGGGAATTCTACACCATCAATTTCAATGGTAAACAAGTGGTTTACTGAATGTCGTTGTGGCCGTACAAACACGGAAGATGCCGAATGTTCTGGACGCCCAGTTGAGGTCTCTACACCCGAAATAATTAAAGAAATTCACGATATGGTGTTGGCCGATCGGAGATTGTGGAAGCCATGGCCATCACATGGCTCAGTGGTTTCAATTTTGAATGATCACTTGGGTATGAGAAAGCTTTCCGCAAGATGGGTGCCAGAGCTGGGCAATTACTTTACAAAAAGGAATTAGCAATTACAAATTACTTTAGAAATCAGTAATTGTAATTAGTAATTAATTCCTTTGCATTTTCAAGTAATTTGTAATTGTAATTGCTTGAAAAATCGTGAAGAATTTGTAATTTGTATTTAAATACTTTTAATTTTTTAAAAGTTCAATTACAAATTACTTTCCCAATTAACTCATATTTAGGACATACCCTTAGCTCTCCTGGAATCACTAGGTGGAACTCAATGTATGACAGTATCAAACAAATACTGGACGTGAAAGAAACACTTTCCATCTTTTTAAAATTAGAAATACCGTGGTTTTCTGAATACGAGTTCCTTACTCTGCAAGAATAATGTGAAGTAACTGCACTTTAAGCAGAGACCCGTCCGAATTAATGAATGTTACAGATATTGGTACCGATAATTATAAGAAGTAAGTTAACAATAGCAGCTTATTTGATTTTAATGAAGGAACTGAAGGAATCACACAATCAGCTGACAATGAAAGTAAAAATAAGATTCATCTTGAAATTTTACAGTATCTGGATGATATAAGACAAAAATTTTCCATGGTAGAAAGTTACCCTCTCATTAAGCAAGTGTTTTTTAAACACAATTCTGCACTACCATCTTCAGCACCCGTCGAACGATTATTTTCTTGCTTTATGCAGCCAAAAGACATGCCCTATCAGACACAAATTTTGAAAAGTTAGTTGTAATGAAAACCAACAAAATATACAGTTAAATGATCATTTTAAATCATTCAACCAACAATATATTGAATGTAACTATAAAAGGTACTTATTTCAATACTTTCCGAAGGTGAAAATAAGTTGATTTAAGGTATATGTTACCTTTACAGCGCTTTTTTAAAAACTAGCCACTGATTTTTACGGAAAATTTCAATTTCAAGTAATTTTTTTTTTTGGGGTTCTTCAATAAGAATAATATTATTTTAGAGCTCAATAGTAAGATATTTTAAATAATTGAAAAAAAAGTATAAAATGGGGTTGAAATATTATTATGAAAACCAACCTTTAAAAAAAGCACTGCATACAAAAATACACTACAAAATGTGCGAAATGAAAACACTGAACACCTACGCGTGACATTTCCTGGTTTAATAATAAATTACCTTAGTAGCAATAATTTTGAGGAAATACATATGATCCTTTACACTACCGCAAATTTTTCACCCCATGGTAAGTAATGTACCCTAAATTACCTTATTTTCATTCCTAGTTTTATGGTGCAATTTTTTGTTACTAATTATAGTAATCACATATTTTATGTTATACTTGGATTGTTGCTTTATTTGTTTTGTTTTTTATATAATAAATTACGTTGTTTTTATACAGGTGGGTTGGAATATAGTTGATTTCTTTCCCATTTTCTATTTTAAGTTCCGATTTCTATATTATATACAACAAAAGACTAATAACAGAAAAAAACGTTTTTCCTCGGATTTTATAAACAAATGTAATTGTAATTGTAATTAAAAAAGTAATTGTCAATTACATTTTATTTGTAATTGTAATTAGAAGAAAAAATGCTTTCTTAATCTCTTGTACTTTGTAATTGTAATTAATTCCTTTAAAAAAAAAGTATTTTGTAATTGTAATTAATTACTATTTGAAAGTAATTGCCCAGCTCTGGTGGGTGCCACGTTTGCTCACAATCGACCACAAACGCAATCGTGCGGATGGCGCTGTCCTACAGCGCCATCTGTACTATTTCTGTGCTACTTAAACATTTTAAATGGCAAAGGGTGTCTCACTTGAAGGGTGTTTGGAAGATCTATTCAATATACCGTAGTCGACATATTTTAATTTCTGATACGAAAGTAGAAAGAGGAAAAGAGCGCGACGAAATAAACTAAAGATAAACATAAGCGAGGCTGCTAAGACAGTACACTCGACAAACGTTTTCTATGAAATGTAAGGCGTGAGGGTCCCCCGACCCTGCGTTGCTCTCCCACCACTGTTAGCAAGCAGGCATCGCTGCATATTATAAGGTCATCTTCTGCATGGGATAGAAGTGTAAACCGCAATTAAAATTTGACGACTACGGTATATGTTTTTTTAATTTCCTTTATTTGTTAAAAAGAACGCCTAATTTCACGAGTATAAGGATCAGGGTGCTCATTTTGAACATTTAATTTAAAATCACAGTGATGGATTGTTTTTTTTTTCAATTTTAGTATTTGTTTTTATTCGCTACCCGTGAAATTCGGCATGATGAGGGTTCACTCGACCCCCTGTGCCATTTAGTCAAGTTGATATGGTCTACAGCACCATATATCAAAATTTTAAAATTAGTCGTGGCCATAAAGTTAGTACTTTTATAGTGGTCTTGTTTTATCTTTGTTTGAACGTTTTATTCCCCGTCGTTTGAAAGATAATGAGGGGGTATTTCAGACACGGACTGAATAGAGTTCTCTCTTTGCTTTTGATACATTTAGGCCCAGATTTATAAATCATGCTCAAGACGCTGCAGATTCTCAAGTACGTATATATGACACATCTTCGTTTTATAAAACAACCTCAAGCACCGGCCAGTGCTCAAGGCGACGAAAACACGACCTCAGCCGTAAGGTTGTGTTCGACCAGGCTTGAACACACGGTTGACAGATTCATTTGGAAACAACCTTTCTATAAATAAATATTTGAAGAATTTGCATAGTTTGTGGAGTATTAACTGACGACATCGATTCGGAAAAAATGGACAAGAACATGAACGGGTGGTGATATATTTGGAATGGAATATTTGATCCATATGAATTCCCAATTTTTTATCGCTTCCATGGTATTTGATTGCAGTACTTTTAAAAATGATGGTAGAAATATGTAAATGTCCATAGTAAATGAGGCTTTTAAACTTTAGAAAGACAATGTTTTTATTAATCGTGACTACTATACAATTTTATTTAGAACAGTTTGTTGATCAATTATAAATAATTGAAAGTTACTTTCTAATGAAAGATATATTATTAATATGTGATGAATCAATATAACAATTAGCACATTGGATATAATCTTGGCAAATATACCTCTTAAAAGCAGCAATCTTACAAATCTATTACTACAATAATTACACACAATTAAAAAAAAACTAGTACACCTTTTTTACAATTACAAATTATGATAAAGTAGTTCAGATACTGGTAAATAATGAAAGAATGTGTATAATATTATTAATAAACCATATAAATAATTTAACAATGAGAGCCGGCTACTTGAAACACAATTGAACTAAAATATCTACACACATTGTTGCTAATTTGTTTAATAAATTTTTTTGAATACATTCATTAAAAAAATAAATAAACATTCCGTTACATATAAATTAATCCTATTTTTCTATAGTAAGAGCGTTAACTAAAATTAATATTTATTAATTGATCACACAATTGAATACATACATTAGAACATATTATGTACATGTATTTCAATGAAAATAAGACTGATCACCATATGTATAATGGATATTAAAATATCGACATTCGTAGATATTCATTTACCATATGCTGTAATATGCAAATATGTATACTTGGAGGTAGAATGCCACATGTGTTTAGTAAGCCCTCGTAATTCCACATGCCTAGCTTTTTCAACAAAATTTTAGGTGAAATACAGTAAACTGTTTTTGGTAGGCCATAGAAATGTAAAATGCATTAATTTCTTCTTCAAAAGCAACTGTTTCATATTCAACTCGCAAATATACTGCAGATATTGTATTTTTCTTAATCAAGAAATACTTTCCACGTAATAACTCATCGACATAACTTTTTTTCAAAAAAAAGGTGTTATTAGGCTATTGTTATTAACTAGTATATTTTCAGAGTTATTACATATTTCCATTACATTTATCTGAAAATACAAATTATTTAATTAGTTACATGTAGATGTATAGATTTAAATGTTTAGCAATAAATTACTAATAAAAATAGCTATAATTCAATATTGCATTTAAAGTATATCATTTTCAACTTACTTTAAAGAAATAAATACTATTACTACTATTAATTATTTCTTGGTTTTACTCATTTTTCTTTTTAAAAGTGTCGATTACAACAGCTGATCGATGTTTGCAACGAAAGTTACTAAAATTCCCTAACGTTGCGTGTGCTCAAGGTCCCCCATTCACGAGAATTCCCGAAGTACGTTTTATAAAATTAAACACATGCTTGAGGCGACGACACAGAAATTCCGTGCTTAGGTGAACTTGGGAATTACGTGAGCTGAGCTCCATCTATAAATACTGGCATTAGGGCTAAGAAATATTCTGTAAAAGTGTATTATTTAATATAGAAAAATTAAATTAAATATAATTCAAATATACCATTTTAATTAAATTGTAAGGACACGCGCATTTGGTTAGTTACTTTTCGACATCGTTGTATTTTTATCGCAGCCGCAACAGACACATGTGTGCATTCTCGGGTCCAACATCCTCAGCGATTTTCAGGCGAATGACACAAAACACTGCTTATAAAAACTAGTTGGATAGTAATGAATCAGGCCTCCTCATTGCGACAATGTTTACTCTTTCATCTGCGGATTCTTCAACTGCCTCTTTAAACGACAATTACATGCCTTTGTTTTTATTCAAATCACTCTCTGCGATGTTTTAGAATGATTACTCTTTGTTTTCGCTTGCCTACTTTGCTACTTGTTTTCGTTGCTTTTAACGCTCATTGTACTTATATTGTATATATCTACACTATGGTACGGACGGATTGAATATCGAATTTTCTCCTTTCTATAATTATCTTGAGGCAAATCAATATCATTGATAGATTGTCTTTACGATCGTGGTGTGAACATCTGTTGTCGGATGAGTTCAGATGAATCATACTTTGGTACTACTTGTATGTGTGTTTTTTTTTACTTAGCATCGGGTATTCGTTATTTAAGCCTGCAAGACGACGATCCACCGGTTCAAAAGATGTGAATAAACAAGCTTTATAAATAATTACATAACATTCCGTTCTATTTTTATAACATTTATGGTATGGATCAACAATATTAAATTACAATCAATTTTGTTACTTCTGTGTACATAAAGTAATAAACCGCATAAAGACAGACAGAAATTTACACTTAGGGCGAAAGGTGAAATGCATTTAATGTGTTTCGGAAACGAGAGATGGCGCTGATTTTATTTCCCGTTTTTTTTAAAAACTATACAATATATTACGAATTTCATTGATTGTATATATAGTTAAGTGTATTTAGAAAAGATACAACGTTTTACTTTTTTTTTATATTTCATTCTATAGAAAAATATATTTAATAACTTCCAAAAAAAAACAGATAAAAAGAAAAATCGAGAAAGGGCGACCTTGTAGAGTTAATTTTCATGTACTTTAGTGTTTTTATTTTTTTTTCTGCCGTGAATATTAACGTCCGAAACGCATATTTTCATAATTTTTTCGTCCCCTTACACCTCTAACCGCTACCCATCCCGAACGCGCGAGATCACAATGATCGGTCGTGACCGCATGTTTTAATTCAAAACTGTCACACATCTGATGCAGTACAAGTTATCAATTTAAAGTTTTCCCATTTCTGAGTCCAGTTCTGTTATGATAAAACAGGCAGGAATAACAAGGATAAAAGATACTCGACTAAGGGAAGAAACCATCTTCGACTTAGTGCCAAACTTAATAATGAGGTGTGGCCGGCCACCTTGTTCTTATACGTATGAGCGTTCCATATTATACAAAATTGTTCTAAATTGCTTTTAATACTTTTATCTTCTTAGAAAACTAAGTCAAATTTTAAGAATTTTTGAAGTGAAAACTTCTATAGGCGCGTTGATGCATTGATTGTTGGGCACTGAACGAGACTGAGCCGTCACGCTCGGAATGTAACGCTCGTTCGGGTAAAGTCGGCTCGGCTTTGTATTATAATACTAACTAGCGGTATTTAATTTCAATTAAATTGAAATTTAGAATAAATACGCGAAATATAGTATTTTTATTTTCTGAAAAATTCTTGTCCGCGTGCAGATGCGATCCCGAGCCGCCCGGGTGTAAGGCCGGCACGTTACCATTAGACCAGCGCGGGTACTCGTATGAGAATTATCATATTTATATATATACATGCGTACGTATGAATTTTTGAAGTGAAAACTTGATCAGACCGAGCGAAATGTACTAGAATAATGTATACACAATAATAATAAATATATATATTTTAAATGTAATATAGAACGAAAATGGAAAATGGAAAATGTAAATGTAAATGAATATAGAACGAAAAAAAAAAGTTGTATTTCGTATTATTAACCTCGCCTTGATGAAGTTTTCACTTCTGCCGTGTGGTCTTAAGCACACCCATTTTTTTTAATTTTATATAAAAATTATTCAAAATCCTATTATCCTATTTCTATTCTTTTAATAAATCTTTATAGAATGCACACTGCTAGATATTCGAAAGAAATTGCTACTGGCTAAGAGTAAAAATGTTACTTCCGGTTCAAATTTTGAAACTCTTTTTTTATACAAAGGGTATTTAAAATTAAGTTTTAAATACTTTTATACTTGTCACGTATCTGTCTAAAAAGCATGACTTGCGAAATATTCGCAAAAAACTGATTTTCGATAAGAGTAAAAGACCTACTTTCGGTAGAAATTTCGAAAAACTTTCTTAATAAAATTCTTCTCAAATTTAATTTTGAGTACATTTGAATTCTTTATAAATTTGTTTAAACTTAGTAATAGGCGAATATTGGCTAAAACTACTTCGGGTCTACCGATTTTACTGAAAATCTAACCAGGTCTCAAGAGGGAGATTATACTCGTAAATGCAAAATTTGGAATTGATAGTTATAGCCGCTTGATCGTAATCGTGACCAACACAGAGAGACACGGAGACATTTTTTAAAAACCATTTTTTTGGTATCAGGGGACTTCAAAACGTGTACAACTGCAAAAATCTCCAGGCCGAAAATTTTCGTCATCACTATACTCCCTTATACTACGTATAAGAAATAAGAAAGAATTAAAATTACTAGCACTGTAAGAATGTGAAAGGAATTGAAATATAACAAATTTGAATTAAAATTATTTGAGAGCATTTTTGAGAGCATATTTTAAACTGAACTTATCGTTTGACTGAGAGGCTCTTATCCATTTATTTGCCAATTCCACATCTTTCAAGAAACTAAAATACATATTTTATACTAGTTCCCTTAATTTTACGGTTGTAATTTGAACACCAAAAAACTGCACAACTTCGCATTTATAGATGATAACTAGTAAGAATCGATCGCAAAACTACAAGTAGCACACGTAAAATGTGAAGACCAACTTTTCTACATCACCGTTTAAGCAGTAAGAGGCTCTATTAAACTCTGAAAATAATAGTGAAGGTTGTCATTAAAAAAGGATGATGACGTCATTGTGTAAAAACCAATGATGTCTTTCAAAAAAAAAATTGTCAAAGGGAGGCATTTTGAAACCAAAAATTGACCTGTCCTAGCGGTTTAATTATAGTATATTACGTAATGAGCATTTAATGATAGCTATTAAGACACGAGTAAGAAAATTACAATACGAGGCAAAGCCGAGTATTGTAATGAATACGAGTCTATTAATTGCCATTAAATGCGAGTTGCATACACTATTTTTTCTACGACCCATTAATAAAACATTATTTTTTGAACATTCCATTTCATAAATTGAGCGTCAAATTTTCCGTACATCTTTCCGAATTTAGCTGGTAATAAATTGTTCGTTGTTACTAAGGCTTGTTCCATAATTTCTGGTGGACTCAAATTTTACATTTCACTGTCATTATCCCTCATTTTTACCGTTTATATTTTCAAAAAAAAACACAAATTTTAAGTACTTACATGTAAATTGCAGAGAACTGTCACATTTAATTAATCTTTTATATCTGTCAGATATGCAGTCGCCATATTGAATATTGTTTGAATATTGAAATGTCGCATTCCTATTGGATATAAACTTGAATCGTAATGAAAAATCTGTATTCCTATTGGATATAAACTTGTATCATAATGAAAATCTGTATCGTAATGGACATCATTAAAGTACAGGTTCAGCATATCTAATAATACTTATTAAAGTATGGGAGTAGAAAGAAACATTATAGAACGCTTTCTTGAATTTTGTTCCAAGCTTTATCATATTGTATATTTTTAGAGTTCCTGAATAAGTTAAGTTGTAAATTATCGGTGGGCTATTATTTATTCCTGATATATTATCGTTTATGATCAGCTGTTTCAATTACATATATGTATGTTATATTATACAAAACCATTCAGTCGTTTTTGGTAAATAAGCAAGTACATATATGTATGTATGTATATGATATATGCATATGCATGTATAATATGCATTTACGTGTATGAAGCTCTTTGGTTTTATGACATAATTCTTTTAAAGAGATACAACCAGATAGGAAAATACACACGCTCTGGCTAAATACGATTTTATTGCTCAATCACGAAATTTATAGTCATACATTAAGAACAGTTTCTTAAATTATCTTTTATTCATGAGTTCCATCAACTCTGACACCGTTTCACTGTTAGTCTATTTTCTATATCAACAGATCATCGTATGTATTTGTATATCCACGCGGATAATGTTTACGAATCACAACACACACGAACTAATAATTAATACAACAATGCAAATCTAATAGACAGCATAAGAATACAAGTTTCACATAATTTCCAGCTACTTATTAATAGGTTTATTGTGTTCCTAACATATTCAGAATGTCCGCGTAATGATTGTGTCATAGAGAAAGCGTCATTGAAAGCGAAAGAGTAGTTAGATGTTTTGACGTCTGCCATTCATGTTTTATTTTTAAAATTCATAGAAAAACCACAAAAGCATTCCCGAAATTTGTGGCCAAATAAATGTTGGTAATTGCATGCGCCTGCTAGCTTAGTCATAACGCCTGGGAAGCATACAGTAGCACTGCATTAACATCATGCATATTTAATATACGCCAGGGATCGTCGCGAATAATTTCAGATCCGTTTCCTTTGACGCCATCGCAGTTGTTTCTCTTACGTGACGCTATTGTCTTGTAATTTTACCTAGTATTATGTACATACATGCATATATGTGTTTGATTTTCATTTGCAAGAATGCATCGTTTGCGAGTAGTGACGCTTAAATTATATGCGTTTACGGATTAGAGACTTTAGAGGAAGCATTCAAGGAAGGATGTAATCTATAATGCAGGATGTTGCTGCAGGTGTAACGTGATACGGGGGTTTAGCCCAGGAAATTTGAACGATTTACTTTATTAATACATAAATAATTAATGAATACAGATATACGTTAGAATAGCAATTAAAAACGTGTTATATTTACAAAAGAATGTTTTATATTTGCAGGATTTCCTCTAATACAAAGTTTCCTTTTAATTTCATATACGTAGTAGGTATTGTGATGATGAAGATTTTCGACCTTGAAATTTTTGCAGATGTCAATTTATTTATTTAAGAGTATAATTATTCCCTTAAGCTTTTTGTTTCTTATTATAGTAACCAGTGATGGTAACCCTGACTCTTACAAGATCGGTAGAAAGGTCGGCAATATTCGGTAGATTATAGAAAATATCGATAGATTAAAGAATTTACAGCCTTTTTTTAGGAATATCTTCTTTTATTTATTATTTACAACAATATATAAGTAACATACTTTAAATAGATTATATAACTCATTTGAAATTTAGCCAATAGCAATTACAAATTTTACATAGTGTAATGGAACAGCATTACATTGCAATTAAAATGAATAAAACTGCCCCAAAATTGGGCGACATAACGTAAAGGAACCACCCCAAAGTTGGGCACCATAATGTAAAGGAACAGCCTTATATTTAATTTAATAAAATTGTAGAGTTTAAATCTAAAATAAAATTTAAATAACTTGCTTTGCCGGCTAAACTCAAATCAGATGATCTCAGGGCGATTCGGATTAATAAGAAATGATTAAGTAAACGGTGTTCCTAAACATTAATTATATTTAATTAAAAAAATACCATTATAAAACTTTAAACAATTCATATATTCAAAACCAATGAATTATATATATAAAACTATTTTTTACATATAACAAAAGAAATAAAATATATTTAAAGACAATTTTAATACATTTTTTCAAATAATTAATGGCCATAGATTTTTATGTATACTATTCGACGTAGTCTAACATAAACAACGGATGCCAGAATTTACTACGTTGGCTGGTTTTGTGTACTATTATATAAAATACACAACAATGTTAAGACAGATCAAATTACCTTCTCCTTCACAGAACGGAGATGATATGTATTTATCAACTTTATTATGTTAATCTCAATTTAAAATTTATTTCATAATCTTTAATTCTTCAATCTCAATAATATCTTTATTTACAATAATCTTTCTTAAAAATACCTTATAATAAAGTTTCTTTCTTCGCTCTTCAGCGATGCCTATCTTCAGTAAAATCTTCTTTTTCTTGCGATATTTTCATCGGCACCATTTGTTTAGTGGTCACGATCCTGTAGTGACGAATCTACTTGCTCTGCTTACTGGAGCACAATATATTTTTTATAAACTTCCAACACTGTGCACATTTACTCTTTAAGTGCTACTTTAATCACTATTTTTCAAATAACAATTCTTATGATTGTTATCGAATTTATTATAGGAGTTTTAGGTTCTCCTTTTTATAGAACATTTAATGTATATTACTTGTACTTCTGCTAGTCGGGGTTTGACGACTTCTTTATGAAGCCAGCCAGTCAAATCCCTGCCGACTTTGGAGTTAACTTTCCGACTCGAATGAAGTCTAGCGGTCGACTCTCTCGTTTTTAGCGCGTGTTTCTATTTTATATAAAAGTGTCTGTGGTTCCCCTTTTTCTATATATTTCGGTTATTTCCACTTAAGTTTCCCATACACACTCTTTTACGTAGGCGAATGTTTATCACAACTGTAGCGTTTATTTCACTGTTGTAAACATTCGGCGCCACGGTTCTTAGAACTAAATACACACTAAGCTTATGACTAATATTTACTTAATAATACCATAACATATTCATTGATTTTAAATATTATTCCTCTTCAAAATATTAATAACACAATATACTTAATTAAATCCTAAAAAAGTAAAATTATAAAATTAATAACTGAACTGGTCTGTACCATTACAATAGTTACCATGTATTGATAATTAACTTCATAGTGTTGTAGACCAATGACACATTAAAAACAGTGTCACATGCACCAATCACAAGTTAGAAATGATTTCTTTAACTGAAAAGAATGTATGCTATTTTTCTTGCCGATACCTCATTGTTTTAGCATTATTTTAGAAACCATTAATATTTAAAAAATCAAATGTCATTTTGACAAAAGTAAAAATGTCGCGCTTCGGCAACATTCCTGACGCTTCAATTAATGAAAACATTCAAAATTCGATTCCGAGAAAGACAACTCAGTGTAGAGAAAGTGTGTGGAATCAATTTGCAGAATTTTGCCAACAACGCAAATATGAATTAAGCGAATCTTTGTCCACTGATATGATTGCAAGTATTTTAAAAGATTATGCATTTAATATGCGGAAACGTAATGGAGAAGATTATAAGGAATCTTGTGTCAAAACGCTATGGAATACAACCGCCAAGTTAGTGCAAGACTTGTATTTTAACAAATGTAATAGAAGAATTGACCCATTCTCGGATATAGTCTTCAAAGCTGCACGAGAAGCGAGGAACACCAAACGCAAGCAGCTGCAATCAATTCCGGAGAAACGGAAAGTAAGCGCTGAAGCATTCTCTCTTGAAGAAATTGACAAGATTATAAACAGCTTTGACGAAGATACTCCAGAAGGTCTTCAGAAAAAGTTTTTCCACATTGTTTCTTTTGAATTAGCATGGCGCGGTGGGGAAGGAAGCAATTGTATCACGGACTATTTTAAAGAAGAAATAGGAAACGATGGATGTGCGACAGGCAGGATTATTTATAATCCTATATTTACAAAAACTTGTCAAGGTAGGTTAACAATAACTAAAGAAATTCATTAAACTTTAAATAATATAGGTGGTGCTGAAAAATGCGCAGAGAATAAGTGGCTTACGCCTAACAAGGAAAACATAGACCGATGTCCAGTAAGGTTATTCAACAAACTGCAAGAAAAACGTAGTCCACACATTACATCTAATAGACTATTTTTAACTGCAAATCCTCACTGGAAAACAACTGGAAAATGGTACAAAAATTCTCCTGTAGGTCACAATGAGAGTGCGAAGTGGACCAAGTCCTCCGCGGTAAAAATTGGATTAGATATTAAAAAAAGGAAATAGACAAATCACTCGCATCGTTCTAGTATTGTTTCGCATTTAACAAAATCTGGAATAAATGAACAAGAATTAATTAAGATTACTGGCCACAGTAATGCATCTTCAATAAAACCATATCTTCATATTGACGAGAACCATCATCAACCAAATACGACACACCAACTCGAACATCATTCATCAAAATTCTAGTTCAGATTTACCTCATGTCGCATTTCCATCAACTTCAAAACAAAATAATTCTCAAGCGACGTTCACTAATTGTACTTTTAATTATAATTATAATTGTTCTCATAAATAAAGTTGTTAAAAATTTGACGTATTTAACGCTTCATTCAGTTAATTCTCCAACCGAAGATCATTCGTTCTCAACTCTTGTCAGGCAAGATTTTTATTTTGTATGAGCATTGGTTGCTTGGCAATTAAACTCGATCAAATTCTTGGGAAAAGAATTCTTTTCGTCAATTTGATCTAGTTTAATTGCCAAGCAACCAATGCTCATACAAAATAAAAATCTTGCCGACAAGAGTTGAGCACTTATGATCTTACTGTTGATAAGTGAATATACTCTTGACGATGTGATATAACCGTTTTGGTGTTTCGCTTCCTCCAACAATATGAATTTTGTCATGGTAAGTGTTTTGAAGTTTGTTGATAAACGTCAAAAATATATTCAGCAATTTTCATAATGTTTTTTTTTAATTTTTTCGACATGGTACGCTTTGTAAGACAATTAAATTTACGTGTTCCGTCGCCAAATGTCGTCGTTTCTACTTTTTGCCAAAATAATTCTACATTATCAGAAAAAGAGTTAATTTCGTTAGTATTTCTTAAAATACGCCATTCATTGTCCAAAGTCTGAAGGTCGGAATTGTATAAAAAATCCGGGGACCGAAATAGATAAAGAAATTGAAAATTTGACACCCCGAAATACTGTTAAAACACATAAATATGTTTGGAAACAGTTCACCGAATTTTGTGAACAGCGAAATTATAAACTTTGTGCTCAAACTTCTGACGAACAATTAGCAAGTATTTTGAAAGATTGGGCATTCAACATGAAACGTGCAGACGGAACCGAATATAAAGAAGGTACCGTGAAAACAATTTGGAATATTTCCGCTAAACTTGTCCAGAAAAAGTTTTATGAAGAGTTTCATCGAGAAACAAATCCATTCAGAGGCGTGATTTTTGAAGATGCAAGAAAGGCGCGGGCAGCTAAAAGGAAGAAGTTACAAGCAATTCCTGAAAAAATAAAAACAAGTTCTGTCGGTCTTAAAACGGAAGAAATTAGCAAAATTGTGTCTTTTTTGACGAAAATACGCCAGACGGTTTACGAAAAAAATTCTATCAAATTTGTTCTGTGGAACTGGCTTGGCGTGGATATGAAGCAGTCTTTTGCTTAACTGACTATTTCAAAGCAGAATGCGACAATTATGGTCAACCCACAAGACGTATTGAGTACAATACCATATTTTCAAAGACAGCACAAGGTGGTGAAAAACATACAGCTGAATCTAAATGGTTGACACCGAATAAAAATTGTGAAGATCAGTGTGCAGTACGTCTGTCGAAGAAAATGTTAAGCAAAAGAACACCAAACGTTAAAACCAATCGTCTATTTTTAACACCTAATCCTGATTGGCAGAAAACTAAAATATGGTATAAAAACTGCCCTGTAGGGCTTAATCAATTAAGTAAATGGACACGTTCAGCGGCAGAAAGTATAGGACTTGATACAAAGAAGCAAAAAATATCTAATCATTCCAATCGCTCTTCCGCTGTTAGCATCTTGACACAATCTGGAGCAAACTTATAAGAAAATATTAAGATAACAGGCCACTCATCATCTGAATCTCTGGAGCCGTATCTAAAGCTTACTAATGAACACCATAGCAAGATACTTGAAAAAATGAGAAATAAACAAGATTCTGCCAACTCTACCATCACCAGCACCAGCACCTCAAATTCAACTTCTAATGATAATACAACAAATATTTATTATAATAATTGTACTTTTAATTTCAACCAATAAAAAAATTTCGTTAGTTAATTCTTTATATAATCGTAACGAATACCACTCGAGCAAACGAAAATAATCCATTATATAACCTCTTCACTCGACGTATATCCTTAAAACACCACTCGAGCTACGCTCTCGTGGTGTTTCGCAGAATACGTCTCGTAATTCGGAAATATAATCGATTATTTTCTATGCTCTTGTGATATTATTACTGAATATAGAATTTGAAAATAATTTTTTTAAAAAAATCTCATTTTACAATAAATTACTCGTTTTCGCCATCTTCATAGAGTGTATGCTTAGCCATTCGCAAAGTTAATTTTTTTCCAATTGGAAAATCAAAACAGCTTTTATTTCCAATGTATTGTTTAGCAAGAATTAACCCGTTGATTGTATCCGTACGTAGCTTATTTCTCTGTTTAGTTTTTAAATTATTGACCGTAGAAAAAATTCTTTCAACATTGGCCGAAGAATGCGGCAAACAAAGTAAATTAAAAACAAATTTTGTAAGACAATTAAATTTACGTGTTCCGTCGCCAAATGTCGTCGTTTCTACTTTTTGCCAAAATAATTCTACATTATCAGAAAAAGAGTTAATTTCGTTAGTATTTCTTAAAATACGCCATTCATTGTCCAAAGTCTGAAGGTCGGAATTGTATAAAAAATCCGGGAAAATAAGTGCTATGTATGTCGGTAATAGATTGAATTGATCCTGATTTTACAACTACTGGATCTGAAAACTGAAATTTTTCCAAAGCATTATTCTTTAAAGGAAACCGTTTAATTATTTGATCATATCCTTCTACATAAAAATCCAAGCATCTTAGTTTAAAAAAGGATAACTGTTCTTTGGTAAGTGGATATTGTTTAATTGTATCACTTTCGCGTCAAAATACATATCCTCAATCTGCAGGTAATGATTTTTAAAATCTACGTCTGCCACTGAAATACCTTGAAGGTAATCCCTTTTTATGAAACAATTGAATAACGTTTTTATAATAGTAAGTATATTTTTATATAGACAATGTATTTTAGGGTGTTCAGATTGCATTTCCTTATTCAAGTTATTAAAAAAAGCGTAGAACAAATTCTAAAAATTGTAAAAATAACTTTGTAACAGGATCGTTTAACGTTTTCAATTTGTTATCTACAGACATGATATCATTGGTACTAGCGACATCGGTGAAATATAACTGTAGAGGTCCATACTGTTCGAATAACCGCGAAACAACGCTATGTACGGATAACCATCGGGTTCGACATGGGCGTAAAATTTTATGGATTTTTATATTACAAAATACTTGAAACTCGGTATATTCGCTAATTCGTTTGGGACTATGAGCAAATTAATTATAGATATCTCTTGAAAACTGGCTGAAAGTTAATGTTTAAGTAAAATCTGATCTATACTAGAATCGCCGAGGAGTAATAAAAGTGCGTGATCACAACCTGATCGCGACGTGATCAAGGCATCCTATGCATAAAAACGGTCAGCCGCAAAGATCGTTTACATTAAGCGATTAAGTAAACTGTGATAGTATCACAGATCGCAGGTCTTTATTTACTTTTACGTTTCTGTTTCCCTTAAATATGTTTTGGCTGCATTTAGTCTGTTTTCAGTTGAATATGCACAATTTCGTAAGTCAAATATTACGGCTATAACTATTTTACATACATTGATCGTTGAATGACTTTATATGCCTGAGTGCATGACTTCGGTGTGATCACCTGAACCCAACGTGATCACTGAATCTTTTCAGCGATTTGAGTATAGAGAAGATTTTTAAATACGGAAAAATAATTAGTATCATGACTTCAACTTCCTACCTCCAAAATTGACGATGCCTTATTGCATTAATGGCGATTTTATACTACTGACGTTCCGAAAAATTTGATAAAAATCGCATCTAATGAAGATTTTTCAAAACGGAAAAAGTGTAATATGTAGGACATGTATTATAAATTCCAAAATTCCAGTCTTGTAGCATAAAAATTGACAATTTTCTCAAGAGGGTCGCCTTCATCTTATGCAAATTTTGCAGTTTTTGGCAATTTTCCAAGTCCCGATTATTTTTACGATATTGGATGGCCTTCTCTTGTTAATTAGTAATCTAACTATGTCTTCCAGGCGTACTTTGTCAAAGGCTTTCGTCAAGTCGACGAAGCAGATGTAGAAGAGTTTGTTGAATTCCATTGACTTTTCTTTTAGCTGTTAGATGATGAATAGCGCGTCAGACGTCGATCCTTGTTGTTTTTCTCTGATTTCGATATGCGCTTCTAGTTTCTCCTTGAGGACGCTTGTGAATAATTTCATTGTTGTATTTAGGAGCGTTATTCCCCTATAGTTTCTGGGGCAGGTCTTTTGTCCCTGTTTAAAAATAGGTATTGTAATGCTGCTGTGCCATTACTCTGGTATTTGTTGTGAGCTCAGGATTAGTTTGAAGAAGATTGTAAGTTTTGCGAGGAGTGTCTTGCCTCCGTATTTCAATAACTCATCAGGTATGTTGTTAACTCTCGCTGCTTTTCAGTTTTTTAGTTTCTTCAGTTTTGCCTCCAACTCATTTTCGCTGATTGTGCTCTCCTCCGTTGTTTCATATATCTCCAATTCCAATGCTTCCTCCGCTCTGTATAGTTGTCTGAAGTATTCCTGCCATATTTCTGGTGGGATGCCTTTCGTTTGCAAGTATTCATTTACGTGCTTTTTCCTGTTTTTAAGTATTTTCCATATTTTTCTTTGTGCTCCGTACATGTCATGATCCATGTCGCTGGTAAATCTGCTCCACTTGTCTCTTTTAATGGTCCTGATTCTTGAGTTAACGTTGTTCCTGATTTCCAAATATTTAGTCCGTTCATCTTCTGTTGGTAAGCTTTTGCATGTTAAATAACGTTTCCTTTTTCTATCTGCCAGTTCTCTAACTTCTTCACAAAACCACGGTTTGGTATGGTTTGTGACATTTATGTTGATTCTACGTTTACCTATAGCTTCATAGGCGGCTTCTTCTATACAGGTTTTAATTTGTTTTCACCAGCTCTCCACATCAGTTTGACCAGTTATATTAGCGTTTTGCAGTTTATGTTCTAGCTTGCTCTCATACGGTTTTCGGGTGACATCCAATGACAGTGATACTAAGTTGTATTTCTCCACATATATCGGCACCTTCTTAGAATTTGTACGTTGTTCCATTATTATTTTGCATAGGGTAAGGTTGTGATCGGTTCCTAAGTTAGCTGATGTTATGGCTCTCACGTCTAATATTTGTGGGGAGGGACGGGGGGGGGGGGCTAATTGTTCTGTTTGTTTTTATGAAATCTATCATGGAGCGTTGTCCTCTGGAATTGCAGAATGTGTATTTATGTTGTTCCTTATGTGGGAAGAAGGTATTATTTATTCTCATCTCGTTTCTAGTACAGAAGTCGATTAGGTAGAGTATTCCTACATGGTTTTCGTTTATGGGTATTGTAATGATAACCCATCTAAAGGCAGTGGATGAATATCAACGTCGCTTTCTGGGGCTCAAAGAATTCGAAACAGGAAATTGTTTCTAAATGTATTTGCAATTGCTGGAGAAAGTGGAATGTTTTCAAGTCCGAAGATTGTTTCTGAAAGGGATCGCGGCTTAGATGTGGAACTTGAAACAAATATTCTCGATATGGTGGAAGAGAATCCTGATATAAGGACGCGGCGACTTGCAACCCAATTTCAAACTGGACACACGGCCACTTGGAGATTCCTGAAAGAGAATGGTTTGCATTCTTTTCATATTCAACCTATTCAAAGTCTTCACAGAGGTGATCATGTTACAAGGTCGCAATTTTGTAATTGGATACTTCAAAATCGCAATTTATACAAATACATTTTATTTAGTCATGAAGCTCAGTTCACTCGCGATGGTGTAAATAAACACCATAATGAACCTCGATGGTCAGACGAAAATCCACATGTTATAGTTGAGCGAAACTTTCACAATCGTTTTAGTATCAACGTATGGTGTGGTATGTTGGACCGTCAGTTATTTGGTCCATTTGTATTGGATGGTCGTCTTAATGCCGAACTGTATTTGAATTTTTTGGAAGTTCACTTGCCAGAAATTATGGATAATTTAGCATTAAATGTTAGGCAACGGTTGTACTGTCAACAACATTTTTTGAACCTGCATTTTTTTCCCAATCGTTGGATCGGCAGGGGTGAACCACAAAATTGGCCACCTAGTTCACCAGATCTCAACCCTTTAGATTATTGTTTGTGGGGCTGCATAAAATCTTTAGTTTATGCAACAAAAGTGGACTCGAGAGAGGCACAACTGGATCGTATTTTTTATGCTGCAGCTACCATAAGAAATAATCGCCGATCAATTAAACATGCAACTCGGGCAATTAATAAACGATCAAGAAAATGCTTTGAATTTGATGGTGGTATTTTCAAAAATAACCTCTGATTTATTATTTTTTATTTTTGATAAATGTTCTATTTTAAATATTAAATTATTATTTATTTCTGTAATGGTTAAAAATAGGAATTAAATATATTGGTTTATTTTACTTATTTTGACACTATTAATATACTCGTGAAGTACTTCCTTTTCCTCCTGATACACCCTGTATATCCATCCGATAACTGTTATGATTCATTACGATTTAAAAGACACGCTCACTCGCGGTGGGGTGGAGGAAAGCGCACCTGACTGGAGATCGGGAGGTCGAGGGTTGGAAGTTCATCCGTAGGTAAATTTTTAGAATAAAGCTATTTAAATAATTATTAGTGCAATAGGAGAACATTATAATTAGACGAATAACATCAGTTTGAGTGGGAATGGATAAAATTATATCTTAAATTTAATATGGGGGAATGATTTAATTCTAACATGTCATTAAAAAAAAATTAAGTTCCTTGTAAATTATTTCATGTCTTCTTCCCTCTCTGTCCGTCGTACTTTGATTACAAATTTTGCAGGCTCCCCTGAGTTTAAAATATTGTCTGTTTTATCTTTATTATTTTTGCTTGTCTCTGCATAGTATTATTAGTTTTAAGAGGGGCGTTTAGCTATAGAAAACTATGACATCGCCGTTTCGCGTTTTTTAAACTTATTTTGTAATTTTAGAATCTCAAATTTGGGTTAGTGATGCAAAAGGCATACATTTATAATGTCAAGGTCAGTTTTTGTACTAATTTATTTTCTTAAAAAAGTTATGTGTTTTAGAAATAACCACAAAAATGCATGAATTTGATTAAAGTCTACTAACTAAGGCTGATACACAAAAGAAAAAAAAACGACCTCTACGCGCCAGCTGCACATTTGATGTACGATATAAAGCAAAAATCAAATTTATTTAATTATTTTTGAAGATAAAAAACATTAAACAGTAAATATTGTCACACACATTTTACACGAGGTTTTTCGCGTCGTCTATCCCCACTTTACGGTATCTCTACCGGTCCTAGCGAAGACGAAAATCTATCGGAATCGGTCGGCTATTGCAGACTTAAATGCGAGTGACAGTTTAATTACAAACTGTCACTGGCATTCAAATGTCATATATATCTATAATATTCGAGTGTATAATAATATAACAGTTATGGGCAAGCGATAATTGGCTTATTATAAAACATCAACAACATCAACAGTTCCGTAAGTACTCATTCTTTATACATTATGTTTCCCATCTATAGTATTCCTTTATCTATGAATAAAACCGAAGCGCTGTGATGGAAACCGAATATCGTGTAGTTCCACTTACTCACACCCCCTTGCGTCTACCCGTCCCGTGAGTAATATAAGTTGCATAAGTTTCTATTTGTTGGTAAACGCCCGTCTTAAATGAAAATTGAAGTGCTTACATTATGTTACAAAAATACTTCAGAAAAAAACACTGGGGAACGAGTTAAGTTTTCCCGTGATATTTTACCTTGCGTTTTGGAAACAAACCCTTAGTAGAGGTCTAGATTATATTTACAGAACTTTTACAATTTTTCTATCAGAAATGTTAATCCCCAGCAACCTATTACCATACATTTATTTAATTAAAAAATCATCCTACATCGTAAATAGATTATGGAATTTTTAATACCACTTAGTTATCCTTCTCTGAAGTAATTTTCGTTTTTTCTCCTACCCTCATAAAACATGTGACGTGAAGATAAAAACAGAGACGATCTTATCTATGTATTAAAATGGGTGGACATGCTTTATCGACTCTTGCTGCTGTAATCCCGAGGGTATTGTGGAACTTTTAAGAAATGACTAATGCAGATAAAGTGCAATATCATCCAAAGAACGAATAAAATATATAGTATGAGTTATATATGACAATATTATTATAAATGATTGAATGGTAACACAAAAATTTATTACTCATTATGATCAAAGGTGTAATTGTTTAAACTATTAATGATTGTGTAATTTGCATATGTCAAAACGTGAACGAAATTTATTAATAGATTTGATTCATAGGCATTTATTATGCAATTGTCTACTTATTTTTGGATAGCATTAGTCATAAAAATTATTGTTTAAACTATGCCCGGTCAAATTAAACCAATCGATGCGGTTTTGTACAGTTTTTTTTTTTATGAGCTGTATATATAAACTACTTTATCGAATCCAATTTAGTTTTACGTGAAAAAAAGAAAACAGAGAGGTATAAAATCTTAATCATGAGCAGGGTTGCTGAATCAGTACCAATTCAGGATCCAGCTTGTTACTAAGAGCATGACTTAGCAAAATCATTTATAATAATAATTTTGGTGTTACTGTAAGTTATTTTTTTTTGTGTTTATACAAGTATCGTTATTATGTTTGCTTAATTTTAAACTTGCCTTGAAATAGACGATGGCAGCCTTATTTTCGTGACGGAGAACTATTACCGAATGCAGAGTGGAAACATTCTACTGATTCCTGTAGGCATCAGTTTCACACTCGATTCCCAGAAAGGGAATTCCAATATGATGTTTTTGCAAGATATGTCAACCGTCTTATTAGTCGTTTTTGAGAAATTGGAAGTGCACCTAAGAAACACTCCTGGTAGACCTCCTTTACTAACAGAAGAAGTGCTATGAGATATTCAAGAACGGCTAGACGTGAGTCCTAAGAAATCTTTAAGGCAACTATCAGAACAGACATAAGAAGAATAATAGGTCCAATTTTCTTATTATTCAATATAAATTACCCACTCTTTATCATCGTTATTATTGTATGTACAAAAAAAAAATCTAATAAAAGTTGTGTGGCTGAGACTGAATTTTATTTGCATGCTATCAAAAAGACAATGGCGTGCAGATACAACGGTATTCAAACAAAATATTTTTTTTTAATGGAGTACCCTGTATATTTTTAAATTTTAATAATGGTCTTTTTACTCTGATTTTAAAAATATACGAGGGAGGATCGATAAGTAACGCACAAGATTTCTTTTAGAAGTAAGTGTTATAGATAACATACCAAGAATACATACAAAATATAGGCACATACGAGGGTAGTCTGAAAAGTTTCCGTCCTAACAAAGATATAAGACATTTTTCTTACAAAATTATTTTTATTTCTCTACATAGTCTCCTTATAAGTCTACACACGTCACCCAGCGATGTTCCTATCTTTCTATCCCGTCCAAATAGTACTTGCCGTCTTTCTCTGCAAAATAGTTGTTTACAAAGGTGGTGGCCTCCTCATTTGATGAAAATCTCTGTCCTCCGAGTGCAATTTTTAATTTGGGGAACAAAAAGATGTCGCTGGGAGCTAAATCTGGTAAGTAAGGTGGGTAATCAAGCACTTCAACCCGTAATTCGTGGATTTTTGCCATGGCAACCGTTGAGGTGTGAGACGGTGCGTTGTCTTGGTGGAACAAGATTTTTTTTTCTGCAAATGTGGCGGTTTTTTCGCAATTTCTGCCTTCAGTTTGTCAAGTAATGATGCGTAGTATTCTCCTGTAATGGTTTTCCCATTTTGCAGATAATCAATAAAAATAACTCCATGGCTGTCCCAGAAAGAAGTCGCCATCACTTTCCCAGCAGAAGGAACAGTCTTTGCCTTTTTTGGCGCCGATTCCCCCTTGGCAGTCCACTGTTTTGACTGTATTTTTGATTCGGGGGTGTAGTGGTGTATCCAAGTTTCATCAACAGTAATTAGCAGGCGCTAAAACTCTGATTTATTGCGTCTAAATTGCGCCAAAAGAGCGATCGAAATGTTCATTCGAACACGTTTCTGATCCAACGTGAACAATCGCGGCACTCAACCCGCAGACAGCTTTCTCATGTCTAAATCTTTATTTAATATGTGACAAACACGTTCTTTGGATATTTTCATTGCTTCTTCTATCTCTCTAGCTTTAATTCGGCGGTTGTCTAGCACCATTTGGTGAACTTTAGCAATGTTCTCGTCAGTGGTTGCAGTTTTCGGACGTCCCGAACGTTCATCTTCAGCCAAGCTGGTACGACCACGTTTAAATTCAGCTGCCCAAAATTTCACGGTGGTAAAGGATGGTGCAGAGTCCCCGTACACAGCGCCCAACTCTTCCTTGATTTGTGTAGGCGTATTGCCTTTCAAAAATAAATATTTAATCACAGCTCGATACTCAAGTTTTTCCATTTTCACAAAAACACTCACAGCAACTTACTCAAACGATTGTTAAACAATAACTGAGCCTACGAGGTGGCTGAAGTTTTGGTGCGTACATGTCAAAACATGCATAAACACGCTCCACTACTTTTGTCAACGAATGCTGCCATCTTCATGTTGAGGTCGGAAACTTTTCAGACTACTCTCGTATTTACACTATTTCTCCACATAGTTGGTATAGCTTGCAACACATTTCTCTCATTGTGGCACAAGGTTGCAAATACCATTTGCATATAAGTCCGTTTTTTGTGAGTAGAACCATCTGCGGACAGTTGATTTGACTTTGTCATTGGAAGTAAAGTGGTTGCCAGCCAAGAATATCTTCATCGCGAAGGGATGATAATCCAACGGTGCCATATCCGGGGACTATACGGTGATGAATGACATTTCCTTCATAAAATAGTCAAAATGGAAATATCATTTATCAAACACAATAGTTGTCATTTTCATAGCTTACTTTAATAATGACAACTTTTCCATAGTACAGTAACTACGATATTCGACATTTAATAACTCGAAAACGGTTTAAGAAACCGGTATCATATGGTACATTTTTGAATTCAAAGTAAAGAGACAATTATAAAAATTTAATAATATACAGGGTATTCCATTAAAAAAATATATTATTTTTTATACCGATGTATCTGCGCGCCACTGTGTTTTTGATAGCATGCAAATAAAATTCAGTCTCAGCCACACAACTTTTATTTGAAACATTTTTTTTGTATATGCAATAATAACTATGACAAAGGGTGGGTAATTTATAAAGAATAACCCTGTACAATAAATGCAGAATGATACACTTATTTTAGAACCATTTATTAGACAACTTGACAATAAACAAAGACAATTTGGCTATTTTAGCAGAATGGTGCCACCGCTGACACTGCACATACTACAGTTGAATTCTTCTAAGATATTTTAATAATAACCGACTGATTAGCAGAAATAGATGGCCTGCATTAGATTTCACTCCATTGGATTTTTTCTTTTTGGGTAATTAAAGACACTGTCTTTAGGACTCCGTTACATACGTTATCAGAAGTACAAGAGACTTTTACAAATGCTGTTAACAGTGTAACAGAAGAAATCATTCAAAATGTTTTCAATTCTCTAAAAAGACGTTTAAATGTGTGTCTACAAAATGAAGGATCTCATTTTGAACAATAAATATGTCATGTTATATCTAATATCGAACTTTGTATTAAATTATTTCTAACAAAGATATTTTCAATTATTGAATATACTTCTTAAGTTATTAAAACAAGTAGCTTTAACAAAAATTGTCGAAAGTAATTCATACGCAAAATTATAGATGTCGCACGGACGAAATACAATTCAGAATATGATGTATGCGACATGACTATGAAGCGGCGGTCATCCTTTTTTGATCTGTCTGTATAACAATATTATTATAACTCATGACACAAATGGAATGACAATTCTGACGAAAGAACAATCCAGAAGAAATATATGGTTAGAGTAACTAATCCAGTAACTACACCAAGTCTGGAGATTAAAGTGATCTGGTAGCCAAATATTTGTGAGAGTGTAAACAAGTTATATTATACTACATTACACATGCCAGACTTAGATCATGTATGACAACAAGCGAGTGTTTTACCCGAATTTAATCTTAAAACACAATTTAGTTTTAGTTTTGTCAAGAAACAGTGTCTTATAGGGCTACCCTGAAAACGCCAGACGTAACGTCCGCCGAAACGTCAGTTGTTCAAAATCCAAACGATGGAAAGCACAAATAACATATCAAAATATTGTTACATGTATGTTTTCCCAATTGAGATTTATATAAAGAAATGTCGTTTGTCTTTCTCCTTATATAGATAATTTATTAAAGCCAACATTAGGCAATTACATATACAGGGTGGCTGTCAAAAAACGCCCTAAGCCGTAGCTCCGTTAATTACTGTCCGATTTTAAAAAAGCGAAATATCAAATAATATGGTTAAGTAAATACTATCAATTGCCGTATCAAAATATTATTAGGAACAAAAAGTTTGAACATGCGATAGTCAATTTTTTTTTTAATGGCAACGAATATTTTTAATTCATGTTTCGGATAAAGAATGTTTTCCTGATTTTGATGATGTATAACACGTCAATTTTTCAATATAAGTTTCAAGTGTGCCGTGGATAGCAATCAAACGCATCAAGTAATAAGTACTGTCAATTAGTATGTAAATGTTAATAAATACTGTCATTGTGACATTTGTGTATCGGTGTGACATTAGTTCAACGTTCTGATTCTTTCTGTGATTTTAATTCATCATTATCATGGATAGCAATCAACTAACCGACATGCTGCAAGTATACTTTGAATGTAATCAACGCACGCGAAATAGTGCTGAAGCTGTGAGACTCTACAGTTATCGTTATCCGACCAAAGAGGTACCAGACCGTCGTAAATTTGGAAGAATCGAACGAAATTTAAGAAAATATGGAGCCTTCAAAATGCCAAAAAGTAAAAGTCGACAATTTAAGGAAAATACAGAATTGCATGTTCTTTTATGTGTGGAAGAAAGTCCATGGACTTCTACTCGCAGAATTGCAAATGAGGTCGGCGTATCGCACAAAACAACACAAGCGATACTCAAAAAGCACACGTTCATACCATACATCTCTCAAAAAGTACAAGCACTATTGGAAAATGATCATGGTCAAAGAATGCAATTTTGCAATTTTTTCTTAAATGTTACACAACGAGATCGTAATTTTTATCGAAAAATTATTTGGTCGGACGAATGCAGTTTCAGTAATAGGTAATGAAATTTTTATCAGAAAGATCAATCGATTTTGGAGCCAAGAAAATCCAAGAATTATAATTGAGAATAATTTTCAGCAAAGATTCAGTTTAAATGTATGGTGCGGTCTTTGGGATGATCGATTAATTGGCCCATTTTTCATAGATGGCATCTTAATCAAGCAAGATACCATCAACTATTGCGTGACAACATTACAAACTTTTTAGATGATTTGCCAATTGGCGAGCTAAACAGAATGTACTTTCAGCAAGATGGAGCCCCTCCTCATAATGCCTTAATAAAAGTTGAATGGTTAAATGCGACATTTGCTGAGAGGTGGTTATGGGTCAATGGACCAATTCAATGGCCCGCTCGTTCGCCCGACCTTACGCCGCTGGATTTTTGGTTATGGGGATATCTTCAAGATCGGGTTTATTTTACTAGTCCGCAAAATATAGACATTTTACGGCAAAGAATTCTGAATTCTTGCCGCGAAATACCTCTTAATTTTATACTCAATGCCACTAATGGAGTAATTGGAAGGTGTCAACTATGTCTTCAACAAGGCGGCAGACAATTTGAACAATATTTGTAGATAAGTTTCGTATTTATTTGTATTTTTTTTTAATTTCCATTCCAATAAAATGTTATTAACCACGGCACACTTGAAACTTACGTTGAAAAATTGGCAAAATCAGGAAAACATTCTTTATCCCTAACATTAATTAAAAATATTCGTTGCCATTAAAAAAAAAATTTACTATCGCATGTTTAAACTTTTTGTTCCTAATAATATTTTGATTATGCCAATTGATAGTATTTACTTAACCATTTTATTTGAAATTTCGTTTTTTAAAATCAGATAGTAAATAACGGAGCTACAGCGTGGGGCGTTTTTTGTCAGCCACCCGTATATCACACAATAGTATTATAAATGAGAAAAGAAAACCGTACAGTATTACATCACTAGTCTTTTTTAGAGATTTAAATATAAAGTCGCTAGTCGCAGCGTTGGCAATCGCAAAATCTGGCGCCTAACAATGTGAGTCGCACAGGTATTTCCTCTGTGTTCACAGTTATTCATTCAGAAGTGAGTGGAAATGACTCTCACATTGATACAAACTAACAACGACGGTCGTGAACACATAGGCAGCTATCCTTTGCATACTTTATAGGCGATTATTTCACATTTGAAAGATTCCGTTGTTTAATGTGTAGACAAAATAATAGTAATAGCAACCTTGGTGTCCTTCTTTATTGTTTATTTATGCAGATGCTCCAAGATGGAAGACGGAACATCCTGTTTATGGATACAGAGGTTTAAAATCGGTTTCGTAGCAGGCCCAGTGTTAATTCTTAAAGAGATGTTATTGTGTGTGTGGGAAATTCCGGTTGTATTTATAAAATAATTTCAGTTATTTCCGATTGTACAAGTGGGTTGTTATAAAAATAGAATCAACAACGTTCTACCAGTCCTCGATTGTTAGATCGATCAGTGTTAGGGAACTTTAAATATGGCATATTCGATATGCCATATTGTATGGAAAATATTTGCATTAGAATAGGGATTTATAATGTTGTTTTATTCATATACAGGCTGGGTCAAATTTGACAGTTTTATTTACAATAGTATAAGTCGGTAACATAATTTTTTTTTACTTCTTATATTTGTGATATGTCCATTACAACAATCGTATGGTATAACATCTTTTTTTTAGATATTATTTCAGATGTAGTTACCATTTATACAGATGCACCTAAGTCTGATAGGAGTTGTGGTTATGCTGTTTGTGATTCCACCACTGATTACCACAGTATATCGATTGAAATTGCATTTGCTTTCTCATATAGTTTGATATTGGTTGCTCCCCAGGATTATTATCATGAAAACTCTGGAATTTATCATACGAGGGGAGATCCAGAAGTTCGTGGAATGGAGGGGATGGAGTGGGGATAGGGGCGCTCGCTAGGTGGCATTCTGATTGGCGACTCATCAATAGTATATAAGTTAAGTTGCAGCTCTATAGCGTCAATCGTTTACGAATAGTTGCCTGCTAAACAAGTCAATCCCAAAGATAACTGAAACTATGGAGGAAATTGAACACCGTGCTGTGATAAAGTTCCTTACAAAGCAAGGAAAGAACGCCCAAACCATATTGAATGAAATGGAAACCGTTTATGGGGAACAGTGCCCTAGTAAATCAATGATTTATAAGTGGCATGCTCTTTTTAAACATGGTCGGGAGTCGATTGAAGACGACCCCCGCTCAGGACGGCCAGTTGAGGCCACCACATCAGACACCGTCGAAAAAGTGGAAAAAATTGTACTGGAAGATACCCGTTTGAAGAAAAAACAATTATCTGCATTATTTGGAGTATCAGATACCACCATTTTGCGTATCCTACATGACCACCTGGGTATAACAAAAGTCAGTGCAAGATGGGTACCGAGAATGATCACGCCGCTGCAGAAACAGCAGCGCGTCGATGCGTCCAAACAATTTTTGGAGCTGTGTGGAGACGAACCTGCACAGAGTTTGGAGCGGATTGTTACCAGAGATGAAACATGGGTTCATCACTTTGAGCCTGAGTCCAAACAGGAGTCCATGCAATGGCACAAAAAGGGGACACCACCACCAAAGAAATCTAAAGTGTCAGAATCGGCTGGAAAGTTGATGGCTACTGTTTTTTGGGATTGTGAGGGGATATTATTGATTGATTACAAAGAAAGAGGAAGGAGTATAACCGGAGAACATTACGCAGCGATATTAGAAAAATTAAAAGAGGCCATCAAGGAAAAACGTCGAGGAAAATTGACCAAGGGTGTGTTGCTCTTGCAAGACAATGCGCCGGTTCACAAAAGCAGAGTTGGAATGGCTGCTCTGCACAAGCATGGCTTTCAATCAATAGTCCACCCACCCGACTGTCCACCAGACCTGGCACCTAGTGATTTTTTTTGTTCCCCAATTTAAAAAAAGACTTACGTGGAAGAGAGTTTTCCGACGACAATGAGGTAAAGGAGGCAATGTTGGTCCATTTTGAGGCGAAAGATAAAAGATATTTTTATGATGGTTTAGAAAAATTAATTCATAGATCTAATAAATATATTGTGCTTAAGGGGATTATATTGAAAAGAAAAATAGATTTATTGTTTCATTTTATTTAAAACCCTTTCATTCCACGAACTTCTGGACCTCCCCTCGTATAAGGTTCCAGAAGAAACCTTGTATTCTTTCGCTGCTTCATTGAGGAACCAATCATTTTCAGCCATTTTTGAAAGAACATCTTCTAGGTTTTCTGTCTAATAATATTTATAATTGCGTTCGCCGCCGTAGTATTTACTTGGAATGCAAAAAATATATATCCCTAAATGTACCGAGCTTGTGCGCCGCTGGACTCTCTTAATAACATGTTTAATTATATATGCGTATTTAGGTGACCAGACCTGTGACGCTTATTCAAGTTTACTGATGACAAAACTGAAATATACACTTTTCAGGAGCAATACAAAACCAACAGTTTTTGAAGCTAAACTGCAAATGTAATTTTATGATGACTGGAGAAACTCAAATGGGTATTCAGAAAATACCTCAAGATTGTATGTTCTTCACTTGCTTAAGCTGGTCATGTTCAATAGATATAGATTACATATAGCTATACAGGGTGTCCGAGAAAATATGGGAAATCTCTTGGATGCAGATAGAACATGAACAAATAAGATGACAAGTTCCTATAAAAATTTTTCCTATAGGCCCCTCCTACGAAGATATGCGTCCCTGAAGGATGCCGCTGGAAATAGGTTTTTATTGAATTTCTTTTAAAGTAATTAATATAATTTGATAAAAATTTAATGTGATAGACACTAGTAAGGACCTCTTAAAACATATTTAGCTTTTGTAGTTTACCAGGGGCGGGCTAATCTTTACAACTTAAAGCCTAAATTTTTAACACCCTCTATAATAAAGACTTTAAAAATATTAAACTGGATAGCTTGAACCATAGATTTCAAAAAAGGCATTCTTGCTTATTGTCGTTAAAATGAACCGTTTACGAGAAAAAGTTAGCAAAATGTGCGTTTTAGTTTTTATCGGCAAAAAAAAAAAACTATTGCTGTTGCAAACGTTACTATGGTACGAAATAAATAAAATATCCGGCATTTTAGAACTTGTCATCACATCGTTGACACATTGAATTTATTCGAAGTATGGAATACACGTTTATTGAGTATGCAGATATGCATCTGATGTATGGTCTTGCGTCTTGCAATGCTTTAGAAGCCAGAAGATTATATCACGGAAGATTTCCTAATCGTGCTCTATCAAACCATAAGATATTTCGTGTTGACCAACGTCTAAGGTAGAATGGTGGGCGATTCCAGTTAATAAGGTAATACATATTATTGACTATCTTTATAATTTTAGGAAAGTTTGGAAAAAGTAGTACTGATGCTGGTGTGAGAATAAGGCGACATAAATAAAAATATGGATACATAAGATACCTAACAAATTTAGTAGACATCATCAATACATAACTAAAACAGTGACAATTTGGGCTCTAAAAACTAACACCAAATTGATTAATTTATTGTTGTTATGAAAAAAATGAGACATCCAATGATATGGGTGCCTTTGGTTCCGTGGGTTGCCTCATGGGGTGGAGTGTCGGCACTGCATTTCTGTTGAGGCGTACTGATTGAGGGTGTGCATAGCAAGTTGTGTCAAAATGTAGGCTGCAAAGTTTCTTTCTTTCTTTCATTATACTGGCATCCATTTGCTGTTACCAAGTTTCGCTTCTAAATAATAAAATATAATAAATACAACTGTATACTAACAAATATCAACAATAGTATAAAGGCGCGTTTTCATTATAGGAAACTGCCTAGGAAAATCATTGGAAAAAATAATAAATGCTTCTGTACCAAGAAATTTGAAATTTGTATTAACATCGATTGATTGCTTGTGAAAAAACGTAATATAGAAACTTAAAAACAAGTTTTTCCTGTACTTCAAAAGGCTTTCTTATACACTTATATTATACTCCTAAATATTATACTATTAATTGCCAATTCCTTACTTAATTGTCATTTAAACTTTAATTGGTGTAATCGGGCACCAACAAAATCCTAGGTACAACCAGGTGGTCCTTATTGCATTTGGAATCAGAACTACCAACAAAAAATCTGCAGCTCACCTTCGGGTTATATGTCAACTATTATGCCTTTACTTACTTGCTCGCATTTTTCGGGAAATAATGCAACGCTTTTGCATCCTGTCTACGCCTCACACACAACACACCAGGTTCTATTCATCTTCAAGTCTAAAAATGCATTATGTCAACTTAATAAAAGTATCATATTACTCTTTACAGAACTTACGGTACGATTATAACACCACTAACTAGGTACTAGTAATCAGAAAAATATGTTTAATTGTATGCAAGTAACCTATTCACATATAGAGTTCAATTGTTTTAACACACACAAACAAAATTTGTTGATTGACGTTTCTACGCGTTCTATATAGTGACAGCGCTATAGTAGCGACATCTCAAGTTATTCGGTTAAAGTCACGATTCAAATTTACTTATAGGTCTCTGTTTCTAAAACCGTGGCGCCATCTAACAAGGCCTTCATTAAGATTAGTCGGATAAAACCGCCCATTTAACTGAACAATCCGATTATCCGTGCTAATAAGCAACTGATTGAAATTGTCATAGAAAATTTGTCCCAAAATATCAACGTCTACTAGATAGGCACAACGGAAAGAGAACAACCCTCATATATATAATAAATAATAGATGACACTCCAGAGAAAGGAGTAAACAGTCCGTGTAGTCAACGTCTAATTGGCTATGAGCATCTAATTCGTAAGAGAGAGTAGTGATGAGTCGGTTTGTAACTGTAAATCGCTCACAAGCAAGGTCGTGTTGGCAATCAGAAAATAAGATTTGGAAATATATGCGAGAAAAAAAACGTTTTGGAAACCCTTCGCAAAGTGGGATAGAATGGATTGGGCCATTCTTGCTCGTCGTTCGTCGCCAGGGCCAATAAAGATAAGCTGTTTCGATTCTAGCATAATGCACTAATATACCTGGAATTTTGTCATCGCCAGTTGATTCTGATTAAAGTAGACACTATTTATATTAGCTCATCTCTTGAAACACTGGGTAATATAGAAGGAATTTGATTAGGAACAAAATCATCACATGAGAAGTGAAAGCTATGTTACCATACAGACAGTGGCGTATATAGTTAAAAAATGTAGGCCCCCCCGCAAACTTTTAGGAGGCCCTTCCAAAATACTTGTTTAGAGATAGTAGCATAGAATGTGATTATCGGAGTAATTATAATAAATTTATTTTATAATAAAAAAATCTAAATTATATTTAGTTATTTATTTTATAATAATACATTTGAAAACACAAAAAAAAAACTAATTAGAAGACAAAATACCGAAACGTCTTTTTTTCAATAGTAGGAAATTTTCAGCTAACTCTTTTTGTTCATGTTCAACACTTATAACAGCCAAGACACTTAACCGAACTTGCTTAATGGTGGTGCGTAAATAGGTTTTAATTAATTTTAATTTCTGCTGTTGTTGATGTTACCGGTAGTGTTAAATATAACTGAAATAGTGTACATAGATCTGGAAGAATAGTTGCTAAACATGCATTTTCCACATTAATAAATTGGCTAAGTCCTTAATAGAAGATTTTTCTTTAATTTCATTAAACAAAACAGTCTTAAGATTAATTAATTGAATCGGCAAATCTTCTGAAAAATCATTTCCATATTTGCTCAGAATATGTCTTCCGTATTCCACTATTTATTCATTCGTTCACTTAACAAATTTTGAGGGATTAAGAAACGAGAAAAGGTTTACAACTTCATTTATGGAGTAAAATCTTCTAGATAATTGGTTAATAATAATATCAAGTGACGCATTAAAAACTTCTACTTGAATTTTTTTATCGGGTTATGAATTACGCAGTCGTTTTCACATTCATCCAAAAACTTTTTAATTCTCTTCTGCTCTTCAGCTTTCTCAATGTGTACTTAATTTTACTTCCATGTGGTGCAGCTTGATGAAGGACTTGCCAGCGTGGCAAGCTTTCACTAAAAAACACATAAATGCTTTGCAAAAGATCATAAAAACTCTTTAGTTTGATGTTGTTTTTGACAGAATCATTTAACACGAGGTTCAAATTATTAGCTGAACAATGAATATAATCAGCTGTAGGAACTCGATTCTTAATTCTGGCTTGTAAACCCTTATATTTTCCAGACATATTAGCAGCCCCGTCGTATCCTTGCCCTCGACAATTTTCTATTTTAATTTGGGTTTCTATATAAGTAGAGATATTTCATTTCTTTTTAAGAAAGAGCAAATTGTCAATACCAGATGTGATATTTTCTAGGAACTGAAAGAGAAATACGAACAATAAAAGAATAAAACTGGACGAACGTTTTCAGAGTAAAAAATACAAATACACGTACTGTCATAATTTTTAATACTAGAAAACAAGTAGGTACATATAAAATAACATACACATTTTTTATACATGAAGGATAAAACAGAAATAGTTTTGTAAATTTCATTACTACTGCGGCGCCCTGATTTTTTGCCCCCCCCCGCTTTGCGGGTTCTGCGGGCGCCTTATCTACGCCACTGCATACAGACGAAAACGTATCAACAAGGGCGTTAACTATTTCTTGTGCTGAAGTGACATGTTCACTCTGTATATACCTATTTAAATCTTTCTTTACTTTTATCTATATGATTGGAGATTCCACCCTATTCATATAGGATTTATAAGAGAGCATTATCAGTAATTTACATAGAAATCTTGTCTCCGGAACTCACTAGGAAAATAAAATAGTTTTTGTTGTCTTCCATGGCTGTCTGTTGTAGTCATATACTTTATTCACGAATGAATAATGTTCCCAAAACATAATGCGAATATGCGAAACAGTTGGATGAATTTGCAAATTTTTAATTTTACGTTTTGCTGATATATTTAGAAACCATTTGCTTTTGACGACTGCTAACATTTGCTAGCGGTTGGAGGTCCCTCATTTTTTATCACATTGTTTATTATAAACGGGCCATTTATTTATAAATTTTAGTTTTGGTCATACACCGTCATTGGCCTAGCGCATCATTCTTAAACTGTCGTATATTTTAAATATTTTCATTTCCATGTCCCAATTCGCTACTGTTATGCATGTGGACGTTATTGAAAATGAGTTTTTTTTTATATAACCTTCATAACATGATGGACCGCACAGGGCATTCGCAAAACACCCAAGAATGTTTAATCATGCTTCAAGTCGGAAACGACTATTTACGTGCCTCAATATATAAATAGATATTCTTTATTATATGTTCCTAGACATAACATAAACTTCTTGGTAATATTAAAATAATATGCTGATATCGCTCAATATCTGCCCTATCTCAACTTGGAACACGTTCTTGTATACAGGCAGATATAAAGGAATAGTCTTCCTTGACTATTGGCTTGTTTTCTAAACACTTCGCTTCTATTATAGAACATTTAATAGCTTACCTATAAAGTTAATATACGCTAACCTCATTACTTCAAACTATATGGACTTTTCACTTGCGCATATAATATGTTTGTGGGAATATAATGTCTTGCAATTATAATAAATCATAGCGAAAATAAACTAACCGCACTGCCTGAAATAGACATAACATATATATATTTAAAGAAGTCGTTTCTGGGAATTCTACGATGAAAGGGGACACTTATTTCATTAATATATTAAAGAATATGGGATACGTAACACGTATACACATCAGTTTTCATGATTATTACTTCCTCCCTCAGATACTACTCCCCCGTCCACATCCAGAGGAGTCTCGCCTCGAACAGTGTCAACGTCTTCTCTGTTTCTGGAATAATGGACTAAATATTGATAAATGGATCTTTATTGGTGTCTAAATAAAACTCTTCCGTTAAAAATAGCGATGCCTGTGTGAAGTTCAACCACTCTTCATAATGTGTACTGTGTAGTACAGTGATTCATAGTAAAAATCGTACGGATGGTTCTATATATTATATATGTAATATCTCTACTATCTAGATATTACATGTAATTTAAGCTAGAACAAACACAACATATTGCCGTGATCCTTGCATATTTAAAAATAAGAATAATATTAAGAACTAGTTTAAGTGTTAAAGAAAATATTAAATTTAAGTTTAAAAAAATGTTTACTGAAAATTTCAACATCATTCAATACAAATAAGTGTTTGATGGGTTGCATATATTTAAATATAGAGAATTCAAATAGGATTTATTTATTGTTACATTATAGGTTAGATAAGTATTAAAAATTAAGTATTATATAAGTACAAAACAAAAATAAAAAGGTACTTAAACCTAATAAAAGAGAGTGAGTCATTTAAACACTATAAAACTATATGAATAGGTTCACATTCGTTTTGCACGAGACGAAAATATTGCAGAATAAATAATGTGAATTTAAAACGTGTACAATGTGACAAATTTTATAAGAGAGATTTTAATAAATCATGCTTAAAAAATATAAAAGTTACCTCAAACTTATGACTATAAATTTAAAAAAAGGATATAAGTTAAATATTCTAACACGGAATGGTCAGCAATAATGTTTTATACAAACAACAGCTGAATGAATAAAAATATACATTCATGAACTTGTACGTGTAAGCACAGAAGTTTCATAGACTGTGGAAAACTTGTATGGTTTTGAGACCTACAAAGAGAAATATAGTATAAAAATTTGTTTATAGTTTCTTGCAGATAAATGTATTACCGTGGGAAAAATCCTGGGTAGAAATGAAAGACGACGTGGTGGAACCGACTAATCGTTGTAATGTAAGTGATATGGGATGAAGAATTCCTGTCATCTGCAATGTGTTTCCGATTTTACCAGGTCCAGACATTTCTAAAAGAAAATTAAGGATTATGTTAGTGAATGGGAGAAGAAAGTATCTATCAAATAATGAGAAAGGCAATAAGTTTATAAACAAATACAAGGAGGGACTGTATTAAGAAAAGTACACCTACCGTTGGAGATACAGAACAATTGAGGGAAAGACTTTTAAATAAGAAAAACGTTTTGAAGTGTTGACGTTTGGTGGATGAACTGTCAAAGACAATATGTGCGTGTGTGTTAGTGTGACAACGACAACTTGCAGAAAATGAACAGCCGAGATTCCATCAAAGATGCTTTAATACCAACCTAAAATTTAGTTAGGAGGGCGCGATCGACAGTCGTTGTTCTTTTGTTTCGGGAATAAATTTGAAAAGCAGGAATGAACATGAATTAATTCTTATTTCGACATCGAACGAAAAAGCTAACAAAGAATCAAAACGTTGGGTTGAATACACTACGATTAGACGTATAAGTATTTAGTTTGTATTAGAACATAATTTCAATTCTCATTTTCATTTTTATTTAGAATAATTGTCTTTTTGATAATTTTATATTTAAATATGGAGATGCCTAAGGCAGAGTTTGAATCGATGTTTGATGAAACAAAGTAAGTCGTTCAATTTGTAAAGAATTATTAATGTTGCAATGTGTTTCTTAGAATACAACTTGAAAATGTTTATTCTAGTATAATGTTGAGCAGTATGAATTAAATAGATATTATTCTGTTAAATAATAGTTCATTAGTTTTATTTATAATACAGAAAGGATCATTAATGGTGTTGGGTGTTTGGGAGCATACAACGTGCGAATGTTTATTCTCGAATACATAATTAATTTTTCGCATTTTATCATTAATTTAAAATTTCAAAAATATAATTATATATTTAAAAACGGGGAATGTTTCTGTGTGGCAGATATTGAAGCGCTAGCAACAATACGTGTGAATGGTTGCGGCTAGTGATCAATTGATGCTAATCTTTGAATATTAACCATTGTGAACTTCTAGATTATCAGGGCATTACGTGCAAATATATTGTTTCTGGTAAAATAGAATTAGCACAATATTAATAGACTACCTATTGAGAATCGAGTTTTTCATCATTTATAACAGGATAATTTTCTTATGACTACAATTATAAATATATATTCTACAAAACATTATAACCGAAAGATGGTAGAAATGTTTTCTTTCTATTACGTGTATTGTAAATTTCAATGTGGATATAGTATAGTGATGCTATCTATAGTTGATATTTGAATAAAAATATACAGATGTGATTTTTATATGAACTTAGACTTTTCTTTAACAACAAATTACATATAACCTTATCCCAGAATAATACTAAGCAGAAAGAGGGGCTGAATACACTGCTAAAACTCACGCGTACTTACAAAGTACCTGCTGTTACGAAATAAGTTAATACATCAAATATAATAAAAATTATTATTGTTTTAATAAATTATGTTGCTGGTACAGCACACAGCATAATTTATATGGCGCCCAACGTGGGGCAATACTACATTTATTTTGTACATATAGTTATACTGCCACAGCATAATTTATACGGCGCCCAACCAAGTGGAGCAGTGTATTCTTAATTTTTTTTTCTTGTTTATGAACCATATAAAGTATGCTGCTAACACAGCATAATTTATATGGCTATGCCCAACGTGTGGCAATACTACATTTATTTTATACATATAGTTATGCTGCTACAGCAATATGTAATATTAAAAACATTGAATAAAAAGGTTTAGGTTATAAGTTCCCTTAAATGCAACACATAGCATGAGACAACATGTTCATTAAAAGCTGATAAAGTGTAAAAACATTAAGAAAGTATTGTACTACGTAGATACAAGGACATATCTAGGATACTCATCTGCATTTGTAATTGTCAGCCGCAGAAAGAAATTAAATTTCACGAGCTGCCAAACACGTGGTAACCCGAACAAATTCCTGTTGATACAGAGAATCTTCACTTTTAGACAGCCAAAGTATCCTATTAATAAGCTCAGGAAGAGGATACTGTCTATTCCCATAGAAAGCAATATAAAGGTACCTAAAATTAAAAATTTGCGTAATTACTACGAGTACATATACTTGACAAGTCTTATAAGAATATACAAAAAAATTCTTTCTAACCCATGTAGTATCTCATTAAGATTTCAATAATGTAATTTAATAAAAAGATTCTTGGTATTATTTAAATGTTATATTTTAATTAATTTATTAAATGTTAATTCTAATCGCCATGTTAGCTACTTATTTCTTTACCGTAATTTGACATGTTAATAACTTTTTCTTAATTTCTGGGCCCTCCTTTAAAAATGTGTAATATTTCTTAATTTCAACTTAATATTATATCTTAAAGTCACTCGTATAGTATGTTAATAATTTTTAAAATATATTTTTTAACAATGGCTTTAAGATTGCCGTTAATAAAACTATATAAAAATCTAAGGTAGTTAAATTTTACTGAATATGTAAGAATACAGTAATCATTTATGTTAATAGAACTTTCACAGTTTTGATGTTGGTTTAACTGCTTGCCAGTGAAGAATTATAGGTACATAACCTTCAAAATACTAGTAAAATATATTGAATTGTATTGATTTTTGAAGTAATATATTGCCTTAGGACAGGCGCGGATCCAGAAGAAATTGACAGAGGGGGCACAAAGTCGTGTAGCTAATTATGTGACTTTATATTAAATGTTATTTTCATTTGTTGCTTACAATTAGATTGTAAATAGGGACATTTAAATTGCTGATTTGTAACTTAACAGCAGGCAGTAGTTCCAAAATAATTCATCCAATTTTAGATTTTGATTTTACTGTAAAGGAAAAGAAAAAAAGTAAGTAAATATAAAACAAAATCAAAGTGGAAAGTTGTTATTTTTTTTCATGGAAACACATTTTACTAAAATAATAATATTCTTTCCAGAACCCACTTCATGGAGGTTTAATCTGCTCAGATAGGTACTGAACAGATGCCATTCCTGTTTTACATAAAACGTAATTGTAATTTTCGAGCATGCTTCTTCGCAAATAAATCTAGAACCTCTTCAGGATTTACTTCCATCTCTTTCTTTATATTCATCATACTTATTCCATTCAATCGCTCATTACACATAGTCGATCTCAAGAACGACTTAATTCTTTTCAAAGTACTGGTAGATCTTTCCGCAGTGGCTTTGTCACTGGCAATACATAAAGAATTTTCAAAATGCATTATATATTAGGAAACATTGAAGCCAATTTGAAGGCCTCCATTGGGTTATCAACCTTATGCGATTGTTTCATCCACAATGCCTTCCATAAATGTAACTCTCCGGAAAGGGCTCTACTTGGAGAGGGTATGGTGTTCTATATACAAGAATATCATGAGTTGCAGTTTCTACGCTGGAACTAACATCAGCGCAATCGGAATAATCAACTTTTGTCTTCTTTAAAAAGTTTATGAGATTTAACTGTGTTTGTTTATTTCGTTTATTATTCATGCTTACTTAGATCTTAACCTAAAAACAAAATAAATATTAGCGCATTATGATGCAATTGAGAGCTAAAATCTTACAGTAGAAAAGGTAATTCGGTTCTTTCTTTGGAGACAATAAACTACTTTAAAGCAAAAGAACATTAATATGTTCTTTTAAACTGATTTTGACTTGACAGATAATGTCACGCGCTGTCTAACCTAAAAACAAACTATATGTAGGCGTACTATAACACAACTGAGAACTAAAAACTTATACAATAAATACTCGGCTCCTTGTTTGGACACAATAAACAGCTTGGAAATAAAACAACAACAAAAAAACACTGATAAATTGATTTGAAATATCAGAGATAGTCACTCGCTAGCTTTCTATACCTGACAACGCCATGACTTAAGATATGAATCAAATCACGGTTATGTGTGTAACTTACTTTCACGGTTTTTCTTCACTAGTTATCAAATTGCACTTAAAAGTTAAATTTTACAGTATTAATTTTCTATTTGGGTGGGATTTTCTGTTCAAGTATGTTATTTCGCCTGTTCGCGAAATTATGACAGGGGGGGCACGTGCCCCTGTGCCCACCCCCTGGATCCGCCTATGCCTTAGGAGAATGCCTAAGATTATATTTCATTAATATGATAAGATTTGCTTAATTGAAAGAGTTAATAATACTACTGAAATACAACTTGCTTTTGTTCTAGTTAATAAATAATTTGTTGTTTGACATTAATTTGACTAATAAATAATTCAGTTTTTCGATCAACTTTGTATGGAACAGATGAACTTCAAATAATATTGATATTATCACCATATACGACTATGTTAAAAACAGTGGGTCATTAGGAAGACATACCCATCTCAACCGGCATGTAGAAGGATTGATAGCTATCAATATTTACGCATTGTTTTCGCCCTTTGCAGTTAAGAGGTAAACCAAATTTAATTTAAATTTCGTTAAAGTTAAATAAAACCATATTTATAGTTTTCTTTGACCCGAACCCATACTATTTAGATTGTTGTAAGTTAAAGATGTTAAAAGATTAATTAACTTTTTGTTCATATTTTTTTCTTAAATTATAGAAAATAAACACATAAGCTAATGGGTTGTGCGTTCGACATATAAAAAGCATCATAGAATGAAGCGATACTTGATAAATAAATATAATAAATAGAACGTGTGTTAAATTCTGTATTAAGATTCCATTCTTTTCCTTGGATATTCTACGGTGAACCAGTTAGTACCTTTGCGGCTGGTAGTGGTGAGAGGCACCTTTATGAAGAACTTCAAAAAGGTAGAAGAAAAAAAAATGTGGTGCAAATTCAGCATCTCTCCGATACCATAGAAAGTTAGATGATGCAGAGTATATGAGGGAGATAGTGACATGGAGAAAATGTTTAGTAAACTAAAATTCTGTTTTATTTTCTTATGATTTTTCCACTCTTAATTCAATGTGCAATTTTAATGTAACTACACGGGAGAAAAACTTTGTTGGGTTAATCGCACATTTGTCGAATAAAACATATATATTCAAACAAGTATTTGCTAATTGCAACCAAGAAAAACTTCACAGTTTTATGTTTAATTTCTTGCTTCAAACATGTGAAACGTTCACGGAAACAAAGGGTTTGTTGAGCCAATGAGGGTTTTTTTTCTGAATCAAGCAAAATCTTAGTTGCTTTTTATCGTTTTACATGCTTGAAGCAAGAAATTAAACATGAAACTCTGAAGTTTTTCTTGGTTGTAGTTAAAAAATACTTGTTTTACATATATGTTCTATTCGACAAATATGCAATTGACCCAACAAAGTTTTTCTTTCCGTGTAGCCACGACAAATTATATACCGAATTCAGCAGATAGGTTATGTATGTTTTAGCGCAAAAGCCCGTATATTCTTTTATGAAGCTTCATTTTGCATTTCAAGGTCGTTTGAGATTCATACAGGGTGTAATCACTTTCATGCACAAGGGTACGACGTAAGTGTAGCAAACTTCGGAGCATGAAATAATTGAAACTTGTTCAGTTTTTCTAGTATGTATGTCAAACTTCAAATATCCTCCGATTCCGAAGTGATCTGAACAGCTTTAACGGCTTCTACCTTCCTAGAACTACGTTCTACCGCCTGAAGAATATAGGTCAGGTCTGGTGATACTGTGCTACTATCATTTGTGTTTAATAAAGTGCAAAGTATATATAATATAGATTAAATTGAAATACTCAAATGCATTTATTGTATAAAATAAACACGAATTTTCTACTTAAATACGCACAGTCATACCTAAAGATACATACTCACCTAATATTCATAAAATACTTTTTAGATATTATGTAAATCGAAGAATACGGTTTATTAGTGTTTACATATTTTGGTACATATGATTATATTTAGCAGAAGTTATCATCATTTCTTGTTTCAAAAATATTTCAAATTGTTGTTTGTATAAATACAGGACAATAGTATTAAGGTATTGGAAGAATCGACTTGTATCTTTAAACTCTGTAATTTGCAGATGTCAAAAGATGCAAAAATTCTGACAGCCTGGAGATGCTTTGTATTATTATAAAAACGAAACATTGTAACAGACTTTTATTTTTCACTACTGTACTGTTTCACTTACGGAAGATCCCCTAATTCTATAATATAGTTGTATATAACACATAAATGTTTCTATGTATGTATATACATATATAATGTTAAAAACAGACATCTTCTCCTTATTGACATGAAACTAATTGTGGTCTAATTGATAGATCAAGCAAAGCAACGTTCCGTGAGTTTAATAGGCATTCATTTTTTCCTTCTATTTTTATTGTCCATTGTTGACACCGAGTCGATTTAGTCGTCGTCATTGATACTTCGCTGACGATTAATCAATTTCAATTTCTCCTTTGTCAAAATATAGAAAGAAGTTATGTTTGCCGACGTCGGTAATTGGTCGTATTTCTTCGAAGGAAGCCACATAGTAACGCTTAAAATACTTCATAAGATGACAAAAAGAGTTGCATTTTTGATAATGATACATTATGTAACTTATGTATTTGAAACTGACTAGCGAATTGAAAAAATTAATTCAAGTTAGATTTACGCAAAAAGCTTGTTTTTGTCTGAAGGTGAAATTATAAGTAATGTATACATGAAATTACACAAGTAAAGTGTATAACTTACTCATTGGTATTTTAAAACAATACTACATGCTTATTATTTGCTTTATATAACCGTATGCTGACAATATTAACTTAATATGTGCCTCTATTCTATGTACCACGTAGATTTTGGAAAATAAGCAATATTAATCTAGTTTTTAAGAATGGATACACCCAGAGAACAATTTATTTGTCAATAAGTAGGCTAACAAAGAATTTGTTCACAACAAGGAAACATTTTATTCTAATCCACTAATATTTTTCCAGCTAAGAAACTATTTTATTAATCCATAGGAAATATATGTGTCAAACTTAAACATTTTTATTTTTTTTTGTCTGAATTAGGTGCTGTAAATAAAGTTACTATAATATAACAAATAATATACTTGTGGGTGATTATTCAAGTTATATTTGCGACAAAAATAATTTTTGCTATATATGTTAACGGTAGTATATTAATTTATTTATTACTAATAAAATAAATATTTTTAAGGTCTCCAGGTTTGTCGGGTTTAGTAATATCCAGAAAAAGAAAATAATACAATATAATACACAAACATTTATTTAATAAAAATTAAAAATTAATCAAAATTCAACAAAAATATATACGTACTACATTTATACTGAAGTAGAATAATATAGTCATCAAAAGGAAACATAATTAATTATCTTACGTTGCTTAAAGAAAGTAGCTATTAAAATAAAATAATGGCAATTTTATGAATTTTGAAAATTTTAAGAGTTTTAAAATGTTTTGTATCAAAATCAAAAGTAGTAGAATTATTTAAGTAATTAATATATAGCTGAAGTGATCTCACATTTTAAAAATATTCTTTTTTACCAGAACATAAAACTGATCGAATTATTCCAAATGTAAGCTCATTAAAATTTTGATCCTATTCATTTAAGCGGATTACGTACCCTTTGGCACATATATATCTTTTATATTTGCAAACTGTACCTCGAACAGAAGTTTAATATTCGGAAATAATGCTGAAAATTACTTTGAAATTTCGGGATTCGCATCTATTGTTTTTCCATCGTTCATGTCTGTCAGATAAACCAATATTATGTTGTAATCTGTAATCTAGTTTTAGTTGATATCGGATTGCCTAGAGTGTGTATTATAGTTATTTACGAACATTGTAATTGCGCGAATGCGTGGAAGATGTCTTCACGCAAGTGGTTTGTTACAATATTTTTTGTACGAACATGAAATTAAAGAAATATTATTAATTAATGTCATTAGTATCATACCTAACCTAAAATAGATTACCTAATTAATTTAAGCATTTCATGTACGTAACTATTACTCACCTTTCCCTAAAATTAAGTTATTATATTCTTACACATGGCAAACATGAGGTATTTATTCTTATATTTATAAATTTATAGTACATTTATTGCGTTTTTTGGTTTAAATACAAACAATTCCGAACTGCCAATATGAATGTCGATGTGGTTCAAATAGATGGCGCTTGAATCTTGCTTAAGATGTCGCTTAAAATGTCGTCAAATAGATGGCGCCACAATTTTTTCGGAAGAATTTTTAATTATTACTCCTATTTCCCCAACTTTTAGTGGAGAATAGTGGAGGGAAGTAGTATTTTATAGACTAAATTTTATTACTACCAAGTTAGATTTTTTTTTAAATGTCCCAAAGTGCCAGTGTTTTTGTCAATTTTTACAGTCGCCTCTACCGGGAAAACGTATTTCCCAGTCGAGCTACACATGCGCCAAATGTCACTTTACAGGCGGTGAGTACAAAAAGTTAATTCTAGAACAAAATATATTCATACCTTAAAAAAAATTCACAATATTTTGAAGTAAAGTTTCCTAGATATTCCTCTATTTTCTTTTTTAGTATTACTCTTTTACCAATTTGTGGTATGAGAGAAGCCGAAAGCTGAAATTTCTGTGGTTATATCTACTTTTGAAATAATTATAAACAAATGTGTTGATAGCCTGAATTTTATTGATGTTGTGTCTGAATGTGATGTTTACAAAGAACAACTTTTTAGCAATAAATAATCTGCTATTAGATCCAGCTTTATTTATTCTTTGGTCGAAAGATATATGTATCTGTTAACCACCACCATAGTCTAAAAAAAACGCCCACCTGAAATTTTTAGCACAATCAGCTCTAGAATCATTTTAAGTTTCTGTTGAGATTAATCCAAGAACATTGTATGTGCACATATGCAAATTGTTTGAGGTAATAAGGCATTTCTGACAGAAGTAAATTTAATTTTAAAAAATAAGAAAAACAGTTTGAACAAGATATCTTTCTAAAAATAAAATTGGTAACTTTTAATTCTAATCTAATATCTATAGCATGTATGTCCGTCACGAGCTTCAATTAAATCAGGTAATCGTTGCGGCATTAAATTTAATTAAATTTCTTATGTTATCTTGCGGAATTGCTTCAAATTATTCTTCAAGCGCAAATCTTAGCTCTTGAAGAGTTTCTGGTACGACTGCAATGCGCGTTGGCCAATACGCCTCTGGCTGGAGTTGATCCCATAAATGTTTAGTAAGATTGAGATATGGACTACATGCAGGCCAGGGCAATTTGCGAATTCCGACCTCGTTTGAGTGCTCACTTACGATTCGTGCAATGTGAGACCTTCCGTTGTGTGCATTAAAACGAAGTCTTCTCCAATAGAATGAGAAAATGAAGCTACGGCTGCTTCCTCCGCGTATCTACGAGCATTTATAGCACCATTCTATATAAATATCAGGTCGGCACGTGCTTCAGTAGAAATTCCAGCCCATACCATAATAGAACCTCCCCAAAAAGGCACCCGTTCCGAAATGGTACAGTTTGCATAGCGTTCGTTACGTCTTTCCCAAAGAGATTGGAATATATAGAGGAAGTATCAAGCTGCAATGTTTGGCCGCAACAACTGCAGGTGGGGTAAGGAGAATTGATAAACAGCCAAGCGATTATAGTCCTTATTAGTCTTTAAGGAAAATCCGACGGCGTGCTGTCATTCGTCGAAATGTCGTGCTCGTACTTGGTTCGTATGATTTCGGTAAATTCTACGAACCAAGTACGAGCACGACATTTCGACCAATGACAGCACGCCTCATTGACGCCGTCGGATTTTCCATAAGGACTATAATCGCTTGGCTGTTTATCAACAACAACCTGCAGTTGTTGCGACCACTTACCTCACCTAAAAACTGCACTCATGCTTTCTCTATATATTCCAATCTCTTTGGTCTTTCCTCACACTCTTTCTCTGCCATCTTGCGATCGTAAACAGAAGCGCGACTCATCTGTGAACAGAACTTCACTCCATTGTTGAACATTCCAATTTGCATGCAAATGCACAACATGAAGGCGTGCTCTACGATGCCTGACTTGTAACTGTGTTCCTATTCCTGGTCTCCGTGAAGTCAGTCCACTCTCTCCAAGTTTCCGTCTTACTGTCTTTTCACTTACTTCAACCCCCAAGCGAACGATGTTGAAGGAGAACTGTAGTTATACTTGCATGCATGTAAATATGATGATATAACTGTAAAATAATATTTTAAGCTAATAAACGCTTAGAAACTACTCTCGGGCTAGAACAATTGAAGGACCTTTCCAAGTTGTTGATTTAATAACATGACAATTTTTAAATTACCATGCGTAAACCAATTGCAATCCGTTGTTTATTAAATTGCGAATGATGAATAGAATTATCATCATTCGCGTAATGGATTGATCATCTATTTGATAAAACATAGGAGGCAAGTGCTGTACTTTAACCTATACAGAATTTTATAATGTATAATTAATGAAATCGTGTTAACAAGAATAAAATGAGGATACGCATGTATAAGATGACCTTGAACTCCGAGGAATAGATGCTTCCTGCTTAGGTCATATAGTCATAGTAAATTATGCATTACTATGGGCAGGATATTCTCTTTCGCGTTTTGAGTTGTACCGAAAAACCGATGTTATATCATTCAGATGAACCTAATTAAGTATGCACTCGTATACAAAATGATCAAACGCTAGTTTAAAATGCCGCTAGTTTGACTTTATAATGTGATAATGCATGTTCCAGAATAGAAAACTTGCTTAACTTTTGGTAAATCAAAGAAGGACTGTATGAACTAATATACAGGCTGTACCACTTAAAACTAACTCCCAGGTCAAATATCTCAGAAACGGATAAAGATATTTGAATTTTGTAAAAAGTAGTTACTAAAAATTGTGATCGACTCTAGTTTGCTCTTAAAATTGTGTTTTATTATGTTAAGATATAGATGGCGCTGCGATGAAAAGATTTTTTGATCGCCATAATCTTCATTTGTTTTTTATTTGAAAGAGAATTAACATTAATGTAAATTTTATTATTTGTGTTAGTTTCCAAAATTTAACAGTTTCATAGATATTCGTGTTTAAAGAAAATAAGAGTAATTTTAAACTTTTGTCTTTATTTTGTGTAAATATTTAATTTGTTGGGAAAAATAGAAGTAAACATATTCACAATTCTTGCTATTATAGTTACTTCACAATTTAAATTTTATAGTTAGTTCCTTTTTATAAATTCCACTTTATAGGCACCCATAGGTATGTAGGCAGAAAAGCATTCATGCCTCTGTTATATGTATGTATGCTTGCTTTGATTATTTAGGAAATATTTTGACATTAGCACACATTAGTTACATTGCCTTGATTATTAATTGTCTTTATAATTAGCCTCATTTAAACATTTACTCACTTTGTGTTGAGATTGTATTAAAAATATGGTTTTACACACAAATCAAGACAAACTGAATATGGTTTTTATTTATGAAGAATCCCGTAGAAATGCATCTGAAGCAATGCGATTATATGCTCTACGCTTTGCAAACAGGCCTTTACCAGATCACAAAAGATCTGTGTGCAAATCTCAGGAATTACGGTAACTTCAAAAAGCAAAAAAAATTAAGGCAGAGTAAGAGATGATGAAATTACGGCAGCGGTATTGCAAACTGTTAATAATAATCCACATACATCATTACGGCAATTAAAAGAACAGCATGATCTATCTGTAACCTCTTGCCGTAGAAAAGAAATAAATGCCTTACGTATAAAGTTCATTTAGTGTACAATTTAAGAATAGGAGATGATCAACGCAGATTCGATTTTCTGGCAGAATTTTCTGTAATGTTAGCGGAAAACAACAACTTTATGAATCAGATCATTTGGAGTGACGAATGTCGTTTTCACAATAATTAATTAAGCATAATGCTCGATAATGGTCAGAAGATAATTTTAGTTGGATAAGGCAAACAAGAAATCAAACAGTTTTTGGCGTTAAAGTTTGGTGCGGAATTTTAAACGGATATATCTTAGGCCCCCACTTTTATCATGAAACATTAACTGATGTTCTCTACTTACATTTCCTGCAAAACGAGTTACCACTATTTTGGAAGATTTACCTAAAGAGCTGCGAAATAATATGTGGTTACACCTGCTCATAATGCCAACATAGTTACTGACAAATAATAAAATTTACACTAATTTTAATACTCTTTCAAATAAAAAACAAATGAAGATTGTGGCGATCAAGAAAATTCTTTTCATCGCAGCGCCATCTATATCTTCACATAACAAAACACAATTGTGAGAGAAAACTAGAATCGATCACATTCTTTAGTAACTACTTTTTACATAATTCAAATACCTTTATCCGTTTCCGAGATATTTGACCTGGGAGTTTTAAGTGGTATACACTGTATATTAGAAAAAAGCATACACAATTTTCTAATCAAATTGCAAATTATTTATATTTTATCTTGACAAAGTGCTATTCTTACACAAATTCGCCTTATTTTTCTATGAAACCTCTATGTTTTATTTATTTCTCAATCCACGAAGTAGTGTGTATGTGTGTATATCACCTTGTATTATAAATAAGTCTTGTCTCAATATATTACCATTGCCTTAACACGTTTAAAGGAATTACGTTGAGAAATAGAAAGAGTGTTTCATTCTCTACTATTATGTCATTCAATTGAAACTACTAATGAAATTTAGATTAGGAATTGACCTACATCCTTTAACTTCCTCATCTGCTAGTTACACTGCAACGATAACTCGTATAGAGCATGTAGCGATTGGGCAGCATTTCAAACTACACATAAACATATCATAATCATAGATACATGTTTGTCGTGTGTATGTGACCATGTATATTGCACGTATATCTGCTTCGTTATGACAGCAGTGTTACGGGCATTTGTTCGTCAATTTCGCTAAAAAATTAGCAGTGTTTTAATTATGCACTAATTGAATGCACGTATTTTGTTAAAGAAAATAATATTATTTATATTAAATTGAATGTCATAATTTCGGTGTATTTATCTATTTTCACTTTTCATTGTGAAGTTAGCGTGTTAAATAAATCATTAAATTTGTTACCATTTCTAATTCATATTTATCGTAGTCGCCCGCTGTCGAAAAATATACCTGTATTTTCCAAAATTTTCAATATCATTGACATCTCAGGATGCTTTGAAAAAAAGGAGTGAGGTGTGGCACAGACTACAATTTCAAGTTTTACCACCTTTACAAGGAATCTGATGTATCCTGATCCATCAAAATTAATAGATGAAGTTGATTTGGGCATCTGAAAAGAATGCACGACATGGAACTCTTAAGCAAACATTCTATCAAACACCAGCCAAAACTCGAAAGAAAAAAAGTCAAGAATTAAAGGCCAAATACAAAATAATCTAAGAGTCAGAAGGTATAATGCCAAAGGCGGAAGATAAAGAATAGCCAGTGTTAAGCTAAATGTGATCGTAAGATGATGATAAGTAATTATGGATTTGTCCAACAGCAGAATCATGTATAGCATTTATATTCAGCTTAAAATATTTAAAAAGTATTACAATTTACGCTAACGATGCCATTTCAAGATTTATTTATTTTGGAAGCCTATTTTCTCAACGGCCAAAGAAAGATACCAGGAGAATTTTGTACTAGAATGCACAGATAATTTGACTCGTTACACGACAAAAATATTTCTCCAGTGGATTATTGTTTGCTGTTCCTTTATTTCTTACCACTACATTACAGAATTACTTATAGTTTTATAGATATTTAATAATGCGACCACCCTCGTTATTGACTAGATGTTTTGGTCCAATAGAAAGGATGTCACTTTAATATGTCAATGATCTTGCTCAATAATTAAAGCAAACATCAAAAACGTTGCCCCTGTAACTCGTTAGTCGGTGCAAAAGGTCATGGGTCGTCTATAAGCGCCACATGCTTTTTAAATACACAAAAACATGAAAACTAGGATTAGGACTTATAGCAATAGCAATCAAACACACAAGATCTAATTTAACTGTATAATTGATAATAAAAATATATATATGAATGAAAACACATCGACTGTATAATACACACACAAAGACTGTCAACAGGTAGTCAATTAATGAACTCGATTCTGAATAATCTTAAATAAACACGATCTGATTCGTAACAGCTGTTCGATATCTCTTTCGATTTATAAGAAACTCACATTAGGTGATATAATGCTCTTAATACTTATTAAGACTAATACAATTAACTACAAAGCTTTCAAAATACAACCCTGCTCTATCTGACAACGATGCTAAAGATAGGTTATTTCGGAGTTCTTACAAAGAATCTCCGAACAACAAGGCTAAACGTTCTTAATTAGTTACAGTATCTTGGAGTCTTCTGCATTCAATAAATAAACTACAGTTAAAACTACTTAGCTTATACAATCTGCACAAGTGAAGGTCTCGTTGAATCATGTAGGTTGAAGTCTGTTATTCTGCTTCACGCTGTTTCACAACTGCAACCAGTCGATGGTCTTGCACGAGTAAACATTGGCCTCATACAGGTGTTAAGGTACAATATTTCTTAGCTGCGCCTTGCTTTTCTGTTCGCTAACATATGTAATTGTAGGGTTATAATATGTCTCAGCTACGCCTGGCCTCTCTATTCACTGTACAAACTGCACACTGTCGCACATATCGAGATGTTGTCGCCTATTTCATAATACATCATATGACTGCATCTTCTGCCTAACAGCTTGCCACTTTGTTTTTGAGAACACGTTCCATAAAGTATTTTACTTCTAGAGGTTCATTTGCCGGTTACATATATTCTGCTGATATTGTTACTTGCACTGCATTGTTTTAAATGGTATCAAGGATTTCCATACAATCCATATAACAAAGATCATCCTTACGAGAATAATCTCCTTACAACAAGGATCTCCTTACAAAAATGCCTACAAGTCGAAGTAACAAATTAACATGTGCTTTTGAGGTTACAAATACATGCGTTACAGATAGCGCTTGTGAAATTAGAAAACAATAATCAACAGGTTCATTACTTACTGTCATCACGAAGCATGATGATTTGAGATTTTTATTAAATGATATTATTAATTGAGCTTACCTTAGTGTCTTATTAGGCTTTAGCATTTAAAAGGACTAAAATTCGCACGGCATCGTTTATATGTGCCTGTCAAACGACAAAAAGAAGCGCATGAATATAGGCGCGTCAAAACCTCCGTGATTGCACATGCTATCTGTCACATCGCGACAATGATTGTTACTGAATCATAATAACAGGTCTTATAACTGTTAAAATAACTGGCTCTTCCAATAACTCCAAAACTTCGGAGAAAATATTCCCATGTTTAGTTTTTAGCAGAGCATATTAAACCAGCAATTACCGGATCTGAAGTAATTAATATCTTATAGTCTATGTAGTAAATCAGTATAAGTTTCGAGTAGTCTTGAGGTTCTTCTTGTATAGAGTTCCCTATATTGCCTATTATCCTTGTTCTTGGCTTCTTGTGCTTCTTTGGATAACTGGCCGGTTATTTCGGTAGGTTTTCTGCATTTCTAAAGAATGCACATGCAATATTGCCGTCATTGTTGCTTAGGCGTGTCCACTAATAAACCATGTTCGGCCTTGCACTTAACTTGTATATGAACTGATTTCTTTCATCTACTTTTGTTTTATTCTCTACCCATCGCACTTACCATAACTTGACCTCAAGCGTCTAGGGAATGTGGAGTAGACAATCGAAAAAGCGTATCCACGAATGCAAGGGCGACAATCTAAATGACATACTTATACTACGTATAAGAACGTAAAAACAAAGTTGACCGCAGGGGCTTAAAATTCGGTAAGGTTAGAATAGTATATTATGCAATGAGCAATTAATGATAGCTATTAAGACACGAGTAAGAAAATTACAATACGAGGCGAAGCCGAGTATTGTAATAAATACGAGTGTCTTAATAGCCATTAAATGCGAGTTGCATACACTATTTTTTCTACGACCCCATAATAAAACATTATTTTTTGAACATTCTATTTCATAAATTGAGGTTAAAATTTTCCATACACCTTTACGAATTTAGCTGGTAATAAATTGTTCGTGGTTACTAAGGCTTGTTCCATAATTTCTGGTGGACTCAAATTTTACATTTCACTGTCATTATCCCTCATTTTTACCGTTTATATTTTCAAAAAAGTACAAATTTTAAGTACTCACTTGTAAATTGCAGAGAACTGTGACATTTATTTAATTTGTATATCTGTCAAATATGCAGTCGCCATATTGAATATTGTTTGAATATTAGAATGTCGCATTCCTATTGGATATAAACTTGTGTCGTAATGAAAAATCTGTATTCCTATTGGATATAAACTCGTATCATAATGAAAATCTGTATCGTAATGGACATCATTAAAGTACAGGTTCGGCATATCTAATAATACAATTACAGTATGGGAGTAGAAAAACCATTTTATTGGCGCGTTTGAGATCCATTTAGTTTGACGTATCGCTCATTAAAATTATAGTAACAGTAAATAAAGGCGTTATTAACTCGTAGTATTTTTTTAATTATTTTGTGTGATTGCTAAGAATGAATTGTTCTATCTTCTGTCGCTAAGTCAACATGTAACTAAGCACTGTAACTCTTATACCAGCCGTCTAAGGCTTTTCTTTTACTTTCTTATACGTAGTAATAAGGAAGTATTGCGATGATGAAAATTTTCGACCTCGAGGTTTTTGCAGATGTCCACGTTTTGAAGTCCCCTGATACCGAAAAAGTGGTTTTAATAAAATCTCTCTCTCTCTCTCTCTCTCTCTCTCTCTCTCTCTCTCTCTCTCTCTCTCTCTCTCTCTCTCTCTGTGTGTGTGTGTGTGTGTGTGTGACCACGATAGCGGTCAAACCGCTGTAGGTATCAATTCCAAATTTTGTATTTACGTGTATAATCTCTTTCTTGAGATCTGATTAGTTTTTCAGTAAAATCGGTAGACCGGAAGTAGCAGTTTACTTCAGCGAAAAAATCGAATTTTGCCAATATTTCGTCAACTACTAAATTTAAACAGATTTATAAAGAATTCATATATACTTAAAACTTAAATTGAGAATAATTTTATTTAAAAAGTTTTTCGAAATTCCTACCGGAAGTAGGTCTTTTACTCATCGAAAATCAGTTTTTTGCGAATATTTCGCAAATCATGCTTTTTAGACAAGTACGTTACGGGTATAAAAGTATTTAAAACATAATTTTCAATATCTTTTGTATAAAAAAAATTTCAAAATTCAGACCGGAAGTGCCACTTTTACTCTGATCGAATAGCGATTTTTTGCAAATATGTCGTAAGTTATTCATTCTATATACAGGGTGTAGATAAAGTCTGGAACAAAATTAATATTTCTGTTATCTTCGGTTTGATGGAAAAACCCTGAAACAGGTCGATTTTGTTTTTATCCCGTGCACTTTATAACATCGTGAATTTAATTCTGTCGTCATCTGGTTGCGCGCGGGCGTGACGTCATTAGTTTTTTCAAATAGTAACCTGCCACATTTATTACCCCTTGTCGTTAGGTATTCCATTGTGCATGCAACGGTATAAAAAGTTTGGTACCTTACATAACAATTTTTGGGAGAAAAATGCTTTCGAATTTCAAAAAATTAAAATTTTATTTCTAATGAAAAACTAATCAAAAATTATTTTAAAAAATCAGATAAATTATTATCTTGGATTGTCGTCAACCAAGACACCAAAAAAATGTCAACGGAAGTGTTCAAATTGTCCGCCATTGGCCATTTGACACTGGCCGAGACGGACGTACACGCTTTCTACGACACGTCGTATTGTCTCTGCACCAATATTTCGCATAGGATTTTGAATAATTTTTGTAAAAAAAAAAATCTTAAAATTCTATAATTTGAAACGCTGATACGTATAAGAAAGTCGTGTGGTGGCCACACCACATTTTTTCTTTTCATGCAATGTTATTTATTAACCAAATCAAAGACGAAATTCAATCATAAAAAAAATAATTTCATTGTGATGAAAAGTGTTGAGGTGGTAAATATACTTTTAATTTTGAAATTCACCTTTTTTAATGACAAATGTTGGATGACTTGTGATTCTGAAAGGATTGTATATTGCAAATTTGAAAACGAGAAAAGTATTAGCGCCCTCTGTACTATAAGTGCTATATTATACATATTTTTGCTAATGTACCTTCCCGCCAAAACCTTTCGGTCCTGACCTCACTGCCTTGATAGTTCAAGTATTAATTTAATTCGTTATTTTAAAAACAGACGGATTAACTAATACATCTTGGGTCATGTAATGAAAGGAGGGAAACTTGTAGATAAGGCTTTTATATACTTCTTTATTAATTGTTACTAGTACCTAAGGCATATTATGTTGGAAGTATTTATGTATTATACATACACAATTAAACAGTATTAAATTATTATAGTGTTTCTATGTTGATGTTCTTAATATTAATATCATTATAACAGTAGAAAGTATATTCACGTTTTTCTTTGTTTATTTTTATTAATTAAATTGCTAAATACAGATTTTAACGTTAAAATATTAAAACAAAGGGTAAATCTTATTTCGTTCTTCATTCTGAAATAATTCTATTATTAATGTTTACTGCAATACCGATCCGTAAATGTTGGGCTAACTAGTCTTCTTTTCTGTTTCAGCAAGAGTATCTAATGAAGTTTGGTTACCTCAGCTCGGATCTAGAGGGCGCCGGTGCGTTAAGGACTGAAGAATCCGTACGGGACGCTGTTAAAAACTTGCAAAGGTTTGCGCGTTTGCCAGTAACGGGAGAAATGGACGAACGGACTATAGAATTAATGTCCAAGCCCCGATGCGGCCTGAAAGACTTTGATACATCAAGTGGTGCTAGTGTAGACAGTGGCGTCAGCCGGCGGAAACGATACATACTACATACCGGCCGTCCGTGGTCGTACACCGCTCTAACGTGGAGGTAAGCTGGGTTGTATAACTGCAGGCGCAAATTTTAAATAATTTTAGTATAAACAGGTTTCTCTCTTTTTCATATATTATTCCATTAAACTTTATGGTTTGTAATTTTATAAATTTATATAATTTACTGAATAAATTATTATAGATATGTTTCTTACATATCACAAATAATTGAATTGTTTAAAGGTATATATTTTCGAATGTAACGAAATATAAGCCGGTGTTTTGTTAATTCATAACTCGCTAATTGTGTAGAACTATTACAGTAAAATTGTAATTATCATTTTATATATGCAAAGATCCCTTTGTCTAAAAATATTTGAAATATGTTTTTATGACTAGGGGCTTTTTTGTCATTTATGTGTGGAACACATTATTTATTTGTAAGGCATGTTTGGTATGTTGCTGTTAGATTTGAGTAGAACATCAAATCTTTAACACAGATTTTATTCCGTTTTCGTGCATTAGCCGGAAATTACGCGATTTTATTCCTATTTTGTGGACATATAATGATTTTATTATAATAAGAACATTAAAATTCAATATATTTCTTACAACAGCTAATAGAGCAACAAATAAAAATACCGAGGTATTTCTTGTCAGTGCTTGTTCCGAATATTTATGTCGGAGTTAAAAAAACCTTTTAAAGTTTATGTAATTTTAGGTGATTGTTTTTTAGATCAAAAAATAACTATTTTTGATGAATTTTCTTACTAATATTGATTTTATTGAAAATAGACCTTGAATGCTTAAAATAATGTTGAATTATATAGCCAATATTAAAGGAAGGAAAGCTAAGGGCAACATGGGATCAAATAGTATATTAAAATACAGAAACTTGTATTTTAAGACACGATTTTTGCGCACGCGTTCAAGTTAAAAACGTCTTATGAAACGTATATGTTATGCTATTTTTTTCTACTTTGGATATTAAAGTTTAAAAAGACTTAATATTGTTCGAAAATTTTAAAAAAATATTTTTTCTTGCTGTTGTTGGTTACATTGATTTTTTTCTAGAATATTTAAATATTTGAATATCAGCGGTGTTGCCAAGTAAATTTAAATACCAGTATTAGAAATTTTACCATCCAACTCTGGTTAACGATTTGTATTGCTAATTAGTCTAAATAAAATTTCAGCATGTCTCTTTCATGTTTTGTGCAATTTCAACTGCCCGTTTGACATTTAAATAGGGTTCGGCTTCATATTTTATTTTTTACCAACTTCAAAAAGAATAGCTTGCTATAATGTAAGACTTTATGCAACCAAAATGGGTTAGTTAGATTGAACTTTATAGCATGGAAATAGAAAAAGGATCTAATTATATTTACAAATACAAGATATTAAATCACACAGCGAAATCTAATATTAAAAAGTGCAGTACAAGGATAGACTACCATAACGTCTTATAAATAGAAATTGAAACAATGATATAATATTACAAATATATAATATATAAATATTGTGGTGATTATATACAGCTGTGGAAGAAGGAAGTATATATTAGATCTACCAAATATATAACCTCCTTCTTCCATAGTCGTACGTAACCATTAGTATTTATATATTTGTCAAGTTTTACCCTTTGTCCAATTTTTATTTATAAGACTCATTCAAAAAAAATCTTCATGGTCGAAACAGCGGTCACATTAAATAAAAATGTGATAAAACAAAGTAAGCGTTTTATTATGTTTTTAATCGCAGTGGATTACCACAAAGTAATTACTTCCAGCATTAATTTATAAATGCTTTCTTCATTAATTTAGTAAGTGTAATGTACTGTCGTTGGTTCAAGGAGTCATATTGAATCAGCCTGTATACATATTTTTTTCGACGGAATTGATTAAAATTTAGATACAGTTGAATTACTTTGCAAACCGACACGACCAAAGTACCAACTTAAGACGACGATTGAATGCCGTTACAAATTCTCATCGTTCGAAAAAATTTCAGAAGAACAAAATAAAATTAATTAATTAATATTTCAGGATATATAGTTTCCGTTATTAAAATACTAATACATGGAAGCCGGTTACAAATTAAATATTATAAATAAAGTTATTAAATATTAGTTTTTGATACGTATCTTATTTAATACTATTCTGTTCAGTAGTTAAAATATATATTGTTTGTATAATATTTATAACAAATGTTAAAAAGTAATAGAGAGATCCACGATGCTGTCATCTTGAAACCAATATGGCCGCCTGTAGCCATGCTATAGAAGTTTGTATATGGAATATACTTATTAATCCAGTATTAAACACTATTTCTATTCTACAATAACGTGAATATTAATTGACTTGATTGTAGATTACATGGATGTCGTAAAAAACGTGTTTTCACCTTTTTTGTATCTTTTTTAAGTGTTTCTAAGGAAAATATATCTATAACGTCATATGTTGTGTACAAGGAATCTTGATATTATAAAATTATTTAGAATATGCGATTAATCCTTCATTTACTAAAACTCACGCTTAGCAATTAACTATAAGACAGACATAACTGATATAGAGATTTTCACAATTTATTGCTGTATAACATAATACACAACATAATAACATAATTAATTTGCCAACACATTGACTTCATCACATCAGTAGCGACTTTCAAGTGAAGCACTGATTTACTTTCAAGTTTCTGTTCAATTAGTGAATATTTTATTCCATGTTTCTTAAATTTTCCACTCGGAAAATAAGTTAAAACTAATTTCTTTCGTATAAGAAAAATAATATTATTTAATACCAATAATATTACAATAAAAAACTATTATTAACATTATTATATTTAACATGTTTCACCTGTTGTTGAACTCACGAGCCGCCACTGCATCACATATTTAAGTATTTGTGATATTACATAAGGCGTTTTCGGAAAATGTATAGCAATTAACTGACCAGGTCAGAAAGTATCTGACAGGTTTACAAATTTTACCCGGTTATTTGAAACATTTCCGAATGCAATTTGCTGTCATAATAACGTAACGTGAACATAACCTATATTCATAGCTTAGAATCTGTACCGGCGGAATGAAAGAAGAAGTGGATACCACACTTGTCGCAAAATACAATTTATCAGTTTTTTTTTTTTTAATTTGTTTTAAATCAAAAGAATATAACAGCTAGGTGTATTGACACTAATGCTTTGTAAGGTTATGTCTGATACCAAACCGGGTTGTTATATACTTTTATTAGCAATAATTGCTTTCATATTACATAATTTTACATATGGTGTGTATACATATAACACATTGAAGTTTAAAATAGACTTACGGAACTACTATTACATATACAATGTCAGCATTTGTTCGTTAATTCACTACCTATATATCCTACTAAATTGAAATATATATATCGTGCACAAAATCAGCGCAGAAACACACATGACCACAAATACCAATTATGCAACGTTAATATATGTCTTTTACATGATTATATAAGCTATGCACTTTTAAATGTATTTAAAAATACGTAATTTCTAATTTCTACAGGTAACCTATTATACGCATCTAAACTTCTAACAAAAATGTTTTTTTGATTTTGTACTCGTTTACACTGACTTATATAAAAATTACTTAATTAGTATCATAACTATGTATGTCTTGCACTAATACTAAGCTATTACTTAAATGTGGTGGTAAATATCCCATCTTAATTCTATGAATAAATATGAGAGCCCTATAAGCAATATATTGCTAAACAGTCAATAAATTTAAAGTATTTAATTTTATATGAGTGTATCTGTTACATTTTGATATTACTCTCATTGCATGGTTCTCAATTTTTGGAAGCTGCTGTACTTTATTTTGATTCAAATTGAAAAGTAGGGTCGAATAGAAACCTAAATGAGGAGTTATTTGCGATTTATACAGTAGAAACTTAATTCTCACAGAAAAAACCCCTCGAAGTTCTACGTAAGAAGTGAATTTTTTTATACATTTTATTCATCAAGTATTTTGCATGTGACCTAAAATTTAAATTCTCATCAATTATATTCTCAAGATATTTCATTTCTCTTGCCTTATCCAATTCATAATCATTTATCTTAATTTTAACAATACTTACATCGAATCTAATTAATTTATAATTGCTACCTACAATCATGTACTTTGATTTACTAGCATTAATACATAATTTATTATTACAAAGCCACATGTATAACCATGATAAATTTTCATTAATTTCAGTAACCATTTGATCTAAATTGTTTCCACTTACATATATCATGGTGTCATCTGCGAACATACAAACATTGCAATGTTTCACACTCATAACGTAAATATTAAATAGTAGTGGACCTAGTACCGTTCCTTGGGGAACACCAAAGTTAATTTTTACTCCATCGGATATACAGCCTTTATATTTTACTTGTTGTAGTCTATGTAGTCTTTCAAATATGATTTTAGCCACTGTCCAACTTTGGCCTTAATCACTTATCACAAATGTTCAAAATAACTGTTTCACAAGAATGATTTTCTCTAAAACCCGATTGATTAGGAACTACGATGTTTTTCTCACAGTAGTTTTTAAGTTGATTTTTCACACAAATTTCTAGTACCTTTTCATATACTGGAGCAGTATTAATTGGACGGAACTCATTACACAATTTCGTACCATTCACTTTCTCCACAGGAACCACATTCTTCGGGAAATACATCCAATATTGCGGCAATCATGCACACATCCTGCAAAATTCCAGATATAATTCCATCTCCCGCAACATCTCCTATATGTATTAAAGAAATTAATACTTTTTCAAGTTATATATTGAAAATGTTTTGAATTGTGTAAATTCTGAACTTGTTATTTTTTGTGGCAAATAATATTTTTGATTAATTTTTGGTATACTGTTTACTATGTTGTCTACGCTAGATACGAAGTATTTGTTGAAATTCTGTGCAATCTCCGTGTTATTCATAATTTCTTTATTTTGAAATATAATAGATTTACTATTAAGTTTATTGTCATCCAAAAGCATCATTTCTATATTTGCTCTTGGGAGTTGATTTTATTGTTATCCAATAACATTTCTAAATATGTTTCTTTTGTATCTTAAAAATCCCTAGATTAGGATTGTGATTTAAATTCAAAATTTTATTTGTTAATTTTCTTTACTATCCCTGTCTCAGAATAAGAAGGAGTGATTCAAATATCCCGCCAAAACATGGAACACACAGCTTAAAATGTAGTAGACAATTTGATGTGACATCATGACAATTGAGATTAGAAGAACTGTATTATTTTTAACTAAGATTTTAGCTGTTTTGTGTTTCATTTACTAAATGAAAGTAGTAGACTTTGTTCTGAGCGTTTTGAGGAGCATTGCCATTATAAATACATACAGTGCTATTATTTTACTATGCAACATATCCATATGTTGCATTTTAAAATAATCGAGTCAAAGCATTATACGACAGGCAACCCATTATACATACTACCCTAGCGTCAAGAATAGTTATTGTTTTGTCAATTTATTGAAATACGTCAAATATTCTTTCGCGTTTCAAACTAATTTGCAGTACTTTTTTAATACTCTTCTGTGTTGTGTTCTAAGGGAAAAATGCAAATGTGTTTAAACTCTAAAACCAGACAAAGAGTAGGTCTTTTATTGATATACATAAGGAATTAAATGTTTAATTGTTTTTATTATAAGTATTTTTCAAAATGACCGCCTACTTGTTCTAAACAATAACCTAAACGATAATAAAAATTTCGTATAGAATTGGTTATTTTATTTGGTGATGCTCTGAGATTATTGCATTCTTCTGTGATCCTAGTTTTCAATTCCTGTGTTGTTAATATTGGTATATGCGTATATACTTTTGATTTGAGGTAACCCCAAATGAAAAAATCATTTGGGGCTAAATCTGGGGATCTTGCTGGCCATCCTATCGGCCCGTATCTTCCAATCCAGCGATCAGGAAAATTTTTATTGAGGCAGTTCCTTACTTCAACTGTTGAATGTGGTGGAGCTCCGTCGTGTTGATACCAACAATTTTGTATTGCAAGTTGCCGAATTTCAGGAAGTATTGAGTTTCGCAAAAGATTCAAATAAGCATTAGAATTTAAAATACCATTTATAAAAAAGGGACCAATCAATGTATTATTTATTATGCCCAACCAGACATTAACCTTTTCATTATATTGTACGTGTGTACAATTTTGTATATGAAGATTCCTGTGCGGCCAATATCTGTAAGGATAATTTACAATGACTTTGTAAAAACATAAAATCAGCCATCATACCTATAATTTTGTGAATTAACTTTCCCGTTTAAATAAAAGGTAGCTTCATCGGTAAAACAAATTTTGTATAACAAATCTTCATTTTGGTTTAGTAACTCCAACATTTCTTCGCAAAACTCAGTTCGAGAGATTTTGTCAATTTCAAATAGCTGTTGATGGTTTTGCAATTTGTAACACCGAAATTTTTCAATTTTACGTACATTGCGCACACTTGAGGGTGATATATTAAACTCTGACGCGATAAAATTTAACGATTTAAAAGGATTCTCTTCTACGAAAAACAAAATGTTTAATTTCATTTCTTCCGTTAACACTGTTTTCGTTCTATTCTTTTTTTATGGTCAGCGACACATCCTTCTGTTTTAAATCTATTATACACTCTTAAAATTGTCGAACGTGTAGGTATTGGTCTATGGGGAAATTCTACAGAAAATAACTCGCTCACCATTTGTAAACTTTGATGGTTTTGATAGCATAAGCACATTTGAATTTTTTCCTCCTTGGAATACATTTGTGAAAGTGTTGTAACTTAGATAATGTCACAATAGGGAAAATAATAATAATATTTGACGTATTTCAAGTGACACTATACAACAATAATATTTGACGTATTTCAATAAATTGACAAAACAATAATTATTCTTGACGCTAGGGTAGTATGTATAATGGGTTGCCTATCGCATAATGCTTTGACTCGATTATTTTAAAATGCAACATATGGATATGTTGCATAGTAAAATAATAGCACTGTATATAATTACTATGCATTTTAGTGAATGTGTTATACCAACATGAAAATTGTGAATCAAGTCTATTTATTATTAAATATTTGTACCTGAGAGCAAGAATAAATCAAACCTTTTATCTTTTATCAAGACGTTCTTAAGAACTAGCAGAAAAAGTTTTGCTTATTAGTTTCTATTTTAAATATCAATTTTTTGAAGCAACTTCACCTTCTAGTTGGACCTAAATCATTTCAATCGGATTGCGCTCGCAATGATATGGAGGTAACCTGTGCAGTTGCCCTTTCCAACTTGGGTAATATTTGTTGTAGCATCCTTCAAAAATGTTAACGTTCATTTCATGAATCATACAATAGTCCTTCCCCCACATATATCAATTCAGATCCTTGCGTATCTTTACCAGTAGGGCTTTTTAATAATGTCGATAGGCTTTCAACAAAAGCTTGTCATGCACTCATTATACTTGCAGCAATCCAAACTTTTCTCTTTGTGTGTCCTTCATCCAAGCATGTTTCATCTAATTAAATATTGGACGACCATCATAATCTGTACTATTTTATTATTCCCAGATATTCTCCATCAGATATTTTCACCTTTTTCTGTTAGTACAGGTTTGACACGTTTCGTATTACGTCTGACATATCCGGTGGTGTGGTAATGTAATGAGTATTTGATTAATACTCACTTGAAATTAATGAGTTTCAAGAAGCTGTGTAGAACTGTTCAGTTCATTTTTGGTATGGACTCATCTATAGTTATTTTTGCAATGATATTGTAGGACGTTCGATTTTAAAAAGGAAACTGTGCACTGCCGTACAGTGTTTTTGACAGATTCATCAAATTCAAAGTTTCAAATGCCTGATCACTTGTTCCTTAGGTCTTAAGCCGTCTAATCATTCATGTTCATCTTGTACATAGAAGTACGGATTTTATTAATAACACACTAAAGTATACCAAATTAAAAATGTAAGATTCTAGGTTATGGCTTGGTTATAAACATAAAATGACATTTTGGCGAACTTATTTTCCTATGTTAAACTTGCCTACGCAAGAACCAGTGAGATACCTTAGAAGTATACACCATTTTGGCGCGATGAATCACTCCTTCTTATTCTGAGACAAGGTATAATATAAAAATAACATGAAACATTTTGTCAAGAACATATAGAGGAAACGCTTTATGTTCAATTGCACGTCATTGATGACATTTACATGTTGTCATAACTCTATTAGTGAAACTGAAAAAGTTATTTTGTGAAATTATATTTGAGAGCTTTTATTTCATTAGTTTAGATAAAAAAATGTTTACATTCATCGTAATATATGCATTCATGGCAAATAAACACATAATTTCCATTTCAATATTAAATTTCTCTCTTACGTATTTTTAATAGATTAATAGTTCAATTCGGTGTCAGATAAATCATATCTGTCAAAAAGGGGTGTATTGTGTATATTTTACTTGTCAAATTTGCGTGTTTATTTTTGCTTTGATATAAATTGTATAAAAACAGTTCTCCTTAGAACTGTACAACCTGTATATTATCTTTTTGCGTCCTTTGAATATAATGCCGAAAGCTTTCTGTAAATAGTCGAAGCTTTTTACAAACTTTTTTATAATCATCTGATTAACGAGAATAGCGTAAGTTTCGTTTATTTTAAATTTTATTATTGATACGTTATGAAACATTTAAGGTTTTTCCACAATCTAAATCAATATAATAAATAAGTTGAGAAAGGCTGAAGTCTTAGAGCATTTCAGTTACTAAATATATTACATTATAATTATTGTATTGTGAATAATTTTTTTCTTTGGTTATACTAAATGTCACTGACAGAAATAAAAATAGATCTGGCAACATAAACAAGACGAGACGTCATGGATCTACTATGACGTACAATTGAATATAACGCGTTTCCACCATATGTGCGCTGTAGCACGTGTAAAAACATATTGGGGATAGGATATATGTATACTATGCATATCGGTAACAACGCCCAGGTGGTGCCGGTAGGACTAGGAAGTATGATTATAGCATTTCAGTCGCATACAGTCAGCCGATGGATGTACATGTATTTATCTAAGCATCACACACTTCGTAAATACATATTTACCAATTAAGAATTCAAAATATTCTGTGAGTATTATTATATTGCGTATACAACGCAGTAGGAAAATAAATGAAGAATTCTAATTAAACATTAATTCTTAGTAAATTATTCTATAAATTTACTAAGTAAATAAAAAATATGCAATGATTCAAATTCACTTTATATAAAAATCTAATTCGAATGTAAATTATAATTTGAATTATAAATTAGGAAGTATTTGTTTTGGTTTTCACAATACCGTTCCAGAACAGTTTTATAATCATCCATAATTGCGTTGTATACGCAATATAATAAACCTCGCAGAAGTATTTTAAATTCTTATTTAGATAAATACATGTACATCCATCAGCTGACTGTATGCGACTGAAATGCTATAATCGTACTTTCCTACCGACACGACCTTGGCGTTGTTGCCCGTATGCATAGTATACATATATCCTATTCCCAATATATTTTTACACATGCTGTATACAAGTATTTCCCAATACTACCAACTAGACAGTGTTGCCAACGTGGACATTTAGCCCACGCCACCTTCCTTCACTTGAGGTTGATCACACTGTATAAGATTCAATAATAGAAATGATGCATATAAGTATACGTAAGAACATTTTTAAGGTAGGTTGTGTATCCTTGACAGCTTACATACGTAGCTTAATAATTGCTAATGGTATATTTTTAGTAATATGAATTGTTGATAAATACTCTTAATTATTTTAAACATTCATGGTTGCCACGAAATTATATGTAATTTTGAAATATAATTTTTTTTAATTATTTTTTTGTATAAATATGTATTAAGTGATAATTAATACATTATGATGTTATATTATATATGGTTTATTTTGCATAAGAGAAATTAAATGAAAAAAAAAAGATCGCCCGAGCAGGGACTTGAACCCTGGACCCTTGGATTAAAAGTCCAATGCTCTACCGACTGAGCTACCCGGGCCCTATATCGCTCTAGACATTAACGGCACCTACTTATCCATATATAATATATATGGAATTATTTACATTTTGAGATATTACATTTTAAATATTAAAAAAGGTCAGAATGTTCGCATTCTACTTCCGTTCTTTATTACTTTTTAAATTATTTTTATTATTATTTCGCGTCTCACTAATTTCATCCATTAGTCGACACGGCGCTGGAGTATGTCGGGCGAAATTTAAATTGACTGTTAAATCAATTACAGACTAATAGCTCATTACCTTTAAAGATGTAAGTAAGGTGTTCTGTCTGCGATAGAGGGTCGAGAATATTAGGGGAGCGCGAGAATATCGAAGTATGGAATTGACGCCGCTCCTGTTAAATAAAAATCTTTAGTAATTAGATTTTGTCAGGAGCAAATTGGGAGCAATTAACTTTAAAATAAATAAAATCTAATAAAAAGTAAATTCTCTGTAGCGCCAAGAAAACGCGGCAGGCATATTATTTTTTATTCGTCTATGTAAATGTTTTTGTTGTTCATTTATAAATCTATAATCTGACTGGAGGAAATTTGTTTTTAATTATTTAAAAGGTGGTAAAACGAGACCCAAGTGGGACATTGATTATGCTGATTACCGTCCTAATTTAATATCTAATTGTCATTAAACGAAACTGAATATTAAAAAAAGCTCCTGGTGGATTGCACCTAACAATGTATATTTTTGAAATCTTACAATACATTTTGTACAAGTTCGTTGGATAATGAGATATTTTGGCGCTCATTTACATGTAAATGCATATGCTGTTGAACCGTACAGAGGCCTCTTAATATTTTGCCAGTTTCCTTTTTATATATTTTTAAATTACATATAACATATATTTTCATTTATTACTAACTAATCAACATAGCTTTGATTAAAAGTGCAGTAGACTTTAAATAATTTAGAAGAGAAATCGTAACTTTACGGAATTTGTTCGTATTAAAAGCCCCAGTTTTAATTTCTTACAAGGAACACCGCTTGTAATAATTAGATTTTGTTAGGGGCAAATTTGAGGATGAAAATAGTTTGGAGGAAAATATGGGGGAGACCGGTATCATTTATACCAAAATTTAGTTTTTATTTTTTTCCAGCCATAATCACCAAACATCTTCTATAAGAAATGTTTTAGAATAAAAACTGCTTAATCACATTTTGAGAATCAAGTTACTTTTCGACAAAAAATTTTTTTTTCCAAAAACAACTGACAGTGTCACATGTAACACTCGAAGTGTCATTTGTAACATCGGTTTATGAATGGTTATAGGGCACAGTTTATTATGGTTTAGTTGATTTATAATCCATGTCATAATTATATATTTTTTTATTAGAAACGCTACTACAATTTAATAAATAAAAAAATACACAAAATTAACAATTCATATTATTAATAAAACTTCTAAATTCTATTTTAATAATGAATTCAATGATGATTCTTTAACACAATACAAACTTAGCCTGACTCACAATTGTTACACACAGATAATGGATCGTTATTAGCGCAGGAACAGTGAGCCCATTCTTTGCATTGCCTGTATTGAAGCTAGTCTTCCTTACTGTCTTTGTAAGACTCTTCCGAAGACGAATCTTCTTTAACGATTTTGGGTTTCTTTGCTGGCTTATTATTTTTCGTAATTTCTGTATCTTCTCTATTTTTTCTCTTATCATGAACCGCCTTTTCTTGTGTCGCTCTTCCAAAAAAAATTCTCACTCGTGTTTGTAAGCACTGCTGTTTTCCCCTTTTGTCGTCTTGTCGTTATTGGTTTATTAAAATCAGCCTGGGGCAAGGGACGAATTTGTTCTGGAGTGTTTTTTCCGAAGGAGTTGGATGTGGCAATACATACATCATTACTTTAATATGTAAGTAGTACGAGGTGCATTCAAGTTCTAAGGCCTCCGATTTTTTTCTAACTAACTACTCACCCGAAAGCTATGAAACTGGTGTTACTTCTCGACGTAATCTTCCTGCAGACGTACACATTTTTCACAACGTCGACGCCATGATTCCATGGCCGCCGCGAAGGCTTCTTTAGGAGTCTGTTTTGACCACTGGAAAATCGCTGAAGCAATAGCAGCACGGCTGGTGAATGTGCGGCCACGGACAGTGTCTTTCATTGTTGGAAACAGCCAAAAGTCACTAGGAGCCAGGTCAGGTGAGTAGGGAGCATGAGAAATCACTTCAAAGTTGTTTTCACGAAAAAACTGTTGCGTAACGTTAGCCCGATGTGCGGGTGCGTTGTTTTGGTGAAACAGCATACGCGCAGCCTTTCCCGGACGTTTTTGTTGCAGTGCAGGAAGGAACTTGTTCTTCAAAACATTTTCGTAGGATGCTCCTGTCACCGTAGTGCCCTTTGGAACGCAATGGGTAAGGATTACGCCCTCGCAGTCCCAGAACATGGACACCATCATTTTTTCAGCACTGGCGGTTACCCGAAATTTTTTTGGTGGCGGTGAATCTGTGTGCTTCCATTGAGCTGACTGGCGCTTTGTTTCTGGATTGAAAAATGGCATCCACGTCTCATCCATTGTCACAATCGACGAAAAGAAAGTCCCATTCATGCCTTCGTTGCGCGTCAACATTGCTTGGCAACATGCCACACGAACAGCCTTGTGGTCGTCCGTCAGCATTCGTGGCACCCACCTGGAGGACACTTTTCGCATTTTCAGGTCGTCATGCAGGATTGTGTGCACAGAACCCACGGAAATGCTAACACTGGAGACGATCTGTTCAACAGTCATTCTGCGATCCCTCAAAACAAGTATCTGCACTTTCTCGATCATGTCGTCAGACCGGCTTGTGCGAGCCCGAGGTTGTTTCGGTTTGTTGTCACACGATGTTCTGCCTACATTAAACTGTCGCACCCACGAACGCACTTTCGACACATCCATAACTCCATCACCACATGTCTCCTTCAACTGTCGATGAATTTCAATTGGTGTCACACCACGCAAATTCAGAAAACGAATGATTGCACGCTGTTCAAGTAGGGAAACTTTGCCATTTTAAGTATCTAAAACAGTTCTCATTCTCGACGCTGCCGCTACAATTCGACCTGTCGTACAGTGCTGCCATCTCTGTGACGTATTGACAACGAACACACGCTCATTTTAAAACAATGCACATATTTCTATTTCTTTCCAGTCTGGAGAAAACAAATTAGAGGCCTTAGAACTTGAATGCACCTCGTATTAAAGCAATGATGATCATAGAGTTTAAGTGCATTTTACTCGCTTATTTTTAAATTTAGGACGATAGTGTAATACTTACTTTTTGTTTAGAATTTAACTCTCTTTCAAAATATGTCGAAATATACAGGATGTTCCATTTAAAAATGTGTTGCTTTTGTGAATATCTCAGAAACTAACTCTTCAATTGTTTCTCTGTTTTGACTAACTTAATCAGCAAAAAAAGTCCTACTAGTTTGCTAATTTAACCGACTTCGTAGCTTCAATAATAACAAAGTTAGCAATGGTGAACACTTAACTTTAGACACCTTGTATACGCCGTTAGTATCTGCGCATAACTACATTTTGTTTCGTTTCTTAAAAGGATCCATTATCTTTAAATGTTGGTGAATAAAAATCTCAAATGTTTGTGATTTTTTTATAAAAATATAAGAATTTAAGATTTTGTTCACGAAAATTAATATACATAGCCTTTTAATAAATAAAAACATGTACACTCGTGGCAAAATATTTCGGACACCGAACTAAATAAAGAATTTATCAAGACAGCGAAAAAAAATCCTAAATAATACAAAATCCAAAAACACTTGGTGTACTGTTTAGGTTCATTATTAATTAACCTTTCATGTGGTTATTTTTACCTTCTAAATAGCGAAGCAGTTTCATTCTCAAATAAAAAATCCTCCACTTTACAGTTTTTTTTTTGTATTACATTCGCGAACACTCTCTATATTCTTGCAAATTATAAATTACTCTGTATATCCATACGTGCTTTACGGCCTGCGGCTGCTGCGGTGTCTCCCTCTAGTGTCCTTAGAATCAGTTCAATCCGTGCACTCTTCGTACGAGCACAGAAGAGAGGAACTACCGTCACCACTGCCGGGGATAGAGTTTCCACTTGTCATCAGCATGCTTCCTCTCAGATTATGGGGTTATTAGATGATTATTTTTTGCTTCTCCCGCTTCGCTTTTATTTACGCCAACATTATTTGCGTGGATCATGAATATGTGCTGGGGTGTACGTAATACGTGCATGAATATAAGTATCTACGTACCGTGCATAGGATGCATGTCGCCTGGTTGACGCGTTAAAGGATTTTCGCGTGCGCAAATTCAACTAAAAAGAGTTTACCTAATGGATAAAATGGATATTAAATAGCTTTTATGAAACTTAGTTGCAGAAAAATTATTCGGTGATATAAAGAGGAGCATAATTTTAATTTTAATGGATTAAATTCAAGATGACATCTGTCAGAATTGTACATAGAAAATATCATTCATGAAATGCATAAAAGAGGAGAATCTAATACCGCGCGATCATTTAAATTCTAAATTAGAGCAGGCTGTAAAATTTAAATTAAGTTGGTATATAAGTACTAATTTACAATTGGAATTGTCAAAGTGACGTTTCAAAATGTTAATTAATCAATAATTGACATTCTGGACAACCTAATAAAAAAAATCCCGCCTGCTATAATTTAGAATTTAAATGATCGCGTGGTATTATATGCGTATATATTTGATAAAACAAATGCTTTTTCCACTTAGCGGCTGTCGATGAATTCAAACATTATAAAAATTAAAACATTTCGATACCGTAGTATAGATATTATCTTTCTCAATTAAAAACATTAACAATATCAACGAACTGTTAATAAAACTGTAAAATATATTTGACAAATATTGCACAGTATAGAAAGAATTAAAAGTGGCGTATGCTTGATAAAATGTAGGACAATATTTTTTATTATATTATATTATTAAGTGGGAAACTATTGCTAAATTTTAAATTTCTGTTCGGTCATTTACTGCACTGTTGTACTTCTTTATTTGAATTAGTTTCAAAATATTTCTAGTCTTGTTATAGTTCTTTACGTAAAATGATATTTTTTATACTACACTTGTCGACAAACAATTCCGGACATCGAAGTAATTTTCTGTTATCATAAGAAATGTTTGTTCACTTTTTTACACAAGACAAAGTAAAAATAAGAAATGAAAGCAGGTGCGAAACACTTTATTCAATTAAAAAAATCACAAAAGAGTAAATTGTGCAAAATGACCAAATTCATTGGTCTTATTGGCTAGGTTTTACATCTACGTGGTCACACAATTAAAGCGATTAATTGTGTGTAGTACCCTCACGAACTCTAATGACTTCTGCCATACGGCGTGGTTTCAGTGCAGTTGGGGAACTATTCTTGTGCAATGTTTTCCCATTCCTTAGGAAGAGTTATTCGAAGATCCTGAGTGGTTATCGGAATGAAGATGCGGGTGCCGAACACTTGGCCTTAATGTATCCCAGAGATTTTCGATACTATTCAAGTCTGGGTTTCGAGCTGGCCATTGCAAACGTCGAATGCTAACCACATCGAAATAATTCTCAACCACCCGTGCAATGTGAGACGCGTGTTACCATGCATTAAACTTGCTACCTACGAATGGAGCTAATAGTACGACGTGATCGTAGATGTACGAGGTAGGCGCCATAAATTCTCAGCCTGATATACAAAAAAGGAACTTGGAACAATATAAGAATTTTATTTTTCAATGAAATCTCCCTTAACTTCTATACATTAATTACAACGATTAATTAATAATTCGGTGCCCTTGTAAAAATAATCTGAAGTTTTTCCGTCAAAATGTTCTATAACAGCTGCATGCAACTCACTATCGTCCTTAAAAGTACTTTCCCAAGGTCTTTTTTGAAATTAGAAAACAAAAAAGTTATAAGGAGCCATATCCGGACTATTCGGTGGATGTTCCAATTCTTGAAAGCCCCATTCGCGGATGGCAGCTTGTGAAATGGCGGCAGTATGGACGCGAGCATTGTTGTCCAATAATCACACACCTTTTTTTTCCACGGCGTTTTACACGAATACTGTCCCATAATTTATGCAATAAAGACGCATAATATGTGCCGTTCACACTTGTATTGCGCTCTTGTCAATTAGCAAAATGCCCTCACAATCCCAGAATATTGTGGTCATCACCTTTTTCGTTGATTGAACGACTTTCGCCTTTCTGAGACGAAGTAAACATTCTTTCCCCACTTCACGCTAAGTAATTAATTAGGTTTTCATTCTACGAATCTATCTTTTGATTCATTTAAAACGTATTTGATTAATAAAAATTGTTGTGCTAATAAACACTATCAAAAATATGTCTCATTATTATAGTGTTAAATTATAATAAAGAAATTATTTATCTGTTCTATAAATATTCAAATTAAAATAAATGTTGCTATTTACGTGAACATTGTGTCTATACATATATGAATTACCTATGCTCTTCATTCAATCTCTTCCATTTTTATAAAAATAGGATAATAAAAACAAACTAAAAATGAAAATTTTATTATAAACGTTATGAATAATAATAAATGAATAAATCTTAACACAGTGAAACAATATAATATAACTCTTATACAGAGATTTATTAAAAATGCGTAATTGGAGTATAATTATTTAATTATTATTAATTTTCAAGCACTTCCAAATTTGGATTAAAACTTTTTTAATTCGATACCCTTGTAAAAATAATATGAAGTTTTTCCGTCAAAATGTTCCATAACAGCTGCTTGCAACTCACTGTCGTCCTGAAAACTACGTCCCCTAAGGTCTTTCTTTAAATTAGAAAACAGAAAAAAATTTATTGTCGTGCAATAATAATAAAGTTTTGTATGTATTGAGGAAATGACAAAAGAAATGGATATATCTTATTTTCAATACAGTAATATAATTCAAAGACTGCGTAGAATATGGTACAATATACAAATTTTAAAACTAAACAAATTATAACTTGATTTTAGTAAAATTAAAAAAATTCAAATTCTCTTTTAAACGTTTTTGAACTTGCTTTCGAAATAATAAATCAACATTAATAAGGCGTTGAGTACTTATATTTCTAAATATTTGTGTTATATACTGTACATTTACGCTTTTTCGGATCCCTAAAAAAGAAGAAACTGATTTTTTGATATCCGAAGACCCAGCCGGCTAGTCAGTAGGGCCTCCACGGGCTAGCCACTTCGCTGGAAACATTTTATTTAACATATTTTCGTGTCTGTAGCATAGAATATGGGTATTCGCTGTCTCTTCGTAAATTTGGCGGAAAGTCTTCGAATAATTCCACCAAAATGCTTGATAAAAATTACTCATAAGCTCCTCCGTTAATACTATTTTCAAGTAAATGCGGGCCTATCATCCAATCTCCAAGAATACCTCCCCATACATTTATGCTCCACCCATGCTGATGATCTATTTATTAGTGAAGCAAGGGTTTTCATTTGAAAATTGCATTGTGGTGCAATAATCGCACACCTTTTGTCAATTATCCACGAGGTTTTCCACAAATACTGTCCCTTAATTTATGCAATAAAGACGCATAATATGTATGTTCGCACTTGTATTGCGCTCTTTAAAGTTAATTAGCAAAATGCCCTCACAATCCCAGAATATTGTGGCCATCACCTTTTTCGTTGATTGAACGACTTTCGCTTTTTCTGGGACGAAGTTCATCAAATCGCCGCCATTCCATGGACTCCCTTTTCTACAGAGGATCGTAAAACAGAACTATTGTTTCTTCCCCTGTAACAATGGACTCCAAAATCGGTTTTGGGTCGCCTTCACATATGTTTAACCTTTGAGCGGGCGCGCTGTCGTAAAATTTACGACAATATTAGAAAATTACCTCCCCCTCTCTTAAATCGTGCGCAATCGCCGCGAGCTATCTTGTCATCTAACATCAGTATGTTCTGCAGGTCTGTACGTGTTGATGCATTTGAATTGTTTGTTGATACTTTAAATCCGGTTTCATAAATTTTGTAACACGTGCCTTGTCATGTAAGTATATGATTATATGCGTTTTTGATTTGAGTCAAATTTAGTTGATTCCGAGTGGTTACTGATTAACAGTTTTATTCTAGAATTTCAGCATCATGGCAAGTAAACCGTTGACTCAAGCAGAATTGGAAGCTATTGCAGAAAATTTTTTGAATGAACACGATGACGACGAAAACAATCTGTCTAGCGATAGTGACTTGTCAGAAGAACAAATTGTACAAGAAAACTTCAGCAGTGACTCGGAGCAATAGAATACAGATCAATCAGATAATGAGGAGGAAAATAACTTTCTTGGTGAGTTTTATAATGGAAAAAATAAGGCCATAAAGTGGAGTAGAACCGCATATCCACCTGCTGTGAGAACAAAAGCGATAAATATTATCAAAACACCTACCGGTATTACTCACCGTGCTTGCGATATCGAGACTGAAATGGATTCTTTTCTCAAAATCATTGATATCTACATGATAGAAAGTATTTTGAAATATACCAATATGTACATCGATGTTTTGAAAACAAATCACGAATATTCCAGAGAACGTGATTGTAAAAATATTGAAAAAGATGAGTTTTTTGCATACCTGGGACTATTATTCTTGATAGGAATAAAGAAATCGCATCACACAAATGTAAAAGAAATTTTTGCATCTGATGGGACTGGAATACAAATTGCTAGGGCTACAATGAGCTATAAAAGGTTTCTATTTATCACTAGGTGCTTGAGGTTTGATGATAAAACCACCCGTCCTGACAGGCGACAATATGACAGACTTGCGGCGATTCGCGAATTTTTTGATAATTTTGTACTCAACTGCAAATCGTCCTTCAATTTGAGTGAGTATACTACCATTGACGAAATGCTGCATCCTTTCAGAGGCCGCTGCAGTTTCGTTCAGTATATTCCAAGTAAACCCGCCAAATATGGCATCAAAATGTTCGCTTTATGCGACGCTAAGACTTTTTATACGTCTAATATTGAAATATACTGCGGGAAGCAGCCAAATGGTCCTTTTGCACTTTCAAACACTCCATCGGATATTGTTGATCGTCTTATAGATCCAATAGAAAATTCAAGCCGAAACTTAACAGTTGAAAATTGGTATACTAGTGTACCACTAGCTGAGAACTTGCTAAAAAGAAATATTACACTAATCGGTACACTAAAGAAGAATAAAACCGAGATTCCAATAGAATTTCAGCCACAAAAGAACAGAGAAGTCGGATCTACCATTTTCGGTTTTCAACAAGACAAAACACTTGTTTCATATGTGCCTCGTAAAAATAAAGCCGTAATACTTCTCTCTACTTTACACGACGATGACGAAATTGATCCCGATAGTCGCAAACCCCAAATTATTTTGGACTATAATGCAACAAAAGGAGGTGTTGATACCGTCGACAAAATGTGCGCCGCTTACTCCGTTTCCCGCATAACAAAGCGATGGCCTCTTGTTATTTTTTACGCCCTAATGAACATCGGTGGCATAAATGCACAAATATTATTCAAGTATGCATGTCCTTCAAATGCATCCCAATATCGGCGTGTGTTCTTGAAAAATTTATCTTTGAGTCTAATGAGGGCGCATCTCAGTTCCAGAGCAAAGCTAAGAGGGTTACCATTTGATGTGTCGGCTTTTTTGAAAAATTTTGTTCCGGCCATTGAACAGGAAGAACATATAAAAAACCCTCCAAAACGAGGTGTATGTCCATTATGCGTCGCAGAGAGGAAAAGATCTTCGGCATCAACAAAGTGTAGTCGTTGTAACTCCTTTACTTGCAAAAGTCATTCAAACGTCGAAGTTGTTTGTTACACTTGTAGAAATGAAGAACAAACAGACGAAGAAATTTATTAGAAACGTTTTTATAATGCTTTTTATTACAATTATGTACTTAGAATAAAAATTTATATTATATGTAATATTGTTTCTTAATAAAATTTATCCTATTGTTTTTACAATGCTTTCTATCACTTACAATTTCCTTAAAAACAGTATGTCGTAAATTTTACGACACGCGCCCGCTCACGTAAAATTTAAGAGCGCGCCCGCTGAAAGGTTAAAAACGACTGCGCACATTCGACTCGAAGTTCACGTTGGAGAGCAGAAAGAAGTCGCGGCACCCATCTAGCACTAAATGTTCAATAATTGAAATTTGTTTAGGCGTTATCACTCCGATTGGTCGATCCGACCGATCAGCATCTTCCAGGAATTCTTGTCCCAAACGGAAACATTTTGCCCACTTTTTTACAGTTGAATACGAAGGAGATGAATCACCGTAAACGCCGTCTAACCGTTGTCTAATGTGATAAGGTGTATGCCCTTCTTTTGTTAAAAATTTAATGACCACGGGGTACTCAATTTTCGTTACTTCAGACATTTTCGTGCGCTTGTCACGTTGGTTGGCTGATTACTAAAAACTAGTAGGCTTCGAACCGTTATATTTATAGTGTACACCTCGCGTATGTGCATGCATGACTTGACGGAATTTGAACACGTTTGAATTTGTATGAACCTGTGAGGCCGAGAATTTATGGCGCCTACCTCGTACATTATTCCAAAACAAAGAAATCAAAATTATAAGTAAAAAAAAAAAAAATTGTAAGTAAATTATAATTTACTTTTGCAACATGATTTGTCATATGACTGTGTATACTGATTCTTCATATTAAAATTCCATTGTTTTATTCCTTTGAAGACATAAAGCGTGTGTGTATTTTTTTGTTTCTACGGCAACTCGAGCCCGTCTGCTATACCACTATACCTACTACTATTCGTAATACTTGAAAAGTACCCTATTCTTTTCAACCGAAACGAAGTACCGTGTGTGCTTTTTAATTTGACGTCCAGACACTTCGCGTGCCTCCATCTCTTTGCCCAAATACCCTTATACTACGTGCGCACCCCAACGTTATAAGGATCATACTTCTGGTGAATTGTTAATTATGAATAAAAAATTAAAAGAGAGACCGAGGCGTTTCTTACTTCGCTGCACGTGAATTGTGTGTTGTCGGCGTTGTTTTCGGGGGAAAGGATTTGGTGCGTGAAAAATCTATAATGCTTTTTGAAAGCTAAAAGTAGAGAAAAAGCTCTTACTATTATTTCGACAGAAAATTTGCTTAGTTCTTCCGCTGTGCTGCTCATTCTTCTATTTTTTCGTTGCGTTTTTAAAACATTGTAGGAGTTATTCACCCATTCGTCTAAAGCCTACAATAAATTTTATTTTCTCAGGTATACACAGTGAAATAATGAAAGAGACATTTACTGTGTTATCAGAAATGACGGATTATGCTGGTACACTATCATGTTATCAAATCTGTTTTCCTGCGACAATAAGTGTTAAATTATAACATTATCATAGACACCCGTGGGAAATACCTTCAATAAAAGGCTGTCTTTACATATAACCTAACTTTACCTAACTTGGAAAATCATATGTAATAGGCGGTACACGGAAGGTATGAACATTTATAACGTGTAATAATAAAAAAATAAAATCAATTTCGCCTTTCGTAATTATACAATAATCCTAAACAACTATGAAATACTTTGATTTACGTGTGTTCATTCCTTGTTTCATTGCGTTATTTTTATTATTTTATTTGGTTTCTTTGTCATGTCTTGTCGTTTTTTCTGATAGCAAACATCTGGTTCATTAGAAATATTCTATCATGTTGTGTACTGGTTTGGACATAGTCCAGTTTATTAATTAACATTATCCATTAATTGATATGACGAACCATAAAAGAGGAGAATCCGTTATATACATCTCCACGGAAAAAGCAGATTAAGACTTTATGAATAAAGACTTCCCTAAACCATTTTGTTCTTATAATAATGTCTCATTTGGAGCACGTTCTAAATTTATTGTGACATATACAGTGTTTCATATTGCTGTGACGCTTGCAAATTAATGATTGCATAAAATAAATTAATTAATTTAATAATTATAAACAAGAGCAGAATAAAGCATACATTTTAGTACTAGGCCCTATGTTGGACTAAAATCTCAAATTTTCTGCAAAACAGTAGGTTTAGCAATTTCACACATCACTAGCTCAGTTTTAAAATTACTAATGAAGTTTTTATTCAGGGACAGAAAATAATAACAATGTTCCTTCTCCAATACGAATGCTCTCAAGTTGTCTCCAGGTCAGATAAAATAAATAAAAATACGAAAAGAAAACCTTATAATATAATTTATTAAAAATACTAATTCACAAGTAAAACAAGTATATTTATAACTAAAAAAAAATTAAAAAAATATCAGAAAAGATTCTACTAAACATTTATCATATCTTAATTCATTTCTATTTAAATGTAAAACAATCAACATACCAAAATTTTCATTATGTTATGAATTATACTGGATTATAAATAAATAACAAAAATATATCACTTATCGGTTGCAAAAATATATACACTAATGTAATGGCTTTGCCTTGATTAATTCTACTCAGCGCCTTTGCTCGCTTCCGAACAGTATCACCAAATGATAAATTCACATAGGTACGTGCCCCAGGGTTCCATCCCACGAGTATGCCTTTCAAACTCGTTGAACACACCCATAACGTACGCAACAACGTACTCATCCCTTAATTCATGTATGTCTTTAAGTTCAATTCAGATGCCTCTGTGTATTTAAAAATATTGACTCAGTCCTGATTAGTTCTGCTCAGCGCCTTTGCTCGCTCCCGAAACAGTACCACCAAAACTAATTTGTGTTTTTAGGACTAATCAAGGCTCCATGCTACGAATCAGTCACCTACCTAATTCATTGCACACATCGCTGACGTCTGACCCAACACGTCAAAATTTCAATACGCAAGCACAATAAAGTATAAAAGAAATAAATAATATATTCACATATACAAGGTGTGTATAAATTGGCGGACCCACTACACGTGGCGACATTCTTGGTCAAATTTTGAGTTAAAAGTCCTAATCCTAAAACGATGTATCAGGCTTCCTTTGTCTTCAGAATGAATTTCAAAGAAACATACATTTGGCAACATTGAACACGCACGTGCTAGTTATAATCTTCGGAACATTTTTACACGTCGTCATGTGAACCTTACATTTTAAATTTAAAAAAGAAACAAACGATATAAAATTGGTTTCTTAGATTACATATTTATTACGAAAATATTACAAAGTTTAAAATTTTTTTGATAATATTGACTAATTTTTGTACATCTTCTTGATAGAAATCAATGTAATTATTACCTACAAAATTGTTCGAATTGAAATCCATCAGTTTGTAGACATAGCTGCAATCTTTGTGGTATCGTTTGTACTATTCGCTCAAGTCTTTCTGGTGTGATTTCTAATACTGCGGCTTCAATTCGGGCTCTAACTTCGTCAGCGTCCTGTGGAGGTGTAGCGTAAACTTTACCTTTAATGAAACCTCAAACAAAAAAATCTAATGGATTGAGATCGGGGGATCTCGCAGGCCACAAAAGGGGACCGCCACGACCAATCCATCTGTCTGGGAAGTGTTCAGTCAACCAGTCTCTTATATTACGAGCAATGTGTGTAGGAGCTCCATCATGCATGTAAATCATATTACGACGTACGTTCAGCGGTATCTCATCAATAACTTGTTCTAAAACATTTAAATATTCACCGGCATCTAGGCGATTTGGTAAGTAAATTGGTCCAACTACCCTGTGGTTTATTATACCCAGCCAAACGTTAAGAGAAAACCTTCTTTGGTGACCGTATTCGCGAAATTCATGTGGATTTTCATCTGCCCAATGATGAAAATTATGAGTATTAAACACACCATCTCTGGTAAACATGCACTCATCACTCCAAAGAATACGTCTTAAAAAGTCACCTTCTTCCTGAATTCTATTTAAGATTGTATTGCAATAATTGATTCGAAATAAGTTATCATTTCCGTAAAGAGGCTGAACTTTAGATACATGGTATGGATGAAGCAAGTTTTGTCGTAGAACCAAATGAACAGTCTTATTACTGGGAATATTTAGTGTAGAAGCTAATTGACGGGTACTCGCAGAGGGATCTTCCTGTATTGTGGCTAGAACTTGCTCTTCTAGTTGCACGGTACGCCTTTGCCTTGGTCGACCTGCGTTCGCATTTCTTGGAATAAACGAACCTGTTTCACGAAGTCGTTGGTCCAGCCTTCGAAATACATTTTTACTTGGATGCCTCCGATTTGGAAAACGCACTCGATATTCCTGCCCTGCCATGCTAGCATTTCCACGACAGAAACCGTATATCATGTACATATCGGCATATTCGTTGAAATTCATAATAAACAAACAGAATAACTAGTAAACACGAAAACCCGAAAACTGATTAAAACTATACAAATAAACACGAAAAATAAGCAAGTCGAATGAAATAGGTAGATTACAAAGTGTCAAAATTTGACAGTAGTAATGTATTTGACTAGAACAACATTAGGCTGCCTACTTATTGTTTTACAACGTTGTCAGATGTGTTTTTCGTCAAAATAAGTTAATAAACAAATATTAAAAACAAACTTTAAAAGCAAAAAGATAACTTTAACGAAAGGATAATAACAACAATTCTTCTTTCTTCTAAATTGTAGCTCTTTCTGTCAACAAATATCAAGTAATAATGCTTATTTCAAGACTGAAAGTCCGAACTTTAGGAACCTCGTGCAAAGATATGGAGCATGGTACAACGTTTTCGTATTAGGATTTTGGACTCCGAATTTAACGAAGAATATCGCCGCGTGTAGTGGGTCCGCCAATTTATACACACCTTGTATAAAGAAAAATTACCAACCTCGCTCTACAACTCCAGTATAAAACACCACACAAAAATTTTATGTAACACAAGATATACAATAGAACAAAAATAAACACCACTAAATCACCTTAATTCCTCATACAAAATTTCAAATTCATTCATATTCAAATTGTATTGATAAATGTTTTTTTCTACACAGTAAAATATTCTACAAAATAAAATTAAAAAAAAAAACTTTTAATTAACTTAATACTTTTATCTGATAAATGTTTCAAACACCAAGTGTCTATACTTTTATTCCAATTTGATAACAAATACTTTCTCATTAAATCTTAAACTAAATCATTACAATTACTAAAAATGTTTACCATAACGCACGGTGTAATAACCCCGCGTATAAGAATATAACAGCCTAGTTCAAAAAAAAACTTGACTCGCTAAACATATTAAAGTCTTATTTAAACGAAATTGTTCTAAGTTAAAATAAATATTTTATTCGTAAGTCCCACTTTTATTGAAAATTTTAAGTTTTAAGTTTAACTAAATATTTCGGAAAAATATTACAAGTTCCGAATGATGAAAATTTTTCTAAGTTAAAATAAGATTTAATAGTATAAACACCCTGTGTCTTTAAGAAGAGGTTTTCACCTACTTCCAGAAGTTTCTTTTAGAGAGCGGTTCTCACCAGCCGGCGCAGCCGTCTAGTCTCAAATTTTTCATGTTCTCGCTTATATTCATCTTTTCTTAACAAAAACTTACGGTTATCCTCGGTACGATACCGATTCCACCTCTTCAATTGTATATTTTACAGTGCTGCATCACTCGATAAAGCGGTGTATTACTAGCCTTTCCAAAACGTAAACAAACATCCATCTCGATGTCGATTTGTTTACATCCGTGATTGTTAATCGCATGTAGCGGAGAATATTGTTTCGCCGGGCCTATTTGTCAATCGTTCTCGGTCATAATATTTTTCTTGCGCTAAAGCTTGCGAGAAACACTTTATTGTGAATATTTACTTGCTATTACAAGTCTTATTTTAATTATTAATTCTATGAATAAAATTTATAATAACATTCCTACATGATTTTAATTAAATAAATTTAAATTTGCTAAAATCCTAACTTAATAAATATTTATATACAATGATCATTATAAAATAAATAAAATAGTAATTAACTAAATTAAATCTAGCAGTGATCTTGATTATGCTTATTTACAATTCAATCCCAGACTCAAGATCACTGCAATATGTTGGTGGCACGTGTTTCACACTCATTTGTCCTCCACAGTACGGTATAGCTATGGATATGAGTGTTGACTAAATACTATGTATATTATAAACTCTTACTCTTAAAAATCTCATACTCCGAAAACCCTATCCATATCAACACTGTTTACCAACAGTAGTGAGTGATGTATACTGTACTGTGTACATGCAATATTTTCAGCCAGACAGGCATGTACAAAGATTAAAGTATAGCGCTAATTCAGAATGTCGTCATGAGGTAGTTTATTGACAAATATAGTAATGTAATAAACAAAAGCAGTATGACAAGCTACCATTTGTAGCACCAACTTCATAACATGGTAGCCAATGACGACCTTAGCGTTAAATCACCCACGAGTGGCAATACATAGAAAAATGATACCCTTAAATGTATAAATTAACTTCTGGATGTAGAACAGGCACGTGTTTCAAGACTCATTGGTACTCTTCAGTACGGTATAGCTAAGAAAATGTTTGTTGATTAAATAATCTGTGTACTACAAGTTTTACTCTTACGTTTGATAGCTACTGCTTCCAGGTTAAATATATGTGATGTTCGAATTTTGATATGAAAAATTGATTTTTTTTGATTAAATTTAATTGCGATCTTTCTGTCTAATCAAATATACATACTTTAGAGTAATAAGTAAGTGGCAGGTGTCATTTGACAGGAGTTGATATAACGTCTACTGACGGATACCAGGATTACACATGCAGGTCTTCTGACCAATTTCTTTTAAGTCTTCTCTCTGCGTGTCTTGTGTTAGGAGTTGGTTAATGGATATGTATGAATTAAGTTTATTTCTCTATAATATCAGGCGTGAGCCTTGATCACATCCTTCACAAATGGTATTTGTAGGTCCTCATGTAACGTTAGAATTGTCACGTACCATGGTGTGTTGAACTTCATGTGAAGCATTTCGGATTAGAATGTTTGCAGAATTTTGATGTTTGACGGTTTTGTGTAACCTTAGAGTTTGGTTCCATAACTCCATATTGGTGCTAGTCAGTCGCGGCTGGTGAGTTCGTTTAGACGGGGCAATTACATGGACAAGACTGATTCGTTTATTATCGGTGATTGTTACGGTTTTTTTGTACCCTATATCTTTTGTATATTTTGTCCCATGTATTAATATTATGGAAGTGTAGTTCAATTAATTTCGTGCGACGCTGTATATTTTTCGGAATTTGATGTATTTAGTTATTTCCATAGAATTGTTGTTCTCTTTTTAATTATTTTAATGCTAATTTCTCCTCGCACGGACATCTGCCGGCGATTAGCGTAGTTCCGTTTAGTAGATAACTGTTTTATCGCACGTTGGAATTTAATTTTCATTTTAAGCTTTATCGCGTATATTTTATGTTTAATATACAGTGTGTTTAACTTTGATACTTGAAAAATCAGTATTTTTTAATGGAACATCCGATTTAATTTTTTCTTTTTTAAAATATATTGCACTTAAAAAGCTCTACACAGTGATGTGCATTTTTTTTATTTAGGCCCTTTGCATGGCCTGCTGTGGTATTAAATGTAACCCCAAAAATGGCAAAATCGTATTAGGCATTTTTTTAACAAAAAAACTATTTATGCAATCGATTTAGCCATGCTTCGAAACCCTTAGTACCAAGTTTCAAAGTCGCATCTTATACAGAGTGTTTATAATTTAGGTGCAAACTTCGAAAAATACCAATGTTTGGGAGCACCCTGTATTAACAGAATAAAATATTTTCGAGATTTTCTTCTTTCGATGGAGGTGTAAGTACTGTGGCTTTGAAATTATACTCTTTTTATTGGCCTAGTTAATACAGGGTATTCGTAATAAAAAATCAAATTTAAGGAAAAATCGATTTTTTTCGTTTTTATTTACTGAACATAACAAACTAGAAAATAACCAAATATCTTTAAATTTTCGAGTTTTCTATTACCCCTCCTTCAACTTGAATACATTTTTCTAACCTTCTTTGGCAATGATTCATTACTTTCGCGAGTTCCTGATGAGAAATTAACTCGCACTCTTCTGTTATCCTCCGCTTAAGTTCTTCCACATTATTGGGTCTTGTACGGTAAACATTTTCTTTAAGTTTCCCCCAAAGATAAAAATCGAGTGGCGTCAAATCTGGCGATCTCGGAGGCCACTTAATTTCTTGACTATAGCGCCCAATCCACTTTCTGGGAAATTTTTGATCAAGCCAGTTGTTAATTATTGCTGCAGTATGGACGGGTGCACCGTCCATTTGAAATATCATGTCGGCACGTCTAGCAATTGGCAGTTCTTCTAAGGCATCCCAGAAATTCGTATTTAGTAAATTCAAAAAATTTTGGGCCTTCAAGTTATGTTGAAAAAAAAGGGAACAATTATTTGTTTATCAAAAATTCCGCACCATACATTAATTTTCTCAGAATATTGCCTTTTACAGTGAATAACCCAGTGAGGGTTTACTTCCGACCAGAATCTACAATTTTGTGAAGATACAACCCCGTTTGTGGTGAAGGTTGCCTCATCCGAAAATAAAATTTTATTTAGGAAATTGTGGTCATTTAGATAATGTCCTTGACACCACAGAGCGTATTCCATTCGAGAATTTTCATCACCATTTTCTAAAGTGTGTAGGAATTTTGGTTTGTAAGCAACCTTTTTATTTTTCTTAAGACATCGCCAAACTTTGCTGGAAGGTATATTAGTGTTTCGCGAAATTTGTCTAACGCTAGTTTTAGGGTTGTGCCGAATTTGATTTAAAACAATGTTTTCTCTGTTCTCAATTAAATTGTTTCCCCTTTTATTTGTGGAAATAACATTACCAGTTCTATCGAAAAGAGAATTAATATTTTTGCTACAGTTTGAAAACTCACTGGTTCTAGTTCTTGATATCTCCTGTTAAATTCTTCTGCAGCTTGTTTATAAGTTTTTGCATTGTCACCAACTAGTCTTATTATTTCAACTTTTTGCTGTAAAGTTAGTTTATTTCTAACCATTTTTACACAACTTTAATGGTACACACAATAACGTTTTAAGCAATATAACAGCAAGTGTCAAATTGTTTGAAGTTTGATACATTTTTGTTTTCAAGGCCTGCTTCACTAGCGTTAGACAAATTTCGCGAAATACCTTCCACCAAAGTTTGTCGATGTCTCAACAAAAAATTCTGTTTGGATGTAAACCCTAACTGGATTATTCATTTTAAAAAACAATATTATGAGAAAATTAATGTAAGGTGCGGAATTTATGATAACCAAATCACTTGTCATTTTTTCTTCCAACATAATTAAATAATTAATGTCCTCAACTTAAGCAGAGAATAACAGAAGAATGCATGACTAGCACTAAAATATTTTATCTTATTTATTTTTACTTATTTTGTAGTTTTTTGTTATGTTCAGTTAAATTTTTTTTACTCAAAATAAAAACGAAAAAAATCGATTTTTCCTTAAATTTGATTTTTTATTACGAATACCCTGTATTAACTAGGCCAATAAAAGAGTATAATTTCAAAGCCATAGTACTTACACCTCCATCGAAAGAAGAAAATCTCGAAAATATTTTATTCTGTTAATACAGGGTGCTCCCAAACATTGGTATTTTTCGAAGTTTGCACCTAAATTATAAACACTCTGTATAAGATGCGACTTTGAAACTTGGTACTAAGGGTTTCGAAGCATGGCTGAATCGATTGCATAAATAGTTTTTTTTGTTAAAAAAATGCCTAATACGATTTTGCCATTTTTGGGGTTACATTTAATACCACAGCAGGCCATGCAAAGGGCCTAAATCAAAAAAATGCACATCACTGTGTAGTGCTTTTAAGTGCAATATATTTTAAAAAAGAAAAAATTAAATCGGATGTTCCACACTGTATATGTATGTAAGTATGTTTCCCTTCATCCCTCAATTATTTATCGTCTCTTCCACTTGTGAATTATTTAGCATTATTTAACGTTCTGGTTATAAGACCATGGTGACATCGTCTGAGCGCCGTGGGCTAAATACTTTGAGTAGCGCGATGGATTTTTAGTTCGATGTGAGGTCGCTGGCTATCATTTTCAACTCTTTTGTAATATGGAGATTTTAAGGTAGATCTTTTCCACTCTATCGTTTGCTAAGTGCAGAAGCAGAGACTGGATGAGTGTTCAATATTTCCTTGCACAATTGAATTTGAGAATTTGCCGTTTCGAAATATTCAATTACACTGGATAAATGTGGATTAATGTAGTAAGGAATTAATTTTGTCGCTTCTAATAGCCGATGTATTCGGATGAACTTTGTGGGCACGCATCTCTTCCTCTGGTCAGCCTTCTTTTCTCTTAACGTTAATTAAGATTATTTATAATGCCTTTCGATTCATTTTCGTTTAGCTTTTACCGTACGACGCAAAAAATTTTGCATCAATTGCCGTTCAACCGCTAATCAACTTCCTTTGGGGTGTCATGGTGGCGCTTCATTTTGTTTTATGCACGTGTTGGTCTGTGAAATGAGATGTAATTCCCGGAAAAAAGGATAAAAATTCCTTCTTATAATCCAAGCCTTAAGGATTAATCAACCTTGTCTGGAGTCCCTGTGTTCGTCTCCAGGAAAAATTTATGCCAGAATTTATATTCCGATAGATGCTGTTAATTCTTCAAGATAAGTAGTTATTTTAAATATTTTATGTTCCTTGGGAGAGCTATATTTGTAAATTAAGATTATTTAAGTTTTATTCAACCTAGATAAATTACTATCGTAAAGTTTAATTCATTTATTTTGAGTAATAATTGCTAAATTGGCCCCGTTTAATGTCAGATCGGAGGCCTAAGTCAAGCTTAAGCTCCTAGCATGTTGATAGTATGTTGTGCTGACAAGAGCTTCTTTTATTTATGTAATTTTATTCTGAACTTTCGCAATTACTTTTAATTTTACGGTTTATAACTAACTTTTGTGTTAAATTCTATCCGAAGCCGGGGATAGGCACCGACTTGAGTCATTATGTACTTAAAATTTTAGTTTTGATGCCTTCTGCTAGTTTTGTTTTGAATTGTTGTATATTTAACCACTCTTGGCTGATATATTAGTGGCTATTGTACGATCATATTTTATTTAATACCTTCAGAGTGATACTGTAAGAGCACATTGTCATATTTACTGTAAAGTAAATATGACATTAATTGAACCACATTGTATTTTTGCCTCATTAACTTAATTAGTGTTTTCTTTTTTTTTTTTTTACTTTACCATATGGAATTTACTCCATTAATTTAACTGTAAACATATAGTTTGCAACTTGATTTAATTTTCTTTTAATGATTGATCAAAATGTACATTGATTTATGAGTCAATTTGTAACATTCAGTTTGGGAATTTAGTTGATAAATTCAACCTTGCTTTCTCCTTCCTCAATTAAGTTTATGTTTTTTTATGTGTATGAATTTTAAAATTTTGGAGGAACAGCAATTAGCTTCCAATAAAATTGTTTTCTTGCTTGACTTTGTCGTTTGATTGAATTTTACTACCTAGGTATTCATTTTGATTATGTTTCCGAATCAAGGGACATTTTGGGGTGGGGATTATTATTAAAGGGAAGCTGGCGCCTATATTTCATCCATCTATATTCTGAACGACCTACGCCCACACCGGCGAGTAAGAGGCAGATCTCCCCTCTATATTAGACAGCATACCTAGGGAAGTAAAGGTAAGGCACATTCAAGACGTCGCAGCAAAACTCTCCGAAACTTTCATAAGTTTTATTGTGCGGAGCTACAGGTATTTTTAACTCAGACAAACGGGCCCATCCTCCTACTGCCTTACGGATGAATATACTTTAATTACCGACAGCGTCAATTGTTGCGCCTTCTGCCAGATGCTGAGCATATCACCGATAATAAACGAATCACTCTTGTCTATGTAATTGTCCCACCTAAACGAACTCACCAGACGTCACTGGTACCAGTATAGTTTTGTAGAGAAGAATCTTGTTCTCAATGGCTTACTGAGATTTTCTACCTAATAGCCAGTTCATTTGTATGAATTTTAATGTAAGTTGCTGCGTTTTCGCCTTGATCTGAGCTTGCCAGGTTAATCTCTGGTTACGCTAAATTTCCATGTAAATGTGATTTGAGTGGACTTGTTACTATTTGTTTTGATTCCCCATTAGCCATCCAGAGTTTTAGTTCATTTATGTAATGTAATTTAAAATTGAATTTTGAAAAAAAAAATTGACGAGGCTGCGCCATCTTTTTCTTTTTGAAAAAACTGCTATTGATGATCATCCTTATATCAAGTCTGGGTTATTCTTAACTTTCTAGCATTGTCTTCACCCCATTTGATAATTGGTTATTCCTAAGTTTCATTTAGGTTTAACTATCCTATAATTTACCTTCATTAATTAAGCTGAGTTTTTTAAGCAAGAAATCTACAATTTTTAATAAAAGAAATTAAACATAAATAACTTTCTGTATGATAATATACTGTATATGGTTGAATTTCATTTCCTTTCTTCTTCAGTATTGCCACGATTATTAATGTTATTCATTGGCATATAGACCATCTCTAGTCATCAAATCCTGTTGGGAACGATATGTCGCCTGCATTCACGCTCAAAACACCTGTAAAAAACAGTAATGCGAAAGCCGATATTTTGACTTCGAAAACGAGGATCGTTGACTTGATTCCAAAACAAAACGCGAACGACACGAAGTGCGTGCAGTTGTGTAATACGTGAACGCGCATAGATGGCGCCCTCTCCCGTACGTCGCAATTAATTTTTCAAAAACCTGAACCTGACAACTCGGGACAATTATTAATTGAAAGATTTAATTAAAATTAATTGTCCGTTGATGATGCGATGTGGAGTGGCTCCGGTAACGGCAGGACGTGGTCAAAATTCGCGGGCGTTTGTTATATTATTGTCCGGCTATTTTACGAATTTAAACGTTGTCGGTCGCCATTGTAACACGGTCGATGGTGATGTGATGCGTTCCCGCTTTCAATGTTTTCAACCGTTTTCATTTGTCCCGAGCGCACATTTTTTATGTTTATTGTTCTGTAGCTCACTCTCTGTTTATCTGCGGTTCTTTATCTCTTTCTGTTTTCGTATGACGATTTTTTATTTTGGCAAATTTGATTATCGACATTTATGATTGGTTCACAAATTTATTAAATTTCATTGGAATTCTAGAACAATCCAAATATGTAATCGCGTTTTTCTTTTGTATTTACTTTCCTCTACAATTTTATTTTCAATTTAATATATGAATATTCAAATGTTTATGGGCATTATGTGTATTCCTCATTGCTAACAATATGTTGTTGTGCTTTAGTTTTCGATAGTTTATGTAAAGTTTGTGTAAATTTATGCTAAATACTTGAGTTGTGTAATTCCCAGGAAAATTTTCATTCTCAAGCAGTATCAACTTTTTCATCGTGTTGAAGGTCCACGATGAAAAGCTTGTTAATTCTTCTAAAAATGCAAAATGTTATATTTTTATATAATATATATTCAGAATCCAAATAAGTAATAATAATAATAATAATAATAGTTTTTATTGATGCATATACTTATACAGGGTGAGTCATTAGTAGCCGCTTCTTTGATTGCTCTTTTGTATTTTAAATAAAAGAAAAAACAATTAGTGGAAGATGCATGGTTACATGGGGTGCATATTCTAAAAATACTTTAAGCTCTGACGCACTTCCCGTTTCAACGGAAATGCATGAAATTTAATTTTTTTAAATGACTCATATATTTTTGGATTTTCTAGTACTGTTTAAAATTGTCTATTTAACGGTTTTTCTTTTTCAAAATTGAGTCATTAATTTCTGAGTTATTAATTTTTTTTTTTGAAAATATTTGATGAAACACGTGTCCAGAAAAAAACATTTTTTCATTGTTTTTAAAAGTAAAAACATTAACTTTGGTGGTGCTTGTAGCCAAGAAAATTCTGCATCATTTGGTATAAGATGCACTCGACAATATCTCAAAGAACTTTGTTTTTTCAAATCCTACTTCCTTAAATTTTCACATACCAAAAAAACACCCGGGATCATTACATTTTGATCCCTCTTTTATTCTCTTCCGTTTTTGTTAACAATGTCCTATATCTATCTTTTGTAATTTCTGAGATAATCACTATAGGAGCAATTAGTGGTCAAATAAAGAACTACGAGCGCTGTTCTAGGCACCCAAATATTCGTCCAATAAAGGCTGGAATGTGACCGAGTGCCTGAGTCAACTGTTAAAGAAATTCGGTAAACATTTATGTCAAATTTAAAAAAGCATCGCTATTAGCTTTCATCCAAATGAATTATTCTTATGAAGAGCTAATACATATGATTCACGTTTTGGGTGAATCTGAAAGAAACACTTTACCAGCATCCAAACTTTATGCACAGTGATCCCTGGTAGAAGTCAACCGAAGCCAGAAACCTTCGAAAGTATAAAGGAACAGTTTGAGTGAACAGAAAGTATTGAATATGAAAAAAAGAGCGGAAAAAGCAATAACTGGTGAGTATAAGACGTTTATGGTATATGCGAGTGTAGTCGAACACCCCCATACTAGTACTACGAAAATTAATCATCAGTTAGATGTCAGTCAAGTTTGAGAATCCAGAATAATTAGGAAATATGTAATTCATCCGTAGCATATTCATACACAGGGTTAGATGAAGGAATTTTCCGAATCGCTTTGTCAATTTGCAGTAGATAAATTATCCTGGCTTTCTCAATTTTTTGTTGTTCACCGACGAAGCCACCTTCTATTAAAGTGAATACGTTAATCGACACTTCGTTATTATAACACATAAAAACCTCCACTTTATCACACCTGCAAACTTTCAAAATTAAATGTGTGGGGAGAAATAATGGGTAGTTACATAATTGGACCTTATTTCTTTGATGAAAATGTTAGGAGGAGAGTATCTTCGTTTTCTACGGACATCTTCAAATATGTCAGTAAACATAACCTTTATTTTATTTCGTTGTTAACCAACAGTGTAAAAAATGAAATACTGCAACTGGACAAATATGCCTGAATAAACAAATTGAAATGCGATGCTCTTCATTCTGTAAAATTACGACTTTTGGGATAGTTGGATTTAACATTTACTTTGTTTGACAGTTGACTAAGGAAGCCCAATTTCTGCCTTCCATTGGTTAAATGAATATTTTGGTGCATAGAACAACAGCGCTCGTAGTTCTTTAATTGACCGCTTATTGCTCCTATAGTGATTATCCCAGAAATTACAAAAGATTTTTGAGGTATTGTCGAGTGCAACTTATACTATATGATGCAGAATTTTCTTGTCTACAAGCACCAACAAAGTTAATGTTTTTACTTTTAAAAACAATGTGAAAATGATTTTTTTCTGAACACATGTTTTGGTCAAATATTTTCAAAAAAATATAATAACTCAAAAATCATTGGCTTGATTTTGAAAAAGAAAAAACAGTTGAACAGGCAATTTAAAGCAATACCAGAGAATCCAAAAATATATAGGGTTAGCCATTTAGAAAAAGTAGGTTCCGTGCATTTCCCGTGAAACCGGAAGTGCATCAGAGCTCAAAGTATTTTTACAATACCATGAATCTTCCACTAATGTTTTTCCTTCTATTTAAAACACAAAAGATCAATCGAAGAAGCGGCTACTAATTACTCACCCTCTACAATAAAACATAAAAAAGTAAATTACACAACCAGTGATGAAAAGGTAATAATAACACAAATCTTGTGTAATATAACAAATAAAAACAAAACTAATATGTACCAAAGGGAACAAATCCAGCAATATATCATTACTGAAATGCTGATTTTAAATTTGTTCCTTAAACTAACAGCAAATGAAATATATAATAGAAATATATGCAGCTGTTGTAAACTAATATTATACCGGGTGTTCCAGCTAAAACTTTCGGGTCATATATCTCCATTATTATTGACCGAATTTTTAAAATTTGGAATATAGACAATTTATTAAGTGAAGAACCGTTGCGATATACTGAAACAACCATAGTCTTTAAAACGTGAATTCAACTAGCTTTTATTTCTTGTCATTCAGGCTAGTTAATGGCAGCATACTTTATTAAATGCAGTATATTCAAGTCCAAATCAGCCACAAGTAAAACAAAAATTACAATCTACAAGGCCATGATAAGACCCGTGGTGACATACGAAAGCGAGACGTGGACAATCACTAAGCACTCAGAGGAGCTACTAGCAAGATGGGAACGGTGATTCCTAAGGAAAATATATGGGCTGGTGATGGAGGATAGGGTATGGAGATATTGTCGAATTTATTAAATTACAAAGATTGGAATGGGAGGGGCACCTAGAAAGAATGGGTGAGGACCGAATCCCAAAGAAGGTATATAACGGTCAGATGGAGGGCGCCAGGGGAAGAGGACGACCAAGACAGAGATGGGTGGACAACATTGAGGAGGACGCTACACAATTACTGAAAGTGCGCATTTGGAAGGCAACAGCAAGGCAGCGAGATGTCTGGAGGCGGAAAATATAGGAGGCCCAGGTCCAAATGGGACTGTAGTGCCACGAAGAAAAAGAAGAAGAGTTCTAAAACTTGTGAGTTCTAACTGGCATGATTCATAACAATAACACTCTTTGTAAGTAAAGACGGTAGTAGCTTATTCACGAACCACTCTTCAAATAAGGAACTTGTCATATCTTCATGATATCCAAGGACGACGACTTTATGTTCTTTGCATCACCAATGTAGCCATCCACAGATCTAGCATGTGCAAATTATTTTTCCCCCTTGAAAAAGGAAGATTAACGGAACACATTCCCCAATCATCATCCCTACCTTTCTTTATAGTATCATGGCTGTCGTACCACGTCTAAGTAGCAAATAAAACATTTCTTTTCTGTAAATGCCTTCACTTTCTTTCAAGGAGAAGTGCACAAACAATTTAGGGAACAATTGTTTTCAACATCATGGGTAGATAACCTACATATTCAACAAATTTAATTAAATTTAGACTTGATAATTACCATGATCAGATTTAACACCTTCGAACTGTTGCTTTAGGGAATTCGTAACGCCGAAAACTTATGAAATAATAACTTAAATTTAAGTAGAAATTGTAAAGATTAGGAATAACATATTTTTCCATATTAAATGAAATGAAAATATTTGTATATGAAATGGATAAGACCAGTGTATTTGACTTTTATAGAAAGCATATGAGGCAAACGAATCAATGAAAAATATGTCATATGCGTCATATGATATGCCTCTACACTATTGTAGCAGATCTGTCGACATTGTATAAGTAATTTCTCGGTTTTCTTTGTACTTTTGAAATAATCATTTTCCTTGTATATCCGTACAACAGTACAATGTAGAAAAACTTCTGTACAAGAGCATTGAAATAGTTGTCAAGACTGTTTTAATGGCTTCACTAGGAGCACGTGTCCCCGTGCGAGATACACCCTGTCACGTTCTTGGCTTGCAACTGCGACGTGGAACCCCGCACGCATCCCCTTCGTAGTCAACAGTAACCACAGACTTTGTGAAAAAAGGTAGATAACTTATCGGAAGCTTTCTTTTCAGATTAAGGGCCGGTATTTCGATCTCAGTATAAGTTAAGTATAAGCGATATACCGAAGATATCTCGATATTTCTGTCTTTCGAAGTTCAGATAACGGTTATCTTCCAGATAAGTCTTAGATAAATATACACGGTAGTCACCGGTTGTATTATGAGTTTTATCCGGAGGATAAGTGACGATGAAGGTCGATAACAGTCGAAAAGACTCGTGTATTTCGAAAATTATCAAAAGCCAGTTCAATTTATAGGTTAACTGTTGTGTGTGTTAATACTTTTGAATATGTATCAAGATTTCCAAAACTTAATTGAAGAATTGGACGAAGAAAATGACTTGGAATTATATAATATGTTACAACCTAGACAACATATAATCAGATTTCGGCCAAATAATTTCGAAAAATGGAGTGATACAGAATTTATTCATAGATTTAGATTAAGTAAGGCTACTGTTCTACATTTATTACCAAAAATTGAAAATTCGCAACTACACCGTACTAATAGGTAATTTATACACTGCACATACTTATAATATTGTAATATGTATTTTCTAAATATTTCAAAAATCATGCTGTACCACCTTTACAACAACTGCTCCTTGGGCTAGGATTTTTAGCAAGTAGTTCATTTTACTTAAGTATAGAAGATTTTGCTGGTTTACATAAAAGTATAGCTATATATTTGCCAAGAACAGAAAATGAAAAGCTTCGAATACAAGAAGGATTTTATGAAATCGCTCGATTTCCTAGAGTCGTGGCAGCAATTGACTGCACACAAATAAAAATTCAATCGCCTGGGGGTCCTCACGCAGAAAATTTTAGATGCAGAAAGGGATATTTTTCTTTAAATATTCAAGCTATGTGTGATTCGACTTTACGTTTTGTTGATATAGTTTCCAGATGGCCAGGGGCCACGCACGATAGTACAATATTCAATAATTCATTAGTATGTGCACGTTTTGAAAACAATGACTTTGGAAATGCCATTTTATTAGGTGATAGTGGTTATCCATTGAAAGATTATTTAATAACTCCATTAGCTGAACCAGAAAATAACGCAGAACAACTCTTTAATGAATCTCAAATAAGAAGTCAAAATGTTATTGAAAGAGCATTCGAAATCTGGAAAAGAAGATTTCCAATATTATCTGTGGGGATACGTTGTAAAATTCCCTTGCCCAAAAAATAATTGTAGCAACAGCAATTTTACACAACATTGCAGTTTCAAAGCAAGAACAGTTACCAGATGCTGCAAATGATGATGACATAATTACTGTGATACCTTTATACGTAAAACGTATATGTATATATGCATGTGCTTGAGATACACACATACATTAAATGCCATTGTCGATAATCGAATGCACAGACACCGGTGTTTCGACCTATGAGGTCTCATCAGTGTGCGTGGAGATTCTCGACAATAGCTTCAAGACTTAAATCGCTGCCTATGTCATTTTCGCATGTTAAATGTAGTGAGAGTATCACAGCGACATCTAACACCCAAAAGATGACACGGAAAAAAGCGATGGCTTCTGACAGCATGTTCTGCTATACAGAGGCCTGTATGTTAATAGTGTACCTCGTGTAATAGAGCCTAAGGTGGCGTCACCAATCAAAACGAAAATGAAAAGTGTGAACACATGGATGTTAAAACTAACATCAAGCAGTAAATAATTACTGTGACTTACATATATACCTTTATACGTAAAACGTATATGTATATATGCATGTGTTTGAGATACACACATACATTAAGTGCCATTGTCGATAATCGAACGCACAGACACCGGTGTTTCGACCTATGAGGTCTCATCAGTGTGCGTGGAGGTTCTCGACAATAGCTTCAAGACTTAAATTGCTGCATATGTCATTTTCGCATGTTAAATGTAGTGAGAGTATCACAGCGACATCTAACACCCAAAAGATGACACGGAAAAAAGGGATGGCTTCTGACAGCATGTTCTGCAGAACATGCTGTCAGAAGCCATATTTGTTCTGCAGAACATGCTGTCAGAAGCCATCGCTTCTTTCCGTGTCATCTTTTGGGTGTTAGATGTCGCTGTGATACTCTCACTACATTTAACATACGAAAATGACATAGGCAGCGATTTAAGTCTTGAAGCTATTGTCGAGAATCTCCACGTACACTGATGAGACCTCATAGGTCGAAACACCGGTGTCTGTGCGTTCGATTATCGACAATGGCACTTAATGTATGTTAGCATTTCAAGTTTTTTCTTTTTACACAATATTTTAATGTTCCAATTTCTTTTCATGAATTATTTTATTATATGAATTTTGCTGTTGCAAGTTTTCCAGTTCTTGCTCTAGTATTTTTTTCTTCATTTCAAATTCTTTTTCATGGAATTTTAGTTCTGCATTCTGCAACTCTTTCTGCATAGTCATTACTTCATTTTTTGCTTCGGCCAATTTTGAAAATTTATCTTGCATTACACTTTCCTTCTTTTCAACGTTTAAGGTTGGTGACTTTTGGCTTTTTAAAAACTGCGGTGTCCACTTCCGTTTCTGTTACAAATAAATATATAAAGGTTTAATACTTAATTTATTTATAAAATTTATTAATTAAAATATAATAAAAAGTAATGGCTACCTCGCTTGTTGAAGGCTGGGAGTTCATTTGACTCGTTGTAGCTTCGGGGTTCATCTTACTTGTTGATAGCTGCGGATTCATTTCACTAGTTGATGGTTGGGTACATATTCGAGTGTTTTTGTGTTCAAGATTTTACTTGTTGATGGCTGCGGATTCATTTCACTAGTTGATGGTTGGGTACATATTCGAGTGTTTTTGTTTTCAAGAGTTATTTCACTCTCATCTTTGGACACAGAAGCAATGGTTGGTTAGAAGTTTGCCTCTGCTTGCGCTCTGAGACACAGTTTCTTGAGGTGTCAGCTCAATCAACTAAAAATAAAAACCTATTATTATCATACCTTATATAGATAATTAAAATTCTTACTGTTGGGGAACTAGTAACATCTATATATATTTTTTGATCCGGTACTTCAACTACAACAAAAAAAAACTGATTAATAATAGTTCTCTACTTTGTTTATATAGATATATCAGGTTTTACCTATTTCACTGTTGTTTACTTCATCACTGTCACCAATACTTGGTACCTTCAACAGATAAGTAAATTATTCCGAGTAGCTTCTCCTCAAAGTCCAGGTATTCCGGTATATTTTCTTTTCCTCCCCCAGTCATAAATATTGCCTTTTTTTTTATTGCTGCTGCCTTTTTTCTGATGTCTTTTTTATCGTTTCATATTTTGCATGTAAAGCTAAGGAAAGAGAAATATTACAAGTGGTAAATAAATGTACATATATATTACATTGTTTTCTTACCTTGTGCTGAACGAAAACTTTGTCCACATCGAATATTAAATTCTTTCTCTATTACAGCCCACGTGTCTTTTTTTCATTCCATGCCACACTATCACTTTGTTTATTTTCATAATCTTTTCATATTTTAATACCAAGTCAACAAGGATACGACATTCCTGTTTTATAAAATTTACAGCTCGTTTTCTTTTCAGATTATCCGTGCTTCTCGGTGTAATCATAATTATGTATTTACAAAATAATCACCAAACACGAAAGAAATACGGCATCTGTGTGCAAAAATGACACAAGGTACGCACACTTTATAGAATTTTCCGTTCTTGTCTTTTGCACGCCAGTACCGCATAATAATATCCTTTTCTACTCGTTTCTTTCAATTAGATACAAATAAGTGTTGCCAACATATGTGTGAAAGACATTATTTTAGGGGATAACTATCTGTAGGATATATTTATACTCCCTACTATTTGAAATACCGAAAGTGGTTATCGGTCAGATTATACTTCAGTATAATTTTATCCGGAAGATAGTTATACTATACTTTATACTGAGATTGAAATACCGGCCCTAAGGGCCGGTATTTCGATCTCAGTATAAGTTAAGTATAAGAGATATACGGAAGATATTTCGATATTTCTGTCTTTCGAAGTTCAAATAACGATTATCTTCGAGACAAGTCTTAGATAAAGTTACCCGGTAGTCAACGGCCGTATTATGAGTTTTATCCGGAAGATAAGTGACGATGATGATCGAAGACAGACGAACAGACTCGCATATTCGAAAGTTATCACAAAGCGCTTCAATTTATAGGTTAAATTTGTGTTTATACCAACGACTTTTCACAATGCATCAAGATTTTCAAAACTTAAATGAATAATTGGATGAACAAAATAACTTGGAAATATATGTAACAATCTAGAAAACAATATCAGATTTCGACCAAATAATTTCGAAAAATAGTGATACAGAATTTGTTTGTTAATACCAAAGATTGAAAATTCTCTATTACACCGCACTAATAGGTAATAAATAATACATTCTACGTAAGACCTGTTTTGTAAAATGTATTGCTCGTTTCCTTTTCGGCGTATTCATAATGTTTTGATGTATGTATTTACAAAATAACCTCGAAACACAAATATATAGGTTATCTGTGTATAATAATTACAGTGAGTGATACAAGGACAAACAAGGATACGCACACTTTTTCCGTTCTTGTCTTTTGCACGTCAGTAATGTATAATAACATCCTTTTCTACTCGTTTCTTTGTATTGGAAACAAATAAGTGTTGCCAACATATGTGTAAAATACGTTATTTTAGGGGATAACTATCTTTAGGATACATTTATACTTGCTACTATTTGAAATACCGAAAATGGTTATCGGTCAGATTATACTTCAATATAATTTTATCCTGAAGATAGTTATACTATACTTTATACCGAGATTGAAATACCGGCCCTAAGTGTAGTAAATTCCTCCTGTTAGATCGGACGAGATAGGTCGCTGTGGTCGGCTTTGCTCTTTTCTTTGTTGGGCGGTTTGTAGCGGTTATCTCTGTGCGTTACCACATGACATTTGTCGTTTTAATTAATTGATGAATTAATGCATCAGTGTTTCAATTGATAAGATTGAAATATGAAAAATTGTTGTGTGCATTCGACCTATTGGTAGTTCAAGGACAAGTTTGGCGAATATATAAAACAGTGCATATAGTGTCAACGAAACTAAATTGCAGGTTTATTTTTACAGAATTTACTTTAGAATAAGGAAAAAGCTGGAGGTATATTTTTTAGTTTTAAACAAATTCAATTAATCCCTTAGAAAATTTGTCATATTTAGATATGTTCGTTATAGCTATGTATATATTTTGATCAAGGCTATGGAAAGGTATTTCAAGAATAAATATTCTGATTGATTTTATGCATTTCATTATGATTATTTCTAGCGACTTCTCATTAGAGACTGGGTTCGATTCTTTCCAACTATCGTTTTAGAGTACAGTAATTGTATTACATTCTACTGAATATATATGTTTGTTGCTTTTATTTAAAGTGGTCTTTATTATATAAAAATTTGAATTTCATAATTGCTTGACAATAAAGCTTAATATCTGTTTTTTTCTCGGTTCTCATAGATAGGGGAAGGTTGCCTTGAATGGACTAGTTTGCAGATTATTTGTTATTGAGGATAGGTAAAGTAAACGAAACTTTTGACAACAAACTTTGAAAACAAATATTTCGTTGCCTACTTGCAAATAGACCAATTTAAGAAGCCCATTGCCTTAAATGGACCAGCAGTACCTTAAATTGGGCCATGATCAAAAATTAATGTTTATATATTTATTTCATTACATTGTCATCAAGCATGAGGGACAGTTATAGATTTTGCGTTTAGGACTGACATTGGCACAGTCTGCATGTACCCAACACCGACACAGCATACACCGGATGTCCCTTTGGTCTTCTTCCTCACAGATGGTACAAAACCACCGGTCCTCGTTTACTTTAGTTTCCTTTTGCGTTCTTAATTTCTTTGCTTGTTTATTTTGTTCGGTTTTCTTGGAGACACCTTTTTGCTTTTTTTCTTTCTTCACCGTCAAATGATTTTTGTACGGGGAAGTTGTAATTTCAGCGGCCTGTTGTGGTCCCCTTTGTAATGCTTGTTCAAGAGTTCTTGGTTTTGGTATAGGAGATATTTCTTCAACTGGGATATTTAAATGGGTTTGCGACTTGCTTCCACTTCCTTCATTTTCAAATAGTTTCTTTTTTGCCACCATAATGTTTTCATGAGCCACTTCATTTTTACTGTCTTCTTCTTCCTTGCTGGTATCCTCTTCCATGTTTTCGTTACTTTCTTCGTCGGCGACGACATGAAGTTCTTCCAAATTATCTGCAGCCGCGAAATGGTGATCGCCAAAAACATGACGATCAATTGGCCAAATTCCGGCAGCTTTGAACACATTTATAGCCGTCTGTACGCTTGCAGATTTAGCGTAGGCCTTTCTAAGTAGTCCGGATACTTGCAACATCGACACTTTTTTACTAGGATTTATCCGTAACCACGTTTCTACACTTTGTGTGTAATATGTTTCCATGGGTTTGAAAAAACCCACATCAAGTGGTTGTAATCTATGGGTCGTATGACCTGGCAATTGCAACAAAATAACTCCATGTTCCCGTGCAAGAAGTATAGATTCTAAATTTTTGCTGGGCGTGGTGTGACTATCTAACAATAAAAGTACTTTCTTTTCGATGGTGGGTTGTATAAAATTTAGTGAAATTGTCTAACCACTTGGTAAAAAGATCTGTATCTATGTAGCCTGTGTCTGAAATGTCTATCATATTTCCGGGAGGAGCACCATTGGCTAGTTCTGGAGCCATTCTTCCTCTTTTAAAAATTATCATTGGAGGAATGTATTGACCCGCGGCGCCTACACAACAAACTATAGTCGTATTTACACCCCTTTCCCCGCTTGTTACCGCACCAATCTGCCTTTTTCCTTTCTTACCCAGAATTTTTTGCGACTTCTTCTGAACAGTCGAAAACCCGGTGTCATTTACATTGAAGATACGGGCAGCGTCAATAGTGTTTTTTGTGCATATTTTTCCAAGCAAATCAAAAAAATTATTAACATTTTTGCGATTAAAACCTTTTACTCTCGCTATAGTGATGTTTTTTCCGACTGCCTCAAAGAAATAGAAGGGTGACGCTTTAAAAATGAATAATACCATTTTTTCCCAGCAATCCGTTTTTCGTTATTGTAATTATGCTGTAAATTATTCTTGGTTGCAATTTCGTAAGCAAGTTTTCTGACATCGTAGGGACTTAATCCGAACAGGACTTCTTATAATTTAAGAAGATGCCTTTCAAGTTCATCTTCTATTTCTTTTGAAAGTGCACATGCCTTACCAGATTTTTTTTAACTATATCTGGCACCTCAGTTTCCATTTTTGCGTATCGCTGCACAGTAGCTTTTGGTACGTTGTAAGTTCGAGCGCTTTCATTTAGGCTGTACTGGCCGCTTCTGTAAGCGTTCCTCTCGCCGTTTAACAAACATTTAATTTACTAGAGATGTATATTAAAGTTTCTTAAAATGGACCGGTTCATTTTAGGGATAGCAGTAGTGGTCCATTATAGGCTACTACTACATGAGAAGGTTTAAATAATTGTCGTTTAATGAAAACAAATGTTTTTGCAGGTATTGAAATATGGAAACATTGCTAACTAACTACAGTTTTTCATCGACTAAATAATAATTTAAATCCACTTACCGTTTCTGCATTATGTCCTTAGTGGCGTAGCCAAAAAATAATAACCGCAACAACACAAACATTTATTGCGCCTAAGTGCCTGAACAACTATAACAGCGCTCCGTGCAACTGACTCTTTTAGGTAATGTTACTATGCACCTTGTAAATAGATGGCGCAGTGAGTACCTTTTGTAATTTTCGAGATATTACGATGGTCCATTTTAGGCGGTGGTCCTAATTTGGCAACCTTCCCCTGCGTTACGATGGTCCTATTTTTATCTTCAAAGATGTCCCAGTGGTATACCGTTCTACTTTCCTAATGCGTCTGTTTCAAAAATAGAGGTTTAATACAAATATTAAGACATAAATTTAACCTAAAAATGCAAAAAATTATAGCTATTTACTAAGAATTTTCCTTATACTACATTTCGAATAAACAATTATCATTTTCCGAAGTACCATGAGAATTACTTGCTTTTTAGCGTATACTATTTTGATAAGAACTAAATGACCCAGAAAAGCCACGATTTTTCCATGAGAAAACTAGATAGTTTTCTATTGGTACCCGACTTAACTTCGAAAAGATAGTAAACATGTAGCTCACATTCAATGAAACGACTGAATAAGTGTAGTATTAGAATAATTAAGTAGAAAAGAATATGGAATAGACCAAATAAATGTCAAATCAGTCAAATGTCAGTAACAGTAGGTTTGATATAATCCAATCATATTGCATATTTTTAGCACGTGATTTTAAAAATGCTCAGAGATTACCAAGCAGTTTATTATGCTTTGGATAGATGGAGCAACTTAAGCATCGACATTTTGAAGTTATCAGAACCTGAAAACCTCTTTATGTGCCGGCCTTATATCGCGCAGCGATAGCGAGGTCCAGTTGCCCTTGGTCGACGATAGTTGAAAGACTACTAACGCCTTTGTGCTAAAACTTACAGTGAAAATTACATCATGGCACAGAAGGTAATAATGGAAGTGTCGAAGGTGTATATCTCATAGCCGTTTAAATATTCTTTTTATCCCCAAGGCCTCTGATTTTTTGTAAATTTCTTTGTTCAAATATATTCCTTTGGTCGATAAACACCTACTGCGAAGTACTAATAACAAAAGTGTTGGGGGTGTATATCTCATACCAACGAAAATATTTTTTATATTATTCAGACCGTTGAATTTTTAATATTTCCTGCTTGAGATAGGTTCATTTGGTCGTTAGCGACCTATAATGAACACTACTTTGTAAGGTATGAATTAATAATTGAAGAATTGAAGATATACCTATTTATTACTTGCTTTCAAGATATAGCAAAGCTCACTAAATTCGTTGCTGGCATTCATTCCTATAGCTCGGTTAAGCCCGATTTGAAAACGTTAGTCCGTATTTAATTTTTTGTTGATGCCACTAATATCCTAGGTCAGGGTTCACAAACAAACCGGATATTTCTTTTTATCGCTTGTAAAGTATATGGAGTTAAAAAACAGACTATTTCAAAGTAATTTTTATGAAAGTTGTGTACATAAATTGACCTTTTTTGGTGTTAGGTATAATATTTGAAATGTATTCTAACGATTCATTATAGTTTAGCACATAAAATACTTTGGATTTACAGACAATATATCTTTGTGTTTACAATAAACAGTGTTTATTCATGTTTTCACTGTTTTTCATGGTTTTTTGAAGAATCTAAATGTGAAAAGATTAAATTATAGCTATAGCTATCAATCCCAAATTTTGTATTTACGAGTATATCTCCCTCTTGGGATCTGATTAGATTTTCAGTAAACTCGGTAGAACTGAAGTAGTTTACTTCAGTGTAAAAATTGAATGTTGGCAATATTTCGTCAAGTACTAAGTTTAAACAAATTTACCGAATAATACTAATAGGTTAGTTTCGTTGCTATGGTATCGCAGTATTTTCTTTATCCAGGGAACTGGTCAAGGCTAACTAGATATCAATACATTCTCGTACATTGACTTCCATCAAACTAAATACTTTACGTTAACCTAAATGAATTATGAATGCTGCCTGTACAATTCCCGATAACTTTTGGGCCGTATTGTCTGTTCCTACATTATTCAGTTAGATATAAGAATTAGTGTTTAATACCAATAAAGATAATATTAATAGTAATGCAGTCCCCTCTGAAAGGGTGGATGACGGAAGTTTTCAACAGCGATATTGAAGAGATTATACCGTTCCGCAGTGTATTTTTTAAAACGTCTAAATAATTGATCTAATTTTTCAGTTCAGCTACTTCGCCTATTCTGTTAATAATAGGCGCACGATTCCAATTCGCGCGAGACTCTATTGTTAAAGCGTAAATTTACTCTCGACGGCTCATGAAATCGAGATCTGCAGGTGTGCGATTTGCAGTCGGGAATTTATCCCGTTCGACGTCTTCAGGAGCGGAACGGAATAGGCGGTTTTATCGCTCGCATCCAGCCTTCCCGATTCAAAAAAATATCGACGCATATTCTTAATTGAGACGTCATCAATTATTGAGGGTCTTTCTCAGTTTGTTTTTAATGAATCCCGTGAGAGTTTAGACGGATTACGAAAAAAGATGGATTTGTATTGTGAAGTTTAAACATAGGGAAAAGAAATTAATTTAATGGTAATTAACTTTTTTCGTTGGATGAATACCATGTAGGAGAGTAAGGTGGAAATGTATTGCATTTTGACTCTAAGCTACACTACGACCTTGATAACAAAACTTAAAATTTACAAAATTACAAATTAGTTTTGTACTGAAATCTTGCTACCTGTTTGTTCTGAAATTTTAAAATGGTATAAACGGCCAAATAACCGCTCGGAACAAAATACAAGGAGGCAGGAAGTATGACGCCACCACGATAACTAACCTTCTATTAAAAATTATCAGAGACTAAATCAAAATATCTTAAGAGGCGCTTGTCTATCTACTTATTGCCATCTTATGCGACACTTATGGTCTTACCTTACACTCTTCCCAGTGATCGGTGTCAAATATGACAGACAGTAGTGCCTCCAGCTGTAGTCGGGAAGCCCAGATTCGAAACACTGAACAAGTCGAAGGTCATAGATTGTCAGGGCGCCAGTCCGCAGTACTATACTGTCTACCAACCTGATACTTTAAACTCCGGACAAAGTTCAATATTTAAACCCCAGGTAAAATGATTAGCAAAACCAAACACATGCACATTCAGATTTGACACCAAAGATTTATTACAATGATCTGTATACTAACATTCCCACACAAACAGGTCGCAAAGGGAAAGAAAAAAAAATAATGCGATTCAGTAATATAAATTCAGTAAGTATGAAATAGTCCTGGTCAAATTTTAGCTAAACAAATCAAAATTGAAAGAAATATTATAGTACATGAGGCTTAGTCTTGAATTAAAAAAAAAACTTAATCCAAAAGAGGTTAATTAATTATTAAATTGCAAATCAGAACTTTTGGAAATAGAAGGACAATTATTATTTGGGAGAATTTGGAAAGCAATTCTTTTTTTTTTGTTTCAAGAGAGTCCTCCAAATATCTTTCGGCGACGCTCGATCTTTTCCGACCTCTATTTCTTTTGATTGAAGTTAAATTTGCTCCAGAGTCTTGTCAATAAGCCAGCGGACATTTCTCGAAAACAATGGCATTAGTAACGTTCACTGTATGGTAATTTAAGAAGTTTTGCTATATCTGCCGGCATCACTCCGAATGTATTTATCTTCACCGTTTGAAATACATTTATTATCCTTGTAGTGTATTAAAAGACGTTGGTGGTTGACATGATTTGGACACAATGTCACAATATAACTTAAGATAAGCTTCAGTAATAATACTGAAGGTGTTTGGGAATCTAGTTTTACTATCTGGAATGTTCACCACAAGTGTATTTCCTATATCCTTTGACACATTTCTTCGTGGCGACACGCACCTAATATACCAATTATAGAAGCTGCTTTCAACGTTAAATACTTATCATCTGGTGCCTCTCTTACGAACTTGTTAATATCTTGTCTTGTGAAGATTTTTAATTGGTATTAACATTGCCCTATCATCGAATAGTGGGCCCTAAGCGTAGAAGACATATTTACGAATGTTCTTCGAAGTACGCTAACATCTGTTCTACAGGAATTTTACCACGTTGATTGAAATCTATCCTATCTATTTTACTTTTGCCAAGCACAGTATCACATTTTAGATGTTCCGTAAATATCACAGTAATACTAGATTTTTAAGTAAATTTTGGAATCATTAATAAAAGAAATGCTTTCAGTGGTGTTTGTAGAAAAGAGAGTGTATTATGATATTCGTGTTTAAACTGATTTTATTTTGTTCATGGGGTTGCTCAATTTGCTACGCTTACAACTAGCTACGCTCGTTTCGCAATCTTCCCTACTCTCAAAATAAAATCCCACATTTAACACTTGAATCATAAATAGTTATTTTAGTAAAATTTTGGTAAATAACATTTAACAGTAAGTAAGTGCTCGGCGTGGGAAACACAAGAAGATCTGTTATTTTGGATTCCAATCGTGGCACAAATTCGGTTTATCGTTCCTTGAATAATGGAACTCACATATCCAGCACTGTACTTGTCCCTTTGTGACGCCAAATATTCGAAACCATGCCGCTCTATCAAAGCCCGGTATTTAGTTCAACGAGCAGGATAGGCTTTATCAATTTTAAAAATTTCTTCGGTATACGCTCAACATCATCAATTTGACACCGTACAATAGATACCAAACCACGGAAGCGTATTCTAGTCTCCTCATATGCAAAATACAATGATCAGTAATAATATTCGTAAACTCCCTACGCACTCGCATAACAAAATCCAGTGATTTAAATGCAGACGATGTAATATCTAAAATACGATTCGAGAAATTAAGTTTCTCATTACAGGTCACACTCAGATCATTCACGGCAGATACGTAGGCGGTGCGAGTACTACCAACACTTACTAATTAATATTCAGTTATAGTTTATTAGTAATGCACCATTAATGAATGATATTCAAGTTTGGCTGCAGGGGTGCGTTCAGAAAAGGAAAGAATGTTATCCAAGTGTCATTCCAATTTCACACTTGCCGTTCAGAAACAAAAAGATGTCCCAAAATTATGACGTCATTGCCGTTCAGAAATGATTTGTGCGACGATCGGAGTGTTCCTTCCATCACCCACTTATTTATTTCACATCATATGGTCATACGTGTGTTTCTTGGAGTTTGAACAGTTTGTTTTTGGACAATTTTAATTTGATCCAAAAAATTTTTTTCGATTATGATCCATTGTTCTAATTAGTTTACTTATTTCTTTGATGACATTATTTTTGCATACATAACCTCTAACTCTGCAATGCTTAGCTTTGACCTTTGACTTTTGCCACAAACGAACTCGACTCACTCTACGGCGTTCGGAATTGTAAAGCGCTCCAAATTTATCAAGTGGATGACGTCATAAAATATGACCTGACCATGCCAGTATCCTATCCAACATTTCTGAACGCACCCCAGGAGGCGAATATTAGAGACTTAATCAAATCATTTATAAGTATGTTAAATAAAAGTGGGCCAAGGTTTGATCACTGAGGTACACCAGACGTAGTGACATAACACTCAGACTTAGGTATAGCCATTGTGGCATACGTAATTTAGTTTGTTTCATAAATATGTGTCGAATAACTTGATCAGAAAAGGACTGAATCCAAAGCAACTCAGTTTCGCCAAAAGAAGCTTATGGTCAGTACTGTCAAACGTGCGTGAGAGGTCTGTGTAAATAACATCCGCTTGCTCTCCATCATCAATACCTAAAGAATTATCATGTGCAATTTTGGCGAGATTGGTAACTGTAGATCTCCCTGACAGAAAGCCATGTTGGTTCGGCGACATAAATGATTTTGTTGAGTGATAAATCACTCGGAAGAGTACAGCCTCAAAGATCAGGCATAATTGCTGTAGGCGTGTAGTTTGCCACGTTAGCTCTGTCACCCTTTTTAAAAACAGAGAAAATACTAAACAAAGTCAACAGGTATCTTCCACATTATAGAATTGCGTTAGCTTTGGAGCTTTTTCTTTTATTTTAATGACAGGACCACTTTTTATTGACTCAGTGTTATGCTCGTTTGTTTCATAATCCGGAAGTGCCGGATTCGAGCTCCAGTATCTCTCTGAGTACAGGTTTTTCTGTTGTCTTTCACACTCCTTGGCGATCTAGTAGAGGGATCTGATAACATATATATTAGTATGTATTGTTTTAAATGTTAAATGTTAAATGTTAAACAAAAGCTAGAATGTAGACCTTTATTTTTTTCTATATCGTTTTTCTATAAGTTCAAGAGAAATATGCAGGTTTAGTATAATTATAATAGTTACGTGGTTTTTTATAATTTTATTTATAAATATGTTTTATAGATACATATTACGCATAAAACACATTCAACACTCAACATTATTTTGTTTTATGTTTTACAAGAACTAACTTTAGCTTCCTACGTAAAATTCATCTTAATTAAGTTTGAACATTAAAGCGTCGATATAACTAACACAATTAAAGATTATATTTTTGACGTTTCTTATGCGTTAATAATGAGCGTATATTCAATTCAAGGATATTCAATTACGAGTATATTTTATCTCGTATTACAAAATAATTATTTTAGTTTTGCCATTTCTTTCTAATCAAAATATGAGAAAAGTATTTATTTGTAAAATTAAGAATGTTTTCTCATAAGAATATGAATGAAAATAATGTAATATGGCACCCAGCGTGCGGCCAAATAAATAAGAATTATAAATTAGGATAATTTAGAAACCAGACTATTTAATTTTGTAATGTACTTTACAAAAATTCTCTTTGTAAGCATAATGGTCAGATCTATATATTAATAGAATCTGGAATTTAAGCATTCTTATCGTGTAAAAAACTAAATATATCGTCTTCTCGTTATGGCTGGACGCCCGCTTCAAGCTGAGTTCGATTTGAAATGGGCGTACCACTGCTTTTCGTGCAAATGTAAATAAAAGACAAATGTTTAAGGGTCCGTGTGCTCTGTCTTATGCTGAGGAAAAAGATAGAGAAAAGAAATTGTCACCTAATCTAATCTGCCTGTAATTTATGGCTGCGTTATGGTCTCAGATAATCGCTGGTTGGCCCACATGTTTGCCAGTCGGGAAGCAACCGCCCCTAAATTATACAATCTATATTTTCTCAAACACACATAAAAGGGAAGCTGGATATGTAAAATCACCTGCCGGATTCAAATTTTGAGTTGGAAAATAAAATCGAAATCGCAAAAAGGTCGAAAAATCGTTTTTTGTGTAAATTTTAAAATTTTCATTTTCTTCAATTATTAATACTTATCTCGTGATATCTCAGCAATGCAGAGAGCTAGGGATCTGTTTTTTTTAAGGTTATACCCTAAAGTATTTGGATGATACTAGTGTTTTCGATTTTTCTTTATGGTGTGTAAATTTTATAAAAAAAAAAGTTTTAGTAGACCACCAATTTGTGTAAGCTATTTTTCAGCTATCGAGTAACTAATCTTATTTTTCAGAATTTACCCATATATATGTGAAACAAAATAAAGCCAACATTCCAAAATTATTTTTTGTGCAAAAAATAAATTTCTAGATCGTTTCAGAAGCAAATTATTGCGAGTCAAATATAATAATTATACTCCCTGCCCGCAAGCCGTGTGAGTCCTAGCATGCGCTTCTAGCAGGTATAGCGTTAGGGACGGGAAGAGATATTGCTTTTACTTTCTGATACGTAGTACACTGTAAGAAAATATTACATAACATAACGTTGGCAATTTTGTGACCAACGTTATGTTATGGAATTTTTAAATTTACCTGATATATTATGGAATTGCTTTCAATGACTGCTTACTGAAATTTACATCGTAAATTGAAACCGCTTTCAATGCCCGCTTATTGAAAATTACATTGTAAAATTGTATAATTTGTGAGGGTAAACTTCTTTGTGTAATTACATAATTACTTAATATGCACATTCACACAATGAAGAATCATAACGGAATATGATAGTAAAATTTTTGCCTCAAATATGTACTTTTACATGGTAAAATGATTGAATATTTAAAAACACATAGAAATTATGTAAGATTTTTTTCTGTTATTAGATTTAAGGATTGGTTGGGTAATAAACTAAAAATAATTTTTATAAAGTATTAATATATTTTATTTTTAATTTTGGTAAACATTGAACGACAAGAATAAATAAGTTATTCTAAACAAAATCTAAACTAAGTTCCAGTAAGTACAATACATATAATGAAATGTTAAATAGTTTTAAAGTTAATAATATGTATTCCACTAAAATTAAAAATCTCTTTATTTAATCATAAAATTAAAAACTTTCTTTCAAATAGGATTAACTTTTTTTGATTTTGATCATCTGTCTCGATATATTTACCAGTCTTTGAATTAGTTCTAGGGTTGCACTACGTGATTTGGGGAGTTGTATAATAATATACTTTATGTCGTCAAATTTTAATTTCGGTTTACACTTCTATCCCATGCAGAAGATGACCTTATAATATGCAGCGATGCCTGCTTGCTAACAGTGGTGGGAGAGCAACGCAGTGTCGGGGGATCCCCACGCCTTACATTTCATAGGAAACGTTTGTCGAGTGTACTGTCTTGGCAGCCTCGCTTATGTTTATCTTTAGTTTATTTCGTCGCGCTCGTTTCCTCTTTCTACTTTCGTATCAGAAATTAAAATATGTCGACTACGGTATAAATATAAAATATAACGAAAAGCAGACCATGAACGCATCTTCGAAATTTTCGTAAGCATCCAAGTTAGTTGATAATCCGTATATAGGCGGGATATCTTCTTGTTCTGCATAAAATATAAAACCATATTTAGAAAAATCTAAAACGAAAAAAAGGTTATAGTCAAACTATAATTCTATAGTAATTGCTTTGACAATAGCGAATTAAGGACATTTTACGTACAACACTATATCTACAAATTTACCTTTTTGTATTACAATATATGGTGCAGCTAGCTGGTTGGCCTCCCTGACATCATCTGACAGATTCTACAAATAAATTTTATATTATTTTTATAAAATCATGTAAACCTAATAACTATTTTACCTCTGTAAATCTGTAAATAACACCAAAGTCCTCCTGAATACATTTTGTAATGGCTTGTAAAATTGCTTTTGTAAAATCGCTTCCATTTTCATCCAATATTCGTTTTGATTTATTATTCAAGAGCTTTTTAATTTTTTCACATGTTTTAAAAAACTGTTTTATTAGATAAATGTTGCTCAAATCTCACATGTGTTATAAATATCACATTGCAATTCTCACGTGTGCAATATAAAGAAAAAAAATCCAATTTCTATGTAAATATTGATTTAAATCGTATTTTCTTTGTGTAGCACAATTAAATTTGCATATTCCGCATTGTTGTAGTATATAAGCCTACCTATTTCAACAGCTACAACAACAAAAAACACAGACACCATTTGTTTGTCACCACAGTTATGTAGGAATGAACAAGACTAATGGCGACTAATTTTGATGCGCATGCTCTAACTTAAAAGACGCATAACATGTTATGTACTTTTACTATATTTTAAAGAACATTTCGTTGTAAAATTCATAATACACAATTAGTACTTGTTATTTACTATGTATTTGCTTACCGCATAGTATATTATGTGCTTTTCTTTAATCCCATTACAAATTAGGTAAATATTAATGAATATATAATGAAATATTACAGGCATTTTTAACAGTGTATAAGGAAGTATTGTGACGCTGAAAATGTTCGACCTATTGTAAAGAAAATATCAACGGTTTCGATAAAATAATGTCCGAGTAACGATTACTTTCTTAACATACACCGATCTCAGAAGTATTTTACAAACCGCGTAGAAACTGCCCGAAATGGTAGGCGGAGCTACCTCTCGACACCATGTGCGAGCGTACCACATACTCTATTTGATTTCAGTGAATTTCGCCCAAATTTCAAAATTTTGTTTTCCGTTTCGTGACCTTATTTTTAAAAATTAAGAAAAAATAAAATTTATGTATTGCTGTTGAGTGTTACATAATTTTAAATAAAGGCTTGTTTTTTGAAATTTCTTACATTTTAATTTTTATTTAGGGCCCTTTGGACAATTTCGAAGAAATTACGATTTATCCATTGAAAGGCATTTTTTTCTTAAATTAGCGTGTAAATTCGGTAAGGTTTTCATGGAAAATACGATTAGGAAATGGGAAAAACGATTTCGAGGCCGGGCGTATAGCCTTATGTATGTTTCATCTCGTATTACAAAACAATTATTTTAGTTTAGCCATTTTTTTCGAAACAGAATATGAGAAAATTATTTATTTGTAAAATTAAGAATGTTTTCTCATAAGAATGTGTATGAAAATAATGTAATATGGCACCCAACGTGCGGCCAAATAAATAACAGTTATAAATTAGGATAATTCAGAAAGCAGACTATTTAATTTTGTAATGTACTTTACAAAAATTCTCTTTGTAAGAATAATGGGCAGATATATATTAATAGAATCTGGAATTTAAGCATTCCTACCGTGTAAAAAACTAAATATATCGTCTTCTCGTTATGTATGTTTCATCTCGTATTACAAAACAATTATTTTAGTTTAGCCGTTTCTTTCTAAACAGAATATGAGAAAATTATTTATTTGTAAAATTAAGAATGTTTTCTCATAAGAATATGGATGACAATAATGTAATATGGCACCCAACGTGCGGCCAAATAAATAAAAATTATAAATTAGGATAATTCAGAAAGCAGACTATTTAATTTTGTAATGTACTTTACAAAAATTCTCTTTGTAAGCATAATAGGCAGATATATATGAATAGAAACTGGAATTTAAGCATTCTTATCGTGTAAAAAACTAAATATATCGTCTTATCGTTATGTATATTTCATCTCGTATTACAAAACAATTATTTTAGTTCAGCCGTTTCTTTCTAAACAGAATATGAGAAAATTATTTATTTGTAAAATTAAGAATGTTTTCTCATAAGAATATGGATGAAAATAATATAATATGGCACCCAACGTGCGGCCAAATAAATAACAGTTATAAATTAGGATAACTCAGAAAGCAGACTATTTAATTTTGTAATGTACTTTACAAAAATTTTCTTTGTAAGCATAATGGGCAGATATATATTAATAGAATCTGGAATTTAAGCATTCTTATCGTGTAAAAAACTAAATATATCGCCTTCTCGTTATGTATGTTTTATCTCGTATTACAAAACAATTATTTTAGTTTAGCCATTTCTTTTAATCAGAATATGAGAAAATTATTTATTTGTAAAATTAAGAATGTTTTGTCTCGTTTTCTTATAAGAATATGGATGAAAATAATGTAATATTGCACCCAACGTGCGGCCCAATAGATAAAAATTCTAAATTAGGATAATTTAGAAAGCAGACTATTCAATTTTATAATGTACTTTACAAAAATTCTCTTTGTAAGCATAATGGGCAGATATATATTAATATAATCTGGAATTTAAACATTCTTATCGTGTAAAAAACTAAATATATCGTCTTATCGTTATGTATGTTTTATCGCGTATTACAAAACAATTATTTTAGTTTAGCCATTTCTTTCTAATCAGAATATGAGAAAATTATTTATTTGTAATATTAAGAATGTTTTATCTCGTTTTCTCATAAGAATATGGATGAAAATAATGTAATATGGCACCGAACGTGCGGCCAAATAAATAACAAGTATAAATTAGGATAATTTAGAAAGCAGACTATTCAATTTTGTCATGTACTTTACAAAAATTCTCTTTGTAGGCATAATGGATAATAGAATCTGGAATTTAAGCATTCTTATCGTGTAAAAAACTAAATATATCGCCTTCTCGTTATGTATGTTTTATCTAGTATTACAAAACAATTATTTTAGTTTAGCCATTTCTTTCTAATCAGAATATGAGAAAATTATTTATTTGTAATATTAAGAATGTTTTGTCTCGTTTTCTCGTAAGAATATGGATGAAAATAATGTAATATGGCACCCAACGTGCGGCCAAATAAATAAAAATTATAAATTAGGATAATTTAGAAAGCAGACTATTTAATTTTGTAATGTAGTGTACAAAACTTCTCTTTGTAAGCATAATGGGCAGATATATACTAATAGAATCTGGAATTTAAGCATTCTTATCGTGTAAAATAATAAATGTTTTCTAGTTATGCATATTTTATCTCGTAGTACAAAATAATTATTTTAGTTTTGCAATTTCTTTCTATTCAAAATATGAGAAAATTATTTATTTTTAAAATTAAGAATGTTACGTCTTGTTTTCTCATAAGAATATGGATGAAAATAGTGTAATATGGCACCCATATTATACTATTATATAAATAAAAATTATAAATTAGTATAATTCAAAAAGCAGAATAATTTAACTTTGTAATGTACTTGACAAAAATAAATATATCGTCTTCTCGTTATGTTAATTTTGCATTTAAGAAGCGTATCGTGTACAGGAAAAATATCAATTAAAAAGAAAAACACGAATATTTTCGGTTTGGGAAGTGTGACAACAAATCATGGTCTTCATCGGAAGCAAACAGAATTACGGAAGAAGTTCTTAAAGTTGAAACGGACATATATGAAAAAGCGGGACAAATTTTCAGAATGAATCCCGTACAACGCCTCGGAGACCAACTTCACCAGTAACAATTTCCTCCTTTCCCAGATAGAGCGACGCGCTTGCTGCAAGTTACGTAGAAAAATTTAAAATTTCTCACCGACCGGAGTTCGAACTCATTGCTGTTTACCTTGACGCTCTCTGGGGGATGTTTTTGCCCTTTAACCGTTGTTGTTTCCCGCCCTAGGGTCACGGAGTGGATGGTATTTCTCAAATGTCAATTACAAGTAAACTTATGAGCCAATCATACTGTCTTCTTTGAATTTTTCCACCAGTCATATTGTCTTGTTCCAACTATTGTCTATTAATATTGATTCGTTGTGTACTAAATTTTAAGATATATATATATATATATATATATATACCTTTTAAAGATTTATACAGGCTGCGCCACCAAAAACGAAACAGACTGAATATCTCGAAGGAGAAATCCTTTGTGAAAAAACGCAAAAACAGGTCGATTTTTAATACACGAAGGACACCTTCCCATCATATCCTCAACCTGTGATACGTTATTCCCCTTCCCTCCATCACTTTAACCATTACAGTTTAAATAGGGAAAGTACGTCATCGAAAAGGTATTTTTATGGAGAATTCAGCAACATGATTGCTGGTTGCACTACTTTTATTCGAGCGCCCTCTAGCGGGATAAAAAAACGTTTACGTGACATCATTGTCAAATACATACTGTCATTATAATTAAATCATATTTTAATAAATAAAATATAAAACGGCTAGATTACATATTGATATGTATACAGGCTGTCCCAGAAATAAAAAGACGGAGTAGCAGGTATGCAAAGTCCTAATAGAAACAGGCCCAAATATACCGCAAAGAAGAAACAAATAAATTAAAAATTTAATTTTCTATGTTGTTTTTTAGATAAAAAATTACATTACGGACCTGGCACAGAATTTATGTTTATAAATAAACGTAAGAATGCTCATTTGTTAATAGAAACGAACACGCATTCATAGAAAAATTCGCTTTTATTTGCATAAAACTGGAAAAAACGTTAAATCGTACTCATTCATATAAAACATATTTTTTGCTCGATGCGTCTAGATAACGCAGCTATGTAATCGGTTATTGACCCAGATGGGCGACCCACTTTATTGCAGACAATAAAAGATTGTTTTTATTTTTAAAATAGGAAGGTTGTTGCTCTTTAATGTGTTTGTAGTCGGAAACAGCTGATTATTATTATTTTAGAATATTCAATAAATCGTAGTTTTGTCTGGCCTTTATTACAGTAAATATCAAGAATGTAATTATTTTTTTCTGCAGGTGTAAAATTAAAGTAATTAATGGTTTGATATTTAAAATGAAATATCTATTCCTCCTCCTTTTTTTAACACAGGTGATATGGTGGTCCTGAAAAGGACCGATTGTGAAAGTGAAGCAGGTGGATATTGTCCAGGGTCGGCGTAAGGCCAATTGAATTCTTTATTAATTTTTTTCTGCCGTCTGCGCACGAATAAAGACGTGATATTTTGAGGGTAAGTTTGTACACAATCTAGCTTCCGATTTCTGCTACTCCGTCTTTTTATTTCTGGGACAACCTGTATATTGTTCTTCTCAATAGATATTCAGGACTGCTGTCACATTCCTTGACCTAGCATAACATGTACATAATTATGTTAATTAGCTTATCCGGCGCTTATGAATACGAGAACCTTATGACACTGGAATACTGATATATTTAAACACGTTAACGTATAATTGGAAGTCACTTTCGTGTGAACGATCGTTGATAATTTGTTTTACAGTCACGCCCGCTGAAGTATTGAGGAACCTAATAGTAATACTTACTTACCCTGTTGATATCATTTTCAAGTTGCAGGCAATTTCTCACTTTTCGATTTTTGGGAAAGAAAGTCTAGTTTAAGCATTCCATCACCTGATATTTCAATATCTTTTTTTATGTTTGTTGCAATTTTAGTATGTTGAAAGGAATATCAAAAAAGAGAATGGCTATCCATCTGTAATTGTTATAACTGCTTTGAATTTTTTAGGACATCTTCCATGAGTTCTTATGCGCACTGAAATGAATAAAAATTCTTTTTCTCGATTGAAGTTTTCAATAAGTCAAGTTTTTTCATAACTTTTGTTCGTAACTATTATTATATTAAAAACGTGGCCTTTCAAACTGCAACTCGAAAACTGCCAGTAATGTTTTTTCTTTCTTATACGTTGTATACGGAAGTACTGTGATGATGAAAATTTTCGACCTCGAGATTTTTTGCAGATGTTCACGTTTTGAAGTCCCCTGATACCAAGAGAGTGGTTTTTAAAAATGTCTCTCTGTGGTGTGTGTGTGACCACGATAGCGGTCAAACCGTTTTAACTATCCATTCCAAATTTGTTTTGTACGAGTATAATCTCCCTCTTGATATCTGATTAGATTTTCCGCAAAATGGACATGCCGGAAGTAGTAGTTTACTTTAGTGAAAAAATCGAATTTTGCCAGTATTTCGTCAACTACTAAGTTTAAACAAATTTGTAAAAAAATCAAATGTACTCAAAATTAAAGAAAAACGTTATTAAACACGTTTTCGAAATTTTTGCCGGAAGTAGGTCTTCAAAAAACCAGTTTTTTGCGAATATCTCGCAAGTCATGCCTTTTAGACAGGTACATTACAAGTATAAAAGTATTTAGAACTTAATTTTCTATACCTTTTGTATGACCAACATTTTTACTCTTATCGAATAGTGATTTTTGCAAATATGTCCTAAATATGGATTCTATTAAGTAATTAGAGCTGGATTTGGAATATTTTTGGTGTAAACAAATTATTAAAATTTGGACTTGAAGTAACATTGCAGACTTACAAGTTTATTTTTCTAATAAGATAAAAGTATTTAAAACAATTTAGAACAACCATTGTATAATTAGAAGCGTTCATACGTATAAGAAAGTCATGTGGTGGCCACACCTCATTCTTTCATTAGTAGTGATGACGTGAAATTGCTTTGCTGCTTGTGAAGACAGTTTACATTTCTTTCAAGGAATTCTAGAAGCTCTTTTCTGGATGTTTAATACTTAAATGTCGAGGTAGCTTTGATGACTTCATACTTTCTTTTGATAAAACTTCTTCACAAACTACATATTGCGGTTTTTGAAAATAGAGGCAGTAAACTCATATTTAAGATATTCGTCACTATACAGTCTACTCGATTGTGTATTTTTACCACATTGGGACTAGGTGGTTTTAACTATCTTTTTAAAAATTTGATCATATTTACCAAGATATTAATAAATTTCAAAGAACATGTATAACGCGCGCAAATTAATCTCAAGTATTTAATATTACACCTCATCGATCGTTTCACTTATTACATAAAAGCAAACGGATAATTCCAGAAACTCCAAAAGATCTAATATCGTAGTGTCCTTTCTTTTGACTATGCTGAAAGTTTCGGAAAATGAAAAACATACAACTAGCGCTAGTTGATCATAGGTGGCGCATGTAAGAACACATTTTCTACTTTGAATTTAATTGCTTGATGTTGTTTTCGTTTCTACATATAAAACTGGGTTTGGTATAGATAGGGGGCCGTGAATAAAATTCTTATCAAAAGGGTGCGCGCTTTAAGAACGTTTTGAAAGCACTAGTCTAGACGATTTTCTGCAATTCTATGTGTGTATCTGTTTTATGTACCTACTGCTGTTTGATTTACTAATTGTACCAGATTCAATGTTATTAGTGTTGTCTTATCTGGGAAATCTATTTCTTAATAATTTTATTTTATCATTTGAATAATGACAGTTATTATGTATGCTTTATATATAAATATCGTATGTCCTGACTTTTTAGTGATTAGATAATTATAATATAATATCAAATTCTGTTGTATGAAATAATTGAGTATATAATATCATAATAATGATTTGTTCCTACAGAGAATGTTGAAAATGTTGAGACAAAAACAAAACATAAGGATATGAAAGCAAAACAAACGTTACCACGATGCAAATTTGTAAATCACTAGCACAGACGTACTGTATATGAAATTATGTATGCAGAGATAAGCTAATCAGTGTTCGTATTGTTTTAACGGAAACGAATGCTTTGTTTATAAATTGCATTGGCAGTTAGATTTCGTTTATTGTTGACAGTTATACAACAATTAGATGAAATGCAATTCTTTTTGTCACATGTGATTCATATTATATGTATGTAAAACTTGATAATAAGTGTTTATAGCACAATCGAAATAGAATTACTGAATATATCATTAATTTTAGGTGTAACTTTATAATAATGCGGGCCTTTGTAAGATAGTTGATAGTCCTTGGTATTCCAAAATATCGTCATTACCTTTCCAGCTGAAGGAAACGTCTTGGCCTTCTTTGGCAGAGGAACGCAATGATACCTGTCTTTGGAAATTCACAGGCATATAGTGAACGCGGCAAGTGAGAGCTTAGGCGAGCCTTATTGGACTTGCAAAATGTGATTTACATGTTCAGTAGATAGCTCACTGTCTTTGCAATTTCCTCCATTTTTATTCTTCGGTCACATAAGATAAAATAAGTTATTTTTTTTTGCTTCATAATACAATAGTATGCTAGTAAGGAACACGTTATACACATTATAGGTAAAATAATTAGTACATATACATTAAAATTTCAAAAATTATACTATAATATAATTTTTAAAGACCCAATGTCTTCAGAAAGTCAAAAATTCTTCCAGCGAATAGAAAGCATTGTCCATAAGAAAATTCTTAACAGTTCGTACCTATTTTGGTATGGATGTCATTCTTCTCATACAGCAAATTGCGGCAGTCAGCTTGTCGACAATCTCTGCTGCATGTGGGAACCAGTTAAACCTGCCCGCCCACTGTGAGTCCTAAAAACTTCACAGTTTTCATCTCCTCGTCTGTTCCTTTTGCAAATTGGATCCGTTGCGTTTTTTTTGTTATTCATTTGTAGACTATTGCTCGCAAACCATTCTTCAACCTCTCGCATAACCATTTCTGACTTGTTATCTTTATCCTACTTCGACGATGCTTTTATGAATATCGAGGTATCTTCCGCATATAAGCAAATGCGATCAGATTATATATTTACTTAGAATCATCACTCATATATATTGTGAACAGTAATGGCACAAGGGTAGACCCCTGAGGTACGCCTTCTGTAACATCCATTAAGCTCATTTTTTCCCATAGATCTCCATGAACTGCTTTCTATTCTGAAGATACGAAGCCAAGAGACCATACCCATCTCCCCGAACGCCATAGTGCTGCATAATACAACATAATCAACTTTTTGAACAATTTCTGGAATATTAACTTGTTTTTATGGTCTAGAACGTTCTACCACGTGTAGAGCATGCTAGCACTTCTTGAATGAACGTTTAAAGCGACCAACCCAGCCGCAAATTATCGGCATCGAAGTTCAATGTTTCTACACATTCCTCAAAATGTCTGTTTTGTACATCTTCTTTAAAAAAAACGCACTGATTTGCACCACAAATAACAATTTTATCCATTTTACAACTTTTACCAAACACGACTTCTTTCAGTATGTGTATCTGCCAAACAAAACGTCAGACGGTATTAAAAATTTAAATATTGATTGTTGCTTTTCTGTAAGTATTTGTACTTCTGTATTCACACCGGGCCTCTTTTATTTTGGCCACACTGTAGTAATTTCGGTTATATATCAATAAAATATTGCTTAAAAAATCAATGTTGCTTACTCTTCAAGAAAAGTTGCTCATGGTTCAAGAATTAAAGTGTAACGTATTTAGCCAAAAAATACGGTGTCGCAAAATCTACAAATTGTAAAACAAAGCAAAAACAGAAAATGATTTCTACACCTATGAGCGATACTTATGTCAGACCAGGTAAGAGACGGACTTTAAAGAGCGTCCTAAAATGAAAAGAATAGATGGTTTCTTGACCAAAGAAATAAAATTTTATTTATAACTGATGAAATAATTAACCTAAAAGCAAAACTAATTCATTCAAAAATTAGAGAAAATGATGAACAATTTGCAGCCAATGAGGGATGACTACAATGCTTTAAAAAACATTAAGCTTATAAAAAATATTGACAGAGTAGAAATATTAAGTACTTTTTTTTTAAATAAGATAGATTTGATATAGGTTTGCAATCAGTAATTAGGGATGCATCCCCAGTTTAAAATCAATATCGATTCTGGCTCAATTCCATCTATTTAGGAGGTAAAACTTCTGATAACTTAATTATAACGTTAACGGAATGGTAAACAAGAATTTTACATCTCGAATTAAAAATCCAAAAAACCGTATCATGTCCATGCAGGAAACTTTTACGAAATGAGAGGGTAGAAAAATTTGTTCGTCTCAGTTGTAAATTTACTTCGCAAAAATGTTTTGCAAATCTAATTTGCATTTCGCCCCCTGTTACAAAGTTCACGCTGTTTAGAAAAACGCGCGGCTTGAAAAACATTACGCCAAAATGTATTGAGAATGTGATGGAATACGTGCTAGCATCGGCAAGTCAAAGGCCTCGAAACAATCAAGTAACTCATGAAACAAACGCTTGATCCGCTTTTTAATTCAACTGACCACAGAGAATTTAACAGCCACGATTTGTTACCCTTTCAGAGTTAACATCCATAACGTAATATAGGTATGTGCACTTTGCTTTGCGAGATATTATGATACTTTAACTGTGTAGCTGAAAGGAATTAGCCGACAATTTTTATATAAGGGTGTATTGGAAAAAAGCGAGAAGATTTTTTTTATATAAAAGCGACTATCGTATTTTGTTGTTCTCTTTTCTAATAACTCGGGTATCTAAAAAAAAGGTAGTTAATTGTTCACTTCTTTTTCATTATCAAAACTTTTACTTGGGAATTTTAATTTTTTTAAATTTATTTATTTAGTTTTCGATGCGTAAACAATAAGTAAATAGTAATGTATCATAAGCTAAAATTTTTTTTAGTTTTGACTACATGGACTAATACTTAATTAAACCTAGTTATACTCCATTCACTGAACATATAGAGTAATCACGAGCTGTTCACGACTGTTTTACGTGCACAGCTCAATTTACAATAGAGTACTTATATTAACAATAAAGTTTTATAAAATCTTTTGATTACATGTTTAAATTTTCGAAAACAACAATTTATTAGTTATATAAAATACTGAACCGATTTAAATTTACAGAAAATGCATGTTTTGTCTTTTTAGATAACTAAAATACGTAAATCTCAAACATAACCTATATCAACAAAACATTCGTAAATTGCTTGAAATCCATCACTTAATAAGCGGATAAATATTAATTGACTTAACAAAAAATACGCAAATGCGCATTTTGTAAACAATTTAAGATAAATAAAAATGAAGCAAATATATTAGAGACTTTAATCACATGTGTATATAATATAAATTACAAGTTAAAAAAGGGCATAGGTAGTTACTTTATTGTGAATTTATAAGTAATTTTATACATGTATAAATATAGTACATACATAGTAAACATACATATATACAATAAAATGCATACACAATATACTTTATTTTTAAAAACTATATAAAAGAAAGAGCAAAAGAAACTATGAATGTACACAAATATTTAAAATTTTTCTGTGTTGACAACTAAAATTATTGCTGAATGTTACTGTCACTACTTTCAGAACTACCCAAATGAATTATGAAACTATCTTGTAGATTTTCAACAATCACGTCTAACTCTCACATATTCTTCTTTATTTCTTTAACATGTTCGATGGCATTCAACCAACTCTCTTTTGTAACATTGTTCAACGATGTGTCTAATAGCTCTTTGACTTCCTTTAATTTAAATGTAGTGCTTTCCTTGCAATTTCTCCTTTAACTTGGGCCCATATTAATTCAATTGGGTCCAATTCGTAATGATTAGTACTATTCTATTGTAAGTTTTTGCAAGGTCATCAATCACATATTTATTGAAATTTTCTTTGTGCACCTTAACTAAATGTCATTTAAACCATTTGTTTTTGAAAGGATATATTTTTCTTTTGCAACCAAGACTGAATATCACCTTTCCGTGTGGCTGTAGTTGGCACTTTTTCAATTTTTCTACTGCGATAAGAAGCATTATCCAACACTAAAACACATTTTTCTTCCAAAGTTGGCAATACCTTTTCAAACCACTTCATATCTCATCTAGGTAATAAATTTTTCTATTTTGTTCCCTAAATTCTTTTATTTGACGAAGGGAGCGCCGTTTCCATGATGTAACAATTTCACAGTCTTCCTTTAAGAAACCATAAACTATTACGAGCTCTTTTTTTGAAAGAGTAGTTAATTTCTTTCAACAACTTCCAAATGTTGTACGTTTGAGGTTTGACAAGTTCTCATCTTCATTTACTTTGAATAAAATTTTATCCACTGTTGACACCGCACTTTTATAGAAAAATGAGTGTACTATACGTCTAATAGTATTGCGCATATCATCATCAATATTATCCAGCACAGATCGCGCTCTTGTATACATTTTTGGTGGTTTCACATCTTGTGCATTGTGTTTTCGCAAAATATTAAAAACACTTGCAGAGCAGATACCTGCAGCTTCGGCTGTAAAGTTAACAATTCGTGTCTTAGAGTCAGCTGGGCATTCTTGTTGACGTTTGCTGAATATATTCAGTACAGTCTTTTTCTAGCACTGTAAAATATCTCTTTACTCGTTTCTTCGTCAGTTCTGGCTGCTTTTTACACAGTACTATACAAACAGGTAAAAACAGTAACTTAAATTCAACACATCTGGAATCTGAAACATAATTAACCTATAAACCATTTGCTTTATTTACAATCTATAGATCTTACCTAAGATTTATATCTTTAATAACTAATAGAGTCTTTGAAAGGCTGAGAATAGTAACAATAACTACTTAAACAAATACAAGCAGCGCAAACACAAAGAACAATACAAAATACTAAAACAAAAAGTATACATATATTTCATAATAACAGACAATGTAAGTCACAATCATGTGACAAAATCACAGAAAACATATGATTTATATCGTGTGTTGTAGGATTTCTATCTAACTACAAGAACCAATAGAAAGACAGTATTAAAAATCATGTGCTGATCACGCATTTTTTGCTACTCTATTGGTTCGGTGAATAAAGTATAATAAGTTTATTGCTTTGAAACATTTTAGTCGGCAGACTTCACCAATAGTGTTAATATTTCACTTTCGAGCACATTTGGATGTGATATAATTTAGTCTCTATGTTTCGCTCTGTAGCGTCTTAGTGCTTATGATGATGGAGATGTGTCATCTTTTTCTATCATATAGTTTGTGCGTGCTATGGAGTGTTAACCAACATTCTTAGGATTTCATTTTGAAACCTCTGCATAACCTATAAATCGCACTGGGAACTATATCCTCATTGCTGTAACTCGAGTGGATTTTATAATGGTTTTATTTTGCAGTGATACATGTGATAATCCAAATTGGATTTTATTTTTTAATATATGGGGTCTCTTTGTTAGTCATTTATCGAACTGTATTTCCAGGTACTCTACTCTGTCTTTATTCACCTCATGACATTCATCTCCTCTCAGCGTAAGGGATATGTGTAGTGATTTTGATTCGTTGGCTGTAATTTTATATTTTTTCACCGGTAGTTCTGTTTTACTTAAATTACTTTGTAGGTTTCTTGATGTAACCTTTTGTTAGGATGAGAAACCATTATTGCAGTATTATAATTGAATGTGGCGACTGTATTTAGTCTTGGGGTTGCAAAGTCTGTAATGAACAGCAGATAGTACAGCGGTCCCAGTACGCTTCCTTGGAATACTCCGGGGTTTTGATTTGGTATTTGTCCGTATATTCTGAATATTGTCTTTTTTTTACAGCAGGCCTGTTTGCCGTAGTTTATCAAAGTCTTGACTGATATATATGAGGGATATGCAACAAAATCTTTTCCAAGTCCTTGCTGACTTGCTTGACTACTCTATTAACATATATTATAGTGCCGTGCTTTTTATAAAACTGGATTTGGTGATAGAGTATGATATTTTTGTGAATCAGTATCGTTCCGAGTTGCCTTAGTATTATATTACTTGGAGAAAACCATAATTGAAATAAATTAATTGATCAGAGGCTATGCTCGTCGCGGCGTCACCAATTAATGCGATCCACAAAACCAGGGTGCAAGATAATTGTGCACTTACTGTTAATAAATCATTATTAATCGCTTATGATTAGTAATATTCCCAGATGTTGACCTCCAAGTAGAACCGTTGGTGTTATTATATCTGTGACCCACCCTGTATATCTAACTCAGATTATTAATAAATGCGTGAGATTACTCAAAAAGATGTTAACTAATGCCCGTTGCGCCACACATTTTAAAATAATAAAGACGGGGTCACTGTTGTTAAAGTATTGCACAATTAAAATGGAAAATTGCACGAACTAATACTAGACCTATCTCAAAGGAAACAAATCAATAAAAACAATAACAATTTATTAAATAAAAACAAGAAAAATTTGAAATATAAAATTTAGTTACATTACAATAATAATATTAATTGAAGTATTAATGACACAAAAGAAATATTGAAGCCAAAATATAAATGATTGTTAAATAAACGAATACAACGCTAACTTTAGTTCTTAAAAATGACTCTATTTACACTAACTTTATATTCATTACAAAAACAAAGAAAACTAAATTTTAGAGAGACGGTACATACAGAAAAGCAAAATAACTGGCCGACGACGGGATCGGAGATAAGATTTATTCAACTACCACTCACTGTTTAATTGTTTTGTACTAACTGAGATGTAACAAATGAATCTAATAATGAATGTAATACTGATGTTGTAATAGTGATGCTATGGTGCTGTAGTAGTGAATGATTTTAGACGAGTTTCGCCCTTTTAAAGACTCGGAGGTAGGAGAAGAACATTCTGGAGAATTTAGGCGTCGGAAAGACGCTGTTGGATCACGCCACCAGAAAATGCGAAATACCTACAAAATTTGAGGCAACGAGAAACTATGCAACTATTTAGATAACTTTAGACGGACAAAAAATGCATACGTCGCCAATCTTAAATTTGAACAAAGAGTCCTTCATAAACTAAATATTTTAAATCGAATATTTTAAAACGGAATAATATATGCGACGCAGATTTTAATGTTGAAAATTTTAAAACGTAATTTATTTAGGATTGGAAATATAATTTGAATTTAAAAATATTTAACACGAAATATACAGGGAGGGATAAATGAATTAAATGTTGAAACGTCTTTTTAAACGTAACAATTACTTTCTCAATTAATTGTACAATCTTTATTCTGTTGGGTTCTTACGAGCCATGGGCCTATACGAGCTTAGTTCTGTCGGGTTTTATCACAATTACAGAGCTTACTATTTCAGCAAATTTCCAATTATGGGGAAGATATCTGAGTCAAATTATGGCGTTGAAGATTTGTTGTCGTCCTTTTATTCTTTATTCTTTTCTTCTTCAGTTTTTGGAGTATACTACAGCTTATAAGCTCATATCGTGGTCTTTTTTGGGATTATTTCATTTAAAGTTCTTTCTTTAATTTTTTGATAGCTAAAATTGTTTTTTGTTTTTCATTTCGAAAGAAGATTCTAGGGAATTATTTCCTGTACTAGTAGGATTTTCAATCTCTTCGAGCTTGAATCGCCTTTTCACGTCCGCTTACAGCTGTGTGTCAATCTCTCCGAGCTTGAATCGCCTTTTTCGCTTCCGCTTACAGCTGTCCGTCAATCTCCCCCAGCTTCATTCGAAAATTATATTGATAAAGGTTTGCCATGGAATGTAAAAAGTATGTCTTAAGTTATATCATTAAGTGTTAAGTGTCATAATGTCATTAATATTTGTCATTATATTAATGACAGTATGACATTTAATGATATAACTTAAGACGACATCTAATGGTTTGAATATATCATCTAGATATTTAGCAAGCGCATTAGCTTTTTCATTTTGTAATTTATCATTTTCCGTCTTGGTTTTATATCAGTCGTATAGGTTTCTGTGGTCTGTTTAATTTTCTTGATATGTATGTCAAGACTGATTTATTTTTTAACGTTAGCAATAACTTTTTTTGGATCACTGCTAGCTTTATGTAGTTTTAAATTATTAGTTGGCGTTCTTGTAAGCTACCTTTATTCAGCAAATTTGTCTTTAGGGGTGTTGTAGTCTTTTATTCCATATTGTGCGGAAACTGTTAATTCCCAGACAGCTTTTTTTTGTGTAGATGTTAGTACTATTCCCTTGTAATGTATGACAATTTTTTTCTTTAAATTTACAGTTTTGGTTTTTTTCAAAATTTTCAGTTTCTTGGTGATAATTTAATACTACGCCTCTACATTTTGTAGGCTTATTTCTATATCATTTAATATGTTTTAGTTATAATCTTAGTGAATTATTGTTACACATATCATCAGCAAACGTGCATAAACTTTAATTTATTCTTTAAAACTGGAAATACATTATTACTGAGCAATTTCCATTCCGTAGTTAGAATTTAGGGAGTATATTGGACACAGAAATGCATTTGACAAATTTAGGAACAATTTAGTTTAATTGGTTATTAATTCAACAACCTCTACTAACGTCAGATATATTGAGTCAGCAGATAATCTTCATTTCATGTGTGTACATTATATGTATAGGTAATTATACGAACAACGTTTTCCTTTTTTTTTTTATTTTTGTAAACATTCAGGGACATTTAGTCCACTTGAAAATTGAAATTCAATTAATACACGTATACACGAATCTGTCGAATATGAAAATTTTTCGTGATGAGCATTTTATTTTTTAAAATTCCTTTTCGATTCCATCCAATCGGTGAAATGGTATTAATTGATTTATCAGGGGAGACATAGCGTGATCCTTTTTAATCTATTATTGAATTAGTGTGTATGCTTTTCCGATTCAAAGAACGGAATAAGATCGGATTGATTCGATTGCCCCAGTCGTAATTACATATAAAATGTGAAAGAATTTAATCGATCGCATTTAAAATTTATCGCATATTGGCTGCGAAAGATGGAGATGGCTGGATTCTAAGGAAAGGAAATATTGTGTTGTACTATAGCGTTGTAAGATTTATTTAGATTCAGATTTTAATAAATGTCAATAATAATAATAATAAAACTGTCTATTTCGGCGCAACTCTTCTGAAGTTTGAATTATCAACCTTTAGGTATTCTTTTAGAGCAGACATACTTGGAAGCATTGCTTCATATTTGCTAATTTTTTTCTGGCTCATGTCATTTATGTATAAAAACATTAAATTATGCGTAACCAAGTATTAAAGAAATATGTAAAACTAATTTAAAATGTCATCTTGACTTAATCGCTTATTTGACAATCATAGCAAATTATTAGCAAAAGTAGGAAGACAAATTGCTATTTGTAGCTTCCGCCAGAAAATCTTCATTTTATTGAGGTCAACAACTAACTTCACTATATGATAGAAATACCTCCCTATCCATTTAATGATACAAGAGTGAAATTACATAGCCATTGCAGATGGTAGCGCAGAATGCGTAATTTAAAAATGAATTATTGGAAACTTCCTGTGTAGTGCAACCGTAGACACGTGTTTCGAACTCCTTAGCCATCATCAGTACGGTTTAACTAAGAAAATGTGCATTGATTGAATAATTTGTGTAGTAGAAAGTCTTCCCTTTAATATACTCAATACTCCAAAAGTCTAACCATGTCCACATCGTTGACCAAGAGTAGTCTATAATGAATTCTGAACCGTGTAAATCCCGTATTTTCTGTCAGGCATATTACATAAAACATTAAATTATTCCTACTTATATATGTATGGAATGTACCTTCTCTAAACTAGTCATCTGCACTATAGTTAGTCCTCGGAAGTAGTAAAAGTTTCTTTTCTTGAGAAAATCTTGGAAAAATAAAATTCCAAAGTATTTTTCGTATATTTTTATCTCATCCACATCGTTAGATAAAAAAGCAGTTTTTGGAATTTTTGAATGATTTTTGAAAAACTTACTACATTTATCCAATCATCTCTCTGAAGTTTAGTGTATTTTTTGCGTTGCGTTGTGTTTTTCACGAATCACAACGGCTTAATTTTCGTCAACAAAGCTGAATTTTTATGCCCTTTAACTTTCATTATTTCATATAAAATATTTTCTTGCAATAATTTAAAAAGAACCCAACCAACTTCTTGTAATTATTGTCGACTTTATAAAATAAATATAAGAACTTTAGAAAAGTGCATTTATATTAGTTTTCTTTTAATATTTATTATGCTTCTCTGGGATCTTATCTCTCCACACAACAGAATCACATTTTTCCGGTATTACAGGAAATGGTCTTATAGTCAACAAAGACGTAATTTAGCCACATAATCGGCTTCTTTTGGTTTGTTTGTTTGCACAGGTCGAAGGCTCTGGGTTAGATCTTTCATACGTTACCTGCTTAATGGTAAAACTAAGTGTGGTCTTCGGTTTGAACTGCTTCCATGTACAAACTTAGAAGTGTGTGCATATATATGCGTTTTAAGAAATATAAAAAATAATTTCATTTTAAAATTAATTTATTAAACAATTCTAGTAATTTATGATTCTAAACTTTGCCTGTTGTTCAGTTAAGATATTACCGTGACTGAATTGTTAATACATTTAGAAAACAATTGTTAAATATGTCTTTCAAAAGATATGATTTTTTTCGGAAATTAATAAATACCTTTTGCACATGTAATGTAAAGTATTGAAAAATTTTGCTTATTTATAAGGAAGATAATTATTTGATTATAAAATAAATTGCACATATGCGGTACGATTTTTTTAAAAAAAAAATACACAGAAGTTATTTCAAATTAGATTTTAAATATCTTTTCACTAATACATCCATGTAGAATGTATATTTTGCAGAAAACTGGTTTTCGATAAGAGTAAGTATGTAATTTTTAGTCTGAACCATAGAGCACAATTTAAAGTGGAAACTTTTGTGGTGGTGAATATACACATTTTTTATAACTAGTTACACTAGCGTTTGGTGTCACGTGTCACAACTAGTATATAGATATAAATATATTTTTATTGCATTTAAAAGATATATTAAAGAAAATAATAAATTTTCTGGACAAACATTTATGTGATATTAATATAACTGCACAATATATTATATCACAGGGATGAACTTCTACTAAACAACGTTTTAGTTTTGTGCGTGTTTCAAGCTTGTATGGGAAACAATGGAGTTATAGTCCGTCATGGATATATCGTTTGGAGGACATATGAGGATTATCGGGGACTATCCGCTATCTCTTGCCCAAGGTACCGAGAAGACTTGGGCTTACAATTTTAACTTTATTATTTTAAAGTCAACAATTCTAATTTAACAGAGGATATATACCTCAAACTGTATTAAAGAACATTGTAATGGTATTTTAAATATTAACACCCCTTTAACTCAATTAAGTAATTTATACAAATCAACATATATAAGAAGATAATAAATAAGAAGATGTTGTTGAAAGGCAGTTGTCTGTTTTAGCTATCAATTCCAAATTTTGTATTCACGAGTATAATCCTCCTCTTGAAATCTGATTGGATTTTCAGTAAAATCGGTAGACTGGAAGTAGTAGTTTACTTCAATGAAATAATCGACTTTTGCCAATATTTCTTCAACTACTAAGTTTTAACAAATTTATAAAGAATTTATATGTACTCATAATTAAATTTGAGAAGAACTTTATCATGAAAGTTTTTCGAAATTCCTACCGGAAGTAGGTCTATTATCGAAAATCAGCTTTTTGCTAATATTTCGCAAGTCATGCTTTTCAGACAGGTTCGTTACGAGTATAAAAACATTTAGAACTTAATTTTCTACAACTTTTATATAAAAGAAATTTCAAAATACGAACCGGAAGTAACACTTTTACTCTTATTGAATAGCGATTTTTTGCATATATGTCGTAAATTATGCATTCTCTGTATATTTATCAAGAGTACAAAAGTATTTAGAGCTGGATCTGCAATATTTTTTGTATGCATAAAAAGTAAAAAATTCGGACCGGAAGTAATACTTTTACTCTTAGCGAGTAACCCTATTTTTCGAATATCTCGCAAAGTATGCGTTCTATAAAGATTTATTAAGAGAATAGTAGTGCTTAGAATAGGATTCTGAATAATTTTTGTAAAAAAAAATTATTAAAATTGTATAATTTGAAACACTCATACGTATAAGAAAGTCGTGTGGTGGCCACACCTCACTATTGTATTTGATTTTTGTGTTAAACATATATTTACCCTAAGAATGAAATAAAAAATAAATATATCGAATCGCATATCAATGTTCTTATAATAGACTTTTTAGTATAATAGTCTTTGTGAACCACTAGTGTTCGAAAGCGATTAGAATGATTAATAATAATAATAATAATAATAATAAATAATGTTAATTTCTTTTGTGAAGATCGAGTGCCATTTAAGAACTGAATTCGTTATATCTATGGACAGACTATACATAAATATGTTATTTTGCACAAAAATTAATCAGCACTTCTGACTAAGGTTAGAAATTTATGTTCTAATCTTAGTGATGTGAAGAGCTTAAGCCGTTTAGAAGCAATCGTTCCTCTGGACAAGCACAAATACATACACAAATTCATATAATAAAAATCAGTTTTTCGTATTCCGAGGACCTGGAACAATGAGATCTGCAAAAAACTTGTGGTCCTAAATTTATACGATACCAATACACTATAATAAAATTACCTCTTTCTTATTTCCCCAAAAAATTTCCGTAAATCAAGTATATTGAATAAAAATTGTTAACTTTAAAATATTCATTTCGTAAGGTGAACCTTGGGAAAATTAATTTCTGTAATTAGTCTCACAAACACAACTTTAATATTGCTTTTTAACGTAGTACGTAGCCTTCGTAATGTATACAGATGCCTGTGCTGTGTCTGTTAGTGTGTTGTTATTGGCCTTGTTGTGTGCAGAGATAAACGAAATGTGATTATTCTATAATGTAAACCGAATATTTCCTTTTAAATACGCCCACTCCGTTGCGATAACAATTGAAAACTTACTCAACAAAACGCCCCCTTTAAACAGTTACTCAAGACAATAAATATGCTGGCTTGTTCATATGCATTATGCTTATATATGTCGATTTGTATGTGTATAATCTATATGAGAAAATAACAAAGAACTTAAAGCATATTATATAGTATATTTACAAGCATGTACATTTTTGATTACCTCCTTATAAAATAAATGTATTATTTTTGATAAGAAAAAGTCTATTATTTTCGTTTTACGTATTGCATTTAACCGCAGTACAAACAATAAGAAGGTTTGACATTGAGAAACTTTGCTTTATTGGCAATAATATATAAACTATCACACAGCTAGTTAACGTTACTGCCTTTGATTTTAATTTATCAATAATCACTACATCAAAACTTTTCAATTTTGCTAAAGAAAAAGAATTTTATAATCGCAGAAATAGTTTTTCATCCCACATGCAAAATATTTAGCATATTATAGTTTTAAGTTGTTAACCTTTAGTTTGCTTAAAGTTGAGTTATTTTCTAAAATTCTTTTAATGTGCTTCATTATGAGATCTGAGTTGTTCCATACTAAAGAAATTGCTTTCAAAATGGGCAGCTACTTTTTTATGAAACTGTTAATATAATTTTGATTGGGTTCATATTAACTTCGTGCTTTAGATACGTATTTGTGTAGTAATCTGGTTTTATAACTTTTTTGGCGCTTTCCTATAAGTTTCTCGTTTGATTTATATCCTCGTTTCTGGTATTTACTAAGAAGTTGAAGCTTTTGGACATAGGAGCAAGGAAGTGAGAACGGTATATTGTTTAACGAGTGACGAAAGTAATTGAGTAAGGTAAGATAACCACTTATTATTATAATAAATACTTAGAGGTAGTATTTGTTAAAACAATACCTGATTATCTTACCTTACTATCACAAGTATACATATATACATTTATACGTAAACGTATATGCACAGCATACACTTAGGTGTCATTACCAACAGCGAACGCACAGACACGTGTTTCGGCCATTAAGGCCTCTTCGGTCCAACCGACATAAGATACGATTTTAGTTGTGGATCATTGCCAACACCCCACGTACAGTGAAGAGGCCTTAAAGGCCGAAACACGTGTCTGTGCGTTAGCTGGTGGTAATGACATCTAAGTGTATGCTGTGTATCCCAACTCGTACATATGTGCATATACGTTTACGTATAAATGTATATATGTATACTTGTGATAGTATTATCCGTTAATGTACGTTACACATTCAAGTATTTTATATTCCATTTATTTTAACTTACTCATTAAATATTTTCTGTCATGTGCTTTCGTTAAGAACGTGTTTATTTCTTTGGCAGAAAAAGATTTCGACTTCTTACTTTTAAAACCACCAGATTTTGATTACAGGAAAAACGTAACTTGAGATATTTACTGCTATCGATATCATTTTTGAATGATAATGTTGTTCTTAAAATAGAATATATAGACTATGAGGTTTATGGTTTAAAATTTTCCGACAATTTTGCAAAATATGCTAACAACACAGTTTCAGAATATTAATTTACGTGATTTAATAATGACGCGATACAGCTACGATATAGATGGGGGTAAAAATTAGGAGGCATTTGTACTCTCTAGGGATGAAAGTTAACCTTGTGGGATTTTCTCTCACTGATGAGGGAACTAAAATTTTCCCTGGATTATTCGGTGACGAAAAATGTCTTTAAGACATTATTTTATGGGATAGAATCATATTCAAAAATAATGAGGTCCAAATATAAAACACAATAGTTAGTTCATAACAACTTGATTTAAAACCAGCAATAGATAACGCTGAAAAAGCATTGCTAGTAACGGAATTAGATTTATGGTTTGCTATAGTTGGCATTTACTCTATTCTTTAAACACTTTATTATTAACAGTAGAATTTTACAGGTTGATCTATACCTATCTTCTCTGTTTTATAATGTACTAGCCGGCCCGACAGATGTTGTTCTGCCCTTTCCGGTAGGTGGCGCGATGTTATATATATATATACAGGCTGTTTGATGAAAACGCCCCATCCCGTAACATCTTTATTTATTATCCGATTTCAATAAACAAAAAAGTATAAGAATGGTTTGACAAACTTATAAACTGCCTATAAACCATTTTTTCCACGCTCTCTTGAATACGTAACGATAGTCAACTTTTTTTTTTAATGAACAACTGTATTTTTTTTCGTTTAGTCTGCTAGATAATTTTTTTCTGAATCTAGTAATGTTTATTTAGTTATCATTTGGTTGATATTTAATTTTAAAAAAATTGAATATTTGCAACATTTATCGGCTTATTATAACATTTTCAAGTGTGTCGTGAATAAAAATCGCAACACATATGTGACAAATATGTCATTTAAACGACTGTAATTCGAAAATTTTCTGGAAAGTCTACATCTGTTATTAACATTTCTTTATTTGTTACACTGCCACAGAAGTCATTTATTATTCATAATTCATTCAAAATCACGAGTCAAAAACAAAAATCACTGAGAATTAAGGACAAAAATAAAATAAAATGAACAATAATAATCAAAATTATAACAAATTAGAAACAATTACCAAACGACAAATTACTGGCAATCTCTCGAGTTGAAGAAGCAGAATCTCCTGCACACCGAGAAGAACATTCATTTCAACATTTTCGCCAAACCGTCGCCGTTCTCGCTCCGGGTTTTCAAGAGGACCATAGCGCCTCGAATTTTCTTAAAGCCGTCTAAAATGATGGTGGTTTGGCACTTCCCTGTTCGGAAAAAGGTCACCATAAAGCTACTTGATTTCGATTCTTATTATATTCGACGTAAATTTCAAACATCGTTCATGATTGCAGAAAATAAAAAAGTTCATGGTTTCACAAGAATTCACAACACAATAATGACAACAATGTAGAATTCACCAAATATTTTTAGTTTATTATTTCTCACTTTATTTTACGATCAATTTTCATTCTGTTTGCAAGTACATGCAATTTAGGCGCCATTACTGGTGGGTGAATGCTACATTTCAATATACCTCTTGAAATGTTTGTTAGATGGCGCAATATGTGTACATTTCTGAATCCATGATGTTACCTTATAGTTATGTACGATAGTCCGTAAAGGATGGAAAACTACTATTTCAGTAGATTTTTTTTCTTCTGGCATGTTCCTTTGAAGTCACATGGGGCAAAACTTCAAAATTTAGATTGGCTTTTTACAATTTAGATGACTGTCAAACTTTTCCCAGTTTGTTGGTTTGAATTAAGATTTTTGTTTCTCAATAGAAATTTTTACTTTTGTAAAAATGTCATTTATTTAAAAAAAAATGTTATGTAAAGTACCAATTTTTCTACATCACCGTTTGAGCAGTAAGAAGGTCTATTAAAAACTGAAAAAAACAGTGAAGGATAATGACTTTATTGTGAAATAACCATTGACGTCATTCAAAAAATAATCGTCAAAAGACTGCATTTTAAAAACAAAAATTAACCAGTCCGAGTGATTTTCTTGCAGAACGAATTTTGTTCCAAACTTTATCATCACACCTTATATATATTTTTTAGTTGAGAAAGCAACGAATAATTTAACTGAGCTTGGATCAAATAGCCCTATAAGAAAATGACTCTTAAAGTCAAGTAGAGTGACATGTAAGGTATTAATTTTCATTTTTTCCAATGTAATTACTTGTTTATGAAACTGTTAGTTACTTTTATAGCGTGTTCCCGCAATAACTAACAATAAAGACTTAATTAAAACAAAAATATCAGCAGTAAAGAGAAAAGCCGATCAAATAATCAAGGCCAACGCGATTCTAGGCAAAACTCTCATTTCATAAAAGTGTTGCAAGTACAACATAATTTCAATATTACGGGAGAGGAAAAAGCATGAGAAAAACAAATGAAAATTAAACGTGTCGGAGTCATCTCGTTTTTAATCTTGGCCAAATCCAATTAGTGTACACTACGGGAAAATCTTGTGGGGAAAATTAACCTACATTCGATATTCTGATATAAACAGTTTGAACGTCCGTGGCATGTTCGTGAAACAACGTGTTGCCTCCTGCCTGTTTGTCGTGAATTGGCCATGGACGTATGCTGTAAACGATAATTCCTTGTTTTTTTTTTGGTGTAAATGTGTAAAAGTAGTGCTCTAAAATTAACCATCAATAAACAATGTTAAATAACGTTTCACATGTAGTTTTGATGGGAAATTAGATGACGTGAATTATGAAATATTGGGAAATCATATGCTCTTCCTTTCATGCTTAAATTTCAGTCGAGATTATTATATGCATATTTGGTATATACAGGATGAATCAACTCCGTGGGGAAAGCAGATCGTGACTTTATGAGAAAAAAATATCTTTTCTCATAAAGCGGTTTTTTTCTTTTAATAGCCACTTATTATGAGCGCATTTAAAAATTATTTTGTATTGTACAGAATGTACCATAACTCGGTGGCTGACTATATTTTTAGTTTTTCAAATGGAACGCCATATATATTATTGCATTTTTGTTAGAAGATAGATAGGCCAAAAGTTTAAGGTTTTCGAAAAATTCAATGTTTTTATAAAATTATATTTCTCGTAAACGACGTATTAGATGGACACAATTTTTGGTAGCGCTATTCATAATAAAAGGTCCTAATACGAACATATTTTATTTTTGCAATTACTAATTGAATTTGCAGAAAACTGGATTAAAGTTACATGAGATATATTTGTCTAAAAGTGTTTTTTTTTTCAAATGGAATTGGTTCATTTTTAAATTGCTTAGTAAATTTCGCACCAAAAACATGTAAGACGTTATTATTTTAAAAGTGACCATTACTGAGCTATTGTTGTTTTTTTTTTGTATAATTTTGCCTACTTTGTACTGAAGGAATGTTAAAGAAATGATTTATTAGCCCAAAGAGTTTACCAGCGGCCTTACCCTTATAGAAGATGTTCCAAAACAGATGCCTTTAGGAGAGTAGCTTTCATTACTACTGGTAGTACAGCTAATTTAAAACCAAGGAAACCTAAATATGTGGTTAATGATGAAAATCAATTGAGAATTTTTATTGCAACAGAAAAGCAACACGTCAGTACCCACGAAAGAAGTCGTTTGCTGGATATTAGCCGAACTATCGTTGTAAGGACTTTAAAAAGAAATGAATATAATCCGTAATGAATACATTTAGATATTGAGTTACGCGCGCATCATTTTAAAGCTAGAAGAGTGTTCTGCCATTGGGAATAATGAAAATGAATGCATGGCAATTCCTTTTGATAGTGTTTATATTTACGGATGAAGCTCGATTCCATAGTAACGAAATAGTTAACAAAAGAAATTTTCATTACTCTTCAAATGAAAACCCTTACTTCATTAATAAATAGATCATCAGCATAAGTGAAGCATAAATGTATGGGGGTGGGGGGCATTCTTGGTGATGGGATGATAGGCCCGCATTTATTTTAAGTAGTATTAACGAAAAAGCTTATGAGTAATTTCTACCAAGCTATTTAGACATAACGAAACGACGAATACTCCACATTCTATGCTACAGACACGAAATATTTTAATGAAATGTTTCCAGCAATCACTTTGCTTGACTAACCTGCTGGATCCTCATACAAAATTAGTTTCTTTTTATAGGGATCGGTAAATGAGCAAATATACAGAATACCTGTAACCACAAAAGAAGTTATGACGGAACATATTCGACAAATATTTAGAAATACAAGTGCTCCACCCCTTATTATGTCTATTTATTATTTCGGAAGCATGTTCAAAAACATTTCAAAGTGAATTTGAACACTTTTAATTTTTACCTATTTTAATGTTCATATTTATTGTTATTTTATAATTTCTGTTCCACTAACTACTCATACATTCACGTAACAGTTCCTGTTTCTACACCTACTAAAATCAGATTGTTGATTTGTTCGGTTTTAAAATGTGTTTATTGTGCCATAAGACATAAAAATAAGATTTTCTAAAAAAAAAAATAATTCGAAAAGTATTTGAGTTAGGATCACAAAATGCCATTACGAGTCCGCCTAAAAGTTAATCTTACATCCAATGTTGAAATAAAATTTGGCATTTTTTGTTGGGCATGTTCATAAAATCGCAGCAGGTCATGGAAACTTAATTGACGTATCAGTTTAGCGTCATAACTGAAACTGAACCACTGAACTATAAGAAATCCACCAAAAGAGGATTAATTTTTTATCTATCTTTTTTTTACGGAAATTATTATATGTCAATAATTCTTACAGACTATATGGAAATAGTAGGGCGCCATTCAAAATATCAAAGATGACTTTAACTTACGACATTTCCGGAAATTCTTTCATATTGAAAATATTTTGCTTAGACACGCAATGGTGAATTATAGGATTGAAAATTTTCTAACGCCCGTTTTGAAAGAATTACCTTAGCAAGTATCAATAAACTTAAACAATATGTAAGTTAAAACATTACAATAATAGCGCAATAACCAACTTCACCGCATGGTAGATAATGCTAGCCTATGCTTTAAATGACTCATGAGTGAGAAAACATACAAAAATGAAAACGCGAAAATTTATATGAATTATTGAAAGGTACTGGTGTTGTGCACCCCGCAGACACCTGTTTCAGACAACACACATTTTCTTGGTTATACCGTACTGATGAGGACTAAAAAGTTTGAAGCTTCCCATATTTGTAAGTAAATATTGATTTATATTTAATATGAATTGAAAAAATTGAATTTTGTAAAATAATGTGAAATTACTTATGTTATGATTCTGTCCTATACATACATATAATAATAGTTATCTAAAAAATAACACTACAAAATGTGGAATTGTAAGCAAAGTACATAATACATTATACACACAATAGAGCTGACAGATTAATAAAATCTTATGAGCGAAGAAGTTTTTGAACAAAACAGAAACATGTTAATTTTAATTAAAACGGGGCAAGCAGGATACATTTTATTCGTTCACTTGACACTTGAAAAACTGTATTAAACGTAATGGACATGTAAATATAAACAAACTGCGTTTTATGTCGTGGTCAAATAATTGTTTTATATGCTAATGTACAAAATTCGGACGCGACCTTAAGTGGCCTATTTCTTTTGTTATGAATTTGAGAGAACTATAGATATACTTCAATATAAGGAAAGATCTACATTGCCTATTCAAAAAAAATACTAACTTACTAGTTGAATAAAGATGCATCTAGATACATATTGATTTGTTCCATATCTTGTATTTACATTATATTTTATTATTTAATTTAGAATCATACATAAATCAAAAGAAATTAGATCTGCGAGGTAAAGAGCATGTTCTTAAATAAAAGAAATGTTAACACTCTATAATCAAATGGTAAACCCGTTCAGCATATGTGCGATATTATTGGAAAAGGACCTCTTGAAGAATTTCATACTGCATGGTAATAAAACGTCGGTGACGAACATTGACATTATGAACATCAGATCTGATTGTAATTCCCAAGGTCACGGATAACATCAGTTATCTCAATATGAAAGATGCCAATATTAATATTTAATAAAGATTTTACAGCGTTAACAATTTTTGGTTTTCCAAATAAAATCTCGTCAGATCCTCATTTATTTCTATTCTAGGTATACATGCTTAGAGAATATAATCCCGGGATCCCGGCCGTTTTTACTTTCTTATACGTAGTATAAGGAAGTATTGTGATGGTGAAAATTTTCGACCTCGAGATTTTTGCAGATGTCCACGTTTTGAAGTCCCTTGATACCAAAAAAGTGGTTTTTAAAAAATGTCTGTCTGTCTGTCGGTCTGTCTGTCTGTCTGTGTGTCTCTGTGTGTGTGACCACGATAGCGGTCAAACCGCTACAGATATCAATTCCAAATTTTGTATTTACGAATATAATCTCCCTCTTGAGAACTGATTAAATTTTGAGCAAAATCAGCAGACCGGAAGTAGTAGTTTACTTCAGTGAAAAAATCGAATTTTGCAAATATTTCGTGAGTTACTAAGTTTAAACAAATTTATAAAGAATTCATATGTACTTAAAATTGAAATTGTGAAAAATTTTATTAAAAAGGTTTTTCGAAATTCCTACCGGAAGTAGGTCTTTTACTCTAATCGAAAATCAGTTTCTTGCAAATATTTTGCAAGTCATGCTTTTTAGACAGGTACGCTACGAATATAAAAGTATTTAGAACTTAATTTCCAATATCTTTTGTATAAAAAAATTCGGCCCGGAAGTATCACTTTTACTCTTACCGAATAACGATTTTTTGCAAATATGTCGTAAATTATGCATTCTATGTATATTTATGAAGAGTACAAAAGTATTTAGAGTTGGATTTGGAATATTTTTTGTATAAATGAAATTTCAAAATTCGGACCGGAAGTAACACTTTCATACGTATAAGAAAGTCGTGTGGTGGCCACACCTCATTTTTTGATTCCGAGCGAGAACATATACCAGAGTTAACAAAAGATGAAGACATTAATGAGCTGATAAAGAAAATCCGCAAAGTTGTAGTGTATTTCAAAAGATCACCATTGATAAATGAAACAGTACTTCAAAAATATGTGAAGATTGAACATGAAATTGTAAAACCGGGTCTTTTAACATTGCTAGAACGATTTTCTCTTCTAAAAACCTGCATTCAAAAAGCTCTTATAGATCTCAATCATCCAATCCGTTTAGAGGATGCTGATTTTGACTTGGTAAATAAAATTGTTGATGTGTTGACCCCAATTAAATTAACAGTAGAAGCAATCTGTCGGCGAGATGCTAATTTATGCACAGCTGATGCCGCTTTGGGATTTCTTATAAAACAATTGTCTAGCAAAAACTCAGCACTTGCCATTAAAATGAAACGAATAAGAGGATGGAATCCCTTGATTCTGAAGTACAAAATTAATCGGGGTTGGTAAATAGTATTAGACGCGAAATGAGCCTGTTCGAAAATGGAGGAGTTTGTGGATATCATATACATATATCGAAGCAGGCTCGGAAGTCAAACATTGGATACTTTGATATTTCTGCGATTATATTTTCGAAATTCTAAATAGTTTTTTGTATTGTCCTTTTTGTTCCTTATTTTAGTATATTGTGTATTGTGTTGTGCAACAATATTAATAAGTAATTTTTAAGAAATTACTTTTTTTCATTTGAGCCCAATTTGAAACCACATAGACTAATCCCGGGATTGTATTCTCTATTAACATGTTTCATCCAATCGAAATGAAATGTATATTTGTGCGTCATCTGCATATATATATAGGTGATGAAAAGCGTAATTTAGTGCTGTGTTCAGATTGCATGTGTATGTGTAATAATAATGGTCCTAAAATTGATCCATGCGGTACACTTGCAGCGGATCTCTATCAAATCTGAATATCTGAATACGAATTATTTAAAACGACCATCTGTCGTCTATTACTTATATAGTCGAGAAACAAAACCAACGAAATACAAAATTGCATGTAACAACTTACGACTTAGGGTATCGAAAACCTTGGAGTAGGCAAGTAGAATCAAGCACGTTAATCATTATTATGCTAACTTTATACTCACAGCCTAAGCAATCGACAATTCAAAGATTATATAGCTAAGACGTAGCATTTTTTCTACAGGAGATTAGGGTTGCGCATCGAAAGCAAAACATCGGTGGTGCATCAATGTTTGATATTGAATGCAATCTGTCGATGTCTTCGATATATCGTACAAAAAACATCGATGTCTTCGATACATCGGAAAAAAATGTCGAATTATTTAGAAATCCCAAAGAATATGCATTTACCATTCCATTCAGCTAACTAAATTCTATACAGTCAGTGGTAATTTATATATTTTTAATTAATTGCAGAGTAAGTAGGTAGTAGGTACTCCGTAGTAACTTTTTAGTTATTAGTAGGGAGCGGAATCGAGCGAGCCATGACTCATCGCTCATGGGCGCACTATTGAAATGTTGTATTTTTAAAGAGGTTTTAATTTTATGTATATAATTGAATAACAACTCATAAAATACAAAATACATTATTATTTGTTGATTTTGTTGTTCAAGTCGAGTAAAGGAGTATTAATATTCACCATTAATACTTTATCAAGGTTCTCTTCTGTAAGATTTGTTCTTTTTGAATGAAGTACATCCTTGTAGATAGAAAACGTCCTTTCTACATCGCAACTGGTTATAGGTGCGTACTGGAAATATTCTTTTATTTCAGCGTATTTAGCAGTTTGATTTTGTGTTATTGTCCCCATACACAATTGCCACAATGTTATTAAATCTGGATTTCTATTAAAAACTGCGTCTAACTTTTGCCGAAGGCCACATCCGAAGTCACTTGGAATACTTTTGAAATTATTAATAGCCGCATCTAATGTGGTTAATCCATCTTTTAGTTTGGGATTTCGATTTTCAAAATATGTGATTAGTTTAGGCAAATTTCCAAAGTGTTCCTGAAGGAATAACAGCTGATTTTTTAAATTTGGGATTTGTGTTAGTTCCTTGCACTCAGAAATACTTCGAGCATCGTCATTTAAACATGTAACGAAATTTTGTAAACTATCGAAATTCTCTGCATAAAAACTAGTAGCTTCCAGCCATGTTCCCCATCTAGTTATTACTGGCGCGGGTGGCAGTGACAAAGATGGAAGCTTTTCCCTGTAAAGGGCCACTCTCGATGGTGCTTTTCTGAAAACTTTTTTAAAAGCCGATACAAGTCTATCAACTTCCGGATAGTTGTCTCTGACATATTCACAGATTCTGTGGAGAGCATGTGCTACACAAGTAATATGCAGCATATAAGGATATGTTTCCTCTAATAGTCTGCCTGTTTTTAACATATATGCGACACTGTCACTAACAAATAAAGTATTTTTTCCCTGTACCTGTCGTCCGAATGAAGCATTTTGTGCAAATTCTCGTCAATGGTTTTAGCAACTGTTTCCGCATCAACTGTATTTATAACTTTAGATGCTATTACATATGCGTTATATGGAATAATTGGATGTAGTACACCAGCTACAATATTTACCACACAGCGTCCTAATATATCGACAGTTTCGTCGGCACTTATCCATAGGTACTGATTTGAAAGATGTCTTCTAATGCATTCTACTGTTTTCGTGAAGCACTTAGAAACATAACATTTGCGTAAGGTGCATACATCAGGAACATGTCGACCAGTATATTTTTGGAGAAATGTCTTGAAAGTGTGATTGTCAAGTTTCTTTAATGGGATATTAGCCGCCATTAAAGCTTCACAGAGTTCTTCGTTAAAATTGTCAGCTTTCAACGGGTCCAATTTCTGTGTATGTTTTAGCGATGCTAAGTGACGTTGTACGTTCGATTTTTTGGCATTCTGTAACGATATTTTGTAGACTTTGCAATAAATATCGGAATCACTGACAATGGACATACAATAAGTATATGACCCTCAATCCAACTCGCTATTGTTTCATGATGTATTTCTCGACGTTCTTGCATATCATATCTGAAAAAGTAACATAAACAATGTTCTAGATCTAAATAAACGATAACTAAAAATTTTAATCTTAATCTTAACAAAATCCAATTAACACTTACGTCGATATAAATGGAAGAAGTAGATTCAATGAACCGGCAGGAACTATTACAAAAATTACGAAGTACGTAATTAACAGTTAAAACAATGAAACAAGGAAACTAACGTAAGGTATAAATGAAAATTTTATTTCTCTTGGAAATATAACGTAAATATAATAAATATTAAACACTCCTGACGTCGTTATCTACGCCCGTGTATAAAGAATTTTACCTCATAAATTCCTTATTTTATTGCCCTTATTTCTCTGATTCTCGGTCTCTTGTCGAGCGTAAACAGATGTTGCAGTTCGCCCTATGAATTAGTGCTATTCACATATAATGTAAACAACACGCAGTTGTTTACATTATTTCTTTTCACGGTTGTGGCTCTGTGGTAGTTTAGCTCGCTCGATTCCGCTTCCTAGTTATTAGTTTTTATGCGTCACTGCGACTCAGTGTCACCTCAACGCGATTTTGTTCTATTGTGTAATTCTGAGAATTATTTTAGTAAAGCCTGTATTATATTTATCAATTTCTTGACCAAGTTATTGATCAGTTTATTATTGACCTTGCCTGTATTACACTTATCAATTTTTTCACTAAGCTTTTAGGTGAATTACTAGTACCAATAGTGCAATAGTACGAAATAAAGAAAATAATAAATTTACCGAAGATTTGTGTTTGAGATTGAATGTAATAATAACTGCACAAGAGATGCAAAAGAAAATACATATATAATTTACGCACACAATTCTTTCAAGAAGTATCAAATTAACATGTCATTCTTAACAATATTCTAAAATGGAATTTGTTTTCATTTTACACAGTTGGCAAAAAACTTTATAACATGAATTTTGCTAGAAATCGCTAAAAACTTGCTTAAATTGGTTTTATTAGTAATTTGAGATACATTTAAGTACATGAGAATCTAGATATTATCTGTTTCTTTGCTGTTACGTTTCCTCATTTCAAATTTGCAAATTTTGATCCCACCGGAAATATAGGTTTCTATCATTGAGGAAAAATACTAAGGGGACGCTGTAAAACATCTTTGCTCTCAAAACGGCAGCACTGGGCGGGGCTAAGTGTGGGACCAATATGGCTGCCTCACTACTCAAAATTATAATCTGTCATCCCACACCTGTCAGGCCTACATTAACCTATGAAATGTTATTCCAGACGAATTCTTCTTATCAACGCCGTCTCTGCTGTTGCAGCTACGTAGAGCAAAAGAAACCATAATGTCTTTTAATATTTATCTTATTATATAACTCTAATACACGATGCACTGAACAAACACTCCACTTTTTACCAACACTACCTCTTTGACGTAAGTGTAGTATCAATATGGCGGTTCTGCACCCGGTTTGATCACGTGACGTCGTCTCCCTACCTATTCTTTCTCAATGGTTTCTATACATCATTGAACATCGATGTTTTGAACCAACATCGATTTACATCGATTTATATGGAACTACTAACATCGATGTCAAAACATCGCAACATCGAATTACAGACATCGATGTATCTAAAACACCGGTGTTCGATGCGCATCCCTACAGGAGACTGCTTCTTATCCGAGTTCCGCTTAGTTATAACATTTCACATTTAAGAAAGGCGAGAGAGCTTTTCATCATTTTTGGGCATTTGCACAACATTAAAAAACAAGTTAAACACTAAATAAATGTTTTGCGTTGAGTCACATACATATTCAACAACGTGGTGGAAATATAATCTCTCTCACTTTCGTAACCCACTGGTTATCATTCTGATGAATTATGTATAGAAGTTATTTTACATGTTGTTATCTAATGTATTTTTTTTGCGCCAGCCACTTCATTTTAAACCAATTCATTTCCAATCTCGTATTACTATACGAACTAGCTGTACACAACCTAACGATATATGTACAGTATTATTTTTCTTGTCCCTTAGTTTTGTAATTCAATAGTTGGGTGTAGTAGGTCCGTGCGCACGCACTGTAGCTTCAAACATTTAAAACTTCCTCACAACCAACGCTCCGGGCAGTTTAGTTCGCGTGTCCTCGCTGGTAATATCTATCACTCGTTCTTGCCAATATAGGCACACATTTTTACATGTTTTCACACATCTACACAAGCGAGCACACACACATTTAATTTTCTTTTGTAAATATGAAGTGTGTTAATTGTCGGTCAACCCAGAATTTTGCCAGTAGACGGTCATTGGGCACCAATGGTACCAATATGATGGTATGTCACTATATATTTTTAATCATAAAATATTATTATGTTGTAAAACTATTCAAGCGCGTTGCTCACATTGATCAACTGTAATTTCTTTTGATATATTTTGGACAAGCAGAAGTTTTTTACGTATCTTTTTAGTTGTTTGTGTTCGATAGTTTCAACAATATATTTGATAAAAATAACTTTTTATTAATAATTCAATTTAAATGTTTTTTTTGGTGGTACACAATGCTCTTTAATAAGTTTACAACAAAATTTGAAACATGCGGAGCTGCAGTGCTTATTATTGGAAATCGTAAAAGTTCAGCAGATAGTTAGGATTTTTTTCAATTTTTAGCTTTCGCTCTTAATTTAATGTTTCATCAGCAATAACACTTGAAAAGGTAATTTTAATGATTTGTTTAAAGGAGGCAATTAAAATGTACGCAATAAAATCTATGCACGTTACAGTTATAAAAGTTAATCTCAAAAAGAAACAATAATTAAATTAATGAAATTGAACAAGCTCTTGATTAGATACGTTTATATAAAAAATATAAAAAGTGGGCAATTTATACCTAGGCTAAATGATAGAATAAAAATTAAAAAATACGGGAAACTAAATATTGCGGGACTTGTGTGTTTTTCTATATAAGTTTTTCTAATTTTTGTTAACCATCTGTTTCTATATCCCCGGGAATTTTACAAGTTTGTAGTATATCTTTCATTCAATTTATTATTAAAAAGCGGTAAGCTGTTAAAATTTTTTTGATATTTATGAAATTGCTAAATTTAATATTTCTGTTCATCTTCATGACAATGTAATTGATGTTTTCAGCGTAGCCTAATTCTTCTTCATTCATTTTGACCTTTCTGGTGCTCTCTCTCATTGTAATGGATTCTGTCTGTTTAAATTTGTTTATAATTTATTTAAGTGTACTTATACCATCTGCTGTTTTTATTATTTTCTTACAGCTAATGTTTACGTTAATGCTTACGTTTTACGTCAATGAAAATTTTTAAACGTAATAAACTTTACTTTTGCTTTCTTATACGAGACTACTTGTATTAAAGTCTATATATAATAAAAATCTATTCAACACATATTTTGGGAACACTTTTTTTTTTAAAAAAAAGAATCAAAATTCGAAATATTGAAATCCTGAAATAATGAAGAAATGCATATTTTTGTGATCTTTTTCTCTCTGTGTGTTTGAGGGCACTATTACACTTAAACGGCTAAAGATATCGTCATTATATTCTAGGTATAGTTAATCTTGAAATTGTAGCAGTTAGACTCTATTAGTTTGCGATCAAATCGATAGACCGGAAGTAGCGCGAAAATCGTACTTTTGTGAGTAATAGCTCTAGTACTCACTAGTTTTACGAAAATGTGTGAAGAACAAGAGTATTTAGACTTTGGTTATGAAACTTTTTTGTATAATTTATCTTAAATTTTAATGGGAAGTGTTTTAGAAAAAGAATTTTTGGAAGTACCTACTTCACAAATTATTTAATCGACAAAGAATATTTATTTAGTGTATAAAAGTATTTAAAACTGTCAATTTTTACATATTTTTTTTCAATATTTACCGCTATTTATCAATTTTCTTCCGAAAGAAAGTCAGAATTTTTCCAAATATGAACTATGATTTCTGCAGAGATTTATTGAGAGTACCTATATATAAAAGTAACTAAGAAACACAAAGTGAGACCGGTAGTAACACATTTATGCTGATCGGAATCCATTTTGCATATCTCTCAAATATTAATAATAATATTTTATTGCCCAACAGATAACAATACGATCCAGTTACAAGACAACTAACAAAGTATGCGCTATACAAATGAGCACATAACAAGGTGACCAAGAAAAGATTCAAAAGGAAAAATACTAATAAGAATAGAAAAATTATAATTAAAGTTAAAAATTAAATTATGGAATTTAGGTGTAATTTATAGACTGGAAGTATTGCGAAAATCGTACTTTTTTGAATATTTGCTTAATTATTTCTAGTTTTACAGAAATGTGTAAAGAACATATAAATTTAGGCCTTAATTACGAAACATTTTTGTATAATTTATCTTAAATTTTAACCGCAAGTGTTACTCATACTTTTATAGAAAAACAATTTCCCAAAGTACTTCACAAATTATTCAATCAACAAAGATTTATTTACTGTAAAACTCAATCAATCAATTTTTACATAATTTTTTTCAATATTTAGACCGGCAATTATCAGTTTTACTCCGAAAGAGAATCAGAATTTTTCCAAATATGAACTATGAATTCTGCACAAATTTATTAAGAGTGTAAAGGTAGCTAACAAACACAAATTCAGACCGGAAGAAACATTTTTATGCTTATCGATATCCGTTCTGCATATCTCTCAAATTATGGAATTTAAGAATACCTATTGTATGAAAACTAAAAAAACTATTTTATAGTTACTTTGGAGCATCCATGGATGAAATTGTTTTACATGCCGGGAGTTTTACCGAAAAAGTCTTTTTTTGCCATAATCCGAATATCTGTAATTGATTTACCCATTGCAATTTAAAAATTTACATGTTATTAAATCCGCGACTTGGAAATGTCTTTTTTATTTGTTCTATTACCAGAGTCGTGTCTATATATTTAATTTACAAAAATAACCATAATTTTATAATCGTATGATTAAAACATGATGATGACATGCAACTATAACATGGCTAATATGATGAAATAGTATTAATAACATGTAATTTCATTTCGAATTCAGTCAATTCTCAAAAAAAAAAAAAAACCTTTAAACTGGGCTTATGGGATTATCAGAACGAATTTAACAATCATGTTGAATTGAAGCAGGGATACAAATTGTAAAACGTAAATTTCCTTGAAATGCAAATGGCTAGTCAGTAAATCAATTACAGCCATATTATGGGACACATTTATGAATACCATTAAATCTAAAAAAACTCGACATTTGTTTTCAAAACACGGATCATACGTATATTAAAGATACTTAAAAAATCAATAAAATGTCCCTAACGAACTTTTATGATTCTTAATTTTATATTAAATTTCTTTTACATTAATTATAATTCTTGTCAGACAGACGTAATTACAATAAATACCAATTTTTGAGACTCTTCTTGTGTTGATATTAATTTATAGATATACAGGAATTTATCAGGGATGTAGGAGATTATATTCATGGAAAATTAATATGAATGTATTGATATTTATTTATGATGGCATTTTTCACAAATGAAATTCTAGAAAGCAGTGCAGCAAAAATAAAATCGAGGCTGGATGGTGTGATTAAAATGAATTTTAAAAACTGGGTTAATTTCATACAGTGAAGGAATACTCATTTTACGATGGCGAAATATAAAGCTTTGTCTCGAATTGTGTCAGCAGAATAGTTATCATTTATGTTGATGTGTTTTGTGTCTGTCTGGATTTGGATTGAGGTTTCATTAAACATAATGAATCATTAAAATATTTAAGTGAATACTCTTCTCATAAGGAATATTTGTAAATTCACAGTTTACCACAAGCGCTTGTGGTAAGCGTTCAAAATATTTTTCTATAAAACTTAAATGGAGTGGATTATATGGATATTGAAATTCGAAAATAATATTATTTTTCTCTTAATAAATTCATATATGTGCATTTATTTATTAAAGTACGGGTATATAATTTTATACTTTGTGTTAGAAATGCATAATGAGCATTTCCTGGAGTGTACAAAAATATAAATCTCAAGGCACTCGTGTATTGTTTACCGTTCGACCTGCGTGTGTTTATTATGCTTTTGTGGATGTCTTTCTCTATTTTGTGTGAGAATATTCATCTACATAGATAGTGACCGCATTTGTTTAGAAAATATAGCTGTGGAACTAAGGTGAATATGTGAGATGTTTTTACTTTCTTATACGTATTGTGATGATGAAAATTTTCGACCTCGAGATTTTTACAGATGTCCACGTTTTGAAGTCCCGTGATACAGAAAAAGTTGATTTTAAAAATCTCTCTCTCTTTCCCTCCCCTTTCTCTCTCTCTCTCGCTCTCTCTCTCTCTCTCTCTCTCTCTCTCTCTCCTCTCTCTCTCTCTCTCTCTCCCTCTCTCTCTCTCTCTGTGTGTGACCACGATAGCGGTCAAACGGCTATATATATCAAGTCCAAATTCTTGATTAGTTTTTCAGTAAAATGGTTAGACCGGAAGTAGTAGTTTACTTGAATGAAAAAATCGAATTTTGCCTATATTTCGTCAACTACTAAGTTTAAACAACTTTATATAGAATTCAAATGTACTCAAAATTAAATTTGAGAAGATTTTATTATAAAAGTTTTTCGAAATTTCTACCGGAAATAGGTCTTTCTTTATCGAAAATCAGTTTTTTGCGAATATCTCGCAAGCCATGCTTTCTAGGCAGGTACATTACGAGTATAAAAATATCTAAAACATAATTTTCAATAGCTCTTGAATAAAAAAAAATGTCAAAATTCGGACCGGAAGTAACACTTTTACTCTTAGCGAGTAGCACTTTTTATCGGGTATCTGGCAAAGTATACATTCTATAGAGATTTATTAGGAAAATACAAGTATTTATAATAGGATTTTGAATAATTTTTATATATAAAAATTCTTAAAATTCTATAATTTGAAACGCTCATACGTATAAGAAAGTCGTGTGGTGGCCACACTTCATTATTTCTCTGTATGTTAGTTGTTAAGATACGCTTATCGAATACACACATATTAGAGTATTATATGGCTTTTATTTAATGTCTATTTCCTATACTTTGGATACAACTTGATTCAAATTAAGTGTCTTCCATTGCCAACTTTGTTATTATTAAAAATACGAATAAATTAGCAAACTAGACGTGTTCTTAAGGTTTATATAGATGGAATAACGCAAAAACACTAAATAGCACTCCAATATATCGCACTGTTTTAAATGGGTGATGCCATTTTTTTCCATATTAATAATTGACATGTTCAAAAACCAAAAAATAATAATAAAACTGATATTTTACAATATTTAACAGGATGAGTAAAGGTAGTCAGTCAGTTGTCTAAGAGATTACAAAGATTCAAACAAAGAACAAACACTAATACTAGCAGACAATATTTGCCACAACTATAGGTAAAATATAAATGCATAGATGCACAGGTTGTTTATTAAACATACGACAAAAATTCAAGGAGTTATTCCCTGGACTATTCTAAGAATATTTTGTCCTCTGATGATTTTTGAAAAGTCGCTTTGTTTTGAAGACATCGAAAAGAACATCAGTTTAAACGTGGATTTCATTTGAATACATCTCGTGATTGAACATTCTGTATATGTCGAATTTGTTGCGGCTGTTTGACGTGTATTTCCTGTCATTAAGAGTTAAACTTTTGTTTTGTTAGTGAAATCCAAAGATTACGAAGGGTTATATGTAATTTATGGTAATAATAGCGAAAGCCTATATTATAATCGCTATACGAACGCTGAGATGACTGATATGCATATATGGAATTGCTGATGGCAATTCACTACATCCTATGCGATTGTACATTCAAGGATATCCTAAGCGTAATATTCCTGATAGAAAAACCTTCCACAGTATTCATCAACGGGTGGAGGATCAGGAATGCAAATCACAGTGAGAATGGTGGAAGTAGCAGAGAATGTGCTGAGCATGATAGAGGAAGATCCAGCAACTTCTACCCGACAAATTGCAAATTCCAATTTTAATATAGTTTTTCATTATAGTGTTTTATTATCCATACATGACTTGGTAACGACTTTGACGATTTACAAAACAATTGCAGCAATATTTGTTTTAATACATGTTAGTTTGTGTTGTCACGTATCGAAATGCACAAACTTTAATATCGATCAGTTATAAAATTCTTGACAAAACAAGGAAATCTCCAAAAAATTATTGTTCAGGAAATGTTGGCTGTATACGTGGATGATTGTCCTTCAGAGTTGACTATTTGCGAATGCGAGAATCACTGGATGATGATCCTCGTCCAGGTCGGCCTGTTGACGTGATCACCGCCCATGTTATTGAAAAAACCAAGTGTTTGATACTGGAGGATGCAATATTAAAGAAGCGACAATTAGCAGCTTCATTAGGAGTTTCAGGAAGCACGGTGTTTAGAATTTTACACGAATACTTTGGAATGACAACAGTTTGTGCCAGATTGGTTACGCGAATGCTTTCGCCATTCCAAAGGTGTGTGCGGATGGAGACGTGTGAACAATTTTTGGCGCTTTGTGGAGATGAACCAGGCTTAATTATCAATCGCCTTGTTACCGCAGATGAGACCTGGGTCCATCATTTTGAGTTGAATCAAAAGAAGAATCAGTGCAGTGGCATGTTAAGAGTTATAGCCCACCCAAGAAGTTTAAAGTCACTCCTTCTGCAGAAAAAATAATGGCAACAATTTTTTGGGATTGTATTAATACTAATGTTTGATTATCTACGACAGAGTAGTAGATTCTATTAAAGCGAAAAGGCGCGGAAAACTGCCGCAAGGTGTCCTGTTGTTTCACGATAATGAACTTGTCCACAAGTTAGGACTTGCAAAAGCTGGCGTTGCCAAATGTGTGGCTTCACAGAAATAGACCATCCAGCTTATATTCCAGATCTCGCTCCGTTTGATTATTTTTTGTTTTCTAATCTCAAAAGAACTCTAAGGGGAACACAATTTATGGACGCTGACGAACTTATAGCGGCTGTTGAAACCAAAGGATTTTTTTACAATGGATTAGATATGTTATTAAAACGATTTAATACTTGCATCCAAAAGCAAGGGGCCTATATTGAAAAAGAATTTTTTATTGCTGTTCGAAACTTTTTTTTTCATGCCTATTCGGAGAATATAAAAATGACCCTACTATATCTAATTCCTCTGGTAATACAACGTGTTCATAACATATTTTTTCACTTGCAATGAGTAATTAAATCAGTAATCTTGATAAATTTATTGCTTAAGTCATATTTTTTGCGACACTCTCTATGATTTATGTTGTAGTTAGTTATGAATCACGTCTCCCGAAATTAAATTACTCTTGAAAGAAAGAATAATAATATAACTATTCCATATCGGAGTTCTAAAAATTTGATAAGCTTCTGTAATAAGAGTAGGAAAGCCTTAAATAATATTATTTTCGAAGATTATACGCGCATGATTACAAGATCTAAGAAATGTATACTTAATGGTTAAAACAACAAATACATAATGAGTACATGAAAAAAATGGGTAACTACTTTTAAATTGTATTTTCGCAATATTTTTTTAAACGCTTAAAAAATCATTACTGTTTTTTATGTTATGCCTTATCTCATTTTATGTTTATCATACTTTACAATCTCTTAAACAGGACGTTCAGGGTTTACATCTGTGTGCTCACCAAACAAACCTATTATACTAACCATTCATATTGAACTGAAAGTAAACTGTATACGTTCTGATGGATATATTTTAGTGTTCCATGACTATAGTTATACGTATCTATTTAGCGAACTTTACGTTATAGAATTTGTGACTCTATTTTGGATTTAAACACATTCCATTCAGTTTTGACAATAAATGATGGATTCTCAGCAGGTAAATCCTTAAAATACATCCATATACATCCAGATTTTGTATTTACGAGTATAATTTCCTTCTGAGATCTGATTAGATTTTCAGTAAAATCGACAGACCGGAAGTTGTAGTTTACTTCAATGAAAAAAACAAATTTTGCCAATATTTCGTCAAATACTAATACAAATTTATAAAAAAATCATATGTACTCAGAATTAAATATGAGAAGAATTTTATTAAAAAAGTTCTTCGAAATTCCTACCCGAAACAGATCTTTGACTCTTATCGAAAATCAGTTTCTTGCGAATATTTCGCAAGTTATGCTTTTTAGGCAGTTGCGTTACGAGTATAAAAGTATTTATAACGTACTTTTCAATACCTTTTGTATAAAAAAATATTTCGCAAGTTATGCTTTTTAGGCAGGTGCGTTACGAGTATAAAAGTATTTATAACGTACTTTTCAATACCTTTTGTATAAAAAAAAATCAAACTTTTACCCGTATAGAATAGTGATTTTTTGCAAATACTTCGTATATTATGTATTTCTATATATATTTGTCAAGAGTACAAAAGTATTTAGAGATGGATTTGGAATATTTTTTGTATAATTGAAATTTCAAAATTATGACCGGAAGTAACACTTTTACTCTTGGCGAGTAGTACTTTTTTTTTTCAAATATCTCGCAAAGTGTGCATTCGATAAAGATTTATTAAGAGAATAGAAGTATTTAGAATAGGATTTTGAATATTTTTTGTATAAAAAATTCTTAAAATTTGGACATGAAGTAACACACTTACAGGTTTATTTTTCGGTTTATTTTTCTAAGATAAAAGTATTTAAAACAATTCAGGACAATTTGTGTATAATTTGAAAGTCGTGTGGTGGCCACACCTCATTTTTTAAATTTGGCTGGTATCTTCAGTAACATAAAAGCATAATCCTTAATAATTTCATATCAAGCCAACGATTACTAACGGATACGGAATTTTGATAAAGTTATAAAAATTCTTTGCTATGCTAAAGAAGTTTTAGTTGTTTTCAGTTCTTACAAAGGATATTAAGTAAGTCGGAAGTTTACAAAACTACATGTAGACTAATGGATTTTAACACAATTTAACTCGGATATATGAAATTTTTGGCGGAACTAAATACTAAAAATAAATATTTATTTTATTAGCCTTTACATCTTAGGCAAACCCAGTACTCAGAATCATAATATAGTTAATGTTTTCCAAATATAATTCAAAGTTATTTGTCGTACAAACCTAAATTTTAAAAATAGTAAAACCGGCAAATATGGATCAAAGTAATCATCATATAAGCATTTTATCTAAGCATTCTCTCTGAATATATGCAATGAATAAAACATCTGTCTAATTCTCGATTGCTAGATTAACTTGACAATAATAATATCTCTGATAATGTTTAAATTGTCCATACGCAATTACATCTAAATATAATTACGTAATATTTATTGTGGTGATGCTGATATAATAATGTGTTGTATGGTAAACATATGCTATCATATTTCTTTTTTGTTTATCATATTTGGAAAATATGCAATTTCTAAACTGGAAGTATTCTGACAATTTCACACTGAAAATCGACATGATTCACTAGTTTTGACATTTCAACGTTTTAAATGTTGTTATAGAGGTTTCCATGAGTATATTACGATTTGAAAATAATTCAAAAAGTTTAAAAATCACAATTATTAGTCTTCGATAAATTTAATAATGAGGTGTGGCCACCACACGACTTTCTTATACGTATGAGCGTTTCAAAGTAATACAAATTGATATAAAGTGCTTTACAAACTTTTATCTCCTTAGAAAAATAAACCTGTGAGTAAGTTTCAGGTCCAAATTTTAAGAATCTTTTTATACAAAAATTATTCAAAAACCTATTCTCTTAATAATAAGTCTCTATAGAAAGCATACTTTCCAAGATATTCGAAAAAAGTGCTACTCGCTAAGAGTAAAAGTATTACTTCCAGTTCGAATTTTGAAATTTTTTTTTAGAAAAAAATTTATTGAAAATTAACTTCTACATATTTTTATACTCGTAATGTACATACCTAGATAGTATGACTTGCGAGATATTCTCAAAAAACTGATTTTCGATAAAAGACCTAACGGAAAAAACTCACCTTGTATACTTTTTTTGCATTACACGTTTGACATTTAAAATTTAATGTAAATTATAGTTTTAAATTAGGACTAACATGTTTTTTATCTGTAACCTATTTGACTCCGTTATACTATGATTAATGAAATGAATGTTCTGATGATGATCAAAAATTAAGCAAAATTTAGAATTTTCACCTTCCAACTATTGTATATTCTTCAAACTACAAAAATTAGATGTGGCTATCACACGACTTTCTTATACGTATGAGCATTTCAAATTATACAATATTGTTCTAAATTGTTTTAGATAGCTTTATCTTAGAAAAATAAGCCAAATTTTTGTATATAAAAATTATTCAAAGTTTTATTTTAAGTACTTCTATTCTCTTAATAAATCTGTATAGAATGCATACCTTGCGAGATATTCGAAAGAAAGTGCTACTCGCTAAGAGTAAAAGTGTTACTTCCGGTCCGAATTTTGAAATTATTTTATTCAAAAGATATTGAAAATTGTGTTCTAAATACTTTTATACTCGTAACGTACCTGTCTAAAAAGCATGACTTACGAAATATTGGCAAAATGCGTTTTTTTCACTGAAGTAAACTACTACTTCCGGTCGGCCGATTTTTTCTGAAAATCTAATCATATCTCAAGAGGGAGATTATATTTGTAAATACAAAATATGGAATTGAGAGCTGTAGCGGGTTAACCGCTATCGTGGTCACATACACAGAGACAGACATTTTTTAAAAACCACTTTTTCGGTATCAGGGGACTGCATAATCTTGAAGTTCATAATTTTCATCGTCACAATACTTCCTTATACTACGTATAAGAAAGTATACTACGTATAAGAAAGTAAAATACATATGTTTGATTGTAGCTGCCCTTTATATATTTATAATTTTTGATCAGAATGAAGAATTATCATATGTTAATTTAAAGTTAATAACAACGCTTGAATGTTAAAATTTTTGTCTTTGTTTAGAAACAACTACAAGCTCATTATGTACAAATAACAGATAATAATATATGGTTCATGAACAATTAACTAAATCTTTAAATAATAAATATCATTATCACTGTCAGACGCTATTAAAAATATAAAAATGTACCTCCTGATGAAGACAATAAAAAATTATCGAAATGCTATTAATTAATTATTATTTACTACCTATATAATAAAAGCCGCATTCCAAGAAAAAGGAACCAAAGAACATCAAATTTTAATAAGTATTCGTTAGATAGTTTTGGTTTTATAAAAGTTTACCTACGGGTTTTATTTTCATCCCCTACACAGGGTAGAAATGATATAACTATACACGATAGCGCTGATAGTCTAGTCTTAGTGAACGACAAACAAAGTAAACAAACACACGTTTGCTTAGACTGTGGTAATGTATCGAGATTTTATGTAAATATCGATCCCACCTTTTTAGATAAATTGTTTACAGTGTCTGGAAATAGAACCATTTTTTCTCCAATGTTAATACTTGCAAGGCGCACCGAGTGCAAACATTTAGAAAAGCCATAACTCGCTTTATAATATGTCCTCGTATTAGTAATTGATATATGTACATCTTATTACCGCTGCCTATGAAGTTTAGAAAATCATGTAAATAGCTGTATACTGTAGTATGGCAATTTTTTCACACGTGCGTTTTATATTGTCTGCCTGGGAATGTTTCAATTTAAATATAATTTTTTGTTTATTCTTTGGAATGTACTTGGACAATATATAATATAATTTCTGTATAAATTTTATTAACTGAGAGATACTATTGTCACGAATTGTTCTTGTCAAGTCTTTTATTTACCAGTGATCAATGCTGATAAGATCCAACATTATTGGATGATAATCTGTGCCTATGCTGTTCTCTTGACGTGATGAGTTTCCTCTGTAACATTATTCTACATACTTCTCTCATCTTTAAGCCATCCAATTCTGATTTCAGTATTTTTCAAATTTCTTTCTTTAATAATGGTCCAGTTTCATGCTCCGCTACGTTACTGGCCATCCAAGTCAATCAAAGGAATTTTTTTTCAAATACTTCTAATTATTCTTCATCTTAGTGCTTTCAATTAACTATTTCCGGCGCACACGTCCTTTCAGATCTCGCTGTTGTTTTATAGATTCTGAAATTCGAAGATTGCTATCTCTTATTTCTAGTATTATGGCAGCTAAATATTGAAATCTATCAACCTTTTCAAACTTAGTTACCTGATCATTTACGTCTAACCTTCTAACTTCAGATTTTTATCACTAGTTATGAACATAATCTTCAAATCTCTCTTGTCTCTTGATACATAAACTGTATGCAAATATGTGGTGATTTTTCGTATGGTGTTTAGCTCTTTCATTGTATTATGTAATGATTTTATCAATAACATTGTTGGTAAAGGCCCTCACTGAAATATTCCTCTATTTTCTTCAAATCCTCAAACGTATCTCTTTCTGTATTTTGTCTAATATTGTAACCACCCTTGTTATTTACTAGATGTTTTGGTCCAATAAAAAGGATGTCACTTTAATATGTCAATGAACTTGCTCAATAATTAAAGCAAAAATCAAAAACGATGCCCCTGTAGCTCGTTAGTCGGTGCAAAAGGTCATGGGTCGTCTATAAGCGCCACATGCTTTTTAAGTACACAAAAACATGAAAACTAGGATTAGGACTTATAGCAATAGCAATCAAACACACAAGATCTAATTTAACTGTATAATTAATAATAAAAATATGTATATGAATGAAAACACATCGACTGTATAATACACACACAAAGACTGTCAACAGGTAGTCACTTAATGAACTCGGTTCTCAATAATCTTAAATAAACACTATCTGATTTGTAACAGCTGTTCGATATCTCTCTTTAGGCTTATAAGAAACTCACATTAGGTGATATAATGCACTTAATACTTCAGACTAATACAATTAACTACAAAGCTTCCAAAATACAACGATGCTAAAGATAGGTTAATTCGGAATTCTTTCAAAGAATCTCCGAACAACAAGTCTAAACGTTCTTAATTAGTTACAGTATCTTGGAGTCTTTGCATTCAATAAAAAACTACAGTTAAACTTAGCTTATACAATCTGCACACGTGAAGGTCTCGTTGAATCTTGTAGGTTGAAGTCTGTTATTCTGCTTCACACTGTTTCACATCTGCAACCAGTCGGTGGTCTTGCACGAGTAAACATTGGCCTCATACAAGGTGTTAAGGTAATATTTCTTAGCTACGCTTTGCCCCTTCGTTCGCTAACATATGTAATTGTAGGGTTATAATAAGTCTCAGCTACGCCTGGCCTCTCTAATCACTGTACAAAATGCACATCGTCGCACATATCGAGATGTTTTCGCCTATTTCATAATACATCATATGACTGCAGCTTCGGTCTAACAGCTTGCCACTTTGTTTTCGAGAACACGTTCCATAGAGTATTTCACTTCTATAGGTCATTTGCCGGTTACATATATTCTGCTGATATTGTTACTTGCACTGCATTATTTGAAATGGTATCAAGGATTTCCATACAACAAGGATCCTCCTTACGAGAATAATCTCCTTACCAAAATAATCTCCTTACCAAAATTAGCCTTAGTGTCTTATTAAGCTTTACCATTTAAAAGGACTAAAATTTGCTCGGCATCGTTTATATGTGCCTGTCAAATGACAAAAAAGAAGCGCATGAATGTAGGTGCGTCAAAACCTCCGTGATTGCACATGCTATTTGTCACATCCCGACAATGATTGGTGCTGAATATAATATAATAATATAATAATAACAGGTATTTGTAACTGTTACAATATTACCAGCTGCTTTTGAATCTTCTTTTGTGGCCCATCTGTCTATTTATCTTCTATTCAACTAATAATAATAATAATTCATTTTATTTCTTACTACTTCATACAATGTAGTAAAGTACAGCAAAAGTAAAAGAAATACGTCACATATAATACAATATAATATAAAGTTATTTAAAATAATTAATAAAATCCTGTACACTATAACAACAGATTTGAAGAAGATAGTCCTTCAATTATATTTTAAAAACTCGTAATGCGGGACATGCTCTGATTTCATTTTTCATTTGGCAAAATACTAAATAATTTATAATCAACAAAAGCCAAGGTCTTCTGAAAGGAAGTCTTTCTATGTACAGGAGGCAAAACACGATCATCAATCTTATTGACCCTGACCACATTCCGACACGAATCGCCCTGTCGGAGATTAAAAATAGTTCTAATAGCACTCTTTTAGAAAATAAAAATGTGAAAAACGTCACTACTCATGTCCCAATGCACTATTCCGTAACGCATTCTTGAAAAGAAATCAGAATAGTATAAACTTTTTAGTGTGGACATATTGCTTGACTTGCCCAATTAGGACACAACTGGTCTATGTGTTCCGAACACTTTAAACCCTCATCCACAATGACACCGAGCAACCTACAACTGCTAACCAAATTAATTTCTGAGTCAGCCATGGTAAACCTTTCTGATATGTTAAACTTCCTCTTGTTATAAAAAAAGCATGTGTACACTGTGTTTTTTCGATATTCACGACGATCCTATTAATCTTGGCCCACTTATTTACTTAAGACATGGCCACATCACTAGCACTAATAATATCGTCAACATTGTTCGCTGAAACCAGTAAATTTATGTCATCGGCATATAGCATCACCTTAGCAGTTAAGGAAGTCATTGACAAAAATTAAAAATAACGTTGGCCACAGGACAGAGCCCTGTAGAACACCCATACGTATATAAGTGCTACAACAACTAAGGAAGTGTAGAAGATAAATAGGCACGAAACCGAATACAAATAGCAGGAAGGGCGTGGGGGTAGATTACGAAAGAATTGTAAAAACCGCAGCTCCATTATGCCTTGTAGATCCAAAAACTATGATTTATATTTAGGATAATTTTTAGTGAAATCGGTGGATCGGAAGTAGTAGTTTGTTCAGTGAAAAAATCAAAGTCATGCTTTCTATATTGAACGTATAAAAGTATGTACATCTTCATTTTGAATAATTGTTGCATAAAAAAAAGTAACACGTTTTAACAGCAGTTTTGCGCAAAAATTTCGCGAATTATGCATTCTAACAAATTAATTAACATACAATGTGTTCAATCACAAGTGAAGGTTGCGTGGCTTAAATTTTTAAGTTGGCAGTATTTTCTAGTAGTTAGTATTCCGAAATACTTGTATACATATAGCTGTAATAAAGTGCACATCGCTTTTGACAAATATTTCATGTTATATTTATATTAGTAAACAAAATGAACAAATAAGATCTTCAATTTTTATAACGAGAAAATCATTTAGATCATAATGTTCGAGAACGTAAGTGTTTGAAATAAATAGAAATATTCAGAGTAGGTATCCGTCTAATATTAAAATGCCCTAATCTAGGGATTTTTAATATACCACCACACTTCACTTAAGATTGATTTCATTGTAAAAGTATTTAGAGCTGGATTAGGGATAGTCTTGGTATAAAAAAAAAATGGGTGTGCTTAAGATCACACGGCAGAAGAGAAAATTTCATCAAGGCGAGGTTAATAATACGAAATACAATTTTTTTTTTCGTTCTATATTCATTTACATTTCCATTTTCCATTTTCGTTCTATATTACATTAAAAAAAAATATATTTATTATTATTGTGTATACATTATTCTAGTGCATTTCGCTCGGTCTGATCAAGTTTTCACTTCAAAAATCCATACGTACGCATGTATATATACAAATAGACGATATGATAATTCTCATACGAGTACCCGCGCTGGTCTAATGGTAACGTGTCGGCCTCATACCCGGGCGGCTCGGGATCGCATCTGCACGCGGACAAGAATTTTTCAGAAAATAAAAATACAATATTTCGCGTATTTATTCTAAATTTGAATTTAATTGAAATTAAATACCGCTAGTTAGTGTTATAATACAAAGCCGAGCGTGAAACGGCTGTCGAGCGAGTATAGCAGAGACGACCGGCAGAGACGCGTTAATTATATCTCTCTCACTCCCTTAGTCGATTCGACTCGAGCCGACTTTACCCGAACGAGCGTTACATTCCGAGCGTGACGGCTCAGTATCGTTCAGTGCCCAGCAATCAATGCATCAACGCGCCCATAGAAGTTTTCACTTCAAAAATGTCAAAATTCGGATCGGAAGTAATACTTTCACTGCCAGGTTTATTTAGAGGATAACAAATTCAGAACACACATACGTATAAGGAAGTCGTGAGATGATCAAACGTCATTTTTCGCTTTTGCTCTCTTGCTTTGTTTCTTTTCTTTACTATTGCTACCCCTGATTCTTTATTTCCGTGGATTCAGTTTTTCCGTGTTTGCTATTTGGAGATATGAGTAAAATAATCACTAGACCTGATTGATTTATCTCGATGACTCAATTTTGATCATATTCATTCACAGTTAAACGATTACTTGATTAATGGAAACATCGATTAATCGAAAACCCGTAACTTTTTTAAACTTGTCGTTGATTCAGTAGCCGGCAGTAGTTAGATTAGCTATTTATGTGGATTTATGAAAAGAAACCGTTGTTTTTATTGTTATACGTTATCGTATATTGTTATATACATTCATAATAGTAGAATAAGGAAAAGGAAAAAGTTCCGGAAATTAATGCTACATCCTTTAGTTGGTTAGAAAACGATATACCAGGCTTAATAATAAATCTTCAAGAGTTTTGTCCAAGTAATTGTAGAATATGCTATCAAGAGCAGGGAAGGCCATATTTGAAAAATACAAATTATCTTCTTAAACGCTTTTAATTAATTGCGTTAGTTTATAACTTCCGTTATCATGATGGATAATATGTCAGTTAAGCTACCCTAGTAGTTACGGGGGGAAAATCTTGATTATCTCTTCGTATCGTATTATAGAGTAGATAGGAGTTTCATTAATCGTATAACATGAAGTGATTTTTTAACGCTAGTCCGGCGCTGACACGATTCTCTACGTCTTAGCTGTTCGATAGGAAGCAATTTGTCGAATATAACAAGATTTGATCGCCCTCATTTACAATCACATCAGGCGTTCCGCAGGGATCTAATCTGGGGCCTGTGTTGTTTCTCATTTTTAGAAATGATTATATTATATTGGATGCGGTTGGTGTGTGGTGTCGAGGGAACATTTGTCTCAAACAGATGTAAAACAATGACTTACTCTAGGAAATTTAATGTACGTAATACAGTTTGAGTATAAGCTTAATAATGTACCACTTTAGCAATGCACGACGATAAAGGACCTGGGTATTACCTTTGACTTCAGATTGTTTTTTCTTGAACATGTCAATCAGATGGTGGCTGGCGCGTACAAAATGTATGGAATCATCTACAGGAATTGTCGGTATTTTAGCACTAGATGCCTGAGTATTTTGTATTGCACCTATATTAGATCAAAATTAGAGCATGCTTCACTGGTATAGTATCCCATTTATCAATCTCATATTAACAACATAGAAGCAGTACAGAGAAGATTTTTAAAATGTATAGTCTTTGTGGCCGATTGTGAATATCCTGAAAAAGGCTCTGATTACCAAGATATGCTTACACGTTTTAAATTTATTTCTCTAAGTGACACAAGAATAAATCTTAGTATTAAATTCATATATAGCCTCCTACGTAATCATCTTGACTGTGCATGGCTACTGAATAAAGTTAACATCAATGTTCCACAACATACGAATCCCCGTCAACATGAAACGTTCTACTATGAGGTTAAAATGACTTTAACATACTATGTAAATGTGTTTTGTGTTTTGTATTTCTTAAGCAATATTTTCCTGTACTTGGATGATAAACCTGTTGGAAAATAAATTCAAATAAATAGATAAATAAATAAACAAAAATTTTCTACTATTAGGCTGATATTAATAGCATGTTATTATAAAAGGTTAAAATATATAGGTATACATATTTCATTTTTGAAGTTTTGAAGTACTACATTTCTTTCTGTTCCTACTTTCAGCCCTGTAGACTGCACCAAAATGAAACAAAGTATTAGCTTCTCAATATTCTTTGACGTCAAAACCATTGCACTCATCAAATAAAACAAGAAATTTTTAGTGGTATTAATTAACCCTCTATTGACCAATCATGGGTAACATTTCGTCAGTTAATAAAGCATTAATACTAACTGTTCGTAGTTCGTCGGCGATGAGGGGTTCAAAAACGTACTTTTGTTCGTAGGATAGATGGCTAGAGATTGTTTAGAGTAGCGTCACCAATTTCGTCTCGTTAACTCTCACAATTAAACTCAATTAATGGAATGTTAGGAATAATTTCATCAAATCATTGTGTGTACAAGCAAGTATTAATAATAAACAATACGATGTATATATGTATGTATATATCTACATGTTATGTACACAGTTTCAACTAACTCCTCTCTTCTGTGTTCTACTTGTATTCCATGTGTTTCTGTTCTTTTATTTGAAGTGTTTATTAAATCTAAATTTAATATACAAGCGGATTATAAACTTATTTGTTTCTTAGCTCAAAACAGAAACTCTATTATGACATTTTAATGAGACTTCCGTCTAAGGGACGGAGTTATTTATTAATAACTAATAATACAAAAGAAAATTTAAAATTATAATCAAATTTTCTAGCGGTCGAAATACTGGTGGGAAAATAAAGGCAGAACATTAAAAAATAATAAGGTGTGGCCACCACACGACTTTCTTAAACGTATGAGTGTGTCAAATTATAGAATTTTAAGAATTTTTTTATACAAAAATCATTCAAAATCCTATTCCAAGTACTTCTAATCTCTTAATAAATCTCCACAGAATGCATACTTTGTGAGATATTTGCAAAAAAATGCTACTCGCTACGAGCAAAATACTAAATACTTTTGTACTCTCGATAAATATATATAGAATGCATAATTTACGACATACTTGCAAAAAATCGCTATTCGATAAGAGTAAAAGTGTTACTTCCGGTCCGAATTTTAAAAAAAAAATTATACAAAAGGTATTGGAAATTATGTTCTATAAATACTTTTATACTTGTAACGTACCTGTCTAAAAAGAATAGCTTGCGAAATATTTGCAAAAAAACGATTTTCGATAAGAGTAAAAGACCTACTCCCGGTAGGAATTTCGAAAAACCTTTTTGATAAAATTTTTCTCAAATTCAATCGGTACCGATTGTCCTATGCTTATTGTTTACATTTTCATTCATACATATTTGATTTACTTTCTACATTTATCAATGTATTCTTAATGAAAAACCAGTTGTCATATAGGTAGTTATTACCTTTGCTCATCATTTGCCACTACTACCAAGAAGATATTCATTTTTTCAATACATATACCGGGGTGTCTCTAAAAGGTGCGGAAAAAACGCTACCACACATTTCTGAGGGCAAAATATGACGATCTAACCCAACTTACCTCAGTCCAAAAGTGGATGCTTTCGGAGATACAGAGTGTCAAAAGTTCAATTTGGTTTTAGTTTTTTATAAATAATTTCTGTAATAATTGGTATATTGTCACAATATTTGGGTAGGGGGGGTTTCGTGGGGTAAAAAATTTAAATCTGCTCTCATTTTCATTGCAAAATGTAGAGGGCGCCACCTGCGGCATATTGTATCCATTTAAAACGTAATAACTTTTTTGAGACACACTGTATTTAACTTTTAAATAAAAATTCTTATTCTCCAATGTTTTTTACCTAGAAAAGGTATACCTGGTAGGAGTTGATTGGAGCAGCCGTTTATGAGTAATCTGGATATAAAAAATTCATTCCGTATATGGACACATATGCTTCTGTAATTTGGGTGTTATTCTTGTGGCAATTCAATGCAATGGTGCATCCACTTTTGGACTGAGGTAAGTTGGGTTAGATCGCCCTCAGAAATGTGTGGTAGCGTTTTTTCCGCACCTTTTAGAGACACCCTGTATATATATTTAAGCTCAGAAACGTCTGATTTGAAATCGTGCGCTGAACAAAACATATAAGACTGATATCTTTAACACTTTCTGTCGTATATACAAGGTGTCTTTGAAATAAGGGGACAGAGTATGATTAACGGAAAGATGTAATATTTTGCGCAAATTCAAATTTATAAATTACAAAGATATTTTTAAAATATTCGTCGCGCCACTGCACTTTAATACGACTGTAGGCTATGGAAGGGTGGGTTAGTAAGTAGGAGTCTGAAGGCGTGCGAGGTCAGTCTCATTCGATTGTTACGTGTGGATGTTTCGACTATTGCTTACACAACACACGAACTGAAATAAATTATGTTTTTTTTTAATTTACTTGTGTCCAATTAAAATAAAAGTTTCTCATAAGTAGAGTTGGGCAAAATTTACAACACAAATTTGTTTTTGTGAGAAATAAGAAGTAAAAAGTCGTTGAATTTAATCATAATAACAGTAATAGCGGAATAAAGCGTAATATCTAAATAATCCATCTCAATAAAAAAAATTCTCGTTATTGAAAAATAAGATATTTTAACAGCTGATATTTCATATTAAGGTTGTTGAACTCTTAGCATGAACATCTGTTTAGAAATAGTAAACAATGCTATCATTGGGGTTTTTATAACGTCTGCAGCTGTTATTGCGTATATCTATGCGTGTTTATTTACTTCGATGGAAATTATTACGTCTCCTCAACCTGTGTGGAACCGTCGACGTCTGGCGCGATACCTACGACATATAGACACATGCTAAATCCATAGGCGGCACATTAAACACTTTTCGGAGTTTTAAATTTTGGCGTTCGTGTCGTAATTGACTCACAATTTTTGGAATTTATATTCTACGTAATTGCACCTTTCCATTTATCATACTCTGTCCCCTTATTTCAAATACAGCCTGTATAAGTTCCTCTGATTACTCGCCTCCTTTACGCTGGCGTACCACAGGGATGCATTTTGGGTTCTGTACTTTTTATGATTTAAATTAATAATCTTCCAGAGACTTTATTCACAAGGTGATTGTACAATTCGAAAGAACAGAGGAGAAGGAAGTTAATATTCAAATCTTGTAAGATATAAATAAATCGAGCAAGAAAACACGAATTCGTACCTCACATTTATGTAAAATTCAAGTAGGTATACATTTTCATGGGTGTAACAATGGATAGTAATTTAAGATGGTCAAACCACGTGTTTAATCGTGCTGGAAAACTTATTACAATAAATATATACTATACGAAGGATTAACAAATTAGTTACCCATGAATCTGAAAACTATGCACATTTTCATAGCACTGCATCAGACATATTCGTTGTTTCGGGTGCATTAGCTGAAATGTAAGGGAACCCATTGCTGCAAAATAACTCAGGACATTAAGTCGTTTAAGTTGTCCAACTGTGATCGAAGAGTGTTTGTACAATTACTCTGTATATGTATACATGACAAATCTCCAGAAATATGCTTATAAATACATAGATGTAATAGACGATAGGTAAAAATATGCATATATGTATAATATAGATTCAATTTAGATACATCTTAATTTAGAGTAAATTTAAATAAGCTCTTCAACGTTTCACATAATATAATAAACAACGAATAATATATGTATGTATATATGAATATACACCAGTCTATAATGTATATCTTTCCAATCTTATCGCTAATAGAAAACGATAAATATTTGCCAACAATAAGATCGTTAAACTTTAAAAGTAGTTCAAAAATAATGTGTATACATGCATTTGTTTTTTATTTATTTAAGGCCGTATGTAGCCCTAAAGTTTAAAAATTATATTTGTATTTTTAAAATATGTATGCATCATTTATTTTCGAAAAATGCTCTTTGGTTCTTTGACATTGTCAACAGCAAAAGAAATTACACCTTGAAAAGTTACAGTTAGATGTTTGGTATTATCTTTTTTCTCTATTAGGTTAATTATGTTTCAACTCTGACTTTGTTAAATATACAAGTCTTAAAATTTGTTGGAAGAATAATAGATAGAAGAATTTACCCTGATATAAGTGTAAATTTATTTTTAATTAAAAAAAAATGAAAGTCTGCATTATCTATGCAAAATGCAAAGATAAGATATGCGATTCAACAGTAACAGAGAATTCAAAGGCATTGTGCTTCAAAAAGAATCTAAAAAATAAATCTATCATATTCATAAAATATGCATGGCTTTTTAGAATTAAAGACTATTCCTAATTCGTTAATTTTCAAGCCCGTTATTTCATGAATTTCAAAATTTGAATGAAAATTACGTGCTCCTAAATAATGTTGGTTATACTATGTGTAATGCAGGTCATGGCAACTTATATTTTGAAATCATTAAGTTGTAATCGGGTTTATCGAGATTTGATATTTTATAAATTTTAAAGCATTGCTCACAGACGCAAGAAAGCAAGTATTTTTAAACAGTACATTTTTAGTACTTTCCATTTATTTTATTTTTTTATAATTTTCAAGTTCTATGAATGATACCTAAGTGATTTTTAAAAAAATGCATTGGAATGTCAAAGCACACGTTAAATTCAATTGAGCCCATAACATATTGTAACGTTTTTGGGTTCGCAATAATCAATTCGTGCAATTTATTTATTTAAAACAGTCTGTATATTCATACACGTAAAATTAATTACAATATAAAATATAAAACTAACGTATCACACTTAAAACCACTATAAATGAATTAACACATGTATTTATTTCTATTACTAATATGTCCGTATATTTATATCACACTACCGCTTAAAGAACTATTCATTTATTTCTTATATTTATTTTACTGTTCGGCACGAGACTACTTAAGGACTTTCTTATTCCGGAATTATTCATCCATCGGTGACCCAGCCGCCTTATATACACATACGAAACATCTGGAAGCATTCGCGTACACTCCATCTTCCTCTCTATGTTTGTAGAACATTCGATAGACATTCTGTCTCTTCTCAGTACATGAGGACAGGCCTCGGCGACGTTGAGGATTATATAACCAGACGAGGCCCCCTTCTCGATAACCACCTCTCTCAGCTTGCACCTCGTAACGATCCTTCGTCCTGTCGCTGGCATCCTGAGTGTGATGGCGTACTCGCTCGTGGGCATCCTCCAACCTTCGCCTAAGTTCGCTGACGTAGTCTTCTCCATTTGGGTTCTCCACAACACGCTTGAGTAGGCCATCCTCTACCTTCAGAGAGTCCCATTGAGCCCAGTAGGATTTCAGCCCCTGTGAACGAGGAGCTACTTCTTGCCAAGTCGGTCTGTGACCAGTACCTTTCCAAACCATCAAGGAACCAAGGTCTTCATCAGCTTCCTGATCGATCCTCAAATTGTCAGGTTGCCACTGATCGTCAACCACGGCAGTTCTGAATGTGTAGGCCGATTTTTCTTCTAGTTGGTTGTTATGCCTGCAGTCTTCTGGACGTGGTCTCCTTGCAACAGCATCAGCGTTTTGGTGTTACACAGATGCAATTCGCGCTATTGATTTTGAGGCTCTACGATACTGGGTCGACGATTGCCTCTTCTCATCGATGCGTTTCATTTTTCGCTGCTCCGCTATGGTTTTCTTGGGCTCCTTCCCGCATTTACTATGCACATGGCCCATTTCCATTTCCAATTCCAGCATCGGAGCGTTCTTCTCTTAGGTTGCACCTGATTCACTAATCGTCGGACTACCTGTTCCAGGTGTGCATGCCCATACTTCATCTCAAGACGCTTGATTGATTTAAGGTAGTCTTGACCCTCTTCCGGACGTAAGGTCTGCAGAATGTCGCTGACCTCTCCTCTTAACGACACAACCAGAGCAGTAGCTTTCTCCGGGAACGTCTACCCATTTGCTCCTGCAGCGGCTTCGAATTGTTTTCGGTACGTCATCCATGACGTCTTTCCATCGAAGGTGGGAGGTTTTACCTTTGCCTGTTCGAGAGATCTCCAGGCTTCCGCTCGAGGTGTCATGGGGACCGCAGTCGTTCATCGCTGGCAACTGAAGCTGAACCCCAAACTCGTCCCCCATTCCGAACACGCGCTCCTCAACTTTCTGTTCTACGGCTTCGATGGCCTTAGAAAATTCCTGTCTCCCATTCGATGAATTCTTTTGAATGTCTTCCTTAAAAGTAGTCTCGAGTTGTTTTGAATTATTTGCCATTTCATCTTTTAGAGTCTCGAATTGTTTTACAATTTCATCTTTTAAAGTTTTTGAATTATTTGCAATTTTATCTATTAAAGCTTCAAAATTATTTGTAATTCTTTTTAGAGTCTCCAAAATTAAGTTTGAATCAGCCTGTACTTGAAAAAAATATTTCTCGGGATCCTCACCTTCATTTATTAAAAGATCACGAAGCCGATCCTGGAGAATTGTTTTTTTTCCAGACGTATCTGCGTCCCTTTCTTCTAATTCTGCCCTTAACTCGGAGACCTTTAATTCTTCCAATCGTTTGGTAGCCATTTATTAATTTGCACTTATATTGTTTATCCCACACTGACACCAATTGTAACGTTTTCGGGTTTGCAATAAACAATTCGTGCAATTTATTTATTTAAAACAGTCTGTATATTCATACACGTAAAATTAATTACAATATAAAATATAAAAGTAACGTATCACACTTAAAACTACTATAAATGAATTAACACATGTATTTATTCTATTACTAATATGACCGTATATTTATATCACACTACCGCTAAAGAACTATTTATTTATTTCTTATATTTATTCTACTGTTCGGCACGAGACTACTTAAGGACATTCTTATTCCGGAATTATTCATCCATCGGTGACCCAGCCGCCTTATGTACACATACGAAACATCTGGAAGCATTCGCGCACACTCCATCTTCCTCTCGATGTTTGTAGAACATTCGATAGACATTCTGTCTCTTCTCAGTACATGTTTATTGCTTTATGATGTTTACCAGTCGCGTCGAGATGATTTACAACCTCTTTTTGTCGTCGCCCGAATGTCTGCTGGTTTCGTTACAATATCTTTTACAAACAACAAAACTAGCACAATTATCGACTACGATATTTTAGAAGCTGTCAAGAAACAGCTAGTACAAATTATCAAAGGTTTATTATAAAATGGAATAAAATGCAGAGTTCTACTTTAAAAAAAAAGAGGTGTGGCTGTCACACGACTTTCTTGTACGTATTCGTGTTTCAAATTATACAAAAGTTTCATGTTTAAAATTCAGTTTTGAATACTAAAATAATAAATAAAAGTAAGTCTGTGAGTAAATGTGTTACTTTAGGTCCGAATTTTGAGAATATTTATTTATAAAAGTTAAAAATCCATATAGAATGGATAATTTACGAGATATTTGCAAGAACCGTTTTTGATAAAAGTAAAAGTGTTACTTCCGGTTCGAATTTTGAAAATTTTTTCATATACAAAGTATTGAAAATCAAGCTTTTAATAGTTTTATACTCATGCTTAGAATGCGTAACTTGCGGGATATTCGCAACAAGCTGATTTTCGATAAGAGTAAAAGACCCACTTCCGGTCGATAAACTTTTTTAATAATATTTTCCTTAAATTCACTTTTAAGTACTTTTGATTTCTTTATAAATTCGTTTAAACTTGACGTAGTTTACGAAATATAGGTAAAAATCTATTTCTTCGCTGAAGTAAACTACTACTTTCGGTCTACCGATTTTACTAAAACTCTATCAGATATCAAGAGGGTGATTATACTCATAAATAAAAAATTATGGAATTAATAACTCTGTTTCATAGTCTGAGAGAAAGAGAGAGAGAGGGGGGGCGGAGAGAGTGGGAGAGAGGGAGATTTTTTAAAAAACACTTTTTCCGTATCAGGAGACTCCCTGTGTATATAATATGCTTAACGCTTACACCTCGTGATAATTCACAATGTTTCGAACATTAACTTCCTAATATAAAAATATAATGAGAGTATTGAAGGTCTGGAGTAATTAGTGACAAAGTTACTACTAACAAATCATAGTTCATCAATTCTTAACAATCAACGAATAATGATTACTAAAAATTAATTAAAAAATTAACGAATTGTAAACACATTAAAGGCCGTTTTTAATAACCGTTCACTCTTCAACTTTTATTGTCTTCCTCACATTAGTCGAGTTTATATTAGAAAGATGTGTAAAGTCCCTGACCCACCCGTCACTTTCACAGTTAATAGCTCCCGCATTTCGTACGACAATGTGCCCATAATATAAACCCAACCATGAGGCCGGTATTATTTTTAAATATCTATTTCGGTTCGATAACTTCCACTTATCGAATTCTTCCTTCACAGTTTGTTCTTAGGTAGTAACTCGAGCAGAGCTTTTTAATTTTATTTCTTCTCGAGAGAGAGAGTGGATTGTCTCCGTCCGCAGTAAACAAACGAAAAACTTTAGAAGAAGAAATCTAATGCTTCTTAAAAGCGACCGCCAGATATTTTACAAAGGATATACAATGCACGGATTTTTAATATAGAGAATAGGCAGTGCTTTTATTGTGCGTGTATATCTACTAAATAGGAAATACGAAAGTTATACGTAACTTTTTAAGATTTTCTTTAAATGAAAACTTCGAAATTGTACATTTGAGAAGGTATTGTTGAATGTATATACGAATTATTTCTTTATGATTATAAATTTATGTATTAAATTTATAATTAAAAATATTTCTACATTAATGCGAAACCTATTTTTGAATTTATTCACTCTAAAATATTAATCTTTTTTGTGCCACTGATTTATGGATCACTCTGTATGTGTGTTAATATTTTTTATTATATATAATTATATAATTCTAAAACAATAGCAACCCTATTAACTATAGTGCGCGAATTTTGCATTATGTTAGTATTAGCTGGCCGGCATAAGTAATTCTGCCCTTTCCGGTAGGTGGCGAGTTTAGTATTCTATCAAAAAATAGCGCCATCTATCGGACAACAGCATACACCAAAACGATGTTGTCGACGCGAACATATTGTGTACATATAAATCATGTCGGTTTATAAATATAAAATTTATTAATAACTCGACCACAGCGCCACCTATGAGGTCCAGATTTTGATATTTTATTTTTTGGCACTAAACCAATATACGAGGCATGTTTTTTAAGTAAGTACCGTTTTTCCACACCGCGACCGCAGCGCTGAGGTCGGCGTTCTGCGTATGTGCACTGAGGACCTACATCTCTTGCCTACGCACTGACGCCATTACAGTCTGATTCTACCTTGTTTACGTTGTTTACTGAGTGTTTAAGATGCCACCGATAATCGTGAGTCCCGCCGACTGTGAAGTACGGGCTGTTATAAGATTTCTTAGTGCTAAAGACCTAAAAGCGATCGATATTCATCGTGAAATTTGTGCAGTTTACGGACAAAACATAATGAGTGAGGGAATGGTAAGAAAGTGGGTGAGAGCATTTAAAGATGGCCGCACAAATGTGCATGATGAACAACGGAGTGGGCGTCCTTCGGTCGTTAATGAAAGTTTGGTGCAGGAAGTGGACAATAAGGTGAGAGAAAACAGACGCTTTACGATGTCCTCTTTGTGTGATGGCTTTCCTAATGTTTCGCGTAGTGTTTTGTATGCCATTGTGAGCGAGCGCTTGAATTACCGAAAATTGTGCTCACGTTGGGTACCGAAAATGTTGACGGATGTGCACAAAACCAAACGTTTAGGCAGTGCATTGACTTTCCTTGAGCGGTACCGCAACGACGACGGTGATGATTTCTTAAGCCAAATTGTTACGGGCGATGAAACATGGGTGGCCTATGCCACACCAGAATCAAAGCAACAGTCCATGGAATGGCGGCATTCAGATTCACCCGAAAAAGTGAAGTTTAAGCAAACAATTTCTGCCCGGAAAATCATGTGCACAGTTTTTTGGGACAGAAAAGGCGTATTGCTTGTGGAATTTCTGCCTCGTAATGAGACTATCAATGCAGCAGCTTATTCTGAGACCTTGAAAAATCTGCGCCGTTCAATCCAGAACAAAAGACAAGGCAAGTTGAGCAAGGGCATCGTTTTGCTGCATGACAATGCCCGTCCGCATGTGGCTCATCAGACCAAAGATCTCATCACATCTTTTAAATGGGAAACTCTAGATCATCCTCCGTACAGCCCTGACCTGGCGCCCAGTGACTACCATCTGTTCCTGCACTTGAAGAGACACCTGGGCGGTCAGCGTCTTCAAGACGATGACGAAGTCAAAACAGTTGTGATGCAGTGGTTAACAAGTCAGGCGGCAGACTTCTATGAGGAGGGCATTCATAAACTGGTACAACGTTATGACAAGTGCCTCAATATTGAAGGAATTTACGTTGAAAGGTAGATTAAGGTACAGGCTTTCATGTAAAAATAAAATTATTGATATATCTTTACACGTCTTTTTTTAATTTCAAAATGGTACTTACTTAAAAAACATGCCTCGTATTATGAATTTGAATTATTTTCGGCCCTAAATATAGAATTTGTTATTAACTTTACTATCGGATCCTAGCATAGCTACGAACCATCGTCTCGACAAAAAAAAAAATACATTGCGTGAATATGAGCTTAATCAGTCAAGTCGTTCAGAGAAGTTTCACGATTACTAACAGGCGCACCAATTTAGGTTGGAATACGTTTTTCCCGATTTTTGTTCAAGTCTTCCAGATTTTTTTATTGAAAACATTCATTTGAGTTATTTCCATCCTGAAAGCATAACGAACAAAACAAAAAAAGAATCCACTAAATATGTCGTACTTATCGTCAGTTGTAGTCGACAGTGCATACAAAATTTATGATTTTTGTAGTTAATCCGAATTTTCCGACATTCCTTTGTAACTGCCCCAAAGTTTTTTCTGAGAAATTTTCCAGGACCATAACGAACAAAATAAAAAGTAATTTGAAATACAGTCTATACTTATATGTGGATTTTTCTGTATTGTTAATAATACTGCCAGTTCGTTTTGTTCATTGATTACCGGTTTATTTATTTCTCTCTTCTTGTAGGTTACTCTGCCAGTTTCTATAAATCTCTCTAACAACTTTTTAAATGCTTCCGGTCTTGGCTTTTTTTCAAGGTTTGGAAATCTCTCTGCATATACTCTACTTGCTAGGAGACAATTTCTTGTACACTCCCCAAGAATAAATATCATATTAACCATTTCTAGAATACTAAAATTACTCATTATAGCAATTTCTTTTAAACACTGAACCAAATACTGTGTAACATAAAACGAAATTTTTGGTTATTATGTATACAAGCTTAAAACTGACACCAAATAACATGATGAGCAGTGAATCTATTGAAAATGCTATATTACTTTATATTAATTTAATGTTTGCTTTCACCGCTAAGTGAAAATCAACTCTTTCTCATACTAAATGGGGTTTCTTCTTCTTATAGACCATTTATGGATTATTTGTTGAATATCCGACCTTACAGAAGGTTTTAAAGTGTAAATTAGCTACTAAAAATACAAGCATTTTTCATTAATTCAACTTTAAAAAGAAATAATTAGGAAATGATCTATCCTATGTGCATTAAATGAGGTATCAATAGAAATCGTAGTAAAAGGGCTTTTTAATGAGCTGAAAATATACAGGGTGTTACATTTAAAAATTACGAGATTTCTTCGATTTTGCGAAATTGTGAACACTCTGTATAACGCGAACAGTTACAGAATTTATTTCACATAGCAACGAAACTCAGTACTAGTAAAAAATATTCTATTCTGTTGGTTTCGGATCTTTTGTTTTTCCTTATGCAGAATAGCCTACCGAAATGTATTAATTTATCAAGTAAAATAATTATTAACACAGAAACTATAAACTTTAGACCGATACAGCATTATATCGATGTAAACAGCTTTCAAGAGCGGATCATTTTATCTATTAATATACAGGGTGTTTCATTTAAAAAAAAGCTTCTTTAGTCTGGCATTTCCATCTGGAACAGCCTGTATAAGCCAAAATATTTTTAAAACGTGCGCTTGATGGCGCGCAAGAATATCCGATGACTAAATATTTGACTAACTTTTAAATAAGCATGTAATCTTCCGTCCCCGCTTCGTTGCCGGACCCTGTATAGGTTAGAGTAAATTTATTTTCTCAAATCGTTTAATCAGTCTGTATATATCTTAACATTTGCATAGTTATATATATGGTTTACATATTTTTTACAAAATTTATAAATGATTTTGAATATAGTAAAATTAGTAATAAATGAATGAAGTGTAAAAATTGTTTATTAAGGGCCTTGCATGATGATTGATCATCATATTCATACAGGACTTCAAAAGTTACAATTAAAGTAAATAATAAAAAAAAATTTGAAATAAAATGTAAATAATTAACATTGAAAAAGAGAATAATAATTTTCGAAACGTTGGAAAAAAATTTGTGTAATTGTATTTATTATTCCCTTTTTAGCCGCTATTTCCCAAAGAAATTCTTGAATTATTATATAGTTTAGTATCTATTTAAATATTTCATTTTCTTATCCACTTTTCAATATGTATTTCGTGTTTAAAATATGGGTAAATAAAAAAAATTCCAAGTAGTAGTCTGCAGATAAATGTTCTTGCAACTAATGATAAGGATCGTAAACAGTCTGGAATTGCAGCAATTGCATTGAAACCCGTTATCTTTTGCTGACGACAGCGTTTCGACTACGAATCACAATATCAACTCTGTCCAGGTATTGAAATCATTAATTCTATATGCTGCAGATAAAACTAAATGCTTATATTTGTATATTTATATACAAAGAGAGAAACACTTGAATATAATATGCAAAAGTCATTTTGAAAGTTTAAGATAATTATGAATCAGCTATTATAGGTGTTCGCCTATGACAAATTGTTTACATTTTTGTTTTAAAGAAATATGCTTCACACTAATTTAATTTCAATGGTGATTAATTCGGCAGAATCTGCCGTAGATAGAGGTTTGACCCTCAATTTTATACAGTTCTTACAAAGATAAACAATGAGGTGTGTCCACCACATGACTTTCTTATACTTATGAGCATTTCAAATTATACAAAATTGTTCTAAATTGTTTTGAATAGTTTTATCTTCTTAGAAAAGTAAGCCAAATTTTAAGAACTTTTTTATATGAAAATTATTCAAAATTCTATTATAAGTACGTCTATTCTCTTAACAAATCACTATAGAAACTTTGCGAGATATTCGAAAGAAAGTGCTACTCGCTAGGAGTAAAAGCGGTACTTCCGGTTCGGATTTTGAAATTTCATTTATACAAAAAATATTCCAAATCCAGTTCTAAATACTTTTATCACCAACCGTCAGTAAAGTGATGCGTTACCATAGAGTTTTACGGAGGTAAAGAAACACTTTATCGTACTGTACAATAAAGTACTTTACCTGCCGCTAATATCTGTCGGCGTAGCCATGACTGATGACTTTAAAAATAAATCGTTTGTCACTGTCATAAACTGTCTTAAGTTATTATATCTTTATTTCTTAAATTAACAATTTTCACGGTTGGCGATAAAATTTTGTATGCACCACGTCAGTAAAGTATCTTTACCGAACTCGTCTGTTACTCGCCGCGCTCGCTTCACTCGCTTGGCTCGTAAATCAGACTCGTTCGATAAAGTATCACTTTACTGACTTGTTACATAAATAACTATTGTACTCTTGATAAATGTATATAGAATGCATAATTTACGACATATTTGCAAAAATTCGCTATTCGATAAGAGTATAAGTGTTACTTCCGATCCGAATTATGAATTTTTTTTATACAAAAGATATTGAGGATTAAGTTCTAATAGTTATTTACGAACCAAGTGCGTGAAATCATATTTTCGGCTCGCGCTTTATGGACACGAATTCGCGAAATGTTTCACGCACGAAGTTTGTACAATATTTTTTGTACGAGAACTATAATAATAATACATATTGTTAAATACGTTATTGTTTATGACATACTACTAATCTCTTGATATTAATTAAAAAGAATTGAGTTGGCAGTATTGATTATTTGAAGTGACATTTAATTTAAAATTATCAGATTCAAAAAATTTCATACAAAATAAAAACCTCACCAACAACATGAATTCTGATAATGAAATGCAATGTACACCGCCTGAAATTCGCGAAGCTGCCAATATTGCAGTGGATAATTTATTACCCATAAAATCAAAAAACGTATACAAAAACACTTATACTAAATTCGTAACTTGGGCTAAATCTAAAAATATACAAAAATACTCCGAAAATTGTTTATTAGTTTATTTTCAAAATTTACAATCAAATAAATCATTATGGTCCACTTATTCTATGTTAAAATCATGCTTAATAATATATGATAATACGGATATATCTAAATATGCAAAACTCATAGCGTATTTAAAACAGATAACGAAGCAACATCAGCCTAAAAAATCAGCAGTATTAACCGAAGAACAAATTACTAAATTTATTGTTGAAGCACCAAATTCTTTGTTCCTACTAATGAAGGTAAAGTCATTTCCGTATATTTAAATTCCATACAACACTATATGTATTTATAGGCTGTATTAATATATGGTGTATTTCTGGAGCGTGTCGACGTGAAGAACTTTGCAAAATGTCATTGCGAGTCATAGAATTTTAATCGAATTTAATTATCGTAACAATTCCAGAAACTAAAACAGGTAACAGCCGTACATTTGCAATCATTAAGCCCGAATGGATTGCATTAATTCGGCAATATGCAAATTTAAGACCGGACAGCCAGCCGCGATTCTTTTTAACATATCGCAATGGCAAGTGTGTTTGTTCACCTGTTGGTCTTAATACAATTGGCAAAATTCCAATGCGAATAGCTGAGTACCTTCAGCTTGATAGCGCAAGTAACTTCACAGGTCACTGTTTCCGAAGGAGTTCAGCGACAATGTTGGTAAACCAAGGAGGTGACTTGCTTTCAATTAAAAGGCATGGTGGATGGAAATCATCTACGGTTGCAGAAGGATATATCGAAAATTCTCTGCATAGTAGAATTCAATTGGCTAAAACAATGACCCCGTTAGAGATATCGACTCCGCCTGCAACTTGTTCGACATCTGAAATACAAGATATATGTAATAATACAATCAACGTTACTCTACCTTCGCAATCAAGATCAATTCAAACAAACCAGTTAATCCCTGGGGTATCAATCTCTGATTGTCAAAATTGCCCAATCAAAATTTTTAATAATTGTTCCGCTTCAATTTCTGAAAAGAATGAATAATGGTAATTTATATAATATTTGTTGTTGTTCTGACATTGAATTACATACCTTCCAAATATAACAATTTCTATTTCATTTCCTTTTATTTTCATAGAAAAACAACGAACTGGGTAACATATTATTAAGGTTAGGGATTTATGATTTTAAAATGTCACTAAATTAATCAAGTTCTAGGAAGTACCAACTTTACTTTTACGCACTCGTGTTTAAAGTGACTTTTGACGCACGCAAATCGAATCGTGAAATGACAGGTTTTGATAAGCGAGTACAAAAATACTTTTATAGTCGTAACGTACCTGTCTAAAAAGGATGACTTGCGAAATAAAAAAAAAAAAACTGATTTTCGATAAGAGTAAAAGACCTACTTCCGGTAGGAATTTCGAAAAACTTTTATAATAAAATTTAATTTTGAGTACATATAATTTCTTTATAAATTTGTTTAAACTTAGTATGTGATGAAATATTGGTAAAATTTAATTTTTTCACAGCAGTAAACTACTGCTTTCGGTCTGCCAATTTTACTGAAAATCTAAGCAGATCTCAAAGGCGAGATTACACTCGGTAACACAAAATTTGGAATTGATAACTATAGCGGCTTGACCACTGTCGTGGTCACACACAGAGAAAGAGGCATTTTTTAAAAACCACTTTTTCGGTATTAGGGAACATCAAAACGTGGACATCTGCAAAGATCTCGAAGTCGTTGATAAAATAAAACTAATAGCCACTCATAAAATTAATTTCTTACGTAAATAATGTACATCGAAATGAGTTATTCACTCCACGATCAATAATATGGATTAAATGAATTCAAATAATAGTAACTCATATATAAACGGTGTATTATAATCAAGATAATTGTTATTATTACAAATTAGCAACTTTTCAGTACACAAAACATTTTTGCATACTTATATTTCGCATATAAAAAGTGCTCTTTTGTATCAGTGACATTTATTAATGTAACCTATTGTCTAATAAATCTTACTGCTCGCTTTGTCCGACTACTGTTGTAGCTAACTTGCATTCTATGACAGCAAGTCTCACTTAGCAACTGAACTCAGGTAGAAGTAAAATTAACTAATCTAATTAATCTAATTTGGGCACACCTAGTCTACAATGCTATAGAAATAAATATATTATTCATGAAGTTTTTATTTATTTTCTGATACTTCTTTACATAAATTAATCTGAAACTAATTGTATTAAATACACATCATCTATGTCATTTTAGATGACATAATATTGGCAATATTTATTCAAAAATAACGATGAAACTAGCTATTCCATATAATGTAATGTATGGTAGTATGAATGTAAATACAAGTTGTAAGAATGTATTAAAAGTCGCTGCTCTTAGTTGCGTTGAAATTTTGTCAAGATTCCAGCTATTACAGAGTAAGATATGTCGCGAGAAAAATATTCGCTGCATACAAATCGCTCTTAATGCTATTTGCCAGCTAAATGATCCATAATTGTTAACGCTTTTACATATAAAGAGTCATAACGAAATGGTCTGTGACTTGAACCCTAGAATATTCACGAATAAAAGATTGTAATTCCGCATTGCATTTCCATTGTCTATGCAACTGTATTGTAAAAGGAAATATCGGTGGAAGCATTTCAAATAAGCATTGAAAATAAATTGAAAATTAATTTTTTTTTTGGCGTACGCAAAGTGACAAACTTAATTGCTTAAGACCTGTTAAGCATCGTATTACAAAGAAATGACTAACTAGATTGCAAGTTTGCATGTATGAGAAGAGAATAGTAATTTTTTGTGTATAAGTAAAACTTGTAAAAATTGAAGATCTAGAACTTTAGATGTATTTGTACTATTCTCGTATTAATAATAATAATCTGTCAGGTTTCACAATGCAATCATGATCAAGGTCTTTCGTAATAATTCCAAAAATAGTGTAATAAGTTTATTAACTATGCTTGTTTAAAATGAAGTATGGGCATCACACGACTTTCTTATACGCATGTAGGCTCCGAAATGTGTACACAGAATTTGTTCCAAATTAAACTTCAAATTCTGTATTCTTTAATAAAATAAATCTCAAAATAAACGTGTTACTTCCGGTCCGAACTTTGAAATTTCTTTTATACCATGCAGTTCTAAATAATTTTGTACTCTTGATAAATCCCTATAGAATCGATAATTTATGGGATATATGCAGGAAACCGCTATTCGATAAGAGTAAAAGTGTTACTTCCGATCCGAATTCGGATTTTTATTTAATACAAGAAGTATTGAAAATCAAGCTTAAATACTTTTATACCCATAACGTATCATCCTAGAAAGCATCACTTGCGAGATACTCGCAAAAAACTGATTTTCGATAAGAGTAAAAGAAATACTTTCGGTAAAACTTTTTTATAAAATCTTTTTGAAATTCACTTTTTAATATATTTGTTTTCTTTAGAAATTTGTATAAATCTAGTAGTTGAGATATTGGTAAATTTAATTTTTTTTTACTGAAGTAAATTACTACTTCCGGTCTGATTTTATTGAAAATCTAATCAGATTTTAAAAGGAAGATTGACTCATAAAGTTTGATATTGGTTCCTATAGCTGTTTGGCCGCTATCGTGATCACACACAGAGAGAGAGAGAGAGAGAGGGGGGGGGAGAGAGAAAGAGTGGACATCTGCAAAAATCTTGAGGTCGAAAAGCAAATGAAAGATAATGTAAATAATACCTGAAATCCAAAATATGGCAGCTCAATGTCTTTCCAATAGTGAGAAATTAAGTTTTAATTTTTCAGTACTCGTCTGTATTTATAAATAACAGTACGTAGTTGCGCTTAGATTAAGACACGTACAAGCGTCAGAAGACCATCAATACCAAATTAAAGATTAAAGAGTAAGCAACATACATGGTTAATGGTGGGCTTAGCAAATTCTACGTTTATAACAACTTAAAAATAGTTATTTACCTATCAAGGGAGTAAAGTAGTATCTTACACGTCGAGACTGCAATATTATTACTTTGCTCCCGTGTTGCGTACAAAAATTTTTCGCTCGCGTCATCATTTTTACTTTAAAAAAATTCAAAAGCATTGATATTAAATAATTACAAAATGTGTTATTCACAACTTTCTAATTTTTTGGCAGTCGCCGGTATTTTGTGAACTGTCAAATTGAATGTGATGGATGTATTTATAATTGTGTTGAATATGCAACACAATATACACCACGACGGTTGTTATGTTTTTCTTTCTCTATTTAATGAAACTTTGTATCTATCTATCATTGTTCAGCACAGGGATGTCATGTATTTGATTCCCTTGGGTCGTTATATTGTTATTTATGAAATTCACGTGTTCAGTACCACTTGTGTTCATAGGAATTAATAAAATATTATTATTATTATTATTATAACTAAGGTTACGTCTTCGATAGTAACTCAGTTATGTTCTCTTTACGTAGTGACTGGGCGAAAAACACATTATTATATTAACTGACTTTAGTATCCAAAGATTAATTAAAGACTTTTTTTTTAAATAATCGGGTAACTTTGAAATCTAAAATCCTATTCTTTGATGCAGGCAAATCGTGAAATAATAGAAGTAGTGTGAATAATATTTAAACAAACTTGACAAATTAAAAATAAACTCGTCTAGAATATTTGCTTGTTTAGTTCTTTTTCTCTTACTTGTCTGTTTACTTATTGCCTAGATGGCACTGCCATTTTTGGATTTAGGTTCCTGTTGATGCCGCCGAACCTTCTTCCTATATTTTCTTTAAAAGACTGTGTGTATTTTTTCGAATCTTTTAAGGGTATAGTTTGAATATATTTTAAATTATATTGTCGTTAATTTTCAGATATTTTGCTAATTTTGTTTTTTTATTTTTTTTTTCTACATATATTTTCGTAAAAAGGACCACGCTACCATATTTCTTCTATTTTCTTAATAATGTAAGAAAATAATTGTATAACTATTTTAAAAAATAAATTCAGGGTTTGGAAGAAACTGATTGAGGTAGTGGGAACACCCTCCTTAAAACCAGTATACTAGGATCAGTCGTCGGTTCAGTTTAATGGCGGTTAATATATATGTATGTTCATTTTATTTACGAAGTATATGATCAGTATTTTCAATGTCATAAAATTGCAGATTAGAATGTTTAATAATTATAAAATAATTGTATGTGAAAATTGATTTTGGATATACTGGACTAAAAGAACTGCATTTTATTTTCATTTTTCTTAGTTCAGCTTAGCTTTCATTGGTTAGTTACAAAAAAAAAGAAACCTATTTGAATGTGAATCTAATGATTAATCATTGTAGAATTCATTATAAATTACTCGTACGTAATATGTAAAACATCTAGAAGAATATAGGTGACATGGAATATATAAGTATAATGCGCAAGCGTAATTACATTTATTAGTTTTATCCAGCCACAATTTTCAATGTTGTAATAAAAGCATAAACTCTTTTAACAGTTTTAATAATGATCAGGCGTCAATATATTATGAATTATTTACAGTTATTTCCTTAAACAATTATTTTATACACAATACAATAATATATAAAAAAAAAGTAATCATTACCATCATGGTCGACGTGAAATATTAATAGAAATATATAATCCATAATATCGGGGTAAAGCTATTATTAGCACTTTTAATCATGTTAATGGATTATCATTTTACGTCTACTAGGTTTTAGTATAAAATATTATCATTTAGTCGATAATTTTGCTAACTAATTTTAATGTATGTAGGTCTAATTGAACCGGTATAACATATATTATTATGTGGCAAATAGAAGCGCGTGGTTTGCTCTATAAACATTTCGACAAATTAAAGGACAATTGTTAAATATGTTTTAGATCAATTTGTGTATCTTGTAAAGTTTAACTTATTGTTAGTACTATATCGATAGGTGCAATACAAGTGTTGACAATTGTAATGTCAAAAACTTTCTGTATGGATTGCCCATGTCCGTTAGCCAACTAACTGGTCAGGCAAAACAGTAGTTGAGGGCTTCAGGTTTTATGTTAATATTTGACGTTCCCAGTATACAAAATAGCATTACGAATAAATACCCTTCTTACAGATGTAAGTAAAGTAATTATAGTATGTTAAAGCCTTTTAATATTGTCAACTTTTTCATACGAGGTACTTTCATTTATATTTTTACTTGAGTTGTATCATTGGTAGCGCCCTCTACTAAAAGCACTAACCAGTAACCAGCTTTCTTATATGTAGTATATGTATATTAAAGAAATATTGTGATGACGAAAAAATTTGACGTCGAGATTTGCAAGAGGTCCACGTTTTGTATATTCTGATAAGGAAGAACCGTTTTTGTTTGTTTGTGTGTCTGCGGCTATGATAATAGCCAAACAATAACAGCTATCAATTCCAAACCTTATATTTGAGTGTATCATCTTCCTCTCAAAATCTGCCTAGACTTTCTGTTATATCTGTAGACCGGAAGTAGTAGTTTACTTCAGTAGAAACATTGAATGAACTCGAAAGTGAATTTGAGAACAATTTTTTATAAAACCTATCGAAAGTAGGACACAATTATTTGTTGCGAATAGGTATACATTTAACATACATTTAATAGAACGATGAAAATGTTTGGGCAATTTTTTTTGGAAGAAAGGTGCAAAAGTCGAACCGGAAGTAACACTTTTTCTTTAATTGAAAACCTTTTTTGCAAATATTGCAGTGCTATAATTATGGTATTTACATTAAACATTGGTAATAGTATATTTAAGTCACATGTGTGTGATATGGATGTAACAGTAATTCTATGTAATATTTTTTGGTGATATTGGAGACATTTGTTGTGGCTAACTTCATTTAGATTAATATTTTTTTTATTCTTATTCACGTATAATACTTTTTTATATATACATATATACAACAAGAAAGGTATTGGGCAAATTTCGCTGTAGAGCAACCGTAGACACGTGTTTCAGACTTGTTGGTCATCGTCAGTTCGGTGTAGCCAAGGTGGAATATCCTTGCAAAAGAAGCAATAAACGGAAATATATTGCTTTTATTTAAAATATTTGACACGTTTTAATAAAGCAAGAATTTATTTCAGTTTATACAAATTAACGTGATATTCATGTTTTTCGTATAATAAACGCAAAATAATTCTAAAAAAGTAATTTTAAACTACGTTCTTGTTGTATATATACATATATACAACAAGAAAGGTATTGGGCAAATTTCGCTGTAGAGCAACCGTAGACACGTGTTTCAGACTTGTTGGTCATCGTCAGTTCGGTGTAGCCAAGGTAGAATATATCCTTGCAAAAGAAGCAATAAACGGAAATTTATTGCTTTTATTTAAATATTTGACACATTTTAATAAAACAAGAATTTATTTCAGTTTATACAAATTAACGCCAAAGAAATCTTATTTTGTGTGCATTTAATTTGTCAATTTAAATTTGACAACTCAATTTTATAAACATTTTTGCTAATCTTGACGCTTGATATTCATGTTTTTCGCATAATAAACGCAAAATAATTCTAAAAAAGTAATTTTAAACTACTTGATGATGTCAACAATCTTTTTCCGTTTATAGTAATGTCTAGTAAAAGGAAATTAGTGCATCTAGAGTAACATCATGTTTAATCTGATCTGTTCCTTGCATGCTATCAATTCATCTCAAAACTTCCTAGAAGTTCCACGGAAATCTAATATTGAAGACGTCGTGTTACCGCATAACATTTCCGTTATTGGATGTACGTTGAGACGAAATCAAATAAAGGCGAATAATTCGAAATACCTTTCGACTTCTATTGTAATACAATTATATTTTCTAAAGTTATGGAGTGGTTTCTTAATTTGACTTTTCGGTTTCACATTTGCAATATACTGGCGTAATGTAAAAGTAAGTTCATTATTTTTATTTAGTCTTTCGATATATTAATACTACATATCGAAAAAGACTAAATTTCAAATACATAGTAGTTTTATTTATCGTAAAATGTTACCATTTATGTTAATATTTTGTAATACCGGGTGTCTCAGCGAAGCGGTATAGTCCATTATTGGTTTAGGTATCGGAAGTCAAGTTTACACGACATCAATTCCAGGGACGCATCGCGGGCTACGTGAATCTCGATTTGATATTTTCCACACGCGAACTAAAATATGTATAGAGAAACAAGTACTTACTCAGGATGCTTCGCCGTATGCCATGGAATGTTACATGCTACTAGCCCTTTCAGTATATTTAAATTAAATACTTTCCACCCTTCATAGGCAGTTGCCGAGCCAGCAATACGTGCGTTATGTGTATCCGACTACACACGTCTTACGAAGCGATTTTTCATTTGCCACGAAAGTAAATATTGCAAATTTTGCATCGATGTTGAATACCGTCGAATTCAAGCGCTGGCAAATCTCTTATTCACCTTTGAACAATACCTCGCGACGAATGTGCACGGGATATATTTACGTAATAGAACACATGTAACTAATAAAGATGTACAATAGAGCGGTCCACTACAGACAGAGCTTAGGATTTAACTAAAATACTTTCGGCGCAAATGCCCGCCTTTCAATGTCGCCTACATTTGTCGCGAAACTGAAGATCTAGCGATCGCACACACGAACAACATTTCTGCATTTAATAATTGCAACAAAATAGATATTCACATTCAAAGTACCTAATATACATTATTATGAGTTTGTATCTAACGTATTATGAGTAACCAAGATAACTTAATAATAAATGTTTAACATAAAATAAACTTAATTTTAAATGACAACCGTATAACGTGAATTATATTTAGGTACAATACTGTACTACTATCTACAAATGTATGAATATAAAGGAATTCAGAACATTGAGCAAATCAATACCCGTAAATAATGAAATTCGACAGAGAGACTCTCAATCAATCGACGAGAATGTCATCAAATAAGGGATGACACATTCAGATATTTGATTGTGGACTTGACGAGCTACGGGATGATTGTGAAAGAGGTGTCAGGCTTTAAAGTACGGAAGCTTAAAAAATGCGGACGTTATTTAATCTTTATACTACACATGTACGTGACGCAATAATCGTATTGGAACGAAAAAATCAAAAATACATATACACTGCTTGGCTGAATATAAAAAAAAACACCGCTTGTCAGTGTCATAAAATTATGCTTTACGAGTTATCACCCTATCGATATTGGAGAATTCCTTTCAGAAGCGATATATGTCTGTTTGAAGATATAGTGTCACTCCATAAATGAAATTATTAAGGATCTATTGTGCTAATCCCTCTATAATCCGGCGATGGCAAACACAAATTTTAAGTACCTGGAATGGAAGTATCTGTGTTGGCTTAAGAATATTAGGAAAATAAAGGAATTAATATTAATTTAAAATTTTAACATTCAATTCAATAAATAACAAATTAGCCAGCAAAATGTATTCTTGTATTTCACATAGCGTAGTCGACATTTCGTATAAATATACGTTCATATTATAATACACGTACACTTTCTAATCAAATATTGGCAATACGGGCCTGCGGCTTGTTTTTCATATCGATTACTTTTATTGCAAACCACCTGCCGTGTTCAAGAAACCTGTGGGAGCTTGCATTCGCATTATATCTTGAAACAGACTATACACTATTATACACAATATTATTTCAGTGATAGGCCCCATCTCTGGGCTGGATTTTTGTGTTTTACTTGTATAATATTTCCAATAAAATCGAAACCTCGTAGGATAATTTAAAGCTCTTCTATATTAACCAATTGTTGATAATTATTGACATAATTTGTATTTTTTAATGTACTAGACTAGTTCATTAGGAAGAAAAGGTATTTAAATAATGAGGTGTGGCCACCACACGACTTTCGTATACCTATGAGCTTTTCAAATTATACAAAAGTTGTTCTAAATTGTTATAAATACTTTTATCCTAGAAAACTGGGAGTAAGTATGTTACTTCAAGTCCAAATTTTAAGAATTGCCAGATATTTGAAAAAAAGTGCTACTCGCTAAGAGTAAAAGTTACTGTTACTTCCGATCCGAATTTTGAAATTTCATTTATATAAAAATATTCCAAATTCAGCTCTAAATACATTTAAATAATAAATGCTTTTGTACTCGTAATGTACCTGCCTAGAAAGCATGACTTACGAAATATTCGCAAAAAACTGATATTCGATAAGAGTACAAAGACGGTAGGAATTGCGAAAAAAAAAATTTAATACATTTTTTTCAAAGTTCATTTTGAGAATTCTTTATGAATTTGTTTAAACTTAGTAGTTGATGAAATACTGGAAAAATTCAATTTTTTCACTGCAGTAAACTACTACGTCCGGCCTCCCGATTGCTACGCCCGTGCCTATGAACGGGACATCTAGCCCTAAAACCAAATAGGCCAGAAGCGTAGTCAAATATGGCGCATACGCATACTATATTTCCATCCGTCGGTAAATTTGTTACGTCAAAACCAACGGAATCAACTTTGGCTTCAATCCACAAATAAAACTTAATATTGCGTTTCGGAAACTGTGTGACCACCTTCAGACACCTTACCTTTTTGCTTCCCAAGTGCGATGAAAATAAAAGACAGAGATTATGCCGCTAGCTCACTCGTGTGTGGGCATAGGTTCTGTCGAGACAGAGGTGGATGGAGTACCCGGCGCCATCTCTTTGAAAATTAATCTCTATCCCAAAGTGAATTGACCCAAGAGAATGATCAATTAAAAGCACTTAGGTAACCAAATGAGAAACAAACATTCACAAGTCAACAAATCGAATTTTAATTAAGGTCTAAGCAATAGGTTTACAAACACAGTCACAACAACAAATATTGAAAATTAAATTCGTTGCCCAGTTAAATTTAGAGTTGGCCTGGTGAACTGGTCACCCAGTATATTAGTATAAATTATTAATTATTCAAAGTAAATCAACTTGTATAATTTCATTCAAGTTACAGCAGATCAGGTCAAGAACACAGACCTCAATTTAATTACAAATTTTCAGTAAAATATAAACAGTGACGTTATGAGTTGCTATTATACAAAACTACATTAACACAAAAAATACAATTAGTGCGATATTGGTTCAAAATTAAAGGAAGCGATCTTAACAGAGATCAATCGGCGCATTTAAAGTAAAACAAGTACTTGTCTTTTACAAAGCTTCTGCACCAAGGTATTTAATGACTACTCCCTGTATATACAGATATTAAATTATTTAGAAGTTAAACACAAAATTATAAAACAGGTATCAACTGTTGATAGGCCCTCTCAAAACAACCTTACATAAATAGTTCGCCCTTGCAACTGCAAGAGGATATTCCACAAAAGTAATTCAAATACAACAGCTAGTGCTGGTTTAAAATTCAAGCAATAAATAAATGAAATCGAAAAGTTTTAAATGTTGTTTGAAATATCAAAATATAATATCATTAGATTTGATCTACAAGATATAAACAAGAATAATTACTAGGCCATTAACTAGAACAACGATGTAATTTCTAATCAAACTGTCAATATTATTTTAACAGAAATTGACTATTCGGACATTAACTCTGAATAGCATTTAAAGAACAAATCAAAAAAAGAAATACCAAAACAAATCCTAAATCACAAAGACAACCTGTCTTATAACCTCCGATCAAATTCTTATATCGGGGTACAACATGACACACAACGGCCAAACAAATGTTACAATTTACTAATTAATCTCTAATACATTAGCCCTCAGTATAAATGGCGTAATTAACCAAAGTTAACTTCCAAAATTCAAGGAAATAAAATTTGTGCTACTTATCTCTACGAGCACTTGAATTCCCTCATAAAACACAACATCCATAGAAGCCATAGATGAATTTCCGGATGACGGAATTGTGAGTCGAAAGCCACGGTGGTAATTCTTCCAGCAGCAAAATTCCTTGAATTACATTAATCCAATGTTCTATTCTACATCAGCAACAAGATGGCGTCGGTATGATATCAATGCACATGGAATTTAAAACATGTCGTGCATCTTTAATCTGGACTAATCCAGGTCATCCTAACAGCTAAAAATTAAGGGAACAAAAGGGTAATTACTACGAAGCTAAATAACATTAGAAAGCAAACATCTTACCAGCGACCCCAAAAGTGTCAGATACTCGCAGACTAAAAATGAAATTTCCCACAATACAGAGCCATCTGTGCTACGCTACCGTTGTTATACCAATGAACCAAAATGAAAGACTATTTACAAAATACCGGGAGCAATGCACAAATACACAATCATATTTCGAACAAAATATTTACAGTAATTAAAAATTAAAATAAAAGACATTAATTCGGAATCAATTAAATAACCCAAAGCAGACTAGCGTTAACCACCGATGACAGGTGGCGCTAGCGGAACAATATCAACCACTTATTAATTACTATAATTGAAATAAAATATAATGGTTCCCGACGAGAACCGTAAATTAGTCAAGGGAAATACTTCACAAACCAAAAATGAAAGAACGGACATCCCGACGGTGATTAAAGAGTAACTCCAAGCATCTCATCAACACATGGACGAATTCAGAGGACATGTACATGGCAACCCGCAGGAAATATACAAAAGAAATATAAAATGTTAACTGAGGCATCAAAATTAAAAGGAAAATGTAACACGATGTTGCTGAAAATCTAATCAGATCTCAAGAGGGAAATTATACGCTTAAATATAACATTTGGAATTGATTGCTATAGCCGTCTGACCGCTGTCGTGGTCACACATAACACACACACTGACAGACACATACACACAGAGACAAACATTTTTTTAAAACCACTTATTCAGTATCAGGGGACTTCAAAACGTGGACATCTGTAAAAATCTCGATTCCTTATATTACGTGAAACGTTGGATGTATTAATATCAGATATTCAAAAAATGACTTGGCAAGTTTTGCATTTGAACTAAAGAAAATATTTAAACAAGATTTCTATATTACGCTTATTTTTAATGTAATGGAAAAATGCTGACAATAACTTGCAAAATGACTTTTCAACACAAAAAAGAAACTTTAAAAGATATAACAAACCCGTGAACGTTTGTTAAAACGATCGAATTGCGATTTTTTGCAAATATGTCGTAAATTATGCATTCTATATATTTTTATCAAGAGTACAAAAGTTTTTAGAGCTGGATTTGGAATATTTTTTTGTATAATAAATGAAATTTCAAAATTCGGACCGGAAGTAACACTTTGACTCTTAGCGAGTAGCACTTTCTTTCTAATATCTCGCAAACTATGCATTCTATAGATATTTATTACGAGAATAGAAGTACTTATAATAGGATTTTGAATAATTTTTAAATAAAAAATTCTTAAAATTTGTCTTATTTTTCTACGGAATAAAACTATTTGAAACAATTTTGTATAATTTGAAACGCTCATACGTACAAGAAAGTCGTGTGGTAGCCACATCTAATTTTTTTATTTGGTTAACGAACAGACGGGCCAAATCCGCACTATGACCACAAACAACAATTCCATATTTCAACTGAGAGTATCAACAAGCATAATAAACAGTACGCAACGAACTTTTGTCCCGCAGCCGACGAATCGCATAGCAAGTAGCACTTAATTTCGTACATAGTGCAACGATATGTTCTTTCCATTTCATACGTCCATCAACTGCAAGACCCAGCAGATAAACAGTATCCGAGATAGTGTATAATAAATTTACAACTTCATTTGCGATGGTTAGACGGAGTTGTGACTTAGTTCTAAAAATAATAGTAAGGGTCTTTGTTCGGTTAATAATCAGGTTGTTGTCGTCTAACCATTTTTCAATGTTATGTAGAACAGAGAACACTCTTTCGATAAGTTCTTTCAAATTTTTACCATTCACAGGTACAGTTGTATCGTCAGCATAGTTTACACTTAAAAAACCACCGCCGAGGGAAGGGCTTGTAACATTTTATACATCACTAAAATAAAGCAGAAATAAGAGCGGACCCAATATACTTCCTTGAGGTACGCCCTTACTGATAACTGATTCTTGTGAAATCCGTGTTGTTGTTTTGGAATTAAAGTTTGCTTCCCGTTTGTTAAATAATATTATTCCATACCGTTCGATCTTATCGAGTAGTCTACAATGTTCTATGCTCTCAAAGACCTTCAACAGAGCCAGTAGAATTGCACATGGAATCTTTTTGTTTTTATGTGATAATAAAGCAGCCTGTATTAAATCAAAAAAAGCAGTTTCGATGCTTTTTCCTTTGAGGACCCCATGCTGACGATATTATGTTCATTAAGAAAGTTATAAAGACGAGTATATCCTATATATAAAAATAGCACACAGTTTTGTCATCGCATGACTAAGAAGAATTGAAAGCAATTAATTTTTTGTACTCACCGCCTGTAAAGTGACATTTGGCGCATGTGTCGTTCGACCAGGAAAGAGCATTTCCCGGTCGAGCCGGGAAATGCTCTTTCCTGGTCGAGGCGACTGTAAAAATTTAAAAAAAAAACACTGGCTCTTTGGGACATTTAAAATAAAATTGTAACTTGATAGTAATAAAATTTAGTCTATAAAATAGTTCTTCCCTCGACTATTCTTCACTAAAAGTTGGGGAAATAGGAGTAATAATTAAAAATTCTTCTAATAAATTTGTGGCGCCATCTGTTTGACCACATCGACATTCATGAGAAATTGTAATTAAACCATAAAACACAATAAATGTACTATAAATTTATAAATATAAGAATAAATACATCATGTTTGCCATATGTAAGAATATAATAACTTAATTTTAGGGAAAAGTGAGTAATAGTTACGTACATGAAATGCTTAAATTAATTAGGTAACCTATTTTAGGTTAGGTATGATACTAATGACATTAATCAATAATATTTTTTTAATTTAATGTTCCTACAAAAAATATTGTACAAACCACTTGCGTGAAGACATCTTCCACGCATTCGCGCAGAAAATAGTCTTCCCGCACTTGATTCGTAAATCACTATTACGTTCTCGCTTTATGTAGAGCAAAAATTCCAAATTTTATATGAGTTTCTTCTTAAGTTCACTTGTAGTTAGTAAATGAAGACAACAAATAGTATTGGAAAATATATATATGGCATAAATATACACTCTTTCTGAATGTATCGGGAACGACTGCTGAATATTAAATCGTAACTCCTCGGGGCCCCACACCGTACCGAAAATGTGTTTAGGTTTATTATTTCCTGTGTGGTTTCGTTTCCAGTAAAATCAACGAGAAAAATTAGATTTTTTCGAGACAATTTCCCGCTGGCGGAGAATGATGTGTCTTTCGCCTTTTCTACGTCTTATTCTTTTCTTATACACCAGAAATATATAAGTGTGTATGTATGGACAACAAGAAAAAGAAATTATTACCTACCGGCGAAAAATTACTTTTTTGAAAAAAAGGAAACAAAAAAAAAGTTGAAATTTGACGCCAGCTATATTTAGTTAAAATAATAATACCATTTGTTTAAGAGACAAAGTTAATGTTACATTCTCTACTTTTAAATATCGATATTCCGTTTTTCTCGAAACCAGCAGAAGCTAATACCTACATGGGTAAGTTGAAATTTAAGAAATATTTCTAGCTATATCACTTTGCGCTTTAAGCCAATATGGTATAAGCCTTTTAACGAAACAGACGAGTTACGCCATACACTGTTATGTCATAACAAAATGACAAATGACATTACTTTAAGCAACTGCAGTTTGTAAGTAATTTGAGGTTAAGATTAGGTTATATAGATTATTATACCGCGAGATTAAAAATTATATTGATAAAGGTTTGCCATGGAATGTAAAACGTCTGTCTTAAGTTACATCATTAAGTGTCATACTGTCATTAATATTTGTAATTAAATTTTCTTTCTGACATCTTGAAGTTTTTCAATTATGGTTTACACCACAGCACACAAAACTTCCATGATTGAAGCGTATTTTAGAGCAGGTGTGCTAGTTAATGGTATTTGGGAATACAGTAAGCGTTTATGTTTGGATAATTTTCGTGAACATTTCCCAAATTTCGCAGTAGTAGAGCAAGATTTTTATATGTGACTCGCACATAGTGTTGGTGTATTTCACGAAACTGGATCTGTTACTCATAAGAAAGGTGCTGGTAGGCCAACTATTCGTACCGAAGAAGTGATTATTGACGTTCGCAATCGTATGGAACCTTTATCAATATAATTTTTGATCTCGCGGTATAACTGACTTAGGTCTGGTTGTACAATATACCGATATAATACTGTTCGACAAGGTCGTTTTTGTCGTCTTACAATATACAGATATCTTTGTTGGCCACTTTATCGGCGAGATAATCTGTCCGGTACGCGAAGTTGTCGATAGGAGTTTTTGCGCGGTTAATTCAGGCAAACATAACCTATTATATTATTTGTGTTTATTAAATTATATTATGTATGTACGTAATTACTGCTATAGTGACAGAATTATTGGTCGTAAAAAGATAAACTAGTTTTTAAGCTTTGTGACGTTATGGACGCCGTTTATTAAAAATAAAATTGTACTCCTTCGGACCTATTTTAAATTAGGTACCTCAGATATTAGACTTTTATAAAGAGAGTATATTAAATGCTACTTATATTCGCTATAGTTACATTTAAAAATGTTGATTAAAATTTAGTAATAATGGCATTAGTTATTAAAGTATAATTTCAAATAGTTTTCATAAAGTTGTCAAAATTGAAATATATCGAGTCAAGGAAAAACACATCAAGCTCACTAAAAATACGAAGGAACTAAAATATTTCTGAAAATAAAACTGTTGTATTATCTATTACCGAAACAAACAAAAAGACTGCAGTTGCTTTGTTTCAATATTAAGCCAGCGGCAAAAAGAAAAAGAAAACATAAGTAAAAATTTAATCCAACCTAGACATACACCCCATGAAGGTAGCAAACTGTGCAGAGATTTTTGCAGATGTTGACTTTTTGAAGTCCTCTGATATCAAAAAAGTGGTTTGTGCATCTCTCACTCTGTGCGTGTGTGTAACCACGATAGCAGCCAAACAGCTACAGATACCAGTACCAAACTTTATGTTATATTTATGAGTATAATGTTTCTTTTGAGATCTGATTAGATTTTTGATAAAATCGGTAGGCTGTTAGTAGCAGTTTACTTCAGTAAAAAATCAAAATGTACTGCTAAGTTTAGACAAATTTTTAAACAGTACAAACGTATTAAAAACTCAATTTGAGAAAAAATATATAAAAATAGTTTTTCGAAATTTCTACAGACTGCACTAGGTTTTTTGTCTTATCAAAAAACGACTTTTTTTTTGCAATATTTCGCCACTTATCCATTTATGCAGATTTATCTAAAATACAAAAGTATTTAGAGCTAGAGTTGGAACAATTTTTATAAAAAATTTTGATATTCGGGCTGGAATTAACACTTTTACTCTTATCGAATAGCAGTTTTTCTTTGCAAATATTTCTAAATTACGTTTCTATAGATATTTATTAAGAGAATAAAAGTACTCTGAGCTGGATTTCCGATAATTTCTGTAGGAAAAAAATTCAAAATTCAGACCGGCAGTGACACTTAGTCAGAGGTTTATTTTATTAAGGAGTACAGAATTTAAAGTCTGATTTGGTACAACTTCTGTATACACACTTCCGAACGCATATACATATAAGTCAATAGCTTAATTTTTTTCTGTCAAGTTCAAAAAGTATTTATAAAAAGCTTTTTTCCAATGTCGGATAAGATGCTTTTAAAGACTCCAGAATGCTTCAAATTTTGTGCAACTCTCTTCAAAGTCATCACCTTTTCTTTTTGTACTGCACAGATTTTGCTGTTACATATAGTTTTTGTTAATTACAAAAGTCGAACGCAAATACGTATAAGAAAAGTATTTAGAAAATCCGTGGTAATTATTTAAATCAGCTCGGTTCCCTTCTTTTTGATTGGATTTTTAGAACTATATGCACAGATAAAAGCCAATAAAAATTGATCAGAAAATATTGTGTAAGTTTCATTTTATTGTATTGTATTGCATATATGTAATAACTACAAATTACTATTAACTTTAAATGTAATTATAAAATTCCAATATTACTTCAGACACTCTATGCAGCCAATGCATTTCTGCATACAAGTTAGAGCATTGTACAATCCATTGAAGTTCCGTCCAATTCTAAATTATAGCCGCAACTTTAATGAACATTTCTCTGATTTTTTAATTATGAACAAATTGTAATTCTTCTTTAATAAAGAGTCGTCCACCGTCCACCTAATTGGTAATTGCGCACAGACAAAATCTCATTGTAATCTCTCGTCAGTTACGCGACAAACAAGCTAGTGAAAAATACCTAGTCTGCATAGTAGTCGCCAGGGCACAATTGATTTTCATTAATACAGTACTAGTTGATATCAATTGAGTGGACTGGGAAAGGAGCGCGTTTCAATTGCTTTGAACGCACAGTGTGTCACGTTGTCGCCGCTAGATTAACAAAGATACGCGGCGTTCCCAACTTTCTAAAACTGAACGCGGGCAATTTACGATCCACTTCGCACCATTACGAAGACGCGTTATTAGTTTACGAACCCTCTCCTCTACACTTCATCTTCTCGCCTGAAAATTGAAAGATTCGAGAGTTAAATAAACGTGCCCACGTCGAAGGTGAGATAGTATGAGAGTGTGCAGATCGATTGGTATATCGACATCAGTTGTTCCCGATGTTCTTACGGTTATTTATTTATAAATAGTTCTGATATTTAACAAATCTTCGATTACTTGAAACACTCTTCTCAGAGAGCTGAAAAATTAAGTTAAAATATAGTGCCTTAAGTGCAATGTCAACCGTAGCGCTAACTCATTCAAATACAGACAACATATAATATCGTCTCAATTCGTCTAAAAATTAAATTTAAAGAACGGTGGTTGTTTTTGATCAGAGACAGTAGATATACTGTAACGATATTTATATACTTAAGTCATGTGTATAAGGAAAGATGGTATCAATATTTATAAAATCTAATTTTATAGTAAACTCAAAACTATGCAACTTAAGTTACACAAATTACTATAGCATAATTCAATCTTAGTAAAGATATTTGAATGTCTAAGAAATTATAAAAAAAATTCAGAAGTTAATAAATTTCCAAGAATTAAGGGAAAATTGAATAATAACAACATTTAAACAATATCAGAAAAACATTTTTTTTATTACTTACTCAAAATTAGACAAGTCAAAATTTAAAGAAAAATCAACTTAACCATTAGTGGGCAAGGAAAGAAGAAAACAAATGGAGATAAAATAATTTTTTACACAGGTAAGAGACGCCGAAAAGGACGCTCTTATAAATTAAGTTAAAATCCTATTATTAAAGAAGTTTATAAAAATACCTGTGAGAGTATACCAATTTATTACGATTTCTACGATAATAATATACCAAAATAGTGAAAGGGTGTACAATTAGAAAGTTTTCATTGATTAAACTGTATTCACATATCTACAAGTAAACAATTCAAACTAAGTATTTTTGAATCAAAGTGTTAATTAATAATAATAATATATCTTCAACAAAAATTTCAAGTATCAGACTCGAGTTAAGTACTTAAAATATTTATTAAAATTGAGATTTTAAGAATCAGAATTAGAAAGAAAAAAATATATAATTGCAATACAATTAATATAGTTAATTTAGTATTAAGGATATACATTATTGTAAGAATTATCCTATTTTAATTTTCATCATCAAATAATATAATTGAAGTTGCATATAATGTTTTTTTCACACATATATTATAAAGAATTTTCCGATTAATGTTAATTTTCTAAACTGAAGTTTATTTACTTAAAAAGATTATATACATACCGTTTATATTTATTTGATCCTGTTGTTGCTGTTTAAACAATGTCATTGGTAACATTTCACTAACAGTTTTTAGTTGCATAATAATGTTTGATTATAACCTAATTTTTATGTAATGTTCATGTATTTTACTTTCAATATATATTTATTTATGATTGTTCACTGTTGTTCCTTTGTACGAAGGTAATTTTCTTCAATATAAGAATCATAACACCCTGAGATGTTTTATAAGTCTTATTAAGAATAGTAGAATGAGTACATAACTACATAAATAAAACTTTGCCGGTAAAATATACATAACCCAACTTTAGATGTTTACATGCATAAATTTTCCCACGTAATTCTGTGTTGAAATACCATGAAGTTAGTTAGAATCATAGCCCAGATAGTTTGAGATACAGTGTGTTAAAATAGATTTTGAACAAACTCAGAATTAGATTTGAAAATTAGTTTAAACACATTTAAAGTTTAAATCATACATTTTAAAATAATAAAATAAATACAAATAATTAATTAGAGATAAATTACATACACGTTAGTAGTATAATACAGAGTACCTCGAACTTGGCGGTCATGGTAATATAAGCCAATATAAACATATTTGCTCCTTAGATCTCATAATAAATTCTAATACTTTTAAAACACGTATAAATATAATAATATATTATGTAGGTTAACTGTTTTAGACGAGATAGCAAACAAATAATAATTGAAATAATAAAAATATACAGTGTGTAAAGAGATATGGTTTCCTATAGTGAAAAATATTTTATATGAGGTTTAGGGAAAAAAATATTCTTTATAAGTAATTTTGATTATTTCGAAACCCCGAGATAAGATAAAAAAACTTGAAATTATGATGAGTTTGATGAAACGGGATCCGTTTCCGACAAAAAGAAGCCTTGCAAAGCGTACAAATATGATGATGGTGCTATGACCATTATGGCTACCGAATCAGTTGCAGAACATCCTCGGATTTCTTCACGCCAGCGAACAAGTGAACTCAATGTTAGTCATACATTATGGCAAACAATTTATAAAGAGAATAGAATTTATCCATATAAACCTAGATTTAGGCCCCACTTAGAAAATGCGAATCACGCTTTCAGAGACGAGTTTTGTTTATGGGTTAGTGAAAACACTATGGAACATAGCCTTTTTTTTATCAGAATTTAATGTTTAGTGATGAAGCAACGTTTTCGACAAATGGTACTCGTACCGTTTCCTCACAAAATTGTTCATATTGGAGGATTGATCAAATTTTTTGAATTAATGTCCGAAGTCAGCGATATCAAAAAGTCAATGTTTGGTGCGGAATGTTATTAAACAGAATCATTTGATCCTATTTTGTTTAATGGAACTTTTAAATCAACACAATTACTTGGAATTGCTTCATAATTTTTTATTGCCTTCACTTGAACAAGATGAATGCGACACATCTACTTCCAACAAGATGGGTGTCCAGCTTATGGTACCTTGATTGTAAGATATTTTTTAAATTTACGCTTTCCTAATAGATGGATTGGACGTCATGGATCAATACATTGTCCACCTCGGTCACCGGACTTGACTCCCATGGATTTTTTATCTTATTTCTTTCTTATACGTCGTATAAGGAAGTATTGTGATGACGAAAATTTTCGACCTCGAGATTTTTGCAGATGTCCACGTTTTGAAGTCTCCTAAAAATCTATTACATGACCCGATAAATGAAAATGACATTTGTCACTGCACCAGATGTTGCTGATGAAACTAGTATTATAATATTGCAGAGCAAGGATTCTGACACAGTATTCAAGTTGTGCAGCATAATTACCCATTCTTAATTGTTGGGTCATCTGAATAACGTATGAATGGGCATTAAGTTGTTTCAATACCTTCTGAAGAGTCCTCCTGCTCATGTTTGACTTTGCAGCAGATCTCCGTTGACTACGACATGGTGAATCCATAATTTGATTGAATATTCTTTCGTGATTTTCGTTAGTATCCATACTGTTTTTGTTCGTACAGCTCTACTTTTCCATAAATGATCTCGGACAAATTTAATGCTTGAACCATTTTGTCTACCTAAACCGTATGAGCAATATTTTCAGCTCAACTAAAAATAATTTTTTATGTCAGATAATAGTGTCAATTGTAATAAGTTGAACCACTAGAAGGTCTACTGTTTCACTACTGTAAATTAATAACCATATTGTACATGCTTTAATTTAACGTTCCCCAAGAGCTTTACGCCAATTAAATAAATAAATAAATGTCTTTATTTCCGTATACATCAACAATATATATAATAGTATGTAAACCAACATGAACAATATATAATAGTATGTAAACCAACATGAAAGAAAAACAAATAATAATGCTCCGGAAACCAGAAGGCGAGGTTCAGCTGGACAACCTATGAGGTTGTCCCCTGATTTTCAACCTAAAACCTTCAATGTTACAAGAAACAAATTAACAAAAAAGTGAATGCTTAAAGGTAGAATATTACGAACTAAACTAAACCAAACTTATAGTAGTAATGTAAAAATGAGAAAATAAGTAACTCACAACTTAAGGAATCAACAGTAACAGTTCTACTGTTCGCCAAGCTGTTTATTCCACAGTATACCAAAAACCATGCGTTTAAACCCACTCAAAGACACATCCCGTATGACACAAGGCAAGGCCTGTAGAGGTAATGTGGTGATTTCAAGCTAATGATTTTATGAAACAAACAAAGATTGGAATAGTCTTCGGTTCTTCATGTTTAACCAACGGATATCCTTCAATCTATGTGTTACATGGTCGTATTTTCTAAGACAAAAGATAAAGCAGGCGTTCTGAACTCTTTGTATTCTCGCTACATCAGATGAGTCTAAGCATGGGTCATATAGTGATGCAGAAAACGTAAATAGCGAAAGAAACAGACTTTGACATAGTAAAGTTTTCAAGCGACGACACTGTTTCTATATGTATACAACAATTTTAAGTTGCAATATGCAGTTCTAATTAAGAGATGAAATTAAAACAAGGTCCAAGGTCCCACAGATTCTTTATTTTGATTACGGCGACCGGTTTCGTGAGTTTGAATACACACTCACATCCTCAGGCCAAGCTTAAACAAGAAGCAAGCTCGTGATACCAAGGTAAATATTACAAAATAGGTGACAAAATGTGTTTAAAAAAATGTGTTTAACAAATTAACTAATTAATATATCAAATTGTACAAGTCATATAATGAAAAAAATTTTTTATTTTTTTAAAAAATTGTGAAAAATTCAAATAGTCAAAAATAAAGTGAAAATATATCAGTATCAAATTAAGGAGACTAATCCAACACTTACAATCCCAAAAAAGACTATCTTCCTTGCACCAGCAACAACATCCGTGTAAAAATCGTATGCCTCAACAGACAGTACTGATAATAAATTTTATTCAAAAATAAAAAGGAATACATCAAAATTCTTCCCGTGTGTCAATGATATATATAATCTATAATTTACATACAAATCTGTTATGTTTAAAATAAGACATACAACACATTAAAAACTTGTATGCGAGACAACACTAACTAAACAAACGGTCGAATGCAAAGTGACCTTATAATTCAAAAGTCAAATTTGTAAAAATTTTTTTGTACAAATTGTGTATTTTTTTAATTTACATTATCCTAAACCTAAATAAGCTAAACATTTTAACGAATGAAATAATGAAATAGAAACGGACATCTGAAAAATATTTAATCCAAACAAATTTTTAGAAATTTTGAAAATTAAAGTTGATTTGAAGTCATTTTAATATAATAATGTGATGGGTCGAAGTGACCGAAAAGCAAGCTACAGCTATTTAATAAAATTGACGTGCAGTCCCACAACCCGAGTCCAAAGACACACAGATGTCGCCGTAGGCAAGCAAGACTACAAAAACAAATGAACAAACACAAAGTAATGAAGTGAATTAATCGAAGAACACAGAGAAAACAGGTCTGACGTCAGGTACTAATTGGGTATTTAAAATATAATTTTGATCTCTGTTAGATTTTAATTTCAGATTTTCCAAATTTTCTAAATTATTAAGGTTATAACCTTTATTTGCAAAATGCAGCACTTTGAACCCTGTAGTCACATCAAACGTATGGTCGTTATCTAAGATGTGTTTACCAAAGATAGAAAACGCGGAGCTGTCAGATCGTGTCGCTCGTAAATGTTCTTTTATACGTGTCTTGAAGTTTCTGTGTGTTCTACCAACATAAGTTGAAGAACAAGTCGGGCAATTTAATACCAATTTAGTTCTAATTAAATTTGAAATGTGAGATTTAAATCGGAAAGTATTCCATACCTAAGTACATAACTCTATCAACAATCCTAATGGTAGTAGTGTCATTATATTTCAATTTAATTTGACCAGTCAGGACTTCGCACCACTTAGGATTGCCGAACAAGATTGACACTGTCTTAGCGGGATTCAGCACAAGACCATGCTGCTCCGAGAAACAAACGATCCTATCAATGTCAGACTGAACCCCCCGAACAGCACCCGCCCACTGACCCGGATAGAACGAAGTGTAAATCTGAGTGTCATCAGCAAACATTTCAATTACAGATCTATTGACCACCTTTGGAAGAAACGATGTATAAATGCAAAATAATAGTGGACCTAAAATTGAACCCTGCGGCACACCTCTAAAAATCGCATCACACTCAGACTCACAACCATCAATGGATACGCACTGAACCCTGCCCGCCAGATAAGATAATTACTAGGGACTTTCGTGGCCATGCTATTATTTAGTTTAGTATTATTTTTAGTTTAGTTATTATTACAATACTACTCAAAGAAGATGTTCCGGGCCTTGAACTCCAGATCCCCGGACTATAAAACGAGCGCTAAAGTCGCTGCGCCAATAGGGCAGCAAACTTATCCTTTATGATGTTACAGATTGTGTTTTTTTTTTTTTTTGGTAGCAATCTCTGGTCAGAATAATAAACCAAAACCAGTTTACTATATCGAATGCATTGTAAAAAATAAACAACTTTAAGAAACAATAGTTTATAACGAAGTGTGAGGTTTACTGTTTTTATAATGATTATTATTATTTATTTCGAATATTCCTGAGTAAAAAAACTAAAGTTTTTGAGGAAACAAAGGATATATTGAATAGTAATGTGATACTTCCTTTTATATCATGCTGTCTTTCAAACGTAAATTATCCCCTTTTCCTGCTTAATTAATACTGATAGGGGTGATATTTTATATATTCGTTGAAACAGTAAACGTGAAACGAACCCACATTAAAACTTGTATTATGGCTTCTTTCCGAAGCAGATAGTGGATGTTTTTAAACTTTACAAGCTTGTTTCTCTACACAGGCCTAATTTTTATTGATATCTAAGTTACTCAATATTTTTGGTATAGAAATATAGCATATATGTATGTATAATAGTTGCACGCGCTTGTGTTCTCTTTCTTAAATGAAATTATCGTACGCCCGCCCTATATTTAGACTAATATCTTGTAATACGTAATTATTTATCGTACAGATGGTTTGTAACTTGAGAAGTGTGTTTAAGTATGAATGTTATTTAGTTGTTGCTTGAATTGGAAATTTCACTTACGTAATTTAGTAAGGCATTGAGTCATGATGCAATAGAAATTGAATGATATAGAACAGAAGAACTTGTAATAATAAAGATATTTGCAATGGATCCATTAAAATATTAGTACTTGTGTATAAAATACGCAGTTATGGTTGGATGAAAATCACTTCATAATTTTACTTCTTATCACCTGGTTGTAAAAAATATATTTTTATTGTACGTTAGTTTTTCCTTAACAATTACAGCTGACTGAAGAGAATAATCATTTGTTATTTTATTTCTGCGGCGTTGATATATTTAAAAATCGAACTCACTTTGAGTGCAGTAATTTATTGTCCAACAGCTTCCCAATTGTCGGACTAAAAAACAAAAACCATACAAATACAAACGATGAAGTGTGGACACCAAACGACTGTTTTATACGTATGTGCTTTGCAAAAGTTGTTGTAAATTAGGTATTAAATACTTTAATCTTAAAAAATAAACCTGTGAGTGTTACTTCAGCTTTCAATTTGGAGAACTTTCTTATACAAAAATTATTGAATATCGTATTCTAAGTATTTATTCTCTCAGTAAATCTCTATAGAATCAATACTTTGCGAGATATGTATTTGCAAAAAAAAATCCAATTCGATGAGAGTAAAAGCGTTACTTCTGGTCCGAATTTTAAAATTATTCCAAATTCAGCTCTAAATACTTTTTATACTCTTGACAAATCTATATAGAATGCATTATTTACGAGTATTTGCAAAAAACGCTGTCCAATGAAAGTGTTACTTCTGGTCCGAATTTTGAAAAATTGTTTACACAAAAAGTACTGAAAATCAAGCTTTAAATACTTTCATATTCATGATATTCTCAAAAAACTGATTATCGATCAAACACCGACATCCGGTGTAGAAATTTCGAAAAACTTTTTCAGTAAAATTTTTCTTATATGAGTACGTACTAGGTAGGTACATATATACATTTTAATTATTTTTAAATTTGTTTAAACTTAGTAGTTAACGAAATATTGGTAAAATTTGACTTTTTACTATCTTATACGTATAGTATAAGGAAGTATTGTGATGATGAAAATTTTCGACCTCAAGATTTTTGCAGATCCCCACATTTTGAAGTTGATACCGAAAAAGTGGTTTTTAAAAAATGTCTGTGTGGGTGTCTGTGTGTGACCACGATAGCAGTCAAACCGCTATAGCTATCAATTCCAAATTTTGTATTTACTAGTATAATCTCCCTCTTGAGAACTGATAGATTTTCAGTAAAATCGGCAGACTGGAAGTAGTAATTTACATCAGTGAAAAAATCGAATTTTTCACTGATGTAAACTACAAATATTTCGTCAACTACTAAGTTTGAAAAAATTTATAAAGAATTCATATGTACTCAAAATTGAAATGACATGTTTATTAGCTATTGTAGCTTTTATAATTTCAATGATTTCTAATAAATCTAATTTTCTTCCTTTATAACTATTATGTAATAATGTATAATTATTAGTATCGAATACATCTATAAGGTCTATGCAATGTTTAGCAAAGCCTGCATTTTTGTTATTGTTTAAACTGGATTTTTTATGTTCATTAATGCGATTCTGTACGGGTCTGCTTGTTTGACCAATGTAGATTGCAAATCACTGCAACCTACCTCATAAACACCTGATTTGTCACACAATTTTGTATTTGCTTTATTATTGACTAAGATTTTTCCTAAATTTACTTTGTTTACTTGGATAATATTTAAACCTAGCTATTTTAATTCGTTAGAAACTCTGCTGCTAAGTGCCGGTATATTATTAAGAGAATAATACCGCTTGTTATTTGGATGTTTAGTTTGTTCACTGTAAAAAATTTTTATATGGATCTTTTTTTGTTTCTTTTCAATCATTCTATCAATGAGTTGTGTGTTATAACCATTATTTAATGATATAGTTTTTAAAATATCTCTTTCTTTTCTTGTAGTTATCAGTGTTTAACGGAAAGTTGAGTAATTACTTAGTTTAGTTGAATTAGCGGGAATGATAGTATCTGTGGTAGTTGTTTTTCTAAATATATCAAATTCTAATCTTTGTTCTATTCTAGTGATTTTTATGTCTAAAAAGTTTAGAGTTTTTTCCACCACTTTTTCTATTGTAAATTGTATATTATTGTTAACTGAATTTAAATGACTGAAAAATTGATCTAATTGTCTGTCAGTGCCTGACCAAATACATAATATGTCATCTACATATCTAGCCCAAAAGGAAATGAGTTTTAAAAAAGGGTTGTTACTATTCTTTATGTATCTATCTTCAAAATCTGTCATCCACTAGTTTGTTTATAAAATTTATAGCAAAATTTGAAGTAATTTTGGTTGAAACAAGTGTTAATAGATTTTTGTAAAATGTTTTGTTGATCTGGGATTAGCTGAGAATTCTGGATCTGTTTAAATAAATAAAATTTCTTTTAATTCTTCGGTATGTACTGAAGTAAAGAGACTGTTAATATCGAAGAAAACTAATTTCGTGTTACTGGTTAATACAATATTTGTTAATTTATCTAATAAGTTTTATTATTTCAGTTGTTCAATTGAATTAAATTCATTGCGTAATTTCCACTTTCTTGTAAGCCCTAACATAATAGGCTATGAAAATTTACATACGATCCATACATAAGATAAAAAATATATGGCAGTGAATCCTGGACCTTAACAAAACCGAGCAAAAGTAGCTATTGCTTAGCTACTGAGATGAGATTCTTGACAAGAATAAAAGGAATCACAAGAAGAGATCGAGTAAGGAATGAGTCAGTGTTGACCGAATTAAAGACAAAAACCATAGATTTGGTGATTGGAGAAAGGCAATTGACGGTCCATTTCTCGATAGAATGAGTGAAACTAAAGTTGAACATCGCAGCGTAATAAAGTTCCTGACAAAGAAAGGCAATGGTCCAAAAGCAATTCATGAAAGAATGGTTGCTGTATATGGGGAAGATACACCATCTTATTTCCAAGTAAAATATTGGCCTAAACTCTTTCGATGGGGCCGAGAGTCAATCAATGATGACCCAAAGTCCGGACGACCCGTTGAAGCTCGAACTGAAAACATTGTGCGAAAAGTCGAAAATTTGGTACTGAAAGATCGGCGTCTAGAGATCTCTGTCATTGCCCATGAAGTCTGTATATCCGAAACAAGTGTTCTCAAACTTTTGCATGACGATTTGGATATGAAGAAGGTGTCTGCACGGTGGATACCCAGATTGCTTACATCTGAAAAAAAACTGTGCAGAAAAGAAGTTTCTCAAGAAAATTTGGTCAAGTTGGAGAGGGATAAAACATTTTGATCTCGAATTATTACCGGGGATGAGACTTGGGTATATTACTGGGACCCTCCTACTAAACAAGAATCCATGCAGTGGGTTCATAAGGGCTCTCCACCACCAAAAAAGCCAAGACACAATTTTCTGGAAAAAACTGATGGCAACTGTTTTCTGGGATGCTGAAGGAGGTTTGCTTATTGAATATATGCCGAGAGGATCTACCATAAATGGAGAGGCCTACGGAAACAATTAAAAATTTAAAAACTGCTCTGGAGGAAAAACGCCCGCATTCTTATCCACAAAAAAACTTGTTGCTGCACGACAATTGTCTAGTTCATAAGGCAAACCAAGTTCAGCAGATAATCAATGACTGTGGGTTTATAGAGTTAAGGCATCCACCTTATAGCCCCGACCTAGCTCCGTCAGACTTCTTCTTATTCAAAAATTTAAAAAAGCATCTCAGAGGAAAGCGTTTTGCTTCTGATGAAGAACTCAAAGAAGCTGTTGAAGTATATTTTGCAGGGTTACCGAAGCAATTTTTTCTGAGGGTATGAGGCAACTGGAAAAAAGATGGAATAGGTGTATTAGGTAGTGTTGAACGGGTCGAAAATAATTTTTTTTTGTTCTCTTATGTGCATTTTTTCATGGCTAGGTAGATAACATAAAAATACGCTCTCGTATTTGTATCAGTCTTACACCTAAAGGTAACTGAACATAATTGATTAAATAAAAACATAAGATAACATACAAATCATACAGCCCATTCCTCCATAAAAGTAAAAAAAAAATATTGTCTAAAATTTTGAAAAATCTAGTACAAGTACGTATGATAGTCTCTAAATGCAATTGTCCAAAAAAATTAACGGTATAAAACAAATGAATGCAATTATATTTATTAAACATTTAATTTCCTTATCTGATTTTTTATGAATTTGTTCGAATTATTCTCTACTGAATCTAATTTAATTGCTAAAGATTGTACACGTTCAAAATGGAGAACACTCATGTAAGCAGTATTTGTGTAGTATATTTTATAGTTACGTTCACAGGTGTCGCCCTATATCACTCACTGAAAATTTACGTTTAATTTCACCTGAAAAATGTTGGCAATAGCACCAGTAACTCTGTTGTATCGTCGTACATTCGTTCCATTTATACGATCATATGTCAATTTCAGCATCCAACTACATACATGCAACATGTCCGTTGGACATATACTATCCATTATGTAACAAGAAAATGTCGGCTGACTAACAGATTCTTTTAATATTAAAAATCTTATAAATTTGCAATTTACACAAAATAAATAATCATTTGTTTTATTATGTCATATATTTAAGATTACCTTTAAGATTTAGCATACATGTATGTATTTAAGTTACTGTTGGGGATATGATGATGACTAGGGGGCGGACACGAGCGGCCGATGACTCATCGCCCATGGGCGCACTATTGAAATTTTCTAATTTTTAAGAGGTTTTAATTTTATTTATATAATTGGATAACAAGTGGCTGGTGATCTATAAAATACAAAATACCTTATTATTTGTTCATTTTCTCTTTGTAAGACTTTTTCTCTTTGAATTAAGTACATCCTTGTAGATAGAAAACGTCCTTTCTACATCGCAACTGGTTATAGGTGCGTACTGGAAATATTCTTTTATCTCAGCGTATTTAAAAGTTTGATTTTGTGTCATTGTCCCCATACACAATTGCCGCAATGTTATTAAATCTGGATTTCTATTAAAAACTGCGTCTAACTTTTGCAGAAAGCCACATCCAAAGTCACTTCGAATACTTTTGAAATTATTAATAGCTACATCTAATGTGGTTAATCCATCTTTTGGTTTGAGATTTCGATATTCAAAATATGTGATTACTTTAGGCAAATTTCCAAAGTGTTCCTGAAGGAATAACAACTGATCTTTAAATTTAGGATTTGTGTTAGTCCCTTGTACTCAAAAATACTTCTAGCATCGTCATTTAAACATGTAACAAAATTTTGGTAACTTTCGAAATTCTCTGCATAAAAACTAGTCGCTTCCAGCCATGTTCCACATCTAGTTATTACTGGCGAGGGTGGCAGTGACAAAGATGGAAGTTTTTCCCTGTAAAGGGCCACTCTCGATGGTGCTTTTCTGAAAACTTTTTTTAAAAGCGGACACAAGTCTATCAACTTCCGGATAGTTGTCTCTGATATATTCACAGATTCTGTGGAGAGCTTGTGCTACACAAGTAATATGCAGTATATAAGGATATGTTTCCTTTAATAGTCTGCCTGTTTTTAACATAATATATATGCGGCACTGTCACTAACAAATAAAAGTATTTTTTCCCTGTACCTGTCGTCCGAATGAAGCATGTTGTTTCTCGTCAATGGTTTTAGCAATTGTTTCCCCATCAACTGTATATATAACTTTAGATGCTATTACATATGTCTTATATGGAATAATTGGATGTAGTACACCAGCTACAACATTTACCACACAGCGTCCTAATATATCGACAGTTTCGTCGGCACTTATCCATAGGTACTGATTTGAAAGATGTCTTCTAATGCATTCTACTGTTTTTGTGAAACACTTAGAAACAGAATATTTGCGTAAGGTGGATTCATCAGGAACATTTAGACCAGTATATTTTTGAAGAAATATTTTGAAAGTGGGATTGTCAAGTTTCTTTAATGGGATATTAGCCGCCATTAAAGCTTCACAGAGTTCTTCCTTAAAATTGTCAGCTTTCAACGGGTCCAATTTCCGTGTATGTTTTAGCGATGCTAAGCGACGTTGTACGTGCGGTTTTTGGGCATTCTGTAACGATATTTTACAGACTTTGCAATAAATATCGGATTCACTGACAATGGACATACAATCAGTATGACCCTCAATCCAACTCGCCATTGTTTCACGATGTATTTCTCGACGTTCTTCCATATCATATCTGAAAAAGTAACATAAACAATGTTCTGTATCGAAATAAATAACTAAAAATGTACGCGTATGTTATTGAATCTAAACGAAATCCAGTGCACACTTACGTCTAGATAATTGGGAGAAGTCGATTCAATGAAACGCGATTGAACAGGAACTATTACATAAATTACGAAGTACGTAATTAACAGTCAAAACAATGAAAAAACGAAACTAACGTAAGTATGAATAGGTATACACATATATAACTTTATTTATCATGCCAAATCTAAGGTAAATATAATAAATTTTAAAAACCTCTGACGCTCTTATATCTACGCCGATGAAAATAGGATATTTACGAGTTAAGTGGACTTTTTTTTGTGTCGTTTTCCCGTCAACATGTGAGTCAATAACAGATGTTGCAGTTCACCATATGAATAATGCTATTTAGTAAATGTGTGTTGTTTACATTATTTCTTTGCTCCATTGTAACTCCGTCGTAGTTTAAACCGGAGACGTCCGCCTCCTAATGATGACAAGTTTATCGAATTCTTTCGCACAGTGGATCTGTCCACAGCGGTGACTCACTCAACCTGGGTGTGATGTGTCATTTGGTTGTCATCACAACCTCCTTGAGTGAGCGACCGGGTGGACACCCTCGTCAACGAATGGAAACAGAAAATCAGGTAAAGCGTAAAAGAAGAAAGATAATTGCCTAACTAGAGTGGTGTTTCAGCATAAAGAAAATCATCTAGAAAAATCAGACATGACAACGCGGCACTGATGAAATGGAATATATTTTATACACGAAAATCTTAATTTAATTAAAATATTTTTGTTGTCATCTTTTTAACCAATATTTCTTTCTATTATTAAATTAACTGTTTTAAGATACACAGTGTTCTGATTATTAAATTATTACTCGTACAGGTATGATACGGATTCAAGGAAATAAATGTATGTTTATATTATTATACATGATATACTAAATCAACTAGATAGTAGCATACAGGAAGGAGGGTTATACAAATTCGCATGCAACCAAAGTGCTCTTTACAAATGGAGAATTAATGTTTCCGGTAAATTATAAGAGTACAGTTGATTACCGCTATTTATTACAAAAATAGTGTCTCTAACACTCTTTAAAGATTAATATATACAATACTTCACAGTCATATACATAACTTAGAAATGTACACTTAAAATTAACTTATAGAACTAATAAAGAGTTATTTGTAAAATATTCATTAATTAAAAAAAAAACTAAATACATTTATCCTATGTCCAATATTTCTTTGCCATTCTTCCTTAATTTATGTAACTATAATGCAGACAAACGTCGCGTAACCCATTTTATATAAATTAACTATAAGAGAGACGGATAAAACCATATAAAAATGAAAAATATTTGTCTATTTACTGTATGAATTAAGTTTGAAAATGTAATCTATATATCGTATAATAGGTAAAAGGAGATAGAAGTTATAACAGTCGTAGCATGCTTTGCTTGGCTAATATCGGAAACACTAAAATAATCAAATTTAAACATTTTAGAACATTTTGACCCATAACTTTTTTTTAATTCATTGCTTTGCTGTTGCTTAATGGCACTTCGATTTGAATTCATTTTAAAAAATCTGTGCTTGTGCGTTGTCGCACCATGTCCGATTATTTTGACAGATTGATGACAAGTATCAACCATCTTGATTAAATTCACTTGATTTTTGCATATAAAAAACCTATAGCTAACTTCAGCCCGGGACTAAAGTGCCCGTTGCTAAGTTCAGCCCGTGACTAAAGTGCACGAAGCCACAGCTTGTCAAGGTGTGTTTAAAAGGTCACTTAGTGTCATGGAAACATATGCAATGAATGGCATTTTAAACATGGGAGTAGAAAATAGTATATTGTGTATCAAGTTTTATAAACGCCATTTTAGTCACTCGCTACGCTCGTGATTAATGAAACGAGTGACTAACAAGTTTATAAAACGAGTTTCATACTATACTTTTTCTACGACCACAAATAATCAATATAATACAATATTACTTGTGTTGTCGCACCATATCGGATTATTTTCACAGATTGATGACACGTATCAACCATCTTGATTAAATTTTACACGATTTTGCATTTAAAAAACCTATAGCTAACTTGAGCCCGTGACTAAAGTGCCCGTTGCTAAGTTCAGCCCGTGACTAAAGTGCACGAAGCCACAGCTTGTCAAGGTGTGTTTAAGAGGTCACTTAGCGCCATGGAACACATGCAATAAATGGAATTTTAAGCACGGAAGTAGAAAATAGTATTTTATGTATCAAGTTTTATAAACGCCATTTTAGTAACGAAGTTCATTAATCACGAGTGTAGCGAGTGATTAATAAAACGAGTGACTAACGAGTTTATAAAACGAGTTTCATACTATACTTTTTCTACGACCACAAATAATCAAAATAATACAAAGTTACTTGTATATTGTCGCACCATGTCGGATTATTTTGACAGGTTGATGACAAGTGTCAACCATCTTGATTGAATTTCACTTGATTTTTGCACTTAAAAAACCTAGAGCTAATTTCAGCCCGTGACTAATGAGCCCATTGCAAAGTTCAGGCCGTGACTAAAGTGCACGAAGCCACAGCTTGTCAAGGTGTTTAAAAGGTCACTTAGCGCCATGGTATTTTAAACACTGGAGTAGAAAATATTATATTATATTAGGGATATGTCATATTATTTAGTGTTAACAGTTTACAAATAAATTGAAATGCTTCTCAAAGTTCACGCGTACGTTTTATCTTATTCTTTTATATATATATAACATTGAATGTATGTGTGTGGGTGTGTATGTTCCCTATATACTCCGAAATCGCTGAACCTATTTTGTTGAAATTTTCAGGAAAACTCTAGCATAGTCTGGAGCGTGTTCCCGTGAAGTTTGGTGCCGGTTGAATTAAAATAAAAACATTTCGATCTGCAGCTCTGTACTGGTTTCTTGTTGTTAGATATTCCCCTCTGTTCGAGTTTACTGGAATAGCTTATGTCAAACATCGGATTTAAGATTTGTCATATTTATCCAAAAAAATACAAATTTGTATCCAGTCGAAATTTTACTAATATAAGTTCTTTACACTTTAAAAATAATGTAATTTGAATTTGTTAACAAATTACTATATTATTAACTTATGAAAAGAGTTAAATAGGTAGACGCTACTGACATCAATATATACTATTTACATATATACATTTATAGATAAAACATATATGCATGTGTTAGGATACACACATACAACCAGTGTCATTCCCGACAATCAACGCACAGGCACCGTGTTTCAGCATTTAAGGCCTCGTCAGTGTACGTGCGACTGCCGGTAATAACTTTGAAACTAGGATCGCTACTTATGTCGGTTTATGTGGCAAATGCCCGTGAGAATATCTGACATCTGTCACCCAAAAGCGACACCGAAAGGTTTCTTTATGGCATGTGAATTCAACTAGAAACCATCGCCTTCGGTGCCGCTTTTGGGTGACAGATGTCGCTGTGATATTATCACGGGCATTTGCCACCTAAACCGACATATTCGTACGTAGCGACCCTAGTTTAAAAGTCATTACGGGCAGTCGCAAGTACACTGACGAAGCCTTAAAGGTCGAAACACGTTGTCTGTGGGTTAATTGTCTGTAATGACACTAGATGTATGTGTGTATCCTAACACATGCATATATGCATATCTATAAATGTATACATATAGGTAAATAGTATTATATTATTAACTGTTTACATGTACGAAAATGTTCAGTAAATAACATTTTTTAAGTTGTCGGGATATTTGAAGCACTCCTTGTTATTCTCAGATAATATATAATAAATTAAAAGAAATTAATATCATTTGTAACAATCTAACCTTATAAATTAGTTACGAAAAACGGCTTTCTCAAAGCAATGTATTAGCCGATACTGCTAAGATACCACGGTGACATTATTCAGGAGCAGTGGAAGTTTATGCTACTATTGTACTTCATTTCGTATACTTCACTTCGTATACAATGAATTCAATTTTTAAATATTATATGACATTACAGAACAATATATGAACATTTACATAAATGGTTATTTCCCTACTTCGATATTCATTAACTTAAATTACAACATAGACGTCGGCGTTCAATAATAAATTGAATTATTTTAGGTAAAATCAATATACTGGATATGGATATACACGAAATGCATGGTCGGTACTTGCGTAGGTATGGGTGAACGTCGGTAGTTCATTACTTAGTGATAAAATGGAGACCACATCAATCACTCTATTTTAAACCATTATGCCTAGCAAACAGAATAAACCGGTCTCCACTCTAATAATGAGGTAAATATAATACAATTTCTGATGAGATAAGAAAATACGTACGGTAGCACTCACAAGGTTGCTAACCACAGGTCACATAATCATGCAACTTTGACCGTTATTGGTTGAACTGTAGAAATAGACAGCCCTGGCAGTAAGCGTAATAAATTTCATAATCGCTTTAGTATTATTCGAAACTGATTGTTCAAACAAGCTTTTGCGTACCAGCGTACCGGGAACTTATGATGATATATGTATGCTTTCGTGGTCTGTTTGAACTTCTAATGCCGAGGAAAAAGTAAACAACGAGGGAACTATTATATTTGAAGATGGTCAGTCGTTGCGTAAGATATAATCCCAATAATTTAGTTGTAATTTTAATGTATTGATATCAATATATCGACAAAGAAAGGATACGTAAATAAGGAAATTTTTTTTAGTTTTCCCGTTATTGATTGTTGATTTACGCTACATTACACTAGTTTACAGCGTGGCCAGCAGGTTTACGACCGTGAAAATGATTGTTTTCTTTGTGCTGAACAGTAAATTAAGTTATATGTCTTTTAGGTAGGTACAGCTTACATGCGAGTACATACAGCGTGTTCATTTCAAAACTTCCCACCCTACATTTCCGGAAATCTGAATCTCTATGAAAAAATCGCGGAAACACTTAAGAAGTGTTATCCTGGGGGCCATTTCTTGATGCAAAAATTGAGTCACCCACTTTAACCCCCTGCCCCCGGGAGCTGCCCCCTTAAAAATCTTAAATGAGTATCGAGTAATACGTCATTTTAAAGGTCTTTTGAAGCAGTATATTTTGGCTTTAGTTTTTCAAAATTGAACGATTTGTTTCGAAGATTTTTAAAAAAAATCTTTTGGTTTGTTTTATTTTGTATTCCTAGCTAGTCAATCTATTTTAGGAGCATCGCAACAAAAGCCAAGCAAAATAAAATCGGCAGACCGAAGTAGTAGTTTTAAGAATCGAATTTAGGCAATATTTCGTCAACTACTAAGTTTAAACAACTTTAAAAAGAATTCATATGTACTCAACATTAAATTTGAAAAGAGTTTTAATAAAAAAGTTTTTCGAAATTCCTACCGGAAGTAGGTCTTTTACTCTTATGGAAAATTAGCTTTTTGCGAATATCTCGCCAGTCATGCTTTCTAGGCAGGTAGATTACGAATATAAAAGTATTTAGAATATAATTTTCAATACCTTTTGTACAAAAAAATTTCAAAATTCGGACCGGAAGTAACACTTTTACTCTTACCGAATAGTGACTTTTTGCAAATATGTATATCGTAAATTATGCATTTTGTATATATTTATTAAGAGTACAAAAGTATTTAGAGTTAGATTTGCAATTTGCAAAGTATGCATTCTATACAGATTTATTACGAGAATAGAAGTACTTGAAATAAGATTTTGAATAATTTTTGTATAAAAAAATTCTTAAAACTCTATAATTTGAAACGCTCATACGTATAAGAAAGTAGCGTGGTGACCACACCTCATTTTTTTTTGTTATTGATAGTGTCAGTGCGAGTGTAATACGTTTTAGTAATGAATCGCAGAACAAATTTGTTAGTGGAGGAAGCAGTGAGGGCATCAACTTTGCTGGATGAGGGATATTCGATGCGTCATGTTGCTAATATTATAGGAAGAAACTATTCCAGCTTAAGTCGCATGGTTAGACGATTTAACGAGACAGGTTATCATTTACGAAAGCCGGAACAAGGACGAAAACGGTGCAGTAATACAATAGATGATCGTTCTCTTAGACAATCCGCTCTCAGAAACAGGAAAACGACTAGTACCATCCTAAAAAATGAGCTCGTAGCTGCTCGCAATCTTCTTGTATCTTCCCGAACGATTTGATGAAGCTGGATTGGACAGCGGAAAACCGGCCACCAGAGAGCACAAAACTCAAAGATTGCGTTTTAAGAGAAATCATCAAGATTGAACCCTTAATGATTGGAAGATGGTTTTATTTTCAGACGAAACAAGGATTAGCCTTAAATCTCCTGATGGACGATGGACGTGAGCGTGTCTACCGAAGGCCAGGAGAAAGATTTGCTTGTTGCAAAATCTCTCCAAGAGTCCCATTTGATGGTCGCTCTGTAATGTTTTGGGGAGGCATATGCTTCGATGGGCGCACAGAATGACATTTGCTCCTTTTGTGGGGCCGAATTTCTTGTTTATTCAGGATAATGCTCGCCCTCAAGTGGCTGGGCAAGTTATTCACTACTTAAATACTGTTGCTACTCCGTTCATGGTATGGCCAGGCAATAGTCCTGACATGAACCCAACAGAGCATTTATGGGACGATATTAAAAACATGGGTTCGACGTCGTACACTTCCACTTGCCAACCACAATCAACTGATAGACGCAGCAATCCAAGAATGGGAAAATACTCCTCAAGAAGTCGTTCAAAATTTGATCTCCAGTATGCCAAGACGCATGAAAGCAGTAATTAGAAGTAGAGGAGGACATACGCGATATTATAATAACTTTGAATCCATAAATTCTATTGTTTTCGTTTGTTTTTTGTTCACATGTTTGCGTTGTTTTCAAGAAAAAATGTTTTTTTTTAATAAAAAATGATTAGAAATATCGCCATGTTTCGCTGACTTCATTTACAAGCTACTAGACAGTACCTAACAATTAAGTTTTCATGATTTTTTTTTGCAATATTAAATTCAGTATTGTAATTATACCTACAAGTTTAATTTAGTGGTGCGTTAATTTTGTCCATGAGTTTATATACCTTCAAAATTTGTTTTAAGGATTGCTGGATATGCAATGTATGTCGTTTTGACAAAACAATTTATGACCGTTTATGAAAGGTAAAATTGCAATTATTATTATTAACGTAAATAAAACAAAACAGACTTGTTGAACTACACTCAAATAACTAAAAATTGAACAATTGTTTCACCACACAGTGGCTTCTTCATCAATGACTAAAAATATATGTTACAAAGTATATATCTCATGTGTATCGGTTGTAGGAGGTAAGAAAAAAAGGGGAAAAAAGGAAACAAAGGGGGAAGTGGGTTAAAACCTTCATAAAACTATGTGTATTGTACTACTAAAAAAATAAATTAAGTAAAGGATTTATTTACATCCAGTTGATCTTTTAAAAGAAAATTAGAGTTTTTTTGTGTTTATTGATATTTAGGGCTTCTCAGAAATTCAATTTTATATTCTTATGTTGTACGCCTAACACAGAAAGACTTTATCATGTTTTTGTTCTGGCCTAGGGTATGTTAAAGAAACTGATTTTAATAATAATTTTTTCGAGTCTAAGTTATCAATCATGGTCGGGTCATAACCATTATTAAGTGCAATTTGTTTTATTAAATTTAATTTTTTGGTAAAGTTATCTCGGGATAAGGGGATATTCACTAATTTGTGGACTAAGCTATTGTAAGCTTCCATTTTTTGTTGTATAGGATGGTATAACGAGTTATGAATCTTTATGTCTGTATGTGACTCTTTGCGGTAAATGCTATAACTATATACACAGATTAGTGAATGTCCCCTTATTCCGAGATAACTTTACCAAAGAATTAAATTTAATAAAACAAATTGCACTTAATAATGGTTATGACCCGACCATGATTGATAACTTAGTCGCGAAAAATTATTATTAAAATCAGTTTCTTTAACATACCCTAGGCCAGAACAAAAACATGATAAAGTCTTTCTGTGTTAGGCGTACAACATAAGAATATAAAATTGAATTTCTTAGAAGCCCTAAATATCAATAAACACAAAAACTCTAATTTTCTTTTAAACAATCAACTGGATGTAAATAAATCTCCTTTACTTAATTTATTTCTTTAGTAGTACAATACACATAGTTTTATGAGGGTTTTAACCCACTTCCCCCTTTGTTTCTTTTTTTCCTCTTTTTTCTTACCTCCTACAACCGATACACATGAGATATATACTTTGTAACATATATTTTTAGTTATTTAAGTGTAGTCTGTTTTGTTTTATTTACGTTTTGTAATATGGAACTACATCAAGTAAAAGCCGAATCTATTTTATTATTATTATCTACTTGTAGAATTTGTTGAAAAGTGGTTGTTATTAGAGATGGTTGCTATTAAAGCGTGCCAATAAAGAGAAGTTTTACTGTATATAACAAATCAGTATAATATCTATCTATAAATTTATAATTTAGTGGAACAAAGGTAATGTATGTAAAATAACTTGCTTTGTAATTCCTTGATCACCTCATGAACTGACTGCAAATGTGAACGACAACCTCTTTCGACAGGGCTTTTAGAGAGTCCGGCCTTTATAAAAAAATCCCTTTTCATCCCTTGCCCGCGACAATTACGGGACATTTAACAGGCTCTCTTCTGCGACCCGGCCTTTCCTCCTTCAAGTGTCGCCCATCTGTTCAGTGTCAAGCATCCGACAACGTTCGGTTTCTGCACTTTATCGACTGCGGTCCTCCTGTATTCCGGCAAGCAATCCTCGTTCCCGAGCGACGAGGTCTAGACTCGTGACGCCTTCGAAACATCGACTTTATCTAATTATTAGAGACATCTTCTGCAGAAATCACGGACGGTGATTCAATTAGTGCGCGAGCCGTTAGGAGAGGTTGGATGCTGTGGGAGTTGTTTTAACGTTCCTGTTACCGTACATCTTACTATCGTAAACCCGACACAGAAGCTCGGTTGTGGGCGCTCTATTAGTCTCTCGTGCCTCTCGTATAGCCGTCGAAATAGGCGAGACGGGTGAAGGAAGGCGCAATCCGCATCAAAGGCACCCGGAAATGGATGTAAGACATGAAGATAATGATGTGGTAGTACGAGAAAGAGACGTTCGATAATGACACAATGGATTTTGGAGGGAAAGAGGTGGTTGGTGTAATGCAACAACAAGCAGAGGAAGGGAAAAAGAGAAAAGCGTAGACAAAAAGAAAAGGAATAAGTCGACTTGAAATATGAGGTTTAGCCAGTTCCTTTTTCGGCTCCGGTGCTACTGCTTTAAGGATTACCTACTTTTTAAGATTCTTAGTGATACTTGGGGGTGAATAATAAGAAATTTCGTTACCAAAGTAACGCCATTCTTTTTACATCTACTTAGACATGGCATAATCTTTTTTGAACCTAACTCAAACGGAAGTCTATTTTTATGTTCGCAGTTGTATCGTAATTTACATACTTAAGATTATTATTATGTAGAAATAAAAGTGAAATTATCGTTTTTTTCCAATTTACTAATGCTATTTAATTTATCATGAACAATCAGTGGCGGCGGTAACCGAGTTAAGCGTCACATAGGGGCAGGGGTGCGTCATCCAAACGATGTTCCAGCAGGATCTCATTAACAGCAAATTAGTAACGGGTATTCAAAAAGTTTTGAACCTAATACCGAAATTTTACAATTATAATATTTATTTTCGATAAAAGTGTTAAAAATACGATTTTCGTTATTTGCTCCACTCGCTTCGCTCGTGTTGCAAACCTTTTTTCTGCAAACACAATTTTTTGTTATGAGCGCCGTTTACCAACAAATAGAAACTTATGCAACTTATATTACTCGTGGGACGAGTAAACGCAAGGGGTGTGAGTAGGTGGAGGTAGACGGTATTCGGTTCTGTCACAGCGCTTCAGTTTTATTCACAGATTCTGTCATAGATAAAGGAATACTATAGATGGGAAACATAATGTATAAAGAATGACTACTTACGGAACTGTTGATGTTGTTGATGTTTTATAATAAGCCAATTATCGCTTGCCCATAACTGGTATATTATTATACACTCGAATATTATAGGTATATATGACATTTAAATGCCAGTGACAGTTTGTAATTAAACTGTCACTCGCATTTAAGTCTGCAATAGCCGACTGATTCCGATAGATTTTCGTCTTCGCTAGGACTGGTAGAGATACCGTAAAGTAGGAATAGACGACGCGAAAAACCTCGTGTAAAATGTGTGTGACAATGTTTACTGTTTAATGTTTTTTATCTTTAAAAATAATTACATAAATTTGATTTTTTCTTTATATCGTACATCGAATGTGCATCTGGCGCGTAGAGGTCCTTTTTTTCTTTTGTGTACCAGCCTTAGTTAGTAGACATTAATCAAATTCATGCATTTTTGTGGTTATTTCTAAAACACATAACTTTCTTAAGAAAATAAATTAGTACAAAAACTGACCTTGACATTATAAATGTATGCCTTTTGCATCACTAACCCAAATTTGAGATTCTAAAATTACAAAACGAATTTAAAAAAATGAGGTGTGGCCACCACACGACTTTCTTATACGTATGAGCGTTTCAAATTACAGAATTTTAAGCATTTTTTTTACATATATTATTCAAAATCCTATTCTAAGTACTTCTATTCTCTTAATAAATTTCTATAGAATGCATACTTTGCAAGATATCAAAAAAGTGCTCCTCGCTAAGACTAAAAGTGCTACTTCCGGTCCGAATTTTGAAATTTCATATATACAAAAAATATTGCAAATCTAGTTTTAAATACTTTTGTACTCTTGATAAATTTATATAGAATGCATAACTTACGACATATTTGCAAAAAATCGCTATTCGATAAGAGTAAAAGTGGTACTTCCGTTCTGAATTTTGAAATTTTTTTATACAAAAGATATTGAAAATTATGTTCTAAATACTTTTATATCCGTAACGTACTAGCCAAAAAGGCATGACTTGCGAAATATTCGCAAAAAACTGATTTTCGATAAGAGTAAAAGACCTACTTCCGGTAGGAATTTCGGAAAACTTTTTAGATAAAATTATACTCAATTTTAATTTTAAGTATATATGAATTCTTTATAAATTTGTTAAAACTTAGTAGTTGACGAAATATTGGCAAAACTCGATTTTTTCGCTGAAGTAAACTGCTACTTCCGGTCTACCGATTTTACTGAAAAACTAATCAGATCTCAAAAGGGAGATTATACACGTAAATACAAAATTTGGAATTGATATCTACAGCGGCTTGACCGCTATCGTGGTCACACACACACACACAGAGAGAGAGAGAGAGAGAGAGAGAGAGAGAGATAGAGAGAGAGAGAGGGAGAGAGAGAGAGAGAGAGAGAGAGACATTTTTTAAAAACCACTTTTTCGGTATCAGGGGACTTCAAAACGTCGACATCTGCAAAAATCTCGAGGTCGAAAATTTTCATCATCACAATACTTCCTTATACTACGTATAAGAAAGTAAAATATGAAACGGCGATGCCTTAATTTTCGATAGGTAAACGCCCCTCTTATTTTAAAATTTTAATGAATGAAAATTGATTGATAAAAATCTGACGGTTCATGACAGCTCATAGAAAATAATTTGATACAGTTTGACATAATACAAAATCGGTACGCTTGTCAACGCGTTCTCAATGAATATAAATTTTGAAAGAATGGTGTTAGATAATCAAACTATTTTTCCATTATATATTGAAGAAACCGCAAATATAGCTTCCTTAAACTTGCTGCCATCGAAATCTAAACAGCAATATGAAGTAGCAAATAACTGATTTATTAAGTTGTGTGAAATTAGGAATGTGTTTGGTAAATATGGTGAAACTATATTGTTATCGCATTTCGAAGAAAAGTCCAAAATTTGGAAGTCTTCTACCCTTTGGGCAAATTTTTCCATGATAATGTTAAGTATACCACAAAATCATGATATAAGAAAATATTATAAATTAATAGCATTTCTGAAACGCAAAGGGAAAGGCCAACGACCAAAAAAAAAAAACAAAAATTTGTACACAAGTAAAAATTGTCGGGTTTATAGCTGAAGCATCAGATGAAATATATTTGATGTATTAGGTAGTTGCCGTTATAGGCATATTTGGCGCTTCTCGTCGTGATGATCTCTGCCAAGTGTCATTGACTGATGTTAAAGATTTCGAAAATACACTGGTAGTAACTATACTCAATAGCAAAACCAGAATTCCTAGACCTTTACTATTATTGGAAACTACATTGAATTATATTGCAAATACGTTGTTGCATTACGTCCGTCCTATGTAAAACATCAGCGTCTGTTCATTAAGTATTTTATTTCTTACTGGCCCATTATATGTCATAATTCCCTTGGGAATTTTTCTTTTTCCCTTGGGATATTAATTTTGACATGTTGATTCATTGATTTCTGTAAAATGGAAACATTTATTAATAATTTGTTTTAAAATTAATAATAACATAGCTTGAAATGATAAAAACGTACCATATCTTGAAAATATGCCAGTAATATGGTTTCATCTATATTTTTGCTTCCTGGTTGGTTCACCTTTAGCCACTCATGAAATTTGTTATATTCAAAGGTAATATAACGAGAGCTTGACAAATAGTCGACTATTTCATTGTGATCAATTTTTCGAGTGTGCGCTACGGTCAATTTGACGAGACCAAAATTGGCATTAATAATTTGACTAGAGCACGAGAGCTTTAGCTCGAGGGCTTTAGTCTTTAATTATTAATGCCAATTTTGGTTAAGTCAAATTAGGAGGCACACGAGAAAAATTGAAACAATGTAATAGTCGACTACTTATCAAGCTCGAGCTATATTTGTTAAGATTATTTCCTAAACCAAGTTTCATAATAAAAAATGAGTTATCAATAATTTCATCCGAAACATCGCTAAATCTCTTTTTGTCGGACATTTTCATCTATTTGACACGTATGCCACTTAATGAAAAAATACATACTTGATTTGTTACCTACATTTGAATAGTCGATTTGTAATAGTCGCTGATATCAAGAACCGGTACCTTTCATTGGTTAATTTCAACTTCAGTTTTGATTGTGATTGGACAAAATTTAAATTTGACAGGTGAAGGAAATAATCATTTTTATAAGAATCTTGGGACTTCGTTGGCAGTAACATAGCACGAGCTTTTTCGGCTTTTGCTACTAAATCTTGCGAAATACCAGTATTTTTGCCTGTGGTGTCACTCATTTTGATAAAATGAAGAAAATTGTATTTTCACCAAACAATTACAACCATGGCGACCGTACCCAGTTAACTGAGTTAGCTTAATTTAGGATCAAATTTTAGGAAGGCAGAATTTGATCATATTTTGCTTTGAAATCAGTAAGAAATAAAATTATTTATTTATCACGAGAGTTATCAGGTGACAATAACCTTGGGCAACTAACTATTCCTCGGGAGCAAGCTCCCTCGGGATAGTAACCCCGTTGCCCGCGGCAATTATCACCCTTATAACTCCCTTGATATATAAATAACTATTAATAATAAATGTACTAGTCAAGTAATGGGAATATATACATTTGGAAAAATGTCTACAGTTATAGCCGAATATTTGCAGCCATTGCTTCCGATTATCATCTACCACTTTGTTAGCAGATTCTGGAGCAAATTTATCCACAATTAAGAGACATGGAGGATGGAAGAATTCCAATGTTGCTGAAGGGTATATTGAACATTCTTTAGAAAATAAAGAGAATTGCTTCATCAATATTGTCAAGCAATACAAGCATCGCTTCTTTAGAAAACAGGTATCAAATTAATCTATCTGCTATTAACAGTAACGCAAGGCATAAATATTACCAATTGTACCAGTTGTACATTTAATATTAATATTTCTAAATGATTTAAATGTAATTTAGTTTGTGTTTAATTAAAATAAAGTTAGTTCGCGAAAACGTATCTGAGACATTTGTATAAAGAAAAAAACATCATTTTGACAGCGCTTCCTGTCATTTTATTTTTAACATTCCGTGTTAAGGCTGCTTGATAGTGGATATCTGAATAGTTGAAAAATAGCAGACTTTTGATGCAAGATATTTTTGTTGATTTTAAATTTGGAGAAAACCTTTCATCGTCAACTTATGAAGAATTTAGTAATCTACCTCGCTGAATAATCAAACTTAGAAAACAAGTATCTGATTAAAGAAAATTAATTAATATGTCAAAATATTTAAAACAAGTTTTCTCAAAAATCCTTTGCAGTAGATTTGTTTGCTTTAGTTGAAGTTAAAAAATGAATAAAAAGCTACCCCGCTCTGCACTTATTTTTCGTTCAACTATTCTTTACTTTGTTTTAAATGTATATAAAATAAATGAAACATTACAGCGAATGCTATTCTGGTAAAAATCATTCCCACGGTTACAAATGTGTAAATATTTGATCGTAAATGAATTTTTATTCGCTTAGATATTGAGTTATTATTTCAAATATTTATTATATATTCCCTATGTGTAATAAGTACTCGGACAGTTCCCCCTTAAGAGTAATTACTTTATCGCACGCTATGCAATAATATCGCATTCTGAATTGAAGTTAACCGTGTCGAAATGTCAGTTTTTAATAGCGCTTGTAGAAAAAAATATATATTAAATATCAAATACGTAGTTCATTAATATTTATTCCCGATTTTTTTGTAAACTTCTTCAAAACGTTTACCCTAAAGAAAAGAAAGAAAGAACTATCTCTTGCTTTTTATAGTGTTATAGTTTAGCTCCACTATGCAGCTTTGTCAAATGAGTTTGATAACTTTGCGTTTAGACCGATTCTTAAGAATTGTTTTGAACGTTTGGGTTCTAAGAATTTTGCGCATATGTGCGCCTTCGGCCGATATATTCACCATTCATTCGCCTAGAATTAGGGTGGGGTGTCGATTGTTGAACGATATTAATAGAAAATACAGATAGCCTTATGATATTTTGAGGTATTTAAAGTTTTGCAATACAGCATATTAAACATATTTAATACATTTCTTTGAATATGTAAGTTATATATTTTATAATTTATTCTTAAAATTCATACAGTAATTCAGCAGTAATGTCATTAAAAAAATTATCCAGATCTCAGATCGCAAACCTAAAGCACTCGCGAAGCAAAAGTTGGGAGGTCTTTTTTCGTGGAGTAACTTTTCCTGGGCTAATATTTTCGACTTATTTGACAATAATTTTGTATGTATTACTAGAAATACCTGTTTCTTCAAGTAATCTCACCTTGAAATTACTCAAAGGTATCTTTAGAGCCTTATTGGTAGCCTCGTCTTTCACAAATTTCAATACCTTAACTATTAAATATCTGCCCTCGCTGGGAGTAACCTTATCTTTAACGCCTAATTTTTTTGTTGCTAATGTCACTATAACTTTCATATAATTTACTGCTAAATGTAAAAGTAAATTATTATCTTTAAACTTACCAAAAGAATAAGAGACTGTTTCCCAATGTCTCAAAATATGACAGTTACTTAAAAATATGGGATAATATATATATATATATATGTTCTCTTTCAGGTTTCCGCGGGTAGTAGTATATGTTGTCACTGGATTCCGGGTTTTCTTCCGCGTTTCCACTGCTTGGTCTTTGGAAAGACCGATGCTGGTTTCTTGACGACGTTTCGGCAAAATCACAATTGCCATCTTCAGGTCTGCGATAACTGTCTGCTTCTGCTTCTTGTTATCCGTAAACTGACGTTTTCGGGATTCGGATGGTGGTTATATACTCCGTTAGCGTTTCGGTTGGTTGCCCTTGGACGAGTGTGTGAATGGTTCCGTGTCGTTGGGCTCGTGTTTGGAGTGTGTCGGCTGGTTTGCGATGTAGATCTATTAGTTTGGTGTTCTTTGTTGGTATCTGTTCTTCTTAGTGCTGGTTTCCATGCTGTTGGTAACCTCTGGGTATCATCTCGTGAATTCAGATTGTTCGTATGTTTTTCAATTTCGATGGCTTCCCTGATGATTCTGGTTTTAGTGTGTTCGATGTTCGCTAATAGCTTGGTATTACTGAAGTCTATCGTGTGGGATGTTTCTTTTACATGTTGAGCCAGGGATGAAGTTTTCTCGTCTTTTCTTACGGAATTTTTGTGTTCGTCTCTTCTTGCGTTTACCCTTCTGCTCGTTTGTCCAATGTAAGTTTTTTCACAGTTGAGGCACGGAATTTCATAAACTCCTTGGTTTTCTAAAGGTATTTTTGTTTTAGGGTTTCGAAGGACTGTACTGATTTTTCTGTCTGCTTTGAATGTTGTTTCAATGTTGTGTCTTCGTAGGATTTTGGATATTCTATCGGTGGTGCCTTTAACATAGGGTAAGTAGGTTTTGGCGGTTGATGTTTCTTTTTCCTCTTGTGGTGTTGTTGGTTTCGGCTTGGATGCTCTTTTGATAGCAGATTCACTGAAACCATTCTGCTGGAGTGCCTTGTGGAGTTTGTCCATTTCTTGGGTGATGTTATCTTCGTCTGCTAATCTCTGCGATCTTGTCACTAGGGTTTTCACTACTGATTGTAACTGAGCTGGGTGGTGGTGAGACTGAGCGTTCAGATATCTGTCTGTATGGGTGGATTTTCAGTATACCGTGTGACTTAAGTTCCCATTTTCTTTCTTCTTGACCAAAATGTCGAGGAATGGTAATTCATTGTTCGATAATAATAAAATTTACGATGGAAATGGAATCGAACAATGAATGAATAGTTGACGAAATATTGGCAAAATTCGATTTTTTCACTGAAGTAAACTACTACTTCCGGTCTGCCGATTTTACTGAAAATCTAATCAATTCTCAAGAGGGAGATTATACTACTAAATGCAAAATTTGGAATGGGTAGCTATAGCGGTTTGACCGCTAACGTGGTCACACACACAGAGAGAGAGAGAGAGAGAGACACAGACATTTTTTAAAAACCAATTTTTTGGTATCAGGGTACTTCAAAACGTGGACATCTGCAAAAATCTCGATGTCGAAAATTTTCATATACTACGTATAAGAAAGTAAAAAGAGCTAATAAACTATATCAGCAGGGGTATAAGAAAGAGTGACATGTCTTTAAAATACGGTGTTTCCCAAAGCACCGTTTCCACAAGTTGCAAGAATAAAGAAAAGGTTTATCAACACATAAAATTTTTTAACATACAGTTAAAATGTGAGAAGAATTTGTCGCTGTACCTGCGAATATATAGGCAAGGTCAGTGCACTTGAATAGCTTACTGCTCATGTATCACAAAATTAACCAATATCTTGTCCTGTGATAAAGGGAAAAGCTACATTTAGATTTTAATGCAAGTGAAAATTGGCTGGCCAAATTTAAAACAAGACATAATATTATTGGTAAAGTGCTCCGTGGAATCTGCATCTGTTAGCAATGTCCAAAGTGAAGACTATGTTCGACAGACCTTACCTGGTCTCGTAGAAGCCTACAGAAACGAGATTATTCTTCAAATGTCTTCCTTATAAGTAATAACTTTCAAAAATCAAAAATGTTTCGATAGAAAGCACAGCAAACCACGTCACGGTATTGCTTGGGGCCAACATGTCTGCTACAGAGAAACTAGAAATCAATTGATTTAGGAAAAGTAACAACTCACGTTGTTTAAAATGAGTAAAATCTCTTGATTTGGGTTATTATACCAACAAGAATGCGCGACATTTTTAAAAATAGCTATTACATCTTGACCAAAAGTTGACTGCACAAGCTAGGAAAATTCTATTGTTCTTAGATAACTGTTTTTTATAGAAATAGAATATTTTTATCCGAAAACATCATACATATAACAGCATATGGACATGGGTATCACGAAAAACCTGACAGTTTACTATAGAAAAAATAAATTGTTTAGAACCATTTCCATGATTCAAGAATAATAAACCCATTAATTCACTCTCTTAGATTATGTTTGAATTGCATTAAAATAAAACCTTGGGGATGTGTAACAGAGGAAACAATAAAAAACTGTTTCCAGAAAACCAGCTTTTGATGTTACTCAGCTTGGGATGATGAAGATTTGGTACCATTAGCAGAACTGAAAAAATCATTAGCAGATGACTATGAAAAAAGGGTATCGTCAAGGCTGGTTTGAGAATGCCTCGAAGAACTAAAATCGCTTGCTGACCAGAACAAAGTAAAATTTATCTGGGGCCAGGGTAACGGGAAAGCTGATAAACTCGCTAGGACACGATAAGAAGCAAAAGCTCATACACCCATAGCTCATACACTCATAGCAAACATATGACCCGAAGCCACATGAAAGAATGGTTATATGAAAAATATATGTACTACTGAGTAACAATTCCAAGTATAATCATGATAAGGAATTTATTAGCCAGTCATGCAGCAAAAGGGTTGTGGAACTACATGTGAGTGGAGATCGGCTGCGAATAACAACTGCTTACGCGGCTTTTAAGGTGCATCTCAACAAGATAGACCTGTATAATGTAGACCTTAGCTGCAGACTCTGCAGTAAGGAATCAGAAACAGTCAGACACATAGGAGCGATATATTTTTGAGCAACTAAATGTAGACATAGAGATGCTCAAACAAAGCTCATATACCCAAAACCGGCTGTAGGGGTAGCAAAAATATGACCCGAGCCACATCAAAGAATGGTTATATGAAAAATATAAATATTACTGACCAACAATTCCAAGTATAATCATGATAAGGAATTTATTAGCCAGTCATGCAGCAAAAAGGTTGCGGAACTACATGTGAGTGGAGATCGGTTGCGAATAACAACTGCTTACGCGGCTTTTAAGGTGCATCTCAACAAGATAGACCTGTATGATGGAGACCTTAGCTGCAGACTCTGCAGTAAGGAATCAGAAACAGTCAGATACATAGGAGTGATATATTTTTGAGCAACTAAATGTAGACATAAAGATGCTCAAACAAAGCTCATACACCCAAAACCGGCTGTGGGGGTAGCAAAAATATGACCCGAGCTACATCAAAGAATGGTTATATGAAAAATATAAGTACTACTGAGCAACAATTCCAAGTATAATCATGATAAGGAATTTATTAGCCAGTCATGCAGCAAAAGGGTTGTGAAACTACATGTGAGTGGAGATCGGTTGCGAATAACAACTGCTTATGCGGCTGTTAAGGTGCATCTCAACAAGATAGACCTGTATGATGGAGACCTTAGCTGCAGGCTCTGCAGTAAGGAATCAGAAACAGTCAGACACATAGGAGCGATATATTTTTGAGCAACTAAATGTAGACATAGAGATGCTCAAACAAAGCTCATACACCCAAAATCGGCTGTAGGGGTAGCAAAACTATGACCAGAACCACATCAAAGAATGGTTATATGAAAAATATAAGTATTACTGAGCAACAATTCCAAGTATAATCATGATAGGAATTTATTAGCCAGTCATGCAGCAAAAGGGTTGTGGAACTACATGTGAGTGGGGATCGGCTGCGAATAACAACTGCTTACGCGGCTTTTAAGGTGCATCTCAACAAGATAGACCTGTATGATGGAGACCTTAGCTGCAGGCTCTGCAGTAAGGAATCAGAAACAGTCAGACACATAGGAGCGATATATTTTTGAGCAACTAAATGTAGACATAGAGATGCTCAAACAAAGCTCATATACCCAAAACCGGCTGTAGGGGTAGCAAAAATATGACCCGAGCCACATCAAAGAATGGTTATATGAAAAATATAAATATTACTGACCAACAATTCCAAGTATAATCATGATAAGGAATTTATTAGCCAGTCATGCAGCAAAAGGGTTGTGGAACTACATGTGAGTGGAGATCGGTTGCGAATAACAACTGCTTACGCGGCTTTTAAGGTGCATCTCAACAAGATAGACCTGTATGATGGAGACCTTAGCTGCAGACTCTGCAGTAAGGAATCAGAAACAGTCAGACACATAGGAGCGATATATTTTTGAGCAACTAAATGTAGACATAGAGATGCTCAAACAAAGCTCATACACCCAAAACCGGCTGTGGGGGTAGCAAAAATATGACCCGAGCTACATCAAAGAATGTTTATATGAAAAATATAAGTACTACTGAGCAACAATTCCAAGTATAATCATGATAAGGAATTTATTAGCCAGTCATGCAGCAAAAGGGTTGTGGAACTACATGTGAGTGGGGATCGGCTGCGAATAACAACTGCTTACGCGGCTTTTAAGGTGCATCTCAACAAGATAGACCTGTATGATGGAGACCTTAGCTGCAGGCTCTGCAGTAAGGAATCAGAAACAGTCAGACACATAGGAGCGATATATTTTTGAGCAACTAAATGTAGACATAGAGATGCTCAAACAAAGCTCATACACCCAAAATCGGCTGTAGGGGTAGCAAAACTATGACCCGAACCACATCAAAGAATGGTTATATGAAAAATATAAGTATTACTGAGCAACAATTCCAAGTATAATCGTGATAAGGAATTTATTAGCCAGTCATGCAGCAAAAGGGTTGTGAAACTACATGTGAGTGGAGATCGGTAGCGAATAACAACTGCTTATGCGGCTGTTAAGGTGCATCTCAACAAGATAGACCTGTATGATGGAGACCTTAGCTGCAGGCTCTGCAGTAAGGAATCAGAAACAGTCAGACACATAGGAGCGATATATTTTTGAGCAACTAAATGTAGACATAGAGATGCTCAAACAAAGCTCATACACCCAAAATCGGCTGTAGGGGTAGCAAAACTATGACCCGAACCACATCAAAGAATGGTTACATGAAAAATATAAGTATTACTGAGCAACAATTGCAAGTATAATCATGATAGGAATTTATTAGCCAGTCATGCAGCAAAAGGGTTGTGGAACTACATGTGAGTGAGGATCGGCTGCGAATAACAACTGCTTACGCGGCTTTTAAGGTGCATCTCAACAAGATAGACCTGTATGATGGAGACCTTAGCTGCAGGCTCTGCAGTAAGGAATCAGAAACAGTCAGACACATAGGAGCGATATATTTTTGAGCAACTAAATGTAAACATAGAGATGCTCAAACAAAGCTCATACACCCAAAATCGGCTGTAGGGGTAGCAAAACTATGACCCGAACCACATCAAAGAATGGTTATATGAAAAATATAAGTACTACTGAGCAACAATTCCAAGTATAATCATGATAAGGAATTTATTAGCCAGTCATGCAGCAAAAGGGTTGTGGAACTACATGTGAGTGGAGATCGGTTGCGAATAACAACTGCTTATGCGGCTGTTAAGGTGCATCTCAACAAGATAGACCTGTATGATGGAGACCTTAGCTGCAGACTCTGCAGTAAAGAACCAGAAACAGTCAGGCACATAGGAGCAATATATTTTTGAGCAACTAAATGTAGACATAGAGATGCTCAAGAAACACCTAGTAAAGGACCTGTACAACCTATGTCAACACAGAAAATTACTGGAGTGGATAACATAAGGAACACACGTTCAGCACAATAGGCCTTATTGGCTGCACTGCAACTGGGGACGTAAGTCGGACAGGCCTGGGAGGAAAAACTCATAGAAATGTTGCAATCGGGGAAAAGGTCATTAAATGTTCTATTTAAATGTATATGTATTCCAGTTATTAAAGTTCTGCAAAAAGCATCTCTCGTACATATAACATACATATATGTATCTATCTTGAAAAGAACGTCAGTGTTATTGCTTTCATAAAAATATATAAGTACCAATTTAAATTCCAATAAAATATGCATAATACATCTTGCTGCTATTGATCCAAGTAAAAACTGAATGAACGTTTTAAAACCCTAATACATTGTGCCAGTTTTACATTCATAACATTATATTGGCAAGAATGCCAGAGAGAAGACGTCTGTTATGTAGCCATGTAAAATTAACCCAGTCGATAATATCGTTGGAATCAATTTTCTCCTAAATTAGTTAATGGATGTCAATAAAAAATAAATCAAATGTTTAATTGACGACCGGTCCGGAGCCGAATGGTTTGTATTTTTTAGAACTTCCAGTGCGATAGTACATTATGCGCGCGAGAGAGAGAATATAACGAAGAAGAGAGATTGAGGGAGAACGGGGAAAAGCGAAACATCATCAAGAGCCAATCGAACAGATTACAACTTAAACAGATTAAGTTGTTTTACTGGTAAAATAAAGCAGTTATAACTAGGAATTTGGACTGTTTTATTTTCGTTATTTATTAATAAGTCTTTTATGTTCGGAGTATTTATCTCGGTTTTCTTTTTAATATAAAAGATTAAAAGTTTTCGCTTAATATAAATGAATGAGTTCCACTAGAAAAAAAATATTTTCTATTTGGCAATCATACCCTCCTCATTCCCAACTTTGGATTGGCAGTCCTAGAAACTTGACGTGGTCCTTTTTTACTTGTTCAGAAGTTATATAGGTAACATCGCAAAACCAAAAAAAAAATTTTTTTTTTCAAAAACTTTTTCAAAAAGTGAAGTATCAAATATGATACTTTGGAACTCAAACAACCACAAAAAATTAATGTTGGATAATTTATTTTATTAAAAAATATTTAAAAACACTTTTTCTCTAGCATAAAGAAAAAATCCCTTAGATTAACAAAATAATACGTAATTTTTTCTTAGAATCAAATATTTTCATAAAATTTAATTTTCGTGGAATTTAGAGAAACAGTTTCTACTTGTTGAAAAACAGAGAAAAACATTGCAGGTTTTACACCTTACAAAAGTTAACATCTTACAGCCAGGGTATTTACATTTTGAACGTGTTTTCTGAGCTTCAGTTATATTTATTGGCATATGTTTTGCATGTTTTCTTCTGGAGCTACGATCTGGAAGTGACCTTATCCTTCTTCGTTTTCGAGGCCGCACATCATCGTCATTACTCTCAAAATCAGAATCAGAACTACCGCCATTGGACGAACCAGCAGCAAGCAAATCCCTCGCTATAGAAAATTTAAAATTAAAATAATCTGGTATCTCTGCGCTGCATATTTGCATCAGAAGCATCCTCACGATATTCAAGCCAACTAGCTGCACTGGAAAAATCGAAAAAATGAAAGATAACCCGAACTGTCCATTTCTTAGTTCTTGTGCGCATCGAATAATTACCAATAACTCGGTCGAGCAAATCTACGCCACCAATATTGGCGTTGTAACTCTTCACAACTGCCGGTTGTTTCACTTCAATATATTTCCGTTCAGCTTTAGACCACCGAATACAAGAGCTCAAAGGTTCTGCTCCACATACAGAAGATGCAAAATGGACTGGTCTTGAATCAAACCATTTTATAGCACATATATTTTTATCTTCTCTGATTAGGAGATCTAAGGAACCTCTTCAAGCTTTTTTGAGTTCATTATCTTTCTTGAAACCAATTTCCTTCGGGATACGGTTGTTCATTACTGTCCCAGCTAACGTAATAGAACGTAGAAGTAGTGTGTCAATAAGCGAAATTGACGTAAAGTACCTATCTGTGTACACTGATGCTCCATGCGGTAGGGTATCTGTCAATTTTAGAACCATTCGACCACCAATATCTAGTTTTTCCTGTGTGCGAATCAAGGTAGACTCTATGATATGTCCTTTGCCTTTATACAAATAAAAGTTTAGAGGTATTCCTCCTGGAGCGGTCATTACAAAGTTTTTTAGACCAGCGGGATTCGGTTTACCACGCACATACTGTTTCATGGCTACTTTTCCATGGAATGGTACCATTTGCTCGTCAATCGATATCTCTTGTTTTGAAGTTTTCCCTGCAAGCCTTTTGAATCATGTCTAACATTGGACGTATCTTCCAAAACCTGTCTGCTTCTTTATGTTCTTTACTAACGATATTGTCATCAACTATCTTTAGACGAGTTCGGAGGGAATAAAAGCGGTTACGGGAAATATTGTCCGAAATAATAGGGACTCGGGATTCTCTCTGCCAGAACATTTTTAATCTAGGCAACTTGTAAATGCTAATAATGATGCAGCAAGCAAAGAACACTTTCATTTCTTTTGCAGTAGTATCTAATGATTTCCCGGTAACAAGAACTTCTCGCATATTTGTAAATGTAGCTAATGCTTCAAAAAAACGATCGCCGAGGTATCGATTGAAATAGTCAATTGGCTGTTTGACTTCTCCAACTTCCCGATTGCGGCCAACTTGTCTAGGCGGGGCATGAAAGTTACCACGAAGCCATTTTCTTTTTGTAGAGTTTACAAAATTTGCAAGAGGCACATCATCATCAGACGAGTCACTATCTGCACCATCTTCTGGATCTGGAACGTCATTCCTTGGTGCTAAAACTGCCACATCTTCGTCCTCACTGGAATCAGGCAAAAGATCGTCATCTAGGTTCGATTCATCTCAACCAGAACCACTAATTGTTCATAAAATTCTTGGATTCAAGTAAAAAAAAAAAGAAATTAAACCGTAACCCCAACCCTTAAAAGCCCTGATAAGTATGCCTAGTACAGCCTATGCCACTACGCTACTAAAAAAATGAAAAAAAAAACGAACAAACATCGTTTTACAAAACAATTAGCTAAATACCATTACGCCCACAGTATCACCTATGATACTCCAGCACAATGACCGCGGCATCGTTACAAAATACAATTTTTGATTACATAAATACACTACACTTGTTCCTAAACCCTAACATCACAAACATCAAATAAAATATAATTTAAAAATTAATCACTTACTGCTTTTTGTAAGCTTTTTTTGCGGAGCACTCATTTTGTACAAAATATACTAAAAACATTTGAACAAAAGTGAGGTTATTTTTACGACGCCGCTCCGATTTTCTATGATAGTGTATCATATATGATATGCCCGAGAACAAGCTTTAAAACGACGTAGTGCCCGCTGTAGAAAATTTAAAACCGAAGTATCATATATGATACCTGGGAACTGAGGAGGATACTACATACTTCTTTCGCAATTATATGAATTGTTAGAAACAGTTAAATCCTTTACTCCATCTGGGCGTTGTCTAATATGAAAATATATTACATTGATTTTAGAAAAATGTATCAAATCTTTGCAAACTGCTCATTAACAATAACCAAAACTATCTTATTACATGAACATTTCTTCTTACGCAAGGGAGTCAGAATGCTAAAGTCAGCAAAATAGAGTATTTATAGTACAGTCAATCTGTCACAAAAAAGTGGATTTTTGAGGATCTTCAGTAATCCCAAAAAGTTTTTTGAAATATAAATGGTGATTGGTCAGACAAAAAATTGTAGAGGACAATATTCTCCACAAATTATTTCATGCTCTCGCTGCGCAGCGGCCATAAGCGCAAAAATCAGAGAGCGCCAAAGTTTCCAAAAATGCGTTTTTACTATTTTTCGCGGCGAAATTTTTTTTTTTAGCGTTTTGATGCAAATATAAAGGTTGCAGAGAATGAAAGAACCCACAAAACACATACTAACCTTTTCTTTGTGCGAAGCACCATTGCTATGGAGTTGTAGCGCCTTCATTATCGAACGTGCGCTATTTTTCAAATTCGAAATGTAAAATGGGGATTTGGGGAAAATACTTTTGGAAATAGAAATTTGCAGGAGAGATTGAAACTGCAAGCATACAAATTTATTGAAAACATTGGACTATACGTTCATTGCAATTTTTTGGTCTCCCCTTCGTTTTTCGTATCATCCTCAGCGGCTCTTCACTACCGTGTGCTTCTACAATGAAGACCCTTGATATTCCTGTCGTCGGCTTGCCTTGTTAATCTATTATTGATGTAGAGGACCACTGAAGGACGGGGGCTTGCCATTCTCTGCTTCTTCCATGTCCAATGAAGGCACGTTGCTACAGTTCCCCCTCCGCTCCACAGTACTTGCAAGCAATTGAGCAAAAGAGGGCGGCATTTCGCCATCCACAAGCTGCCCCATATTTGCTGGTCTTGTATGCACAGTTGATGAGGTTTATGACGTTTACTGGTGCTGGTTTCTTTGGACGCGTGCCTTCTTCCAACTCCAATCCAAGGATCCAAGTCATTTCCCAGCCAAACCTGTACTTGAAAATATGCTCCTCGGCTATGGAGATTAGCTGCATCGGGCGAAGGCGGTAAAGAAAAGAGATTAATTTTGTTTATGGTCGCGGATTGCGTGAATTTCATGAAGCGAAGTTTAGGCAGTGTGTCCTTGCATGTGGCACCACCGTACAATGACACGAAGATGACCTGCGGCGTCAACGCTTTGCTAAGGGGTTATCGGTTTATCTCATTTTCGAAGAACCAGAAAAGTTACATTCCAAAGAAACAACGATCGTCTCTCTACTACCCTTCAAACGAAGTAAAGCAGATATTAATTTTTATATTGTGCAAAGAATACCAAAATGTTCATCATTAATTCTAAATTATACGCACACATTCGATCTAGGTCCATTTTTTCTTCTACAGACACGTGGAATTCATAAAGTACTAATTTACCTGCAGAGGTAGTGATATTTTCGACTCACGACTAATGCCGTTAAATTAATTTGAAAATATATTACCATCGTGTAGCGAGACCTGGACGCGTTTTGACCTATTTGGGTCTCCTCAACATGTCATACGTTTCTCATTGGCAATTTCGTAATTTATCGTATGTATATGAAATATTGGTGTAGTTATGTGTTAGAGATATTCCGTAATTCAAAGAAACCTTATACACATACATTTTTTTCACTTTTCTTCTTACAGAATCACAAAATACTAATTTATCTGCAGGAGTAGTGATTTTTTCGACTCACGACTAATGCCGTTAAATTCAAAAATCACGACTGAAAACCCCTTTAAAGAACACTAATGAAATTCTAATGTCAAATTATATGACAATTAATTTGAATTTAAGCAGGGGTACCAATTGTAAATCGTAAAAATCACAGTTTTTAACACTTATGTTATATTCATATTAAAATAATTAAAGCAAGCGTACTAGGAAAAAAACACAATAAAGGCATACATTTAGAATACTAACTAATGCGCGTCAGAGAATATTTTTATAAGATTAACTATTATATAGAATGCCAAGAAAAACTTACAAGATTGATGTCAATAGTTTTAAGTATTAGATGCATTATATCTAAAGTATTTTATAATAACTGGTGTTTTATTTAAAATATTAGTGTAAATTAAAAAAAGTAATGTGAATACAAATTAGTCCAACTTTTATATCAAGCATCGTTTGGTGGCAAATATATACATACGGATTTGGAAAATGTAGAAAATTTACTATACCTGTATCAGAAAATGCTAGATAAATAACATTAATAAACAAATAAAATAACAATAAACTCTTTTTAAAGCATCGTTTAACTCATTTGTTCTACTTTTAAAATTCTGAGAAATACAGCGATTAATCAAACTTGAGTATTATAGTAAGTATTAGAGATGGTCTTAACGGTGATTTTTCATTCACCGTTCTAAAGCAAACGGTGATTTCAAAATCGCGGCGATTTTAAATAGCTCTTTTAATCACAGCGAAAGCAGGAGCCGCTTATTTTCACCGTTTGTTTTCACTGTTTGTTTTCACCGTTTATTTTCACCGCGCATGGTAAAGGGTTCCTCCGAGCTGTTTACCGTGAGCGATGAAAATAAACGGTGAAAACAAACGGCGAAAACAAACTGTGAAAATAAACGGTTCTTGCTTTCGCCGTTCGCTTTTATTTAAACAGCTCTTTGAGCTGTTTAACTATATGCGTAGTGAAAATGAATATCTTAACAAAAATTCGCGTTATATAATGGAAATTATTGATTTGTTGATAAACTACCGAGGTTATAAAATATTAATATACGCATATTAGGTATATCAGTAGGTATTTGCTTTTAATTGATGTTTTATAAGTATATATATACAACACACGAATGTGCAAAAAGATTTAAATTAATAATATATAGTAAGTAACATGATGAATTGTTTTTAGTTATATAGATGATCATGTATGTACATAAATATTTCTACAAAATGTGTATGGATAATAAATTAAATATAACTTACGAAACAGAAAATAAGTAAAAAGTAACTCCAAGCAATGAAGTATATTTTATTTATTATTTGTTCAGTTTAAAGTACCTATGTATATACCATAATTAAATACATTTCAGTTTCTCTTCTAATATTATATTTATTAAATATAAATCGCAGACAGAAATCTTTCTTTACATGAAAAAGATATTTGTTTGCCCCTATTGAAAAGAACCCTTTCCATCATAATAAATACGAAAGTAATCACTGTGATTCCACGAATTTCCAAACGGTGAAAACAGTGATTAGAAAATCACTGTGAAAAATCACTGTGACCAATATCTGCTCTCATCTCTAGTAAGTATTATATTTGTAGTGCGACTATTTTGCAATTTTATTTCATATAAATACCGCTTCAATATTGATATTTAATGAAAATAATGTACATGGAAGTATTTATCACATGGTTAATATTACTTATTTTATTAAATGCGTGAAAATTAATAATACCTAAATATGAATGTCAGAAACTTTACAATATATGTAATTCATATAAGAAAGTCTGTATTACTTGAACCTGTCACCAATAACAAAGACGAATCCGCGATAGCGAGCAAGTAGAATATAATAATATAATTCGGTGAAACTTCAAACTGTTCTGCAATTAGATCATAATTTTAAATATGATAAGAATTATTTTATATAGACGAATCAAACTCCAATGTTATAATAATTGTTTTGTAGTTATTTAATTTACAAAAAGATACTCGAGCAATATTCAAAAACTGCCCAAAAAATGTTAAAATAAAAAAGTTGTTCCACTTTAAACAATTAAGGTATGAAAGTATCTGGATTCAAATGACATGTTTTGACAAACGTATCTTTGTCCTTAACGATAGTGTCTTCTGAAAGAAGAGCATTGCAGACTGCATAGAAATGGTGTGCTCATTAAGCACATTGTTCCTTCGCATAGTTTAACTTGATTTCTGTTTATAATTCAATTATATTTCTCGCTATTCAGTGCCTAAAGTTGTGTAAAACAGAGTCCGAACAGACTGCCAAATAAAATGTCCTACTGACAACAGAAAATATATGTATATACAGGGGTTCGTCAAAAGTTTAGGATGTCGGATACTATAAAAAGTATCATGGCAGTTCTTGCGTTTTACAGTAAATTGGAAAAGAAAAGCTGTGAGCGGATGCGAAAAGGCGAATTCAAGCTCGAAGAGATTATTGGACAGCTAGTATGTATATAAAAATGCGAAATATATTCTGTATCTATTATATTTTATAATGCAGAAGAGAGTTGTTATTCTTTCATTATTGCTAAATTTCGAGGACATTGATAACCTACCCTGTACATGTAGCTCTGGGCTTGTTATAATCTAACCCATTAGCAATTTTTGTCGTCTACTAATCGTGTGATTATCAAAGAAAGTGTTATTAATTCAATAAGCTTTGGATGTGTAGAATACTGTAAGTTTACAAACTCACCCGCATCTTTGCTTCAGTGAATCTCTGCGTAACTGATGGTAATATCTTTCGATGTTCTGTATTAACATTAACAACTTTAGTCTATATATTTTATCCGTTATATAGTTTTCATTGCAAGTAGATGCGGAAACGGTGTTTTTCTCAAATTTTGTAAGCAAGCAAGTTAAAAGTAGTAAAAATATCGCAAAATATATTTTTAAGTTTATTTTTATTACCACACGAATTTCAGTGTAAAAAAACATTATTTAGTGAATATCTAACCTTAAATGTTTTGTTTTCTGAAACCAGTTTTTACAACTCGCTTAATGAGAACCAAAAGTTAAAATCGCTTCGTAATATACAGGCTAATTCATATAGCACTTTTATTAGAAAATATTTGACATAATATCACTTTGAATTTTGATAGCCGGCCATTATGAACTGTATAAGGTACATCCAAAATTGCGACACTTTCGGAAGTATCGAAAATTGACACTATCTTTGTTTTTTCAAATGGAAATTTATATATTTGAATTTTATGACTCTAGAATGCCTCAGTTGTCAAGACTTTTTTGTCATCATAATTTTTGGCATACGTAGTATTTTGTTGGTGTATTTTCTTCAACAGTAGTAGACTTTGCAAAAAATGCTTAATGTCAAACTTAGCCACTAACTGCTGAGAAGCTACACGATCTAATGAAAACCAAGTGCACATTTGTAATTAAATAATTATTTTATTGATCTGCTCTTGTTACTATTTGTTTTGTACAATATGATTTTTAAATAAATTTAAAACTCACTACTGTTTATGAAATATATTACCTGTAGACAACTCATGTGTTTTGAACTAGCAACTCAATGTAGAATCCAAAATATAAAATCTAAATTGGAAAAAACAAAGACGGCGTTATTTGCAAAAGTGCAACCATTTTATATGTAATTTACTTAGACTTCCAGCATTCGATAATGGCTGGCATTCAAATTTCATATTGATTTCACGGAATCTGATAAACGTGCTACTACGTAAACCACACTATATATTAAATAATTAAATGAGAAAACAATAAAATACTAATAAACACGTATTAATCAGTTCTAAATTATTTCAAAACAAAATTGATGGTAATTAATTCACTCGTTTATTACAGAAACTATTTACAAATCAACTGAATTCAACTTGACATCATCAAACTTTATTCAAATACCAATCCAGCGAGGTATTCATGCTTATTTATGTACTCTAAATAACATCTGTGGATAATACCGTGAAAAATATCTCGGTAAAACATAAAGCACACTACGTATGTAATGTAGTATATTTACCTTCAATGTAAATAACTCATGTAGAGCTCTTTGCAAAATTTGTTTTGTATCCTAGTTTATAAACCTACACCTTTTCACCGCAATTATTGACCTCTATTTTGGAATGTAAATAGTTGTAATAGTTTAGTAAATAGTACTAATTTCCGTTGGAGTGATAGAGTGTGTACAAAACAACAAAAAAGGAAATGTTTACTATTACAGTTTGCATTACGTGTTTTTAAGAATTGAAAATATTTTCTTTTAAATTTATTTTAAAGAAAACATGCATGTAAACTTTGCCTTATACCTTTTTAAGGAGAAATTCTTTCTTTTGTTAATGGCAGCAATGCAATAGAACCTATGACCTTTTTGCCTTTTGCTACCTATGAGCAAACAAACAATTCACACATTTATCTAGATTTTCGATATCTAATCTAAATTCTTCTTCGAAGGGTGAGGGCTAAACTCTAAATATACGAGGGATGTCCAGTTACTAAGGTACATTTGCGAATTACACACAAACTACATAGGTACATTAAGTAAAAGCGTGAACTGTTAGCTACTTTTCAAGATAATCGCCGCCAATAGTAAGGCACTTATCCCAGCGTGGCACGATCTTCTGAATACCCTCTTCGTAAAAAGTGCGATGCAAATTTCTAAATACTGCCATACTTCATCTTGAAGTTCGTCGTCGCCTTCAAACCTTTTACCCGACAAATGATCTTTCAACGGCCCAAACAAATGAAAATCAGAAGGAACCACGTCTGGACTATTGGGAGGATGGACAATAACTTCCCAATTGTGTTTCTGAAGCCAGGCCTTCGTCTGATTTGAGGTGTGCGGTCTTGCATTGTCATGCAACAACCCGATTCCTTTCGTCAACTTTCCTCTTCGTTTCTGTTGAATGGCTTGGTGTAGTTTCTCGAGAGTTTCACAATAAATATTGCTGCTGATTGTCGTTTTCGGTGGTAAAAACTCTATGAGCAAAATGCCTTGCATATCCTAGAACACAGTTACTATTATACTTTTTGCAAACATTGCTTTTTTTGCTGAACTTTGAATTTTTTTGGTGTTTTTGAACTTGGATACTTCCACATCATCAAGTCTTTTTGAAGTGAAAACTTCTATGGGCGCGTTGATGCATTGATTGTTGGGCATTGAACGAGACTGAGCCGTCACGCTCGGAATGTAACGCTCGTTCGGGTAAAGTCGGCTCGAGTCGAGTCGACTAAGGGAGCGAGGGAGATATAGTTAACGCGTCTCTGCCGGTATCTGCTCTACTCGCTCGGCAAGCGTTTCACGCTCGGCTTTGTATTATAACACTAACTAGCGGTATTTAATTTCAATTAAATTGAAATTTAGAATAAATACGCGAAATATTGTATTTTTATTTTCTGAAAAATTCTTGTCCGCGTGCAGATGCGATCCCGAGCCGCCCGGGTGGAAGGCCGGCACGTTACCATTAAACCAGCGCGGGTACTCGTATGAGAATTATCTAATCGTCTATTTGTATATATACATGCGTACGTATGAATTTTTGAAGTGAAAACTTGATCGGACCGAGCGAAATGTACTAGAATAATGTATACACAATAATAATAAATATATATTTTTTAAATGTAGTATAGAACGAAAAAAAAGTTGTATTTCGTATTATTAACCTCGCCTTGATTAAGTTTTCACTTCTGCCGTGTGGTCTTAAGCAAACCAATTTTTTTTTTTGATTCGAGGGTATGGTGGTGTACCCACGTTTTGTTTCTTGTAACTATCGACTCTAGAAATCTGTTTTTCCGAAGATAGCCCGTTAAAAGTTCAATTGCTGACTCCATTCGTTGCATTTTGTGTTGGCCGGTCAACAGTTTTGGTACCCATCTCGCGGATACATTTCGATAGCCTAATACAGATACAATTTCATGAACAGAGCTTTTAGGAATACCTGTCAGCACAGCATTTTCCCGTCTTTCAACCGACGATTTTCTCAAATCACCATATCAACCATTAATTGATTCTCATCCGTTTTCATTGTTGATGGTCTTAAGTATTCTTTAGGAATTTCGGTAGGTGTTTCATTATTTGCATGCAAGAAACGAATGACCGCTCATACTTCAAACCATAGATAAAAGAGAGAGTATAGATGGCTTACTCTTTCACTAAAAAGTGAACCAAACATCAGCACCATCTATAATTTCCTCACGGGTACTTTTGGTAGAATTCATCGTAGGAATCTGTAGAGAATGATAACTCTCTAATGAGCGTTCGTAATTGTGAAAATAAAAAAATTGCAATAACGGGATTAACTTAAAATAATTTAATAATGGACCCTTACTATTTAAAATCTTCAATTTTCTTTGCTGAAATACTTTGCGATTTGTCAATTGTGCAGTCATTATTTACAAACTTTTTGCCTTATTATAAAAAATCTTTGTATCGGGGCTGAGCTGGGATACACGATGGCAGTAATCTTCTCCTTTTCTTTTTACATAGAATTAAAACAGTGCAATCCATTCATTATAATTATAACTGGAGATCATCAGAATATCTCTTTTCAATTGACATGATTAAGAAATAGTTACATTTTTTAGTATTATAAATAACACTTACATATACATGAGACATTCTGAATTTCTGGTTTTTCACTGGGACTTGCCTGTGAGATGGACGGTAACACCTGCACATCCATATTTTTTAAGCTATTATCATCAGTTTGATGTTTCGAAATGCCTGTGACAAGAAGTAAGCTATTGTAAAAAAAATAATAATAGTTAAATAATTGTTTGGATCGATGTGGCCTTTATTTGATGGAAATTCATAATATTGAAAGTAAATAAAACTGACAGTAAAAATCACTTAAATTCCCACTTTATTGATAAAATATCATGACGATCGTTTCGACACACAGTGTCTTCTTCACATGAGGTTGTATTACAAAGTAAACTAAATTGTGTTACAATATGTAAAATGTAAATGAAATAAATAATAAATAAAAAAAATTAAGAAATAATTTAACCTACCCCCGAGTATGTATTTACAAATATCTAGTTACATGACGTCACTACGGGAAAAACCAGTAAACGTCTAGTTGAGGAATAAATTTAATAGTGGAGACCTCCCAAGTTCTATTTGATTATTAAGTAAAAGTTGTGTATTCTTATGTTTCAAATTTTCCATAGTTTCTAACAAATTTAATTTCTGAGATTTATTTACTGTGTGTAAAATTTCAAAATTATGCTTAAAGTTATGAGTTTCCTCTCTGAAATGTATAGCATAATGTGAATCATCTTTATTATTAATATAGCTTCGTCCGTGTTCCTAAATTCTTTTAGAAAAAAGATCTACCTGTCTGGCCTATGTAAAATTTAGGGTAAGAACTGCAAACTAGTTTGTAAACTCGTGACTTATTATTTTTGTCTGCTTTTTGTTTATTGTTTTTAATAATTGAACTTTAAGAATTGTTAGTTGTGAAGGCTATGTTATAGTTATTCTTAGACAGGATTTTTGAAATTTTGTATGTAAAATTCCCCGTATAAGTTATTGTGCTATATTTCTTATTTGTATCAACTTTCTCTGTAGGATATACTAAATTAATAGCTTTCTTGTAACAATGTTTATGGAGGATATTGTGAATAATGTCTAGGTTATAACCATTGTTGTAGGCTATTTGCTTGATGTAATTGAATTCTATATTATAATTATCTTTAGATAAGGGAACATTAATAGGTCTATGAATTAACGAATTGAACGAAGCCATCTTATGAGAGTAAGAATGAGTAGAGTTACTATGAATAATCGTGTCCGTATGCGATGGTTTATGGTAAATTGCAAAGTCGAGTTTGTTATTATTCTTTGAAATCGTTAAATCTAAAAAATTGATAGCTTGCTTTACTTCTTTTTCAATGGTAAACTTAATGTTAGGGTGTAGATTTCTGAAAACAAATTATTTAACTAATCTAGAATATATAGTAGTGGAATCGTAAGTACCAGATAAATTTCGTGTCGGCAATGCATACCGCAGAAGTCGCCCATTTGTACCTACACATAGAGAATTAAAATGATTTACACAAACGGGAAAATTCTTCTGTAACTGGGATGTGTGCAACTGTAATAATTCTGGCTTGCCAATTCAGTCAATCCATATCTTCTTGAACCTTTCATCAGCAGGTATAGAAAATCTACATAGTGTATAACATTAGTGACGTAAATCTTGAAAGTTTGTAAAAATTACCTGCGACTAATTTTGTCATTACAACGTCTCATTTTTAATTAACAATATTTAAAGAAACTCAAAAATTATTAAAAGCTGCACTTTTGGAGAAGAACTAACGTATTTAACGATGACATTTACAATATTTGCAAATTGCAAATGGAGGAGAAAAATCACATGACAACAACTCTAACAAAATTTACCAACGCAGTCAACTATATTGAGAGTTATGTTTTCGATCCTGGATAAAGTGCTGCCCTCTTAGAAACCCCCATTTCACCAAAACACTGATAAGGTGTAGTAAATGAAGTGAGCATGAAGCATGATGGATCAGTATGTATTTGTATACATACTGATCCATCATGCCATTAATTCTATGCATTTGGCCCATTTTTAGTGTCTAAAATGGAGCCGTATGCTTATGATATTATGCTTCTGAAGCACCAATTTCAACACGATAATGCGCAAGTCAAAATTTATGGTTGACTGACTTAGAACCAAGAAAATTGATGTTAAGGCGTGGCCATCGGAGTCCCCAGACCTCAATCTCGTTAAGAACTTGTTGAAACTCTTGATACGAAAATTCGTGATAAAACAGAAAAATCCGAACGAATCTTCGAAGCTTTAAGCACAGTTTGGAATAAAATTGACCGCACATTAATAGATAGACTTATATAATCTATGCCACGGAGATGTAGTGCCGTAATAATCGCTAAAGGTTACCATACGTTATATTTACGTGCCTATAAATAATAAGTAGCGATTCATTTGTTATTAGTATGAACAATTAGGAATTTTTGTTTGTTCCTGTAATTTTGTCCATCGGTAAAATTCTATGCATGATTTACCTACGGCATTAAATTATTAGTCACTTAGAAAAAGTTATATATTTACAATTTTTGCCAATACTGTATGTAGCTACTAATTCAGAGTCTGTGGATGCTACGAAAAAATAAATACTTACGAATAAACTGAACTGCAGAACATGTGGCATCAGAGAGTGTCTTCCAGTATTTGGGAATATAACATTAGGCAAGCTATCTCGCTTCAAAAGCGCTTGACTTATTGTCACTTGAATAATAATCCATTCAAAGATGAACATCGGCATCTTTAGTGTTTAGTATAGATAACCTCGTGCCTTTAAGTTAAATGAACATAATATGTACATATTTTGACTCCTCGAAAGTACTTATTTAGTCGCGTGCTCTGACTGAGGGTACAAGCATTGTAACATTTATGGAAATTAAAGATTACAATTATAACTGCTGTTCTTTCTGTGTGTAATTGTATGTTATACAGGTTTTATTATCAGTTTGTCATTCCGTAATTATTAAATGTTCAAATATTGCGTACTTATTTTATTTTTACTTTCCTATACGTAGTATAAGGAAGTATTGTGATGATGAAAATTTTCGACCTCGAGATTTTTGCAGAAGTCCACGTTTTGAAATCCCCCGATACCGAAAAAGTGGTTTTTAAAAAATGTTTGTGTGTGTGTGTGTCTGTCTGTCAGTGTGTGTGTGACCACGATAGCAATCAAACGGCTATAGCTATCAATTCCAAATTTTTACGAGTTTAATCTCTCTCTTGAGATCTGATTAGTTTTTCAGTAAAATCGGTAGACCGGAAGTAGTAGTTTACTTCAGTGAAAAACTTACATTTTGCCAATATTTCGTCAATTACTAAGTTTAAATAAATTTATAAAGAATTCAAATATACTCTAAATTAAATTTGAGAAAAATTTTATTGAAAAAGTTTTTCGAAATTCCTACCGGAAGTAGGTCTTTTACTCTTATCGAAAATCAGTTTTTTGTGAATATTTCGCTAATCATGCTTTTTAGGCACGTACATTACAAGTATAAAAGTATTTAAAACGTAATTTTCAATACCTTTTGTATAAAAAAAATTTCAAAATTCGGACCGGAAGTAACATTTTTATTCTTAGGGAGTAGCATTTTTTTCTCGAATATCTTGCAAAGTATGCATTCTATAAAGATGTATTAAGAGTATAAAAGTACTTAGAATGGGAATTTGAATAATTTTTGAATAAAAAAATTCAAAACATTTTATAATTTGAAGCGCCCATACGTATAAGAAAGTCGTGTGGTGGCCACACCTCATTTTTTTTGTTTGAAATACAATATGAGCGAAATCATACAGTTTGCATGGACGTCCAGATTGAATTTAAATCAAAATTATCAAATGTTGCATTAATGGATGCTAAGTCTGTAACTCGAAAACTAGATTGTAGTATAACAAATGTTGAGGAATGAAAATCTCAGTCGCCCAAGAAATATTAGAATTTATTTTGAGTAGGATACTACTTTTGTTGTTAAAAATATTTTAAACATATGTACAAGTGTCAGCGTTCAGTATTGCTATCTATAAGCGTCGCAAAGAAGTGCATGACTTTTATGTTAATTTTTTGTTAGATGTTTTCAATAGATTTCACAGATGTTTCGAAGAGTTTCTATTGTACGAAGACGATTTGGATCAATATTATAATCAGGGTTGGCACGATTTTCCCCGAAAAACCCCACTTGGTTGAATTGGGTAATACCCACCTCAAGAAAAAAACCGAGGGTTTTTGACGAAAGTGGTTTTTTTAAAAACAAACTTGTTGCTATTAAAAGTTCTGATTACGCTGTAAGTAATATCAGATCTTCCTTTAGTAACAATTTTAACCATTTTTGTTGTTTCATACTCTGCAAATAATTAATTAAAGTGCATGTATATTTTATGTATAGTAATTAATAATATACATAATAATTGTATGTTATACACAAATTAATCGTTGTTATTTTTTAATAATTAGTTGTACAAACAATCCACCAAAAATATAAGAATTTGTAAAGTAGTTGGCTTTATATAGCCAAGCCAATATGATAATTAAATTAATATAATACAAATAGCATTTATACGTAGTTGTCAAAAAACAAAAAAATATGGATTTTTATCATAAATTTATTTATTTGACTCATAAGTCAAATGTCAAAAGTCAACTGATGTTTAATACGCTTTAATAGCTTTAATTTACTTTGTCACGGATATATTGGTGTACGGAGACTAGATCCTTGACTTTTTCCACACCCAGTTTGTTTTGCAATTTACTCCAGACAATTCTAAATGTTGAGAAAAGTCTTTCATTTGAAGCAGAACTGGTCTCCAAAATCCGTCGGGCAATTTATTTGCCTCTGTCGCCTCCATCTTTTCCGTTTTTTGGCCAACGATTTTCCACCATTTACTTGGTGAAATTCTTAAAACTACATCTTCGTGGAATAAGGTGGACGGGTATACATCAGTGTCTTCTATAGAGAATGCCAAAACTCCGGCTATGTACTCATATTATTTTACCCATTCTTCGGCCATTTTCTCTTGATCTGGTTTCAGGCGCCGACCATTGTATCGCTGATCCATTATATTTGCCAAGAAGTGGAAGGTCTGCATTGCATCTTTGAACCTCGCCCATATGACCGTCTTATACGGCTCAAGTTCGTGACTTTCCATCAGGTTAAGCCATACTTGAACTGCATGTATTGTCAGTCTGTAGTTTGTCCAATGCCACGGACACTTCTTTCAATTGCTTCTGAAGATGGATTGCTTGTGTATGAACTCCAACGTTGTCAAGCACACCAGCTATCCCTTCGTTGAACTTTGTTTGCGGGTCAGGGTTAGCCTCGATGGCCATGCGATTTCAACATATTTGTAAAAATTTGAGATAAACGTATTGAGATAATCTTCCTGTGAGTTCCAGCGCGTGGCATTGGGCAGTTGTGGCATTAGGCCTCCTTTTTGTTTCAACCAAGCAAAAGGTTGATGATAATTGCGGAAGTACTTGTGTAAGACGAGGATGTGTGCCACAATAGAGACAGGTGACACGTCTTTCTCCAACAAATTAAGATAATGAGCATTACACCCATACGTCAAAAGCTTGGGGAATTTCTCTGGTTGGTTCAGAATCTCTCTAATCCTTATCATTTTATTTTCGTTGTCAGTACAAAGTACAAATGCTTTTTTATCGTATTTGATCTTCATTTTTACGAATGACGTTTTCAGCAACTGATGCGTAGATGTCTTCTTGTTTGAGATCGTATCTATTGCGTCGCCAAGGTATACCTACGACCCAGTTAGTCAAGCTTGATGCAATTATTGAATCGTTTGTGACACTAGACCAACCATCTTGAACCAAAGTAACCAAAGTATTTTTTAACTCTTCCTTCATTCGGCAGTCTATATTATTCACAGCTTCATCCAGGAGCTTTCCGCCAAGCTGTTTCCTGTGTGGTGGTTCGTATCCTGGGCGAAGGACCTAACCCATGTAAATTGTTCTCTGCACATTGAAGGGAATGTTACATACATAAAAGCATCATGCAATTTTGCTATCTAACACTTCTTTTTTAGCTTCCATAATTTTCATGGTGAACTCTTTCATTGTGGTTTGCTTGCTCGAACGTCCCATAGATGATAGTGATACTGAATGACACGTTCTAAAACTTCTGTTGAACTTGAATGTGGTATTGTAGGAAATTCTTGAATCAGATTTTTATCGGAATCGGAATCATCGCATCAGGTTGGCTCTGGTGAAGCCTACTCCGGTTTACGTACTGTGCCCTAAATAAACATTTATTCATGTGCACCCGAACTTTGCAGTGTTTACATTCAACTCTTTTACCATCTATTTTAATAACATCTGTACATTCTGGCCCTTCCTTTCTACCACTTCCTACTACTTTTGGCATGATTTGGACAATTATAACTTATTGATTGTCTTAAAGTCAAAGCACACGCAATCGCAGTAATTTTACTAGGAGAAGAACTAATTAAGCATTACTTATTACACGCTTATGAGGAAGGTTTGGTAAATCAAGTCGCCCAAATAATTATGGTATTTCTAAATTTGATAGGTCTGTGAAACGCATAATTCAAGAATTAGCCAAAATGTTGAAGTTCAACTGGTAGAAATGGTTGAGCAGACAATATAATATTTCCATAGTTATTCTTTTTCTTATCTAAGTATTTTTTTTCTATTTTAATTTTATCTTGTCTACGTATGTTAAGTCATTTTGCCTAATAATCGCGTTTTACACTTTTTCATTGTTTTCATCAATAACATCTGCTTCAACACCAGTAATTATTATTTTAGGGTTTCTTAATTTCGGTTCAGAAGCTACATATTTATTTCCAATTTCATTTATAACTTTTTCTCCTAATTTTTCTTTAGAATTGCTATCACTACAATTAATAGCGATACCACCTTTTCCAACAGTTTTTATTGCTTCAATTCCAAGTGCTAGTTTACTTGGATCCACTTTATTTTTAGTATCCTTTTTTGTTTCGTGTGATTTTTGATCATTCTTTTTAGGTTTAACGATTAACACATCATTTTTCTTTTTCAATAGATCGCTATACAATGTCTTCTTTTCTGCCTTATTTTCGGTGTTCAAAATAAACTATAAAATTTTGTGAATTAGTACATTTTGTTCTGATATTGTTTGGAGACAATCATTAAGTTTCTGGTCCATTTCTTTCATTGTTTGACACACTTTCATTTTACGACAAATATCGCATACATATGCAATAATATCCGTGTCACTCAACTTCTTAGCTGTTTCGTCACTAATTGCAGCACATTTACTATGTCTCTCTTCTTCACATACGAAACACTTTACAGTTCTTTCTGTTCTTCGAAATTCCACGCGGCAAACATAGCACTTATTGTTAGACATGTTTTTGTTGTTTTATATATGTTGACCCATTTGACAAGATTAATCATCCATTTGCTTCATCGATGTATTTCACTAATAGTTTACATCATCACAATTTTATTTATGTCTCAATAATAAATAACAATATTTTTCTTTTCGACACTGCACTATATGCAGAGCCGATAAAAATACGTCCTCAATCTTTGAATATTAAACTACTACTCAAAGATGACGATACATTTTCAATCCAGAATCTAAGAAGTAATTACCGACAATTATGGAAGCCTTCGACATAAAATATGTATATTGGATGTAAATACAATAAAACCTTGTTGGAAGATTACATTAACCTGCACGATGGTGAGTTACCGCGATATCTTTGTGGTGAAAATAAATAAAAATTACTACTGCCAACATTAAAATAATCATTTCTGTAATCGTGCTGCTATCTATCAACATCCCGGTGTTCTACTATCTCATGTTAATATAATCCTTCCAATTAATTTGCCAATCTGCCACATAGTTATCTCTGACCTCCAATAACATCACGCAAAGAGTGGAGTTATGAACCGGCAATGAAGAAGGTCACTTTGAATAATTATTGCTGCTGTTTTATTTTTTCAAGTGGAACGTTTGTGTGTAGATATTTGTCAAAATAAAGTTCTTATATTAACTTTGAATATACTAAAATGTCATTTGCTTTATTTAATAGGTCTCTTCTAATTTCATTCTTTGATTTAATTTTTTTATAATTATTGTTTATCATATTGTTTGGACACTGTGTATGTTGTATTCAAATTCAGTGAACAACAAATATTAATTTTTATTATTCGATTCCCGATTATACCGCCTGCATATTTTTATATCTAAAAATTTCTTTGAGCTGTTACCGTGTTTCGCAAGGCACATAATACAATCAGAACTGGCTATTTCGGTAATGGTTAGAACTTGTTTAGGGGACTTGTGAAGTCTGAAAACGAGTGACACCTGTCCTATAGCTAGAAGGTATGCTACATTCATTAAGTTATTATTAACATAATCAACACTACAATGAACTTCATTGAAACACCTACTTTATGCAACTTAATACACAAAAAAAAAAGGGGAAAAAAATCAATCCGAATCGAAGTACAATAATCAATAGGTATATGAATATAAATTCTTTGCTCAACAGCAGGGGATTTTTTTACAATAACAATATTAAATTTTAAGGGAACAATCATGGACTCTACAGAAAGAGAAAATACGCGACATATTTCACATTTGATAACATTTCATTTCATTTGACGCAAGAATAAATCCAAACTGGTACGAAATAATAAAATTCACGGCACATCCTCTCAAATATTTATTGAAAAGAGGCGACAAAAGAGCGGCTTACAAAACGATCGTTTAAAAAATCGTCATCGCCATTCAAATAGAACTATTTCAATCGTTTTTTCGCACAATGGGGAAACTATTAAATGAAATATCCGAAAATGGGAAAAAAAATATGTATGAATATAAACTGCAGATTATAATTTACACTGTCGTCAAAAAGTATGTTGACAAGCATGTTAATGTTATACTATTAATTTGTTTTATTAAATTTATTATTTAAATTTCAATTTCTGGCTGTGAAATTAATTATACAAATATGTGTTGCCACCATAAGTTAGAAAATAGATTAATTTTATTATTTCCTGGTTTCAATGAGCCTACATGACAAAAAAAATTAAATTTACGTTTTTATGGTACTCTTTCATTGAGTAGTTTTTTTTTTAATAAAATACGTTGTGCATTTGGCTTGCAATGTTGCATATTTTATTCTATAAGTAGATGGCCCGGCAGACGCTGTTCTGCCCTTTCCGGTAGGTGGCGAGATTAGTATTCCACCAAAAAAAGTAGCGCCATCTATCGGACGGCATCATGTACTAAAACGATTTTGTTGACCACGTGAACATATTGTGTACAAATAAATAATGTCGGTTTATAAACATAAAATTTATTGATAACTCGATCACAGCGCCCCACCTATCAGGTCCAGTTTCCTTGATTTTCTTTTTAGGCACTAAACCAATATATTGTAATGCTTAAAATACATCACATTTAAGATATAATCTAAAATTAACAGTTCTCAAATTTGATTGTATAGTATTGCGGTGGAAATATTGTTTATCTGATAGTCTCATAAAGTCACAGTAATCAAAAATTAAAATATTATAAAGATAGGCAACTCATCTTACTACATGAATAATTATGAAGCGTAAAATCGACTATGTTGGAATTTAATGAGAGATCCTTAGATACGAAAAAAAAAATTATTGATTTGATTTTGAAAAAGAATAACAAGTTTATGAGAATAAGGAGGAGATTTATTTTAAAAGAAGAATTTAATGGTGAACTCTATATATTAACGTTATAAATACTTAGTGTTATTTACCATCATGTTTCCAAGTATTTACATATAAATTAAAAAAGGAATTAATATTTTGGAACTAGTATGAGTTAGTTTTGGATCTGGAATTTTACCTGAGTTACCTGGAACTTAAAAAGAATTGGATTTTTGATAAGTTGGAAACCATTTAAGAAAATATTTTATCCATAAAGATGAAATTTCAAATGTGTTTGTGGATATTACCAACCTTGATGGATGAATAGAACGGGACATTATACTAACATTACAATTGATGTTACCTAAAAGAATAGAAATTGGACTATAAACTGATAAACCAAACTAGAAATGCCTTACCATTACGAGTCTACAAAATTTGTCGGATGAATTCTGATACTTCAAACGGTATTTGGAACGGATTTACTGAAATGTCATGGTTATAATTTATCGAGGCTTGTAGGAAGATGACCGTACCTGTTTGGCACAAAAAAGGAAAGCGTAAAGTACAAAACATAACATTTTATTTGAGAGTTTCATTTGTAAGAAGTTAAAACAGACATTTATTTCAATTTACAAGTTAGAGAATGTCATATTATAATTGAGTTTGTTTTGTTGGATTATTCTGTTTTATATGTATCACGTTTATTAACATAAAACTAGAGTTTACAGAGCAATAATAATTAAAATTTAACTTTTATATTTAAAATAGAATGATTACGTTGTTTACGAATACATTACAATTAGAAATTTGACTATTGTTTGATTTTTTTGACATGAAAATTATTTTACTTTCATTAATTTTGAGGATTGAGTTTTATGTGTAATTTAAAGATTATATGATATAACAATTTAAAATAATCACTTACCTATCTATTTTTCAAAATAATCTGTTGACGATTGACGATTCAATGAAATACATATATAACCTATATATGTAACTTGTTTTTATTTTAGTTTAACAGAATCTTGATGACATAACACATATTTCCTAGTAATATTTCTTTTTTCATTCCCATATTTAAAAAAGAAATGTTAGTTTACGCCAAATGTGATAATACTTCTTATACTTATAAGAGTTTTCTTGCTATGTTTTACTTTTTATTTAGAATTATTTTATTAATCTATTAAGTCATTACAACAAAAGGCCCTTCCCCTCTTTTTCAAAAAGAAGGTTTGGTGAAAGTGAAAATTTTATTGAAAAAATGTTTTTAATAAAAAAGAAACTTTTTAATTACTTTTAACATAACATGTATCGTAATATATACATATTCTTAGTGTTTTCTAATTTTTCAATGTTTTAATTTATTTGTTTTGTGATCAATGTTACACTTTAAAATCAACATAAAAAATAATTATGACTATTATGCTATTAATATATTCATTGTTAAAAACCTTTTAATGTATCTTTCATATGAAAAAAATTAACTTGTTAAAGAATTAAGCAAAAAATTTCTGAAGAAGACCAAATGCAAAAAGGGTCGAAACGTAAAATAAAATTTTACATCCCATTCTACATGTGACTTTTATTTCAAAAAAAACCGAAATTACCCACGAAGAAAACATACATTCTACATGTGACTTTTATTTCAAAAAAAGCCGAAATTACCCACGAAGAAAACATACCAGTAGTAATTTTCAGGCAACGAAAAACAACAAATATATATATATATACAGGGTGAGTCATCTAAGCGGGTAAGGCTGATTATGCCTTTATGAGTAAAGATATTTCGAAGCGGTTTTTTCTTTGTGATAGCTGTTCATTGGGAACACATTTTAAAAATATTTTGTATTATACAGAGTGTTCCATAACTTGGTGGCTAACCATAGTTATAGTTTTTTAAATGGAACACCCCATATATTATTGCATTTTTGTATTCCTCGTATAATTTTTAGTCAAAAAGTTATAAGATAGTATAGGCCTAAAGTGTAAAGTTTTTGACTTATTCCCATTTTTCTGAAAAATTCAATGTTTGTATAAAATTGTATTTCTCGAAAACGACGTATTAGCTGGATAAAAAATTTTGCAGTATTGTTTACAGTAAGAGGTCCTAATAGAAGCATGTTTTATTTATTTACAGTTACTAACTGCATGTGCACGAAACTGGATTAAAATTACATTATACATTTTTGTATAAAAGTCAATTTTTTTAAGTGGAACAGCCTGTATATCAGTTCATTTTTGAATTGTTTATTAAATTTCATGTCAGAAACATGTAAGACGTTAATACTTTAAAAGTGCCTATCACAGAGTTATTGTCGTTTTTTGATATGCTTTCGTTAGTTTTTGCAAAAAAGTCAATTTTTGCAAATGGAACAGCCTGTATATTATTTCATTTTTGAATTTCTTATTAAATTTCACATGAACAACATGTAAGACGTTAATACTTTAAAAGTGACTATTACTGAGCTATTGTCTCTTTTTGATATAATTTTGTCAGTACTATACTATATTAATTAAAACCACAAAACTGACAAAATTATATCAGAAAGAGACAATAGCTCAGTAATAGTCACTTTTAAAGTATTAACGTCTTACATATTTTTGATGTGAAATTTAATAAGAAATTCAAAAATGGAATAATATAAATTTGACTTTTTTGCAAAAACTAACAAAAGCATATCAAAAAACGACAATAACTCTGCAATAGTCACTTTTAAAGTATTAACGTCTTACATGTTTCTGACTGGAATTTAATAAACAATTCAAAAATGAACTGATATACAGGATGCTCCTTTAAAAAAAAATTGACTTTAATCCAGTTTCCTACACATGCAGTTAGTAAGTGTAAAAAAATAGAACATGCTTCTATTAGGACCTCTTATTTTAAACAATACTGCAAAAAACTTTGTCCATCTAATACGTCGTTTTCGAGAAATATAATTTTATACAAACATTGAAGTTTTCAGAAAAATAGGAATAAGTCAAAAACTTTACACTTTAGACCTATACCATCTTATTACTTTTTGACTAAAAATTATACGGGGAATACAAAAATGCAATAATATATAGGGTGTTCCATTTAAAATACTATAACTATGGTTAGCCACCAAGTTATGGAACACTCTGTATAATACAAAATATTTTTAAAATGCGCTCCTAATGAACAGCTATCTCAAGGAAAAAAACCGCTTCGAAATATCTTTACTCAAGGCATAATCGGCCTTACCCGCTTAGATGACTCAGTGTCTATACACACGTATGTACATAACCATTGTGCGTAGACTCAAACACTTTTACATCAGAGAATATATCATTTTGCCAAAAAGGCAATTCTCTATAAACATAATTCAAAGAAAATAATAACCGACATTGTTTATGTTCCTCTGTTAATTGCAATTTCCTAACCAGCATAGAACTTTTCAAGTTCGATTCATGGATTCTTCGACAAGCTATGGATCGTGAGCCAGGAAAATTTACTGCAATTTTAGCATTTCTAACGGTATCAAAAGTGATTTCCCTTAAATATTGTAAAAGTATTCTTCGCGCGTGGATATTCAGGGACGAGCAGAACTACTTCTATATAATGTTCTTTCTTCCAGCGTGTCGTAATTTTTAGCACAGTAGATTTGTTTATGCAAAATTACTGTGATACTGCTCTAGTTGATCGGTTATCTTCGATTTTCGCTATAATACGAGACTTACTTATCAAATCTAAACATGCGGGCATATTGAATATCTCTATCTATCAGTTAAGTATGACAAATTGAAAATAAAAGTCATATTTACGCCAGTTTATTGTACATTTTCTCAAAAGATATTTTCAATAATATGAATAATTAAATTCAGTATTTAATTTTGTGCTTTCAACTGGTTTGCGAACACTGTGTGTGGGACTCTGAACACTCACCTTCTTCAATCAAAATATTTACCTAATCACCTTTGGAGAGGAAAAATTCGTACGCAAATGTTTTCGTGTCTCTTTTTTTGGCAACCGTGTTTATCCGCAATCAGCGGATCCGTCTGTCGAAAGTCGGTATGCGTTCGTGCATTACGTCACAAACTTCGCTTGTTTGACTCCTCCCGTGATATCTTCTCATGTTTTCAACGTTTCTCTATTGTTTGTTTCAGTTTGCGAACGAAGTACGCGCCGAACGTGAATTTAGTGGAAGCCGAAAGGGTTTTCGCCAGAGCCCTGGACGTGTGGGCGCAAAATTCCAAGCTGACTTTTAATAGGGTAGATCATGACAGAGCCGACATACTCATCTATTTCCACAGGTAAGAAAAAACGTCATGGAATGTGTAATTAATTTTTTTTCTTGGTATTTAATACATTTACATATACAGGGTGTTCCTAAATATCATGTACATAAGGAAGGGGGTAACTATTTGGTTTATTTTGTGCCTAAAATTTCATATAAACATAGGTCTGCAAACGCTTCGTTACCAATATGCAGGGTGTTGAAATTTCAAGAATTTTTCACTTTTTACTGTATAGCTCCTGCAGTTTTTGAGATATTTTGTTCAAATTTGGAAGGTAGGTTACGCTATAAGGCCTGCATCATTAGCCATGCCAAATGATTATGTAAATCTACAGGGTAATAATTTTTTCGGGGTCATGCCCTCTTTTCTCACCCTGAACTTTGCGATGCGCCACTGCTAGATTCTAAAATACGCAATAAATTTTCTGTCTTGTTTAGAAACTTTTTGATCTCTTGTATTTTTTTCTTATCTCTGACCGTTATCGCGAAAAAAAATAGAAAACAATTTTCTGTAATTCGCCAGAGAAAATTAAATTTTTTAAAATGGTCTAGCAGGCTCTGGCTTTATTCAGATAATCACTTGAGTTTATTAATTTGACAATTGACATTAGAAATCGTAAAAAAACTGCTGGAGCTATACAGTAAAAAGTGAAAAATTCTTGAAATTTCAACACCTTGCATATTGGTAACGAAGCGTTTGCAGACCTATGTTTATATGAAATTTTAGGCACAAAATAAACCAAATAGTTACCCCCTTCCTTATGTACATGATATTTAGGAACACCCTGTATAATAATGAATATCATTATTGAAATTAGTTTTTTATTGGTATTAAAAAAAAGTTTCTTATTAATAGAAATACAAACGTACGAGGGATAAGCTGATTTTATTGAGAATAAAAACATCTAGTAGCCTATGAAAACAATCATATAGTATTTATTTAGCGCAACTCTTTATCTGTCATTTGACGTTTAGTTGTTGAAGTAACGTTTGTTGTAACTTAGCTAACTTATTTTTTATATGTAAAAGAAAATTAAATTTACTAGAGAGCACTTTCGGATCATAATTTACTATGATTGTAAAAGAAGTGTAAGCGCTTATGAGTGCAAAGAGAGTTTAAATTCAGCTTTTAGTGAACAAACACCTTCCTCGGCTACAATTTACCGATGGTATAAGGAATTTGAACTATGGATGCAAACGACACATTAATGTTTTTGAAACATCGATGTTTCTGTCAAAAAACATCGATGTTTAGAACCATCAAACATCGATGTATCGAATGTGTTTTGGAGCGATATTTTACATAGATGTTTTTGTGGCACAGCAATGGGCAAACTATTTTAAATTCTAAGTAAATTTTAAATTGCGATACCGAATGAATTAGTTTTCTAGGTAGTTAAGAAATTTGTTAACAGATGGTAGCATGGCTTTGATCGCAACACAAACAGCTTACACCGGCTTTGGGAATAATGAATATAGCAAAGAAAAAAAGTGTCAATCATTTAACAAGTTTTACATTTTATATACATATATACTTCTCGAAGTTTTTGATCAAATAGTAAACTAATATTTTCTTGATTATTAGCGTTAGACGAGGTTGAATGCATTTTGAGTTTTATTTTTCAGTTTAATGTTGTAAGCGTTGGCTCGTGGCATTCGTGGTGCTGTAAAACTTTTGTTCCGTTTTGCCGGAAATGCTATTTAATCAAGTAATTTTAGTATTGTCTCTTTTGTTTTGGATGCAGCTTTATTATTCGCATCTATTTTAGTGGTGCTATTGTAACTCTAAAATATTTACCATTGCAGGCTTATTGTATTCAAATATATAATGTAATTTAAAACATATAAATACTTTACTATATTTAAATTACTTCACCTATAACACAATTCTCCGAAGGTAATTATCCCTCACATTAGAGATTTTGTAAAATTCTATTAACAACCTTTGGAAAATCCGAACTGTTTATCAAGTATTATTCGCATCTATTTTAGTGGTGTTATTATAACTCTAAAATCTTTAGATATAGTCATATTAGAAAAGTTAAAGAAACATCGATGTTTCGATATATCGATGTTTTCAGGGCCGATGTTTTTAACATCGATGTTTTTTTTTTGTTAAACATCGATGTTTTTCTTTACGATGTTTGCATCCCTAATTTGAACCGCGAAAGGAATTCTGTTCAGCATCAAAAAGAAGGAGCAGAGCGTTCTCCTACGGTTGTTACCGACAAAAACATTGCTGCTGTTAAAAAAAATAATTGAAAAGGAGAATAATGCGACTTATGCGATAATAAAGCATCAACTCAAGATTGGATCCTCAGCTGTTAAAGCAATCATGCACGATCACCTGCATTTAAAAAAAAGTGGTAAGTCGTTTTGTGCCGCATCACCTCTCTGACTTCCAAAAAGTAGAAACTTCAAATTCTTAAATAATGGCGGGCACCATTTTTTTTTTTCAAATTAGTGATAAGTGACGAAACTTGTCACGAAGATGAGGAAACTCCTACAATGACTAAGAAGCAGGGAGCTATGAAAAAGGTTGTGGATGTCGGTATTCTTCAGAAATACGCGGGCTTAGTAAATTCAATTAAGCTAGATGAACAAAAGACAGTTACCGCTAAGCTGCCACGAATAAAACGTCAAAAGAGGCCGGTGGCAATAATAATATGGCGCTGGGTAAATTAAAACTACAAAGACAATATATAAATAATACTTCCAAATGAGTCACAATCTCTATGCCCACCTACCTGCTATTCTTGTCATTTAGGCTGCCGCTTTACTCAGTGAAGATGGTATGGGTCGAAACGTCGTGAAGCTAATTTTAATAGGGCGCCACTGTGAATATAACGCCTATCGAAGATGAAGAATGCGGATCGTAGATGCTAAGAAAAATCAGGTGGAAATAGGTAAAAGCAACTCAGCAATAAGACGAAACAAATTCAAACCACAAGTTCTAAATTTAATTCCCAACTAAGCTCGGCCGCCGGCCATATCTCGGCAACCGTTTATCGTACAACCTGGCGGAAAAAATCTTGATGACCACAGGAATTTCAACTAAAATATTTTTAAGTTCCCAAAATGTTCGCAAGGCGGCGCAATTCTCAAGAGAATTAAAAATTCGATAATTTTTCATTAAATTCTAGATTAAGAGAGATTAAAATTTCTACTGGCAACATTTTTAGACGTTTTTATACAATTTTCATTAGAAACTTTTTGATCTAAGTCCCATACGAAAGCGTGGGTGGAGGGGGGTATGTCTGCATACAAAAGTAGGTATAATTTTGCTTTGCACCAACGGATTTGAATGTTTCTGGATTCATTAGATAGAGAATTTAACAAGGAATTGAAGGATATGTAGTACGAAAATACATGGTTGTCAAAAAAAGTAACATGGGGCGATGTTCTCAAGTTACGAATGTTACTTGTTTTTTCTTTAAAATTTTAAATGAAACGGTATATTTTTAATACCGTAATATTGAAGCACATAAAAAATTGAAGAGAGTGATGAAAATCGGAAGTTGCTACCTCTTTTCTTGACGAAGATATAGTCATACGAAGACAATCCTGAAAAATAAAAAAATATTAAATATAAATTTATTTATTTATTGGGAGTAATAATTTAATTTTAATTTTAAGAGAGTCTGTAGACAGTGTATAGTTCGTTTTCACTTGAATTTTTATCATACTCTTCCATAAATGTATTCATTTCAATCTTTTTATCGATTTTTTAATTCATTGCATATGTTACGTTAGACTCTCCATTTAAATGTTTTCAAATTCTCTAGTTTTCATTTTTACTTTCTTATACGTAGTATAAGGAAGTATTGTGATGATGAAAATTTTCGACCTCGAGATTTTTGCAGGTGCCCACGTTTTGAAGTCCCCTGATACCGAAAAAGTGGTTTTTAAAAAATGTCTGTGTGTCTGTCTGTGTGTGTGAGTGTGTGTGTGACCACGATAGCGGCCAAACCGCTGTAGATATCAATTTCAAATTTTGTATTTACGTGTATAATATCCCTCTTGAGATCTGATTAGTTTTTCAGTAAAATCGGTAGACCGGAAGTAGCAGTTTACTTCAGCGAAAAAATCGAATTTTGCGAATATTTCGTCAACTACTAAGTTTAAACAAATTTATAAAGAATTCATATATACTTAAAATTAAAATTGAGAATAATTTTATTTAAAAAGTTTTTCGAAATTCCTACCGGAAGTAGGTCTTTTACTCTTATCGAAAATCAGTTTTTTGCGAATATTTCGCAAGTCATGCTTTTTAGACAAGTACGTTACGGGTATAAAAGTATTTAAAACATAATTTTCAATATCTTTTGTATAAAAAAAATTTCAAAATTCAGACCGGAAGTACCACTTTTACTCTTATCGAATAGCGATTTTTTGCAAATATGTCGTAAGATATGCATTCTATATATATTTATCAAGAGTACAAAAGCATTTGAAACTGTAGTTGCAATATTTTTTCTATATATGAAATTTCAAAATTCGGACCGGAAGTATCACTTTTACTCTTAACGAGGAGCATTTTTTTGATAATATCTTGCAAAGTTTGCGTTCTATAGAGATTTATTAAGAGAATAGAAGTACTTAGAATAGGATTTTGAATAATTTTTGAAAAAAAAATTCTTAAAACTCTATAATTTGAAACGCTCATACGTATAAGAAAGTCGTGTGGTGGCCATACCTCATTTTTTAAATATAATTTCTTGTCCTTTCCAACATTGAAATAAAATAATAATAATACTGAACAGGGTAGTTTGCGTTTTTTTTTTTAATTAAAATCATACATCGCATGCACCGTGATACTAAATTACTAAATTACATTATTATGAGATTTCCAAGGTTGGCCATGAAAATCAAAATGTAAAAATATTAGTGCCACTTGTAGTTAAACTTTTTGTACGTATTTAGCAAATAAAGCCTTTTTGGACACCTGCACATAATTATTAAGTTTGTTAAATGTCATATTTTAACGTTGAAGCTTATGATATGATCAGAATGTATTTTCAATGCTTTGAAAATGCATTCTTGCTTCCCGGCAATATTCTCTAAATTATCCGGAAAGAAGACATTATTGAGTTTTTATTCGCCTGGCGAGATAGTCTTGATTTTTATTTATGGGGCAGAATAAAAGACATACTTTATCACAAAAAGCCGATTACAAGAATTGCTGCCTCCGAAGTTGAAGCAACTGTGCTCTCTACTAATCGACAAGTACACATATATATTAAAAATAATGGTAACACTTTGAACATTTAAACATTTTTTTTTCATTTATATTACTTGGTCAATATATTTTCTTATTTATGTTTGGGTATAATAATAGGTTATTTTACTTACTTTCATGTTATAGACGGGGATGAATTAGGTATCAATTTTTGCACCCTTTCGTTACTAATAAGTAAATAATTTGTTTATAACTAATGTATTATATTATATTGTTTTTTTCTCGTTATTGTCTACTTAGTTCATGAATTATGGACATTATTTGTACTGTTTACCTATAATTAGATGTATATCTGTTGGGTAATAAAGATATATTATTATTATTATTATTATTATTATTTTATTTCAATGTCTAAAAAGACAAGACATGAAATTTAAAAATAAGTAGAGAATTTGAAAACATTTAAAAGGAGAATCTAACGTAACATATGCAATGAATTAAAAAATCGGGTACAAGATTGAAAGAACACATTTATGGAAGAGTATGATGAAAATTCAAGTGATAACGAACTATACACTGTCTAGAGACTCTCTTAAAATTAAAATAAAATTATTACTCCCAATAAATAAATAAATTTATATTTAAAATTTTTAATTTTTCTGGATTATCTTCGTATGACTATATCTTCGTCAAGAAAAGAGGTAACAACTTCCGGTTTTAAAAAATATACCGCGCCATTTAAAATTTTAAATAAAAAACAATTAATATACATAAATTGAGAACAGTGCCTCCTGTAACTTTTTTTGACAACCACGTAATTGCGTACTACATATCCTTCAATTCCTTGGTTTGGGGAAACCGAAATTATACATACTTTTGTACGCAGACATACCCCCCTCCACCCTGCCCTTCGTATGGGACTTAGATCAAAAACTTTCAAATAAAAATTGTATAAAAACGTCTGGAAATGTTGCTAATAAAATTATCGAATTTTTAATTCGGCTTGAAAATTGCGCGCCCTTGCGATCATTTTGGAAACTTAAAAATATTTTGGTTGAAATTCCTATGGTCCATTTTACTATCAAGATTTTTTCCGCGAGGTTGTACGATAAACGGTTGCCGAGATATGGCCGGTGGCCTAGCTTAAACAGACACCCGGTATATGATAAAAAAAAAAGTCAAGTATGAGATATTAAAAATAAGTCAAATATGAAATGATTGAATATTAATGATGTGAAATTTTAAAGAGAAAAAATAAAACAAAATTTATTTCATGCCTCTAAAGTATACATCTGATCGTGATGATACACCCTTTATATCAGAAACATTAACGTAAGCAACAATCCATAAGGATTTTTAAAAAAACCAACAAGGGTGCACCTATCGATCCACACTGTATGTTAAAACAGAAAGGAAAAAAAAGATTAAATATTTGAAGTTGAAATGCAATAATAAAAAAAAAAGAATAATACTAACTGGTTAGCAAAAATGATTGAGTTAACAGTTACTAATAATCAGAGCATACCTAAATTTAGAGAAACACAATCGGTGAAATATCACTGTAGGTCTCGAAAAATTTGCAAATTAATCGTTTGCAATTAATTTATAATGTAGGTCAAGCGACCACTTAAATAACTAAAAACATTAACCTATTCATGCTTATCTCTTAAACCAAACTACCAAACGTATGACAAGTGCAAAGATTATTTAAATTCTCCTTGTATAAAGGGCTCTTACGCAATAAATTCTCAGAATGAAAATCAAAATTACAGAAATTAATTTAAAACATCCTGTAGGGTGGGCCCATATGCAATAAATTTACTAAGTTAAACAAAAGCTTTACAAAAGTCTCCGATCTGAAGGAATCGACAGACTTTATTCTTACAATAAAAAAAACCCAATTTTTAAGCAAGGTAAACACCTATCTGTAACTAATGTGGTCTTCATCAGCTGATAACAACAGCGAAGCAACAGGAAAACTCAGCTGACTGCCAAGATTAATTGGTTTAGGTTTCCTAACGGAACAAAAAAACAGAATCCTTCTCCAGGGGGCTTTATAGTTAAGTCCAACATATAGTCGTGGACCTATGTTTCGCAATTAAGTCTCGCAATTTCAACGCCATAGAATTTCCCTAAATAGAGAAAATAATTAGTTGGAAAGAAAAACGTCAAGAGAGAGAATCGAACAATAAGGTTAAGAAAATGCGATGTTAACAGTTTTCAAATTAATTGATAGATAAATACCTGACTAATGTTCTACTAAGGTGCATAACAATAATCATCCATACTAAAGCATTCGAAAATAACGAAGTCATATGTCGATTAACCAAAAATTTTTCCGGCCTAGCCGATACAGGAAATTGCGCTTCCAAGCAATCCAACAACAAATGCAAAATTTCCAGGTACTGGATTTCACTCTTTAACATCCGTCGATAAGACGATGTTGATCGATTTAATATCTAACCCAAAATAACAGAATGAAAATGAAAGTATTTTTCGTTACTGATCTTCTAATTTGTTTGCTTTGACATGTATGATATTATCTCAATACTGCATAAGTAACTAGTATAAAAACAATTAATTACCTTATATAACATTATAAAAACTACACATCATATTTACTACTATATTAAACGGATTATAAAGATCTAAATATAAAAAAAGGATGTACACAGTAGTAGCGTCAAAAGTGCAGTTAATGTCGCATTTTAACCTGAAAAATAGTGTAATAGGGGATGAAACAATGGTTCTGTTTTACGATCCTCTATCGAAAAGGGAGTCCATGGAATGGCGGCAGGTCGCTGAACCTCGTCCCATAAAGGCGAAAGTCGTTCAATCATCGAAAAAGGTGATGGCCACAATATTCTGGGATTTTGCTAATTGACTTTAAAGAGCGCAATATAAGTGTGAACGGCACATATTATGCGTCTTTATTGCATAAATTAGGGGACAGTATTCGTGCAAAACGTCGTGGAAAATTGACAGAAGGTGTGCGATTATTGCACGACAATGCTCCCGTCCATACTGCCGCCACTTCACAAGCTGCCATCCGCGAATGCGGCTTTCAAGAATTGGAACATCCACCGTATATTCCGGATATGGCTCTTTGTGATTCTTTTTTGTTTTCTAATTTAAAAGAAGACAATAGGGGACGTAGTTTTAAGGACGACAGTGAGTTGCAAGCAGCTGTTATAGAACATTTTGACGGAAAAACTTCAGATTATTTTTACAAAGGTATCGAATCATTAATTAATCGTTGTAATAAATGTATAGAAGTTAGGGGAGATTACATTGAAAAATAAAAATTCTTATATTGTTCCAAGTTTCTTTTTTGCATATCAGGCCGAGAATTTATGGCGCATACCTTGTACATAAGGATCAATATTTTGAGGTTACCAGAATCAAATTCATCAATGTAAACCAAAGTTATGTGACGACCTTATATCGCGCAGCGATGGCGGGATACAGTTGGCCTTGGGATTTGTCAATAGTGCCACCATCTATAGGTCATCCTACGAACTTATTCAGTTACGGTTTATCTCTCTCCAGTTTGACAAATGCATGATTCCCATAACCACACTTTCAAGAATAACAATGGATAATTATGGAAAATAATAAATATGAAAAATAAATATGGTAACGAACGCCGATGATAAATCTGGACTAATAATGACATGATTCTAGGTATTTATTGTTCTGTTATTCTTCTCTATTCTACAGGGTGATTCTTAATATATGCGACCGACTTTAGGGGCTGATTCCTGGGGTTATTTTGATCATAAAAGTTCATAAGAACATATGTCCAAAACCGCTTAGTTCAGAAGTTATACAATGTTTAATAGAAAGTTAAAATAATAAATGGTTTTATTACAAATTAACAAAATACTAACTAAGAAATCGTATTATAGCAGCTTTTGAAACAATTCGAAATACCCCTGGTATTTTCGAACGGACTCGCCAGTCAATACGACGGAGGATAGCAGCTTGTAGTACAGTTGGGGGCGGTCAATTTCAACAGTTACTATAAGTTAATTTTGTCTTACTAATTATTTTGTTAATTTATAATAAAACCATTTATTATTTTAACTTTCTATTAAACATTGTATAACTTCTGAACTAAGCGGTTTTGGACATATGTTTTTATGAACTTTTGTGATCAAAATAACCCCAGGAATCAGCTCTTAAAGTTTGTCGCATATATTAAGAATCACCCTGTATATGTGAAATTTGTTTATAAATTTAGGTGCTTATACATAATGAATGTGAAAATGTTAATGTTGAGTATCACATTTCGTTACCTGCACCGAAAAATTCGAACAATCCTTTTTCCCTTCGCCTTGTTATAGCAACTTTCGGAAAGCTCATTTCCTCATTCAGATTTCTTGATCGTAATTTCACCGATTTAAATATCAATTAAACTGGCGGATCCGCTCTCTCAAGAATGCCGCGCGGGAGTAGAAGAAGTAGAGAATCCGTCCACTCCCATGCCGAAACCAGGGACGGAGATCCACGTGTAATTCCCCGGATTCTCGCGTTCGGTGACACTCTGCCCGCGCCGCCCTGTTCTCTCCCGTGCGCTCGGATGAAGGCACTCGACATCCCGCTTATTCGCATCGTTTGAGCGCTTATTCCGGCCATTATCTCTGGATCCTGTGTTTTAGCTCTCAATTCGGAATGTTTGCTTTCCATTTAATGTGTCCCCGATATTTTTCTTCGACGTCGTTAAACCGGCACCACGACGAGAGAAAAGATTGTGTAACGGGTGGTCGGACGATCATTGCCGCTGCTCGATCTGACGAAGCACTTTTCAAAATAATAACGTCGTCGCCGAGCAATCCCAATAATAAGAGCAATATGGCCAGCGGATACAGAAATAATAATTATAATACTCGTTAAGTGGCATTGCCCTATCGGGCTGCTATTCGCTTATGGAAACTCCGTTTTTAATAGGAAATTCTGTTTCAACCACTTATTCTCGAAAGGAATAGCGTTTTAACATTAATATATGAGGTCTGACATAAAGTAAAACGCGACAGATGCTGTAACTTTGTTTATTTAGCGGTGGTCGTCTTCAATTGAGTCCCCAATAAAGTTACACACTAGGGTGGAATGAAAAAATCAACTTTTGATTTTTAATTTGTAATAGCGTGGAAAAGTTGCCTTTTGGTGTAGATAAGATAAATTAAAATCAAGAAAAATATTGGAGTGCGTCTTGAGGTGTCGCAAGCACTTTAAAAATTTCATAAAAACACATTTTTCGGAACTTTTTCAAAGATGTCTGCGACAAAATCAGCTTTTGATTTTACTTTCTTATACGTAGTATAAGGTAGTATTGTGGTGATGAAAATTTTCGACCCCTGATTGCGAAAAAGTGGTTTTTAAAAAATGTCTGTGTGCGTGTCTGTCTCTCTCCGTGTGTGTGTGACCATGATAGCGGTTAAACGGCTATAGATATCAATTCCAAATTTTGTATTTACAAATATAATCTCTCTCTTGAGATCTGATTAGATTTTCAGTAAACTCGGCAGACCGGAAGTAGTAGTTTATTTCGGTGAAAAAATCGAATTTTGCCAATTATTTGTCAACTAGTAAGTTTAAACAAATTTATAAGGAATCCATATGTACTCAACATTAAATTTAAGAAGAATTTTATTAAAAAAGTTTTTCGAAATTCCTACCGGAAGTAGGTCTTTTTCTCAGTTTTTTGCGAATATTTTGCACGCCATACTTTTTAGACAGGTACGTTGCGACTATAAAAGTATTTAGAATTTAACTATTTTAAATAAAATAAAAATAAAATAAAACTCTTGAAAACTTTCCACAATTTTTATTTAGTCTTTGCGACATATGTTTCGGTATTGTTCATACCATTATCGAGCATCGAGCGGAAACTAACAGGTCAGTTTGTGTAGGGTTGTTATATATGTCGTTGTGTTTATTGTCTCTTTTTACATAAGTGTCTATTATGGGGGTATGTGTGTTTGAAAAGTCTTTGTGTGTGTTCGTTACTTTCTCTTTTCCTTGAATTGATTTTTTAATTTCTAATATTTCTAACAGATTTAATTTCGGTCCCTTGTTTACATTATGTATAAGTTTACAACTATCTATATCGGGAAAATGGAGATTATCTATACAATGTTCGGCAAGGCCTGTATTTCTAATATTATGCAATATTGATCTTTTATGTTCTTTTAATCTAGTTTCGATCTTTCTGCCACATAAAAGATCAATATTGCATAATATTAGAAATACAGGCCTTGCCGAACATTGTATAGATAATCTCCATTTTCCCGATATAGATAGTTCTAAACTTATACATAATGTAAACAAGGGACCGAAATTAAATCTGTTAGAAATATTAGAAATTAAAAAATCAATTCAAGGAAAAGAGAAAGTAACGAACACACACAAAGACTTTTCAAACACACATACCCCCATAATAGACACTTATGTAAAAAGAGACAATAAACACAACGGACATATATAACAACCCTACACAAACTGACCTGTTAGTTTCCGCTCGATGCTCGATAATGGTATGAACAATACCGAAACATATGTCGCAAAGACTAAATAAAAATTGTGGAAAGTTTTCAAGAGTTTTATTTTATTTTTATTTTATTTAAAATAGTTATTAATAAAATGTTCCACCAAGAACCGTCTGCTAACTCAATTAATAGAATTTAGAATTTAATTTCTAATGCCTTTTGTTTAAAAAAATTTTCAAAATTCGCACCGGAGGTAACACTTTTACCGCATAGCGATTTTTTGCAAATATGTCGTAAATTATGCATTCTATATATATTTATCAAGAGTATAAAAGTTTTTAAAGCTGGATTTGGAATATTTCTTGTATAAATGAGATTTCAAAATTTGGACCGGAAGTAATACGTTTACTCTTGGCGAGTAGCATTTTTTTGCACATATCTCACAAAGCATGCATTCTATAGAGATTTATTAAGAAACTAATAGTTGGGCTGAAAAGTTCGTATCGTTTCTATGAGATGGCGCCACTAGAATAAAATCCATATCATTTTTAGTTAGTACCAACCTTCAAAAGATACGTGTATAAATTTGACAGCTGTCTGATTATTAGTTTTTGAGATACAGCATTTTGAGTGAAGCAACTTTTGTTATTTTGAAAAAAATGGACAAAAAGGAATTTCGTATGTTAATGAAACACTATTTTTTGATGAAAAAAAGTGCTACTGATACCAAAAAGTGGCTTGATGATTGTTATCCGGACTCTGCGCCGGGCGAAGCAACCATTCGTAAGTGGTTTGCTAAATTCCGTACAGGCCATATGAGCACCGAAGACGATGAACGCAGTGGACGTCCAAAAGAGGCTGTTACGGACGGAAACATCAGAAAAATCCACAAAATGATTTTGGAAGATCGTAAATTGAGGTTGATTTGTATAGCTGACACTCTAAAGATATCAAAGGAACGTGTTGGACATATCGTTCATGAATATTTGGGTATGCGAAAGCTATGTGCAAAGTGGGTGCCGCGCGAGCTCACAATCGACCAAAAACAAGAACGTGTCGATGCTTCAGAGCAATGTTTGGAGCTGTTCAACCGCAATAGAAGTGAATTTTTACGTCGATATGTGACAATCGATCAAACATGGATCCACCACTATACTCCGCGATGAACCGAATCCAAAGCGTGAAAAAACACAACAGTCGCCCGGTAAGGTTATGGCGTCCGTATTTTGGGATGCACATGGAATAATTTTCATCGACTATCTTGGAAAGGGAAAAACCATCAATAGCGTTATTGGAGCGTTTGAAGGACGAAATCGCGAAAAAAACGGCCCCATTTGAAGAAGAAGAGAGTGTTGTTTCATCAAGACAATGCGCCGTGTCACAAATCGAAGAAAACATTGGCAAAATTGCATGAATTGGGCTTCGAATTGCTTCCGCATCCACCGTATTCGCCAGATTTGGCCCCCAGCGACTTTTTCCTGTTCTCAGATCTCAAGAGAATGCTCGCTGGAAAGAAATTTAAAGCCGATGAGGAAGTAATCGCCGAAACAGAGGCCTATATTGAGGCTAAAGACAAATCGTACTACAAAAATGGTATTGAAAAGTTGGAAGATCGTTATAATCGGTGTATCGCCCTCGAACGCAACTATGTTGAATAATAAAATCGAATTTTGCCAAAAAAATGTGTTTTTCTATAAAACGATACGAACTTTTCAGCCCAACGTTAGAAGTACTTCGTTTACCAACAAATAGAAACTTATGCAACTTATATTACTCGCGGGACGGGTAGACGCAAGGGGGTGTGAGTAAGTGGAGCTTCAAACGTCAGATGAACTCGCCGAGTACCTTGGCGTCACCAAACAATTGTTTTTATAGATAAATTAAAACTGTAAACATAACACGATATAAATTCGTATGAAGTTACTGACTTTGTAGTTTCAATTCTTTCCATCTTATATTTACGGCAGGGCTCGTGGAATCGGTCTTTCTTCTAAATGTGATTACTTCAAACTTATTGCATGCCAAAATTATACCTTTGCTTGAGAAAAAATTATAGCCTCCCACACGACTGACACTGTTCTGCCTAGTGCTCACGTTTTTCGGCGAGTGTCATAGCAAACTGAAATTGATCGATGGTTTTGAAAGTTCATAACCTGCTACTGAATTTTCGTGTGACTGCCAACGTTAATTAAAGTCAGGTGGATATTTGTCAGTCAATTTTGAAGTCTCCAACTACATTTTACTCAACCTTACCTGGACTTTGGGGTGTCATTGTCAGCTGTGCTGACCCACCGCCATATTAAGTTCTGAAAACCTAGTTAAATTTATTGCGTTCCACGTCCTCCTTATGCTCTTTCACCGGATACATGAGAAATGGCCTAAGGCACATGGGACCGTAGTCCCCGTAGTGTGGCACTTTCGTTCCCACCACAGATTGGCCAGGTTCTGAGAAAAGTGTCTCCCCAATTCGACACTTTTGCCCGTCTTTTGTCTTTGTGTTAATTCTAGGGGCGCGTAAAAGAGAACTGTGCGCTTTTAGTATACATATATAATTTTCTGTTTACCTGTGTTTTCGCAAGTTTTAAAATAGGCATTTTGATTTAACGCATGCGCAGAACAGGCAATGTGACCAATTCTATCTCTCTTAGTTGCGACGAAAAAATACACATTGTCGAGATACAGCACACGCAATATAGCTGTCTTATATACAGCCCCCCCTCCGTTAGCTTTTGAATGGTTTAATAGAGAGGCTCCAATTTCCGTTCATTAATAGGAAATATTATACACTATTATTAAAGTAAAATTTCTACTTAGTTTCAAAAATTGACGGCAGGGGGCGATATAGTATAAAATGATGCCAGTTAACTCATGTTTTTCGAAAAGGTCGTACGCAACTTAATGTGTGGGCGGGAATACTTCGCAATCACATAGTATGCCCATTATTTATGGAAGAAAACCTTACTGCGGTGTTGTATTTAAATATTCTTGAGGAAATAATACATCCACAAATAATAGAGATTGCTGAAAATAATCCAGAAGAATTTGATATGAATATTACATTTCATGTTGTTGCAGTTGTGCGTAAGTAACTGGCAGATTAAGAAACTGTTGCCGCAAATTCTGTAAGCACTGATTAATGGAATAACCCAATCTCCATTTTCTAATTTTTCGCGAGTTCTATAGTAACTTTCAATAAAAAATATTTTATCGCCAACCGTCAGTAAAGTGATGCGTTACCATAGCGTTTTACGGAGGTAAAGAAACACTTTATCGTACTGTACAATAAAGTACTTTACCTGCCGCTAATATCTGTCAGCGTAGCCATGACTGATGACTTTAAAAATAAATCGTTTGTCACTGTCATAAAGTGCCATAAGTTATTATATCTTTATTTCTTAAATTAACAATTTTCACGATTGGCGATAAAATTTTGTATGCACCACGTCAGTAAAGTACCTTTACCGAACTCGTCTGTTACTCGCCGCGCTCGCTTCACTCGCTTGTCTCGTAAATCAGACTCGTTCGATAAAGTATCACTTTACTGACTTGTTACATAAATAACTATTATGTTGTAACTCTAACATTATAATAAAATAATTTAAAAAATATAATATGAATTTAAATATGACAACTGTCAGAATTTAAAGTTTTCAAAAGTTTAGCATGTACACCAACATTGATTACTTATTCACATAAAAAACAGTCTATTTTAATTAGGTAAGATTTTGAAGGCACGATATATATATTCAAAAATAAGTCTTCGTAAGAGAAAGATAACTCTGTATATTAGATTTTTTGTGGAATAAAAATTTAAAAGATGAACGAAATTATTACTTCCTACTGAGATATTTCAAAAAATTGTGTCGATATTTTATATTATCTATGCATGAAAATGATATTTTTGGCGCTTTACAATCTAATGGTAGGTTAGGGGTAGAGCTTTCCAATGCGTCAGCGTAATTCAAATCACATCTCCTCTGTCGATATGTCATCAGGAACATGTTATTTTTGTCAAATGTAAAAACATTTTGAAAACTTGAATTATTAATGTAACACGCAGGTGCTACCAATTCCCATGGAAGGAAAATCATTTTCCCAGTTATATGGAAAATGTATATCGAAATGGATTTAAAGTTGATAGAGTAAAAGATAGTAACACGACCCTCCTGTAGGTAGGAGGCTTATTATTCTAAATTGTAATTGTAGACATTATTAATTAGAGCTCTTGTGCGGCTCCGCTTGGTAGTATTACTTTTCTTTTGCTCTAGTTTTTCTTGTCACTAGTGCTATTCATTTAGTTCTCTTTTCATCTTTGTAATTGTGGAATTTTGTTTATATAATTTTGGGGCAGCATCCGCTTTGTGATTTCTCTTGTACAGACCAATAATTTTCTGAATTAGTCTTGTTATTTAAGGTTTTGTCTCTTATAAGAGATTCAATCATAGAATTACGATTCTTCTTTTAAACAAGCTTTCTATTTATACGTTCCCGATTGTATGAACTATATTTCTATATAAAAAAAATTGCTTGTGTTTGTTTTTAACCATTTCATCAATATTAATTTTGTGGTTCTCAAAATTACTTAAAGATTTTAGAACAGAGGTCGGTTTCTAGTCTTCCCTTTGGAGTTTTTGAAATTACATAAAACGTGAATTTACTGGAGAAACGTCACAAAATTAAGAAGACTATTTACCTATTTTTTCTCATAATAGAAATCTCTTATCTCTTTTTCGCGAGTCAATACATAAGTGGCTCATTTTTTTACCAACAAACTTACTTTTGCACGAAAATTTTATTACCACGGGAACAACTAGAGAATCTTAACAATGAGAAATTCACGAATGCTTTAGCAGTTGATAATCAAATTTTAGCAACCTAAAACATGTTTGTCGAAAGAAAAAGTTAAGCTGCAATGTATTTTTAATAATCATAATGACAATAATAATAATATGAGTTTATTTTGTTTAGCAGATAAGGTAGAATTTTTGATAGTAAAAACTTGTTTTTAAAAACAAAACTGATTTTGAAATTCTATTTATTTAACAGGTATATATTACATCTATTCTCTTTTACAGTATATTACAGACTGGGAATATGTACAATAGAAAGTTAAAATAATATAATTATACAATACGTGCTTTATGTTGATGAGATTCTTAGAACTGTATGATAAGCGACTTCCGTGAACGACGTCTGCAGGTGTCCTGGTAGCGTAACTCAAGTAAGAAGGAATATTTTATTTTTTGTTTGACTTGAATTTCTTTTAATTCTGTTTCTTTTTCTTCAGTTTCTTCTAATTGTTTTCTTCGGATTTTCATTCTCTCTTCAAAACCATTCTTCTTTTTATATGTATTTTGACGAATTTATAGCCTGCGATAATACTAATTAGTAATGTATATGCTTAATGAACTGTTGTGCAATTCGATTTCGTCGATCCTATTTCTTCATGTAGTTCCTCTAGGGATTATTAATGGTATCGATGTTAGTTGTATGTATCTCTTGGATCACTTTTTGATTACTTGCAGATTTTTCTTCGATGATTATCTTCTTGTATTTGCCATTTAAATGTGGTATTTTGGCATATGTTAATTGCTTTTGTATTTCGAATATGTCGATTTTGATTTTGCAGTCATCGGTTAATATAACATTGTATGTTTCTTGGAGTTTTTCTTTTTCTTGGCCTTTTCCTCACTTCTTACGGATTATTGTTGTCTTGGAGGATCATCATCCTACTGACTGCGCCAGTTAGAATTTTCGTTAGTAAAGTATTACATCTATTTCCTTTTACAGTATATTACAGAATGAGAATGCACTTGAAAATTAAAATAATATAATTCCACAATACGTGCTTTATCTTGAGGAGATTCTTAGAACTATATGATAAACGGCTTCCGTGTACGGAAGCTGCAGGTATCTTGGTTATGTAACTGATATAACAATACAACATGAACAAAGCAAAATACAAAAAGTGATGATACATTAGTATAAAAAAAATTAATTAGCATGAAATATCAAAATTTAACATATTTGCGTTTTTTGATGCATGCTGTAATGGTGTCCTCAGTAGCGCGTTCGTTTTGGGAGTAGTAGTACGAAGGTAGCAGTAGTGGATAGACTGGGCACATGAAAATTGACCCCAGGCAGTAAAGCAGAGAAGTCAATTCTGCCACATACAATATTGACCAGGAACCAGGAACTAATTTTGTTTTGTCTGCTGTCCAAGGATTTAAAGCCATGCCTTTCCAAAAGCGCACCAGTTTGAATAAAAGGAACATCAAAACATTAAATTGTATAGTGATTTGACTAACAGCATAAAAAATTAAGGCACCAAGAAATTTGCAAAAGGAATTAAAAGCGCCCTTATTCAAAAAGAATATTATTCAGTTGAGGAGTATTTGCGTGATCAGTGCAAAAGACGATTATTTAATCTAATCTAATCTAATCTAATCTAATCTGAATGGCACAAGGTCAGATATTTTTCATCATCCCTTACGATTAGTTTATTGAGAAAATTGATGAACTTTAGCGAACGACACCTGTGTATTCTATCTAACTGGGCTGGTGTATACTTTGGTGGCTTCCTTCTTTTTTCAAACGCAACGTTAATTCGGAAAATTATCCGAAAAAAATTATCTTTGAAACGCCAAATCTTCGACCTATTTTTCGAAGTGAAACTCCACCTCTGTCCTTCAAGGATTCTTCGTACCCTCACTTGGCTCAAAATTCTTGGTCGACCACTTTTGGGCAAATTAACGCGTGGTATTCCCCCTTCATGATAAATTGTTGGTAAAGAAAGAAATTGTTTACGATAAATGACAACAATATCACGCTTGGGCATTCGCTATTCCATCTAGCTTATAAGACATTTAGCTGAACCAGATCACAAAAATTACACTGTCATAACTAAGCTATATCATTAAGTATCATACTGACATATGACTGACATACAATTTGTAAATATATAATGACAGTATGCCACTTAATGATATAACTTAAGACAAACGTTTTACATTCCATGGCAAACCTTTATCAATATAATTTTTGATCTCGCGATATCAAATCTACTGTTATTGACTTTTGACTGATGTGACATTTATTTTGTCTATTCCATATTCGTTTCTACTTAAAAAAATATTGTAATACTATATCGTTGAAAATCTTTAAAAAGCAAAAATTAAATGCTTTGATAAAACATATGCAGATGCTCAAAGTACTTTAGGATCGAACAGTAAAATGTGTGAAACATCGATATAGGGTAATTTTGAAGCTTTAAAGTGTCCGATGCTTACTAATCACCTATGGAAGTGATTTATTTGATTCAATATTTTTTCCAAGATTGTCACATTAAGAGCAACACGTTTGTACATCTGTGAACATTCATAAAGTGTTTTGAGGCATTCTATACATTGTAGTAACATACTTAGTTTTTGTCTTATGAAGAATTTCTCATTTATTTTTAACTGATCTGATACAAAATTGGATAGCTTTTTCTTTAATAGTGTTAAAAAAAATTGACTTAGACTGAATTGAAATAAACGTCTTGAACTATCAAGGTTGTTATTTATATTAGCAACTGTAATTAAAATTCCTACCTTTTACAAACATTTATCCATAACTTCTATGGTGCCTTTCTTAAGGAACATATAATGTATTATCTGCCTTTTATAAATATTTGTGTTTTGTTCAAACAGAGTGTTTTTATCAAACACAAAAGCCTAATAAAATCTCTTCAAATTAAAAATTTTGTAAGTCAGTAAATAGATTAAATAAAAGCTATAATTGTCAATTTTATTTTAACTTAATATTATTATAATACAAAGCCTCTTAAAATTCTGAAATACGTGACTACTATTATTGTTTAATCAAGAATCAAGATTAATTTATGGCTGGAAGTCGTGGAGTCAGTTTTATGCTCTTGTATTTCGGTGGGTAATTTATAATAAAATTATTGTAAACATACAAAATGTGTACATTAAAAATAACAAACTCCGGCCAAGTTGTATTTGCTTCATTCAAATGTTGGTTTATCTTCCCTTCAACTACCCGAGACCCTTCTATTAAAAGAGATGTAGCTGTAGATTATCAATATCGAATACTTCCGATCTATGCGATTCACTAAATAGGATTTATATCTGTGCAAAAGAAAATATTATAAGCCCCAAAATATATATTAAATAAATATCATTATTTAATACATTTTGGCAATGATTTTATTCACTACATTTATCAATACCTCAATTACAATTTTTAGTTGATATTTACACAATTCATTAATTCATACACTAACCTCTAGATAGCACAGTACAAAAATGAACTCACAGAATAAACTATTTTGCATTGTGTATTGAAAATGTAATTCAAACACATGCAAAAAAATTAAAACATCTTAAGTAATTATGATTACATTTTAAAATATCACTTTGCCTGAGTACTTCAAGAATTGCTTATACTCTTAAATGAAAAACTATAATGAAAAACTACTGCTAAATTGCGTAATTTGGATTTCTGGAAATATCATTTATCAAATTTATTAAATCCTGCCTTGTACAGACAATTAACCACACATTTCGTGCCGTCTCTTCCTTGGGAAACCTGTAATATTTAATCTGACTATCTCTATTCTTCTATTGTATTTATGACAACCGTATACACGCAACCAGGCATATTAAAATGAATATTATTTTAAAAAAATGAGGTGTGGCCACCTCACGACTTTTTTTCAAATTATAGAATTTTAAGAATTTTTTTATACAAAAATTATTCAAAATCCTATTTTAAGTACTTCTATTCTCTTAATAAATCTCTATAGAATGCATACTTGGCAAGATATAATAAAAAAAGTGTTACTCGCTAAAAGTAAAAGTGCTACTTCCGGTCCGAATTTTGAAATTTCATTTATACAAAAAACATTGCAAAACTAACTCTAAATGCTTTTGTACTCTTGATAAATATATACAGAATGCATAATTTACGACATATTGCTGTGACTCTTGCAATTTGAGATTTATATAAAATAATTTAAATTATTCAATCAGTAAGTAAGAGCAGAATCAAGCATACATCTTAGTGCTAGGCCTTATCCTAGACTAAGATTCAACAAATTTTCTGCAAAATAGTAGGTTAAGCAATCTTACATTTAACTAGCTCAGTTTTAAATGACTAAAGAAATTTTTCTCTCAGGGGCAGAAAATCTAAATAAACTCTCCAATCAAATTGAATGCTCTTCAGTTATTACCAGGTCAGGTAAAGAAAATAAAATGCAAGATAAACCTTATAATCTAGTTTATTAAGAATATTAAAGAAAACTTTTTAAAATTTCACAAATACATTTACAAAATTTAAATATTTCAAAATATTATATAAAATTATACATGTCATGATCAAATAGTCAAAACAATAAAGAAATTATAATTAATGAAAGGATAACATCGAGTACAAATTTATAATTTTAAAATAAATATGATTATCACTATTTTTATTCGTCAAAGATACATGTAAACAATCAACATTTCAAATAAAAATAAAATTTATTGCATATTGTGAATTGTACTGGAATATGAATAACAAAATTATGTGATTTATCATTTACGAGAATATAAACATTAAGGAAATGGCTTTGCCCTAATTAGTTCTGCCTGGCGCCTTTGCTCGCTCCCAAGACAGTACCATCAGAAAGCAAATTCACACTGGTAGGTACCCCAAAGTTCCACCCTACGAGTATGCTTTTCAACTCGTTGGACACAACCCGAACATACACCACCATGTGCTCACCCCTTAAGGCATATATATGAACTTTAAATTTAATAAAAAAAATGTCTTTGTGCATTTAATTAATTAACTCAGTCCTGATTAGTTCTGCCTGGCGCCTTTGCTCGCTCCCAAAACAGTACCACCAAGACCAATTCCTGCTTTAAGGATTCACCAAGACTCCATGCTATGAATTAAACATCTACTTAATTCATTGCACACATCCCTGATCTATTACCCAACACGTCAATATCAAATACACAAACACAATAAAATATAATTAATATAAAAATATATATATATATATATAAAAATAAAACTTTACCTCGCTCTGAGATTCCAATACAAGACACCACTCAAGAAAATTTGACAACACTATATACACATTTATGATAAACATTAATAAATCACTTTAACTCTTCATATAATATTTCGAACTCATCCATTTCAGAATAAATTTCTTTCACAGCTTAAATATCCTACATCTACATAAAACAAAATTTATTAAACTATAACTCTTCTAATCTTGTAGATAAAATAATAAAGAAAATTTAATTAAAACCGTAGTGTTATATTTAATTAAAAAAAAAATTATTAAGCTATTTAATTTTATCGTTACAAAAAACTAAAATGCTTTACCATAACGCACGGTATAATGACCCTGCATATAATATAAAACATTCCAGAATAATACACAAAAAAAAAATTTTAAAGTTCTAATTAAATAAAACCGTTCCGAACATAAATAATTATTTCCCAAAATAATTACAAGTCCCAATGTAAACCAAACTCCCGAATTAAAAATGATATCTAATTCATAAAAATATTTCAAAGTCCCACTTCAGTCTTAAAATTCATAAATACAGTAAAATTATTAAGAAAATATTATAAGTTCCAATGCGTGAACAAATTTCTAAGTTAGAATAATATTTCATCTATATGATATTACAGATCTTAAATTTTATTCAAAATTTTCTAAGTATCGTGAATCGGTTTCAGAAAATTATTCTATGTTCTAATTCACGAATAAACTTGTAAGTTAAAATAACATTTTTATTTTAAGAGGAAGAAGAGGTTTCCACCTACTTCTTGTTTTTCTTTTGAGAGAGCTGATTTTCACCAAGCGTCTCCCGATTTCTGATCGTGTGTCGACTTATATAGATAGTTTTCTTCACAAAAACGTCTGGTTATCTTCGGTACGATTCCGATACCACCTCCAGAAATACACAGCTGCAGTGCTGCACCACCCGGGAAAGCAGCGCATTACTAATCTTTCAAAAAGGTAAACAAATATGTAAATATCAACCTGTTTACACATTCATGATTTGTCCAATGCATCTAGCGAACAATATTGTTTTCGCCGGGCCAATCTGTCGATATCTCTCCCGGTCACAGTATGTTTCGTGCGGGAAACACTTTCTTGTTATAATTCACGTAATATTTTATGCTTATTCTAATATTATCTTAGGTAAATAAAAATTAAATTTGCCAAAATATTAACTTAATAAATATCTATATACACATCATGATGAAATAAATAAAATAATAATTAATTAAATTAAATCTCGAAGTGATCTTGATTATGCCTATTTATAATTTACCACCAAACTCAAGATCACTGCAATATGTATTTGCAAAAAGTCGCTATTCGGTAAGAGTAAAAGTGTTACTTCCAGTCCGAATTTTGAATTTTTTTTTATACAAAAGATATTTAAAATTACGTTTTAAATACTTTTATACTCGTAATGTACCTGCCTAGAAAGCATGACTTGCGAGATATTTGCAAAAAACTGATTTTCGATAAGAGTAAAAGACCTACTTCCGGTAGGAATTTCGAAAAACTCTTTTAATACATTTTTTCTCAAATTTAATTTTGAGTACATTTGAGTTCTTTATAAATTTATTTAAACTTAGGAATTGACGAAATATTTGCAAAATTTGATTACTACTACTTCCGGTCTCCGATTTTACTGAAAAACTAATCAGATCTGAAGAGGGAGATTATACACGGAAATACAAAATTTGGAATAGATATCTACAGCGGTTTGACCGCTATCGTGGTCACACACAGACATTTTTTAAAAACACATTTTCGGTATCAGGGGACCTCAAAAGGTGGACATCTGCAAAAATCTCGAGGTCGAAAATTTTCATCATCACAAACGATAAAATAACTTCAAACAGTGTCAAAATGCAGCAGATATGAGAACTGTCAATCTGACTTGCTTCGCAATGACGTCATTGAGAGCTTAAGTGAGCATACCGGTATAAATGTATCGTTATTAAAACAAGTTAATTGTGACATATGACTTCCAGTGACAACTTAACCAAATGTCATTTAGTATAACTACAAATTACCTAAAAATTTCGGAAAACCTCGGGATTATACGTTACTTCCTTTTTTTATATAAAAACCATTAAAAAAGCTGCAAACTTACTCATTTCATAGCTCTGAGCGAAGATTATGTGGAAAAATAAAACTGTGGGTGATTAACTCTTTTTTTTTCACACTCATCGAATCGCCCATCTCTGTCTCTTAGTGTAGGTATACATTTTAAAGTTACAACGTGTTTAAAAGTAATTTTATCCGGCAATATTTTCTAATCCAACGACTTTTCCAAAAAAACATACGATTAAACTTATCATCACTCGTCAGATTTTTACCGCCGGTATATCCCATCGCGTCCTATAAAGATTTTAGAATCGTAAAATATCTAGTAAAATTCCGATAATCTTTTTTGGGGACGTACCAGAACACACGTCTAATCCGTCAATAAAATCAATAGCCCCCGGTGTTGTACACTGCCCCAGTCGTCTCTGTCGTATCAATATGTTTCTTTCCCCTGTCCGCCCCCCGAACCATCAACCATTCGCCTCTTGGGCGGTCGTCCTGGGTACTCTTTGCCCACCGCACGGCGCCCCCTAACCGTCCTGTGCACATCCCATTAATTCCCTCGTCACGTCAATCAAAAAACGGGGTGGTATTAAACCTAGTTCGGTTCACGACGCAATAAAATTCTAATATTCTAAGACATTAAATGCTCAGAATGTAATTTTGTGTGACTACGGAAAAGGGGCGACGGGACAGAAACGTTGGTGTCGGCGACGTAAAAAGGCGGAAAACACGTCGAGAGTGGGAATGAAGGGAGCTTGAGGAAACGAGACCAGTTCGTAGTTTTAGTTATCAATGTTATCACATAATAATATATTTTTATTTTTATCGCCTTGGCTCGTAATAATGTTTTTCGTGGATTATACATTTCGACCTAATTAATAATACAGTTTTGTTATTAAGTGTTTAAATCATTTGTTAATAATAATAATAATTATTATTATTATTATTTATTGCCCAATAGATATCTCCAATTAAAGGACAAAATTACATAGCATGTATGAACATGCATATGTTGAAAGTAATTCTAAAAAACCATCACTACAGTCTTTAGAGACAACAAAATACAAAAGAGGAATAAGTACATGAAAGAAAGTGCTGAGAGCACCAACAATAAATGACTTAACAGCAACTACCAATAAAGCACTAATTGAAGTGCAAGAATGGTTCGAAGAGAATAATCTGCAGCTGAATGCGGACAAATCTAATGTTGTTGTGTTCTCCAATAAACTGTCCAAAGATTTTATTGTTAACCACAACGACTACATAGTTACGCCATCTGAAGGCATCAGGTTTCTTGGATGACAAGTTGGACTGGGCCACACGTTCAATTCTTACTTAATCGGTTGGGATGTTTCTGCTATGCTTTGAAGATACGAGGTAGGCGCCATAAATTCTCGGCCTGACAGGCTTATACAGGTTCAAACGTGTTCAAACTTCGGCACGTCATGCATGCACATACGCGAGATGTACACTATAAATATGACGGTTCAAAGTTCGAAGCCTAGTAGTTTTTAGTAACCGGCCAATCAACGTGACTAGCGCACGAAAATGTCTGAAGTAACGAAAATTGAGTACCGCGCGGTCATTAAATTTTTAACAAAAGAACACCTTATCACATTAAACAACGTTTAGACGACGTTTACGGTGATTCATCTAACAAGAATCCCTGGAAGATGCTGATCGGTCGGGTCGACCAATTGACGGTGGTATGTAGCTCAAAAATATATGTATATATATATATATAATTTTTGTGAAGGTCCTTTGTTTTTCCTTCTTCTTTCTTAGCCGTTTCTTATATATATGATTGTATATTTTTCATGGTTACTCTCGGCTTGGTTGTGGAATCAGGTTTGGTTAAATTAAAAACATTTTTACGTTTCGACTTTATTTATAAAGTCATCTTCAGAATTTATGTTGGTCAAAAATTAAGTGAAAATTTACATTTTTGTGTTTTAGTTGTTTTACAAATGAATTATTTTTAATCTTTGTTTTCCTAATTGGAAAATCATATTAGTCAAAAGATAAAAATTTTTTTGTTGTTCCTTAAATGTTGTTTTAACAACTTTCTATGATAATTAAACTTGTTATAGAAGGTGCTAACAGTAATTATTTTTATATACAAGTACGATCAATTGACATTATACTGTTTAATAAATTCAGATTTACATACACATTAAAGAAACACATGTACACGTGTGTATTATTATTACAATATACATTTATTAAACAGTATAATGTCAATTGATCGTACTTGTATATAAAAATAATTACTGTTAGCACCTTCTATAACAAGTTTAATTATCATAGAAAGTTGTTAAAACAACATTTAAGGAACAACAAAAATTTTTTTATCTTTTGACTAATATGATTTTCCAATTAGGAAAACAAAGATTAAAAATAATTCATTTGTAAAACAACTAAAACACAAAAATGTAAATTTTCACTTAATTTTTGACCAACATAAATTCTGAAGATGACTTTATAAATAAAGTCGAAACGTAAAAATGTTTTTAATTTAACCAAACCTGATTCCACAACCAATAATAACCATGAAAAATATACAATCATATATATATATATATATACATATATTATTTAATTAGTATTTTAAATTAAAATGTAATATATAAGTTATATGTTTGTGTACACCAATTTTAAAATGTACATGTCTCCATTTTATTTCTGCAAAGTTTTTAATCTGTTTCATATATGTGTATATGTATATATATATATATAATTAAAATATTCTATTTTAGTCCTGGCCTTACTAGTTAATAATTCAAAAAAAAATTTTTTCCGGGATTAGCGGCCATAGGGGAATAGTAAATAAATTACACCATTTTTTTTATTTACACCAACGTTTCGGCAATTATCCTTGTCTTTTTCAAGGTTATTTATTGAACCTAATAACAATAACAAGAAGAAATTATTTATATGTTAGTTCTTTACATTTGATGTGCTGTATGAATTTGATGGACAACACACGCAAGCTCTTAATAATCAATTTTTTATTTCTTTTCATTTTTTACTAATTTTACTTGTTCAATATCATTTAAAATTTTATGAAAAATATATGTGTACTTACCAAAATAACAGTAATTTTTTTATATTAAAATCATTTGTCATTTTCTATACACCTTTTGTATATATTCTAACTATTTTATTATTTTCATGTTGTAAGTATGATGTTAAATATAACGTCAATTTTTAAAATGTATATAAAACGCCTGGATACACACGATAAGCAAAGCACTCACACAAACTACTAAAAAACATGCAATAACAATTCTCTGCCCATATAAAAACACAATTGATTGCAAACAGACTACCTCATATAAATAAGATATTGTTACTTTGTACATATCACAATTATAAAATATTAAAATATATTTCAGACAATTCGTTAATATCGGTTCGATCATTTACCGCTTTATTATGGTTTTTTATCTGAATCATTTCTAAAACATTTCGGGCTTTGGAGTTATTTTCTTTATTCAGAATACATGCATTGTCAAAGTCAAATTTATGTCCTGTGGTGTTACTGTGTTTTTTAAAGAAGTCATATTTTGGGCATATTTATGTCCCTTAATTCTTTCTGACCAATGCTGTTTAGTTTGCTCTATACCGAGGTCGTCATATTTTAATTTCTGATAGGAAAGTAGTAAGTGGAAAAGAGCGCGACGAATTAAACTAAAGATAGACATAAGCGAGGCTGCCACACTGGACATTTGTAAGGCGTGGGGGTCCCCCGCCACTCCGTTGCTCTCCCTCCACTGTTAGCAAGCAGGCATCGCTGCATAGGATAAGATCATCTTTTGCATATGATAGAAGTGCAAACCGAAATTAAAATTTGACGCTTACGGTATATAGTTTTTCACAGTCAGAACAAGGGATTTTATATACAATATGGGTCTTTTGTTTAGTTGGTACCTCATAGGAATAAAATTAATTTAAAACATTTATTCACAAAGATTAAGAATGAGGTACCAACTAAACAAAGGATCTATATTGTATATAAAATCCCTTGTTCTGACTGTAAAAAACTATATATAGGGCAAACTAAACAGCATTTGTCAGAGAGAATTAAGGGACATAAATATGCCCAAAATGTGACTTCTTTAAAAAACACAGTAACACCACAGGACATAAATTTGGCTATGACAATGCATGTATTCTGAATAAAGAAAATAACTCCAAAGCCCGAAATGTTTTAGAAATGATTCAGATAAAAAAAATCCTGTCTTTTCGGTTTGCAATCTACACTACTTAAATAAATACATATAAGCATTTAAACTTTTACGTTCTCACACTACTATTTTTCGGGACAAATGCTATAAATTCGGGACCAATAAACGAGATGTAAAACATCGGGACAGGGTCTGAAATTTTGGAACTGTCCCGGGAAATTCGGGACGTATGGTTACCTTACTACAACGACTATTTTACTAATTGCACACTGAAACACACCTACACCTGTCGTGGAGCGGAAATCGATTACCTATGTGCACCAAAAACTAAATTAACCAAGAATATGAGAGGAATAGAACATCGGGCGATAAAAATTTACAGTCACATCCCCATACATCTGAAGGAATTACCTATCCAGAGACTTAAAGCGGCTTTCAAGCACCATCTTCGGCGGAATGCTTGTTACACATTGAGTGAATTTTTTGACACCAGTTTTCAACCAATCTCTTAACAATATTGCCTTTGTTATATACTTTATCATGTACAGTAGACTCTCGATTATCCGAAATCGGATTATCTGAAACTCCGCAATATCCGAAAATCAAATATAGAATTTTAACTCCGCTTTATCTGAAACACCAGTCAAAGATGTTCCCGATTATCCGAAATGATTTGAACTTAAATGAAAATGGCGCACTTTTATACTTCCAAATAGGTACATAATACACGCGGCGGCGTTTGTGTCGCTCAGTTCAGTGTGGTTCAGTGCTTTAGGTTATGTTGTATTGCATTTCGTGCGGTTTAGTTTTGTACATTACGAGAGGTACGCGCAGTATATAAGTTAGCGAAAATATGGATACAAAACGAAAGCGAAAAGTGGTTACTATAGGCGAAAAACTAAATGCTATAAAACGTCTCGACTCTGGTGCACAATTAAAAACCATCGCAAAAGAGTACGGTGTAGGTGTAAGTACAGTTTCGGAGTGGCAAAAAAACAGGAAAGATATCGAGAAATGGAACAGTGTGTTAACTTCTCCTGCACCAAATCGGAAAGTTATGAAAACCAGTCCGTATGATAAAGTGGATAAGGCATTATATTTATGGTTTACCCAAAAACATGCTAGTGGTATTCCAATGTCTGGTCCAATTCTTCAGCAAAAAGCAATTCAATTAGTGAAGAGCTTCCTGTAATTGAGGCTCCTGATACATTTACAGCAAGTGAAGGATGGTTATCCAGGTGGAAAGATCGGCACGGAATTAGGCAGCTTCGAATATGTGGTGAAAAATTATCTGCAAACGCAATGGTTGTCGAGAACTTTAAAACAAGGTTTAAAGTAATTATCGACGAAAATTCTTATACTCCCGATCAGTTATATAACTGTGACGAAACTGGCCTGTATTACAAAGCAGTGCCTTGCAAAACTTTAGCAAGTAAAGATGAAGTTTCTGCTTCTGGTTATAAAAAAAATAAAGATCGGGTGACTATTCTCGCTTGCAGCAATTATTCTGGACGTCATAAAATGCGCCTAATGTGTATAGGAAAATCAGAACAGCCAAGAGCATTTAAAAATCTGAGCCCTAACTTGATGCCATTGTACTATAAACATCAAAAAAGCTCTTGGATGGATTCGAAATTGTTTAGGAATTGGTTTTTTGAAGAATTCGTCCCATCGGTTACAAAATTCCTTAAAGTAAATGGTCTACCTGTTAAAGCTTTGTTGCTGGTGGATAATGCACCTTCTCATTTGTCTGTAGAAGAACTTACATTTGGGGAAATTAAAGTTCTATTCTTATCACCAAATGTTACCGCTTTAATTCAACCGATGGACCAGGGTGTTTTGGAAAACTTGAAAAGAAACTATCGGAAAAAATTATTGCAATTTATATTAGAGGCAGAGAATGAAGGGGACGATCTACGCGTTTGTTTGAAGAACATTAACCTAAAAGATGTAATATATTGGATAGCCGATGCCTGGAACAATGTAAAACAGTCGACCATACAAAAGTCGTGGAACAAAATTATTGATGGACAGAATGAATTAGCAGAATTGAGGCAAGACAAATGCGGAGAAGATGAAGGTACAAATATACTAAATGGTCTTGCAATAAAGATAAGTGGTTTTAATAATATTCCTCGAGAAGATTTTGATGCATGGATTCCGTTAGAAAAGAACGATGGAGAGGAATTGTCAAACTTAGAACTAATTAACCTACCAAATGAAAATGAACATCCCAATGAGGAAGAGGAAGATGCAGGGACAGTAGGAAATTCAACGAAAGTAATTTCACATCGGGAAGCAGTAGAGTGTTTAGACAAGGCACTAGTTTATATCGAACAACAACCGGAGGCAACCACGACTGATGTTTTTTTAATTAGAAGATGGAGAGACATTGCGGCAAAAAATCAATACTTATGCAAGTCCAAGCAATTAACAATGGATTTATTTGTAAATCGTTAGGTATTATTAAACTTTCAATAAAAAGAAATGTTTTCACCAGATAGGTATGTATAAATGCAAATTGTAAAGGAAACTGCAATAAAAAAAATATGTATCCAAATATACACACGTTAATTATTTCCACCTACGTTTTATCCGAAATTTCAATTATCCGAAATAGGTTCGGTCCCAATCATTTCGTATAAGTGAGAGTCTACTGTACTTATGTTTGCGCTTTTTTATATGAAATAATCTTTGTCATATTTTTTTATATGTATGTATTATGTACTGACGATGTCTATGTTTATTGTGAACCTACGACGAATAAAGTATTATTATTATTATTATTATTATTATTATTATCAGTGAAAAGCAGCGAGAATAAACCCCCCTGTTAAGAAGACCTACGCTACTGAGTAGACATTTCTCATGAAAATTAACTTTATACTTTTGAAGAATAATTACTATAATCTATACTATATCGAACAGGAAAATATTGCACGTTTTTGTTTTCGTTACTGCCCTTATTATTTAATGATCAATCCAATGCAAGCGACAACACGTTAATAATAACTCATAGTACAGATATTGATGTTTGTACTGTATCTCCTCCGCGAACGCCACAAACAATCGGATATTCGTATTATGAAGGGTGGGATTCGTGTGGAACAGAACCGCCCCATCGCCTACGGCACATCGTGTGACATTCAATACATACATTATATTGTTGTTGATGCTGGAGACCGCCTAGTTTGTCAAGTTGGCGAATTTCGGTACGAGCGACGTATTTGCGTGGCAAGGGGGCGCGGGAGGCTTACAAAGGGGACAGATCAGCTGCTCGTCAATGCTGGAAATGTGTAACCACCGTCAAACACAATTAAAATTTCCGGGTGCATGCCGGAATAGTTCCGGCAGTACAGGTATGTGGGTCAGAATGTTTACACGGATAAGCATCCTCGTTCCCGCTCAGGTCAGATATTGCAGTTTATTGGCTCAGTATTAGACATATTTAGGCAAATACACAGTGTTTGTTTAAAGGCAAGATATTGTAGATATTTTTTCTTCATTTTGATTATAATGTTATTTAGAAACTGATGAATTTGAGACCATCCGCAATAAAACTCAACCGAAATAACTAACATTTCTATTTGGTCTAGTAGAAATACGTAAAGAAGTAAATAAAAGTGAATTTATAAAATAAATTGAAATATGTAATACTCCGATCTTTATCTAATAGTATGTTACATATTAAGGTTGAGAAGATGACTATTATTGCGCGAGTGGCGAGATTAATTAATTTCAGCCACAAGGGCAATAATAGTCTTCTTAACCGTAGTATGTATACTATTTTTTGTACCAGTAGTCTAATTGGATCTTGAAACCTTAATAATTATGAATAAATTTACTCATATAGGTATGTAAGAATGCCCTTGTAATACAACTTCATATAAACAAATAAGTATAGGCTATATTTTGATGTTGATAAATAAGTTTTGACATAAATGCTGAAACTAAAAGCCAAGTATTTATAAGATTATTTTTCATCCCATTTACATATAATGTCTGAAGAGTTTAGATGTACACCACCTGAAATGCGCGAGATTGCAGAACAGGCAGTTGAGTACTTGCTTCCGCAAAAATCTAAACACTTATACATGAAAACATACAGAATTTTAAAAATGGTGTAAGTCCAAAAATACAGTAGTAATTTCTGAAAACGTACTTCTGGCTTATTTCCAAGGATATTCAAAAAATAAAAAGCCTCGATCATATCTATTATTCGATGTTGAAAGCTACACTTGGCCTAAAAGAGGATATTAACATATCAAAATATTTTAAATTAGTTGCCTTTTTGAAAAGAAAAAATGAAAATTATAAGCCCAAAATATCATTAGTATTTACTCAAGAGGAAATTATAAAATTCCTTACTGAGGCACCCGACGCATGTTACATTGCAACTATAAAGGTAGTATGTTTATATATTAATACTTTGAAATTATTGATAATTTATAACCCTGTAGACTGCTCTTGTAATTACATACATTATTAATTTCTGATGTCATCATGAAAGATGATTTAATTATTATTCACATCCGCAATAACAAAAATGGTTTGTCTCAAAATTTTGTAATCATGGTGCCACTTTATATCAACATAATTAAAAACTATTTACAAAATTAGACCAATTCCAGATATAGCAAAATTCTTTATTAGTGTGCGTAATGGTAAATGTACGAGACAAAACATTGGACATAACACAATAGGACAGAAACCAAAAAAAATTGCCCTTCCGTAGAATCTCGGCTACACTTTTAGCTGTCAATGGTGGTAATATCCTTCAGTTAAAACAACATGGTGGTTGAAAATCTTCTAGAGTAGCTGAAGGTTATATCGAAGATTTCCTAGTAAATAAAAAAAGTATAGCATGTATGTTACAAGGTCTACCTACATCTACTTACGCAATCTCGCCTGCAATATTCATGACAGGAATATTCGATATGAATCAAATTTCAACAACATCAGCAGTATAATCAGGATCTATTTCGACTAAAGATATCGTAAATACTTATGGAATTAACTCAATTAATAATACTGTGATTAATGTGCCTACAGATCTGCACAATCCTGGTTTTTCAAATAGAATTGAACCATCAATCAATTTGACATGCCATAATTGCACTATCAATTTTTATAAATAAATTAAATAATTTTTTACATCTCTAATAATTACGTGTTATATTGTTTCCATATTATACTATTATTAACCTAAAATAAAATCGACGATGATATGCCGATATACGAATGTGAAACTGGCGAAAAACTACAATAAATTTTGACGGTTGACAACTTGACATACTACTGCGATTGCATGGTTGCAGCATTCGCTTTATTTATTGTAATTATTCACCTAGGTCAATAATATGCTCATTATTTACCTGTTATTATTTCAGGTGGAGAAATGACATTTCATGGCGTTTTATTATGTGTAAAAATTCGATGATTTTTTACTACTGGTACAAAGAAATATTTGTTTTAACTGTTGCCACCATGTCGATTACGTTGGACACCAAGTTGTCACAATAAAGTTTTAGGCGCTTAAATTGTCACACGCGTTTATTGAGCGATTGTAACAATAATGTTTAGGAGGAACATTAACTGCTTAATATTGTCATTGTTACATATGAAAGGTCCGGAATGTGCTGTAAGGTAAAATATTAATGAAAAAACGAAAATGGTTGTTTTTATTTAATTAAATAAATAAGGCATTATGTAAAATTAACATTGAAAGAAAAAACAATAATAATTCATGACAGGTAAATTATTTTATAAGTGGACCGTAAATAAAGTTACAAGTATAGTTTCAAAAGTTAATGTGAAATAAGAAACTATCTTAGAGTTGTCATTTTCAGTAGCACTGATTAAAAACCGCGTTGTCTATACACCATAGCGTATACAGAACAACACTGACTTCAAATTTACAGGGATGGCTTATTAAGGTAAGCTATTAACTACATACTAGGTTTTAAGCGTGACGAATTTAACGGTACAGTGATCAGGTACTATTAATGATGTAGTTAATAGTTTAGGTTAAGTATAAATGAGTCATCAGTATATTATTATTATTAATCAGTGCTACTGAAGGTGGCAACATAGTTGTCGAAAAACGTATTTAGTTTTTTTGTGCTCTAGTGTGGTAAATGTGTTATAGTGTTTTTGTTGAATGTGAAATATTGCAATACAATTATACTTATGTGTTTGAATCTTGGACAGAATTCATGTATGTTGATGGACGTCGATCGGTAGTGGATTTTAGCCGAAGAAAGTGATCAAAAGCACAAAAAATTACGTAATCAGTATTGAGATCCTTCGTGAAGTAGCTGCACCCTTTCAAAGTAATCTGAGGGATAGGGAATTGGTCAAGATTTAGTATTAAAACCTCGATATTTGTATTAGAATTGTATCTTATTTACCCGACAAAAGAGAAAGGGTTTTAGTTTTATTGCATGCATCTGTCTTAAGCAAAGGAAAGAATTTTTCCTTAAAAAAGTTCGTTTCGAAGGCATAGTTTGTCTGGTGCATGCGAAGTTCTTAAAATTGACTTGAAAAGAAAATATTTGAAAATAATTCAATTTTCAAAAACGCGTGATGAAAATTGCAAGAAAAATACTTCTATTGACCACAAAAAATATATTATAAATATAGACACTAAAAATGCTTCTATATTTGCTCAATTTAGAAGTTATTATTATTATTATTATTATATCTATTTGTTTGTTGCTATTATATTGTAAATGTATTAAATACAAAATATTATTTAAAAAAAAATAATAAAAACATTAAAGTATACTAAACCTTATTAACCTAACCTTAAGTTTTTAACCTGTCACGAATTTCAATATTATCATGATTTTCTGATCCAGAAAAAAGCATAGTTACTTGATGTACAGTTCTGTGCAATAAACTGGCGTACACTTATTATACGATTATGTAAATATGACTTTTGTTTGAATATCTGTCATGTATGACAAACTGAATTGACGCTATAATTCAATTTGTCATACTTAACGTAAGCCATTTTACAAAGGCAAAATGATGTCAAAATTAGCAATAAGACGTGTACGTCATTTTATTGCACAGAACTGTACACTGTGTCAATAGATTATCTGTGTTTAATCAAAAAAAAACGCATAATTGTAAGATATTTCTCATTAATTCTTTTGTTTTATGATTTTTTTAAATTAGAAACCCCAGTTAATATAGTCTTAAATACAGCAATATTAAACGTAGTATTCAAGGCTGGTTCCCTTTTGTTTTTAGGTTACCGAAGATGAGAAATATGTATCTAGTTTATTTTAATTTTATTGGTTTTAGTAATTTTTTTTCTGTGACGGGAAAAAAAGTTGACATTTTATCCTTCTTGACAGGTAATAAAATGTCACTTTATCAACCCGGGCATAAAGTGATCACTTTTTGCCCATGGGAAAAAAGTGCTCACTTTTTGCCCGCTTAAATTGACAGATATTTGATTATTTTACAGGTTTCCATTAGCAACGCAAGTGTAATGTCACTTGAAATGTCACATCCTTTGATTTTCTGACTTTAATATATAGATTTACGTGTTTTTTTCAATATTAAATCGTCGTTTTTCCCATCACAGAAAAAAATAGTGTATTATACACGGGAAAAAAATTAGATTTTAGCTCTCGGTAATTTATCTCCCGACGCGAACCTTACCTCGAGCTAAAATCTAATACTTTTTTCCCTTGTATAATAAATAACTATTTTTGTTAAGTAAACATATTGTCTAAATTTAAAACTATAAATAATACAGTTCGTTTATTTATTATTTTATAATGATTTTTTTTCCTAAAAGAAAACTAAAAAAAGTGTTCGCTCGTTATGTGAACAGACTGTATATGTTAGTCCGTTGTAATTTAGAAGTTCCAAATTATATTTACATGCCCTGAATTACAAAACTACTTTCCAACCATTACATTACCAATTTTCGATCTTTGTGACGAAAGAAAAAGAACTTAAGCAGGTACATATTTAACTTAAACATGTATTTATTTGTTCGTTTAATATGATCACTCATTTAGTACGCCGCGACCTCTCTCTCTCTCTCTCTCCTATATATATATATATATATATATATATAATAGAGAGCACAAACTCTTTCTTTGCGCCCGCCGACATTAATGAGAAAACTTTGTGTGTGTTACAGGGGTGAACATGGTGATCTCTTTCCCTTCGATGGCAAGGGACAAATCCTCGCGCACGCCTTCTTCCCAGGACCGGGCAAAGGTGGAGATGCCCACTTTGACATGGACGAAATTTGGATTACAAACGATGTCGACGATGAAGCTGACGGTAATTTGCATGTTTAACGCTACACTTATCTCCTTCCTCCCTCTCTATCTCTCTCTCGCTGTGTGTGTGTGTGTATTAGTTAACTGCTGCAGAGGCATACCTAATTAAAATGTTAATTTGTTGTCCGCGTAAACAAACGCGTATAAACCCTTTTTACGAGGTCCAGAAAGTTTTTAATAATATTCCTTCCCCACTAGCTGTGCTGTTTTTGTCAATTATGTGATTTTTAATCAATATTTTACTATTTTAATACTCCTGAAAGTATGTAATTATAAATGAAATGGTCTGTATACTATATCTTTAGATTATTCTATATATTTAGAAAGTGGTCTCTCTCTCTCTCTGTGTGTGTGTGTGTGTCTAGCTGTCAGTGCGTGTGTGACCACGATAGCTGTCAAACGGCTACAGTTAACAATTCCAAATTTTGCATTTACAAGTATAATCTCCCTCTTGAGATCTGGTTAGATTTTCAGTAAAATCGGTAGACCGGAAGTAGTAGTTTACTTCAGTGAAAAAATCGAATTTTGCCAATATTTCGTCAACTACTAAGTTTAAACAAATTTTATAAAGAAATCATAGTACTTAAAATTAAAATTGAGAACAATTTTATTTAAAACGTTTTTCGAAATTCCAACCGGAAGTAGGTCTTTTACTCCTATCGAAAATCAGTTTTTTGCGAATATTTCGCAAGTCATGCTTTTTAGACAGGTACATCACGGGTATAAAAGTATTTAAAACATAATTTGCAATATCTTTTGTATTAAAAAAATTCAAAATTCAAACCGGAAGTACCACTTTTACTCTTATCGAATAGCGATTTTTTGCAAATATGTCGTAAATAATGCATTCTAAATACAGGGCAATCCAGATTAAGTGTTCACCATTGGCAACTTTGTTATTATTAAAGATACAAGATTGTTTAAATTAGCAATAGTACTTTTAACGCTCTTTAAGATGGAAGAATAAAAAAAACAAATGAGCAAGCCCTGTATATTATACAATTTTCTGCTAGAACTTTAATTTTTAAACAAAAAATCTTATAAGAAATTTTTTACTGGGATTAAAAATACTTGAGTTATAATGAATACACAAAAACAGCTTAGTCAAGTGCATTTCTATGTATCTATGAAAACGACGATAAGTCTTTCTACCAAACGTCAAATATTAGTACAGTTTTATTAGTTTTTCACTCATAAGCTTCATTGTGCTAGTTATTAATTTGACAAAAAAATGATTTTTACCCATTCAGAAAAGTGTGATATGTTAGAATCTTATTTAGTGTGCAGAAAATCCTCTAGGAGGGCAAAAGAACACTACGCTGAATTATATCCACTCCGAACACAACCACATGAGCAATATTTTCTGAGACTTTACCGAAAATTTAGAGGCAATGAGAGTGTTTTTGTCAAAACAAGGACAAAAAGGACTTTTATAAAAAGCGAGGCCACAGAAATTGCAGTTATCGCATATTTTGAGGCCAACCGTGAGAATTCCATACTAGATATTGTCAATGAATCTGATTTGAGTCACGGTACTGTGCATAGGATTCTGAAGAAACACAAATTCATTCCTTATAAGTACAAACCAGTTCAGGTTTTTTTGCCAGGGGATCCAGAGAGAAGAATGTTTTTTTGCCACTGGTATCTTAACTTTTGTCGCCAAAATGTAAACAACTTTCGTTATATTTTATGGACCGATGAATCGAATTTCTCAAATTCTGGAATGTACAATAAAAAAAATCATCATTACTGGTCAAAGGAAAATCTTCTTTTAGTAAATCCAAGTCCGTTTCAGTTTTAATGTTTGGTGCGGTTTAATCGGTTCATGGATTGTTGGTCCTTTCTTTTATGAGGGCACTCTAACTGGTGAAAGGTACATAGAATTTTTGACTGAAATTTTGAATAATTTCTTAGACGATCTGGATCTCATAAGTAGACAGAATCTGCATTTTCAGCAGGATGGCGCACCTGCGCATAACTACAGAGGTACTCATCAACTTCTAAATACTATTTTTAACACTTCATGGATAGGAACAAATTGTACTATTCAGTGGCCCCCCGATCGCCAGATTTAACGCCGCTTGATTTTTTTATGGGGTTATTTAAAGAACCAGATTTATAAGCAAAGGTACGAAAACGTAAACGCCCTAAAGATTGCAGTTAGTGAAAAGATAAACCAAATAGATGGTAGGACCATACTGAAGGCAGTTCGAGAAGTTCGGAAGCGTGTACAAAAATGTATTGAACTACAAGGTGGTATTTTTGAACATCTTCTATGAAAAAATCAGTGATTTTTATTTTCTTTTAATGATAAGTTTATGTATAAAATAAAGTTTATAAAACTAATTTAGCTGTTTTCGTTCATTCATTATAACTCAAGTATTTTTAATCCCAGTAAAAAAATTTTTATAAGATTTTTTGTTTAAAAATTAAAGTTCTAGCAGATAATGATATAATATACAGGGGTTTCCATTTGAAAAAAAAAATATTTTTCGGCAAAACTCGAAAACGCGTTGCTCATTTGTTTTTTTTATTCTTCCATCTTAAAGAGCGTTAAAAGTACTACAAGTTTGCTAATTTAAACAATCTTGTATCTTTAATAATAACAAAGTTACCAATGGTGAACACTTAATTTGGATTGCCCTGTATATTTATCAAGAGTACAGAAGTATAGATAGATAGATATGCAATATTTTTTGTATAATTGAAATTTCAAAATTCGAACCGGAAGTAACACTTTTACTCTTAGGAAGTAGCACTTTTTTTCGAATATCTTGCAAAGTATGTATTCTATAGCGATTTATTAAGAGAATAGAAGTACATAGAATAGGATTTTGAATAATTTTTATGTAAAAAAATCTTAAAATTGTATAGTTTGAAACGCTCATACATATAAGAAATTCGTGTGGTGGCCACACCTCCTTTTTACTTTCTTTTAGGTAGTATAAGGAAGTCTTGTGATGATTAAAATTTTCAACCTCGAGATTTTTGCATATGTCCACGTTTTGAAGTCCCCTGATACCGAAAAAGTAGTTTTTAAAAAATGTCTGTGCCTCTCTCTCTGTGTGTGTGTGACCACGATAGCGGTCAAACTGCTATAAGTATCAATACCAAATGTTGTATTTACGAGTATAATCTCCCTCTTCAGATCTCATTAGATTTTCAGTAAAATTTACAGACCGGAAGTAGTAGTTTAGTTCTGTGAAAGAATCGAATTTTGCCAATATTTCGTCAACTGCTTACTTTAAACAAATTTTTAAGGTATTTAAATGTAATTTGAGAAGAATTTTATTAAAAAGTTTTTCGAAATTCTTACCGGAAATAGGTCTCTTACTCTTATCGAAAATCAGTTTTTTGCGAATATTTCGCAAGTTATGCTTTTTATACAGGTACGTTACGAATATAAAAGTATTTAGAACTTAATTTTCAATACCTTTTGTATAAAAAAAATTTCAAAATTCGGACCGGAAGTAACACTTTTATTCTTATCGAATAGCGGTTTTTTTTTTGCAAATTTGTCATAAATTATGCATTTTATATATATTTGTCAAGAGTACAAAAGTATTTAGAGCTGGATTTGCAATGTTTTTATGAGAATTCAAAATTCGGACCAGAAGTAACACTTTTACTCTTAGGGGAGCAGAACTTTTTTTCGCATATCTTGCAAAGTATGCATTCTATAGCGATTTATTAAAAGAATGGAAGTACTTGAGATAGGATTTTGAATAATAAAGTTCTTAAAATTGTATAGTTTGAAACGCTCATACTTATAAGAAAGTCGTGTGGTGGCCACACCTATTTTTTTTCTTTGGGGATATTTAAAAAATAGGGTGCACAAAACGTGGTAGGACACCGTACACGAATTGCAGAACATGTTCAGAGATATTTTTAACGAATTGGATGGAAGAATAATATTAAGAGCTACACAGAGTGTACTTAAGCTAGCACGGAAATGTATTGTGAATGAAGGTGACACCTTCGAGCATTATTTGCACATTATACAGTTACTATCTTTTAATTTAACTTCAGTGCATAGGAACTTTTATATCACAAATTAAATTATTAATCAATATTTTTGAAAATATATATTCAGTTCTAGTTAAAAAAAAAAAATTCAATGTTTCTCGGAGTTTTGCAGCTAATTAGCTAACGTATCATTTTGAAAACAAGTGGTAGTGCACGTAATACATCTTAAAATAAATTGAAAATTGCAGTTCAGAGTTAGTTTGTCTGGCTAGCAACAAATCAAGAATGTGAAGAGTGAATATCCTATGTACGAGGTAGGCGCCATAAATTATCGGCCTGACAGCCTTAGGTTCAAAGTGTTCAAACTCCCTCACGTCATGCATACACATATGCGAGATGTACACTATAAATATGACGGTTCGAAGCCCCGTAGTTTTTAGGAACCAGCCAACCAACGTGACTAGCGCGCACGAAAATCTCTGAAGTAACGAAATTTGAGTACCGCGCGGTCATTAAATTTTTAACAAAAGAAGGGCATACACCTTATCACATTAAACAACTTTTAGACGGCGTTTACGGTGATTCATTTCCTTCGTATTCAACTGTAAAAAAAGTGGGCAAAATGTTTCCGTTTGGGACAAGAATCCCAGGAAGATGCTAATCGGTCGGGTCGGCCAATTGAAGTGATAACGCCTCAACATATTTCAATTATTGAACATTTAGTGCTAGAAGATCGCCGTTTGAAAGTGAAGGAATTAGCAGTGATAACAAACATTTCCGAAACAAGTGTTCGCCGAATTGTCCATGATGATTTGGATATGAATAAAATTAGTGCTAGATGGGTACCGCGACTTCTTTCTGCTCTCCAACGTGAACGTCGAGTCGAATGTGCCCAGTCGTTTTTAAACATGTGTGGAGACGACCCAAAACCGATTTTGGAGTTCATTGTCATAGGAGATGAAACAATGGTACTGTTTTACGATCCTCTATTGAAAAGGGAGTCCATGGAATGGCAGCGACCTGATGAACCTCGTCCCAGAAAGGCGAAAGTCGTTCCATCAACGAAAAAGGTGGTGGTCACAATATTCCGGGATTGTGAGGGCATTTTGCTAATTGACTTTAAAGTGCGCAATACAAGTGTGAACGGCACAATATTATCCGTCTTTATTGCATAAATTAAGGGACAGTATTCCTGCAAAACATCATGGAAAATTGACAAAAGGTGTGCGATTATTCCACGACAATACTCCCGTCCATACTGCCGCCATTTCACAAGCTTTCATCCGCGAATGCGGCTTTCAAGAATTGGTACATCCACCGTATAGTCCGGATATGGCTCCTTGTGATTTTTGTTTATTTTCTAATTTGATAGTGGACTTAGTTTTAAGGACGACAGTGAGTTGCAAGCAGTTGTTATAGAACATTTTGATGGAAAAACTTCATATTATTTTTACAAGGGCATCGAATTATTAATTAATCGTTGTAATAAATGTATAGAAGTTAGGGGAGATTACATTGATAAATAAAAATTCTTATATTGTTCAAGTTTCTTTTTTGTATATCAGGCCGAGAATTTATAGCGCCTAGGTACCTCGTATATTTACATGAACAAAGTTTCTCTTTATTAAGCTTTCTTGCTGACTTTGGACGGGTATGTTTTTATCTTTTGATTGTGTCAACAATATATATGAGGATTTAAAAATGAAGGTAACCCGATGGACCGGATATGTATATATCTGCATGGTGGGTGGTTTCCAGTCGAATAAACAGTAAAATAAGCATAGATAACGAGTTCTACATTATCTTTATCCACACATCCTCTTATAAATCAAGAGTATGCAGGCATATCATAATCACAGTATGAACGCTGGAATACATTGATAGAAGAAATGTGTACACAAGCTCGTGTAATGACTCGCACGATTTATTTCTGCATTTTACAAGGTGCGACTTCTGGAAATTTATTAATTGAAATTGCGTACGTTTAATGTTGCGACTCATTAGAAGGTGGGTGGGAAAAATTCATCGCTTTTATATAAAAAATCTTACTGAAAATGTGAGCATAGGTTATATTTTTAATTAATTACAATATTATTTTTTCGTGAGAGATTGCGCACCTATATTCTGTGAACCACTTACGGTGTTATTTAATTTAATACTAAAAACGTGCGTGTTTCCTGAGCTATGGAAAATCACTTGGATAATATATGTTTTTAAGACAGGGGATAAATCGGATATACTGAACTATCGACTCATAAGCATTATTAGCAACTTAACCCAGACATTTGAAAGTACTCTAAATCAATCTTATTACAATAATATTCTAAATTGATCGGTAAATAGATGGCTAGACACAACTTGGGCGTATATTACATCGTATGTCTTCTTCTAATATCATAAGGGGCATAATCTATGTAATTCATACCGCCAGACATAACACAATACATTTTTATTCCGTTACTCTTCAAAAGATACAGGTTTTGAATGTCAGAAATAAAGTATTAATCGAATAAGTAATTGCCATATATTATTTTTCATATTATATATTGAAAAAATAATGAGGTGTGGCCACCACACGACTTCTTATACCTACGAGCGTTTCAAATTATACAAAAGATGTTCTAAATTGTTTTAAATACTTTTACAGGGTTTTTCAATTGGTTTTTACAATTTTTTAATTCTATTTCAAAATTTATCAAATGTAATTTACACATGACAACGCTTGTCACATTTGTATCAAATGCATTTCCTTTTTTTGTAGTCATATGAAACTATAATTATTTAACACATACACAATATTGCAAAGTTTTCTAGGAATAAAATACGTAAGAGAATTATATGTATGTTTAAAGTGTTGTTCACATCCACTTAACGTAACTTAACTTAACATAAATTAAGGTAGTAACAAAATTAACAAAAGTTAAAACACATGGTTTCTTATGTATCTGTTCACAATGAAAATTATTGCACTTATCGTAAATTAACATTGTACTAAGTAGGCCGAACTTCAACTTAAGGGACTTCCTTAATTTACGTTTACTAATTCCACCAATCAGCAACCACCAGAAACGACATAGCTGTATATGCGCACTTTTTTTAATTTCTAATCTGTCAATTGACATTTGACATTTTCTGTACAATTTGTCACATTATATTCTGATATAGGTACGTTGTTGTTATTTATTATTATGAACGACGGGCTTTTGATTGATCTTGTGCATAGTTATCCCCATTTGTATGATAAAAAGCAGGCGGATTTTAAAGACGCAATGAAAAAAAACAACTCGTGGGTTGAAATCGCCAGACTTGTAAAATGTTCAAGTAAGTTAAAAACTTAATACGATTATTCAGTTGAAAATGTAATTGCTCGAATTTCATAGAAGAAGACGTAATGGCCCGCTGGAAATTTCTAAGAGAGAAATATATTAGATGTGGGAAAAAGCTACCGAGTGGCAGCGAAGCTGAAAGCCAAAATTTAGAGTGGGAATATTACAGTGCCCTTAAATGGCTTGACAACTACATCACTAAAAGAAAGTAAGTATATACTGCTACACGATTTGTTTTTATTTATACTCACCTACTTGAATTGTTTAAAGGACCAAGTCTTGCTGGCAAAGTTTGCAAACCTCTGACAAAACGCAGGAATTGTCAGAAACATTGGAGGGCCAAGATGATAGCAGTAGTACTACAGAGCATATTTTGGACCACTTTGAATCTGAGACACCATTCGGTGACATGCCCGTGGAGAAGAGTGAAAGTCCACTGCTATCGCCAGTTGCAAGCACCTCTAGGTCCCCTACTTTAAATTTGACAACACCATCAAAACGAAAGAGGGAGACAAATAAGTTAGTAACGGAAAGTCTTCAGGATATTGGTGCTACAATGAAAAATGTTGTTAATAACTTGGCAAAGAAAAAGTCTGACGATCAAGATGAATTGTTTGGTAAACAAGTAACGCGTTTTTTAAAGGATTGTACTAACAAAGAAAGGAAGAAAATGTTTTTGAAAACTGTTTTTGATTTGATGTTGGAAGATATTTAGAAATTAAGGCTTATTTCAATAATGTTTATTTTATTAGTAATACATAAAAGTTGTTTTAATAATTTTTATTTCAATAAATTTTTTGTCGTTTTGTACCACGTGTAATATATGTTTCTTCCCATGGAACAGCGCCCTCTGTTACAAAGTATTTTGCAAGATGGTTGCGAGTTTCAAAGAATTTCTTTGAGGCGTTATTGCTGCTCAATCATACACGTTTTGCCGCCAATCACCTAAATGTAGACGACCTAGAAAAAAATTATGTTTATTTTTTAATTAGATAATAATAATAATTTACCATCAACCTCTTGGTCAACATATTGTGTGGGACAATATACAGCAGGTTGTTTTGACTTTGCTTCAGAAAGCATTAGATAATTGTGTAGGCAAACAGCTGCTTGAATGTATCTCTCTGATTGGCACTCAAATTGCGCATTCACTTGCGCACTTAACGTAAATTAAGGCAATGTGAACGACTTCATAAATTATGTGTTAATTTTATGTTACGTTAAGTAAGGTTTAAGTTAAGTTAAGTGGATGTGAACAACGCTTAATTGTTATAAATTACGAAAGAATTTTATTTTTGTCTAAGCAGTCGCCCATCCTTACTAGCTTTGATATTTCGCCTTCTTTGACATTCGGCCATAATTGCGCAAACAAAGTGAAACACAATTGACAGATTGTAAAGGTGTTTTGACAAAAGGGAAATACACTTAATACAAATGTGACAAACGTTGTCATGTGGGAATTACGTTTCATAAATTGTAAAATAGAATTAACAAATGATGAAGAGCAATTGAAAAATCCTGTATCTTCTTTGAAAAATAAACCTGTATTACTTCAAGTCCAAATTTCAACAATACAATGATTATTGAAAATTCTAAGTACTTCTATTCTATTAATAACTCTCTTTGGAATGCATACTTTGCAAGATATTCAAAAAAGAAAGTGCTACTCGCAAGAGTAAAATTGTTACTTCCGGTCCGAATTTAAATTTTTTTTTTATACAAAGGTATTGGAAATCAAGTTTTAAATACTTTTATATTCGTAAAGTACCTGACTAGAAATCATGACTTGCGAGATATTCCTAAAAGACTGATCTTCGATAAGAGTAAAAGACCTACTTCCGGTAGGAATTTGGAAAAAACCTTTTAATAAAATTCTTCTCAAATTTAAGTTTAAGTACATTTGAATTCTGTATAAATTGGTTTAAACTTAGTCGTTGAGGAAATATTGACAAATTTCGAGTTTTTCAAACAAGTAAACTACTACTTCCGGTCTACCGATTTTACTGAAAATCTAATCAGATCTTAAGAGGGATATTATACTCGTAAATACAAATTTGGAATTGATATCTATAGCCGTTTGACCGCTATTGTGGTTACAGTGAGAAAGAGAGACATTTTTTAAAAATTTAAAAATCACTTTTTCGGTATAAAATGTAATAGAGTAAACCAGAGAACAATGATAAGCGAGAAGGCACAGTATAGTTTGATTCTTTGATATTTAGAATCCCACTTTTGTCTCGTCGTGTTTGAGTGATAAAAAACCACAAAGTACATTCAGAAAACGTATATATATATTTACACCGCCGGTTGTTTCTCTTATAATATGGGGTAAATGGTAAAATACACAAAATAAATTGTTGTAATAATTTAAGTTTTAATTACTCAGCGTTATAAGATGTATTATATCTCTGCGCTTAAAATATATCTTTTATGTACTTCTTAACATATACAAAGGAGTTTATGTCAAATCAATAAACATCATAAAAAAATTCAAAAAGGTGCATTTGTTTATGAAACATATAAGATAATATCTTTCAAATCATGTGGTGTTCTTGTTTGAAATTCTTAGTAGTGTAAATTACATTCTAATTAATACGAACTATGTCATATTTCATAAATTTACGATACTAGCAAAAACAAATAATCGGAACAGTTTTTTCTTCTGCTGCAAAATTTACAGAATGGTAATTAACATGTTTTATAAATAAGGGATTCATATCTTATAATCTTATCTATTATAAGTAGAAACTATTTATATAGTAGTTTATACAACGAGTCAATAATGACAGCTATTAACTCGAACCGAGTTACTCCCTCGCCGCTTCACGGCTCGGTTCGTAAATTCGGCTCTCGGGAATAATAGTCATTATTGCGAGTTACTATACACTACTTTATCTACGACTAACCGAAAAGTACTAAAAAAAATCAAAATAATTAACGGAAATGTTAGATTACTATATCGACATGACGTTTGACGATTTGACAGTTAGTAAAATGGCGGACTTGTCTATCGTTACTACGACAACGTTGGTAAAGTTATGTTCTTATTGGCGGAATGCAGGAAATAATGCTAACGTTATGACTCATTATTCCCCGGTCGCATTTCATTATTCCCTCCGGGTATTATGAGTCCTATTATTAGCCAGTAGTGATTAATATAATACCTACTTTATTGTTTAGTCGTCAATAAAACAAGTTACAATTGCTTAAATATTTCCTATCTTCTTTTACTTACTATAATATATGTAGATCGCATTTCGAAAGATAGGCTAAATGGACAAAAGGTTTTAATTTGTTTATGCTTATATCCTTCTCTCTTATATTGAATTTATGTGAGATAGGTTGAGCGATGTTTGTATATTATAGTTACATAAATTAACTGAAAAAATAGCAAAGACATATGAGACTGATAATATAAATAAAATATTAGAATTATGAACAGAAGGTTTCTAAATAAAATTTTCTTAATGCCCTACGTATTTAATCTAGACATGAAACTATGCACGTGCATATATATGTGCACCATTGGTGTACATATTTTCAAATATACACCAATAGTGCACCGCCTTCATTAAATTCTCCTAATGAAATAATACACAAGTACGCGTTATAAATGATTGCATTCCAGGAGAACCCTTCGCCACCTATTAAGTTTTCAGAAGTACACATTGCACTTCGTGACAGGCGGTGTGAAACTGTACATGGAAATCCATTAATAAGAATTAACATTTTGTTCAGTTTAATACAATCGCAGTGGGCGAAGGTCCCAGAACAAATATTAATTTTAATTAGTGCAACCACGCTTGACAGATGGCGTGAGGGATTGTTTCGTTGAAAACTGTACGTATACATTTCTGTAGTTTTTCACGTGCTGTATTGTGTCGTACAGTAAATAAGCATTCAAAAAGAACCTATAGGGGCAGTTTATGTTGCCCTATATTGTATATGACTGTGGGACGCTAGAAATTTATCGTTCGATAAAATTAATAAGTGTTAAATTTTATTCCGCCGGTGGGAGAACAGAGTTACTTTTTTGATGACTATTTTTGTGAAATATCTATCTTGCAAAGTTACAAAGGACGTCTTTTTATATTATCGGTCTAAATGTAAATAACGTATGATCAAAAAGTCTTTGGATCGCTATTGCCGTGGAATTTATGTCAATCTATGAAATTATTTACTTCTATTAATTTTGACATTTACTTGACAACTTTCAAGTCAGCAGATGTGTTAATTAACCTAAATAACCTAAAATCTATTTTGTTTGTGACTTATGTATACTTCAAAGTCAAGAACCACAGAAGTAAATAATTCTATAGATAGCTTTACGTTTCATGGCTATAGCGATCCAAAGACTTTTTGATCATACGTTATATAAGAATGGATTAATGAATGAATGTAGCAATTAGTAATCTTGGCGCAGCGGCAATAAAAACAATTAATAATAAAATGACAATTTGACAGCACGCAATAAAAAATGTCAATTTACTGTAAAATTTCTTTCTTCATCGGCGTAGGTAGAAACGTGAGGAGTTTTTAAAATGTATTCTATTTACCTTTATATTTCGTGAGATAAATAAAGTACGCAGAGTTTACTCGATTTGAACTACAAAATGAACAAATAATAATGTATTTTCTATTATATAGATCACTACCCTCTTGTTATCCAATTATATAAATAAAATTAAAAATACAAAATTTCAATGGTGCGCCCATGGGCCGCTCGTGTCCGGTCTCTGATAATGACACCTTATTGGACCCTTAGGTGTAAACTTCTATAGTCCAGTCGTTTTAGCAACCGACAAGGCAAAAATACGAACTAAAGACGACGATTCAATACCCTTACAAATTCCAATCGACCAGAACAATTTTAGAATAATAAAATTTAACTATTTAAGGATAAATAGCTTCTACTAGTAAAATACAGTTACATGAAAACCAGTTACAAATAGAAATTACAAATAACTTAATAAATATTACTTTTCTATATTTTATTTAATAAATGGCTATTCTGCTTACTAGGCGGCGTTTTAAAAAAGTTCCGATTTTTCAAAAGAATGTACCGCAAGCTAGGGAACGGCGGGAGAACGGGAAGGAAATATACGGTCGTATACGGTCTTTATAATGAGGTATCATTATTAAAAAATATATATATTGATAAGGAAATCACAATAGAGAACAAATGGTTAGAAATATTTCATCATTTTGAAACAATCTATGTTCCATACAATAATGCACCAAACATTGTGGAATACGCGCTCTCTCTTTACTAGGAACTAATGCTGCGACTGATCGCGTTTTTTTTTCTACAGTAAATAAAGTGTGGACATCAGAAGAATCACAATTAGGTGTTGAGACTTTGAAAGCCATTTTATGTGTGAAATGTAATTTAACAAATTCTTGTGAAAAACTTCATGATCCTTTACACAACGACAGCAAATATGCCAAAGAATAAATACTATACATAATTTTTTTAATGTATTATATTTGGAAATTTTAATTATATTGAAATTTAAAAAAATATAATTACAATACTATTTTTGCATACTATGAAAATTTTTGTTGCTGCATGTAGACCAAATTTTTAATCAAGAACCCCCGCTCCCCTCCCATCAATGGTGTCCCCCGCTTTACCAATGTTAAAATCTGGTCACCTTAACCTACGAATATCTGACTTATAAACGAATACAAGCTAAATATTGTCAGAACGTGTTTTCCAATTTAATTATAAAAGGTGTAAGAAATACTGACTGTTATTAAAAACCAATGAGCACAATTTCCCGTGCAGGAATAAGTCAAATATATTGATCTAAACCAAGTTATATAAGAGAAGGTGAGTTTTATCTGTGGTTTTATTAAACATAAAGATTTTTTTGTAGCACATAAAAGATTGGAGATGAATTAAACTCAGTATCTACTTCAAAAATCAATGACAGATTTTGGAACCTGTTTACATATTTGTTAATAATCCTGACTAGCCTCGCTGTTAGGCTTCGGCCAGTGGCGTAACTATACCCCCGCATGCCCCCGCGGTGCGGGGGGGGCGAGCCAGATAGACCTATTTGTAGGATACACCAAGGTAATAATTAGTTAGGTTGAGCTGGATGTTTCGGGATGGCCCAAAATTCGGAGTTACGCCACTGGCTTCGGCAGATGATTACAATACTTAAAATAATTTGTACTTACATTAATCAGTTGAAGAAATATCAAAAACACACCATCCTAACTATAGTCATAAGTATTCTAAAAGGTAACCTGGGAAACCCGTAACATGTTCGATGAATATAATATGAAGGTAGTATCTTGGAAATAGTAAAAATACTTGTTTATTATTATAATTTAATGTTGCTTGGTAAGTCAAATTCTGATCAGATAGTAAAGATTCAGCTTAAGAATACTCTGAAATACGTCATATGTTTAATATTTTTAATTCAGCATTAAAAATAATCTTTAACATCAACAAATTTATACTAGTTCATAGCTTAAATAAATAATAATTATGATTGTGTTAGCTTAATCAAAAAATTGATTAACGTGCAAAAGTATGTTATAATCAATAATTATACTTCAGAGAATTGTTTCATATAAGTTGTACGTCAGTGATAATGGTAATAATCATAGTGAACCATAAGAATATGACAAACGAATATGTTTTTATAATTAATTGCTCTAATAGTTTTCTGACCTTCTAGCTATTGCATTTAAAATTACTTTAATTTTAATGCATTTAATGGAAAAGCTGCTGTACAGTTGTCTTTGCTAGCAAATAATATCCTTTATTGTCTGTAGTAAAACTAACTGGACAATTTATTTCATGCATGTCTTTATTGTACTTATATTAATAATTAATTATTAACAGCAAACAAGTTCATACAAATATAAAATAATCATTATATTCGGCTTTTCAGTAGTACTTAAGCAACATTATTAGTAGGGCGCGGACACGAGTGAGTCATGACTCATCGCCCATGGGCGCACTATTGAAATGTTGTATTTTTAAAGAGGTTTGAATTTTATTTATATAATTGGATAACAAGTGGCTGGTGATCTATAAAATACAAAATACCTTATTATTTGTTCATTTTCTCTTCTGTAAGACTTGTTCTCTTTGAATTAAGTACATCCTTGTAGATAGAAAACGTCCTTTCTACATCGGAACTGGTTATAGGTGCGTACTGGAAATATTCTTTTATTTCAGCGTATTTAGCATACATAATTGCCGCAATGTTATTAAATCTGGATTTCTATTAAGAACTGCGTCTAACTTTTGCCGAAAGCCACATCCGAAGTCACTTGGAATTATTAATAAGCCATTTTTTAATTTGAGATTCGATTTTCAAAATATGTAATTAGTTTAGGCAAATTTCCAAAGTGTTCCTGAAGGAATAACAACTGATTTTTTAAATTTGGAATTTGTGTTAGTTCCTTGCACTCAGAACTACTTCGAGAATCGTCATTTAAACATTTAACGAAATTTTGTAAACTATCGAAATTCTCTGCATAAAAACTATTTCTGTGTATGTTTTAGCAAAGCTAAGTGACGAACGTGCGATATTTTGGTATTCTGTATCGATATTTTACGGACTTTGTAATAAATTTCGGAATCACTGACACTTCATTTTCATATCAGAAAAAGCAACATAAACAACGTTCAAGATCTAAATAAATGATAATTAAAAATATACGCGTATGTTATTGAAACTAAATAACAGTAAGTATATACATATTTACATTATTTCTCTTGCGAAATATAAGGTAAATATAATAAATTTTAAAAACCCCTCAGGCTATCTACGCCGATGTAGAAAGAATTTTACTCATAAATTACTTATTTTATGGCCATTTTTTGCTCTCATTCTCGGGCTCTTCTCGAGCGTAAACAGATGCTGCAGTTCACCATATGAATTAGTGCTATTCAAGTGTGTTGTTTACATTATTTCTTTGCTCCGTTGTAAATTCGTCGTAGTTTAACTCGGTTATGTCCGCGCCCTAATTATTAGCAAATTAACAGTTACATATTAGAATTATTGTCGGTAGTGCTAAAACCGTCTAATTGATTATTTAGAGTTACAGTGTTAAAATTAATATTACTTCAAGCATAAAATTTTGCAACGTCTCAAATTTAAAGCCATTTTAATTTGGTGGCGTATGTCGGTTGCAAAAGCGACACGACTATATATACACATTGCCTATTTAGATTTTCTCGTAAAAAACTTCCGCCACTCTATTTTGCTCTTTTGTCAGTTCTTTCGCTCTTAGTTTTGCTACGCCACGGTCCTTCTGTTTTTCCCCATATCTTATCTTCTTCTCGTCTTCCTTGGCTGGTCTCCCTCTTACCCTCTTTGCTGGTACCCTTGACTCGCATACTCTCGTGACTGCTCATTCGTACCAAGTGCCCATATCACCTCAGCTGGCTCCTTTAAATGTTTGTAGTAACCGGTTTTTCTTCTGACTGCTTTCTTATCGTCGAGGTTTTTATTGTGTCTCTCTTCGTTACTCCTAGAACTCCTCTCAGGTAGTTCATTTACATACTTTGCAATCGGGTCTTCATTCTTTTGGTAAATGCTCTGCAATTGCGTTCTGCGTATTTGCACTAAACTGAATTGAGTTGTGGAGAGTGAATCACCTTGTCTCAGTCCTTTCTTAACAGTAAACTCCCCAGACATCGATTGTAACATACTCAACTTTTCCGGGATTCCAAACTGCCTCATTGCTTGACAATTTCTTTCTGTTAATGAAGTCGTATGATTGTCGATAATCTATGAACATCAAACGCAGGCTGAAATGTTATTCATAACTATTATAACCAAATAAAATCATGTTTGTGTGTTCTTGGTACATAATGACTCAAAGCACAACTATAAGCCAGGCCTCTTTAGACAAACTGTCATTCTGTTGACCCTAGACTATTATCAAAAATCCATGGACAAACTATTTATAACTCGTACTATTTTGTACGACTTTAGGAGCGACTTGCCACATTTAGTAGCCTCGCTCACGAAAGCTCGCTCGGCAAATAAACTTGACTCGTCAATAAAGTGACTATATTCACGGTATTTGTTGCATAAATGGCTATTATTAATTGCCCGGATTATGTTATCGCGTGTTGTTAATTTATCAAAATAAATCAAATGCAGAACTACATATACGTTGGTTGGAGCTTGTGTTACTGTCTCGCGCACACACAATAGAAACAGATATACGCCGATTGGATGACCGATTTTAGAAAATGTACCGGAATTGATGAATAGTATTTTGAAATATGAGAGATACAATTTGCACAGGACAACGCTTTCCTGTCGCCTTATCTAATTTTAAAGTAGATTAAATTTCTAAAATAGCAATATCATGAAATTAGTCGCAAATATAATTCCGTCCTTTTAATCTTAAAATTGATTAGAAATTTATTAATGATGTTTAGAAAACAGAGCGTGGAAAATGGCGCCGTTAATTAAACTTTATACATTTAGTGAGCCATAGGAGTATTTTCGGTAAGTTTGGAATTTAGGTCACTCCTGGTGAAAATAATATTTCATAATCAAAGTTTAATTCATCGCTAGTGCAAATTTTATTTATTTGACCTTTTCATAATACAAAATAATCTATATACTATAATATGTTATTCCTGGAAGTGCAGACCAATTACATGTTTTCCGAATACTAAACAAGATTAAAAAAGTCTTTTACTAGTTTGCATATGTATCGGACTTATTTATTTCTTGATATAAGGTACTACAATAAAATAATGAGGTGTGGCCACCACGCGACTTTCTTATACGTATGAGCGTTTTAAATTATACACGAGTTGTTCTAAGTTGTTTTAAATACTTTTATCTTCTTAGAAAAATAAACCTGTAAGTGTGTTACTTAAAGTCCAAATTTTAAGATTTGTTTCATACAAAAAATATTCAAAATTTTATTCTAAATACTTCTATTCTCTTAATAAATCTCTGTAGAATGCATACTTTGCAAGGTATTCGAAAAAAAAGTGCTACTCGCTAAGAGTAAAAGTGTTAATATCGGTCCGAATTTTGAAATTTTATTTATACAAAAAATACTCCAAATCCAGTTCTAAATACTTTTGTACTCTTGATAAATATATATATATAATGCATAATTTACGACATATTTGCAAAAAATCGCTTTTCGGTAAAAGTAAAAATGGCACTACGAATTTTGAAATTTTTTTTATAGAAAAGGTATTGAAAATTATGTTTTAAAAATTTTTATACTAGTAATGTACTGGCCTAGAAAGTATAACTTGCGAAGTATTCGCAAAAAATTAATTTTCGATAAGAATAAAAGACCTACTTCCGGTAGGAATTTCGAAAAACATTTTTAATAAAATTCTTCTCAAATTTAATTTTGAGTACATTTGAATTCTTTATAAATTTGTTTAAACTTAGTAGTTGACATAATATTGGCAAAATCCGATTTTTTCACTGAAGTAAACCACTACTTCTGGTCTTCCGATTTGACTGAAAATATAATCAGATCTCAAGAGGGAGATTATATTTATAAATACAAAATTTTGAATTGATATCTATAGCGGTTTGACCGCTATCGTGGTCACACACACACACAGAGAGAGAGAGAGACAACACACACATACATTTTTTCAAAACCACTTTTTCGGAATTAGGGGACTTCAAAACATGGACATCTGCAAAAGTGTCGAGTTCGAAATTTTTATTATCACAATACTTCCTTACATACTACGCTACTACGTATAAGTAATTAAAAGGAAACTTCAAGTTTTCCATAGGAGATGTTCACAGTTCTTGGTAAATAATCTATTATTCATGTGCCTACATTCGAAAGGTTAAATAAATACATTATTTTATTATTATTATTATTACAAATGGCAACATAAGTCACAAGCAAGTGTACCAACATAAATAAAAAAAATAATCGGACTTGTGCACACCGTTATACTTAAAAATTCTAGTTAGTTTTTGATCAGACATGGCACATTTTTAGATTAATTTATCTAATAATATTCTGTTCATTTAAAGGTATCTTCTACCAAGCGGAACAATATACTAATGAAACGGATGAGTGTTTATTCACATTTTGCAGAAATTTTTTCATCAATTACTTCTGAAATCGAATTTAAACAGAAGCCGTAAATAGTAAATAGACAATTCAGGATTTCCATTTGTTCCAGGTGTTCGTTTTATTCGGTTAACTTGCTTCAAATCCTTGTATAAATAGTCTAGAAGTAAGTAGAATAATATTTTGACGAAGGGAATATTGTAAATGCGTATATCCTTCAGCATATTCTCCCACAAATCTCGCTTACATTATTGTGGGATAAAATATGTTATGCGAAAACTAAGAAACTAATACTTACTCCCATATATAAATCTATCACGTTAATATTTCAACGAGGAAATTATTATAGATAATAAAGAATTATGGAGATGGCTTTTTGATGTTTTAGTGTCAACTAAACAATGAATTTTCCATAAGCTATAAAAGAATTCATATCCACACTGTACCAGATAATATTTCCAAGATGGGAATCTGGATTATTATAGGAGATATGGGTTTAGTTGAATTAAATGAACTCTTTAGTATATGAAGAGCAACGACTCGATTTCTAATTTAAAAATTCATTTTTCTTGGAATATTTTTTATCGTACTAGATATATTGACATATTAATTTCTTCTTAATTTTAATTTTGAATTTCTGTATTTGTAGTTACCGTTTAAAATACAAATGAGTTGTAGTAAGTATTTTACTAAATGTTATTTGTTATACCTTTAAGACATCTATTATACAGGCCGAGTCATTAGTACAGCGCGGACATGAAAGGTTGATGACTCATCGCCCATGGGCGCACTATTGAAATTTTGTATTTTTAAAGTGTGTTTCATTTTATTTATATAATTGGATAAAAAGTGGGTGGTGATCTATAAAATACAAAATACGTTATTATTTGTTCATTTTGTAGTTCAAATCGAGTAAACTTTCCGTACTTTATTTATCTTACGAAATATATTAAATTTTAAAAAACCCTCACGCTCCTGTCGACGCCGATGAAGATAGGAAATTTGCGAGTTAAATGGACTTTTTTTGCTCTAATTCTCGGGCGTAAACAGATGTTGCAGCATATGAATAGTGCTATTCAATAACCTCATGCTGTTTACATTATTTCTTTGCTCCATCGTAGTTTAAACCTGGGACGTCCGCTCTGTAGTCATTAGTATCCGCTTCTTCGATTGCTCTTTCGTGTTTTATATAAGAGAAAAAGTAATTGCAGAAGCTTTATAGTTGTTTGCAGCGCATATTCTAAAAATACCTTAAGCTCTGATGCACTTCCGGTGAAACCGGAAGTGCATGAAATTTAAATGAAACATCCTATACATTTTTGGATTTTCTAGTACTACTATAAATTGCGTCTTAAAAAGTTTTGTCTCTTTCAGAATTGAGAGTGAAAATTTTCCTTTTGGAAATTTTTCACCAAAATACGTGTTCCAAAAAAAAATCATATTTGAATTGTTTTAAAAAGTAAAACCATTAATTTTGTTGGTTCGTATAGTCAAGAAAATTCTCCATCATTTGCAAGAAGTTGTACTGGTCAATATCTCAAAAAACTTTATTTTTTTGCAAGCCTACTTCCCGAAATTTTCACATACCAAACACTTTTTTTGTTTAACTGAACACCCGGTACTTTATTGTGACCCTTTTTATTCTTGTTCATTTTTGTTAACGATGTCCTATACCTGCCTTTTGTAATTTCTGAGATAATCATTAAAGGAGCAATCATCGGTCAAATAAAGAACTACAAACGCTGTTGTTCTATGCATACAAATATTCGTTCATCCAGTGAGAAGACCAGATCGAGACCTGACTGCCCCAGTCAACTGTCAAACAAAGTAATGGTTAACTCCAACTATTCCAAAAGTTATAATTTTATAGACTGAAGAGCTTCAAATTTAAATTTTTTAATTCCAGCAATGTCCAGGTTGCAGTATTTAATTTTTTGCTGTTGGTTAACAACAAAATAAAATAAAAGTTACATATTTGAGGATGCCGCCCCACTAAAAGGTGCATGGAACAAGGCTGCCACCTTCAATTTACTTTGCATATTTGCTCGTACTCTCAGTGTTGATGCTCTTCATAAGAGATGGATGTTTAAAAAAAATATTAACTAATGCAACAACAAACGAAAGCAAGAAAAACACATTTCGACAAACAATATGTTCAACACAACCACCATTCCGAGCAGAGCACGTGCATTTCTGGTTTCCAATGAAGTACTAACATGGCGTAAAACGTTTTAGACACTCAACTTTGACTTACATCTAACTGGCGACTAATTTTCCTAGTACTAGTATAGTATGGGGGCTTTCGACTATACTCACAAGTAACATAAACCCATTCTACTCACCAATTATTGGTTTCGTCCGCTTTTTGATTTTCATATTTAATACTACCAGTCCTCTAGAACCATTCCCTAGCACATTCAGAAGTCTCTGACTTCAGATGCGTTCTATCAGGCTATCGCTGTGCATAAAATTTCGATACTATCAAAGAGTTTATTTCAGATTCACCCAAAAACACGTCATAAGAATAATTCATTTTGATGATAATTAATAGCGATTTTTCCCCTTGGTAGAAGATACCTTTAAATGGTCGTTCTTTTGCTTTCGGTTTTTTTTCCTAAATCGATTTTAAAAACCAAAGTTCGAATCGATTTGTAAGATATATTTTTTAGTCAAAGATTGTAAACTCTGTCACACTGTAAATTTTACAATACATAAACTGTGGCAAGACGGATTGGTGGTGCTCACGGGCCATACTTTGCAGAACCATATTCTATTAAAGCTGTTCTTAACCTGTGGTTCGCGGACCACAGGTTATATACAGGCTGGCTCATTAGTGTGGGGAGGCCCGATTTATTTGATATTATAAAAGGTATGAAAAAAATGTATTAAGGAAAGGTGTAGGTATTCTTAAGCTTCATATTTTAAAACTAGGGACACATATACAGGGTGTTTTATAACTCAGTTGTAGACTGAACTTATATTTTTTTTAAATGGGATGCAATACTTTTTTTGCATATTTAAAACCTGCTTTCTTTTGCCAGCTTCCTCATATAGTTTCAAAAGTTATTACCATTTTTAGGTCTAAATGAAAGAGTTTTGAGAGGGTTAGTACTGGTGAGGAAAAAATTGTAAGACCTTTTTCTCGCGCCGTTACTTGGTTTGGGTACGTATTCTATTTTCGCTGTTTTGTGAATTTAATAAAAAACAAATATCTTGTATACAAGGTGAGTCAAAACTCGGATCCTTAATTTTCTCATTAAACTTAAATGGAACGTCCTTTACTTTTTATAACGTTTTGATAGATATTTATCGACTCTTTAATTTTTGTTAACCATTCCCTATTCCTAACAGTTAGGGTTTAGTAGATATTTCTATTTAAAATTGAAAATTGATTTTTTTTTAAATTTTACAAACTAACCAGTTACACGCTGAGCGTTATCGATAAAAGAACCGTTCCTTAACATTTTTGCATAAATACTCTGAAAGGCTTCTCTTATTCTTTCCATCATATTGTGACGGTAAAGATATTAACTGCCTCCACCACAATGTCACGGTGGGCTTTAACGTTAATGTCGCAGGTCTAAACCCGTGACGGGGGTTTTGCTCTGGGGGGGGGGGGGCACTCGCTTTATAATTATAAAATATCAAAAGCAAACGGTACCTACCTTTAATTCTCCGCAGGCCAGGCTTTCTCTTAAGGAGGCGAGGAGATTGAACTGTCTCAATAATATACTAATTGTAATACATTTATTTATTAAACACTAATAACAACTAGATGACCAAAATAAGAAGTACATCGAAGGATCCTCCTATCGGAAGATCACTTATGAATTGTATAATTCCGTTCGGAATGTGCCTGTTTATTACCTCTGTAACGCCGAGTCCGTCAATACCTTGCAGAATCTGCACATTCTGTCCGTTCGATCAACTTCCGTTGAACTCATCGAACGGACAGGCAGGATGTGCTATAGACACTATCGACTCAGTGCTAGGTAATTCAGGATTCAGGTTACCGCTGTAATAATTCTACTACTATACAGAGTGTTGATTCGCGACAATATTTGCTCGTATCAAGTACCGATACACACGATCTTTACGTAGTCCCACGAGAAAATATCAATTTTTGAGCTGGCCATACGACTGGTCCTCCTCTTTCAACCCTCCTGTAGGAAAACGCTGTACTGAGGAGGTTATGGATTAATGCAGTGAAATATATTTTTCCAAATATAATGCTAAATATTCTGAAGAAAGTCCAAATAAACGAAACCATTTATTTGTCTACCAAAGATGCCACCCCAAACATTCAAGGAGCACCTAGTTCGGCTATGACTTTGTGTAATATGGAATTGCCGGTAGAATAGAAATAAAAGTTGTGTTTGTTCACGCTTCCATTTTTATGAAATGATGCTTCTTCTCCAAAAAGGAGACATTTAACGAAATCTATCCGATCATGTTGAGCCCATTCGCAAAACGCAACTCTACGGGCAAAATCTTCGTCCAGCAACTCTTGATGTAACTGAATGTGGTATGGATGGTATTAGTTTCTAGTATTCGTTGAACGGACCCTTTCATGGAAATTTCACGTTGACGACTATGTTGATTTTCTATAACGCCTGCTATCACATTAAGTTAATTTTCTTCGGTAGTGACACTTTTTTTTCTCTTTCACCAGTTATTGGTCGGCTTGTACGTGCTACTGTTTTCTAAAAAAAATTAACTTTAAATATAGCAATGTAATAATTTAACCACGGTTTGTGCGGCAATAACGCAATTTTTTACTTTTACTTCGAACTAAAACCGTAACAGTTGGGAATAGAGAATGGTTAACAAAAATGAAAGAGCCGATAAATATCTATCGAAACATCATAAAAAATAAAGGATGTTCCATTTCAATTTAATGAGAAAATTAAGGATCCGAGTTTTGACTCACCCTGTATACAAGATATTTGCTCTTTATTAAATTCACAAGCTAGCGAAAATAGAAGACTTACCCAAAGCAAGTAACGGTGCAAAGAGGTCGTATAATTTTTTCTTTACCAGAACTAACCCTCTTAAAACTCTTTAATTTAGACGTAAAAATCAGGTGTAGCCACCAGATTACTTTCTTATACGTATCAGCGTTTCAAATTATAGAATTTTCAGATTTCTTTTATACAAAAATTATTCAAAATCCTATTCTAAGTACTTCTATTCTCTTAATAAATTTCTATAGAATGCATACTTTGCAAGATATTCGAAAAAAAGTGCTACTCGCTAAGAGTAAATGTGATACTTCCGATCCGAATTTTGAAATTTCATGTATACAAAAAACATTGCAAATACAGCTATTCCAAATTTAGATCTCAATACTTTTGTAGACTTGATAAATATATATAGAATGCATAATTTACGACATATTTGCAAAAAATCGTTATTTGATAAGAATAAAAGTGTTACTTCCGGTCCGAATTTTGAAATTTTTTGTATCAAAAGGTATTGAAAATTAAGTTCTAAATACTTTTATACTCGTAACATACCTGTCTAAAAGCATAACTTGCGAAATATTCAAAAAAAACTGATTTCGATAAGAGTAAAAGACCTATTTTCCGGTGGGAACTTTAAAAAACTTTTTAAATAAAATTCTTCTCAAATTTAATTTTAAGTACATTTAAATTCTTTATAAATATGTTTAAACTTACTAATTGAAGAAATATTGGAAAAATTCAATTTTTCACTGAAGTAAACTACTACTTCCGGTATACCGATTTTACTGAAAGACTATTCAGATCTCAAGAAGGAGATTTTTTGGTATTAGGGGACTTCAAAACGTGAAAATCTGCAAAAATCTCGAGGTCGAAAATTTTCGTCATCACAATACTTCCTTATACTACGTATAAGAAAGTAAAATGGTCATAACTTTTAACCACACGGAATAGATCAGGCAAACCCTATATGAGGAAGCTCGCAAAAGTAAGCAGGTTTTAAATACGTAAAGAAAAGTATAGCATTCTATTTAAAAAAATATATAAGATAAGACTACAACTCAGTTATACAACACCCTGTATATGTGTACCTAATTTTCAAATATAAATCTTAAGAATACCTACACCCTTCCTTAATATTTTTTTTTGATAACTTTTATAATGTCAATTAAATCGGGCTTCCCCACATTAATGCGCCACCCTGTATGTATAATTGCAAACGTAAACGCGTACCACACGATAGAAATGAGATAAAGTAGGAATGAGGTAATATGTATACAGCCGATGAGATCACACACCGAAAATCTTAGCGAGAGATGTTGAAATTAAAATTTGTACTTTATTAATAGATTTTGGAACGTTTGCGCAAAACACTTGTCTTGTGAGGCGGTGGAAGTGGTCACTCACAATTATACATATCTACACATGATTTGTACTCTACATTACATGTGATCATAGGTGTCTTTTCATTCTCTGTCGTCGATGTTCATCGACTCGAAATGAATTTTCAGTGGTAATTTTCACGTACGTGCCTCCGGCCAACCGTCTCGGATAAAAGTAATTTCGCGTTTGAGAGGAATGGAAAATTAAAAATATCGGAATTTTATTCACGACGCGAATGAACGAAATTCGATGAAAATCCTTCTTTTCCGACGCTGACGACGGTGATGACGAGATTCCGCGAAGAATAATCATGTTATTGACATTGAAATTTGTTAGGTGAAGGGTCATCGCAATAAATTAGATTGCCATTAAAACAAGAGAGATAGGGACTTTAATAATCAAATGTCGTTATGATGGTGGTCGTAGTTAGAGCAATTACCTGTTTAATCAAGAAAGGAAGGATCAATGCTTTGTATAGACTTTCGTGTTATACTTTCATTTTTCTTATGTGTAAGTATTCTATCTAGTTCTAATTTTATTTCAATTTAAAGGGAATTGATTGAGATTAGATATTTATTGTTGCAGCTTCCAACTAGCAAGCGTGTTGCAAATATAAGTTACACCATAGCCTATTCCTCCAATTATACCGGTTGTTTCATTTCGTTATATGTTTTTTACAAATGAAACATTCTGTATATTCTATAATTTTACTTTCTTATACGTAGTATAAGGAAGTATTGTGATAATTTTCGACCTCGAAATTTTTGCAGATGTCCACGTTTTGAAGTGCCCTGATACCGAAAAAGTGGATTTGAAAAAATGTCTCTCTCTCTCTGTGTGTGTGTTTGTGTGTGTCAGTGTGTCTGTGTGTGACCACGATAGCGGTCAAATCGCTATAGCTATAAATTCCAAATTTTGCAGTCACTCTTGAGATCTGATTAGATTTTCAGTAAAATCGGCAGACCGGAAGTAGTAGTTTACTTCAGTGAATTGAATTTTTCCAATATTTCGTCAACTACTAAGTTTAAACAAATTTATGAAGAATTCAAATGTGCTCAATATTAAATTTGAGAAAAATTTTATTGTAACATTTCATCGAAATTCCTACGTAAGTTATGTCTTTTACTCTTATCAGAAATCAGTTTTATGCAAATATCTCGCAACCCATGTTTTCTAAGCAGGCACATTACGAGTACACAAGTATTTAAAAGGTAAGTTTCAATACTTTTTGTATAAAAAAAAATTTCAAAATTCGAACCGGAAGTAACAATTTTACTCTTATCGAATAGCGATTTTTTGCAAATACATCGTAAATTATGCATTCTGTATATATTTATCAAGAGTACAAAAGTATTTAGTGCTGGATTTGCAATATTTTTTATATACATGAAATTTCAAAATTCGGACCGGAAATAACACTTTTACTCTTAGCGAGTAGCACTTTTTTTTAGAAAATCTTGCAAAGTATGCATTCGATAGAGATTTGTTAAGAGAATAGAGGTACTTAGAATAGGATTTTGAATCATTTTTGTATAAAAAATACTTAAAATTGTTTAATTTGTAACGCTCATACGTATCAGAAAGTCGTGTGGTGGCCACACCTCGTTTTTTAAAAACTGTTTCAAATTTCAGGATCAGTGTGTTAAAATTTGATACATTTCAGATCATTTCAAATCACGAATTGCGGGAAAATTTCGAAATAGGCCCCACCCCTATTTAACTAAAAAAAATCATTCATAGTTGTGTCTATAATAATTCTCTTAATTATTATTTATTACAATCACATACCTGTACTTCCATTCATTGTCATGTCATAATAAACTTTGGTTGTATATATTTCATGGCGTAGCATACCTGTGCCGCACAATAAGAATAGAACTTCAAATTACAAACGTTTCAGTGCCAAACTGTAAGGCTGGGAATTTTCCAAATTTCAGTATTCAAATATTTATTTAGATAAATATTTAAATGTTCGAATTACTCAAATATTCGAATTATTTAAATAATCAAAACATTACTAAAAAAAGACCTTTGTGAATCTTGATTAAAATTCCCGTTGCAAAACAGATTTCATTTCTTTTATCTCTTCTGGTTCATCCTTATCAATTTTTAAAATTCTCCATCAAAGATTACAAAATGGGCATCAGATCAATGGGAATCTCAATCGTCGATTGAGGTTCTGAAAAGTTGAAAAGATAAAGCTGTAGCCAACTCAAAGGATTCCAATATTTTCAAATTCTTCGACAAAATATACAAGAAATGTGTTAAAAGTAATCAGTAATATTGGCGTAGCGGCGTGACTCAAAAGTAATCAATAACAAGTTGACAATTGGCAAAAAAAATTACAATGTCTGACATAGGCAGAATGTAAATGCGAATGTGTAAAATATATGAAAATGTCAACAATTATGCAAAGAACAATTGTCTTCAAAAGGTATAGATCAATCATAGACAAACATTTAACTCCACCAGACAAATAATATCAACGCAAATTTTTGTAATTAAAAGAATAAGTGTAAATCAATTAGAAAGCTTATGTAAAGACATAACCTATAAATATTAATATGGGTGACGTTTGGCAAGATGAAATTATAGACGTTTTTCTAAGATTGCTGCGCGTCCGTACCAATGTTTGAACTAACAGATGTGTTACTGTTATTGTATGACGTTGTGTTTATGATTATTATTTATACTGCACCAGAATATGTATCTCTAGCTGAATTAACACATATCTGCAGTGATTCAATACTATAATAATAATAATAATAACAGTTTATTTGAAGCTTAATGTTTTATAAATACAACATATGTAAATTTTCTTAGATCTGGATTTAGTGTTGTGTAAATAACTTTTATATCCTATTTGTATCATTTGTATCTAATGACAAGTAAATTATAAACCTAAGTTTTGCCAAAGCATATCTTAACGTTTATATACAGATGTATGTATATTAAACATTCAAATAGCCGACAAATTAAGTATGACCAGTTTTATTGTAATTACCCCGTTTATATTTATTACCAAAAAGATAAGATGATACAACACTTAAAATTCCTACTAGAAAGAAACTAACAATTTATATTACGACAGACAGAAATAAAATTTTATATTATTGACTTCTATCATGTAATAATTATTTTCTCGAAGACTTAAATGTTTTTTTTTCGGATAAATGTTTTTAATTCAACTTTTGATAGCTTAATATGTGCATATATTTTAAAAATAATTGATTTTTTTTTATATTTATGTATTTCATGAATGATAGGATGATTGTTATCAACATCTGCAAATTTTACAAATACAATAGCAAAATACTCAGGCACGAAGATCAATTTTATATGTAGAATAAATATGATACAATGATAGCTAATAAATGTTCTTTATATTCGACCAACCTAATTCTTCTAGCATCGCATATTTTCTTGTAAATCTATTTATATTAAAACATTTTTGAAACATAGATTTTGCGGGTACAATATATTGTACTCGCATGCATCTGCAAGAATTACAATAATATAAATGATAGCTCAAGAAACTACAATATAGAGCATATTGGTTAGTATAGCTATTATGGGACTTCCTAATTCATTAGCAGCTAGTAGCTAGTAGCACTTAGAAAAACGAAAATTATATTATAGATTTGAACCGAAATGGATTTGCTAATATAGAAAGACACAGCCTTCATAAATAAAGTGTAGAATATATTTGCAGAGAACTACTTTTCGATAAGATCAAAAGTGTTACCTATAATCCAAATTTTGGACATTCCTTTGTACAAAGATTCGAAGTTATCTTATGAATTTGCTAAATATTTGCGAAAGAAAAACTACTTCTCGAAAAAGAGTAAACGAGTCCGAATTTTAAAAAAATAATTACGCAAAATGAGTTACAAGCTTGCTTCTTAATATTAATGCATTCTTTATTAATGTTATAACTAACACATATTCGGTAAATATGATTTTCACATTGAATGAAAGTGATACGTTTAGCTTAACGATTTTGCTCAAAAAATGTTAACGACAGACACCTTTCTACAAATTTTGAATAGCAGTTTTCTATACATATTGTAACGAAACAAGCCCACAAAAAGAAGCAGACCTCCTGGCGGCGACAAAAAACTTACCGGTAAACAGGTCGTAAATCATCTACATATATGTACTGCAAAGCGACGGAAAGTGTGGAACCTTTCTGGTATATTTCCGGGCTCATCGAGATGATCGAGAGAATTTTCTCGTATACTTCTAGGCCTTTTACGATGCCGATATAAGAACAGCTGGGGCCGGGATGATGGATTAATTCATTCATCGAATAGTAGTCGTGCAGTGCAAATAAACATAAATAAGTGAGTGGTGCAATATTTATTTACATGAATATTACAGATATAAATAGTAGTGATAGATATAAATACGTGTGTTAATTTATTCGTAGTAGTTTTTAGTGCGTTACATTTATTTTATATTTTTATATTGTGATTAGTTTTAAGTGTGAAAATATACAGACAGTTTTAAAACATTTGCACGAGTTGTTTATTTCGACCCCGAAAACGCAACAATATAAAAATATCGTTTAGTTGTCTATAGTTATCACTTATATATCACTTATATAGTCCGAATCAAGGTTAAGACTCCAAACTTAAATTTAGAATATGGTGTTGATAGTTTTATTCCTTAACGAATAAAACTATCACATGATCACACAATGATCCATCCAAACACACACAGAGAGAGAAGTAAATCATTCATAGAAACACTTTCTTAATCAGTGGATTTCGAAATCTGCAAAAACTCTAGATAAATCTAAAGTTTCCATCATCACAATACTTTATAGTACGTGTAGCACATATTTTAAAAATAATTTTTTTTTTTCAGGTACTGACTTATTCAAAGTAGCAGCTCATGAATTTGGACATTCCTTAGGCCTTGCGCATTCGAACGAAGATGGAGCTTTGATGAGCCCTTGGTATCAGGGTTCGTCAAAAGGAACCGACTATGTCTTACCAGATGACGATCGAGCAGCCATTCAAGAATTATATGGTAAGGAATGTTCATAGTATTGGGTTAAAACGTATATTGAATATTTTTTGTATGGGCACGTAGTGATTCAAAATTAGACTAAATGAATTTGCGCTCCTTCCACCCTATTTACTATATCGCGAAATACTGCCAATTCGAAGAACAATTCAAAAATGTTACCATTCATTTTCAACACGGTAGTCAGCTGTTTTTAACTTTAGAAGAGGTTCATTTTTAAATCAAAAACTGCACACATTGCGTCTGTAGAGTTCAACATCATATGCATTTACATGTAGCTGAGCGCCAAAATATCTCGTTAACCAATGAACTCGTACTAAATATATTATAAGACAGAACATCATTGTAGTTGTGTTTTATTAATTTTCTACATTATCTTGTTATAATAGTCACTTGTCGTCCTGAAGAAATAACGAACATGATTTTAGATGTTATATACACTTTAAAAATGTCATAATGGTTGGAGTGCCAAAAACTAAAACATATTCCAAGACAATTTATTATAACACAAAGATTATGGATTGATTTGGTTAAGAAGTATTATTCACTTCGTCCTAGTCACGTTAAACATAGTCCAATTGGTATTAATACTATAGGGAAAGTACCAAAAAATATTGCTACTTACTTAAATTTACCTAATCCTGAGCTCTTTACTAGACATTGCATTAGACGTTCCTGTGTGACACACTTGGCTAATAGCGGAGGTCACTGAAGGTTAGATTGATAATTTCACCAAAAAAGTTGAGATTGCTCAAATACTATCTAGTGCACCTAATGCATCCCTTAAAATCATTCAGAATCCATGCTCTGCTTAACAATTTGTATTGGTAATTAGTAAATAAAATGTTTGCGTGTGCGTTTTTTATTCTTTGTACAACTTCTGTTGCACATATATTTGACATTTAAATATGATTAGGTTTCTTTTTTTTTTTCGTTACCAACCTCAAAAAGATAAAATTAGCGTGCGATAAAGTAATGCTTTATGCAACCAAAACGGGTGTCGTAAAGTGAACTTTATAGCACCAAAATAGGAAAAGTAATTTATGAGCGTACAGAGGCCTCTTAATTTCAATTGCCTGCCTCCTTCCTTTTAGAAGATCTTAGTTCGTATGTTTCTTTATATGAATAATTAATACAGGTTTTGCAGCCCTACAATATATTCTTTATAATATACTGACATTGTAGAAATACTTTTATCTTACTTAGTATGTTAGAAATTTTTATTACAATTACTATTGTTCCCATTTTTGGAGTTTGTAGCGTTAACATTTTGCACATATTTAAAAACTGTATTTTTCGTCGTCTTAAGTGTACCAATCGTTGATGCTGTTTTGATAGAAAATTTAACGGTTTGTTTCAACCTACCTGTATCTATCTATCTCTAATGTCTGTGACTTTAGAACTTTGTAGATATTGTATTTAATAACACATTAAAATATAATAAACCAACGCAAAAATATAAGGGAATGTTCACAGGTTATTTTTTTATTTTTCTATATTGAATTTACCCACGCAAGAACCAATGAAATCTCTTAAAATATGTATCATTTTGGCGCGATATTTGAATCATTTCTGCTTATTCTGAAACGAGACATAGATTCGTTTTTATGATACCACAGATGCTAATTTTCCTTTATTGGACTGCTTGGGATATTTTAGTCTAATTTTTGTTTGGCTCTATCCAATCATCAGTGTTTGATTTTTTAAATATTTAGTATTTCATCAATTTGCTTTTTACTGTTTCGGCACTATTCTAATAGAATTATCAAACCTGCCTTCTCTGTTTGTAACTTTGATTGGCAAGATCATCAACGAGGACGAGGCAGTCTGTTGTTATGCTTCTCTTATAACCCAGTCTATTGCGTATTCACATACATCATTATTATTGCTATTAACGATTGCGTGTAACATAATTTAAATTATTATTAGTTGCACAGTTGATGATACAATTTACTTTCTATAAGTGTCAGTCACAAAGACGTTCTCTCGATATCCATATAGATATGTATCATATAACGAGATATACAAATTTTTGCGGACGAATTTGTATATATAAATAAAGAAAAACATTGTTTAATAGCCATATACTTGCAAATGTATTTACAAAACACACCTTTACTTTATTATTCTCTCAATTTTAATATTTCGTAACCGTATCCGGTGTTTTGATATTTTAAGGCCGCCTGTGTTCCAAACGTCACTCACGCTGGTTTCTAAATTGATGTTTTCGTTCCTAAATTTATAAATATAGTTTACATTAACATTTATAATTTGTAATAACGTCATTGTGACGAATTATATTGAAGTTTAAGTTGATTTTATATTGCGCATGCACGTACTAGATAAACCCATATACATGCTGCCGCTGCTCGAACATCAAGCACGACCGACCCTTGGCATTTATATAAAATGGTTTTAAATGCGGAATTTATTCTTTAGAAGTTGCGATATTGTTATGGAGTAATAAATTAATAATAATAATAAAGACTACGCGTTAGCTTTAACTGTGTTCTTACTAACATTATGAATGAGTAATTTCAATTTACTGGTATTGGCCACTTAAATATTATTGTTCTGCTTAATTTTTCTGAAACTTCTAATAATTAAATGATAATCATCTGTTTGCTATCATGTACGTTAAACAGCTATATACGTTTATTAGGGCTCTAATTAAACCAAACGTTGTTGTAACAATTTTTACAGGCTCATTTCAGGTTTCTTTCAATGCATCCGGTATTCTTTTAACAACCAAGACTTCTCTATGACTACGGCAATGATGACGAAAATTTTCGACCTCGAAATTTTTGCAAATGTCTACTTCCCCTGATACCGATAAAGTGGTTTTTAAAAAATGTCTGTGTCTCTCTCTCTCTCTCTCTATGTGTGTGTGTGACCACGATAGCTGTCAAACCGCTGTAGATATCCATTCCAAATTTTGTATGTACGTGTATAATCTCCCTCTTGAGATCTGATTAGTTTTTCAGTCAAATAGGTAGACCAGAAGTAGTAGTTTACTTCAGTGAAAAAATTGAATTTTGCAAATATTTCGTCTACTACTAAATTTAAACAAATTTATAAAGAATTCATATGTACTTCAAATTAAAATTGGGAACAACTTTACTTAAAAAGTTTTCCGAAATTCTTACCGGAAGTAGGTCTTCTACTCCTATCAAAAATCAGTTTTTTGCGAATATTTCGCAAGTCATGCTTTTTAGACTGGTACGTTACGAGTATAAAAGTATTTAGAACTTAATTTTCAACACCTTTCCTATAAAAATTTTTTCAAAATTCGGACCGGAAGTACCACTTTTACTCTTACCAAATAGCGATTTTTTGCAAATATATCGTAAATTATGCATTCTATATATATTTACCAAGAATACAAAAGTATTTAGAGCTGGATTTGCAATATTTTTTGTATACATGAAATTTCAAAATTCGAACCGGAAGTAACACTTTTATTCTTAGGTAGCAGCACTTTTTTTTCGAATATCTTGCAAAGTATGCATTCTATAGAGATTTATAAGAGAATAGAAGTACATAGAATAGGAATTTAAATAATTTTTTAATATAAAAATTCTTATACGTACCTTTAGGAAAGTCGTGTGGTGGCCACACTCATTATAGATACCATTTTTTGCAGCAGGTAATATCAGTTCTTCAGCAATTGTATGGGGACAGTATGGGGTTTTCCTGTTTTCTCTAACAACAGAGCTACTTCAAATGATTACTTTCAATGTATTTTCATTATTGCAACCAGCCTTTTTTATATTTTTTTTACTGGCCGCAGTTCATGTTTATTTTTTAAAAAATCTATGTTTTTAGAAACATGCTCCGTGTGCTTGTTATTTACCTGCAGTTCTTGGGTCAGTCAACATTCGCTGGTCAATGTTGCATCACGATAACGCATCGTGACACAGTTGACAGCAGACAGTTGAATTTTTATGTGAAAATAATGTAAAAGTCATTCAACATCCACCCTATTTGCCTGATTTGGCCATGTATGATTTCTGGTTGTTCTTTAACCAAAAGAAACATTTACGTGGTTGACGTTTCACGTTGGAGGTTGGGATAGTTGAAGCAGTTCGTCAATTTTTGGAAGGCATTCCTAAAGATGACTGGCTTCAAATTTTTACGTTGTGGAAACTTCGGTTACAAAAGTGCATTGATGCAGGAGGATTATGAACATCAATAAAATCATTTTCGTAAGAAGACTTGTAGTTTCCTTGTATCTCAAAATATATAGCGTGACCCTCGTATATATTAAAAACCTAACATTTATTTTCTCTAAATCACTTCTCAAATGTAATACTTAAATTGAGCATATCAATATTAATTTCATTAAGTTAATATTCCTAATGCAGTTTAATGGACAAAGAGTGAATTAAAGCGAGCACATACAAAACAAAGCGTTCTGTAATTGGCGTCACGTGTTCCGTCTGTGTTTGTATAATATCGGAAAAACAAAGTGCAACGGACAAATAAGCAAAACTTAATTTCAGCACCATTTTCTTTGAAAATGGCTTAATTAAACAGTAGCATGTGCAGTGTTAATGAAGGGATTTAGCTCCACGAACGGTACACAATTAGTATCAAGCAAGGTGTTTAAGTTGGCAACGCTCAGAGAGTATAGAATGGAATCGTTGTACCTTGCTGAAATTAAATTTACACATGGTGCGCTGACCACTATAGAAAATCAAGTTGAAAGAGAACCTTATGTAGGTATACATGTTCATTTGTGTGTGTGTGTGTGTGTTGATACGGATGGTGCTGGCCAGTCTTTATTGAATATATGCATGTACAGAACACAGGATATGAATTTCGATAGATCAATGCGAAATGTTTCGAATATTTTGAAATTGAAATGAAATGTACACTAGGAGAATTAATTTTCCGTACACTTCGCGGAGATATAAGGTGGTATGAGCGTGTTTATTATGATTGGTATATGGCGAACATGCCCATACTACTTCATAACTCCGCGAAGTGTACGGAAAGTTATTTCTCTTGGTGTACGAGGTAGGCGCCATAAATTCTCGGCCTGACAGGCTTATACGGGTTCAAACGTGTTCAAACTCCGTCACGTCATGCATGCACATACGCGAGGTGTACACTATAAATATGACGGTTCGATGCCTAGTAGTTTTTAGTAACCAGCCAACCAACGTGACTAGCGCACGAAAATTGAGTACCACGCGGTCTTTAAATTTTTAACAAAAGAAAGGCATACGCCTTATCACATTAAACAACGTTTAGACGGCGTTTACTGTGATTCATCTTCTTCGTATTCAACTGTAAAAAAGTGGGCAAAATGTTTCCGTTTGGGACAAGAATCCCTGGAAGATGCTGATCGGTCGGGTCGACCAATTGAAGTGATAACGCCTCAATAAATTTCAATAATTGAACATTTAGTGCTAGAAGATCGCCGTTTGAAAGTGAAAGAATTAGCAGTGATAACAAATATTTCCGAATCAAGTGTTGACCGAATTTTCCATAACCATTTGGGTATGAATAAAATTAGTGCTAGATGGGTACCGCGACTTCTTTTTGCTCTCCAACGTGAACGTCGAGTCGAATGTGCGCAATCGTTTTTAAACATGTGTGGACATGACCCAAAACCGATTTTGGAGTCCATTGTCAGAGGGGATGAAACAATGGTTCTGTTTTACGATCCTCTATCGAAAGGGAGTCGATGGAATGGCGGCGACCTGATGAACCTCGTCCCTGAAAGGCGAAAGTCTTGAATTGAGAAAGAAAAATCTCACTTATGTTAGAACTATGAGTTTCTCCTAAACAGAAAACGACCAGTTCGTCCAGTCGTCAATTATACTCAACATCTAGGCGTACAAATAGATAGCTGATGGAAATTTTCCATGCTATTTTAAATATTGCTTTGGAAGGTAAAATAATTCGACGGTTCGATTTTCTCAGAGTTGGGAATTTAATTGATGAGAAGAAGGTGCCGCAATATGGCAAGAGAAGTCTTGGGAATACCAGCTTCTGCTTTAGAAGAACCTCTTCAACCCATACCGAAAAGCAAACGAAAGAGGTGTGTCATATGTTCTACTAGCATGGACCGAAAAACAGCTATAACATGCAGTGCTTGCAAAATACCCATTTGCAATGAATGTGCAACAATGTAAGAAACTGTGTCCAAAATATTTTGAAAAATTATATCTATATTTTTATACCACTAACAGTGTAGTAAACAAGTTTTATAATAAAATAAACTGTAATGCTTTTTGTTTTGACTGTAATATACATAATTATTACATGGTCCACAGGATCCATCAGTAGTAAATGTTAAACGGTAACTGCTCAGTAGTAGCTGCGGGTTAAAATTCTGTATTTTCGTAATAAAATACGCCTGTGACTAAAAGTGTTACTTCCGGTCCGTATTTTGAAAATTTGTTTCTACAAAAGTTATTCCAAATCCAGCTCTAAGTACACTATAGTATATCTATAGAATGCATAAGTTACGAAATATTTGCAAAAAAACTGCTATTCAATAAGAATAGTTGCTATATATTTGCAATAAGATTGAAAGGCTTATTTCCAGTAGAGATTTTGAAAAATTGTTTTTACATAATTTTTCTGTAATTTATTTTTATATACTTTAGAATTTCTTTGAACTAAGTAGTTGATCAGATATGCCATAACTTACATTATACTTGGTATAATTTAATGTATTATTATGCATAGTTTCAACGTATTACAAAATTGTCGAAACACCAAACTTAAATTTATGAATTTAAGAGGGGCGTTTACCTATCGAAAATTAGGGCATCGCCGTTTTGCGTTTTTCAAACTCATTTTGTAATTTTAGAATCTCAAATTTGGGTTAGTGATGCAAAAGGGCATAAATTTATAATGTCAAGGTTAGTTTTTGTACTAATTTATTTTCTCTGTTTTAGAAATAACCACAAAAATGCATGAATTTGATTAATGTCTACTAACTAAGGCTGGTACATAAAAGAAAAAAACAACCTCTACCAGCCAGCTGCACATTAGATGTACGATATAAAAACAAAATAAAATTTATGTAATTATTTTTATAGATAAAAAACATTAAACAGTAAACATTGTCACACACATTTTACACGAGATTTTTCCAAGCTAATCGCGTCGTCTATCCCCACTTTACGGTATCTGTACCGATCCTAGCGAAGGTGAAAATCTATCGGAATCGATCGGCTATTGCAGACTTAAATGCGAGTGACAGTTTAATTAAAAACTGTCACTCGCATTTATATGCCATATATACCTATAATGATGTGATGCATACGACAATTGCTGTCCCAAAGTTTGGATCCTCACAGCGTGCGTTTCCGTCTTGGTTCACTTCTGACATTAGGAGGCACTTGAAACTCAAGGAATACTACTTCACTAAATGGAAATGCACGGGGTCTACATATTTCCGAAATGAATTTTCTAGACTTCGGTGCTTGCTTAAAACAGAGGTTTGAGCGGCATATAAGGTGTACCAGACTAGACTTGAGACTAACGTTGCCCGAGACCCGAAGCTTTTCTGGAGTTTTGTGAGCAGCAAACGATCTACTTCTAGAATACCTGGATCTTTAACACTTGATGACTATATACTTGAACAACCGCAGGATATTGTTCAGGCTTTTTCTGACATTTTGTCTGAAGTCTTCAATTCTCCTAAGCCGGACCTCACGGCTCAGTCTGACTTTGATGTGAATACTGTCTGCTTTGATATTGGCTACTTTACTGCTGAGGAGGTGCTTTGTGGTTTTGGGAAACTGAAGTCAACTATGACCTCCGGCAGTGATGGTCTTCCCAGTTTTCTCCTTCGGGATTGTGCTTCAGTGCTATGTTCTTCACTCACCATATTATTTAACTTATCGCTTCGCACCGCTACTTTCCCTGATCGCTGGAAGATCAGCAAAATTACACCGGTGTTTAAAAAGGGTGATCGTAGTAACATTCGTAATTATATTAGCATTATATCAAACTGTGCTAAGGTATTCGAATACGTCATATATGGGAAGTTGTATAGCTGCATTAAACCACTTATTTCAATCAACCAACATGGTTTTATTGCTGGAAGGTCAACTACGACAAATTTAGTTGAAATCACTCAATATATAAGTGAGGCTTTAGATGCTCGTCAGCAAGTAGACGTCATTTATATTGACTTTACTAAAGCGTTCGACACAATCGATCACACTCTGCTATCTGCTAAACTACAATCCTTTGGTGCTTCCACAAGAACTCTTGCTTTCTTAAACTCATATCTGCGGAATCGCTTGTTCTATGTAGCTTACAATGGATATGTATCCAATACTTTTACAGCCTTCAATAGTGTTCCGCAGGGATCTAATTTGGGCCCGCTATTGTTTAATGTATACATCAACGATCTCCTGATCCTGCTTGAGTGTAAGGTTCTTGCATATGCGGATGACTTAAAATTTTTTAATGTGATATCTACTCCTTCGGATTGTTTAGTGCTGCAAAGAAATCTTACATTAATTAATTAATGGTGCAACAATAATAGAATTTGCTTAACTGTGGACAAATGTGCAACTCTCTCCTACTCTAAATGTTCAAACGTTCTGTCGTACCCTTGTGAAGTCTCTCAGAACTGTGTTTCTCGAGTTTTGCAGTTCAGAGATCTTGGTGTGCTATTCGACAGCCAACTGTCCTTGTCCCTGGGGTTCCTTATTCGCTCATGCAGAGCGTTTAACAACTTGGAAACGTTATCTATTTTATTTTACTTCTTTGTACGTTACAAATTGGAGTATGCATCCCTGGTCTGATTTCCGCATTATGTATACCACCGTCTCATGCTTGAACGTATACAGAAACGTTTCCTGAAATATATGTCGTTTAAAATCGATGGTGCTTACCTACAACGCGGCATTGATTATGACTATCTACTGAACAGACACGGATTCAGTTCTCTGAGTGAAAGACTGGACAGAGCGAGCTGCAGCTTCATTGTGAAACTGGTCAACAATTGCATTGACTCACGGCACTTCTTTCTCAGGTGAACTTAGTGCCCGGGTACGCTGCTAGGTCGACGGGTACTTTCTATGTACCGGCATCTCGGACAAATGTTCTTCTGAAATCCCCGCTCTATCACATGTGCACAAATGCCAACCTTTTGTGCGCTGACCCATTCTTGGGGAGGTGATGATGTATTGATATATTTATGTTTTTTTTTTAATGTATTCTGTATTTTTGTATTCTGTATTGTATTCTGTATTTTATTATTATGTGTGCATCGTATTGTGAATTATTTTAAGTCACTGTTAATTTTTTTATATATTACCCTGCAATTAGATATATCTGTTGGGTATTAAAGGAATAAATAAATAAATAAATAAATAAATATTCGAGTGTATAATAATATAACAGTTATGGGCAAGCGAAAATTGGCTTATTATAAAACATCAACAACATCAACAGTTCCGTAAGTGCTCATTCTTTATATGTACATTATGTTTCCCATCTATAGTATTCCTTTATCTATGACAGAATCTGTGAATAAAACCGAAGTGCTGTGACAGAACCGAATATCGTCTACCTCCACCTACTCACACCCCCTTGCGTCTACCCGTCCCGCGAGTAATATAAGTTGCATAAGTTTCTATTTGTTGGTAAACGCCACTCTTAATTAAAAAATCGAAACCGTCACTACGAGTATTCAAACTTACTTTACTGAAAAATAAATATCTTGAAGAACATATATGTCAATTTTAACAATAAATTAATAGGTTAAACATCATGGAAGCTCTAACCTTTTCTATTGAAAATATACGAGAATTACTTCATTTACCCGAAAGGAAATTAGGTATTTTATACGGTACAAAAATATTGAATGCATGAAACTAATTCGTCGAACGTGTATACGCAAGCTTTAGGACGTTTCGACTAATTTCCTTTTCGGTGAAGAGGAGACCGTCGAAGAATGAGAGATATTCTTGAATGTGCAGAGAGGGGAAGTCATGCGGAATATCCCATTTGTCACCCCAAAATTCGATCCGGATATGAAAAATTTATAAACACGACCCCGTCTGCGCCGGAAAATCCGCTTATAAATTTATGGGAGTTGTCGAAAATTTGGAAAATAACCAGGTGCAACCGTTATGAAAATTTAACTTATTTCATTTATTAATAGGATTTCCGGGCAGTGAGAGAATAAGAGAATCGTTGATTCTTGAATATTTTGGTGTAACAAAGTGACGGAAGATTCCGAATGTTTTTCTTATTTATTTTCTCGACGATTGTGCGGGAAGTCGGATAGTTTTTGAACTAATTTTCTTATAAAATGTTAATCTTTATCTCACAATCTTAATCGATACTTCTATCAATAGAGTAGTCGCGGCTCGTAAGTTTTGTGATAGGGTGGAAGAAGTAAGAAGTTATAAAAAGAAATAGATAAGTATAAAAATCTTGACATAACAAATACTTGAATGTTTAATTAGTATAAAGAATACAAGATATATCAAAGTTTTGCATAAATAGAGTTATTTCTTCCTTTTATGTTGCCTGTTGGCTTCTCGAATGAGAAACCAGCAAAAATCTTCCATCATGACGGGATCCCACCAGACTGCATTAAAAGACACAGGGGGACGTGCTTTATGCGCATGCGTCGAGAGTAGATGCCAATCGTGGTGGGAAGATAAAGGTGTGCTGGTCCCGAGGCTCAAATTCGACCGGTTTGCGCAGCTACGTCATGCTAGTAACAAATGCGGTCGAGCGCGTATAGTTATACACGTGTTATACACTGATTTGTATTTTAAATGGTGCAATTAATTTCAAAAAACGCATAAACAAGCATTAAATAAATTCTCTAATTAAAGCTCCACAATCACAATGCCAGCGTGTGCGTTTTACGGGTGTTCGAATTACACCCGAAAAACTAAAGGTACTGGTATCAGGTATTTTAGTTTCCCGAAAGTGGAATATTTCAAGCAGCGTTGGATTAATGCCTGTAAAAGGTCAGACTGTTTCAACGTGGCGAACAGTAAGTCTTTTTATTTAACATACTACAAGAATTCCTACATTTTAAGTCGAATATTTGTAGGCTATGTGTGTTCTGTGCACTTTAAAGAGAGTGACTTTGACATTCCCCTGCGACATCGGATCTTGAATTATTCCCAAAAAAATGCAAGTACATTAAAGGCAGACGCGGTACCGTATAATCCCGTGTGTAAAAGTGTGAAAAGGTCTACGGTAGACGTTGAGGGAAGAGAAGAGAGAGCAGCTAAAAGGCGCCGTCGTACCATTATAAATGATGCACTATTGAACCAGAAGGAAGAGATTCCACATACTGTAACAAGCACTGAAGAGCCTCAAACAGACACAGACAGCAAAGATCAGTCAGTATTGTCAATTATGATACCTAGTGCTCTTGAGATTTATTAATTTTGTTGTAGAGTTAGACCTCAGGTGTCTTTCTGTTCCATTGAACATGAGGTTCCTTCCAATCCTAACGCAGCGCTCGAAGATTTGCGGAAAGAAATTGCTGAATGGAAAACAAAATATGAAAATGTTTTACAGCAAAATGTTCGCTTAGAAGAAGAATTAAGGAAAATAAAGTCGGAAAGACCGGATCTCAAATCCCTGGAGCGAATTTTCACACCTGGACAAATAAAAGTGTTGCTTAACCCTTCAAAAAAGAAGATTCATTGGAGTCCTGATGACATTGCCTCTGCAATTTCACTTAGAAGCGTTAGCCCGAAAGCCTATTGCTTCTTGAGAAATAATAAGTTCCCTTTGCCTGGCTTATCCACGTTAAGAGCATGGGCAAGATGTTTAGACGTACACAGAGGCTTATTATCTGATGTGATGCGTCTTTTGAAAGTTAAGGCAAGTGAACTATCAGAATTAGATTGATTAACAGTGTTAACTTTTGATGAGGTATATGTATCAAATAAAGTCTGCATTGATCCAGAAACGCAGCAAGTGTTAGGACCACATAAAGCTTGTCAAACTGTTATGGCTCGTGGGTTATTAAACAAGTGGAAGCAGCCTGTATTTTACGATTTTGATCAGAATATGACAAAGGAAATAATGTTTAATATTATATCACAGCTGTATAACGCAGGATTTATTGTGGTCGCTATTACAAGTGATATGGGTTCAGGGAATGTTGGATTTTGGTGTGAGATTAACGTTGGCCATGGTAAAGATGTATATTTTCCTCATCCTGATGATGAAAATCTCCAAGTTCATGTTTTTGCTGACATTCCTCATTTATTAAAGCTGTTGAGGAACCACTTTCTAGATCAGGGATTCATGGTGGAAAATGTAAAACTTGACAAAACATGCTTGGAAAAGTTACTGCGATTGTCAAATTCTGATCTGACAATCGCTTTTAAGATGAGTCAGTATCACCTTGACGTGAAAGGTACTGAAAGACAGAAAGTTCGGCCGGCGGCTCAAACATTTTCAAATCAACTTTCCAAAGCCATTGAGTGGTGTGGAATATCGTCTGACGTCATGAAAGGTACTCCCTGGAAAGAATGTGCCAAACTGCTCAAACTTGTAAATGATTGGTTTGATTTATTTAATGCCCAAACTAAATTTGGCTCTCATCAGGGAGCGAATGCCTTTGGTGTGAATTTTGATGAACAAATTAATTTATTAGATCGTGTGACAAATTATATTTCATCAATGCGAGTTGGTGCACATAAAAACGTAATACAATTTCAAAAAGGCATTCTACTTAATAATGCTTCGTTAGTCAGCCTGTACAAATACTTGCAAAAAATGTACCACATCGAATACATACTTACTTACCGATTAAATCAAGACGTTCTTGAAAACTTCTTCTCCTACATTAGGGGCATGGGTGGAGCCAATGATCATCCTTCCCCCTTGATATCAAGTACAGAATGAGGTGAGTAGACATGATTATATTGATTTGAAATAAAATCTTTTACATTTAGGTGGTATATATTAGGAAAACATTCAGCAACTGCTTTCACCCTAAATAAAAACATTGAAGAAAGTGTCGAAGAGCAGTGTTTACTGAAACCTTTGGATTCAGAAAATGAAGTTTGCTTTTCTGGAAGTTTGTTACGGAATGTTGCTCAATTAATTCCGGATGAAAATGTTCCTACAGACGAACTTCAAATACCCTACTCTTTCATAGAACCAGAATACAATGAATGTGTCGACAGCAATACTATTTCTGAAGAAATTCCATGTGAATATCAAGACCTTTTCATCAATTTGAACTGTTCAATTTTAAAGATACCGTGCACTCAGAAGGTTTGAAATATATTGCGGGATACGTGGCATATCGTTTTAGAAATAAATATAGTTTAGGAACTCCTTCTGATATGGCCAGTAAAGATAACATGCCTGATTGGATTCAATATATCACAAGGGGTTCCCTTTTGCATCCGAACAGTTCATTAATGGACGCGGCAACAATTTTAGAAGAAGAATTTAATACAATGCATGGCGCTTTATTATCAAAAGAAAAATTCATTTTTAATATTTTAACCGACAGGACATGCGAAAAGTTGAAAGACAAAATCGAACGTGAAGTTATACAATGCTTGGCAAGAACGCGTACATACATATATCAGGTTACGGGAAATTAACAAGAAAATTAGTTTTCAAAATTGCCAGAAGAGATTAGATCGGAAGATGAGAAAATTTACCAATAATAAAAAATAAAACCGAAAGAGAGTGGCGTACTGTTGTGTATCTATCTACCATATGAATTGCAACAGGAATTTAGCATATATTTTCCATTAATTGGTAATGTATTTACGACAAAAAAGTATTAGTTATAATAAACAGGGTTATTCCCAAAGTAATTTGACTATATAATTACCCCTGACCCCAAAATTCGTAAAATAAATTGATTGTAGTATGGTATACTTCTCGCGTATGGCTACCGCTCTGTTATTTACTTGACGTCACGCCCGAGAGAGACATAGCTAGAATGAGATAACGACATGCGCACCATCACACCATTATCTTCCCACCACGATGCCAACTTAATTCCTTACCATACCAACCACATAACATGTATACCATGTGTAACATGTTTAAAAAATATGCCCGCAAATCACGCGGCAAATTCTCTCTTTTTCCCGCTTCTTTGTTCGATCAGCATCACCTTTACTGATTCACAGAAAGCGACTAAAAGCGACTACTTTTGTTATAAGTTTCATATTTATTAGCTTTATTACCGTTGTTTTAAATAATAATTAATTAGTTTTAAAGGTTAGGTAAGTACTTAAAAAAATAGGTTTGGAGCAAGGGACGGAAAATAGATTAAATGATAGGTGTATTTAGTTATTAACTGTTTTAAATATAAATAAAATAAAAATCTTGAAAACTTTCCGCAATTTTTATTTAGTCTTTGCGACATATGTTTCGGTATTTTTCATACCATTTTCGAGCTAAACTAACACGTCAGTTTGTGTGTAGAGTGTTATATATGCCGTTGTATTTATTGCCTCTTTGTACATAAGTGTCTATTATGGGTGTGTGTGTATTTGTAAAATCTTTGTATGTGTTCGTTACTTTCTCTTTTCTTTGAATTGATTTTTTAATTTCTAATATTTCTAACAAATTTAATTTCGGTCCTTTGTTTACATTATGCATACGTTTACAACTATCTATATCGGGAAAATGGAGATTATCTATACAATGTTCGGCAAGGCCTGTATTTCTAATATTATGCAATAGTGATCTTTTATGTTCTTTTAATCTAGTTTCGATCTTTCTGCCACTTTGTCCGATATAGAGTCCGATATATACAGTCTGTGCAACTAATTTTGTATACACCTGATTTGTCGGTAAGCTTAGTTCTTTCCTTGTTATTGACTAACATAGCACCTAAATTGTTTTTATTTGTGTTGACTGTTTTGATTCCTATTTTCTTAAATATTCTGTTAATTTTATAATTAACATGTGGAATGTATTGTATAATGTGCCATTTGGTGTTGTCTTTTTCTATTATTTTAGGTTAAAAGTGTATTTTGAGTTTTTCTCTTTGTTTATGTTTTGTAATGTCGTCTACTAATTTCTTTAAATCCATTATTTCTAGCTATGGTTTTAATTATGCGTAATTCTGTGTTGAAATCTTCTTCACTTAGTGGTATGTTAATTAATTAGTCTGTAAGCGAAACTATGTAGAGCTGCTGTTTTTGTGCGCCAAGATTGTTTGGAATTAGCTGGTATGATCGTATCGGTGTATATACAGGAAAATGTGTATCATTTGTGGCCTTACAGGTTGTGGCAAAAGGATTTTTCCACAAATGATCAGTTAAGACATTATCCAAGGCTGCAGTTGTTACTCTTCGCCTTCCAGAACCAGCTTTTGCCAGGTGAAATCGCCTTGTTCTTCCCATCGTTGTATTATGGATGTAACAGTGTTTTTGTTCATGCCAAGGTCACTAGCAATTTGGTTTATTGTCATACCATTTTCTCTTCAAGTAATTATTCTTGCCTTATCAATCAAACGGATTTGCAGCATGACTAATGACAGCATCAAATAATTTCGAATTAACTGACGTTACCTGTACACTTCCGTCGGGTTTACACAGCCAAAACAAAGCTGTCCTAGTTTTTTGTCTCGGATTCAAGAAAGATGATCCCTGCGTCACTACTATATAATTCTATCAAAGAATTATGTCTATATCCGAATAAGAAATAGTATCAACTTGTATAACAAGGATAGCATAAGCGAATGCATGTGTTTTCAGTGCGATGCAAGCACGACATACGTTTTATAGAATTTATTTGAACAAGACAAAGACGGAGTGATTGCATGGGCTGTATTATTTCATACACTTCCGTTTAGCGTTTTGACTTTGACATTTCTAGTAGTTTGATCGTTTCATTTCGTTTCACAATTTGTTTGTTGTTTCAATCTTTATTAAACCAGAATGTCACGACTGGTCACGACGCGGAAAACATTACGGTCACAAGCTCAAGGACTCGTTTTAAATTTATTACAATATTTCGAGCAAGAGAAGGTTAATGGTGATCCTCTAATATCCCTTACATCTGTACAACAGGTAAACATTGTGAGATTTAACATTTTACAAATTCTAATGAATATCTTTTAGCGAGTAGCAGATGCATTGAAGGTAGGAGTAGCTACAGCAAAACGGATAAAAGCCCGATCACTAAATAGTCCTGTTCTATCTAGTCCAGGGAAGAAAAGGCCCCATATAAAAGCTAAAACAGACAGTTTGGCAGAATGCTCTAAAATGAGTATCCGAAATACATTATACACGATATATTTACAGAGTAAGACCTTAAAAATGTTGAGTATTGAAGTAATAATATCTTTAATTTTAGAAAAGCATGTTACAGTACTAACTTTAAATGCAGAAATTGCTGAAAACAATACTATAATAAACATATCGGTAGAGATAGATATGGAGACGATAAAGTGAAGGCTATGTGGAAAGAATCACTAGACCAATGTACAGAAGAAATCTGGAAAAACTGTATCAATCAAACTGAAAAACTTATACAAGACTGGTATGACAGAGAAAGCCGTATAGATTGTGAAATCGATGACTTTGTAATTAATGTTAGTGATTCTTCAAGCAGCAGTGATAGTGAAGACAGTGACACAAGTGACATATAAAAATACGTTTTTTATAGAAAGTGTAATGTTGTATTCACATATAACGGGTCATCGAAATTGATTGTCATGGTCGCTCCTGTGATTCTGCGATAAGTTGTACACACCGAACCCAATAATGGAGGTAGACTATTTAATGAATTATTGTATCATAAGTTTATATAAATATTTGTTAATAAATTTATAAAAACAAAATATGGCTGCACATTTTATTTTAAATTAAAAACAAAACTTCTGTTAATTGTATCCAGGTGCCATTCAAACCAACATGTATTTCAATCTTCGTTAAAAGAAAGAAATACATTTTTATTAGTATTACAGAGATAATGTTCGCTCAAAATTCTTATGAATGTGTAAGGCACAAATTAAAAGAAGTGTAAATAAAACTATTGTTATATAAAGAAAAAGACAAGAATTTGGATATAAGATTTTATTTTTGAGAAACATCCAAAAGAAAATTAAAATAATCACTGAAAAACATTCATAGAATTAGTGTTGAATTTAAATTGTTACGTCCTTATTTTGCATGTCTTCACATGGAATCTATAAACTATATAATTATTAATTACCTCCAACTACACAGAAAAAGAACAGTAATCAGTTATAAAATAGTTTAACAAAATATTAATGAAAAGATACTTTAATCCGACAATAGTCGATTCATTTATTATATTTAAATAATCATGTGCCAAACAGAAAATTATAACTAAAATTCAGTCTTAACTTAATTGCTTTGAGATACAAATCTTTGATTTGGTTACAGTCTATCACATCCTTATATAATACTGAGATTTCCAGGCTCTGCCATTTCAGTTGTTACGGCTGTATTTAATTCATCTAATCTGTTTATATATTTTTTAAAAGTGTAGCTCGACAAGTGTTTACTCTCTGCTTCATATTTTGAAAATGCATATTCAATATATTTTATACCTAAACAGTAAAATCCACCTCTTATATTTATAGGATGTAACTTCATTTCATGTAAAACATGTATACAATTTCGATCACATTTATTTGAAGTAAATAAATTGTATTTATTGTTTGTTTTGTACCCACGTTATTTCTCAATAAAGTTCTATCATTTGTATTTTGGCATATGTTAAATTTAGTACATTAAAAGACTATTGAGTTTATATTACATATTTTTAATAAACGATAAAGGCGATTATCTAACTTAGCTATCTAATTATACATAACCTAAAATTAGATCGATCAATCTAACCGGAAAACGTAGGATGTCATCATTATAATTTCCATGTTCATTTTATAGTTTACAGTACTTATCATGATGGCGAAGTATTGATTTGAATCATACGATATTAAACAATGACGCAGGGATCATCTTTCTTGAATCCGACTATACATATCTTTGCTTACAATTTCTATGTTGAAGAAATGCAGCTGTCACCCCTATTACTGAGTTGTTATTGACACTGCGGTACGTTACTACAGGTAGCATGCTCGTTGTGGTTGAGATTTTTGTCTATCTTATCTTTTCGTGTTAGAGCATCAGTTTTTTTGTTTTCAATTATATATGAATAACTTTCCACACATTCAATAAGCCGCCAACATTCTTCCTTGGTATAATTTGCAGTGCATAAACGATTATTTTCCTTTGCCATTTCAAAAGATTATACCATGAGATCAAAAATTATATTGATAAAGGTTTGCCATGGAATGTAAAACGTCTGTCTTAAATTATATCATTAAGTGTCATACTGTCATTAATATTTGTCATAATATTTTCTCTCGGACATCTTGTAGTTTTTCAATTATGGTTTACACCACAGCACACAAAACTTACATGATTGAAGCGTATTTAAGAACAGGTGTGTTAGTTAATGATATTTGGGAATACAGTAAGCGTTTGTGTTTGGATAATTTTCGTGAACGCTTCCCAAATTTCGCAGTAATAGAGCAAGATTTTTAAATGTGCCTCGCACATAGTGTTGGTGTATTTCGCGAAACTGGATCTGTTGTTCATAAAAAAACTATTCGTACGGAAGAAGTGATTATTGACGTTCGTAATCATGGAACAGGACCCCACAAAATCTTTGAGATGCCTGTCCCACGAAATTGGAGTTTCTTATGGAACATGCCGAACCTTTATAAAGGAGAACTTGACCATGCATCCATATAATTATCCAATCATATCAAGCTCTTTTGCCAACAGACCACCCCAGACGTCTTGCGTACTGCCAGTGGTTCGTCAACAATTTAATGAATAACGACCTGTTAAATTTAAAAATTTTTCCGATGAGGCATGGTTTCATCTTTCGGGGTACGTAAACTTCTCAAAATATGCGAATGTGGAGCACTAATAATCCGCATTTTTTTGTTGAATCTCCACTACATTCTCAAAAAGTTGGGGGTTGGATGGCAGTCTCCCGTAAAAGGATAACTGGGCCGTTTTTTTTAAATTTCACCATCAATGCAGAGGTACAGAAATAACATTTTGAATGAATTTGTTCAACAACTACACGACGATGAACTTCATAATGGTTATTTCCAACATGACGGCGCAACAGCACATACGACACGAGAAACTATAGCCTTTCTCCGTGAGTTTTTTGATGATCGACTTATAAGTTTGTATACGCAAGTTGAGTTTCCTCCGAGGTCAGCTGGTTTGACTATTATCGACTATTTTATGTTCCCTTACTGCAAAAATAGAATTTTCAGAACCCTGTACATAATTTGCAAGAACTGCAACAAAAGATTATTGAAGTATGTGCAACCATAACGCCACAAATGTTGCAAAATGCTTTTGATAGCATGAAAAGGCGCGTAAACGGGTGCATCGATCAAGCCGGGGGTCATTTTGAACATTTATTGTAATTTGTTTATTAATTTTTGATAAAATGTTATTCAAACATGTAAATCATTGTAAATAAACATATATCTACAAATTTTATGGCAGTCAAATGTCAGTATGACAGTTAACCTGATAATTTAATCAGAATTATCTCTATTCTTTCCTCGTAGCCTGAGACGGACGTTTTACATTCCATGGCAAACCGTTATCAATATAATTTTGGATCTCGCGGTAATAATATTATTATTATTAAGATATTTTTATTTTCATGTAACCACAGACTTAACGTACAAATATTATAATAGGTTATGTTTGCCTGAATTAACCGCGTAAAAACTCCTATCGGCAATTTCGAGTACCCGATAGATTATCTCGCTGATAAGGTGGCCAACAAAGATATCTGTATAATGTAAGACGACAAAAACGACCCTGTCGAACAGTATATCGGTATATTTTACAACAGGCCCTAAGTCAATTTATATAAATCATGTCGGCTAGTGTTATTTATGTGCAAGTGGTTTTTGTACTCGCGCAAAATTTTGTTTATAATTTATTGGCAAAGTATCGCCTGTGGTGTTTTAGCGTGTTTTGATTATCATGACATAACCTCTTATTTTGAATTTTTGTGCTTTACATTGTCATAACACAACATATGAGACCATGTGTATTTTTTTCAGGTGGTAAACCAGATTACAGATATAGACCTACAACGACGACAACGACGACGACAACCACTACAACAACAACAACTACTACTACACGACCACCATACCGTGACCCATGCTACTCTTACAACCCCGATCCCAGGTATCCTTACCGTTACGATCCTAGATGTACAAACTACTACCCGAAAGAACCGCGCTATAACCCCAGACCACCTACCACGGAGAAACCGAGAAAACCCATGCCACCTTGGAAGAAGTATCCCACTGCAAAATATCCCTATTATACCACCAAACCGCCCAGATATCCAGATCGACGGCCCGATAGGTACCCCGAAGTATACCCGACAAGAAGACATTATTACCCTCCGACCACGACTACCACTACCACCACCACCACTACGACAAGAAGACCGCCAATTCGACATTATCCAGATCATCGTCATCCTAAACCGGATGCTTGCAATACTTCGTTCGATGCTGTCGCTGTGATTAGACGAGAAGTTTTCTTCTTTAAAGATGCGGTGAGTAAACCTACTGAATTATATTTAACAAAATAGCAATTGCCCTAATAATAAGCATTTTTGCCAAATTTATTGGATAAGCCATTCTTATTGGTTGGACAGTGTGCCTCCATAATTTGAGTTCATTTAAATTTTGATGGTAGTAAGCAATGTTGAAATAAAATTAAACAAATTAAATATATAGTTAAATATTTTTTATTGGAAATTTAAGAAATATATACATACAGGGTGAGTCATCTCCGCGGGTAAGGCCGATTATGCCTTTATGAGCAAAGATATTTTGAAGCGGTTTTTTTCTTGTGATAACTGCTCATCTGGAGCACATTTTAAAAATATTTTGCTTTATACAGAGTCTTCCATAACTTGGTGGCAAACCATAGTTATAGTTTTTTAAATGGAACACCCTATATATTATTGCATTTTGTATTCCCCGTATAATTCTTGGTCAAAAAGTAATTAGATAGTATAGGCCTAAAGTCTGAAGTTTTTGACTTATTCCCATTTTTCTGAAAAATTCAATGTTTGTATAAAATCATATTTCTCGAAAACGACGTAATAGATGGACACAATTTTTTTTGCAGTATTGTTTACAATAAGAGGTGCCAATAGAAGCATGTTTTACTTTTTTTACAGTTACTAACTGCATGTGCAGAAAACTGGATTAAAATTACATGACACGTTTTTGTATAAAAGTCATTTTATATATCAGTTCATTTTTGAATTGTTTATTAAATTTCATGTCAGAAACATGCAAGACGTTAATACTTTAAATGTGACTATTACTGAGCTACTGTCGTTTTTTGATATAATTTTGTTAGTTTTTGTATAAAAGTCAATTTTTTCAAATGGAACACCCTGTATATCAGTTAATTTTTTAATTTCTTATTAAATTTCATATCAAAAACATGTAAGACGTTAATACTTTAAAAGTGACTGTTACTGAGCTATTGTCGCTCTTTGATATGTTGCTATCAAATAACGATTGATAATGAAATACCTATTATGGGGTCAATTAGTAGAGATATCTTTTCAGTACGTGAAATTAATGTTTAGTTCGACATATCTACGCATGTACTTTAGAATTACATACCATTCGCTAAAGTTAAAAATTCTAAAAAAAAAATTACTGCAACAACCTGTATATTTATATGTCATTAAAAAGTACTTAAAATTTACCAATTAAAAAATTTACGTTGAGTGCGAGATGAAATATTTAAAATTGGAATTAATAGATATGATCTATGTTGTGGGGAAAGTGATTGTTTGCTGGCACAAAGATATACAACCAAAAATATCCAAATATGGGACTGCCATCGCGGAGTGCTTTTCAAAAATTGTTAACGATTTAAAGAAACTGGCAGTATTCCATATGAAAAAGGAGCCGTGTTACTGCTGCCGTAGAAAACGCAGATGCACAAAAGGTACTTTTGTTATGCGTTCAAGAAAATCCTCATAGAAGTGTGCGTAAACTTCCTTGATGTTAGCAAAAACTTTATTAAGAGAATCTTAAAGAAGATTTTTTAATTTTTATATGATAACTTATAATTACTGTGATGCTTGAAAATAGTAATTTATACACTCTTCATGATATTGCGAAAGTTATAGAAGTTTTCAATAACGTACATTTAAATACTTGTATTGACGGTTTGCCTTTCAAGTGAAGTTATAAATCTAAGTATGACTTCTTTAATTTTAAAGTGATTTGAAAGTTAGTCTAAGTATGAAGATTAACAATTTTATGACACAGAGCGACTGCCATATTTTAACTATTGTTAATTCATGAACTTCCACACTTTTCATTGTATGAGTTTTAAAATTTTAATAAAAATTACTCATTTGTAAAAAGAAAATATTAGATATATAATATTAGATTAAAAGTAACTCTTTTCGATTAATTTTAATTATGCTATGTGTAATTAACTCATGGCTTCTCATATTTTTAAATCGTAAACGGGTTTATTCATATATAATATCCTATAACTTTTGTAATATCGCCCACGGGCCGAAGAAAGTATATATACTTATTTAATAAATTTTAAGTACTTTTAAATGGCATATAAATATACAGGGTGTTCCATTTAATTTTTTTGGAATTTTTAACTATAGCGAATGGTATGTAATTCTAAAGAATATGCGTAGATATGTCGAAATAAACATTAATTTTAAGTACTGAAAAGATATCTCTATCAGTCGTTATTTCATAGCAACTTTTCAAATGTTGTACAATTTTTAACGAAAAATCGAAATGCTCAGAAACACTTGAAAATCGACAAGTACAAGTTGATGTCATTTTAATCAGTTCTTCAAGGGCTATCATAAAATGTAAAATAAAGCTTAGCATTTTATTAAAAAAAACATGAGTTTGTGTTGGTTCGTCGTTGTGGAACACTCTGTATAAATGAAAATACTTTTAAATTATAGAGCTCATGATTATCTACAATTTTTATATTAAAAATGTCTTTACTGCTCCGCTAAGACACCCGGTATATACAAGGTTAGTTAAAAGTATGGAGACGGCGATTTATTGTCGTTAATATTCATTTTAGAGAATTATGTTCAATATAAAAGTTTGTTAGGATATTTTGTTCTACATTTGAGAATATTTGATTTTTTTTTCTTATATTGCTTTTTTAGTTACGCCTGTCCGCGCAGTTTTTTTAAATGGGAACTAGTGAATTTTACTCTACCATTCGATAGAGAATTTTTTTCTCTTTACAATAATATTTTTGTTTTTTTTTTAAATTCATTTTAATAACTTTCACAAAAAAATTAAACAAATTAATAACAAAGTAAATTAAAGTAAGTGTTCAAATTGTCGTCCATTAGTAATTTGACAATGACCCAATCGATTTACAAAACCCCGAACAGAGTTCTGTAAAAAATCTCGGGGAATTTCTTGTATCGTTCTGGTAATTCGGATTTGTAAATCTTCGACGTTATCGGGCTTATCTTCGAAAAACTTCGTTTTTTACGTATCCCCAAAGAAAAAAATCTAAAGGACTTAAATCTGGCGAACGGGCTGGCCATTCAATGGTTCCTCGTCTTCCAATCCATCTGTGGGGAAAAACGTTGTCCAGATATTGACGAACATTTACACCATAATGTGGTGGGGCGCCATCTTGCTGGAACCAGATACTGTCATTGGGCAGGTGTTCATTGTTTTCATGTGGATAGAGGGTAGCACAAGCAGGTATTAATTCATTTTGCAATAACTGCAAATACAGACCCGAAGTTAAATTGCCATTGATGAAAAAGGGACCGATAATATGACCGCCAAGAATGCCACCCAAACATTAACCTTTTGGGGGTACTGCGTATGGTGCTCCAAAAACCTTAAGGGATTTTCCGATGACCAGTATCTGCAGTTATGTCTGTTTACTTCACCGGTAAGGCAAAAAGTAGCTTCGTCAGAGAAAAGAATATTGTTGACAAAATTTTCATTATTATTGCAAATATTTAACATTTCTTCAGAAAATTGTAATCTCCTATCAAAATCATCTTCCGTTAACTCGTGTACAAGGTGTACCTTATAAGGTTTATACTTTTCACTTTTTAAAAATGACACGATCGATGACTGCGAAATATTGAAATTGGCCGCTAATTGATTGGTTGATAAATGAGGATCTTCAGATACAGCCAGTTTGTTATCATCGTTTTTTGTTGTTCTAGGTCTACCACTCCTTGGCAAATCTTTAACGCTACCAGTTTGTTCAAAGCGTCTTAAAGTTTTACCAACAACGGATTTAGAAATTGTATTTCTATTTGGATGCGTATCATTAAATAAATTACAAACGTCTTGTAAACTTCTGCGTCTATCTCCATAACCCAACATCATAAGTATTTCAATTCGTTCATGTTCACTTAAACTCGCCATTGTTAATATTAACAGTAACAAATTGCACAAATGAATTATTTCTGTCAAAGATTTGACGTACACAATAACCACTGATAAAATTATGTCGCTCAAGTTTGTTTATCGCATCGCTTCTGTCTATCTGCGATGTACCGAACATCTGTGAAACACTTGAACCGGCCTTTTCTTATAAAAAAGTTATTAAAATGAATTTTAAAAAAACAAAAATATTATTGTAAAGAGAAAAAAATTCTCTATCGAATGATAGAGTAAAATTTACTAGTTCCCATTTAAAAAAACTGCGCGGACAGGCGTAACTAAAAACAATTGAAGAAAAAAAAATCAAATTTTCTCAAATGTAGATCAAAATATCCTAACAAACTTTTATATTGAACATAATTCTCTAAAATGAATATTAACGACAATAAATCGCCGTCTCCATACTTTTAACTAACCCTGTATATAAACAAAGACCTTTTGTGATATTAATTAATGTAATATCATTATTACCTATTTCTTCAATTGTTTTCAATGTAAAGCCTGTTTTTACACGTGTTATTATATAACATAATGTGTTTTTCCTTTGTTATGTACAGTATTTCTGGCGAATAGGAGATACCGGTCTGTTACCTGGACATCCCGCTCTAATAACCAGAATGTGGAATACACTGCCACGTGATTTAACTCACGTGGACGCAGTGTATGAAACGCCAGACAACAAAATAGTATTTTTTGTCGGAAGAAGGTACTACGTTTTTACGGGAAACGCATTAGAACGGGGATATCCAAAACCACTTACTTCACTGGGTCTTCCGGCCAGGTTAAACCACGTAGATGGAGCCACTGTTTGGGGTCACAATGGCAAAACCTTCTTCTTCAGTGGTCATGAGTATTGGAGGTACGTAATTTCTAATTTTCTGTTGATGTAATTATTAATTTTACTGATATTAACAGCATTAATTAAATTAAAGAACGACACTGCTTGTACATAGCTGGTATCTGTAGTTGATGTAGGCATCGCGATCTAGAAATTTTTCGTCTTCCTTCATTTATTGTACCACCAGTGTCGCGTCTAAATATTTAATTTTCAAAATGAACATCAGTTACTATATTGTGGCTACAGTGTTTTGTTTATTCATATAGCACATTGTAATCTAAACCTCGAACTTGTATGGACTGAAGTATGTATGTATATACAGTGTGCTTACCGACGACCTGCGTATAGGGCTTACTGTGAGATAAAACGACACCGAGAGTTTGTATGAGTTAGTACGAAAAAGCAATATACAAACTGCTCTTTGGTCGAGTGTAGTGTTGGAAAAGAGGGGATTCGAGTAGATTTACGCTGAGGCTAGAACGGGCTAGGCTGACTCTCCGTTTAAGCAGGGCAACGAGGATAGATAGCGCAGCTGTACTGCAGTTTGTATATTGCTTTCTCGTACTAACTCATACAAACTTTCGGTGTCGTCGTTTTATCTTACAGTAAGCCCTATACGCAGGTCGCCTGCAAGCACATGGTATACATACTACATACTTCAGTCCAAGTTTGTAACAAAATTCATAAAAGCGTTCTATAATAGTTTTAAGAAAATCGCTCGGGCAGGTCAATTTTTGTTTTTAAAATGCCAAAATTTTTTTTTGAATGACGTCATTGGTTTTTACACAATGACGTCATCTTCATTTTTTTTTAAATGACGACCTTCACTAATTTTTTCAGTTTTTAATAGACATTCTTACTCCTTAAACGGTGATGTCGAAAAATTGGTACCTTACATAACAATTTTTTTGAATAAATGACTCATTTACAAAGTAAAAATTAGTTTTTTGCAATGTGATTTTGTGCCAGCAATGGCAGCTCTTTATCCTAATACTGAAGATGGCTACATACCTCATCAAAATGGATAGGGCCGCGGGGACCAATTGAGTTGCCGGCGCGTTTCCCCGACCTAGATTTGTATCTATGGGGTTATTTAAAATCAAAAATTTATTTCAATAGACCCAACAACTTGTAAGATTTACAACAGAGAATTGGTAATGCAATGCAACAAATTAGGCCAGATATTATTGAGCGCAGTATTGATTAATTTGTTAAATATGTTTTGTATGGTTTTTTTGATTACTGTTTACTAAACTATTAAAGTTGTGCAGTAAATGTGTTATTTATTTAAAAAAATTGTTATGTAAGGTACCAATTTTTGTACATCGCCATTTTAGCAGTAAGAAGATCTATTAAAAACTGGAAAAAAAGTCATTTAAAAAAATGATGATGACGTCATTGTGTAAAAACCCATGACGTCATTCAAAAAAGAAATCTTTAAAAACAAAAATTGAACTGTCCGAACGATTTTCTTAAAAAACAATAGAGATGCTTTTATGAATTTTGTTTCAAGCTTCATCACCACACTGTATATTTACATATATCGGGTGTTTCGGAATTGCACGGCACTATTGTAGGTACTTGTTCTCCAACATAAAATAAACAAAAAAGTCCATATAAACATACGTCTCAAATTAATTTATTACTAAGATATTGGAGCATAAATATATTTATTTAACAATACAACATCCAAAAGAACTGTTTAAAGTGGCACCGTTTTGCTGAATGCAGAATTCAGCACGACAAATTCATTCTTCTTTGGCATTTCGTATAGCATCAGGATGATTATTGATAGTTGCTGCGGCTTCCACGATGCGATTACTAAACGGCGTTATATCGGGAGATCGGGATTCATCAGAGTTTAGTAATCGCATCGTGGAAGCCGCAGCAACTATCAAGAATCATCCTGATGCTATACGATGTGCTAAAAAAGCATGAATTTGTCGTGCTGAATGCTGCATTCAACAAAACGGTGGCCTCTTTAAACAGTTCTTTTGGATGTTTTATTATTAAATAAATATCTTTATGCTCCAATATCTGAGTAATACATTAATTTGAGACATATGTCATCATCCTGATGCTATACGAAATGCCAAAGAAGAATGAATTTGTCGTGCAGAATTCTGCATTCAGCAAAACGGTGCCACTTTAAACAGTTCTTTTGGATGTTGTATTGTTAATATATTTATGCTCCAATATCTTAGTAATAAATTAATTTGAGACGTATGTTTATATGGACTTTTTTGTTTATTTTATGCTGGAGAACAAGTACCTACAATAGTGCCGTGCAATTCCGAAACACCCGGTATATGTAAATGTATTCTGTTAGTCATGGAAGTAAACAAAATTTGTGATATGTGTGATTGACTTCATCCCGAAAAAAATTATCTTCAATGTTCAACATCAACGTTAATGTGTTAGTGTGTTCATGCAAATAAAAGCAGTAGAGAACTGTGTCAAAATTAATTAGTTTTCTATTCATGTTAAATTATTTGGTGTTTGTATTTGTATTGATTGCTCTATGGTTCAGATTACTGATTATTTAAAATTTAAATTATTTTCATTAAAATTAATTTCATCTTATATTCTGCTGCTTCGTCCACTATCGTTAGTCACATTACCACCAATTATCAGTATATCAAAAGATACAAGAGGTAACATTCCTGCAGTTACCTATTGCTACGGATATCTATTATTAAACCACAATATGTATATTTCGGAAGTGCTGTAATGCGCGGTAATCATTTTCAGCATTAATTGTAATATTTAGTACCTAATTATTGAATTGCTTCACTTTTCTTAAGCCCAGTTTTAGCACGAAAAAGATATATTTTCAATGCGAGTTTTTTTTTTTATTAAAGTTTGAATTCTGATGTTGTCATCCACATAACCTAAGACTTATTAAATAACAGCTTCTTACGTAATATATAGACCGAATTAAGTTTTCCTGTAAAATACAGAACATACGAAGTAAATACGTATTATTTCCTACGAGTAACAATAATTATTTAATTAATTTATTTTTTCTGTATTCGCAGATTTGACGAGGATTCTAAAAGAGTGGAGTTAGATTATCCTAGAAACATGAACATGTGGAAAGGAGTTGGTGACAATATTGATGCTGTGTTCCAATGGAGAGATGGTTAGTTTATGGTTTTCGTTAATCGTAATTTATTATCTAGTCTAATCCAGATTGTTCTTTTTCTTTTTTGAATAAAACGCGAAATATTAGAAAAATAACAAAATTAATGCTAAGAGTGCAAATTACAGAATTGGCAATTATATATATAATTTGTTTATAAACGTAATTATTATAGACCGGACACGAGCGGCCGATGACTCATCGCCCATGTGCGCACCATTGAAATGTATTTTTTAATTTTATTTATATAGTTGGATAACAAGTGGGTGGTGATCTATAAAATACAAATTACGTTATTATTTGTTCATTTTGTAGTTAAAGTCGAGTAAATGAGTATTAATATTTACTAGCAATACTTTTCAAGGTTCTCTTCTGTAAGGTTTGTTCTCTTTGAATGAAGTGTGTACATCTTTGTAGATAGAAAACGTCCTTTCTACATCTAGTGTGGTTTATCCATCTTTTAATTTGAGATTTCGATTTTTAAAATATGTAATTAGTTTTTGGAAAACTTTGGAAAATTTTCCAAAGTGTTCCTGAAGTAATTACAACTGATTTTTTAAATTTGGGATTTGTGTTAGTTCCTTGTACTCATAAATACTTCGAGCATCGTCATTTCAACATGTAACGAAATTTAGTAAACTATCGAAATTCTCTGCATAAAAACTAGTAGCTACCAACAACCATGTTCCGCATTTAGTTATTACTGGCGAGGAAAGCAGTGACAAAGATGGAAGTTTTTCACTGTACACAGCTACTCTGAATTGTGCTTTTCTGATAACTTTTTTAAAAGCGGATACAAGTCGATCAATTCCCGGATAGGTGTCTCTGATATATTCACAGATTCTGTGGAGGGTATGTGCTACACAGTAATATACAGCATATAAGGATATATTTCCTTTAATCGGCTGCCTGTTTTAAACATATATGCGGCACTGTCACTAACAAATAAAAGTATTTTTTCCTTGTACCTGTCGTCCGAATGAAGCATTTTGTGAAAATTCTCGTCAAATGTTATATGGAATAGTTGGATGTGGTACACCAGCTACAACATTTACCATACAGCGGCCTAATATATCGACAGTTTCCTCGGCACCTATCCATAGGTACTGTTTTGAAAGATGTCTTCTAATGCATTCTACTGCTTTCGTGAAGCACTTAGAAAGATGATATTTGCGTAAGGTAAATTCATCAGGAACATTTCGATTCGACCAGTATATTTTTGGAGAAATGTTTTCAAAGTGTGATTGTCAAGTTTATTTAATTGTATATTAGCCGCCATTAAAGTTTCACAGAGTTTTTCGTTAAAATTGTCAGCATCCAACGGGTCCAATTTCTGTGTATGTTTTAGCGAAGCTAAGTGACTTACGTGCGATTTTTTGACAGTCTGTAACGATATTTTACAGACTTTGCAATAAATTTCGGAATCACTAACATTGGAGGACATACAATCAGTATAACCCTTAATCCAATTCGCCATTGTTTCACAATGCCATTCTCGACGTTCTTTCAAATCATATCTGAAAAAGTAACGTAGACAATGTTCTAGTAGTTCTAGATCTAAATAAATGATACGTCAATATAATTGGGAGAAGTAGATTCAATGAAACGGTATTAAACAGAAACTATTACAAACATTATGAAGTATGTAATTAACAGTCAGTCAAAACAATGAAAAAACGAAACTAACTCCCCGTACTTTATTTATATTACGAAATATAAGGTAAATATAATGAATTTTAAAAACTCCTCACGCTTCTACCTACGACCATGAAGAAAGGAATTTAAGAGTAAAATCGACTTTTTTTGCTGTCGTTTTCGCGGCGTAAACAGATGTTGCAGTTCACCATATGAATAGTGCTATTCAGTAATTGCGTGATGTTATACATTATTTCTTTTGTCCGTCGTAATTTCGGCCCCGTACGTCCGGTCTATAGTTATAACATGAAAAGTCTATGATGTAATATTTCTAAAATGCACTTTTGATTTCAGGAAAGACCTACTTTTTCAAAGGTAAAGGCTTCTGGAAGTTCGACGACATTCACATGACCGTGGAAAATCCGCATCAGAAACTCTCCGGCCCCTTCTGGTTCGGTTGCACGTACAATTTCGAAGAACATCACACGAGGAAGCAATCCTTCGTCGCGAACGAACCACTCAGTGCTGGCACATCAACGACGTGGAGTTTTAGTTTCATGACCGCCATGCTAGTTATACTGTATCATTGTGTAAAGGTGATCGGACATTCGTAATAGTGTTAATGTTAATTTAAAGACTTATTTAAAGATTTTTTTTTTAAAAAGACACACAAGTGATTTTTTTTATATTATATGCGACGTTCTATCGGAAAATTTAACATGAATGAAAGGAATGAAATATTTTCTGTAGAACGCCGTATAATTTTGATATATTTGAGTATTTGTGATATATAGGTATGTCTTTTATTTAGTTTTAATGAACCTTATAAATAAATATATTGTAAAGTAAATTAACTTGGTGTTTTTTTTTCTCAACAGAATGCTAATTAATGTTGACGTTGCGGAAAAGTATCTGTTACCATTCACCGACTAGCTCTGATAAGGGTTATGTAGTAATAATAATAATATTTATGGGAATTCTTAATTAATATGGTGTTAATAAATTTAATTAATATTAATTATAAAGGCAAAATTAATGTAGTTTTAGATATATTTTGTATAATTGGTGGGCGTGCAGCCTAAGAGAGAACAGTCCTTATAAGTAGGATTGAAGGTGGTTTTTAATTTCATATGCATATAGGAATTATTACTATATTTTTAATATGCATGCATATTGCCTATATCTAGATATGGATGTAAGTCGTGATCACAATCACCTTTAATTTTCACTGATATTTTAAAATCACTGCTACTGTGATCACAGCTATTAAAAAATCACTGCTAAGCTCATCGCCACTTGGCAAAATCACTATATGCTCACTTGTTCTACATTAGCAAATACGTATTTTCATCCTTCTCTAAAATTGTGATTTTGCCAAGTGGGTCCCTAATGCAGATCTGAATGTCAGACCCCCTACAACCAGTGGCGGCGCCTGTTTCAATACTTTGGGGGTGCATAATCTTAGAATAAGAGAATGTTGTTGGCAAAACGCAGCAGGCTAGATTTTTTGGGGACCACGCCCAAAAATACCTTTTTTGGGCTATCAAATCGTAGAAATTAAAGGAACTTACTAAGAAATTAGAAATTTAGTAACTTACCTCGCTGAGTACCTTGGCATCGCTAAACAATTGTTTTTATAGATAAATGTATAATAGTTTTTATATTTCACAAACCCGTCTTGTATTGAAAATCAGTTCGTCTATCCTCTTTTGAGATATATTCTTCATTGACCAATTCATTAAAATTAAGAATTTCTATAATTATACTTAAAGTAAAAATTAATATGAAATCAAGGGGAAAAAAATCTTTATTATTATTACTCTCTACCAAAATACAACAGTGTGTTACGTGATAATTTTTAATCGATCCTCGCCTCCTTATCCATTGATTTGGAAATATTCGGTTGAGGTACTGCAGGGCATTGATTTGGTAATGGGGCGGTCCTCCATCTTGCTGAAACCATACCTTATTCGCTGGAACTTGAGGGTTTGCTGGATCAGGATGAGTTTATCAAAGTCGGCACATTATTTTGCAGTAGTGCTAAATAATTATCGCCATTCAAATTGCCATCAATGAAAAAGGGACCTATGATACGATCTCCAACAATTCCTGCCCAAACATTAACCTTTACAGGATATTGCGTATGTTCTTCTCTCATCAGTGAGGATTTTTCCTCGACCAATAGCGGCAATTTTGTCGATTAGCATGACCGTGAAGTGTAAAGGTGCACTCATCAGAAAACAAAGCATGTTCTAATTGGATCACTATTGCATTGGCAGTCGCTTTTTTTTATCTGCCTTACATGTCCAAGCTCGCGAAACAGCTTTTCTATTTTACCAAGTCCCTTGGGATATAGGCGGCAAATTTGGAATTTTTTCATTAAATAAGCGAACAACTTCCATTTGTGTCCTGTATTACCTCCATAACCAATCATCTATAGAATTGTTGTTTTGTGCATTTCTGTTAAATGAACCATTTTTCTGATATGCAGTTAACGAAATTGAAACGACTATAACACTGACAACTAGACTGTCATGCACAGGAAGACCAAAAATTGCTAAGGCCAGGCGTTTTAAACAAAAGTAAACAAAAGCATTTACAGTTTCTTTTATTTCATATCGGTAAAAAGGAATGTTTTTTTTCTTGTTTTTTTACATTATCAAGAAATAAACACATTACTATTAGATTTTGAGTTTGTTGTAGCGAATTTCTGTAATCAAATATTTTTTTTTCTTTAATGTTAATTTTTGCAATAAATCTGAAAACACTTAATATTTCCTAAACAGAAGATAGGTATAGGAAAATGTACATGAAATGTCTAGAATTTTCTGAAGAATCCAAAAATTGAATAATACAAGATGTCCCAGAAATAAAAAGACGGAGTAGCAGGTATGTAAAGTCCGAACAGAAACAGGCCAAAATATACCGCAATAACGAAGAAATTAAAAATGTATATGTTGTTTTTTAGATAAAAAAATTACATTACGGACCTGGCACAGAATGTATGTTTATAAATACACGTAAGAATGCTCATTTGTAAATAGAAACGAACACGCATTCATAGAAAAATACGCTTTTATTTGTTAAAACGGGAAAAAACGTTAAATCCTACTCATTCATATTTTTTGCCCGATGCGTCTAGATAACGCAGCTATGTAGTCGGTTGTTGACCCAGATGGGCGACCTACTTTATTGCAGACAATAAAAGATTGTTTTTATTTTTAAAATAGGAAGGTTGTTGCTCTTTAATGTGTTTGTAGTCGGAAACAGCTCATTATTATTATTTTAGAATATTCAATAAAGCGTAGTTTTTCTAGCCTTTATTACAGTAAATATCAAGAATGTAATTATTTTTTCTAGCAGGAGTAAAATGAAAGTAATTAATGGTTTGATATTTATTATAAAGTATCAATTCCTCTTCCTTTTTTTTAACACAAGTAATAAGCCTTCCAGGGTCGGCGTAAGGCCAATTTAATTCCTTATTATTTTTTTTCTGCCGTCTGCGCACGAATAAAGACTTGATATTTTGAGGGAATGTTTTTACACAATCTAGCTTCCGATTTCTGCTACTCCGTCTTTTTATTTGTGGGACAGCCTGTATACAAGGTGTTGCATTTAAAATAAAAAAGTTGGTATTGGCCACTGTTACATGACACACCATGTATAAAAGGTTCCTGTTGACAAAAATGCACAACTAAAAATACCAATCGACGCCCTCATTTATTTATTATCGAATTTATTCCATTTGGCTGTATTTCTTGTCTAATTATTTTAGTCGTTTTTGTGCTAATATAATACATACTTTGTTTCCTTGTTGGAAATTTGCTGATATTTTTGTTTGCACTCTACCATACTTTAATTATTGCTTTGTCCTGTAAAAATTCTGGCTGTTGGACCATAAAGTTTATTATTATTATTATCAAATGTCTATATAATAGATTAACCCTGTTCTGTTTGGTAAACTTTCCAATAGTAACTATTATTCATGAATAATTAGATAATTACTCTTATTTTATTCAACAGCTTCCATCTGTTAGGCTCACCTCTAATACAAATATATACCTACACAAGTTGTACAGTATAAAAAGAAAATGTAATTAACATCTGCTCCACAAAATACTCTTCCTCTTCAATAGAAAGCATCAAAATAACTTCATTACAATTTCAAATTAATTGTGACAAAACCCAAGTAGTTTCTTTGGGCTAAGATATTAAGTGTTATTTACATCCATGTAATAAAGAGAGCCTCAACGGATATAATTATAAAAACTTTAAACAAAATGGTTCACGAATATTTATATATTATATAAAAACAAAATAAATGTTAAAAACAATTCAAAAAATATATTTAATACATTTGTACATAATATACAGAATTAAAGCAATAATCCATGAAATAAATAACTCGATTTCACTAGAATGTCCAAAATGCATGTCGTAAAATAAAAAAAAAGAAATAATCAATTACATACTATCCAATAATGTCGAAAATAACCATAATGCGCATTTACTTATCACTAATTATTAGAGTTCTCTTAAAAGTAATCGACCAGTCAAATTTTCTCATCTATAAAATTTAATAATAACTTCCTTTTACATATTAATCGTATATGTAAAATATGGTTAAAAAAATGATCCGTTTCTTTCACATTCAAAATGTAGTGAAGGTTTTTTATACAATACTTGTGTATGTGTGTGTAAGTATGTAAGTGTGTTATACTTATTTAGTTTTATTTTGGTGTAAAAGGATGTGTGATAATGATTTTCGGGGGGCAAAAAAATTATAATCAAATCGTACCAAAAAACACAAACCAAAGTGTTAACCACACTACTTTTGTTCATTCATGCTAGATTATTACAAATATTTACACAAACAATTACGAGAATTCTGATATTCAATACCAAAATCAGTTGTCTTACCTATCGTGCTAAAAGCACCTTATATTTGTTAACTATAGAAAGAAAATAAGCAATTTAAACTCATAACTCAGTAACATATGAACAAAATTCGCACAAATCACTACAAATCGTGTCATTATCAACACTATTAAAATATGCATTAAACGTTTACGTTTTACCAATAATGTTGTATGTTCATCAGTAATGGAAAATGTTAAGAAAGTCTAATCATAGAGCTGTATCTTTCTAATCTACTAGTAGAAAAATAATATTTTTCTGGTGGTAGTAATATAACATTTTACACTTTATTAGACTTTACTAATGTATTCTTGCAGATGATGGTAGTATAACTGGTTAAATATACCATGATCGAATGCTACGTCATTTTAAAATGCAACAAATAACATACAGGTAGGTAAACGTATAATGCATGTGTCAAATATCATTAGGCATAGGGAATCAATACATACATACACCAAGAGAAATAAGTAATCGTACACTTCGCGGAGATATAAAGTGGTATGGGCATATTCGCCGTATACGTATACATCGTATGTATACATTGATTCCCTATGCCTAATGATATTTTGACACATGAGGTATAAGTTGAGCGGTGAAGGTCATATGCGCAATTGACAAAGAACTGTACATGCATGCATTTGTCACAGCTGTATCCATCACTATTATGCATTATCTCACTTCTTGATCTACGCCCATGACCGCTCAACTTATATGCGTTGGGCTGTACACTAAAAACATTGTTACCACACTACAGTACAAAAAGCTAAAGTGTTTACGTACTACTGATGATGAAAACATAGTGGTAACAGCGTGTTCATTGTATTTCTTTTAGTGGTATGCCACAATCATAGAATAAGATTCTTATTATAGCATTACTTACTTCATAAATGTGATTTCTACAATATTTTCAGATGTACAAAATATAAAATTTGTTTATATGTTCAAAATTTGATTAAAATTTAGTAAATGACTACAAAGCACAAACATTTTCAAATACCTCATTTTGTAGTTTAAGTAAATACAATTTTTATGTGATGAATCTACTACAGTCATCAAATAAAAATTGTATTTACTTTTAAACTACAAAATGAGGTTTTTGAAAACAATTTTTATGTGATGAATGTAGTAGACTTCAATGTTACTATGAATAAGACAATTAAATATTTTGAATTGTATCACTAAGATAATAATGACATTAATTTTTTAAAAAATGTAAGAGTTAAATCTAAACTCAAGTAATGTTTAGTAAAGTAAAACTTAGAAATCAATCTGAATTTGTACAATGAACTACCAAGACATGAGACAAATTTATAGTTATAATTTTCAAAATTCTATATATTGCAGAGAGAAGATAACGGTTATTTTCATATAAATTACCTTAATAACAGCAAACATATTTTACCTTTCAAAAGAATAAACATTCTAATCGTTTTCAAAATTAAAAAAGTTTGAAGTGCATGTTTTTAAATAATTGTAACTTCTTTTTTCACAAAATTAATTTTATTTGTAATTTGATAAAAATTAAAATTAATAAAAATAAATGCCAACACCTAAAAACTTTCTGTTATAAGAAAAATAAACAATGTAAGAAGTAATATGTAGCTCTATCATGTGAAATATGATCTTTGCAATAGTTTTGATGAAAAAGTATAGCTGCCCAATTGTGCTTATCTTCTCTTTTTGTCATTTATAAGTAACGAAATAATTTCTTCCGCTAATTGTAATGATTAGTAGGTACACTGTTTCATTTGTTTCTTGATTTTCTACTAAAGATCTTAGGTTATATCTTGCCAAAAACGCTTGGTTTTAAATTGTTTTCCTCTTATTTATACATTTGCTACTGAAAATTGCAATTTATTTGACAAAATAAGTGTTAATTTAATTTATTCGTGGTTAGACACTTTATTATTTTTTTTTTGTTGCAGATGAAAATTAACAAATTTTAAACCCAAATATTGCATATCACCCCATAAAGCCACAAACACCATCTAACGGTAAAATATTAATATAAAACCACTTTCCAATATAGCCAAAATGTGCATACGTTGTTAAACCAAATACGAATCTTTCGTGATATAGTGTAAAAATGATTTGCGTTTAATTTTCATTCATTCAAATACAATTATATTATGTAATTAAAAATCTTTTCATTCTATAGTCAACATCTAATTTTTGTTTTTGTTGAAATTATAACTACTTTTAAAGTTTGTTATATAATATTGAATATTACCTATAATAGTTACTAAAATATATTTATTTGATTCACAGACTAGTTAGTACCTTATTAAACAGAACTAAAACTCGGTTAATTTTCCTTTCCTCTTTTTAAAAGGACTTTTTATTATTGCTTGGCGATAATATTCCCAATTATATGTATATGTACAATTTTCTTTATCAATCAACAATAGTAAAATTTTAAGAACATTTTTTTTAAAAGGCTCGATGAGTACTTAAAATTTTAAAGAAGGCTAGCAAGAATCAACTCCGTAGTGAATAATTATATATAATAATAAGTAAATTAATTTTAAAATAATTAAAAGAGGAGAATGGTACAAATTAAGTAACAAATATGACTAGTGCTCTTGGTCCTAATTACAATGTCAACATGAATATAATCAATTCGATTGAGAAGATTGGTAATTTAAATTGACAATCACATTGACCGAATAAGGAGTTTCAAAAAGGAAAGACACTTTGTTTTGTGTTTTAAGTATTGCATTAGAGTATTTTTCTTGGCTAAACCTAAAGTTTTTTTTTGTTTGTGATTTCTGGCGCGTATCTTCGATCATTTACCCTTCACCTGAACTCATAGATTTGTATACTGTGTTCTTTGACATGCGTAAGATTGAGTGATTGATACCTGGAAAAAAAAAAGCATATCACTTAAAGAAATATTTATTAGTAGAAATAAATATCATAAACTTTGAACTTTAAAACATACAAAAAATGACACCATTAATAAGTATATGCATATTTATATATCTTATCTTTTTTTATTATTAGTAATTGAATTTAAAAATACTTTATATTTCATTCAGCTTAAAAAAGGAGTGTTTTGAAAGACAGACCTTAAAATAAACGTTTGTGATTGGTTGAAATGTGAGCATTTATGACTTTAACCCTTATGTGAGCACCCGGGTACCCGGGTAACCACCTCGTCACATTTTTGCTCGCAACATTCTGGAAATTTTTTTTTTCGATTCGGGCCTCCGGATCTACAGAATTTAACTCTTTACGAAGAGATTCCCATAGCTATATCCCGAAAAAAAAAATTTTCAATAGAAAAATGGACTTGAAGTAAGGTTTGTCCCAGGGTGCATCTAGAACATATGTGACAAGTGCATGCCCAAGCGGAAAAGAAAATCAACAAGACAGCCGGTATACTGGTGAAATGAAGAAATCGCAGAACTCCGTAAAGAGTGTAACCAGAAGAGAAGGATATACACCACACTAGCATCGTATGGAACATATATAAGGAATGCAAAAAGCGATTAAGAGATAGAGTAAAGGCCGCGAAAAGGGCAAGTTGGAGGTTGCTCTGTGCTAGCATCGAAAACAATCCGTGGGGAGACGGTTTTAAATACGTCATGAGAAATATGATTGGGTATCCGCCAAGACCGCAGATGTCAATGGAGACAGTAGAAAGAGTGGTTGACTCTTTTCCCAAAGCACGCACAACAAAATTGGACCATGTACAGAAACACTAGTTTTGATGATTTCACCGTACAAGAGCTGGGCATGGCATGTGCAAAGATTAACGTCGGAAAAGCCCCGGAACCGGGGCAGGTACCACCAGCGGTCGTGAAGCTATTTGTGCAAGAGAAACCTGAACACGCATTGGCGGTATATAACATACTTGCCAAGATGGCAGATTTTCCAACAATTTGGAAAAGGGCTAGCCTAATCTTGTTGCGAAAGGACGACAAGGCTTTAGAGGAACCATCGTCCTACAGACCCATTTGTCTCTTGGACGTTGAAGGTAAGCTATTTGAGCAACTTATACTCAAAAGGTTGAAGGAAGAATTGGAGAGGACTGGCGGACAGGCAATATGGATTCAGAGAGGGACGACAGGCTGCAGATGCCATAAACGATGTAGTCAACTTAGCTAGAGCGGCCGAAAATTTCTCTTGGAAATACCGCAGGCTTTGCGTTGTTATAACGCTCGATGTGCAGAACGCTTTTAATAGCGCTTCATGGGGTATTATTTTGAATGAGCTGCGCACCAGAGGCATAGAAAAAAGCCTATGGAATCTAATAGCGTCGTATCTTTCGGGCCGGACCCTTATTATAAGGGCAGCAGGGGAGGAGAAAACTATAGAGATCACTAGCGGAGTCCGTCAAGGGTCAGTATTGGGCCCAACACTTTGGAATGAGGTCTATGATGGACTTCTTAGGATTCAGTTACCGGAAGAAACCACACCTGTTGGCTTTGCAGACGACATCGCAATGGTGGTGACCTCCAAAAGAGAGGATGGGCTAATGGAAAATGCAGACGCAGCATTGAAGTTAGTATCAGAGTGGCTACAAAACCACGGACTCCAACTGGCAGCAGAGAAAACGGAAGCAGTACTCCTAACTAAAAAGAGGAAAATAGCGCCAGTAGTCTTTAATGTCCATCGAATGCAGGTTGCTCCCAGCAGATCAATAAAATATCTGGGAGTTTGGATGGACAAGAGGCTTACTTTCGGTGACCATATTCAAAAGACGGTGGGAAAAATAGAAAAGACTGTGTCGGCGTTGGTGAGGCTTATGCCAAACGTGGGGGGGCCGCCAGAGGAGAGTACTCGCGAGTGTCATGAATTCGCAGGCACTGTACGCCGCACCGGTGTGGCACACAGCCATGGAAAATAAAACGCTGGTGGGTAAGCTGGCCAGAGTGCAACGTCACATGTCGATTCGTGTCTGCAGTGCGTACAAGACCATATCAGGAGAGGCAGTGAATGTAATTGCGGGAACACCGCCCCTGCAGCTACTTATCAGGGAACGGGCGGATAAGTATAACGGCAAAGACGCTAAACAAGCAAGAACTGAATTGATGGAAGAGTGGCAGCGAACTTGGGCAAATGGCACTTACGGGCGATGGACGTTCAGACTGATTCCGCAACTAGACATATGGATAAACCGTGACCACGGTGAGGTGGATTATTACCTGACCCAAGCTTTGTCAGGACACGGATGCTTCAGGGACTATTTGCACAAACGAAAGAATGCGGAAAACAACGAATGTCTATACTGCAGCCAGGTAGATGACATGGAACACACCCTGTTTAGTTGCAATAGATGGGAAGGTGCAAGGGAGTCATACACAAACATAGCAGGCAAAATCTTTGATAAGAAAAATATGATGGAAGACCTGATAACATCCGAAAAAACATGGACAAGAACCTACAGTCTTATAAGAGAGATCGTAGAAACAAAGGTGATTGAGGAAAGACATATGGTGCAGCTTAGATGAGAATGAGGCAGCCTTCACACTGAAGTAATGCGAGAGCGGTTTCCGGTGTGAAGGTAAAGACGAGAAAAAAAAAAAAAGGTGCACCTAGGGTACCCGTAATTACTTCTTTCGCAGTAAGAAAAATTGTTTCATTTCGTGAAATAATACACTTTTTAACAGTCAGTAGTGAGAGGATCGTTTGTTCCTCATAATACTGAAATCCGTTAATAGCCTGAACACAATGAATTTCTTGCCCGCTTCAATGTTGGAGTGTGTCACGTAATGCAAAAATAGGACTGTAAATATAACCCCAGTGAGGAAGTCGGCGCAGGGTCAATCCATTTCAAATTACCCAATATAAATAAAATTTGTTGCTCAACATTTTTTATTTCCCTGATTTTTTTGTCATGAGTGCTCTATAGGCAAGACAATCACAAAACACTGTTTGAAAATTTTTTATAAGGCTTGTTTTTTTTTCTGGCAGCCATTTTTGAAGTGAACATTTCTATGGGCGCGTTGATGCATTGATTGTTAGGCACTGAACGAGACTGAGCCGTCACGCTCGGAATGTAATGCTCGTTCGGGTAAAGTCGGCTCGAGTCGAGTCGACTAAGGGAGCGAGAGATATAATTAACGCATCTCTGCCGGTCTCTGCTATACTCGCTCGACAACCGTTTCGCGCTCGGCTTTGTATTATAACACTAACTAGCGGTATTTAATTTCAATTAAATTGAAATTTAGAATAAATACGCGAAATATTGTATATTTATTTTCTGAAAAATTCTTGTCCGCGTGCAGATGCGATCCCGAGCCGTCCGTGACGTTACCATTAGACCAGCGCGGGTACCCGTATGAGAATTATCATATCGTCTATTTGTATATATACATGCGTACGTATGAATTTTTGCAGCGAAAACTTGATCAGACCGAGCGAAATGTACTAGAATAATGTATACACAATAATATTAAATGTAATATAGAACGAAAATGGAAAATGTAAATGTAAATGAATATAGAACGAAAAAAAAAGTTGTATTTCGTATTATTAACCTCGCCTTGATGAAGTTTTTACTTCTGCCGTGTGGTCTTAAGCACACCCATTTTTTTTTTAAATGGCGGTTGGGCAAATTTATAAGAAAAACGTGATTTGCGGAAAGTTTAATTGCCAAGCTATTTTAAAATATATCAGAATAATTCAAAAACCAGTGTGTTCAACATGAAATGAACTTCAGGCATACATTTTTTAAATTTTCTATCATGCAAGAGAGTCAGTCAAACTCTTTCTGTAAAGACTCCGAAAAAATTTATCAATCGTTACTTTACTTATTTTTATGAAAGAAGAGAGACTCACTAATAGTATGTTATTTCTCTGTTGAATGCTTACGTAACTACCTGCAGTATAAGTTTTAGTCCTGAGAATTCATTCCTTTTTTTTTTCTAGAGTTTTTCAAAAATGACCGAATGCCTTTTAACATCAATATTTTCAGGTCAATATCTAAAAAGGGACTGAATAAAAACAAGTGAAAATTTTACAGAATGTTCTTTATACATATAGGAATATCGCACAAAAAAAAAATTATGACAGACTCAACTTACATTTAGAGTAATAGAGCAGTGAATTTCAATTAAAAAAAAACTACCCTTCCATACGCTCGTGCAGTGCCAAGCTAGCAAAGAGGGGCTTGAAATTATTACAATTGACATTGGTCGAATGATGTTTAAATAATTACAAACAATAAATAATCAAATATTTCTACTTTTAAAAAAAAATGGACAAGCAGTGATAACAATAGGTAAGAGTTCTAATTCTTACTGATACCAATTTGTGTAATTAGTGACCACCTTGATCACAATACCACGACTGTGTTCACATTTCAACATCACCTCATTAGGGAAATTAAGATTATCACATGTAATGTTGAAATGGTCATTACTTTAGCGATGGCGCAACCAGCCAGTACAAAAATAAGATAAACTTCATTAATGTCTGCCAACACGAAAATGATTTTTATTTAGACGAGCTTCCCTTCTAAGACCTTACACAGTACAGATCCTGACTCCACAAGTATGTTCAAATACTGTTTTTACAAACGTAATATATTTTACAAATAATGACTTTGTTGTTTGTATATATGATGAGAAGTGGTGGCTTGGAAAAATTGAAGACAAAAGTGAAGATAGAAATGATATTTTGGTGTATTTCTTTCACCCTTTTGGACCAAAAACTGCCTTTCAACTTTCCAAAAATGATACTGCTTGGGTGTCTGCAAAAAAAAAGTAGTACGAAAAGTGACTCCATTGGAACTCACAACAGTGTCTGGTAAAACACACAGCATAACCGATAACCTATGCAATGAAATATTGTGTTTGCTTAACTCTCTAATGAAAACTGCAGCTGGCAAGTAGTTACAACTAAAGTTTTAAATCTAAATACATACAGAAACATTATTGTTTGTGTACTGTATGCAAGTGTAATACAACAAATGTATCGGCAAGTTAAGTTTAAGAATTAGATGTCTTACCTATTGTTATTACTGTCCATTGTTATTTAAAAGTATAAATATTTCATCATTTATTGTTTGTAATGGTTTAAACATTCATTATTCGACCAATGTCAATTGTAATAATTTCAAGCCCTTGTTTGCTAACTTGGCACTGCACGAGCGTGTGGAAGGGTAGCGTTTTTACTGAAACTCACTGCTGTATTACTCTAAATGTATTTGAGTCTGTCATAATTTCTTTTATGAAATATTCCTATGTGTATAAAGAACATCCTGTAAAATTTTCACTTGTTTTCGTTAAAATTCCTTTTCATATAATGACCTGAGAAAATTGACGTTAAAAGGCTTCCGGCCATTTTTGAAAAGCTCTAAGAAAAAAAACAACGCATTTTCAAGACTAAAACTTATACTGCAGATAGTTATGTAAGTATTCAACACTGAAATAACATATTATTAGTGGTGTCTTCCTTCATAAAAATTTACGGTTTTAAAAAGTAACGATTGATAAATTTTGTAGGAGTCTTTACAGAAAGTATTTGACTGATTTTCTTGCATGATAGAAAAATTTAAAAAAATGATATCTTTTAAAATAGCTTGGCAATTAAACTTTCCGCAAACAACGTTTTTATTATAAATCTGCCCAATGCCCAAACGCCATTTGAAAAATGGCTGCCAGAAAAAACAAAGGCTTATAAAAAATTTTCAAACAGTGTTTTGTGACTGTTTACCTATAGGGCTCATATTAAAAAAAATCAAGAAAATAATAACTGTTGAGCAACATTGCTTGGGTGATTTGAAAAGGATTGAGCCCCCCACACAATCGCCCAATTTTTTTTTGGGAATACGTAAAAATGATCATACACAAACATACCGATGACTGAAATTCTAAAAAAGTTTTTATCGCTTTACAGTCACTTCTGACAGGGTGGTGAGACTATCCTATCAAACTTGACATTTTTTTGGTATGAGTAAAATAGCCACTTACTTCAACATTATACGGACGTTTTAAATTCATCGGTGGATCAATTATTTTATTATAAACTATTTATTATGAAATTTAGTTTGGGGGAAAATAAATATTTTCTTAGGTTATGTATATATCGATATATCAAACGCATCAGCACTTATCTACCATATACGTTTCCCTATTCAACATATTTTCAATACAACTGTACATTCAGCAAGCGAAAAATTCATGGTTGACAGTTCACCATTGGTAGATTCCACCTTACATAATTGGTGAATTAAAAAACAGGCGTTATATTAAAGAGTTCGAGTTAAATTATTACTTATTTCTAATATTATTATCAAGTATAAAACAGCAAATAATTAAAAAAATCCTATAAACACAGATTGTGCTTCAATTAAAAGAAAATAACGGATTTCAATACGAGACAATTCTCTGACGTCATTATTGAGAGTGGTCAAGGTTCATAATCCAAACAAACCGCTACCGTGTAAATTATATGGTAAGAGAATATTTCTAAATACGGGGTAGGCGCCATCAATTCTCGGCCTGATATAGAATAACGAAACTTGGAACAATATATAAAAAAATTATTTTTCAATGTAATCTCCCCATAACTTCCATATATTTATTACAACGATTAATTAAAAATTCAATACCATTGTAAAAATAATCTAAAGGTTTTCCGTCAAAATGTTCAATAACCGCTGCTTGCAACTCACTGTCGTCCACACATGTTTAAAAACGACTGCGCACATTCGACTCGACGTTCACGTTGGAGAGCAGAAAGATGTCGCTGTACCCATCTAGCACTAATTTTATTCATACCCAAATGGTCATGCAGAATTCGGCGAACATTTGTTTCGGAAATGTTTGTTATCAATTCTAATTCCTTCACATTCAAACGGCGATCTTCTAGCACTAAATGTTCAATAATTGAAATTTGTTGAGGCGGTATCACTTCAATTGGTCGACACGACCGATCAGCATCTTCCAGGGATTCTTGTCCCAAACGGAAACATTTTGCCCACTTTTTTACAGTTGAATACCGTAAACGCCGTCTAAACGGTGTTTAATGTGATGATATTTGAGGGGTATAGAAGCAAAACCGGCAATCTTCACTCTAGCTACTTTTTCAGAAAACGCGTTTTAATGATAGAATGTTTAATACTTATGGTAACACTTACACCTTTTACTTTTTAGTTATTTCGATGCTTCTGGTTACTGTCATTAAAAAAAAACTTAATTATTTCAATATTTTTGGAATAATTTAGAATTTTAATTTGGAGATTGCCGGTTTTGGTTCTCACTGGTGGATATTGCCGTTTTTGCTACGTACTACTTAAATCAAAAACCTGTTACACTGTCACACTGACTGAATAAATTCATTTATCTTTTTATAATAAAACTCACCTATAATTTTTGAAATGCTTTATAAAAAATTTAATACAAAAGTAAAGTAAAAGTGCTTTTTTTTAAAACAAAATAATCTCATACAACTAAATCGGGAAGTTCTTCGCAACCATCTATTTCTCCTTCAATAATTTCTTCTTCTGGTGCAGCAGTGCTTTCATCATTCTGAAAAATATTTTTAAAAAACTGCAAGTTGTCAACTGTCTCCCAATCTTCCCCCCAATGTTTAACCAGCAATTTTTTTACGTCTCGTAATTTTAAACTGTTTACCGGCACACCCATTTCTATACGGTCTGGGTTTATCATATTTACATTTTTTGCAGATTTACAAACACTTTTGGTTTCTCGTATGTCGTTGCGATAATGTGGCTCTCCGCGTATCAAAACATTCATGCCGTTTTTAGCTCTACTTAATATAATACGTTTTGTGACAGAAAACTTAAAATGCCAGGATGCAGTCCCTTTAAAAATCCTGTAAGCCTCTTGCTTCCAATCCGCAACATCGCAATTTATTCCCATACGAATTACTGTTCCAAAATTATTAAAAACTTCTATATACTCTTCTGGGCTTGCTATTACTTCTTTTCTTTTTAATTGTTGTTCGATTCTACCAAAAACCCGATCACTAGGCAGAAAGGAATGTCCTGTAACTGGGTATACAATTTCAATAGAATTTAACTGGTTAGGGGCCGTTAAAAACCATTTAGCACAGGTAGACACTATTATGCAATTTTTGTTTTGTCCACCACACCCATCGCATACTAATCTCAGGGTTGTTACACCATCCAGTTTAGTCTGAGACAGACGATGGAACAGTGCTGAGCTAATTTCGCTAGAACCTTTAGAAATTGATTTTCAGTCCAGATGTACATAAATGTATTGTCTTTAGTTTGTTTTTCTTTTGATGAACCTTCTACATGACACAGATTGTAGATGTATAACTGACGGCTATAATATGCATTCTGATCGGGAACTTTTGGCAAAACTTGGTTCTTTTGGCAGTCAAAACTAATAGTAAGTAGATCATCCCTAGTCTGCCGAAGAAGTGTATAAAACGCATTGGCCCTTAGTTTATGAACCCGTTTTTCAATTATATGTTTATTCTTCTCATTAGCGTTTATGTTGTTTTTTATTTGTTCGTCCAGAGATAAACAAGTTGAACATACATCAGTTCGAGGTGTTCCGAAGCCTAAATTAAAACTTTTATTAAAAATATTTCTGAAAAAATTATCTTTAACTTTTAGGTTCGGGTCCTCTGTTTCACTATTGTACATTTTTGACATTTTTTTAATGTTTAACTCGGAGGGAAGATAACGTCTTATTATAGTTGAAGATCTAGTATAATGAGCTTCCACACATTTAAACTTTTTTATAAAATTAATTACTGCCTCCTTTTTATTTTTAAATTTGAAACTAATGCGATCTCCCCCTCTTCTTTCACTTGGTGATTTGCCTCTCATTACATAATTTTTCATAACAAATTGCAGTCTGTGTTTTTTAATATGCAAAATATTCAAAAATGTGGTCTGACAAACTGGCACCAGATCTGCTTTTACTCTTACAAAACATTTGGTGGTAAAAGCTTTAGGATTGTTGAGTTGATTTTTTGGACGCCTTCTTTTACAAGTTAATGTTTTGCAATACCTCGCCAAAAATGCATCTTGCAGCTGCTTGTCTTTAGAAGCATAGAAGTCACGATGAAATATAGCGATATCAGACATTTTTAATGTTGCACATCTATATGACTTGGTAATATGATTGCATTTTGGAAAATCCGGAGGTTGTAGAGGTGCATATCTGCAGAAAAAATAAAAACAGATAGCCCCTTTTTTAGTGAAAACGCAAGTTATTGTGGTATAAGCTAATTACTGAGCAAAAAGGAAAATTATAAACATAACCTTACCGTTGTCGCTTTTCTATATTTCTTTTCCATTTATGCACTTGTCTGATTCGTTTGCGAGCCTTTGTAGGTGTAACCGGCATTGCTTGGGTCTCCATTGTTACTCAAACAAGAATATTTTCACAAAGTAAACTAACTTAAAAGCACACGTTGATTGTGAAGATATTAAACGTTTGAACAATTATGTGAATGTTAAAATGCAGTTCCCACGTGGTCAATCGCTGATTGGTCAAAATGGAGATTGCCGTTTTTGCAACTAACAGCTCTAAGGAGATTGCCGGTTTTGCTACTATCTTTAAATTTAAACGTCAAATTTAAATGGGATATTACTGGTTTTGCGATCTAATAATTATACTGATTGTAGATATGCTTGTAAGCTATGGTATGCAACCTTTAACTCAATTTTGCCGAAAAGTGGAGATTGCCGGTTTTGCTTCTACACCCCTCATTTATAGTGTACACCTCGCGTATGACGTGACGGAGTTTGAACACGTTTGAACCTGTATAAGCCTGTCAGGCCGAGAATTTATGGCGCCTACCTCGTATTTTAATAAAGAGTGCCTACATAGATTGACTTTTTTAGTGATAGGTATGATGTGTGAAATGTGTTCTAATGATTTACTATAGTTTAACACACAAAACACTTGTACTTTAGATTTATAAACAATACAACATTGTGTTTACAACAAACTGTGGCTGTTTTTTTCTGAAAGGTTTTATTTATATCTACCTAGCGAATAATTTAATCTTTTCACATTTAGATTCTTCAAAAAAACATGAAATTATAATTATCAAAAAATTTTACTGAACTTATCTATGCAAAATCTTTATAAAAATTACTTTCTATGCTGGATACAATTTATTTATATTATTTCTTTCCTTGAAGTATATGCTCTGTATTATTGATATAGTTGAACTTGCAAGTTCATAAAGATTTTCAACAGAATAATGAAGAAAAAACAGTCACTGTTTGTTGTAAACACAAAGATATTTGACTATAAATCTAAAAAAATACAAGTATTTTATGTGTTAAACTATAATGAATCGTTAGAATACATTTCAAATACCACACCTAACACTAAAAAAGATCAATCTATGTACACAACTTTGTTACGTTTGAAACGCCCCTGTAGATTTATTTGATTTTCTTTCATATTAATTTGAATTCTCTATAATTACTTCTTCACATATTTGTCGTTAATTATTAGTCCTGTTTAAAAATTCAATATTTAATATTACCGTTGTTTTCTAGTAATTCCGTTGCTTAAAAATCTAATACGCATTTCAAATATTATTTTGCGTGTCTAAATTCTTCTGGGAATTATTTATCTCTTTATGTCTAGACAATTTTTTTCCGTTCTTTTCAAATATTGCATTTCAACGTTTAGTACTGCGTATTTTCCAGTCTTCAATAAACTTTTTGTTTGTTATTTGAATACAACGCAGAATTAAGATTTTAAGTAGTTCTAGAATGTTCGAGAAAAAGGGACGTACCGGATATGTCCGGGGATGTTGACGTATGTCTGGAAGGGCAGAAAATATATAAGGGTGCGGTCCTGGGCGAAGGGATATTTTTATAATTATTGTGGTGATTATTGTTAGATCGATTGACAGATCATACAGTAGTGTACTAGTTAATTATTTCTCGTTCCGTGTAACATCATAAAGGGCCGTAGCTGGAGCATTTGTTGTTTGAATAACAAAAGGAGTTTTAGTAAAATTATTATTAAAACTTCCTCGGAGGAAAGGGAATTTGTGCTATTTCAAACCCGAGGTTCGATGCCGCCTATTTGGGCATTTTAACCGCCAACATTGTTGGATCTATTAAACAAGCACCGAGAGCTACGAAGATCACGAGCCCCGATAGCTTCACCGCTGGCGAACGAGAAGGTGGTGGCGCTGGACATTTGCTGTCGGCAAGATTAGCTTCAACTGTACAGGTACACAAGTTTAACTTTAATTTCCGGATCTATTGGAAATTCAGAATAAAATTCAGTATTTTTCTTTTTTTTTAATAACGCAACGAATTTGTCGAAAGGTGAAACCAGTAAAATACTTCACCGAAGAAGTCGAACTCTTTTGCTTTCTCCACCAACAGTTGCTTAATTAAATTAATATTGCGAATTCACCATTGTTAATGTCGCTAAAGATTTAAATGCTATAGGTAATATTTTATAATGCAAATTTCTTGTATATTTTCGTTGTACAGTGTGTGTGTGTGTCAGATTAATTGGTCTAAAAGCATAGATTACTTATTGTTGTTTCTGTTTGACATTTGTTTTTTGAGCGGAATTAGTGACTTAGATTTATTATAAACTTTGTATTAATCTGATTCAATTACGATAAAGTCCAATTTGTGATTAAATTTTAAAATTTGAAGCTCAAGTAATAATTTGCATTTGAATGTCTAAGGATAATATAGAATAATAGTGACTAGCGTTTGTATAAAATCTCTTTTGGCAGAGGATCCTCTCTCTCTCTTTTTATTTCCTGAACATGAAATAGCCATTTTTCTTGAAAGAATATTTATATTTATTGTTTATTCTTAAATTATATTCTAAGTAGTAGTAGTAACGCTATTCATTTATCTTTGATCAATAAGGAAAACTCTATTTGTAATTATAGGTTCAACATCTTTGTAATTTAATTTTTTTTATTCTATTCATTTACTTACTTATTTGTTTAATAATGTTTAATATTTGCATTTCTTAGAATCAACTGTTATTGTTTTCTTTGAGGAAGGTTCACCTGGTGTAAGTTTAAATTGAGTTCCGATTTAATCAATTTAACAAAAACATAAGTTGTCATTGTAAGTGAAATAAATCGGTGGCGCATTAAAGGCTCAAACTTGCTATACTTTATGAGCTAGCTTTATCAGTGCTACTAATGAACAGGAAGCATTGTCCTTCCTTGGAGGGACTGCGGATCAAATAGGCTGGGGTAATCAATTATAAGCGATTGTTACCTGGTAGGTAAATGGGTGTTCTGTCACACACACACGCGGTAATTAAAGTTACAGGCACCCTGAGCATGAATTAGATTTGTGGGTCAGTTGCGCGACACAGGGAGCGACGAGCTAGTGTCGTGACACTGACCGCACCTGCGACTTAGCGACGAGCAGCGTCGCCGGGCTGATTGTTTGGGTGACGAAGCGACGAGCATCGTGCCTAGACAATCTACTAGTTTCAACTTTTATAAAAATTACTTTGAAATAGTCTCTTCCTTAACTCAATATACCTTACACGCGATAAAAAGTATTCGGTTTGTTTGTATTGTGAACCTTGACCTAGCATATTAGTGACGTTACAGAAAATACCCGCATTGCTTAAGACATAGACTCACACAATGAACACTAAATTTATTTTATTACATTTATAATGCATATGCAACTATTGGAAAGACAGCTCAAACAAAAAGATTTGGTGACACTTGATGTTATAGTAAAAACGTTTTAGCAACCGGCACGGTCAATGTAAGAACTATAGATAATAAATCAACCAAAACTATTTCAGAATAAGAAAATTAAATTAATTAACTAATATTTAATGGTGTTTAGCTTCCACAGATAAACTACTACTACATGAAAGGATATTCATATTATATATAATACAAATACCTATGTTTTATTTAATACTTGGCTATTCTATTATTTAGTAGGCAAACATTGTTGACAAATTTGTATTTTACAACTTTAACGTTATTATAATGTCGAAAGAATTGAAAAATGAGAAATTTCTGAAATAGCATCTGCAGGTACAATTTTTACTTACTGACGCATTTCGGTTTCTAAAACGATTCATCTGAGAAAAATTACCATAAATTCAAGTAAAATATGTTCGGTAATCAGAAAATACGCAAAAATCTAAACTTGTATATCACTATTTTTATATTAAATTCAAGAGGTAATAGATACAAGTATCTTGTATACATGTTTTTATTTTAAGTAGTTTTGAATCTATCGAAGATTACATATTATGTATCGGATATCTATATTATATATTTGCTTTTTATTTAGCTAATGATTTTTTCAATGCTATCCCCTTACAAAATGAGTGTCGTAGAAACTAATATTTAGTAATTGTACCTTAGTTACCCGCTGTGTTAAAATAGTATTAAAAATACCTAAAATCTAATTATTGTACCTAAACTTGCTGTCTAGAATTCATTAATAATGAGCTTTCCCATGATTGTCTTAATATATATATCTATGAGCAAAGCAGTATATGACAGATCAATTTTTAGGTTAAATGCAACTGATAAAGCAAAATTATTTATAGCAAACATGAAATGCATTTGAAATTATAATTTAAAATTGATTATTAAATGATTTACATGACCTACTAACTACCTTATTAAAATAATATGTTTTATCAATACATATTTACTGTGTACAGTTATTGTATGTCTGATAATCTAAATACGATTTATAGTAATATAATTACCATTCTGAACTTCTGTGATAGTAATATCCTTCAATTGTAGCCTTTGATTTTTGGAAACATATGTAGTAAAATCCGGCAAATGAAGCTCCACTTATATCCTTGATTGTATGATCTGGTACCAGAAAATGTTCTTTCCACCTCATAAAAACAAAATCTGTATCTTGTATCGTCTGATAATCGAAAATGTCTGTGTTAAATGATTTGGCATATTGACTAAACGAGGAAAATTTACCCTAAAATTCATTTAAATAACGATTTATAGATCATTAAAACAAAAACGTTGATTACCCAGTGTTTCCTATCGACATCTTCATCTGCATCCCATTTTCTTGTTAGAAATGGATATTTTTGACTAATTATTTCTCCATCAAAGAATGTGGTTAAAGTTGGATATTCATCTGTTAAACCGTTTATTTTTAAATATCCACACAAGTAAGAATTTTCTTCGTCTACGTGCTAAAATTGGTATAAACAATGTTTAAAACAATATTTAAAGTTCCCGCCAAAAACGAGTAAAATTCATTTGACATATGTTGATATTAATAGCCTTTGCTTTGTACCTTCTCAAAATAAAACGCAAAAAGCTGCAAAGGTTACGGGAAAGGTCCACGAATAATATTAAAGATATGATGTAACCTTTAGTCTGAAAATAAATAAAACATTCTAACCTGTAAGACGACTTCGACCTCGTACGAATTGCCTTTCGACTTCTGAAATCCATGAAATCTTGAGCCATTATACAAGAGGGACTTGGAAATACCGGGTTGTTTGCTATTTGCAGGTGGTGGTGGGATGATATCCACCTTCACTGGCATATTCTTTTTCTTTTTACATCAAAAAAAGTACACAAACACTAGTTGGCGTGTGGCGGCACTTCACACAACAAAAACTTAAAAGGTCGACAGAGATCTTGCGGAGAAATCTAGAACTTTCAAACCTTCGTGAACATATGACCTAACATTCCTATTATCTAATTTATATTTCTCTACAATACAAATTATAACGGGGTATTAATAATTTAACTATTAATGTAAAAATAACAATAAAAATCTAATGTTATGAAAGAAGTTTAGGAAGTTATTTACACATTTTTACCCAATCGATAATATATTTTTACGTAACGAGAGAAAAATACTATTAGTCCGACCTTGTTAAGCACATACGTCACATTTTGGGACTAAAAACAGAACCTTATTAAAAAATTTGAGAGCCCACACGACCCGGCCAAAGTACGAACTAAAGACAACGATTCAACACCACTACAAATTTCGATCGGCCAGAACAATTTCAATACAATAAAATTAAACTAATGAATTAATATTTCGGGATTTATACCTTCTCCTAGTAAAATACTATTACATGAAAGCCCATTAAATATTATAATTAAAGCTTATTATAATTATTTTTTCTCTCGTATATTTTATATAACATTTGGCTATACTATTTAACTATTTAGGAGGTAAGCATTGTTGACAAATTTAAAATGTTTAATTATAACAAACGTCAAAAGATAATTATGACAAATGTCAAAAGGTGTATGGATGTTATTATTTATGACAGTGCTGAGATGGCTTTTTTACTTTATATTACTCGAGTAAAATTTTGCAACATCTCGAATCTGACGCCATTTTAATTTAGAGGCGCATTTCGGTTGCGAGAGCGACTCAATTATATCAAATTGTGCTGTCGTAGTAATTGATATATGCCAAATTTTAACTAATGAAATTATTTGAATTAATATACCATTCAATGGCAATTTTAACTTGAATGAGAAACCAAATAACGTAAAAATGAAATTTAGGTTCAAAATATCAACATTTTTAGCTTCTAGATCTTGTTTGGGTTGTATATAATACGAAAAACTTCAAATTGGAAATGTCTAAAACCTAAAAACGCCATTGTACTGATTCTAAAAGATTTCTAGTGATGTATTGATGAAATGGCAATTGTACTGATTTCAGTACAGTTGCACCGACATGAATGACACTGATATCCGCGTTGGATTGTGTCCCTGCCTCGATGCGATGCGCGACGCACCCGTTTTATGACCGAGGTTCCTCCACCTCTAGCGAAGCGCGCGCAATTCATCCACAAGTTGAGTGTGTGTTGTCTCTTTGGTGAAGCAGTCTTATTTGTTAGGAAAATTGGTTAATAACAAGAAATGAAATGTGCAGAGACACTTCACAACTAGTCACCTTTTAATTACTAGGTACTAAATATCCTGTCGGTGATGCGAAGAAGAAAGCAGTTGAGGAACTTCAGAAAAGTCAAAAAAATCAAGTTCTGTGTTTAATTACTGGTTGCAATCTTCCAATAATGTTAATATTGCCTGTTTTGCATTAGCCAAGAAATTGCTAAAAGAGGACCAATTACAGACAGCGATATATTCTATAAAAAATTAGAGTTACCATCGTTTGCTAAAACAGTGAAAGATAGAACAGTCAAAATGTCTTCGAATATAACCAACCAGCAAGTCGGAGAATTGGTTTCAGCTTTATCAGTAGCGGTTGACGAATCTTGTGACATAAATGATATAGCGCCACTGTCACTTTTTATACGATTTATTTCATCTACAGGTCCCAAAGAAGAACTTTTAAGATTATTACCACTCAAAGGTCAAACACTTAAGAGGATATAGGAAATGCTATAATTGGATGCATTGAAAAACGTCATATTGCATACGATAAACTTGTCTCAATGGCAACCGCGGGGCGAAAAGTATGACCGGCGTAAAAAACGATTTGTTGCTATTTTGCAAGAAAACAATCAATCCCGAGATAATTACTGACCATTGCATCATTCATCAAGAAGCGCTTTATACGCAGACATTTTCAAAAAAAAATTTGCAAAATTATGGAATTGGCGATTAAGATTATCAACTCCATTATAGCTAAAGCTCTTAATCATCGCCAGTTTAATGAATAACAGTTTGAAGCATAACAAAGTACGTTGGTTATCAAGAGGAAACGTTTTGCGTCGTTATTAACAGTAATTAAAGCATTTCTATTTGAAAATGGTCTTTATTATCCAAAACTAATGAACAATTAGTGGAACCAAAAATTTTATTTCATGGTAGGTCACGTCTCATTTAAATAAACTTAATCAAAAACTACAGGGGAAGAGAAACACAATTTTGTCGATATTAGAGGAAGTTATTTCTTTTGAAAACAAATTGCCTCTTTTTCCTCAAGATTTTGAAAGGGAACTTTGATTCACTTTCCAAGCCTGTTAAAACATCGTCAAGAAAATAATTCTGACATCGCATATTTAGCCTTATTATGAAGAATTCTAAATTTCCGGACTTATGGAAGATTTCACGAGTTTATCCCGTGTTGAAGCAGGATGGGTCACCTGTAGTTTGTTACATCAGGATAATGGGTGCCTATGAAGTGGGATTTATAAAAATGAACTAACTATAAAATTTAAATTGTGAATATGTTTACTGCTATTTTTCCCTACAAATTAAATATTTAAACAAAATAAAGACGAAACTTTAAAATTACTCTTACTTTCTTTAAACACGAATATCTATGAAACCGTTAAATTTTGGAAACCAACACAATTAAATGATAAAATTTATATTAATTTTAATACTCTCAAATAAAAAACAAATGAAGATTGTGGCGATCAAAAAAATTCTTTTCATCTATATCTTCACATAATAAAACACAATTGCGAGAGCAAACTAGAGTGGATTACATTCTTTAGTAACTACTTTTTACAAAATTCAAATAGTTTTATCCGTTTCCGAGATATTTGACCGGAGCTTTAAGTGGTATATTAGAAGTGGAAAGTAAATTATTATTATAGGGTGTATTTCTATACTAGAATATTATCCAAAAATGTATAGTAACAGCTACAATGCTTTATTTAATTTACGCATGTGCATTTAAGCGATTTTTATGTTGTACAATTTCCACCGCTCTTTTATAATAACAAATTAATTTTAAAACTTCACATCTAATCTTATAATACAGTTTAAAGAATTTTTATCAGTGATTTCGAACATTTCCGATATAAATTAATCGACTTTAACAGAATATTGGCAATGTTGCATGTATGTAGGTAATCAGAATTATATTGTGAGTATATGACGAAACACACAATTTCATTTTTCAACATAATCCCCAAAAAGGTTAATACATTTTGTGGATTGATTCTTAAGTGCCAAGATTCCGATTCTCTATCTTGATCCATTATTTGATTTTATTTTCCAACAGGTTTCACACCAAGGACAAATATTATTGCTTAAGAAATACAAAACACAGTGCGTACATAAAAAGAAATAAAGAAAGAAAACTTATCCACAGTATAAAAATTCAATGATTCAGTATCAGATTGGATATTTTGTTAAATGTATCATAATATAAATCACAATCATTACATACTTATCCTGTTATAATTGGCACAATGACATTCCTTCCTTAGTAACTACTTTTTACAAAATTCAAATATCTTTAACCGTTCCGAGTTATTTGACCTGGGAGTTTTAAGTGGTACAGTCTGTATATGATTTTAGGTTAGGTAATATACATCGCAAATGTTAGTTTTTATCAGCTTTAGAATTTCAAATTTAATATGCAAACAAAGGCGGCCATTTATTCCACACAAATATGGACACGAAATATAGAACAAAACAATTTACTAGCAAAATCACATCATTAAAAAATGTAATAAGAGAAATAATAATAATAATGCTTTATTAGTCTCAGATCCACTGGATATAGACTTCGTCAATATAGAGTATATTACACAAATAGTAACACATTTACACATACATAAATATAAATAGACCAAATGTACAATACGTCTATGGCAACCGCGCATGGAACTCTGCCATACTATAGAAACTGTGGTCAATTAGAAAATCCCTCAACAGTTTCTTAAAGTTTGCCAGACCCGAGTCCCGCATGTGTATTGGCAATTTATTAAAAATTGTAAAGCCAGTTATGAGTGGGGACTTTTGATGAATCAAGTGATATGATCTGTCCACAACCAAGTTATTTCTATTACGAGTCCTGTAATTATGCTTCTCAGTTATTACTGAGAATCTATGCTTGTTATTAAAAATATATGTTAATAATTTATAAGCATAGGCAGAGGTAACAGTAAATATTCTCTTTGAGCGGAAGGTGCCCCTACAAGATTCATGGTAGGGCAAATCAAAAACAAGTCTGATGATACGCTTTTGCAGAAGAAACACTTTGTATATCCCTCGCTTGGCCCCAGACAATAATATTATAGGAAATTATAGAGTAGGCATAAGCATAATAAACGCTGAGAAGGGATTCGGCATTCAAGATGTTTTTCAAAGTGTGCAAAACATAATATGCCCTCTGAAGTTTACCGCACACGTAATCAACCTGGTTTTCCCATAACATATTTTCATCAAGAATTGTACCTAAGAATTTACAATTTCTAGAGACCTCAATAATTTGATTATTAAATGTTATGTCTAAACCTGAGCGTGTTCTATATTTGTTGAAAAATTCAATAATAACCGTCTTATCATGGTTGATTATTAATTTGTTGGCACAACACCAGTCCTCAAAACTTTGTAGAACTATATTGATATTATTGTTGAGCTGTTCTAGATCCGAGTGGGAAACCACTATTGCTGTATCGTCAGCATATAGAAATATTTTGCCATAGTTTATGAAACTAGGTAGGTCATTTATAAATAATAAAAATATTAATGGACCCAGGACACTGCCCTGTGGAACTCCAACGTCCATATCATATTCCTCCGATCTGACGTCACCAAGTCTAACAACAATTTTTCTGTCTTTTAAAAATGAGACAATCCATTTGTTCAGTTCCCCACGAATTCCCAGGTTATAGATCTTACTACTAACAAAATGACAATTAACGGAGTCAAAGGCTCTGGATAGATCAAACAAGATCAGCACGGTGTATCGTCCTATATCCATTTCATCAAGAATATGCTGCGTACATTCCATAACACCAGTCTCAGTAGAGAAACCACTCCGAAAATCGTGCTGACAGGGGGTAATGTTTGTTTAAAAAATTAAATATTTTATCAGCAATAATTTTTTCATTAATTTTAGAGAAGACACTAGTTAGCGCGATAGGTCTGTAGTTCTCAATATTGGAGCGGTCATTTCTTTTATGTATAGGAATTACAGCAGACGATTTCAAAGCTGTAGGAATTTGCCCAAAGTAATCGATAGATTAACCAGGTGGGAGAGATCTTCTGCTACCTCCATCGCACAGGCCTTTATAACACTAACTGGAATGTCGTCAAGACCTGTACTTCTTTTATTGGGTAAACGTTTTATAATATCTATAATGTCTCCAGCAACGACAGGGCCACAAAACATCGTGCAAGGCATAATACAACCAGTGGTACAGCCAACACCGTCGCCGGCCCCAAAACGAGATCCCACATCGCACTCGATAACGGACGAAAAGTAGTTGCCAAACAAGTTGGCCACCTCCTTCGAATCCTCGACACAGCGGTCATCGTAATTCAGAATAATATCGCGGTTAACCCTTGTCTTCCCGTTAAAATCATTAACAATACGCCAAAGAGCCCTAGATTTATTGTCAGACCGATAAATTACATCACCATAGTGCGCTTCTTTTTCGTGTTTGATCTTATTGTTAATATTTCGTTTCATAATCTTATAGTTGTTTGTTAATTCAGTGTTATTCAACCTCTGGCGTAGCCAATTAAGTTCTCTAAGGTTATATAACTCAACTTGTAACTCACCAGAAAAACGTAGTTTCTTTTTGCTACTCTTGGCTGATAATGAAAATCGTTTGTATTTTTTTTATTAAAAACAGTATTAAAGCACCACTGAAAGTGTCCCAAGAAACCGTCAAATGCCTCATCTACGTCAGCGCCGCCGAAGCCAGTGGGTGCGCCATCAGCCGCAAGCAAGTTTTTGAACTCACAAATGGACGAATGCGAGAAACTTCGGTATGCAATCTCATGGCCACCATCCTCGTCAACATCCACACCCTGACCAAAGTGATCAGAAAAACCAGTATCTATATTAAAAGCCCGACATGTCTGAGGTATGTTAGTAACTACATAATCAATACCGGTGCAACTAGAATATCTAGTCGTCGTAAAAACGCGTGTGCTGTCAGTTAACAAAGACGTCAGGCCGAAAGACCCGAAAATGTCACTCAAAATTCTATAGTCAAGGCTGTTTTGAAAACGGTCAATATTAAAGTCGCCACACATAATTAAAAACTTAAACTTCCCCAATATAAATGTGAGTAATTCCGACAACAATCCACAAAACACCTCGAAATTATGCCTATCCCTACTCGGTGGCATGTAAACGTTTACAATGCAAAAATCCCCACATAAGGAAACACCCGAACACTCAAAGACTCTCTCAATTGAATATAAATCAATACTTTTGATCGGCTTGCACCGTGAGAAAAATTCTTCATGAGCAAATATAGCAGAACCGCCATGCGCATAGTCGCCACGACAGAATTTTGATACTAATCTATAATTATAATTTATTACAGTAAGGTCCAGTTGGGGTTGGCTTACCCAATGCTCACAAAATAAGAGAAACATGAAATTATGATTCTTCAGAAAAAGGTCAATTAGATTGATTTTATTTGATAAACACTGTATATTAAGAGGGGCGTTTACCTATCGAAAATTAAGGCATCGCCGTTTCGCGTTTTTTAAACTCATTTTGTAATTTTAGAATCTGAAATTTGGGTTAGTGATGCAAAAGGCATCAATTTATAATGGCAAGGTCCGTTTTCGTACTAATTTATTTTCTTAAAAAAGTTATGTGTCTTAGAAATAACCCCAAAAATGCATGAATTTTATGAATGTCTACTAACTAAGGCTGATACAAAAAAAGAAAAAAACGACCTCCCCGCGCCAGCTGCACATTTGATGCACGACATAAAAGAAGAAAAAACTTTCTGTAATTATTTTTGAAGATAAAAAACATTAAACAGTAAACATCGTCACACACATTTTACACGTCGTTTTTCCAAGCTTTTGCGTCGTCTATCCCCACATTACGGTATCTCTGCTAGTCCTAGCGAAGACGAAAATCTATCGGAATCGGTCGGCTATTCCAAGTCAGAGTGACAGTTTGTAATTAAAAAGAAATGTCATATAATATTCGAGTGTAATGTCACGAAATGCGAATGGGTGTCATGGAGACAAGGTTTGTCAATAAAACTAAAATTGACATGACTGACAGCATAGAGAAATTGTAGAAATAAATGTATGTGTCTATTTAATGAATTGGATATAAATATACGTAAATAACATTAATTAGTGATATTAAATAGTTACTCCTATAATTGCGTGTTCTGTTTTTTTAAATTAACGAACGAATCACGCTACAATAATATAAGTTATGGGCAAGCGAAAATTGGATTATCATAAAAAATCAACCATCCAAAGAAGTAAGCATGCAAATCGTATGAAAAATCAAAATACGAGGTAAGTAATTTTTGGTCTACAATTTTATTTACATTATTTTGATATTTGTTAATTCGATTTAATTTAACTAAGTACATAATACCAATATGCGAGTAGATTTCAGAATTTAAATATTTGACGATTCATTTTATGTGTATAGTGTATATTAAAATGTTCAACCCACGGTAGCTTTGGATTGCCTTTCTTACAGTCCGCGTCTAATACATACGCTTTTGCTGTTAGGTCTGATGCAACTTCCACTGATTTGTCATCCCCTGAAGGGGTTAATGTTGGAAACGCTGAACACATCTATTTAGGCAACTCACAAGGTAATGGGAAGTACGTATTACAATCGAAACTGTAGACTTTGGACATTATTTACAAATTTACAAATTATTACAGTTACAAGCTTCCAACTGAAAATGAACCCGAGGAAGGTAATTTTCTTGTAAAAAAAGAAACCAGGAACGATAATGACGAAACGAATATAGAAGGACGTAGAATATTTGACATTTTGTATTTAATTCAGCAGTTAAAAAGTTTTGGCGGCCATGAATCGTCATATGGATGCAATTCAACTAACATGACTTTTTTAAAAGAATTGAGAAATGCATTAAATTGTAAATTTGTATTTAAATGTAACATATGTGGTGCAATTGAAAAACTTTTTTCTAACATTGAACGTGATAGCTCAAAAGATATGGGCATAAATGAAGCTGTGGTAAGAGATTTAAAAATTTGTAATCACCTGGAAGTCGTTATGATTACGGTGTCTATGTGTTATTGTAGTATTTGCTCTTTATATGTTTTAATGTACATAGAAATTAGACTCAAAATAATGTTAGGTGTCCCCCGAGAAAACTATGATCTGATTTTGTTATGGTAATCTAAGCTATTTATGTCTATATTAGTGTAAAAGTCAAAATTTTCAAGGAGATGCTTATATTATTTTGAGTATGGCTAAATAGCTACCGCAAACGCTTGTCTTCAAAATGTGCATTGTAGGTTTTTGGAAACTTGTGCACGGGACAAAGTTTTACTCAAATGGAAGAGCGTTTTTCAATTATGAATATGCCTACCATGTCTTCGCGAACGTATTATGATATACAAAAGCACGTTCATGAAGTAATAAAAGAAAATGCCGTGGAAGAAATGGCGGAAGCTGCAGAAGCAGAGAAGGCTGAAGCTATATCTAAAGGAGAGCTAGATAGTGATGGGTTTCCACTTCTAACTGTAGTTGATGGTACTTGGGCTAAAAAATCATATAAGTCTAAATAATATATTAAACACAAGAAGTTCTTCATAAAAATTAAGAATACTTGATTATGTACATAATTTATTATATATTATTATTTGTTATACACATGTATGTATTTGTATATCGATCAATTATTTGTAATAAAGTAACTTCATCATTTCTGAAATTGTTTTTTCATAAGAATTTCTTTTTTATTATTTTTTTCTAGATCTATTTATCATTACAATTGTACATTATAATGAGAAATAATGTTGTACTATTGTGATGTTCACATCCAAAAATAATAATTAAATATTTCAAAATATGAATAAGTATATGAAAGTAATACGTGACTAGACCCGCAAGAGGGCAGTTCCGTAAGTTTTTCATTCTTTATACATATGTTTCCCATCTATAGTATTCCTTTATCTATGAATAAAACCGAAGCGTTCGGATCGGAACCTCATAACGTGTAGCTCCACCCACTCACACCCCCTTGCGTCGACTCGTCCCGCGAGTAATATAAGTTGCATACGTTTCTATTTGTAGGTAAAGGCCCCTCTTAATATTAAAAATACTAAATTGGGGTGTATAGGACCCCTTATTGTCATGAAATTGATCATAAGTCTTTTTATTTATAAAAAATTACCTACATTATTTTCTTTTTCTTCAAAATTACGTGGGAACCTAAACTTAACATCATCTTTGGGTTTATTGTCGTGCATCCCATTGATATTAATCAAACCCGACTCTGTATCAATGTCACGCTGTTTATCAGCATTATCCATGGGTTTATTGTCCTGTATCCTGTTGACAGTAATCAAATTCGTGTTATTATTCTGCATTTAAATTAAGTTACACATTCTTGTGGCTATTTTCTGCCGACTTACTCTTTGACAGGTTATTAATTTCAACATATTTAACTTGGCTCTCGTAATAACTATTGAATTTATTTAAGTATTCATGCAATCTTGAATTGTATTTGTATATATACCTGTTCTGAACACAAGAAGTCGTAAATGGGATTGACGCGAATAATACATTGGTGTGTGTAACCATTTTTAAATTTTTGCATAATACTTTAAAGAGTGGCATATGATATAATGTATAGTATTTCATGTCAATATGAACGAACAATTGAGTGAAAGTAGCATCATGTCAAACAGGCTTAACACTTGCTCATTACAACACTTCACAGACATACAGTGGTATAAAATGCTAGTGCAACATTGATTTTCTCTGATGATAACAATTTGGATGCTGAAACACATGGTCGTTATTTCAAAAAAAAACTCGTAACCACTGCCTGTCTCTGAAGTAAAAATTATAATCTACTTAACCGACACTGAGAATATTATCAAAATTAAATTATAAAAATTTTGCACAGCCATTATGATTCAATCTTATAAGTACATACATCTCGAGGTTTACCGGACTTGCGTGCTTACCAACTGCGGCACAGCGGAGATGAATGTCCGAATCTTTTAACGTCTTATGGTATATTAAGCAACAGATGTTATAAATGATTCAAACAGATAGTGGCGCGCTATTTCATGAAATAGGTGTTTGTAGGTAAGTATTCACGTAATATCCTGGTGTGATTTACAAATAATAAACTACCTTATTAGTTTTCGCAAAAAAGATAGAAATGCATAGTAAAATTTATTCAAAAATGTCCATTATACAATATAAGTATATTTGTATTAAAATACAACATGTTATGAACAACTGTGGAATAAAAGGAAACATATTTTATAAAAAAATAACTCTTTCTAAAGTCTAGGCCTTCTCTTCAATAGTCTTGAGGAAATTCTCACTATCAACAATTAGCTTTTCCAGTCTTTCTTTAGTGGCTGAAGTCTGGTGTTGTTTTAGTTTGTCTTTAGCCGTGGCAATGGTGCATTTGTACCCAGTCACGTTATGGAAGACACGGATATGCTTGTCACCGGCGGTCAATAAGTAGTCTCCTGACGAGTCGAATAATATAGCAGTTATTTTACCTGTAATAAAAAAAAGAATAATTAGAAATATCCCCTACATTTTTAATTGCTCAATTAAAATTTTTATAAAACATGAGAGGGATAATAATTAACCAATTTTCATTTAGGTGGCGTTAGGATCTAAATCATTTGTTCCTAATGTTATCAAATATTTAGATTAGCTAAAGCTAAAAAGTAATTTATACCTGAACCTGTACTACAATATTAAAAAGTTAATCTACAAACGTGGATTATGTTTGACAAAACAAGTATTTTAAACGTTAGAAAACTGACGTCAAAATGACATCGAAATTAATGACGTATCTAAAATGGCCAAGCGTACACAATAATAGGAATAGGAAAATTAATAATTTGACAACAACAATGAAAAATGACTGTCTTTGCCGAATCTTTAATGAATATATGTTTTCTCATATAAGAATTTTTATATAACTTAAAAGCAACATCATGAAAATTCAGACTATATTGGCCAGATATTTTTGAAAAATGTTAAATAGGGTTTGTCAATTATAAATTTCATTTGCAGCTTTGATATATGTTATGTACGATGACGAGTTGATGTGTGTAGGCATGTAGACCATACGTAAACATACAAATTATTCCTTTTACCACGTTCACTATTACCTATCCGCTGTATTTTCGTATTAACGTCAAAATGACGTGACTGTCTTTGCCGAGTCATTAACGAATATTTGTCTTTTGATATAAGGGTCATTTTCAATAACTTTTAACTTTTGGCTTATATTACTTTCAAAAAATATACTTTTACCGATTATACTGTTATACTTCTTGTAGTGATATTTCAAATGTTTAGAAACTAATTATTAATTTGTAAATCGAAATTTTTACCGTCACTTTTTTATCATTACAATCAAGTATTGGCTGTTTTGCGAACGTGACGGTAATGTTTGAACAGTAGTAAAAGAGTGTTTGAAATGTTACATTTAGAAAGAAAGACTTGAGGTAAGGAAATATGAAACTAGCAGTGGTTTAAAATATTGGACAAATGTGATGATACCGATGGCTACCATTAGGAGTAAATTGTCCCACGGGCGTATTTCCGTATTTACGTCAAAATGACGTGATTGTCGTTGCCGATTCATTAACGAATATTTGTCTTTTGATTTAAGAATTTTTAACTTAACAGCAACATCATGAAAATTCAGACTACGATCGTTCAGACATTTTTGAACACTGTTAATAGGGCTTGTTAATTAACAATTTGGTTTGGATTTTTGGCATACGTTATGTACGATGAGTTGTTTATACTACTCGTACGTAGGCTTGTAGACCATACGTAAACATACAAACTATTCATTTTATCATGTTTACTATTACCTATTTGCTGTATTTCCGTATTAACGTCAAAATGACGTGACTGTCTTTGCCGATTCATTAAGGAATATTTGTCTTTTGATTTAAGAATTTTTAACTTAATAGCAAAATCATGAAAATTCAGACTACGATCGTCCAGACATTTTTGAACACCGTTAATAGGGCTTGTCAATTATAAATTTTATTTGGAGTTTTGGTATACGTTATGTACGAAGAGTTGATTATAATACTCGTATGCAGGCATGTAGACCATACGTAAACAAAAAAATTATTCATTTTATCAGGTTCATTATTACCTATCTGCTGTATTTCCGTATCAACGTCAAAATGACGCGACTGTCTTTACCGAGTCATTAACGAATATTTGTCTTTCGATATAAGAATTTTTAACTTAATAGCAACATCATGAAAATTCAGACTACGATCGACCAAAACTTTTGAACACCGTTAATAGGACTTGGCAATTATCAATTTAATTTGGAGTTTTGGTATACGTTATGTACGATGAGTTGATTATAATACTCGTATATAGGCATGTAGACCATACGTAAACATACAAATTATTCATTTTATCACGTTTACTAGTACCTATCTGTCGTATTTCCGTATCAACGTCAAAATGACGTAACTGCCTTTGCCGAGTCATTAACGAATATTTGTGCTTTAATATAAGAATTTTTAACTTAAAAGCAACATCATGAAAATTCAGGCTACGATCGTCCAGACATTTTTGAATACTGTTAATAAATAGGGCTTGTCAATTATCAATTTGGCTTGGAGTTTTGGGGTATGTTATGTACGATGAGTTAATTATAATACTCGTATGTAGGCATGTACCATACGGAAACATACAAATTATTTATTTTATAACGTTCAATAGTACCTGTGAATGAAGTACAGAGAAGTATAGAATGTCTGCAGACAAAATCCGATTTAAGGTGTGAATTTTGGAAGAAAAGTACTTAAATTTAAAACAATAATAAATCTACAATATTAAAAATTCAAACCACAATAAAAACCATACCATTATACAGATTTTCGATCACATAATCCAGTTCGCCAGTACGCGTCGAATAGAAAACCAGTGAGTTTAATGTAGCTACTACAACTACTTCAGCATTGGGTGATAAGGCTATTAAAGACGATGAACTTTTTTGTTGATATTTAGCAGTTTTCATAAGATGGGGATCCTCGCCTTTTTTGTATTCAACTGCAAAAAAAAAAAATTGAATATTTTTACAGCTATTTAGTGCACTCTAATACACTTTGCAAATAACTTTGACAAGAATAAATAATAAACATAATATACTTTTTGTATCAAAAATCTTCCACGTGCCATCTTTCGATATAGTTGCCATATGAGACGTATCGGCATCGAAAGCAACATCGTACACCCCAGAAGTATGGCCTGACAATTCAAAAACTCTTTTTACTTCTTGAAATTCTCCAGTCTTATTGAAAATCACCTCCCAGACTTTAACATCGGGTGCAAAACCTTAAAACGGTGGAAAATAATAGATCTGTTGAAAATATTCCATTTTCAGAATTACCTGAGGCCACTATGAACTTGCCACAAGGTGATATTTTAGCACAAGAAGTCGTCATCAAATACGTGTCAACCCTAGCCAATTCTTGACCTTTCAAATCCCACACTATCAAGTTAGTCTTGTTCGAACATGTCATGATATATTTTCCATTGCAAGCGATGTCTATTGCTATGATGTCTTCTACGTGAACCTAAAAATAGTTTAATGAGATTTTAAAGAGTATTAAATATTACTATGTCAATTGGCAAACATAATTAATGGATAAAATACTAGGTATGATCAGATTGAAACCAGAAATTTCAAATTTCCCGCGCTGTATTTAATCTAACGAATTGATTATTTTTTTCTGTGTTGACAGCACTGTTAGTTAGTGAGAGACATGTTACTTACTTGACACAACTGCGACGCTCAGTCTGTGTTTGGCGAGCGAATAAGCGAGCGTTATTCAGTGTATTCGGCTAATTGTTTGTGACGATATGACGTATCAAAAAATTTGTCTGAAATTTTGTGTTAAAAATGGAATTAAGTGCAGCGAAGCATCAAAATATTAAAGAAGGCCTTTGGCGATAATACTATGTCCCAACCACGAGTTTATAAATGGTACAGATGCTTTAAGGAAGGTCGAGATGACATTGAAGATGAAAAGAAGTGTGGGCGTTTTCAGAAGCCCACCAGTAATGAAAACGCGAAAAGGTTAAAGCGATTGTGCTTGCTAATAGAGGAATTACTATTAGGGAGGTTGCTAAAGAAATAGGAATTTCATATGGGTCACGTGAAGCCATTTTCCTAATAGTTTTGAACATGAAACGGGTGGCGGCAAAATTTGTCCAAAACAGCTGAATTTTCAAAAAAAAAAGAGCATCGTGTAACCGTCGCTAATCAACTGCTTAATGACATCGCTGAAGATCCAGACTGGCTTAAATGCGTTATAACTGGTGACGAAACTTGGATATACGGCTATGATGACGAAACAAAACCTCAATCGTCTCAGTGGAAGTTTTCTGAGAAGCCCAGACCTAAGAAAGCACGTCAACGGTTAAATGTGCAATTCCTTTTTAGTCTTCTTCGACTACGATGGAATAGTGAATTTTTACCGATCGGCCGTACAATAAACAAGGAGTATTACTTACAAATTTTGCGCAATTTGTGTGAGTCAACCGAAAAAAAGACCCGAACTTTGGAGAGACTATTCGTGGATTTTGTACCACAACAATGCACCGGCACATACCGCTTTGCTTATCCAACAGTTTTTGGCAAAACACAAGTCTGTAGTGTATCCGCATCTACCCTATTCTCCGGACATGGCCCCCTGAGACTTTTTCCTATTTCCTAAATTAAAAAGGACAGTTAAAGGACAATGTTTTTCAACAATATATGAGATATAGACAAAATCGCAAATCGAGCTCAAAGCGATACCTAATGAGGCTTTCCACCAATGCTTCTCAAACTGGAAACTACGTTGGCAAAAGTGTATAATATCATAGGGAGACTACTTTGAAGGGGATGGTATAAACATTAATTAAATAAATACTTACTGAGAAAATTCAATATTATCGCTTCAATTTGATCACACCTCGTAAGTTGATTTTTGACTATTGAGGAAAAATCATAAAAGCCTGTAATGGTACAGCCCATTTCACTTTATTAATTTTATAATTTTTATTATTTTTTAAGGATTTAATTAAGTATATTTTTTATTAATATTTTGAAGGGAAATAATATTTAAAATCAATGAATGTGTTATTGTATTATTAAGTAGATATTAGTCATAGGTGTTGTATATATTTATGAGTAAAAAAAGGTGACGCCTAAAGTTTATATTAACGTGATAAATACTCCAATAGCAATATACAATCCCGCGGCTAAATGAACGTGTATGTGCGTGTAAATGTGAATGGAAACCCCTGAACTTTGTGGAAAGCGGGGAACCCCAGACATTCTGATATAAAAGCCGGCAGTTAGACTTCGAGTCAGAAAGTCAACTCTTAGAAAAGAACGGCCAGTAGAGTCGGTTAACAGTGAATTTAAGAGTCGACAGCAATCTACGTTAAATATCGTATCAAAAGGCTAACTCCTGACATTAGACTCCGCATAAGAGTCATTGTTAATATACCTTAAATAAATAATTTACTACCAAGAAAACGTAGTAAAGTAGTGGTCAACGTTGCTCCTAAGAAGTAATTGTGCAACGTGTTATATTGTTAAAATAAAGATTGTGTTTCGAGTGGCAGAACAAGCAGATGATGCCGTTGAAAACATCGTAGAAATTAAGAAGATTTCGTCGATAATAAGCAGCCCGAAGTTCCCGCTGGAAACAATACAAAAAAGAAGAAGAATAAGATGAATTTAGATAAGGTATTATTTAAATGATCATTGTTTAATGACTGTAATGTTTTATGTAATAAAGGAGGAGAAACTGTAAAAATAGAAGTTCAAACAGAAAGTAATTAAATAAATATCGTCTAACAAATATATGTGTAAAGTAACTTGTTATATTCACAAGTATCGATATAAACACGCATAATATAGAATGTGCATTGTATGTAATACATTCTGGCGTTGATAGCTTACGATTGAATCGAACAAAGGACCTACAGAAATGTTTGTGTTAGTTTAATGTTTGAAAAAAAATGTATTAGAATTGCTTTTTAAATATATGTTATTTCTTGTGTTGTTTGTAAAATTATAGATACAGGATTCATTGATTTTTAATATACGAATTATTAAAATTTTTATTAATGTTCAGGAACCCCTACTTAATCATTTCAATTAACTCGAATCGCCCTGAAATTATTTGAGTTGAGCCGGCAAAACAAACAGTTTTACATTTTATATCTAAAATTAAATATCTTAATTTGGAGATAGGGGTTTCTCTACATTGTGTCACCCTACTTTCGGGTGGTACCGTTACATTATGGCGCCCAACGTGGGGCAGTTTATGCATTTTTAGGGCGGTACCAATACAAACCAAACAACGAACATTCTAGAGAAAAGTATGTATATGTGATAGAAGAATATGTCTGAAAGAAAGTAAAATAATAAAATGAAATAAAGAATATGTGCAACGAACATGTTTTAATATCTATCCATGAAGAGAAACTTACAATATTATTAGTGCCAGCACCTAATTTAAATCATCCTGTAAAAGTGCTGCTCTCTATTTAAAAATAAAATCAAAATAATTAAAGATGCCCAAAAGGTTCAAAATCGGCTTTTCTTATAAATGACTTCATACATAGTTATTTTTCACACACATACATACTTCCCCTCAATATGTAATTTGAAATGACTGAAAACGAAAACAGTTTTACTTTAGGAAAAGTGAATGCTTTGGTCGGATGACCTATCCAACTGTCCTTCTTCTTCTCTAACTTGTACACTTCCACAGTGTTTTCACTGTACTTGGCAATTATGAAAGCCTTACAATCTGGACTCCATTTTATCAGAGTGGGATGATCAAATTCGATGTTCACGCGTAATGATTTGCGATCTTTTTGGTGCAAATCCTTGGTGTCCCACAAAACGACGCTTCTATCTGCAACAAAAGAGAAACGTATTAATAAAATACTAACGCATTCAAATTCTTCTAAAATACCGATGAAATACTGCTAAAGATGCCTCAGCATTAAACGTTTAAAATTTATATGTACAAATAATTTTAATTCATTCCAAAAAGTAAGTACGGAAAGATTTTCCTATATTATCTACCAAGCTATGATGGAAAAGAGTTTAGATAAATGTAATATTTTATTTTTCAACATATGATCCACGAACGTATTCCAACGTTTTACCAATAAGACGGTGGAAGAATTCTTTGACGATTTATTAAAGAAATTTTCTTGGTAAATCCTCAACAAATTCCTGGACTGTTTCTTTCAGCTATTTATCCCAAGAAAAACATATCACCTAAAATGGATTGCAGAAATTTTATGCAAGCATGCGGAAGACAAAAATTAAGAAGTTTTTCAGATGTCATTTTCTCAAAAAGTAGTGAAAAGTTGACATTTGTAGGGTTAATAATATTAGAGATTATGTGCAAAATATGAACTAGTGTTTTACAATTGAATCGATAAGTGAAATAAGGCACAACTCTATGACGTTTTGAGTAAATATAGTCGATATTGTATTTTCTTTCCCCAGCGAGCCATACAATAGTGTAAAAATCCTAACCTGTACGCTGCTTGAGGGTCGCCTAGTTTGACGTTTAGTTGAAGAACGATACAACTCTAGGAGTTGTATTATTCTTCCTCTCAACGCGCAGCTGTCAGACTCAACGACGACGTTTGCTGCTTCTAACATCACAACAAACTTTAGAGCAGTTTCCTATACAGCTTTTGACTAGGTCCAGCAATGAGATTAGTAAGTTTTTTGATATTGCATATGAAAATACTGCTGAAGTAATACATGTAAACGAAAATGATGTCCTGAATCTTGGAAGCAAAATAAAAGAAGAGATGCTCGTCATCATAGAAAACAGTACTCTGCTAAAATTGGGAAAACACGAGTAGCCCAGAAAAAGGTTACGGTATCAGATTGCGCATGAGTTTTATAGTTCAACTTGAAAATTATTATAAATGACAATAATTACTTTTATGTTCGATTATAAGACGGAAAAAACAATATATCTAAGTTGACTAAAGAGCAAAAAAGTCTGTCCTTGCCCAGTTTTACGAAAGAGTTGCTGAAAATAGACAAAACGCCTCTTTAATGAATCTTATATGTATAGACTGAGGCTATTTACTTACTTTTCAACGTTGACTTATGAAGATATCACTGACTTGAAAAACTGATGGCCAAACTACTATAAAAATCTAGTATATCTGTCAGCAAGAGACGAGAAAACTTCTCAATATCAACCATATATCATTTACGAAAGCGATGCACCTAAACGAGCCCTTTTATTGGGGACTTTATTACATACACCTTCTAGCTGATCAAGCCAAAAGTCAAGCCCAGCTTGCCCACCGCAGATTTGGTGTGCAAGCAGGGCTTTCCTACCATAAAATATGACGGTGCATCTGAGTCCATTTCCTTTCCCTCGTCAAGAATTTGATTACGCCTCTGTGATTCTAACTGAATTTTACTTATTCAAAACTCCTTGGACATAAATCAAAATTGATAAACATGAAAACGTCACAGTAACTTGACAAGAAAAAATTGTGTTTGCATTGTTGTCGTGATGACTACGTAGATAATATAAAAATCTTCCCGCGTATATTTACCCAAATGGCCAGAATGATGAAGATCAGCAATTTCAAGAGTGTGGCAATGGCAATGGTATATTCAAAAGATTATATTCAAAAACCAATTTCATATAATTCTAGTTTCGGTTGTTACCATCTGCATAGACAAGTAGTTTTCAAATATCTAAATCACCTTTGTTCCTTTTAAAAACAAATTAAGAAGGGATTTTAAAGAATTTTTTATGTTATCCTTCAGAGAAGGATTACATAAAAACAATAAAAAATCCAAAAATGAAACTTTTTAACGTATATCTTGAAGGTGTGAAGCTGCTGTTAAGTCACAGTCACAATAACTTTTTGCTTTGTCACAAGTAAATGTCAAAATATAGACAATCTTGTTTTTTTTTTGTTCAGGTTGTTCTGTCTGGAGTTTAAAAATATTTCAGATATATTTTTAAGCCCCCCAACAACATACACTTAATCAAATAATATCATTTTAAAAACATACAAAATTACTGACAGAAGTTTTAAGAAATGTAAATTGGTTTTTTTAAAACAAAACAATAAGAAAAATTATTGTTGCTGAAACGTAACGAAAAATGAGGTGTGGCCACCACACGACTTCCTTATACGTATGAAAGTGTTACTTCCGGTCCGAATTTTTAAATTTCATTTATATAAAAAATATTCCAAATCCAACTCTAAATACTTTTATACTCTTCATAAATATATATAGAATGCATAATTTACGATATATTTGCAAAAAATCGTTATTCGGTAAGAGTAAAAGTGATACTTGCGGTCCGAATCTTAAATTTCTTTTTATACAAAAGATATTGGAAATTAAGTTCTAAATACTTTTATATTCGTAGCGTACCTGTCTAAAAAGCATGACTTGCAAAATATTTGCAAAAAACTGAATTTCGATTAAGAGTAAAAGACCTACGGTAGTAATTTCGAAAAACTTTTTTAATAAAATTGTTAACAATTTAAATTTTAAGTACATATGAATTCTTTATAAATTTGTCTAAACTTAGTAGTTAACGAAATATTGGCAAAATTCGATTTTTTCACTGAAGTAAACTACTACTTCTGGTCTGCCGATCTGAAAATCTAATCAGTTCTCAAGAGGGAGATTTGGAATAGATATCTGCAGCGGTTTGACCGATATCGTGGTCACAGACATACAGACAGACAGACAGACAGGCAGACACACAGACATTTTTTAAAAACCACTTTTTTGGCATCAGGGGACTTCAAAACGTGGACATCTGCAAAAATCTCGAGGTCGAAAATTTTCATCATTACAATACTTCCTTATACCGCGCGATCATTTAAATTCTAAATTAGAGCAGGCTGTGAAATTTAAATTAAGTTGGTATATAAGTACTAATTTACAATTTGAATTGTCAAAGTGACGTTTCAAAATGTTAATTAATCAATAATTGACATTCTGGACAACCTAATAAAAAAAATCCGGCCTGCTATAATTTAGAATTTAAATGATCGCGTGGTACTACGTATAAGAAAGTAGAAAGGAAAAAATAACAAAACATGTGTTTTTTTACTCATGTTTAAATATAAATAACTCCAAAAAAGAGAGGCCGCTACCTAAAGGAAGTTCTAGTCAAATACGATACACACGGCCAAGATAATACCAACAAGGAAGGTTTATAAAACCACACTTCAAAATTAATATATACCGGGTGGTGCAATAGTGTGTCGGCGGAGCTTAGTGTGAAAACTAATAACGCTGCAGCAATGAGACTTTACGTACGTATGTAGTATGCGACTGTGCATTTTCTGATTTTATTTACAAATATACAGGGTGTTCCAAATTTTCGCAACCACATTCAACTTTTTTATTTTAAATACATTGCTATACTTTCTAGATATTATAATGATAGCCATTCAAATTATCTTTGCAATGATATATGGATATGTGCACTTCAGACTGTTCGTTTTGATTTTATTGATAATATTGTTAAAATCTTGACAGTTGCAGCATCTAACATTTTAAGCTGTAGTCTGTAAATGGGTAGAATGCCTCACGTAACTCTTGTGTTACTGATTTATGGACTAACACGTTATTTGTTTTGAGGTTGAACAAAGTGAATAAATATACAGGGTGTTAAATATGTCGTGTCTAAGTTATCGATCTTTATTGGTTATTTTCTCGTTTTTTTTAAATCTAACCTATAATATTTTTATAAGTCAGCATATTCCTTGTAAAATCGCCTTTAAAATGGTACCAATAACATAGTACTTATTTCTAGTATTTTCAAAGTTATAACCCTTTAATGGGATATACTCATGTTTATAATATGCAATATGTGGGGCATCTAATAGTTGGTTGGCCTTGGTTTAAAAAAAAATGGCTGTACAACCAAACGTCAAATCTCTACTTCAAAAGTCCATAAAAAGTCGTTTTCTGTATTTTCTCTTTTCTGTAATTGCGTTTTGTTGTTATAAATTAAGTTCGGCTAGTGAATTATTAATTTCCGTTTGTTTGTTAGTAGTTGTTACGTGTTGTATTTACCTTGTTATCAGTTATATCGCTTTATTGACATTATTTCTCATTTAGATACCATAATAGTTTATTGTTGTTTTTGCTTTAAAATGAATTTTTCGAAAGAGGAGCTCAGTATTTGCTCTTGGCGCTAGCAACAGAAATCCATTTTTAGCATCAAGAACATATGCGATGAAATATCCCGACCGAAGAGCACCGGATAGTAAAACGTTTGAAAATTTGTTAATAAGGTTTCTTCGAACGGGTTCAGTGAATTACGTCGAACATGAAAGAAGTAAGACTATGATTACAGAAGATAATGAAGTGATAGTCGTCCAGTCCATTGTGGAAAATCCGCACGTATCTACAAGGATAATTTCGAAACAACACGGGATAGAAGTCACTGCTGTAAAAGGATTTTTAAAAAACATAAGTTTCACCCTTACAAAATTCAAAATCATCAAGGCTTATTACAAACGGACTTTGAAAGGAGACTAGTGTACTGTGAATGGCTACTTTTACAATTACGACACGATATAACTTTTCTAGATCATGTGCTTTTCACAGATGAAGCAACATTTGCTAATTGTGGAACCACAAACAGAAAAAATACCCATTATTATGACACTACAAACCCACATTTTGTTCAGCCCATTTTATATCAACAAAAATGGAGTGTAAACACATGGGAAGGCATCATAGGTATAATGTATTGGGATTAATTAAGTACAGGATAAACGTATACTTATTCTTTATTGTTAAAATATAATGCTCATGCTAATGACGCTTTTTCTTACACACCGTTACTGTCCATATGTATATGAAGTGTCGGTCTAATGTTACCAACTTCAAACACTCAAATACACTACAATCCTCCCTCTTAAGCCTAAATTTTACAAATTTAATCTGCTAGGAGGTTTGATAACTCTCCTGGGTCTATCAACAATATTTGGAGTTCCCTTCTCAGACATCTCTACAGAAACAGGATCTGCAGTTACATCCAGTCCAGTAGGTGCGGTTACCGTTATATCATTTCCTTTTACACTGGACCTGTCTGTTTCCTTAAGTTCTACAGGCACAACGGGTAAGCAAACCTCATTACTATTTTTTTCATTATTTGAAACAATTTGATCATCTCTAAAGCCAATGTTATCATAAAATGTACCTACCCTTACAATCTGATCTGTATGCCTTCTCCACCTAATACTAGTATTACACAACCTACATACATAATTTCTATCCCCTAATCGTGTTTCTATTATCGCTCGAACCCATGATGGCTTACTCAAACTCCTATAATCCTTAACATAGACAATCTCCCCTTTTTGAAGTAAAATATCCCTGTTACCATGAAAAAATTTAGCTTGTCTCTCTCTGTGTTTTAAAACCACGCTTTTGGTCAAAAAGTCCATTCTTGTTTTTACATCCCTATTCAACATCAACTTTGAAGGTTTTTCTTCGGTTACGCAATGTGGAGTGTTACGGTAAGAAAAGAGAAACTTACTTATAAGTGTGTCCATTGATTCATTTATATTTCTAGAATCCACCAACATTTTATTCATGCAATTCTTAAAAGACTTTACCACATTCTCTGCTGCACCGTTCGTAGACGGGTGATATGGACTACTAGTAATATGTTGGATGTTGTTCATCTTGCAAAAATATTCAAACTCGTCAGATACAAACTGTCGACCATTATCTGAAATTATTTTGGTTGGAAGTCCATAACGCGCAAAACAATCCCTCAATTTGTCTAACGTCGTTTTAGTGTCCATTTTGGTTACCTCATACACCTCTGGCCATTTGGAGTATGAATCTATAAGTATTAAGTATGTCTTACCTTGAAACGGTCCCAAAAAGTCAATATGCACTCTTTCGAATACATAGTCTGCTTCCCGAAATTTTATTAAAGGTGTTTTGTTTGGTGTCTTTGAATTCCTCATGCAAGCATCACATTCTTTTACAAACCTTTCAATGTCGTGGTCTAGACCAGGCCACCAGAAATACTGTCGTGCAATCGCCTTCATCTTTACCATTCCGTTATGTGTACCATGTATTTCTTCCAACATTTGTGCCCTATGTCAAGACGGCATCAAAACCCTGTAGCCCCACATTAGCAATCCGTTGTCAATGCTAATTTCTGTTGCCCTTCTCGCATATGCCTTTAATTCCTCGGGTATTTGATCTGGCCACCCATCTCGTGTATACCAATAAACTTTACTCAATATTTCATCTTTGCGTAGCTGCTTCTTCAATTCGCTACCATCCAAAGGAATTTTGTCTTCAATCAAAAAATTAAAATAATCACACTCATCTTCTTGCTTGATTAACTGCTTCAAGGGTAAACGTGACAGTCCATCTGCGCCACCGTTTTCTTTTCCTTTTATGTGCTTAAAAACGTAATTGAATCCACTTAAAAATAACGCCCATCTTTGTAGTCGTCCCGCTGCCATCTGCGGTATTCCTTTTGTTTCCCCATACAAAGCAAGTAATGGTTTATGATCAGAACACAAAATAAACTTATTCCCGGCTAAATATTGATAAAACTTGCGAACTGCCCAATAAATGCTTAAGGCTTCCTTATGAATAACGGAATATCCAACTTCGCTTTTACTCAAAACGCGCGATATGAAGCTTATCGGTCGTTCTGCTCCATCCGGATAAACGTGAAGTAATACTGCACCGATACCGGTACTAGATGCATCACAAACTAATTTTATTTCTACATCTGGATTAAAATGAGCTAAACTTTGATTCGAACACAATGCTTCTTTCGCGGTTTGGAAAGAATTTTCGCACTCCTTTGACCATTCAAATCCCACGTCCTGCCTTAGTAATCTATAAAGCGGTTCCAAAATTCCTGAGAGGTTTTCTATAAATTTGCTATAATATGTCATCATTCCAACAAACGCTTTAACTTCCGTGACATTACTCGGCCTTGCACATTCAGTTACTGCTTTTCCTTTGTCCTCGTCTTTATGTAAACCCCTTTTGTCTATAATGAACCCTAAATATTTAATTCTTGGCTCAAAAAACTTGCATTTACTCATATTTAAAATAAATCCAGCCTTTTCTAGTCTGTCAAATGCTAAATCTAAATTCCTTAAATGTTCAGCCTTGTCTTTTCCTGTAACAACTATATCATCCATAAAATTTATCGTTCCTGGTACCCCTTGTAATACTTTCTCTACGATTCTCTGAAATATGGAACATGCGGGCTTTGTTCCAAAAGGCAACCTATTTGGTATGTATATACCCTTATGCGTAGACCAAGCTAACAGATATTTCGTTTCTTCTTCAAGCTCTAACTGATTATACGCATTTAGTATATCTAATTTTGTATAATACTCACCACCTTGTAGTGCTGCAAATAGCTCTTCTATCCTTGGTAACGGATACTTAAAATCATGCAAGTATTTGTTTACAGTTACCTTATAATCTGCACAGAGACGCATTCCACCATTCCCTTTGAGAACAGGAACCAAGGGTGTTCCCCATTCCGCATTATCCACCTTAGTGATAACACCTTCCTTCTCCAAACGATTTAATTCTTTATCTACTTCTTCCCTGAAGGCAAACGGCATAGGTCGCGGCTTATGGAATATAGGCTTCGATTCTTCATTTACTTTTAAAGATACTTTTGAGTATTTATAACATCCTAACTGATTTTTAAATAAACCATCATGCTTTCGAATAAGCGATTTTAAATTAAGCTCTGAAGAAATATTATTTACATTTCCCTGACAATTATTATCAGAAATACTTATGCCTAATCTGCACATTAAATCACGACCTAGCAATGGCTTACAATTACTATCGACAACTATTAGTCTAACATTGTGAATAGATGTATTTTTATATTCAACATTTACAAAAATTTCCCCCCTTGGAACTATAATATTCCCATTATATGTTCTTAATCTCACCAATGACGTTTCTAATTTAATATAACTAAATAATTTCACATATATTTTATCAGGTAAAATAGATACTCCTGAACCTGAATCTATTTCCATTTTAACAATATTTTTATTTATCGTGACATCTAAAGTTATAGGTTCTACATTGTTCTTATTTGTCATATTAAATAAATCTACAAACTCTACCTTTCCTGTACCATCATTTACAGTGTTTTCGATGAAATTATTACTTTCAACAAAATTATTATTTTTATAATAGCAAACCTTAGCTAAGTGCCCTACCTTTTTACATAGCTTACACTTGTATGTTCTGTATTTACACTTAACAAAATTATGATCAGCCTCACCACAACTTCTACATAACAGTTTGCTTTTTCCATTTTCGTGCCTGTCTTCCTTCTTCTTGAAAGTTTTGCTTCCTTGCTCTTTAAAACTCCTCTTTTCTTCAAACTTCCTTGTCGTTGAAATCTTGTTTACACACACTATATTTGATGCTGAGCTTATAACTGCCTCTTTCTTTAATGCTACCTCAACCAAATTTTCTAAAGTTACAGTGTGCTCTTCTTCACAGACTCTATCCAATACAAGTCCTTTTCGTAATCCAGTAACAAACTTGTCCTTTAATTTGTCGGTCAATAAATTTCCAAACTTACATGTTATAGCTTTATTTTTAATCTTAGCATACCATTGCCTTATTGATTCTCCTTCCATTTGTTTTAATTCGTAAAATTCGATTCTTTCTTTAAATACAGACATTCTTTTCGAAAATTGAGATTTTAAAATACCACATAAGTCTTCATATGATTTATCCTTAGGTAGATCTGGGTCACACAAGTCTCTTAGAATTTTATATGTTTGTTCACCGACCAATGTTAGCAAAACTGGTACTTTCTTGATATCCGCAATATCATTTGCCATAAAGTACTGTTCCATCCTTTCTTCATACGTTATCCAGTCTTCTCCCATATTATATTTGGTAATGTTTCCAATCGTACCCCTTACGACTGTTTGCGCCATGCTTATGCCCTTTTCACAAATTTTTTTCTCTCGTCGCCAATTTTATAATGTATTGGGATTAATTAAGTACAGGATAAACGTATATTTATTCTTTATTGTTAAAATATAATGCTCATGCTAATGACGCTTTTTCTTACACACCGTTACTGTCCATATGTATATGAAGTGTCTGTCTAATGTTACCAACTTCAAACACTCAAATACACTACAATAGGAAACACTATTATTGGTCCATTCTTTTTTGATAATACTTTAAATTGTGCAATCTACACAAATTTCCTACAAAATAATTTACCATTGCTATTAGAAGGTCTCCCAGATAACGTCATTAGGAGATTGTGGTACCAACATGATGGTGCACCAGCACATTATGGTGCTGCTGCAAGAGCACATTTAGATAGGGTATTCACCAATAAGTGGATTGGGAGAGGAAGTTTGATAAGCTGGCCACCACGATCACCAGATCTCACACCTTGTGATTTCTTTCTGTGGCCAACTGTAAAAAACATTGTTTACGCAACACCTCCTACAACGGCAGAGAACATGCAGCAACGAATAAGAAACGCTTTTCTTCAATTAAGTGAGAATAACTTAGCTGAGAATGTAAGTCTGTCGATACAGAGACGGTTGAGAGCATGTGTAGAGCAGAATGGAAATATATTTGAACACATTTTAAATTAAGATTGTTTTATTATCGAAAATTTTCAAAATGTATTTCTAAAACTAATGATAAAGCATTTAAAAAACAGGTGTTTGTTAAAATTACTTTGTTTTATTTTCATGGCCAACCAACTATTAGATGCATTTTGCATGTTATAAACATAAGTATATCCCATTAAAGGGTTATAACTTTCAAAATACTAGAAATAAGTACTATGTTATTGGTACCATTTTAAAGGCGATTTTACAAGGAATATGCTGACTTATAAAAATATTATAGGTTAGATTTAAAAAAAACGAGAAAATAACCAATAAAGATCGATAACTTAGACACGACATATTTAACACCCTGTATATTTATTCACTTTGTTAAACCTCAAAACAAATAACGTGTTAGTCCATAAATTAGAGACACAAGAGTTACGTGAGGCATTCTACCCATTTACAGACTACAGCTTAAAATGTTAGATGCTGCAACTGTCAAGATTTTAACAATATTATCAATAAAATCAAAACGAAGAGTCTGAAGTGCACATATCCATATATCATTGCAAAGATAATTTGAATGGCTATCATTATAATATCTAGGAAGTATAGCAATGTATTTAAAATAAAAAAGTTGAATGTGGTTGCGAAAATTTGGAACACCCTGTATATTTGTAAATAAAATTAGAAAATGCACAGTCGCATACTACATACGTACGTAAAGTCTCATTGCTGCAGCGTTATTAGTTTTCACACTAAGCTCCGCCGACACACTATTGCACCACCCGGTATACAAGGTGCTAACTTTGTTATTATTGAAGCTAATTGACAACAAGTTGTGTATTAACTTGTAAAGTTGACTTGGTCAATATCTTGGCCAAGAAGTTGGTGGCTTAGAACATGCTCTATTTTTATTCTCAACTTGATCAAGTTTTTAGTGATATCTAGTAATATTCATGTTATAAAGTTTTTTTGCCAACTGTCGAAAATACAAACACAACTTCCATTTTAGAATATTGTTAAAAATGACATGTTAATTTGATACTTCTTGAAAGAATTGTATGCGGAAATTATTTATTTTCTTCTGTATCTCTTGTGCAGTTATTTTTACATTCAATTTTGGCTGATTAAGTTACTCAAAACAGAGAAACAATTGAAGAACTAGTTTCTGAGATATTCACAAAAGCAACAAATTTTTAAATGGAACATCCTGTATATTTCGACATATTTTGAAAGAGAGTTAATTTCTAAACAAAAAGTAAGTAATACACTATCGTCCTAAATTTAAAAATAAGCGAATAAAATGCACTTAGACTCTTTGATTATCATTACTTTAATATGTAAGTAGTATTAAAGTAATGATAATCAAAGAGTTTAAGTGCATTTTATTCGCTTATTTTTAAATTTAGGACGATAGTGTATGATTTACTTTTTGTTTAGAATTTAACTGTCTTTCAAAATATGTCGAAATATACAGGATGTTGCATTTAAAAAAATTTTGCTTTTGTGAATATCTCGGAAACTAGCTCTTCAATTGTTTCTTTGTTTTGACTAACTTAATCAGCAAAAAAAGTCCTAGTAGTTTGCTAATTTAACCGACTTCGTAGTTTCAATAATAACAAAGTTAGCAATGGTGAACATTTAACTTTAGACACTTGTATATCGTCGCGCCACCTACAGGAAAGGGCAGAACAACGTGTATTTTAAATCTTTTAGTAAAGAATAGTAACAGTGTGTCTTTAAAAGGTTCTTGAGTTTAAATTTAAATTATTTGAAAAGTTAAAAAAACATAAATACTAAGTGGTATCGGCAGTCAGGGGAACATTGTAATACTGGACTTAAATAAATAATGTAATACGAAATTGGGCACAATAATAGTAATTTAGTCTAGTCCTGCAATGTACCACAGTGGCACAGTAATAGTGTGCCCAATTTCGTATTACATTATTTATTTAAGTCCATTTTTGCAATGTACCCCTAATTATCGATCTCTCTAACACGCGCAATGAGTGATCACTATTCATTACTCACAATTAGTGACATTATCCTTCAAAATTGATCAAAGTAATAGTGATATCATCACTATTACTGTGATCAGTCCAAATTGGGCACAATAAGAGTAATTTAAGTCTAGTCCTGCAATGTACCACTGTGGCACAGTAATAGTGACGATATTACTAATACTGTGCCCAATTTCGAATTACATTATTTATTTAAGTCCAGTTCTGCAATGTACCGCTAATTGTCGGTCTCTATAACACTCGCAATGAGTGATCATTATTCACCATTCACAATAAGTAACATCATCATTCGAAATTGATCACAGTAATAGTGGTATCATCACTATTACTTTGCCCATGTTGGTTTACATTATTAATTTAAGTCCAGTCCTACAATGTACACTTGACTGCCCATCCCTAATAATTGCAATTAGCAATTACCAATTATAATGTAATTTGTAATTTTAATTCCTTTTTAGGAAAGTAATTGCCCAATTCTGCGAATTGGTAAAATAATTATAAATATTTATGGAATTATAACTGTCTGTACTAGAAAAATGACATTTGGAATTAATAAAACGATTCTACTATATACAATTTTTATTAATTTTACATTGTTCATGTTAATTATGTTTATTTATTTATCACCCAGTATATAAGTCAAATAGTGGTTTAAAACTGTGAATTTTATTTTTACATTGACCTTGTTTTTTTTATTATATGTTTACATTACATATTTATTTAAACAAGGCAGCAGAAATGTTAAAAAGAGCATTAAAAACACGTATACGTCAACATATGCGCAAAAATAGCATTTTATGTTTCACTATATAAATAAATGCAGTTAATAAACTTCAGAATCTCTCGCCAAGAAGCGGTGTGAAAGTAGAAAGTGTGGAGGCAATACTCGTAGATAAGTCAACTAACCCAATGTCAGGACCTATATGGTAGAGATTACATGGTTCTTCGACACTCATAAACTTTCTATATTGATCAATTAAATTAACGTGAAAGTTGAAGCCGTGCATGATGCATATACACATTAAAAAAAGCGGTTTCTTCTTTTTTCGATAAATTTATTATCATCGACAGGGTTATGCGCGCTCCATTTTATTTATGCATTTGTGAACATTTTTGTGTAAATTTTGCTTTCGATAAATTTAATGTCTTTAATAAATCTTAAAGTGAAATTCAAAGAATATAAACCAATTAAGATATACTTATCGGGTGACTGTTCAATTAGAAATTTATAAACTTGTAATAATAATTTGCTCGGTATGATAGACAACTTCTAAAGGTCGGTTTGTAATGTATACAAATCCTAACTTTTACCGGTAAAAGACCTTTCATCAACAGACACTCATAGTGAAATCCATAATGTTTAAGAAACAAATGTCATTAGTTTAAACAAGGAAGATCGAACAGACACGGCGAGGAAGGTAGTCAGAATAAAATAGTTCAGAAAATTGACTGTAAAATCAGACCAGAAATTGTTCGTTTTTGCACAAAAAAATCTCAGAAAACGTAGACTATGTAATAGCAATTAGCTCTTATTTAGACGTTCTTCTGCGGTAAAGACAATTGATTTCTGAAAAGAATTGTTACTGCGAGAGCGGCTTGGGTAGTCTCGTGTGTCAGTGGTGTGGTATCTTACTACTTCACCAGCCAAGCCAAAGAAATTCAAATAAACTTTGTCTGCGTGCAAGGTTTGGTCACAGTTTTCTGAAATGTAAAGGGAATATTGTTGGAAGAATAACCATCAATGGCCAAGCTCAAAACAAACTGCGCGGTTTGTTCAGAAAATTGACAAGAAAATCTCAACTTTCCGAGTACTTACCAGCAGTTTTGCGGTCTTTATTGCATAAAATAATCTCAGAAACCTTAGACCACCTGATGGTAATATTCCGTGGTATACTGCCGAAAGAATTTAATTTTTGAAAAGAAATGCTACCAACCAAACCTAAGAAATCCAAACAAACATTGTCTCTCAGAAAAAGCCGGTCGCAATTTTCGGAGATATAAAAGGAATATTGGTGCTAGATTTCATGTAGCGGAGAGTAACCACCAATGCTTAAGCTCAACGCGAGCAATTCAAAACTAATTGAGCTGATACATGAACAAAGAAGCATGAAAACCCTGGGGTGCTTGGGACGTTTTTAACCATTCGGCATAAAACTCAGATCTGGTCCCAAGTCACTTGTTTATGCAAACGAAGAAGTGGCTGGCATCACAACCTTCTGACTTCGATGAATAAATTCAGGCTGCTGTCATAGGCTGGCTGGAAACATTAGAGGGAATTTACAAACTATAGAAAAATTTTGATGGAGCTGGCAGCTTCTTGGAATTCCATTCCATTTTATGCACAAAAATACTGTTGATAAAAAAACCTATAAAATCAATCTAAACTGTCATCTTGATGTGGAGGCTCTTTGGTAAATATATTAACTAATGTCGGCCGTACGCCTATTCCGAACGACAGCTTTCAATTTCCCTCATCTAGGGAGGAGTATCGCGCCCCGTATGATAAATGTCCAGCACCTCAAATTTTTCTGAACACCGATATATAATGTTACACGACATATATTCGTATGTAGCTACCGATCCTGTGGTTCCAATTCTTTCCACCTCAATTTGCGACAGGGCTCGTGCTGCCGGTCTGTCTTCTAAATGTCAATGCCCCACACATGCCGCCGTGCTGATAATTATAAATCGGGATACGTGTGACCATTTCACGCATTATTCGTAAGCTAACACCCTTTCGTTATTAGAAAACCTCGAGACATCGAAATGTATTGTGAAAATGAAACTTCTCCATGCACCTGTCGAAATCTGACGTCTATTTGAATTCATGACCCTGTCGGCTACTCGTTCCCGCAAGCCTTTTCTCAACACGCCCGAGTATCGGTGCTTCCACGCTCTTCTTGAGCAACCCCTATCTCTGCAAACGCTTCATCGAGTAGGTTAATCTCTCCGTCGACAGGAATTTAATAACAAGATAACAAATAGGAAAGTGACTGCCATTTGTATCTTCTGTTATATAAGATATTTATCAAATATATCTTTTGTATACACCCACTTGGCAAAATCACTACATGCTCACTTGTTCTACATTAGCAAATACGTATTTTCATCCTTCTCTAAAATTGTGATTTTGCCAAGTGGGCACCGCCGTCAGTTGGAGTTTTAGAGTACATTTATAACCAATGAATATAGAAATCACAGGTCACACATGACATCATGCGACTTGTGACCAATGGCATTTTCTCTGTGTATTTTTTACCTCGTAAATTCAATAAAAAGTAACATTTCGTGCACGCATCGCTTGACCAGCAAAGAGTGCCTTCCGATGGGCTCAAATGTAAAAATTGCAAACAACACTGATTCTCTGGGGCATTAAAAAAAATTATTCTTGATAGTAGTAAAATTCAGTTTATAAAACACCACTTTCTGGATTTTCTTTTAAAAAGGTAGGAAAATACGAGTAATTGCAACTTTTTCCAACAAATTTATAAGCACCATCTATTTCACGACCTCTTAAGGACACTGACATTGGTAAGTAACTGTAATATTTGCTGTGAATTGTAATGTATTAAAACAAAGATTTTTAAGTTAATGTTCGCACAAAACATATTGTACAATTCACTTGCGTGAAAACATCTTCCGCGCATTCGCGTAATTAGAGGCACTCGCTCGTTTTAGTCGCTCGTACTTTAAAAATGCGCTTATGTGGGAACGTAAATAACTATTTTACAGTTTTATTAACAGTGTGTTGATATTTTAATGTTTTAACTGTTTTTTCTGCAGTTTTAAGATCTATGTACAGGGTGAGTCGTTAGTAGCCGCTTCTTCGATTGCTCTTTTGTGTTTTAAATAAAAGAAAAAACAATTAGTGGAAGATCCATGGTTGCTTGTGGCGCATATTGTAAAAATACTTTAAGCTCTGGCGCACTTCCGGTTTCACCGGAAATGCACGAAACTTTATTTTTTAAAATGACTCACCCTATATATTTTTGTATTTTCTTGTACTGCTTTAAATTGTCTGTTTGACTGGTTTTTCTTTTTCAAAATTGAGCCAATAGTTTTTGAGTTATTAATTTTTTTGGAAAATATTTGACCAAAACACGTGTTCAGAAAAAATCATTTTCACATTGTTTTTAAAAGTAGGAACATTAAAGTTGGTGGTGCTTGTAGCCAAGAAAATTCTGCATCATTTGGTAAAGTTGCACTCAACAATATCTCAAAAAACTTTGTTTTTTCAAAGTCTACTTCCTGAAATTTTCACATACCAAAAACTTATTTTTTTTTTTAAATAGAACACCCAGTATTTTTTTGAGTCATTTCGTTCCTTTTTTTATTCTCTTTCATTTTTGTTAACAATGTCCTATATCTTTTGTAATTTTTGAGATAATCACTATAGGAGCAATTAGCGGTCAATTAAAGAACTACGGGCGCTGTTTTATGCACCCAAATATTCGTCCAATAAAGGCGGGAATGCGCCTGACTGCCTGAGTCAACTGTTAATGAAAGTCGGTATACATTTATGTCAAATTTATAAAAGCATCGCTATTAGTTATCATCCAAATGAATTATTCTTATGAAGAGTTAATAGATATGATTGACGTTTTGGGTGAATCTGAAAGAAACTCTTTGATAGCATCCAGACTTTATGCACAGCGATCCCTGATAGAAATCAACCGAAGCCAGAAACCTTCGAAAATATAAAGTGGACGGTTTGAGTGTTAACCAACAGTGTCAAAAATGAAATACTGCAACTGGATATTGCCGGAATTAAAAAATTGAAATGCGATGCTCTTATTCTGTAAAATTATTACTTTTGGGATAGTTGGATATAACATTTACTTTGTTTGACAGTGGACTAAGGAAGTCGGGCGCCATCCCTGCCTTCCATTGGTTGAACGAATATTTAGGTGCATAGAAAAACAGCGCTCGTAGTTCTTTAATTGACCGCAAATTGCTCCTATAGTGATTATCTCAGAAATTACAGAAGATAGGTATAGGACATTGTTAACAAAAATGAAAGAGAATACAAAAAGGAACAAAATGCCTCAATAAAATACTGGGTGTTCCATTTAAAAAAAATAAGTTTTTGGTATGTGAAAATTTCAGGAAGTAGGCTTTGAAAAAACAAAGTTTTTTGAGGTATTGTCGAGTGTAACATTACCAAATGATGCAGAATTTCTTGGCCAGAAGCACCACCAAAGTTAATGTTTTTTCTTATAAAAACAATGTGAAAATGATTTTTTTCTGAACACGTGTTTTGGTCAAATATGTTTTAAAAAAATTAATAACTCAAAAACTATTGGCTCAATTTTGAAAAAGGAAAAACAGTTGAACAGGCAATTTAAAGCAGTACAAGAAAATCCAAAAATATTGAGTCATTTAAAAAATTAAGTTTCGTGCATTTCCGGTGAAACCGCAACTGCGTCAGAGCTAAAAGTATTTTTACAATATGCGCCACAAGCAACCATGGATCTTCCACTAATTGTTTTTTCTTTTATTTAAAACACAAAAGAGCAATCGAAGAAGCGGCTACTAATGACTCACCCTGTATATATACATCTGTTTTATTAATAGTAAACAGAGGTTCGTTTATGGAGTGCCGACGTAATAGAAACGAAAATCTAAGATTTTCTGTAGTCTCGCTATTTTGCTTTTAACTACATTAATACACAATTAATATTCGCCTTAAAAAAATATAAACATAACACGCACTTACAAAACAAACGCCAAACAAAACCATGTATAAATATTAGCTTGTTTTCAAATTTTAATATGTAAATATGTATGTCATACCAGATATTATTAACAATTCATTCCTGCTGTTTTGCAAAGTATTCTCACTTTGTTTACTATACAGATGTCGAAATTTTACAAAAGGAAATACTAATTTCATGTATCCATGTTGCAAAGTATACTCAACAAGAGATAAAAACACAAAACAACAATAGATTAGATTAATCTGTAAGTAATCCACATAAATTAATTACTATACACAATTTATACAAATATCGATTATTTATGAATGATTCCGGACTTTACAACTGTGAATTTCTATCACAAACATGTCAATGTGATATATGTGACATTAGACGACGATTATTTATTATGGTATGTATGTACCATAAATGCAAAATTTTAACTGTGATTGCGGTTATGCCTTTCGGAAAAGGCAATATTCTGAAAAACTGTTAACAGTACACAGTCGCCTGAAAATAGTATGAGTTATTTCAATTTGCAACCAAAGTGGCCGCTTTCAAATATCTACTGGTTGTTATTGGCAAACTTGAGCATTTAACGTATACGACGTTATGTTTATGTCTACATTTATACTTGCATCCCAGGACCAAAAAGCGTTCAATATTTGGAAAACTACTTCACTGTCTATTTTGGAAACACTCAAGAAATTAAATTAATTATAGTATTGTAACGAAACAAGTCCACAAAAGAAGCAGACATCCGGGCGATGACAAAAACGTACCGGTAAACAAGTCGTAAATCAATTGCAGGTAAACAAGTCGTAAATCAACTGCAGGTAAACAAGTCGTAAATCATGCACTAAGCGACAGAAAGTCTGGAATGTGGTAGAAGAGAGCCAGAATTTGCTGGTATTTCTCTAGACCCTTTGTCTGCCGATAGAAATGCCGCCGCTAGGATAAGGAATTCATTCAATAGTAGTCGCGCGCGGTATTTACTGAACAGTTCAAATAACATAAATAATGTGAGTAGTGCAGTTTTATTATAGTTCACAAAATACATAAATATTACTGACATAAATAGTAGTGAAGAAATAAATACGTGTGTTAATTTATTTGTTGTAGTTTTAAGTGCCATACATTTATTTTATATTTTTATATTGTGATTAGTTTCAAGTGGATAAACATACAGACTGTTTCAAAACATTTGCACGAGTTGTTCATTTCGACCCCGGAAACGCAACAGTATAAACATCTCAAGTCGTGTTCATATCATCAGTTTGCAATTCATCTACACGTTTTCAACTTCAAAAAGAGAATAAAACTTTCAAAATGACAGTAATCAACATCAAATTGTGAATTAATAAATTTGCAGCAGACGTTGATATAACAAAGAAAAACCAAACGTGAGTTTTACTGAGTATCATCTAGCGTCAGTGATTAGACATTCACTGAGATTTACCATGCCTTACATTAAAAAACGCGAAGCTAACAAAGTGAAACAGCAAATTTGTGCTGTATATAACTTTATGGTGACTGGAGAGGGCATATGATTAAATTGGACGTTAAAAATCGATTGTCTACCGATGGGTTAAAAATCAAGAAAATGTGGACAAAAATTTGTGAAAATCATGGAGAAACATCGTCAATTTATCGCTCCATACATAAAATTAAGATTAAAAGAACTTAAAATGAAAAAGCAGCATTAAAAAACATTTGGACAAATTGTTGTTCATATTAAAAGACATACGACAAGACGAAGTTTTGTCAACAACAATTAGAGGAGATAATACATACTAATGTTAATGCAATAAATCCGGCAAACTATCCAAGATATGTAGGGCATATTCAACAATTTATACCGGACGCATTAAATTTAAGCGATTTAATCATGTAAATTACAAAATTCATTTACTAATTGTTACTTTACATGTTACAATATAATAAAAGAAGTTTTTATTTATAATTGTTTATTCTCAATTTGAAGTTGAAAAGGTATAGTGCTATGCATTCTCCTATTTCATGCCAGATAAGTTCACGGTTTCTGATCTGATTGGTTGACTTTGTAATTTTACTATTGTTTTATAGTTATTTACGAAGATGTCTTCACGAAAGTGGTTTGTATAACATCTTTTGTACGAACATTAAATTAAAAAAATATTATTGATTAATGTCATTAGTATCATACCTAACCTAAAATAGATTACCTAATTAATTTAAGCATTTCATGTACGTAACTATTACTCACCTTTCCCTAAAATTAAGTTATTATATTCTTACACATGGCAAACATGAGGTGTTTATTCTTATATTTATAAATTTATAGTACATTTATTGTGTTTTTTGGTTTAATTACAATTTATTATGAACTGCCATTGTGAATGTCGATGTGGTCAAATAGATGCCGCTTGAATGTCGCTTAAGATGTCGTCAAATAGATGGCGCCACCAATTTATTGGAAGGATTTTTAATTATTACTCCTATTTCCCCAACTTATAATGAAGAATATTCGAGGGAAGTAGTATTTTATTGACTAAATTTTATTACTATCAAGTTACATTATTTTTCAAATGTCCCAATGAGCCAATGTTTTTTTCAATTTTTACAGTCGCCTCGACCGGGAAATACTCCTTCCTGGTCGAGCGACACATGCACCTAATGTCCTTTACAGGCGATGAGTACAAAAAGTTCTTTTTACTTTTACGTATATTTTATGGACAAATTTGATCCGACCAGCGGGACTGACTTACTTTCTTTGTTATTCATTATAAAAGACTTGATTCACAATGAATTGAACAGTTATAATTTAAGCTTGTTCATCATGACTCCTATAATTTTCCGATTATTCTCTCGCAAACATTAATTCAATAATATTATCCGCGTAACTGTGTCTATTCAATGTCATTATTTCAATGAAAGATTAATATATTGCCAAGGTCTAATTTATCTTTGAAAACACACAAATTGGCTTTAATATCGTGTCATATTTTTGGCACGCGCTACAATGAAGTTTAGAAAGGTCAGCTCCTCAGAAACGATTCCAACCCACAATAGAACACTAAGACTATTTATAATTTGAAAATTTACTTTGTTAAAATTGCTACATTTAAAATCATATGACTGTAATTTTGCTTTAGATTACCTTTGCTAAATTCTACAGTTCGACTGAAATTTCCAAATAATATTTGTAAGTATGAGAATTAATTTCTTACTCGGTAATGGTGCATTCTTTTCGTTCGGTAATTAATAGATATAAAGCAAGTTTTTTTAATATGTAAATGCCGCTACTTTCAAGAAATATTCCACGCATATATATGTACATATTATACATATGTGCGATTCATCTGTATTAGCAAATACGGCAAAGAAAATGAAATAAGGTGTTTTTCATTGTTCCCGACGTTTCGATCACAGTATGTGCCTCGAATCGGTAGAAAGTAAAACATGTTAATTAGAATGTTTCCTTCTGTTCAAAGAGAGAAGTAAGAAATTAACTCTCATACTTGCAAAGATCGCTTCGGTTTGAATAAATATATATTTCAAAATTACAAGGAAAAGGCATCAGATGCCGAGCTGATGAGCGGTGATGGTGCATTCTTTTCCTAAGTTCGTTAATTAATAGATATAAAGCAAGTATATTTCAATTTTCATATATAAATACCGCTACTTTCAAGAAAGCTTCTCGTTCTCGGCCGTTTTGCAAGAGATGTGCCCCGATCAACTAATTTCTTTAGGAGAAGCGGTTCAATGCCCCCCTCGATTCTCTAAATTTGAGCCCCTACGACATCTTCTTATGTGAGTATCTCAAAGGAGAGCCTTTTAAACATCGTCCTCAAAACCTACAGGAACTCAAAAAGGCCATTCATGTGGATATCACCAGAATTCCTCCAGATATGCTGGTGATACTTGAATAAAACTTCAAGATACGGCTCTAAATGTGCATCGCCCGTGAATGCCAACATCAGAACACCATTCTTACAAAAAAAAAGTTATTACATGTACTTTGAATAAAGGAAAGTTTTTTCTTATTCTTGTACCATTTTTTTAATTCACCTCGTAAATGTGGGACTTCAACTGAAATCAAGTGTTTGAGAGGTATTGTAGGTACGCCAAAATATAAAAAAATGGGAAAGACATAAGCAAAATGAACAAGTAGGAGGTAATATCCTTAAAGGAAAGAAAAAAAGGCAACATTTGAACTAATTCGGTTATGTGATGAAGATAGCTCTTAAGAGACTTACGAGTGAAAAATACTAAAAACCGATAGATAATGAAGAAAAGAAGGGGAAGAAGAAATGGATAAGTTCAATTACTGAAAGCACAAATGCGACACTCTAGAGGTTTAGAGAGTAATAGGATATTCGTGAAGAAGAAGAAGAATACAGGAAAACAATTGACTGGTCAAAGTCCAAAAAATACGATACGTATTTAACCGATAACTAAGAAATTTGATTAATAGAACTGTATTGATGACACACCACACGCGATTTCCATACGACAGCGTATTTTCTTTATAATTCAATTTGGTAATCAATGGTGAATACTGTAGAACTCCAATTATCCGTACTCCAACAATCCGGATCGCCAATTATCTGAACCAACAAGTTATGTAGTTTCGACTGGCCTTATTTGGAAGACTTTGCCCAAATCCACTCTAGCTTCTAAAAGGGAAAGCAGTGCGCTTGATCGTAATGTTAGCAAAGATCATGTTACTGTGCTGAATTGTGCCTACTCTACAGAAAATTACAAAATTCCTCTCCAGTTGATTGCCAAATCAAAAAGCCCCCGGGCTTTCAGAAATGTAAAATTACATCTCATCTTTTACAAAAATCAAGCAAAGGCCTGGGTGACCGCTGCATCGTTTACCGAATGGTATGGTTTAATTTCAAAGTTGAAGTAAAAAAATACCAGAAGGCTATAGGAAAAGAAGGTAGTAAGATTATATTGATAATGCACCCATCCAACCCAGAGAAAACGGACGTTTTAAAACTCTTTTCCTGTCACCAAACGTTGCCAGTTTCCTGCAACCAATGGACCAATCGGTTATTGAAACTATGAAGTGATACTACACACGACTATTGTTGAGGAAGCTTTTGATAGAAGACGAAAATGAAGAAGGCATTGTGGCTCATTATCGAAGAATTAATTTAAAAGATTGCTCTTATACGGTGGCGGAAGCACAGAATTTGGTGGAAACACGCACATTAAAAAGAGTTTGGAGCAAACTGAAAGGCATTTCAACTAGGGAGGAAGTACAGAAAGAGAAAAAAAGAAAAGAAGGAAATGTGAAATTGAAGATAAAGAAAGAGAAGTAGAAGAGGATGAGGACGACGTGTCGCTTGATAACATAAGAGACATTCTCTTAAAAATTCCTGTCTGCTCTGAATGCACTGCAGAAGGCGTAGACGATTGGTTTGCTTGTGATTATTCGAACCTTCGGTACCTATCAAATTCTAAAAGATGACAAGCTAATTTAAAGTGTAAATCAAATGAAAGAAACTGATGACCAAGAGGATGACGTGGCTATAACTGAACCAGACGCGGGACTATTAGTCAGAGAGGCGTTTATGTGTCTAGAAACTGCGTTATCATGGATGGAGCGGCAGTCTGAATGTGACCACATCCAGCTACTCATCATCAAGCGGATACGGGACTTTGCCGCACGGAAACTATTTAAGACGTCTAAACAGCTGACTTTTACCGAAATGTTTAAGGAATCACAAGTAATTACATACTGATTATGTTTATGTAAGTACAGTACTTTAAGAAATGTAAACATGTAACAATTTTTTTGTTATTAAAATAAATACAGTTCATTTTTATTTGCGCAATGGACAAAGGGGTGAGTGGTAGTCGCGGGGTGTACACGCATGCATTTGTCACAGCTCTATCCATCTCTATCGTGCATTCTCTCACTTCTTGATCTGCGCCGATGACCGCTCAATTTATATGTGGTGAGCTGTACCTATTTTCCATTATTATCCAATTATCCGGATATTTGGTTATCCAGTTCGCAGGCCTGTTGTAGAAAATAATAGCTTTGTATCGAGGGTTCCCCTCAAAATGACAGGTCCGATGAAGGGGTACTAGCAGGTCCAGTGATGAGCGAGTCCCCATCGCAACAGATACACTACAGTTTCTTACAAATGTAAACACATTCTTTTTAAACCAAGTCAGGACCTCAAAGAGAACAACGGCAAAACACGTAATTTTCGAAAAAGCAGGCGACAAGCCATAACGTACCCTAATTACATGTTTCTGCATCAGGAATCCCCCCCCCCTCAATATCGGGCAAAGAACCACAGAAGGCTAATACGTAGCTTAACCTAGATTCAACATTCGCAAACTAAAATAATTTCACTGATTCAAGGCTTACAACACTCCTCAAGCTCCTAATGCAGTAATGCATAATCGATGACCAGTCCCAAAGACCCCACCCTAACTACATTCGGATATAGATCGCCCTAGAAACGGAACATAAAGGTTACATGATACGTCAGGCAATAACTTGAATTGTAAAATACTAGTCTTCTGATTGACCTTCATTGCCCGTGACATGTCATCAAGCATAAGCTGAGAGACAATGCAGCATATCGTCGCCCTAAAGTCAAAACCTCGTATCTCGGTTTTTGGCAATTTTGAGATACGAGGAGTTCTGATGGAATTTGTTGTTATGCATAAGTAGCAAAAGCTTCTATGTCGATATCAGCAAAATTGCGTATGTGCCACCTAAATACCAAATACCCGTATCTCGTTATGAAGTACAAAACCTCGTATCTCAATGAGTTGTGAACACGTGTGTAGTTTATCCTTGTTTTCTCATGAAATTCAAGTGAAATATTAGATTTTTTCTTTAAGTAATAGTGCCTTATAAAATGGTGAGTACATATTTTCCACTATTTTGTTGCTAATCTCAATAGTACTTGTTAGTGTACAGAAATATTCAGTAAATCACTTGCTTTTTCGAGGTTATGTTTAATTATTTTTGAAATAGTAGATGTTGGAACAGTTATGATAGCATAACGATAGACTAGATACTATTCTTAATTAAATAGCCACACAAGAACACAGTCAAAGTTATTTTAATCAAGGTTTTCAAAATTTATTTCGAGATGCGTGGTTTTTGCATTTACAAAAGTAGTGAGAGTTACGAGGTTTCTGCATGAAAAATACTCTCTCAGTAATGTGAAAGCAACACATAATAGCAAACAGTACTTTTTTGGTTAGCACTACTATCATCTATAGCTAGACTAAAACGTAGTTAGACAAGCACTAAGTAGGTATACACTGTGGCAAAATTGATAGCTACTTTCTTTGAGTACTAGCTTTTATAGTCGAGTGAAAATGATGTGAAACTTATTCTTCGTTGCAGACAAGTAATCGAACAGCCAAAATTTTGGAATTGGCGCTACAAAATAATAACACAAGTCCTCAACTTGGAGAAAGTGACTTATCCGAAGAATGTGATGATGCCTGTTCTCCCCGAGGGGCGTATGATATTGTGCAAGAGATGTATTGTTCTGACGTAACCAATTCAGTAAATACACAAGAGGAAGTCTGCAATGTTACTGCAAACATCAATGATATACATACTTCAGAAGTTCCTTTAAGTGCTTCAGATTTTGGGGAAAGATGTATTATAGAAGAGGACCCTGATCCATTTGAAGAGTCGGGTTCCAGTTTTAATCCCTCTAGTGACTCAGAATCGTCAGAACGAGAATCTATAAAGAGGAAGCGTGAAAACGTTGGAAAACTTAAGCAAAACATCAGAGATGAGAAAGCGAATGTGAAGAGCCGATCTATGAAACCCGACAATGTTAAGCAAAAAGAACAAGGCCCGAAGAGGAAACGCGCAAAAAAAGGACAAGCAGATCCATCAAAATGGAAGCGAAACAAGCAGAAAGTGTCAAGAATGAAAGGAGAAGAGTACCTACGTAGTAGGTATAAAAGAAGTAGATGGAGTTGAGGTCGAACAAAAAGGAAAGTCAAGAGTCATGAAGGAAATAGGTTGCTCTTCGAAAAAGTGTTCGAATTCTAAAGCAAAGAGGCTATGTTGGAAAATAACTAATGAGCAAAGAAAAGAAATTTTTTCAAGGTTTTGGTCAGATCTAGATTGGAAGCAACGGAAATTATTTATAGGAACTTTAGTAAGTCAGCAACCGACTAAAGAAAAACGGACAAAAAAGAAAACGTCTAGACGCAAAAACAGCTTGCTCTATCACTTAAAAGTTGATAATGTACTAATGCCTGTATGCAAGCAAATGTTTTTGGCTACATTTGGTATTGGAGAATGGACTATACATAACTGGGTAACAAATGCTCACTCTTCTGGTATTGCCAAATCAACTGATAGCTTTCCTTCAAAAACTAAACCTATTAATGCCGAACGTAGACGAAAGATTGTTGAGTTTTTTGAACGTCTTCCCAAACTACCTTCTCATTATTGCCGAGCGACCACAAGTAAAATGTACCTGGAAAACATCTTTCAGTCTTACTCAGACGTTTACCAGTTGTATACAAAGGAGGTGGATGCAGAATTTATAACATCCATAAATGTATTTTTATCCGAGATGAGGAGTTTAAGCATTGACATATTCCACCCTCGCAAAGACCAATGTGATCTTTGTTTTGCATATAAGGCAGGAAATGTAACCGAAGAGGAATATAGAAGTCATATAGCGAAAAAAGATAGGGCCAGAAGCGAGAAAGATCTTGACAAATCCGAAGCCATTGCTGGAAATGTATGCACCTTGACAGTAGATGTTCAAGCTGTACAATTAGTACCTGACATACAGGCTGGAATGGTCTACTTTAAACAAAAGCTTGCGTGTCACAACTACACGATCTATAATCTAAAGAACGACAACGTGGTTTGTTACGTATGGCACGAAGGAGAAGGAGGGATGGACGGAAGTTGTTTTGCATCATGTTTGATTGATTATCTCAAAGAAGAGCTAGATGGTGAAGAAAAAGAGATAGTAATTTTTAGTGACGGTTGCGGCGCACAGAACCGGAACGTTACATTAGCCAATTCTCTTCTCCACCATGCAAAAATGAACCAAATTACCATCATCCAAAAATATTTGGTAAAAGGGCACTCGCAAATGGAATGCGATAGCGTTCATTCAACTATTGAACGGAGAAAGAAAAATCGACATATTTATTCACCATCAAATTATGTTGAGATTATAAAAGAAGCTCGCAAACGGAACAACCCATACAAAGTGAAATACATTGATCACACATTTTTTAAAGATTATTCTCAGATCAAATACGTAACGTCCATTCGCCCAGGCAAGCGTGTTGGTGACTCTACTGTGAACGATCTGCGAGCACTTAAGTACTGCCCCACGGGTGACATTCAGTTCAAGCTAAGCTTCAATGATGACTGGGTACGCCTACCCCAACGCAATAATACTAATTATTGTGGTGAAATACCAAATCTCTACCCAAAATCACTACCAATAAAAGGTGACAAATATCAACATCTGCAGTCGTTAAAAAAAGTCATAGCCGCGGATTATCACGGGTTTTATGATGGTTTGAACCACTAGTGTTATGTAGTAAGTTTCTTTTATTGTTATTTTGTCGCAATAAACTTTAATGTGACCTTTAATAAAGTTTTTCTGCTAAATAAATAACAATATTATATTTTTTTTAATCTCACTTCCCCCTAAGTCATCATTAATGAATACTAATTCAATGCAAAACCTCGTATCTCACTTCTTTTTCAAAAAGAAGATAAATCACTTTAGATCTTTTTTCGTCTAACTGTTGCGTGCTTTTGGCACTTCTGACTAATTTCATTTCAAAATATTAAATAATATCTGTTTACTTAAAGGAGCAATTATTTAATTACTTAAGAATTCCAAATTAATTATAATATTATTCTTTTGGCTCATACTGTATACTATTTATTATTTTCTATACGCAAAATATATTCAAAACTTAAATATGTATTGCAATTCTACAGCTAAGCTTGTTTAACCTTCTTGAATAAACAGTTCTTTATATTTTTCCAACTACGTATCAATTTCGGTTAAAATAACGTCTACATCTAACATTTCTTAAAAATAACATCTGAATGACAACCTTTATAATCCAAAGTAAAATTCTTCTTATAAAGCAAATATTAGAGTCACGTACAACAATTTTTCTTAAATACCCTTTTGTATGACGCGACGACAACTAAATATTGGCGCCGCCCGTGTACCCGGGTTATCAATAGCCCATTATTCAACAATACCCTGGGAACCAAGCCATTAAATCTATTACATCGTATGCGTCGTGTGCAAAAATTCCTTCTTGAAGAAGTCGAGAACCTTCTAGAATCCGGAAATAGGAGTGTTTCACCCCTCTCCAACAGTACGAATAAAAGGGCAAGATCGCTTAAAAATGATGATCATTAATAGTGTTATCCGCCAAGTGACTGTAGACACATCAAAGTAATTTTATATAGACCCTTGCTGGTCGATGGCTATATATATATAATGGTTGACGCATAATTTCAAAGGTTAAGATTGTTATCATCGTGTACGTAATATAGCCGTGTCAAAAGCTAGTCGAGTGACGATTTAACGTACATAGTGAGTGCAAAATTATCTAAATATCGTTAGTCCTACCTGAAAGAAGGTTTGGCAGATCCAGATGATGTACCTTATGGGAATTTGAAATGATCTTAACTATTGCCGTCGGATACCAACTTTCGTCAAACTAAGAGGGAAAACATCTACCCCGCCGAAGTCATCGACCGTCGCATTGTGTCTGCATACATTAAGGTAAATTAGCGTATTAATTAGGTCTCAGAGCGGCTTAGAAATTATTGTACCGTCGTTGTAATAAATCTACAATCATTACTTCTAGTTGTGTAACAATATAACTGTAATATTTAGTCCGTCGGATAACCTTTAAAATAGGATTAATCTGTATTTTTCTATTCACATTGTTGTTTGAATCATTACACTACTGTGAACAATAGTATTAATATGAAATGTCGAGTTCATTGTTAGAATCTTTGTACTATTGCCTATGTTATCGTAACTTTAAGTTAATCTTTTAAAAGTTCCAGTACGAATTATTCATTTTGTCAAATTCATTCATACATTAGTTGTTGCATTTTGTTCAAGAGTTAATATCCGATTTTAATTTACCATTTGTATTTGCAATCAAGATATTGTCATATGTTATTTGTGTTCATCTTTGTGTAACCACAATTTATTTTATCTGGCCAGAGTATTAAATTAGGGATTGTTTAATCTAATGTAAAAGGTGGAAGTGAAACATCAATGTATTGGTGTTAAATGTTTATTGTACATTGCTTTAAATTGTCTTAGGTAATAAATATTGTTAAGTTTACGACACTTGTGTTTTAAATTAATTAATCCTCGTTCCTTGAGGCGACTCGAAAGCTCAGTGACTGTTTCCTATTTTAATTCACTAATATACCTGGAGCCACGATGTGCTAATTCTAGTGATAATAAATAAAATAAAACAAAATAACGATTCAAGTCAAAATAGGTGGCGTCCAATAATAACTTCATGCATAATCACAAGATCATTCATGTAAACAATTAGCCATCTAAAAGAATCAACACCGGTTACCTGAGGAACTTCTGATTGAGGAATTGTAAGACTTAAGATTAAGGTAGGTGAGTTTTGTCATTAAATTAAATATACGCATTTATTCACTCTTTGTTAATTCAATTATTAGTGGTATAAATTCTATTACAATAATAAATATTGAACGACCCTGGGATCACTGGATGCAGACTGTGCTACTGGGCGAATTACTCTGTTCTTGCATCCAGTACAGTTGCTAATTGCTAAATGTTTAATTAATCAAATCTTTTACCTAGTTCTCATATGAAACAATTTAGTATAGCAATTATTCAGCAACAATTTGGCGCCCAACGTGAATTGTTTAAATATTAATATCAATATACATATACAGGGTGTTGTGAAATTACCACCCACTTTTTTAAAATAAATTTTTTTCTGATTATTTAAAAATTTTTTCTTTTTTAATTTTTATATATATATACAGAGTGATGCGTGTGTTTGGTGACAACACTTACTTATAATCAAATTAAATTATTTTGCTTGTTTTGTCATTTCTTTCAATTTTAGAATTCTTTCATTAAACATTATTTGAAAATAAAAATTTCTTAAAAATTTTTATTTTATTTTAGATTGGTTGGGGAAGGTACGCTTTGCTTTTCTTTCAATTTTAATAATTTTGTGGAACTATTTTGACATTTAATTTTGATATTCAGTTAATATTAATTGAATTAATTCAGTTTTGATTTTGTAAATATTGTAGTCTGATTGTACAGTGGTTGTTAATTTTGTAAATATGGCATCATTAACTATTAATGTAAGCTACTTACGTAAAGACGAATTAGTCTATGAACTGAGCTTAAGAGGGTTACCTACAACGAACGATGATACGGTAGAACAATTGCGAAAGGCTTTGAGACCATTGTTAAAACTAGAAAAACATAAAGAATCTTTGTCATATCCAGAGTATCGGGTAGATATTGACAAGGAATTAACGGAGCTTGAAGCTAAGCTCAAAGATCTTAAACCAACAATGGAAAAATACGCATTGTCACCGGGTGGTAGTTCTGCGGCTATTCAAACTCACCTTCATCATTGTATGAATAGAATCAATCGGTTACCTCTTGCACAGTTAAACGCGGAACAATCTCAGAAACGTACTCAAATTTTATTAGAATTGTTACAACACTTAGATACTATTGAAGTGGATCAGGTCACTGATGATCTACAGGGTGTCACATTAGGGAGTACGGGTGCAGCAAGTAATGCTAGCGGAATAACAGCACAGGCATCTAGTCCAATTACAGTATCGCGCGCGTCGCGTAATTTCTCGCCAGTCAGAAAATGGAATTTGAAATTTAATGGGGATCCTAGGCAATTTTCGGTGCATCAATTTTTAGAAAGAGTTAATGAATTAAGAATTGCACGCGGAGTTTCAGAAAGCGATTTGTTTGAATCCGCCATTGATTTATTTGAAGGAAAAGCTTTGCTGTGGTTTAGGTCAAACAGACATAGGTTTGACAGTTGGCCGACTTTATCGGCATTATTGTGTAAGCATTATGAGCCACCAGATTATCAATCTAGATTGTTTCAAGATATTTTGTCAAGAACTCAAGATCCATCTGAGTCATTCATAGACTATTTTTCATGCATGTTATCAATGTTTAGACGTTATGGGGAAGCATCGGAGGATGTGCAATTGGGAATTATATCTAGAAATTTATCACCTTTTTATATTATGCAATTGCCAACAGTAACGACATTGGCGGAGCTTGAGGATGAATGCCTCAAGCTCGAGAAAAAGAAATTTAGGGCAGATAGTTTTCGTCCACCGGCACGCAGGCGTAACACCTATGTAGAGCCAGATTTTGCTTTTGTGTCGACATCTGGTGTTGAGCGCGAAGCAGTGAATAAACCTGCAGTAAATTCAGTTAAAGCATCTTCAGACAAAGTGTCTAGAGATTTTCGGTGTTACAATTGCGGAGACCGAGGGCATGGATTTAATGATTGTAAGAAAGCTCGGAAGAAATTTTGTTATAAATGTGGTCAACCTAACGTGACCGTAGGCACATGTCCTCGATGCTCGGAAAACGCAAGGGGGAGACGATCGTAGGTCGAGAGGTCGTCCCCGTCGCTGTTTCCTCGACCCCAGCCTCTGTATTATCAAATACCGGTAAAATTTTTCTCGATTATGTCATTTCTCGTGTTTCTGGAGATCAACGCCCATATTTAGAAGTTCAAGTAAAGGGTTATCCTGTAATAGGTTTACTAGATTCCGGAGCCTCTAGAACACTGGTTGGCTCGCGTGGCTATCAGATTTTGAGTAATTTGGGTTTTTGTCTAAAACCGCAAGCTGTTGAGTGTACAGTTGCGAACGGACAGGTGTGTGTAAGTACAGGATTTATTACTGTACCTTTTTGCCTAGAGGGCAAAGTTTGTTTAATTGATGTTTTAGTTGTGTCTGACTTGCCACACACATTAATTTTCGGAGTAGATTTTTGGATGGCCATGAATATAGTGCCTGACTTACGTCAGAATATTTGGCACTTTAGTAAACAGGACCCTGTAATTAATATTAATAGTATAGCTAGTGCTACCTCTTTGAGCGCTGATCAAAAGAACCTATTGGATCAATTAGTCACTGAGAAAACAGTACTCATGAGCAAATCATTAGGTAAAACTCATTTAGTATCTCACGAAATTCAATTATTGCCAAATACTAAACCCATTAAACAACGATATTATCCTGCGTCACCAATTAAACAACAAGCTATTGACCAGGAGATAAAAAAAATGTTAGAGCAAGGAATCATAGAACCTAGTAACAGTCCTTGGGCCTCACCTGTTTGTTTAGTTCAGAAAAAAGATAATAGCTATCGTTTTTGTGTTGATTATCGTAAATTAAACTCTGTCACTCAAAAAGATTCGTATCCCTTGCCCTATATTTCTACCATTTTGGATCAATTAAGAGATGCTAAATATTTGAGTTCTTTAGATATCAAGAGTGCATATTGGCAAATTCCTGTCGCGGAGAGTTCTCGTGATTGCACTGCCTTTTGTGTGCGTGGCGGCTTATACCGTTTTGTACGCATGCCGTATGGTCTTACAGGAGCGCCTGCCACATGGCAGCGTCTCATGGATTCTGTTCTTGGAGCTGACCTCCAACCTTCTGTTTTTGTATATCTTGATGATATCGTTATTATTTCGCAAACTTTTGAATCCCATATGGCCACTCTAAATGAAGTTTTTGACCGTCTTCATAATGCAGGACTTACCGTGAATTTTGCCAAGAGTCAATTTTGCCGTCCTCAATTAAAATACTTGGGTTATGTAGTTGATGAACTGGGATTGCGCCCAGATCCTGACAAAGTACAATCCATTTTAGACATCCCACCACCTAAAAATGTCAAGGAAGTACGAAGATTTATCGGAACTGCTTCTTGGTACAGACGTTTCGTACCACAATTCTCCACCATCATTGCACCCTTGACCAATCTTACTAGAAAAAAGACTCCATGGTCTTGGACCAATGAATGCGAAGAGGCATTCAAACAGCTAAAGGAAAAACTTGTTTCATCTCCACTACTGGTTTGTCCTGATTTCTCTAAGACCTTTATTCTTCAAACTGATGCTTCAGCTTATGGCCTTGGGGCCGTTCTCACCCAACAATATGACGATGGGGAGAAAGTTATTTGTTATATGTCTCGTTCTCTGACTGCTCAAGAACGTAAGTACAGTGCTACTGAGCGTGAATGTTTAGGTGTTATTTGGGCTATTGAGCATGTGCGTCACTACGTAGAGGGGTATCACTTTCAGGTAATTACGGATTGCCACTCTTTATTATGGTTGCATAATTTAAAGGACCCTCATGGTCGCCTGGCCAGGTGGTCATTGCGACTGCAGCCCTATGATTTTGAAATGATTCATAGAAAAGGTTCGGAAAATGCCGTCCCTGATTTTTTGTCACGCTCCGTCAGTACCACTGTTGATTTAGTTCAGGCTGAAGATCCCTTACCTCCCATCGATCGTTGGTATCTTAAAATGATTCAAGAAGTGCAGGATAAACCCCATCGTTATCCCTTATGGCGTGTGGAAAACAATAAATTGTTTAAATATATCAAACCTCGTTACTCCGAACTTAGTCATCCCAGTCAGGAGTGGAAATTAGTTCCTCCACGAGAACGCCGCACCTCAATCATTCAATCTTGCCATGACGATCCCACTTGTGGACATCCAGGAATTTCTAAGACCATCTCCCGTGTTTCCCAAAAATATTTTTGGCCCAAAATGGCCACCAGCGTTGCCAAATATGTCAGGAAATGTGGGACCTGTCTCAGTATTAAATCGGAAAATAAACCACCTGCAGGACATCTGCGTAGTAAAGCACCCACTGCCACCAGACCATGGCAGATAATTTCTGCGGATTTAATGGGACCCTTGCCCCGTTCCACTAAGGGATATTCATATATTTTAGCTGTTTGTGATATTTTTAGTAAGGCCACCTTAGTGTTTCCCCTGCGAACTGCTACAGGCGCTAGTGTCACTAAAGTTATTGAAGATCATGTGATACTTCTTTTTGGAGCCCCTTCTCATTTAATAGTTGACAACGGTGTTCAGTTTAAAAGTAAAGTTTTTCAAAAAATGACCCAGAATTATAATATTCGAATAGCCTACACTGCGCTTTACCATGCACAAGCCAATCCTACAGAACGCGTCAACAGGACAATTAAAACAATGTTAACTGCTTATGTTAAAAATAATCACAAAACCTGGGATCAGTATTTAGCAAAAATCGGTTATGCCATTAGATCATCTGAACACGAAGTCACTAAGGTAACTCCAAATTTCATCAACTTTGGTAGGGAAGTCACTTTAAATGGCAATGATGAGAATTTTGTTCCGAATGAAGCTGAAACACCTATTTTGAATATTGATAATAAAAAGTTAGCTTTTGCCGCGCTGTATAAAGACATACAGGCCCGTATTAAGAAAGCGCATCTGCGCAGTGCTCATGATTACAATCTCAGACGACGACCTATTAAGTTTGTGGTAGGACAGCAAGTTTGGAGGAAGAATAAAGTTTTATCGGATGCTGCTAAGCAGTTTGCTGCCAAGCTTGCTCCTAAATATTCAGGACCCTTTGAGATAGTTCGTATTGTGTCGCCTTGGGCATATGAACTTATTGATGACCAAGGTCGAATTTCTACTTGGCATATCCAAGACCTAAAGGCACACCCGCCAGACTAGACAAATTTTTTTTGACCTGCTGTTGGGGTCGATAAGAATTCCACAGCCGTGTAACCAGCGTGGGGTAAAAGTCCCCTAAATGGATCATTATACTGTACATTCACCATCTTAGTACAATCTTTTCATTTTTGGATTTTTGACCTGCTGCTGGGGTCTTTAAGAATTCCACAGCCGTGTAACCAGCGTGGGGTAAAAGTCCCCTAAATGGATCAATATATTGCGCAACCACCATCTTAATGCAATCTTTTCATATTAGGACATTTTTGACCTGCTGTTGGGGTCGATAAGAATTCCACAGCCGTGTAACCAGCGTGGGGTAAAAGTCCCCTAAATGGATCAATATATTGCGCAACCACCATCTTAATGCAATCTTTTCATATTAAGAAAATTTTTTTTGACCTGCTGTTGGGGTCGATAAGAATTCCACAGCCGTGTAACCAGCGTGGGGTAAAAGTCCCCTAAATGGATCAATATATTGCGCAACCACCATCTTAATGCAATCTTTTCATATTAAGAAAATTTTTTTTGACCTGCTGTTGGGGTCGATAAGAATTCCACAGCCGTGTAACCAGCGTGGGGTAAAAGTCCCCTAAATGGATCAATATATTGCGCAACCACCATCTTAATGCAATCTTTAATATATCCTTTCTATTCTTTTTCTCTCTCTCTTCAATAATGCAATCTTTCCATCTTTGGATATTGTTGACCTGCTGTTGGGGTCGATAAGAATTCCACAGCCGTGTAACCAGCGTGGGGTAAAAGTCCCCTAAATGGATCAATATATTGCGCAACCACCATCTTAATGCAATCTTCTCATCATAGGATATTTTCGACCTGCTGTTCATTCCACATTTTCCTTTTTAATACTTCTGTTGAATTTGTTACTTAATATGCCCATTAGTTTTGATTAAATTTATTTGGTGGAGTGAATTGCTTATGACCTTTAATATTTGACTTTTCTCAATTTTGTCCCTAAATGTAAATTTGTGTGCAAGAGTGTCATCTTGTTGTTGTTAAAATTTGTGTGCAAGTGTTTGGTTTTGTCATGTATGCATGACGTTTTGATTTGTCATTTAAGATGACTTTTTGGTGAGGTGTTGTCGGGGTATAAAGTCCCCTTCCCCTCTATTGTGTTGTAGTTTAGCTACTTTGTGCCACTCACTTGTTACTTAGTGTGGTAGTTTAGCTACTGGTTTTGGTTTGTGATGACCCTCGTGTACGATACTTTTGTGAATGTTACCTTTACTTCTGTTCAACTTTTATAGGGAACTCATTTTGTTTATGGTCGATAATACAACTTTACTTAGTTTTAAGGAATTTCACGTGGGAGTTGGTTTATTTGTTATCTTTTGTCAAAATTTATTGAACCTTTTTCGGCCTAACTTATTAACTTTTATTGTAGTGCATTGCCTACATTTTAATATAACCTTGTATCAAAATTAGTATAACGCCTTTAGGATATTTTCAGTTTTCTCTGTAACTTCGGTTGCATTTTAATATGTACTCTGTATCAAAATTTATGTAACGCCGTTTGGATATTTTTATTAACTCTCATTGTAGCATTGTCTACATTGATAGTTTCTGTTCAGATCAGCCTGTGTCAGTAGTTGTAAGAAACTTTTTTCTCTTTTTCGTCATTTTTCAAAATTCACCTAACCTCTTGTTTAACTTTACTTAGCCTTCAGTTGTGGATTACCGTCTACTCTTTTGTGTACCGTTGGAGATTATGTGTTTACTCGTCGTGTCTACCTACGAATGTATTTGGGAACTAACTTTATGCTTGGAAAATTTTGTTCATATCATAATACCCTGGTGCTTTCTTTTACTTAATCGGAAAGTTACTGAAGTAACTTTCCTAAGGCACTTAAGGGGGGATTTGTTGCGTGCTTTTGGCACTTCTGACTAATTTCATTTCAAAATATTAAATAATATCTGTTTACTTAAAGGAGCAATTATTTAATTACTTAAGAATTCCAAATTAATTATAATATTATTCTTTTGGCTCATACTGTATACTATTTATTATTTTCTATACGCAAAATATATTCAAAACTTAAATATGTATTGCAATTCTACAGCTAAGCTTGTTTAACCTTCTTGAATAAACAGTTCTTTATATTTTTCCAACTACGTATCAATTTCGGTTAAAATAACGTCTACATCTAACATTTCTTAAAAATAACATCTGAATGACAACCTTTATAATCCAAAGTAAAATTCTTCTTATAAAGCAAATATTAGAGTCACGTACAACAATTTTTCTTAAATACCCTTTTGTATGACGCGACGACAACTAAATATTGGCGCCGCCCGTGTACCCGGGTTATCAATAGCCCATTATTCAACAATACCCTGGGAACCAAGCCATTAAATCTATTACATCGTATGCGTCGTGTGCAAAAATTCCTTCTTGAAGAAGTCGAGAACCTTCTAGAATCCGGAAATAGGAGTGTTTCACCCCTCTCCAACAGTACGAATAAAAGGGCAAGATCGCTTAAAAATGATGATCATTAATAGTGTTATCCGCCAAGTGACTGTAGACACATCAAAGTAATTTTATATAGACCCTTGCTGGTCGATGGCTATATATATATAATGGTTGACGCATAATTTCAAAGGTTAAGATTGTTATCATCGTGTACGTAATATAGCCGTGTCAAAAGCTAGTCGAGTGACGATTTAACGTACATAGTGAGTGCAAAATTATCTAAATATCGTTAGTCCTACCTGAAAGAAGGTTTGGCAGATCCAGATGATGTACCTTATGGGAATTTGAAACGATCTTAACTATTGCCGTCGGATACCAACTTTCGTCAAACTAAGAGGGAAAACATCTACCCCGCCGAAGTCATCGACCGTCGCATTGTGTCTGCATACATTAAGGTAAATTAGCGTATTAATTAGGTCTCAGAGCGGCTTAGAAATTATTGTACCGTCGTTGTAATAAATCTACAATCATTACTTCTAGTTGTGTAACAATATAACTGTAATATTTAGTCCGTCGGATAACCTTTAAAATAGGATTAATCTGTATTTTTCTATTCACATTGTTGTTTGAATCATTACACTACTGTGAACAATAGTATTAATATGAAATGTCGAGTTTATTGTTAGAATCTTTGTACTATTGCCTATGTTATCGTAACTTTAAGTTAATCTTTTAAAAGTTCCAGTACGAATTATTCATTTTGTCAAATTCATTCATACATTAGTTGTTGCATTTTGTTCAAGAGTTAATATCCGATTTTAATTTACCATTTGTATTTGCAATCAAGATATTGTCATATGTTATTTGTGTTCATCTTTGTGTAACCACAATTTATTTTATCTGGCCAGAGTATTAAATTAGGGATTGTTTAATCTAATGTAAAAGGTGGAAGTGAAACATCAATGTATTGGTGTTAAATGTTTATTGTACATTGCTTTAAATTGTCTTAGGTAATAAATATTGTTAAGTTTACGACACTTGTGTTTTAAATTAATTAATCCTCGTTCCTTGAGGCGACTCGAAAGCTCAGTGACTGTTTCCTATTTTAATTCACTAATATACCTGGAGCCACGATGTGCTAATTCTAGTGATAATAAATAAAATAAAACAAAATAACGATTCAAGTCAAAATAGGTGGCGTCCAATAATAACTTCATGCATAATCACAAGATCATTCATGTAAACAATTAGCCATCTAAAAGAATCAACACCGGTTACCTGAGGAACTTCTGATTGAGGAATTGTAAGACTTAAGATTAAGGTAGGTGAGTTTTGTCATTAAATTAAATATACGCATTTATTCACTCTTTGTTAATTCAATTATTAGTGGTATAAATTCTATTACAATAATAAATATTGAACGACCCTGGGATCACTGGATGCAGACTGTGCTACTGGGCGAATTACTCTGTTCTTGCATCCAGTACAGTTGCTAATTGCTAAATGTTTAATTAATCAAATCTTTTACCTAGTTCTCATATGAAACAATTTAATATAGCAATTAATTCGGCAACATAACTTTCATTTAATTGAGGGTTACATTATGTTTCAATTAATAATTATTATTAAGAAGCAGTTTTAAAGACTTCGTATAAAAACGTTTTTTTGTCTCTCCTGAAAATTTCCATTTTGGTAGATACGAGGTTTTGACTTTAGGGCGACGATATATCATCGGTATATTGGGAAAAAATACCGAAGAAAAAGAGAAAAGATTTAAATAAGTCATATGTAACACTTCGAATACCCAAAGCATATAATTTATTCAATAAGATAGAGTGATCCAAAATGTCGAAAGCCTTACTCAAGTCTAAGAAAATACCTCCAACCTTCATCAGGCCCAGCTTAATGTTTGATACTAAATTAATTTATAATGCTTTTTATTTCAGCAGTATCAACGGGCCTTAAATAAAAACTGTTATTAATTGTACCAACGAACTGATTAAGTGAGGCTCGAGTTGCGTTAGGTTTATCAACTGAAGAAAAATATTCCTTAAATAAATCAGCAACTTCCATCTCTTTATAGAATTGTCATAATATTTATTGTTTTTTGGTTGACTCAACACGTTTTTGATAATCCAGCTTTTTTCGAGTTATAGAGCGCAAGTAATCCAGAAGACTTCTATCTATACAGTAATTCTATACATATCATACAAACCCAAAACATCCTGCGTGTGTTTTCTCAAATCTTCACTGTACCAAGGTAAGCGATTATTATTATTTATTCTAGTTTTATTCAAAGGAAAACAACAACTCAAAACTAAACAAATTTTTTTTATGAAATATAGTTATAGTCAGATCCCGTAGAAAAAGCCAAATCGGCCCAACTTCCCTACTCATCATCTCCTGAAATCTTACAATATTTTCCATATTAAAGAAACGACAAAAGGTTTATATTTAATTGGTTGAGAGAAACTTTTTGTTTTTTCGTCTCGGCTAAAGAATTACCATTGTAAGTGAGGCGTTTTGCTTTTTAACAAGAATGTACACCTGGAGTATTCCTTCAAAGCGATTCTATTATGTGTACATGTACACAATTTAACAATCACGTTGTGATTTATCGGAGGTGTATCTTGTGTGTTGGGCCGTGTTTTATGCATGCACATATTAAGAACATTACCTAACGTTTTCCGATAACAATACAAGTGAAAGTGAAAAGAGTAACAAATTCGCACACATTTCAACGGTGTATGAATATAAATTCACATATATTGTTATGCAATTACCTACCTACACCTGTTCGTGCTTCGTGCTACCCGATTCCGTCTGCCTTCTCGAACAGGGAAGGAGAATAATTTAAAACGCAAACGCTAGATTAATTGAACACATTATGTTAATTAACGTATGTTTTACCTTTAAATTACGTGTAGAAAGCACAAATGTCTTTGTAATCGATCTTTTTTTATAACAGTTTCCTTGAAACATAAATCAGATAAATTAGAATCATTTGCTAATAATAATTAGTATTTTTTTTAACAAACCTCAAATGGAAAAGTATTTATAATTGTAACTGTTAATTGCCACAAAATTATACAGCTGTAATAAAATTTAAAAACCCAAACATTTCTTTTGAAAATAACATCGTCCTATGAGAAGGTTGTGTAAGTGACGTCTTATGACTCTTATGTCAGAAAAGAGTAATACCCTGCCTGAATAGCTGAAGTGTTAATGAGCCATTCAATGCAGGTCTTATTTCTATAGAAATTAAAAATTTTATCACTGTGTAGCATCTATATTTTGGAAGGATAATTGTTACACCCTGTTTGTAAATTAATACAGAGTGTTAGAAACTTATCAAATAGTAGCTGTAATTTTTTAGTTAAATAATTTTATGGCATAAGTAACACAACTGAAACGAACCTCTGAAGCTAACTCTAGTAAAATCAGATTACGATACAGTTTTTCGGATTTTATCGAATATCGTTAGTCGAATCGCCACTACTAAAAAACTAAGGACAAAATTGTAGATGAATAAATAACTAGCAAGTTTTCACAACATTTAAATGAGTGACTCTCATGTATAATACATTAATATTTCTTAATGCCAAAATGTTGCTCAATTCTTTCTAATTTATCGTTTCATTTCCACTAAGTTTCAATTCGTGCGGAAGCATATTGGAAGATCGAATAGTCAACAGTAAAGCCACCCATAAGCTTTACTGTTGACTATTCGATCTTCACATGCGGTTAGTCGTCAGAGAGAGATATGTTCTACAAATTACAGTTTTTCCGTTTTGAAAAATCTTCATTAAAAGCGATTCTATTCAAATTTTACTGAACGTCATGTAATGAAATAAGTTCACAAAAGAAAAATAAACATCGGCGCGACGCACCGTAAATAAGTCATAAATCAACTGCACTCATGTACTGCGTCAGCGACAGAAAGTCTGGAATATGGTAGAAGAGAGCCAGAATTTGCTGGTGTGTCTCTAGATCTTTTGTCTACAGATATAAATGCCAAAAACAAATATACAGACTGTTTCAAAACATTTGCACGAGTTGTTTATTTCGACCCCGAAAACGCTACAGACAGTAGTGTAAAATCGCGTTTGATGCAATAACGCATCGTCAATTTTTGAAATAGAAGGTATAAATCATAATTCTAAATTACTCTATCAGGACTTTTTTTCCGTTTTTAAAAATCTTGAATCTTGTCTATAGTAGAATTACCGAACAGATGCAGTAGCAACATTGCATTTTTGTAATAGCTTAAACGGGCAAATGCGCTGTTGCTACTGCATCTGTTCAGTAATTCTACTATAGATCAGATTTTATTTAAACTTTAAAGTTTTAATAGTTTTTAAAAATTTCAGTTTTTTCAAACTTCATGCACTTTACAGCAGGTCACAGTGTTTCGATCAAACGTTGTTATCTGGTCAAAAGTCATTGGCGAATTTCCGAGAAATGTCATTAAAATGTGACAAACAACTCCTCAATAGACATGATTCCAAGATTTGTTTTTCTTTGCATTAAGCGGGAGTGGTAATTAAGATGTGTATGAAAAGAAAATAGTAGAGTGCGTTTGCATTATTCGTTATTCTGCTGTGTTTGCGATAATTTCTTACAGTGCTTTTTATTATTGTGTATAAACATATTTTGGTTATGGATTGTAAAGTTAAAGGTGAGTACCTTTTAATTTTTGAACGACAACATAGATCAGTAATTAGGGGGGAAAATTTTAAATCTTAAAATCACAGTACTTTTATCGATTTGTTGTATTTATAAGTCCAGAAACTAAGCGCCTGTTTGCCCCCGAGCTAAAATTTATTTATGTCATAGCTGCTACTTTCTGCTTTCAAAGTATAATTATTTTTAACTGCACATTTTTGTACAACTATTTTTTTTTATTTTTAAGATTGCGTCTACACTATTTTGAAACTAGAGCTTTTTGAGGAATGGCTGAAACATGAAAAAAAAAAAGATCAGAACAGCATGTTGTACCAGCTCTTGTCCCCAAGATATGATTTTTCGGGTGTCACCGAAGCTTTACTGAGGGAAACAAAAAATGCTCTCAGCAGATTTTCCTCAAAATTATCTGAGAAATTGAAGAATTGAGGAAAAAGCCGGGAACGCTTTCTGTTGAAAAATTCATTGTGGATGGCACGAGATTTACGCTTTAATGTTTCCCTTTACCAATCTCAACCATCCACATCAGGATGTTCTAATGCGCCTGGGCGGCCTCGCAAGATATTCGATGAGTCGAGCGACAAGACAAAAAGGAGACGCCTTCAGGACTTAATCGCTTCGCGGACTACATCCGAGTTAATGACTGCCGCGGAATTTTCAGCGCGATTATCTGGTTATAGGGACTTGGCTGCAGTAATTAAACACGCTCACGCTAGTGAATATGCAGAAAAATGCAAGGAAGTGAAAAAAACCACTGACAGCACCAATCAGAGATGTTTAACCATAGAAGAAGCTTTGGCATATTATGTTGACTCAAAGCCAACTATCCACTCCTATAAACAGACTCGAAAGTGGAGCATGAAAGCGGGACATCAGGTATGACGGAAATACTGCTCGCAGATTTTTTGGAAATCCCGAGCTCAGTGCAAAGATTACAGGTTTGGATGTAAACCTTATAAAAAAAATTGACACCTTACTTAGAGCTTTAGCATCGGGCTATGACATAAATATAGACAAATTTATAAATATAGCACAAGACACGAAAAAATTGTATTTGAGTCTCTACTCGTGGTATTACATGCCAGTTATTGTGCATAGTGCCGAAATTATCAAATTCACTCTTCTGCCAATCGGGCAGCTATCTGAGGAAGCTCAGGAAGCTCGCAATAAAGATTGCAGAAGATTTCGAAAACGTCGTACACAGAAGCGATCACGTAAGGCTACGAATAGAGATTTACTAAATATGTTATTGATCACATCTGATCCTGTAATTAACAGTTTGAGAGAAGTTCCTAAAAAAAAAGACTAGTAATCTCCCTTTCGAAGTTTTAGATTTAATAATACCTCCACCTGAAAATATATGTAGAAATATAGCCACTACCAATAAAGATATTATATTACAGGACTAATATGTTACAGATGATTCATCAGAGGAAGAATTTAATGATAGTGATTAGTTAAGAATTACCTAGTATTAGTAGTAGGTATTTTAAAATTATGTTTATAATTAGGTTTAATTTTGAATTTTCTGGTTACTTTTTTTATCTTTCATAGACACAATAAATTTTTATTTACCCAATAAACGCATTTTTATTTAATAACATCAGTTAAATATATGTAGAGCTTTACGTTTACAGTTTAGAGTGAACAAAATCTTAAAATCAATATTCAATAAATGCATTAGGAACAGAAAATTTACTTAAATAATTTTGTCCAGCTAACTTGTACTGATCGAAACACTGTGAGGTGGTTCAAATCCGACTGGCGTAATTTATTTTGTTTTTAATATAAAAAAAAAACTCGCTAATGTATCACACGTGCTGATATTGAATAACTCTTCCAAATTTTTACTTCTACAATAATATCATTCATTATATACAGGGTTACCGCTAAATAGGTACCAAGCTATGCCAATCTGAAGAATACGTATAAATGTCTAACTGTAAATCAAAAAAGAAATTTATTTGTAACTCATCAAAAATTTCTAAATTTTTAGGGCCAAAATGTAGTTAAAGTCGGTCCGCAACTTTGTTTATCCTATACGGATTTACGTAAATACCACTAGTATTTACGTAAACGTAGCAGTTTAAAGTTCTTCCAAAAAAAAAACGATAAAATGCAAATACATAGTTACAACCTTTGTTAGAGAATAAATGGCAATTGAATAGATTTTCTATGACGATTTTTTTTTGTGAATAGCACGCCTTTATGTGGAAAACGTCGACAACCTCGGTGCATTACCATGTTTTTTTTTCTTTAAATAGAAGGATATTATTTTGAGGCTTAAATACCTCTACATGAAAATTATTATGTTTGTATATTAACTGACACAGGCTCGGACTCGAAGGAAGAACAATCAATTTCTCGTCACTGCGCGCACATTGAACCGCGATTTCTTTTTTTTTTTTTTCTGAACGGGCATTACTCAAAATTTTCTTTCACCCCCTTTTTTTAATGACGCTATTTAAAACTAAGCTTGTATATTTGCACGAAAGCTTTCTTAATGATTTCACTCATAAACACTATGGATGGTTTCAATGGTACGACATTATCTGCATTATATTGATGTCATTATTATTAAATATTGCTCAAGTGGAAGACTCTTTCTTTATAATTTGTCGTTGCACTTGCACTAAGTTTAAAGTCGTCCGGAAGAAGATTAGAAAGTCTAATAGTCAATAGTAAAGCTATAGGTGGTGGCATGTGGTTAGTCAGTAGTGTAGAATCACGTAAGGTAAGGCTTTAATTGCCACTGAAAAAGTATATGTACTAGCATGAAAAAGAAGTGTACACGTACGAAATGGTGTGTACAAGTGATATTTTCATCATCACATTAAGAAGGTCTTCGTGCAATGTACACTTTCGTTTTTTAACCCATTACTAAAAAAATCAATGGTAAAAATAAATAATAAATTAAATTAAACTGCAGTAAAACATATCCTGCAATGTTGATAATTAAATAATATATGTATATATTATAAATTTCAAATCACAATCGAATTAATACGAGTATATACTTGTAAGATAAACGCTAGATGGGGAATCCCCTGTTTATCCGTCCGGTATGGCGCGCGTCTCTTAACTTAACGCTTATATTGAATTGTTATGTTTGATATTGTTTCTTTTGTAATTGTATACAGGCTGTCCCAGATAGTGTGCTCACCATTGGGATCTCGTGAACGGTAAGAGATAGAGAGTTGGTTAAATGAGACAAAATGTACGTGACACCTGGGTTTATTTTTTTAAGCAAAAAAACTTTTAAAAAAATGAACGATACGTGCGCTATAGGGGAAAAACTAAAAATCGGCAATTTTAATTTCGTCGTTTAACTTATTTCATGTAAAAGATACCGAAATACTATTTTGACATTATGAAGGTACTTTTTTACGCAGAATTCTAATTTGGTATTGCAACCTCTGAAGCTTTTATACGTTTCGAGATTTTTATACAAACTTTCTTATTTTAAATACAAATCGTAGGCGGCTTTGACTGTATCAAAAAGAGCATAATTTGCTGATTTCAATGATGTATAACACTTTGGGTTTATTTGTAGAAATAACAAAGTTATAATGATATTTGTGCAATTTTTGGTATCCTTATGAATGCATAGGCTATACATCAGAGGCAGCATTGAATTATTAAGACAATAAGTAGTATCTGTCAAATTTATTTACAAGCAAGTTACGTATCGGTTTATTTTTGTGTTATTTAGTCTGCTATTTTGTTCGTTTATTTAAAAATCACCGCATTTGTTGTTTTGGTTCGTTTTATTACTTGTTTATTGTTGTTCACGTTATGGAGAAATTTAATAATGAAGAGAAATATGATATGCTTCAAAGTTACATATTGGCTCACAAAAATTCAAGGAATGCAGCTAATCATTATTTGGAGTTGTACCCAGATCGACGGCAACCACACGAAACTTTATTTCGAAGATTGGAAGTAAATCTAAAAACATACGGTGCCTTTAGTAAACCGAAAAGAAATAGAAAAAGATTAGATGAGGAAACCCAAGTTATTGTATTAAATCAGGTGCGTGAAAATCCAAAAGTTTCCACAAGAGAAATAGAAAACAACACCGGAATCCCTAGAACATCAGCCCATAGAATATTAAAAAAGCATCGATATCATCCTTACAAAGTCCACATTAGCCAAGGACTCCAACCAGGAGACGCAGAGAGGCGAACTCGTTTCTGTCATTGGTACATTAATCAGAATAACAACAATGTTACATTTCTGTTTAATGTGTTGTGGTCAGATGAATCTCGATTTACGAACAATGGGTTATTTAACAGAAATAATATTCACTATTGGGGGACAGAAAATCCCCATGCTCTACATGAAGCTCGACATCAAGAACGTTTTGGGTTCAATGTGTGGTGCGGTATTATCGGCAGAAGAATAGTTGGACCTATTATCTTCAATAACAATTTAACGAGTGAACGCTATTTGAACTTACTTCAAGGTGAAATAGAAGATCTTCTAGACGATATTCCGCTTAATCTAACTGCGAATATGTATTTCCAACAGGATGGGGCACCAGCACATAATGCTCACATTATTAGGAATTACCTAAATAATAGATTTGGTAATCGGTGGATTGGTAATCGAGGACCCATTTCATGGCCTGCACGTTCCCCAGACTTAACCGCAATGGATTTTTTCCTTTGGGGTTACATAAAAAATAAGGTGTATAAAACACAATTTAATAATGTGGAGGAACTGCAAGCTTGTGTTTTAAGAGAGTTTCATCGGATAAATGGACGTATTTTAGAAAAAGTGATTAATTCCACACTAAGAAGAGCTGTTATGTATCAATAACAATGGAGGACTTTTTGAGCATTTAATGTAATTTATCTATTTACTAGTAGTAAATAAATAGTTAGGTATGTGAAGTTAGTGTTTTATTTACTTTTCAGTAATTTTTGTATTTTGTTTCCAGGAATAGGTAAGTATAAAACAAAAAAATATGCTAATTATTCTTGTAACTTTGTTATTTCTACAAATAAACCCAAAGTGTTATACATCATTGAAATCAGCAAATTATGCTCTTTTTGATACAGTCAAAGCCGCCTACGATTTGTATTTAAAATAAGAAAGTTTGTATAAAAATCTCGAAACGTATAAAAGCTTCAGAGATTGCAATACCAAATTTGAATTCTGCGTAAAAAAGTACCTTCATAATGTCAAAATAGTATTTCGGTATCTTTTACATGAAATAAGTTAAACGACGAAATTAAAATTGCCGATTTTTAGTTTTTCCCCTATAGCGCACGTATCGTTCATTTTTTTAAAAGTTTTTTTATTTAAAAAAGTAAACCCAGGTGTCACGTACATTTTGTCTCATTTAACCAACTCTCTATCTCTTACCGTTTACGAGATCCCAATGGTGAGCACACTATCTGGGACAGCCTGTATATTCTATGTGAACGAAAATAAAGGAATTTATTATTATATTAAAGTTTAATATTTTTTTCCGAAAAACTACTTTCAGAATCTGTATGCAAACAAGCAACATGTAACGTTTTCGGGTTCGCAATAAACAACTCATGCAATTTATTTATTTAAAACAGTTTGTATATTTATACACTTAAAATTAATTACAATAGAAAATGTAAAACTAACGTATCACACTTAAAACTACTATTAATAAATTAAAATTAACAGACGTATTTATTTACCACTACTATTTATATAACACGGTAATATTTAGGTCTTTATGACACTATAATAAAAACTGCACCGTATTTAGAACACTCTAATATTTATGTCTTTTCTTCGGCTACCACTATATTTATTTCTACCATACGACTTATATTTATTTCTTTCTTATATTTATTTCTACGGTTCGGCACGCGTGTCGGCTACTTCTTAAGGACTTTCTTTATCCCGAATTAATTCATCCATCGGTGCAACTGCCTTTTTATATACGCGTTCGAAACATCTGGAACACACCAGATAAACGCCAGTGTTCTTCTCGATTTTTGTAGAACATACAAGAGATATTCTGTCTCTTTGCAGTACAACGCAAATGGATGATTTATTGCTTTATGATGTTTACCAGTCGCGTCGAGATGATTTACAACCTTTTTTTTTGTTGTCGCCCGGACGTCTGCTTCTCTATGGGCTTGTTTCATTACAAACAGATTCAAATAAACATATCCGTGTTGACAAGTATTACACTAGCCTACGCGATATCTATAACTGACTTAACAGTTAAAAATTGTAGTATTTTGCATTGTTTTAAACACAAAAACTGTATTCTAACATAGGGTATCCGATCACATTGACCAGCATTGTTCTTGGAGAATTTAATATAAAATTTGCGCCGCTAGTGGAATCTAATTTGGTGATTCTACCCCCTCTACAAATGAAATTAGGGCTGATTAAACAGTTTGTCAAAGCAGGAAGCAGGAAATAGTTTCATAAATAACCAACCTAAGCTATTCCAAAATAATATATTTCTATAAAATATATATTTTGATTTTATTGCCAAGTGTGCCATCATATACCTATATAATGTAATGATGGCACTCCAAATATGGTAATGATGGCATAGGTAGATACTAATTATTTACAATAGATAAAAAAATTAATGCAAGCAGGATTTTCATCATCAGAATCATCTTGAAATTGTGGTACATTTGAATCCAGATTTTTATAACTATCAACATCGAATTCAACACTTTTCTTAATTTTTCTTGAGGACTTTCTCAGTTCTTTTGCTTTTTGGTCTGCTTCCTTGAGTTTTAGTAGTTCAATAGTGGGTGTTTTATTCAAAACACCTTGCGCATCTGATCTTTTGCGTTTTCTCTGTTTCAGTATTGAATCCATTTGAGGGACTGGTGATGATTCTTGTATAAAATCAGTCGCATTTGAAGAAGTCACTGGAATCTTTATTGATGACACGCTACTTACTTCAACTACAGAAGATTCTGATAAGTTTTTCTGACCTAAGCAGAAATTTCCTATCGCATTCATACAACAAACTACTGTGAAATGCTGACCTCTTTCAGCAGCAGTTAATGAGCCTACTTGATTCTTTCCTTTGCAGGCAAAATTTTTTTTCAGAACGAGATTGGACAGTGGACAATCCAGATTAGTCCATGTTAAAAATTTGTTCAGGCGTAAATTTGTATTCTTCAATTACTTTTGTCAAATTTTCAAAATATGCTTGAGCTCGTGCAAGAGAGGTTGCTTCAGGAATTCGGAGACTTATGGAAGGATTTCTCTTTAGAAAGCTACGAAGCCAGTCCCAACCAGCTAATTCTTTTGCACTATTAAAGTTATGTTTTAGACTTAGCTTTTCAGCAAGTTGAAAAGATAATTTTCTCACATCAGTACACGTTAATCCAAAGAACCTTAGTTCTAACATTTTTATATGGTCAACTATTTATTGTTCTCTTTCTTTATTAGAGATAGGTAATCTATGTCCCAAAAATCCTACATCATTACCTTTTAAGGTTTACTATCCGAAACCCTTCGCCGAAGTGTTCCTGTTGGAACATTAAATGTCTTCGAAGCGAGTTTCCATCTCACATGTTTCGAATTTATAGCATCTATAGCTTCTCCCATATTATCAGCTGACTATTGCTGGCTTTTGGAAGATTTTTCTTGCCTGTTATTCATGTCGTTTATGTTATAACAAATAGAAAATTATAATTTCTATCATTACAAACATTAAAACATTAATGTACTTATTAACAACATCTGCACATTGGTATGATGCCATCATAAACATAGTAAACGTATACCATCATGCCCGAAGTGTAAGATACGTCTTTGTGGGAATGTGTGGCACGTGTATTGTAACGTACGACCTAACTACCGGCCTTAATTTGATGTGATAATGTACATTTATATTTCAATCAATACAATTTGTATGTTTCTACTATTTGAATCAAAAAAAAACGTACTTTAGTAAAACCATAATAAAAATTTTACATACCTGCTAAGTTAAATTTGGGATATTGTACCAGAAATACCAAGTACCTAATTTAGCTGTAAATACACAGATAAGACGCTACCACACAAATGTATTGATGACTGCCTACTTTGCAACCATAGCAATCGAGATATCATAGATAATTGTCATGTGCCATCATAGCCGTACTTCCCCTATAGACCGGTATACAGCATATTAAACTTCACGAGTATACGATTAATCGTAAATTAGTATTTCCTGAGTAAATAATATTAATATAAATAGTAGTATTATCAATAGTAAAATGTTCAATAGTCGTAAAGAATACAACGGGTTAGGAGAATAAAATGCCATTACTGTAACTTCCATAAAAGTATCTGTAACGTTTTTTCACTCTATTCGCCACCATACGTGCGTTAAATAGAAATTACATAACTCCAAAACTGTAAATAGTGTTTACGCCTATGCTGCTCAATGATATAAGAGATGCCTCCTAGCAACATGCATCATGAGATGTGCGGGGCCTAAGGCAATGCTCCAGAGAGCGGTAAACGAATGCTGAATTGGCGTCAATTAAATGTAATTAATTCAACCTTCATTTAAAAACGTGTACTGGTCCGTGATTGAAGAATTAGGGATTTCGCGCACACAGTTAGTTACCATTTAGTTAGTATTCTTCTTTTTTTTTTAATTAAATTCCTTTTTCCTCTGTCCGTATTACATCACACAAGTAGTGTTTTGTAGTCACAGCTGTTCCTATTATCTCTCTCTCTCACTCTCTCTCTCTTTCTTTGAGTGTATGTTTCTGGGTGTATGAAATGCACTTAACAATCATAATACAAACATTACATTCCCGCAAATTACGTCTTATTTATGTTAATAAATGTAACATTGTACGTTAATTTGCCGCAAAATTATTACAGACACAAATATTTACCTAAAATATTTTTGTGTTTTTCGTGTTATATCATGTGATTTCTAAATGCGAAGATAACCCACTTATCTATTCTTCTGCTACTGTTGACAGGTTGCAAAATGATCGCATGTTGTAACGGTTTTGCAGTGAATGATAGAAAGGGAGGAAATATGTAATTTCCTTTGGTGTCGTCTGTGTTGCAAGCAAAATTGCTACTGATATGTTCACACACCGTATTTCGATAGTTAACAGGTAGCCCCGAAATTTAAAATTGCGAATGTAGTTTCAGGAAAACTTTCATTTTGGAAATGAGATGTTTCTCATCAGTTAATCATGTTCCAAGCTGAAGAGTCGCGAACGTATTATTATTATTAATATTAGTCTGACAGTAGACCACGTACTGCAGTGACGTATTCCTAAATGGTCCCTGTATCAAAATTTGTTAGGGGGCCCTTTTTACCTGACTGCGGCGAAGGCCAAAAAGGAGAGTGATGTTTTTTTTTTTTACAAAATAAACAAAAACACTTGCATTAATAAAACAAGAATATTTAAAAGTATAAGAAACTATTATAACATCGGTATGTATTATAAAACTTAAAAATAATGATCCTTGAATCCAAGTTAGTCAAATAGACACTTATCTTGTCTTTTTTTTCCTGTAAACTTATTCATTAAAACATGCACAGTTGAACACGATTTCAGTTTTTCAAGACTTTCTGCATCTATGGACAGTCTGATAAGTGCAATAGCCGTTCTTTTAGTATAATAATAATTTTTAATCAGTTTGAGTTTAGAAAAACTGCTTTCAGCTGTTGAAGTTGTAATCGGAAGTGCCAAAAATAGGAAGCAAGGCTATTGAATTTTATCAGCAATAATTCTGTGAATTCCTTGATGGAATGAATTTTCTAAATTTCAGATTTTAAACAGGTTTTGAAATGAATTAATTGTGCATAGGAATCAACTGACATGTCTTTCCCAATCAGTTTTCCGGCAACCGTTTTTATTATGTCGTTTGAAACAGTTTATCCTGTTGTAAGACTTCGAACATGTTACTCATATCATAGCGACTCTTTGTTTAGTTTGAGAAATTAATATAATTAAACAGCAATAGTACACACTGACTTTAAAGTACGATTTCGAGTCTGAAATTCTCTCATCTTCTGATAAGCGCTTCGTTATCTTTCGTCCTTTATTTTCGAAAGCAGTTGTTGTTGATGGACAATCAAACTTATTTGAATTTGCCGGGTACTTGTATATATATGTAAAACTGCGTGAAAGTAGTTACACTAAGTAGTAGCTGTAAGCAAGTTGTTCGCTAATGACAAATGTTATTTTGTAATATCTTAAATAGAAAGTAAACTATATTTTTACTCCACTGGCTGGCTTTATTTCAATACAACAACTAACAGGTTATCGGCCCAAGACGTGCTTAGTGCTGTGGTTTGATTTCTTTTCATCCAAAGTTATTTTGTTTGAAACCTTTTTCTCAAACATAATTATATACACAAAATGGAGGACGATAGATACAAGATTCCTTTGTTCGATGGAAGCAATTTTAATAATTGGAAATTTAGAATGGAAGTTCTGTTAGAAGAACATGATTTATTGGATCACGTCAACAAGGATATTGGAGAGGAAGAAGAAAATAAGAAAAAGGATCGTAAGTGCAAATCAATGATCATTCAAAGAATAGCCGATAGTCATTTGGAGTATGTGAAGGATAGCAAAACTGCAAAGAACGTATGGGATACATTGGCAAAAACTTTTGAACGGAAAGGAATAATAGGTCAGTTGTTTTTACGACGCAAGCTGCTGGCCATGAAATTCAGTGATGGCGGAAATTTAGAGAAACACTTTCTGGAATTTGATAAAAGTATTCGGGAATTACGAAATTGTGGAGCAACTTTAGATGAGGCAGATATAATATGTCATTTGTTACTGACCCTACCAAAAAGTTTTGATACAATAGTAACAGCTATTGATACTATGGCAGATGATAAAATAACACTTAATTTTGTAAAAGGAAAATTACTTGATCATCAGCTGAAAAGGAAGACAAATGACAGAATAAATGAAAAAGTAACAAGTACTGCTTTCACAGGTCACACAAAGTTTAAATATAAATGTCACTTATGTGGAAAAATGGGACATAAACGTGCTGATTGCTACATTACAAAAAGAAAAACTGAACACTCAAACAATTACAAAATAAATTCTTTTAATAACAACAGGAATGCAAATCTCACAGTTGAGGAAGATATTGCTTTTATGGTTGGTAATAAACACGCAAACTGTGGCATAAAATGGTTCCTAGATTCAGGTGCCACCGATCATATGGTAAATGATGCAAGTTTTTTTAAAGTTTTAAAAGAATTAGAAGAACCACGAAAGATTGCAGTAGCTAAACAAGGACAGACGTTGGAAGCTCACAGTATTGGTGACATAGATATTTTATCTGAAGTAAATGGTAAACATATAAAAATACCTATTCGAAATGTGTTATATGTTCCAGATTTGCTGTATAACCTATTTTCAATTCATAGAATTGAAGAAAATAGTATTTTATGACAAGGAAGTTAAAATTTATAATAAAGACAGCCTACTTGCTAAAGGTAATAGAAGTGGAAAATTACATGAGCTAATATTTCAGTTAGATAGACCGACTGAGGAACTGGCAAATATTGTACTTGAGGATCGTGTACAATTATGGCATAAAAGGCTTGGCCATCTGGGGAAAGAAAGTTTAAAAAAATTAGTTTCGAATGACATGATCGAAGGAATAGACATAGCGACAAAAGATGTGCAAAACAATTTTGAAAAATATTGTGAAACTTGTATTCAAGGAAAGCAGACTAGGTTAGCATTTGAAAATCGTAAAGTTAAAAATACAAGACGTCCTTTGGAACTAATACATAGTGATGTATGTGGACCAATAACCCCCATAACGTGGAATGGTAAAAGATACTTCTTAACTTTAATAGATGATTACACTCATTTTGGTATGGTATATTTAATAGAACAAAAGAGTGAAGTATTAAAATGTTCTCAGGAATATGAAGCTTTAGTGACAGCTATATAAGTTTTCTACGAAAATATCAAGATTAAATTGCGACAATGGAGGGGAATATATATCAAGAAAATTTTCAGATGTTTGTAAATCTTAAGGTATTATGGTTGAGTATACAGTTCCATATACTCCGCAGCAAAATGGTGTTGCTGAAAGGTATAATCGTACACTTATGGAAAAGGCTAGATGTATGATTATAAATGCGAGTCTAGACAAACGTTTCTGGGGTGAGGCGGTACAGACAGCAGTATACTTATGTAATCGAAGTCCATGTAAAACAATTATGCATAAAACTCCTGCAGAATTATGGCTAAATAAGAAGGTAAATTTAACGAATTTAAGAGTGTTTGGATGCAAGACTTATGCACATATACCTGAAGTATTGCGGTCAAAACTGGATTCAAAGACAAGAAAATGTATAATGATTGGATATGCCAATCATGGATATAGATTATGGGACACTGAACAAGAAAGAATAATAATTGCGAAAGATGTTCTTTTCAATGAGGATAGTAATTTAAAGGAACAAATATCATTTTATGACCAAGTTAATAATGAAAGTGATAAGGAACTTGAGGAAGAAATAAACAATGAGGCAATTAATTTCGAAAATTCAGAACAAGCAACAGAAAGAGAAGTAGATAATGAGACAAATAATTTTGAAGATTCAGAAGAAGCAACAGAAAGCAAACGTGATCGCAAACCACCAATATAGCATTCAGACTACGAATTTCTTAGTTTTGTTTTAAATACGTCAATGTTAGAAAATATTCCAGAAACAATGGAAGAAATAGAAAAATCATCAGATAGGGAACACTGGAAAAAGGCTATTGAAGAGGAATACAGTGCTTTACTCAAGAATAATGCATGGGAATTGATTTAAAAACCACAAGAAGCCAAATTGATTGACAATAAGTGGGTGTTCAAAATAAAAACTGATGAAAATGGAAAAGTGACAAGATACAAAGCACGGCTAGTTGCAAGAGGTTTTTCCCAAACAAAAGGTTTAGACTATCAAGAAACTTATGCACCTGTAGCCAAACTTGCTACTATACGAACTGTTCTAGCAGTGGCTAATCAGGAAAACATGCTTATACATCAAATGGATGTGAAAACAGCTTTCCTGAATGGAGATTTAGAAGAAGAAGTTTTAATGAAACAACCCCAAGGTTATGAACAAGGACATAATTTAGTGTGTAAATTAAAGAAGCCCCTATATGGTTTAAAACAAAGTGCTAGGTGTTGGAATGTGCGATTTAATAATTTTGTTTTAAAATTGGGTTTTAACAGATCGCAAAATGATTATTGTCTTTATGTTAAAAAGTTAAATGATTGTAAAGTTTTTGTAATACTATATGTAGATGATTTAATTATTTGTTCAAATAGTAAGTCAGAAATAGATAAAGTAAAGGCATATTTGAGTAAAGAATTCGAAATGCAGGATTTGGGCACTTTAAAATATTTTCTTGGAATAAATATAACTATGCATGATAGAATTATAAGATTTAGCCAGAAGCAATGCATTTTGAGTGTTTAACGTAAATTTAATATGGAAAATTGTAAAGGTGTAAAAACGCCTATAGAAACAGGGTTAAAATTGGAAAAACAAAGTCAGATTTTAACCGAAAAACCTTTCAAGGCATTAATAGGTAGTTTGATGTATCTCATGTTAAGTTCTAGACCAGATTTAAGTTTTTGGAGTTAGTTACTTTAGCCATTTTCAAAACTGTGCTTCAGAGACACACTATAATTATTTACAACGAGTCTTGAGATATGTTAAACATACAATTGATTTTGAATTGACATTTTCTAGGAATTTTACTACTGAACCTTTGGTTGGTTATGCGGATGCAGACTGGGGAAATGATACAGATAGACGATCTGTTACTGGTTACTTATTTAAAGTTTTTGGAAACACGATTTCCTGGGTAACTAGAAAACAACCAGTTGTGTCCTTGTCATCAACCGAAGCAGAGTATATGTCATTGTGTAGTGCCACAACAGAGGCAATCTGGCTAAAGCGTTTGATGTTAGATTTAGGCATAAATACTGGTACAGTAAAGATATATGAAGATAATCAGGCATGCATAAGTATAGCAAAGGATCCTTTGGATCACAAAAGAGTTAAACACATAGATATCAAGTACCATTTTATTAGGAATAAAATACAAAACGATATTGTAAAGCCTGTATTCATATCAAGCAAGGAACAGGTTGCAGATATATTAACAAAGGGTTTAAGTTCACAACAATTTTTGTTTTTAAGAGAAAAATTAGTAGTGTTAAATGATTTTCAAGAAGCTTTGATTGAAAGGGGGTGTTGATGGACAATCAAACTTATTTGAATTTGCCGGGTACTTGTATATATATGTAAAACTGCGTGAAAGTAGTTACACTAAGTAGTAGCTGTAAGCAAGTTGTTCGCTAATGACAAATGTTATTTTGTAATATCTTAAATAGAAAGTAAACTATATTTTTACTCCACTGGCTGGCTTTATTTCAATACAACAACTAACAGTTGTTACCCTAAACTTTTTTGCACGATCTGTGGACTTGTTTAGCAAACCACAGAAAGAATTATTTCTATCAGTCTATGCAAAAGATTACTTAGTAAAATACCAGTTTTTTGTAAGTCATTATGTTCATGCTGACCTAAGGCTTTCGAAACAGCATTAATCATTTCAAAGAGTGAAGAAAAAGGGCAATAAACACTATAAAATCGTAACTCTCTTAAATGTTAATTATTTTTATATTCGTCACATTCGTCTTTGCTTTTATTATTAACGAATAATCTTTTCTTCTAGGGAATTTAAGCGTGATTTCTGAAAGGCTACCTAGTAGGACATACCTTTCCAAGGGTAATTTTATATTTTTCAGATGATTCGTTTCTCAACATCGGCCAGCGTATTATACTATTGCCAAAAAAAGTATATTTTTTCCGAATTATTGTAAAATTGTGACACTTCGTAATGCATCGTATCATGAAGTACCTGTATTTGAAGGGGTTAAGATAAGCAGATTTACGAATATATACTTAATACCCTTGGCGATCAATGTCCATTGTATGCGACCGTGAAAATTGGATTGCCAATTTCAAAAGGGGTAAATTTTTCATTGAAGATCAACACCGATCAGGAAGTCCAGTTTCTGTGTCCGTCCCCGAAAATGCTGATGCAGTTCATGACATGATTTTGCCAGACCGTCGAATAGGGCTAAAACGAGTATCTGAGGTACTGAATATTTCATATGAATGCGTCCATCATATAGTTCACGTCGATTTGGACACGAGAAAAAATTCTGCAAAATGGATCCCCAAATGTCTGTCTGTTGGCCAGAAGCGTGCAAGGGTGGAAGCATCGCGTTCGATTGGTGCTCGGTTTGAAGAAGATGCAGACTTATTAAGCAGTATTGTTGCTATGGATGAAACTTGAGTACATTTCTACGACCCAGAAACAAAGCAGCAATCGATGGAATGGAGACACTCTTTTTCTCCAAGGCCTAAGAAGTTTCGTGTTCAAAAATCTGCTGGAAAAGTTCTTGGTTCAGTTTTTTGGGATTGCCATGGAGTAATCATGATTGACTTTCTAGATAATTGTAGAACAATAACTGGGAATTACTATTCGACGTTACTGAGCATTCTACGGGAAAAAAATATGGAGAGAACGATGTTTTTGCAGGACAATGCACCTGCACATAAATCTCATGTTCCCATGCAAACAATTTGTGATTTAGGGTGCGAATTACTCGAAATCTGGCTCTGTTCGACTACCATGTCTTTCCTCAACAAAAAAAAAGGTCGTAAATTTTCTTCCAACGAAGAGGTGATAGAAGCTGTGTAAACCTGGTTTGCAGAGCTAGATAAAAAATTCTTTCTGAAAGGTCTATAGGCGTTGCAGGTTCGTTGTAATAAATGTATCCAATTAAGAGGAGAGTATGTTAAATAATAAAATATTTTGAGTTTCAAATTTTGCTGGCTTCTATAGAAGGCTAAGAATTAAGTTTTTCACACTACATTTCACTACAGTTAGAAATTTAAATCTTTCGAAGTGAGTAGCCCTATACCTCTGCACATTTGAAGTTTATGGACTGCAAAAAATATCAGGTAAGCAGGGGGTCTACCCAAAACCGAGTGGACTACGAGATAAGCAAGTTTGGGGACTTCTGCCCTATACCATTTAAAATGTTGATTCTATATCGCCGTCAATGTTTGGAAACAAAGTATAAATTTTACCTTAAGAATGTAGTGCTTAATATTTCCTATTAATGGCCCAAAATTCGAACCTCTATATTAAGCCGTTCAAAAGTTAACAGGGGAGGACTCTGTAGAACCGCAACAACCAACATTTTAGAATGCGTTAAGTGACAAATTTAAACCATACATTAGCAATACATAGAAAATTCGCAGTTGCTGTGTCCAAAAATTGATGATGTAAAGTGAAATAATTCACATAAATTTCATAAAATATTTTTGAATTTCGCGCTCAAAAATTTCGGTGACCCGCCTCTCAATACATAAAAATATAACTAACATAACCCTAAAAATTTTGTGTTGCTCAGTTTTGGTATATTTTCACTGAATGCTTTGTTTTTGTTTCATTTTTATATTATATTTTTTTTGCATTCACTATAAGCTCTCTAAAATGAGTATTTTGCCTATGCGAACTCCAAACAATCCGCAACTCAGTTCGCAAAATAGTTACGACTTGTCCGCTAAAAATGCATTTTGCGGATTGTTTCGCGTCTTAACTCATGTGAAAAAATGAGGTGTGGCCGCCACACGACTTTCTTATACGTATGAGCGTTTCAAAGTATACAATTTTAAGAATTTTTTTTATACAAAAATTATTCAAAATCCTATTCTAAGTACTTTCTCTTAATAAATCGCTATAGAATGCATACTTTGCAAGTTATTCGAAAAAAAAGTGCTACTCGCTAAGAGCAAAAGTGCTACTTCCGGTCCGAATTTTGAAATTTCATATATACAAAAAATATTGCAAATCCAACTCTAAATACTTTTGTTCTCTTAGTAAATATATATAGAATGCATAATTTACGACATATTTGCAAAAAATCGCTATTCGGTAAGAGTAAAAGTGGTACTTCCGGTCCGAATTTTGCAATTTTTGTATTCAAAAGATATTTAAAATAATCATTTGAATACGTTTATACTCGTAATGTACCTGCCTAGATAGCATGACTTGCGAGATATTCGCAAAAAACTGATTTTCGATAAGAGTAAAAGACCTACTTCCGGTAGGAATTTCAAAAAACTTTTTTAAGAGAATTGGTCTCAAATTTAATTTTGAGTACATTTGAAGTCTTTATAAATTTGTTTAAACTTAGTAATTAACAAAATATTTGCAAAATTGGATTTTGTCACTGAAGTAAACTAATACTTCCGGTCTACCGATTTTACTGAAAAACTAATCAGATCTCAAGAGGGAGATTATATACGTAAATACAAAATTTGGAATAGATATCTAGAGCGGTTTGACCGCTATCGTGGTCACACACAGACAGACACAGACATTTTTTAAAAACCACTTTTTTCGTATCAGGGAAAGTGGTCGAAAATTTTCGTCATCACAATACTTCCTTATACTACGTATAAGAAAGTAAGAATTGTGTATGTACCACGTGCGCAACTGTTTCTAACCGGAAGTAACACTTTTACTCTTACCGAATAACGATTTTTAGGAAATATGTCGTAAATTATGCATTCTATATATATTTATGAAGAGTACAAAAGTATTTAGAGTTGGATATGGAATATTTTTTGTATAAATGAAATTTCAAAATTCGGACCGGAAGTAACACTTTCATACGTATAAGAAAGTCGTGTGGTGGCCACACCTAGAGATGTGGGTTGTAAAATTACCGTTCGAAAATTACCGGTAAAATTGGTAATTTTGCGTAATTTTACCTACACATTTTCGTAATATTACCGAATGTTACCATTTTTATATTTCCCGCGTCCCTCTGTCATCATCAGCGTTGTGTTAACCTCACATTTGTGGCATACGTTTATTACGTTCGTGATACGTTTATTTAAATGTTGTTGTTTATCAAAAAATAAGTGCAATCGTGCAGTTAGTTATCAATAAAATTGAAGAGCAAGAATTCTGCGATGGGGAGAACTAAAGGATCAGTATGGAATCACTATACAAAATTTGCAGCAGATGTGTATCAGTGCAGGTATTGTAATAAGAAGTTTAAAGCTAATGCCACACGACAGTGGGAACATTTGTTAAAATGTTCGAAAGTCCCCTCTGAAGTTCGTGAAAATCTTAGCGACCTAAAGGTAACCAATAACGCGAAATCAAATATTATTGAAGATAAAACACCTGCACCGGCTGAGCTTGATGCGATTTACATAGCACATGAAGAAGGTTCGACGTTATCAACGGCCTCGTCGGTGACACTTCAATCAGTAGGTGGTAGTACTGGTAGTAGTAAATCACAGAGTATTAAACCATTTTTAGACACAATTACATCCGATGAACAAGCACAGTTAGATAAATTGTTTTCAAACGCGATTTATATGTCAGGAGCTCCATTATCAATGCCAGAAACAGAAGAATGGGTAACATTTTATGAAACACTAAGGCCTTGCTACAAGTTACCTAGTCGCTATGTGCTCTCAACTACCCTATTAGACAATCATTATAATGAGACAAAAAATGTTGTGGAAAATCTAATTTCTGAAGCATCAATTCTATCTTTACAGTGTGATCAGTGGTCAAATATTAGAAACGATTCAATTACAAATTATGTGGTAAACACCCCTGCTCCTTTATTTTACAAGAGTGTACATACAAAAAGTCAACGTCATACATCAGAATTTTTGAAAGAGGAGATAGAGTCTGTTCTAAAAGAAATTGGTATATCAAAATTTCTAGGAATAATAACTGATAACGGGGCAAATATAAAAAAAGCACGCAAAGAAATAAACAGCAAATATCCATTTATTCAAGAGTATGGCTGTATCTGTCATGGTCTTAATCTTTTCGTTGAAGATATTTTAAAGTTGGATGAAATTAAACAGTTTAAAAAAAATGTGACTAACATAGTCAGTGAAATAAAAAATTCACATATTTTACATGCCCGTTTAGAAGAGATCCAAAAAGAAAAACGAAGTACATGTTTAAGCTTAAAGCTTCCAGTAAAAACAAGATGGAGTTCTTTTACAAATAGTTTGAAGAGTTTTTTGCAACTAAAGCATGAATTAAAGTTGTTAGCTGTGGACAGTAATGTCGAGGACTTTATATCAAGTACAACTAAACGCATGTTGCTTGATGATTTCAATTTTTGGTCTATTCTGATAAAATTGTATGCATTACTTGCTCCAATTAGTAGATGGATATCAGTATTTGAGTCCGACGAATTAAATTTATCAAAAGTAGCAGACTGTTTTTTCGAAATTGAGTCTTTAATTAATGAAAAATTGAATGATGAGAATTTCGAAGGCCCATTTTGTAACTTAGGGCCAACAATTAAGAATATATACACAAAAAGAAAACAGAAAGCTGTAGAAGCAGTTCACCATGCAGCCAATCTACTAGATCCATCTCAAAGAGGAGACAGGCTTTCTGAATCTGAACAAATTTGTGCGACTGAGTTAATATACCAAATTGCCAAATGTCACCCAAAGTATTCTACTTGGTTTGACGAAATAATTGAAGGTCTTGGTCAATATAGAGCTAGACATGCATTATTTGCAAAAGAGTTTGTAAGAAAAAGTGAAAAAATAATGGCTCCTGTAACTTGGTGGAAAGGACTATGTTCAACTTCACATTTAAGTTTACTAGCTGCCGATATACTGTCACTGCCAGCATCAACCGCGGCAACAGAGAGAACATTTAGTAGGTAGTATAATGTATAATATATTATTTTCTTAATTTTTTAAGTATGTCAATTATGTTTTTATAGATACGGTTCTGTGCATTCCGCCAAGAGAAATAAATTAACTGTGGAACGAGCTGGTAAATTAACATATATATCACACAATGTAAATTTGTTAAAGAAGTCAGAAATCAAACCCAAACACCAAGAAATAAATGCGGAAACAGAGTCAGCCTCAGAATTAGATGAAGAAGAGCAGTATCCTTTAGATGAAGAAGAACAGTATCTTTTAGATAAAGAAGAATCTTAAACGAGAGCAGACACGCAGGGCAAGACCATAGATAAATTTTAAAAAGAACTGAATAATTTTTATGTTTTATGTTACCTTTTGTTAATTTTTTTATTCAATTTCAATAAAAATTTAGTTTTGTATGATTTTCTGATAAGATGTTTACACTAAATATGATTACTCTCCATGTATTATGGTCTATACTCTATGATCATTATTTAGAAATTTCAATTTTACCAAACTGGTAACATTACCACACAATAGTAAGTAGGTAAGGTAAAATTGGCCGTAATATTCCGTGTAATTTTACCGGTAAAATTACCGAAAAATAAATTACCGGTAAATCCACATCTCTAGCCACACCTCATTTTTTTTAATGATTTATAAGAAATGCATTTTTTGTTAAGAAATGCATTTTTTGTTGTTTGCTGTTTTTTATATAAGGAGTTTTTCTTTCTCAATATTTCCCTGAATATTTGCTTCATGATTATTACTTAAATTTATGTAGTATTAACATTTAACAATTGGCATTCAATATCAAACTGAGGTTAACATTAACATAACCTGTGCTTGTTGAAATACTTCATGAAACTTTACAACAGTAACTATCAGTATTATAGTACTTACCCTATTTCCTTACACATAACTTATGCGTTAACATCTACACTTTTGTTTAATTTACTCTTTATTTATTTTAAAAGCAACCACACTCGATTTATGTAATGTTGAATATATGCTGTGGATATTATTATTACAGCTCGTTTCTTTGTAGATTTTATTTTCCTGAACAAACATCACTCTCCATTCCTACCTTCATAATTGCTTTTTCTACTAAAGCGAATACCTTACCTGTTTCTTATATTTACGCTTTTTTAAAGCCAGCAATTTATTTTCACTAAAAAAATTACTCTGATATCAAAAGGTATGGAATTAGAAAAGAAAACACCAACAATATAAGAAATTTAATGTTTTATTGAAAAATATGTTTATCATCGATAAAAATTTTTATATTCATATAAAAAAATATCGAGCAGTTTCTCCGAATCGAGTACACATATAAAATCGACCGCATGCGCGTCGAGGACTGCCACAAATTAAGACATCGTTTGGGGAAAAGAGAATGATGGGACGGGGCAGTGTTCATCCACTTTGTACTTTTTCCGATATCTCCACACGTCTTCGCGAAAACAAAATATACAATTTTTCAACTGAATATCAGCTGCTCTAAAGAAGTTACATATCTAACAGGTCGGTCGAAATATCGAAAATTTCAAAACGGATTCAAATTGCGTTGCACCAATAAGTCACTTCTAAATACGTTAGGAACAACAAGGAAGTAATACATTTCATAGTAAAACCTAGCTTGTTCGAACTAGCACAACAAAAACGAATATTCAAAGCAGATAATTTAAATATTCGCCTTTTTCTTTAATTAACATGACACCGCTTTTGAAAAATAATCTTAAGTTTAATAACGATTTTTGCGCTTCATCAGTAAGAAATTCTTAAATAATCTAAGTATCATCACTCGAATATCACTAAAATCTCTCGCACTTATCTTTATCTAAAAAAGATACACAACCACAGTAAAAAAAAGAAATGCAATGTGTGAATCGTATCTTGATTTTTCTAAATTATATACTTTTAATTTTGAGATAAGGCACACAAATATGAATGAAACCGAAATACACAATCGACTCAGATTCACAGAAAGCATCATTCCTATTTATATTTTAACTTACTAGCTATATATTTTTTGTACATCAGCAGTTTACAACGGCGAGTAATAATTAATTATCATTAAAAAAAAAATCAGTCATACTTTTTTGAGATTCTCTTATAACAAATATCAATCACTCTTTATCATATTATCATCGTGAGTGCTTCTTTTGTATGTATTTACAAAATGGGCGTATGAGCTTATGACCGAGTGAATGGGAATTAAACAAAACAAAAAAAAAAACAAAGGAAAAGAAACAAAATCTAAACGTTACTTGTAAAAAAAACAAACAAATGAAACTTAATTTAAACGAAAAGAAAAAACAGGAACTAACATCGTTTGCTTAAATTAATTAAGAAAAATCGTAATATCTAGGTAATTAATGTAATGATCACGTATTTTTTTAGAAGATTCTTTCCAAGGATTGCTTGATGTTTGTTTTTGTTTTTTTGTCGATTTCGATTGTTTTGACGTTTAAACAATGTGACATGCGCAATGTATATATATACAAAATGTGTGTTAATGAAATTAATGTGTGTCGTAATGAGGCAATTATAAATAAAGGCAAAAGACGGTGAAAATTTGAGAAAAATATATGCTTATTTTCCTACATCAAAAATGATACGAATGATCTAGTATACTACGAAAGTCTTTCCGAACGCGCCACAACATCAAATCCATACAGGCCCTCGCGTCTTCGTAACTGTTGTGCCCGTTATGGCCGGTCTGTATTTCCCTCTTCAGGAAGCAGGAGATCAACGATTTCAACGAACGTCTGTAGGGTAAGCCGTTGTAATGCGGGAACGACACGGCAGTATCGATCACCGTGGGATGGATAATTCGTAGTGCGCGTAGATCGTTCTCCAGACCGTGTCCGATGAGGATGGTGTCGGCAGTGACGAAGCCCATGAGATCATTTTGTACTTCGCGCAGTGTCTTGAGCGAGCCGCGCTTCTTGTGCATGTCCTTCGCCGTGATACCCGAAAAACGACTGTTGTAATCAACGATTTCGTTTTCTGGCTTCACGTACACGTCGTAGATGAGACGGCCGTCAACGGTGACCACGGAAATCTTCACCAATTCCAATCCGTGACTGGTAAAACACATCTCACAGTCCAATGAGTAAACGCCGAAGTGAGGTCCGTCAGCCGCCGGGGTCCTCTTCAGACGTGTTCTAACGTAATTATCGAACGGTCCGTTGAAACCGGGCACCAAACCGTACCACACGTGCAACTTTCCTTGCGTGCACCCACGTGAGTTCTGTTTACCACCACAGCACGTATATTCGTTAGAAACACCGTATGAATTCCGATTATCGCCTAGCACTCTTGTAAGTTTCCCCCAATGATAAAAGCAAGCATCCTGCGTTATGTAAGTGTTATCACTGTTCATGTAAAACTCGATGTTGCAGCGCACACACGTCCTCTGACAGACCTGTCCATCTGTTACTTGTATGGTGCGCGCGTAAGACACCGCTTCAACTTTTTCATAAATGGGATTTGGCTGTTGCGAAAAGTTCATCATATTTCTCTCAGGTCCGTTAACTAACACTTGCTGGTACGTTCTTATTACAGGCTTTTCGCCTGGTTTTTCAACGGCCATCACTGACCCGTCACTACTTTCTTCCGAATCGTTCTCGCCAGAATCACTTGAGTTGCCCGAATCGTGTCCGCTACTGCTGTTCTCACCGACACCGTTATCGTTAGTTTGTGCGACCGACTTCCTGTACATGTTCGGCACAAATTCCCTGGCATTCACGTCGAAACCGCTCTTACTTTCGAACTTATTGTATTTGTAAGCACTTTTCGGATAGGAAGGCACTTCGATTGGACTCTTGAAGATTATGGCGCGTCCTGGAAGGCTGGCGCAGTCAACAGGATATCCCAATGTCAACATTTGTTCCGGGCTAAGCAGATACGAGCGGAGAAATCTACTCAGGTCCGCGTCGTCTATGCCCAATTTGTCATACTGTTCGCTCAGCGACTTCTTTGGCGGTTCTGTGCACGGGGTGTTTACTGGTGATGCTGCAGACACCACTGGCACAACCGCAGGCAACGTTGCCTTCTTTCCTTTAGGCTTTTTCTTGTTCTCGGGCGACGAGCTGTCTTCGCGGCGGCGATTCTTACGCTGCCGCCTGGAAAGGGGTTTAGCTCGCGGACTGGGGTCCGCCGAAGAAGGTCTGCTGTTCTCTTTGTTACACTCGGAGCCGCTACTGGACCCACCAGTGTCTCCGTTCGCTAGGTCATCGCCCGGATCTGGCTCTTCTGCACATGGAATTAAAAAGACATGTCACTAAACACCGTCGTGTTAAACACTAAATGTAGCAACACTGCGACACGAAACTACAGTATAGCACGACTTCTATTTGCTAATATTAGCGAATGTTTTACAAATAAAAAAAAACATGTTCTCCATGGATCCCTTTGGGATTTGCTTATTTGTTCATCCAAAACATTCTAAACGAGGTAGTAAGGAAAATATACAGAGTTGAATACAAAAGATGCTATACTACCATCAAGATATAATACTGATAACATATATACGCAAAGCATATATGAATTATGCATGTGTCAGGGTACACACATACATCTAGTCTCATTACCGACAATCAACTTAGAGACATCGTGTATATGCGACTGCCGGTAATTAACTTTTAAACTAAGATCGGTATTTATTGTCGGAAATGACACTAAATGTATGTGTGTATCCTGACACATGCATATATTCATACATGCTTTGCGTATATATGTTCTCAGTATTATATCTTGACATAGTAAGGATTTCTCATATAACACTTGCGTGTATTTCCACCCTATTTTTTCTTCAATTTCTAGAAATTTTAAAATTAAAGTGTTATGTTCTAAAATTATAAAAATCTACCAACCTAACACTAATGCAGCTAAATGCAGAGTCTATTATTCCGCTCTGGTAATTTTAGATATACGCTGTAATTTCATAATTCTTTTCTTTATCGTTAAGTAAATAATCTAGAAATTACTTCTTGTCACATACGGGGTCGTAATATAGACGTAGATTACATCGTGTGTCTTCTTGTACTATTATCGACATAGTGCATAATAAAAGTAATAATTGAAGTGAAATAAAGATATTTATTCTAAGTATGTATCTTTTCGACTTCAATAATTAAGTAAATAAGTAATACGTAACTACAAGTCCGTGGAAAGTATCCTACATCAATATTTATCAGATATTATTGTTAAAGTGTTGGAGATAATCTTCATGAATCTTTCTGTATTTTTAGAAAGGACACTTGATGCATTGCATTTTTTTATAGAAGAATTAACTAGTAAATTATGCTTTAATATGTGGACATACAGATTTAAAATGTATAGTGAGCCACAATGTGACAAAAAAGTGACAAAGGCGTAACAGGAATAAATTGTATTACTTAAGAAAAAAATAAAAAATATCCTTGTCTGCTGCAGCAAAACAAGCTTGTAGAATATGTGGTATTTGATTGTATTTAACAATTTCAAAAAAAATAACAAAAAATAAAAGTGAATGCCTTAACCGATAATAGTGTGACAAACTCTAAAAAGTAATTCTGTCTAATAATTTAATGTTGTAAATTGCACGAAAGCACGTGCTAAATTTTATGTAAACCAATATTATATAATATAATTATTTGTGTTTCTGTATAGTTTTATGTAAAATATTGTTATATACAAAATACTCATTTTAATAATTGTTATTTCTTTCTCATATTGCATAAAAATTTTAAGCCGCAAAATAATTTAAATAATGTTAACCTAACAAACGAGCTGTTATAAAACCTAGGTAAGAAAAAAAACAGGAATTTAAGAGCATTTTTGTATTACTTAACTACATTTTACACAACCAATCACTTTATTAATATAATTTAAAAAATTGAATTATCGGAATAACACTTAAAACATGTTTTATATAGGTATTCTAAAAATAATTCGTGCTATTTTTGTAGTCTACAAAATACCATGCATAATACTGTTTAAATTAAATGTATTGCCAATTTTGGACTAATAAATATACTTATCATATGACATAAAAACAATTGTATGATTAATATGAAGTTCTCAAGAACGAAATACTCAAGATGACTAATGAAAAAATTCGAGGAAAAGTAAATGGTATATGTCACAGGTTTTTAAAAGAAAATTCTACTGACTAATATAAATATAAAAAAGTGATGCGTCAACTCAACAACTAATCGTAGAAAATAAAATCCTAAAATATTAACCGGAAATAAGCAAACAAACACATCCATTTAATAATGAAAGAAAGGTAATTCGGAGCCATCTATCGATAAAGTACGGTATAATGGATTACAGAAACCTGTTTTTTTAAATTTAAAACGGAAAACCCCAATCAATAAATTCAATATTTTAAAAAAAATCTTTCACATTCACCTATCTATTTGTTATATTTACAACACACTGATAAATATCTGACAAGAAAAGGATATTATAAATTATATAAGATGTTATAAACATTATGTTAGTATGGTTCTTAAGTACTATCTTATCAATTGTAGAAATACATATAATTTTCTTGTTTTGCAGCGATAATCTTATTCTTAATCAGAATTTAAAATGATGAAAATTAGATTGATAAGCAATACATAACTATAGCAGGCTCCAAAGTGAAATAATAATTTTGTACTTGTGGTTTCTCAAACGATTATTATATAGAATTAAAAAAGGAAAAAAGCTGTGCTTAATATATGTAAAAAAATATATATAAAAATACTAACCATCTGCACACGAGGCCAAATATTTTCCATTGCTAGCAAAGTCCATGTCAAGAACTTGTCCAGTATGCCCCTTTAGGGAGGTGAGCAACCAGGGGTGTGAAAATCCTTGTTTATCTGATCTATTGGTCCAACGGCTGTCAGTATTCTTTTTCTTTTTACCAATTGCAGAGGTATCTTTTCTAGCATTAAACTGCTCGAAATCCTTGTCATCTACAATAAAATTGCATAAAATTTTAATTGTGTACACCTCGCGAGCTAAAATACATTTAAAATTAAAAAATGTACAAAACAATTTGTTTATTAAATGTTGACAAACAAAAATTTGACAGAAATACATGCAAATTTACGACAATGAGGATAAATACGCTTGGTGTTAAATGTATTTTTAACAACGAATGCGGTCAAATTTTTGCGTGAGCGTCACGCTGTATATTTTAAGTATGTGTATTTTGAATTCCAAAAATAACCTCAAAAGCACGTGTTTGTTTAAAGCGTCCAAGACTACGGTTACCAAATCAGTCACGGTATTTCTAAGTTAGAGCGCCTAATCAATATAGCAGATAAGTTAATCCGAATTTGTGCAATTCAAATTGTGTATGTGTATGTTTTGTAGGCTTACTTTTCTCTTCGGTTTCGGTGTTTTTCTGTTCCGATTTCATAACTTTTAAAATATACATTAAAACGAACACTGCACCACCTAATACGACAGCGATTAATATCGACGAGCTCAATAAAACATAATTTTCTTCCGTCTCCATTCTAATTTCTTTTATTAACCGTATATTTTCTTTTATTTACACAACGAAAAAGCACAAACACACGAGGTCAAAACCAGACGACGCGCTTTTCGGACTCGAACTACGGCAAGACTTCAAGATCTGAACGCCGGCGATTGGTTTATGTGATATGGATAAAATACGCGCGAAATTTGAAATAACTTTAAGCGACTTTTATTATTATTGTAAAACGGTACGTAGACACTGCACATTATCAGAGGATTACTAGCGAAATACCCCATTCGGCGGGATTTATTAAGTCCTTTCTTTTTTTTTTTGAGTTGTTCGAATTATCAAACGAACTCAACTCCCGTTGTTGTTATTGCGATTACACTACCGCGTCTGACGACTGACTGAACGCTCCTACTCCACGCGCTATTATATTAAGTCGGCGTTGGATGGGATGTTGTCCTCGAAAAACTCAAACGTGGTCTGTGCGGTTCAATTTTACAAACACATACATGCACTATTGTATCTCGTTTTACTATTCAGTATTTATCCGACAATGAACAAAGTGACTTGCCTATGGAAACCGTATTACAATATATACAAACCACATACCTTGTAACTCGTCGATGATTTTATCATCAATCTTACTAAAAGTATGGGCCACGTTCCTTTTAATGATACGAATATCAGTTGTAGAATGACGCGTTGTTTCCTTTCTATGAAATATCGGACAGCGGTGATGTAAAATTTTCAACGTATGCGTCATATTGTTCGATACTATCTATTGATACTAAGGCTGGTTTATTCTTGTTATTCTCATAACGAGAATCTCCAGTGATATAATTATTATTATTTACGTTATCGGAGAGGGAAAAACTGCGTTTTTTTTGTTGTTTTTAATTAGTATTCAGTCAACAACGGGAATTTTGCGCGAAAAATTAATAGTAGCTTGCGTCAAAAATCTTAATCGTCTTTCTTAAATGATATTACGCTCTTGGAATTGAACTTTATGGTTTTTTCTAATTATGTAATAATATTCATATTTTCAAATGTATAGTGATTAAATTAAATAAAAATTAATTAAAACACCAGGAATAAATGTATTTGTTGCGCGAGTAAAATATATGGTTTTCCGTGTTTTTTAATTACTTTTGTAACACCAGTTATTATCACTCCAAAAATATGATTTATAACTTACTTTGTATAGCAAGCAACATTGCAATAATTTCAATAGTAGTATAATACGGCATAATATATTAAACGATTTACACACAAAACACTTATCGGATGGATTACAAATTTGAAATTAATCATAATAGGACTTATTAAGACGCGTAGAAATTATTCCTATGCTTAGTATTTTTGGGAAATTCCTACTTCCACGTGAATAATTAGCTACCTATTTGATACGTATTTATTAATAAGTAAAAGTGTATGTAACTGTTTACTGGGAAAATGAACTTTCATATAACGGGTGCCCCAGCTAAGAGTTTCGGGTCACGTACTTTCCAGTTTTGAGTGAATCTTATTGTTAATGTCTTTATAGTGTGCAAACAATTAAACTCACAGAACACCCATAGATACTCCACTAAACTGCCAATAAACGTTAAGTAAGATTTTCGGGGCAACAAGAGCGTTAAAACTTTGAATTTCAGGTCTAAAAGTAGTTCAATTTAATAATAAAAGTTGATAACAAAGAACGACCAAAAAACGAAAACACTAAAACAAAGAACAGATGAAAATGTCATAGTAGATGTTCGAATATACCACCATCCGCTTCAATACATCTCTCTAAACGAATCCTAAAATCATCAATTACGTTTCGCATCATGTTAGCATTTATTGATGCAAGTGCTTCTCGGATTCTGTTCTGCAAATCTTCAGGAGTTGTAGGCGGTGTTGAATAAACTTTTGTTTTGACGTATCCCCACAGGAAGTAGTCACAGTGGGTGAGATCTGATAATCGGGCCGGCCAAGGTATTGGGCCTCCTCTTCCTACCCATCGAGGTCCAAAAATTGTTGGATGGCAGAGTTTAAACGAGGCCGCACTAGTTGCCAAGACGAAAATCCCAGTGGTCGACCAAATAAGGTGACCACGCCAGAAATGGTAAAGAAAGTTCACAAAATGGTATGGATTACCGTAGACTGAAAGTGCGCGAGCTAGCAGATTTGGTAAGCAGTGCTGAACATCGCATATTGACTGCACATTTGGACATGAGAAAGCTGTGCGCATGATGGGTGCCGCGTTTCCTCATAACTGCACAAAAATACTGTAGTGAGGATCTTTCAGTTTGGCGATGTTTCACAGCAGTAAAGAAGAGTTTTTGCGTCCATTCATGATCACTTCACACCTGAGATAAAGGAACAATCAAAACAATGGACTGGAAGGAAAGAATCGGCTCCAAATAAGGCAAAGAGAGTTCAATTGTAGGCAAGATTATGGCATCGGTTTGCTGGAATTAGGATTCATTGATTATCTTCAAAAAGTAAAGACAATCAACGGGGAGTATTATGCAAAGTTATTATAACGTTTGAGTGTTGAAATCAAGAAAAAGCGGCCGCATTTTTTGACCAGAAAGAAAGTGATGTTTCATCAAGACAATGTACCAGTCATACATCCGTTATTGGGGGTGGCACAATTAATGTGTCAAAGTTCACGCACCCTATTCTCCAGATTTGGCCCCCTCAGATTATTTTCTCTTTCTATACTTGAAAACAAGGCTCGGTGGTAAATATTTGCCAACACTGAAGAGATGAGGTCTGCGATGATGAACAATAAGATATCTTTCCCAAATTTTTTACGCTTTCTTTGTTAGGTACTTCTCGGACCACCCTCGTAAATATTAAAAAATAAAAGATCAAGAAAATAATAATAATATTCAAACAAATCTATTTTGAAAAACAAAAATATGAAAAATGTGGCATTTAATTATCCAATTGGAACAAAAATTGACCCGTTCTAGCATATGTTATAAGTAAATAATCACAAAATCTGGTAAAAGGATTGTTTTACCCCTTCCAAAAAATACATTTTACCACACTAACCACACATTTCCAAATCATATACATAGGTATGTACAGCCATAGATAATGCGCAAGTTTTTCATACCAAGATATTAAAACATAATTTTTATGCGCCTGCACGTCTATTATCATTACCTTATTAACACCGGCAGTACGCAAATACAATAAATAACCAGGTTACTAACTTATGTCCCGGTGAATCATGGTTTTGCAATTTTCTTTCGTAAAATTTTATTTTCCTATATTCTGTGCACAAAATAATTTGTCGTCGCAATTATTCATTTTATAACATACTGATTGATTAATACTGCATTTTGCAAAATTCATTCACGAATGTCATATATGCTTTGGTTTCATAACATTCTTGATTAAGTATTTAAAAATGCATAAAAAAAATCAATAAAATATTAAGTTAATTTGAAATCACAGTCTTTTATTGCAATTTTGAAAATGAAATTATTTTAATAAATATTACTTACAAGTTTATTCTTTACTATCGACACTTCATTATTAAATATGCATGTTATTACGTATCTCCTTAATAAAACGAAACCATCGTGATTTCATCAGTGTTATGGTACTACCATATTCAGCCAAACTTATTACACTATTACAATATATGATAATAAACCAGTTTACACAAATGCTGAACTTATACTAAAAATACTAATCTTGCATGCTTGAACTGAAAGAACATTTTCTGCGGAGCCATAGTTACATATATAATATTTATGAATTTGTTTTAAACAATAAACTTAAACATTATCAAGTCGATGTTTACCTTTTCTTTGTTATGACGGAATGGAGGTGGGGATGAAAGAAACTATTGCGAACAAAGATTTTGATAGGACATCATATAAGAACATGGGTACTGGACGGAAATTCGACTTAGAAGCCTTGAGAACGTTATCTCTAACCTATTTTTAATATACGCGGTTCAGTCAAGTTGAACAACTGCTTGCGTTTTGATCATTTGTTTCTAGGGTCTGTTTCAAATGCCACGTGGCTGTTCCTCATACTAATATGAAATTTGTTTTATACAGGAGGTATTATTTCTTCAGTAGAACGAGTCATATTATTATGTTACACGTACAGATTTTTGTAGAAAAGTCAACAAAAGCATGTACATCCATTGATTAAACAGAACACAGCAAAGTAATGACGTAAAATAGTAAGAACCGTGTTAAGATGGCATCATTCAATTTCATGAATTTACACTGCTTAACAATGTTCACTATGTCAATGTTCAATTCAAAATTTAAACAAATTTCATTGGTCTTTTTCAAAAACGTGACTAAAAATTATAATATCACATCTAATCACCACAGTTATGGTTAGAGGTAAAGGCATAACAACAGGTGATTAAACATATTTGTATGGTTAGTGATGTGAAGTGAAATATTTCACATAAATTTAATTTCAATGAAATATTTCAGACCCCTTGAAATATTTCATAAATTTCATAAAATAATTTTGAATTACGATGACCCGCCTGTCAAACACATAAATTTTGGTCTTTGGTCAATGTTTATTACAATTTATTGCAGGATTACAATCATAGAAGGTGACAGGTTACAGATGAGTCTTTTTTGCCAAATTTTCAAAGAAATTGACTCCCGTTTTTGATGAATGGTTACCAGTACTAAAAGAATATGATATTGATGGCAATGCTGTATCCAAGATTCAAGGACTTTTTAGGTAAACAAGAATTTTGCTTGAGACCTATCCACTTTATAGCAAATTATTTAGACCCGTTTAAATGTGGAAAAGATCTTTCAGAAAGCGAATAAAGCATTGCTCTTGATTTCAGAAATATTGTTGAGGAATCATTTCTTTTTTTGATGAAAATGCATCTTGTATTGGTCGAATTTGCCAATTTTAAAACGAGAAAAGGTTTTTGGAAGAGCGAATATTTATGTAAGGCTCTAGAAAAGGGTACTATCTCACCAGTAACTTGGTGGGGAGCTTTTTCAGAAAGCGAATAAAGCATTGCTCTTGATTTCAGAAATATGTTGAGGAATCATTTTTTTTTTTGATGAAAATGCATCAGGTCTGGTATTGGTCGAATTTGCTAATTTTAAAACGAGAAGAGGTTTTTGGAAGAGCGAATATTTATGCAAGACTCTAGAAAAGGGTACTATCTCACCAGTAACTTGGTGAGGAGCTTTTTCTCCAGAAGAGAGTTCATTAAGAAAAATAGCCGCTATTGCATTATCTATGCCAGCCACTTCTGCTGCAGTTGAAAGGTCTTTCAGCACTCAAGGTATAATTCACAGCAAAAAAAGGAATTGTCTCGCGTTCATAAAACATAATCTTAATCTAGAGAGGAATTCTGGAAAGCCTGCTCCTGCAAATGAAGAAGATACAGAGAGAGAGAGAGAATATCAATGATGAAGTTATAACTGGAGATTTATGAGAGTGAATTTGAAGGAGAGGAAAAAATACAGAAGGAGCCCTATAGACCTACACTAAATATATTTTATTTTTTTGCATTCGCTATTCGCTCTCTAAAATGAGTACTTTGCCTTGGCGAACTTCAAACAATCCGCAAAATGTGTCTTTAGGGGACTCAGCCCACAAAATAGTTGGCAACTTCAGCGAACTTGTACGCTAAAAATCCATTTTGCGGATTGTTTTGAGTTTTAACTAAAAAATCGTGTATGTACCACGTACGCAAATGGTACTCATCTCATTAAAGGCTTGTTCGCCTCGTCCTTAATCACTATTCGTCCCCTAAAACCTCTTCCTGCGTACATACTTGATAAATAAATATCTATTAGAGAATTGTTTTATTGTTTATTGTATTGTTTATGTTTAACCGTTCTTTCCCTCAATATCTCCTCATCATTATCACTTAAATTTATGTACTATTAACATTTAACAATTGGCATACAATATCTAAGTGAAGTTAACATTAACAAAACCTGTGATTATTGTTGAAATATTTCACGAAATATTTCAAAAAAAAATAAATTTCATGAAACTTTACAACACTATGTATGGTGAATAGGGTTGGCAGTTTTTTTTTTAATGAGAACGTTTCTAGTGAAATCAATAGATCTCCATACCTTAATATATCTTAACAGCTTTACACGAATTACAAAGCGTTTCTGCGATCGTGCACTATTATTTCGCAAGCACCTGTGGAGTGACTGTGGTTAGAGCGCCTCTCTGCGTTCGACAATGAGTGTGTAAAATTACAGAAAAAGTTATACTTAGAGAGGATACGCAGAATCGAAAGCAATGCCGTCAGACTATAAAACATACATTCTACGACGTCAGTTAAATATGCAAAATAATTTGTAAAAACTTTGTTTCACAACGATGTAACATTATTATAAACAAATTCAAAACAAGAGTTCTATCGAAAACCACCGAAATCAGCTAAATTATAGTAAATACACACGCTAAGCGATTCGAATTTCATTAGACGAATTTTTTTCTATTAATTTTTACTTTTCGCATTTTAAACCAATCAAAGCCCAATAAAAAACTCGTCTTGGTTTTCTTTTAATGAATTAAACAGGTTTATAGTTTCATAACAAAACTTCATATGCCTATAACATGCTGTTACAAAATAAATTGTGTGGATTAAGTAACCGGTTGTTAATGTAGATAGCCTTTAGTAATAAATCAGATATGTGTCCTTTTTGGAGAGCTAGGAATTTCAGCTACTAAACAAACCAAATTTTCGAAATAACAAGCACTCTGTAATCGAATAAAATCACTCTGTATATCGTTGACGTGCACTTGAAAAAAATAAGTAAATATAGCAGAGATTGTTCCGCTCTTTAAAATATTACCAGTCTTTGGTAACATTTACAGTTCAAGGCAATTGGCTAATACGATTCCCTTGAATTAACAAAACAAAAACAAAGACGCGCGGTGCCTAAATATTTGTCTTTAGTTGTACTTGAATTGTCATAATAATAAATCAAAAATAATCGCTAGAAGTGACAAACATATGTTTAAAAAAACAATACCATTGTTGGAGCTTGTAATGTTTATTGTTTTTGTTCATTTAGATGTTTTGTACACATTGCATATTGAAGTACATTTTATTTACATAACATACTGACACATATAAAACAATTAGTAACAGAATGGAAAAAAGAAGCAATTTTATGTTAAACGTAACCTTAATAGGTTGCAATTAATAATAATTATTGCAGCGGAGAGCATTGCTTTTTTTTTTTACTTTTTTTTTTTTGAACGACACGTATGAGTAGTAACCCATTTCCCTACTTCTCTACAAGAACATTTTTGTCTAATATTTATTTTACATACACTGAACGTTCATTATATACATGGATAACATACAGAGTGTATGGGAAGAAAATCATGCTATTGAATATGCATAATCTTATCGTTAGTCTTTCTTGCACAAAGGTTCCAAATTCTTCTGCAAATAATGCGATGTACAATTTATTTAATATAAACTGGCCACAATAATTATTGATCAGCTTATTTTTTGTTTACATATAACTGTCATGTAGCAAATTTTAGGTTAATTTTGTTAAATGACATATAGGGGATTGTACAAACAGAAGTTCCGCTGAAGCTTATCTGATCTGAGGTTCAGCTGAACTCGAGGTTAACTTTTTGATCCGTTGTACAAAGCGTATCGAGACCGAGTTTAGATAAACTGTAGAGCGCAATGTTTTCATATGGTGAGTAGCCATCCGCGCATGCGTATGTTATACTTATCTAAATTTCAGTAAACTGAAGCCTAGCGGTAAGTAACATTTGTTGATGTTTATTTTGGTTATCACTTAATTTTAAACAAAATATTTATTGAAATATTTCGATACATAGTTCAAATACAAGTTTTTGGTGGCGGTCTGTTAGGTACTAGGTGACGGGTTAAAATGAGTGCGAAAAAAAGCGCAGCTAATTTTAGCGCCAAAGTAGAAACGTTGTTAGTTAACTTAGCGAAGAAATATAAAGATGTTTTAGAATGTCAACAAACGGACATGAAAAGCCATAGTGCTAAACCTGCTACTTTAAATATTGAGGCTGAATTTAACAGTATTTCTGAAAAACGAAATCTTCTCATAAACTCTACATCATTCCATTTTAGAAATTGATTTTCACGAGGACGAAATTCTTTGCGGGCTCGCTGTCTTTCTATAACATCTATACCAGTTCCAACATCTCCTCATCATCTGTATCCATAAATCTTTCCATAATTATTCTTTTTTGCAACAGTACTTATTTGAAAATAAAACGAGAAATCATCACAAAAATATTCACACATACCATAAAAAGTAAGGTAGGTACGTCAGACCCAGTCTACGAGTAAAGAATAGAACAGGAGAGATAATAACGTGGTGGGGGAATAGATACTTTTTAGACGGAAGTTACCACTTTAAGGGAGGTCAGTTATATCCTTTTATGTCAAAAATGACGTTTTAGTGTTTCTATAATGGTGAATTGTGTGGCTTGTAGTCGTTCTAAAACGGCAAGAACGTAGAATATCACCAGCGAAATCCAATCGCTCTTCCGCTGTTAGCATCTTGACACAATCTGGAGCAAACTTACAAGAAATTATTAAGATAACAGGCCACTTATCATCTGAATCTCTGAAGACGTATCTAAAGCTTACTAATGAGCGCCACAGCAAGATACTTGAAAAAATGAGAAATAAACAAGATTCTGCCAACTGTACCATCACCAGCACCAGCACATCAAATTCAACTTCTAAAGATAATACAACAAATATTTATTATAATAATTGTACTATTAATTTCAACCAATAAAAAAATTTCGTTAGTTAATTCATTATATAATCGTAACGAATACCACTCGAGCAAACGAAAATAATCCATTATAACCTCTTCACTCGAGGTATATCCTTAAAACACCACTCGAGCTACGCTTTCGTGGTGATTCGCAGAATACGTCTCGTGACTCGGAAATATAATCGATTATTTTCTATGCTCTTGTGATATTATTACTGATTATATGACATATGACACACTCATATTGATGTTAATTCTATTTATGTTACTATACTATATGTATTTGTTTTCGTTACTACATAATTTGTTAATGTGCATACGTATACAATTAACAAAATCACTATTGGTAGACATAACAAACAAAATATGTTCCTAAATTAATTTATAATTTCATGCTCTTGTAAAGCAAGGATATCCTGCGCTATATTCATTTCCATTTAGTTTTAGGTTTAGTCGACAGACAGCTTGATGTTAGTGCACCTGTTATATAGGGTTATTCATATTTGATTGTGGTTGTGTGGCATCTTAGCGATCAGGCTGTTCGAAGACTAAAGATTTAACAATATTAGTGGTTTATAGGAACTTAATTTCAATTTTCATAATTTCACTAGTCATTTGAGTCAGCTTTTGCAATTTAAATTTCACTGATTTAGTTTTCTTTAAAATTTATTTGGTATGTTTGGCATAATAAATGAATTCTTGTATTTAGTTTTCAAGCACTTTGTTTTTAAGAATATTTCTTAGTCTTAAGCGTGCTATGTACTGTATAGTAGAGTGGACATTTAAGAAGAATTTTCGACTTTTGGTAATTTACTTCTTAATTATTATTTTGTAACTGTTGATTGACCGTAGGCGGTCATTAATTATATTTGTGCCTGGACATTTAAATTGTAATTGGGTTCATTGGGAACTTTCTTTTAATGTTAATTAAATATTGTTATTGAATCTGAATGTGTGTGTTTGGTCTTACTAATCATTTCACCTGGGGTTTTCAATATTAGACCTTGTCCGGGGTTTAAGTAACAGTTTGGTAGTCAGCATATTCTAAGGACTGGCGCCTTGACATCTTAACCTTGGACTTTTTTCGAACCCGCCCTAATTCCGACTGTAGCTGGAGGCGGTGCTGTCTATCATATTCAACACCGACCCTTGGGAAGACGGAAGGTAAGACCCTAAGTGTTTTATAAGCTGGCGAAAAAATAAAAGACAAGCGCTCTTGTGAACATACCTAACGTAGACTCTGATAAATTGTAAGCTAGAAGGTTAGATACCGTGGTGGTGCCATACTTTCTACCTCCTTGTTGTTTCGGTTCAGAGTCTGTATATGGCCTTTTAGCCCATATTTTATATTTTATATTTTTAATACAAGAGGGTAACAATTTTATTCTTAAAACTATATATTCTTGTGTAAAAAAACTCGTAAACTTATTATCTTAAATACTGTTCATTCATCTTCGGGAGTTAAATAAATATTATGGTTTGTAAAACAATGCCTTTATAATATTGACGTTTATAAAACGAGTATACAATAAATTTCATACAGGGTGTCATTTTGAAAACGTACCACCCTCTATATTTCAGCCCCTATAGAAATTCCAAAAATATGCAAAAACACGTCAAACTTATTTTTAAGGGGGACATTTTGTAGGCTGATTTTCAATTAAATTACATCAACCCTCTAGCGGGGGTGGACATAACCTCTAAAAATTTAAATGGAAATGGGGGTTGAGTGATACCTCATTTTAAAGGTCGTTTAACCCGCTTTTCAAAAATGCTAATTTCTTGTCCTTTATTTTTAATACTTTTGAAGAAATCAAGTCAAACCATGAACATACAAATATCAAGTGTTTTGCAATAAAACATTAAAAAACTAATAAAAAGTAACTTATTTTATAAAATTTTAAATGCTAAATTCTTGCCTTTTCTTTTTAGCAGTTCGCGAGATATTTGGTGAAAACTGTAAAGAAGTTTAGATGTCAAAAACACTTTGTGATATTGCTTTAATGAATTAAAATAAATGAAATTGAGGTATTACATAACGGTAAATTTTTAAACTATTTTTACTTCTAATATCCAACGAAATAATAAAGACGCATACTATTCAGTTAAACATTATTATTGGAAAGAATGTGATTTACCTGAACTAGTACTTGTGATAGTCGTACAGGTAGTTTAACGTAGAAAAAAAAAAGCCCTGGTTTAAGCATTCTTGACATTCTTGTCAAATTTTTCGTTACTTGTCACTCCATTTATTTTAGCCAAAATTACTTTATTGTAAAATTAGTTTTGCGAGGTAAAAGTTGCGATTTTATTACATTATTTTTAAAAATGGTGTTTACTCTTCAACAAAGAATTGAAATTATTCTTATTTATGGGGAATGTGGAAGATGCGCAAGAAGAACGTCAAGAATGTTTAATGAAAGGTATCCGAATAGTAATTTAAATCATAAGTATGTTCTACAATTAGTCGCTAAGTTTAGTGAAACTGGTTCCGTTGCTAACAAAAAAAGAAATATTAGCCGTGTCTTGGATGAAGCAGCACAAATAGAAGTATTAGGCACCTTTACTGCAAATCCCTCCACATCACTTCGCATTGTGGCACGCCAAGTAGGAATGTCTCACGAAATAGTAAGGAAAGCACTAAAGTTAAATAAGTTTCACCCCTATAAAATGCAAATTCTACAACAGCTTTTTGACGACGATTTCGACAGAAGGATTGAATTTTGTGAAACAATGACGGATTTTATAAATGAAAACCAAAATATCTTGCACAATATTTGCTTTACTGATGAGTGTACTTTTTTTCTTAATGGGCATGTTAACAAGCAAAATTGTCGCTACTGGAGCGATGAAAATCCGCGACTTTTTAGGGAAGGTCACACACAGTATACAGAAAAAGTTAACGTTTGGGTTGGTATCCTTGGGAATACTATTATTGGACCTGCCTTCATTGAAGGAAATCTAACTGGTGAGCTCTACTTAAATTTGCTTGCAGAAATAATAGACCCCTTAATAACAACTACTTTGGAAAATCAAATTGACGCGGCTGGTAACATGGTTTTGCAAGAAGATCTTCTACACTTCCAACAAGATGGAGCTCCACCACACTACTATCTTCCAGTTAGACAGTGGCTAAATGATAGATTTCCTGGCAGATGGATTGGTCGAAGAGGAGCAATAGAATGGCCACCACGATCACCCGACTTATCGCCTTTAGATTTCTTCCTATGGGGGCATCTAAAATCGATTGTTTATAAAACACCGCCTCGAGATTTGCAAGATTTAAAGAGAAGAATAACAGCTACATGTAGAGAACTTCAGGCAGAAGTGTTTCGAAATGTTAGAGAGGAGTTTTAGAGTAGACTTTATCACTGTTTAGAAAATAATGGACATTTCGAAAATTTTATAAAATAAGTTACTTTTTATTAGTTTTTTAATGTTTTATTGCAAAACACTTGATACTTGTATGTTCATGGTTTGACTTGATTTCTTCAAAAGTATTAAAAATAAAGGACAAGAAATTAGCATTTTTGAAAAGCGGGTTAAACGACCTTTAAAATGAGGTATCACTCAACCCCCATTTCCATTTAAATTTTTAGAGGTTATGTCCACCCCCGCTAGAGGGTTGATGTAATTTAATTGAAAACCAGCCTACAAAATGTCCCCCTTAAAAATAAGTTTGGCGGGTTTTTGCATATTTTTGGAATTTCTATAGGGGCCGAAATATAGAGGGTAGTACGTTTTCAAAATGACACCCTGTATACAATTACGCAGAAATTGAAATAAAAATATATATTAAGAATACAGTAACCTGCTTTCTAAAATTTACAGTACCATTTTCTTCCGTAAATATGGCATATTTTCTTGACTAAAACTTATTTCACCATCTCTTGTTAGCACTTCTGCTAAAGTGCACGAAAATATACCACAGTCACTTCCAACTTCCAATTTCGGCTGACAAACATGGATTTGTCAGCCGCCAGTCTGGTACATCATATTCAGACTGGCGGCTGATACACACGGATATTCCGCAACATATTTTTCTTATCCAAATGTTCATCTTGAATATATGATAATAATGCTCTTAAACATTCCATATTAGTTGAACCCATACTATCATAATAAGTTATTCCTTTCTTCCGAAAGTCTATTATTGCCATGCACCAGTGCATTTCCAAATACGCAAGTACTCACGAGGAGGGTCGATATATTTTCTTTTGATTAGCAGTCTATTAAATCATAAGAAAAGATACCACCCTCCTCGTTCATCTCATTACAGAAGATTTATCACTGCTAATAATATTGGGATAAAAAAATGTATTCAGAGCATATGCTTTTGGCCACCGGTCCATTCCCCCCTTTCTATTATAAGATTCATATAAAAGTTTATGACTTCATCATTATGCCAATTTCGACCTGCTAAAGTTAATAGAGATTGTCTGGTAATATTCATATTAAATTTACTAACTAAAATTTTGCTAGCTGGTTGTCGATTGTCTAATGCATTCTGTACCATTTCTTCCTCTTTAAGGGGGTAATGCTCCTTCTTGAAAAATATTCGATGACAAGAACAAAAAAGTTCTGAAAGAGATAGAAAATTATATGAAAAATTTTTAAAACTCTATAGTTTGAAACGCTCATACGTAGAAGAAAGTCGTGTGGTAGCCACACCTCATTTTTTACTAAAGCTAGAGGTATTGTTTACCTTTCGGTAAATATTTTTAAACGTGTGTTCTGACGGTGTTGGACGATTTGGATATAACACCCTCTATGCTCTTTTTGCTATACGTTTATTTTGTTATTTTGTATAAAACAGATAAATACTTGCACGTTTTCATCCTCACTGTATACCATTTTAACTATTTTATTAAGGAAATGTCATTTATCAAACACAATAGTTGTCATTTTCATAGCTTACTTTAATAATGTTAACTTTTCCATAGTACAGTAACTACGATATTCGACATTTAATAACTCGAAAACGCTTTAAGTAAGATGCAGGTATCATATGGTATATTTATGAAATCAGAAAAAAAGTCCACTATAAAAATTTAATAACATACAGGGAATTCCATTTAAAAAGAATATTTTAAGTATACCGATGTATCTGCAAGTCACTGTGTTTTTGATACCATGCAAATAAAATTCAGTCTCAACCACACAATTTTATTTGAATTTTTTTTTGTATATTATGCAATAATAACGATGATAAAGGTGGGTAATTTATAATGAATAACCCTGTACAACCTATAGATTTACATATGTATTGTTTTTTATTGATTACAAAAGCGTTATCATATCTTAAAATGTATTTTTACCAATTTGTTTGCTTGCCCCCTGTTCTTCTCCCTTTGTTACAAGTGTCAAACAATTTTACATCTATTTCCGGTGCTACATAAGTAAACAACTTTATTTTTCTTAAAAAACAATGACTGTAAATATAAAGCATCAAAACAAATGATATGTAACACACGTTTTAGAAATGTGAAAAAAAAACAATATGAGATAAGTAAATACCGCGTCAATATGAGATCATTGTATGTTAAAATAATAAGTGTCTGAGCAGATAATTGCGATGAGTTGGAAGTGTTTAATTGCACGTAACTAATTCACAAATTTTTAATTTTGATCCTATATCAGCCTTCAATTGACGTATATTTTATTTTGCGCTAATAGAAGCGGTTGCCAGTTTATTTCTGTGCTAAAGAGAATCTTAATTATTAGTTTAACGACCTGCTAATGGACGGAAATAATATACCAGATGTAACACATGCATATTTCAAAAAATATATCATCACATGTTTATGAATCTACTCAATAATAAATAGCAAAAAGCACTGGCTCAATATTTTTTCTAATTGAAAACATTTAAATTAAAAATAAATTTAATAAATTAAACCACATCTTAAACGATCAACTATAGTAGAATAACCGAAAAGATGCAGTAGCAACAGCGCATTTGCCCGTTTAAGCTATTACAAACAAAATGAGATAATTTGAAACGGTACGTATAAGGGTTTCAAATTATAGAATTTTAAGAATTTTTTTATACAAAAATTATTCAAAATCCTATTTTAAGTACTTCTATTCTGTTAATAAATCTCTATAGAATGCATACTTTGCAAGATATTATCAAAAAAGTGCTACTCGCTAAAAGTAAAAGTGCTACTTCCGGTCCGAATTTTGAAATTTCGCATTTACAAAAAATATTGCAAATCCAGTTCTAAATACTTTTGTACTCTTGATAAATATATATAGAATGCATAGCTTACGACATATTTGCAAAAAATCGCTATTCGATAAGAGTAAAAGTGGTACTTCCGGTCTGAATTTTGAATTTTTTTTTATACAAAAGATATTGAAAATTATGTTTTAAATACTTTTGTACCGTAACGTACTTGTCTAAAAAGCATGACTTGCGAAATATTCGCAAAAAACTGATTTTAAAATTATTCTCAACTTTAATTTGAAATACATATATGCATATGAATTCTTTATAAATTTGTTTAAACTTAGTAGTTGACGAAATATTGGCATAATTCGATTTTTTCCCTGAAGTAAATTGCTACTTCCGGTTTACCGATTTTAGTGAAAAACTAGAGAGAGAGAGAGAGAGAGAGAGAGAGAGAGAGAGAGAGAGAGAGAGAGAGAGAGCGAGAGAGAGAGAGAGAGAGAGAGCGAGAGAGAGAGAGAGAGCGAGAGCGAGAGCGAGAGCGAGAGCGAGAGCGAGAGCGAGAGAGAGAGAGAGAGAGAGAGCGAGAGCGAGAAGGAGAGAGAGAGAGGGAGAGAGAGAGAGCGAGAGAGAGAACGAGAGAGAGAGAGAGAGAGAGAGAGAGCGAGAGGGAGGGATGGAGGGAGAGACATTTTTTAAAAAGCACTTTTTCGGCATCAGGGGACTTCAAAACGTGGACATCTGCAAAAATTTCGAGGTCGAAAATTTTCATCATCACAATACTTCCTTATACTACGTATAAGAAAGTAAAATGCAATGTTGCTACTGCATCTGTTCGGTAATTCTACTATAGAAGTTAATAATTCACCATTATTAAATTTAAACATTTAAAAATCAATTTCACCATCTTAAGGTTATTACCTATATTTATATTTATAATGTATATTTATAACTTGTTTAACTTTCCCGTAAGGTAATGCATATTTAAGAAGTTGATGTAGATGTAATAAAATAATATTTCACTTTTCTTAATATTCTTATAACTAACATATTGTTATATATTAAATTTAATAAGTTATTCAATTTTCCCCCCTTTATCTTAAAGTCGTTAACCCCTTCCCATTTAGTTAAGATATGTAATTGTTAACATTTGTCTATATTTTGCAGTGTAATATTCATCACCTGATGAGGCTCTAGTAGAGCGAAACGATCGTAGTGATTAAATATAATCTGTTTTGAACTCATTGTGAATTTTTATTTCATTTTTTACTTGTCATTTTATGTTGTTACTTTTTGCGATTAAACCAGCAATGGCACTGAACCTAATTAATACAGTCATTACCTTGAAGAAATAATTAAGAACGACTATAAAACTTATTTAAAAATAAGTATATTTGCTCGTCGATTTAATATTTAGATTTTTTTTTAATAATCTCTGTCTTTAGTGAACGACGTTTAGATAGTAAGGTTACTTACGTTTTATACCCGCGAAAGCCATAATTTTTTTTTCTATTCAAACTTAAGTTGGCATTATAAAGGAGTTAAAGTAACTCCATTGATAGACCAGATTATTTAATTGGTAAATAGCCACACATGCAAATGTTTTGGTTGAGAAAGAATAATAACACCTACAGCAAATTATCAAAACGACGTCCTTTATGGTCAATACATGATACCGAAACACTTAATTTCAGATTATTGAAGACATTCCTTAAATTTTGTAGTGTTGTATTGTAATAATATTAATTAAAAATATCTATATTCATATTGTTAGATTAGATGGCTATTGGGATGAGTAAAATAGATAATGTAAATTACTTGAATTTTTTAAAATTCTTAATCGTACATATAAAACAGCTAGACAGAGATAGAACAGGAAGAGGAGCACCAATCTGTAAACCAAATGTAAGTATTACTGCACATATTATACAGGGTGTATTTGAAATAAGGGGACAGAGTATGATTAATGGAAAGATGTAATTTTATTAGACTCAAATCCAAAATATTTTGCGCATATTCATATTTTAAAAATTACAAAGATATTTTTAAAATATTCGTCGCGCCACTGCACTTTAATACGGCTGTAGGCTATGGAAGGGTGGGTTAGTAAGTAGGAGTGTGAAGGCATGCGAGGTCAGTCTCGTTCGATTGTTACGTGTGGATGTATCGACTATTGCTTACACAACACACGAACTGAAATAAATTATGTTTTTTTTTTAATTTACTTGCGTCCAATTAAAATAAAAGTTTCTCATAAGTAGAGTTGGGCAAATTTTACAACACAAATTTGTTTTTGTGAGAAATAAGAAGTAAAAAGTCGTTGAATTTAATCATAATAACAGTAATAGCGGAAGAAAACGTAATATCTAACTAATCCATCTCAATAAAAAAATTCTCGTTGTTGAAAAATAAGATATTTTAACAGCTGATATTTCATGTTAAGGTTGTTGAACTCATAGCATGAACACCTGTTTAGAAATAGTAAATAATGCTATCATTGGGGTTTTTATAACGTCTACAGCTGGTATTGCGTATATCTATGTGTGTTTATTTACTTCGATGGAAATTATTACGTCTCCTCAACCTGTGTGGAACCGCCGACGTCTGGCGCGATACCTACGACATATAGGCACATGCTAAATCCATAGGTGGCACATTAAACACTTTTCGGGGGGTTTTTAATTTTGGCGTTCGTGTCGTAATTGACTCACAATTTTTGGGATTTAAAATCTACATAATTGCATATTTCCATTTATCATACTCTGTCCCCTTATTTCAAATACACCCTGTATAATCAATATATATCTTCTTAGCTATACCGTAATTATGAGGACTAACAAATTTGAAACACGTATCTAGGGTTGCACTGCACTAAAAGTTTCCAATAATCCATTTCAAGTTTACACCATTGTCTACCATGTGGTGCATTAAGTTGTTGCCACCAATAAATCGACGATCTTCTGACATAAGCTACAAATGACAGCCTGTCTTTCTATTTTTGTTATTACTTCACTTTGATTGTCAATTAAGTTCTGGTAACGTTTTAGATTAGTTTTTGCGGTTCTTCATATTTTATATACTAAAATACGTTTGATGAAACAATTCTTTTTCGTAGTTGAGCGGCTGACAATGAACTTAAACAGTATAGAACTTAGAACGTTTTATAATATAGGATATTATCTTTGTCAAGTAACTAAAACACTAAAATTTTAACGAACTATTAAATAGTAAAACACAACGAACAAACGAAACATTTTAGTTTATATATAATAGTAAGGGTTTAAACTTGATAAAATTAGGATCATTTTTGGTCCCTAAAGAAAATTAATAGGAAAAAATACGTTACCAATGAATTTGTAGTAATTTGTAAGGGATCGTTTGTACCGCAATCTTTAACTACATGTTAACTTTAACTGCCATTTAGAAATGTCATTTTGGTATGTTAAACTCACAGAAAAATTACATTTCAACTGACAGTTAAAGTAAAGCCTCTGTTAAATGAAAACGGCCTTTGTCTTTTAAATTGACATATCGTTTTTTTCAGTAAAAACCCGGTATTTAGTACTAATGTAATAATTAGCTAAAATTTTTATTTTGAAATATTCATAAAATATTAAAGTAACTCTATACATTGACCAGGTAGTGTGTATGATAAAATATCATATGTAATAAGAATTGAATAAGGACAATTACATATTTTGGAAGAGTAAAGTACAGTGTCTCTATCAAAAATTATTTTTTTATGATTTAATGACATTGCATGCAACTAAGTATTTATTACAGCTCTATAAATGCGTAAATTAGATTAACTAGACTTTTTTTGACAACACAATAGGCATGTAAATTACATGCAGAAACCAATAATATTTTTTTCTTTAATTCTCTTTTGATATTTGTTATGTTTTAAAAACAATGATGTATATAATTTAATCGTTAACACAGCACACCTGGAAAATCTTGCACCCACAACAAATTGATATTCAAGATGTATCAACAAACCAAAGATTACACCCTAACGAAATTTGTACAATTTGTATTGCAGACGCTTCTATGTGAAACGTAGTATACAGATATGGTCAATTCAGAAGGATACTTTGGCTCAAGCAGTGTACTTGCCCCCTTCTGTTCAACATTTATACCTAATCCCAATCAATGAATGTTGATGTTAAACACTGTAGATATACTGATGACACTACCATTGCCGCCCAAGGTCAAAGTTTTGATGAAGTAGAGAAGAAATGACCCGAACATTGGGAGGTTTGGGAACCTATTACCAACAGAACCATCCATAGACTAATCCTAATAGGAAGGCTCAAGTTTGCGCCTTCCACCTTGTGACACGCTAATAGGAAACTAAGAGTCAGATGAGAATAGAGTTTCAGCATTGTGACAACCTTGCGAATTTTCAAGATGGACCTACATTAGGTAACATTTAAACAATACTGTAAGGAAATCGAGCAAAAGGTTTGTGCCAGAAATAAGATTATTCGAAACCCGACAAGCACAGCATGGAATATGTGGCACCAGTCTGGCGAAATTCGGCTCATGCAAAACACGTGGACATACTGAAAATAGCACCGCACATACTTATCAGGTTGTTTAAAATTGTCACCACGGAAATGTTACACCCTCGCCGGCCTTGCTACACCTACAATTTTAGAAGACAAGTGGCAGCAGAAGTCGAGTGGCAAAAACAGATAGAAAATCCAAAACATCCTTTCTTTAATTACCGATCATAGATCACCAGACTCTGATCAAGAAAGAGCTTCCTCCAAATGACAATATCAATCGCCATGAAACCAAAAAACCGCCGCAATTAAAAAAATTGGGAAAATATGAGAAATCGAAAAAACTTGGAAAAATATTTAAAAAAATCGAATATATTTGGGAAAAATTTGAAAAAAAATTTTTTTTTCGATTTTGAAAAAGGTTCGAAGAAACTTGAAAAAAAAACAAAGAATCAGGGGGGAAAATCGAGGAAATTTGGGGGGGAAATTTTCGAAGTAATTTGAAAAATAGAAGAAATTCGAAAAAAAATGTGAAGAAGTTGCTAATAAAATTCGACGAAATTTGAAAAAAAAATCGAATTAATCTGGAAAAAAATTTAAAAAAAAATTGAAAATATAAAAAAAACATGAAATTAAAAATAAAATCGAAGAAATGTGAAAAAAATTATCGAAAAAATTTGTCAAAAAAATTATTGAAAAAATGGTTTTTTTCCAAAAAAAATTGTAAGAAATTTTTGAAGCCACCCTAACTTAAACAAAACCCTAGACAATCAAAACTCAACCGAACCCAAATTTGTAATAAAAGTGGAAAGAACAAATACTTCGCCTACTGTTGCGAAACAAATGCGATCCAGTCTTCCATATCTTCCATATCCTATCTCGAAGACTTTCAATTGGAGGGGCGTTTCAAGGTGTAAGGCAAATCTTCAACGATGAGGCTACTTGCAGGATGATATTACTCAAGAACAAGATCGCATTTTGAAATGTGTATAATCACAATAATTAGGAAATATTAATAATAAATCATATTATTATTTCAGTCCTTATTGAAATCATTCGACCGGAATTTGTGAGCCAAGACCCGCCAAAGAACTGAACATCTCGATGTTTAGTTCTTTGGAGAGCTCTTAAATAGTCAGTCGCCTTCTTGAACGAATCATGTTTGGCACTTTTTGTTTTCGTCTGTTTTTGAGGTAGCACGACGTTCCGACGATGCTCGTCTTCAACCGACTCATTTCCGCTTTTAAATCGGTCATACCCCTTGCAAACAGTCTTCAAAATCACCACATTATCGCCATACCTTCATTTTAACATTTTGTGGCACTGATTGTCTCACCGCATTAGGCAAGCCAATTTATTATTTTAAATAAAAGTAGTATCAAAAGTTGCTGCTATAAAAATTCATTCACAGTATTTGTTGATCACACCTCGTACATACAAATATATTATGTTAACAATAATTGTTAACGTAGCAGAGACATTGTAATTTCGTCATGGTATATACATATTATATTTAAATTATATATAAATAATTCATTGGCACATTTACATTGTTTTCAATCATAAAGAAATTAAATAATAAGTATGCAAAGATAAATTTATTGTTATTTTTGTTTGTTGTTTTTAGCATTGAGCTGAGGCTTTGATAATCCAAGATACGGGCAATAGACCGCAACAAATAATCTCTGGTTGTTAATGTTGGGAAAAAAGGGAAGGCTATTCTTTTTTTGTTTGTTCTTATCGTACAAAAACAGAAGCCTTAAGGAAATATCAAGGACCTAACCTCAGACAATAAATAAAAGTGATTTGTATCATTTGTTATTATTGGTGACCATTAATTAAAGCATATATACGTATAAACAACACACGTCAATTCAAAATCGAGAAGAGATTTGTATATATACTGTTTTTCAAAGAAGTCAATTGATATATTGAATCTGCGCAGTTATTTCATGGGGTTATTGGCCTGCTGGCAATTAATATTATCGTGGATATTTTCTGGATTCAGATCCAGATAACCCTATTATTGGTTTAAACCGGTCACGGCTATTTAATGAGGTCATTAACTAAATTTTATTATTTTTTTATTTTGTAGACACACCTAAGTACGGATATAATAAGGATATTTATTAAATTTCGTTTTAAATATGTAGTTATAAAATAGTTTAGAAATCTAGCTATATGATATCAAAAAATACAATATTGCGAGGCTGAACGCGTGCAGAATTAGTATATACCAGGCTAGATTCAAGTTCGGCGCAGTCAGTCGTTTGTGAACACGGAATATATGTTTTCTGAATTTATTTCTTTAATAAATTCGTTTAGCACCAAATTAAAATCAGTATTGGTATTTGTTCTCATTTGAGATATTGTCCAGTGAAAATTTTCGGAAGATACAATACAGAAAAAGGTTTTTCAACTGTATATACATACATGAACAAACGGGTAGGTATAGCGAAAGTTCTACAAATTCTTAAAGCGAATCTGTTAAATGTTTAATATCATACTTGCTTACAATTAAAAAATGCGACTATCTGGCAATTTCTAAAGCAAATCGTTTAAGTTTTAACAGGTGACATGTTACCGAAGAATATTCAAGGAATAGATGGAATCATAATATAGAATATTGTTGTCGTCTTAAGTCTTCTAGTGTAATGTCCAGGAAGTATTAGAGTAGTTTTCCCAAACCTTTTGGACTTTGTGAAACATAGTGTTGTACATGTTTGGTACCTCAATAATATTTAATATATATTATATATTAAAAATAATATGTGAATAATAAAATCTCGAGTTTCATAATTTATTTTTTTTGCATCTCTAAATATTTAACATTATTATAATTACATTTTTCTGCGATCATTATTTTGTAATAATAGTAAATAATAAATCTGTCTACATTAACTTTAAAACAAATGTCAAGAGGAAATAAAAACTGTACCCACACCACAAAATATCGTCTGTGACAATATCTACTTAATAAATGCTTTTCAAAATGTCTCACAACAATCTTGTATAAAATAATAAATATAACATACATGCATAAATACCGCTAATATTAGTATTAATACAATACTATATAGAAGTACGGAACTGGTTACAACTGAAATACCTTCAATCCGCAAATTAAAGATAAACCACACACAAAACTATGGTAGTCAAAAACGTCGCGCTAAAGTGGAAAGAAAACATTAAATCAAGGACAACTGTATCTGCTATCGCTGCGCGATATAAGACCATCACATAACGAGAGTTTTCTGATTCTGGTAACCTCAAAATATATATCCGTAAGTGGCGCCATCCAACCAAAGCATTATAAACTACTTCGTAATCGTTAAGAATTTGTAAAATCACGTGTTAAAAATATGCAATTTGATTGGATTATATCAAACCTACTGTTATTGACTTAGTTGAAATTTATTTTGTTTATTCCATATTTTTTTTCTACTTAAATTATTCTTATACTACACACATTCAGTCGTTTTATTTTGCACCTGTTGGATATATAAAGATGCTATAGTAATTTTTAAAATGCTCTAATTATTACCAATAATGCACCTTGTTATCATCGTAAGGTTGAGAAGTGCCAACAAGAAACTGATTAGTCTTATAAAGCAAATTTTGGTCTGTCTTCAAGTGTGTGCATAGAAATACTAACAGATTTGGAATAGGCAGCACTAAAGAGTGCATCACTGTAACTAACTAAATTACCAAATTGTAATAGTGCCAAAATAGAAAAAAGGACATTACTTTTAATAAGTGTACATGCATGTTATCAGTTTACTGTAATATTTGAGTATACTGTACTACAAAGTTATTATTCTTAATAAGATCATTTAGTTGCGATTCTGTAGATGAAATGTTTCCACATGTTAGGCTTAAAGGATGTGCAAATGATACTACTGATGCCAGAGTGGTTGAATATTTAATGAGGCAAATATTGCGATGTGGAATAGTAGTAAAGTTTCAAAATCTTTCAATACAGTTGAAAGCGCCGATCACGTTAGTACCGTAATATTCTTTAAATTCCAAGAAGTCATATACAAAATCCAAACATACAAAATTAGTATTTCCTTTTGAATTTTTATAAATACTTCAAAATGTAAGTAAAATTGTTATTCTTGACACTACCTAGCAACTTCATTTTTAACAACACCTTTTTAATTTTATTTCGTTCTATTTTATTATTTTAAAATAATTAATATTAATTATTGTATAGTTAACGTTTAAAGTGTTATTTTAAAGTTTATGTGGATAAAAAGTCAGAAGTTAATTCTTTTGGGTACCACTAGATGGCGTTACATAAGGATCAATTTTTTGAGGTTACCAGAATCAAATTCATAAATGTAAATCGAAGTTATGTGACTGCTTTATATCGCGCAGGGGTAGCAGATACAGTTGGCCTTGATGAAATTTACAACAAGCGACATCTATTGAAATGTGTGGATACAAAAGAACGCTGGTTCCACCAGATCATATGAAAAATCCGACTACTGCCTGTTACGGTTTAGGAAAACCATACATTAGTGAAAATAGTACCTACTTGATCAAAAATTCCAATGTACACTGACTATAACAAGTTCAGACTAATATCAGTACTAGATATTAAAACCGGAAAAATAATCCTTTTCTGAGATAAAAAATGTTTGCCTTATTTTTTTATGAACTTAAATATTATATCCTGAGGATATCTATGATCAATTATTACAAACCTGCGATGAATAAAGTATTTAGATTGTACAATTAGAAAATGTCATCGGTGACATTGTACGGTACATTTCTTCAGGAGATTTAAATGGAAAATTTATTTTATGAACAAATACGAACTATAAAATGATTTTGTTGCTGTATCTAAATAGAAACCAGGCATAAGAAAAACGGCAATAAAATGGGTAAAATCGAAGAATTATGATTATGAATAATAAAGAAATATTTCTTTGTTTTGAAGAATCCTGTTTTTTAGTGTGTATCTAATGTTGACATGACAAATGTAAGTAATTATGTAATATAGGTATGTACAATATTAACAGAAAGTTTTTAAAAATATTTTGTCCATTAGGTATATCCGAAGTCCATTATATCGGGGTCCCTTATATCGAGGTTTTAGGTGTTGTGTAAAAAGCGAATACGTGGAAAAAGGAATTATATAATTTGTATCGTAAAAGAAAGGAATTATTTTTTTTTTCACAAGTTATACACATTACATTTTCTGCATGAGGGTTGAACTATACACGGAGGGCCCATGCCTACAAGCCTGGCAAGAATGATGGTTTATTTAAATGTGTTCGCAGCGATGGCATTTGATAGTAACAAGTTCATTACTGTAATATATTTGTATTTAATTAAATATTCACTCTAAAATATTCAACATATCTTGTACGTATATGAAATCATTCAGGTCACTAAACTTCCATGTCTGCGCTTATATAAAGATTTTTTTAGTGCTGATATCAAGGATAAATTTAAAAGAAAAAAACAAACAGATCATTCTCATATTGTTGCCAGACATATTAAATTAATCTTTAAAAAAAAAGTGTAAAATGTACATAGGACCTTTGAAATTTTTCATCACTTAGCAGTCGACGTCACAAATGAATGTACAATGACTCAAGCAAATCGAATCATATCTCAATATACATATGTTGTGTATTTTGCAGTGCAAAATATACAATAAAATTTAGAAAATATTTTGCTATTTAAACACCGATGTTTTTCGAACCTGTTTGTTTTGAGTTCATCACTCCTCACTGACATGTGAGATTTCAATTTTTAAATACTCCATAATGCTTGCAAATTTCGAGGTTATAATCACTGATAGTATAAGTGTATATTAAAACTATTGAGTTAAAGAAAAGAAAACGTAAAATGCGTCCGCCACATGAAGGATTTGTTGATTTTAAAGTTAACGACTGGATAAAAATAAAGTTAGCACTTGCTAAATACAATTTGGTTCCAGAAAAACATTTTGTTTAATAATGAGATTATCAGAATTCCTATAGAAAATGGCAATTGTCATATCGTGTAAGGTCACTTGGGGTAATTGAGAATAAAGGCAATTGGGAATAATAACACATTTATTGAAAAATCTAAGAAAATTTTTATATATACGTAGACAATCGTTGGTGCGTCTGTTTGGGATCGTGTAACTTCTGCACGACTTGACCGATTGAAATCATATTCACAAAATATAATTGTTTTGTCGAGAGGATCCGATAGGTGGCACTGCTGACAATGTATTAACACATTCTATATTTATGGACAAGAATGATTCATATTCACAATATATGTTAGTTTTGTGCCATAAAAAACCACAAAATCTGGATCCGATGGGTGGCGCTGTGTCGCTGAGTTCGTGCCACCTACCGAAAAGGGCAGAACTAATTCAGCTGGGCCAGCTAGTGTTTTATAAAATTCTATCAATTATTTGCTTCTATATCACAATTACAATAGAATTCATAGGTATTTACAGCTGTTTTAATTTTTAATAATTTATGAAATTAATGCTCAGTGTAAAATAATGGTGTCTCTATTTACCCCTATCTTGGGGTAATTCGGGACCTATATCACATATTATTGAAATTCTGGAATTTCTAAATAATTGCAAAATATTGACATAAATATCTAATTAATTTTATTCCGAGTTAATTTTAGTGTGCTATCAATATGGAGTAGAGATGGGGTAACAGAGAGTTGGACAATGCCTGTTGGAAATCGAGAAAGTTTTGTGACACGTACTGAATATATACATCTTTCCGATTATTTACTAAAGAAAGAAATATTTTAATATCAAAGCAATAGTTAATTTTGTATGAAATTTTATTAAATATGTATACGTTCATAAGTAACTAATGCGTAATACTATAATGTTTTTATTGCTCTCTACTATTGTAGCATTTTTTAAATTAATTGTCTTTATTAAATTTATATAACGATAGATTAAATATGTAAACAATTGCAACATTTCATTTTACTTGCATGCAACTTATCAATTGAATTCGATATTCTACGAACTTAATATCTGCTATTATTTAGTTAATCTCTATTTTTAACAAAACACAATTCAATATCACGACTAAGCAATTAAATGCAGGGAAATAAGTGCCTGGCGGCAATAACTTTGGTCCTAGGTATTAACGTATCTTTAATCCTAGAAAAAAAAAGGAGGTGTAGCTACCACACGACTTTCTTCGTTGAGTTTATGACATAACGAGAAAATACAAGTTGTTGTCAGGCCAACCATAGGTAAACAACTTTTTTGCCGATATAAAAGTTAAAGTAAACTTTTATCGCTGTCAAAGTGACAAAACAATTCTGACTTATGGGTTTTTTTACACGTGCATTAAATTATCTTTTTTTAAAAAAATTAGGTGTGGCCACCACACGACTTTCTTATACGTATGAGCGTTTCAAACTATACAATTTTAAGAATTTTTTACACAAAAATTATTCAAAATCCTATTCTAAGTACTTCTATTTTCTTAATAAATCGCTATAGAATACATACTTTGCAAGATATTCGAAAAAAAGTGCTACTCCCTAAGAGTAAAAGTGTTACTTCCGGTTCGAATTTTGAAATTTCGTTAATACAAAAAATATTGCAAATCTAGCACTAAACACTTTTGTACTCGTGATAAATATATATAGAATCCATAATTTACGACATATTTTTAAAAAAATCGCTATTCGATAAGAGTAAAAGTGGTACTTCCGGTCTGAATTTTGAATTTTTTTTTATACAAAAGATATTGAAAATTATGTTTTAAATACTTTTATACCCGTAACATACTTGTCTAAAAAGCATGACTTGCGAAATATTCGCAAAAAACTGATTTTCGATAGGAGTGAAAGACCTACTTCCGGTAGGAATTTCGAAAAAAGTTTTAAATAAAATTGTTCTCAATTTTAATTTTAAGTACATATGAATTCTTTTAAATTTGTTTAAACTTAGTAGTTGACGAAATATTGGCAAAATTCGAATTTTTCACCGAAGTAAACTACTACTTCCGGTCTGTCGATTTTACTGAAAATAAGATCTCAAGAGGGAAATTATACTCGTAAATACAAAATTTGGAATTGATAGCTATAGCGGTTTGACCGCTATCGTGGTCACACACAGAGAGACAGACACACAGAAATTTTTTAAAAACTACTTTTTCGGTATCAGGGGACTTCAAAACGTGGACATCTGCAAAAATCTCGAGGTCAAAAATTTTCATCATCACAATACTTCCTTATATTACGTATAAGAAAGTAATATATAAAACTGATATTGTTCTTGAATATAACCAACCGCCTTTTGCATATAATACATGATTTCTACGCTTATTATATCGCTCCACATATCAGACATCGAAACCTTCTATACATATTTATATGCAAAATATTGATTTTCCAAAAAAAAAATGGAAAGAAGCAATGTAAAAGTGGAGATCCATAATAATAATACATATATGGCTATAGCAACAGTTCTAGAAAAAAATTAAAAATACAGTTTGTATGCATACAGTATGTTCTGAAATAAAGTTCTTAATACACAATTTCATGATTTCAACAAATAACTGACGTGAAACTGGCAAGTTATTAGTACTTGTCAAATCAGCACAATAGTTTTATCAACTATTGGTAAAATTTGGTACTTAATATTAAACACTATATTATTTGGCGTTTGTAAAGTATTTTGTTTAAAACAAATTGTCCCAATACATTCATATAGATTGAGTTTAAGAAAATATTCGGAAATATCGCACAATTCCTCTAGGTTATAATTGATTAATTTTATTGAATTCTGTGTACCATCCATTGAACAAGAATGATAGAGCTAAGCATCATCAGGGTAGAAAGGGTGGTGCCATGTGTTCAAAATAGTTGTAAATGCCCGGTATAAATAACAAAAAGCTTTGGTCCTAAAATAGAACCTTGTAAAACATCAGCTGTTGCAGTTTGCGGTTCTGATATAGAATCGTTAATTTTTAGTTAGGTTCTGTTATACATGTAATTATTGATAATTGATGATGAATACTATCAAATGATTTGGAAAAAAACACCTTAAGACAGTAATTTTGATTTCACTTAATTCTTTGAAAATAGCCGTTATATAAGTGAGGAACATAACTATAATTCCTCCGAAACTTTACTCTCAGACAGGTAATTTTTTTTGACTATTCACATAATAATAAGCAATGATTAATAATAATTCTTTGAAGATTTTTTAGTAAGTAAGGAATGATGTCAGTAGGTCGAAGATTTTTTATTTCCTGCGTCAATCTTGGTAAATGAAAATAATCAATGCTTTCTTCCAACTGATCAGTAGATTTATAATGCAAAAGTTGTGAGATATAGAAAGAATATTATTCTAATAGTTTAGTGCCAATGCCAACAGATCTAAGTGCTTTATATTGAAGATTATTAATAAAAGTTAAAATGCCAAAATCGCTTATTTCTGGTAAAAGCTGTTTTGACACTGAAATTATGCATGCATTATGCATTTACATCGTTACTATGCCTTAAATGTTCTGGTATCTGTGTACTATTGTTACACCTTGCCCTACAAACTTCACTGCTAAGTAATTAACATCTCACACATTATTTCTTCTAACGATATTATTGATTCTCATTTCTCGACTCAAAATTTCTATAATTCCTTATGCAATATTGCCAGTCTATTAGCATATCAGTTTTCTAAATTTCTATAAAGCATTTTACTTTAATAAGAGATGAGAAAGGTTAGTCAATTAAATAAATCCAGTTCGCATTAAGAAACTAATAGAGCAAAAGTTCTTCATTTTGTATTTTTGTGGATCTATGTTTCATTTATAATCATGAAAAATATTGTACAAGGGCTCCGCATGAAATGCTTGAAGTTTCAGCGATTTCTGGCGCTTTCAATTAGCATTCGTTTCAGGGCGCGTTTCATCTTTAATGCATATTCGGTATCGGTCACGTTTTTACTGCCATAAACTTCATCAATCTATGTTGTAATCTAGATAGTCTTCCACATATTTCTTTAACCCTTTATTTGACAATGTTGCCTACAAGCAACATCAAATTTGTGCTCACTTTATGAAAGTTTTTCTGGAACTATTGCTTGTAGCTGGCAATGTTACTTACAAGCAACTGTATTCCTATTTGCTAAGACGAATTATACACAATGCTTGTGATTGGTTGCGGCAAAAATTGCAGTGTGGTTTGTCAGTAACTGTAATGTTAGAGGTTATGGAAAGTACGCCTACTTATTCCATAAAAAATTATTACAAAAACGAATTATTGTTGTGTATTCAAATACTATTTTGAAGGTAAGTGTTTATTTTATTAGATTATGTAGAGTTTAGATGTTGTTCTTGTTTGCAAGCTGCAGTTTTCTTGGCTTTGTGCTGAGGTTGCTTATAAGTAACACCGCCAATAAGAAGACCTGTGTAATGGATGTAGAACCAATTACTGTAAATGTTTTCTACGGTAATAAACCTAAAAAGCAAATAATTTTACTAACTCCGGAGGATCCTAATTTGTCTAATGCGGATGTATCAGATTTAGATGAAGATGAAGATGTCAACAACCGCACTATGGGTGAAGTACCGTTTCCAAACCATGATTCTTTTGGTGTTGGTAGAAATAATCGTATTCCTGCTTTGGCCAGTGATTACGTTGGAGATCGTTATGAAGATGCGTGGGAAGACGAAGATGAAATTCCTCTTCAACAGTTACGGATGCAGCTTTTAGAAAATGTTACCGCAGATTTTCCACTGCACCATTTCGACTGGCAGAAAACAGACATACCATTCTAGGATATAGATACAAATTTGTCGTTTACAGATGAAAATGCTCCTATACACCTCTTAGTTATTTTTACAAATTTTTTACAGAAGACACTATTACCTACATTGCAAACTAACTTACATTCACAACAATGCAATGGAGTGCCAATCAACACTAATAAAACAGAAATCGAACAGTTCATTGGATTGCTGATACTAATGGGCGTTATTGAATTCCCTTCATACACAGACTATTGGAGTCAGAATTATAGATATGAGAAGGTTGCTTGGGTCATGAGTCTGAAGCGATTTCAAAAGATTAGGCGACATCTAGATAATCAGGAAAATGGAAATCAAAGTGATCGGCTCTGGAAAATACGCCCATTACTAAATGCTGTTCGAGATCAATGCCGAAAGTTAGATCAAGAACATAATCATTCTATTGACGGAATGATGATACCTTATAAAGGAACAAGAGCTGGGAATCTGAGGCAATACATCCAGAACAAACCCCATAAATGGGGATACAAAATATTTGTGCGATGCGGCGTTTCTGGAATTATATATATATGACTTTATACCTTATATTGGAAAAGGAATGACAAGCGACGAACTTAACGAATACGAAAGGAAATTTGGAATTGGAGGACAGGTAGTTATTTCCTTGTGTAAAACCATACCGCCAAATTTACAAACTAGGGTATTTTTTGACAACTCCTTTTCCTCGTTTGAACTGTTTGCGTATTTTAAGGAAAAGATGAATATAGAGTCGTTAGGCACTTTACGGAAGAACAGATTGAAGAACTGTCCTTTGAAGAGTGACAAAGACTTAGAGAAAGAAGGAAGGGGAAAGTACGATTACTTTCTTGATACTATACATAAATTAATGGTAGTGAAGTGGGCCGACAATAAAGCTGTTACATTAGCCAGCACTTTTGCCGGTATCGAACCTTTAGGACCAGTCAAAAGATGGAACTCGAAAGAAAAAAGAAAAGTGTCGGTAGATTGTCCAGCAATTGTAAAGTCTTACAACCAACATATGGGAGGTGTTGATTTGGCTGGAATGTTGATTGATCTGTCCCTTTGAAATCACGAAGATGGTATCTGAGAATATTTGCTTACACTATTGATCTTGCTGTTGTGAATGGTTGGTTAGTATATCGGCGTGAAAACACGAATAGCAAGATCTCTCTAAAGCTATTTCGTACCTCCATAGCTGAGGCCCTTATAAAGCATTGTAAAAAAGTAGGTCGACCGTCATTAAGTGACATCGTTACCTCTACAAAAAAGGCATGTTTACCTAAACCTATTGAAGACATGAGGTATGACGAATACGGTCATTGGCCTATTCACGGTAGCAAAGGGCGCTGTCGTCACTGCAGTAATGGTTTCTCAACAGTTCACTGCCAGAAATGCAATATTATATTATGTTTTGTACCAACAAGAAATTGTTTTCTGTCGTTTCATAATAAATAAAAGTCTGTTTATCTCATTTGCTCGAGAGCAACATATCATTTTTTGTTTTTGTATAAAGATATATATTTTGTTTTGTCAACAAATCGTCTTATAAAACCATATTCAACATATTTTTATTGATTTCTCTAATTTTTTGTAATCATTCATCCTGTGTTGCCAAATAAAGGGTTAAATAAAATGTTTTATTACCTGCCGCATTTTGCAATTTTTATGGTAGCAGTGCTCGCTTTGAACACTTAAAAAAGGTGGTTGAATGAAAAACGAATTGTGTGAAAACGGCCAAGTACACTTGTTGTTCTTCAATATAGCTCATTTACCATTTTATATAACAAATTAGTTTCATTTTCCAGTTACTTGTTAAATATATATATGTACTTTCTAATTACGCAACGAAGTTCAACCACCTTATAACTTGTAAATTTTTAAACTCATTTGGTTTATTAAAAATACAAGAATAATAGAGGACAAAACATAAATATTTTCGGCAAATTCTTAGCTTTTTTACTGTTTTTAATTCATATTAATTGACAATTCCTTTTTGTGGTTTTGCGGCTGTCAATGAACTTATACAATATAGAAATTAAAACGTTTCCATGATATAGATATTATCTTTATAAATTAATTAAAGCTTTCACTAATTAAAACATTAAAATATTAAGAAGTCATTAATAAAATAGTAAAATATATTTGATAAATATCTTGGCGGCAAATATTATATAATAAAATTATTTAAAAAAATTAGTAAATACGTCGGGCTATCGGTATATTAACATCTGTTACTTGATATGGTTCAGTACTGACTGTTAACCCACATTCCGCGGTGGCTCGGGGTTAAGTTCATTGACAGCTGCTAAACTACAAAAAGTAATTATTTTACATTGTATTATAAAATGTCATCTTGACTTAGTGGCTTAGTACACATTTCCGCGCTAGCATCTTCCTGTTTAGTCACTTGACGGATAGGTTGGCATTGTTATAACTTAGTACAGTCGATTGTTGTCTACAATAAATTCAGACAACTAACTACAAATGGCTTATTTTTGTTACCAGTTTGTTATGTTTGTCAATAAAGCCACTAATTCAAGACGACCTTTTAGAATAGTTTTATGTTTCCTTAATGTATGGTTATTAATAATTTACTAATATGCAAAAATATGGCATTTACATATACAGTTCAAATCAACACACATTTCCTTAGCTATACTGCCCTGATGTTGACTGAGGAGTCCGACATGTATGTGCCGTTATTTTTAATTTACACATTTCCAGGTTATCATCTTTCTGTTTTCTTACTCGAAGATAAAGCATGTGGTGAATTGAGGACCTGACAGACAATACAAATGGCAGCCTGCCTTCCTATTGCGTTTATTATTTTACTATGTTTTCAATGAAGGCACTAAGTGAAGATGACATTTTCGATTCGCTTCATGCGCTTCTATACACATATATGTATAAAATATACTCCTATTACAATTCTTTGCCACATGTCATTGTTTTCTAAATGACAACCAGTTGTCATATTATTATTAGGGAGCGGAATCGAGCGAGCTAAACTACCACGGAGCCACAACCGTGAAAAGAAATAATGTAAAAAACTGCGTGTTGTTTACATTATATCTGAATAGCACTAATTCATAGGGCGAACTGTAACATCTGTTTACTCCAGAGAATCAGAGAAAAAACTGCCATAAAATAAGGAATTTTATGAATAAAATCCTTTCTTCATCGGCGTAGGTACAAGGGTGACGATTTTTTAAAATTTATTATATTTACCTTATATTTCGCAATATAATATGTATGTTTCAATAACATACGCGTACATTTTTAGTTATCATTTATTTAGATCTAGAACGTTGTTTATGTTACTTTTTCTGAGATAAAAATTAATTGTCAGTGATTCCGAAATTTATTGCAAAGTCTGTAAAATATCGTCACTTAGCTTTGCCACCACACGACTTTCTTATACGTATGAGCGTTTCAAACTATACTATATTTTTTTTACACAAAAATTATTCAAAATCCTATTCTAAATACTTCTGTTCTCTTAATAAATCGCTATAGAATACATACTTAGCAAGATATTCGAAAAAAGGACTACTCCCTAAGAGTAAAAGTGTTACTTCCGGTTCGAATTTTGATATTTCATATATTCAAAAAATATTGCAAATCTAGCACTAAATACTTTTGTATTCTTGATAAATACATATAGAATGCATAATTTACGACATATTCGCAAAAAATCGCTATTCGATAAGAGTAAAAGTGGTAATTCCGGTCTGAATTTTGAAATTGTTTTTATGCAAAAGATATTGAAAATTACGTTTTAAATACATACTTTTATACCCGTAACGTACCTGTCTAAAAAGCATGACATGCGAAATATTTGCAAAAAACTGATTTCGATCGCAGCTTCGAAAAACTTTTTAAATAAAATTGTTCTCAATTTTAATTTCAAGTACATATGAATTCTTTATAAATTTGTTTAAATTTAGTAGTTGACGAAATATTAGCAAAATTTAATTTTTTCACTGAAGTAAACTGCTACTTCCGGTCTACCGATTTTACTGAAAAACTACTCAGATCTCAAGAGGGAGATTAGACACGTAAATACAAAATTTGGAATTGATATCTACAGCGGTTATCGTGGTCACATAGAGACACACAGACATTTTTTAAAAACATCTTTTTCGGTATCAGGGGACTTCAAAACGTGGACATCTGCAAAAATCTCGAAGTCGAAAATTTCACATTACTTCCTTATACTACGTATAAGAAAGTAAAAATGGATTAACCACATTAGATGTGGCTATTAATAATTCCAAGTGACTTAGACGAAGTTTTTAATAGAAATCCAGGTTTAATAACATTGCGGCAATTGTGTATGCTAAGTAGAAGGGACGTTTTCTATCTACAAGGATGTACTTAATTCAAAGAGAACAAGTCTTACAGAAGAGAAAATGAACAAATAGTAGGGTATTTTGTATTTTATAATCACCAGACTTGTTATTCAATTATATAAATAAAATTAAAACCTCTTTAAAAATACAACATTTCAATAGCGCGCCCATGGGCGATGAGTCATGACTCGCTCGATTCCGCTCCCTAATTAATATTACTTTTATTTCATTGTATGCCACTACTACCAAGAAAATATTTAATTTTTCAATACATATATATATGTATATATATATATATATATATCTTTCTCTTGGTGTTAGCGACCTTAAATAACTCAATAATACATAGTTTTAAACGTTTCGACAATTTTTTATTGCCTTCATCAGTAAAACTGTAAAGAATGATATTTATTGGTAGGATTGTTTTTTAATATTGCATATGTGTTTTCATCATTGTCCAACTGTATGATGTATTTCGATTACCCATATCTTCCTCCATGGTTATATTAATAATGAAATTAATTCTTGGTCGTTTACCAATAAATATCATTCTTTACAGTTTTGCTGATGAAGGCAATAAAAAATTGTCGAAACGTTTAAAATTATGTATTAATGAGTTATTTAAGGTCGCTAACACCAAGAGAAAGATATATATTTTATTATAAACGACCAAGAATTAATTTTATTATTATATATATATATATATATATAAAACGGAAAGGAGTCTCTGCTGTCAAAGTCAAGAAAAATGTATTCTTAGGGGAGATCCAGCATCAAAAGATAAAACTTTATGTGAAGTTCTTTATTTTTTGCCAATATTTCGTATTATAATCTAATACTTCTTCAGGGCTAAACTACGGTATAAAATAGATATTGTAACTTTATAAAAATGAACATCAATAAAAATAACTTACAATGCGAACTTATTGAGAGAAACACGTGCACATAACTAGAAAACATCACTTTTTTTATGGGTTGATGAGTCAAATTGATAATATTTGATAATTTAAAAACTACAGTTAAATGTTTTACAGTCACAATTATTAAAATAACAAAATTAAAAAATTAAGGAACTTCCTGGAAGGACCTCTAAAAATTTTAATAACTACATGTTGACACTTCAAACATCTGAGAGGATATGATCAGCTGTTGCCATGACAGAAAGACACAACCTCATTGTGGTATTGCCAACTGAGTGTTTACAACTTATAAATGTTAAAATTACCTGAATTGTACAAAACGGTTGGTTAAAAAGCGCTAAATTACAAAATTGTTATGTATTATATGTAAAAATTGAAAGTTGAATTATAAAAATGATTTTTAATATTATGTTTTATTTAATGAAAGGAGATATGAATAAATGTTACTTAATTGGTCGATGTCAGACCTGAAATTCATGGACTTTGCATTATTATTGATCTCTATCATTTCTAGAAACTCTCTCGATCTCTTATGTCTCTCAATACATAGGATCTTGGTATCATCGTATAATGGATGGTGATTAAGTCTAAGACAATGTTGTGCTAAAGCACATCTCTGTTTTTTGGTGTTAATGTCGCTTTTATGTGTACGAAGGCGAGTTTTCAACCAAGAGGAGGTGTTGCCTAGTAACATTTATTCATATCTCCTTTCATTTAATAAAACATAATATTAAAAATCATTTTTATAATTCAACTTTCAATTTTTACATATAATACATAACAATTTTGTAATTTAGCGCTTTTTAACCAACCGTTTTGTACAATTCAGGTAATTTTAACATTTATAAGTTGTAAACACTCAGTTGGCAATACCACAATGAGGTTGTGTCTTTCTGTCATGGCAACAGCTGATCATATCCTCTCAGATGTTTGAAGTGTCAACATGTAGTTATTAAAATTTTTAGAGGTCCTTCCAGGAAGTTCCTTAATTTTTTAATTTTGTTATTTTAATAATTGTGACTGTAAAACATTTAACTGTAGTTTTTAAATTATCAAATATTATCAATTTGACTCATCAACCCATAAAAAAAGTGATGTTTTCTAGTTATGTGCACGTGTTTCTCTCAATAAGTTCGCATTGTAAGTTATTTTTATTGATGTTCATTTTTATAAAGTTACAATATCTATTTTATACCGTAGTTTAGCCCTGAAGAAGTATTAGATTATAATACGAAATATTGGCAAAAAATAAAGAACTTCACATAAAGTTTTATCTTTTGATGCTGGATCTCCCCTAAGAATACATTTTTCTTATATATATATATATATATATATATATATATATATTAATCCTCCTTATGTATTTACATATGATTATTGTTTACTTACAGTATTAACGAATAAACTATTTATCAACTGCGCAGAATACATGTTTCTTAATGTTAATTTACATCCTCTATTTTGCCTAAACAATATCACAATGCTCACTTTTACAATAACAACAACAGTGTTCACTAAGCTATTTCATATTTATTACGTTTCTTTTATTTTGCTTCGAACTAAAAGTGTTACACACTACTACATGCGTGTCACAAATTAAAATAACCATACAATAATCGGTTTATGTATACTTATCTCATGGGCATATACATACATTATGTAGACGTACAGCATGTAAATTTGCATAATACAGACGCCACATAATTGAAGGAGAAAAAAGAAGAAAGAAAGGAATAAACATCAGCGGACGATTCAATATCGTCTCGTTATGTGTATTAATAATTCAAAGTCTAGTACGTCATGGTTAGGCCGCGCCACGCCATGCGGAAGAGACCGATCACCTTGGGAGTTCGAAAAACTCGGGAGGCCACGAGATGAAATGAAACAATAGAACTCGGTACGGTAACGACACGCTCAACGCCTACTCTATAAAAGTAAATAGCGTGCGTCGACTCGATTGCATGGTTAATTAATTAAAGTATTCATTTATATTTTTAAACCGACATTTCCGTAGAGTAATTGTTCGTATTTCCTACTGCAATTATTGGAGTTTTATGTGGAAATTACGCTTTCTTTATAGTGGATTACGTGCTACCTTTAATAATAGATTAATAATAATTCGACTACATCTCTATATCTACACACATAACGTCGGATATATTAAAAATAGGTACATGTTTTAATCAGAAGACGAAAACATAAGAACATTGCCAGGAAAACGAAGGAAGCTATTATTATTACATATTTACGATATTTTTAAATCGGACATATTATTATATTCTAAATTATAAGATATGATTTTAATGAAGTAAATAAAGGAATCATAACGTTTTAGCACTTACCGCCCAACGTGTGGGGTTCAAACACTATTCTGATTTATTTTCTATTAAAGTATTATTCCTGATGAAACTATAGTGAACGCTGAAAGATTTATAATTAGATGTCTATGATTTTCCGTTTTTATAAAAAGCGAAAGTTCTTTCTCTTTTATAGAATGATGCTAAACGTAAAGAACATTAATAGAGGCTGAAGATGAATAATCACAACACTATTAAATTAATATGAAGTACTAATTGACAGTTCAATATTATTATTTTTTTAATCAAATGAATGCAAATATTTTAGTTTTGCATATTAAGTAACTTGGCATTTAAATTATTGCGTTATCAATTAATCTTGATATTCAATTAACTCAATTGTTGTTTCCTTTTCCATTGTGAATGATTTTTTGAAGATAAAATTACTACACTTACATGACGTATTATATAAAATATTTTTAGGAATTAGTAGGCTATTGTATAATTTCGTGTGCGATAATTATAGTTGCCATCATTTATATAATCGGGAATTTTATAAATGCCTTCTAATAATAGTAATCATTCCGTTTTTAAGTACTATTGCATAAAATTTATTTTGAAAATTATAAAATCACTTGTTCGATGATTGAATTTCATGCCCTCAAGTCATCGACAGAGGTATTTTTCAGTAGGTATTTTTAACTGTTGAATGTGCCTGTCACGTTGGCATCTACGACTGCTTTAAAATAGATATATTTATACATGTAATGTACGAGTGGTCTTCAAACTTAACAATGTAATTATATACTTGATGCTTACGGATATGTAATCAATAAAATAACGGCATGGTTTTTCTCGAAAATAATGGTTTGTGCCCACGTAATATGCATATACAGCATGTGTAAAAACATATTGGGGATAGGATATATGTATACTATGTATATCGGCAACAACGCCCAAGTCGTGGCCGTAGTGAAATACGATTATATTTCAGTCGCATACAGTCAGCCGATGGATGTACATGTATTTATCTAAGCATCACACGCTTCGTAAATACATATTTACCAAATAAGAATTCAAAATACTTCTGTGAGTTTTATTATACAGGGTGTAACAAAATAAGTGTAAAACATTTCAGGGGGTGATTCCTTAGCGAATAAGAGATAGGCTCTTTCATATAAAAAAACTTCAATGGAGCATCCCTTGTTAAGATACAGCCCCGTAAAGGGGGTACATAAAATTTGTTTTACAATTTTTCTCACAAACACTAAAAATGTAATTTATTTCCAATGTAACTTTTTGTCTGATCATTTGTTTACCATTTAAAAATCTATTTCCAATACCTTGTTTCATTCGAAACAAAAAATGTCTCTTGAATTTTTTGCCCAAAAGTAATCAGTTCGCAGCAAAAAATTATTTTACGAACAACTACAGAGATACATCGTCATAAATGCGAACTGGATTAGTATTGTTATTTTGTAGTTACTACCTGCATCAAAATACATATGATTAAAGATGAATAAACAAAACTGATTTATTAATAACAAAACATAAAACATCATAGTAAATGTTCAATATGTCCACCTTCAGTCATTACACATGCGTCTAGACGTCGGCGCATTGAGCCACGTATTCGCTCAAATATTCCTCGATTCTCTCTAATTACCCTGCACGCATCGATGATGCGGTTTCTTAAGTCCTCTACATCGCGAACAGGAGTAGGATAAACCAAAGTCTGTAAATGGTCCCAAGTAGAGAAATCGAGAGGATTGAGATCCGGGGATCGAGCGGGCCAATTCTGTGGTCCTCCTCGACCTATCCAATGATTTGGATATGTTTGGGTTAAATGCTGACGTGCTGCTTGACTAAAATGGGCGGGAGCCCCATCATGCATAAAAAACATATCCCTTCTGACGCCCAAAGGAACTTCCTCCAGCAGTACTGGATGCACTTCTCTTAAAAATTGAGTGAGGCATACACTCAATTTATCAACCATTTAATCGAGGAGGTAGAAAATGAGGGCCAATTAAATAATCCCCAATAACTCCGAGCCACACGTTAAGAGAAAAGTGTTCTTGATGGTTAGCTTGTACAATAGCGTGAGGGTTTTCATCAGCCCATATGTGGTTATTATGAAAATTAATTATCTTGTCCCGAGAAAAAGTACATTCGTCTGTGAATTCGATCGTCTTCAGAAAGTCAGGATTTCTTCTAATCATTTCCAGCATCCAATTGGAAAATTCAAGACGGTTCGGAAAATCTCGCTGTAACGCCTGTACTCGTTGGCCGTTGCAGATGGTAAGGGTATAAGAGTTGTTCCTTTAAAATTCGAAATACCGTCATATGATCAACATTTAACTCGAAAGCAATCTTTCTAGTACTGCTAGTAGGTTGTTCTTCAACCAAATTAAGTACTGCTTCTTCAAGATGTGTTGTTCTAACTTCTCGATGGCGACCACAATCCTGCGTTCTTTTGTCGAATGAACCATATTCTCGTAATCGTTGATGAAGTCGGGCAAATATTCTATGCGAAGGAAGCTGCCGTTGAGGATACATTTCAGCATATCTTCTAGAAGCTTCTAACCCATTCCCCTGCGACAGACCGTAAACGTAATGCATATCAGCCATTTCCTCATTTGTGTATGCCATTTTAATAACAAGTGAATTATTAAACTAACAAATTACGAACAAAACAACGACACACAATTAAGTATTAATTCAATTTCAAAAATTTACAAACTGACAGCGTGATACCACTACTAGCGGCCTACTAAATAAATTAGTTTTACATTTTCGTTTTATGACGATGTATCTCTGTAGTTGTTCGTAAAATAATTTTTTGCTGCGAACTGATTACTTTTGGGCAAAAAATTCAAGAGACATTTTTTGTTTCGAATGAAACAAGCTATTGGGAATAAATTTTTAAATGGTAAACAAATAATCAAACAAAAAGTTACATTGGAAATAAATTACATTTTTAGTGTTTGTGAGAAAAATTGTAAAACAAATTTTATGTACCCCCTTTATGGTTTTTTTTTTTATATGAAAGACCCTATCTCTTTTTCGCTAAGGAATCACCCCCTGAAATGTTTTACACTTATATTGTTAAATGGTAAACAAATAATCAGACAAAAAGTTACATTGGAAATAAATTACATTTTTAGTGTTTGTGAGAAAAATTGTAAAACAAATTTTATGTACCCCCTTTATGGGGCTGTATCTTAACAAGGGATGCGCCATTGAAGTTTTTTTATATGAAAGACCCTATCTCTTTTTCGCTAAGGAATCACCCCCTGAAATGTTTTACACTTATTTTGTTACACCCTGTATTGCGTATACAACGCAATTATGGATGATTATAAAACTGTTCTGGAACGGTATTATGAAAACCAAAACAAATACTTCGTAGTTTATAATTCAAATAATTCTGTTACTCCAAAATGTATAAAATATTTCTTATACATATTTTAAAAATATTAGTTTTATTTATACTGTATTCGAAAAGAAATATTCATTGCAAAAGCTTTTATTGGTGGTTTTAATTTCCTAAAAAAAAAAACACTTTATTTTTCCTCATAATCGACGTCCACTTCTAAGCACCACTCAGCAATTATTTCAAATGCAAGAAGAGGTAATAGTCGCTGGGACGAGGTCTAGACTATAGGGCAGGTGGTCGAAAAATTCCTAAAGGAAATCCTAAATTTTATCCTTTATCCTTAAAAATCCCTCGTTTGGTAAGCGTCTCGCAATACACTTCAGCTCTAGTTGTTCTTCCACGTTTCATTAAATGTATGTTCGACAGTTTTTACTCAAAACCTAGATAATATTTTATAAAATTATAATTGTTCTACTTAATAGTGTTCGAAAATCTGCCATTTTGTGGGCATCACTCGAACATACATCGCAGGAACTCTGGTTGCATGCACTGCCCCTTGAGCAAAGAGATTGAAATATACTAGAGGAAGTACGACCGCAGTTTGTAGGCGAAGTAAGTGGTCGCAACATGTATAGGTCAGGCAGCGATGTCAGATATACCATAATTATGGAATTCAGAAAAAACCGTAGCACTATAGACGCGACTTTCATCATCCGACAAATAATTGAAAAGTCAATTGAATATAACAAGCCCGCATATATGTGTTTCGTAGACCTAAAAAGTGCCTTCGATAAGGTAAGACGGAAGGACATCACAAAACTATTACAAACAAAAAAAATAGAGGGTAAGATAATAAAATTAATTAAAGAAATAAACATAGATAACAAAACCCAGGTCAAAATGCCAAAAGGAGAAGCGAGATACATTAACATAAAAGGAGGAAAACGACAAGGGGACTCCCTTAGCCCGACATTGTTCAATATGATAATGGACCACATAATCAACGAAGTGAAAAAGAGAGAGGGGCACAGAATGGGACCCCATAAAATTAATATAGTATGTTACGCAGATGACGCAGTATTGGTAGCTAGTAACGAAGATGACCTGCAAAGACAACTCCACTCATTTAATATTAGGGCACAAGAATATAACATGCAGATTTCAGCGGAAAAAACCAAGTGCATGGTAATTAGCAGAGAACCACGCAGATGTAAACTAGAATTGGAGAGCACAAGCATAGAACAGCTGATGACATTTAACTACCTGCGAGTTGAAATCACCAGTGAGAGAAACTTGAAGACAGAAGCAACAAAGCAAGCGACTAACGCGATGAAAGTGAATAGCTGTTTGAGACAAACCATATGGAGAAACGAATTTATGACTACAGAAGGCAAACTGAAAGCATACAGAACAACAGTGAGACTTATTTTAACATACGCAGTAGAGACAGGGGCGGACACAAAGGGAACAAAACAGAAAATAAACAACGTGGAAATGAAAGCATTAATATCGATAACAAGAGTGACAATAAGAGATAGACAAACAAACAGTAGCATACTAGAGCAATGTAACATGCAAGACGTCAACAAATGGGTGAAAAGGAGAAAGAAAAAATGAAACGAACACGTAGATAGGATGCGACCAGACCAACTAGCAAACATCTCTAAAAACAATAAGCCATACAGCAGAAGACCAATAGGAAGACCAAAAAAGAGATGGCAAGACAATATACAATCAACAACAACCGAAACCGAATAAGAGGTCGACAAACAGGAGAAATCCTAGTCGTACGAAGAAGAAGAAGATAAATTCACGGGAGGCGCTTGTTTTTGAGACATCCTGTCAGAATGGCATCATTTGAGACATTTTTATAGAGAAATGCACGCAAACAAATAATATAGGAGGGTCCAATTCTATTTGCAAAAAATCCGAGTTAGTTCTTATTTAAGTTGGTTTATTTAATATTATTATTATTATCACAAAATAATTTAAAATCTTCATGTGTAAAATAATATGTAAAATACCCTATTTTTTTCTTGCTGGTAACAAATGCTATTAAGGAAACACAAAAACTCATTATCTTGCTCGCATCAATGGCATTTATTTATTGGAATTTTGACTAACTATTTATTCTCTATTAATGAAACGTTCAAAAAATATAATAAAAAATTCGTACAAGTATTACTATAAAAACGATTATTAAACACTTTCGTTCTATATATGTATGGTTGTTTTACTACTACTGCGTATTTATTATGAAAATGGGTTAGGTATATATATGTTTGCTTTAGGAAAGTTTCTAATGCACAGGTTTCCTACTGCAATTGTAATTAGCAAAATGAAAGTACATTAATATTTATAGTAATTTGGTCTGTACAATGTACCTAGTGAATATCTATCTGGTTTAAAAAAAATAAAGATTTAATACCTAATATTTTGCATGACCTTGATAATTATGATAACAGGTATATTAGAAGCGGTCGTACAGATTATACAATTTTTTAGTATACTCAAATATTTAATTATTCTTACGTCAATTACGTATGTCTTATCTCTGTAGATATATTGTAACGTAGATACATTTATCGCATATATCTAAATTTGCTAAATTCGTTTAGTTGCATTTTGTTATTAAATTAAGATTAAACCAAAGGATGAAAAAAAGTTATAGGCAGTGTTTTTAAATATTTCGCAGTTTAAAAACAACATTCCAAGGTTATACCATTTTGAAAGTTCACGTTTTCAAAGACGCATATCTTTTGCAAATGTTAGTTGTTGTGAGACAGTACAAAAGCCGCGATAAAAGACTTTGTATGCCTTTTAAACCACGGTAGCTGCTCATAACATTTTTTATTAGGATAAAAAATATACGATATAATTATTAGTATACAAGTTGACTATGGAGTACCGATTTAATACATTCGTACAAAGTGTAAATTATGACGTTTAAGCACTCGCTAAAATAATTAGTTATTTACATACATAATTTAATTTTAACTAACATTTAAAACAAAATATTTTGAATATATATACACTTTATAAATTTATATTGTTTATCGACTTAAATTTATCAACTTTCACACGAAATGAATTTAAAATAAAGATCGTTAATGCAATTTCATCATATGAGTATAAATGATGTTTGGTTTTTAAATTATTTAAGCACGACTCTGGCGGTAGAGAAAATAAGACGCTCCGATATTTAATAACATGACCATTTCTAAATTGCATAAATCGTATTTATCTCTTTAAGTCAGTTAATTGAGTTAATTACTGCTGGGAGTCCACTTGCATTATAATTATTATATAATATGATTATTATTATTGTTGCTGTTGTTGTTGTGATAGGTTACATTTATAAAAGAAGTAATATGTCTACTATCCCAGAATCGTATCATTTGTCTATGCCACATGTATTTAGACCAAAATCTTTACCAGGAACTATCCGACAAATTGAGATAAATATAGTAGTTGTTATTAGTACCTATACCATAAAGAAGACCTTATAGAACCCAAATTAGTACGAGACCTATATTCATAAAATACTGATATAGGACATCGAAACTAAACGTAAACAGATATAAAATATAGAGAACAGATTATGGTAACACAAAACATAAGAACATAATAAATTTTAATTCATCTTCTGATTTTCTATATTATACACCAAAAAGGCTTTTAAAAAGACTTTTAGTCGAAACTTGCAGAAGAACATACAAACAGATGATCGGAGGTGAGGATATGATACCTTGTTTTCTAAAATAGTCCCTCAGTTTATGTACTGAATTATTTAATAATATTTTTCTCTGTGGGTTCTTAAGCTTTTCCAATCACGTGTGGCGTCATCTAATGTACACTCCATGTGTTCAATAAACTGTTTCTCAGCTTTGTTACTTTCACTAGTCGCTGTTAAAAAGAACTAGTAATGTTCATTTAATTCCTCCGACTAAACAGATTTATTATAAAATTTGTCGGGCTGGAGATTTAAATCTATTGTATCGGGGAATCAACCTGCCGCTGTTGATTGTGAAGATTATAATTACTTAGACATTTAAATTATTACTTTTCATAATATTATCCTGACACGCTACGATTTCATTTCTTTCGAATAAATTAATTAATAATTTTTTAAAAATACAGAATAAGAATAATAAGGGTCAATGTTATCTTTATTTTCATGTACATGTAGATGACCCATTGACTCTTGGGTCATTATAAAATGCGACAATTTATTAAATGCAATTCAAGCATGTCAAAAAACGGAAGTCTTTGATTAATATTCTTATTACAGATGCAGTTTCATGAAATAGAAGTTTATTGTGTACTACTATTTATAGATTTATTATAAAATTTGTCGGGCTGGAGATTTAAATCTATTGTATCGGGGAATCAACCTGCCGCTGTTGATTGTGAAGATTATAATTACTTAGACATTTAAATTATTACTTTTCATAATATTATCCTGACACGCTACGATTTCATTTCTTTCGAATAAATTAATTAATAATTTTTTAAAAATACAGAATAAGAATAATAAGGGTCAATGTTATCTTTATTTTCATGTACATGTAGATGACCCATTGACTCTTGGGTCATTATAAAGTGCGATAATTTATTAAATGCAATTCAAGCATGTCAAAAAACGGAAGTCTTTGATTAATATTCTTATTACAGATGCAGTTTCATGAAATAGAAGTTTATTGTGTACTACTATTTATAGATTTATTATAAAATTTGTCGGGCTGGAGATTTAAATCTATTGTATCGGGGAATCAACCTGCCGCTGTTGATTGTGAAGATTATAATTACTTAGACATTTAAATTATTACTTTTCATAATATTATCCTGACACGCTACGATTTCATTTCTTTCGAATAAATTAATTAATAATTTTTTAAAAATACAGAATAAGAATAATAAGGGTCAATGTTATCTTTATTTTCATGTACATGTAGATGACCCATTGACTCTTGGGTCATTATAAAGTGCGATAATTTATTAAATGCAATTCAAGCATGTCAAAAAACGGAAGTCTTTGATTAATATTCTTATTACAGATGCAGTTTCATGAAATAGAAGTTTATTGTGTACTACTATTTATAGATTTATTATAAAATTTGTCGGGCTGGAGATTTAAATCTATTGTATCGGGGAATCAACCTGCCGCTGTTGATTGTGAAGATTATAATTACTTAGACATTTAAATTATTACTTTTCATAATATTATCCTGACACGCTACGATTTCATTTCTTTCGAATAAATTAATTAATAATTTTTTAAAAATACAGAATAAGAATAATAAGGGTCAATGTTATCTTTATTTTCATGTACATGTAGATGACCCATTGACTCTTGGGTCATTATAAAGTGCGATAATTTATTAAATGCAATTCAAGCATGTCAAAAAACGGAAGTCTTTGATTAATATTCTTATTACAGATGCAGTTTCATGAAATAGAAGTTTATTGTGTACTACTATTTATAGATTTATTATAAAATTTGTCGGGCTGGAGATTTAAATCTATTGTATCGGGGAATCAACCTGCCGCTGTTGATTGTGAAGATTATAATTACTTAGACATTTAAATTATTACTTTTCATAATATTATCCTGACACGCTACGATTTCATTTCTTTCGAATAAATTAATTAATAATTTTTTAAAAATACAGAATAAGAATAATAAGGGTCAATGTTATCTTTATTTTCATGTACATGTAGATGACCCATTGACTCTTGGGTCATTATAAAGTGCGATAATTTATTAAATGCAATTCAAGCATGTCAAAAAACGGAAGTCTTTGATTAATATTCTTATTACAGATGCAGTTTCATGAAATAGAAGTTTATTGTGTACTACTATTTTTTTTTTATTACGTTGGATGGCGCTTGATTACCGATTTACTTTCTGTTGACTAGCTTTAATTTATGAAGTTACCCGTATAAGCAGATCACGTCAACTTTATTAGTTCAGCTTTAAATATCATATATCAAAATAATGATAAAGGAATGATAAAGTAATGATTTTTGTAAAAATATATATCATGCAAATTAATGGCCCAAAATTAGATCTATGAAGGACATCCGTGGAGATAATATATTTATCAGAAGGTAAAACACGCATTGTGGAGTACGAATTGATGACCTCCATTAAATAGATTAAAATACTAATAAGTTGATAAGGAAAGCACGAAATACAAATAAATTTAATTTAAAGAGAATGTGGAAGTGGTCAGAAAGGTTATTACTTTATTACATTTAAATTTTCGAGTTTAAGAAACAACAACGTTTAGACAGATAAGTACATTATAGTATTTGCGTTAAACAGATGACGTATTTCATTAGCGTATTTACTAATCAGTATTAATCACATTCATTACAAATTTCTTAGAAAATTGACGTAAATTCCAGTTAAAAAACCATAAAACTTATACACCATGTCATGTATTACAATATTAAGTATTAATAGCACAGTCAACGTTTGCCAACCTTAAGTTTGTTATCGGTGTTTTAAGCAAGCAAAATGCAAGGACGCTTTGCCAACAGACGAACGAAAGAGACAACGCGAATTTGAAGAGGACAAAATCGGTATTTTTCTATTCATATCTGAGAGTGTTAGTATTATGATATATCCATCATATTTTAATACGTATTACCTACTTGGAGACTTACTGAATATTAATCATAACTTTAGTGACAGAATTAAAAATACTTAGCGATTTTCTAATTTGTAAGATTGTACGCGCTAATGAGATGCCTACGTTACTTGTCACAAGAATTTTTTAACAAGTTGCACATTTCCATAGAGTGATTAATCAAGAACATCTCTTGCCAAAGGCTGATGAATGTGATGAACACTCATTACAAAGCGGCGATTAATTTTAGAACTTTACAACATTCTCCGATGTTTTAATTCTTATTAATTGAAAAATCATATACAAATAGTGGAAAGATAGTCTTTTAACTATGTTATCACAATAACAATGTATAAGCAATGTTATTTTTGTTTAAAATATTATGTTCTTAGAAATTTAAGCTTGCAGTCTAGTAATCCTTACATGGCTGGAATATAATAAAATCATATTTATTTCAACATAAGCTAATTATCTGCATTGTCAATAAGAACTACAATAGAATACATTCACACATACATATACATACTGTTTGATCACTGTAAAAGCTTTGTTAGAAATAATTCTCATTAGAAAATTCTTCAATTTATTCTAAATTTTCACGCAATTATAAAGGCAACTTTTCATAAAGTTTACTTTTCTTTATAAAAGTATACTTTATGACACTTAGCGTGTGTTATTATAATCTGTAATAATCAGTATTTATAATAAATTTATTTTTATTTACTTTCGTTTATACAGCAGATTCATCGCTGACATGATTCACGGGATTTCAAAGGGAATTATTCTCAAGATTTTCTTTTGAAGGATAAATAACCTTTTTGCGTGACTAGAATTTTCCCACATCATTATTAAATATAGGAGCTCTGAAGCAATGCATGTCCTATAAAACATCACTAATGTAGAAATATTAAGGCTGTGTTTCAAAATTTAAGATAGTATAAAAAGAATTACCTACTTCCTACCTACTGTTGTTGATAATCTATACCGTTATTTGTTGTTTATAAACTCAATCCGAAGATCATTTGCGAATATTACAAACAGCAACGGCCCCAACACAGAACCTCGAAGCATACCAACATTTAAGATTCAGGCGCTAAATATCCTGGGGCTTCGCTTTGTTTAATCATAACAGTCTGGCTACGATTACCCAAATAGGAGCCTATCCAATCATGACAAGGGTCACGGATACCGAAATAAAATAATTCTTCAACAACAAATCATGAACTACAAGATCAAAGGCCTTCGATAAATCAAACCTTTTCAACACCATCAAGTAAGTTATGAATATGCTGGATATTCTGTAAAAGAGGCGATCGTTCTCAAAAATATATGTAGTCTACTATAAATTACTTTCTCAAGATAAAAAAAATTAATTTAATTAATATAGAACGATACTTAGATAGGTACTAATCCTGTATCTCTTTTTTTACATACCACTGGAATTCATTTACTGGTCTTAAGCATTGATGAAAATGTTTGTTGGGTGAAAGACTGATTTACTAAGTAGGTTAGTGGAAACGTAATATATTTTGCAACATAACTCAAAGCATTACATAGTAGTTGATCCAAACCTGCTGACGTTTTTCTTTGACAACTTCAGAAAATCATATATCTCAACTTCAGTAGCAGGGAAAAGGTATATTGTATTATTACTTACTTTGCATTCTAGTTGATCATTATACTCGTACCAATAGGTAGTAATATAATCGCAAAAGTAGTCTCTAAATATTTTTATAATATAAACTATGACCATGACCTGCTACTGCGTAGATTTGGTTCATTTGGCTTTGTTCCTTCGGCTATCGGCTTCATTGGGTCCTACCTTAGTGGGAGGATATGTTATGTCTGTTATAATGGTTTTTCGTCCACTGAGTTTGTAGTTACTTCTGGTGTTCCCCAGGGTTCAAATTTGGGTCCCCTGTTGGTCATATTGTTTATGAATGATCTTCTCATACAGATCGATTGCCCTGTTCTTGGATATGCAGATGATATTAAATTTTAGTCACATCAGCAGTAGCTGATGTGACTAACCTTCAGAGAAATTTAAGTTTATTGTCTTCATGGTATGAACGTTCTGGAAGTTGAATGTGGATAAATGTTGTGCAGTAACCTTCACACGGTCTTCAACTTCGTACACTTCTTCTTACTCTTAATTAATGAGTAAAACTGAATTTAAAGATCTTGGAGTTACCTTCGATTCCAGCTTCAGCTTCAAATCTAACATAGAGAGCATTTGTACATCTGCGTTCAGATCGTTGGGTTTTGTTATGCGTGTGTCTAGGTATTTCACTGATTCAGCTTTGTTGAAATCTCTATACTCTGCCTATGTATTGAGTAAGCTAGAATATGCCTCCTTAATATGGTTTCCTATTTATGCAAGTGATTGTTTGGCATTGGACTGTGCTCACCGTAGGTTCTTGAAGTTTCTCACTTATCGGGCAGATGGTGTTTATTCGGAGAGGGGCGTGGCGATGGGTGATCTGTTGCAGAGTCATGGTATGGTATCCTTGAGTGAGAGGAGATACGCTACATGTGAGAGATTTTTGCTTAGACTGTTGAATGGCAGCATTGACTGCCCTGGTATCCTGACCCGAATGTCATTTCCGATACCGCGGCTTAACGTCAGACATAATTGCACTTTTGCAACACCCTTTGCGCGAACGAACTTCATGAGACGAGCTCCAACTTACACGCTTTGTCGCTTGGCAAACAAAAATGTTGACCTATTTGCGTGAAGACTGTGACTGTGGATAATAGATCATCATGGAATTTGTTGTTACTTACTGTTTTTCTTTCTTTTTTTATATTATGTATACACCTGTAATATAGTTTGTAACCCTGTTTTGGGCCTTGCCTGTTGGGAAATAAAGATGATGATGATGATGATGATGATTATTATTATTATTATTACTATTATTACTATTATTATTATTATTATATCTGATAATGTATAGATATGTTTAGAAATATATTAAACGGGTTTGATCAAAAATTTAAGTAAAGCTGGCATACGTCAAAAAAATCTACTGGTTATGTATTGCCATCGTGTTGGCAATACATAATATATTGTTAACTACCAATCTTAAACTTTTCAAACATTGCCCAAAGCAATTAAAATAAATATAAAGAGAAAATTATTGCACATTTAAGCAGAAATTATAACTATTAAAATATAATTAAAAAGAATATTTCACAGTCAATTACTAAGTTGTTCCTACAAAAATGTTTATTCCTACATTCTACGGGATAACCAACTGAATGTTATTTGAGAGAAGATGTCAACTGTTCTTTAATGCAGGTTAGAAATCTATGCAATCTACTCTATAAATCCATAATCGAATGTTTGTGTATGTGGTAAGCGATTTTCCTTCCTATTGTAATTTTATAATAAATCTTGAGAAAAAAAAATTCCAATTTGACCATGAAATAATTGAAACATATACCTATTCCAAAAGTTAGCAAAAAATTTCATGTATTTCCCCAGAAAATATATACAGGTAATTCCAACGTGTTATAATAAATGCCATAATACAGTGCAAGGTCATATATACAATATTAACTAATTCATAAATATTAAATCTGCGTAAAAGCCGCTTATAATTTATAAAGGAAAATAATAGTATTATAAAAACAGATCTTTATAAGTTAGAATTATCAAAACAAAATATTATTATCTAATTATAGTTTGTTCAAATTGTTAAAAATCAACGAAACATAGAGATAAAAAAATATAAATACCTATAGGATGTCAATTATTTTCTGCATTAAAATACATATATTAATGTAATATACACAGAACAGTTAATACTGTTCATAAATAATTTATGTATAAAGTTTTATAAACCTCATTCACGAGTTTTATTATTTACGAGCGAAGCGTCGAGGAGCGAGTGTTTAGTAACACGAGTGACTAATAAATTTATTTGACGAGTTTTATGCTACATTTTTTCTACGACGGTAGATAATTAAAATAATACAAAAATTTTTGCCCGTTGTCGCACCACGTTGGGTTATTTTGATGGAGTGATGACAAATATTGAGTTTCCGTTAAATTTTGTAATTAAAAAATTTACGAGTCCGTGACTAAAGGGCCCGTTGCTAAGTTCACCTTGCACGAAGTCACAGCTTGTCAACGTTTATTTAAACGATCACTTACAGTCATGGAAACATATACAATAAATGGAATTGTAAAGACGGGAGTGGAAAAATATTATCCAAAAATAGTTTTATAGGTCATAAGTGTTAACGAAATAAAATAGAGCTTTGCGTTCTAAATAATGGAAGTAGTGATGATAGAAAGTAAAATTCCATTACATTTTTAATAAGATAAATATGCACTGGCGCTTTTGCTTTCATTCACGTGATCATACACTAAAGACAAAAACGATTTTAAATGTTTCTAGAAGTACTCGAAAAAAATATCGAATTAAAGGTTTTTTATTCTTATTTCAAGTATAGAAATATTGAACTAAATTTAAATAATTAAATATTTAAATCAGGCTTTTTAATTTGCTATGAATCTACTCCAAAATAAATTTATTTATTTGGTAATAGTATAGTAGATGGATTTGAACGATCAGCTGAACAAAACAGAAACCTATGGCGCTTCAACACATGTCTCCGTCGTCAATCAATTATTTAAAAACCTATCTCCCTCTCTACACTCAAGTCCATTTACGAAGTATTAAAATATCAATGGTAATATTTAATATGTAAGTTAGCTTGCGTTCTTCATTACCGACATTATTCAAACAGGGAAATAGGTTATGTGATTTATATTATTTCAAACATTGCATATCGTCCAAAGTGTATACAATTTATAATTTTATCAAGGTAGCTATTTTATTATTTTAATTGTAAGACCAGACAAAAGCAAATACAATGCTCCGCCCAATGCCCCCGTTGAGGTTAATTTGAAAATAGTAAATCATATCGAACATCACATAATAACATTAAAACATTCAGAATACATATTTAAATTCAAAAAGTAGGTACTTAAAGTTGGACTAATTATAATTTCCAGAGAACGCGGAAAATGTGAAATAATTGTTTAAAGTTTGCACTAGTAAGTACATTTTACAGTTATTTATATGATTATAAAAGAAAATTTCTCACCTACTTAAAATTCCATATTAAAACTTATAATCATAGTTTCACACATGCAATAAAAATATTTAATTTCTTCCAATTTTTCATCAAATATTTAGAGCACACAAAAGTATATTCCTTAGATTAAAACTTATAATTAAAAGTGATTCGTTTTTGTTATTGTTTTTTGTATTTAGTGCAGTTACCATAGTAACGGTAGATAGACATGCATTTGATATTGCAATGGCGAAAATTTTTTACTATTACAGGTTACGTTCTTTAATGCCTTTATTAAAATCATATTATTATGGACTATTTAATTTATATATATTTACGGAAATATTACAATTACTGAATACCAAAGATTCTAAACGCAAAACACAATCTTCTGCTGTAAATGTCACTAATGCACTTGCGTCAAAATTGCGTTATCAAAATAGTGGTGGAGATACCTACAGTTATTATAAACAAGTCAATTAAAAACTGAAACGTATGCGTTAATACTGTGAAAAAGGTTTTGCGCCTGGCAATGCCCTGTTTAATTCTTAAAATTATTATTTCTTTACTGTGTAATCCATAAGGTTATCCTCGAAAATATCGCACTGCATTTAAACCTAACCTAATTCTTGTTGTAATATGAAAATACAATTTTTGAATTTACGTCGTACGTAGTTCTAAAAGGGATCGTATGGTCAGGATTTTCTATCTTGTGATGCACGTTGTTAAATGTTTACCAGCGCCAAGCTGCATTTTGTTAAACGAAAAACAATAATAATTTGTAAAACTTATGTTTAGGTTGTAGTTTTGCTGTTTTTTTTTTAAAATGTATTTTATCATACGAAATGAAGGAATATTTGAAATATATTTGTTTGGCGACATGAGAAAAAAACGTAAAATATGGGAATTTTTGACAATTAAGAACCGAATTTATTGGACAAGATAAACTGATTTTCCATGCATTTTTGGAGTCTATTTGAATTGTACATTTTTGAAATGTTCTTATAGTAGGTATGTAAAATACATGTCATACTATATTTGCACACAATCATGATATGTATATACAGCATGTGTAAAAACATATTGGGGATAGGATATATGTATACTATATATGCATACCGGCCAATGATCTAATAATATAGAACTACTAGATGGACTGTAGAGAGAGAGGAATTGACCTCTACATACAAAGGAGACAGATATACAAAACCGTTAGTTGTGGGCAAAACATGGCGATATCGCATTGTTTTGTATATAAACTTTCTCAATTTTGTTGATTTATACATATTTATTTGTCTTTTTGGTAATTTGGATTATGTATTTTATTAATAGATTTCTTCTAGTATTGATTTTATTTCATACACCACTGACTTTATTTTTATTTAAAGAAATACGAGTATAAAGACAACTGTGGATTCATGATGATTGAATCAACTATTTTTATTTATAAAATTGTGATTGTAATTAGATACATTTTAAGAATTTCATTTTTATTTGATATAGGCATATAGGTAATGTATATAAATTGAGAATCATCAAGAATATTGGCAAATTTTAACTTCAGCTTATAATTTAACAGTGTTGTTCTCATGGATTTAGTGTAATATATATTTGGTTAAAAGTGCTATTATCAGTAACAAAATTAGAAATAAATATTTTAAATTGTTGAATATTATATATACCAGCTTCGCAGTGCTTGGAGTCACATATTTAAGACACAATGGTAATGTCATGTGCAGCGTATGGTTGTACTAATAGGGCAGAAAAGGGAATGAACGTATCATTTCACAGGTTAACTATTCTTAATAAAATACATGATTTGTAGATTTGATATAAAAAATTTTAGTTTTCAATCTAATCAAGCAGTGGATAATTTGTACTAAACGAAAGGATTTTAAGCCATCAAAATATTCAAGATTGTGTTCAGAGCATTTTGATCCTGAAGATTTTGTTATAAGTTATGGAAGAAAATATTTGCCCCAAAATGCAATTCAAAGTATTTTCAATTTTCCTGCTCACTTGAGAAAAATTCCCTGTAATAGCAGATCTCAACGATTAAAAATTACTGAAGCAAAGAACTGTTAAAGTAAGATATCTATTTCTAGTTATTATTCTACCTAGATATTTTTAATGCTCTATTTACCTTATAGCTCAGAATCCCCAAATGTAACTAATGTTGAAGTATTTGAATTAGTCACAGAAAAACCATCTCACGAAATAATACAAGTTGTTATTCTATCTTTATGTATTTTTAATATTTCTTTCTCCATTTTTCTTCGATCACATATTTACCATTTACGTATTTGTTAATCCATATTAATTATATGTACATATATTTTAATAAAAAATTAAACATTAATTGTCTTTTATTTTGAATATATCAGAAGTTGTAAGGAACACCTAAGAAAAGCTGTCAGTTTCTATATTTATTTTTTCAGAACGTAATATCACAGGTAATATTTTGAAAAATTCTAGTGGTCAATTCAAAATTTCCAACTGATATCTGTAGTGATTTTTAAAATATTTTTCTAATACTACTATTTTAAATAAAAACTGAATGATCATCAAATATGCTAAAATAGGTATTATTAGAAGAACAAAATCATATAGTTATCTCATAGTCATTAAAAGTCATTTATTTAATTTTCTTTCCTTAATGAAGAATGGCAACTAGCATAGATACCTTTAAAATGTTATTAAACAGAATATATTTAATACCATATTAATAATATATATTTAATTATTTATCTTTTTGATTATTAAAGTTGCAATACCTTTACTTTCCTCTTAATATAGCATATTTTTAACAAAATAATACTTTTAAACATTATAAGCCATTACAAGCTATAGCAACATATTTGAATTTTGCCCACATAAAACGGTCAATTTTGTTCATCCTTGTCAAACTTTCGACGCTCATATATTTTCCTTCTTTCTCCTATGGTGTGGGTCACTTCCTACTCAGCAAGACATAGCGTACACTGCATCTAGTAGTATAATAGTATTAGATCATTGATACCGGCAACAACGCCCAAGTCGTGCCGGTAAGTAAAGTACGATTATATAGCATGTCAGTCGCATGCAGGGGTGCGTTCAGAAATGTTGGATAGGATACTGGCATGGTCAGGTCATATTTTATGACGTCATCCACTTGGTAAACTTGGAGCGCTTTACAATTAAAGTCATCAAAGAAATAAGTCGAAAATTAAAACTAATTAGAACAATGGATCATAATCGAAAAAATTTTTTGGATCAAATTAAAATTGTCCAAAAACAAACTGCTCAAACTCCAAGAAACACACATGTGACCATATGATATGAAATGACATGAAATTATAATTATAGCCTTAAAAACCACTCAGAAACGCGCTTTAAATACCCCGACCCAAATGCGCATGAATTGCCCGCTATTAACCATCACAAATAGGTGGGTGATAGATGGAACACTCCGAGTGTCGCACCAATCATTTCTGAACGGCAATTACGTCATAATTTTAGGATATCTTTTTGTTTCTGAACGGCAAGTGTGAAATTGGAATGACACTTGGATAACATTCTTTCCTTTTCTGAACGTACCCCAGTCAGCCAATAGATGTATATGGTGGAAACGCGTTACATTCCGTTGCACGTCATACTAGATCTATGACGACTCGCCTTGTATATGTTGCCGGATCTATTTTTATTTCTGTCAGTAACATTTGATATAACCAAAGAAAAAAAATTATTCACTATACAATAACTATAACGTAATATATTTAGTAATTGAAATGCTCTAAGACTTCAGTCTTCCTCAACTTATTTATTATATTGATTTAGATTGTCGAAAAACCATAAATGTTTCATTACGTATCCATAATATAATTTACAATAAGCAATACTTACGCCATTCACATTAAATTTAACACATGATTATAGAAAAGTTTGTAACCTCGACTGTTTACAGAAACCTTTCGGCATTATATTCAATGGACGCAAATAAATAATAAATACACTTCTAAGAAGCACTGTTTTTAAGCAATTTATATCAACGCAAAGATGAACATGAAAAATTTGACAGGAAGAATATACACAACGTACGTCTTTTTGACAGATATGATTTATCTGTCAACACCGAATTGCACTATTAGTCTATTAAAAATATGTAATAAAGAAATTTAATATTGAAACGGAAATTATGTGTTTATTTGCCATGAATGCGTATATTACGATCAATTTATAAATCTTCTATTTAGGCTAATGAAATAAATGCCCTCAAGTATAATTTAACAATGTAACTTTTTTAGTTTCTCTAATACAGTTATGACAACATGTAAACGTCATCGATGACGTGCAACGGAACTTAACGCGTCTCCAGTATATGTATTTATCTAGGCATCACACGTTTCGTAAATACGTATTTACCAAATAAGAATTCAAAATACTTATGCGAGCTTTATTATATTGCGTATACAACGCAATTATGGCTGATTATAAAACTGTTCTGGAACGGTATTATGAACACCAAAACAAATACTTCGTAATTTATAATTCAAATAATAATTTACATTCGCATTAGATTTTTTGAAAAATGAATTTGAATCATTGAATATTTTTTATTTACTTAGTAAATTTATAGAATAATTTACCAAAAATTAATGTTTAATTAGAATTGTGCTTTCGCTACTTCATTATATACCCAATATAATAAAACTCGCAGAAGTATTTTGAATTCTTATTTGGTAAATATGTATTTACGAAGCGTGCATGCTAAATACGTGTACATCCATCGGCTGACTGCATGTGACTGACATGCTATAATCGTACTTTAGGTACTTACCGGCATGACTTGGGCGTTGTTGCCGGTATGCATAGTACACATAAATCCTATCCCCAATATGTTTTTACACATGCTGTATATGAAAAAGCATTATAGAATGAAAATACATGTGTAATAAAGGGCTCTAGAAACTAACCAGTTGTACTTCATGATTTCATCATACTTTATAATATTAGGCTTTGTTGCATGGAATTAATTTAAGAAAGAGCTTACAATCAGCATGAGCAAAATTATTAAAAAAATTATCACAAGCTAGTAAAGAATGTGAGGAATTTTGTCAAATGTTGATCGGGTTATGGAGTTATTACGTTGCTTCTTCTGGAGCCCTATTCATTTGTAAATATTTCACGTGGCACGTTATCACATGAAATACTTTATAAAACATCACATCACTGTATACTTTATGATAAAGCGAAAGGTCTAAGTCTCTTTTCAACATACAGAGAGCAAACAATGCAATAAGTATAGTTCGTCCACAGTTAATATTAATGCAGAAGAAATTATCAACAATTCGATCTGTTATTTAAGCGTATAACCACTATAACCTGTAGTTGTGTTAGAATATAATCACTCATTTTTTTCTGCACTTCCTTCCAAAATAAATAATTATTATGTTAGCGATCAATCGTTTTCCGTCTTCTATATTTAGATTTAGGCATACAAAAACTTATGATAGTATGATAGTACGCTTAAACATTGCCAATGGCCATGATATATAAATATCTGAAATAAAAATTAAATACATATTATAGTAGTAGTTTATACGAGTCAATAATAACAGCTATTATTCCCGAGAGCCGAATTTAGGAACTGAGCCGCGAAGCGGCGAGGGAGTAACTCGGCTCAAGGGAATAATAGTCATTATTGCGAGTTAGTATACACTACTTTATCTACGACTAACCGAAAATTACTAAAGAAAAATCAAAATAATTAAACGAAAATGTCAGATTACTATATCAATATGACGTTTGACGGTTAGACAGTTAGTAAAATGGCCGAACTTGTCTATCGTTACTACGATAATGTGGGAAACGTTATGTTCTTATTGGCGGAATGCAGGGAATAATGGTAACGTTATGGCTCATTATTCCCCGGTCGCATTTCATTATTCCCTATGGGTATTATGAGTCTTATTATTAACCAGTAGCTATTAATATAATACCTACTTTATTGTTTAGTCGTCGATAAAAAGTATTATATCACTTCAGCAAAAAGTAAATGCAAAGTTTCGATAAAAGGTTAGTGATATTCTGATATTATATTTGGTACCTATCATATTTGACAAAACAGTAAAAGCCACCATTTAAAATAATGCAATACGAAAACAATGACGTAACAATACCTTCAAAACATTAACAAACTTTCATAAATATACCTACAGTGTGTGGTTTATGTTAGTATTAATATTTTTATCCTTTTGTTTGTTCTAAGTATATATATTTACAACGTAATATTTCCCAATTTTAAATACCTCTCTACACACACATAACACACGCATTCTTGTTCGACACGTCCTTGAAGATGTATCTCACACGTGCCGCGAAATACGGAATAAATTGAACGGCGATATGCGTCTATTTTAGAGTGGATGTTTGATAGTATCGATTGGTTAATCTGTAAACATGACGTATTTTGATAGCCGGTGGAAAAATTAAAAATACAGCGATTTATATCTTAGAGGTAGATATAGAAATTAAACATAGACAGACACAACAATGTTTTGCGTAAATTATAGGATACATGAAGGATTTTAAACCAAATATTTACCTTACTGAAATTTAAATTTTATATTGCAGTTAACATGATTTTTTTTTAAATAAATGCATTTTACTATAGAGACATATTTTAGAAAGTGATCAAAGTGCAAAAAGAAACAAAAGACAAAGTTCATGATATTTAGAGAAAGAAATTACCCAAGGTACCTATTGTAACAGGACCTCTATTATTATTATGTTATTATTTACAACGTTACGTGTAGTTTTATGTACCACACGATCATGAGTGATCAGGTACGAGCAAATCTTTAGTTTCATCAGGCAAACAGCGTCAACGACTGGTGCACTTAAGAGGGATCTCTACTCCCAACCGCTGAGGCCACTGAATTTTTAATTTTTTTATACCAAATAAAAGAGAATTCGAAAATCTATGTACGCCTAGTAATATTTTTTCTAAAAATAATTTAGAAATTGTCATAATTAGTAGCAGAAGTAGGTCAATATTAGACATTTTGTCGAATTTATTTTGACATAAATAAAAAGAAATTCAAAATTTTACTACTAAGCGTACGTAAATTTGAGTTTTCTCTACAAATTGATGTAATTATTTATAGCATTGGTTGAAATTTGATCTTAATTTTAAGGGGAAATCGAAGCCCCTGCAGTGATAATGTTTATGATTTTTGTACATTGTCAAATGGACTGGCCCGTCCAGTAGAGATCCCTCTTAACACATGACGAAAACGATCTAAATAACTAATATAAGCATTAAGAAATTACAAAAGCAGCAAAATAATACCTTAAATTAATGCATAAACTAAACGGAAGAATCTATTGAAGACGAAGAATATACAATAAGACAAAAAACTGAATTTAAAAAAAATTAGCATTGATATAAAAAATAAAAAATAATCTCATAAAAATTAAAGTCAAAATATTCACAAACACACATATATTTTCACACGCAACCAGAAGAAGATCAAACCATAACAGAAATATGCAAGCAATTAAAATATGAACACGTACTGTTTAAGTGTTCATTTGCCAAATTCCCGCATTTTATTTTATAAACAGCTTTATATCAAATTCTTTCAAAATGGATATCTTTTCTGTTAGGTATATTTGATAAGATATAAAATGTATTCATCCAAGAACAAGTCCTTTTTGAGCACGCATATCCACTCATCAGTAGATGCTGTTTCAAGGCTGCAATGATAGTTTATCAATGAAGTAACTCATTGAAATATGATATAGTTGATTATCTGATAGTAATTGATTATTTCCCAGATAGTTATTACCAAATATTTCAATTTGTTTTCGAATAAATTTGGCGTCACGTTGGCTACGGATCGCATTTTTAGTGAACGATATTCAATAAGATATAATCTGGGTAATTTTACCAAGCAATTACAATTTTAAGAACTTATCAACATATCAATAAAATTCTCATCAATACTTCAAAATATTAGCGATATGACAATATCCAGCTATATCTTCCATAAAAATTCGCTGTAAATACAAAGTTGAAATAAGACTACATATATATATACAGCCAAATTTGTTTCAAGTAAGTTTATATATTATAAAACATTATTCATCAAATGGTGAAATCAAAATATTCATAAGATATAAATAATGAACCAGCAGTAAATTGAAATTTAGAAAAAAGTAGAATTTTGAACATTCTGAATTTAAGTATAATGCCCAAACTCCAATTTTGAATTTCTTCTCAGCCCTATTACACTTGTTTTTAATTTTTACTCCCAGTTTGAGAGAATAAAAAAATAATTCTTGGTCATTGTTCCCTGTCAATAGTGCTAAGTTAATAAAGTAGTTTATAATATCCACTCCAATACTTTTATATCGTGTACGAAACTGTACAGATCCTTTACTGGGTGTTTCTTGAGCATCGTTGGATGTATGTTCGGTTATCTGAAAATTCGTTGCCTCCTGTAATCCAAGTACTTTTGGTCTGGTTTACCTTTGAACATGTATGGTGCTGATTTAATCCAAGAACGATTGTTGAGGATATCCATAGACAAATCTTTGAAAAGTCAGTGTCAGTGTTTCTGGCATATAAGCAAGCACCCATATGTTTTTTAAGAGGTACCAGAGAATTCATGATTCTGGACATGTCAGAAGTCCTCATGTTCTAAAAAGTTTCTGTCAATATGAAGATTATTTAGATGCCTATAGGCAGAATTTCCCTTTTTGATCATATCTGGGGCATGACAAATCAATAAGAAATAGAAAACCTCAAAATCCAAAAGCTAAATAAAAAAATTAAGTTGAACTGATTGGATTTTCATGGTATCTCCTCTTTCAGTATACAATGGGGAAGAGAAGGTGATGAATTCGAGAAAATATTTACTTCCTTACGTATTTGTATAAATTTTTTATAAAAAAATTCTGTACATTTTATATTAACTCCCTAATTAGGACGAAAACAAGTGACGATTGCAAATGTTTGCCGTCAAGTCGCGGTGATATTTTGATGTTCACTGATCAAATTTGGTCTTTATCCAAAGAGTTTTGTAGTTTTTGAAACAAAAAATGTCAAAGTTCAGTTAGAACATAGGAACGTAACCAAATTCTTCACGAGACCAAGGAAATGGATCCAAGCATATTGACCAGAGAATAATTATTGTGTATGGAAAAGGTGTGCCGATAAAACTATGTCGACAACATATTTACGAAGAAAATTTAACTGACGACCAAGACAAGAAAATTATAGCAAATGATAAAACGTAGGTGTATACGGATTCTTATCCACTGCCAAAAAGGCAAGACCACAAATTTCATCAGGCAAGCTGATGGCGACAGTGTGTTGGAACAGAAGAAATCTTACTGAGAGAAACAATTTTGTTTTGGCGATATAGTCTCATTGGACCGTTACTGGATCATATGTTCGCTATTGTCTCATTCCTAAATTAAAAAGGCACTTGAGTGGATGCCCTTTGTCTTCCGATAAATACCTACAAGAAATGCTGAAGAAATTTTTTTAGCACTTTCCTCCAAACTGTTTCTTCTGTTCTCTCGCAATTTGGAGAATATTAAATCGTGATTAATACTGCTTGAAATTACTTTTCTCAATTATTATTTACAAACGTCGGTGCAGAAGGAAAGTGTTGGTAAATTTATGCTATTAATATTCATTCAATATCTACATGTAGTGAATAAATGAATTACTGATTTATGTTTATTCATTTATACACGCGCTACACAAGCTTGTCTTTAAACACACGACTTACGAATCTCAAATCATAAAATTACATTATTTTGGTTAGATAATACGCAAAGTTCACGCCTAACTAAATGCCAGACGCTTATTGCATCATATCACAAACTTGATTTTGCGTCGTATAAATATATACCCGTTTCCACATTAAATTCAGATTAGAAAAGTACTCACTTTCTATATATATTAGATATGATTTTTTTCTCGTCAAGCAATATTGTGAACCATTCATAAATGTTCGCAATAGAAAGTAAAGCTTTCAGCATAAACAAATACTACGTGTATATATTGCAAACACGTGCTTCTATAATATTTACGCAAATGCTAGGTCGAATGAAACGACATTTTGAAAATTATCAACATGTTTCACAATCTCAAATGTAAATATAGAGGTAAATGAAAAAATTATATATAACTTCCAATTCATGTTATGTACATACAACGACCTACTTTCTAAATCGTACTGAGACAACTAAATCAGTAAAAATACTTAGGATTGTTTATATTTTTGTTTTATTTGAAGACATCCAAAATCTATTTTAAACTATATATAGTTAAAAATAAATCGGGACAGAATATACATTGGCGCCCAACATGTGCGGTAAAAATTTTACTAGTAAAGTAAAAACTATAAATTACTTAAGTAAGTAAAATGAATATGTATTAGCTTTTAACCTTGTGTGTCGTAGTAAGCTAACTGCTAACTGCAGTCTGCAGTATTAAATAAAAAATAATTTTTATGAAATGTGTACGCCTCGAGTATTTCAATCTATATATATCTCATCTATATAAATTGAAGTAAAATTAGATCCTGTAGTAGAATACACATTGACGCCAAACGTGTGGAAATTTTTTTTTAGTATATTTGAAACTAGGAAGCTTGATACTAGACAAAAACACTAAAACAAGTTTACCACACTAAAGCACAAAAGAACTAAATACGTATTTCGACAACTATGTTGTTATCTTCAACAGCACTGATTAAAAACCGTGGAGACTATAAATCGTAGCGTATATAGAACAAGAACAACACTATAGTATATATATACAGTGTTGTTCTGTATACGCTAAGGTGTATAGACAACGCGGTTTTTAATCAGTGCTACTGAAGATGACGACATAGTTGTCAAAATACGTTTTTAGTTCTTTTGTGCTTTAGTGTTTTAAAGGTGTTTTTGTTTGAAACTAGGAATTAAATATGTATTAGCTTTAACAGCTGCGACTTCGCTATTTTATAAAAATAAAAGTACAAGTGTTTTCCGGTCGACTAGACTGTAAAAATTGCAAAAAGCACTGGCTCTTTGGGACATTAAAAAACTCATTTATCTTTATAGTAGTAAAATTTTGTCTAAAAAATACTACTTGGATTTCTCTTTATTAAAAGCTAGGGAAATATGAGTAAAGCACCATCTATTTGACGATACCGCAAGCAACATTCACATTGACAGTTAATTGTAATCAAACACAAAAACCGGTAAATTCACTATAAATATAATAATATCATATGCAAGAATATAATAACTGGAAATATGAGTAATAGGTAGGGGAAGGTCGGGTAAGTTCGGCATGGCGGGCAAATTCGTCACGTGCTGTCTCTCTCATATGCATAGATATGCATCACTTCCGCTGACATCATTCAATCTCCCTGCAGCCATTAGTACCATTAGAACGCATCGACTTTGAAGATTGTGACAAGTGTGCATAATTTTGTGTATTTGGGCCATCTGATGTAAGTATCACTCTTCAGTATATCTAATTTTTCACCCTAGTGTGTTGTAAATGTAGTGATTTGTAATTTTTATGACGTTAGTTAGTTGCTTGTCTACAAGTTTGCTATGATGGGCGATAAGTACAGTCCTATGCACAAATGTTATTTGCAACTTTGCTTTCCGACCGCAAAGCGGGCAAGTTCGGCAGAGTCTGCCGAACTTGCCCGACAGATTTATAAATTACAATAATTGATGTTTTTATGTTTGTTTTTTAGATAAAATGGTGCATAAGTACAAAAGAAAGAGAGACGCTGCGTATAGTGACGAAACTCTAAGGCAAGCTATTTTAGAGTTTCAAAATTAGAAACTAAAAAATTTATCTACATTGTCCAAAAAATATGGCATTCCAAGGACAACCTTACAATATTGACGGGAAAAAGAAGTCCCAAATGTTCACTCCAAAGGTCGCTTCAAGCCCGTTTTTAATTTGGACATGGAACAAGAGCTACGAAAACATATTGTGACATTGCAGAAAATGTTTTATGGAATGTCTCCAGTGGACATAAGAAGGTTGGCCTTCCAATTTGCCGTCGCCAATAAAATACTGCATCCACAGAAAGGAAGCTAGCAGGAAAGGATTGGCTAAAATCCTTTATGGAAAAGAACAGTTTAAGTCTGAGGACCCCGGAGGCTACCAGCATAGCTAGGGTAGCTGGTTTCACAAAAACCAAAGTGATCAGATTTTTCGCTCTTCTTAAAGATGCTCTAGAGGAGCATCACTTTTCTCCAGATAGAATATTTAACGTCGACGAAACCGGGAGATCTTGTGTACAAAAGCCACGAAAAGTTGTCGCTGAGAAGGGCATTAAACAGCTTGGTCGAATGACATCTGCCGAAAGGGGCAAAAACATCACACTTCTTGGTACCATTAGTGCAGGGGGGACGTTTATTCCACCTATGTTAATTTACCCAAGAACCCGAACAACAATTACTTGTAGGTTCCTTTCCTGGAACAGTAGCTTTTGCAAATCCATCTGGTTGGAGTGATGCAAATCTATTTGTAGAATACATTAAACATTTAATAAAATGTGTACGACCAACTAAAGAAAGACCCATTCTTCTTTTACTAGATGGTCATGGGAGCCACAAGTCACTAGAGGCAATAAACTTATGCCGAGATAATGGCATCATCATGTTAACGTTTCCGCCCCATACCAGTAACCGACTCCAGCCCCTCGATATCTGCGTTTTTGGTCCTTTTAAAACGTATCTGGCCAACGAAATGGACAAATACATGACCAACCACCCCGGAGAACGAATAACAGAATATGTACTTGGGCCCATAATTAAAGAAGCGTTTTTGGGTGCATTTTCATCCAGAAATATTATAAAGGCTTTTGAGAAATCAGGCATAACTCCTTATAACCCAGATATGTTTGACGAAATTGACTTTATAGGGGCATCAGCTGTTCTGTCATATCCGATTACCGCCGATCACGATGAATTAATGCCGGGATCTCCTGGAGCAACAAATTCAGTGTCTAGTGGTCGAAATTCAGAGATAAATCCAGAATTTTCATCAGAAATTGCCGTTGACGATATTGCATCTACTGATGTCTTGGACTCGAACAGAAGGCTAAGCGATATAAACAATGAATCAAACCAAATAGACTTAAATGCACCATCTACATCTCGTGTTCCAGTAACGGATATATCTCCCTTGCCACAAGCAAAATCTTCATCCAAATCAAAAGGCCGAAAACAGGAAAAGTCTGAAATACTTACCAGCACTCCATACAAAGAGGAACTCGAAGATAAATTAATAGATAAAGAAGCCAAATCAAAAAGGGAAAAACTTAAGAGGATAATAGGCGGTGAAACTTATCCCTCAAAAAAGAAAAATAAAGAAAAGAAGAAGCAGAAGACAGCGGCGCCTGTAGAAGCTGAAGACAGTGAGACTTTGTGCTTATACTGCAATGGAGTATATGGAGAAACTCAAGAGGAATAGATTCAGTGCGATATGTGTAAGAAATAGGCGCATGAAGACTGTACAGACTATGCTGGTGAAGCAGGTGTTTTTGTTTGCGATGTGTGCCGCAATTAGATATACATATATGCCGAACTTGCCCAGCACTGTCGGGCAAGTTCGGCAATTGTCAAATTAATCTTTTCCTGAAATATAGTCTTCATTGTCAGTGGTTGTTATGTTTTTATCACGGATATCTATTCACAATTGTTCAAAGAACATGCATGCAAAAAAGAAATTTTGTGTTTAGTTGATTACGTATATTTAAAGCTAAAGAAAGGTTAACGTGCCGAACTTGCCCGACCTTCCCCTACGTACATACATAAAATATTTAATGATTAAATTAATTAGGTAGTCTATTTAAGGTTAGGTATGATACTAATCACTTTAATCAATATTTTTTAAAATTTAATGCTCGTAGGTACTAAAAATCTTGCGTGAAGATATCTTCTACGCATTCGCGCAATTTAAAGCACTTCGGTCAATCGTGTTTTCAAAATGCGCTCATGCAGAAACATAGTCTGCCCGCACTTGGTTCGTAAATAACTCTATTTGCTATTGTTTTCTTTTATTTAGACGTTTTTCGTAAATGAGTACTTTTCAATTTACTAAAATGCTTTATTCATTTAATGACAATAAAACAATATTAGTATTATTATTATTGTTACAATATTTTTTATATAGTGTGTCCCACAGTTATACAATTTAAACCCGTTATGTTTGGATAAGTTTACAAACGAAATGTTCATGATAAAGATTTGACATATATGCATAGCAGCACTAGGAAGTGAAATTCAAATTCTTTGGAATCCAAATATATAATTATAAAATATTGCTTAATGCTACTGAAATAAATAGAAATACTTTAAGCTATGATTTGTATTTTTTCGTATTGATTTTTGGTGCACAATATAAAGAAGTTTCTCGTCAATAGAAACCTGACGGATTTTTCAAGACTTGATTACAATTGTCTTAATAAGTCAACGCATTTATTATGGCTACGAATTCTTCAAAACAAATAATAATTGATAATACAAGGTTAACAAATCAAAGTATAATTAAAAAAAAAGTATTTACATAACATAAAACAAATTTTAGAATTCATAGACATTTTGTTTTTAACACCTCAATGACATATACTTATGTTTACATAGTTAGCGGTTTATCGATTTGCTAGGTCGCACAAAACAATAAATAATAGTTTTTATAGGTAGAACAATAAATTTTAGGTTTTAGGTTATCATTAAGAACAGCTATTTATAGTATTCGAAGCTATAAAAACGATAGCCCCCATGAGTGATTTCGTTTTAGTTTTACTGCTGTAAATGCGGAAAAAGTTGCATCAGCGAATTTTGTTTTCATTTTTGACATTTGAACTTTACTTAAGGAAACCCGATGCTCTAGATTCTGCTTTATGTGTTAATTGAAACAAATTCATCTAGTTCGATTTAATCATCTTAATTAAGAAACTTTTGAACGTCAGCGTAGCTCACATATTTAATACCAACACAAATTAACTACGGAATATTGATACGTTGAAATTTGCGAAGGATTAATAAACGACAGTATATCTAGGGTAATGGGTTATGGGTAAAATCATTGGCGAGAACTCCAAAAAGCACGGAATTGGGAAAAAACCCAAGCCAACTACACTCTATGTATGTTTTAATTCTAAAGAACATATTTAAAATCAAGTATTAAACATTAGCAATACGATTACATTATACCGTACCTAATTTAAGCTTAATTTATTACTCAATTATTGACATTTCATTGATCTGGTATATTGGAAATGTATTTCATTTCTTCTGATATTCCAAATATTCTACGAAAAAAGTTCCTCTTAGCCTGTTCATTTAGAGATCATTTTGAACTGTCCTGGGTTGGCAACAAAGTCCCAGTATTGTCCATACTAAATTTACATGTCAAATGTCAAAATCATAATGTATTGAAATGTCTTGTATTTACTTGCGTGTTTTCATAGTTTTATTGTGGCTTTTCTGTCTATTTCAAGACAATATACTTCGTATACCATGCCTTTTACGATACAACAGGATACGTTTATCGTAATGTCGCACTTTCGCAGTGGAACACTGCAATAGAATAGATTATGGAAATATTCATTGGGATCGTGTTTTCAGCAATTTGTAACGGAAAATGGAAATTTGGAAATAAACTTGGACGCATTCACTTGTCATCGCAATAGGGTGATTGAGAGGTTTAAGGAAACGGGGAGTGTTTGTAAATGTAAACCGGAAAAAGCGCCAACAGTTTTAACTGAAGATGTTGTCGCGGACATTAGGCAGTGAATGGAAGTTCGTCCCACAAAATCTGTCTGCTCGAACTGGTAAAGAGATCTAATTAAGTTAAACGTAATTTGTTTATACAACATTATGTATCTAAATTGTAGGTATTTCCTACGGAAGTACTCATTAGGCACTGAAAACTTACATACTTTCTGTACTACAACATTGACGGGGCAATCACTTTGAGCAGAGATTGAATTATTGCAACTGGTTTAATGGAATATTACATGAAAGAAGACTTGAAATGCACTTTCTTTTCGGATGAAGCTTGGATCCATTTGTCGGGGTATATCAACTCTCAAAATTACCGTACCTGGTCAACAGAGAATCCACATGTTTTTGTCGAAAATAGTCTCCATCCTATCAAAGTTGGTGTTTGGGTTGGAATGTCAAGAAGACGGATTATTGGACCAATTTTTTTTCATGATACAATTAATGCAATACGATACCGAAAACAAATATTGGAACCCTTCATTAACAGCCTTCACGAAGATGAATTAAATCTGGGGTACATCCAACAAGATGGAGCAACTGCACATACTGCGCAACAAACTAAAAAATATAGTATTTCCGAACAGACTGCATGATCTCGATGAACTTGAAGAGGTAATTACAATAGAATTGCAAAATATTACACCGGAAACACTCCATAATGTGTACAATAACATGAGAAGATGTGCCAATCTATGCATTGAGAATAACGGTGGACATTTCGAACAACTTTTATAAAATGTATTCATTTTGTGACATAATTATTATGTTTATGTTTTACAGTAATAAAGTTGTAACATATTTATTATTGTTTACGATAGGAAGAAAAGTGCAATTACTGTATTTCTAAAAAAATTCTTTTACATAATTCAACTTAAAACTAACCCTATTTCATTGACATTTATCACAGGAAAATTTTAAATAGTAAACCTAACCACAAAAATAAATAAAAAAGGCTTGCCATTTACACTGTGTTCCCATATTAAAATCAGTATGTCCAACTCAGGACAATTCAAAATGATCACGTAGTATATATACTTATTACTATAATATAAATACGAGGGATGTTTTCTTTCCGCTGAGCCTATCTAGTAGGCCATGGTATTTCAAGACAAATTTTGTATGACAATTTCAATCAGTTGTTTACAAGTTTAGTTATAGTGACAGTTGTCAAATATACCTGTTTTTTTTTGTAAGTTACATTAGTTTAAAGTACTCCTTACGCCAATAAATCATGGAACTGCACAAGAAACATTATGGAGCAGTGATTTTTTACAATTTAAAGCGGTATATAGATCTTTTTCATTCGTTTCCATGTTGCGGAAGGTTTCGCATTTGTAGTGACTGAACTGTTATTTTATTACAATATGTTCTATTTTTGATGAAATGGCACATCCATGTTATATATATGAAAGCTCAACTTTAGATTTTCAAAGATATACCATTTAACATCTACTTTTACTAGATCAATTTCCAATGAAAGATGAATAAAGCATATTTACGCCTTTACAATACCTAATATTGTATGTTTAAACTGTTAGATCTATAATGTAGTCCAATGCCAGGCTTTTTAATTAATTGTAAACTCTGCAAATTTAAAATAATTCTTTAAGGTAAATTAATTCCATGAGGGTTGTTAATGATAGAGAAAAATGTCAATAAATTTCATCTTCAAACAATGGGTGTCAAACACTACTAAATGGACGACTTTATTTCAAACAGTCCATTTATAGTGGCATCATTGTAATGTGAATTTTATTTGTTTTTGATCATTTTATCTATCTCACTGTGATGGTAAATAGATGATTTATTTAGTTTCTTTCTGTGTGTATATTCTTCACAAACAAATAGGTTTATTGTCTGTGTTTAAGACAAGGCATGGAATGACTTCATAACAAAACATATTGTATAAACCTATTCTTTGTCCAAAACGTACGTAATAGCAAAAAATAGATATGAACTTGTAATAATAACTCATTTAGCTTTCACTTGTATCTGCAAAAAATCTATTATAATATTCCCATATTGAATGATACATTTTTTTCTATACTAGCATCAGTTCTTATGATTAAGACAATGAATGATTCATATAGCCATGAAAATGACCTCATATTACGTCAAATTTATCGCCAACCGTGAAATGTGCATATTGTTATGTCTTTAATTAAACGTATCGTGTATATTTGTAAATTTAGGCATCTACGCTCTTTGAATTCCAATGTTATTGTTTAAATTTTTGTCGAATAAGATGTGTTTCCGCGAACCTTGAAACGCCACTTATACGGGGTGGATTTTAATAGTAAATCATTTATGTTTTTTCTTGGCAAAGTCGGCAAGCGTGCAATAAAATTAGTTTAATTACATATGAAGTGTTAGTTCTTATTTTTTTATTGAAGATGTTACCAATACGTATAACTCATAGTTTGTACTAATAATTATGTTCTTTGGCTACAGCATATATACTAATTTGGCGCCCAACTTAAAGGGGCAGAGTGTTTTTTATTATTTCAAGTAAATATATTTTATATGTAATTATAAATGTGGGTGCCAAAACGATTTTTTATACGTATGCGTGTGTCATAAAAAGTTAATATGCCCTTCTAAATTTTTTACTTTAAATAAATAAATTATTTTAAAATTGATTTTTCTATGTGTTAAAAATACTAATTATAATTTTCTGCTTTTAGCACTGATAAAGTGTTACTTCCTGCCCTGATTCTGATAATCTTGTTGTAAATCTAGGTGTAATTTTTATACAGCTAATTAATCTGTGTAGAATGCATAATTTCTGAGATATTTGCTTTTGAATAAAAGTAAAAGTGTGACATCCCGCGCGAAATGTAAAACTATTTTACCAAAAGACTTAGTAAAACTATTAAATAAAGGAAATATATTTTCATACTCTTACTAAATTTGTACTAATTGTATATAATTTGAGTTGCTATCACAAACTGAAAAATAAAATGCTAAACATTCTATTTAAAAAAGAAACAGGCTTGTATTTAAGGGGCCGCAGAGGTGCCGACTAACGGCCGTGAGGTAGGATGTAAGGGGGTGGTGTCATATGCGCTAATGAAAATTCTGGACTTAACAAGGTTTCGTTAAAACAATATTACCGCTTTGATTTACGAAATATGGAAACGAAATTTAAAACACAAATACACAAAGGCTCAATGCATGCTCGACTGGAATTGGTTTTTAAAATAAAGTTTCTGAAACTGTGTTATGATGTTGTAAATTTTGCCAACTTTGATAGTGAAATGTAAGTAAATAATTTTAATTATAAGGAAGTAATCCCAACAAAGCCTTAATTAATCCTATGTTTACATTTTAATGTAGAAACATAATAAGAAAAACAAAAATTTCTGCTGTTTGTTTTATTTTAACGAATACCTTACATCGCCGGAATTGACATTAGGGCACATGGCGCCACCCCCTTACATCCTACCTCACGGCAGTTAGTCGGCACCTCTGCGTAAGCCCCCTTATAATAAAACACAGGCTTGCATCTATTATTAGTAGTATTGTTAGGCTTAAAATAAGAAATATAGCAATATCTATCTAAAACATCATTTCTAAAAATTAATAAATGAATCATATTACAAAAATGAAGACCAAAAAATGTGTGAATAATATTTACGTAAATAATACAAATGAGAAACTAGGAAATGAAAGATTATTTTCTTTACTTTCCAGTATTCTCATATATAAAAATTTAATAAAATTGCATCCTATTAAAACTCTTAACATTATCTAAAATAAAATTAAATAAAAGTTTGTATGAAAAAGACCTTAAAATGAAAGTCCATCTATCTCGACGCTTGTTTTAGAAGTGTGATAATAAAACTGTACGTTTTCTTTAATTTATTTTCTATAGGTACCGCATAAAAATTAAATAAAATTGATAAAATAAATAAATGAAATCTTGCTTACTACTAAGGTAGTTCTTATTTTATATCACTATTTAAAATAGAATTAAACCAAGAAATTGAAAATTAAGTTAAAGAAATAAACCCTAGGCATTTGTGAATATTATACTCTCCTTCTACTATCAAAATAAGAACGCTTAGAGAATATTATGTATGACCAAAAAGTAAATCCATCTATTTCTACAATTGTTGTTTAAACGTGGTAATAAATGAGATTACTTAGTCAATTACAAAATTAATTTCTGCGCAGGATTGAACTTTGATCAAAACTTCTACTTATAGAAGTATTGAAATAATAATAACCTAAAAAATAGGGGGCTTCATATGAAATATATTGATTTTGTTGATAATTTTTTCGTTTACATTTAAGAATTATTTTCTCATTTAACATCATTTAACTTAAAATTATTTAATACATACCATGAATAGACAATTATATTAAAATTATAGCATAATTTAGATATTAGCAGCAATTTGTTATTAATTGTTTTAATATATGAATTTTAACAATAACAAATACGTATATAACGGTCAAATTGGCTAGTTAAGAAACAAAATATGCAGAAAAAATAATTCATTACTCAAAAAGACGAAGGCAGCGTTGTGTGATAGTGATGAGGTTTCAGAAAAAGAAAGTGTTGGTAATATACAACAAATTAAAGGTCATTATAGATCGTGACAATTACAACAACGGTTTTGTTTTTTTGATTTAATACTTTTCTAATCTTTAACAACAGGCGTTACTACCATACATTTTACCTTTCTTTGAACATTAGATTTATGCAAATTTGACATTGATAGTTATAAATAAAAATCGATAATGACTTACCTGAATTTACATTAGATGTTGATGGTCTGCAATACAGTTTTGTCGGTGAACCAGGGTATTCGTACCGCGATAATAATTGATTACTTAGTTTGATAACCTGTCGCTGGCCCTGATGTATACATGGTGTAGGGTTATGAAGAACATATCCTTTAGATATAAAAGGATGTTCATAATAATGCACAAGAGGTAATGGGTGATGAAAAATACCTATTCTCGGCTGTTCAGTCCGATAAAATACAAGAGTACGTTGAAAATGCTTTTCCACGGATTCCATGGTAAAAATATTGTGAAACACCTCGTTTATCGTCACTTGCTCAACAACACAACGTGCAAGACTAAATGATTTGTTGTTGACGATGCAAGGGTAGTTATATATATTAGGGATTCTTGTAATTGCATATTAATAGCACTGACAAATAAGTATTAAGGGATTAACGGTACTTGTATTACGGTATACCTAATAGCAGCTCAATTTTGAATTCCTTTTTGCTGTAGTAGTTAGATCATCTCCAGTAGTAATAGATAATATATAGAATATAATGTTAAAATGTAAATTAAGTATCTCATTTATTACTACGTTTAAAAAACAGTTGTCGGGACAGATGGATTTTACTTTCTTATACGTAGTAAAAGGAAGTATTGTGATGATGAAAATTTTCGACCTCGAGATTTTTGCAGATGTTCACGTTTCGAAGTCCCCTGATACCGAAAAAGTAGTTTTTAAAAAAATGTCTCTCTCTCTGTGTGTGTCAGTGTGTGTGTGTGACCACGATAACGGTTATATCGCTATAGGTATCAATTCCAAATTATGTATTTACGAGTATAATCTTCCTCATGAGATATGATTTGATTTTCAGTAAAATAGACAGACCGGAAGTAGTAGTTTACTTCGATGAAAAAATCGAATTTTGCCAATATTTCGTCAACTACTAAGTTTAAACAAATTTATAAAGAATTCATATGAACAATTCTATTTAAAACGTTTTTCGAAATTCCTTCCGGAAGTAGGTCTTTTACTCCTATCGAAAATCAGTTTTTTGCGAATATTTCGCAAGTCATGCTTTTTAGACAGGTACGTTACGGGTATAAAAGTATTTAAAACATAATTTTCAATATCTTTTCTATAAAAAAAATTTCAAAATTCAGACCGGAAGTAAAACTTTTACTCTTATCGAGTAGCGATTTTTTGCAAATATGTCGTAAATTATGCATTCTATATATATTTATCAGGAGTACAAAAGTATTTAGTGCTAGATTTGCAATATTTTTTGTATAAATGAAATTTCAAAATTCGAACCGGAAGTAACACTTTTGCTCTTAGCGAGTAGCACTTTTTTTTCGAATATCTTGCAAAGTATGTATTCTATAGCGATTTATTAAGAGAATAGAAGTACTTAGAATAGGAATTTGAATTATTTTTTGTGTAAAAATTTCTTAAAGTTGTATAGTTTGAAACGCTCATACGTATAAGAAAGTCGTGTGGTGGCCACACCTTATTTTTTATATTGTAAAGGGGTTTTTCATATATATATTTTAATAGTTCTTATTTTGATAGTATAATAATTACAAATACTAGTATTCATCTTCAATAGCGATATAAAGTAGGAACCACCATAATTAAGCACGATTTGATTCATTTATCTTAACTCATCAATTTTATTAAATTCTGATATATGAGACTAATACGGAAATGCAAGAAAATAAACTGATTCTTACCGCATTTTGAAGACAATTGCAAAGGACAGATAATTTTTCATTTGTAAGGAATTTTTTTAACATAAATGTTGATACATTTTTTATTGCTTCGCGCAAGACTAATAGAATTATTGGTGAATTTTTTTTTGAAGGATATTTTAGATAAACTTTTATATATAATTATTTTAAACCCAAGACTCCAAATAACAGTCAAAAATTTGTGTTTCAACACTTGAATTGAATTATTTTTTATAAAGGAATGTTCTAGCGAAGGGGTAAACTTCACTAGTGAATTTAATGTATAAAATTTTTCGCTATCTACAGTATTAGATATTAATAATAAACTTTACACTTGAGACACTCGGTATATACACTACGGAATATGTGTTATGCAAATTAATTAATCTACTAAATTGATTTTTTAGCATTCTGAGGAACTGTTTTTATTTGATTTTAATATTCTTCTTTCTAGCAAAAATAAATACAATTGTATTAGGTTAAAATGAAGCAAGGGTTTTTAATTATTTTTGTCTTTTTATAAGAGTGATCTATTTTTATTTTTTAATTAAAATTGAGAATAATTTTTAATTAAAATTGAGAAAAATTTTATTTAAAAAGTTTTTCGAAATTCCTACCGGAAGTAGGTCTTTTACCTTATCGAAAATCAGTTTCTTGCGAATATCTCCAAGTCATGCATTCTAGGCAGGTACATTACGAGTATAAAAGTATTTAGAACGTACTTTTAAATATGTTTTGTATAAGAAAATTTCAAAATTCAGACCGGAAGTACCACTTTTACTCTTATCGAATAGCGATTTTTGCAAATATGTCGTAAGTTATGCATTCTATATATATTTATCAAGACTACAAAAGTATTTAAAACTGGATTTGCAATATTTTTTGTATAAATTAAATTTCAAAATTCGGACCGGAAGTAGCACTTTTACTCTTAGCGAGGAGCACTTTTTGATATCTTGCAAAGTATGCATTCTATAGCGATTTATTAAGAGAATGAAAGTACTTAGAATAGGATTTTGAATAAGTTTTGTATTAAAAAAATTCTTAAAATTGTACAGTTTGAAACGCTTATACGTATAAGAAAGTCGTGTAGTGGCCACACCTCATTTTTTACTTTCCTATACGTAGTATAAGGAAGTATTGTAATGACGAAAATTTTCAACTTCGAGATTTTTGCAGATATTCACGTTTTGAAGTCCCCTTATACCGAAAAAGTGTTTTAAAAGTATTTTTTAAAAAAGTCTCTCTCTCTCTCTCTCTATGTCTCTGTGTGTGACCACAATAGCGGTCAAACGGTTATAGCTATCAATTCCAAATTTTTTTTTACGAGTATAATCTCCCTCTTGAGATCTGATTAGATTTCCAGTAAAATCGGCAGACCGGAAGTAGTAGTTTATTAAAAAAATCGAATTTTACCAATATTTCGTCAACTACTAAGTTTAAACAAATGTATAAAAAAAATCTAATGTAATCAAAAGTAAATTTTAGAAAAATTTTATTAAAAAGTTTTTCAAAATTCCTACCGAAAGTAGGTCCTTTACTCTTATCGAAAACCAGTTTTTTCGAATATCTCGCAAATTATGCTTTCTGGGCAGGTATGTCACGAGTATAAAAATATTTAAAGCTTGATTTTTAATACATATTTTTATTTTTTGGTCGTAATTCAAAATCGGCAATCAGTATACAAAATATTTTCTGTTAAAAATGAAATAAATATTTTCAAATTTTTATTATTATTGCTTTCCGCAAAGAGTTTAGCAAAATTTCAATTGTCAATAACGAAATAAATCTATGTAGGCAAATAAAAAAATCGAATGACATATTTACATAATTTATTAGAATATAGAAGGTTGGAAGGAATTTGTTTAAAGAAATTATTGCTGCACTGAGTATGATAAATAAATATGAAGCAGATTTGTTTTATTTATAACTGCAAACCTTGGTTTCGACTAAATATTTATAAGATAATTGTTTTAAATGACCTTTTATGTTATCTGAGTATATATCAATGCGAATATGAGGTCATTTCAAAGAAATTTACATTTTAACCTTTTTAATCTTTTTGTAATTTTTGTGTTTTACCCCATTATTTCCTCAGCATCTAAGATACCAACCCGACATCTAGGACCACAGCTAAGAACAATTTCCCGTAATTTTTTTTAAATATACGAGGGAGCGCTTGCGAGATGGCCGAATAGAGGAAAAGAAGAAAAAATAAAAGTACGAATTCATTTTCTTTTTTCAATTTATTCACCTGCAACTAGCTTATGCATTGCCTTCATTAAAAAATGTGCTATCTTTGTCTGAATAATAGTCCTTTTATCATTTTAGGAAATAGGTAGAAATCGCTAGAAACCAAGCCTGGATTATATGGTGAGTTATTCAAAATACCAAAGTCCAAGAGCATTTTTCACACCATGCGAATGCTACAGCTGGAATTTGCTTTTAGTAGATGCTGTTAACTCTGCTACAACAGCCAAAACATTTTTTTGATGATGTTATCGAATGCGTGGATGACCTCTTAACGCAATGATCGATGCTATCATAGTCGACACCGAATATCGTCGCTTCAAAAAGCACAATGAATATTTTGAACGATTACGTTTTATTTGTGATATCAATTATTTGAAATTTTTACCAATCGAGGACCTTCTGAAATATTGTAATGATTTAGGTACAATACTTTGGGAAAGCGAAAACAGAGACATACATGCTTTCGAACTGTATGAACTCCAGCTTTTAAAATCCAATTACCGCAGACTCTACCAACGAAACAAACCAACTTTTCCAGTACATTTTAGAAAATAATTTGGAAGAAGTGTATCCAAATGTTTACATAACAGTCAGAATTATGCTCACAGTTCCCCTCAGTACAGCTTCTGCTGAGAGAAGCTTTTCAAAGTTAAAACTGATTAAGAACTACTTAAGACGCACGATGAGCCAAGATAGACCAATATCAATTCTATCAACTGGAGCTGAATTAGCGGGTGGTGTTAGCTATGACATAATCTTGAAAAAATTCAGTGAGGCCAAAAACCGAAAAGTTCGTCTATTTTAACTTGTGTTTGTTTGTGTAATTTTTATCACCATTTGATGATCTAGCGCCGCAACTGCATTCTCTCGGCACCCATCTTGAGCTGACCCTAGTCATGTAAAGATAATAATGAAGAATTTCAAAAATGGTTATATCAGATATTCCAGCCTTTCCAGCAAGTTGTCTTCCTTAGCCGAGTATTTTCAATTATTATTTTTTCTGGAATGGTGACATCGATTGGCCCTCCCACTCGTGGGTCGTCTTCAAGTGATTCCCTACCATGCTTAAAGCGACTGTGCCACTTAAAAACCATAATTTTTCCCAGGCAAGAATTCCCTTAAACCAGTGACATCTGACATTTCTTGTTTTATAAGGAACTTGACAACGGTGCGAGTGTGTTAAACCTTTATATTTATACTAATAATGAGTTACGAGAACACGTTACCACACCAAGGAGCTTTCCCACTACTATCCAATCCCACTATTCTGCTAATAAAAATAACAATACGAAAAACAAACAATAATTTTTAATTTTTCATTTTAAATCATATTATAAATCTGTTTATTTAATTCCGCGGACCATCAAGTAGAGGCATATGTACATTATACAATATAATAATATATGACATTTATTTTTGACAGATTTATGATATAGGTTATGTACATTATGTTATGTGTATACGCACCTGTTCAATATTTTTACATCAATATTGATCTATACAAATATTTGTAGTAAATTTCTGCAATTACTTTGGAATATTTATATTAAAACATGGCAACAATATTTGCATTTTGGTCAAGGATGTTAGTTAGTTATGTTAATGATAACAAACATATATCTAAAAATAATACAAGAGATTACTTAATATTTTAATAGGTTTTCATGTTTACAGAGAGAACAGAGGAATATATTGCTAAATAATAACAAAAAGCAAAATATATTTTCTAATGTATTACAACAACTTTAAAAAGAATTATATATTTATTACACAGATTTTACCAAGAAAACTTCAAAATATCATTACATGGACACACGTTTAATTATAGGAAAACTTCAAATTATGCACATATTTTATTTATTATTCGCTATTACTATCTGAATCACCATCACTTGCAATTAAAAAGATAAATGGTTCCACGATTTTGTCTGTTAAGCCATCTAATAGACTCATTTTTTTCTTCCTCTTTAATTACATGTTCTATGCACTTTATCCATTTAGCACTATTGAAATTAGCTAATGCAGTCAAAAGTAATTGTTAGACTTCTGCGATATTAAAATTTTTATTATCAGCGGCAACATATTTTTTTATTTCGGCCCATATCATTTCAATGGGATTTAGTTCACAGTGATATGGTGGTAATTTCAACACGTGTTTGTTTTTGGCTGTTTACTGTTTGCATTTCATCAACAACATAATGGTTGAAATTGTGGCGATGTTGTTTAATCAAATCCTGTAAAGCTGGTCTATTCATTTCTAGTACGAGGTGGGCGCCATATATTCTCGGCCTGATATACAAATAAGAAACTTAGAACAATATAAGAATTTTTATTTTTCAATGTAATCTCACCTAACTGCTATACATTTATAGAGGAACTGGACCAGGGAAAATATGTTCTGGGTTGTTCTTCGATCTTTCAAGGGCCTTTGACACTGTTAGTGCGGGATTTGTGAGTGACAAGATTTGTGCATTGGGTATTCGTGGGAATATGAATGAATTGATTACATCATTTATGGAGGGCAGGTGCATGTACGTAGATGTAAACCGTGGGAACTCTGTGAGAAAGAGTCTGAGCCTTGGAGTGCCGCAGGGGTCTTCATTGGGTCCTCTAATATTTCTATTATACATAAACGATCTGCATAACTTCATAACGGCTGGTTATACAGTTAGTTTTGCTGACGACATTTCGATCTTGGTATCTTCTGTGACGGAGGATGACATGCAGTTGATGATAGATGAAGCTATAAGCGAAATGAAGAAATGGTGTGATCTCAACAACCTTATGCTAAATATGAATAAGACATTCAATTCAATTCAATTATACATTTCCATACCCGGAAGAAAATAGAGGATGTCGGGGTTACTACTAGGTTTCTAGGGGTATTTCTGCAGCCTGATCTGTCATGCGAAAGGCATGTGGACACGTGGTCGGTAAACTCAATAGCGCGTATTACGTCATTTTAAAACTTAAAAATACCATGGATTCTCAACAATTATTAGAGATATATTATGCCATCGCGTATTCGCATTTGAGTTACAATGTCATATTGTGGGTGGTCATGGATTCGTGTCGTCCGCTATTTACCTTGACCAGAATTTTGACATTTCCATCTGTGTTTGTGTATAAGTGCTCTATCTTCGCTTTCACATATAAAGACAAATTTAAAAGAAACAGTGACTTTCATGATTATCTAACAAGAACAAAGGATAAGTTTAGTATCCTGGTACATAAATCGGCAGCTTTTCGGAAATCCCCCATGTATTGCTGTCTGTGTGTCTACAATTGTCTTCCACAACAAATCAGGGAGAGTAGTAATATTAAAATATTTTTAAAAAAAATTAAGAATCTATTGGTTGAGAGTTGTTTGCATGACTTTAGTCAATTTTTGTAATGTTTGTCTTATTTGGTTTATTTATTTGGTGTTCTTTACTGTATGTACTGGCTGTGTGTGATATACGGGTGGTGCAATAGTGTGTCGGCGGAGCTTAGTGTGAAAACTAATAACGCTGCAGCAATGAGACTTTACGTACGTATGTAGTATGCGACTGTACATTTTCTAATTTTAATTACAAATATACAGGCTGTTCCAAATTTTCGCAACCACATTCAACTTTTTTATTTTAAATACATTGCTATACTTTCTAGATATTATAATGATAGCCATTCAAATTATCTTTGCAATGATATATGGATATGTGCACTTCAGACTGTTCGTTTTGATTTTATTGATAATATTGTTAAAATCTTGACAGTTGCAGCATCTAACATTTTAAGCTGTAGTCTGTAAATGGGTAGAATGCCTCACGTAACTCTTGTATCTCTAATTTATGGACTAACACGTTATTTGTTTTGAGGTTGAACAAAGTGAATAAATATACAGGGTGTTAAATATGTCGTGTCTAAGTTATCGATCTTTATTGGTTATTTTCTCGTTTTTTTAAAATCTAACCTATAATATTTTTATAAGTCAGCATATTCCTTGTAAAATCGCCTCTAAAATGGTACCAATAACATAGTACTTATTTCTAGTATTTTCAAAGTTATAACCCTTTAATGGGATATACTCATGTTTATAACATGCAAAATGCGGGGCATCTAATAGTTGGTTGGCCATGAAAATAAAACAAAGTAATTTTAACAAACACCTGTTTTTTAAATGCTTTATCATTAGTTTTAGAAATACATTTTGAAAATTTTCGATAATAAAACAACCTTAATTTAAAATGTGTTCAAATATATTTCCATTCTGCTCTACACATGCTCTCAACCGTCTCTGTATCGACAGACTTACATTCTCAGCTAAGTTATTCTCACTTAATTGAAGAAAAGCGTTTCTTATTCGTTGCTGCATGTTCTCTGCCGTTGTAGGAGGTGTTGCGTAAACAATGTTTTTTTACAGTTGGCCACAGAAAGAAATCACAAGGTGTGAGATCTGGTGATCGTGGTGGCCAGCTTATCAAACTTCCTCTCCCAATCCACTTATTGGTGAATACCCTATCTAAATGTGCTCTTGCAGCAGCACCATAATGTGCTGGTGCACCATCATGTTGGTACCACAATCTCCTGATGACGTTATCTGGGAGGCCTTCTAATAGCAATGGTAAATTATTTTGTAGGAAATATGTGTACATTGCACAATTTAAAGTATTATCAAAAAAGAATGGACCAATAATAGTGTTTCCTATGATGCCTCCCCATGTGTTAACACTCCATTTTTGTTGATATAAAATGGGCTGAACAAAATGTGGGTTTGTAGTGTCATAATAATGGGTATTTTTTCTGTTTGTGGTTCCACAATTAGCAAATGTTGCTTCATCTCTGAAAAGCACATGATCTAGAAAAGTTATATCGTGTCGTAATTGTAAAAGTAGCCATTCCCAGTACACTAGTCTCCTTTCAAAGTCCGTTTGTAATAAGCCTTGATGATTTTGAATTTTGTAAGGGTGAAACTTATGTTTTTTTAAAATCCTTTTTACAGCAGTGACTTCTATCCCGTGTTGTTTCGAAATTATCCTTGTAGATACGTGCGGATTTTCCACAATGGACTGGACGACTATCACTTCATTATCTTCTGTAATCATAGTCTTACTTCTTTCATGTTCGACGTAATTCACTGAACCCGTTCGAAGAAACCTTATTAACAAATTTTCAAACGTCTTACTATCCGGTGCTCTTCGGTCGGGATATTCCATCGCATATGTTCTTGATGCTAAAAATGGATTTCTGTTGCTAGCGCCAAGAGCAAATACCATGTCTATGAGCTCCTCTTTCGAAAAATTCATTTTAAAGCAAAAACAACAATAAACTATTATGGTATCTAAATGAGAAATAATGTCAATAAAGCGATATAACTGATAACAAGGTAAATACAACACGTAACAACTACTAACAAACAAACGGAAATTAATAATTCACTAGCCGAACTTAATTTATAACAACAAAACGCAATTACAGAAAAGAGAAAATACAGAAAACGACTTTTTATGGACTTTTGAAGTAGAGATTTGACGTTTGGTTGTACAGCCATTTTTTTTCTAAACCAAGGCCAACCAACTATTAGATGCCCCACATATTGCATATTATAAACATGAGTATATCCCATTAAAGGGTTATAACTTTGAAAATACTAGAAATAAGTACTGTTATTGGTACCATTTTAAAGGCGATTTTACAAGGAATATGCTGACTTATAAAAATATTATAGGTTAGATTTAAAAAAAACGAGAAAATAACCAATAAAGATCGATAACTTAGACACGACATATTTAACACCCTGTATATTTATTCACTTTGTTCAACCTCAAAACAAATAACGTGTTAGTCCATAAATTAGTAACACAAGAGTTACGTGAGGCATTCTACCCATTTACAGACTACAGCTTAAAATGTTAGATGCTGCAACTGTCAAGATTTTAACAATATTATCAATAAAATCAAAACGAACAGTCTGAAGTGCACATATCCATATATCATTGCAAAGATCATTTGAATGGCTATCATTATAATATCTAGAAAGTATAGCAATGTATTTAAAATAAAAAAGTTGAATGTGGTTGCGAAAATTTGGAACACCCTGTATATTTGTAAATAAAATTAGAAAATGCACAGTCGCATACTACATACGTACGTAAAGTCTCATTGCTGCAGCGTTATTAGTTTTCACACTAAGCTCCGCCGACACACTATTGCACCACCCGGTATATTTATACATATGACGTAGCCGATATCACTATGTGATCTATGGTTAAATAAATTTATTATTATTATTATTATTATTATTATTATTTATTACAACGATTAATTAATAATACGATACCTTTGTAAAATTAATCTGAAGTTTTTTCGTCAAAATGTTCAGCTGCTTGCAACTCACCTTCCTTAAAACTACGACCCCTAAGGTCTTTTATTAAATTAGAAAACAAAAAAAAATCACAAGGAGCTATATCCGGACTATACGGTGGATGTTCCAATTCTTGAAAGCCGCATTCGCGGATGGAAGCTTGTGAAATGGCGGCAGTATGGACGGGAGCATTATCGTGCAATAATCGCACACCTTTTGTCAATTTTCCATGAAGTTTTGCAGGAATACTGTCCCTTAATTTATGCAATAAAGACGCATAATATTGTGCCGTTCACTCTTGTATTGCGCTCTTTAAAGTCAATTAGCAAAATGCCCTCACAATCCCGGAATATTGTGGCCATCACCTTATTCGTTGATGGAACAACTTTCGCCTTTTCGATAGAGGATCGTAAAACAGAACCATTGTTTCATCCCCTGTGACAATGGACTCCAAAATCGGTTTTGGGTCGTCTCCACACATGTTTAAAAACGACTGCGCACATTCGACTCGACGTTCATTTTGGAGAGCAGAAAGAAGTCGCGGTACCCATCTAGCACTAATTTTATTCATATCCAAATGGTCATAGAGAATTCGGCGAACACTTGTTTCGGAAATGTTTGTTATCACTGCTAATTCCTTCACTTTCAAACGGCGATCTTCTAGCACTAAATGTTCAATAATTGATATTTGTTGAGGCGTTATCATTTCAATTAGTCGACCCGACCGATCAGCATCTTCCAGGGATTCTTGAACCAAACAGAAACATTTTGCCCTCTTTTTTGCAGTTGAATACGAAGGTGATGAATCACCGTAAACGCCGTCTAAACGTTGTTTAATGTGATAAGGTGTATGGGTAGGGCGCATTATCAATAATAATGATATCGTCTGGTAATTTTTCTAAAACAGCACTACACCAATTTTCAAATACAAAGAATTCATATCCTCATGGTAGGTCGCCAGTTCTTCTGCTTTGGAAAACTAACAATTCACCTTCAGCAAACCCATCTTCAGATCCTATATGCACAATAATACGTCTTTTGCCTTTTCCTGTTGTACATTAACATCAACCCAAACTTTTGCTTGTGTTGCCCTTCATTTAACCAGGTTTCGTCTAAGTAAAATATCCTTTTCTTTGTTGGGCTCTATATGATCTAATAGCTGATAAATATCAAGTACTTATCTCAATACGCTCTATCATTAAACTCTTCCTGCTTCGCTTCATGTACCTACCTATAATAATAATAATATATTTTATATACCTATTCGTCTTAAAAATAAATATATTTTACTTGAAATTAATCTTTTTCATTAGTAGGTATAATGATGAAAGGCTCATTTGAGGTATATTGGAATGGTTTTGAATATCGTTAAAATTTTTATTAAGTGTAGGAGCTTCATTGTTAGCTGTGTATTACTTGTCTTACAGCATTTTATACATTTCCTTTAAAGTTGTTGACTACCAGAGCTTTGCTTGGACTGAGTAGCGCTCTCTTGGACTTATATTTCTTTATAACTTTGAATCTGTACTTCTTGCAACACCTCCAATAACAGAATATGGGTAACTTCAGAAATATAACACATAACCTAATAAAATAGAATACTACCTCTTGTGGACACTATATACTATATGCAATGCTATTTCCCTTGTACTTTTTTTTGTGTTAAGGACAAGTGACCAAAACGGCCACTTTTCGTCGATGGAGAAATTGGTAGGTTTCTACTTGTACCCGACATTGGGTCCATGTTATATTATGGTATATACTAGATAAACGGTCAGAGAGTTCTAAAAAGAACTATTTTTGTTGTATAAATACAAAAACAGAGAAAACAATGTACAAAAAAAGCGTGGAAATGTACAAAACGCAACTGTCAAATGACTAGGAATGACTGTCAATTAAATTAAGAGAGTGTTATTTGGGCACGAAAAGAACCAACCGAATTGCCCACATTCAGCGCTAAAATTTAAAGATAGTCCACGGAATTAAAAAACAGAGTATAGTGATCAAAATTCGAACTTAATTCATTAAATTTTTAAGTATGAAGTTACGTACACAGTGAATGTTTTATTTTATTTAATTTAATGTATTTGTAACACATATTATACATTAATTTTACCTTTCTGTCTCCATATAAATTTTAACTATGTCAAATCTCACATTCCTCAGTGCTCGCAATATGCTAAAAAAGGTGTACAAATTTTTTTTCCAGGTATTAACATATATATATAACAAAAACTTCTGATTTTGTTCGTTTTGTTAACTATTTTTATTACAATAGCAAAGTTTAACTCAACCTCAACTTTTAACCAACAAATTAAAGTACAGTATTTACATCATAATAATGAGAATCTAAACGTTTTTTTTTCACAAGATACCTACTATTAAAACATTTATGCATGATTTGACATAAGTTGTTTAACAACTAAATATAAAAAATAATTTCTGCATTGAGTTGAATATAAGTAAATATGAAGGAGAATTGTGTTATTTATAACTTCAATCCTTGGATTAAACTAAATATTTATACAATAAAAGTATTAACTGACCTTTCGTGTTATCTAAACATACACGGATGCATGTTAATTGGGTGAGTATTTTAACTATTTTGTTTGTATTACGTTTTCTTTCATTTAATAATGACAATTATCGAAAATATCACGAAAGAATATTTTGATGCATTTACTTTTTATCAAATATGGTAAGTTAATTTAAGTTTGTTTTCTTGTCAAAATATATAGATAGATACCAAATCTCCACGTGCTATAGGGCTGAAAAAATAATAGCCTAGTGAATATAAAAAGAAGATTCAAATAGGAAACATTTTGTAAAGGTATCATACACAATATTATACAAACATTATGTAATTTTTAATTTGTTGTAACGTTTCCCATTGACAAAACGAGAAACATAGGATTCTCATTCCCAGCAAATATATACTCGTAACTCCATATTCGTTTTTAGAATAAAATTTAAGGCATAATTTACTTGACTAAACATTAAGATAAAACCGTTATAAAATCAAATTTAACGCGTTGTAGCCATAAATATAGGTGTCTTACCTATTAGTTGTACTTAGCAAAGACTTATATTTATTTATTGTATTTCTTAAGTTCTACATTCTCATAGATATAGTTTTTAAACACTATCAGAGCAATTAATCACACGTGTTTTCTTTGTCGGTTTTACCTTATCAGAGCTTAGGATCTTAATATATTGTATAATAATTAAATGATATACTTAATACTTTTACAAATAAGATATTTTCTATTTCAATATTGTGTTTTAATATTTCAAAACACCTAGTACTAGGACTTTTCCTTTCTGATACGTAGTATAAGGAAGTATTGTGATAATGAACATTTTTGAATTCGAAATTTTTGCAAACATCTACGTTTTATAGTCGCCTTATACAGGCAAAGTTGTTTTGTCGAACGTCTCTCTCTAAACGAATTGCTAAAGAATAGAGAAGTACTCAAAAAAAGGTTTTTCGAAATCTCTACTGGAAACATGTCTGACTCATATTAAAAAAATGAGGTGTGGCCACCACACGACTTTCTTATACGTATGAAAGTGTTACTTCCGGTCCGAATTTTGAAATTTCATTTATATAAAAAATATTCCAAATCCAACTCTAAATACTTTTGTACCCTTCATAAATATACATAGAATGCATAATTTACGACATATTTGCAAAAAATCGTTATTCGGTAAGAGTAAAAGTGATACTTCCGGTCCGAATTTTGAAATTTTTTTTATACAAAAGATATTGTAAATTAAGTTCTAAATACTTTTATATTCGTAGCGTACCTGTCTAAAAAGCATGACTTGCAAAATATTTGCAAGAAACTGATTTTCGATAAGAGTAAAAGACCTACTTCCGGTAGGAATTTCGAAAAACCTTTTTAATAAAATTGTTTACAATTTCAATTTTAAGTACATATGAATTCTTTATAAATTTGTTTAAACTTAGTAATTCACGAAATATTTGCAAAATTCGATTTTTTCACTGAAGTAAACTACTACTTCCGGTCTGCTGATTTTGCTCAAAATCTAATCAGTCTCAAGAGGGAGATTATATTCGTAAATACAAAATTTGGAATTGATATCTGTAGCGGTTTGACCGCTATCGTGGCCACACACACACAGACACACAGACACACACAGACAGACGGACACACAGACATTTTTTAAAAACCACTTTTTTGGTATCAGGGGACTTCAAAACGTGGACATCTGCAAAAATCTCGAGGTTGAAAATTTTAATCATCACAATACTTCCTTACACTACGTATAAGAAAGTAAAAACAATCTTTTGCGAATATCTTACAAATTATTTAATTAACACAGGTTAACTAAAAGTATAAAAATATTTAGAACTTCAAAGAATATTGTCTGTTTTGTGAGTGGCGAGACAAAGAACATGTTCCAATTGCTGGAGGACCGATTATATTCGCTTATTTTGTCTTTGAAATGAATATTCTCTTTCATCTTTGTGGCCGAAGTATTGAATGTTGCGAGCTTGCTTGGAATTGAAGGAAAAAGTGAAAATTGACAAGCATGGTGATTTGATAAGATTTATCAAAAAGAAGAATGTTGGATATAGAGTTAAAAAATCTAAAATATTCACCAGAGAGCAAGTTGATGAATTTTTGTCTACAGCTCCCGACGAGGTATTTTTGATGATGAAAGTAGCTTTTTACTTTCTTATACGTAGTTCTCTCTCTCTCTCTCTCACTCTCTCTCTCTCTCTCTATATATATATATATGTCGTAATTTATGCATTCTATATATATTTATCGAGAGTACAAAAGTATTTAGAACTGGATTTGCAATATTTTTTGTATATATGAAATTTCAAAATTCGGACCGGAAGTAGCACTTTTACTCTTAGCGAGTAGCACTTTTTTGATAATATCTTGCAAAGTATGCATTCTATAGAGATTTATTGAGAGAAATTCTATAATTTGAAACGGTTATACGTATAAGAAAGTCGTGTGGTGGCCACACCTCATTTTTTGATTGGAGTTGGTGGAGCTTGTAGAAGTAATGAATTAGTGAAAATGTCTATGGGACGATGTTGAGATTTTAGAGAGTAAGACTATCATTACCATTCAAAAAACCACAAGAAAAGATTTTTACCTAAATTCTTTTAACTAAATACGACAACCTTAAGCCTTACATAATTTACCATTTTAAAATTAAGTATATTGTACAACTGTTAGAACCAAAATGTCCAACAAATATCGATCTTTGACATCTTTGAACATGTAAGATGACGGCAATATAAATGGAGCTATTTTAATTGTCTTTGTTTCTGCTTTTTTATTTAAAATATTATTATATAAGTACCCTATTGTTAGATTAATATTAAATATAAGTACTAAATAATTTTTAGGCTTTTTGCGCCAACTTTTTATTTTTATTTTGGGACACTTCAATATCGGAAGACATGCAAGTTCATTACGTTAAAATCATATTCGAAATACTTCCGATTTCACCGGAGAGAATAATAATTTTTTCAATGAAATCGGTAGACCGGAAACAGTAGTAACTTCAGTGAAAAAATAAAATTTCAATCATATAAAAAAACCGAAATTTTCTTTATAAAAAAAAGTATTTCGAAATTCCTACCGGAAGTTGGCCTTTTACTCTTATCGAAAATTAGAAATAATTTATCGCTCGATTTGGAACAATTTTCGTGTTAAAGAAATCAAAATTCGGACCGGAAGTAACACTTTCACTCTTTCACTCTCATCTAATAGCAGTTTTTTGCAAAGATCTGGTAAATTATGCATTCTGTACAGATTTATTAAGCGATGGCAGTATTTCAAACTTATTTTTTTAAAAATAAGGTTATATATGTATGTGTGGTATCAATACAATCGAAAAAATATTACTTCTGTTTATCCATCTCACCCACATTATTATCTCCCCTCAAAGTGCTTACGGAATAAATAGTATTTTCAAGTAGTTGAAAACTTACAAAATAATAAATAATAATAAATAAATATTGTGGCAAGTCTCGAATAATATCGTAGACAAATAATACATGACTAAACAAAATATTTTGATCTAAAACTGTCAAAAAATTTAAAAAAGTACTCTGATATTAATGTAAGTAATTAGTAGGGCGCGGACACGTACGGTTGATGACTCATCGCCAATGGGCGCACTATTGAAATGTTGTGTTTTTAAAGAGGTTTTAATTTTATTTATATAATTGGATAACAAGTGGCTGGTGATCTATGAAATACAAAATACCTTATTATTAGTCCAATTTCTCTTCTGTAAGAGTTGTTCTCTTTGAATTCAGTACAATATTCTTTTTATTTCAGCGTATTTAGCATACACAATTGCCGCAATGTTATTAAATCTGGATTTCTATTAAAAACTGCATCTAACTTTTACGGAAGGCCACATCCGAAGTCACTTGGAATACTTTTGAAGTTATTAATAGCCCACGTCTAATGTGGTTAATCCATCTTTTAATTTGAGATTTCGATTTATAGTTTAGGCAAATTTTCAAAGTGTTTCTGAAGGAATAACAACCGATTTTTTAAATTTGGGATTTGTGTTAGCTCCTTGCACTCAGAAATACTTCGAGTATCGTCATTTAAACATGTAACGAAATTTTGTAAACTATCGAAATTCTCTGCATAAAAACTATTTCTGTGTATGTTTTAGCAAAGCTAAATGACGAACGTGCGATATTTTGGCATTCTGTAACGATATTTTACAGACTTTGTAATAAATTTCGGAATCACTGACAATTCATTTTCATATCAGAAAAAGTAACATAAACAACGTTCTAGATCTAAATAAATGATAACTAAAAATGTACGCGTATGTTATTGAAACTAAACGATATCCAGTGCACACTTACGTCTAGATAATTGGGAGAAGTCGATTCAATAAACCGGTATTAAACAGACTATTACAAAAATTACGAAGTACGTAATTAACAGTCAAAACAATGAAAAAAATGAGGTGTGGCCACCACACGACTTTCTTATACGTATGAGCGTTTCAAATTGTACAATTTTAAGAATTTTTTTAATACAAAACTTATTCAGAATCCTATTCAAATTACTTTCATTCTCTTAATATATCGCTATAGAATGCATACTTTGCAAGATATTATCAAAAAAGTGCTCCTCGCTAAGAGTAAAAGTGCTACTTCCGGTCCGAATTTTGAAATTTGATATATACAAAAAATATTGCAAATCCAGTTCTAAATACTTTTGTACTCTTGATAAATATATATAGAATGCATAACTTACGACATATTTGCAAAAAATCGCTATTCGATAAGAGTAAAAGTGGTACTTCCGGTCTGAATTTTGAAATTTTTTTTATACAAAAGATATTGAAAATTATGTTTTAAATACTTTTATACCCGTAACGTACTTGCCTAAAAAGCATGACTTGCGAAATATTCGCAACAAACTGATTTTCGATAAGAGTAAAAGACCTACTTCCGGTAGGAATTTCGAAAAACTTTCTAAATAAAATTATTCTCAATTTTAATTTTAAGTATATATGAATTCTTTATAAATTTGTTTAAACTTAGTAGTTGACGAAATATTCGCAAAATTCGATTTTTTCGCTAAAGTAAACTGCTACTTCCGGTCTACCGATTTTACTGAAAAACTAATCAGATCTCAAGAGGGAGATTATACACGTAAATACAAAATTTGGAATTGATATCTACAGCGGTTTGGCCGCTATCGTGGTCACAGACAGACACACAGACACACAGACAGACAGACACACAGACACACACACAGACATTTTTTTAAAAACCACTTTTTTGGTATCAGGGGACCTCAAAACGTGGACATCTGCAAAAATCTCGAGTTCGAAAATTTTCATCATCACAATACTTCCTTATACTACGTATAAGAAAGTAAAATGAAACTAACATAAGTATGAATGAAAATTCTATCTCTCTTGCGAAATATAAGGTAAATATAATAAATTTTAAAAACCCCTCACGCTCCTATCTACGCCGATGAAAAAAGAATTTTACTCATAAATTCCTTATTTTATGGGCATTTTTTGCTCTCATTCTCGGGCATTTCTCGGGCGTAAACAGATGTTGCAGTGCACCATATGAATTAGTGCTATTCAGTAAGCGTGTGTTGTTTACATTATTTCTTTGCTCCGTTGTAACTTTGTCGTGTTTAAACCGGTCATGTCCGCGCCCTAGTAATTAGGATATCTCTCAGTCAAAATAAAAGTAAAAGTATATTTTGCTTTTATTTAGACTCGGAGACTGTCTGATTTAAATGTAGAAAATTGATATAATTTTCGGTTAAACCGAATACATTTTTTTAATTCTTTCAAAAGTAAAGTATGTGTATGTTTATTATTATATTATTAAGTAATTATATTTTCTGTCAAACCAATAGAAATAACTTTCATTTGTTTTAAGATAATGAAGAACGTATATAAAATTATTATCATTCACTTCAGAAATTTACGTTTAAAGTAATTAAAAGAAAATTATATTGTTTTGTAAAGAAACTAACAGTAAGTTGTACTTGTTATGAAGTGGGTACCGTTTATTTAGCACTTTCCATCATTTAAGCCTAATCTGTTTTACTTCTAGGAGGCCTATTATTGAATTTCTTCCAACTGAATTCATTATTATACAGAAGGAACTTTGCCGTAATCTAAGCCGTACTAACAGTAAAGGTATTATATACAGTTGCAGCAACTATGTTGGTCTGCAAGGGATTAGGAGTTAATGGAAAAGCGATGATATTAACACTAAATTGTGTTAACATGGCTACCTATTAGAGTTCTTGCAAATCTTGAGAATACAAATATATTTAGTATTTACAGTTTACTCTTAAGAGAGTCTAATTTAATGTAACGGAAATATATTACTGTAATTGTATTAAGATGTGGTTATAATTATGCATTTCTTTTCACCTTTCATTTTCAAACTAAGTGATATTTTCTGCCGCTTTCACACCTGTGAAATATTAAATAAAAGATAGATACAGAAAAGTAACATTTTCTAACTTTATTTACTATATTCACTTTGTAACTGGCTCTCAAGTAATAATATTTTATTAGCGGAGGCTATATATCCTAAACTATTAATTAAGTAGTTTAATTTTATTGTTCTGAAATTGTTCAGGTTGATGGGTATTTGTAGTGGCATTGAATCGTCGTCTTTAGTTCGTACCTTGGCCGTGCCGATTACCAAAGCGAATCAACCATCTTAATACATTGTAGTAGTATAACAAATAAATGTAAAATACTTGTATTTAATTCGTTATCATAAAATAGAAGATTAATGTATTTTTTTCACATTTAAGATTCTATTGAAATGATGTATGTGGTTAAGACATAAATGAGAACCAATGCAAATATTATAAATAAGGATTATTTTCAATACATGCAAGTATATTTTATGTATGTATGCCTTTATAGCACTTTATTAATTTAAAGCGTTTTATACTTATATGCCTGTTTTAATATTTCAGTCGAGAAATGTAAATGTGTATTATATTGTTCTCTGATAAAATATTTTGAAATAAATTTTTGAAGACCCCAAATAAAGTATACCGGGTGATCCAAATTAAGTGTTCACCATTGCTATCTCCGTGATTGTAGGAGTTACGTAGTCGGTTAAATTAAGAAAGTTGAAGGGTTTTTTTCCGTTGATTATGATAGTGTACTGTAAAAACTGTAATACAATTGAACGTCTAGGTTCCCAGTTACTTAAAAAAAAATTCTAATCGAACACCCAGTATGTATCTATACCAATCGATGCAAAATAAATTGCTTAACAAAAGTGTTTATATCCCTTTTTTCACACAAGTTGAGAATAGAATAACTGATGTAATTCAAAAATAAAGTTTCTACCCTTTCATAAAGGTACGGAGTTAAATATCTTAGAAAGCATGGAGATTAATTCTGTACAAGTGACAGTCTGATAAAGTTTGTCAAAATACTTCCGATTATGTGTGAGAATATAGTAAACTGTGAGCTTATAGCAATAATTTATTATTAAATGTTTTGAAAATGCCTTTTTCACATATTGAAAAATGTGATAGTCTGGAAACATATTGGATGTGTCAAAAAATTGCGATGCAGCGGTTAAACGATACAGTGAATTATTTCCTGGGCGTCAAATGCCATATCGGCTTTACTTTTTAAGACTTTATCGACAATTTCCAAGTAACGAAAACGTTTTTGAAAAGAAAAGGTATTTCGAAGTGCATCCTATAAATTCGATAAAATAGTTATCTAAAGAAACCAGCATTTCTTTTACAAATATCTAAAGAATTTTGAAGAAACATACATTTTTGCCGTACAAGTTTTAACCAGTTGAGACGGTAGAAGATGATGTTGCCAGTAGAAGATTAGTTTTGTATATAGTTTATTTGTAAATGTACTAAAGACCTAAACTTGGCCAAACAAGTATTGTAAAGTGACGAGGCAAATTTTCCAAATAGGGGTATGTACAACAGAAAGAATAATCATTATTGGAGTAGAGAAAATCCTCTATTAGTTCAGCAACATAATCCACAGAGACGTTTTAGTATTTTGGTATGTTTTGGTTGGATTCACAATTGTAGGTCATACTTTCATCACGGTAGTATAACAGAAGAAAGATACATAGAGATTCCAGGACCGTTATTAGAAAATTTCCTTGACAATTTGGATTTAGCGAATCGCCTAAATGTTTATTTTCAGCAGGATGGGACACTTGCCCATAATTATCCAGCCGCTCCAACACTTTTGCAGAGACTCTTTGAAAATAGGTGGGTACCCACACATGGCCAGTTTGTTTTCTCCCTTGTTCGCCTAACACAACACATCTAGACTTTTATTTTTGGGGATATGTATAAAAACAAGGCAGACAAAGCGAGATACAATATAAAATGAACTCCAAGACTGTATCCGCCATATCATTAATTCTATTGATGGGAGAGTTGTTTTTAATGCAACGCGAAGTGTTTTGAAAAGAGCACAAAAATGTATGGAAGTAAGCGGCGATGTTTTTGAAAATTTAGGTTAGAATATTTTTTTATTATACTACAATTTTACTTTATAAATAAATTATGTTCATCAAAGTTAACTACGCTTTGTTTTTGAATTACATCGGCTATTCTCAACTTTTGTTAAGCAATTCATTTTGTATCGATTTGTATAATGGTGTTCAGTTAGAAAAATATAATTTTTTAAAAGTGACCGTGAACCTACACGTTCAATTGTTTTTATTCACTATCATAACCAGTGGAAAAAACACTACAACTGTCCTAATTTTACTGACTACGTAACTCCCACAATAACGGAGATAGCAATGGTAAACACTTAATTTGGATCACTCGGTATTTTAAAAACTACTGTAAATGAATATATACGTAACGTACACACATATAAACTCATGGATAATATTAACGTACCACTCAAATAAACTTGTATAATTACAATACTGAATTTAACCCATTACTGGCCAAGACAAGAAAAAAACATTTTAAACATTTTTTTTTATTAAAGTAAACTCAGAACACAGTAATTAAGATACATTTTTGGTACAAGAAAATTAGGTATTATTTTTAACAAAAAAATATATGGGTGCATGTACGCACCTTTGGCGAAAAGCAGGTTATTATAAAATAAAATACTAGTCTCTTGTATGAAAAATATCAAAGCAATCAGGATGCAAATGCACATTACATTTCTTACACAAGTAAATTGTATTACTTTTGCAAAGTCGACACTTTTTTCTTGCACTCTTAGCATTTCGAATTATAATGTGCCCGATATTGTCAAATCTTATGTCACCTGGTAAAGCTGATTTAGAAGGTCTTCCATAAGACGAGTTGGATTTTGCTGAAGTGGAAGCCTCATTGTGGGTGTCTTCTTTTTGTCCTTCGTATTTCAGCAGAGACAGCGCTAAACTTGAACGAAATTCCAGTTGGGAAATTTTGGTTTCATTTGCGATATTGAATACTTTCAAACTGTTTACAACCATAGTATCAACAACATTGGTGAATAATGGCCACCACCACTTTTTACCTCTAATATCAATGCGATAATTGGCAATACCATTGTCGTGAAGGTCTACCCCACCCATGTGTTGGTTTTACTCATGAATCACTTTTGGTTGATTGATAAGCATTTCTTTACGCTCTTTGCGGTTGTAACGTTTGGCTTGAGTGACTGGTAAGACACTACAGAAATTCGTCATAACAGTAACTACAGAGTTGTCATTCCACCGAGTAACCAGAACTTTCAAGTTCGAATCAAAAGCGGAAGTGAAAGAGCATCTTTCCTTTTTTGACATGATTTTGTTATCTTCAAGTGGACATTTTGCAGTACGGTTGTCTCTTACCGTTCCAGTCGCGAAGAACCCTTTTTCACCTAAGTTTTCAAAAAGAGAATATGATGTGAAAAAATTATCAAAAAATATTTTATGCTGTTGCGGCTTTTCTACAACAGAAATAAGCTCTAATACAACTTTTGATCCTAATGGACCCATGTTTTCAGTTTTCTCCGCCTTTCCACCATATGGAATAAATTTGAATAGGTAACCGTTATCGGAGCAAAGACACCACAACTTGAATCCAAAAATCTCACAGGTTTTCCACGAATAAACATCTTGTATGAGTGCCGGCCAAAATATGGTACCATTTCTTCATCGATTGAAAGATGTTCTGCAAGTATGCCAAATTGAATACATTTTTTATTTATAATATAAAAAATTGGTGCAAGCTTCGCAAACTTATCGCCCTTATTTAGCGAGGTGTTGTTTGACAAATGAAGGTTTTGTTTTATTGTCCTAAATTTATTGCGACTCATGCTTTCACGTACAATACGCACTTCCTTATCGCCATCTTTTGACCAGTACATGTGAGTTTGTGGCAATTTATGATATCCTGATAGTATAAGTATACCAAGAAATTTTTTTAAGTCTATTTCAGTAAGCTCGTAGTCATGACGTTTATTTTGTGCTGCGTAAGTATTCGAAAAACTTAAAATATTGCTAATTACTTCCTTGCCAAAAAATAGCTAAAATATTTCCAAAGGTGACTTCCCACCATGCTCAGGTACTACATTTTCAATTCCATGGTTATCAAACTCTTCGGGAACAGTAATGTAGGCAATTGAAGCGGTTTTTTTCCAATTTGGCACGGAAGTTTGTTTTAGTTTTGGAGTTTCTTTGGGTATCAACTTGTTTCGGCGTGCAATAGCACTAAGTGGTAGCTCATCTTCCGAATCAAAATCACCCTCTTGATTTGTCTGAATTTCATATGTCCCCGCAATGTCTTTATCTACATTGTCTTTCCCAATTACGTTTTCGTCAATATTTTCCTCATCAGTCATTTCGTCAGGTTCTGGAGGCACATAAACAACATCAATCGATGTAGCATTTTCACAATCTGAGTCTTCTTCTAACGCAGCCATTAACTCTATGGCTGTGAGCGGCCTTTTCACCTCCCATTTTGAATATTTTTTACTGAAACAAAAACAAACACCAACATAACCCAGATATAAAAAAATTAAAAAAAAAAACAGAATCACAAAACTGTCAAAAGAGGCAAGAGAAGAGCCTAGCTGCCAGATATATTTTGAACTTCACACTAGTATTATACCTAAACAAAAAATGTCTTACCTCATTTTGACTATAGATATCTAAAAACACAAATTCAAAACTCTAAAGCACTACTTAGAAGTACCGCTACGATTGCTAGCAACCAACTGAGAGATGTATCAACAAGTCAAATAATTTTCCATCAACATGCGAATCGTGTCTCAACCTGCATGAAACCGCTAACATCCTTCAAAAATGCCATGCTGCAGTAACCAGTGCGGTCGAGCAGCTTATTGTCTAGTAACTTGTAAATGAAATCAGCGAAACATGGCGTTTTCTAATAATTTTTTTTTATTAAAAAACTTTTTTTCTAGAAAACAACGCAAACATGTAAACAAAAAATAAATAAAAACAATAGAATTTATGGACTTAGAGCTATTCTAATATCGTGTATGTCCTCCCCTACTTCTAATTACTCCTTCCATGTGTCTTGGCATACTGAAAATCAAATTTTGAACGAATTCTTGAGGAGTATTCTTCCATTCTTGAATTGTTGCGTCTATCAGTCGATTGTGGTTGGAAGTACGACGTTGAACACTTTTTTTAATATCGTCTCTTTTGGGTCCATGTCAGGACTATTGGTTGGCCATTCCGTAAACGGAATAGCAATAGCATTTAAGTAGTGAATGACTTGCCCAGTCACATGAGGACGAGCATTATCCTACATAGACAAGAAATTCGGCCCCACAAAAGGAGCAAATGGCATTACATGGGCAACAACGATGTGTTCAAGATAATAATCTGCATTCATTGACCTAACACGTATAGGGACCAACTCTGTGCGACCATCGAAACATGTGTCTCCCCAAAACATTACAGAGCCACCACCAAATGGAACCCTCGGAGAGATATTGCAACTAGCAAATCTCTCTCCTGGCCTTCGCCAGACACGCTCACGTCCATAAGGAGATTTAAGACTAATCCTCGTTTCGTCTGAAAATAACACCATCTTCCAATCATTAAGAGTCCAGTCTTGATGATTTCTCGCAAAACGCAATCTTTAAATTTTGTGCTTTCCTGTGAGCATGTTTTTTTTTGGCCGGTTTTCTGCAATCTAATCCAGCTTCATTTCAGCGCCTTCTAATCGTTCGGAAAGATACCAGAAGATTGCGAGCAGCTACGAGCTCATTTTTTAGGATGGTACTAGTCGTTCTCCTGTTTCCGAGAGCGGATTGTCTAAGAAAACGCTCATCTATTGCACTGTGCACCGTTTTCGCTCTTGTCCCGGCCTTCGTAAGTGAGAACTTGTCTCGTTAAATCGTCTAACCATGCCACTTAACCTGGAATGAATTCGTCCAAACACATTAGCAACATGACGCATCGAATATCCTTCATCCAGCAAAGTTGATTCTCCTACTGCTTCTTCCACTGACAAATTTGTTCTGCGATTACTAAAATGTATTACACTCACACTGGTACTATCAATAATAAAAAAAAAATTGGTCGCTAAAGAGAACTTGTCTTAATAAGCAAAAATTTCCGATCAGATTTTGGATCAAGTTTTGTCAAAACTGCTTTTGTTTCGCAATTGTACTTTTAAAAGAAAACCCTTGTTGACAGTATTTCCCTGAACTGTCCCAGTAGGTCCACAGTCTACTTGTAAGATAACTACAAAACTGAAAATCATTATTATTTTCGAATAACACAAAATACATGCGGTGGTGTGTTAATTTTGTCCATGAGTTTATACAATATGTATGTTAAAAATACCGATGCAGTCATATTTTGAAAAAGTTCTACCTGATAGCGCTCTTCACTGTACCACTTTAATATTAGGCAGCTTTCTATATTACTTATGTTTTCTAGGGTTGCATGAACAAAATGCACTTTGATGGCGGTGACCACAAAAAGGTAAGTATACACCGTGTTTCATGTAACTAGCACATTAGACGTTTTTGTGCTTACAACGCGAATTCCAGAAGTTTTGCCTTCTCACATAATTGACCGCAATCTTTCAAGTTAAAATATTTTTAAACTCGTGCAACTTCCGGTTGCACCGGAAGTAGGCGCCATCTTTGTTATTTTAAATGTGACACCCTGTATTTTATTCGAGATTTGAATTGCTTATTTAAATAGAAGAACAGAGATACCGGGTTGGATTATGTCAAAGTCAACCGTTTCGGAGTTATTCAACTGTTTTCCATTTTTAGGGCACTTGAACGTAAATTTTAAAAGTTCTTTATCTGAGACATGAAAAAAGATAAAGAATTGAAATTTGTTCCTGAGATAGTCAAAGTATTGTCCTATTCGAATATCAGCAGGTTTTGCAATAATATTACACAGGGTGTTCTCTAATTAATTTACAATTATACACATTTCAAATGCAAGAAACTCAATTTTTTCAAATGAAACACCCTGTATATTTTCGCCTTTTCTGAAGCAGAAAGAAATTGTCTTTCGATCCACTATTACATTCCCTATACCTATCTCTAGAGGTTTTTGAGTTATTGGGGAGATCAGCCTGAAGGCCCGATATTTTGCCAAATAAAACTGAAAAAATAATAGATTAAGTATAGGAGGAGTGGATTAATAGTCATTTGTAAGCATGTTATGGGCATGGAAAAAAAGTCTTCTAGTTCAAAACCAAAAATTTATTAATTGCGAAAACATTTTTGATCTCACGGTATAAGTCAAACAAAGAAAACAAAAACAAATCTAAAACCAAATCACAGCAAGTGCTCAATATGTCCACCGCCTACTTCAATGCATTTATTTAACCTTGTTTGGAGCTGGTCAGTCGTTGCACGTTCAATCATTTGAACTTCAATTTGGTCAAATGCTCTTCGCAGCCTATCCTCTAGTTCTTGCCTGGAGTTAACTGGTGTTGCATAGACCTCTTTTTTTATGTAACTCCATAAAAAAAAGTCAACTGGAGTTAAATCCGGAGATCTAGCAGGCCAAAGACATGGTCCATTTGGACCAATCCACCTATCCTCAAATAGCTGGGTCAACTCTTGATATACAGCATGAGTAGAGTGAGCTGGAGCTCCATCCAGTTGAAACCAATAATAGTTTTGGTGTGGCATGTCATTGAATATGTTTGCCACCACTTCCCTAATGATTCGCAAATATCTTTCGGACGTTAGCCTTTCATCATTAATATGATAAAATACCCTTCCCCACCCTATTATGGCGAATACATTAAAACTAAATTGATATTGAAAATGGCTTACTCGTGAAAAGTGGGGATTTTCATCTGCCCAAAAATGACAATTTTTATTATTTACAACATCTTGCCTGGTAAACTTGGATTCATCCGACCATAAAATCTTTCGTAACATGTCCGGATCTTCCTGTTTACGAATAGTTAGCCACTCACAAAAATCAATTCTTCTCTGAGCGTCTCCATTTCTCAGTTCGTGGACTTTCCTTTGTGCATATGGGTGCCATTTGTTCTTTGCTAGCACGCGTTGAATTGACGTCATACTAATAACTAAATCCACCTTTGCTTTACGTATCGAAGCATGGGGATGAGCTGTGAAATATCCCAGAATATTAATTTCGTTGTTTTCTTCACCTGTTACTGGCTTAGTACAATTTCTTTTTGTGTTCATATTCCAATGTCGCAAAAAATGTGTTTCAATTTTTGCAAATTTGAATCGATTCATCGGAGGCAAATTAGGGTATCTCTGATTGAACACACGGCAAGTTCTACTTATTATGCGATTACATTCTCCGTGTATGTAAAATAAATTAAGGATACTTTCATTTGGATAATTATTATTATAGCCTTCCATTATGCACTAATCAAATCATTCAGTAAAGTACAAAAAATATCCAAGCATCAAATTAATAACACTGACAGCGAACGAAATTTTGACAAGTAAACATTTTGTTACTTCCAAGGCATTCTTGAAATTATGTGTGATAAATGGCAAAATATCGGGCCTTCAGGCTGATCTCCCCAATAACTCAAAAACCTCTAGAGATAGGTATAGGGAATGTAATAGTGGATCGAAAGACAATTTTTTTCTGCTTCAGAAAAGGCGAAAATATACAGGATGTTTCATTTGAAAAAATTGAGTTTCTTGCATTTGAAATGTGTATAATTGTAAATTAATTAGAGAACACCCTGTGTAATATTATTGCAAAACCTGGTGATATTCGAATAGGACAATACTTTGACTATCTCAGGAACAAATTTCAATTGTTTATCTTTTTTCATGTCTCAGATAAAGAACTTTTAAAATTTACGTTCAAGTGCCCTAAAAATGGAAAACAGTTGAATAACTCCGAAACGGTTGACTTTGACATAATCCAACCCGGTATCTCTGTTCTTCTATTTAAATAAGCAATTCAAATCTCGAATAAAATACAGGGTGTCACATTTAAAATAACAAAGATGGCGCCTACTTCCAGTGTAACCGGAAGTTGCACGAGTTTAAAAATATTTTAACTTGAAAGATTGCGGTCAATTATGTGAGAAGGCAAAACTTCTGGAAAAAATTCGCGTTGTAAGCACAAAAACTTCTAATGTGCTAGTTACATGAAACACGGTGTATATTATATGTATTTATGTTTTCGGTGTCTATTTTCCGTTCAATACGTTTATTTGCAGCGCATGTATTCTTATTAATTACTATGTTTTTCTTTACATGTGTTGTCAAATATAATTCTTTTATGGGCATACCTATAAATACGTACGCAAGCACGGAAACCTATAAACCTAGAAATTCTAAAAACGAGATGTTATTATACTATTACACCTTAATTAACATAGTATACGTAATTCTTGTGTTATGCAATTCACTTTTAACAAGGTCATGTTTAAATATAGGAAGAATTGTTCCATTATACTACATTTTTAACAAACTGGTTAAACATAACCTACATATTCCGTTAATCGTTATGAATGTATATATGTGATATGATTTTGACTTTTTACTGCTTCTACGAGAACATTTAACGTTAAGAATTTGTTTACAATTGCTTATTATTGACACTAATGGTTCTCAACTTCGTTTTCTTTTGTGATGTTTTCACGAGTTTTGAGGTTATCACAGAATTGTGGCCGCAAATCAGGGACTATTTCAAGACATTGTCATAATTGATTTTGCCTTATAGTTTCTTTTATTTACTTTAGAAATTATAGTTTTTATCGTAAACTTTTTTTGCGTAAGCTTCATCTGTGAGTAAACAAAAATTTATGAATTTTATTAAATGATAAAGTTTTATTGTTATTTAATTACCAGGTAGACTTAATTAAATAATCTAAAGATATACCCGACTCTTTAATTATTTTACTATAATTACAACGGTAATTATAATAAAATGATTAGGAACTACCTACCTTCAAGTAATTTCTTAATTCTTATGCAATGTGCATAATTATGGATTATACAAATTATGACACACTAGATAAACTTTTTCTTTACTATATTGAGGGCAGGGATGTCACCTTGAAAAAATACCGGCTGTTTATATGTCAAACACTTCAGCAGGTATACTGTGTGATTTCAAAAAACGAAATCAAAAGTTTTAATCGTCAATATTTGAGTGATTAAATACTATCATTAAATATAACCAACCCATTTGTACCTAGATTATATCACGATACACTTATATCGGTATGCTCACTTTAGCTGTCAATGACGTCATTGCGGAGCAAGTCAGATTGACAGTTCTCATATTGGCTACATTTTGACGCAGTTTGAAGTTGTTTTATCGTTTTTTTAAAAGTAATACTCTATTTAATATGCCTGGTTGTGCTGTATATGGTTGTCGTAAATACAATCGAAAAAGTAGAGATGGGCAGATTAAATATAACAGGTTTTCCAACGAAGAGATAGTACGAAATATATGGTTAATTGCCTGTAAAAGGCAGGATTTAATAAATTTAAAAAATGGTATTTCCAGAAATTAATAATACAAGCAATTATTGAAGTGCTCAGGCAAAGAGATATTTTTGAATCAATGCAATCATAACTACTTAGATGTTTTACCTGTTTTTGTTGTATTTAAATTACATTTTCAATACACAATGCAAAACAGTTTATTCTGTGAGTTCATTTATAGACTTTGCTATCGAGAGGCTAGAGTTATGCATTAATGATCTGTGTAAATATCTGAAAATTGTAATCGAGGTTTTGATAAATGTTTCATTTAGTGAATAAAATCATTGCCAAAATGTAAATACAGATATTAACATATATTTTGAAGCATATAGTATTTTCTTTTGCACACATGTAAATCCTATTTAGTGAATCGCATAGATTTGAAGTATTCGATATTGATAATGTTCAGCTACAGCACTTTTAATAGAAGTGTCTCGGGCAATTGAAGAGAAGATAAATCAACATTTGAATGAAGCAAATACAACATGGCTGGAGTTGTTATGTTTAATATACATATTTTACAAGTATGTTGAAATACAAGAGCATAAAACTAACTTCAAGCCATAAATTAATCTTGATTCTAGATTAAACAATAATAGTAATCACATATTTCAAAATTTTATCTAATAATATTAAGATAAAATTGTCAAACTTTTATCTTTATCATGCATAACAAAATTTGTAATTTGAAGAGATTTTATTAGATTGTTTTTGTTTTTGATAAAAACACTGTGCATTTGAACAGAATACAAATGTTTATAAAAGGCAGATATGTTGCTTAAGAAAGATACCATGGAGGTTAAGGATAAATGTTTGTAGAAAGTAGGAATTCTAATTATGGTTGCTAATATAAAAAGCGACTTTGATAGTTTATCAAGTCTATTTCAATTTTGTATCAGATTGAAATCCAAATACTATTTTCACTATACTCTTGCCATATATTAACGAAAATCAGCCTGAAATACTTAACAATAAATTAAAATTCTTAACAAGCAAAAAAAAACTATGTATGTTGCTACGATGTATAGAATGCCTCAAAATACTTTATGAATGTTCGCAGATGTACAAATGTGTTCCTCTTAATGTGACAGTCTTGGAAAAGGTACATATTGAATCAAATAATTCACTTTCATAAGGTGATCAGTAAGTATCGGGCACTTTAAAGATTCAAAATCAGTCTATGTCGATGTTTCAAAAGTTTTACTGCTCGATTCTAAAGTACTGTAACCATCTGTATATGTTTCATCAAAGCATTTATTTTTTGCTTTTTAAAGATTTTCAACTCATTGTTTATTGCTTCAAGCCGTCTTTTCTTTAAATCTGAGAACTGCATCTGAATTTAAATCTCTGTATGATTTACTAGAAAACTGCAGTAATTCTTGTTGGAGTGATGTATGAAAACATGATGGTTTAAGATAAACGGAACAGATACATGAAAAAATAAGTTGATTTTTTTATTATGAACAATGATAAAATAAGATTTCTGGAAATACCATTTTTCAAATTTATTAAAGTCTGCTTTTTACACGCAATTAACCACACATTTCGTACTGTCCCTTTTTTGGGAAACCTGTAATATTTAATATGACTATCTCTACTTTTTCGATTGTATTCACGACAACCGTATACAGCACAACCAGGCATATTAAATAGAGGATTACTTTTAAAAAAACAGTAAAATAACTTAAAAACTGTGTCAAAATGTAGCCCATATGAGAACTGTCAATCTGACTTGCTCCGCAATGACGTCATTGACAGCTAAAGTGAGCATACCGGTATAAGTGTATCGTGGATTATACTGTTTACCTAAATTCACAAACCAGGCAATTCGATGAGACCTATTGTTTCAGATATAAACTCACCGACATACCTGATTTCGAAATGGTAAGACAACAAATTTAAAAATGTACTTGAAAAAAACAGATAGTTTCTCAACTGAAAATTCATTAGAATTTATTCAAAAAGTCAAAGATCATAAGCTGAAACAGGGTGGAATTTTAGTTTCATTTGCTGTAAGTTCATTGTTTTCCTCAGTACCGATTCCACAATCATTGAAATATTTAGACGATTGGTTGACAGTTGATGTTGAGAACTATTTGCATGTCCCAGAACTGCTTTCAGTTTGAAGGCAACTTATACGATCAGCGACAGGGTATAGCAATGGGCAACAGCTTGTCTCCATTTATAGCGAATTTGTTCATGAGTCACTTTGAAACCGAATTTAAAATAAACTTTAAGTATTTCCCTGAAGTATGGATTAGGTAGGCGAGAGTGGGGTAAGATGACGAAGTGGGTAAGATGACGAACTACCACAGTTTAGTGGTACACGTGGATGTCTGCTTTAGTTTACTACACTGCCTTCTGTTAGCCACGGACAAAGTAACTCACAAAGATTTGTTTGGAAATGGTAGGTTTTAAAGCACGCTGTAGATGTTTTTCGAATAGCGAGTGTTTGTTGCAAGTTTCAGTGTAACGGAAATAGCGGTTTCTGGAGAATAAAAGGTAAGGTGAAGAACATTGCTGAATTATTTGTATATTGGGCACTGTACTGAACATATATGTTGCACTGATTTGAACTGGCATTGCTAAGCAACTGAAATTTGAATGAAGATCATTTCCCTAACCTCAAAGGGTAAGATGACGGGCATAAGTTGACGAGTTCGTCATCTTACCCCACTGTGACGGCTTTTACACTTTTCTACATATTTACAGAATGCCGCGTTAATACAAAAGAAAAACTACTAGACGCTTTTGGAATGAAGATGCATTTATTGCAGCAATACAAGATATCAGGGATGGTAGGTCATGTTACAGTGTGTCTGTCCAATACGACATACCTGAAGCTACACTGCGGCGTTATGTTAAAAAAATAGACAATGGTGAAGTAATTCCTCCTCACGGAGGTCGATTTAAGCATACATTTAATGAAGAACAGTCTAAAATTCTATTGGAATATATAAAAGAAGTGGACAAAAGAGGATCCGGTCTTCCTGGAATCAGCCTAAGAAAAGTTGCTTATGTTTTTGCACAGAACATAGATTTTCCAAAATTTCGAAAATGGCTGGCAAAGACTGGCTGTTCTCGTTTATGTCAACGTACAAGCTCAGCTTGAGAACCCTTGAAGCAACAGCTGTAGGTCGTCTTATGGGATTTTGTGATAAGCCTGGTCCTAGGGCTTACCTTTACTCGATCGTCATCTCGATTAGCTCTCGCGAATCGGATCGAGATAGGGAATTCGTTGAGAGGATTATTAATTAAAACGCATCACGTTAACTAACTAACTATATGTATATATTAATGTACATGTTCGGATTGAAAGTCAATACATTATCTGAACGTTAATCAATAATAATCGTGAATCTAACGTGAATGCCTTAAAACTAACTTACACTACTATTTATAACATATTGCAATATTAACCTATTTAAATTACTGACGTCACGGGTGCATTAACATTGTCCGTGTATTACCGTATATGGGCATCGGAGAAAAGCTTAAATATGCACTTCTGTTAGCAAGTATTGCGGTAATGCTTATCCTCGTTAAATTATATTAAATGTTCTTAATGTACGAGGTCTAGTCGATTAGTCGGTTATTACACCTTTCGCGGGCGGGAAAAAGAAAATTATAACGAAGTCCATATATTTTCTTTGTATTACACTTACAAGAAGTAATATTAATTTTATTATATACATAGAATTCATATTCTTAATCGTTAAATTTCTTAATTCTATTTTTGTGAACTATAACTAACTTATTGTCTATATTTAGAGTAACATTTGGGGGATCGTTAATGTTTACAATTTCAAAGGGACCCTTATATAATTCTTGCAATTTGTTTCCTGATTCATTTTGTAAAACTACTTTGTCTCCAATTTTATAATGAACACTTGCTCTGTTTTTGTCGAGAGCGTCTTTTCTGCTTGTTTTTGAATCGATTAAATTGTTTCGAGCCTCTGTACATGCCGATTGTAGTCTGTATTTTAATTCGGTTGCATAGTTGTCGAAATTGTACAAAGGTTCTATTAAGCTTGTTATTGAAGTAGGTAAAGGGTTATGTTTTCCGAACACTAACTCGTGTGGAGTGTATTTAGTTTCTGTATGAACCGTGTTGTTGAATGCAAAGCTCCAGAATGGTATCCATGTGGACCAGTTGTCTGTGTGTTTAGCAAGTTGTATTCGGAGGTATGCTCCTAGATTTTTATGTGTGTTTTCTAATGACCCTAATGTTTCGTGATGGTACGCGGTTGATTTTAGTTGTTTTATGCCTAATATGTTGCATATTTCTTTTAAAACGTGCGACATAAATTCGGTTCCTTGATCAGATACTATTTGATCAGGAATTCCGTACCGTAAGATGAAATATTCTACGAAAGCTTTGGCTACAGTTAGAGCTTCTTTATTTTTGAGTGGATATACTTCTACGAATTTTGTGAGTTCGCATTGTAAGGATAAAACGTATTTATTTTCCTCTATGTCTTGGTGTATAGGACCTACTAAATCTAAAAAAACTTTTTGAAAATAATGTGTTGCGGTCGTGGTGACAATGATTGGTTCTTTATTAGGTATAGAATATTTATGTCTTTGACAATCGTTACAGCGTTTTACGAATGATTCTACGTCTTTCTTTAGTTGTGGCCAATAATAAAATCTCTTTATGTTGTTGAACATACGGTTTATTCCGCTATGTCCTCCTGTAGGTAACATATGGTAATCGTTTAAAATTAATTGTTTGACTTCTTTAATATCAATTCTTTGAGCTCCGTTAATGACATTTATTTTAACTTTTAAGTTTTTGATTTTTTCTTTATTCCATGGAATTAGTTTCTTTATGAACTGACTGTTTAAAGAACTATCTTTAATTATACATATTTCGTATATGTTGTATTTTGCGCAAATATTTTCGAGTTGCTCAAGTGTTGCACGAAATGCTCTCTTCACTGTAATTGCATACTCGTCAATGAAAATGATTTTTGATTTATCATTATATAACATTGATTTTGATTTATAAATTGGATTTAATTCATACATGCATGTTTCATTATTTTTCATGTCATTGAAGTCATTGTTACTTACTATTCTGAGTTCGACGGATTCTTTAGGTTTCTTCAATAGTTCCACGACACCCGGGTGATCAATTCGGGTTGTAGTAGTACTTGTTGTTGTGTCTTTTGTAGAGATGCCTTCAAAAGCCTCTTGCCTCGACTGTGCACGTGTCGTGACAAAAATACTGTTGCATGCATCTTTACTGACATTCTTTAAATCTTCTGAATCTATCTGTATTCGCGATAAAGCGTCTGCTACCGTATTTTCAGAGCCTTTGATGTATTTTACAACAAAGTCGTATTCTTCTAGGGTTAATCTAAATTTTGTTAAACGACTAGAAGGGTTCGTCATACCGAAAAGGTAGACGAGTGGCCGATGATCTGTGTAGATCTCGAACTTCTTTCCGTATAGGAAGGGTCTGAAGTGTTTTACAGCCCAGCATATGGCTAGAAGCTCTTTTTCGATTGTGCAGTAATGCCTTTCTGCCTTATTTAATGTGCGACTTGCGTATGAGACTGGCTTGTCGTCTTTGTTTGATAGAACGGCACCGATTGAATATCCTGATGCGTCTGTTTTTAAAATGAATGTGTTCCCGTCTTCGAAATTTGGATACTGCAATATGGGAGGTATTTGTAAAGCTAATTTTAGAGTTTCGAATGATTTTTGGCATTGATCTGACCAAATGAAAGGTGTATTTTTCCTTGATAAATTATTTAAAGGAGAAGCGATTTTTGCAAAGTTTGGAATAAAACGTCTGTAATAGTTTGCAAATGCGACGAAGCGTTTCGTTTCCTTCGCATCTTTTGGTACTGGATAATTTTTCAGTGTGCTAATTTTGGAAGGGTCTGCGTACTTCGCAAAAACTTTTTGCAAGGCGATATCTTCTTCGTTATTTAAATGTTTTTTATTAACTGATCGCAAAATTGTGTCTACGCGGTCGACTGATTTATATTTGGGACCGTTAAATGTACATATATCGTAGTCGTCTAGACTTGTTAAAGTCGGTGTGAAGTTTTTTAATTTGATATCGTTTTCTCGCGTATTTAATATGCGGATAGGTATCTTGTTATTTTTTGATGACACTATTGTTCCGGCTATAAAAATACCTTGTGCAATTTCTCCGGCTTCGATAACGCAATTTCCTTCAATGTTAACCGTACAATGTGTGACTAATTCGCATCTTGCTGGGATTGTTAAGGATTTGTCGTAGTTCGACTGTAAATTTACTTTTACCTGTTGGTTATTTATCTGAAATGAAACGTCAAATGTTTCGTAATTTATTTTTGCTCGGTGTTTAGCTAAGAAATCTGAACCTATGATTCCGTGTATGTCATTAATAAAAGTGCTTGTTATTAAAAATTCGTGACCTACCTTTACATCGCCTATGTGTATTTCTATATTCGCTGATCCTAAAGAATGTGTCTTACCGGCTATACCGTTTATCGTGACATTCGCTGAGTCATCTATATGTTCGCTATGTGAAATGTAATCTTTGAAAAAAATAGTCGATGACGCACCTGTATCGATTAAGAAATTTAAAATTTTGTTATTATATTTAGTATGAATATATGTAAGTCCGTTAAGATTAAAATTTGTTACGGTTTGGAGTCGATTTCCCTTAGGAACGAAAAACTGATTTTTGTTTCCTACTTGACTATGGTGGGTTTTATTTTCTACGTTATATGAAAACGTGTTTTGTAGATATCGTCGATTGAAATTCCTGTTATGAGTTTTATTGTTATGATTTCCTCTGTTATTATTGTTATTTCCTCTACCGTAGTTTCTGAAAGTGTTGGATTTCGGACGTGTGTAGTTATTATGTTTAAAATGGTTATTTAGTGGAGAATTACATTGTAAGGAAGTCTTATGTGGAAAGGTATACGGGACGCGTGATTGGAAATTTTGAGATTTACGCGGCAGTCGGCGTGTGTTTCCCCGCATGTGAAATACTTGCGAGTTTTCTGCAACATTGAGTTGTTCCTCTGATGCATGTTGTATCGCTGTGCTTAGTTTGTCGTGATTGCGAGCTTTTACTAATGTTCTTAAATCATTATTTCTTATCCCGTTGGCAAATGTATTTATGGCTATTTTCTCGTTTATGTCGCGCAATTTTTCTGTTAGCGTGTTGTCGTCTCCCGCTTGTGCGATTGTTAGATTTGTGAAAAGATCTTCTACTATTTGTCCGAACTCTTCAATTGATTTTCCCCCTTGTTTCGCGTGAATAAGTTGGGTTGCTAGAGCGGTAAACGATTTTGTAGTAATGAAATGTTTTTTCAGGTCAGCTATTAGGTTGTCGTTGCTATCATAATCCCGATTTAATCTGATTTTGGCCTTTTCCGTTAACCTAGTTTTTAATACGTATTGGGTTAAAGTTTTCTTACCGTTTGCATCTAACAGAGAATCGTACAACTTAATCGAGTCAATCAGCAGCTTTGTGACATCTTGTTTGTCGTTCATTACAGGCAACAAACTTGCAGCGGTTTTTAAATCAAATTTTTCCGCCATTATTTCTATAACATTTGTATCCTTATCTATATTACTTAACCTAGACCCTAAAATACTATCTATTTCATATATTTATATATTTGTATATATCTTTGACGCACTCTTTCGTGTCGTCGATTACTTTTTGTCTATGTACCCCTTTATTAAATAATTCCCTAAGTTTTACAATATTTTTCTTATAATTATTTAACTGCTCATACTTAGAATTAGTTATTGTTAAGATTGTATTTTCTTAAATTTCTAGTGAGTACCTGTACTGTAGTTTCCGGGATTGTTCTGGGACTGGCATTAGCTCATACTTTATCTTGGCTTCTGCTTATTTCTTTTCCTATTGTTGTGTAGACGGCCTTCTTGAATTTTTTGCTTATGAAGGATTGTTCGGCGGCACAGCAGCGACTTACGAAGATTGTGATTACCCATTTTTCTTTCTTCTTTGTTCGCGCTTTTATGTTCTATTCTTTAGTGGTTCGTTCCATCTTTCCATTTTTATATGCCTTTAATGGACTGGCATTGGATCGCCATGTGATAAGCCTGGTCCTAGGGCTTACCTTTACTCGATCGTCATCTCGATTAGCTCTCGCGAATCGGATCGAGATAGGGAATTCGTTGAGAGGATTATTAATTAAAACGCATCACGTTAACTAACTAACTATATGTATATATTAATGTACATGTTCGGATTGAAAGTCAATACATTATCTGAACGTTAATCAATAATAATCGTGAATCTAACGTGAATGCCTTAAAACTAACTTACACTACTATTTATAACATATTGCAATATTAACCTATTTAAATTACTGACGTCACGGGTGCATTAACATTGTCCGTGTATTACCGTATATGGGCATCGGAGAAAAGCTTAAATATGCACTTCTGTTAGCAAGTATTGCGGTAATGCTTATCCTCGTTAAATTATATTAAATGTTCTTAATGTACGAGGTCTAGTCGATTAGTCGGTTATTACAATTTAATCGGGTCTCCGTTTCCAAGTTTTTCGAAAATTTAAAGGAAGTTCGTTTAAAGTATGGATTGACACCCAACAGAATTTATAATGCCGATGAATCGGACATATCAACAGTCCCTAGCAAGCTGCCAAAGGTCCTAAGTCCAACTGGAAATAGGCGTGTCTCAAAAATTGTCAGTGCCGAACGAGGGAAAAATACAACTGTTGCCTGTGCTATGCGTGCGACTGGTCAATTCATTTCACCTTTTTTTGTGTTTGGTCGTGTTCGTATGAGAGAGGAACTGTTATATAAAACTACTCCAGGTTCTGGCGGGACAGCTCAAAAGAATGGGCGGATGTCCAGTGAAACTTTTCTAAAATATTTGCAACATTTTGCTAAACATGTCAAACCTTCACCTGAAGAACCAATTCTACTTATTGTAGACAATCACTCCTCTCATATTTCTCTAGATGGTATTAACTTTTGTCGAGAAAATGGAATTGTGATGTTGGGTTTATCACCTCACAGCTCACACCGTTTATAACCTCTTGATGTTGAACTCTTCGGTCCACTAAAAACCTACATGAGCCAGGCCAGGCCTGTGATTCTTTTTTGGTCAACAATCCTGGAAAACAAATTGGTGATAAAAATATTGGCCAGCTCTTCTGTCAGGCATATATCAAAGCGGCAACTATAGGAACAGGTGTTAAAGCTTTTCAGAAGGTCGGCATTGAATCGTATGATCCATCAGTATTTACTGACGATGACTATGCACCGGCAGAAACAGCAAATAGAGAATTGGTGTCAGAAGAACAAAATCCTACAACTTCTCAACATGCTTCAAATGAATCAGGATTCTCCAAAAGCTAGCTGTAGTTACGCAATTTCTCCGTACAGTATCAGACCACTTCCCAAAGCCGAAAGAAATGAATAGAAGCCGTAAAATGGTTTCATCGGTTTTAACCAGCACCCCAATAAAACAGCAGTTAGAAGAAAAACACAACGAACTGAAAAAAAAGGATGCCAAAAAAAAACGAAAAGTTTCTATATCAAAAGAATTAACGTCAACAAAGTACAAAAGAAAATGTGCAAATGTTGGAAGTCGCAGGAATCGCAGAGGATGTACAGGATGAATTATGTCCTGGATGTGAAGAAGCATATGTTGACCCTCCAACAGAGGAGTGGATTCAGTGTGGCACATGTACCAGTTGGTGGCATGAGGCCTGTTCTGACTATTCCGGTAAAGGAGGCTTTAAGTGTGATTTATGTTAAGTTCGCCTTCTTACCCCATTATGCTCGTTAACTTTCCCATCTCTGAGGGTAAGATGACGAAACTAAATATTTCCCAAAAACTTTGTGTTGATACTGTTACGTTTCTTACTTAATATTAGACTTGTACTTATACTCTATGATTTTTTTTCCCTTACAGTCGGCATCTTACCCCACTCTCCCCTACGTTGACGATATTTTCGCGATTTTTAATACTAACTTGTGTGATTTGGATGACTTATTATTTGAGTTAAACTCGACATTCACTACAATTAATTTCACAACATAAAAGGAAAGCAATAATCAACCAGCATTTTTAAAGAAGAGGAACTTCAAATCCTGTTTATCCGGCAGTTCATTAAAATCACTATTAGGTTACGCTAAAGATAAAACTGGGGTAGACCAAAAAACTGAGATATATGAAATAACGTGTGAAGATTATAATCAAAAATATGTTGGACAATTTTCAATTTCAACTCGTCTCAAAGAACACAGTGCAGATTTCGGATACAACAGACAGGAAAAATCAAGCGTTGATCGACATACTTTCGACACAGGACACGGCATGCCTACAGATAATCTTAGATTAGTTATAACTGTAAATAATTTTAGATAATCAGACAGTTACCAACGTATTTATATACATAGAAATCGATGTAAGTTAATGAATTCTGACAATGGTCAATACCAGAGTCCAGTTTGTACGAATTATTGTAAGTTTAGGTGTTAGTCTGTCACGCTTCAGTTATTGTCACACTAGATTTAGGTAGTATATAAAATTGATGTTGTTTGATAAGAAATCAGTGTTATCCCACTGCTGATATGATGAAGAGTATATCTTGTAAGGTTACACCTTCGTCAAAAAGATTACGATTAACACTGTTTCATGTGTTTCTACAGATTTCTACTGAAGATGCCAACTTAGTTGCCGAAATACGTATATGTCTTTTTCATTTTTATGGTAAACTTTTCCTTTTGTATTTTGTTTCACATTTTCGATTTCCTAGCCTGGCAATATACTCCAGGAATGGAGAAAAAATTTTGAAATTGTAGTCACCTACCAAAATCTTTGTCTTTTATTCAGAACTATGAATCATTGTTAATTGGTGTATTAGTTGTGTTTATAATGATTCTCTTAATTATATGTTAATAAATTGTATCTACATATCGACTTAAGCGGCAGAGAGAATGAACAGTTTACAAGAACCACTTTTTTTGGTATCGCAGAGTAAATTACAGTGTTACTGGACCTTCCGACCTGTGCAAGTAATAGGTCGTGAATCAACTCACAGTGCTGCAGACGCGAAATGCATTTGTGTATGATGTCCTTCATAGTTTTTAATGAATTACTAATATTTATATATATAGCGAGTTTTTGGAGTTATTTCCGCTTCTCGCATCCTAAGCGCCATTTATCTCTATCGTTCCACTCTTCCTCCCATAGACCTCTCTTCCTCATTTCTTCTTTTGTATTGTCCATCCATCTCCTTCTTGGTCTGCCTCGTTTATTCCTTTGAGGTGGATTCCAAATCCATACTCTTCCTGGTAATCTTTCTTCCTCCATTCGACGCAGATGTCCATACCACCTCAGCTGCCTCCCATTTATAGCATCTATAATACTCTCTTTCACCCCCATTCTATCTCTGATGTTCTCATTTCTGACATGGTCGTATAATTTTATTCCGCAGCATCTTCTCCAATATGTCATCTCCGCCGAAAGCAACCTTTGATTCATTCTTTTGTCTATCACCTATATCTCTGACCCATATGTCATAACTGATTCAATGATTGCTTTAAATATGTTCGTTTTCGTCTTTTTTGTCAGGTTCTTGTTCCACAGAGTAAGATGTAATGCTTTCGTCATATTCTTTGCTCTGCCTATTTTCTTCATTATGTCCTTGTCGTCTCTTCCGTCCTCGTCTATTGTTACCCCCAGGTATTCATACTGGCTTACATTTTTTATTGTTCCGCTGTCTAACTCTATATCCCGTCCTTTCCCTCCTATGACTATATACTGGGTTTTCTCCATGTTTAACTAATTATTAAAAAAATAAATTATACTAATACTTAAAAAAATAAATTATGTAATAGTAAATATGCAGCAATCCGCAACCTATTTTCAAAACATATACCTTACAATCTTGAATCCAGCTGTTTAAATCTGCTACTAATGCTTTAATCGGCTAATCTACGTTTATGTAATATGTATTTGGAATAACAACGGATCCTGTGCAGTCTAACTTTGTATTTAAACCAGAGAAATAGAGTAGGGGAGAACGCGCTTCGACGAGTGCGCATCCAGTTTTAAGCAAACGCTATTGTGGTCGCCATTTTGCAGGGTAATTGGCACTTGTGTTGTTGTAATTGTCAAGCTTGGAGGTTATTTTTAATTAATTGTATTAAAAAGGACTTGTGTGTGTTATTAACATGTCGTGCTCTGTGTTGGGCTGCAGTAACAGTCGAAGATTTAAGCCGGAAGGCATTTCTTTTCACACGTAAGTTTGTTTACATTTTTCTAAGTCAATGAACTTTACATGCGAATTGTTGAGCTAGGTATAAATATTACCGTAATAGAATGAAAGAATTGCATCTTTAAGAGCGCGATTAATTCTGCACTATTTGTAGATTTCCACGGGGTGATTCATTGAAAATGTGGTTAGATGTGCTAGGAAAAAATGTTGAAACGTGGACCTGGTCCAAAAATAAAGTTATTTGTTCCAAACATTTTTGTAAGGCTTGTGAGCAACCTTCAAAATGGCGGAATTCAATTTAACTTAGTTGGCGCATCTTTAAGCGCGTTCTCCCCTACTCTATTTCTCTGATTTAAACGAATTATCTCACGTTTACAATATAACAAGTTAAGGTGAATACACACAAGTGACACAAGTATTAATCACATTTTACAACCGTTCGCAAATATTTGACGAACGATGATAAGAAGATTAAAACTAAGAAAGTTCGGATTGTTTGGAACGATATTCAGACTAATAAGCTTCTTAGTACTCGTAATTAAACTTGGGATATATAGACCATAATTGTTTACACTGTGAGTCACAAATTTACATGTAAACCTACAATATACAATACATAGCAGTATCAGTATACCGCAACTATGTAATAGATAACATTCTCTGTAACATGACACACGAGATATAGGTAATTTTGATTTCGGGCAACAAGAAAATCCTTGAATTTATTACATCAGATGTTCTAGTGCGTACATCCTCGATATTTAATAATAATAATAATAATATAATTTATTTCTCAACAGGATACACCCAAGCACAGGGAAAGTACAAGAAATAGTAGATAAGTTGAACACAAATTAAATTAATCTAAGGTACATATCTAAATTTATGCCCAAGTGTGCATGAAAAGTATACGCACAGCAATACAGCTATATATGCACGCATACAACCATACACCCACAAGCTAGACACTTGCACAGCATGCTCTAACAATATCGTTAATTACATGATTTACATGAATTGGATCAGAACATACATCACACAAGTGGCTAACAACATTAAAATTGCTACACATAATTGATATAGGCGATTTACACAGCAAGTTCTCGGAGTAGGAATGTAGAAAGTAAAATAACTCAGCGAAGACAAGCGTGGTACAAGAAAACCCAATACCACTAAAAATAAGGGCAAAATGAATAGAAGAAAGTAAGCCGAATTTGGTTTTTCTATAATGATACGTCCCACATCATATATAAACCTATAGCAAGAATTTTGGACTTTCTAAATGCAATGGTAGCTCCTGAGATTTCTGATAGGGTGAGCAAGTGGGATGGGACCTTTTGAACAAGCTGTCATACATATTTATTGGAGCTCTATGTTGCTTGGAATAATTTCTTAAAGAAGATGTATCGTTCAGCAAGAACCTCGCGAAGTCTAGAGCTACGAGGTAGGCGCCATAAATTCTCGACCTGACAGACTACAGGTTCAAACGTGTTCAAACTCCGTCACGTCAAGCATGCACTTACGCGAGGTGTACAATATAAATATAACGGTTCGAAACCTGGTAGTTTTTAATAACCAGACAACCAACGTGACTAGCACACGAAAATGCCTGAAGTAACGAAAATTGAGTACATTATCACATTAAACAACGTTTAGACGGCGTTTACGGTGATTCATCTCCTTCGTATTAAACTGTTAAAAAGTAAGCAAAATGTTTCCGTTTGGGACAAGAAACCCTGGAATATGCTGATCCGTCGAATCGAGCAGTTGAAGTGATAACACCTCAACAAATTTCAATTATTGAACGTTTAGTGCTAGAAGATCGCCGTTTGAAAGTGAAAAAATTAGCAGTGATAACAAACATTTCCGAAACAAGTGTTTGCCGAATTCTCCTTGACCATTTGGGTATGAATAAAATTAGTGCTGGATGGGTACCGCGACTTCTTTCTGCTCTCCAACGTGAACGTCGAGTCGAATGTGCACAGTTGTTTTTAAACATGTGTGGAGACGACCCAAAACCGATTTTGGAGTCCACTGTCACAGGAGACGAAACAACGATCATCTGTCGAAAAAGGAGTCCATGGAATGGCGGCGACCCGATGAACCTCGTCCCAGAAAGGCGAAAGTCGTTCAATCAACGAAAAAGATGATGACCACAATATTCTGGGATTGGGAGGGCATTTTGCTAATTGACTTTAAAGAGTATAATATAAGTGTGAACGCGTCTTTATTGCATAAATTAAGGGACAAAATTATTCATCATACCCTTGTACATATGGAAATCTAATTATTTTTCAAATTATCTCATGTTAAAATGTATGAGAAATGTGGGTTAAGTAAGAGAAATAGGGAACATAAAGCAGAGTATACATCTTAGTACTTATTTAGCAATTTTAAATACCTTACTTGTACTATAGGTATAATTTTCTGTCCTTGACGTTGCTTCTTTTAGATAAACGCTCGCCGATTTCGAAAGCAGAGTAGTTTTCAAAAAATAATAAAAACTATGTCTGCGTGCCGGGCTGTTATTACTCTCGATTAATGCAACGGGAGGTATAGAAGACTCTTAATGTGGAAAAACAACGTTCCAGTGAACAGATTTCATGTGCACGCGGAACAGCTTAAAACATGGAACGTCGCCGGCTGGGGTTCCACCGATTGAATATTCACATGTGCAGCGAACGAAGCGATTAAGCGACGCGGTGGACTCGGGCTCGCTTGGATATTAGTTGGAACAATTTCCATCTCGTGTTTTAATTTCTGATCTTTGCGTCTTTGACGAATTGTTTTTGGAATTAATAAGCATAGTGTTATTATAAAATTATTTAAAGAGTGATAAAATTGAAATACGTGTTTTTTTTTACTAAAAATACACATAAAATTTGGGAGTGCACGTGCACATGCGCACTTATTGAGGATCCCCCACTGGTATCATTTAATAAAAATCGCAATGGAATAGAATCCCTTCGTCAGAGGTTAATATGAATTGTATTGGATCAAATTCAAATGAATAATAGTACGAATTACTGAATACGACCTCTAAGAAAAGAAATGTACGTCATACTACTTAAACATCCAGGCAGACTTATTAGAATTTGATAATAAATGTATAAGATATATAATTTATAGAATCTATGTACCTACTACGAATAAAATATGCAGGGCGTGTGAAATGTTTACAAATAGCAGATTGAATTCTTATGAATTTGAATCAACATACATATGTCTCGTATTTTCGTGTACATACATACTATAAATATTTTTCTAGACAGGATAAATTTTTTTCGGTTGAGCATTTCTGGGTAAACAATTTTTATCACTAAATATTAGCGTTCAAATTTCTTACAAGCAGTCAGTTTCTAATTAATTCGAAGTATAAGTCTTATCAATAAAATTAAGTCATCATATACATACATAATAATAATAATAATATCATCATAACATAAAAATATTATATTAGAGGAAAACAACAAATATACCGCACATTCACGCACTTTTTTCGCAGCAATTAAACTGACAAATCTTATCTTTAAATTACACACCGTGGTAACCATAAAAATACGTGAGAGGATTAAACGAAGGTTTTATAAGAATAAATTTATATATACAGAAATTGTAAGCGTGTACATAAACACTTTTGCGTAGAAATACTATAGGGGAGAAATGTTTTACTAAGACAGATCATAAAAGCTTAATTCATTACAGTAGGTATAAGACGAGCGGCTAAATCACAAGTTGCGTTCCATGTTCCAATTGGTCGTTCTATTTATTCGATGATTGATTGGCCATATTCGCCTTAGTCACTGATCTCGTCGTCGTAGTGAAAGTTTTTTTAAAGTTAATTCAGTATTTTAAAATACTGTATTTTGATGTTTGTAACTGATCGGAAATAATTTTTGTATCTTTCTCTTTTAATATTTTATTTTCAATAAACTTATCTTTTAAATTATGGTAGGTAGGTATGTAGGTACATCTAAAATAATATGCAGCAAAATATTGTTTTGGTGAATTCTAAAACGAATTCTACATTAAAAAATAAGGGAAAAAACTATATTCGCAAATATTTCGTTTTTTGAAAAACAAGGTGTTAATGGCCTTTTCTTTTAATTAGGGTGTTTGTTATGTAATAGTTATTTGTACAACTAGTTTTGAAAGTCATAATTTTTTTAACGAATTTGCAGATTGATTAACAAGATCCCAGCCCAAGTTAATCAAGCAAATGAGTGAAAAAAAGACTTTTAAAAATTTGTTCTAGCTATTCTTAAAAATTTCTAGAAGTAAAAATATAGAGAATGTATTACATAATTTATTTCATCATATTACAATACCTACACTAACTAAACCAATAGATATGTGTAATAAACTTTAAAATGCCGGTAAAAAACAAAAAGAGAATACAATTTATAACAAATAATTATGATCTTCTGAGAAATTAGAGGAAACCAGACCACAAACAAACGTAGACTATGGAATTAGAATAAACATAACCTCACAAAGAATGAACAAACACATAATTAAAAAGAGATGAAATACGGAACGCAACTTGTGATTTAGCCGCTCGTGGTATAAGTACTTTATAAATACTTTTATTCTCTTAATAAATCTCTACAGTATGCATGCTTTGCGAGATATTCAAAAGAAAGCACTACTCGCTAAGAGTAAAAGTGTTATTTCCGGTCTGAATTTTGAAATTTCATTTACACAAAAAATATTCTAAATACAACTCTAAATACTTTTGTACTCTTAATATATATAGAATGCATAATTTACGACATAATTGCAAAAAATCGTTATTCGGTAAGAGTAAGTGTTAGTTCCGGTCCAAATTTTGAATTTTTTTTATACAACAGGTATTGAAAATTAAGTTCTAAATACTTTTATACTCGTAACGTACCTGCCTAAAAAGCATGACATGTAAAGTAAAAGACCTACTTCCGGTAGGAATTTCAAAACACTTTTTTAATAAAATTGTCACAATTTCAATTTTAAGTACAAATGAATTCTTTATAAATTTGTTTAAACTTAGTAGTTGACGAAATATTGGGAAAATTCTATTTTTTCACTGAAGTAAACTACTACTTCCGGTCTGCTGATTTTACTGATAATCTAATCAGATCTCAAGCGAGAGATTATATTCGTAAATAAAAAATTTGCAGTTGATACCTGTAGTGGTTTGACCGCTATCGTGGTCACACACACTGACACACACAGAGACATTTTTTTAAAACCACTTTTTCGGCATCAGGGGACTTCAAAACGTGGATATCTACAAGAATCTCAAGGTCGAAAACTTTCATCATCACAATACTTCCTTATACTACGTATAAGACAGTAAAAAAGAAAATGAAGAAGAAGGGATTAGCTGCATAAGAATGTAAAAAATGAGGTGTGGCCACCACACGACTTTCTTATACGTATGAAAGTGTTACTTCCGGTCCGAATTTTGAAATTTCATTTATACAAAAAATATTCCAAATCCAACTCTAAATACTTTTGTACTCTTCATTAATATATATAGAATGCATAATTTACGACATATTTGCAAAAAATCGTTATTCGGTAAGAGTAAAAGTGATACTTCCGGTCCGAATTTTAAAATTTATTTTATACAAAAGATATTGGAAATTAAGTTCTAAATACTTTTATATTCATAGCGTACCTGTCTAAAAAGCATGACTTGCAAAATATTTGCAAAAAACTGATTTTCGATAAGAGTAAAAGACCTACTTCCGGTAGTAATTTCGAAAAATTTTTTAATAAAATTGTTCACAATTTCAATTTTAAGTACATATGAATTCTTTATAAATTAGTCTAAACTTAGTAGTTGACAAAATATTGACAAAATTCGAATTTTTCACTGAAGTAAACTGCTACTTCCGGTCTACCGATTTTACTGAAAAACTAATCAGATCTCAAGTGGGAGATTATACACCTAAATACAAAATGTGGAATTGATATCTACAGCGGTTTGACCGCTATCGTGGTCACACACACACACACACACACACAGAGACACAGACACAGACATTTTTTAAAAACCACTTTTTTGGTATCAGGGCACTTTAAATCGTGGACATCTGCAAAAATCTCGGGGTCGAAAATTTTCGTCATCACAATACTTCCTTATACTACGTATAAGAAAGTAAAAGCGGATTTACTCAAAATTACCTGCTTTTCTCATTTTCTATCTCCCTATGTGTAATACTGACCATACAGGATTGCTTAAATTAGCAACGTTGTTAAGATATTTGAGGAGTATCTATTTGACAGTATTTTCAGATTTAACATATATTGTCAACTTTTGAAAATATTTTTAAAAAAATTGAAAATTGCCGAAATTTTCAATTATACATATCTTCGTAACTATTGAAGATAGGACTAATATAAAAATAATTTTTGCGTAGAATTTCATAATTTTAGTTAAAAATTAATAACAGACTTAATTATTAAGATATAACATAAACTTATGTTTATTTAAATGGCATTTTGTTTATTTAGTTGGCCATACTTCATAAAAATGCTTATTTTTTTCTGATATCATAAGGTTTGGTTATGGTAATATTTTTAATTACCGTTTATTTTTGAGTTTTGAGGAAATAATGAGCAAATACGCCTTGATAAACCATTTTAATGACAACTCAAGGGGGGGGGGTCCACGCGGAGCCGTCTGCCGCAGGAAGGTTAACTTGACGACACCAAAAACCCAGTTGATATCTTGGTCTCGTCAAACGAATTTATAATATTTATTAGCCGCAGCAATTATTTAAGAATTTGCTTTTTTCTTTCAATTTTGGCACCGAAATCTAGCATTGCATTAAATGGCCCGGGGCAAAATGGTTAAACTCGTGTCGAGTCCATTTTCGAATTGCCCCCCTTAACAATCAAATTGCCCCCCTGTGGGGCGTGGGCTCCACGTTGGGAAACATTGCTTTAAAACAACTTTTTGTCTCCATTAGTTTCCGATTAAATACGTGGAACCCTGTATAATTCTCAAATATATTTTAAGTTTAATAAATAACCCATTAAATCTTTCTTTCAAGAAAGCTAACCAGTCTATTTACAATAATATATCCGAAATTTTTAAAGTTGACGGAAGTGTAAAAACTGGTCTCTAATTCTGTAGATCATTAACATCACTTTTCTTTAAAACAGGTATAATTTTTGACATTTTTAGTTGTAGGAAAACATCAGAGAGAGAATTGACTTCTACTAGATTAAAACTACTAATTTCGGCATATTAAAATACTGGAATAATTATGTAAATTTTCGAATGTTTAAAACTTACATATTAAAATTTCACACATGAAAGGCCACGCACATTATTAATCAAAATTTCTTGTTCCACCAAATTTGTTTAATATAAATAATTCACATGTAGCGTAATCATAATATTTATGTAATGTTCCATTATGTCTGATATTAACATTAAAAACGAACGGAATCTAAGCAGAACATAATCTCGTTAACATATTTATTAATTATTTGGCCATTTTCTAAATGCAAATTTGCGTCTAATTCATAGGTCCTATTATAAATTCACACATTTTTCATTAGTTTTCCGCTTGTCATTGAGCGGTAGCCGTATGTATTTACAAAACATAAAATATCCTGTTACGGCATACGACCTTTGCTCTACCTCTTCTACATGTCTTCGCGAGCTGTTCGGTGAAATATAATAGGCATTTTTATGTGATGATTTATAGTTTTATACTTGAAATTGTTGAGTAATGATTTTATTACCGTGTTTTAAAGTTAATGAAGTCATGTTTTCCAATTAAATATGTAACTTTAACCTTTTAATATTGTAACGTTGGACAATTAGGTATATTTCTTCCGAACATTTGGATAAATGGAAAATGTTAAGTTATTCCTAACTGCTGCGAATATGTCGATATCCTATGTTTTTTTTTTGTACAAAATATTTACTGATATGTGAGGAAAATCTGAAAAAATTAAGTAATTAATCAATAAAAGAAAAAAATAAATAATGTTTTCTATTTTTAAGGTTTCTTTTTTTTAATATGAAAGGTTAATCATGAAAAACTACATACATATTAAAGTTATTAAAAACTTAATCAAGCGATCAGTGGAGTCGCGATCTACAGCTGTTTGCACCGGTCGTAATTAATTTTTTGTTTAACAAACTAGTGATTAACTTTAATCCATAATTAAATGCCTAAAGCTTTGCACGGGTCAACTTCTAACTCTTAATTATCAAATCCAGAGTTTGTAATAGTGGTAGACCTGAATAGTTGGAGAAATTTTAATTTTTAAAATTTCGGTTTATGCATATATTTGTCGTGGAATACCGAATTGTAAGAACTCTAATATACCTGTCGTCAAGTTCTGGTTCTTCAATATTATTAAGAATGTTTAAATTATCAATATCCATAATTCATGAATAAATTAGAAAAACTTAAACTTAATTATTAGTTAAAGGCATTAAGCGTTAGTTACGGGTACGTAACAATGTGCAATGCAAATTAAAAGTTAACTAAGATTAAACTTTAACTATGAGTTAATTACAACCGGTGCAATAGGCTGTTACTGAACTACCCCATAGAGAGAACACATGGGCTGAGGAAAACGGCGATGTAGTGGAATATAACAGTTTGCTTTGTATTGTACAATTTGAGAGAAAATTAGTACAAATCAACGTGAACAAGAATGTACCAATATTTATATGTTAGGCCCAAACAGCGAAAACGCTAACTGAGCAATGCAAAAACGACAACGCCGCGGTCTGGCCGATTGAGAACATTAAACATTGATCAGGCATCACTGTTCAGATCCCTTCAGGCACGTCAGTTTGCTTAGTACCCGCTTAATTGAAAAAGTGTGTTATTATTTTGTAAAACCAAAATGAAAAGTGTGAACACATGGATGTTAAAACTAACATCAAGCAGTAAATAATTACTGTGACTTACATATATACCTTTATACGTAAAACGTATATGCATATATGCATGTGTTTGAGATACACACATACATTAAGTGCTATTGTCGACAATCGAACGCACAGACACCGGTGTTTCGACCTATGAGGTCTCATCAGTGTGCGTGGAGATTCTCGACAATAGCTTCAAGACTTAAATCGCTACTTATGTCATTTTAGCGTGTTAAATGCAGTGAGAGTATCACAGCGACATCTAACACCCAAAAGATGACACAGAACAAAGCGATGGCTTCTGACGGCATGTTCTGCTATACAGAGGCCTGTATGTTAATAGTGTATCTTATGTAATAGAGCCTTAGGTGGCGTCACCGATCAAAACGAAAATGAAAAGTGTGAACACATGGATGTTAAAACTAACATCAAGCAGTAAATAATTACTGTGACTTACATATATACCTTTATACGTAAAACGTATATGCATATATGCATGTGTTTGAGATACACACATACATTAAGTGCTATTGTCGACAATCGAACGCACAGACACCGGTGTTTCGACCTATGAGGTCTCATCAGTGTGCGTGGAGATTCTCGACAATAGCTTCAAGACTTAAATCGCTGCTTATGTCATTTTAGCGTGTTAAATGCAGTGAGAGTATCACAGCGACATCTAACACCCAAAAGATGACACAGAACAAAGCGATGGCTTCTGACGGCATGTTCTGCTATACAGAGGCCTGTATGTTAATAGTGTATCTCATGTAATAGAGCCTTAGGTGGCGTCACCGATCAAAACGAAAATGAAAAGTGTGAACACATGGATGTTAAAACTAACATCAAGCAGTAAATAATTACTGTGACTTACATATATACCTTTATACGTAAAACGTATATGCATATATCGCTTTGTTCTGTGTCATCTTTTGGGTGTTAGATGTCGCTGTGATACTCTCACTGCATTTAACACGCTAAAATGACATAAGCAGCGATTTAAGTCTTGAAGCTATTGTCGAGAATCTCCACGCACACTGATGAGACCTCATAGGTTGAAACACCGGTGTCTGTGCGTTCGATTGTCGACAATAGCACTTAATGTATGTGTGTATCTCAAACACATGCATATATGCATATACGTTTTACGTATAAAGGTATATATGTAAGTCACAGTACTTATTATTTTGTTTTAACATGCTGGAATTTTGTGGTGAGAGCTGCATGACAACAACAAAAAATATGCAGGAAATGTTTAACGAAAAAATTAAAAGCATTATTGACAACAGCAACGATCGTAGTGATTATTTTACAAAGGACTGTTATAACGAGATAGTGAAGGAGGTGAAAAAGGCAAAGCAAAATGCTGCTTAAGACAAAACTATTTCGAAGACCGAATAGGTATGACATAGTAACAATTGGGAGAAACGATGAATTAATTAAAGAAAACCAATGCAACACCGACAGAACATTTTAAATATTACTGTAACACTGAGGAGATGTTTGACATAATTGCCCATATTGCAACTGGACATAAGAGATTAAGGTCTCTTTTTTTAGAATATATACGTAAGTATTTCTTTGTTACTTCTTTTAGTTATGGAGACTGAAATTAAGAAAAATTCTGTAACGCCACTAGAGCTGCCTATTCCATCAAATCATATATGAACTCACGACGTCAAGTAGATTTGATCGATATGCAGACTGAACCGGTAGGGATTATCGTTTTATTCTGAATTATCAAGACCATTTAACCAAATTTACGTTACTCAAACCATGTAAAATCAAATCAGCTGAATAGGATGCATATAATTTAATAGATATCTTTTGTATTTTTGGAGCTCCATTTATTCTCCAAAACGATGACGGAAGAGAATTGCTAATAAAATAATTGAAAGTTTAACCGATATGGGGCCAGGTTTAAAACTTGTGCATGGGAAACCCCGACGTTCCCAGAGCCAAGGATCGGTAGAGTGGTCTAAAGAGGATGTTGGTATGGTGGAGTTGGATAATAAAACCAAAGAATTGTCAGAGGGTTTAAGATTAATTCAAAGTAAAAAACAATCGCTCATTACATGAAGGCATTAAAAAATCCCTTATAAAGCCATGTTTGGTAGTAAGTAAAGAATTGGGTTGGCAGATTCTTCGTTGGAAAAGGAAGTATCTGAACCTATTTGCAGCAGATGATATGCTTACTGCCTCTGCTATATCTCTCAATTTTAATCGGCGATCATTCAACACGATTTCATGAACCTTTCTAATGGTATCTTCATCAATAGCTGAATACCACGTTTAAATTCACCAATTCAGTTCACAACAGTGGCATGCGACGGCGAAGACTCATCATGAACTTCATCTAACTCCGATTTTATATTTTTAGCATTCAACCTTTTAGAAAAATGTTTTTTCTACTCCCATACTTTAATTGTATTATTAGATATGCCGAACCTGTACTTTAATGATGTCCATTACGATACAGATTTTCATTATGATACAAGTTTATATCCAATAGGAATACAGATTTTTCATTACGATACAAGTTTATATCCAATAGGAATGCGACATTCCAATATTCAAACAATTTTCAATATGGCGACTGTATATCTGACAGATATACAAATTAAATAAGTGTGACAGTTCTTTGCAATTTACAAGTAAGTACTTAAAATTTGTGCTTTTTTGAAAATATAAACGGTAAAAATGAGGGATAATGAATATGAAATGTAAAATTTGAGTCCACCAGAAATTATGGAACAAGCCTTAGTAACCACGAACAATTTATTACCAGCTTAATTCGCAAAGGTGTATGGAAAATTTTAACCTCAATTTATGAAATGGAATGTTCAAAAAATAATGTTTTATTATGGGGTCGTGGAAAAAATAGTGTATGCAACTCACATTTAATGGCTATTAACACACTCGTATTCATTACAATACTCGGCTTCGCCTCATATTGTAATTTTCTTACTCGTGTCTTAATAGCTATCATTAAATGCTCATTGCATAATATACTATAATGACTGCACGGAATTCGATTTTATTCACGCGCGCGCTGTTTACGTTGCTTGGCCATACCGGCTTTTCTATATGCACGATCTGTCTACAAATTTGAAAGTAGTTATATATTAGAGGGACGCTCAAAACACATGACCGGTACGCGCGCACAACGCCATCTTCTGGTTCGTTCTAGAAACATTTCAACCTACCCTTGTATGTATTCAGTAACATATTCATTTTCACAGGATTGTTCTAATCCCTCGAAAAACCGTACATTTATTATCTTGTGTTTAAAATAAGAGATATTATACAACTATACCACACATAAATCTTTTTAAGACACAAATCTGTTGTAATTCCTATTGATATTATTTTTAACACACCTCCACACTCCAAGGAATATATGTATATTATCATATATGTACATGCATTTAATTAGAGTGCATATAATTGCAACCGAAGCACTTAAAAAAGCTTTACATTTGTGCAAAGGTTAATCATATACTTTTCATAGATGTATAAATTACAGTAGGCGCTTAAAAAAGAATATCAGAATATATTTTCTCTTTACATCAAGCACGTTGATATGCCTACGTATGTACCTTTTCAGGTTCCTGTGAATAATAAGTTCATATACAGAATCTGACTCACTAAACTATGATAAACAATACGTCATATATATTAACATTGTTGTTTATTCATTAATTTCATTGTACTACCTTAAAAAATGTCTTATTTATTAGAAATGAATCAGTGGCCATTTGTATAATTAATTACTTCCATTTATTAATGAGTTTCACGAATTGCGCTATTATCAGCCGGTATTGTATTTAAATAATATGCACTAGCAAACTAGTTAGCGAAATATACAATGTGTTTCGTGTAAAAATACGATATAGCAATATTATTCCTTGTCCAAATATATCTTTTTTCTTCATCACTTATTACATATATCAATTCATATTTATATCAGACAATATTTAAACTCAATAACCTGGTGCTTATCACAAATTTTGCAATTAATTGTATGACGTGCTATTTGTACAATTCAAATTTCGTACTTGATGTAGAACCATAATTATAGTAGAACATTGTTACGTTTAAAAAGACGCGTTCAACATTTAATTCATTCACCCCTATATATTACTTGTTAAATATTTCTAGATCAGTCTTATTCAAGTTATATTTTAAATTCAAATTAAATTACGTCTTAAAGTTATCAACATTAAAATCTGCGTCACATATAAATATTCGATTTAAAATATTTAGTTTATGAAGCACTTTTTGTTCAAATGTAAGATTGGCGACGTATGCTTTTTTGTCCGCCTAAAGTTATCTAAATTGTTCTCACAGTTCCTTGTTGCATGAAATTGCGTAGGTATTTTCGCATTTTCTGGTGGCGTGATCCAACAGCGTCTTTCCGACGCCTAAATTCTCCCGAACATTCTTCTCCCGCCTCCGAGTCTTTAAAAGGGCGAAGCTCGTCTAAAATCATTCACTATTACAGCACCATAGCATCACTATTACATCATTAGTACATTCATTATTACAGTTAGTAAGTACAATTAAACAGTAGTTGAAATAATCTTAACTCCGGTCCCGGCGTCGGCCAAAGCCCGCTAGTCCTGCGGTGAATATGTCTATGGGAACGAGATGTTAATGTCCATAGTATGGATACACCTGTAGGGTGATTTAAATCTCGATTTCCAAATAACAAATTGTTGGAGTATCTATCGTCCTTCAATTTACGGCGTTAGTCCAGATTTAGAGGACATTTCACCGACAACATCAACTCAGGGCCCGTAAACAACATCGAACGGTAGCGCGGCAGAAATAGGCGTCCGGGACAATTCGTTGGCATACTGGAACACTAAACTTCCAGGTATTTGAGTTTTTATTTCTTGTACTTCGTGTGGCAAGAGAACTGTACAACTACCTAGCTGTCAGAAATTTTAAAAGTTAGATATTTGTTTAATAAATACGCCTCGATGCGGAAGGCTCCAATTAAAAGCGAACCTATTACCTTAGTCTAGACAAAAACATAGTAATTGGCGTTAAGATATTGGTTGTTGCGTTGATCTTTCACAAAACGCTTTGAGATGACCATGTCGAGGTTCTCAAATGATATAGACACATTTTAGGACTATTATTTCAGCAAAACGTCAAGTTTTCAAGTGTTTGTAATTTTATTATTTGAGATTATTAAGCGCTGATATTTTCAGAATACCTAATCTACAAAATGCACTTTTTAAATATCACAAAGAATGGCACCAATCCGGATGACAGTAGTTGCTGTGAAAAAGTTGCACGTCGGAGTCACTCGGCTAATTTCCAGTACCGCTACTGTAGTTGCTAATTTGTCATCTGCAATATCAGGTTGCTGTCCCAAGCCATAGCAGAAAGATTTCTCGACAAAGCTGAAGATCTTAAAAGTATTGGTACAGTAGCCGCTCGGTAGAGTGAATACTCCATTCAGTGAACAGCTCGTTTATACAAACAACTAAAATTTTTATTATTAAAGCTCTAAAGCAGGGGTCTCCAAACTTTCCAGCCTTAGGGCCATACTGATTACTCCAGTAAGTTCCGAGGGCCAAAACCATATTATCATAGTTGCCGGTGGTAAAAAGTGAAATAGTCCACTGATGAAAAAAAGTCCGAAAAAGTACGCAACGTTTAAAAAAGGCTGCAAAACGGCAACACTGCATATTATTAATTTTCCTGTCATTATCTGTAATTTCTAGATTAGTCGTAGAGTACGAGCCATGAGGAGTAACGTGACACGACATCTGGTGGACACAAGCGGAAATAGGTAGTACCTTCTATCGCTAACAGATGGCGCTAATAGCACGTACAGAATAATCTCGTTGGTTCGAGAAAGTTCTGGTGTCTTCCACTCACTTCTAGATGGCAGTAATTGGAATATATAAGAAGGCTAGTGGCGCAACCACAAGTCAGTTCCTATGACACTGTTGTGAAATAAAATAGTGCGTACCTCCTTAAAACGTGTTTGTGCGTGTTTAAGTTTAAGACATCTTTGTAACAGTATTTTGATTTGAATTGTTGCTTTTGTGTGTGATTTAGTAGTATGGAAAAGAAGCGAAAAATTGATAGTGAATGCAGAAAATTCAAAGATCAGTGGAACATTCAGTATTTCGTAATTGAGTCCAGTAAGAAGGCGCTATGTTTGATTTGTAATGAAAGCATAGCCGTTCTCAAAGAATATAACATTAAACGTCATTATGAAACAAAACATTTTCAAAATTACTCAAAATATACAGGAAGTTTGCGGACAGAAAAATTCGAAGCTATGAAGCGCGGATTGAAATCGCAGCAATCTTCATTTACAAAACTCAAAACTGAACAAGAGGCTACAACGCGTGCCAGCTTTCGTGTGGCTCTTGAAATTGCAAAACGTGGAAAACCATTCACCGATGGAGAAATGATCAAAGAATGCATAATTGCAGTAGCTGAAGAAATGTGCCCTGAAAAGGTAAATTTATTAAAAAGTGTCAGTATGTCAGCAAACACTGTGGCTCGAAGGGTAGAAAACATCGCTGAAAATATATCCTCTCAACTGTTCGACAAAAATGGACATGTTGAGTGGTTTTCTTTGGCCTTGGATGAGTCAACGGATGTGTCAGATACTGCTCAGGTGTTGATTTATATTCGAGGAGTAGATAAAAGCTATGAAGTGCATGAAGAACTTCTTGATATGAATAGTATTCATGGCACAACTACTGGTACAGATACTTTTAAAGGAGTTGAAATGGCCATTAATCAAAAGAACCTTCGATGGAAAAACTTGAAATGTATTACAACTGATGGAGGCAAAAACATGAGTGGGAAAGATAAAGGAGTGGTCGGTCTTGTGTCAAAGGCTGTAGAAAATGACGGTGGTTTAAAACCATTAGTCTTACATTGTATCATTCATCAACAGTCTTTGTGCGGAAAATGTTTGGATATGTCTGAAGTTCTGAAACCAGTCATATCAACTGTTAATTTTATCAGATCTTTTGGGCTGAATCACCGACAATTCCGACAATTTATTGAAGAGATTGGAGAAAATGACTTACCTTATCATACTGCCGTACGTTGGCTTAGTTGTGGGAAAGTCCTTCAGCGCTTTTTTGAACTTCGAGCAGTGATCGACATTTTTTTGAATGAAAAGCATCGCCCTCTTACTGAATTACAAAACAACGCATGGCTGTGGAAGTTAGCATTCTATGTTGATTTGACAAAACATGTGAACGAACTGAATTTGAGATTGCAAGGAGAAAACCAGCATCTTCCTGATTTATACACTAATATCAAATCATTCCGGAAGAAATTGATACTGTTTCAATCACAACTACGAAGTAAATGTTTTTCACATTTTAAAACATGTGAAATATTCAGCCACACTACTGAGACTGAGTTTCCTATCGATTTTGCAATCGAAACTTTGAGTGCTTTGAAAATAAATTTTGATACTCGTTTCTCGGACTTTGATGCCATTGCGAATCAAATTAAGATTTTTCAGAATCCTTTTGATACTGACATTGAAACCCTAGCCCCGGAACTTCAAATGGAAATAATTGATCTACAGTGCAGTGATATAATAGAACAAATATCAAAACTCATCTTTGTTGGAATTTTATAAGAGTCTTCCACTGACACAATTTGATAATTTGCATAAATTTGCTCGTGGGCTGTTTTCTGTTTTTGGTGCTACTTATTTGTGTGAGAAGACCTTCTCCAAAATGAAGTACACAAAAACTGTTTACAGATCTAAATTAACTGATGAGCATCTTAAATCTCTTTTAATAATTGGTACAAGTAAAATTAGTCCACAACTACAAACTATTGTCAGTGGAAAATCTCAATTACACAAATCTCATTAGTATTTCATATGTCATTATGCTTGTTATAAGTTATGTTTTTATTTAAAATGTATAAAATGTTAGTTGGATTCATTTCAATAATTTGTCAGTTATTATATACTGAAGTAAAATTTTCTGCATATTATACATGTCTTTACTCATTACAATTCTGTGTTTCTTTATCCAACTTATCACAAAAACAATAACAATAAGCCTACAACAATCAATGTAGATGTCATATTAATAATTATTCAACATAAAATTAGAATACTTCAGTAAACTAAATTTAATTTGCTATAAAAAATATGTTCTCTAAAAGGAGTTTTCAAGTATGCTAGCTCTCCGCGGGCCGGACAAAATCTGTCCGCGGGCCGGATGTGGCCCTCGGGCCGTAGTTTGGAGACCCCTGCTCTAAAGAATGAACAATAACACATTCAATTCAGTGAACTAGGTAAATTCCCGCCTTATGAATTATTTTGCTGACTCGCCTGCGTAATTTACAAGAACAGCGTACATATGCAAGTACACACGTATTTTATTTTAGTCATTCTTAGTTATGTTGATGTTGTAGGCGTACTGTGCTTGAATATTTTTGTGTTTACAATAAAAATGAAGCGGAAAGTGCTAAGTTTCACATTTTTCGAGAAATTTTAAAATGTCTGGACAATGGAAGCAGTGTAACATATTTGTCTAAAAAGTGCGGGATTGCCAAATCCACAGTATGTGCAATCAAAAATAAAAAACGAGACATTTTAAAAGTCACATCAAAGCGCAGTGAAATGCAGAAAAGGAAAACTTTAAAATCCTGTAAGATGCTACGAATGGAAAAAAAAAATATTCATGGTTTTATACACAAAGATTTAAATATGTACCGGTTTCGATTGAACTTTTAAAAACGAAAGCAAAAGCTATCAATGAAACTATCGCTGAAAACCCTAATTTTAATGCAAGTGACGGATGGAGACATAGATTTAAACGAAGATTTGGAAGAAGACATTTAAAAATTTCGGTAGAAAAGTTATCAGCTGCTACGGAGCATGTAGATCCATCCAAGATTTATCTTCGAAAGAAAATAAAGGAGCTACAAATAACACATGATCAATTATACAATCCCGACGAAACAGGCTTGTTTTGGAAATTACTTCCAGAAAGGACCTTGGTTACACCTGAAGAAATCTCAGCCCTTGGTCGAAAAACGGATAAAAGTAGAGTTACTTTTCTTGCATGCACCAATGCAACCGGTAAACATAAAATCAAACCGTTAGTGATTGGACGTGCCAAAAATCCAAGATGCTTTAAGAACTTTTCATGCTGTTACACATCTTGCATTAGCATGGAAGAATGTGAAAGAAGAAATAATTGCTATGTGTTGGAAAAATATTTTATCAAATTCTTTCAATAGCGACTCTGATTCAGAAAAAGATGTTCCACTGGCTATTCTACAAGAATATTACAAGAACAGCGTCGAGGCAGTGACAATTCAAGAAACTGTAGCATTACTACAGGAAGTAAACGGAAACATAACATACACCCGTGAAGACATAGAAAACTGGAATAAGGATGTCATAGAAGAACTTGAAAAGGATGTAATTGAAATTGAAAATGTGGAAGAAATAATAAATGCCAACTAACATCCCCAGCAAAGAAGCTTTACAAGGACCTAATATAGTGATTTCTTGGCCAGAACAAAACATGCTAAATTCTGAAGATCTATTAACTTTGCTAAGAATAAAAGAAATCACAGTTCAAAGATGTGTAAGTCGAAAGAAGGTTCAAACAAAATTAACCGTTTTTTAACAAATAAAACTGAATTCTTTATATCATTACGTATTCATGTATGTATGTACCTATGTAGTACATGTATATTCTTCATTTGTAAGTTCTTTTTGATGTCCCTCTTCTTCTTCTTCTTCGTGGCACTACAGTCCCATTTGGACCTGGGCCTCCCATGTTTTCTGCCTCCAGACATCTCGCTGCCTTGCTGTTGCATTCCAATTGCGCACTTTCAGTAATTGTTTAGCGTCCTCCTCAATGTTGTCCACCCATCTCTGTCTTGGTCGTCCTCTTTCCCTGGCGACCTCCATCTGATCGTTATATACCTTCTTTGGGATTCGGTCCTCACCCATTCTTTCTAGGTACACCGCCCTTTTTGATGTTACTGAATATATGAATAAACGATTTAAACTGCACATTCGATTGAATGAACATTTCGCTTCTGTGAAAAGGTGAGGTGTTAATTAGTTCACATAATCGAGCGGCTATTGTATATGCATTAATACTGCACAATTAATTGTTTCGTGACTTTTTTATCGAATAAAATATTTAATACATTTTTTTTATTTCTCATTCTTACTTTGTAATGTTTCATGTGGGAAAAAGAGAAAAAAAGAAATTTTTCTTGTGATAACAGGAATTAGTGTCCGGACTTTTTTGTCTACTAGTGTATAATGCACCATATACGTCGTATATCTTTTAAGTGGAATCAGTTCCAAACAATATAGAATAAATTTGTATTTGTGAGATAGAAAGAGGAATCTTATACCTTTCATTAATATTTCTTCATACCAAAGTTCTAAGTATGGATACAAGAGATGAGTATCGGATATTGTTGCTCAAATGTAAATGATAAGGACGACCTATGAACACCATCAGCCTCTTCTTCGGTACTATAAGAGGCCAAGTATGCTATACATTTACACACGTTGTTTATATACACTATAAGTATAGAGACTCAAGGTGTGTATATTCTATTTATGATCCTGGTTAGAATAATCTATGTATAATTCATTAGAAGCTGGGACAACATACGACTTAAAAAAATCGAAAACGCAATTTATAGGATAAATAACAGAGAGGATATATGTAAAAATTGTACGTTCTTAACTGAGATCAATCTGTAAATATAATTACATACAAATGAAAGAATAAATATATATATGATAAATACATACATATATGAATATTTCGAAACCCGCATTAAACTAGTTAATAATATGTCATTGAATGCAAAGTCAAAATGATTACGTCCGTTGATCAAATAAGGTGATTTTCATAGGACCGTTAATTGATATAGAAATAGGCATGTTTTTTACTATTTAAAACTTAATTAACGTGAAACTATCAAAGCAATTAACATGCATACCAAAAGTACAGATGCAATCGAATATGTATGGGTATGGTTAAAAAGTTAAAACGCAGTAAAACAAGAAAATCATTAATTGTTTTAGTCAATATATTTATGCCAGTGCTCTTCTCTAAATTATATCGAGTGAGATGTTTGAATTTAGCGCGCTGTTGTTTTAGTAATTTGGTGTTGTATAATTCATCGCTGTGGCTGAATCTTTACGATTGTAGGAACGTGTCCGCAGCTAAAGGCAGTGTTTTTTGCAAACACGTCGGAATAGGCGTATTTTTTTGTCGATTTCCGACGGCCGCGGCATGTTTGTATACAACATGAAAATTCCGCCGTTGTCGTAACGATCATAATCATAACCTAGTTTTATTTATTATCGTGCGTGTGAATTTGCGCCATATCCTGCATGCAGACAAAGAAATCTATTAACGGAGCAAAGAATTCAAAGGAAAATTATTAGGCGACATCTTAGCAATATCTAATTTTGGTATATTATACAGCACGTGTCAATTTTCATTAGCCATAGGCGATTAATTCATGCAATACGTGACAACATGGCACCCCCTACTTTTCTCTTCAATGCGAGCGCGACCGATACAAGCTCAAGTTAGCAGTAGCTGTTGGACTATTGACTTGGATGTTTGTACTGTGCTTAGAAATAATATTTACGTCTTGCAAGGATTTTTCTTTTTCCTTTCAGTAAATGCAGAGAATTATTAAGCATGACACAAACAAAAGCGTAATTCTAATAAAATTAAAAATAAGGTAAATAAAAAAGGATTCTGAAAATAATAATAAACAACTAGATCGCGCCGGCCATTTGATGATGACGGATTTTATTGCAGACTATATCTTGGAACGTGTTCGCACATACGGTATAACTAGAATAATATGTTCGGTTACTTTGGGTATATTACTGATAAACATTACGTTACATAAACATTTATGTAGGTACAGGGTTATTCATTATAATTTACCCACCCTTTATCATTGTTATTATTGCATATACAAAAAAATGTTATAGAAAGTTAAGCCGTGGCCCACCTACTGTGGATAAATTTATACGTAACAATAGTGGCGCCCAACGTGGGGCACGAACCCACACTATCCATATACTTTTCTTTAGGTTATTAATAACTTAGATTTACTAAGATGATAAAACTATTTAAAACTGAAGATGGGACAATTTTTTATATAAAAAATTTGAACGCACATACGTATAAGAAAGTCGTTTTAACAGCTAATTCTTTACTATTCATACAATATTCAATAGTCGTGAAGAAAATATATTTACTTGAGTTATAAATGTCATTAAAATCTGTATTTTTAAGTACAATAATAATAAATATTGTACTTAAAAATACAGATTTTAATGAATTAACTTTAAGATGACATCTGTCAAAATTTTACTTAGCCAATACCCATTAATATTTTTCAATGTTCTGATCTTTATATTAAAAGCTGCATTTAAAAGAATTAACTGTTAATATATACTGTTATACAATTTTTAAAAATATTGCGTAACATCATATCTACGAACGATTTGACTTTTATTAATTTGAAATATTTCTCATTCTATTCTCAATCCATACATAGTCTTCTATCTTAATCATCTCTAAACATATGTGTTTCCCGATACTTTTTCGGTATTTCTAAATTGACGTAGGTAATATAATATAATTTTAGCAAAACCTTCATGTTCATGAATCATCACTCCTATATTTCGTGCAATATTGACAAGATAATCATCTAATACATAAGATTTATCACTAAAATCTTTTCAAAGTCATTATCAATGCAAAATTAACTGCAAAATAAATTATGCAAGTACTAAAAATGTTATTATGCGTATATTTTGTATCTTGTGCATACATATATACTCAAGGTTTTTCATTTATAGTAAAAATGTATTAATAAAATTATACTGTTGAACAACAGGTGATTATCAATGGAATACGGGCACCCAACACCAGCCCACCAATACCTGTTTTACACGTTGAAGTTCGCTTATGCTGGATGACTCCTTGCATAAAAAAAATATGCATTTATAAATAGCTTGATGTATATCGTATTCATTATTGTGAAATATTGTATTTGGCCTCTAACAATATTCAAAAGCGCATGCATATGTATATTACAAACAGAAAGGATTTTTTTGTTATTAGATACATATCAGGTAAATTAATATTCATTGGAATTTTTACTAGATTTAAATTTATAGAAGTTTATACCGAGCGTAGAAACGACTTTGAGACATGAGGATTTTAAATGTAAAACTGATTCGCGAATATTGACTCCCTTAATTATTTTATAGCATGATGTTCAAGAAAGTTAGAGAGTATATTAAAAATCACGCCTGAATCCCAAAAAAGAATTTATATTACTTATTCAAAATGTTTAATTGTAAATTTGAATCGAGAGTCACTAGGATAAATATTAGTTATTTCGTTCATGAAGTGTACATTTTCAAATGCCTTAAATTTTGCGATTTTTTGCGAGGAAAATGGCCATTTGTAACATAGGCCGATCAAGTAATTCCCTCCCTTAAGAAGATATCTGACACATATTACAAACTATTTCTTTTATGAATGAAGTCATTCTTCAAAAAGCATCAATGTATGTGGAACTATAGAATAAGAATATATTGCCCTAAGCATATGGAAACGATGATTGGTTGGTGTTTGCTCATGACAACAGTCTGATTCATAAAACCAGAGTTGTTCGACGATGATTCGCAGAACATCCTGAAACTGAAGTGCTTCTTTGGCTTCCCTTATCCCCAGATCTCCAGACCATTGAGACTTTGTGGGATGCTGTTCTTTGTTGTTGGAATCATCACAATAATTTAATTAATTTACATAATAGGAATTCACTAAGGAATCGTATCCATAAAATATGGCAGCATCTAAACGTATGTCAAAATGTAGTTAATACTATGTCGCATCGATTAGAGGAAGTCATAGGAGGATGCGGTTATTACACAAAATATTAATATCTCCAAATTTAGTATTACATCTACAGATTTTCGGACAGAATAAAATTAATTCTTCGTGTCCTATTCTTTTCCCTAAAGTAATCTATAAAAGCAGTGAAAAGGTTTTATATTTATAAGTGATGAAATTAGATCTTTTTAAGGGTGTGTTGCATTATTTTATTTTTGTACTATAAAATTCTTCAATAAAACCTAGAAAAACTTCTGAGGTTTAAAAACTACATATTGTGTTTTATACATTTGGTGTCTGAACCATTTGAAGTTTTACGAAAACACACTAAAAATATGTGACTTGACTTGTAAATGGTATTTCGTATATTAACGAAAGTTAAAACCTTAGAGATAAAGTACATTTCTTGTGTTTCTTTTCTAATAGCCAAGTAAATGTCAAAACTTTCAATATTCCTAAAATTCAGTTTCAATGTTTTTCTGCCATTGCTATTATTGATTCTTTATGAACTAATTATGTAGTGCAAAAATAATAATAATCTGTCACTATTTTTATCTTCACTATGATACTATAATGTTACATCTTCTTTTATTTAAATAAAAACACCGAATCCACGTATGAATTCCTAATAAAATTTCCTTTACCATAATGGGCCACAAATAGTTTGACACCAATTACAGTGAAAAATCGAATTTTGCCAATATTTCATCAACTACTAAGTTTAAACAAATTTATAAAGAGTTCATATGTACTCAAAATTAAGTTTTGCAAGAATTTTATTAGGATTTTTCGAAATTCCTACCGGAAGTTGGTCTTTTACTCTTATCGGAAATCAGTTTTCTGTGAATATTTCGCAAGTTATGCTTTCTAAGCAAATACATTATGAGTATAAAAGTATTTTATAACTTGCTTTGCAATACCTTTTGTATAAAAAAAAGTTTCAAAATTCGGGACGGAAGTAACACTTTTACTCTTATCGAATAGCGATTTTTTGCAAATATGTCGTAAATTATGCATTCTATATATATTTATCAGTACAATAGTATTTAGAGCTGGATTTGGAATAATTTTTGTACAAATTAAATTTCAAAATTCAAACCGGAAGTAGCACTTTTAATCTTAAGAGAATAGAAGTACTTATAATAGGATTTTGAATAATTTTTATATAAAAAAATTCTTAAAATTTGGCTTATTTATCTGATAAAACTATCTAAAACAATCTAGAACAATTTTATATAATTTGAAACGCTCATACGTATAAGAAAGTCGTGTGGTAGCCACACCTCATTATTTGACGTGTCTAGGCGATTTTCATGTGTCTGTATGTGTGACAATTAAAGTAATAATAAATTAATAGAAGCTCGTATCTTTATATAATAAATAAGAAAAATTTATCAAAGTTCAAAATTGTATTCAAACAAATACGCAAAATGTAACAAGACCAGAAACAATAAATTTTGGTTATATATTACGCAGATCGATACCTCTAATTTTAATATTAAGAAAAAAAAGAAAATTGTGTATAGCGGACAGGCAATTTGAATAAATCCAAAATATTATAATTTTCTGTTTTAGCGCTGATAATTATTTAATTGGGTATTTTTTTTAATTTAAAAAATTTATTTAATTAAATAATTAATATACATAATTAGAATTTTTAAACGCAATATAAGTACGCCGTAAAAATCTTCTCACGTATTTCGTCTATTGTTACTAATCTAATAATTTACAAATCAAAAAGTATATAAATATCCGGGGAGTAAATAATATAGCTTTGCCAAAAAAGAAAAATAGTATTGGTGTTAGATCAAACCTTGTGGAACGCCACTATACAAATTCATATATGTATTACTATTTTTATTCCATGCCATTGTCGGTAATCATTTTTAAATGAAATTTCAAGAATTTACAAGCAACAGATGCCGTTCTTGTGTAGTTTATTATTGTAGTAGCCGATAGAGGGAATATGATAATGTCAAGCAGATGGGAGGGAAACAGCTGTGTTTGTAGTTAACACGTTATGATAATACGTAAGACAAGTGCTAATTGCATAGATAAATTTATACTTAGTCTGTTACAAATTCATACAGTCAGCGACAAAATGATAGCATATGTTAGGTATATAGCAAATGGCAAAAATTATGCAGTCACATTTAGTAAAAAAATGAAGTGTGGCCACCACACGACTTTCTTATACGTATAAGCGTTTCATTATAGAATTTTAAGAATTTTTTTTTACAAAAATTATTCAAAATCCTATTCTAAGTACTTGTATTCTCTTAATAAATCTCTATAGAATGCATACTTTGCAAGATATTATCAAAAAAGTGCTACTCGCTAAGAGTAAAAGTGCTACTTCCGGTCCGAATTTTAAAATTTCATATATACAAAAAATATTGCAAATCCAGTTTTAAATACTTCTGTACTCTTGATAAATATATATAGAATGCATAACACGACATATTTGCAAAAAATCACTATTCGATAAGAATATAAGTGGCACTTCCGGTCTGAATTTTGAAATTTTTTTTAAAAGATATTGAAAATTATGTTTTAAATACTTTTATACCCGTAACGTACTTGTCTAAAAAGCATGATTTGCGATATATTCGCAAAAAACTGATTTTCGATAAGAGTAAAAGACCTACTTCCGGTAGGAATTTCGAAAAACTTTTTAAATAAAATTATTCTCAATTTTAATTTTAAGTATATATGAATTCTTTATAAATTTGTTTAAATTTAGTAGTTGACGAAATATTGGCAAAATTCGATTTTTTCGCTGAAGTAAACTGCTACTTCCGGGCTACCGATTTTACTGAAAAACTAATCAGATCTCAAGAGGGAGATTATACACGTAAATACAACATTTGGAATTGATACCCATAGCGGTTTGACCGCTATCGTGGTCACACACACACACAGACAGACACACAGACATTTTTTAAAAAACACTTTTTCGGTATCAGGGGACTTCAAAACGTGGACATCTGCAAAAATCTCGAGGTCGAAAATTTTCATCATCACAATACTTCTTTATACTACGTATAAGAAAGTAAAATGAATTAGAGTAGGTTTAAATTTGTTCAAATGACGTGAAAAAAAGTTACTGTATACATAAATTTATGTACAAGAACAATTAAATTATATTGAGTCAAAATTTAGCACAAAATAACAAAACTTGAACTTATAATAATACCAAGAAAGTTCATATTTGAACAGGAATTTATCCGTTCTTCGTAGGTTAAAACATAGAGGGACCTAACATTTGTCATTTTGATACAATTGCGCACAAATTCCAATTCTATATTAAACCCGCTTCTGGGGAATTTGGGTTTGCATTATTAATTGAAGGAATCTGCAAAGACACCAAAATCTACCTTTCGAAAGAGCATTTATCATTCTGATATCATTGGGCACAAATTTCAATTCAATATTAAACCCGCTTCTGGGAAATTTGAGTTTGCATTATTAATTGAAAGAATCTGCAAAGACACCAAAATCTACCTTTCGAAGGAGCATTTGTCATTTTCATATTATTGCGCACAAATTTCAATTCAATATTAAATCTGCTTCTGGGAAATTTGGGTTTGCAGTATTCATTGAAGGAATCTGCAGGGACACCAAAATCTACCTTTCGAAGCAGCATTTGTCATTTTGATACTATTGGGCACAAATTTCAATTCAATATTAAACCCGCTTCTGGGAAATTTGAGTTTGCATTATTAATTGAAGGAATCTGCAGGGACACCAAAATCTACCTTTCGAAGCAGCATTGGTCATTTTGATATCATTGGGCACAAATTTCAATTCAATATTAAACCCGCTTCTGGGAAATTTGAGTTTGCATTATTAATTGAAGGAATCTGCAGAGACACCAAAATCTACCGTTTGAAGTAGCGTTTGTCATTTCGATATCATTGCGCACAAATTTCAATTCAATATTAAATCTGCTTCAGGGAAATTTGGGTTTGCATTATTAATTGAAGGAATCTGCAGGGACACCAAAATCTACCTTTCGAAGCAGCATTTGTCATTTCGATATAATTGCGCACAAATTTCAATTCAATATTAAATCTGCTTCCGGGAATTTTGGGTTTGCGTTATTAATTGAAGGAATCTGCAGAGACACCAAAATCTACCTTTCGAAATAGCATTTGTCATTTCGATATAATTGCGCACAAATTCCAATTCAATATTAAATCTGCTTCTGGGAATTTTGGGTTTGCGTTATTAATTGAAGGAATCTGCAGATACACCAAAATCTACCTTTCGAAATAGCATTTGTCATTTCGATATCATTGGGCACAAATTTCAATTCAATATTAAACCCGCTTCTAGGAAATTTGGGTTTGCGTTATTAATTGAAGGAATCTGCAGAGAGACCAGAATCTACCTTTCAAAATAGCATTTGTCATTTCGATATCATTGGGCACAAATTTCAATTCAATATTAAACCCGCTTCTAGGAATTTTGGGTTTGCGTTATTAATTGAAGGAATCTGCAGATACACCAAAATCTACCTTTCGAAATAGCATTTGTCATTTCGATATCATTGGGCACAAATTTCAATTCAATATTAAACCCGCTTCTAGGAAATTTGGGTTTGCGTTATTAATTGAAGGAATCTGCAGAGACACCAGAATCTACCTTTCGAAATAGCATTTGTCATTTCGATATCATTGGGCACAAATTTCAATTCAATATTAAACCCGCTTCTAGGAAATTTGGGTTTGCGTTATTAATTGAAGGAATCTGCAGAGACACCAGAATCTACCTTTCGAAATAGCATTTGTCATTTCGATATCATTGGGCACAAATTTCAATTCAATATTAAACCCGCTTCTAGGAAATTTGGGTTTGCGTTATTAATTGAAGGAATCTGCAGAGACACCAGAATCTACCTTTCGAAATAGCATTTGTCATTTCGATATCATTGGGCACAAATTTCAATTCAATATTAAACCCGCTTCTAGGAATTTTGGGTTTGCGTTATTAATTGAAGGAATGCAGATACACCAAAATCTACCTTTCGAAATAGCATTTGTCATTTCGATATCATTGGGCACAAATTTCAATTCAATATTAAACCCGCTTCTAGGAAATTTGGGTTTGCGTTATTAATTGAAGGAATCTGCAGAGACACCAGAATCTACCTTTCGAAATAGCATTTGTCATTTCGATATCATTGGGCACAAATTTCAATTCAATAGTAAACCCGCTTCTAGGAAATTTGGGTTTGCGTTATTAATTGAAGGAATCTGCAGAGACACCAGAATCTACCTTTCGAAATAGCATTTGTCATTTTGATATCATTGGGCACAAATTTCAATTCAATATTAAACCCGCTTCTAGGAAATTTGGGTTTGCGTTATTAATTGAAGGAATCTGCAGAGACACCAGAATCTACCTTTCGAAATAGCATTTGTCATTTCGATATCATTGGGCACAAATTTCAATTCAATATTAAACCCGCTTCTAGGAAATTTGGGTTTGCGTTATTAATTGAAGGAATCTGCAGAGACACCAGAATCTAGCTTTCGAAATAGCATTTGTCATTTCCATATCATTGGGCACAAATTTCAATTCAATATTAAACCCGCTTCTAGGAATTTTGGGTTTGCGTTATTAATTGAAGGAATCTGCAGATACACCAAAATCTACCTTTCGAAATAGCATTTGTCATTTCGATATCATTGGGCACAAATTTCAATTCAATATTAAACCCGCTTCTAGGAAATTTGGGTTTGCGTTATTAATTGAAGGAATCTGCAGAGACACCAGAATCTACCTTTCGAAATAGCATTTGTCATTTCGATATCATTGGGCACAAATTTCAATTCAATATTAAATCTGCTTCTAGGAAATTTGGGTTTGCGTTATTAATTGAAGGAATCTGCAGAGACACCGAAATCTACCTTTCGAAATAGCATTTGTCATTTTGATTTCATTGCGCACACATTTCGATTCAATATTTAAACCCGCTTCTGGGAAATTTGGGTTTGAATTATTAATTGAAGGAATCTGCAGAGACACCGAAATCTACCTTTCGAAACAGAATTTGTCATTTCGATATCATTGCGCACAAATTTCAATTCAATATTAAACCCGCTTCTGGGAAATTTGGGTTTGCATTATTAATTGAAGGAATCTACAGAGACACCAAAATCTACCTTTCGAAGTAGCGTTTGTCATTTCGATATAATTGCGCACAAATTTCAATTCAATATTAAATCTGCTTCTGGGAAATTTGGATTTGCGTTATTAATTGAAAAACCATGGCTCCAAGAAATTCATAAATTTCTTATTAAATGAGTTGCCCTGGGTTATTTCATTCACAATTAGCTGGACATTTTATTATCCACTCAGAAAATAATTACTCGACATCAGGTGAGAGACCTTATAAATTATTATGACTCACTGCATGATGTTATGGCTAAGCGAAACAAAGCTATATATGGCACCAATATTATTGTGGTAGCTGCACGATCATATAAAATGTAATGTTAACTCACATTCAAATGTAACTGTATATTTGTTTGACAAATACGTGCGACCCGTAACTCTACATTGTTCTGAACGCTCTTCTTATCAAGCCTAAATTGCCACTTGCCTAAAATGCGCATATAATTTCTAAAATAAAGAAAATAGAGAATATATTACATTCTATATATTCTACACTGACGGTTTTTTAACCTTTATCTAACAATAATGCGATAAAGCCATCAATATTTTCAACAAAAACTATATTACATACAAAGTATAAGCTAACATGCCATCGAAGAAAATCATAATTGGAGTAGACTGTGAAATTAAATGTACTTTTTCCACTTCGACATAATGACATTTATTATTTTAACATTTTCATTGTACACAAAGTTTATAGCATCGAAATGATACTGCAACAAAAATGAAACAAATAATTCATTTAAAACAAAATCATCAATTTACATAAAACTACAGAATGTGTTAAAAATGTTGTCCATTCACGTCTAAAAGTGGCATTTAAATTTAACAGTCTACTTGAATTATAATTTTTTTCGATGGTATAATATAATCAATATCCTTATTTACAGACTTATGACAGTTCACATCGCTAATCGTTAAAGTTCCCAAATCGTCATAAAAAGCTCATATATATGCTAGGCACGTACCGTAGCTTTCGAGTGTCGTTAGCCTTCCGAAAACTCGCCAAAATCGCACTATAAATTATCTTCGTTTTGCTTGGATATGTTTCTTTCAACTATGCTGGTCAGTATGAAGATTAAAGTATTTCGTTGTTGTTGCCATAAGTATTTGAATATTATTCAATTGACAAATGGACAGATGTAAGGCGTGAAAAACGTTATTTGGATTAATTTTGATTTATTTACTTTTTTACGTCACTTGTGTTTACCAGTCGTTAAGTATGTTTCTAGACGGTTTTGTAGATTTTGGGTGGGTCTTATAGTATCTTAATTTACAACGAGTATTATTACATTCACGATAAAACATGCAATTGTGGTGCTGTAGAATCAGCAACAGCACGGGAACACTACCCTGCGGAACACAGGAGTTGATAAGACAGAGTTTGGACTGCTGTATTTTACAAAGCACTATTTATTTGACATTTCTATGACATACTATTTGAGGAAATAGTTGTTCAGCAGCGTATTTTTAAATTTATAGAGCTGTCCCGAGTCAAACTTGGTCAAATTTTGTATTATATAACCGTAAATTAAGCTCAGCATGCGATTGAATATAAAGGGCGCGGACACGTACGGTTGATGACTCATCGCACCATTGAAATGTTGTATTTTTAAAGAGGTTTTAATTTTATTTATATAATTGGATAACAAGTGGCTGGTGATCTATAAAATACAAAATACCTTATTATTTGTTCATTTTCTCTTCTATAAGACTTGTTCTGTTTGAATTAAGTACATCGTTGTAGATAGAAAAGGTCCTTTCTACATCGCAACTGGTTATAGGTGCGTACTGGAAATATTCTTTATTCCAGCGTATTTAGCATACACAATTGCCGCAATGTTATTAAATCTGGATTTCTATTAAAAACTTTTGCCGAAGACCATATCCGAAGTCACATGGAATACTTTTGAAATTATTAATAGCCCACATCTAATGTGGTAATCCATCTTTTAATTTGAGATTTCGATTTTCAAAATAAGTGATTAGTTTAGGCAAATTTCCAAAGTGTTCCTGAAGGAATAACAACTGACTTTTTAAATTTGGGATTTGTGTTAGTTCCTTGCACTCAGAAATACTTCAAGCATCGTCATTTAAACATGTAACGAAATTTTGTAAACTATCGAAATTCTCTGCATAAAAACTATTTCTGTGTATGTTTTAGCAAAGATAAGTGACGAACGGGCGATATTTTGGCATTCTGTAACGATATTTTACAGACTTTGTAATAAATTTCGGAATCACTGACAATTCATTTTCATATCAGAAAAAGTAACATAACAACGTTCTAGGTCTAAATAAATGATAACTAAAAATGTACGCGTATGTTATTGAAACTAAGCGAAATCCAGTGCACACTACGTCTATATAATTGGGAGAAGTCGATTCAATAAATCGGTATTAAACAGACTATTACAAAAATTACGAGGTACGTAATTAACAGTCAAAACAATGAAAAAACGGCACTAACGTAAGTATGATTTTAAAAACCCCTCACGCTACTATCTACGCCGATGAAAAAAGGATTTTACTCATAAATTCCTTATTTTATGGGCATTTTTTGCTCTCATTCGCGGGCACTTCACGGGCGTAAACAGATGTTGCAGTTCACCATATGAATTAGTGCTATTCAGTAAGCGTGTGTTGTTTACATTATTTCTTTGCTCCGTTGTAACTTCGTCGTAGTTTAAACCGGTCATGTCCGCGCCCTAAATATAATATAACTATCGGAAGAGTAATAAACTTAGGAGGAAGTTATTTTAATATATGGAACTTGTTTATTTCATTCTTATTATAACTTTTCAATTACTTCAATATAATGTTCTTTCTTTGTCATCAATTCCGCGCATCGTTATTGCTGCTTTCTTCAAGGAACGAATGTTACGAAATGTGTTGACAATTTCAAAAATTGTTAGTAAATAAAGTACGTAATTGAATAGACATGAAGTGACATTAAAGTGAAATTTATGTCACACAAAGTACTGAAGTCGAACCATCTCGTAAATAATGGAAAATTATTTTTTGACGTTAATATTTACTATAATAACATACGTGCCATTATTCTATATTGTTGTCATTTAGCAAACATTTAAATCAATTATCGTGTAGGTTCACAAATAAAAAAAAACTATTCATCGTATATAATAACAAGTTATGAAGATAATACACACACTTTCCCTTTTTGATTTTGTAATATATATTATGTGCTTTTAAAATACTCCATGCAGCAACGGAAATATTTTTTCACCTGCTTTGTATTTTTACCACATACACGCATTTTTATCGTTTTCCGCTGGTGACATCGTAATTACTAATAAATTATTTTTCGAAAAATACAAATGAAAGCATGTAATTATGGATTTTGTAAATAAGTAAATATACAGGCTGTTTAATAGAAAACGCCCCATCCCGTACCTTCCTTATTTAATATCCGATTTCAATAATTAGAAACAGTATAAAAATGGTTTGACAAACTCTATAAACTGGTCGTAATTCCAATTTTTTCAACGCTGTCTTCAATAATAATAATAATAATAATAATAATAATAATAATAATAATAATAATAATAATAATAATAATACTTTATTTGTCATAGGTTTACAATAAACATAGACATCGTCAGTACATAATATAGTAGAACCTCGATTATCCGTGCTCCACGGGACCGGACGAGGCACGGAAAATTGAAAAGCACGGATAATCCGAACATTTATTTCTTATATGTATGTATGTATACATACTAAAAAGATAACAAAATAAAAAACAGAATTCTGCATAAGTAAACTTGTACACTAAATAGGTAGGTTAGCTTGCATTTATGTACATAAAGCAGATGAAAAGCGAATGATTCCCAGGGATTCCCCTAGTACACTGCTGGCGATATCGATATTGCGTCATCATGCGTATGGCACGGATAATCCGCACACGGATAATCGGGGTTCTACTGTACATACATATAAAGAAATATGACAAACATTATATTATATTAAAAAAATGCAATCATACAAGATAAATTATATAACAAAGGCAATATTGTCGTATTTGTCGTAAATTTCAAAGAAATGCGGACATTGTCAGTAACAATAATAATACAATTCAATATACAATAGTATATAATACAGCAAAATACAAAAAAAAAAGATGTTAAAATTTGTGAACCACTGTGGCTACCCCTCCAAAAGTTTATCAGTGAGTAATATTCACCCAGAAACTAATTTCTTATGATCCATTTGAGCATGTCAATTTTAGTAGTATAGAACTCGTTTATATTATATTTAAATTAAATTATATAATATAAAATAAAAATAAAAATGCAAAATCTGGAACACGTTTCGGGAATTCTCGTGAACGGGAGACCTTGAGCACGCAACGTTAGGGAATTTTAGTAACTTTTGGTTGCAAACATCGATCAGCTGTTATAACCAACAATTTTAAATAGAAAAATATGAGTAAAACCGAGAAATAATTAGTAGTAGTAATAGTATTTTTTTAAAGTAAGTTGAAAATGAAACATCTTAAATGCAATATTGAATTATAGCTACTTTTATGAGTTATTGCTTAACATTCAAATCTATACATCTGCATGTAAGTAATTAAATAATTTGTATTTTCAGAATGGAAATAATAAAACTGAAACTATACTAATTAATAACAATAGCCTAATAAGACGTTTTTTTTGAGAGAGAAAATGTTGATGAGTTATTACGTGGAAAGTATTTCTAAATTAAGAAAAATGCAATATCTGGAGTATATTATAGCCACTTGAATATGAACAGTTGCTTTTGAAGATGAAATGAATGCATTGTCCATTTCTGTGTCTTACCAAAACCAGTTAATTGGGGTCACTTAAAATTTGGTAAAAATCTAAAGACACATGGAATTACGAGGGATTACTAAACACATATGGCATTCTACCTCCAAGTATACATGTTTGCATATTGAAGCACATGGTAAACGAATGTTAGGAATGTTGATTTCTTCATATCCATTCTGTAGGGATGTATAATTTATAAATATTAATTTCAGTTATTACTTTTACTATAGAAAAATATGAAGAACAGAACTTTATAATTTTATTCTCAGGACATAGTTTAATTGGAAATAGAGAAATCAAAGGAAAATATTAATTTACATATAACAAAATGTTCATTTACTTTTTTAATGAATGCATTCAAAGAAAATTGACACATCAGCAACAATGTGTGTACATATTTTAGTTTTAAAAATACGTTCAATTGTCTTTCAAGCATATATGTAGGCTTTCTCCATTAAATTACCTATATGGTTGAGTGGAAATATTATTCACATACTTTAATTATTTACTAATATCTGAACTACTTTATTACAATTTGTAATTGTAAAAAAAAGAATAAAATTTTCTTTTAATGTGTGTGTAATTATTGTACTAATAGATTTGTAAGCTTGCTCTTTTTAAGAGAAATATATATTTGCTAAGATTATGTCCAATGTGCTAATATTGATCATAACAAATTATTAAAATATTTTTCATTAAAAAGTAACCGTCAAATAAACTAGAATGCCGTCATGATTAGTAAAAACATTCTCTTTCTGAGGTTTTTATTTATTGTTTAGGTATAAATATAATGTAATTGTTGATAATACAAGAACATGCTGAATAACTATTACATATGTAAAATATCATTTAAATGCTTTCAAAAATGTCCTTTCAGTTCACAGGTATAGTTTTTGGTGATGTTCATAAACATTATTGGATATTCTCCCTTCGAAGTTACAAATAATATATTAATAACATTGCATGTTCTTGTATGTCTCACTTTAAATCATATTTCTTGTTTATACTGTAACACATGTTTGGCCAATTATAAGTTGCTATGATTAATAACTATACCTACTTGTAATACTGGGCATATTTAATTTCAACATGCACATACCAGTCCTTTATTAGTAAGCATATTTTTACCATTATTTTTAAAAGTACTGCAATCAAATATCATGGAAACGATAAAAAATTAGGAATTCATATTGATGAAATATTTTGTTTTAAATATAATCACAATTTCATAATAGATGTCATTATTTAATACTCCATAAACTATGTAAATCTTCAAACATATACAATTTGTAGGAAGGTTATGTTTTCAAATGAATCTGTCAATCGCCTGCTCAAGCTTGGTCGAACACAACCTTATGGCTGAGTTCTTGTTTTCGTCGCCTTGAGCACCGGCCGGTGCTTGAGGTTGTTTTATAAAACAAAAATGTGTCTATTTACGTACTTGAGCATCTGAAGCGCCTTGAGCATGATTTATAAATATGGGCCTTAAAATACGCTCAAATATTCATCGATACTATAGAAGCATCCTGTCAAAAGGATCTGCTTCAATGATTTCTTAAAGCCAAAATATTTAGATTTTTAATGTGTAAACGATTTAACAGTTGACACCCCAAATAGTCCAGATTGAACGAGCTCATATATTTGTAAACGAAACATAAGATCTCGTAGATAAAAATCGAGGGCGAGTTAATCTAATAAAATACGTTCTGCACGAATCGCGTTGATTCAGATTTTCAATTATTCTAATAGTTCGTTTTTGCAAGAGAAACACTCGGTTGGCGTCACAGGACATCCACCACTGAATAACCCCGTACTTCAGCAGAGGGTAAAAGCACCCGAAGTAAAAATCCATCAGTATACCCCTGCTACAGTGGTAATGCAAATTCTTTAATGCATAACACAATATATATCACATTAATATCAACATCCCACTTCAATCCACCATCAACCCATAGGCCCAACAATCTCGTTAAATCCACAAGCGGGATGTTTGCGTCATTAATGGTCGGTGAAAACCCAGTCATGCCAGGGTCAAAAACGACGCAATTGAGCTTATCAAAATTTATGCACAGACCATTAGCGTCAGCCCAGTAGCATATCTTGTTTATAATATTCTCGGTTCCCTGCACAAGTTGTGCCAATACGTAACGATAGTCAACTTTTTTTTTTTTAATGGACGCCTGTAGTTTCTTCCTTTAGTCTGGTTTTTTTCTGAATCTAGTAATGTTCATTTAGTTATCATTTGGTTGATATTTAATTTAAAAAAAAATGAAATATCTGTTGCGAAATAACGCTTCATAACCGCAATCATGAGCAATAATTATCTCACCGACATATTTGAAAATTACATCCAATGTAATAAATATCAAAATCAAGCGGGACCGGCTTTACTATGACCGTTTTCGGAACGGGCAAGTTCCAAACTCCTGTCAATTTATGCGTCTCGAAAAAATATTTGCAACTAGTAAACGGTCTTTTGCGATCAAGTTAGAATTACATCATAGGAAAGCAGAAGCAGCAAGGGTTGCAATGCTGAAAGATGAAAACGAAGCTCAAATGTCAACGAGTAAGAACACATTTTTGTCCATAGATCTGGAACAAGTCCTTTTTTTACCAACGTTGACTCATACGCAGATGTTTTACAGTCGGCAGTTGTCGTGTTACAATCTGTGTGTACATCTATCAGACACTGGTGATGCATTTATGTGCTTATGGAATGAGTCCATTACAGGAAGAGGGGGCAACGAAATTGCGTCTGCGTTGTTAAAAGTACTAAAAAGAGAAAATGTAGCTCTAAAACAAAAACTTGTTATTTGGTCCGACAACTGCATCGGACAAAACAAAAATCGCATGATCTTATTTATGTTTATTTATCTTGTGGCGAATGGTTTTTTTGAGGAAATCGAGCATAAGTTCCTGATAAGTGGACACTCTTATTTGCCGTGCGACCGCGATTTCGCCCAGATCGAAAAGAGGAAAAAAGTTACAAAAAATTTTGTACCTGCTGATTTGGAAAAGATGATAAGACAAGTTCGTCACGAAAAACCTTTCAATGTGGTTTCTATGGAAGAGCATGACTTCAAAAATCTGTATAGAGCAAGTGACTATATGTTAAATACCACAAAACTAAATATATCATCATTGTGCTGGATGCGAATCACAAAAGACAATCCTGGAAAAGTGTATACAAAAGCATCGTTTAGTGAAGTGCAAGACTGGACTGTTTGCAACGTTATAAAAAAAAGGAAGAACAAGTAGAAGACATCAAGGATATGAGTCTTGAACAACTCGTGTGCAAAAACAAAATATCAAAAGAAAAGTTGAAGAATTTGCAAGATATGCTCGACTATATACCTCTGAAACATCTAGCCTTTTATGAAACTCTGATTGAAAGAACACAACAGGGTTTCAACGGGGAAGCAGCTCCAATAAGTCAGAATTAAAAAAAAATAGAGTTGGTACTTGGACCCTTTCAAAGAAACTTGCAGTCGGCAGTTGACTTCCTTTATAGAAAAATCATGGGGATCTTTTTACAAACTTCTGGTTTGGCATTATGTATAAAAAAAAATAAAAAATTAATCCTAAAGTGCATACTTATGTTTTATTCATTTAATTTAAATTTCCTCAACTTTATCATTTTGACACTTAGACCCTTTAGAAGTTATACTCTTCAATTATCATAAGAATATCCGCTTTCTTGTTGTCTGGGACCTTCAATATCTCAAATCTCAGTTGTTTCGGTTGAAGTTCTTCCTAATATTGGTTGAATAGAAAAGTATGTTATATAATACAGCATAGATCCCTAAATACCCCAGATGGCAGAGCATTCTACCGAAGTAAGAACAAACTATAAACAAATCAGAAGTGATATTGAAGGAATTAGCGAGGAAAACATAAACCACTTTCACGAATTATCACACGCACTGGAAAATATTGTAGCAAAAAACCAAAAAATTGAAACCATTAAAAGAAGAGAAGAATGCCCTTGGATAAGCACAGATATAATACAACAAATAAAATTAAGAAATAAACTGTACAAAAAACACACCAAATACCCAAACAATAAAGAAATTTTGAAGAGATATAATCAACAAAAGCAGTACACTACTTACAGAGTCAAAAAAGCAAAAAAAGATTTCTACATGAGACAATTTGAAAAATATAAAAAAGAACCTTCAAAAACATGGAACTTAATTTCGAAGCAGTTAAACACAAGCAACAAAAAACCAATACCATAGAACAAATTCTGAAAAAAGACGGAATCAAAACAAGCGAAAGCACGGAAATAGCAGAAGAAATAAACAAGTACTTTGCTAACATAGGAAAAGAACTAGCAGAAGAACAAATTAACAGCACCACAAAAAAACCCGTAACCACAACCTACGATAAACAAGTACCAACATTTATATTAAAATATATAAATATACAACAGATGAACGCAATAATAGATGACATGAAGAACACAGCTCCTGGATATGATAAAATACCACATAAAATACTGAAACTAAACAAACCAGCACTAGAACCAATTCTAACTAAATTAGTTAATGTTACATTTACAAAAGGAAAATACCCCCAATGTCTTAAAGAAGCTATCATAATACCAGTATATAAGAAAGGTGACAAAGCAAAACCAGAGAATTACCGACCTATATCTTTACTTACAGCATTAAACAAGATAATGGAAAAATGTATACAAATACAAATTTCTGAACACCTTCGAACACACAATATAATACACTCAAAACAGTATGCATTTCAAAAGAACTCTGGGACTACATCAGCGACTAATGACTTATTAAATAGTATAAAAGATAAATTGAAAGGAGGAAACACAGTTATAGCAATCTTTATAGACATGAAAAAAGCGTTTGATACAATTTCCAAACAGAAACTATCAGAGAAAATTGAAAAGATGGGAATAAAAGGTAAAGAGAAAGACCTAATAGACTCTTATATCACGGGAAGAAAACAGAAAACAGTAGAAAATAACACTCACAGTAATTACCTTGAGCCAGAATATGGAATACCACAAGGGGGAAATCTCCCACCCATTTTGTATATAATGTACACAAACGACATTTGTCAATTAAACATAGATGGAGAAATATACTCATACGCCGACGACACCTGTTTGGTTTACTGGGGCAAAAGTGTGGAGGAGCTGCAAGAGCGCGTCAACAAAGACCTCGGTACAGTCGAGGATTGGTGCTACAACAACCTTCTGACCATTAACGAACATAAAACAGAATTCATGACATTCTCAAACAAATTAAATACTCCAACATTTGACATAAAAATAAAAGCCCAGTTCATCAAGCAAATAGACCAAATAAAATACTTAGGATTAAACATACAGAGAAATTTAAAATGGGATCTGCACGTAAGCAGCCTAGTGAAAAAAAATGCAACAGCAATAGCTGGCATCAAAAAAATAAGAGCCATTATACCTGAAAACCTGCGAAAACCAATTTACAATGCTGTTTTTATGTCTCACATGAATTACTTAATAAATATATGGGGAAATACAACTAACATAAATATTAACAAGTTACAAAGACAGCAAAATAAGATCTTAAAATTAATTTATAAGCTAGATAGAAGAACATCCACCGAGGAATTATACGATAAGACAAAGGAACTGAATCTTGAACAAACAATAAAACTAAAAAATATAATACTGCTATACAAAATAAAACATAATCTCATAAAAATTGAAGTCAAGTTAATCACTAACACACATATACATATGCACGCAACTAGAAGAAAATCAAATATAAGAACAGAAATATGTAAGCAATTAAAATATGAAAAAGTACCTACACCAGACGATATAACACATTATAACAAATTGCCTAAAGAAATCAAAAACTTAAAATATCTACACTTTAGAAAAGCAATAAAGAGCATGCTTTTAAATAAAAAGATATAGACAACCGCCGAAGGTAGCCAGAGTAAGAACGGATAGGAGTCCTCAATACCATTAGTCCGGGATAGATGTACCGACCAGGAAACAACCCGTGACGAAGATGTAGGACCGTATACAAGCATATATATATGTATATGCATCATTTGTAAGCTTAGCTTTACTATGATATGTATTACATATGTTTTTTTTTCAATAAAGTATATATATATCGTAAAAAAAGTCCAGATCGTATGTTCAATTAAGACTTTTCCAACATTTTTATTTATAAAAAATTCGTTAATTGAATGTATCAGTGACAAGCAGGAAGAATATATTTTTGTATGTGCTGAATAGATCTACATAATTACTAAATTTTAATGACACTAATAATTAATAGTTGACGATATATTTCCTAAAACTCAAGGTCGATTCCATATGATTATCACAATACTTTACTGCGTATAATAAACTAAGAAGATATAATCTAATATTTAATATATACACGGAAATGTTGTTTTAAAATTCAGAAAGAATATATTCATATCACAAATGAAAAAATACAAATAATGAGCTGGCAATAATTATAGTCATATTAAATGTTCACCATTATCAGGATGATATATGTTTAAAATGTTTCAGAAGGTATATTAAAAAAAAATATCGTATATTTATTTTGTCAATGGGCGTGATTTTGACACTGTAACGCAGAATAATTGGAGTACCTTGTTATAATGAGAATTCTACATCATTTCTTACCAAATTACTATACAGTGTGGAAATAAAGTAACGGATAAAGGCAATAACTTCGTTAATATTCATTTTTAAAAGAGAAATCTCGAAGGGGTATAGTAATTTTAACTAAGGGCATTATTATCATCGCTTTTTCAGTTTCTTACTAACAATCTATATATTTTTTTAATTGATTTCGATAGTACTTTCAATTCCCTATACAACGTTATAAAACTTTTAATATGTTACTTTTGAAAAAAATTGAGAAAAAGAGTCTTAAAATTCAAATATTAAACATTTACTATATTGACAAAATGATTTTAGTTACCGGCGCATAAAACAAAAAACATCAGTTACGACTGTCAGAATAAATTACTTTGTCAGTCTCACAATAAAATAAGTGTTATTCCCTTTTCTAAATTAGAATAATTTACCTTTTGCAAACTATTTATTAAAAAAAATCAAGGAGGAATAAAAAGAAGGAGAGAGCATTGTCGACAAAAAGTGATCCGCCATTGGTGGAACCGTGTGAAACATCTGCTTATTTGTCTAATATATATTTTCTATTTTATTCTTTATTATCGTGAATAATAAACGTCCTATGTTCATATATAATTTATTTTTTATTTAATACCTTAAATATAATAATGTGTTATTAATTAGTTTAAGGTTAAGAATTTCCATTATTTCCCATTTTATTTTTACTAAGGATTTAGCTGTTTTATTTTTAATTTAGTACTTAGTATTTAATATGGTTTGATGTGCCGCTTTTCATTGCACAAATTGGAGTAGCAAGAGAGTGCAAGACAATTACAGGCAGAGAAGAGCAAAATTATAACTTTCAACAATTGTAGGTACGTACATAAAGTTATTAATTTCATCCATAATTTGGTGAATATAAATCATTGAAAATTGTTGATTATAGGTTACCAAAAGAACCCATTAGAAGGAATCTATGGATAAAGAATATAGATAGGCCAAACTGGGTTCCAAAGGAAATCAGTATATGTACTTTGGTCTAAGCATTTTGCGAAGAATTTCCAGTATAAATATACTCTAACTACTATACCGTATGTGTCAATTTTCATTAAGTATAGGGATTCAATGTTTACGTGCGATTTATACGTATACAAATAACACATGGCAACGTGGCACCCCTACTGTCCGTCACCAATCCCGGCAACAATCGACATAACAACGATTTTCTCCGATCTTCCCACTTCTCTCCACCAGATTTGACATTCAATGTTTAGCTGTGAACACGTTGCGATCTAGTCTGCAATAAAAGCCGTCTTATTACTTGAACGGGAAACATCAAATGGCCGCCGCAATCTCCTGATCTAGTAGTTTATTATTATTTTCAGAATCCTTTTTTATTTACCTTATTTTTAATTTTATTAGAATTACGCTTTTGTTTGTGTCATGCAGCGTGAACGCAGCTTAATAATTCTCTGCATTTATTGAAAGGAAAAAGAAAAACAAATCCTTGCAACTCGTAAATATTATTTCTGAACGCATTACAAACACCCAAGCCGGTGGTCGAATAGTTACTGCTAACCACGCTAACTTGTATTTACGAGCATGCATCGGTCGTGCTGGCATTGGAAAGGAAAGAAGGGGTACTATGTTGCCACGTGCTGTATGGATTAATCGCCCATGGCTAATGAAAATTGACACATGCTGTATACCTTAGTGAAGTGCTATACAAACATAAATTGTGAAGCAAGTGCATCAGTTTCTTTGGTTACAGTGGAATTGTTTATTAAGCATCAACAAGTGAGAGTGAATCAAACCTTCCATCAAGAGATCCATAAGAACTTAACGGGAGCTTTTATATATTATTATATTGTACATAAAATCATAAAATAAAACCTCATATATGTAAATTTAATACCTTGTCTCAGAATAAGAAGGAGTGATTCAAATATCGCGCCAAAATGGCATATATTTTTAAAGTATTTCATTGGTTCTTGCGTAGGCTAGTTTAACATGGGAAAATAAGTTTGACAAAACGCCATTTTATGTTTATAGCCAAGCCATAACCTGGTCTCTTACATTTTTACTTTGATTTATTATACTTTATTGTGTTATTAAATAAAATCCGTACTTTTATGTACAACATGTGCATGCGTTGATCAGTCGGTTTAAGACCTAAGGAACAAGTGATCATGCATTTGAAACTTTGAATTTGATGAATCTGCCAAAATACTGTACGTCAGTGCAAAAATCAAACATTCAACAATTAATATCATTACAAAAATAACTACAGATGAGTTCATACCATAAATGAACTGGACAACTCACACATATTCTAAAATTGACTCATTAATTTCAAGTAAGTGTTAATTAAATACTAATTATATTACCACATGTTCATATACATATTATAAATATTTCAGATATGTCAAACGTAAAGAAACCTTTACTAATAGAAAAGGGTGAAAATATCTGGTGGAGAATATGGGAAAAACTTTGGATTGCCACAAGTATAATGAGTGTACGACAAGTTTTGTTGAAAACCTGTAGAATTAAATAGCCATACCGATAAAGATATGCAATTAAGAATACTTCATATAGGATCTGAATTGATACATAAGATGAAGTTGGTTCAAAAAAATCCCCTTTCAGAATTCACTTATATGAGAACTTTTTACAGAAGCAATTACAAATGTTACAATAAGTATTTGGAAAAATTGTGCCGACCATGTAAATTTTGAATCTTTTTAACATGATGTGAACACTAAATTATTGTTAATTTCCAATATATAGTAGAAATAAGTATTGTTACACTTTATACAGTTTCATAATAAATAAATTTTAATATATGTAATTATCTTTGCAGTTCGTGTAAACAACTTCAGCCGATGTAAATTTTTCTATTTATTACTGTTGTATGTAAGATTCACATTTCCAAGACTAGTTGCTTGAATTTACCTCCTCAAGGTTTGTAGCAGTAATACAAATGATTTATCTGTATAAGTTCTTTATTGATATTTAAAATAGAAACTAATGAGCAAAACCTTTTCTGCAAGTTCTTAAGGACATTTTAATAAAAGATAAAAGGTTTGATTCATTCTTGCTCTCTGATACAAATATTTAATAATGAATAAACTTGATTCACAATTTTCATGTTGATATAGCACATTCACTAAAATATGCGGTAATTATATATTTATAACGGCAATCCTCCTCAAAACGCTCAGAACAAAGTCTATGCTTTCATTTGTAAATTTGGTCTATATCTTTATCCATAGATTCTTCTAATTTTTTTTGTGAAACTAGAATGAACAGATTTGAATGTTAAGAGATTTTTATTCATCAAATTATAGATGTATGCACCTACTTGTGTTTATAACTTTACTCTCCTGTTTCCAATTGCCGTGCACTCGTATTGCTGCTTCGACTGGTAGAATGAAAAGCGGCACATCCATCTATTTTAACGAAAGTAGTAAATGAAACACAAAACAGCTAAATCCTTAGTTAGAATTAATACAGTTCTTCTAACCTCAATTGTCATGATGTCATATCAAATTGTCTACTAAATTTTAAGCTATGTGTTCCATGTTTTGGCGGGATATTTGAATCACTCCCTCTTATTCTGAGACAGGGAGTTAAATGTTGAAGTATGTAGATATATTAGTAACAAATATATATGTATATAAATTTGCTGTTGTGTAAGTTGTTTATACTATTGCTAACCTAAGTATGTATACAGATTCTTAATTATTATATTTCAGTTTTACATAGAGTAAATATTGAGTGAATATTACAGTTGAATGACACACATTTCTATGCTTGCAGAACCATTAATTGTTCTGAAAGGCATCTTTGGAAATAAGATTTTTACTTCAGTTATGTATTGAAAGTTTACGAGGAATTCATGGGCACTAGCAAATATTTATTTTTAGAAAAATCTATAATTTGTTTTTTTAAAGTATATAATTATTAGAGAAGTAGCTTACATCTATAAACAATTAAAAAATAATAGTATTCGAATTTAAATATTTTAATAAATTTTATTACATATGACGCCTAATGGTATGCAACCCGCCAAGGTTGAACCATTTCTACCCTGCCCGTACCCCACCTGGCATCACATCTCTCCAGTCAAATTGTTAGCAAAAACGAATGCACTTAGAATTCTGTCACCAATAATTCATGTCCATACGTTAACTTTGTGAGGATATTGCTCAGTAGCAATATCCTCACAAAGTTAACAATTCGTTTTTGCTAACAATTTGACTGGAGAGATGTACTTGCAATGTCTACAGTTCGAATTGATGCCTGCATTAGCTGCATTATTTCCTAATGCAAACAGCCTTGACCTACCTAATAATAGTAGGTATATGGTCACAAAAGGATGGTGCGCCGCCTTATTACGCAATTAATGTGCGACGCTACTTGAACCAAATTCTCCCAAGAATATCGATAGGAAGAAGAGGTCCGATGGAATGGTTGGGTAGGTCTTCAGATCTAACGCCATTGGATTTCTTTCTATAGGGGTACTGTATATTTTTATACTGGAAGTGTATAAAAATCGATCTAATAATTTAGAAGATCTCAAGCACATAATTTGACCTTGAACTGGATTAATTTCAGCTCAATCTTTTCAGAATGTAAGAAATAAGTAATCGTATTGGGTATGGTCAAATGGTACAGGGTTGTCATGTTAAAAACGTAGTGTAAATGTAATTTAAAAAGTGTTATTTCTAGGCTTATTTTTGTGTTTGATGTTATTGTTAGAGTTTTTTTCTTCTGGTTAATCAATTTAGCTTTAATGTAATTATTAACTTTGTATGGAGTAGATAGTAAATTTATGGTACGGGTTTTCAGCGTTTTTATAATTTTATAATAAAAACGAATGTTCCGTCAATCTTTCCATCAAATTTATGTGACAGATTTGCTTAATGCATCTTTAATATTTCAACTTTAAGACTCTTTTTCTCAATGTTTTTCAAATGTAGTATAATAAAAGTTTTATACCGTCGGATAAGGAATTGAAAGTACTACCAAAATCAATCAAAAAAAAATATAGGTTGTCATTTAAAAGAAAAAGTCTGTGACGTCATAACATGAAAAACAAATGACGATAGAAACTCAAAATGCGATGAAAATATTCCGCTTATTTAAAATCGCTATACCCCTTCGAGATTTTCCTCAAAAAATAAATATTAACGAAGTTAATGCCTTTATCCACTTTATTTCCACACTGTATGTCGATTTAGCATATTCATAACCACAATAGAATTTCCCATAATGATGTAAAGATAATGGACCACGTATTTAGTAAAAGAAAAAATTTCTTCCGGATTTTCCCTTTAGGTTGTGGTTTATTGCTTGTACATTAGTCATTTCATTAATAATTAAAAATAACTACAACCTCAGTTTATTTATTATTTCAACATTAGGTTGTTTACTGTGACAAAGGCAATAATTAGATTGAACTATAGGGAGGACAAATATGAAACACCTGTTGCAGTTGCTTAAAGAAGAGGTGTTTAGAGAAAATTATAGTAACAAAACGTGTTAATATTCCAGAAATGGTTGAAAAAGTTCGTGATTACGTTATCAAAGACTAAAATGAAGAACATCAAGTGAAACCAAATCATTGCTTATTGTCGAAAGTTGTTACAACATAGATATTGTCATTTTTCGTGTTTATATAAACAGGGTGCACCACTTAAAACTCCCGGGTTAAATATCTCGGAAATGGATAAAGATATTTGAATTTTGTAAAAAGCAGTTACTAAAGAATATGATCGACTCCAGGTTGCTCCTACAATTGTGTTTTATTATGTGAATATATAGACGGCGCTGCGATGAAAAGAATTTTTTTGATCACCATAATCTTCATTTGTTTTTTATTTGAAAGTGTATTAAAATTAATGTGGATTTTATTATTTGTTTTAGTTTCCAAAATGTTATGGTTTCAGAGATATTCCTTTTTTAAAGAAAGTAAAAGTAATTTTAATTTTTGTCTTTATTTTCTTTAAATATTTAATTTGTAGGGAAAAATAGCAGTAAACATATTCACAATTCTTGCTATTATAGTTACTTTACAACTTAAAATTTATAGTTAGTTCCTTTTTATAAATTCCACTTCATAGGCATGTAGGCAGAAAAGAATTCATGTCTGTGTTATATGTATGTATGTATGCTTGTTTTGATAATTTAGGAAATATTTTGATATTAGCACACATTAGTAACATTTGCTTGATTATTAATTGTCTTTATAATAAGCTTCATTCAAACATTTTTTGCTCACTTTACGTTGACAGTGTATTAAAAATATGGTTTTACTCACAAATGAAGACAAACTGAATATGTTGTTAAGTTATGGAGAATCCCGTAGAAATGTATCTGAAGTAGTGCGATTATATGCACAACGCTTTCCAACAGGCCTTACCAAATCACAAAACATTTATAAGTCTGTGTGCAAATCTAAGAAATTACTGTAGCTTCTACAACAAAAACAATTAAGGCAGAAATGAGTAAGAGATGATGAAATGACGGCAGCGGTAGTACAAACAGTTAATATTAATCCACATACACCATTACGATAATTAAAAGAACTGCATGATCTATCTGTAACCTCTTACCGTAGTATTCTAAAAGAAAATAATTACTTTCCGTAAAGTTCATTTAGTGCACAATTTAAGAATAGGAGATAATCAACGCAGACTCGATTTTCTGGCAGAATTTTCTGTAATGTTCGTGGAAAACAATAACTTCATTAATCAGATCATGTGGAGTGACGAATGTCGTTTTCACAACAATGGTACTTTAATTAAGCAGAATGCTCGATATTGGTCAGAAGATAATCCTAGGTAGATAAGGCAAACAAGAAATTAAACAGTTTTTGGCGTTAGCGTTTGGTGTGAAAATTTAAACGGATATATCGTGGGCCCCCCCTTTTGTCATGAAACATTAACTGATGTGCGCTACTTACAATTCCTGCAAAATGAGTTACCACTACTTTTGGAAGGTGTACCAATAGAGATGGGAAATAATATGTGGTTACACCAAGACACCTGCTCATAATGCCAACACAGTACTGACTATTTTAATCAAACGTTATCACGTCGTTGGATTGGTACTAATGGCGTCCTCAGGTCGCCGGCATGTTCGCCGGATCTAACCCCGTTAGATTTTTTTTTGTGGGGTTACTTGAAAGCTGAAGTTTACTAGGAACCCCTAACAGATATGGGCGACCTTTCCGGGCGACCTTTCCGGAAGTACGAACAGTAAGCACCGGAGTTCCGCAGGGGTCAGTACTAGGACCGGTGTTGTTTATAATTTATGTAAATGACCTTTCGAGCAACGTCGGGGCGGGAAGGGTTAATCAGTTCGCAGACGATACCTCGATACTGACTTCAGCAAAGACCACGGATGAGGTATGGGAAAAAACAGAAAACGCCAAGGCAGAAGCGCAAGAATGGTTTGGCAGCAATAAATTAAAGATTAACAAGCGTAAAACCAATCATCTGAAAATATCAACAAAATCAAACACTTGTACCCAAACAGTTAGGTCCCTGGGAATAGAAATAAACAACAACCTTAAATGGGATTCCCATGTACAAGTACTGCACAATCGTTTAGCATCAGCCATATATCTCATACGAAGAACCAAGCGGGTATCGAATTACCATCCTGCAAGAACTGAGTATTATGCTCACTTCCACTCCAGAGCGTCATATGGGATACTGGTGTGGGGTTCGTCTGGGGCGGCCTTGAAGATATTCTTACAGCAGAAAGAGGCAGTAAGAGCGCTGACCGGGGCTGGATACAGAGACAGCTGTAGAGATATTTTTAAACAACACCAAATATTAACCTTACCCTCAATATACATACTCTCCTGTCTTCTTTACGTCCATGGATCCCAAAACAACTTCCAGAGGCACTCTGATATCCATACCTACCCAACAAGAAACCAGAACAACATGGTGCTACCAACGCAGAACCTGGAGAGGGCCAAAACAGGAACAAATTGCTACGGCATTAGATTCTACAATCATCTGCCGGAATTCATAAGAAGCCTCAACTAAAGGAAGTTTTACCAGTCTGTTAAGAAAATTCTTATGAGAGAGGCCTTTTACACCTCAGAAGAATTTTTAAGTTTCAGCTTTAATTATCGTTGATAAAACTAGAGAAATTTTAATGTAAATTGGGATATAATTTAGCATATTTGATGTAATTATTTTATGATTTGTTTTCTTTTGAATTTCATTATGTTGAACAAAGCATTGATAATTGATGTATTATTTGACCTATTATTTCAATGTTTTATTATATATTGACGATTATTGTAAATTTTATTACAAAAAAATATACTACTACTATAATAAAATTTATGCAAGTGTTCAAAAATTAGTAGAAATACATGGTCAAATGTTTGCGGAAGAGAACTAATAAGACGATATACCTTATGTAGCAATCAAGAAGGCAACAATTTTGACCATCTTTGTTATTTATATTTGATTCGTTTAAATATTTAAACAAAATAAAGATAAAAATTGAAATTACTCTTACTATCTTTAAACTCGAATATCTTTGAAACCGTTAAATTTTGGAAACTAACACAAACAATAAAATTTACATTAATTTTAATACTCTTTCAAATAAAAATTAAATAAAGATTATGGTGGTAAACAAATTCATTTCATCGCAGCGCCATCTATATGTTCACATAATAAAACACAATTGCGAAATATGTGACCTGGACGTTTAAAAAGGTCTATATTTTTAAAATTTTGCAGAAGGTATATTAAAAAAATATCGTATAATTATTTTATCATTGGGCGTAATTTTGACACTGTAATACAGACTAATTGGAGTACCTTGTTATAATGAGACTTTTATATCATTTCTTATCAAATTACTATATATAGATTAACACATTCATAACCACAATAAAATTTACCATAATGATGTAAAGATAATGGACCACGTATTTAATAAAAGAAAAAAATTCTTCCGGATTTTTCCTTTGGGTTGTGGTTTATTACTCGTACTTTCAGTTAGAAGCATAATCACAGGACTCGTAATAGAAATAACTTAGTTGTGGACAGATCATATCACTTGTTTCATCAAAAATCCCCACTCATAACTGGCTTTACAATTTTTAATAAATTGTCAACACACATGCGGGACTCGGGTCTGGCAAATTTTATGAAACTGTTGAGGGATTTTATAATTGACCACAATGTCTACAGTATGACAGAACTTCCTGCAAAGTTACAATTGTTATATTGTATATTTGAGGAGTAATACTACCAAAATGCAACATATCCGTCAGACATAAAATAAAATAAATTGGTATTTTCTATTACTTTGTTATTTAAGAAAACAGAATAACATTTTTTTTTGTTTGGTTTAAAATGCAGTATTTATTTTAATAGGCTTATTACTGGAAATCGTTCTTTTTCCATTTTTTTGTAAATTCGAAAAAAGTTTGGATATGTTGCATTTTGATAGGAGAAATGGATATGTTTCACTTTGTAAAGAGGAAAATTAATGGTGCAACTCAGAAAACGTTTACTAAAAAAGAAAATAAATTTTGCAAAATGTAACGTAATTATGTAAGAAAGTGATTGTTTTTATAATCTTGGTTCTTGTTCCTCTTCTGTGCATTCACAGTCGATATATTCAGTGTCCTCTCTACTATCGTTGTTTATTATAAAGTCCCTCAAAATGGTAAAATACCAGTCAAATTGTTCTTCCAGATACCACTGATTACCGTATGCTTGCTTGAGCAGCACATTCATTGCCATCCCCTTGTCCTGACTTATGCCTTGCTCTCCCATAACTTCTTCCAATTGTAAATGAATTTTTTGGATGGATCATTAAAGCGGCAAGTTATTTCGGTCTTAACAAGAACAGTGTTTGGACCTTGCTTCTGGGCTGGCCTTGCTATGTAAATTCTCTTTTGCTCGCTGATTCCATCCAATTTCTTAAACGTTTCTAGCAAAGACTTTAAATTGTACACACTCCAGTCTTTACCCATTTGCTTGACTTCCCCAAATTTTGAATAAATTTTTACATATTCTTCCGGAAAAACAATTCTTGCATGTTTTCGCAACTCTTTTTCCACCCTACCGAAAACGCGATCTGCAGGTAAATAGGAATGTCCTTTCACCGGAAAAACATATTCTACTTTCTGGACAGATTTAGGAGCATACTTGTGCAGCCACAACATCAAAATATGTATCATGTGGGAGTTTTTATTTTGGCCACCGCATCCATCTGAGAACAAACGTATTTTCGTTACGTTTGGGCCGAATTTATGATTTTTTAGGAAATGGAATACCGCCGAACCAATTTCATTGGACCCACGACCACTTTGAACTTCGTTCCAAGTGTAAAATATAGGTCGCTTAGCTTTAATATCAACTACGCAAAATGCATAAAATGCTATCTGCAAAGAGTAGAAAGCTTCTTGTATAGGGAGCTTGGGTAGAGTTTGCACTTGCTCTAAATCGAAACAAAATGTTTCGCAATTATCTACATCTTCTTTCATTATTAAATGAAATTGCCGTGCCCTCATTATATGCACATTTAATTCTCGAGTTACACTGTCTTTTGCTTCTTGATTTGAAGCAAATTTGACTCTGTTTTTGGTTCTTTCGCAAAAACTGCAGACATCTGTGGCAGGCGAGCCAAAACCCAGATTGAAATGACAAGAAAATATTTTATGAAAATACGAATAACTGACATGATACTTTTGATCTTGACTACTGTTGTACATTTTCCACATTTTCAAAATATTTAAGACCGCTGGCAAATACAAGCGACGCGACTTCTGGCGGTTATAATGACTTTCACGGCCCTTAAACTTTCCAATGAAAGCTTTTACCTTTTCCCTCTTTTCTACATATTTGTTATAAGGGAGCCTTTTTCCTCCCCTCTTTTCTTTTAGATCTTTATGATATCGAATATTTCTTGCAATCCACAATATACGACGCTTAGAAACTTCAAATACTTTTTCAAAAAATTTCTGGCACACGATGTATGTCTTGTTCTCGTGCTCTACCTGCAATTTTACAAATTTACATGCAATGAACAAGTAGTATACGTATTTTACGCTAATTTACCAAATAAGTTATGTGAAAATCATGCGGTTTGCGCTTATCTGAAATTTGGCTTGGACGAGACCGTTTGGGGTGATTAATTCGAAGAAATGTAGACAAACGAGTATCTTGAGAAATTTTGTCATCACTTGTGTAAAGTAATTGTTTAATATTATGTAAAGTTTCCTTGGGTACTTCTATGCATTGAAACTTTTTAATATTGTTATCGAATTTGTGATTACAAAGCGGGGCAAAATTTATTAAATTAATATCTTTGGCTCCATACCTACGAAAACGAAGCACGAAAGTTATTATTATAAGTTAAATAATTTTGCTAATTTGAAGAACTTACGATTTCTTGGTTTTCTTTTCTTTTCCTAACCTCGAAATGTTATTTTTCCTCTTTCTGGTTCCACGCCCCACCATGTTGTCTTGTACAAAAACACCTTCTTCCTCACCATCCATTCTATTATATGTAGGTAATCACAGGCCAGAATTGTTATAATATTGTGAAAAAACGGCGTAATAAAAGAACAACACTGAACACACCTTAACGAATTCACCGCAAATGGATATGTTGCGCTTTGACAGTGGTACAAATTTGGATATGTTGCACTTTGATGAAATCAGTTTATATTCACAATCTATTTTCACTGGGATCTGTTGCGCTTTGATAGTGTAACATTTTAGAGTTGAATAGAGCGACCAAATAGCATATGAACGCCATCCATATGTCATTTTTGAAACAAAGTGGATCTGTTGCGTTTTGGTAGTGTTACTCCTCATTTAGTCTACATGTTTTGTGGTTTATATTATATATATATATATGTTTTATTATTTATGTAATATTGTGTGTATTGACGAAGTCTAACTAAGTCTAACTAGAACCTCAATTTATTTATTATTTCAACATTAGGTTGCTTATCGTGACAGCAATGTCTCAAATAAAGGAATGAAAGGAAAGAAAAACGGAAATTGCAAAGGCAATAATTAAATTGGAAGCCGAGATATAAGCAAAATTATAGGGAGGACAAATATGAAACACCAGTTGCAGTTGCTTAAAGAATATGGGTATTTTGAAGACCCTGGTGATTATAAAACTGGTAAAATGATATGATGAAGTCAAAAGTAAAAAAAAATCTGCTTGTCGATTTAACTAATTTGCTATTAAAATAAATTACATTAGGTATACAGGGTCTAAGAAACTTGGAAAACATGGAAATGCTTCAAGAGATTAGGGTTCATTTCGTTGCAGCAAGAGTTTTCTGTTAATAGAAAAAGTTAGTAAAAACATAAAATTAGTTCAAATACCAAATTGAAGTCTAAATTTAAATTGTCATATTATTAAGATTAATTAAGATAATTTGTTGTCGTAAATTTAACGTATATAATTCTTAATTTAATTTTGACTATCACTGGCTGTATGTTGTCGATAATATTAAACTGTCAAACATCATTATGTGTTTTATGGATTTTTTAATACGGTTATTTTCTGTCGGTTTTACAAAATGTTAATCATTGAAGAACGTATGTATTGGGTTAAATGTTGTGGACTGAAAACGCATCTTATCGATATGTAGGAATAATTTCGATTTAACGTGGAACTGTAGTGACTATTAACAAACCCAAGAAAAAATACAACGAAGACGATACGGCTACACTTTTTCCAAAAGATTCAATGATAGAAACAATAAAATTATCTTTACCGAAACGATCACAAAGACTGCAAAGAATTTATAGAGAAAACAAAGTTCGGCCGTTTATACCACATAAAATTGAAGATGTAGAGTGTAGAGTAACAATTTGACTTTTGTTTATATATTGGTGATAGAAGTAGATAAAGTTTTTGCAGCATGATATTTGTTCTGATAAAGCAACCTTCACACAACTGCCACTATTGGGCTTTTCAAAATTCGTACTACGTCATTCACAAATAAAGTCAACGTTATAAAAAAAAGTGAATGTTTGGTGCGAATTTTTTTACGATCTAATCGTTTGGTCCATATTTTTTTGACGAGAATTTGAATCAACATATTCATGTGCGTCTTTAGGAAACCTATCTATAACCGTTTCTGAACAATTTAAATGAATCGCAAACCATAGGTAAAGCCTATAGCGAATTTATTAAAAGAACGAATAAATGTGAGAAAGTTGGAGACGGCCTTGTGTTATAGTTTTTGTCGATTTTCTTAATTGATTGAAATTTTGTATTTAACTAATAAAATGCAAGATGGTACTTTTCACTTGAAGCATTTTAATGCTTTCTATATTTGTTAATACCCTGTATATCTAATGTAATTAATTTTAATAACAAACTAGTTAACTCGACACGCAGAGTTTGTCGTATAATCGAAAATAAAGGTTTTTGCGTGTTTTTTTAACTGGTTTTTAAAGTTCGTTCTTTGTCTGTCTCTCTTCCATCCACTACTCTCTGTGTGTATGTGTGAGTGTGTGAGAGACCACGATAACGGTCAAACTGTAAAATATAGCAATACCGAACGTTGGGAATATAATTTTCCTCGGGAGATTTGACTATAGATTTTCAGCAAAATCGATAGACGGGAAGTACTAGTTTCATTAAGTTTCATCAAGTTTTATGAATATTTTGTCAAGTCTTAAGTATAGACAAATTTGTAAATATATATAACTGTACTAAAACGTAAATTAATATGTATTTTTTAAAGATTTTCGAAATTCCTAACACAACGTAGGTCTTATCGAAAAACAAAAATGTCACAATTCTTTAAAATATCTGTATTTATAAAGTCTAAAGACAAATCGTAGATAAAACATAATCTCTTAACATAAATTTGAGGACACGTTTGTCTGTAATCATTAGGGTGCGGACACGAACGGTTGATGACTCATCACCCATGGGCGCACTATTGAAATGTTGTATTTTTAAAGAGGTTTTAATTTTATTTATATAACTGGATAACAAGTGGCTGGTGATCTATAAAATACAAAATACCTTATTATTTGTACATTTTCTCTTCTGTAAGACTTGTTCTCTATGAATTAAGTCCATCCTTGTAGATAGAAAACGTCCTTTCTACATCGCAACAAGTTAAAGTTAAACATAAATAAAACTCAAAACGTTGTTCAGTACCAGAAATACGAACCAAAATACTTCTGCAAGGTTTCTGGGTGTCACTATTGATTCGCATTTGAGATGGCATCAGCACATAGATGGTTTGGCTCGCACTTTGTCCTCAGCACTGTATGCCATCAAAAGATTAAAATATATTGCAACTCATGTGGCAGCAAGGCTGGCTTACTTCGCGAACTTTCATTCGCATTTGTGCTACGGGATACTATTCTGGGGAACATCTGCGGAGGCTCGGAGGATCTTTGTGATACAAAAAAAAAAGCCATCAGAATGCTGTGTGGCTTGAAGGTGAATGAAACATGTAGAACACGATTTAGGGAGGAAGGAATATTGACATTAACATCTATCTACATACTTTCAGCAGTGGTGTATGTACACAACAATAAGGAGGCCTTTACTACGAATGGGTACAATCATGGGTATTCAACGCGTGAGAGGGACTGGCTGAGGATCCCACATCATAGGGTGTGTTCCTCGCAGCAATCCATCTTCTACTGGGGGGTCGAAATTATACAATAACCTGCCGCCGAGCTTTAAGGGCCTCCCAATCAGCTTGTTTAAGAGAAAAGTGAAGAACCACTTGATTAAAGGAGAATACTACACAATAGAAGAATTCCTTAGACACTAGTCATTCCTCTTCTATAAACAAATGACCTTATTTGATTTATTATTTGATTTTATTATTTTGTGTTGTTATTTTTTGTTTTCTTTGTTATTTGTTAAGAGTGTTGTTAGTATTAGTATACACTACACTATTTATTTATACTTATCATGATCTGACAATTGTAATGCATTACAAGTTTGAGAATATTGACAATTTTATGTAACAAAGGTCTTACAAATATATAGTCTATTATAGGTGTGTACTGGAAATATTCTTTTATTTCAGCATATTTAGCATACACAATTGCCGCAATGTTATTAAATATGGATTTCTATTAAACACTGCGTCTAACTTTTGCCGAAGGCCATATCCGAAGTCACTTGGAATACTTTTGAAATTATTAATAGCCCACGTCTAATGTGGTTAATCTAACTTTCCATTTGAGATTTCGATTTTCAAAATATGTGATTAGTTTAGGCAAATTTCCAAAGTGTTCCTGAAGGAATAACAACTGATTTGTTAAATTTGGAATTTGTATTAGTTCCTTGCACTCAGAAATACTACTCCAGCACCGTCATTTAAACATGTAACGAAATTTTGTAAACTATCGAAATTCTCTGCATAAAAACTATTTCTGTGTATGGTTTAGCAAAGCTAAGTAACGAACGTGCGAAATTTTGGCATTCTGTAACGATATTTTTTGCAATTAGTACCGTAATCATACCATTTATTTCACTAGTGCTGTAATAGGGTCTATTACAGCACTAGTTGCGTAATAGAAATGGAACATTTAAACAGATTTATTTTAAGTTGGTCACATTGCAACAGAAATGGAGATGTCAATATGACATTTTGTAAGCAAGTTTGAGGTTTTTATATTGAAATTCATTGTAAGATTTGATATTTTTAATTAATCTTTGAAATAGTACAACTATTATAAACATTTATATTAACGTTTGAATTATCTTTCGAAGTGATAGTGATACCGTGTGCAGTAGAAACATTCTGTTGAAAATTATCAAAAATGTATCAATTTTAAATTAACTTGTCAATTTAAATCTTGTGCCAAACCAAGGTGACAACCGCCACAAAATTTCCCTTGATTATCAAATTTTTCTCGTTTTGCTTTTACAAAAAGAGAAATTTTAAAACTAATTGCAAAAAATAGCATAAAAGACACGTTTCATTTGACATTAAAGCACTCATTCAGTTAAGAAACTCGTGGCTACGCCACTCGTTTCTTAAACTCTGAATTCGTACTTTGAAACGTCAAAATGAAACTTGTCCTTTAATATACTATTACAGACTTTGTAATAAATTTCGGAATCACTGACAATTCATTTTCATATCAGAAAAAGTAACATAAACAACGTTCTAGGTCTAAATAAATGATAACTAAAAATGTACGCGTATGTTATTGAAACTAAACGAAATCCAGTGCACACTTACGTCTAGATAAGTGGGAGAAGTCAATCCAATAAACCGGTATTACACAGACTATTATAAAAATTATGAAGTACGTAATTAACAGTCAAAACAATGAAAAAAATGAGGTGTGGCCACCACACGACTTTCTTATACGTATGAGCCTTTCAAATTATAGAATTTTAAGAAGTTTTTTTACAAAAATTATTCAAAATCCTATTCTTAAGTACTTCTATTCTCTTAATAAATCTCTATAGAATGCATACTTTGCAAGATATCAAAAAAGTGCTCCTCGCTAAGAGTAAAAGTGCTACTTCTGGTCCGAATTTTGAAATTTCATATATACAACAAATATTGCAGATCCAGTTTTAAATACTTTTGTACTCCTGCTAAATTTATATAGAATGCATAACTTACGACATATTTGCAAAAAATCGCTATTCGATAAGAGTAAAAGTGGTATTTCCGGTCTGAATTTTGTAATTTTTTTTATGCAAAAGATAATGAAAATTATGTTCTAAATACTTTTATACCCGTAACGTACTTGTCTAAAAAGCATGACTTGCGATATATTCGCAAAAAACTGATTTTCTATAAGAGTAAAAGACCTACTTCCGGTTGGAATTTTGAAATACTTTTTTAAGATAATTTATCTCAAATTTAATTTTGAGTATATATGAATTCTTTATAAATTTGTTTAAACTTAGTAGTTGACAAAATCTTGGCAAAATTCGATTTTTTCGCTGAAGTAAACTGCTACTTCCGGTCTACCGATTTTACTGAAAAACTAATCAGATCTCAAGAGGGAGATTATACACGTAAATACAACATTTGGAATTGATATCTACAACGGTTTGACCGCTATCGTGGTCACACACACACACACTTCACACGTTTTACTTTCTTATACTACGTATAAGAAAATAAAACGAAACTAAAGTAAGTATGAATGAAAATCTTATTTCTCTTGCGAAATATAAGGTAAATGTAATGAATTTTAAAAACCCCTCACGCTCCTATCTACGCCGATGAAAAGTGATTTTACTCATAAATTCCTTCTCGGGCGTAAACAGATGTTGCAGTTCATCATATGAATTAGTGCTATTCAGTAAGCGTGTGTTGTTTACATTATTTCTTTGCTCAGTTGTAACTTCGTAGTAGTTTAAACTGGTAATGTCCGCGCCCTAGTAATCCTTTATAAAAAGAGTGTGTTCCTATAGGTGCTTTATTTTAAAATTTGATACCATTTTTCAAAACCAGACTGTATGAGATTTATACACAGCGTAGAAAAATAAGTTTCATTTTCTTATAGTTGTGTTTATATTGTTGTTATTGTTTAGGAAAATCTAGATTACATATGTTCTCCCCTCTACTCGCTGCGCTCAATCTTTGAGGTCTGTGGTTACGAACTATGACGTTCATAATATTACCAGTCAAAACAATATAATCTCTTAAATAAGTAACTGGGAAAGGATTAGCGATTTTTATTTCTTCGACACAAAACCTTTTTGTAACTTTTTCTCATTCATATAATTTATTTATATATTTTCAAGGTTATGTTTAAACAAAGGAACATACAATGTAAATACATTCTAGGTACTTACATTAAGTATGACTTCCAAGGAAAAGATCGCAGTTTGAACACCTACTCAGAGATAGTAGATATACTGATATCAGTACTTAATAAAAAAAAGAATGATATAACTATGATGAATCTACGCACAACACAACACACTTTATATGATTAACAATCACTATCGTATTAAGTATTAAAAAAGAAAAACGTCTTATTTATGGATTTATTCCAACACAAAGTAGTCAGTGAATATCTTCGTGTTTTTAATTTTCTTTTTGTCTCAACACTGATAACGTATTATTCGCTACGTCGCCTTTTTACTATTATGACTTTTGTCTTTGTCCCCGACGTGTGTTCGTCTGATAAAATAACAGTACACACATATATTCGACCAATGTAATCCTACGATTCGATTGTGTAAGATTCGTGTGTGTTGTGTAAATATTTAATGCTGGGACACATTTTTTTTTTGCTGACACGTTACGTCTACTTAAGTATATCAGCCTTTGTACCTGATCGTCATCAATATGCGTTCACAATTATTGCATGGCACATGATACGGAGACCTATGAAACGAAACGAATCTTCCGAACGATAACTCACAAAGCGTTATTGTTTCAGGATGATAAGATATGCTGAGGTGTTCGAGAAAAAATGAACGGACATCTAATGATGACACGCACACATTATTAGATTGATCACGAAATGCATTCTTCAAAGGTCACATATTACTAGACTTAAGCACAAACGGAAGGTGTTAAGAGAGAGTAATGATGGAATATGAAACTCATAATGAATGATATGAAATGGGGAACAAGAATAAATAAATTAATGTACCCCTTCATTAACAAATAACATTACCAACATGTAATTTTAAAAATTTTTGTAAAATTTATTATATTTCGTAAGGTAAATAAAGTTATATATACCTATTCATACTTATGTTAGTTTCTTTTTTTCATTGTTTGACTGTTAATTACACACTTCGTAATTTTTGTAATAGTTCCGGTTTAATACCGTTTCATTGAATCTACTTCTCCGAATTATCTTGACGTAAGTGTGCACTGGATTTCGTTAAGTTTCAATAACATACGCATACATTTCTAGTTATCATTTATTTAGATCTTGAACATTGTTTATGTTACTATGATATGGAAGAACGTCGAGAATGGCATCGTGAAACAATGGCGAGTTGGATTAAGGATCGTACTGATTGTATGTCAATTGTCAGTGATTCCGAAATTTATTGCACAGTCTGTAAAATATCGTTACAGAATGACCAAAAATCGCACGTACAACGCCACTTAGCATCGCTAAAACATACACAGAAATTGGACCCGTTGGAAGCTGACAATTTTTACGAAGAACTCTGTGAAACTTTAATGGTGGCTAATATCCCATTAAATTAAATTGACAATCCCGCTTTCAAAACATTTCTTCAAAGATATACTGGTCGAAATGTGTCCGATGAATTCACGAAAACAGTAGAATGCATCGGAAAACATCCTTCAAATCAGTACCTATGAATAAGTGCCGACGAAACTGTCAATATATTAGAACGCTGTGTGGTAAATGATGTAGTTGGTGTACTACATCCAACTATTCCATATAACGCATATATAATAGCATCTAAAGTTATAAATACCAGTTGATGCGGAAACAGTTGCTAAAATCATTGACGACAATTTGCACAAAATGCTTCATTCGGACAGCAGGTACAGGGAAAAAATACTTTTATCTGTTAGTGACAGTGCCGCATATATATTAAAAACAGGCAGATTATTAAAGGAAACATATCCTTATACCGTGTGGCCGCCGTTCATAGCGCGATGCATGTATTAGTAACTACTGGTCGACTATAAATGGGCGTGCCAACTTGAATTGCCACACCGACAGCGGGCGTTAAGTTATACGTATAAATGTATTCGTAGGCAAATCAAGTGAAGAGCAGTGTAATAGGTATTGCGTTCCCGTTGTAAGTAATTATTTGTAGTTGTTTGAAGCATCAGATAATCATTGATAATATGTCACTGAAGTAACTCATCACAGCTTCATAAACAACATAAAAGAGCAAAAATAAATAATAAATAACTCCTAGACTTTAAAATAAAAAAAACTTCTTAACTAAAATAATATTTTTCAACAAATATTATAATCTAAAAACTCAACTATAATAAAATACTGAAACATAAAATATTTACTTCTTAAAACAGAAAGTAATTCAACATTGCAATTAACCTCTAATTGGCTAAAAAAATGTTATTCTTAAGCAATAATAAAACTCGAACTGACGCCCATATGTCGACGGCGAATGAAACTGCCCGACTACACCGTATAAATGTTGATTTTTTGGACAAATACGAGTGCATCATAGGCATATGCGAAATACTAGCTCTGTTGTAATCCAGTATAACACTGCGTCTACTTGTTTACCGTTCTAATACACAGACATCTCTATCTGTTTCGCTTACTCTACAGGTATCGCGATAATGCAGACGCACGCGGTCTTATGGTATACTGCATATTAGTTGTGTAGCACATGCTCCCCACAGAATCTGTGAATATATCAGAGACACCTATCCGGAAGTTGATATAGACTTGTATCCGCTATAAAAAAGTTTTCAGAAAAGCACCACCGAGGGTAGTCCTTTACAGGGAAAAACTTCCATGTTTGTCACTGCCTCCCTCGTCAGTAATAACTATATGGGGTACATGGTTGGAAGCTACTAGTTTTTATGCAGAGAATTTCGATAGTTTACAAAATTTCGTTACATGTTTAAATGACGATGCTGGAAGTATTTCTGAGTGTAAGGAACTAACACAAATCCCAAATTTAAAAAATCAGTTGTTATTCCTTCAGGAACACTTTGTAAGTGTGCCTAAACTAATCAGATATTTTGAAAATCGAAATCTCAAATTAAAAGATGGATTAACCGCATTAAGATGGCTCTTAATAATTTCGAAATTGTACCAAGTGACTTCGGATGTGGCCTTCGGCAAAAGTTAGACGCAGTTTTTAATAGAAATTCAGATTTAATAACATTGCGGCAATTGTGTATGGGGACAATGACACAAAATCTAATTGCTAAATACGCTGAAATAAAAGAATATTTCTAGTACGCACCTATAACCAGTTGCGGTGTAGATAGGACATTTTCTACCTACAAGGATGTACTTCAGTCAAAGAGAACAAATCTTACAGAAAAGAACTTCGAAAAAGTATTGCTTTACTCGACTTGAACTACAAAATGAACAAATAATAAGGTATTTTGTATTTTATAGATCACCACCCACTTGTTATCCAATTATATAAGTAAAATTAAAAGTGTTTAAAAATAGAAAATTTCAATAGTGCGCCCATGCGGGATGAGTCATCAACCTTTAGCGTCCGGTCTATACAAATAACCTGACGAACATGTCATTTTAAAAACAATATAATAAACATGTATATACAACGTGTTTCAAACAAAACTTCATCTAGTTGTCCATCTATGTCTCCTATAAATTATGAGTTTCGGCATTCTTGAAATGCGGATATAGTTTAAATAGTATATAGGTTATCCAAGTGTCGCTGTCAAAATTTATCATCGAGCGAAATGCATTGAATTGGGAAGGCTATAGACCGATATTATGAGATTAGTAACATTCATAAAGAAGAAGAACATTTTAAGAAATGGAAAGAACTTGAAAGGTAACAAGATAACTATTGCTGCTCTATAGACCAACTGCTCTGTCCCTTGCTTTTCTTCTCCATGATGTTACTCCCAATTTCTTCAAGTCGCTCTCTCTTCTAACCATTTCCTCTTTGGGTTGCCCCTCTTTTTCCCCCTCATTTCTTTCTCTCCACATCGCTTGTTTCGTTACTCTTCCTTCTGACATTCTTTTCACATGCCCAAACCATCTTAATCTCTGTGCTCTGACCTTATGTAATATTGTTGGTTCTTCAAAAATCGCATATACTTCTTCATTTGTTCTGTTCCTCCATTGGTCTTGTGCCTTAATCCCACCCATTATTCTTCTCAATATTTTCCGTTTCTATACTTCTACCATATTTTCGCACGCTTTAATTAGGGTCCACGTTTCTATACTGTTGTTCTCAGGACTGTTGGTCAAGGAGTCTTTGGCGAGTCTGCAGAATCTTAAAGTACTGTATATTGGTTATCCACGTCGGTAAATAAAAGAAACATTACTACCGTGGAGAATGACTGTTAAGGAAACTTCCTATTTTGAAAGTACCGTAAAATAAAACTCAAATTCCAGTTCAAACACATTTATTTAATTTCGGTGTGCGTCGATATGTTGGGGTCGCTCGGCATCGAACATACGATAACATATAGCATATATACATGTGAACCGTTTGAGCAGCTATCGACCCCTATACATATATACGTAGCTGCCCGACACTGCAGTCCGTACGCATACATAGGAGGTCTCGCATCGCCTTCGGTGCACAGTCGTGTAGCAGGGCCGGCAGACAATAAACTCGGCCACTGAGACTGTATACGCTCCGAAGCAAGCTCCGCATCAGTATTCTCACAATATCTTTAAATTTGTAAATAAGAAATACATTAAATATGATAATATAAATAAAAGCGAAAATATAAAACATACATTACAAAAATATAATAATACATAAAAATAAAGAAACACATTCATATATAAAAGCAAGAAACAATAATAAAGAAGAAAATAAAAAATGTTAAGTTCTTAACAATGACTATTTCTAAAATTAGTGTATACCTAGGAATAGGTACGTGACAATTTCATGAGATCTTACCTGATTGTTTGTTCGTAAGCAAGGTTTTTGCTCGCGAAAGTTGCTGGAACCGGAACAGAAACTCAGTAGGTCTGACACTTGTCGTCAACATCAAGAGCTGTTAGCTCGTTACGGTGATGAATTTTGGCAACGGATAAAAACCACTGACGAAACGTGGATTCCTTGTTTCAATTCTAAGACCAAAAGTCAATCCAAAGAATGGCGTAATTCCGAAGAAGGGTGTCCAGGCGCGTGCTGTTCCGTCTGTAGGAAAGGTAATGCTTACTGTATTCAGGACTTTCGAATGGATTATTTTTCTAGATTAACAGACTAAAGATACTACAATTAACGCAGAATATTATTCGGACCACTGAGGCAGAACTTATCAGAGAACGGCCTGGGAAGTTGTATAAGCGTCCGTTATTGTAACAGGATAATACGAGACAACACACCGCAAGAAAAACGAACGATATTTTGAACGATTTACAATGGGAATCATTTTCGCATCCACCTTATTGACCGTATCTCGCACCGAGTGATTTTCATCTATTCCCAGATTAAAAAAAAAAAACCTTTACGGAGTGTTTCGTTTTGAGGTTTAACTGACGTAAAACGTGCCATAAATAGGTGGATTGAGGAGGTACCAAAAAAGTTCTTTGAGGACGGCTTAAAAAATGTAATTTACCGTAAGGATAAATGTATTCAATTAAATAGCGATTATGTTGAAAAACTTCATTATAATATTGATGAAAATTGACGCAATAAAAAATATATAGCTAAATTCCCATAACTTTGGAAACATCCATCGTACGAAATTTTTATGTAGAACAAGTTCTTGCCAGTGTTTCAAATTCAAATCAAAACTTTTGTAAATTTGTTATGCCTTAGATCAGGGGTCTCCAAACTTTCCAGCCTTAGGGCCATACTGATTACTCCAGTAAGTTCCGAGGGCCAAAACCATATTATCATTGTTGCCGGTGGTAAAAAGTGAAATAGTCCACTGATGAAAAAAAGTCCGAAAAAGTACGCAACGTTTAAAAAAGGCTGCAAAACGGCAACACTGCATATTATTAATTTTTATGTCATTATCTGTAATTTCTAGATTAGTCGTAGAGTACGAGCCATGAGGAGTGACGTGACACGACATCTGGTGGACACAAGCGGAAATAGGTAGTACCTTCTATCGCTAACAGATGGCGCTAATAGCACGTACAGAATAATCTCGTTGGTTCGAGAAAGTTCTGGTGTCTTCCACTCATTTCTAGATGGCAGTAATTGGAATATATAAGAAGGCTAGTGGCGCAACCACAAGTCAGTTCCTATGACACTGTTGTGAAATAAAATAGTGCGTACCTCCTTAAAACGTGTTTGTGCGTGTTTAAGTTTAAGACATCTTTGTAACAGTATTTTGATTTGAATTGTTGCTTTTGTGTGTGATTTAGTAGTATGGAAAAGAAGCGAAAAATTGATAGTGAATGCAGAAAATTCAAAGATCAGTGGAACATTCCGTATTTCGTAATTGAGTCCAGTAAGAAGGCGCTATGTTTGATTTGCAATGAAAGCATAGCCGTTCTCAAAGAATATAACATTAAACGTCATTATGAAACAAAACATTTTCAAAATTACTCAAAATATACAGGAAGTTTGCGGACAGAAAAATTCGAAGCTATGAAGCGCGGATTGAAATCGCAGCAATCTTCATTTACAAAACTCAAAACTGAACAAGAGGCTGCAACGCGTGCCAGCTTTCGTGTGGCTCTTGAAATTGCAAAACGTGGAAAACCGTTCACCGATGGAGAAATGATCAAAGAATGCATAATTGCAGTAGCCGAAGAAATGTGCCCTGAAAACGTAAATTTATTAAAAAGTGTCAGTATGTCAGCAAACACTGTGGCTCGAAGGGTAGAAAACATCGCTGAAAATATATCCTCTCAACTGTTCGACAAAAATGGACATGTTGAGTGGTTTTCTTTGGCCTTGAATGAGTCAACGGATGTGTCAGATACTGCTCAGGTGTTGATTTATATTCGAGGAGTAGATAAAAGCTATGAAGTGCATGAAGAACTTCTTGATATGAATAGTATTCATGGCACAACTACTGGTACAGATATTTTTAAAAGAGTTGAAATGGCCATTAATCAAAAGAACCTTCGATGGAAAAACTTGAAATGTATTACAACTGATGGAGGCAAAAACATGAGTGGGAAAGATAAAGGAGTGGTCGCTCTTGTGTCAAAGGCTGTAGAAAATGACGGTGGTTTAAAACCATTAGTCTTACATTGTATCATTCATCAACAGTCTTTGTGCGGAAAATGTTTGGATATGTCTGAAGTTCTGAAACCAGTCATATCAACTGTTAATTTTATCAGATCTTTTGGGCTAAATCACCGATAATTCCGACAATTTATTGAAGAGATTGGAGAAAATGACTTACCTTATCATACTGCCGTACGTTGGCTTAGTTGTGGGAAAGTCCTTCAGCGCTTTTTTGAACTTCGAGCAGTGATCGAAATTTTTTTGAATGAAAAGCATCACCCTCTTACTGAATTACAAAACAACGCATGGCTGTGGAAGTTAGCATTCTATGTTGATTTGACAAAACATGTGAACGAACTGAATTTGAGATTGCAAGGAGAAAACCAGCATCTTCCTGATTTATACACTAATATCAAATCATTCCGGAAGAAATTGATACTGTTTCAATCACAACTACGAAGTAAATGTTTTTCACATTTTAAAACATGTGAAATATTCAGCCACACTACTGAGACTGAGTTTCTTATCGATTTTGCAATCGAAACTTTGAGTGCTTTGAAAATAAATTTTGATACTCGTTTCTCGGACTTTGATGCCATTGCGAATCAAATTAAGATTTTTCAGAATCCTTTTGATACTGACATTGAAACCCTAGCCCCGGAACTTCAAATGGAAATAATTGATCTACAGTGCAGTGATATAATTAAGAACAAATATCAAAACTCATCTTTGTTGGAATTTTATGAGTCTTCCACTGACACAATTTGATAATTTGCATAAATTTGCTCGTGGGCTGTTTTCTGTTTTTGGTGCTACTTATTTGTGTGAGAAGACCTTCTCCAAAATGAAGTACACAAAAAATGTTTACAGATCTAAATTAACTGATGAGCATCTTAAATCTCTTTTAATAATTGGTACAAGTAAAATTAGTCCACAACTACAAACTATTGTCAGTGGAAAATCTCAATTACACAAATCTCATTAGTATTTCATATGTCATTATGCTTGTTATAAGTTATGTTTTTATTTAAAATGTATAAAATGTTAGTTGGATTCATTTCAATAATTTGTTAGTTATTATATACTGAAGTAAAATTTTCTGCATATTATACATGTCTTTACTCATTACAATTCTGTGTTTCTTTATCCAACTTATCACAAAAACAATAACAATAAGCCTACAACAATGTTATGAGAAGTTAGCCCATGACCATATCAATGTAGATGTCATATTAATAATTATTCAACATAAAATTAGAATACTTCAGTAAACTAAATTTAATTTGCTATAAAAAATATGTTCTCTAAAAGGAGTTTTCAAGTATGCTAGCTCTCCGCGGGCCGGACAAAATCTGTCCGCGGGCCGGATGTGGCCCTCGGGCCGTAGTTTGGAGACCCCTGCCTTAGATTAACAACAAATTCTGTTCCATTGTAATGGAAACGACGGCTTTCTTTCGTTTCTATTGTGATTAAATCAAATTATGCGTTCTTAATAAAAGATTTAGAATTTTCAAGGAGAAGTTTTATGCCATACCAAGTTGTGAGTTTAAGCTGAATTAATATGTCTGAAGCATTAAATTTATGGGCGAAAAATCGTGATTTAAGCAATAAATGGTTTAAATAAATTAGGCGCTTTCCATTATCAACCCACACAGAGTATGTCGTGTGTTAACCTAAGAACTTTCAAGGACAATGACATAAAGAAGTTATTTATTATACTCTGTTTTTTTTATATATATGTGTTTATATAAAATCGACTATTTACAATCGTGCATCAAAACCATCTCTCGTTAAAGCGGCTTTCTCTTTCTTAGTCAAGAGAAAGTAAAAAACTTTTAAAAACATCTAAATGTCATGAGATCTTGCTTCATTGGAACTTATCGTGAGTGAGCGTTGTTGATATCTCGTTTTTTAATTTTTTTAATTAATGCTATTCCGCACACTTCATACGCGACATTCAAAACAGTGTCAAGATTATAAATCCACGGCAAACAAAAAGAAACGCGATACGTTACTCACATATGTATGCATATATATGATCGTGTTTCCGATCTTGATAAAAAAAAAAACGTGCTGCGCCAACTGATTAGTAAGACAAATCGTTAAAATACACGGATAAAACAAGCAAGATCCTCTTGTGATACACCTTTCCGCGTGACTCACTTCTGCGGTTTTCGTGTATATAGGATCAAATGTAGAGGATAATGGTTCAGCTGTTGAATCTGTTGTTGTTAATTGCGGTCTGTGTCTGCCAATGACCCAATCGTTAGACCGAAACCGGTCACTCAGTCTCTTTGTGTGTGTGAGTCATAGATCGGTATTAACCTTTACGGGCTCTGGTTTGGCTTCGTTCCCCTGCATTTCCGCTTAACTGTTCTCGCTCTCACACAAACACGGCGAGAGAGTGGGGTAACGGTAAAATGAAAACTCAAATATCACACGCCAGATAAGCTCATTTCAATTTAGTAACAGTACACAAATAATTACATAAATTTGTTGATTGTGGTATTGTACAAAGTTGTACAAAAGATTGTGACCTTTTAAAATTCAATTTTTCCTAACGGGTTCGTAATGAGTATACAGGGTTGCTCATTAGTGCGTCAAAGTCCAATATAGGCGTTATTAAATAGTACTGAAGAAATTTATTTTAGAAAAAGTGCCACACTAACAAAAAACACACATTTTGAAAATAATTTGAATTATACAGGGTGATGTGTTAAAATGGCACACATTCGAATTTTTTTTTAAATGAAACACCCTGTATATCTTTTGGTTTTCCTTATCTGCTTTAATTTGTGTTTTCTTCATATCTGGGGTTTTGGTTTTGGATGACGCATTGTTGAGTTATTAACGAAAATTATAAAAAAGATGGTCGCGACAATGTTTACCATAATAATTCTATGCGGTAGTATTATGATTATTCTAAGACAAAATTATTTAGTAAGTATGTAGCCAAGGGATGTGTTGAACCTACAAAATAATCAAACATTCATTTTATTATACAGGCTGTTTGTTACGATGCAATCAATTTGGCTATCGTCAAAGAGCGTTTACTGATTTTTTTCAAATGGAACACCCCGTATATTATTAAATTTTTGGAATGATGCGTTAATTACGCTTAATTTTTGTTAATAATGTCCTATACCCAAACCCAATAATTTCTGAGTTATTTTTAATTTTTCATTACAAACCGCTAAATTATTTGTTTTCGATTCGATTTAGTGTACTGGGTAAACGATTTGATAAACAAAAACAAATAAACGTCAAGAGACGTCAACAAACGTCAAAAAATAAAATCTTATTGTTGCTGTTAATTAGGTGTAATATTAGTGATTTCATAAGTTTCTGCGTTTAATATTGTCATTGTGTTATTTATTGATTGGATTAGTGGGTAGGTACGTACTTTTCTTGTATATTTGTTGTTTGCCACATATTATTATTACGGTTTTTAGTTAAGTCAATATGCAGTTTGAAAGCAACGAACTCGTTGACATGATTATCATTATGGGATCTGCCCAAAAGAATTGTTTATTAACCAAGCGAATTTATGCGCAAAGATATCCTGACAGAAGACAACCTTCAGTTACAAGTTTGGAAAGACTTGAGGAAGGATTTATTAGAACAGGAAATGTGAGTTATGTAAAGCTTGAAAGGACAAAGAGGACAAGTGACGAAGATAAATTGAAAGTCTTGTTATCAGTAATTGAGGAGTCCTCTACTAGTTCGTCCAAAATATCAACAGAAACTAATATACCACGATCTACTGTAAGCAAGATTTAAAAGAAAAATAAATATCATCACTACAGTATTTCCTTTCATTAAGAACTGTTGGGGCCTGATTTAGAGACTAGAAGGACGTTTTGCGAATGGGGATTAGAAATTGAAAGGATAACACCTAACTTCTTCCAAAAGGTATTATTTACTGACGAATCGACCTTTACTCAGAGCGGTAGCCCAAACCGTCATAATCTTCATCATTATGCAATGGACAACCCAAGAATATTAAGAGCGATTGATAAGCAGAGGCAATGGACTATAAATGTTTGGGCTGGTATTATGGGCAACTTTATGATTGGACCACATTTCTTTCACGGACATTTAAATGGTGCGCAATATTTGAATTTCTTGCAATATGACTTGCTTCAGCTTCTACAAAACGTTCCTCCAGCTCTAAGAGAAAATATGTGGCTTCAGCACGACGGTGCTCCAGCAAATTTTGCACTAAATGGCTGACACTATTCGAATCAAGAATTCGAAGGTAGATGGATCGGCCGCGGTGGTCCCATTAGTTGGCCACCTAGATCGCCAGATTTGACCAAACTTGATTTTTTTCTGTGGGGGTACATAAAAAATATTGTACACCAGACACCTCCAACTACAGCAGACGATATGAGGCAACGTATAATACGTGCTTTTGAAACAGTTACCATTGAGAAGTTGCAACACGTAAATAATTCCTTTCTGTCAAGGCTGCAAATGTGTTCTATTCAAAATGGGGGTCACTTTGAAAATTTATTATAAATATTGCTTGTAACAAAATTACAGTTTGATACTTTTAGTCCTTTATTTGTTTTTGTTTGTCAAATCAAATAACTCCGAAATTATTGGGTTTAGATATAGGACATTATTAACAATAATTAAGCGCAATTAAGGCATCATTCCAAAAATTTAATAATATACGGGGTGTTCCATTTGAAAAAAATCAGTAAACGCTCTTTGACGATAGCCAAATTGATTGCATCGTAACAAACACCCTGTATAATAAAATGAATGTATGGTTATTTTGTAGGTTGAACACATCCCTTGGCTGCATACACACTAAATAATTTTGTCTTAGATAATCGTAATACTACCGCATATAATTATTATGGTAAACATTGTCGCGACCATTTTTTTTATAATTTTCATTAATAACTCAACAATGCGTCATTCAAAACCAAAACCCCAGATATCGATGAAAACACAAATTAAAGTAGATAAGGAAAAACAAAAGATATACAGGTTGTTTCATTAAAAAAAAATCGAATGTGTGCCATTTTAACGCATCATCCTGTATAATTCACATTATTTTCAAAATGTGTGTTTTTTGTTAGTGTGCCACTTTTTATAAAATAAGTTTCTTCAGTACTATTTAATAACGCCTATATTGGACTTTGAAGCACTAATGAGCAACCCTGTATATAGAATATACTGCTCAACAAAATTTCAGGAACACCTTGATTATCATAAAATTACAAAATATAAATTTATATATTATTATATTATTTTATTTTATTCAGCTATAAAATTAGTGCTATTATCATATACTATTATTAACAATAATAATACAACAATTATTAAAAGACAAATGTACGAGGACATGCTAAGCAAAGGAATAAATATAGAATATTATAACAACTATCGCAATAATTTAAACAAAGAGATAAAAATTGCGAAAGACAAAGCTAACAGTGATTTCATCAATGATTCACGCAATAATACTAAGGGCCGGTTTTTCAGTTAATGGTAAATGCGTTGGTAAAATTTACCGTCAACCATTAGTTAACTTGTGGTAATCTCTCGCAAGCGTTTTTCAATCGGCTGACATGTGTTGGTAATGAAACCTCTGATTTGTGTGTAGGACGTTACTGTTGGTAGCACTGCCAAGCAAACATTTGAACTATTTCTGACTCATTATTGAACAAATTGAACTACTACATGTGATCAGACTACAGCCATAACTACGATTTATTTGTTGTATGTGACTGCTTTTCATTTTGTCATTACGTAGTGAAGCCTGTGTTCCATAAAAATGATGGGAAAGAAAAGAAACAGCACTTTTTCGCATGAAGAACAGCAACGTTTGGTTAGTTTAATCTACAAATATAAAAATATTGTGGAGTGCCAGAAAAGTGGGGCCCTAACATGGAAGCAAAAGGAACAATGTTGGATAGAGATTGAAAAAGAATTTAACTCTGGAAACTCCATTTTTAGTGCAGTGAAAAACCTAAAAGAAAAATATTTAAATCTGATGAAGCAGAGCAAACAAAAATTTTCACTGCAGAAGCAGTCGATGAGAAGAACTGGAGGTGGAGCAGCAGAAGTAGTAGATATTACTGACGTGGATAATACTATAAGAGAAATATTACACGGACAGGTTACGGGCCTAAAACACCTATGATAGTGATGCAGTGGCTAGTGTTTCCATTGATGGGTCAATGCAAATTGAATGGCCGTCTAGATCCGCTGAACTAGGACAAGAAGAAGAAACAGAATACACTGTTATTAATGGTATAGATAGTGTTAGTCAAAATTTGTCAAAAGATATTGTGATTGAAGGTAAGTTCAGTTTTTGTTTTTATTGCTGTCATTAACGTTGTACTTATAGAAATATCTGTCATACCTAACAATGATGAAGACATCCACACCTCAACAGCAGAGTCTTTTCGTGAGAGTGGCCATACCTGGGACAAGTACTCAGCGGATGATTTAAAAAGAAAGCCAACAGGAAAGTTACGTACACAAGTTTTAAGATGTATTGCAGAAAAAAGAGACAGAAAATAAGTTAATTTGAATTATGCTCTGATTGAAGAGAAACTTCAATTTGCGAACCTTCAAAAAGACATTTTTTTAGAGGAACATGAACTTCGAATGGTTTTGTTAAGGAAGCAGATTGAAAATGAAAATCTGAAGAAAGAGCAATTGCGAAATTGTTTGCAAAATTTAAATTTTTAGCATCTATTCAATGTTTGATTTGTTTTTTGCACACCTCTCTTGTATGTTGTTTTGCATTTGTTTCATAATAAAAATAAAACTGTTATTTCGAAATGTATTTATTGCATAACATGTATTAACAATAGATATTTTATCTGTTCAGATTACACAATACGTAAGCGTGCAAAGTAATTATTTATCAAATTAAATCGAACAATATTATTAACTCCACCTCGATTTATATTGTGTACATCATCTGCTTCAACATTGTTGACCCTTTCAATAGCAGCTTCTTGTTCTTGATTTACTAGTGGTATTTCTTCTCTCTGGTCACAAGCAATGTTGTGGAGTACAGCGGTTGCAGTAATCACAGCTTGTACTGTATCTAACTGGAGTCTCAGACCTAATGCCAAAGCGGGAAATCGACGTTTCCATACTCCGTAGGAACGTTCCACGACATTTCGTGTTCTAATAAGCGACTCATTGAACAGATGTTCTGCTTCATTGTGTGTATTTCTGAGGGGAGTCAGCAAATAAGGTTTCACAGAATATCCACTATCTCCCACTAAAAGATTCTGACCATAAAATCGTTGTTGGAACGAATTGAAAACAGCAGAATTTCTAAATATATGAGAGTCATGTGATGATCCAGTCCACCATGCAACAATATCACGAATTTTCAAATCTGAGTCTGCAATTGTTTGCACGTTTATAGAGAAAAATTGTTTTCTGTTACGAAATATTTTGGCGTTGTTTCCACCAGGTGACTGTATATGCACCTGACTACAGTCAATCGCCCCAATGCAACGTGGAAATCTTGCAATGTCGAAAATTTTTTGTCTCACTTCCGCTATCTTTTCACCTTCTGGCATTTGTAAATATATTGGGCGAAGAGCTGCAAGAGCTCGACTTACCCGTCGAACAATCTTACTTGCCGTAGATTTGTGGACTCCACTAAAGTCGCCAACAGTGACAAGGAATGACCCTGTAGCATAAAATCTTAATGCTAGCAGTAACTGATTTTCAGGTGATAAGCAGTCATTCCTCCTAGTAGGGTGTGCAATCACGTCTTCAATTTTCACTAATATATTTTGCACAGTGTTCTTGGATAAGCGAAAAAAAGTTGTGCTCATCCCATTCTTCGAAATGATTAGTTCTTTTTTCTGATCATCTTGGGTCTTCTTACTTCCTCATCACTACTAAATGTATGTACGTCATATAATATATCCATATTATCAAAGACCAATAATAAGTTTTTCTAGTTTTGGAGTATTTTCGTTCTCTTTTGTCACAAATTCATAGGTTAATACGCAACCTTCACTTTACCTCACGATATTCTACGGTAACGCGAACCAGAACTTTACTGACAGTCAACGCAGAAACTAGCGCATTTGCAAATTTAACTCACAGTTTTCTGTAAACCTTCAGTTAACTAGCGATTAAAAGGCCAGCCCTAAGGCTATTTGGCAGCTGGTAAGAAAAATCACGGGTTCTGTTAGAGCTGAGGAAATCTCTGTTGACGGCATTGAAGTAACAGGAACAACAATTAGAGAACGGCTGTCTACAATCAACAGACAACTGATAGAAATGTGTAACAATATAACCAAGATAAAAGATTTAGATCTGGAGAGTATTCCTTATAATAACCACTCATTGATGTCGCATCATACTGATATAGGAAAAATACGTAACATTATTGCACAGTTAAGGGATATCTCTTGCGTGGGTTGTGATGAAATACCTGTAAAAATAATAAAAGAATGGGCGCCTGAACTGGCAGTTATACTAGAACCAGTAGTCAATAAATGTATAGAATCAGGAATATTCCCAATCGAGTTGAAGAAATCTATTAGAGATTAATATACAAGAAAGGTGAAATTACAAAACTAGAACACTACAGACCGATATCTGATATTGACACATTTCTCAAAAATATTTGAAAAAATTATTTTTAAAGGTATAATGGATTTTCTTTTGGAATATGATATATTCAGTGAACATCAGAATTGCCACATCACAGGCAAATCTACGATCAGAGCTGCTTATCAAGCCAAACATGAGATAATTTATTATTATTATTAAGGACGTTTATTATTATATTTCTCTTTTATTGTGTTTTATAAAGTAACATTCTCTATTCTATGTAAACGTATATGTTTAGTTTTTGTGTCAATATGCTTTGTTTTACAAGTACAATTAATTAGAACATGTATATATTCTCTATATAAGTGCCTAGAGTTATTTTATTACTTCTCATAAGAGGGACATCTCTTAGAAACTATTCTTTATAATAGGATTAACTTTTTTTCTTCCGAATAGTTCAAGGAACATGTCCTTCATGCAATGCACATTTAACAACTGTACTTTTTGACATTAAGGACATGTAACTTTTCGTATAATAAAATATTCTAAAACTAAATATCTTCGTGTTCTTACTGATGTATACATACCCGGGAAAAAAGTAAGACATAATGACGACGATTTATGTTTAATGTCATACAATCACGGCTATGTTGACAGATATTAGCAGCAGGGGTGCGTTCAGAAATGTTGGATAGGATACTGGCACAGTCAGGTCATATTTTATGACGTCATCCACTTGGTAAACTTGGGGCGCTTTACAATCCTGAACGCCGTAGAGCGAGTCGAGTTAGTTTGTGACAAAAGTCAAAGACCAAAGCTACGCATTGCAGAGTTAGAGGTTATGTATGAAAAAATAAAGTCATCAAAGAAATAAGTCGAAAATTAAAACTAATTAGAACAATGGATCATAATCGAAAAATTTTTTGGATCAAAATAAAATTGTCCAAAAAGAAACTGTTCAAACTCCAGGAAACACACACATATGACCATATGATACGAAATTAACCTATTAACCATCACAAATAGGTGGGTGATGGAAGGAACACTCCGAGTGTCGCACCAATCATTTCTGAACGGCAATGACGTCATAATTTTGGGACATATTTTTGTTTCTGAACGGCAAGTGTGAAATTGGAATGACACTTGGATAACATTCTTTCCTTTTCTGAACGCACCCCAGCAGGTGAAGTGTTTTATTTAGCAGTACCATAAAGTGTATGTTTCTTCCGTAAAAGGCTATGGTAATGCATCGTTTTCTTGACGGTTGGCGATAAAATATTATTATTATTACACAATATTGCAAAAGAAGAAGAAAAAACAATAAAACATTAATTTCCTGTAGTTGTTTCCTGGTATCACTTGAACTATCGTAATCACACCTTTGAATATTATTTATCTACATACCAGTTATGCGTCGTATATAATGTTATCGAATTTCTATACCTTCCTTCTAGAAATAAAGTCCATATTAATCAAGTCATCGTCAATATTCCATCAAAAGTACTTGAAATATTTCAAGCGTTCAAGTCATCTATGTACTCGTACAAGATACAAATAGTAATCGGAAACGTCGTTTTAAATTTTTCCCTGAACTGATAACAGAAATAGCATGGCATATCAAGGAAAAACTAATTAATGTAACCTACTTATACGTAACTACATTATTGTCTTTTAATGATACATTTTTTTAATTAAAGTTTTCCTGAGGAAGTATTGTCAAGTTTATCAAGGCAGTTTTCTTCAATTCGAGTAGATATCAATGATAAATTATGAGAAGAAGAATCTCTTTTTTACAATGACAGGATGTGGACAATATTCCCGGCCGGTATAAGTTCTTCCTTTCTAGGACACATATCTTGTCATGTATGTAAAAGTAGCAATACATCTATTTTGCATCTCTAATGTCACACATTATGGGGTCTCCCTGACATTACCTTGCTCGTAGTAGGTATAGCTACTCAACTAGCTATTAAATTGTGGATATTAGTGAAAGTGGTAATTTTTACTGATAATACTCACATTCAACACAATAAACTGGTACGCTTTACAATTAATTTCCTAATTACAGAATAAGAAAAATATAATATGTAATTACCTTTGCAATCGTGTTTGAACACGGACTCACATACAAGATTTTATTTTCACCCATTCCACAAAAAAGGTAGAATATTGTTTATGCGTCTGGTGCGATCATAAAAATATACTGGATTAAATTTAAATAGCGTAATAAAAAAAGGGGTTGAAAGAAAAATATGAGTAATACCCGTACAAAAAAAATCTCGGTCGCAGTTAATATACAAAAAAAGCATGATAATGCACCGAGGTTGTCGACCTTTTCCACGTAAATGCACACAAAAAAAAACATCGCCATAGAAAATCTTTTCAATTCCCATTCATTCTCAAAGGTTGTAACTATAGACCGGACACGAGAGGCCGATGACTCATCGCCCATGGGCGCACTATTGAAATGTTGTATTTTTAAAGAGGTTTTAATTTTATTTATATAACTGGATAACAAGTGGATGGTCAACTAAAAATACAAAATACGTTATTATTTGTTCATTTTGTAGTTCAAATCAAGTAAAGGAGATCTACTAGCAATACTTTCTCAAGGTTCTTTTTTGTAAGATTTGTTCTTTTTGAATAAACTACATGCATGTAGATAGAAAACGTCCTTTCTATATCGCAACTGATTATAGGTACATACTGGAAGTATTCTTTTATTTCGGGGTATTTTGCAGTTAGATTTTGTGTCATTGTTCTCATACACAATTGCCGCCACGTTATTAAATCTGGATTTCTATTAAAAACTGCGTCTAATTTTTGCCGAAGGCCTCATGCGAAGTCACTTGGAATACTTTTGAAATTATTAATAGCCACATCTAATGTAGTTAATCCATCTTTTAATTTGAGATTTCGATTTTCAAAGTATGTGATTAGTTTAGGCAAATTTCCAAAGTGTTCCTGAAGGAATAACAACTGATTTTTTAAATTTGGGATTTGTGTTAGTTCCTTGCACTCAGAAATACTTCGAGCATCGTCATTTAAACATGTAACGAAATTTTGTAAACTATCGAAATTCTCTGCATAAGAACTACTAGCTTCCAACCATGTTCCCCATCAAGTTATTACTGGCGAGGAAGGTAGTGACAAGGATGGAAGTTTTTCGCTGTAAAGACCTACTCTCCATGGTGCTTTTCTGAAAACTTTTTTAAAAGAGGATACAAGTCTATCAGCTTCCGAATAGATGCCTCTGATATATTGCAAGTTTCTGTGGAGAGTATGTGATACACAAGTAATATGCAGCATATAAGGATATGTTTCCTCTAATAGTCTGCCTGTTTTTAACATATATGCGGCACTGTCACTAACAAATAAAAGTATTTTTTCCTTGTATCTGTTGTCCGAATGAAGCATTTTGTGCAAATTCTCGTCAATGGTTTTATCATCTGTTTCCGCATCAACTGTATTTATATCTTTAGATGCTATATTCCATATGCGTTATATGGAATAGTTGGATCTAGTACACAAGGTACAACATTTTCCACACAGCGTCCTAATATGTCGACCGTTTCGTCGGCACCTATCCGTAGGTACTGAAATAAAAGATGCACTTGTGAAGCTCTTAGAAACATGATATTTGCTTAAGGTGGATTCTTCAGGAACAGTATATTTTTGGAGAAATGTTTTCTAAGTGTGGTTGTCAAGTTTATTTAATAGGATATTAGCCGCCATTAAAGTTTCACATGGTTCTTCGTAAAAATTGTCAGCTTCCAACGGGTCCAATTTCTGTGTATGTTTCAGCGATGCTAAGTGACGTTGTACGTGCGATTTTTTGGCATTCTGTAACGATATTTTAAAGACTTTGCAATAAATTTCGAAATCACTGACAATGGAGGACATACAATCAGTATGATCCTTAATCTAACTCGCCATTGTTTCACGATGCCATTTTTCACGTTCTTCCATATCATATCTGAAAAACTAACATAAGCAATGTTCTAGATCTAAATAAATGATAACTAAAAATGTATGCGTATGTTATTGAAACTTACGTCAAGATAATTGGGAGAAGTAAATTCAATGAAACGGTATTAAACAGGAACTATTATAAAAATTACGAAGTATGCAATTAACAGTCAAAACAATGAAAAAACGAAACTAACTCCCCGTACTTTATTTATCTTATGAAATATAAGGTAAATAGAATTAATTTTAAAAACTCCTCACGCTTCTACCTACGCCCATGAAGAAAGGAATTTATCAGTAAAACCGGTTTTTTTGTTGGCCGTTTTCGCGGCAACAGATGTTGCAGTTCACCATATGAATAGTGCTATTCAGTAACTGCGAGATGTTCTTTTGTCCATCGTAATTTTGCCCCCTTTCGTCCGGTCTGTAACTATTTGCATCTTATCGTTTTTTTTGGAAGAACCTTCAACTTGAATTACTAGTGGTATTTACGTAAATGCGTATAGGATAAACAAAGTTATGCACCGACTTTAACTAGGTATAAATTGGCCCTAAAAATTTAGAAATTTTTGATTAGTTACAAATAAATTTCTTTTTTGATTTCCTGTTAGACATTTATACGTATTCTACTGATTCGCATAGCCTGGTACCTATTTAGCGGTAACCTTGTAGTTATCAGCATTTTCTAATATTTATTTATTAAAAACTTTACAAAACTTGAAAACAACGAATAATATGAAATGAAGAGGGAAAAAAATCTTTATTATTATTATTATTTAGTCCAGTCGTTGGGTAGTTTTACCTTGCAAAATCAGGTAGAAGCTCTTCTCAATCTTGTATACAGGATGTCATTTTGAAAACGTACCACCCTCTATATTTCGGCCCCTATAGAAATTCCAAAAATATGCAAAAACACGTCAAACTTATTTTTAAGGGGGACATTTTGTAGGCTGGTTTTCAATTAAATTACATCAACCCTCTAGCGGGGGTGGACATAACCTCCAAAAATTTAAATGGAAATGGGGGTTGAGTGATACCTCATTTTAAAGGTCGTTTAACCCGCTTTTCAAAAATGCTAATTTCTTGTCCTTTGTTTTTAATACTTTTGAAGAAATCAAGTCAAACCATGAACATACAAATATCAAGTGTTTTGCAATAAAACATTAAAAAACTAATAAAAAGTAACTTATTTTATAAAATTTTCGAAATGTTGTCCATTATTTTCTAAACAGTGATAAAGTCTACTCTCAAACTCCTCTCTAACATTTCGAAACACTTCTGCCTTAAGTTCTCTACATGTTCTTCTCTTTGAATCTTGCAAATCTCGAGGCGGTGTTTTATAAACAATCGATTTTAGATGCCCCCATAGGAAGAAATCTAAAGGCGATAAGTCGGGTGATCGTGGTGGCCATTCTATTGCTCCTCTTCGACCAATCCATCTGCCAGGAAATCTATCATTTAGCCACTGTCTAACTGGAAGATAGTAGTGTGGTGGAGCTCCATCTTGTTGGAAGTGTAGAAGATCTTCTTGCAAAACCATGTTACCAGCCGCGTCAATTTGATTTTCCAAAGTAGTTGTTATTAAGGGGTCTATTATTTCTGCAAGCAAATTTAAGTAGAGCTCACCAGTTAGATTTCCTTCAATGAAGGCAGGTCCAATAATAGTATTCCCAAGGATACCAGCCCAAACGTTAACTTTTTCTGGATACTGTGTGTGACCTTCCCTAAAAAGTCGCGGATTTTCATCGCTCCAGTAGCGACAATTTTGCTTGTTAACATGCCCATTAAGAAAAAAAGTACACTCATCAGTAAAGCAAATATTGTGCAAGATATTTTGGTTTTCATTTATAAAATCCGTCATTGTTTCACAAAATTCAATCCTTCTGTCGAAATCGTCGTCAAAAAGCTGTTGTAGAATTTGCATTTTATAGGGGTGAAACTTATTTAACTTTAACTTTCTTCAAAAGTATTAAAAATAAAGGACAAGAAATTAGCATTTTTGAAAAGCGGGTTAAACGACCTTTAAAATGAGGTATCACTCAACCCCCATTGCCATTTAAATTTTTAGAGGTTATGTCCACCCCCGCTAGAGGGTTGATGTAATTTAATTGAAAACCAGCCTACAAAATGTCCCCCTTAAAAATAAGTTTGACGTGTTTTTGCATATTTTTGGAATTTCTATAGGGGCCGAAATATAGAGGGTGGTACGTTTTCAAAATGACACCCTGTATAATAGTATAAGTAAGAAAATATCAGTTTTTGACCTCCACCCTCCTCTGGAGAAATTCTTGTTGTCAAAAATCCACAAAAATTGCGGATCTTTCGCAATTTTTTTAATACAACTTTTTGTTGGTTGATCGTAAAGAAAATAACTTTAATATCACTTTTAAACGAGACAAAATTTCCTACAACTTTTGTCTGCAACAGTTTCTTCTTGTTAAAGATGCATCATGGGCATTTCCTGTACAAAAATATAAATAACGATAAACACCACACAATTACTTGTGTGGTGTTTATCGTTCTAGAATTGTGTATGTTTATTATTAGGAGGCGGAGTTCTCCGGTTTAAACTACAACGGAGTTACAATGGAGCAAAGAAATAATCTAAACAACACACATTTACTGAATAGCATTATTCACGCATTATTCATATGGTGAAGTGCAACATCTGTTATTGACTCACATGTTGACGGGAAAATGACACAAAAAAAAGTCCACTTAACTCGTAAATATACTATTTTCATCGTCGTAGATATAAGAGCATCTGAAGTTTTTAAAATTTATTATATTTACCTTATATTTGGCAGGATAAATAAAGTTATATATGTGTATACCTATTCATACTTACGTTAGTTTCGTTTTTCATTGTTTTGACTGTTAATTACGTACTTCGTAATTTATGTAATAGTTCCTGTTTAATCCCGTTTCATTGAATCGACTTCTCCCAATTATCTAGACGTAAGTGTGCACTGGATTTCGTTTAGATTCAATAACATACGTACATCTTTAGTTATTTATTTAGATCCAGAACATTGTTTATGTTACTTTTTCAGATATGATATGGAAGAACGTCGAGAAATACATCGTGAAACAATGGCGAGTTGGATTGAGGGTCATACTGATTGTATGTCCATCGTCAGTGATTCCGATACTTATTGCAAAGTCTGTAAAATATCGTTACAGAATGCCAAAATATCGCACGTTCGTCAGCTTTGTGAAAACATACACAGAAATAGTTTTTATGCAGAGAATTTCGATAGTTTACAAAATTTCGTTACATGTTTAAATGACGATGCTCGAAGTATTTCTGAGTGCAAGGAACTAACACAAATCCTAAATTTAAAAATCAGTTGTTATTCCTTCAGGAACGCTTTGGAAATTTGCCTAAACTAATCACATATTTTGAAAATCGAAATCTCAAACTAAAAGATGGATTAACCACATTAGATGTGGCTATTAATAATTTCAAAAGTATTCGAAGTGACTTCGGATGTGGCCTTCGGCAAAAGTTAGACGCAGTTTTTAATAGAAATCCATATTTAATAACATTGCGGCAATTGTGTATGGGGACAATGACACAAAATCAAACTTTAAAATACGCTGAAATAAAAGAATATTTCCAGCACGCACCTATAACTAGTTGCGATGTAGAAAGGACGTTTTCTATCTACAAGGATATACTTAATTCAAAGAGAACAAGTCTTACAGAAGAGAACCTTGAGAAAGTATTGCTAGTAAATATTAATACTCCTTTACTCGACTTGAACAACAAAATGAACAAATAATAATGTATTTTGTATTTTATAGATCACCAGCCATTTGTTATCCAATTATATAAATAAAATTAAACCCCCTTTAAAATTAGAAAATTTCAATAGTGCGCCCATGGGCGATGAGTCATCGGCCGCTCGTGTCCGCTCCCTATTTATTATACTCATAAGAATGCAAGGTTTCTATCATGTATGAGCATATTCATCTTTATACATAGTACCCTATTTGTTTATAAAATACAGCTGGGTAAATAGGATATACATGTGCAATGTTATTTCTCTTTAGTTTACATGTACAGATACGCTTATATTGAATACACACATATTCGAGTATACTATGACTTTCATTTAATACCTATTCTCTATACTTCTAAACCCAATATTAAGCGAGATATTGATTCTGAAAATTGCGGGATATTTTCTATACTTGCCACAATCTGCAAGGCAATGCAAAGCTGGTAATGGTAATGGTTGTGAAAATGTAAAAAAAAATATTTTTAATAAAAAAAGAAAATTTAATAAATGTTATAATATATAGAAAATAACAAAACAGATATAAATTCTACGTATTAAAATACTAAAAATCATTTAAACAAACAAAAAAAGACTATTTAAAAACAAATTATTTAAAAACTCATCTTCAAAAATAATAAACTAATAGAAATAATGAATTTCCAATTTATGACGTTTTGATAGCTCTGGGCCCCTTATAACTGTGCTTCGACTGTGCACTGTCTTGGTAGGAAGCACTGTCCTGGTCACAAGATGATTCAGCTTCTGGCACATCTACTGGATTTCAAAGCACATTGTCAATGTCGTCAAAAGGGTCATCTCTCTGAACCTGTTAAAGCATGCCTACAATAGACTATTTTTATTGTGGGTGGGTCAGACATGGAGCGAAAGGATCCACCCTCGTCTGATCGAAATACAACGTAATAAAAATCTAGTGCAACTACATAGAACACAATTAAAATTCACAATTGACGTAATCCAATATTTTAAACAAACGTTATTTGTTGTTAAATCGGTAAATACATTTCTCAAAACATGTAGATATCATATTGTATAAACAATTAGCAAAAGCGTAATTATTTTAATTTTGCGTGACTATAAGATAAATGTTGTTTAACTAACGCAAAGTACACCTATTCCAATGTCGTCCATGTAATAAAAATGAGTAATATAATGGGTTATTATTTCTTTTATGAAGATATTAGTTCTGAACAATTTTATTTACTCCGGTTTATACAAAGGAATTTAAAATATGTTTACAGTTTATGAATGGTAAGTATTTTGTTGATTTATTTTTACCTGAGTTATTTGTTTTGAGATATCCATAACAAATGACGCATACCAAATTAGCTATTTCGTTTAGTGTTTCAATTTGAAATTAATCAATATTACATTATTTCTTATTACATATTCGATCGTAAAGGAATCTAGAATAGAAAGTAATCACTGCATGATATTTTCAGCACATTATGTTAATACATTTTTTGTTTTTATTGCTATCAGTACTCATATTCCCAATATTTTATCTTAGCAGATATATATATATATATATATATATATATATATATATATATATATATCAAATTGTACCCAGTCGTCGGTAATAGGATGTAAGAAGAAAAACAAACTCAAATTACAACGCTAACGTTTCGTACATTTAATCAATGCACTTTATCAAAGCTACAACATGATTAAAAACAAATAATATAATTTTTTAAAATAAGATACATACATACGTGCTAACCTATACATGATCACGGTCTCGTCTGTTGAGAACATATAAACGAGTATAACATAATGTCCGAGAATAAAGTATTAAATACCATATATAAATTACTATGTGAGTAGCGTAAACATCATTTACATTTCATATGTTTTTATCTCTACAATAAATTACTAAGGTAAATAAATAGCTGTTATATAATTTAATTTTACTGACTGTGTTATATGTGTTTTTAATCATGTTGTAGCTTTGATAAAGTGCATTGATTAAATGTACGAAACGTTAGCGTTGTAATTTGAGTTTGTTTTTCTTCTTACATCCTATTACCGACGACTGGGTACAATTTGAAATAAGTAGAAGGATACGACAGTTGGTTTCTATATATATATATATATATAGTCATAGAAAATAGTGGGTAATCCCGCTGTAGAGCAACCGTAGACACGTGTTTCTGACTAATTGGTCGTCATCAGTACGGTGTAGCCAAGGAATAAGGTGGGAAAACCTTAGAGATGTAAGCATAAACGGAAGACCATCAGGTGACAGACCTCCATTTGCAGCTTCAGCTGGAAGATCCTCAGTTTTGAGGACAACAACCAACATCGCCACGAGGAAGACAATGTCAACCTGCGTGCCAACCGACCCTGGAAAATTAATCAAAAGTGGAAATAGTGCGGGTAAATAATTTATTCATAGAAAATAGTGGGTAACCCCGCTGTAGAGCAACCGTAGACACGTGTTTCTGACTAATTCGTCATCATCAGTACGGTGTAGCCAAGGAATAAGGTGGGAAAACCTTGGAGATGTAAGCATAAACGGAAGACCTTCAGGTGACAGACCTCCATTTGCAGCTTCAGCTGGAAGATCCTCAGTTTTGAGGACAACAACCAACATCGCCACGAGGAAGACATTGTCAACCTGCGTGCCAACCGACCCTGGAAAATTAATCAAAAGTGGAAATAGTGCAGGTAAATAATTTAGTCATAGAAAGTAGTGGGTAATCCCGCTGTAGAGCAACCGTAGACACGTGTTTCTTACTAATTGGTCGTCATCAGTACGGTGTAGCCAAGGAATAAGGTGGGAAAACCTTGGAGATGTAAGCATAAACGGAAGACCTTCAGGTGACAGACCTCCATTTGCAGCTTCAGCTGGAAGATCCTCAGTTTTGAGGACAACAACCAACATCGCCACGAGGAAGACATTGTCAACCTGCGTGCCAACCGACCCTGGAAAATTAAACAAAAGTGGAAATAGTGCGGGTAAATAATTTAGTCATAGAAAATAGTGGGTAATCCCGCTATATATATATGTATATATACCGGTAGGTTTTCTGGTAACGCAACGATTGTATAGCGCATGTATCAGTCCCCACAACTGAACGACTACGTATATGTACTCCCCTCGAAGCGTATCGACTCATTTCATTTCAATACAGTGAGACGCTTGGGTAACAGCCGTTCGCGTCGGGGAATACGATAACTGTAGCGAGTGATAGTGGGGACTTGGACACTCCTCTGTCGTTGCTTCACCCGAAAACTTACCGGTATATATGTATATATATATATATATAAGACTTAATTATTGGGGAAGCCAGCATAAAAACAAAATTCAATTTAGTTCTTTATTTTTTTCGTCCAATATTTCGCACATTGTGTGTGTGCTTCATCAGGGATTAAAAATGTGAACTATGATGTGGACAATATTACTAAAATACATCTACACAAATATCGACAGGTACATCTCTGAAATGTATACTAAACAATGTGCACATCATAGTTCACATTTTTAATCCCTGATGAAGTACACACACAATGTGCGAAATATTGGACGAAAAAAATAAAGAACTAAATTGAATTTTGTTTTTTATGCTGGATTCCCCAATAATTAAGTCTTACATTGAGTTTTTCAACGGCAAAGACCTTCTCTTTTAATTATTATATAGTATATATATATACATATATATATATTTAAAATATATTAAAATTCTTTGCCAAATATACAAACGTATTGAAAAAATGAATATCTTCTTGGTAGTAGTGCCAAATGATGAGCAAAAGTAACAACAATACGACAACTGGTTGTCATTTAGAATACATTGACAATACCGATTAATAATAATAATAATAAGTAATACCGGTTGTCCTATAGTCGGGAAGTTTTCGCAACCGACACGGCAAAAGTACGAACTAAAAACGCTGATTCAATACCACTACAAACTCCAATCAACCGGAACAATTTTAGAACAATAAAATTCAACCAACTAATTAATATTTTAGGTTAAATAGCTACGGCTAGTAAAATACTATTACATGAAAATGAGTTAGAAATTAAATATTATAAATAAAATTATTAAATATTACTTTCCCATATCAATATTTTATTTAATACATGGCTATTCTGAGCATTGTTATCAGATTTTTATTTTCACGGAGCGGATGACACTTGACAAGCGTAGCGTATGACAAGCAGGTGACTAGTATTCAGTATAGCGTTTTTCGAACAATTACACATGAGACTTGGGCTACCATCACTCATATTGAACAAGAAATAAAGACGTGGTGGGATAGGGAAATAGAAGTTGATAAAACAGATATTAATCCAGTAATATTTTGTATTAATGATAGCGGTAGTAGCGATTGTGAAAGTTATTATTAATGTTAATGAATGTCACACTGTGGTCATCTTTACTATTATAGTTTTAAGTCTCCCCTTAATGCCAGCGCGGAAGAACTGGTAATTTGTGATGGTAACCAGATAGCGATGCGAGTTTGTGGTTAAGTTGAACGTGAACTGATTGCAAGATTATTTGCAAATGATTTGCAAAGAGTAAGATTATGTATAAGAAACTGAGCGAAGAACTTTTATTACACATGATTAAATGACCTTGCTATTAATAATGTTTGAAATTTTACTGGCACATAAATATTTTGCAGTTTGGATTTTATAACCTACGATTATCTGACATAAAAGAATACAAGCTAATTATTGTCAGAACGTGTTTTCCAATTTACTTATAAGAAGCATTAGAAACGCTGACTATATTATTCTGAAGGAAATCTGTTCTTAAACAACGTCATTAAAAACTAATCAGCACACTTTCCTGTTCAGAAATAAGTCGAATATATTGATCTAAACCAAATTATATAAGAGAAGGTAAGTTTTATTCAACAGAAATGTTTGGTTTTACTTGTAATTGCTTTATGTTATTTAGAATAATCACGTAACTGATAAAACGAATGTAGCTTATAAAGGATTGGAGACGGATTAAATTCAGTATCTATATCAAAAGTCAAAGACAGATTTTGGAACCTGTTAACATATTTGTTCATAATGCTTTGGCAGAAGATTACGATAGTTAAAATAATTTGTACTTTTATTGATCAGTTGAAGAAAGAACTCTGTCTAATCGAAGAAGTAGATGACTCTAACTGAAATAACAATTGTTTGAAGATCACATATGTAATACTGCTTACAAAATTTTCAAATTTAAGAAGGTATAACCATGTTGACTGTAATAGAGGAATGGTGGATGATTGATTTCAGAATAAAATAATGAACGAGTTTATTAATGTGACAACAAGATAAGCATTTGCGTGGGGGAATGCAGTTAAAACATATTTCTGTTATATTATTTTTATAGTTTTTCTAAAATAACCTTTGTATATTTTCTGTAGGACTTTAATTTTGTAATTATTTATTATTATTAATGGAATTAAGATTATATAATTTCAAAAATATGTGATAGTATTGTAATAATATTAATGTAGTACATTATAAATCGGGTTAGTAAAAATACTTGTTCATTATTGTATTATAATTTAAAGTTGCTTGGTAAGTTAAATTCTGATCAGTAGCAAAGATTCAGCTTACGAATACTCAACATTTGAAATACTTTAAAATATGTTTGAATTGTTTAATTCTGCATTAAATATAATCTTTAACAACAACAAATTTATACTAGTTTAAATCTTAAGTAAAGAATAATGATGTGTTTAGCTTAATCAAAAATGTTTGATTAGCATCCAAAAATTATGTTGTAATCAATGATATACCTACAAGAAATGTTTCAAACAAGTAAGAATATGGCAAACAAATGTTTTTATAATTAGTGTAATCCTTTTCTGACCTTCTCGCTGTTGCATGTAAAAATACTTTAATTTTGATGCATTTAATGGAAAAGCAATATAGCGCTGTTGGTAAGGATAATGCTGTACAGCTGTCTTTGCTACTAAATATTTTTATTGTCTGTAGTAAAACTAACTCGAACATAATTATTAAATACATTCCTGAATGTTTAAATGAACTTCAAAAGTTCAATGTTCTCTGAAAATCTAACCTTTTTTTATATTTATATCTAATTACTAACAGCAGACAAGTTCATACAAATATAAAATAATCATTATATTCGGCTTTTCAATAGTATTTAGCAAAATTATTATCAAATTAATAGTTACATATTAGAATTATTGTCGGTAGTGCCAAAACCACAAGTCTAATTGATCATTTAGGGTTATAGTGTCAAAATTAATATTACGTGACAGATCAAATTTTGCAACGTCTCAAATTTGACGCCATTTTAATTTTGGTGGCGCATGTCGGTTGCGAGAGCAATTCTAGTATATGCTTATTGTTTACATTTTCATTCATACATATTTGATTTATATTCTACAATTGTCCATGAATTCTAAATGACAACCAGTTGTCATATTGTTATTACTTTTGCTCATCATTTGCCACTACTACCAAGAAGATATTCATTTTTTCAATACATTTGTATATTTGAAAAGAATTTTAATATATATTATTAACTGCCTGGTCGAAATTAGACATTACACAGTATTAAGTACTTGCACTGTTGTTTAACACTTGGACATTTTTGGATTTACATTTTAAGGTAATACTATATTTTTTAATCAGCACATATTTAGTGCTTTAACATATACCTTCCTCGTTATGCTGCACTGACGAAACCAAACAAGGTAGAAACGTATATGTCTGTAGCTACAAACACATTTTAACACATACATAGTTGCGTCGTTTATTATTTTGTGTATTTTCTATCAAATATACATGCCTAGGTAAACCTAAACCATTTGATAGGACTGCATAAGTAATACCGGTTGTCCTATGCTTATTTGCTTATATTTTCATTTATACACGACTGATTTTACATTCTATATTGTCATAATACCAACAGCTCTACTCATAATTCTTTTAATTACATAGTTGCATCGTTATTATTTATATAATTACATTAATTGAACAGTTTAAGGTAGACCTAAACCTTTTAATGGAACTGCATAAGTAATACCGATTGTCCTATGCTTATTGTTACATTTTCATTCATACATACCAGTTGCCATATTGTTATTACTTTTGCTCATCATTTGACTCTACTACCAAGAAGATATTCATTTTTTCAATACATATATATATTTATATATATTGGGGGGATATACTATGTACTTTCTGAAAATTGTTGTACATTGTTACGCTAACGAAATGTCTAACAGGTATATTGACTTTCGCTGGAAAAATAAGAAGATTGGGCTCATAATCCACCGATGTGGTATACAGCATTTGGGTCAAAGTCAAAATATCCGTGATGCTGCATTTTGCGAAATATTTCTCCTAGTTTTGGTATGATGTAGTACGTAGCAATTAATATTATTTTATATAAATTAAGTCACTATACCAAAAATCTATATCTCCTACGTTACTTGTAAAAAATAATAAGTTCAACGGTTTCAAAGTCGTAATCGTTCTTAGAGACAAATTATAAGTTCTAAATCAGTCAGCCCAACAAACAATTTCCACCACCTTATGTAACTACTACTTTTTGTAAGGGTTTTATTAAGTTAGCGAGTTATATTGGAGGTTTATGAGGTTACTAATACGTTACGAACTTTTATAGGGGTATGTAAAATCACTCAAACGCCGAAGAACATTAGGTTTCATAAAGTGGCAACAAGAACATTTACATCACCAACTTGTATCACTTACTTTACTGTCCGCATAGAAATTGCAGTTACCTTTATAAAATCTGGGGATTATTGCTGTTCCAAAACACTGCAATAAAACTTCAATCCATGTGTAACTTTTAATTTGGTAACCGCGGTTACTCTTACAAATCCATATAAAACCATTGGTATTGTAGAGAACCGCTTTGTTACTAGTAGGTCGCGGATACTGGCTTAATAGATTGGAGACGTACAACAGTAAAAAAAAAAAAGTAAATTGGCAAAAAATTAATTCAGTAGTAACTTTTTGCTGAAATTTGCAAAGAAATTTGATCTGAAACTTACCATCTGTACCAGCTATATCTAATGTACAGCCAAAGAGAAATGATGACAACCAACAAATCAGTAATTTTAAACGGAATTTTCAAAAACAAAAACTATACACAGACAATTCGAGCACCACACGAAATACTGTTTGAGGTTATGATACGTTTGTTGTCCGTTATCTTGAACTTGGGAGTTATATAAGAGTGACAGAATGGCGGGTTGTTACTTTAGGAGATTATCGCCATAAGTTATATTGTACCACTACTGGGAACTGTTAACACTCAATATAGTTATTTACGAACCAAGTGCGGGAAGACTATTTTCCCGCATGAGCGCACATTGTAAGCACGAGCGACCGCAGGAAGCGAGTGCTTTTAATTGCGCGAATGCGTGGAAGATGTCTTCACGCAAGTGGTTTGTACAATATTTTTTGTACGAACATTAAATTAAAAAAAATTATTGAAATGTCATTGGTATCATACCTAACCTAAGATATATTACCTAATTAATGTAAGCATTTCATGTACGTAACTATTACTCACTTTTCCCTAAAATTAAGTTATTATATTCTTACACAATGCAGACATGAGGTATTTATTCTTATATTTATAAATTTATAGTTGGTTTAAATACAAACAATTCTGAACTGCCAATATGAATATCGATGTGGTTCAAATAGATGGCGCTTGAATCTTGCTTAAGATGTCGCTTAAAATGTTGTCAAATAGATGGCGGCACAATTTTTTTTGAAGAATTTTTAATTATTACTCTTATTTCCCCAACTTTTAGTGAAGAATAGTGGAGGGAAGTAGTATTTTATAGACTAAATTTTATTACTACCAAGTTAGATTTTTTTTTAAATGTCCCAAAGTGCAAGTGTTTTTTCCAATTTTTACAGTCGCCTCAACAGGGAAAACGTATTTCCCAGTCGAGCTACACATGCGCCAAATATCATTTTACAAGCGGTGAGTAGAAAAAAGTTATATAACACCATCTTTGCGCCGTAACATTCCTCAAATTTATATTAAGGTTCCAGAGTATTTTTCAGCGCACTAAAGTTTACATATTGGTTTTATAGTGTCCGTTTTTACTCTTTAAATATATCCGCCATATTGTTGGGACCCTGTGTTGGTAGAATTGGTACTGCTGAAAAAACTTTAGAATAAAAGATTTAAAATGCAATATCTACATCAAGTAGTACATTTTTCTTGAAGAATCGACTTGTCAAATTACTCTGTATGCATTCATTACGAAAAAAAGTGATAATTTTCAGAAGCAGGCTAAAATATTTTTTTTATAAAAATCTAAAATATTTGTAATATTAGCGGCGCTTTAATTTTCTAGAGGCACAAATGCAAATTATACAGTCAGGATTTGCAGTTAAATTTTGACAATTTCAAATGTTTCAGAGTCCCATTATTATCAATATATTACGGTATTAGGTATACTCCATAAGCGAAAGGAAAGAATAATATTTCTCGTTGAAAGGAAAAGAGATGACATATTCATGTTCTCACTTAAAATTTTAGAAGGATAGTGATAAGAAAATGATCAAAGTGATTATCCAATAAAGTGATACAGTTGGTTAAACGTCGTGGTTTCCATTATAAATAATGTTTATAAAGATTGCGAATCAGTCTCTTAATTGGCAAAATGCCGGATACGGCATCCATAAGAAGTTATATAAAGGTAACAGTTATATATCTATCACTTGTCTTTATAAAACTTGGTGTTATATAAGGTTACCAAGTAGTGATAACGGTAGCAATCACGAAAATATTTAATGCTTAAATAAGGTGCTAAATAAGCGTTATTGAATTTGGACTTGGCTCGCTCGCTTCGCGAACTCTGCCAATAAACTTTTGGCCGTGTCCATAAAAACCTAAATTATGTACTCGTTACATAAACAGCTATTTTATAAAATCTAAAGTGATGACAGTGACATTAAAAAAAACTGTATTTTTAAATATCCCAATGATTAAACGACGCGACGTTAGAGTTACCATAAAAAAAAGCACCTTGGATGATCGTAATCGTACTTATGGGAAAAAGCAAATCTTTGACAAAAACGCAGTACAGTATCAATAACAGATTAAATCCGGTTTTTTATTACTTGATTACAAATACTAACAACAAATTAATAAATCACCAGCTACCATATGCTATTTCATATACAATTACCCAATAAGGTGTACTTGTGTAGTTCTTATAAGTACTGGATATGCATTACATAAAAGGAAAGCGACGAAAGAGAAAGTGGTCCTATAAACTTATCAATATGCAAATATACAATAACGTAACAGATCAAATATTTTAATTTGACAAACTGAGTGAGAGATTGCGTAACGAGACAAATTGAGCGTAATATTAATGGAATTCAGATTAGAAGAATTACGCAACATGATTACCTATGTATGTATGCAGTTTTAAACTTAACGATCTTACGGGTTGCAAGCGGTAAACAACTACCTTATGCAGATGTTACGATTTTCTTTCTAACATGAAATAGCGACAAATAACTCATATCAAGGTTAATTTGTAATTACCTATCTACGAATAGGTAAACAATCCGATTAATGTGCGAAGAAGGTAAATTATTTGCGTTTAATTGCACAAGTAACTGTAATGATCATAGGTTACTTAACTTTCTCGATAAGGTGAATAAAATACCACAAGTTCTGGAGCAAAAAATGCCCATAAAATAAGGAATTTATGAGTAAAATCCTTTTTCATGGGCGTAGATAGGAGCGTGAGGGGTTTTTAAAATGTAATATATTTACCTTATATTTCCCGAGAGTATAAAATTTTCATTCATACTTACGTTAGTTTCGTTGTTTTGACTGTCAATTACGTACTTCGTAATTTTTGTAATAGTCTGTTTAATACCGATTTCTTGAATCGACTTCTCCCAAATTATCTAGACTGGATTTCGTTTAGTTTCAATAACATACGCGTACATTTTTAGTTATCATTTATTTAGATCTAGAACGTTGTTTATGTTACTTTTTCTGATATGAAAATGAATTGTCAGTGATTCCGAAATTTATTACAAAGTCTGTAAAATATCGTTACAGAATGCCAAAATATCGCACGTTCGTCACTTAGCTTTGCTAAAACATACACAGAAATAGTTTTTATGCAGAGAATTTCGATAGTTTACAAAATTTCGTTACATGTTTAAATGACGATGCTCGAAGTATTTCTGAGTGCAAGGAACTAACACAAATCCCAAATTTAAAAAATCAGTTGTTATTCCTGCAGGAACACTTTGGAAATTTGCCTAAACTAATCACATATTTTGAAAATCAAAATCTCAAATTAAAAGATGGATTAACCACATTAGACGTGGGTTATTAATAATTTCAAAAGTATTCCAAGTGACTTCGGATGTGGCCTTCGGTAAAACTTAGACGCAGTTTTTAATAGAAATCCAGATTTAATAACATTGCGGCAATTGTGTATGCTAAATACGCTGAAATAAAAGAATATTTCCAGTACGCACCTATAACCAGTTGCGATGTAGAAAGGACGTTTTCTGTCCACATGTACTGTGATGTACTTAATTCAAAGAGAACAAGTCTTACAGAAGAGAAAATGAACAAATAATAAGATATTTTGTATTTTATAGATCACTAGGCACTTGTTATTCAATTATATAAATAAAATTTAAACCTCTTTAAGAATACAACATTTGAATAGTGCGCCCATGGGCGATGAGTCATCAACTGTACGTGCCCGCGCCCTAATTATAAGATTTAAAACCCATGATCCTAGAATTTAAGTTAGTCAGACACATTTTTTGTCTTTTTTCTGTAAACTTATTTATTTTAGTATATATAAAATTATCTACATTTATGGACAGATATTAATAAGTACGATAGAAGTTCTAAGATAATTTTTAATCGGTTTGAGCTTAGAAAAGCTTCTTTCAGCTGTTGCAGTTGTAACCGGAATGGTCGAAAACAGTAAACATGCTGATAATTGCTGATATTACCTGCGAAAAACTGAAATTAATTTTATAAGCAATAATTTTGTGAGTTCCTTAATGGAATGAATATTCTGAATTTCAGATTTTCAACAGGTTTTCAAAGCAATTAATTGTTCATAGAGTTCAAGTGATGTGACTTTATTGTATTTACTAGTAAGCTTTTCGGCTTCCTTTTTAATTTTGTCATTTTAGAGAGCTTGTCCGGTTGTAGGGCTTCGAACATATTACTCATGTCATAGAGGCTCTAAAATGTTTAGTTTGAGAATATATATCTAAACAGCAATCACCTTCTGATAACTCATCAAAAAGCGCTTCGTTATCTTCCGTCTTTTATTTTTGAAATCATTTGCTACCCCCCCCCCCCCCACTTTTTTGCTAGATTTCTGAACTCGTTTGGCAAACCATATAATTAATTTTGATTTCTTTTTCTATTCTAAAAAGATTACTAGTAAAATACTTTTTTTCATTATGGGCCTCTTGTCAATAATATTTTGAGGTTGTGAATATTATTTTACAAATTTTTGCTTATACATGTCGGGCCCCCTGTATCTCGGAAGTCCAGTATTATTGATACGGCGGTAGCTATGCCCCTGGTCAGGATGAACCGCTAATTGTGCATTATTATGGAGATAACGCGCAAGTCCAGCCAAATTCTTGTTCTGAAATAATTCGAAATACTAAAGATCCCAACACTCTCTACTACCAACATTAGTAATAAAAATATTAAAAAATTAGGTGTAAACACCACACGACCTTCTTATATGTATGTACTGTACTATCTGTTCATCGGATCTTTTGGGTCACGTTACCAATACGCTCATTTAGTGCGCGTCATCAAATTCTGTTTGCATCCAGTTCAACAGACCTATCTATTGTGACGTATTTACTAAATGAGGGTTGTTTGCATCCAATTCACTGACTTATCTTATCACCGTGCTTAACAATTTGGCGTTGTGACGTATTTACTAAATGAGCGTATTGCGTGGCGTTATCAGAGACATCGGCACCTGCAATGTATATATACTCATTTCTTTCCAATCTCAATGAGTAAATAAGGATAGAAATGTTAAACTTTAACATGGGATGTCTTCCCCGTAAGAGTAATAAGAAAGACAGAGAAAATATACCGCCATGACACTCTGTTACTGCGTCAGTCAAGTAAATTTTGTTCATAACCAGCGGTTATTATTGTTTTATTAAATTTCATTATAATAGATATATCTAATTTTAAGCAATGAATAAAACATATTATAAAATATAGAAAATATTAGATATAAGCATCATAAGCTCTTTATTTTTAAATATTTAATTCTATTTTGTAAGTAATGAAATTGAGCCAGAAGTGTTGATTTAATTCATATGGATGAAAATAAATGACGTAAGCCAAAGATCCGACGAACAGATAGTACGTTCCGTTTTTACTTTCTTATACGTAGTATAAGGAAGTATTGTGATGATGAAAATTTTCGACCTTGAGATTTTTGAAGATGTCCACGTTTTGATGTCATCTGATACCAAAAAAGTGGAATTGATATCTACAGCGGTTTGACCTTCCAAATTTTGTATTTACGTGTATAATCTCCCTCTTGAGATCTGATTAGTTTTTCAGTAAAATTGGTAGACCGGAAGTAGTAGTTTACTTCAGTGAAAAAATTGAATTTTGCCAATATTTCGTCAATTACTAAGTTTAAACAAATTTATAAAGAATTTAAATTTATGCATTTTATTAATATTTGTCATGAATACAAAAGTATTTTGAGCTGGATTTGCAATTTTTGTGTGTACGTGTGACCACGATAGCAGTCAAACCGCTATAGCTATCAATTCCAAATTTTGTATTTACGAGTATAATCTCCCTGTTGAGAACTGATTAGATTTTCAGTAAAATCGGCAGGCCGGAAGTATTTGTAAAAATAACGAATTTTTCCAATATTTCGTCAACTACTAATTTTAAACTAATTTATAAAGAATTCATATGTTCTCAAAATTAAGTTTGAGAATAATTTTATTATGGAAGTTTTTCAAAATACCTACCCGAAGTAGGTCTTTTACTCTTATCGAAAATCAGTTTTTTGCCAATATTTTGCAAGTCATGCTCTTTAGACAGGTACGTTATGAGTATAAAAGTATTTAGAACTTAATTTTCAATACCTTTTGTATAAAAAAAATTTCAAAATTCGGACCGGAAGTACCACTTTTACTCCTACCGTATAGCGATTTTTTGCAAATATGTGGTAAATTATGCATTCTATATATATTTATCAAGAGTACAAAAGTATTTAGCGCTGGATTTGCAATATTCTTTGTATATATGAAATTTCAAAATTCGGACCGCAAGTAATACATTTACTCATGCATTCTATAGAGATTTATTAAGACAGTGGAAGTACTTAGAATAGGATTTTGAATAACTTTTGTATAAACATTTTTTTAAAAGTGCCTAGTTTGAAACGATCATACGTATAAGAAAGTCGTGTGGTGGCCACACCTCATTTTTTCGAATATCTTGCAAATTTTGTATTCTATAGCGATTTATTAAGAGAATAGGAATACTTAGAATAGGATTTTGAATAATTTTTGTGTAAAAAATTCTTAAAATTGTATAGTTTGAAACGTTCATACGTATAAGAAAGTCGTGTGGTGGCCACACCTAATTTTTTTATATATAAAAGTTGTTCCAAATTAAGGTTCAAATACTTTTATCTTCTTAATAAACCTTTAAATATTTTTTTGATAAATCTGTATAGAATGCATAATTTGCGAAAAATTTGCAAAAGAACTGTGTTTCGATAAAATAAAAAGACCTACTTGCGGAAGGAATTTCGAAAAACTTGTTTTTTAAAATTATTCTCAAATTCAGTTTTTAGTAGTATTGTGTAGAAATTTGTCTGAACTTAGTAGTTGACGAGATATTGCTAAATTTTGATTTTATCACTGAAGTAAACTACTACTTCCGATCCACCAATTTTACTCAAAATCTAATCAGATCTGCCTAGGTTGCTTATATTTCTAAATATAACGTAACGGAAACCGCAAAAATTTCGAAGTATAACATATTCATCATCACAATACTTCCTTATACTTCGTATAAGAAAGTAAAAACACGAAACTGATGTAAACAAATATCAGTTGTCATGAACATCTAATGCCAATGCATCTAACCAATAAAACTTTGACAGGATTTAAAAGTAATGAAAAGGTTTGCAAGAACTGTTTGAACTGTTCTGGAACAGTTTCTGAATTACATATATTATAATACTACCCTTTCTTGCTTATAACGTAGCAATTATAGATTTACAAAAGAAAAATACTTACATAATCTACAAATTTGCAATTAATTGACTATTCACAATTCTTTTTCATAACTTTTGTGTTTAAAATTTCAACATATTTTAAATTTCAGTTAGAGAGAAAATTGGAAAATTCTTTGAAATACAAGTTTGCGACTGGTTACGTATTTTTCAAAGAGAATGTACCGCAATTTTTATAATGCCAAGAAAGCAGGAAGCACTTTAAAAATTCCAGCAAGAACTTCTATTATTAGAGAGTTCAAAAGGATGTAATAGGTATTTTATTAGCGAATAAATCTTCATGCACGTACTATTTTTCTATGATGCAAACAAATATAAAATTATCCCTATAATGTGAAAGTTGATTTCTCACAAGAAAGAGTACCTACTTATACACTGTGTATCAGACAAATGGAGTAAATTCGATAATAGATAAATGAAACGCTCGGATACTCGATTGGTATTTTTAGTTGTGCATTTTTTTCAGTAGAAACTTTTTATACATGGCGTGTCATGTAACAGTGGCCAATACCAACTTTTTTATTTTAAATGTACAACCTGTATATTATTCAATTTTTGGATTCTTCAGAAAATTCTAGACGTATTTTATTTATATTTTCCTATACCTATCTTCAACTGTTTCGGAAATATTAAGTGTTTTCAGATTTATTGCAAAAATTAATAAAATCTGTTTATTTGTTGATAATATAAAAAAAAACAAAAAACATTCCTTTTTATCGATATGAAATAAACAAGAACTGTAAATACTTTTGTTTAAAACGCCTAGTAGTCCAGGAATTTTAGCACCAAAAACGGGGTTCGCTCCGCAAAAAATCCTATCACTTGATTTTTCGATTGGATTATGTCAAAGGGTGTCCCCTAAGTATAAAACCAAATTTGTGTCGTCCAGAACCGCGAGCGTTAGCCGCCATCTTGAAAAACGCCTTTTTCCAAATATCTCGAAAACGGTAAGTTTTACGTTAAAAATTATAAGTACCTTTTTTATAGAGGATAACATTTTCCGTCTTTTTTGTTTGAAATTTTTTTCCCTATTGTCAATATTTGCCAAGATATAGTCGATGGAAGAAAACGATTTTTTGTTTTTGGAAAATATCTCGATAATTTTTGGAAATACAAAAAAAATGTAAGTATCGAAGTTGTAGAGCATAATATTTTCTACAATTTTTGTATGAAACTTTTCTTTCTTCAATCGGCAGTTGCTATGTTATGGCGCATTGAACGTTGCCGTCAGGAAAACAGCGATTATTGGTAATGCGTTGCTCTAGCACAACAATTAGGATATATGGATATTCATTTATACATGTATATTCATCGATTTTTAACAATGAATATTCTATTTGAATAGAATACAGGTATATAGAAAAGTAAGCAGCTGCACGGTGCTGGGTGTCTCCCAACATTGTCTATGCCTAAAAAAGAAAATAAAAAAATATCTATTTTCGCAAGCCCGGAAAAGGACGCACTCCAGAATCTCTAAACAGCCCACGTTGTCTGAAGCCGGAGTATGGTGAAAATTTAAGAGAAAACATTCTATGTTTACAGGCATTCAGCGGTTGCGACACAACGTCAGCTCCGTTTAAAATTGGAAAGTACAAAACTCTGACGACATTGAAGAACCACGAAGAATTGCTGACGGCTGTGGCATTATTCAAAGATAGGAGTAGCGATCCCAACATGATTGCTCAAGCTGGCGAGCGTTTTTTTTATTGCTTTGTATGGAGGTAATAAAACCGAACCATCCATCGACTCTCTCCGATACAAGAACTTCGGCAAGTTAGCTCGGAACACCAAGCTGAACTTATCCATTCTACCACCGACGCAGGATACAGCCCGTTACCATTCCTTCAGGGTGTATCATCAGGTCCAAAGTTGGCTGGGATTTCACTACGGATCGCTTATCACCGATCACAATGAAAAAAGCTCCCGCGCCGCAAAATTTGCTACAAATAATATCCTGCAAATGCGAGACAAATTGCGGAGCTGCCTGCGGATGCCGGAAGAGTTGCTTAAAATGTTCCGTTATCTGTTCAAACTGTAGTGGTCAAACATGCGATAACGCAATCCCTACAGTGGATGATAGCGACGAAGAAAATGCCCACAATGAATCGTTTTTTGATCCTTTGACTATTAATGACTCGAACATGGAAGAGCAACATTCGCGAACCATCGAAAATCGCCCTTCCTGTTCTAAACAAAGGAAATTGTTTTAAATCAATCATCGAAGTTTGAAATTTTGAAACAATATTTTTTTATTAATAAAGATGTTACACTCCTCCAGTGTAGATTAATCTGTGAAAAACGGTCTCTAGAAGCCAAAGATGTTCAAAATTAGTGTTAAATCATAATCTAAAATAATTTAATAATTTTAGATTAAGGTCCTAGAGACCGTTTTTCACAAATTAAATTTTTTAATTATTATAACGAATAATGAATATGAACAGTAGATGAATACATTTTCATGTCTTTCTCAAACGATTCGACAGACAGTTTTTATTGCGCAAACTTTTTTCCTATCGCCCATATCCCTCCTATTCATGACAAATATTATTTTTAGCGTCTCTATTATAAAATTCTTCGATTACTCTTGTTCTTGGCATGCTAGAGCAACGTATTACCAATAATCGCTGTTTTCCTAGACCTGACGGCAACGTTCAATGCGCTATAACTTAGCAACTATCGACTGAACAAAAAAAAGTTTCATACAAAAATTGTAGAAAATGTTATGCTCTACAACTTCGATAATCACATTTTTTTTGTATTTCCAAAAATTATCGAGATATCTTCCAAAGACCAAAAATCGTTTTCTTCAATCGACTATATCTTGGCAAATATTTACAATAGGGAAAAAAGTTTCAAACAGAAAAGACGGGAAATGTTATCATCTACAAAAAAGGTCTTTACAATTTTTAACGTAAAACTCACCGTTTTCGAGATATTTGCAAAAAGGCGTTTTTCAAGATGGCGGCTAACGCTCGCGGTTTTGGACGACACAAATTTGGTTTTATATATTTGGGGACACCCTCTGACATAATCCAATTAAAAAATCAAGTGATAGGATTTTTTGCGGAGCGAATATCTAAAAATCCTGGACTATAGCCTTAGCAAATTGTTGTCTGCCTACATGACAGTTTAGTTGTCAGTGTTATAGTCGTTTGAATTTCGTTAACTGCATATCAGAAAAATGTTCATTTAACAGAAATGCACATAATAATAATTCTACAGATGATTGGTTATAGTGATAACACACGGACACAAATGGAAGTTGCTCGCTTACTTCATGAAAAATTTTCAAATTTGCCGCCTATATCACAAGGGACAATTAGTAAAATAGAAAAGCAGCAGAGCTTGGACATGTAAGGCAGATAAAAAAAAGCAGGTGCTAATGCAACAAGTGATGATAACAAATTGGACATTATACTTGAGTTTAAGGAAAACCCACATACATCTAGTCGACAAGCAGCCACAATCTTCGATGTTAGCCATTCGTCAAATTTCGAACATTTAAAGAAAATAAAAGGCATCCCTATAAAATGATACCAACTCAGGAGCTCGTGGAAGACGATTTTGATAGGAGAACGTATTTTTGTGAACAAATGATGGCAATGTTAGATAACAATGTGATCCAATTAGAACATTTTGTTTTGCTTTATACGGATATAGACCGCGGAGCTAGCTTTATTTTGTTTCCTTATTTATTTTTAGAAATTATTTTGTAGTGGTTTACTTAATCATTTTCGGAATTTATTTGTTTCATTCTTAAAAAAATTAATTGAAGAAGGACACACTTTTTGAAATTCTATGACAAATAATAATAAAAATAAAACACCGATTTTAAAGTTTAAAAATTTTAATTATAGTAAACCCCTACAACGTTGTTTCGTCGCACAGTCACTTCATCAGGTGGATGAATAATGAAGAATTTACATTAGTGCGAGAAAATGTTTATGTACTAGACAAAAGTATTACAAATTTAAGGACAAAAGTGGGGAGTGACATAGTTTGGTTTGGTCATTTAACGGTAACCCTAATTTTGAAATTCTAGAAATTTCTAATGATTCTAGGAGATCAAGTTTTTTATTTTACTCTTGGATATGAAATATTTTAAAATTATTATTAAAAGTATGTTTATATTCTAAACAATGGTTCGTAAATGTAGAATCAGCTTTTTTATCCCGGTAACTTCTATTATATTCGGACACTCTCTGGGCAAAGGATCTTCCAGTTGGCCCATATAAGACATGCTACAATCACAAGGTAACTTATATACCCCCGAGTTTGATTTTTTGTCTGTTTTGTCCCAAATTGTGTTTTGAATTTTGAAACTTTAAAATCAATGTTTTATTTTCATTATTATTTGTTTAGTTCATGATTAATATTAGCATCATTAGATCATTTTATTGTAATATTTGAGTTTTTATCCCACATATTTGCTTAATTTGACACTTATATGTATAGCTTTAAATCTTTTTCATCAGTTGGAACGAACAAAACAGTGACAATTTGTTACATTATATACGAGGCATGTTTTTTAAGTAAGTACCGTTTTGAAATTAAAAAAAGACGTGCAAAGATATATCAATAATTTTATTTTTACATGAAAGCCTATACCTTAATATACTTTTCAACGTAATTTCCTTCAATATTGAGGCACTTGTCATAACGTTGTACCAGTTTATGAATACCCTCCTCATAGAAGTCTGCCGCCTGACTTGTTAACCACTGCATCACAACTGTTTTGACTTCGTCATCGTCTTGATGACGCTGACCGCCCAGGTGTCTCTTCAAGTGCAGGAACAGATGGTAGTCACTGGGCGCCAGGTCAGGGCTGTACGGAGGATGATCTAGAGTTTCCCATTTAAAAGATGTGATGAGATCTTTGGTCTGATTAGCCACATGCGGACGGGCATTGTCATGCAGCAAAACGATGCCCTTGCTCAACTTGCCTCCTCTTTTGTTCTGGATTGAATGGCGCAGATTTTTCAAGGTCTCAGAATAAGTTGCTGCATTGATTGTCTCATTACGAGGCAGAAATTCCACAAGCAATACTCCTTTTCTGTCCCAAAAAACTGTGCACATGATTTTCCGGGCAGAAATTGTTTGCTTAAACTTCACTTTTCCGGGTGAATCTGAATGCCGCCATTCCATGGACTGTTGCTTTGATTCTGGTGTGGCGTAGGCCACCCATGTTTCATCGCCCGTAACAATTTGGCTTAAGAAATCATCACCGTCGTTGCGGTACCGCTCAAGGAAAGTCAATACACTGCCTAAACGTTTGGTTTTGTGCACATCCGTCAACATTTTCGGTGCCCAACGTGAGCACGATTTTCGGTAATTCAAGCGCTCGCTCACAATGCCATACAAAACACTACGCGAAACATTAGGAAAGCCATCACACAAAGAGGACATCGTAAAGCGTCTGTTTTCTCTCACCTTATTGTCCACTTCCTGCACCAAACTTTCATTAACGACCGAAGGACGCCCACTCCGTTGTTCATCATGCACATTTGTGCGGCCATCTTTAAATGCTCTCACCCACTTTCTTACCATTCCATCACTCATTATGTTTTGTCCGTAAACTGCACAAATTTCACGATGAATATCGATCGCTTTTAGGTCTTTAGCACTAAGAAATCTTATAACAGCCCGTACTTCACAGTCGGCGGGACTCACGATTATCGGTGGCATCTTAAACACTCAGTAAACAACGTAAACAAGGTAGAATCAGACTGTAATGGCGTCAGTGCGTAGGCAAGAGATGTAGGTCCCCAGTCCACATACGCAGAACGCCGACCGCAGCGCTGCGGTCGCGGTGTGGAAAAACGGTACTTACTTAAAAAACATGCCTCGTAATATAGAATGGTTAAGACGCCCTATCGGAGCTACACCGCTTCTTGAAGCTTTCTAGATCCTTTGTCTCGGGGTGGATCGGCCCCCATCCTACTTTTTATATCCTCTGGCTTATTTCCCTCCATAACTTTCTATCCTTTACTTTTTCTTGCCAGTTCTTAATACCTGCTCCTCTTAAATCTTCCACCACTTCTTCCAGCCACTTTGACCTCGGTCTACCTCTTCTCCTCTTTCCACTCGGTTTCCATTCTAATAATATTTTGGTTGTAGTTTATTCCCCAAATCTCCATACATGTCCCAACCACTTTATTCTTTGTCGCTTTATTTTCCTTACTATATCCTCTCTCCCTATTTCGCTCTGCAGTTCGCTATTGGTTCTTATTCTGTATTCATTATCTGCTGTCTTAACCGGCCCCATTATTGTTCTCAGTATCTTCCTTTCAAATATTCTCCAATTCTCTTCATCTTTTTTGGTCATTGTCATTGTTTCTGCCAAATACATCAGCACTGATTTTATCATGGTATTATATATTCTTATTTTGCTCTTTTTGGAAAAAATTCTGTCCTTCAGCAATTTCTTGTTTGCATAGAAAGCTCTATTTGCCGACATCATTCTTTCTTTATTTTCGACATCCCTATTTCCGTCGTTTGCTATTACGATTCCCAGATATTTAAATTTATCCACCTCCTCAAATGTCAAGTTCGCTATTTTAATTCCTCTGCTCTCTTTCCCTTTCATTCCGGTTCTCATCAACTTCGTTTTTGTTTCATTGATCTTCAAACCCAATTTATCTCCTTCTCTTATTATTTCTAGCATTGTTTTGATCATTATCTCTCTTCTTTTTGTTATGACTACTACATCATCTGCATATGCTATTATCTGACTTCCACTTGATCTTAAAGTTCCCCTGTTTATTTTTCTTGTTACATACTCCAAGGCCAGATTGAACAAGGTTGCTGACAAAGCGTCGCCTTGCCGGACTCCTCTATTTATCTGGAACTCTCTCGTTTCTCCTTTGAATGTTTTCACACTAGCCCTTGTCGATTCCAGAGTCATTACTACAAGTCTTCTTAGCTTCGCTGGTACTTGTAGTTCCTTCCTTGCGGTTATAAGTTTTCTCCTTCTGATATTGTCAAATGCTTGCTGAAAGTCCACAAATAACAACTCCAGTTTCATATTGTGTTCATATGCTCTTTCCATTATTTGTTTTACATTATGCACCGCATCTGTTGTTGAATTTCCTCTCACAAATCCACACTGGTACTGTCCCATAATACTTCTCATTATGTCGGCTATCCTTCTTTGTATTATTAATGATAGTATTTTGTATGTCGTATTTAACAGTGTTATCCCTCTGTAGTTTTTACAATCTTGTTGGTCTACTTTCTTATGCACTGTCACTATTTGTCCTAATTTCCATTCGTGCGGCATCTTTTCTTCATTCCATATTTTCCGTATCAATTTGTATATATGTTCCTGTAATCGTTCTCCTCCATATTTTAATAGTTCGTTATTTATTCCATCCTTTCGCGGTGCTCTTCCATTTCTGCTAGCTTTTATAACTTCTTTTACTTCTTCCAATGTTGGTTCATGTACCACAACTTTGTCCTCATCTTCCTCATATATTTCTTCACTCCGTTGCCTGTCGTTAAGTAGTCCCTTAATGTATTCCTCCCATACTTCCTTACTCTTCACATTCAACTACTCTTCCCCTACTATCCCTTATGCCTCTCCCTTTATGCTTATATACTTTATTGTGTTCATCGATTTTTTGGTAATACCGCTTGGTATTCTTCTTCATACTTTCTTCTTCGATGTTCTTCATCTGCTCTTCCATCCACTCTCTTTTACTTCTTCGTATAGTTTGTTGACATTCCTTTCTCATCTTCTCATATTCGATTCTATCCTCACTTTTATCCGTCCGTAATCATTTGTCAAGTCTCATTATACCATTCATTCCTCTTTTTCTTTCCTTTTCTTCCGATACATTTTTCTGCTGCTTCATTAATGCATTACGTGATATTTCTCCATCTTGTTTCTGTATCATTTCCGTCTCTTCTTTCGCTCATCAACTGCCTCTCTATTTCTTTTCTGTATTCCTCTCTTACTTTTTCGTTACTTAATTCCTCTATGTTCCAATCATTACTCTTTTGTTCAATTTTCATTGGCTTCTTTATCTTCAATTTAATTGCCGTTGTCACCATAAAATGATCTGAATCTGCGCATGCTCCTCTATACGTCCTTATATCTGTTATCGACGATTGTTTTCTTTTATTGACCAGCACGTGATCTATTTGTGTCTGCGTTTTCTGATCTGGTGAGTTCCATGTTACTTTGTGTTGTCTTGGATGCTCAAACTTAGTACTACTAATTACCATGTTTGTTCGTTCTGCTAAGTTACATAATCTATATCCGCTGTCATTTGTTTTGTTATGTATTGTATATTTCCCGGCTACTTGTCTACTAGATTCCTCCCTCCCTATCTGTGCATTCAGATCACCCAATACTACAATGGTATCTTCTTTTGGTATTTTTTCAATTTCCATTTCCATGTCTTCGTAGAATTTGTCCTTTATTTCTTCATCTGCTATTTCTGTGTGTGCATATCTGTTTAATAATGATAATTTGAGCGGTTTTGTATCCAGTCTCATGTAAGCCATTTTTCCGTTTATTGGTCTGAATTCCAGTACACTCTTTCTTAATTTTCCTAGTATCATGATTGCTACTCCTTTCTGTCCTTTCCGTTTTTCGCCCGAATACATCACTGTAAAATTATTTTTATCTATTGTCCCTTTTCCTTCCCATCTCGTTTCCTGTATTGCTGCCACATCTATTCGGTATCTTTCCAATTCCCTTGCGATTTCCTGCATTTTTCCTGGTACCAACATTGTCCTCACATTCCATGTGCTTATTCTGATTTTCTTATTTCTTTGCTTCCGCTTTCCGTTGTTCATGTTCCTCCCTCCCAATTTGTTACAATAGAAATCTTTTAATTTTAAAAACCATTTTCTTTTTAGGACTACTTGTCAGATTTGGTTTCAGTTACTAATTAGCAAGAATGACAATGATTGTGAGTGGATTATGTGTTTATTATCTATTGATATCAACCCACATATCCACTACGCCTGTAAAATTCTAAAATAGTCCTTCATATACTTATCTTGCAGATATTAAAACTTGTTTACCTTTACTTGTCATATTTATTTTCAAAGATTACAATGCGTATATTATACTCCTTTTACTTTCTTATACGTAGTATAAGGAAGTATTGTGATGATGAAAATTTTCGACCTCGAGATTTTTGCAGATGTCCACGTTTTAAAGTCCCCTGATACCGAAAAAGTGGTTTTTAAAAAAATGTCTGTATGTGTGTCTGTTTGTTTGTGACCACGATAGCGGTCAAACCGCTATAGCTATCAATTCCAAATTTTGTATTTACGTGTATAATCTCCCTCTTGAGATCTGATTAGTTTTTCAGTAAAATCGCTTGACCGGAATTAGCAGTTTACTTCAGTGAAAAAATCGAATTTTGCCAATATTTCGTCAACTACTAAGTTTAAATAAATTTACAAAGAATCATATGTACTTAAGATTAAGTTTGAGACAAATTGTCTTAAAAAAGTTTTTGAAATTTCAACCGGAAGTAGGTCTTTTACTCTTATCGAAAATGTTTTTTGCGAATATCTCGCAAGTCATGCTTTTTAGACAAGTACGTTACGAGTATTTAAAACATAATTTTCAATATCTTTTGTATAAAAAAAATTTCAAAATTCAGACCGGAAGTACCACTTTTACTCTTATCGAATAGCGATTTTTTTGCAAATATGTCGTGAGTTATGCATTATATATATATTTATCAAGAGTACAAAAGTATTTAGAAGTGGATTTGCAATATTGTTTGTATATATGAAATTTCAAAATTCGGGCCGGAAGTAGCACTTTTACTCTTAGCGAATAGCACTTTTTTTCGAATATCTTGCAAAGTATGCATTCTATAGCGATTTATTAAGAGAATGAAAGTACTTAGAATAGGATTTTGAATAAGTTTTGTATAAAAAAAATTCTTAAAATTGTATAGTTTGAAACGCTCATACGTATAAGAAAGTCGTGTGGTGGCCACACCTCATTTTTTCCTATAACTGAAAAAGAACAATACGCGTTGTCAGGCGAAAAGAAGGTAGGTAGTTTTGATGTTTACTTGTTTAATGGGGGAGACATTAATTCTGCCAGGCACTGTACATACTCGTAGAGCGATACAACCGTCATATGTAAACTGGAGCACCTGGTATATATGAAAATATAATAAACATTTTCCTTCACATTGTGTATTACGCGTGGACCACGTGGCGAGCTTGTTTACTGTAACGGATAGTGGTCTATGTATGTATATATTCATAGATAAGTTGCAAAGTAGCGTATATCCACCGCATTACGTATGATTAAGAATATATACATATGTATTACGATGACGATCATCGTAATGCATATATAATTAATCATTGTCATTATAATAAAATTATAGAAGAATTTGAATAGAATTTCTAATTTTGTTATTTAAACACATATCTATCTATATGTATTACGTAAAAAACATTGAATATAACTGCACTGGCGTTCATCATAAACAATGAATTGCATCACTTACAACTCATGTATGTATGTATGCATGTACAGTTATAGTCTGTTCGTTAAAAAAGCAACCGCCTTCTTTCCAAGAAACAGCTTGGAAAGTTGAAAATAGCATCACAACGTAAGAGTTGCCCTCTCGATCTACTATCTGAAGCAGCTCTCAATGTTCATCCGAAAAATTTGTCGGTTAACAATTACGCTGCAAAACTGGCCAAAAGCATGCCCAGGTCTTAGGCGATCATCGATAACAGCGGCGATTTAAGTAATCAAATGATCTGACATTTTCAATGTACAGGGTAAGTTAGTAGTAACTGCTTCTTCGATTGCTTTTCTTGGTGTTTTAAATAAGAGAAAAACAATTAGTGAAAGATTTATGGTTGCCATTTTTTTTTTTTGGAAATTTTTGACCAAAACACGTGTTCAGAAAAAAATCATTTTCGCATTGTTGGAGGCCCTCTTGGGTCGATCGCAAAACTGATAAATTACCACTTCAAACACACCTACAAGTAGCACACGTAATAAATACCCAAACATGAAAACAAACCGCACTTGCTGTTTCGAAGATGACGTCATGACAATGAGTCAGATTTCTAACTTATATTAGGGTGTTTTTGTCGTTCAATATAGTTGTTAAGGAAACTTCCTAGTTTGAAAGTACCGTAAATAAAACTCAAATTCAGTTCAAATACACATTTATTTAGTTCGGTGTGCGCCGAGAATTTCGGGGCCGCTCTTGCATCGAACATAAGATTACAACATATATACATGTGCATCGCTCGAGAAGCTAATGGTCCCTATATGTACGCAGTACGCACATGTCAGACACTGCCGTCCGTACGTACACATAGGAGGCCTTGCATCGCCTTCGGTGTACAGTCGTGTAACCCTGCCGGCAGACAATAAATTTTAAAAGTTGAAAAATAAAACATACATTACAAAAATATGATAACACATAAAAATAAAGAAAGACATTCATATATACGAGTAAAACAAGAAACAATAATATAAAATAATAAAATATAAGATGTTAAGTTCTTAACATAGCCGCCCCCCTTGAAAGCATCGCCTTCAACAGAACGTAACACTCGCGGGACTTAGTCATCGTACACTGGTAACACGCACAATTTTACACTTGGTCTTTGCACCGTACCATTTGAAGTCTGTACTGTTGCCGCACGCGTAATACCATTTCGTCCTGGATGGGTCTCCAAAACTCGGCCTAGGATCCACTGGCAAGGAGGAGTGTTGTCTTCTCGGATGATTACCAAGCGCCCAGGACGTAGTTGCTGCTCGGTGTTGACATTCCACTTGTTTCTTCTTTGCAGTTGATTCAGGTATTCTCTGTGCCATCGCTTCCAGAAATGTTCACGTATTTGTTGAACATATTACCATCTTGATAAGGAATTTAATTTTGTATTCATCAAGCTAGGTTCCGGAATGGTAGCAGATATGGAACCAGTAAGAAAGTGGGAAGGTGTGAGAAAGGTTAAATCATTGGGATCATTTGAAATGGCTGTTATAGGACGAGAATTGAGTGCGGCTTCAATTTGGACTAATAGGGTGTACATTTCTTCGTAATTCAAGGAACTTTTACCAATTATGCGAGTGAGATGCATTTTTACAGATTTCACTGCTGCCTCCCATAGACCTCCAAAATGTGGCGACCTTGGTGGAATAAAATGCCATTTTATTTGATTATGGGCGAAGTAGGCCTGCAGCTCCTCCTGGTTATACTGGGAATTCAGTTGTTTGATCATCTTCTTTAATTCGGAATTTGTTCCCACAAATTGTGTTCCGTTATCGGAATATAGATTGACCACATTTCCTCTTCTTGAAATGAATCGCCTCAACGCAGCCATAAATGAATCGGTTGTTAGATTACCCACAAGTTCTAGATGTATTGCCTTGGTTGCGAAACATACGAAAACAGCACCGTAGGTCTTCGTTACATTATATTTTCTGCGGCTTCCTTCACGGATATAAAATGGACCGAAGTAATCCACCCCTACATTTTGAAAGGCTCTAGCACATGTTACTCTGTCCGTGGGAAGATCGCCCATTAAGTAATCAATATTTGCTGGTTTAGCTCTGAAACAAGTTACACATTTTCCTATGACTCTTTTGACTAAATTTTTTATGGACAATGGCCAATATTTTGTCCGTACGGCAGCGATCGTTTGTTGTACGCCAGCGTGTAACTGCTTAATGTGCTCATTTTGAATTACTAATGTTGTGAATGGATGTTTCGCTGGTAATAGTATTTGATGCTTTTGGGAGTAGGGAATGTTTGCTCGTTTTAAACGCCCACCGACTCTGAAAATACCCTCATTGTCCAGAAAAGGGTTTAAGCACAATAAATTGCTTTTGGTATTGACTCTACCTTGTCTTTGCAATTTATCATATTCTTTGGGAAATGAGTGCTTTTGTACTAATTTGACTAATACCGTTGTTGCTCTTTCCAGTTCTGAACATTTTAAATGGCCGGTATTTATTTCTATAGTAGAATTACTACATTTGCCCGTACATTATTTTTAAATCTGAGACAGTATGCCACTACTCTTGTTAATTTGTTTAAAGAAGAATATTTAGTGAACAGATCACAGTTGTCTGTAATGACATTAACCCCAACAATATTTTTTACTTCTGGCAAAGTTTCAATAGTTGGCGGTTCAAAACCAGGCCATTCGCTTGCATTCTGTTCTAGAAATGCAGGGCCATCAATGTTTCTCTTGGTATTTTTAATAAAGTGTTGTTCGCCTAGCTTTTCTTCATGTGAGTACACTTTATCCTTTTTGACGTTTTCTAATTCCTAGAATTTATTTTGATTGTCGTTAAGTTGTTTTAATGTAACTGAATTGCACGTTGTTATGTTTACTGAAGTTTGTGGTGCAATTAGTTTCCCAGATATTACCCAGCCTAATAAAGTTTTCTGTAAATATGGACCTTTTTTACCTATATTGATTTGTCCAACACATTGTAGTTTATAAAACAGTTCAGCACCAATTAGCATATCTACATCTCTGGATATATTAAAATCAGGATCGGCCAATCTGATATTTTTGGGAATATCAATAACATCTCTTGATATAGAAACTAGAGGAAGACATTCCGATATTTTGTCCAGTACTAAACAATCTAGTTTTGCCTTGAAATTATTATTTCGAGATTTAATTGAAACCTTGGTGGTGTTCGTTATTCTCGTAGTGTACTGTGTTATTCCAGATAGAGATATCTGTTAGCGGTAGATCAAGGATTTTCGCCATTCTGTACGTTAATAAATGTGATTGCGATCCCGAGTCTAAAAGAACTCGACAGGGATGAGTTTTTCCTTTCCGGTCTAAAATGTTAACCAACGCTGTGGATAATAAAATGTGACTGTTCGCGTTTGAATTGCAGCTGTGATGTGACACACTGGAACTAGAACCGGTGGAACTTGAACTGGTCTCCAATGGCGATGTCTCAGATCTAGATATTGTTTGAAGATGAAGCAAATCGTTGTGCTTCTTATGACAGTGTCTGCAAGGTCTCCCTGAACATTTAAAAGCTACATGATTTGTCTTTAGACAGTTGATGCAAAGTTTCTTGGCTTTAGCTTCCTCAATTCGTTTATTAACGGGAAGATTTATAAACTTTCTGCACTGATAAATAATATGGGAACCTTTACAAAATGTGCATGATACTGAACTCTTGTCGGTTGACACGTTCGCTGATGTTTTGTAATGAGTGTTGCTGGCCTTTGAGATAGCTTCTAAAGTTTGACATTTTTGTGTGAGAAAATTCGTGAACTCTTTTAATGTAGGTAACTCTGTAGACTGTATTTTGGCTTCCCATTCTTTTAATGACTGAACGTCTAACTTTTTGGAGACAATGCATATTAATAGATCATCCCAATGTTCTGTAGGACGTTTCAGTGCTGTGAGGGCTCTAAAATGCTTCATAAAACCATCTAATATCTGCCTAAGGATATTTACGTTTTCTTTGTGTGCTGTTGGCAAGTTGAAAATACCATTTATGTGTTTCTGTACAATTATTCTCGTATTATTGTATCTATCTTGTAACATTTGCCATGCATTTGCGTAATTGTCGGATGATATTTCTAAGGAATGTAGAACGTTGGCTGCGTCTCCTTTCAACGACGATTACAAATAATGAAATTTTTGTACATTTGGTATGGCACTATTATTATGTATAAGAGAATTAAAAGTATCGTAGAATGAGAGCCAGTCATCATAGTCACCAGCAAATACCGGTAACTCAATTGTAGGCAGTTTGATGAAGCTATTTACTGTGTTGATACTATTATTTTCTGAGGATTCATCGTTGTCTCGCACAGGAGCTAACATAGATGTATATCGTAGTTTATTGTCGTAATATTTATTTTCAAATTCTTCACGCTCAGTATTCTCGAATTCTGTTTCATCTAGCTTCTCAATTTGAGTCTGTACTTTATCAAATTGTTCCAGTAATAAAATAAATTTTTCATAGCGATCGTCGTCAACGATGTCGTTGGGACCACTTTTATCTAAATAAGTGACCGCTCTTGTCAACGATGCTTTAATTATCCGGCTCGAAGGACCAATATGTTAAGGAAACTTCCTAGTTTGAAAGTATCGTAAATAAAACTCAAATTCAGTTCAAATACACATTTATTTAGTTCGGTGTGCGCCGAGAATTTCGGGGCCGCTCTTGCATCGAACATAAGATTACAACATATATACATGTGCATCGCTCGAGAAGCTAATGGTCTCTATATGTACGCACATGTCAGACACTGCCGTCCGTACGTACACATAGGAGGCCTTGCATTGCCTTCGGTGTACAGTCGTGTAACCCTGCCGGCAGACAATAAATTCGGCTGGTGAGACTGTACGCGCCCGAAGCCGGCTCCGCATCAGTATGCGTAATATTTATATGTAAAAAATACATTGTGACAATAAATTTTAAAAGTTGAAAAATAAAACATACATTACAAAAATATGATAACACATAAAAATAAAGAAAGACATTCATATATACGAGTAAAACAAGAAACAATAATATAAAATAATAAAATATAAGATGTTAAGTTCTTAACAATAGTCGTATTTTAAAAATTTAAAAAACTCATATAAAACACATACCATGACTAGTTCCTAGTTTTGAAAACCCTAGTGCGTAACGAACAATGGATTTTCAAAGCCGGTAATTGCTCTGACAGCCTTTATTGGAGTTATTCATCATATAACCTATTTTCCTTCGTTATTTATTTAAGTAATTAATTCAAATTAATTCCACTAGTCATATTGTTCTATTTTAGTAACTCAAGACAGTTGTCACATATTTACTTCTGTTGCTATTGTATATTTTAAAAATTACGGAACTATCCATCCACAAACATTTACGTAGACATTTCCACACCTCTCTGTCTCATAATCACGCATAATGGAACACAACCACAGCGGACCGGACCGTTCGCTATAAAAAAAACTACATAAAAAAAGCATGAGAGAAAATTACTATTTGTGTTTCGGGCGGTAATTTTGACCAGATTTCTTTTTTATTTTTTGAATTATATTTAAAAATATTATCTTCACATACGCCCTTTCTCAGAATTTTAAAAAAACATCAAATACGGAAATTAAGAAAATATCTAATAGGTTTTGTAATTTGTTTATAAAAACGGGAATACCTTTCCGATACTTTTATCTCTCTTGCACACTTGGCCATCACCTTTCGTCATGAAACAGAAGTGTACACGCATGAAAAACAAGAGAACAGGCATGAAAAAGAAGTGTACAAGCATGAAAAAGAAGTGTACAGGCACGAAAAGGTGTGTACAAGTAGCTTTTTTTGTCAGCACATTAAGAAGTGGATTTAACAGCTTAATTGTGCTATAGTCTCATAACTTGGAAAACTTTTTACCTCTAACCATTTTCTGCTTTATGTGATTTTGTAACCTCTAAGCAATCAACAAACCACAGCATACTCGCTTTCATCCAACACAGCTGTGATCATCAGATAAATAAAAATGCACACAATGCGATTTTACACAACTAACCTCCAGAAAAATTTGAATAAAATCGCTTCTAATGGTTTTTCAAAACGGAAAAACTGTAATTTGCAGGACATTTTTGAATATAACTATACAAAATTCTAACCTTCTATCGTAAAAATTGACGATATACTCAACAGGGTTACCTTCATTTTATGCAAATGTTCAAGTTTTTGGCACTTTGTCAAGCCCCGCTTTGGTTTCGTGAACCCTAATTTGACCCATATTCTAGACTCGTCTCAGCGGGTAGACACCCGCTCTAATGTTAAACGAGGGTGTCAATTATATTAGAAGTAGCTCTGATTCACGCAATGCGAGCAGTCTTATCCTTATTTGAATTTCATTTAATTTCTCGATCTTATAATTAGAGTAGAGTCCCGAGAGTGAACGTTATTAGCCAAGCCCCTGTTCACTAAATCGGATTGTTTATTAAAAAATCAAATACAAATACATATATGCAATCAAACTTTGTTTAAATAATCTTACTTTTACTATAATAAGTAATAATATAATTTGGCAATAATAATCACGATATTTTTATATTAAAAACTTATTAACATATAATTTAGGTTTAAAACACGTAGTTATTTTTGATTGTCCTAACTTTTTCTTTACTTTAATTTCAATTAATTTACTTCTTAAACTATGCAGAGTTAATAAATGTGAAAATTCAACATTCTCCTAATTTTCTTCCACCCACTGAATAAGATCATTAACAGATTTAAGAGCATGATTTGTCGAAATTAATTTGTCGCCATTGGTGATATTACACATTAACAAATAACAATTATTGTTCTCATCCGAATCACTTTCATCAATAACATCTACCTCAGTGGCTTCTTGTAATATGTCCTTATTAGGTGCGTGAAGTTGGCACCACAACTTGCGGCGCAAATGTTGCGCATTAATTTGTTGCAAAGTTATAAACAAAAACAGTTTTTTGGTGCCAACTTCACGCCAGCACCACAACTTGCGGCGCAAATGTTCTTTTTAGTGCAAAAATGTTGCGCCCAATATGCGCCGTCGATATCTGAAGAAAAAACACCGGCGCATTAATTTGTTACAAAGTTATAAACAAAAATAGTTATTTATTATCAACTTCTTACCAGACCAAAATTTCCGGCGCAAACTTTCAATTTAGTGCAAGTCGTTAGCTCACAACATGCGCCGTCGATATCTGAAGAAAAAACACCGAAACACTTAATTGTTATAAAGTTATAAACAAATACAATTATATAGGTGCGTGAAGTTAGCACCACCCATTCGGTAGTTGAAAGGAACATTTGCGCCGCAAGTTGTGGTGCTAACTTCACGCACCTATATAATTGTATTTGTTTATAACTTTATAACAATTAAGTGTTTCGGTGTTTTTTCTTCAGATATCGACGGCGCATGTTGTGAGCTAACGACTTGCACTAAATTGAAAGTTTGCGCCGGAAATTTTGGTCTAGTAAGAAGTTGATAATAAATAACTATTTTTGTTTATAACTTTGTAACAAATTAATGCGCCGGTGTTTTTTCTTCACATATCGACGGCGCATATTAAGCGCAAACTTTTGGCACTAAAAAGAACATTTGCGCCGCAAGTTGTGGTGCTAACTTCACGCACCTATATAATTGTATTTGTTTATAACTTTATAACAATTAAGTGTTTCGGTGTTTTTTCTTCAGATATCGACGGCGCATGTTGTGAGCTAACGACTTGCACTAAATTGAAAGTTTGCGCCGGAAATTTTGGTCTGGTAAGAAGTTGATAATAAATAACTATTTTTGTTTATAACTTTGTAACAAATTAATGCGCCGGTGTTTTTTCTTCACATATCGACGGCGCATATTAAGCGCAAACTTTTGGCACTAAAAAGAACATTTGCGCCGCAAGTTGTGGTGCTAACTTCACGCACCTATATAATTGTATTTGTTTATAACTTTATAACAATTAAGTGTTTCGGTGTTTTTTCTTCAGATATCGACGGCGCATGTTGTGAGCTAACCACTTGCACTAAATTGAAAGTTTGCGCCGGAAATTTTGGTCTGGTAAGAAGTTGATAATAAATAACTATTTTTGTTTATAACTTTGTAACAAATTAATGCGCCGGTGTTTTTTCTTCACATATCGACGGCGCATATTAAGCGCAAACTTTTGGCACTAAAAACAACATTTGCGCCGCAAGTTGTGGTGCTAACTTCACGCGTGAAGTTGGCACCAAAAAATGTTTTTGTTTATAACTTTGTAACAAATTAATGCGCCGGTGTTTTTTCTTCAGATATCGACGGCGCATATTGGGCGCAACATTTTTGCACTAAAAAGAACATTTGCGCCGCAAGTTGTGGTGCTGGCGTGAAGTTGGCACCAAAAAACTGTTTTTGTTTATAACTTTGCAACAAATTAATGCGCCGGTGTTTTTTCTTCAGATATCGACGGCGCATATTAGGCGCAAACTTTTGGCACTAAAAAGAACATTTGCGCCGCAAGTTGTGGTGCCAACTTCACGCACCTGTCCTTATTGCATTCATGTCAGCAACATTAAAATGACTCTAAAAAAATATCAATTTTATAATATAAATTTACTTAGCAACATTGTACTTACATTTGGAGTGATAGTTTGTAAAATATGTCCTATATCTTGATTTGCTTTAAAGGCTTCGTCGTTAATTAAACATCATCAATGCCTAAAATATTATTCCAGCGCTTCTTTATAACTGCAGTATTTACATTATTCCAAGCCATAGCTATATTTAAAACAGCATCTCTCAGAGAATAGTTTTTCAATGTTTCACTAAACTCTTTGTCTTCTGATAACAAATCGGTCAATAAATTTTTGAGATAAAATAATTTTGTAATTCAGATGGCATTTAAATCCATGGGTTGGATTAAGGGTGTCCCATTTGGTGGCATATACATAATGGAGATCTTAATCGATAATTGCTGGTTTTGTAAATATGTTGTAACCTAAAAAGTAAAATGAAGTGTTATGATTTATTTATAATAAGTAAATTTGTTTACCTCTGGAACAAACATTTTATGAAACCATTCTCTAAAAAATGGTGGTGGTCATCCTTGCTGCCTTAGAATGCTTGTAATGTACTGGACAGCTAACATTTCGAAATGATCGGGGTTTCTTTGATTTTCTTATTATTAAAGGTTTTAATTTGTGTGTTCTGGACGCGTTTGCACAGGCCAAAAAAGTTTGTTTTTCAGTTTTTCTACCAGGTGAATTTTTCTCCATGTTAGATACATACGTCTTATCGGGTAGTAGTTTCCAATAAAGACCTGATTAGTCCGCATTATAAATTTGTTCCGGTAACAGGTGAAGATCTTTAATTTTATTCTTCAATGCTTCCTTGAATGGATCAACTAATTCTGGTTGTGATGATAATTTCTCTCCGGAAATCTTTAAAAACGTTGTACCGTCTTTTCAATCTATTAAGCCATCCATTACTTGCAATAAATGTTGACGATTCATCGATTGATTTTTGCAAATTTATAGCTTTTTGTTTTAACATTAATCCACTAACGGGGATATTTCTCTCTCGCAATGAAATAAACCACTTGTACAGTGCCTTTTCCATTTTTGAATATGTAGATTTTTAATATTTTAAATTTACATATACCATCAACATTTTGATTACTAGTTTTTCTTAAATTTCTAGTTTTTCTTAAAATTAATGTTCGCCTTTCCTTTATAGCACATATTGTAGACTTAGCCACTTCAAATTGTTTAGCTAAATCTGTTACACATCTACCTTTACTTAAACTTTCCAATATCTCTAATTTCTCGCTCAGTTTTAAATGTTTCCTATTATTCGACCTTATTTTAAACTCTTATTACATACATATACAAAATAATAACACTTCTCATAACCAGTGGCGGCTGCTGCAGGGAGGGCAACGGGGCACTGCCCCCCCCCCCCCCCCCCGTGACAAATTTCTTTTAACAGATAAATTAATTATAAATACCTAATTTGTATGTAATTTTTCTGATTTGTTTGATGACAAATAATATGTTTTCGGGAGTAACAGTCCGTCTTTTCAGCGCGTTTAAAAATCGCAGTCTGACGTAGGCTCCGGGGCATCTCGCGCGATTGCCCCGTCTGTATTAGAAATCGAGCGATGAAACTGGCGCGGGTATATATGTAGGCGGCGGGGCACTACTTTATGGTGCCGGGTCCGGGTGGCGGTCCAGTATGTAATATACAACGGTGTGTGTATGTTGTAATTTCTATCGGTGCAAATGCAACTATGAATTGCGTTAGTAACATTAAGACAGAATTAAAAAATCTAGGTCTCCCTAGACCAGATTTATTGATTAAACTAGAAGATCACAATTTGAAAACTAATAAAACCGTGACGAGAAAATTCAACAGAAGCTCTTACAGTTTATCAGACTGGTTGTGTGGGTGTAATGTGCAAAATGCTTTTTTCTATTTCGGTGTTATAAAGTTCACTTTACGACATCCGTTTTGGTTGCAAAAGTATTTCTTTATAGCATGCTAATTTTGTTGTTTTGACGTTGGTAACAAAAGAACAAGAAGAATGAGTGTGCTTAAAACCACACGGCGGAAGAGTAAACTTCATCAAGGCGAGGTTAATAATACCATAGATAATACGAAATACACGCATATAATATTCAGTAACGTATTAAATAAAACATATTCGCACATTTAAAACATTTACGCGAGAGTCTTTTTTATTTGGTCAGTTCGGACGTATGTGTATGTATAAATAGACGATATAAATATTTGCTTACTGTCCCGGTCTTGGTCTAATGGTAACGTATCGGCTTCATAACCGTGCGGTCTCGGGATCGAACCTGTTCTGGGACATGAATTTATTTATTCATTTAAATTTCAATTCAATTGAAATTAAATAATAATAAAATTGTTCCCTTAGTCGACTCGAGCCGACATTACCTGAACGAGCGTTATACATATCCGAGCATTTCATATTCGAGCGTGACGGGTCAGTCTTGTTCTCACTGCCTACAATCAGCGCAACGCGCCTAAAGAAGTTTACACTTCAAAAATGGAACCAAATTATATTTAAATATCAAAATGTAAGCCTTTAATGTAACAAACATGTGCAATAGAAGTTGTACAAAGAATAAAAAGCACACATGCTAACATTTTATTTACTAATTAACAATATAAATTGTTAAGCAGAGTTGGATGATAAGTTTTCTGATGCTACTATTGTAATTTACTTCCAAGGTTGAATCGTACAACTGTTATAAAAGTTTGTTATTGATAATATGTCGAGACAATTTTGGCGAAAGATTTTGTAAATTGTCTTCTGCTATTTTGGAAATCTCTGGGGGCGTGCAAAATAGAAAAAATCAAGTGAACGGTGTTTTTCTACTTTGAAGAGAATAAAAACATTTTCTAGAAATACCATGCGGGAAAGCAGACTATGTGCCTTAGCAATGTGTTGCATTCAAAAACAATTACTGACATCAACACCAAACTTCAATGAATGAGTTATTAATCATTTTGCTGATCGTAAGGAACGGCGGATGGATTTTATTTTCAAACAAGTTAATTAAATAGCATATTGAGTTTATTTTTTGTCTATACTCAATTTTTGATATTAAACACTCCGACCCCCCGGTACCCACCCGTCCCAAAAAATCACGGGCCGCCACTGATCAAATGTATTAGGAGTAAAAGAAAATAAATGTGGCTCCATCTTCAAAGTAGCCACAGTATATCGTGAATATAGAATTCTATATTCATAGTAGTATCTACTCCTAATACATTTGGTATATGTACCTCCTCGCTTTTCTGCTTCCCTGATACTACGGACGAAATTTCAAATGTAGACAAATTACGGAGATAAATTTCGTAAATTACATACAGTTTCGTAAAAGAATTTAAATTTGAAAAATAATTATTCTCTGCATTTAAGGTAATTTTTAATTATGAACGGAATCGCGGCTAATAATGCCTTCCTTAAGTATGTTTAGACAGATTTTATTTAGCAAGAAAAAGAGCGAGGAGATAATATATTTTATTTTACCCCTGATACATTTGATATACCACCTTGTTTTTCAGCTTACCTGATACTAGGGGCGTAAGTTCAACTGTTAAATGCTGATATCATACCAGGTGGTTATAGTAACTTTAAAATATTTTTATTTTTATTACAATTATACATATATTGTTAAAGTATTAACTGAGAGTATTTTCCTTACACTCCCTTAAAAGAATTAAATTTAAAAAAAGTTATTTTCTGCATTTAAGGTAATTTTAATTATAAACGGAATCGGGGCGGCAGATAATGTCTTAAATTCTATCTAGACAGACTTTTGTTAGTCTTCCAAGAAAGAATATTTCAAGTAACTGAAGCCCAAACACTGCACATTCATTTGAAATTTCGTCCGTAGTATCAGGGTAGCAGAAAAGCGAGGAGGTATATCAAATGTATTAGAAGTTAAATAAAATAAATGTGGCGGCATCTTCAAAGTAGTAGCCACACTATATCGTGAATATAGAATTCTATATTCACATGTATTAGGAGTAAAACAATATAGAATTCTATATTCACAATAGTAGCTATATTTAGGATATAGTCCAGCTACTATTGTGCAGATGGCGCCAATATATTTAATTTACTCCTGATATATTTGATATACCTCCTCGCTTTTCTGCTGCCCTGATGCTACGGACGAAATTTCAAATGTAGACTAATTACCGAGATAAATTTCGTAAATTACAGTTTCGTAAAAGAATTTAAATTTGAGAAATAATTATTCTCTGCACTTAAGGTAATTTTTAATTATGAACGGAATCGCGGCCGATAATGCCTACCTTAATTAGGTTTAGACAGACATTATTTAGCAAGAAAAAGAGCGAGGAGATAATATATTTTATTTTACCCCTGATACATTTGATATACCACCTCGTTTTCAGCTTACCTGATACTACGGACGAAATTTCACCTGTTAAATGCTGAGATATCATACCAGGTGGTTATAGTAACTTTAAAATATTTTTATTTTTATTACAATTATACACATATTGTTAAAGTATTAACCGAGAGTGTTTTCGTAGTTTACACTCCCTTAAAAGAATTAAATTTAAAAAAAGTTATTTTCTGCATTTAAGGTAATTTTAATTATAAACGGAATCGGGGCGGCAGATAATGTCTTAAATTCTGTCTAGACAGACTTTTTTTAGTCTTTCAAGAAAGAATATTTCAAGTAACTGAAGCCCAAACACTGGACATTCATTTGAAATTTCGTCCGTAGTATCAGGGTAGCAGAAAAGCGAGGAGGTATATGAAATGTATTAGAAGTAAAACAAAATAAATGTGGCGCCATCTTCAAAGTAGTAGCCACACTATATCGTGAATATAGAATTCTATATTCACATGTATTAGGAGTAAAACAATACAGAATTCTATATTCACAATAGTAGCTATATTTAGGATATAGTCCAGCTACTATTGTGCAGATGGCGCCAATATATTTAATTTTACTCCTGATATATTTGATATACCGCCTCGCTTTTCTGCTGCCCTGATACTGCGGACGAAATTTCAAATATGATGTTCGCTTGCATTTTTATCTTGAGAGATTAAAAAATGTCTGTCTACACAGAATTAAGACATATTATCACTGGCGATTCAGTTTATAATTTAAAATTACTTTAATTTATGAAAATAGTCATAGTAATTTATAATTGTATTGGAATTAAATGAAGCACTGATAAAACGTATATATAATTAACTCTTTATTATTATAATAAAGGTCATTAAGCACGACCAATTAGCAAAACTGCACATATGAAATTTCGTCCGTATTATCAAGGAAAGCAGAGGAGCCAACAGATAATATATTTCATTTTACTCCTGATACATTTGATATACCTCCTCGCTTTTCTGCTTCCCTGATACTACGGAAGAAATTTCAAATGTTGACTTACCCAGATAAATTTTAAAGAATTAAATTAAAAAAATTATTCTCTGCATTTAAGGTAATTTTAAATTATAAACGGAATCGGGGCGGCAGATAATGTCTTAAATTCTGTCTAGACAGACTTTTTTACTCTGTCAAGAAAGAATATTTCAAGTAACTGAACCGAAACACTCACTGCACATTCATTTGAAATTTCGTCCGTAGTATCAGGGTAGCAGAAAAGCGAGGAGGTATATCAAATGTATTAGGAGTAAAACACAATAAATGTGGCGCCATCTTCAAAGTAGTAGCCACACTATATCGTGAATATAGAATCTATATTCACAGTAGTATCTACTCCTAATACATTTGATATACCTCCTTGCTTTCCTGATACTACGGACATGTGTAACAGTAATTGTTTTGTGTTCCATTGAAAAACAATTACTGACATCAACACTAAACATCAATGAATTAGTTATTAATAAAGGGCGGAATATATGCACGTCAATTCAGTTAAAATATGCGCATATATATGCATCGTTTTTCTCTGAAATATGCAACAATATGCATTTATTTGTCAAAATATGCAATTATATGCCTTGAATATAACATGGAAAATGGAAATAAAGAAACGCCGACTCTTACAAAAATTATTTATTTTAAGTAAAATTAAAAGAAAAACATAATAGGTACAATTTTCAAGCTGAAATAGTATAAAATGCATTTATAACGATATATTTTTCAAAATTTTCCAATAAAAATGTTTGCCTTCTGTCTGTAAAAATATGTTTGTACAAAGAAAAAGTTCTTTCAACATCTACCGATGTGATCTGGCAATATTTTAATTTGGGTAGTAAGTTATAAGGCCAAGGTATTACTTCGTTGGATGTTTACTATCAAAAATATATTTGACTTCCATTAAATACTTAAAGCCTTCATTCTTTCCCACAATAACTTCGAGTTTCCTTCTTACTTGATTTCCTACATCACCGGGAACTTTTTTGCATTTGTCGGAAAAAGTTTCAACAATATTAATTGATTCTCTTAAACTTATATTCTTACTTTCTAACGAAGTTATTATATCTGGTACAAAACTAAAATTAACCTTAATAAAAACAAGTTCCTTAGCTAAATTTACATTTTTGAATAATGCTTGACTTTGCACTACACACTGCGAATTGTCTTCTAAATCTAAAACTATGTCTTTAATGGCTTCAAAATGGTCTGCGTAGAATATCGCGGCCTTAATCCATGTTCCCCATCGAGTAATTACGGGCTCTGGAGGTAAACAAACTCCTGGCAATTTCTCTCTATAGATCTGCACTCTTAGAGGTGCTTTCAAAAACACTTTCTTTACATTTGAAATTAATTTGTTCACCAAGGGATATATGCTGTTCTAATAATTTCTGCAACTCTGTTTATCCCGTGTAAAAGACAAGTGACATGTACCATATTGGGATAAAATATTTTTAAGTTTTGGCCTACTTTAACCATATACGGCGCTGCGTCAGACAAAAACACTAAAAACTTCTCTACTGGAACGGGATTTGGTAAAAAAAAATTTGATAGAGACTGCTGAATAAATCGAGTTACGGTCTCATTATTTGTATTGTCTAACTGTTTAGAAGATATTAAATATGGTTTCCCTGGCTCATTTTCTTGAAGCCCTCCAATCATAAGATGTGCGATATATCGACCACATGAGTCTGTGCTTTCATTAACAATAATATAAAAATGTTCATCGCCCAGTGTAACTTTAATTTCTCCCATTACGGTTTCGTATACTGTTTGCACATCCTTCTTTCTAAGTGTGGATTCGTCAGGGATGTTTTGATTACAATATTTTTGCAAACAATCTCTGAATTGTGTATTTTGCAGTTTCTTCAAAGGTATATTTGCTGCGACTAAAGCTTTGCATAAGTCTTGATGAAACACCTCCTTTTCACACTGCTGAACAGGCACTGATTTATTTTTCTGCAACTTAGCTTTATGCATAGCTGTTTTCAAGTGTTGATCAATTTGGAACTTCTTTTCACAAACAATGATTTTGGCACAAACTTTGCAAAACACTTTATCCCCACTAAACTCCAACTCAGGAAAATTTTTAATCCACGAAGCGGCTTTCGGCATTTTAGGCGTTTGAAATAAAATATTTTCGAAATCACTCTTTTCACACTGGAATCTATCGACAAACTAAACTATACAATATAAATATAAAAGAATAGACCACATCTGCTCTCCATTAGGCAAGCTGATTACTTGGAAATTCCTAAACACCCAATAAATGCCGGCAATAAACCATATAATAATAAAAACTATACAATATAAATATAAAAGAATAGACCACATCTGCTCTCCATTAGGCAAGCTGATTACTTGGAAATTCCTAAACAGGGTCGCACTTAATCTTTTCATAAAACGAAAAACATAAAAATATGCACACAAATTTTATTTTTGCCGAAATATGCAATTTTTTGTGAAATTTGTTAAAATATGCAAAATATGCAAATATATGCACTTTGCATATATTCCGCCCTTTAGTTATTAATCATTTTGCTGATCGTAGGGTAAATACTCAGCCCCCCCCCCCCCGGTGCCCCCCTTCCCACAAAATCACGGGCCGCCACTGCTCATAACACGACGCACCATATATCACTGCCCTGAGTTTTTTTAATGGAGCGCTCAAACACACCGTGCTCATACAAATCGAATAGAAGAATGTACTAAACCAATTTACGATCATTTGTGGTGATGCCAGCGTTGCCAACTATCTTGGAACCGATTAGAGTACAGAGTGCTAAAAATATAGTACATTCGAACAAAATATAGTACATACAACAAATAAAAAACAAAAATATGTTCAATATTTATTTTACGTATTACAACTGAATGTAAAACTCTTAACAAGACAAAATGCAATATCACTTCAAATTTTCTGTGTGATAAATAAAAGTAAATTTCAAAGCCGACCTAAGTTAGCGATAAAATTGAAACATTAAGAGAAATTAAGTTCTATCTCAGTATCTGAGTCAGATATGTCATCTTCAAACTTATTTCTCTGTACATGTGCGTACATTAATTGATTGCAACTTAGGTACATTTGTTTTGATGGGGAAAATGTTATACATGAACCTTTCCTGTCTTTCACACACTGAGATGCAAGCAAACTACCATTAACGGTATTTGTAACTAATTTATTTCTCGTTGCAGTTTTAATAATGTTCACTTTGCTAAATATTCTTTCACACTGGGCATTAGAGTGAGGTATACACAATAATTGTAATACAAATTTCAAAAATTTCAAGAACATTTTTATATTTTAACAAACACCACCAAAAAATATCTATTTGTTTTTCATTTCTAATTTCGTGTTGTGAAATTGAAGGTAACTTTCTTCATTCGTCATCAATTAGTTATTCTATATCACCTGTATTAGAGGGAAGAAATCGTCTAGCGTTTTGAAATATTGGAAATAAACGTGGATGTTTATTTCTAAAACTATTGAAAAGTGAATTTGATGGAATAAAGTAGTCTAAATTTTTTGGAAGTGGATCATTTAAACTGAGTCTGTTCTTAATTGGTTGGCATGCGGTAATCATAAATGATCGACAACGAGTAAGAAAATGAGTAATTAAATGACGATGTTTTGTTTTACTTTTTCGTCCTGAAGAAGGTTCATGACAAGTATGTCAAGATACATATTTTTAATGTTTAAAAATACAGTTTCATTACTTGGGTCTATTACATCAATATTAGTTTTAAAAACATAATCTCTGTCCATATAACACATTAAAATTTCTTGGTATAATATTATAATTTCACTGTGTACATTTGTGATAACAACGTGTTCAGCTTGAAAGTATGTGTTAAAATTGTTGAATTTCGGCAAAATCCAACCCAGAAAATAATAAAACAATTTTATAAAAGGATCATTAAGATCCTGGTAAATAATTTCTGTAGCAACTAAACGATCACTTAGGGCCGGTTTTTCCAACTCCGATTAAAACGCCGGTTAGCGTAATCATTGATTAAAACACCGGTTAGGACAAATTTGCGTTTTTCCAACGCCGGTTAACTCTAATCGTTGATTAAGAACGTCGTTAATCGACCAAATTTTAACCGGCGAAAGAAATACCTGATAAAATATTAAACAGTGATTAGGCCTATATACACATGCGCATAACCTAGAAGATTTGAATTTCTGTCATTATTATTTCTATTATTATTGACAGCTGTTGTTTTCATATGCATTTGTTTTACTGTATAAAAGTATTTTTTGGAATTAATTAATAATTATTTACATCAGTGATTTAGTAATTGTATTGTTTCTTCTATAAATGTAATGAGCAGTATAAAAATAGCATAATATTAAATATGTGTAACTTTTAGCTTACTACAGAAATTTAATTAATTAATAACTACGAATACATTCTTTTCTCTGATGAGGATGATACAGCTTTGGAAGTTTTTCTATTCTACTACAATTCTGGGACTTTACCTTAATTCGTGTGGATTCTAAGATCCTGTGGCAATTTATGCTTGCATTTTCTCATTCCCTTTTTGTAATTGCATTTAATAGCACCTTGTGAAAACATCATTTTAGTCGAACATATTTTAGACTCACTTTAGATATGTCATTAACATATTAAACTATAGGTACTGAAAATTACAAATGAAATTGAAAATATGGAAGAAATTCTAGAGATGCTGGCAGGTTTACGTTGAGATTATATGCAGACACTTTAAATTCTTTTAGCTGAACTGGGTTTGGATGAATAATGTAAATACCTGTAAAGTTGATGTGCAGTTAATTTCTGCACTAATAATTATAACAGGCACTGTCAAGTTCACACCGATTCCTCCAGAACATAACATTTATTATGCTGAAATCGTGTAAACCAATTTGTAAACAAGATTTTTTCAATAAACCTTCTTTGATTAATGGACATAAAATTAGTTAGAATGCATTGTTCTTAATAAACAGCTGATGTATGATCTTTCAGTAAAAATATCTGGCTTTATTCACCCCACAGGAATTTGGTGAAAGTTAAATCATCTCAGATATGGCAATGCAAAGTACAATATTTTATATCATTATAGTGTGACTGATAATCCAGCTTAAGACCCTAGATGTAGACTTTTCTTTTTCAGCAAACTTCCTATTTTTATGATTTTGTTACATATCATATATTTTACATAATTTTGGTAACTGTTAATTTCATATATGTACGTATATTGTATCAGTTTTTTCATTTTTACAAAATTTTTGTATTTTTCAATAGCAATAAGTAATCAATAAATTTATTTCAGTTTCAAATTAGTGGCATTGGTTATTTATTGAATAATAGAAATTTTAAATATGTGCTATGTACATAGAAATTCTCATGCAATATTCACAAAACAAGTACCTTAAACCTTATTTACTAAAATGAAATTTCTAATTACATATAAAGAATATAATCTTTAAAAAAATAAAGGTATAAAGCACAAAGAACAAATTCAAATATAGGAAATAGCGCCAATATTAGTATAACAAATATGCTAATTTAGATCAAATGTACGAGCATTTTTGTTACCAACCTTCTAAAATAAATCCTTAATCACTGATCAGATAACCGGCGTATTTCTTGGCGTTGAAAAACGCCGGTTAGAGATAATCAACGATTAAGCGTAATCAATGATTAGTTAACCGGATACTTTAACCGGTGTTGGAAAAACCGGCCCTTAGATAAATATCGGCAAAGTATTGTCTTAAAGCTTCCCACTGTTCTATAATTCAATTGACTACCTCTTTTAAACTTAACCATCTAGTTTGTGATGGATGTAATATTTTATGTATATCAAGATTTGTAAACATCTGAAAATGTTTAAAAATATGTTGCCGTTTCGAACTATTTTTAAAATGGTTATATATATTTCTGGCTAAATCTTCGCATTTTTTGGTAACATTTTGCAAAATTCACTAGCACAGAGATGTGTAGAATAACAAATACATTTCATAATTACAATACCGGGATAATGTTCAATGAACCGGGAAGCGACACTGTTTCGTTTGCCCATCATAACAAACCTTCATAAATGTCTGAGTTAAACTGTTATGTACACAGGACCATATGGGCAAGGTCGTGCAGCGCACAACGCCAACGGCGCCAAGGCCTTAAAGGCGCCTACGGCCTCTTGTGATAAGTTAAATTTTAAAAATATTAAAAACATTTTTTGAAAGTTTACAACAAATCAACAAATTTACATAAAACAATTATTACAATTATTTTAGCATTGACAGCAATAATTTTATTGTTACTTGAAAGAGTGTACTTGATATTTGCATCTACACTGTTGTTTGTATAAATTTAACTTAATTAATACTATTTAATAATTAAAAAAGGTGAAAGGGGTATCTTAAGCATTTTAATAGAAGCTAATAATCCTACTGTAATAATTTTATTAAATGAATACAGACTTTTTCGGCTTCATTCAAGAACCATTGCATATATAACAAGTGCGCCGTGTATTAGTAGGTATTATGTATATGGTCGAATATGGTCGATATCGAGCTTACAGAATCTGGCTGCAGGTTTAAACTTGCAAAATTTTGGGTGTATTTAAACGCTTTCGCAGTCGGTGCAGATTTATTAACGTATCGTTGTCGTAGGCGCGTGAGCCGTATGAGCGTACCAAATATATTATGTATGTAGTAAGTCCTGATTTGATAATATAGTGCTTGTGAAAAATAATTAAAAAATAAGGTAAGTGGTAAAGTGAATTCAGCTTTATATAGTAATAATAATTATAATAATGCTTTATTCAACTTTAAAAAACATACATAGTTTTAACTATACATTCAGTTTACCTAATTTCTATAAATATTTAACTTAACGAAATTTGGCATTACAGTAATTACAAAATTTAAAATTTCGAATTTTTTTGAACAATTTTTTATATAAAACAAATAAAACTTTGTGTTTCCTAATTCTTAGTGATTTTATTTAGATGGCCAGAGAAGAAAAAAAGAAATTATCTGGTTATCAAAACTTGCTTAACAAGCGAAAACGGGAGGAAGACTTGAAGAAGAGCAATTTAAAAGTTACCAACTTTTTTCGGAAGCTCACACAGTTTCAAGACAGCACTTCTACTGATAACAGTGGTTTTCCATTTCCATCAACATCAAAGATGCTATCAGAATTAGAGAAGCAAGCCAATGAGGATGAGGATCCGATAGATTCAGGTTCTGATACGTTTCAGTCGGTACCATCATGTTCGACTAAGCAAGACGAATCATCCGAAGACGCGTATTCGCCCCTCTCTAACGATCCAGATCTTTGGCCGAGTATATTATCTCCAACTCAGGTGCAAGAACTAATCGAAAAAGGTCCTATGTATTATCAAAATAAAACTATGTATTCTAAAGACAAAAATGGGCGTAAGTTTTCTGATATATATTTCACTCGAATTTTGTCAAATGGTGAAAAGGTTCAGCGAGATTGGTTACTATATTCTATTAAGAAAAATGTAGTTTTCTGTTTTTGTTGTAAAATATTCAGTGACACCAATAATCCATTGACTAAAAAAACTAAATGAAGATTAAGTAACCAAGACGGTTTCAATGATTGGCATCACTTAAGCGAACATTTGAAAATTCACGAAAAAAGTAAATCTCACTTTCAAAATTTACGTTCTTGGTCAGATTTATTTAAAGATTAAAAACTAATCGAACCGTAGATTCCGAAATGCAAAATTTATTAAAATGTGAAACTAAACACTGGCGCAGTGTCATTGAAAAAATAATTTATACAATTCAATTTTTGGCTGAACAAAACTTGGCTTTTCGTGGTCCTAATAATAAATTATTTCAAAGAAATAATGGAAATTTTTTGAAATGTATAGATATGATAGCAAAATTTGACCCAGTGATGTCTGTACATATTAATAGATCTCAAAGAAATATGCCATTTTATCTTGGAGATAAAATTCAAAACGAAACGATTAAATTAATAGGTGATAATATAAGAAACAAAATTTTAAATGAAGTTAAAAAAGCCAAGTATTTTTCTATATTACTTGATTGTACTCCCGATGTGAGCCACCAGGAGCAAATTTCTATTTGCATAAGATACGTTAATTTAAGAAACAATGAATTTAGTGTCGAAGAACGTTTTTTAACATTCCGTCCTGTAAATGATACAACAGGTGAAGGTTTAACCAACTTTTTACTGAAAACTTTAGAAAATTATGGTTTAGATATTTATAACATACGCGGACAAGGATACGACCATGGTACGAATATGAAGGGTAAACATCAAGGTGTACAAAAAAGAATTTTAGACATTAATTCACGAGCAATATTTGTACCTTGCTGTAATCACAGTTTAAACCTTGTCATAAACGACGCTGTGAAATCCAATATGTTTAATATAAATTTTTTCTCAACTGTTCAAGAGGTATATAATTTTTTTTCTGCTTCAACCAATCGGTGGTCTGTTTTGAAAAGTAACATTTCAAACTTAACGTTAAAACCTTTATCAGAAACCAGATGGTCTAGCAGAATTGATGCAGTAACCCCTCTAAGATTCCAGTTAGGCGAAATTTACGATGCTTTTTATGAAGTTTTGTCTGGAAATAATTTTGATAACACTACAAAACATCTGGCTATTTCTATAGTTAAAAAAAATTAAAAATTATGAGTTTGTATGTATGTTAGTGTTGTGGTACAAGAAACTAAGTAAAGTTAATGTTGTTACCAGGATCCTGCAAACTAAAAAATTCCATATTTCACAGGCTTGCGAAAATTTGAACAACCTAAATACCTTTTTAAAGGAATATCGATCAGATAAAGGCTTCAGTGACTTGCTCGTAGATGCCAAAGAATTAGCATCTTGCTTGGAAGTAGATGCGATAATCAACTGTTCTGAAATTTTAAGGCCACGAAAAATAAAAAACAATTTTCCTACGAAAGTGAAGATCAGCCAATTGAAAACCAATAATTAAAATTCAAAGTCAATTGTTTTTTTGAAATGCTAGATATTACTCTTTCATCTGTAAATGAAAGATTTGAACTGCTATCCTCTCATTCTGATGTTTTCAAATTTTTGTGGAATATTGAGGATTTTGGCAAGTATTCTGACCAAGAACAATTTAATTTTTGTAAAAAACTTGAAGAAGCTTTAACTGACACAAATCGAAACGAAAAAGATATAGACGGAACAGAACTTTTACATGAATTGCAATTTCTGCAAAATTGCGACAAAAATGTGACGTCTGTAGTAGAAACATTCAATTACATTCCAATAAATAACTTAACCCACTTATTCCCAAACATTACAATTGCATTACGTATATTGTTAACTATACCAATTTCTGTAGCTACAGCCGAAAGATCATTTTCTAAATTAAAGTTAATTAAGGATTACTTACGATCTAGAATGGGCCAGGAGCGGCTAGAAAATCTTGCTATCATTTCTATATAGAGTCTGACTTTTTAAAGCAGCTGAATATTGAAAATCTTATTAATGAATTTGCCAAAAGTAAAGCTAGAAAAGTCCAATTTCTATAAGACATTTCCGTTGTTTTCCTTCACGTTTATCTATTTAAAAACACGGGCACTCTAAAAATATTTTATTTGACCTTTTGTAATTTAATAATTTGGAATACTGTTTTTTATTTTGTTACTGTTGTTTCAGTGTGCAATAAAAATTTTAATAATATTTTTTTGTATGTGAACCTATTGTTTGCCTCAAATAAAAAATACCTAGCAGTACTAACAAATCTAAAGAGTTCGTAGTAAATTTCAATGTTGAACTGTGGGAGGGTGGCTGGTAATTTTGACTCAATACATATAGAGTAAAGGCGCCTATCAGTATTTCGCACGACGGCCCCGAAGATACTTGGCGCGTTCCTGCACAGGACTCCCAGAATATACTATTAGAAATAGAAATCATATATTTGTAAATCCCATTTCCGTTTAAAAGTAGTAATTCCGTGAATCCCCGTTACTAATATATTCAAAATATTTGACGTTTCATGTAGAGTCAACGGTTCTGCGTGTAATATATGTAGAAACAGGGCTTCCCAGTATCCGTATACCGTATATAATACGTGTGCCCGTGTTTTAACATATACGTGAAATAGGGACCTCTAGTTTTATAGTTCTTCTCCAAATTTTCAGATTAATTCGATAATTTACTATTAGATGGCGATGAGAGTGGCTTTATTTAATGTATGTTGTAAGAAATATGAAATTATAGTATATTGTGCGTACTATATCCACTTTGAAATTTTCTAGTACATCTAGTTGAAATTATAGTATAAATACTATAATTGAATCAATGATTGCAGAAAGGGTCTAAGCGCCATTTTAGTCGAAATTGGGTTTAAAGCGAATTCAAGTTCTTTAGATGAATACCAAGCGATTGAGTGCAGAAAGGAGTCAATTTGCATTTCGAAAGTGTGTTTTATTAAGCATCCGCATTGTTATTGAATGCAGAAAGGGTATATGTTACGCTCTTGTACCCTTTCTGCAGTCAACGTTAGGTGTCGCTAGTATATGTCAAATATATTATTTACAAATGGCCGGCTAAGCTTATGTGTAGGTAGGTGTTTATAACAAAAATTATCATTTTGTAAGTCACGATGGAGGACGAACATCGTAAGACACGTAAAAGAGGTATGGTACACCCTGAAGATTATCAGAGAAGCGTGATAAAGCGCAGCAGGTAAGGTAACAATTTTACTTACTGCACATACAGACATATTATGTACCTATCTACTACATTTTGTTGTGTTTGTATTTTTAGAGTAAAGGGCCAGGAATATATCAATTATAAAACAAACAGAAGAGTTTATAGGTAGTAAGCGGAATTGTTCATTTAGCTACTGTGTTTTAGTCAATAGTGAAAGAAAGGTTATTTGTAAAAAAGCTTTTATTAACATGCATGCCATAAGTAACAAAAGATTGCAACGAATTCAACAGCTACTGGCTGCAGGTATCACTCCTCATAATATTAGCGCAAATATAATGGAAGCCACTGAAAAAATACGTGTGCATGAACACATAGCTCTTTTTCCGGTAAAAGAAGCTCATTACGCCTCAAAGGACTATCGCTACTTAGACTCGAGTTTAATAGTAAAGATAATGTACACCTTATTTAAAGAAAAGTTCCCAAATTCCAGAATAACTTACGAATATTATAATAAAATATTTCGTGAAGATTTTAATCTTAAATTTGGAAGGCAGCAGGTGGATACTTGCTGTACATGCGAAGCACTGAATATAAAAATTAAGAGTAAAAACCTCAACGAGAATGCTAAAAGGGTAGCTGCCGCCGAAATGATAGTGCATAAGAGGCGTAGCAAAAACTTTTACAGGACTTTGCAGGACGTACAAAAGAAATGCAAGGAAAACGATAACGTCGTTGGCTTAGCATTCGATTACATGCAAAACTTACAGCTACCTAAAATTCCAGTGCAGGATTTATTTTATTTACGTCAACTTACAGTGTGTGTATTTTGTATTCATAATATGAAAACCGATGAAGTAGTTTACTTCATTCACCACGAAGGCAATGCTAAAAAAGGCCCTAATGAAGTTTGTTCTTCTGTTTACCGATACATACAGCAGTATATACCGAATCATGTAAAGGAACTTCACTTATTCTGCGACAATTGTCCAGGGCAAAATAAAAATAACACTGTATCCAGAATGTGTCTCTTTTTGAAAGACTCCGGTAGATTTGATTCAATAGATCAATATTTTCCAATAAGAGGTCACTCATTTTTGCCCTGCGACAGAGATTTCAGTCACCTCAAACGCAAACTCAGAAAGTTTGATCGTGTACATACTTTACATCAATACATTGAACTAATAGCATCTGCAAACAGCAAACATAAGGCATCAATACATGTTGTTGAGGGCAATGATATCATAAACTTTAAAGACTGGTGGCGTCATATCTACAAATCTACAGCAGTTTCTGTTGAAACTACAAAAGCCCCTAAGGATAAACGAATTCCATTCAATATCAGCACTTTCCATCATTTTAGCTACCATATCAAAGATGGTAAAGGAGTAGTGGTGGCCAGACCCTTTATTAATTCGTTTGTAACACACACTTTTGTATTATCTCTATCGGAAAATCTAAGTGAACCTCTTGGAAAAGCCTACCCTGAAGGAAAAATTCCTATTACTACAGAAAAAATGGACCATATTAAGATGTCTGCTAAATTCGTGGAAGATTCTGAGAACGTAGAAGAGTTTTGGAATTCAATCTTCGAATGGCCTACAACTAATTGACTGTGTTAGATATGTATATTGCAAAAATATGTAATATAGTTTCAGTTGTGGTTTGTGTAGGTACTATGTTTTTGGCTTTTTGTATTAAATAAACATAATTTATGAGTTACATCGTACTTTTCTTTTCTAAAAAATAATAGTGCAGAAAGGGTATATGTGCAATGAATTCTAATGCCGTTTTTACATGCTTATATGATAAAACTTTTCAAAACTTGTTCAAATCTAGAAATATTTTTGATACAACTCTTAACATGCTTTACTTTTGACGCGTGGAAAGCGAAAAACAGTTTTTTGTATTTTTCTCAAAACTCATCCTCTAACACATACAGCAAGAGCGCGCGAGGTATGATCACCCGATGGTATACGTAAACTCGCATCTAAACGTGGTCCGATAATACATATTAGAGTTACGGCACAACATACTAGCATTGCCTGCTCATATATTTTTTTTTTTTGCGTCGGGGGGAAAATCCTTTATGGACACCATACCTGCCGTGGTTCCTTGGTATGGTAGTGTGGGAGTCTCCAAAAAGGCATACCCACTAAAAACCCCCCAGAAACATTCACCACTGTGCTCTGGAACCGCCCTTTCAGGCATATCTTCGGAGTATCACAGGGCTATCACTCATTCTCCTTTCCTGTTTCCATTCTTCTCCTCTCTTTGATCCTTCTCTCGCACAGATAACACTTTGGCCACATAACTGCGTACTGCCTCCCAATTCTTTCCACTCTCCATCATGAGTTTTATGCCTGCTCATATTCGAACTCATAGTGATCTGATTATTTTTTCGCAGATTGACAAAAAGAACAAATTAAATTTTCTCTTTAAGTGATGACGATTGCTTAGATAACTAAGTCGATAATAACGCGAAGATTGTAATACTTATAACGTAATTATGATTATCCTTATGAAATTAAATAATAATGTAGTTGTGTACAAAGTTATAGCAGTACAACTGGGTTTTAGAATGAAATAAAAACAACCCGCCTGAAACATCTGCAGAATAAACTAAGATGTCTAGAGAAAAATAAATAAATAGAAATTTCATGGTAAAAAAAAACTATAAATAAGTATAACAGAAATACCATAAAATAACATAAAAACGACCCTTGAAATAGAAATTAAAATTAGAGATTCTCTCCAGTAAATATAACGAAATAACAACTCTGGAAAAATAAATCTATTATATCTATATCTGGCGAACACAACTGGCGGAGATCATTTGCCGAATATACGTCCGAAGAATATCGACTGGCATCGGGTGATCATACCCCGCGCGCTCAAGCTGTATATCCTTTCTGAAATCAGTAATTCAATTATAGTACGTTTGGCAACATTGGGTGATGCGCTTCCTATAATACATATTTAGGGTAATTACCGAACTACCAAAGAAAGAAATTCACTCTACCGGGGTTTCCCCTGTTTACTAAATCGGATCCCAATGCAAATTTTTCGGTTTTCACTATTTCACTACGCCGAGAGTACACTGAAGCGGGACTCTACTGTATATCGTAATCTTCATATTTTTCTTGAATCCACATACGTCCTGTTTTTCTTATTGATAAGAACCCTTACTGTACCCTCACATTTTTTTATTGCTTCTTTGTTTAAATAAATATTTACATAAATAAAGATGTTAAAGATTTATTGCTTCTTATTAATATTTTCTCTTACAGCTACACTGCTACAGACTATATCCTGCAGCTTTCATTTATAACCATATCAACACTACTCAGTTAATATCGCCCTCATTATCATTTTTTTTTTGTAACAATTTGAGACCCCGTTTTAATATTTGTGACAGTTAGACAGCGGTTAAACCGTTTTTTTCATTTTCTACTATCTTCCTATTTCTACCAACGAAGTTGATTATAAAAGAAGTAAACAACATTAATGTTGAATCATTTAAAACACTAATACATTCAAATACATCCAAATTGTAAAGGTAATAAATAAAACTGGGTCATGTATGTTTATAACATTTATGTTTAAATGCTGTCATTTTCTTTGATAATTTTGAGCAATAATAACGCAGGTTATTTTCTATTGTTAGAAACGACAACAAAGAGTAATTTAATTACAAACATTTCCTACATGCAAAGTATGAATGGCCCAGAATCTAACAAAGAAATAAAGACACGAACGTTAACAATAACTGGCACTCCAGCAACAACTTTACCTTTGTGATTCATCCTTGTAGGTTAGTACAACAATAATTGCACGATTTATGTATAGCCGATAAGCTTTCAAATACAAAACAAAGGCTTGTTCCATTTATTTCCATTTTCTTATCCTTTATTCTGCATCCTTTGTAATTGGAAAACGATAATACGTATTTATTCAATAACTTTGATATTATAAAGCTATACAATACATAGGATAGGATGTTTATAAATAAAAATGCCTATTTTTCCTAATTGTTTACTTTTGTTGAATACACATAACATTACTGACAGATCCACAATTCACAAATCGATCAAGAAACAATAACACCATAATAACGGAAGAAAAATGATTGTTATGAACATTTTATTTAATTCGATAATTAGGTTGTATTGTTAAATAAGCAGATAGTGTTTTAAGTCAGTGTAAAAATAAAGCTATTGTAGAAATTTGATCGACTAATGGCTCCTGTACATTAATTACATTTTCTAACAACATTAAATTGGAAGACCAGTAGTATGGATTTTAACATAATAATATTGTTTAAGGGGGAGTGCTCACTGCCACAATCAGTTTCTTCCAAATCCTGACTTTATTTTTTGAAATAGTTAGACAATTATTTTTTTGAATTACTTAAAAAAATAAAAGAAATATCATAGCATAGTCCTTTTTCCGAAAATATATGTAGGAAAAAAATAAAAATTGAAATTACAAAAATATCCGAAACTTAACGTTACGACAATAATTTAAAAAATATTCTGACCACTTCCTTGAAAGAGTTGAAAAAATATTTTCTTAATTAAACTTGTGATTTGGAAAATATCTTAATTAAACTTGTGATTTGGAAAATAGAATACATTCTGCAAGACTAATTGTTGGAGAAATGTTAAAGTGAAACATGGTACGGTTTCGGCTAGCAGGAGGAGTTTTGCCAGACGAGATTTATCGATTCTGAGTACTATAACTCAGACATAAAGATAAGGGTTTTACGATCCCCATTCATTGGGTGTTTAGAGACCAGATTTTGTAAGTGAGTGAGACGGGCGACGGAACACATAAATTTAATTGTCTTACAAAATTTGATTTTAATTTACTTTGTTTGCCGCATTCTTCGGCCAATGTTGACAGACTTTTTTCTACGGTCAATAATTTAAAAACTAAACAGAGAAACACGCTACGTACGGATACAATCAACGGGTTAATTCTTGCTAAGCACTACATTGGAAATAAAAGTTGTTTTGATTTTCCAATTGAAAAAAAAACTAGCTTTGCGAATGGCTAAGCATGCACTCTATGAAGATGGCGAAAACGAGTAATTTTTTGTAAAATGAGATTTTTTTAAAAAATTTGTTTTCAAATTTTATATTCTATTTAATGTATGTTACTATATTGTTGTAAATAATAAATAAAAGAAGATATTCCTAAAAAAGCTGTAAATTCTTTAATCTACCGATATTTTCTATAATCTACCGAATATTGACGACCTTTCTACCGATCTAGTAGGGATCAGGGTTACCATCACTGCTCCCAGTATGGTCAGTCCGGCCAGGGTTGCCGTTGCTGGCAACTTGTTGCCATTTTGGGCAACTTCCAACTAACTCTGGCAACATGGCAACAACTTTGTATGAATTCCAAAAAATGGCAACATTTGACATATACAAAAATTAATTCCATATAAGTATTTCTACGAAATTTATCATAATTAAAAATAATAATAGGAAGACTTAACAAAATATTTCTCTTGCTACGTATGTATGTATGTATTACATATGTTATCAATGATATCAAGCGCTAAATGGTCAAGTTCAAAAGAATTTATACGCATTTTACTGCCAGCGAAGGCAAAACGGGGAATTCCCGATCTAGTGAGTCTAAGGCGTTAAATGCGTATACACATACAATGGTAAATGGTATAATATAATGTAAGTATTTGTACACAGAAGTGAGCGGTGTTTATTAGTATAGGGAGCGATACTGTTTGTTGCATTGTAAGAAAAATAAGACAGATTTTTAGGCAACTATTGCTAAAATAAAGTTGGGTGATGGTTCAAATGCTTATCCGCAATTATCAAAAGTTGCATTCGAAATATTGTCTCTCCCACATAGCAGTGCTACAGTGTAAAGAATATTCAGTGCAATTAATTTAAATAAGTCAAAAATTCGGAGTCGCCTTAGCACGGAATCATTATCTGGCATATTATTAACTATAGTTTGGTTCGAAAATTGTAGAAATGACTCATTCGTAGTATCCCTCGCTACTGTCCAAGTCGTTCGCAATGAGTCATTTCTACAATTTTCGAACCAAACTATAAGTAATTTATTAAAGACAATGGAGGAAAGTGTCACAATTTGCAATTTAGAAAAATGGATAAACAGAAGTAAAGTACCTAATTACACACATATGTAATCTTAAATATTATCCCAACCTTCTCCGTTATCTTTTGTTGATGATTTACCTATTAAATATATATAAAATATTTATGTGATACATTTTAATATTATTATGGATTATCTTATTTTGTATTTCTAATAGTTCTAGAACTTTTAAAAATCAATTCCTTATAACCAATAATGCAATTATTTTGGTATGGGTACTGGAAAAAGAGTCAATTAATGTTTAACAGCTTTAATTATTGATCGTTAAACGATATTACCACACAAAATAGTTAAAATATTAAAATTATGTACAAATATTAATAGTTTTATGATTTTGGCAACATTTGGCAACTTTTGAATGAAAATGTTGGCAACTCCAGTGACTCAACCGCGGCAACGCTGAGTCCGGCCCACACAACAAATATTTTTGCTCGGAACGAGTCGGGCTTTGTCAGCCCGATTACGGCTTTGTCAGCCCTATTACAACCAACTCTAGCCGTAGACATGGTTTGAGGGAGATGCGCAGATGGGCAATAGGAAGGTAGCAAAAACTATATTTTTGTACTCATATGACATAACATACAGTTTTACGCATTCATATGGGTGCGGGAAATTCTATTTCCCGCACTCGTGCGGGAAGTAAAGTTGGTACTAACTGTAACTTGATAACATTTTAAAACCATAAACCCCTAATCTTACCAATACGCTGCCCAGTTTGTTGTTTTGATATGACAGTAATAAAACACAATGTAATAGACATTGTTATATTTCAAAGGTATGTAATTAAATGTCAGAACGGCAACAAATATTGTATAAATTACCATTATTAACTCTTTTCAGAAATTGAAACAGAACAATTATTAAAAATTTTGATAGCACAATTTTCACAACCAGATATTGATACTCCAGGGATTAGCTGATTCGTTTCAATTGATCTCGATTGTGAGGGTAAGGTAACATTAATAGTATTATTAGATAATCCTTGTTGTATTTCAGACGTCGAACAAGTTGCAGGAGGAATCAACATCTCTGACTGGGTCATTTTTTTAGCCAATTGAATTCTGCTATGAAGAGAATTTTCGACATATCCTTCTGCAACCATAGATGATTTCCATCCACCATGTCTTTTAATTGAAAGCAAGTCAGCTCCTTGGTTTGCCAACAATGTTGCTGAACTCCTTCGGAAACAGTGACCTGTGAAGCTACTTACGCTATCAAGCTGAAGGTACTCAGCTATTCGCATTGGAATTTTACCAATTGTATTAAGACCAACAGGTGAAGAAACACACTTGCCATTGCGATATGTTAAGAAGAATCGTTGGTTGTTGTCTGGTCTTAAATTTGCATATTGCCGAATTAATGCAATCCATTCTGGCTTAATGATTGCAAATGTACGGCTTTTATCTGTTTTTGTTTGTGGAATTGTTACAATAATTAAATTATTTTTAAATTCTATGTCTCGCAATGACATTTTGCAAAGTTCTACACGTCGACATGCTCCAGAAATACCCATTATTAATACAGCCTATAAATACATATAGTAATGTATGAATTTAAAATATACAAAAATGACTACCTTCACTAGTAGGAACAAGGAATCTGGTGCTTCAACTATAAATTTAGTAATTTGTTCTTCGCTTAATACTGCCGATTTTTTAGGCTGAAGGTGTTTCGTTGCCTGTTTTAAGTATGCTATGAGTTTTGCTTATTTAGATATATCCGTATTATCATATATTATTAAGCATGATTTTAGCATAGAATAAGTAGACCATAATGATTTATTTGATTGTAAACTTTGAAAATAAACTAATAAACAATTTTCTGAGTAAGTTTTTATATTTTTAGATCTAGCCCAAGTTATGAATTTACCATAAATGGTGTTGTATCTGTCTTTTGATTTTGTAGGTAATAAAGTATCGATTGCAGTATTGGCAGCTTCACGAATTTCAGGAGGTGTACATTGTATTTCTTCATCAGAATGCATGTTTTAGAGGAGATTTTAATTTTGTATTCAATGTTTGGAATTTGACTAATTTTAAATTAAATGTCAATTCAAATAATAAGTACTGCCAACTCAAAATTTTTTAATTAATATGAACAAATTTGTAGTGTGTCATAAATGATAACGTATTTAACAGTAGGTATTATTTAATTATTCGTACAAAAAATATTGTACAAACTTCGTGCGTGAAACATTTCGCGAATTCGTGTCCATAAAGCGCTCGCCTTTCGGCTCGCGCTTTAAAAATGGCCACTCATTCGCGAAATATGCTTTCCCGCACTTGGTTCGTAAATAACTATTTCGTTATCAGAAAACAACAAAACGTAGACATCTGCAAAAATCTTGGGTCGAACATTTTTATCAAAACATGTATTTTATTTGAACATCCGCCACTAGACAGAAATAATATAAATAATTCCACATCATCATCCGTCATCAAAGCACGTAGGTATATATCAAAATGTGTAAACATTGTACACATAATCGTAAAATATTATTACCGCTATCATTAAACTAGCGGATTTGCTATAAAAAATACATTACCCAACATATAAATTAGTACTTGCTCACAATGTACGTGCACATGCATGGGTATAAAAACGGACAATAATAAATACTCATCCGTGCGTAATAAAAACGATATTGACCAACAAACGAGACATCAGTATGCAAATCAACCGAATATTGCAGACTTATGGCTCATAATAATCCATGTATGGAAGCTTGCTAACGATATGGGCCACGGCTGTGTATACATACAATGACGTAATTGCGGGCAGTAAACTAAAATATATTATACATGTATATTCCTTTGTATGAGCATGGTATTTTTATAATTACTCGGTATTTACCGAGTGCACATACAGTTCGGACTGATATGCTTTTATAATATTTGAATCAAAACAACTCGCTTATGGTCGTCAGTAGCACACGTTCGTTTATATTCGTTAAAAGAGCAGGGAAGGGATACCTCATTATTTTTTCGATGCGTTTTCAGATGACAGCGCCCCCGTACCAATGTCGCGATGTTACGATATCTGATATCGTAAATAAATATTTATCTTTATCTTTACACGATATATCGTGATTCGGTACTGTAATAATAATAATAATAACTCCGTTTATTTTCCAGGTTATTGATGTAAATACAACATATTTAAATGTAGATTTAGAAACGTGTAACTACAACTACCACTTATACGAACAATGTGTCTGTAAATGTTCGTACGCCAATTAAGTTGGTAGTATGGATCTTATTTTTCGAAAGTTGGTGAAATCCAGTGGCAGAGTATAGAAGCACAGCATAACCATATTATTCTGAATAATGACAAGCAATAAAGCACTATGAAGTTATATTGTACAGACTTGTTAAGAGGGACATTAAGGGTTGGCTTTCCTTAAGAAAAATTCCCGAACGGCGTATGTCGGGTTGCCTAAAATAGATTGAATATATTTACGGAATTATTTTAATGATATTTGCCGGAATTAATTAGATATTAAATTTTATTCTGCAATAAATATATAGTTTTATTATTATGATGATTATTAATTACTTAAGTTGTACTGATTATAATTTCTCACCAAGATTTGTATTTACTTTACATGTTGAGGCTTTATAATAATATGAGCAATGTTTTAGAGAAAACTAAAATCTGATAAAAAAAATTATATTGTAACAACAGTGCCGGTGTTTATTGCAAAATGTAAAAAATATTTATATTCTCTAAGTAGCTCATGTTTTAAATTATTGAAAATTATATTCTTCACAATCGATACTGATATTGTTAGTTAGTAAATTAAATTATAAAAATGTCACCGTAGGTAAGATACAAACTTTGCGGACTCCGAACTAATCATTGATTAGAAACAAATGTTAATACCACAATTTACAATCGGTTGTTATTTATATTAATTTTTTTTATTTATATCGTACATTGTTTATTTTTTTTCAGTAAAGCTTCTATAAAATTAAAAAAAAACCGTTATGTGACAGACAAAACGTTAAACGCACTCCTTTCCGCGCCACCCTAGAGGTAGAGTGCAAAGCGCGTTTTTTTTTCTCATGGTATCCCCAGTAGGCCTAATCCATGTTTTTTACAAAAGAAATGTTTACAAAAGTATAGACAGTGTAGAAAATAAACAAGAATGGCCAAGTAACGTTTTTGATAAACGTGTCACAATCAGTAGATACATACTAATTCTCCAATTTGACGTCTCTAATTTCTCGATTTCTCAAAATACGAGGATCAATAATTTCAGGCAACAAAGCGAGAAAATAAAATTTCTCTAACTTAATTAACATTTCTGCCCAGAGTTCTTCATCTCTGTGTATTATCTCATACCAAGTACCCTTCGGAGTCCAGACTATGAAGTAACATACATCTTTCTGAGCTATATTCAACTGTCCCTGTATTTGGTACATGTAATGGTGCCTAGATTTTAAATGTAATTCGCTGTTCCGAATTTCTAAAAACGTAATTTTTTTTTTTCCGTAGCTTCAAATGGAGTCACTTCGCGAGCCTTGAATGGACACTTTACTTCAATAACCGCGTTTTGATTAGAAATAATTCCGTCCGGAGATGCCGCTAAAAATCTATACACAGGATGAATAAAAAGATCACAAGACTCGACTGTTAGATTTGCCAAACATTCAAAAGCTTTTACAGCTTGCTCTTCTTTTTCATTACCGTACCGTGTCGCAATCGTTCCTGTAAATTCCTGGTATAATAAAGCCTTCACAGTATTGGCAGTTGATGTGGTTCTCCTTAATTTCATTATCTTGCCAAAATTCGATGCTGTTAATCTTTTTACCCGCATTTCTTTCCATAGAGTATTATCTTTTTGTCCTTTTGTAAAATTTTGAATTTCATCCAGATTTTCGCTTGCTAAATGCTTCAAAAAAGTATCTTTTTTTTCTTCGTACCTTTCATTATTTATATCTTCAATAAAATATGCATTTGCCTCCGGCCCATAGTCGCGATCGTCCGTAGTTCCTGAATGTGTTTTTCGTTTCATATAACATTTTTTCTTCTCATACCGTTTTTGTTTTTTTTTTCGAACACTGTTGTATATTATTCGTTATACATCCATATTTCGTCTGAAGCTTTGAGTGATATTTTCCCTCACAATTAAATGAAATCGCTGCCGCTTTGCAACGTGCACTGTAAGAATTACGTTGAATATAATTCAATCTCTTCCCTCCTACAAATTTTGCAATGACTGAATTAAGAGATTCTACAATGTTGGTATCTACGTTTTCTATTAAAGATCTACTATTTTTGCTAAGCCGACTTAAAGCGTTAATAAAGTCATCATATATATTAGAATTCTGAAACTTTTCAAACATATTGATCTCGCCTTCTTTAGATCCTTGACAAAAGTAAGAAGCACAATCCGAGTGTTCACCAAAAATATGTCTTGGTCCATTTATAATGTCACGCTGCAATTGCACTATCTGGTTTGTTATTGGTAAGTTCGAACTTTTGTAATGTTCAATTGCTTTTGTCACGGCCGATCTGAATCTAAGTAAATTTTTTGTTACTAATTGTCTTAAGTCCGCATTGAGTTTAAGTTTTTTCAAACAGTCGCTAATTTTATTTATTACATAATATATGATTTCGGCACTCAATTTTTTTAATAATTTTTTGGGGACCGTAAGGAGCCATCTCACGTAGTTTTCTAAGAACGCTGCTATCACAGTCCCCTATTAATCTACCATAAATTACACCGTGCATTTCACCAGAATGTCGAAAACCTTCCGGAATAATTGGCGACTCCATGGCTGTTGACGACGAAGACCAATTTTTGTAGCATACGTGATTTTTAGATTCACCATATTTTGCACAAATTAAACAAAATTTGTTTTTTACGCCTACATACAACATTTTTTTCGCTGGCCATTAAACAATTGCTGTCACTCCTGATAAACTGCTGTAATTAGGCTTATGCGCTCGTTTGGCCCATGCTCTTTTACTTATTCACATATACAAAAAAAAATCTAAAAACTGTCCTGTGGTCAAAATACAAAGTACAAATAAAACAAAAACATGAAGGCACAACAAACTCAGATATTTAAATAAATGCTTTTACCATCTAGAAAACTGAAATTTGTGTAACTTGCTGTCTAAAACCAATGCATCTTAGTTTGAAGAGTCCGGAAAATCTCTAAATTTCGTATCTTACAATGACATAAAGTTGTTTTTGTCAGATTTTAGTTTTCTACAAACATTGTTCATATTATTAAAAAGCTTCAACATGTAAGGTTAAAAATAACAATAAGTCGTGCAACTTCATAATTAATAATAATAATGTATATTTATTGCCGAAGAAAACTGCATTTCTGAAATTCCATAAAGCCGAAACCTTGTCCTTGAATAATAAAATACATTTTTAAAGCGAGAAGAATATCAAGGAACAGAAAAAGAGTCTAATAAAGTAGACACATCAATGTTATCACGTAATCAATCATAAATGAACACCGACAAATACCTGAAATATATTAAAATTTGCTTGTATATATCAACCGCACGTATTTTCTTTTACAAATATGTTTAATGTATACTCAAACTTATGTATGAAATAATGAATACAACTGTATTTGGTGATAAAATTTAGTTCGAATCTTCCCTGTGACAAAATGTTTTATAATTTAATTTTGCTAATCAACTCCATCAATGCCGATTGGGAAGAATATAATATTCAACAATCCAAAACATCTGATTATTATAAAATATATATATTTACATTTTATTAAAAAACAAAACAGGCACTGTTACTGTACTGTTACAGCACAGAATTGTTTTTGTAATATTTTAGTTGACTACAACATTGCTCATATTATTAAGATTAAAAACCTTCAACATCTAAAGCAAAATATCACCGCCAGAAATTAAGTAACAAGTTAAATTTCATAATAATAACAACATATATTTATTCCAGACGAAGAATTCTAATACATTCTCCCAAATATCATTAAAATAATTAGAAAATAAAGCCGATATCTGAATGAAGCATTCGTTTACCTAAGGTAATAAAAAAGGTGGAGATCTCTCTGTTTATATGATGTTTGGCTTAATACAGTCGACCAGGTATACCTTCCATATAGCTGGTCTTAGACATTACGAAAGTGTGAGTAAGAGGTTGAATTATGTGTTGCCTATTTGCCATTTATTAGTGCGGACTTTGTGATCATTCTCATTGGTTTCAAAGTAATTTTTTGGAGACCAGGGTTATTTTGAAAGTAAAGTAAATACATTGTCGAGTTCAGAATAAAAATATCTAGGTACTCACGATTCAAAAAAGTACTTTTTAAACAGAGTAAGCTTTATATCGCTATAAAACGAAAAAAATTCAAAGTGCTGTATTTTAACTATTTTTTAATATAATTGCAAATTTGAATCGTCAGTCGCTAGAACAAATATTCATTATTTCGTTCACGTAGCGGCAACTTTTTCAAGTGCCTTGATTTTTGCGATTTTTTGCGTTGAATTTGACCATTTTGTGGCATACGCCGATCAAGTAACCCCCCCCCCCTTAAAAACGCTATTATTAAATGAAAATAACACTGATAAGTGGAAAATTAAGTTTGTTTATAAAAATTGTTGAAAATGTTCTCCATTTGCTTGTAAGCACAACATTATTTGTCGTTTCATGTTTTCAAATACATGGCAAAGCTGTTCTTGTGTTATGTTTTGAATTTCATTCCTAATCGCTTGCTGTCCAAAAAGAAAATAATCTGGTAGTGTTAAATCTTGACTCCTCGGTGACCACAGTCCTTGGTTTATAATACGATTTCCTTAACATTGTTCCAAATAATCTATGGTGGCCATGCAGCTGATTAATAAATTATGTCAAATTGACAGTTAGATCTCTCTCCATTAATTGTTTCGTTAAAGAATATTGGCCCCATTATTCTTCGTCTTGAACTTGCATCCAAATTCCAACTTTTATTGGATGCAAATCTTTTTCAACGAAATTGTGAGGGTTCTCCGTAGCCCACGTTCGGTAATTCTGGCTACAGTATAGTATACGTTGTTGATAATCACGAGGGTAGAATTGCTGCCCAACCGAAACTCGATAGGGATGCATATGTAAATTTTTATGTAAAGCTTTTGCACAACTAGCTCTACCAATACCTGAAGAGAACATATAATTAAGGACTTGCGCTTATTTAAATATGTACTCTAACTTGTGTACCTGACTGTGTTGATAGCCTTCGTAGTGATTGGTTGGAGCTTTGACTGATTCGTTCTTCAAGATCATTAATAACAGCCTCAGTTAATATTGTAGGTTTTCCGGTTGATTTATCCTTCCAAATACAATTTTTTCTCTCAAAACGCTTTACAGTCTCACGCTTGTGATTGTCGAACCTCTTATTTGACATATTTTCATTAAGAAACGTTTCTACAAACTGATCGAAGCAAGACTGCAAACTGTACGACCAAATTCCATCCTGATTGCGTGTTGCACTTCGAAAGTGAGCCATAATAATGTGTGAGCAAAGATTAGAGAATACTAAAGATGCGACGCTCGAAAAAGGAACTACATTTGTAGAGGAACTACATTTGTAGAGTTAAAATTCCCGCGCTTCTGCATTCCAATTTAAATGTCCAAGGTCACTGAAAATTTGAGTCGGAGATCAAAGGTTCCGACCGGAGCGTCGTATCTTTATTCTCTAATCTTTGGTGTGAGTCTTGTTCAAGCGTAAACATTTTTGGCTTTCCATTCAATACTGAAAAAAAGTTAAAATAGTGGTTATTGGAATACAAGTTGCATTTATATTAAATTATTACTTACCTACAACTTACAAACAATAATTATTGAGCTCTGAAAAGAACTGTTCGAAATAGAGCAAATGTATATACCCAGCTCAAGCGGCAAAGTTACCACTAAACCTTGATATAATTGCAAGCATACAAACTTAATTGGCGTACAAACATAAACAGACACATAGTATAATAACAAGTAGATACATCGTAAATCTAATTCTTATCTATGTCTAACTTAGCAAAGCCATTTCACAATCAAACAGATGATAAAACAACTATGATTATTAATCATGCACTAAAAAAGTTACAAAAAATTGCATGAAAATATGCAAGAAAAACTATTGAAATATGCTCTTAAACATGCGTTTATGCTTTGAAATATGCAGTTATTGTACTAAACATTATAGGTACCTAATAAAATAATTATTATATTAATAATAATAGGTTCTAATATAATAAGAATAAGTATGTTCAAGTTGCATACAGTTTTTGAGGTTTAAAAAGTTATAAAACAACAGTTTTATATATGGAATTATTTATTTTAAGTAGTGTAATAAAAATAAAAATATATTTACAATACGCATAAATTTTAAACAACAATTTTTCTAATCATAGGTAATTAATGATTTACTACTTGAATAATAACAATAGGTAATCAAATGCTTTTCTAGATTGTCTAATGTAAGACTCTGTCGTCGTTCACTTAAAATTAACTTATAACTGGAAAATGACCGTTCAACTTCACAGGAAGTTGCTGGAGCATACTTGAATTTGCCCATTACATTTGGACTTAAGAGGGATCTCTACTGGACGGGTCAGTCCATTTGACAATGTACAAAAATCATGAACATTATCTAGTACGATGGTTACGATTTCCCCTTAAAATTAAGATCAAATTTTAACCAATGCTATAAATAATTACACCAATTTGTAGAGAAAACTCAAATTTACGTACGCTTAGTAGTAAAATTTTGAATTTCTTTTTATTTATTTCAAAATAAATTTGACAAAATATCTAATATTGACCTACTTCTGATGCTAATTATGACAATTTCTAAAATATTTTTAAAAGAAATATTACTAGGCGTACATAGATATTCGAATTCTCTTTCATTTGGTATAAAAAAATTAAAAATTGATTAATATTTACTGTTAATTTTATGGGGAAGTCAAACTGTCTACAGTGGCCTCAGCGGCAGGGAGTAGAGATCCCTCTTAAATGGATATTTTCTTCGAAATTACCTTGCAAAATATCATTACTTTGCATGAGCTTTTTAAATCCTAAGTTTTTGTCCAAAGTTGAATTAATTTTTTTACAAATATTATTTTTTTTTGCCTACAGAAGTTTCAATACAACTTTTTACAGAATTTACTAAAGAAAAACTTTCATTCAATGAAAATCCTCTGCCTTCTAGTTTTGTGATTGTGGTAGCAATACACAAAAAATTACTTTTAATAAAACATAATTGACTAGCAATCAAAGGGTATTGAAACAAATTAATGCATTTTCTAACTGATGCCGAGCAATCTGGATCAAAATCGCAATAACATTCTTGATTCATTCATAATTTTCAGCATGAACATTTACAGCTTTTAACTACGTGCACCACCGAGTAGCAACTGGTTCTGGGGGTAATGGTAATTCTGGAAATTTTTCTTTATATCGCTGTACTCGAAGTGGAGCTTTTACAAAAACTTTCTTAACGTTACTCACTAAACTATCAACTAAAAGAAATTCTGATTTAACAATTTCGGCTACCCTATTTAATCTATGGGCTAAACACGTACAATACATTAAATTAGGGAATTTTTTTTTTAATTTTCTGCTGCTTTCACCATATACGGAGCGACATCAGTTACCATTAGTAATATGTGCTCTACTGGTAATTTCTGTGGTAAAAAGAAACTAGTTAACGTTTCATTAACAAACCAAGCGATGGTTAAATTATTTGTTTTTTCTAACACCTTTACACCAATCAAATATCCTTTCCTTGACTATCTTCGTTTAAAGCTCCCTTAACATCTGTAGTTTCGTCGACAGAAAACCACACATATTTATTTTTTATTTCATTTTGGACGGTTTCTATCATGTCTTTAAAGTTACGGTCGACATATTTCTTTCTCAAAGTAGATGATGAAGGCACATTTACATTTTCTTTAGAGTAGTGTTTCTTTAAGAAATCTTGGAACAATTTCTTCTCCAGATTATGAAGTGGAATATAACAAATGGGATTTCCATATACTCGTAATTTAGGTAAACGTGCAAGTCGAACGTATTACGATAATAAAATAACAATAAAATTTTCATTACAAAGTTGTTCACAAAGCGGTGGAGGAATTACAGGTAAAAGGGTCATCTTTGTTGAATTTTGCATATTGCTGTGACTGTATTAATGCTGATGAATAATAAAAATTATAATAGTCTATTTATAAGCTTATTCCTAACAGCATAAAATTTTTATTTATGTTCTTATGAGTTCTTGCAGTGATTTGCTTCTTATATTTTGGTACACCTCTTATTTAGTTTTGTTTGGGATAAGGTCAAAATTAAGCAAAGTATCTAAATCTCATATAAAAATTATATTTATATTTTTGTAAAGATTTGACGATCATTAATAACATTTCCACACTATATCTATATATATTTGTTTTACAAAGAAAAAGAAAAGGAAAGCATTTGTACTCACTTTAGAGTTATAATGCTTGTGAAATACTTATACATCTATAATGATAACTGAAGGAATAATTATCTTGTTCCTTTAAATAAAAAAATATTGATTTTTGATAGTTTGATTATTAATACGAAGCCGACTCTATTTCACCAAAACATACATTTTCACATAGTGCCTTGGTAATCTAGAACCTTGCAAAGTGAATGCTCTGAAACTGGCTTATACTAATCGCTAGCTGTAAACATTCTCACATTGTACCTCTAGCAGCTTAGCACCTGCCCATCAAAAACATCCCCACTTTTTCGTATTTATTTTCTTTGAATTACTAAATTAAATGACTATATAATAATTAATGATGCCCAACGATATACTAAAGGCAAATATTTTCACATAGTACCTTCAGCACGTCTAACACCATTAACTATCCCTTTTACTAACGAACGAAATATTGTTATAAACCAAGATAATATTTATCTGATATTCCCTAAATTGAATTATTCATCTCATAACTTACATCATTTCATCGTATATTTTATCAAATTCTATCTTATTGATATCCTCCATCTTAAAAATTTACTAATAAGAAAAGAAAAATTAATTGAATAAAATTATTTAAAAGAAAACTAAATTAAAATTGAACTCTATATCTTAATACAGATTATCTAATTGTGAGTTGATAAGTAGTGCATATGAACCCTACTATAACTTTCGCAATATCAAATTTATTAATCCTTTACAAAAAATTAACGTCTTTACTGCACGAATTATAAACTTAGAATCATCTTCTTCATTCTTGTTTCTTGCCTTATATATAAAAAAAAACAAATGCCTATCGACAATTTTTAGCGCCGCTCTCATCCAATTAAATTTTAGATTGGCATCTATTTTCAAAACGCCTGTGATGAAATTTTCTCGTGTGTTTTCTTTAAGTTGTCACGCTCGAACCAATATACGTCTATCATCTTGACAGATACACACACAAATGGCGACGTCTCAAATTGTTATTCAAATTCTATAAGTTTGTTGCACACCTTCCCGGGTAAGTATATTTTATTCTTTTCTTGTTCAGTATAATCCTTCATTGTATTTGTATATGTATGCATTACCCTTTTCATCATTTGTTACATATTTCCGTTTACCATGTTTTAAATTTATCATTATTTTTCTTTTAGAAATCTTCTGTCCGGCAGTAACGAAAACACATTACATACCACAGGAATTTCCTTTGCCGAGCTCACTCTGCTAATAACGGTGGTGTTCGTCAGATATTCCCTAATCTCGAACCAATGCTCTTTCTTCTGGTAACATGTCAATTAGTAAAGTGCTATAACAACATTAACATTGTATTTTTCTTTTTGCAGGCTTTTAAACCACACATGACCATTTCCATTGTCTTTTGAAGCCCTTGAGTTATAGATACAAGAACTAACAAGTGTATTTCTAATTCATACTGTTATTATTTACACAAAGTATTCTTATTTACGATCTGACATTTCACATTGGAAATGTTTTTGATTTATATCCTTTTTTATATAACGTGTACGTATCTAATATATTTAGTTTTATTATTACTACTATTTTTTTCTTATGAATTTGCAGCACTATTCATGTTCAAATCCATATTTTATTTGTTCAATTTATTTATTTCAAGACTACATCATTTTTCTCGAGCACGTCTTGTTTTGTTTACATTCATATGGCATATAGGTATGTGTCTTTTACACAACATAAAGCCTATTGATTTATTTTGTGTTTGTTTTATACTTAATTGCTTTACTATACTTATTTTAACTAAAATATACTAACAATTCATGTTTATTTTCATAAAGATGTTTGTCTTTAAATATAGGCAACCCATTATACTTGTATTTACTTGTCTTGAACTTATATCCTAATTTTAGATAAACTATTTTTAGAATACAATTAATGTTCTTTTTCAATAACTGGACTAATTCTTAAAATCATTATTTTTGATAATGTGAAGATCACAGCAATATGCATTTTAAAAAATGTTGGAAATATGCCGTTATGCACTTAACATGCATTTTGCATATTTTCTGAGCTCTAATGATTAATTTTACCTATTAGAGTAAGTGATACACTTGCTGGCCAGTACCCAGTGATCTGCCACTTGATTAATACATGCATGATTTTAAGCAACTCATTTTTGTACAGAATACGTTACTTTTACCACTAGATGATGGCAACATTGCTTTACTATACGACGTGGTCAAGTTTGTACACACGCCTGCCAACTGCATATGTATCCTGTGTGTCAGTTCCCTGTTCATAGTTTAGGTAAGTTTTACAAATACAGTAACAATCTCAAGATAGTATTCGTTACATAATAATGGCTGGCCGGCCAATCACTGCACTTAATTGCAAAATTGTTTTTAGCAGAGATTTTGACTAGGTAATATACAAAAAACATAATGTTATTATGTTTAAGTATCTGTATTTTTTACACAATCGTAGTTTATGCAGTAATTGGCCGGGGGGCGGGCAAGAATTGCTTCAGATTGTGGTCAATTAATTTCGGAACGGTTTTTTCCTAGTTACTGTTGATAAAAAGCATACCAAAAGTGTCTGAAATCCTATAGGAAAAAATAATAAGCAGAAGATATTTCTAAAGCTCTAACAACAATTGAAATGGTTTGAGTCAAATAGATGCAAGTAGTAACTACCAAATTCCACGAGCGACGCTTCAGCCTCGATCAAGTGCAAAATTTAGCAATAAAACTTATCATGAACCCAAACCAGTTTTGAAGAAAAAGCGCTGTTAGAAAACTGGATTGTTGCTTGCCACAGAAAAGGTTTTCCGCTCAGAATTGAAGACATACAAGCTTCAGTGAAATATTTTCTTGATGCAAATCCCAGAGAAAATCCATTTTCTAAATGGAATTCAAACCAGTTGTTACAATTGCAAGCGGATATTGAATCCTTTTTGGACAATACAATTGCTTTTAACATGCTAGAACTCTTACAAACATGAAAAAAAGGCTTATTGAAATGTCAAGTGCTTTAACATTTCCCGTGCAATCGTGACCCGCACTTTGCGAACCACAGATGCTATACGTCACAAAAATTTATTATGAAATTTAAAATTAAAATTAACTAAAGCGTCTTTTTCTTTTTTATATGTTTCCATTTTTAGCAAAATATTAATACCGAGTTTTTGTATCAAATACTTCTCTTTTGAAATGTAAATTCTAGGCGTTCTATAGATAAAAAAAGCGTTTATATGGGAGATAACCTTTTATATTATTTGTAAATAATGTATTCTATTTTTAGATTATTATTTGTATTTGGACAGAATACAAAAATATTAATGTATATACCCACCTTGACTAAGCTATTACATTTGTATTGCCATTAGCATACCATTTAAGTAATTGAACACATTTTTTATCTTTATTTGTAAGCGTAATGGGCTATTACTTCTAACATTTGGCGTAATTTACTAATTGGAGGATGTTCAGTAGGCGTGCAATTAAATGAATGGCTTAAGCTACTGCTTAATATGTCTTGTGACCGCATATCCACATATAAATATTATTTCAATGTAATTTTTTGTTCGTGTTAATTTGATTATTACTCAAGATATTTAATATGCATTGATTAAATAACGGATATTTCATGAAAATGATAATAAATTTTAAAAAAAGTTAATTAACATAATCCGAGTTTTTGGTATCAATGTATTTGTGAACGAAGAAGTTGCCTGAACACAATATTGCATTAATTAATGTGACCACTAAAGATCGGCTGTCAGGGGTACATTGGAAAAATTTGTGTGTTATAAATAGTTATACAATAGATAGCTTTGCAAGACTTATTATTTTTCGAAGTATTCTCCGCGATAATTAATGCATTTTTGCATCCGCTGGAACCAACTTTGGAAGCAGTTATTCCACTTGTTTGTTTGTACAGTCAAAATTGCGTTTTTCGGATGAGTGGAACCTTTGACCACGCAGTCCGTTCTTGATTTTTGGAAAGGTACATAAATCGTTTGGATTGTACGGAGAATGGTTTAACAATTTGACCTTTTGTTGCGTTAAAAATTCAATTGCCTTGCGAGCTCTGTGCGAACTTGCATTGTCTTAGTGGAGAATGATTTGTCGCTTGGGGTTGGTTTTTCGTAACTCAGCGATGACTTGCGGCAAACAAATGGTTGTATACCAATTGGCAGTAGCACCTCTTGGATATTTGAGAGGAATTGTTACTACATGAACTGCTTTCGAGACAAATGTCACGATCAACTTTTTGGAAACACTTCCAGAACGGATGACTTTTGACGGCTTTTCTTCACCCTGGAACAGCCAAACATACGACTGGCGTTTATTTTTTGACTCATATAAGTAAATCCAAGATTCATCACCACTGACGATGTTGTATACTTTTAGAGTTTCCCGCATTAACGCGGAGTTTTTTGACATCAATTCAACCGAGCTGCTTTCTGTTCTTCAGTTAACACATGCGGTATCCAACGGGAAACTAGTTTTTTTACACATAATTCTTCATGCAAACTTTTTAGAATTGATATCTTTGAAATCCCCAATGATGCCTCAATCTCCCTATATGTCACATGTCGATCTCTGTTGATGAGCCCTGCTCTTGGATCGTCGCTAAGACTAATCCGTCCACGTTGAATTCTCCATACCAACGAGAAATTGTTGACTGGTGTGGTGGTTCATAGCCGAAAACAGAAATTAACTCAGGGAGGCATTCTTGTTGAAATAATTGTCTTCGAAAATTATAAAAAGAATTGCACTACAATTTTCCGGTTTAATTCCATTTTTCGACTAACTTGTCAACTCTGATAGTTCGTTGTAGCTACAACATTACACGTATCGCACTAAAACTTTGAACTTAGATTAACTAAAGATGGAGGATAATTTGATTAATGTCTCCTTCTATGTCCCATGTTTTGCATACATAAAAGACATCCCTCGTATCATAACTATTTACAACATATAAATGTTGATTACTGGCTGTAAATTATTACAATTATTCACATTGGATGACTTTGAAATTTTGCATTTTTAGTCTAGAGAAAATACTGAGATATTAGATTTTACTGAAGTTTTATTACCATAATTCAAGTTTTTCAAATCTTTTTACAAAAAAATGTAGTGTAAACAGGTCTGTTAGTGTCGCTGCTGAAGTTGGCTGTGCCAGTAACAATGTTTCTTCTGATGTTGCATATACCAGTACCGTTGATTCAGCCCTAGTTGAGGGGAACTTCAACCAAGTAAGAAAAAATATCGGAGATATTGGATAATATTGTCAAAGTAATTCCGTTTGTTCGTTAACAAATGATGGAAAAATTTCGCTTGTAGAAAACGTTTGGAAGCCTCAGCCTGTATATAAATTTTCTTCTACTTCTAGTAGTTCTAGTAATACTAATCTTTTCAAATGAAATGGCTAGAAGAATTTGAGTGGTTAGCTTATTCTGAAGAAAAATCCGGATTTTTCTGTAAATATTGCGTAACATTATCGCACTTCAAAAGTGTAGGAAAAGGATATCACCAACTAAAAGGGGCATTAGCAGGACAGACTTTTAGTAATTTGAAAAAAGCCAAGGAAACGTCTCGTAAACATGAAAATTGCACATATCATAAAACACAAAATCGATTATTACAAAAAAAAAAACTGAAAGGATTATCAATCAAGCCAATGCTCAAAGAAGATTGAATACCGGAAGAAAAACAGAAATAGAGTAATCGCTATAATATAAACTATAAGATTTTGCGGAAAGCAGCAAATAGCAGTAAGAGGTCATCGTCACCAATTAATGAACAGTGGCGAAAGGACCATGTAGACAAGTTCTTTTATTCAAAACGAGCTCGTTAACAGGTTTGGTCATTTAATCAAATCTCAAAATGTGACAAATATCAGGAAGTCTTCTTCTTCTTCTTCTTCTTCTTCTTCTTCTCCTTCTTCTTCTTCTTCTTCTTCTTCTTCTTCTTCTTCTTCTTCTTCTTCTTCTTCTTCTTCTTCTTCTACTTCCTCTTCTTCTTCTTCTTCTTCTTCTTCTACTTCCTCTTCTTCTTCTTCTTCTTCTTCTTCTTCTTCTTCTTCTTCTTTTTTCCCTCTTCTTAAGACTTAGTCTTGTTTCTTCTACTCTTCTTAATCTCGTTCAGCCTTTTGGGAAGCAGATGTCCAGCTCTCGTACCACCTTTTGGGAGGTCGACCGGGGGGTCTCCTTGAACTCGGCTTTTCATCCTTTGCCCATTTTGCCCATCGATCCTCTGTCATTCTGTCGACGCGGTCTCTCCAATTTCTTCGTGTCCATCTCGTAAACTGCAGGGCATCTTGAATTTTGAGATCTGCTCTTATATTTTTGCTTCTAATCTGGTCTCTCAAGCTTACTCCTTTAATATCCCTCAATGTCTTCATCTCAGCTGCCCTCACTATACTCTTCACTTTTGCTGTATCCACTCGAGTTTCCACTGCGTATGTGAGTACAGGTGTCACGGTTATTTTATATATGAGGGCTTCGCTTTCAGTGGACACGTATTTGTTCCCCCAAATGAGGTCCCTCAGACAACCAGAGATTCTTGAAGCTTTATTCATTTGGGTTCTGACTTTCTGTTGTAAGTTTTTGGAGCTTGTTATCTTCTGGAAGTCTTTTTATTCCGTTTTAGCAAAACTAAAAATGTTTAGTTTTGGGATACTGGCCTAAGAGCGTTCTTCATCTTCTTCTCGTTGCTGCTTCTAGTCAGGCCTAGTTGGCTTTTTACTCCTAATTTGATTTGTAGTATAACGAATGTGTGGTTTTAGGGTTTTTGAGCCCAGCTACATTTAGGTATTAATGCCATTCTGGGGCGTTTATATTTATATCACTTTAATGATTCATTAATGGATGACTGATATTCGGCTTCTTCTCTAAAAAACATGAAATTAGTTTACATTATTTATAGAAATATTTATAAGTGTTATATTATGTATTATCAACTCTTTATAATAAACTATATGGAATATCTGTGAATTGTTTCAAATGGTATATTTTATTTTATTAACTGATATAAATTCTCAATTTTCCAACTTCTTTACCATAAAAATATGTATTATTTAAAAAATGGAAATTTCACATCAATATATATAGATATATATATATATATATATATATATATATATACTATGTATTACCAACGTAACATACTTTATTGTATGAGATTACGCAAACAAAACGAAAGACATTCACAATGCACGGACAAATAATAATTTTATGAAAATTACATTGAAAACGGTTTATTGTCGTCGTTGTTTATCTTTATTAATTACAAATTAAAGCAGATTTATTAGCGACTGTTCTTACATAAACTATTTGAATTGTTGTTGATGACTGATGGTTAAAGTTGACATATTATGAGAATTTATTTGACTCATACAACAATACAAACTGATGCTAAACCAAAATTTATTGTCATTTAAATGATGAATTGAATAGCCCGCGCTTTTGTTATTTCGGAAAGTTAGTGCTTCTAGAAGATATACCACTAACTCTCCGACATAAGAAAAGCGAGTGCTTCTAGAAGATATACGGTAATAATCAGTAGCGTCTTACTATCCTATTGTTTTTATTTTGATTTTCGCTATCATCCACTTACTTTATTATTTTACTTATTTATTACTAGCTAGAAAGGCTTTTCTTATTGCCTTTTTATATTAGTGATCGGTAAGAGTCGTTGTGCTCGTTGTTGTTAAAGAATTCTTATTTACAAATGTATTTTCAAATGGTTCGTTAAAAAACCGAAAAGTATCAAATTTTACCAAACAGTTCATTATATAGATATTTTAGTCTGTTAACAGTTTTATTTCCAATGTTCGATATATTGCATGTACGAGGTAGGCGCCATAAATTCTCGGCCTGATATACAAAAAAGAAACTTGGAACAATATAAGAATTTTTATTTTTCAATGTAATCTCCACTAACTTCTATACATTTATTACAAGGATTAATTAATAATTCGATACCCTTGTAAAAATAATCTGAAGTTTTTCCGTCAAAATGTTCTAAAACAGCTGCTTGCAACTCACTGTCGTCCTTAAAACTACGTCCCCTAAGGTCTTTTTTTCAATTAGAAAACAAAAAAAATCACAAGGAGCCATGTCCAGACTATATGGTGGATGTTCCAATTCTTGAAAGCCGCTTTCACGGATGGCAGTTTGTGAAATGGCGGCAGTATGGACGGGAGCATTGTCGTGCAAAAATCGCACACCTTTGGTCAATTTTCCACGACGTTTTGCACGAATACTATCTCTTAATGTATGCAATAGAGACGCCTAATATGTGCCGTTCTCACTTGTATTGCGTTCTTTAAAAACAATTAGCAAAATGCCCTCACTATCCCAGAATATTGCGGCTATCACCTTTTTCGTTGATTGAACGACTTTCGCCTTTCTGGGACGAGGTTCATCAGGTCGCCGCCATTCCATGGACTCCCTTTTCGATAGAGGATCGTAAAACAGACAGTGGCGGCCCGTGATTTTTTGGGACGGGAGGGCACCGGGGGGGGGGGAGTGTTTAATATCAAAAATTAAATACAAACAAAAAAATAAACTCAATATGTTATTTAATTAACTTGTTTGAAAATAAAATCCATTCGCCGTTCCTTACGATTAGTGTTAAGGAAACTTCCTAGTTTGAAAGTACCGTAAAAATAAAACTCAAATTCAGTTCAAATACACATTTATTTAGTTCGGTGTGCGCCGAGAATTTCGGGGCCGCTCTTGCATCGAACATAAGATTACAACATATATACATGTGCATCGCTCGAGAAGCTAATGGTCCCTATATGTACGCACATGTCAGACACTGCCGTCCGTACGCACACATAGGAGGCCTTGCATCGCCTTCGGTGTACAGTCGTGTAACCCTGCCGGCAGACAATAAATTCGGCTGGTGAGACTGTATGCGCCCGAAGCCGGCTCCGCATCAGTATGCGTAATATTTATATGTAAAAAATACATTGTGACAATAAATTTTAAAAGTTGAAAAATAAAACAGACATTACAAAAATATGATAACACATAAAAATAAAGAAAGACATTCATATATACGAGTAAAACAAGAAACAATAATATGAAATAAAATAAAAGATGTTAAGTTCTTAACAATTAGCAAAATGATTAATAACTAATTCATTAAAGTTTGGTGTTGATGTCAGTAATTGTTTTTCAATGGAACACATTGCTGAGGCACATAGTCTGCTTTCCTGCATGGTATTTCTAGAAAATGTTTTTATTCTCTTCAAAGTTGAAAAACAATATTGCAATATTCTTATTTTTATTAACTGCATTAAATTTAACATCAGTTGCCAGTTCTTTTAATAAATATCTGCCACAAAGCCCTAGAAAATATTGTAAATTCTCCTGTGTAGGATAGGATTTAATTTTAGATTTAGTAGCTACAACTCGATGCTGTTTTAGGCCTGTATGAGACGATGCTAAATTTTACAGAGAATTTCCATGTAAATTATTACGAAAATTTTCTGCTTTAATTTAGCATACATTTTGATATTATTGCATTACTCCTGTATGACAAGTATGCATTATTACATATCAAATTTAGCACACGCGCATGCGTAATATATGATGTAGTGACGTAATTTTAGTGTTATCGTAATTGAAAGGTTGGTTGCTCTTCGAAAATTAGTTTTACATTCTTTGATTCATTAGGATACACAGTTAACCTTTATAATCATCTTCTCCAGCACCACTTTTTTGAGACTCCTTATATTTTCTATGTTCATTTAAGAAATTACTTCTTAGACCATGAAATTTAGCTTTAATATCTGATATGGACACTCCTGGTTTTATTTTTGTCACTATATTTTTAATTGCCTCTATTGCTGTGGCACGAGCATGTTTGTTTTTATACCTTGCATCTTTAACTGCATATAAACAAGGATATTTTTTATAATCCTCTATTAACACAGACACCTATTCACGTGACCAGGACATCTTTTAATTTATGCAATAAGAACTTAAAAAACACTATGACCATTCACACACAACCTCTGAAACCCCAATTTTTTTTTAAGTTACTTTGGTTTAGGTAACTTTGTCGGGTAAATTTCGCATGCAATATTACAAGCACTCTTCTGTTTTACACGTTGCTAAATTTCAAAAATAAAATGTACATGAAAATTTTCTGTAAAATTTAGCATCGTCTCATACAGGCCTTAGAGATTTTCTCAGTCTTTCCTTTCTGGGTGTATGGGCAGAGAGATTTTTTCCTGTTTGAACCCCAACATCACCTGTAGTAGGAATTTCCATAACTGCTAAAATATAATTAAAAAATTATACATTTCATTAAATACAAATTAATTGTATGTGTGTAATTGAAAAGTTCTAAGTAGGTTAAATACATATCGCTGTGATAGCATATATTTGTGGGTATAGTCATTTGTATATGCTGTGTTCTAAATTTATTCTTTTTACACCAAAAACTTATAATTGGTTTTATATTTAATTCATATTGTTGAAGCATGTACCTAATAACTATTGTGGATTCTGGCAATGTATGTGGTTCCTTCTCCTTCACTGGTGTCTTTTACTTACTTATAATAGGGATGAGGTAATAGTTTTGTTTTAAAAAAAAAACAGAATGTCTATTTAACAGGATCATACACCTTTTATTTTTGTAATTTATAGATTCAAAATAATTTTTATATACACCTTTATGCTCTAAACAAAATACATAATTGAAAATGCGCATATCATTTATACCTAATGTCGGTTGTAATGTATGTAAATCTTTTATTTATTTATTTATTATGCTAAACAAAATAAATATTTATCCTGTAAATAAATAAATGTAAACTTTTATTGTACATTGATAGTGATACTTATCGATGTAATTATATTTATATATTGGCTTCAATTAATTGCCTTAGACAACCATTTGCACGTGTTGTATCTAGGTTTTAATCTTTGCCTTATGAAACTTTTAATTAATTATTAACCAAACTTGAAAAAGATTAATGATGCCTAGACAATACCATGAAGAAAAAGCTCATTCGCACGTAGCATCTCTTCAAATGCCCAACACCATTAGTCCTATTTTTGTTGTAATTCCAACTTTATGAATTAAAAGAAAACCTTACAAGATAATATTTGCTTATCCATATTGTCCAACATTACATTGATTAATCATTTGCACGTAAAAACCAATGTCTGTCTAACAATTTAGATAACTTCTTTTCAAAAAAAAAACTTACTTGCTATCTTTAAATATTTCATCAAAATGTTCATTTTGAATGTCCATATTGAACGTTTCAAGTGAATTTAAATATATATTAATAAAAGAAGAATTATTATGAATAAACGTGATAAAGAAATAATGAAAACTACTATTCTACAATGTAACAATTTTTTTTTAAAGCGTCTTATTCTTTCGGAGTCGAAATCAGAAGTCTCTTGTCGAATCTTGTTTTTCGAATTTATACCGGCAAAAAAAACTCTACGTTGACTATTGCGCCCTCTAGTCCATATTTTAGGTTGGCATTGGAATATACGTTCCAGTGAAATCGCTGCCCACATGTTGCCGTCTTGATACACACACACATACACATATTGTTCTGACAGTTCACTATTTACCAAACGTCAATACAAATTTCCAATTCAAAAGTCCCTCCACTGCCTCGCACAGCATTTCCGACGGTAGGTTTATTCTTGTTGTTAATACCATCCTTCTTTGTATTCATCAATGAACCTATTGCCTTGTTCATTGTTCAATACATATTTTTTCTTTCCATTCATTAATGTCAATTTCACTTTTCTTGTAGCTGGATTGTGACTTGGTAAGATGGGAAACACGTTGGAGATAACGATTATTGTTCTTCCCACACTGCCTGCACCTGGAAGACACGCTTGTTTGTCTACTGCACCTCTGTTTTCTATCCATGATCTTTCCATCGGTAAAATGTCTATCTGCAATAAACTTTACACAAGTTTTATATTTTATTGTCTTTTGTAGGTCATGAAACTGTACACGTCTGTTTCCAGTCTCTGAAGCATTGTGTTACAAACAAATCATAAACACATACACTTTTTATTTATGCTATCAGCTACCTTTTTATACCAATGTTATTGCTGATCGGGTTTACGTTTTACATATTTTTATGTCCTTTTCTTAGTCTCTAGTTATAAGCTAAGGTAATTTTTATCTTTTAATATAATTTAGTTCTTAAACTCTTTCATAAAGTTTTATTGCTTTATGCATGTAAATCATAATGATTTATTCAGTCATATTTATGTTTTTTGCATATCGTCTTTGATCTTTTTCATGATATGTAAACCATACATTTTGTGTATTCTTTTTACAAAAGAAATATATTACTTATATTTATTTTGTCTTTTATTTCATATTTATTTAATAAATTTTATTTTGTCTTTTGTTTCATATTTATTTAATAAACTTTATTTTGTATTTTCTCATTATTTACTTGAATAATACTGACTTTTGAATTACTTGTATTGTGTATTGACCATGTGTATGCAACTTTATATACATCCATGTAATTTTTGTTGCATATTTTTACTCTTTCATATTTAAATACGATTTTTGTCATTTTTATTTTATTTCAAAACTTAAACTAATTCTTAAAGCTATTCTTATTTTATGAACTTGCGAGTTCACGGCAATATGTGTTGAATTTTTGTTCAAAAATGACTTCGAATTCTTTAGTTAAACAACTAAACGTATTTTATGTTTTGCTCATAATATAATTTTGTATTGTAAATAATAATTGTCATACCTATAGGTGGTTCACTTTCTCCTAAATTTTGAGATCCAATATCACTTGTGCTAGGAACATTCAATATATTTTGTTGCTGAACATTTTTACAAGTAAAAATACAACATCTACATACGCCAGATTTCTTCTTTCGTACAGTTTCCATTATTTATATCAACAATTTAACTGGCACCTTTACTTATTATTCTTTCGTAAATTATAAGTTATAAAACTTAGGCTGGTTATATTTATACAACAAAAACAAAACGTCATTTTGAAATGTGCGCATGTTTGATTTTGCGCACAAATATCGGAATTATGCAAGTGAGGCTTTTGTCACTTCTGTTATTCTGTGATATTACATACTGCATTGCCAGCCGGCATCACAGTCTAGTGGCCTGTCGTGACATATACCGCTCTCGTCCCGCGCCACTTTTTATACGCACGACTTCTAATACAAACGGTGGAGTCGCCCGAGATGCCCCGAAGCCTACGTCAGACTGTGATTTTTAAACGCGCTGAAGAGACGGACTGTTACTTCCGAAAAAATCCCTAGCAGCAAAATCACAATTTTAGAGAAGGATAAAAATATATATCTGCTAATGTAGGACAAGTATGCATATAGTGGTTTTGCTGCTAGGGATATTATTTGATATCAAACAAATCAGAAAAATTACATACAAATTAGGTATTTATAATTAATTTATCTGTTAAAAGAAATTTATCACGGGGGGGGGGGCAGTGCCCCGTTGCCCTCCCTGCAGCAGCCGCCACTGAAAACAGAACCATTGTTTCATCCCCTGTGACAATGGATCCCAAACTCGGTTTTGGGTCGTCTCCACACATGTTTAAAAACGACTGCGCACATTCGACTCGACGTTCACGTTGGAGAGCAGAAAGAAGTCGCTGTACCCATCTATTACTAATTTTATTCATACCCAAGTGGTCATGAAGAATTCCGCAAACACTTGTTCCGGAAATGTTTGTTATTACTGCTAATTCCTCCACTTTCAAACGGCGATCTTCTAACACTAAATGTTCAATAATTGAAATTTGTTGAGGCGTTATCACATCAATTGGTCGACCCGACCGATCAGCATCTTCCAGGGATTCTTGTCCCAAACGGAAACATTTTGCCCACTTTTTGCAGTTGAATATGAAGGAGATGTATTACCGTAAATGCTGTCTAAACGTTGTTTAATGTGATAAAGTTCTTTTGTCAAAAATTTAATGACCGCGCGGTACTCAATTTTCTTATTTCAGACATTTTCGTGCGCTAGTCACGTTGGTTGGCTGGTTACTAAAAACTACTAGACTTCGAGTGTGTATGTGATAGTGTACACCTCGCGTATGTGCATGCATGACGTGACGGAGTTTGAATACGTTTGAACCAGTATAAGCCTGTCAAGCCAAGAATTTATGGCGCCTACCTCGTATGTTTAAAGGTACACATAACCTTAAAATTTTAGTGAAAATTATTAATTTTATACTATTTTTTAGGAGAAAGAGCCCAAGTATAATTTAATATATCTAGACTATACTATTAAAGTGTCATGTAATTAAAAAATCCCACAAATAGTCTCAGTTAAAGCCTATATATAAAACATCACAATATACAGGGTTACCGATAAATAAAATGTCTAACTGGAAATCAAAAAAGAAATTTATTTGTAATTCATCAAAAATGTCCAAATTTTTAGGGCCAAAATGTAGTTAAAGTCGGTCCATAACTTTGTTTTTCCTATACGCATTTACGTAAATACCAGTAGTATTCTAGTTTAAGATTCTTCCAAAAAAACGATAAAAGGCAAATAGTTACTACCTTTGTTATGAATGACATTTGAAAAGATTTTCTATAGCGATGTTTTTTCGTGAATAGCTTTTGTGGAAATGGTCAACAACCTCGGTGAATTACCATGTTTTTCTTTTTTCATTAAGCAGAAGTATATTATTTCGAAACTTAATTTCCTTTACATGAAAATTATTATGTTTGTATGTTAACTGGGACCGGCTCGGACTCGAGGAAAGAAAAATAAATTTCTCGTCACTGCGTGCACATTGGAGCGCGTTTTTTTTATGTGGGCATTACTCATATTTTTCTTTCACCCCCTTTTTTATTGACGCTATTTAAAACTAACCCTATATGTAATGTCACATTTAATAAGTATAATAACTTGTAATTTTGGTTTGTTATTCAAAAACTTTTGGATAAATGAATGAATGTTGTTATTATTATAGATTCCCTACATGATGTTTTTTCCTCAAATATGAACAAACAAGCTAAATCACTTGTTTTTAAATTTTTTTTCTTGGAATTTCATTACCTTATTTGATTGGTTTAATATTTGTTTTCGTGATGATTTAAAGTAATTCTGTAAATGATATTTACGTTGTGTCTTGTATATAGATCTGTAATCTGATGGCATTAAACTTTATCATCATTATAATTAGTATTATTACGAAAGAATAACTTTTTAAAAGTTATTTTTAGGTGTTTACATGTTTCAATGATCCTCATTGAATTTGAATTACGTATATTTCTAAAACGCAATATTAAGCAATATTTTTACGTAGAATCACAATGTCCAATCGATATAATACGTATATCCCGCAAAAGCCATGTTAAATTCATCGAGAATAATGCACTTCAATAACATACCCAGACAATAATTAATCACTTAAATTATATGATAATGCACTCCGTAAACACTCGAAAAGTAGGTATCATACCTCCACGTCTAATACTTGTAATCAATAGAATACAAATAACAAAACAATGTGTAATTATTGTTCGTTTTTATTATTGCAATTTCTAATTGATAAATTTATAATGCGATTCTAAATTTATATTTTGTGCGTAGGAAATTTTGATAATGCGCAATACTACGTCGATTGAGAACGAAAATAAATTTCGCAAAGTATGATTTCTTATTTCGATAGTGACTACGTTAAATGTTCCGACTTGTTTTTTTTTCTCGCAACAACATTCCTAACACAAGAGTGCTGTGCAGTAAATAAGAAAACAATCGACTACAAAGAATTTAATAAATATAAGAACCTCGTCAGGATAATTAAACAGTAATTTTTTTTCCCCAGTACTATTGTTCCATAACGAATGTGCTAGGATAATAACATGAATATCATCTATAACAATGAAACCCACTGTTTCACTTTTAGAAATTATATTGAAACACATTTTGTTATAAAGAGGTAAGTATAGTCAAGCTATGAGAAAGATCTAGTAGATAATGCTTTCATAACCCGAACAAAGAGCTTTTAAGTGTAGTATATACATAGATAGTGTCTAAGGTGCTGGTTATGAGATAAAACGAAAATAAGTTAAAATCCAGTTAGTATCATAATTATCGTTATTCTTATTATCCTACTGCGATGTAATGATGCGGCACGCAACGTACGAAAAAGTGGCGGGGCCTAGCGGAAGCCGGAGATCAACATCTATAGACTACCATATTCTCATATTTTACTTCTCTTTAATAGTTACTGTAATTACTATGCAAGTAAACGCCAAATTAGAAAAACTGAATTATAGAAACTATGCCAAGTTAATTGTTGACACGTTACTTGACTTGTCCTAATATGCACAGAAAATGCTGTGTAAGTTCAACGTCCAGATGCAACTTCGCAAGTTTTCATAAAAGTTATGAACAACATGTTTGATTTGGAGGTTTATTAATTTATAAGAATTTTCTGTGCTTAACAGGAATATCAAAGTCACCTGTAGGCAAGTAACTTCCATAGTTTCTATACTTCAGTTATATTTTAAAATAATATAACACACATATCTGCGAGAAGTCTGCTTGTTTTTTTTTACACGTCTAATTATAGAATATTCCACCCCATATTTTCCAAAAATTAAATTGACCATAAAAGCCTATCACAAATTTATCTCCAATTCACATGCAATTCACGACAACAAAAAATTACCATACATTTAAATTGCCAATTAACGGCAATGAGTTATTTATGTGGTCACTATTTTACAAAAAACCAAAACCGGTTTTACATAACCTTAGACACGCAACAAGGCTCCCAAAAGGAGGCATCCTTTTTATTCCAAAAGAAAATCTATTCAGCAGAGGAGACAGAATGGCCGCTCACATGACACTACATGACTAAATTCTCCAAGTATTCGTTAATTATCCCGTTTTGTAAAGGTAATCGGGTAACAGGAAAATAAACACTAATAAGAAAACGACAACTAAAATTAAATTAGGAATAACGTATTCTCGAAGATTAATTAAAACAGCAGCTTACCCAATTCAACGTTAGCTGAACCCCAGCTAATAAACTGTCTAGAAACCTCTGGAACACATATACGCAATTTATTCCAATAAAATCAAATTCAACAAAATATTCAACTGTCGTTTCTTAAGCCGTTGAATAAGGTACTACTAGAGCACAAATGAAATATGCGGATAGTAAAAAGAGTCAACGACAGGCAGAATCAATGTCTGTACTATAGTAGCTTAAGACAACAAATGAATCTTATTCTCACGCGCTCAACTAATGAGTCGTGCGCAATTGCTTGGTGCATGACTAAATACAAGTTGACTTTATTCCATTAAAACAGAAAGGAACAAAAGATATGAAGGTTAAGGAAAGTCCAACATTTAAAAATTATTTAACTAAATTGAGATAAAAAAAAGTCGAGCAGTATGACAACTAATGGAGGAAATACAAATATAACACATAAATTTCGATTTTTTCACTGAAGTAAACTACTACTTCCGGTCTGCCGATTTTGCTCAAAATCTAATCAGTTCTCAAGAGGCAGATTATACATGTAAATACAAAATTTGGAATTGATATCTACAGCGGTTTGACCGCTATCGTGGTCACACACAGACACACACACACAGAGAGAGAGAGAGAGAGAGAGAGAGAGAGAGAGAGACATTTTTTTAAAACCACTTTTTTGGTATCAGGGGACCTCAAAACGTGGACATCTGCAAAAATCTCGAGGTCGAAAATTTTCATCATCACAATACTTCCTTATACTACGTATAAGAAAGTAAAAACTAGAAATTACTCTTCAGAAATATCGAATCAAAAATTGAAAATATAACAAATCAAAAAAGCTAGTGCTCATCGCTAATTTATTATCACTGTTAATGTCTTGATATATAAAGTGAAGATAAATAGATAAATAACTGAGTGTGCCTAAAATAACTATAAACAGTGGATATGTTTATTATTATACACACATATTGCAGTGATCTTGATTTTAGAATTAAGTTGTAAATAAGTTTTCTCGAGATCACTTCTAGATTTAAGTTAATTAAACACTATTTTATTTATTTTATAATAGTCATGGACTAAAATCCAACAGTACACATTGTTTATAAATATTTATTAAGATAGAATTTTAGCAAATTTCAATTAATTTCATTAAAATCATGTATGAATGTTATTATAATTTTTATTCAAGAAATTAATATTAGAATAGGCCTTGTATAGCAAGTAAATATTCACAACTTATTGTTTATCCGCAACTTCGGCGTAAAAAGATATGATGGCCGAGACCGTTCGATGGATAGGCCCGAAGTAAACAAACATATCCCGATAATTACAAACGTACTTCCTTTATTTCCTATGAAAAATAAAACAAAGAAAATAAGAATTAAGTTTCCGAATAACATAAGGAAATGGTTTCGAAATCATGATAACAGCAATAAAGAAATGTAAAAGCTGATACAACAATGGCAGTAAATATTTAGGTTATATTGTAAATAGCGTAATAACTATTAGGTACTTACGGTGTTGTAAATGGCAGTGGCAATTGCTTACTCTTTGTCACATTTATGTATTATTTCTTTAAAATTTTGTACATTATATTGACATAAACACGTCAATATTTAAGACATATATAATTGTTTACATTTTCAAGTAAGTGATGTATAGATTAGTCGCTAGAGGCGGTACTGGACACGCATCTTTAAGAAGTGGAAATGATTGTCGGTTCAGAGCATGACCGAGTTTTTTTGTCAAAATAATGTTAATAAAAGGACCGTACACAATAATTAAGATCAGACTGACGGCAGGTGAAAATCGCTTTAAATACTAAATAAACATTAGGTGTCTGTATTAATAAATAAATTTGAACTTGTAAAATTTTTAAAAAGAATTATTTAAATGGAAATTTTCATAAATTGGAATGCTTATTTTGTTTGTAGAATTTATTTTGTGAAACAGTTAAAAGTACTTGTGATATGCATGAGTTTAACGAACTTTATGAAGAATTGAGGTAGTTTATATGTTTTTCTTTTTATTATTTTTGTATAAAGTGTTGATGTGGTGATTTATGCTGGAAATAAACAAGGTTTTGTTAATGAATATATTCAGAGGTTTATATGAATATATATATTTTTTTGTGCTTGTGCATTGAGGTCGACGTGTTACGGAAGTTGACTCAGGGATGTGTACAACGAGTCTAGTAATTAATTAATTCGTGGTATGGAGCCTTGATTGATCCTAAAACACGAATTTGTACTGAGAATTTCATTTAGAAGCGAGAAAAGGCATTTGAGTAAAATTAACATCAGTGCAGAGTCAGTATTTCGAAGCGCGATTAAGCACCTAAGTGTTTATATATATACAGGGTGATTCTTAATATATGCGACAAACTTTAGAAGCTGATTCCCGGGGTTATTTTGATCATAAAAGTTCATAAGAACATATGTCCAAAACCGCTTAGTTCAGAAGTTATACAATCTTTAATAGAAAGTTGAAATAATAAATGGTTTTATTATAAATTAACAAAATAATTAGTAAAACAAAGTTAACTTATAGTAACTGTTGAAATTGACCGCCCCCAACTGTACTACAAGCTGCTATCCTCCGTCGTATTGACTGGCGAGTCCGTTCGAAAATACCAGGGGTATTTCGAATTGTTTCAAACGCTGCGATAATACGATTTCTTAGTTCATCGACATTTTCCATGGGAGTCGTGTAAACTAATGATTTAAGGTGGCCCCAGAGAAAAAAGTCCAATGAATTTAAGTCTGGAGACCGAGGAGGCCACGGTTGTGGACCTCCCCGTCCTATCCAGCGATTTGGATACGTACTGTCCAGAAACTCGCGAGCAAGTAAACTAAAATGCGCTGGAGCACCGTCATGCATAAAATACATTTGTAATCTTAACTGCAACGGAACTTCTTCCAGCAGTAGTGGTAACTCCTCTTCAAGAAAATTGCGGTATACCTCGCCATTTAACCGCATCGGTAAAAAATGTGGACCTAACAAGTGATCTGCAACAATTCCGGCCCACACATTGACAGAGAATTGATGCTGATGATGGGCATTCATTATTTCTCGCGGATTTTCTTCGGCCCATATGTGATTATTATGAAAATTAATAATCGCGTTCCTAGAGAAAGTAGCCTCGTCGGTGAAGAATATTTGAGCCAAATGGTTAGGATTTTGTACGACTTCGCGTTGCATCCATTGACAAAAAGCTAATCTTTGTGGAAAATCTGTTGGCAATAGAGCCTGCACCCGTTGAATGTGATATGGATACAACAGTTGATCTTTCAATATTCTCCAAACTGTGGCCTGACAGGCCTGACTAATGTTTAAATCAAACGCAATTTTTCTGGTGCTTGTTGGAGGATGTTCCTCAATTTAATTTAATACCATTTCTTCAACTTGTGGAGTTCTCACTGTAGATGGGGGCCCGCTATCAGTCGTCCGTTTTTTAAAACTTCCCGTTTCACTAAGACGTTGATGAAGACGGGCAAACATAGAATGATGCGGTATGATACGGTTCGGGTATCGTTCTGCATAAAGACGTCTAGCAGCACGCGCATTTCCATTGGCAAGACCGTAAACGAAATGCAGAAACTGGCAATAAACTGAATGAATACTCTGACACTATTGACAAATATTGAAATGACAAATAAACAATTCCTAAATACCGTACATAATCACAACACGTGTTTCTTGAGCAACTGATAAACACCAACTGATTAGCATCGACAACGCGACCACTACGCATATTAGAGAAACAGGCACAGATTTGTTTACGAGCTTGTATTACAGTTGGGAGCGGTCATATTCAACAGTTACTATAAGTTAATTTTGTTTTACTAATTATTTTGTTAATTTATAATAAAACCATTTATTATTTTAACTTTCTATTAAACATTGTATAACTTCTGAACTAATCGGTTTTGGACATATGTTCTTATAAACTTTTATGATCAAAATAACCCCAGGAATCAGCTCCTAAAGTCTGTCGCATATATTAAGAATCACCCTGTTTGGAAAGACCGATGCTGGTTTCTTGACGACGTGTCGGCAAAATCACACTTGCCATCTTCAGGTCTGCGATAACTGTCTGCTTCTGCTTCTTGTTATTCGTAAACTGAATAAGTAAGTTACGAATAACAAGAAGCAGAAGCAGACGATGGCCAGTGTGATTTTGCCGAAACGTCGTCAAGAAACCAGCAGTGGAAACGCGGAAGAAAACCCGGAATCCAGTGGCAACACACACATATATATATATATATATATATATATATATATATATATATATATATATATATATATATATATATATATATATATATATGTGTTATTTTTATTATTGTTTTTAATTCGTAATAATTTGCAATACAACTGGCTAATGTTAAGCCAGTTATTTTTAATTTGTGACGTGCTGTAACCGTTTAATGTGAGTCGCTTTATTTTAGTTTATTTCATTCTTGTTTGTTTTTTTGACTTAATAAGTGCTTATTAATTGGCGGATTTACATATTATTGTCTTCTTTAATTACTAATTTTTTTGCAGTATTTTAATATGCATAAGTTTTGAAAAAGATGTGAATAAACATCGAAACGTCAGCAGTAATCACGTTTTTTTAATTTTAACCTAAAAACCACATACCCAAGAATACATACTATTGATTATATATATATATATATATATATATAAAATCATGTGCATTGGTGGATCACCATCTCCAGACGGGACACGTTTTTGATTTTGATAATGTGAAGGTTTTGACGGTGAAAGATAATTACAATAATCGACTTTTTTTGGAGGCCTATCACATTAACAAGAATGAACATAGTGTTAATTACAAGACAGATACGGATAAACTCAGTGTAATTTATATCAATATTTTAAATCTCTAATGCAATTGTATTATGGTAATTTTTGTTCTGTGTTTATTCGTTGGTTTCCTCTCTTTTTTGTTTCTTTTTCTTTTCCTTCAGGTTTCGCTTATTTTTATTAGTAGTTTAGAAAAAAAAAAAAAATTTGTTTGTATTATCATCGTGACAAATACGTTGCTCTTCATTCCGTCTCGAACGTTAGATATATGTATGTATATATGTGTATTTTGAAGGAGTTTTAAATGTATAAAGACGAAATGATTTATAGAATTAATAAATTTCGTGATGTTTCTGTGATGATTAGGTGCCAGTGACTGACTCTATGTTGTAGGTTTTGTCTCTCTTTTATTTTTTAAAAGACATTATTTTAAATTATTAGAGTTTGTTGGTTGTAATTTGTATCAAATTGTGTCCATTGTAGCTTCGCTCCTGATGAAGATATGAAATACATGTCGAAATATTGAGTGTGAACGATTGAGTTTCAATTTAATACAGACCGCATTCCTGCAATTCCTTTTTGTTTTATTGTGTTGTACGGTCGATAATAATTTTAATATTAATATATATCTATATATATCTATATATATCATTAGCGACTGGACACGTTATTGTGTACGTTAGGGGTGTGTTCAACGAGTCAAAAGCCGAACTCGTAGAACGAAACGCTGACTGACCAATTGACGTGAATTTGTTTTGGGAATACTGTGTAGAAGCGAGAAAAGGCATTTGGGCAGTATTAATATCAAAACGGAGTCCATGTTCTAATGTGTACCGTTGGGATTTATTATATTTTTATTTTTTTTTATCTGGTATAAGTCACAACATTTAATTAAAATTTGATTTGTTGATTGCATTATTATTATTATAAATAGTCCTAATACAAGTGTGTTTGATAGGATTTTCTTTTTATTTTCGTATTATTATTAGTATAATTACTGTATCAGAGTTCAATTTTTTTTTATCATAACATGCAATGGTTTTATTCTGAATATCATTTTTATTTTTCGTTGTTTGTACATACATTTGATTTTTAGTATGCTTAATACATTATGTTATATGTATTTTATTTAATTTATCTGACCTGGAGAGAACTTAAAAGTATCAACTTTGGCGAAAGAATATTTTCTGCCTCTGAGAAAAAGGATAATTAGAATAACTGTAAACTGAGCTAGTGAAGTGCGAAATTGCCTAACCCACATTTCTGCAGAAATTACAAAATCCTAGACTAGCATAAGGCTAAGTTTTTGTGATATATGCTTGATCCCTCTTGATTTTAAGAATAAAGAGCTTTTAGTAATTTCGCAACCTTATTAATTTACAAGGGTCACAGCAATATGTATTAGCATTTACTTATTTATTATAATCTTCCATCATTTAACACTATTATGTTAGAGCATTCTAAAGAAACCCGAAAATATTAATCATGATTGATAACTGATAATAACTAATAACAAAACTAGAATGATAACATTGAATTATATACGGAAAATACATGAAAATTATTCGTAAAAATAATGTTCTTATTTGTTTAATGCAGAACTTGCACATGCGTACAAGTTGTTATTGAAATTCTTATAGCGCTTACATCACAAGTGTTGTTTTATTATATAGTGATCAGTGTTTGGAGTTAAACAAACCTTAAAATTAATAATAATAAACTAAAATTTGCATATCCTTGAACTTTTAGGTAAAAACAAGATGAAAATGAACAATAAAGACACAAAAACGCCCGTGTTTAACACATATTAAATCTAAAAGGTAATTAAATGTAGGAATGTTGAAATATAGATCCAAATAATCTCGCATTTTATTGACATACAACTCCTAAGAACATTGACATTGTCAAAGCAATACATAAACACCGATATTGACAAAATAATAAACTAAGTATATAAATATAAGCAAACAAAAAACTAGACAGTCTGTAAGTATCATTTAAATACGTAAACTAAACAAGATTAGCGAACACAAAGAATTTACGCCAATTAATTAGTAATCATTTGTGCACAAACACTCTTGATGACTATAAAAAGGTTTATCGAGTAAATATTATTACTTTTTTATATAGAGTGTAATGATCATGAAAAATTTCAACCTTGAGATTTTTGCAGTTCCCCATGTTTCGAAGTTCCCTGATAACGAAACAGAGAATTTACTTTCTCATTCGTATATAAAGCAATATTTTGATAGTGAAAGTATTGCACATCGAGCTTTTAAAACCTCAGATTTGGAAAGTGGTTTTTGCAAACATATCTGCCTGTCTCTGTTTGGCTACAATAGCGGTCAAAGAGTTAAAGCTGTATTAATAGCTTTAGAAGTTATCAGGTAAGACGCTGCATAATGCCATATATTGACAATCTAGCAGGGCAAAAGTGATTTTTACGAACTATTCGAATAATTACAATAAGCTAATATATCGACTGTTATAACAGTCCATAATACTAGGAAACATTAGTTTATAATTAATAAGGTGGCCCAATAATAAATATAGCGGGTATAAAGATCAAGTACCTCCTGTTGTCGTAACGTATATTTTCTTTAATTAAGTTATTACGTGAATTGTGTGATTACCAGTATATTGTAGCGACTTTTCTGTAATTTTGTTATAATTATACTTATTTGAACGGCTTTCTATAGTGAGAAGATTTTTGTTTTTTATACCGTTTTATACAGCATTGTTTTTACTTTCTTATACGTAGTAGTGTTTTCTCAACGATTCACATGATGTGCTACTTGATGTAGTTATTTTGATAAATAAATAAATTATGGTCATTTTCTAATTTTAATAAACAGATTAAACTGTATTATTTACCATATAATTTCCTAAAACTTTTTCCATTACAAATTTCTTATTATAAATCGAACGAAATAAGAAAAAAACATTTTTGTGAAATAATAATAAAAATATCTAGTTAGGCTATGCACTTTTTCCAAAAAACAAAACGCTTATTAAATTTCACATCAAAAACATCTAAGACATTAATACTTTAAAAGTGACTATTACTGATCTATTGTCTCTTTTTAATATAATTTTGTCAGTTTTGTGGTTTAATTAATATAGTATTGTACTGACAAAATTATATCAAAAAGAGACAATAGCTCAGTAATAGTCACTTTTATAGTATGACATGTTTTTGATGTTAAATTTAATAAGAAATTCAAAAATTATATAATATACAGGATGTTCCATTTGCAAAAATTGACTTTTTTGCAAAAACTAACAAAAGCATATCAAAAAACGACAATAACTCTGTAATAGTCACTTTTAAAGTGTTAACGTTTTACATGTTTCTGACTTGAAATGTAATAAACAATTCAAAAACGAACTAATATAAAGGGCGTTCCATTTAAAAAAAATGACTTTTATACAAAAATGTGTCATCTAATTTTAATCCAGTTTCCTGTACATGCAGTTACTAACTGTAAAAAAATAAAACATGCTTCTATTAGGACCTCTTATTGTAAACAATACTGCAAAAAATTTTGTCCATCTAATACGTCGTTTTCGGTAAATATAATTTTATACAAACATTGAATTTTTCAGAAAAATGGGAATAAGTCAAAAACTTTACACTTTAGGCCTATACTATCTTATAACTTTTTGACTAAAAATTATACGGGGAATTCAAAAATGCAATAATATATAGGATGTTCCATTTAAAAAACTAAAACTATGGTTAGCCACCAAGTTATGGAACACTCTGTATAATACAAAATATTTTTAAAATGTGCCCCTAATGAACAGCTACCACAAGAATAAAACCGCTTCGAAATATCTTTACTCGTAAGGGCACAATCGGCCTTACCCGCGCAGTTGATTCACCCTGTATATAAATTAAGCTTAAATATTAAAAATTTAAATATTAGGCAAAAGACAAACACAAAATAAATATATGCATTCTATATTTTTATAGAAAAGACAGGCACAATGTGTGGTTTGAGTATAGAAAAACAGAGCCAAATTTCTCACAAAGCGTTAGGGTGGCACTAAATATTTTAAGAAATGGACCACTGTTCAAAAATAATAATGTACTAAAAGTAAATAATAGAGAGAGAGAGAGTGATGTTAACAGACGGGACAATAAAAAGAGTGAATCATTTGAATGCCATTAAATTATATGAGCAAGGCCACATTCGACATGCCCGAGAAGAAAATACAAGTTCAGATGTATAAAAATGTAATCTCAGACATGTACAATAATCTCAATTCATGAGAGAGTTTCATGATCGTGTTTAAATGTGTAATATATACCTGATTCTTATATCTAAAAACAAAACAGACATATATAAAAAGGTATTCTTTATTCGAGACGACACATCGATAAATCTTATAGAAAAACTTAAGGGAAACAAAAATGAACTAGACGATACCAACATAAATGTTAGTTGAAGGAACGTGGCGCTGCGAATGGGTAGCTATCATTTGTTTTAATTTATAAAAGGCCGCGAAGATGAATAGAGAGGGAGATGAATCCTATCTTTTGAACTTGTAAGACGTACAAATTTTTGAAATCTTTTGCAATAGTAAAAAAGAATAAGAGTAGGGGTTTTATACACTACTACAAATTCGTTATTAGCTTTTCCAATGTATTAAGTTTTTGTTTTTGAATTCGAGTTAAATTTTAGTTTTATTATTGTTAGTAAAATTTTGCATTTGATAATTTCATTTTTATATTCGATAATAAGATTTTTCAAAATGGAGGACATAAATAAAATGAAATTTGACAAATTTTATGATGAATTCAAGTAAGTTTTTGAAATGAATATTCATATTTGAACAATTGATGGTGTAAGACGTACTCTAAAAGTACTATGTGAGAATATTTGCTTTTAGAAAGGCGTTGAGCATCATTAATTTAAGTAAATATTGTCTTGTTAAATTGGATTAAATTTTTTTGTAATAGTGGGAAGATAGTTAATGGTGTTGAGGGCACTGGAAGTACTATGTGCAAATATTTGCTTTCATTAACGATTATTTTAGTCAGTCTTAATCAAAATTTTCAAATAGATAAATACGAATAGACAGAGATGTTTCTTGATGGGCAAGCGCCCATCAAGAAACATCTCTGTACTATGTGTGAATATTTGCATTTAGCGATTGGTATAGGTCATGCTCGTTGCGAAGTTTTAGATTATCAAAGGCACTATGTGTGAATGTATGTCTTTGTTGAAATAAAAATTAGCTTCGTATGGGAAAGATTATTTTTTTTGAATCAATAAATATTGTTAGATTAAAAATAAAAACAGCAAGATAATATTTTTTACATATATCAGTATAAAAAGAAAGTTATATTTTTTTTATGTTTTTGTATTGTGAAAGAAAAATACTTGATGTAACCACATGACAATAATGTTTTGTTACCATCATGCTAAAAGAGAATTATAAATATTTTATGAAATTTAAACGTTATTTTTTTATTATTGACCTTATCCAAATATAAAAAGGAAAAGATATAATAATTTTAAATGCATGCTCAGCATTCATTAAATAAAAATATTTATGCAATCTTTGTAGCGTTAAGGTTACAGCAATATGTACAGAGCAATGAATTATTGTGTTCTAAAATAATTATTTGCTACAAAGATTTATATTAATATCCACTATTTTTCACAGAATAAGCAATAAATCATTTTGCTTATAAGTTTTGTGTGCTGGCATTTAATAAAAATACATTTCATTTTATTAATAATATTTATAGACCGGACGTACCAGATTGAAATTACGACGGAGCAAAGAAATAATGCAAACAACACGCAGTTACTGAATAGCACTATTCGCGCAAATTAAAAGCACTCGCTTCCTGCGGTTGCTCGTGCTTTCAAAGTACACTCATGCGGGAAAATAGTCTTCCCGCACTTGGTTCGTAAATAACTATTATTTGTTAGTGACAGTGCCGCATATATGAAAAAACAGGCAGACTATTAAAGGAGACATGTCCTTATATGCTGCATATTATTTGTGTAGCACATGCTCTCCACAGAATCTGTGAATATATTACAGACAGCTATCCGGAAATTGATAGACTTGTATCTGCTTTTAAAACAGTTTTCAGAAAAGCGAAATCGAGAGTAGCTCTTTACAGGGAAAAACTTCCATCTTTGTCACTGCCTCCTTCGCCAGTAATAATTAGATGGGGAACATGGTTGGAAGCTTCTATTTTTTATGCAGATAATTTCGATAGTTTATAAAATTTCGGTATATGTTTAAATGACGATGCTCGAATTATTTCTGAGTGCAAGAAACTAACACAAATCCCAAATTTAAAAAATCAGTTGTTATTCCTTCAGGAACACTTTGTAAATTTGCCTAAACTAATCTCATATATTGAAAATCAAATCTCAAATTATAAGAGAGATTAACCACATTGGATGTGGTATTAATAATTTCAAAAGTTAGACGCAGTTTTTGATAGAAATCCAGGTTTAATAACATTGGCAATTGTGTATGAAGACAATGACACAAAATCTAACTGCTAACCATGCTGAAATAAAGGAATATTTCCAGTACGCACCTATAACCAGTTGCGATGTAGAAAGGACGTTTCCTATTTACAAGGACGTACTTCATTCAAAGAGAACAAATCTTACAGAAGAGAACCTTGAGAAAGTATTGCTAATAAATAGTTAATACTCCTTTACTCGACTTGAACTACAAAATGAACAAATAATAATAATTTTGTATTTTATATAAATAATTAATTTAAAACGTGCATAATGTAATAAATTTTATAAGAGGGATTTTAATAAATCATGCTTAAAAAAATATAAAAGTTACCTCAAACTTATGACTATAAATAAAAAAGGATATAAGTTAAAATATTCTAACACGATATGGTCAGCAATAGTGTCTTTCATAGACTGTGGAAGACTTGTATAGTTTGGAGACCTACAAAGAGAAATATAGTATAAAATTTGTTTATAGTTTCTTGCAGAAAAATGTATTACTGTAGGAAAGGTCCTAGGTAGAAATGGAACTGACGTGGTGGAACTCACTAATCGTTGTAATATAAGTGATATGGAAAGAAGAATTCTTGTCATCTGCAATGTGTTTTCGAATTTACCAGATCCAGACATTTCTAAAAGAAAATCAAGGATTATGTTAGCGAATGGGAGAAGAAAGTGTCTAACTAATAATGAGAAAGGCAACAAGTTTATAAACAAATACAAGGAGGGACTGTATTAAGAAAAATATACCTACCGTTGGAGATACAGAACAATTTAGGGAAAGACTTTTAAATAAGAAAGCGGCTTTAAGTGTTGACGTTTAGTGAATGAACTGTCAAAGACAATATGTGCGTGTGTTAGTGTAACAACGACAACTTGCAGAAAATGAAGGGCAGAGATTTCACCGATGATGCATAATGCCAACCTAAAGTTTAGTTCGATGGAGGGCGTAATCAACAGGCGTTATTCTTTTGTTTCGGGTATAAATTCAAAGAACAGGAATGAACAAGATAGAATTCTTATTTTGACTTCAAAGGAGAAAGACAATTTTGAAAGTTAATAAAGAATTATAACGTAGGGTTGAATGCACTACGATTCAACGTATAAGCATTTAGTTTGTATTAGAATATAATTTCAAATTTCATTTTCATTTTTATTTAGCATAATTTTCTTTTTGATAATTCTATATTTAAATATGGAGATGCCGAAGGCAGAGTTTGAATCGATGTTTGATGAAACAAAGTAAGTCGTTCAATTTGTAAAGGATTATTAATGCTGCAATGTGTTTCTTAGAATACAACGTGAAAATGTTTATTCTAGAATAACGTTGAGCAGTATGAATTAAATAGATATTATCCTGTTAAATAATAGTTCATTAGTTTTATTTATAATACAGAAAGGATCATTAATGCTGTTGGGTGTTTGGGAGAACACAACGTGTGAATGTTTATTCTCGAATACATTATCAGGCATCATTAATTTTCCGCATTTTATCATTAATTTAAGATTTAAAAAATATAAATATATATTTAAAAAGGGGAATCTTTCTGTGTGGCAGACATTGAAGCGCTAGCAACAATACGTGTGATTGGTTGCTGCTAGTGGTCAATTGATGCTAATCTTTGATCATTAACCATTGCGAACTTCTAGATTATCAGGGCATTACGTGCAAATATAATGTTTCTGGTAAAATAGAATTAGCTCAATATTAATATGCTACCTATTGAGAATCGAGTTTTTCATCAATTATAACAGGATAATTTTCTTATGACTAGAATTATAAATATGTATATACAGATTGTCGTATTTAAAAGTTAATATGCATCTTCAAATACACACATATAAACATTTACCTATCTATGTATGTATACAACAGTTCAAGAATGTGGTTCTGGGTTTACCCACACCACCTTAAGACCGGTGGTGTGGGGAGACCGAGAGCGCGAACACCATGCGCACATGGCATTCGTTCCGTATCTTTAGAGGGTGAACTTACATTGTGTCTGAGCAAACTCGCAAATATTAAAATAAAATGCCCTTAGCTGTCGAGGAAAAAATAGATTGTGTTATGGTATGCGAAGGATAATTCGTACAAAGACGTGCAAAATTTATTTGTATAGTTCATTATAATATTTTGTTTCGTTTTAAATGTGAGAATTTTATTTTAGTTACAATTTTTATAGTTTTGTTTCAGTTCAATGTTAATACATTATACATCAATTACCAAAATAGCGGAGCAATTCCTTAAAGCAAACGTCTGCATACTAGCTTTCAACGTTTTGCACTGAAGCCTCGGTCTCGGTACCCGGTGTCCCCCCGATATGAACTCATCTGTATTCCCCTATTATCGTACCCCTCCATTTCATGTTTACATGCACATGTGTGCGTGTCTGTGTTTCCCTATATCTACTTTTATTTCAGTCAAACGGTATATTCTATAAAACATTATAACCGAAAGATGGTAGAAATGTTTTTTCTATTACGTGTATTGTAAATTTTAATGTGGATATAGCATAGCGATGCTATCTATAGTTGATATTTGAATAAAAATATACAGATATGATTTTTATATGAACTTAGACTTTTCTTTAACAACAAATTATAACCTTATCCCAGAATAATACTAAGCAAGAGATTTACCAGGAGAAGGAGGGGCTGAATACACTGCTAGAACTCACGCGTACTTACAAAGTACGTGCTGTTAAGAAATAAGTTAGTACATCGAATAATAATGAAAATTATCATTATTTTAATAAATTATGTTGCTGGTACAGCACACAGCATAATTTATATGGCTATGCCCAACATGTGGCAATACTACATTTTATTTTATACATATAATTATGCTGCCACAGCATAATTTATACGGCGCCCAACCAAGTGGAGCAGTGTATTCTTCATCTCTTTTCTTGTTTATAAACCATATAAAGTATGCTGCTAACACAGCAACACGTCAACATATCCGGTACGTTCCTTTTTCTCGAACATTCTAGAACTACTTAAAATCTTAATTCTGCATTGTATTCAAATAACAAACAAAAAGTTTATTGAAGACTGGAAAATACGCAGTACTAAATGTCGAAATGCAATATTTGAGAAGAACTAAAAAACTGTCTAGACATAAGGAGATAAATAGTTGCCAGAGAATTTAGAAACGCAAAATGATATTTGAAATGCGTATTAGATTTTTAAGCAACGGAATTACTAGAAAACAACGATAATATTAAATATTGAATTTTTAAACAGGACTAATAACCAGCGACAAATATGTGAAGAAGTAATTATAGAAAATTCAAATTAATATGAAAGAAAATCATTATGGAAAAGCAATAAAATAAATATACAGGGGCGTTTCAAACGTAACATACTGCTCACCCTGTATCCAGCTTAAAGGGGACAACAGTTCGTCAATATACAACATATCTAAAGAATAAAAGTGTATACCTATATAGATATATCAGCACCCGATTCTATTTTATTTAATGATATAATTAAAATATTCATCAGTTCGTTTAACAATGGAAGTCGCGAATTCCTTCCGGCGTGCCGCATACAAATCGATTTTTTGTTGATGGTCCTTCCAGTGCGATTTAAATAAAGCGGTGATCCAAGGTGTAACGAACTCCACCTGAGTGACCTTCATTTCAGCGACCGGTGTGGCACACATGAGGTCGAATCGTTTCGTTTGAAAGTGGTAAGCGCGGCAAAGATGAGCGCACACCAGACATTATATGATAATAATTGACCAAGGTCTAGGTGTATATTAAAGTATTGAATTCGTTGCACGTTGTTTCTATCTCTCTCTCTCTCTCTTTGATGTTTGAAGGTGAATCCGTAACCAAGAAGCAAAAATGGATGTAACGACAATGGGGAAAACAATGAAACAATGAAGATATCAGTGAGATTCGTACATGAGATAAAATCGAATGATTGGCTTCTTTTTTAAGTAGGTAGTTATTTGATATTGTAAATCGAGATAAATATTTAAGTAATTAATTGTTATCTCTTATCTGTTTCTAGATGCGTTATCGTTTATCTTACTCGCGATACATCATTACTACCCAGTACCGGATTGAGGGGGGGGGGCAAAAGGGGGCAACTGCCCGGGCGGCATCTCCGGAGAAATTAAAAAAATGATCTTTTTTTATAATTATATAAATGAAAACATAACATTTGGATACCATCACATCAATTTCTTTTTATACTGGTGGGGTATTATTAAACTATTAATTACAGAAAGTAAACTCAAATCATTGTTTTACGTAAAAGTAGTAAAACAAGCCTATTTCAATAATAGAAGAGCGCTAATTGCGTTGGTGTGATTGGTATAGAATGTTTCATTGCCAAAAAAGAAAAGACAGTGCCAATTGCAGACATTTCGTTGTCGTGATCTCCCATAACTGAAATGATGGGAGATCATCTTCGAAAAAAGATACTGAATGACATATAGTACGCAAAGTACTATGCAGTGTTATTTGATTGCACACCTGATAAATCACACACAGAACAAATGAGCCAACTAATCCGATATGTTGCTTAGAACAAAAATGGCCAATTTGAAATCAGAGAAAGCTTCATTGATATTATAGCAGTTATTGAAAAATCTGGGGAGTACTTGGCAGATACAATATTTCGTAAGCTGGAGGAAACTGGGTTAGAAATAAGAAATTGTCGAGCCCAAACATATGATAATGGGTCGAACATGTGTGGTGTTTCTAAAGGAGTTCAAGCTAGATTCTTAGATATCAACCCATTAGCAACATTTGTCCCGTGCACAGCCCACTCCTTGAATCTGATGGGACTACGTGCAGCAGTCCTCCTAATACAGCAAGCGTATTTGGAGTGATCCAGAGATTATACACCTATTTTCATCAAAACAACGATGGGAAGTCATGAAGAAACGCACAAAAACGAATTTAAAAGGAACCAGTGATACTCGATGGTCTGCTAAGTCTGAGGTTGTACATGCTCTTGTAAAAAACTTTCAAGGAGTAATTAGCGCTCTCACTGAGTTGAACCAAGAAGAAATGTATACACCAGAAACAAAGTCTGAGGCCTCAAGCCTCATTCGTACATTGTATCGTATTTAGTTGCTTGGGCAAATATCTCAAAAGAAATTAGCAGAGTTAACAAGGAAATACAGAAACATAACATAATATTGTCAAAAACAATACAAATGTTGGAAGGTCTAATCAAAACTATGGAAAGGCAGAGAAACGAAGCAAATGAATGGATAAAGACTGTCAAAGAAATAGCGCAAAAAAATGAAGTAACTATGGAAACTCGCAGAATCCCAAAAAGGAAAATAATGCCTGGAGAGATGGTGCAAGATGAGGGAAGAAGTTTCTCTCTAGAAGAAATTTTGAAAAAGTGAATCAACTTGATCTTCTAAACCTAACCCATGGAAGTTATTTGACTGATGCTTTCCCAAATGTGTGCGTAGCCTTAAAAGTTTACTTAACGCTCCCAACTACATCAGCGAGCTGCGAGAGGAGTTTCAGCAAGATCAGTGGCGGCTGGTGAATACGTTTTGGTGTAGCAATTACATAGACAAGACTGATTCGTTTATTACCGATTATATGCTCGGCATCTGGGAGTATATCACCGATAATAAACTAATCGGTCTTATCTATGTAATTGCTCCGCCAAATCCTGCTCACCACCCGCGATTGCTGAAGATAATTAAAAACTATCTCAGATCAACAATGACTTAAAAGAGATTGAGGAACCACGAAATACTGTCTATAGAAAGCCAAGAGGCTAATTCAATAAATTATGAAGATGCCATTAATTCATTTTCTGAAAGAAAATCAAGGAAAATAATTTTTTAAAAATATCTGCACACAACACATTTTCTAAATCATAGTGAAAGATAGTTGCGAAGACCATCATTGCTTATGCAAGAGGATAGTAGTGGGTTTTATTTTTAATGTTATAGTAGTGTTGAGTAAAAAATAGCTACAGTGGCGGCATGGTGCTGACTTGCCTCCCCTAAGAAATTTCCTGGATCCGGCACTGTTACTACAATCGCATACACAGAAGTAGCCACATAGACAAGGTTTTTATCAAAACGAACACTTATAAATGATTTGAATTGAATGATGGCTGCTCAAGCCAGCCAGGAATCACCTTTTTCAGAAAAAAAGTCGGTCGAACTTTAAGTGATTATGATTAATTTATACATGTTTATAGATGTTATGTCAGAACCGATAAATGATAGACAGGAATGGTATGGGATGGAATTTTTCAATGACAAAGGTCTCCAGTTTAATAAACACAAATACTTTTAGCATCATATCACCACACATAAGTGTCGTAAGTGCATTTCAACAGTAGAACACTGGTCAAACTATCACTTTTATCGTTCATTATTTGGTGTTCCTGGTTTCGATATTTTAATATTTCAATCATATGCAAAACAGGTCATGAAAAATTGTTCATTAGCAATTCTTCTGAAAAACAATATATTCATCGAACGTCTAATTCTTCAGCTAACAATTCTACGAAATACGGGTTCTTCGCTACAGAAACGATAACAATCAACCGCACAACCGCAAATGTGCTCAAAACACCTAAATACAACTGATAAGAGCAAAGAGTTTATGAAACATCTTGCAAAATAAGCGCTGCTGAATATATCAAGCAGGCACGGGACATAACATCGATTTAAACTGCACAAAGATGCTCGCCAGGGTCAAACATCTAAATACACGTACATTAAATATTCTTAGCCACATATACACGAAGTGTAATTAAAGTAATCTGCCATCATGACGTAGAGGCTATATTGACGTAACAATTAGGAAAGCAAGTCGCCTAATGTTTTTACTAATATAGCTGAAAAAAAATGATAGTGAATACTTGGAATATCTCCAAAAGATAAAGCAAACCATATACATACATATACGAATTAAAAATTCATACATGCATGCATGAAATGGATGCACATCTGCTCCAGAGTCGGCATTACAGCAACCAACGCACAGACACAGTGTTTCAGTCTACTATGACTTCGTCAGTGTGCGACGGGGTCCGCTGCAATGCCTAAGAACTCTAAACCTCCAGTCCCTACGTCCGTTTACATGACAATGTCTATGAGAAAACCTCAGCGACATCTGTCATGCAAACGCAAAGCGCCAAGGAGGTGTGGTCTATCGATAACTAAGTTATCATTCAAGACCACTGCAGATATATGTGCATCCACTATCACGCTAATAGGTAGTGTACCAATATCAAAAATGATAGTGAATACTTGGAATATCTCCAAAAGATAAAGCAAACCATATACATACATATACGAATTAAAAATTCATAAATGCATGCATGAAATGGATGCACATCTGCTCCAGAGCATTGCAGCGGACCACGTCGCACACTGACGAAGTCATAGTAGACTGAAACACTGTGTCTGTGCGTTGGTTGCTGTAATGCCGGCTCTGGAGCAGATGTGCATCCATTTCATGCATGCATGTATGAATTTTTAATATAGCTGAAGTTTGGCATTTACACAATACAGAACACTTTACTAGCTACTGTTGCTATACACTATGGACATATGGAGTTTTTAGTAATTGAGATTCTTGATGTAAGGCATAATAATGTGCAGCAGATTTAAGTCACCACTATTTGCATATTAGCGATTTTTATTCTTTACAATTTCTACCGGGCTAATCGAATCAAATCGACGGCATCATGATTTATGATTGCCTCTTGCCCCCCCCCCCCCTTACCGGCGCTCCCTGCCGCTGCTGCTGTTGAGGCAGTGGCGGCTCGGGGTGGTTCACATAGGGAGTGCATAATTTCAAAATTAAAAAATGAGGTGTGGCCACCACACGACTTTCTTATACGTATGAAAATGTTACTTCCGGTCCGAATTTTGAAATTTCATTTATACAAAAAATATTACAAATCCAACTCTAAATACTTTTGTACTCTTCATAAATATATATAGAATGCATAATTTACGACATATTTTGCAAAAAATCGTTATTCGGTAAGAGTAAAAGTGTTACTTCCGGTCCGAATTTTGAAATTTTTTTTATACAAAAGATATTTAAAAATACGTTCTAAATACTTTTATACTGATAATTTACCTGCCTAGAAAGCATGACTTGCGTGATATTCGCAAAAAACTGATTTTCGATAAGAGTAAAAGACCTACTTCTGGTCGGAATTTCGAAAAACTTTATTAATACAATTTTTCTCAAATTTAATTTTCAGTACATTTGAATTCCTTATAAATTTGTTTAAACTTAGTAATTGACGAAATATTTGCAAAATTCGATTTTTTCACTGAAGTAAACTACTACTTCCGGTCTGCCGATTTTGCTCAAAATCTAATCAGTTCTCAAGAGGAAGATTATATTCGTAAATACAAAATTTGAAATTGATATCTGTAGCGGTTTGATCGCTATCGTGGTCACACACACACACACACACAGAGAGAGAGAGAGAGAGAGAGAGAGAGAGAGAGAGAGAGAGAGAGAGAGAGAGAGAGAGAGAGAGAGAGGGAGGGAGACATTTTTTAAAAACCACTTTTTTGGTATCAGGGGACCTCAAAACGTGGACATCTGCAAAAATCTCGAGGTCGAAAATTTTCATCATCACAATACTTCCTTATACTACGTATAAGAAAGTAAAAGTATAATACAAGAACGCTTACCCAATCTTTATAAGTTTCACCGACATACTGTTCCAGACAGGTACTGTTCATTGTACAGTTTGTTTTGAGGGAATAATAAATATAACACTACAGTTTGATTACATCTGACGATAAACGAAGTCCATTTTGCGTGTCTTTGACTTGCAGAACAGTTCTATCACTTTTTCATTAAAATTTGGGAAATCATTTATAAATTCAATTAAAAACCGGTGCTGCTTCGATGTGATCTCTGAGCGATTTATCTAATTCTGCTGTAAAATTTATCAATTCCCGAAAAATTCCCTTGGTATTCGACGTTTGCCGTTCATCATGACCCCGAAGTGCCAGTTCAAACGCGCCACAAAATCTAATGCAATTTATTATTAAATTTAACACATGCCTATTTTTTGTTACCTGTTCATTGTGTTGTTGAACTGCTTTTCTATATGATGATCTAAAACATTCTGAATGTTATTTTTTCCTAACATTCTTAGACTAAATATATTTTTCAAATGCCCTTCGGAATTTTCATGTTTCGTAATTTTAGCACTAAGATGAATTAAGTCTTTTATTCCGTTCTTTGACCAAGACGGTTCACCACCAAACAAAAGACACGGAAAACAAAACAAAGTATTTTTAATTTCACACCCACAAATCCAGTCATTTTTCTGATAAATATTCATTTTGAATTTTCTTATAACGTCTTTACCTTTAACAGATGTTTATTTCCTAAACATAATTGAGGCATCGGCCGTTTAAGATTTTCATTGCGATTTTTTCATCATACGTTAACCGCGAAAACGTGTTATTATGCATCGCAGACACGAAATTCATCTTACAACAGCGTTGAGCCGACGGGAATCTTGCTCACATGCTATGTATTATACGATATGGAACTAGAACAAAATACAGTTCTCCCCACCTTCAATGTAATGTTTAATGGCTTAAGGCAGCAACAGTAGCGCTTGCACATGGGTATGTTTCTCTCGGTGGAAGGGGTCTTTACATCCGTGCGCTGTTAGTCTTAGTCGTCATTATATCTATGACTACGATCGGTGCATGTAGGTTCTTTCGCGTGCCGTACACGCCACGTTCCTGTTCAATAACAATGAATACGTAATAAATAAATACTTTCACAGTTAGTCGCCGCTTGGTTTGTTTTGTTTCAAAATTCCAGGGGGTGCAATTGCTCACTTGCTCTCATTAAAGAGCCGCCACTGTGTTGAGGGTATAAAACCTTTCGGTTTTCAATTCTTTACCAGTACCCAGAGCAACACCTCTGAGGGCACTCAGAACCACAGCGGAAGTCGACGAACTAAAGGTACATATGAGGTAGGCACCATAAATTCTCGGCCTGATATACAAAAAAGAAACTTGGAACAATATAAGAATTTTTATTTTTCAATGTAATCTCCCCTAACTTCTATACATTTATTACAACGATTAAATAATAATTCGACACTACTGAAAACATATACGATTATTATTATACATTAGATCAGCGGTTCCCAAACTATGGGTTCCGACCCACTAGTGGGTCACCGTATCAATTCAGGTGGGTCGCAGGAGGATGGACGACCTGAAAATATATACCACTATTCTGCAACCTTGCAGTAAGTTAAGTACTTATCTATATATATGAGGAGCTTGCATGTGCAAAAGCGGATATATCCATTTTGTAAAATTTTTCAGGAAACACAGAAAACGTATGAAATATTGGCCCTTCAACGTATCAAAAAAGCTAATGCAGCATAATTTGATATATGGACACGCTTTTAATGAGAGCATTTTTTGGTGTAATTTCTTTTTGGGGCTTGAAAATGTTGCAAAAAAAGATTGAATTTATCCGGTTTTTCTTCAAAATTGTTGAAATAAATAAGAAATGTTAGGAATGAAACACTATACTTGGTCTAAAATGAACACTAACCAAACCTAAACAAAATTTAAAAACAAACAGAAATTAGACGTGAAAAACTATTTTCTCATCGTCACCACCGGCTTCGGTAACCTCTTCGTTTTCATTGGCCGTTGGTAAACCAAACAGCTCTCTGTACAATTGCAGATCATCTCGTTCTTGCCATTCGGATCCAAAAAATTTTTCCATCAAATAGGTAGCCCAAACTCTTTTTCTTCTTTCCATGTATTTGGTTTCTCGGCGGTAAAGTTCGCAAATTTATTATATCAGATTTTCCGTTTCTTGTAAGTCTTTGGGTAGTTCCCATTATAGATTCAAACATAAAATTCTGAGCAAATCACTGTAATATCTACGTATTTACTTTCATGAATGATTTTCTTTAACATTATTCTTTTGTTTCTGCTATTTTTTTTTAACTTCTAAATACACCTCCTCCAAAACCTTAATATTCTTTTCTAAGCAATTTTTTCACTGCATCTACTTCGGCATATTCATCTATGCAAAGAATTTCCAGGTTTTTACGTAACATCTTGTCTATTCTACCAAATATTCGATCAGCTGGCAGAAAGCTGTGTCCCCTGAACTAGAAATATTATCTCCATCTAACTTACATGTTGTGGAGCTTTATCTTTTTACCAGTACATCAATGTGTTTTTGTTTTGACCGGGGCATCCATCACAAAACAGACAAATATGGTGAATCCCTTCAAACTTTGTACCATCTTATCCAATAATGCCGATCCTACTTCCGTCGATGACAACCGTGCTCACCGAACAGAATACTGCAAAACATAAAACTAGCATTTTAAACTAGCGCCAACAAATATTGCTCTTCAATTGAACTTCACATCGAGGATTCAACCAGTGTAATGGTACAACCCCAATTGTGGGTGACACAATGTAAAGGAACCCCTATATCTAAATTAAGATATTTAATTTAAAGTTAAACTTTAGAAATAAAATGTAAAACTGTTTTTTTGCCGGCTCAACTCAAATTATCTCAGGGCGATTCGAGTTATTTGAAATGATTAAGTAAGGCTTCCTGAACAATAAAAAAAATACCATTTAAAAATTTTAATAATTCGTATATTAAAAATCAACGAATCCTGAATCTATAATTTTACAAACAACACAAGAAATAATATATATTTAAAAGACAATTCCAATATTTTTTTTACATACATTAAACTAACACAAACATTTATGTTCTATTCAATCGTAAGCTATAAACGCCAGAATTTATTACATACAATGCACATTCTATATTATACGTGTTTATATCGATACTTGTGAACATATCAAGTTGCTTTACACATATATTTGCTAGACGATATTTATTTAATTACTTTCTGTTTACACTTTTATTTTTACAATCTCTCCTCCTTTATTACATAAAACATTACAGTCATTAAACAATAATCATTTAAATAATACCTTATCTAAATTTTTCTTATTCATCTTCTTTTTTGTACTGTTTCCAGCAGGAACTTCGGGCTGCTTATTATCGACAAAATCTTCTTTATTTCTACGATGTTTTCAACGGCATCATCTGCTTGTTCCGCTACTCGAAATACAATCTTTAATTTAACAATATAACACGTTGCACAATTACTTCTTAGGTGCAACTACTACTTTACTTTAAGGTATATTAACAATGACTCTTATGCGTAGTCTAATGTTAGGAGTTAACCTTTTGATACGATCTTTAACGTATCTTGCTGTCGACTCTCTAAATTCACTGTTAACCGACTCTACTGGCCGTTCGAGTCTTCACTTGGAGTCTTTCTTTGTAGTTGACTTTCTGACTCGAAGTCTAACTGCCGACTCTCTCGTTTCTCACGAGTATTTCCCTTTTATATCAGAATGTCTGGGGTCCCCCACAAAGTTCAGGGCTTCCCATTCACATCTACATCCACCCACACACACACACACGTTCATCCAGCCGCGGGACTGTATATTGCTATTGGAGTGTTTATCACATTAATATAAATTTTCGGCGTCACCTTTTTTACTCACAAATATATACTAAACCTATGACTAATATCTACTTAATAATACAATAACACATTCATTGATTTTAAATATTATTTCCCTTCAAAATATTAATAAAAAAATATACTTAATTAAATCCTTAAAAAAATAATAAAAATCATAAAATTAATAAAGTGAAATGGGTTGTACCATTACACCAGGTTTACTCCAACACGTGAATTTGTCCGCTTTTGCTCGCATACCTCAACTTTAAATCAATTTAGACACATTTTTATTAAGTTTTGCTTACAAAAACCTACAAAAATTAATAGAGCAGATCAAAATTATACGGTTAACATGTGTTACTTAATTTCGTCAAAATATGAATTTATCCTGTTTTGCACGCAAGCTGCTCATATAAGTAAGTATATACTGGGTCGCGAAAAATTTTCCAGTAAGAAGGTGGGTCCCATTACAAAACAGGTTGGGAATCGCTGCATTAGATTAATCTTAATATGTACGCGATTATTGTTATTTCAAATGCACACTGAAGAAAATATTCGACAGTTTTTGATAGATGTTTATAATATAGTTGAAAAGGTTTTACCATAATACATTGTTTGGAAATTGTATCATCAGCAATAGCGGTAAAAATTATTTGTTTGATATGATTCTTCGTTATTAATTTTGGACAAATTGGAAGTTTTTCAAATATTTCTATCTTTAATGCAGGAGTATGTAAACAAACGTATTTTATTGTGGAATGAGCCCATGTGCGAAATAGGACAATTTGAAACAATAAAAAAGTTATTTGGTGGTGATACAATTAATCTAAAAGTTAAATACCAACTGGATGCTTAGCGTGATTTTGAAAATTATCGACATTACAGGTTCATTAATGCTATTTCATTATATTCGCAATGTTGTAGTTGCATGTAAACAAGATCATATGATTATAGAGTGAAGCTTATTATATAAATTACAGTTTACATTTCCAAGTTTAATTTCAGAATTCCGTGTTATCATTTTTTTTGCCTTGTCACATCATTTATCACATCACACAATCGATAATACTTTTGCGAGGTGAAATTAGATATCGTCCATGATTAATCAGAATCTTCTAATAGAACTACATGGGTAGTATGCGACTGCTCTACACGTTAATTACAGAATTCGCGTGGATACTATTTATACAGGATGTATTTGAAATAAGGGGACAGAGTATGATTAATGGAAAGATTTAATTTTATTGGACTCAAATCCAAAATATTTTGCGCAAATTCAAATTTTAAAAATTACAAAGATACTTTTAAAATATCCGTCGCGCCACTGCACTTTAATACGACTGTAGGGTATGCAAGAGTGGGGTACTAAGTAGGAGTGTGAAGGCGCACCAGGTCAGTCTCGTTCGATTGTTACGTGTGGATGTTTCGACTATGGCTTACACAACGCACGAACTGAAATAAATTATGTTTTTTTTTAAATTCATTTGCGTCCAATTAAAATAAAAGTTTCTCATAAGTAGAGCTGGGCAAATTTTCCAACACAAATTTGTTTTTGTGAGAAATAAGAAGTAAAAAGTCGTTGAATTTAATCGTAATAACAGTAATAGTACTTACTATACATTTATTGCGGAAGGAAATGTAATATCTAAATAATCCTGGCAAATATTAAAATAATTACAAAATTCATACAGTCGGCATCTCAATAAAAAAAAATTCTCGTTGTTGAAAACTAAGATATTTTAAAAGAGAACAAAAGAAATCGAATAAAGTACATCAATTTTATCCCAAATCAGCTGATATTTCATATTAAGGTTGTTGAACTCTTAGCATGAACACCTGTTTAGAAATAGTAAACAATGCTATCATTGGGTGTTTTATAACGTTTATAACTGTTATTGCGGTGTGTGTATCTATGTGTATCTATGTGTGTTAATTTAGTTCCATAAAAACATTATTTATTACGACTCATGACGTCGGCTGTCTGGCCTAACTGGCGCGATACCTGTTAAATCCATAGGCGGCACATTAAACACTTTTCGGGGGTTTTTAATTTTGGCGTTCGTGTCGTAATTGACTCACAATTTTTGGGATTTATATTCTACATAATTGCATCTTTTCATATATCATACTCTGTCCCCTTATTTCAAATACAGTCTGTATATTGAAATTAGGTGTCGTCCGTGAGAAATCAGGATCTTCTGATGGATAGTGGAGGCTATTCTACCAGTAAATTTTTACATTTTCACTTTTAATTAAATAATTTGCGTTTGCATCTTTCTATGTTTTGTCACTCGTTCGTCATTAAGCGTACTTAAATCAACATCGTCTGCCTTGTAATGACGTCGGATGTCGTTTTTGATATATCAATAATCTTCCAATGAAACTACTTAAATAGCGATTTGCTTTCCTAATTGACATTTTTATTATTAATTTACTATTTTTAGTCATTATAGCCTCTACGTCATGATGACAGATTAGTTTAATTATATTTCTTATATTATGGATTCTATTCTACCAATTCTTTTCTATATTCTGATTCTATTTTACCAAAAACATACATTTTCACATAGTGCCTTGGTAATCTAAAACTTTGCAATCGTGAATGCTCGAAAATTGGCCTATACTAATCACTAGCTGCAAACATTCGCACGTAATACCGCTAGCGTCTTAATACGTCTGCCTTGTAATGACGTCGGATGTCGTTTTTGATAAATCAATAATCTTCCAATGAAAATACTTAAATAGCGATTTGCTTTCCTAATTGACATTTTTATTATTAATTTACTATTTTTAGTCATTATAGCCTCTACGTCATGATGACAGATTAGTTTAATTATATTTCTTATATTATGGATATTTTTTGAGTTGGTGTTTTTCGTCGTTATAATTATAATATTCATTGACTATTGTATTATTTTCATACATGTTAATCACATTTAGTGGACCAGCCTCTATCTATTAACTGTACAAGTTTTCTGTCAATCGAGTTCGAATTCGTAAACGTTGGCATTGGCACCATTAAAGAATGCTCTTTCCTGGTATTCTAAACCGGAAATAAACATTCTGTGTTCATGATATTTTGTGCAACAAGAACGCAATGCCACACCAGAATTTTATAATTTGAAATAACATGCTCTCGTTCATGTCTTTTAGCACGCGTGCCACGAAATTTCTCACTAAATACCAGCAAAATATTGGTTGTACTCGATGACAGTGGCCTTGTTCTGAATCTTGATATTTCAAAAAAAAAAAACCAATCAATAAATCCCGATAAATCAGAGCAAGTACATACCAACTGTGCATTTGCATATTTACATATGTCGTACACATGTTGAAACTGAAAGGTAAGTTCTGATTCACCTGTTCGATGTGTTGCACATCAACGTGTGAGAGGATTTCCGGAAAAATACAAATCTCTTAGCATGTAGAAATTATCATTTTTAATCTGCGATAGCCGATATTTCCATTGCGTCACGTCTAATATGAATTTTAAATTAAGAGGAAAAGAACCTTATGAATCCAGGTTTTTTATTTCTATTGTTCTGCGAAAATAGATGGAGTGTTGTTACATAATCTTTGGAATATTATAGAATAATTTCAACATGAAGAGTTGGTAATAAATACATAGAGATGAGATCGAAATGTAATAAAAAATAAAATCAACATATTAAATGTTCAATTAAAACTGTTTTGATTCAACTATAAATTAATCTATAATTTTTATTCCTCTAATATTCTCTAGTAACGAGCTCTATTGTTTGATTAGACAAGTGATTATTAAATAAAACACGAGGCGATCATTGATAAAGAATTAAAATTGTTGAATACAATACTAATACGTAATAATAATATATGTGTACCTACTTTATTTCCCAACGGTTCCCAAATTATAGAGAGTTATAGAGAGAAAAGCATCTCCGTCATGTCATATTTTTTTGCTGTGAATATATAAGGACGGCATCGCAAATGCTCTCATAGTTGTTTGTATTTTCAAAGCTTTATATCATATGTCTCTTAATAACATGCTAATATTTAAGGGAGTTATTCTTGAGTCCATTTTGTGAAAAAAAACTTCTTATGAACATATTGCTGTAGCCTCAATAATTTGAATAATTTAAATAAATGATAGTTTTTATGATAAAATTATTATAGTCTTAATCATAAGCTAGTTCCTGATCAGCATAATATTTTTAAAATTTCTTATGAGTTCTTGCAGTGATTTTAGATTCTTCGTTTTCTGGTATACCTCTTATTCAGTTTTGTTTGGGATAAGGTTACAACTTGAAAGACAAGTCTAAATTTTACATAAAAATCATATTTATATTTTTGTTAAAACATCAATCATAAATAGCATTGATATACCGTATATATAGCAATTTTTATTTTATAAGTAATGAAAAAGAAAAACATGTCTACCCATCTTTGGGTTATAATATTTGTATAAAGCTTATATATCTAAAATGATCGTCATAAAATAATTATCCTGTTCTTTTAAATATAAGAAAAACCTTGATTCTTGATAAATAAATTGTTGATATGAAGCTGATTCTATTTTACCAAAAGCATACATTTTCACATAGTGCCTTGGTAATCTAGAACTTTGCAATCGTGAATGCTCGGAAATTGGCCTATACTAATCACTAGCTGCAAACATTCGCACGTAATACCGCTAGCGTCTTAATACCTGCCCGCTAAAAACATTCCCTTTTTATTCGTATTTATTTGGTTTGGAATTTTAAATCAAAATGATAAAGTATAATAATTAATGATGCCTAATGATTTACTGAATGCAAATATTCGCACATCTCAGCGCATCCAACACCATTAACTATCCTTTCATTACTATTAGAAAGAAATGAATTATTATTACTAAACAGGATAATATTTATCTAATTTATAATGCTCAACGTCTTACTAAAAGCAAATATTTTCACATAGTACTTTTAGAAACGCACAGCACCACTAACTTTATTTCATCATATATCTTTTCAAATTCTGTCTTATTCATATCCTCCATTTTAAAATAAACAGCAATACAAAAAAAATAATTGAAAGGAAATTATTTAAAAATAAAAGCTAAACTAAAATTTGAATTCTAAATCTTAATACAAATAAACTAATCGTGAGTCGAAAAGTAATGTATTAACCCTACACTCACTTTTGCTATATCAAAAATTTTATCTTGTTAGAAAATGTTACGTCTTTCTAGTTCAAAATACAAATTTCATCTTCGACAAGTCGATTCTTGTTTTCCGATTATATATGAAGACAATTGACTATCGACAATTCACAATGCTTCTCTTCTTAAATTAAATTTAAGTTGGCATCGATTTCTTGAAATACCCATAGTGAAATCCCTCTTGTTCATTTTCTTCAAGTTACCGTATCTACTCAATACACACACCTTGTCTTTAACAGTTCATACACAAAAATGTCAGCACCCACTAAAAGTATTTCACGAACTTGCTATGTTTCATCTACGGTAGGTATATTCCTTTTTTCCTTTTTCTTCTTACTATAGTCCCTCATTGTACTTGTATATAAACGTATTTCCATTATCATCATTTTTTATGTATTTTCTTTTCCCATTTGCTAACATTATCCTTAATTTTCTTTTAGGAATACCCCGATTAGGTAGTATTGGGAACACGTTATACACAACTGGAATTTTTTTCACGGAGCCTGCACTACAAAGACCAATCGCCTTCGTCACATTGTCTCCAAATTCCATCTATGCCCTCTCTTCTGGTAGTATGTTAATTTGCAAAACGCTGTAAACAATATTGACACTGCATTCTTCTTTTGTAGATTTTTAAACCACACATGACCATTTCCATAGTCTATTGAAGCTCTTGCGTTATGCGTATAAAAACTAATGTATTTTTGTATTCGTACAGTTATTATTTATACAGAACACTGCCATCGAATATATCGTATTATAAATGTTTTGACTCATATCCTTTTACTATTCATAGATATAAGTTCAATGTATTTGCTATATTTTTAAGTATGATTATTAAAATCTTTCTTATAAATTGTCACCATTATGCATGTCTGAATTTTACATTTATTCACTCAAAATTGTGTTTCAAGACTACATCATTTTTTTTCAAGCACGTCTTGTTTTTGTTTTCATTTATGTGGCATTTATGTGTCTTTTAGACAGCATAAAACCTATTGATTTGTTTTGTGTTTGTTTTATACTTAATTTATAGTACTTATTCAACTTATAAAAATATACTAATAAAATTATATTTGTTTTGATATGAGTTTACCTTTAAATATAGGCAACCCATTATACCCTTGTGTTACCTGTTACCTTTGTCTAATGCTTGAAACTTAAAAATAAACGCTTTAAAATAAAAATTAATGTTCTTTTTTAACAACTAAGCTAATTCTTAACATTCTTATTTTTATTTAATTTTATCTAGTAATAACCGTAGATTTATGGGTAAAGTAAAATCCCAGCGGGTGGTACACTAATCTCTTGATTGACGGCTGTTAATTTTACCTGAGTGCGTTTTGTATGGTTGGTTGTATAGTTACGAAAAGATATTTTATTTGACTGATGGGCACCCTTAAAGCTTTCAATCCCCTCCCTGGTTATCTAAAAAAACTCACGAGAAAGTGCAAAATTGAATAGTGATTTAAAAGAATACCTACTTGACAAGAATTTTTATAGTTTTAACTCGGATGTTGTAGAGGCACAAGGGAAATATCATTGCCATTCACATTTAATGTGTTGCACTTTGTTTTTATTATAATACATTAGAATTAGGACTTGATCTATTGTATATACACTTGACAATGTCACACCTTGTACGGGTCTATGACAATAAATATTATTATTATTATTATTATTATTATTATATAATTATCAAATAAATATAACAATCCTCACTAAGTGTTGCAATTTTTGTATGAGATATTAGTATATGTATTTTTATTCATATTGCATGTCTGCTGTTTTCTCATGACGACACGCCCGATCATACTAGTCTTTTAATTATCTTTATAGTATTACCAATCAACGTTTAAGGATTCGCGTGATGCATCCACGAAATACGCCCTAAATATCATCGTATCATCTACAAATAATGTAGTATCACTATCCCAAGGTAACTTGAGTAAATCATTATGTAAATATAATTGCACGGTCATACAAATTAATTTGATATACCGCTGTCATTAAGCAGTTATTGCGGTATTTTAATCAATACAAATTAATCAAGAAAAAAGGTAATGAAACATTACAAAATCCTTCAGGATATTATAACTTTTTATTGGGTACGCATGTATACTTTCTACGTCTCTTCGTTTTTGGTTAAGCGTTACTTCATTTGCTCTAAAAGACATTCATACTCCTTATACTGATTAATCATGTAATTAATAAGCAGATAAACACTTCGTCGTCACCTCATAATTTTACAATCATTCAGGCGAATACACGTCATCGGTCACGTCTTGTACCTTCTCAAAACAAAAAGCCTACCACAACTGTATCGGAGTGACACAAATTGTAAATGACCTAGATTTCGACTGCAGTATTTGATAATGATTTTTAAAAACGGAAAGAATGAGACCTCGAATGGAATGCCTTGAAATTAAAACGCCTAGTCCGGAAACAATTCCGTTAAGATAAGGAAAAAATGTTTTTTCTAGTCATCCATCAGAAGATATCAATCAATAGGGGCAATATGACAATTTAATACAATTTCTTTGTGTAGTTTTGTAATGTTGCATTTTAGTTTTAATTGATTCATTGAGTGTTTAATTTTAAATTATAATTCAATAATTATTATAGACCGGACACGAGAGGCCGATGACTCATCGCCCAGGGGTGCACTATTGAAATGATGTATTTTTAAAGAGGTTTTAATTTTATTTATATAATTGGATAACAAGTGGGTGGTAATCTATAAAATACAATAGTATATTGTGCAACGAGTAATGCAATGCAGTATACAGGGTGTCCCAGAAATAAAAAGACGGAGTAGCAGGTATGTAAAGTCCGAACAGAAACAGGCCCAAATATATTGCAATAACGAAGAAATTAAAAATTTTATTTTCTATGTTGTGTTTTAGATCAAAAAATTACATTACGGACCTGGCACAGAATGTATGTTTATAAAAACACGTAAGAATGCTCATTTGTAAATAGAAACGAACACTCATTCATAGAAAAATACGCTTTTATTTGTATAAAACGGGAAAAAAACGTTAAATCGTACTCATTCATATAAAACATATTTTTTTGCCAGGTGGGCGACCACTTTATTGCAGACAATAAAAGATTGTTTCAATCTTTAAAATAGGAAGTTTGTTGCTCTTTAATGTGTTTGTAGTCGGAAACAGCTGATTATTATTATTTTTGAATATTCAATAAATCGTAGTTTTTCTAGATTACAGTAAATATCAAGAATGTAATTATTTTTTTTCTAGCAGGTGTAAAATTAAAATAATTAATGGTTTGATATTTATTATGAAGTATCTATTCCTCCTTCTTTTTTTAACACAAGTAATATGGTGGTCCTGAAAAGGACCGATCGTGAAAGTGAAGCAGGTGGATATTTAGTCCAGGGTCGGCGTAAGGCCAATTGACTTCTTTATTATTTTTTTTCTGTCGTCTGCGCACGAATAAAGACTTGATATTTTGAGGGTACGTTTTTACACAATCTAGTTTCCGATTTTTGCTACTCCGTCTTTTTATTTCTGGGACAGCCGGTATTGCTTGCGAGTGCAAATATTGTGACACGAGGCGAAGCCGAGTGTTTGCAATAGCACGAGGAAGTAATTACGAATTGCATTCGAGTTTCACACTATACTTTGTGCACGACCTATACTTTAAATTTTACCTTAACGACTACACTGCAAAATTTACGTTTGACAGATTTGACATTTGAGCCATCAAGCGGGACTGGCAGGAGATTTAAATAGTGACATGTGCATCAAAAATTATTTCACACATTAAGTTCAATTATTAAATATCACTATTATTACAAAACTATAACTGATTGTTTTAATTTCTTTGGATTCATTTATCACTATAAAGTGTAATGTAAATCCATTGGACAAAATAAAAAATCGTACGCAAACAAGACAATTTGCTAAAAGTCATGGTAGGCTTGTTTATAGTGCACTAGTGGTACAATATTATTGTACACGGATAAAGCAAAACCGTCCATTCCAATACTCTGAACTAGTAACTATATTGTAAATGAGTCGTGCACAAAATACCTTATTATTTGTTCATTTTCTAGTTCAAGTCGAGTAAAGGAGTATTAATATTTCTAGCAATACTTTCTCAAGGTTCTCCTCTGTAAGATTTGTTCTTTTTGAATGAAGTACATCCGTGTAGATAGAAAACGTCCTTTCTATATCGTAACTGGTGCATACTGGTAGTATTCCTTTATTTCGGCGTATTTAGCAGTTAGATTCTGTGTCATTGTCCCCATACACAATTACCGCCACGTTATTAAATCTGGATTTCTATTAAAAACTGAGTTTAATTTTTGCCGAAGTCACTTGGAATATTTTTGAAATTATTAATAGCCACATTTAATGTGGTTAATCATTCTTTTAATTTGAGATTTCGATTTTCAAACTATGTGATTAATTTAGACAACTTTCCAAAGTGTTCCTAAAGGAAAAACAACTGATTTTTTAAATTTGGGATATGTGTTAGTTCCTTGCACTCAGAAATACTTCGAGTATCGTCATTTAAACATGTAACGAAATATTGTAAACTACCGACATTCTCTGCATAAAAGCTAGTAGCTTCCAACCATGTTCCCCATCTAGTTACTACTGGCGAGGAAGGCAGTGACAAAGATGGAAGTTCTTCCCTGTAAAGTGCTACTCTCGATGGTGCTTTTTTGAAAGCTTTTTAAACGCAAATACAAGTCTATCAACTTCCGGATAGGTGTCTCTGATATATTCGCAGGTTCTGTGGAGAGCATGTGCTACACAAGTAATATGCAGCATATAAGGATATGTGTCCTCTATTAGTCTGCCTGTTTTCAACATATATGCGGCACTATTACTAACAAATAAAAGTATCTTTTCCTTGTACCTGTCGTCCGAATGAAGCATTTTGTGCAAATTCTCGTAAATGGTTTTACCAACTGTATTTATAACTTTAAATGCTATTACCAATGCGTTATATGGAATAGTTGGATGTAGTACATCTGCTACAACATTTACCACACAGCGTCGTAATATATCGACAGTTTCGTCAGCACTTAGGTACTGATTTGAAAGATGTCTTCTAATGCATTCTACTGTTTACGTGAAGCACGTAGAAACATAATAGCAGACTATGAAGAAAAGCTGTTTAACAGTAATATTAAATACATTAAACAAATAAAACATTGGGTCAGATATGTAGATGACATTTTCTGTATATGGTCAGGTACTGAAAGATAGGCACGCGACTTCCTAACTTATCTCAACACTATTCATAAAAAGATCCAATTTACTATAGAAATAGAAAAAGAAACAAAATTAAACTTTCTAGATTTAACTATCAAAAAAGACGACAAAAAGTTAAAATTCAACATATACAGAAAACCTACATACACCGATACAATCATACCAGCTAATTCCAAACAATCTTGGCGCACAAAAACAGCAGCTCTACATAGTTTCGCTTACAGACTAATTAACTTACCGCTAAGTGAAGAAGATTTCAACACAGAATTACGCATAATTAAAACCATAGCTAGAAATAATGGATTTAAAGAGAAAATAGTAGATGATATTATTAAACACAAACAAAGAGAAAAACTCAAAATACACTTTTATCCTAAAATAATAGAAAAAGACAACACCAAATGGCACATTATACAATACATTCCACATATTAATTATAAAATTAACAGAATATTTAAGAAAATAGGTATCAAAACAGTCAACATAAATAAAAACAATTTAGGTGCTATGTTAGTCAATAACAAGGAAAGAACTAAACTTAGCGATAAATCAGGTGTATACAAAACTAGTTGCACAGACTGTAAAGCTATCTATATCGGACAAAGTGGCAGAAAGATCGAAACTAGATTAAAAGAACATAAAAGATCAATATTGCATAATATTAGAAATACAGGCCTTGCCGAACATTGTATAGATAATCTCCATTTTCCCGATATAGATAGTTGTAAACTTATACATAATGTAAACAAGGGACCGAAATTAAATCTGTTAGAAATATTAGAAATTAAAAAATCAATTCAAGGAAAAGAGAAAGTAACGAACACACATAAAGACTTTTCAAACACACATACACCCATAATAGACACTTATGTAAAAAGAGACAATAAACACAACGACATATATAACAACCCTATACAAACTGACCTGTTAGTTTCCGCTCGATGCTCGACAATGGTATGAACAGTACCGAAACATATGTCGCAAAGACTAAATAAAAATTGTGGAAAGTTTTCAAGAGTTTTATTTTATTTTTATTTTATTTAAAATAGTTATTAACATAATATTTGCGTAAGGTGGATTCGTCAGGAACATTTCGACCAGTATATTTTTGGAGAAATGTTTTGAAAGTGGGATTGTCAATTTTATTTAATGAGATATTAGCCGCCATTAAAGCTTCACAGAGTTCTTCCTGCATTACATAATTTTCTTCTGCCAAATTCAAATGTTTTCTCTGTTTTGTCTGTCTCTGTTGGTATTCAAACAATGTTTACTATCCATATCTCTAATGGGGATGTTGACTTCCTTTGAATTTTTTTTTATTCTTCTTTCATCATAATTCTTATCCTTTCCCAAAACCTTCTTGGATAATGTTGTTATCATTTTCATTTTGCTTTCAAATTCGTTCCAGTTTTGTCCTTTGCCTTTTCACTTAACGCTTGACCCATTTCTTTTTTATGCCGTATTTCTCATTGGCATTATTGGACTTGTAATATTTTTTGGATACATTTTACTTTTTTAATTTTTTGTTTATATCCTTTGTCCACCAATCCGTTGGTTTTGGTTTAATCTTACTTTTTTGTACCACAAAATTCTTCAGCTGTAGGACAATATAGGGAAACTGTATAGCCCTTGTTTTAAGCTTTCTTCCATCAATTTAAGTGGTATCCACACTTTTATGTATGTTTCTCCATAATATGATTTTCTTCTTATTATTATTCTTCTAGAAGATCTGTGAATCTGTTCTGTAACTGATTATTCTTTTTTTCCTGCGACAGCGACTACCAACTGTCTTGCCATCTTTTTGAAGGTCTTCCGTGGGTGTTTCCCTTCAAGTGCAATATGGACTATTTTGTTTATGTTCATTTGTTTTACAAACACTGAAATATGTACTTCGAAACTGGCTACTTCAGAGGCAAAGTTTATTAGACAAACAAGCTTTAAAATTAAGTCGAAAATACGGATCAATCATAAAAATGGAGTATTCCATTTAAAATAAGAAAGTCGATATCCATTTCCGGTGTAACCGGAAGAAGCGAAAATTCAAAACTATATTAAATCGAACGACGTAACGCGAAACTAATATTTGCGAAATTTCGAAACTCAACTCTTATTATTTTTACTTTCTTATACGTAGTATAAGGAAGTATTGTGATGATGAAAATTTTCGACCTCGAGATTTTAAAGTTTAAAAAATGTCTGTGTGTGACCACGATAGAGGTCAAACCGCTGTAAATATCAATTCCAAATTTTGTATTTACGTGTATAATCTACCTCTTGAGAGCTGATTAGTTTTTCAGTAAAATCGGTAGACCGGAATTAGCAGCTTACTTCAGTGAAAAAATCGAATTTTGCCAATATTTCGCAACTACTAAGTTTAAACAAAATTATAAAGAATTTATATGTACTTAGAATTAAAATTGAGAACAATTTTATTTAAAAAGTTTTTCGAAATTCCTACCGGAAGTAGGTCTTTTACTCCTATCGAAAATCAGTTTTTAGCGAATATTTCGCAAATCATGCTTTGTAGACAGGTACGTTACGGGTATAAAAGTATTTAGAACATAATTTTCAATATCTTTTGTGTAAAAAAAATTCAAAATTCAGACCGGAAGTACCACTTTTACTCTTATCGAATAGCGATTTTTTGCAAATATGTCGTAAGTTATGCATTCTATATATATTTATCAAGAGTACAAAAGTATTTAGTGCTAGATTTGCAATATTTTTTTGTATATATGAAATTTCAAAATTCGGACCGGAAGTAACACTTTTACTCTTAGGGAGTAGCACTTTTTTTCGAATATCTAGCAAAGTATCTATTCTATAGCGATTTATTAAGAGAATAGAAGTACTTAGAATAAGATAGATTGTATAGTTTGAAGGGCTCATACGTAGAAGAAAGTTGTGTGGTGGCCACACCTCGTTTTTTTATATTGTTCATCGTGATATATCTTGTATATGTATTCATTTGGAAGCGTTGGGTACTTAGATAATCAACATATTTAATCTAATAGTATAAATCCCTTACAATAAATAAAATTAGTAGTAGACGTTTGCCAAAAACAACATTGTAGTTCCTACATACGAAGTGTACCTCATTTAACTGCGAACTACCTCTACATGTCCCAAAATACTCGTGATAATAGTACAACGATAATTGTGTGCAGCCATGCTATGTATTAATCAAATGTCCAAACATTTTAGTACATTCTATTACATTATAGATTAAAATTAGAGTTGACCAGGTTTACTTTATCTTTATTGTAATAGAATGGACATGCATAAATTCCAACAAAACTATTCAAATAAAACCAGTAAAAGTAGGCCTTGGACTCGCCTGTACATCATAATACATTAAGTACTTGTTGCATATGCGAACAAGGAGTTGATTTACGTGTTCTTTAGTAGTGTATTGACACCGATCGCCTCTTTACCTAGATTCGTAGTAATTAATTGCATGTGCGCCTAAAAAAAGTGCAGCGCGATAAATGTATATCATGGCACTTAATACAGAATAATTTAATTTACAGTGTGTGCTAATGAAATTCAACTAAATCTAGAATTTTCTTTTTAGTAATGTGAAATTATAAAAATTATTGTTATATTATTGAACACATTACTTGTGAATATAACGAAAAAAAAATATTTGCCGTTGTATTATACAGTGTGAAAACAAAGTAACGGATAATGGCAATAACTTCGTTAACATTCAGTTAAAAAAAAATCTCGAAGGGGTATAGCGATTTTAACTAAGGGGACTATTCTCATGGCATTTTCAGTTTCTTACGTCATTTGTTTTTCATGTTATGACGTCTTTTTTTTAATAACAATCTATATTTTTTTAAATTGATTTCGATAGTACTTGCAATTCCCTATCCAACGGTATAAAACTTTTTATATGTTACATTTAAAAAATTACAAACTGTCACTGGCATTTAAATGTCATATATACCTATAATATTCGAGTGTATAATAATATAACAGTTATGGTCAAGCGAAAATTAGTTTATTATAAAACATCAACAACATCAATTTATGTTTCCCATCTATAGTATTCCTTTATCTATGGATAAAACCGAAGCGCTGTGATGGAAACCGAATATCGTGTAGCTCCACTTACTCACATCCCCTTGCGTCTACCCGTCCCGCGAGTAATATAAGTTGCATAAGTTTCTATTTGTTGGTAAACACCCGTCTTAAACGTAACCAACGTTGCCTATCCGATATGTAACATTGAAAATACATAATTGCTTCGTTACAGCTAGTGTCAAACATATTTATGTCAAATTGAATATATTTTTTAAAGTAAAGTAAATCTTAGAATTACAGACAGAAATATGTATTTACATGAAAAAGATATTTAGTTGCCTCTATTAGAAAGAACCCTTTTCATCATAATAAATAAGAAATTAATCACTGTGATTCTACGAATTTGCAGACGGTGAAAACAGTGATTACGAAATCACAGTGAAAAATCACTGTGACCAATATCTGCTCTCATCTCTAAGTAATGGCCCTGTTGTGTATTTGACACTCCAGGCATGTTTTTGTTTATAATTTAATAATAAATTAATGCGCCGGTCTGTTTTCTTCAGTTATCGACGGCGCATACTGTACTTTAAATGTTGCCACTAAAAATACATTTCTGTGCAAACAGCGGTGCGTAGGCAGCTTAAATTAATTTGTTTAACTAGTTTGAACTCCAATAAACTCTGTAATTTGTGTATTCCAAGATCCGGCTCATTTATATACATGCATTTTAAAGCTTTATATTCGAAATTACCGAACACAATTACTAACAACAAGTTGTACGGAAAATGTTTTGAAAAATTAATATTGGGATTAATTATAAATTACGATGACATCTCTACTTTAAAACGACCGACTTTTCTGCGAATAAAACGTTAATGGCAATCAGATACGTGCACTTCACGGATGTACTTTATTCCTAATATCAAAAAATCAAAAACGAAGGAGGATATAATATTACATTAAAGAAGTAGTTTTAATCTTATATAGACTGTCACTTTACAAAAAAGAATTTTAATGACATTGTAAATTTCGTACACTTAATGCAGACCTTGTTTAAGCGAAATAACCTTGCTTTTCTTACAAAATAAACTTAATTATTCAATTCAAAATATTTTGATATTGGCAATTGTAAAAACAGTATTGTTGTGGATTTAATGGGCATTGCATAATTGTTACTATGATTTGTTGTGTTTATCGTGTTGTACATAGTAAGAACCTTGAATTCTTGTAAATGTAGCGAATCTAACAATCATTTTATTGTTATTGTTAATTTAACTGCCGAAATGCTGGGGTGAGCGAAAAGCAAGCCTATCTATCTATTATATAACGATGGAATCACTTAAAATGATCTTGAAAATGATTTCCGGTTGTAAATTCGATTTATCATTTAAATATTTATTTATTAACACTTGTAAAGTTATGCATCACAAAACAATTAGATCTGGGCATCACACGTATGTGCGTTCCAAATTTTTAATAGTATATTAAAAAATGTGGTGTGGCCACCACACGACTTTTTTATACGTATGGGCGTTTCAAATTATACAATTTTAAGAATTTTTTTTACACAAAAATTATTCAATATCCTATTCTAAGTACTTCTATTCTCTTAATAAATCGCTATAGAATACATACTTTGTAGATATTCGAAAAAAAGTGCTACTCCCTAAGAGTAAAAGTGTTACTTCCGGTCCGAATTTTGAAATTTCATATATACAAAAAATATTGCAAATCTAGAACTAATACTTTTGTACTCTTGATAAATATATATAGAATGCATAAAAAAATCACTATTCGATAAGAGTGGTACTTCCGGTCTGAATTTTGAAATTTTTTTTATACAAAAGGTATTGAAAATTATATTTTAAATACTTTTATACCCGTAACGTACCTGTCTAAAAAGCATGATTTGCGAAAAATTGGCAAAAAACTGATTTTCGATAGGAGTAAAAGACCTACTTCTGGTAGGAATTTCGAAAAACTTTTTAAATAAAATTGTTATCAATTTTAATTTTAAGTACATATGAATTCTTTATAAATTTTTCTATTTTAGGCATGATATAGTTCAAACTATAATATCTATTTTTCTATTTTTTTTTATCAGGGTTTAGGTAGAAAAACAGACATAGTCTGAACCTCACCCTGCGGTTCGCTTCTAATTATTATCTTCATTATATTATATTGTTGTAAATTTTTCTGCCAGCGAATAAAGATTACATAATTTATTATTATTATTATTATTTGTTTAAACTTAGTAGTTGACGAAATATTGGCAAAATTCGAATTTTTCACTGAAGTAAACTGCTACTTCCGGTCTACCGATTTTACTGAAAAACTAATCAGATCTCAAGAGGGAGATTGATTATACACGTAAATACAAAATTTGGAATTGATATCAACAGCGGTTTGACCGCTATCGTGGTCACACACAGCCACACAGACAGACACACAGAGATGTTTGAAAAACCACTTTTTCGGTATCAGGGGACTTCAGAACGTGGACATCTGCAAAAATCTCGAGATCGAAAATTTTCATCATCACAATACTTCCGTATACTACGTATAAGAAAGTAAAAACGAGGGTCTATGAAGAGAAGCTTGTTACACGGTTGCACGTGCCCAAGTTTCCCAGCAAACAGACTGACCAAGAATGACGTTAATTTTACGTCATTTTAAGGTAACTATTCGTCAGGTTGGTCATATGTCCAAAAAATGACGTACAAACGACGTTGATTTTACGACTAACTTTTGACGTATATAATGACGTGAATTTTTGATGATATTTTGGTAAAATTTTAGTTCCATCTTTTTATTTATAAAATATGACTATTTATAGTCGAAAGCAAAAAAAAAACTAGTCGAGAAATAAAATGTCCTCTAGGGTTATTCTTCCCAAAGTGATAATAATAAATAATAATAATTATTATTACTTTATTCTTTTCTACTTTTTTTGCCTTCAACTATAGCTAATCTAGACAAATAATAGTTCAAAATATTTATAATCATAGAGTATAACTAACTGCAAACCTTCAACATTAAAATCTTAGCACCATTTTGCGTAATGAATTTCTAACCAATACGGTTTGTTCCCGCTATTCGTCCACGATCGCGTTACCTCACAGTCGCTGGACAGTGGAGTTGTGAACGGTATATGTGTCATGGTGCTAATTTTTATATTTTGCATACTGCATGTGTTATTAATGCCAATTTAAAAGATTCTCATCTCGCTATCATTGCTGTTTGATCATCGAAACCTTCAGAACGCATTTCGTAAGGAGTCATACAAAAATGAATATACCATCATGTCTAAATCCCATATTTTGTTTACGTGCGTTAAAAACAGCGTATTTGGTGAAAACATGGTCGACACACTGCATTACTCCTAAACTCCTGAGATATATAATGATTGTGTGCAATTCTTAGTATGTTTATTTAAATTCATGGCGTTCAAGAGTAGTGAATACACCATGATAATTATTAGCAACAATGATAAGCCATTGATAACCTCCAGTAGAATCGGTCAAAACATTTATCTTACCTTTGATAGTTTTTTTGTTACGATTATTATTAAAATTACAGATTGACGAAATTAATAATAAATTGGCGTTCATAGGGGTGGAGATTGAAGAAGAAACAGGGCCACCTGTGGCGGTCGTTAACAAATTGTGGTTGACGCCAAAAAAAAGACGTTTTGTGGCCACCATTTAAAACTCAAGCTGAATACGAAAAATCTTTGAAAAAAGGCGAACCTCCATTGGACACTTGGGAACTGTATAAAGTTACGAAAAAATTTTTTTGCATCAGGTAATATAGAAATGTGGATTTTTTTATATAATTTGTATGTAAATTACAGATGATATTTCGAAGGCCAGAAAAAGAATTAAATTAGCAGAAGTTACATGTGATGTAAGGAGTGATATAGAAGATGTTCAAAAGGGATGCCTTAAAAGAACAAAGTGCTTCATAAGTGACTCTGATAATGAGTGACCGAGATCAAAAGCGCCAAAAATAAATTTAGCTAATTTAAATGGTTGGTTGTGTTTCTTTGTGCAACATAACCAAATAGAAACGTTAAATTTTTTTATTTCAGGCAGCCAGAAAACACTCCTGACCCCATCATCTCCTATTGCTAGTGATGCCACTACTATAACTGTAGTATCCAGTTAATTATCTTTTAATTTTGTTCCATTATTTAAGGTTGAGTTATATTTCATGGGCCAGAAATGATCCATACTGTCTTAAAAATAAAAATATTGACCTATAAGAATCTGTTATTTAAGAACCTTACCCTTACCACCCAGTGGCGTCAAATGCAATATAAAATATGTCGTCTATTAAAATTCAAAAGGACACCACTTTGTAACATCCTATTTGACGTCAAATATACTTTAAAATATGTCGTCAATGGTACGTTGGCTTTCACGTAAATGTGACGTTACAAACTGACGTCATTGGGCTGTCACATAATGTCGTCGTTTATGTCGTATTTTGTACGTCATAATCGTACGTCATTCAAATCAAAAAAACACCTAAAGTTAACGTGCTTATCACGTCACCCTGTTTGCTGGGTTAGGACACGACGAGCACAACCAGGAGTGTCCTAATGGGCGAGTTCAATAAGTATCTTATGGTACTCGTTTTTTTAATATACTATTATTAATTTTTGTGGTGGTTGGCAATATGTTATGACTACAGACCGGACGTACGGGGCCGAAATTACGACGGACAAAAGAAATAATGTATAACATCACGCAGTTACTGAATAGCTCTATTGATATGGTGAACTGCTACATCTGTTGCTGTCGCGAAAACGGTCAGCAAAGAAAACGATTTTACTCTTAAATTCCTTTCTTCATGGGCGTAGGTAGAAGCATGAGGATTTTAAAATTTATTCTATTTACCTTATATTTCGCAAGATAAATAAAGTACGAGGAGTTAGTTTCGTTTTTCCATTGTTTTGAGTGTTATTTACACACTTCGTAATTTTTGTAATAGTTCCTGTTTAATACCGTTTCATTGATTCTACTTCTCTCAATTATCTTGACGTAAGTGTGCACTGGATTTCGTTAAGTTTCAATAACATACTGCTGTGGTTGCAATAATGCAACTGCAATTATAACGTTGTAGCCTTAAGGATACAAAATTGCATAATATTTATATGAATGCTGAGATTGCATTAATATTGTAAAAAAAAACTACTATAAATTATAAATCTAATCCCTGTTAGCATTCAATTTGTTTTCGTGAGTTCTAGCAGTGATCCTTCCTTCATTCATCTGGTGTGTTTTCCCACATAAGTTTAATTTGGATAAGGTTAATAATAAACTAAGTTTTTAAAATTCCATAAAACATTTATATTCATATTCTAGTTCAGTAAACAACATCACAAAAAATTTTTATTTACAACATGTGGCTGTTAAAAAGTGTCTCTTCATAATCATGAAAAACATAGAAAAACATAATTCTTTTTTTCTATGTGGATTCAAGAAAAATATTATTTTGCTATTTTTAATCTTTTAATATTGTATTTATAGATTCAAAAATGATTTTTTTCCCCTAAGAAGCTAAATTTTATTTCAACAAAGACACACATTCGCACGTAGTGCGTTCGAAGATCTAAAATTTTGCAAAGAAGAAAATACCTTGAAAAAGACCTTTACCAATCGCCGAATGCAAATATTTGCACATAGTACACCCCACAGATTGGCTTTTGTCCATCAAGAATATTCGTATCTATACGTATTTAACTGCTTGAAATTTATTAAATTTTCTACCACAAATCATTAATAATGCCTAGTGATACACAGGAAGCAAATATTCATACATAGTACTTCCAGTGCCCTCAACACCATTAACAATTTTCCACAATTTACAAAAATCAATATAATTCAGCAAAACAATATTTTATTTAAGTATTGATGATGTTTAACGCCTTGCCAGAAGTAAATATTTTACATAGTACTTTCTAGAGTACGTCCAACATCATCAATTATTCAAACTGTATATTTATTTCAGGAAAAACTCACTTATATTCCTCATATAAATCATCAAATTCCTTTTTATTGATGTCTACCATTTTTGATATTTATATATTTATAAATGTAACAAATAATTGACAATATGAAAACTAAAAACTCTATTGAAATCCAAAAAGAACCTTAATACATTTAAACTAATATGATTCAACGTAGTGTATTAAACCCCTACTATCATTTGCGAACGCCATCAAAAATTTTACGGCTGATAAATTCGAAAGTTCGGCAGCTTTTCTTCTTATCTCGTTCTTCGCGCCTTTTTATAACATCGGTTTTCAAACAAAAGACGACTATCCGTCTACAGCGCCACGACTCCCATACTAATATTTACGTTGGCATTATCCACTTTATATTCGTTTTCTGTAAGTTTTCCCTAGTCACACATACCTATCGTACTTTTGACAGTTCAAGAATGCACTAAATGTTTACACACACAAATTGTTTATTTAAAAGTCCATGCACACTTGCGATTCTTTGTCTACGGTAGGTTTATCCTTCTTTACTTAACGCCATTCCTCATTATGCTTGTAAATGAACCCATTACCTCTTTCATTATTGGTTATGTACTTTCTTTTCCATTACTTGAAACTATTCGTATTTTCTTCTTGTAGGTGACTTTGTTGGATATGATCGGAAATATATTGAACACAACTGGAATCCTCTTCTTTAGGACTGCATTACAAGGAACACAGACATTTTATTTCAACAAAGACACACATTCGCACGTAGTGCGTTCGAAGATCTAAAATTTTGCAAAGAAGAAAATACCTTGAAAAAGACCTTTACCAATCGCCGAATGCAAATATTTGCACATAGTACACCCCACAGATTGGCTTTTGTCCATCAAGAATATTCGTATCTATACGTATTTAACTGCTTGAAATTTATTAAATTTTCTACCACAAATCATTAATAATGCCTAGTGATACACAGGAAGCAAATATTCATACATAGTACTTCCAGTGCCCTCAACACCATTAACAATTTTCCACAATTTACAAAAATCAATATAATTCAGCAAAACAATATTTTATTTAAGTATTGATGATGTTTAACGCCTTGCCAGAAGTAAATATTTTACATAGTACTTTCTAGAGTACGTCCAACATCATCAATTATTCAAACTGTATATTTATTTCAGGAAAAACTCACTTATATTCCTCATATAAATCATCAAATTCCTTTTTATTGATGTCTACCATTTTTGATATTTATATATTTATAAATGTAACAAATAATTGACAATATGAAAACTAAAAACTCTATTGAAATCCAAAAAGAACCTTAATACATTTAAACTAATATGATTCAACGTAGTGTATTAAACCCCTACTATCATTTGCGAACGCCATCAAAAATTTTACGGCTGATAAATTCGAAAGTTCGGCAGCTTTTCTTCTTATCTCGTTCTTCGCGCCTTTTTATAACATCGGTTTTCAAACAAAAGACGACTATCCGTCTACAGCGCCACGACTCCCATACTAATATTTACGTTGGCATTATCCACTTTATATTCGTTTTCTGTAAGTTTTCCCTAGTCACACATACCTATCGTACTTTTGACAGTTCAAGAATGCACTAAATGTTTACACACACAAATTGTTTATTTAAAAGTCCATGCACACTTGCGATTCTTTGTCTACGGTAGGTTTATCCTTCTTTACTTAACGCCATTCCTCATTATGCTTGTAAATGAACCCATTACCTCTTTCATTATTGGTTATGTACTTTCTTTTCCATTACTTGAAACTATTCGTATTTTCTTCTTGTAGGTGACTTTGTTGGATATGATCGGAAATATATTGAACACAACTGGAATCCTCTTCTTTAGGACTGCATTACAAGGAACACAGACTTCGACAGTATCATCCCTGTGCTCTAACCATTTCCTCTCGTTCTCTTGTATATTGATATCCATACAACTGTCAACAATGTTAATGTTATTTATTCTTTGTAGATAATTAGAACCACACAAGATTTGTTCTGCTATCTTTGATGCCCTTACATTTATTATAACATTTCAAATATGTCTCTACCTATACATCTAGTATATATATAAATATAGTAATGTATTGTCTCGGATAAAAAACACCTTTTTTCTGTATATCCTTTAAAATGCTTTTAAATATAAGTATCAGGTATTTATTATATTCTTAAAATGATCATAAATTCCCTTATACCTTAAAATTATTGTGCAAATTTACAATCTATTTTTATTCATTAGAATAGACGTTTTCACAACAATCATGTCGAATGTCGCCTCGTTCATATAACTTTATGGCTTTTAAATGATTCACCCTATTCACTGTTCCGTCTTTCAACATCACTCTCTCTCTGTTGTTTACTTTTAATACATTTTTATTTTTAAACATTGGTCTATTTCTTAGAATATTTAATGCTATTCTAACATACTGTGAGAAGTTTGGTTCTGTTTTTATATACTCAAACCACACCTTGTGTTGGCTTTTCTATAAAAAATATAGAATACATGAATTTATTTTGCGTTTATTTCTATTCCATTCTTAATGATTTTAAACTTAAATTAATACATACATTTCTCATAAAGACATTGCTCCTTAAAGGTTATGCAACTCATTATACACCTTTTGAATCTTTTGATTCTGTACTTACTATATTAAAAACTATATTTACAATTTAAAATTTATGTTCTGATTCTAAAGCTTAATCATTTAATAATTTTCATAATTCTTAAACTATAAAGATCACAGCAATACGCACACATTTTTAGTTACCATTTATTTAGATCTAGAACATTGTTTATGTTACTTTTTCAGATAGGATATGGAAGAACGTCGAGAATGGCATCGTGAAACAATGGCGAATTGGATTAAGGGTCATACTGATTGTATGTCCTCCATTGTCAGTGATTCGGAAATTTATTGCAAAGTCTGTAAAATATCGTTACAAAATGCCAAAAAATCGCACGTACAACGTCACTTAGCATCGCTAAAACATACAAAGAAATTGGACCCGTTGGAAGCTGACAATTTTAACGAAGAACTCTGTGAAACTTTAATGGCGGCTATTATCCCATTAAATAAACTTGACAATCACACTTTGAAAACATTTCTCCAAAAATATACTGGTCGAAATGTTCCTGATGAATCCTCCTTACACAAATATCATGTTTCTAAGTGCTTCACGAATGCATTAGAAGACATGTTTCAAATCAGTACCTATGGATAGGTGTAGCTGGTGTACTACATCCAACTATTCCATATAACGCATATGTGATAGCATTTGAGGTTATAAATACAGTTGATGCGGAAATAGTTGCTAAAACCATTGACGCGAATTTGCACAAAATGCTTCATTCAGACGGCTGGTACAAGGAAAAAATACTTTTATTTGTTAGTGACATTGCCTCATATATGTTAAAAACAGGCAGACTATTAAAGGAAACATATCCTTATATGCTGCATGTTACTGGAGTAGCACATGTTCTCCACAGAATCTATGAATATAACAGAGACACCTGTCGGGAAGTTGATACACTTGTATCCGCTTTTAAAAAAGTTTTCAGAAAAGCTCCATAGAGAGTAGCTCTTTACAGGGAAAAACGTCATATTTTTCACTGTCTCCCTCGCCAGCAATAACTAGAAGAGGAGAATTACGATAGTTTACTTCGTTACATGTTTAAATGACGATGCTCGAAGTATTTCTGAGTGCAAGGAACTAACACAAATCCCAAATTTAAAAAATTAGTTGTACTTCCTTCAGGAACACTTTGGAAATTTGCCTAAACTAATAACATATTTTGAAAATCGAAGTCTCAAATTAAAAGATAGATTAACCAAATTAGATGTGGCTGTTAATAATTTCGAAAGTATTCCAAGTGACTTCCGATGTGGCTTTCGGCAAAAGTTAGACGCAGTTTTAAATAGAAATCTTCTAAATACGCCGAAAGAAAGAATATTTTCAATATGCACCTATAACCAGTTGCGATGTAGAAATGATGTTTTCTATCTACAAGGATGTACTTCATTCAAAGAGCTCAAATCTTACAGAAGAGAACCTTGAGAAAGTATTGCTGGTAAATATTCATACTCCTTTACTCGACTTGAACCACAAAATGAACAAATAATAACGTATTTTGAATTTTATAAATCACCACCCACTTGTTATCCAATTCATTTATATAAATAAAATTAAAAACACTTTAAAAATACAACATTTCAATAGTGCGATCGCTGGCGATGAATCATCGGCCGCTCGTGTCCGCTCTCTAGTAATATTTATTTCAAGAAACATGTAGAAAAGACAAGCTAACGAAGGTTCATAACAAAGTCGTGATTAAATTTAAACGTAATATACATCAGCAAAACGTATATACATTTTACATCTGTAATGAGTTCGATTCAGAGCTTTGCGTGTACAATTGCGATATCGCGGAAACAAAGTTTCCTAACCTAAGGCAATAGACGGTGGTAGAGGTTAGGTTACTGTCGATCGTACTACTCCGTGAAGGTACGGTCCATCTCAAACAGCCTACTTTCTATCACGATGATCGATGTAGGTACAGCGAAAGTAAAGTAACTGGAGATTCTGCATCGTTGGATCTTCTCCACGGTGACTCGGATGAATTTTTGCTGTGCTCTTTTTAATCCCGTTTGAAAAGTATCTCTTGCAACAATCGACATTCTCTTACGTTCTAATGAGATATGTAAGTAGAAGTTTGTATCTATGAATGGAAAAATTTATGGTTTTCAAATAGAGAATGGGAAATACTTCAGATAAATAATGTAAGGTACGAAGTTAAGAGGCACGTAAACAAATGGTGACCTTATAATTGAGATAATTACTTGATCTGGTTGTCTATCCATTCTATATTAGTTCCCAATTTAACTAATTACCTACTTTGTTTTGTTTGCCTATGTATACGTAATATACGATTTGGCATAGTTCCTAATGGGTCGTCTTTAAACTACTTCATATCCCTTTCGCTTTTCAATGCAGTAATAGCATTTATATGTAGATTAATTGACTGTTTTAAACAAAATATAGCGTGAATATACGGATAGAGTGTATTAATTATTTGTATCATTTACATACATTTATGTTACGAAATGTAATATTACCAATTTACATTCATACAGTAATTGTCACATGTATTAAAAGCAGGGTATTTATATGCGCCGTTGAGTCCAGTCATTTCAAACATTCCACTTTGATATGGAAGCCGTATAACATATTTACGTACGCAATCCGCACTATACAAGATGATTCAAAGAAATGCCCCACACTCCAACAATATATTCCATACATAATAATAAGTGTTAAAAGCTCAAATTTAATTCGATGTTCATTTGCTTTATTGAATGGCAACGTTGTAAAAAAATGTCCGATATTATTTGAATTATAGACTGTATGTGAATGGCAGATAAAAGACAGAAGAAGAACGGGTGACTAATTATAGAACCAGCAAGTTGAGCAATGATAAAATACTTCTGGTAATTCAACCTTATTATGAAGCAGGTTATAAAGGAAAGTAAGCCTATAGGAAGCGTAGAGATCTCAAAAAAAGAGAAGTAGTAATCTCAGCCTCTAGAAAGATAAGCACCATCTACTTTGAACCATAAAAAATTGACAAATCGAATTTAAAACAAGTGCCTTAATAGTATATTATGCAATGAGCATTTAATGATGGCTATTAAGACACGAGAATGAAAATTACGATACGAGCCGAAGACGAGTATCGTAATGAATACGAGTGTCTTAATGGCCATTAAATGCGAGTTGCACACACTATTTTTTCTACGACCCCATAATAAAACATTATTTTTTGAACATTCCATTTCATAAATTGAGCGAAAATTTTTCGTACGTTTTTGCGAATTTAGCTGGTAATAAATTGTTCGTGGCTACTAAGGATTGTTCCATAATTTCTGATGGAGTCAAATTTCACATTTCACTGTCATTATCCCTCATTTTTACCATTTAAATTTTCAAAAAAGCACAAATTTTAACTACTTACTCGTAAATTGCAGAGAACTGTCAAAGTTATTTATGTTTATATCTGTCAGATATGAAGTAGCCATATTGAATATTAATGAATATTGGAATGTCGCATTCCTATTGGATATAAACTTGTATGAAAATCTGTATCTTAATGGACATCATTAAAGTACAGGTTCCGCATATCTAATAACACAATTAAAGTATGGGAGTAGAAAAAAGAAAGTTCTGCATCAGAAGTAATCTCCAAGTCTTTAACCATCAAAACTTGTTTCATGGCAGTATGTTCCAACAAATGGCTGTACCGAACAGGTGTCAGCTTTCTGGTCAGGTAAAACATTACATTTAGCAGAAGTAAGTTGTTTACTATACACCAGTTCTGTATTTTTACTAAGTTAGTTTGTAGCTGATGCCCATCCTTTATATTAGTAATACACCGACTAAATCAAATCGTCAGCAAAAAAAAACTGTATTTCACTCAATCCTGTCAACAATGACGCTGATGAAAATAATGAATATTAATGGACCTGATTCGGAGCCCTGCAACACTCCAAAAGTAACTATGTACGGTATAAAACTACACCCAGTACAAAAATTCTCTGGGGCCTATTGCACAGATACGAATCGAAGACGATTTACAGTTTACTAAATCCAAAACTTTTTAATTTGGAAAGCAGAATACTATGATATACTCCGTCGAAGTCAGAATTTATGTAAACGGTGTCTACCTGTAGTCTATAACCAAGTATTGAGTAAATACTGCTAGATTTGAAATAGTAGATCTTTTATCCATGAAACCATGCTGGTGTGGAGAATATTTTTCCTTTAATTAATGGGAAAATGCTTGAGTACAATGCACTTCTGAAAATCTTAGCGAAGTTCATCAAAATAGCAACAGAACGAAAATTCAACATATCCGAAGAATCGACAGTTTTCGCCGAGAAGGTAGCAAGCACATTTGTATATTCTCGCACCATAAAGATGGAAAAAGAAATAAACTTATGCTTGACCCTCCTACTGAATGAAATAAGTCGCTTCAAGCTGACACTCCACACAAAGCTTAAAAAAATAGCAATAAGAGTAAAAGGCAATTAGGAAATCACAATGGAAGTGAAAAAAAATATGAACCCAACTAAAACCACTGCCGTGTACAAAACTGCAAGAAAGACGACCTCGACTATAGAAAAATAAGGAACACATTAAGGCGGCGGCGCTGTTAGTGGTGTGATCTCAACTACACCTGTCCCTAACATAGAAAGAAGTGAAGAAATTGTGGTACATCGGGTTGTGAAACCACTAAACAGCAGTACCAAACTTGGAATACCTCCCAAAGAGAAGGTATTCCAAGCACATAAGCTGATAAAAGGTAGGTTAAGGTTTCTTGTGGGAATACTAACAGAAATATTAAAGTTAAGCCATTACTAGGGTGTCATAGTGAAAACCACGAGTTTGCCAAAGAGATTATCTGATATAAAAAAAAAACTAGATGTGATGTTAAACGTCAATACTAAAGTTTGGGCAAAGCGAGAAGTCTCTATAGATACAAAAGAGCCTGCAGTCGCATAAAATTTATAGGAAAACAACCGACCTTTGAGAGCTTTGTTAATCATAGACAATGCTCCTATTTACCCTCCCGACTTGAAGAACAACTTACTCGACAAGTTCAATTTAATAACTTAAATTTTTACCTAACAGCACACCTCTGAGCCAACCGATAGCCCCACAAATCATGTTTAACTTAAATCTTAAAGTTAAGCTTTTACTAGGGTATCATAGTGAAAACCACGAGTTTTCCAAAGAGATTATCTGATAAAAAAATATAGATGTGATGTTGAACGTCAATACTAAAGTTTAGCAAAGCGATAAGTCTCTATAGATACAAAAAGTGTTTGGGCCTATAGTCGAATACAATTTATAGGAAAGCAACCGACCTTTGACAGTTTTGTTAGTCATGAACAATGCTCCTATTTACCCTCCCGACTTGAAGAACGACTTACTCGACAAGTTCAATTTAATAACTTAACACCACACCTCTGATCCAACCGATAGCCCCACATATCATGTTTAACTTTAAAAAATTGTATGGTAAACACATTCTACAGAGATATTTAATAATCACCTCAGTTACTTTCTGAATATCATTGTGTTACTCAATAAGTTAAGTCGTGGGTAAGATGTCTCGTGAAATCTAACTGGAGAACATTATGACCAGAAGCTACCTCTATGTGTTTGGACTTTATAGAGAGCCTGCTAACTCAGTAGTCGAAGATATTGTATCTCTGAGGAAATCACTTCAGGTGGAGATAAAGGAAAGGAGAAAATTCCTAGGGCAATTTTAAAATAAATGTGGGGTAAATGAGATCAAGAAATTTTATGGAAAAATACAATCTTGACAAAGCTTGAGCAAACTGAAACGTGTAACGTTTTCGTTTCGTTAGGTCAATGTCCACACAATGCCATATTTTAAACACAGATAAAAACAAGTTTATGTTGATAGATTTTTAGAGTAAAACTCCCTAAATATGAATCTTAACCAAAATTCTGTACAGGCAATCAATAAAAGGCAGAAGAAACCCGTCAGAATATCTGAAATTGCTGCAGAAGACTGAAGCTAAGTTTGTATTTTATACATGTATTAATTTAATTTGTTCTTTAAGTATTGCGTTTTTATTAAGAAATATTGTATATTTTAAGAGAAATGTAAGCATTTGGAAGAGCTTTTATACCTTTCCACCATTCCTTGTATACATAGGTAAAATTCGTAATCGCGAATTTCGGCACTCGTCACAAGTGCTGAAACGAATTACATACCGAGATATGACTCTGTCATGGTTCTGTGAAACCTACATTAATCAAATTTTGCCAAAGTTAAGAGAATAATTTATAGTTGTATTTATAGATTTCACCTTGTAATTACAAACATTAATCAACCAAAAATTACGTTATACTAAAATTGGAAATTTTAAAGACGCTAGTGAAAGTAAGAATTATTAATATATAGACGTAGTATTACAAGCTAACTAAAAAATGTTCAACGGTGAGCGTCACGATAAACAAGTAAAAAAAAAGTAACTGAGATAAACAAGTAAAAAAAGTAATCGATAACCATCTAAAAAGAAAATCATGTGCAACGACGTGTGAATCTTAAAAAACCAGTAGCAACTTTTTATTGTGAGATCTTAATGAACGGACAAGAAATAAATGACAAAGTTCGAGAAGATTACAAATTGGTGTCATTAAATTTAATAGGATAGTCATTTTTTTTCAAATGACAATTTTATTCGTCTATATGTCATAAAAAATATAGAATTTCGTTTTTGTTTGTGTGTAGTTTTTCATATCACCCGTATGACTATAAATACATAAATATACGTATAAATAGGTATAAGAAATAACAAGAATAATAAAGGAGATTGTAATGTTAAAGTTCCATACAAAAAGAGCAACTTGACAGGAATTAATTAAAGGTTTGTAATAAATTGCTTGGGGTTTAAAGAAATTTTCAGTAAAATAATATTTTTACTCACTAACTCTCGCGAAGTATGTTTGAAAGTTTCGTTCATTATTAGTAGGGAGCGGACGTCCCAGGTTTAAACTACGACGGAGTTACAACGGAGCAAAGAAATAATGTAAACAACACACACTTACTGAATAGCACTATTCATATGGTGAACTGCAACATCTGCTGTTTACTTGAAAAGTTATTGAAAACGACAACAAAAAATGCCCATCAAACAAGGAATTTATGAGTAAAATCCTTTCTTCATCGACGTAGGTAGAAGCGCGAGGGTTTTTTAAAATTTATTATATTTTCCTTGTATTTCCTAAGATAAATAAAGTTATTATGTATATACCTATTCATACTTACATTAGTTTCGTTTTTTCATTGTTTTGAATTTCGTATTTCGTAATCTTTGTAATAGTTCTTGTTTAATACCGGTTCTTTGAACCTACTTCTCCCATTTATATCGACGTAAGTGTGTATTGGATTTTGTTAAGTTTCAATTACATACGCATACATTTTTAGTTATCATTTATTTAGATCTAGAACATTGTTTATGTTACTATGATATGGAAGAACGTCGAGAATGGCAGCGTAAAACAATGGCAAGTTGGATTAAGGATCATACTGATTGTATGTCCTCCATTATCAGTGATTCCGAAATCTATTGCATAGTCTGTAAAATATCGTTACAGAATGACCAAAAAACGCCACGTACAACGTCACTTAGCATCGCTAAAACATACACAGAAATTGGACCCGTTGGAAGCTGACAATTTTAACGAAGAACTCTGTGAAGCTTAATGGCGGCTAATATCCCATTAAAGAAACTTGACAATCCCACTTTCAAAATATTTCTTCAAAAATATACTGGTCGAAATGTTCCTGATGAATCCACATTACGCAAATATTATGTTTCTAAGTGCTCCACGAAAACAGTATAATGCATTAGAAGACATTTTTCAAATCAGTACCTATGGATAAGTGCCAACGAAACTGTGGATGTATTAGGACGTTGTGTGGTAAATGTTGTAGCTGGTGTACTGCATCCAACTATTCCATATAACGCATATGTAATAGCATCTAAAGTTATAAATACAGTTGATGCGGAAATAGTTGCTAAAACCATTGACGTGAATTTGCACAAATGCTTCATTCGGACGACAGGTACAGGGCAAAAATACTGTTATTTGTTAGTGACAGTGCCGCATATATGTTAAAAACAGACAGACTATCAAAGGAAACATATCCTTATCTGCTGCATATTACTTTTATAGCACATGCTCTCCACAGAATCTGTGAATAATCAGTCTGGGTTCCGGAAAGGGCATAGTTGCACCACTACCCTGCTAAAAGTAACAGACGACATCATCAATGCTAGAGACAGGAATATGGTTACCATCTTAGCACTTTTAGATTTCAGTAAAGCGTTCGATACAGTCTGTCATAATACTCTCTTAGCTGTACTTAGTTCCTCCGGACTGTCTGGGTCTGCTCTCGTATTTATGGAAAGTTATTTGACCGGACGCGTACAGTGCGTACGTCTTAATGGTAATTCTTCTTCTTGCAAGAGCATAGAACGAGGTATCCCACAGGGTTCTATACTGGGACCCCTTCTATTTACATTGTATACATCAGGGATGCATTTGTGTGTGAGTAACTGTAGTATGCATATGTACGCGGATGATACCCAAATATACCATTCCTTTGACTATAGTAAGTGGAGACAAGCTATACGGGACATTAATGAAGATCTAGATAACATTGCTAGATTTGCTCGCCAACACTCATTATTGATAAATCCTGCTAAGTCTGTTACATTGATCTTCGGTAGTAAAAATCAGATTGATAAATTGAAGATGGATGTTAGGCTGCAGATATTCAATGACATTATACCAGTCAAACAGGAAGCTAAAAGTCTGGGATTGTTTTTGGACAACTCTTTTTGATATAATACACTAATAAAATACTACATACAGAGAGCTTATGCTAACATAAAGCTCATTTATCCTCACAGACACTACTTGTCTACATATATGAAGTCTTTGTTATGTGAGGCACTTGTGCTTTCACAATTTTCCTACTGTGCTCCAGTGTATGGACCATGCTTAACACAAGACTTGAGTAACCGTATACAGCGGGTCCAGAAATCTTGTCTAAGATTAATATTTGGAATACGCAAATTTGACAGAGTCTCGCACAAACTATCTGAATTAAAATGGCTCAATATGCGTAACCGCAGACTCTTGCAATCTTCCAAGTTGTAATATACAATAGTTAATACCAAGCAACCTGCATATCTTTACGAACTAATATCATTTCGCACAGATGTGCACCACTTAAACTTGAGATTTTCTCGAGATGCCATTACGCCGCCCGCGCGTAGGACAGCGTTGTGTGAGCGTGGCTTTTCGTACCAGGTTGCCAGGGTGTACAACTCAATACCGGTGGACATCAGGGATAGCTCATTTAGTACATTTGCCGCTCGATATCGCGCATACCTATTTGATATAAAGGATAAGTAATCTTCCGATCATGTATTCATTCATTTATTTTTCACTTATTTTTATATTTCACTTATTTTTTCTTCTTCTTCTTCTTTCTTTTTTCTATTCTGGATGGATATTGATCAGATTTTACAAATGTATAGGTTTTTGATACGATATGTATGTTTTAATTTTATTTTGGTTGTCTTATTGCGCATCACATTAGGTTAAGTTACTTTAAGTTAGAATTAGGCAAACACATTGTTCTTTTTTTTATTGATAGATTTTCTTTGTGTTTCAGGGTGATAGTGGAAGATCACGGGTTAATATCTAACCTTGAACTATCACCCTGTGATTTTTAGTTCTACAGATATAAGATCTTATGTTTGTGATATTATGCATTGTATCAAGAACTAAAATAAAGCATATTATTATTATTATTATTATTATTATTATTATCAGAGACAGATATCCGGAAATTGATAGACTTGTATCCGCTTTTGAAAAAGTTTTCAGAAAAGCACCACCGAGAGTAGCTCTTTACATGGAAAAACTTCCATCTTTGTCACTGCCTCCCTCGCCATTAATAACCAGATGGGGGACATGGTTGGACTAATTTTTATGCAGAGAATTTCGATAGTTTACAAAATTTCGTTACATGTCTAAATGACGATGCTCGAAGTATTTCTGAGTGCAAGGAACTAACACAAATCCCATATTTAAAAAATCCGTTGTTATTCCTTCAGGAACACTTTGGAAATTTGCCTAACTAATCACATATTTTGAAAATCGAAATCTCAAATTAAAAGATGGATTAACCATATTAGATGTGGCTATTAATAATTTCAACAGTATTCCAAGTGACTTCGGATGTGCCAAGGATGTACTTCATTCAAAGAGAACAAACCTTCCAGAAGAAAAAATGAACAAATAATAAGGTATTTTGTATTTTATAGATCACCTTGTTATCTAATTATATAAATAAGATTAAAACCTCTTTAGAAATACAACATTTCAATAGCGCGCCCATGGGCGATGAGCCATCATCCTTTCGTGTCCGCTCTCTAATTATTAGCGACGTCCACCACTGAAACACTAATAACTTCAAATGCAAAATAATAGTGGACCTAAAATTGAACCCTGCGGCACACCCCTAGAAATCGCAAGACACTCAGACTCACACCCATCAATGGATACGCACTGAACCCTACCCGACAGATAAGACCGCAGCAAAGTAAGAGCGTCATCATCAAAACCAATGTGACGCAACATAGATAATAAAAATCGATGATCAACTGTATCGAAGGCTTTGCTGAAGTCCAGTAAAACCATCAACGTACACACACCCCTATCATCAGAACCAATTATGTTATCTGACACCTTGAGCAAAGTGGTCGTGCCTTGCCTTATGCGAGGTCGTAAATTATGATTGAGTTTTTTGTAATATTCTGCCTTTTTCTAAAAAAAAATATATTTTTTTGTTTCATGATGTTATAAGATCGGCTGAAATACATGAAAATTGTGTACGAACGCACAGGACACTTAGGAAATATGTATCATATAACTTTTTATAAACATTGAAGTAACAAAAATCATTATGTAACTAATTATATACCTACACTCTGTTTATACGTAACGTATGTATCCACACATGTGTAATTTCGCTTATCAAAGATATTAATTCGTAGAAAAAAAGTTCTACTACTAATAGAAACAGATTGATTTCGATCTAGGACATGGATTAACCTGGTTTCGTTTTTCAGCTTCACGTACGGTGTTTTTACGACAACAGAATCAGCGTTCCACATTTCTCTCTAGTGCATGACATTAGTCACCACTAAAAAATAAACAATTGAACTGAGAGGGAAAAAAAGGAATAGAACAAACATCATCGATGAGAGAGTGGATTGTTCTACGTTAAAGTCTACACACGAACCTGATTAAAACATGCAAGCTTATGTATCAACTATCAAGATAATATTAAAGCTCTAATAGTACTAATGATATTTTTTATTGATTTTTCTTTGTCAGTACGCACAATGAACAACAAAATACATGTACAAATGACGGTGTTACAAAATATTAATATTAAATTATAATTAATAATATTATTAATATTAAAGCTCTGCTAGTACTAATGATGTTTTTGATTGATTTTTCTTTGTTAATACGCTCAATGAACAACAACATTTTGAAAAAATACATGTACAAATGCGATGTTACAAAATATTAATATTAAAGCTCTGCTAGTACTAATGATGTTTTTGATTGATTTTCTTTGTCAATACGCACAATGAACAACATTTTTTTTAAAAAAATACATGTACAAATGCGTTGTTATAAAATATTAATATTAAATTATAATAAATAGTATTATTAATATTAAAGCTCTGCTAGTACTAATGATGTTTTTGATTGATTTTTCTTTGTCAATACGCTCAATGAACGACAAAATTTTAAAAAAATATATGTACAAATGCGATGTTACAAAATATTAATATTAAATTATAATAACTAATATTATTAATATTAAAGCTCTGCTAGTACTAATGATGTTTTTGATTGATTTTTCTTTGCCAATACGCTCAATGAACGACAAAATTTAAAAAAAATACATGTACAAATGCGATGTTACAAAATATTAATATTAAATTATAATAACTAATATTATTAATATTAAAGCTCTGCTAGTACTAATGATGTTTTTGATTGATTTTCTTTGTCAATAGGCACAATGAACAACATTTTTTTTTTAAAAATACATGTACAAATGCGGTGCTGCAAAATATTAATATAAAATTAATAAATAATATTATTAGTATTAAAGCTTTGCTAGTGTAGTAGTATTGAGGCCAATATTTTAACATGAAAGAAAATACACAACAGCAACGTTCTTTATTTTCTTTCCCCTAGCGAAGGGAGGTGTAGTAGTATTGAGGCCAATATTTTACGATGTGTTATACATCAAGGAAATTGCCACATATGGCCTCAATACTTACAATGTGGCCAATACTACTACACTAGTACTAATGATATTTTTGATTGATTTTTCTTTGTCAATACGCACAATGAACAATAACATTTTTAAAAAAATACATGTACAAATGCGTTGTTATAAAATATTAATATTAAATTATAATAAATAGTATTATTAATATTAAAGCTCTGCTAGTACTAATGATGTTTTTGATTGATTTTTCTTTGTCAATACTGTATGAACAACAAAATTTTATAAAAATACATGTACAAATGCGATGTTACAAAATATTAATATTAAATTATAATAAATAATATTATTAATATTAAAGGTCTGTTAGTACTAATGATGTTTTTGATTGATTTTCTTTGTCAATACGCACAATGAACAAATTTTTTTTTTAAAAAAATACATGTACAAATGCGGTGCTACAAAATATTAATATAAAATTAATAAATAATATTATTAATATTAAAGCTTTGCTAGTACTAATGATATTTTTGTTTGATTTTTCTTTGTCAATACGCACAATGAACAATAACATATTTAAAAAAATACATGTACAAATGCAATGTTATAAAATATTAATATTAAATTATAATAAATAGTATTATTAATATTAAAGCTCTACTAATACTAACGATATTTTTGATTGATTTTTCTTTGTCAATACGCACAATGAAAAACATTTTTTTTTTAAATACATGTACAAATGCGATGTTATAAAATATTAATTAAATTATAATAAATAATATTATTAATATTAAAGCTCTGCTAGTACTATTGATGTTTTCGATTAATTTTTCTTTGCAATTCGCACAATAAACAACAATTTTTTTAATAAAAATTCATGTAGAAATGCAGTGTTACAAAATTTTAACAAATAATAACATTTTCATGATATTATTTGAATAAAAAATCGGTCAAAAGATGTATTGATAAGTATTAACTAAAGGTCGAATTTATAGCTATTCCGCTATATGTAAAATACGATGCCAGATTAAAAATATTTACAGTCATGAACTATTTATTGAATCAAGAGTTAAATGTGTTTTTTTCAGTTTTTATGATTACTTAAAATCTAAAAATTTTCGGTTACTAAATAATAAGATATTTTGTAGAGCATGTGTGAAAACAGTAAGTTTTGCTTCTTTTTTAAATGAAAACTTGGAAATAGAAGGATCTTTGGTTCCAAAATATAAATATCCACCAACTACAAGCGTAGATGTAGAGAGAAGCTTTTCGTGTTTAAATATACACCAGAAGAAATGTGACAAGTGTCAGTAACAAAACCATAGTAAGATACAAAAATCTTCTTTGTTGTTAAAAGTAAGATTCGAAAAAAAATTACTAGTGCCGCACTAAAACCCAGCATCAAGATCATTTATGAATAATTTTCTACCAAAAAAAGTTTAAGAAACTAAGAAATATTAGACAATTTTCACAATTTTGACAAGTTAAGTTATACTAGTTTTATGTGAGCTTAACTGTAGGTATCATTTCCATGAATTTAAGTTATTATATTCTTGCACATGACGTATTTATGCTTATATTTATAGTGTATTTATCAGGTTTTTGGTTTAATTACAATTAACTGAAAATTTTAATGTCGCTTAGAAGGTTGTCAAATAGAGGGCGCTTACACATCTGTTGGAAGGATTTTCAATAATTACTTCTATTTCCCTAACTTTTAATAAAAGAAAATCCATGGAATTAGTGTCTACCAAAAACTCCATATTACTTCAGCTAATACACGTTGTTTTTCATCTAATTCCTTTCCATACTTTTTAACATGTTATATACCGGCTGTCCACAAAATAACGCCCCAGCTCGTAGCACCTTTATTTGAAGCCTGATTGTAACGATCGGCATATCAAATTAAACAACTAAGTACTATCAGAGGAATATCAAATTTTATTTTTAGCTATTCGGTTCAACAAGGATCGATAATCAACTTTTTTATGTTAAATGACCGCCTGCTACTTTTTTCACAGAATTTGAGAAAGATTTTTTTTCTAAATTCAATGATGTAGCACAATACCGTTTCTTGTTTTATTTCAAGTTGTTAAAAAATAAAAACCTTGCAAAAATTTTTGTACTTTGTTAGTAATAGAGTGCTTAGACATTATTGTCACCATGTGAATTTTATGTCAGTGTCGTTGAACCAATTTCAGTTGTTTCAGTTGTCATTATTTCATAATGAATAACGAGTTCGAGGATATGCTTGAAATTTACTTTGGGTGTCACAAAAACAGTGCGCAAAGTTGTATAATCTATGGAGAACGCTTCCCGGACAAGCGAGTCCGAATCACCGTCAATTTAGTCGATTGAAAATCAATTTGAGACGGTATGGATGCTTTAAAAGACCTAGAACACAAAATCGGAAATTTCGAGATGAACGTTTTACTGTGTGTTGAGGAGAATCATTGGACTTCTGTATAAGAAATTGCTTCAAATCTACAAGTTTCCAGAGTAAATGTGTGTTCAGTTTTGAAAAAAACATAAGTACAAAGCATTTGTGCCGCGAAAGATCCACACATTAGAAGAAGGTGATCCAGCACGTCGTATAAAAAATATAAAAAAATACTATGGTCCGACGAATGTCAATTTACAAATAAAAAAAATTTAGTCGCTACAATCATCGCTACTTGAATGTAGAAAATGCACATGTTTCCGTAGAACAAGCTCCACAAAGAAGATTTTTACTTAATGTTTGGTGTGGTATATTAGATGAACGAATAATAGGTTCAATCTTCATCGATGGAAATCTTACCCAGCAAAAGTATTACCAAATTTTAAGTGAAGACTTACTAAACTTGACAATTTACCCTTAAATGAAAAAAATAATTTCGTTTTTCAACAAGAGAGGCTACTCCACACAAAGTCATAATCAATAGAGAGTTTTTGAATAGAGAATTTGGAGATCGTTGAATGGAAACATACGGACCTATTTTGTGGCCAGCTCATTCTTGTGATCTGACCCCGATGGATCTTTTCTTCTTGGGCTATTTGCAAGATATAGCATAGTTTGCAGATGATACGGTCCTATCTGGATAATAGAAAGCAGTGCGTGGTCGGTGGTGATGCGGGTGTTGCTTCTGATTAGGGGACGCTGAAAAGAGGAGTGCCCCAGAGCTCCGTCCTGGGTCCTTTATTGTTTTTAATATATGTCAATGATCTCCCTTGCAAGACTAAACATAAAACGATACTGTACGCTGATGATACTTCGGTTATTGTAAGAACCAAAAAAGATGCAACAAACAATGAAATACTGTCTACTGTTGAGGACTGTGGTTCGTGGTTTGACAGAAACAGGCTCAAACTGAATATTGAAAAAACCAATGTGTTGAACTTTGGCTATTTCAAGAGGGACCCAATAAAAGTTATTTATGGAGATCAACAGCTAAATATGGAACACATGGAAGTTCCTGGGATTGTGGGTGGATCCTCAATTGAACTGGAAGAAGCATATTGACCATTTGGCAACAAAGATATCATCATTCAGTTATGCATTGCGTATCATAGCGGGATCTGTGAATCAGTGAGCAGGTCTATCGGCATATTATGCTTATATGCAATCGAGACTTAGTTATGGCATCATGTTGTGGGGACCATCGGTTCATGCATCCACAGTGTTTATCCTACAGAAGTCGTGCCTGCGTAGTGCCTTTGGTGTGCGAAAGGGACAAAAAATACATACATTGACGGGCTTATATGTTCTTGAGTGTGTGAAGTTTGTAAAGGAGAATTATGATTTTTTCAAAGAGCAAGAATTACAACATAATTACGAGACCAGAGGTATAGTCTGTTCACATTTGGTGCCTCTACAAACAACAAAAAGTATTGTGGAAAAGAGTTGTATCACCCAAATAATAAGACTATATAATCATTTACCTTCACACATAAAATATTTACCTCAAAAAAGGCAAAAAACTGTATTGTTTGAGATACTCATCAAAGAAGCTTTCTATAGCATAGATGAGTATTTTAATTTTAGATTTTAACGCGTATAAATGTGAATCTGTGAATCTGTTTTATATATATATATTGACATGTTCAACACTGTATGTATTACTGAATAAATAGCTTTATTATTATTATTATTATTATTATTATTATTATTATATTGTTTATACCACACCTCCTGAACCAGTCAAACTTTTGCGAAATTGAATAATTGACGCATGTCAGGAAATGTCTCGAAAAGTTTTAACGAATGCTGCGTTAGTTGTGATACCCATGTGTCGACAGTGCCTTGAAAGGGACGGTGCCCAGTTTGCGCATTTCCATTAATTTTTTGTTAAAATAAGTTCATTTCATTGAAAAGTTTAAAAAAAATATTATTGTATTATTAAACGGTTGTTTTATTGAAAATACCTTGAATGTGAGAAAATTCTTATTTGATATAAGGTGCCATCAAAGCCTTTTAATTTTAGACATATTATGGTTGACACAACTTCATACTATGGTTGTCATGGTTACAGTATCGGTCTCTTTAAGTGTGAGATGATTATTGCAAATTGATAGTACATTTAAATACAATGTTTTTTATTTTTTAACAAATTGAAATAGAACAAAAAACTGTATTGTGCTACATCATTGAATTCAGAAAAAAAATCTTTTTCAAATTCCATGAAAAAAGTAGCAGATTGCCATTTAACATAAAAAAGTTGATTATCGGTCCTTGACGAACCGAGTAGCTAAAAATAAAATTTGATATTTCTCTAATAGTACTTTTTAAGTCGTTTAATTTGGTATGTCGATTGTTACAATCAGATTTCAAATAGAAGTGCTACGAGCTGGGGCGTTTTTTTGTGGACAGCTTGTATATACCCCGTGGGATCGTAATTTTACTATTACGAGACAATTCACAATTGTTGAATTTCTGTGGCTTTTATTTTTAACGAGACTATAGAGCGAAAAAAATAACTTTCACCTGTTATCAAGAGGAGAAAGTTAGTAACGCACGCAGCACAAGCAGTGATAAAAATAGCTTCTGCAGGGGACAATTAATCTTACCTTAAATGCAAAAAACTGTGTTCAATATCGTTTTAAAACGCATTTAAAGTTTCCTGATTTCTCGGGAGTAATGACATGGTTAATTCAATTATAACAAGTGGTAATGTTTGTGTTTGCGAAACAAATGCGATATACAGGATTGGTCCAAATGAAACATTTCTTCTTTGTAGTATAGTAGTAATAATAATAATATAACGAAATTACACTTAGTGATGCGACTAGTATGAAAATGAACAAGTTATTAAAAATAAATAATTTTCTTTGACCCCCTTAAAGCGGTCCATAAAGCAAAATGCAATTTATTCATAAAATCCAATGCTTTAATGAAAATAACGAATTATGACTTGGCATCACTTTTTAACAGCGTATTTTTTGAAGTTGCTGCAATTAACAAAGAAGTGTCTGGTTTTTCCTCCACCGGAATATTTCCAATGAATCCTAGCGTTTTCTCCGAAGCAGATTTTTTTGCAGCTGCAACTTTACAAAAAGTGGTACAGCCGTCTACATCAACACCTATTTCAGCAGATTTAGAAATAGGAGCTCGAAGAATTGAAGTAGTTATCGAAGTCATTTCCCCACGTTCTTTTCGTTTTCCAGATGATGATAATCCTAGGACTAGTAAAATCCAAAAAGCAACTCTTCTCAAACTTCTCCCGTACTTCATTGATAGAACGATTATTTAAAAAAAATCAAATGGCCAAAGTTACGAAAGGAAAAAGACAAACATCTGACTAAACCAATTGAAAATTATCATCCTCGTCTGCGGAATACGTTGCAATTAAAGATATTTGCGATGACAATAGCAGCGACAATGTATCAGATGTTGAAGAAAAATGCGTAATATATGATTATTTTGGGAAGAATGTGATGTGTGCTATGGATGTACAGCTTACAGAGCGAGGGTTGGGCGGTAAGATGTCCCTCCCACAAGGTGCGCAGTGTATCCTTATAATATTAGAATAAGCACGAGCAATCTCAAACATATTGTCAAGCGTTACATATCGAAGTGCAGTACGTTTCCTATACCGGTAAGTTTTCGGGTGAAGCAACGACAGAGGAGTGTCCAAGTCCCCACTATCACTCGCTACAGTTATCGTATTCCCCGACGCGAACGGCTGTAGTATACTACTACCACCGCTCTGGTTAACGGAGGGGAGTACATATACGTAGTCGTTCAGTTGTGGGGACTGATACATGCGCTATACAATCGTTGCGTTACCAGAAAACCTACCGGTATATGTATCTCTTTTCAGTATATTATAATTTCTTAATTGCATTTACTGCTTCGTTCGGCTAATGTATGCGATGATAAATAAATTTTATCATTTCTTTTTTCCGAATACTTTCTCTGTCTGACACTGACCCATACCTCGCGCAGCGACAATTTCTCCCACCGACCACATCTCGTTCTGTGTACTGTACTTCTTGTGGTCTTTGGGCTCATGCAGAATATAGCGGAGTTGATACTTCTAAAAATTACAAATGTGATTTGTTTTCAAAATGAAAGAATCCAGTGCCGTCGTTTGGATTTTAGGGAAACATCTCTAATTACACAGTTTTAACTTTTGTGAAGTAACATTGACGGAAATAGGTGTATACGAAGTATTTTGTCATCCTAAATCCGAAAATGATAAGCTTATTACAGTGCCCGTACAGTTTTTCTGTTACAGGAGGCAGGCGGTGAAAAAAAATGAGAGAACGTATTTTCACAATCTAATATTTATTTAATTTAAACAGATGTGAAATTTGTCAAATTTAAGCAAAAGTGTATAGATATTATAGATGATTATATGAATAGAAATATATTACATGAGACGGCATATTCAACAACAATACAACAACAGAAACTTTCACTTTTTCCTCTTGTATTCTGCAGCACCATCTCTTTTTAAAAACCAGCAGTAGTCGCCTAACATTGATGGGTCCCAGCGACCTTGGTATCTTGTTTCCATCACCCTTATTTCCTGGTGGAACCTTTCTCCTTGTTCGTTGCTTACTGTGCCCAAATTTTCCGGAAAAAAATCCAAATGTAAGTGCAAAAAATGCATTTTTAAAGACATGCGACACCCTAGTATTTCATAGGCATTCAAGAGATCATCTATGAGGTTTTTATAGTTTTCATATTTCCTGTTGCCCAGAAATCCTCTTACTACACTTACAAAACACTTCCAAGCTGCCAATTCCTTTTCATTTAATTTTTCTTGAAAATCCAAATCATCTAGAAGCTTCCTTATTTGGGGTCCAATAAATATGCCTTCTTTTAGTTGTGCATCACTTAATTGTGGAAATATTAGTTGTAGGTACTTGAAACCATCACCTTCTTTGTCCATGGCTTAATATGTAGAGGCAGAAGAAGCATCTTTTGTGGATTAACAAGGGGGGCCCTACTATCCCATAGACACAAAAAACAGCAATACTTTGTAAAACCACTTTGCAATCCTAGCAATATACCTATCACTTTTAAATCTTCACAAATATCCCACTGATACTGTTCATATTTAACGCGATTTAGTATAGTTCTTAAATTGTCATAGGTTTTTTTCATTGTAAATGAATGGGCTAACGGAATAGTTGGCTTTTTGTTTCCATTATGAAGCAAGACTGCTTTTAGGCTGTATTTAGACGAACCTATAAAAATACGCCACTCGGAAGGTACATGTTTCATGTTAAGCTCATTCATTAAACCGTCAATATCTGAACACAAACACAGCGATTCTTCCGTTTTATAAAAACTTGAAATTGTTATACTTCGTTTTCGGTAAAATGAAACACTTGCGTTTTTGTCTAACAGATTCCACTCTTGAAGTCTGGAGGCAAGAAGTTCCGATTTCTGTTTTGACAATCCCAGGTCACGTACCAAATCATTTAATTTAATCTGAGTTATTAAGTGAGGTTCACTACTGGTACTTGGTAAAAATATTGGGTCATCGGTGATATGCTTTGGAAGTTGTAGATCACATTCTGAAGAAGAAGTATAATCGCCAGGTACAATGTTGTCTAGGTTTAAGGCCGCAATCGGTATCGGTAGTTGCTCGCTGTGAGGAACTGGCCTAATTCCAGAAGGCAAATTTGGATACTGAATTTTGTCCCTTTGCTTTTTTGAAAATCCTTCTGTTTTAGTTATACAAAAGTAGCAATCCCTTACGTGATCAATAGGTTCTCTCCACACCATAGGAACAGCAAACGGCATAGAATTTTTCTTGCGATTCATCCACTGAACTAAGCACGCAGCAAACATGAGGAGCCCAAGTTTTATCTTGATCTCCAATTTGACATTTAAAATATAAAAAGTAGGCTGTTTTCACTTCCTCAGATATAGATCTAACTTGTGACTTTAAAATAAATCGTCCGCATATATAACAAAACTTATCCGCTGGATTTTTGCAACATCGGCGACTAGTACATGCCATTTTATATAAATCGAGTTGCACACTTGACTGTACTGTAAGCGATACAGAAACGAACTATTCTATAGACCAGAGGTCGCCAAAGTGGTCTATATAGACTCCAAGGGGTCCATTTAACAGAAGTAGGGGTCGATCTGAGCCAGGGGGTCGACTGAGGATCGAAGGCAAAACAATTCTTATAACGCAAATCACACAAAACTAACTGCGTATGTAAAATTTGTGAATGTTTTTATAATTGACTTAATATCAGTTTCTTTATTGAAAATAAATTAATAAACGTATATTATAATTAAATAAATATGATATTCCGCTTGAAAATATAATAGCAGTAACCACAGATAGCGCACCTGCTATGGTAGGGCGTTACCGAGGTTTTGCTACATTTCTCAAAGAAAAAGTGCCCGGTATACGTACTATTCATTGTGTGTTGGATAGAAACAACTTAGTAGCAAAATATTTGAGTCCAGAGCAGTGGCGGCTGCTGCAGGGAGGGCAACGGGGCACTGCCCCCCCCCTCCGTGACAAATTTCTTTTAACAGATAAATTAATTATAAATACCTAATTTGTATGTAATTTTTCTGATTTGTTTGATGGCGAATAATATGTTTTCGGAAGTAACAGTCCGTCTTTTCAGCGCGTTTAAAAATCGCAGTCTGACGTAGGCTCCGGGGCATCTCGCGCGACTGCCCTGTCTGTATTAGAAATCGAGCGATGAAACTGGCGCGGGTAGCGCGCGTATATATGTAGGCGGCGGGGCACTGCTCTATGGTGCCGGGTCCAGGTGGCGGTCCAGTATGTAATATACAGCGGTGAGTGTATGTTGTAATTTCTATCGGTGCAACATCCGTTTTGGTTGCAAAAGTATTTCTTTATCGCACGCTAATTTTGTTGTTTTGACGTTGGTAACAAAAAAAAAAAAGAACCAAATTATATTTAAATGTCAAAATGTAAGCCTTTAATGTAACAAACATGTGCAATAGAAGTTGTACAAAGAATAAAAAGCACACATGCTAACATTTTATTTATTAATTAACAATATAAATTGTTAAGCAGAGTTCGATGATAAGTTTTCTGATGCTACTATTGTAATTTACTTCCAATGTTGAATAGTACAACTGTTATAAAAGTTTGTTATTGATAATATGTCGAGACTATGTTGGCGAAAGATTTTGTAAATTGTCTTCTGCTATTTTGCGAATCTCTGGGGGCGTGCAAAATAGAAAAAATCAAGTGAACGGTGTTTTTCTACTTTGAAGGGAATAAAAACATTTTCTAGAAATACCATGCGGGAAAGCAGACTATGTGCCTTAGCAATGTGTTCCATTGAAAAACAATTACTGACATCAACACCAAACTTCAATGAATTAGTTATTAATCATTTTGCTGATCGTAAGGAACGGCGGATGGATTTTATTTTCAAACAAGTTAATTAAATAGCATATTGAGTTTATTTTTTGTCTGTACTTAATTTTTGATATTAAACACTCAGACCCCCGGTGCCCTCCCGTCCCATAAAATCAAGGGCCGCCACTGATCCAGAGTTACATAAAGCTTTACAGTTTCGTATTAAGCGTATCAATCAAATTAAAGCCTAACCTCTTAAATCAAGATTATTTTCCAAACTTTGTGAGGAAAACGACGAGGTATTTAACCAATTACTTCTGCTCGAAGTTAGATGGCTGTCTAGAGGTGTATGTTTGCAACGGCTCATTGAGTTATTTGACTCCACGACAGAATTTCTCAGCGAAATAAATCCTGTTCTGAGTGGTGAATTCCAAAACAATAAGAACCATATTTTTTATTTAGCAGACTTGGAAAATTTAATGACGTCCAAACAAAGCTGCAAGGAAAAGATGTAAAATTATCCAAGCTCGGACAATACTGTTAGGCTTCGAAGTAAAATTAAATTTATTTAGATCTTTATTGCTACGTAGGGATTATCAGTATTTTTCAAATCTGCGACAATTAGAAATAAAAGAAGAAGACTTGAAAATATATACAAGTCATCTTCAAAAATTAAGCTGCGATTTTATACTGCGCTTTGCTGATTTGGAAAACATTGACATCCCTAAATGGATTATTGCGCCATTTTCCGCTCAAATTGAAAACGTAGACGTCAACCTGCAAGATGAGATTGCTGAATTATTATCGGATCTTAAAGCAAAGGCGCTTCTTAAAAATCTAACAACAAGCAAATTTTGGACAAATATAAATATAATGCGAAAATATGTAATACTTTCCGAAATAGCTCAGCCATTTATGCTGGCGTTTCCAAGTTCCTATATAGTTGAAGCCGGTTTCAGTCACGTAAATTCAATCTGAACAAAGTACAGAAATAAATTAAATGTGGAGTTTCGGGGGGATTTAAGATTAAAATTGACCAATTTCGAACCCAATATAGCGCAATAATAATAATAATATAATGCAAAGAAACACCAGGCACACCCATCTCACTGATTAAGAAGCAATAAATCTGTAGTAACTTTACTTATTATTTAATAAATATTAAAGTATTTAAATTTTAACATTAAGATATTTTTCATAAAGCTATTGTTACATAATGTAAAATTGCTATAATAGATGTTTAAAATCATAAAATAACTATACAAACACAGTACCTAATAGACAGTTTTATTGTAATTAACTGAAAATTACTTTTATGGGGGTCGATGGAGATTTCGAAAAATTATATAGGGGTCAATGATCAAAAAGTTTGGTGGCCCCTGCTCTAGACAATAATAGAACTGCACTTAACAGTTCATAGAACCCGTTTAAAGTCCCGTGCAAGGCAGGTACAAATAATAATTACAATTATAATAGGTTTACCCCGTAATATAAAAGAGAAGCAGGTACTTGAAAACGGGACATGCTAGGTCATTTCTGTGAAAAGGTGATTTAATAATTACCTAAATGAAATGCAAGAAGAGCATTGTCATCAATGTTACAAAAATCATGTTGACCTGTGTTATATAGTATTACTAAACACGTTAATGAATTTTAGTCAAATTATATTTTCTGATTATTATTAACCCACCGCTGACCGTTGGCCCCCTCGCGTGCCCGCTATTTATCCTGCGGTGGGGAATGAGGGCAATTAAGTTGTTATGGTTTGTTTGTAACACAAAATTTGTAGGGTTTAAAACAAATATTTTTGCTTATAATTCGTGTAGTACAAACTCTACCTCAGTTGTGTTTTAATATGTAGCGTTGAAAATAAGATTTTTATGATTTTTTTTGTTCCCCTACTTGCCAGTGGGATAAATAAAGTACAATTGGTGAATGTGATGTTGACGGTACCAATTGATTATAATTTATTTATTGAGAAAAGTATTTTATTGCTGACTTTTATACAAAAAACAAATCTATTCTTTTATTGTAATACTTTCTCGAGTAAGTTCATAGAGATACGTTAAAATTCTGTAATTTTACCACGTTTTCAGACTTGAATGTCTCTTAAATGAGCAAAGTTATTGAACATATAATGTTATAGAAGCATTTCTTTTTGTCATAGGTAAATTTGCGTCAAAAATGATTCTGCAGTAATTGCACAATCAACGTTTCAGGGGGCTTACGCAGAGGTGCCGACTCTGTCGACTAACTGCTGTGTGATAGGAAGTAAGGGGGTCGCGACATATGCGCTAGTGCAATTTCCGCCGTTGTAAGCTATTCGTTCAAGTGAAAGAATTTTGGTTTTTGTTATTATTTTTTTGCATTAAATTGAACACAAAGAATAAATTGTTCTCTTATAATTGAAATTATTTACTCCCACATTTCACCCACGAAGTGGGCCAAATTTACAACATCATAACACAGTTTCAGAAACTTTATTTTAAAAAATAATTCCAGTCAAACATTCATCGAACCGTTGTTCATAGGTGTTGTAAATTTCATTTTGATATTTCATAACTGAAAGCTGTACTATTGCTTAAACGAAACATTTTAAAGTCGTTAGTTTCGTCGTTGCGTGGGACCTCTTAATTAACAGATATGTTTGTTTTAAATTCTGATGGGTATTAACCTCCAGGAAATTAACCTGGAGCACTGACATTTAGCTCGTCTTCTATTCTTTACTCTGTACCAATTTTAAATGTAGAACATCCTTATGAATGTTGTACGTACATATGCAGGGGCGGATCTAGGGGATGGAACAGGAGCACGTGCCCTCCCCCCCCTTGTCATAATTTCCCGAACAGGCGAAATAACACACTAATAAAAATGAGGTGTATGAGCATTTTAAAATATACAAAATTTTTGTAAATTGTTTTAAATAGGTTTATATTCCTAGAAAAATAAGACAAATTTTAAATATATATATATATATATATATATATATATATATATGAATTATTCAAAATCCTATTATAAGTACTCCTATTCTCTTGATAAATCTCTATAGAATGCATACTTTATGAGATATTCGAGAAAAAGTGCTACTCGTTGAAAGTAAGAGTGTTACTTCCGGTCCGAATTTTGAAATTTCATTTATACAAAAAATATTTCAAATTCAGCACTAAATACTTTTGTACTCTTGATAAGTATATAGAATGAATGATTTACGACATATTTGCAAAAAATCGCTACTCGATAAGAGTAAAAGTGTTATTTCCGGTCAGAATCTTGAAATTTTTTTTATACAAAAGGTATTGAAAATGAGTTCTAAATACTTTTGTACTCGTAATGTACCAGCGTAGAAAGCATGACTTGCGAGATATTCGCAAAAAACTGATTTTTGATACAAGCCCTACTTCCGGTAGTAAAATTCTTCTCGTATTTAATTTTAAGTACATATGAATTCTTTATGAATTTGTTCAAACCTAGTAGTTGACGAAATATTGGCAAAATTTGATCTTTTCACTGAAGTAAACAGTCTGTCGATTTTACTGAAAATCTAATCAGATCTCAAGAGGGGGATTATACACGTAAATACAAAATTTGGAATTGATAGCTATAGCGGTTTGACCGCTATCGTAGTCACATTCACACACATACACGCACAGAGAAAGAGACATTTTGTAAAAACCACTTTTTCGGGATCAGCGGACTTCAAAACGTAGACATTTGTAAAAATCTTGAGGTCGAAAATTTTCATCATCACAATACTTCCTTATACTACGTATAAGAAAGTAAAAAACAATAATAAAATTACTGAAAGCAGCGTATTTGGATATTGCCTTCTTACGCGGACAGGGATACGATGGCGGTGCAAACATGAGTGTGTAATGGTACCCATTTCACTTTATTAATTTTATAAAATTTTATTTTTTTTTTAAGGATTTAATTAAGTATAATTTTTTATTAATATTTTGAAGGGAAATAATATTTAAAATCAATGAATGTGTTATTGTATTATTAAGTAGATATTATTCATAGGTTTTGTATATATTTATGAGTAAAAAAGGGTGACGCCGAAAGTTTATAAACACTCCAATAGCAATATACAATCCCGCGGCTAAATGAACGTGTATGTGCGTGTAAAAGTGAATGGGAACCCCTAAACTTTGTGGAAAGCGGGGAACCCCAGACATTCTGATATAAAAGGGAAATACGCGTGAGAAAAGAGAGAGTCGACAGCAAGATACGTTAAATATCGTATCAAAAGGCTAACGCCTAACATTAGACTACGCAAAAGAGTCATTGTTACTATAACTTCAATAAATAATTTACTACCGAGAAAACGTAGTAAAGTAGTGGTCAAAGTTGCACCTAAGAAGTAATTGTGCAACGTGTTATATTGTTAAAATAAAGATTGTATTTCGAGTAGCAGAACACATCGTAGAAATAAAGAAGGTTTCGTCGATAATAAGCAGCCCGAAATTCCTGCTGGAAACAGTACAAAAAGGAAGATGAATAAGAAGAATTTAGATAAGGTATTATTTAAATGATTATTGTCTAATGACTGTAATGTTTTATGTAATAAAAGAGGAGAGACTGTAAAAATAAAAGTTCAAACAAAAAGTAATTAAATAAATATCGTCTAACAAATATATGTGTAAAGTAACTTGATATGTTCACAAGTATCGATATAAACACGTATAATATAGAATGTGTATTGTATGTAATAAATTCTGGCGTTTATAGCTTACGATTGAATCGAACAAAGGACCTACAGAAATGTTTGTGTTAGTTTAATGTTTGTAAAAAAAATATATTAGAATTGTTTTTTAAATATATGTTACTTCTTGTGTTGTTTGTAAAATTATAGATACAGGATTCGTTGATTTTAATATAAGAATTATTAAAATTTTTAAATGGTATTTTTTATTAATGTACAGGAACCCCTTTTACTTAATCATTTCAATTAACTCGAATCGCCCTGAGATAATTTGAGTTGAGTTGGCAAAACAAATACTTTTACATTTTATTTCTACAGTTTAACTTTAAATTAAATATCTTAATTTAGAGATAAGGGTTTCTCTACATTGTGTCACCCAACAATTGGGGTGGTACCTTTACAAGTGGTGCAATTAAAGGTGTATTAAATATGCTGCCTCTTGCTATTTATATTTATTTATACCCATTGTGTTAATCATAGGCTGAACTTAGCTCTGAACAAAGCAAGTACAGTGATTATTATAAGAAATACTGCCGGGTATAATTACATACAAGTATAAATATTTTTTAAGAGCATCCGTCTTAAAGGCACAACTTCTAAGAACGAAAATTGGCGAAGTTTTACCAACACAAAAGCATCAAAGGCAAAAAAAATGCCAAACCAGATGGGTTGAGAGACTCGATGGGATTTTGCATTTTTTAGAAACATTACCTGCAGTCGTCTGCACTCTGGACGAGATAAGTAGTAGTAGGTCGCATTACTCAAGCAAAGCCCCAGGCAGTCTCTACCCGCGGCAATTTGTCAATTTGAGTTTTTGTTTAGTCTTAAAATTTTAACAGCCTTTTTGTCAATTACACTTTCTTTGCAATCCAGATCTCTAATCTTGACTACAACAAAGGAATGTCAATGGTCGAGGCGTGTGAAATCTGCGTTAAATAGAATTCGAGACAACTCTGAAAATCAGTTTAAAAATATATTTGAAGAAACAAAGAGCATCGCTCATAAAATGGACGTTGAAATAAGAATTCCTAGAATCAGTACTGTTCAACAAAATCGTGCTAATGTTCGCATGACTGACCCTAGGGTTTTTTTTTTGAGTAAATATATATTTAGCCTACCTGGATTTTCTTATATAAAAACTAAATGTCCGCTTTGATAAGAAATATCATAATATAATAAGGAAACATCAGCAAGTAGTTCCAAAATTTTATTTTGAACCTAATCTCCTTGGTGGGGACATCATAGCAGCCGCTCAAAATTACTTATCTGACTTACTCTCTCCAAGTATAGCCCTTTTTGGAGAGTTACATTTATGGAAGGAACTATGGATGAATTAATCGTATAAAATTGACAACCCAATGGAAGCCTTCAAATTGGCTTCAATGTTTCCTAATATACAGTGAATTTTGAAAATTATTTGTGCATTGCTAGTGATAATAGCCACTGCAGAAAGATCTTTTAGTAGGTACTTTGAAAAGAATTAAGTCGTTCTCGAGATCGACTATGGTTCAGGAGCGTTGACTGGGCAAAATATGATGAATATAAACAAAGTACTAAAAGTAAATCCTGAAGAAATTCTAGATTAATTTGAAAAGCACGCTCGAAAATTACAACAGGAATGGCACGTGTTCAATGCTTATACGAGCCGATAAAATCCCAAGAAGAGAGTTCCGCAAAGAATATTATTATTTTTACTTTGATCTTATTTTATATTTACTAACCTGTTTTTTTCTTTTCCTTTACTCTAAAATCAAAATCTAAAAAAGTTGAATCAATTATTTTAGAACTATGCTGTTAAGTTACAAATAAGCAATTTAAATTTCCATTATTTACCAACTATTATAATTATAAGGAACAGCAGTCAAATAATTAGCTACTCGACTTTGTGCCCTCTCTGTAATTTTTTTCTGGATCCGCACCTGTTAACATATACCTACTGCAATTAATACGGACACATTGAACTTAACTTCCTGGGTAATTAACAATCTATATTTATGAATCCATTCGTAACGCTTATATGAGCGCTGTTGCAGTTGCATGCGTCGTGTGTCGTGTGGATACGTAAATATCATCTCGACTCCGATCTACCCGACTCTCTTTTTTTTTCTCTCGCCACCGCCATCTATCTCAACACCGTTCGTGTCTTAAAAATTTGGGTCAGATTTATTTCATTGTACACTCCGCGAGGGTGGAATGAAATGGAAAGCGGCGCTTTCTCTTTTCTGAACGAATCGCGGAAGTATTTTTAGGAGAGATGTGAACGGTAAGTACACGAATACATAATACCCAGGTCACCCGCAATGGTTTATTTCGTCACGATATACAGGGTGACTCATCTCCGCGTGGAAGGCAGATTGTGACTTTATAAGAAAAGATATTTCGAAGCGGTTTTTTTTTTATGATAGCTACTTACTAAGAGCACCTCGAAAAATTATTTTGTGTTATACAGAGTGTTCCATAACTTGGTGTCTGGCCATAGTTACACTCTTTTAAATGGAACATCCAATATATTATTGCATTTTTGTATTCCCCGTATAATTCTTAGTCAAAAAGTTATAAGATAGTATAAGTCTAAAATGTAAGGTTTACGGCTTATTACCATTCTTTTGAAATATTCAAGGTATAAAATTATATAACGACGTATTAGATGGATACAATTTTTGGTAGCGTTCCTTATAATAAAAGGTCCTAAGCACGGGTGATATTTTAAGAGCTTTCGGATTTGATTAAAAAAAAAACACATAAAATTTAGAGAAATGTATGAAATCTTTATTTGAGTCGATAGAACGATCTATATAATTCAATGTTTAAAAACGATTTCATGTAAATGTTGACCGCGGCTACGCCTCAAATGGTTCATACGCTGGGTCCAATTTTGGCATAGTCTCTCCAACATATCGGCCGGTATCTCACGAATAAATTCTTCAATATTGGCTTCCAGTGCGTCAACCGTTGCGGGCTTGTCACTATAAACATGAGCCTTAACATAACCCCACAAAAAATAGTCTAAAGGCGTTAAATCGCACGATCTAGGTGGCCAATTGACCGGCCCCAAACGTGAAATAAACTGTTCACCGAACTCGCCTCTCAATTGGGCCATTGTTTCGCGTGTTGTGTGGCATGTGGCACCGTCTTGTTGAAACCACATGTCAGCCACGTCCAGCTCTTCCATTTTGGGCAAAATGAAATTTGTAATCATCGCACGGTAGCGCTTGTCATTCACAGTAACGTTCCTGCTTTCGTCGTCTTTGAAAAAGTACGGTCCAATGATGCCACCGGCCCAGAATCCACACCAAATAGTGCATTTTTCAGGATGCATTGGCAATTCTTGCAATGCTTCTGGCTGCTCTTCACACCAAATACGGCAATTTTGCTAGTTCACGTATCCATTCAACCAGAAATGAGCTTCGTCGCTGATCACAATTTTCCGATAAAAAAGTGGATCTTCATCCAACTTTGCCAGCGCCCATTCACTAAAAGTTAGCCGTTGCGGTAGGTCGTGTGGCTTCAATTCTTGCAGCAGCTGTATTTTAAAACGTTTTACTCCCAAATCCTTCCGCAAAATTTTCCACGTAGTGGAGTAACAGAGGCCCAATTGGTGTGAACGGCGCCGAATCTATAATTCACAGTCATCAACAATACTGGCGGATACAGCTGCGATATTTTCCTCTGTCCGCACTCTACGTATGCGTGTTGGTGGTTTAATGTCCAATAATGTAAATTTGGTGCGAAATTTAGTCACAAGATTCCGAATAGCCGCCTTAGAAGGTCGCCCAAACTGACCATGAAATGGAAGAAGTGCACGATGCACTTTCTTAACCGAGCATGAACTTTTAATAATAAAATTCAATAATTTTCAAGCGTTCTTCGTTTGTAAGTCGATTCATGGTTTAATTATAGACCAAACTGAACATGTTTGACAGTAACATGTTACACGAAAACAGCTGAGCTGCCAAAAACAGTGTTGCCAAAAAGAAAGTTGCTAAAAAATCACCCATTATAAACATATTCCATTTTTTTGCAATTACTAATTAAAATAAGACGTTATTATTTCAAAAGTGACCATTACTGAGCGATTGTCCTTTTTTTTATATAATTTTGCCAGCTTTATGTGTTTTTAATTTAATACGGTCTTTTTGTACTGAGTAAATGTGAAAGAAACTATTTATTAGCCCAAAGACTTTACCAGCAGCGTTAACGTAACAGAAAATGCCCCAAAACAGATGCCTTCAGAAGAGTAATGGTGCTTTCATTACTACTGGAAGTATTGCTAATTCAAAACCAAAGAAACCTAAATATGTGGTTAATGATGAAAATCAATTAAGAATTCTTATGGCAACAACAGATAATCCACACGTAGTACTCATGAATTAAGTCGTTTGCTGAATATTAGCCAAACCATCGTTGCAATGACCTTAAAATGAAATAAATATCATCCGTAATAAATACATTTAAATATTTTAAAGCTAAAAGAGTGCTCTGCCAATGGCTGGGCAGTAATTAAAATGAATGCCCGGGAAATTCTTTTTGATAGTTTGTTATTTGTAGATGAAGCTGGTTTCCATAGAAACAGAACAGTTAACAAAAAAAAATTCATTACTATTCAAATGAAAACTCTTACTCACTCATAAATAGACCATCAGAAATGGGGAGGCATTCTTGGTGATTTGATGATAGGCCCGCATGCACGGCAGTATTAACGGAGAAGCTTATGAGTAATTTCTATCAAGCATTTAGTGGAATTTTTGGAAGATGTTCCGCTAAATTTACGAAGAAATGTAGACGCAACAAGACGGAAAATCCCCACGTTCTATGCTGCAGACATGAAATACTTTAATGAAATGTTTCCAGTTAAATGGCTAGCCCGTGGAGGCCCTATTCACTAGCCTGGTGGGTTTTCAGACATCACAAAATTGTTTTCTTTTTCTAGGGATCCGTAAAAGAGCAAATATACATGTTCGACAAATATTTAGAAATATAAGTACTCCACCCCTTATTATGTCGATTTATCATTCCGGAAGCCTGTTCAGAAACTTTTAAAAGTAAATTTGAACCCATTTAATATTTACCTATTTTAATGTTTATATTTATTGTTATTTTATAATTTCTGTTCCACTAATTACTCATCCATTAACGTAACAGTTCCTACACCTACTTAATTCAAGTTATTAATTTTTTTTGTTTGGTTTCAAAATTAGTTTATTGTGCCATATTCTACATATTCTTTGAATAATATTCCTGTATTGTAAATAAGATATAGATATCCTTTTTTTTCATTACTCCAATACATACAAAAATCATATCTCTAAGCTCAGAAAGTCATTATAAAATCAGGCTCGACAACTAAAAAGCGACATTTAAATGTCATCCAATCAATTGTCAATTTCGAGGTAAATGTCAGTATACTGTATTCAAATGAAAAACGTAAAATTGGCAAAATTATATCAAAAAATGACAAGAGCTAAGTAATGATCACTTTTAAAATAATAACGTCTTACACGTTTTTGGTACAAGGCAATCCAAAAATGACTACAGGATGTTCCATTTGAAAAAAATCACTTTTAGACAAAAATATGTCATGAACTTTAATCCAATTTTCTGCAAATTCAATTAGTAATTGCAAAAAAATAAAATATGTTTGTATTAGGACCCTTTATTATCAGAAACTCTACCAAAATCCAATACGTCGTTTTCGAGAAGTATAATTTTATAAAAACATTGAATTTTTCAGAAAAATGGTAATAACTCAGAAATCTTAAATTTTAGGCCTATACTATCTTATAATTTTTCGACTAAAATTTACACGTGGAATACAAAAATGTAATAATATATAGGTCGTTCCATTTAAAAAACTATAACTATGGTCAGCCACCAAGGTTATGGAACACTCTGTATAACACAAATTAATTTTAAATCGTGCTCCTAATAAATGGCTATCATTGGAAGGAAACCATTCGAAATATCTTTTCTCATAAAGTCACAATCTGCCTTCCCCGCGGAGATGACTTACCTTGTGTTACATGTCTATAGGTACCATAATATACAGGGTGTAGATAAAGTCTGGAACAAAATTAATATTTCTGTTATCTTCGGTTTGATGGAAAAACCCTGAAACAGGTCGATTTTGTTTTTATCCCGTGCACTTTATAACATCGTGAATTTAATTCTGTCGTCATCTGGTTGCGCGCGGGCGTGACGTCATTAGTTTTTTCAAATGGTAACCCGCCACATTTATTACCCCTTGTCGTTAGGTATTTCATTGTGCATGCAACGGTATAAAAAGTTTGGTACCTTACATAACAATTTTTTGGAGAAAAATGCTTTCGAATTTCAAAAAATTAAAATTTTATTTCTAATGAAAAACTAATCAAAAATTATTTTAAAAAATCAGATAAATTATAATCCGAGGTTTATCTTGGATTGTCGTCAAACAAGACAGCAAAAAAAATGTCAACGGAAGTGTTCAAATTGTCCGCCATTGGCCATTTGACACTGGCCGAGACGGACGTACACGCTTTCTACGACACGTCATATTGACAGTTCATTACTTGGTGTTTCAACTTATCCATTCACAATACTTGCTCCATTGGTAGTGTTGAACGTGCATTGCGAAAATGGCAAATTTGAGCGAAAAAGAGCGGATTCAATTTCTCATTATTGTTGGTTGTGGTGATAAAATACGTAGCCATGAAGAAGCCTGTCAGTTTTTCAATGCAGAAAATCCAAACCGCGCACCGATTTCGCGGTCAACGGTGAGCAAAATTGTCGCAAAATTTGCTGAAACTGGTAGTGTAAAAGACAGGGCTCGTCAAGGTCGACCAAGAATTGAGGAAGATAGAAGGGTCAATATTCTCTTGGAACTTCAGGACAACCCCCACACTTCAACAAGGAACATTGCCAGGGATCATGCAGTCGATTTTACCACAGTAGCCAAATTGCAGAAGAAGGAAAAACTTCATCCGTACAAAATCAATCGGGTTCAGGAACTGAATGAAGATGACTTCGACCGCCGACTCGAGTTCTGTGAACAAATCATACTACGGTGCGATGAGAATCCCGGATTTGTCGACAATGTGATTTTTAGTGACGACGCAACTTTTACCTTGAACGGTGAAGTGAATCGCCACAATTGTAGGTACTGGTCGGGCGAAAATCCTCGATGGGTTCGAGAGGAGCACACCCAACACCGGCAAAAAGTTAATGTATGGGCGGGAATAGTGGGAGATCGCATTGTGGGGCCTTTCTTTCTGGACAGAAATTTAAACGCTAAAACATACTTACATTTCCTAAGATTTACGCTAGTGCCAACATTGGTAGAATTATTTCCGGATGAAAACACCCCCGACAAGCCTCACCCCAGAATCTGGTTTCAACAAGATGGAGCACCTCCACATTTTGGCTGGCGTGTTCGGAGTTACCTCGACGAAATTTTCCCCGGGAGATGGATCGGACGAAGGGGAACAATTGAATGGCCTGCCCGTTCGCCAGATCTCACACCACTTGATTTTTTTCTATGGGGTCATGTGAAATCAAAGGTGTACACCAATAAGCCAAATAACTTGGATGATCTGAAACATCGTATCCGCGAGGAAATGCGAAATATTGGTGCAGAGACAATACGACGTGTCGTAGAAAGCGTGTACGTCCGTCTCGGCCAGTGTCAAATGGCCAATGGCGGACAATTTGAACACTTCCGTTGACATTTTTTTGTTGTCTTGTTTGACGACAATCCAAGATAAACCTCGGATTATAATTTATCTGATTTTTTAAAATAATTTTTGATTAGTTTTTCATTAGAAATAAAATTTGAATTTTTTGAAATTCGAAAGCATTTTTCTCCCAAAAATTGTTATGTAAGGTACCAAACTTTTTATACCGTTGCATGCACAATGGAATACCTAACGACAAGGGGTAATAAATGTGGCGGGTTACCATTTGAAAAAACTAATGACGTCACGCCCGCGCGCAACCAGATGACGACAGAATTAAATTCACGATGTTATAAAGTGCACGGGATAAAAACAAAATCGACCTGTTTCAGGGTTTTTTCATCAAACCGAAGATAACAGAAATATTAATTTTGTTCCAGACTTTATCTACACCCTGTATAATTAGTATAGTTACGCACACCAATATAGTTAGTGTGCCTGATTCTTCGTTTTCAACAATTGAATTTATCTCGCTCTAATTTCGACAATCGACTGCGTAATCGCCATTTCTTCCTCTTTACTTCTTGTTTCGGCGTCTATTTGTTTGTTTGCGGTATTGCGTAACATAACTTTACTTTCTTTTGCGCAACAGGTAAAGTTTACGATATTTAGTGTTCTTATGTACCGGTGGTGATTGTATGAGAAATAAAAAACAATAATTGAACGGAAACGGAAATGGGAAAGTAGTTTACGCAAGTAGTTTTTTTCATATACATAATTGCAATTGCAAATATCTGTAAATCACATTATATCACTTGGCCATAAAATCGGACTTTCTATATTTTTAAATTCTACTTCCAGTTGTCCGTTAAATTGATCGTGCAGTTTACACATGGCGATGCAAAGAAAATATCCAGACATATAATACTCAACATTAATCTTCATCAATGGTAAAGAAATATGCTATGGAGGCATACAAAAATTTTGTAGGTTTTAAACAATCTTTATTTATACAATTGTTGGTGCGTCAATATATTTGTTTTATCGAGACGATTGTTCATAACTATGCTAAGATCCGATAGGTGGCGCTGTAGTCACGTTATTAACAAATTCTATATTTATAGACCAAAATGGCTCATGTTCACAAATGTTGGTTTAGTGCCAAAAAAAGAAAATCACAAAATCTGGACCTGATAGGTGGCGTTGTGGTCGAGTTATTAATACATTTTATGACATGAAGCAAATGAAACTCAACGCGCCACCTACCGGAAAAGGACAGAACAACTTCTACCGGGCCAATTAGTAATAATTTATTTTCAGGCAACAGAAAAATCACAATCAGGATAAAATGCAAAAGTTAATACATACAAAAAACTAACTCAATAATAATAATAACAATAATAATAATAATAGTAATAATAATAAGTATAATAACAATAACAAAATGTATACAACTCTAAATTAAAACATTAAAAATTCATAAAAAGTTTCTAAAAATGATATGTACTTAATTATTCGCATCGCAATGAAGTGCATCTCTCAGTTCCTCATCATGTGACGCTTGTTTAAGATTGTAGCACTATGAACAACTCGGCGATAAGCCAAGAAATGCATATTATGTTGCTCCGACAGAGTACTGCATGGAAAATCAAATATTACCTGACAACATATTTTTTTTAATTAATGACTATAGACCGGACGTAATATGTTTAAATTACGACGGAGCAAAGAAATAATGTAAACAACACGCACTTACTGAATAGCACTATTCATATGGTGAACTGCAACATCTGTTGTTGTCGCGAAAACGACAGAAAAAAGTAGCTTTTAATGGTAAATTTCTTTCTTCATCTGCGTAGGTAGAAGCGTGAGGGGTTTTTAAAATTTATTATACTTACCTTATATTTCGGAAGATAAGTAAAGTACGGGGAGTTAGTTTCGTTTTTTCATTGTTTTGACTGTTACATACTTCGTACTTTTTGTAATAGTTCCTGTTTAATACCGTTACATTAAATCCACTTCTCCCAATTATCTTGATATAAGTGTGCATTTTTAGTTATCATTTATTTAGATCTAGAACATTGTTTATGTTACTATGATATGGAGGAACGTCGAGAATGGCATCGTAAAACAATGGCGAGTTGGATTTAGGGTCATACTGATTGTATGTGCATTGTCAGTGATTCCGAAATGTATTGCAAAGTCTGTAAAATATCGTTATAGAATGCCCAAAAAGCGCACGTACAACGTCACTTAGCATTGCTAGAACATACACAGAAATTGGACCCGTTGAAAGCTGACAATTTTAACAAAGCATTCTGTGCAGCTTTAATGGCGGCTAATATCCCATTAAATCAACTTGACAATCCCACTTTCAAAACATTTCTTCAAAAATATTCTGGTCGAAATGTTCCTGATAAATCCACCTTACGCAAATATTATGTTTCCAAGTGCTTCACGAAAACAGTAGAATGCATTAGAAGATATATTTCAAATCAGTATACATATGGATAAGTGCCGACGAAACTGTCGATATATTAGGACGCTGTGTGGTAAATGTTGTAGCTGGTGTACTACATCCAACTATTCCATATAACGCACATGTAATAGCATCTCAAGTTGTAAATACAGTTGATGCGGAAACAGTTGCTAAAACCATTGACGAGAATTTGCACAAAATGCTTCATTCGGACGACAGGTACAGGGAAAAATACTTTTATTTATTAGTGACAGTGCCGCATATATGTTAAAAACAGGCAGACTATTAAAGGAAACATATCATTATATGCTGCATATTATGGTGGGCTTATGCAGCGTTCCTTAACATAGTATTAGTATTAGTCCTATGAATTAGTCTTAACCTTAGAAATACACGTTATACAGAAACTAAATTAACAAATTACGCCGCGTAAGTGATACGTAGCTGTGTCCGTATTCCCTCACAAGGGTTAAATTTTGGCTAACGAGGTCTTAACTTAGTCCTAAGAGTTAAAATTTACGAACTTCTATGGTCTTGTCCTAACGCGGGCCTAAGAAGCGTACGACCATAAGATCAGCTGACTGAACGCTAACACGTATGTATATACTCAATGAACGAACTTTCTTAAGACTAATACTAATAATAAGTTAGGGCTAATTCACGCTGCATAAACCCACCATTACTTGTGTAGCATATGCTCTCCACAGAATCTGTGAATATATCAGAGACACCTATCCGGAAGTTGATAGACTTGTATGCGCTTTTAAAACGGTTTTCAGAAATGCACCATCGAGAGTAGCTCTTTGCATGGAAAAACTTCCATCTTTGTCACTGCTTCCCTCGCCAGTAATAACTAGATGGGGAACATGGTTGGGAGCTACTAGTTTTTATGCAGATAATTTCGGTAATTTACAACATTTTGTTACATGTTTAAATGACGATGCTCAAAGTATTTCTGAGTGCAAGGAACTAACACAAATCCCAAATTTAAAAAATCAGTTGTTATTCCTTCAGGAACACTTTGGAAATTTGCCTAAACTAGTCACATATTTTGAAAATCGAAATCTCAAGTTAAAAGATGGATTAACCACATTAGATGTGGCTATTAATAATTTCAAAAGTATTCCAAGTGACTTTGGATGTGGCCTTCGGCAAAAGTTAGACGCAGTTTTTAATAGAAATCCAGATTTAATAACAATGCGGCAATTGTGTATGGGGGCAATGACACAAAATCTAACTGCTAAATACGCTGAAATAAAAGAATATTACCAGTACGCACCAGTTGCGATGTAGAAAGGACGTTTTCTATCTACAAGAATGTACTCCATTCAAAGAGAACAAATCTTGCAGAAGAGAACCTTGAGAAAGTATTGCTAGTAAATATTAATACTCCTTTACTCGACTTGAACTACAAAATGAACAAATAATAAGGTATTTTGTATTTTATAGATCATCACCCACTTGATGTCCAATTATATAAATAAAATTAAAACTCTTTAAAAATAGAAAATTTCAATACTGCGCCCACGGACGATGAGTCATCAACCTCTAGCGTCCGGTCTATATAATGTTAAGTTTTAAGGTAGAATTTCGATATGGCGAGCGAGCGACAACTTGTCGTTCGCTTGGGTCATGTTTTCGAAAACGCGAAACGCATGCGATAACTCCTCCTCGCTTACCTGCGGCTAGTCACTACATTATCGGACCTGTCAAAATATACGCTGGCTTCCCATTGGTAGTCGCGCGCGAAACTTCGCCTCTATCGCTCTTGCAAGGCTATATGAAATAGTCGCACGCGATTTTGCCGCCCTAAAAATGTAGTTGTTCGTCATTGGTGGAGCTCACTCGCGTTATCAAACACTACCTCTACACTTTCAACAGTTTATATATGCACTTAGGGACATAATATAGAACTTAATTTTATTATTACACTTTATGAATTCATACTTGTTACTCGCAAGAAAATATCCAATTGAATCCATATTTTGTGGCTCAGATACACATTCATATAGATACCATTTATTCTATTTTAAATAATAGTATAACACATCATTTTAAAAATTTACCAAGACTGTTACAATGTAGTCCCTTTCTCCTCTGTACTAAAGTAAGAAGTTTAATACTTAAGAAAAATAGGCTTAGGAGTAGTATATGAAACTGCAGTTTTCTTAAAAAGAATTAAATTAAAAAGTGAGTAAGTTCTAATAATCATTTTCACAGGCTTTTAAATATGTGTCATTGGTACAGAGCGGACGTCCCAGGTTTAAATTACGACTGAGCAAAGAAATAATGTAAACAGCACGCAGTTACTGAATAGCACTATTCATATGGTGAACTGCAACATCTGTTTACGCCAGAGAATGAAAAAAATCCATTTAACTCGTAAGTTTCCTATCTTCATCGGCGTAGATAGGAGCGTGAGGGGTTTTTAAATAAACAAATAATAACGTATTTTGTATTTTATAGATCACCACCCACTTGTTATCCAATTATATAAATAAAATTAAACACTTTTTAAAAATCAAAATTTCAATAGTGCGCCCGTGGGCGATGGGTCATCAACCTTTCGTGCCCCCTCTGTAGTTAGGTTTTGCCCGATTTACTAATTCATACATACATCAGAAGTCAGCAAGTCAGATACATCGAACTTAATTATTTCATGTATTATGAATCCTAAAAAAATGTTATCAAAGTACGCTAATTTTAGGTATCTACTTTGAACCTCCATTCAAATTGGGTGAGACACACTCTATAAATTATCGCAAAATCAGGGAAGCGATAATTAATTCTGATGATCCGTTATATCTGTATTGTAGGTGTCATAGTTATGTGGGAAGCTAATAGGTTTGTTCGGGTTTAATATTACGAACGGTTCTGTTACTGCGCAGAACTGTATGCGTCATAGTACACCGTTCGGAACGGTCTGGGAACGGTTCCGAACGATTCGATGCCTTTATCCCGAATTAGTTCTACAGTTCTAGAACGGTTCCAGAACTGACAATCAGAAACCAAAACACGAAATTTTTAGTTCCAGAACAGTTCCGGAAACCCGAACACTTAACATATTTCTGCGCATGACGTGAACTGTTCTGGAATCGTTCTTAGCGAAACAAAAACAAACCTAATGACTCTATCATAGAACATATGAATTCGTAGTCGTAACTGTGCTACTGCAAAACTTAGAAGAATGTAACTTGCGTTTAAAATATAGCAATCTTGAACGACATTGGCGTGAAGTGTAGACAGAAATTACTTAAAATTAGTTTCTCATTCACAAAATTTAACTTAGTCCAATGCAGTTAGAGTAGCAATATGAAGAAACGAAACCTTAGTGATTGTAATAATTTTTACAAATGTGTACATCGACAAAACATGTCTGTTCTATGAACGCTGCTGGTCTTTTAATCAAAATGATCTATAAAAGTAAAATCATTTTCTCCAGCCTTTAATTCTTATAATTAGAAAAAAAAAATCTGGGCTTGCAAGATGATACATCAAACGTTTTCTCAGCCTTATTCACTCGTATTTCAAATGTATTATTTACACATGTTTCAGTTTGCTTGTTTCATATCAATAACATTCGAATTACTAATTTGATAAAAGTCGACTTAATTAATTGAAAAATACATTAGAAAATAATCTGTTGAAACATCTTTGTATCATATAGGTACTGAATCATAAGAAAAGTCCTGAATAATTACCAAACTTTATGACGCACGCAAATAAAAATTAAATATCTGGACGACTTTTAAACTTCCCAAGAATAAATAAACATTTCATAAAATCAACATCAATTCACGTCGTACATATAAATTGCATCATAACTAATAAATAATAATTGTATAACTTACCGGCTGCCGATGCCGTCCGCCGCTTGCCCAATATTACAAGCACTTATATTAAATTGGCGTAATGTTTTAAATCTGTTACCTATTTTATTATAATTTCCTAAAATAAGTAATTCAATTCTCTACGCCGCATGGTATCAATCAGTTTGGTTTATTTTAATAAATAATTATTTAAAAAAATGTAGGCAAAATATAAAATTGGTAATGTCATTACTTTAATTTCAGACTATAGTGACATCTGCATTGTAACCACAAAACTATAACCGCAACTATTAACGTCAGTGGCGGCATCTTTCGCGAATCATTCTGAAATATAATAGCAGCTTACTATAAGAAATAGGTAAATATTTTAAAAATATAAAACCATGCAACCACTAATACTGTCCAGTACCAAAATATATGTACTTTCTTGTAATGGATAATGATTATGTTTTATATGTGTTTAAATTAGTGCATTTATAATAATTAATTTTAAATATGTTTTCGAAGTATGCTGTTAGTATTCTTGAGTTAATTTAAGTTAAATGAATATATATTTATTTTAAAATTACTGTATAAACAAAATACTTTCAACATTCCATTAAACTCACAAAATAAAAGTGTAGGTACCTATATTAGTTACAAAGTTATTTTCTTGTTGATTAATGTCTTTCAATTTGTAATGAACAATTATGATAAATGTTTCACATACTGTGAACATTTGTCTATATGTCAAATTATCAACACTATTGTCAAATTATACATATAAAATTTAAAAGTACTTTTTTTAACGCTAAAATGGGTAGGAAGACTGGTAATACAATACCACCAAGAAAAAGTGATCCATTACAACAGAAAACGTAAGTCCTATCTTTTATTGCAAATAATTTGAAACATACACTTAAAACATGGGAATATAAAAATGCATGTCCTTATAAACCAAACCTACTTTCTAGAATTTTGGCGGTAATTTGCTTCCTCAGAGTTCTGTTCAATATTTTGTATAAGTTCATACTAATTTGCAACAAAATAAATTTTACCTTTTGAATTTACTAAAAGGAATATATAATTTGCTTAGACATATTGCTGTGGATGCAACATTGCTAATAAATGGTAAAATTTTATTTGAGATGAAAATGTAACATTTTCACACGTTGGGTACAACCATAAAATATATGCTGTGATAGGTACCTATTTGTCTAAATGATAAAAATATTGTAACACATTCTTTATTAATTTGTTTTATCAGCATAAAATTAATATTTTTCTCATGAGTTCACGCAGTCATTTACTTCTTAACGCTCGTTTTCCTCTTATTTAGTTTTGTTTGGGATAAGGTGAAAAAATTAATCAAGATGTCTAAATTTCATATTAAAAATATATTTGTATTTTAAAATAATGGTCGTTAATAGTATGATTATTTCATAAACTTTTGTTTTACAACTGAAAAACATTTATACTCTCTTTAGAGTCATAATGTGTGTGAAATACTTATATATAATAATAGTTGAATGAATATTCACCCTGTTCTTTCAACTTTAAAAATATTTTTGATTCTTGTTAATTTTTATTAATACGATGCCGTCACTATTTTACTAAAACATATATTCTCACATAGTGCTTTAGTAACCTAGAATCTTGCTACTTGAATGCTTTGAAATTGGTTCATACTAACTGCTAGCTGCAAACATTCTCACATTGTAGTCATTGTACCTCTAGCCATTTAGCATTTGCCCATAAAAAACATCCCCGCATATTCGTATTAATCTATTTGAATCTTTAATTAAGTGATTATTCAATACTTAATAATGCCCAACAATTACTAAAGGCAAATATTCTCACATAGTACCTTTAGCATGTTCAACACTATTAGATTTATTTATTATTCGGAATGACTAAACACAATTAATAATCAAGAGAATATTCATTTGATATGCAATAAACTAAAATGTTTTTATATCATTACTTGCTTCATTCGATCATACAGTCGATCGAATTCTATTTTATTGATATCCTCCATCTTAATATTAATAACGAGAAATGAAAATTAATTGAATAAATTCGTTTAAAAAGGAAAACTAAACTGAAAACTTAAATTATAAATCTTTAATATATGTATAAACTATGAAATTGTGAGTTAATAAGCAGTGCTCATATGCCCTACTCTCACTTTATTATATTGTAACGGACTTTCGCTATGAAAATTTACGTCGTATCAATTCAAATTCCCAACTTAAAATCTACAAGTCCTATCACGTTCTTGCCCTTATACAATACTTAAACAAATGACGATCGCCGTTTTAGCGCCTCTCTTATTCAATTAAATTTTAAGTTGGCATCTTTTTCAAAAACGTTCGTAGTATAATTTTTGTTTGTTCCTTTAAGTTGTCACACTCACACCGATACACATAAGGCGTTTTCGGAAAATGTATAGCATTAACCTGACCCGGTTAGAAAGAAACAGGTTCAGTAACTTTAGCCGGTTAAATGAAACATTTCCGAACGCAATTGCGGTCACGTTGAGTAACGTAAAGTAAACGTCTGCATATAACCATATAAATACCTATCTTTATAACATACTTTAGCTGTACTGGCAAAACTGGCAATACGACAAAAAAAATGGACCGGGGAGGAGGTAAAACAACTTGCATTACCCTACTCACTTACCAGGGTTATGAAAATCGAACCGGGTTGTTGAACCCGGTTACTTTTTCGATTTTACGAACACGGTTGTTTTTACCCGACTGAATTAACGAACGCATTCGTGCTAACCGTGTTGTAACCCCAATGACCGGGTTTAATTTCCGAAAACACTTTGTAGATCATCTTGACAGTTGCACACTAATGGCGACGCTTTAAATTGTTTGTTATCAAAGTTTCACAAATCTGCTACTTCCCATCTTAGGTAAGTGTACCTCTTCTTCTCTTCCTCTTCAGTATATACCTTCATTGTATTTGTATATAAATGCATTTCCTTTTCACTGTTTGTTACATACTTCCCCTTGCCATCTATTAATTTTATTCTGATTCTTCTTTTAGTAACCCGTCGATTTGATAACAAAGGAAAAACGTTACATACAACGGGCATTTTCCTTGTCGAGTCGGTACTGTAAAGAATTTGTCGCCTCTGTCACATCCTCCCTGATTTCCAACCACGTTCTTTCCTCAGGTAAAACGTCTATCTGTAGAACGCTATAAACAAACATTAACATTGTATTTTTCTCTCGCAGGTATCTAAACCACACATGACCATTTCCAGTGCCTTTGAAACCCTTGAGCTACACATACAAGAACTAACAAGTGTCTTTTAAACTTATATATTATTTACACAAGATGTTTATATTTACGATCTAACATTTCTTACTAGAAATGTCTTAATTTATATCCTTTTTATAAAATACGACAGGTATTTGCTATATTTTAATTTTATTATTAGAATCTTTCTTATGAATTAGTACCATTATTCATGTTCAAATTTATATTTCTTCGTTCAAGACTGCATCATTTTCTCAAGCACGTCTTGTTTTGTTTCCATTCATATTATGGTATTTAACATGTCTTTTAGACAAAATAAAGTCTATTGATTTATTTAGTGTTTGTATTGTACTTAATACTTATATTTTCCTAACTAATGTATACCAACAATTTATATATTTTGATAAAAGAGTTTGTCTTTAAATGTTGGCAACCTATTCTACTTACATGCATCTATTTTAAACTTATAACCTAACTTTAAATAAAATTAGTACTCTTTTTTAATAACTAAATTAATTCTTAAGATTCAACAATGTGAAGGTTACAGCAATATCTATATAGCAATAATTCAACGAATGAGAATCATAGTAAATATAAATTGGGCGAATAAACATTTATATCATTATAAATGTTTAATAAATATGAAATAAATAAAACAATAGCACTACTACTGAATTATGTTCCCCAAAAGATCAGATTTTGTATTCTATTTTAATGGGCAGCATCAAGTAATTCTACAATTTCGCACGTGTTGGCACTAGCAGCAATAGAGTTATATATAGAGGTTTACTCGCATTTATTTTATTGCGAAATTAGTGAATAGAATATTCTATTAATAAATGTTTGCAAATCTACTTTTTGATTAATCTTTAACTTGAGTACACTATTAATTTCACGAATATTCGATTGTGTTCGTAGGCAACCTAAAACACCTGCGAATTTTGGAAAGTGTTTAGTGGGTTATTCCTACTAAAAGAAATGGTAAATGTACGTTTTCATTCTCAACTAATTATACTACCGTAATACTAAAAAATATAATACAATTTCATTAGACTTTGAACTTTCAACACATGAATAAAAATTTGCAAATACTGCCCTGATATTTATGTTGCATGTGACATGACGTAAAATGACGTTTGGTCAAATGATCTAATATTTGCGACATATTCTATTGCTCTTGATCTCACACATAAACGACTATTTCAAGCAACGTACAACGTAACTCAAGCCAGAAATAGATCACATGTTCTAGAAGCATCTGTCATTTATAAAGAGAACGATTTTCGACTGTGTTGCGTAATTAATAGCTGAGACGTCTTGTGTATAATAATAATATTCGTACAGTGCATAAAGTGAAATAAATTTAAAGAATGCCACGCAGAGGAAGAGCAAGTCCTACTCCAAGGGCCAGTCCAAGAAGCCATTCTCCTAGTCCTAGGTAATAATTACGGTTTTCGTTATTGGGGTATTATCAAAAGTTAACCTAAAAAACCGATTCGATCGGAATGTGATTAAAAAGCAATTTGATGATTTAGTCGTAATTACATTACTGCATACATCTATTTTTTAAAATAAACATTAGTATAATTTAGTTACAGTTATAAAGGACACTACTTTTTTGATAATAATTATTATTGTGAAATAATTTTATATACAATTGCTTGCAAAAGTATTGGAACACAAAATTAATTTTCATAGGCAGATTAAATATATATTTTTACTTCTTGATCTACCTATTTTTGTCACAGAATTTCGTAATTTTGCATATTATAGATTGGTTAAATTTAAGTGTCTTACAGGACGAAATAACAATCACAATACCTTAAAATTATTTTGGTAATTTTTAACATTGTTGCATTGACTAAATTGACCCAAAATTATAATATATTCACATAACCATTTTTTTTTTTTTGGTAATTGAGAAACAAAAACTTATCATTTGCCACAAAATTTTGTACAAAACATATAATTTTTTTGTAATCACCTTATTTCTGTTTTGTAGTGGGCAATATATGTTTGTTTTTTCTGTACAAACAAAATTGCAACAGAAATTGTGTGGAGTCATCCAAAATTGGCAATAATACATGTTAGTATATAATTTGGAGCTAGCTAACCAGTAGTTAAAAATAACTCTTTAACAAAAAAAGATTCTAATTAAATACGTTTTTGTTTTGTTGCGAAATTGAAATTTTTGTTGTTGAAACTTATGACGTCGACTTTTGATAATTTTGTTGAGTTGATACAGACTAATCATTCATGCTTATTATTTATCATTTAAGCTGCAAAGAACATGTACAGATCTTCTTACGCATTTTATGTCTTGCCTTAGTAAATAGTAATTGTGTGCTGTAATATCATACTTTTTATATTCTGTATTTTAGCTCTTATGTGCAGGTTTAGAAGGTATTGCTTTTTCAGACAATATTCATATATTTAAATTTACATATTAAATATGTCACAAGACGCACAAGCATGTAACATCTATCTAATTAACATTTCTTTTTTAATTCATAGAAAACCGGGATTCATTTTTAAATTTTATTTTATATGTGAACTTAATGCCTACTAAAGCAGATTGCCCACAATGTTAAAAATAAACCAGATAAAACATGCGATGAGCATTTGCGTGGTTCAATACTTTGGGGATGCACAACCATAGAATAAAACAGTGTTGTTTGCAAATCGCCGGCCGTCGATCGAAGTGCACGCATTACATGTGCACATTAACCAGCTTAAAACATCGATCGTTGCTGGACTGTCGCGGGGAACAAAAAGTGCGGGCGGCAAAGGTTCCACCAATTAGATTTAATGTTCACATGTGAGTGCACTAAACGAAGCGATTAGGCGACGGGGTGGACCGATGAAAGGCTGGCTTGGATATTAATTGGAACAATTTAAATCTCGTGTTTTAATTTCTGATCTTTGCGTCTTTGACGAATTGTTTTTGGAATTAATAGGCATGCTATTACTGTTATTATAAAATTATTTGAAGAATGATAAAATTTAAATATGTTTCTTTTAATAAGAATACACGTTAAATTTGGGAATGCACGTGCAGATGTGCACTTATTGAGGAACCGCCATTGATTATTCTTAAAAATCATTAAATTTAAACAGTTACACCCCGTATTCAAATAATTACAAATACAATATACAGAGAGATCGTTAAAGCTTTACCGTGCCGCTTCATAGTCATGGTGTATTTGCTGCATATATCATATTCTGAATTGTATCAAGGCCAACATTATCTGATATCGCTGCGAGATATAAGACCGTCACATAACTTCGATTTACATTGATAATTTTGATTCTTATAACCTCAAAATATTGCCCATTATGTGGCGGCATCTAGTAGTACCCAAAAGAAATGATTTCTGAATTTTTATTGAAATAAACTTTAAAATAACACTTTAAACATAAATTTTAGAGTGGGTAATTAATATTAATAATTTTAAAATAATTAAAAAATTGTTGGGTAGTGTCAAGAATTACAATTTTACTTACGTTTCTAACTTTTTATAACAATTAAAAGGGAAACACTAATTAGGATTCAATTACGTTGTAAAGTGCTTGTTTAACGTAATCGCCCTGCTTTCAACTGTATTCGAAGATTTTGACGTTTTACTATTCCACATCGCAATATTTACTGCCTTATAAAATATTCAGCCACTCTGGCATCGGCAGTATAATTTGCACCTCTTTTAAGCCTCACATGTGGTCTACAGAATCACAACTAAATAATCTTGTTAAGACAAAATAACTTTGTTGTACAGTATACTCAAATATAAACTGATATACATACATGTACACTTATTAAAAGAAATATAGAATATTTCCAAATGATATTGGTTAAGAGGCTAATATTGAGTAATCTCATTTTTCTATATATTTCGTACATATTTGGTGTACTTTTTTCCATTTTGGCAGTATTACAATTTGCTAATTTAGTTACTTACAGTGATGCACTCTTTGGTGCTGCCTATACCAAATTCGTTAGTATTTCTACGCACACATTTCAAGCCAGACACATTGCTTATAAAACTAATCAGTTTCTTGTTGGCACTTCTCAACTTTACGATGATAACAAGGAACATTATTGGTAATAATTAAATAACTAGAGCATTTTAAAATTACTATAGCATCTTTATTTATTCAACAGGCGCAAGTCTAATTACAGAACAAAAATGGACAATGTTCAAATATTCATAATAAATCCACTTGTATCCGTTTACTTTCTTATACGTAGTATAAGGAAGTATTGTGATGATGAACATTTTCGACCTCGAGATTTTTGCAGATGTCCACGTTTTGAAGTCCCCTGATACCGAAAGAGTGGTTTTTAAAAAATGTCTGTGTGCGTGTGTCTGTGTGTGACCACGATAGCGGTCAAACCGCTGTAAATATCATTTCAAATTTTGTATTTACGTGTATAATCTCCCTCTTGAGATCTGATTAGTTTTTCAGTAAAATCGGTAGACCGGAAGTAGCAGTTTACTTCAGTGAAAAAATCGAATTTTGCCAATATTTCGTCAACTACTACATTTAAACAAATTTATAAAGAATTCATATGTACTTAGAATTAAAATTGAGAACAATTTTATTTAAAAAGTTTTTCGAAATTCCTACCGGAAGTAGGTCTTTTACTCTTATCCAAAATCAGTTTTTTGCGAATATTTCGCAAATCATGCTTTTTAGACAGGTACGTTACGGTTATAGAAGTATTTAGAACATAATTTTCAGTATCTTTTGTATAAAAAAAAATTTCAAAATTCAGACCGGAAGTACCACTTTTACTCTTATCGAATAGCGATTTTTTGCAAATATGTCTATTCTATATATATTTATCAAGAGTAGTATTTAGTGCTAGATTTGCAATATTTTTTGTATATATGAAATTTCAAAATTCGGACCAGAAGTAACACTTTCACTCTTAGGGAGTAGCACTTTTTTTCGAATATCTACAAAGTAAGTACTTAGAATAGGATTTTGAATAATTTTTGTGTAAAAAAATTCTTAAAATTGTATAGTTTGAAACGTTCATACGTATAAGAAAGTCGTGTGGTGGCCACACCTCATTTTTTTAAATTGTTCTAAATCAGCCCTCAAATACAGAGTTCACATACTTAATGTTAATATTAAAGACCAAATAACGTGTGCTTCACTTCAGCCCTGCAATTTTTCCATTAGAATTTTATACATCTACAAATATTCAGATATAAATTTAACCTAAAAATGCAAAAAATTATAGCTATTTACCAAGAATGATCCTTATATTACATTTCGAATATTCAATGCTCATTTTCCGAAGTACCTTAATATTTGCCCTTTATCGCAGACTATTTTGGTAAGTTTTTTTACCGTGAGAAAACTGGATATATAGTGTTCTATTGGTACTCGATGTAACTTCCAAAATATATTATAGTAAATGTGGAGCACACATTAAATGAAACGACTGAATATGTGTAGTATTAGAATAATTTAAGTAGAAAAGAATATGGAAGAGACAAAATAAATGTCATATCAGTCAAATGTCAACATCAGTAGATTTGACTCTCTCCTGTTCTATTCTTTCCTCGTAGGGAACAGGAGAGAGTCTCCGTAAAAATAATATTTGACCAAAGTGGTAACTCAATATGGCCGCCGCAATGCATAGGCATGCATACATATTTTGTATAGGGTATATGTACACTTCGTATGTTCTCGAAAATCATTCAAAATAGGTTCTTAGTCCAATAATAATTAACGAAATGTCGTAACTGCATAATTTTTTCAATCCTTGTATTATTTTTAATATAGTAACATTTATTCTAACTGTATTAAAGAAAACATAAAAAAACAGGCCTAGAATATGTATGTTACGCCACTGAACACATAATCAAACATGTCAGATATATGACAAGTTGTTCAAAATACTCATTTTATAACTTATGATTGGTCAATATTGCCATAACTGACCTGCCTTAAAGTGGTAACTTCGTCTAAATAATACCTATTCCCCCACCAGTTTATTATCTCTCCTGTTCTATTGTTTCCTCGTAGCTAAATATTCACACTACAACAACGAACGTGTGGCAAACTCGTGCTAAAGTCGATATATCAATGAAGCGACACGGTCAAACATTTACGATCTCTCTGTATTATGTGTATTCAGTAATTACGTTACGCATATATTTGAATTAGTAAAAAATAACAATACAGTAGAAATTCGTTAGTGTGAGCCGAATAATACAGTGGTTGTTCACACTATCGATTTATTGACGTTAACGAAGGTTAAATTTAATACGTAATAAACATTGAGAATTAATAACTTATAAAATATCGTTATACTATTTTAAAGGATAGCAGCAAATAAAAAAAGACTGTAATAAAAACTTATTTTTTGCCCAAAAAAGTGGGAAATTTTTGTTTTGTTTCTGGGGATTTTAATTTTTTGCATAATGGCTTTTTCTCTTATTCTCTTAATAATTACAATATCCGTAATAGTAATATCATTTTACCTTGTCCACTATGTTAATACATTTAAAGCGCTTATAACGCTATCTGGTGAAAGACATTTTATTCAGTGGTTCCTAATTTTTTTCGAACGCCTCTAGATCTAGGAAAAGGAAAATTAAAACTTACTTGAGGCACAAACGAATAATGAAACCAGTGTTTGAAAATGGTAAAGTCATTCAAGCTGGTTTTGTATGTGAATAGACCACACAATATTTGGAATTTTTAAATGACAACTTTACCAATCACCTTTATTAGACTCAATAGCATTAGTGCATGCCAGAAATGTTATTATCCGCTTTTATGTTTTCCTACCAGCAGTAGTTCTTCCTACCAAGAAAAATGTTTTGTCTGGTAACAATTTCCAATAGAGTCCTGTATGATCGGCATTGTTGTGTAGCGGCAGTCTTATATACATATACCGTTTGACTGAAATAAAAGTAGATATAGGGAAACACAGACACGCACACACGTGCATGCAAACATGAAATGGAGGGGTACGATAATAGGGGAATACACATGAGTTCATATCGGGCGGACACCGGATACAGAGACCGAGGCTTCAGTGCAAAACGTTGAAAGCTGGTATGCAGACGTTTGCTTTAAGGAATTGCTCCGCTATTTTGGTAATTGATGTATAATGTATTAACAGTGAACTGAAATAAAACTATAAAAATTGTAACTAAAATAAAATTCTCACATTTAAAACGAAACTAAATATTATAATGAACTATACAAATAAATTTTGCACGTCTTTGTACGAATTATGCTTCGCATACCATAACACAATCTGTATTTTTTCCTCGACAGCTAAGGGCATTTTATTTTAATATTTGTGAGTTTGCTCTGACACAATGTAAGTTCCTGCTCTAAAGATACGGAACGAATGCCATGTGCGCATGGTGTTCGCGCTCTCGGGGAGGTGGTGTGGGTAAACCAAGAGCCACATTCTTGAACTGTTGTAAACATACATACATAGGTACATGTTTATGTGTATGTATTTGAAGATGCATATTAACTTTTAACTACGACAATCTGTATATATTTTTGCATTTTATTGATAAATACCGAAATTACTGTGTAAACACAAATAACAACCACAAACAACGAATTGCCTACTTAGAGTGAATATACGAAATATGTTTCTCGTGTTTATATTGAATTAATAGCGACGATGCTAGCGATGCGAAGAAAATTACATATGTTGTTGATTTGAAGTGTTTATATCGGAGTAACAGCGCAACATAGAAATACATGTGGATTTTGCAAATGAAATTCATTTTTATAAGCGAAGGTGCAGTTTGTTTACTGTATACTCTTTGCTAAGAAATAGTTCTTGCCAGAAAATTACGTACGGTCTTTTTCATAATCAAGTTAAAATGACTCAATTCTAAAGCCTACTTTAGCATAGAAAATTAGTACTTACATACATAATTTTGTTCTAAAGTTTAAAGTCATTTTAAGATCGCTATTTCATCTGTATCTAGCGTTGCACCTATTTATTATTTAATAGTTTTATTAATTGTAAAATGAATACTTATTTATTTAAACCAAGTTTGTAGTCAAAAAATGGGTTTTATGTAGTTTTAAGAACACAGGCAATTTACAGAGATTCAAGTTGATGGATTCAGACTAAATACAAGAAACGTATCTCCGTATCAGATAGACTTCGGCATTTATTTTCACACCCCGTTGATCGATAGGTTTTGACTTCCTTACTCTTTCTTTTTACTTTCTTATACGTAGTATAAGGAAGTATTGTGATGATGAAAATTTTCGACCTCGAGATTTTTGCAAATGTCCACGTTTTGAAGTCCCCTGATACCAAAAAAGCGGTTTTTAAAAAATGTCTGTGTGTCTGTCTGTGTGTGTGTGTGTCTGCGACCACGATAGCGGTCAAACCGCTACAGATATCAATTCCAAATTTTGTATTTACGAATATAATCTCTCTCTTGAGAACTGATTAGATTTTGAGCAAAATCAGCGGACCGGAAGTAGTAGTTTACTTCAGTGAAAAAATCGAATTTTGCAAATATTTCGTGAATTACTAAGTTTAAACAATTTTATAAAGAATTCATATGTACTTAAAATTGAAATTGTGAACAATTTTATTAAAAAGGTTTTTCGAAATTCCTACCGGAAGTAGGTCTTTTACTCTTACCGAAAATCAGTTTCTTGCAAATATTTTGCAAGTCATGCTTTTTAGACAGGTACGCTACGAATATAAAAGTATTTAGAACTTAATTTCCAATATCTTTTGTGTAAAAAAAATTTTCAAATTCGGACCGGAAGTATTACTTTTACTCTTACCGAGTAACGATTTTTTGCAAATATGTCGTAAATTATGCATTCTGTGTATATTTATGAAGAGTACAAAAGTATTTAGAGTTGGATTTGGAATATTTTTTGTATAAATGAAATTTCAAAATTCGGACCGGAAGTAACACTTTCATACGTATAAGAAAGTCGTGTGGTGGCCACATCTCATTTTTCCCTCTAACATTCGTATCATGGATTTTACAAATGGACACACATCATACTACGTCAATGTCCATTAAAAAGACGTACGTAAAACTGTTGCAGAAGCAAAGATGAAGGAGCAAAATAGAAGATATAACTATCATGCGTTCCAACCAACACAGACACATTACATTAAACTTGACTTTAGTTAAAGTAGCAACCGGGTTTTTTCATAAAACGCCTGCATTTTAAAGTCGACTTTAGTTAAGAGAATATTAGCATATATATTACAATGAGATCAATCTCAAGTGAAGTGTGACAGTATCTTAAAAACCCATAGATTTAGGGTATTTTATTGTTAGACGTACAGGTACCTTTGTGTTATACATGATTTTTTTGTTATAAACATTGAAAATATAGTTTCTTTTCATATCTGTCAAAATCATATGTGCACATTGTTACTACAAACAATGCCAATGCACGTGTTTCTCAATATAACAAACTAGTCAATGTTGCCAACTTAAAAATTTAGGTCACGCAACCTTCACTTGAGATTGATCACACAGTATAAAGCCAACTTTAGGAATTAAAATGATATATGTCTTTCAGCCAAACATTACCGGCGCGGGCACCACCTGCAGCTGCAGCACCAGCACCTGCTGCTGCGGCAGCTCCTCAACAACCATCTCTTTTCGGTCAAATGGCAGCTACTGCTGGTGGTGTAGCCATTGGATCAGCTGTTGGTCATACTATGGGACATGCACTAACAGGTAAATTAATGCGAATATCATATTGAAATTGTACTGATTTTCTGTTATAAATGTTTAGGAATGTTCAGCGGAAGTGGAAGTGGTGACCAACCGGCCCCTGTCCAACAAGCAGCTCCAGTTCAACAAGCACCACAATATCAGCAAAACGAACAGAGTGGACCCTGCGCTTGGGAAATCAAGCAGTTCTTAGACTGCGCTTCTTCTCAGTCCGATATAACCTTGTGCCAGGGTTTCAACGAAGCCATGCAACAGTGCAAGTTCAGGAACAACATCGCTTAAATAATGTAGTTTTATTTGAAAGGAATTGTAGAATGTTGGAAAATGAACGCTTCGTGAAAAACCTTTGGGAAAATGGTAGACAAATTATCGTAGACCTATTTTAGAATATTTCAAAATTGAGAATGTTATTGTAAATTATGGCATGTCAGATTTATTCAATATTATTTGTTATTAGTACCTCAACTGTTATTTTCTTATCTGTTTATATTTTATGAAATAAATTGTATGTTATTAATTAGGAAATACATTAAACATACAAAGTTCTTTATCTTTTTGTAAAAACAGTGTATTCTTCTAGCAGCAGTCCAAATTGTCACTTTGTTTTTCTCAAACTTAAATAAACTTGTCAAGACCACGTGGTGCCTTCTAGCACTTTCTAGTGTAATTATTGTATTTGTAAGGTATTTCGTGACTTTGTTACTTTACCTCTATGGCGTTAGAAGTAACTGGGTTACCAATAGCTAAGAGCAGCAAAATACCGATTTTCGTTCAATCTACCAGTCTCAATGATTCATACTTTCTACACTAGGAAAAGCTCGTATATTCTCTTTCCGCCCTTCACTATGTATAGAGAACGTAACTGAGTGACTATCGAAGACGTAACGACCTAAGGGAATCAAATACATTACATCCCAGTGCTGAACAATGATAGATACAAAATTTCATTACTTAGAGAGAAAAACAATAACAATCGCTGTGCTGTATATTGTGTTGCATATTCAACACAATTACGAATACATTCATCACGGCAGCTTACATCCAGTTCGACAGTTGACAAAACATCAGCGACTGTGAAAATATTAAAAAGTTGTGGATTCATTTCTTTTCTTAATTTTTACAATGAGTGATTATTAGTAACTGTATCCTGTTCTGCTTAATATTACATTTTGTAATTATTTAATATCAGCACTTTTGTATTTTTTTTAAAATAAAAATGACGTGGGCGAAAAAAATGTTGTACGCAGTCTCGACATGGTTACTCTCTCAGCTTCAGCTCGAGCGCAATATCCATGTCTCGACTGTAAAATATTAATTCACTCCCTTGATACGTAAATAACTATTCCAGGCCTTGTAATCATTACAGGAAGTAACCCTACCTTTTAAGGGCAGTGACATGGTGACGTCATAGTCGGAAAATTAATGGCAAATATACTTTGACATATGTTTGTGAAAAATATAGTGCGTAACATTGCAATCTGGACTTTATAATCAAGTGGTAATGTTAGAAAATGAATGAAGAGTGCTAGATTCGTAATTAAATAACACCATCGCAAATGTTAATACATTTAATCAAACCATTACATATTTACACAAACAGACAAAAGAAATGTTTCAGTTGGCCCGTTTTTTTACTCTCTCGTTGATTCCTTGAAAACCATGAGAACAGACTGATAGCATACATTTAGTTATACATGGCAAGCAACTTCCCTAAACAAAAGTTACTATGTTACGATATATTTAATATATGTAGGGTCGTTCTCGCAACCGACATGCGCCACTAAATTAAAATGGCGTGAAATTTGAGATGTTGCAAAATTATACCTGTCAAGTAATATAACCTACAAAAGCCATTTAAGGACTGTCATAAATAATAATATTCATACACCTTTTGACATTTGTCATAATTATCTTTTGACGTTTGTTATAATTGTCATCTAAGCATTTTAAATTTGTCAACAATTCTTGCCTCCTAAACAGTATAGCCAAATGTTATATAAAATATAGATGTAGAAAAAATAATATTTAATAGTTTATTATAATATTTAATTTGTAACTGGCTTTCATGTAATTGTATTTTGCTATGGGAAGGTATACATCCTGAAATTTAATTAATTAGTTTAATTTTATTGTTTTGAAATTGTTCCGGCCGATTAAAAGTTGTAGTGGTATTGAATCGTCTTTAGTTCGTACTTTGACCGTATCGGTTGCCAAAACGACTCGAGTAAACATATTATTTATTAATATATACGCCGTATGAATTTATTATAATAAAGGACACAGGGTTGATGGATTTGTGGAGATGTCAGTGGTATACAGCGGTGATATAGAATTAACCTTGTCGATAAATACAATAATTTGCAGTTCTGTAGTAGGTAACATTTTCTCCAAATTTAACACATCGCTGTAACAATTTTCACCAACTATATCTCAATGAAAATGCTATAGCAAAAGGTAACATTTTTCTACCGGTAGCTATAAACCCATAATAAAGTTATAATTGAAGCTCATATAATAAAAATTCTGCCATTACTAGGGAGCGGACGTCCCAGGTTTAAACTACGACGGAGTAAAGAAATAATGTAAACAACACACAGGTACTGTATAGCATTAGTGAACTGGAACATTTGTTGTTTACTTGAAAACGACTACAAAAAATGCCCATCAAAAAAGGAATTTATGAGTAAAATCCTTTCTTCATTGGCGTAGGTACAAGCGTGAGGGGTTTTTAAAATTTATTATATTTCCTAAGATAAATAAAGTTATATATGTATATACCTATTCATACTTACGTTAGTTTCGTTTTTTCATTGTTTTGACTGTTAATTACGTACTTCGTAATTTTTGTAATAGTTCCTATTTAATACCGGTTTATTGAATCAACTTCTCCCATTTATATCGACGTAAATGTGCATTGGATTTTGTTAAGTTTCAATAACATACGCATACATTTTTAGTTATCATTTATTTAGTTCTAGAACATTGTTTATGTTACTATGATATGGAGGAACGTCGAGAATAGCATCGTAAAACAATGGCAAGTTATTACTGATTGTATGTCTTCCATTGTCAGTGATTCCGAAATTTATTCCATAGTCTGTAAAATATCGTTACAGAATGCCCAAAAAGGCCACGTACAACGTCACTTAGCATCGCTAAAACATACATAGAAATTGGACCCGTTGGAAGCTGAAAATTTTAACGAAGAACTTTGTGAAGCTTTAATGGCGGCTAATATCCCATTAAAGAAACTTGACATTTCCACTTTCAAAATATTTCTTCAAAAATATACTGGTCGAAATGTTCCTGATGAATCCACATTACGCAAATATTATGGTTCTTAAGTGCTTCACGTAAACAGTAGAATGCATTAGAAGACATCTTTCAAATCAGTACCTATGGATAAGTGCCGACGAAACTGTCGATGTATTAGGACGCTGTCTGGTAAATGTTGTAGCTGGTGTACTATACTCCATTCAGTCTAAGAATAAAGCATTGGGAAAGATAGGGCTTAAAATAAACGTTTGTGATTGGTTGAAATCGAGTGTGCATTTACACCGGCAAAATAATCGCATTTAGCTCGTTCTGTCAAAAATTTGTTTACTGACAGTTTTGTTCAAAGATTTTGTCGATTTCCGTATTTTACATAGTTATTTGTTGTTAATATTCTTAAAAAATAGTTCTTCTTAGAACTCGCAAGTGAAATATTCATTTGTTAAGGTATTTTATCAATTTCGTTAACTTTCTTTTCGTAATCGCTAATATTCTATAGTATGGCGGAAGCAGTTTTACCAGGTCCTTCAAAAAATCGTAAAGGGAAACATATAAGATCTGGACAAAGGCAAATGGCTTATAATGTGTACATTAAGCATAAAAACAATATGTCTAAAACAGCTGCAGTCAATCAAACAGCAGAGGAAGTGGGTATTAATAGGAATACAATGTACTGCATTATTAAAGAAATGGAATTATATGGAGTTCCAATTTCTCCTCCAAGAAAAAGAAATTATCGTCATACTTACAATAAATTGGATGAAGCACAAAAAAGTACAATTAGACGACATGTGCATTCCTTTTTCTTGAGGAATGAGTTACCAACTTGTATAAAAATGTACGTAAATGTCAAAATATAATGATATCAGATATGTATATCCCTGCTATCCATCTGACAGTAAACATATGTTTTACTTGTTTTCAAAATACAAAGTTCATCGTGTGTAAATTGTGCTCATATTGTAGCGCCATCTACTTTATTCTTAGACTGAATGGAGTATACATCCAACTATTCCATATAACGCATATGTAATAGCATCTAAAGTTATAAATACAGTTGATGCGGAAACAGTTCCTAAAACCATTGACGAGAATTTTCACAAAATGCTTCATTCGGACGACAGGTAGAGGGCAAAAATACTTTTATTTGTTAGTGACAGCGTCGCATATATGTTAAAAACCGACAGACTATTAAAGAAAACAGATCCTTATATGCTGCATATTACTTGTGTAGCACATGCTCTTCACAGAATCTGTGAATATATCAGAGACAGGTATCCGGAAATTGATAGACTTGTATCCGCTTTTAAAATAGTTTTCAGAAAAGCACCATCGAGAGTAGCTGTTTACAGGGAAAAACATTCATCTTTGTCACTGCCTCCCTCGTCAGTAATAACTAGATGGGGGACATGGTTGGAAGCTACTAGTTTTTATGCAGAGAATTTCGATAGTGTACAAAATTTCGTTACATGTTTAAATGACGATGCTCGAAGTATTTCTGAGTGCAAGGAACTAACACAAATCCAAAATTTAAAAAATCAGTTGTTATTCCTTCAGGAACACTTTGGAAGTTTGCCTAAACTAATGCTCGTTCTCATCCCAATGTGGACGTCCTAAGATCTGACGATGGAAATTTCTTTGTTCTTTTTTTCCCACCCAATGTTACATCAATTGCTTAACCAATGGACCAGGGTGTTATTGAGACAATGAAACGCCTTTACCGAAAAGAACTTTAATGAACTTGTTGGATGAAGTTGATCTGATGAAGTTTTGGAAATCGTTCACGATCAAAGACGCAATTTTTACAGTGGCAAATGCATGGAGTGGAGTGAAAGAAATGACTTTCAAAAAAGCTTTTTACAAATTAATGACGCTAGAGGAAGATGACAGCATCATGGAAGCTGATGATGAAGAAACGCCCATAACTGAACTAACTGCATTAGTGCGCAACGCCGAAAAGTTCAAAGAAATTGATGAAACTGAGGTTGAGAGGTGGACTCAGTGTGACAAAAATGAGCCAGGTTATCAACTCCTCAGCAACGACGATATTGTCAAACAAGTTTTGAATCAGCCCGGTACGTCACAACCTGATTCATCCGAAAACGAGAGTCAAGACGAAGAAAATGATGGGACGGTATCAGTTAAATGATTAACTAATCGAGAGGCTCAAGAAGCTGCCAACGTTCTACTAGACTATTTGGAGCAACGAGAATCTTCGGAACTTTTTTACGCAAAATACGCCAGAAGATTAAAAATGATCGAAGAATTTTAACACTGACCGAAGTGACTGACTTTTTTTCAAATGCATAGCACCTAAAATACATATCCGCTTTATGTACATAAATAAGTTAACCTACCTATGTAGAGTTTTTATTTTTTCTTATTTAGTGTAAAAGTTTACTTATGTAGAATTCTGTTTTTTATTCTGTTATATTTTTATGCAATTTAAAAGTTAGTTTGAACTTAGAGATCTATTTTTTTTCGGTTATATTTTTAGTACGTATACATTAGGGTGGTTACAAGGTATATGAGGGAAAAAAAAGTTTGATCCTATCTTTTGTAGTGGACGGTTTAAGAGTAGTTAATGACACAGCTGAGAGAGGAGTAAAATTAATCCAAGACTTCAACTCATCCTTGACAAAAGATGAAGAACAACGACAGTTTTTATTACAAGTTGTATCTGAATGTAGGCATCTTTTTCCGGACTTTTCAAAAGCTACCGTATGTAAGGCATTACCACCATAAAATGTTATTTTTTATAATTATAATGTCATGATATACAATTGAAAATAATAATTAATAAAGTATATTTGAAACAGATATAATTGATTATTGCAATGTTCTTTAACCTTTGCATGGAAATTCTTATTGGAGGATATTCACTACCACCTGAACCGGTAAATGCTAAATGCCACTAAATCTATTAGTTTTATCAAAAAAATTATTAAATTCAAAATTAATAAGAATAAAATTTCCGATCAAGTAAGACTCGAGTTATATTCCTAGAAAAAATGGTTTCGATTTTAAGGACGAAAAACAAGGATTTTTTTTAAAAAAACCGCTGTTTTTCGTAACTTTAACCTCAATGTGTTAATATTATCAGATTGAGCTGACACTTTGCCAGTCGCATTTTCTAGCCAATTGGCACATTTTAGTGGGGTGAGCCGGTGGAAAATCCAAAATTAATTTTTTCTAACCACCCTATAGTATACATACATACAGCATGTGTCAATTTTCATTAGCCATAGGCGATTAATCCATACAGTACGTGGCAACATAGTACAGTACCCCTTCCTTCCTTTCCAATGCCAGCACGACCGATACATGCTCGTAAATACAAGTTAGCGTGGTTACTAGTGGTTAGCAGTAACTTTTCGACCACCGGCATGGGTGTTTGTAATGCGTTCAGAAATAATATTTACGAGTTGCAAGGATTTGTTTTTCTTTTTCCTTTCAGTAAATGCAGAGAATTATTAAGCTGCGTTCATGCTGCATGACACAAACAAAAGCGTAATTCTAATAAAATTAAAAATAAGGTAAATAAAAAAGGATTCTGAAAATAATAATAAACTACTAGATCAGGAGATCGCGGCGGCCTTTGATGTTTCCCGTTCCAGTAATAAGACGGCTTTTATTGCAGACTAGATCGCAACGTGTTCGCAGGTAACATTGAATGTAAAATCTGGTCGGGAGAAGTGGGAAGATCGGAGAAAATCGTTGTGATGTCGATTGTTGCCGGGATTGGTGACGGACAGTAGGGGGACACGTTGCCACGTATTACTTGTATACGTATAAATCGCACGTAAACATTGAATCCCTATACCTAATGAAAATTGACACATACGGTATAAGAAATAAATGTTCGGATTATCCGTGCTTTTCAATTTTCCGTGCCTCGTTCGGTCTCGTGGAGCACGAATAATCGGGTTCTACTGTACTTCAATTCTTGGTGACGTTTGCTATCTGTTTGTTTGTTTACTGATTTGCAATAATAAACTTTATTTTACTTTTATTAGTGGTATTAACTCAAACATGAGTTTTTTTAATTGTTTTGAAGCAGGGGTGTGAATATAGAGATTTCACATTAAAACATCAAAATAAAGACATATTTATCAACCATTAAAAAAAAATTAATAATACATTCTAAAGAGAAATTAAAATTTAATCATTTAACGCTCTAGTCAACACATCTTCAAATCTCTTACTTATTTGCTTTTGAATAGTCATACTCTGTTCCAAATCAGCCATCAGTCGTTCAAACTCTCTCAGATCACTTTTACTTGCGTTAAGTTTTTCTTCCATGTCGCATCTTTCTCGTGTCACTTCTAACAGAGTCGCGTCCAAATCAATATCGATTTTCTCTAATTCTACTTCTTCCTGTTCACTTTGAATTATTGTTTCTTCATCTACATCTATATCATATTTGTATTGCCCACTGTCTAATTCGTTTTTAATTATCGGATTGTTTACGTAGAACCACATGTTCGTATTGTATTCGTACAAGTCGTCTTTGTTATAGACGACGAATAATTCGTCGAAAATTGTTTGCGAAACGAAAGGTTCCCGCAAAGCAAAATCGATTTCATCCAATTTCTCTTGGATTAAAACCTCCAAAACTTCCGTCCACAATACGTTCTTGATCTCGTCGAAATTCTCAGCGGGATCGAAACTGCTCAGTATACTGGCGATGATTTTATAAATTTTCTTGTACGGATCTCTGAAGAACTTGACGCAAAATTCCGATATCATTACTTCCAGTTCTTTCACGTCACGTGGAGGCCAATTCGTTTCAAATTGCGGTAAGGTAATATCGGCGAAAATCCTTTTAATTTTACCTCGATAACTCTCATTCCTCCAGAACGGCGGGAAATATTTATGATCACATGGCAACCCCAAAGGAATCTTTGCCTTAATGTGCGCTTGAAATACTTCTGGGAAATCAGGATAATTCATGGAACTGGGATCAAATACCATGGATTCTAACCTAGAAACTGCTTCGTTGTACAAATTTATTATAACTTCGGGCTTCGTAAGACACCTTCTGTACGGCTGATTCCATTTGGTAAAACCGCCCATTCTCTTCCATATTTCACTGGCTAAGTACCTACTTAAAAATGGCTTAAATAAATTTAATTCTAAAGGAGGATATTGTGGTGCATTTTCTGCAATGTATAATAGAGCATTTTCTATGGAAGCAACCAATTTATTAGGTGTATATCTTCCATGTATTACATTAATATATTTCCTATTGTTGTCAAGTATCAGATCATCCAGTTTTTCTTGATCGTAATCGTCATTTTGTAACAAAATTGCTACAGGTGTTTCTGTAAGAGTTCTTGACATTTCAATAATTCTCTTAATATCCTCATAAAATTCCTCGCTTAGATCGTCACCTACAAAAATATATCCATCCGTACTTTCCTTTTTGTACTCTTCCCGTCTCTTGATACAATAAATAATTTTACTGGTTAATATGTTGCATTCCTCTATCAATGTATATTCATTGCCCTTCCAATCAAATAAGTCACATATGACTTTTTCGATCCATTTTAGATTGGTTGTCATGTACGACATACTGGCGATGAAAATATCGATTTTTAAGAAGTTATGCTGCAAATGTATGCGAGATTCAGGTAACTTTTTCGAAAAAATATAACTAGACAGTTTTTGAAGATCGATTTTATTTGTTCTCAGTTCTTTATCTACCGGTATATCAATGGCAAAACCATTTTTATAGCGTTTCATGTTTAATAAACTTTCATCTTGATTTTTAGCGTACAATTCTTTGGCTTCTTCTTTTACAGTAGTCGAACTAATCCATATAGGCCACTGATCGATTGCCTTTCTTTTCCTCTTATTTATAAGCACGGAATTCTTCCATTTCACGAAGAAACGACGTGCTTTCTTTAATTCTATTCTTTGAGATATTTCCTTTAATTTATCGTTACGTACTTTAACCTCCACTTGTACCATCAAGTCTACCATGACGTTCGATACTGCTATTTTGATTTCGCGTGATCTGCGTTCTTCCATTTCTCGTTCCTTCCTGCGCAACTCTTCCAATACCTTTTCTCTTTCAATACGTTTCCTTTCTTCTTCTATTCGTATCCTTTCCAATTCTTCTTCCATTTTTCTTCTGGCAATTTGTTCTTCCATCTTCTTTCTAGCAACTTCTTCTTTGCGTCTTCTATCTGCTTCTCGCTTCTCAGCAGCAGCAATTTCCATCTGTCTTCTTTCTTCTATTAGCTTCTTTTCATTTTCCAAACGCGCTCTTTCTTCGTCTAACCGTTTCTTTACATTCTCCACCGCTTCTTTTTGATTTTCAACTAGCGCTTTATATTCTACAGCCTTAGGTTTCTGCGCAAATATCTTATTTTCAATAGGAGCACTGGTGGACGGTACGGAAGTCTGAAGGTTAAATATAAATCCTCCAGACTTGGGAGATGAACCTATCGTAGTTGGCGCAAACAAACTGCCTCCAGGTTTTATCAATTTCTGATCTGAAGTAAGTGTGGGTGGAGGTCCACTAGACTGCGAAATTGTAGTAGTAGGCATGAAAAAGCTTGGTGCTGCCTCTATTGATTTTGGTTCAACTTTAGGCATTTGCAAAATCATGTTGGATGGTACAGGCTTACTGATCTGTGGAATAGAAGTGTTTCCCAAGAAAAAGCTGTTGATAGGTGCTGCAGATTTCTCATTTGTTCTGGGTAATTGGGATATAGAACCGATGGACATTATTTGTTGTTGAGGTTGACTAAATATTGAACTAGTTGTCATTGTATTTGTAAATGCAGAAGTGTTTCGATATTCACCAAAAGGTTTTAAAACCATATTTTCTTTTGGTGTTTCTTGTTTGGGTATATTAAAAATACTACTAGGACTAACATGATCAGGCTTCACTGCAAATATACTCTTCAAGTTTTTATCTGCTTTACTCCAAAATAAAGTTGGTTCCGACTTCATTTCTCCTTTGTCTACAGTATCCATTGGGCTATTGCTCCGTGAATCAGAGCTGCTTCTAATAGCAAATATACTGGTGTGAAACATAGATGATTGTGCACTTTTGCCGGGCACTTCGATGGATTTTTCTTCGACTTTTTTCCCAATTTCTTCATTCGCATATTTTTCACTATCTTTCTGTAACGTTGCCAAATCCATGTCTGGAAGGTATTCAGAAAAGTTTATGAAACCGTTTGCGTCGAAGCTATCATGTGGAACGTATTTTTCAAAATCAAGTGGGGCAAGAGTACTACCACAAATAACTTCTCCCACTGAACAATGCCGTTTTGATTCTATAATGCTCATAGCTCTATCTAAAGCGTACGGCACTTCGGGCATTTGAAACATTCTTCTGGCTAGTATAACGTGAGTTCTGGTTTCATTCAATTCTAATCCATGATATTCTACAAAATCTATAGTAGAAGCGTTGCCTTCGAAAGCAAGAATGCGCTCCATTTCTTGCAAAGGGAATTGAGTATATGGAGATCTTGGTGAGGCGCTCTTTACTATTGTTTTTAAAGCTTGGAATCTAACCTGAAATAATGAAGAAAAAATGCTTTGAGATAATATCAAACACTTCGAACGCATATCTTTTAAATACATGCAAGATGGTTTATCATATTTACTATTATTTAAGTACGCAATCTTGCATGAAGTTTCAACCTGTTCAAGATTCAAAATCCTGTCTACACTACGAACAATACAGTGGTTATAGTTATAAACGTCTACACAAAATCAAACAGACATTGCCACATCCTTTCTACTACTACATACTCAAATCATACCTAGCTGATATACAGGTTGTACCCAGAAATAAAAAGACGGAGTAGCAGGTATGTAAAGTCCAAACAGAAACAGGCCCAAACATACCGCAATAACAAAGAAATTAAAAATTTAATTTTCTATGTTGTTTTTTAGATAAAAAAATTACATTACGGACCTGGCACAGAATGTATGTTTATAAATACACGTAAGAATGCTCATTTGTAAATAGAAACGAACACGCATTTATAGAAAAATACGCTTTTATTTGTATAAAACGGGAAAAAAACGTTAAATCGTACTCATTCATATAAAACATATTTTTTTGTCCGATGCGTCTAGATAACGCAGCTATGTAGTCGGTTGTTGACCCAGATGGGCGACCCACTTTATTGCAGACAATAAAAGATTGTTTTTATTTTTAAAATAGGAAGGTTGTTGCTCTTTAATGTGTTTGTAGTCGGAAACAGCTGATTATTATTATTTTAGAATATTCAATAAGTCGTAGTTTTTCTAACCTTTATTACAGTAAATATCAAGAATGTAATTATTTTTTTCTAGCAGGTGTAAAATTAAAGTAATTAATGGTTTGATATTTATTATGAAGTATCTATTCCTCCTCCTTTTTTTTTAACACAAGTAAAATGGTGGTCCTGAAAAGGACTGATTGTGAAAGTGAAGCAGGTGGATATTTATAGAAGGTGCTCCATGTGTCCGCTGTGCGCACGAAGACAGGCGTCAATCCGTCGGAGAAGATTAGCACGCACTCGTTGGAAGGTACCTAGTTCCCCAAGTATACGCCTCGCAGCTGTAAAAATACGTTGCAGAAGATCTTCTTCTGTGGCAATCTCATCCCTATCATACACCAATGTTTTCATATACCCCCATAAAAAAAAATCTAATGTTGTATGTCCTCCACGTCCAATCCATCGAGGATATGAAACATTGAGGTAATTGCGCACTGCCAGAGTTGTCTTCTAAGTTGCAGAGGCACATCGTCGAGATATTCCGGCAACGTATTCTGCAAAAATTCTAAATAACTCTCTCAGGTCAGTCGTGCAGGTAGTATGTGCGGCCCAAGCAGACTATCACCGACAATTCCTGCCCAAACATTTATTGAGAAGCGGTATTGGAAATGACCCTGCTGAATTACAGGCGGGTTTACATTGCTCCAATAATGTGCGTTATGAAAATTTAACACACCATTCCGGGTGAAACAACATTCATCCGTGAATAGTATGCTGGCACAAAAGTCCACATCTCTAGCTTGTTTTCGTCGAAACCATGTACAGAATCTAACACGTGCGGGACGGTCCTGTTGTGCTAGAGCTTGCACCCGTTGCAGATGGTATGGGTACAGCAAGTTCTCGCGGAGGAGTCGATGAATTGTCGATCGGGACACTCCGACTTGTCTTGCTGCTATCTACCACATCCAGGAGATGCTCTTCCGCATGTAAAACTCTCCGTGTTCTTTCACGACCCCTGCCTTCGTAGCGTGGGTGTAGTCTGCCTTGTTCGCATAACCTAAACACCGTGTCCATAATCACTTGATACGACGGACGCCTGCGATTAGGAAAACGTTCCGCGTATAAACGTTCAACAGCTCTTCCATTTCCACCTACTTCACCGTACAGATTCACCATATCCCATAATTCTTGCGTCGTAAAAGCCATGTCGATAACTATGTGTCAACTCACATCGGCAGCTAATAACATACTGAACATCTGTGTATCTATCGCTCTTGCACATGAATCCATTGGCGGCTGGTGGGTAATAAAATCGCGAGCCACACAACAAAAACTTATGTATTTTTTTAAACAACATCCATTGTCCTGTTTGACAATGGATGTTATTTAGAAAAATACAAACGTTTTCGTTGTGCGCCACGCGATTTTATTACCCACCAGGCGCCAATGCATGCATATGTGCAATATCTCTTCCCTCTATAGCGCAGTCGTCCAGGATCGGCGTAAGGCCAATTGAATTCTTTATTATTTTTTTTCTGCCGTCTGCGCACGAATAAAGACTTGATATTTTGAGGGTACGTTTTTACACAATCTAGCTTCCGATTTCTGCTACTCCGTCTTTTTATTTCTGGGACACCCTGTATACTTTAGACAAAAGTTAATGATGAAAGCTCTCACTTCCAATCCGTCAAGTCTGGAGGACATCACGGCAGTATCTTAGGACCAACCTTGTATATGTGATAATCAGACCTTATTACATCAGATTTCACTACAAAGGGCACATTTGGAGATGATACTGTTATCTTAGCTGTTCATGAAGATCCAGTTATTGCTACTGTAAACCTACACGGCCCATCGCTTTTCACACAGAAGAGTGGACCAAAAGATCGGAGGTAGAGATTAATGAAAGCTAACCCATCATACAACATTTATACATACACACAAAAATGTCCTCCAGTGTACACTATCAATTCAGAAATTTCATCAATGGGATGTGTTAAGTACTAAGGAATTTATCTTGATATTAAACTCAATTGAAAAGAACATATAAGCAAAAAAGGAATGCAAATAGACCTTTGAATGAGAGAAATGTACTGATTGCTTGGCATACTATTATCCAAGGTACTAATCTTACTAATTTGGGAGTATATCATCGACCTATAAGGTTGTGCTAGTAAGTCAAACATAGCTTTAATTCAACTATCACAATTATAGATTCTAAGAACAATAGCCGATGCTCCCGTGGTATGTGACAAATCAAATGATACATTAGGACCTCCATGATGTAACAGTTCATAAGAGACAATACAAAAAAAAACCAGAACACCATAAGAGATTAAAACCCAAAAAAAAGTGCAGTAGAGAAACAATTGAAAACTAAAATAAGATGGCCAGCAGGCATTAAATAAGTTGAGGTTTATCCATTGAGAAACCCTATCAGGACAATAGGAAACTAACCAACCAGTCTCTAGGTCAGAATAACAGCTCATACAATTTAATATTCTGATTGTTAATTACTGTGACTTACATATATACTGTTATACGTAAAACGTATATGTATATATGCATGTGTTTGAGATACACACATACATTAAGTGCCATTGCCGATAATCGAACGCACAGACACCGGTGTTTCGACCTATGAGGTCTCATCAGTGTACGTGGAGATTCTCGACAATAGCTTCAAGACTTAAATCGCTGCCTATGTCATTTTCGCATGTTAAATGTAGTGAGAGTATCACAGCGACATCTAACACCCAAAATATGACACGGAAAAAAGCGATGGCTTCTGACAGCATGTTCTGCTATACAGAGGCCTGTATGTTAATAGTGTATCTCGTGTAATAGAGCCTTAGGTGGCGTCACCAATCAAAACGAAAATGAAAAGTGTGAACACGTGGATGTTAAAACTAACATCAAGCAGTAAATAATTACTGTGACTTACATATATACTTTTATACGTAAAACGTATATGTATATATGCATGTGTTTGAGATACACACATACATTATGTGCCATTGCCGATAATCGAACGCACAGACACCGGTGTTTCGACCTATGAGGTCTCATCAGTGTACGTGGAGATTCTCGACAATAGCTTCAAGACTTAAATCGCTGCCTATGTCATTTTCGCATGTTAAATGTAGTGAGAGTATCAACTTTTTTCCGTGTCATCTTTTGGGTGTTAGATGTCGCTGTGATACTCTCATTACATTTAACATGCGAAAATGACATAGGCAGCGATTTAAGTCTTGAAGCTATTGTCGAGAATCTCCACGTACACTGATGAGACCTCATAGGTCGAAACACCGGTGTCTGTGCGTTCGATTATCGGCAATGGCACTTAATGTATGTGTGTATCTCAAACAGATGCATATATACATAAACGTTTTACGTATAAAAGTATATATGTAAGTCACAGTAATTATTTACTGCTTGATGTTAGTTTTAACATCCATGTGTTCACACTTTTCATTTTCATTCTGATTGTTGTTCAAATAACCAATAAAAGAATTCACTTATTCTAAAAGCTTCAACTATCTCTAATAAGGTTTTCAAATTTTATTGAATGGGCAATATACAGGGTGGGGCACCTCATTTCCGTCGGTTTATATACGAAAAGCGGTAATATGTTTTATTTTTATTTTTATTAAAGGTTGTGTAGGTTCATTAGGGGCACGTTTTAAAATTATTTTGAAATATACAGAGTGATCCAAAAAAATTTGGCACACCAAAGTTATGAAAATTTAAATGGAACACCCTGTATATTATGGGATATTTTGATGCTATAAGCTAAATTAAGGCCACTTCTTGTTATATTCCCTATACCTAACTCAACCTCTTTTCGAGATATTTCACTATTTTTGAAAATGTAGATCAAAATTTCAGAGACATTGCTGTCTTCCATATTTGAGCGAATTATTTTAAATTGTATTTAATGTATACTCAAAGCATTAGACTCTAAGATTAGCTAAAGCTGATATCTAAAAATTATACAGGGTGTTCAAAAACTACATTTCTGTTTTGGCTAACATTAAAGGCAAATAACTTTCTTATTTTAAATGGAACAACCTGTATTTATTGCCATTTTTAGATTCTAATTTTAATTGTTTTTAAAACTGTATTAGGGTTTCCTATACCTATCTCTTATAGTTTTTTGGTAATTTAGGATTTTCAATTTCAAACACTAATTTCTTGCAATTTTTTGCAAAAGTAGGCTTTGCCGCTGTTATTAATACTTCAAACAGATAAATTATTTGACAGTGACAGTACATATTAGTTAAGACATCAACGCTATTCGACGTCGTTTAAATAATTTTAATTATTTAAAATGAGAACCTACTCTGAAAACGAAAAGGTGGATATGATTTTAGTAATCGGAGAGTGTGGCGAAAATTGCTTGCTAGCATCAAGAGTTTATGCTCAAAAATATCCTAACAGGCGTCATCCTGACAGGCGGTCATTAGAAAATTTATTGCAAGTTTTCCGAAGAACAGGAAGTGTGCGTTATCAGAAACCAGAACGGCAAAGACCAATTACGGGAAATGAAGAAAATGATTTTGTTGTTATCGGATCTCTGGCAGAAAATCCGCATACAAGTCAACGAAAAATACGTGAAACCACTGAAATAAGCAGGCGGAGCGTCGGAAGAATTATAAAAAGGCACAACTTCTTCCCGTATCGTATTCAATTACACCAAGCACTTTTGGAATTAGATTACGATAGACGACTCGTTTTTTGTTTATGGGTTTTAGAAAAGTTTAGTGAAGATGAACATTTCTTCGATTTTGTACTTTTTCCGGATGAGTCATCATTCCACAATAACGGATTAGTTAATAAACATAATTTCCATTACTACAGTGACGAAAATCCCCATTTTTTTAGAACTATTGACAGGCAACACAGGTGGTGTGTCAATGTATGGGGTGGAATAATTGGAACTCAAGTGGTAGGTCCGTTCTTTTTTGATGGTCACTTAAACGGCGCCATGTTTCTTCGATTTTTAAGAGACAATTTGCCTGTACTTTTGGAAAATATACCACTTAAAATTCGTCAAAGGATGTGGTTACAACTAGACGGTGCGCCAGCGCATTTTCAAGTACCTAAATGTAAGAAATGAATTGGATAGGCAATATCCCAATAGGTGGATAGGACGCGGCGGTCCACAGAATTGGCCAGCAAGATCCCCAGACTTAACGAGTCCCGATTTTTTTTTATGGGGATATGTCAAAAATATCATTTATGATACACCACCAACCACACCCGACGATATGAGAGAACGAATAAGAATAGCGTTTCGTTCTATAACACCAAATATTTTAACAAGAGTTAAACAGTCCTTTCAAGAGAGAATTCGATTATGCATTGAAACAGATGGACATCATTTCAAGCACTTGTTAAAACATTAGTTTTCTTTTACAATTTAAGTTTTTTGTTTGTTTAATAAAGTAGGTATATATTTTTTATTTACCTAGTTATGAGGCCTTTTAATTAATGTGAAACAAAACCAATCATCCCGATAGGTTAATAAATATTAGCATTTTGAAAAATAGTTTGCAAGAAATTAGTGTTTGAAATTGAAAATTCTAAATTACCTAAAAACTATAAGAGATAGGTATAGGAAACCCTAATACAGTTTTAAAAACAATTAAAATTAGAATCTAAATATGGCAATAAATACAGGGTGTTCCATTTAAAATAAGAAAGTTATTTTCCTTTAATGTTAGTCAAAACACAAATGTAATTTTTAAATACCCTGTATAATTTTTAGATATCAACTTTAGCTTATCTTAGAGTCTAATGCTTTGAGTGTACATTAAATACAATTTAAAATAATTCGCCCAAATATGGAAGACAGCAATGTCTCTGAAATTTTGATCTACATTTTCAAAAATTGTGAAATATCTCGAAAAGAGGTTGAGTTAGGTATAGGGAATATAACAGTAAGTGGCCTTAATTTAGCCTATAGCATCAAAATATCCCATAATATACAGGGTGTTCCATTTAAATTTTCATAACTTTGGTGTGCCAAATTTTTTTGGATCACTCTGTATATTTCAAAATAATTTTAAAACGTGCCCCTAATGAACCTACACAACCTTTAATAAAAATAAAAATAAAACATATTACCGCTTTTTGTATATAAACCGACGGAAATGAGGTGCCCCACCCTGTATAATAAATGCTAATTACCAAAATCTACATTCCAGACATCATATCACATGCAGTATATGTGGAAATTGAGTTTGATAGTTTCTTCTACTGATTCAACTACTGAATAGGAACAATATCATTATTTCTTTGGCTGTATAATTTTCAGCTTAACATCTAGAAAAGTTAATCTAAATAGGCCGGAATTACTATGCTGCATTTTGCATCAATTTGAAGTGAAGGGTGAGTTTTTAAGTTGACAACATTGACTAGTTGGTAGTATTGGGAAACATTTGTGTATAGCTGTAATAATGTGCACATTTTGACTGGTATTTATGTTAGTAAACAAACTGAAACAAATAAGATTCTCAATGTTTATAACAAAAAAGTATTTAGATCACATTGTTAGAGAACGTTTTTTAACAAGAAAATACCCTAACCTAGGGAATTTTAAGATGCCACCCCACTTCATTGAGGTGGATCTCTCTGTATATAACATCTAATTTGCCATTAGATTATTTGACAAATTAGGTTAAAATAAAGAGCTAAATTGATACATATTTGCAATATGATTAGATTAATCATTTAAAGTTACAGAGAAGTGCTGTCCTTTATTTAACATTCTTACCTGAACAAAATATCTGAGTAGTATGCAAGCGTTCAAATAAGTTGTTGATCGTACTAGATTAAAAAATCTAACATAATTATTCTTATCCAACGCAGAATACACTTTTAAAGCAAACTGAACTTCCTTGGATTTTTGGATTTCCTTTGGAAGATGTTGAACTTCCCACATAAAGTTGGCGTCATTCAAATTTAGGAGGATAACGTAGGCTCGAAATTCCGCTTCATTTGGGCAGGATACATTCTTCAGTAACAAATCGTGGTACATATACTTCAGGGTTTGAAGGCACTTAGTCAAATTTTCTGTGTTAATTTTCTGATCGAAGACGGAAGGATCTTCAGCCACCAAGCGCGCAGAACAATGTATGTGGAACCTAGCGCACTGTTCGACTAATTCTACTGAACCCTTACAACACAATTCTTGCTGTGTTATATCCTTTCTGATACTGCGTGTTCTATCCCATAAAAAATGATACCAATCGCCAAGATTTACCTGAATTTAATTGATAAACAAAAAGCAATTTCTTAAATTAGAAAAAGATTCTTACATTGACGGTGTAATAAAATATCAATAAATCAATATTTTGCTTACGTCTGGGTTATCACTTAAATATACTATCTTCTGTAATAAATAAGACATAGTACGTTGCAATACTGCTACAGGTCTTAGCTCATGAGGTAAAGGTACTTCTTGGTCAGCAGAACTTCTAGAATACTGTTTTACAGCTAAAAGGGGATTCATTGTTTTGTCACCAGGATCTTGTTCATACAGACTGACCTACATACAAAAAAACATAATATTTTAATAATTATTATAACTTTTAAATACAAAATATATACCTGATGTTGAACCTCTCTCATTAATCTTTCTTTCTCTGGACACATATCAGGACATGTTCCAATAATATGCTTAGCAGAAGCTATATCTGTATTTTTCTTTGTTCGTAATCGTATTAATTTATCCCTTGCTTCCAAAATTTTATACTTTTCTTCAGGTGTAAATGCAGGTTGCCTCGAAGTATTTATTAATAACTCTATTTGATCAATTGTTCCTGAAGTTCTAAAGCAAAAAATTAATATAAAATATAAATTACTAAATTAAGACCACTCACATTGTAGAAGTTGTCTCTTTTTTCTTAGGAGACTTCTTTGAAACTATTTTACTTTTCCTCTTTTTTAATTTTCTGTTAGTTACACCAGACATACTTGAACTTGATATTGGAGCTGCAAAAGTATTACAATTATATAAGGGGGAAATATATATATTTAAATCTGTATTTACTAGTTCCTGCCATTGCTTCCAGTTCAGCTTTAATGTCAGGATCTGCTTCCCATGCCTGTCCTTCCATTCTATTGGTCAAATTGATAAGAAAATTTTCAAGATAACAAATGCAAATATTTTTAATTTACTTTAAGTGTATTTTTTTAAATGAAGTAAATAAGTATAATACTAAAATAAGTAAATTATAATACCTATTTGTGTATATACTTTAGATTAAATATTTAAAATCGAAGATTCACATAACCTCAATAACATAAGTAAATGGTTACGTTCAGCGGATACAAATGTTAAGCATTAGCCAGCATACCGTGCTAACGATTTATGCTGAAACAGGAGGTCGGTTCAGTATACATGGGCGAGATAGGGGAAGTGAATGGGATTTCATCAGACTAGACCTACTCGTGTTTTATCGGCTCTCGGGCACCGTATACCCTACCAGTTTCACCGAGAGCCGACAAAACACGAGTCCGTCTAGTCTTAGTTAAACAGAACAGTATTCCCCTATCTCGCCCATGTCAGCCAGCACAACGTGGTAATGATTTATGCTAAGGCGTTAGTTTTCTTCAAATATTCAAGGAGCTTCCAGTCCTTGAATATTTCACTGAACGCTGCTAAGATTCAGGTATCTTTTCCTCTTTTATTTCAAGGATGTAACGTATAAAAATAAAAATCACAACAGTTGTCTACTTGACTATTTTCATAAAATTTGAAATTTTAAATATGTAAACGTTTTTAAATTAAGTAGAATTTGTTACACATATGTATGTATATAATTATATATTTGTGTAATTATAACGTAACAGTGTATTTGTAGTTTGCATATTTTAGGCACAACATCATATATTCTTTAAAAAAGAAATAACAAGTACATATCATATATGAAGGAACAAATTTTAATATGATATAAGCGTCATTCACAATTTTAAGTATCCAATAGTCTTATAAGCACTAATTTTATTCCTGCATAATGAATTGCAATGAGTTTGGTAATATTCGTTGTAGAACTAAGAACTTTCGAGGGAGAGGAGCTAGAGGTATGGCTATACAGTCATTTTCTTTTGCTTTTCCGGATTTGTCAATTGCGTTTCACTGTTTGTCAAATGATTTTCCATGTTTTTAAACGTCAGCTGAATTTATCAAGTAGAATTCCCTTTTTGTCAAATTTCTTTCCCTTTATATCAATTGCTTTTCTTGTTTATATGTAGGTATGTATACCTCTTACATTTTATAAAAGAAATATAGCAATTTACACATTAAAGTGAGAAATGTATTTTGTATTTAGATTCAAATACAGTGTAACATCTACGTAATATAAACATAACTTAATTCAAATTTTCATTTTGTTTTGCCGAATACAGTTTGAAAAATTTATGCAACATATAGAAGAACTAATAATACTACAAAAGTAAGTGCCAGACATTGGCAGCAAAACTTATTAAATGCTCAAAAAGAACAGATTTGGGACTGGGGTTGACCTGGGTTGTTCTTTGGCCCTTCGTCAGTTGCAAGAAAAGTGCTTAAATCAATGGCCACTTCAACAAATATCACTATCTACAATTAATAAAGCACGGAAGAACTTTCATTATTGTGTTAAAAAAGTGTCACTTGTTCCCGAAAGAAGAAATACACCGGACATTATTCAAGCTCACTTTGGAAAGAGAAAAAATGTTCTTCATCGACGAATACGGAATACAAATATATTCTCCCGTTCCATATGGAAGATCTGTCAGAAATACCAGAGCATCAAAAATAAAAGCACAGTTAAGAAGGCGCAATTATTATATTGCCGCTGTAATAAAATTCCTTGTATTTGTTTCAAATTCAAGATGTACTGCACTATTCTGAATTTCTCACAATGTTAATTCAACATTTCAACATATTGTTGAGGACAGTATGATTCCATAGAAGTGAGGAAGTCTTGGCCCTCATGGTCATTTTCCAGTGTTCCTTTCTGCTTATTGAATTATTTAACCGGTGGAAGCAAGTAATAAAAAGAACACAGCCAACGAGGGAAAATGAATTATATGAGGCAGTAACAAAGTATCTGAGCGTATAAGTCCACAAAAGTGTTTCAATTATGTTCAACACATGGAGACATATATTTATAAAACTGTTTACAAAGAAATGAAATTTTGAATTTAGTTATGTTTATATTACATCGATGTTACACTGTGTGTGTATCTTAATACAAAATAAATGTCTCACTTTAATGTGTAAATTGCTATACTTTTTATAAAATGGTAGATTGTTATAAAGGGAAAGTAATTTGACAAAAACGGAAAAGCAAAAGAAAATGACTAAGTTGGCCATCTTTCAATACTTTGGTATATATTTTGGAAAATATTTTATATTAAATTATATATTTGATATGATTTTAAGTATCATCTTCAATTACAAACTGACTCAACTAAAACTCTTGTCAGTGTAACATATTTACTGAATAACTTAATTAATCATATAAAATTTTTAGCTGTAAATGTTCAAAGGGCTGTGATAGGTCGAATTCGCAAATCAACTACTAGGACGACTAGTACAAACCTTGGATCAAGTACTTCTTCTATTAAATGGAAAAATAATTCAGCGTAAGATGTAAATAAAGATCCATGTTCAGCTAATGCATATACACATTATTCTTTTAGTTTAAGTAATAATATCACATACACGGTAACGAGAAGCAGTTCTTCCAGAACATGTATTTCATCAGATTCAGACTCAAGAGTAATTCTAGGTAAGTTTTCAAAATCAATTCAATAGAAAATCAGTAAAGTTCGTTTTACATCTGTCAATTATAAGTTCAATTGAACTTGGTCAAAATTGACGGCAAAGCGGGTATTACATCTGTCAATTTATAGTTCAATTTAACGTTCTTATAATTGACGCGTGTAAAACGCTATATCGTAATTTTAGTGACCTTCAAGCCTTCAATATTAAGTTCAATAAATTGACAGATGTGACACAAACTTAAACTTTTTTTTTGTAAAAATGCTTTCATTCAGCAGACACAACAATTGCACAACTGTTCAGTGATCATGTCCAGTAGACGAGCGCTCACTCTGAACATATTCAGGGGCGGCCGCCATTTTTGTGAGCGGAAAAATTCTACGCTCACATAGTGAGCGTATTCTGTACGCATGCGCCATTGATGCATTCCAAGACCAACCTAATACATAATTTTGAAGAAAGTTACTAGAAAAGTAAGATACAACATATCAAAGATATTGTGCAGAAATAAATGTATTATAATATTGGAGTTCACATAGTATTTTATTCGGAGTTGGAAAAACCAGCCCTTTCACTAAAAACTACGTCAAACCTTAATGCAGAAAAACAATTTATTATTATTGTTTATTCGGTTTAATCTCTATAATTTTAACATATGGCAGCAATGAAACGTACCAGATGACAGACGATGACATAAAGGTGAGCTGTCCTGTCCAGCGAACACTCAACTGTTGTGAAGTGAACAGTTGGAGCGGGAACGCTTCCCGATCGGCCTGCTGAATGAAAGCAATGTCTATAGAATCTTTGCTCTTCCAACTTTTCCTCCTTCCGTCAGTCATGTCACACTGCAAATTCTAAATTACTGCAGCTCAACAGATAAAGATTATAGACATTATATTATAAATCCGCCGCCGCCCAGTACCAAACTTTGTATTTTAGAAAGTTGTTTATGATACCTCTTATTATCATTAATTCACATACTTTCCAAGCTTTACTTGTTTACATCAAAAGCAACGCAACATTATTCCAGTTTTATACCATAAATGATTAAGGGAAGATTCGATTTTTTGGAGCGAGCGTATCCTTGCGACCAAGACGTGAAATAACAACGCCACGGAATACTGTACACGTTAAATGGCTGGGTCGTATACCACAAAGAAACTTTCAGAAGTTAGATCCACTTGTTTTGCGTTGAGTTAATTTTGAAACAAACATATTTCTTTCTAAGCATTTCTTCTATTATTTGACCACATCCAAACACCACTGATAAAATGTGGCATTGCAAATCAAGAGGCGTGCTGCTGTGTTATTTTCATGATAATCTCATGAGCTCATGAGTTTAAGTTAGGTAAAACATGTAACTCTACGAAAGAAACCCACTTACGGCCTTAATTTAGACATCACTAACATAATCTAAAAATTTCATCCGATCTGGATCTGTGAATAGCTGAAAAATAACAGATTTCTGATGCAAGATTGTTGATTTTCATTTGGAGAAAACCTTTCATTATCAACTTATGAAGAATTTAGTAATCTACAAAAAAAAAGTTATCTGATTAAAGCACTAGTAGTTAATACGAGTCAATAATGACAGTTATTATTCCTGAGAGGGAATAATAGTCATTACTGCGAGTTAGTATACACTACTTTATCTACGACTAACTGAAGATTACTAAAAAAATCAAAATAATTAAACGAAAATGTCAGATTACTATATCAATATGACTTTTGACGGTGAGACCAGGTGAGACAGTTAGTAAAATGGCCGGACTTGTCTATCGTTACCACGACAACGTTGGGAACGTTGTCGTATTGGCGGAATGCAGGGAAGAATGGTAACGTTATGTCTCATTATTCCCCGGTCGCATTTCATTATTCCCTCCGGGTATTATGAGTGTTATTATTAGGGCGCGGACATGACCGAGTTAAACTACGACAGAGTTACAACGGAGCAAAGAAATAATGTAAACAACACACCTTTACGGAATAGCACTAATTCATATGGTGAACTGCAACATCTGTTTACGCTCGAGAAGAGCCCGAGAATGAGAGCAAAAAATGGCCATAAAATAAGGAATTTATGAATAAAATTCTCTCTACATCGGCGTAGATAGCCTGAGGGGTTTTTAAAATTTATTATATTTACCTTATATTTCGCAAGAGAAATAATGTAAATATGTATATACTTACTGTTATTTAGTTTCAATAACATACGCGTACATTTTTAGTTATCATTTATTTAGATCTAGAACGTTGTTTATGTTACCTTTTCTGATATGAAAATGAATTGTCAGTGATTCCGAAATTTATTACAAAGTCTGTAAAATATCGTTACACAATGCCAAAATATTGCACGTTCGTCACTTAGCTTTGCTAAAACATACACATAAATAGTTTTTATGCAGAGAATTTCGATAGTTTACAAAATTTCGTTACATGTTTTAATGACGATGCTGCAAGTATTTCTGAGTACAAAGAACTAACACAAATCCCAAATTTAAAAAATCAATTGTTATTCCTTCAGGAACACTTTGGAAATTTGCCTAAACTAATCACATATTTTGAAAATCGAATCTCAAATTAAGAAATGGATTAACCACATTAAATGTGACTATTAATAATTTCAAAAGTATTCCAAGTGACTTTTCGGATGTGGCCTTCGGCAAAAGTTAGACGCAGTTTTCAATAGAAATCCAGATTTAATAACATTGCGGCAATTGTGTATGCTAAATACGCTGAAATAAAAGAATATTTTCAGTAGGCACATATAACCAGTTGCGATGTAGAAAGGACGTTTTCTATCTACAAGGATGTACTTAATTCAAAGAGAACAAGTCTTACAGAAGAGAAAATGAACAAATAATAAGGCATTTTTTTCTGTGACGGGAAAAAAAGTTGACATTTTATCCTTCTTGACAGGTAATAAAATGTCACTTTTTCAACCCGGAAAAAAAGTGATATTTGATTATTTTACAGGTTTCAATTAGCAACGCAGGTGTAATGTCACATCGATTGATTTTCTGACTTTAATATATGTATTTACGTGTTTTTCAATATTAAATCGTCGTTTTTCCCATCACAGAAAAAAAATAATGTATTATACACGGGAAAAAAATTAGATTTTAGCTCTCGGTAATTTATCTAGATAAACCTTACCTCGAGCTAAAATCTAATACTTTTTTTCCCTTGTATAATAAATAACTATTGTATTTTATAGATCATCAGCCACTTGTTATCCAAATATATAAATAAAATTAAAACTTCTTTAAAAATACAACATCTCAATAGTGCGCCCATGGGGCAATGAGTCATAACTTGCTCGTGTCCGCGCCCTAGTTATTATCTACGAGGAAAGAATAGAACAGGAGAGAAAATAAACTGGTGGGGGAATAGGAATTATTTAGATTTAGACGGAAGTTACTACTTTAAGGCAAATGGGTATTTTGAATAACATATATCCGGTAAGCTTGATTATGTGTTCAGTGGCGTAACATACATATTCTAGGCATGTTTTTTCTTTATGTTTTCTTTAATACAGTTAGAATAAATGTTACTATATTACGAAGAATAAATGGATTGAAAAAATAATGCACTCACGATATTTCTTTAATTATTATTGGACTAAGAACCTATTTTAAATGATTTTCGAGAACATACGAAGTGTACATATTACCCTATACAAAATATTGATGCACGCATATATGCATTGCGGCGGCCATATTGAGTTACCACTTTTGACAAATATTATTGTTAAGGAGACTCTGTCCTGTTCTATTCTTTTCTCGTAGGTTATTATTAACCAATACTGATTAATATAATACCTACTTTATTGTTTAGTCGTAAATACGTAATATTTTTGACATTTATTTGTCATCATTCTCAAGTACAGACTGTCAGTGTCTTTTGTAAACTAATAAGTTCGTAGTTTCTAATATTAGAGCTCTGCAAGGTTTTTCGATTATTTTTTTTTTAATTGTGCATTAAATTGCTAATAAAATTAGCTTAAATTTGAAATGATGTGTCACATTGTGAAATACGTAACCGTTTTTTTCCCGCTAGAAGGCGCTAAAATCAAAAATAGTGCAACCAACAATCACATTGCTGAATTCTCCGTACAATTACCTTTTCAATGATGTATCGTATTTAGTACTTTCCCTATTTAAATTGTAATGGTTAGAGTGATGGAGGGGAGGGGAATGACGTATCACAGTTGAAGATATGATGGAAGGGTGTCCCCCTTGGATCAAAAATCGATCTGTTTTTGCGTTTTTTCAAAAAAAGTTTTCTCCTTCGAGATATTCAATCTGTTTCGTTTTCGGTGGGGCATCCTGTATGTGATCAAAGGAGAATACAGAGGGTTCAGAACTCCTGTCTGAGGTTTGCTTATGGCATCAGAAGGTATGAGCACACCACACACGCCCTTTTCTACTGCAACTGGCTGAATATGCGGAATAGGTTCTATTTGAGGGCTTCATGCTTGTGTCACGCTGTAGTCGCTACTGGGGTTCCCACATACTTCTATAGGAAAATTTCGTTTAGAACGGATGTTCACCATATTAATATTAGATCGCGAGGATTAATTACACCGCCGCTGCATCGAACATCACTGTTCGAGCGCTCCTTTTCGTATTTAATATATAGAATATACAATAAAGTTCCTGTGGAATTTAAAGTGCTATCCTCGGTCTCATTTAGAAACAGAATGCACCACTATTTACTTAATAGGCAACAGTTAGGATTACCTTTCCTATAATAGTCACTCTGCCATTTACTTGTTGCATCGCAAATTTCATTTTTTTTGTTTTTTTCTGTTATTACATTTATATTACTTGTTTTTTTTTATTTGTCAGTCACAGAATAATAGGTTTAGGTTAGTATAGGCATTATACATCGTTTTTTTTCTGTTAGTTCTTGTTAAAAACCAAGGTAAAGTGTAAGAATGGCTGTGGTACTATGTACCCAAAGCCAAACTTTGCCTTGTGGTTTCTTATTTCTCCTGTTTTTAGTTTGTATATATGTAATATCTATTAACTATCAAAAGTACATTTATACATAAACGTATATGCACATATGTACGTGTTGAGATACACAACATACATTTAGGTGTCATTACCAACAGCGAACGCACAGACACGTGTTTCGGCCTTTGAGGCCTCTTCAGTGTACGTGGTGCTGTTGGCAATGATCCACAACTATCCTATTTATTTGTAATATCTATTACTTTGTAAATTGTGGAGGAAGAGAATAAATATATTATTATTATTATTATTTTTAATTTTTTACAGCAATCGCAGCAGGAAGAGGCGAAGCCACTTGTGAAATTGGCTTAGCTGCTGTTGATATTTGCAAGCCAACGTTGATCCTATGTCATATATCTGATATGCCCAGCTATGTTAATACCCTCACAAAAATTAATATTTTAAATCCGCACGAGGTATTCAACAAATTGAAATACTGGAACTCTTTAAAAATATACCTATATATTATCATCACTCTTGCAGATTCTCTTGCCGATGACTTTCGTTGACGCACCAAGTTCGAATCGTTTGGTGAACAAAATAAAGGAACATTTTAAACATATTACTATAACAGCAGTGCCCCGATTAACGTACAATAAGTCTGCTGGTGTGAACATTATAAAACAACTGTGCGCATCTCAATGGGACTCAATATTACTCGTTTTACAACATAAGTAAGCCTTTTGCTTTTAAGTTTATTTATAATAATCAAATTCAATTTTATTTTTTAGGTACTATTGCCTAACCGCTGCATCTGCGCTTTTTACATACACCGAATCAGTTTTATATGTAATTTTCAATAAAAACTCGCTCAAAGTTGAATATCAAGAGTCTGAAGGATACTGCATCATAGGTATAAAGCCACTTATATTTTTTAAGCTACAAATTAATTTGACAAACATTCTGAATTGTAAAATATCTGTTAGTGCATAGAATGGGGATTGTTGGGCCTCAAATATCGAGATGAACGATGAAATTCGTATATAAATCTCTGAGAAAATTAAATTAATTCTCAAATGGGTTTTAGAATGTTGTAATTTATAAGCGCTTTCTCGTTAGGGTCAAAATAAGTACAGAGTTACCTCAATCGCAACCTCTACTAGAGTCCAATCCAAACCTGATGATACTTGCGTGGAAAGCGATTTTGGGAATTAGAGAGAGCAAGTAGTACAAAATGAAAGAAACATCTATAGGGAGCGCTGTACACGGTCATGCGTGAAAACATTGGTCTACTATTTTATCATTTGCCATTTAGCCCTTGCTTCGTGCGCTGGGGTGTTCCGATACATTTTCAAATCTTTTATGAAATCAGTATTTTTTAAAACTCTTTAGCATTGCCATTATTAATGTACATTGTGACAGTGATACTGATTCTGTATTCGACTATTCGTCAGGTGAAAACGCTTAATAGAATTTTATAAAAGTCTAGTTTTTTAATTTAATGTAATCTTTTTTTATTTTTAATTTATTTATCTAGTATTGAGGTTTACTTTCTCATTTGCTTTTGCCATATACCTAGTTATTAATAATAAAACAAACAATTATTGTTGTACCTTGGGGATTACAGACTTTATTCCTTGATGTTTGTATTCAAAAGAAGCGGGAAATATATACGATCGCTTTGGTGTCGATATTTTTAGTACGGATAGTACAGAATTTAAACCACGCCTCGCGCATACAAAGCATCATCAGATTTGGATCGGATTCTACCCCCGCTTGTACCTTTTGTTAGTGTCATTCTGATTTTGTTGGCGCCGGTGTTACTTACCCTTACCCCCTCAAGAACTAGCATTGAAATTGCTTCAGAACGACCCACGCTTGCTCCGTTGTATTTTATATCTATATTTGTAGTGCGTATTATTTATTTGTTTATTTATTAGGTATTCTATTTAAAGTATGATTAAACTTACCTATAAACAAATTATTATATGTATTTATTCGCAAATACGGCACAATTATAACCTGAAAAACTATTTTGTTTACCGTCAGTTGTGCCCCCACTAGCTGAACTACTCGATTTCTTAATAATTACTTGTTCCAGCGAGGGTAGGTTCATTTTGATCTCGGTCATTTTGACCTAGTTCATTTTAACCTCTAACTGGAAAATCCTTATTGAATCACCTAACTACACGTTATATCTTGAGTTTTTCGGAACGCTAGGATGGTAACGGAACTAGCATTATTGACCTAGGCCTCCTATTATTATTACTTCAGAGTTCAGTCAAAGTCAAAAGCCTGAACTGATCAGAAAAGATAATATAGCTGATTTTGACGTGCGATATGGTAACCAACTCCGTACAGTCAGGCTTGTAGCCATGGGACATGAACTTCCTCGGGCTCATATTTGCCCTAATATAGTAGATGCCGCTTATTACAATCACTTTGGTGCAAACAAATCCGAGCCTGCCATATAAAATTTTGAACATTTAGAATCATACGTGCTTAATTGCTAAGTATTTAGTAAAGGAATTTATAATAGTATTTGATAGGTAGTTTTTATTCAAATATACAAAACAATTTAATTGAATAATTTACACATACATACAACATTTGAGAATATCAAATTTCCCGGTATTTCCCGCTATTTGTAACGGCAATTCAGAAATGTAGATAAAGAGAGGAAAAAGTACCATGCAATAAATTACTTCTGTTGTATTTACCGTTTAAATTTTCTTTATATCTGTCATCAGTATACGGTGAAATCTCCTTTGGGCGGACACCAACGGGATCGACTGAAAAAAGAAAAACGAAAAAAATCGGGTTTTTAATAAAAACTATAAATGTTTTTAAAATAATCAAAATATATAAAACTGATAGAAAAATAAGGGTTTGTTACCTTATAAAATATAATAGAATATAGTAATACATGAAATGAACTGAAATATCACTTTAATGACGCAAAAATCTTGTTTCTCTCCTCTTTTTCTTTAAAATGGCGTCCAGAAATCGTATTTCTAATTTGGTCTAAAGACTCTGTATCTCCGTGATCTTCGACAAAACGTTTAAGCTGATTGCTCAGGGTAATAGCATCACCATAATTTGGGATAGCCTCTGTTGGTACTGGAACGTCATCGACATCAGAATCTTCCGAAAGTTCTTGTATTTCAACTGAATTTTCAGTTTCTAGTCCTGATTCTGGATTTTCAACGTACAAATTTTCATCTAAGTTCAAAAAATTATTAAAGTTTTTAGTATCAGTCAATTCCAACAAATTCTTATTGTTGAGGATATCTGCAAGTACCTTAAGTGGTAAGTTATCTTCTGGATCAGATGTACCTGCCTCAGTTAACTGGTATTCACTTTGCATATTTTCATGCTTAAATCCTGCACTACGGAAGCAATTTTTAACTGTTTCTTTGGTTACTTGGTTCCAAGCGAGTTTTGCGAAGTAAACTGCATCCAATGGCGTAATTTTCTTAATTAACTCAAAAGCTGTACCAGCACTTTCATTGTTGACTAGTAGATGTTTTAGTATTATATTTCGGTAGTATTTTTTTTATAATTCCCTGGTCTAGTGGTTGATAAACTGATGCACAATCTCCTTATGGCGAGCTGCTATAAACCAGTTATAACACAACTTGTTAATTTTGGTACCATCGCTCGTCAAAGAGATTCTTTTTTCATCCACATTGCTGTTCGACATCCACTTGTTTAGAAGGAGTTCTTTATGTTTAATTATATCAGCAGCTTGTGTTTTGCTCATATTAAAACGCTTGGATAAGATGCAAAATAACTTTTCCTTATACTGAACTTCAACAATGTCAGTTTTATTTTTAATCGTGAGAATTTTTGTATTTGGAGCCATTTCTACAATGAATGTGTTGCCAACTCTATCTTTTCCCTGTAGACGTCAGGCTAATATTGAATCCCCGCGTGTATGTACGTGGGGAGGTCAGAATATTCGCTGAAATGAAACACAAATTTAAATTTCCTCCTCTATCTATTCTCCCTTGACCCTAATACTCTTTTTTTAACTTTGGAAATAAATAGTAGTCAGACGGGGCCAAATCTGGACTATAAGGAGGGTGGCTCAGTGTTGCAAAATCGCACCTGTGTAAGACATGACCCTTGTGAACGGGTGCATTGTCGCGCAAAAGGAAAACACCTCGAATCCATTTCCCCTTCTTTTTCTTTTAATGGCGTCTTCTAGTTTCTCTAATATTGTAGCGTAGTATTGCCCCGTGATACTGACACCCTTTCCCTTATAATCAATCATTAAAATACCTTCTGAATCCCAGAACATCGTAGCCATAATTTTTCGTGGCGATTGTGACACCTTGAACTTCTTAGGCGGTGCCGTACCTCTTACTACTGCATGGATTCCTGCTTCGATTCAGGCTGATAGTGATGAACCCAAGTTTCGTCCCCAGTCACAATCCGCTTCATAAATTCATCTAAACAAATTCAAAAACTCGCCCGAACAAAACTGTGGTAGATGATATGCCGACTATTTCTGCGATTTGTTTTTTCTTCAACCGAGCATCTTCAAGGACAAGATTTTTTACTTTTTCCACAATCTGCAGAAGTTGCCTCAATCGGTCGGCCTGAGCGCTGATCGTCTTCAATAGACTCTGCCTTGTTTAAACAGATGCCATTTATAAATCGTTGTTTTGCCTAGTCAAGAGTCCCCATAAATAGACTACATCTCTTCCATAATAGTCTATGCCGTTTTTACTTGCCTAGTGAGGAATTTAATCACGGTACGATACTCAATTTTGTTCATAGTGCTTGTTACCTTCGCGATTTACTACTTTAACTGGCGATATGTCAAACGTTACTGAACCAATCACACTGACATTTGACATTTACAGTTGCATTGAGTCGCCGTCTAGTGTCAGGTGAACAAACCAAAAAACTGTCCTCTCTATCCCCTCCATTCCGCGAATATTTTCACCTGCCCTCGTACATACCGAAAGAATAAGAACGGTAAATCCCGGCGTTTATTTTTTATTATGTTTTTTGGCCGTTTATGAGAACATTTTTTTTGTGTCCGCGCTCGTTCAAGAGAATGTCCGTCCAAGAGGGAGTTAACACAATGCAAATTATATGAGAGTCGGTCGGGACCATGAGAAAGTGTCCGTCCAAGGAAGGTGTCCCTGTAAGAGGGGTGTCCGCGAAGGGGAATTTCACTGTACATAATTTCAAAAAACCGACTGGGATCATTTTCGTAATTCAAAACAAATACACGAAAATATTTACATTGGGTGCATTCAGCAGAAGAACCGGGAACCATTTTCCAACTCTTCACTGGGCAACAGTTGGGAAATTCGTTGACAGCTCTCTTGTCCTTTATGCCGTAATTTGGCATCTGTCACTGCTTTCACATGTTGCAATTAAGGTATATTCAGAGAAATCGACTTGTCGGCACTCGTCAGTAAAATAGATATCATCCAATAGCGTTGTTGCGTATTCCCCTCTGTCGCTGAAGTTAGAATTTGGAAACACAGGTATATTCATAGAATGTTGACGTGTCGCCAGTCACACAAAAATCATCCAATGCGTTGTTGCGTATTCCCCTCTGTCGCTGTGAAGTTAAACTTTGTGAACTGCAATCTAGTGCCGCCCAAATTAGTGAGGTTATGTTAATAGGCAAGGTTAATGTAGACTTATCCAGAATGTGACTTCGACTTACACATATTATTATTATTGGTTATGTGATCAGCTATCGCCAATGTCATTCCTTAACCCCTACCCCCCGCAAAAGTCAAATTAATTGTCAAAGGACTACGTACACCACCGCTTATGTGTTTCCATAGACCACTCAAATGTGGATATTTTGATATCAATCGACGCGCCTTGAAGTGGGGATTATTTGTTATCGTTGTGCCAAAACGCTAACTTAACAAATAAAGCGGTAATTTGTAACTGAAAATTAAAATATTCCAATTACTTTATATTAGTGAGAGAAAGAGCGCGATAGCCATTTGATGAGCAAACCGGGCATCTACCCAACGAATTATTGAATTTCAATGAGATTAGTGTCTGAGGCGTAGGAAACTTTCTTTACACATGCAGTAGGTTCTATCTAATATACAGTTGGAAGTGCTGACCAGTTTAATTTTTAAATTAGGCCTAGTGTATACCGCGAGATCAAAAATTATATTGATAAAGCTTTGCCACGTCTGTCTTAAGTTAAGAGACATGGTTTCATATTTCGGAGTACGTAAATTCTCAAAATATGCGAATGTGGAGCACTAATAAACCGCATTTTTTTGTTGAATCTCCACTACACTCTCAAAAAATTAGGGTTTGGATGGCAGTCTCCCGTAGAAGGATAATTGGGCCGTTTTTTTTCAATTTCACCATCAATGCAGAGAGATACAGAAATAACATTTTGAATGAATTTGTTCAACAACTACACGACGATGATCTTCATAATGGTTATTTCCAACATAAAGGCGCAACAGCACATACGACACGAGAAAAACTATAGCCTTTCTCCGTGAGTTTTATGATGATGGACTTATAAGTTTGCATACACAAGTTGAGTTGCCTCCGAGGTAAAATGGTTTGACTATTATGTACTATTTTGTGTTCCCTTACTGCAAAAATAGAATTTTCAGAACTTCTATACATAATTTGCAAGAACTGCAACAAAAGATATTGAAGTATGTGCAACCATAATTAATAAAATGTTATTCAAACATGTAAATCTTTTTAAATAAACATATATTTACAAATTTTATGTCAATCAAATGTCAGTATGACAATTAACCTGATTATTTTTTAAACTGTTATGTCAGCCAATCGTAATGAGAAAAAGTTTGAAATCGACCAATAACATCACAATTACACCGACTATTTGCTAGTAGCAAATTACAGCGATAATTTTTTGATTAAAAAGAAATCCAATCAAATTGGTCTATTTCTAATCATGTGTGTCAAATTAACCAATGAAACCATCATTTAACTAACGCTTATGTCATCATGAAATGTCATACATCATTGTCTATTCCGATGACAATGATGTATGACATTTTATGATGACATAAGCGATAAATATAATTTTTTTTTTATACTTACATACTTATTTAACATTTTCCGACATAGTTTAAAAAATAATCACGCCGAATTACATTCGTGGTAATAATTTTTTGTTGATAATTTTAACTAGATTAGCACTCACCTTTATTGCTATTAAGAAATCCCACTCGTGGACTTCGTCCACTCGTGAGATTTCTATAGCAACAAAGGTTCGTGCATCTAGTTAGAATTATCAAAAAATTATCACCACTTATGTAATTACTGTTGATTATTTTTTAAACTGTTATGTCAGCCAATCGTAATGAGAAAAAGTTTGAAATCGACCAATAACATCACAATTACACCGACTATTTGCTAGTAGCAAATTACAGCGACTATTCAATTCACCTGTCATTGTTCAAATATGAACCAATAAAATAGCAAATATTTACTTTCGTATCATAGCAACAGGAAATTTCAGCGATTATATCTTCCTAGAAGGTATTCAAGTGGATATTTTAAACAAGTGAAAGTTTTTATTAATGTAACTCATTTACTAACAATATTGAAGGTACAATTAGAAAAACTAACATTACTGCAGTGCTGCAGCAGACATTCTGGAACAGAGCTATCACTGGGAGTACCCGAGGGAGTACCTTTCTCTTGTAGCTTAATACCGTCACTATTACTGACAGATGTCGAAGTTGTACATGACACATTTGTTGTTGTAAAATTTCTTCGCATTTTGGTGATAATCGACTCGTGGTGCTCATCATCAAGCTGCAAGTACGATTTTATGGAATTCAGATTTTGGTGTCCCGTTATTTTCATCAGTTGTTGCTCTCCGACTCCAGCTTTCGCCAGAGATGATACAGTTGAAGAGCGTACCGAATGATTTGATATCTTCCTTCTTTTAACATCTAATCCAGTTTTTTCAGCTAATAACTTCACCCATTTACTGATCTCACATATACCAACTGGACTGTTCTTATACCACACCGCATTCTCAACTTTATCCCAAAACGGATTCGGTGTCAAAAACATCCTTTCTGTTTTCACATTTTTTCCTCTCTTCGATTTCAGTAGATAATACAATCTAAATAACAGAAGAATATTAATTATACCGTCTTGAAATTAAATATAAATAGGTTACCTAACTGGACACATATCGGTATTGCTTTTATTCTCTATCAACCACTTGCTGCTTGATTTAGTTCCCCCCTGCGCAGTTTTCGAAAATACTGGATTATACTCAATTCTACCAGTTCTTCTTCCCTTGTTATCGAGTTCCTCCTTGAAGTAATAGGTGAAACAGTTGCTCCCTTCTCCTCCCCGCCAAGCTAGTTCGTAAGATGCTATTAAGAAAAACTTTTTCTGTAAACCGTCTGGGGTACTCTCATCTAATATGCGTATCATATTTAAGTATTCTGGTTCTGTAAGTGCCGCCGCGTTGCTGGTTCTTTTTTCAGGACACGCTTGCAGTTTTCTTCTTGTAGCATCCCTGGCGTCACGTGCTGACTTAAATATTGCATCAGAAAACGGGTTTACGTTTATTTTCCACTTATTGAAGAACATTTCTTGAACCATTTTCGCCGTCACGTTCCACATGTGCTTGATGACGCCTTCTTTATAATCGGACCCATCTTTTTTCTTCATATTACATGCCCACGACTTTAAGATGACATTTAAGTCCACAGGAGAAGTAGATTGATCCAGTTTATAGCCTTTTGCTGTTAAAAATGTACTAAATTGTCTCCATACTGAATCTTTGGATTTCTTCGTGTTCCAAGGGATATTTTCGCAAATTTCAGCATCGATTTCGTCTTCAGATTTCGTGCCAAATCTTTTCTCAGTTCCCATTATTTAGAAACACCAGTTTTTATTCAACGAAACGAACTAAATAGGAACACGATTCCAAAAATTTTAATGACAAACATAAATGTTTTTTTTGTTGACATGGAAACGTAATCATGTGTAACTAAATTTTGAGTCATTTTAATATGAAAAATTGATTTGGTTCATTGAATAGTCTCTCGAATACGATTCGTAGTCAAAGTTGAGTCTACTATTTTTGTGGTGCTTTACACTCATGTCTTTCATAATTGCGAATACTACTCGTGCTCCGCACTCGTAGTATTTAAATGCAATCATGAAAGACATTCGTGTAACCACCACAAAAATAATCAACAGTAATTACATAAGTGGTGATAATTTTTTGATAATTTTAACTAGATGCACGAACCTTTGTTGCTATAGAAATCTCACGAGTGGACGAAGTCCACGAGTGGGATTTCTTAATAGCAATAAAGGTGAGTGCTAATCTAGTTAAAATTATCAACAAAAAATTATTACCACGAATGTAATTCGGCGTGATTATTTTTTAAACTATGTCGGAAAATGTTAAATAAGTATGTAAGTATCTTTATTAAACAAAAAAAAAATTATATTTATCGCTTATGTCATCATAAAATGTCATACATCATTGTCATCGGAATAGACAATGATGTATGACATTTCATGATGACATAAGCGTTAGTTAAATGATGGTTTCATTGGTTAATTTGACACACATGATTAGAAATAGACCAATTTGATTGGATTTCTTTTTAATCAAAAAATTATCGCTGTAATTTGCTACTAGCAAATAGTCGGTGTAATTGTGATGTTATTGGTCGATTTCAAACTTTTTCTCATTACGATTGGCTGACATAACAGTTTAAAAAATAATCGACATAACTTTGACTACTCATGGTATTATAAGTGATAATTTTTTGATTAAAAAGAAATCCAATCAAATTGGTCTATTTCTAATCATGTGTGTCAAATTAACCAATGAAACCATCATTTAACTAACGCTTATGTCATCATAAATGTATGACATTTTATGATGACATAAGCGATAAATATAATTTTACGAATTATTCTATTATTTTTTCAAGTTGTTTAATTGGACCTGTGTTTAAATAAATACATAAAAAAGTTAGTATTGCCCTGGTTGTCAAGGTAGCGCATCCATTTGTCTCAAAATAAGCTTTAAAATTCAGCACCGTCGCCATTTTGAAGCAACCTTCAGATTTCGCTTTTGAGATTTTCTCTAACATAAGGTGAGTGAATTGGTATAAATTCGAAGAAACAATTAGTTATCTTACAAAAACCAACATGAGCACGAGATTTGGTCAAAGCTCGGCTGATTCAATACAAACAGCTGTCGAACAAACAACACCAATCAACACCAAAAAAAGTAAGAACACAATATGGAAACAGTTTTCAGAGTTTTGCCTTGAACGTAATTATGAGTTAACTGCATCAACCGAGTTGAAACAAATCGCAACAATTTTGGAGGACTGGGCATATAACATGCGCAAAAAAAATGGAGAAAACTACAAAGAATCTGTTGTCAAAACTTTGTGGAATGGAACCGCAAAACTTATCCAGGAAAAATATTTCAAGGATTATAATAGAAAAATGGATCCATTCACTGATATTGAATTTAAGACTGCGAGAGACGCGCGTAATTGTAAGCGTCGAGAACTTCAATTTATTCTCGAAAAAAGAAAATCATCTGCTGCAGCTCTCAAGAAAGAAGAAATAGAACAGATGATAGCAGCATGGGACGAAAATACTCCAAATGGATTACAAAGAAAGTTCTATCACACTGCTAGCTACGAACTGGCATGGAGAGGTGGAGAAGCGTCAAAAGCGTTAGTGCAATATTTTAGAGAAGAAATAGATCATTATGGAAATCAAACTGGAAGGATAGAATATAATCCGATAATTTCTAAAACTGCACAAGGTGGATCGCGCAGGTTAACTGATAGCAAATTTTTAACGCCAAATAAAAATAACACTGACAAATGTCCGGTACGTCTTTTTCATAAATTAATGTCAAAAAGAACTGAAAATATTCAAATTGATCGTTTCTTTTTGTCACCTAATCCATATTGGCAGGAACCTTTATCTATGGGGTGGTATAAAAATCTCCCGGTAGGCCAAAACGAAATAGGAAAATGGACAAAACAAGCGGCCCAAAAGATTGGCTTGGATCCTAAAAAGATAAAAATTACAAACCATTCACATCGTTCTTCTGCTGTAACACAACTAGCTAAAAGTGGAGTAGGTGAGCAGCAGTTGTTAAAAATAACAGGACACTCTTCTGCAAACTCCATCAAACCCTATCTACAACTTGACGAAAAGCATCACGCAACCGTAATAAACAAATTAAGAGGAGTCACTGTTTCTTCCTCTTCATCTCAAGGAAATAGCACTATTACCTACAATAATTGCACCATTAACTACAACAATTGTAAAGATTCTTAATTGTTTAATAAAGATACTTACATACTTATTTAACATTTTCCGACATAGTTTAAAAAATAATCACGCCGAGTTACATTCGTGGTAATAATTTTTTGTTGATAATTTTAACTAGATTAGCACTCACCTGTATTGCTATAGCAACAAAGGTTCGTACATCTAGTTAAAATTATCAAAAAATTATCACCACTTATGTAATTACTGTTGATAATTTAATCAGAATTATCTCAAAAGAATGATCCTAAGACAGACGTTTTACATTCCATGGCAAACCTTTATCAATATAATTTAAGATCTCGCGGTACAAGTAAATATAACTTGAATGTGTTTCATTTCTAGATGTATCGACTGCGGATAAGTTAGAATTGGTAGCAAGTAATTCCGAAATTGCTAATGAAAAATATTCTAGTTTGTATGGCATATTGAACTACTGCATCACAAAAATCGGCGCGAGAACTCTAAGAGCGACCATTTTGCAACCACCATGTTCAGTGCCGGATATCGAAGCGAGACTGGATTGTATAGCTGAACTAAAGCAAAATTCCAATATGATGTCGGCCATACAAGTAATAAAAGAAAACAATCTTTGTAATATTTTTAAATTTACAAATATTAAAAGATGAAACAGTTTGTCTATTCATAATTCACTTGCAAAACTTTTTTATGCTTTCAACAAAAATAAACTGACTGTTTTTAATAAATATTTTCATTTCTGATACACAATATACTCTCTCTTAACTGGTCACTTGCGCTCGGGCATTTTGCTTAATAGAGGTTGTCCATTCAAGAGGAATTTTTCTTTTAATACGTAATATGTATCTTGTATATAGTTTATTTCAAATTATAAGAATATAACTTTGAACGGCTCTAATGCTTTTATTGCACCACCTGCGGCAATAACTACCTGGCCGCTCAATACGATTATCTTTTACGCCTTTACAATTTAGATGAAATAAATGCTTATAGGTATTTATTAAAGAAAATTTAAGTAAATATAGTTAAGAGAGTTGGTATATATTACATCTAATATTGAGTCTATTTATCATTTATTGTTAATCTTTACTGCTGCATACATATTTGATTTTTTTTCTCTCTTTATTTCACGAACATGTGGCGACCTTTAGCTGAAAGTGTTAGTGATGATGATGTGGATAGTGATAATACTGTTGGAGCACGACAGAGAAAGCATATATCAGAAGATGCAAAACAGATAATTCTCAACGTCTATCATACCCTGATGGAAGAAAATAACGAACTACAAGCCCAGAACATTCAACGAACGTGCCTTTTGGAACAATATATAAGATAATTAAGAATAACGCAGGGCCTCGAAAGCAAAGAAGTGACAAAGGAGCACCGAGAAAAATTGAAGAGTATGAAATTGATACTATTAGGCAGCAAGTATACTCGTTCTACAAAAGAAATGTTGTATCTACCCTTGACTGCTTACATAAAAGAATCAGTGATGAGGCAAATATTCAGTGTTCTAAAGCAACCTTGTGGCGGACGCTAAAGAAAGCTGGTTTTAAGTTTGGCACTATAGATAAACATCGCACAATTATGGAAAGCCCGAGGTTACAGAAACTTCGATATGAATACTTAACGGCAATTAGAAGGTATAGACAGTAAGGACGATTCATATGTTATTTAGACGAGACGCGGTATGACACCCATGACACAATTTGCAAAGGTTGGGTGGATAGTTCAAGTATGTGTCAGTTGGACGCGCCGGTTTCGAGAGGGAAGAGAATAATTATTCTTAATGCTGGGTCAATTTTGCGTTTACCACCATACCATTGCATTTTCAATCCCATTGAATTGATATGGGCCCAACTGAAAAATACCATAAGACGAACAAATCAATCACCGAAATTTAGAGAAAGCAGTGTAATACACATCAAAAATGCTATGTAAATTGGAAAAATGGTGTTAAACACGCAATAGCAAAAGAGGACGAATATATGCGCATGTACAAAATAGTAGCACCTTTGATTATAAATTTGCAATACGATTCAGACACAGACACCGATTTGCAAGACTACTCAATCACAGAAGATGATTTATGAAATGCGGTGACACATAAAAATTTAATTGTGTATTACAAACTAATTACCTTTATATATCTATATGTATCCACTACTCATGTTGCCACACGATTTGTAATTTTTTCTTTGTATATAAACCCAATGTATAGATATTTTTTATTATATACTTGAAATTAACGGCGTTTTATTATTATCTTATAGGGCCTTAATTTATAGTCAATACGGCCCCTAGATTCATACGTTGCAAATAGGTAAACCGTACCCGTTCAATAAGGAGACCAGGTATAATAATTATCGTCACAGAAGGTGGTGCAATAAAAGCAATAGAGCCGTTCAAAGTTATATTCTTATAAATTGAAATAAACTATACATACATATTATGCGTTAATAAAAGAAAATAAACAAACACAAAAATTATCAAGATTATTAAGTGGTTTAAGATATTTTTTTTAATGTACATTAATTTTTCAAAATGTTCCGTCAATTTAAAGTAAAAGCTTTAATTTTTTGTAATTATAACAAGACTTCCTTATTTGTTTTGATACAATTAGCGGAATTGTGTTCTACTATTAGGTTATCATCACAGTCGGATTCCTCTTGCGATTCAACAGTCTCAAAATTAAAATCAAGTCTTTCATCTTCATATATTAAATCCTTATCTATTACATAGTTACACATATCTCAAAATCGATATTATTTTCTGTAAATTGGTGTATCAATTTGCGCATTTCGCCTACAATGGACAAAAGTAACTTGTCGTCAGGACGTCCAAACTTGTGAATGCTGCTTTTAAAGCAATATTGAATAGTTGTAGGATTTACTTGCTCCCATATCTTTTAACAAAGTAAGCGACATCTAAAACGTTGATATAAAGTTCATTCTCGATAAAATATGTTTTAAATTATAGATCAATATCAGGTTTGATATTTTTATTATCCCTTGGTCTAGCGATTAACAAAATGCTGTGGTATTGGGAGGAAGAAAATTTGATATTTGTAAGTTTTAGATCACGTGGATGAGATGTAGCATTGTCGCGGAAAAGCAGAATTTTTCGTTTTTAAAGTCTCATTTTTTGTCAAGTATTCAGACGGAGGTCGCAGGTCATGCATGCTTTTTTATTGGATCGCCACATTACTGGCAAACTATTCAAATTGAGTTTACGAAAAGAACAAAGTTTGACAGATTTTCCAATAACAAGCAAATTTTCCGAATCCTCTGCCATATTAACATAAGGCATAATTGGTCGCATTCAGCAGACAGATCGGGAATCGTTCCCGCTCCAACTGTTCACTTCAAAACAGTTCGATGTTGGCTGGACAGGATCGTTCTCGTTTATGCGATCACCTTCCATTTGGTACATTTCATTGCTGCGAAATGTTAAAATTATACAAATTAATCAAATAAACAACAATAATAAATTGTTTTCTGTATTAAGTTTTGACGTAGTTTTTAGTGTAAGAGTTTTTCCAACTCCTATTAAAATAATCGGTTAACACCAATATTATAATACATTTATTTTTGCACAATAGCTTTAGTTTGTTCAACTACATTTATAGTAACTTTCTTCAAAATTGGCGTTGAAATGCGTTAATGCTCATGCAGACAGAATACGCTCACTAAGTGAGACTATATTTTTTCCTCCACAAAGATGTCGACCGCTCCGCAACATGTTCAGAGTGAGCGTACATCATCTGAATCCGATCACTGAATAGTTACACAACTGTTGTGTCTGCTGAATGCGGCCATTGTTAGTATCTCTAGCCATTTTCCATCGGTGCACTTCTCACCTTTAAATGCAAATGCTTTGTTGTGTAAAGCACGATAAAGCAGTCCCGCTTCATCAGTTTCATAAATGTCTCTGGGGTTGTAGCCACTAATAATATGGAATTTTTAATATAAAACTTCAACATCTCCGGGATTAACATTAGTCCTTTCTTCGGAAATTGTCTTAAATATGATGTTATAGCTTCTTTTAAATCGCTCTAACCATCCATAAACGCAACATCTTCCCCCTTTAATCTTATTGGAGGTCCTTACAATGGAATATTTTTGTTTCTTGCTTTAACAAACCATTCGTATGTGAGCTTGTCAATGTTAACTCCTTTTGTTTTGAAAAAGCCTCGTTTTTGTGTGACGTTCTCATTGGAATTTCATTTCTGAAAAAGTTTATTTCTTTTGCTTATAATGTTCGATGCCTGTGTTTTCCCAGTTTGAAATTTATCGGATTGAGCACGAGCACTAACTTATTGTTTATCATCAATTTTATTATTATTTATTTTATCTTTAAGCGTAAGGGTCCTTTTTTTTGGCTGTGACATGTTTGCTGAGTCGAATAAAACTATTGCACGCAGTTCTTGGACCGTTCAAACAATAGGGGAAATCCCAAATTTCGCACCCACTAACGCACATTTTTATCATCCATAACGCCTTCACCGCATATTTCACACTCAGTTGGCGATGAATTTCTATGGTGTTTCACCACGGAATTGGAGAAAACGTGTACACATTGAACATGAACCAGAATTTCGCCATTTTAAGTATATAAAACATCGCTCACGGCAATGGCTGTAAATAGATCTGTGTGCATAGTATGGTGCTGCCATGTATGTTACATATTCAGATACATTTCCTGCATCTTTTACGAGCAACCGCATCTATCTACTTAATCGCACTGCTGATGAAATATTTGGAGACCTTAGTACTTGAACTCACCTCATATATAACGATAGTACGCCATCTTGGAGCCCAGTAAATTAGCCTCACGTTCACGTTACGTTTTACCGCAAAATTTTTTTTCTTCCCAGTGAATTGTATTTAACATAGGGAACTAATTTGAATGGAAGAATATTACATAAAGTTAGTAAAATAGTAAAAAATATGTAGAAAAAAATACACGCTTTTATAATACTTATACAACTATTGAATTTACCATTAAGGGGATATTAAAGCGGTCGAGAAAGCAAGATATCGAATTTATCAGTTTTTTTTCTATTGTTCAAGATAGAAATGTGAAATTTTCTGTACAACTCCAATATAGATATGAGTACACGGAACGGTTGTCAGATTATGTAATTTTTTGTCACAACCATCTATTTTTTTTAATTCCAAATTAGAGTAAAATGTACGTGTGTTTCTCGGTCAAAATCTGAAATAATTAAATGAAATTGATCAAAACGGATGTAATTCCCGTGTAGACCAATGTTTTCTTGTGAGATATAGCTTTTTGAATTGCGGAAAAAAGTTTAATTTGAGTAATTAAATTAAGAAATTCCGGAATGGTGCGGTACTGAATTATTTGTATTTTAGCAGCGCCTTCAGCTGTATTTTTCTCTGTATTCGGGTGACGGAAAACAACACATTCATTTCAAATATATGAGAATGAGATGGCTTGAATTTGGCTCCTCTTACGGGCCAACACCTCCAAAAGCAGTTATAGTCAATTCCCAAATACAAATCGACTTTAATATCCCCTTAACAAACCACTTAAGGTGGCCATCTCGCCTATCTCAATTACATTGCAAATATGCTACGAACATATCGCACCAGAATCCGTTAGTAAGCAACAAAATGACAATAAAAAAAGTACTAGCATAATGTGCAAACTTATCTCCAAGTTTGTTCGATTAATGTGGAAAAAAATGTTAAAAAACAGGAGGTTTTTATACGAAACATCTGCTACTTTATTTCGTAATTACTTCGAATATGTAGATAATTACAAGGTAGTGGATAGCTTAGCCTATGGAGAAATAAATTCTCTTTCTTTTAATGCTTGATAGAAAGCAATTAAACGTATTTTATAGCTGCCTTGTGCTTTTAATTGTTTTCACCCAACATTCCAGTTGATTCAGATTTAACAAGACAAGAATATTTTAATGAGAAAAGTAGATTCCGTATATCGTAATCAGGGTGATGGGTACAGCAATTCTTAAACAGAGGCGGTTGGCTACTATCTGGCATTAGCTTGGAAACAAACCACCGAGTTTGGAGACAGCAATATTAGTTTTTAAGAATATTCGGGGCGCTCTCTAATGAATTGTAGTTGAATATAGCAAAATCTGCTGCAAATATAGTGTGATCATACTTGTTATATAGCTTACTCAGTCATATGCTTACGTTATATATGTCTTTCTGTCAGGCATCAAAAGAGTAATCTTTAAAGGAAAAAAAATCACATATTTACTTGTTCTTCAATTACAGAAAACCGAAAATAGAACTTATGCGTCTCGGATTCTTACTTAATAATAAATCTACGGAACATATCTGGCCAACAGAGTATTTCAATTATTGTTCATAGTTTTTAATTACATGTTTGTCAATGGGCAGCAGATAAATTAGCCTGACTATCCCAATTTCTTGTGTTTATCGACGAAGCCACCTTCTATTAAAATGGATACGCGAATCGTCACAATTTTTGTTATTATAAACCATAAAAACCTTTACTTTATCACAGCGGTTCTTAACCTATGGGGCGCGACCCAAAATTGGGTCGCGCTGAGTCGAACCAAAAAAGTTAGTAATACACCAAATAATAAGTAATACCAACACATCCTAGAAGAGTTATTCCCTAATACAATGTTTCGGTTTTACCGCTCTTCGCGAATGGCCTTCCGGAAGTGACGTCCAATTCCTGTCCTGAGGCTTTCTCTTCTAGGAGGTGTTGGTAATACGCACGCCATTGCTTTGCGTGCGCGCAGACTCAGTAAGCTCTCTGTCAAAAACTCGTTTCTGTTGTGTATTTTGTTGTGAATAACAGTGAAACGTGTAATAACAGTGAAACGTGAATACAAGCATTTTAGAAACAAATTTTGTCTTATTATTAATAGTGGAGTGATCAAGCTGCAGTGCGTATTGTAAAATTGTAATCACCCTAATAATGGCAAAACGTGAATGCAAGGAAGCATTTTTAGAATTAGGTTTTACTTGCATTAATGATCGAGGAGCGAACAAGCCGCAATGCGTGTTGTGCAGTGAAATATTAAGTAATGAATCGATGAAACCGAACAAACTTAAAAGACATTTTGATGCAAAACATAAAAATTTTCCCTTTGAGGGAAAAGATCGTACTTTTTTCGAAAGAAAAGAAGCCCATTTAAAAAGACAGCGTTTGGATGCACCAAGTAGTAGTGGTTTTATAAATTCTGCCAAACAAGCTACACTTGCTTCTTTTCATGTGGCTTGGCATATTGCAAGACAAAAGAAACCCCATAATATTGCTGAAAAACTTATAAAACCTGCTGCCATTGACATAGCACGTATCATGTGCGGAGATGAAAGTTCAAAGAAATTACAAAAGATACCATTATCAAATGATACAATTCGTTTACGAATTAATGATATGTCATTTGATATTAAGAATCAACTTATTTCTGCTATAAAAATTGCTGGTTTATTTAGTATTCAACTGGATGAAACGACACATGTAAGTAAAGATGCTCAACTCATGGTTTACGTGCGGTATCCAGGTTTAATAGATATACAGGAGGACATTTTATTTTGCAAACCAATGTCAACAACAACTAGAGGTGAAGATATTTTTCTTATGGTCGATTCGTTTTTTAAAGAAGAAGGATTAAATTGGAATCAGTGTTTCAGTATTTGCACCGACGGTGACAACATCTCAAAAGGGATTTTAGACAAGAGCAAAACAAATGAATCCACAAATTATATCGATTCATTGTTTGTTACATAGACAAAATCTTGCTTCAAAAAAATTATCACCCGAATTATGTATCGTTTTGGATGAAATTATTGCGGTAGTCAATTTTATCAAATCAAGAGCTCTTAACTGTAGAATTTTCCGCGAACTGTGTTTCGAATTTGGTGCAGAATACGAACATTTATTATATTATTCTGAAGTTAGATGGCTGTCCCGGGGCAAAGTTGTTCAAAGGGTATTATCATTACGGACAGAAGTCGAATTATTTTTGAGAGAAAAGAAACACCCATTAGCATCTAAATTCTCCGAGTTGAAGTGGATTACTCAAGTTGCTTATTTGTCAGATATTTTATTTGAAATAAATAATCTAAATACGCCTATGCAAGGACGTAATCATACTATTATTGAATTAACTAAAAAAATTACATGTTTTAAAAATAAACTCAAATTATGGAGAAATAAGGTTGAAGTAAAGAAACTTGCTTCATTCCCGACTCTTAATTTACTTGTTGAAGACAATAATATTGATATCACAGATTTTGAAATACAGAAAATTATTATTAATCATTTAGAAAAACTAATAGCAGACTTTGATCGATATTTCCCTGTAGACGATGTTTTCAAATATAATTGGGTTCGAATGCCATTTAATTTTGATGTAAGGGATTTGCATGAGGAATTTGTTAATATTAATCAATTTCAAGAACAATTAATAGAAATACAAAGTGACCAAGCACTTCGATACAATTTCTACAAAAACACTGAATCTTTATGTGCTTTCTGGTTAAAATTAAAAACCGAAAAGTCAATAATTGTTAAAGAAGCCCTAAAAGTATTATTGCCCTTTTCAACAACATATATGTGTGAGGCTGGTTTTTCGGCTCTGTGTGTAATCAAAAACAATTACCGGAACAAGTTAAATCCTGAAATAGGTTTGAAGATCTTTCAAAATGTATTCAAGCACAAGGTTCTCATTAAAACTGTATGACTTGCATTTAAAATTTAAAAGACTTAACATATGTATTGATATTTCTTTTTTTTTTTAGGAATAAGTTAAAATGTCAATTATTTTCAAAAAGTTATAAATATATTTTAATTTAATCAATAAAAATTATTAAAAACACTTGATTATTAATTAAATTTTCCTTGGATCGAAAAGTACTTTTGTTTATCTTTATTATTAAAAAAATAAATAAAAAATTTGTAAGTTAAAAAAAATCATCATCGTAGGATTGAAGATTTTTTAAAAATACGATCTAAAATAAAGCAATGAAAAAATTTTGACTTTTTTTTGGGTCGCGACATGAACATATTTTTCAAATTTGGGTCGCGGCTTAAAAAGGTTAAGAACCGCTGCTGTATCACACCTGCAAACTTTCAAAATTGTTGGTCATTCAGTGTGTGGGGAGGAATAGTGGGTAGTTACATAATTGGACCTTATTTCTTAGATGAAAATGTGAATGGAGGGGGAGTATCCTCGTTTTCTACGGACGGATTTTCAAATCTTTTTGAAGACATGAACATTAAAATCAGAGAAGCGTTTACAAGAATATGTAAAAGCTTTAGGCAACGTTAGTACTTCTTTGGAAAATAGCATACTCACGTGTATTGCATAATGTTGTGGTTATGTAACATAGATATTAACAAACATTATATGTAACAGTATGTTATAGAACAACCTTTCCTATTATTCTTGTATGGACGTTATTTGTATTTTTACAATTTAGGAAAGTTAGGGTAAATGTCAATGATTTCAAACACATATTCTATTAAATCGTGTATGTCATAAAATTCTTTTTCTAAGCTAACATTTCATTTTTATATTACGTCAAATACAAGTTATGTCTGGTATTGGAGAACTACGACAAAAACTCAATTTTTTGATCCAAAAAAAAACGATCTTGTCTGTCTGAATAATTTGATTGCAATCTAGACATACGTTGCGATAGTAGTACCATCTGTTGTCCAATAAATTTGTTGTACAAATTATACTGCTGCTACTTGCAACCAGATGGCTAATAAAAAACACTTACCTATGCAACACATAATATACGCTTAATGGGTTGGAAAAGGACAGAGATACACAGTAGCAATGTGGCGATTCTCTTTCTATCAGATGGCCACCTTAAACAAAGTCAACTTACGGGCCCCAATATGGCGGAATGGAGTCAGCTGTCTATATTAATAATTATTTATGACTCCATTAATAATAATAACTAGAATTTAGTGATTAAACCCACATGTAATTCAATTATTTAAAATGTTAAATATATTTATTCCTTAAAATATCCGTTACCCAAATTAATCATTAACTTTTTCTTTCACATTTTTGCAAACTAACAATGTCCTCTGGCCTATTCACTTACATTCCCACATCTCCAAGACATAAAACTCCTATTCTTTCAGACAATCCTGCCGAAAATATCAAATATAGACCAGCTATTGTCCCTTGCCACGCTACCATCTGACCAAGGAAGTCATTTTTCGGAAAAACATTTGACGTATATACTGACGTTAAATGCACTTCTAGATATGTTGGAACACTTGAAAGACGTCTTTGAGTATTCTCAGCAACCCTTCTTTAAGGAAATCAAAGCGACACTAGAAGACGACTTTTTCAGGCAGCTCACTACTAACATGCGTGCTTTAATTCAACCAGATGCCTATCCAGCTAAAGGACAACGAGGACTCATAGAAAAGTGTTTCATTATAAAACCAGGAGTCAATGGTTTACTGGATGTGTTAAGAAGGACCTACTCGGAGAGAGTCGAAGATCTGAAAGGTAATTATTACATTTTAGTCATTTCTTTTGCGTATTTACATTATTAAACCTCTTCAGTACGTGTTAGCACAATTGTCATCGTCCTGTTGCAAAGTATCTGGAGTCTATTGAACAGCCAATCCCAAGACTTATCGATATCATAGTTTGACTTCATAGTTCGTGCGCTTCTTCATTTTATTTCTCCCATTGAAAAACATTTCTAATCGATTTTAGAATATAATTATAAGGACGGGAAATTTTGAAATTTCAGTATTAAAATATTTATTTTGATAAGTATTTAAATATTCGAATATTCAACTCTGAAAAACGCATCAGTTTATTTTGCCGCCTATTCTCACGCGCAAGCGCATTCTTGGGAATAAGAATCGCATGCTGTCCGTAGACGCTAGTTCGATTCCCGGCCTTGATTATAATATAAAATGTTCGGTATAATACACAAAGAGGTCGCTATTGAAACAATTTTAATACTACATAATTATAATTTTTCAGAATATGTCAACCAGTTACGAGATAAATACAATCTCCCTTTGACTTTAGGCAATAATCACAAGAAAGGTTATCATATAGTCTTACAACTAAATGCTCAAACAAAGAAAACTTTCAAAAAATCAGATTTGCCTGATGAATTTATACAGGTTAGCATTTCTCTTATAAACACATTTCATAAACCCCTTTCTAACATTCATTTTTCGAATGACGAAATTTGACAGTGTCAAAACCAATATGAATTTAATAAATTGATGTAATGATTTTTCTCATATAGGTGGATCGGTTATTTACATCTGTAACAATGAAAACAACGAATTTAATGAACTTAGCCGTACGAATAGAAGACATACTTTTGGAGATTCTGAAAATGAATGGCTTGTATTATTCTATTACGAACTATATTATATCACTATTCTAAAAGTTAATTATTTACAGGATGGTGTATGAAATTTTAGTTGACGTTAGAAATCATATCGGATTGTTTTATAAACTCTGTGAAGAAATAGCTAAGCTAGACATGATCCAGTCTTTGGCACAGGCTAGCAGTGGTCTCGGTTATACCCGACCTGAATTTGGTGAATATTTGGAAGTAACCAATAGTCGACATCCATTACTGGATTTTCTTTGTTCGACGGAACCTATTTCAAATTCAATAGTAAGTAATTACTAATTTAATACCAATATTTAATTTTTACAGAATTCTGGACCTTCCCTAGCAGCATTTTTCGAATTTGGCGGGTGTTTTAAGTTTGCACTGGACGCAATAAAATAACATACACAGGTGCGCCAGCGAAAACGAAACAGATTTGTGAAAACGAAACACTTTGTGAAAAAAAACTCAAAAACAGGTCGATTTTTTAATACAAAGGGGACACCCGTCCGTCATATCCTCAACTGCTATACGTCATTCCCCTCCCCTCCATCGACCATTACAATTTAAATATAGAAAGTACTTAGTACCGTGCGATCATTTAAATTCTAAATTAGAGCAATTTGTTGGTATATAAGTACTAATTTACAATTTGAATTGTCAAAGTGACGTTTCAAAATGTTTGATTTAGAACATAAGATTTTTTTTACTGAAAATTATTTTAAAAACGCCAAACGACAAGAGAATGGTGAATGGACATATTCAGTACCGCACTGCATCAATGATTTTCAAAATGCCTTCCCTAATTTTCCTGCGGATTATCAAAAATTAGTCCAAGAAATTTACACATGTGTGGTGAAATTTCGTAATGTTGGAACTGTTGGTAGGAAAGCTGGGGCCCGATTCTCGAACTTAAGAGAAGTGAACGTTCTATTGTGAATATTGTTTTCTACATATCATACATGTAGAAATAATGTAACATATATTAAAGTAATAGAAATAATAAAATAAAATAAAACGCCTTTTTCACAAAATTAGTTTAATAACTATTTAAACATATTACCTACCAGACATTTTATAATAAGAAAAATTCATGTTATAGGTACAGACAAATTTTAAAGGTAGGGTGAAAAAACGATTAATGCAAAATTACAACGAATATTAACACTATAAAATTCTGAGAATTAGTTCAATGGGAAATACAAAATATTAATGAGAAAGAACGGGTAAAACTAACGCTGACAGGATTACGGATTACAATTCTAAATAAGATATTAATGAAAAGTATAATATATAATTATGTATTTAAACCTATTATCTACAAGACATTTTATAATAAAAATACATGTTATACAAAACAATTTTATAGGTAGCTGAAAAACGATTAAAGCAAAATTACAACGAATATTAACAATATATCATTCTGTGAATTAGTTCAATGGGAAATACAAAATATTTCTGAGAAAGACAACGGGTTAATTTAACAGTGACAGGATTATGGATTAACAATTCTAAATAAGATATTACTCAAAAGTTTAATACATATTTCAAGAGTGTCTTAAGTGTTAACCGATGTCGGTATACAAGATAACAAACCAGAAGAAACGTTCAAATACGGTATAAAGAACACATGGCTCATGTCAAATTACACAATGTAGAAAAATTCGCATTAGCTCTACATCATATTGATATGTGACAACTTCAGCCTGAGAAATGTTAGTTTAGTTAAACAAAGCAACAATAGAAACTTAGATATGTGGGAAGTCATATATATGAAAAAACATAAAAATTATCTGCTGAATAATGATATTTCTCTCCTTGATAACAAACATTGATCGCTGTCACATGTACAAAATTTAAGTCGATATGCGCATCCTTCTCTTAACTTTTAATATGTTCGCTTGACTTGAAGCGATAGATGTAAATTCTCACAACCCTTGAGAGAAGGGATCTATCTCTCGAGTTCAAGAATACGATTTTTAACATTCCAAGAGAATCCCCTCCATTATTCTCTCGAAATCTCTGTTCTCTCGACTCGAGAATCAGGCCCCTGGTAGTGGCGCGCCCAAAAAAAGGACTCCTGAGATTGTGGCAGATGTTGCAGAAAGAATGGAACAGTCTCTCAAAAAATCTTTTCGCAGATTAGCCCAAGAAATAAACCTTTCATATGGAACTTGTCAAAAAATTTTAAAAGAAAATTTAAATCTTTATCCCTATAAGATTAACGTCGTTCAAGAGTTATTACCTCGAGATTTTCCTGTACGAATAGAATACTGTCAGTGGTTTTTGAATAATTTAAATAACAACAACACTTTGGATTTAACATTTTTTTCTGACGAAGCATGGTTTCACCTATCCGGCTATATAAACAAACAAAATATGCGTATTTGGTCTTCGGAGAAGCCTCATGAGTTTATTCAATCGCCTCTCCATCCGCAGAAAATTGGTGTTTGGCTAGCGGTTTCTAGAAGGCGTATATTTGGACCTGTGTTTTTTGAAGGAACGATAAATGCTGAGAGATATCGAAATAATATACTTGAACCGTTTTTACAAAATCTTCATGATGACGAACTTTTACATGGGTATTTCCAACAGGACAATGCAACAGCTCACAAAACATGGGAAAGTATGGCTCGAATTCGCGAGTTTTATGATAATCGAGTCATTGAATTTCCGCCTCGCAGTCCGGACTTAACGATTCTTGATTATTTCATTTATCCGTATCTGAAAAACACAGTTTACAAAAATAATCCACAAAATCTTGAAGAACTACAAGAGGCAATTTCTAATGCATGTAACGCTATAACCGTTCAGATGTTGGCAAATGCTTTTCAAAATATGAAACGGAGGGTTAACAGTTGCATTGCAACAGGGGGAGAACACTTTGAACACCTTTTGTAATTCACAATAAAACTAATTTATCTTGTAATGCTTTCATTTCCATTAAATTTAAATCGATTACACATAAGATTCACAAATGTCACAAAGTATAACATAACCGCAAATTTCAATTAATCCATAATTGACATTCTGGACAACCTAATAAAAAAAAATCCCGCCTGCTATAATTCAGAATTTAAATGATCGCGTGGTATTATACATAATTGAAAAGGCGTTTTTATGGAGAATTCCGCAACATGATTGTTGGTTGCGCTACTTTTGATTTTAGCGCCCTCTAGCAGGATAAAAAATACTTTTGACATTTAATTGTCATCATTGTCAAGTACATACTGTTATTATAATTAAATCATATTATAATTAATAAAGAAAATATAAAATGGTTTACATTATTCAGGAGAGAGTATAAATAGTAACACGGTATTTCAAAAATAATGAATGTGCCAACAGAACCACTGAAGTATTCGATGAACACACCCTAACAAGCATATAAATCGAAAATATGTTTCTAAATTTCGCGATACGGGGTCCGTACAAAATAAAAAAGCAACATAGAAAACCCAGTAAGACACGAGGCGACAGAAGTAGCCGTTTTAGGACAAGTTGTTGCGGATTCATCTCTGAATACAAGAAAGCGTCCGTCTAATTATGAAAAAATACAAATTCCACCCTTATGTCCAGAAACCTACATTGATCCATTATGTCATATTATAAATGATTCACCGCAATATGGTGTCTTTCCAGATTATTTAAAAAAAGCTGTAATATTACCACTCTATAAAAAAGGAGACCCCAATAATATAAATAATTATCGTCCTGTGAGTTTACTAACTGGATTCTCTAAAATATTTGAGAAGGTTGTATATACCAGATTATATCGTTTTTTTGTTAACCATAATTTATTAAATAAACACCAACATGGTTTCCTCAGAAACAAAAGTGTGGAAACCGCTTTAGTCGATTATGTAAATAGCATTCTGTATTCCCTGGAAAACAGGTGTATTCCCTGTGGGGTTCTGCTGGACCTGTCGAAGGCGTTCGACAGCATGGATCATTCCGTATTGTTGCAGAAGCTGGAGCGCTCCAGGGTAAGGGGACTGCGCTCGGTTGGTTTACATCATATTTAACTAATCGTAATCATGTTACGCGCTTACCTGGGATTAACTCTTATGTTCTGTCGTCGGAATCTATAGGGGCGCGCCTCAAGACAGTGTACTGGGCCCTTTACTGTTTGTAATCTACTTTGATGATATCTGTGCTGTCGGGAGTCTTTCGATGGGGGGTGGATTGCAGATTGTTAATTACGCAGATGATACATCTTTGCTGGTTTCTGAAAACACGTTGCAGGCAGTTGTCGATAGTTGCAGCAAGTGCATGACCGATATTGAATTGTGGCTGAATTCTAATCACCTACAAATTAATTATGATAAAACGAACATTTTACTTTTCAAGACTAAACACATAACTTATCCGGATAACATAACCATTTTATCCATTAATTATAGACAATCTTGCAGAGGACTTTTTAAAGCGAATAATTTATTAACAGTCCCTGCTATTTACATCTGTGAAAGTTTACTTTTTTTTATTTAAAAATCAACATCTTTTCCAACAGCACAGACATCCACATCACTACACTACGCGAAATAAACTGGATTATTGCTACCCCAGGCACCGCTTGACTTTGACGGAGGGTGGGCTCGCTTATTCGAGCATGAAATATTTTAATGCTCTACCTGCGAGTATCAAAATAATTAGTAATGTAACACAATTTAAGAGAGCTATTTTTCAATTATTAGTTAATTATGAACCCTACAGCCATGGGCGCCCGCAGATTTTTTCTTCAGGGGGGGGGGGGCGAAATTGAAAAATATTGGTGCACGTTATGTTATGTAACATTTATTTTTATAATAAGTTAACGAAACATAATACTAGCCTCTTTAAGGAACAAAACCAAACATATTTTTCTCATAAAACCATATTTGTGAACACAAGAACACACATGTGTTAAAATATACAGAACAACATACCAATAAATGTTGTCAATACCAAAAAATCACAACAATGACACTCAATAGTACTAAATATAGAAAAGCAAGTATGTTTTACTCTAAACTAAAAACCAGTCTTCTGTTACTTTGACAAAACTGGTCTAGTACTTTAACGGAAAAATTAAAAATATCTACTGTACGGTTTCGATGGATACTCAACAACGCTAACCCAGCAAGTCTGTCTTGCCCCATTGTATTTCTTATCCAGGTCTTAATCCTGCGTAAGGTGCTAAAACTGCGCTCTATAGTGCAAGTCGTACACGGCAAAGTAAGTAGAAGTATGCAGATATCTTTTACAGCAGCTATTTGAGATTGAGTTAAATACTCTTTCCAAATATTTAATTCGCTTTCCAAATTTTCAATGCTGTACAGATTCCCGACCGTAACTGCGAAAGATTTAACATCTAATGATTTTATATTTTTTGGCAATATATCAAACAGAGAGAAGGCAATTTCATGTTTTTTTGAAAACCTTGTTTTTAAGGCAAGAATCAAGTGATCTAAATATGGGATAAATATAGATTTTCTAAAATAATCTTCAACTGAATCAGATTCATAATTCGATCTATGAATTTGCCGACCGCAAATCTGGGGTTTACCCACCTCTATGTTAAGAGCCTCACAACTAGATAATGCATAAGAAAAAACGTCCGCGAAAGTTGTATCAGCTTCTAAGCGGTGTTTCTTACATGTGTTGGTAATTAAATTTATGTGATTGTGAACATCTGGAAAATTTATTGAAACACCTTGTAGAGTATTTGCAACAGGTTCTAAAATATTTGAATATTTACTGGCCACTGTTAGACAAATAACGAATGTAAACGAATTCATGGCAGCCCATAATTGAGCAGCTCTTTTTGTGGTAGAAGAGTTCATTAAAATTTCTCCTGATTTTATATCAAAAAGAGTTTTAAATATAGTATTAAAGTTTTCAGCAAAAATTCGCAAAGATTTATATTTAGCTGACCAACGAGTCTCACAAAACAAGGGTATATTGGGAATTAGATTTCTTTTTAAAGTACTCTCTCTAAAAAATACTATTACGTCCTTAACGGTACCTATGGTATTGTGAATTTCAGTTATTTTACTTATATCATTTATTACTAAATTCAACTTATGTGAGGCACAATGAAAATAAAATGCTTTCTTATACTTATCGTGTATGATCTTTTGAACCCCGTGAATTTCACCAGCCATTGTTGAGCATCCATCGTAACCCTGTGCTACAAGTTTATCCATGTTTAAACCAGATTTTTCTAAAAACTCTAAAATAGAAGAAGCTATGCTATCAGCGTTTAGTTTATCTAATTTCACGAATCCAAGAAACTCTTCTTTCAGAGTGAAATTTTCATTTTCGTCATTCACGTATCGTATCCCAATGGATAATTGCTCATGTCCGGAAATGTCGGCAGTCTCATCCGCCAATACACTGAAATATTTAGAAGAATTTGCTTCTTCTACTATATTTTTTATTATTACTTGTCCTGCCAATGAAATTATTTCATTTTGGATCCTATGAGAAGTGTATTTAGAGTTACCAGCTGCGTTAAATAAGTGGTTCTCTAAAATTTTATCGCCAGCGTCTATTCTGAATTTCAAAAGATCTGTAAAATTGCCAGAATTCTTGCTGCTTTCTCTTAAAGGCATATCATGAGTTCCACAAAAAACTATTGTCTTTATAATTGGAAGAATTTTCTTCCTATTTTCTTCAATATTTTTCTTCTTACCATTATCAATTAGAGACAATATGTCAAGTTTCTTATCAGAAAATATATCAATAAAATTTTTGGCACGGACAGCTGAATCTTTATGCCAGGCTGAACTCGAATGGTTGTTTGCCCGGGTATGGAAATCTCTGTATTTTTTAAAAGGTTTTGTTATAAATGCGCCTAAAGCACTACCGTGAGTTACAGCCGGCGGAAAAACCACACAGTATTTACAAAGTGCACCTTTAAGGACTTTGGAATAAGCCAACCAATCATATTGATCAAGCCATTTGTGTATAAATGGTCGTTTATCTGGTTCAACATCTTGCTTAAAATCATAGGTAGGGGACGGTGTGTATGGACTTGTCAATAAATCGTATTTTTGTTTATCCGACTCCGGCATCAAGGAATAATTCACAACATTTCCAATATCTTCTGTTTGACCGCTAGGTTTTGCTTCTGCTATTACATGTTCTTTATAACCTTCAGCTGGTATGTCACTACTAGTGCTTGGGGCAGGATTGGGACTATCATCTGTTTGCAGCCCTATTTTCTTTGAAGAATTGTTGCATTCTTCGTAGGTTGTTTTTCTTTTGAAAAAATTTCGAATGTCCATTTTTTCTATAAACAATAATTTACTATGAATATAAAAATACCAATAAAATCATTAAACACCTAATTACCTGATGCGTATAGCGATTTGTATGTTACCGATTTGAAGCCCGTAATTTTCATTCAAAAGACAATGAAGAGCACAGATAACATATTATACACAATAACAGCTCGACAGCTCGACGATAACTATCTGAGGCGGAGGGCAGCGAAGCGGCCGGGTTAAGTCATCGTTACGTGTTTGTGCAAGGTTGCCGGTTGTGCTGAAAAGGCGCGTATTGATTGCAATTTAATATAATATCTCAATAATTTTCTTGTTTTTCTTTTGTATGTAGTTTTCGTATTAAAATATAAAGACTTGAAAAAGGCTAAGTGTTGTGGAAAAAAAAGAACACAATATCAAAATCTCAGGAGGGGCCACAGCCCCCACTGGCCCCTCTCTGCGGGCGCCCATGCCTACAGCACGGAGGAATATTTTTACATGGCATCCAAGCTATAATTTTCTTTTCGTCTTTTTTATTTAGTTTATTTTTCCGTTGACTTTTGCGATCTGTCTGTTGTTGTATACTGACTTTTTTGCAAGAATAAATTTACTTTACTTTACTATAAAATTCATCTGGTTCAGGAAATTGATGAAGACGATTTTGACCGTCGTTTACAATTTTGTGAAATTATGAGTGAACGTGTTAGAGATCCAAATTTTTTGTTTAATATTTGTTTTTCTGATGAATGCTTTTTTTTTATAAACGGCAGTCAATCGTCATAATTGTTGGTATTGGTCAGGTTCTAACCCAAGGATATTTCATGTAGTACACACTCGAGATCCTCAAAAATTTAATGTTTGGGCTGGAATATTTAGCGATCGTATTGTTGGTCCATTTTTGCTACCCGCTAATTTAAATGGGAACATTTATTTGGAATTATTTGAAGACACTATTGATCCAATGTTAACAGACATAATAGAAAACGATAACCGATACTTAGAAGATTACCTAACATTCCAACAGGATGGAGCTCCTCCACATTTTGCTGTAGCTCATCGTTAGTACTTGGATTAAAGTTTTCCTTGACATTGGATTGGGAGAAAAGAGTTCATAGATTGGTCCCCGCGATCTCCGGGTTTACCCCTTTAGATTTCTTTTTGTGGGGGTATTTCAAAAGTAAAATATACGACACTCCAACTGCTTCACTAGAAGGGTTACGTCAACGTATTGTTATCGAATGTCGCACAGTGGGGTATTTGCCGATTTTAGCTGGACAAAATTATTTTTCTATTTTTATCTCTTAAAATGGCTACTTAATTATGATCAACAGGGTATGTAGTGCAAAATACTCACTTTAAAGTATATTTAGTAATTTTTTTATTTGAAACTATAAAATGTACTACACATGTAATAGGTATTTCATTACAGGATTAATCATGCATATGTTAAATAATTTATTAAGACTGTCTTGTATCTGTAGTGTACATACTTCATGTCAATCAATCTGAAGATGACCAATATTCTTCGTCAAATGAGTTTTTATTTTCACCATCTTCTCCTTCTTCTTCTTTTTCTGTTTCATCTTCTGTTTCATCATCTGTTTCTTTAGTTATACTTTGTATTTCCCCTGGAAGTAACAGTTCAATGCATTCTTTCGAAAAAGCTCTAGCGTTCTTTTTGGGTTTTGGTCTAATGCTTGCGCGAGAGAATTTTCTCGCGTAATTCAATTGATATTCACGGAAGTGCTTATTGCATGCTTCAGCTGCTTCTTCCTACAACTGCCCAATTGGTAAAAGCGCATTTTTAATAATTGCGGGACTATGAATTAAAACTTTATGTAATGTAGGTGTCATAGGTTGCCATGGATATTTTTCTACATAAAGTTTTACCGTGTCCAGTGCATATTTTGCAAACTTTTCTGTATCAATTTTGTGTCCACTTGAAATAGTTTCTAAAATAACTTTTAGGCGGAGATTCTGATTTTGGGTAACATAATTTTTTGGCCTGTTGTAATCTGCTATACCATGGATATTGTTTAGTTTTCATAATCTCGTACTGCCTTCTCGAGAGTCCCGCCTCAATAAAAACTCTCGATAGAGCTTCTAAAGGCGAACATTTCTCTAGATTACGTTTTTGATCTTTAGCGTAAGCTTTTTTGTACTTGGTTGCCCGTTTTGGAGATTCATTAAGTTGTTCCAGCACTTTTGCAGCATCTCTTTTACCACAAGACCTTAATTTGGATTCGGTAACAAAAATAAGTCCTTCGCATGCCACATTTTTAAGCAATGTTTCCGTTTTTCTTCTTTTCGAACGGGCACTTGATTCTTGAAAAGGTATAACTGGCCTTCCCGGTCTTCCCAATGTACGAGGAAGTCCAAAACCGCCTTTAAGCCAAATTTCATATTTTTGAATAAATCTGTGATGATTTCTTGATACATCCGACCATTTTTCAAGAAATTGGCTTTTAAATAGTGACATTTTATATTTGAATACTATTGTTTCATCTTCTGTGTAATTTTCTTTACCTAGAAGAAAATGTTCAACATATTCAAGTTTTTCCTTTATGGTGTGACCCTCGTACTCTCGCATAATATTGTAAATGTTCATTCGAGTAACCGTTTTAAATCCCGATGGTCCTGCAACGAAAAAATGCAATTCTATTTACAATTTGGAAAGAAATACATTTTGTTACGCAGTTGTTGAAAGGGTTCTAAAATGTAAGCTTTTTTGTACTTGGTTGCCCGTTTTGGAGATTCATTAAGTTGTTCCAGCACTTTTGCAGCATCTCTTTTACCACAAGACCTTAATTTGGATTCGGTAACAAAAATAAGTCCTTCGCATGCCACATTTTTAAGCAATGTTTCCGTTTTTCTTCTTTTCCAACGGGCACTTGATTCATGAAAAGGTATAACTGGCCTTCCCGGTCTTCCCAAGGTACGAGGAAGTCCAAAACCGCCTTTAAGCCAAATTTCATATTTTTGAATAAATCTGTGATGATTTCTAGATACATCCGACCATTTTCCAAGAAATTGGCTTTTAAATAGTGACATTTTATATTTGAATACTATTGTTTCATCTTCTGTGTAATTTTCTTTACCTAGAAGAAAATGTTCAACATATTCAAGTTTTTCCTTTATGGTGTGACCCTCGTACTCTCGCATAATATTGTAAATGTTCATTCGAGTAACCGTTTTAAATCCCGATGGTCCTGCAACGACAAAATGCAATTCTATTTACAATTTGGAAAGAAATACATTTTGTTACGCAGTTGTTGAAAGGGTTCTAAAATGTAAGCTTTTTTGTACTTGGTTGCCCGTTTTGGAGATTCATTAAGTTGTTCCAGCACTTTTGCAGCATCTCTTTTACCACAAGACCTTAATTTGGATTCGGTAACAAAAATAAGTCCTTCGCATGCCACATTTTTAAGCAATGTTTCCGTTTTTCTTCTTTTCCAACGGGCACTTGATTCATGAAAAGGTATAACTGGCCTTCCCGGTCTTCCCAAGGTACGAGGAAGTCCAAAACCGCCTTTAAGCCAAATTTCATATTTTTGAATAAATCTGTGATGATTTCTAGATACATCCGACCATTTTCCAAGAAATTGGCTTTTAAATAGTGACATTTTATATTTGAATACTATTGTTTCATCTTCTGTGTAATTTTCTTTACCTAGAAGAAAATGTTCAACATATTCAAGTTTTTCCTTTATGGTGTGACCCTCGTACTCTCGCATAATATTGTAAATGTTCATTCGAGTAACCGTTTTAAATCCCGATGGTCCTGCAACGAAAAAATGCAATTCTATTTACAATTTGGAAAGAAATACATTTTGTTACGCAGTTGTTGAAAGGGTTCTAAAATGTCAGATCGCAAATAGTCGCACGTAAATTACGTTTTACCAAAAACACTACACTTTAAGCTAATAAATACTGCAAAATTCATGACTTGGAAACACTTGGAAGTGTAACTTTTTCCCTTTTGAATATGAAAAATATAGGAAAATAAACAAAAATAATGTACTACTTTCAAAACCAGTTAATTAATCTTATCGCATAAATACAGATTCAAATATTTAATATATTAATACACATACCTGGCTCGTATACTTCCATAATACAGAACTTTTGAAAGTTGTCCTCAAGTCAAAAAATAATGGTTAAAATTCACAAAACCGCTCAGAGCACTGTAAGTAAAGACTTGAAGCACTGTTAATATTCAATTTTGAACTGACATACTGGGCAGGCTGTTCATATTTATAATAAATCTATTGCAGGTAATAATACTCTATTAGTGGAAGTATTAATGAGATAAAAGAAATTTGAGGTCGGATCAACTTTCTAAAATGGACTTTTGTCCAGCTAGAATTGACAAATACCCCACTGTGTGTCGTCAAATAACGCCAGAAATGCTCCAAAACGTCAGACAACGGTTCGAACAAAATTTATACTCATGTGCATTAAATTGCTAATAAAATTAGCTTTCAAATGATATGTCACATTTTGGAACATGTAATCTTTTCTTATCCCGCTAGAGGGCGCTAAAATCAAAAGTAGCGCAACCAGAAACCATGTTGCTGGATTCTCCATAAAAATGCCTTATGAATGATGTATCACACTAAGTACTTCCCCTATTTAAATTGTAATGGTTAGAGTAATGGATGAGGGGGATGACGTATCACAGTTGAGGTTATGATGAAAGGGTGCCCCCCTTGTATAAAAATCGACCTGTTTTTGCGTTTTTTCACAAAGGATTTCTCATTCGAGGTATACGATAAGTTTCGTTTTCGGTGGCGCACCTGTATTATACCCGCTGATAATTTCACTGCAAAATTAGTGAATAGGAATGTAATTTTATGAATAAATGTTTCTACGACAATTTTTTGACCAATCTTCTACTTGGGTACACAGTTTGTCTTGTAATTTCGCAATAAAATGTGAATTAGCCTACCTGTATTCTGTTCGATTGCCTTCGTAGCCAACTTAAACACCCGCGAAATTCAAAAAATGCTGCTAGGGTTGTGTTAAACATATCTTAGGCACGTTTGACACGATCAATTTTAATGTACAGCCTGATGTTTTCATAAGGAATTTCGATTAGAAAAATTGACCACCCACTCGTGATTGGTCTTTTTTTTTCAACTTACCTCAATTTTATCTTTCACGCGTTGTACATAATTTAATAGACCTATGAGTGAATTAATTCTCGAGATTAACATAAGCCGAACTCCATACCATTTTTACTGTGGGTAATACAGTTTTTTTAAGTTTTATACTAATTTCAGTTTGCATCGTGCGACCACAACGTTCACATCATAACTGGTCCAAATGGTTCTGGCAAGAGTATCTTCATCAGGCAAGTGTTTCTACTACAAGTTATGGCACAAGTTGGATGCTTCATACCTGCTGAGAAGGCGATATTTCGCGTATGCGATAGAATGCTGGCCAGAATTTATTTCGAAGACAACATGAACTGTGGAGCCTCATCTTTCGTTCTAGAAGTCTATAAACCATACTATTTTCTGTTAATTTTATACCACCGATGTCCTTTTGTAGGTCAAGGAAATTCAGTATTTCCACACAATTATGACCCCCAATACGCTAATAATAATAGACGAATTGTGCCGGTCCACTGCTATAGGTGAAGGTACTGCATTGGCTATAGCCATGGTCGAGTCCTTAGCGAAAAGTCAAGCTTTCATTTTCCTAACTACACATTACATTTTCATTACTAACTTAGAAGAATTTTATCCCAATGTCACTAAGTATGTAGGATTATGTTATTTATCGAAAAGCTACTTCTATTTATATATGTATATTCGTATAGTTGGCAGATGGAGACTACAGAAGAAGTTAAAGAAAGAACTATATTGCACTTTACTTACAGTTTAAAGCCTGATATTACAACGTTGAAAAAATACGGTTTATGTGCTGCTAGAAATGCTTGGCCCCAGGATATAATTGAAGATGCTGAACGTTTATATAATGAAATCCAACCGCCTAAAGATGTAAGTATTTAAAATCTGGTAGTAATGATAACATTCTTCACATATCACTTGCAATACATACACGAATTCCTTCTTCAAAGGAATATTTAACATTTAATCACTGAGATGTTATTCCCTAGGAAGTTGCTCGTTTCATGTTCTCGGGTATCGTTGGCGGTGTGTAACACAGTTCCTTCGAAATCTGTGCACACGTTAAGTCCGAAGGACCTTACTGGTCAATTTTGTTAACCTCCTCGTCACTATTGTATATATCTTATGTTACACTTGGTATATTGAAAAATAAATTTTAAAATTGCACCTATAGATTCTACATACTATGATTGAAGAATATTTCATAAATATCTACAATTTGGCGGAGAAAGTGGTGCGCCACCTTTTATATTTGTCAATATATTCTACAGTCATTCACATCATAAAGAATAAGATATGGCGGAAACGCGTTACATTCAGTTGCACGTCATACTAGATCCATGACGACTCGTCTTGTATATGTTGCCGGATCTATTTTTATTTCTGTCAGTGACATTAGTAATTGAAATGCTCTAAGACTTCAGTCTTTCTCAACTTATTTATTATATTGATTTAGATTGTCGAAAAACTTTAAATGTTTCATTACGTATCCATAATATAATTTAAAATAAGCAATACTTACGCTATTCACATTAAATTTAACAGATGATTATAGAAAAGTTTGTAAAAAGCCTCGACTGTTTACAGAAACCTTTCGGCATTATATTCAATGGACGCAAATAAATAATAAATATACTTTCTAAGAAACACTGTTTTTAAACAATTTATATCAAAGCAAAAATAAACATGAAAAATTTGACAGGAAGAATATACACAACGCACGTCTTTTTGACAGATATGATTTATCTGTCAACACTGAATTGAACTATTAGTCTATTAAAAATATGTAATAAAGAAATTTAATATTGAACGGTGTTTATTTGCCATGAATGCGTATATTACGACCAATTTATAAATCTTCTATTTAAGCTAATTAAATAAATACCCTCAAGTATAATTTAACAAAGTAACTGTTTTAGTTTCTCTAATACAGTTATGACAACATGTAAACGTCATCGATGACGTGTAACTGTCTCCCTATTAAGATACGTTGGCAGCTGCGTATTCTCAGATGATTATAAATACCTTTCTACGGGCAAAAAATGTCCCATCTGTTTCTCTGATATGATTTTAAGTGATAGAAAAGATTTGTTCTCTGAACTACCTGCGCAGTCTAATTGGCAAAGCATTCATATGAAAATGGAAGTTATGTGTTCAAATTCTACCCCAAACAAAATTGTTATAAATTTCCCTATTTATTAACAGTATTTACGTAGTACATTTGATTTTTCTTTCCTTCCATGATTCCTTTTTTGTTACTGATTTAGGGATATATGTAGGGGATTCCTATTCTTTCGTCATTATTTCCATCTCATCTATCGTCTTCTTTGTGCCCTGCCCTTCTTCCTTTTTGTAATATTTGTTGCTTCATGTACTCTCTTGTTATTCTACTTGGTTCCATACTCATGTCCACACCAGTTTAGCTCTATCTGTTAATTTGTTCCTTATTGGTTCTTGTTTTAAGTGTTTTTTTATTGTCTCTCTTTTTGTCTTCTCATTTATTTTGCAATTGTGTTTCGCTTGTAATGAAATTGTGATAAAGGTTATATTCAATACCGAATCAAATTTCACTTTTTACTGATATCACTGATATCCTGTTTGATAACAAATTTGGACATACCACCATGCAATCGTAGTACTTAGTTTCGAATTATTATTATTATACCGGGATATCAACAATTAAATTGGTCAATGGTGGTCATGGATTTTAAAATTATTGTCGTAGCGTGCATCGTACATTTAGGTATGTCATAATTTTTTTAATGTCAAAATCTGTCAAGTTATTGTGTTGAAGTTTTCTAATCCTGCACAGTTTTTGAATCATGGTTCTCACCACAGAGCACAAAATTTACATGATTGTAGCCTATTTTCGAACGGGTGTGCTAGTTAATGGAACTTGGGAATACAGTCAACGTTTGTGTTTGGACAATTTTCGAGAGCACTTCCCAGCCGTAGCAGTATTACCGGACAATTTTTATGCATGCCATACAAATTTTGTTGAAGTGTTTCGCGAAACTGGTTCTGTGACGCATAAAAAAGGTGCTGGTAGACCACGAGTTCGTACAGAAGAAGTTATTAATGATGTTCGTCAACGTATGGAAGAAGAACCTACAAAACCTTTAAAACGTTTCTCTCAAGAAATTCGGTTTTCTTATGGAACATGCCAAACGATTGTAAAGAAGGACCTGAACATGCATCCATATAAGATGCAATCATATCAAGCTCTTCTGCCTGCAGACCACCCCAGACGCCTAGCGTACTGCCATTGGTTCGCTAATAATTTAATGAATGACGATCTGCTGAACTTCACTTTCTTTTTCTGACGAAGCTTGGGTCCACCTTTCGAGATACATCAATTCTCAGAATATGCGAATGTGGAGCACTGATAACCCGCATATTTTTATTGAAACGCCACTACATGCTCAGAAAATTGGTGTTTGGATGGCAGTTTCTCGCAGAAGAATAATTGGGCCAATTTTTTCAATTTCACCGTCAACGCAGAAAGGTACAGAAATATTTTTTTGACTAAATTTGTGTAACAGTTAGACGATGATGAACTTCAATACGGTTATTTCCAGCAAGACGGTGCAACAGCACATACTACACGAGAAAATCTTGCATTTCTCCGCGAGTTTTTTGATGACCGGCTGATAAGTTTGCATACGGAAGTTGAGTTTCCTCCGAGATCACCTTGTTTGACAATTATGAACTATTTTATCTTTCCTTATTTAAAAAATAAGATTTTCGCAAATCCGATACATAATTTGCAAGAACTGCAACAAAGAATTGTTCAGCAATGTGCAACCATAACGCCAGAAATGCTGCAAAACGGTTTTCACAACATGAGGAGGCGCGTAAACTTGTGCATTGAACAAAACGGGGGACATTTCCAACAATTATTGTAATTTAGTTTTTCTGGTTAATAAAAACGTTATTTATTTCATAACTTGTAGTTCATTATTATTTTACAGCTGAACTAAGTAGGTAACATATTTGTAGGTTATTGATAATGTCAGTGTAGCTTGACAATGATTGAATTATTTCAAGAGGATGATTTAAACTAAGACAAGCGTTTTACATTCCATGACCAACATTGACCAATTTAATTTTTGATATCATAGTATTAGAATTAGCGACTGTTGTATCCCTCAGATCCATATAGGCATTTTGGTATCTCTTATATACTTAGAGTTGTTGTTGATAAATGCGAATTTATTTCTAACATCTAATACCTGCTAAGTTGTATACCACGTTGTATCCTCTTTGTGAAATATATTCGACGAAAATGATGTTTTTATAAAACGCTGTTAAATGCAATTACAAAGAGAAAAATAGCAAACGCTAGTATAAATTGCCACGGAATATTAAGGATCTTCACGAATTGGGATGAGGTCCTAGAACTATAGTAGAATTAAAAAACTTCCAAAACTGAATCATCCTCATCACAAAAGATAATGTATTATTATTATTATGTGGTTATCAATTAAATATATTTCTGTAGTAAATTAAAAGTTACACATATGTATTCAATATTATGTTATTTTTATTTTTAATTATACTATTCATTTCATTTATAGAAGAAGCAATACAATTACTAAAGCACCGATGAAAATAATTGTTAATTAATTCCAAAAAGTACTTTCACACAGCAAACAAATACATATGAAAACATAACCGTTGTCTATAACAGCAAAAATTTAAATCTCCTAGGTTATGCGATTGTGTATAAAATTCTATCACTGTAATATTTTATCAGGTAGAACCGGTTAAATTTTCTTCGATTAACGACAGTCTTAATCAATGATTAGCGCTAACCGGTGTCGAAAAACGCAAATTTGTATTAACCGGTGTTTTAATCGATGATTACGCTAACCGGCATTTTAATCGGAGTTAAAAAAACCGACCCTTAAGGTTTGTTCCAATATATAGAGGAAACGCGTTACATTCAATTGTACGTCATACTAGATCCATGACGTCTCGTCTTGTTTATGTTGCCGGATCTATTTTTATTTTTGTCAGTGACATTTGGTAGAACCAAAGAAAAAATGTATTTACAATACAATAATTATAACGTAATATATTTAGTAAGTGAAATGACTTCAGCCTTTCTCAACTTATTTATTATATTGATTATTGATTTAGATTGTCGAAAAACCATAAATGTTTCATAACATACACATAATAAAATTTAAAATAACCAGTAGCTATTCCCATTAATCAGATGATTATAGAAAAGTTTGTAAAAAGCTGTTTACTTTTCGACATTATATTCAAAGGACGCAAATAGATAATAAACAGGATGTACAGTTCTAAGAAGAACTGTATTTATGCAATTTATATCAAAGCAAAAATAAACACGCAAATTGACTGGCAATATATACACAACACACGCGTTTTTGACAGATATGATTGATCTGACAATAACGAATTTAACTATTAGTCTATTAAAAATATGTAAGAGACAAATTTAATAATGAAACGGAAATTATGTGTTTATTTGCCATGAATGTGTATATTACGACGTAGGTATACATTTTCTACCTAAATTAATGAAATAAAAGCCCTCAAATATAATTTAACAAAGTAAGTTTTTTAGTTTCACAGTTATGACAACATGTAAATGTCATAGGGCGCGTACACGAACGGTTGATGATTCATCGCCCATGGGCGCACTATTGAAATGTTGTATTTTTAAAGGGGTTTTAATTTTATTTATATAATTGGATAACAAGTGGCTGGTGATGTATAAAATACAAAATACCCTATTATTTGTTCATTTTCTCTTCTGTAAGACTTATTCTCTTTGAATTAAGTACATCCTTGTAGATAGAAAACGTCCTTTCTACATCGCAACTGGTTATAGGTGCGTACTGGAAATATTCTTTTATTTCAGCGTATTTAGCATACACAATTGCCGCATGTTATTAAATCTGGATTTCTATTAAAAACTGCGTCTGTGTGCGGCCACATCCGAAGTTACTTGGAATACTTTTGAAATTATTAATACCCCACGTCAAATGTGGTTAATCCTTCTTTTAATTTGAGATGTCGATTTTCAAAATATGAGATTAGTTTAGGCAAATTTCCAAAGTATTCCTGAAGGAATAACAACTGATTGTTTAAATTTGGGATTTGTGTTAGTTCCTTGCACTCAGAAATACTTCAAGTATCATCATTTAAACATGTAACGAAATTTTGTAAACTATCGAAATTCTCTGCATAAAAACTATTTCTGAGTATGTTTTAGTAAAGCTAAGTGACGAACGTGCGATATTTTGGCATTCTGTAACGATATTTTACAGACTTTGTAATAAATTTCGGATTCACTGACACTTCATTTTCATATCAGAAAAAGTAACATAAACAACGTTCTAGATCTAAATAAATGATAACTAAAAATGTACGCGTATGTTATTGAAACTAAACGAAATCCAGTGCATACTTACGTCTAGATAATTGGGAGAAGTCGATTCAAAAAACCGGTATTGAACAGAGTATTACAAAAATTACGAAATACATAATTAACAGTCAAAACAATGAAAAAACGAAACTAACTAAGTATGAATGAAAATTTTATTTCTCTTGCGAAATATAATTACCTAATAATTATAATAAATTTTAAAAACCCCTCACGCTCCTATCTACGCCGATGAAAAAAGGTTTACTCATAAATTCCTTATTTTATGGGCATTTTTTGCTCTCATTCTCGGGCGTAAACAGATGTTGCAGTTCACCATATGAATTAGTGGTATACAGTAAGCGTGTGTTGTTTGCATTATTTCTTTGGTCCGTTGTAACTTCGTCGTAGTTTAAAACAGTCATATCCGCGCCCTAGTCATCAATGACGTGCAACTGAATATAACGCGTCTCCTCTATAAATCATAATCTAGTAAGGAGCAGTTTGATTGCTTGAGTTAAATCACAAACGTAATTCTGAATCGTTTGAAATTTAGTGTTGGAACAAAAAAGCTTTAGTTTCGCTTCCTGGCCCAATCCTTTCTTTCATAGTGTCTTATTTAATGCGTAATAGATATTATTTCTTATATATTTAATTGTTTTCTAGTTCGCCAAGGTTCGAGGCATGAACGTGGCAGCTCGCCTAATGTACAACGTCGAAGCAGAATTGAAAATGCTAAAACTAAAGAGAAAATTAACAGCGACCGCTCTACTAGAGATAGTACATTGCTACGTATATAACTTGAAAAGGATAGGAATTGATATCACTAAATATTTATTCCTAAATGCCATTGAAGATCGCCCTAATGTTAATGCTGTAAATAATGGACGTGAAACTCTGAATTTAAATTGGACGAATACAAGTGGAAATAATTCTAACGTATTCAACTCGATTATGTATCCAGAAGTAGTTTACTCGCCGTCTAACGATAATGCAGAAAATGATTGTATGGATTATGAACAATTCTGTCAGGAGATCGAAGTAAGAAAGACTGAGCATTCACAATACGGTGAAATTATGCTCCAAAATACTACAATAAACAGTTACACTAACGAAGACGATACTGTCATGGCGCGATTGCTTTCGCAAAATATTAGTAAAATCATTGTAAATAATCAAGAAAACATGCCCATTGGGATTCCAAACCAAAATAAATATTTAGGAGATGTCTCATCAGTATCCTTTAATTGGCCAAACGAAGACACAAGCAACAGAAATAATCTCAATTCTAGTTCAATTCCATGGGCCGATGCCCATGTGAACAATGGCGATGTTCAAATTCCTCATCGACCTAAGTATCTTGGCGATACAAGCGAAGCAAGAAAGACTGAGCATTCACAATACGGTGAAATTATGCTCCAAAATACTACAATAAATAGTTACACTAACGAAAACGATACTGTCATGGCACGACTGCTTTCGCAAAATATTAGTAAAATCATTGTAAATAATCAAGAAAACATGCCCAATGTCGACTTTGGGATTCCAAACCAAAATAAATATTTAGGAGATGTCTCATCAGTATCCTTAAATTGGCCGAACGAAGACACAAGCAACGGAAATAATCTCAATTCTAGTTCAATTCCATGGGCCGACGCCCATGTCAAGAATGTCGATGTTCAAATTCCGCATCGACCTAAGTATCTTGGCGATGCTTCTTCAATATCTAATAAGTATCCTAAGCAAGGCACTTTAAACAATACAAAGACTGCCAATTCAAATTCAATTCCATGGATGTCTAATTCTTCTTCAAACAATAACGACTTTGCAATACCAAATCAACAAACACGTTCTGAAGTTTACCAAAACCAAAAACCAACGAGTAATGGAGACGATGCTAATTCCAATACCATCCCGTGGGCATCAAAATCATTCGTGAGTTCGAACATATATCCTAATACTAATACGCAGAATTTCAATAATACCACAATCGATCAAGATCTTACGAATGTAACAGCTACTTGTGACACCACAATAGGAATATCCTTAGATAATCCAGCTTCTTATCTAGGAGATTCTGAAGTTACATCAGCCATTCGGGAACTACAGGAGTGCAGCGTTTATTTTACTCAAGAATGGGAGGATTTGAACGATAATGTATCACGAACATCACAGCAACAAGAAGATAACGAAACGAAAGACCATGACTTTCACTCCACGAAAAAGGGAATCAAAGAGTCTGGGGAAGATTACGTGCAGGCCAATGATAAAAATGTTATTGTACATAGCGTTCACGTTTTTGATCAAAATAATCAATTAGTTGGAGTTCAGAAATTTAACCATGGGAAGGATGACTTTGATGATGTAAAAGATCAAGAAGTAGTACTTGACGTAAATAAAACATCACAAACCTCTTGTACTGATCATTTTGAAGAATGTAACGATTTTTCAGAACAGTGTAGTGGTTCATTCATTAAGGATAACTCTCTTGTTGGAAAATCAATGGTTTCCTTTCGTGAGCCTTGTTCGATTAATAATTTCCTTGAAAACCAAGACGAAAACGTGGAAGATTCGTCTTTCAAATCAAGATTAAAGGACGGTAGGGGTATTAAATTCCAAGAAGCCCACGTCAATAAAAATACAAATAACAAAAATACAACTTTTCGAAAGCAACCACCAAGTTTGAGTGGCGAATTCTATAAACTTCGGATGCAACAAAATCTTTCTAAAATATGTAAAATCAAGGGAAGTACAAATATAACCAACAATATTAATGCTAACATATGTGAAGGCGATATTATAAATATTCCTGGACAATTTGAGATGTCAAATACATATAAAGGGACATCCAGGGGAGATGCACATTTAAATTTTACTGAGAAAGCTCAACTTACTTGTACCACTTCAGCACATGCTAAAACACCAATGGCAAATCAAAATTCATGGTTTTCTACAGGCAATAGAGATAATTTTAATCTCAAACCTTCTGAAGAAGATGAACAGTCTAAGCATACGAACTTACATTTTCAAGACGACGCCCGCGAAACTCCTCTTTTTAATTTTGATGGTAACACCGGTAATAATTCTATATCTCCAAATAATGCATGGTTTCCCGTTCATAGTAATATAAACGATACTATGTCTTCTGAGAGTCACAAGAATGAGATAAAATCAGATGCAACCAAAAGTCATAAGTCGTTCTGCAATAGCTTTTTTGAAATGCGTACTACGAAGGATGCTCTTAAAATAGATCAACTCTGTGAAAAATACAAAACGACACCCGATCCAGTGGAGGAATATAATAGCGATGCAAGATACTTTTCGACAACATCAATGGCAAGTCAAACTCAAGCGGGTCGAGTTTATTCTAGCAATGAAAACACAAACTCTGAGATTCTTCCGCGAGGTTCTTATTCCACAAAAAGTGATGTTTTTCAAACCAATTTTCATGGTAATAATAAGAAATCTGCAAACAAAATTAATATATTACCAAACGCAGGAGAAAAGATGGACATCCACAACACTTCGCATGAAAATACTTTTTCATGTTCCACAAACGTGTTGGATACTTCCATAAATGACCCAGAAGTATCATCTAATAATGGAGAATGTGATCCAAACTGCATAAGTTTGGACGAACATCACAAAAGCACCGTATTTGAGTCTAAGGTACATATAAATGCAGGTAATAACAAGGCAGAGAGCAAAAATGAAGAAAATCACATGCAAGGTAATGCTCAAGCAGATAATTTTGTAGGTATTGGTTCAGATGCTTCGAAGTTTTATGTAAAAGATAAAATTTCAGTGGACACTGCAAATAATACAGTTTGTGAGGAATTTAAAAATATACAAACGAATCGTCGCTCTCTATGTTCTTCAAAGAATTCACCACAACAAACGAATACCTCGAATCTATACAATGCCACTAATAATGACCCAGTTGGATATCCTTATAGTTGTGCTTCTACTCTAATTCCAGATAAATATTCAAATAGTGAAAAACAAAGTAAACAATTAACCGCAACTGATGCAATGCATAGTTATGTACAAGAGAAAGAGATAGGGGACCAATCAGAAGTAATCGCTTCTAGCATATCTTCGGATAACCATAAGCATATAACTAAACTGCAGAAGAAAAGTTATCACAGACCTGAATCGTTTAGAGGTATAAGTCAACATTCGATGAAATCGTTGATCAAGTATTTCGAAAAAAATAAAGATGAAAACTTAACCAAAAATGTCAAAAAGAAAGACACAACTACTCTTACAAAAACTGTTGATCTAGGTGGTGCTAGATCAAAAAGCATTTTCGAAACATCATGTATGTCCGAGTCCTTATTTGGTTCTTCTCCTGAAGACTTCTTCAGTGCAACAGATGAAACACCTAGACCGAGCACTTCGAAAGTGTCACTACCAAATAAGCCCAAGACATCTAATACTTCTGTGAAAGGAATGAAAGTTAACGTAAGAACATCTGAACAGAAATTTAAAACTCCGATAAAAGCAAGTGAAGATAAAACTATCCCCGCAAAGAAGATTAAAAAAAAATCTGTTGCTAAGAAACCATCGCGTTCGGCAAAATTTATTCCACCAAAGGTTTTAAGTAAAAAGAAAATTTTGGAAGATTTTGAGAAGCAAGGAAAGAGGATTTTAGAAAATTCTGACGATCCCGATAAGTTTGAGAAATACATTAAATTCCTCTCGAACAAGCCCAACGTCAAACAGATACAAGCCCAAAAATACTTAGCCGTTATTAGAAAGACACCTGCTGGAATAGTAGTAATACCTGCCACTACGCCAACAACTAAAGCAAAGAAAATGGTTCCGTTAAAACGAAAACTAAGTGTAACTGATTTTGATAAAACTGTATTGAGTGATAAGAATGTAAATAAACTGAACTACCTGTTGCAAACAGAAGAGGACATTTTTAACTTTGATAAGGAAGAAAACAATAATCTGTTTGGCGATTACGATCATTGTAAAAAAGATTCTGCATTTCATCTTGATAAAAAGAATTCGACACAAAAGAGTGGCGCCCAATCGGATTTTAATTTTAGCCAATCAACGTTGAATTCGCATAAAAATTCTATCGATAATTTAATAAAGAAGTACCTGTAAATTGAACGAAATGTTAATTTTCATTATATGTTAATGTGTTGTTATACAGTTAAGTATAAAGTTTACGTTTACAATATAAATAAAAGGATAAAAATATGGCACTTTTTCTTTACGTACCTGATCGAAACCTTTTATATTCTAGAAAGCCATTTCGCACCCCCTACTATAATTTTATGTATAATTAATTTCATCTTATTTTATGTCATTCTAAAATCACAAATAGTTGTATTTTACATTAATTATTGAACCACTACTCTTTTAAGTGTTTGAAAAATTAATATACATATAAATATCTAAAATACAATTGTTTATGATTTTAGAAAAATAAGTCCCTTAAAATAAGCCGACGCACGTCGCAAGCAATTGTTTTCGCCGCCGCCATGTGCATTTTAGCGGTTTATACGATTTACAATTTCCACCCCTACTGGAATCCAAATTTGTTAAATTTGACATTAGAATCTCATAAGCGCAGTTTAAAGATTTTTATTTACAACTATACGCGTAATGTTGGAATTTTTTTTAAAAGTTTAGATGTGTCGCTTTGTTCACATTTACTTCCTGACCTCATTTCATATGTATCACTCACAAAACCATGCCACAGATGCTACTTCTAAATTTACTCGCCAGAGGCGCATCCCTTGTCAAGAATCCCCAATATGTCAAAACTTTTACCAAAATTGTTATCGCAATAATTATTAATTGTATGGTTATAAATAAAATAGTATACAAACCTCGGTCAAAAGTTTCATTCCTGTCTCGAGTTAAAGTGAATCTCGACGCTTCGCGTCTCGGTTAACTATTTAATCTGTCGACAGTAATGAAACACTTTCCACCTCTGTATGTAATATGCTAATTTAGTGGTGATTTTAAAAATTATAGGCATAAACTGCAACTTTAACATATTATGAATTGAAAATTACAGGTTATGAATATTATTTCAGCAGAATGTTTACAGACCGGACACGAAAGGTTGATGACTCATCGCCCATGGGCGCACTATTGAAATGTTGTATTTGTATATAATTGGATAACAAGTGGGTGGTGGTCTACAAAATACAAAATATCTTATTATTTGTTCATTTTGTAGTTCAAGTCGAGTAAAGCAATACTTTCTCAAGGCTCTCTCTGTAAGATTTGTTCTCTTTGAATGAAGTACATCTTGTAGATAGAAAACGTCCTTTCTACATCGCAACTGGTTATAGGTGCGTACTGAAAATATTCTTTTATTTCAGCGTATTTAGCAGTTAGATTTTGTGTCATTGTCCCCATACACAATTGCCGCAATGTTATTAAATCTGGATTTCTATTAAGAACTGCGTCTAGCTTTTTCCGAAGGCCACATCTGAAGTCACTTGGAATACTTTTGAAATTGTTAATAGCCACATCTAATGTGGTTAATCCATCTTTTAATTTGAGATTTCGATTTTCAAAATATATGATTAGTTTAGACAAATTTCCAAAGTGTTCCTGAAGGAATAACAACTGAATTTTTTAATTTGGGATTTGTGTTAGTTCCCTGCACTCAGAAATACTTCGAGCATCATCATTTAAACGTGAAACGAAATTTTGTAAACTATCAAATATCTCTGCATAAAAACTAGTATCTTCCAACCATGTTCCCCATCTAGTTATTACTGGCAAAGGAGGCAGTGACAAAGATGGAATAGGTGTCTCTGATACATTCACAGATACTGTGGAGGGCATGTGCTACACAAGTAATATGCAGCATATAAGGATATGTTTCCTTTAATAGTCTGCCTGTTCTTAACATATATGCGGCACTGTCACTAACAAATAAAAGTATTGTTTCCCTGTACCTGTCGTCCGAATTTTGTGCAAATTCTCGTCAATGGTTTTAGCAACTGTTTCCGCATCGACTGTATTTATAACTTTAGATGCTACTACATATGCGTTATATGGAATAGTTGGATGTAGTACACCAGCTACAACATTTACCACACAGCGTCCTAATATATCGACAGTTTCGTCGGCACTTATCCATAGGTACTGATTTGAAAGATGTCTTCTAATGCAGTCTACTATTTTCGTGAAGCACTTAGAAACATAATATTTGCGTAAGGTGGATTCATCAGGAACATTTCGACCAGTATATTTTTGGAGGAATGTTTTGAAAGTGGGATTGTCAAGTTTATTTAACGGGTAATAGCCGCCATTAAAGCTTCACAGAGTTCTTCGTTAAAATTGTCAGCTTCCAACGGGTCCAATGTCAGTGTATGTTTTAGCGATGCTAAGTGACGTACGTGCGATTTTTTGGGCATTATGTAAAGATATTTTACAGACTTTGCAATAAATTTCGGAATCACTGACAATGGACATAGTCAATATGACCCTTAATCCAACTCGCCATTGTTTCACGATGCCATTCTCGACGTTCTTCCATATCATAGTAACATAAACAATGTTCTAGATCTAAATAAATGATAACTAAAAATATATGCGTATGTGAAACTTAACGAAATCCAGTGCACACTTACGTCAAGATAACTGGGAGAAGTAGATTCAATGAAACGGTTTTAAACAGGAACTATTACGAAGTATGTAATTAACAGTCAAAACAATGAAAAAACGAAACTACCGTAAGTATGAATAGGTATATATAACATATAACTTTATTTATATTACGAATTATAAGGTAAATATAATAAATTTTAAAAACTCGTCACCCTTCTACCTACGCCGATGAAGAAAGAAATTTAGGAGTAAAAGTGCACTTTTTTGTTGTCGTTTCGCGTCAATAACAGATGTTGCAGTTCACCATATGAATAGTGCTATTCAGTAACTGCGGGTCTATTATGGTTGTTTACATTATTCCTTTGCCCCGTCCCAATTTAAATCTGGCACGTCCGGTGTATAGTCATTATACGAGCTAAACTAAGAGATGTAAACCTCCGACTTTCTGTCAATTTTGACCGAGTTCTAGAAATTGAACTCAAAATTGATAGATGTTAAACGAGCTTGGGTTTGGTTAAGAACGTATTAATTTAACAGCTCAATCCAAATTGCAGGTTGGGTAGACAAAAAATGATATTAAATTTCCACAATTTTGCGTCTTATAATGGTATTGTGTGAATTATTTGCGTAGATCGTCAGTTATCATTATTATCTAGGCTTATAATGCTTAGGTGTTGCGACATTTGGATAAATTTAATTCTTTATAAATTACCCATCAAATAAACATGGTCTATGTATATTCACATATAATTTTACGCCAGGTTTTAACAAAACTGTTTATAGCAAGAGCTCCAAATTAGCAAACAATAGCTGCCGGCATCTATGTAAGTAACGACCATGCGGAACACTATGTTTGGCTAAAAACGTTAAAAATCTTGACTTAATTTAATTTTACCGCCACAATTCATGTAAACTACCTGGTAATAAATATATTGTTAGAGCATGAATCATCTTATTAGAGGACAACAAATCAGACCGATCAATTTTATCTTTTTCCTTCTAGTGAAAATCATATGAGATACCTAATTATTCTCCGAGCATATTGATTTAACCATTCTTATTTTGAATAGGTTGAGAATAAAAATAGAATATAAAATGTTATAAAACTAAAGAAAAAAAATCAAAGTTAATATTCCAATTCTGAAATGGAAATTTGTCAAACAATAATTTTTGTTATAGCTAACGTTTTTATAAAGTTAAAATTAAAAATAAACTTTATTATGACAATATAAACAGCACAATCAAACTAATTATAATATATTTAATTTATCACTTTATATTACATCAATTATGCATGTATAAATATATTTTCTTACATAGTATCTAATAATGTGTATAACTGATAAAGTGAGAAACAGATTCCACCAAGCAAAATGCATATCTGCATATATTTCATTACAGTAAAGTACAAAATTATATCCATAGTGGTTGTCTTTTCAAGAATGTATCAAGTTAAACGTTCACTGTCAGTTCATGAGACGGTATGTTCAAGGACTTTTTAATAATGTGTATTTTCCTATTCGATAAACACACCATGTAACAGTGCTGTTCGTAGGTAAGAGATAATTTTTTAAAACTTTGTGCCGAAAATACTGTTGGATCTACAGTAGATGCTAGACTTACTAGTCCCATAATAATGTCAGCTGTTTTTTCATCATTCTCCAGCTCACCAGATGATGATATTACTGCACCTTCTTCATTTAATAATAAATAGCCTAGCTGACCAGGTACTTCCATGACAGACTGTAAACAAACATTTTTTTTGTCTTTAAATATTGACATAAATAAAGGATGACTTACAATATTAGTTTTTTATCCAAAGTGTTGAGTTTTACTATGTACCATTTTACAATTTCAAACAATAAATTTTAAAAATATCCGATAAGAAAGCAACACGTACCTTGCGTCAATTTAATGGAATTGCAATTCGTTTATTCACTCTGATTCACTGATTGTTTTAAAACGCAAGTGCAATGCAATAAGCATAAGTTACAAGTGTTTTGTCGAATGGGAATTTAAATAATTAATACCTACTTTAAATTCTTTCAAACAGAATAGTGAAATAATTTTTAACGGATGTATTTTACAAACACAGTATTTAATTCAAAGAGAATTAGTAGTTTTAAATAAAATTATGTTTTAAATAATAGTAATTTTTACTAATAACAAAATAAGTAAGAGTCCTCTATTGTCAATTCTTCAATTGTAATTAGTACAGATTTTTGCCTTGCTTTTTATCACTTCTGCATATTGTGATTTTGTGTTTGTCAATTTTATGTCATTTTTACCGTTGGTTTGCTAAAGTGTAAAATGGCTTCGATTGTAAATTTTTCTGCTCGTCGTTATTTACTTACAACTGCAGCTCGAAGGGCTACTCGTGTAGAAGGCCCTTCTGCTGTTTCTGGAGGCCATGAGGGTATAAAATTCATTTTTTAATCTAACCTAATATTTGATGTCTATATTACATAACTTTAAATATTGATTATAAATATAATCTTAATTGTTTGAATTACTTTTTTGAAGATATTTATATTGTAATATTTTATATAAGTAAGGTTTGACATATAACACATATAAGTTTTATAATTGGTATTAACAAACATTTAACAAATCAATATTTTAGGTGGCTACAAATTATGGCGTAACATATCATTTTTTGTTGCATTCCCTGCAATTGCACTATGTGGAATAAATTCCTACATCTCTCATGAACATGGAGAAAGACCAGAGTTTGTTAAATATGATTACTTAGCTATAAGGAGCAAGAGGTTCCCATGGGGCGATGGAAATAAATCTCTCTTCCATAATGCCCATACCAATGCACTTCCTGATGGTTATGAAGAGGAAGGACACCATTAAATACATTCAATGATAGTATTCAAATAGTGCACATTAATTTTATTTTGTACAGTTACATTAATAAATATATGGAATATATGTTGTCTAACAAGTTCCTTAGAATATAAATATAAAAATATATCGTAAATAATAATTATTTAGTATCATTGATGAGGAAATTTGTATTACAGAATTCTAAATCTAAGCAGATAGGTATATGATTTTTCTGAAATATTTTGTCATGGGAAATAGAGAAGTACATATTTAATCTATTTTAATATAAGTTCAACTGTATGTATATATATATAATATAACAAAATATAAGGAATGTGTTTCTAGGATAATTTTATGTTGACATACAAACAATAATTCTAATAATTGCTAAAATTAATTAGAAAATATCTGGTAATCCTTTAGATAGTTCTGACTTTGGCAAGAGATTAGAATATGGAATGCAAGTTCTTGATAAATGTAATCTTACTGGAATCTGTAAAATAAAAATTTTCTGTTAGTCAAATTTACATAAGATAGCCTTTTTCAGGTAGGAATCATCACAGGTTGGCATGAAAGAAAACGAGACTGTAGGTAGGCAAATTCATTTTGGATTTGAGGTCACGTTTGATATGTTGTACCGTGTTACGAGCGGTCATTGGCGGTCATGACTGGTCATTTCCAAATCGAATTTAGAAGCTGTTGCATCGGTTACAACTAAATTGTATATATATTTTTGCGTATTTAAAACCTCTTTACTTTTGCGTAAGATAAATAAAGCACGGATTACTGAATTTGAACTACAAAATGAACAAATAATAATGTATTTTATAGATCAACACCCACTTGTTATTCAATTATATAAACAAAATTAAACACATTAAAAATACAAACTTTCAATAGTGCGCCCGTGGGTGTTGAGTCATCGGCCGCTCGTGTCCGGTCATTAGTTATGACCATTTTTGCATCTAAATTAAGGTGTTTTAAGAGGGTTAGTTCTGGCACAGTATAGAGCAGTGCTGCCGCCACTAGCTCTAAAAACGTACTGAATTTTCGTACTGAATTTACAAAAAACGTACTGAATCGAGAAAAAATTATGCATGACCTTTTTTTTACTCACAAGGGACAATAAAATACAATAAATACATCACTAACATATGTAATGACTTTATTCAACTTTCATAAAATCATAAAATATATTTAATTATAGAAGTATACATATCGAACTGCGATGCATATTTATTACATGTGTGTAAAATAGACAGTAAATACATAATGAATTTCATAAACAAATTCATACACAATTTACGAAAGAATTTCTATTCTTCTTGTATTCTGTGGTCGTGGGGCTTCGCCTTCTCACACGTTCAATGTTGCAATAATGAAAATTCATGAAGTTGTTTTGACAAAAGGTGACACTCATTTGACAAATGCGAATGTGTTTTGATTAATAGTGAAACACAAAGGACGACAAATCGTGAAAGGTAACCGAAAAACCCTGTAAAATGTTATGAATTATTTTCTATCAAAATTAATATACTCTTCACTAGATTCCCATTGATGGCATCCGATATTGCCAATCAGTTGCTTGGCAAATAATAAATTTTTGACCGTATCTATATTTAAACTATTTCTATACTCGTTTTTTGTAATTGTTGTTAGTATTATATTATTATTATTACATGGATTTAATTTAGTACTGAAACTTTCAAGTTTGTACTGAAATTAGCCCTTTTTGCAAAATGGCGTACTGACGTACTGGATTTGTAAATAGTGTACTGAATTTGGTACAATTGTACTAAAACGGCAGCACTGGTATAGAGCTGTATAGACAGTAGTTTCTCTCGCCGTCGGCACTTTTGATGTTTGTGTCCTAAAATGGTACTGCGCACCTCGCGCACGCGCAACCAGAGGCGTAGTCAATTTTTCTATTCAGGAATAATCCAGTGGCGCAGAACCAAATCGTTTATGCGATAACTATGTTCAGCCTTATTCATAATCATCACCCTAATAGGGTGTTAGTACGCTACTAGTAAGTAGCTACTAACATCCTACTAAGATGCTATTAATTTACCTTATTCATAAACGCTTACTTAGTGGCTAGTAAGTTATAGTAGGATGTTAATAGAAAAATCCATATGGCAACAGGGTAATATGAAGAGGATCGTGCGCACTGATGTACAAATATAAATTTGCGGTAATCACGATAGAAGGCAAATATTAAAAGGTTAGAATTTACAATTTCAGATTAACTAAAATCTGCAAAATAAGAAGGTACGATTATATATAAATTGTATGTATAGCAGAAAAAGTTTTCATGGATTATGAACAAATACATGTTAGAGCAGAATAGCAAGAAGTTGAGGAAGGTCATGTTAATGGGGCTCTAAATCCAAAAATGTTCTAGAAATGGCTTAATCCACTGGAAATATATAATTCAATAATAATAAAATTTCTATACAAAATATATGTAGAATGAAATAAAATAAGTTACAAACATGATAATCAATAGGTGGAAAGACGTTATATAGGTACTACACATTAAATTATATATATAGTTTATTCTTATAGTTTGCATTAATAATAATCTATGCGATGTTAAGGCAAGGATTTGTGATACACTTGCAAGGTAAAAAGATTGTACTGATGACTTAGAGAATTTGGAACAAATGTTCATTAAACAGGAGATTTGAAGTACATAATTCTTCATTAAAATTAAATTCTAAGAAAAATGTAAACAATACTATTAGGTGATATTAGTATGATTTCAGAATGGAGATATAGAAGGTATTTTGATTAGTGATAATGGATATGCATGTTCAAGATATCTGTTAACTCCATCACAAACACTAACGACAAGTCCTGTGTTAAAATATAAGACTCCATATATCAACGAGAAATGTCTTTTAAAAAGCATTTGAAATTATGAAGAATAAATTTGGTTGCTTTTTTCATTAAACTGGACACAAGGGCATCGATAGTAGCAATATCCATTATGAATATTATATAAGGAAAAATTGCAAACAGAGGAATCTTCACATTAAAAAAATATCTCCTCACTTTCATTAACTTTGTATGGAATTAGATTGATAATGTGGATAATGATTTAAAATGATTATTAATGATAATGTTGGCAATATTTTTAAGCATTAGATTAGCATATAATGAGACATTTTAATTAAAAGCACCTATTATCATAAGTATGTTTTATTTAAAATAAAGTCTAAATATAAAAATATCTTTATACACTCATTCTTTCCTTTTTCTCTTTTAACAATTTCATTTTCATAGCTATGATATTGAATTTCATTTTGTATGTTCATATCGCGGATCTTTTTCAACTCTAAATGTTTCCATTTCAATGTATTTAATTAAAAAGTTATAATCCTGGATCTAAAAGTCTGACAAATTTGTGTTTATTTTTATTCGTACCAATTTGTTTTTTTAGGTTAGCTTTAACGGTGAGCTGTAACTTTAAACATACCCCTACACGCTATTAACAATTTAGTTGGCTACTACGCTTAGTACGCTGTTAAATACGATTATGAATACGACTTTTTTTAGTAGCGTGTTAGTTGGATCTTAGTAGCCACTAACTTTCATTATGAATAGGGCTGAAAAATATCTTTATACACTCATTCCTTCCTTTTTCTCTTTTAACAATTTCATTTTCATAGCTATGATATTGAATTTCATTTTGTATGTTCATATCGCGGATCTTTTTCAACTCTAAATAATGTTTCCATTTCAATGTATTTAATTAAAAAGTTATAATCCTGGATCTAAAAGAAGTCTGACAAATATGTGTTTATTTTTATTCGTACCAATTTGTTTTTTTAGGTTAGCTTTAACGGTGAGCTGTAACTTTAAACATACCCCTACACGCTACTAACAATTTAGTTGGCTACTACGCTTAGTACGCTGTTAAATACGATTATGAATACGACTTTTTTTAGTAGCGTGTTAGTTGGATCTTAGTAGCCACTAACTTTCATTATGAATAGGGCTCATGTTCATAATTTTAAAAATTATGAATAGAGCTATATCAATAATACAAAAAACGAGGATAAAACACTGCTTTTTATTAAGTACATACACACGCATTTAATATGTAATACATTATACGTACAACACCAAAAAAAGGTACTTATAACCTAGAGATTACTTAAATTTCTTGACACAATTCATAATGGTGTTGTAAAATTGATATTTTATTTGAATTGCCACTAACTTTGAAATTTCTATTGCAAAATTTCAAGTATAAAAAATTCTTACACGAATAAATAGCTTTATCAAAAATTCAGTAGGAAAATTTTCGCAGGGATGTTTATATGATATTTCCTCCAACTTCTGTTTTAATTTAAAGCTAACATTTGGTTCGAAGGAAAAAGAAGAAAAAAATTCGCAGAAGGCTTTTTCCTAATGCGGCATTTATATATACCGTAGTCGACATATTTTAATTTCTGATACGAAAGTAGAAAGAGGAAAAGAGCGCGACGAAATAAAATAAGATAAACATAAGCGAGGCTGCCAAGACAGTACACTCGACAAATGTTTCCTATGAAATGTAAGGCGTGAGGGTCTCCCGACACTGCGTTGCTCTCCCACCACTTAGCAAGCAGGCATCGCTGCATATTATAAGGTCATCTTCTGCATGGGATAGAAGTGTAAACCCAAATTAAAATTTGACGACTACGGTATACTGAAATTATGGTCGGGCGTTGCCAAATTAGTAAATCTGTTTCACAAAGTTAGGACATGCCTTAAAGTAAGTGTAAAATTTGAATTCATTCATTTTTGTGGAAAACTACGCTTTTCAAAAGATTTGTGTCCCAAATAACCTACAAAATAAGTGAAGGCATTTGGTTCAGTTATATTTTCCCATTGTCGGTAATCAATCTTCGAAAATTAAATTTTGCGTTGGTGGTGGTGGATTTGTCATGAAGTTTGAGTAATTATTCACAACTACAATAAACAATATGCGCATTTTAACAGTTGAGGACATTTTAATGCACGTAGGGATCTTACCGCATTGGTTCTTTCGGAAACCTGAAAAAGCTTAATTTAGAATTGTTCGAACTATTCTTGCACCGAGGTGCACAACAATAATGGGGCATTTTTGTTCCAAGTATTCGCGAAACGAAACACCACAATTATTGATAAAACGTTATGCTGCGTGCACACTAATTATAAAAAACAATTTGTCAAAAATGTTGGAAGTACGTCAGCATCCATTAAATTATATGGAAATGTTTCAAGGAAATGCACAATAATCAAACAAAAATTTTTCACACATCTTAAACACAAATTCTAAATTAATAATGTGTTAATAAATTTATTTGACGTTAATTATAAATGCCAAAAGAATGTATAATTTAGTTTTACATATGCCTTGTTTAATTTGTGTACAACTACCCATTAATTTGTAAAATTAGTGTTCATAATAAATTGAATCCCGCCAACTCAACAGCTGATGGCTGACTACTGCGCACTCACGCACGCGTCGGTTTGTCGGTGGACAATTATTTCCCTCGAGAGACACTACTGTTTCTATTACATAGCTGTGGTTCTGGAAGGAAAAAATTGTACGACCTTCTGCGCACAGTTACTTGCTTTGGTACCGTTGCGGCCAATATAATCTGGGCAGTGATTTGACATTTTATGACTTTTTCATGAAATTTGGTAAATCAGGCCTTGCTACAATCTACGTTACTCTGGATACGCACTTAGGGCATGAGCACAGCCGTCTTTACTTACAAGCCATGAAGTTAAATTTGGCAACACCGCCTAGTTGCCTTCAAGTGGGTCTACTCGTGGACTTGAGCAGGCACTGAAAGTGAGATAGATTAACCGCGTACCTAATCTAAAATAGGTTTTTTGGTAGGTAATTCTTTTTTTAAATTTACGTAGGTAGGTATAATGTGACGAAGAAAGGATGTATAAAAGGGAAACGTATAAAAACCATTATTAATATTTCAACATTTTTAATAATATTCGCTAATTGTTCAAGGTGATAATTTTCTCGTTTGACCACTTTTTTTGGTGACATACACTATTTTTATTTCTGCTATAATTATTTAACACTATATTGCTCATTGGCGTTCCACATTCACATACAACATTAAAATCAATATAAAAGTTATCAGACTTTATACACTTTTAATTGCTAATGAGGTTAATATCTTTTGATGATTATTTTTGCTCAAGAATTGTTTTTCAATTTTTATATTTTTTGTTATAAAAGCAAATATTGCACATAAGTGAAAATACAAATAACCTACTTCATCAGTTACCGCATAAAGTCCGCCTCTCTGCAGATAACCACAATAAGCATCACCAAACAAAGCACCATTAATTTTCACTGCCAAATTTGTACTATTCACACACTTAATTTTAATTTTAATTGAATGAACATATGTATGCTTGTATTATTCAGCGTTTATACATAAATCACTGCATAAACTACCTAGATATATCTTGCTAACAAATTTTGTAATTGAGACCAACGAGTCAACTTACGAGTTTCAGGTAACACCCACATAAGATTACTTGATGCTAATTCGGTATTATTAACGTAAACTGTACCTATACACTATTTATTAATAACGATACTAGAAACCATTTTTACACTTTCATCTTCCTTGTCTTTATATGACTCAAACCGTTGAATTTCACCTTCATCAAAATGTTTACAGCAAACCCACATATTTTCAATGGGGTTCAAGTCCGGGCTACGTGAAGGCCAAGGTAGAACTTGTATGTTCTGTTGCTGCATCTAGTTTGAGGTCACTCTGGCTGTATGAATGGGGCTATTGTCTTGTTGATATATACAATTATTTCGGGGAAAGACTGCATTTACTGAGGGCAGCATGATATTTTCCAATATTCCAACATAGACCTCTGCATTGCATCTACCTCTTATATGTGTTATAACTCCGGGTCCTTGGGCGCTCATCCAGGCCCAGACATTGACAGAAAAACGACCGCTTGTGTGTGATTTATGGGTATAACGTTCATCAAAGCGAGAGTTCGGAGGTCTATAAACTCTAACGTGTCCGTCAAAACACGATTTAAATACCTTCTCATCCGTGAAAACAACATTCTGCCAGAAATTTAACACTTCTAAGGAGTATTCCAAAGCAAAACCTACTCTCTGTTCCTTATTTTGCGGTGTTAGAAAAGGTTTTTTCACTGCAAAACGATTACGTAATCAGATCCATTTTTGATACGACGCCTTGCCGTTCGAACAGACCCTGGAAAGTTTGTTTCAGCCTGTGCGTAATGGAAGGGATTTTCGCGAATAAAATCAACCAAATTACCATCATCAACCTCCGTTGTAACTCTGGGCCTACCACTACCCAATCTTCTATCAAAAGTTTGTCTCTCATCCCATATTCTCATGAAATGCACAGTACTCTTTGGTATTTGGAATCTTAATGCGACTCGACGTTCCGACCACCCCTCTCCCAGTAACGTCACAACCCTAAATTTCTCGGCCAAAGATAAATGTGGCATTTTTATAATTGACGTTTTTAATCAATCAATATGACAGTATAGTTTTCCAGGCGACTGTTTTTATGTAACAAGTAAAACCCATTTACAGTGGGAAAAACTTGGCCGCAACCGTACAGTGGTGGACTCCCCAAGGTGGACACCTAATGTACCCTGTGTAACAAGTCCTTAGTACATTACATTGGTATAAGTCAAAGTGACACAACTGACTGAAACGCCACTAATTGAAACCATATTTACAATACATAAAAATAAAGAAAATACTATAGCAACTAAAAGGTGTCCACTTTAAAAAGTCCACCGCTGTACGTCTATTTTCGCTGTTTCGTGAATTTAATAAAAAACAAATATCTTGTATACAGTATGAGTCAAAACTCTGATCCCTAAATTTGTTTATTTTGCCATATTATTGACATTATATTGTTGTATTGTAAATATATAAGATGTGTCTAATTTTTTTGTCATTACCCCAATATATGCAAAAATCATCTCTAACCTCATTTTTAGACAATTAAATGACATCCATTCAATTGTCAATTTGGCGGCAAATATCATGCCTCACTATGCCGTAATCAAATAAAAAACAAACAACTGTAACTGTAATTACTGTAAAAGTTGACAAAACCATATCAGAAACGATAATAGCTCAGTAATGGTCACTTTTAAAATAATAACCTCTTAAATGTTTCTGGTGCGATATTTAGTAAGCAATCCAAAAAATGAACTGATATACAGTTGTTCCATTAAAAAAAATATCTTTTAGACAAACATATATCATGTACCTTTAATCCAGTTTTCTGCAAATTCAATTAGTAATTGCAAAAAAAATATGTTTGTATTATGACCTTGTATTGTGAACAACTCTGCCAAAAATTGTGTCCATCTAATACGTCGCTTACGAGAAATACCGCGAGATCAAAAATTATATTGATAAAGGTTTGCCATAGAATGTAAAACTTCTGTCTTGAGTTATATCATTAAGTGTCATATTGTCATTATATATTTTCAAATTTTATGTCAGTCAAATGTCAATATGACACTTCATGATATAACTTAAGGCAGACGTTTTACATTCCATGGCAAGCCTTTATCAATGTAATTTTTGATCTCGCGGTATAATTTCATAAAAACTTTGAATTTTTTGGAAGAATAGCAATAAGTCGAAAACCTTACATTTAAGGTCTACATTATCTTATAACTTTATAACTAAGAATTATACGCGAAATACGAAAATGTAATAATATATAGGATGTTCCATTAAAAAATTAAGACTATGGTCAGCCACCAAGTTATGGAACACTCTGTATAATACAAAATAATTTTAAAACGTGGCTATCATTGGAAGAAAACCGTTTCGAAATATCTTTTCTCATAAAGTCACAATCTGCCTTCGCAGTGGAGATGACTCACCCTGTATATATACGACGTGTCCCAAAATTCGCGGAGCAATTGGGATGGTACGCCGTTATGTGAGGACCAAGGATCATGAGAAAAATGTGGAAAAAATTACATCGCTGCGCTGTTAATTTCAAAGAACTTAATATTCAAAGTTAACACTTTAGATGTCGTTTGTCTAAATTACTGTAAAACATTTTAAAGATTGGTTTTGATATGTTCAGTGGGGTAACAATTTTGAACAACTATAACCGGGTTTGTAATTAATCACTCTTCTAATTATACCTTTTCCAGAAAATCATTTTACGCTTGTTTTAACTGAAAAAACATATGGAAACCTTGTCCTGAATTTAAACTTAAACCAGTTTAACTTAAAAAAATATCGAAATCAAAATTGCTTATTGTTGTCAAATTGTTCTGCTAATTTGAACACTCTTACTACCTTATTAATTTTCGTTGCATTTTGGATGTTCAATTTCTTAGCTATATTTTTCGTTGATTAGTTTTTGTGCTAATTTTCTAGTTTTGCTGTGTTGTGTTGGTGTTTCTCTTAATGTACCTATATTAAAATGTTTTCAAACGACGAATATGCAGACATGCATTTGGTGCTGGGAGAATGCCCAAACAATGCTGCTGCTGCTGCTAGAGTCTACTGCGAAAGGTAACCTCAGAAGACATCCTCTACGTAGTAGGTAATATCTTTAAACGTTTAGACCGAAGAATAAGAGAAACAGGAACCCTATCACCAACAGGTGCCTTTTATCGGGATAGAGGTCGCCCAAAAACTACAAGGACCCCTGAAGTAGAGGATGCCGTTTTAAATTTATTAGCAGACAATTCAACAATACAATACGTGAACTCGGTAATATACTAGACATATCCAGCAGTTCAGTTGGCCGTATTATTAAGGATAAGCGGTTTCACTCTTATCATTACAGAAAAGTTCAAGCTTTATTACCTACCTGAAGATTTTCCACGTCGTGAGAATTTTTGTAACTGGTTTTTAGAACAATTACAAAGAAATCCTCAATTTTGCAAAAATACCTTGTGAACGGACGAAGTTAATTTTTCACGAGATGGATTTTACAGTCAGCGAAATTCACATTTTTATGCTTTGGAAAAACCTCAAGTGTTTAGACCAGCTAACCACCAGCATAGGTTTAGCGTAAATGTCTGGGCAGGTATTATCGGGAATCGTTTAATCGGGCCAGTCATTATTCCTAACAGGCAAGCCGGGGACAACTTTTTAGAATTGTTGGTAATTGGTTTTCAAAATTTGGTAGATGTATTTCCATTAGCGGCAATCAATAATATGTGGCTACAAATGTATGGTGCTCCTGCTCATCATGCGGCACCGGTGAGAAACTGGTTAAATGACCAATTTGCCGTTCCGTTCGCCAGAGATCAGCACGGACATAATTTTGAACATTTCTTATAAATTTATTAATATAATTTCATCTCGTTGACTCCTTTGAGATTTATCGTATTTGTCATTGACTTTTAAATATTTTTTTCTGTGACGGGAAAAAAGTTTGACATTTTATCTTTCTTGACAGGTAACAAAATGTCACTTTTTTCCCGGTTAAATTGACAGATGTTTGAATACTTTACAGGTTTCCTTAGCAACGCGGGTGTAATCTCGCTTCAAATGTCACATCGATTGATTTTCTGACTTTAATATAAAGTATTTACGTGTTTTTTTCAATATTAAATCGTCGTTTTTCCCATCACAGAAAAAAATAGTGTATTATACACAGGAAAAAAATTAGATTTTAGCTCTCGGTATTTTATCTCCTGACGCGAAGCGCTTCGCGTCGGGAGATAAACATTACCTCGAGCTAAAATCTAATACTTTTTTCCCTTGTATAATAAATAACTATAGTTCATTATTCTCTCTTATTCCCATGGAGAGGGGCAAGTCTAGTATCTTATCCATTATTAGGATAAATCCAGATAAATCAAACGTGTTGCCAATACCTTTTAGAATGAACAATGTGGAATTTTTTACATATTTTTTCCGTGTTCCTTTACCGCTACTTCAAAACGTAGTATGGAGCTGTTCCGCAAATTTTGGGACACGCTGTATATGGGAAGATTCTTAAAAAACAATAATATTTGCCCAAACATTTGTATGAAAAACATCTAATACAATTTTTCTTCATTCCATAAAGACGCCACAGCTTGGGAAAGACTATAGTAGACTAATTATACTTTCCCTCAAACCTTTTTGCCGCAACTATACATACCTCTGCTAATTTATTGAAACTAATTATGTGATCTCCAGAAAATAATATTCTCTTGAATGGCTTCGTTTGAACTGCATTAAATTGCTTTTCTAACGTGAGTGACAATTGTTCGCCTTCATAATTATTACTAAATTGATTCGCTCTCAAATAATCTTCGGCTTTCTTATATGAGTTAATATAAACACTTGAGTATAGATTGCTGGAAAGGCTGTGATTATTATCAATCAGCACGTCGCTACTTTTCTTTGACAAATCTATGAAATTCTCTATGCAGGAGCTTTTTCTTCTTAACAATACTTTTCTGTAAACTAAAATAATCTTATTAAATACACTTTGTAATATAATTAACTATAGATCGTCTCAACCTTAGTATTCAGTACAGTCTCTTATGGGATATATACCTCTTTTACTACCGTAAGCAATTTATAATAAACTGTCTTTTTTTATTTCAAGGCAATGTTGTCAGTTCGATTTATTATATTTATGGTTGGTATTGACGGTGTGGTGTAAGTATCACAACATAACCTTCCTGTCAAGTGTCAAATTAATATTATACAGTCCAGTCGTTTTGGCAACCGACACGGCCAAAGTACGAACTAAAGACGACGATTCAATAACACTACAAATTTCGATCAGTCGGAAAAATTTCAAAACAATAAAATTAAGCTAATTAATTAATATTTCAGGATATATAGTAAAATACTATTACATGAAAGCCATTTACAAGTTAAATATTATAAATAAAGCTATTAAATATTATTATTTATGACAGTCCTGAAATGGCTTTTGTAGGTTATATTACTTGACAGGTAAAATTTTGCAACATCTCAAATTTGACGCCATTTTAATTTCGTGGCGCATGTCGGCTGCGAGAGCGACTCAACTATAATATAATAATATAGAATAATATCCTAACCAACAAGTATTTAAAATGTCGTGTCATTATAATGAGTTACCAACCTAACCTGTCATTATCGAACTGAGAACTATGTTGTTGCTGACAGTTATTTTGAGAAAATGTTATTGAATTGCTTAAAATTCACGTCGTATATGAATGTAAGATCACCCCTTTCTAGTTTTACATAAAAAGTTATACCTACATTTTTGTATCTTTACAGCTGCAATATGTCTCTTTCCTTGGTACTTCCACCAACATTTCTGAATTTTTCTCGCCGCCATGGATTTTGTTATATATTGTAACAGTTCAAAAGCCGTGTGAGCTTCTTCAGTTAAATACACGAATTTCTGTCCAACGCGCATTTCGCCTTTCAAAGTCTTGAAAATAAGTGTTGGATTTATCAATAGAGATACTTATTCGTTTTGGGTGAGTAAAACTCACGTCTTGCAAGCAAGTGAACAATGTGCAGGAGAATTTCTTCATGAATTGCTCAAACCTGTACTTGATGAAAAAGTCTTGGAAGTGCAATTTGAATATTTCAAAGATCCCATTCGATTTCAATTGTTGTTTGAAATAGGATTCGTCGAAAAAGCCTTTGATCTGATAACTGTTGGGCTTCAAACATTTTATGTAATGTACGTCAGCTTCATTTAAAGTTTGCATTAAATCGTCTAAAGATTTCTGGAAAGAATAATGTTTTTTTAATAATTATAATATACAGGGTGAGTCATTTCCGTGGGTAAGGCCGATTATGCCTTTATGAGTAAAGATATTTCGAAGCGGTTTTTTTTCGTGTGATAGCTGCTCATTAGGAGCACATATTAAAAATATTTTGTATTATACAGAGTGTTCCATAACTTGGTGGCTAACCATAGTTATAGTTTTTTAAATGAAACAGCCTATATATTATTGGATTTTTGTATTCCCCGTATAATTTTTAGTCAAAAAGTTAGAAGATAGTATAGGTCTAAAATCTAAAGTTTTTGACTTATTCCCATTTTTCTGAAAAATTCAATGTTTTTATAAAATATATTTCTCGAAAACGATGTTTTAGATTGACATAATTCTTTTGCAGTATTGTTTACAATAAGAGGTCCTAATAGAAGCATGTTTTATTTTTTACAGTTACTAACTGCATGTGCAGGAAACTGGATTAAAATTACATGACAAATTTTTTGTATAAAAGTCAATTTTTTCAAATAGAACACCCTGTATTTTCGTTCATTTTTGAATAGCTTATTTAATTTCACATCAAAAACATGTAAGATGCTAATGCTTTAAAACTGACTATCAAAGAGTTATTGTCGTTTTTTGATATGCTTTTGTTAGTTTTTGCAAAAAAGTCAATTTTTTCAAATGGAAGTTCATTTTTGAATTGTTTATTTAATTTGACATCAAAAACATGTAAGACGTTAATACTTTAAAAGTGACTATTACTGAGCTATTGTCCCTTTTTGATATAATTTTGTTAGTGTGTCCCAACGGGAACTTGGGGATTTCAAGTCCAAATAACATGCATAGTGTTTAGAAATTCAACGATTTATTAACATAAACATAAAGTGGAAACCTTAAAATTATATGTGGAACAAGATATCGGATAAATGTTCACCGCGACTCCGTCTTAAAATTTTCGATGACTTATAGCCACACGAATGTTATTTTTTAATTCATCAATAAAATTGTCTGTGGATTATTTGTGTATACTTGATCCTTAAGGAAACCCCAAAGGAAAAAGTCCAGCGGTGTTAAGTCGCACGATCTTGCAGGCCAATCCACGTCACCATTACGAGAAATCACACGACCAGGGAATTTCTCCTGCAGTAAATTTAGAGTTTCCCTGGAAGTGTGGCAAGTGGCCCCATCTTATTGAAAAAAAAGATTGTTGAGGTCCATGCCTTCCAAACGAGGCCATAGAAAGTTATTCAACATCTGTCGATAGCGCTCCCCGTTGACAGTTACTGCTTCTCGATTCTCATTTTCAAAAAGTGAGGTCCAAGAACACCGTTGGTCGAGAAACCACACCATACGGTGACACATAGTGGGTGCATGGGTTTTTCAATAATTTCTCGAGGATTTTGGAGCCCACAAATGCGGCAGTTTTGTTTATTTACGTAACCCCCTAGGTGAAAATGGCTTCGTCACTGAATATGATTCGCTTTTCAAATTCGTTATCAAGTTCTGTTTGCTCCAAAATCCAATTTGCAAAGATACGACGGTGTTGATGGTTCCTGCGGACTTCAATTCTTGTGTTAACTGCATCTTGTATGCTTGTGGCCGTAGGTCTTTGTTTAAAATTCGTTGCAGAGATGATCTTGAGATGGCCAATTGCTGTGATCGGCGACGAATTGAATTTTTTGGACTTTCTGTTACACTTTGATTCACCCTAACGATATTTTCAACTGACCGAACATTACGATGTCGTAGCGGTGTCTTTACATCGAGAACAGAACCAGTTATTTCAAATTTTGCAATTAAATTCCTAATTGCTGTATCGCTGGGAACATGATTCTGATGAAAAACAACGCGTAGTCGACGAATTGTGTTCATAACAGAACGAGCATTTTCATAATAAATTTGAACAATTTGGATACGTTCTTCAGTCGTGAAACAGTGAAACGTTGCATGATGACACTTACAAGTTTCTAGATGACGTATGTCAAATATTAGATTAATATGTTATATATTATTTGAAAATACTGTGATATTTAAATCCCCAAGTTCCTGTTGGGACACCCGTTACTATACTACATTAATTAAAACCACAAAACTGATAAAATTATATCAAAAAGCGACAATAGCGCAGTAATAGTCACTTTTAAAGTATTAACGTCTCACATGTTTTTCATGTGAAATTTAATAAGAAATTCAAAAATGAAATTATATATAGGCTGTTCCATTTGAAAAAAATGACTTTTTTGCAAAAACTAACAAAAGCATATCAAAAAACGACAATAACTATTTGACAGTCAGTTTTAAAGTATTAACGTCTTACATGTTTTTGATGTGAAATTAAATAAGCAATTCAAAAATGAACGAATATACAGGGTGTTCCATTTTAAAAAATTGACTTTTATTCAAAAACGTGTCATTTAATTTTAATCCAGTTCATGCAGTTAGTAACTGTAAAAAAATAAAACATGCTTCTATTAGGACCTCTTATTGTAAACAATATTGCAAAAAATTGTGTCCATCTAATACGTCGTTATCGAGAAATATAATTTTATACAAACATTGAATTTTTCAGAAAAATGGGAATAAGTCAAGAACTTTACATTTTAGGCCTATACTATCTGATTACTTTTTGACTAAAAATTATACGGGGAATACAAAAATGCAATAATGTATAGGGTGTCCCATTTAAAAAAACTATAACTATGGTTAGCCACCAAGTTATGGAACACTCTGTATAATACAAAATATTTTTAAAATGTGCTCCTAATGAACAGCTACCACAAGAAAAAAAACGATTCGAAATATCTTTACTCATAAAGGCATAATCGATCTTACCCGCGGAGATGACTCACCCTGTATATTTATTACCCAACAAGATATATATCCAATTATAGAACAATAACAAAAAATAATTTTAACAACTATACCAGGGAGAATTTTTAAATTCGCAGAATGGAGGGGTTGGATGGTAATGGGAGAGCGCTTTCGTGTCGTAACGTGTGACTCATTATTAGTATATATATATAAAGTTTTAACACAATCCCGTCAGTAGTCTTTAAACTATTGTCGACCAATAAACTTAATCGGGAAACAAGTGTGAAATATCGAGAAAGTTTCTCACAAAGCAAGGAAAGTCTGTTCATACCATACTGGAAAAGATGTTATCGGTTTACGGGGATTATTGGCCGGGAAAAACTATGGTTTGAAGGGGTACGGTCGGCTTTAAACAAGGTAGGGAATCACTTGAAGACAAACCACGACCGGGGCGGCCTATCAAAATGACCATTCCAGAACTTGTTAAAAAAGACGAAAAACAATAATAGAAAATGCTGGGCTAAAGAAGACACAACTCTCAGAAATAACTCGCGTATCCGATTCAGCCATTTTTAATATTCTTCATGATCATCTTAGCATGACTAACGCAATGTCGGCAGGTGAGTACGTTTTGGTGAAACAAGTGCATAGACAAGACTGATTCGTTTATTATCGGGGGCATACTCAGCATCTGGGAAGTATATCACCGATAATAAACGAATCAGTCTCGTCTATGTAATTGCTTCACCTAAACGAACTCACCAACCGCGACTGGACTAACGTCAGCGCAAGATGGTCGACGTGCGTTTTAGGACATCTGTTATGAAGGCAGGGATGGTGTAATGAGTTGAATTTTTACTGGGTATGAAACTTGGGTTCATCTTTATCAAACTGAGTCCAAGGAGAACCCCATGCAGTGGCATAGAAAGGGCACATTGCTACCCAAGGAGTTTAGGGTGCCAGTGTCAGCCGAAAAGCTCATGACTGCTGTTGTTTGGTACTCAAAAGGAATCCTGTTAATTGACTACAAAGGTAAAGGCGCTTCCATAACTGGAGAATACTACGCTTCTATCTTGGGCCGGTTAAATGGAGTTAGTAAGGAAAAAAGAAGCGGAAAATTGACGAAAGCTCATATGCTCCTGCACGACAATGCTCTTGCCCACAACAATCGTGTTGCGCTGGGTGCCCTGCATAAAGTGGGCATCGATATTTTGAATCATCTGTCCTATACTCCAGACTTGACTCCTAGCAATGTTCACCTGTTCCCTAAAATGAAAAAAGAGCTGCGCGGGAAGAAATTTACGAGGGATAAAGAAGTAGCGGACGCAGTTTCGGCTTATTTTTCAGACAAACAATTCTTTTATGAGGGTATACACAAGCTAATTGATAGATGTGAAAATGTATTAGAGTTGCAGATGAATATATTGAAATAGAAAATCGTCTTGTATTTTTATTTTCTTTCCTTTTCCTCTATTCCGCGGACTTAAAAACACTCTCTCGTATGTACATACCTACACATTAACCATAAACGAAACTTTATTACCGACGGGGCAGAAAAATCTAATTGATTTTTACAATATATCATGAAAATAATTACAATTTATGTAAAGCGGGGATCTTAAACTTTTGTTCTCGATGTTGAATAATAAAATACATTCCGTGATCGAGAAGGATATTGAGGAACCTTAAAATGAATCTTTGCTAATAACCCCAAATAGTTAATACTAAATTCATAAGCGTTTCTGCACAAGTTTTATATATAGACGACCAAATGAAAGAAGCATATTCGAAGCAGGAGCGAACAAAGGAATAATACAAGGAGCTTATGGCCGCGATAGATACCAAATGCTTAGTGTTTTTAATAACAAAACCTCAGCAAATCCAGCACTCAGAGAGGAGGTAGAGACCATCTTCCATATGTGGTATACATTGAATCTGTGCATATTGAGATACATTCTTCACTTCTAAATTTAAGTCTGAAGAAATTTCATATGATAACGTCGTTGATAATATATTTAAATGGAATAACCTGTATATTTGTAATTTTTGGATAAGAAATGAAAGACAAAACCAAAAATATTTAAATATCTTAGGTTTATAATAATAGGTTCGACTGGACCTCCAATATTATATAGGATAGAACTCCATTAGATAGCTTACCTTAAATTTGCTCAACAGAGGTTTATTAGACATCTTGTTGTTTAAAGTTCTTAAAATGCATTCCAAAAACGGAAATCGACACTTTTTTAAGAAGCTTATCATTTCTTCTGGAATCTACAATTTGTTCGTCAATGTTATAATATTAATATTATGACAAAACATGACCTTATGACCTTATCTCTATTCTTGCATAGCATTGTTTTAGTGTTATAGGTAACATTTCCGGCATAGTGTTTTATAACAAAGGAAGTGGAAAAATTATTGCAGGGATTTTCAAAATATTTGGATCCGTTCAGAGTTTCCGCCAATCTTGCATTAACGAACACGTCAGTATTAAATCTTTTCATGGTGCATTCCTAAGAAGTAATAGGATTAGTAATAGGTACATTATTATAAAATAGCAGTAACTTCTTTCTGTATTATATAGGGTAGATGCACCGGTTGTGGCCAGTGCACTTGTGGCCACCTAAGAAATCATTGTCAAATAACTTGCTTTAAAGTTGGAAATAAGCATTTTCATTTAAATTTCCCGCTTCCTTAAGCACTTTCAGATCGTTCTTAGACACGTTCGTTTGTACAAACACTTCCGATTTAGTTTAAATTAGTCTTTAGTTTGACGAGGTAACAGAAATGGTTGATTGTTTGATACTTTGCTTAAGAAACACGAGGTAAGTCTACATCATGTTTTGTTCAAATTTTATTAGATTTATGTTTGAAATGTGTGTTATTTAGTTTTTTTATATAAGCTTTTATGTGATTTCAACATTTTAAAGACAAATTTAATTGTACAAATACTTAAAATACACGTGGCCACTAATGGAACACGAAAGACGTCATTGTGCCAAATGCAGCCAGTACATGGAAAACACTATACTACAAATGGAACATGAAATCTAGTTGTGGTCACATAATAGATCTAATTAAAAGTCAATACAATATTAAAGAAAAAATTGTCACCAAAGTACCCTCTATGTCTTGGGATACCGAAGCAATTGAAAATACTGAAGATAATTTCTTTATTTTTGACTTTCCAGAATTTGGCACCGAAAATCAGAGTAATACGGAAACAAACGTAAGCGAAAAGCACGTCAATATACTCCAGAATATCGTTACTCATAATAATAATAATAATAATAATAATAATAATAATATAACTTTATTATTCCAACAGTAAAACCAATTATAGGAACAATTATATGAACAAAACACGTACATTATAATAAAATAAAGTTCTTAATTATTGAATAAATCATTCATTCATACATAATGTAAGAAAAAAAGAAAAATCACAAAAAATCAAAAGGTAATCAATGTATCAAAGCTAGAAAAGAAAATATCCTCATAATGTAAATCCGCAGCCCTACACATCGTAAATATTGGCGATCCCCGAAGGAGATTAGTTCTCGAGAATGGCAACAAAAACGTGGCGGAGGAACGAGAGGCAACTCGGGGAATAAAGAAGTTTATGCAAGCCAAGAGACATGGGCAATCAATTAGTCCATTACACAATTTCCACATAAAGCGCGCACCATGAATCTCCCGGCGATCCCGCAGTGTCTGAAGGTCATGCGCCAGCAACAAGAGATTATAATCAATACCACGCTCAGGATAAATTCCCGTATCCTTGAAAGACAAGTACTTCAAGAATCTTCGTTGCACCCTCTCAATGGCTATTTGTAAATATATGTATTGAGGTGACCAGACTTGTGACGCATACTCCAGTTTACTGACAACGAAACTGAAGTATAGAGTTTTCAAGAGCAGCGAACTTTTAAAAAATTTACAACAGCGCATAAGAAAACCTAAAGTTTTTGAAGCCGAACTGCAAATATTATGTATATGGCTGGAGAAGCTTAAGCGCGTATCAAAGTACACCCCAAGATCTTTTATGCTGGTCACTCGCTTGAGCTGGTTATTTTCAATAGAATACGTAGATGGTATATTGTTATTTTTTCGTGAGTAGGACATATAGCAGCATTTGTTTATATTTAGTTTTAAATTGAAATTTGAACACCACGTAGATATAAGATTTAAGTTGTCCTGAAGATGAACTACATCATTCCAAGTTCGTATAGCGCAGTAGATCTTTAAATCATCCGCATATGCGAGTACATTACAAGTTAACAAATGAAGCAAGTCATTGGTATATAGAATAAATAGTAGGGGTCCCAAGTTGGAGCCCTGTGCCACCCCGGATGAGGGAGTAAACTCAAAGGACTTGAACCCATTATAAAACACATAGTTAAGACTGTTTGTCAAATACGAATATAATAGTTTGAGCAGTGATGTGCTGAATCCAATGGCTGATAGTTTTTCCAGAAGGAAGCCGTGATCTATCGTGTCAAACGCACGACTAAAGTCTGTGTAAATTACGTCTACTTGACCTTGAGTATCAAGTTCATGAGAAACAGACTGAGTTATGGTGAGTAGGTTCGTAACTGTAGACCGACCACGAACAAAACCATGTTGATATTCAGAAATCAAAGATTTAGTACCGAAATATATACAGGAATAAATCACACCTTCAAAGACCTTTGCAAAGTTGGGTAGAATGGATATTGGCCTATAGTTCTCAACTCTGGTTCTGTCATCTTTTTTAAAGATTGGGGTTATTCTTGTTCGCTGCCAGCGCCAAGGAAAATGTGCCGTCCTTATTGAAATATTTATTATTATTGTAAGAGGCTTAGCTAAAGCAATTCTGGCATCATGAACCAATATGCTCGGGATTTGGTCATCTCCAGCTGTATAATCCTGCTTGAAGGACGACATGATTTTTAATAACTCTTCCTCAGTTACACTGGACAACGTAACAGGGATTCGATTAGCTTGAACATCATCAAATGAAAAGTGAGAGCTATGTTGATATACAGAAGAAAACATATTGGCAAAAGCATTCACTATTTCCTGTGGAGAATCAATTTGCTGATTGTTGTGATATAGTGTGCTAGGTATACGTGTAGTGCCACTTCTACTCTGAAGATACTTAAAGACTTCTCTAAGATTTTCCACGATAGATAATTCAACCCTATCCATATAAGATTTATACGAGTTAGCAATCAGTGATTTACACAGACTCCTTAATCTCCTAAACTCAGTTTGATAATACATACTTTTTGTTGACCTCCATCGCTGTCTATAGTAGGCCTTTAGTTTCAGGTGGCGAATGATGTGCTTAGTATACCAGGAAGGATACAAAGATTTAGGAGAATTAGCCGCCCTAGGGACATACAAATCAAAGACCCGATATAAAGTACTATAGAAATCCTCCAAAGCATCATTTACGTTTTTACATTCGTGAAGGAAAGACCAGTCTGTATTCAGTATGGCAGCATGTAAGTTTTGATAGTCAGCTTTGCGGAAATTATATCTTATATTATTGTTGGATGGAAAAACTGCTTTGCTAGAATAATCATATGAAGAAGACACAGAAATACATAGCGGTGGGTGATAAGGATCCACAGGTACAAAAGGAGAATCCTCAAGTTCAACACTTACGGCACAGTCACCATTGGTAAGCACCAAATCTAATAAGCGACCATCACAATTCATTACCGAGTTGCATTGCTTGAGTTGAAGAGAATTGTAAATTAAACGAAATGTAGTCGTTTTTGAACATGAAATATTGTTGTGCATAAAGTGTGGCATATTAAAATCACCAAGAAGAATCACTGGTTTATCAAAAAGAAAAATTTCCAATGATTCGCAAAACAACTCCAGATCATACTGGGAAATACCAGGAGGAACATAAACAGCAACAATGTAGATATAATCATTAGGGGAACCACATCTACAGGCTGCCATGTCAATTAGGGGGACAACTGAGGAAATCTGCGCAGTGTCTATCACCTCATAATCAATTGTGTCACAACATGCAATGAAGACCCCCCCACCAGTCGAACGATGAACCAAGGAATATTTGCGGTCAGATCTGATAGCGCTGTAAGAAGGGGGTAATAATTCAGAGGTGGCGATAGAATTATCCAACCAACTCTCAGTAATCACTATAATGTCATATAAGGATTCACAAGCATTAGTGAAGAATGTGTGTGTTTTCGATCTAAGACCACGAGCATTTTGATAGTAAATATTAATTGAGTTAGTAGAACCGTTGGACTGACTCAGTTTAAAGAAGAGACAATATCAGGTATTCCATTTCTATATCGAATCTTCAAATTCACCTCCCCATTCTTCAAGCGATTGTCCAACTCCATCCTGGCATTCCGATGAATTTTCATTTGCATTGGCGTTCGATCTCGAGAGATTGACAATCCGGAAAAGTTACTATTTGTCTTGAGTTTAGAGGCATTTCTTAAAATGGTACCAACAATGGATTCCGAGTTAAAAGAAACTCTCAAAGGACGCTTGCGATCACTTGCCGTAGGATCAAACCTTCCCAATCTAGACACCTTGAAGTCAGTAACGGAAACCTGAAGGGTGGAACAGATTTCACCCACCAATCCAATATCCAGGCCCACTTGTCGAGAGGAGTTCTTACATTTGGCTTCAGCAGAACCGAAGACAATTATATTGTTTTTACGACGGTCCCGATCAATAATCTCCTGTATAATCTCCTCCTTATCCAAGAGAGAAGAGCCCGAATGTGCAGCAGCAGTCCCAAGAAAAAACTCCTTCAACGTTTTTATTTTATCTTGAAGGGACACAATAATACACTTCAAGTCATTGAGATCGCTGCCCAGATCCATACAATTTTTGCATGTCCATGAAAAACCAGTTTTAGAATGTATTTTTCGGGCCTCGCTTATTGAGATGTTAGCACAGTCAATGCGATACGTTTTTTTACAAATAGAGCAATTCACGAGCCTATGCGGGTCGTCGACATTACCGCAACAAACACAAGAAGGCATGTTTAGAAAATGACAAATAATTAAATAATATAGAAAATGACAAATAATTAAATAATATAGTAAGAAATAATAATAATAAAATAAATGAAATAAGATTAACAAGAAAGGGGATAAAACAAGGACACACGTTTCACGCCAGCGGTGCCCGTCGCGGCGACTTAATAAAACATAACACAATAGGAATAGGTATGGGCAACGGACAGGACCTCGTACAAGAGACAGAGGATAGTAGTAGGACAGCGCTAATATTCGTACATATGTCTGTGCTTACGCCACGAAAAACAAATACCAAAAGAAAAATAAAAAGAAACGCAAGAAATGCGGTCAGCGCAGGTGTTTTAAGAGAAGATACGTTACCAGAATAACAAAACTTACTCAATATTGACTTACACAATCAGCATACCGCAACATGGAGCACATCACCACACAAAGAAAAACTCACTCTACTCGATGATATAAGTTTGAGAATATAAGCAATATTAAATATTAGTGAAAATAATAAATATATGCGGAGAGCTAAATACATGTACGTATGCGTTCGGTCGACACTCGCTCATAAAATCCAACCAGCTCCTGAAGGCCAGTTAGACCCTGAAGTTCAGTTAAGTCCTGATGTTCAATTACCTGTTGACTTTCAGTCAGTATCTAAGTCCAGTTAACTCCTGCTTGCAACCCAATTAGCTGCTGAAATTCAGTTAACTCCTGAAGTCCAGTTACCTTCTGAAGTCCAATTAGATATTGAAGTTCAGTTAGCTCCCGAAATTCAGTTAGTTTCTAATGCCCAATTAACTCCTGAAGTCCAATTAGCTTCTGAAATTCAAATAACTCCTGAAGTCCAATTATTTTCTGAAGCCCAATTATATATTGATGTTCAGTTAGCTCCCGAAGTTCACTCAGTTCCTAATGCCCAATTAACTCCTGAAGTCCAATTAACTTTTCAAATTCAAATAACTCCTGACGTTCAAGCAGCTCCGGAAGAAAAACCTAAAGTTCAGCAAGTTGCTGAAAAAGTTGGTAATGATGTTAACACTGCTGAAGACGTAAGATTCCTTAAAAAAAGAACGCTTAGTGAAGTGCTAAACGATGTAAGGTCATGGCCAAAAGAGGACAATATTGTGGAAAAGAAAAGAAAGAATATTCGTTTTCTGTCAGTTGTAACGTCGGATAAATGGATAGAGATTTTTGAAGCAAATGTCAACGAGAAGATTATAAAAGAAAACAAAAAAAAAGCAAACCAGAAGACTGTCAAAAAAACTATTAACCAAAAGAATGCCAAAGACAAGATTAATGACCAAATACCTATCGAAGAAGAGCGTCTTGAAGAACAAACCACACCCAGTGCTATCCAAGAAGATATGATCCAGGAAGTAAACGAAGGTGAAAAAGAAAACCGATTTAAAGTAGGATGGTTTGTAATTGTGAGATTATTTTTGCTGTGCAATGAGAAAAAGTGGGATAAACAATTGGAAATGGCCATCCACCTGATTTAATTTGGTACCACAAAGAAGATATTATGTGCCAAATAAACGAACCTGTAGCTATAAGCACAAGAGGAGTATATGCCGTTCCAGAAATGAAGCCTTATTTAAAATATATTTAAATGTTAAAATACCTACCTGTTCTTTTTTTGTATTTTTTTTAATAAAATGTTTCCATTAGATAAACTACCTATATTTTAACGCATATGGCCAGAACTAGTGCACTCACTCGCTTCAACTGGTAAATTGGTGGCCACAACTAGCAAAATTGTACTTGACTGAAATTTTATTTATTTTGTCCTTGTCAGTTATAGTATTTTCGTATTTTGTATTTTTTTTATAGAAATAGCAATATCGATATTTTCTACTTACATAGTTGGTATAAGAATCTGATCTGAAATTATCGAGTAAACCGTAATGATTGTTACCATACTGCTTAAAGTGGCCACAACCGGTGCATCTACCCTACTCGTACGTAAGATTACTTACGACACTAGACAAACAATAAAATAAATTTTGCATTAAGCAAAGACCAAAAGTTCCAACGGACTGGTTAAGTATGTTATGAACCTTTCGACATATTTTCAATCATTTTCAGTGGACTTATTGCGAACGTCAAAAATTTTGCAATAATTTAAGATAATTTCCATCACTTGCACATTCTTTGAAACCAGTCATCAAACCTAAGCCAACTGTATCTCGTTTCTTCTCAAAGCTAGACCTACTCATTATTGTATCTACTACCCATATGGTACAAAAACTTACTTCACTGGAAGATGTTTTTGCAGAATGATGCAGGGCTATAATAGTCCATATAATTCCTATCTCGCGATAACTTACTTGCCTATCGGACTCAAGTATAGAAGGTGTCCTGACTTCGGAGCATGTTGACATTCAAAATTCCAGCTGTGGGCCTTTTACACCACCTGAATAGTTATACGATGTGGATATTCAGTTTCGAGGATAGGCAGCATTTCCTTCAAGCATTGATTATAACGTAGAACCCTGGTATAACTTCTTTTTTTTTTAACAAAATGTCATGGCGAGCTATTTACACCGCCATACTTTAGGATACAGTCTAGGCTTGAACATGAGCTAATCTGCAATGAACTTGTGACAGCTTGCAACAATAGGCTGTGCCATATTGCAAAATTTTATAGTTCCCTTTGTGCAATTGTATATTCTTTAGGATATACAATTGCAATATAATTATATTTTTTGAATTTTCAATAACCGAAATAGAAAAAATAGTATAAAATACACGTTTCATAAGACATTTTTGCGCACTTGTTCTTTAGAAAACTCGCCTTGCGGCTCGTTTTCTAAACTTGAACGCGTGCGCAAAAATCGTGTCTTATGAAACTTGTATCTTAATATACTATATTACATCATTATTTATATTATTATATTACTAATAGTTAATGTCAGTGGATACTAGACCTCATTTAGAATCCCAAACACCGATCTGGATCCGTCTATTAGGTCGACTCTGGCTATATATTCGCTATTATCAATAGCATCGAGATCAAACCCTTCATCTATTAATTCGTTTCTTTGCTTTAACAAATGGTCGTTGATGAAGTACTGTTGCAATCTTTCGTTAGCATAGTTTATGCACAATTGCTCAAAGGTATTATTTTCGAACATTTCGAAGCCATAGACGTCCAGTATGCCTGAAAAATAACTAAATAATTATTTGTAATCTTACAATTAGTGATCGGGCACTATCGACTTTTTTAACTACCCATAAACTCAAGTACTACGAGCAGTACTTCAATGTGTCTTTAAATACTTTTATCCTCTTAATAATCTGTGGGGACTGCATAACTTACGATTTATTTGCAAAATATGCTTTTCAATAAAGTTTTGATGTATGGTTTCGCTCCCTTTAAAACTTTTTTTTCCATAAAAGATGTCCGACCCTTAGACGATCAATAATACTGTCAGTACGTACTGAAGAAAATATTGAAACATTACTTCCGTTTTTTATTGATACCTTAGACCAGCGATGCGCATACTCGACGATTCGCGAAACACGTCGGTATTATCCCCGAACAATGTGGAAGGTTCTCGATGTTAGGTAACTCGTATAAATACAACGCATCGCCCGCATATCGGGGCAGTTAATTTTTAACTACGGACAAGAGAACGTTATATTGTTTGAATTGTAATCTGTGAAGAATAAACATTTCGTCCTTCGAACTTGGCATCTACCTACCTAACAATATATTATCAATTTTGATATAGATAAACTAGGTCCTAGTAGAAAACGTAGTCGTAAGGTTGAAGATGAAAATCGACAATTTCAAGACATTTGGACCGAAAAATACTTTTTTGTTTCATCGCATAACAAAATTGTCTGTTTAATATGCAAGAGTAGTGTTTCTATTCCGAAGGAATATTTTTACCAAATTAACCGGCGAAAATCGAACGCAAAAAAATTCCACTTTACAACTGGAACTAATAGGCCAGCAAGCTATGTTTACAAAACCAATTCAAGATGCTGAAACAGCTACTGAAGTTAGCTATGAAATATCTCGAATAATAGCGAAAACTTTTCGGCCTTTTGAAGATGGTGAGTTTGTTAAGCAGTGTTTAGATATCGCCGCAAAAAAAAATGTTTCCGAAAGATGCAAAGAAATTTGAGAAAATTCAACTAAATCGGATGACTGTTCAAAGAAAAATTACCACATTAGCAGCTAATGTAGAAGAGTAATTAGATACGAAATCGAAAAGTGTTGAGTATTTTTCTATAGCACTCGACGAATCTACAGATATAACTTCCACTGCTCAACTCAAAAATTTTGAAGTGAGTGAAGAACTGATTAGTATGAGTTCTTTGACAAGTCAAACCAAGGGGAGTGACATGCTCAAAGCTCTTCTGGAAAAATGTTCTATAATGGATTTGGATTTAACGAAATTATCTGGTATTACGACTGACGGAGCACCTTCAATGGTTGGAAGTAAATCTGGGATAATAACTATGTTAAAGGAGTATTTATAAACTAAAAACATAGATACCAAAAAATTAATGGAGTTTCATTGCATTATACATCAAGATGCCTTCTGTTCAAAATTATTGGGATTTGAAAATGTGGTGAAAGTTGTAGTACCTACTGTAAACTTTATAAAATCACGAGGTCTCAATCACCGACAATTCAAACAATTTCTCGAGGATATTAAAAGCGAATATGGTGATCTCCTGTTTTACACTGAAGTAAGGTGGCTATATCGTGGGTTGACACTAGGGCGGTTTCTTAACTTGATTTAAGAAATCAAAATATTTCTGGCGGAAAAGAAAAAGGACGTTCCCGAACTCGACAACCCTGATTGGCTGTGTGATTTAGAGTTTCTTGTAGACATCACAAATCACTTGAATGTCTTAAATACGCGACTCCAAGGCAAAGATCACTTGATTTCGCAGTTATACTCTCATGTTTCGTCCTTTCAATGCAAATTGAGTCTTTTCAGGACAGAAATCAATTCAGTCAATTTTAGCCATTTTCCGAACTACAAAAAAATTATGGAGAAATTCAATAAAACTGATGTCAATTTTGCTTATGTTGAAAAAATTGATATTTTGATCGTTCTGTAGACTTCAAAAAAGTTGAACCTGTATTGGATATTTTCAGCATATCCTTTCAACATTTCACCCGAAAATGGCACCAGAATCAATACAGCTGCAATTAATAGACATGCAAAATGATGATAATTTACGAAACAAGTTTAATGAAGGTAATTTGCTCAACTTTTACCGTTGCGTGTTTTTTTTTTGCTATAAGAAGAAAAACAAAACGTAGGCGTATATGGATAAAGGAACGGTTAAATCAGAGAGAAAAATATAAGCACTTAAATCTTTTAATAAAAAATAACGCATCGTGATGATTTTCGCAATTATTTTCGAATGATGGAAAATCTGTTCATAAATTATTAGTACTGGTTACGCTCCATATATTCAAAGAAGTGACACTAATATGAGAAATAGTATTTCTGCAAAACAAAGACTAGCAGTTACGTTGATGTATTTAGCTACTGGAAGAAGCTAAAAAGATTTAAAGTTCTCTGTTCTTATATATCCAATGAGCATCAGCCATATTATATTGGAAACCTGTCAAGCACTAATATACGTATTGAATAAAGAATATGTGATTTGTTTAATGCCTTCAGTCTTCTGTCTTTTTTAATATAAAAAGGATGTCTAGAGTTGCAAAATTCAAGCAAAACCTCGAACTTATCGATAAATTCTTTTAAGACCTCATTATTGGACGTGCTACTTTCTTCTTCATTTATATTATCTAAGTTATTCATTTTTAAAGCCGCTGCAAGTATGTACCTACACGTTTAACGTCGTGTTAATACTGATGTAAAACCCCAAACAAGTCATTACATGTTCAACAATACTGACGATATTCCCGCTTCTACAAATACTATAGTTAAGAATGATGGAATTTTCAGTCACTCTTCAATACTCGCGTCAATACGTTATTATTACCATGAAACAGTCAAAAGCACTGGCAGTAGTGACAATATTATTGATCGTGTAAGGGCCGCTATACACGTAGCCAGTGATCTGTTCAGCGATGCCGACAGTATACCTACGTATGACGTGCCGATTGTGTGTCTTACGTTTCCTATAGAAATTCATGCAATTTCACATATTGTTAACTTTTTAATATTTTAAGATAAAATTTAAAAGAAAGTATGATCGCAACCTTCCATTGGCAACCGGCACGGCCAAAGTACAAACTGAAGACGACGACTCAATGCCAATACAAATTCTCATATACCATTTTGTTCTGGTCTATGAGAATTTGTAGTGGCATTGAATCGTCGTCTTTAGTTTGTATTTTGGCCGTGACGATTGGCAAAACGCCTCAACTATGCTAATTTTTTAAGAGGTAGTCATAAGGATGAATAGAGTAAAGTGATTCCATATTTACCAATAAGTTTATGAGTTTCTTCTGAATAGATCTGCTCGTTTATTCTTCCAACTAACCAAGAAAACATACTGCTATAAAGAAATCTCATCAAACAATTCCTTCTTTCTTTGCACTCTTCTTTGTAAGCACATGGGGAGGTGTAAAAAGTATCTCTTTTGTTCCCTCTGGACTTTGCAGCGAATGTTTTTGTTATGAGCAGTCGCTGAAGTGCATCTGTGTTCACGTCGAATAGTTTTGATGCGTTTGTTAAAAATTTCTGACAATCTACATTAAAAGATATGGTAGTTTTTGAAACCGAAGCCTTAGTTTCTCATACCTTTCGGGACATAGCAGGAATCATCTTTGATACGAAAGTTTACGTTTCCCAAATTCAATATTATAGCGAGGATGGTTAAGATTTCATTCAACTCTGTGATATTTAAGATCTTCAATGATTTTATAGTTTCCGAATAGGTGGATTTTAGAACATTTTCAGGTTTTGGAGCAATTTTATACACGGTTTCTCTGCTTATGTATAATTGAGCCAATGTTTCTTCGTCGACGCTATCCAAGACCTGTCGACTTCATTAGATATAATTGTCTTTTTTAATTTCACTTTTTACCTGCTGAAATATATGGAAATTTCCTTCTTGAAAATTGGGACCAGTGACTCTGGATTTCTCTAAAAGGTAGGTTTTGATGTAAGCACCAACAATTGCCCTACCACTGTATTGTAATTGTAGTAGTTTACCAAATCTAGAACTGTTGTTGTTGTGCTTATTCGAGGCATTTCCTTGAAGATCACATAATTAGGATTAAGGAAGAAAGTTATTCATTTTAGTGGATACCGAAAGCTGTTAGTAAAGGCACAGAAGACAACGCTTGCCATAATACATTATCAGAAGGATTGATGCTTCGATTTTTCTGTAAGCCTGCGATGCATTTCATTGCCAGACGGGCTGAATATGTTTTACCAGACCCACTTTCACCAGAAATGACGATAGCCTGGTTGTTTCTTCCAATATTTCGGGATAATTTAAACCAAACCTTAGAAATAACAGAGTCCACACACGGTATGGAAGAATCATCCTATAAAATATATTGATATAAGATCGTAAATAAACATACTCCCTATATGAGATTGGAATTAGTTATGACAACATTGAAGCTTGAAGAGATATCCTCCTTGCTGGAAAATCAAAATGAATCATGTCGAGTCTCGTCTACAAAGTCAGCGGTGCCTTTTCGGCTCCGATTTCATTAAGATTGTTGAATATGAATACTTGAATTTAATATCTGTTGTAATAATATAGTACCATTTTTGTAATAATGTTTAAAATCTCAAGTACAAATCTACACTCCTAATTTTCATATTCTTGATTATTTCATATGTATTTAAAGTACTTCTTACAATTGCAGCTAATGATACGTCCTCGTACGGATGCACTGCCAATAAAGTCTGACCAGCCCAAGTGTAAAACTCTTTATTAGAGTATCTTTGTTTCAAAAACGATGTCACTGAAGTATTAATATTAATAATCAATATGTTTATGGACAAACTAAATTAAAAAGTACCATGTTCTTCGCTTTTATTTTCCAATTCGGTAATGCTGTTGACGAAAGGGAATTGATCCAAGGAATTTTCTCTCAATATCGAAGATGACGTTTGGGACAAATTTTCAAATTCTACCTGAAGTGTTAAAATTATTAACTGTAGAATAAAACATAACAATTATCACGGGGACTCCCCGAAGTACCTCACACTCATCATCTTTAAAATCACTACTACTGCAAGAATACCTATAGGCTTCTGATAATAATCTTTCGAAACTATATGACATATTCGTTACTGTATTGACAGAACTTACATGTCAGTTATAGCACAGATTAAACAAACTGAGACTGATAGGTAAATTCTAAGTTTTATCCAGACTACGCCTCCTTGTTTAGCAAATGAAATTGTCAATCCTCTACCATCTTTGTCATATTAACTGAACGGGAGATGAGATGGCGCTAGCGTCATTTGAAATGTTTTGTTATGTTGTGGTTAATGTCATTCAAAACAACATTTCAAATTTGACGAATTATTGCAATTCTTTCTTGTTGTACATCATATTAATTATATTGAAGTAATGTAGGTGGGGTGGTTTAAAATTAATCTAATTAATATTTTTATAAATTATTTTATTGATCAAGTAGAGTATGTAGGTGTTTGTACCTGTTAATTAAAATGTTGAGACTCTGAATTTAATAAAGTAAGTAATAGTTTTATATGATAATTGAAATTCACAGGTATAGGAAATTAAGATATCACAATGTGTTGAGTGTGATATTTAAATTAATAATTCAAATTTCGCGGCTTCCGGTGTGCAAATCTATAGGTTTTCCTTTAGAATGATTTCAATAGTGGGAGATTCCAAGCGTTAGAGTTTAAGCGGGACTGGCAAGAATGCATATGTACGCGAACGGCTACTGTGAATGTGAATTTAAGTTTATGTTAGTGAATTGAAAAATTGTGGGTGGCTTAAAATCTTCGTATATCTCTCGGGCGTTACTGGGATTCGGCTACCTTACCTCACTTACACCTCAGCTTCTTTTACGCTGCTCCCGGATGTCTTGGACGTTCTAACCTTAAATGTTGATTCGGGCACAGCTCTTATGCATATACACGAAATAGATATGTGTACCTTTACTTTAATGAGAAACAGAATAGATCGATGGTGATTATGACAACGTAAATGAACCTCAGTAAACTTTGTATTTGTTTTGTTTGATTGAATATTAACCATATTTTTGTATGTATGTATTATTTCTGAAATTGTTTATGATTCGTTCAAGATGGCGAACCATAATTCGGTTATCGAAAAATGCTTAGATTAATTATGTGAATATCAATATAAATATTCACATTTAACACATTTCTTATATATATATATATATATAATACAGAATATACCTAGTTTAATATGTTAATGACAGATCTGGAATGACTAAAATATTTCGACTAAAACGATGTTTTAATAAGGTGCTGTTAAATGTAATTAGATGGAGGAAAAGGGCAAACGCAAGCATAAATTGCCATTACGATCTTCACGAATTGAGATAAAGTCCCAGAATGATAGTAGAATTAAATAACTCTAAAAACAATGAATTGCCCCCATTAGAAAAGATAATGTATTCGTGGTTATCAATTAATTATATTTTGCAGTAAGCTAAAAGTTACACATATTTAATATTATGTGAATTTAAGCTTTAATTCTACTATTCATTTCATTTATTACTAAATCACTGATGAAAGTACTATTAATTAATTCCAAAAAATACTTTCATCCAGAAAAAAAAAAGAGGTGTGGCCACCACACGACTTTCTTATATGTATGAGCGTTTCAAATTATACACAAGTTGTTCTGAATTGTTTTAAATACTTTTATCTTAGAAAAATAAACGTGTAAATGTGTTACTTCAAGTTCAAATTTTAAGAAATTTTTCATACAAAAAATATTCAAAATCCTATTCTAAATACTTCTATTCTCTTAATAAATCTCTATAGAATGCATGCATACTTTGCGAGATATTTGAAAAAAGGCTATTCGCTAAGAGTAGAAGTGTTACTTCTGTTCTAAATACTTTTGTACTCTTGACAAATATATATAGAATGCATAATTTACGACATATTTGTAAAAAATGGCTATTCGATACGACTAAAAGTGTTACCTCCAGTCCGGATTTTGAATATTTTTTATACAAAAGGTAAAAAGCATGGCTTGCGAAATATTCGCAAAACACTGATTTTCGATAAGAGTAAAAGACCTACTTCCGGTACGAATTTTGAAAAACTTTTTTATTGAAATTCTTCTAAAATTTGATTTTGAGTACATATGAATTCTTTATAAATTTGTGTAAACTTAGTAGTTGACGAAATATTGGCAAAATTCGATTTTTTCACTGAAGTAAACTACTACTTCCGGTGTCGATTTTACTAAAAATCTAATCAGATCTCAAGAGGGAGATTATATTCGTAAATACAAAATTTGGAATTGATACCTGTAGCGGTTTGACCGCTATCGTGGTCACACACAGACACACATAAATTTTTTTAAAACCACTTTTTCGGTATTAGGAGACTTCGTATAAGAAAGTAATTATATGAAAACATAACCGCTGTCAATAATAATAAAAATTCAAGTCTCCTAGTGCTTAACATTTTATCGGGTACTCAAAACACAGGTTAAAATTTCTTCGATTAACGATATTCTTATCAATGATTAGGTCTAACAAGTGTTTTAACGTAATTAAGGATAAGAATTGCTAATTTCCGTTTTTATAAATTTTAATATTGTCTTTAGTACTGTATTCAATCAACTTTCTTCTTTGATTATGTTGAATTACTTAATTATTTCGCTGTTATTGTAAGAAAAATTAGTTTAGGAGATTAAATGCATCTATGCATCATATAGTTAGGTACAAAATACACTATTACAAGCGGAAAGTACTATCTCCACACCAATTTCGAAAATACTTTTACGTTTTACTTCTAATTCAAATTAGTATGGTTTTATACATTGAGCACAATATGTTTTAATTTAAAACAAAAACTTTACTTAAGCTTCCTATTCTCTCTGGTTCATTCTTAAATTAATTATTCATTTAAATAGCAATATGTTTTAATTCTAGTGCACGTTTTGATGCTTTTAGAACTTAATGTTAATATCTATAGTATTTTCTAAGTTCTTTACGTGTATAATTATTAATTACTTTTACATAGTGTCATATGTCAATATACAGGATGTCCCAGAAATAAAAAGACGGAGTAGCGGAAATCGGAAAAACGTGTGTTTGTTTGTTGTGTAAAAACGTACCCTCAAAATATTAAGTCTTTATTCGTGCGCAGATGGCAGAAAAAAAATAATAAAGAATTCAATTGGCCTTACGCCGACCCTGGATATAAATATCCACCTGTTTCACTTTCACAATCACAATATTACTTGTGTTAAAAAAAAATGAGGTGTGGCCACCACACTACTTTTTTATGCGTATGAGCGTTTCAAACTGTACAATTTTAAGAATTTTTTTAATACAAAACTTATTCAAAATCCTATTCTAAGTACTTTTATTCTCTTAATAAATCGCTATAGAATGCATACTTCCCAAGATATCAAAAAAGTGCTCCTCGCTAAGAGTAAAAGTGCTACTTCCGGTCCGAATTTTGAAATTTCAAATATAGAAAAAATATTGCAAATATAGTTTTAAATACTTTTGTACTCTTGATGAATATATATAGAATGCATAACTTACGACATATTTGCAAAAAATCGCTATTCGATAAGAGTAAAAGTGGTACTTCCGGTCTGAATTTTGAAATTTTTTTTATACAAAAGATATTTAAAAGTACGTTCTAAATACTTTTATACTCGTAATGTACCTGCCTAGAAAGCATGACTTGCGAGATATTCGCAAGAAACTGATTTTCGATAAGAGTAAAAGACCTACTTCCGGTAGGAATTTCGAAAAACTTTATTAATACAATTTTTCTCAAATTTAATTTTGAGTACATTTGAATTCTTTATAAATTTGTTTAAACTAAGTAATTGACGAAATATTTGCAAAATTCGATTTTTTCACTGAAGTAAACTACTATTTCCGGTCTGCCGATTTTGCTCAAAATCTAATCAGTTCTCAAGAGGGAGATTATATTCGTAAATACAAAATTTGGAATTGATATCTACAGCGGTTTGACCGCTATCGTGGTCACACACACACACACATACACACACACAGAGAGAGAGAGAGCGAGAGAGAGAGAGAGAGAGAGCGAGAGCGAGAGAGAGAGAGAGAGAGAGAGACATTTTTTAAAAACCACTTTTTTGGTATCAGGGGACCTCAGAACGTGGACATCTGCAAAAATCTCGAGGTCGAAAATTTTCGTCATCACAATACTTCCTTCTACTACGTACTGCTATGGTTTTTTTATATCATGGATAAAAAAAAATTAAATAAATTGATTTGTTTCAAATTTATTTTTCTGTGGAGCAAATGTTTTGGTACACACTGTATTTTGGTTTCTGTTTGAGAATTTGGGAGGTATAGTAGTCTTTTGGTAATCTGTGTATATTTATATTTATTTTGTTATTTGTATTTAAAAGAAAAGATGCCTGAAGATTATTTACGCTTTTCAACTTGATATGTTAATATTGTATACATGTGCGAAGTTTATGAGACGTGGTAGGGATATGGACTTTGACTTGTCCTGTGGTGAATATTGATTATTAAATTTTGGTCTCCCGTCTTGTGCAGTTCAATTTAAAGATATGATGTTTGAATAAAATTTGTTATAAATTTCATTATTTTACGGAGCCAAGATTTAATCAAGTTAGTGAATTAGTTTTATTGCTGTTATTTAAGTTAAGTATTTACTTTTAAGAAAGGGAATGCATTCTTTATGATAATAAGAGAAAATTTTAATATTGTAAAAAGTAGACTCGTAGCCGTCATTTTGTTTCCTGCACGTGTTTGAAAATATTTTATATTTTATTGAGAAGCTATTAAAGTAGATAATTTTCTTTACTGTATCAGTTTGCTATAATTTGATGTACTTTAATTATAGGTATTTAATTTATTTATTTTAAGTAATTATTATTTTGTATAAAATTTATGAATTATTTTTAGTAATTAATTAGGTAAATTTTTGTCGCGTTTGTCAGTACAAGTTTTTTTTATCCTATCTGGTCAAGTAGTGGGTAGGATTTTTTCTTGAGAATTTGTTAATGAAAGTTTTTTTTTTTTGTTTTTTTGTAATAAATAAATTATATTTGATCTGTTTTTCAATTTTTATTAAAGATTTTAGAAAAGATAATTAAATATTTATTTCATTTTTTTGTCTTCAAGTAATTTGTGGTTTTTTTATACTGTTTCCTAAGATCACGATTCCTGACGTGAACATTGTACAGTTTCGCCGAGGGAACCTGAGAGAGAGAGAATTTTGTTTTATGAGCTAGATCGTGGCAACCCTATAACAATTGTACTAATATCATAGCACAATTAAATTGGCTGAACCAACGTGGGGCAGAAAAACAATTAAATTGGCTGAATCAACGTGGGGAAAAGCAATTATTTTGGCGGCAACCAAAGTGTGGCAGAAAAGCAATTATTTTGGCTGGAACAACGTGGTTTGAAAATGGAAGGAAGTAGAAATTTACAAGGCGCCCAACAAAATTTGGATGTGTTAAACAAAATGGAGGGAGAAAAGAAAATGGAATGGAGACAACCAACAGGGTATGAGAGTGATGAGTCGCAGGAGCAGAGTCAGGGTATGGAGTCTATCTTAAAGAAAAAAGAAGAAGGAGAAAATAAAATGTTGATGGAAATGATATTGAAAATGGGAGAAGGAATGGACAAGATGGAAGAAAGGATGCAAAGAAGTTTTGAGGTATTTATGGCAAAGTTTGGACAGGTGGATGGTCAAATAAAGAAAATAGAAGAAAATAAACAAGATATTGAAGAATTAAAAATTAAAGTTGATGAAATGAAAGAAGAAATGTTAGAAAGAATAAATATTATTGAAGATAAATGCATAAAAGTGCTACAGAGAGATGTATTAAATGGAAAAGAAATGGAAAAGGTGGAAGAGAAGATAACAGCAATAAAAAATGAACAAATTCGTGGAAATGGTGAAATAATAAAATATATTCCGATGCCAGTATCAGATGATGCTTTGCCTAAGTTTTATGGATCAACATCAATAAATCCGATGGGTTTTCTGAAGAATTTGAAGGCGTGTTTGGAGAATGTTCCAGGAGATGGTAGAAAGCTGCAGATGGTGAGAAATTGTTTGAAGGACGATGCTCTTATCTGGTGGGACATGATTTCTGACGAGGTGATGACGTTCGAGGATTTTGAAAAGAGATTCACACAGCAGTATTGGGGACAGATGGCACAAATGAGGGTGAGAAAAGATTTATTATTTGGTAATTTTAAGAAAGGAGGTTCAGATAATCGTGAGACATATATAATAAAAACATATTCAATTTTAAAATATTTAACTCCTGCTATGCTAGAAATTGATTTGGTTACACAATTAGCATGTCATTTTGATTTTGAAGTAAGTCAGGCAGTGGCCATACAAAATATAAAGACCATTAGTCAATTTATAGAATTATTGAGGAGATTAGATGATGCTGAGTATGGAAATAAATTTCAAAGTTTTAATATGTTAAAATATGATAGAAATGGTATAAGATATAGAGAGCAAAGAAAGTTTAATGATAGAGAAAGAAATTCACACAATTATAACATGACAAATAGATTTGTGAGACCACAGGTAGAAAATAGAAATGTAAATTGGAATAGAGAGAATGATAGAGCATGTCAATTAAGAGAGGAAAATATAAATCGTAATTATATACAGAATGAAAGAGTAAATAAAAATTTTTCATATAATGGTACTAAAAAAGAAAATAGTAGAGAAAATGTTGAGAGAGAGGAAAAGGCAAAGTGTCAGGATTTTTAGATGGGCCAACCAAGGAGATAATTAGTATGAATGCAATGAGAGAGAATGATTCAGATCAATTAGATAATAAGATGTTGCCACATATAAAAGTTACTATGGGAGGCGTGAAAGTAAATTGTTTAGTTGATACGGGGAGTGAAATTTCAATTTTGGATGATCAAATAATAAAAAAATTAGAAAGTATGAATGCAGGTAAATATATACCTACAAGAAAAATTACAATTGTGTCTGCGACGAAAAAGATAATAGCAATGGTAAATAAAATTTATGTAGTTGAATTTATGGTAAAAGATAATAAGTTTTTGGGAGAATTTATGTCAGTCAAAGGTTTACAAAGAGATGGTATTATTGGAATGGACCTGTTAGAGAAAATAAAGGCAGTAATAGACATTGAGAGAAAATGTATGGTGGTGGAGAATCAAGTAGTTTCTTGGTTTCAGCAGGATGAAGAAGATGAAGAAAATGAAAAGATTATAAATAATATGGAAATGGTATATGAAGTAAAAGAAGTTATAAATAGTATAAATGGTGAAAATTATGAAGAGGTTGAAGAGGTTAAAGAAATAGAGTCCAATAATATGTGTATTGAGGTGCCTGAAGATGTAGATTTACTTGAAATTAATGTTGAAGAAAAATATAAAGAAAATGTCAAAGATATGATAAAGAAGAATATTTCGTTGGTAGATAAATTTCCCTGTATTGCTAAAAATTATGTACATTCATTAGAAGTAGATGAGTCGAGACCATTTAAAATTAAAAATTATCCAATTCCCAAAAATATGCAAGAGAAGGTGAGAGAAGAAGTAAGAAAGATGTTGCGAGATGGTGTTATTGAGAGAGGTGTCACGAGGTATGTCAATCCGCTGGTGGTGGTTCAAAAGAAGTGTGGAGATATTCGCTTATCTTTGGATGTGAGAAGGTTGAATGATCGTACCAAGATGCAATTTGAGACTCCTGTAACTGTGGAAACGTTATTATCTAAGTGCAACGACGCTATGATTTATACTAAGTTGGATCTAAAAAGTTCTTTTTGGTTGGTGCCTTTAGAAAGAAAGAGTAGAAAATATTGTGGTTTTATGGTAGATGGAGCTGTATACCAATTTAAAGTGGTACCATATGGACTAAGTAGCTCGTCTGCTGCTTTAATTAGAGCAATGCAACAAATTTTAGAACCTTATGAATCGTTTGTATCCCATTATATAGATGATATTTTAATATTTAGCAAGACAATGGAAGAACACATGGAACATTTAAGGAAGGTTATAGAGGTATTAGCAAATAATGGTTTAAAAATTAATATTAAGAAATGTGAGTTTTTTAAAAAGGAAATTAAATTCCTTGGATATAATTTAAGCTTAAAATATGTCAGTGTGGATGATTCTAGGCTGGAGGTTATAAAAAATTATCCTAGACCTAAGAATGTGAAAATGTTGAGAGGTTTTCTTGGTATTGTGGGTTATTATAAAAGATTTGTTCCGTATTTGGAAAAATTATGTGCACCATTGTATGAATTATTAAGAAAGAATGAAAAATTTATTTGGTCTAAAGAAAGAATAGATGCTTTTGAAAAGGTTAAGAATGAATTTTATAATAGTTTGTTATTAGTACTGCCTGATTTTTCTAAAGAATTTTTATTAAGAGTTGATGCTAGTGATTCTGCTATAAGTGGAGTTTTAATTCAGTTAGATGATGAGGGAAATGAAGAGCCTATTTGTTTCATTTCAAGGCTATTAAAAAAATATGAATTAAGATATACAGTGGGAGAAAAAGAGTTACTTGCTGTAGTGCATACTGTAAATAAATTACGTTTTTATTTGTTGGCTAAAAAATTTATTGTAGAATCAGATCATGCGGCGTTGACGTCACTTTTGTCAACTAGATTTTCAAATAATCGAATATATAGATGGTCATTGTTGTTATCAGAATATTCATTTCAAATTAGACATATCAGAGGTGTTCTAAATGTTACCGCTGATGCTTTAACAAGAATGTACAATATAAAAAGTAACTTCAATCATGTCGAGTTAAATGCTTATAATAGATATGCAGCTGAGGGAATGTTTGACTATGTTGAGATCCATCAGGTCCAGCAGGATGAATGTTTTGATCATATTAAAGAGGAATTGAGAAATGTGGGGAATTATAAAGATTATATTTTTCATGATGGGCTTATTAAAAAACAGATTCGTGATCAGTATAATGTGGTTGTAAATGAAATGTATGCTCGTCAAGCAATGTCTATTATTCATAATGAACTGGGACATATTGGGACTAGGAAAGTTTGGTTAACTTTTAGAGAAGCTTTTTATGCTGTTAAGGATAGAAGTATTGCGAAAAGAGTGGTAAGGAATTGTAATGAATGTTATTTTGGAAAGCATAAAAATCGCACATTGCAACATGATATAAAAAGTATAATAGTGAATAATAAATTGGATTTAGTAGCGATTGATTTCTTAGGAAATTTAATACCAGGAGATTATGGGTATAGAAATATATTTGTTATGGTGGATATTTTTACTAAATTTGTTAGGCTGTTTCCCACTACAAAATACAATTCTGAGATTGCACTTTTATGTATTAATAACTTCGTACAAAATCAAGGAAAAATGAGACGAATTTTAGCAGATAATGCTAGTTATTTTACTAATGATAGATTTATAAATGCTTTAAATGAACAAAATATTAATGTATGTTTTTCTTCGATACGCCATCCATGTGCCAATCCATGTGAGCGGTATATTCAAGAGGTAATCAAATTTTTGAGGATGAAAACCCATGAACACCATGTAGGCTGGGTCCAGTATGTCCAACAGATAGAAGATTCCATGAACAATTCGCCCAATACCCTTACTGAAGAGTGTCCAGCGACTTTGATGAATGGAATGACTCCTAGTCGGCCCTGGGATTTGCATGGAGAAGTTGTTCATAATCTAGAAGAGAGAAATAATTTGGTTCGAGGAAGACTACAAAGGCAAGGGGAGATGTATGTGCGCCGAGAAAATGAAAAAATCAAAGAAAGAACTAGGTTTAATATTGGTGATACAGTTATTGTTAGAAGTTACAGGGTTGCCAGAAGAAATCAACAGAAGTGTGCTAAATTGGATCTTCCTTATTGTGGTCCGTATATTGTAACAAGAATATTTAATAATGTCACATATGAGCTCTATTCAATGGATGGACGCATTAAGAAGGGACGATATCACATTAGTATGCTTCATCCATATTTGAACAATCCTTAAGAAGATTGTGAGGTACTATAAAATTATATTCTGTGTGCGGAGAAGGGTTTTAATTTTTACATTATATTGTATTTGGAGAAAACATTAGAGATAGTAAGATGTTGTGTGCGGAAAATAAAAATTTCTGAAATCTTTGCTTTGCACAGATTTAATAAATTGTTATTTTGGAGATATGCTATGGTTTTTTTATATCATGGATAAAAAAAAATTAAATAAATTGATTTGTTTCAAATTTATTTTTCTGTGGAGCAAATGTTTTGGTACACACTGTATTTTGGTTTCTGTTTGAGAATTTGGGAGGTATAGTAGTCTTTTGGTAATCTGTGTATATTTATATTTATTTTGTTATTTGTATTTAAAAGAAAAGATGCCTGAAGATTATTTACGCTTTTCAACTTGATATGTTAATATTGTATACATGTGCGAAGTTTATGAGACGTGGTAGGGATATGGACTTTGACTTGTCCTGTGGTGAATATTGATTATTAAATTTTGGTCTCCCGTCTTGTGCAGTTCAATTTAAAGATATGATGTTTGAATAAAATTTGTTATAAATTTCATTATTTTACGGAGCCAAGATTTAATCAAGTTAGTGAATTAGTTTTATTGCTGTTATTTAAGTTAAGTATTTACTTTTAAGAAAGGGAATGCATTCTTTATGATAATAAGAGAAAATTTTAATATTGTAAAAAGTAGACTCGTAGCCGTCATTTTGTTTCCTGCACGTGTTTGAAAATATTTTATATTTTATTGAGAAGCTATTAAAGTAGATAATTTTCTTTACTGTATCAGTTTGCTATAATTTGATGTACTTTAATTATAGGTATTTAATTTATTTATTTTAAGTAATTATTATTTTGTATAAAATTTATGAATTATTTTTAGTAATTAATTAGGTAAATTTTTGTCGCGTTTGTCAGTACAAGTTTTTTTTATCCTATCTGGTCAAGTAGTGGGTAGGATTTTTTCTTGAGAATTTGTTAATGAAAGTTTTTTTTTTTTGTTTTTTTGTAATAAATAAATTATATTTGATCTGTTTTTCAATTTTTATTAAAGATTTTAGAAAAGATAATTAAATATTTATTTCATTTTTTTTGTCTTCAAGTAATTTGTGGTTTTTTTATACTGTTTCCTAAGATCACGATTCCTGACGTGAACATTGTACAGTTTCGCCGAGGGAACCTGAGAGAGAGAGAATTTTGTTTTATGAGCTAGATCGTGGCAACCCTATAACAATTGTACTAATATCATAGCAGTACGTAGGACGAATAGATACTTCATAATAAATATCAAACCATTAATTACTTTAATTTTATACCTGCTAGAAAAAAATAATTACATTCTTGATATTTACTGTAATAAAGGCTAGAAAAACTACGATTTATTGAATATTCTAAAATAATAATAATCAGCTGTTTCCGACTACAAACACATTAAAGAGAAACAACCTTCCTATTTTAAAAATAAAAACAATCTTTTATTGTCTGCAATAAAGTAGGTCGCCCGTCTGGGTCAACAACCGACTACATAGCTGCGTTATCTAGACGCATCGGGCAAAAAATATGTTTTATATGAATGAGTACGATTTAACGTTTTCTTCCTGTTTTATACAAATAGAAGCGTATTTTTCTATGAATACGTGCTCGATTCTATTTACAAATGAGCATTCTTACGTGTATTTATAAACATACATTCTGTGCCAGGTCCGTAATGTAATTTTTTTATCTAAAAAACAATATAGAAAATTAAATTTTTAATTTCTTCGTTATTGCGGTATATTTGGGCCTGTTTCTGTTCGGACTTTACATACCTGCTACTCCGTCTTTTTATTTCTGGGACAGCCGGTATTTGATGCGTAGTTGTTTTGGTTTGAAGTATAGTAAAATAAAATAACATTTCATTCTAATAAATTTAATTTTTACGCAACACAATAAACAAAAATATCAGAACAGGCAGCATAAAAATAAACGAATCAGTAATTTATTGAAATTTCAATTGAGTATTCTGTATCGCAATATTTATGTCTCTACTTTTTTTCATAACAGCTTTTGGATTTCTTGTAAACTTTTCCCCTTTGTCTCAGGTACCTTGATGAATATAAATATGAAAGCCGCGAGACATATAAATCCAAAGGAACAAAGCGAAGATCCCATTCCAATCAGATCCTTTATGTAAGGAAATATATTCGAGGCGCAGAAGGTGGACATTAAGCAAACAAAGATACATAGCGAGGCAGCAAATGATTTTATGTGTGGTGGAAAAAGTTCGCCGACTAAAGTGAACGACATCGGTCCCATACCAAAGCTATAAAAAGCTGTATATAAATTTAAACTTACAATAGGTAGCCAGCTGAAAGAACTAACGTTTATGTTAGTATATTGTTTAAGATGAAAGAAGATACCACTTATAAATATCGTCAGGGTCTCACCAGCAGATGATGAAAGAAGCAGAAATCGTCTACCTAATTTATCTGCCAGAGGAATGGCTAAGGCACTAGCAATGAGTTGTGTTATAGCAACAAGAAGTATAGCAGTATCTGTAGAAAAACTATTTTCTGCTTCTTCAAAAATCGATTGTAAGTAGAAGAAAATAACATTAACTCCAGACCACTGTTGAAAACCCATTAATGTAATAGCAATACAAAAAGCTTTTCTTATCCTTCTGTCCAAATATATATCTTTAATTCCAGATTTTCTGTCACAAGACTCCTCTACATTTTTAATAATTTCTGGTAATTCCTTTTCTATTCTTTTACTATTGTTAAACCTCAGTTTTAGGAGAGATATCTCAGCTAGGGCAAGTTTATTTTTTGCCACATAATAATATGGGCTTTCCGGTACAAATATTCCAAAAACCAAAGCAAATATAATCGGAACTGCCAAGTTGATAGCACCAAACTCTCTTAATGTGACGTAAGGTATAATTAGGAAGAAGAATAGATTTCCAATTGATATAGAAAAACTAAAGAGACAGCCCAGAGCACCTCTGTTAGTTTTTTCTGCCATTTCACCAACGTAAATTGGCATTATAATAAATAAAGTTCCAATACCAAGTCCACAAAGAAATCTTCCTATGTAAAAGTGCATCACTACATTTCCAAATGTCAACAGTGCAAAGCCAGCAGTTGTTGGTATGCTGGAGGCTAACAAAGTGTACTTTCTACCAATTTTATCGGAGAAATATCCAGATATTATACTGCTTATGGCTGCACCAAGTGGCATTAAAGATGTTAACCATGATTCTTCGTAGGATGTTATGTTTTCGGACAATGGACTGTTTTCAGGATCGATTTGGCCGTTTAATCTAGGAATTGCTGGTGACGACCATGCGTAGGAGCCTCCGGCGCTAAATGTGGCCAAGTTCGCTAAAAAAAAATGTTTAAATTTAGAAAATTGAAACATTGTAACTTAGCTAAAACAAGTATATTTTTTTATTGTGATGTAAGTCGCATTTCTAGTTATTTGACAGTTGGATTTTCTGTTCTTGTATTTATACAACAAAAATATTTCTTTTTAGAACTCCTATATCGTATATTTAGTATCGGCCATAATATATCATGGACCCATAGAAACCTACCTATTTCTCCACTGAGGAAACGCGGCCGTTGTGGTCACTTGTCTTTTATTGAAAAGCAAATAATTCTCAATATTTATAGGGAGCTGAGAATTGAAAATACAAAAAAAAATACAAGGAAAATAGCATGGCATATAGTGTCCACAACGGGTAATATTGTAATTTCTTAAGTTATGCATTATGTTTCTGAAGTTACCTATATTATATTATTGCAGGTGTTACAAGAAATACGGTTTTTACAGATATAACGAAATTAAGTCCGAGGGAGCGGTTACTCAGCCCAAGCAAAGCTCTGGTAGACGCTCATTAGTCAACAAATTTGACGAAAATTTAAAAAATGCAGTCAGACAAGTAAAAAATTCAAGACTATTCCAATATACATAAAATAAGCCGTTTATCATTATACCTACTAATGAGAAAGATAAGTTCAAGTAAAATATATTTATTTTTAAGACGAATAGGTATATAAAATATATTATTATTATTATAGGTACATGAAGCGAAGCAGCAAAAGTTTATTTATAAAGAGTGGTGAGATAAGTACTTGGAGATATAGATATTTAACAACTATTATATCATATGGGGCCCAATAAAAAAAATATATTTTACTTAGATGAAACGTGGTTAAATGAAGGGCACACACAATCGAAAGTTTGGGTTGATATTAATGTCCATAACCGCAGGCAAGCATTTAAAGATGGTGTCTCGACAGGTTTAAAAAATCCAACGGAAAAAGGCAAAGAACTGAAGATAGGTTTGTTGAAGGTGGATTGTTAGTTTTCCAAGCGCAAGAACTGGCGACTACCATGAGGTTATGAATTCTGTTATATTTGAAAATTAGTTTAATGCTGTTTTAGAAAAATTACCAGACGATGCCATTATTATTATGGATGACGCACCCTACCATTCTCGCAAAGTTGAAAAGATTCCAAATACATTATCTAAAAAGAAGGATATGCAAAACTGGCTACATTCAAAAGAAATACTATTTCAACTAGAAATAAGTAGACCAGTTTTATTGGATTTGGTTAAACATCACCACAATTTCAACTATTATGTTGTTCATGACATGGCAATAGCAAAGAACAAACATGTGTTGAGATTACCACCGTAACACTGTAAACTAAACCCCATTGAATTGGTACGGGTCGAAATAAAAAATTATGTTACCTCGAATAATAATAATTTTAAAATGGCAGAAGTCGAACAATTACTATTGACTGTATTAGCTAATTTTAATAGTACTAAATGGAGAAATTGTATGGAACATAATTAAAGAGGTAAAAAAAATGAGTCTAGAAATGGCTTAATGACAATATCGTGGAGTCATTTATCATTTCAACTGCAAGTGCTAGTGATACAGATAGTAACAGCGAAGAATAAATTAAATTAAACATGTGCATAATTTCAAGTTTTTCTATAATTAAAATACAGATTAAGGAATAAATATTTTATTTTATTTTAAAGTTTGTTGTACATTAGAAAATATACTTTACTTCTTATGTTATTATTTAGCAATATATTCTTCAGTTCTCTCTGTAAACATGAAAAACTATTAAGTAAATGTCTTGTATTATTTTTAGATATCATTTACATAACTAACTAACTTCCTTGACCAAAATGCAAATATTATTGCCATATTTTAATATAAATATTTCAATGTAACTGTAGAAATGTATTAAAAATATTTGCATACATAAATCTTGATGTAAACATGCATATAAGTGCATGTTTACATAGAACCGGGCTATAGCATTAATATAGAACCGCGAAATATTGTGTTTTTGCCGTGAAGTGGAAATGGTCTATCATTTAATAATCAAAACAATAAAAGGGACAGATCTGATGAACACACATTCATTCAATCACGGGCACGCCGTCGATTAACACCTGCTATAGTCTATTTTTTAATTCGGAAGATAAAATAAAAAGGCGCGTTTACACAATGGAATTTTGGAAAATTCCTTTTTGGCGGCAGTTTTTAAACTAGCGACGATTTTATATAAATTGTAGTCAAGTAATTAATTAAAAATTCATTTAAAAAAATAGATAATTTTAATTTGAAATAAAAAGGAATTATCATCGTAAGTGAAATGCTTAAATCAAAAGTTTTATAGGTGATTTGTATATTTTCAAATTTAAAAAGAAAACAGATGGTTCTTATTCTTATATGATTATTTACAAGCGAACAAAAATTTAGACAAATATTAATTATAGCATATACATATAAAACATATAATTATTCACAATTTTTTATTATGATTGATTCAAGTGAACAACAATTTAGACAAATGTTAATTATAGCATATACATATGAAACAGTAACAATTTATAATTATTCACTATCACTTTCCATTTTACTTGAACTATCTTCACCCACTGATATAATAAATGGCTCGATTAAATCATCGACCAACCCATCTAACTCACACATTCTTCTTTCTTCATTAATCACATGGCTTACACATTTCTTCCAATTGTCCGTAGTGATATTCTGGATTGCTTTTAGTAAAAGTATCTTCACATCAGCTAATTTAAATGTAGTATTCTTAGTTGCCACCTCATTTTTTATTTGAGCCCACACCAACTCGATTGGGTTGAGTTCGCAGTGATAGAGTGGTAACCTCAAAACAGTTTTGTTACAACTTTTGGCCATCTAATCTGTCACATGTATATTATATTGGTCCTTATTGAGACGGATTAGGTGAAGAAGTTCAGATCGAACCATCTCTTCATTGTACTCAGTATTTTTTGAATTCAACCAAGCCTGCATATCGAGTTTTCTAGAATTTGTTGTGGGAATTTTTTCAATTTTTCGACTATGATATGTAGCATTATCCATAACAATAACAGCATTGTTTGGCAGCACTGTTAATATTTTATGAAACCATCTTTCAAACACCTCCGCATTCATTTCTTCATGATAATCGGTTGTCTTTTTTCCTTCAAAAATCAATAAACCATTCTCCACAAATCCAGCCTCAGATCCTATATGCAAAATAATGAGACGTCTTCCTTTCCCTGCAAGATTACGTAAGCCTGTAGTCAGTCCTTCATTAAATGCCTATCGTCGACTTCTTATATTGCCATCTACCCAAACTCTTTGTTTGGTATGACCTTCGTTTAGCCATGTTTCATCTAAATAATAAATTGGCCGATTTTGACGACGATAATCTTTAATTGTCATCAAATATCTTCTTCTCCACCTAATTATATCATCACGTTTTATCAAAACACTCTTTCGATTTCTCTTCATATACCTACAATAATATATATTTATTCTAACATATCAAAGCATGTAAAATATAAATTTGAGTACTTATATACTCAATTTTTTTTGCATATTAATTACAATATTGGTACTGACCTAAAGTTTATCATTTTCATCAATTTGTATAATGTTGAACGGCTCATCTGTGGCAAATCATCACGCTGTTTGATTTCAGTCAGCACTTTATCAAGTGTAGGAAGCTCATTTTTATAAAAAAAAATTGTGAATTATTTGCCTTATAGAATTCTTGATGGTTTCACCATAATCAGCAATTAAAGAGTGTCTTCCAGAACTTTGCTCGGGTGGGATAACTTGTCCTTTCTGCTTATATTCTTTTGTGGTACGATAGCCAGTAGACCGTGCCACTCCTAAAAACAAGATAACATAATAATATATACCTAATGATGTTAATGTATTATAACACTAACCTATCATACTCGATATTCTTGCGACAATAGCAGTAATCCTCATTCTGGGGTTATCAGCATGTAATTTTTTGAATATATTTACTATATTCAGTTTCTCAACAACAGATAGATGTCCTAAAATCACAAATTTTCGCCTTCTCAACGGGGATATTTGCGATCCAGAAGTGCTTGCTACTTCCTCCATATCCAAGAAAAACGCTATGAAAATGTTTTACACTGAGAGTATATCAGTCGATTCAGTTCTTAAAAGAACTATTTTATTATTATAACGCAAATTGAACGTAAAAAATTGAACAGAAAGGCACTGACAAAATTAACGATGTATACAACAACAGCTGTTGTAACAGTATGGCGGCCGTAAACATGTAAAATTTCCATACTGTAATTCTTCCCGAACACTGACCAATAGCAAGCCTCCTTTTTAGCGCTTCAATTTAAAAACACTTCTCCTAATTAAAAAATAGATTATAACATTACAACATAATGTACATAACCTATATCATTAATTTGTCAAAAATAAATGTCATCATATATTGCATAGTGTACATATGGCTCTACTTGGTGGTTCGCGGAATTAAAAAAATAGAGTGTAGCTATAATACTACATTCTTCAATCTATAACAAAGTTGCTTTCGCGCCCTTTTAGTTTAAATAGACAAGATAGCCGTGTCTAAATGAAATAATTTAAGCAAAAAGACTATTTCACAGAATCTGGGAGCTGGAAAGATGTGGAGTAGGTGTATGAAGCAAATATTTTTTGGTGAAGTATGTTGGCATTAAAAAGACATTTTTTTATTCTATATGTAACAGAAGTTTTTAGGAAGACACGTCTATATTTAAATGTTTTACACATATTAAACAATTAAATACCAAACAAAAATAAGCTATTTATATAAGTCTATGTAATTTTATCTGTAGTTGTTACAATATCTATTACAATTTTCTCACCGGAACTGCATGCAACTTATTTTTTTTATATGACACCCTATATACCGGGTGTCTGTTTAAGCTCGGTCACCGGCCATATCTCGGCAACCGTTTATCGTACAACCTAGCGGAAAAAATCTTGATAGTAAAATGGACCACAAGAATTACAATAAAAATATCTCTAAGTTTCCAAAATGATCGCATGGGGGCGCAATTTTCAAAATCAATTACAAATTTGATAATTTTTCATTAAATTCTAGATTAAGATAGATTAGAATTTTTACTAGCAACACTTTTAGACGTTCTTATACAATTCTCATTTGAAACTTATTGATCTAACTCCTATACGAAGGGGAGGGTGGAAGGGAGTATGTCTGCGTACAAAAGTAGGTATAATTTCGGTTTGACTCAACGAATTTCAATGTTTCTGGGCTCATTAGATAGAAAATTTTACAAAAAATTGAAGGATATGTAGTACGAAATTAGGTGTTTCTCAAAAATATAACAGGGGGGCGCTATTCTCAATTTATATATATTACTTGTTTTTTCTTTAAAATTTTAAATGGAACGGTATATTTTTAATATCGTAATATTAAAGCACATAAAAAACTGAAGAGAATGGTGAAAACCGGAAGTTGCTACCTTTTTTCTTGACAAAGATATAGTCATACGAAGGTAATCCAGAAAAATAAAAAATATTTATTTATTTATTGGAAGTAATAATTTTATTTTAATTTTGAGAGGGTCTGTAGATAGTCTATAGTTCGTTTTCATTTGAATTTTCATCATACTCTTCCATAAATGTCATTTTAATCTTTTTATTGATTTCTTAATTGATTGCATATGTTACGCATTCTTGCTTTGTGGCAATATTCCCTAAATTATCCCGAAAGAAGACATTTTTGAGTTTTTATTCGTCTTGCCAGATGTTCTTGATTTTTATTTATGGGGCAGAATAAAAGACATAGTTTATCACAAAAAGCTGATTACAACAATTGCTGCCTCCGAAATTGAAGTAACTGTGCTCTCTACTAATCGACAAGTAAACATGTGTATTGAAAATAATTGTGAACACTGAACATTTGTTTAGTTGAAGTTTTTTTTGTTGTACTTTCTGATTTAAATATATTTTTCTTTTCCTTTATATTACTTGCTCAATATATTTTCTTATTTATGTTTATGTATAACAATAGCTTCTTTTACTTACTTTCATGTTATAGGCGAGGATGAATTAGATATCAATTTTTATACCCTTTCGTTAGTAATGAGTGAATAATTTGGTTATAAGTAATGCATTATATTATATTGTTTTTTTTTCTTTATTGTCTACTTAGGTCATGAGTAATGGAAATTATTTTTGCTGTTTTCCTATAATTAGATCTATATCTGTTGGGTAATAAAGATATATTATTATAATTATTAATTTTCTAGTACTGTTATAAATTGCCTATTCAACTAATGGGTGGAGACTATGGCTAAAAATCTGAAAAAAAAATGTAAAAGGAAAAATCCCTTACCACAAAAATTAAAAAGATATACAAAATTTATATACGTATTTCAGCAATTAACTTGCCATCTTTGGTAGAAACCTATAGAAATACAGAAAAGAGTGTTAAATGTAGTGTTTTTGGCTAAGGTGTAACCTTAGAAGATATGTACTTCACCAAATCACCAGTGAGATAACACAGTGTTATCCCACTGGTGATTTGTACTAACGTTGCGTAAAACGTTTCCACATATTCTTGTAAACGCTTTTGTGATTCTAATTCTCACGTCTTCAAAAAGTTTTGAAAATCCGTCCGTAGACAACAAAGATACTTTACTTTTGTCCATTAACATTTCCATCAGACATATAAGGTCCAATTATGTAACTACCCACCAGTGGCGGCTAAAAGGGAGGGCTTGGGGGGGCTTGGCCCCCCCGAAATCCCGACATGAAAATTCACAATTTATTTTTCGGTTAAGTTAGAAAAATATTTTTTTTAGGCAAATTAATAGTAACAAGTTCTAATTAATGCATGTTCTTAGTTTATCAAATACCACCTTATTACAAATTATAAACATGACTGTAGCTCTCATGAATGTTTACTACCGTACTTAATGGGTTATATCTTCTTCTGCTGCGATATAAATGCCGCTGAACAGTGCAGAGGCGGCAGCGGCACAAAGTGGACTAGTGGACACGGACTGTCTTTCCCACTACCAATCTTGACCTTGTCAGACATCCCCCCTCCCACCGTCCCCCGTCTCATCCTCATCACATCAGTCATCCATCAGTAGTATTGCTGTGACGATGCGCTGGATTTGATGCAATTCGCAGTGCCGCCATATTAACATTAACAAAAAATATCGTGTCTATATGATAGTTCATTTGTGTACGTTGACACTATTGTCAGTAGTGATATTGCAATGAAGCGTGTAACTGACTACTTTAAAAAACTAACCAGTGACAACAAACGAAATGACGAAACGACGACTGCAACCGCAAGTGTACAATCAACGCCAACGCCTAGTACAAGTATTAACAGAGATGTGATAGTTGGTACAATTACAAGTGAGAATAAACATAATGATTTAGGGACTAGAGAGTCAGGGCCAGTTCAGCCTAAGCTGAGTAATTACCCTTCAACTGTATTTGGCAAACAAAACAGGTCCTTTTCAAAGGCCTATTTTGATCAGTATTCTTGGCTCGAATACAGTGTAGCTAATGACGCAGCGTATTGCTATGTTTGTCGTATGTTTGACTCAAATCTCTCTTCCTCAGAAGAAGTATTTACAAAATCTGGGTTTCGAAATTGGAAAAAAACTAAAGAGAGATTTGACAAACACGATAAATGTAAAAGCCACCTTTTTTGTTGGGAAAAACATTTGATGGAAAAACAGTCCAGGGAAAAGGGCAGTGTTATGACACTATTGTCGAGTGCCTACAAAGACGAGGTTGAGAAAAATAAACGGTATATAAGCAAAATTATCGAAATTATAATATTCCTTACAAATCAGGGCCTTGCTTTAAGAGGGCATGATGAGAAAGACGACTCAGACAACCGGGGGAATTTCCTCGAACTTTGCAACTTTTATGCTCGAGATGATCCATTATTTAAAGATGGCTTTGAAAGAACCATAAATTTTTGTAGTAAATCTATACAAAATGAAATAATTCACATTATTTCAACTATGGTAACTGAGAAAATTGTTGATGAAGTGAAATCTTGTGGGTTTTTTTCTGTTATGGTCGATGAAGCCAGAAGTTATAAGGATCAACAACTTTCCTTGTGCATTCGCTACGTAGACGATAAGCTAACCCCCCACGAACGTTTCCTCATGTTTCGAAACTGTTCAGATGACCGAAATGCCGAGGAACTAGCTTTACTTATATTGACTATTTTTGAAGAATTAGGAATGAGTAATCTTTCTATAATTGCTCAGACATATGACGGGGCCTCTGTAATGTCTGGGAAAAATTCCGGATTACAAACAATAATCAGAAGAAGGCATCCTGCAGCTGTATATTTTCATTGTTACGCCCATAAAGTTGCCTTAGCTGTAACAGACTTGTGCAAATCTGTTGAGAGCTCAAGCATTTTATTTAATGGGCTTCAGGCATTGTATGTACATTTTTCAAAGCCATCCCGCCACGAAGTGTTGAAGAAAGTAACGGATATAATACAAACAGGCCAGGGCTTGAAGAAGAGTTCTGTTGAGATTTCTGCTCAAAGCACTACCAGATGGACTTGTAGATATAAAAACTGTGAGCAATTGATAAAAAATTATGATGTAATTACTGAAGCCCTGAGATTTGAAATCGACCAAAATGAAAACATGGATGCTGTTGAAGCTGTAGGGATTTTGAGCACCATAACTAAAGGGAACTTCGTTGTTAACCTCTTCGTCTTCCACCAAGTATTAACTGTTACTCACATTTTGAGCCAACAGCTACAAAACTCTGAAGGCACACTGGGAGGAGCTTCACAGGTGATTAAAGCTACTATTAATTCTTTGAAAGAAAAAAGAAGTGAGGCAGAATTTTCCAAAATCTGGACGAAAATAACAGATTTTGCTGAAAAGCATGACATTTCCTTGGAACATGTTAGGAGTTCAAAAAGAAAAAGAGAAATGAGTGTCCTTTTGAGAGACAGTGCAGTAATGTCAACTGTCGGAGCGGGAGAGGATGTCACTCACGATGAAGGTCAAGACGGAGTGAAAAGATTTTGGAGAACTCATGTTTACTTCAAGGTCATCGACGTTATCTTTGAACGATTGAATGAAAGATTCAATGAGGAATCGCTAAAGTTAGCTGAAGCTGTCAATGCCCTGTTCAATTTGAGTTATGAAAAATCGAAAGTCTTCCTTGAACATTATGATAGGATACTTAGAGTAGACACCACATTACTTGAAGCAGAAATGACAGTAGCTAATAATTTACTTAAATCTAGATCATTGGAACACCAAAATTTGTCAGAAAATAGAAACGTCATTACTTCAAGAGTAAAGTTCGAAGAATTGAGGGAAATAGTTAAGCAAGAAGACTTTCCTAACTTATTCAAGACAATCAGACTAGCTGCTTCTATTCCCATAAGCTCAGCCTCGTGCGAAAGAAGTTTCTCTGTTATGAGGAGGATCAAAAACTGGTTGAGAACTTCAATGCTACAAGAGAGATTCTCCAGCTTATCGTTGTTGTACATAGAGAAGAAAATACTGAGAGAACATATTCAAATTAAAGATATTGTAGAAAGGTTCGCTATGAAGAAGAGAAAATTGTACTTGACATAGACACTTTATTTTACTTTTTGAATATTAATATTTTAAATGAAATTCATGAAAATAACAAATATTTTAATTTAAAATGTAAAATTTTTGTTAAATAACTATTTTGTATTTTGTTGAAAGTTAAATAAATATTTGTTCTTGGGTTCTCATTTTTATCTTCTCTTTCCATCTTTAAATTTGTGTAATCGAATCTAATTGTAATTGTTTTTAATTTTTAAAAAGGTGTAGGTATAACTTAGTTGACAATTCTAAAAAATTCAGGTAGGGAAATTGTAGATTTAGTTCTTAAAAAACAAGCCTAGTCAAGCTTTTGGTTAATATAATGGTCGGAAAATTAATTAGCCTCCTATAATGATTTCCTGGTTATAAAAATTTGATTCTATACCCCCAGGCACGGCGGTAAGCCCATACAAAATTAGCCCCCCCAGAGATTTTTGTCTAGAGCCGCCTATGCTACCCACTATTACTCTCCACACATTTAATTAATGACAAACGATTTTAAAAAGTTGGCAGGTCTGATAAAGTAAAGATTTTTATGTGTTAGAATAACAAAAATTGTGACGATTAATCCATTTTCATAAGAGGTGGCTTCGTCGGTAAACAACAAAAAATTGAGATAGTCAGACTGTTCTTCTAATTTATCTGCTGCCCATTGACAAAAATGTAAGCGATTCTGAAAATCTCTTTCATCTAACTGTGTATGAATATGATATGGATGAATTACATATTTCCGAATTATTCTGGATTCTCAAATTTGACTTACATCTAACTGACGATTAATTTTCGTAGTAATAGTATGGGGGGTGTTTGACTATACTCGCAAGTACCATGAACTTATTATTCTCACGTCTTAAATCATATCCATTAACTCTTCATGAGAATAATTCATTTTGATAATTAATAGCGATGCATTTATAAATTTGACATAAATGTTTACCGAATTTCTTTAACAGTTGACTCAGGCAGTCCGGTCTCATTTCAGCCTTTATTGAGTGAACGAATGTTTGGGTGCATAGAACAACAGCGCTCGTAGTTCTTTATTTGACCGCTGATTGCTCCTATTGCGATTATCTCAGAAATTACAAAAGATAGGTATAGGACATTGTCAACAAAAATAAAGGAGAATAAAAAATTGAACAAAATGCCACAGTAAATTTAAAAAAGTTAAGTTTTTAGTATATATGTGAAAATTTCGGGAAGTAGGCTTTGAAAAACAAAGTTTTTTTAAGGTATTATCGAGTACAACTTATACCAAATGATGCAGAATTTTCTTGGCTACAAGCACCACAAAGTTCATGTTTTTACTTTTAAAAACGATGCGAAAAGACTTTTTTTTCAGAACACGTGTTTTTGTCAAAAATTTTCAAAACAAAATTAATAACTCAAAAACTATTGGCTTAACTTTGAAAAAGAAAAAAACATTTGAATAGGCAATTTAGAACAGTACTATCAATCAAAAAATATATAGGGCGAGCCAAGTTTATATTTGATACAATAATAGATTTTACTTAAAATTAATGAAGCTAATTCTATATTTATTAGAAATTATTAAAATCTGGGCATATTATCGGCGTAGAAGATAAAACACTCCCATAATAATTGTCTATGTATTTAAACAACTCATTAATAAAATAATAAACTTGTAAACAAAGAGGACCTGATTATATTATTAAAAATAACAGGCTACTTTATAGTTAACAGCTGTCCTGATTACGTATTTTTGTGGTTTTCTAATAGTAGGTATAAGCGAACTAACCAACCAATCCACTTTCTTATATTAAATAAACGTTAGTGCCACAAACTTCTAACATTATTAGCATAATTATATGTTATACAGGGTTATGATAAAGTAACGCACAAAATTCATAAAACGTACGATGTTCATTTTTGAAAAAAATGCAAAAACACGTCAAACAGTTTATTTTATTCCGCGTCTTTTAACATAAGTCAAAAAAATAAAACGTCAAATTTGTCAAAGTTATGACGTCATCAATATTTTTTTTAAATAGGAAGCTTGGTTTTTTTTTTACTTTATTTGATAAAGCTTGTTTTTCTGCATTATAAAGAAATAATTGAAGTAGGGGGTCACAGAGAAAAAACAGAGAATTAATAAAAAACAAAATCAACTAGTTTTTGAATTTATGAAAAGAAACTAAATATTAAAAGAATCAAAACTTAAAGTTACCTAGTAATAAAACAACTGTTTGTCAGTGTCAGTCTTACAATTAGTGTCATACCAATTTTATTATGATGGCTCCTTTAACGGAAAGAGAAAGGATAGAAATTCTAATGATGGTAGGTTACGGCGATAGACTTCGAAGTCATGAAGAAGCATGTGTTTTATTTAACGAAACACATTTTGAAAGACCTCCAATTGCTAGAAGCACAGTAAGCAGAATTGTTGCAAAATTTAATGAAACAGGAAGCGATGCTCCAAAATCTGGAAGACCGGGAATAAGCGACGATGCAAAGTTAGATATTTTGCTGTCATTAGAAGACAACCCTCACGCAACTACAGCAGAAATTGCCTTACAACAAGATGTTAGTCAGTCGTTTGTAGTAAAGTTTTTAAAAAAAGAAAAACTGCACCCATACAAAGTTCAACTTGTTCACGAACTCTCAGAAGATGATTCGGACAGACGTTTGGAATTTTGTGGAATCTTCATGAGGCATTGTGACGAAAATCCAAATTTGCTTAATAGTGTAGTATTTTCAGACGAGGTAACGTTTTATTTAAGTGGTACAGTAAATCGACACAATTGTCGCTACTGGGCTCGGGAAAATCCCAACTGGATTCAGATAAAACACACCCAGCGCCCCCAAAAAATTAATGTATGGGTAGGAATCGTCAGGGGAAAATTTATTGGTCCTTATTTCTTTCGTGGGAATTTAACAGCTGAGCGATATTTGGAACATCTTTGTATGGCAGTGCTTCCGGATCAAATTGCGGCATTTCCGGATCCAAATAATAGGGAAAACTTGGATCCCAGTATTTGGTTCCAACGAGATGGTACACCACCACATTATGGTCTTAATGTTCGAAGGTTTCTGGATAACCAGTTATATAAGGAAGGTGGATTGGAAGACGTGGACCAATGGAGTGGCCTGATCTCACCCCACTTGATTTCTTTCTGTGGGGACATTTAAAAAGTCGGGTCTACGTTAACCGACCAGACAATTTAGAAGACTTAATGGAACGAATTAGACATGAAATGACTCGTATAAATCCGCAGATGATCGAAGACTCTGTAAATCCGGTCTACCATCGTCTTGGCCTATCTCAGATAGTGAACGGGACACAGTTTGAACAATTCCTGTAAGAAATCGTTTTGGTTTAATGGACTGTTTAGTTAATTTAAATGTTATTACTATAATAAAGTTTATTTTGTTTTTTATTAATTCTCTCAGTTTTTTCAATTATTCTTCAATTATTTCTTTATAATGCAAAAAAACAAGCTTTATCAAATAAAGTAAAAAAAAACAAGCTTCATATTTAAAAAAAATATTGATGACGTCATAACTTTGACAAATTTGACGTTTTATTTTTTTGACTTATGTTAAAAGACGCGGAATAAAATAAACTGTTTGACGTGTTTTTGCATTTTTTTCAAAAATGAACATTGTACGTTTTATGAATTTTGTGCGTTACTTTATCACAACCCTGTATAAATTCTCAACAATTACATCTACAAAGTGATTACACAAAAAGTATGTAACTGATAATGGGCGTCCACGAATTCGGCACTATTATAATCTCCAACTACCTGTACCACTTCTTTACCTGGACCAGATACATGAATTGGGCACCTCATTATATACCTAATACCTAATCCACATCCTGTTGATAAACTCCTTTCGTTAAGTGTTATTTTCGATAATTTTAGCTAGAAGTACTTGACATTCCAAACATAGGAAGGTACTAAATAGGAAAATAGGTTTGTAGATAATAGTTATTGATTGTATAATTGTTTTAGTAAGCTTTTATTATCCAGGAAACATTTTAAAAGCAACTAAAACATGAATGCAGTATAAAAATATATACAGGGTGTACCACTTAAAACTCCCAGGTCAAATATCTCGGAAACGGATAAAGATATTTGAATTTTGTAAAAAGTAGTTACTAAAGAATGTGATCGACTCTAGTTTGCTCTCACAATTGTGTTTTATTATGTGAAGATATAGATGGCGCTGCGATGAAAAGAATTTTTTTGAGCGCCACAATCTTCATTTGTTTTTTATTTGAAAGAGTATTAAAATTAATGTAAATTTTATTATTTGTGTTAGTTTCCAAAATTTAATGGTTTCATAGATATTCGTGTTTAAAGAAAGTAAAGAGTAATTTTAAAGTTTTGTCTTTATTTTGTTTAAATAATTAATTTGTAGGGGAAAATAGCAGTAAACATATTCACAATTCTTGCTATTATAGTTACTTCACAATTTAAATTTTATAGTTTGTAGTTCCTTTTTATAAATTCCACTTCATAGGCACCCATAGGTATGTATGCAGAAAAGCATTCATGTCTGTGTTATATGTATGTATGCTTGCTTTGATTATTTAGGAAATATTTTGACATTAGCACTGTAATGTTAGCGGAAAACAACAACTTTATGAATCAGATCATGTGGAGTGACGAATGTCGTTTTCACAACAAGGGTACTTAAACATAATGCTTGATATTGGTCAGAAGATAATCCTAGGTGGATAAGGCAAACAAGAAATCAAACAGTTTTTGGCGTTAACGTTTGGTGTGGAATGTTAACGGATATATCTTTAGCCCCCACTTTTATCATGAAACATTAACTGGTGTGCGCTACTTACATTTCCTGCAAAATGAGTTGCAACTACTTTTGGAAGATGTTATGGAGCTGCGAAATAAATGTGGTTACATCAAACTGCTAATAATGTCAACACAGTTACTGACAATTTTAATCAAACGTTCCCACGTCGCGTCGTTGGATTGGTACTAATGGAGTCCTTAGGTGAGCGGCTCGTTCGCCGGATCTAACCCCGTTAGATTTGTTTCTTGTGGGCTTACTTGAAAGCTGAAGTTTACAAGGAACCCATAACAGATATGGGCGCCCTTTATAAAAAAAATTATGCAAGTGTTCAAAAAATTAGTAGAAATACATTGTTAAATGCTTGCGGAAGATAACTAATAAGGCGATATACGTTATGTAGCAATCAAGAAGGCAACAATTTTGAACATCTTTGTTAGTTATATTTGATCCTTTTAAGTATTTAAACAAAATAAAGACAAAACCTTAAATTTACACAAATAATAAAATTTACATTAATTTTAATACTCTTTCAAATAAGAAACAAATGAAGATTGTGGCGATCAAAATAATTTTTTTTGTCGCAGCGCCATCTATATCTTCATATAATAAAACACAATTGTGTGAGCAAACTAGAGTCAATCACATTCTTTAGTAACTATTTTTTACAAAATTCAAATATCTTTATTCGTTTCCGAGATATTTGACCTGGGAGTTTTAAGTGGGTGTACCACTTAAAACTCCCAGGTCAGGTGTATATTAATTTAGTGCGAAACAAATTTTAATTGGATATCATTATTACAGTTAGCAACAGTGCAAAAAGGAAGGCAGAAGAAGACATTGCAGAAAAAAAAATATTCATTCAGCATTGAAAAACCGTACAAAAGCAATGGACACTTTGACTATGAAAGACATCAACCACACATAAGAAATAAGAAATAATGTCTATTATAAGAGAAAGAAAATGCAGCCTACTTGGCCGACCAGTGTAGAACAAACAATCACAATTTTACAAGATTTGCTATGTAAAACTATTAAAGGGGAATTTTTCTTCACAGTTGCTGATCAGGAAAAGCAAATTATAGTATTTTCTTGCGAAACAAACTTGCGCGCTTTGTGTAATTGCAAGACAATATATTTAGACGACACGTTTAATTATTGCTTAAATTATTTTTTGTAGTTATTTACTTTGCATATTAAATTAAATAGTGTTCAAGAACCTATGCGCTGCAAGGATCCTAGAACAAAGAGAAGACAAGCATTTTTAGAACAAAAAATCGCCGTCTACTTTGCAAATAGAATAGAAAGACTACGATTTGTAAAATGTGAAGGATATTTTTATAAGCAATGAATTCTTGTTGTCTATTGTAAATAGGGACACACACTAACTGCACAAATTCTAAGAGCAGGTAGTAGAGATATGAAAAATATACCTAATCTCTAAACTGAACTGGACAAATTTTGAAAGGTTGCGGATTAACCGGTGCACACGAACTGCACAACAAATTTAATCCGTGTAATAGATTTATTTTATTTCTTAGGGGGGTAATTGAAAGAAAATTAGTGATTACCGTTGTGGTCAGTATAAAATGTAAAAGGGCTGTTGCCAAATAATTGCCCCCGACACGCAGCAGGCACTCTTCGCCGACGACACCCTCATCTTCTCTCGCTCCCGCGCCCCTGGGCTGACCGCCAGGAGGCTTCAAGGAGCCGCTGACGACCTAGAGGACTGGTTCTCCACTTGGAGGATCCAGATAAACCCAGCCAAAAGCGCTGCCATGCTCTTTTCCAAAGCCAACTGGCGTCGCAATGCCCCCGACCCCATTTCAATGTTCGACGTGGAGGTCCTTTGGACCAACACGACGACCTACCTCGGACTCACCTTCGACACAAAGCTAACTTGGGGACATCACCTCCAGGATTTAGTGAACCGAGCTCAGTCCACCCTAGTCCAGCTGTACCCCTTGCTATGCAGAAACAGCAAACTCAACATCAAGGCCAAAGCCCTTCTCTACAAGGTAGCCATCAGACCCAGAATCACGTACGCATGCCCCGTCTGGGGGTATGCGGCCGCCTCCCACATCAATCTGCTACAAGTTCAGCAGAACAAGATCCTTCGCACCATGACAGGGGCCCCCTGGTACACCAGAAACTCAGTCATCCACAGCGATCTCGACATTCGTAATCAAGCCCAAGAACACTTCAACAGGATTCCCGACCACGAGAACCCAACTATCTCTGGCATCAACGTCGATGCCCTCTACGGTAAACACCGTAGACCTCAATGTGTCCTTGTGCAGTAAACTGGAACTTTCAGAAAGCAGCGCCCAAACGCCGCACTAACTTTTCAAAGTTAGAAGTTCTTCTTCTAGAAGTTGAACCTCGTGTTCACTTCTGTCCTCTTCGGTGACTCTCCTTCACAGATTTGGACTCCCAAACCTCTTAAAAAATCACACAATCGAGAAGAAAAAGAACCAAGTTCATTTTCTATTCATGGACCACGAAAACGACGACGTCGACGACGAAACGCCAAATAATTATTTTATTTTATCTTTACTGTGCAAAAGGTTAAGATGGAGTTAAATGTGATGTTTAGTGAGCGAGGTAACCAATTGTTGGTAGACTCCGAAAATTTTAAATATTACAAGTTTCGTGAAAATAAAAAAACGGGTAAAACATGTTGGAGGTGTGCAAAACGAAAATGTAGTGCTAAAATATTTACTGTAAGTAAAGACTACGTATTTTCAAAAAAAGTTCAAACTCATAATCATGACGGCGTAAGTGAAAACGTACTAATTAGACAAAAACTTAGCAATTCCGTCAAGAGGAAAGCAGAAGAGAATCTAGCAGAAACTCCTGCAAAACTAATAAGAAGTGCAATTAATACCAATATGTTAGAGACATTAACTGCACAAGATGTTACATATGTCCGTAACAACCTTAATCACGCAAAACTTAAATGTCTACCAAAATTACCAAAATCCATCGAGGATGTTCACCAGTGTATTCGAGAAATGAATATTAAAACGTCAAAAATGGAGAACTTTGTTTTAATAAATGATGTGCAGAATAATATAATTGTGTTTTCAACAAAAAGTAATATGGATTTTTTGTGTAGCAATCAAGAACACTTGTTGATGAATGGTACATTTGATTATTGCACCAAATTTTTCTTGCATCTTTTCACTATCTATGTGTATGTGAATGACAATTACGTAGCGGCTGGTTTCTGTTTGTTAAAACATAAAAATAAGTCAACCTACGAAGCACTTTCTAAATTGATAAAAATAAAATGCAGTGAGTTAGGACTTGAATTGAATCCAAGAAAAGTGTATGTAGACTTTGAGCAAGCAATACACTGGAGTGTCAAAGAAGTATTTCCCTGTTCCGTTATCATAGGCTGCCGCTTCCATCTATCTCAATCCTGGTGGAGAAAAATACAGCAAGTAGGCCTCGCTGCAGAATACAAAAATTTGGAATCGATAACAGGAAAATGGCTACGATATCTTTTTGGGCTCTCATATTTGCAGCCAGAAGACGTCGGTGACGCATTTGTGGTGGATTTCGTGAGCGACAAACCTGAAGATAGAAGAGTCGATGAATTTGCTGACTATTTAGTCAATACATATACAGATGAAAATGCATTGTTTCCACCGAAAATCTGAGCGTCACTTAGTTCAAGTACATCAAGAACAACTAATTCTTGCGAATCTTTTCACGCAAAATACAACAGAAATTGTGAAGTTCCACATCCCAATATACATGTCTTTGTTAACGCTTTAAAAGATATGCAAACCCATACATACAGCATGTGTCAATTTTCATTAGCCATAGGCGATAAATGCATGCAATACATGACAACATGGCACCCCTACTTTCCAATGCCAGCGCGACCGATACAAGCTCAAGTTAGCAGTAACTATTGGACCACTGACTTGGGTGTTTGTAATGCGTTCAGAAATAATATTTACGAGTTGCAAGGATTTGTTTTTCATTTTCCTTTCAGTAAATGCAGAGAATTATTAAGCTGCGTTCACGCTGCATGACACAAACAAAAGCGTAATTCTAATAAAATTAAAAATAAGGTAAATAAAAAAGGATTCTGAAATAAATAATAATAAACTACTAGATCAGGAGATCGCGGCGGCCATTTGATGTTTCCCGTTCCAGTAATAATACGGCTTTTATTGCAGACTAGATCGCAATGTGTTCGCAGCTAAACATGAATGTAAAATCTGGTGGAGAGAAGTGGGAAGATCGGAGAAAATCGTTGTGATGTCGATTGTTGCCGGGATTGGTGACGGACAGTAGGGGTGACACGTTGCCACGTATTATTTGTATACGTATAAATCGCACGTAAACATTGAATCCCTATACCTAATGAAAATTGACACATACTGTATATAAAGATTAATACCTGTTTGTTGGGGCAGAAGAGATATGTAAAAACATCTATTTTAAGGAAAACTTCGTATATTGACGAAAAAATTGCACAGCTGACAAACAACAGTATCTCTAGATATAATTTTCTAAAATGTGTATCGCATAATTTAAGTTCCTCGAATTTGTAATATAATTTGTGTAATTTATATTTATAATATATATAAATTGTCCAATTTAAAAATTTTTGACTTTTCTTTTCGTTTCTAAAATTTATGTGTTTATTAAAATTTGCTCTGCTCTATGTCAATGTAATTTGTGTAATTTATATTTATAATATACAGGGTTGCGATTATGTATGGAACCGCGTTCGTTATGCTAAGACGGTCTGAGCTAGAATACTGAAATTTTAAACAGACATTAGACTCAATTAGAACTACTTATTACTTGTTTTTCTTTTTGTTTTAATCCATAAGTTTTTGAAATACAAAGCCTACTTGTTTTGTTCTTAATGGGTACATGGGCTAAATGTAACATGGTTAAAAAGGTTATTTTTCCCCGAATTAAATGGTATAGTTCGTACCAACTTTCATGAGTTAAAATTCGTGGAAGACCGCTGCGTCACTTTCTTGGAATCGACCCGACCCTCGAGTAGAATAAGGCACGCATAGGCAGCGATCTTTCACCGTACAATTATTATAGCAAATATATAACACTTTCGGCTGTTACTTTGTGAAGAATCATGATACTGGATATAAGTAAAATAAAACACTCAATTAAGCTTTAAATACCTTCACTTTATTTTTAATCACTATGTGACTGCAGTTTCAACATTTTACATGTCATTATCAAACTAGAGTTACATGAATTGATGGCAATATAATATCTTATTTGGTAACATCTGCGACACATTAGAAATTAAATACCTATTACTCTAATCTATTTTAAATTGTTTATGTTCGGTTACAAAATTTCCCAACTCACTTTTATATTAATATACTGTTATAATAATGTTATAATGTTTTGCAAATCATTTAATAGAATATAACCACACATTCTCAGAAAATAATATCAAAATTTAACATTACATTAAACCTTCTAGAAGCATTAAAAATTTTTAAAACAAATAATAAATCAGATGAAATATTACTTAATGACCAAACAGATCTTTTGTATACTCCTCTATTTAAAGTTGTCTAAATCCTATTATAACAGTATATTAATATAAAAGTGAGCTGGGACATTTTGTAACTGAACATCAACAATTTAAAATAGATCAGAGTAATAGGTATTTAATTTGTAGTGTGCTCAGATGTTACCAAATAAGATATATATATATATATATTGAACTGGTGTCGATTATGTGACAACACCAGTCAAAAACCCACAAACACATACAGTCACCCTTTAAAACCCCTTGAATACAGGCAACCATATATACATCGGCGATGCATTATGTTTGGACCCTTGTATAAGAGTACAGGTAAAAATACCTAACAATTAATGCAGATTATACTAACAAATCTAGTAAATTCTGAGAACCCCATCAAATTGTAAATATTAGAAAGAAATTCACCCCCAAATTTAGAAAACCAAACCAATGACTACTCTTTTCAGGAACCCCAACTGAAACCCCCGCATTAAATACTAAATAGTAGAGTTAAATACCTGATTAGTTTAAAATACACATTAGTCTTATTTTTATACTTATATTTAGCAAATTTCCACAATACAACAATAATTAGTTAAGTGTTATATAGGCAAAGTAATAATATAAAATGAATCTGACAGCTATTACAAATGGCCAATTTTAAATTACAAATTTCAACATTTATCATCACACTACGATCATATAAATGAGTACCATTTTATAGTGTGATTTCTCAAGAGTAAAATGTCTCAAAAAGTTACAAGTTCAAAGTTAAAGCAAGGTAGATAGTATCGAAAGCATCATCCTAAACTTTGGCAAATGTATAGGACATACATGACAAATTGTTATCTAAAAATGCATAGCTTAAAACTAAAATAAACTAATGGTGTACATAAAAAACATTTAAACCATAAACTAGTTTACAAGTTACAAGCATGGTAACAAACAATAAAACTCTTAGATGCGCACATTTAAGTTAAGCATCATTTTAATTTTCAAATTTCGATGCGCCATATTGTCAGAGGCATTATAAATTTCAAATATTTCCAATAAGTGATCAAAGTAATTATAAATTAACTCTAGCAGTTACAAAGTCTAGCGAGACGCATTTACGTTGGAATATTTTTCAATGTCATATTTACAAGTTGAGTCCAGATATTTAAATAAGCATTTTGAATAATTTGACAGTTGTCAACATAGGTAAAAGAAAAGTTTTATAATATTAATTACAAGCTATTTAGATAATTTAAAAAAGGTGGTATAGATTAAGAAAAGGTCATAGTTTCATGTTATAACAGTAATTCGTAAATAAATTAAAAGACCATTTAGTTATTACACTTCAAAAACTAACCACACTAATTTTTTGTATAAAGAAAGATTTTAAAAAGGATTAAAAGATGAAAAAATATTGTATGTATTTATAAGTTTAATTTGTAAAGGTAAAGTTCTACTAAAAAGGCATTTTAAGCCAAAATTCTGATATTTAAATTTATTTTATTAGCGTCATTGACGTCATCGAACAAATGACAGTCGAAATGCTAAATTTGCCCTTTAATTTTTAAAAAATGTGTTTTTCTAAAAGAAAACGAATTAAAGTAATTTTATTGTACCGATTGAAAGACGATTTAATTTAACTAAGATAAAACATGATTCCACAAATATTCAAAAATAAACTTGCCCGTAAAAAGACTTTGTAAAATTCTACCGTATAAATTTCCATGGTTACGACGTCCACAACAGAAGATTAATATAAAAAGGCACATCCGACGAGACACAGGACTTCTTTTTTTTGCGATCATGCAATCGTCAGTCGATTAAGTGTCATGCGATTTATTTTTTTTGTGATCATCCATCGAGTTGATAGACGCGTCAATATTATTTATCGATCCATATCGATATCCAGTCGCTGTCAAAGTTGATACATCCAAATAAGCCATAAAGTGTCTGCTGAATCATTTCCACTTACGAGTCAGAAGGTCATCCATTGAAGAAGTCGACCTTAAACCGTGCCGAACTAGGTCAAGGACACACACCGTACGCCGATACCAGACAACTGGGACGACCGTAGAAACTAGGACACGAGCTGCCTCTTCAGAGAATCACACCCCATTGGAACAAGTACCTGTCCTTAAACAATACAAGGAATTAGTACACAGAAGGTACCAAGTCTGTTATTAGTATATGCACCTTTTCTTTGACACAAATGCGGGTCAAATCTAAGTCTATGTCACATTTATGTAACGTCTTTTAATTCGACCATTTATATAAATTAATAAAATTCAAATCTTGAAACATAGCTTATATAAACACTTGGAAAATCAATTTAAAATTTCAAACAGTATAATGCTTATTTAAAATATCAGAATATACTTACAGTTAAATTTAATCCTATCTTATTGTCATGCAGTCCATTTTAATAGTTGGTACATAAGGGCCAAACTCGTATATTTTGCCTTGATTTCAATATATAAAATTTGTAGAACTTCTGCCTAAATAACTGCTGTTCTTGTACACAACATAAGTGTATTGTTTAATATAAAAATTTTATGGACATTGTTGTATTGTCGTAGAATTTCATTGTCATGTTTTAAATAAATTCAGATCTGTTGTTTTCTTGTATAAAGTGTTTGTTTTCATCACTGTTAAAACTCATTCTTCAATCATAAGAGGTACACATATTCTGTTGGAGCTCCAGCATTAGAGCTGTCTCTCCAAATTGACTTTATAGGTTAGCTTCTCCAAGATCGTCACCCGACAACTGGAAAGTATGGTATCCCGGACTAAGGTAAATCAAATTTCGAACCTCCGTAACGCCCTGTAGATAACACAATTAGAGTCACTTAGATATCACCCACTTAGTTAGTCACATAACTTTTAAATCTTTTTGTTGATTACTTCAATATACACACGTACACAATAGTTATAGCGATTTCGCGCGAAATTCAGTGTTTGTTCCACCTCTTGGATAAAAGTCTATCCCGATCTTGCGCAGTCATACGTTGAATGCCGCGAAATTTTTGAATTACTAATAACGTTGTATTTATCTATTAGGATAATTTTTGAAATACTAAATGATACATAAACTAAATAGATAATTTCTCTCCGTTTTCATAGAATGCAACCCCCTTTAGCTAGCGGGCCAAATTATAATTGAAAAGTTAATAGTTCAGTATATTATTGTGTTTAGCAGTTTTTGTTTTAGGATAAAGTAAATTAAGCGCTCTAAGTCTCATTAGCTCTCCATTCATTATTACAACTTGGGGCTTTGGTAATAACACCCTAGTACCCCTATTACATTTTAGTCACGCAATTTAGGGCCGTATAAGGGTACATACCCCCCATTACAATATATTGCCATCAATTCATATAACTCTAGTTTGATGTCATTGTTTGCAGTCGATTTTCGTTGAGAGCCTGTGCATCGTTGCCACTTGCGAGTGTGCGCCTATAATTAAAATAAATCAATGGAGGCGAAAAATAAAAGACAGGAGTGTAAGGGTATTGTGTTCAACGTATATAATTATGTAAAGACAATTTTTCCAAACAAAAATAAAACGAAACTAAAAAATTGTGTTGTGGCTGCTACGGGAGTTTCTCTAGCAACCGTAAAGAGAATCATCAGTGAAGGTGTCACTTTGCAAGATACAAAGAACGGTGATGGTAAAATAAAATTCAGTTCTCCCAAGAAACGCAAGAGAAAATGTACAATATCTGACATACCACCATGGGAACAAACGAACATTAGAAATATGATTTACAATTTTCATAAAACCGAACATTGTCGAGTTACTTTGGCTCAACTGCAAGAAAAGTTAAGTGCGGAATACGACTTCTCCGGCAAACGTACCTCCCTGCATAGAATTATTAGAAAACTGGGATTCAAGTGGAGGAAAAGTAAGAACAATCGGGGATTGCTAATAGAGAAGAGTGATATTCGTGCTTTGAGACTGAATTATCTGGACAAAATTAAATATTATAGAAGTCAAGGTAAGCCAATTGTATTTTTAGATGAAACTTACATGCATGCTGGCCATACTAGTCCTAGCAGTTGGACAGACAATAGCACTAATGGTTTGTTATCAACCATATCTAAAGGCAGTCGACTAGTTATTCTTCACGCCGGTGGTGAAATGGGTTTCATACCTAACTGTTTATTGATTTTGAAATCGAACCAAATCCGGAGATTACCACGACGATATGAACTCACAAAATTATGAGAAATGGCTTACGGAGAAGCTAATTCCAAATCTTCCTCCGAATTCTGTTATTGTTTCTGATAATGCATCATATCACAATATACAAGTACAAAAACCACCTACCAGCAACTCAAGGAAAGCAGATATGATAGAATGGCTGACAAGCAAAAATATACCTTTTTCGATGAATTTACATAAGCCACAGTTATATGAAATAATAAACTATCACAAACGACAACATATTGTTTACAAATTCGATAAACTGTTAGAAGAACATGGGCATGTGGTTTTAAGACTTCCACCCTACCATCCCGATTTAAATCCGATCGAAATGATATGGGCTGAAGTAAAAAATAACGTAGCAAAGAAAAATGTGTCGTTTAAACTAGACACTGTGAAGACTCTGACAGAAGAAGAATTTGTTTCGGTTAATGTTCAAGACTGGATAAAGTGTTGCCGACATGTTGTTCAAGCTGAAGACAATTACTTACAACATGAGATTCGAGTTGATGTGCTGACAGAAAATTTAATTATAACAGATTCTGATAGTGAAACATCTAATGACACTGACTTCGAAAATTTATCAGATTAAGGGGCTGTGTGGGTTATCCAAATAAGTATGTATTTGTTTATCCCTTCTTTTTTATGCTAACGTGTATATTATTAAATTGTATCATCACACTTATCTTTTATTATTATTATTATTATTATTATTATTATTATATTTATCTTTCTGTCAAATAAATAAAAATATATAATTTGAAATTAGTTTTATTACAAAAAGGCGATGCTGGCCTACCCGCTTTATTTATCGTGATTTAATTTCTTACAACAAACAAAACTTGCTGAAGATCCATTCTATACTTTCTGAATATTCGCCAAAAACGAAATACCAAGAAAAAACAAGGCACGCCACTGCCTGCAAATATCTAGTCGAGGTAGAGCCTTCCGTCGGCTTTATTCCAAGAAATGACGCAGCGGTCTTCCACGAATTTTAGCTCATGAAAGTTGGCACGTACTATATTATAGGTTTGGTGATTCTTTTGATAGAATTTTAGAAAAAAATTTAAACTTAATTAAATTAAAATAAAACACGCAAATCAAGCAACCTTTGCCCATTCGTCAAAAATTGGAAGAACTTAACAATGGCAGTAGAGAATGTCCCTTTGTCATTATTGCCTCTATCATTTCCCATTGAAACCCCAACAAATGCTTGCAATTAAACTAAATAAACAAAACTAGACAAAGCAACAAAAATTTATTAAAATGGTTCAATTAATATTTAATAGTATATTATTCAACAAGCGTGTAATGATGGCTATTACCCACGAAGATGAAATTGCAACACGAGCCGTCAGGCGAGTGTTGTAACATCTGAGTGGGTAATAGCCATTATACGCGAGTTAAATACTATACTTTATCCACAACTTAAATGTTGTTCAAAAAATACGAAAGATAAAGAACAATATTTCTTTCTACAAACACTGTCAGAAGTTGACATTTTGACACGGCAAAAAAAAATGCGATTTATGTATACCGCATATTCACAACTATATATGTTTGTTCAAAAATACAAAAGATAAAGAGATAAAGGAACAACATTATTTATTAATAGTGACATTTCTAATACACAAAAAATTAATTTTTATAATAATTATTAATCGTTACATTACAGTTGCTTAAATTCATATATATATAAGTATATTTATGAACTGTCAAATTTGACACAACGGTGGAGTAATAAATATTATTCCATCGAAGTGTCATTATTATTCAACAGTATTTAGTAATGCATGGCATTACTTGATAGAAATCGCGTATTTAATACATATATTACTTAATAGTTGTGGATAAACAAACATTCTTTCACAGAATTCTAATCTTCTGTCAAACTCATCCTCGTTGAATTCGTGTACTAGATGAATTTTGTATTGGTGGTACTTTGCTCGTTTTAAAATATTTTGAACAGATCTTCGAGACATATCATGATCTAAAGCCACTTGTAGTACAGACGTTTTAGGGTTCTCCGCGACATCTAATAATATATTAAAAGAATTTTCTTCGTTGGTGCATGTTCTTGGCCGTCCTAATTTAGGTTGGTTTTTCACACTACCGGTTTGATTAAATCTTCTTAATGTTTTTGTCACTGTTGACTTACTTATTGGATTCCTATCTGGATGGGTGTCGTTAAACACTGCACATGTTTCTTGGTGACTTCGTTTTCTATCTCCATACCCAAGTATCATGAGAATTTCTACTTCTTTCTCTTTCAGTTAAGTGATTCATAATTATTAGTTAGTTGCTAATACAACGTTAACTGATGACAATTAACTGTCAAGAATTTTATGTTTGACGGATTTGCAAAGGCTGCATGATTTGCGTGTTTTATTTTATTTTAATGTTTTAATTTTTTTCTAAAGTTTTGTCAAACGAATCACCAAACCTATTATACCATTTAATTCGGGGGAAAATAACCATTTTAACGATGTTCCATTTAACCCATGTTCCCATTAAAAAAAAAAAACAAGTAGGTTTTGTATTTCAAAAACTTATGGAACAAATCAAAAATAAAAAAAGATTAATAAGTAGTTTTAATCGAGTCCTACTTCTATTTCAAATTTCAGGATTCTAGCTCAAACCGTTGTAGCATAACGAACCCGGTTCCATACATAATCGCAACCCTGTATATAAATTGTACATTTTAAAAATTTTTGAATTTTCTTTTCGTTTCTGAAATTTATATTTATTAAAATTTGCTGTATGTCAATATTTTGTGTGCACCGGTAAATAGATTTAGTTTAATTTTTTCTTGTTTCATTTTAATTGTAAAACAAAAAGAAGACAAGAATTTTTAGAACAAAAAATCGCCGTCTACTTGGCAAATAGAATGGAAAGACTACAATTTGTAAAATGTTTAGGATATTTTTATAAGCAATGAATTCTTGTTGTCTATTGTAAATGAATTTAGTTTAAAAAATTTTTTTCTTTAATTTTTAATGTATTCCCTAATGACAATAAAGATAAAGCCGATAAGCTGTGCCCAATTCGAGTGCTTGAAAAATGTCTAATCCACGATCTGGTGTCGAATTCATGTGTCGAGATTAAAGGGCAGGTATATAGTGCCGAATTCATAATAATGTATATAAAAAAACCAAAAGATACACTAACCTGTGATTGCCGAAAAGTATAAAAATATATTCGCTTTACAACCAGCATTCCAGTTGATTATGACCATTATGTTGTTATTCTAAAATAAGAATAACTAACTATACATATCTTTCGCGATTATTATGATAATTATATTTAATTTAAAAAAAATTATCCTGCTTTATTTAAGTACCTATTTACTTTGCATACAAGGTTTATTTGTTTATTGTAGTGTAACTCATTAAGTTGATATTTTACATTTTTAGTTGAGTGTTCATTATAAAAATCATACAGCAAAATATACAAGATAATTGTGTAGATTTTATTTATTTATTTTATATAAGAAGAAAGCGTAGATTGGCTAATCTTCCCGTAATTTTACAAATCTGAGTCACAGTGAGTACAATACATCAGTAGCAATGATGTCCTCATATCGTAGGGCACTATTCGAAAAGAAGAAATATAGGAATAAATTATACAAGAGAGTTTGACAATAGTAATATAAAAGAATTCGTACATATACAAAATGCAAATTTACAATTGGCAGACTAAACAGGGCAATCCAAATTAAGTGTTCACCATTGGTAACTTTGTTATTATTAAAGATACAAGATTGTTTAAATTAGCAAATTTGTAGTACTTTTAACGCTCTTTAAGATGGAAGAATAAAAAAAACAAATGAGCAACGCGTTCTCGAGTTTTGCCGAAAAATTTTTTTTTCAAATGGAAACCCCTGTATATTATATCATTTTCTGCTAGAACTTTAATTTTTAAACAAAAAATCTTATAAGAAATTTTTTACTGGGATTAAAAATACTTGAGTTATAATGAATAAACGAAAACAGCTAAATTAGTTTTATAAACTTTATTTTATACATAAACTTATGATTAAAAGAAAATAAAAATCACTGATTTTTTCATAGAAGATGTTCAAAAATACCACCTTGTAGTTCAATACATTTTTGTACACGCTTCTGAACTTCTCGAACTGCCTTCAGTATGGTCCTATCATCTATTTGGTTTATCTTTTTACTAACTGCAATCTTTAGGGCATTTACGTTTTCGTACCTTTGCTTATAAATCTGGTTCTTTAAATAACCCCATAAAAAAAAATCAAGCGGCGTTAAATCTGGCGATCGGGGAGGCCACTGAATAGGACCATTTGTTCCTATCCATGAAGTGTTAAAAATAGTATTTAGAAGTTGATGAGTACCTCTGTAGTTGTGCGCAGGTGCGCCATCCTGCCGAAAATGCAGATTCTGTCTACTTATGAGATCCAGATCGTCTAAGAAATTATTCAAAATTTCAGTCAAAAATTCTATGTACCTTTCACCAGTTAGAGTGCCCTCATAAAAGAAAGGACCAACAATCCATGAACCGATTAAACCGCACCAAACATTAAAACTGAAACGGACTTGTGGACGTCTTGGATTTACTAAAAGAAGATTTTCCTTTGACCAGTAATGATGATTTTTTTTATTGTACATTCCAGAATTTGACAAATTCGATTCATCGGTCCATAAAATATAACGAAAGTTGTTTACATTTTGGCGACAAAAGTTAAGATACCAGTGGCAAAAAAACATTCTTCTCTCTGGATCCCCTGGCAAAAAAACCTGAACTGGTTTGTACTTATAAGGAATGAATTTGTGTTTCTTCAGAATCCTATGCACAGTACCGTGACTCAAATCAGATTCATTGACAATATCTAGTATGGAATTCTCACGGTTGGCCTCAAAATATGCGATAACTGCAATTTCCGTGGCCTCGCTTTTTATAAAAGTCCTTTTTGTCCTTGTTTTGGCAAAAACACTCTCATTGCCTTTAAATTTTCGGTAAAGTCTCAGAAAATATTGCTCATGTGGTTGTGTTCGGAGTGGATATAATTCAGCGTAGTGTTCTTTTGCCCTCCTAGAGGATTTTCTGCACACTAAATAAGATTCTAACATATCACACTTTTCTGAATGGGTAAAAATCATTTTTTTGTCAAATTAATAACTAGCACAATGAAACTTATGAGTGAAAAACTAATAAAACTGTACTAATATTTGACGTTTGGTAGAAAGACTTATCGTCGATTTCATAGATACATAGAAATGCACTTGACTTAGCTGTTTTTGTGTATTCATTATAACTCAAGTATTTTTAATCCCAGAAAAAAATTTCTTATAAGATTTTTTGTTTAAAAATTAAAGTTCTAGCGGAAAATGCTATAATATACAGGGGTTTCCATTTGAAAAAAAAATATTTTTCGGCAAAACTCGAAAACGCGTTGCTCATTTGTTTTTTTATTCTTCCATCTTAAAGAGCGTTAAAAGTACTACAAGTTTGCTAATTTAAACAATTTTGTACCTTTAATAATAACAAAGTTACCAATGGTGAACACTTAATTTGGATTGCCCTGTATTTCAAAATCAATCTTCACACGGGATGAATTCCACATTCTTTCATACTATAATCGTTTGCAATTTTATAACCGAGAAGAAAATAATAGTTCATAAAAATAAATACAAATACACAGTGTCAGATTATGTAAAAAGATAAAACAGGAAGAATGGGTGTGCTTAAAACCACACGGAAGAAGTGAAAACTTCATCAAGGCGAGGTTAATAATACGAAATACACGCGTATAATATTCAGTAACGTATTAAATAAAACGTAAACCTCAACCTCCCTGTATCTATTCTATCATTTTGACTTTGGATTCGTGATCGCCGACCTAAGACATCCCCGTATCTAAAATTTCACATTCATACGTCAATTTAAAAAAAAATTCCGCCATTTTGTTTTTTTGACATTTTGACTTTGGAATTATGATCGGCGACCTAAGACACCCCCGTATCTAAAATTTCACTTTCATACGTCAATTTTCAATAATACGAAATACACGCGTATAATATTCAGTAACGTATTAAATAAAACATATTCGCACATTTATTACATTTCGTTTGGTCGGTTGTATGTGTATGTATAAATAGACGATATAAATACTCGCTTACGGTCCCGCGCTTGGCTGATGGTAACGTGTCGGCTTCATAGTACTTCATACCCATGCGGCTCGAGATCGAATCTGTTCTGGAACATGAATTTATTTATTCATTTAAATTTCAATTTAATTGAAATTAAATACCTCTATATGATATATTTATTTATCTTGTTCCCTTAGCCGACTTTACCCGAACGAGCGTTACATATCCGAGCGTTGCAGTCAGTCTTGTTCAGTGCCTACAATCAGCGCAACGCGCCTAAAGAAGTTTACACTTCAAAAATAAACTCGATGCTTTGGCGTCATGGCAATAGTAGGTACCCAATGAAATTGCAATGTATGATGAATATTTTAAACGCAAAAATATGTACAATACGGTATTAAAAAATGATATTATAGAACATAAAACTAAACAAAATCAATCAGTATACACGGTGGCCAGAAAAATGCGGACAAATGCATTTGAGATAATTCCATTTCTAAATTTCACCACAAGATTTTACATAGATAAATTTGACGAATATTGCTAAATTTTAGCCGTACAACTTAATGTTTGATGGTCTCGTATGCCGTAAGGAAGGACCGCATAACTTTTTTGGATTAAGATTATCGCCTCAGAATTGAACAAAGAATCGTTCTACCTGGCGTTTGTCCGCATTTTTCTGGCCACCGTGTATACGAAATACTGCTGTTCTTGTCTGGACTCCAAAACAACTGAGCTAGGTGTTAAACACATGACACGAGAGGCATAAGTTCAGAAGGAACACATATATTTACCCCCACATTAAGCTAGACCTCATCAAACATTTTGTTAAGGCTTTCTTATACATATTAAAAACAGAAATTTCCACGTATTGGTGAGGCAAAGTAATAGAAAGAATTTTTGTTGAAACACAAATTGGACAATTGTTTCGAGATGCCAACATTAGAACAACTTTAACCCTTAACCCGAAGCATTGGTCTAACAGACCAAAGTTACGGAATTATTGATGATCGCGGCAACAGTGTAAGCTCTAGGCGCGTGTCAGTTTGAGTACCTTCTGAAGAGTCTATACAAGTATACATTCCTACATGTATCGCTTTGAGTTCCAGAGTGATTGCGTTGTAGTGAGAGTTATTTATATACAAGGTGTGTATAAATTGGCGGACCCACTACACGTGGCGATGTTCTTCGCTAAATTCGGAGTCCAAAATCCTAATACGAAATCTTTGCACGAGGTTCCTAAAGTTCGGACTTTCAGTCTTGAAACAAGCATTATTACTTGATACTTGTTGACAGAAAGAGCTACAATTTAGAAGAAAGAAGAATTGTTGTTATTATCCTTTCGTTAAAATTTTCTTTTTGATTTTAAAGTTTGTTTTTAATATTTGTTTATAAACTTATTTTGACGAAAAACACATCTGACAACGTTGTAAAACAATAAGTAGGCAGCCTACTGTTGTTCTAGTCAAATCCATTACTACTGTCAAATTTTGACACTTTGTAATCTACCTATTTCATTCGACTTGCTTATTTTTCGTGTTTATTTGTATAGTTTTAATCAGTTTTCGGGTTTTCGTGTTTACTAGTTGTTCTGTTTGTTTATTATGAATTTTACGTTCAACGAATATGCCGATATGTACATGATATACGGTTTCTGTCGTGGAAATGCTAGCATGGCAGGGCAGGAATATCGAGTGCGTTTTCCAAATCGGAGGCATCCAAGTAAAAATGTATTTCGAAGGCTGGATCAACGACTTCGTGAAACAGGTTCGTTTATTCCAAGAAATGCGAACGCAGGTCGACCAAGGCAAAGGCGTACCGTGCAACTAGAAGAGCAAGTTCTAGCCACAATACAGGAAGATCCCTCTGCGAGTACCCGTCAATTAGCTTCTACACTAAATATTCCCAGTAATAAGACTGTTCATTTGGTTCTACGAGAAAACTTGCTTCATCCATACCATGTTTCTAAAGATCAGCCTCTTTGCGGAAATGATAACTTATTTCGAATCAATTATTGCAATACAATCTTAAATAGAATTCAGGAAGAAGGTGACTTTTTAAGACGTATTCTTTGGAGTGATGAATGCATGTTTACCAGAGATGGTGTGTTTAATACTCATAATTTTCAGCATTGGGCAGATGAAAATCCACATGAATTTCGCGAATACGGTCACCAAAGAAGGTTTTCTGTTAACGTTTGGCTGGGTATAATAAACCACAGGGTAGTTGGACCAATTTACTTACCAAATCGCCTGGATGCCGGTGAATATTTAAATGTTTTAGAACAAGTTATTGATGAGATACCGCTGAACGTACGCCGTAATATGATTTACATGCATGATGGAGCTCCTGCGCACTTTGCTCGTAATATAAGAGACTGGTTGACTGAACACTTCCCAGACAGATGGATTGGTCGTGACGGTCCCCTTTTGTGGTCTGCGAGATCCCCCGATCTCAATCCATTAGATTTTTTTGTTTGGGATTTCATTAAAGGTAAAGTTTACGCTACACCTCCACAGGACGCTGACGAAGTTAGAGCCCGAATTGAAGCCGCAGTATTAGAAATCACACCAGAAAGACTTGAGCGAATAGTACAAACGATACCACAAAGATTGCAGCTATGTCTATAAACTGATGGATTTCAATTCGAACAATTATGTAGGTAATAATTACCTTGATTTCTATCAAGAAGATGTACAAAAATTAGTCAATATTATCAAAAAATTTTTAAACTTTGTAATATTTTCGTAATAAATATGTAATCTAAGAAACCAATTTTATTTCGTTTGTTTCTTTTTTAAATTTAAAATGTAAGGTTCACATGACGACGTGTAAAAATGTTCCGAAGATTATAACTAGCACATGCGTGTTCAATGTTGCCAAATGTATGTTTCTTTCAAATTCATTCTGAAGACAAAGGAAGCCTGATACATCGTTTTAGGATTAGGACTTTTAACTCAAAATTTGACCAAGAATGTCGCCACGTGTAGTGGGTCCGCCAATTTATACACACCTTGTATAATTACCCTAATAATTTGTAGTGAGCATGGATAAGCAAGGTCTTAGCAGTGCTGGTCGTCCCAAAACAGTAAATTAGACTAACTTAGATTTTGCTCAACAAAACACAAGCTATGTTACTTTTCGAGAAAGAAGATTTATATTTATCAGACCAAGAGACTGGAGATGTTATACAAAATCAGGCGTTGATGTTTTAGACATGAAATGTGCCAATTATAGTGCAAACCTCAGAACAAGGCGTTTGCCCTTGCCCGTATTTTATACAATTGTAAACATAACTTCAATCAACAGATACATCCTTTATCTTTATTACAAGCGCAATGAAGTACACCCTTGTTTTAAATTTGTAAAAGATTTGGCCTTTGAACTACTTCAACCTCATCTAAGGCAAAGACTGGAAACTGATATTTCTCGAGACCTAGGAAAGGAAATAGAATCTTTTTGGGGATAAATTCCGATTTTTCTATCGAGAATATATTCAACAATGTACCAAATGACAAGTTCCCCCAAAAAAATTGAATGGCATTTGTCCGTCATCAAAAATGAGGAAGATAAATTATAGATGCGTGCGTTGCTTAAAGGCTATCTGTCGCGAGTACAATAGGAAGGTTTGCGTGACCTGTCTTCAAAATGAGTATTATATTAAAATATTTTGCTCATTTCTTGCTTTGTTTTTTTTAAATAATTTTTTTATTAATTTTATTTCCATTTTTGTTTGTCCTGGTGTAATAGATCATATGTTTCCTATGACCGCTAAATGTTCCATGTTTCAGGTTAAGGGTTAATTGACATTGAAAGTCGAGAGTGGGACGCATTTGAAACCATTTGCAAGTATTTTCTTGGGAACAATAAGTCAGAGAACTATCAGGAACATGCAAAAGATCTACAGACTATGGAATGCAATATCGCTAAAACTCTATTTACTCCATTTTCATCTGGATTTTTCGCCGAGAATTTGGGAGCAATATCAGACGATCATGAAGAAAGATTTCATCAAGATACTGCATAGATCGAGAAAAGTTATACCGGAAAATGCAGCTCAAATATGTCAGCTATAGGTTATTGTTAGAACATTTATAATATGATGATTGGCAAATAAATTGGATAGAAATGGCGTTTTTACTGAGTTTTTATTATTTCTTGGAGAAATAAAAAAAAAATTGAAGTGTTCCACATTGTAATAGTGAAAAGTGGTAGAGAATTCGTGTGAGAATATTGAAAAGCAAAAATGAAAGTAAGAAAATTCTTGTTTGAAATTAATAAACATAGCACCACTTTGTATACTGAACCTTTGCAAAATTTAAAAGTTGCTACTGTCGTTATTTCTGCGGCTACAAAAGTTAATATTCTTATACAAGATATGAAATAATCTTCAAATTTATGACAATGCTATAAATAGCAACAGAACAATAAAAAAATATTCTTATACTAATTAGCACAATAAATTAACACCAGATTTCAGTTGACAAACATTATTATGTTGTAGTATATGGAGTATTTACCTACTCATTGCAATTTTTCTCTGTTCAAATTGCCGTTTCCTTTTATCTATAATATTCTATACTAAAACTGTCCTTGATAGTTTTAGGCAAAGAAAAAAATTTTGACATTGTAATGAAATGCTTGATAAAAATTCATGTTATAAACTGATAACTGTCATATGTGCAATATATTAAACACTTAAGTGCGCAATTAAGTTTCTGGCGTATTTATATATAATTGTTGTAGTGATTAAAAGAGCAGTTATTGTTTAGTTTCGCAATGGATAAAAAAGAACTGTACGTGAATAAAAAAAATAATTTATTTTTATATTTTTCGGCTGTTGCAGGTAATTATTTTTAAATATAAGGCTGTTCTAAAAATGCGAATACGAAAGATAGTTAAAATTATTTAGAATAAAAAAATCTAGTAGACTGTGAAAAACAATCATTCAGCAACTCTTTAATCTGTCATTTGACGTTTCGTTCTTGAAATTAGTTCGTTATAGCGTATAATAAAGTCAAAGAAAGTGGAATTAACCATAGCGCTTAAGAGTACTGAGAGGTTAGATTTTTAGTGAACACGCACATTGCTTGGCTACAATTTACCGGTGGTCAGTGGCGGTTTTTCAATCGAAACGACGCACCTACGGGTATTTCACCAATCTAGGCGGCCAAATGTCATTTTGAAAAAAACCAAAGCATGTAGAAAACACCGCTTACTTAGAAAGTTAAATAATCAGAGAGCAGTAGGCAACCTTTTTCGGCATCTAATCGGCTATGCATGCGCTATAGCTTTTGTTGAAAGTTTACCGTCGCGTCAGGTGCACCTATCTGTCACTGCTTGTCAAGTGTAGACAGTTCAATTAACATATATTTATTAAGATCAGTGATTTTCTCCATAAATACAGTTACGGATCTAGAAACAGCAGGTAAGAACCACACTGTTGGTGTAATTATTATTTTATTAGTTATAATGTATTAATAATATTAAGGATGTTTCAAAAAGGATCTAAATTTTTTGAATTTACCACCACATTTCAGTATATTAAATAAGATTTGTTGTTCTTCAGGATGCCTCCCGGCAATTATTCTTAATGTTAATGAAAGAGGAGTCCATACAATATAATAATGATCAAATAGGGCGCACCCTCTTGCACTTTCTCAATCTTTCGGTCATCAATAATAAAAGAATTACAAATATTCAATCCAACATTTAAATTATTTTTACAGAGTATTCATTTTATTTTAGAGTCATCCAGTGCGTCAGGCAGAATAGTAGTGACCCGTAAATCTCTGTACGATAAAATGCAAAGGCAAAACTTACCCAATTTTGAAGAAAAGTTAAAATATTTGGAGACATATCTTTTGTTATGCGAAGACTGCTCTAATGACGAGATAAAGATCTGGAAGCATAAAATTTCGTACATAAAATTTGAATTCAAGCAGAGGTGGAAGCAAGCTAATAAAATAGAAGATTCCTTCGAAATAATGACGAATGGTTGCAGAAAACATCGTAATACCGACAGTGCAGCAGCGAAGATCAGGTCGACCATTAAAATCGTTCACACAATTGAGTGAAAGAAGTAAAAGATGAAAAACAGAAGAACTTCGTAGTGCGACAGATGATGAAGTGTTAATGCATGCTGTGCAGATTAAATTACAAACTTCTGGAAAAAGAGATGCTTCGAATATAATGAAACAAGTTATACAGGGTATACCACGACGAGATTTCATTAGAACAATATAGAAAACTAATAAGTGTTGAGTTTTGAAATTTTACACCGGAAATGGATATCAACTTCCTTATTTTAAATGGAATACCCCATTTTTTATGATTGATTCGTATTTCCAACTTAATTTTAAGGATAGTTTGTCTAATAAGCTTTTCCTCTAAAGCTAGCCATTTTTGAAGTATTTCAATTTTTGTAAAAACTTGACAGCTGCAGACCATTACTCATAACAACATTCCCAATAACTGAATGCATGCACATATTTAAAATTTTAGGTAATCATTTTGGAAAGTATACTGCTTCAAATGCGGTATTACAAACTTTTCAAAATAATACAGGGTGATCAGAAAACCATGTTAAACATTTCATCCAGAAAATATCAATATCTTGTTATTTTTAAATAGCAAGCTACATTTTTTTCAACTTCAATGGATTGCACGTTCAAAATTAGGGGCAGTATGTATTTACTTCCCTATAACTAAACGTCTTAGTTTCAGAGTTATTTTGGAAAATGTATCAATTCCTTTAAAGTTTTATTTTGTATAATCAGTTAGGCTATGGAACCTCATGTAAATAAATAAAAACAAAACAAGGCATCATTTAATGTCCTAAAACATTTAAATGAAAACTACACAATATCGAGAAGAAGTAGTCTTAATAATAGTTTCTAATAATCTTAAATAAAGTTTTCAAACACATCACCACCTCTTTCTAAACACTTTCTTACTCTTTTTAAAATAATTGTACGCGTGGCACGCTGAATCATTGTACCGTCTAGATTATTGAACCGCTCACTATTTAAATTTTCTTGATAAAAATGCAAAGCAAATATTTTGTCATGTTTAATAGCACAAAATACATTAAAACTCCAAGACTCTTGGAAACGTCGTTGCCTAACAACTCGAGGATTATCTTCGGACCAAAAATGACTATTGTGTCGATTAGATATTCCATTTCTACAAAACTTTGCTTCATCTGTTCATATAAGATTTTTTGTAAAATCGTCGTCTTCTTGTGATTTCATTAAAAACCACTCACAATACTGCGCTATTGTTACAAAATCAGCTTCATTAATATGTTGAACAGGTTGAAATTTGTAAGCACGCCACTTGTTCTATTTCAAAATTCGATGTATACTCATTCTGGATGCACCTACTTCAGCTTCTGCATCCATTAGAGCATAGGTTCCCAAAGTGGGCGATAACGCCCCCTTGTGGGCGCTGCAGGTCTAAAGGGGGGCGGTAAGAGACCCAGAAAAAAAATGGGGGCGTTGTGTAAAGGCTTAGGGGGCGATTTGTAATTTCATCTAGAATCTAGGAGGACTCTTAGACACCGACTGAGCTCTCGACTCTCGACTAGGGATGGGCGATAAACATCGATGTTCATTGAACATCGATATTTTAGGATCGATGTTCGATGTTTTTGCATCGATGTTTGCAATTTAGATTTATCGATAAACTATCGATGTTAGAAGAAATATAGTGAACATCGAACTTTTAAGCTTGACAAAATGTATTTGCACTAATCACAAAATAAAACAGCGTCCTCTGTTGACAAATACAAAAATGTTTCCAAATTAACAGCTCACATACAGGCTACGAGGATGTAAAATTGTCTACGAATAAAAGAAGTATTTAAATTACACAGTGCTATATCATATAAATTCGAATATTTCATTTTAGGCTCTTTTAAATATTACTCAGTATAAATATTTAAATAATATATAATTAAATACATAAATTTATAGTACTTTTAATGTGCAGAATAAAAGTTAAATTATGTATGCATGCAGAATAAGTGAAGGAGGTAAACGTATTTTCATAGAAAAAGAAGGGAGATAGACATTACCGATGTATACTTCTTCGGGAAATTCCCTAGTGCGTACAATCATACACAACGATACACGTATTAAATGCAAGATGACACATCAGAAATATAAAACCATATCCATATGTATCTCGGTATTTGCCAGCGTAGTCAAAAAAAAATGCAAGACTATAAAATCCCAAATAAAAATCGTTCTCTTAAAAAGCTTTGATACACGTAAATGTATATATTTTTTAAGTATCAGACGATTTAAGTCATGTGGTTGTTTCATGCGTAATTGCATAATATTGTTTTTTTATATAGTTTTTTTTGAGTAGTTTCTAAAGTTAACTACATATTATAAATGTATATATTTCTTTTATTATTTTTTTTGAATAGTGATATCTTTTATATCATTTTGTTAAGGACGTAAATTAATTAAGTTATAATAAAGCTTTTGTTAAACTGCCAAAAAATAAATCTATAAATATAATTATCGATGTTTAAAAACATCGATGTTTGGTAGTCGATATTTTGCAACCATCGATGTTGATCAACGATGTTAACATCGATGTTTGATATCGATGTTTACCCACCGATGTCCCATCCCTACTCTCGACTACAGCTTGTGAACATCAACTAATATTAATTAAGAGATTGCTCAAACCAACTCGGTTCGATATTTCTCTCCGAGTAGTTCATATATCTGTCCTGTTTTATTGAATAAATAAAATAAAAAACATATCAATCGGTCGCTCCGTTTCGAAACGAAAAGAGACACAAACAAACAAATAAAAAGGCAACTGTATCAATCGGCTGGTTCATAGAATACTTGTTCTTACTTGTTGAGTACGATTGAGCGTCGAATGAGATAAACGAGTTTATGCATGTTTGTCTTATTCCTGTCGGTGCGTGCTGCTTATGCAATCCTATATAAACAACGTAATATTTATTTTATTTTCATTTGCGGTTTCGCGCGTAATAGATAAGCAGTACTTAAGTTCAACACTTATACTTACGTATTTCTCAAAACAAAACAATGTCGGAAGTAAAAAAGAAGAGACGGCAATACTGTGCGGAATATATTAAATTCGGATTCATTGAAAATCCTACAAACCCATCGTCGCCTTTGTGCCTTCTATGCCTAAAAACATTTTCGAATGAAGCAATGAAGCCTTCAAGACTTCAAGATCATTTGAATAAAATGCATCCAGATAAGAAAGACAAGAATGTAGCATATTTTCAAGACCTAGAGAAGAAGCATAATACTCGGCCAAGTGTAGCAAAACTCTTTTCGGCGGCTGCTAAGCAAGATGACGACGGACTTCGAGCTTCGTACAACATCTCTTTGTTAATTGCTCAAAAAGGCAAACCACACAACATCGGAGAAGTGTTAATTTTGCCAGCAATAAAGGAAGTAATAACTACTGTGCTTCATAAACCGGCCGCAGATATTATCGGAAAAATTCCTTTGAGTAATAATTCTGTGCAAAGACGAATTGATGAAATGGCCGGAAACATAGAAGAATCATTGTGCAATCATCTGAGGACTAGTCAATTCTCAATTCAGCTCGATGAGTCCACTTTACCAACTAATGAAGCATTGTTGCTGTCTTACGTGAGGTTTATTAAAGATGAGAAAATATGTGAAGAACTATTGTTTGCTAGAAATTTAGAGACCGATACAAAAGGCGAAACCATATTCAATACATTGGAAAAGTTTTGTGATGAGAAAGAGATTCCCTTGAAAAATATTATATCAGTTGCTACGGATGGCGCTCCGGCTATGACAGGGTGCCATAAAGGCTTCATAGCGTACGTAAAAAATAAAATTCCAGATGTCCTTGCTGTACATTGCGTTATTCATAGACAACATTTGGTTGCTAGAAATTTAAGTGAACGACTATTTCAATCACTGCAATATGTCATCAAAGCAGTCAATAAAATCCGTAACTGCTCTTTGAATGATAGATTATTTCATCAGCTTTGTGTTACTAATGACGAAGATTTCAACCGTTTGTTGTTTCATACCGAAGTTCGTTGGCTATCAAGAGGCAATTGTCTGACTCGATTTTACAACCTGTTTGACTCTGTGATAGAGTTTTTGGAAACTAAAGATACAGAATTGCGCAACAAGCTCATTACATCAAAAAATGATATAGCTTACATGACAGACCTGTATAAATTGTTCAACAACATGAATCTCCAACTGCAAGGCGATGAACTAAATTTAATTAAAACAAAAAATGTCGTTGCTGCTTTCGCAGCCAAACTGCTTCTACACAAAAAGAATATGGGCAGACGTGAGTTTCATAATTTTCCGAATTTATCAGTATCCTGCAGTAACGACGACTTGTTTGCCTACTGCCAACATTTGGAAAAGCTCCACATTGACTTCACCGAACGATACCAGGATATTTTGAACTTGGAAATACCAGACTGGGTGTTGGATCCGTTTTCAAATGTCAACACAGCAATATCACCACATCTGGAAGAAGAACTTATAGAATTGACAACGAACGAGGAAATAAAAATCAAGTTCAAAAATGGCTACCAAGAATTTTGGCTACAAAAACCGATCCCGCAATTGTACCCTGGATTGTGGTCAATCATTCAACGATTCTTGATAGCATTCCCATCGTCATATTTGTGTGAACGTGGATTTAGTGCTGTAGCAACGCTGCTTACTAAAAAGAGAAATCGTTTGCATGTTACCGAACGTGGTGACTTGCGGCTGTTCTTGAGTAAATTGGAACCTGATATCAACAAACTTATTAAACAGCATCAGATTCATCCTTCACATTAGTTTTTATATTAGAATCGATTATGTTTGTTTTATTTTGAATTTTGAATAAAAGATACTTTGTCTGAATACTATAAAGTTGCGTTTCAATAATCATTCTCATTGGCAGGTGTAGCCCGTAAAAGTTAACTTGAGACCTGAGCGCCGTTGTGTACTACCTACTACGCTCAGGTCTCAAGTTAACTCATTCATTCTAAACGAGACTTTTACTATAACCCATAGTAAAAGTCTCGTTTAGAATGAATGTTTAATCTCCGCTAATATAGCTCACAATAATTAATTTAATTTGAAGTTATAGTGGTTTTTGAGTAGGTGAAAAAATGGGGGCGCTAAAAAATAATTTATTCTCAAAGTGGGCAGTAGGCAAAATAAGTTTGGGAACCACTGCATTAGAGCATTACTAGGAGAGTAAGCAAGTGCTGTTACCTCCACATTTTCACTATCAACAACAGGTTTTCTTTTGGTTGTTTTGGGCAAGAATGATCCGAAGGAAATGCAATTTTTTAAAAGATTGCGTAAGATACTCTTTGTAGGTCTTGACCGATTTGGATATTTCTCTGCATAAACATGACATGTCCTCTCGATTATTCTATTACATTCACCATATGTTATTATTAGATTTAAAAAATCTTCGTTATTAAATCCAGATCCTGACATTATTATTATTCAAGTATTCAGAAACGGAAGACAACTAAAACGCCTTACTGATGACAGGTAATATGATTGCAGCTTGTTTTTATTTATTCACATGAATTTCCATAGCCTAATTGATTATACAAAATAAAACTTTATAGGAATTGGTACATTTTCCAAAATAACTCTGAAACTAAGACGTTTAGTTATAGGGAAGTAAATACATACTGACCCTAATTTTGAACGTGTAATCCAATGAAGTTAAAAAAAATGTAGGTTGCTATTTAAAAATTACAAGATATTGATATTTTCTGGATGAAATGTTTAACATGGTTTTCTGATCACCCTGTATTATTTTGAAAAGTTTATAATATCGCATTTGAAGCAGTATACTTTCCAAAATGATTACCTAAAATTTTAAATATGTGCATTCATTCAATTATTGGGAATGTTGTTATGAGTAATAGTCTGCTGCTGTCAATTTTTTTACAAAAATTGAAATACTTCAAAAATGGCTAACTTTAGAGGCTAAGTTTATTAGGCAAACTACCCTTAAAATTAAGTTAGAAATACGAATCAATCATAAAAAATTGGGTATTCCATTTAAAATAAGGAAGTTGATATCCATTTCCGGTGTAACCGGAAGAAGTAAAAATTCAAAACTATTTTAAATCGAGAGAGCTTAAGGCGAAACTAATATTTGCGAAATTTCAAAACTCAACTCTTATTAGTTTTCTATATTGTTCTAATGAAATCTCGTCGTGGTATACCCTGTATGTTCTCCAAAACGAGCTACCAAGTTAAAGAAAGCGTATAAAAAAGTCAAGAGGACAATGAAAAATAACTAACGCCTTTGTTAGCTGTTTCAATGTTCGTGGATGCTGACTTGTCTCGGCGATAATGCGAGATAATTAGAAGCACAAATAAAAACATTTACCCCTGTTATAGTCTGCTACAAAAAACAAAAAATGACTGTTATCCGCCGAAAGTAAATTTACAAATCTTACTGGACCACACTGTTGCAAGATTATTAACTTCTTTGAAGGACGTTATTTATAACTTAAGTCCACAGAAGAACGTAACACATTACAGCTGATTTGTAAGTGGGGTTGTGATGGGTTCCAACAGGCGCAATTTAAACAGAAGATCCAAAGTAATGCCACTGATGCCAAATTTTTCAAAGTCGTTTCGTACCCCTTCGACTAGTTTGTGATAAACAAACAGTAATATGGTAGAACCCAACCCAATCTTCACCGCGATACTGTCGTCCAATAAGAATAAATTTTGTAAAATAAACTGTGGATATTACACAAAAGGAAATACAACACGTAAAAAGCGCTATCAGTTTATTACAAAACACTTTATTCACACTGGATGACAAGTGTTATTCTGTGAAACATATCATGACATTTACAATGGTAGATGCGAAAGTGTGTAATGCCAGTACACAAACAACATCAACCATGAGATGCTACATTTGTGGGGCAACTCGAAAGAATTTAACGATTTAACCGTCAAAAAAGATGTTGATGTCAATGCTCTTTCGTTTGGTTTATCAATATTGCACGCCAGGATTCGTCTGTTCGAAAGCATATTACACCTCTCATATAAGCTCGCTGTAAAAAAGTGGCAACTTAGAACAGGTGCTGACAAAGCTGTTGTTATGAAGAGAAAAAAAGAATTTCAAAATTTAGACAAGAAACAGGTTGTCTTGCTGATGTACGGAAAGCTGGATTTGGCAACAGTAATGAATATTTTTCATTTTTCAGTAATCCAGAATTAGCTGCGGGAATCACTGGCGTTGATTTTAATTTGATATATCAAATTAAGGTAATCCTTGAAGTGATATCAAGTGGTCACAGGGTCCGTTTACAGAAGTTTACAGATTATTGCATTGAAACTGCAAAACTTTATATCAGTCTTTATCAATGGCATCCTATGACGTCCACGATGCACAAAATTCTTGTTCACGGGGCAATTGTGATAGAAAAAGGGTTGCTCTCCGAACTGCTGAGGCACGGAATAAACATTTCAGGCTGTACAGGCAGAATTTTGCAAGAAAATTTTCTAGGGAGGCATGTAACTTAGATGTAATAAACAGGTTATTACTTAGCTCAGACCCCCTTATTACCAGCATGAGATCAACTCCCAAAAAGAGAACGAATCCTTTTACAAAAGATGCAATTGAGTTACTAACTAATTCCAGCTGATCCTCACTCAGACAACGAACACCTCGATTCAAAAAACTAAAGTTTTTTTTACTTTATTCTATTTATTTTTTATTTTATTACGTTATTTTACGAAAATACATTTTTTGAGTTAACATCAATAGTTTTTTTTTTTAATTAAAAGGTCTCGAAATATTTCTTATAGCTTGAGCTCATTGCTTCGTATATTTAGAATATCGAAATGGAAAAAGAAATATTGGCCGCCTAGATTGGCAAAATACCCCTATGTGCGACGTTCCTTTCTATACATCGCATCGACGGAGCAAGTGCGCCGAGAAGGCGGGACTACGTTGATTTTGTCGGTGTCTAGCGGCATGAGAGACGTAGCGGAGATGGAAAGATTCCATATGAGCTGGCGCACAAATTTAGTGTGCTCCTGTCTGTGCTCGATTCGTTGCGGTTAAAGTTTTGTTGGTATCCATCGCCATCGACGTTCAAAGATCGTGTTTTACGGATAAACTATATTATATATAAATAAGAATTATGGATGCGAACAATTTTATTGTGCAATATTTGAAAGACAATTTTAATTCGTTTAGCTATGAACAAAAAATTCAAGTTAAAAATGTTGGCAGACCAAAACCTGAACTTAATTTGACGCAAACTACAAAGGGCAAATCTAGTGACTTTACAAGAAAATTTAAGAAGGACATGTTCGAAAAACATGATTGGATTTGTGGGGGCAGTGTTAGTAACAGTTTGTTTTGCTTCCCTTGCTTGTTATTTTGTCGCGGTGTTGCAGAACCGGCTTGTTCAAAAACTGGAGTGACGGATCTGAGTCATTTGTCCCAAAGAATAAAAAACATGAGAATGTCCAAGTTCACATTAATGCTCAATTAGAGATGAAGCTGGTGGGAAAAGTAGATATACGACAACAACTCGATAATGCATACAGACGAAATATTCAACAACAAAATGAACAAGTAAGAAAATATGATATGTTCTTTCAAAAATTTTTCATTGCATAAAGTTTTGCGGGGCTTTTGAGCTGGTACTTCAAGGCCACGATGAAACGAAAGATTCCTCTAATCCCGGAATTTTCAGAGGTCTAATAAATTTCAGTTCGGAATTAGATATAGCACTAAAAGATCATTTTGAAAATTCTGTTGTTTTTAAAGGTACATACTTCAAAAATTATTCAAAATGAGCTGTTGGATTGCATGTTGACAGTTGCTCAGGATTGTTTTAAAAAAGAAATTTTGAAAGCTGAATATGTCGCTGTTATAGCTGATGAAACTACAGATGTACCAAATCAATATCAAATGACTGTGGTATTTAGATATATTCTAGCAGATGGTACACCAGTTAAAAGATGTTGGTGTTTTACTAATTCTTCTGATCATGATGCGGTCAATTTATCAGAATGCATAAGAACTATTTTCAAACAAGTAATAGATAAACCGGATAAATTAATTTCGCAGTAAGTTGTGATGGCGCAAGTGTTATGAGTGGATGTCATTCAAGTGTGCAAACTCTTATTAAAAATGATTATAAGTATGCGTTTTATGTTCATTGTTACGCCCATCAACTCAACTTGATTTTGTCTCAAGAATCAAGAAGTGCGAGTATTTTTTTCTAATTTAAATGACATCGCAATTTTTTTTTCTCATTCGCCGCAAAGAATAGCAATTTTAGATGAAACAGTCAGTCGACGAGTTCCTCGTTCCTCTGCCACTCGATGGAATTTTATAAGCAGAACTGTAAGTACGGTGTATGAACATCGTGAATCGTTGATAGAATGTATGGAAAAGATAGAAGTCACTTCAAGACAAACTGTAACGATTAATCAAGCAACTGCCATTTGTCGTATGTTGCAGGATTCAAAGTTTGTATTTGGTTAATAATCTCTCATCGCATATTGCCGCATGCCGATACTTTGTATAATCAACTACAAAAAACAGTAACCGTCCCGGTACAAATACACGCAGCCATAACATGTTTTGAGAATGCTATTTACAAAGAAAGAAATAATATAGAGAAAATTGAAAGTGAAATTTCTGAAAATTATGCTGTGCAGACTAAAAGACGCCGTATACATGAAAATCCATATATTTCAAAAACTATTGCAGCCAAGAAAGTTTGTGATACTATAATCACCCATGCAAAAAAAAGATTTTAATTTACCAAACATTTGAATGCCTCCATTCTGTTTGCAGCAGACAGATTTCGACAAATAGAGAAAAGAATTCCGATTGAACATTTAGAAGCTACAGTAGAGGCATACCCATTTCTTGATAAAGTACGCCTGCAAACAGAGTTAGAATTAATTTATAGAAGACCTGATTTTAGGAACATAAGTGGTGGGTATTCATGTTGAAATCATAACAGATAATAATAACCTTCAAGATACATTTTCTGCCACCTTTGCTCTCTTACAAATTTTAATAATATTCCAATGACCACAGCTGAAGCAGAACGAAGTTTTTCAACATTAAAGCGAATAAAAACATTCTTGCGAAGTTCTATGAATCAAGGAAGACTGACGGCCTCAGCAATGTTATCTATCGAAAAGCAATTTATACAAGATTTGCCCGATTTCAACGAAACTGTTATAAATAAAGGGCGGAATATATGCACGTCAATTCAGTTAAAATATGCGCATATATATGCATCGTTTTTCTCTGAAATATGCAACAATATGCATTTATTTGTCAAAATATGCAATTATATGCCTTGAATATAACATGGAAAAATGGAAATAAAGAAACGCCGACTCTTACAAAAATTATTTATTTTAAGTAAAATTAAAAGAAAAACATAATAGGTACAATTTTCAACCTGAAATAGTATAAAATGCATTTATAACGATATATTTTTCAAAATTTTCCAATAAAAATGTTTGCCTTCTGTCTGTAAAAATATGTTTGTACAAAGAAAAAGTTCTTTCAACATCTACCGATGTGATCTGGCAATATTTTAATTTGGGTAGTAAGTTATAAGGCCAAGGTATTACTTCGTTGGATGGTTTACTATCAAAAATATTCTTTCCCACAATAACTTCGAGTTTCCTTCTTACTTGATTTCCTACATCACCGGGAACTTTTTTGCATTTGTCGGAAAAAGTTTCAACAATATTAATTGATTCTCTTAAACTTATATTCCTACTTTCTAACGAAGTTATTATATCTGATACAAAACTAAAATTAACCTTAATAAAAACAAGTTCCTTAGCTAAATTTACATTTTTGAATAATGCTTGACTTTGCACTACACATAAGACAGATTTAGAAGACAATTCGCAGTGTCTTCTAAATCTAAAACTATGTCTTTAATGGCTTCAAAATGGTCTGCGTAGAATATCGCGGCCTTAATCCATGTTCCCCATCGAGTAATTACGGGCTCTGGAGGTAAACAAACTCCTGGCAATTTCTCTCTATAGATCTGCACTCTTAGAGGTGCTTTCAAAAACACTTTCTTTACATTTGAAATTAATTTGTTCACCAAGGGATATGCTGTTCTAATAATTTCTGCAACTCTGTTTATCCCGTGTAAAAGACAAGTGACATGTACCATATTGGGATAAAATATTTTTAAGTTTTGGCCTACTTTAACCATATACGGCGCTGCGTCAGACAAAAACACTAAAAACTTCTCTACTGGAACTGGATTTGGTAAAAAAAAATTTGATAGAGACTGCTGAATAAATCGAGTTACGGTCTCATTATTTGTTTTGTCTAACTGTTTAGAAGATATTAAATATGGTTTCCCTGGCTCATTTTCTTGAAGCCCTCCAATCATAAGATGTGCGATATATCGACCACATGAGTCTGTGCTTTCATCAACAATAATATAAAAATGTTCATCGTCCAGTGTAACTTTAATTTCTCCCATTACGGTTTCGTATACTGTTTGCACAATCTTCTTTCTAAGTGTGGATTCGTCAGGGATGTTTTGATTACAATATTTTTGCAAAAAATCTCTGAATTGTGTATTTTGCAGTTTCTTCAAAGGTATATTTGCTGCCACTAAAGCTTTGCATAAGTCTTGATGAAACACCTCCTTTTCACTCTTTGGTTTGACATTCTGAAATGCGGTTTGCACACACTGCTGAACAGGCACTGATTTATTTTTCTGCAACTTAGCTTTATGCATAGCTGTTTTCAAGTGTTGATCAATTTGGAATTTCTTTTCACAAACAATGATTTTGGCACAAACTTTGCAAAACACTTTATCCCCACTAAACTCCAACTCAGGAAAATTTTTAATCCACGAAGCGGCTTTCGGCATTTTAGGCGTTTGAAATAAAATATTTTCGAAATCACTCTTTTCACACTGGAATCTATCGACAAACTAAACTATACAATATAAATATAAAAGAATAGACCACATCTGCTCTCCATTAGGCAAGCTGATTACTTGGAAATTCCTAAACAGGGTCGCACTTAATCTTTTCATAAAACGAAAAACATAAAAATATGCACACAAATTTTATTTTTGCCGAAATATGCAACTTTTTGTGAAATTTGTTAAAATATGCAAAATATGCAAAATATGCAAATATATGCACTTTGCATATATTCCGCCCTTTAGTTATAAATAAGTTTGTTGAGAACAAAAACAGAAGAATGGACTTTATTTTCAAGCAGTGTAATACAGTTTAGACATTACGCGTGAAAAGTGAATGTAATAAAGGATAGCTACCTACGACATGACATGTAAGTTCATTATACGATTTTAGTTAAAAAATTGCATGTTTTTGATATTGTGAACACCCCACGGTTCCGACCACAAGCCGCCACTGCCGGTGGTATAAGAAATTTGAAACCAAAGTAATTCTGTTTAGCATCAAAAAGGAGCAGGGCGTCCTCCTAAGGCTGTTACTAGAGATGAGAGCAGATATTGGTCACAGTAATTTTTCACAGTGATTTCCTAATCACTGTTTTCACCGTTTTGGAAATTCGTGGAATCACAGTGATTACTTTCATATTTATTATGATGGAAACCCACTTGGCAAAATCACAATTTTAGAGAAGGATGAAAATACGTATCTGCTAATGTAGAACAAGTGAGCATATAGTGATTTTGCCACGTGGGAAGGGTTCTTTTCAATATGGGCAAATAAATATCATTTTCATATAAAGAAATATTTCTGTCTGCGATTCTAAGATTTACTTAACTTTAAATAATACCGGGATATGAACGATTAAATTGGTCAATGGTGGTCATGGATTTTAAAATTCTTGTCGTAGCGTGCATCGTACATTTAGGTATGTCATAATTTTTTGAATGTCAAAATCTGTCAAGGTATTGTGTTGAAGTTTTCTAATCCTGCACGGTTTTTGAACCATGGTTCTCACCACAGGGCACAAAATTTACATGATTGAAGCCTATTTTCGAACGGGTGTGCTAGTTAATGGAACTTGGGAATACAGTCAACGTTTGTGTTTGGACAATTTTCGAGAGCACTTCCCAGCCGTAGCAGTATTACCGGAAAATGTTTATGCATACCTTACAAATTGTGTTGAAGTGTTTCACGAAACTGGTTATGTGACGCATAAAAAAGGTGCTGGTAGACCACGAGTTCGTACAGAATAAGTTATTAATGATGTTCGTCAACGTATGGAAGAAGAGCCTACAAAACCTTTAAAACGTCTCTCTCAAGAAATTCGGCTTTCTAATGGAACATGCCAAACTATTGTAAAGAAGGACCTGAACATGCATCCATATAAGATGCAATTATATCAAGCTCTTCTGCCTGCAGACCACCCCAGACGCCTTGCGTACTGCCATTGGTTCGTTAATAATTTAATGAATGACGATCTGCTGAACTTAACTTTTTTTTCTGACGAAGCTTGGTTCCACCTTTCGGGATACATCAATTCTCAGAGTATGCGAATGTGGAGCACTGATAACCCGCATATTTTTATTGAAACGCCACTACATGCTCAGAAAATTGGTGTTTGGATGGCAGTTTCTTGCAGAAGAATAATTGGGCCAATTTTTTTCAATTTCACCGTCAACGCAGAAAGGTACAGAAATATTTTTTTGACTGAATTTGTGCAACAGTTAGACGATGATGAACTTCAATACAGTTATTTCCAGCAAGACGGTGCAACAGCACATACTACACGAGAAAATCTTGCTTTTCTCCGCGAGTTTTTTGATGACCGGCTGATAAGTTTGCATACGGAAGTTGAGTTTTCTCTGAGATCACCTTGTTTGACAATTATGGACTATTCTATCTTTCCTTATTTAAAAAATAAGATTTTCGCAAATCCAATACATAATTTGCAAGAACTGCAACAAAGAATTGTTCAGCAATGTGCAACCATAACGCCAGAAATGCTGCAAAACGCTTTTCACAGCATGAGGAGGCGCGTAAACTTGTGCATTGAAAAAAACTAGGGACATTTCCAACAATTATTGTAATTTAGTTTTTCTGGTTAATAAAAACGTTATTTATTTCATAACTTGTAGTTCATTATTATTTTACAGCTGAACTAAATAGGTAACACATTTGTAGGTTATTGATAATGTCAGTGTAGCTTGACAATGATTGAATTATTTCAAAAGGATGATTTAAACTAAGACAAGCGTTTTACATTCCATGACCAACATTGACCAATTTAATTTTTGATATCATAGTATATTCGATTTGACATAAATATGTTTCACACTACATAGATGTAACGTTAAGTAACGTAGCAATTATGATATTATTTTCAATGTTAATTATCGGATAGGCGAGGTCGATTACGTTCTTACAAAGTTAGTAAACTTTATATTTAATAAATATAAATAAGAGAAACTGAAATGTATTTAATTATTGCATATAGGTACTTTAAATTGAACAAATAATAAATAAAATATACTTCATTGCTTGGAGTTGCTTTTTACTTATTTTCTGTTTTGTTAGTTATATTTAAATTATTATCCAGACACATTTTGTACAAATATTTATGTACATACATGATCATTTATATAACTAGAAACAATTCATCATGTATTATTAATTTAAATCCTTTTGCACATTCGTGTGTTTTATATACATACTTATAAAACATAAATTAAAAGCAAATACCTACTGATATACCATTATACATATAACGCCAATTTCTGTTAAGATATTTATTTTCACCACGAATATATTTTCACTACGCATACAGTTAAACAGCTCAAAGAGCAGTTTAAAATCGAAGGGCGAAACATGGGCGAAAGCAGGAACCGTTTATTTTCACCAAACCCTGGTAAACAGCTCGGAGAACGGTGATTGAAAGAGCTGTTTCAAATAAAGCGAACGGCGAAAGCAAGAATCGTTTATTTTCACCGTTTGTTTTCACCGTTTATTTTCACCGCTCACGGTAAACAGCTCGGAGGAACCCTTTACCATGCGCGGTGAAAATAAACGGTGAAAACAAACGGTGATTAAAAGAGCGGTTTAAAATCACCGCGATTTTGAAATCACCGTTTGCTTTAGAACGGTGAATGAAAAATTACCGTTAAGACCATCTCTAGCTGTTACCGACAGAAACATTTCTGTCGATTCGTATTACCGTTGTAATAAACTCTAATACTATACAGAGTGTTGATTTGCGACAGTATCACTAACATATTTATTTATTTTTAGCAAATTTGGCAACCTTGAGTGTTGGTGGATCATATGCCTGGTCTTCACCTGCAATACCTAGATTAACAGGTCATGTCGATCCAATAAATAATCCTCTCTCGCGCACTATAACATCAAGTGAAGAAGCATGGCTAGCATCTCTACTGCCACTAGGAGCCGCCATAAGCACTTTCATATCTGGATATCTTTCTGATAAAATTGGAAGAAAATCCACACTATTGGCCTCATCTGTACCGTCCATTGCGGGTTTTGCGCTCTTAACTTTTGGAAACACAATTATACAATTCTATATAGGAAGATTTCTATGTGGTTTAAGTGCTGGTACATTATTCACAGTACTTCCGATATATGTTGGCGAAATTTCTGAAAACACAAACAGAGGAACAATAGGATGTATCTTCATGTTATTCATGACTGCGGGAAATTTCATATTCTTTGCAATAGTACCCTATGTAACCTTACGGACGTTGGGTGCTATTAATTTAACGATACCGATCATTTTCGCATTGATTTTTGGCATGTTCGCCCCTGAAAGTCCATATTATTACGTAGCGAAAAATGACCTGAAGCAAGCGAAGAAATCTCTTTTAAAACTGAGATTTAACGACAGTGAACGAATGAAGAAAGAATTAACAGATATTGTTGAGAACATAGAAGAATTGATTGCGAAAAATGTTGGGTTAAAAGATTTATATTTAGATAAAAGAACGAGAAAAGCATTTATTATTGCCGTTGTATTGATGGCCTTTCAGCAATGGTCCGGAACTAATGCTGTATTTTTCTATTTACAATCAATTTTCCAAGAATCTGGTAGTAAAGTGTCTGCTGATACTGCCGCGCTTATCGTCGTTATAACACAACTTGTCACCAGCATGTGCGTGATTCCTATGGCAGATAGATTCGGTAGAAGAACACTTCTTCTTGCTTCGTCTCTGGGCCATACTGTAACTTTATTCGCAACTGGAATTTATTTCTATCTTAAAGAATATGCTGACACTGACGTGAGTGGTATTACCTGGTTACCTATTGTAACTGTTAATCTGTTTATAGCATCCTACAGTGTTGGCATGGGGCCCATAGCGTTCACTTTCGTCGGGGAAATTTTTCAGCAGCACGTAAAATCATTTGCGGCCACGATATGTATTTTTGTTTCCTTAATATCTATCTTCGGCGTGACAAATATATTTCCTTATTTAAACGATTTACTAGGTTTGGGAGTTACGTTTGCATTCTTTGGATTTATATGTCTGGTGTGCTGTGTATTTATCTACTCAAATATACCTGAGACGAAGGGCAAGAGTCTGCAAGAGATTCAACAGCTTTTATAAATAGAAAAAATAGAGGAACATTAAATTATTTATTGTTTCTAATGACTGTTTCAATAAACTTTTACTCACAGCGAATTGAAACTCATTTATTAGATTTTAATATACACTGCCACCAGGTTTAAAGTTAAAAATTGCTGAAAATTTTTATAATATGTTACGGGTAAAGTTAGATTAACGGTTAAACTTAGGTTTACCCGGGTAAACCGTAAAATACCTAGGAAACATGGGTAAAGTATGAAATATAACAGAAATTGGACATGTTTCGCGCTTTACCTGGGTAAACCGCGTTCCATCCATTTTCACTTGGTTAAAGTTGGGTGTAACAAAAACAACAAGGTCATAAATGTTTGAAAAACATATTTATTTAAAAACACATTTTACGAATTAAAGTAAAAACACTAAAACTGTGTCCTGTCAAAGTAAAGAATACTATAATCTATTTGTTCAAGCAAGACCAGCTGCCATGACATTTCGAGTTACAAAGATTTCCAATAGCTTTACATTTACATTTGTTGGTCATGCATTTAGCTTTACAGTTGCAACGTTTTTAACCTTGACCTCTTAAAAGTGACTGTTCATTTGCAAGTTTTCGTAAACTTTTCTTTTCCGGTGATACACTTTCCAGATCTACAAGTTTTTCACTACCCACAGAAAATTGATTCATGGAAAACATTTCCTCGAACATTCCTGTCTTGTTAGCTAGTTTATAAAAAATGTCGTCGGTTTTCTCGATAACTGTCATGAGAATGATTTTAAAATCGCCCCTCCCTCGATCAACGTCTGGAACTTTCACTCTGACTGTATCTCCAAAGAAACATAGAGTGAATTTTAAATTAGATAAGGCTTTCATCTTCTTTGCTTGATTTTCTAAATTTCTTTTTGCGTCTAGTCTGTTTGAAAGTATATTTTTTTGGAACAAGCAAAGTTCACACCTCATACATGATGTACATGGCCCACCACATTCTGCACATTTGGTCTGTTCGTCTAAAGTTTCTATATTATTGGCGTTTTCTCTATAATTATTATCCATATTTTCTTCTCTATTGCCACCTTCAGTAATATCTTTGTGCAGGTTGTCACTTTCACTAATATCCTCTTCTTGCGGGATATCTATTTCTGGGTCACTATCCATAGGCTGGTCTTCGTTTTGTTCTTGTTGAGGCTGTTCACCTGCACCAAATTCCTTGACGACTCTTGCAATCTCTTCTTCGGTTTGTAGATTTTCTATAGTTTCTTTTGGAAAAGCTGATGTCGATAGGCCGACTTTAATATCGTGCCCAAACATGACGACATAAGGAGTTCGTTTAATTCCATCATGGTATGCCCTGTTTTTCATTAACTGGACAAATCTCAGACCTTCTGACCATCGTTTGCAGTTTTCAGTTATAAGCATATTTTGTATATCTTGATTTGCTTTTTCCACGCTGCCTTGTGACTGACTGTGACGCGGTTTCCCATGTACTATTTTAAGGCGACTCCACATGGAACATAACTCTTCAATAACACGGTTTGCAAATTCCCGGCCGTTATCCGATTGTAGTATAGATGGGGCGCCAAAGATGCAAAATATGTCTCTCAGGCTCCCGCGCAACTTCCTCAGCCCTTTTCGATTTCAATGCACGTATTTGAACAAATTTCACCATAATAAGTTTGTATTCTCCACCTGCACTTGACAACGGCTGTTCATCTCCGAAAACACCATTGGTTTAACCACAAGTCATTTCTTGGCAGATTTTAGTTTCTTTTGGCAATCTTCACACAAACGGAGATATAATTTAATAACATCTTGAGTTATATTCTTGTACTTTTTCTTGCATTCACTTTCCATACGATGTTTACCACCATCTCCAATGGCCAACTGTGCATCATACAAAATATCAAACAGTTCATCATTTGTAACGTAATACTTCATGGTAGATTTACCCGATGCTACACGAGAAATAAGCTTCTCAACACCACTAACAGAACATATTGCTGTGACTCTTTCAAATTTACATATAAATAAAATAAATTTAGTTTACTTAATTAAGTCGTAACTGGGAGTCAAGCACGCATCCTAGTGCTAGGCCTTATGCTAGACTATGATACGGTGAACTTTCTGCTGAAAGGTAGGTTAAGCAAAACATTCTACATGTAACTAGCTCAGTTTGAAAATAAATAGTTCTCTCAGGGGCAGAAAATATGACTTGATTCTCCTTCTCTTTAATCATCTCCAGGTCAGGTAAAGAAATAAAATACAAAATAAATCTTAATATCTAATTTATTAAAATAAAATAATTCTAAATAAATTCAAAAGTTTTAATCTACAAATATTTACACATCCAAAATCAATATTCGGTCATAATTCAGATTTATACATCATAAACAATAAAATATTACAAGAAATAAAAAAAAATAAATGAAATCATCATGTCGTGCAAGCTTATATCTAAAATGTGAACGTGATTATTATTATTAATATTTGTCATAGATACATGTAAACAATCAAAAATTAAAATAAATTAACCGTGATGAATTGTACTGGAATGTAAATTAAAAAAAAATAAAATTGTGCGGTCTACTATTTGATAACAAAATATAGACATTAAGGAAGTGGCTTTGCCCTAATTAGTCCTGTCCGGCGCCTTTTCTCGCTCCCAACACAGTACCATCAGTAACAAATTCACACAGAAGAGTATCCCAAAGTTCCACCCTACGAGCATGTCATTTTCAGCTCGTCGGACGCAACCCGAACATACATCATCATGTGCACACCCCTTAAGGAATATATATATTTTTAATTAAATAAATAAAGTGAAATAAAACAATGTCTCTGCGTATTCAATAAATTAACTCAGCCCTGATTAGTTCTGCCTGGTGCCTTTTCTCGCTCCCAAACGCAGTACCACCAAGACCAATTCGTGTATATCAAATTCACCAGGACTCCATGCTATGAATTAAATAATGACATAATTCATTTCACACATCCCTGATGTATTATTCAACACGTTAATATTGAACACCCAAATACAACAAAATATACTTAATTCTCATATCAAAAAGAAATAATATATATATATATTAAAAGAAAATAAACTTTACCTTTTTCACGAAATTCCAATACAAAAAACACCACTACAAATAAAGAATTTGGAGACGCCACTATACACACATTTATAACAAATATTGTTAATCACCTTAATTCTTCATACATCGTATTAAACTCTTCCATAATTTTCAATAAAAGATTTTGTTCACTTAATATATATATAATCTATATACACATAAACAAAATTATTAGTTTCAAATATCCTTTGTAGGATGAATAAATTTAAAAGAAAAATAAATTATACGGAAAAGAAAATGATTATGTTATTCAAAGTTATCATTACAAATGCTAGAAAGTTTTGTCATAACGTACGGCATAGTACCCTACATGCAAAACAAAACCCTCTAGAAAGAAGAAAATAAAATGAAATTAAATAAATTCAAACACCGAGTTCATAAAAATAAAAGTATTTCATACATAGGTAGTTATTCGAATACATCTAAACATTTTAATGTAATGCGCGCAGCATGTTAAAAATAAAATTATTATAAGTGTAGAATCTTGTAAAAATTTTATAAGTATTGAAAATCTCAGAAATTATTCTAAGTCCGGATTTTAAAATAATCCTATTAAAGAAGAGGGAGGAAGTGGTTTTCACCTACTTTTAGACTTGCTAATATTGCGGTTTTCACCAGCAATTGCCGAAATTTTTATCTGTCCGCGCTTTTATTCGTAAATTTCCTTACAAAAACGTACGGCAACTTTCGTTAAGCACGAATCCATCTCCCAAAATTGTATGTCGACGGTGCTGCTCTTATCGGTTGCATGAGGAAACAGCGTATTAATAATCCTTGCGAGAGGTAAACAAACATGTGACCATAAATCCGTCTATACATTATGACTCAGCCGAGCACCTGATAAACAATACTTTTTGTACCGGTCAGTCCTTGCCAATGCCAGACGTATTTGTGCGAGGAACACCTGCTCGATCCTTTTTACGTAGCATTTAATACGTCTTAAAATTATAACCTTATAAAAATTTTATTAAGATTCTTTTACTGTTTTACTTAAATAAAAATAAAGTTTTCATAAATTATTAATACAGTAAATATTTATACACATCATGGTGAAAATGAATAAAGTGAAAATTAATTTAAATAAAACTTGGAATGATACGTCTGCATTTGTTATTTGTATAAAGTTAAAATTGATATTGATGTGAGCAATAGTGAAATACAGATATAATACACAGGATGCTATCTATCAAACATTGGCCTGGTAAGTAAATAACATTATTTACAACTTTTAAATATAACTTAAAGTTCATTGCCACATCCTTATTATGTTATAAATTTCTTGATTGTTGTTTACTTCATTCTTGAACCATCTCTTTGTATTATTGGGAAGTTTTATTCGTATTTTCTTTGTCTTGCTTACATTCGGAAATAAAGGGAAAACATTCATGATCGTCGGTATGCGTTGGTTAAATTTATCATGAACCCCTTTTACCTTTCCAATTTCTAACGATGATGTATTGTTGACAGGTGGATTATCATACGCGTTCACCCAGCTTATCGTTCCTGGTGATTGACATCTTAAATTGAAGTATAAATGTTGTATCAGTTATTTGATCATCATACAGATTATACGAGGACAATCAAGAAATACACATATAGACGAGTACAGACATAGACATCCAAGAGTACAAAGTGAAATTAAGTGAAGCATTACTTGAACTCAAAGTTATTGTATACTGCTACCCTCTTCGGCCTCGACGGAGGCCCCTTAACACTGCTTGACAGGCCGGATCATGCCTTCCGCAGCCATCCTACACGCTGTTTCGTTCGATACGCGAACTACGGACCCATCTAACAGCATGACCCGCTGCCTCCGTCGAGCCTTGCGACAGGGTACCCCGAGCGTCAAACTATCCCGGCCCAAGATAGAAAAGGCCCGACGCACCGAGGCACAGAAGTCGGGCGAATCCCTCACGTCCGGGAATACATTCCTCTGCTCTTCTGGCCTATAACAGATTCCATTCTCTACATAACCTGGTTACCAATTACATGTACTCCAAGTTATCCCTATTGATTGCTTACTTGTGTAAAATTTATTTATTCAGTTACTTAATTTATACAGATCACGTTTACATTACCTAATTTATTATTGTTCATGAGGAATTTGTAAACTTAAATAAATAAATACCAATGTACATATAGATATAAATATAAATAAATATAAATCAAGAAAAATTCTTACCTTTATTAAGCACTTATGTATATAATATGAACGCACACAATAAGAAATCCTTACTTAACTAAACATAAAATTGCAAGTGATCTAAAATTCATTTATTTACATATTATTATTTATTCAAGATCACTGCATAAATATCCCTATGGGAATATCTGTAATTTATAAGCGAGAATCGCTAATGTCAATGGTATAAATTCAAGATTTCCCATAAATACCAATTAATATACTTATAGATAGCTTATCATATATTTTATATTAAACATAAATATCTGTGAATAAATTTAATTTATTCCTGCATTATCTTCGAGATCGTAATCATATAATTTTGAGACATGAAGTCTGCCTTTGACACGCTCATTATCCACTTCTGTTACCTCATAGGTCGTGTCATTTATCGCTCTACCTACACGATAAGGTCCATCAAAAGGAAGGTCTAATTTAGCACATTCATATAATTTAATTCTTGAATGAAGCGATCATTATTGAAATAACTAGCATTATCTACTAAAAGTCTTTGAAATTGACCTATTTCTTCTATAAATTGATTAATGCAAATTACCGCTATGTCGGTATTATATTTTCTGGTAGGATAAAGTTTCACATATTTCGTAAAAAAATCTACCATCACAAATACATTCCTATATCCTAAATGTCCAGGTATTAAATTACCTAGGAAATCTGCCGCAACTAAATCTAACTTATTTTCTACCCTAATACTATGTACAACATTTTTATTTACACGATTTTTATATTTACCTAATAAACATAGTTCACATTGTTTATTCCATCTTTCAACGAGACGTTTGTCTTGTTTAGCATAAAATTGCTCCCTAAAGACTAAGAATGTCTTCCTATTTCCAGGGTGTCCCAACCTCCTATGAATATCTAACATAACATTCTTTGCCAATTCACTTCCCAATACTAACAAATCATTGTCCCCTATTCTTTTATATAAAATATTATTTACTACTCTAAATCCTCTGTAATTGGGTTCTTGAAGTGCCTTTCTTTTTATATCTTGCACATCATCTTCTCCTTGACTACGTTCTACATTTTCTCTACTATATAACTCAGGAGCTACTTCAAAATTATAAGCATTGATCTGATATGATCCTGATTGCTTATTATGACCAAAGGCTCGACTAAATGCATCTGCAACAATATTATCTTTTCCTTTTCTATGTCTAATTTTGAAATTATATTCACTTAAAAATAAAGACCATCTATATAGTCGTGCATTAGAAAACCTAGTTTTCATTAAGAAAATCAAAGATAAATGATCAGTTTCTATTGTAAAGAAATTTCCCATCAAATAGTACTTGAGCTTAGAGACCCCATGTACCACTGACAATAGTTCTTTCTCTGAAACCGTATAATGACTCTCGTACCCCTTTAATATTCTTGAAATAAAGCAGATTGGTATCTCTTTACCATCTCTGACTTGGAAAAGTTCAGCAGCAATGGCATGATCTGAAGCATCACACCGTAAAATAAATTCTTCCTCAAATCGAGGCAGATTTAAAACTAACGCCTTATAAAATTCTTGCTTGATTCCTTCAAAAGCTTCTATTCTTTCAGGAGTCCATTTAAATTTTACACCCTTCTTTATCATTTTAAAAAGAGTTACAGTCTTATCTGATATCTTAGGAATAAAGTGCTTATAATAGTTCACTATACCTAAAAATCCCCTTAACATCTTTATATTTTTAGGTCTTGGGTAATTTCTTACTGCTTCCAACTTCTTTTCCTCTATTGATACAGTTTTACCATCTATCATATACCCTAAATAACTAACCCTATTCTTAACAAATTCACATTTCTCTAAATTAATTTTTAGACCATTACTTTCTAATGTACTTAAAATAATTTTAACAGCTTTTAAATGACTCTCTAAATCTACATTAAATATTAAAATATCATCTACATAATGCGATACATATTCCTCATATGGATCCAGTATTTGTTGCATGGCCCTTACTAGTGCAGCTGTGGCCGTTGATAAACCGAAAGGTACAACCTTGAAGGAATATACTAGAGAATTCATTAAAAATGAGCAATATTTTCTAGAATCCTTGTGTAAAGGTACCAACCAGAAAGAGCTCTTTAAATCCAATTTTGTAAACCACTTAGCATTCGTACATTTTGCCAATAAAGTTTCTATGCTCTGTGGGGCTTCAAACTGTGCTTTGGTGCGACTATTGAGCATTCTAGCGTCAAGGCATAAACGTAGTTTCATCTCTTTTCGGTCATCTTCACTTTTTTTAACTACTACCACAATGGGATTAATGAAACTAGACTCTGATCGTTCTATTACACCATCCCTTAACATGTTCTTAATTTCTATTTTTACCTGTTGTTGATACTTATATGGAATTGGATAATTTCTTACTTTAAACGGCTGACTCTCATCAACTTCTAATTTATGTTCATAACCTTTCGCTAGACCTGGGCTATTATCAAATAATTTTGTGTGTACTGCAAGAAGATTTTTTACCTCACTTACATATAGCTCATTACAATTCAGGTTAATGTCACCCATATTTATTTCCCGGTGTGAACATTTATTTATTATGTCACCCATATATTTCGTGGCGTCTTTCTTTTGAAGACCCTCCACATGGTGTGTACATTTATTATTTATGTCACCCGTGGCAAATGTGGCCTCTCCTTTTTGAAGAGTATCCACCTGGCGTGCATTCCTTTCCTCGTTTTTTAAACTAATATTTTCAGGATGTAAATCGAAATCCTCATCATACATTTTACTACTTAAATTATTAACTACAATTTCATCTTCCTGCAGATCTTTGTTCCATGATATAATTGCCCTTTTTATGTGAAAAGTTTTATCTTCCATGTTTAATTTTGTACTATATTGAGTCAAAAAATCCATTCCAAGTATACAATTATAATTTAAATTAGGTACAATAACAAATTCAGTTAAAAATTCTAAATTACCTATTCTTACATTTACGTAAAATATCTTATCTATAGCTATTACTAATTTTCTTGTGGCAGTAAATAAATTTATTTTTTTAATGGACCTATAATGACCTGAATTTTCTAGTTGCCTATCTACTAAACTACTATCTAAAAGAGACAATTGCGCACCTGTATCAATTAATGCATCTACCTCTATTTGGCCTATGTTTATTTTTACTACTGGTAGCTCTGTGGTTATTTTTTTAATATTCTCAAAGTCGGTCACCCTTTGAGAATCCTCTTCCTTTCTGATTGGTTCTACTAAAAATCCAGAGATGTAGCACCTCCTACTGAGTTGTGTAACCATCCGTTTTCTACCGGAGTTGCACTTCTTATCTCCTTCTTTATCGCTCCTTTTGATACATCTTTCGTTACAGCTTCTGTTTTATTTTCTTTATTTTCTATAATTATGTTATTAAATCCTCGGGTATCTTTTGTTTCATTTTTTCCATATTTTCTTGTTACATGACCCTCCTGTCTCCAACTATTATTATTATTACTACTACTATTATTACCCATGTTCTTGTTGTTACCATTCTCCACCCTTCCTCCCTGGTAATTATTATTCTGATACCGATTACCATTGTTTCTTTGTTGGTTATTACCATTATATCTTTGCTGAGCATTGTAATAGTTACCATTGTTACCTGCTTTGTACCCATTTTTATTCTGAAATACACTCCTATCTTCCACGTCGTCCAGACGCTTTACCAATTCCAAGAGTTGCTCAACGGTGTCTATACCCTGTAAAGCAACTGCTTGTACTACCTCATGCTCGAAATGATTAGCTAACTGGGTAACAATGTCACACTCCTGGATCACAGGTTGTATATGTTTCAAGAAAGAATATTTCCGAATAACATAATTCTCTCTAGATGTAATGGAACGATATTTTCCAAAAGTAAGGTCATGTCTAATGCGTCTTTGCTGAGTTTGTCCCCAGTACTGCCTAATAAACATGTTTTCTAATTCTTCGTACGACTGTACCTCATCAATTACCATATCGTACCATAATAACGCATAATCTCTAAGACACCCTCTCATGAAATGTAATTTCGACATATCATCATGAATACCACGAATATATGTCTTAATGGTTTTAAGAAATGCCATAGGGTTGTCTTTATTATACCCAGAAAATTTTGGTATATTTTCTGTGCCAAGTGATACCTGTTGCGACACCACACAAGGTGTAATTGTACCCTGTTCAACTCTTGTTTTCAAATTCTTAATCGTGTCTTGACAATTTAATGTCATATCCTGTAGCTTTAAAAGTGAATCTGTGCATGCTCCATATTTGACTCTACAGTCCTCGAATTTATTTGTTAGATTTTGAACATCTTTCTGAACTGACATGGCACTACTGTCCACCTTCAGTTCCAAGAATTGTATCTTCTCATCTTGTCCTCCAATCCTTTCTTCTATCTGTCTAAAATTTTCTCTCGCTACACCGGCCCTCTGATTCATTTCATCTATTAAAAAATTACTGCTATCCTTGCACTTCTTTTCATTTGCTTCAATTTTTTCATTGATCTGTGCCGTGCTTTGTTTCACATCTTCTTTTATTTTATTATTCATTGCAGACATTTCTATTCTACAAGCTTTAATTCTTTCATCAATCTTCTCATTCATCGACTTTACTACAGCTTGTATCTCTAATTTATTCTCATCCAGTTTCTTGTTTATATCTTCTTTATTTTCTTGAAACTTCTTGTTCATTTCAGTTTTATTTTCATCTAACTTTCTATTTATATCTTCTTTCATTTCTATCTTGTCACTTTCCAATTTACAGAAAAGTTTTTCAAATAGAAAATCAAATCTATCTCCGCCTGGCACTTCTTTTGTTTCAATTTTTACATTTTCAGTCACATTTTCATCCTCATCAAGAGGTATCGTCTTTTCTGAATCTGTCACAGAGGAAATGCCTTGTGGTTCCCTGTACGTTTCAAATAAATATTTGGTGTCCATACTACTTTCAGGATTTTCACCCTCGCCTTTATACTCAGACATATTTACTTTATCTGTCCTGGCACTTAAAGAGACTTATTTGTGGAGAAAAATAAATCAAAACTTGACAAAATTCTATTTGTGAATTATATTTATTAATTATTCAAATGCACCTAAAGGTGAAAGTACCTCCCTTTAATTATACAGCTATTTGAATATTAAATAATCAATTAATTTTTATCTAAACAGTTTAAAAATGTAGAAGTTTTGCCCCACTACGTTGGTCGCCATATATATGCTGTGACTCTTTCAAATTTACATATAAATAAAATAAATTTAGTTTACTTAATTAAGTCGTAACTGGGAGTCAAGCACGCATCCTAGTGCTAGGCCTTATGCTAGACTATGATACGGTGAACTTTCTGCTGAAAGGTAGGTTAAGCAAAACATTCTACATGTAACTAGCTCAGTTTGAAAATAAATAGTTCTCTCAGGGGCAGAAAATATGACTTGATTCTCCTTCTCTTTAATCATCTCCAGGTCAGGTAAAGAAATAAAATACAAAATAAATCTTAATATCTAATTTATTAAAATAAAATAATTCTAAATAAATTCAAAAGTTTTAATCTACAAATATTTACACATCCAAAATCAATATTCGGTCATAATTCAGATTTATACATCATAAACAATAAAATATTACAAGAAATAAAAAAAAATAAATGAAATCATCATGTCGTGCAAGCTTATATCTAAAATGTGAACGTGATTATTATTATTAATATTTGTCATAGATACATGTAAACAATCAAAAATTAAAATAAATTAACCGTGATGAATTGTACTGGAATGTAAATTAAAAAAAAATAAAATTGTGCGGTCTACTATTTGATAACAAAATATAGACATTAAGGAAGTGGCTTTGCCCTAATTAGTCCTGTCCGGCGCCTTTTCTCGCTCCCAACACAGTACCATCAGTAACAAATTCACACAGAAGAGTATCCCAAAGTTCCACCCTACGAGCATGTCATTTTCAGCTCGTCGGACGCAACCCGAACATACATCATCATGTGCACACCCCTTAAGGAATATATATATTTTTAATTAAATAAATAAAGTGAAATAAAACAATGTCTCTGCGTATTCAATAAATTAACTCAGCCCTGATTAGTTCTGCCTGGTGCCTTTTCTCGCTCCCAAACGCAGTACCACCAAGACCAATTCGTGTATATCAAATTCACCAGGACTCCATGCTATGAATTAAATAATGACATAATTCATTTCACACATCCCTGATGTATTATTCAACACGTTAATATTGAACACCCAAATACAACAAAATATACTTAATTCTCATATCAAAAAGAAATAATATATATATATATATTAAAAGAAAATAAACTTTACCTTTTTCACGAAATTCCAATACAAAAAACACCACTACAAATAAAGAATTTGGAGACGCCACTATACACACATTTATAACAAATATTGTTAATCACCTTAATTCTTCATACATCGTATTAAACTCTTCCATAATTTTCAATAAAAGATTTTGTTCACTTAATATATATATAATCTATATACACATAAACAAAATTATTAGTTTCAAATATCCTTTGTAGGATGAATAAATTTAAAAGAAAAATAAATTATACGGAAAAGAAAATGATTATGTTATTCAAAGTTATCATTACAAATGCTAGAAAGTTTTGTCATAACGTACGGCATAGTACCCTACATGCAAAACAAAACCCTCTAGAAAGAAGAAAATAAAATGAAATTAAATAAATTCAAACACCGAGTTCATAAAAATAAAAGTATTTCATACATAGGTAGTTATTCGAATACATCTAAACATTTTAATGTAATGCGCGCAGCATGTTAAAAATAAAATTATTATAAGTGTAGAATCTTGTAAAAATTTTATAAGTATTGAAAATCTCAGAAATTATTCTAAGTCCGGATTTTAAAATAATCCTATTAAAGAAGAGGGAGGAAGTGGTTTTCACCTACTTTTAGACTTGCTAATATTGCGGTTTTCACCAGCAATTGCCGAAATTTTTATCTGTCCGCGCTTTTATTCGTAAATTTCCTTACAAAAACGTACGGCAACTTTCGTTAAGCACGAATCCATCTCCCAAAATTGTATGTCGACGGTGCTGCTCTTATCGGTTGCATGAGGAAACAGCGTATTAATAATCCTTGCGAGAGGTAAACAAACATGTGACCATAAATCCGTCTATACATTATGACTCAGCCGAGCACCTGATAAACAATACTTTTTGTACCGGTCAGTCCTTGCCAATGCCAGACGTATTTGTGCGAGGAACACCTGCTCGATCCTTTTTACGTAGCATTTAATACGTCTTAAAATTATAACCTTATAAAAATTTTATTAAGATTCTTTTACTGTTTTACTTAAATAAAAATAAAGTTTTCATAAATTATTAATACAGTAAATATTTATACACATCATGGTGAAAATGAATAAAGTGAAAATTAATTTAAATAAAACTTGGAATGATACGTCTGCATTTGTTATTTGTATAAAGTTAAAATTGATATTGATGTGAGCAATAGTGAAATACAGATATAATACACAGGATGCTATCTATCAAACATTGGCCTGGTAAGTAAATAACATTATTTACAACTTTTAAATATAACTTAAAGTTCATTGCCACATCCTTATTATGTTATAAATTTCTTGATTGTTGTTTACTTCATTCTTGAACCATCTCTTTGTATTATTGGGAAGTTTTATTCGTATTTTCTTTGTCTTGCTTACATTCGGAAATAAAGGGAAAACATTCATGATCGTCGGTATGCGTTGGTTAAATTTATCATGAACCCCTTTTACCTTTCCAATTTCTAACGATGATGTATTGTTGACAGGTGGATTATCATACGCGTTCACCCAGCTTATCGTTCCTGGTGATTGACATCTTAAATTGAAGTATAAATGTTGTATCAGTTATTTGATCATCATACAGATTATACGAGGACAATCAAGAAATACACATATAGACGAGTACAGACATAGACATCCAAGAGTACAAAGTGAAATTAAGTGAAGCATTACTTGAACTCAAAGTTATTGTATACTGCTACCCTCTTCGGCCTCGACGGAGGCCCCTTAACACTGCTTGACAGGCCGGATCATGCCTTCCGCAGCCATCCTACACGCTGTTTCGTTCGATACGCGAACTACGGACCCATCTAACAGCATGACCCGCTGCCTCCGTCGAGCCTTGCGACAGGGTACCCCGAGCGTCAAACTATCCCGGCCCAAGATAGAAAAGGCCCGACGCACCGAGGCACAGAAGTCGGGCGAATCGCTCACGTCCGGGAATACATTCCTCTGCTCTTCTGGCCTATAACAGATTCCATTCTCTACATAACCTGGTTACCAATTACATGTACTCCAAGTTATCCCTATTGATTGCTTACTTGTGTAAAATTTATTTATTCAGTTACTTAATTTATACAGATCACGTTTACATTACCTAATTTATTATTGTTCATGAGGAATTTGTAAACTTAAATAAATAAATACCAATGTACATATAGATATAAATATAAATAAATATAAATCAAGAAAAATTCTTACCTTTATTAAGCACTTATGTATATAATATGAACGCACACAATAAGAAATCCTTACTTAACTAAACATAAAATTGCAAGTGATCTAAAATTCATTTATTTACATATTATTATTTATTCAAGATCACTGCAATATGTCAAGCCGCCTCAAACGTCGATATTGTAGAGTTGTTTTGGATTTAGCATTTTTTGCCAACTTGACCGATTCTAACATTTCTTGGTATTGTTCATTACTAAAATAAAAACTGTTTGCACTTTTCGAAGACACCAACTCATTGAAAACTTCATTAAAATGCTGTCTTAAACGCACACGTCCACTCTCTTCGGGTGCCATTTTCGAAGTGACTGCACGTGGTGAAAGTTGCAATTTCTACGCTGGAACTAACATCAGCGGAATCGGAATAATAAATTTTTGTCTTCTTTAAAAAGTTTATGAGACTTAACTCTGTTTGTTTATTTCGTTTATTATTCATGCTTACTGAGATCTTAACCTAAAAACAAAATAAATATTAGCGCATTATGACGCAATTGAGAGCTAATGACTTACAGTAGAACAGGTAATTCGGTTCCTTCTTTGGAGACAATAAACTACTTTAAAGCAAAACAACATTAATATGTTCTTTTAAACTAATTTTGACTTGTAAATCAGATAAAGTCACGCGCTGTCCCTAACCTAAAAACAAACTATATGTAGGCGCACTACCTATTACTCAAACTGAGAACTAAAAACTTACAATACAATGAATAGGTCGGCTCATTTTTTGGACACAATAAACAGCCTGGATGTAAAACAACAACAGAAAAACATATATAAATTGATTTGAAATATCAGAGATATTCACTCGCTAGTTTTCTATACCTGACAAGGCCATGACTTAAGACATGAATCAAATCACGGTTATGTGTGTAACTTACTTTCACGGTTTCTATTCACTAGTTATCAAATTACACTTAAAAGTTAAATTTTACAGTATTAATTTTCTATTTGGGTGGGATTTTCAGTTCAGGTATGTTATTTCGCCTGTTCACGAAATTAGGACAGGAGGGGCACATGTCCCTGTGCCCCCCCCCCGGCGTCCACCTAAGCGTGTATCTGTATACGTGTCGTTTAAATTACACTTATGCATACGTGTATTTTAAATACCCGAGTACCCGTGTACTTTAGATATTTGGGTACCCGGGTATTTAATGGTGGGTTTATGTTGCGTTCCTTAACTCAGTATTAGTATTAGTCCTAAGAATTAGTTTTAACCTTAAAAGTACACTTTATACAGAAATCTAATTTTCGAATTACGCTGAGTAAATGGTACGTAGCTGTGTACGTATTATCTCACAAGGTTTAGATCTTGGAGTCTTAACTTAGTCCTAAGAGTTAAAAATAACGAACTTTTAAGGTCGTGTCATAACGCGGTCCTAAGAAATTTACGACAATAAGACCAGCTGACTGAACGCTAACACGCACACTCAATGATCGAACTTTAACTTTCTTAAGACTATGGTGGGATTATGCAGTGTGAATTAGTCCTAACTTAGTATTAGTATTAGTCTTAAGAAAGTTCGATCATTGATTATACGTGTTAGTGTTCAGTCAGCTGGTCTTATGGTCGTAAGCTTCTTAGGACCGCGTTAGGACATGACCTTGAAAGTTCGTAAAATTTAACTCTTAGGACTAAGTTAAGACCTCGTTAGCCAAGATCTAAACCTTGTGAGGTAATACGTACACAGCTACGTAGGTACTACTTACGCAGCGTAATTTGAAAATTTAATTTCTGTATAACGTGTACTTTTAAGGTTAAGACTAATTCTTAGGACTAATACTAATACTAAGTTAAGGAAGCTACATAAACCCACCATAAAATACAAAGGTCTTAAGGGTGCGTTTCAATGTTGACAAATCCATTTCGGTTCGTATTTAAGATTTTAGCGTTTCTTAAGTACTACTAGTAATAATTGGATGGCGTCACGATGTTAATTCTAACAAACTAAACTAATTCTGAAGATCTAAAAACATTTCAAGGTCATTTTACCTGCTTATTGAATTTCTACCTACAAACGTAGATTTGGTCTGGCAGACTTTCTTTGCAATTCGATTTTATACATATGAATCTAATCGATACTTGTCAACTTTCATGCTGAAGGGAGAAAGACGCGCGAACTTTAAGCATTCATTTGAATTTATTTGTAAAAATTTAAAATTACGTTTCTTTTATTTATAAATTAAGTTATTCTTAAACATATTCGCTAAAGGTAGGTGATACTCATCCATTCGACTTTCTTATTTTCTTTTTTCATATATATTTATATTTTGGAATTTATATTAATACAATGTTGTTCTCTTATTTTGGAAATAAACTAATATTATTATTATTATATAAAACCACACAATAAATAAACAGCAGTGTGTTTGTGTTATGCAAAATAAAACATTTTCTGTTACTTGATACATTTAATAACCTGCATCTCTGTTGATCATGTCTAATAATAATAATAATAATAATATGCAAAACTGAAATATAGTCATGTTATTGTCTTCATAACGTACCTATTAGTTCAACATTCTAATAAATATATTTCACCTGCTAAAAATACATGTAAAGTTAGTATTTGCAAATCCCAAGTGCCAGTTTGACAGTTGATCAGTTTTTTTCATGTTTTTATTTTATTTCTATTTTGTAATTTGGCTCCTGGACAGTTTTCAGAATGGATTTTTTTTTTTAGATTACTAAGTTCGAATAAGAGAAATTCTATATACATATTTTAAGGCAAATTTGGTCATAGGTACGTTGTTACTTTATATTATAACTTTTCAATTCAAATATCGCGCCAAAACGGTACCATTTTTAACAGAATGTATTGGTTCCTATGTAAGTAAATTTAACAAGGAATTATAAGTATGCGATATCTTTATATTTTATAACATAACCTAGCCATAATTTGTGAAGCTGTGAACATTCTCTTATTATATTTTACTGTGTTATTATACACTATCTGTACATTTAAGTACGTCACGAACATATTAGATAAGGCACTTCTAACCAAACCGTGAAAATCGCCACCCAAACAGCTTCAAGTATTTTTACAATAAAGATGATAAAAACAGTTTTAAATATGTACAAAGATTTAACTCTACAAACACCAAAAATAAAAAGAACAGTAATTGTAATAAAAATCTTCAAAACTAAGTAAGGTAAAGGTATTATTTTAATGTTAATATATTCTAAATAATGAGGCTATTATAAAGATTATTGTTATTAATCGAAACTAGAAAACCGGCGAACTGACCTCCGGAAGAAAGAGTGGGCAGGCATATGTGATTTGAACTAGGGATGCGCACGATATATTGTTTTGTAAAAAAGTATCGATGTTTTCTTTTCGATAGTCGTGATTGAAATCGATATTTTTTTATTTAATAATATTGACTTTTATCGATTTTTTTATTCGATAATATCGTTTAATCAAAAATGCCATTCTACTTATATCCTGGTAAACAATCTTTGACATTTTACACATTTATTTTACATTAATATACAAAAGAAACTGTTCATATTATACAGAATACAATAGAATATATTTTTAAGAAAGAAGTTGGAAATTTGAAAAATGCCTACTGCGATGTTTGCTGTTTCGTAGAAATTATAATCCGGAAGCGGCAGCGGAATATTGCATTTCATAGACTTGACATCTCGTATAGTTCGCCGAATCGCCTTCATGGGGTGTTTGTTATCTTTATCACAATTACTATTTCCTCAAAATTGTAAAGAAGATATGTTTTAAGATGTTTATTTTTTACTTGTATTTATGTATGTGTTTTACCTATACAACTAGAATTATATATTTGAGTTTTGGATTTCTTATACGTTATAGATACAAATTTATATTTTGTTTGTCTTTTTATTGGATTTTTTGTTTGTTTTTTGAGTAAATACATATTTAAGATAAAGATTTTATTTGTTACTAAATGGCTTGAAAAGCCACAGCATAGAACTTTTAATATAAACATGATAAAAATGTCGATATCAAGGTATATCGATTTTGAATTTTTGATACATTATTCGATTCTAATATCGATATTTTTGAAACGTTGCGCATTGGAATTTTTTAATTTGCTATATAGTTTGAACTATAAAATTTGATGAATATGTCAAAAATACTATAGACATGGTGTGCAGTTTCTATTTAAAAAAATGAGGTGTGGCCACCACACGACTTTCTTATACGTATGAGCGTTTCAAATTATACACAAGTTATTCTGAATTGTTTTAAATACTTTTATCTTAGAAAAATAAACCTGCAAGTGTGCTACTTCAAGTTCAAATTTTAAGTATTTGTTATACAAAAAATATTCAAAATCCTATTCTAAATACTTCTATTCTCTTAATAAATCTCGATAGAATGCAAACTTTGCGAGGTATTTGAAAAAAGGCTTCTCGCTAAGAGTAGAAGTGTTACTTCCGGTCCGAATTTTAAAATTTCATTAACACAAAAAAAAATTCCAAATCCAGTTCTAAATACTTTTGTACTCTTGATAAATATATACAGAATGCATAATTTACCGATTTTACTGAAAAACTAATTAGATCTCAAGAGGGAGATTATACACGTAAATAAAAAATTTGGAATAGATATCTACAGCGGTTTGACCGCTATCGTGGTCACAGACAGACAGACATACACACTGACACACGCAGAGACATTTTTTAAAAACCAGTTTTTCGGTATCAGGGGATCTCAAAACGTGGACATCTGCAAAAATCTCGAGGTCGAAAATTTTCATCATCACAATACTTCCTTATACTACGTATAAGAAAGTAAAAATAATCGATTTCAAAGTTCTGAAAACTGCTAACAAATAAAATGTACCTATATTTACATTTTAAGTAATTAGCAACAACCTTAACAATTTTGAAGAAAAATGTAAAACGTTCTTAGCCGACAGTTTCTTTGCGAACTTCGTAAATATAAAACAGCTATTAGGCTTTTGTCGGCGTAAACAGTCCCAGTTTAATTGATTTACATAATTCATCTCATTAGTAAAAGCATAGGCATCTTTCAATTAAGGATAACAGAAAACTCCATATTTTAAAATATTGCAATTTCATTAGATTAAAGTCACAAATTAAACTATGTAGTTACTTTTTGGTTTTGTGGTGCCAACCAGTGATGCCAACTGTTGATTGTCTATTACGTACTTTCAAATAACTCGTAACATACTAAATTTTATAATTAGTAACCGCAAAAATTGTTGTTAATTATAATTTTAAATTATAATGAATAATTAAAGTATCGCATAACACACAACTAACCTCTAAATAATTGCAAGATAATAACGCCATCTGTATTATATGTGCTACACTGTTAGGCGACGTAAATGTAACAGATATCTGTAATGTATGTAAAGACCCACCAAAAATGTAAACAAATTTTATTTCATGGATCACTTAAAAAATTACACATATATTTAGCTACTGTTACTATTTTTACCTTCCAAATATAAATACCGAGTGTACTTGCTATATTACATATAAATTTACCGTGTAATTTTTAAATGTAGCCATTTTTTCTAGTACTTGCAAAACCACTAACTTCCCATTTTATTTACGGCTTATATATTAACTTAATTTAAAAAAGAATTCGACCGTTCACTTCGTTTTACCTTTATCTTCATGCTTAATGCATAAAATTTATATGTTTTGATATTTTACGCCCGTAAAAATGGAAATAAAAATGGTATTTTTTGGGTACATTTCTCTCCCGCCAAAACCTTATCAAACGCAGCCTTAATGTGGATCTGTGTATTATGCGTGAATACGTGTTTTAAATATACATAAAATAGGGAACTCTAAATTTCTACTTCTAAATCTTAGTTGTCACCTTGACTGTGATAAGTCTCATAAAATCAGTCATACAATGTCTAGACTTTTTTCAAATATCATATACTCTAGTTTGCTTTCAAAATTGTGTTTTATTATGTTAATATATAGATGGCGCTGCTATGAAAAGAATTTTTTTGTTCGCCATAATCTTTTTTGTTTTTTATTTGGAATTAATGCAATTTTATTATTTATGTTAGTTTCCAAAATTTAACAGTTTCATATATATTCGTGTTTAAAGAAAGTAAGAGTAATTTCAATTTTTGTCTTTATTTTGTTTAAATATTTAATTTGTAGGAAAAAATAGCAGTAAACGTATTCACAATTCTTACTATTATAGCTACTTCACAATTTAAATTTAATAGTTAGCTCCATATTATAATTTTTCCTTCGTAGGGACCCATAGTATGTAGGCAAAAAAGCAATTATGCCTGTGTTATATGTATACCGCACGTGTCAAATATCATTAGGTATAGGGATTCAATGTTTACGTGCGATCTATACGTATGAATGTAATACTTGGCAACGTGGTACCCCTATTGTCCGTCACCAATGCCGACAACAACCGACATCACAACGATATTCTCCGATCCCGACCCAGATTTTACATTCAATGTTTAGCTGGGAACACGTGACGGTCCCTGGCCGTCTTATTACTGGAACGGGAAACATCAAATGGCCTCCGCGATCTACTGATCTCTCTCCAAATGATTTTTTTGTGGGGATATTTAAAAAATATTGTTTATACCCACGAAGCTGGTAGAGCAAAAATCATAGTTGCTTTGAGAAAAAAAATAATTGAGGCTGCTAATTCAGTAACTGCTCACATGTTAGAAAACGTAAGAGTAAATTTCTACGACCGCCTAGGGCAATGTCTTGCTGTGCAGGGAGGAATCCTTTTTTATTTATTTTATTAGGGTTATTTTATTATGGCTATTTTTTAATTTTATTATAATTACGCTTTTGTTTGTCATGCAGCGTGAACGCAGCTTAATAATTCTCTGCATTTACTGAAAGGAAAAAGAAAAACAAATCCTTGCAACTCGTAAATATTATTTCTGAACGCATTAGAAACACCCGAGTCGGTGGTCCAATGGTTACTGTTAACTTGTTTTTGCGAGCATGTTTATCGGTTGTCGCGTCGCTGGCATTGGAAAGGAAATTAGGGGTACCACTTTGCCACATATTGCATGGATTGATCGCCTATGGCTAATGAAAATTGACACATGCGGTATGTGCTTGTTTTGATTGTTCCATGGTGGTAAATTTTCAGTGCATGACTGGGCTTGGATGAATTGTTTGACTCCTGGTGTTTATTGGAATATTGAAGAAAGATTACCTGGTAACTACTACAGAGATCTGCTGGAAAATGTTGTTATCTTCAGTCACGCAACTTTTTAGAAATAATTTTATTTTTTACGTAGAAGTCTACAATTCACACCTACAATATTGTGCGTCAGTGGCTTCTAACCAACAACATTAATGTTCTTCCATTGCCATCAAAGAGTCCTGATCAATAAAACGTTTATGCAGAAATAATTTTAAAGCCCTAAATCGAGATGAACTTTTGGAAGGTATTGAAGAAGCATGGGAAGAACTAACTCTAGATTATACTACAACACTTATTATATCGATGCATTTACAGGAAGTCATCGACGCTAATAGAGCATTAACAAAATATTAAAATAATTCAGAAAATGTGCATTAATTCTAAACTCTCGTTGTGTTTTAGTATCCAAATAACCTTCTTATTCATTAAAGGTATGTGTAAATGATAAATTCATTATTTGTACTAGTATACCTTAATTACATTAAAATTCAATATTCATCATTTGAAACACTATATACTTACTGTAAAGATTTGAAGTTTAAAAATACAGGGTATTGAATTTCCTTGGAATGAAGTTTCACACTAGGAGATTTAAAGAAATTGTATGTTAAGATTCGTTAACTTTCAAGCTGGTGGCAGTGTACCTACTACTTGTAATTTTAAAGGCCCAAATAATATATTTGTTAATTTATAATAAATAAAAATTAATATGCCTAATTAATTAGCAATTAATTTCTAATATACAATAGTTTTGATAGTTTATCAAAAGGCAAACAGGTAAAATGCATATTTTCAAACTGAAAAAAATTTATGTCTGTAGAGCAATGTTCACTGTTAAGAGTATTTATATCATTCTGAAGACGAATACCATGAAATAACATAAAATGGAAGGTATCTCTCATTGGTATTTAAATAAAATGTTGAAGAAATATGTGCAGCAGCTAAAATTACCTTTTGCATCGGCATTATCAAACTATTGTTCTGGTGTCTTACTTAAATTTTAGACTAAAAATAAAAGATATTTCGTTTATTTAGTAGATTAAACAGAAATATATTAATAATTAAAACATCAAAAGAACTTGTTCTTTTCTACGTAAATAATGATGCTCCCTTGATTCGTTCTGGGCAATTCGTGCCATACATCTCGAAAGGTTAATCAGGGCAAGTTGAACTTTTCTTGGTATAATAGTGCCTTTGGGGATAAAGCCAAAATTTCTAATGCATAAAAGACTAAGTATATCCACTTAAATAAATGACTCAAATACAATTATACCTGGCCCTGAAGAAGACTTAATAGTTATTTACGAACCAAGTGTGCGTAAACATATTTAGCGAATGAGTGGCCAGTTTGAAGTGGGAGCCGAAGGCGAGAGCTTTATGGACACGAATTCGCATTCTGCGGTTTTCTTGACATGCATTCTTTCCTATCTTAGCGTGAGTATTGAATATAATATGCTGCGCATTGGTCCTATTAACGCAACTACTTGCGGTACCTGAAACCGATTATTCCACTCTTCATTCTCCAGATGGCCCAGAGAGCATAGATAAATTGTACGCCAAATCTGAAACAAAAATGCAAAAGGAAATATTCCTCACCACAAAAATTAAAAAGATATTAAAAAGCTATATACGTATTTCGGCAACTAAGTTTCCATCTTCAGAAGAATCCTGTAAAAAAACAGAAAAGAGTGTTAAACGTAGTGTTCTTGGCTAAGGCGAGGCCTTAGAAGAGATATATTTTATTTCTATATATACAGGGTGCCCAGAAACTCTTCTGACAAACGAAGACCGGAGATTCCTCAGATAATTTTAAGACAATTTAACCCAATTCACCCTAGTCCGAAAATGCTTCCTAAGGGAGCTAGAGCTCTTTGAAGATGGCGCCTTGTAATTAGTTTTTTGTTAATATCTCCCGAACGCTTCTATTTAGAAAAACAAAAACTGGTATGCATATTTATCCTCCAGAGATGAATCGATTCCATCAATTGAGAATTTCTAGTACCGGTCATAGGCGTCCGTTTTGGGTAGGTAAACGGTTATTTTAACGCATAACTTTTTTGTCTTTAACTTTTAAGCATTTGTGACACTAGATTATTAAATTTTCAGGTATTCTAGTACTAAAAGGTACTCTTACTTTAAGTCGGTAGGATACACCGTTTTCTAGAAAAATCGATTTGAAAATTTTTCGTTTTTTCGTCATTAAAATTCAATTTATTATTTTTTGAACTAGTTCGCTCTGAACTGCCAACACAAATAAAACCTACGTTTTTAATTGTCAAATTGTTGTCAGTTCGCGAAGTTTATCTTTTAATTTTTTACTTTGTAGCATTCAAACACAACGATTTCAATTTAAAAAAAAAATGGTTTTTACTAATGAAGAATACGCCGACATGCATTTAATTTATGGCGAAATGAGGTGTAACGCTCGAGTAGCGCAACGTAGATACGCTGAAAAATTTCCCAATCGTCAGCATCCCACTCACTCAACATTTACAGCTCTTCATCAACGATTAAGAGAAACAGGTTCAGTGGTCCCAAAAAAAATTAAACAGGGAGACATAATGATGTAACAGCAGAACATGAAGATGTTATTTTAATGGAAGTTGAGGAAAATCCAGAAATTAGCGTTCGAAGACTATCTGCGATGTACCCCACAATTTCAAAATCTTCCGTAGGAAATATCTTACACAAAGAAAATTTATATCCTTTTCATTTTACAAAGGAGCAAGCACTGCTAGAAGGAGATTTTCCTACTCGTGTAGAATTCGCTAGATGGTTACAAAATCAGATAAATCAAGATGAAGATTTTTTCAGGTACATTTTGTTTGGTGACGAAGCTTCATTCTCAAAAAATGGAATTTTTAATGTACATAATGCACACTATTATTCGTACGTTGGTGACAATCCCCACGTTGTTCAAGAATTTAAGCATCAGCATAGGTTTAGCATAAACGTCTGGATTGGAGTAGTTGACGATTATCTACTTGGACCTGTGGAATTACCTGCTCGTTTAAATGGTGTTGATTACTTACATTTCCTGCAAAATATTTTACATGATTTGTTAGATGAGGTGCGTTTAAATATTCGTCAAAACTTATGGTTTCTACAGGACGGCTGTCCGGCCCACTTTAGCAGGAATGTACGAGACTTTCTAGATAATAACTACGAAGACCATTGGATTGGAAGAGGCGGTCCACTTGCTTGGCCAGTAAGGTCGCCGGATTTGAATCCTTGCGATTATTGTGTTTGGGGATACATAAAAGCATTTGTTTATTCCGTTCCGATACAAAATCGTGCACAACTCTGGCTAAGGATACAAGATGCTTGCAACGAATTTAGAAATAACTTTGGAATTTTTGCAAGAATTCGGCGTTCTCTAAGCAAAAGGGTAAATTTATGCATAGAGACTAATGGTTATCACATCGAGCATCTTTTGTAAGTATCTACCTTTGATACTTGTTCTTTTTTTTGTTAGTTTCGTTCCATTGTAATAAATACTTTGTTTTTAAAAACCTTCAGCTAAAATTTTGTTTCAAATTGATTTTTGCTTCTTTTCCCAAACTTTTTTTACGAATTGTGTGCTGCATTTATTGAAACAAAAGATGATTTATTAAATTAATTTTCATCCATGCCTTGATAGTCCTAGCCAACTTCGTCGCTAAAAATAAGTAGGTACATAATAAATTGAATTTTAATGACGAAAAAACGAAAAATTTTCAAATCGATTTTTCTAGAAAACGGTGTATCCTACCGACTTAAAGTAAGAGTACCTTTTAGTACTAGAATACCTGAAAATTTAATAATCTAGTGTCACAAATGCTTAAAAGTTAAAGACAAAAAAGTTATGCGTTAAAATAACCGTTTACCTACCCAAAACGGACGCCTATGACCGGTACTAGAAATTCGCAATTGATGGAATCGATTCATCTCTGGAGGATAAATAAGCATACCAGTTTTTGTTTTTCTAAATAGAAGCGTTCGGGAGATATTAAAAAAAACTAATTACAAGGCGCCATCTTCAAAGAGCTCTAGCTCCCTTAGGAAGCATTTTCGGACTAGGGTGAATTGGGTTAAATTGTCTTAAAATTATCTGAGGAATCTCCGGTCTTCGTTTGTCAGGAGAGTTTCTGGACAGCCTATATAGTTACAAAATTCAACATAAAAATACGATTATAAAAATATCATTTATTACAAAATAGAACATAGTATATAAATATATTACAAGCATGCATTAGATATGTGAAATACACACATACAGTCGCTAAAATTTACATTAAAAAAACACGTTGCTGTTTACTTCCGAGCAAACTTTTAATTCACCTTTTGTTTTTGTACACTCTGTATATAATATTTACATTAATCTTGTAACCGGAGCCTTGCTTGAATTGCATGTACCACATCTCCTGTTTGTTAGACATTGTAAATTGTTCCCAATATACACTCAACTTTTTCTTTATGGTATCTTATTTTATTACTTTATGGTACTCACCGAAACGAAGGGTCCACTTCACCTAGCCTAATAAATCTTTTAAGCATTTAGAAATATTTAAAGATAGTTCAACTGTAATTTTATGTATTTTAGTTAACTCATCCCTTTGTGGCAATAAATCAATATTTGTTTTCTATAGTGTATATGACATGGGTAGCAAGAAATTGTATTTTTGTTTTACTTCTTAGAAACCTCAGTTAGATAACATGCGAACTCTGCTTGCAAGAAAAATTCATATTTGAAGACAGTTCCTGAAGATACCTCTAATCATAAACAAGGGCTCCGCATTTTCTGTAACAACAATTCAACAATACAGTTTGTAATGCGTAACTTCATTTGATAATATTATTAGTGTGATACATGTTTATTTTAATAATTAAAAAATCTTCAACAAATATACGAAGTTTTGTGTAGTTTGTGTCTTTCAATTCAGCTAACTGTCACCCATCAATTAAGAAATACAGCCTATACGGCCTTACAACCCGTGGGTAGCGAGCTCATTGAACATTACGCATTTGACATAACAAATTATCAGGGTCAAATAGTGCTACCGTTCGCAACAACAGTTGCGTTGTTTTCCTCTCATATGTGTGGAGGTAAGTCGGCGTCATCAGAAATACAACGAGATCATTTTGACCTGTCCTGGGTTGGCAACAAAAAAGTCCAAGTATTATCAAAAACTAGGAAATATTTATTTCCGTGCATTGTCCATACTAAATTTACATGTCAAATGTCAAAACCATAATGTATTAAAGTTTTTTGTACTTTTTAGTATTTTCATTGTTTTATTGTCGCTTTTCTGTCTATTTCAAGACAATATACCTGATATACCATGCCTTTTACGATCAACAGGATACGTTTATTGTAATGTAGCACTTTCGCAGTAGAATATTGCAAGAGGATCATGGAAATAGTCTTGAGATCGTGTTTTTAGCAATTTGTCACGGAATATGCAAATCTGGAAATAAGCTTGAACACATTCAGTCGTCATCGCAATAGGGTGATTGAAGGGTTTCAGGAAACGGGAAGTGTTTGTAAACGTAAACCTGAAAAGCACCAATAGTTTTAACCGAAGATGTTGTACAGGCATTAGGCAGCGAATGGAAGTTAGTTCCACAAAATCTGAGCGAAAGCTGTCTGCTCAAACTGACAAATAGATCTAATTAACTGAAACGTAATTTGTTATGCAGCATTATGTATTTAAATTGTAGATATTTCCTATGGAAGTGCTCATGAGGCACTGAAAACAAACTTACATATATAAAGTTTCTTAATATGTCCCAAGAATGAATTATAATTTATAAAGTTTCTGTACTACAACATTTACGGCCCAATCACTTTGAACAGAGATTGAATTATTGCAACTGGTTTAATGAAATATTACATGAAGAAGACACGAATCGCACTTTCTTCTCGGATGAAGCTTGGATCCATTTTTCGAGGTATATCAACTCTCAATATCACCGTACCTGGTGAACAGAGAATCCACATGTTTTTGTTGAAAATACTCTCCACCCTATCAAAGTTGGTGTTTGGGTTGCAATGTTGAAAAGACGGACTATTGGACCATTTTTTTTCTATAATATAATTAACGCAATACGATACCGAGAACAAATATTGGAACCCTTTATTAACAGCCTTCAAGAAGATGAATTGAACCTGGGTACTTTCAACAATATAGAGCAACTGCACTGAAATCGATGCCCAGCCAATTCTCCTGATTTAATCCCACTGGACTTTTTTCTGTTTGGCCATCTAAAAAATAAAGTGTTTCAGAACAAACTGCATAATCTCGATGAAATTGAAGAGGCAATTGGAATAGAATTGCAAAATATCACATCGGAAACACTCCACAATTTGTTCAATAATATGAGAAGACGTGTCAATCTATGCATTGAGAATAACGGTGGACATTTCAAACAACTTTTATAAAATGTATTCATTTTGTCATATAATTATGGGATTATGTTTTACAATAATAATGTTGTAACGTATTTACTATTGTTTATTATAAAAAATAAAGTGCAATTACTATATTTTTATAAAAATTCTTTCATATATTTCAACTTAAAAGTAACCTTATTACATTGACATTTATCACAAGAAAAATATAAATAGTAAACCTAATCACCAAAGTAAATAAAAACATGTTCGCTAATTACACTATGTTCCGTATTAAAATCAGTTTGGCCAACTCAGGACATTTGAGAATGATCACGTTGTATAATTTTCTATTTATCGGCTCAGATAGTTCTGTTGAAACTCCTATTACATTTCAATTTTTCCAAAAAAATATTCTCAAAATAAATTAAAAATTACCTTAGAGAATAAATTGAAGGTATAGTAAAAATTTGGACGACTATTAAAATCTTGTCACTCTTCTTTATCGAACACCTACCGAAACAGTCTAATAGATGTCTCACACAAAATCTTATCCGTATCCATGTACATTTGCTTGTGTATTCTCTAAAAAAAACTGCAACAATACTCTTTAAGGGTGCGTTTCAATATTGGCAAATCCATTTCGGTTCGGAACTAAGATTTTCCTGTATCTTAAATACTACTAGTAATAATAGGATGTCGCCACGGTATGCATTCTAAAATTAAATAGCAATTACCTCAAACCATTTCAAGGTCATTTTACCTGCTTCTTAAATTTCTACCTCTACATACGATTTGTAAATATGGTCGGTGCGGCTTTCTTTGCAATTTCATTTTATGCCGTATGAATCAAATCGGCACTTGTCAGCTTTCATGCAGAATTAGGGAGAAAGACGCGCGAACTTTAAGCATTCATTTGAATTTATTTGTAAATTGAAAAACTTAATACATATATATATAATATAGTTTGACATATCCTCCATAAAATGTTGATTGCATTATTAAATACATAATTTAAATTAAATTACTTTTTATACATTTACAATCAGCTACATTTATTTTATTTATAGATTTAGTTATTTTTTAACAAATTCTTTAACGCTGAATGTAAGTGATACTCATCCATTCGACTTTCTTATTTCATACAAAATTATATAATAAATAAACAACTTTGTGTTTGCGAGGTGCCAAATAAAACATTTTCTTTTACTTGATACATTTGTAATTATTACAGGCTACTGCATCTGTGCGGTATATCATACCTTTGTTGATCATATAGAATAATAATAAGCAAAACAGAAATATAGTCATATTGTCTTCATGTACCCATTAGTTCAACATTCTATTAAATATGTTTTACACGCTAAAAATACGGGTAAAGTTAGTATTTGCAAATCCTAAATGTCAATTTGCCCGTTCATTTGATTTATATAGTGTTGCGTTTTCGGGTTCGCAATAAACAACTCGTGCAATTTATTTATTTAAAACAGTCTGTATATTTACACACGTAAAATTAATTACAATATAAAAAATGTAAAACTAATGTATCACACTTAAACTACTACGATTTAAATTAACACAGGTATTTATTTCTATTACTAATATTTATGTCCGTGTATTTATATCACTTCTATTTATATAACACCGCACCACTATATTTATTTTGTACTACTTATATTTATGTTTACTCTTCGACTATACCTTGTCTCAGAATAAGGAGTGATTCAAATATCGCGCCGAAATGGCGTATATTTTTAAAGTATTTCATTGGTTCTTGCGTAGGCAAGTTTAACATGGGAAAATAAGTTTGACAGTGGTTTGACAAAACGTCATTTTATGTTTATAGCCAAGCCATAACCTAGTCTCATACATTTTTACTTTGGTTTATTATACTTGATCATGCATTTGAAACTTTGAATTTGATTAATCTGTCAAAAATACTGTACGTCAGTGCAAAAATCAAACATTCAACAATTAATATCATTGCAAAAATAACTATAGATGAGTTCATACCATAAGTGAACTGGACAACTCACACATATTCTAGAATTGACTCATTAATTTCAAGTAAGTGTTAATTAAATACTAATTATATTACCACATGTTCATATAGGTACATGTTATATTTCAGATATGTCAAACGTAAAGAAACCTGTACTAATAGAAAAAGGTGAAAATATATGGTGGAGAATATGGGAAAAAGATTGGATTGCTGCAAGTATAATGAGTGCACGACAAGCTTTGATGAAAACCTGTAGGATTAAATAGCCATACCGATAAAGATAGGCAATTAAGAATACTTCATATAGGATCTGAATTGATACATAAGATGAAGTTGCTTCAAAAAAATCCCCTTTCAGAATATCACTTATATGAGAACTTTTGACAGAAGCAATTACAAATGTTACAATAAGTATTTGGAAAAATTGTACCGAGCATGTAAATTTTTAATCTTTTTAACACGATGTGAACACTAAATTATATTGTTAATTTCCAATATTTAATAGAAATAAATATTTGTTATACTTTATATATTTTCATAATAAATAAATTTTAATAGGGAATAATAATTAGTAATGTGTAGGTATATGTAATTATCTTTGCAGTTCGTGTAAACAATTTATGCCGATGTAAATTTTTCTATTTATTGCTGTTGTATGTAAGATTCACATTTCCAAGACTAGTTGCTTGAATTTACCTCCTCAAGGTTTGTATAGCAGTAAAACGAATGATTTATCTATATAAGTTCTTTATTGATATTTAAAATAGAAACTAATAAGTAAAACTTTTTCTGCAAGTTCTTAAGGAGATTTTGATAAGAGATAAAAGGTTTGATTCATTCTTGCTCTCTGATACAAATATTTAATAATAAATAGACTTGATTCGCAATTTTCATGTTGATGTAGCACATACACTAAAATGTGCAGTAATTATATATTTATAACGACAATCCTCCTCAAAACGCTCAGAACAAAGCCTATATGCTTTCATTTGTAAATTGAGCCTATATCTTTATCCATAGATTCTTCTAATTTTTTTTTGTAAAACTAGAATGAACAGATTTGAATGTTAAGAGATTTGTATTCATCAAATTATAGATATATGCACCTATTTGTGTTTATAACTTTACTCTCCTGTTTCCAATTGCCGTGCACTCGTATTGCTGCTTCGACTGGTAGAATGAAAAGCGGCACATCCATCTATTTTAACGAAAGTAGTAAATGAAACACAAAACAGCTAAATCCTTGGTTAGAATTAATACAGTTCTTCTAACCTCAATTGTCATGATGTCATATTAAATTGTCTACTAAATTTTAAGCTATGTGTTCCATGTTTTGGCGGGATATTTGAATCACTCCTTCTTATTCTGAGACAGGGTATACCACTCAAGAAACCATTTATTTATTTCTAATATTTATTTTTACTTTGGTCTGTTCCGCGCGACGACTACTAAGGACTTTCTTATTCCGGAATAAGAGATTCATTCAATAGTCTCGTGCGGAACAGGCAGATAAATAAATAAACATAAATAAATAGTTCCTTAAGTGGTAGTCGAAAAGTAAGCATAAATAAGTGAGTGTAGTTGTTACATAAATATTACGGAATGTAAATAGAAGTGATATAAATACGGTACAGTGTTACATAAATAACAGTAGTGAAATAAATACATGTGTTAATCTATTTGTAATAATTTTAAGTGCGTTACATTTATTTTACATTTTTATATTTTGATTAGTTTTATATTTTTATATTGTAATTAATTTTACGTGTGTGAATATACAGACTGTTTTAAATAAATAAATTGCACGAGTTGTTTATTTGGAACCCGAAAACGCACCAATAGTCTGAATTTTCAGTCTTTTTATTTAGTTCATATTATAACTTTTCAATTCAAATATCGCGCCGAAACGCTACTATTTTTAACAGATTGTATTGGTTCCTAGGTAAGCAAATTTAACAAGGAAATATAAATATATGCGATATATGTTATATTTTATAACATAACCAAGCCGTAACCTGTGAACATTCTCTTGCGTTTTTGTTTTGGTTTATTGTATTTTAGTGTGTTATTAAACACTATCGATATACTTATTTGATTTTATTATTTTGTGTTTTTTTTTCTGTCTTCTTTGTTATTTGTTAAGAGTGTTGTTAGTATTAGTATACACTACACTATTTATTTATACTTATCATGATCTGACAATTGTAATGCATTACAAGTTTGAGAATATTGACAATTTTATGTAACAGAGGTCTTACAAATATATAGTCTATTATTATTATTATTATCTGTAAGTGTAAATAGGTACGTCACGAACATTAGATAAGGCGCTTCCAACAAAACCGTGAAATTCACCACCCAAACAGCGTCAAGTATTAGCACAATAAAGACGATAAAAACAGTTTTAAATATGTACAAAATTTTAACTCTACAAAAACTAAAATTGAATAGCCTAGCAGCATTTTTCGAATTTCGCGAGTGTTTTATGTTTGCACTGGGCGCAATTGAATAATATATAGAGGTGTACTCGCTATATTTCACTATAAAATTAGTTATAATAGTTATATATATAGAAATATAATTTTGTCAATCAATGTTTGTACATCTATTTTTTGACCAATCTTTTGTTTGAGTACACGGTGTGTCTAGTAATTTCGCAATAAAAAATGAATTAGCCTACCTGTACTCAACTCGATTGTCTTCCTAGCCAACTTAAAACATCCGCGAATTTCGAAAAATGCTGCTAGGGTATTGTGCTGGGGGAATAGCAATTGTAGTAAAATCTTCAAAACATTAAGTAAGGTAAAGGTATTACTTTAATGTTAATATATTATAAATAATGAGGCTAGTATAAGATTATTGTTATTATTAAAAACTAAAAACCCGGCGAACTGACCTCCGGCATTTCAAAGTTTTGAAAATTGCTATCAAATAAAATGTACCTATATTTACATTTTAAGTAATTAGCAACAACCTTAAAAAAATTTTGAAAAAAAATATAGAAGGTTCTTGTCAACAATTTCTTCTCCACTTCGTAAATGTAAAACGGCTACTAGGCTTTTATCGGCGTAAAAAAATCCGTAGGCATCTTTCAATTAAAGATAACAGAAAACTCCATATTTTAAAATGATTCAATTTGATTAAATTGACAAATTAAACTATGTAGTTACTTTTTATGATTTGTGGTGCCAACCTGTGATGCCAACGGCTCATTGTCTATTACGTACTTTCAAATAACTCGTAACATACTAAATTTTATAATTAGTAACCGCAAAAATTGCTGTTAATTATAATTTTAAATTATAATAAATAATTAAAGTATCGTATAACACACAACTAACCTCTAAATAATTGCAAGATAATAGCGCCATCTATACTATATGTGCTACACTATAAGGCGACGTAAATGTAACAGATATCTGTAAATGTATGTAATTGCTTAAAAAAATGTTACAAATTTTATTTCATGGATCACTTAAAAAATTACACATGTATTTAGCTACTGTTACTATTTTTACCTTCCAAATATAAATACCGAATGTACTTGCTATATTACATATAAATTTACCGTGTAATTTTTAAATGTAGCCATTTTTTCTAGTAGTTGCAAAACCACTAACTTCCCATTTTATTTACGGCTTATATATTAACTTAATTTAAAAAAGAATTCGACCTTTCACCTCGTTTAACCTTTATCTTCATGCTTAATGCATAAAATTTACATGTTTTGATATCATACGCCTGAAAAAATGGAAATAAAAATGGTATTTTTCGGGTACATTTCTCTCCCGCCAAAACGTTATCAAACGCAGCCTTAAGGGTGCGTTTCAAAGTTGACAAATCCATTTCGGTTCGTATCTAAGATTTTAGCGTTTCTTAAGTACTACTAGTAATAATTGGATGGCGCCACGATGTTAATTCTAACAAACTAAACTAATTCTGAAGATCTAAAAACATTTCAAGGTCATTTTACCTGCTTATTGAATTTCTACCTACAAACGTAGATTTGGTCTGGCAGACTTTCTTTGCAATTCGATTTTATACATATGAATCTAATCGATACTTGTCAACTTTCATGCTGAAGGGAGAAAGACGCGCGAGCTTTAAGCATTCATTTGAATTTATTTGTAAAAATTTAAAATTACGTTTCTTTTATTTATAAATTAAGTTATTCTTAAACATATTCGCTAAAGGTAGGTGATTCTCATCCATTCGACTTTCTTATTTTCTTATTTCATATATATTTATATTTTGTAATTTATATTAATACAATTTTGTTCTCTTATTTTGGAAATAAACTAATATTATTATTATTATATAAAACCACACAATAAATAAACAGCAGTGTGTTTGTGTTATGCAAAATAAAACATTTTCTGTTACTTGATACATTTAGTACGTAGCCTGCATCTCTGTTGATCATGTCTAATAATAATAATAATAATAATATGCAAAACTGAAATATAGTCATGTTATTGTCTTCATAACGTACCTATTAGTTCAACATTCTAATAAATATATTTCACCTGCTAAAAATACATGTAAAGTTAGTATTTGCAAATCCCAAGTGCCAGTTTGACAGTTGATCAGTTTTTTTCATGTTTTTATTTTATTTCTATTTTGTAATTTGGCTCCTGGACAGTTTTCAGAATGGATTTTTTTTTGTGAGATTACTAAGTTCGAATAAGAGAAATTCTATATACATATTTTAAGGCAAATTTGGTCATAGGTACGTTGTTACTTTATATTATAACTTTTCAATTCAAATATCGCGCCAAAACGGTACCATTTTTAACAGAATGTATTGGTTCCTATGTAAGTAAATTTAACAAGGAATTATAAGTATGCGATATCTGTATATTTTATAACATAACCTAGCCATAATTTGTGAAGCTGTGAACATTGTCTTATTATATTTTACTGAGTTATTATACACTATCTGTACGTTTAAGTACGTCACGAACATATTAGATAAGGCACTTCTAACCAAACCGTGAAAATCGCCACCCAAACAGCGTCAAGTATTTTTACAATAAAGATGATAAAAACAGTTTTAAATATGTACAAAGATTTAACTCTACAAACACCAAAAATAAAAAGAACAGTAATTGTAATAAAAATCTTCAAAACTAAGTAAGGTATAGGTATTATTTTAATGTTAATATATTATAAATAATGAGGCTATTATAAAGATTATTGTTATTAATCGAAACTAGAAAACCGGCGAACTGACCTCCGGAAGAAAGAGTGGGCAGGCATATGTGATTTGAACTAGGGATGCGCACGATATATTGTTTTGTAAAAAAGTATCGACGTTTTCTTTTCGATAATCGTGATTGAAATCGATATTTTTTTATTTAATAATATTGACTGTTATCGATTTTTTTATTCGATAATATCGTTTAATCAAAAATGCCATTCTACTTATATCCTGGTAAACAATCTTTGACATTTTACACATTTATTTTACATTAATATACAAAAGAAACTGTTCATATTATACAGAATACAATAGAATATATTTTTAAGAAAGAAGTTGGAAATTTGAAAAATGACTACTGCGATGTTTGCTGCTTCGTAGAAATCATAATCCGGAAGCGGCAGCGGAATATTGCATTTCATAGACTTGACATCTCGTATAGTTCGCCGAATCGCCTTCATGGGGTGTTTGTTATCTTTATCACAATTACTATTTCCTCAAAATTGTAAAGAAGATATGTTTTAAGATGTTTATTTTTTACTTGTATTTATGTATGTGTTTTATACAACTAGAATTATATATTTAAGTTTTGGATTTCTTATACGTTATAGATACAAATTTATATTTTGTTTGTCTTTTTATTGGATTTTTTTTTGTTTTTTGAGTAAATATATATTTTAAGTTAAAGATTTTATTTGTTACTAAATGGCTTGAAAAGCCACAGTAAAGAACTTTTAATATAAACATGATAAAAATGTCGATATCAAGGTATATCGATATTCTTCATTCAATATTTGTTTAAAATCGATTTTGAATTTTTGATACATTATTCGATTCTAATATCGATATTTTTGAAACGTTGCGCATTGGAATTTTTTAATTTGCTAATTTGCTATATAGTTTGAACTATAAAATTTGATGAATATGTCAAAAATACTATAGACATGGTGTACAGTTTCTATTTAAAAAATAAACGATTTCAAAGTTCTGAAAACTGCTAACAAATAAAATGTACCTATATTTACATTTTAAGTAATTAGCAACAACATTCACAAATTTTGAAGAAAAATGTAAAACGTTCTTAGCCGACAGTTTCTTTGCGAACTTCGTAAATATAAAACAGCTATTAGGCTTTTGTCGGCGTAAACAGTCCCAGTATAATTGATTTAGATAATTCATCTCATTAGTAAAAGCATAGGCATCTTTCAATTAAGGATAACAGAAAACTCCATATTTTAAAATATTGCAATTTCATTAAACTCGCAAATTAAACTATGTAGTTACTTTTGGTATTGTGGTGCCAACCAGTGATGCCAACTGTTGATTGTCTATTACGTACTTTCAAATAACTCGTAACATACTAAATTTTATAATTAGTAACCGCAAAAGTTGTTGTTAATTATAATTTTAAATTATAATGAATAATTAAAGTATCGCATAACACGCAACTAACCTCTAAATAATTGCAAGATAATAACGCCATCTGTATTATATGTGCTACACTGTTAGGCGACGTAAATGTAACAGATATCTGTAATGTATGTAAACACCCACCAAAAATGTAAACAAATTTTATTTCATGGATCACTTAAAAAATTACACATGTATTTAGCTACTGTTACTATTTTTACCTTCCAAATATAAATACCGAGTGTACTTGCTATATTACATATAAATTTACCGTGTAATTTTTAAATGTAGCCATTTTTTCTAGTACTTGCAAAACCACTAACTTCCCATTTTATTTACGGCTTATATATTAACTTAATTTAAAAAAGAATTCGAGCGTTCACTTCGTTTAACCTTTATCTTCATGCTTAATGCATAAAATTTACATGCTTTGATTTCTTACGCCTGAAAAAATGGAAATAAAAATGGTATTTTTTGGGTACATTTCTCTCCCGCCAAAACCTTATCAAACGCAGCCTTAATATAAATAAATTTAAATTGTCATTACCCTTATAATGATAATTTAATCACTCGTAACGCATTTCTTATCTTGACATGTTTTTGATATCCGTAAATATTTGTCAGTTTAATGTTATGTTCTAAAATTTATAAAATTCATGACTAAATATAGATGACGAGGACATTTATTACATAATAAAAAGTTAAATACGTGAAGTACAAACACAGTAGTAAAGTTTATTGTCTTATCTGCTATTTTGAGTATTTCACCTTTGTTCATCAAATCTAGCAATTTAAAGAAGAATATTTAGAGCATGCTACAAATTTTGCAGATGTCCAAGTTTTGAAGTCGTCTGATACCAAATAAAGAGGTTTATGAAAAATCTCTGCTATTATCATCAACAACCTTTTAAGATCTAACTGGATTTTCGAACAAATCGGTTGAGAAAAAATGGCAGTTTACTTTAAAAAATCAGAATTAACCAATATATCAACAAATACAAATTTATAAAGAATACAGAGAATACTAGAAATGAATATGAGAACAATTTACCTTCCGGAAGTAGATCTTTTACTCTTATCTAGAAACGGCATTTTGCGAATTGGTAATAGTTTCGGTTTAAATAACAACACCTTACCTGTTTGTCATTATTTTTACCAGTTTGTATTTTCCGGAGCAAATGGCTTAAATGCAAGAAATCGCTTAAAAACTAAAGATATCCCGTATATAAACTAACAGAAATTTTACCTGGTAGCAATAGATGTTTTAAATGGGATTAATATAATAGTAATTGTATTGTCAAGATATGCCAAGAGCTTTTGATTGTATTGAACATGAAAGCAGGGCTAACATCTTCAAAAATCTTGAGGTTGGAGATATTTATTATCACAAAGGTCTCTTATATTACGTATAAGAAAGTAAAAATTAGTTATTAAAACAATAATCAAAAAGTATATTTGAATGTTCTATCTGAATTGAGTTAATATTCTTAATTATTTTGAAGTTGGTGTTTCTAAGGGAAACTAGGTATGAATTATTAATATAAATAAGTATCTGGACCACTAAAGTTACGTATCTCGAGCTCAAACAAATAAGAGACTTCAAATAATTCTTTTGAATTTCTTATAATCCATATATTGATGTATTTCGTTATCTCTTTCTTTTCGCTTTGTGTGACCACAATAACAGACGAACTGCTAAAGTTATCAATACCAAACCGTGTATTTCAGGGTATAATGATTCTCCTGAAAACTGATTAGATTTTAAATAAAATCGGTATTTCTAGGCAATACAAAAGTAATCAAAAGTGTTTTTTTAAAAAACAATATTTTCGAAGTTCCTACCAAAAGTAAGTCCTTTACTTTTACGGAAGCATAGATTTTGTGAATATCACCTTAGTCATGCTTTCTAGACAGATATCGTCGCCTGGGAGTAACAAGATTGTATGTAACATTTCTGGAGAAATTGACTTCTTAATGTAATAAGATTGTATGTGGTCTGGAGCATAATTCACTCTTAGTTCGGTAGATGTCGCTCCCTTCCACTAAAAGTTAACCAATGAAAATCATGGGTGTATGTTGTCGAAACCGAACAAAATTGGATTTATATGGTTGTATGTGACACATACAACCTCCTGGTGTTTTGCTCGTCACTATAATTTGAAATTTACACCCTTCTAACGTTGACAGTTTGACAATTCCACCAAAACATACCTACCTAACCTAGAAAAAGTGAATCGCAGTTTATGCTGGTTTGTAGCAAAGTTTCTATAATAATTAAAATGAAATATGGACTGGGATAGTGACGACTCAGTACAAGATGAAAACTACAACCCCGTGACTGACGAATCCGACAGGTAAATTCCGTACCTAGCAACTTGTTTTAGAGCGATATTAAATTAAATCACCATTCTTATTAGTATTAGCGATAGTGGTTGCGGTTCTGTTTTGAAACATAAATTGGAACCTGTAATAAGAAATTTGGTTTTGTCAAATCGCATTAAGGGCAAGAAAAATGTAGGCCCAGTTTATCTGTGCTTCTACTAGGTACAATTGGTTAAAACACGTTTATTTGCTTTTAATTATTGTAATTTTGTGTAGCACTGCACAGACAGAACCAAACAGTAATTGTCAGAGTGAGAATGAAACCACTGAAAATATACTAAATACTGAAGGAACAGGAGAAGAAAAGACAACAATAATCAAAATATCGAAGAAGAACCAAGCAACAACAATGAAGTACAAAAATCTAGAAAACGCAAACGTGACTCTAGCAAATGGAAAAGTGTTACTCGAAAATGAAAGCATGACAAAGGAGAAGAATATGTTTCTGTGAGAAATAAACTCGTTCTGGCTAAGAGAATCAAAACTTTCAAAAACTGTATTAGTAGTTGCATTTATAAATGTCAGACAATAATATCAACTGCAGAGAGAGATAAGATTTTTAAGGCATATTACAGTTTATCATCAGAAGCAAAAACGCTATTCCTGGCGTTTACAGTGCAAAAAGTTCAGGCACACAGAAGAAGGAAGGGGAAGTGTTCAGAGACTTCAAGAAGGAAGGTAACGTACAACTATTTCTTTGCTGTCAGGGGTACCAAGGTCCAGGGTCTGTAAGAAGTTTTTTTGTGGAACATTGGACATCAGTCAAAAGCCTATTTATACAGCACTTGCAAATAAACAATATGATGTATATATTATTCTTAGCTCAAATAAACAGGGTAAACACAGAAAACATGCACTTTCTGACGATGATAAGAAAAATGTTAAGGCCCATATCAATTCGTTTCCAAAAGTGGCCTCCCACTATTGTAGAAGGTCAACTCAAAAGGAATATTTGGAGACTGGTTTATCAGTTGCAAGAATGTACAATTTATATGTTGACAACATGGCGGAAAAAGGGAGCAAATATCGGAACATATTTAACACTGAATCACAACCTCTCGTTTTACAAACCTAAGAAGGATAGGCGTAATTTGTGCTCAGAGGTTGAGCTAATGAAAAAGGAAGAAGAATGACTATTGAAAAACAATTAGAATATGATGCACATGTAAAAGAAAAAATTGCAATGAGAAAAGAAAGGCAGAATGATAGAGATGATCCAAAGATAGTAGTATTGTGTTTTGATCTGCAAAACGTTCTCACATGCCCCAAAGCAGAAATTGGCCAATTCTATTATAGATGCAAATTTTCTGTATATAATCTCACTGCACACTTGTCCATCAATAAGCAAGTATAATGCGCGTTTTGGACTGATACAACAATGGGACGAAAAGGCAATGTCATTGCAAGTGCCTTATTTATAATTATTGAAAGAGTGTTAGAGGATAATCCTATCATAACAGAAATAAGTATGTGGAGCGATAGTTGCGTACCACAAAACAAAAACAGCGTCATGTCGTTTGCAATGGCAATAATGTTATCCAAACATCCAAATTTAAAATTCATTACAATGAAATATTCCATTCCCGGGCATTCTGCGGCACAAGAGGTGGGGTATTGAAAGCCCATGAATATTATTCTCCAGTTGGACTATTGAGAATCTTAACAAAACAAGTAAGCCAAAGAAAGAAATATAAAATAATACAAATGAAACCAGAAGACTTCTTAAATTTTCAAGAAACATCCGTATCATTAAATTATGGGATCATACCCTACACCAAAATTTTACATTACAAGCGAGCATTGTTTACGATTACATATAAAACTTCGTATTACGGCAACGAAAACTATACCCATTTAAACCACATAAATACCAGCAAAAGCAAGAATACAGATCTTAAAAACATATTTTTTACATGTTAAAGCATCAACAATTAAAAATGTGTTGCTAGACAACAAAGTGTCTGCTCTAAGGGCAATGATGCCCAGGATGCCCCAAGTCGATAAAATGTATTTTGAGGCCATACTGCCATCACACATTTCATGCCTTCTACATGAGCCAAATATGCCACAAATAACGACAACCTCTAGAACAGGGGTGTCAAACTCATGGACTAACTTGGGCCAAACAAACAAGGTTTAACTTTAGGTGGGCCGCAAAAAAAATCAATATTCAAATAAACATAGGTTTATTTTGAATAATACATCATAATAAACATATTAAAAGAACAAGAAAAATTAATGTTTACGTCCTGACACTTGACATCTCTTCTCTGCTACTATCTTTCCTATTTCGGGAGAAATTTTGTTCGCAGTGATGACTTTTAACACTGACCCAAGGTGAGCGTCATTAATACGGTTTCTAACAGGAGACTTATTACCTTTCAACACTGAAAATAACTGCTCGCACCGATAAGTACTACCAAACATGGAAATTATTTCATATGCGAATTTTCGAGTATTTTCAAACCTGGCTGGTAAATATTTGTAAAATCCAGGAATACCCACTTCAATGAATTTTGCCTTCAAATTTGAGTCGCACTGAATCTCGATCACCTCCATTTGCATATGGCTGGATACTGAGTGTATATTTATTGAGAAAATCGAAGAAAACAAACAAAATTTGTCTTCCAGAGAATCAAAATCTTTAAATCTTGTTTCAAATTCAGTTGTAAGATTTGAAATTTTTTCTGCGTATTTTTGATATGATGAAGTATCATCTAAAGTTGATTTGTTCATCTTGCACGTCGGAAAGTGCGTTAAATCTTCATTTTTAAGTTGCTTTTCCCAAAGAAGTAGCTTACATTTGAATGCTTTAATTATGTCAAACATGTTCGTAATGATCAGATCTTTTCCTTGTAACGATAAATTTAAATCGGTTAAGTGTTTGGTTATATCAACCATGAAAGATAAATCCTGCAACCATATTGGATCGGAAAACAAACTTGTGTCTTGATTTTTAGTTTTTAAAAACTGACATACTTCTTCTTTCAAATCCCAGAATTGTTTGAGAATCTTGGAGCAAGATAACCAACGTACCTCGGTATAGTAGGACAAACCTGAATATGCACTATCTAACTCACTTAAGAAAGCATTGAATTGACGCTGATTTAAGCCTCGAGATCTTATAAAATTTATAACTTTTTTTTATATATGACAAAATATTCTCCATGTTTATTACCTTCGTGCACAGTACTTCTTGATGTATAATACAATGCGTATGATGAATTTTTGAATCGTGAATTTCACTTAGTTTTTTTCTTAGTAATGCTACGAAGCCGTTGTTTTTTACGGTCATTGATGGAGCCCCATCTGTAGCTACAGAATTTAATTTTGACAAAGGTAGATTGTATTTCTGCAGAAGTGCAAAAACACAATTAAATATATCTTGTCCTGTAGTAGTACCAGGCATCGGTATTAGTTCCAATAATTCCTCAAAAATGTTAAAATCCGTGTCGCAAGAACGAAGAAACACAGCCAATTGAGCTATGCCACCAATGTCCGTGCTCTCGTCACAGGCAATGGAAAAACTTTCGAAACTAGATGATTTTGCTTTGATCTGATCACTTAAATAGGCGGCCAAGTCAGTAACTCTCTCCGCAACTGTATTTCGAGACAAAGAAATTGTTTGGAAAGCCTTCACATTTCCAGGACAAACAATTTCTCCAGCTTTAATTAGGCATTCCTTGATGAAATCACCTTCAGTAAAAGACTTCGAGTGTTTAGCTATCAACTCGGACAAGACGTAGCTTGCATGTACCGCCGCTTCACTTTCTTGCAATACTTTACTAATTATTAACTGTTGTTTTTTCAGACCTAACTTGAGCTCTTTCAATTTTCTTGCCTCATTAATCCTTCGTAATTGTCATATTTTAATTGATGTTGTTCGTAATGACGTTTAATATTATATATCTTTGGTACATTAATAGCATTTTCACATATTAAGCAGATTATTTTATCTTTTACTTCACAGCAAAAATAGTCTAGTTCCCATTTTACTTGAAATATTCTATGTTCATCAGCAATTTTTCGTTTAGTTTTACTGCCACTTGGCTTCGATATGGACATATTGAATACAAAGGGCTGAAATAAATAAACAGTTGTTAACAGAAAAAAAATAAAATGTTTTAATAAAATATCAATGTTTTTTTCTTGAACATTAACTTACTAGAGAGAGAATAACTGCACAAATCAATAATCGTACTATGAATTAAGCAATAATCCTATATAAACTATACAACTTATTTTCCGTTACGTGCACCAATCCGTCGTATAAGACTGTAGTTAGAGAACTGAGACCCAGCTATACGGAAGATCTAATAACTAATTTAGGCGGGATGAATCCCTGGTACAATCTTGTTCAAAAGTTTATTCACATGCGATTTAATTCTTTATAAATCATTGCATATTATTGACTAAATTTTACACAAATCAGTTGTTTTCCGGCTAAATACTGTTAATTATTTACTACCAGGACATCTTATTAATAATCTATATTTTCAGCTTTTCGTTCAACAATAAATTACTGTTTTATTATTTAACAGTTGAACATTTAAGTAGAAAACAGGCAGTGTAGCTTGAATTAACGAATACACCTCTTCTTCGAATACCACCTGCACACGACTTCCATGAATGTTCCGAATAGTAATCAACAGCAACAAAAAAAAACTAGACTGTATCTTTTTTTCTTTCGCCGCGCGTTTCTATGGCAACGCCTACCGTGGCGCCCCCACCATCTCGGCACGTTCAACAGGCAGCAACCTAACTTTTGATATATTTTAGATATTATTTATACTTAGATAACGTATTTACCTAATTGTGGTATATTCAAAATGAATGTACGCATTTTGTTTAATAATAGCAAAAAAGAGTATAATTAAAATAACGTTTAGCGAATTCTATCTATCTTATTTTTTTCTGCATCGGTTTGTTATTTTATTATATATATCGTGTGCCGATATATTGGCCGGGCCGCAAAAATGTTCGTTGTGGGCCGCATGCGGCCCGCGGGCCGCGAGTTTGACACCCCTGCTCTAGAACAAAATATTGCTCTCAATATTTGTGACAACTATCAAAATTAGACGCTCTTACTTTCAAAAACAAAAAAGCACGGTCAGGGGCTTGAAGAAAAATGTTTGTATGTCCTCTTTTCGAAATACCAAAGATTTTTTAGGTGCGTAACCTTTATTTGTTTCGTTGATAAACGCTTATAAAATGAAGTTCACCCCATCTTCAATTCTTAGCATTGTTTACAATTTTGAATGCATGCACAACAGTGTTGACATTTATAGATAGCGGACTATTATGAAACACAAGAAATTAGATCAATTAATGACCCTTTTTAATAATGTTATCTACCACTTTTTTCATATACGCTAGCATCAATGTTTCGTCCACCGTGTGGAAATTCTTCTTTGTCATCCAAGCCAACAATTTGTGGAATTAATTTTAATTCGGCTTGCTCAGCTAATCGTTCAACATCCGATAAAATCTCTTCAGTCACTTTGTACAACGCAAATTCAGAAAATTTGTGAAAAGTCTACATAACAATCACATAACAACTAAAGAACAATAATTGCTAACCGTTTCTATGTTAATTATCAAAAATTAGATCCACAGTCTGCCTTGTAAAATGAACGAATTTTTCTATTCTTTTTCTGATTTTTGAAAGAAATCGGATAGGGAGTAGCACTTTTATTCTTATCCAGTACGGGTTTTCTGCAATTGGGTTTTATAAAGGTGTATTGAGAGAATAAGGGTATTTAGAGCTAGAATTGGAACAACTTTTCTACAAAAAAACATTTCAAAATTCTGTCTCCGGAAGTAGTACTTCTAGTCGCAGGTTTAATTTATTAAAAAACTAAACGTATTTAAAACTTAATTTGGGACAACTTTTATATCAAAAATTTGGAACGTACGTAAAAGAAAGTCGTGTGGTACCCACACCTCCGTTTTTGAATTCATTACTGAAATGGTGGGGCTCTCAAATGTACACCAGCTTTAAGGCACGTGTAGCCATAATGTTACAATATATGTACGAGCACATCAGATAAAATATTGTAAATTTTATGTACCTGTCAACAAGTCATAAAGAATACGTACGCACATAGGATTATTATTTACTAATTTTGGATGTGGGTGTTTATTTATGTGGTTGTAGTACGATAACCTTTTGCAAGATACAACAAGGAAAATAATAAAAAAAATTCGTTGATCGCGCAAAATATCACATTTTCATTTTGTAAACAAACTTATATTTGCGTACACTTACTTTAGACAAAGAAAATCTGGATATCTAATGCTGTTAAGGGTGCGTGAAATTATTACATACAATTCTACCTTACCTATTAATGTAATATAATATAACTACAGTAATATAATAATAATATAGTGTTTATTGATCAACATGAACATACGAAATCTATAAATAAAAATAAAAAATACTTATCCATTAAGATTTTGATTCAGTTCCTGAGAGTGATGGCAACTCTTCTTCCTTCACAACCTCAAGTCGTACAAATCAAAACGAAAAATAGATACATAATCACTAACAGTATAATAATAACAAAAATAATAGGAACACTAAGAAATCAGATTTAAACCAATTAGCATTAAAGTATAATAATATATGAAAATACATGTTATTAGAATATAGTAAATGTGATACTTATTTGCTCCCATACCCACTAGCCCACATAATAATAATAATCGAATTAAAGACATATCGTAAAGTTGTAGCGATGTCATGATAATACAAATACATGTTCACCTACCTACCTATTCATTCCCTTTGTAGTATAAAACATCAAACGTTATTCCAAATCTCCGGAATCCTTTTTATAAAATCTACTTAAGAGGTGCGTTTATCTATCGAAAACTAAGGCATCGCCGTTTCGCGTTTATTGAATTTATTTTGTAATTTTAGAATCTCAAATTTGGGTTAGTGATGCAAAAGGCATCAATTAATAATGTCAAGATCAGTTTTTGTGCTAATTTATTTTCTTAAAAAAGTTATGTGTCTTAGAAATAACGACAAAAATGAATGAATTTAATTAATATCTACTAACTAAGGCTGATAAACAAAAGAAAAAAATCAACCTCCACGCGCCAGCTGCACATTTGATGAACGATATAAAAAAAAAACTTTCTGTAATTATTTTTGATGATAAAAAGCATTAAATAGTAAACTTTGTCAGACATATTTCACACGAGGTTTTTCCAAGCTATCGCGTCGTCTATCCCCACTTTACGGTATCTCTACCGATCCTAGCGAAGATGAAAATCTATTGGAATTGGTCGGCTATTCCAGACTTAAGTCAGAGTGACAGTTTGTAATTAAAAAGAAATGTCATATATACCTATAATGTTTGAGTGTTTAATAATATAAGTTATGGGCATATGAAAGTTGGCTTATTATAAAACATCAGCAACATCAACAGTTCCGTAAGTACTCATTCTTTATACATTATGTTTCCCATCTATAGTATTCCTTTATCTATAACAGAATCTGTGAATAAAACCGAAGCGCTGTGACAGAACCGAATATCGTCTTCCTCCACCTATTTACACCCCATTGCGTCTACCCGTCCCGCGAGTAATATAAGTTGCATAAGGTTCTATTTGTTAGTAAACGCCCCTCTTTAGTTACTAGTGGCGCCTGTTAGTCGAAATTCGACCTTTTTATTTAATTAATTTAATGTATTGGTAACACATATTATACATAAATTTTATCCTTCTGCACTCCTTCTCCATATGAACTTTAACTATGCTAAATCTCATACTCCTTCGCGCGCGCAGTTTGCTTAAAAAGGAGTGTACAATTTTTACTTTCTTATACGTAGTATAAGGAAGTATTGTGATGACGAAAATTTTCGACCTCGAGATTTTTGCAGATGTCCACGTTTTGAAGTCCCCTGATACCAAGAAAGTGGTTTTTGAAAAATGTCTCTCTCTCTCTCTCTCTCTCTCTCTCTCTCTCTCTCTCTCTCTCTCTCTCTCTCTCTCTCTCTCTCTCTCTCTCTCTCTCTCTCTGTGTGTGTGTGTGTGACCACGATAGCGGCCAAACCGCTGTAGATATCAATTCCGATTTTTGTATTTACGTGCATAATCTCCCTCTTGAGATCTGATTAGTTTTTCAGTAAAATCGGTAGACCGGAAAAAATCGAATGTTTCCAATATTTCGTCAACTACTAAGTTTAAACAAATTTACGAAGAATTCATATGTACTTAAAATTATAATTGAGAACAATTTTATTTAAATTTTCGAAATTCCTACCGGAAGTAGGTCTTTTACTCCTATCGAAAATCAGTTTTTTTGCGAATATCTCGCAAGTCATACTTTTTTGACAGCTACGTTACGGATATAAAAGTATTTAGAACTTAATTTTCAACACCTTTTCTATAAAAAAAATTTCAAAATTCGGACCGGAAGTACCACTTTTACTCTTATTAAATAGCGATTATTTGCAAATATGTCGTAAATTATGCATTCTATATATATTTATCAAGAGCACAAAAGTATTTAGAGCTGGATTTGCAGTATATTTTGTATACATGAAATATAAAAATTCGGACCGGAAGTAACACTTTTACTCTAAAGCAGGGGTCTCCAAACTACGGCCCGAGGGCCACATCCGGCCCGCGGACAGATTTTGTCCGGCCCGCGGAGATCTAGCATACTTGAAAACTCCTTTTAGAGAACATATTTTTTAAAGCAAATTAAATTTAGTTTACTGAAGTATTCTAATTTTATGTTGAATAATTATTAATATGACATCTACATTGATATGGTCATGGGCTAACTACTCATAACATTGTTGTAGGCTTATTGTTATTGTTTTTGTGATAAGTTGGATAAAGAAACACAGAATTGTAATGAGTAAAGACATGTATAATATGCAGAAAATTTTACTTCAGTATATAATAACTAACAAATTATTGAAATGAATCCAACTAACATTTTATACATTTTAAATAAAAACATAACTTATAACAAGCATAATGACATATGAAATACTAATGAGATTTGTGTAATTGAGATTTTCCACTGACAATAGTTTGTAGTTGTGGACTAATTTTACTTGTACCAATTATTAAAAGAGATTTAAGATGCTCATCAGTTAATTTAGATCTGTAAACATTTTTTGTGTACTTCATTTTGGAGAAGGTCTTCTCACACAAATAAGTAGCACCAAAAACAGAAAACAGCCCACGAGCAAATTTATGCAAATTATCAAATTGTGTCAGTGGAAGACTCTTATAAAATTCCAACAAAGATGAGTTTTGATATTTGTTCTTAATTATATCACTGCACTGTAGATCAATTATTTCCATTTGAAGTTCCGGGGCTAGGGTTTCAATGTCAGTATCAAAAGGATTCTGAAAAATCTTAATTTGATTCGCAATGGCATCAAAGTCCGAGAAACGAGTATCAAAATTTATTTTCAAAGCACTCAAAGTTTCGATTGCAAAATCGATAGGAAACTCAGTCTCAGTAGTGTGGCTGAATATTTCACATGTTTTAAAATGTGAAATACATTTACTTCGTAGTTGTGATTGAAACAGTATCAATTTCTTCCGGAATGATTTGATATTAGTGTATAAATCAGGAAGATGCTGGTTTTCTCCTTGCAATCTCAAATTCAGTTCGTTCACATGTTTTGTCAAATCAGCATAGAATGCTAACTTCCACAGCCATGCGTTGTTTTGTAATTCAGTAAGAGGGCGATGCTTTTCATTCAAAAAAATTTCGATCACTGCTCGAAGTTCAAAAAAGCGCTGAAGGACTTTCCCACAACTAAGCCAACGTACGGCAGTATGATAAGGTAAGTCATTTTCTCCAATCTCTTCAATAAATTGTCGGAATTGTCGGTGATTCAGCCCAAAATATCTGATAAAATTAACAGTTGATATGACTGGTTTCAGAACTTCAGACATATCCAAACATTTTCCGCACAAAGACTGTTGATGAATGATACAATGGAAGACTAATGGTTTTAAACCACCGTCATTTTCTACAGCATTTGACACAAGAGCGACCACTCCTTTATCTTTCCCACTCATGTTTTTGCCTCCATCAGTTGTAATACATTTCAAGTTTTTCCATCCAAGGTTCTTTTGATTAATGGCCATTTCAACTCCTTTAAAAATATCTGTACCAGTAGTTATGCCATGAATACTATTCATATCAAGAAGTTCTTCATGCACTTCATAGCTTTTATCTACTCCTCGAATATAAATCAACACCTGAGCAGTATCTGACACATCCGTTGACTCATCCAAGGCCAAAGAAAACCACTCAACATGTCCATTTTTGTCGAACAGTTGAGAGGATATATTTTCAGCGATGTTTTCTACCCTTCGAGCCACAGTGTTTGCTGACATACTGACACTTTTTAATAAATTTACCTTTTCAGGGCACATTTCTTCGGCTACTGCAATTATGCATTCTTTGATCATTTCTCCATCGGTGAATGGTTTTCCACGTTTTGCAATTTCAAGAGCCACACGAAAGCTGGCACGCGTTGCAGCCTCTTGTTCAGTTTTGAGTTTTGTAAATGAAGATTGCTGCGATTTCAATCCGCGCTTCATAGCTTCGAATTTTTCTGTCCGCAAACTTCCTATATATTTTGAGTAATTTTGAAAATGTTTTGTTTCATAATGACGTTTAATGTTATATTCTTTGAGAACGGCTATGCTTTCATTGCAAATCAAACATAGCGCCTTCTTACTGGACTCAATTACGAAATACTGAATGTTCCACTGATCTTTGAATTTTCTGCATTCACTATCAATTTTTCGCTTCTTTTCCATACTACTAAATCACACACAAAAGCAACAATTCAAATCAAAATACTGTTACAAAGATGTCTTAAACTTAAACACGCACAAACACGTTTTAAGGAGGTACGCACTATTTTATTTCACAACAGTGTCATAGGAACTGACTTGTGGTTGCGCCACTAGCCTTCTTATATATTCCAATTACTGCCATCTAGAAGTGAGTGGAAGACACCAGAACTTTCTCGAACCAACGAGATTATTCTGTACGTGCTATTAGCGCCATCTGTTAGCGATAGAAGGTACTACCTATTTCCGCTTGTGTCCACCAGATGTCGTGTCACGTTACTCCTCATGGCTCGTACTCTACGACTAATCTAGAAATTACAGATAATGACAGGAAAATTAATAATATGCAGTGTTGCCGTTTTGCAGCCTTTTTTAAACGTTGCGTACTTTTTCGGACTTTTTTTCATCAGTGGACTATTTCACTTTTTACCACCGGCAACAATGATAATATGGTTTTGGCCCTCGGAACTTACTGGAGTAATCAGTATGGCCCTAGGGCTGGAAAGTTTGGAGACCCCTGCTCTAAAGGAGTAGCACTTTTTTTCGAATATCTTGCAAAGTATGCATTCTATAGCGATTTATTAAAAAAATGGAAGTACTTAGAATAGGATTTTAAATAATTTTTGTATTAAAAAATTCTGAAAATTGTATAGTTTGAAATTTTCATACGTATAAGAAAGTCGTGTGGTGGTCACACCTCATTTTTACTTATAAGTAGTATAAGGAAGTATTGTGATGAAAATTTTCGACTTCGAGATTTTTGCAGATGTCCACGTTTTGAAGGCCCTGATACCGAAAAAGTGGTTTTTAAAAAATGTCTGTGTGTGTGTGTGTGTGTCTGTCTGGCTGTGTGTCTGTCTGTGTGTGACCACGATAGCGGTCAAACCGCTGTAGATATCAATTCCAAATTTTGTATTTACGTGTACAATCTCCCTCCTGAGATCTGATTAGTTTTTCAGTAAAATCGGTAGACCGGAAGTAGCAGTTTACTTCAGTGAAAAAATCGAATTTTGCCAATATTTCGTCAATTACTAAGTTTAAACAAATTTATAAAGAATTGAAATGTACTCAAAATTAAATTTGAGACAAATTATCTTAAAAAAGTTTTTCGAAATTCCAACCGGAAGTAGGTCTTTCACTCTTATCGAAAATCAGTTTTTTGCGAATATCTCGCAAGTCATGCTTTCTAGGCAGGTACATTACGAGTATAAAAGTATTTAAATTATATTTTTAAATATCTTTTGTATAAAAAAAATTTCAAAATTCAGACCGGAAGTACCACTTTTACTCTTACCGAATATCGATTTTTTGCAGATATGTCGTAAATTATGCATTCTATATATATTTATTAAGAGTACAAAAGTATTTAGAGTTGAATTTGCAATATTTTTTGTATATATGAAATTTCAAAATTCGGACCGGAAGTAGCACTTTTACTCTTAGCGAGTAGGCACTTTTTACTTTCTTATACGTAGTATAAGGAAGTATTGTGATGATGAAAATTTTCGGCCTCGAGATTTTTGCAGATGTCCACGTTTTGAAGTCCCCTGATACCGAAAAAGTGGTTTTTAAAAAATGTCTGTGTGTGTGTGTGTGTGTCTGTCTGTCTGTCTGTCTGTGTGTGACCACGATAGCGGTCAAACCGCTGTAGATATCAATTCCAAATTTTGTATTTACGTGTACAATCTCCCTCCTGAGATCTGACTAGTTTTTCAGTAAAATCGGTAGACCGGAAGTAGCAGTTTACTTCAGTGAAAAAATCGAATTTTGCCAATATTTCGTCAATTACTAAGTTTAAAAAAATTTATAAAGAATTAAAATGTACTCAAAATTAAATTTGAGACAAATTATCTTAAAACAGTTTTTCGATATTCCAACCGGAAGTAGGTCTTTCACTCTTATCGAAAATCAGTTTTTTGCGAATATCTCGCAAGTCATGCTTTCTAGGCAGGTACACTACGAGTATAAAAGTATTTAAATTATAATTTTAAATATCTTTTGTATAAAAAAAATTTCAAAATTCGGACCGGAAGTACCACTTTTACTCTTACCGAATATCGATTTTTTGCAGATATGTCGTAAATTATGCATTCTATATATATTTATTAAGAGTACAAAAGTATTTAGAGTTGAATTTGCAATATTTTTTGTATATATGAAATTTCAAAATTCGGACCGGAAGTAGCACTGTTACTCTTAGCGAGTAGCACTTTTTTGATAATATCTTGCAAAGTATGCATTCTATAGAGATTTATTAAGAGAATAGAAGTACTTAGAATAGGATTTTTAATAATTTTGTAAAAGAAATTCTTAAAATTCTATAATTTGAAACGCTCATACGTATAAGAAAGTCGTGTGGTGGCCACACCTCATTTTTTGATAATATCTTGCAAAGTATGCATTCTATAGAGATTTATTAAGAGAATAGAAGTACTTAGAATAGGATTTTGAATAATTTTTGTAAAAGAAATTCTTAAAATTCTATAATTTGAAACGCTCATACGTATAAGAAAGTCGTGTGGTGGCCACACCTCATTTTTTCTTCACGTATTAATACATAGATTCAATCGAAGATTCAGATATATTAGCACCAATTGATGATTATTTCGCTATCTTCTTGTTAAAATAAACCTGTACTTTACATTACTTTTTGACTCCAAGCAGTCTTTACCATCTGTTTTGTGCATGACTAAAATTAACAAATTGTTCAAAAAATTTTATCTATATTAAAATATCGTTTACTTACTAACATCTATTTTTCTATTTTAATACATGAAACAGATTGATACACTCGATCCGGATTAACTATTGATATAAGCAGATGCCTATAGGAAAGTTCAACAGCTAGGTGTGTGAAACTGATCAGCATATGTTGTGAGTGATACTTACAAATAATATAATTAATAGACTTCGCCGCAAAATTAAGGGATATAGATGAAATGTAATACATTTTGATAAGTACTTCTAAACATGGAATTTTATTGCTTGATATATAAAGAAAAAAAGGTTTAATCAACTTTGTGATTATTTATTTCAAGAATTTGTAAACTAATTTCAACAATATACAATAAACAAGGAACCATCACATTGACGAGTAAATGAATAAACATTAAAAAATCAACAATAAACGTTAGTAACGAGTGTGACCACACCGCGCTCTTATGCAAGCACTCATTCTTTCTGGCATACTTCGAATTAGTGTAGCAATCTCTTCTTGAGGAACTGCTGCCCAAAATTCCTGCAATATTATTGACAGTTCTTGTAATGTCCTAGGAGGATGTTCCAGAGCTTTAATCTGTCTCCCGAAATTATACAAGAGATGTTCAATGGGGTTAAGATCTAGGCTTCGCACTGGCCACTCTAAAACATTGATATTGGCGGCAACCAGCTGTTGCCTTACGATGTTGGCAATGTGTGGTCGAGCATTATCATGCATTAATACAAATTCTGGTTCATGAAGAGCACCAAATGGTTCAACAATTGGAAGTATCACTTCATCCCGATATCTTATGCCATTCATTGTTCCCATATTTATGACATAAATGTTTGTACGGTCTTCAAGAGTTATGCCACCCCACACGATAACTGATCCACCACCAAGCTTTTCCTCTTCTCGTGTGGCACACTGTGCAAATCGTTCACCTTGTCTTCTCCACACTCTATCACGACGGTCATTAGTTGAAAGGCAGAACCTGAACTCATCCGTAAACAAAACAAAACAAAACAGTTTTCAATTTCCCAATGGGATTGCGTTTGAGCAAATACTAATCGAGCTCTTCGGTGGGCAGCCGTTAACACTGGCCCAGTAGTAGGTCGGTACGGTTTCAGACCAGCATCAGCCAACCTTCTCCGAATGGTATCTGCGCTTACTGCGACACCAGTTGCATTCTGGAGGTCATTTCTTAATACTTTAGCAATACAACATCGTCTTCGTTTAGCATTAATCCTCAAAAACCGGTCTTCTGCGATCGTTGTCTTGCGTTTTCTACCTTGGCCTGGTCTTCTGCGGTAGTTATCAATCTCTTGGTATCGTCGCCAAGCTCTACTAATGACAGATTGTGTAACACCCAGTCTTAGGCCAATTTCTTGTTGAGAGTACCCTTCTTCGATTAGGGTTACCAATTTTACAACTTCAACTTCCGATAAATAATAATAATAATAATAATAATAATAATAATAGAATTTTATTGGCAAAAAAAGTGTACACATGACATTACATACATACACTGTGACCAAAAGGTAACACCTTCAGTTAAGCCGTTATGGCGCCCTGATCTTCCAGGTGTACCTGTACAAATGAAGTGAGAGAGAGAGAGGGAAGTTATTATAATGTAAGATAGTATACAATAACAAAACAAATATAAATTCCAGTAAAGCTCAAGTAAATGAAATAAATTAAATAAGTTAAAGCAAAGTAAATAAATTAAAATAAATAAAATAAATCAGTGACCTGAACTGGGCGGTAATTGTTTTATTTGAAATTGCAGACATTTCATAATAATTGCACAGTTATAACTAAAAGATCTTTTAAAAAGGGCAGTATGGTGTATAGGTATGTCAATCAAATCTTTCCTGCGAATATTAACATTATGCACATCAGTCCTAAATTTGATCTTATTTAGTAAATATGGAGGGCTGCGATGTATGATAATCTTTTGCACAAAGCAAGCGAAGTGCAAAAACCTACGTCCAACCATATTCAACCAACCAACATCTAACAACTTGTGGGAAATTCGAGCTCTACTCCGGATACCGAAAATGAAACGCAAGCATGAGTTCTGAGCCACCTGAATCCGCCTGACATCCAAACTATCCAGACAAGGGCCATATACCGAATCACAAAAAATAAAGTGTGATAACACAAGAGTATCAGCCAAAAGGGATTTAATGCGGGTGCTGAGAATATGCCTATGTGGAAAAGTCATTTTTAAGTTGAAGTATGCAAGCTTAATTATATGGTCGGTATTGATTTTAAACCTTAAATCTTCATCAATAAACAAACCCAAGGTTTTTACACATTTCCTACGATTCAGCACAACCCCACCAATAGACAGGTGCACATCAGGATTTACGCGCCGCCTGTGAGGATTGCCTCCGAACTAGATGTAACAAGATTTGTTCTCATTAATTTGTAGACCATGTCGACGGGCAATGACCGCTAAGCTTTCCAGGTCAGCATTAATGGCCTCAATCGCAGCATGAACATTCTCCGCTTTAAAGGAAGTATAAAGCTGAGTATCATCCGCATCAAAATGAAAGGTGCACGAAAAGTTTCCAAATAGCAATAATTGAGACGTGTAAATAGAATACAGTAACGGTCCTAATGTAGATCCTTGGGGAACCCCTGACTTTAAGTCAGTGTAAACGGATAATTTTTCATTTATTACAGTTCTTTGACCTATACCACACAAGAAATTAAAAAAAAATGACAATTCGCTCCCACGCATGCCAATATAGTGGAGGATCGATAATAGAATTCGATGCGAAAGTTGATAGGCACCTTAGCAAAGTCCAGCAGAATCAAAACAGTAACGAAACCGCTGTCGGTTGCAGATATGATGTCGTCAGTAATTTTTGACAACGCAGTAGCACAGTTGCAGCCAGGTCGGAATCGGAAGCCCGACTGGACCGATGGAAGAATGCTATAACGCGTAATGTGAGCTGTGAGTTGAAGTGAAACGACCTTCTCCAGCACGTTCGAAAGCGTTGGATGTAAACTTATAGGACGCAGGTGGGAATAAGACTCCGGCTTGGAAACCTTAGGTAGAGGAACCACCCTAGCCTCCTTCCAACGAGACGGGAAAACACCACTACCCAACAGTAATTCACTATATGAGTTAGATACGGAATTATAACAGGGCAACAAAGAACAACCATTCTAACAGTGGCGTAGCGTGGGTGTCAGCCGCCCGGGGCGGAGGAAAATTTCGCCGCCCGTTTTACAACATAATAATCAAATTTATTACAAAAATTCTTACACGTTTGCCACTTACATTGATATAACAGGTATAGAACTGCCGATTGACAAGGTTAAGTTATTAGCGAATTGAACATAAAACACAAATCTACTTTCAAGTAGAACTAGAACGATACTGTTACTATTTATATTTTTATTGAAAAATACGAGGGACATCCGGAAAGTAGTACCCGTTAGCGCCGCATGAAGCGCTGACGACTCGGGTAGCCGGTGGGCAAGGTCAGGCCGCGTCAGTAGCTTGTCTGCCTGCTCTGTGTGGTTGCGTGACGCTAGCATTGCCTGTGTTGTGTCTGTGATCGTTTATAACGTTTAAACAAATTGAGAACCCCGCCAGTTGTGAATTGAGGGCCGTGATTAAATTTCTTAATGCACGAAACGTTCGACCTTGCGATATTCATCGCCAATTAAAGGAGGTGTATGGAGACAATGTGATGGACGAGTCGTCTGTTCGGCGCTGGTGTCGCAACTTCAATCTTGGGAGGGGGAATACACACGACGAGGAGCGTTCAGGGAGACCATCTGTCATTACCACAGTATAGAGCTGAGCTGTATAGACACAGTAGTTTCTCTCGCCGTCGGCACCTTTGATGTTTGTGTCCCAAAATAGTACTGCGCATTCACGCACGCGCAACCAGAGGCGTAGTAAATTTTTCTATTCTGGAATAAGCCAGTGACGCAGAACCAAATCGTTTATGAGATAATTATGTTAATCTATTTTTAAAATTATGAAAAAGCTATATCAATAATACAAAAAACGATGATAAAACACAGCTTTTTATTAAGTACATATTACACACGCATTTAAAATGTAATACATTATACGTACAACACAAAAAAAGGCTCCTCTAACCTAAAGATTACTTAAATTTCTTGACACAATTCATCAATGGTGTTGTAAAATTGTTATTTTATTTGAATTGCCACTAACTTTGAAATTTCTATTGCAAAATTTCAAAGTATAAAAAATTCTTACACCAATAAATAGCTTTATCAAAAATTCAGTAGGAAAATTTTCGCAGGGATGTTTATATGACATCTCCTCCAACTTCTGTTTTAATTTAACGCTAACATTTGGTTCGAAGGAAAATGAAGAAAAAAATTCACAGAAGGCTTTTTCCTAATGCGGTATTTATATATAGGTATACTGAAATTATGGTCGGGCGTTGCCAAATTAGTAAAGCTGTTTCACAAAGTTAGGACATGCCTTAAAATAAGTGTAAAATTTGAATTCATTCATTTCTTGTGTTTTAAACGTATAATTGTTGGAAAACTATGCTTTTCAAAACATTTGTGTCCCAAATAACCTATAAAATAAGTGAAGGCATTTTGTTCAGTTATATTTTCCCATTGTCGGTAATCAATCTTCGAAAATTAAATTTTGCGTTGGTGGTGGTGAATTTGTCATGAAGTTTGAGTAATTATTCACAACAACAATACACAATATGCACATTTTAACAGTTGAGGACATTTTAATGCGCCTGGGGATCTTGCCGCATTGGTTCTTTCGGAAACCTGAAAAAGCTTAATTTAGAATTGTTCGAACTATTCTTGCACCGAGGTGCACAACAATAATGGGGCATTTTTATTCCAAGTATTCGCCAAACGAAACACTACAATTATTGATAAAACGTTATGCTGCGTGCACACTAATTATAAAAAACAATTTGTTTGTCAAAAATGTTGGAAGTACGTCAGCATCCATTAAATTATATCGAAATGTTTCAATAATCAAACAAAAATGTTTGACACATTTTAAACACAAATTCTAAATTAATAATGTGTTAATAAATTTATTTGACGTTAATTATAAATGCCAAAAGAATGTATAATTTAGTTTTACAAATGCCTTGTTTAATCTGTGTACAACTACCCATTAATTTGTAAAATTAGTGTTCATAATAAATTGTTTGTCTAACATTTTGTATAATTGGTGTACAGCATAACTTATATTAACGGCCATTCACAAATTGCATCAAATAATCCCGCCGACTCAACAGCTGATGGCTGACTACTGCGCATTCAGAAATTTTCACGCACGCGTCGGTTGAAGGTCGTCGGTAGGAGGACAATTATTTCCCTCGAGAGAAACTACTGTTTCTATTACATAGCTATATACTGTGGTCATTACAGACGAACTGCTGAGGTCAGTAGACGAATGCGTGAGGAACGATCGGCGCATCACAATTGATGAACTCTGTGAACATTTTCCTAATGTGTCTCGAACAATTGCTCATGAAATTGTCAAAGACCATCTGCATTATTCAAAAATCTGTGCAAGGTGGGTCCCTCGCATGCTTACAGATGAGCACAAAACCAAGCGTATGGCTGCAGCACTGACGTTTCTGGGACGTTATTCCGATGAAGGAGAGTCTTTCCTGACTCGCATCATTACTGGGGACGAAACATGGATTTGTTATGCATCACCTGAAAGTAAACGACAGTCAATGGAGTGGCATGTCGTTCATTCACCAACCAAACCAAAAAAATTCAAGACAGTTCTGTCCAGCAGAAAAGTCATGGCAACCGTTTTCTGGGATCGACGAGGTGTACTGCTCATTGATTTTATGGCCCGTGGAGACACAATTAATGCTAATGCGTATTGTGAAACATTAAGGAAATTACGGCGGGCAATACAAAATCGACGACGAGGTCTATTGTCTACAGGCGTAATTCTCCTTCATGACAATGCCAGGCCTCATACAGCTGCGATTACACAACAACTTTTGCATTAATTCCAGTGGGAAACTTTCGATCATCCACCGTATAGCCCGGACTTGGCCCCTTCGGATTTTCATCTCTTTACGAAGCTTAAAGACTTTCTCGCGGGAAAAAGATTTGACAGCGATGAAGAACTTAAACGAGGCGTAACTACGTATCTCAATACACTGGCGGCGGAGGACTATGACGCTGGAATAAAAAAACTCGTCACACGTTATGACAAATGCCTCAACTTGCTTGGGGATTATGTAGAGAAGTAGTGTAAAGTATGCTCTTTCCAATAAAAATATATATATTTGTTAATATTGACTCCTGTGTCTTTAATGCACAAACGGGTACTACTTTCCGGATGACCCTCGTAATATAATGGTTAGAATTAAAAACAACGCTTCTCTTTTTTACTAAAGCTTTATTCGTCTACTTTTTATAAGAGCAAAATCTTAGCATCACATACCTCTTGCTAAACAGACAAGATAGCCAGATTGGTTAGCCTTAAAGTACTCATTGTTGATCTTAAATAACATTTGATTAATTTCAATTTTGAAAAACTCCTCTCACAGCTGGCATTGCTGATGGCAATTGTGAGGAATATTCGGAGCATTATTATAATATTGGGCAGAGAATCTTCCAGCTTGGATTTCACAATAAATTTTAATAATTCAAATGGGTCCGCATTAATTAAATTATTTTCGTTGTCAGCAATAAAAGTCCACAGTCGAAGTTGTTCCAACTTGAAGTCCTGCTCGTCAATTTCGGCAGATGCGTAGTCTAGATTACATTTAGTATCTTCCGAATCTGGTAACATAGCCGTCGTTAGATAAGCAAACTTATCCGCCAAATTCTATAGCTGCTGAAAACGCTCACAAATTTCTACTATTCTATCTAACGAAGAAAACAGCTTTAGTCTCAACTCATTTTCTCAAGGCAAGTTGGCATCTCTGGTTCCGTCATCAAAAATATGTCTTCTCGTCATGCGCCGCTGAGGTTCCATGGAAATGCGAAGTTCTTTACAGATATTTTTTGCATAACTTACAGCGCCATCTGCCCATTCCCCTCGTTTCTCTGTCAGTACCATCTGCAAAGCATTTACTTTCTTAGCGCACAGTCGTATGTCAAGTCCCTTTGTTTGTAAATATTTTTGTGCATCATTCACTTCATGTAGCACCAGTTGCCAGAGACCCAAGAAACAAAGAAAGGAAAATGACCCCATCGTAACTAGCTTTCACCTGTTTCTGTTAATTTTTCCAAAGCGACGAGAATGTCTTTGTGATGATGGAATGTCATTTTGGCGGCAACACCTGTTGCACTCCACCGCATAACTTAAACCCTTTTTAAAGTTTCGCCTGTAGCTGCTATCAGAACTTCCCAACGATATGTGGACATGGAAAAAAATAAATAGCAACGTTCTAATGTGCCGAAAAAAGTTGCTGAACTCGCCTCAACTGGGGCAGCATGTAAACAAACCAGGTTTAATGAATGATTTGAGCAAGGTACGAATTCAACTTTGGGATTTATTTCTTTAATTCGTTGCTGAACTCCTGAATGCCTTCCAGCCATAACAGCAGCATTATCATATGCTTGGCCTCTACAGTTGCTTATATCGAGGCCATCAGTTCAAGCTTGCTCAAAATCAACTTTGAAATTCCTTCAGCAGTTTTATCTTTCGTTGAAATGAAATCTATAAAAGATTCCACTACTTGTACTTCCTGATTTTCAATCACTACGTATTTTAATATCCTTTTTGTTTGTGCGATGATATATTAGCGAACTTTATTTGACAAAATTGCTATAAATACGTTTTGGATTCTGGTGACATATACGATATTGAAATTTTGCCACATATTTTAGATCTTAAAAGATGTCCACGAAGTACAGGATTGTACTTTGCAATTAATTGCACCAATTCTAAAAAGTTTCCTCTATTAGTACTGGCGTCGTTTTCTGTATGGCCAGGCAGAGACAAATTTTGTTTGGCAAGGAATTTTATAATATCAAACATTCTGATAAGAATTTCTTGCCATTTTTTGTTTCCTCTGCCTCTAAGTTTTGCTCTACCTTGTCAATAGTCTGTCCTTTTTTTAAGTCTGGTCTCCAACTTCTTCCATTTACAATAATTTTGCTTGTATAGTGTACTTGACTCGTGACTTGAAACCTTAGGTTTTAATTTCCACCAAGTATTAAATCCATCAGATAAAATGAAATGGTTGAAATTTTTACATGATATTATTATTTATTGTGAAATTTTGCCGCCCCCTAAAAGTGCCGCCCGGGGCGGACCGCCCCTGCCGCCCCTACTACGCTACGCCACTGCATTCTAAGATCAATACCATCCACGCCTGCAGCATTAGGAGAAATCCCATCAACAACCGATTGAATTTGCCCCTGGGACACCGGGTTAAATTGAAAAACACCAACACCAGGTCTGACATGGTTATCATAAAACTCCGTAACAGCCAAATGACGATGTTGCCTGTTAGCGTTCATGGCTTGTATATTTAATGACCTTTAATTTTTTTTTTAATAGATAAAATAATCAAAATTGACACCAACATAATAATTTCAATAAATTCAAGTTTTTTCTAGAAAAAATGAACACTTTAAAAAGCAGATTTGTACAAAAAAACTAAAAGAATGATTGGCAAATAAAATTCCTTCATTAATTTTACCAAAAAAAAAAAAGGTTTTTTCAAAAATAATTTCATTATCCCTTAATTTTGCGGCGAAGTGTATTTTCACTCAACTTTAGTTAAAAATAGTTGTTGCTTTTCATTCATCCCTCTCCGAGATCTCATATATATTTTTTGAATTAAATAGCTAGCCGAGGTAATAAACGAATAGAACGCGTCAGTTTGTTTAGTAGAACATCCACTTTCCAAACGAATACATACTTTATCTAATAGATATTATAGGACCGAATTTAGTACCTGTTGGCGCTCACCCTTTGTTGTTATAATTATACATTTTGCTTTTTATATCATTCTATTATATTGCATATATGCATATACGTTTTACGTATAAATGTGTATATGTAAGTCACAGTATTTATTATATTGTTATTGTTTTGTATTACAACAGTATATCATTTCTTTTCATTCGAACTCATGTTTATACGAATTTGATGGTATGCTGGGCTATGAGATAATTATCCAGTCATGACATTCAGTATATTTTTCAATTGTGTTTTCTGTTTATTAAATGTAGATAATTGATGCATCCTAAAAAGGTGTCCTTACTTCTAGATAAGTTTCAAATAATAGATAACTTACCGTACTTGATATAGGAGAGTGTGAAACTACACTAAGACGATTAGGTTATCGTTACTTCATCCTTTGTATTTTTTTCATTTTATTCACTAAAAACGTCTCCAATCTGATTGTCGTCTTCCCATGCATCCAAATTGTAAAAATTTTCCATTGATGGTATGTCGAAGTGTAGTTTAACAACTGATGTTATAAAATAGTTGCCATGTGAATTATCACCAACCACATATAAATAAGTATTTGCTTTTGTAAAAAGTCAAAATCTTAAATGTTCTATTGTTCTTTTGTAATATTCGAATTATGTTCAAATATTGCACTTGTCTAGACATACGAGTGAATTCACGTGTAGTCATCTAATATTTTAGTAGCGTGTTAAAAACAAAGGTTTCATAATCGTAATCAAGGAAATGCATGCAAGCGTACGTCACGAGGAAGTCGCTTTACTTTTGTTTACAGATTGTAAAGATAAATTTGTTTGAACAAGGAATGCATTTTTAGCGTGAACACTTCGAAGCACATTTAAAAGAATATCGATGTATAAATGTCATCCAAAGAAATTTTAATGAAACTGCGGTGATATACAGGGTGTAACAAAATAAGTGTAAAACATTTCAGGGGGTGATTCCTTAGCGAAAAAGAGATAGGGTCTTTCATATAAAAAAACTTCAATGGAGCATCCCTTGTTAAGATACAGCCCCATAAAGGGGGTACATAAAATTTGTTTTACAATTTTTCTCACAAACACTAAAAATGTAATTTATTTCCAATGTAACTTTTTGTCTGATTATTTGTTTACCATTTAAAAATCTTTTTCCAATACCTTGTTTCATTCGAAACAAAAAATGTCTCTTGAATTTTTTGCCCAAAAGTAATCAGTTCGCAGCAAAAAATTATTTTACGAACAACTACAGAGATACATCGTCATAAATGCGAACTGGATTAGTATTGTTATTTTGTAGTTACTACCTGCATCAAAATACATATGATTAAAGATGAATAAACAAAACTAATTTATTAATAACAAAACATAAAACATGTAGAAATCATAGTAAATGTTCAATATGTTCACCTTCAGTCATTACACATGCGTCTAGACGTCGGCGCATTGAGCCACGTATTCGCTCAAATATTCCTGGATTCTCTCTAATTACCCTGCACGCATCGATGATGCGGTTTCTTAAGTCCTCTACATCGCGAACAGGAGTAGGATAAACCAAAGTCTGTAAATGGCCCCAAGTAGAGAAATCGAGAGGATTGAGATCCGGGGATCGAGCGGGCCAATTCTGTGGTCCTCCTCGACCTATCCAATGATTTGGATATGTTTGGGTTAAATGCTGACGTGCTGCTTGACTAAAATGGGCGGGAGCCCCATCATGCATAAAAAACATATCCCTTCTGACGCCCAAAGGAACTTCCTCCAGCAGTACTGGATGCACTTCTCTTAAAAATTGAGTGTGTGCCTCACCATTTAATCGAGGAGGTAGAAAATGAGGGCCAATTAAATAATCCCCAATAACTCCGAGCCACACGTTAAGAGAAAAGTGTTCTTGATGGTTAGCTTGTACAATAGCGTGAGGGTTTTCATCAGCCCATATGTGGTTATTATGAAAATTAATTATCTTGCCCCGAGAAAAAGTACATTCGTCTGTGAATTCGATCGTCTTCAGAAAGTCAGGATTTCTTCTAATCATTTCCAGCATCCAATTGGAAAATTCAACACGGTTCGGAAAATCTCGCTGTAACAGTGCCTGTACTCGTTGCAGATGGTAAGGGTATAAGAGTTGTTCCTTTAAAATTCGAAATACCGTCATATGATCAACATTTAATTCGAAAGCAATCTTTCTAGTACTGCTAGTAGGTTGTTCTTCAACCAAATTAAGTACTGCTTCTTCAAGATGTGTTGTTCTAACTTCTCGATGGCGACCACAATCCTGCGTTCTTTTGTCGAATGAACCATATTCTCGTAATTGTTGATGAAGTCGGGCAAATATTCTATGCGAAGGAAGCTGCCGTTGAGGATACATTTCAGCATATCTTCTAGAAGCTTCTAACCCATTCCCCTGCGACAGACCGTAAACGTAATGCATATCAGCCATTTCCTCATTTGTGTATGCCATTTTAATAACAAGTGAATTATTAAACTAACAAATTACGAACAAAACAACGGCACACAATTAAGTATTAATTCAATTTCAAAAATTTACAAACTGACAGCGTGATACCACTACTAGCGGCCTACTAAATAAATTAGTTTTACATTTTCGTTTTATGACGATGTATCTCTGTAGTTGTTCGTAAAATAATTTTTTGCTGCGAACTGATTACTTTTGGGCAAAAAATTCAAGAGACATTTTTTGTTTCGAATGAAACAAGGTATTGGAAATAGATTTTTAAATGGTAAACAAATAATCAGACAAAAAGTTACATTGGAAATAAATTACATTTTTAGTGTTTGTGAGAAAAATTGTAAAACAAATTTTATGTACCCCCTTTATGGGGCTGTATCTTAACAAGGGATGCTCCATTGAAGTTTTTTTATATGAAAGACCCTATCTCTTTTTCGCTAAGGAATCACCCCCTGAAATGTTTTACACTTATTTTGTTACACCCTGTATAGTAATTATGTATTTCATTTTTGTTAAAATAGTTTATTATAATTACAATATCGATTATAATAAGTTTATTTGCCGAACAAAACAAAGATTTCAGTTACAGGACAAGTTTAACTACAAATACATAATATAAAGAGAGATCATAAATGCTTGACCGAGCCGCTTCATCGATATATCAACTTTAGCACGAGTGTGCCACACGTTTGTTGCTGTAGTATGAATATTTAGTTTGTATCTAACTTCGCTAAAGTGGCTGTCACTCCAATATTCTGTCATTAATACATATTTGTCAGTCATATAAGCTTCTTGTCGTTTCTTTTTCCCTTTGTTTGCTGCTATTAATTGATTATTAGAAACTGTCTTTCTCAAGGCAATAAAAGGCACATTTTGTTGTTAATGTAAGTTATTTATTTTTTTGGGTTTATACGAGTATCATTATCATTTTTGTTTAATTTTAAAGTTGCGTTGAAATCAACAATGCCATTTACAGAAGAACAAGATAAGTTCAGAGTGGAAATATTCTAATAATTCATGTAGACAACAGTTTCACACTCGATTCCCAGAAATGGAATTCCAACACGATATTTTTTCGAGACACTAGCAGTATATCTTAAGTAACACTCTTCTGGTAGACCTACTTTACTAACAGGAGAAGTGCTAGAAGATTTAAGAACGGCTGGACGTGAGTCCTAAGAAATCATTAAAGCGACTATCAGCGCAGACAAGTAAAATATTACTTTGATTGATATACAGAAACTTCATTAATTCTGATTTTATGTTCATATAGGACTATCTTATGGAACATGCCATAAAGCCACTAAAAAACTACACTTATATCCATATAAAGTAAATTTAGTCAATTCGATGTTGAGTCGATTAGAGGAAGTCATATGCGGCTACTAAACAAAATATCAATATCAGTAAAATTAAATATTACTTCTAAAGATTTCCTGGTAGTATAAAATTAGTTTCAACGTTTTTGCCCCCCCCCCCTAAAGTAATCGATTAATGCAGTGAAAAGATTTTATAAATAACTAAATTTGGCATTTTAGAGCGTGTTGCTTTGTTTTATATTTATACATGTCAATTTCTTTGATTAAGCTCGAAAAACAGCTCGGAAGTTAAAAGCGACATATGTATTGTGTTTTACAGATACTAGTATGTAAGTTAATGCCGGGATCAATTGCAGTCATGGAAAACGTACTAAATACGTTTGACTTGTGCAAGGATTTGTTATTGCACTGTAAGTTAAAGCCTTTAAGACAAAAATACGTTCAATTTCTTTTTTGTTTCTAATAGCCAAGTAAATGGCATAACTTTCAAATTCCTAAAATTTAATTTCAATTTTATATCTGTCATTGTTATTATTGATTGATTGAAAAATCTGCGAAATTGTCAGTTGAATGGATGAAGTAAGGGTTTTCATTTGAATAATAATAAAAATTTCTTCTTTTCCGTTACTATGGAAAGTGCTTCATCCGTAAATAACACCTTAATCAAAAAACCAATGTCTGGGCATTAGTTTTAGTTCTTGGCCACTAGCAAGATACTCTTCTAGCTTCAAAATGTTGGGTGCGTAACTCAATATTTAAATGTATTCGATACGTATGCCACTTATTTTACTTTAAGGAACTTTCAATGCTGGTTTGGCTAATATTAAAAAATGAGGTGTGGCCACCACACGGCTTTCTTATACGTATGAGCGTTTCAAATTATAGAATTTTAAGAATTTCTATTACAAAAATTATTCAAAATCCTATTCTAAGTACTTCTATTCTCTTAATAAATCTCTATAGAATGCGTACTTTGCAAGATATTATCAAAAAATGAGGTGTGGCCACCACACGACTTTCTTATACGTATGAGCGTTTCAAACTATACAATTTTAAGAATTTTTTTATACAAAACTTATTCAAAATCCTATTCTAAGTACTTTCATTCTCTTAATAAATCTCTATAGAATGCATACTTTGCAAGATAATCGAAAAAAAGTGCTACTCGCTAAGAGTAAAAGTGCTACTTCCAGTCCGAATTTTGAAATTTCATGTATACAAAAAATATTGCAAATCTAACTCTAAATACTTTTGTACTTTTAATAAATATATATAGAATGAATAATTTACGACATATTTGCAAAAAATCGCTATTCGGTAAGAGTAAAACTGTTACTTCCGGTCCGAATTTTGAAATTTTTTTTATACAAAAGATATTGAAAACTATGTTTTAAATACTTTTACACCCGTAACGTACCTGTCTAAAAAGCTTGACTTGCGAAATATTCGCAAAAAACCGATTTTTGATAAGAGTAAAAGACCTACTTCCGGTTGGAATTTCGAAAAACTTTTTAAATAAAATTGTTCTCAATTTTAATTTTAAGTACATATGGATTCTTTATAAATTTGTTTAAACTTAGTATTTGACGAAATATTGGCAAAATTCGATTTTTTCACTGAAGTAAACTGCTACTTCCAGTCTACGGATTTTACTGAAAAACTAATCAGATCTCAAGAGGGAGATTATACACGTAAATACAAAATTTGGAATTGATATCTACAGCGGTTTGACCGCTATCGTGGTCACACACAC